>JAWPNB010000007.1:47610000-57222500 GCA_033996785.1 Trichosanthes truncata
GCTAAAATAAACACTAAAAAATGCTCCCATATTATACCATCTTGTGATTCAAAATCTTAAGATCATTCGAGTACAAGAGACATGGTTATAACAAGGGCTAGAGACCTTTTGGGGATTATTGAAAAACCTAAAGCCCAGCCAGCAAGCTGATAGAAAACACTGGGATTTGGAATCTCAGGAGAAACATGTAAATATTTCTTTGCCTTCCTCACTAATAGGATCTTGATTATGTTTGAGATGAGGTCAAGATCAATATCTTCTGAGAAATTATCGAATTAAGTAGTTTGAATGTTTCTGAACTTTGCTCGACCAAAAATTATATCATCGTCTTTCTTCTGTTAAATTCAGAGAAATATTCGCTGGAGCATGCTTGCTGAAGGCCAAAGTTACTTAGCTTGCTTTTGGTAACTTGATTCAAAGTTACTAACTCAGATTCAAATTCAGATCAAAATTAAACGTCTCATTTTAAATTTAGAATACATTTTAATTAGTAAATAATGTCTTGGAGCATTTTCTACCTTTGAGATTAACAACGATTGAATCTTCATGTTTGTCCCTAACCAAGACTTTGAAAACCTCAAACTTCGATCTAGCTTCATGATTTTTTAGGCACCACATTCACATATAATGAGACACTCATTATAAATGTCTTAAGAAGTTAGAACATGTTCTAGCCTATGTTTCCGTTTGAAATTAACCATCGCTCCTGCAAAGACTGCTCTGTAGTACTCAATTTGTGATATCTTATGTATTTAGGTTAGAAACATGTGGACTATCAATTTGGTGAAGGCTGTAAGTGTAGTGAGACGTGGATTAATACCCTCTTCAATGCATCGTTGTTGTCCTTATTAGGGATTCCAGAAGATTCCAATATTACCTCTGTGGCTCTGTCTGCCCCTCCACTCCCCCTAGAAAAGGAAATGGGAGCATTGTCACAGTTTATAACCTTATTTGGTTCTTGTTCTTGTATTGATTTCTCAGTGGTTGGACTTGTTATATAATCGTCTTGGATATTTCCTCTTTGTATGAACCTTTTAATGAGCAATTGCCATACTTCGCAATTATTGTTTGTCACATTATGATTTTCACGTTAAGAATTTTCCTTTCAATTAACTAAATGACCACGAGGACACAACCTGCTCATATTTTGGACTTTGGGTGAGGACATTGAGATACTATATTTTTTATTGAACATAATTGACCCTGTCCTCTTCTTATGTATAGGATGTGATGGTTATTAGTCTGGTTTTTCATTTTCTTTTTAGGCCCAGTACCCTCGTGGGGTGCATTCCTTAGCTATAGGATATGATGGAGTTATAGTTCTAACATTTCATTTGATTTGATCTGTAATGGATTCATATCAAACTGTTCTCTCTACTGCTGCCATGATCTACTTCCCTTATTTCATAATTTATTTGAATGTTTCCAAGTACACAGCCACACATATACACATCAGAGTGTTGTTACTTTTTTGCTACTCAGTGTGTTCAGATATCCCACCGCTAAAGAACTTTGGTATACTTACTTTATTGTGAACAAAATTGGTCCATACACAATAGAAATAACTTCAGTTTATCTACTTTCCGTTTGCTTTGCTGGTCTGACTGGCTATTTCTCTTCTTCGTGTAGTCCAATACGATCTCTAATTGAGTTGGGCTTCGGGGCCAGTAAGAGGTCTGATGTGAGGCTATATTATGGGGCAAGAAACCTCAAGAGGATGGCTTATCAGGTCTAGTTAGTTTTTGCTTGTTGCATTGCAACTTACCATTTGCCGGACAGGATCTATGAAATTCATTTGTTTCTTCCTTTTTATAGGATAGATTTGTAGAGTGGGAGTCTTCTGGTGTTAAGGTTGTGCCAGTATTGTCACAACCTGAGAATGATTGGACTGGTGAAAGTGGCTATGTCCAGGTAGGACTGACCTTAGAAGTCTCTCTCTCCTTTTTTACTTTTGTTGAAATTGTAGGAATTTGTGTTAATAGGCCTGAAATGTTTTTTTTCTTCTTATAGGCAGCCTTCACCAGAGCAAAGAAAGCCTTTGACCCTCTTTCTACTGGTGTTGTACTCTGTGGTCAGAAACAGATGGCTGAGGTAGTCTCTATGCCATGGTTATTATCACTCTTTTTTGTAGTTCATTGTTATCTCTAGATTGTGCTATGAAAGGACCCACGTTGTTTGTCCAAGAATTTCTAACCTATGATGCTGATCAAAATCTGAAAATTTTGGACACACTAGTGTGCTTACAAGAGTATCTATGTTGTCTATCACAGTTTCTTGTGTGCAAATTTTTTTCTCATTAACGCGTATCACATTATGAATCTGAATTGCTGCTATAAAGGAAAAGAATGATGTCAAGGTTCTCCTGATGCATGCTAATTGTACTACTACATGTGATTTGATTACTCAGGCACTAGATTCTTGAAATTGCCATCAGTTCTGCTTATTTGATATGTTTTCATGGTAACAGCATCTGCTATTGATTGATGATTGTTAGTGAATATCCTGCTGGAATCGTTTGGTTGAGAAAATAAATGATAACAAGTCATTCTATGTAATGTCCTGGTTAAAGAGATCACCTCTAAAGCAAGCGCTTCATTTTTATTTTTTTTTGCAGGAAGTTACGTCAATTCTTTTAGCAGATGGAGTCTCTAGTGAGAAGATACTAAAGAACTTTTGAACAAACAAACAGAATAGTATTGTTGTATCATCAATTTGGTCAAAGATGTTTATATTCATTTTTTCACCCTACTGCTGAGGGTAAGCACCTCAGCTTGGACTACATAATTAATGTATTCTGGGGACAAGAAGATCAACACTATATATGTCCAAATTTTTCAGGACTGACGCGGCTAAGTTATAGGACTCCCACCTCCCATCTGTTCTAATTTGGAGGAGGTCTGCTTCATATGTACGGTTAGATATTTCTTGGAACTTTATACATTGGCAATCAAAAATTTCCATATTTGACCATCCTATAATTTAGAGTTACAGTCAGAAAAAGCTTCATATTGATGATGACACCATGCCAGTTCTAAATTGCGTGATTTTGCTGGTTTATTTCTACCCTTTTTATGATATTTGATTGCCAAACACTTGAAAGTTGAAACTCATCAAGGCACAGGTTATATGGGAGACCAATAGGCATAGGATAGTTGAAGATTGCCTATAAGGGGCATCTCGGCTCTCTATTATTTGATTCTGTGTTTTAGACCATCAGGAACATCAAAACAACTTCTTGATGTTCAAAGAAATTGTAGAGACCTAAAGCGTCATTGATAAACAACTCATCGACCGTGATGTAGTAATATGTATTTCTATGTGGAAGTGGAACAAATTTCCAAAGAAATTGTAGAGACCTAAAGCGTCATTGATAAATGTTCAGCATATGACCGTTATATTTTAATAGTCGCATATAGCAGCTTACACTTCCAACATTTTATCAGACTATGACTAGCATTCTTTATGTAGGGTAGATCAAATCCGTCTATCAAAAGGAAGAAAAGTTGATTACCTTACATGGTCTCTTAAGTATTCGCATTCAAGAAATTCATTCACTATGTTAGATGAAAATGATGTTGGAACCTTAAAGTACTCAAAGAATTGGAAGTCGAGAACACAAGAAAGCTATCCAACTTTGGCCAATAAAACCCCCTGAGCAAAAGGTTTAAGTTATGAGAATGGAGTAGCAGCAGAAGTACAGCCAGAACTTATACGGTCTAAATAAGGTGATAATATATATGTAAAGCCTAAATCACATGCAACACAATTGTCCTACAATAATTGAGAAGCAATCCACGTAAAACCAACATACAGCTGGAATGATCAATCCGATATCTGTAAGAATCATTAGAAAGTGTCCCCCATAATCTAGTATTCGGGGTTAATGAGAATCCTTGGGACGATCGTGGTTATTTCCATCAGGGTCGTCGTTGTCATCATGTTTTTCATCGATCTGGGTCTAACCATTGGATAAATGCTTCTTTTCCTCACCTGAGTGATGATGGTGCCTATGTTTGTGATGCTGATTACATCCCTTGTGCTTAGATTGTAGTGCATATTCTTCACGATTATTATCAGATAACTTCCCTGAAGACTGGCCTCTAGCATCACGCCTAAGATAATTACAATCTAATGAATCGATACTACATGATCGATGGGACAGCTCATGTCGATGGTGGGGCCTGTGGTGCCTTACATGCCTTTTCCTTCGCAAACCAGAATCACCCTCACTGCTAGAATCATCAGACGATGAAGAATCAACAAGCCTATGATGTCTGTGACGCCTGGAATGACTTCTTTTTGTTGTCTCAACATCACCACTAGAAGAACTGGAGTAACTTTCATCAGTACTTGAATCATCACGCGCATGTCTTCTATGGTTTCTCTTCTTCCTCCTATTTTCTTCAGAGTGGCCATCAAATTCATCACTGCTGTCATCGTGACGTCGTTTCAGTTTTCTCTGGGATTTTCTATCCTTTCTCTTCTCACTGTCACCTGAATCAGAGTGGCTATGTTTCCTGTGCTTCTTATGAGTTCTCTTACCTGCTTTCTGTCCTCCCCCGTGGCTATCACTTTCTGTATCAGTATCAGAATCTGATATTGATCTTCTTTTATGCTTCGTAGCCTTCAGCTTCCTCACTTTGGCTTCAGCAGCAGCTTCAAGTTTTTGTTCCCATTTCAATGGGGCTTCCTTCTTCTCCAAAGCTCTCTTCTTCCTCTCCTCAACCAATTGGATGAATTTCTTGGTGTCCATTTAGATATAAAAACCAGCTCAATACCTGCATTTTGGTATGATGATGACCGGAAGTGCATCTCACAAAAGAGAAAAAACAATGTTAGTTCTTCCCATCAAAATATGCACTTCACTAGCATCTGCTAAACTGGAAACTATATCCAATTCCACAAAAACAAAAGATCGTATAGGATGCTGCTTTCTCATACTACATAAAAACACACATAGATAGATGAAGCTCGTGATAATCAAAGGCAACAAATTTCTCTTTTACAAGATCTCGATTTACTACACAGGAAACAGTATGTTAAACTTCTCTCCGGGGATATTTCTATTCTAAAAAACAAGACATGAACACTTGAAACCATAATAAAATTCAACGGAAATCCATGTTAAACTTCTCTCTACCGCTAGAATATTTAAATGCATAAATCTGCATTACAGACCCAAGTGTGATCAAGGATGCATACAACTTTAGAAAGGTAGAACTACAAAAATGACAAGTCTCAATAATTCACTAGTAGGAGAAAATTCTTCCAAAAGTAGTTCATTTTCTTACCTTATCTGCAGCAAATAAGTTCAGCCTTGTGGATAAGAGTTCAGCTCCCCACAGCCAACTTCAGGCCTCCTCACTACAAATAAACACATGCACAGAAAAATCCACAGATTATTAACTAGCACGAAGATTAAATTTTAGATGGTGTTACAAAAACTGTAACACACAGTGGAACATTCCCCAGATTAAAACTTGGTTCTAATACAATGAATCTTCAACTAATCTACCCTATAACTTAAAGCAATCCTACCTCTGTTTATTCCCGGCCACTATGGTCATTGATATACCTAGATACTAAGTTGAAACGAGACCCAGTTGATACACAAAGCATCATATAATATAATCTCATTATTCTAATAAGAATTTATAAACATACATTCATCAGAAAAAGGAAAATTTTGTGGCGATAATTATGAAATTAAGAAAACTGTTCTATATAATTTTATTTGCACCAAACAAGGTAAAAGACACGAAGGTTACGAATATAAGCAGCAAAATTCACGTAAACCCCTAAAATAAAGAAACCCAGAACCCTTGCTAAAAGGGGTTGTGTTTAGAAGAGCTCTAAACTAGAAAAAGAAAAAACCAAACAACAAAAAACAAATCAAACAACATAAATCAACCAACCATAGAACTCAGATCTATCTAAAAGGAAGAAGAACAAAAAAAAAAAAACAATCGCTAGGCCCGATGATCAAAAGCCCTGATTTGAGGATTAGAACCATACCTGAATCTGAAGGAGATGAGGAACCCTAGAAGAAGAAGAAGAACGTGGTTAGGGCTTTTGTTTGACTTCGTGTCGACTCGACTTCACCTATCCAGAAACCTCCAATGGATGTCCAAATTCGGGAGCAAACAAAGGACCCTTTTAATTGACAGAATGAGCTCATGCTATACGCGTTCTACCTCCACCGTCCGCTCTTCTCTTTCCTTTTCCTTTCCTCCGCCTATTTTTCCCCTTTTCTTTTCCTTTTTTCCCTTTTTTTCACTTGGTATTTTGAACGAAAATAAACTTTAGGAAACAAATCATTATCAATTTTAGCCCTAAACTTTTAATTTCATCCATTTAAACCTCTAATTTAAATAAGTTTATAAATTTATACCCTCATTTAAATTTTTGCTTCAATCTTCGTTAAAAATGTTTCCCACACATGTCTAAAGTCACGTGTTGTTCTATAACAGATATGTATTTGTTATTTTTAAAGAAAAACAAAATTGCTGAAGAAAATTGGAGTAGACTCGCCATAATATTTTTCAATTTCAAAGCATGATTTTTTTCCCCACTTATTCTTTTGCTCGTTTCCTTTCATTAATTGAGGATTTTTCAAATTTAAGGCATGATTCTACTTGATCTATTAGCTTTTAATAAAAATAAAGCTTATTTGCACCATATTTTGCCTTAATGGAGTACTCTCATTCTTGAATCAGTCGCCAATATTGATTTTTTTTTAAATTTCTCATTGGCCTTGAGCTCGATTTGTCTTCCATCCGCAGCAACGGACGTAGGGCTTTCAGAATCACCCTCGTCGGAATCTTTGTCCCCCAGCCTTAATGTCACTTTAATCCTCTGTAAGATTGCCAATGAGGCCGACAAGGTCAGTTACGACCAGTTCATTGTGTTCATGGGCATCGCTTTGTCTGCCACTACCTTCCATATTCTCTCTTGCATTTTAGTTGAGCTCTAACTCCTCACCACTAAATTCAAAGAAATCACCATGGTTGTCACTGCCTGGATCTTCTTCACACTCGTCGTCGTTGGTATCGACGCCAACGACGATGGGAACATAAGAGTCCATTTGTTTTCGTGTGAGTCCTACTTTCAAGAGTCAAGTTCGTAGTTTTCATGATGGTGGCTACTCAATCTGGAATGATATAATTATTTTTTTTTTGTAAATTTTTTTAAAAAATAATAAACAGGTACATATCATAAAGCAACACATGACTTTGGGCATGTGTGGAAAACTTTTCTAACAGTGATTGAAACGGAAACTTAATTGAGGGTGTAAATAGAAACACTTATTCAAATTTGAGGTTTAAATTGATGAAATTGAAAGTTCATGGTTAAAATTGATACAACCTGCCAAGTTTATGGTCAATTGATTTTTTCCCTAAAATTTAATTGTTGGACATTTCCACATCTCTATAAGTTTGAACATTTCCATTGTATTACAGAACGATTATGAATTATAAATATAATATAAATAAAATATTTGAAATTTAAACTTATTAAAAAAAGGTAAAAGGTAGTGGCGGATCCATAAATTTGTGTGAAAGAAGATCAAATTCATATAATGATAATTTTAAATGTAGTGATATATATTGATATTAGTTTATACACATTTATATATTTTTATCATTTTTTATTTATAATTTTTTTTAAAAAATATCCATCGACATCGAAATTTTATCAATATTTTCATCAACATTTTAAAAATTTTGAAATCTCACATCTAAAACTTTGATTGTAATAATTATTTATTTCAAATATAGTTTAGTCCTAAAATTTGTCTAGATTTTTAATTTCGTTTCTAAAGTTTATAGTTTTGATATTAGTCTGACTTAGGTTTTGAAAATTGAAAATTTGAGTCTAAGAATTAATGGAAAAATGATGTGCTTTATTGTCAATTAATATCAGCACACTAAAATGATAATGTGGACATTATATATAATTTACTTGGGATTTGCGAAAATTTGAATTGAATTGTGTTCAATCGTCAAAGAAAGTTGCAACATTGAAAAAGTTCTTCGTATTAGATGAGGAAAAAACGATGTCACTTTATTTTAATGGAGAAGGTTTAATCTAAAATTTATTAAAATTTAAGAAACCAATAATAAGTCAACCATAACTCAACTAATTAAACATAAAAACTAAAATATATATATTCTTTTCACAAAATTATGATACTTTCGAAAGCATGTCTTTTACATTACTCTTAGAATTTACATTAATGATGAGAAAAACCAAAAAAAAAAAAAAACTTCTTATTTTTTATGTTGTTGTAAATGACATTTTGTTTTGACAAATTCTCCACTCCACATCTTGTCGTGTAAATGACATGTTATCGGCAAACTTGAGTTTAAATGAAACAGTTAAAAAAAAGGTCTATAGAGAGTATAATAAAATTAATCAACATTAGCCAGATTGACACTCTATACAAAGCCATTTTGGTGGGAAATTTACAATTCTAGGTGCATAAGTTTTCTGTGGGGGGAAAAACAATATTAAATACATCATTCAGTAAAGAGATTCAATTGAAAGCACACACCCAGCAACTTCAACAACAAACAGCAAAAAACTTGGAACTCCTATGCAAGTGTTTTCTCCTGATTCCTCTTGGTGCTGATTTTTTAAAATTTCCACATATCTTTCATTCACATTCCAAATCTATTTACAGCTAACACACAGATGACCATTCAGGACATGGAAGAGACACCACAGCAGCTTTAAAAAAATTCCATTTGCAACAGCTTTTCATGGTTTGTGTTGGGCATATATGGATGTCTGGACTGCCTGGTGAGAAGACGGAGCTTTTCCATTGACAAGAACTTGTTCTAAGAAATCGACGCGGATTGATTTGAATTGGTAATGCTGGTTCAACATATTCAAACTAAACTCATAAGATACTCATTTTGAGGATAAATCTACAATTAAATGTTGTTTTCATTGAAGTAATTTGCAATGTTAAACATGTCATAGGCGATAGGACCTCATAAAACAACTGATATGATAACTCTGAAGCATTAGAGTTGGTTTGCTTAATTTTAATATTTGAGATAAATACCTTTCCCTTCCAAGAAAAATCGAAGTTGCGAAAATACGGTTCCAGTAGTGTAATCTGATCTCCATCCTTAACCTGGGAGACAAATTTTTTTATAATACTGATGATTGACAACAGCACAAGGCATGGTTGTGACATTAAAGATGAGCCATCTTTACATGAGATAAGTATTGACCATCAATAAAGTTAAAACATAAATTCTATATTGCCGAAGTGAGCATAGCTTAGTGATAATTGGCATGTACTCCTTCCAGAGGTTCAAATCACCATGCTCTTACATTTGTTGTACTAAAAAAAAACATAAATTCTATATTACTATGTCTTACCGTATCATTCCTCATACCATACAAAGATAAAACAAAGCATGTTTGGCTTGAATCACACACCAAATAATATCTGCAAACGAAACGATAAAGTTATGTGATTATCTTGGTAACAGACACGAATGCTAGAATTAAGAAAACTATGCAACTTGTAGAAATGAGCAAACATTTTTTTTTTCCTCTTTCAGACCCCTACCCCAATTAAAATTATATAGTACGGCGTGGACAAAAAGAAAATAAAAAACGAAGTTCCAAGACCTTGAGGAGAAGAAGAGAAAAAATATAGGGCAGGGGTAGCTGGATTTTGTTGATGGAAAACCGAACTTTCTTAGATGAAGGAAGTGTTGAGATTAACTAGCTAAGAAGGAAATTGGTCTCATCAGAGTGAAGTCATATGGGGAAACTTACAGTGGGGCAAGACTATCATGCTTAATGAAGAACAGCACCTTGCCAATTACTGCAACTGTTTTGTTCAGACCCTCTGACAGAAGATCTACAGTGGCTCTCTTGTATGAGGAATTTGCTTATAAAGTCAGAACAAACATGTAGCGATTCAGTAAAGATTGAATTAAGAAAGGAAAAAAACCAGAACAAAATTTGATGATTAGATAAATTGCATAATGCAGAAGAGATTAATATGCAAAAGGTCTGGTAACTTACAACTAACAATATCCACCGATGATGCCAAAGATGCAACTCTGCGGTTTTTAGCATGTGCCTAGAAGACAAAATAATATGAAAATCGTCTGTATAGTACGTCTAAGAAAAATCTGCATACATTTAGTCATGTAATTATTTTCATATTTCTCTATAAAATTAATGACATAGTGATAGAATATGAAGTCAGTTTAAGTTCATACATATTTTGTATTTTGCAAATGGAAAAAAAATGCATGAACCTAATGAGAGACTTCAACTCAAGAAGGTTTCTCTTTCCCCTTCTTAGTTCATTCTTTGTGAAGACAGTAGGGAAGATAGTAATCATCTCTCTTTGGCCTGTGAAGCTCTAGGATATTCTGGTTGAGACTTTGCAATATGTTTCATTTTCACGTGCCTCCTCATGCAATTAAAGACTTTCTTGTTTAATACTTTGGTGGACCTTTCAGAGTCAAGGACTAAGGATGCAACTTTTGCCACTTTATGGGAAGCTTTGGACGGAAAGAAATAAACAAATCTTCCACAAGGAGAGATCTTAGAGCTCTCTTAGGTTGCAATCCGTTCTTATGTCTAGTTGGAGACTTGGAGTTCTTTTACCCGAAGAGTTTTGTAATCACTCTCTTTTTTTACAGTCGAGTGGAGAGCTTTATTTGTAATCTTCTTGGTCTTTTGGCGATGCCTTATCCACTCATTTTTGTACTTCTCCTTGCTCTTTAATAGAAAGTAGTTTCATATAAAAAAATATAAACAAACTAAGAAAAGCTGTCTTTTCACTTCTTATTTCTAAGACCACTAATCACAGTGGAAGCCATGTTTATGAACCAGGCCACAAATAAGAAACAAAAAAAGACCATAAACAACGATATGCATGTATGTATGTGTTCAAAAACAACAAGAAAAAAAAAACCAAGTCAAAAGATGTGTAATATTTATCTTGTATTTATTCGCAAAGATGTGAGTATACCTTCAACATGTTCTCCAATTTGTCAAGAAGATTCACCATCTTCTGGACCTCCCTAGTAGCACTAAGACTAGGATCCTTCAAAGCAGCAGCCTCAAATCCACTTAGGGCCCTCTCATAGTTCTCCAGATATTTGTTAACCTAAAAGAAGAACGAGTCAAAAATTATGGAGGTTTAAGAGAAGTTACTGACTGAATTTGACTTTCTCAACGACAATATGTTGAAGAGAGATTTAAAACAGGTAATAACGTGTAGGAAGAGATGAAATAAAGATGCCCTCTTATATTATTTGATTCACATTCGACACATGACAAAAGCTCTCCACCAAATAATTAGGTCAGTCTTTCCACTGCCTGCCAGCGTCATTTTCTTCCTCTCTTTCCCTGTAACTAAAATTTGTCTCCTAATCATAACTGGGAACCTTACTCAACCATACTTAAAGAATTATTCCCTCAACATGACAACCAAGCATCCTTCTTTACCTCAACTAATACATACAAAGAGTTTAGCTCAGATTCTCAAATATGTGTGCAACCGCATACTACTCTGAAACTATCCTTATTCACGCCTCACAAATCTATACCTACACTGATTGACTACAGACTGTGAATCCCCATTCCTCAATTGACCAAACAAGTTGACAAGTTTATCATGACCAATTTTTGTCCATTACATTAGAAATCTTTGTCTATCTGAAACAGACTTCATCCATTGATAGAATGTCAATAACCAAAATAGTAGAATATTAAACATTTTAAGAAGGTTTAAAATTTAATTACTTAATAAACTTATAAAATAAAGAAATAACATGGGAGATCAATTCAAGTTGAAAAGGGAAGAAAAGTTTAACTTACAGTTGCACAATTAAAATACAAGTCTGGATTTGACATCATTATTTCATCTTTTTCCTGTAAAATATTATTAAAGATTAGCAAAGTTTAAAACTTCAAAATAAACTAGAAACTAAATGAAAGAGGTGATTTAAATATGTATCATAAATGAAGCTACGAAACTTTATATTGAAATGTGGGTACAACTGTTACTATAGAGACCTACTGCGTTTTGATATGCCTTCAGAGATTGCAGAAGCTTATTATGATCCCACGCTCCAGTAACAAAAAAACTTGTAAGACATGCATTTCCTAGATTATCTGCAAGACAAATTAGTGTTAATATGTTACGGAAAATTGCAAGAGTAATATAGGAAGACTGTATTTGATACGAACATCAAGGAATGAATATGCACATTCAAAAATATTTCAGTTCTGAACTTCTGAGCATGCTATAAGAAAGTTATCCAAGCTATTATAAAAGAGCTACAAATATGTTAACCACAAAGAAGGGTATCACGTAGCAGAGATATGGCACACAGCAAATAAAACAAATGCAAGCTTAAATTAAAAATAAACATAATGTTATGGCATGCTTTGATTTGTAATCTTACACCAAGAGTTTCCATCCTTCACATCCAAAGTAACTGCTTCTTTTGCATGTTGAATGCTTTCCTCTACAAGTTTTGCCTCATTCTCAGTACCTAAAGAAGGAACAAAATTTTGGATAAACAGATGAGATGAGCGACATATATGTTTATCATCATGGTCAATCAAAATTTGTATTAAAAAAATAGCAAGATAGTGATATGAAAATTTCTATTTATTTGGAGGGCAGAAGGAAACTGGGTCTATAACACTGTAAAGTCTAAAGATGGCTCGTTTAGCTAACCTATAGAGAGAGAGAGAGAGAGAGAGAGAGAGAGAAATGCATGCATCGTTTCTAAGATGAGCTAATATCAATGTATGGTACTTTAAAGTTAAACTTCATCTGCAAAGTTAATTCAAATTCCCTACGCCAATGGCATCCCAACTTCCTTAATTTAAAAATTTGGAAAATCAACACCGTTCAGTATCAAGGTAAAAGAAAATTTCAATTTTGATGGCAATTGGTGTAGCCTTACAGGATAAAAGGAGAATTCATAATCAATCAAATCTTTATTACGAAACAAAAGTTATTGAATACAAGAGAACAATTCTCTATTTATAGAGAATTGGAAAACAAACTAATCCTATTCCTCATTAAATAAAGAATTAAACAAATTAATCCTAATCCTAATTAACCAAAGACTTAAATAAATTAATCCTAATCCTAATTAACCAAGGAATTGACCAAGATATCTAATTAATCACTAATCCTACTACTTCAGTAGTATATTTTCATCAACATAAACAATTTAAAGAAAGCAGACAACATCTTGTTTGTATAAAAACGAGGCTGCCTTCTTGTTTTTAAATTGTCCAGACTAGTATATCAAACCAACCTCAAAGAAGTTTTAATGCCTAGACAAAGACATTGCTTTTAAATTGCATTAACTATACTTGGATTGTCTTCCTCTTCCCTTTTTTTGCTTGGACATGGCGGGAAGATATTCACATCATCTTTGTTTAAGGAATTCCAGGGAAAATTATGAGAGACCTTTAGACATACATGGTAGCTCATTCCCAAACAAAAAAAGAAGAATCTTCCAGTTGGCTCTAGCATCAAATAGAAGTTCATTATAATTTTTTTATGTTGATATTTGTAAGTTTGTGTGGAGCTTGGATGTGACTGTGAGTAGGAAAGTTTTGGAGGATATTGATTAGGAGTTCAAAAACTCTTGGGATAGAGTGTCCCGGTACTTCTCTTTGGCTTTCCAATATCAAAGAAATTCTTTTATAATTGACTAGTTTAAAAAAGCAAATTAACCTGATCTCTCTGGTCAAGATGCTTGCCTGTTTCTAGTAAGATTTTCTAATTAACTGATTCTCTCTTGAAAGTAACAAACAAGCTGCATGAAAGCATGCACATTAAAAAAAAAATTCCTTCCCTAAACTATCGCAATGAACTTCTGAGTAATCTTCCTTTTTCCATACAAAAAATTATCTTCTACAAGGAAAAAATGATCTCTAGGACAATTTTTAAGAAATGGACAGGTTACTCTACGATTAAAGGTTACAATGAAAGAAGATGATGAAGCATAACACTTGCCTTGAGCCATTTTCCTTTCAAGCATTGATAACTGACAAAGTAACTTTTTCTCAGGGCGCTGCAATAATTGAAGTATCGTATATTAATGTATTGACTCAAATAAAGAGTGGATACAAGATGAAAAGAAACCAAGGAAATGCACAGTCAGTTGGAACCTTGTTTAATGCTAAAGTAAAGCAGTTCTTTGCTGAAGATAGATCTCCCTTTTTCCAAATGCAATTACCTAAACACAGCCAGGCATCGGCAAGGGATGGATTCAACTTAACCTGGAGCTTCAAACAGTCAAATTATTACTCCAAACAAAAGCATACAAACTACAAAATCTTTATGATTTAAGACGCTTACAGCTTTTGAGAGATGATCCTCTGCTTCTTTTCTATATTCTGGAAATACATCCAACATTTTTCCCCTTAGGTATTCATACATAGCACGCTGCAAAGGTGTTTTCCTTTGTTCTGTCCCAAGAAGAAACTTTACTAATAAGGAAACCAAATTTGTAGGTGGAACAAGATTTTTAACCAAGATAATGTAAAATAAAACCCATGTAAAAAACAGAACATAAAATAAAATAACTAGTCTCACAATTTCAAGCACATGCACTGCAGGAACAAACAAATACGTAAGGAAGTGTTGATGCCCTCCGCAGCTTAAGGTGTTACACCATTATGGGGAAATAAAAAAAAAAAAAAAACAAGTCCATGTTTCTGTTCCATTGTATTCACAAATTCAACTTTACAGAATAAACCACCTAAATTTCATGGAATGCACTTCAATAGGAGCTAGTATCATATTAACTTGTCTGCCTTCATGGGCATCAATGCCAATTTTGTCTATTTCAGAATAGCAAGAAATAAAGACAGGCACAAATGCCAGATATCATAATACCCTATGCTCTTAGCATGTCCATGTGTTTACTTTCACGCCAATCTCAACATAGCTCAACTGGTTACGACATCTCAACCAAGAGATTAGAGGTTTGAATCTCCCACACCATAGCACATATGTTGTTTGAACTAAAAAAAACAACGTGTTCACTTTCACATTCCACAGAACTGTGAAAAAATGACACCATTTGCACAAATGATCATTGTTATGTTACAGTTACCATTAACACCCATATAACTTCCGGCTCCTTAGAGACGCACTCACATTATTACCAAGCACAAGCCTATACACAAGACACCAAATAATACTGCAGTAACTTCCATGGCTAATGAAAACATATTTAACACAGAGAATCAGCCAAAATTCCAAGATATTCAGAAATCAAACATCAAGGCAAGCGCAATCCCAAGTTCATTTCCGCCATTACTCTTTACCCAACATTTTTCTCGAATATAAAACGACAAAGACAAAATCCCAAGTCGAGTTATTAACTTATTGTAATATGCAAACTCAAAGAAGCTGAAATGAAGGGCGTAAGAGAAATGAAAGCAGAATCCACCTGGAGGAATAGAATCGAGGATCTTGACAGCAAGATCCGATAGCTCTCGTAATTTGGAAACTTTGTCATCGGGATTTACAGGAAAAAAGGTGTCTCTGATGTGATATAGCTCTTCGGCCGCCGCTGTGGCTTTGTCGAATGTGTCTTCCTTGGCTTCGCTGCTCATCTCCTCCGTGAATCGGCCGACAGCGACAGTTCTCGGAGCAGAGCCCGCCAGATGGGAGGCGAATACAGTGTTTGCAAGTTTGATATTCCTGGATCGTTAAACTATAAAACGACGCCGCTTTTGTGATCAAGTTGCAAGAATATGAGTCCAGTTTTGGGACCTTAACTTTGTATTTATTTCGTTTTATCCTCTGTTTTTTTTAATATTTTATTTTAGTCTAAAAAACTTATTTGCGTTTATTTATTATATATATTTTTTAACTTATTTAACAAAATTTGATTTCATTTGCACAACTTTTTAATTTGAAGTGTATGCATGTCTGTCTTCTTTTCCTTTTTTCCTTTTTTTCTTTTTTGTTTCCCTTTGTCATATCTTTATTAAATAGTTTATAGAAAACTAATAACAAATACTCAAAATAGTTTTTTGGTAATCTCTATGAAATAAGTATAAAAGTCAATGAATCAAAATATGATTTAAATCTAAATATTAAAAGGGCTATTCCATAAATTATGAAAGCTATATTCAAGTACGTAAACTAAATAGCATGTATAGTTTCAAAAAAAAAAAAAAAAAACAAAATAGCATGTACTTGTAATTCAAAAAAAAGCATGTACTTAGTAATATGTATTATATAGTTATGTAATGAGATTCAATTATTATTAGAATATATGGTTAATTATATGTACCAAGCAATTATTGTCAAATTGCTTTAATACATGATATGCTGTGTTTCTCTTCAAATTGCTTGCTTGTGTGATTTGTAATAGAAAAATATATACATGTGATTTTTTGGGATGGGTGGAAGTGGAGGTGAAAATGTATTTTTTAGAATGCAAACACTACAAAGAGAGAATCTAAAGTTACCACCTTTAAGAAGTAATGAATATGTTTTAACTATTGAACTATGCCGATATATTTATTTGTTTGATATGTTGTATACTTCAATTCATTAACGTGATAACTAGTCATTTTTTGTAGGTATATTATTTTTTAATACATATCATAATTTCATATCAAATTGGACAAAAATCTTTTTTGTTTTTTAGTTCAATGATGGCATGATGGAGAATTAAACTATCAACTTTTGAAATAATAAGTGTAATTGGTGCATTACCTACTAAACTAATGTTCATATTAGTGAAAGTCAATAATTATTGAAAAGACATTAATAATGGTTTTCCTACCAAGAAAAGATTAATGATGGTTGGACATTATGTTTGTGGAATAAAAATATTTGTTCTATATGCAATTATCATACTAATTTATGTAATGGTTTATGTAGTTTACATAATTAAAATATATTTGAATGAATTATAGTTTATTATGATATTAATAAATACAAATAAAATCTCTAACTTGAGTATAGCTCAATTAATTCTAAAAAAAATCAACAAAGTATAGTTCAACTGACATAAAGTGTGTATTTATGATTAAGAAGTCATGAGCTCGAATCTCCCACTTCCTTATTATTGAACTAAAAAATTAAACTAATTCTAATAAAAAACACATAATACAACTGGTTAAAGCAATACATACGACATAAATTTTAATATATGAATTCATTTATCAACTAGAGGCGGTTGTTGAAATTGATGGTGGAATTGATATGAAACCCATAATAACATTTAAAAAAAATAAAAATTGAAAGCAAGGTTCGATTTAATTTGAACATCTTCAAACAAGATTTATAGAGAAAAATCTAGCTTCATAGAAATTTGACTTACAAATATACAATTACTATTTATTGCACTATGCAATGCTTTAAAAAATGCTACAAATTTTTTTCAGAAAAAAAAAAAAGAAGCTACAAAAAACTCTAGTAACATATACCCCAAATGCCCATCGATAAAACATTATAGGTTAAATTATATAAAATACTCTTAAACTTTGGAGTATGTTTCAATTATGCTCTTAAATTTTGAAAAGTTTCATTTTTACTCTTTAACTATGAAAATTGTTCCAAAAAAATACATTTGAACTTTAAAATTATTCAAAAAATATATTTTTTCTATTAAAATAAATGGTGAAAATTGACATGACAGTTAATGTGTAAAAATGAGAAGGCATTTATGATATTATTAAGCTCATTGTTACCATTTATTTCATCTAAAAAAATATCATTAAATTATTTACATAATCAATTTTTACACATGCATAATTTACGGGTATGATGTTGTACATGATTTCACATATATCTTATAATTTTTACACATTAACCATCACGTCAATTTCCATCTTATTTTAACTCAATTAAACTTATTTTAAAAATTAAACTTTTCAAAGTTTAGGGGACATAATTGAAACATATATCAAAGTTGAATGCTTTTTTTTTTTTTTTTTTTTTTGTGGTATAATTTAACTAACGTTTATAATAGTGTAACGCCCCAGGCCCAGGATTCGGATCAGGATTCGGCACCTGATGGCCCCGGCATTCCCCTGCATCCTAGAAACGTCACCTTACTTCTCTTGAACTGCTTCTAAGAGTGAAGACTATCCCCACAAACCAACACGGGGGTCACCCAACATAGGATTGCTCCAAGCCAAGCACGCTTAACTTTGGAGTTCCTATGTTTAAGCCACCGAAAAGGAATGTGCACCTTGTTGGTATAGGTAGTAGCTATCAATTCTTTTAAGCCTTTCTTAACCATGCCTTGCATAGCCTAAGGATCCCTCTCATTCGGATGTGGTCTCGGTTCATTCATGTACCCCTCCTAACCTCGGTCGAATCCATTATCCTTAAATCTATCCTTAAATGGTCGAATCCATTATCCATAAACTCACAGGTCGAATACAATAGTAATTTCAATCTATCCTTAAATGGTCGAATCCATTATCCATAAACTCACAAAAACTTTTATCCAAAAAAAAACCCCACAAAAACGATGAAGTTCAAAATATATTGTCATTTTACAACCACAAAAGATAAATAAACACAATTTCAACGACCAGGTAATTTACATTTTTTTTACTACAAGAGTTTCATTTGTTGAACACTAAAAAAAAAAAAAAAACCTATGGTTTCGTCACGCTCTCTGCTTCCCCTACCATAGCCTCAAACTATCGGTCTATCAACTTTCGTCCCTTTTAAAAACTCCACCCAAAACTTTGTACTAAGTTTACTTTGAATTTATATTTCTATTTTGGTCAATAAACTCACATTTATTTTATTTTAGTCTACACATTTTTTAAATATCTAATTTAGAAGAAATTATTGAAAGAGAGCCATAGTTTTATATTGTTGAATATATGAAAGAGAAATTATAAAATATATATTGAATCTGTATCGTGAAATTATAAAATATATATTGAATCTGTATCGTGTGATTATTAAAAGTATTAGGAAGCAAATTTTGATTTCACATCCAACCATTTTTAAGATAAGGCCACATTGTGAAGCTTTATTCAATAATTTTTTTCAAAACCCTCAATTATAATAATAATAAAAAAAATGCATTTTAATGTTGCTATTATTTTTTTAACAAATGAAAAACATGACTTCGAGTATATGCATTGATAAACACATATTTATTTGAGACATATGTATTTTCTTTTTCTTTTCTTTCTTTCAAAATTTGTCACATAAGTTGGTTGAAGTAAGTATTGAGATGAGAAAACCAATTAACTTTGGTTCAAATATGAGCCCAAGTGAAGACAAATATTCAAACTCCATTATATTCCATCAATTGAAAACAAACTTATAGCAAATACTAGAATGATTATTTTTTAAATTTTAAAATTTAAAAAGATATATTTTTTGTTAGGAATTAAAATAAAATGATTTTGAAAATTCAGATTCTAAAATGAAATTTAAATAGGCTGTTTGAGATGAGTTATAATAGTCTGTAAAATTATATAATATTATTTAAAATGCAGCGTTGTTTAATTTGAGATTATAATAATCTGTGCTTGATTACTCACATGTTCAATTACCAAAATGACGAACTAGAAGAGAAACCAAACAGATGCCTAAAGATCCACCAACAAGAACGAGCCCAAATGCAGCACCAACCATAGTCATCACCTCCAAGCACCCTGAAATTAGGGCAAAATTCTTCACAATCTTGCGATCAAAACCGCGATCCAACTTCGCCTCGCTCATCGACGGATAGCTCCGGCCATTATCGAATTCGAGTCCACCGCGACGTGGCGGAAGCGGAATCCGCAGCTCCTTCTTCCTCAAATCCTCCATTCTCGCTCTCAACACCGTCAAGTTCGCTTCCACGATGTCCTTCTGATTCTCTGCAGAACACACACAAACATATCATTGCATAAAGAAACTGAAGATCAGATCGCCGATATATTACACAGACAGAGGCTGGCTGAGGACCTTCATCGCCGATGCCGCCGTGGCATCTCGGAGCTCTGCGGTGGTCCGATGGCCTTCGCCGCCAAGAAGACGAATTGCGGAAGTGGAACGACGGGAGATGAGCAGAAGCCATTTTGCACCATGCTGTGTGTGTGTGGAAGTTGATTGATTCTAACAAAAGCCTTCTATTTATAATACGAAAAAAACTTACAGGCTGGTCACACAGATTTTAAAAAAAAAACAAATTTTTTTTTCTTGTAGTTACAAAGTGGGCTGCACTGTACCTGTTGTCCACAGTATGTAAGTTTTGCTCTTATAGTTACAAAGTTTTGCTCTTATAGTTACAAAGTTTTGCTCTTAGATACTGTGACGATAAATATTGTTTTTAAAAGTTTTGAGATTCCCTCCATTTATGATGGTCACTAAAACTTGGTTGGATAACTCTTTAGGCCGTTTGATATTTTGGGTTTTAATTTTTTGAAAATTAAATTTGTTTTATCTCAATTTCTCTATAATAAATTTCTACATTTGAATTCTTAGCCAAATTCTAAAAACAAAAATAAGTTTTTAAAAACTATTTCTTTTGGTTTTTAAAACTTGGTTTGATTTTTGAAAACATATATAAAAAGTAGATAACATAATAAGAAAATCCACAAGTAGAAGTAGTATTTTTATAGGCTTAATTTTCAAAAACTAAAATCCAAAAACCAAATGATTATCAAATGGAACTTTAGTTTTTGGTTTTTACTTTTTGAAAATTAAGCTTATGAACTACTTTTACTCATGGATTTCTTTTGTTTTGTTAGCTAATTTTTACAAACGTTTCAAAATTCAAGCCAAGTTTTAAAAAATAAAAAAGTAGTTTTTAAGCATCGTTTGATAAACATTTGGTTTTTGAAAATTGTGTTTATTTTCCCACAGTTTTTCTCTACAATAGTTTTCATATTTTTGAAAACTACTTTTTTTTTAGTTTTCAAAACTTGGCTTAGTTTTTGAAAACATATGTAAAAGTATATAAGAAAATATGGAAACCCAGAGGTGGAAAGTAGTACTTATAGGCTTAATTTTAAAAACTAAAAACCAAATAATTATCAAACGGGATCTTAGAAACTCATTTTTATTTTTGGAATTTGTCTAATAGCTCACATGTTTACTTAGTAAAGATGAAAACCATTATAAGGAAGTAGTGAGAAAACAAACCCAATTTTCAAAAATCAAAAACTAAATTATTATCAAACATGACCTAATTTCTTTAGATTTGTACTTTGAAAAGGTTCCAATAGGACTGATAATTTTATTATTTTAGTGTTTGTATATGTTTTGAGCTTTGACATTTGATGGTGGAATCTTCAAACTAATCCCAACTTGAGTGTAACTCAAGATATATGTTTTCAACCAAGAAGTTAAAGGTTCGAATCAACTCACCTCACATGTTGTTCAACTCGCTAAACAAAATTGTTAAACTAATAGAGTTTAATAAGGAACTTATAACTCACAATTTTATTGAAAATTTTCTAATATACAAGAACCGTATAGATATATTCTCTAGACTAATTAAATTGATGTCATCTTAAAAGTTTAAGGACCAAATTTACAATTTAACCCATAATAAACTATTCAACTCGTTGAATGACAAGCATGTAAATTTTCTTTAATGTTTAGTTTTATTTTTATATTTGTATATATTTTTTAGTTTGTTTGCATATTTGAAATGTAAAATTAATGTTAATAATTTTGTTATCTAGTGATTTTAAGTCGTGCATAATTAGTACCTGATTTTTATTATGCATGATTTCAAGATGAAAGGTGTACTCAAATTGAATTTTGCTAAGAAGTACATCAATTTTTTTTTTTTCCATTCATCACATGAACATGCGAGCTCTCATATGATGTATTTTTCTAACCAAACATGTCCATGTTATTGCATTCCATACTTTTCACTTGGGCACCAATAACTTTTCCCTTCAATCACTAGTGCTTGGGCCTTGACATGTTTTTACAAAATAATAGAGAGTACTTTTAGCTTATCAACAACACATTAAATTTTGTTATGATATTTGATAACACTGTCAAAATATTCAACTTAAACATACTTAACTTGGAAGTCATTTTAACATCATACATCGGCTTCAAAATGTTTGAAAAAAACACTTTTTACCAAATAACATGGATCTAAGAAGTGAATAATCGACAAATTAAGCCAAATTAGATTTGTTCTAACTCTAGCTTTACAATTCGTAATTTACTTTTTTAAATATATATAGTTAGTTAGTTAGGATGTGTAGTTTAGAGAAATACAAATTAAAGTACAACAGTTTAGGCCATGTTTGATAATCATTTTGTTTTTTGTTTTTTGTTTGTGAAAATTAAGCCTATAAATACTACTTCCACCTATGGATTTTCATATTTTATTATCTACTTTTTACATATATTTTCAAAAACCAAGCCAAGTTTTGAAAACTAAAAAAAGTAGTTTCTAAAAACTTGTGTTTTTTTTTTTGTTATAATTTAGCTACAAACTCAAATGTTTCCTTAAGAAAGATGGAAACCATTGTAAAGATGATGAAAACTATTGTAGAGAAATTGTGAGAAAACAACACAATTTTCAAAAACTAAAAACTAAAAATAAAATATTTATCAACCAGAGCCTTAAATTTTAACTTTTTAAGTCTAAATGAACTTGTACTAAAAGAAAATGTAAATGAACTTCTAAATTAGTTCCTATGAAGCACAATAAATGGGACATGATGATGCATGAGGCAATTCTATTGAAATATCTACTATTTAGACTATGTGGAGTTAAAGGGATATACACAAGGAATAGTATAAAAATCCTATCATTAATCATGTTGATAAAATTACTACATATTCCCACTTTATTGTGTCACATTTGGAGTTCATCTCAATGAGCTGGTTCCAAAAACATTGGTAATTTTTTTAATGTTTCCAAATCCACAAAAGTTGGCATCTGATTCTGATACATATCTTATTTCCATGATTGAATGTTGAAATTAAATAATTAGTGGGGCAAAATTAAGGATATGATTGTCATATAAAGGTATTAAAAAAATTAAAAGGGAGATTACCCACAACCAAGTTTTGCTAAACAAGTGTCACCCTTTGAGGTTTTGTGTTCTGTATTATTTTTTGTTTAAAATAGTATGTGATGGATCAGCCAATAGCCCCTTGACAAGATTACCATTGCTATTTTCCATAGTCACATGGACATGTTAAACTTTAGGTTAAAATATTATTTTGGTCAATGTACTTTGAATTTTATTCTATTTTAGTCTCTGTATTTTCAAATGTCTAATTTTAGTCACTGTACTTTCAATAAAGCTTAAAATTGGTCTCAATGATAAGTTTGAAGTTAACTTTGACCAAAATTGGTTAAATAATAATAATAATTTTAATACAAGAAAAGACAAAATGTGAACATATTTCCAAAATTTATAGAGGGAAAGCTAATAGAGAAGAATTTTTTTAAAGAAAAATTAACAATAAACTTATAGTAGGGACCAATTTTAAGCTTTATTGAAAGTACATAGACTAAAATTGAACATTTGAAAATACAGGGACCAAAATGAAACAAAACTCAAAGTACAATGACTAAAATAGTATTTCAAACTAAAGTTTATTTCAACCCCTTTGTTTTTGTTGTGTTTACCAAATCTTATTTGATGTCATAAGGTAACAAGGCAAATCATATATTATTTATTTCAATCTAGTCATAGTGGTCATCTACCTAAGATTTAATATGTCACGAGTTACTTTGGCAACTAATGTAGTAAAAAAAAATGATTGTCTCATGAGAATAGTCAAGGTGTGCACTTGTGCAAGTTGACTCGGATACTCATGGATATCAAAAAAATAAAATCAATCTAATTTACTTGACACTCTCTCAAATTTACTCATTTACTATATATACAATAACAGAAAAAAAAATGCACATGTAATAAACTTAATTCCTACAAAAAGGTCATTCCCAAATCTGACCATTCAATATTTATAAGCCCGACTTCCTTCTTTATTGAACTCATAACCTTTAAACTCAAAAAAATAAAATTTAAAAATTTAAAAAAAAAAAAATCCTCCAACAAAATTGTAGTAAATAGGTTACTTTTATTGTAAAAGTTGGTGCTTTAACTTGAGAAGGAAAAAAAAAAGCTATATAATCGCATCAGAAATTTAAGATCTCATTTGATAATGATTTAGTTTTTTTATTTTTAAAAATTAAACTTATAAATACTACTTCTACCAACAGGTTTTCATTTTTTTAATCTAATTTTTACATATGTTTTAAAAAACCAAACTAAAAAAATAGTTTTCAAAAACTTGTTTTTTTTTTTTTTAATTTGACTAATAATTTAAATATTTCTTTTAAAAAAGATAAAATTCATTATAGAGAAATGATGAGTAAACAAGTACAATTTTTAAAAGTCAAATACTTATCAAACAAACGCAATCCAAGACCAATACACATCTATTAATTTGGATCTGTGTCAAGATTGAATTTCAATTCACAACTCGAAATATAATACAGAAATCCATAGTGAAAAAAGAACAAAAGAAAATAAAAATGGGGTGTAAGAGAGAAGAGATTGTGGTAGGTTGAGAAAGGACATGTGTCAAGAACAGATGCAAAGGGAGGGAGAATCTTATCATTAATTATAAAAAAGGGAAAATTTCAAAAGAGAAAGTACAAAAGTCCAAATAACTAAAAGCAGAAGGGGAGAACTGTTGGGAGAAATAATATTCTATAGACCCATTTTCACTTTTTTCCAAGATTACAAGATTTTGGGGCACAACAGAACAAGTACAGAGTGCACAATATTTTAAAGTTGATTACTTTTTTTGTAATTTGATGTTGTGGTTTGGTAAAAAGTGCTACATTTCTATAAATATGTATATGAATGATGCAATGGTCCACCAAAGGAATTTTAGTAAAAAGCAATGCAGTTCAGAAAAATATAGACAAAAATCAGGTACTCTTTTATTTTCAAAATTTCAAACTCAACCCCAAACCAATCCTATAATTTCCAAGTACCAATAGCTGTCACACAGCTGAACGAATAACAAGTGTTAAAATATCGATATAATCAAATTTATCGTAGTCCATCAATTTAAACTTTTGAGTTTAGTAGTGATTTAACATGATATCAAAACAAAAAGTCTCGTATTCAAACTCCTGTAATCTCATTTCCTCTTCAATTAATATCGATTTTTCACTTGTTAGACCTTCCACAAACTTTCAAGTCTACAAGTGAAGAAAAGTGTTGAAGCATCTATATAATTATATTTACCACAACTCATATGCATAAGCTTTTGGATTCATCAAGTATCATAAATATGAGAATAAAAGGCATGACACAGAAAACTCCACATTCTGCATCATATTTCCTGAAAGATAAGTCATATCTTCAAGATATGTTTGCTTACATAATATAGCACACAGCTCATAATCCTCTTCTACTGGTTCTCTAAGGTTACGTTACATCTAGGGGATGGATTGTACAATTTATTCCTATATACAAGAATAAAAGTCATCCCACCATATGAACACAGTTCGAACGAAAGGGGACCCAACACTGAATCCATACGACACCGAAACCATATGGATTCAGTAGTAAGGTTTAAGAAGTAGTCTTCATTTATGCACAGATTGCTATAAGTACTATGTCTCAGATATCCATGTTATCAAAGATATCTCCATCTTCCTCGTCAGCCACCAAATTACTGCCACACCAAAGGTGATGATAAATAACGGGCGTGTTAATTAGTTGAAAGTCTTGGAGCAAGCAATTTTACGTACCTTAAACACCAAAAGCGGAAGCTAACAACACGCTTTAACTTTCTATTATAGAAGAAGAAATTGAAGGACCATCTGATGAAGCATACAAATATACCAAAGGTTACATAAAATCCTAGATATTAAACTAACATTTTAGGCAACAAATAGATAAAAACACATACGTTGCCCCTCTCTCTATAGATGGATCCGCATCCGAATTTGGGTTGTAACTGTAAATTTCACACTCTGCTAGTTTTACAACCTGCATGTACATGGCTAGGTGTCATTAATATGCCTCATATCACCATCTACATCCATTTAAACCACACATACCTCATCAAGAGCCTTATATGTCATCTCTAGTAAGGAACCACCCTCATTATTCTCAATCCATTCCTGCAATCGGTGATCCAAGGATTTACAAATGTCAAAACAGGAAGTTGTTGGCTAATCAGTCTTCATCAAGGCATTATTGTCAAATATTATGATATAGAAATCTGCCACCACATTAGATCTCCAACCCTCTCCTCTCCAGTTCTCACAATGAAAAACCGACCATAAGAATTGCATAAACATTCAAATCAACAAAAAGGTCCAAAAGTAAGCAGAGACATAATTTGATCCAAATCCAAGGATATCCTTATATGCATTAATCAAATTACTGAGCCTATAAGAAATAAGATGGCAATTTTCCGTGCAGAATGTTCATGGCTGCCAAATTTTGCAAACCAAACTAATAGAAAACAAAAGTAAAATTGCACCCTACAGTCTCTACCCTCGAGGAAAGGGAGAATTTAACAGAAAACCTAATTAAGCAACAATAATCTTCAATAACACCCAAACTATGCTAGAAAATTAATATTTGAGCAGCTAGATTATTATGTATCCACATGGACATCTCACCACATTAATATGCACAAACAAGTATGACTATAGAAATATTACCTTAGATGCTTCTAACATATACGCATCAAAGATCTGCTTAAAACTGTCCCAGATTTCCTCTGTAAAGAACTGGTGTGCTTGCATTGCACTAGCAAACAACAGAGATGTTGGCAAATATCATAGTAAGGAAGCACAATGAAACTACATAGAAACTCCAGTATAATTCAGAAAATGCAAAAAATACAGCACCAACGCACTAACTGGAGAGTATTAGACTTCGGGAAATGGAGAGACTTGAACTCTCAGCTCCTAGAGCAACAGTTCATTGAAACTGTCTGTCATTCCTTTTGACAACACTCCCAATTCAATTTTATAAAAGGGAGGAATATAAAGTGGGTTGCCATGTCGCCCCCCAATAAGCTGACAGTAGCATTACCCATAATCCTCCGTCATAGTTCTTTATACAAACTAATGATGGCATGCAGGAAGTGGTGCACAATCATTTTGGCAGATATGAGTTACCTGAAGTCATAATCCGGGTACACATGATTGAGAGTGAGAACCAAGTATATCAGTGTCTTTCGGCTGCCATGAAGTTAAACTTGTCAAAGAATCATATAATACAATAACCACCTAGGACATAATATCAAGGTTGGCATTCATCACCTTGATCTGCTCAATAAAAATTCATCTGGTGAAGAAGAGTCACCATCAGATGATTTCCCAAGATAGTCTAGAATCTGAAGAAAAATGAAGACAATAAATTGATACTTAATAGACAAACAACAAGATACCAGCTGAAAATAATATTCTTCCACTTCTAACACATGGCACATTCACAGATGTATGCTTATAATATGCAACAGCATACATAAAAATTGAAAGTTAGGCAGTTTGACAGGAAATGTTGCCCATTATCAGCATGAGTCTAAAGATAGATATGCAATGGAAATACTGGATAAACTTCCAATAGATGTTTTAACAACATACTACAAGAAGTGAGAAACAAACAAACATGTCATAAATAGATTGAAACATCCTTACCTCATTCTCCAAACTTAAAGATAGTTTCTTATCTATTCCTGTATGTTTACCTAAAGGAACATAAAAATTAATGAGTTTACATTTCAAGAAATATGAAATATATTGACCAGAAGAGCATAAATTTACAGTTATACAAGCAAGCACACATATTCTTACAAGAATAAGCTTCTAGGCATCCCTTGATAGTACGTTCTCCAAGATTCAAATGACTCAAGAAATCATTCAACCTATAACAACAGTCATACAAAATTCAAAATTGAGTAAAGAAAAAAAATGTGCCTGAAGAAAATATGAGAAGGGAAAATTATTGACATAGACCATGATTTGATTAAACTTGACACACCTATCAAACGGGGTGTATTCTAGGAACTTCATTGGGAAACTTGCGGACGAATATGGTACCTTTGGTGCTCACTGCTGAGTAGTATGGTGCAAAGTCGCCTTCAATAGTACAGATAGTCTTTGTGATTGCATATAACAGGGCATTTATATGTAAGTATCAAAATTATAATGTATAGAATTTTGGGTCTGCCAAGAACAATATGAGATGATAAAGAACCTATTATGAAAGTCTACAACCATTGGAAAAACTGGTAATATCGAATACACTTTTAATAAGTTAACAATCATCTTATTGAGAAATAAGGTAATGGCCCGGTGGCATACTATTAGATATTGGATCACGCAAGAAATTATACTGGTATAGAACCCACGCTAGTAGTGATATGTAAATAATCAGTAACTAAAATCAATAAAAGCAAAAGGTATTGAGGAAAGAGCTAATAGACAGCGAGGCAGTCAAACCAATGAACAGACCTGGAAGAATGTTAAGATGGCAGCCTTGCTGGACGAAGCTTCTGGAATTTCTTATTAATAATCCTCATGGATATTTTGGTTTGTGCTGTCCCAATAATTGAGTAACACGTATTGAGTTTGTTATTTTGTTGTTATTTTTTATTCTTTCCTCTTCTTTGTATAAAGCTCTATTTAGGGCTTCTCCTGTAGATAGAAAAATATACAGAATACAAGAAATCTAATAGACCCTAGAAAAGGGATTTATTTCCATTTCGTATTTTGTTCAAACACCATCGTGGTATCAGAGCCCCATGGCCAACGTCAATCAATCTCAATCTTCCACAGTTATCTCAAGCTCCGACAATGGCTACCAGACCGGACCACCCCTGAACCAACTTTTGAATCAAATCACTTCCATCAAAATGGATCGAACCAATTTTCTCCTGTGGCAAAATCTTGCTTGGCCTATTCTTTGGAGCTACAAGCTTGAAGGTCATCTTCTTGGTTCACAACCATGTCCTAGTAAGTATGTTACTCAAACTAGTGAAGGATTGAGCGCTGAATCCTCTGAAGCTACCTAGACAATAAATCCAGAGTATGAGAATTGGGTTGCTGTAGACCAACTTTTGCTTGGATGGCTCTATAATTCAATGGCTCCAGAAATTGCAACACAAGTTATGGGTCATCAGACGTCTAAAGGTCTTTGGGCTGCTGTTCAGAAACTATTTGGGATTCACTCAAAAACTGAGATAGATTATTTGAAAAGAATGTTTCAACAGACTCGCAAGGGAGCATTAAAGATGGAAGACTATTTGACTACCTTGAAGAAATATTCAGATGGTCTAACGCTAGCTGGTAGCCCAGTTTCTGAAAATGATCTTATAGCTCAGGCCCTATCCAGCCTAGACGAAGAATATAATGCCATTGTAGTTGCAGTTCAAGGAAAGGCTGATGCAAATTGGTCTGATATGCAAGCTGATCTGTTGTCCTATGAAAAGCGTTTAGAATATCAAATGGCCATAAAATCTGGTTTGTCTGGACTCTCTATTAATGCTAACTCCTCCTCTTCTTCTGTCAATATAGTGCAGAACAAAAATCAATCTAGTCAGAATTTCACTTCTAATCGAAATGGCTCTCAAGGCCAAGAACAAAGAGGAGGTCGAGGGCGTGGAAGAGGTCGTTGGAACAACTTTGCAACTAATCGCCCAATATGTCAAGTATGTGGAAAAATGGGACATACTGCTGCGGTATGTTATTTTCGATTCAACAAGGAGGTGAATAATTCGAATCAGAATCAATATCGAGATACTTCAACCCAATAGACAATGTCTCAAGGTCAGTTCCATCGTGAAAATCAAAATGTCTTAATTGCAAATTCTCCCATAGCCAATCCTGAAAGTGTGGTAGATCCAAGTTGGTACGCCGACAGTGGTGCGTCCAGTCATGTGACCTCAAATCCGAATTTCTTGAGTACCAAGACTGAATACACAGGTAATTAGAAGGTAGTAGTTGGTAATGGAAATGAATTACGTATCTCTTACTTGGGAAATTCTACTATTCCTGCAAATCTTGGTTTTCTTAAGTTGAATAATGTGTTGTGTGTGCCCAGTATTGCCAAAAATCTTGTTAGTATATCCAAGTTGGCTATTGATAATGATGTTTATGTGGAATTTCATCCAAATTTCTGTGTGGTTAAGGACAAAGTTACGGGGGCAGAGCTGCTGAGGGGAATTCTTAAAGATGGTCTTTACCAAATTTCTCCAGGACAGTTTATAAATAAGGTGGAAGGAGCTGCTTGTGACCAATCAATACATGTGGCTGCTAACATATTGTCCAGTTCAACATCCTCCTTGCGTTTTTCCTCCAAAGACTCTGTTCAGGCAAATGTAGTAATGACCAAATCTCTGTTACATAGGAGACTTGGTCATCCTTCAATTAAAGTACTGGACAGTGTTATTAAGAGCTGTAATTTCCAGTTTCCAGTAAATGAGAAGGTTGATTTTTGTGAAGCTTGTCAATTTGGCAAAATGCATGCACTTCCCTTTCCTTTATCTCAGTCTCGTGCCTCGAACAAATTCGATCTTGTTCACACAGATGTTTGGGGACCAGCCCCTTTTTTATCAGCCGATGGTTATCGATACTATGTGCTTTTTGTCGACGACTTCAGTAGGTTTACTTGGCTTTATCCGCTTAAGCAAAAAAGTGATACAGTTCTTGCTTTTCAAATGTTTCAATCTCTTGTCAGAAATCAATTTCAAACAAGTATTAAAATGATACAAATGGATGGCGGAGGGGAGTATAAACCAGTAGCTCAAATTTGCACTCATCTTGGCATTCACATAAGAACTTCATGCCTTTACACCTCATCTCAGAATGGTCACGTTGTGAGAAAGCACCTACAAGCACCGTCATATTGTAGAAACCGGTCTAACGCTTCTTGCTCAAGCGTCTATGTCGTTGAAGTTTTGGTGGTATGCCTTTCAAACTGTTGTATTATTAATTAATGGGCTTCCTTCTTTTGTGAATAATAACAGGTCACCCATGGAACTACTTGTTGATCAAAGTCTGGATCTATCATCATTACGGGTCTTTGGGTGTGCCTGTTACCCGAATCTTAGGCCATTTCAATCGAGGAAATTTGATTTTCACAGTGAGCGGTGCGTATATCTTGGTCCCTCACCGATTCATAAAGGCTTTCGGTGTATTAATGCTTCTGGGCGGATTTTTATTTCACGGCATGTGCGGTTTAATGAAGAAGATTTCCCTTTCAAAAATGGGTTTGGTGATTCTTCAGTCTTGGCCCAACTTCCTCCTTCACATCCCAATACACCTCCATCCTCTATCTTGTCCTGGTTTGGTTATCATAATCCCATTTCCAACCCAATTAACTTAAGCCCATCTCCAATTTCCAGCCCGTCTCCTCACAGCCCCTGCTCTCCTATTATGCCTATTTGTCGTTTGGACCCAAATCTGTCAACATCTGTCAACACGTCCCCATCCAGTCTTCCACGTGTCGTTTCTAGCCCCTCATCTTCTTCACCCGACTTACAGACCTCGTCTTTTGCATGTCCTATGGCCGAAATTTCACCTATCTCTTCATCCCCAATTTCACAAATTGTTCCTACACCACCGATAAATGATCATCCGATGATTACTCGTAGCAAGGCCGGTATTTTTCGCCCGAAGGCTTGGTCGGTCACCACACCAATCGATCCCGCCCTCCTTGAGCCCACTAAATTAACAGACGCTCTTGCTACTCCACAGTGGAAAGCGGCCATGGATGTAGAGTTTCAAGCTCTCACTCGTACCAATACTTGGACTCTTGTTCCTTATTCCTCATAGATGAATGTTGTCGGGTGCAAATGGGTATTCCGTCTGAAGAAAAATGTTGATGGAACAATCCAACGGCACAAAGCTCAACTTGTGGCGAAAGGATTTCACCAAAGCCCTGGTCTCGATTTCTTTGAAACATTCAGCCCTGTCGTAAAGGCATCGACCATTCGTCTTATTTTGTTCCTTGCGGTGTCAAATGGCTGGTTGCTTCGACAACTTAATTTTAATAACGCATTTTTAAATGGGACCTTAAAGGAGACTGTCTACATGACCCAACCTCTAGGCTATGAAGATCCTTCTCACCCCTCTCATGTGTGTAAATTAAACAAGGCGATTACGGGCTGAAACAGGCGCAACGTGCTTGGAATGATGAGTTGAAATCCTTTCTACAACACTGCGGCTTCTCGGTAAGCAAGTCTGATACTTCACTATTTTATCTTCGTCAAGGATCTACTGTGGTTCTTCTATTGATTTATGTTGATGATGTAATCATCACTGGCAGTGATAGTGCCCTGATTTCTCATCTTATCTCTTTGCTTGACTCTAAATTTGCGCTGAAAGATCTTGGACAGCTGAACTATTTTTTGGGCATTCAAATTACTTATCATGCCAATGGTCTCCACTTTAATCAATCTAAGTATATTTATGACCTGCTGGATAAACTTAACCTTCAAAATCTCAAGCCCTGTCCATCCCCTGCTGTCCCCGGCAAGCAGATTTCTTTAAATGATGGTACATTGATGTCCGACCCACTGATATATAGGAGCACTATTGGCGCCCTTCAGTATCTCACTAACACAAGGCCAGATATCGCATTTATCGTTAACAAACTAAGTCAATTTCTGAAAGCTCCAACTGATGTTCATTGAATGGCTATGAAACGAATTCTACGGTATTTAAAAGGTACGTACAGTTACGGTCTTTTAATCCAACCAAGTAATCAGTTGTCTATTACTGCCTTTTTGGATGCCGATTGGGCGGCTAATGTTGACGATAGAAAGTCTGTTGCGGCTTATTGTGTGTTTATGGGCTCGTCTTTAATATCTTGGTCCTCTAAGAAACAAGTTGCTGTGGCCCGATCTAGTACTGAGTCTGAGTATCGTGCGCTTGCTCACACTTCTGCTGAAATTTCTTGGATTCGACAGTTATTGGAGGAGATTGGTTTTTCTTTAACTGGTACTCCAGTTCTATTGTGTGACAATATAGGTGCTGGTGCTCTTGCTGCCAATCCGGTCTTCCATGCTCGCACAAAACATATCAAAATTGACGTACACTATGTTCGTGATCAAGTACTCCGAAAACGGCTTGATGTTCGATATGTTCTCTCCAATGAGCAACTTGCCGACTACCTCACAAAGCCTTTTCCACACTCTCAATTTGCTTATCTTAGAGACAAACTTGGTCTAGTTTCACTACCCTCTCGTTTGCGGGGGGATATTGAGGAAAGCGCTAATAGACAGCGTGGCAGTCAAACCAATGAGACAGACCTGGAATAATGTTAAGATGGCAGCCTAGCTGGACAAAGCTTCTGGAATTTCTTATTAATAATCCTCTTGGATATTTTGGTTTGTGCTGTCCCAATAATTGAGTAACACGTATTGAGTTTGTTATTTTGTTGTTATTTTTTATTCTTTCCTCTTCTTTGTATAAAGCTCTATTTAGGGCTTCGCCCGTAGATAAAAAAATATACAGAATACAAGAAAGCTAATATACCCTAGAAAAGGGATTTATTTCCAGCCTTGTTCTTTCTCTACTTCTTTCGTATTCTGTTCAAACACCATCGAAAGGGAACAGCACACGAAGCGAATAACAAGGAGAGACCATGAAATGAGAAAAAAGCTTCATAATAATCAAGTTATCGAAGTAACCCCAAGTTTTTTTTTAAAACAAAATTAAAACTTTAAAAAAAAAACATGAAATTAAAATGCTGCACGATAACGAAGGCTGCCACTTTCATCTAATAACCCGTTTCTTCTCAAGCCAGTAATTCACCCTCGCTTCACGCATTGTGCTTAAAAACTAATGAATTAGATTCTTAAATCAAGGTCGCCCTAGAACTAACATTTCAATCCCCGTGCAACATTTTTAACTCCGAATGCAAAATTAGAACAACAACCCAATTTTCATACCTTCGCACCTTGATTGAAGTACAAATTCCCCAAAAAAAAAAAAAAACAAGAATGCGGTGAATTTTCAACAAAAACAATACAGCACCGAACAAACAAAAAAGAGCCCCAAACGAGTAATTGAACGAAATGTAAACTAAATAACTCGAATCGAGAGTACCTTGGAACCAACAGCGCTCGAACGAAGATGAATTTGAAGCGTAAACGACTGGTTTATATCCAAAATATGATTATTGTAATGGAACTGGGAAGATTATGGAAATCTCGAAAATGGGTTCTTTCAATATGAACCCTATATTCGAATATTCTACCGAAAACTTTCGAATGTGTATTGGTGCCTGGTGGTTGGGGAGTCGTGATTAGTAAACGACGCGTTTTCAGCTTTATCGAAACTTGGAACGATGGGCCAACATATAAAAAGCCCAGCCCAATTTGATCGCAAAGTCGGTCCAATTTTAAAGGCGGGTCGTGAAAAATGTGTACAATGGAAAACTTACCAAAAACAATTATAAAACTATATAAAAAAAATGAATGATTTTTTACTAATAATGTACAACGAAAATATGAGAATAATAATTTGGCTAAATTATAAAAAAAAACCTCTAAATTTTATCTTTTGTTTCAAAAATATCTCTATTCTTTTAAAAGTTATAATAGTACTCATTAATCTTTCATAAACGTTTTAAAATTATCATTACAATAAAAATTCGTTAAAATGTTGGACAAAAAATCAACATAGCAGTGACAAAGACACGCTTGTCTGGATTGAGTCTAAAAGAATGGCGTTCTGTCACCTCGAATTTTCGTCTAACATTCTGACAAATTTTTATTTCAATAGTAGTTTTAAAACATTTATGAAAAGCCAAAAGTAATATTGCAACTTTTAAAAGAATAGATGTATTTTTTAAACAAAACGTAAAGTTCAGGTATTTCTATAATTTAGCCTAATAATCTGAACCAACGACCTCTTTGAAATAATATTTTAGTCTATGCATTTAAAAAAAGTCAACAAAAACATTTTTATATCTTACATTTTTTTAGCTTAATTATATTTTACATTTTTTAAAGCACTTTAAATAACAAATTTGTTTTGTTATACTTCTATTAATTACAAATATATATATATATATATATATATATATATTTGTTTTGTTATACTTCTATTAATTACAAATATATATATATATATATATTATTTTGAAGATTTGAGTTAATCGCTTTAAAACCATTTCTTTATAAATTCATCTTTGTTAATTCATCTTTGATTCTCCAAATATAGTTTTTAAATTAATCAAAGAAATTCTGAAGTGTTTTTATTTATTAAGATTAAAAAAAAAAACACTTTTTCAACATCTAAAGTCATTTGATATGCTATAATAAACACTTTAAATTATTATTTTTTCAAAAATGATTATAGAAAAATTGTTTTTATTTAGAGAGCATTTTTTACAATTATTCCAAACACTGTACATACCCCTTAACTATTAAATTGAGCTTAGGTTGGCAGAGATGATGAAATTTAATTGACATTTGATGTGTTAGTCAATTTATTTATCATCTACAACTTGTCATGAATTATAATTATTATAAAATAATCATGCTTGCCAAAAAAACATAGTTCTACTATCAACATGAGAGCATGATTCAACTAGTTAAGGCGTATATATTTTGACCAAATTTCAAAGGATAGAATTCTTACCCCACATGTTAAGCTAAAATTTAATATGACAACTAATTAAAATATTGCAAATCTAATAATCAAAATTTCACACCCATACTTTGTAATTTTCTAAATTACAAAAGATATAAATCCAGTTAAAAAATGTTACTATGTTAGAATTTCCTTTTTTTTTTTTTATTACAACTGGATTACTCAAGACGCAAGTAGCATATTTACCCATTGAGGGATGGAAGTACTTTAAGAGGAAGGAAAGTTGGATGGGAGTGCTTTAGAAGCAAAGAAAGCTGTTAATTAGTTGGTTGAGATTGAGATTAAAAATGGGTAAAGTGGGATGAAGATATATTTCAGAACTTTCTTCCATGCAATGCAAAATTTAGTCAATAATATAATGGTTTACACGTCACATCTATAAGCGGTGGTTAGCACATATTCAAAACTAAGAACATGTAGAGTTAAATTAGGGACCACACACACAAATTAACTAGTTAAATATTTGTGGGTCAAATGTTATTCTCTTTGTTGGTCGAGTGTTCGAGCATTCTCTCTCTTGTTTATGATGTAACATTAAGAAAATATATACCGAAATTTTTTTGATATCGAGTATGCAAAAAAAATGTAGGCTAAATGAAATAGTATACAACAATGTGACTTTTAATACTCATTTCACTTAGTCCCAAAAAATTTGATGTTATATTATAATCTTAAATTTCAAATATTATATTGTAATCTTATTTTTAAATGTTATGTTTTGTCCCTAAATAGTACATTTCAATTGTTGTCATTATAGTAGTTTGTGTATCATCTATATCTAACAACAACAACTTTAAACTATTTAAAGAATTGCCACCTGGTTACTAGACGTAACTCACACATAAAATTAATATACTTCTCATTTAATAAATAAGAATATGTGTATGTATGAGTTTTCCTTTTTTTTTTTATTAGAAACAGTAAAGGCATTTCATTGATAGCATGAAATGTACAAAAGAGGCAAAGGGTACCAGGAGTTACAAGTGATAATCTCAATAGGCTACGAGGGATGTGAGACTATAATCACAAAAAAAGGGGGGAAATTTACACCACGTGAGAACCATGTACAACAAGTGTTCAAAGAAAGTGTCGAAGTCCTGTTCCTTTTCCTCAAAGATACGATATGGTTGCGTTCAAGCCAAATGGACCATAAAAAGCTTTGATGAGATTGTTCCATTTATAAGCCATGCCCCTTTGGTGAAAGGGTGACCTATAAGCAAGGAGTCAAGCATAGTAATCATGTTGCCAGGGAGGGGTAATTCAAGCTAGAAGGCATGGAGAAGTCGTTCCCAAAAATGTCTGGAAAACTGGCAAGTGGTAAAAAGATGGAGCATCGATTCATTGTTTCTTCAACAGAGGATGCACCAACTTGGTGAGGAAGTCACCCATGGATCAATGTACGAGTTTTTCTTCAAATAGTCTAAAATAATGAACGATAATAACTAAAATATTTGTTTATACATAGATTTTTTTTTTCAGATCAACAACATATAAGGCTTAGGGATTTGAACTTTTAACCTCTTTGTTGAAAATGTATGTCTTAACCAATTTTTACTATATATATATTGGCTTTTTATACCAAGTTTAAACTTTGACAAATTTATAATATTTTAAAGAAGAAATAAAACAAAAATACAAATTTAAAGATCATACTTAAATTTAGACTTAAAAAAAAGGTTTGGCACCATTGTCCCAATCAAATTAAAAAAAAAAAATGGTTGGTTCAACAATATGTAGGATAGACATTTGAACTTTCAACTCATGAGCTATACTCAAGCTAGTCAATTAATTTAAATGAAAAAAATATACTTTTGGTCTTTAAAGTTTAAATTTGATTGCATTTGAGCCCCCTGAGTTTTCTAACTCGACATCTTAATCCGTGAGGGTTGGGAAAATAGTTTATTTGATCTCTGTCGTTAACTTTTAGCCATTTTGTTAAGTTCTAGTTAAATATACATCTTAGTACACCAAATCATTTTTTAGACTTAAGCCCCGTTTGGGATTGCTTTTGAAGATCATAAAAGTGATTGTTGGAGAATTTTAACCATTTTTTGTGGTAGGTAAAATTGATTGTTTAATAATTTAGATAAAAATCACTTTTTGAATTACGTTGATTTGTAAATACTATTAAGAGTAGCTTTTAGATTTGACTTCTATAAGAGCATGTTTGTGAGTGATTTTGAAATTGTTAAAATCACTTTTATTATGTTCAAAATTACACCAAAATATTTCTTTAATCATTCAAAATAAATTTAATATTTGATATTACATTTTTAAACACGATTTTCATAGCATAAAAATTAATTTTGAATAATTAAAAGCATGTTTCGGAGTGATTTTGAATACGAAAAAAGTGATTTTAACTATTTCAAAATCATTCTCAAACATACTCAAAATATATGGTGTAATTGACAATTTTTTTTAAAAAAAAATTAATCATTTTATGTCTTATCTATAACAATAGTTTTTTAAATATTTTTCTTCATAATTTATCTCATCTCATCTCATCATTTTTATCTTTAAATTTAATTTTTTTTTATTTAGAGAGCATTTTTTACAATTATTCCAAACACAATACAGACCCCTTAACTATTAAATTGAGCTTAGGTTGGCAGAGATGATGAAATTTAATTGACATTTGATGTGTTAGTCAATTTATTTATCATCTACAACTTGTCATGAATTATAATTATTATAAAATAACCATGCTTGCCAAAAAAGCATAGCTCCACTATCAACCTGAGCATGACTCAACTAGGTAAGACATATATATTTTTTACCAAATTTCAAAGGATAGAATTCTTATCCCACGTATTGTTAAGCTAAAATTTAATATATACATCTCAACTAATTAAAATATCGCAGATCTAATAATCAAAATTTCACACCCATACTTTGTAATTTTCTAAATTACAAAAGATATAAATCCAGTTAAGAAATGTTACTATGTTAGAATTTCCTTTTTTTTTTTATTACAATTGGATTACTCAAGACTCAAGTAGCATATTTACCCATTGAGGGATGGAAGTACTTTAAGAGGAAGGAGAGTTCGATGGGAGTGCTTTAGAAGCAAAGAAAGCTGTTAATTAGTTGGTTGAGATTGAGATTAAGAATGGGCAAAGTAGGATGAAGATATATTTCAGAACTTACTTCCATGCAATGGAAAATTTAGTCAATAATATAATGGTTTACACGTCACATCTATAAGTGGTGGTTAGCACATATTTAAAATTAAGAACATATATAGTTAAATTAGGGACCGCACACACAAATTAACTAGTTAAATATTTGTGGGTCAAATGTTATTCTCTTTGTTGGTCGAGTGTTCGAGCATTCTCTCTCTTGTTTATGATGTAACATTAAGAAAATATATACCGAAATTTTTTTGATATCGGGTATGAAAAAAAATGTAGGCTAAATGAAATAGTATACAACAATGTGACTTTTAATACTCATTTCACTTAGTCTCAAAAAATTTGATGTTATATTATAATCTTAAATTTCAAATATTATATTGTAATCTTACTTTTAAATGTTATGTTTTGTCCCTAAATAGTTCATTTCAGTTGTTGTCATTACAGTAGTTTGTGTATCATCCTTATCTAACAACAACAACTTTAACCTATTTAAAGAATTGCCACCTGGTTACTAGGCGTAACTCACACATAAAATTAATATACTTCTCATTTAATAAATAAGAATATGTGTATGTATGAGTTTTCCTTTTTTTTTCTTTTTTTTATATTAAAAATAGTGAAGGCCTTTTATTGATAGCATGAAATGTACAAAAGAGGCAAAGGATGCCAGGAGTTACAAGTGATAATCCCAATTGGCTATGAGGGATGTGAGACTATAATCACAAAAAAAAAAAAGGGAAAATTTGCACCACGTGAGAGCCATGTACAACAAGTGTTCAAAGAAAGTGTCGAAGTAATGTTCCTTTTCCTCAAAGATACGATGGTTCCGTTCAAGCCAAATGGACCATAAAAAGGCTTTGATGAGATTGTTCCATTTACAAGCCATGCCTTTGGTGAAAGGGTGACCTATAAGCAAGGAGTCAAGCATAGTAATTGTTACACCTATTTCTACAATTTTGGAAAAATTACATAATTGGAAAGTATGAAATTTGAGAATTAGGCATTTGGATTTTTATGGTTTTAGTTGGGAAGATAAGGATTGGTTTCAATTAAATAATGAAAATTAAAAAAAAGAAAGAAAAGAAAAGAAGAGAAAGTGGGATAAATATATTTATATATCTATTTATTAAATAAAAACATGTGGTTTAAGTGAAGCCACACAAAGGGAAATGATTCTTTGTCTAGAAATTAAATAAATAATATTTAATAAAACAAAAATGAGGGCTTTTGTTGGACAACCTATCACGTAAGAGAGGAAGAGGAAGAAAGTGAGGAGATGATTTCTTGATTTTGTACTATTTTGGAGTGTGAAAATCAAGAAGGGGATCTCACAACATTAGATTGAAGTTTTTGGTAAGTTCTCCAACTTTTTATTGAAATTTTTCATGAGTTTTAGAACCAATTAGTGAGTTTTCTTTATGGGTTTTCTTCCTTTAGTTGGAAACTCCATAAAATAGCTTGAAAACAAAGATGAGGGTGATGTTTGAGTAAAAGAAGGAAATTTGATGAAAGTCATGAGTATTATCAAAGTATGGATTGAAGGGGATTAGTTGTATGTAGAAATTGCAAACTTTTTAGGGAAAGAAAACCAATGAATTTATTCATGGAGAAGAAGAAATGAGAAGAATGAGATTTCTTATGGAGAGGGATTACAATGAAGTTATTGGAAACTTTATTTTGGGTTATTGTCTCAATTTCTTGGTAATTAGAAGACTAAGATGAGGAAAATAATGGTTAATTCTTGGGTTAGTGAGAAATATAAAGGCTTGGATAATTTAGTGTTGTTACACTTTAATTTTGGCATTAAGAGGTTAGTAATATGTTGACAAATTATGATTTCAGGGCAAGCGGAGATTGGAACTATTTACTACCCGAACAAACCTCGTTCGTAGTAGTTGTGAGTGGTTATTTTATAAAGTATTTCAATTATTTTAGTAATTGATGAAATTTTATGAAATTTGAAATCAATTGCAATTAATATTAATGCAAATGATTTAGTTATTTGAAAATTTGGAGGAAATTATGTGTATTTCACAAATTGTTTATTATTAAGATTGATGATTTACTAATTTGATAAGAAAGTGACATATGATCACTAAATTGAATTCATGATTTAGCATATTTGAATTTGAAGAGATTTATGTTTATTGAAATTTTAGCTACAATGACTTAATTATTTGAATTAATTAAGCTTATGAAAGGTGAATTTATGAAAATCTCTTGATTGTAGCCAATTGGCAAAAAGTTCAATTATTTGAGGTGAAATCAAGTATTTGTGAGTTTTAGAAATGACTTGATTTTTGAATCATGATTTTAGTGGATCTTTGACTTATGGCTTAAAGTTATGAAACCACAATTTGAGAATGTGTAGGGTTTGAGAACTTACAATGATTATTATATAGAAATTGTTTTCAAACCATTAGAGCTTGTACCCATGGTTATTACCCGTATGCTATAAGAATGTGTTTCTATAGTATGCTAGTGTGCTAAGTGTTGGGATTTATGCCCTAAAGCCTCGTAATTAATAATTTATTTAATAATTAATAATAATTTTGATTATTTTATTTTCAATATAATATTATCCATTATATGAAAAATCCAAGGTTATTAGTGTAATCTTGAACAGTATGTGGTTGACATACGAGAGGATCATGCTCAAGAAATAACCTAAAGGATCATAGTATATAAATAAGGTTGGGTGCCTTATCCTGGTTACACTATTGATACGGCCCACTTTGTAATAGTTACAAATGATTTGATCCAAATCATTCATGTGGAGACATGTGAGTGGGGGTATCTTATACAATGAGTTTGTATAAGACTGGACCACGAAATATTTAATTTCTCTTTATAAATCCGTTAATTGAGAAGATTAATATTTCATCAGGATGATCATATGCGACTCGATCTTAATCCTGAGTGAGTTATGAATTTCTGCCTGTGAGGGCTTGTCCTTTGATTTGCATGGGTGAGAGTGGCTTTTGTAGCCTATTCAATATGCCTACCATTTTGGGGACTTGACCAAATAGTGAGCTGGGAACATAATATCACAAGATGGAATTCACTCATTCCCATATAGGGTAAGTAGATGAGTAGTTCCCTTAAATACTGATTTCGGGACTTGAACAATGGGGCCCCACCCTCTCATTGGCCCGAGAGGGACTTAGTTTATAATTAGATTATAAACATATTGTTCATTAGAGAATCAGTGGTACTTAAGGTGCAAGATGTAATTATAGGGGTAAAACGGACTTTTGACCTAGCTGTAATTACGAACAACTCGTGAAGGATCGACTTGCATGTAATGATTATATCTATGGACACAACTTGTCCTACAGTGCATAAGAGTGCAACTCTAGGTCTATAGTGTTGGGTTTTGTGTCCTAAAACTCGTGCTTTTGTAAACTGAATGTATATTCTATTTTACAATAAAGATGTTATTGAGGTTTATTCAGTAAATGTGTTATTGAATAAAGTGAATTATGTATTCTATAACCCAAATCCAATGAACTAAATACCCTTGGCTATAGTATGTATACTTGAACTTTATGTATGACATAAAAGTTGATCAAGTTCGAGTTATAACCAGAACGGTCTATAGTATAGGGATAGGGCTGGGTACCTTATCCTGGGGACACTATGGACGCGGCCCACTTTGTATAGTACTAACGATGTGATCCTAAATCGTTCATGTGGAGACATGCGAGTGGGGGCGTCCTATGCAATGAGTTTGCATAAGACTGGACCGCGAAATAGTCACTTAGACTTTTTAACTCCGTTTACTGTTTTAACTGACTATATTCATACGATGACCTAGGTAACTCGATCTTAATCCTGAGCGTGCTATGAACTCCTGTTTATTCGAGATTATCCTTAGATTTGCATGGGTGAGAGTGGCCCGAGATCGCCGACTCAATAAGCCTCCCATTTTGGGGATAAGACCGGATAGATAGTTGGGAACATAGTCATGCGAGATGGAATTCACTCCTACCCGCTTTAGGGTTTAGTAGAGAGGTTGTTCCCTTAAGTACTGACTCCAGGTCTTGAACAATGGGCCCACCCTCTCGTTGGCCCGAGAGGGATACGGTTTGTTGGTTGGACCACAAACCAAATTGTTCATTAGAGGATCAGTGGGACTTAAGGAACAAGAAGTAATTACAGGGGTAAAACGGTTTATTTGACCCAGCTGTAATTACGAACAACCTGTGAAGGATCGACTTACTAATCATGGTTATATCGAGTGGACAGAAATATATCTACAGTGAGGAGAGTGCAGCCACTGGGCTTTAGTGGAGTGTCCCGATGGTTAACGAATGTTGATTAGCTAGGCTAAAGAGTTTGGCAGGTTAATCTCGTATCGTTGGAGCTCATGATCTGTAGGTCCATTAGGTCCCCTTACTAGCTCAGACTAAGCCTTGGAATAATTTGAGAGAAAAGAATTTGAATTGTTCAAATTCGAATTTGGGAGAAAAAGTTAATTATATGCGATATACTTAACGTTTCATAGCTTAATTATGAATTAAACTATGATAAAGAAGTGGAAATATTTAAATATGATTTAAATATTCGTTCGGTTTAAAACATGAATAGGGATTCATGTTCGAACGTTCGTTTTGAGAAATTAGGATTGGTCCAATTATTTAATTTGATATTTGATATTAAATTAAATATTTATTTAAAATTAATTAAATTGTTTAATTAATTAAAAATTGATTTTAATTTAAAATTAATTTTATATTAATTTTGAATTAAAATTAAAAAAAAGAATTCAAATTCATTTGGAAATGAAATATGGACCAAGTTCATAACTTCTTCACCAAGTTTATTGTTTGAAGCATATCTTCTTTCAATTGGCTTCTTCACAAAGCTTCTTGTTTGAAGTTTATCTTCATTCAATTAGCTTCTTCACTAAGCTTGTGGCTTTCTATAAATAGAGAAGAAACACAATAGGTGAAGAGATTAGAAAAACAAGAGATTTTTGTAGAAAACTCTCTAGCTTTTTTATTTAGATCTTTACTCATTCTTCTCCCAATTTCTCTCAATCAAAGATCCCACAATCCATTCAAAGGGCTGAGAATAGTAGGGAAGACTCTAGTGGTGGTCCAAGTTGTGTTGGTGATCCAAGATTTGCAAAGGATTAAGAGAATATTGAGCTACAAAGGTTTGTGTTCTTATTCTCTGTTTTTCCAGTTTTGAGCATGTTTTTTGTTTGATAAAATTGATCAAATTAGAGTGCTCAAGATCCAAAATTGCTTCCGCATTCTTAATATTAACCCCTTCATATAGTGGAGTGACCTATAGTTAATGAATGAAAATTAATTAATTAAAGAGTTTAATTAATTAATTTTGTATCATTGGAGCTTATAATCTGTAGGTCCATAAGGTCCCCTTGCTAGCTCATAGTAACACTAAAAGATCAATTTAGTTGAAAGAAAAATTTGAAATGTTCAAATTAATATTTAATTTGAAGTGTTCAAATTAATATTTAATATATTAGATATATTAAATATAAAAGAGGAAAATATATTTATTGTATTTGATACATTAAATATTAAAATTTGAAATGTTCAAATTTAATATTTAATTTGAAGTGTTCAAATTAATATTTAGTATATTAGATATATTAAATATAAAAGAGGAAAATATATTTATTGTATTTGATACATTAAATATTAAAATAATTAATATATATTTGATATATTAAATAAAAGATATTTATAGAATTTGAATAAGATTCAAATAAATAAATATCGTAGGAGATTTGAATAAATAAAAGATATATTTTAATATATTAGATATTAAAATATAATATTTTAATAATGGCAAAGATCTTCCCTTGGTCTCTATAAATAGAACCCTTGGCTTGAAGCATTCTGAACAACACACATCTCCTCAAAGAGAGAATTAGAGAATTCTCTCTAAACCTCTTCCTCTTTAATCCCTTGAGGATTTTCTTTCAAGAGGCTCCCACGAGCCTTGATCTTTTGTTAGAGTCATAGCAAAGAAGACTTTGTGGAGGAGATAAAGACCCGCCAGAAGAATCTCCATATTTTCAAGGTATTTATTATTTAACCCTTGTATTTTAGTTTAATTCTAAATAAATCAAAGACGATTCCTATGCTTCCGCTGTGGGTTTAATTCGATTATTCCCTTCACTAAGGCCGCAGGGGATGCAGGGGAATGCCGGGGCCATTAGGTGCCAAATCCGGATTCCGAATCCTGGTCCAAATCCTGGACCTAAGGCATTACAAATGTTAAAGTTTGCTCTACGTGCACGTATGACATAATTTGCTCTGCTATGTATCTGGAGATTACTCGATGCATAGTATGGCAGGGATTTGGGTACGAGTTTGGTGATGAGTTTTGTTGGCCTATTATTTTGTGCTTTCTTTTAAGAGTTATTACTGCAAATCTCTGTAATGTTTACTTATCTTGTGTATTTAGATTGTGCTTAATTGATAAAGTTTTATGGAACTTTGAATTCCTTTTTAATATAAAAGGTTTTTGTCAAGAGATTATTTTTCCTATTAACTTACCACTCACTGGGCTCTATTAGCTCATTCTTTCTTCCTAAATTTTTCCTCCAGGTAGCGACTGAGTTTCTAACAAGCCTACAGAAGTCGATATCTGCCACCGGACCTGATATTTTGCATTCCATTTTGTATGTACATAAATACAAATGCTTCTTTTGTAACTAATTTGGGATTTCCATTGGTTTGTAATTTGAAATCCACATGTCTATCTACTTTTAAGTTCGTGGGATTGTGTTGAATTTTTGAAATGATGGTGGTTGGAGTTTGAACATGTTAATTTTGGAGTGTATATATTTCTTTCAGGTGTGTTTTACTCAGTTTTCAGGGGAAACTCTGCTGAAATTTTTATAAAAATTTGGTGTTAACAAAGTTTTGGCTAGCCACTTGTAATTTTCGAAACTAAGATTTATTTGCAAAGTTTGACATTGGATTCCATAGTTTAGTAGGGATCTAATGTCGGCATGTCTCATCCTAGGTTGGTTAGGATAATTTGGGGTGGGGTGTGTCAGTAATCATGTTGCTAGGGAGGGGTAATTCAAGCTAGAAGGCATGGAGAAGTCGCTCCCAAAAATGTTTAAAAAACTTGCAAGTGGTGAAAAGATGGAGCATCGATTCATTGTTTCTTCGATAGAGGACGCACCAACTTGGTGGAGGAGGTCAACCATGGAGCCTTTTTAATCAATGTACGAGTTTTTCTTGAAATAGTCTAAAATAATGAATGACAATAACTAAAATATTTGTTTATACAAAGATTTTTTTTTCCAAATCAATAATATATGAGACTTAGGGATTTGAACTTTTAACCTCTTGGTTGAAAATATATGTCTTAACCAATTAAACTATATATATATATATATATATATATATATTACCTTTTTATACCAAGTTTAAACTTTGACAAATTTATAATATTTTAAAGAAGAAATAAAACAAAAATACAAATTTAAAGATCATACTTAAATTTAGACTTAAAAAAAAACGAATTGGCACCATTGTCCCAATCAAATTTATAAAAAAAAATGGTTGGGTTCAACAATATGTAGTGTAACGACCCTAAAAACACGACTCTCAAAACGCGGAAGCACAACTGAGTTATCTCGCTCATGCCCGAAATTTTGGTAGCATGACGACGTAATTCTGAGAAAAAACAGAATTTTCAAAGACCTGGAAAGAGACAAACACTTTTATATTTCATATACCAGATTCAGCATCCACCAAACTACGATAAATAATGTTGAGCTCAACCAACAGACAATAAAACCTAAGAACTTCTAACCAAATACATGAAAACGAAAGAGATTTAAAGTTTACAGATCAGACATACAACAAGAACTAAAATACAATTTTAACACTAGACATAGGAACAGGACTCTGGTGGTGTCTCCATAGCCTCGTCAAGCCGTCACCTCCGTTACCCGCCTCGTGATCATGCATCATCTGCAAAATACAAACATAGTAGCACGAGTGAGTATAAACATACTTAGTAAGCAACCCACTTAAGGGTCCAAAGTTTAAAGAATACATACCACGAAAGAAACTGCCCTTACTCACACCCGTGTTCAGATTTCAAGTACTTACTCCAGTTATCTAAAAGCCCATTTACCCTACCTCAACTTTCACCCTTCCTTGACTATAACTTCGTGTAATACCTGCGAGTCCTGTAACCTAGAACCAAACCAATGAAGGAAAAACAACTCTCACTCTCATCATAATGGGGAATCACCCATACACTAGCACACAGGCAATAAGGGAACGCATCCCTTACGCTCAACACAATGGGGAATCACCCCTAAGCTAGCACCACAATGAAGGAAAACAATCTCTCACTTTCATCACAATGGGGAATCACCCCTACACTAGCACACAGGCAATAAGGGAACGCATCCCTTACGCTTAACACAATGGGGAATCATCCCTAAGCTAGCACCACAGTGAAGGAAAACAATCCCTCACTCTCATCACATCACATAACATTCTAGGCATATTGGCTCACACGAAACGACAGAAGCAGGGTAGGTGGCACAAATCCATCGGCTTTTATTCTATTTTAACACCTTTAAAACCCCCGGGGTAGATTACCACTCTCAAAACCACACCCACTTCCTGAACCGGAGTTCACATTCACCAACAAAAAAGTCAACCTTAAACACTTTTAAGTAGTCATGGCTTAAGCTTAGATTTAATTTAATCCCACTAAGCCAATGTCTCATTTATAATTCAGCAAAGCTCAAATTACCAACAATCTAGCCGTTACACTTTATCGATAAACTAAGCATGTCACATACATTCATTAAAAATAAGGATTTAACAAATAAATCCAAAGGCTACTTACTTTCTAGCCTAGCACCAAGGTAACTCACTTCTCATTCTTTTAAGAACTTACTAGCAACATATCCTAGGCCCACCTCAACAAACAATAGCAATTGAATCATTGTGGCCTTTCTCTATAGACCACATCCACGAATCTCGAGTATGAACTTATGCCCTAGTTCGACAGTACCCCTAAACAAGAACTTTACATAGACATAGCCCATACATGTGCTAACGACATATAGGCCTCCAAACCTTTAATCCAGAATTCAGTCCATAAACACGCTAGAAATCAGGTCAACCAATATTCTTCCACTCACATTCGGACCCGTCTGAAACATAATAAACGTGCCCAGTCATCTGCCCATACTGAACACACGAAACCTGAACACTAAATACTTCCAAGGTATCCTAAGTAGCCAGCTAACCGAATCCAACAAACCAAGAGAAGTAAACCCCAGCCGACCATTCAAGTGATCAGGCATATTATACTCACATAGCAACCTTGAACATTGCATACCTTTAAGGTGTTCTAAAACATTCATTAACCCAAACCAGAACCCAAAGGAAATAACCCCAGCCAACCATTCAGTCCATAAGCTCAAGTATTCTGCATTCCATAGCTAACCAACCACCTCAGACAGTCCAAACACCTATGAACATTCAGTTTAAAACAACCATCCATACATTTATGCTTATATTTTTTAAACCTTTAACGAGAATAGCAACAAATCTAGACAATCTTAAGCCCATCGCGATAATCCTTATATTAATTTAGCCAACCACGTCATTCTCCCCATAACCATATTTAGGCAAGTATGATTTTCCATAAATCACCACAAACACGCCCAAACTCATTCAATTACAACCTTAAGTAAACTTTTAAGGTTCTATACAAGCTAACTACAATAACTCGAAGCTTTAAGCCTCTATTTTCATCATAATCACATAATTAGGCAGTTTTTAGCTCAAAACGACTTCCACACCGATCACTAACCATTACAAGCTTCATAACATAATTTTTAGGCATGCTTTCACAATTTGCAAGTTCTCAAACACACATTGAATTCAATTAAGAGCTTTAAAAGGCTTAAATCCAACGACTACTTACCAATTTACTCCAAGGTTCAAGTCGGCCCGAACTCGAATACTTGATCCTGTATCGTCCAACAAAGGCCCCAAAATCGAGATCAACGCCGGATGGACAATAGCTCAAAGATCCAAATTCACTTAATTTGACCTTCAATCGCGATGGGTGTTCAACATCAATTGGAACTTTACACAACTTGTACGAACACCGAGCATGTTGAAATTGACCCTAAACAAACTCATCTTCCTTGCTGTTTGTGTAGAACGCGTGAGAGGGAGGGAAGGAGCCGGCAGTTGGAGCTGGGAGGCGGCAGCGGCGTGGGTGTCGGCTTCACGGGGAATGGCATGTGGCGAGGGGAGGTCGACATGCTGCGGCTTGCAGCGTGCACGCGGGCTGAAGTAGAAGGAGGCGGCAGTTGGGCTGGGTTGCGGCAGAAGGGCGAACGGATCTGGATGACGATGCAACGCAGGGGCTCGCGGTTCAGGCTACACCGCATAGAGAGGAAAATTGACAAGAGAAAGAGAGAGAAACCGACGAGAGGGAGAGTGAGATCGGGGAGGGGAGGGGAAGGTGGGTGAGATAAGGAGAAGAAGAAATAAGATAGGGAGGAGGAAGAAGATAAGAACAAGAAGGAGATGTTTGTCTTAAAAAAATATATTTTCATTAATTACTTTTTCCCAAAATTCCAAAATTCCAAAATCACCCATATACTTATCCTTTCATTCCCTCTTTGTCCTTTCAAGCTTCCTAAACCTCAAATTGGCCCAACAACAAAAATTTTAATTCCCAAATTTCGAAATTAACGCCCCCTGATTAAGCCGGGCGTTACATGTAGGGTAGACATTTGAACTTTCGACATGAGATATACTAAAGCTAGTCAATTAATTTAAATGGAAAAATATACTTTTGGTCTTTAAAGTTTGAATTTGATTGCATTTGAGCCCCTTGAGTTTTCAAACTCGACATCTTAATCCGTGAGGGTTGGGAAAATAGTTTATTTGGTCTCTATTGTTAACACTTTTAGTCATTTTGTTAAGTTCCAGTTGAATACACATCTTAGTCCACCAAATTATTTTTTAGACTTAGGCCCCGTTTGGGATTGCTTTTGAAGATCATAAAAGTGATTGTTGGAGAATTTTAACCATTTTTTGTGGTAGGTAAAATTGATTGTTTAATAATTTAGATAAAAATCACTTTTTGAATCACGTTGATTTGTAAAAGCTATTAAGAATAGCTTTTAGATTTGATTTCTATAAGAGCATGATTGGGAGTGATTTTGAAATGGTTAAAATCAATTTTATTATGTTCAAAATTACACCAAAACATGTATTTAATCATTCAAAATAAACTTAATATTTGATTTTACATTTTTAAACGCAATTTTCATAGTATAAAAATTAATTTTAAATAATTAAAAGCATGTTTCGGAGTGATTTTGAATACAAAAAAAAGTGATTTTAACTATTTCAAAATCATTTCCAAACATACTCTAAACAATAGTTTTTTTTTTAAATAAAAAATAAAAAATAATCATTTTATATCTTATCCATAACAATAGTTTTTTAAATATTTTTTTTCATAATTTTTCTCTGCCTCATCATTTTTATCTTTAAATTTAATTCAGTGCTTCTAATTTATTTTTCTTACCTTTTTATTTAAACTAAAATTAGATTTTGTTTGAAACATTATTTTTTTATATAAAGTTGTTTTTCTGGATAGTTTCATCAAATTATCCATTAAAGTAAACAAAATATAATTTGTAATTTAAATTATATAAAATTTTACATAATTATCTTATAGAAAAATTATAAGTTAAATACTAATACAAGTTAATGCTTAATTGAAATATATGTTTATTTTAGTCATTATAGTTATTTCGCAACAATTTAATATTAATTTATCAAACACATTCACTTTTCCATGTTTAAATTTAAAATTTACCAAAGCCTGTTTGGTAGGCAATCTAGATTTTATTTTATGTTTTCGAATTCAATGAGTTCAGTTAATATGCGTTTAACATATATGTTTTTAAAAATTGTTTTCAGATTATGCAATAGTGTAAATTCTGACAACAACGTTTTTATGTTTTCATTGTATCCAGATTTTGAATATGAAATTTTAAACTACAAACTTATATTAAAAAAAAATAAAAACTTCAATAAATATAGTATTTCATGTTGTAAACTTAATTTTTGTTAAATTAAAACATGCATAATATAATACCAGTAACTAGGTTTTGGGCCTTGCCTTGGTCCCTCATGGTCTGGAGACTCCTGGTCCAGGCCTGTTCGGTCCTTTCATTTTCAATCGAAGACGGAAACCCACGAAAATCTTAAGAATGAAGGTATTTAAGCTCTCTCGAGGGGAGAGCAATGTAAGTTCATTTCATCCTCCAAAATTCTCATAGAACTACCAAATTCTCTCTAAACTCTCTCTGACTTATGTTGGGATTTATGCCCTAAAGCCTCGTAATTAATTAATTATTTAATAATTAATAATAGTTTTGATTATTTTATTTGCAATATAATATTATCCATTATATGAAAAATTCAAGGTTATTAGTGTAATCTTAAACAGTATGTGGTTGACATACATGAGGATCGTGTTCAAGAAATAACCAAAAGAGTCATAGTATATGGATAAGGTTTGGTGTCTTATCCTAGTAACACTATTGATACGACCCACTATGTAATAGTTACAAATAATTTGATCCAAATCATTCATGTGGAGACATGTGAGTTGGGGTATCTTATACAATGAGTTTGTATAAGACTGGACCACGAAATATTTAATCTCTCTTTATAAATCCGTTAATTGAGAAGATTAGTATTTCATCAGGATGATCATATGCGACTCAATCTTAATCCTAAGTGAGTTATGAACTCCTGCCTGTGAGGACTTGTCATTTGATTTGTATGGGTGAGAGTGGCTTTTATAGCCGATTCAATATGCCTACCATTTTGGGGACTTGACCAAATAGGGAGCTGGGAACATAATCTCATAAGATGTAATTCACTATTTCTCATATAGGGTACGTAGATGAGTAGTTCCTTTAAATGATGATTTCAGGATTTGAACAATGGGGTCCCACCCTCTCATTGGCCCGAGAGGGACTTAGTTTATAATTATATTATAAACATATTGTTCATTAGAGAATCAGTGGTACTTAAGGCACAAGATGTAATTATAAGGGTAAAACGGGCTTTTGACCCAGCTGTAATTACGAACAACTCGTGAATGATCGACTTGCATGTAATGATTATATCTATGGACACAACTTGTCCTACAGTGCATAAGAGTGCAACTTTAAGTCTATAGTGGAGTGGTCTATAGTTAATGAATGAAAATTAATTAATTAAAGAGTTTAATTAATTAATTTTGTATCATTGGAGCTTATAATTTGTAGGTCCATAAGGTCTCTTTGCTAACTCATAGTAACACTAAAAGATCAATTTAGTTGAAAGAAAATTTTGAAATGTTCAAATTAATATTTAATATATTATATATATTAAATATAAAAGAGAAAAATATATTTATTGTATTTGATACATTAAATATTAAAATAATTAATGTATATTTGATATATTAAATAAAAGATATTTATAGAATTTGAATAATATTCAAAAAAATAAATATCGTAGGAGATTTGAATGAGATTCAAATAAATACAAGATATATTTTATATTGGATATTAAAATATAATATTTTAATTATGACAAAGATTTCCCTTGGTCAATATAAATAGTACCCTTGGGTTGAGTCATTCTTCACAACAGATATCCTCAATAATTCTCTCTAGACTTCTTCCTCTTTAATCTCTTGTGGATTTTCTTTCAATAGGCTCCCACAAGCCTTGGTCCTGTGTTTAAGTCATAGCTATGAAGACTTTGTGGAAGAAATAAAGACCCGCCAGAAGATTCTTCATATTTTCAAGGTATGTTATGCTTAACCCTTGTATTTTAGTTTAATTCTAAATAAATCAAAGACGATTCTTATGCTTCCGTTGTGAGTTTAATTCGATTATTCCCTTTAACTTAAGCATCAGAGCCTGTGTGACCTACATCACACCAGTATCTAGGTTTTTCTTGTCTTGCTGGTCGCGTTCTTCCTCCAATAATACAAATTCATCATCGTTGTCACGTGGAGGTCATGTGAGATTTCTCTTATCCAAAATTTGGCAACAAGAGATATCTACTCATTCTCAACTTTATGCTTTTAAAAACAAGGAAAAACAAGTTTGATGGATGGTTGTGTTAGTATATTAAAATCTGAATATGGGTTTTGACAACTTGAACTTAAATAAGCAAAATTTTGAAAGCAACAAAATTATTTTTCTACGTTTTTGAGTTCGGAATCCAAAAACTCATATTATGAATATGGCATATGTAAATGCCCATTCCACATGCCCATTTATTATCCATGCCAAGTGGCATTTTCTCCATAGCCAAAGTGTCTTCTAAAGGCCATAGATTGGTGTCCAAATGTACCACATCATCCTCTCTTAAATTGCCTATAAATAGAGAGATTTTTGGAAAAGAAAATACACCAATTTTTCTCCCATTTTCTCTAATTTTTGTGTTTTTAATTTTCCATAAATCTCCATTTTCTTTTGTTTATACTATAGATATATATATTCTTCTTATATTTCATCTTTTGTATTATTATTATTATTATTATTATTATTATTATATGATTTGGTAAAGTTTTGGTGCCCGTGTTCGCCTCTCAATTTTACAACACGTTATCAGCACGAGACTCTGTCATTTTTCCCGCTAAAGGTAAGTCTTATAGGTAAGCCATTTTTACGCATTTGGTTTATGTTAAATTTCTAATATGAATATATTATTATTTTTGATAGTGTTATTATGGCAAACCTTACAAAGCTAGAATTTGCGGCCCTGGATATTCATGGAAATAACTACTTATCATGGGTCCTTGACGCTGAGATCCATTTAGATTCTATGAATCTTGGAGAAACAATTAAAGAAGGAAATGATGCATCAAATCAAGAAAAAGCAAAAGCCCTGATCTTCCTTCGCCATCATCTTCACGAGGGATTGAAAATGGAGTATCTTACAATAAAAAATCCCTACGTTCTATGGCAAGGTTTGAAAGAAAGGTACGATCATCAAAAAATAGTTATTCTTCCAAAAGCTCGTTATGATTGGATGCACCTGAGGTTGCAGGACTTTAAATCAGTAAGTGAGTATAATTCCGCACTCTTCAGAATTAGTTCAAAATTAAAATTATGCGAAGAAAAGATAACTGATATTGATATGTTAGAGAAGACATTTTCCACTTTTCATGTCTCGAATATGCTCCTGCAGCAGCAATATCGAGAGAAGGGTTTTGCAAAATATTATGAACTTATCTCATGTCTTCTCGTTGCTGAACAAAATAACGAGTTATTGATGAAAAATCACGAATCCCGACCAACTGGAGCAACACCATTCCCTTAAGTGAATGCTGTGAATTTTAATAACCGTGGTCAAAGTCGTGGTCGTGGTCGAGGTCGGGACCTCGGTAGAGGAAGAAATACCTATTTTCGTGGTGGGCATTATAATTTTAAGAAACCCACACGAAGTGATGATCATAAAGGAAAGGCTCTACAAGATAGAAGTTCGAAAGGTGATGAACATAAATGTTTCCGGTGCGGAATGACTGGGCACTGGTCACGTACCTGTCGTACGTCAAAACACCTTGTTGATCTCTATCAAGCTTCCCTTAAGGAAAAAGGAAAAGGAAAGAATGTGGAGGTAAATCTTGTCATTCAAGAAAATGATGTGTTTGACCTCTCCAATATGATGCATCTTGATGTAGCTGATTATTTTGAATCTCCTGGAGAGAGAATTGATGCAATCAAACAAGTAGATGATGATTTGTATGAAAATATATAATTAAGTACTGTTTAGTATGTTTTTGTTGTTGTTTTGTTTGTATATATATTTAAGACTCTTTGTAATCGTTTTTCTTTTCTTTTCAATGAAGAAATATGAACAATTTCAATATGTTGAGTAACTCGAAAATGAGCAATGAGGATTTATGTCTGGCAGACTGCGCAACTACGCACACGATACTCATAAATAGAAAATATTTTTCTAGATTGACAATGCTGGAAGCAAAAGTCAATACTATATCAGGTTCTGCAAATCTGATTGAAGGTTTTGGAAAAGCAAACTTTATTTTGCCTAGAGGAACAAGATTTACAATTAATAATGCTCTGTTCTCTAGCAAATCGAAAAGAAACGTATTAAGTTTTAAAGATATACTTGAAAATAATTATCATGTTGAAATTGATTGTAAAAATAATATAGAGTGTCTCTATATAACATCTATTGTTTCACATGAAAAACGTATATTAGAAACACTGCCTGCTTTTTCTTCTGGATTATACTATACTCATATACGAGTAATCGAAAGTTATGCAATAATGAACCCGAAGTTCATGAATCCAGAAATATTCAGTGTTTGGCATGATCGATTGGGTCATCCAGGGTCAATAATGATGAGAAAAATTATTGAGAATTCACATAGACATCCTTTAAAGAGCCAGAAGATTCTTCAATCCAATGAGTTATCATGTGATGCTTGTTCTCAAGGGAAATTAATTATTAGACCATCACCAGCTAAAGTGGGGATTGAATCACCTGCATTTTTAGAGCGAATTCAAGGTGATATTTGTGGACCTATTAACCCACCAAGTGGTCCATTTAGATATTTTATGGTATTAATTGACGCATCCAGCAGATGGTCACATGTATGCTTATTATCAAGTCGAAATCTTGCATTTGCAAGATTACTTGCTCAAATAATTAAGTTAAAAGCACAATTTCCTGATAATACAATTAAGACCATTCGACTTGATAATGCTGGTGAATTTACATCCCAAACTTTTAATAATTATTGTATGTCAATTGGGATAAATGTTGAACATCCTGTAGCTCACGTTCATACACAAAATGGTCTAGCAGAATCATTTATAAAACGTCTGCAACTAATTGCAAGACCATTGCTTATGAGAGCTAAACTTCCTACATCGGTATGGGGTCATGCTATTTTGCATGCTGCATCACTGGCACGTATTAGGCCAGTAGCTTATAATAAATACTCCTCAATGCAATTAGCTTATGGCCAGCAGCCAAATATGTCCCATCTAAGAATTTTTGGATGTGCAGTATATGTACCGATTGCTCCACCACAACGTACTAAGATGGGTCCTCAAAGGAGGTTAGGAATATATGTTGGTTTTGATTCCCCATCAATTATTAAATATCTTGAACCCCTGACGGGTGATGTATTTACTGCACGATTTGCTGATTGTCATTTTAATGAGACAAATTTTCCAACATTAGGGGGAGGAATTAAGAAGTTGGAAAAAGAAATTACATGGAATGCATCGTTATTATCTCATTTAGATTCTCGTAGAAATCAATGTGAACTTGAAGTTCAAAAGATAATTCATTTGCAAAATATAGCAAATCAACTACCAGATGCATTCACAGATACTAAAAGTGTGACTAAATCATATATACCAGCTGCAAATGTTCCATCAAAAGTTGATATCCCAAAGGAACAAGTTGTCAATAATGAGTCTGGAGCACGCCAGAAGCGTGGTAGACCAATAGGTTCTAAAGATAAAAATCCTCGAAAAAGAAAAGTAGTTGAGAATCAAAATGATTCAATAAAAGGTATGGATGTTCCAGAAGAAATCCATAATACAACTACTCAAAAGAGTATTGGTGAAAATCAAACGCTTGAGGATAATAATGAAATTTCTATAAACTATGTTACAACAGGAAAGAGATGGAACCGAAATGATATCATTATTGACAACATTTTTTCTTATAATGTTGCTCACGATATTATTCATGAAAGTGACAATTTTGACCCAAAATCTATCGTAGAATGTCAACGTAGAAAGGATTGGCCGAAGTGGAAAGAAGCAATCCAAGTAGAGTTGAACTCACTTTCAAAACGTGAGGTTTTTGGACCAGTAGTCCCAACACCGGAAAACGTCAAACCTGTAGGATATAAATGGGTATTTGTAAGGAAAAGAAATGAAAAGAATGAAGTCACAAGATATAAAGCGAGACTTGTTGCACAAGGATTCTCGCAAAGGCCTGGTATTGATTATGAGGAGACATATTCTCCTGTGGTGGATGCAATAACGCTAAGATATTTGATTGGTCTGACTGTATATGAAAAGCTTGATATGCATTTAATGGATGTAGTCACGGCGTATTTATATAGATCTCTGGATAATGACATTTATATGAAAATCCCGGAAGGATTTAAAATACCAGAAACATATGAATCAAATTCTCGGGAATTGTATTCAATAAAGTTACAGAGATCATTATATGGATTAAAACAATCAGGACGAATGTGGTATAATCGCCTAAGTGAATATCTGTTGAAAGAAGGATACCAAAATAATCCAATATGTCCGTGCGTTTTTATAAAGAAATCTCAGTCAAGATTTGCTATTATAACTATATATGTTGATGACTTAAATATAATTGGAACTCCTGAAGAGTTATCCAAGGCAATAGAATATCTTAAAAAAGAATTCGAGATGAAAGATCTTGGAAAAACAAAATTTTTCCTTGGTTTGCAAATTGAACATTTAGCAGATGGGATATTTGTTCATCAATTAATTTATACAGAGAAAATCTTAAAAAGATTCTATATGGATAAAGCACATCCATTAAACATTCCAATGGAAGTTCGTTCACTAGATGTAAAGAAAGATATATTTCGACCTCGAGATGACAGTGAAGAACTACTTGGTCCTGAAGTACCATATCTTAGTGCAATTGGTGCACTTATGTATTTGGCTAATAACACAAGACCAGATATTGCATTTTCAGTAAATTTATTAGCTAGATATAGTTCATATCCTACAAAAAGACATTGGAACGGAGTTAAGCATGTACTCCGATATCTTCGAGGGACAATTGATATGGGTTTATTTTATTCTAACAAATCAAAGTATGATCTAGTTGGTTATGTAGATTCTGGTTATCTATCTGACCCACACAAAGCTAGATCTCAGACAGGTTATCTATTCACATGTGGAGGAACTGCTATATTGTGGCGATCAGTGAAACAGACTATAACGGCCACTTCTTCAAATCATGCTGAAATCCTCGCTATTCATGAAGCAAGTCGAGAATGTGTATGGCTAAGATCGATGACACAACACATTCATCAGACATGTGGCTTGTCTTCAAGTAAACCTCTTCCAACGATGTTATACGAAGACAACACAGCATGTATAGCTCAAATCAAGGGAGGATATATCAAAGGAGATAGAACAAAGCATATCTCACCAAAGCTCTTCTATACTCATGATCTTGAAGAAAATGACGATATCACTGTACAACAAATTTGTTCAAAAGATAACCTGGCTGACTTATTTACAAAGGCATTACCAACTGCAACCTTCGATAAATTAGTATATAGCATTGGAATGCGACGACTCAAAGACTTTAAGTGATGTCTCCATGAGGGGGAGTGAATGTATTATAGTAAACTATATAAAATATGTACTATTTTTCCTTCACTAGGGTTTTTCTTCCCATTGGGTTTTTCCCTAGTAAGGTTTTAACGATGCATATTTTATATAAATGGGCATTTAAGGGGGAGTATTATGAATATGGCATATGTAAATGCTCATTCCACATGCCCATTTATTATCCATGCCAAGTGGCATTTTCTCCATAGCCAAAGTGTCTTCTAAAGGCCATAGATTGGTGTCCAAATGTACCACATCATCCTCTCTTAAATTGCCTATAAATAGAGAGATTTTTGGAAAAGAAAATACACCAATTTTTCTCCCATTTTCTCTAATTTTTGTGTTTTTAATTTTCCATAAATCTCCACTTTCTTTTGTTTATACTATATATATATATATATTCTTTTTATATTTCATATTTTGTATTATTATTATTATTATTATTATATGATTTGGTAAAGTTTTGGTGCCCGGTTTCGCCTCTCAATTTTACAACAAGAAAAGAATTATCTTAAAATGAATAGTGACTTTGTTAACTAAGCTCGGACTTGAAAAATTCATTCTTTAAATTCTTAATTCAACTTGAACATGTAATGACTATTGCTAATATAAGCATAACTTCAAATTTCACTCCAATGGAGGAGTAGTTAACTTGCTTTAACACATGGCTTTGTTTACTCATATTGTGTATGAAATATTAATGTCTTTTTTTTTTTTTTTTAGTTTAACAATAAAGGAAGATAGGAGATTCGAATTTCTAAAATCTTGATTGAAAACACATGTTTTATGCCAAAGTAAGCATAACTATTGACATGTACTCTTGACCATATTAGAGAAATATGAGGTTTCATCTCAAAACTAATTAGTAATGAGAGAAATAGCCCATGTATTTTATAAATTGTGAGATCTCTTTTCGTCTTTCAAATGTGGGATCCTCGACATACCAAGAGGTTAGAGGTTTGAATCTCTTAGCTCTAAATATTGTTGAATTAAGAAAAAAAAGATTTTGAATAATTAGATTAGACTTTATGGTTGGTAAAATATTTTATTTTATTTTTTTGAAAATTGACATTTATTTAATTTAAGGAAACTAAAATAAAAAAATTACAATAATTGAATTTGAAAATAGAAATTGGAGCAGATATAATTTAATTCTCTTTTCTTTTTTAGTTCAATTTGTATTATTCTCTAGTCTAATTTATACCATGTATATAATTATTTTTAATTGTTGTAAATACACTATTGTATCTGGTAGATATCCATTAGATTACTTTGAGCTATATTGGATTACTTGAAGCCTACTCACTTGAATTACTTGGAACTTACTCACTTGGAACATTATAAATATGTGTAGTATGAAGGTTTTAAACAAGAGAGATATATCAAAACAAATAATTCACTTGGTAATAAGAAATCTATCTACTTTGGTCTCTTTTTTCCATTATGTTCTTGTGTTTCTAAGTTGTTATTGTTCACAATATTAATAAATTTATAAACAATTTTCATAAATAAATCGAAAGTTCTCTAATCAAAATTTATTCAATAAAATCACCGCACATTAAAAAATTAATTTAAAAGTCTGTCTTAAAAATTAACTATATACTAAATTCAAATATAATACAAAATAGCGAGATCAACTAGTTTTGGTTTTTTTTTTCAACAATAAATGGAGTGTGTGAATTTGAACTTTTGACTTTAAAAGAAATAGTATATGATAATTACTCTGTAACTATGTTCATTTTGACATGATCAAATAATTTTTTACAGTCATTACTGACTTTATAGATTGGCCACCATTTGTTACTACGACAATAGAATAAAAATGACATTTTTTTAGTAATGTACTCATAGTCTCAACAAGTCTCTAAACTTTTAATGTTATGCTTAATAGATTCATGATCTTTAAAAATATTTAATGAGTTCTCATACTTTCAATTTCGTGTCTAATAGATCATTGATCTATTCGATACTTTCTAAAATTTATTGACTTATTAGATACAATTTTTTTTTAATCTAAAAAAACTTTAAACTTTCAATTATGTATCTATTAGATATGTGAATTTAAAAAATGTCTAATAGACCAAATACATATTATACACAAAATTGAAATTTCAAGACATAGTTAGACACTCTAAAAAGTTAATGAACCTATTAAACATAAAACTGAAATGTTAAGGGACCAATTGGATAGTTTATAAAATTTGACGATTTATTAGACACAATACTAAAGATTGAAGGACTGAACTTCTAATTTAAGTAAAAAAATATTGAAACCTAAGAAGTAAATTAAAAACATTCAATGTTAAATTACAAGTTTAGTCATTAAACTTTGAGATGTGTGTCAAATAAATTCCTCAACTCTAAAAAGTGTCTAATACTGTCTCTAACCTTTAAAAAGTGCCTAATAGGTATCTAAACTTTCAATTGTATGCCTAAATAGGTATCTAAACTATATATATATATATATAATAAGTCCATAAACTTTTGATTGTACATCTAATGAATTATTGAAAATTCAATTTTATGTCTAATAGGTCCTTAACCTAATCAACAAATTTTAAAATTCACGAACCTATTTGACACAAAATTAAAAGTTTAATGTCTTATAAATTACAAAATTCAATTTTATGTTTAACAAATTTGTTAATTTAAAAAAAAATATTGAATATGTTAGAAACTTATTAGACAAAATAAATAAATATGCGTGTTTAAACTCGTACTCTATCTTTTTTTCCTTTTAAAAGGGAGACTCGTTCTCTTTAAACACAAATATGAAAGTTAAGTAACCAATATTAAAATAATAGAAATTAAATTTAAAAAAAAAAAGACATAAAATGAAAAAAATGTGAAATAGCAAAAAATTGAAACAGATCCGTACATCATAAACCATGCGCCGTTCGTCCAAAGCAAAAAGACGCGGATAACATAAAGCCCACTCTTTTTCCCGCGCGTGTATTCTACTCGCCTTCCAACCATTTCCGACTGTCGGAGGTCTTTTGAATCAATTAATTTCTCTCAGTATCATACTTCCTTTTTGATATTTTGTTGAATCCTCTGCGGATTCTACCCTTGTTTGAATCATTTATTGCTGCCGCCGCTTCATTTCAATGTCTCGGACGCTTTTGGTTTTGATTGTGTGCTTGATTTCGTTGCGGTTGGGAGCTTCGTTGGGATCGCGTTCGATCCTAAGAGCGGTTGCTGATAAGAACGGAGATTCTGAAGACTACGCCGTTGATTTGAACGCCACCAATTTCGATGCGGTTCTTAGGGATACTCCAGCTACCTTCGCGGTCGTTGAATTCTTTGCTCACTGGTTAGGAATTCTGTTCCTTCTCCCACCTGTTTGTTGATTAGAACTTGTTCGGTGATTTTCTTTCTAGTTGGAGTCAACGTTAAAGGTTTGTGCTTGTTGGATGTTGTACATGCTAGTGTTGGGAGCTACGGAAATTTGAGTGTAGTTTTGGGACGTTAATTTATTTGTCATTGAGAAACCTTGGCACCTCACCCAATTCTTGGTCTATGTATGATCGTTTAGCGGTGCAAAACTAGAATGATTGATGACAATGGGCTGTGTAACGTGGCTGGCTTTTTAGTTAGTGTCCCGTGAAATCTGTTGCGAAGTAACGGAAATTGCTTAATACGAACTTTGTTCAACGTGCATTTTCATTTCTGAATGTTTCTTTTCTGGGATTGTGTATTATCGGGAAAGCCCGTTAACTTTTAGCTCGGACCTGGCTTGTCACCTGGAGAGATTGAGTCGACTGTCCATGATATGCTAGAAAGTAATCCAGCGAACTATTTGACCCGTGTCATAGGACTTTTTTTCCTCCAGAGAATCCAAATGACAATTTAGAATGTTGAAATACACGTGATTCATTATTTAATGTAATCTCAACGCTTCTGTTCAAATACATTTGTGATATTTTCTAATCATTACTCTTACAGGTGCCCTGCTTGCAGAAACTATAAGGTTAGGTATCACATTCATATGCTGAAATTTATGTTCAAGAGCTACAGCTACAAGTTATCTAATATAGCTTCTTGGTCGAACATCAATCTGTAGCCCCATTATGAAAAAGTTGCTAGGCTTTTCAATGGACCTACTGCTGTGCACCCAGGAAAAGTATTAATGACAAGAGTGGACTGCGCATTGAAGGTATAGTAATTCTGCACTATTGATTCCATAACTCCTAGGGATCTTTGAAGTATTTTCCACTTGCCTCTTTGATTTTATAAAATTTCACTTCTAGCTAGCTTGCCCTGGTTCATTTTTGCTATGAGGTATATATAATGGGTCTCCACCTTGTAGAGGTTCCTTCTGTCTACAATATATTTCTGATAAATAATATTCAAATTTGTTTGTTTGAGTTGGGTCTATACTCCTTTTCTCATGGTATCTCCATTCACCCCCTCTGGGACCAAATAATTCTTGTCGTATGGACCTTTTTCAATTATAATTCATGATAGTTCAGTTTGTGCCAGCATTAGATTTTGATTCTCATTTCCTTTCTCCATACATGAAGCCTATTTTCTCTGAATCCTATTATTGTTCTAGATTTTTTTTGACATTTCATTTGCGCTTTTTGTGAGAGTTATTTTTAATTGAAAGATCAAACAGTGTGGTTTGTTCTTCTCCATTAGATTCTTTTTTACAATGAATTGTTTTGCTTAGAAATGCACCAGACCTTTCACTAACTTTCAAAGGAAGTACATAGGATTAACCAAGAAAAAAAAGGAGATAAGACATCTCCCTTATCAAAGAACTAATTAAAATTCCCACATTCCAAACTAATTGTGAAGATTGAGTGATTGCAAAAGAACTTGTAGAGAACACTCCTTCCAGAAGCTATATACAGTATTAAGTTCCAAGAAAGAAAAATCCATGTACCTTTAATAAAAATTCCTATTGCTTCTTTTCAACCAGGCAACCTCAAAGGCCAAAGAAGTCATCTTAATCACCTTAGCCTTCCCTTCCAACCACCAAGGCTAGTGAGTTTACTGAAGTAAAATGGTAGTGTCTCCAGGCTGCACCATGCCCAGATTGAATTTGCTGCAACTAATATCTACATACATGCCCACCTACATTGAATTTATCATGATCCAAATTTCCTGTTAAATTTTGGTTCTCATTTATATTTCATAGTTTTTTTTAAAAAAAACTATTGATTATTATTATTTTTAATATCTATCTATTTATTTTTTATAATATCTAGGAGGGTTGAAGCTTGGGAGTATCAAGCATGTGATGGTATAATTCTATAACATGTGATCTGATTCTACATGTTTCTGAGTGCTAAGTATGTAGAGAAACATACTAGTTTCAATACCTTGTTTGATTTGGATTCAAAAGGATATTCTTCAAAATTTAATTTAATTTTTGTTTGGTTCTTCAGCTTTATGTTTTCAACATGTCTTATTTAGGATTAATATCAAAATATTATAGTATTTGACTGAGTTAAATTGATGAATTTAGATTGGGTTAAAGAAGTATTTTTAGCACCATCTTAAACTGTTTTCTGCTTCTTCTATATTCGTTTCTTTCACTGAGTTGTTGTCCAATGGCGTTTCTACAGGAAAGTCTAATTTTGATGTAAGATATCCAGTGTAATGCCAATAATTTATTATTTTCTTAAAATTTCAATTCATTGGGGGTGCCTTCCATAATTTTTTGTTTTTCTATTTTTTTTAAATCATAGTTTTTTCTTGATTAACCTTGGTTGTGGGTGCCTTTTGTTGAGGTTCTTCTCCTTGGTTGGGGGATCTTGGTGGGGGTCCCTCTTCTCCCAGCCTCTTTGTTGCTTTCCCTTCTTGGGAATATTCAATGTGTTGTTTCTTTTATAGTATATAAAAAAAGTTAGAAGCGAGTATTGAGTGATTTGCATAATTAACTTGTTAATAGAAGTCTTATTAGTATATTAAGATAGTTTGTTGCAACTTAACCCTATTGATTGGCATAGCATGCAAATACACTTGAAGCTGCTAGGGGGTCATCATCACACATCTGCTTCATAAACTTATTCATATAATGCTTTTAACATTATGTTTTTTTTTTTCCAGGTTTTTTTTTAATGAGTATGTAATTTACAAATACTTGTTAAATTTAGATTTTAATCTTATCTAATAAAGTGCCCCAATTTTTTAAAATATGTTTCATATCAGGTGATATGCAAAATACAATCTTATATTGTGTGTGCTATAATGATATGAGTCAGTGTGCAGTATCCATCTTGGGATCCTTAGAGTGAATGGTCTATATTACTACTTTTTGACCATGTATTAATTTGAGATCTTGATGGCTGGTTTCAGCTTACCCTTTATGCAAAGTGTTGGCTTCACTTTTGTGAATCTTGTTTATAGTTTTCACTATTTTTGTTAATTTTCTCACGTCTAATTATTTAAAAAAATTTAGCAGTCTGGGAAACTTACCCATTGCTAAATGAGGCCAAGAAGAAACATAGTTCTGGCTTTAGCATATATATATATATATATATATGCTGTGTCTCCTTGTTCGAACTTTGACTTTGTAAATATGAAGGCATCTTGGTGATTAGTCCTTGTTGTTTGCTTGTCCGCCAGCACAGATAAATACCAATCTCTGTGATAAATTTTCGGTGGGTCACTATCCTATGCTCTTTTGGGGTCCTCCTTCCAAATTTGTGTCTGGTAGTTGGGATCCTAAGCAAGAGAAAAGTGAAATACGTAACATTGATAATGGACGGACTGCTGAAAAGTTACTAAATTGGATGAACAAGCAAATGGGCAGGTAGGAGGTACTTTCAATCATTTCTTAATTTGCACTATCAAGTTTTACGTAGTTGAAACAAACAATAAGCAGTTAACCGACTTCCAGCTTATTTGGCTTGGATGACCAAACATTTGAAAATGAGCATCTGCCATCCAATATCTCAGATCCAGGACAGGTTGGTTCAACATCATGATAAAACTTTGACTTGCTTATATTATAAATGAAACAATGTTCCTTTCCTCCTGATGTTGACAATTGAAATGCATTTGATGATGATAGATTGCACGAGCAGTGTATGATGTTGAGGAGGCAACATCCACTGCCTTCGATATTATCTTGGAACACAAGGTAATTAGTTTTTTAATACTACATACATACATTGATATATGTGTGTTTGTGTGTGTATTATTTTCGGCAATTATAGATCAGTAATTTTTACATGCATGCTTTCAGATGATCAAGTCTGAAACTAGAGCACCCCTTATAAAATTTCTTCAACTTCTGGTGGTTCATCATCCTTCCCCGAGGTAAAAATGCATTCTTTGTCACGCCCTTGTCTTTGCTTAAGTGATATTTTCCTGTTTCATTATCAAAATGTTACTTCCCTTTCTCTTAGGTGTCGAAGAGGTAGTGCAGACATACTTGTAAACTTCGACGAGTTGAGCCCCGCAGATATGAAACAAGAAGAGTTTGCTAGTGACAAAGGTGCAGTTAAGAACTTTCAAATATGTGGAAAAGATGTTCCTCGTGGATATTGGGTGGGTACATGGACGATAAAATTTAACCAGACTACTTTTGGAATTATGAGTTGCTTTCTTTGAGATATCTTGTCGACCCACTATTTGGTATTGCCTAGGTATGGATATGAACTGTATTTTCATTTTCTAGAACGGTTTTGAGGCTAGTGAAGCTTTAGAATCTTTTACCTATCAATTTATAGTTGAGGCCTGGAGGGCAGAGGGTTAGATGGTCTCCTAAGAAATTCATCGAGGTTATTTTTTATCATGGAAATTCTTAGTCATAAATCAGTGGTAAATTTTTTTGATAGATCTCAAGGCACTTATTCAATGATTGGATTGTGTACAAAATTCATGCCCCCCCATTCGTTCTTTCCACCTATAGAACAGTTTGGAGAGAAACCTCCAATTTTAAGATTGTTGCTTTGATATCAATTATTGGATTGTGCTTCCAAACCTCCAATTGTTTGAGAGGCTTGGAACTCTGTACAAAATAATTATTCTCTCTCTCTCTTTACATCATTCCTTTACTAACTATGTATAGTTACTAACAACAAAACTCACTCTCTTACCCTTGAGCAGTTAAATGCATCTGCTAATCAACAAACGACCAAACCACTGGCTACCTGATCATTTGCGCCCTTCTTCCCTTAGTACACACACACAAAGACACCTATAATTCTTATTATCTTTGCATGTCATGTTTGCAGATTTTCTGCCGTGGTAGCAAGAATGATACGAGGGGATTTAGGTAAGTTTTATCTTTGCACTTTTATTTGATGTGCCAGATGGTACGCAATTGTTCTTTTTGAATGTGTGGAAACGTTTGGCTGTCTTTAGAAATTCCTTTTACACTCGGTTCCTATATCTAAATTTGGAGAAAAATAACAGCATTCTCTATAGAACTCAAGTGATAATATCTTCTGGTTCAGTGCCTACAACTTCCTAGCATTTACTTTCCACTAAGGAGCATGCAGTTGGAACTTCTTGCGAAGTCTCATATTATTGTTCTTATTTTCTCCACTATGCTTCCTGAAAAGAAAAGAAAAATGGGAAAATAAAAGGAAAAACAAATTAATGATCAATCAATTTCAGTGATCCAAATCAGAGTATGGTTGCTAAACCTATTGATATTCTAGTTAATCTTTAAATGGTTGCCTGCCTATCTCATGTCCCTTTGGTCAAATATGAATTAAATCACGTCTTTTCGTTTGAAGAATATAATTGGTACATAAGATGAATTAAATCACATTTGTTCGTTTGAAGAATATAATTGATACATAAGGAATGAACAGACGGTTGCAGGCAGGCCATGGCCGTGTCTGTGTAGTCTTTTTCAACAATCTTGTGATTAATTGCATCTCTTTCTGCAGTTGTGGATTATGGGTTCTACTGCATTCTCTTTCTGTGCAAATTGAGGACGGAGAAAGCCAGTTTGCATTCACAACTATATGCGATTTCATCCATAACTTCTTTGTTTGCGAGGAATGTCGCCAGCACTTTTACAAAATGTGTTCAAGGTAAGCTTGGAGTAACTACTTGATTTCATTTTCTTCATATACCTTTACCATCTAACTAAAGGTGCCGTTTTCAGCGTGTCTAGTCCTTTCAACAAAGCTCGTGACTTTGCCCTATGGTTGTGGAGGGCACACAACAAAGTCAATGAAAGATTATCGAAAGAAGAGGAATCCATGGGAACTGCAGATCCAAAATTTCCAAAGATGATCTGGCCTCCAATGCAACTTTGCACATCTTGCTATCGCTCTCGCAGCAGCAAGCAGATCGAATGGGACGAGGATGAAGTACATAAATTCTTGACCAACTATTATGGCAAAATGCTTGCGTCTCTGTACAAAACCAACAGTGCTCTTGGGAATGCCGGTGCTGACAGGGTTCTTGATGAGTTAGCAACTTCAACAAATGTGGTTGCAGTGCCGGTGGGGGCTGCATTGGCGATTGCTCTTGCAAGCTGTGCCTTCGGAGTTCTTGCTTGTTACTGGCGTTCACAGCAGAAGAGTCGGAAGTATTACCACCAACGACATTCTTTAAAGAAATATGATTATTAGGAGAGGGTAATTGGCTCTTTCAAAAAGACTTAAAAGCAGAAGCAGGGAAAGAAACTAAAAATGAAAGATATCGAAAGAGAGAGTCCAATAACATTTTGTCATCTCATAATTTATCTTCCATGGTTACATTTTCAGGCCAAGGAGAAGCTCGGAGCTGGGGTTATCCGCAGAATATGACTAGACAGAAGTAGCATAATGGTAAGCGAGCTTCCACATAACTTTTTCCAACAACACAAAGAAGATTTGGAGTATTTAACTGTCTGAGATGAGGTTTATTGGGATGTATTCAATTCAAGTCTCTCCAGCACACACCGTGACCGTACAGATACGTGTCATGAACTTATTTTTGAAGACGACTTTTTTTTAAAACTTTATTTTCACCTCACAGGAATATTATAGCTTTAGCTTGATTGTTCCAGAGAGGTAGAGAGAGAGAGAGAGAGAGAGAGAGAGAGAGAGAGAGAGAAGCTTTTGTAATTTACCATAACTGAGGATTGAAATAATTTTTATGATTGTTTTGGCTTTTGGACAAAGAACATGAGCTGCTAACTAATAAGTGTGTATGCAATAGCTTCTTCGTTAAATCTTTTGCGATGTGGTTTTTGAATTCATCATAGCCTTTGATAATCGAGCTTGTTTAAACCTTGTTGAAATCGTAGTCAAATTCCATAACTTAATAGTTTTCTAAGCTTCGTTGTTAATTTGAAAATTTACCCAAGGTTTTAGAAGTGTTGAAGAGACAAAAAGACGTTATTAAACAGAAGACGGTATTTATTTTTAAAAAAATCTGTTCTCGTACTAATTGGTTCCAATTAGGGTTTAGACGTTTTGACAATTTTTCAAGTGCCATTTATGTATGTTTCATGTAGAGGAAAAGAGAAAATTAGGGTGATTTTATTAGCTTTCCTGTTTCATAATGATCTAACCCTGTGTATTTTTGTATTTAAATAGTTAATTAGAAAAACAATTACTAAAGTCAATATATAGTTAAAAGTATATATTTTTGACTCACTCAAATATATCAGAATCAGGTTTTGAGTCTTGAACCATGTGACGCCATGCTTTTTGCTAAAATTATTGGGATATTCTTTTTTATTATTTGAATTTCAGTTGTTTGGGCCGATCGGGCTTGTAGGATCGGCCAATGTTTGGGCCGAAGACGAAGCGTTGATAAAAGTCCCAAGGGAGGATTACAAAACCAAAATGGAAAAGGAAAATTGGTTTAGATAGGAAAAATAAACTTATAATTATCAGAGACAGGTTTCGATCCTGTGACCTGTGGGTTATGGGCCCACCACGCTTCCGCTGCGCCACTCTGATTTGTTGTTAAAAAAAATATTTTATCAGTTAAATTAAATTATTTTGGGCCAGTCAGGCTTGCAAGAATGGGCCGAAAACGAATCGTTGATCAAAGCCCAATAGAGGATCACAAACAGAAAAAAAGAAAAGAAAAATTGGTTAGAAAAACAGATGTTATCAGAGGCAGGTTTCAAACCTATGACCTGTGGGCAATTGACAAAAGCAGTGGTTCCAATTGTTATTTTTGAATGTGTGGGAAAGTTTTGGCTGTCTTTAGAAATTCCTTTTACACTCAGTTCCTATATCTAAATTTGGAGAAAATTCTCTACTGAAGTCTAAGTGATAATATTGTGCTTCCTGAAGAGAAGAAAAATGGAAAAATAAAAGATATAGCATCCATAATTGCAGTAACAATTGACTGGCTAGACTTCACACATTTTCCTTGTAGCATAAGTAAACAACAAAGTGGAGACTTTGTATTGCTATTGGAGATTATTTTTGTATTCATGTAAACATGAAATATCATTGGGTCGAGATTGAAGAAGAAAGCATATATTTATGGATGAATATAGATTAGGTCATGAACCAACTAAATGTAGCCAACAAATCGATATATATATATAAATCTGAATTTTGAAAGTACTTCCATGAAGGAAATGAAGAAACATACATTCACTTCTATATAGGCAAATAAAAAGATTGGGCAGCATCCTTAATTCAGTTAAATTATATATATATATATATATATATATATATATATATATATATATATATATATATATGCAACATCATTTACTTTCTTCAACTAAAATAGAAAGAATTATGAGATAGAGCAAAAAAAACCTCCATAAAATTTCCTATATATTCTAGCGGGAGAAATTACATGAATGCATCTTCAATCACTAAAGCCTCTTCTTTTCTCCCTGCACTTCCTTTCCAACTTGGGTTTTGTTTGAAAATATGTCGAACAGATTGTTGTTGTGTCGTGTAGTACTACTGCCTTGAAAGCAATTTCGGCACAACCTCGGTACTAAATCGTTTTATGCCGGTTGCTCCTCAAGGTTAACACAACACCCTTCACAGACGTGCACTCGCCAATGAAAGATTGGAATCAAGATTAGAACAATGCTCGAAAACTTTTAAGGAAAAGAAGAAGATCGAAAATGAAAATCCGTCGTTCTGGTTTGAGACGAAACCAATAAAAAGAAAAACGAAAAGGCGTTTTCAGATATGTACCATTCACGATCCACCCCATCAATGAGAGAACGTTTTTCAGATCTACACCATTAATAAGAAAAACGTTTTCAAACGGTAACAAATTAAAAGCAAATGGTTTTTAAAAAGAAAACGTTTTGGTTTTAATTTTAAGAGGAAAAAGAAAAAAAAAATCTTTTTTTTCGCACAAGCACGTTTACCTAAACCCACCCATCTAGACGGACAACGACAGCGGTGCGCATGTAGTGAGGTATTTGAATACCATTATAACCACTTTTTACCAACTCATATATAGCCTTTACTATATAAACTACCTCCACTTCCTTAAATTTTCCAATATAGGATAATGTATTCCATTTTCTATGAGTTTTTGGGCTCAAGGCTCAAGTCATTCTCAATAGTTTTTTTTAGGGCAATCCCTTTTGAAATACCTTCTTTATGGCACAATTTTTTTTAAAACTTTTGCTTCCCTTTTGTCTTTCGATTGATTCTTGAACCCTTTATTGAAATTTTCCCTTGCAAAAAGGCCTTAGCCTTATGCTATATTATTTTCTCTTTTCTCAACTATTATATTTGAGTTTCTGGATTCTCCTTGCTGAAATCCTTATCCAATCTGAAACCTCCGTGTATTTCGATTAGAAAAACAGTAACCAAAAAAAGAAAAAAAAGGTGGTTTTCTTTTCTTTTCTTTTTTTAAAAAAAGAAAAAAAAAAAGGGCAAAAAGCCACTTAAATATGATGCTTTTTGCTAAAATTAATAATAAAATTACTTGGATATTCTCTTTATTAAGCAAAAAAATGAGGTTTACTTCTGAAAAAAAAAAAAAGAAGAAGAAGGAAAAAAAGGGAGGTTTAAAAAGCAAAAAGTCACTTAAATATAATGTTTTTTTTGCTAAAATTAATTATAAAATTATTTATTATTCGAACTCAGTTGTTTGGGTCGGTCAGGTTTGCCAGAATGGGCCAATGTTTGGGCCGAAAATGAAGCGTTGATCAAAGCCCAATGAAGGATCTCAAAACCGAAAAAAGAAAAAAGAAAAATTATTTTTTTATCAGAGACAGGTTTCGATCCTGTGACCTGTGGGTTATGGGCCCACCACGCTTCCGCTGCGCCACTCTGATTTGGTGATTAAAAATAATATTTTATTGGGAAAAAAACATTTTTGACCCCTAAACTTTGAATGTTGTATGTATCATTTTTAACCATGAACTTTCAATTTCATCAATTTAAACCTCAAACTTTACAAATTGTATCAATTTTAACCCTAAACTTTTAATTTCATCAATTTAAACCTCAAACTTTGCAAATTGTATCAATTTTAACCCTAAACTTTTAATTTCATCAATTTAAACCTCAAACTTGAATAAGTGTATCAAGTTACACTTTCCGTTAAGTTTTCGTTTCAATCGCCATTAGAAAGATTTTCCACATATGTCCAAAGTCACATGTTGCTCTATGATAGGTACTTATTTGTTATTTAAAAAAAAAATTTACTAAAAGAATAATTAAACAATTCCAGATCGAATCGCCATCATCATGAAAACCACGAACTCTACTTTCGAAAGTAGGATTCACACAAAATGAGCACTTGTGTGTCTCCCTCGCCATTGGTGTCGATACCAATGACGACAAGTATAAAGAAGATTGAGCTCAACTAAAATGCGGGAGAGAATAGGAAAGACGATGGCAGACAAAATGACGCCCTGAACACAATGAATTGGTCTAGCCTACCTTGTCGAGCCCGTCGATAATCTTTCAGGGGATTAAAGTGACATCGATGCTGGAGAGAAAAAAGACAAAAATTCTAACAAGGCTGATGATTCTGAAAGTCCCACATCCATTGTAGTGGATGGAGGACAAATCAAGCTAAAGGTCGGTGAGAAATATATTGGCAAACGATTCAAAAAGGAGAGTACTCCATTGAGAAAAAATATGGTGCAAATAAGCTTTATTTCTACTAAAAGTCGATGGATTGAATAGAATCATGCCTTACAATTGAAATACCCTCAATTAATTAAATGGAAAAAAAAAGTAGCAGAATTAGATAAGATAAGAAATATATAAAAAAAAAAAAGTGAAAAAAAGTCATGCTGTAAATTGAAGACATTATGGAGAGTCTACTCCAATTTTATTTTTTTTAAAAAAAAATAACAAATACGTACCTATTATAGAGAACACGTGACTTTGGACATGTATGGAAAATTTTTCTAATAAGGATTGAAATGGAAACTTAACTGATGGTGTAAATTGATACACTTATTTAAATTTGAGGTTTAAATGGATGGAATTAAAAGTTTGGGGTTAAAGTTGATACAATTTGCAAAGTTTGAGGTTTAAATTGATGAAATTGAAAGTTCAGGGTTAAAATTGATACAATTTGTAAAGTTTGATATTTAAATTGATGAAATTAAAAGTTCAGGGTTAAAATTGATACAACATGTAAAGTTTAGGGGTCAAAAATGTTTTTTTTCCCTATTTTATTCGTTAAAACTCAATTATTTTGGGCCAATATTTAAACGAACCCTTGAGGAAAGCCCAATAGAGGATCACATAGAAGGGGGTATTTTCGTCACACCCAGATGACTTAACGACCAAATTCAACATAACCATACTCGCCACGTGTCGAACTTTTCGCGCCAAAATAAAACCGCCAAATCTCTCTGTTTCGCATTTTTGTTTAACCGAATCAAAAGCGCAAAACTCTCCACTTCGTCTCTGCAAACGAATTCCGAAGCTTAAACACAGCCTCCATCAATGGCTTCCACACTCTTCATCTCTCTCATCCTCCTCTCTCTCTTCTCTCTCTCTTCCCCTTTACCCTCAGAAACCGTCCTCGACGCCGCTGAAATCTTGTCCGACAATGGCTTCGTTTCCATGGCCTTAACGCTCGAGCTCATAGCCGAATCCTTGCTCTCTCAGTCGAATTCAATCACAATCTTCTCACCTTCAGACACTGCTTTCGCTCAATCGGGTCAGCCCTCTCTCTCTCTCCTTCGATTCCACTTCTTGCCGCTCTACTTATCTCCCGAAAGCCTCACATCGCTCGCGTTGGGCACCAAGATTCCCACGATGTTGGCCGGTCGATCGCTCACTGTAACCTCTTCCCGATCTGATTTCGAAATTTCTTTGAACAGAGTCAAGATTAGTAGCTCGCCGTTTTACGATGATGGTTCGCTTGTTGTTTTCGGGATCGAGAAATTTTTCGACCTGAAATTCCAAGTTTCGCCGGTTACTCAGAGTCCGAGCGCGGAATTTCGGTGTGGTCCATTGACGGACAAGAATCCGTTCGGTGAAGCGATAGAAACCCTAAGGTCTAATGGATATTCTTCAATGGCGTTGTTTCTGGAATCTCAGATTTTAGGGTATAACACCGGTCAGTCCACGATGACCGTCTTTGCTCCTTCAGATGATGCATTGGCGACGCGCGTTGATAACTTTACCGATTACCCGTCTCTGTACTTTCGTCAGATCTTGCCGTGTAGAATCGAATGGAATGATCTTGTGGATCTTGAGGAAGGCACGAAGTTATCTACATATTCAGAGGGATATGCAATTTATGTTGCGAAATCAAGCGGCATGTTGATGATCAATGGAGTTGCAGTCTTCTATCCAAACATGTACTTGAACGAGTGGCTGGTTGTTCATGGCCTTCTTGATGTTTTTTCTGTGGCACAGAGACTCTCAGCAGAGGAATCAGATTCAGAAATGAGAAGAAGAACTACTCATGGGATGGCACTGGATCATTGGTAAGTTCTGAAGCCATGAAAATCTTTTGCTTCCATTCAACAACATGTAATGTATCAGTGACTTGTATAATACATTCACCATTTGTAAATTTCAAGAGCTTTTCTGGCCTTCCTTGTGTACCTGTGATGAAGAAAGTTTCAACAGAAAGCTGTAATATGGAAGTTGTCAATTTTCCTGTATGTTTCAGCTTGTTTTTGTACACCAATCAAGAATTGGCTTCATTGTAATTTTGAGTGGGCAAAGGAACATCTTTGGGGATGAATGATGAAGAGATTAAAAAGAAAATAGTTATTAGATACTTTTTAAAATTTAACAATATTAGATACAAAATTTAAAATTCAAAAATTTATTAGACATTCTTTAAAGTTCAAAGTCCTAATTAACAAAATCTGAAACATCTTACACGAAACTTGTAATTTTTTTTTTTTTGCAGTTAGAAGTGCAATTTAGCCGAATAAATTGTTGGGGCTATGGGGAATGGACTGCCTGCCAACTAATGAAGCACCGAACATGGAAAATGCCTATAAATAGTAAAGATGATCAAGAAATGAACTCAAAAATTTTGCTTTGATTATATACTAGAAATGACATATATTTCAACACAAAATGGCGCTTTGCCCCATCTTGGTTTCATCCCTTGAAAGGGGGTATATACTTACACATATATATATAGCTACTAACTGTAACATTTGAGGAGGAAACTTAAGCTTCCAACCTGGTATCTATTTTTTTTTCTTTCTCTACTTCTCTAAACTCCACTTCTGATGCTTGATGTGGTGGATTCGTCGTTTCCACCGGTATTATTTATATTTCGGTTGGCATTTCTCCTGCGGTTTATCGACAAGGATATCTTCGCAGACACATCCCCCCTTTGGAGGTGGTTTGCATATAGTATCCACAGCAAGAGACAGAGTAATATTCCAACTGAAATCATTGCAAGTCCAACATTCACAATCTTGAGATGATGGTGCAGATGAGGACAGTAAGCTGTAGTGATGTTGTGAAACGTTTCCCTTACAAAATTGCAGTTCTGGAGGCTAAGCAAAGGAGGAGTGTAATGCTGAAGTGCATAACTCTCATTCACTGCAGCCACCATCTGGGAATAGATATCTGGTGTGACCCTCCCGACCGTGGTGCACAGTCCAGATTCCGATACTTGACACACAAACTTCTGCCAAACCTACATTTATAACCAAAATTACCGGTCATTGTCGAAACAAATACAGATGAACAAAGAGAAAGTAGATTAACAACTGAAACAGACACCATAAACACTGATATGTTTGGTTGTTCTCCCAGTTAGATTTAGATCTAGTCATAATGTTGATTCGATACATGTACAAAACACCTATAATATCATCCTAAGATTCAGTGTATAGACATTCCCAAGTTAAAATGCAACCAGAATAGACCATATGAATCTTACTGTTGATGCATTGTCAATAGTCACGTCGTTATCGCCACATCTACTTTCTTCCAGCTGAGAGTTATATGGGTAACAGAGAGCCGGCATTAGAGGTCCAGATTGGTTGCGGTAGTTGGGAAGTCCCAGGGTTGGATTTGCATTGGCAAAGTTGTAGACAAATTGATCGACGACACTCACAATGTCATTTACAATCTTTTTACTTTGGATTAGTGTCTTGTTTGTGGTTTTATGGTCGACACAAGGAAGGATGTTGCTAAGAGCTGTTTCTGCATGTGGATTATCCACCCATTCTTCCATTGCCATACATGTATCAGAAACTGCACTGAAAAAGAGAAAAACAGGGTGAAAAATAGACATTAATGAAGTCAGTCTATGTTTTTAATTTCAAAGAAATTAGAAGTGATGGCAGTAAATATAGCAGTTTCATGAACCATTATGAAGATTATTAGTTTATAAGACTATGTAACGATATAGCCGAACGGTAAACCAACTTACTTGTCAAGGATTACAAACAATCCACAAAGAACGAATGTAATTGTCACAAGTAGCCAACCACTGATTATTAATCTGCAGAATATGACGACAAAGTGTTATTCTACAAATATATAGATGAATCTGAAAAGTAAATTAAATCGATCACAACAGACAACTTACATATAAATTGCATGTTGATAACCAAAGAAGGACAGGACTGCAACAACAATTCCAGACAGTGAGTTAAAAATTATGCACAAGTCAAGCAAACAAGAAAACGAAACCATTATTTAAGAATTTAAGAATTACGTACAAAGACCAATGAGAGCCAGTAGAAGCATGAGCGCAGCAACAGTAATTAATGCTGAACGCCTACACTAACGAGATTTATGTTAGCTTTTAGACGTCATAAAAGAACATAAACTTGATGGAAAGGAGCAAGTTGAAGATACATACATAGCAATGAAAACCCTTCTTATTCTATGAGAATTTATACTTGTCTTCTCTGCCACTGTATCTGCAGCGGTGTTTAAATCCACATTTAACTCATCAATGTCGTTCATTACGTCAATTGGAAGGAACACCTGGGCCACACTAATGGTCTTTGCAAGTGAGAGATATTCTGTAACGTTTTTAAGCGTTTCCACAGTGTAGTCTGACTGGTTTACAACATACTTCAAAGTATGCAAACCTTCATTATAAAAATCATTCTGTCCAATGCATAGAAGTATACAGCCAATGCTGTGAAATAGAAAGATGAGCTTGTGTCAGAAAGAAGTTGAGACAATTCAAACATTAATTGAGATTAAAATAATATGATTAATAACATAAATATGATGCATTGGTCAATGCAAACACAGGACCGCCTATTACTTAAGTGTCTAAACTTCTTTTTTTTTTTTTTTTTTTTTTGGGGGGGGGGGGGGGGGGGGGTATAAGAGCTTGTTTGGCAAATTGTTTCCAACACTATTTTTTAGGATGGAAATTGAAGTTATAATTCACAAATCTGTGATTTTGATTCATAACTTCATTTGTTCTAAAAATCAAGTCATACATGAAATCAAAAGACTGTTTTGAAAACAGCTCTCAAGGAAGTCCTAAATACTGTAAATCTTGACTTTAGAAAAGGATATTGCCCTTTTCTTGATGCATTCTATGTAATAATTTTGAATCTATAATGGGTTCATGCACCAAACCACGTAAAGAGACAACAAATAAAATAGATTTCTAAGAAACTTTAAATGAAAGAAAGTCTGGTTTCAAAATCTAAGTACATCATCAAGGCAAGAGTGTAGAGTATTACATGGCAGCACATGTGAAAACAACAAGTAATGCAAGGCAAATCCACTGTGAAGTCTTTGATTCTTCGCCTTTAAGGTTTAAATTCCATCCACAGCAATGATGAACAAGAAGAGCAATGCCAAAGGAAATGAACCAGAGGATGGAAAGAATGAAACCAGTGGCACCAGTAAATCCAACAGACTGCAGATACATATGAACATGACAGAAATGAGTACAGGTTGAAAACTTCGAATAAGAATAAATCATTTCAAATGTAGTAAAAGGATACTAAATGCCAAGAAAGAGCCAATAAAAGCAAAGATCATATACTAATATGTGAGATCACTGCAGACATAATGTGGAGGTTTTCAAGAGCTTCACACAACAAAATATACTTTAACTATCTAATTCTATGGTGTGATAAGATACATCGACGAGTAAACCCGAATAATCTCAGCTTGACAGGCGCAAGACTTGAAGCTTACCCGGCCTTCAGGCATCCAGACTATAGCAAGAAATTGGTAGATTTCCACAACATTAAAAGAACTTTCTTACTTCAATCGGTTAAATATGAATCAATCCATCAATCGAAGAATATCATCGATTCTAATTAAAGTAAACCTGAATGAGAAATGTCGATCGATGTGACTAATACTCCAAGAAGAATGAAGGCCGGTAAATCTTTCCTCATTCCCTAAAGAGTTACTCTGTAGTCTTCTAAATTGGATAGTGTATGACTAAAATTCTAGCATAAGTCTCCAAAAGTTTTCTAACCACCTCAAATGATATATCTTGCTAGCATATATACACCAACAAATTACAAGAAATTGTATAGAATGGTATGATTTCAAGGCAAAATATACCAAACACAATTAGTAAAATAAATTATGCAGCAGAGCTTACAGCCCAGTAATTCCGATTGGCAATGTCCCAGCCACCTTCATACACCCTAAACCCACGAAGAACATCTGGACGCTTCGTTCTATTTGCTGCCAATAGAAGAGGGGATTGAGAGTCATTATTTGCAGATCCTGGGCCTTCGGCAGCCTCCAATATCTCATTCTTCCAAGGACCCAAGTTTTCTTCTCCTGCAAATACAAGGCTTCCTTAATAACAAGCCAACATAAAGAACACCAATCTACTTAGAAACCAAAGCTCTATTAGCCCCATAGAAAAAAGGGAGAGAAACTTTTCGTTTCCAATCAAGAATCGGTTTGCATTTGCCAAAAGAAACCGACCACAAAAACAAAAAAGCAACAAACGGGGAATAAATACTCTGCACAATGTGGCCGCTTAGAATACAAAAGGGAAGAAGAAGATTACAGGACACCCAAAATTTCCACACGTAGATTCATAGAATTAAGAAATAAAGCAACAAAATACGCCTCAAACAACTTTTAACCTCCTTCAAGTTAGACGAGAGCACCCATTTCTTCGGACAAAATCAAACATAAACACAAATTACATAAAACTGCGATAATTTTCCCACTGTCATTTTCAACAACAAAACAAACCCAAAATAAGAAACAAAATCCATCGATCAAATTCACAAGAAAACCACAAACAAATGAGAATAGAGGATCAAATCATTTACAAAAATTACAGAAGGATGTCCAGACCTAAGATGAATTTCCCAGAATCTTTGGGCGCCGCATCCTGAGGCAAAGCCAAAACGCAGCTGAAAGCGGCGAAATCCACCAGAAACAGAAGCAAAATCGAAGCAGGTAAACCCTTCATCGGCCAAAAAAAAAAAATCCCGGTACAGAGACCGCAAAATCACAGAACTACCTCATTTGCCGATATCTAGAGGCATTAAGGCCTCAAAAAATCAACGAGCGAAGAACAGAGAAGGCCAGTTCCTGTCTGATCAACGATTTTCAGAGCAAAGTAATGGAGATTTATAGAACTCTGAGGAGAAAAAAAAAAGATGAAAAAGAGAGGGAAAGGGACTCACATGGTGGTGGGGCAGTGAATTAGTGATCATGAGAAACGAAAAAGGCGGGTGCAAATTAATCAAACAAAATCAGCCAGAGGCTTAATTTTTAATTAATTAATTTTTTGTGTTCAATTCAATAAAATACTTTTTCTTTTTTTGGAGAAATAATTCAATAAAATACTGAATCTTCTGTTGTGTCTTGAATCAATTAAGTAAAAAAGCATGGGCAAATCCCTAAATATTTATTTGCTTATATTATTCATTTTGTCCCATAGTACTTTTTTCTTTCCCCTTTTCTTCCTTGTTCTTCAAGATTTTTTTCCACTATTGTACACGTGTCCCCATTACGTTTAGGAAGTTACTAAATTGCCCTAGTAATTAATCCAAATTTCGGCCGGAAAAAATGTCGTCGGCAAGTGAGTCGGGGAACCGAGTTACCGATTTGGGGACTCGGGACAGCGAAACGGAATTATCTTTGAACGACAAAACGGTGTTTTTGATTTGATCAGTTTTAGACTTTAGTATTTAAAAAATGTAACTAAGACATTATTTAATTCGGTTATTAATTAAACATCTAAAACAGTGTACGTGAGAAAGGATCGCCTGCGACGCGATCTATATAAACCGTAATACATTACCAATATCCCGCCAAATTAGATGAATCAGATTTTCACCGTGTGGGGCCCTGGTATATCAATCATTCAGTTTGGATATGATCAGAAGGTGATGATCGATTGCATTATTACATATGATGTGTGGTGCACGATGAAGTGGGCCCACATATGATGGATCCAAAGTATTAAAAAAAATTTGAAAAACGATGTATAAATTTTTACTCTAAATTTTCAATTTTATCAAATTATATTTTTAAACTCATATAAGTATTTTTAAACTCATATAAGGGCTGTGAAGTTTGAGGAGAGTTGGATGAAGTTCGAGGAGTGTAATGCCATCATAAAAAACCATTGGGAGTCTCATGCCGGCAGAAGTGTGTCGCTCTATAATTCAAAAATCTCAAGTTGTTTGGAGAAGCTGGGACGGTGGAACAAAAATAGGTTAAATGGTTATCTCAAAGAGGCGATCAAAAGAAAGGAGCTGGAGGTCAAGTCCCTCTTAGCCTCTCAAAATTATGAAGATTCCTCTCTAGTGAGGCAAGCAGAAGAAGAGCTTGATGGTCGGTTAGAGGAAGAGGAACATTACTGGAGGATTAGGTCCAGGGAAGTTTGGCTCAAAGGTGGAGACAAAAATACGAAGTGGTTCCATTCCAAAGCGTCCTATAGGAGAAGGAGGAACCATCTCGACGGGGTGTTCGACAAGCATGGTAGATGGGTGGAGAGCGAGGAAGATATAGCAAAAATAGCTACTGATTATTTTAAATCTTTATTCCTCTCTTCCTCTCCTAGTAATGAGGCAATTAACGAAATTATCGAGGGTATCCCAACCACAATCACTGAGCGAGACAATAGAGACCTGCTACATCGGTTCTCGAAAGACAAAATTGTTGGGGTGCTTAAGTCGATGAATCCTTCGAAGGCTCCGGGTCCTGACGGGGCTCATGCAATGTTTTTTCAACACTACTGGAAGGAAGTCGGAGATGAGACAAGTAATATGTGTCTAAAAGTGTTAAATGATGGTGAAAGTGTGAGACCCCTTAACAAAACTTTGATCTCTCTGATTCCGAAGGGTGAAAATCCTTCTCACATGTCAGATTATCGCCCTATTAGTCTATGTAATGTTATCTACAAAATAATCGCAAAAGTGCTCGCTAATAGGCTCAAGAAGGTTCTAAACCGGGTTATTTCACCCACTCAGTATGCTTTTGTGCCTGGGCGTCTTATTTCTGATAATGTCATTCTGGGGTTTGAATGCATCCATGCTCTTAATTCTAAAAGAGGAGGCAAGGAGGGGGCCATAGCCATGAAAATTGATATGAGCAAAGCTTATGATAGAGTGGAATGGCACTTCCTCAGGCAAATAATGGCAAAGATGGGTTTTGATACTAAGTGGATTGAGCTTGTCATGAACTGTGTCGAGACGGTTGAGTTTTCGGTGTTGATCAATGGGTCCCCGCACGTGAGTTTTCTCCCGTAAAGGGGGCTGAGACAGGGTGACCCTTTGTCCCCTTATTTATTTCTATTATGCGCGGAAGGCTTCTCAGCTCTGCTAAACAGGGAGGAATCTCTTTTAAACTTTAAAGGTTTTCGTTTGAATAAACATTGCCCTTATCTCACGCATCTCTTTTTTGCAGATGATAGTTTGCTTTTCTTCAGGGCTGAGGAATTCGACTGTCGGAAGATTAAAGACATCTTGGTTACCTATGAGAGAGCCTCGGGGCAAACGATCAATCTGAACAAATCTTCTTTCATGACAAGCAAAAACATTAGGTGCGACAAAGTGGCAGATCTGGGGAGGATCTTGGGGGTCAGGCAGGCTCGGTCTCTAGGTAGTTATCTTGGAATGCCCTTCCAAAATGGGCCAGATAAAAGAAAGTTGTTTTTTAAAGTTAGGGATAGAGTGTGGAAAGCCCTTCAATTGTGGAAAGAGAAGTTATTCTCTCAGGCTGGTAAGGAAGTTTTAATTAAGTCCATCGCCCAGGCGATTCCCCTTTACACGATGAGCTGCTTTCGCCTCCCCCAATCTATTTGCGAGGATATAAATAGATGTTGTGCTAGGTTTTGGTGGGGTCAATCCAAAGATAGGAACAAAGCACACTGGGTAAGCTGGAAGAAGATGTGCAACAGCAAAGATATGGGAGGCTTGGGGTTCAAAGATCTTTCCTTGTTCAACCAAGCCATGCTTGCTAAACATAGCTGGCGAATCCTTAGGAACCCAGGGAGCCTTCTTTCAAAAGTCCTGAGAGGGAAATATTTTAAGGATGGTGATTTCCTTGGAGCAAGACTTGGATCAAATCCTTCTCTGGCTTGGAGAAGTATTATGTGGGGAAAAGATCTCTTCTGTAAAGGCTACCGTTGGAAAGTGGGGAATGGTAACCACATCATGATTGATAAAGACCCTTGGCTGGCCAGGAAAGGTAGCAGGACCTCGATTTGGGTAAATGACGAGCTTATAGACAAGAGAGTCAATTGCTTAATTGATAACCGTGGCAGGTGGAAAGATTCTCTTATAAAGGAAAGCTTCATAGCTCTTGATGCAGAGGACATCCTCAGCATTCCGCTAGGGAACATCAATACATGCGATGAAATCATTTGGAATTTCAACTCAAAGGGGCATTTCTCAGTAAAAAATGCCTACCATTTAGCTTCCAACTTAGCTTCTTGCGATCTGGCTTCCTCCTCGGAGGGTCCGGCTGGAAAAGAGTTATGGACGAATGTGTGGAAGTCAGAAGCGCTTCGCAGAGCAAAAATTTGTGCCTAGAAAATTATAAATGATGCCATTCCTACTTTCCAGAATATAAAAAAAAAAAGGAATCCTTACTAACTCTGTGTGTTTGTTTTGCAGGAAAAACCTAGAATCTACTACACACGTAATTTGGAATTGCAAATGGTCATCAAAAGTGTGGCTATATTTTATTCCTTCCTTACGGGAGTTTTTTTCTGTGTGCAGGGATTGGTGGACCCCTAAAGATTGTTGGGGTTGGCTGGCGATGAAGTTGAGAGTAGAGGATATTTCAAAAGCCATAACCATAATGTGGAGTATGTGGAATTTTAGAAATAAACTTAATTTTTCTCTAAATGCTACTTCTGCTTCTCTCTTGCCAAATAATAGAGGGTTGTTGATCGTAATCGAGAAGAGCCTAGGTGAAATTTCCAGGGGAGATAAGCTCTCTTCCACGTCGTTTAGTCCGGAGGGCCAAGGGAATCAGATAGTGTGGTCTCCCCCCCTGTTGGTGTTTTAAAGCTCAATGCTGATGCTTCGTGGTGCGAAACTACGAGTAGAGGAGGTTTAGGTTGGTTGGTTCGTGACTCTCGTGGGGTCCCCCTTTGCGTTGGGATCCAGGCTTGGCAGAGGAAGTGGTCGATCAAGTCTCTTGAAGCAGCAGCTATCCTAGCTGGTCTCCGTTCACTCTCGGGGTTTGAGATTAGTTCCTTCCATTCTATCATAGTGGAATCCGACTCTTTGGAGATAGTGTCCGCGTTGAGAAATCCGGGTACAGATATTTCTGAAACTAGCTCCGTGATTGACGAGATTCACTCTCTATCTTCCCACTGGAACGAGTTCCGTTTTGTATATTGTCCTAGACGTTGTAACACTGTCGCCCACTCTCTCGCGCGGTCAGTGGTTTTGGAGCCTTTTGACTAGCCGTCCTCCTCCAATTCGGAGGCAGGACCCTTAGTTTGGGTTTCTAATTTCCCATCTTGGGTTAGTTGTATGTGTGGCGAGGACTTTCGTTCCTCCTTGATTTAATGTTATCTTTCTTTTCAAAAAAAAAAAAAGTATTGCAATATTAATCTTAAACTTAAAAAAGTGTTGCAATGTTTACCCTTTAATAAATTTACTTTTGAAACCTGTTAAAAAAAATTCTCATATGAATTTAATGAAGATCTAAAATGGATAGGATTTCAATTTAAGAAAAAAAAACATTAAAGCAAAAAAATTTTGAAAATTTTTTAGTTTTGAAAAAATTATTTCATGGTTAATTTGTGCATTAATCAAACTTAATTTTGTTTCAAACTTGATTTTATTAAAATGAGTGAGCTTTAAAAAGATTTTCATATTGTTTTTTTTTTTATTATCAAATTAGTAAATGAATTAACATAAATTGAATAGATGGTGAAAATTACAACACTTATCTAAGTTTAAAGTCCAATTTAATGAAATTAAAAAATTTATTGTGAAATTTGATACAATTTGACAGGAGTAGAGATTTAATTTTTTTTCAATAAAAATTATTGAATATGACTAAATGTGATGTTTTTGGATAAAATTTTGAAGCTACATATCTCTGGTAATTATTTGATACATATTCAAAATACGTTTTGTAATATTTCTTATATTAATAGTATAAAACTATCAATCATATGTTTGTTAATGTCTCCTACAATAATTTTCCTAAGTAAACAGTTCATGAGCTGAGTTGTGTTAAAAGATCTTTTAAATTGAATTCATTTACACGTGAAGTTAATTTGATAAAATTTGACAAATTTGAATAATTAACACATTTGCATGATCTAAAACTTTATATATTTTAAAATGTGCTTCACTTTACCGTCATCTATAATAATTTCCATCAATGATAATTTTGTTCAACAATATTAATGTTAGAAGAACTTGCAAATTAACTCGAGCTATAAATTTTAAATTTACTTGATATTTTTAGTTTAAAAATAAATACAAACTTCAAATCTTTTGATCAAAGTTATAATGCCTTAATCTATGTTCAAATTGGCCAATTTACCCAAACTTCCAAAATTATCATCCAATTGAAATAATTTGAGAGATAACGTGTGTATTATTAGGGTTTGGATTGATCAGATTTTGATTTTTTTTTTTTTTTTTTTTTGAGTAAAGGGATTTATCAGATTTTGAGGTCTTTAGTTTTTAAATAGGCCATTGAAATCTTTGAAATATTGAAAAGTATCATTAAATATAAACAAAAGAAAATACAAACTTAAATATTATGTATATCTATAAATGTAATTTTTTTTTATTGATTATTATAATAGGTTATTTTTTTATTGAATATTTGGATATGTCTTTGTCAATATCAGTACTAATGTTTCTATAAAATCATTTTATTTAGTATCTATGAAACCAAAATGTCAACATTTTTGTTGATACCTTTTCAAAAAGAAAGAAGAAAAGTATTTTTGTTGATAATGAAATTTAATGTGGAAAGAAGAAATGAAAATGAGGCGGGTGTGTTCGGGCACGTGAGGCGAAACAGTACAAGGCGGGCCCACCTAAGGACCAACGCAGCGCCACACACATATTTACACGGACTGGTGGGCCCCACAGGAGCTCTATAAAAGCACCGGCACATGCGTCGCACCTGATTTGTACCCCCATCACCGTATCTTATAAATAATATTTAAATAATTTTCTTAAACTTTTTATTCTTTTCTTATGGGATCATGCAACCTGCTTTTTTCTTTTTTTTTAATCTTAAAAATATATCTCTATAGTCTATATATAGAGAGATTTATAACATTATATTCTAGATTTTTCTTTATTTTGTTTAAGATTTGAAGCAATGTCGTTTTGGTCGAGAATGTAATATCTTAGGTTTCAATAATCATTTTGTTTTTAAAAATTAAGTTTATAAACAATAATTTTATTTATAATTTTCTTGCTTTATTAACTATTTTTTAAAAGTATTTTGAAAAATCAAACCAAATTTTACAATTAAAAAAATTTGTTTTTAATTTTTTTGTTTTAAATTTGACTTAGAGATCAAATGTGTTTTTAAGATTGTTAGACTAATTTATCAAAAGCTCTTATTATTATTTACTGTTTTAATGATATGTATTCAGTTTATCATTTATTTATTTAGTTTTTATTCACAGCAGTCTTCTAACCAATATGTATTGTACATGTGAACTTTAACCTCTCTCTCTCTCTCTCTCTCTCTCTCTCTCTCTCTCTCTCTCTCTCTCTCTCTCTCTCTCTCTCTCTCTCTCTCTCTCTCTCTCTCTCTCTCTCTCTCTCTCTCTCTCTCTCTCTCTATATATATATATATATATATATATATATATATATATATATATTTATATTTATATTTATATTATGTTCAGCCTTCTCAGTATTTAGGCTGAAAGTTTATTCTTTTCCTCAATATACTCTTCTTTAATATTCTCCTCAAAGACATGAAAAAAAAACTTATCAAAGAATTGAAAAAAAAAACAAACATGATTTTTAAAAACATAAATTAAAAGTACAAGAGTTATGAAAACGAGTAAAGTTGAATTATGCTCATACTAGATTTTCAAATTTTAAATTGTACATTTATTTTGCGAGTTAAATTAAATAATTGAGTTTTACCCTAAAAGTGGGGATGCAAATTTTTTCGTTGGGCCCAAATCCCAATTTGAATGGAATGGGAATTTATCATATATATATATATATACATACATACATACATACATACATACATACATACATACATACATACATTATAAATATGTAGGCGCAAATTCAAAGCTCCAATCAAGATAATTAAGATATTATAATTTCGATCAAAAGATCAAAGGTTGGAATATCCACCTTCACATATAATTAAACTAAAAAAATTGAAGCTTTGACCTATAAAAAATGACTTACTTATCAATTCATAATATTGAATTATGATTAGATTATGTTTGAAATGGATTTAAAAAATGAGATAATTTTGTTTCTTCCACTTAATTTGGATATAAAGTCAGAATGCAATCTCTATCTTGACCTAAATTTCAGCCCAATCACTGCCCAACTTTATGTTATTTCCTCCACCATTAAAATATTCTCAAAATTGACAAATCAAGGGTCATAGTACAAATCATCACGAACTAATCCTATACAGAATAAATAATAACAATAATATATATATATATATATATATATATATATATATATATATATATATATATATATATTGAGGATGAACAAATAATTATTATTAAACATAGCTTTAGAAAACAAATCATATGGAAAAAGAAGAAAGGGAATGGTTAGGTACAATAATAAGCTTAGGGTTGATGCAATAATTCAAGGAGAAGGGCACGCCAGCATGCCAATCTTGGAGCCTTTAGTGAGAGAAATGATGCTTTAAAAAGAAAAAGAAGAGGAAGAGGAAGAACAAATTTTCAATCATATAATATAATTCATCTTCTAATGTCTCTTGTTTAATATTTTACTCTATATAAAAGAAGTACGCATTTAAGGCATTTTTCTATTCTCCTTCACTTTTAAAAAATCATTTTTAAAATTATCAAATAATAATGGGAGTAGCAAGTGGCCTATCTTTAAAATTTATTATTTTATATATATAGAAAAATATATATAAAGGGAGAACAAACAAAATCGTTGAAATCAAACAGAAAAGAGATTTTTTGGGACATAAGTATGAATATTATTTTCATTCATTGTCTGCCATGTTAACATCATTTTAAAAAATAGTATAGAGTCTAAGTAATATTAAAGAATTATTCATAAAAATAAAATCATAGCGCAAACAAAATGAATTGGTACTTCAGTGACATTGAAAATTTTCTTTTTTTTTTGTACATAAATCTTAATAAAAGCCACTTCATCATGTTAAAGACAAAAAGAGAAGATAAAAAAAAATATTTTTTTAATGTAAAATGTAATAGATATTACTCCACTATAAATAATACGTTGTACATATTGAAAATATTATTTGTAACTAAAAATTCTACATTGTGCTCTCTAGGATTTGGACCTTTCATCATCAATTTCTTGATTCACTTCAACAAATTACTACATCAACATTAAACAATTCACAATTTAGTTCTCTTTTTTGCAAGCCAACAACATATGTTTTTTATCAATGGATTGCCATATCTGACATCAAATTAAATTCATTTAATTTTTCTAAATTAGAATAAAATCTAAAAAGGCATATTCCATTTTTTTGATTCATAAGTTAACTAAGCTTAGCTTGTTCTTGTGCCAAATCCATTTAAAGTCATATATATATATATATTTGAAAAAGTCATATAAATGTTGTTAAAGATCTTGTTCCTTAAAATTGAAGCCAAATGGCTTCTTTCTTTTCATTGCCAGCCTGGCAGTATCTCTTTTGGCATTGATATTAAGGGATAGATTGTAGCTTAGGTTTATTTAGTTTACATTGGAAATGAAAACTACCACTTGCCTTCTTTTAATTAACATTTAGGGCAATAGAAAAAAAAATAGCATTTATGAATTAATTATGCTCACTTTAATTGACCTTGAAGGAAATAAAGTTTGCATTGATTCATTATGTTTTACTTTACAAAGCTTTCATTTCTTGAAAATTATTTCACCTACATATTTTTAATTTTCATTTTTTTAGTTCAACAATTGTGAAGTTGGGACAACAACTATCAATTTTTTTAAATATTAATAGGTATCTTGATTCTTTGAACTATACTCATGTCGTTTTTAGTTTTTTAATTTCAATAAAATTCATGTCAAAATTCGAAAACAATGTAGAAACTACAATTATTCTAGAAAAAATAAATATTAATTATTATCAAAAGAGCTAAATTAGAATTTAATTAAAAAGATCTAAAATTTATTAATATCAAAAGAGCTAAATTGGAATTTAATTAAAAAGATCGTAATTTGTTAATATCAAAAGAGCTAAATTGAAATTTAATTAAAAACATCGTAAATTTTATTAGAAGGTTGATTCAATATCATAATTTAAAGACAAAAAGTTTATCAATTACTAAATTAGAGTGAAAAATACATTTAAAACATCCATACAAGAAAGAAAAATATCATATAGGGTGGCATCTAGCTCAACCAAAGGCCAAAGCAATGGTTTCTTAAATGGTAAGTAAAGGAAAAGGAGCAAAGTGGTTTGACTTGGTTAAGTGCAATGCCTTTTATCTTAAGCTTCAAATATTCATTTCACTTTAACTTTACCAATTAGGCAGCAATCCTTTTTATGTAATTAAAATATCAACTAATTATTTTCTCCTTTAACAAAATTTAGTGATAAAAGATATGATTTGCTTGAGATCAAATAGAATCTTATAACTTATTATTATATTTTATATCCAATTAAAGTATCCAAAATCATCCCCATCTTTATTTGTAGCAAAAGGTCAAATACAAATAATTGTTAAAATGGAAAGGAGAATTATGAGTCCTTTTGTTGTTTGCATATCTTTAATCAAAATTTTACAAATGCATTTTTACTAATTATTTTCAATATCGTAATTTGGATAAATATTGGTTGGTATATGTTATCAAATGAGTCATCCTATTTCTAGAACAATCTTAAATCTTTAATTTGATTAACAAGAAGATCACGACTTATCTTTATAATTAATTCTCAAACATTTATCTCAAATTCATTTATTCTAATTTATAACTTTGATATCTCTCGTTTGTATGATTAAAAATGTCAAATTAAAGGATGCGGATGGTGTTGACAGTATATAAACATCAATTGATATAATTGGATAAGAAAATGAATGGACAATTGAAATTGGTTTATTAAAATAATTCCTTATACTTGAGGGTCTCTAAGCAAGTGGAATTTTTGGGTCTGTGTGCAAGTAAAAAAAAAAAAAAAATCCCAATAAGAAATCCTTTCAATCTTCTCAATTTCTTGTTTTAGGGGTTATGATTCCTAGTTCTAAAAATGGGTCCAATGTGAAAACAATTTCCAACTAAAACTTTCAATTAGTAGCAATCAAGACCTTTGAAAGCATTAAAAAAAGGTAAGTGTGTTAGTGTGTGGGGCCAAATCATTATTTTTCCAAACCTTTTGACTATAGAGCCAAATTGTCATTAAAAGGGTAACCATCCAATCCAAAGGAAAAAGACATAAAAAGGGGAGGAAATTAAAAAGAAAAACTAAAAAGTTAGGCTTATTCCACTTTTGTGTTTTGGTGTTTTCTCCTTTCTTATTTATTTTAATGAGTTGGTTGTAAAAAATAGTCTAATTTTGTGGAGTTGGTTGCCTAAATATATAGTATTATTCAAGTATAGATAATAATAACAAATATAATAAGCTTAACAAAAACTATAAAAATATAAAATGAAATTTATTTACAAGTAGAAAATAAGGATTGAAATATGGTGAATTTGATTGATTGATTAATGCATCGACTATAAAAAGTGTTAAAATTTTGAAATCCAATATAAAAAATATCTATTGCAAACTTCCCTTTCATTTCTATTGTATTTTAACTGTCCTTTTAATTATACTTACTACAAAAGTATCTACAAATTAGGAATCTTGTGAATTGCATTGAGCTAGACATTTTGCATTGAACACAAATATTTATTTTATGAAACTTGTCCATAATATTTTGATTGCAAATTTGTCTATCCTAAATGACCTTTGATTACATAATAGACGCAATCTAATCCAATAACATAATATTTATGTTAGTTTTATTACAAACCATGAAAGTGAAAAAGAAATCTTTTCAAGAAATTATTAATACATAAATATTTTTTTCAAAGTGAGCATAGCTCCGTGGATTCAAATCCTCCACCTCTAAATGTTGTTGACCTAAAAAAAAATGTATATATATATACTAAAAATAGTAGTTTGATATCATTTTCATACTAGGAACAATAATACTTCTATTTATTATTAAGTAGATAGTTTTGCTATTCTCCCATTTTAGAGGGCATTTATAAAAAGAATGAAAACGAAAAGGTCAGTTACGTAAAAGGAAAAAAACACATAAATTTAATGGAAAATGGGCCCAGGATGCAGTGTCATTAGGGCTAAAGACAGAGAAAATGGGCCCATAGCTGAAGATTCTTGGTTCTCAAAGCTTATCATTCAGGCCCTTCTTTTGGGCCCAGTTGTCCCTGTAAAAGAATGCACTTCCCTCTGGTTTGCCAGCTCTTTTTTTCTGAAAAATCAGTAACGAAAATAAATATTTGGAAAAAATATTGTATGAATTAAAATATTTAAATAAAAATCTCCTTAAAATATGAGGGAAAAAAAATCAGAACTCTTTCAGTAAGGCAAAGACATATTTAAAGATAAACATATACTAGAACTGATTGTTTACACGTAATTTCAAAATAGAAAGAGAAATGAGACACATGTAAATAAATTTGTATTTGTATTAATTTGAATATAGTGGAGTATAATCTCTAATTTGTTCATCTGATTCTTTCTCTCAAATGTACATCTTTCTCGAGGGTTTTGCAGCTTATTCTTGAACGTAGATTTGTCTCGAGGGCTTTGCAGCTTGTTCTCGAATGTAAATTTGTTTCGAGGGCTATGTAGCTTGTTCTTGAATGTGAATCTGTCTTGAGGTCTTTTGCAGCTTGTTCTCAAATGTGGATTTATTTCGAGGGCTTTGTAGCTTATTCTCGAATGTGGATTTATTTCGAGAGTTTTGCAGCTTGTTCTCGAATATGAATTTGTCTCGAGGGCTAGAGAGTCTTCTGATCTTTGTTTCTAAATTCTCTCTAAGTTCTCTTGAGAGTTTCCATTTCCGAACCTCTCAAATGGAGGAGAGAGCTCTCTATTTATAGAGTTCTCCAATGCCTCCAAGTGGGCTTGGCCCCGACTGTTGGACTGAGTCTGGTGGACTTTGGGTCAGGTCCTTTAGATTGTGCATGGTTGGCTTTGGGCTTGGCCTTTGAATTGAGATTGGCTGACCTTGGGCTCAGACTTTTTTGGATTAGGGCCTCTCATTTGGGCTTAGTCTAAAATTGGCCCAAATTTCATATAACCCAATTGCATATTGGGATTTGCTTTAATTTAAGAGATACTTGCAAATTTAATTAATACCAAATTAAATAAATAACTTTGTCACTAACTTTAAAGTAATGACATGACAACTTTTGATTGGTCAATAATGAAGTAGAGGATTGGATTGATAAAACAATCTTCATCGTTTTTTTTAGTTAAAAAATATGTAAGAGTGAAAAATTTGAACCTCTAACATTTTAGTTGAAATAGAAGATATATACCTTAACTAATTGAGTTATGTGCTCAAGTTGGCTAGCCTTCATCTTTGCTTTTCAATGCCATAAAACATTATAAAAGAAAAATAAACAAAAAAAAAAAAAAGTCTAATTAAGATTAGACATTGCAGGACAAATTATCTCAATATTAATTGGTCGGATGCGCAATTGTCTCGAGCACGAAGCTAGTCCTCATATTTCCAGAACTTTCCATTTCAACAAGTCGAGATCATGTTCTATATGAAGTGGGTCTCAGGCAAATCCAGAGGGTGAAAAATGAAGTCTAAGAAAAGACATTATCTGAGATGATGACAAGTTCAAGAAGGGAGGAGATAGTGCATCAGTTAAAGCATTTACAACTACTGGGAAAAACTAAGCCCTTCCAAAGTGGAAAACAAACAATGTCATTGTCACCTTGGGCTAATTTAGCCACTTGCCATCTACCAAGCTCGAGGCGCACTAAAGCACAAAAATCTTTTGGAGTTTAAGCACGAGGTGCAAAAAAAAGCATTACCAAGCTCGAGGCGCACTAAAACACAAAAATCTTTTGGAGCTTAAGCACGAGGTGCAAAAAAAAGCATGGACAGAGAAATAGTATGATGAATGATGATGAATGATAAGATGATAAAAAGTTTAAGAAAATAGAGCTTTTATTCGAGATTGTACCAATATTCAGAAGTTTCTTCCTTAAAAATTATTTAAAAAAAAAAGGCAAAATACACTTTTGGTCCCTCAGGTTTAGAGTTTGTGTCTATTTGGTCCCTGAGGTTTCAAAATAGACACTTTAGTCCCTCAGGTTTAGAAAATAGTTCTAAATGGTCCCTAGAGTTAAGTTGACCGTTAGTTGACTAACGGAAAAATGATGTGGCATGTTGAAGTGACAATTTTTAAATGAGGTGTCAAAATTTATATTGTTTTAAGATTATGTAGCTTTTTTTAAATTTATTTTCCTTCCCTTTCATCTTTTCTCTATTCCCTTCTCCTGCTCCTTCCTCTCTTTGTTCTTCTTAATTTTCGTCTCTCTGTTACAAATATTTTTTTCACTATATTAATGAAATTGATATTTGATATTGAACTAGTTATTGAATATTTATTTTTAGTAAAAAGAAGTCTTTGTATTCCTATTTCTTTTTTCACTCCTTGCTCCAATGGCAGAAACAAAGAAAACAATCCACTAATTTTCTCTCTTTCTAGAATAACACTCCACTTTTCTCTGTCTCATGCTATGAAAGCTGCACAGAGAGACTCCTGCACTCTAAAAACTCTTCATTTCCCCCTCTCTCTGTACTTAGTTTACATTTTGGGTAATTCTTCTGTGCTCATCACTGTTCTTCCTTACATTGTGTAGGTTTTTTACTCTTTTCGGCTTCATCTTCTTCAACGAATTCCAGTAATTGAATTCGAATTTGTCCTTTTAAGTTATGGGTTCTTCTAATTCTTTCCGATTCCTTTTTCCTTATCTCCAATGGAGAAGAAACCCAGCTTATTCTCTCCTTTGAAAGAGGAGGTCATTCATGGGCTCTCACCGTCGAGAACTAGGTCGTCGTTCTTCATTCTATTGAGCAAAAAGAACCAGTACGACGCCCATGAAGGGATTCTGCAGCAGTTCATTGCTCGATCCAGATGGCAGTTTTAGGCGATTCGAAGAGGATCAAGGGTTAGGGCCGTGGATGAATGGGCAACTCTTAAAATAAATTAAAATAATAAATAAATAGTATAAATAATATTTTTTTAAAAAGCTACATAATTTTAAAATAATATAAAATTTGGCACCTCATTAAAAATTACCACTTCAACATGCCACATCATTTTTCCATTAGTCAACTAACGGTCAACTTAACTCTAGGGACCATTTAGAACTATTTTCTAAATCTGAAGGACTAAAGTGTCCATTTTGAAACCTCAGGGACCAAATAGACACAAACTCCAAACCTGAGGGACCAAAAGTATATTTTGTCCAAAAAAAAATTATAAAAAAAAGTAGGAAGTCGGCTTGAGGTGTGCGCCTCAAGTGGGCTTCATTATGAGAGCCTCGTTTGTTTGAAGAAAGGCGCGTGCCTAAGTGGACTTTTTAAACCACTGCACAGGACGCATCTAAGATGTTTTGAACGCAAGTTGCAGAACATGATCTTCGTGTTCCATGGCTACAGAAATGTACCTACCCGATTTCAGCAATTGGGATCTATAATCACACACACAACAGCTTGTTTCATCTCCTGAAGAAGTGATTAATTCACAAATGCACAGCAAAATAGACCAAACCATGCCTCCCATTTTGTTTTGGACTCCTACAAGACAACCTTTCCAGACAAAAGTTCATATCGAAGCACTCGGTTGACCCGTTTCCCGCATCGGTTACAATCTCAGAATCCATAAACGTGGGGAGAAAAGATTGTTGGTTAACCACTTCATTGATTCAGAAAGAATTCAGAGTCTAGAGACTCAGCTGGAGAACCATGATGAGGCCACAGCTAAAAATAAATCAACGCAGAGAGCATAGGAACTTAACACTAAACAAAAGGCCTCATTAGAATATGTAAAATGTATGCAGATGTTCATTTTACCAACTGCCTTCATCATCAAGAAAAGAAACAAAGATGTCAAAGAAATTCTCCATAAAGTAAATGCGCTCCTTCTATTAGAAAATATTCATAACTTTGACCTGCAGAATATCTATGTCGTACATATTAACCCGCGGTAAGAGTGCTCCAAACAGAGTTGCTTCACATAAGTGAACAAACTTTTGAAACCAATAAAGTTTACTCAAACCACTGTTCCAAGCAAAGAAGATGACAAAGACCATATTCTTGAAAGGATATAGCGAACAATCAGTCCAAATTTTCCCATTTCTAACTAAAAGATAGCATGCAAGTATATACCATTCAATGCAACATTTTTAACCAATCAGCATGCAGATAGTTTTTAGCATTTCTAAAAGTATAACCAGCAGTTAAAAGATCTTGAGATGAGTTCAAACAGAAGATGAACTTTCATTCGATACTTTCTCACAATGAGAAATCAGATATCTAGCAGGGATTGGAAAATCTATGGTTGCTTTATAAACAAGCATTGTGTTATGTAAGCAAACCATGTACAATCATGAACACTATGATTCCTGTACAGCCAACTGCTAAGTTCACGAAGCCCAAGCTTGGCTGCCTCTTATCTTCAGACTTCAGCTGCTTGCGCTTGCATTAAAGAAGTCAAACAAACAAGCCTCTTAAAAGGGTTTTTTTTCCCCCTGAATACAAAATAAGATTGCAACTCATACTCCATAGTCTTCCAAACAAAATCAGGTTTGCTAACCAGGCAATCCCTGATGAAGTCTGAAGTTTTCTTCTATGTATTAGAGATTGAGTACATTGAAAAAGATAGAGTGGGATATTAGAGAGTCAAATCCAAACCCAAACAAAAGATAATAAGTTACCTACTCTAGAAAGACCAAAATGAATGCATTGGCAATTCTAAAGTCGAGCTCTAAGCTAACCACATTTACAAATGAACATTTTTTAGTTTCTTCTGGTTTGAGTGGACTTTCCAAGATATACAAGGGTCAGGGTCCAGGTAACAAGATTTAGATAAATAATTCCAACCAGCCTACCAAAGAACTGGCACAAGCTTAAAGAGAGGGAAGCAAAAGAGTGTTAGATACTGCCAAAGCCAACCAAGAACGAGAACTGTCCACAAATGAAAACACCAAACGAAGATAACAATAGACCAACAGAAAATTTTCAAACACAATCAAATCTTGAAGTGTAAAGGAACTGTACAACTGACAAGCAGAGATTATATGTGCTCAAAGGCAGAGTTCTAGATCCCATCATGAACTCCAAAGGCAGCTATGAGAAAAAAGCAAAGCTAAGTAAATTGGGATGAATTGGGAACATCCAAAAGATAAGAAAAATATATTAGATTAGAAGGAAAACAACAACTACAGCAAGTGAGACTGTTCATTCAAAAAAGCTAATTTATAACTCTTCTTAGAAAGTTGTTCATCTGAGAGGCCAATTCCAAGTGTATTAATTGGTTCTAAGGAACCAAGAATTCTTCCCTATTACAATCACGACCAATCAACGTCGCCCAAGGATAATATGGTTTCTGAAACCACAAATAAAAGAAAAAAAAAGGGTTATAACAGCGTATACCCATTTGAGGAGCCATTAAAACTATCTCCACTTTCCTGGTACTCGCTACTTATTCTTGATGGTGATTCCAAGTTCGCCAGCAACAATCAAGGTCGTGGCCATCCCAATAAACATCCCATGCTCAACAACACCAGCAAGCCGCAAAATCTCATCACTAGCAACGTTCAAATCTCCAATATCTTTCTTGAAATACAAGTCCACAATGTAATTGCCATTGTCAGTAACAAATGGTTCTCCACTTTCACCTTTGGTCCTGAGCTTTGCAACGCAACCAGAATCTTCAAACAGCTTCTGCAGCCGCATGGCGGTGAAGTTCCAGCAAAAAGGCACAATCTCCACCGGCATAGCGAGCCCGCTTCCCCCCACATACTTAACCAATTTGGACTCATCGACAATCACAACGAACTTTTTACAAGCACCCTCCACCATTTTCTCCCTCAAAAGAGAGCCGCCTCGTCCCTTCACCAGATTGAGATGGGGATCGACCTCATCGGCGCCGTCGATTGCGAGATCGAGAATTGGGTGCGAATCTAGGTCTGAAAGAGGGATTCCCAACGAGACGGCTTGTTCGTGAGTTTTTTTGGAAGTGGGAATTCCTATAATGTTCTTGAGCTTCCCTTGGCGCAAGAGCTCGCCGATTCGATCGACGGCGTGCTTGGCGGTGGAGCCGGTGCCGAGGCCGAGGATCATGCCGGATTCGACATATTCGACAGCCTTATACGCAGCGATCTTCTTCAATTCGTCTTGAGTCAGAATCCCCGACGACAATGGCGGACCCAAAAGCCCAGATGGAGTAGAAGAAGGCACCACAATGCCGGTTTCCATGGCTTTCTCCGACCCAACAAATCGGCGGTAATAAGGAATAGCCATAACCCAAAAAATTCAAAAACCTTCAAAACCCAATTCGAAAAAGGCAAGGGGGGGCCGATGAATCAAAAAGGGTTCAACATGGGCCTCACGAATTCATAAAGAAGACAGAATAAATAAAGTCGGAGCGGAGTAATCACGATGCCACAGTACAAAAAGCGAAAAGGCTGAATCGCAGAGAAAATTGGGCAAGCGTCTGGAAAAGAGTGGTGGAAATCAGGCGAAGCCCCGTTGCATGAAGTGACAAGGACGGAGGAAAATAGAGAAGAAGTGATTTTCTGTTTGGTTCTCGGGAAAAAGTGAAATGCATTAGCTCCATTTAATAGGGAAGGGGAAGAATTAGGAACCAACGGCGTAGTTGCCTGCCTGCCTTAACAAAAATTTTCTTAGAATTTTGACGGATTACAGGACGCGGTGCGGGAAAATGGGCTTCCCGAGAAACTGTCCAGTAGCCGACGACTCATGTCCCTTGGCCTATCTTATTATTATTATTATTATTATAAAATAATTACGTACTCTAAATGTTTAATTTAATCCTATAATTTTAATAAATCTTAAAATTAATTTTTTATTATTGTTAATTTTTCTATAAAAATATAATTTTTATTGGTATTTTCTTTACAAAATTTGAAAATATGTTCGTATCGTGTTTTTTCTTCCATTAAAATTATTATTATTTTTTAACCAATTTTGATAAAAAAAAATTTTAACTTTAAAATAAGACCAAATTCAAGATTTATTGAAAATATAAGAACTAAATTTGGACATTTGAAAGTATAAGGACTAAAAGAAAATGAAGCTCAAAGTATAGAGACCAAAATTATATTAGTTTTAAATTTTGAACCTTATTAAATTAAATTACAATTTTAGTCTTTCAATTTTTAAATTTTTATCTATTTGGTTTCTAAACTTAAAAAATGGTGTAATATCTCTTAATTTCAATTAGGCAAAAATATGAAAATTCAAAGACTAAATTGGTAATTTAACCTTAAAATTATTATATTTTGATTGAGTTTATTTGGCTGGTTATAACTCTCAAAATGTTTGTTTTAATTTGACTTTTAAAAGATGATATAACAAATAAAGCAATTTTGAGTATTTGTATTAGTGTGTTAACTATATGTATTCAAATCATATAGGCTAGAGGAAAGTATTGGACAAATTAATATGAAGTAGCAAAATTATATAGCAATGATAGAATGATTATTCTTTAAAAAATGTATGAACTTCGTAACTTAGCCAATATGAGCATCGCTCAATTAGTACTAAACATGTACCCTCGACCAAAAGGTCAGATATTCGAATCTCCCACCCTACATATTGTAATATATATATATATATATATATATATATATATATATATATATATATATATATATATATATATTAAACTTTAAGGACCATAACAATTATATTCTTTAAAGTTCATTGATGAAAACAGATGTTTTGAAATTTTGTAAACTAAAATATAATAAATTTGGAAATTTCAAGACCAAAATGAGATTTATTTATTTTTTTTAATATTCCATTAAAAACATAGACTTGAAATTATCATTGTATTGGGCATTAACTAAATTAAAATACAATGTGAGGGGAGGGATTTAAATCTCTAACCAACATGGAAGGAGTAGATTTCCTAATTGTTGAGTTTTTGTTTTTTTTTTTTTTGAGAAAGGGAGTTAAGGTGTGCTCTATTGACATGTTAAGTTATAAGCTTGAGTATAAATCCATTTAGTTTTTGTATTTTAAAAAGTTTTTAAAAAGTTATTAAATTTTTAATTTTGTATCTAATAGGTTATTGATATTAATGTTTATACTACCAAATACCTGAACTTATTTAAAACTAACCTACTATTTAATTCGTAAATAATAAAGTTAGCACGTTGTAAGTATTGAGTTAACAAGATAAACTTAAGATAAAATTGATGTCAACCTGAGCATAACTTAACTGATTTAGGCATATATCATCGATTAAGAAGTTAGAGGTTCGAATCCTCTCACTCATGTGTTGTTGAATTAAAAAAAAAAAAAAAACATAAAATTGATATTTTAAAAATGCATTTAAAACTTTTAAATTACATAACACAATATTAAACAAACATCAGTTTTATTTTGGTACATACCATATTTTTAGTTTCAAAACTTTACGTCTATTATTTAAATTTTGTTTGTGTAGCTATCTTCGTTATTCTTACCAAAATAAGAAGTTTTCCACCTTCATTTACGATCAAAAATTTATTTTTAAAACTAAGAAAATTTAGAGGTTAAAACTAATCCTTCAAGTTTTAATATATTTATATATACCTCTAAATTTTGAATATTTAAAAAAAAAAAAAAAGAAAATGATGAAAAAGAGGGACAAGTTCCACTTCTCTTTGATTTTGTTCTTTTGACTTTATGTCCCATAGAGGTGGCGCCATCAAGTAGCAAACCTTATCACTATCTTTTGCAAAGATAATTACTTTTTAAATATTATTTTCATTCCACAACTTTTTCATGCCTTTTTCTCATTTGAGTAATAGGTCAATATATAAAATATATATTACTTTCTTTAAAATTAAAAAGTTGGATGCTCTATTCTTGCGTTTTTTTTTATTATTCATCAATTTCATCTTTATATTTAAACTTTTAGATATTATATTTTGATCTTAAAAAAGTATTTCAACATTTGCCTTTAATTTTTTTATTAACCATTTAACACAAATCTAATTTCGGTTTAAAATTCAAATTTTGACCTATTATATATAATTTTGAATATTTGTTCATGAAAATATTTATTTAAGATTCTTCAGAAAATCTACACTACCAATAAAATATTCCCCAAGAGATATCATTATCATCATAAGAATGAAAATGCCACATTTTACTTTATTTTATTGCACATTGCCCAAACAAATTAAACAAGGCATGTAATTTGCCTTCATTACAATTCTCCACACCAGACATTGTTATCAACTTCTTTATATAATGCTCTCAATGAATACCCGTATCCTTTGCTTGATCTTATCATCTCAAATTATTACACTTATATTTTTTTTAAAAAAATTGAAAAAAAAATCATAGAACCTTATGTCAATCCACTTGTCTTTGTGTTTGCTATTTCTTGTTGTTCTTTCTTTGAAATAAGAACTTGAAGAAAAAAGTCTATATATAAATATGTAAGTTTTCCAAATATATGCAAGCAAACAGAATTCTTTGGAGTTTTTTTTTTTTTTTTTTTTTTTTTTTTTTTTTTTTTTTTTTAAATTTAATTAATTTATTAATATTGTAGTTTTTTAAAGTTATTATAAAAATATTGTTGTTTTGAAAGTATTTATAAGCATATTGTAGTTTTAAATAGCTGGTAAATGGTCGTCTCTTCAAGAGACGACCAAGTGTACACGGTAGATGGTCGTCTCTTCAAGAGATGACCATCTCCCGCCTTTTCGTTTTTAAAAAAAATGCGTAGATGGTCGTCTCTTGAGACGACCATCCCAAAAATTTTAACAATTATGCCAGTTAGCATATTGGTAAGCTGATTACTCTAAAACATAAGGGGCCTAGGTTCGAGCATTGTAGAACGCAGTTTTCAACTATTTATTTCTTTTTTTCCTCCGCTTTCTCTATTTCTTTTTTTCCTTCCATTTTTCTTTCTTTCTTTTTTTTTTCTTTCTTATATTTATTTTATTTAAATCAAATAAGATATCTTCCATTTTTTTTAATATTTGAAGTAAATTGAATATTCTATTGTAATTTATTCTTTTTTTAAGAAATTGAAATTTATTTTAAGTATTAACTATTTAAATATTATATTGCAATCGACTTTGGGAGAAGAACAACTTCGTTTACGTCATTTTGAGTTGATTTTAAATAAAATGATCACGTTATTCAAAATTATCATGTAATTTTTTCTAAATAAATAAAGAAAAATAAAGAAATACGAGAGAATGAAAAATCACTCATATTAGAAAAGGAAATATTTAAATAATTAATACTTAAATAAATTTCAATTTCTTAGAAAAAAAGAATAAATTGCAATAGAATATTCAATTTACTTCAAATATTAAAAAAAAAACGGAAGATATCTTATTTGATTTAAATAAAACAAATAAAAGAAAGAAAAAGATAAAGAAAGAAAAAAAAATGGAAGGAAAAAAAGAAAGAGAGAAAGCGGAGGAAAAAAAGAAATAAATAGTTGAAAATTGCGTTCCATAATGCTCGAACCTAGGCCTCTTATGTTTTAGAGTAATCAGCTGACCAATATGCAAATTGACATAATTATTAAAAATTTTGGAATGGTCGTCTCTTGAAGAGACGACCATCTACGCATTTTTTTTTTAAAACGAAAAAGCGGGAGATGATCGTCTCTTGAAGAGACGACCATCTGCTGCGTACACTTGGTCGTCTCTTCAAGAGACGACAATCTCAAACGCGTGTACGATGGTCGTCTCTTGAAGAGACGACTATCTGTCAGCTATTTAAAACTACAATATTCTTATAAATACTTTTAAAACAATAATATTTTTATAATAACTTTAAAAAACTATAATATTAATAAAAAAAAAAAAACTCCAATTCTTTGTGTGACTATTATTAAAAAATAAATTATCATTTAGGTTTACTTTTCAAAGCATCTTCTTGAAATTTGAAAAGACATGTCCCTGGCCAAGTATCAAATGGCTGCAAGGCAAGTTAAATGAATATGAATGCCGATTGGATTTGGATCACATTAGATTAAAAACAAAAAATATTAATAAAATAATGATGTTTTAAACATAGGAAAGACATTATCAAAAATCAAAATAAGCAGGCAGTTTTCATTCTTCAATGTGTGTATATATATAGATAGATAGATACTTGTACTATTTGCAATATTTTAAACTTATTTTTGAAATATTTAGTTGATGAACTAGAGTTGTTTTGATTCAAACTCAAATAGACTTTGAAAGAACTAAAATCTAACTCAATCCATTCTAGATTCTATTCAATTCAAATTGGATGAATTGTTGTCAGAAGATGCTTGAATGTCCCAATACTAGTATTTTTCAACTCCAAAGCAATGATATCCTACGGCTACGATTTCACAAATAGATTTAAGGTTAAATTATAAAAAATATTCATTGAACTTTATACTTTGTTTAAAAAATACTCATGAGCTTTCAAAACTTCATTAATATCCTTAAACTTTAAAAAAAAAGTTCAAAAATACATTTCCGTCAGTTTTGAATGGAAGCCGTTAGTAATTTATTTTAAAAATACTTATGAACTATCAAAAGTTTCATTAATACTCTTAAACTTTCAAAAAAAGTTCAAAAATACCCTTAAACTTAAAAAAAAAAGGTTCAAAAACACTCTTACTGTTAGTATATGGACATAAATTGTTAGTACCTCATTTTAAAATACCCCTAAACTTTCAACAGTTGTATTAATACTTTTAGCCTTAAAAAAAAGTTAAAAAAAGCCCTTACCGTTAGTATATGGACGAAAAACATTTATCTACACCTCATTACCTCCCTCTTCCATTTCTTATCTCTCTTGATTTACTTCAATCTATGGCCTAACACTTCTCTATTTTTCATCTTTTTTTTTTTCCTTTCTTTCTCAATACTCTCTTTACTCTCTTCTTTCATTTTTCAATCTCTAAAACTACCCTCTTCAATCAATGTATATAGACTATAGCAAGAAGTGGAACCACCAAAGGACCATAGGACTTAAATGCTTTAACAATGTTGTACGTTAGTAATTTGAGTTTAATACACAAAAAGAGATATATGTTGAGAATTTGAGTCATAATTTTGAAGACATCTAGTAGAAGGGAAAAGAAAGAAAACATATACATTACCAAATTTGTAGCGGATGAAGATTTTATTAATCATTTTTGCAGTTCAACTTCGTCTATTTGTTGTGGTCATTGAGAATTGGACAAATGAAGAAAAATGAGGGTATCTATATGAAAAAAAAAATGAGGGTATCTATATGAATTGTTTTCAAATTGGTTCTTTTCCAACTCAAAATAACTTCAAAGACATTAACTATTTGGGTGTTGAAATTTCTTATATTGATGTTTAGGCATGCTTAGAAATGAGAGTAAAGTTCTAATATTTAAGAATATAGGAGAAATGAGGGAAGTTTTAGAGATTGAAAAATAGAAGAAAAGAGTAAGAGGGAATTGAAAAAGAAAGGAAAAAAAAAGGAAAAATAGATAAGTGTTAAGCCATAGATTGAAGCAAATAAGGAGAAAGATGAAATAGAAAAATGAAGTAATCAGGTGTAGATAAACGAATTTCATCCATATACTAATAGTAAGGACATTTTTTAACCTTTTTTTTTTTTTAAAGTTAAGGGTATTAATGTAAAAGTTCAAAGGTATTTTTAAAATGAGGTACTAACGATTTCTGTCCATATATTAACGACAGTGGTATTTTTGAACTTTTATTGAAAGTTTAAGGATATTAATGAAACTTTTGAAAGTTTGAGGGCATTTTTGAAACAAAGTACAAAGTTTAGGGGTATTTTTGAAACAAAGTACTAACGGTTTCCATCCAAAACTAATGGTAAGGGTATTTTGAACCTTTTTGAAAGTTTAAGGGTATTAATAAAACTAAGTTCAGAGGTATTTTTGAAACAAAGTACAAAATTTAGGGGCATTTTCTATAATTTAGCCTAGATTTAAATATCACAAATACACACACACAAACATATATTGGTTAAATTACAAATTTGGCCACTATAATTAAAAAAAAAAATTAGAATTTAGTCTCTATGATTTTAAAAGTTAGAATTTCATCCTTATGGTTTGATAAAACCTCGTAAATAGTCCTTATTGTTTGATAAAACTCTAAAAAAAGTCCCTACATAGGGACTATTTATGAAGATTTTATTAAACTATAGAGACTAATTCTAACCTTTAGAACCATATGGACTAAATTCTAACTTTTTCAAAACTATAGGAACTAAATTTGCAATTTAACCAGATATATTTTATATCAACAATACGTGGAGGTAGCCAACACGCATATCACAACTGGCATAAAGCATGTGCCCTGATCAAGAGGTCAAATGTTCGAATCTTCTACCACACATATTGCCAAAAAAAAAAAAAACAATACGTGGAGGTGAAAATTTGAACCTTTGACTTTTTAAGTCGTATATATAGTCCCTTAACGAGTTGAACTAGAGTGACAAAATATTCACTGCATTAGACGTTTCTCATAAAAGTTAACAGAGAGATATTCAACACATCCTTAAAATCTCAAGGGATAAAGGAAAGGTTGAAGAAGTGTTGGGGGGCTGGAAAAACTCAAAAAGAGAGGGCATCTGGCAGTTAAGAGCTTCTCTTGTCTTCGTAGGGTAATAAAGGACAGGAGACCTACACATCAGACCTACACATCAGACCTACACATAACCTAAGAAGAAAACGAAGCCCAAGCGTTTATAAAACTTACCAAAGAATGGAAATAACAATGAATTTGGAAATAATCACTCTTCTTTGTAGGCTCTGCCATCAAAACGAGACTATCAAAACTATTTGACATTTCTACCAAGTTAGCAACCCCTCAACTTACACTTCAAATTTAGGGACTCTGAGTCTCAGCAAAACCTTCCCTTTCTAATCTCTAGAATTGCTATCCTCTCAAAGGACAATTGAATGCAAGGACAATTGGCTTCACAATCCTTCATATAGAGGAAAACTCTAGGAGATATTAGTGTTTTATCCGAACAGATTTTAGTAAAACCCATCATCATTTTGTTGAAGTCTTCACCATTATGGATGAATTTGCTTCAAAAGTTTAAATACTTAAATCTTCTTCATCCGACTAGTACATACAGCAAGGGAAAAATACAAACAAACAATCAATGTCAATTTGTTTGGACAAGACCACAGGATAAGCAATGGCGCAAGCAAATATCAATAGGCTTTCAACAGCCATCAGAAGCAAGACATCAATCATGTAATCATCAAACATATGAAACTATCTTGAAATATATAACAACATATACAGAGAGGGAGAAGAGAGCAAATATATGTTGCCAGAAGAGAAGAGCAGACACTTCCCTAACTGCATATCCTCTCAAGCTGGCAATTGTTCCCAATAAAATAGCACTTGGGGTAGTGTATTGCAACAGAAGCACAAACCTGTACATTGGATCCCCAGAGACAAGAAAATTCAGCTTATCAGCCAGAACGACCATCCCAATTCCCAATAGAGGAAGGACCAAGAGCCTCGCTATGATTATACCGATTGTGGTTCGATGGCCTAATGTAGATGTGTTTGGGCACTCTGCAAGCATGCCCCCAAGAATGAGCATAACAGAAGGCACGGTAGCACGGGCTAAAATTTCTAGACTGTCTTTGACAAATGATAATGGAGCATTGTAGTCGAAGAAAAGTGATTTCAGTGGTGGAATCAGCCCAATAATGATGGTAACTAGAGAAGCAATTGTTGGGGGTTGAAGGATGTGCTGTATTGGAGCTTGCTCAGCAACAATCCTCATTCTCCTCACTACTCTGGGCTCAGCCAAGGGTTTGGGACTGTCAGTACTGTCGCCTCCTGCGAGTTCGATATCAGTAGACTTGGGACTGTCAGTACAGTTGCCTCCTGAGAGTTCGATATCAGTAGAAGTGCTTTGCGATGTAATTGAAATGCTATTGAAAATTCTAGCAATGAAGGATGTATTGGAATGTTCTGTTTCTTTGTCCTCAATCCCTGGCCATTCAGCTTCTACAAGAAGAGGCCTGCCAATATCATTATCAGCTCGTTGTTCTTCAATTTTAATGCCTTCATCTACAATTTCACTACACTCCGGTGGAGGTTCCATCATGTGATAAACGAAGGTATAGGCCAGAATCACAGAAACCCATTGAGCGAGTGAGACATAGGCCACCCCACTAGAGTGACAATTTGGTCCAAAAGGGTTATTTGCAGTGTGACAAACTGACCCCACAACTGCAAGAGGGAGATTTCCTGTATTACCAAATGCTGTCATGATAACAGTCAGTCTATTTAACTGAGGGGGTGGATGACATTGAGCCACCACTAAATACCCAAGGGCACAGCCGATGGCCGTGCTGAGTAGCACATTTACTGGGATAAACCACCACTGAGTAAAACTCTCGAGCGTGATACTTTGGCCCAGTTCAGTAAAAATCAAGCAGGGCAAGAACAAGGCAAAAACAAGTTTGCAAAGCAGCCTAAATGTTTCTTTTGGGATGATTTTTGTCTTTGGGTGGGCAAGAATTAGGCCAATTACTGCGAGGCAGAGAAGCTTCATTAACGGCACAATTGCAGCAAGTAGGTCTTCTTCACTAGACTTAATGTCCGTTTCATAAAGCAATCTGAAGTATTCGGACATCTTTGCTTCAGGTATTACAGGAAGGCTGAAAGTTTCTTTTTCTACAGGAGGTCCAAAAACACAGAAACTCAATACATTGAAAATTTTCTTCCTAGAGAGAATTTCGGTTTTTGGACAGTGATTTAGCGATTAAACAAAACAAAATGCATATGAAATAAACCAAAAACAATTTTTAAAAAGATGATGAGAACATGTTGGATTGGAGTTAGCTCTGAATACTAAACCGCAACGAGGAAGCAATCAGAAATTTCTAAAGTCGATGATTATATTTATAATACGCAATGTATCAAATTAACTAACATTTGCTAAGAAAATCGAGACAGATCGAAACAAAATCGACAAGAAAACAATTGAGATCGAACATCGAACAGGTTATTATCAATGATAAACAAAAGCAAACTCGACGAATTAACATTAATCGTCAACGTCAAGAAAATCAAGATAGAAAATGACAGCAGTACATAAGCAAGGAAAAACTAGAAATCAAAATCGATCGTGAAACTGAAAATTGGCAGAGCGAAGAAGAACTTACGTAGCGAGCGTGAGAGAGAATGGCAGGGGAAGCAAGAAATTGCAGACGAAGCTTCCGAACGAAGTTGGTCTATGATTATGAATCGAATTCATCCAACAAATCGTCCACATCTTCAAACATAATAGGCTAAATTTGTGCCTTCATTTTCTGATGTTTTTGTGTTTTTTAAATTTAGAACCCATGCTTTTAAAAAGTTTCAACTTAGTCTTTTTTATTTCAATATTTCAATATTGCTCAGCCTCAAATTATACGTAAATGTTAAAATTGACTTGTGATAAACTTATATGGTAGAATACTTAATGAAATGATAAAAAATTTAGACAACAAATTAGACTGCTAATATTATGTCATGACACAAGGGAATTGATTCTGCTTGATTCTAAAAGGTGGTCTTTATTTCATTCATGAATTGATTCGTAGTATTTTCCAACTGAATCATTGTCTCTCCAAGGCTGCTTTTCTTTTCAGATTGTTGAAATCCTGGTGGTGGTAGATTTGAGTTTGATTCTACTTCCACGAAAAATTAAGATAGTTACACAAGCCAGGATTATATGTATTTGAGCAGGGGTTGTTTTGTCGACGATTAAAGTTCCCTACAAACTACACTCGCTCACTGGACCCTAGCATAAATCAATTCCCAACTTGACAATCCTCACTCTTATTACTCCCATGACAATATTCACAATACAAAGGTGGTGACTGAATAATATTTACTGCCAGATGACTTGATTGAAGTTCCTTAGTTAGTGAAGCAACTTGTGCGGTCAAAGTAGCGATGGCATCTATCTCATTCACTCCCATTGCCTTTTTATGGACTGATCTTTCACTTGGCCATTTGTAGTGATTCATTGTCATTTCTTCCAACAACTCAAAGGCTTCATTCTCAGTTTTGCTCATGAATACTCCTCCTGAAACTGCATTAATGGTGGTCCTCGTATTGTCATCTAAACCATTATAAAAATTTTGTGCTTGCATCCATCGAGGCAATCGAACACTTTCTTAAAAGTTCATTGTATCATTCCCAGCTTCATACAAACTCTCTCCCTCATACTGATAAAAATTATTGATTTCACTGCGAATCTTGGCCACCTTTGCTGGTGGAAAGAACTTGGATAGAAACTTTTTAGCTAGATCATTCCAAGTTTCTATCGAATCTGCAGGCAAAGAATTCAACCACTGCTTGGATCGACCTTTAAGAGTGAAAGGAAACAGTCTCAGTTTGATAGCATCATCTGTCACCCCATTATACTTAAATGTATCGCAAATTTCCAGAAAATCAGCGATGTGAGAGTTTGGGTCTTCACTCTACAGTCCACTGAAACTTAAAGCCTGAACCATCTGCAGTGTAGCTGGCTTGATCTCAAAATTATTAGCTTGAATGGCTAGCCTTCGAATAACATAATGAATATCAGTTACGTCAAGCATCACATAATCTCTTAAAGCCCTATTCCCATTCTGTGCTTCGTCGTTTGCCATCCTTTCTTGCTCTAGTGCAGTACGCTCTCTCTTTTCTTTTTTTGTGTTTTTCTACAAGTTCGTTCGATCTCAAAATTAAAAGGAAGTAGATTACTACTTCCAAATTTTCGCATACACTTGCTTAAACTCCTGGCATAAACAAAAACAAATAACAAACATTAAAACAAATCAAATAAAACTCATATTAAGACTAAATCTATTGATTTTGATATTGGTAAAATAAACATTCACTCCCCAGCAACGGCGCCAAAAACTTGTTGGTTGAATTCGCAAGTGTACGAATTGTTACAAGTAATATAGTAGTGTGAGTACTAGTATCGTTATCCACAAGGAATGAATGCTATCAATTACCAAATTCGTAAGCTTTAATTTTATTTGAGGATTGAATAATTGATGATGGGTGAAATTAAAACTAATAACAAAAGAATGAAATAAGGCTCTAAAAGTGTAATGACCCTACTTGTCTTATTAGACATCCTAGGGACGCTACTACATACATTCTATTAGAAATTTAGAAATTTTTAAATAAAACACAAAAAGATTTAAACATTTGATAAGCAATCAAAACTTTTAACTTGAGATCCCTTTATTTCAAAGCATAAGAATAAACTAAAACATTTAAAATCCGAAATAATTTGTAGAACTCGACAGTTAAAAGGTCATAAAAAAATAAATAAAATGCTAGTCTATAAGAGTATTGCGGAAATAAAACTTCTGTACGCCACCCATGACCTCTGCAGCAACTACTAAGTCATTCGCTCATGATGCTCTTGCCTTTACCTGAGAAGAAAAATATTTTTGAAAAGGGTGAGTATTTTACAATACTCAGTAAGTGACCTCACTACCAGGTCAGGATATGCATACACACACATAATGAGTTTTCGAAAACATTTTCTTTCTTTCCTTTGGTGGGACCTAAATTCCTTTCACAGCGGAAACGTTTCTCTTTCAACTTTTCTCTTCAGCTTAATGTGGACAATTAACTCAACCTAACATTTCCTTTTCATTTAACCTTTTCAGGTTCCTTTTCATCTATCCCTTTCAGGTTTCTTTTCATATAGCCTCGTAAGGCTCCTTTTCATATGGATGTACATCAATAATTTTAGGGGGTAATTGCCACAGCCTTCGAAATCATTTTTTTATCATGAAAACATAATGTATGCATGAGGTCCCAAAGCATTTTAAAATTTTCATTTCATGATGCAAAATAAAACAAAGTTCTCATGTCATAAATCATATAACATGCATCACATCCATAAGAACATATGGCAATCATACATGTGCAACTCCATTTTCATATAAAATAAAGTATTTTAAAATTCATCAGAAATCACAACTAAAAACATTTATAAAACTTTTCATTTGAAATAATTTTTTTTTTTTCAATTCAGTTCCTAACTTGCATTTAAGCATACCGGCATAAAGTCTCTTACCTTGGCTAAGCTCAAGAAAGGATCCTCAAACTCCTATTTCAGAAATCCCTTGGCACCTATAACAATTTTCAAAAATCAAGCTTAACATTCATATTCTTTAAACTCCAATTCCAGAAACAACCTAGGACATGGTTTAGTAATCAACTTATTCCAAGAAACCCATAGCTAGTAGGAACTCATACTCATAGTCATACATGTGTTCCAAGGCTCATACTTAAAATTCACCTAAAGTCCAAACTTAGAAAAAGAATTTGGATTTTACCTCCGTTCCTCTCCAAAACAGAACCGAGCTTTACGAGGAGATGGGTTTGGCGTTCGGTGAACGGGGCTAAAGCGATTATGCGCAACGGTCGGTTCGTGGCTGGCGGTGCTCGGGCGATCCGGTCTGAGGTGAGGCAAACGATGTGGTAGTGCAGATCTGAAAATTTTTTATGTCCAATGGAGGTGGTTGTCGAACAAGGAGGAAGAAGAAGGAGATGAAGAAGATGGAGGCTTGGCTGGCTTGAAGGTTTGGCTTCAACCTAGGGCTGCGTGTAGGTTATTATATTAGAGAGGAAAATTAGGCTTGGCTTCAACATGGGCTTGGGCTTGGCTTAATGTCCCTTAATTTACAAGAATGCCCCAAACATCAATTAAATCCAATTTTTTCCTCTTTCTTCCCATTCTACCCTCCAATTTTCTAATTTCAAATATGCTAAATTCTAAAATTAAAACCCAACACAACTTTAAGCATGAAATTGACCTTACTATGAATTTTAAATTTCAAAATTAAAGCCTTAATTAATACATGAAAGTGCCGGTCGTTACAAAAAGTAACAACATAAAACATATGATTAAATTTAATTGCAATAGGTTATAGAGCTATGATTTCACTGTTATCTCCTTCTATTCTTCATTCATTAATAGTTGAAACAAATTCTATTTCTAGCTTGTTGGCAAGTTCTACCCTATAGACTCGATATTCTCTCTCAAGCAATAACGACATTCATTGAAAAGTAAATTGCATATATCTCTATGACAATTCCAACAATTCAATTATGACAAACGTATAACCTAAATTGTCACAAAACCCACAAGGATATCTCTATCTCAAGTGTAAATTAGGGAAAACTATTCAAATCTGTAAACAATTCTTGTCTCTCAACCTCGAATTATGACATGAAATCAATGCAAAGAGTGGCCAGATCTAAACATGCATTAAGCTCAGAAAAGTTTTCACAACCAAATACTAAATTGAAATATCAACTATTAACTAGGAAGAATAGAATTCAAATAGCGATTACATCAAAGCTCTAAAAATAAAAACTTAGTTCATAATGTAAAACTTAATAAAAGTCCTAACTGAAACTATTGAAGTCATTACAACTAATAAAGAGAGAAGGAAAGGGGAAAACAAACAAATCCCGGCGATTTCACAAGTTTCCAATAGTCCTCTCGCTCCTTTCTGTTGCTCGGATCCTCCAAAATATTGTCCAGCCGTCTTCATTTCGTTCTCCCCCTTCAATCCTTCTCAAATTTCACAAAAAGATGTATTTATAAGCCAAAAAACTATGGGCACGCATCTCAAATTCACACTTCAAAGTTTGTAGCGCCTAGGCGCTAGCATTTTGTCCTCCTGCATTGTCTGTGGCGCTGTAGTTGTGTCTAATAATCCCCTAAATTTTAAAAGTGTGTAACTTGTTCATGAACTTTTAATTTTATGTTTAAGTAGTTCTCAACCTGTTAGATAATTTTAAAAGTTTAAGACACAAAATTGAAAATTTAATAATCTTTATTAGATACTGTTTAAAGTTTAAGACCTATTAAATACAACTTTGAAAGTTTAAGGATTTATTACATATTATTAGATTTTAGTAACCTATTAAACACAATTATGAAAATTTAAAAACTAAACTTGTAATTTAATCTAAAATGTATTTTAATGACACGTCATTATTTTATGAATAAATCTTAACTAGGAATAATACCTCGAAAAAGAGATACATAGAATTCAAATTTTAAAAATTTTAAAAATTATAAATTATTTATATGTGGGAAATGATTATATAACTTTCTCACTGTGGGGGAATTATTTAAAAAAATTTATAATAATGATAAAATAACTTTTTAGAAAAATTAAGGATTAAACTAGAATATTTAAAGTTTTAGGACTATAATTACGATACAATAAAGACTTAATGATTGAGTTATATTCATGTTCAGATTATTTTAATAACAATTGATTCTGTTTTTTTTTTTTTTTTGATAAATAACTTGATTCTGAATAGAACTATGTATTCATAGCCAAAAGATTCTCGAAAAATTGTTTTTATAAGAATAAGGTTCATCCACGTGGTATGTTGATAGAAATAAATTAATGAACTTCATAAGCCATTTTATGACCAGTTTTCTTTGATAATCATTTAATCGGTTTTATTTGTTTTTTATTTTAAAAACGAAAGTATTTGGACTAGGTTTTACTTGGTATTGATAGTTGATTTTAGGTGATTGATCCAATTTTTAAAAAATTCATTTTCAAAAAAATGTTAGTGTCCTTTTCAAATTTCTTAAACTTATTATTTACAACACATTAATTTAAGCCAATTCGAACCTAGCATAATAGATAAGGTACCAATTATTATCCTAAAGATCGATAGTTCAATCTCCCACCCTGCAATTATTGAACTAAAAAACACACATCAATTTAATGTCAAATTAAACTAATCAAATGGATTAACCAAACTAAACTAGCTCTATTAATTTGATTGAGTTTTCAGTTTCAATTTGACTGTTCGTTGAGAGAATATTACTCAATCTATTTGTTTCAGAGGAAGAAACCTCCATGCACAAGTGTCCAAAGGAAAAAGAAAAAATAAAAAAAAATGTTAAAATATCATTTTGGTAATTGTACTTTGGGTTTCATTCAATTTTAGTACATGTACTTTCAAATGCTCAATTTTAGTCTCTGTACTTCCAATAAAGCTTAAAATTGGTCTCTACCATTAGTTTGAAGTTAACTTTTATCGAAATTAGTTAAATAATAATAATTTTCATGTAGAAAAAGACATAATGTAAACATATTTCCAAAATTTATATAATGAAGGGTAATAGAGACTAATTTTATTTTTTAAAAAGTTAACAACATGGACCAATTCTAAGTTTTATTGGAAATACAGAGACTAAAATTGAACATTTAAAAGTACATGGACTGAAATGGAATGAAATTCAAAGTACAGAGACCAAAATGATATTTTAACCAAAAAAAAAAAAAAAAACCTCCCAACATAAGAATACTTTTTGTTTCACCAAAGATAAGAGAGACATGAGAAATTAATTGATTACACAACCATACAAGTAGGGGCCAATCCATAAAACCTCCCAACATAAGAATACTTTTTGTTTCACCAAAAATTCAGGATAAGAGAGACATGAGAAATTAATTGATTACATAACCATACAAGTAGGGGCCAATCCATATAATATGGTTTGAAATGGCTGACCAATTATGTTATATAAATACAATAAAAAATTGTAATCACCATTGAAGGTATTAATGATAAGTATGTATATCAAAGACATTCCAACAAAGTTCAAATAACCTTAATGTAGAAATATCTTTAATCTGTTATCTGATGCTTCGAATGATCAAGATGAGTACCATATATAAACTCTCTAAACTCTTATCTGAGACATTTATGTATTATGTATTCAATTTTCTCCTCAAGATAATAAAACTTTATTTTCCTCTACCCGTGGACGTAGTTAACACATCGTTAATGAACCACGAAAATTTGTGTCGTTTTTCTTTATGTGCTTTCTTGTTTGTCTTTTGCTTCCGTTTTAACACTTAACACTGTGATAATTTAGTTATCTTTATTTATTATCAAATAGTAAAAAAAATTACAATTTATTTGAGATTAAACAAAAAGGTCAATTGCAAATAGCAATAATAATAATAACACTACAAACTAAAATTCTGCTTAAGGTTACTTGATAGAGTAAAAATCATATATAATTGTTTATGAACTAAAAAGCCTTGTGATTTTTTTCTTTCAACATAGACACTCGAATAATTTGCAAGAAACTCATTTTTTATTTTACATCAACCATCAATTATATTGTTTGTCATTTACTAATTGCCTTCTTGCCTACTAATTAGAAATAGAGAATTATTAACACGATATGAAAAAAAGAGAAAAACTCTATCATTAATATGAATTTGATTTGGAGAAATAACTCCAGTGACATGATTTTTTTTTTTTTTTTAAAAGCCAAAGTTTCATTTTTATTTTTTACTTTTTACTTTTTATTTATTAAGTTTGTGAGCGGCAAATTTACTCCAAGCAATATATTAAAGTCAAATGACAACCTTCATATGGATTTATATATAACTGTAATATTTGGCTAAATAAATCTTAAAAAATTAAAAGTTAAAAAGTTGATTAAGATATTAATTGATTGAGTCCGAATCAGTGATTTCACACTTTAAAATTACTGATTTATGTTAATTAAAGTATTACTTGTGCATATATATTAAAATATATACACATCCATATAGAGCACTAAAGGAAGAAATAAGATTGAGAACAAATCAAACATCTCTCATATACATATACAAATAGTTTATTGCATTGGCTAGTTTAAACCTCATTAGTTAAATTGCAAATTTAGTCTCTGAATTTTTATATTTGCGTTGCATTTAATAGGTATATTGAACTTTAAACAATATCCAATAGGTGTTTGAACTTTCATTTATCTGTCTAATAAGTCCCTAAACTTTAAAAACGTCAAATAAGTCATTGGTCTATCAATTTTGTGTCGAATAGATCCCTCATATGTTCAACATTTTTTTTTTCAAATTAACGAAACTATTAACTATAAAATAGAACTTTGTGTCTAAAAAGACATTGAACTTTCAATTTTGTGTATAATAGGTTCATTATTTAAAAAAAAAAATCTCGAATAGGTTAAAGACCTATAGACACAAAATTGAAAGCTCAATGACTTTTTTGTTTTGTTTTTGAATTCAACAATATTTGGGGTAGAGGGATTTAAACCTCTAAGCTCTTAATCGAGGGTCATGTCAATTACCGTTGAACTGAACTTACTTTGGCAAAGCTCAATGACTTATTAAACAAAAAAATCCAATATTAAACACTTTTTAAAACTCAGAAACATATTCAACACAAACCTGTTAATTCTCTTACCCTCTTTTTCAAAATACATCAACTAACCCAATCTTCTGCGATCAGTATTTCAATTTCAATAGAAAAGCAATGTTTAGCTGGAAGAACATATCAATCATCAACCAAATGCATGTTCTACAAATCCAAGGTTTGAATCTTGATAAACATAAATTTATTTTTTTTTAAAAAAAAATCATTAGCAAACAGAAACTGAGCCATCAATGTTTTTTAAAAAAAGGCATTACCCACTTTTTAAATTTCCCTTTTGTGTGTTTGTGAAGTGTAAAGTAACAATAAGAAAGCAGAAATAGAAACAGGCATCATCAAAGAAGAAAGTTGCTGCTTCGAGAGGGGGATTTGGCTAGGCAACCAAATGGGTTAGGGATCATCTTGAAAACAGAAGATGGAAAAAAAGCCTGCGTACGTACACCAATTTTTTTGAAAGGAAATGACAACTCCAAAAATGAACATTATTTGCTTCTGATTCTAAGATTCTGATTCCTGGGAAACCCACCTAAAGGCCAAAGGTCACACCACGCACTCCCTCCAACCTACTTGAATAAACACCCTCCAACGCCAAATGGAAACAAACCCCACCTCTTCTCTTCACCTTCCGTGTATTTTTATGCACCAAAACACAAAAGAGTCCCGAGAAGAAAGTTCGTGTCTATTTGATTTTTGAACTTTCAGTTTTTTGTCCAAATGGTCAATGAACTTTAAAAAGTGTGTTCAATAGGTTCTTGAATTTCAAATTTGTGTCTAATATACATTAAATGAAAAGTTTAGGATCCTATTAAACATTAAATTCAATCTCATATCTAATAGGTCAGAAAGATCAGTAAATTTTTAAAATTTTGTATATGTCAGAAATTTATTAAACATTTTTAAAGTTTAAAAACATATTAGACACAAAATTGAAAGTTTAAAAATTTATTAGACTATAAAAGATATTTGAACATCTAAAGATTTGAACGCACATGTGAAAGATGTTTGACTCCTAATTTTAATAATAGGTTTAGTCTGAGTTTCTGTTTGGAATATGGTACAAAGGACGAGGTTATAGAAACTCGAGTCTGTATAATCTATGATTTGGAAATGTTAAATATAGGATAAGTTTAAAACCGAGCACTCTATTTTATGAGAGAGAGAGAGAAAACTAGTTAGAATAGGAAGTGATGGTTAGAGAAGGGGTTGGAAAAGAACCAAACCAAAATGGTTGTGGTTTTTGAGTATTTGTCAGAGAGGTAAAGCTGATGAGCCTGATAGTGAGAATGGAGAGTGGTTTTTATGTACACGGAATGCCAAACAGTGACCTTATATGTCATTACAAACTGCAAACTCAACACATCAAAGAGGACGATGAGTAGTTTGCCCTTGTGCACCTTCCACCTTACGCCATGTTCATTTTTCTTTAAGGAAAGATTAAGACTTCATTTATAATTATTTGATTTTTTGTTTTTGATTTTTGAAAATTAACCCTATAAATAATATTTCTACTTGTGGATTTCCTTATTTTGTTATCTATTTTTTATCTATGTTTTCAAAAATTAAGTTAAGTTTTGAAAACTAAAAAAAATAATTTTCAAAAAGTTGTTTTTATTTTTGGAATGTGGCTAAAAATTCAAATGTTTTGTTAAAAAAGAGAAAACTTATTTTAAAAAATTGATGAGAGGAGAAACATAATTTTCAAAAACTAAAAATAAAAGATTAAATAGTTATCAAACGGATCTAAATTTTTGTAGTTTGAACTTCTAAGGAAGATATATACATAATATGAAGCATTACCAAATCTATAGTTGGCTCACCCCTGGTTTGATGGATTGGATCATCAGTGAAGCATCCTCAATAACCTATGTGTGAAAAACATTACAAAACACAAATAACCGCAAGTTCATGCCACAAGAAGCGTTAAAGTGAATCTTTATGCAAGGCTTAAAGACCAAAGAAAACGCTCTGGAAGTATAAAGATCAAAACAAAATAGATGTCAAAGTTTGGACCAACATGAGCAAACCAAACAAGATAGAAATCAAGAAAAGCAAAGTAATGAAAGAACCAAAAGTAGTGGGTTAAGGAAACAATATGGTAAAAGATGGAGATCAATGGAAGGTAGAAGAACAACACATTCATATAGGAAATTTCTACTGGTCACTATTAATTTTTTTTTTTTGTTATAGTGTTCTTTAAAAAGTAAAATAGAAAAAACCTCTCTTTTCTCATTCTTCTTCTCTTCGTTCCTCACTCTTATCTGTCAAGAATTTAACGAGGGGAAAAATAAGAAATTTCTACTGCTCATAAGTATAGTAGCGAGTAGAATAGTAGTTAAAAGGAAAATTTATAGTACTAATTCATTTCATTCAACACATTATTAATGGGTAATGAGCTAGTTTGAAAAAAATTTCAATACAAGCACTAGAGATCTTCCCGTGGTTAGCTATACGAGAATATTTGGGGCCATACAGCTGTCTGATATGAAATCTACGCAGAGTACGAAGACCAAAAGACTTGTCCACTCCACTTGAAATGAAAGCCCTTTCATTTCCTCACACATCAGCTAACTTGTCCTTTGCTTTCCTTTGTCTTTTCATGAATTACATTGCCACCCAACTTTCCCTACCCCTTCCTCTTTCCTCTATAAATCTCTCAACTTCTAACTCAATTCTCCATGCTATGCAACCTTCTGTTCCTTTGCATTGCCATGAGCCAACTATTCCAAAACTCTCCCAACAGAGCTCTATTTTTCGTTTAGTTTTTGAGTAGTTTGTGTGTTTTCTTTCTAAGGCTTTTGAGTAGAAGGAGCTCTCTTCAGTCCAGTCTATGGCAGTTTTTCTGGTTGCTACTTAGCTGCTGACTCGTTGGCTCAATAACTCATCAATCGAAAATATACGCTTTGGTCAATGATGATATGTTTCTGAACCAACGATGCAGGAGCCGAGTTCAGCCATGGCTGTCATGTCTTGGACTGAAGGGAGCTCCCTCACCTTCCACTACCTTTTTTTTTATTTTTTTCTCTACGTTAGATTTTATTGATAACTTTTAAAATATTGTTCATTTTCTATCTTTCAGATATAGTTCCTAATCTACAGTACTGATATTTTTCTTTCATGTAGATGAAAGGGAAACGAAAGGAACTGAGGCTCACTGGTTCTGAGGTCTTTCTCCACAAGTTCTCAGACTTCAGAACCACCAGAATTCAATGAAAAAGGAGCCTTTCTCGTGGAATACTTCAACAAATGTGAGGTTCATAGGAAATCTTCATGTGGGTCATAAATATAAAGCTTGCAGGAAAATGGACAGAAGCATTAAATATGTAAATTTGTGGAAGGACTATAGTTGGTTTGCTAAGCCGTTTGAGCACCTTGGAGCAAACTCCTTTACAACATGTGGGGTGCTCCACCTTTCCAACATGTGGGGTGGGAGATGTTGATCTTTTGGTCGAAAGATATGTATTTTAATTAGTTGAGATGTGTTCATGTTGGTGTGGAGTAATCTTTTTTAAATGCATGAAATTATGAAATGAAGTTGTTAGAGAATCAATCCTAGCTAGTTATAACTCATCGGGAATGGTTTTATGAGACTAATCTATGTTACAACTTACATCTTTCTATAACTCATCGAGAATGGTTATATGAGACTATTTTATGTTACAAGTTTTTATCCAATTTGAACATAATTCAATTAGTTAAAATACTGCACATTTAACCAAGAAGTCAGATATTTAGGTCTTATTTGATAATGATTTGAATTTTAGTTTTTGGTTTATGAAAATTAAGTCTATAAATATTCTTTCTATTTATGGTTTTTTTGTTTTGTTATTCATTTTTTACCTATGTTTTAAAAAGCAAACTTAAAGTTTTGAAAACAAAAACATGTTGTTTACCAATGTTTTAAAACACAAACTCAAGTTTTGAAAAAAAAAAAAAAAGTTTTCACAAACATGTTTTGTTTTCAAAATTTTCCAAGAATTTAAATGTTTTCTTAACAAAAATGAAAGTTATTGTAGGAAAAAAAATGATGAGAAAATAAATACAATTTTTTAAAAATAAAACAAAAAAATCAAATTATTATCAAATAAATCTTAAATTTTTACTTGCACATGTTGAATTCAAAAGGCAAAAAAAAAAAAAAAAAAGAAAAGAGAACTTCCAGTCTCTAGATGTATATTTCCTTTCAATGTCTTAAAATCTTGAATACATAAATACTAAGGCATACGCATAACCTTGAAATTTTACCCACATATAAAGTAATGATTGATTAACTTGAGTCTAGCATAAAAGAAATATTCATCTTTTCAACCATTCCCTTAGTCTGAGCTCAATAGTTAAGAAATATTTATATTCTCTAGGAGTTTAATAAATTCAAATTTTTACTTTTACAAGTGATGTAATATTTATAAAAAAAAATAATTATGAATGAGATAAAGAAATTAAAATCAGGGATTGAGCGAGGTGTGAACTATTCCGATGGTATAATATTAATGTTTTATTAAAAAAAATTGATTAAAAGTAAGTATATGCCACGTATAAAATTTGATCAACTACTCTTCAAAAAAAAATGCTGAGTATAAAATTGAAGGTTTCAAAAAATTATGAATGAAAATTTTAAATCTATACTATAAACATTAGCGAACAAGCTAAATATTATACTATCATAAGGTGATTTGAAGTGATAACTAGAGATACATGTTTATGTTTTCTTTTTCATTTTTCATTTTTTTATTTTAAAACATTCAAAGTTCGTAGAAGCATTTTGAATTATGTTATGCGTACGTGCCCCAAGGAATTTGTGCATTCTCATAAAACTTTAATCTTTTTAATGTAATTTAGTACATTAGATAAAATTTAAGGAGTTGTAAAAAGTAGGAGTATGTAAGTCTGGAGAGTTAGAAAGTTTGAACAGTTAAAAAGTCTGTGTTTGAAGTGCAAAGTTGTTTAGTGTATTTGAGGCAAAGAGTTGCAGAGAATAGAAATTCTGAAGCCTGTGTTTGAAGTGCAGATTTGTTAAATTTGAAATTTTGAAATCGAGTTGTTTTAGCTTTTTTTTTTGTACAGTTTTTTTCTACAATTTCTCACATTTTCATTATTAAGAATTTGTTTCAATAAATTCTAAGATTAGGACTTTTTTTTGTTTTTATTAATTTATGTATATTTTACAAATTTCTTTAAAGAAAAAAAAATGTTTTGAAAAGAATACCCCCACATTCCTTTTTTCAATCTCTCTCACATTAAGTATTCATTTGTTTTGGATAATTTTTAAATAAAAGGTCAAACAATACTTTTTTAAATATTACACGTGATTCAGAAAGATTTCAATCCATTAATTTAAATGGATTCAAATAAACTTTAAGATTTTTACATTTTTATTCTCTCAATTCTAAAAATAATATAGATTTGTTTTCATCAATTCTAAAATTGAGATTTTAAATTATATTATTTTATGAATATTTTACAATTTCGTTAGAGACTTGTCTTCGTCAATTTTAAAATTTTAATTTAAAATTTGTTTTTTAAGATTAATAAAATAATTTTTTTTTATAATTTAAGATTTAATTTTTCTAACTAATCAATGTAATGAATTATCTAGAGTTTGATTAATTTAAAAATAATATATTCTTTGAAGTTTTAAAATAACTAAGTTAACAATAAAATATCAAATATTTATGCCATTTTAAAATAATTAAGTTCAAAATGAATATCATACATACTTTTGTTCAAAATACTACATATTTATGCTATTTATTGCCATAATTTTATTTTATTAAGTTTGTAGATGATATATCGAAGAAGTGAGATAGAGAGATTTTTATCAATTAAAAAAATTGTTATGCATCACTCTAATTTATATTAAAATTTCAATTTAAATAATAATATCATATCTAAAACATTTTTATATAATTTATATATAAAAAATAAAATTATAGAATAAAAAGAAAAATATTTTTGTTAAAAAATTTATTGAAATTATAGGATAAAAATAAAAAAAATAATTATTATTTATATTTAATTAGTAATTAGTAATAATGATGAGAAAAATTATATAAAAAATAAAGAAAATTTTTCAAATTGAGAAATTAAAAAAAAGAATTATGTAATAAAAAATAGAGAGAGAAATGAGAGAGAGGTAGGAGTGAGGTGAAGTGAAGAAAAAAGGAGGGAAAAGTTATGGGGCCCACAATAGAGTTAGAGAAAAAGTTAATAAGTTTGTGAAGTCCACAATAAAGAATTGGATGAAGAATTAATAAGTTTGTGGGGTCACAATAAGAGTTAAATTATCTTTGGGCCAAACAAGAAGTTGGGGAGAGTTATTAACTCCTCCTGACTCCTCAATCCAAACACCCCGAGTCCAATGTAGTATATTCCCTTCTAATTCGAAAAGAAAACCATTACCCATGTAAAAAATACATTTGTAAGAGTCAACTTAAGCATACTTCAACCAATTAAAGTATATACTTTCGACTAAAAAATCAAATGTTTGAATCTGCCACATATTCAATTGAAAAACAACATTTGTAACGATGGAGAGAAAATTTGTCTCACATGAACCAGAAACAATAATGGCCATGTAGTTGTGAAATTACTTGAAAAAATATTGTAGATTTCAAAATTTATTAAAATTTTGTCATATTGAAAAAAGAAAATTCCTGAAACGTGAGAAACATGAGTGACCATTGTCATCATGTTGTTTTTTCTTTTTCTGACAAAAAGTATATGATACTTCTTATGTTTGAAAACAACTAATTTCGTTACCCTTACCAAACAGTCTGTGAAAAGCTTAAAACATTATTGAGAATTGCTTTTTTGGGGACTAAAAAAAAGGGAATAGAATTATCAAACAGGGTAAAGAATCCACTATAAACTTGCAAAAGAAAAGTGGCTTTCAGCATATTAAAGAACCAATGTGGAACTTACCTGCTAATTAGGTTAAAAAGTGTTAGTTTGAACTTTGGAGTCAAGATGCCATGATGATGATGCACAGTTCATCCCTGCTGTCTAACCACAAGTCATCATCCTTCATCCTCTCCAAAATGCAAACCTCATCAAAATTATTATTACACATTAAATTCACAACTCAATTATGTATTGAATGCAAAATAAATGCATTGTTTCACATTCTATAACTAGAACAGCTCATTAGCTTAAGTAAGGCACAGGCCCTCCTTTATTTGCCATGATATCTTCTTACTTAGTACCTGTACGAGATGAACTAATAAATAGCAGCACATCTAAGAACAATAACAGGTAATGCCTAAATAATTACAAACCTTCTAGAATAAATGGCCGGATTTGATCAATTTGAGGTGTTTCAAAATCGTCATCCTTCGATTCAACTTGATCAAGAGATGGAGATTCCTCAGGCTGGGGTTTCTTCATGTTGTCACTGTCAAATGATTCAATTTGTCGATCTCCCTCAGGTTGGGTTTTGTCCAAGTTGTCGTTATCAAAGGTTTCGATTTGTAAATCTCCCTCAGGTTGGGTTTTGTCCATGTTGTCATTATCAAAGGGTTCGATTTGCAGACCTTGTTTTTCATCAAGAGGCGGTGGCTCAAGCTGCTGGTATTTGGGCTTATTTTTTTCTAGTAGAAGGTAAGTGGTGTAATACCAGAACAAAAGTATCCTACTTTGAGCTATCAATGTATCCCTAATACGGCTTCGACCAAAAGAGAGCCGTTCAAGTGCCTGCAAATCAGAGAAAAGTAACGGCATTAGGATGGAAATATGTTTTATTGTCTTAAATGCTGAAAGATAAACCAATTATGTAAAGATGTCTTCAGAGCAACTCAGAAGATCACTACAAGGAGGAAATAAGCCTTGAGTTGAGGAAATAAGTCGTGAAATAACAAGCCAGTTTATAGTTTCAAACTGAATCATAGAATTCCACGAGCTCAAAAGATCGCTACAAGGAGGAGCTAAGGAATATTATCCCAGTAGTCAGACAAACAAAAAGAGTCATAAATAATCCATTTCCTGGGGACTAATGCAGGCATGCAGAAGGTGGAACTACCACAGTTTTCAATGACTTGTACCATGCTAGATCATTTCAGTATCTTGCACAATACTGAAGTTTTCATACTCAAGTTAAAATAATAAAGTTCATGCTCTCGCCTACCTGTTCTCCAGTTTGAATATCAAATGCATGCTGACAATCAAATTGAAGACCTTTAAACTCATTGATGCAAAGCCCTTGAAAGGCCCTGAAAGATGAAATGTCACTCAAGTCATAAGAATTAATGGAGAGAGAATGTTGAAATTAAACATGACATCGAAAATTTTTTAGTGGATCTGACGCACTTACCATCTTATGAGAGAAACGCTAGGAATCCAACGAAAGATGATCGGTGTGTTGTCTGCATTGACGTAATAGCCACCAAATACGATAAAAACTGTCATGAGTGAGGGTCCCACTGCCATTGCGGCTTCTGTGCTAGAAACCATAGCCCCTACAGTGAGACCCATAGCAGACGCAGCAAAAGATTCGACAGTGACAATACTGCAGAACTTCCCAAACCTAGGAGTGCAAAAGTTCCAAATCCAAACCATCAGAAAGAGTCAAGCTATTAGCATACTAAAATATGAAATTCACGAAGGAAAAATTTCCAGAGATACAATTAAAAAAAAAAAAACTTATTTGACCAGTAGACTACTTTTCTTTTTTCCTGAACATTTAACGTTTTTCATTGATATTGTGATACCCAGATTCGGGTACGAAAATTTTGGAATTGAGGTGGCTTCATTTTGGTGTTTTGGTTTTAAAAGAAAAAGAAAAGGGAAAGGAGTGCCTTGTTTCTTAAAAATAATAATATATTAATATAGATAAGAGGCTTTATAAAATAAGGTATGTAAAAAAAAAAAAGAAGAAAAAACTTCTTCCTCCTTGCGCTCGCGACCGACAAAAGGAAAGGAGAGGGTTTGGTTTCTTCTTCTTCGCGTGGGCTCTGATCGGCGAGGGGAGAAGGTTCCGATGATGGTTCTCAACAGCAGCAGCGTGTGTGAGCAACGTCGACCATCGGTAAGCGTCTCTCTCTCCGCGATTTCCGTCCACCTCTCCCTTTTCTCTTTCGTGTTTAAGTGTCTCTCTCTCTCTCTTAATCGTTCAATTAGCAGCAAGGAGGGGCCGTTAGAGTGGTGGTGGTAGCAGAACATGAGTGGGAAATCGAGATTGGGTTTTATGGCGACTTTCGCAGGGCCAGCAGCTGTAAAGGCTATAGTTAGGCGTTTTGAGAGCTCGTTTCATCGTGGGTACGTGTTCCGACGCTATTTAATCGGGTATGAAGGGTTTAGAAAGTGATTTTTAAGCTGTTTGGTTAGTTTTGGGTTGACCCATAACTTATTGGACTCATTTCAGGTAGCTCAGCAAAGGCGGAAGTCCTTTAAACAAAGTCGTGAGCGTGCCAAGCGTCGAACCGGCATATTGGAGTGCTGTTTAGGCGGCTTAGTTTGTGTGGGCGTCTAGTTCGTTTTCTTTCGTTCCCTAAGGGAGCGTTGACAACTTCTTGGGAAAAGGAGGAAGTTGGTGGATTTGGAGCACTTCTGGGAAGGTAAGTAGCCTGGTTGGATTCCCCTACTAGAGTTGTACGCGTAAGATTTGTATATAGGGCTTTGCTTGGTTAGTTGTAGGCTCACTTGTTTGGTTAGAATGCTTGTCAACAAGTACTTTTACTCAAATCCAAACTCGAAACGGTGCTTGCATAGTTTTGGTTGTTGGCTTCGTTATCCTTTGGGTACATGTGTTGAAACCACGAGTAAGATAGCAACCAACAAGGAATTAGGTAGGGTGGTTACTCCTCAGAATGTTTAGGTACTTGGCAGACGAAGAATGGAATGCTAGGCTAGCGTCGCATTCCCTTGTCCCTGTGAGCGTACTTCCTATGATTTTGAGAACCGTGTTGTGCTAGCTTAGGAGCGAATCCCCATTGTGATTAGCGTGAGGGTTGCTTTAGTTCACTGAGTTGTGCTAGCTTAGGGGCGAATCCCTACCGTTTCGGCCATGAGGGTTGCATTCCTTCATAGTGTTTTAAGGGAAGTCGACACCCCGTGTGTAGGTTGCATGGCTCATTGTTTTGGGATGAGAGAGAATGGATGGGATAGGCGAGTGAGTAGCTAGCAGTTGAGTTCGTTGTGTTGCAAAAGGAACGGGTGTGACCAAACAGGGTCACTCAGTGTGTGTTTCAGAGTTTTACTCACCCTTGCTTTCTTTGTTTGTGTCTTTCCAGATAACGCTCTGCTGCCGAAATTTTCACGCATAGTCCTAGGATCATTTCAATAAAACATTGCAAATACAACCTATAACGTGCATCCTACTTAAGCCCAAACCTTCGAACAAATAATCCTACCCAAAATAGCAATAAACTAATAAGGCTAAAAAATATATAACCCCACAAATTATTTTTTTTTTAAAAAATCATTATTTGTGGCAACGAATGCATGATTTTTACAGCTAATTATGAATTTACGTAATGATCAGACCCTGACCTTGATGCAGTTGGGTGAAGACGAGCCATGGGGTACAAGATAGCCCCAAATATCAGTGGAAAAGCAGCTCCAATTGGAATCTCGGCCAACAATTTAGAAAGCAAATATGGGCCTAACGTATAAGATCCCTTTGCACGCTCCCTGTCAACAATTGCACGTTCTTTCGGAAAAACACCCACAGTCTTGGTGAGAGCAGCCATTGCAGTGTTGATTGCTGCAACCTGAAGTGAAACATATCCAAAGCCACAAATTGGATCGAGAAAATTGTAAATGTTCTATTTTTGTCTAGGAATCCTTCCCAATTCTAGCAACTTGAGGCAGGGGTGGGGGTGGGGGATCTCCTTCGATTATAATTGCAAGCATATAATATTGGTTCGTAACTGTGGAACAAAAAGAAGCATCGGAATATCATAATTATACAATATAGCAATGTAACCACAATGCTTGAATGATTCCAAAGATACTATCATACCTGAAGCAAACCCATCCTATCCTGGATTGATGTCTGAGATCTTCCCATTCTCCAAAAAACTGAACCAAATATGATCGCTGATGCAATGGACATTCGTGCTCGAACCTTATTTGTTGGTCCATCCCGAGAAGCCTGGTAATTCATTAAAAGCTTCAATCATGAAAATAACTAATAGAATTACTATTCACACAATAGCCTAACACGTTTAGCATTCCACTTGTGACCCATAGGTACCTCTCTCCTTAATGTATGTGAGTTGCAAACAACTGGAGATGAGGACTTAACTTATATCTATATATTTTTTAAATGACGTTTCATCAAAATAAAATTCCTACATATATGTTATTTTCGAGAAAGCCATTTTCGACTTTTTCAAAAAACCATGCTCTCTCTCCCCTCTCTCTACAGCTCACCCTTCTCCTCCGCCTACTGCTCCCCTCTTTCCCACAGCCATGTCTCTCCGGCCAACTGACCAATTTCCACCATGACGCCGCCCACCTCCTTCAAGATAGAGAGGAAAACGTTCTCCATTACACAAAACTCCAAAAACCACAATCTCCTTTGTATCACCGAAGCCACAAATGAGAGAAGTTTTTCCATAACCATAAGTAGAACTATTCTGAGATGGCTCCATGAGTGTGTCACTAGACTTTGTGAGCTCCCGTTGACACAAAAATTCTTCAAGGAAACACGAGATGGAGATATTGTCTTCTGGGTGGAGAAGATATCAAACAAAAAAGGTCACTGCATTGAAGTAGCAAAGCTGGGAGCTAATGGGAGTTTAAATAAAATTATTCTCCCTGGGGGTGGAAATAGGATCGGTTGGATAAATCTCATCTCCACCATTAATGCTGTCAACAACCCCAAACAGGCCGACATTAAGAGAGTTTTATCTTACAAGGAAGCTATAAAGTTGAACATTCCAGGGGAAAACAACAACAGAGAACAGGTCCCACAGCTTAAGTCGGCCAAAGTCACCGCTCCCTCACCATTCGCGACCCTAAAGCTTTCGTCTGCTGTCATCATTCAACGAGAACATTTTCACGACAATTGGCATGACATCATGCGAGCACTTCAGCAAAACTTTTCTGATTTTTCATCAGTTAGTCCATTACAACCGGATAGAGCCCTGCTTTCGTGTAAAGATACAGAGCAAGCTCAAATCACGGCTAATATAACTGGTTGGTACAAGGTAGGGAAGTTCAATGTTCGATTTCGGCCTTGGAGTACAGAAAACATGCTTGGTGATCCGAAAGTGCCATCATATGGGGGGTGGATAAAGATCAGGAACCTTCCAATAGACAAATGGTCCATTGAGACTTTCAAACAAATTGGAGATGAATGTGGGGGTTATCTGGAGACAGCAAACAAGACTTTGTCTAGAATGGATATGATGGAGGTTAGTATTAAAGTAAAGGAAAACCACTGTGGCTTCATCCCTGCAGAGATACTGTTGTTAATTATAGTCAAAGTTAGGCAATAGTATATATTTGTATCTTAGGTTATTATTTCCTCTTTTATTTATATTACTTTAAGTCTATTGAAGATTTGATTAGGGTAGAATATTCTTTCCTTTTATGTTTTATCTTGTATACTGTATTTATACTCATGTTTTGTATAGTTGAAAATACAATGAGAATATTAGAAATCTTCATGGTATCAGAGCAGATCTAAAACCCTAATTTTTTTTCCCGCCGCCGCCGTCATCATCACCACAGCCGGAGCTTTAACCGCCGCCATCACCTCCGACGGTCTCTCCCTCCGACTGTAACCTCACGCCGGCCGCCTCCTTCCACACCCCAGATCTTGCAACCGCACGGCGTCCTCTTCCGATCCGCGAACGCCTCGGTCTCCTCCCGTTTCGCCGGAAAATCGCGAACGCCTCGGTCTCCTCCCGTTTCGCCGGAAAAATCGCGAACGTCCCTGTCCCCTCCCTTTTCGCCGAACATCGCGAACGACTCTGTGTCCACCTAAACCCAGAAAATCACGAACGAAAATCGCCGTTTCGTTTCGCCATCCGACCACCGTCCAACGAAAATCGCCGTTTCGTTTCGCCGTCCGACCACCGTCCAACGAAAATCGCGAACGTCCCATTTCGCGCCTTCAACGACAACTCTCGATTTCACAGGTTGCAGTCCCTAACAGTGTGTCTCCACCTCCGACGCCGACTCCTCACAGGCTGCCGACTACTTCCCACTCCTCGTGTCTGTGCAGTACGGTCTGAAATTTTTTTTTACTCCTTTTTGACCTATTTCTGATCTGCAGTTTTTTTTGAGATGTCTTCTTCAAAATCAATCGACCTAATCACGAATGGTCAAGGGGGTTATGATTCATCATCACCTGCCTATATCACGGGTCACAAACTGAATGGACACAATTATATCCAATGGTCACAATCAGTCATGATGTTCATATGTGGCAAGGGTAAAGACGAGTACCTCTCGAAAGAGACTGTGCAGCCTAAAGCAACTGATCCGGACTTCAGGAAGTGGAAAGTCGAAAATAACATGGTCATGTCATGGTTGATTAATTCCATGACCAATGAGATAGGTGAAAATTTTTTGTTGTATGGAACAGCACATCAGATTTGGGACGCTGTCAAGGAAACTTACTCCAGTAAGGAGAACACGTCAGAATTGTTTCGAATAGAATCCATTCTTCATGATATTCGCCAAGGTGATAAATCTGTCACTGAGTACTTTAATACACTCTCGCGTTATTGGCAACAATTGGATTTGTTTGAAGTTTATACTTGGAAGTGTGCCGATGATACCGCCCAATACATGAAAATCCTTGAGCAAAAAAGGACATTCAAATTCCTTCTTGGCCTTAATCATAACCTCGATGAAGTTCGAGGTCGAATCATGGGAAACAATCCACTACCAACTCTTCGTGAAGTCGTCTCTCAGGTAAGGCGAGAAGAAAGTAGGAAAAGTGTAATGATAGACAAACTGGACTCAGTCTCTACAGTTTTGGAAACATCTGCACTTGTTACCCGTAGTTTTAACCCAACAGTGATTGGTGACGCTAAGCAGAAACGAGAAAGACCTTGGTGTGAACATTGTAAAAGGGTGGGTCATATAAAAGAAACGTGCTGGAAGATCCATGGGAAGCCTGCTGATTGGAAACCTAAGAATCGCAATGATCGTGATGGCAGGGCATATGTTGCTAATGTAGCTCCTGATAATTCTGTTCGTTCAGAGGCAGCACCATTTAGCAAAGAACAAATAGATGCATTGCAAAAGATCATCGGTCACACGATTCAGGGCACAGGACTGGTGGCACAGAAAGTTATACCTACTGCCTTGAAAGCTAGTAAAGGAGGAATACAACCCTGGATTGTAGACACTGGAGCTTCAGATCATATGACAGGAACTGCATCTATGTTTCAAAACTATCATGCTGACACCTCTAGCTCATCTGTGAAAATTGCAGATGGGTCATACTCTAAAGTGGCTGGGACAGGTTCCATTCGAGTTACTCAAAATTTATATCTAGACTCTGTATTACATGTGCCAGATTTGGATTGTAATTTACTTTCTATAAGTAAATTGACTCGTGATCTTAAATGTGTGACTAAATTCTATCCAAACTTATGTGTTTTTCAGGATTTGGAATCGGGGAAGACGATTGGCAGTGCTAAACTTTGTTCTGGACTCTTGAGAAGACTCACTAGCAATTGGAGACAAGTCTTCGTTCTTTTCTTTTGCTTCTCGTAGTAGTAGTCAGTCTTCTTCTTCTTGTGTCAATAAAGATAGTGAAATTATGTTATTACACTATCAGTTAGGTCATCCAAATTTTTTGTATCTCTCCAAATTGTTTCCACATCTTTTTCATAATAAAAATCCTGCATTGTTCAATTGTGAGATTTGTCAGCTTGCCAAGCATACTCGCAACCCCTATCCTCGCATTGCTTATAAACCGTCAAGTCCGTTTTCATTGATTCATAGTGATGTGTGGGGCCCTTCAAAAATAAAAAATATCTCTGGGGCTCGATGGTTTGTCTCTTTTGTTGATGATCACACACGAGTTACATGGGTCTTTCTTATGAAAGAAAAATCTGAAGTTCACCAACATTTCAAATATTTTCACAATATGATTCAAACTCAATACCAAACCAAAATTCGTGCCCTCAAAACAGACAATGCAAAAGAGTTCTTTAGTTCCTCTCTTGGGGATTACTTATCAGCTCACGGGATCCTCCATCTTAGCACTTGTGTTGACACTCCCCAACAAAATGGAGTGGCTGAACGCAAGAATCGTCATCTCCTTGAAGTCACTCGGTGTTTGATGTTTTCTACTCATGTTCCAAAATTCTATTGGGGTGAAGCCATTCTCACTGCCACATACTTGATCAATCGTATGCCTTCTCGGGTTCTTGGATTCAATACTCCTCGTCAAGTCTTCCTCCAAACATTTCCCCACCTTCGTGTTCAGTCTCTTGATTTGATCCCTAAAGTTTTTGGGTGCAGTGCCTTTGTCCACATCTATTCCCAACATCGTAGCAAATTGGATCCTCGAGCCCATAAATGCATTTTCTTGGGATACTCACCAAATCAAAGAGGTTACAAATGTTACTCTCCTCTCACAAAACGGGTATATGTCACTATGGATGTCACATTCTTTGAACATCTACCATACTATACCAAAACTTTTTGTCAGGGGGAGAACATGAGTGACAATCAGTTGTGGACCTCATTACTTGAAACTGAACCCGAATCCATACTTCACCACACACTTCACCCTCATTCTCAAGTTGTTCCTGTGTCTCTTCCAGTATCTCCTGAAAAACATCCAAGTGTCGTCCCTCCAAATGCTAGTGAACATCTCATTACATATACAAGGAGAAACAAACAAGTTGAGACAATAGATTCGAGAACAAATCAACCCTCCCAAACGTCTGAAACGGTTCTTACTTCCAATGAACCCATAAGAGAGGATAAAGGTGAGCTAGAAGAAGTTGTAACTCCAGAAGTTGATGATTTAGACTTACCAATTGCAGTGAGGAAAGGAGTTAGGAGTTGCACCATTCACCCTATAGGGAACTACGTATCATATGATGGGTTATCTGAATCATATCGAGCATTTGTTTCTACTCTTGATAATGTTCAGGTACCAAACAATGTTCATGAAGCGCTAAAGCATCCTGGTTGGAGAAAAGCTGTACAAGATGAGATTGAAGCTCTTGAGAAAAATGACACGTGGACAGTGACAAATCTACCTAGTGGAAAACGAACTGTTGGATGTAAATGGATATTTACAGTGAAACATAAGGCAAATGGGAGCATTGAGAGATTGAAGGCCAGACTTGTTGCTAGAGGATTCACTCAATCTTATGGGATTGACTACCAGGAAACCTTCGCACCAGTTGCTAAACTCAACACCATAAGAATTATCTTATCACTAGCAGCTAATCTTGATTGGGGTCTTCAACAGTTAGATATTAAAAATGCTTTTCTGAATGGTGACCTAGAAGAAGAAGTATACATGGATATTCCTCCCGGATGTAAAGAGAGTGCTGATCCAACAAAGGTTTGTAAATTGAAAAAATCTCTCTATGGGCTTAAGCAATCTCCTCGTGCTTGGTTTGGTAGATTTACAAACTTTATTCTCAGTCTCGGATACTCACAATGCCAGTCAGACCATACCTTATTTGTCAAAAGGAAGTCTGAAAATTTACTTGCTCTCTTAATAGTATATGTTGATGACATCATCCTTTCAGGAAATGATGAACTGGAATTACAAATGCTGAAAAAACAATTGGCTCAAGAATTTGAAGTCAAAGATCTAGGAAATCTCAAATATTTTCTAGGTATGGAGGTTGCTCGGTCGAAAAAGGGTATAATTGTATCCCAAAGGAAGTACGTGTTGGATCTTCTCAATGAGACTGGCATGTTAGGATGTAAACCAATAGACTCTCCGATGGACCCTCAAAAGAAATTTGGACTTAATCATGAGGGCACACCAGTGGATAGGGGGAGATACCAGCGTCTTGTAGGGCGTCTTATATATCTTTCTCATACACGTCCTGATATTGGATTTGCCGTCAGCATGGTTAGTCAGTTTATGCATAGTCCCAATGAAGAACATATGAATGCTGTGTACCGAATCCTCAGATATCTAAAAATGACTCCTGGAAAAGGACTGTTATTTCAGAAAACATACTAGAGAAATGTTGAGGTATATTCTGATGCAGATTGGGCAGGTGACATTACAGATAGAAGATCTACCTCAGGTTATTGTTCATTTGTATGGGGTAATCTTGTTACATGGAGAAGCAAAAAGCAGTCTGTGGTTGCAAGAAGCAGTGCAGAAGCTGAATTTAGAGCACTTGCACATGGCATATGTGAAGGCATATGGATTACGAGAGTCCTAAGTGAATTAGGAAAGGATTGTTCATCACCAATACAGATGATGTGTGATAATCAAGCCGCAATAAGTATTGCTAAGAATCCAGTTCATCACGATAGGACAAAACATGTTGAAATTGATCGACATTTTATCTCAGAAAAGGTCAATAATGAAGTGGTTCAACTCAACTATGTGCCTACCAAACAACAGTTAGCGGATATCCTTACCAAGCCTTTACCAAGACCTAACTTTGAAGATTTGAATTGCAAGTTGGGATTGTATAACATATACAACCCACCTTGAGGAGGAGTGTTGTTAATTATAGTCAAAGTTAGGCAATAGTATATATTTGTATCTTAGGTTATTATTTCCTCTTTTATTTATATTACTTTAAGTTTATTGAAGATTTGATTAGGGTAGAATATTCTTTCCTTTTATGTTTTATCTTGTATACTGTATTTATACTCATGTTTTGTATAGTTGAAAATACAATGAGAATATTAGAAATCTTCAGATACACTTACCGTCATCCTCTTCCTCGCCCCTGACTGTAAAAATCGATCCTTTTTTTATGGAAGAAAATTACATTGGATATGTGGTCGGAATCCATGGGAAGATACCCACCTTGCCGGTGATGAGGGCGAAGACACGCGCCGCCCAGGAACAGTTAAACGAGAGTCTAGAGGTCTCCAAGACACCGTACTCTCGAGCCGCTCCATCTTCAGTTAACCAGGTACAAAATTCTGCAGCAATCAATCAGCCTCCTTCTTTGCCTTTAAAAAACCCGGGCCCACACCTTAACCAAGCCCAGACGCAACCTTTTGTATCTACTACCCATCTAACAGATAGTCCAAAGGGGGACCCACCCATCTCCCTTATCTCAAACCAAACATTATTTAACCTCTCCCGATAACCAATCTATTGCTATTGGGTCCCACCCCCAACCTGAAAAGCCCCCTCCACAGCCATCATCAACCGTTGACCTTTGCCCACAACAGGAATTTGATTTACAATATTCAAACCCTGTTACCACACCACCCCCATCGGATTTTACCCAGTACCTACCTTCATCATCCAAAAAACCCATTTTCATAAATAACAAGCAAACAACGCTCCTCATTGGGACCAAACATTCCACCAATACCGAACTCATTTTGTCAGACTCCGAAGGCTTCCTCTCTTCACCCTGCTCTCAATCTGTAAAAGACTCCCCACCAGTGACTCTCTCTCTACAAAAATCTCCCACAAACTCGCCATCGTTTTTACCACAGCTCTTCGACCTCCCCTCTGACCAACAGACCCCGTTGCTTAATCCTTCCCCTTTATTTATCGATGACTCAGCTCAAGAACACTGTGAGATGAACCATCCTTTGGGCATTATTGACTGCCACCGAGACAACACCATCATCGGAGATGTTAGTGACGTGGAAAAGGAAGAGGAATCACAGAATGAAGATCCAGCAATGTTTCTTCCTATTATTTTTCCTTGGTTGATTAAAAATGGAATGTGCATTATGCCTCTACCAACCAAAAAAATGAATACCACAGCTACAAAGAAGAAGAATAGATGGGTTAGAGAGATAAAAAATCTACAATCCTCAGTCAACTACAATAAGCCTTGCAGCAGAATTGAATACAAGGCAGAGGGGTCGACCTCCCCTAGATGATTTTTATCTCTTGGAATGTAAGGAGTCTAGGCTCTTGGAAAAAGAGAGCCCTTATCAAGGATTTCATTCGACTTTATAATCCAGCCCTCATCATGTTACAAGAAACCAAATCTCACGATATAGACCGGAATTTTATCAAATCGCTTTGGAGCTCTCGAAACATTGCATGGGCATCAATTGATGCGGTTGGTGCCTCGGGCGGAATTGTTATTCTTTGGAAAGATTCTGCATTCAAAGTCTTAGAAGTGGTGGAAGGTAATTATTCCCTATCTATCCATCTCTCTCTTGCTGATGAATACTCTTTCTGGATTACAGGGGTATATGGCCCAAATTCTTCTACTGAACGAAAGTTCTTATGGACTGAATTAATTGCTCTATCTGGGCTTTGTCAACCTAATTGGATTTTGGGTGGAGATTTTAATATTACTAGATGGTCTTGGGAGAAATCTTCTGGTGTTGTATCTACTCGAGGTATGAAGAAGTTCAACAAATTCATTAGCTCCACTGAACTTACAGATATCACTCTCTCAAATGGCAAATTTACTTGGTCCAATATGCGCACTGAAGCATCGATGAGTCTTCTGGATAGATTTTTGATAAAGGATGGGATCATTCAAAAATTTGTGGATGTCTCTTCCCGCAGATTAGAGAGAATTACATCTGACCATTACCCCATTTGCCTCACTTTAGGAAAGGAAACTTGGGGTCCTGCTCCCTTTCGGTTTTTTAATGCATGGTTGAGCCATCACACCTTCGAGAGGATGATCGAATCTTGGTGGTCGAATACCCAATTACAAGGGTGGCCAGGTCACGGTTTCATCCAAAAACTCAAAGGCTTAAAGAAGGAAGTGAGGTTGTGGAATCAAACTACCTTTGGCCATCAAAAGGAGCTTAAAGCCAGCCTCCTTCGTGAGCTTTTGAACATTGATGAAAAAGAGGAATCTTCCCATTTAACAAATGATGACTTGCAGCGGAGACTAGCCATAAAAGGGGAATTACTTACTATTTCAGCTAATGAAGAAACCATGTGGAGACAAAGATGCAAAACTAAATGGTTAGTTGAGGGGGACGAAAATACTGCTTTCTTCCATAGGTTTGTGGCAGCAAACAGAAGGAAAAGCACAATTATGGAAATCCTTTCTGCAAATGGGAATAGTTTGGTGCAGGATGAAGAAATTGAGGGAGAATTTTTGCAATTCTATCAGAATTTGTTTACAAAAAAAACAGGGGACAGAACACTACCCCAGATTGACGATTGGAGTCCCCTTTCCTCTGCCCAAAAGGAATCTCTGGAATTACCGTTCACAGAAGACGAGATATACAAAGCAGTCACTGATTTGGGATCCAATAAAACTCCAGGACCGGATGGATTTACTGCTGAATTCTTTAAAAAATCATGGAACATCCTCAAGAATGATATTATAGGGGTGTTCAATGATTTTTTTAAGAATGGGATTATCAATGCAAATATGAATGAAACTTACATTTGCCTCATTCCAAAAAAGAGTGACGCCAAACAAGTGAGTGATTATAGACCGATTAGTCTCACAACTTGTCTTTACAAGATCATTGCTAGAGTCCTCTCAGAAAGATTGAAGCTTGTTCTTCCATACACAATCACGGCCCAATAGTCCGCTTTCGTAGCCAATCGACAAATCCTTGATGCATCCCTTATAGCAAATGAGATCATTGATGAATGGATCCGAAAGAAGAAAAATGGAGTTGTCATTAAACTAGACATCGAGAAGGCTTTCGATATGGTAGATTGGGATTTCCTTGAGAATGTTCTTCGTGCAAAAGGATTCGGACAAACTTGGCGAAGATGGATTCGAGGGTGTATATCGTCAACAAATTTCTCCATTATTATGAACGGAAGGCCTAGGGGTAAATTTAAAGCCACTAGAGGTCTTCGTCAAGGAGACCCCCTTTCTCCTTTCCTATTCGTTCTTGTGGTCGATTGTCTTAGTAGAATGCTTTTATTGGCGAACCAAAAAGGAGTGATTGAAGGCTTCAATGTTGGTAAACCTCCACAAGTAGTTTCTATCAATCACCTTCAATTTGCAGACGACACCATCCTTTTCTCTCCACCCAATGAAATCTATTTACAAAATCTCTTTCAAGTCATTCATAATTTTGAAGAAGCATCTGGTTTAAACATTAATTGTCAAAAATCAGAATTTTTGGGGATTGGTATCGACACAAAAGAAGTTGAGTATCTTGCTTCTCTCTTCGGTTGTAGGGTTGGCTGTTGGCCTTCCTCATATTTGGGTCTCCCGTTGAAAGGAAACTCCCGATCGACAAGTTTTTGGAGTCCAGTCATCGAGAAGATAGAGACTCGTTTGCATAATTGGGGAAATTCTCATATTTCCAAAGGAGGGCGACACACTCTCATCCAAGCTACGCTCTCCAATCTACGCTCTCCAATCTACCCACCTATTATTTCTCCATTTTCCTTGCTCCATCAAAAGTCATAAAAGCTATTGAGAAGCTATATAGAACTTTTCTTTGGAGGGGAGGTATCGGAAAAAAGGGAAGTCATCTTTTAAGATGGTCCACTTTACAAGCACCTTTTGAGGAAGGCGGGTTGGGTCTCTTTGAATTACACAAACGAAACATCTCCCTTTTGGCGAAATGGAATTGGAGGTTTTACACCGAAAGGGAGGCTTTTTGGCGAAGGGTGATTGCGGCAAAATATGGTACTAGCCACTTTAATTGCAAGCCGGGCAGTTTGTCTTTGAAAACTTCCAAGGGTCCTTGGAAATCTATCCAGAATTTACAGCAATTGGTTTATAGCAACATCGAAGTCGTTGTTGGAAAAGGTGACGTTTTGGAAGGATGTATGGCTGGGAGCTCAACCTCTTCAGTCAAAATTCCCCTCTCTTTACCTTTTATCTCTCAAGAAAGATTTGCTTGTTGTTGACCATTGGAATCAAAGGGCTGAATCTTGGAATCTCTTTTTAAGAAGAAACCTCAACGAGATTGAAATTGAAGAATGGGCTTCCTTATCTCACCTCTTGTCTTCCTTTATATTCAAAGAGCAAGAGGATAGATGGTCTTGGTCTTTGGAAAAGGATGGTCTTTTCTCTACCAGTTCGTTAACTCATAGGCTTGCATCGACTGGGAACATGGATAAATCAGCTTTTTACAAACAATTGTGGAAGGGTCACCATCCAAAAAAAGTTAAGTTCTTTGTTTGGGAGCTTAGCCATGGGTGTATCAACAATTTTGATATATTACAGCGAAAATCCCCTGGTGTGGCTATCTCCCCCAATTGCTGCCGTCTTTGCTACAGAGATAATGAATCACAAATACATCTCTTCAGCCATTGTGTTTTTGCCACTGCAATCTGGGCCTTCATCCAGCAAGAGTTTGGGTGGTCAACAGTATGGCCTGGGGATATATATACTTTGCTAGATATGCTAATCTCTGGTCATCCATTCAAAAAGGAAAAGAAGACATTGTGGCTCAATTTCATTTATGCGTTTCTATGGAATTTATGGCTTGAGAGAAATGCCAGAGTCTTCACAGAAAAGCACCGAAACATTCATTCCCTCATAGAATCTACTACTTTCCATGCTTTATCGTGGAGTAACCTATCTCCCCTTTTTTGTAATTATGGCTTAACTACTCTTTTATCTCACTGGAGATCTCTTTTGTAGCTATCTATGATAGTCATCTTTTGTATCTATTTCAATCATCAATGAAATGGTTACTCTGTTTCCAATCAAAAAAAAAAAAATTCCTACATATATAGAAAGGAAAAACCTGCATCCATGCACGCTTGAGGAGCAAGCAGAATTGCCTCCACCAACCTCCTTTCTTTAAAAGCTTATTTTCCCTGAATTTCATAACCGCCGAGATCTTCCTTTTCTCAATTGGGGTTGCATACAAAATTGTCGAAGAGTATAGTGAGAATGACTCAACAAGACCGTAGATCCTCTTCTGAGAGGAGTACACGCTTTCTGCAGAACTATAGTCAATTGATATGAGATCGGCCAGAAACTCAGCAGGATTCACATGGTCGGGGCAATTATACCTGTTCGATCAAACAGTAACTAGTAAATTACAATATCTGGAGTCCAATTGAATTTACTGAGATTATTTATTTTTAAAGAAGAAGAAGATCAAAGTAAACATAGTAAAGGCAAAAGAAAAATGCAAACATGTATCCAATTTCTTTAAATTATAAAAGATATATAACAAAATAAATGAACAGGAAGAAGAAGGCAAAACGCTAACAAGATAGAATATAATATTGATTAGTAAATGCAGAACAAAAAAATGTATAAGCACTAAAAATCTCGTACGTGAAAAATAGAGTTAAAAAGAGTACAGAGCCTGATGGTAGAAACAAAAAAATGAGCAATCGTGGTCAACGTTCATCAAGAGGTATGTACCTAAAATGTCAAAAAAAAAAAAAAAAAAAAAAAACACCCTGAAGGATGATGAGGTATATGCTGTAAAACAAGGAAAATGCTCAAATGAAAACATATTTGTTGAAGGTATGGATAGAGTTCACAACCCAAATTTAGAGAAGTATTCCAAAGGTTCCTCATAAGCAGGACCAGCATAGACAAGAGCACCCTCTGTCAGCAATACAATATCATCAAATTTGCTATACACAGAACCTCTAGGTTGATGTATGGAGCAGATCACAGTATGTCCATCCTTCGCAAGTTGTTGAAGTGTCTCGATTACTTTTTCAGCCTGGAATGCATCAAGTCCTGGAAGTACCATGTTTATAATTGTATTTATAAGACATTGTACATTTATAGTTATCACTGTTTTGATCAACAATCACTAGTGAACCTTATCATTCAAATGACTAAAAAAAAATGTTAAACATGTGATAAGTTTCTATAAGCTGGAAACTTGGTCATTACAAAGAATCATATAGTAGGATTTGAATCCCAGGTTAAATTCCACACCTTTAATTATATTAAATTAGAAAAAAAGATTTTGCAGCGCCAGGGTGTGTAAATTTTGTGGAAGTTGCATTTGATTTTATAGTTTCAAAGATTGGTAACAATATTAAGGGCTTCACTTATATAAAATGATGAAGCTAAAACATGTAGATAGATAATGATTCCAAAAGTACATGACTACTGAATTGTCAAAAAAAAAAACCCCAAAACAAGGCCATGCTTACCTGTTGTAGGTTCATCGGCAAATATGATAGACGGGCTGGCAATCAGTTCACATGCTAGAGACAAGCGTTTCTTTTCACCCCCACTGATCCCACGAACTCTTGCATCACCAACACATGATTCGGCACAGTTTACCTTTTTAATGAAAAATATAAAATTAGCATGAACATGCTTATGTTAAGATGGACGGAAGCACATTGCAGTGACTCGGAAGAGGCTAAGATCCTTATTACTCAACCAGTCAATAATTCTATTATGAGCAAAGAAACTCTTTTAAAGCATGTCAGTCTATAAATGTAATATGTACATTGTTTGGTAAGATCCAACATAGACTTGGGGAAAAAATCAGACGTAGGAGCCAGCCTATGCCTATGGCACTGGTCATTTAAGGTCAAATTTAAAACATATAATACATCCACAACATATAAAAATTTACTTCATCTTTCTTGGAAAAACACACTTTTGATTATCAATCTTACCAAACCTAGTTTCAAGAGCAGATTGTTCACATATTCTTCCCTCTCTTCAACTGAAGATATCTCAGTAAGCTGAAGTTCAGCAGCAAGCTTCAGTGTCTCTCGCACAGTTAGCTGTGAGAAAAAGAGGTCCTCCTGTCTCACATAAGCGAACCTACAATATTGATAATAATTATGTCTATGGGGGGAAAAAGATAGAAAGAGAGAGAATGAAGCAGTCTTCTCAGGATTATGTTGTAAACTGTTTTTTTTTTCAAAGAAAACATACTTGTAAGCTCTCTTATTTGAATCAGCCTTTCCATTGAAATCTATAATGCCTGAGAGATGTAACCGTGCAGAAGCCGCTAGCTGACCCGCCAGAATATTGAGCAACGTTGTTTTTCCTGAACCTGACGGTCCCATTATTGCCAATAATCTTCCTGGTTTCGCTTCTCCGCTTACATTCTTAAGCAGAAATCTCACCTACCAATAGCTTCTTGTATCAGTAATTGATCATGCACTACTTCTAAAAGCATGAAAATTATTGTTCCAGTTACAAAAAATTGAACTTAGCCAGTAATTCAAGTCACTCTAGGGAGCTGAATAGCCAATGGAAAACAGAGATCAGCCAACGAACTTATAAGAATCGCAAATCATAAATAACATTTGCCATTAATTTCCTTCCCTCAAAACTGAAATCCTAATGGTGAAAACTAAAAGAAACGCCACATTCACTTCCAAAATGAAGTCAGTTGTTCACTATCCAGATAGTCCACTGCATTTTCGAGAACTCAAACACCTTAAAGAGAACACAAATCGACCTTAAAGAATGAATAAAACAACAAGAAACTTACTGATTTGGAGGATTTATCAGATAGAGAGCACGAGATGTTGCGCCACCGAATTGTCACCGGAGTGACTTTCCCGGAGGATGGAGCCTCTTCATCGACTTCAATGTCTCCATCTTCCTTCTCCCCGTCCTCGAGCTCGATGTCGTGTTCCGGTCCAGAGAAAAGACGGACGAGGAAAGCCGCCGCCAAGGCGACCAAAACTTGGCCAACACCGTTCCCGCCAATGCTCATGACCGTCTGGCCCACTCTTTTCCGGTCAAATTTTACCATTCCCGTCCGGCGGAGCTGTGCAGTGCGCCGCCGCGCTTGAGACTACCGGAGGTCCCCTAACTGTCGAGGATTCCGACGAGGGCGTCGTTTGATCGGAAGGAATGGGGTTCTCGTAACAGAGGAGTGTAACGTAGAAGATAAGATTGGTGGCATAGGAAGCTCACTCACGCAGGAATGGAAGCTTTCAGGTCTTCAGCCGGTGGAAATTACCACCTTACCCCGTTCTAAGTGGTTAAAAATGAGGGGAAATTTTCATTTTTACCTTGTAAATAATGGGGTTTTTGTATGGATGACCCATTTTCCAGCGATTTAATGACTGATGACCTGCGTTTTGAATATTATGAAATATGACCCATTCTGACGTGGCATAGCGCACAAAATTATACATGAGGGTAGTATGAGGCAGTCTTGCTTGTTCACACTCTCGTAGGCAGAAACGCTATCTCTTATTCAAATGAATGGTTGAAAATCTAGAGAAAAAAAGACAAGAAAATATTACATCAAAGAAGAGCTAGAGCAGCAGAGTTAGAGCGAGAGCAAGAACGAGCTAAAGCGAGAGTGAGAACAAGCTTGAGCAAGAGAGAAAACGAGCTAAAGCAAGAGCGAGAACAAGCTCGAGCAAGAGAGAAAACGAGCTCGAGCAAGAACGAACTAGAGTGAGAGCGAGAACAAGCTCGAGCAAGAGAGAAAACGAGCTAGAGTGAGAGAGAGGACGAGCTAGAGCGAGAACAAGCTAAAGCAAGAGAGAAAACGAGCTAGAGTGAGAGCGAGAGCGAGAACTAGAGAGCTAGAGTTAGAACAAAAATGAGAGTACGATGCCCTCATGGTAATTTGGACGGGATGCAGAGTTCGAAAAGAGTCATATATCATTAATTTCAAAACACAAGTCAAATGCAATCGATGCACGTGAAAATGAGTATTCTGTGCAAATTTCCCGTAAATAATACACTCAAAACCAAAATTAAGAAAGTGATAAATCAATTTAAACATCATATCTTAGCGGTAATTAACATGTAATTTTGACTGAGGTCAGAACTTCGAATCTCTCCACCTTAAATGTTGTTGAACTAAAAAAAAAAGTCATAAATCAATTGATACAAAATATGTAAACGTAGCCAAAAAAATTTAATTTTAAAACTCAAACATTATTCAATAAATAAGACATCTATCTTAAAGGTTTAATGGTTTGATTTATCACCCCTTACAATTCACAATTGTTGATTAAAAAAAAGAAATTAAGTAAAGAAAAAACACGACTAAACACATAGAAATTTCTAAATCTAACAAGAAAAATCCAATATAGATAGAGAAATTAATACCTGAAAATGATATTGGCTAGCGAATTACAAAAACGCCCACAGGCCACAAGCACAACTATCTATAATTTCCCTTTAAAATAAATCCCAATTAATGGAGGGTATTAATCTCGACCAGTAATAATTAATAATCAATGAGGAAAGAAAAGTATTAATTTCAACTCATCAGCTGAATGTGTATTTTCCAGAACGAATTATTGTCTATTTTTTATCCGCACAATTTGATCGAGAAAGTTATCTATATCTTAACGTATCTTCTTTGAGCATGGATAGCTATTTTGTGTCGAATTAGATATCTCTCATCCATGCGTGGGAGTGGATGAAAATAATCAATAGAGAAGACAACGATGTATTAATTAAATCAAACTAAATTAGACAACATGAGTGTACTGACATAGAGCGTGTACTCTCGATCAAAAAGTCAGAAGTTTGAATCTCTCATCTATAAGAAAAAAAATCAAACTAAATTATAAAATAAAATAAATTCTACCAACTAAATATAAGGGCCCATTTGGGATAGTATTGCCTTATTATTAGTTTTTGTTTCGTTAATAAAAACAAAAAATGTATTTTTTTATAGGATATATTACCTTTTTAGTTCTTGAGATTTGGGCATTGTGTTGATTTCGTCTCTAAGTTTCAAAATCTAACAATCAAATTTTCAAGTTTAGGAAATAGTTCTATTGAGCCTCTCAATTAAAGAAGTAGAAGGTAATTTACACAATGCACAAATTTCAAGGACCAAAAAGGCAATTTACCTTTTTTTTTATAGCTATTTCTAATTTATCGTTTCAAAAATTTTAATTAAAAAAAAATAAGTATTTTACTTGAAAGTTACTTTCTAAAAACGATGTATTTTAAAGGCTAAATTATAGAAAATATTCCTAAACTATGGACCTTGTTTCAAAAGTACTCTTGAACTAAAGTACCTCTGATGTTTCAAAAGCGTTCAAAAATACCCTTATCGTTAAGTTTTGAATGTCAAATGTTAACGTTTCATTAATACCTTGAACTTTCAAAAATACCTTTACTAGAAAACATTTCTTCTTTTTCTTCTTCTCTCTGCAAATTCTTCCTCTATAAAAACTAATGTGAAACTTTGCGTATAAAGACTATGTGCAACAAAACACAAGATGAAACACAAAGTTTGAAATCGAGCTCTCTTCTTAAAAGTGTAAAGAAGATAAGTGGAAGAACAAAAACGTAAGTCTTTTTTTCTTTTCTTTTTGCTCTCTTTGTTTTTGTGTTAGTGATAAGCAGAAGATTAATGTGGTTTTCAATTACGATGAATAAGTGGTGAAGGGAGAGACGTACAAGTTTCTGTCTCTCTTTTCTTTTTTTTCTTTTTTTTTGTCTTTGGAGAGTTACGAGTGGTTATGGATTTTAGATTTTTTAAGCTTATTTGGTCAAATTGTTACTATGACCTTTCAAATGTTAATAAACTTGAAGAATACATGTTTGATCCAATTTGCATGGTTAGTCAATCAAAAGCTTTCTATGTGATTTTTTTTTTTAATATTTAAGAAGTGTTAGAACCACTATATGACAATATTTTCATTTATTTTGTCTAAAATGAATTTAGGAAAAGCTGATGGGTACTAACTGATGAGGAAATAACAGTGAAAAAGCTATCAACAAAATCAAGTCAAGGAAATGAAGAATTCAAGAATGAAGTAAAAGTCATCTTAAAGCTTCAACATAAGAATTGGTCAGGCTTTTGGGATGTTGTGTTGAAAGAAATAAGCAAAGTTTCTCATTAATTTTCATAGATGAAGGATTTGCAGAGAGAGGAAGAAGAAGAAATGTTTTACAGTAAGAGTATTTTTTTTTTTTTTTTTTGAAATGTCAAGGGTATTAATGAAACTTTAATTTTTTTTCATCTAAAACTTAATAGTAATTAAGGGTATTTTTGAATGCTTTTGAAAGGTCAATGGTATTTTTGAAACCTTTGAAAGTTCAGAAGTATTTTCTATAATTTAGCCTATTTTAAACTATGCCTTTTATAATTCAAATATGATCAAATAATATTTCTATTTGAAATGCTAGAAACATACAACTAAAATAATAAACCTTTTTCCCAAAAATGTGTATATAATTTTAAAACAATTTTTTCTATTAAAAAATGAGAAATTAAAAAAAAATAAGAGTAATTACCAAACATATGAGGAAAAAAAAAATCTCAAACAACCATAGAGTACAAGATTCTTCCATCAAACTTTTTGATGCCTTTATAGTGTCACACGAACATGTACAATCAATTCTTTTTATCTCACATGTTTTGAAATCAAATTCTCAAAACTAATGCTATTGCATGATTCTAATATTTTTAGTCTACAAAACTCAGCCCCAAGAATACTAAGCACCAACGATTAGAAGAGTACGTACAGAAAAATGAATGTGTAACAGCAGCGCCATAACAAGCTTACACCAAGCATGTTTTCAGAGACTTCCAACAAAGATCAAGGCTTTTGATGATGACGACGACCAAGCAAAAGCTTCACCTTTCCCTGTTGGCTTCAAGACAAATCAATGGAAGCTCCTGTCAGTGTTGATATAATTAAATATATCCTAACCTATCAGTTTAAGCTTTTGGATTGCTTGGTGATTTAACACAATATCAGAGTGGGAGGTCTTGAGTTCGAACCTTTACAAAGTCGCTTCTTTCCCAATTAATATTAATATTAATTTCCATTTGTTTGATTTTTCACAAATTTCTAAACTCACAAGTGAGGGAAGTGTTGAAGTATTGATATATAATTAAATTTATCATAATCTATCAACTTAAGTTTTTAGGTTGATTGGTGATTTAACAATTCTAAATATCCTATTTACTCGACAAACCTTGAAAACTTAGCGTAAATGAGATAATGTAATATTATTTAGAAGGAAAACCAAGCCAAATAACAGGAAGAGGAGTTTAACTTATAAACTCTTACAGAAGATGAGCCCTTCACAATAAACATGCATAAAATCCTAAGATGGACGACAAAAAACAGCCAGATCCATCATGATAGAAGCATTAAACAAACAATAACAGAGTAACATTTTAGCAGGTTTATTTCATCTTGGATGTAGTCACCTGTAAATCAAGACCAGAAAACAAATAAAAGATCACAAATAGAAGCATCCTTCGTACTAGAATTATGCACACGATACATAGAATGCCTCGGCAGTAGACAAGAAGATCTCCCAGCCATGAACCTACGGGGTTGCGTCCTGTAGCTAAAAACAAGGTAACAAGTAAATATCATAGATAGAAGCATCCTTCCTACTAGAATTATGCAATCGATATGCAGAATGCCCCAAAAGTAGACAAGAAGATCGCCACTTCCATGAACCCAAGGTAACAAGGAAATATCACAGACAGAAGCATCCCTCGTACTAAAATTATGCACCCGATATACAGAATGCCTCGGGAGTGGACGAGAAGATCGCCCCCTACCATGAACCCAGGGTTTTTTTTTTTTTTTTTTTGGGGGGGGGGGGGGTAGTTTTAAATTTTACAAGGTAACAGGTAAATATATCACAAATAGAAGCATCCTTTGTACTAGAATTATGCACCCAATCCACAGAATGCCTCAGCAGTAGACGAGAAGATCGACCCTGCTATGAACCCAGGGGGGGAGTCCTGTAGTTAAAAATTTTACAAGGTTAGTAAATATTACAGATAGAAGCTTTGTACTAGAATTATGCACCCGACACACAGAATGCCTCGGTAGTAGACGAGAAGATCTCCTCTGCCATGAACCCCAGGGGGATGAGTCCTGTAGGCTGTAGTTAAAAATTTTACAACGTAACAAGTAAATATTTCATGCATTCAGTTAGATGGATAAGCTAGATCGAGAAATGTTCCATAAACACAACTGGAATCTCCAAAATTCATGACTTGGCCATTACGTAAGTATAAAACAATCCTACCTTGACTCTGTTTTAGTCAGCGGTAGTTGACATACACTATGCTGAAAAGGACAACACAACAGAAAGCAAAGGGTATAAAAAAAAGAGTTGATCCTGGGGAGTAAATCACATCAAATACCAAAGACACACATTTAAAAAGGTAAAGAGGAAAATGCAGTTCAAATCTACCTCCAATCTGAATTTAGAAAGTAGACTGAAAAAGTTACCCAGTTCTGACCCATGAAGTCTAAGTCCAACAATAACTCACAGCCAATAGTTCCAAACAGAAAAAATGAGGGGGGGGGGGGGGGGGGGGGGGGTAAGGAGGAAACAGAATCTAGGGAGTATAAATAAATTATAATCTATTATTGAAACAATGGTACAAATTTTAATAAAGGGTTCCCTTGTATCAATGCAAATGTTGAGATAATCGAGTAATGAGGATAGGAAATCCCTTTAAATATATAAATTGGCTTCCAATCCTCCAATTGTTACAATAAATACTCTCCCTATGTATATAAATAAAATAGAAAGGGGGAACTAAAAGAACGACAAAAAGGACGTGGTAACCTCAAGCCTAACATAAACCTTGGAAACAAGTTACTCAATTTTATCTGAATTTTCTCAACTAAAATTCCAGATAGGAAGTCAGGAACACGAATATCATGAAGGAAAATGCTGGTTACCCTCAAAATCTCTCCTTATAATTTCAAGAACAAGCTCATTCCAGGTATCTACAGGACCTGGCATGCACCAGTGTAAGCAATCCTGTGGTGGTGGCTTTCCATCTGGACCGCGTTTGGTGAGTTTATTTGGGTCAGTATTTCTGTAAGGCCCTGGATGCCCATCATGACGATACTCAAAAGCCTCTGTAATGTCCATCAGTCTTAGCCTTGATTTATTTGTCAACTTCTTAATTGCAGCATTGAAACCAGATACCTGATTATCATGCATGATGTTGGTGAATTGATTTTCCACTCGTTCTCCTGCGGCAAGAGGCTTTTCCTTTCCAGTACAGGATCCACCAGTATTCCAGGTCCCACCCTCATAGTGATCAGGAGAATAAGAACGCACAATCGTGAGTCCCGTGTAATTTGGGCTTGTGGCAAGAGCAGTAAGAATTGTTTCAACAGATATTCGGAAAGCTTCAATGTTGTTAACCTTCATATGACGAGATTTATCAGGCCACCATAGCTGTCCTCCAACAATCTTGTTATTTAGAACGTAAACCGACCGCTTGGCAAACCAGTGACCAGATGACATAACAATGACATCAAAAGTTGGAATAAATTCCATGAAATTATCATCCGGAGCATCAAGGTGAAGTTTGACAACACCATCTGGAGCAAAATCTAAAGGTTCATTTGTTTGCTTCACAAGCCATGATGACCATATTCGAACAATCATCACAGAGGTTGACTTGAAATAATATCTTTGCATTTTCTTGTTTCCCCTGTTTTTAGGAACTTCAGCCTGAACACATTCGAGAAATTTTAAAATTAGCAAAACATTTGGAAACTGTCTGAATGACCAAGTGAAATACAGAATAGCAAATAAAATACATAACAAAAATGAAAAACATCCAACAATACAATCTCAAACATGTTACCTCATACAACATACAATTTACAAGAATAAGTTGAACACCACATTTTTAGGACAAAAAAGAAACCAGCATATAAAGTTAGAATGGAAATTTCAAATCAGAGTTTTCTACTTGAAACATTTACTTTTCTCACATATGAGCTAAACATGCAAACTTAGACAAGGCACAGCTCTTCCTTACAGGAAAAGGTATGCTTGTGTCAATCCCAGCAAAGTTGAAAAGTTAACTGCACCTGCAATATTGGTATTTAATAGATAATAAACATTGAGGAGTTCAGTTCTTAATTCAAGTATAAAGCAATCCGATTCGTCAATTTTCTACTTAAGAATCAGTCCCACTTTTTCCTGACATTCATGCAAAACCCCATAAAGCTTTGATATCAAGTCTAGAGAATTACACGAATTAAATGTCTACAAATTCAAACCACCTACAAACAAAACACCTAAATACAGAAGCTTGAGTTCACTTGCATCCTCTGCCTTGATTGCTTCCAGGTGAGTAATTATTAAGTTTAATTCAATTAATTGTTATCTCAATGTAACATTCATAAGAACTAGAACATAAAAGACTCTTTGTACAAAGTTCCAAAAACACACAAAAGGATAAAATATTCAATATTCACTGCACCCCATCAAAAAAGGGGGGAAAATTGAGTTCCGTCAAAACAAAATTTAAAATTAGCAATAACCTGCCATAAAATGCACAATAATGACTCCATTTGGTTTCGAGCAACTGAGTCACCAATAAAAGCAATTGTCTTCCCACTCATCAACTTCAAAAATTTCTTAGCATCAAATCTTGGGAGGTTACATTGAGAGGGCTTCCATCGCCAATTCTCATATTCCCTGTCTGGTCTCCCGTTTCCCTGGCAGTTTTGCATCTGTGACAGGACAGGGCATGAATTATTTTTATATAATGGTCCTGCAGAATCATAAACCCAACTTCCATGGTACAAATCACAGCCTGCATGATAGGACAGTAAATAAAAACAATTATAATCTTCAAAGGAAAGGGAACAAAAAAAGAAAAAATAAATAAGGAAGAGGAAAAGAGAGTTGGATAAGTTATTACATGGCAGTATCTTCTTATTGATTCAATAAGAGATGAGATGTCGAAAGGATGAAGGTTTATAGAGGCAAACGACAGTAAGTAAAAACAGATGGACAAATAGAACCACCTGGGAAAATGCAATTAAATTCAACTTACCAATATGATATGCATTATACGGAAATCCTCACAAAACTAATATTATGTTCAAACATCAAAAATATACTTAGTTGAAGTACTCATTTCACATAAGGTTTACCTAAATCTGATGCTGTGCTCCCATTAGTTGGCAGAGGATCTGGATCTGGTAAATCTCCTGATTTGACACCAATATCATTTTTAGAGCCCATATCTGTATTACTGGAATTGCTTATAGAACCTTTGGAAACAGATTGAGGAAATTTAGATGTAACGATAGCAGCCTCTGACTCATCTTGTGAAGACAATCCTGAAGGAATCGTCCCTTCATCCCCCTTCTCCTTGGTTTCGGGAAAAATTGACTGTCTACTTGAATTCGTGGCATCTGGTGGCTTGGACTTGGGCAACAATTTCTCATCAATTACATCTGAATTTTCATCATCCGCAGATCTATCCGAACTACTTTGAGGAGGTGGGTTTGAATCAGATTCAAATTGCCTGTCGACTACATCCTTACCTGAAGGGAGTTTTTTTGAAACTAGATCTAAATTGCTGTCATAGGCAGGAACAGCAGCACTTTGATTTCCTAGAGAAATTACAAAATCCAAATCCTCTGAACTATTAACACCGTAGAAGTACCCGCGCATTATGGAACCTATTGGGTAGGATACTAAGAACCAAGAGCCAAAGATTAGGAACATTGCCAATCCTCCTACTGAAACCGCAATCCAAGAAATTGGTCGCGGATATACAGCCATTTGTGAACCCTTCCGCATGGCCCAAGTCATAACCTACCAAAATATCTACCATGAACAGGTAAAATCGCCTGCTTCAAAGCAATAGGAACTACTGCAACCCTCCAAAAATTCGTCTGGTCAATATACGTATAAGAACGCAGGTAATCAACGACCAAGGTACTTTGTACTCGACATCTTTCCCGTTAATACCAACAATTCAAAATCCCAGTTTTTCCTTTCACTTCCTGTACAGGATTTAATCACAAACTTGTGATTGAATTTGGAAGCGATCTGAGAGATTAACGCCCGAGATGAATTTCCTTTAATGAACCTGAACATTAATCGAGTACCATGAGGTGAACAAACATTTAAAAAATTGCGATATCTCGGGCTAAATTCAAAACCAGTTAACGAAACGGAAAACAAATTCATAACAAGAAAGTCAAACACAAATGCAACAAAACGCGCAGAGGCACATCGCCAACTAATTACTCCCAAATTCAACGGAGGAAACAGAAAAGGGCGATATAAAGAAAGTAACTCACTGTCGAAATTTCGCATCTAAAAGGAATTGAGTAAAGAAAAGAATAAGAACCACCGGAAAACCAACCTTGAAATCCAAATTGAGCATCAATGGAGCGAGATTTATAATGAAAGAACATCAAAAAGCAAGTTGCAGGGTTGATCATAAATCAGAAGAATTACCACAATAGTCGGAGGAAGAAAACAGAGAAAAGAATGGCTGGATTCTCGAGATCATTCCGTACAATTACCAGGTGATTTGTTTGGGAGTGCAGTGGAAGAACAAGAAGATAGAAGCTCCGGGAAGATAATTTTTAGTCGAAAAACTATTGATGAGTATTGTGTTGCATCTTATTCAATGGCATATATATTTCTTCTTCTTATTCTTTATTTTTTTATTACTATTCGGTGGCATACCTTTACTGTGAGAGTGAATGGATTTTTTATTTATTTTTAGCACAAGAGAGGTTGAGGAGATTCGAACCACATACTCCGTGATAGTTAACACATTCGATATATCAGTTGAGCTATACTCTCTTTGATAGAGTGATTAGATTTCAATCCTTAACTTCGTGATCGAGAATATATGCCTAAATCACTTTCTTTTTAAGTATTCAATGGTATATAAAGATTCAAATATTGCATTCTCTAAAAAAAAGATATTGCCATTTTGAAACTATTTACAATGAAAATGTTATTTTGAAACTTTTCATAAAATTGTACTTAAGAAACTATCAACCATGTTTTATCTATGAACTATGCTTAAATTAACATGTCATAATTTATTTTTGAAAAGATAATTTCACGTTTTTTACCGTAAAGATTGTCACATTGCCCAAACTATCATATTTTTCTAAATACTTAAAAAGTACTAGCCTTTTCTTATATAAAAAACAAATGCCAGCTATAAATGATCAATTTTATTGATCACGTCGTCAATTATTTTATTTTATATGAAAAAAATCATTTTCTTTTCTTTAGTTCAACAACATGAGAATAAATATTTGAATCTCTAATCTTTTAGTTGAAGTTATAACAATGTTTTAACAGTTGATTGTATTACTATTTTGTTTTTAATAAAAACAATATTATTTTTATCCACGTTATACAAATGATGTCCACAACACTTCTACATTAGTCTAAAACTTCACCGAGATGGATTTGGACCCTTCGTTGGGTCAAAACTATAAAAAAAGAATCTAATTATACAGATATAGAATTTATAAACAATTAGCTAAATATATAGTTTGGATTTTTTTTAGTACAACAAATGTTGGAATGCGGTTAAAATCTTCAATCTCAACGAAAATATAGGTGTCTTAGTTATGTCGTATTGGTATATTTCAATTTTACTTTTTAAGTGAAAGAAACACACATATAGAATGAAATCCTTCACTTTAGTGAAGGTTGAAGAATAAGATGGCCATTTATCTATGTTTAGATCAATAAGGGTCCCAAAATTACTGTTCTGAAGAAAGAAAAAAAATACTAGAAAGGTTAAGCTATATTCTATTTTTCATACTCAACATTTTATTTTAAACCAATATAGAATGTGGTTTTATAATTATTTAAACATATTGTTGTATAATTAACGAGACAAATCGTTGTATAATATTGTTGTATAATTATTTAAGCATAACATATTGTTGTATAATTAACAAGACCTACCATATTTTATATACTTAATTAACACAATAGATTCTTATTGTCGTATATCATGGTCCAATAATACAATTTTATAATTAGTGTAATGCTATGCTATTCAATAATTCATTCATTAAATGTTAAATTTATTTCTAAATTCTTATGAAGAAAGAAAAGTAATTTCTAAAAAAAAGTTAATATAACATAAAATGAAAATTAGTCGCCCACTCACTCGAAAGCAAAGAATAAAGTAAAGGAGGAGATTTTGTTGTGTCCTTTCATTTTGTCGCATCTCCTTTTTGTTGCCCTGGCCTGGCCACCGTCAAGAACAGCGGCTCGAGCGCATATTTTTGTTGTTGCCAAATGGAATTTGGTAATCGACCACAAATTTCCTAAGCAGATTAAAATTAGATTGATAATGGAGTGGGATTAAGCTTAATTTAAAAAAAAAAAAATAATGTGTATCCTTAAACGTGTCCGATTGTATAAATTTTCATTATTGTTATGGGTCAAATTGGACACAGACGAGCTAGGAAAAACATGACTATTAAATGTCAAATGAGGTAAAGAAGTCCATTATGGATCAAGACAGACCGAAATTGAACGAAGGACGGACCAACAAGCGAGAGAAATCCAAGTCCGTGGTCGACCTCAGCTTTGACCACATGGCAAGGCCTAGTTTAGGGCTTTGTCTCCATTCACCTTGGCTCGTGCCGCCCCGATCTAGCCTGACTCAGTCTACTTTTATCCTATTCCAACAAGGAACCACAAAAAAAAAATCTAAAATGAGGTATTTAAGCTCTTTCTCGAAGAGAGAAGAAAAATGTTCATTCTAGTTACCCAATACTCACAAAAAACTCTAATTCTCTCTAAATTATTACTAACTTAAGTTTCGGAGCTTGTGTGGCCTACACCACATTGGTGTGCATATTTTTCTTGTCTTACCGGCCTACACCACATTCACTAAATAAGATTGCAACACTTATTTAAGTTTGAGGCACAATTTGATGAAATTAAAATTTTAGGATTAAAATTGGTACAATCTAACAAGTCTAGAGGTAAATTTTGATTTTTTTTTTTTAAATCATTGTTGGAATAGAAATTTTGGCAAATCAAAATTTGTTATGTCATTACTTAAAGTTAGTGATAAAATTATTTATTTAAGTATGGATTAATTAAATTTGCAAGCATCTCTAAATTAAATTATGGCAAATGATTGGTTGAAGCTTCAACCTCGAGAACAAGCTGCAAAACCCTCGAATCAAATCTACGTCCGAGAACAAGCTTCAAAACCCTCAGACGAATTACACTTGAGAGAAAGAAATAATCAGAGGATAAATATTAGATATTGTACTACACCCACAAATTTAATATAAATACAACGTTTATTTATACATGTCTTATTTATTTTGAAATTACATGTGAACAATCATCATTTATATATATTTTTAAAAATTAAAACAATATATCTATCCAATCAAAATTTCAAATTCATCTAACTGATGGTCAAACTCCTCATTGCATTCAAAATTTTCTAAATTTTAAAAGTGAGTGTCGTGTATTGCATTTTGTCATTGTTGATTGGGGTAATTTGCTTCTTTATATATATATATTGTCATTTTGAAATTCAAAATGATGTGCAACTTATTTTTCAAGTCATAATTGTAGGATATGTGTGGAGATACACTTGCTCGTTCTCTCTTTCTTTAATATTATAACATAAGTGGAGGTGGAGATTTGAATCTATTACTTCTAAAAAAAATAGACGCTTTAAGTGTTGAATCATATTATATTGACATTTACTTGCTCAAATGGTGTATGGATGAATAAAACTTTGTGTCACATATTTAGCTAATGAAATTTTGTTAAATTCATAAACTATTTTGTAGTTGGTGTAACCACAAAAATGTTAATTACAAACTTTAATTGTCATATTAAAATTTATCCTAAATATATGTAACGACCATACTTATCCTATTAGACTTTCTAGAGACGTTACTACATGCATGCTGAAGAAATTTAAAATTTCTTTAATAACAGACAAAAAGAATTAAACTTTTTGCTAAACAATCAAAATCTTTATGCTTGGGATCCCTTAAAAAAAATCATTTCAAAACATAATATGAATTAAAACGTTTAATAAGCTGAAATAGTTTCACAACACATTATTTACTTAACAAAATATTTTTAACTAACACACTATCTAAATGCGGAAGTCATGACCTTCAAAGTCACCCATGACCCTTTCAGCAAACTGCATTGTCAATCGCCTAAGATATGTCTTTGCCTTTACCTGAAAAGAAAAACATTTTTGAAAAATGGTGAGTATTTAAAATACTCAGTAATTGACCTCACTACCGAGGTCAGGATATGCATACACATACATAATGAATTTTCGAAAATATTTTTCCTTTAGAGGGACCTAAAACTTTTTCATAGGGGAAACATTTCCTTAAAATTTTCCTTCGGCTTTTAATGTGGACAATTTAACCCATCCTGACTATGCTTTCATTCATATAGCCTCGTAAGACTCCTTTTCATATAACCCCGTAAGACTCCTTTTCATATAGCCTCGTAAGGCTCTTTTTCATATAGCCTTGTAAGGCTCCTTTTCATATAGATGTACATCCATAATTTTAGGAGGGTAATTGCCACAGCCTTCGAAATCATTTCATCATGAAAATACACATGTATGCATGAGGTCCCAAAGCATTCTTTCATTTTCATACAGTGATGCATCATATATCAACATTCTCATAATCATCATAAATCATAATCATGCATCACATTTGTAAAAGTATCTAAAGAACATACATGTGAGAATTATTTTTCATACATAGCATTTCAAAATTCATCAACAATCATAACTAAAACATTTATGAAAATCTTTTTATTTCAAAAGTAATTTTTCAATTCAGTTCCCGACTTGTATTTAAGCATACCGGCATAAAGTCCTTTACCTTGGCTCCATTAGTTCGCTTTCTCCTTTTATGGAGTTCTTTCACCTTAACCTATAATGATTTAAAAGAACTTATTACTTGACCTACTCAACTCATGAACCTTAGGCAAACTACTCAAATTACTGTATACGCACATGAACCCACCATGAATTTGACTACATTAAATTTTTCAACAAGAATATTCACCCACCTAGGTAGCTAAGTTTACCCCCAACTAGTTACCAAGATAACATAATTTCATTCCTCTATTATTTCAAGTAAGTCCTTTTGATAATACACATGATTCTCCAAATCTTTAAGCCCTCTATTCCAACATAGCCATAAACTTAGTCAAAATTTAATTCTAATTTACCCATAGTAAGATTTCTCTAAATATGGCATGCTTCCTAATTATGAATTTCATGTTTTCCTTCTAAAATTCATAACAATAAACAAGTCACAAGTAACTTAAAGTGCTTAATCCAAAATTAAATCGGAGTCGAAATTTACCAAAATCATAACGCAATCGTGGCACTGTTCAGGATTCGAAATGCTGATCGGGAGACGGCGACACGTGAACAGTGACGGCGGTGTGAATAGTGAGCGCGGCGTGAACAGTACCCCCCCCCCCCCGGGCGGTGTGAACAGTACCGCGCGAGTGAACAGTAATCGCGGCATGAACAATGTCGTGCGTGAACAGTATCGCGCCATGAACAGTGTCAGGCGTGAACAGTACCCCCTGCGTGAAAGACAAATCCGGCGATGGATGTTTGTTGAAGAAGAAGAAGCTTTCGAATGGATGGGTCTCTTGGTAGTGAAAGGGAGAGAGAGATGGATTGATGGTGGAGGCTGTTTTTCATGGAGGAAGAGGATAAGGTTGGAGAAGATGACGACTTGGCTTGACCTAGGGCTGCGTGCAGTATAAAAATAATAGAGAGGGATATTTGGGCTTGGCTTCTCCTTGGGCTTGGGCTTGGCTCAAAGTCACCTCACCTAATTAACAAAAATTGCCCCCAAACCAATTAATTCTCTTTTTCCCTTATTTCTTCCCAATTCACCTCCAATTTCTCAAATTTCAATTATGCAAATCTCTAAAATTAACTTTCAACACAACTTTAAACATGAAATTGGCCTTACAATTAATTCAAATCTCAAAATTAAAACTTTAATTAATACCTGAAAATGTCTTTTGTTACAATATAGGTTTTTTTTAGTTCAACAACAATTGGGGGAGAAGAGATTTTAACCTATGACCTTTTGGCATAAGTGCATACTTTATGTCATTTGAGTTATACTCTTGTTGGCTCCTAAATATACGTTTTAGTCCATAGCATTGGATTGGTTCTTCAATTTGGTCCTTAATATTTTAAAACTTTTGATTCAATTCCTCATATATTGATTTTTTTTTTCAATTAAGTAATTTCAATCGCTAAATATTAAAAGAATGATTGACATATAAATTTAAAAATAGTAATTTTTATGAGCTTGTCAATCATTAATATCCTAACATTTTAATGGGTCAATTTTTTATAACAACAATCCTAACATTTTAATGGGTCAATTTTTTATAACAATCAATTTTTGATTAAGTTATTATGTCATGAGTAATAAAATTAGCACTTAAAAAAAAATAAAATAGGTGAGTTTTGTGACTATTTCTTCAAATTAAAGCATAAAGCATTGTACTTTTACTTCAATTAATAAAGTATACTTTGATATTACATCATTATCTTGTTAACTAATTTTAATACTTTGTGACAATAAGGACTTGATTGAAAAAAAAAATCAATACGTTATAAATGAAATTTAAGTTTTTAAAAGATTAGGGATCAAATTGAAAAAGTTATCCAAATGTAAGGAGCAAAATACATATTTAACTTAAAATTTAGGATTATTTACTTTCTAGCCACTGCTTCTAAGTAAGAAGCTTGTAATATGTCATTAGATTCTCATAAACTTATTAAACAATCTTTTAAAATTTATTATATACAAATTGAAATGTGAGGGTTCTATTAGACACAAAGTTAAATTTTATGTCTAATAAATTTATAAATTTCAAAAATATTGAATAGACCCAACCTCGTTTGGTTCACAATCTATTTTCATTTTTATATTTTCAAAAACAAAAAATACAATAAAAATAATGAAATCAATTTGGTATGCTTATTTTTAAAAACGATGTTAAAAAACGAACACTTAAAATAGCATATTTTAAAAAACAGCAATTTTTTTAAAATTTTGTTTTTATTGTGAATATGGCATATGTAAATGCCCATTCCACATGCCTGATCCGCTAACACGCAAGTGCACGTGATCGAAGTAATAAAAAAAACTGGAAGTATTCCAGAGTATCGTACCCAAGGGAACGGGTTTTAACAAAATCTACTTAGACGACACAAAATATGTTTGCAAATTGCAAATTAAGGTAACCAATGGTGTGAAAAAGATTGAGTGGTTGTTTTTGCTAAAGAAAACTAAATAAAAATGATAATAGAGGGATTCAAACGAGTTTTTGCTCCATTGAAAGAAATTGCGGCCTAATTGCAATTGCATTCCTATGACTTCAACATCTAAGCTTTGTAAACCGAATTCAACACCTATTCGACCTTCTATGAAGTATCTTTAGGAGGCTAAGCGATTAAACCGATATTTCTATGGCTAATACGAACTTAGTTAATTTTGAAACACAATTCTTTTGGTTTTAAAGGTTTTGCCCTATGTCTAGGGTCAAAAACAAATTCCTATGTCTAGGCTATTTTCCTTTATTGCTTTTATGAAATCTAAATTTTTATCTAACCTTTTCAGAATTAGACTCAATTTTTGTATACTAATCTAGGTGATCAATCTAGACTAATAATAAGCATTAAAATCAATAAAAGCAAACAAGCTATGGATGAAGCAAGGTTGCTCTCACAATTAGGCATTTATTCCTATCTTTAGGGCATCCACATGCTTGAATCCTAAAGAAGAAATTAGCTCATCATAATTAAATTAACAAAAACAGTAAGCTAAAATTAAAGTAATTCATTGGTAGAAAAGAAAATTGAGAAAATAAACTAAAGAATTCTAGCAATGGAAATTTTATTATGCCAAAAGAAGCTTTCAAGCAAAATGGAAGAATTTATAATTTTATTAAAATGCAAAAAAAAAGAAGATACAATTAGTAACTATATTTAAATTAAAACAAAACAGCAATTAAAAACAATAAAAACAAAACAGAAATTAAAAACAAAAATTAAAGATGAAGAAAACAGTATCGTTCGTGAAAGAAACCCACAAAAAAAAGTGAAGATCTTCCTCCCAAATCGAGCTCAATCGAATAAGGTTTTGCTTCTTATCAACATCAACTTCGTTGAGATCGAATTAAGGAAGAGATTCGAACTAAAATGACGAAGAATTGAATAGAAAAACAGAAACTACAAGCAAACTGAAAATTGCAGAAAATGGGCGAGCAGCAGAAAAACCCAGCCACCATTTGCTTCGTTTTCCACCATTTTTATAGGAGTTGAGGGCTAGGGTTTCCATATAAATCATCCTCAATCCATGGGCTAACTTCTAGGAATCAAATCGGGATGAAAATCTTCCAAAATCGTGCACAAAATCCATGATTTACGTGATTTGCGTGATTTTCGGACTTGGTCTGTAATTCCAGAGAATGCAATTAGATTGCAATTGCATTCTCCTTCCTCTGTTCTTCTGGTTACATTGCAAATGGAATGCAATTGCATTCCTTTTGCAAAGTCTTCAATTCTGCACAAAAGACAACAACTTAAGCTACTTTCTTTATCTTTTCACTTAATTCCTTCTCTTATCATATTCCAACAAGCTTGCATGAATTTATTTTAAAATGTTATTTTTAGCTTGCTCGGTAATCAATAAAGCATGCAAAAATGGCAAGAACAACTTAGTTTTAGGGTTAAATAATCCTCATAAATGAGAATTATTAATGCCCATTTGTTATCCATGCCAAGTGGCATTTTCTCCATAGCCAAAGTGTCTTCTAAAGGCCATAGATTGGTGTCCAAATGTACCACATCATCCTCTCTTAAATTGCCTATAAATAGAGAGATTTTTGGAAAAGAAAATACACCAATTTTCCTCCCATTTTCTCTAATTTTTGTGTTTTTAATTTGCCATAAATCTCCACTTTCTTTTGTTTATACTATATATATATATATTCTTTTTATATTTCATCTTTTGTATTATTATTATTATTATTATTATTATATGTTTTGGTAAAGTTTTGGTGCCCGGTTTCGCCTCTCAATTTTACAACACGTTATCAGCACGAATCTCTGTCATTTTTCCCGCTAAAGGTAAGTCTTATAGGTAAGCCATTTTTACGCATTTGGTTTATGTTAAATTTCTAATATAAATATATATTATTATTTTGATAGTGTTATTATGGCAAACCTTACAAAGCTAGAATTTGCGGCCCTGGATATTAATGGAAATAACTACTTGTCATGGATCCTTGACGCTGAGGTCCATTTAGATTCTATGAATCTTGGAGAAACAATTAAAGAAGGAAATGATGCATCAAATCAAGAAAAAACAAAAGCCCTGATCTTCCTTCGCCATCATCTTCACGAGGGATTGAAAATGGAGTATCTTACAATAAAAAATCCATACGTTCTATGGCAAGGTTTGAAAGAAAGGTACGATCATCAAAAAACAGTTATTCTTCCAAAAGCTCGTTATGATTGGATGCATCTAAGGTTGCAGGACTTTAAATCAGTAAGTGAGTATAATTCCGCACTCTTCAGAATTAGTTCAAAATTAAAATTATGCGGAGAAAAGATTACTGATGTTGATATGTTAGAGAAGACATTTTCCACTTTTCATGTCTCGAATATGCTCCTGCAGCAGCAATATCGAGAGAAGGGTTTTGCAAAATATTCTGAACGTATCTCATGTCTTCTCGTTGCTGAACAAAATAACGAGTTATTGATGAAAAATCACGAATCCCGACCAACTGGAGCAACACCATTCCCTGAAGTGAATGTTGTGAATTTTAATAACCGTGGTTGAGGTCGTGGTCGTGGTCGAGGTCGGGACCGCGGTAGAGGAAGAAATACTTATTTTCGTGGTGGGCATTATAATTTTAAGAAACCCACACGAAGTGATGATCATAAAGGAAAGGCTCCACAAGATAGAAGTTCGAAAGGTGATGAACATAAATGTTTCCGGTGCGGAATGACTGGGCACTGGTCACGTACCTATCGTACGTCAAAACACCTTGTTGATCTCTATCAAGCTTCCCTGAAGGAAAAAGGAAAAGGAAAGAATGTGGAGGTAAATCTTGCCATTCAAGAAGATGATGTGTTTGACCCCTCCAATATGATGCATCTTGATGTAGCTGATTATTTTGAATCTCCTGGAGAGAGAATTGATGCAATCAAACAAATAGAGGATGATTTGTATGAAAATATATAATTAAATACTGTTTAGTATATTTTTGTTGTTGTTTTGTTTGTATATATGTTTAAGACTCTTTGTAATCATTTTTCTTTTCTTTTCAATGAAGAAATATGAACAATTTCAATATGTTGAGTAATTCGAAAATGAGCAATGAGGATTTATGTCTGGCAGACTGCGCAACTACGCACACGATACTCATAAATAGAAAATATTTTACTAGATTGACAATGCTGGAAGCAAAAGTCAATACTATATCAGGTTCTGCAAATCTGATTGAAGGTTTTGGAAATGCAAACTTTATTTTGCCTAGAGGAACAAGATTTACAATTAATAATGCTCTGTTCTCTAGCAAATCGAAAAGAAACTTATTAAGTTTTAAAGATATACGTGAAAATAATTATCATGTTGAAACTGATTGTAAAAATAATATAGAGTGTCTCTATATAACATCTATTGTTTCACATGAAAAACGTATATTAGAAACACTGCCTGCTTTTTCTTCTGGATTATACTATACTCATATACGAGTAATCGAAAGTTATGCAATAATGAACCCGAAGTTCATGAATCCAGAAATATTCAGTGTTTGGCATGATCGATTGGGTCATCCAAAGTCAATAATGATGAGAAAAATTATTGAGAATTCACATGGACATCCTTTAAAGAGCCAGAAGATTCTTCAATCCAATGAGTTGTCATGTGATGCTTGTTCTCAAGGGAAATTAATTATTAGACCATCACCAGCTAAAGTGGGGATTGAATCACCTGCATTTTTAGAGCGAATTCAATGTGATATTTGTGGACCTATTAACCCACCAAGTGGTCCATTTAGATATTTTATGGTATTAATTGACGCATCCAGCAGATGGTCACATGTATGCTTATTATCAAGTCGAAATCTTGCATTTGCAAGATTACTTGCTCAAATAATTAAGTTAAAAGCACAATTTCCTGATAATACAATTAAGACCATTCGACTTGATAATGCTGGTGAATTTACATCCCAAACTTTTAATAATTATTGTATGTCAATTGGGATAAGTGTTGAACATCCTGTAGCTCACGTTCATACACAAAATGGTCTAGCAGAATCATTTATAAAACGTCTGCAACTAATTGCAAGACCATTGCTTATGAGAGCTAAACTTCCTACATCGGTATGGGGTCATGCTATTTTGCATGCTGCATCACTGGCACGTATTAGGCCAGTAGCTTATAATAAATACTCCCCAATGCAATTAGCTTATGGCCAGCAACCAAATATTTCCCATCTAAGAATTTTTGGATGTGCAGTATATGTACTGATTGCTCCACCACAACGTACTAAGATGGGTCTTCAAAGGAGGTTAGGAATATATGTTGGTTTTGATTCCCCATCAATTATTAAATATCTTGAACCCCTGACGGGTGATGTATTTACTGCACGATTTGCTGATTGTCATTTTAATAAGACAAATTTTCCAACATTAGGGGGAGGAATTAAGAAGTTGGAAAAAGAAATTACATGGAATGCATCGTTATTATCTCATTTAGATTCTCGTAGAAATCAATGTGAACTTGAAGTTCAAAAGATAATTCATTTGCAAAATATAGCAAATCAACTACCAGATGCATTCACAGATACTAAAAGTGTGACTAAATCATATATACCAGCTGCAAATGCTCCATCAAAAGTTGATATCCCAAAAGAACAAGTTGTCAATAATGAGTCTGGAGCACGCCAGAAGCGTGGTAGACCAATAGGTTCTAAAGATAAAAATCCTCGAAAAAGAAAAGTAGTTGAGAATCAAAATGATTCGATAAAAGGTATGGATGTTCCAGAAGAAATCCAGAATACAACTACTCAAAAGAGTATTGGTGAAAATCAAACGCTTGAGGATAATAATGAAATTTCTATAAACTATGTTACAACAGGAGAGAGATGGAACCGAAATGATATCATTATTGACAATATTTTTTCTTATAATGTTGCTCACGATATTATTCATGAAAGTGACGATTTTGACCCAAAATCTATCGTAGAATGTCAACGTAGAAAGGATTGGCCGAAGTGGAAAGAAGCAATCCAAGCATAGTTGAACTCACTTTCAAAACGTGAGGTTTTTGGACCAGTAGTCCCAACACCGGAAAACGTCAAACCTGTGGGATATAAATGGGTATTTGTAAGGAAAAGAAATGAAAAGAATGAAGTCACAAGATATAAAACGAGACTTGTTGCACAAGGATTCTCGCAAAGGCCTGGTATTGATTATGAGGAGACATATTCTCCTGTGGTGGATGCAATAACGCTAAAATATTTGATTGGTCTGACTGTATATGAAAAGCTTGATATGCATCTAATGGATGTAGTCACGGCGTATTTATATGGATCTCTGGATAATGACATTTATATGAAAATCCCGGAAGGATTTAAAATACCAGAAACATATGAATCAAGTTCTCGGGAATTGTATTCAATAAAGTTACAGAGATCATTATATGGATTAAAACAATCAGGACGAATGTGGTATAATCGCCTGAGTGAATATCTGTTGAAAGAAGGATACCAAAATAATCCAATATGTCCGTGCGTTTTTATAAAGAAATCTCAGTCAAGATTTGCTATTATAACTGTATATGTTGATGACTTAAATATAATTGGAACTCCTGAAGAATTATCCAAGGCAATAGAATATCTTAAGAAAGAATTCGAGATGAAAGATCTTGGAAAAACAAAATTTTGCCTTGGTTTGCAAATTGAACATTTAGCATATGGGATATTTGTTCATCAATCAACTTATACAGAGAAAATCTTAAAAATATTCTATATGGATAAAGCACATCCATTGAACATTCCAATGGAAGTTCGTTCACTGGATATAAAGAAAGATATATTTCGACCTCGAGATGACAATGAAGAACTACTTGGTCCTGAAGTACCATATCTTAGTACAATTGGTGCACTTATGTATTTGGCTAATAACACAAGACCAGATATTGCATTTTCAGTAAATTTATTAGCTAGATATAGTTCATGTCCTACAAAAAGACATTGGAACGGAGTTAAGCATGTACTCCGATATCTTCGAGGGACAATTGATATGAGTTTATTTTATTCTAACAAATCAAAGTATGATCTAGTTGGTTATGCAGATTCTGGTTATCTATCTGACCCACACAAAGCTAGATCTCAGACAGGTTATCTATTCACATGTGGAGGAACTGCTATATCGTGGCGATCAGTGAAACAGACTATAACGGCCACTTCTTCAAATCATGCTGAAATCCTCGCTATTCATGAAGCAAGTCGAGAATGTGTATGGCTAAGATCGATGACACAACACATTCATCAGACATATGGCTTGTCTTCAAGTAAACCTCTTCCAACGATGTTATACGAAGACAACACAGCATGTATAGCTCAAATCAAGGGAGGATATATCAAAGGAGATAGAACAAAGCATATTTCACCAAAGCTCTTCTATACTCATGATCTTGAAGAAAATGGCGATATCACTGTACAACAAATTTGTTCAAAAGATAACCTGGCTGACTTATTTACAAAGGCATTACCAACTGCAACCTTCGATAAATTAGTATATAGCATTGGAATGCGGCGACTCAAAGACTTTAAGTGATGTCTCCATGAGGGGGAGTGAATGTATTATAGTAAACTATATAAAATATGTACTATTTTTCCTTCACTAGGGTTTTTCTTCTCATTGGGTTTTTCCCTAGTAAGGTTTTAACGAGACATATTTTATATAAATGGGCATTTAAGGGGGAGTATTGTGAATATGGCATATGTAAATGCCCATTCCACATGCCCATTTGTTATCCATGCCAAGTGGCATTTTCTCCATAGCCAAAGTGTCTTCTAAAGGCCATAGATTGGTGTCCAAATGTACCACATCATCCTCTCTTAAATTGCCTATAAATAGAGAGATTTTTGGAAAAGAAAATACACTAATTTTCCTCCCATTTTCTCTAATTTTTGTGTTTTTAATTTGCCATAAATCTCCACTTTCTTTTGTTTATACTATATATATATATATATTCTTTTTATATTTCATCTTTTGTATTATTATTATTATTATATGTTTTGGTAAAATTTTGGTGCCCGATTTCGCCTCTCAATTTTACAACAGTTTTTAAAAAATTATAAAAACAAGAGATGCACTCGAAAAAGAAAAGTTTTGAAAAATTTCTACTTTTTAATAGAGAGATATAAAATTAGATTGTAGATCATAGATATAAACCAAATTAAAATTTTGCCCAATCTCCATCAACTAAATTTATAATTTATACCTAAGTTTATTTATAAAAAAAACACAGTTAATAACTGCTACAATAATTCAAACTCAATGGCCAAGCATAGCTCAACCGACCTAAATTTATTTAAAAAAAACAGTTAATAACTGCTACAATAATTCAAACTCAATGGCCGAACATAGCTCAACCGACATAAAATATGTACTATTGAATTAGAAATTCAAATTTCTCATCCCACAATATCAAAAGGAAAAAAAAAATCAAACTCAACAGAAAAAACCAAGACGATCATCAATCCAATCCACTACGCTTTAACTTTTCCGGCGAGCATAAAGCATTTATACACGACGGTTCTGACCAAATCTCCCCCTCCCCAAGCATCTCTCAATTCCTTAACCATTTCTTCACACATCACATCAACGCCATTCTCCTTCGCCAAAATCACCGGCCCCATCGATTTCAGATACTTCAACATTCCTTCGAACGAAAACTCCTGCTCCATCTCCAATGGCACCGGCTCCCCTTCCGATCCTATCCCCACGCTCTCGAACGGAAACGGAAGCGTCCTGTATCCGTTCAGTACGTATTCCTTCACGTTTTGGTCCCAAAACGGCAGCGTCGCTTCCGTCAATCGATTCATCGCAGCGTCGAAGGCGTCGTTCAAGGATATGTAGTAGTATCCCCAAACGGCGATGATTCCGCCGGGCTTCCGGAGAAGACGACTGGCTACGGGGTAGAATTTCGGCAGATCGAACCAGTGTACGGCCTCGGCGGAGACGATCAGATCTACTGCGTTCTCGGCGCCGATTGATTTCACCATCTCGTCTTCGCTCATCGCGGCCGGTAGGTGCAGGTATCGGACTCTTTCGTGCTTCATCGCGCATTCTAATTGAGCTTTGCTCACATCGATTCCGATTACTCTCTCGTAATGCTCTGCAACCTGCAATTGAATCAAAATGAAATCGAAATTTCGTGAAGATCACAACAGCGATTGTGTAATGCGATAGATCTAAAGGATGAAAAGACTAACGCCGAGAGCGGCTTGGCCGTTGCCGGTGCCAAAGTCGCAGGCGAGGGACTGGCCGGCTGTGAGGGCGGCGATTTTGGAGTACCACTCGGCGGGGTAAGATCTGGGCCTCCCTTCTAGGTATTTTTCGGCCAAATTCTCTTTCCCGTACTTGTCCGCCATTGTTGCTATTTTCGATTCGGTGTTGGTTTGGATCTGTGAGAATTTATATACAGAGCTTTGATTTGGATACTTTAGAAAATTGTTTCTTTACTGGATAATTTATTAATTTCAAGTGGATGATAAAGTGGTGGTGAAATTAAGAGAAAAAAAATTGTTCAATTCAATGAATCTTGTGGAGGTTTATTGCTGGGTTTGACATTGTGTAGTTATTTTCTCAGAGAGACGTTGGAGTATTCAAACACGGCACAATGGAATTGAAAGATAGTGACGTGTCCGATCTCCATTAACTTACTTTAAAATTGTAATTGTTATATTTTATTTACTAAATTATGTTCTAATTGAATCCAATCTCTTAAGACCTCTTTGGGGTGTTAGATGAAATATAATAATGTGTAAAGTTAAATAACTATATACTCCAAATACATATAATTATAACTCAAACTAAACAATTATACATCCTAAATATAAATTATATAATTCCATAGACTATTATAACTCACTCAAAGTCTCAAAAAGTCCATTAAATACTATTTTGTTACTCTACTCTCCAACCGATCATCTTTCAACTTTATAAAATTAACAATTTTTATCCATTAATTATTTTTTTTATCATGATTTCAATTTAATGCTATACTTAATAAGAATACAAAAAAAAAATGCTATACTTAATAATTTTTTTTACAATATAATATTGATTTTGTATTTTTAAAAAAACTTTTGTTATGTTTATAATTTGTGTGAGAATTTTGCAAACATGAACTTTTTTTTTTTTTTTTTTTTTTATTATTTTAAGTATAGGGATCAAAAGCAACATGTGTCTTAGAGATACATGACTTGAAATGAACAAAAATTTAAAGATATTTTGAAAGAAGCATAGGGATCAAAGTAGACATATATGTTAGAACATTCATACATTTTTTCATATGATGCAATTGTTGATGTGATAGGTTGGCTTGTTTTTTTTTTTTTTTTTTTTTTTTAAGTTCAACAAATAGTGGTAGGAGGATTTGAATCTTTAACCTCTTGATCGATGACATATGCTTTAACCACTTGAGTTGTGCTAAAGTTGGCATTTTTCTCTCTAATTAATGTCTTTCTATATTTTTGTATCACTTGATAATATGAACAAAGGTATGTTAAGATAGAATAATGTATTCAATCGGATTTGAAGCCAAGACTTATCACCACATCCACAACATTTGACTTGAGTGCCAACTTTTTTTTTTCTTTAAAAAATAGATGGATGTTGGAGACTAAAACCTATTAACCAATTGAAATATGTTCTGGTTGGCAAGACTAGCTTGATTAGAAGAATAATATTTGTCAAAAATAAAATTTTAAAATAATATTATTAAAAAAAAAACATTTCTAATTTTCTCACGACCCAGGTCGTCAGTGTTCAAACTTCAAAGTCAAACACGGCACGACGGAATAAAAAGATATGGGCGGAATTACGCCTCTAGCCTCTACTTTTTTTAATATTTTCCTTGGGTCTTGTGTTAATTTTCTATTATGTAATTTACAGGGCAAATTCTATTTCTTCCGAACTTGGCAAGAGTCCAAAATCAAATTTTATGCTTCAACTCGATCAGTTGTAACCATTTAAACTTTAAATTTTCATTTTTTTAAAAAACTAAAATTTCAATTTCGTCAATTGATGTAATTTACAGGGAAAATTTTATTTCTTCCGAACTTGGTAAGAGTCCAAAATCAAATTTTATCCCTGCCCGTCCTCAGTCCTTGCCTCATTATATATATTAAAAAAAAAACACTAGGAACAATTTCATTGGAAGTTTCTTATATATGTCTAGAGAATAATGAATATCAAAAAATAAGATTGCTATAAATTATTGATTGTTATATTTGATTGTACACTTGGAATTGTTAATTTTATAATAATAAATGATCTTCATATCTTTTTATGAGATTAATTTTATAAATTTTATAGAATTATGATGCATTAATTAATAAACTCTTCAACAAATAGAAATTTTAATGGAATAAATAATTATAAAAAGTTAATTTTTTATATATTAAACTATTTCAATTAATTAAATATATTAAATAGATTACTAATTTATTAATAGTTTCAATAAATATACAATTAAATTCATTTAGTTTATTTTTATAAAGGAAATTTTTAATTTTTACCTGTAAACATAGCACCGTGTATCAATTTTCACTCTAAACTTTTGATTTCATCAAGTTAAACCCTAAACTTAGTTAAATATTGCAATTTCTACCATCTATTCAATTTTCACTAATTTTAACAAAAACAATGAAAAGATCTCCATAAACTCACTAATTTCAATAATATCAAGATTTTTAAAATTTTAAGTTTGATTAATCTACAAATTAACTAATGAATAACTTTACCAAGACTCACAAACTATAATTCATTGAAAGCATATGATAATACTTTTTTTGAATGAACTTTCAAACGAACACTTTGGAGGATAGAAATTGCCCAACTCTTTTAAGCTTAAGGTTAAGATTGTAATACTTATCTAAGTTTGTGGTACAATTTGATGAAATTAAAAGTTTAAGGTATAAATTAATACAACTTGACGAACTCAGGGATAAAAGTTGATTTTTTCTTCTTTTTTTATAAATGAGAATTCGTTGGGTATATTTTCAATCAATCAATTAGTTATGATTAATTTATTACAATTGAATAATTAATTAGGTTAATTCGATACATTAATATAAAATATTTTTTATATAATATAGTTGATTATAAAAATTAATTTCAATAGAATATATATATATATATATATACAAAAGAAAGATGGATATTAACTAAAAAGAGAGAGAGAGAGAAAGAGAATACATGGAGAAAATTTATGTTTTTGCAATAATATCAAAATATATTTACCCATAGGCAGGAGTAGATCTACAAAGGGGTCAGGAGGGGCACGTGCCCCCCTCAAGTTGTCATTATATTGTGTATATATAGATGTTTAACGAACAAACATTAAAGAAACAAGCTTCTAGTTCAGTGGTCGGGGCACGATGGTGACTTTGAATATGTTCCTTTTATTACTTCAATCTTTATTATTAAAAAAAAAAAAAAAAAAAAAAAAAAAAAAAAAAAAAAAAACTCAACTCTTGGAAGTGGTTAATATTTCATTCTATTTGAAACACTGGGTGACATCATCACCTCAACAAAAGAAGATGAAGACGGACGGCGATGAAGTACAGACATATGTTATCAGCTTTAATCATTTCAGCTTTTGTAATTTTGTCTTTTATTTACTTTTCAAAAGCAGCTTTAATAAAGTTTGCTTTTACTTTTTGTAAAGTTTTTATTGAGAATTTGAGTTTCCTCCAAAGAGATAAGGCAAAACAGGGAAATGTCCTGTCGGCCACTCTTGGATTTCCTGTACAATTGTTGAAAGTTTTGGGTTCTATAAAATCCCATGCTCTCAACTCTCAAATGGTATCAGAGCCATGAGCTCAAACATTCTCTCTTACTTCTCTCTACTTTCTCTCTCTATGGAGTAAACATTTCAAGAGCTTAAGATAAGTAATAACTTCTCTCTATAACTCTTTTTTTGGTTCTTATCAATGTTCTTAATTACTTCTTCTAATTTATTAGTCAGTTGTCTCTCTAAACTTAGATGTTTTTAAGGAAGAAATTATTCTTTTCAAAATAACTTGATAAAGGCGTGGTTAACCTTCAAGTTTGAAGAAGAATTATTTTAACCTTACAAACTTTCTAACTTAGATCGATTGATATAAACTAATAAATATTATGAGTAATTAAGCCAAAGCTAAGAATCAATCAAAGTTTATAGTTTATTGTTATTATGCATCTTAAGTTCGTTTTCTCCATCCCTCTTCTCTATGCTTTCTAAGTTAAAGAAAAAGCTTTTCTACACTCCCGTCGTAGTAGACACTACTACGTCTTCAAATGATCATGCAAAGGATATTGAAAAAGCTCTGGCGAAATTAACGCATACAGAGAATCAAATAAGCCAAATTGAAGAAAAACTTCATAATTGGTCCGTACCAAAGCTCGAAGTTGGAACTATCTACAGAGTTCCAATATTCAGATACAAAGAACGAGATGTTATACACATTTCGGAATCAAATATTTCAATAGAGAACGATTTCTCCGAATTTCGTCTCTTTGAAAATGAAGAACTGGACACATACCGACAGTATTTTAAATACTTACACATCGGTTGTGTTCAAGTTGCGATCAAACCTCTCTATAGGACAGGCTTAGATTCTCCAATCTATGTCGCCTTAAGAGACAAACGATTCTTGAACTTCACAGATTCTATTCTGGGAATAGTTCAATCAAATCTTGAGAACGGCCCTGTTTACTTTTCGTGTAAACCAGGATTCAACGTCTCTCTTCAAGATCGTAACATCCTAGATGTACTTAGTCTGGATGTTAGAGGTCAAGGATTACGCATGAAAGATGGTTCATACCCATATGCAATCATCTTCAGGCTGTATTACAAGGTGATGGAAACCAATCTATCACCAAGGGCTTTGGCAGTTTCTCCTAGAAACTACACCATGCTTATGGAAGTCAACTTAGAGAAATCCTCTATGATTGTCCCTAAGCGTCTCAATTGGCGAGAACTAACGTCTAATCCAATATGGAGAATAGAAAATGCTACTATTCCCCAGGATAGACAAAGTTCTAATGCTCAAATATCTGAATTTGCTGATGGTCATGTGGAAGTCCAATTCGGTTCTCTGGACAACCCTAAACCACCACTAATTCAAGAATACTTAAGTAGCAGGCCTAGTACCAGTTCAACTGGACGCCCCGCTACTAATCAAAGGTCTGTCGAAAGATCTAGATCCCTTAGAGTGGATTATGACTTTCCAGTTCCAGACATTCAACAAGAAAAGTCTGAAGGATCTTTATCTCCTACTCAGACTGAAATGGAAAGAAAATTTGGGCATATTTATGACCAGATCAATACTCTCACTACTGAGAAAAGATCAATTGACGAAAGATATGGTGAATATCTCACCATAGCTTTCGAAGATCTCAAAAAAGGTAAGAGGACTGATTTTTCAGATCTTCTTACTAAACAAAAATTCATTGATCTGAATAATCGTCAGGTTAATGTTATCAAAAGGCCAACCATTTGGCTAACAACTACTGGAAAAGAAATAACTTCTGACTATCCTCCGGAAGAAGAAGCTAATTTCTCTCATCCTTTAGTTCCCTCCTCAAAAATAATCTCTTCTCCTTACAAATCAATTGATGAAGAGAAAACAAAAGCTGTTGGTGTTAGAGAAATCAAGAACATCCAACAACAACTCAACTACTCTAATAAAGTCCTTACGACTCTATCAAAGTCAGTTGAAGAGATAAAAACCTCTGACCAAATGGTTAAGATGGTTTCAAAAGAGCATGTCGGTTTTCCAAAAATCGACCCTCTCCGACCAACGATTCAACCAAACCCAAGGCAACCTGCCTTAAAGTTTGGCGAAACCGGTATTGAAGAACTTCTTGGAAAAATCAATAAGAAGTTATCAAATGAAGAACCTACTGCTAGTAAGGCAGAAAGTTCTAAAAGAACGATTCAGGCTTTCGGACTTTCTAAAAAAGACGAAAACTTGAATATGATCAAAAGGGTTGATCCTTTCGAATCAACTACAAAGATTCTTCCTATCAGTAACGTTACTGAATTAAAGAATCATTACAAAAGACCATCACCACCCGATCTCGGATGGGATGACTTCAAACCAGAATCTCGTAATTATGACGGGACTTCTCTAATAACTTGGAACGTTGACGGTTGCTCTGAAGGGCAAATGATCACTATATTCCAAGAAATGTTCGTGGCAAGTACGGCTTACTCCGCCAAAAAGCTTACTCAGCCCGAAATTTTAAACTGCCTACTTTCCGGATTAATAGGTAATCTAAGAAGTTGGTGGTATAATCAATTGACTGAAGAAAACAGGATGTCAATAAAAGAATCAGTCTTAGACACCAATAAGACCAGAATCAATGCCGATGGTCTAGAAGAAAGGTACACGACCACGGAACCAAATTGTGTAGACACTTTTGTTTACACATGCATGAAACACTTCATAGGTCGAACAGACCTATACAGTGATCAATCTATGGAAGCTCTCTTAGGGATGAAATGCCACAAGATGAGTGATTTCAAATGGTATAAAGACACCTATATGACACGTCTTTATAACTTAACTACATGTGGGGATAATGTTTGGAAACGAAAGTTTGTTTCCGGATTACCCAAATATGTAAGTCAAAAATTCTATTCTACCATGACGACAAAACATGGAGGAGTAGAAATCAATTGGGCATCCCTAACTTATGGGGATATCCATAGCGCTATCCAGGCAGTTTGCTTAGAACTCTGCCAGAAGCAGCAGCACAACAAAAGAGTTGCAACAGACGCAGATTACCGAAAGGAACTGGGGTCTTTTTGCAAGCAATATGGGGTAGAAAATAAACCTCCTTCAAAGAAAAGATCGAATAAAAAGCTTTTTTCCAAAAGCAAACGATCCTCAAATGAGTATGTTCCTCGAAAAAGGAAATACTACAACAAACGGAAGGCTAAGAAAAGACAAGCCGCCGTTGACAGAAGCACTGTTAAGTGCTACAACTGTCAAAAAACTGGGCATTATGCTAGTAGATGTCCAGATCTCAAGAAAAAGATAAATAAGTTAGAGATCGATGACGATGTCAAACAATCTCTACTTAGTATCTTTGAAGATCTATCTATCAAAGGAGATTCTTCTTCAGAATCCTCTGATAATGATATGATCAATCAAATAGAAGAAGGTACAGATTACTTCGACCCTTCTTCTTCAAATGAATCAGACGATGATGTCATTCCTTGCGGAGGATGCATCAACGTACTTACAAAAATTCAGGAAACACTCTTCGAATCTATTGAAGTAATTCCTGATCCTAATCTCCAAAAACAGATGCTCATTAAGCTCAAGGAAGAACTTAAAGGGACATCTGCTGAAGAAGAAAGAAAACCTATCTACTTCAACTTTCAGGAAGTAATCGATAGGCTCAAAAGGGAAGAAAATCCAATGCCAGTCAGGATTCAAGACTTGCAATTGGAAATCAAAACCCTCAAACGAGAAGTTGCTGAAACAAAGCAACGTCTTACTTCTCTTGAAAACAAGATGCTTGTTGTTCAAGAAAGATCAAACCTGATGATCCCTGTTGAAGCAGGAACATCTTCTCAAATATTTGTTAATGATAATATTAATTACATTAACAAAGTTTTCAATCAGAAGTGGTATTCAAAAATCACTTTAAAAATCCGTGATTATAAGATTACGGTGATAGCCCTCATAGATTCGGGAGCTGATCAAAATGTCCTAAATGAAGGAGTTATCCCTTCTAGGTATTTTGAGATATCTCACCAAACTCTAAGGGGAGCAAACAATCAGGAACTGATAGTTAACTACAAGCTATCAGGAGTCCACATATGCAACAAAGATGTGTGTTTTCTAAACACATTTCTTTGTATGAAAGATTTGAATGAGGAAGTGATTCTCGGAACCCCATTCCTCACTCAACTCTATCCATTCGAAGTTTCTGAAGAAGGCATTACTTCTCATAAACTGGGAAAAACAATTATTTTCGAGTTCTGCGACATCATTACTTCTAAATATATTTCAAATATTGAGGAATGCCTCAATAAAATCTCTAGGAAGGAAAAACAAATAAAATTCCTTCAAGACGATGTCAAATGCAGAAGGATTTCTGAAGAAATCATAAAACCTTCTGTTCAAAATAATATTCAGCAAATTCTGAAAAGAATTCAGACTGAAATATGTTCAAATATCCCAAATGCTTTTTGGGACAGAAAACATCACATAGTGGATCTTCCCTATGTAGATCGATTTGATGAGGCCCAAATCCCTACTAGGGCAAGGCCCATTCAAATGTCAAAAGAGCTCGTCAAAACTTGTAAAAACGAGATTGACGATCTTCTCAAAAAGGGTTTAATAAGCCCATCAAAGAGCCCATGGTCATGTGCGGCTTTCTACGTTAATAATCAAGCTGAAAAGGAACGTGGCATTCCTAGATTGGTTATTAACTACAAACCTTTAAACAAGGTTCTCAAATGGATTAGGTATCCAATACCTAATCGCCAAGATTTGCTTAAGCGAGTAGCTTCTGCAAAAGTCTTTTCGAAATTTGATATGAAATCTGGCTTCTGGCAGATTCAGATCAATATCAAAGATCGGTATAAAACCGCTTTCAATGTACCATTCGGTCAATACGAATGGAATGTAATGCCATTTGGCCTAAAGAATGCTCCTTCGGAGTTTCAAAAGGTCATGAATGACATTTTCAACCAGTATCAAGACTTCACAATAGTTTATATTGATGACATTCTTGTATACTCTCAAACAGTAGAGGAACATTTTAAACATTTAAAATGTTTTATCTATGTAATCAAGAAAAATGGTCTTGTGGTATCTCTACCCAAGATAACATTATTTCAAACAAAGATTCGTTTCTTAGGATACGAAATCGATCAAGGAATCATCAAACCTATCCAACGGTCATTAGACTTCGTGGATAAGTTTCCCGATGTTATTCAAGATAAAACTCAGCTACAGAGATTTCTTGGCTGTGTTAATTATATCGGAGACTTTATTAAAAATCTCCGTATCATTTGTCTGCCACTCTATGACAGACTAAAGAAAAATCCAAAGCCATGGAAAGACGAGCACACCAGTGCTGTCAAATCCATCAAGGCTTTATCAAAAGCCATCCCATGCTTATCGCTAGTGGATGAGTCGGCAAAAATTATTGTCGAAACCGATGCCTCAGATCTCGGTTACGGCGGTATCCTAAAACAGGAAGTTAACGGAAAAGAAGCACTTATCCGTTATCATTCAGGAATATGGAATAGTGCTCAAAAGAACTATTCCACTATAAAAAAGGAAGTGCTAGCAATAGTACTTTGTGTTCAAAAGTTCCAATGAGATCTTATCAACAAGGATTTTCTTGTCAGAACTGATTCAAAAGCAAGTAAATATATCTTTGAAAAAGATATAAAAAATCTTGTCTCAAAGCAAATCTTTGCAAGATGGCAAGCAATCCTATCTTGCTTTGATTTCTCAATCGTGCCTATAAAAGGCAGTGAGAACAGCTTAGCTGATTACCTCTCGAGAGAACATCTCTCTCAAGAAATCTCTAAAGCTCTCTCTCTTCAATGCAACACGGTCGTCCGAGACCGCCATCCACTGGAAGGCCCCCAGGGCCGACCTCCTCAAATAACTCCAATCAAGGAGTAACCCAATCAATTGCTAGTTCTTCTGGATCTAGTTCTCAAAGGGGAAAACGCCCCATTTCTCAAACTGCTGCACTCAATCCCATGAATGCAGACAACTACGCGATGGATCTCGATTATACAACGATATCCAGGCGACGTCAAGGTTCCTCACAGAGGAATTTATCAATTAGAGAAGGAGAAAGACCTGTTCAGGCTCCATCTTCTCTAAATTCAATCAGACCAGCATCATGACCGATTTCTCGAAATCAATCCTATGCTAGGACTTTACGACCTGCTGTCTTTCAGGCAAGACCTCAGATAACAGGTTATCATACAAAAACTTCATTAGAAGAAATCATCATTGAGCCAGAATTCGATGGTCCTTCTCCTAACGAAGTATGTGCTCAAATATATCCTTCTGGCTTTCTCTTTATGCCTGAGGATACTTCAAAAACAAGATTATTCTATGAATTTATTTTGGTTGATACTAAATCAATCGAAATAATTCATGTGCCGGACAGAAATGATCCGTCAAGAATAATTTTTTCAAAGTTGAGAATTCTTAGGGTTCTTACGCCATCTCACTGGTCTCAGGGGATGTCGGTTCCCAAGCGATTCTCAAGAAGTTTCAGACCACAAACATATTGTTACCATGACTATATCATGGCTTGGTACAATATATTTTGGTATGAACCATATAACCATTCATGGTTTGTTACTTTTTGTAAGAAATCTTACAAATTTAACTTTCCTAATTGGTTTCAAAGATGGTGGTTTAATTTTGGTATTTCACAAGAAATATTTCCTGTAGAAATACAAAAATCATTCCATCTTTTTTCATCTAGTGTCCATTCATCTCCACTCGCGATGACGTTTAGATTCTCTTTGAATTTTCAATGACCTTGGATCTTTTGCTGGAATTACCAGTTAGCTCCAAAGTGAAAATTTAAAACCCTTAACAAGGTTTTAAAGATCAAATGGTGGGAAAAATTCGATATTTCTCATCTTACAGAAGAAAGGATAAGCCGTTTCCTAAAGGCTAATCCTCATCATTCTCGTGTAGAAGAGGAACAATTCCTTCTACAGAGAAGTTCAACAATAGCATCTTTAGCTGGAGCATCTTCTGCTTCTGAGCTAAAGACTGTAATCCAAGAAGCTTCTCAGGAACCCACTGAGAACATCCAAATTCAAAAGGAAGATGCTGATATTGACGACCTAATATCACAATCTTCTGTCAATGATATCAATTTTGAATACGACCCGTATTTAAATTTTGATATTTTAGATCCATACCTGGATTCTCAACCGAGTTGAAGGGTATGATTAATATGTAAATTAATAATAATAAATTTGTAAATTATGTACTGTAAAAACCAGTATGTATAAACAAAATCATCGTCAACTATACTAGTCTCCGATTGAAAGGGGAGGATGATGGAGATAGTGACACTCCAGAACAAGTGAGAATAACCGACTCACAGGCCGCGCAGAAGGCGAAGGACAAATCCTTGAACAGGAAAAGATTGCCATGATTAATTTAATCAACTAAAAATCAAGAGAATATGGTAAGGTGTGTAAGGCAGCAATGGCAGGAGGCCGAAGTAAGTCCTGGGATCACACCCTCAGTGGTTTAACGCCAGCTTCTCGAGATATTTAGAAGAAAAAATACTAATCATAAAGCAATCAGTCCAGGCCATTCAGGAGAAACACTGGGTGACATCATCACCTCAACAAAAGAAGATGAAGACGGACGGCGATGAAGTACAGACTCTTGGAAGTGGTTAATATTTCATTCTATTTGAATTTTGTATTATGCAAATATATATACACAAATGTAAAAATATTTTTGAATGGTTAGTAAATTATTTTAGAAATATTAATTGCAACGAAAGCTTAATTATTTTTAAAAATCTTTGGTAAATATTTATAAGTTTCATTATTTTTTTTCTTTTTTTTTTTTTTTTAGAACACAAGTTTCATTCTTTTACTTATATATTTATGTAGATAATTTTATAATTAATATTACTTAATCTAAATTTTATATATCAATATATCTAAAATTATATCTATATGACTTATAAATTACAAGTTTAGTTTTTGAATTTTTAAATTTGTGTCCAATAGGTTTGCAAATTTTAAAACGAGTCTAATAGATTTTTACCCCATTTAATAATAATTTAGTTTTGGAAAATAAGCTTATAAATTCCACTTCCATCATGAGTTTTTTTTTTCTCGTTATCTACTCTCTAAACCTGTTCTCAAAATCCAAGCTAAGTTTTTTAAAAGCTAAAAAAATCAGTTATCAAAAACTTGTTTTTGTTCTTGGAATTTGGCTAAGAATTCAATTATTTCCTTAAGAGAGGTAAAACCCATGGTAAAGAAATTGTGAGGAACCAAGAACAAATTTTAAAAATAGAAAACAAAAAATGAAATTGTTATAAGCATGACCTAAACTTTTAATTTTCTATGTAATAAGTTATTGAATTTTCAAAATGCCTAATAAGTTTATAAACTTTCAATTTTGTATCATTAAATCTCTCACATATTTGAAAATTTTAAAAATGAACTATTCTATTATAATTTTGTGTCTAATTGAACTCTAAACTTTCAATTATATGTATCTAACATGTACATACATTTTAAAAAATGTCAAATAGGTAAATGACTTATTAGACACAAAATTATGAACTCAAAAGGAAAAAGTATATTGACACAAGATTAAAAGTTTACAGATATAATAGAAACAAAACTTGAAAATTTAATAACTTATTAGACACAAAATTGAAAGTTGAAGGATTTTTAGACACCTTTAAAGTCTAACTTTCCATCATTTTTCATACCAAAGCCTAAATACTTAATTAGTCTAAGATTAAAAAAGGAACTTAAAGTCAAACTATAAAAGTGAGATATAAATTTAAGGTTAGGTAATAAGTTTAGTTCCCTAAACTTTTAAGTTTGTGTGTATTTGGTTATTGAACTTTTAAAAAGTGCATAATATATCACTTAACTTTCATATTTGCATCTAATAAGTTCTTAAACTTTAAAAATGTCTAATAAGTATTTGAACTTTTAATTTTGTGACTAATAGGTCATTAACATATTCAAAAAATTTAAAAATTAATTGATCTATTATATATAAAATTAAATTTTATGTCTAATTAGACCCCTACTTTTTAAATTTCATGTCTAGTAGATTCGTGAATTAAAAAAAAAAATTGAATGAGTCGAGGACATATTAGACACAAAATTGAAAATTAAATGACCTATTGGACACATAATTGAAAGTTTGAGGAACTATTAGACATTTTTAAAAGTTTAAGGACCAAGTAGACACAAATTTAAAAGTTCATAAACCTATTACATACTTTTTAAAGTTCAAAAACTAAATAGACATAAATCTAAAAGTTCAGAAACTAACTGTACTTCGATCAACATGCATATTAGGTAATTTAACAAAAAAAATTAACTCATCGTGTAGAGGTAAAAAATAAAATGTACTATAAAAATGAGTTACACACATATAATTTTATAGGTTAAAAATCACTTTTGTCCCTAAACTTTCATGGAGGCAACAATTTAGTCTCTAAACTTTGATATGTAATGATTTAGTCCATGTACTTCAATTTTGTAATAATTTAGTCCATGAACTTTAACATGTAACAATTTAATTCTTGTACTTTTATATTTGTAACAATTTAATCCATGTCGTAAAAAAATTCTTTAAAATTGAATGTCGATTTATATTATTTAACGATTTAGACTATGTAGCTTATAAACATATTGAGTTCTTAATTAGTTTATTATACCTATATAAGAAATTTCATTGAATCATAATTATAATTTTCACGATATAAACTAAATTATTACATATTAAAATTTAAATATTAAATTATCACAAAATTAAAAATACAGAAACTAAATCAATATAAATAAAAAGTTCATATACTAAATTATTACTTTACTGAAAAATAAAAGAATAAATGTAATTTTTAACCAAAATTATACATTCCAATAAAGGAGATAAAAGCTCTATCGACATCCATAAAGCGACAAACATCCTCTCGATTATCGTAAACCGTACTTTTTTTTTGGAACATTATCTACCGTACTTGCACGTGATTTCTCCCGTCATATTTTTGAAACGTTATACGTTATTTTCCACCCGCCAATTTTTGTTACTTCCACTTCCAGCCTCGTGGATGAAATTTAATTTAGGTTTCTTTGATACTCATTTAAGCTTCGTTTGATAATCATTTAGATTTCATTTGATAATCATTTGGGCTTCGTTTGATAATCATTTAATTTTTAAAAATTAAGTCTATAAATACTACTCAAATCCATAGATTTACTTATTTTGTTATCTATCTTTTACCTATGTTTTCAAAAACCAAGTCAGGTTTTAAAAACTAAAAAAAATAGTTTTCAAAAACTTGTTTTTGTTTTTAGAATTTGGCTAATAATTCAAATGTCTCCTTAAGAGAGATGAAAACCATGGTAGAAAAATTAGGAGAAAACAAGCTTAATTTTCAAAAACCAAAAACCAAATGGTTATCAAACGGGGTCTTGATTTTTAGTTTTTGGTTTTTGAAAATTAAGCTTGTTTTCTCTCAATTTCTCTACAATAGTTTTCATCTCCCTTAATGAAACATTTGAATTCTTAGCTAAATTCTAAAAACAAAAACAAGTTTTTGAAAACTATTTTTTTTAGTTTTCAAAACATGGCTTGGTTTTTTAAAACATAGGTAAAAGGTAGATAATAAAACAAGTAAATCCAAGGGTGGAAGTAGTATTTATAGGCTTAATTTTCAAAAACCAAAAACCAAAAACTAAAGCCCCGTCTGATAACCATTTGATTTTTGGTTTTTGGTTTTTGAAAATTAAGCTTGTTTTCTCCCAATTTCTCTATAATGGTTTTCATCTCCCTTAAGGAAGTATTTGAATTCTTAACCAAATTCTAAAAACAAAAACAAGTTTTTGGAAACTACTTTTTTTAGTTTTCAAAACATGGCTTGGTTTTTGAAAACATAGGCAAAAAGTATATGACAAAACAAGTAAAACCATAGGTGGGAGTAGTATTTATAGGCTTAATTTTTAAAAACCAAAAACCAAAAATCAAATGGTTATCAAACGGGGCCTAAATGGTTATCAAACTGGGCCTTAGGCCCCGTTTGATAACCATTGTTTTCTCTCAATTTCTCTACAATAGATTTTATCTACCTTAAGGAAGCATTTTAATTCTTAGCTAAATTCTAAAAACAAAAACAAGTTTTTGGAAACTATTTTTTTTAGTTTTCAAAACATGGCTTGGTTTTTGAAAACATAGGTAAAAAGGAGATAACAAAACAAGTAAATCCATAGGTGGGAGTAGCATTTATAGGCTTAATTTTCAAAAACCAAAAACCAAAAATCAAATGGTTATCAAACGGGGCCTTAGTTTTTAGTTTTTGGTTTTTGAAAATTAAGCTTGTTTTCTCCCAATTTCTCTACAATGGTTTTCATCTTCCTTAAGGAAGTATTTGAATTCTTAGCCAAATTCTAAAAACAAAAACAAGTTTTTGAAAACTACTTTTTTTAGTTTTCAAAACATGGCTTGGTTTTTGAAAACATAGACAAAAAGTATATGAAAAAACAAGTAAAACCATAAGGTGGGAGTAGTATTTATAGGCTTAATTTTTAAAAACTAAAAACCAAAAACCAAATGGTTATCAAACGGGACCTTAATTTTTTATTTTTAGTTTTTGAACATTATGTTTGTTTTCTCACAATTTTCTATACTGATTTTATCTTCTCTACTTGGTTTTCATCTTTCTTGAGGAAATATCTGAATTTTTAGTCAAATTCTAAAAACAAAAATAAGTTTTTAAAAATTATTTTTTTAGTTTTCAAAACTTGGCTTGATTTTTAAAAACATATGTACAAAGTAGATAAGAAAACATGGGAATCCATAGGTGAAAGTAGTATTTATAAGCTTAAATTTCAAAAACAAAAAATAAAAAATCAAATGGTTATCAAACGGGGCTTTAGCCATGAAACTTCAATAGTTCAATTTGTAACAATTTAGTCTGCATACAATAATTTAATCTCTATATTTATAAATTTATAATAGTTTAATTCCTACTATAAAAAATTTCATCAAAATTAATTGTTAATTTTTATTGTGTAACGATTTAGTCTTTGTAGTTTATAAATACATATGGTCTTGATCATGTCATCGATCATATTTCATTGAACCTTAATAATATCTTTCACGATAGAGACTAAATTGTTATAAATTAAGTATAGGGACTAAACCATTATAAAATTTAAAGTACAATGACTAAATCGTCACAAACTAAAATACATTGACTAAATTGTTACTTTTATGAAAGTATAGAGACGAGTGTTTTTCAACCTCACAAATTTTATTTTTGTAATTTGCCTATTTCTTAAATTATATATTTTTTTATATGCTGACTCGAGCTTAACTCAAAAATATTATATTCTCAAGAGAAATGTTAGAAGTTCAAATTGCCGAACTAAGAAAAATGTAGGTATCTATTAGTATTTAAAAACAGTTTCTAAATTTTTATGTGGTTTTGTTCAGTTACACATATCTTAATAGATAAGGTATCTTTAACCATTCTCTACGATTATTGGACTAAAGAAAATTAAAATTGCATAGTGTTATTAGAATTAATTCACACAATATGAGTATAATAAGAACTTAGAACAAGTGAGACATATAAGTTCCGTTAAATTATTGTAAAATTTAATTGAACAGTATGATTTCGTATCCAAATATTTTTTTTAAAGAAACTAAATACTACTTTTAATTATTATTATTTTGTCACAATTTGAAATTATATTGAAGTAACGTGTGATTTTGATAGCGAGAAGAAGTAAAATAACCTTGGGAGTGACATTATTGAATTAGACTAAATATACATTTTAGTCCATAATGTTGGGATGTTTTTGCTATTTAGTTTCTATTGTTATAAAATTTCATTTTAGCCCTTTATATTTAATTTTTTTTCAATTATACCCCTTGTCAATGAATGTTCAAATTGGTTGATGACAAATTTACTACATGATATTCAATGAATTGAACAAAGTTTTAGAGATAAAATTAGATCATTCCAACAAAGAAAGTTGAAAATTTTCTAACTTCTTAGAAATTTAAAAGTGAAACTAGAAATTGTTTTACTTGAAGATAGCCTAATTCATTTTCTAGATTTGTGCTAGCTCAATCACTCAGTATATTATGTAATGTAAGTTTATAACAAACTAATTCTAACATTCAATTTCTAAGAATATTATGTCATATAAGTTTATCATCAACCAATTTTAACCTTCAACGACGATGTATACTTACAAAATTTTAAACATAAAAGCTTAAGTTAAAATTTTTAAATAATAAGAACTAAATTAAAAAAAAAATTCAAATGTTATAATCTGAAATATTACATTTTCCCTTAAAATTACTATCATGTTTCCAAAGGAAAATACTTAACTACATATTGGTGTGTAGTATCTTCCTACATACCACTATTAAATTTCTTACAACTAAGAGAGAGAAAGTTGAAAAATGAGAATTAGAATTTTTTAGGCCTGTTTGGTAGGAAATATGGATTTAATTTTATGTTTTTAGATTCACTAAGTTCAGTAAATAAACTTTTGGCATATTTTGAAACAACATTTTTATGTTTTCATTGTATCTAAATTTTAAATTTGAAAATTTAAAATGCATAATTGTATTAAAAAAAAGATGAAAACTTTAATAAATATAGTACTTAATGTTATAAACTCAATTTATTTTTGTTAAAATATGTATAATATAATATATATTATAAATTATATGATATTGTAAAATAATAATCCTACAAAGTTTATAACAAAAAATATGTTCATAAATTAATTAATAATGATTTATATTCAACATAATATTTAGTTTTGAAACTACAACTAATTTCATGGTCTATAAATATATCATAGAACACATTTTGAACAATTATTTAAATTGAAATCTAATTTTTAAACATGCTACCAAACACATATTTGAAAATATGAAATACAACTCTATTTTCATTGAATTTATTGTTTTCAATTTATTGTTTAACAAATAGGCCCTTAATTTCTCTCTTAGTTATTAGAAATTTAATAGTAGTGTATTACATATGCTAAGTAACTTATTGAGGTGATGCTGCCAAATGTGGTTAGCATTTTTTAACCATTGAACGTATAAAAATGCTTCAAATTATATACTAAAAATGATTGAATTCGTTGATTTGTTATTGTGAGGGCGCCATCATTCAATAATTTGTCCAAGTATTGTTAGTTCCAACTTAAGAAATTTCCAGTTAATCGAGCTCGCCCACGCGTTCATGGAGTCCGTGGCCTCCACCGTCACATCTATCCAGCAGTGAAAAATGGAGTTAAACTCACGCGCCACCGTAGAGCGCGTGACAGTGCAGTCCCATTCTTATACGTTTTCTGGAGCGAGAAAATTAATTTGGACGCAGCAGAGAAGAAAAGGAAAGGACAGTGAAGCCGAACGATATTTTTATGCAGCTCTTGTCATCTTCCCCGTTTCCCTCCGGCCAAAAATTGAACTGGATAATCAACCCTAGATTTTGGTCATTGCGAAGAGAAAGAGATTGATCGCATGGTGATTTGGTAAAGATCGAAAGAAAGAAGGTGAGAGCTCTGTAAGGAAAGCGGAATTCAGAGGAAAGAGACGGCGATTCGTTCATCGCTTAACAATGAAGATCCTCACTGAATGATAGACTCTGAAAGTGTTGGAATCTGTATCGTAATTCTTCTCAGAGTTTCAGATTCGAGAACCGTGGGAATCCGTGATTGGCGATATTCCAATTCGAGCAGGCAATTTGAGTTATGGGAGCTGAGAAGAAGTGCCTCTTCACTCTCTTCTCAGCCGCATTGCTTTCTCTGATTTTTCTGCTCTTCTCTTCCATTTCCGCTTTCAGCTCTTCGAGGCTTCTCCCTTCCTCTGTTCACCGAGGACTTCACCATCCTCCGGCTTTCGCTTACTATATTTTTGGTGGACATGGCGATAAGGATAGGATCTTTCGGCTGTTGCTTGCTGTCTACCATCCGAGGAATCGGTACCTTTTGCATCTCAGTCCCGAGGCTTCCGATGGAGATAGACAACAGCTAGCCGTGGCGGTGAAGTCTGTCCCGGCGATTCGAGCTTTTGGAAATGTGGACGTTGTTGGTAAGCCCGATCGAATGACGTACAGTGGCTCCTCTTACATTGCTACGACTCTGCATGCTGCAGCGGTTCTGCTCAAGATTGACAGTGGCTGGGATTGGTTTATCACTTTGAGTGCGATGGATTATCCTCTGATCACTCAGGACGGTATGCCAATTGGTTGAATCTTAATCGTTTTGCGTACTTTTCAATGGTTTTGAATTCTTTGTTTTTACCGGATCATCATCTTTGGCTTTATAGTGAACTTATTGTCGTTGGAATCGTCCAAGTATCACCCGAAGTAGAAATAATTTATCATAACATTACATTGTGCATTTTTAGTTTTCTTTTATCATGATTATTGTTTTTCCCTCAGTATTTGGTAGCTTCTGTGGTCAACTCAGATGCTTACAAAAATAGGTTATCCATCTGGTCTGGGTCTTGCCTGACATTACTTGTATATTAAATGCTTGATATGTGGATGCATCACAGGCCCAACAGAATACTTTTCATTGATGTTTAGTAACTTGTCCTTATTACATATATCCAGTTGCAACGAAGATTTAAGCTCTGGTGCTAAAGGTTACTGGGGATGTCTTTCAGGCTTGAAATATGACCCTGTAGGAAATAGGGACTAGGTTCGGTCTTCAAATGAGTTCTTATTTGCTAACATAAACGAGGAAGTTTCTGTTTCTCTTTAGCTTAGGAAGCTGCTGCCAATCTATGGTTAGTTAAGCGTAGCTAAATTTTGAATCCCATACCCTTGCCTAAGATTGTTTTGGCACATTTCCATTGTTCGATTGATAGTTACGTTACATCTTATAATCTGAGCCTTGGGTTCAAATACTCGGCTTTACCCACACCATCACACCCAAACCTTGCTCTTTTTTTTTTTTTTTTTGATAAGCATACAAACAACACTTAGCTGAAATCCATATTAAAATCATGTAACTTAGCACGATTCAACTGGTGGCCTGAAGTAAACATTTTTAAAAAATGATGCTATTGGCTTTTAACTGGGTTTCAAATTGTTAGGCACTCTTCTTGGATCTTCCGTTGCACACCATTTGCGACTAGCTGCAATTATAGCTATTTGGTTACACTTTCACTTTGCTAATTTTGATTCATCTGGATTGATAACAATAGAAGTTTTTAAACTTCAGATTAAGGATACCTATCTCCATTTCTTTTTGAAGGACAATAAACAAATATGAAAAATGAAGTGCTCATTCGGATCAAACCATGGTGTTATGTTTCCTACATAGAAGGAGAATTGAGTAGTAGCTATTGCATGACAGATCTACTGACTGATATTGTAATTTGTAGTCTAAGATTGCTTGATTAGGAGTCTACTCTGAAGGGTTTTTAATTTGCATTTTCATTTCCATTGGTTTTCATGCATTCTTTAGCTGTTGTTGAGATGGGAAATAACTGCTTTCGTTGTCACTGTATAATGTCAACTGTACTTCGTACCTTGATTTTTATATGCCAGACATTCTCTTTCTGCACTCTCACTTGTATATCTTGTGTGTTAGATGCATAAAAAATATTCGCAATTTGAGTTAGATTTGCAAATTAAACTTGATTTGTCATACTGGTGGTGGTAGGACAAATAGCTCTTATGCATATATTTTCATTAACTTGGCATTTTCTTGTTTGAGAGGTTTAGCTGTGAACAGTGGTATAAATAAACCTGTTAGATTACTGTCAATCCATTTCGGGATTGAATATAACAGTAGAGAGGATCTGCAAGTGGTGAATTCACGATTTATATGAACATAGACTATGCAAATATATCTCTAATGTATCTTTGTTAGCCCATGCCAAATGGATGACATATTTAACGGACGAATTTTTTGGTTTGCTTTTACGAATGGAATCCACTCCATCTGAGGAAAAATTATATGTGGAATGTGAATTGTTTAAGATGTTGTGAGAAATCTTGTAATGATGTTGCAGAGTCTAACACAATTCTGGAGTTTGGATTTGACTAGTGAATTTATCAATTTCATCATATATTACTGATACTATAACGTTTGGGTTTGGACATCATTTTGATTTACAATTACAAAATCTATCTAGCATGACTATTATAATGAAATGAGGGAGAAAATAATATTGCAAGTATTTGAATTTAAAACATCTCATTTTCATTTCACGTTAAATTATGGTAGATTCAAAAGCTTAAGTTGCTAGGCTTAGATAAATACTTCGATGTTTTTATACACTTCCAATGCAAATGCCTGTTGTATGCAACGCTTTTTAAGTTTATATGCTTTAATTTTATCTTTTCCACTTATTAATGATGCCTTCTACTGAATTCCAGACCTTGCACATGTGTTATCCTCTGTTAGAAGAGATCTCAATTTTATTGAGCACACCAGTGATATTGGATGGAAAGAGTAGGCGACTCTTTACACTAGTTGACACTTCTATCTTTCTATGATTGAACAATTGACTCATTTGCATCTACATTTTGTTGTAGATCTAAGAGAGTCAATCCAATTGTAGTTGATCCGGCGGTGTACTTAGCAAGGAGAAGCCAAATTTTTCATGCTACCGAGCAACGGCCAACACCAGATGCTTTCAAAATATTCACAGGCAAAACTTTACTCACTATAAACTGTTCAAAATGTCTTGAATGTTAACTTATATTTGCTCGTATGTACACATGAGGCAATGCTAAAATTGTAGCAGTTCTTTTCTGCATTTGCAGGTTCACCTTGGGTTGTCCTGAGCCGATCGTTCCTCGAATTCTGCGTGTTGGGTTGGGATAACCTGCCACGAAAACTGTTGATGTATTTCACAAATGTGGTTTGGTCTCAAGAGGGATATTTTCATTCTGTTATTTGCAATTCACCAGACTTCAAGAACAAGACAGTGAACAGTGATCTAAGATACATGATCTGGGACAATCCACCTAAGATAGACCCTCACTTCCTCCACACCTCCAATTTTGATCAAATGGCTCAAAGTGGAGCTACTTTTGCCAGACAGTTTCGACAAAATGACCCTGTGCTGAACATGGTCGACGAGATCATCCTCAACCGCAGACTGAATCGACCCACCCCAGGTGCATGGTGCTCTGGCTGGAACAGTAGGTGGACCGATCCATGCTCCCAGTGGGGCGATGTCAATGTTCTGAAACCCGGGTCTCGGGCAAAGAAGTTCCCAGAGTCTATTGCAAACCTTCTTGATGAGTTGAGTTCACAGTCAAATCAATGCAAGTGAAACCAGTTCAGGTGATTATAGATTTTTCTTGAGTTCATTATTTTGCACAGCAAAAATATATTTTCTTATTTATATTAGAACCATCCCAACTATCCAATCAATAGTAAAATCTTCCCTTTCTTTCATTTAGTATTCTTCCTTGCCCCATACATTCATTTCTTCCTGACAAGCATAAATAAACTTTAGTTTCTTCAACAACCATAACCATAGTTTATAAATGCACAGGAATCATTATACAGTAATTCATTAAATGAGGGAGTTGCCTCCAAAACAAGAATAGTACTAAGAATATTCACATATATTGGTCATAAATATGCTATAGCAGGTAGCTGGGTCTCACTCTTTGGCTGAGGTGAGAAAGAGAGCTTATCCAGAATGATGAGATGAGGCTGATGATTTTGCAATATGATTTGAAACCATAACCTAATATTGCATATTACTTGGGGAATTGTGTAAAGTGACAGAAATTAAGATGTTGTACAGTGACATTTACCAATATCCCAACCAACTCCTCTCTTCTTAGCTCTCATCATACTGCATTTAATTATTGCTTTGCCCTCCAAGAAAATTCATATATATAATTTGTTAAATTATGATCTAATTTAATGAAATAGTGATTGAATTGATAATTAAATATGTTTGTAATTTGGGAGAGATTTTGAACTAGTACTCCCAGACATGTCTTTAATAATTCAAACTCAATTTTAATTAGATGAAAATTACGTTTTAAAGTGTCAAACAAGACATTAAAATGATTATATGAAAATTACTTATAAACAAATCATTTTCACTAAAATCACAATTTCTAAAATCACTCCTAAACATGCTTTTAAATTAGTGTGGTTTTATACATGATCGCAAGGGTGCAATAAGAAAGCTAGTTTGTTTTTTTTTTAAAAAAAAAAATTAATTAATAATAATAATAATAATAATTTGGTTAAAATATCATTTTGGTTCATGTATTTTGAGTTTCATTCTATTTTAGTCTATGTACTTTTAAATGTCCAGTTTTAGCCTTTATACTTTCAATAAAGCTTAAAATTGGTCCCTACCATTAGTTTGAAGTTATTTTTTATTGACATTTGGTTAAATAATAAGAATAATTTTTATTAAATAAAAGACCCAGTGCGGACATATTTTTCAAAATTTATAAAATGAAAGCTAAGAGAGATAATTTTTTTTAGAAAAATTAACAATAAACTAACAATAGAGATCGATTTTAAGTTTGATTGAAAGTAAAAGGACTAAAATTGGACATTTGAAAGTGCATGGACTAAAATGAAATGAAATCCAAAAAATGATATTTTAACCAATTATAAAATTATAATTTTTTTTAGATAAGTAAGGTACATGACATTTGACCAAAGAAAAAACAATGAACATTTTTTTGTGAAGTGATGTTTTACCTCTTAGTAGTTTTTTTTTTTTGAATATCCTTTTCCAAAAAAAAAAAAAAATTGAACGGTATATTTGTAATATTTTAAAGGTTTTTTTTTTTATTCAACAAATGTTAAAAAGTTCCAAAATTTAAATCCTAATTGCGAGACTATATCTATGAGAATGACATGGAAATTTAAATGGAAAAAGGCAAAGTCATGTGGTGGCAAATAATTATGAGAATCTGTGTTGCTTCAATATTAAGACTTAAATAGACAATGATCGGTGTTTAAATATAGATCTTATAATGGGGAAGGGAGACTAAAATAGAACAGACTCCAACGCCATACAGTTTTTCTTTGATGTTGCCAATTATTAAAGCTTCAATTTTCAAACTTTTTTTTTTTTTTTTTTTTTTTTTTTTTTTTTTTTTTTTTAATCATTGCTTCCATTATTACTATTACTATTTTTTTTTTGGGGGGGGGGGGTCCTAATTTCAAATTTAACCATTTAAATGGGTCTAGATTTTTCAATTTTTTAAAAACTACCTCTTTGTTATTTCTAAGATGCGAATATGATCGATATCTCTTGCACAACTCTTTCTTTTTGTATTTTTTTTATGAGTAAGAATTAAAATGAAAAAAAAATAATTAAATTAACAATCTCTTGATGTTGAATCTATCAATGTACTGATAAATCATGCAAAAAATAAAGTATGAAATATTAAATTACACAAAAAAAATAAAGTATGAGATCTATTACTCGAAAGCAGTTTAGCACGATGAGATGAGAATCATCCTCCTTCATGTTCATTTCTCATCGTTTAATTTTTTTTTCTTTGAATCCACATTGTTTACTAACTTTATCGAAAGATGAAGAATGATTCTTAATTTGTAAGACGCACCTAAATATAAAAATCATTCTCATCATTGATTCATATCGGAAGCGTAAAGAATATCAGTCTCATTCCTTCATTTTAATAAATCTCGCCGCACCTAATTTTATTATTCATCATTTTTTTTCTTTCTACTTTTCAATAGATCTCTGATCAATTAAAGTTAAATTTTAATTTCCACTTTAAACATCGAGAATCCTCTCATTCTAATTTGAATCACAATTCAAAAATATATAATGTTAGCAACCACAATATTTTCTTAAACAAATACACCGTCAACTTCTCCTCAAAGAAATTGCAAGAAAGAAGATTTGTTTTTGCATGAAACCAAACGAGTTTTATACAGCTAAGAGAGTAAGAAAAAAAGGTGGCTTTTTTTTTTTCTTTTCTTTTTTTTAGTACAGATAAGCTCCAGTCCACATTTCAATATTCTAAAGCTTTGTTTTGTATGGATAAACTATAGAGGTGAATAATGCATTTTCCATTCTCTTCTCTAAAATTGAATATGAGAAGAAAAATGGAATCTTTCTCGTTTTCGATTAAATCGTTTACTAAGCGTCGGGACCATATCTGATAACATTCTTGTTTTTTTATTTCATATTTGTAAGAGAGAAAAAAGTTTAAAATGTATTTGGTAATTACTATTATTTTTTCTTATGGTCAGATTCTCTCTTCTTTTCCTTCTGGTGTGTTGAAATTTGCATCAATTTTAGGGTATAATTTAGAGTGAGTTTGAGATGATTTTTGGAAGAAAAAACCTAAGTGACTACAGTTATAACAAAAACACTTAGAAACTCGAATTAAGTGCTTCTCTAAAAGCATTCAAGTGTTCTTTAGTCTTTTTAGAATTTATAAATTCACTTTTGATTATCTCATCAAATAATATGAAACGTTTGAATAACTTTTTTTATAAACTAAAATTACTTTTTGTTGGTGCAAGAATCTAGTCACAGGTCCATGTAGGCTCCTGGTCGAGGTGATGAGTCGGGGCGTCGGGTTAACTTGCAAGAAAGATGCTAACACCAGTATGGTGTTATGTCTTACACACTTCCATGTTTAAGTTAGTACGTAGACTGAAGTGATGGGTAAAACAAGAGTAGTATTGCATACCTTGATAGTGGGATGAGTCTTGGTATTTGTAGAGTTCCCCACTGTCTCATGATAGGTACGTACCTGACATGGTAGTAGAGATCCTACTTGGGTGGCGATGGATGCCTCGACTCGGTTCTTATTGAGCTTGTAGGCTCCTTCGTCCTTTGGCTTCAAAGTCGTATCTTCTTGGTTTAGTGAGAGTTTGGCAAGCCTTTTTATTATTGACATTCCTCAAAGAGGTCCACGTGGCTTCGGAGTGCCTATATGGACCGTTTGATCCTACCCTTGACACTTTTTACCCTATAAAAATTATTCTAGACTCACCCTTGGTCTGAGGACAACTCAACCTACAAGAACCAGTTGGCTTAATAGAATTTGAAGTCCTCCACTTTAATTCCTTTCTAAAAGGGAAAGAAACCCAATTCATTTGTCTAAGGGATGGCATCAACTCCATAGTTTGTAAAGCTAAAGGAACACCCTTTTTGTATTTTTTTTTATTTATTTATAAAACTCCCAAAAGCATGGAATCAATTCAATTCAAACCACCTAAGTTTGATTTATTAAATAAAAGACCATCTAAGTTTTATTTCATTTTGTTGTTTTTATTTCCCCCCCTAAACTTTTGGAATTGAGAGGGTAATTATAAACTTCTAGAATTTGATATTTTAGTGGAATTAAAACAAACTAAAATTATGATACACCATTATTTTTGCAAGTAAATAAGGAAATGAATACATTGTTTTTTTAGTTCAATAACATGTGGAGGGTGGGGATTCAAACCTTTGACTTTTTTTTGGATAATATGTGGAGTGGTAGGGTTCTAACCTTTGACCTTTTAGTTGAAGGTAAAGCATTGGAGCTATGCTCATGTTGGCCAAATCTTCAACTTTTTGGTCGAGGTTATAGTGTCTTAATTGAGCTATATTTAAGTTGTTTATTGTATCAGGTTTATTTTAATTTAATAATATTGACACATAGATTAGATGTGTTAGTATTTTTTAACAAATAGATGTATTAGTATTTAGTACCAAAAATTATCTCGTAAAATAATAGTCCCATACTAAATATGATAAGTTAAATTGAAATCAAAACTAAAATTAATTTAAAATAGACCCATTAAATTTCAAAGCTTTATAATAATAAAGCCATCTTTCAACTATTTTATTTCTTAAAATTAAGCCAGTTTTCTAACAAATCTTCTGCTTAGCCTTTTCTCAATGAACCTCTGCTTAGTGTAATTTATTTATTTTAGAATTTGTCAAATTTCAAAAATGTATTTATAAATTTAACAAAATCAGAAACATTTTTAACCACAGATTACAAATTAGAAAAAAATTACAAGCAACCAAGCATAATTTTTCCAAACAATGATTCAAAATTATGGTCCATTTCATCTAAATCCCTACCTTAATATATATTTATATTATCCCAATTAAATTTCAATTCAACTATATTTAAAATTTCACAATTGGATCTACCCTCTCTCTCACTTTTTTTTTAATTCACATGAACAAGCAATTTCTTAATCAACCTTACTTTTGGCTTGAAAAAAGTGCAACAGAATGCCATAAATTTAGCCTCTCAATCATGCAATGGATATGCAAAGAGCCAAAGTACCCCAAATTTATATTTACATTTTTTCTCTCTTTAATATTGGGCCCAATTAATACAATACAAAAAAAAAACCAGTTTCCATTGAATGAAAAATAATTTGGAGCATTGTTTGATTTTGAATTTTTTGAGGACACAATTCATTCTGGGCTGTCTGTCTTAAAGCCATATTAAATTATTTTTAATTCCCACTTGCCCTCAAAAAGTTCCCACACATATATATATACCCCCTCCTTCCTCTGAACTTTGCATTTATAATCATTTCTTCAAAGACTTCTCTCTCTTTCTCTCTCTAGATCTCTCTTTTTTGTCTCCAAACAAACAAAACCCACAAAACTTGAGCTCCAATTAAGTTAAGAGATAGAGAAAAAAATGGGAATTTTTGACTCTGTCTCTGATTTAATCTCTGATTATGTGGCCACTTCCAGACAGAGGAAAAAAAAACCATTGCAGGTTAATTCCCACCAATATTCTTTTCTTTCTATTGTGTTTGTGTGTGTGTTTTTATTTATTTTGTTTTGTTATTTGAGTTTACCTCTGGTAAAAGTTTGATTTATCTTTTACTTGTGTCTTATTAACATAAATATAAGTCATCGTTAATCTGAATATGGTTCAATTATCTAAGTATAGCTCAGCAGTAATTAACATGTAATCTTTTCCTTGCAGCTAAAGGTTCAAATCTTCAAATCTCCATTTGTAGTACTAAAAAAAACAAATATAGTTCAACTAGTTAAAATATATATTTTCGACTGAGACGTTAGAAGTTTGAATCTTTACTTGGACACATTGTTCTAAATTTATAGTTGAGAAGCATTCTATTTAAAATCTCGCCCTTTTTCATTAGGGCATTTAGCTGCCAAACTCGAGAAAACAAAGTAACATTATCTAAGTTCTTCTATACACAGTTTTTCTAAATTCAAACCTTTCAAAATCTTTCTAAACTCTTCACTTTTTTCTATTGAGTCGCAACCTTAAAAATTTGAACCTTTAACTTTTTTTCTTTTTGAAATTATAATTTTTTAATCAATGGAGTTGTACAAGTTCACTCTCCACTCTAGCAGAGTCTTAAAAACTAAACCTGCGCCCTGAACCGAAAATTATTATTTATATCTTTTAGTCTTCTTTGTCAGTCCTCTTTAATGGGTTTTTGTGTTTTTTGGTGTTAGACAGTGGAAATCAAGGTCAAAATGGACTGTGACGGGTGCGAACGGCGAGTAAAAAACGCAGTCTCCAAAATGAAAGGTCCGATTCAAAAACCCAAAAAAAAAAAAAAGAAAAGCCATTTTGATTTTGAATCAGAATAAATTTTTTTTTTTTAATTTTTTGGTTGTTATTGTACAGGTGCTAAAACGGTGGAGATAAACAGAAAACAGAGCAAAGTGACGGTAACGGGGTTCGTTGAAGCGAACAGAGTGTTGAAGAAAGTGAGAAGAACGGGAAAAAGAGCAGAGTTATGGCCGTACGTGCCGTACAATGTGGTGGCGTATCCGTACGTGTCGCAGGCCTACGACAAGAGGGCTCCGGCCGGGTTAGTTAAAAACGCCGTTCAGGCACTTCCAAGCCCTAATGGCGTCGACGAGAAGCTCACCACCATGTTTAGCGATGACAATCCCAATGGCTGTTCCGTTATGTAATGTAATGGACATTTTTTCTTTTTTCTTTTTTACTTGGGTGTAAAAGTGAACTTTTACTCCAAATGCTTTTTACCCCTATACTTGATCTCCTTTTTTGAGTCTCGATTGAGATCATTTTCACTTCTTCAAGTTTGGGTTCGGTTGTCAACATGAACATAGTTGAGTGGTTAAAATATCTATACTTCTTCTTAATATTGAGGGTTCATATTCTCACCCCACCGTTGTTAAAAGAACAAAAAAGAAGTTGAGTTCAATTTGGTGGAAAAGTCAATTTTTACTTTTAAATATATCATTGAACTTTGGGATAAGTTTTAATTATGCACTTTTTAAATTTTCATTTTTATCTTTGAATTTTGAAATTTGTTCCAAAAATACCATTGAACTTTGAAATTAGTCAAAAAATATATATTTTTTCGTTAAAATAAAAGATGAAAATTGATGTAACAGCTGATGTATGAAAATTAAAAAGCGTACATGATCTTATTTACAACTATATAGAAGAGTAAGATTGTTGGTACCATTTATTTCATCTTAAAAGATATCGTTAAAATCATTACATAATCAATTTTTACACATCAACTGTCATGTCAATTTATGTGAATTATGTTGTAAATAATATCACGTATGTCTTTTAATTTTTACACATTAGCTATCATGTCAATTTTCATCTTATTTTAACAAAAAACCTCTCCAAAGGTATCTTTTAGAACAAATTTCAAAGTTTTAAGCGCAAAAATGAGATTTTTCAAAGTTTAGAAGCACAATTGAAACTTAACCTAAAGTTTAGGGATATTTTGTATAATTTAACCTTAATTTGTATTTTAAACTTTTAGTCTTATCAAAGTTAGACTTGAGATTTTGATAAGGGTTAGTAAAATTTACAACTTGTATAAGTATTGCAATCTTAACGTTTAAGTATGTTTAAATTAACAATACTTCACAATCTTAATGTTAAGGTATTTGTGTCTACCAACGAGCATAGTGTTAAGGTATTAGTAACCTTTACTATAGGTAAAAGTTTGAATCCTTACTTTCACAATTGTAAAGTTATATTCTAAAAAAAACCATATCTCGTGTGTGTGAGGTTAATACTTTAATGCATGTTGAAAATTGTCTTTGGAATAAATGATTTTTGAGAAATGTTGTTGGTAGAATATTTTGAGTTTTGTCATTTTGAGCATATAACTCAAGAAGTATAAGACATTACTAACATGAGCATAATTTTCTAGTTAAGACATCAATAGTCACCAACTTGAATATAGCTAAGTTGGTTATAAACATATATTCTCGACGAAAAGATCATAGATTTGAATTCCCACTTCTACATAAAAACAAAAACAAAAACAAACAGTGGTATTACCTAAAGGCTAAATTTTGAATTCCTACCAAATTAAACATTTATTTAAACATTATATTAAGTCTTGTTAATTTAATCATACTTAATGCATTGTAATCTCCCTAAAGGTTATAGATTCAAATCTTCATACCACCATTACTTGAACTAAAAAAAATTATGTTAAAAGATTGCCATGTGCAAGACAATTAATGCTATATTTTTTTTCCTTTATTTCTTCTATTATTTATTTTGACATCCTCTGTCAAAAAGTTATGGTTTGTTGTATTCATATCTTGGTACCGACCTATCTCGTAGAGAAATTTTTTTATCCCAAATATTCTTCAAAAAAAAAAAATTGTTATCCTAATTTGTTCATAATGTAAATATGTCTCTATTTTCTAATGAACAATATAATAAATATATTTTCTAAGAGCATAATATCATTGTTATCCAATAAATTTAAATAAGATATACTTCTAGCAACTATTATTTTCCATATCTTTTGTAGGGAAGAATAAGTTTTTGTCTTGCATAAATATAATGTTTTAATAAAAAGAATCCAATAGTTCAAATTCATTTTGAGCACTCTAAATGGAACAATCTATAGACTCCTTTCAACTTGGTATCCAAGCACATTTAATTTGCAAACTTTACTCTTGAATATCAACAATTTCTCTTAGAAATCAGAATATTTACATAAAAAGAAATAATATTTAAAAAGAAATTAGATCAGAGAGAGATTGAAAAGGTGTTTATTGAGTGGAATGTTTGTAAAGAGATAAAGAAAAAGGCCAATGATGCTTTCATCCATCTCATAAAGAGTTAAAGTTGGACCATTATAATTACATTCCCCATAATGATCCCATAGGCACTTTTTCTTCAATTTTTTTTTTTTTTGAAATAGACAATGATATAATGTTTGGATCTCTCTAACTCTAATTATGGGTATACATTTTTATATTTTTAGTGGTTAAGAATGGTTTAATCATATATCAATGTTAAATAATTATTCGCTTTTTAGATTTTAAGAGAATATATTATATTTCTTAAAATAGTTTATTGTACGGTATTATAAATGTGTGCTTAAAATAGATATAAAAACATAATGATACGGAGAATTACATAATATAGTCAACTAGAAAAAGTAAAAAACTAACAAAAGTCGTAATGAATAGAGAAGTCAATTAAAAAATATATATTAAAAATCATTTTTAATTTTTTAATTAAAATAATAAAAATCAATAAAAATTTAATTGGATGGACTAATTGGTATGTGTTAAGAAATTATGCCAAATATATTATTTCTAAAACTCTATTTCACAAATCTCAATTTTGGAGAAAAATCTCAGCTTTAACTTAGATTCAATTTTCTGCCGAATTTTTCTTCCATTTCTACCATTGAATTTTCTGCCTCTTTTTATACGTATGAGATTATTGTATTTTTTTTCTATTATTATATTTTTCATTCAGCTAAATAATTTTCATATTAATTACCTATCATTATATTTTATTTTTGCCTTCATCTTCCTCCAACCACGAAGTGCTATACCATTGTTTTATTATTCTTTGTTCTTCTTTTTTTTTTTTTTTCGTTAATCCTATACCTTTGTTTTATTATTTTAATTTGTTTGGCTTTTTATATGGTTTCATACCATATCTATATTGCCTATAAATATAATACAAGTGATATTAAATAATAATACAGTTTAGTTTTTGAAAACAATATATTTGGTACATATAATAATACAAGTAATATTATTAAATTAATATAATCCAACACATACATAACGTTTATATATCTTATTTATTTTTATACACATATGTATTTTACCTAATACAGATTTCATCATATACACTTTATGTGTTTGTGTGTATATATATAAACACAATAATATAAATGATATGATATTATTAAATTAACATAATCTAGCATATATGCTACGTTTATATATATATATATATATATATATATATATATATATATATATATATTATACACACAAACACAGTAATACAGTTGAGAACTGTGTGGCAGGAGAAGAAGGTTTGTAGTTGGACATATTAAACATATGAAATGAATATACAAAAGTATACCCAACATATGAAATAAATATGTCCACAATCAAAATAATATACTAAAATATATACAATGTATGACATAAATATACTCATGCATAGGATATCATTTCAAATGTTGAATCCAAACTAATTAGGGCATACATTCATTCAGTCTACAAATTGAAAAAAGAAAATAAAAATAAGAGATTGTTGATTTTTAGAGATAATGAAGCTTTAATTTGATGTGCACCATAGTTTCTCATTGAACATGTAAATATAAAACATTTATTATACAGAAATCAACACTACCAACAATCATGAAAAATCTTTCCTTTTAATTTTTTCCTTTTTTAATTTTCAAATTTATATTAATTATAAAATAACGTAATCAATGTACCAATAATTATAGAAAGTCTCTCTTTTTTTCTTTTTCTTTTTTTAATGTTTGAATTTACATTAATTACAAAATAACCTGATTGGCACATATATGTAAATTCAAACCTATTTTGGCCTTTAATCATTTGAGTCATTAATAAGCTGGAAATTTTATAAAATTTGTATAAACTAGATCTTCAAATGGCCTATACATGTAGTTACCTCTATATGTTATGGGTGAAATTCGTTGATAGTGGGCTTGGGCTCGTCCTATGCCCATCTGGCCCACATACCCCAAAGTGGAAAAATGCCCTCCATTGGTTGATCGAGCTGAGGTAGATCGCCAATTACCAACAAGAGGATCAAGGCCTTTCAAGTGTGTTAACTAAGTCGATACACGCCACAAATTAGGTAGACTCTTCGTACCTAACACATATGTCGGTGTGAAATCATATAAATAGTGAGACCAATTCCACATAGAAAAGTATGCAAACTACATGTGTTCTTCTCGACACCAATTCGTACTAATTTAAACATTGAAGCGTGTTGGACATAGCATCACATAGGTGTGAGATCTTACTTTGCAAGTCAACCACCCTGAATATGTGAGTCGACATGCACCTGTGGGCCAAATTCTCGCATGAATTATGTAATTGCTATTTATTATTATTATTTTTTGGTATAAAAACAGTCAATATCTACCATATGCAAAGTTCAAACGGTAAATACATGATTTTAAATTTTGAATTCTGATTTTAAGTTTTACAAATTATAGGCTTTGAATAACCACAATATCTAATTTTATTATTTTTATTATTTGGCATAAAAAACAGTCAATTTCAACTATTTCAAATTGCACATACATGATTTATAAATATAGAATTGTTTGAAAAGAAGTTGAATAAGAGAATAATTTCAAAGACACGATATTGAAATAAAATCAATCAAACAAAATTACGTAAAGATTCTTGACTAATCAAAGCTTTCTAAATAGTTAATTTTCAACGCAACCATTGTTTAGCCAAATACCATTCTTGTCTCATGAAAGAGGAGAAAGAATCATCTCAAAATTTTGTATGTGTAAGATGTGACATGACCTCTTAAAGTAAGGACCAAATAAATGGAGAAAAAATCGAGTGCAATTTCAAATTATCGTTGGCTTGACCTTAAAAAAGATGGTTAGTTGTTAAAATACATATTTTAATTTTCTAAATATAAAAACAACAAGTTATATATATATATATATATATATATATATATGAGAAAAAAGCAAAAACATTTCAGTTGGCATTTGCTTGTTTGGGAAGATTTTGAAAAAGCACGTAATAAGATCAAATGGAATATTAATATGAAAACTTGTGGAGCAATGAAACATTACAAAGTTCAATAAAAAGCCAATTTGGAAAGGATTAAAGAAGCCATAATGCATGAGAAAAAGAGATTATCACTTAAGATGCCAACATTTGATGGTTTAGCCTCTTTTAAACTGAGTTTGCCTTTCCACTTAAACTCCTCTTTATTATTAGCAATTCATCGTCTTCTTTTTTTTTTTTTCCTTTTAAACCCATAAGAAATATACACCTTCAAAGTTAACAAAAAGAACCAAACTTTTACTTCACTTTAATCTAATCCTAATTCCCTCTCCCACTAAAGGATCATCACTCAAGTTTTTCTTTTTCGATCGAATATTATAGATTTTGAAACTTATCTTAAAACTAGGTGTTATACTTATTAAGAAAGTATAATACTTTTTTGTGAAAAATATGTAGAGAATTATTTTAAAAATACATATTTGATCATATAGTTAATGCAATATTTGAATAAAGTATTGATATTGGTCAAATGTCGATGTGAAAAATGTTTTCTTTTTAAAACATAAATTATCATATTTTTCTCAAATAAATTTCAAAAACCATGCTTTTTAAAAAGAAAAACGAAAAAGTAGATCAGAATTTGTATTAAAAAAAGGAGGGAAAAAAAACACCAAAAGTTCTGCTTTTTTTTATGGATTCTTTTTATAGTCAAAGTTCTTAAAACCCTCCAATTTATTGGAATGGATTCAATTCAAGAGGTCTTTCTACGTTGTCAAATAAAGCAAAACCCTCCTTTTCTCTATCTAAACTACAATCATTTCCCTCTCTTAAAAAGAAGACATACAAATTGTAATTGTAGGATAAATTTTACTCAGACGTATAGAATAATGAAAAATATATTTGACAAATCCTAAGTTAATTTTCAAACATTTGATCGTGTTTGATTATATAGTTAAAAGAAGATTTAAAATTTTTATTGTATTTTTAAAAAATTAAAAAGTTACTTTTAGAGAAAACGGTAACTTTTTTGAAAATAAAATATTTTTAAAGCACTATTTTTAAATGAACAATACTTAGGTGCATTCTTGCTGTCCACTTCAACTATACAGTAGAAAAAATTCAAAAATATTAAGAAAAAAAAATTATCACATGGTAAACTATAGATGAATAATTGGATGCGCTGAAAAAAAAAGATGCTAAATTATGCATCCAAATTTTTTCTTTTTCAAATTCAATCTCACTTTAACTGTTACATCATCGATTATTCTGTGAAACGTTGAAATATCAATTCACTGTACATGCATAAATCCTTTCCCTTTTGGAAGAATCCATCTAACAGCCACCAACTTTATGCTTTATTTTTGACCAACAATTAACGTCCACATAAGCCCAAGGAAAAGAAAAAGAGAAAGCAATAGCAAAAATGAGTCCATTTAATAACTCATCTTAATGAATAAAGAAATGGTTGAATTAATTAAGATGGTGAAATACGAAGAAAATCATTTTATTGGTGTATCTTTCAAATGATCTCTTAATCGAGAGTATATATCTTAATTAGTTGAGTTATGCTCAGATTAACTATCAATTACCTTCACATGTTGTTGAATTAAAAAAATAAATAATGTGTGCATGTTTTTTATACAAGATTTTATTTCCAATCAATTTTATGTCAAGGACTTTGTCAATGGAAAAACTGAGGGTTCATAGATTTGGTTGGTGTGTTTTTGTGATATTTTGGATTTAACTCAATTGTTCGGGTTGTAAATTCCTACAACTCCAACATCCCTTGTTAAGTAATAAACTGACCTAAACCAACACATAAGGAATGGATCGGATTGGTTCGATTCCATCAAGTTTGATGAGTATTTTCACCTTAGAGTTGTTAGGTAGAGTTGCGTTACTTTAAAAAATGCCATTAACAAAGAGTGTTCAAGAAAGTGAACCACCCAAAAATTTCAAACTAACCAAACACATACACTTTTTAGGCTTGAGTCTAAAATTAATTTGGGTTAAAAATAAAAATAAGCTTAAATGGGAGTGAATTTTAGTTAACAATGGAAAAAAAAAAAAAAGAGAAAAGGTCAATAATAAATTTATAAAATTTAGGATAAAAATGCACTTTTGGTCATTGAAGTTTGGGGTTGATGTCTATTTGATTCATGAAGTTTCAAAATAAACACTTTAGCCTCTAAAATTTGGAAAATAGTTCTAAATAGTCCATGACTTCAGTTGACCTAACGTAGCGGTTAACATGCTTATTAATCTTTATTGACATGGAAAATTTGTTGATTGGACTATTGGCATGGCCATTGCGATTGCCTTTCTCTTTCTCCCTTTTCACTTCACTTTCCTTCTTTCTTTTCCTCCAACAGACCTCGCACGCCTTCATATGTGGTCGTCGTGTAATGCATGCAATCGTTTGACCACTCTATTATCGTCTTGCAATTTTGTCATCTAACTACATTGGAAAAATAAGGAGTCAAATCTAAAATGAATCGTACCATATATGGGTGTTCGATCCAGATGGAATAAACGTTCCAGATATGAGGAACAAACGATAGATTTGGAACGTTCTAGTGTGGGAAGACGATGAAACTTTGAGATAGTAGTGACATGAGTCGGACGATGGTGCAACGATGTCTGCCGGAGAAATGGAGAAGGGAGAAAGAGAAAGGAGATGGTCACCTCAACAGTCCAATCAACAAATTTGTCACGTTAAAGATCAATCAATGTGTTATTTGACACGTAAGCATTCTGTTAGGTCAACTAATGATTAGGGACCATTTAAAACTATTTTCCAAACATCATGGACTAAAATGTCTCTTTTGAAACTTTCGATACCAAATGGACACCAATTCAAAATCTCAAATACCAAAAGTGTCTTTTATCCTAAAATCTATAGTTATATATATTAGTCTCTCAGTTTTGTGTTTGGTTCACTTTTTAGTCTCTAAGTTTTCAAACTGAACAACTTAGCCCATGAGTTTTGGATATAGTTACACGGTTAGTCCTTCCATCCAATTTTCCGTTAACTAGTATCAGAATGTTGATGTAGCATTTATAAAATAATAAAAATAAAATGATTTATTATTTATTATTTATAATTAAAAAACATTATTATTATTTTTTTCTTTTCTTTTTTTTCTCTTTCTCCTTTCTTCTTCTTCAACCACAAGCACCACCATTACCCCGGGGCCGGTAAGGTTTTTTTTATTATTTATATTTATATTTATTATTATTATTTTAATTTTCCTCTTCTTCTTTTCTTCATCTTTCTTCTCCTCTTTCCCTCCCTTCTTTCTTCTCCCCCTTCTTACCATTTAATGCAAAAAAAAACAAAAAAAACAAAAAAACAAAAAAAAAAAACTAAATCCCCCTTCGATTCAAACGGGGATTTTGTTTTTCGATTCAGACCGAATCCGAAAACCCATCTTTCAAATCTCAATTCTTTCAAATTCATAGAAGGGGGGGTTTTGAATATACCCCATTCTTTCAAATCTCAATTCCATTACGGAAAAACCCATCTCCCAACCCCTCAAGCTCATGCGACTTTGTGTTGTATTTGTTCCTCGAATTTTTCGCCCTGAAAATGGGTATTATCGGTTAATTTGTTTCATCTTCGAATACCCTTTTGAGAGCTTTTGAGGATTTGAAAAGGGGTGGGGGTTAATTTTCTTGTTAAGGGATTGCTTGCTTGGTTTTGATTTATGGGTAGGAAGGAAATTCGAGTTTTCGATTATAGAAATGATGGGTTCTTCTCTGTTTCTAGTTTGGGATCTCAATGTTGTCTTCAGGATGAAACTTTTCTACCCGGTGGCTTATTCGCAAGTGTGGGGAAGATGGGAGTTAGCTTCGAAATCTCCCTAGATTCTTCCAATCCTCTCAACAATGGAGTCAATAAACTTCCTTACATAAACTTGTACATGAAGTACTTATCTTGGGTGGAGGGATTTTGGATTGATTAGTTTGAATCGAAGAACAAAATCCCATTTGATTCAAATGAGGATTTAGATTTTTTTTTTTTTTTTTTTTTTTTTTTTTTTTTTTTTGCTTTAAACAAAATATTAAGAAGGGGGAGAAGATGGAAGGGAGGGAAAGAGGAGAAGAAGATGGGAGGGAGAAGAAAGAGGAAGAAAAAGAAGAAAAGGAAAAAAAGTTTTAAAAAACTTACCGATGGTGGGCATGCCGGTGTCGAAGACAGGGGTGGTGGTGCTTGTGGTCGAAGAAGAAGAAAAAAGAAAAAAAAGAGAGAAAAAAAAAAAGAAAAAATAATAATATTTTTTAATTAAAAATAATAAATAATAAATATTTTTAAATTATTGTTGTTGCCAAATTTTGGACAGGAGAAATCTCACCTGACCTCTACGTGACAACCACGGTGAATTTGTATTCTTGGAGAAAGAACGCGGCCTGCAAGACAAGAAAAACCTGGACACCGGTGTGGTGTAGGCCACACAGGCTTCGATGCTTAAGTCAGAGAGAGTTTTGAGAGAATTTGAGAGTTGTAGGAGAGTGTTGTAAGCTGGAATGCACTTACCTTGCTCTCCCCGCGAGGGAGAGCTTAAATAGCTTCCTTCCTAGGATTTTTCGTGGGTTTCCGTCTTCGAATGGGGAAAAGAAAGACCGAATTGGGCTGGATCGAGGGCACACGTGGCATGAGGGACCGAGGCAAGGCCCAAAATTGGGCCTTGCCAAACTAGTCGGCCTCGGCCTCGGTCGAGTCTGACCACGGGCTTGGGCCAAGCCCAAGCCCCAGCTTCATCCCACCGATGCTTATACCACTGCAAGGCCCAGGATAGGGCCTTGCCATGTGGTCGGCCTCGGCCTCGGCCAAGGCCGACCACGGGCTTGGGCTTCGGCCTAAGCCCGTTTCTTCGTTACTTCTCGTCCTGGGCTGGTCTCTTGTCGGTTTCGGTCCATTTTGACTTCTTATGGGGCTTCTTTCCTTGTTTGGCCCTTCACTGCAGCCTTTCAGCTAGCTCATTCTTGTTGGTCCAATTTCACCCATAACAATTATTATTTTACAAATGTCACGCTAGCATTTTGTTACTAATTAACAAAAAATTAAATGGAATGACTAACTGTGTAACTAAATTTAAAACTCATGAGCTAAATTGTTGAGTTTGAAAACTCAAAGACCAAAAGAGACTAAATGCAAAACTGAGAGATCAAAAAGGTATTTTGCCTCATATATTGTTGTACTTTGGGTTAGATCAATTCAACTTGTAACCAAACCAACCCAATTGGATTTGAAAAATATATGAATTCAATCTAACTCAATCTAATTTTTAAAATCCAACCCAAACTCAATTTGACATCCCCCGGAAGAAACCATTTAAGAGCCTTTCTTTTTTTTTTTTCTCTTTTCACAAATGAACTTTAATTTAGAGACAAAATGTAATTCTTTTTTTTTTTTTTTTTTGACAACTAATGTAATTCTTTTAATAAATAAAGTATATGGTATGTCTTTTGAGTTTTGACGTAATTTTCAGGAAAAAAAAAAGGCCAAAGAAACCTTAATTAAAAAACGGGCAAAGCCCAGCCCATTATAAAACGGACTCGGACGTGTCCGATATGGAACCATTATGTTTGGTGTGCTGCTGATTAATTAGTTGAAATTGGAGGGTCCAAATAATAATAATAATAATAAACACACACACACAAAACACAAAAAAGACACAAAAACAAACAAACTTACAAACTCATATCTATATATTTTTTAGTTCGATTTGAGAAAATTTGAATATCTAATTTCTTGGTTAAGGTACATGTCAATTATCACTTAGCTAAATTCATTTTGCCAAGAAACTAATATTCAAACCTTTGAAAATTTTTGTTTATTTCATTTTTTTTAGTCTAAACATATATTTAAGTCCTTAATATTTAAAAGGGTTTTCAATTGAGTGCCAAATCTTTTAAATGTTTCAATTTTTTTATGCATTAAATTTTGTTCAATTAAGTTCTTTTTGTTACTAATCACTAAAGAATGATGATATATGCCAACAAGAACATAGCTCAACTAGCATAAAGTATGTGTTTATGACCAATATGACATGAGTTCAAATCCCTCATCTTCTTATTGTTGAACTCAAAAAAAAAATGAAGAAGAAAGAATGATGGTATATAATTATGTATTTTTTTTTTTTTGAGTTCACAATTAAGTTATTTTACCTCCTTCAAAACTTCATTTATTTCCTTCTATTTTTTGTTAGCCCTAAATCAAAATATAACCAACTAATTTCCACGTACAACAATGTGTCAACATAGTATGGACAAAAACCATTTGTAAAGTTTGGTTAAATTATATAAACTAAATTCAATTATTTTTAAATCATAGAACTAAGTTAAAACTATGTCCAAAATTTAGGGATATATTTGTGATTTAACCTATGAGTTAATCAATTTACCTAAATAAATAAAGAAAAAAATTGCAAAACCACTATTGAACTATACAAGTGAATACAATCACACATTTGAATTTTCAATTTGATCAATTAAGTCTTTAACCTTCAAAAATTATTGCAATTAAACTTTTTTTTTTAATTCAACAATTGTGGTGTAGGGAATTGAACCATTAACCGTTTACAATGGTAATTGGATTGTGATTAAACTCTTAAAGATTACAATTTACACAAACCACTCATGAACTATAGATGTTGTTCCAATCAAACATTCAAACTATAACATTGTTACACTCAATCCTAAATTCTTTACATCAATTTTTGTTTTCTTAAATCGAGATGACAACTTAACGTCGATTTGAAAACTTATCTTTTTAATGGTTAAGATTATATAGTTTTTAAATTTAATGGAGCTAAAAAAAGGCTAAATTATAACAAGTCTATAATTTGAGGTTTTGATTATAACTATAATTGTAGTTCAAATGTGGTTTATACATTTTGCAATATTTAAGTACTTAATTATAAATTTTCATAAGTTCTACGGGGTGCTAGATCAAATTGCCGGTAACATAATAGTCTATGATTGATTTTGCAACTTTTAGATAAATAAATAAATGTTGGTTAAAAATGTATTTTTTTGTCTACGAATTTTTACAAAAGTAACAATTTAGGCTTCGTTTGATGAACTTTTGGTTTTTTATTTTTGAAAATTGTGCTCATTTTCTCATTATTTCTCTTCAATATATTTCATCTTTATTAAGGAAACTTATGAATTCTTAGCCAAATTAAAAATAAATAAATAAATAAAATAAAAACTACTTTTTTTAGTTTTCAAAACTTGGCTTGGTTTTTGAAAACATATGTAAAAAGTATATAACAAAACAAGAGAAACCATAGGTAGAAGCAGTATTTACATGCTTAATTTTCAAAAATCAAAAACCAAAACTAAAGCCCCGTTTGATAACCGTCTGGTTTTTGGTTTTTGAAAATTAAGCGTATAAATACTACTTCCATATATGAATTTCCTTGTTTTATTATATATTTTTTACATATGTTTTCAAAAATCAAGCCATGTTTGAAAACTAAAAAAAAAAAGTAGTTTTCAAAAACTTATTTTTATTTTTGAAATTTAACTAAGAATTTAAATGCTTCCTTAAGAGAGATGAAAACCATGATAGGAAATTTGAGAGAAAACAAGCTTAAATGCTTCCTTAGTTTTTAGTTTTTTTAAAATTAAGCCTATAAATACTACTCTCATCTATGGATTTCCATGTCTTCTTATGTACTTTTTAATATGTTTTAAAAAACCAGGCCAAGTTTTGAAAATTAAAAAAAGTTGTTTTTAATTTTTTTTTTTTTTTTTTTTTGGAATTTGGCTAGAAACTCAAATACTTCCTCACGAAAGATGGAAACCATTTTAGAGAAAATGAAAACCATTGTAGAGAAATTGTGAGAAAACAAACACAGTTTTCAAAAACAAAAAATCAAATGGTTATCAAATGAGACCTTAGTCATTGAACTAAAATTTGTAACTATTTAGTCATTGTACTTTTAATGTTGTAACAATTTAGGTCACATTTGATAACCATTTGATTTTTAAAAATTAAGCCTATAAATACTATTTCAACCTATATGTTTCGTTATTTTGTTCTCAACTCTTTATATATTTTTTCAAAAATCAAGCCAAGTTTTGAAAACTAAAAAAAAAAAAGTAGTTTTCAAAAACTTGTTTTTGTTTTTAGAATTTGGTTAAGAATTCAAAAGTTTTCTTAAGAAATATAAAGTTCATTGTAGAGAAATGATGAAAAAACAAGCACAATTTTCAAAAACAAAAAACCAAATAGTTATCAAACGTAGCTTTAGTAATTGAAATTTAACATGTAACAATTTAGTTTCTATACTTAAAAATGTGTAGCAATTTAGTCACTATTGTAAAAATATATTGTTAAGATTAATGAAATTTCTTACATATGTAGATTGATCAATTTCTTAAGTACTAAATATGTTTATAAACTACAAAGATTAAGCCGTTCATAATAAAAATTGACACACACTTGGATGAGATTTTTCATGGTAAGAATTAAATTGTTACAGATTTTAAAGTACATAGATTAAATTATTACATACTAAAGTTTAAAGATTAAATTATTACAAAAATTAATCTGAGCATAACTCAACTTTTTAAATACATAAACCATCAACTAAAGAGGTTAGAGATTCAGATTCTCCGCCTATAAACTAAAAAAAGAAAAAAAATTGTATTTTTACAAAAAAATATTATTTAACCATCAAAGGATTGTTTGAAATGTGAGTTATATAGTGAGTTTTAATAGTTTATGAAGTTATCTGCATCTCAAACACAGACTATTATAATTCACATAATAACTTTATATCTTAAATAAATTATTATAACCTACCGACTATTATAATCCGAGCTATTATAAATGTTCAAAATTCCGTCTGAAATGCGTTTATACTTTATAAGACGAGGAAGAAACGCATAAAGCACGTGTCGTCACACGATTTCGTATTTTCCGATCAGCATAGCGGCGCAATCAAGAAACTTGGCGGAAGCAGAGCGGTCGCCGTCGCCGTTGCCAGTCGCCGATCTGCTCGGTCGCCTTCCTCTCTCTCGGCGTTCTTCTGTATAAATCATTGCATCTTCTTCCGTTTTTTAATCAATCATTCTCCGTAATCTCCGCCTACTTCTACTATTTTTTTACTCTTATGAATGCTTCATCGAAGCCTCGCTGCTTTGACTATTATCGCCTACCTCTTTTAGATGCATTCTGAAGTCCTCTCAACTCTCCATTTCCGATTATCGTGTTAGTTTCATTGTTGTTTTGATTGTTAATTAGTAATGGCGACGGCTGCCTTCAAATCGTCATCTAGAAGAGGCTGTTCGACTTCGGCGACACCTTCTTCGAGTAGCGGCGTATCAACATCGGGTAAAGATAGCAAGCAGAGTGACAATTCTCCCAAGAAAGCTACTATGCGTAGATCACGAAGCGTGAGTTCTTTTTCCAGATCTAGCACATCAGATGTTTCTGCAGATTTTTCTAATAGTAGAGATAATCCGCTCTTCTGGAGTAATGGTTCGCCTCCGTCGGAGGAAGCTCGTTCTGTTAACCTTGAATTCGATGACAGTTCCACCAGAATCAGTTCAGGAAGTTCGAAACGTGTGAGTTGCGGTAGTGTTGAGAGTACGAGGGGACGATCTGTGTCGAGAAATTCTGATTCTGGAAGTGTAGGTTCAGGAAGCAGGAAAACCGGTGGTCGAAGCTTATCGAGCGTTGGCCCTGAACGGCGGGACCGCTCGGCGTCTGTGTCTCGGTATCCGGTTTCATCACAGTCCCTTGTGAACTCTGAGGTTCGACATTAATTTTGTTCCACTGCTTCATTTTCTCTTCGTGTGGGTTTGAGATAATTTTAGCAGCACTAGAACTTAATTCTCTCTCTTTTTTGTGATATTAAGAGTGAGGCTGAGCGAGATAGTCGTTATAGTACGAAATCCAATAATAGAAAGACTCCAGATTCTGTTCTTCATGGTCGGAGAGAGGTTGGTTTAGTTAGAAGTAGTTCAGATGCTTTGCAGCAATCGAAAGGCCTCCGGACTTGGTCCAGTCAACTTTCGCCCTTTGATTTATCAGATAACTGCGATGTATCAGTGGTAAGAGCTCTGCAGACCTGTTCTAATTCTCCTTTGATTTCTATAAGATCTTTCCTGGGCTAAATTATCGCTAAGTATTGGAACGTTGGTCCAGTCTTGTAGTTTTGAGGATAGGCTGTCCACCGCGAGTTCTTTATCTGAAGCTGAAGAGAAAACTGTTAGAGCTGTTTGTGAACAAATGAAGGTGAGTTATGTCAATTTTTGGTTATTTCCGTTTGGATATAACTCATATAAGTAGTGCCAAGCCATATTTCTAATCGTTTGATTGTGATTACGGTTCCTTCTATAGTCCATGAAGGGGGATTGCTTGCAAGGACACTCCAGTGCTAACGACATATATGACATTATTCAATATGAAGTTAGACGTGCTGTCCAAGATATCCACAATGACCTTCTCAATGTAAGTTTTGGTCCTCTGCTGATATTTAAATTTTTTGCTTCTCTTTGTTCTTTTAACTTTGAGACTCTTGGAGGAAGTTTTAATTTGATTGTTCAGGGACTATTATTGTAAGAATATAAATAACATCATTTGCTCTTTTTTTTTCACAAGAAACTCTTTTCAACAACGTAGTGAAAAGGACATGTGCAAGTTACAAAAGTGTGTAAACTGTGATGGGAGAAATTAAAAAATGAATTGTGTTTGGAAAACCAAGAAAACTACGAAATGTTGCTTGGCCAAAAGTCGCAGTCTTTCTTGTTCTTGAATGATACCTCGTTTCTCTCCAACCATAAACCCCCAACAGGGCCTTCACCACCAAAATCCATAGAATTTTTAGCTTCTTTTTCAAGAAGTTCTCACAAAGTAGTTGAATAATATTGTTATTTGCCAATCTATCCATCCCTCAACTGTAGTTGGAAATTACAAGTAATTTTCCAGCCTCTTGAACCATAAGGGGAAAAAAGGTGCTCTGATGTCTCTTCTTCTTTTTGGCACAAACACAGAGGCCAGGGTAGAGTGACTAGTTTGGACAGTGTTTTCATGAAGGTTGTCTAAACTTTTTTGTTCATTTTTCTTTTTATGTATTCCTTATTATCTGTACTGGTATTTTCAGTATCGAACATGTTATAAAGCTTGTGACATCCACAACATATTTGGAAGAGAGTCCATTTCTACGGTTCTTCGGTGTTCGCAAGTGGGAGGATATTTTTAATTTTTGGGTTCTCTTACTGTCTTTGTTTCTTTATCATTTAGAGGGTTCACTTATAATAACTGTTCTTGCTCGGGGATAGCAATTCTTTTGGTCCTCTCACCCTTTTCTCAAGAAATTCTCATATTAGCCTCAGTTAGAGTCTTAGATATGTATAGTATAGTATATGGAAGCATACTATTCACTAGGAACACGAATAGTTGATAAGATTATTTACTTCTGTTTGACTAATAAGATTTGTCAATAATCTTCTTGCATATCTAAATATCTTATTCCTGGAAATGAAATGTCTATTTCTATGGTATAACATGACGTATCTAAATTTCAAATATGTTAATAAGATAATTTGCTTCAATTCTTTCATGGCTTGTAATTTCAGGCTCCACAAAGTAGTGCTGATGCCGTAGGAAGTTCAAATATTGACATCCCTCCTGAATTGGTGAATCCAGGTGCAGTTGAATTGGTGATGGACTTGAGAAGCGAGTATACCAAGAAGCTCGGGCAGGTAGTACTTGCTTGTTCATTGTGCTGGATTGCTGATGATTACTCTTAATTCATTTAACTTTGGCAACCCCTCTCAATGTTTGTGGTTCTTCCTCTTTTTAGATTTTGCTTTAGATTTTGTGTTTCTGCATTGCTTTTGTTTTTATCATTCAAGTTTCCAACTTAATTCAATTGCATCATTGACAACAAGAAATTAATATAATTTTCTTCAATTGGTAGTCACAAGAGCGAGCTCGAAAACTTCGGGCAGACTTGGCAGTAGAGGAGCACCGTGGATTAGAGCTAAGTAGAATTTTGAGGGAAGTAATACCAGCTCCTAAAACCTCTATGAGACGGAAAGTATGCTTTCTTAGTTTCTTCTTCCATGTTACATTCAATTTAGTACCCTTTTTTGGCATAATACTTCTTCTGATAAGTTTCATTCTTTAACATGTTGAACGTTTTTCCTTGTGTTATATGTGACAAATTCCATTATGTAGTATTGTCGTTTTTTTTAAGTTGTAGATTTTGGGATGCTTCACCGGCCCCAAAGACTGGGTTATTTGGAAGTAATGTTTAAAAATAGTTTGTTTGTTCGTTTTTGTTTTGTTTTGTTTTTAAAATGCTATAACAATTTTTAAAAACATTTTCAAAACAAAAAAGGCTGAAAAAAGTAGTATTTTATTATTTTTCATGGGTTCTCTTTGGTGTTAAACAATGTAAACACAAAAGAGACAATAGTTTTCTTTGACCAAGTTAAATCACAATCTAGTGGCAAAAATGTAAAATTTCCCCAACACGTACAAATTCTGTGTAATTATCACCAAAAAGTCTTATTGTTCTTTTTTGTCCATGTCCCCAATAGGGTAGCTAAAAAAGAGCCATCTGAAAGTTATAGAAATAATCGATGTATTTGCACATAATGATAGAAAGATCATCTGATGATTGAACAAGTACCATAAACAAATGATTGATGGATCTAGCATATTTACATTATGGTCTTTTTGATGTATATCTCGTACAGCTCGCCATTCTGATACAGAGGAATTGATCATTTGTTCGATTTCAAAACAGGCTAGCATTGAAAGAAGAAGGATGTCGAAACGTCTAACTGACGATGCCTTGGCATATTTTGATGAGTGTGTATCATTATCAACATTTGATGGTTCTGACTTCTCATCAATGGAAGAAACACCCCCAATTCACCAAGTTTCTTCCACTACCCCCCAGGCAAGTTTCAGTCATGATTTGAGCATTTGTTTCTTTGACAATTCGATTCACTTGCGAATCACTTGTCAAGAACTTATTTTCCTTTTTCTTCTTTGAAAATAGACAACTAGGCATTTTATTAGGTTAATGAAATACAAGTAAACAGGAATGAATCATATGGCTAATTGCAGTTTCAGGAATCAGCAAGTGGAACTTCATCTGAGATTGACCAATATAATTTAGGACAGACATCCTACAGAAGCAGTAATCTCAGCAAATCTCAGTTTTCCTTCACTAATAAAGCAAATGAAACCTATGGAATCAAACAGGAAATTGGGAAGTACATTCAGAACTGCGAGAAATTAGATGTCAATGAATCGCGGGTTGTAAGCATGAAGTATTGCGATATGAATGGTACAAAGCCAACAGAAGAAAGCCTCTTGTTTGACCGACTTGTTTTCAGAAGCAGAATAGAGTCGGGTAGCATACTTCTCTGCGGTGTGAGCTCTGCAACTTCCTCTTATTATTATAATGCTTCTATCATCTGAATCTCTGTCAATACACGTCTAAAGAGAGGATATGTGATAATTTTATTTTAAGTTAAATTGCGAATTTGGTCCCTATGGTTTGGAGGAATTTAGAATTTAGTCTCTATTGTCTTAAAAGTTAGAATTTCGTCCCTATGATTTGATCAATCCTCATAAATAAGTCTCTATGATTTGATAAAATCTTCATGAGACTTTTATCAAACTATAAGGACTAATTCTAACATTTTATAAAATAGGTACAATTTTTTTAAAATCATAAAGACTAAATTTATACTTTAACCTTTATTTTTATTGGTTAAGCTGTTGGCGTATTTCAGAGGAATGAGCTAATTTTCCCATAGTTCCAATTTTGATCGTAATACATCGTGATGGCTGGATCTTAGGTGTGGGTAGATCATGATCTAGACGGTTCAGCAGAAAGCAGAAAGTAGGCTACTTCCAAAGTCGACATTAGATTGAAGGGAGGTAAGATGTACGATTGAACCAAATTGAATAAACTCAAACCGGGTTAATTTGGTTCAGTTGGATTGGTATCGATGGAATTATATACATTAATTAAATATATAAATACATATTTAATTTAGGCTAAAGATATGTTTTGTTCTCTAATGTTAGAATTTTTTTTTTAAAAATAAAAAAAATTAGTCCAAGTTACGTAAGGATTATTTGTATGGATGACCTTTTTTTAAGCCAAAACGATAGTTGACCTGGTCTTTTAAAATAACGATGAATAATCTTTTGCTGATGTCACACCGAGAGCGAGTATGATAAAACTCAACAAGAGCAAGAGTGATGAAGGTGAGAAAAAGGTGTCTGAGGTGGGTTGAAAATGGATTTCAAATTTGATAACCTAGATTTGAGGTGGATTGTCGCCAGCGTACATGAAGGGTAAGAAGAATGTTGAAAATGGTGTCTGCGAGAAGAAGGTTGAAGATGACCTCTTGCTCTCGTTGGGTTTTTCTCGTATTCTCGTTTTCGGTCAAAAAGGTTGAAGATGATTCTTGCTCTCGTTGAATTTTATCGTACTCTCGCTCTTAGTGTGACGTTAGCATAAGGTTATTCATCGTTATTTTAAAGGATCAGGTCATCCATTGTAAGGTGATCCGTAGAAAAAATCCGTTATTTAAAAGGTATTAACTTAGTCCTTAATGTTTTAACCTTGGTCAATTCTGTTAACCCTGGTGGAGAAGTAAAAAATTTGAATAATTTTTCTTTTTTCAATTTAAGTATTCTAACTTTTCCTTATTTTACCAACAATATTATGTAAGGGTGTGATTGAAAATTTTTAAACTATAGCGATTAAATTAGAACTCTTTAAATAATGGAGTAATTAGAACTTTTAAACAATAGAGAATAAAATTTAAAAAGCATTTAAATATTAGTGATTAAACATTAATTAACCTTTAATTTATTTCAGTCTTTTTTATTATAGAAAAACAAATATCATGAAATAATTTTGTACTGTAAATACTTGTTTTCAGACCAACCGCCACTTCATTTCTCGTTCCTTGTCAACGTAGCCTCGCAATGATGGGCAGTCAATGATTAAAACTCACAGAAAAATTGAACTCAATTAAACTGCTTGATTCAAGTAAGATTTTTTTTAAACTTGAGATAAAAGATGAAAAAAAAAATCTAGGAAATCTTCTAAAGGCGATTTTGAGAGAACAGAGAAAAAAAAAAAAAAGAAAATCTGTCGCAGAATTCAATTAGCCAAATTTATAAAAGTTGACTATTTTTTCAAAGCCTCTATTTAACAGAGGTTAAGTGAAATTTCCCAATGTTGAACGATAGAGGAATGCAATTACAGCCCATGGACCAAGGTTGGTCCGATTTCAAAAGGCTAACATAAATGGTCATACTTTATTATGCATTTTGAAAAATGGTCACACGTTTTAATTTTTTTTTAAATAGCCAAATGATTTTTTATCATTTTAATTGATATTTATTAAATGATTACAATATCCCTAACAACTTTCATATCTAAAAAACTATAATTATCCTATAATTATAATAAATCTAAAATTGAAATATAAATACTAGAATCTTAAAACAAATCCAAAATCAAAAAGATAAAACCGAAAAACATAATGTGATAAGTGATTTTAAATTAAACATTTAAACATAAAACGATACATTAAAAAAAAAAGTTGTATCTAAACAAGAACAAACACCCAGAAATAGAACTCAATAAAAAAAAAAAAACTCCATAAATCAAGAACAATAAAGTACTCGATAAATTATTTATGAAATTAACAAGTGAATGTAAATCAAGAAAATTAAAAAAAAAAAGTGAAAAAGATAACGTGATAAGTGATTTTAAATTAACACAATCTTAAACCACCTAAACATAAAACGATACATTAAAAAAAAATAGATCTAAGCAAGAACAAATGTCCAGAAATCGAATTAAAAAAAAAAAATCAAAAATCAAGAACGATAAAGCACTCGACAAATTGTTCATAAAATTAACAAGTAAATGAAAATCACAAAGATTAAAAAAAAATGTGAAAAAGGTAATGTGATAAGTGATTTTAAATTAAAACAAACCTAAACCACTTAAAACATAAAAAGATACCAAAAAAAAAAATCTAAGCAAGAACAAATACCCAAAAATCGAGCTTCCATATTCATTCCTCTTAAAACCCTAATGTGTAAGTAATAAAATATAAGCTCCATGCAAATCTAATTGTAGCCTAAGTCTCACTGTCAATTTGATATCTACAGCAACTATAGCACATGCATACCAACACTTCTACATAAAAACAGCATAATCAAAACAACCAAGAGATAGAAATCCATTTGATTTGCAAGGATATATAAAATATAGGCTAATAAAACATGTCAATGCAAAATCAGATTTGATGACGGAAAATAAACAACTTTAATTTTTTGATTCCAAAAAAAAGTTTTGAAAATGGAAGCTCAAGGCTAAGACTATGGAGATTGTGGACACAAATACTCGATATTTGCCAAAAAAAAAATGAGCTTCTTCTATATTCATTAGTCTTAAACCCTAATGTGTAGTGTAAGTAATAAAAGATAAGCCTTTTAAAAAAAAATAATAATAAATAAAAGATAAGCTCCATGCAAGTCTAATCGTAGCCTAAGTCGTACACTGACAATTTGATAGCTATAACAATTAAAGAACACGCATACCAATGCATTGCCATTACGTGAAAAATCTTCTCTCCAAACGTCTTCTTCATTCTCCTCACCACATTTGAGATTTCCCCACTACCATTCCTCTCAACAAATACGTTTTTTCCTTTTCCTCTCAAAATTTGCAATTCCTTTCTTTATTGGAGTCCAACTCAAACAACGAATAATGGTTGCGGGTGCAACGACGATGTTCAATGCTCTACTCAAGGTTTAAAGTTCTTCTGTTTACTCCAAATTTGCAATTACTGGAGTTTCTTTACTTTCTTACTACCACTGCTTGTGTTTGGCCTTCAGGCTCTTATTTTGGTGTTCGTTTGGGGTGTTGTGATCTCTTTTACAGATCGAACTGTGTTCTGCAAGGACGTTCTAGTCGTTCAAGTGAAAGTATATTGGGTGTATTGCAAGTTTTGGGATTTAAAAAAAAAGGTGAATTGATAGCTTAATATACGGCTCTGTTGTGGATTTAAAAAATGCTGTCTCACACTTTCAATTTTTTTAAAATCAGATAATATAAATCAATAACTAAAAAGATATTGGAAAGATAATCTTAAAATCAATTATGAAAATCGAAAAGTGGGGGAGAGAATTCAAATATACCTTCCGTTGGAGGGGCAAAAACCAAGGAGGGCGCACAGGGATAGAATTGGAAGAAAGACGTGCAAATTGGGGCCCTCCTAAAACACCATTGGCTATTTTTCATTAGAATTTAGAATTGACCATCTATCAAAACCGCCTATTTTTTTGGTCATCCATACAAATTTCCCAATTTCAAATGGGTTGGATCAAGTCAGTTCCCTGAGTTGTTTTGGTTTGAGGCAAGTTCAAATTGAATTTGAAGGTGGAGACCACTTGATTCATTTAAATTTCTAATATTACGCTAGTAAAAAAAATTTCATACTACCTCAATTATTTGTTTGTCATAACTCATGACGACATTTAAAAGTGTTATGTTCAAGGAAAAAAAAAGATCACTATAGACGTGCCAAATTATGTTAAGGAAAAAAAATAAATACAAAAATACTTAGCTGCACTTTCGTGTGCACGAATCTTTCTGTCCCTACCATTCAATTGTTGATAACAAAAAGATAAAATATTTTCTACTCTCTCTTTTAGCTGTGTTTTCTCTCTCCTTCGTCAACCATTGAATGGTGAGAGCAAAGAGATACCTTATCAATAATTGAATGGTGGGAGCAGAGAGATTCCTGCACACTACAGCCAAGTATTGTTCCTCCTATAGGCTGTAGTATTAGAAAATTGCCTATTGTAGATGAAGCGTGTACTTCAGTTCTTTGATTCATGACAGTGATCCGAGTTAAATAAAATAAAGTTCAATACTGAGGCAGTACATATAACATTGATTCTGGTTACGATTTGCTTCGCATATGTTAGACAGACATTTCTCATATAGGATATTTTGGCACAATAGTAAAGAGAGGTATTACCGTACGCAGCAAAAGACGAGGTAAAAAGGCTTGGAGGCTGAACCATACTCTTGAAAGAGTACCCTTGACCTTCTCCAATCCTAATCACTGTCCCTGCTTTATTTCCCAATCTATCGGAGACACAAAAATTGGGGCTAAACATTGAGAATTCAATTGACATATCTCATAAAAAGATGGCGAAATATCAAGCAAAAACCGTAGAAAGTAAAATTTTCGCTTTTGCCTCGCGTCGCCACATGCAAGTTATTCAAGAACCAATTCTGTATTTCTGTACAGGTACATTTCAATAACCAATTCAATTGCAGAGCAAGATGTTATCAATAATATATATATATACGTCACAAGATTTACTTATCTTCAAGAGCTGCAATCTCATATCTCACTTCCTCCATGTGCTCATTTATGGTCGTCACAGCATCTTGCACACCTTTGATTGCTTCCTTGAGAGCATTGTCATATTCGGCATCTGCTTCTGCTTCCTCAGTACCAGAAGCTTCGGTTATCTCATGGACATGCACACACTCGTGCTCTCGAGGCGTCTTGAATCTGCAATTCTCGTGGCTCACCAAGCGCTCTGATGGGCGACCGGCCTTCTTCAATAACTGAATTTGAGCTGTCTTTAAAGGAAGAATTGTTAGGAAAAGATAATGACAAGATCTCTTAACTATTGAACTTTATATAATGACGTTCCCGTCTAGCGAAACTACATTTATGTCCAAGAAACCCACCCGCAACACAAACAAACAGGGGGTAATGTGTCTCGACTCTTATCTCATGGTTTGCTTATTCATTTGCATTCTCAACTTTCAAACAACTCATAGATGACCAGCAGACTTCTGGTACAGATTTTTAGCCTTGGAAATTATAGCATTAGACAACAATGCAAGCATTGAAGGATAAGTAATGTATCACTACTGAGAACCTTGTGCAGGTGACTGACTACCAACATCGTCGAGTTCAGTAGTTTAATGGAAAAAGGAGGAAAGAAAAACAGGAGAATTGAATTGATGGCTACTCCAGCTATAAAATTTGAATTCCTTCTCATATTTTCTTAAAAAATGAATAAACATTGAATGAGTAGCAGGTAATAATATGTAGAGTCATTTCCTTTCTTGGATTAACTTTTAGTAATGCAATTCATTAAAATAAAACAAAGTCAGCTGCATTTAGTTCAGATTTGTCAAAATTCCTCTCAACCACTGCCCTTACTTCATCCTCTATACATTACATTATTCTGGCTAGAATTCTTTTTATGATAAAAAGGTCAGTAGAAAAGCGTTCCTGCTTATGCCCTAAACATGTTTGTCTAACAAAACAGAGTTAAAAGGAAAACTGGAATGTCATTGAAATATCTTAAATAACCATCTCTCACATCCACTTGTAAGACAAAGTGGACCACATCTAAAGGAATCAACAATAAGAAAAGAATTAGAAAAGGTGAAAGATAAAAAAAGAAGAAGAAGAAGCAGAAATAATAAATGACTCTACATCAAATCTATAGGCCACGTGATTTTACATGTAGCAACCACGGAAGGCTCATCTTCACTAGAAAACAAACTTTACCACGGCAGAAGAAAAACTTGGTAATGGCAATTGGAATGATATTAACTCCCATTTATTTATTATCTATGTTACGGCCCCTTCGCCATCAAAAATGAAATGATACTTGAAAAAAATCTAACTATATTAATAGCCAGCAGCAGTCCTAGAAGCATAATGTGAACCAAATGGTCATCTTTCTTTAATTCTCTAGAATCAAGGAGAGCTTGGAGGAATGCTTTACATAATCCAGATTTACCAATAGGCAAAGTCTCAGATCTGAACAATGTTTCAAAAGTCTTTTGAGTCTTACGCCGTGAGGCTTGTCTTATTGTGTTAAAAACATATGCCTTATTTTCCAAAGCATATACTGATTGATCCTACCAAATTTTATAATTACAAGTTGAACTGACCAATTGGAATTCTGTGAAAGCACGCCATTTGTTTTCAATTTTAAAATAATACTACTCGTCAAACTTATTCCTTGCAGAGGAGGAAAGGGTGCTTAAAAATAAAACCAAAACTTTCTAGAGACTTTCTGAACGTGGCATACCAGGTGCAATTTCTGCTTTTCTTGATCTTGAACAGATCTAAGCAGGTTAGCTAACTCGAGCCTCTCATGATCTGGACTCCGGAAATTCGACTCAATGTCAATGACCTACAAAGAAAGAGAGTCCAAAGAAGAAAATATCACAAGGAAGCTCAAAGAAGACTACGCCTCAACGAAATACTGTGAAATTGTAAAACGAACTTGATTGGAGCAATTACTGAATTCCGCAGTGATCTCACCGCAAAGCTGTTGGTAAGATATCTCCCTTCCTGAATTCATATACTCGTCAAAACCCCTGCGAATTAACAGAATAATGAAGACTTCCAAGATTCCACCCAACTAGCATAAATGAGTAGCAGCAACACGCTCGAAACTCTGTCGCTAAGTTCATTTAGGTCTAACACAAATAATTTGAGCGGGATTTTCTAATGATCGATCTTACGGAATCACTATGAAAGAAAATGTCACCTTAAACGTGCTTTAGGACAAAATCCTGCGGTATGAAAGAACTATAACAGAAATACGCATACTTATAACTCAAGTTATGGATTTCTCCATTGATTTCCAAAACATTGATAAAGATGTCATACGAAAATCAAATCAACGCTACCTCTTAAGCTTCGCATAAGCTTCCGCTCGACGCTGCTGGATTTCAAGAAACTTGCGGAGCAAACTGAGAGTGTTAGAGGAATCACTGGCATCGGTTTTTTCGTCTTCCTCCATTTGCTCAGCCAGAGAGAGCTTCTCGTCAAAATCTTCCATTCTTTAGGGCGCGGGCGCCTTCTCTTAGCAATGTTTCTCCCTTCAGCTTTAGTCTTCAACCTGAAGCCTCCATGTCCGAGACTGCTATTTAAATAGAAAATAGAAATATAATCTCTCTTTTTTTTCTTTTCCTGCCTTTTCTTTTTTGATGTCTTTTCCTGATGTTTTAATTCATGACGTTGCTTTTATTCCATTTCAATTATTGTTAAAAGAAAAGGAAGAAAAAAAATAATATTCCTTTTCAACTTTATTCTTTAAAATATTTAATTTGGTTAAATTATTCCTTTGGATTGGTTTCAATTATACCTCTGAACTTTAAAAAGTTTCATTTTAACCTTTGAACTTTGAAGTTTGTTTCAAAACAATTCTTGAAGGTTTTTTCCGTTAAATTTATGGACGAAAAATGACGTATTTGCATAAATTTTGATTTTTTTTCAACGTATATGTTCAAATATGTTCACATAATCAACAGTGTAAATGCAAAAACATCATTGTCCGTCAATGAATTTAACGAAAAAAAAGCCTTCAAGGGTTATTTTGAAACAAACTTCAAAGTTCAAGGGTTAAAATGAAACTTTTCAAAGTCAATGGTATAATTGAAACCAACTCCATAGTTCAAGGGTATTTTTGATAATTTAACCTATTTAATTTTGATATAAGAATTTTTACAAAATTATAATAATAATATACCCAATACAAAAATTTAAAGGCTAGATTAAATTACTATTTTAATCTCTATAATTTAAATTTGACTTCAATTTAGTTCCTATAAATTTAAAAGTTTTATTATATCTTTACACTATCTCAAAATATCTATGTTGTCAAATAATCTTAACATATTTCCTATATCAAGAGCCTAAACTCTCAATTTTGTGTTTAATATTCGAAATTTTTAAAAATTAGTTAATCTATTAGATATAGAATTAAAATTTATATCAAATGAAGTCTTAACTTTCAATTTCGTGCTTAGTAGGTCCATGAATTTTTTTAAAAAAAATGTTGAATTGATCAAGATCTATTGGACCAAAAATTGATTCTTTTAAAGACCAAAGATTGAATGTTTAAAGACCTATTAGATACTCTTTAAAGTTCAAGAATCAAATAGACACAAACTTAAAAGTTTAGGAACTAAACTTGTAATTTAAACAAAAATAATTTTTTAGTTGGATTTGAAGGAAAGTATTAACATCATATTTACTGAAGTTCACAATAAAACTTAATTTGATAAAATTAATATTTTATGCTCAATCATAAATAAATGTCAACTTAAGTATAGATCAAGTTATATTACATTTGTTCTAAAGGTTAGATGTTCGAATTTTCAGCTAAAATGAACATAGCTCAACGTAAATTGGCATCTGCTTCTTCCCTTGAGGTTCGAGGTTCAAATCTCCATACCTCACATTTGTTGTACTAAAAAAATGTTCGAATTTTTTCCTTCACATGGTTCAACTAAAAAAAGTTTTAAAATTTTAAAATTAAAACAAAATCGAGCAAGTGGGTAAGAAATGAGGTCTCATTGAAGCTTTAAAAACTTGACTAAGGAAAGAGTGACTTAACCAGTGGTGATTACCCGCGGGGAATCCTCAATTACATAGAGAATGGGGGAGGGAGTGGGGAGCGTTCTCTCCCTGTTGGCTAAACGGGGACGGAAAATATATTCCACATCCCCACTTTCGACCCCGCCCTGATTTCCCACCCTACCCCGATTAGTTATATATATATATATAGAAAATTTAAAATAAAATTAAAATATATATATATATATATATATATATATATATATATATATATATATATATATATATATATACATACATAGTCATAATTAGTTGAAGACTATTTCTTTTATAAAAAATAAAAGTTAAAGACTATGTTGTAATATTGAAATTTAAATTTTTAAAAATTAAGTTGTTTCAAAATTATAATATTTTTACTTACGGTATATTATTGTTTTTATTAAGAAATTTTACAATTTTTTCTTTAAATAAAAATTATATTGGCAATTATTCATTTAGAAGTTGTTGAAAAAAATCACTATTATGGTTGAGAATAAATTAAAAACAAACAAACAAAAAAAAGAATGGGAAAAAATTCCCCGCGGGAAATCTCCGATCCCTGCAAATATAAATAGAAAATTTCGCAGGAATGGGAATAGAAATAAGTGGCGGAGGCAGGACGGGGAAGGCCCATGGACATCTCTAGTGATTACTACTGCTGCACCAGTTTTCCTGCAGAGTCAAAATAAGGGCAATAATTTACAGAGCGATTGTGAAAAAGAGAGCTGAAAAACCTGTAAATTTATTTTGAGAGAATCATTTTGAAGAACAGTGAAAAATTATCACAAAAATCTAATTGAAGACTTCAGTCTAATCTTGTTGCCAAGCTATATCCAGGAACTTTTGCAAGTTGCCTCTGTTTCATAACCTCTCTCACCTTCTGCACCTCTTTCCACAAACCATTGCTGGCATAAATATTGGACAGAACCACATAAACCCCATCATTCCAAGGCTCCAATTCCTGTAAATGCTTTGCTGCCCACTCCCCCATCTCCACATTCCCATGTTTCTCACAGGCCCCAATCAAACATCCCCATATTACCGAGTTCGCCTTCATTGGCATCTCTTCAATCATCCTTCTAGCCTCTTCAAGCAACCCAGCTTTACCGAGTAAATCGATCATGCATCCATAATGTGGCATCCCGGGCTTGAAACCGTAAACGTTTTTCATCATATCGAAGTAATGTCTCCCCTCCTTGATCATCCCACCATGTACACATGCGCTCAGCACCCCGACGAACGTAACATGATTAGGAGGGACTCCTGCTTCTCTCATGTACCGGAAGTTCTCGAGTGCTTGTTTCACCTGTCCATGCATTGCATAACCTACAATCAGTGATGTCCAGGATGATACATTTCTATGATCCATGTTTGAAAATACTTTCAATGCTAAGTCCATCCTACCACATTTTCCATACATGTCTATGAGGGAATTTAACATCAAAATGTCTGATATTCCTGTGACTTTAACTTGGAACACAAATTTGTGCATTTGGAGAGACAGTTCTAGGTCGCCTAGACTGCCACAAGCTGATGTTACACTAACAATTGTAACATCATCTGGCTCAAGCCCACTTCGTCTTAACTTAATGAACATATCGACTGCCTCTTTAGCACGCCCGCCTTGAGATAAACCAGCTATAATGGCATTCCAAGAACCCAACTTTCTGTGATGATTTTGCTCAAATACCTTGTGTGCACACTCAAGATCTCCTACCTTCGAATACAGACTGATGAGGCCGCTTTCGCTATATTGGTCGAACTCAAGACCAAGCCTTATAGCAACTGAATGTAATTGTAATCCTAAACCAAAAGCATAAACTAGTGATAGAGCCTTAAATACAATTGGGAGAGTATAAGAATCAGGCCAAATGCCTGCTCGCAACATGGCAATATATACAGAGAGGGCTTTTCTTGGGGCCTCCAGCCTAGTGTATGATCTAATGATGTTGTTCCAGTAAAATGAGGAAGGGTGGTTTTCCAACATGTTGGTTCTTAAAACATGAGCATGAATTTGATATAATTCTAATAAATGGGTACAATTCATCAATAAGGTTGCAACAATACTCGCTTGGACCACATTATTGTCAGAGGTGTATTTCGAGCAGATGGGAGCATCTATAGCAGCATCCCTCTCTGCAAGCTGCTTATTTTTCTTAGGCTTATCCATAAATTGAACATCGCTAAATTCTACCAATGGCCTAAATTCATTTGTCTCAAGGTGCTCGGTATTGTGAATTGGATGGGAATGTCCTGTGCTCATTAGCAAGCTTTGTGGTGAGCTCTCTGGAGAGCTGCCAACATTTGTGAATTTGCTTTTGTTGTTGTCATCGAAAACATATCTCCCTTCGCATTTGTCACCCGACATCACATCTTGAGCAGGAAGCACGAGGCACTTGCCTTCCTTGTGAATATCGAGGCCTCGGTTTTGAAACTGAAATTAAACATAACCACCAAACGACCTTAACTTTTCTAAAACTGGGAAGTAGATTTGTTCAAAACATACCTTTCAAATCAAACAACATGTCTAGATATTACAAACTCAGTCAAAAATACAGAAGTAGGAACAAAAATGAAATCGATTTGCAAACTGGCTATATTTTGGCAAGGACAAGTTAAAATATTAAAGTTGAGGACAACCGTACTTTTACATGTTTCATATTGAGAAAATTAAGAAGAAATTTGAAATTGTTTGCCCATAGAAAGCTAATTTGAGAATGAAGATCAGTTCAATGAAACTAAGAGCCTATTTGGAATGACTTTCTAACTTCTAAGTGCTTAAAAAAGTGTTTTTAAGCACTTAGAAAGTCATTCCAAACATGCCCTACAAATTTAGTCCAAAAGACTTCTACCCAATCAAAAGAAAATCAAAATGAGCAAGATGAAACTTTTTTCTCCCCACACTAAATCCCTCAACTAGGCCACAATCCATGGCCTTGGGCATCAGTCTGCTCAAGACATCAATGCCAATGGTCACGATAAAAAGAAAAAGGAAGAGAGGATCGCCCATAGCGATTCTACTCAATTTTACAAGACTGTTGTACTAATGTAGACATCAATGCCAGTGGCCTTAAATTTCTCACTGGACAACATTTGGTTAGTATGGAACACCAATGTTGGCTCAAAAAGCTGAAAGATCTACCTTGGAATAAAACAATCTTGGTTCAGAAAATAAGCCTCTTTCCTTCAGAAGTGACTCTCAGGCCTCATCACTTTTTCACTTTCAGATACTTCCAATTTGTCCTCACAGCAACAAGTCACAGAGCATCCCTTCCTCACCAAAATTAAAACGACATATGAGCAGATACTTACAACCTGAATATAGCTCAACTAGTTAAAGCATATATCCACAGTTCGAACCATTCCCACGCGTTGTTGAATCCAAAAAATGAGCAGATACTCCATCTCACACTCGGTAAACCAAGGGCTACTAAATTTTACAGGGGGGCTAGATTGTTTCTAGAGGATTACCTACGACTACGATTCAATTACTTATGCAAGAGAATTGAAGACGCCATTTTCTCTAATATCAACGTCGAATCCTTCAGTTTACAGAAATTCTACTCCATGAAACTAACATATGCACAAACAAGAGAAAAACAAAGAACACACCTTATAGTTCTCAATATCGCACTCGTACTCATCGCCCGAAAATTTCCCCGCAGCGTATCGATAGAAACCTCGCCTGGCACAAGAAGTGGCATGAGATGGAGATGGTAGAAGCAGTGTATGTGGCCCTGCGATGAGGCCGGAATTGTATAGTAGGTTGTAGTCGATGTTCTTCGATGATACTAGGAGAAAGTTGCGAAGTGGTTTGAGATTATGCATTCTAACGAAGAAGATTCAGGCATGGCGGACGTTCTAGTGCTCCATCGCGCCGCCGACTATTACTTTCCGACGAGCTTTCTGAACTGCGCCGCCCCCGGAAGCGATTGCCACCTTCGCACTCCGCCTCAACTCTTTGATAGTGGCTTTGGTCCAGCTCACCACCGACTTTAACCATGCCCTATTGAAATATTAATGCTATTTGTCTGTCCATTTAGTTTGTGTTTGTCTATTTAATTTCAACTCCAATTGGTAGTAAATATTTTATCTATTGACTATGCTCGAATTTTACTTAATAAATTGATTAAATTTCATATAGCTTAGTGAATTGGTTGAATTGATAAAATTAAAATTTTTGTCAAAGTGAGTATAGCTCTTAACACGTAACATCGACCATTGTTGAATTATATATAAAAAAAAATAATAATTTAGAAAGACAATTACAAAAATCACCTTTAAATAGTAAGAAGTATGACAATTACCCTCTCGAATTTCAAACTTTTAATTTTATCCTTCTCTCTAATTTACAAAATGTTTCAAAATGCACATACAACCCTTGCATTATAAAAATTGTTACAGAACCATATTATAAGTGTTACAATTTAACCCAAAATTTTAATTCTGTAAAATTAAAAGACTAGAATATTTATGAAATATTATTTTAAATTCAAAAACTACAGAAAAGTTCATACAAATCTACTTTGCTTCTAAGTTAATACATATATATAAAATCTTTAACATCATTTCATAAACATCGAAAGAACTCCACAAAGAACCAAGTAAATAGATCATAAGGAAATCTCAAGTTATCAATGAATGTCTCAAGAGTCTGTACAAAGATTTGGTAGGGAAAACTATCTCCTGTTGAATAATTGCAAAGACTATATCAACTCAATATGTTATACAAAGTTGCAGCTTGGGCCTTGGGAGGGGATAATATTAATCATACACAAAATAAAACAATGAAAGAAAAAACCCAAATAAATAACAGTTCTGTTGCAGCAAAACATATAAACTAAAACTAATTTATTCAAGTTTCATAACTCAATGCCAAGGCCCTACCTAACATTCTCCTAAATTTTGGGAGCTATAGAGCAGCTGGCCCCATCAATAGTGTAAATAAGTTATCAGGACACCATGCTTCTATGCTAAAAAATATACACTTTCTCTCATGTGTGAGCTCATAGTCCAATAGGTCTCTAAACTTCACTTACATTCCATCTCCCATCCCCTAGAACCTTTATGATCCCCTATTTTGTTTTCCTACTCGGCAGCAAACTGAGTCGAAGTTCTGTGAATCGGTATGCATTTACGACATACACTCTGCAGCAACTTGTATAATCATCAAATGAAGCAATCCTTCTGCTAGCTTGAAGGAAGGAGAGCACAATCTGCAACCGATGAACCATTTAGTTCTGTTCTATCATGTCACTAACCAGGGCGACGTTTAGACCGCCTTCGTTTTCCAAGCAGTTTAAGCATGTTGTCAGTTACATCAATAGGAGAATCATCATCTGAATTTGCACTGTTGTCAGAGGTGTGTGTCAACCAGGCCAGAGCCTCTATAGCAGCATCCCTCTCTGCAAGCTGCTTGTTTTTCTTAGGCTTACCTACAAATTGCATACCCTTAAACTCTACTAGCGCCCTGAACTCATTTGTCTTGAGGTGCTTGGTTTTGTATTTTGGAGGGGAGTGTCCTGCCCTCATTAGCAAGGTTTGTAGCAAGCTCTTTGGGTTGGTGCCATCCTTTGTGAATTTGTTGTCGTCGCCAGAAACTTGCTTCTTACTTTCCCGACCAAAGACAAATCTCCCTTCGCATTGGTCACCTGACACCAATTCTTGAACAGAAAGAACAAGGTACTTGCCTTCCTTGAGAATATCGAGACCTGGGTTCTGAAGCTGAAATGACACAAAATAACCAAATTACCTTACCTTTTTTAAAACTGGGGAGTAGGATTTATCTTAAGAGTACCCTTCCTAATCAAATAATATGTTCAGATACGATAAACTAAGGTCAAAATACAGAAGTAGAAATGAACTTTGCCCAAAAGAACGAGTGTTTAACTTTTTGACCATTTTCATTATAACTCAATTGTTTCACCATTTTCATTTTTTTTTTTTTGCAGACCCATTAAGCCAACACCAGAATTTCATCATTGTAAATCTCCGACCTATCTTCACCATCAAAAGCTAAGTCAAGTAGACTCAATGTTTTCTAAATGCAAAAGGGTTGGAAGTGATACGAGAATAAAAGATCTATAACAAAAATCTACAAAGCAAAATACTGACCGACACACCGATCCATGTTTGAAATTTTGATTAAAATAAGAAATTCAACCAACAGGAATCCTATTTCTTCCTCATAACTATTCTACCATTTCTCCCCTTTCTGACCCCCCCCCCCCCCCCCCCCCCCCCAAACCAAAAAAAAAAACAAAAGAAAAAGAAAAAAGAACACCTCCCTACACCATACCACTTCACCATAATACATCTCTTCGTACTTTCCAGTTCATCCTTATCGGTAAAATTTTAATATGCATTTCTTGTCAAAACACGTTTGCCACTAGTGTGATGACTTGGTCAAGACTCTGGAGGAGTTGAAAGACTGACCAACTGAATCATATGTCATCATAGGGGGATTATATTAGCGGCCGAGATATGGGTTCCGTACTTGTAAAATTTTTCATGATTTAAAAACTAATATGGCAAATGATTCTTGGAAATTTTGGTTGGAATGTAATGTAGAGGATTTTTTAAGACAAACTTTTAGCTCTTAGGAAACAAAGCCAAGATCAAGTCTTTCCATTGGAGTTCTTTATCATCATTGTTTGACCATTATTCTTGCACCCACATTTTAATTGGGATGCACACAAACGATACTCAAATGCAACTTACTTTGTTTTCGATAAGCTTATCAAGTTGTTCCTTGAGTTGCAAATAGCATTCCGCCAAACTAGAATCCATAAAAAATTCAACGTAGCCATTCAACATTTTCAAATGACCAGCCTGAAAAAGAGATGTGAACGATCATAGATGCCAGAACAATGTAAATCTTTCAAAAAGAGTGCAGACCAAGGATAGATCACCTGTACTCCACGATTCACAGCACCGCCGAAAAGAATCAGAATCGAATCAGATATGCCAGTGGAATCTCGTAAGAAGACCGTATTGACCTTCACTTTCTCACCAAAGACCAGCCATGGGAAGGGAATCGTATCATAACGTGCATTTACGGAATTCTGATGCAGAATCATTACAATGTTAGATGACTACAAAATAGAAGCATTCAGCAAGATAATGGATTTGAAATTCAAGGAATCTTTTACAGATTAAATTTATTTGAAACTTAAATTAAGCATACCATGACAAAGCAACATATAGTAATAAAGTATAGAACACCTCTAACCCTAATCAGAACAAATGTTTGATGAAGAGGATCCAAAACTAATCACTTCTATAAGTCTATTTAGATATCCAAGAAGGTTCAAAATTCTAGCAAGAAATTGGTAGCCTACGAGTATCAAGCATAGATATCTGCAAACAAAAATATGGAGTACGCATGATACAAACAAGAATCAATATAAATATGACCGTGTAGTTTCAGGTGCACCCAAACTCTCCCAGCAATCTTATGCAAGCAAATAAATAGAAAAACTCCTACTGGAAAAAGGCAAGTTGCAAGTATCGGAACATATAACAAACGATAAATAAAATAAATGGGTGATGCTCAATGAACCAAATATACTAGATTCCATGCACTATAAACTAAAACAAAGGCAGCTTTTACATAATTAACATGAATCATCATGATAGTGGATGGCGAAAGTTTCTAGATCTTCATTGATTCTTTTTTTCTTAGAAAAATAAAAAGAACTATAAATTAGAAATAAATATTCTTTACAACTGGATCCACAATATCTTGTTTGGATCTCATTATAAAGGTGTTACACATTGGATCTTCGTTTGGACCTCGTCATAAAGATGTTATAATATTGGTGAGTGTTCATGAAAATTTTCATTTTTGGATAACATCCGAATTAGATATATATTTAATAGCAACTTTTAGTTCCTAAATCCTATTTCTAATTACAATTCAGATGTCTGCGAGATGTGCAATCACAGAAAGTGCAACTCAATGCATTCAAATGAAAAATAGAAATAGAAATTAATTCTCATATCAATATAACGTTTGTTAACAAGAGAAGGGGGTGGGGTTAAATATTGCTGCCAGTTTAAAACTTACCGCATACAGCAAGACCTGGCCATCGTCCATGGTTTTGAAAGACATGGATGTCTCTCTGTGCTGCATATACATGGAAAGAAGATACTCAGGAGAGGAGGAAAATAATGGTCAAACAGGTGCAACTCTATAGAAACTAATTTCATTTACCACAACAGATGCTACGCCAGGAAAGAGACCAGAACAAATAATTGCACGAACAAGAGACTGGTTATGGCTCAACTTATTATTCATGCTACCATCTAAATCCACTATTCCTGCATCCTTTAAAATGAAGCTAAACTGTCTTCTAAGTGAATCAATTGCTTGAAGTGTTTGGACAGAAAGGAAGTTCCTCCAGCAGTACTCATAGGATGACCCTTCTCTCTCTGCATCTTTCCATCCCTCATAAGCACGAACGAGCGCCATATGATCACTGTAGTCCTTTGCAGAAAATCTAGCTTTGGCTGTCCCTGCTAACTGAATCATGAAAACAACAATGTAAACCTGCAAAGTCTACTTTGTGTGTGTGTGTCCAAGTGGGTATTCGGTGGGAGGGTAGAGATCAAAATTAACTTTTCCAAAAAGGAAAAATTAATTACAAACACCCACCCATTACCTATTGAAGTATGGAAGAACTAGTTACAAACAGCGGCGATTATGCATACTTCAAAAAAATCATACTTACATCTTTTTTGTCCTGAGGCAGAAGAAAAGGATCTCTGACACTCAAGCCGGAAACTATAGTCAGGATAGGATCAAAGCAATGAAAGATAGCGCCCATAATCAGCATTTTTCCAAGCTTAGGATCAACGGGAAGCATTGACAAAAAAATTCCTATTGAAAACAAGGAGGTTGAAGATGGAGAAACCTGAGTAACGGGATGGGAATAATATATTTATAATACCTTGCAAGAAGACTAACTAACCGAGATTTGTCAAATTTTCCTTCTCGTCAAATGCCCCAATCATCTTTAGAAAATCAATGGCATTTTGTACCTGTCAAGTAATGAATAAGCCCCTCTTCTTATTTATGAATGGAATCTTCTGTTAAAAGAGTATGAACAACTGATCAACATAAGAAAACGACAATCACAAAGTAGCTTACAGCCAAGGGTTCTGGTGGCTGTAGAGCAGATGACAAGAATTCTCCTACACTCGGAACCTGCAAACTTTTTATTTGAAGGCAGAGGGAATTCAATGGAGTTCTCAAAAGCTCAGGAAGTTGATACTCAGAAAATGCGTCAAAAACACATTTTGGGTAAAGATGATAACATTTTCCTGGTTGAACACGGCCAGCCCGACCCCTTCTCTGCAACCAAGAACAATTAGCAAAAGATCAACCACTTGATATCACATGCAAAGAAATAAATGTTCATAACAAAATATGAAATAGCCCAAATAAAAGTGAAATGCTGATCTGGTTTCCGGAGAATAGAACATAACCCAAAAAAGCAAACAATGGTATGAGTGCCTAGGGGTCTCAAAATTCAAAAGTGCAAAAGCAGACTTTGTCAAAAGAAAAAAAAAAAGTTTAAGCCCCGTTAAAATATATAAATTCTGCAAGATCAAATCAAGACATCTCTTCAAAGCATCTAAAGGAACGAATAATTTCATTCAGCAAATTTGGTTGTGATTCTCATACAATTACATATTTTCTCAGTAATGATTTTATTTTATTTTTTTTAAATGACATAATAGAAAAATATAGAAAAGAAAATTTGACTTACTTGCCGAGCAGATGCCTGTGATATCCATGAAGGTAATAGACAAGGTGTATTGTTTAACGCATCATAAGTGGTTTCTTTTGCTTTTCCGCAATCAATAACAAAAACAACATCATTTATTGTGATGCTTGCCTCTGCCATATTAGTGGCAAGAACTACTTTGCGGACATTCTGGGCAGGTTTCTCAAATATGAGTCTCTGTAGCAACGGCAAAGTAATGGTGAGAATTTCAAGAAACAAGAGGTAATAAGTTATCAATTGTTTCGGTAAACATTTTCAGCAGTAGAGTGAAGGAAATTTTGGTACAATGGAAGCTGGCAAATTGTTCATAGATGTTTCAAGTTGTTGTGGTTCACAACGGTGCTTTTCTAATAATGTTCATCATCTCCTTTCTAGACCATGACTTTGATACTTCAAATATTATTACAGAAGAAATCTCAACGTTTTACAATACACAAGGAAAAATGAATAAACCAACCAACCTGTTCAGATGTTGCCATTGAACCATGGCATGTCAAAAGCAGAACCCTGTTTGGATCTCCTAAAAGTGGATGCGCTCTCAGTTGATCCCTCAAACTGCTAATATCCTCCCATCCAGTGAGGAATACTAAAACTGCACCAGGTCGTTCCTTACGACATATGTGACACAAAACAGCCTCAATAAGATTAAAACCCATGCAATCAGGCACCCAGGATGAGAGAGAATCTAGTGTGTTGGAACTATAATTTCCCATGGTTGATTTATCAAGAGCGTCCTAAGCAAAAGAAACAAAGTGAGATAGACTATATACTGCTAACATAGCACAAAGCTTCAAGAGATACAGCTATACAGGTAACTTCTATCTCATCAAATCTTATTATCAAACCCAACTTCTTATGCATACAATAGTCAATAGATAACTAATGGGAAAATTATTGTTAGCTGTGCTCAACATAAAGGAAAATAGTTAAAGGTATGTACGTGGGCTGTATGATCAAACCAATCTAGATGCATGGATAGGTTAAAAATTCTTAAAATTCAGAGACCACGTTAGAAACTTCATGCTCCCCAGCTCTTTCTCTAAGAATCTTCAGCCCACATCTGAGATAAAAATTCCAGCAGAGACTTTTTGTTCAAAATCCAAGCCCCTCATTTGTGGTGTAGAATCTTTTGAAATAGGAGATAAATCCCCGCTCTATTTCTTCATGAATCAGATTGGCACTATTATGTGAAGGGATTTTTTCTCCAACCATTCATAAATTCAGGTTACTTAGGCACAGAATTCACCTTGTACCTAGACTCCAAGAACCTTTGGGCACCATATGCAAATAGATAATAACAGAAAACCACTAATAAAGCCACAATAAATTGGAAGATATGCTGCCGCTACTCAAAAAAACATACGAAACCATTAAATTTTAAAATTGGAAAATTCTAGTGTAACAAGCTCTTGTTTTATATTGAACTTTTTATGAGGATTTGCATATAAACGAGTACAGAACAGAAGAAGTAGTAAAGGCGACCAGCAAATAATTAAGAAAATCACCACTGTTAAAAGTCATTTCTTCATTGCAGGTATTAAAAAATATTCAAACTTCAAAGAAATCACAAAAGACCAACAATTGTGAGAAAAATGATGTACATATACCTCAACAAGAGAAGTGATTTGGTTTTTCCTTTTTCGTGGAGCTAATTGTTTCTGTGTTTTCCACATTTTGTCTTGGCCATAATCATCAATTTGGTTGAAAGATGTCAACTTATAGCCAGTCATTTCTAACACATCTTCCAAAAAGCATGCCCTCACTGGAAATGTAAAACCCTGAGAAGAATTTGCATTTGAAAATAGTAAACCCATGGAACAAATCTTTAAACACGCAGTGACCTCAAATAATGCAAACCTAACCCCCAAGCATATCCCAATTAGTGCACGTTGTAAAATGGAGCATGTAGGATATAGAATTCTGAATGAATTATAAATAATGCATTTTATATGGGATGCATCAAGAAAGTGGCCCAACAGTGTGCAAAGAAAGCTCCTGAAATTCATGAGAAGATGCAGTAAATATCATATTTGTAACGAGTAAAATGACTTGCAGGTATCCTACTTGAAAACATGTATTCACGTGCAGATTAGCATGAGGCACTTGCACAAAATAAAACAATCAAAATTACTAAGGCTCTGAGGTTCCCTTTTTAAAAGTTAAGCTAATGAATATTGCTTATTACTATGTTTTCTTGGTTTGCTTTTACATTTCTTGGAAATAATTATGAAAATTAGTCAAATCTCAAAAACACGAAACATGTTTTTGAAAACTACTTATTTCTTTAGTTTTCAAATTTTGGCTATGATTACAAAAAAAACATATTTTTAAGTAGATTAAAAAATAAAGAAAATGTTAGTAAATAAGTATACGTTTTAAAAATAGAAAACCAAAATAAAAGTGTTATCAAATGGAAACTCCCCAAACAACCAACAAAGTTTTTACCCTAAAATTTTTTTTTGATTTCTTTTCAACCAAATCTTCCAACAAAAGGACCTTGACTAACTATCCATTTTTGTGTTGTTTTGAAGGAACTCTGGCAAAGAATCTGATGGGCACTAGTTCCATAGCATTTGGTATTATTATTCATCACCTATATTAGACTTCCGGATATTTTGCTATTATTTGAAGGTATAAGATGTAAAACCTAAACATATAAAAAGATCTAAGGTGTAAGACAAAACCCTTAAGACATGGATGAATTGAACATTGTGAAACTTGATTGAGCCTCTGCTCACTTTTTCACTCTTTCCACTATCTTTTGCTTCTCTCCTTTCAATTTTTGCCATGCATCAAGTTTTAACTTCTCTAGTAACAATTAAAAAAGGGCATTCAAGTTTCCAGGGACAAGTCCCAAAAGGCATTAAACAACAAACAATTTAACCATGAGAGATCTCAACTTTTAACTCACAGGGATGTGAATAGTTGGTGCTCCTCCAAAATAACTGGAAAAAAGTTCAGCATTTAAAGTGGCACTCATCAAGATTAATCTTAAATCCCGGCGGCGTGGAAGGAGATCCTTCAAGACAATCAACAGAAAATCTGAAACACAACCAAATGGATGTGGAGATTAACCATACTTCAAAATAACCATCATAAGTAAAAGAGGCCATATCTTTTGTTCTTCCCAATACAAGTCAGTTACTTATTGAAAAATGTTTATGGCAAAGTCAAAGAGACCTATAGCAAGATCGGAAAGAAACCAAACCTTCATTCATGCCTCGCTCGTGAATTTCATCCACAAAGACATGAGTAATCCCATTTAGATTTCGATCACTTAGAAGCCTTCGAAGTAATATACCACTGGTGCAAAACAAGAGATGGGTGTTTTTCCCTTTCATACCTTCTAATCGAACTTTATAGCCAACCTACAAAAAATCTTTGATGTGGTATGGAAGTGAAAATTAAGAGAATAACAAATTTCAGAGTGTACTTCAATTCATGAAGTTAATGCGTTATTTGCATGCATATGCAAACATTATGGAGGAGAGAAGGCTCACTGTTTCACCAAGGGGTTCTCCTCGCTCTATGGATACTCTTTCTGAAACAGCCATAGCAGAGATTCTTCGAGGTTGAGTACATATTATGCTACAGAATGCTCCTCGACCAGTTTCAATTTCTGATTCTAATAGGTACTGAGGAAGTTGTGTAGTCTTACCACATCCAGTTTCTCCAGATATAACTACTACCTAGCATCATAACAATTTAGTGAATAATCTAATTGAGATTAAAGATATAATACTATCAAAGAAGTAAACGAACTTTGAACGTTTTTGCAAAGAAAACGATTATAACAATGTACACAAGATTGGATGACTAAGTACCCTTCCCAATCAAGAGCAACTATTCAATTGGCAGCAAAAAAACAGGGTAACCAAGAAAATCATGTGATAACTTAATACATAATACAATAGCAACTATTCAATTGTCCCTATTCTCCTTGTTCCTTTATTAAAATTATAGGATTATTTTTTTCCTACATTGCTCAAAGATAAACAAAACGAGCGTTTCAAACGAACTTTTGCCTACACTATGAAATGATGCCAAGACAAGTTGAAAAAGGCTTCCAAGAGGCCTTTAAGGCCACGCTAAGTGTTGAATGTTAAAAAAACAATCTATTCCACAAAATCCTGGTTAAGCCGCAACAAACTTTGGTACTCTTAACAACTCATCAACTGTTGGTTGAATTCACAGAAGGTTTTAGAAGCGCATCTGGGAGGCAACAAACTTCGGTATTCATAATAATTCATCTTTTGTTGGTATAATAACAAAGAAAATACAAATATCCATTCCCAATACAACCATCTCCCGCAGGATTGCTATACGATTCAAAAGGAAGAGAGCATTTGACTTGTTATTTTATGGAAGATGTCAATGAAATGAATAATTTAAAATAAAGAAATCAAATTGTCTTATTGTATTTAAAAAAACAAATTGTTTTTTTAAAAAAATCTGTATATTTAGGATGTCAATACCGAAAAGTAAAATGGGTTTTTGAAACCCATTCTCCCTCCCTTATCACTCATGAGGGTAATGAAATTATCCATGACGCTAGTAAATGGAATCCTGAACTAGCCGCTTCTTTTGAAGTGTGGGAGGAGATCAAATTTGAACAATCTCAAAAATTTTACTTAAAAAAGTGGCATTTAAAGTATGTCATTTTTTTTCAATATATATTGTCACATTTTTTATATTTTTATCCGATGATTTTTTATTTAAATTTAGAATTCCACTTCATTATGCCTAAAGGCATAATCTTGCTTCTTCAAGAGAAATAAACAATTTAGGTCATCTTTGGCGGTTTACAACATAAAGTTGTTAATAGAGAGGACTGGCTTGACCTTTGATTGAGTGAAAATACAATAAAATAGTTGAAATTTCTCAGAAAACCTGATTTTGTGCTATTGCCCGGAGTAGCCTTTCCTTCTCCTTGAATGCTGGCAGAGATCTCCTGAAATCCAGTATCTTCCTTCCTTCAGGTGATTCCTATCAATAATGAAACACGCATAAGTTAAATTATACCCAGTAGGCAATGTCATCAAAAAGATAAGCTTTTATCTACTAAACTGCATTTCCCAGTACTAAGCAGTGTTTTAAAAGGCGCGCCTGCGCCTAGGCGCAAGGCGCACGTGAAGCGCCTCGCCTCGAAGAGGCGAGGCGCGGGTAAGAAGGCGCGGCCTAGGCGCGCGCCTTCCATGAAGCCCCGAGGCGCGCGGCGCGCCCCACGCGCCTCTAGGGATTATTAAATTTCATTTTGTTTTTAAGTTTTTAAGTCCAAATTGTGCGTTTAGGTTGGTTATTATTTAAAAAAAATTGTAAAACCTCTAAACGCAAGGGCTTCTCTTAGGTTTCGGGGGCGTTGCCCCCGAACCCCCACCAGGGCGCTTCGCCCCTGGACCCCGACTCGCTGACCGAGCAGCGAGACCCCCGTACTTGGTCATTCGAACCGCTTGATAACAAATTCAAGCATTGCTACATGTATATATATATATATATATATATTATGGCTTTTTATGTATAGTGCGCCTTACAAAAAAAAGCCCGCACCTTTTTGTGCGCCTTGCGCCTTAGTGCGCCTTGAGCCTTTAAAAACACTGGTACTAAGACCCCCAAGTGGGCGTTTGGTATGCACATCAAAATAAGAAGTATAGGAATACAAACTTGGAAATGGAAGCTTGAGAATAAAATTGTTAAGAAAGAGATGCCTGCATTAGCAGTATAAAGGAATGGGTTCGGATGTCTCACTCATGATCCTATGCGTGCATTACAGACCGCCCCTTACTACAATAGACATGTGACTTCTAAATAATATTTTAATCTCAAGTATCGAATCAACTGGTCGAACAGGTAAACGTGAAAAATTAATAATAATCATCATCATCATTATTATTATGAGCTTAGTCTAAAACCAGTAGTCTGGGCATATTTGTCAACCATAGTCTGGATGTTAGCATTATTGGTTAATCAAGCCAGAAAATTAAGACAGAAAACTAAATTTTGTTTTAGTTCAATAACATGTGGGAGTGAGGATGCAAACCTTTGACCTTTTAGTCAATGATATAATGTTTTAACCAGTTGAACTATGCTCATGTTGGCAAGATGGGAAACTATAATTAATATCATGTAAACAACAAAACTCGATAGAATATGAGTGAATCAGGAACTAGCTAACTTCTTTCTGCATTCATATTTGGAGATTATAAATTTATCTTAATTCTCAATATAGTAAATATTTAATACTTTTTTGGGCAGGGCATATGGATTTTTGTTACTCAAATGTACAAGTATGTGAAAAGGAGAATCTAGGACAGCTCAATGTGGGGCATTATTTTGATTACCTGCCATGCTCTTTGCATATTTCGCATCCGTAAACTCCTCCGCTGAAGTACCTTTTCCATAACAGACCCATCAAGATAAGAATCTTCACACTCATCGATATTCACATCTTTAGCCTCATCAATAGACTTGGCATCATTAGAAATCTCACTAGCCTTTCCAGAACTCAACTGAATGCGATCACAATGTTCCTGCAGTAAACCTTCCACCCTCCTTTGCAAACTTAAAGGAATAACTACCTGTACATATAAGGAAACTAAAATTTTGCTCCGATGGAATAATCTTCAATACAAGAGGTAAATATACTAAAAAACTTTTTAAAAAGTCAAATAAATTATTACCTCCCTCTGTGGTCGTTTATCATCCAAATCTGGTCGGTAGTTAGGAAGGGGAACTTTACTTGCAACTACCACTTTTCCATACATTGAACTGCCAATGCAAGGAAAAATCTAGCTTATTGCTTAACCAAAATATATTGATCCAAAATAATAACAGAATGATATAAATATAGAAATAAAATTCCCATCTACCAGTAGAGCCCCATCTTTTTGGCAAGGTTTGAGATCTGCTCAAAGTCTCTCTTGTCTCTCTTATCTCTAGACACGATCTCTTGATCCTTCTCATTCCGAGATAGCAAGCTAAGTTTCCATTTCCACTCATCGATGTTGGCCACAGAAGATGAGGCCTACAATTTTGTAACCATAACTAGTTTTAAAAATAAATGAATATAAAGTACAAACTCAACAGTAATAACAATATTTGGGAAATAACCATCAACTAACTCTGTGTCAACAACAGCAATTAAGTTTCTCTATTAAATTGATAAAAAAAAAGATATCAAAGTTCTGATCCATATGTTACGTAGTCCATATTTTATGAGTTGGCATTTGGATAGAAAACCATTACTTCGTTACAAGGTTGAAGCATAGATAGACATCCAAAAATTTTGCTCTTTCCAGCAAAAGGCACGATAGAGAGCAAAATGTCTGGTACTAAAGAACAATGTTTTTAAGCAATGATATGATAGACACGTGCTGTATATTTATTTAGCTATGTCTGGCTATAATACTGATCAGTCGATCTTGTTGTCCAACATCCCTTTTAACAGTTTGTTAGCACAAACTCTGAATATCAAGCCTAAAGTCCAAGTCCGATGCTCTGATACACAACTCAGACACATCCCGATCAAGCCAGCCCATACGCCATGTCTTTAAATGATTCAGCTCGTCCCAACCAGCCTATGCGCCCAATTCAGGACTGAGTTCCTAATGCACAGCCTACAGCCCAACAAGGAAAAGACCTTGCCAGACTAAACTCACTCCAACTAATGTATCACACTCAGACTAATGCGAGAGCCTACACCAGGCGACGGCTCCTAGACCACCCCATTATAATGATAAAATCTAAAGCGCTCAAAACACAAAATACCCATCCGAGCCTTATTGATACGGGACCGATTACATCGAAAAGAACATAGAAACAATACAAATAGAACCCTAATCTAGCCTGCCCCCTCGGGCTCGTCATACAACTGGTATTCCAACGAAATTTTATTAAAAAAAGGGTGACTGAGATGTGACTGAGATGTGAAACAAACCTTTCAGATTACGAAAATGGAGAGAAATATCGACATGTCAAACGAAAAATCCAATTCCAACCCATGAAACTAACATATGCACAGACAAGAGGGAAACAAAAAACTCACCGAATTGTTCTCAACATCGCCCTCATACTCATCGTCCGAGAATTGCTCCGCAGCATAATGATACGAACCTAGCCAGACTCGGGAAACAGCACAAGAAGCAGGCGGTAGAAGCAGTTTAAGTGGCCTCGCAGCGAGACCGTGATTGTTAGACAGGTCGCAGGTGATGTTCTTCGATAATACTAAGAGAAAATTTGGAAGTCGCTTGAAATTCTGCATTCTATCGGAAAAGACTCAATCATGGCGGCCAAAATGTTGTCTCTTCATCACCATGATCATTTGTTTTCCGATGGGTTTAGAACTACGCCTCCGGCTCCGGCAGCGAGGCGATTATTGACTAGAAATATCAAAGATTTTGGCACTGGGACAGTGATACTGGGACTGCTTCCGCCTTCGACTTTGCCTTCGCTCATATATAGACTACGCGGCCTCAGTCTCAATTAAAAGCCCATCACTAATTTGGCTAAATTATAAATTTGCCTTCGAACTTTACTTTCGCTCTGTTATCTTTTCATTTAACATTTTTGTTTCTTTCACTTTGATGTCTAACGTTAATTTTTGTGCCATTAATTTAACCAGATCGTTCATTTTTAAACAAATATGTTAGGTACTTATTGGAGCTTCGTTTGATTTGTAAGCTGAAAATAAAAATTTGAAAACAAATGATTCAATGAAAAGATAGTTATATTTCATGTTTTCATGTATGAGTTTGATAATAGATTTAAAAATTACATTCCAAATTAAAAAATTATTCAAAATGTGTTTGATAATATATTTATAAACCATGAAATTAGTTGCAGTTGTCAACTAAATATTATGTTGAATATAAATTATTGTTAATTTATTTATGAACATTTTTTTTATATATGAATTTGGTATAATTATTATTTTACAATATCATGTAATTTATAATATATTATATTATACATAATTTAACAAAAATAAATTAAGTTATAACATGAAATACTATATTTAATAAAGTTTTTACCTTTTTAATATAATTTTACATTTTAAAATTTCAAATTCAAAATCGGGATACAATGAAAATATAAAAATGTTGTTTTCATAATTTATACTATTTGAATCACATAATTCGAAAACACATTTGCCAAACTAAAGATGTCCACGTGGCGGGCATGGAGATAGCTTCCCTCTTCGGTAAATTTCGCGATGATCAGGGCGATGATCAGGGCGGGATTCTCCATGGGGAGTTCGCAGGGATCGGGTTCCCCACATGGAATTATTTTCTGTTTAGTTTTTTTTTCTTTTTTTTAATCGTAATTGAATCAAATAACTATTTTGATCAATTTTTAAATTGTTAATTTTTCATGGAAAATATCCATTAATTTCAATTAGATAGTTAATTATTCACGAAAATCTTCATTTAAATAATTAATTTCCTAAAAACAATCTCTATTTAAAGGTAAAATTCTTAAACCTACTAATAGAAACAGAATAATATTCAATATCGAATTATCTAATAATTCATACATATAATTAAAAGTCCATTTTTTTTTAGTATAATAAATGTAGAGTATGGAGATTTGAACCTATGATCTCAAGAAAAATAGTACATGTCAATTATCGCTGAGTTATGCTCACTTTGGTTGAAAATCAATAAAGTCAATAAACTTATTAGACACAAAATTAGAAGTTTAAGAGCCTATTAGATATATTTTAAAGTTTAGGGACCTAGTAAACACAATTTTGAAAACTCATAGACTAAACTTGTAATTTAACCAAAATATAATGTTGGAGCATAAGTTAGAGTATAAGTCATTTTTATGATGATTCAATACCAATAATCGTCGTACTTTAAAAAAAAACCAATAATTGTTGTCAAAGTGAGCATAGCTTCACTGCTAATTAGCATGTACCATCGACTAAAAGGTCAAAAGTTCAAATGCCCCAACCCCCAAATGTTATTGAACTAAAAAAAAAAATCAATAATTGTTGAATTAAAGCAATAGCTAACTAGTTAATGCACATACTTTCAATACGGAGGTCACATGTTCAAATTTATCCCCTTGTTAACATATATACCTTTGACAAAGAGGTTAGACATTCGAATTCCTCTACCCAACTGTTGTTGAGTTAAAACAAAAAAGGTTAAAATACAATTTTGATTCATGTACTTTGAACTTCATTTCATTTTGGTAATGTACTTTCAAATGTCTAAATTTAGTCATCGTACTTTCAATAAAACATAAAATTGTTTCCTATTATTATTTTGAAGTTAATTTTTATTAAAATTGATTAATAATAATCATAATTTTCATGCAAGAAAAGACACAGTAAACATATTTTCAGAATTTATAAAAGAAAAACTAATAAAAACTAATTTCAGTGATTAAATTTGTACATTTGAAATTATAGAGACTAAAATGAAATGAAACTGAAAGTATAGAGACCAAATGGTAGTTTAACCCCAACAAAATTGCTAAACTAAACAAATGAAAAATATAAATCGACTCAATTCAACCTACGAATGCCTCTAATCATGGTGACAAAAATCCAATCGATTCACTAATCCTCTCGACAATTCGAATTCCTCGCAGTTCGTATCGTTCGTACCACTTGCCGAAGAAAAACGAGCAAGAGGAAAAAAACTTTCGAACGAAAGAGCTCAATCAATTGAAGGGTTTTCGCGCCGACTGTTCCCTCCTTGTTCTGTTTTTCCACTTCGCTCTCGAACCCAACCTCACTTCACTTCCGCAGAAGCGATTTCAGTTCTGGCTCCTTCAGCTGCAAGCGGCCATGAATGCACCAATAATTGGTGAGTTCCTGCTTTTTTCTCTCCCCCTTTCTCGCCCTAATTTCAAACTAAAATTCCCCATTGGAGTTCTTTTTTTTCTCTGTTATTTATTTAATCTCTTCTTTTGCGAAGATCCACTGCAGGGAGATTTCCCGGAGGTTATAGAAGAGTTTTTGGAACATGGAGTGATGAAATGCATCGCCTTTAACCGTCGTGGTACTCTTCTAGCAGGTATCCATGGCTGTCTTCGTTTTACTTGAATTTTTTTTACTAGAGGGGTTTTGTAGGATGAATGTTTTTCTTTCGTTTTTGTTCTTGTTGGGTTTTTGCTGCGATTGATGAATATACACGACTAGGCTTGTTTCAGTTCATGTTTTACTTGTTAATAACCGAAGTTATTGTTCTCGATGCGTTCATATTTTCATTCAGTTGAAGTTGGCGACGAAAATATTGTTTTTTTGGTGCCCGCGAGCAAGAATGAGTTCATGTGTGGTGTGGTGAGATTCTAAATTTTATTGTAATCTCCTTAGTTTAGTTAGGTTTCCATGTTCTTACTTGCGTTTCTTCTCCTTTTAAGTGGGAAACCAACTTCCGTTAAGGCCATTAAGATAAATGAAAGAACAAAAACATAACACAAGCCCAAGAGCGATGGAGCCAAAATTACAAACAGAGGCTTCCATAGTTAATAATCAAGATTAAATGATAAGTTTTGTTATATAACGATGAAAAACCACACGTAGATATGTTTATTTGATGTTTTTCCATGATTTGGTATTTAGCAATCTTTATAGCCAAAAACCACAGATGTAAACAAACCCCTTTTTAGAAATATCCTTTTCTCTTCTCGAGGTAATCTGACCTAACACTCCCATTGGGTGGGTTATCACTTGTCTCTATTTCTATGTATTGGTGGAAAATGCCGTTACGATAGGATGATTAGTTGGAGGGAAAACAGGGTGAAATTCTTTAAGAGGAGGTTGAATATGCTTGATTTATGGGGTGTACCATATACGTATACATTCTCAAGTTTCTTCTTCATATCTCATAGAAAAAGGATATTCTGATTCTGTTGTTGTTTCTTTATTAAGCTCAGATAAACATATGCGCTTTACTTTGGGTTTCATGTCACATTGACACTTGACATTGATTACATAAGTTCCTTGCTTTATGGAAGCCATTTTAGGCAATGCCTAGTAAATATTAATGCTTTGGCGATACTGTTGGCAGCTGGATGCTCGGATGGAAACTGTGTTATCTGGGATTTCGAGACCAGAGGCATTGCTAAGGAGCTTAAAGATAAAGATTGTGTTTCTGCCATAACTAGTGTCTGTTGGTCAAAATATGGCCATCAAATTCTTGTATCTGCTGCTGATAGGTCACTAACACTGTGGGATGTTCTCAAGGGGGAGAAGATAAACCGTATTACTCTGCAGCAGACCCCTTTACAAGCTCGTCTGCATCCTGGCTCCTCTAGTCCATCTCTCTGCTTGGCATGCCCACTCTCATCTGCTCCTATGATTGTTGACTTAGCAACGGGAAGCACAACTCTACTTCCAGTTTGTATTTCTGATACAGATACAGCTTCTACTCGCAGCAAAGTGTCGGATGGAACTCCGCCTTACACTCCTACAGCAGCTTGCTTTAACAAGTATGGCGACCTAGTTTATGTAGGGAATTCAAAAGGTGAAATCCTTGTAATAGACTACGAAAGAGTTCAGATACAAGCCATGGTTCCAATTTCTGGAGGTGCTGTTGTCAAGAACATAGTATTTAGTAGAAATGGTCAATATCTGCTCACTAATTCTAACGACAGAACAATTAGAATCTATGAAAATCTCCTGCCCAACAAAGATGGATTAAAAGTCATTGATGAAATTACGAAAGAATTGGATGAGCTTGATGGTGCTGAGAAGCTGAAGGCTGTTGGAACAAAGTGTTTAACTCTTTTCCGGGAGTTTCAAGATTCGATCACTAGAATGCACTGGAAAGCACCTTGTTTTAGTGGTGATGGTGAGTGGGTTGTTGGTGGTTCTGCAAGCAAAGGCGAACACAAGATTTACATTTGGGATAGGGCAGGTTATCTTGTAAAAATCCTCGAAGGTCCAAAGGAAGCATTGATTGATTTAGGCTGGCATCCTGTTCATCCCATTGTTGTCTCTGTTTCACTTACTGGCTTGATTTATATTTGGGCTAAAGATTATACTGAGAATTGGAGTGCTTTTGCTCCTGATTTCAAAGAGCTCGAAGAAAATGAAGAATACGTAGAAAGAGAAGACGAATTTGATCTGAATCCTGAAACTGAAAAGGTGAGATTATTGTTATTTTCCTCTTGAGTTTTAGTTTCCTTGCCTAGTCATATGACATATTTGTGGTTTCAGGTGAAAGAACTTGATGTTAACGAAGATGAAGAAGTTGATATCGTAAATGTGGAGAAGGATTCAGCTTTCAGTGATTCAGATGCTTCACAGGATGAACTATGCTTCTTGCCAGCAATCCCATGTCCTGACATTGTGGAGCAGCAGGATAAGTGCGTAGAAATTTCTTCAAAAATGATTGATAATAACAATTCCGGATCCCCACTTTCAGAGGAGGCTGGTGTAAATGGTCGTACAACCAATCATGCATCAAGTCCTCTGGAAGGTAACATTTCACTTGATCAATTGCTTCTGTGTTTTCTTGTGTGTATGTTGGTTGGTGGGTACATACCATTTTCATCCCTTGTTTTCCTTGCTACCCTACAAAAAGAACCCTTAGGCTCAGTTTCCTTAGGAATTAGGTTAATTACTTAGTGATGACTTAGCATGAAGCCCTAACCCAGTTCAGTTACTCAAGTAAATGCACATGGCTCAAGTGTGAAACATCTCACAGCTACATTGAACAAAAATGGTATATTGAAATCTAGAAGCGAATAAAGATGTCAAAGACGTCATAGCATGGGTATATTAAGAGAGAGAGGAGAGGGGGGAATGGGAATATCCGAGTGAACTTGGATCTTCTTCTTTTTTCTTTGAATGTTGTGTTCTGACTTGCTGGACTCTATATTATGGTATGAAATATCTCCCCCAAATGGTGCCCTTACATGTTAGATCAACCATTATAGGGGTAGGGGATCGAACCATTGACCTTTGAGATGGTAATTGATGTCTTATCCAATAAGATATGTTCAGATTGACTGGTGCCCTTGGAGAAAAGTGGAAAACTAAGGACCATCTCTTTTATCATATGCTCAATTCTAGGAAGTCTTTCTTTAGTTATTTTGGCTGGCAAAGGGTCCTTTCTGCCAAAAGTATCTTTCACTGTTAGCAACCTTTCCCTGTAGCCATAGCTTAACTTTTGGATCCTTTTGAAAACTTTAGGAGTATTCATCTTTCATCACATATTGTAATGCAAGCTCCAAAAGCCTTTCTGTAGCCTTAGCTTAATTTACATCAGTTCCAAATCGAACGAATCCTTCTGTCTAACCTTGCAGAACATGCATATCTTCGAACGATGTGAACTAACAGTTCCACAATAATTTTTCTGTAACTATGTTCGGTTTGCTTAATCTTGCTTCATTATTCAACAAGTGGTTGATTTGTTTTGCAGTGTTAGATAACCCCGACGATGTAGGAGGAGCCCGAATGAAAAGAAAACGGAAACCATCAGAGAAAGGACTCGAGTTGCAAGCAGAGAAGGTGAAGAAACCCTCTAAACCTTCAAGTAGATTATCGAAATTTAAATCTAAGTCCATGGTTCATCAGGATAATAGTAATGGTACGTATGGTGATGACAATTCTGATGAATAACAGTGGAAAAAAATCTGTTGCATCAAGTCAATTGGCAAAATGATCTTAATTCCAATTTATCAGTTGCCTTTATTTATTTTTCAGAATAACAGTGTTGACATCCGGTGAAAAAAGACCAAAAAATTCAACCTATCGAATCGATCATCTATAGGTTTTTCGTGTAGGACTGAAACCTGAAAAATTGGATTATGGTATGGTTATGGGTAAACCAACAATTAATATAATCAAACCTAATGAATAATCGGTTGAATCGTCTAAAATCACATAGCTTTGTACGTTAAATTGAAGAGGTTGGGTTTGATCTTTATGTCATATATGAATCATGATTTTAACTGATTCCTTCAACTGGACATCAATCCAAAATAGATCAAACCAAATTAATTTCAATTGTTGAAAATTGCAACGTGTTGATTTTTTCTTTTTGGGGGAAAAAAGAGTCAATTTTTACCCTTAAATTTGTCAAGTTAATTTTTATTCTAAGTTTTCAATTTATCAAATTGCTCTTTAAATTTAGATAAGTGTTGCAATCTTAATCTTAAACTTGAAAAAGTGTTGCATTTTTTGTTTGATAAGTTTTCATTTGAAAATTCATGAAGAAAAAAAAAGTATTTTCATATGCTTTCAAGGAATTATAAAACGTATGTACGGTATAAAGTTTATTATATTTCAAAGAAAAAGGACATTATAGCTATATTTTTATTAAAAATTGTAAGTTTTGGAAAGGTTATTCAATAATTAATTTTGCATTAATCAAATAAATTTATTCAAAGTTGATATTATTGAAATTAGGGAGTTTATGAAGATTTTTAGTGGTGAATTTGTAGAAATTGCAACATTTAACTAAGTCTATGGTCAAATTTAATGAAATTAAAAGTTTGAGGTGAAAATTGATACAAGGTGACAAGTTTGAGAGTAAAAAGTGATTTTTTCCATATTAATGCTACTCTTTGTTATTCAAATGTACCATGATTTGAATTACTATGTATTGCATTTAAAAAGTTCAAAAAAGGAAAGTCGAATAATGATGCTATCAATAAAATTTAACCAAACTCAGAACTATTTATATTATATTTTCCCCTTTCCAAATTTGAATCCCAAAATTTACTATTTATTATTCAAATATACCACGATTTGAATTACTATGAATTGTATTTAAAAAGTAGAAAAAAAAATGTCTGAATAATTATGCTATCAATAAAATTTAACCAAACTAAAAACTATTCTAAATTACCACGTGGATTATTTTCCCCTTCCAAATTTGAATCCCAAGCTCTCTTACGTCTTACCGTGTGTGAGAATATGATGGAAATATCAATTGAAATGTTGAGGTTCCTATTTTACGTAACTAATGGAAATATTAATAAATATTTCTAGAAAAAATAATAGAAATGGAGCAATTTATAAAATATTTTAAATTAATAAATACGTATTTTCCACATTTTGAATGAGTTTTAGTCTTATTATTACATTCATGATATTTTTTTTGACATTTTTTTTGACATCTCTTTGATATATTTATGGTGAAATATCTATTATAAATCCATGAATATGAAATGTAAACAAAAATTTAATATCATAGGCTTAACTAATTGAATTATTTTGATGGACATATAAATAAGCCTAATTGAATTATTTGAATAGAAGTTTAAATTAATTTTGCGGAAATCACCCTATTGAATGTACTAGAAGATGTTAGTCTTGCTTATTTAATAATGTAAAATTTACTCGTTAGTTAATTATTTAATATTGAAACTTTAATTAATTAAACTAATTTTGTATGCAATTAAACTAATTTATTATTGTATACTAATATGTTGCGATCATCAATCATTACTTAATTTAAATATCAATCTTAGTTATTTTGATTTTAATAAATTGAGTCAATTTAAAGATATGTTTATAAATTAATTAATATTAAATAAACTATTAGATATGTTATTGCGAGCTGCTATTTTATTATTATTTTAATATTTTAATAAGAACTGCTATACTTTTTTTTTTAGGAAGCTATATTAATTTTTTATGATAGTGAATTTATAAAAATTATTAGGGGTGTTCGTGGGTTGGGTTGGGTCGGGTTGAGGTACGTTTTAGACCCAACCCAATTATTCGGGTTGCAAATTTCTTCAACCCAAACAACCCTTATTAAATAATGAACCCAACCCAACTCAACCATGAAATATTTGGGTTGGGTTGGTTTGGGTTGGTCGGGTTATAAACTCAAAATTTTATTTTAAGAAAAAGTTAAGTATTGATATATAAAATATATATTTATTTATTTTTAAATATTGAATTAAGATTAGCAATTCAATTTCAATTTATATCATGAATTTTTACCTTCCAAAGACTCAAAAACTTATTTTAAAAAGTTGTTGAATAATAAATAATCTAAAAATAATTATAAAATTAAAATAAATATATGTACATATAGTTGTAATATAAGTAAAAAAAATTATTTTTTTAAATTAATAAGAAGTTCGGGTTGGTTCGGTTCAACCCAAACTCCTTTTTGGTGAACCCACGAACCAACCCAACCCAACCTAAACAAGTTGATAACCCAACCCAAACCGTTGAATTGGGTTGGGTTGATCGGGTTTTTCGGGTCATCGGATTTTTTGAACACCCCTAAAAATTATGATGATAACGTTGTTTCTAAATAAATTATGAGTCTATGACAACAGTTAATTTTTTTATATTCTAATTAAATAATCTCAAAAAGTTACCTTTTCTTTGGGGGGATAAAACTCAAAAGGTTACTGCTGCCGTTAAAATAATAATGAAAAATAACTTACTAGGTAGATTTTAAAAAAAAAAAAAAAAAAGAAGAAGAAGAAGAAGAAAAAAAGACAAGCACCAGAATTTAATTGTTGTACATTTAATTCACATGCCTAACCACACACAATTCACATTTAATTCAACTCCCCTGCATTGACTTCCAAACATTTTATTACAATACCCATGCCCATTCAATAAATTTTATAATTATTTAAAAAAAATTAGTCAAAATTGATTTTTTCCCCAAATATTTTTAACAAATGAAGGGAAATAAATTTGAAACTTCAACTCATTAAGAAAACTACTAATGTTTAACTGCCGAACCATTAATTTGTTTTTAAATATTTTTTATAATAGGAATATGCATGAAAATAAGTATTGAGAGTCTATTTTTTGGATTTATTTGAACTTCCAACTTTAAAAAATTGAGTATATGTCAATTATCATTCAATCGTGCTCACTTTGGCTCCATTCTCGAATTTATAATATTACTCTGAATAGTAAATAAAATTTGATAATATTTTTTTACTTAATATGTTTGTATCTTATTCTTAGTTGACGTCATCTAAAATTGGTATTTTTTTTTAAATTTTAAATCAAATACATTAGAATAAAAATTTCTATAGAAAATTATGTAAAAGAAAATATAATATCTTTATTTTAATTTTTTTTATTCACATTAATATATAAGTCTCGCGTTAATTAGTATTGAATAGTTTTCGAAAATGATGTGTGATAGTATTTAGATCTTTTTTCTTCACAGTTTGTAGCCCAACCCCCACTATTTAATATTTAACCCCATTTTTTATTTGGACATGAGCTAAAGAAAATGAGAAAAATGTGAAAGAGGAAATAAATTGAAAAAAATATTAAAGGGATAAAAGAGTGGATAGAGCCTTGGGGCTAAGGATGTCCATTTAACCCGCGGGGACCCGCCCTGAACGGGGTGGGGAATCCCCGATTACACGGGGAATGGGGGAGGAAGCGGTGAAGTTTTTTTCCCCGTTGGCTAAACGGGGACGGAGACGGGAAATATATTTCCCGCCCCGCCTCGCCCCGATTCCCCGATTAATAATATATATATATATATATTATTACCTATAAATAGAATTTTTTTTTTAAAAAAAAAAAACTATAGTAGGAATTAGTTTAAGACTATTTCATTATAAAAAAAAATAATTAAAGTCTATGTTGTAATATTGAAATTTGAATTTTTAGAAATTAAGTTGTTTCGACATTATAGTATTTTTACTTATGGTATATTATTGTTTTTATTAGGAAATTTTATAACATTTACTTTAAATAGAATTATATTGAAAATTTTTCATTTAGAAACAATTTTTATTATGGTTGAGAATAAATTTTAAAAAAAAAGATAAAAAAAAAAAAAGAAAGGGGAAAAATTCCCCGCAGGGAACCCGATCCCCGGGAATTCCCTCTGGGAATCCTAGCCCCGATCCTCGGGAAATTAAACGGGAAATTTCGCGGGGACGGGGAATGAAATGGGGGGCGGGGATGGGGGCGGGGATGGGGACAAGGAATCCATTCCCCGGCCCCGCCCTGCCCCGTGAACATCTCTACTTGGGGCCAGATGGAATTCGCGTAGCTTTCTATCAATCCTTTTGGGAGATTGTAGGTAATGATATTTGTACAATTTGCCTTAATTTTCTTAATGGAAAAGTTGATTTGGGGATCTGAATCAAACTCTGATTACACTGATCTTGAATGTCAAATGTCTAAAAAAACTGGAGGAATTTCGGCCAATCAACTTATGCAATGTGAGCTATAAGATCATAGCAAAGATTTTAGCGAATAGGCTAAAGAAGGTTATAGATAAGGTTATTTCTCCCGAGCAATATGCTTTTATCCTTGGGAGGGTAATAACAGATAATGCCTTGCTGGGTTTCGAGTAGAGATGTCCACGGGGCGAGGCGGGGCGGGGCCGGGGAATGGATTCCCCGTCCCCGTCCCCACCCCCCATTTCATTTCCCGTCCCTGTGAAATTTCCCATTTAATTTTGCGGGATCGGGGCGGGGATTCCCCGCGAGGAATTCGCGGGGATCGGGGTTCCCCACGAGGAATTTCCCCGCCTTTTTTTTAATCTTTTTTATTTTTTTAAATTTATTCTCAACCAATAAAAATTATTCTAAATGAATAATTTTCAATATAATTTTATTTAAAGAAAATGTTATAAAATTTCTTAATAAAAATAATAATATACCATAAGTAAAAATACTATAATATCGAAACAACTTAATTTCTAAAAATTCAAATTTCAATATTACAACATAGTCTTTAATTTTTTTTTTTATAACGAAATAGTCTTAAAATAATTCATACTATAGTTTTTTTTTATAAAAAATCTATATATATATAGGTAATAATTAATATATATATATATATATGTATTACTAATCGGGGCGGGGTCGGGGACGGGGAATATATTCCCCGCCCCCGTCCCCTTTTAGCCAATGGGGAAAAAATCCCCCCACTCCTTCCCCCATTCCCAGTGTAATCGGGGATTCCCCGCCCCATTCGGGGAGGGTCCCCGTGGGGCCCCAGCACTGCGGGTTAAATGGACATCTCTAGTTTCGAGTGCCTTCATGCGATTAAGAATAAAAGGGTTGGAAAGACAGGTTTGGTCACAATGATGCTAGATATGAGTAAAGCTTATGATAGGGTGGAATGAATTTACCTGCGAAGAATAATGGCATGAATGGGTTTTGCTGACCGTTGGATTTATCTTCTAATGAAGTGTGTTGAATCTGTTCATTTCTTCGTGTTGATTAATGGAATTCCACAGAAAACTTTCACTCCAAATCGTGGTCTTAGGCAAGGAGACCCGTTTTCTCCTTATCTCTTTTTGCTGTGTGTTGAAGGTTTTTCAGCACTTTTACATAAGGACATAGAGTCTTCAAAATTTTGTTGGCTTACAAATTAATAGATATTGTCCAACACCAACCCATCTTTTTTATGCAGATGACAGTCTTATTTTCTTTCAGGTGACGCATGAGGGAAGTCAAACAATTTGGTGTATTCTAAAGGATTATGAATTGGCTTTAGAACAAATAATTAATTTTGAGAAGTCAGTTTTTCTGGTTAGAAAAAATACGAGGCCTGAAATGATAGAGTCCATAGAATGGATGTTTCAGATCAATCACACAGACACCTTAGAGAATTATTTAGGCCCTCCTTCTCAAACATCCCAGAATAAGTCTCAAATCTTTCGGTCTATCAAGGATTGTGTTTGGAAGGCTCTCCAAGGATAGAAAAGGTAAACCTTTTTCCATGGGAGGAAAAGAAGTTTTAATCAAAGCAGTTGCTCAAGCCATACCAATTTTTGCTATGAGTTGTTTCCAGCTTCCAAAAGGTTTTTGTGATGAGCTAAATTTGATGTGTGCGAAATTCTGGTGGGGTTTGAAGGAAAATGATGGGAAAATACATTGGCAAAGTTAGGAACGGTTGTGTCAACCAAAGGTGTGCAGGGGGGTGGGTTTTCGAGACATAACACTTTTTAACCAGGCTATGTTGGCTAAGCAAAACTGGAGACTGCTTAGAAACCAAGGCAGCTTACTTCATAAGGTTTATAAAGACGTTATTTTCAAGCAAGGAATTATCTTATCGCCACTTTGGGTTCTAATCCATCGTTTACTTGGCGTAGTATACTTTGGGGCAAAACTTTGTTCAAGCAAGGGTATATATGGAAAATAGGAAATGGAATGCAAGTTAGCATTAAGGATGACCCTTGACTTTGTTGGTATCTATGCCATAAAGCCTCGTAATTAATGATTTATTTAATAATTAATGATAAGTTTGATTATTTTATTTGCAATATAATATTATCCATTATATGAAAAATCCAAAATTATTAGTATAATCTTGAACAATATGTAGTTGACATATGAAAGGATCATGTTCAAGATATAACCTAAAGGGTCATAGTATATGAATAAGGTTGGATGCCTTATCCTGGTAACACTATTGATACGACCCACTTTGTAATAGTTACAGATGATTTGAACCAAATCGTTCATGTGAGTGAGGGTATCTTATACAATGAGTTTGTATAAGACAGAACCACGAAATATTTAATCTCTCTTTATAAATCCGTTAATTGAGAAGATTAATATTTCATCAAGATGATCATATAAGACTCGATCTTAATCATGAGTAAGTTATGAACTCCTGCATGTAAGGGATTGTCCTTTGATTTGCATGGGTGAGAGTGGCTTTTGTAGCCGATTCAATATGTCTACCATTTTGGGGACTTGACCAAATAGGGAGTTGGGAACATAATCTCACAAGATGAAATTCACTCATTCCATATAGGGTAAGTAGACGAGTAGTTCTCTTAAGTGCTGATTTCAGGACTTGAACAATGGGGCCCCACCCTCTCACTAGCCAGAGAGAGACTTAGTTTACATTAGATTATAAACAGATTGTTCATTAGAGGATCAATAGTACTTAAGGTACAAGATGTAATTATAAGGGTAAAACAGACTTTTAACCCAGCTGTAATTACGAACAACTCGTGAATGATCGACTTGCATGTAGTGATTATATCTATGGACACAACTTGTCATACAGTGCATTAAGAGTGTAACTCTAGGTCTATACTGGAGTGATCTATAGTTAATGAATGAAAATTAATTAATTAAAGAGTTTAATTAATTGATTTTGTATCATTGGAGCTTATAATATGTAGGTCCATAAGGTCCCATTGCTATCTCATAGTAACACTACAAGATCAATTTAGTTGAAAGAAAAATTTGAAATGTTCAAATTAACATTTAATTTATTAGATCTATTAAATATAAAAGATGAAAATATATTTATTGTATTTGATATATTAAATATTAAAATTTGAAATGTTCAAATTAATATTTAATTTGAAGTATTCAAATTAATATTTAATATATTATATATATTTAATATAAAAGAGAAAAATATATCTATTATATTTGATACATTAAATATTAAAATAATTAATGTATATTAGATACATTAAATAAAAGATATTTATAAAATTTGAATAAAATTCAAATAAATAAATATCGTAGGAGATTTGAATGAGATTCAAATAAATATAAGATATATTTTAATATATTAGATATTAAAATATAATATTTTAACTATAGCAAAAATAGGACCATTGGATTGAGCCATTAGACATCTAACACACATCTCATCAATAGAGAGAATTAGAGAATTCTCTCTAGACCTCTTCCTCTTCGATCCTTTGTGGATTTTCTTTCAAGAGGCTCCCACAAGTCTTGGTCCTGTGTTCGAGTTATAGCTAGGAAGATTTTATGGAGAAGATAAAGATCCACCAGAAATATCTTCATATTTATCTCAAATGTATGTTTTGCTTAGCCTAAAATATTTTTTTGTTTAATTCTAAAATAAAATCAAAGTCGATTCCAACGCTTCCGTTGTAGGTTTAATTCGATTATTCTCTTCATGCTTGTAACAGAAGGACGAAGTAAGCCCATTTTTGTTGATCCAGCTCTGGCTCTTAGACAAGTGACTTATCTCCTACGTTCTGATGGTTCTTGGAATGATGAGTTGATAAGACATTATTTTTTACATGATGATGTACAAAATATTTTAAAAATCTCACGTAAAGGAATGCAGGGTGAAGATGAAATAGTGTGGAAGAATAACAGTCGAGGTATCTTTACGGTGAAAAGTGCATATCATTTGTGAATGCAGGCTCGAAAACTCCAGGATGCTTCTAGCTCTGGTCAGGAAACTTCAAGTATTATGTGGAAAGTGTTATGGAAGGCATCAATTCCTAATAAAGAGAAAATTTGCTGCTGGAAAGTTTTTCAAGATCTTCTACCAGCTAGAACCAATTTGGCTAGAAAAGGGCTCATAGTGGATCAGTGGTGTAAAGTATGCCTTAAATATCCTAAAACTACAAATCACATCTTCTGGGGTTGTAAGGTAACAAAACAATTTTAAAATCATTTTCTCCCCTCTTATATAAATGTTTATTTTCATTTCAAGGATACGTGGGACAAAGCGGATATTTTCAAGTGGACTCGGCTGAATGCTGCTAGCAAAGATTTGCATATTTTTCTAGTCATCTTGTGGAGAATTTGGACTTGCAGAAATTTAAAGGTTCATGTGCATATTGGTGATGACCTACAATTTATAGGATTATGAATGTCACAGAACTTCAACTTAAAAAGTTTTCACTGTCTTCTACCATTGATGACCCTCTTACTATATATGGCTGCTCACAGGTGCCACCTGTTACTTGGAATCCTCCAGCTAATGGGTGGTGGAAGCTAAATACAGATGCTTCGTGGTGCCCAAACACAAATTCTGAAGGACTAGGTTGGATCATTCGAGATTGGGACGGACACATTATAAGTGCAGGCCATCAGTTTATCAGAGATGGCTAGCCAATCACGATCCTTAAACTTGTGCTATTATTTGCAGATTAGAGTCTGTCCTGGACAAAATATATCCCTTAGTAGTGGAATCTGATTCGCTAGTGGGTATTCAAATCATTAATGATCAGGTGATGGATTATACTGAGGCTCGAGATTTCGCACAGAATGTTTTACAGTTGACAGGTGGGTGGCCTTCAACTATTTTTTCGCATATCTCAAGATTAAAGAATTTGGAAGCACACAAGCTAGCTCAAAGAGTGAAGATGCTTAGGATGGATGAATCCTGAACCACTGAGCCTTTTACGACCCTTTATCATTTCTTATTTTAGTTGTGTTTTAACTTGTTTTGTTCTAAAAAAAAAAAAAAAAAGCAGTAACAACAACTATTTGATGTATGCATGCATTTTTTCATCATGTAACTTTGGAGTTTTACTAAATTCCATACACACTTTTATACTGCTAATATTAGAAATCAAGATCATATTGCCATGCACACAACCCCATATTAGTTAAAAACTTTTGGGTGCATATTTTAATGTTGGTTAAAATATCATTTATTCCCGAACTTTAAAATTTGTTTTATTTTAGTTCGTATATTTTTAATAAATTTTAAAATTAGCTCTCATAATTATTTTGAAGTTAATTTATATTAATGAGATAAATTAATTTAAAAATTTATTGAAAGTACAAAGAACAAAATGTTATTTTAAACTTAAATTTATTTTGCACATAGCTAGATACAGTAAATCTCCAACACTTTATTTTTATATATAATAAAATATTTTTAGCAAAATAATATATTGTTTTGTTCTACATGTTAAATCTAAAAAAACGTTTTAAAGCCAACATGTGCATAAGTCAACCAGCATAAAGTATGTACCTTCAACTAAAAGATCAGATGTTCGAATTCTTCACCCCACATATTGTCAAAAAAAAAAAAAAATCTTAAAAGTTATTCTAAAAGTAAAAAATAATAATAATAATAACCATCAATTCGTTTTAAAAAATGTACATAAAAACTTAACAAAATTATGAGAGTAAAATTTAGACGGAGAAAAACATCAATAAACAAGTTAGTTTTAAAAATTTAAAAACAAAATATATGTTTTAGTACTATGCTGGTTGTTTTTTCCATTTAATTCATATTATTTAAAAGTTTCAAGATTTCAATTTTATGAGTGAATGTCAAATTAACTAACTGATGAATGTTAGTTAGTGAGCTTATCTGACGTGATGCTTAGGAAATCAACTTAAATTTATAAAATGAATTAGATTGCTTAAAAGAAGAAAAATTTTAATTCATCCTCTAAAATTAACTGAAAATTTGACTTTTTTTCCCTCATAAGTGACCTAATGCCTCATATAAATTTCTACAAGTTCACTAAACATCATATTATATAAGCTTATCATCATAGAATTTCAAAATTCTCCAACAAAAACAGTACAATTGAAAATTGTTAAAATATAGGAAAAAGTTCAATTTTTATGCCTAAAATTGTTAAGTTGTATTAATTTTCATCATAAACTTTTAATTTCATCAAATTGAACCTTAAACTTAGATAAATGTTGCAATTTTTATCATCTATTTAATTTTTGCTAATTCACCCACTAATCTTAACTAAAAATAATGTAAAAATCCTCATGAACTCACTTTTTAAATAATATAGTCTTAATTTAAAAAAAAAACATATTATTTAGCGAACATTTTATTACAACAAAAAAATAATACATTTTTTGTTGTTTTTTTAGGAAAGGCAGCAAAGAGCAGGAATCTGATTGGTAGCATGGCTGCACCTACAGCCAAGTGTTGGGCAGTTTCATAACTCACCCGGTTAATTAACCCTCCTTGTTCTAACCCTAGTTACCTTCTTCCCTTCCCTCTCTCTCTTCTTCTTCATTTCTTTAACTCCCCATCTGCTTGTTGGTAAACCACTTAGGTTACCAAAGTTCTTCTAAAAAATGTCCCTCACTGTACAATCCAATCCAACTCCATCGCCATTTTATTACTGCATTTCACTCCTCTCCTTCTCTTAAATCGCAATCCAAAATCGAAAATCTCTCCGCCGCCGGCCGCCATGAGAATCTCTCCCTCTGCTTCTTCTTGCTCCTCTTCCTCCTCCTCCTGCGTCGGCTCCGATTCCGGCATTAATACCAAGAACAACAATCTCTCCGCTCCTCACCGGCCGCAATCGGAGAAAACCAGAGCCAAACGGCGGCGGAGGAATCAGGACGAATCGAAATGCGAGATTCACAATCACAACAGCAACGGAATCAACAACAACAACGCCTCTTCCGCTCGTCGGAGCTCCATTTACAGAGGAGTCACTAGGTTTTGTTTCATTTTTGGATTTAGTTTGTTTTTTGATTTGCATGTTGAATTGAGATTTTCCGAATCGAAATCTCAGGCACCGATGGACCGGCCGGTTCGAAGCTCATCTTTGGGACAAGAGTTCGTGGAATAACATTCAGAACAAAAAAGGAAGGCAAGGTGAAGAAATTAAAAGATCCTGTTAATTACATAATTAATTAATTGAAGAAGAGATCTCGAAAATTCATTGTTTATTCGGTTAATTTTTCTTTATCTTTATATATAATATTATAAAATGAAGCCCTGATTTTGTTTTGCTGACTGTGTCTTTGGGGCCTTCCCTGTCATCGCCAACGTTCATTTTGCACTTGTGTCGCTGCTCAGTATATTTGGGTAAGCTCTCTGTATTTCAATTTTCTCTATTTTTTAAAAATTAAAATATATTTCTCGACACGTGGCGGGATAATGGTTATCTTCTTCTTCCGGTTGAAAATTTAATTCATTAATTTTTGCAGGAGCTTACGATAACGAGGAAGCCGCGGCGCGAACTTATGACCTCGCTGCCCTTAAATACTGGGGGCCCGGAACCACCCTCAATTTCCCGGTACTCTTGACATTCAAGGCTAAAACGGACATTCCACTTTTTCCTTTACGGTTTTTTTTCCCCTCAATTTATCCCATTAAATCTCCGAAAAGCTAAATCTCAATCTCGAAGTGTCCTATAATTCGCCCCCTGAATTCCTGAATTGACTCTTTCGCCATTTATTTTAAAGAATATTGTAAAATTATGGACGGAATATAATATCACCGGCCATTTTGAGAGGCCAATTTGTAGATTTTTTTTTGGGCAAAATTAACTTTATCATTTTTTAAGAGATCTACTTAGGTAGAAATATGTTAAAATGCTAGACTTGATCCGGACAAGTTTTCGAGCACTATCATGTCCACTTTCCATCCAATATTTTAATAAATTTCTAGCTAATTTTGAAAGAATGAAGGAGTTTTTTTTTTGTATAATTTACCTTTTGTTTGAATGATAAGAATTAAACATGTGAATTATTAAAGGTTAAATGTGGGGGAAAAAATGCAGGTAGAGTCGTACACGAATGAAATGGAAGAAATGCGGAAAGTAACGAAGGAGGAATATTTGGCGTCGTTGCGGCGGCGGAGCAGTGGATTTTCAAGGGGAGTCTCTAAGTACCGCGGCGTGGCCCGGCACCACCACAATGGCCGGTGGGAGGCTCGGATTGGCCGTGTTTTTGGAAGCAAATATCTTTACTTGGGAACTTACAGTACGTTTCTCTCTCTCTCTCTCTCTCTCTCTACTTTTTAACTCCACGTGGCTTGCCACGTGGATTTTTTAGTGGTGGCCGACGCCAACTTATAACTACGTGGATTAGTCTGTCTGAAATTTTCCCAGTCTGTCACCAAACGTGGCACCGTCCTTCTTACTTGTCTCAGACCGACCAATTCTTTATTGTCTTTACTCCTTTTGAAAAAAAAAAATAAAATTGAATCTCCTAATAATAGCATAAGAAACGTTTTATTAAAAAACATAAATGTTTAAAATTATTAGGGCTGTTTGTTAATTGGTTAACTACTGGCCTACTGGGTCATGTCCAATCCCAAATGATAAACTGTTCCATAGAAAATTCAGGTGATTAGGTTCACCTTCCCTGAATTTGGGTGGGCAATTTTTTTAAATATATATATTTAAAAATATTAATTAAATAATATTTTTATTTTTATTAATATTCTTAATATTTTTTAGTTACATTACAAGTTTACTTCTTAAACTTTTAGGTTTAAATTTTGAAAAGTATCTAATAAATCTCTGAATTTTTAATTTTGTGTCTAATAGGTCCCTAAACTTTATAAATGTTTAATAAGTCCCTAGCATATTAAAAATTTTCAAAAATTAAATGATCTATTATATATAAATTGAATTTTATGTCTAGTATGACTTTAAACTTTCAATTTTGTGTCTAGTAAGTTCATGAATTTTTAAAAATACCAATTAGGTCAAGGACTTATTAGACATAAAATAAAAAATTCAAATACCTATTGACACAAAATTGAAAGTTTAAGGACCTATTAGACACATTTTAAAATTCATGGACCAAATAGAAATAAATCTAAAAATTCAAGGGTTATTAGACACTTTTTAAAATTCATGGACCAAATAGACACAAACTTCAAAATATAAAAACTAAACTTATAATTTAACCATATATTTTTTTAGTGTATATGTTTTTTTAGTCAATAACATATGAGGTTGGAGATTTGAACTTCTGACCTGTTGAGTTCAAAATATATATTTTAAAGTGTGGAACTATGTTTATTTTTTTTTATTAGTTCAACCATATATAGAAGTTGTGACGTTTTGGTCAAAAATATGTAATCAATAGAACACGTTTAGATTGACCGTTTATATGTGAAAATAGTGGAGGTGGGGTAACTTGGTCCGACATTCAAATATACAATTTAATTATTAAAAAGGTTTTTAATACAAGTTTTGAAATTTGAACCTATAATTTTAGGAACCACGAGTGGTCCCACGAGGGTATATATAATTTGGGGATAGGGGGAGTACGGCACGTGATCCTTCTTCGGCTGGGGCTATGAAAAATAATAATAATAAATAAATAAAACAGAACTTTTCGATCCACAGCTTTCCAAAAGTAACGAAAAAGTACTATGCACGTGCCACTTCACTAGCTTCTGTCGGGGTGGGAACTTTTTAGTTTGTTTCTACATCTGTACTTTCATTTTCCGGAGCCCAATTTTCTTTTAAATACAATTCAATTTTAAATTTACTTTAAAAAAAAAATTATTTATTTTCTGTGTTATATTTATCTTCCTTTCACGGTACTGAATTTTTAAAAATGATTTCTTTAGTCAAAACCAAAAATCACGGAGACAAAAGAACCAGTTGTTCTGCATTCCTGCTTTCAATATTTTGACCTTTTTTAAAAAAATTATTTTTTAATCTATTTTCTCAATAAAATATCACTTTTTCACTTCCTGGAGACCCTGAATAAACTGTTATTTACTGAGAAATGAAGAGAATATAGATCTGTTTTTCTGATATGACCGTAATTATTTAATTGATTTAGATTAAAAAAAAACTAGCATGGTCACGTGATTTCTTATCAAAATCCCAAACCAAACCCCATTTAGAAAGTGAAATCTGCTCGACCCTCTGTTAATTAAACTTCTTTAATCCCATTAAATTAAGTGATTAAATTGATTAGCTTAGTGGGCTTAGTTTAAAAAAAAATTAATCACTTTTTTTTTTTTTAATTCTTAGACACACAAGAAGAAGCAGCTGCAGCATATGACATGGCTGCAATTGAATACAGAGGAGCCAATGCAGTTACAAACTTTGAAATTAGCAATTACATTGGGAGGTTAGAGAACAAATCATCAGTTTTTCAAGCAGCAGAGCAACCAGAAGAGGAGCCCAATTACTCCCCTGCTTCTTCTGAGGGAGAAGTAGTACAGCAGCAGCAACAACAACAGCAAACGACATTCTCGGGCCCGTTGGGCCTCCAGTTCTCGTCGATGCTTTCGTCGATCGAGAACAACCCAGCAATGGGTGTCATGGAGGAACCTACACAAGACGATCATGATCTACATTGGTCTTTCTTAGACACGGGATTCGTCGAGGTCCCTGACCTCCCGCTCGAGAAATCTAGTGAATTAGCCGACCTCTACTTCGACGAGATTGGGTTCGAGGACGACATTGGATTGATATTCGAAGCGAGCTTAGAGAACAAGAGCATTGAGGGTAATAGTAAAGAAGATGATAATGTTGGGAAGATGGAGATGAACAATGAGAAAATGAGATTGTTGTCAACAACTTCACCATCTTCTTCATCAATAATAACCACCTCGGTTTCGTGTGAATTTAGGGTTTGAAAGAGGAGATTGTTGGGGTTTGTTGAAGAGTGGATGGGAAAAATCAAAATTCTTGAATATCATATGTTTATGGGTCTGTTTTGTTTTTTGTTTATTGTTTTTTTTCCTTTAGGTTTGGTTCAAGGAAGAGAGAGAGAGAGGGAGGGGACAAAAAAAGAAAAACAAAGGTTGGAGATTTGTTTAGGTTTTTTTGTTTTTAATTTGTTTATTTAAATTTTCAGCTAGAAAGAACTTTTCTTTTCTCAAGGGTTTTTGTCCAAGGAAAAAGCCAAATAACATACCTAAAACATATATTTCTTGGTTACATATATTTCTTGGTTAACTCAACATATTTTTTAACGAATAATATACCAAGCTGCAAAGTTGTCCCCTCCCTCAGTCCCTCTTTCTAATTTCTTGACCTTAGCAGACATTATAAAAATATATATTTACTTTGATGATTATTAAGATGATAAGAAAAGTAAGTTACAAATTTCTTTTGAGGAATATAACATTATAAATGTGTATGGGATGGAGATTTAAATAAATTTCTATTGGATGGAGATTCAAATAAATTTCTACGTTTTAAAATATTATATTCTAATATAAGAGTAGAAATTTGAACTTTTACACTCAAGTCGATTAGTTCATATGTTTTTAATATCTTACGTCTATATAATTCTTTATTTTTAAATTTAGAAAAAGTATATATAAAATTGGAAAAAGAACAACATCTAATATCTACACGCTATACTATTTTTGGGAAAATATTTTATATTTTCATATTAAAAATTAGTTGAAATCCTTAATGATTTTATTTCTATAATTACATTTGTTACAAAAATTTAAACCCCCACCTTTTTGAAAAGTTGGAAATATGTCTTAAGAATTAAATATCAAAGATCTATTATACGACATTGGCAAAATTTGAGTTGACTTGGGATGGACAACTGTCCCCATTTCCATCTCGAACTCTTCAACAATTTAATTCTTTTATTTTATTTCTAAATAATTTTTTTTTTGTGTTGATCTAAATAATTTCTTATACTATCTTTCATGAGTTTTCTTTACAAATCCCCCCTCTTAGAAAAATTTATATGCAACCCATATATGGTAAAACACATACAAATTTATTTTCATTTTTCAAAAATTACAAATCTAGGCTTTTTTTTTAACCAATAATGTTTTATTTCTAATCCTAATATTTTCTTAAAGATAAAATAGTAGACAACTAAAACTCAAACCAAAACTTTACCGTATTCTATATTATCGTACTTTCAAAACTTGCACTCAGGCACAATTTTCCTCAATTATGACGAAAACTTGCACTAATTTTTTTTTTTTAACTTGCACTTCTTAAATATCCTTCTGAACCTATACTTGAGAGTGAGTTAGATTAGGTTGGATTGAGGTATCTTTTAGATCCAATTAACCAAATTATTTAGGTTGCAAATTCTTTCAACTCAAACAACTCTTTAGAAAATAATGAACCTCAACCCAACTCAGTCCAATCATGAAATCTTTAGAATTTTCTTTAACTTGGGCTCATTAAATAACTTTTTTAAAACTTTGTAACAAATAAAAAATTAATTTTAAAAATATTTAATTCAACTCAAACAACTATTTAGAAAATAATGAACATCAACCCAACTCATAACCCAACTCAGTCCAATCATGAAATGTTTAGATTTTTCTTTAGCTCGGGCACATTTAATAATTTTTTTAAAACTTTGTAAAAAAATAAAAAAAAATTATTTTTAAAAATATTTAATATAAATTAAACATCCTCAATTTCAATTAACTTCTGACACAAGTACTGTTGATTATCCACTCCTTTTTCTTCCTTCCTCTCCCACCTCCTCCATATAAATACTCCTTTTTCAACCACCAATTCACCTCGGTCGAAGATTAAGATTTTTTTTTTTTTTTTTTTGCAAAGGATTCAAATAATTTTGGCATTTTATAGAGTATATATAACATCATAATTGTAGAAAAGAAAATTTGAATTTTCAGCCTATAAAGATTATAAATGTTTTAACATATTAAGCTATATACACGTGGGTTAATCATTGCTAACCTAAATATAATTCAAAATATTATAATTTTAATCTGACGTTCAAATCTTCACCCTAAATATTATTTAGTGAACTAAAAAAAGTATTGAATATATATATATATATATATATATATATATATATATATATATATTTGGTATTTTTTTCAATTGCTCGTTTTGTTTTAATTAAAAATGTTTTCTTTCCAACTTACAAATATTTAAAGAAAAACTAACAAATAAATGGCTAAAACTCAAACCAAAACTTACCCAATTTTATATCCTCGCGCCTCCAAAACTTGCCCCTCAATCACAGTTTTCATAAATTTAAACTTTTGAAACTTGAGGTTTTTTTAAGTTCAACAACATTTGGAATGGGAGGATTCGAACATCTGATCTCTTAGTCGATGATATATGCTAATTACTGCTGAACTAAACTCATTTTGACTTTTGAAACTTGTACTTGAAACAGTTTTTCTAAACTTGCGTACCAAGAAACAGTTTTTCTAAAACTCAAACTCAAACTTTCTAAATCTACATCTAGTGGAGTTTATGGGTTATTCAAATCGCTAATTCCTTCAACTCAATCACTTGTTGATGAATTTGAGTTGGGTTGAGTTGGATTATTCGAGTCATCTATTTAAAATTGTCAATAAAAAGTAAAATGCTAATTTCTTAAATATCTATTTACTTATTTTTCAAGCATTGAATCAAGATTAATAATTCAATTCCAATTTATATTACAAAAAGTTACACTCCAAATACTTGAAAATATTTTTTTAAAGTTGCTGTAGAAAAAATAATATAAATATATATATATATTGAATGAAATAAAATCAAAATAAATATACGTATGTATAATTTTATCCCAAGTATAAAAAAAAATATTTTTTTAAATTAATAATAAATTTGGGTTGTTTTATTTTAATCCAATATGATTTTAAGTGAATTCATAAACCAATCCAATCAATTAAGTTTTCATTAAACCAAACCAATCCAACCTAAACAAGTTTAAAACCCAACTAAAACCACGTGAATGAGTTTGAATTGTTCGGGTTTTTCGAGTCCACGGATTTTTTTTACCCTAATTCAAGAAAAATATCAACACTATTTGGATAGGGGTTTTATTTGTGATCAATTTTCAATTAAGATAAATTCAACCAGGTTCTTTGTCCCCTAAAGAAATTCTTGTATTCTATTGCCATTTTTTTTTTGAAGAAAAATAAAGAGTAGAATTATTGATGTTTAGCTTTGAGATTATTTTAAGGTTAAAATATCATTTTGGTCCTTATACTTTGCATTTAGTTTCATTTTAGACCCTATGCTTTCAAACGTCCAATTTTAGTTCATGTACTTACAATAAAACTTAAAATTAGTCTCTATTGTTAGTTTGAAGTTAATTTTTATCATGTTAAATAATAATAATAATTTTTTATGTAAAAAAAAAAACACAATGTGAATATATTTCCAAAATTTATAAAATGAAGACTAATAGAGACTATTTTTATTTTAGAAAAGTTAACAATAAACTAACAATAAGAACCGATTTTAAGCTTTATTAAAAGTACAGAGATCAAAATTGGACATTTGAAAGTACGTTGACCAAAATGATATTTTAATCTTATTTTAATTAGTTGACTTTTTTTTTTGGTGGTAAAATTAGGCTACACAATGGGCTGAATGGGCTCTCCAAAACTGGAAGCCATCACTCATCATTAGGCAGTGGGTAAGGCCTTCAAGTCCAATAACATTCTATTCTCCCATTCCCTCAATAAATGGCATCCAATTGTCTTTGCCTTTTTTAGCCCACTTCTTTAAAATATATTTTTAATGTTGCCCTTCATTAACAGTTCCAATAAAATGTTAAATTTTCATTTGAAGTAGTTTTTTTTTCTTTGAAAGAAGGTTCTTTTTAATAAATAAATAAATATATGTATGTATGTATATATATCTCTTAAGTCTTAATTTTCTTTTTAGCTTTTTTAATCTTTTTAATGCTAGATTTTGTAATATGCATTTTAAAAATTAAAACTTTATTTTTTCTTTAAAAAAAAAATAAATGTGAGATATGAGTATTCGAACCTCCAGCTTCAAAAAAATGAGTACATGCCAATTACGACTTATCTATGCTCACTTTGACTTTTCTTTAACGAATTACCTCTACATAACTTGTTAAGAGGTTGAGATTTTGTTTGTTAATCTAATTAACTAGGCAAATTGCTCCACCAACTAAGAATGAACATACAAAATCATCTATAAAGTTAAGGCTTAATTTGAGATTACTGTAGCTTTTAAAATAATTGTTGACAAACTTGCTTTTAGAAAAATCAGTTGTAACATGAAGGAAATAAGCATTTGGTAAATTTCAAACTTGAACATGAAAAAGTAGAATAAAATGGAAAATTTAAAAAGTTGGTTTACTATATTTTACAAATCAACATAATTTAAAAAGTGATTTTCTTTAGAAGGGTGTGTTTGGGAGTGATTTTGGCATGGAAAAAATCACTTTTGCCATTGCCAAAATCACTTTCCTCTAAAATGAAGATGTTTGGCAAAGACATAAATTGATTTTGAAAAAAATTGAAATCAGTTTAAATTGATTTTTGAATAATTATCTGAGAGGTGATTTTGGGTAGGGTGATGGACCGGGAATCACCTTTTAAATTTTAGCTTCATTCTAGTTAAGAGTGGAAATACTAAATTTACCCTTATATTTAAAGAAGAAGTTATAACCCTAGTTCATTTCTGTCTCAATTTACAACCCTAGTTCATTTCTTTCTCTCTCGACTGAAAATTGTCTCGAAGGCTCATCTTCCTCGCCATTGCAGGATTTTCATTCTTGTGAAGCAGGATTGCTTCTTTGATTTCTCAAGTAAGTGTTTTATGAGTTTTGGACTTGTAGTTTTTTCACTGATATCGTTGTTTGTTTGTGTAGTTTTGTTTCAATTTGTGGAAATGGTTATATTTTGTTTCAATTTGATGGTTATGTAATTTTGTTTCAATTGATGTAAATGACTCCTCTCATTCGCTTTCTGATTTTTTTATGAAAGCTTCAGCTCATTGGTTGTGAAGGGGATTATGTTAAGGGTTAAGTGAGGGAATCATGAAGGGGATTGAATGAATTTGTTGGAGGATCTGGGTTTTTTGGTGGTAACTGATCTGATCTGAGAAAGAGAGAAAGGGTTTTGTTTTGTTTTGTTTTGTGGGTTTAGGGTTAGATGGGAGATGGGTTGGGATTCATACAAGCTGCGTGCTTATTGTCGTGGGTGGTGGCTGGGACTTTTTCTGTTTCTCCTTTCTTTTTACTTGGTCTTGGTTGAAGGATTATAGCTTCAACTTATCTGCTAGACCTCTCAAGGGTTTTAGCTTCACATGGTTTAGTTTCAAGTTCGGTTTTGACTTCTTTTCATCTTTCCTGCTAAGTCTCTCCCATGAACTCGCTCTGGTTGATTTTAATTGTTGCGATGTTCCCTTCGAGATTTTCTATTTCCTTACTTCACTGGTGAAATATCAGAGCTTAGAATATTAATAAAGATGAGGGAAATAGAAAAGGTAAGAGAACAGAGAAGAAGCCTTTGTGTTTTACTTTTGTATTCGATGTCTTTCCCAACCCAATAGATAGCCTATTTATACAAGAGTAAAAGACTGAAGATAAATAGTAAAGTGAATAGACAAGAGCTTAGTGGTTCAACCACCTAAAGTACTAAGCATCATTACAACTACCAAACCTATTTCTTACTATATATTTTAAAAGAAATACCCTATTTTCTTATTCTTTTGCATCGATAACATTTGGTCTTGGTGATTATGACTTCAATCACCATGACCTCTGTAATGAATTACAACATTTGATGCTTGGAATTTTCAAGACAATCATTTGAAAAGATCTTATACCAATATCTTCAACATAATTACATGATCTATTTTTGCAGTACTTTCTTTAATGCATAAAGATCCCTTTCTGTATGTTTATTAATTGTTTTCACTGGGGAGGAAAATCAAGTGCAAGTTGCAGAGCAGCTTAATAAAATAGCAAGCAGAACATATTATTTTTCCTGCCATCTATCCAAAGTTAAAATAATAATAATAAAAAAATTTAAAAAAAAAAAGTAAGACGTTGGTGCCTACTTCAAAAGCTTTCAAATTCGAACCAAAATTGTAACGCTTTTGGAAACATAATTACTAACAATGGCTCTATGAGATGTATCACTATACAAAAATAAAAAGAAAATTTTCAAAAACCTTGAACTTCACTGGCCAGCCATCGAAACTAAAAATGAAGGCATGGTAGTCCTTAATTGATGGTCCTACCTCTATGCCGAAGAGCCTTAGAGTCTCTTCAAGAGTAAGAACACCAATAACAAATAAGATCTACAAGGATTGCCAAAATGAAATTGACACTGCATAGAGCAACGACCTATAAGCTGATAATATCTGATCAATGCACTCGGTATGCTAAGAAAGTGCAGTTTACTAGTTCAAAGCATATGTACTAGCAGATCTGACACCCTCTTAAATGAATGGTATTTCTTTTAAAGTATGATTTAGTTTTGGGAAAGGAAAACACGCCAGACTTTCAAAGTTCAATGATATTTTAAGGACCAATATTTGAAAGTTTCATTGTCATGCTATCTTCTTTGCTTTAAAATATTTGATTCTATACTTTTCTTTTTTAGAATGTCTAAGGATATAACTCTTAGTGATGAAAAAGAGAAGCAAACAAAGGCTATTTGGGATGATATTACTCTTAATTCATTTCTACAAGTGTGTGTTGCTGAGACTTTAAATGGGAACAGACCTAACTGTCATTTTAGTAAAATTGGATGGAGGAATGTGATAAAGAACTTCAATGAAAAGACTGGAAGAAATTATGGATACAGGCAGCTTAAAAACAAATGGACATCACTCAAGAAAGATTGGCAAATTTGGAATAAATTGGTTGGAGTTGCAACAGGATTAGGATGGGATCATTTAAGACAAACAATTGATGCAACTAGTGAATGGTGGGATGAGCACATACAGGTGATTATCTTTGAATTTTTCCAAAAATTTTAATTTTCAATGCAACTAGTGAATGGTAGAGTCAGTAGTGTGATGACAATACTGTTATTGTTTTATAGGTTGTTCCTGAGGCAGCGAAATACTGTGCAAAAGGGTTACAAAATGTAGAGCAATTAGACATTTTTTTGATATTTATTATATTTATTTTTCTTACTTAACATATTAATCATGCATATAAAAATTTAACAATAAAACGAATAAAAAAATAAATTAATAAAAATAGATATTTATCATAATTATTTAGTTAAACAATTTATCAAATAGAAAATGCCCTTTTTAGTAATTTGGTAATTCTAAAATCACTTTTGAAACCAAACATCAGTATATGAACATCACTTTTAAATATATGAAAATCACTTTTAAAAATTTGAAACCAAACATCAATATGATTGTTTGAAAATCAATTTTACAAAATCAATTGTACCTAAATCTCTTTTTCTAAATCACTATTTCAACTATCACTCCCAAACATGCACTTAATGATCAAATTTACAAAATACTAAAAACAGTTAGGGCATGTTTGGGAGTGATTTTGGAATGCCCAAAATCACTTTTGACATGCCCAAAATCAATTCTCCTTCAAAATTGTGATGTCTGGCAATGATAAGAAAGTGATTTTGGAAACATCCAAAATCACTTTAAGTGATTCCCGGTCAATCACTTGGGAGGTGATTCCCAAGTGATTTTGTCTTTAAAGTGACTATAATTTCACATTTTTTTTTTAAAATTCATACTTTGTGTGATGGGTAAAAACCGTCATCTTTTATAAAATTCATTAATTTCCATAAAAAAGCATGTATTTTTCAAAACCGTCACCATTGAAGTCGTCTATCATTATTTAAAAAATGTCAATTTTTCTCTCTCTAAAGTTTTTATAATGTCTATGTCTTACTTTATTCACTTTTTCACATTTTTATTCATTTTCTCGCTTTTTTTCTCTCCAATGGTTTTAACTCTCTCTAATTAACTTTTTTTATCTCTAAATTTTTTCGTTCATCTCTCTATAATTTTTGTATCTCTATAGCTTTTTTTTTATTTCTAATCTTTTACCTCTTGCTATAACTTTTTGCTCTTGAGATTTTTTGTCCATGACTTTGAACTTTTTTTTTCTCATTAAAGTTTTTCTCCCTAAAATTTTTATCATTCTCTTTAAATTCTTTTGTATATCCCTCTAAATTTATTTCTCTATCTTTCGATTTTTTCGCTCTTTATTAATTTTTTTGTCCATCTCTCTAAAATTTCTATCCCTCCATGTCTTTAACATTTTTTTTTCTTTGCAACTTTAATTTTCTCTAGCTTTATTTTTTCTCTCTTAATTTTTTAGTTCTCTCAGTATAACTTTTGTCTACCACCTTTTTTTTTTTCCAAATGTAATACTTTTTTTTAGTAATTTGATGATTCTAAAATCACCTTTGAAAATAAACATTAATCATTTAAAAAAATACTTTTAATTAAATTTAAATCACTTTTACAAGAGTGGAACCAAATATTAAAATGATTTATAACTAAAACTTTTACAAAATTAATTAGAATTAAATCACTTAGCTTAAAACACTTATTTTAAAGTCACTCTAAAAAATGTCCATAATCATTGAAAGTCACTTTTAATTGTATGAAAATCACTATTAAAAGTATAGAACCAAACATTAAAATGATTATATGAAAATCATTTTTCATAAATCAATTATACTAAAATCACTATTTCTAAAATCATTCCCAAACATGCCCTTAAAATTTTCACACAATCACTTTTAACCCTTGCAAAATCAAATCCTAAATGGAGCTTAAGAAATAGCTTTTAATTTGTCAAGTCTCGCTGTTTTTGGATCTGGAAAACTTTTCCGTGTTGAGTTGAATTAATTTGTAGGCTTCATTCTTGGAGTGCCCTTTACTCAACTTTCTTCAGATTTCAGTAATGCACAATACTCTCTCACAAATTCACAATTATATATTTTTCCTTTATTTTTTTATTTTTTATTAAAATTTTGAAAGTATTTGTAATAAATAGAAACCATAGAAAATATGTTATTAATAAACAATTTTTAACGGGTTTTTTTATCAAATAGGTCATTCAATTAAATACTTTATTTGAAGAACAGGCTCATCATTATAGAAAATTGAAGATTTTTTTTGAAAGGAGAAATTGAAGATATTCAAACAATATTATGAATAAATATAAAAAGGGAAATAAGTCAGCCCCTTTTTGTCTAATCAATTACTCAGCTTCACATTATTGGCTCTATAATTGGAGCCAAAAGTATTAAATAATGAATGAGTTTTTTTTTTCCTCGTACGGATGATCTAAATTTTTAGGCAAAAATAAAATATAATCACCTTTTTTAAATTAATGATGGACAACCTTTTGCTGGTGTCAGTATCTCGATGACTTTAGCAGTCACCTCAGTAGCAACCCCTGCTCTCGTGCATTTGCGGAAATTTGACTCTCTCTACATTCTAGTACACGTGCCCACATCTATTTTTCGCTTATTTTTATTTTGGTTGATTTCCAACACATGGATAGCCCTCACACTTGTATGTGGCTCTCGGTCAAAGTTGATTGTCTTGTGACTACCTCTCGATCCCTCCCTGAATTTTAAATTTTAATATTTTATTTTTTTTAAAAACTTTTTTTTATATTATTTTTTAACCTTTTTCCCAACACATGTGTAGATCTCAACTCTTGACGCTTGTATGTGGCTCTCGGTCAAGGTTAAATGTTCTCGTGACTACCTCTCGGTCCCTTCCTGAATTTTAAAATTTAATACTTTATGTTTTTTTTAAACTTTTTTTTTTATATTTTTCTCTCATAATTGTTATTGTTAGTTGCACATATTAAGGTGACTTGCGATTTTAAGGCTCCAAATCTTAAGACAATCAAGAGCACACTCATATTAGCTTGCATCCAACCACGCACCAACCTTTCAAATCTATTTACGTCTATAAAAAAAAGAGTTATTTAATTGCCTAAAGAAATATTTGAACATGCAAAAGTTGGTCTAAACAAATCTCTACATAGGGAACGATTGAAAAATAGGGTGACTTTTTTCTTAAAGAGGGCAATTAAGAGGACAATCAAAATGCATCTGGTCGATTGAAAACGTGTGGGCTTTTAGAAGAAAACTTTTGAATAGAAAAAGTCTTCAGTCTAGTGTAAGTGCACACTGTCAAACAAATAGTAATTGGAAATATTCCAGAGTATTGATCCCACAAAGAACGGATACCACAAAATTTAAAAATAAGGTAAAGATGTTCACACAAAGCAACCTCATTAACCAATATTAATTAATCAGGAAGGTTGTGAGTGTACTAAAAATCAAAAATAAAAAGATGGAATCCGAACATGCTTTTGCCCCTTAGAAAAGAATTATGACCTAAAATGCAATTGCAATATTTACTCAAACACCTAGCAATGTAAACCGAGTTCAACTTCTATTCGATTTTAATGTAAAAACCTTTAGAAGCCTAAGTGATTAAACCATATGTCTATCTATAATACGAACTTAGTTTAATGAGAACACAACCCTTGGTCTTAGAGGTTTCGCCCTATGTCTAGGGTAAAAAACAAGTGCTTATGTCTAAGCCCCTTTCCTCCATTGCTTTGTACGAACACGTAATCTTGTTTAACTCTTTCAATATTAAACTCAATCTATGTATGTTCACCTAGGTGATCAAGCTAGATTCACAATAAGAATAATAATCAATAAAAGCAAACAATGCTATAGAATTACGCAAAGTTATGTTTACATCTTAGGCCAAGCTTCCAATCTTTAGGGTATTCACATATCCGAATCCCAAGGATAGAATTAGCTCATGATGGAGAAAATAAATATAAAAAAAATTAAAATAAAAGAAACACATGTTGTCTACATAAATAAAAAGAAAGAAAAACAAAAATTGGAAGTAATAAACTTAAAGATAAAGAATGACTTGAAGGAATAATAATGAACTTTATTAAAGCCAAACTTACTGTGAATTAAAGACAAGGATTAGAAGTAAATTGAATGTGAAATAACAAAAGTTAAAGTACTGGAATTTAAAGAACTAAAACTGCGAATACAAAGGAAAATTGAACTCAAGGAGATAACTTCCATCTCTCCAATCGATATAAACTCAACCTTTTTCGAGGAGAGTAAGATCTTCACAACCCTAGACTTTCGACAGAGATGAATTGAAGTTTGGGTAGTGTTCTTCCTCCTTTAAGTCGAGAAAACAGAAAATAAAAAGTGCAAAAAGTAAAGTGGTCTTCAAGTCGTGAAAACGATCTTGGACGGCTTTTCCATGGCTTGAATCTTCATATTTATAGCCTCAAAATGCTAGAGTTTGCTCCATGTATGTTTATGGCAAGAATTAGATTTTTATGAGCTTGATTCGTGAAGAGTATCTTCAAATATCAGTACAAAATTGAATTTCCAGATTTTTCTCTTATTTTTCAGAATTCTGTCTTCATGCAAATTTGCAGTTGCAATTGTAGTCACAATTTTGACAGTTTTCACTTTTCTGCATAAAAACATAAAAAATCAGTAAAATTCAACTCCTTTCCTCTCATTTTAGATTTCTCATCACAAAACAACACTGTTATTGATTTGGGTTATTCTCATATCAATTTGCTAATAATTATGGACATATAAGCATGAATTCTTGCAAATAACCTAAGTTTAGAGGGCTAAAAATACATGAAATATGAGACTAATCAACATCCAACCCCTACATCAACCTATCAAATCTATTTATTTCTAAACACATAAAAGTTATTTAAGTGCTTGAAGGAAACATATAGACGTGCAAAGGTTGTTCCAAAGAAGTTTCTACATACTACTAATAACTGAGATCTTAGTTTCCCCACGTCAACCTTGAAATGTTGGTTTATGTATGGGAATAAAGTATTAAAATTTAAATTTTAAAATTCAGGGAGGGATCAAGAAGTAGTCATGAGAACATTCAACCTTGACTGAGAGCCACATACAAGCATCGAGAGTCGAGAGCTACACATGTGTTGGAAAACAAAAGTTAAAAATAATAAAAAGTTAAAAAAAAAAACATAAAGTATTATGATTTAAAATTCAAGTAGGGATTGAGAGGTAGTCATGAGAGTAATCAACTTTGACCAAGAGCCACATACAAGCATCGAGAGCTACCCATGTATTGAAAATCAACTGGAATAAAAATAAGCGGAAAATAGATGTGGGCATGTGTGTGCAGAACATAGAGAGAGTCAGATTTTTGGAAATGAATGAGAGCGAGGGGTTCTACCGAGGTGACTTAAAGTCACCGAGATGTTGATGCAAGAAAAAGGTTGTCTAGAATTTGAAAAAGGGCCATATCTCATTTCCCCTGAAAATTTAGGTCATTCATACCAAAAAAAAAAAAAAAAAAAAAAAAAAAAAAAAAAAATGAATGGCCTTTTGGGCATCCCGTTAAATGTATGAATTTATTTCTTTTATCGGTTGAGGTACAAAGTTTTTTTATTCCAATGAAACTAGTTTCTATAAAAACATATCTAAAAATCAAGCTAACTGGCCAAATTCTATACTCAAAAAACAAAAAGTATACACATTATATTGCATTATTTTTATTAATTAGCAACAAAACGTTACCCATAAATAATTTTGTTTAAAAAAATTATTTTGTTATTTATTTTTGGTTAAATTATCAAAAATATTCCTGAACTATGGGGTTAGTTTCAATTATACCCCTGAACTTTGAAAAGTTTCATTTTAACCATCGAACTTTGAAGTTTGTTTCAAAACAACCATCGAAGGTTTTTTCCGTTAAATTTATGGACGAAAAATGATGTATTTGCATAAGTTTTGATTTTTTTCAACGTATATGTTCAAATATGTTAACATAAGCAACAATATAAATGCAAAAATATCATTTTCTATCCATTAATTTAATGAAAAAAAATCTTTAAGGGTTGTTTTGAAACAAACTTCAAGTTCAAGTGTTAAAATGAAACTTTTCAAACTTTAGGGGTATAATTGAAACCAACCCCATAATTCAGATGTATTTTTTATAATTTAACCTTTATTTTTAATTATTTAGTTCCTAAAAACTATTTTATTAGTTGTTAAAAACTATTTAGTTCCTAAAAACTATTTTATTATTAACAGAATGAAAGATAAATATTTTGGGCTTTAACTAAGTTTAGATGATCTAAAATATTTTATACTGATTTTAAACTTTGCATAAAATATTATTTAATCAAGCCATTAATTTTTATTATTATTTAAAAAAATCCTAACACTTGACTCATTACATGTACCTCCCAATGTAAATGCATTTCTACTAATTAAGTAAATAAAATAAATAATTATAAAAAAATATCATGTTAAAATTTTCAAAATAATTACTTAAATATCAGAATAGAAGGTTTAAAAACTTAAAAGGCAAAAAATGAAAAATTATGAAAATCCAAGACAAAAATAAAATTAGACAAATATAATTTTTTTCAGTTCAATAATTGTGGAATGAGATGTCAATTTATCAACTATTGAAATAATAATTGGTGTCTTATCTATTAAGTTATGCTCGGATTAGTAGAGAACTAGAAATCAAACTCAAAATTTAAAAAACAAAATATGATTTAATAATTTGTCACCAATGTTAAAAAGGTTATGTCAATAGAATCCAACCAAGAAAATGATAATAATTGATCCAACCGAAACTATTTAAAAATATTTAAAACATATTTTTCAAATTTGAGGATCTAAGGCCCCGTTTGATAACCATTTAATTTTTTGTTTTTGAAAATTAAACTTGTTTTCTCTAAATTTCTCTACAATAATTTTCATCTCTCCTAAAGAAACATTTGAATTCTTAGTCAAATTCAAAAACAAAAATAAGTTTTTGAAAACTACTTTTTTTAGTTTTCAAAATTTGACTTGGTTTTTGAAAACATATGTAAAATGTAACAAAACATAGGTGAAAATAGTATTTATATGCTTAATGTTCAAAAAATTAAAAATAAAAAATTAAATAGTTATCAAAAGGAACCTAAACATTGGTAATAAAAACTATTAGGATCAAATGTATAATTCGCTCAATTAAATTTAAAACTAAATTATTATTAGATTGGAGGGTACCGTCGGTGAGGGAGATGGATAATCGTGGTAAGTTTTGTTCCTTACTTAATCCATTAAACAACATTTTTAGAACTTGGAAAAAAGAAGAGAAAGAGAAAAAGAAAAAGGTTAAAAGACCAATTTCGCCTTTGTACTTTAAACTTCATTCTATTTTGGTCCTACACTTTTAAATATTTAAATTTAGTGTTTGTACTTACAATAAAGCATAAAATTAGTTTGTATTGTTATTTTAAAGTTAATTTTTATAAAAATTAGTTAAATAATAATAATAATTTTCATGCCATAAAAAGCACAATGCGAAAATATTTTTAAAATTTATTGAGAAAATACTAATAAAGACTAAATTTTTTTAGGGTGTAAGTTTAAGCTTTATTAAAAGTATAGAGACTAAATTTAGACATTTAAGATTTTATGGACCAAAATAGTATTTTAACCATAATTTTTAAAAACATTTAAATATAAATTAAAATATTTAATTTCAATTACCTCTGGTCATTATATTAAATTTTCGTTGACATGTAAACATTTTTAACGACATTTATACGTGTCCATGGATTTGACATCCAAATATAGAAAGAATCGACATTTCCATAAAATTGAAACTAAAACATTTTTCGTTAACATTTTAAACCTTGCTTCTGACGCACACTCACTCTTGAGTATCCACCCTTCTTCTCCCGCCCTCTATATAAACCCTCTCCCCTTCTTCACTCGCCGAGTCGCTTCCGAGTTGAAAAATTATGAACTCAGTTCCGTTCATTTTCCTTTTCATTCTTTCTCTCCGCCTTGTCGGAGCTTTCAATTCTCCTCCCCCGTCCGCCGCCCTCTGTAAATCCACTCTCTACCCTAAGCTCTGCCGCTCCATTCTCTCCTCCATCCGATTCTCCCCCTCAGATCCCTACGGCTACGGAAAATTCTCCGTCAAGAAGTGCCTCAAACAGGCGATCAAAATGTCGAGCGTAATCGGCCACTATCTCGACCGAGGAGGCGATTCGAGGCTGAATCGACTGGAGGCCGGCGCTCTGGAAGATTGCAGAGAGCTTTCCGATTCGAATGTGGAGTTTCTCCGGTCGATTGATGGCGTGTTGGAGGCGGCGGCGAGCGTGGATGAGGAACTGGTGGAGCGAGTTGAGAGTATTTTGAGCGCAATCGTGACGAACGGCCAGACTTGTATCGACGGATTGGTGGAATCGAGAAGTAGTTTGGGGAATGCGCTATCGGCGCCGCTGTCGAGCGCCGGGCAGCTGTACAGTGTGTCGTTGGGATTGGTTACGAACTCACTGTCGCGGCGGTGGAAGAAGCGGCGGATGAAGGGAGACGGCGAGGGAGGGAATTTTCCGGCGGGCGCGCGGAACAGAGAGCCACTGAACACGCTGATCAAGGTACGAATTACGATTGAATATGGTGCTGCGTTGATGTTTCTGTTTGTCTGTTCGTTCGGTTACACGGACATTGCATTTTGCTTTATTCAATGCATAAAAAAATTGGGGGAAAATAAGTTTTTGTTTGGATGTAGCCAATAATTTAGACTTTTTTAAAAAACAACCAAGCATAATATTTAATTGTAAGTACTTGTTAATATATATATATATATATATATATTTCGTGAAATTACAAATTTAGTTTCGAACAAAGTTAAAATTTAGACTCTATAATTTTAAAAGTTAGAATTTCGTTCCTATTATTTGATAAAATTTTATAAATAGTAATTACCGTTATAGACATATTGAGTACGTGACAGTTAGCTATCATGCCACGTGCTTGGTAGAGACTATTTATGAAGATTTATCACACATAAAGGATGTGATTATAACTTTTAATCCATATAACTAAATTCTAACTTTCTCTAAATCATAAGGACCAAATTTGTAATTTAATTAAAAAGAAACACTATTGCATTAGAAATATAGGAGGAGAATTAAATCCACGGGTGAAAGGTAAAGATGTAGTAAACACCCATGCTTAGGTGGCTTAGGAAATAAGACACCTATTACTTTTCAAAAGTGCTTTGATCTATTGTATTTGTTCAACTAAGAAAAAAAGGTTAAATTACGAGTTTGGTTCTTGAATTTTTATAGTTGTGTTTAATAGGTATTTGAAATTTAAAAATATTTAATAGAAAAAATATTTTTTTTAAAAATCTAATAAGTTCCTAAACTTTTAATATTGTATATATTAAAAAGTTCTTAAACTTTTAATTTTGTATTTACTAGACATTTGAATTTTAAAGAGTGTCTTACAATTACTTGAGCTTTTAATTTTGTGTATAGTAGATCTCTAATTTGTAAAACACATTTTAATATTTAAAGATTTATTAGACACAAAATTGTAAGTTCAATAATTTATTCAACATTTTTAAGTTTAGGGGGCTTAGACATAACATTAAAAATTTATGGACCTATTAAACATTTTTTTAAAAAAAATATTCAATGATTCTATAGGCACATTTTTCAAAGTTTATGAACTAAATTTGTAGTTTAACATAATTATTACCATTACAAAATAAATTTTAGATAGAAACAATTTTTTTTGGTACAAAATGAGGAGTTTTCATTTAACATAATTATTACCATTATATATATCAACTATATTTACCATATAAGTTTTTTTTTTTTTTTTTAATAATTTGCTTAAATTTACGATTTTGTTTGTTTGGTACATATTTACAGGTTTAAACAACACAAATCTAATTTTATGACTACTTAGGCATATCCCTCCTTTACTTACTCTTTAATGTTCTGTCTGTTTTATTCCTGTATACTAAAAAAAATCTAATTTTCTGAAATTCACCTATTATAACACATGTTAAATTTTCTTGATTCCCATGAATAAAAGAAAATTAGTTAAATAACCATTTTGAGCCATATATTTCAAATTGCATTTCATTTTAGTCTTTATATTTTCAAATGTACAAATTTAGTCTCTGTACTTTCATAAAGCTTAAAATTTGTCCATAATATTAGTTTTATTGTTAACTTTTCTAAAAGAAGTTAGTCTCTATTAGCTCCCCCTCTATAAATTTTGAAAATATGTTCACTTTGTGTCTTTTCTTGCATGTAAAATATTATTATTATTTAACAAATTTACATAAAAATTAAATTCAAACTAATAGTAGGGACTAATTTTAAGATTTATTAAAAGTACGTGGACTAAATTTGGACATTTGAAAGTACAAGAAGCACATTAACTAAAATAAAATGAAACCTAAGGTACATGGCCAAAATAGTATTGTAACCAAGAAAATTTTACATAAATTAAGATTTTCATGACTTATGGCTTAGCTTAGTTTAAATATAGATTAAGAACTCAAAAAAAAAATAAAAAAAAATAAAAAACTAGAGTTCTATCTAAGCTTTATAAGTCCATACTTTATCTCAAAAAAAAAAAAAAAAAAACTATACTTTTATAAAATGGTGAGTCAATCTTCTAATTAATGCTTTAAAAGTGATCCAACTCTCCCATAACTCCGTTATTCACCATTTATGGTCGTCATAAAGGGCAATTAGTGTGGGAAAAAACAGTTGTATATATTTAAATATTAATGGAATTAAATATCCTTCAACCATCTTAAATTAAATTGAGGGTAGGTATTATTCATAGGACTTGGGAAGTGGTGGTACATAATTATATAATGTAGAAATTATGCCTTAATTTAACACAATGGGCATTTAATTGATTTCTCTCATTACTTTAATGATGAAAACCACCCAAAATTTATTTAATCTTATATATAAATTCGTTACATTAGAACATGGTTTTTATATAAAATGAGGAATTTAACTTTTGATAAAGAAGCTGGATTATGTATAATTCAATTGTCAAAACTAAAAATCTTTGATAAAAACTATACTTTATGCAAAAATGACAAATTAGACCTCTGGATAAATGCACTCCTCACACAACAAAAGGACATGAGAGTGGTCAAAGAAGCTATATGATCAGAAACACTAAATAAATCACAAAAATGTTTCTAGTGAAACAAAAATTCTATTATAAAATGCATTGTTTATTTATTATTTATTTTCTACTTAATTGGTATCAAAATTTGTATAATCAAGAATGCACGTGATAACCATTTTGTTTTTATTATATTTTCTTGTTAAAGGAAAGACAAGCATGTTTGTCAATAATGTAATCACCTAACAAAATACTTTTATTTTTTTGAAGAATTACAAAATACTTTTAAATTATAGTCAAGTTTTTAAAAAAAATGTATTGTAAAAGACCTTTAAAGAAAAAAAGAAAAAAAGAAAAAAAAAGATATTTTATAAAACTAAAACTAAAATTGTTTCTCGAAAAAAAAAAACTAAAATTGTTTCTAAATCAATTAGGCTTTATCCTGTCTTTACGAAACTTTATATTTATATCTCTTAATACTATTAATTAACTTGTGAAATTAGGGGAGAAAAACAGTTAGGCATGTGTAAACATTAATGGAATTTAATGTCCTGCAACCAAAATAATTTACATGTGGAGGAAAATTATCACAAGGGGGTGGAATATAATATATAAATATTTTTTTTTAGTTCAACAGTAACGGGTTAAGGGATTTGAACTTATGACCTCGTAGTCATAAGTATATACTTTATACCAGTTGAGCTATTTTTTAATTGACAATATATAAATAAATTATGCACAAATTTAACTTAATCTGTATTTAATTAATTGCTGATCTCTCTTTATTGGAATATCAGTATGAATAAACATGGGAAAGAGTGACTGCAGAGGCATCTGCAACCCTATCCTTAATACAACAAAATCCCAATGTAAAAAGATATATATAAGATAATTTTTTTTTATATATTGTTCATTAAATTGTCTTTTCTTGGGGGACCGAGTTAAAAATGTCATATTTAATATGGTGATAAGATTCTTGGTATCACGAGAGAGATTTTAGAGGGGAGGGCAGAGAGTGGGATTCCAAAACCCCACCAAAATGCATGTTACAAATTGTGATGCGATTCTCTTCACAATTTTTAATATAACTTATTCTAATTGCTTTATTCCTATCATTGCCTTTTATTATCAAATCTAAAGTCAATTTAGAGATTATAAATTTATAACTAAAGTGGTGTTTGGATTGAGGAGTTGGGGTAGAGATGTCTACGGGGCAGGGCGAGGAATGGGTTCTCCGTCCCCGGCTCTGCCCCCATTTCATTCTCCATCCCTGTGAAATTTTCCATTTAATTTCGTGGGAGTCGGATTTCTCGCAAGAAAATTTTTTCCATTCTTTTTTTTATTATTATTTTTTAAATCTATTCTCAACCATAATATAAATTCTTTCTAAATGACTAATTTTCAATATAATTTATATTTAAAGGAAATATTATAAAATTTCTTAATAAAAACAATAATATATCATAAGTAAAAATATTATAATGTCGAAACAACTTAATTTCTAAAAATTCAAATTTCAATATTACAACATAGTCAAAATAGTCTTCAACTAATTCCTACTATATATATTTTTTAACTTTTCTATTTATAGGTAATAATTAGTATATATATATATATATATATATATATATATATATATATATATATATATATATATATATACTAATTAATCGGGGCGGGGTCGAGGTCGGGGAATATATTCCCCATTCCCGTTCCCGTTTAGCCAACGGGGAGAAAACTCTCCCCACTCCCTCCTCCATTCCCTGTGTAATCGGGGATTCCCTGCCTCGCGGGTTAAATGGACATCTCTAGTTGGGGAAGTAGGAGTTGGGCAGAGTGGGATTCCAAACCTCACCAAAATGCATGTTACAACTCATTATTTGACCAAATGATATTTTAACTCCAATTGTGGATCCCACAAACTTATTAACTTCTCATCCAACGTCCTATTGTAGTCCCACATACTTATTAACTCTTATTCCAACTCTTTATTGTGGGCCCTACAACTTTTCTTTTCTTCACTTTACCTCACTCGTACCTCACTCTCTCTTCTCTCCTCTATCTCCCCATTTTTTTTACATAATTTTTTATATAATTATTCTCATCATTATTACCAATTAATAATTAAATATAAATAATTATTAAAAATATTTTTATTTTTATCTAATAATTTTAATATTTTTTTAATAAAAATATTTTTTATTCTATAATTTTATTTTTAAATATAAATTATATAAGAATGTTTTAGATATGATACTATTATTTAAATTGAAATTCTTAATATATATTGGAGCTACCTAACAATTTTTTTAATTTATAAAAATCTCTCTATCTCACTTCATTCACATGTCATCTACAATTTTTGTTTTTAAAGTTTAAACTAATATTACTTATAACAAATAACAATCTTACCTTTTTTTAGCTTATTTTTTTTTATTAATAGCTAAAATATATATATATTTTTATGATTTGAAGATAAGAAAAACATATTTTAAACTAACCCGTATTACAATTTAAGAAATTAGTATTTAAAAAGGTTAACGTATTAAAAAAAATTGATTTTCAAATTAATCATATTCAAAGTAAAAAGATAAATAATCTCTCCTTCCAAACTTAATAAAATAGAATTATTATAATAAATAACATAAATATATAGTATTTTGAATAAAATTATGTATGATATTTATTTTGAATGGTGTTAAAAAATATATATTCATTTTGAACTTAACTGTTTTAAAATATCATAAATATTTGATATTTTAGTTTGAGCTTAATTAGTTATTTTAAAACTTCAAAGAATACATTATTTTCAAATTAACCAAACTTTAGATAATTCATTACATTTATTAGTTAGAAAAACAAAATATTAAATTATGCAAAAAAAAATTATAACTTTTATTAAGCTTGGAAAACAAATCTTCAATTAAAATTTTAAAATTGACGAAAACAATTGTTTAATAAAATTATAAAATATTCATAAAATAATATAATTTAAAATCTCAATTTTAGGATTAATGGAAACAAATATATATTATTTCTAGAATTGAGAGAATAAAAACATAAAAATTTTGAAGTTTATTTGAATCCCTTTAAATTAATGGGTTGAAATTCTTCCAAATCACATGTAATATTTAAAAATTATTGTAAGACTTTCTTTTATTTTAAAACTATCGAAGGCAAATGAATAATTAATATGAGAGATATTGAAAAAAAAAATGTGGGGTATTTTGTTCAAAAAATTTTTTTTTTTAAAGAAATTTGTAAAATATATATAAATTAATAAAAAAAACAAATCTCAATCTTAGAATTCATGAGAACAAATCCTTAATAATAAAATTTTGAAAAATATAGAAAAAACTGTACAAAAAAAAAAACTAAAATCAACTATGACTTCAGAACTCCAAGTTTAACAAATCTGCACCCCTAACACAGACTTCTTAACTCCAGTTTAAACAACTCTGCACTTCGAACACAGACTTCCGAACACTTTAAACTTACTAACTCTTACTCCCTGCAACTTTTTGTCCCAAACAACCCTTAAGAAATTAAATATATAATTTAACATTAATTAGAAGAGAAATTAGAGGAAAAATTTTAGAATCCCTATTATTTTATATATAATTTTGGGTAAAATACACTTTTAACCGAGAGATTTGATTTTTTTTTTTATAAGATATGAACTTAGTTTCTAACTTTCTATATAGACGTTGGGTTCTCAAAACTAAATTTTTTTTTCTCTTGATATTTGAATTTCATTTCTATTTGGTTATTAAGATTCAAAAGTGACATGTTTGATTTCAATATTTGAATTTGATTTTTAATTGGTCCTTGAAGTTTGAAATTAATTTCTAAATAGTCTCTAAGTAGAGTCGACTGCTAGTTGATATAATAGAACGATGACATGACAATTAAAATATGTTAACTAGACTTTGTTGATATGTATTTTTTAAATAAGTTGACTTTTTATTATTTATACTCATGGACCTTATTAGAAATCAAATTCCAAACATTTAACTATTGAAATTTCAAGGACCAAATAAAAATTAAATTCAAATATCAATGACTAAAAGTGTTAGCTTTGAAAACTCACGAACCAAATAGAAACTAAGTTCAAATTCGAAAGACCAAAAATGTAATATACCCTATGATTTTTGAATTGAGACAAATCAGAGAGAAACAATGGTCCCTTTCTTCTTTCATGGCTCCATCTCAGTTCTTTTAAGTATAAATTTGTTGGCTGATTTTAGAGGTGATTGCATTTCCTTTTTCAATTCTTTTAAGAAACTATAGGCTTAAAGGCTTAAGTTGAATCAGGGACTACATAAAATGGGGTCATGCAACCAATCCACAATCTGCTCAGGAAGGAAGCGTTTGTTAACTGATTTAGGCACCACAGGAATCTCCATCAACGACACTGTGGTTGTTAGCTCAACTGGTGCAGACAACTTCACATCCATTGGAGATGCAATTGCATTTGCTCCCAACAATTCAATGCCTGAAGATGGCTACTTCGTTATCTATGTTAAAGAAGGATACTACGAAGAATACGTCGTCGTCCCCAAATTCAAAACCAACATAATGCTCATCGGAGATGGCATTAACCGAACCGTCATCACCGGGAACCATAGCGTCGTCGATGGTTGGACGACTTTTAATTCTTCTTCCTTCAGTAAGTAAATCACAAATTCGTAACTCGTCTACTTTTATCTTCACCCCTTCCTCTAGACGTATACATCATCCTATCATAATTCCTAAAAGGTTAATGATTGTGTCTAACAATTTGGTTTTTAAAAACCAGTGTCTAATAGTGACGACTTTTAAAAGTTTAGTCCCTCAAATTTTAATGATTGTGTCTAATAGGTAATTGAACTTTAAAAAGTATCTAATGAATCTTTGAACTTTCAACTTTGTGTCTAATAGGTTTCTTAACATTATAAATGTCAAATAGATTTTTGAACTTTTTAAGTTTGTGTCTAACAGATTTCTTGCATATTTAACATTTTTTAAAATTAACAAATCTATTAGACATAAAATTGAATTTTATGACTAATAGGACATTAAATTTTCAATTTTGTATCTAAGAGATTCATGAAATTAAAAAAATGTTGAATAGGTCAATGGCTTATTAAACACAAATGGAAAACTCATAATTTATTAGACACAAAATCAAAAGTTTATGCTCCGTTTGATAACCATTTGATTTTTAAAAATTAAGCCTATAAATACTATTCTTATCTATGCATTTTCATGTTTTCTTATCTACTTTTAACATATATTTTAAAAACCAAGCCAATTTTTAAAAACTAAAAAAAATAGTTTTCAAAAAATGGAAACTACGTTGTAGAGAAGATGAAAATCATTGTAGAGAAATGATAAGAAAACAAGTACAATTTTCAAAAACCAAATGGTTATCAAACAAGGCTTAAGGAATCTATTAAATTTTTTTAAAGTTCAAGGACTCATTAGACACAAAATTAAAAGTTCAAGAATCTATTAGATACTTTTTAAAGTTTAGGAACTACACTTATAATTTAACGTTCTTAAAAACAGTTTCGAATCGTATACTCATCAGATTTTGTACGTGTTATATATGTGTATGTGTTATGTGTTTGCAGCTGTTTGTGGGGATGGATTTGTTGCAATAGATGTGACATTTAGGAACACAGCAGGGCCAGAGAAGCACCAAGCAGTGGCAGTAAGGAACAGTGCAGATCTCTCAACATTCTACCGCTGCAGTTTCGAGGGCTATCAAGACACGCTCTACGTACATTCCCTCAGACAATTCTACAGAGAATGTGACATTTACGGCACCGTAGATTTCATTTTTGGCAATGCAGCTGCAGTTTTCCAAAAATGCAATCTCTACGCCAGAAAGCCACTCCCCAACCAAAAGATCGCCTTCACAGCGCAGGGCCGAACCGATCCGAACCAAAACACAGGCATCTCGATCCAGAGCTGCACGATCAAGGTTGCCCCCGACTGGGAGGCGGATTATTCAAACTCGACGACGACAAACTATCTCGGGCGGCCGTGGAAGCAGTACTCAAGGACAGTGTATATGCAGTCTTATATTGGGGATTTGATCAGCCCTGTGGGATGGTTGGAGTGGAATGGAACAGCAGGTTTGGACACATTGTATTATGGGGAGTTTGAGAATTATGGGCCAGGAGCTAACACAAGCATGAGGGTGGATTGGCCTGGCTATAGCTTGATGAATATTACACAGGCTATGAATTTTACTGTCTATAACTTTACTATGGGAGATACTTGGCTGCCTTATACTGATATTCCCTTCTCTGGAGGTTTGGCATGAATGATATATAGATATATATTTTTCAGTGTATCATTGATCAGTTGAGTTTGTACTGGTATAATGTGTGTGAATTATTGGTGTTTGGGATTTTTAGAGAGAACAAGAAGTATTTTTAAAAGCGACAGTTTTGGTTGTTGTGAGATTATGAAAAACCTATAAATAAACTTAATTTTATCAAATTTATATCTGATTTGGACAGACGAAAACCAGTGTTTTTTTTAGTTCGACCTCATCAGTACTGTATTCACTGAGTTGTGTTTGGACAAATTATTCAATGAGGCCACCACAATGTACTTCCTCATAATAATTTTTTGACGTGTATTCAATAGTTTTTATGCCCCCTAATAACTGGATATAAATTCGATGTACTTCTCTATGTACATCTAACGGTGAAAATCTGTCAGCCATATTGTGGTGGCTTCACCAAATAATTTTTCGTTGTATTTGTCGAAGTGAAATCAGAAATTTTCATAGATGGACTCTGCCTCTATTATATATATAATTTTGAAAATTTGAAATTTAAAAGGAGAAAATCGAGTTTCTCATTGAAATTTTAACTTTATATATATCTATATAATTTTTTTTTACATAATTTTTAAATAATTTCTTTTATCCTTTCATTGAGGTTTATAGAAAACATTTTATTTTATAATAAAGCGTTGCAATTTTAGGTTAAATATTTAAATCTCTAATCTTTTATTATTATATATATTTTTTAATATGGATATGGAGACTTGAACCTTTGACCCTTTGCCCCTTTGGTTGAGAATATAAGTTTTAATTATTTGAGTTATGCTCAAGTTGGCTTTAAATCTTTAGGGGCCTTTTGGCGTGTGGTTTATCATAATTTGAGTTATAATGGTTTGTGGAATACTTTGCATCCCAAACACAGATTATTATAATTCAAACTAAATAAGTATACATACTACATATAGATTATATAATTCCATAGACTATTATAACTCATTCAGTGCCCCAAACAACCACTTAATCTCTAAAGTAAATTATTTCACTTTTATAATTAAGATGTAATCATATTAGCCTAAAGAAAGAAAGTAAAGTTTGACCTGATAAAAATTTATAGGTTCAATTATAAAATTGGTCTCTATGATTTGGAAAAAATAATTTTAAAAGTTAGAATTTCGTCATTATAATTTGAAAAAATATCATAAATAGTCTCTACCATTAGAAGCCACTAATGAATTAAAAATTTATCAAATTACCATGAAGGACTATTTATGAAATTTTACTTTTTAAATTATAGTAATTTAACCATTTATAATTACTTTTATAATATTTTATTTTATTTTTAATATATTTAACTATATTATAAATAAGGATAATGACGCAACGTTAGAAAAATTATTAGCAGTTTTATTTATTTTTTGATAGGATAAATTCGAGAAACCATTGCGAGCTTCAGCTTCATTCCCTCGCGAACAACAATCCGTAATAAGCAAATGCGAAATATGCCGCCACAGCTGTCACAACCGCCGCCGCGAGACTCGCCTTCACCGGTAACGACATCCTTCTGACCTTGAAGCCGCCGTCAAGTTTCCCAACTTCGGTCGCTCTCGGAGGTGGAGTTCCAGTGCCGATCTTGTCGGTTTCTTCATTCTTACCCACCTCCTCTGTTTTCGATTCCTTCCCCTTTTCTGGACTTTGATTTTCAATTTTTTTCTTCACTGTTTGTTTCTGATCCGGGCTGCTGATTTTCTTATACGGCGTCGTTTTTGCCTTGCTGGATTCTCCTTGTACCGGCCACTTATCAGCGACTGCAGACTGTAGCACCGCCCGGAGCCGCCTTGGGGTCGCCAGTGGGGCCTTCTTTTGGAGTTCTGCAGATTTTCCCTTATCTTCCTCCTCCGATTCCTTAATTTCAGCCTTCGTCTCCGGCGGAGCTGCGTTTTCCGGCGAGATTTCCTCACTCCCCTTTTCTGGGGTTGTTTGTTCTGGTTCTTTGGGCGGCTGAGTTGCGTTTTCCGGCGAGATTTCTTCACTCCCCTTTTCTAGGGCTGTTTGTTCTGGTTCTTTGGGCGGCGGAGTTGCTTTTTCCGGCGAGATTTCTTCATTCACCTTTTCTGGGGTTGTTTGTTCTGGTTCTTTGGGCGGCGGAGTTGCTTTTTCCGGCGAGATTTCTTCATTCACCTTTTCTGGGGTTGTTTGTTCTGGTTCTTTGGGCGGCGGAGTTGCTTTTTCCGGCGAGATTTCTTCATTCACCTTTTCTGGGGTTGTTTGTTCTGCTTTGGGGGGCGTAGCCACCGTCTCCGCCGCCGCCGGTGCCGTCACCGGTGCAGTAGTTTGTTTTGGCATTGTAATGGTGAGAAATCCAGCTTCCAATTTATGATGAATTTTGTCGATTACGCAATTTTCTGGAATTGGGTAAGTTTTATCCAATATGAGCAATCTAGTATTTGTCACAAGCCGATCTCCGGTCACCGTCACCGTGCGTGCGTCTTGTTCAACTTTAACATTAACACGCTGCTTGTTGAAATCTGAAAAAACAATTCAATCACAAAAGAAAAATCAAACTCGAAAAAAAAAAAGGAAGCTAAATTATACAAATAAAAAGTTACCTTTGAATTTTGCTCTTGTTTCAAAAGTACTCCTATTTTTTGGAAAGTGCAATATTACTTTGAGATTCATAAATGTTTCAAAATTATTTTAGATTAAAAATGTATTATAATATTAGACATAGAATCGACCTGAAATGTCGTGATTTTAATTAAAATGTTTACCTAGATTAACTAGAATAGTATCCACCAACATTTATAAGGTAGTTTTTAAACTTTTATTTCAAAAATTCAAAAGTAATATGGCAACTTTTTAGAAGAATATGAATATTTTTGAAATAAGGGTATTTTTTTTTATAAATTAGCCCATAAAAAACTCATTAAATCAAAATTCAAAGCAACGAAGAAAGAGGGCAAATTTGGGACCGGGAAGTTGGAGCCGTAGAATGTGGGCTTCGTTTTCATCTATTTCTTCAACAGAGGGAGTGAAGGGCTCGTTGTAAGCCCGGATGGATTGACGGCGGGCGGCGCCAATTCCGGCAGTTCTTGGCCTTGCTGTTGCCATTCCGGTCGTCGGAAAAAATGGCGGTTCTGTTGTTGTTGATGTTGGGTCGGGTTTATTGGCGGGTCGGGTTGATTTTTTGTGATGGGTTGAAAATAGGGATTGTGTTTGGGTGGTATTTATGGGGTTTGGAAATGGTTGCTTGGAGTTTGGATTATACCTTTTTTGATTTGTTTGATTAAGGGGACATATTTTTCCCCATTTATGTAGTAAAGTATAACTTTCCTGTTCCATTTTGCTTCTAGTGTGCTTCAATAGTTTTCCCCTTTTCATTACAAGGTTCTTTTGGTAAATGTTGGGTTTAGGCCTACATTCTCGAGAATTTAAAGTTCGAAGCTATGTTTTGAATCGTGTCGTAAGTATTATGGTTTATGTTTGATTTTTGAATTCTTGAGTTGTGAATTTAAAGTCCAAAGATTTGATTGTTAAAAATATGAATTGGTAAATTTAAGGATAGAGCGAAGAAGAAAGAAAGAGGGACAATTGTCTCCTTGTAGTTGGTCTTAGGTTAAGAAAATTATATAAAAACATTAGGATTTTTATTTTTCTCTTCAGTCTATCTCTTATTATGCATATGAAAAGTTACATTACAAAATTTTGCTATGGTTAAAAGTTCAAATCTTCACATTTATTTATAAAAAATAATAATAAAAAATCAAATATCCACTTTGTACTTATAATGTGATATTCATAAAAAGTCTCAAGTATTTAATATCTATACATACCCTTTACCCATCAAATAATATTTAAGATAGAAACTAGAGGTAGATTGTAACCCCTAGTTTGAGAATTCGGACTTGTCTTGAACTACTTTTGAAACTACTTCTGAGAGTGAAGACTGTCTCCACAGACGAACCTCGAGTCCTTTGAGCATGTTTTGTCCTCACCTGCATGCTTCTTAGAAAATTTCCAAGAGGTCACCAACACAAGATTACTCCAAGCCAAACATGCTTAACTTTGAAGTTTCTATGATTGAGTCATCGAAAATGAAGGTGTACCTTTTTTATATAGGTAATAACTATAAATTCTTTTAAGTCTTTCTTAACCATGCCTTATATAATCTTAGAATCTCATTTTATTGTGGTGTTAGTTCATTCATATACTCCTTTTAACTCAAGATTACAAGATTTGTTTTTTCATATTATGGAAATTAAAAGATGAACAAAAGGTTTTTAAAGAAAAAAAGAAAAAGAAAAAGAAACATGTGATTCCAAAAAGAGATAATTGAGCAGAAAATTTCATAGCTGAATTAAAATATTAATTAATTAATCTTAATTACAAAGCAAATAACTTTGTTTTGGGGCGTTCTATGAGAAGGTGAGAATCCTCCAAGTTTAGTATCCATGAATTAGCGGCATCCATTTCCGACGTTGGTTGGTTTCTTGTCAATGACTTTTCTCTCCTGAGTGTTCGGTTTTTTTGCTTTATTAATTTTTTCATTTTAAGTTTTAGAAATATTCTAGAAATATAGTTTCTATTTTTAAAATAAAAAATATTTATATCCATTTATATTGGTTCGTTTTTAATATGTTTAATAAATATATAAATGTTTACAACATAAATAAATTATGGATAAAACTTATAAAAACATTTATGAGTTCATGATAGGAATTTGATATCTGTTAAATTAGGTAGAATACTTTATATCTAGTGGATAAGATAGTTGTTTTGGTTCTAAAAATAGATTATTTGATCTTCATTTCTTGGTAATTGTTGAACTAAAAGGAAGTAGAATATTTTTATTTTTTTAATTCAACGACATGTGAGGTACATGACTCGAACCTCTGACTTCTTAGTCGAAGTTGCATGTTTTATTCTAGTTGCTATGCTCATGTTGATGAAATAGACTGTTAAATTTTTTGTTTTTTGTTTTTTCGGAGGAGCCCAAATGACCAACATTTTATGCAAAAAGTAAAAATGGGCCAAGGCCCATGTTTTTTTGTTTTGTTTTTTTTGTTTTTAACGAAACATATATATGTATCTTTGGTTGCTTGCAGCAGAAAGAGAAAAAAAAAAAAAAGAAAGCAGAATCGAGAGCCTTTTCTTTTTGTTTTAGAGAATATACACAGTGAGTGTATCTTGAAAACAGGGTGCATGGCAGTGAGGCTTTGTAAGAGAAAAAGAGTGTTGGCTCTTGTGGATTTGATGATATTTCCTTTGTTGTTGATATCAAGTTATTGGGTTGTGATACTTGAAAATCAATAGTCATTATTGGATTATTGAGAGTTAGTTTGTAGCGCGGGTTTGAGGGCTTATTGTAATCTCTCATTATAGTAAAATTTACAGTTGCATAAGACTAGATGTAGTCCCGAATTTGGGGCAAACCAATATAAATTTCGTTGTCGTTATCTTTTTCCCTATCGTTTTATAATTGTTATTTGTGACTCTTGTTTGGTTGACTTATCCTATGGAAGAGGATAATTAATATTTTAGTTTTATCACTTCCGTTCGCATATTATTATTATTATATTATTTTTCTTCCAACAGTAAACTACTTTATGTTAAGGATATCAACACGCTAGTCTTATGCTTAAATCCATTAATTTTATTTTTTGTTATTAGTTTGTTGTTACTTTACTAAACCTCCAAACACTTCTATAAATACCTCACTTATATGTATATTTCTAGATGTATGAAATTTCTCTCTACATGTTAAATGTTAAGATGGTATTAGAGACTTGAGATGTAACGACCAAATCAAGAAGTTATGCTTCTGTCACTCTTAATCAAGAAGAGCCGATCTTCTCTAAGGAATCAATTTAGAATTCCCTCATATCAAACCTTGAAAATCAAATTTCCATCATCAAAAGTCAAAACTAAGATCTCGTTTGATAACCATTTGGTTTTTTATTTTTTATTTTTGAAAATTAAGCCTATAAATATTACTTTCACCTATGGGTTTCCTTGCTTTGTTATCTACTTTTTACATGTATTTTCACAAAACCAAACCAAGTTTTGAAAACTAAAAAAAGTTAGTTTTGAAAACTTGCTTTTGTTTTTAGAATTTTGCTAAGAATTCAAATGTTTCCTTAAGAATTCAAATGTTTCCTTAAGAAAGATGAAATACATTGTAGAGAAATTAGGAGAAAACAAACTTAATTTTTAAAAATCAAAAATCAAAAATAAAAAATCAAATAGTTATCAAACAGACCTTAAATTATGACAAAACATAAAGAATTGCCAACGGAATTTAATGGCTTATAAGAGGAATGCTCTTTTCTTTTGGATATTCTTATGATCATATATAAAGACGGAGTAGAAACTATAGCTTAAAGATTAAGCTACATGATTATGAACGACGGTGTAGTGCGTTCAAATAAGATAACATACTCAAAACTAAAATTTGAGTTGGATCATTAAAAAAAGGTTAAATAATCAAAAATACCCTTGAACTATGAGGTTGGTTTTAATTATACCCCTGAACTTTGAAAAGTTTCATTTTAACCCTTGAACTTTGAAGTTTGTTTCAAAACAACCCTTGAAGACTTTTTTTTTGTTAAATTCATGGACGAACCAGTATAAATTTTGGTGTCATTCTCTTTTTTCCCTATCGTTTTATATTTGTTATTTGTGACTCTTGTTTGGTTGACTTATCTTGTGGAAAAGGAGAATTAATATTTTAGTTTTATCACTTTCGCTCGCATATTATTATTATATTATTTTTCTTCCAATAGTAGACTACTTTATGTTAAGGATATCAACACGTTAGTCTTATGCTTAAATCCATTAATTTTATTTTTTTGTTATTAGTTCGTCGTTACTTTACTAAACCTCCAAACACTTCTATAAATACCTCTCATTGATGTATATTTCTAGATGTATGAAATTTCTCTCTGCATGCTAATGTTAAGATAGTATTAGAGACTTGAGATGTAACGACCAAATCAAGAAGAGCCAATCTCCTCTAAGTAATCAATTTAGACTTGAGATGTAGGTTTTGAAAACTTGCTTTTGTTTTTGAAATTTTACTAAGAATTCAAATGTTTCCTTAAGAAATATGAAATACATTGTAGAGAAATTGGGAGAAAACAAACTTAATTTTCAAAAATCAAAAATCAAAAATCAAATAGTTATCAAACCGACCTTAAATTATCACAAAACATAAAGAATTGCCAATGGAATTTAATGGCTTGGAAGAGGAATGCTCTTTTCTTTTGGATATTCTTATGATCATATATAAAGACGGATTAAGCTACATGATTATGAACGGCGGTGTTGTGCGTTCAAATAAGATAACATACTCAAAACTAAAATTTGAGTTGGACCATTAAAAAAAGGTTAAATTATCAAAAATACCCCTAAATTATGGGGTTAGTTTCAATTATACATCTAAACTTTGAAAAGTTTAATTTTAACCCTTGAACTTTGAAGTTTATTTCAAAACAACCCTTAAAGAATTTTCCGTTAAATTTATGGACAAAAAATGACGTATTTGCATAAGTTTTGATTTTTTTTTTCAACGTATATGTTCAAATACGTTCACATAAGCAACAACATAAATGCAAAAATATGATTGTCCATCCATGAATTTAACAAAAAAAAAACCTTCAAGGGTTATTTTGAAACAAACTTCAAAGTTCAAGGGTTAAAATGAAAATTTTCAAAGTTCAAGGGTATAATTGAAACCAACCCTATAGTTCAAGGATATTTTTGATAATTTAACCTTAAAAAAAAAAAAAAAACAGAACCACCTTTTATTTTTCTGGATATATGTAAATAGACACACGCATACCCAACTCTAAGTCTCTAACAACCATTTTTTTTATTCATTTAGAAGTCACACTTTTTCAAAATTATACTGCAGTTATGAAAGAAGTTCATACGAAACTCCTTCATTATATTTTATCATCTGAAAATTTGATATAAATTTTATGAAGGTTTGTTAAGAATTTATCCTCGAAATTAAAATCTCAAAGAACTATTAAATTTTATGGAGTATATAATATATATTGATGTTATTTTAAACATTTACACTGTTGTATATAGTAAAAAGTTTTTTTTTTCCTTTTTATTTTATTTTTCACGTATCACGGATATAATAGGGTCGGTAAAACAGAACTAGAAGGAACAAATATTAATTAAAATAAAAAATAAAAATCGTTGTACGCTCAAATCACCGTTTTTTTTAGATAATTTCAAATCACTATTTTTTTGGATAATCAAAGTTGCTTTTCTTTTATTTTTAAAAGAAAAAAAAAAGCAAACTTTCATTATCCAAAACTGTTGGACGTTTCGTAATTAAAAAACAAGAAGAAGAAACCGACTTTTTTTCTTTTTTTTTTTTTTGTTTGAAAAAGAAGAAACCGACTTTAGAAAATAGGCATCGTAATATATTTGCACGTTTCGAAAAGTGAAAACTAACGACTTATTCAATTTTGAAGTTTTGATTTTTGAACGACTTATACTATTATATAAAGCTTTATCCAAATCTTTTTGGCTGCTGCCTTTGAAAATCGAAGTTTCGTACGAATTCAACTCTTGAAGAAAATGTAATTTGTACCTCCATTGTGATAACCTATAATGTTCAAATCCCAAATAATAATATATCAAATATTTTTTAAAAAAATTCCAATGCCGCCAACTTATTAGTTATTAGCACATCTATTTAAAGTCGCTGAATTAAATCGATTTTCAATCGATTTTCAATTAAGACAAAGTTAAATTACAAGTTTAGTTGTTAAACTTTTAAATTTTGTATCTACATAGATTTCTAAACTTTCAATTTTGTATTTAATAAACTTTGATCTATTAGACATTTTTGTAAGATTCGTGATTTTTTTAAAAAACGCCCAATAAGTTAGAGATCTATTGAACATTAAATTGAAAGTTCAAATACTAAACTTGTAATTAACTTAATCTTACCGAGGTGAGCATAGCTTAATTGGTATGTATTTCTTTTCTTGAGGTCGCAAGCTCTAATCCCCATACTCCCATTTATTTTACTAAAAAAACATAACCTTAAAAAAACTATTTATTTTAGAATATAAAAGATAAAGATTTATTAGAATTGTAATGGATAGCAAAAAATATTAAGATATTTGCAATCTAGCTATGATTTTTGGAGATTTGCAAATATAGCAAAAACATTTTAAATTGATTTCTATTTTTTTATTATTCAAATTTTACTCTCATTAGTGTATCGGCAAGTATATCAGTAGTATATCTGATATACTTTATATTTGGTATATCAATAGTACATTTGATATATCAGTCAACTGATATATACCTAAAACGAAGTACATTGGTAGTATATTACTATTATACTAATGATTTACTTTTTTTTAGATATATTAGTTAAACGATATACTCTATATGAAGTATATCAGTAACGTATTAGGAATATTTTGCATATTTGATATATCAATGATATACCTAATACTGAATATATCAGTAGTATACATTGATATACTTCATCACTTTAAGTGACAAATACTATATCATTCATTGACTACTGATATAGTGTATCGACTAAAAACAAGTGTATCAACGAAAATGTAGTGACAAAAAACGATTAATAAAGTCAAAAACTAAAATAAACTATATCAACATTATATCACTGATATACTTTATATTATGTATATCTCATTTCATTTTGATATGCTTAAGTAAAGTATATAAGTAGCATATAACTAATATACTTCATATTGAGTATATCTAATATACTGAATATAAATTACTATTATACTCTTGATATACTTCATATTAGCTATTTTTAATGTGCTGTAGATATATTGAGTATTAGGAATTCAAGTTCATTCATATACTTAAATAAAGTATATCAGTAGTATATCACTGATATACTTCATATTAGGTATATCGGGAGTATATCAACAATATATCATTGATAGATTGTTGATGTATGTCATATTGCAAACACGTAGGATTACACGGGAGGGTTATTTTGGACATTTTGCAGACTCCAACTGGGCCGAGCTAGATTTTTTTGCTACGTTTGCAATATGAATAAAAGGTAGACACACGCGCAATTGGGTTTTACTTTTTGTCATTTGTGCAACTGGCCCAAAGATTTAACTATGCAACCGTAAAGATTACTTATGACTGCACTAGTTAAGTTATAAATAAACTTATGGTGAGTTTAATATACCTTTTAATGTAAACAATTCAAAATGTATTTTTATTAAAATTGTTTTAATTGAAATCTTTCTATGTTTCTATCTGACTACATTTTCTTAAAAATTATACATCTAAAATTGATTCTTGATGAATTACTTCATAATTACTTTTTGGATAATCAACTTTAAATTATTGTCAAAGTGAGCATAAATATCAGCAATAATTGACATGTACTATTTTCTTTGAGGTCGAATATTCAAATTTTCATATCCCACATTTGTGATTGATTGTTCAAAAATATCTTCAACCAACCAAAATTTTTCAAAAGCAGATTTTGTTCTTTTCCGTTGACAAACACTTAGATTTTTTTAAAAAATCACATAGAAAGATCATTCAAAGACGCTATTCCACCAACTAATTAATGAGAAAAACCAATTAGAGGGATTTGGTAGGAGAAAGATAAGAGGGATGAAACAACGAAAAGGTTTGTACGCAACAGTCAAGATTTGTGTTGTTGATGAAAAAAATGATTTAATAAGATCACCACAATGTGAGCGTAGTTTAGTGGTAATTGACATGTACTCCTTCATTTGAGGTCGGAGTTTCAATTCCTATACTCTCATTTATTGTACTCAAAAATAGAAAAAATAAAAAAACTTAACCTTAAAAGGGCTATTTATTTTAAAATATAAGAGATAAAGACTTAACCATGCAACGACAGAAGATTATTTAAGGTGAGTTTGGTATACCTTTTAGGTAAACAATTCAAAAGATATTTTTATAAAACACTTTTTTTTATACAAACTGTTTTAATTAGAATCTTTTTATGTTTTTGTCCGACTACAGTTTCTTAAAAATGACACATCTGTGGTTGATTGTTCAAAAATATCTTAAACCAACTAAATTTTTTCAAAAACAACGTTTTCTTTTCTGTTGACCAACAGTTTAGATTTTTTTTAAAACAAAGCATTTTAAAGTCTTTGAAAATGAGTTAGAAAGATCATCCAAAGACACTATTACACCAAACTAATTAATGAGAAAAATCAATGAGAGGGATTTGGTAAGAGAAAGATAAGATTGATGAAAAAACGACAAAAGATTCGTACGCAAATAGTCAAGATTTGTATAGTTGATACGATAAATTATTGAGTGAGACAGCTATAATATCTCCATGCCTCATAATAGCCACTTGTTATATTGTACTTTTGCAATTTCTCTCTTACATCCATTCAAGTGTGTAAAACTGGCAACCACAATGCAACGACGTCGTAAAAATAATTGGCAAGTTTTCGTGTTGGTTGAAATTTGAAGGAGAAATTTGGGGATTTGAACATTATTATTAATTGAGTTGGCAGCTGTAATAGCATACCGATTGCTTGTGGTTTTCTGGCACTTATATGAGTTTTGAAGACGGCGATTCTGAGTATTCAAAGATGAGATCGATTGCGTGGCGTGGCGTGGCTTTAATTTGATCCCTAAACATCCGACAGCCACAATTTTATGTGCAAAATTCTTCTTATGTAAATCTAATAAAGCTGTAAATTAGTTTAATTAATATGTAAATTAAAGGATTTATCTGTCACTTTCACATTTTCACATATGATATATATATATATATATATATATATATATATATATGAAAATGGTAAGTTATTGGGTGTGTCTCGGATCTGCTTCTCTTTCTTTTGATCTGCCGTAAGGGGAAAATCGTCAGTTTCAGGTAATTCATTATATCAAAGCTTTCTCCTACATTTTATGTTACATTTTCATTCACACACATTTATATTTTCATTCACACACACATATATACACACACATATATATATATAAAAGGGTGGATCCATAACTTTATGTCGGGAGCTTGATATATTATGTAATGACTTAGTCTACTATGAAAAATTTGTAACTTAGTCTTTGTTATTTATAAACACATTTGATTTCTAATTAGTTTATCGATCTCTATATGTAAGAAATTTCATTAAATTTTAATAAGATTTTTCATGATAGAAACTAAATTGTTATAAATTTTAAAGTACAGAGACTAAATTGTTACATACTAAAGTTCAAACGCTAAATTGGTAAAAATTGAAAGTGCAGATACCATGACTAAATTGTTATTTTGCACGAAAGTTCAATAACAAAAAGTGTTTTCTATTCTTTTATATATAAATAAAAAAAATTGAAATAATATGTAGAATTTTTTGTTTCATAAAAATTATAGTTTTATTAATCTCTTATAGATAATTTAACAATTAAATTTTTAAAACAATTTTCTCAAATGAAAAAAAAATTATATATTTTTAAACCAATAAAAATATTAACATTTTGATTTTATACACAATAAATAAATATTTATTTATTGCGTATAAAATCAAAATGTTAATGTTTTACAAAAGAAACTAACGCCTAGGGCAGAGGGGACTTGGTAGGCGAGTGCAAGAAATCGAAAAAATCGAAGAATCGAATCAAACCAATCAAAATCGACTGGTTTGGTTCGGTTATTTTAAGAAAAACGATTTTTTTAGTTTGAAATTTTAGAAAACCACATATTCGGTTCAATTCATGGTTTAGATTTTTTCAAAACTAGTAAAATCGAACAAAACAGAAGATAATTAAAAATAAGATTAAAAAATCCTCAAGCCCACCTTCTAAAATCCAACAGAAACCCTACTTTATTTTTTTTATTCCCAACCACTAGTGGTGTGCAAGAAACTGAGAAAATCAATGAATCAAACTGAATCAATCCAAACCGATTGGTTCGGTTTGATTATTCTAAAATTAAAAAAAAAAAAAACAGTTTCTTCAATTCAAAACTAATTTAAAAAATTGCAATATTCGATTTGGTTCACGATTTGATTTAAAAATCAAAAAATCGAACCAAACCGATAATATAACTTAAAAAATTAAAAAAACCCCCAAGAAGCCCAACCCACAAAGCTAATTGAATTTTTCTATGCAATATCCGTATTTTCTTTTTGCTTTCAAATCACCTTTTCTTCTATCTCAAATCAATCTCAGTTTTTCTCTCTCAATTCAATCTTAGATTTTTTTCTTTCTATCTCTTTTCTCTCAAATCAATCTCAAATATTTCTCCTAATTTTTTCCTCTCATCTTTCTCACTTCCAACCCACAGTAATAGTAGGCATCTCTCACCTCTCTCTCCAGTGACGTGCGATTCCCACCTCTCCCTTTTCTAGCAACATGTTGTGACAGTGGTACGAATCTCAACAGTCTTTCTTCTTCTCTCTCTTTTGTTTTCTACTATCGTCGACGGTCTTCCTACCATCTCTCGCTTCTCTCCTATTGTTGAATTATACTTTTCTGCTGTTCAAATCCTTCATCAACCAAATGCGGCCATGGCTTGCATTTGAAGCTGCCTGTTTTTTATTTGATTTCATCTCATTTTCTAACTGATCTATTCCATATTTCTTCTATTGCTGATGTGTGCGCTAAGCCAAAGAATACTCAACAAAGACATTACCCAAGCTTTTCATTCTTAAACTGAAAGTAATTCTCCTCTAATCAACCTCGATCTCTCACCGACAACCACAACCATGCTTTAGTACATTTTTTTTTAAGACAACCACAACCATGCTTTAGTACATTTTTTTTTAAAAAAAAAATCATAGTGAACTGGTTCAATTTTGAATCGAAATTGAGGAATACTTTAGTTTACTCGGTTTACCTATTTCAATAACTGAAGGGTTTAGTTAGGTCATTGATTTCAATCAAAATTGGACCAAACCGAACCGTGCACACCCCTACCAACCTCCCATTTCTCTCTCCAACTTCACGTATTTTCATGTTTCTTTTTGTCTTTTCATCATTTGTTCACACACACTCTCTCTCAGTCTTTTCATCTTTTTTTTCCTCCAATTGTCAAATCTACTTTTCTTCTTCCCCTTTTCTCTTCTTTCCAATTTCTAATTCTCTTCTCCTCTCTTCTAGCCTTCTACGATTCTACCTCTCCCTCTTACTTTCCACTCGCCCTCTTCTCTCCATAGCCCATGCGCGACGCAACAGCGACATACTGACGTTTGAGCAGTGGCATGTAAGTTTCCTCCCTCTCTCTTTCGTTCTCTTCCGCTTTCTATGGCCAAAGACAACACAACCACACCTTCCATCTCTCGATGGAGATCATTTTCCTCTCAAGGTTCGATATGCAGCTCGCCCACCGTAGATACTTTTTTTTTTTTAAGAAAACGGTTAAAAATCAAATCGAGTAAACAGAAATGAATTGATTCGATTTTGAATCGAAACCGAAGAATATTTCGGTTTACTTGGTTTAACTACTTCAAGAACTGAGAGGTTCGGTTCGGTCTTTGATTTCGGTCAAAACTAAACCGAATCAAACTGTGCACTCCCCAGTGCTTGGCCTTTGTGCCACTATGCCAAATGCCATTTTAATGTATTTTATGATGAATTTTATGATACTAATAAATAACATTTTTTTAAGTTGAGGCCAAAGTGAGCATAATTCAACAGTAATTGACACTTTGAGGTTCAAATCCTCCTACCCCATTTGTTGTACTAAAAAAATATATTTTTTAAGTTGAGGGGGGGGGGGGGGGGTTGAGCCCCCCTAGGCCCACTGTAAATTCGCCATTACACACACACATATATAGTACAACAAATGTCAGGTCTTAGAATTTGAACCTTTGACATTTAAACCAATTATAATATATATATATATATATATATATATATATATATATATATATATATATATATATAATGGATTTAAATACTATTTTGATCTCAGTACTTTTGACTTTGGTCCATTTTAGTCCCTGTATTCTAGATTGACATTTTGACTATAAGGGACCTAAAATAGTATTTAAACCTATAAATTTTCAAGTTATATTATTATTATTATTATTATTATTATTATTATTATTGTTATTGTGAGTTCTATTATTATTATTATTAAATAAGTTAAAAATGAAAAATGTATAAAATATTTCAAATTAGTTTTGGTTTATATGTAAATAGTTGTGCAATTTTTTTATAAGGAAACAAATGATGTCTAGATATAAAATATGAATCACATATTGTTAATCCAAACATAGCTCAATTATAGTAATAAGCTAATACCTATTATAATTTCAAAGGTCAATTGTTCAATATCCCATTCCCATAATTTTTTAACTAAAAATATAATATTATGTCATAATTTGTACATTACTAAAAATTAAATTAATTTATGTAATCTTAATTTGCTAATGTTTTATCCTTTAGTTCGTGATCAACATCTTAATTATAATTATTTGTATATGATTAATAAAAAAAATATATTATTAGTATATGCTTTTATTTTCTTAAAGCTTCTAAATTATGGTGGAGACAAGCAAAAGGTCATAGTCAATCAAAGCATAGTTCAGTGGATCCCGCACTGATTACCATCCTAAAGGTCGATGAAATACAAATTGTACAAATGATAATGGAAGGGAATGAAAGAATTAATTATATATCTTTTAAAACTTTCCTATTTTATAATTAAATATAATTAGATAACAATAGTTAATTTTAAAATTAATTTATGTACATGGAGACAAAACTTTTTGCATTTTAAAATTTCCCATTCTAATAATTTAATCTCAATAGATGCATTTAATTTGCATTATCTCATACCACATTCTTAATGAATTTTAAGTTTTATTTTATTGTTTTTAATATATCAATTAAATAAATACCTTTTACCTAATTGTTTGTTTATTAAAATTCTAAAGGCTTTCAGATTAACTGTATGTTATATTTGGAACATTTCAATATGATAAAACTAATTTACTAATTTGATTTCATATTATAATTAAAATGATTGATTATAATTAAATAAAATTTCTTTAAATACTAGAGAAACGAGATGACAAAACTTTTTATATTCCAACTTTTTAGATTTCATATAAATTATTATTGGTATTTAATTTTTTTAATTTATTGTCAATAATTAATTAATTTACTATTTATGAACACTATTGTTCAACTTGAATTGTGATGTTTAAGCCTAAAATCTATAATATAGATTCGACAAATGCATCTTTTGCAATTTGAATGTACCATGAGCATCTTGAGATGTTTTCAATATTGAATAGGCTCAGGGAGCAATGAATTGAAATACCTAAAAATAAAAAAAAGAATGATAAGTTATCCCATTTTATAATAGTAAATGATCCGAAGTTATAAAACTTTCAAAATTCTAAAATTTTCAAAATTTTATTATGAATTATAATTAAAAGAAATTTTCTTTTAGGTAATAGAACAAAAAATTAGATTCCAACCTTTTCTATTTGATACATTTATTATTATTGATAATTGATAATTAATTTAGTATTTATAATTAATTGTTAATGAAATACTTTGTAAAGTAGTAAATTAAAGAATGGATACAATTGATAAAAATTATTTTTCCAACCTCTTCACTTTTTAATATATTATAAATTATAGATATTTCAGGTTTATTTGATAGTGATTTATTCGCTTTCATTTAGATAACCTATATAATTGAAAATTTTCTCTCTCTTCGTTATCCAACATAATATATATTTTTTCTCTCTTTGACTCAAGTATATGATCAATAAGAGTTTGTTTGATATTTCCCAAAAAAAAAAAAACAAAGACTGTTTGATATTTTTCCCTATCTAAATATAGGTTGAAATGAAATAGCTAGCCCTTAGAGATGATTGTTGTGTAATTTGAGTTCAAAATATTCAATCGAATAGACCATATAATTTTTTTGAGCTCAACAATTATGAATAGATTACAAACATTTGCATGTAAGATATTTATGTTTAATTTTGTGAGTATATAATTTCAGAAACATAAATTGATATAATATAAGATTTTTCTAAAAAAAAAAATTATTTTTATAAATGATATAATTTGTAATTTAGTTTTTAAAATTAATAATTATAAAAATTGAAGCCTATGTAATCTATGTTTTATTTGTGAGTTTATGATTTGTAATATATATATATTTTTTAATTAAGATGAGTAATAGTTAGTATATAGTGAATTTCATAAACATGAGCTAATCAATTTTATAGTTATGGATTACATAAGCCAAACATTCCTTTTGTCTCACCTTGCAAAATATTTTGTTCCAAATCTTGGTCCTTTTAATCATGTGAGAAATATCTTGAGAAATATCAAAATAGTTTAGATTTAAAAAATTAAAAGGCTAATTTGAGCATAGTTCAATTGCTTAAGACATATAACTTCGATCAACAGGTCCGAGGGTCGAATCCCTTTCCTATATATAGTTAAACTTCAAATAAATAAATAAAAAATGAGAAAAATGAGAGTAGATTCAATATTTTAGAGGTCATTTGTTTTATTATTGTTTTTTTTAAAGCTTTTTAGCAATAACTAGTTTCGAAAAACCCTTTTAGCTAAATAGTCCAATTACAATATCAACTCTTTTTTTCCCTTAAGAATACTGAAATATGGATCTCAGTCATGTTTGGTTTTGCCAATAATTGTATAAAAATATCAAGTACCAAATAAAGATAAATAAAAAGCCATAGTTGTATAATTATAAACAAAATTTGTTATTTATTAACATATAATATGTTATTATGCTACTTACTCTAATTTTTATTTTAACTTTTTTTTTTCTATTGTTTTTTTTTTAATTTTATTTTTTATGTGCAGGATGCTTAAATTATTTACAAAAATTTTGCGTCCATTCATGATGGAATATAAACAGGTATGTTTTCTTTCATTTTCTTCTCTTCTATCAATAATATTTCTCAATTGCCCTCTCTTAAATTTATCCACACACACAAAAAAAAAAAAAAAAAAAAAAAAAAAAAAAAAAAAAAAAAAAAACTCTAAAATTGGAAATTTCTTTATATTATATGCAGATTTCAAAACCTTCATTAGTTTTTTCCCTTAATTATCCAAAAATAAAGTCCAAATTGTACAATTAATTGTAATAATTTTCATCATTAATTAATAATTTACTCATGGAAAGGAACTCCAACTAACCCTAATGGCCCATGCTCAAAAGCTTTTGACTTTGATTTTGTTAATCGTGGGTGGATTATTATCTATCTAAAATTATATGGTGGCAAAATTAATTGCCATATTAAAAAATATGTCACATAGAAAAATAATCTGTAAATATGTAATTTTTTCTTTATTTTTTGTGTGTCTATTTAGATAATTGTACGTTGTTTTTTTTTTACTCTCATACATCATTAGTGTGTCGTTTTAAAAGTTTATAATTGATTTATCGATTTTATTGTATATCAGTGATAGGCATTAGTGATAAACATGTTAGCAAATTGCATGTAAATAATCACTTATAGAAAAGAAAAGTTAAACACCACTTCCATTAGAATACCAGCTTTATTCTATTGATAAAGTATATCAGTAATACACCTAATATAGCAATTGAACATGCATACAATTATTGACAAAAATGAAATCAAAACATCACTTATATACTATTTATTTTCTATTGATACTATATATTAGTAATAAACTTATTAGTAAATGAGCATATAAAAAATAATTAATATACTAAACAAGTTAAATAACACTAATATATCGTTTTTATTCTATTGATAAGGTATAATAGCACTAATGTATCATTTTTATTCTATTGATAAGGTATATCAGTAATAGATCTAATAACAAATGAACATGCAAACAATTACTGAGTAACTTTGTTGTTATGTAAACTATTGATTTACTAAATTTTAATAAATAATTCATGTCTATTTATCTACATAATTAAATAGTTGATTAATGTAAGTCACTACTTGTTACTCTATTTAATTTACTTAAATTTCCAATATGAGCTTAATTCAATTAGTTCAAGTATATATCTTCGACCATAAGATTAGAATTTTGAATCCCATCCCATCCATATATGAAGTTGAACTAAAAAAAAAAAAAAAACTTAAATCTAATTAATCAACCTTCAGCCAAGTGTAAACATTTTGAAATTATAAAATAAAATGGCGCGCAGATTGAATTTCCTTTCTGCCACTGTGATCTCAACATTCTCACCAGTCCATCAGGTTTCGCCCTGCAAAATGCTTTCTGCAAAGCTCATCCTCTCTTCTTCCTCCCTGAATCAAACTGAAACATTATCGCCATTTCCATGTTTCCATTGCTTTAACCTAACTTCCTCTTCCGTATTTTGCCTTCTGCCACTGCCACTTTCAGGTAACCTCCTCTCTTCGCCGTATTGTTTTTTCTCCTACTCTCTATTTGATTCTAGTGTTTCAATCTTCGCTGATTGTAGTCTGGATTTTTTTTTTATGTGATGCTTGTTCTTCAATTGAAACTGAGAGTGAATGAACAATAATTTGAAGAAAACAGAGGCAGATTCTGGAATGAGAGGGATTCAGAAGAGAGAATAGGAGACGAAAATGAACGAATAGATACTTTACTTTCAACTCATTCTCTTCGATCACTTCTTACTAAGTCATCAGATAGAATTTGAAAACTAGCTTAACTAACCGATCTTAGCGTTGAACTCCGAAATATTTGATATAGCATTTGGAACTTGCGATTTCTTGGCATGTAAGTGCAATGTGCGACAAGTGGGTTCAATTTGTGTATATTTTTTATCTTTTCAGGGTGGATTAACCTCTCAGAGATGGAAGATGGCCAAGATTTTTGTTCAGGTGGTCGTGGCTCTGTGCTTGGGTTGGTGGTTGTGGACAATAATGGTGGACGCCGACAGCTTGAAATACAAAGACCCTAAGCAACCAGTTGCTGTTCGAGTTAAGGACCTTCTTGGCCGAATGACTCTGGAGGAGAAAATCGGTCAGATGACTCAGATAGATCGGAACGTTGCCAATGCTACAGTTATAAAAGATTATTTCATTGGTAAAAGCAATAGTCTCTCGTTCCCTCTTTCTGTCACACCTCAGTTTTATCTATATGCTCTTGAAGATTTGCTCATTTAATGATAAAATATTTCATGCTCGATTTTTTATTTCTTAAGTTCTGGTTTAGAGTAGTTCAGAGTACTGTTTGGTGTTATTTTCAATTTTGCGAGTGCTATGTTCCTGACCTGGTTTATGTCCCTGAATGGAAATTGTTCTAGGTCCAACTACATATGATTCTTGTAGGAAACAGTTAAGAAATTGAATTCATAATCTAGAGGTCATTGGGTTCCATTACAAATGATTGAGGAATTTCTCATTCATGCAAAACCCAAACAATAGCTATTCAGATTTTGATTATCAGAGTCAAATGACAAAACTTTTCTGAAAGGGAAGCATGAACTGCGAAATTTGTACAGGAAGTGTGCTAAGTGGCGGTGGAACTGCGCCGCTTCTAAATGCTCGTGCTCAAGACTGGGTTAACATGATAAATGAACTCCAGAAGGGTGCTCTTTCTAGTCGATTGGGTATACCGATGATGTATGGTATTGATGCTGTTCATGGCCATAACTGCGTTTACAATGCTACAGTATTTCCTCATAATGTTGGACTTGGAGCTACCAGGCAAGTGATTTTCTTTTCCTTATAGCCCTGCACATAAAAATTGTACTATACTATTGTCAGTGTTTATACATATCCTTTACTTTATATACATCTTTGATGTGGTCTTAAGTTTAACTAAAACTTATGCTCAATTGAGCTGTGTTGAAGTTTGTCCACCTAAAATACCTCTGTTTTCCTTTGGGCAACAAAACATTTTGAATCTTTGATAGTGCATGGTAGAATCAAGAATGTTCTCCTGAGTCCCATTCAGCCCTTCAGTGGTTGGATCAAATTCAACTTCTTTACCTTTGTTCTTTGCTTCTCCTACTCAGAAACCCTGGCCTAGTTCGAAGAATTGGTGCTGCAACGGCACTTGAAGTTAGAGCGACGGGGATTTCTTTTGCCTTTTCTCCATGCATTGCGGTAAAAACATGTTGCTAATCAATATCTAAAATTTCCAAAAGCATATGTTTGATCTAATATCTCACTATTTGTTTTAGTGGTATGCTGGATATATAACAGTCTCTTTCCCTGGAAACTTTCTTTTAGGTTTGTAGGGACCCTAGGTGGGGGCGGTGTTATGAAAGCTTCAGTGAAGATCCAAAAATTGTGCAAGAAATGACCGAGATTATACCTGGTCTGCAAGGAGAGCCTCCTGCTAATTATCGGAAGGGGATTCCATATGTTGGTGGAAGGTATAGGCCTTGAAGATTTGGAATTTCTATTCTTTTTCTTTTCTTTTTTTTTTTTTGGGGGGGGGATTCGTCTAATCAAGAGAAATCATATGACATTTAAATGAGTGGAAGATGAATATGGAAATGTTAGATTTAGGAATGGAGATTTGCATATACTATGCAGCCTGCGAAACTGTTATTCTTCAACCAAATCACTGAGATAATATCTGATTTTTTTGTAAACTCTCTTTATTGAGTACACTAGTAAATTTTCTTGCAGTAAAAAGGTTGTCGCCTGTGCAAAGCACTTTGTTGGAGATGGTGGGACAACTAATGGAATCAATGAGGGTAATACTGTTATTGACAAGCGTGGACTGCTCAGCATTCACATGCCTGCCTATATAGATTCGATCATCAAGGGCGTTTCAACGGTAATGGTTTCCTATTCTAGTTGGAATGGAGTAAAGATGCATGCAAACCGTGAGCTGATTACTGGCTTCCTCAAGGGCACCCTTAAATTTAAGGTATGTCTGACAATTTAAATTTATTTTGAAAAATTATCTTCTGTTTTTGAAAACCATTTGCCGATGTTTTACTTCTGCAATTATGCTACTGTCTGATGTTTACTAATTTTACCTATGTGCATTTTCAGGGTTTTGTCATCTCAGATTGGGAAGGTCTGGACAGAATTACTTCTCCACCTCATTCTAATTACACGTACTCTGTCCAAGCTGCAATTTTAGCTGGCATTGACATGGTTGGTGGCCTATCTTTAAGGATACCTCAAATCAAACTTGGATTGTATATATGACTGATGCGTTGTTTAAAAATGCTGAATTTGGTGCAATATTTAATAACTGATGTTGAAGTATTTAGGCTTTGGTTCTGTGTTCTGCAGGTCATGGTTCCTTACAAGTATGTAGAGTTCATTGATGATCTTACGTTTCTGGTGAAGAGCAATGTCATCCCAATGGATCGTATTGATGATGCTGTCAGGAGGATTTTATCAGTCAAGTTCACAATGGGTCTTTTTGAAAGCCCCAGGGGCGATTACAGCCATGTCAATGAGCTTGGGAGCCAGGTCTGACTGCACACTATAGGAAAACATATAGCTTACTTCATTTTTAATTGGTTATTTCAATTCAAGTGAAGTTGATCTTTAGTAATAATTAATAAAATCAAGTGGAGTGAGAAGTCTCATTGACAGAATCTTGCATCTATAATTGATAGGCACATAGAGACTTGGCAAGAGATGCTGTGAGGCAATCACTCGTACTGCTGAAGAATGGGAAAAATGATAGCCACCCGCTGCTACCGCTTCCAAAGAAGGCCCCAAAGATCCTTGTTGCTGGCACTCACGCTGATAATTTAGGATATCAATGTGGTGGATGGACAATTGAATGGCAAGGGTTCAGTGGCAACAATGGTACAAGGGGTATGTTTCTTTTCACTCATTCTTCGGAAGCATAAATCAAGATTTTTTGGAATTTAAGATTTCTTCATGCATAAAAATATTGCCCGACTAGTTGGGAAGATCTCTGGGGGAAGTTTTGAAACTGAAGTAAAGTATCATTCCGGCATTTTTCTAATAATTTAGAGATGTATGAGTCAACGTTCCCAAAATACTCAGAGAACAAGAGGAAGAAACAGAGTAGGGAATAAATCAGCACCTAACGTGTAAACAGCTAAAAAGGACAACGACCCTCCACATATCTTCACAATGGTATGATAAGGACAACGACCCTCATGGCTTTGCTTTTGGTTTTTCCCAAAAGGTCTCAAATCAATGGAGATAATTGTCCTGACTTATATACTATGGATCTCTTCCTTCCATAGTCAATGTGGGACTTTGGTAGCACTCCTAACAACAGTCTATTTTTACAAATATAACAAACATGAGAGAGAGGAGAGAAATAAAAGGATCCAGAAGCTTCATTCCAACGAGGCTCCATTCAACAATTTTCAACTTCTAAGTCATTAGGTTGACTGCCACTCTGTCTAACGACTCTTTCCTTAATAGTATGTGGGTTGAGATATAGAAAGTGACCCTTGTTTGCTAGCCTAAATGTGCTCAATAGGACATTCTTATAAAATGTACATATCTGTAATCAATGTAGAATTTTTTTATTGGAAATTCAGATATCCAAGCGTCGTACCATAATTAATGGTAGATAACAAAGAGTTTTTCTTTTGTACTCCTTGGATGACAGAACTTTCTCAGATAAATCAGCTATCTCCTCCTTTATGTTCACCCTTCGAGTTAAGAATAAACTTTCTCGTTGATATTTGAATACAGATCAATTTAGATTTCCTTCTCCCAATTCGCAGGAACTAGCATTCTCGCTGCCATCAAATCAACAGTTGATCCAAGAACAGAGGTTGTGTTCCGTGAGGATCCTGACGGTGACTTTGTTAAATCTAATGGCTTCTCATATGCCATTGTTGTTGTTGGCGAAACCCCGTATGCCGAGACTGCAGGCGATAGCACAACGCTTACCATGTTGGATCCTGGTCCAAGCATCATAAAAAATGTTTGTGATTCTGTAAAGTGTGTGGTGGTTGTCATTTCTGGAAGGCCAATTGTGATGGAACCATACATTTCATCAATTGATGCTCTTGTAGCAGCATGGTTACCTGGCACTGAAGGCCTAGGAGTCACTGATGCCCTTTATGGAGACTATGGGTTTAGTGGGAAGCTTCCAAGAACTTGGTTTAAATCTGTAGACCAACTGCCAATGAATGTTGGAGATCGACACTACGATCCACTTTTTCCTTTCGGTTTCGGACTCGCAACTGGATCCGTTAAGGACCTTGCCGCAAGGTTAGTACTAATATACTCCATATTATCCAATATGGCATATCTGACCAATATCATATGACGTTAAAGGATTAATATAATTAAATTTATCGTAGTCCATCAACTTACGCTTTTGAATTTAGTAGTGGTTTAACGTAGTATCAAAACAAGAGATCTTATTTTCGAACTCCTGCAATGTCATTTCCTCTCCAATTAATATTGATTTTTACTTGTTCGGCCTTCTACAAATTTCGAAGTTCAAGAGTGAGGACAATCTTAAAAGATTGATAGAATTAAATTTACCATAACCTATCAACTTAAACTTTTAAATTTAGCGGTGATTTAACCTTCCCTTACTCTTCATTCACGTGTGTTCTGTGAATTTCTGGATGAAGCTATGAACTCTGTTCTGTATTGTTCCATATTTTTGGACCATCTTTTTATTTTATGCCAAGTCGCATACTAATTTCCATTTTTCTTCCATGTTAAAATCTAACTGCATCGTGTGAATTGTGATCACTTCCTAAATGTCCACCTTTATAATGTTTATGTGATTTAAACTTACTAATCTACTCTGAAGCTTTTGTTCATGTTCTTATACATTAGAATTCAAGTTTTGACATTATTTATCCACACAAGGAAATATTTCAATGTCATTAAGATGACGATTTTCGATTTCGTTTTATGCATAGGTCGACATCGGCGGGAATTCGTTGAATGCCATCCTTAATTGCAACGATCATTGCTACAATCCTCATTTGTATATTGCAGGTACACTTCTAGTTCTATAACCTACAGTCAGCCACAGCAGTCAGCCACATGCATTAGTTTGTTCTATACTTTAGTGATTCTTTTAGGAAATTTGAAGCTCTGAGGTTAAGAAATCAGCCTTGTAAGCTTAAACTTTAAACAGCCTCAAATACTTGGCCATTTATGATGTATTTAGTAACAGTGATTCTTTGGATTCTAATAGCAAAAGCATCTCTATTCCATTCATCTTTTAACTTTTAACTCTTGGAATTGTTTTTCATTGATAGAAATTAGAATACATGAAAAGGCATAATAGTATAAAAAATTTATCAATATATCATATTTATAAAATATCAAAGAGAGACGTCCAGGTTCATTAAATTATCAATTTGTGTTTTTTTAAAAAAAAATTATGAATATCAAATATAGTTTTCATGAGGATATTTTTCAAGTTTATTGTTATATTTATATTTATAAAATAATAGAGAGAGGGGGAGAAATACATATTTTTTTTAGTTCAACAACATGTGAGAGTGAGGGGATTTGAATATTTGATCTCATACTTGAGTATATATGTTTTAATCAATTGAGTTATGCTCAAATTGGTAGAGAGACAAAATTTAAAGAAAGACAAAAAAAAAGTTAGAATCTCCATCTTACATTTGTTGGATGTTCAAATTCCTTCCCATCACAATCAATCAATGATCAAGATAAAGTTTGAGTTGATTCCTAATTAGTCAAGTTTGAAATTGATTTCTAAGTAGAGTTGACTGTTAGTTAACCCAACAAAATAATGATGTGACAGTTAATATTTGCTAACTAAACTTTGGCATATGTATTTTTTAAATGATTTGGACAAATTTTTTTATACTCATGGACCAATTAAAAATCAATTTCAAACTTCAGTGACCAATTAGAAATCAAATTCAAATTTCAAGAATTAAACATATCACTATTGAAATTTCAAGGATTAAATATAAATTCAAATTTCAATGAACAAAAGTGTTAGTTTTGAAAACTCAAAAATCAAATAAAAATTAAAAGTCTCGTTTACGTCCCTTTAATAGTAATGAAGGAATGAGAATCAAAATTGTGGGACCCACTTGATTACGTTTACCAAAATTAGAAATGAAAATTAAAGGTGGGATCTTTTGAAAATCTGCAATCTCATTCCTATTCCTGATTATGCCTAAAAAGGTGATCAATTTCATTCTCATTTCCTTATTACATGGACTCACACCATCTTTTTGATTTACTTTCTACCATTTGTCATTTCTCTCTCCTTGAACCTACTATTTTTTCTTTCTTCTTCCTCCTTTTTTTGGAATTTCTTCGTGTGATAAAAAAAACATTAAAACTTATAATTATTTTTATGGTTTTATTATAATTTATTCTTATCCGCTTTCTTTACGTAATTATCCTCAATCTCCTATTTTTCATTAAATTTTGTTTCATTTGATATGACGCAATGCTCTACTAGAATTTTCTTGCACACGACCATGGTGAAACATGCCTAATAATGGCACTAAAAAGAAATGGCTAATAATGGCACTTGGCCTGGTCTCATAGATTCACTAACCCTTTTCATAAATTGAAATAGAGTTGGGTCACACACATTCACATACCCTTTTCATAAAATCAAAATAGAATTGGATGAAGTAGCGCCATAGAAGAAGGGATTTGGAACCCATTCTTTCTCTCGCTAGAGATAGATCAAGAGTTAGATCGCGATAGAGAGTGAAGCTCCATTTGGGATTGTTGTAGCTTTAAAAATAATTATTGTGCTTTTAAGAGAATCAGATCATAAAAAGAAAATTAGCGTTTGGTAAATTTCAATTTTAAACATAAAAAAGCAAGTCACAACGTTTGGTAAATTCAAACAAATTGCTCCATTGAAAAAATAAAAAAAGTTTAAACCTCATTTCTCTCTCTAAAATCTTTCTAAGTAAAGGTTTCTTTCAAATTTTTTATTTATAACTATTTATTTCATCTTTATCTCATTTCATTTCAAAACTTATTCTTCTCTTGATTTCTATCGAAGTAAATCTAAAGGATATAGTACAACTATATATTAAAAGAAAAAACAAACCAATCAAGAAATAAATTTTAAAAAATTAGACAAGAAAAAAAATCATAGAAATCAAATACTATAACATTCAACAACTCTTAATCTAAAAATACTTTGACTCAATTTTTTAATTTAGGTATTAAAATTTTTTCAAGTATAAAAATTTGAATAAGTAAATAAAAATAAAAATTTGAATACGTAAATAAAAAAATATATTTTAATTCTGATAACATATTTTTTAGTTACTAATTAAAAATATAACAGATAAGCATACATATTTCATTCAGATTACAAATAAGTAAACAGCATGTCCATTTATTTTCATTGCAGTTGCACTCATTTTCATCATGGGTGAGACGTAAGTTCAAAACTCAAATTCTTTCTCAAAAAAAAAAAAAAAAAAAAAAAAAAAAAAACTCAAATTCCAAAAAACAACATATTTATGGTTAATAAAATCACTATATTCTACAGTGCAACAAACAAATTTGTTATTGAAAGAGATTTGGTACGAAAACTATTGACGATGGATTACTTTGTTCGCATCACACGAACAAAAGAAGGAAGAAACCAAAGATTCGTATGCAACGCTCAAGATTTCTCGAGTTTCACCTACCTGCAGATTCTGCTTCTGTTTCTGCAACTATTCCGCAGCCTTACGCCGATCGATCGATGTGTTCGGCAACTTTTTTCTGATCTCCGTCCGTCGAAATTTCAACGAGAGAGAAAAATCCTCAAAATCTCGCAGGTATAATATGATGAATCGGTTGCTTTTGATTCTGAAAATTTTCAAGACGATTGTGTATTCGAAGATGAGAACGATAAAACGTGGCTTTAATTCGATATACATCCTAGAAATTGATGTGCAAATTGATTACTGGTTTGCTTTAGTTGAAATTTTAAAATGTAAATTAAAGGATGCACGTTCTCGAATCAAAGCAAGGCATCTCTCTGCCTTTAAATTCCAATATAAAAAGAGAAGTCGGCTGTGACTTGGACATCTATCTCGCTTTCTTTTTGGCATTCGATCGATCGGATCTTCTTTTTGTCTTCTATCTTCTTGCTCGCGATCTGATCGGCCGTTGTACCAGAGAGCCGCCGCCGGAAATCGTCGGTTTCAGGTAATTAAATTTTATGAAGGTTTCTCCTACATTTGATTGTTCCATTTTGATCCATTTGATTGTGACTTGTTCTGACCATAAGCATTTCCACTTTCCTCCCTCCTTTTACTCTCTTCTTACAAACGAAAAAATCTCAGACAAAATCAAAGGGGAAAAGATTTTTATTTTCTTAGTAGTGGAAATTTAGTCCCTTGATAAATGTTAAAATTGGTTATGTATATATTGTATCCAATGAATTGATCGAAATTTAGAAGAGGAAAAAATGAGTCCTCCAAGGGATAAAACTAAAAATCTCTACTAATTTCTTATAGAAGACTTTTTTATCCCTCTAAATTTTGAAAAATTATTCAATGACGCGTCACAATGTGACTCACTCTTAAACAATAAATATTGAAGGCCTTCTCAAATAATTTCTATTAAATTTTGGCCACTAGATTTCTACCAATTCACAAAGTATTATATTAGGTAAGTTTGAACTCGAATATATATTAGGTAAGTTTATCATTAAATGAATTTTAACATTTACCAACACTGAAGAACTAAATTGAAAAATGTTTAAACATAAGGGATTGGTAAAACTTTTTAAATAATAGGACTAAATGAAAAAAGTTTTAAAATATTAAAAACTAAAACATATATTTAGTCTTTTTATTAATATTAAAAAAAAAACTTGACTGTAGTATATAAAACATATGCTAAAATTAATACATAAGGACTAAAAATGAAATTTGACCTATAAATCCATAATATTCTAATCATGCAAGTTTTATAATTAATTAATCCATATGGATACGTAGTGAAATCATTTCAATATAATTATTTAAGACTACTTGATAGTAATTTCATTAGTATCTTCAAAAAAAAAAAAAAAGATAGTAATTTCCATATAATTATTTTTAAAAAAAATAAACATATTCATTTGATTTGGTTGCTTATTTTAGCTTATAGTTACAAATAACCTGTCAGGTGGATTAGTAGTGTCCAGTAAGATATAATGGATTCATATTAAAATTTAGAACTAGAAAAAAAACCTATAATTTACTAATCAATAAAATTTTATAATTTATTATTAGAGAAACATCAACCATCACTTAATTGCATCATCAACAATCATCTCTATACCATATTAGATAAGTATGAAATTCCATCTCAAAATCAATTGACAATGAGAGAAGTAGCACATGTATCTTATAAATTATGAGGTATCTCTTCATTTTTTCAACGTGAGATTCTCAACATTTATCCATGTCTATGCCTATATATAGAATTTTATAATTTTTTTTTTCTTTCTATTGATTTTATTTTTAAGGTTTAAGTGCAGGATTGTCTATTCATTATGCTTAACTTAAAACTGCCATGGAAGTGGAAAGAGGTATGTTTTCTTTCATTTTCTTCTCTTTTATCAATAACATCTATCAATTGATCTATTTGAAAAAAGAATGACCAATAACATCTATCAATTGATCTATTTGAAAAAGAATGACGACCACGACAATAATAATAAATAAATAAATAACTCTCTAAATTGAAAAATTCTTTAAATTATTTACATATTTCAAACCCTTCATTAAATTTTTCCCTTACCTATTCAAAGTCCAAATGGTAGATTTAAGGTTAAATTACACATTTAGTCCCTGAACTTTGAGGTTTGTATCTATTTAGTCCTTGAACTTTTAAAATTACAAATTTAGTCCTTGGACTTTTGATTTTTTTTAAAATTCACGGTTCTAATAGACATAAAATTGAAATGTTAGAGTTCCATTAGACATAAAATTCAAATTCATATCTATTAGATCAATTAATTTTTTAAAATTTCGAATTTGACAGGGATCTATTAGACACAAAATTGAAAGTTCATGGACCTATTGGGCACAAAATTGAAAGTATAGGGACCTATTAAATTTTTTTGAAAGTTTAGGGACCAAATAGACACAAACCTCAAAGTTTAGGGACTAAACTTGTAATTGAACTTAGATTTAATTATAACATTTTTTCTAATATATTTGTCTCCTATAAGTGGAACCCAACTAACTCTAATAGCTCATGCTTAAAAGCTTTTGACTTTAATTCAATCTTTCGGTTCTTTTTTGAGTTAAAAAAGGATGGAGAGATTCAAATCTCCAACCCTTAAAGAGGTATGTAATGCGTTGACAAATTGAGCTATGCTCATGTCTCCTTTGATTATTTTGTCTTCCATCGATTGATTATAATCCATCCATTATAAAAATTCTTAATTAAATAATTTATAATAAAATCAATCATTTTTATTTATTTGTTTACTTTGAGATAAGACTAATTACATTTTTAACTCATTAAAATTAATGATTTATGGTTGATAGGTAGTTGGTTTACTTAATCTAAGTATATCAATGATGGTTCTATAATATTTTTACTATTTTTTATATAAATTACTTTTAAATTGCCATTTCTATAAATGTTATGTTAGATTGTTGGTTCTATATAGCATTGTTGTTTATGAAGACTACCTAGAATGGGAGAATTTAGAGTTAATATGAGTATTTTAAATCAACTATTTTAAGTATTTTATTTTAGCCTATAAACTTTAAATAAAAATTATTGGAGTCTTTACTATTGACTATTATAATATTTTAAAAGAAACCTAATGAAACATTTTTTTTTTAATTCAAAAATTGGGTGGGGATCAAATCATCTTTTTCTTAGGAGAATGATAATTAGTGTTTATAATTTTTATTTTTTGATAATATGTGTGGTGAGAGATTCTAACATCTGATCTCCTAATCGAAGATAAATGCTTTATGTCAGTTGAGCTATGTTCGTATTGGCTAATGTCTTATCCATTATAATAAGTAAATTAATTTATGTGAATAAAAACATAATGTTTAAAAATAAAAAATTTTAAATATAACACTTTAAACTTTAGGAACGGAAATAAGATTTGCAATCACATTTACTTCGTAAACACGTCATCGATATTTTTTTCAAAGCAGCCATTGGTGTTTATATATATAATTTTTAATTAATTTTTGTAATTAAAATAGGGTTAGAGAAAAGGGTAGAGCTCGTCGAATTATGATATATTGAAGAGAATCTGAAACGCTCTACAGAAACCCTTTTTTTTTTTTTTTTACAGTTGCCAAAAAAAAAAAACGTTTTTAAAAAATAACACTCTTTTGACTAAAATGTTATTTATTTTCAGTACAACAAATGAGAATTTCTTTTTTCGTTAAATTATAAATTTGGATTTGAATTTTAAAGTTTGTGTCTAAAAGATTCCTAAACTTTAAAAGGTGTGTAATAGATCATTGATCTTTCAATTTTGTATCTAATAAATTTCTGAACTTTCAATTTTGTGTCATTTTTGACATGTTGGAAAAAGATAAGGCTCAGTTTGATAACTATTTGAATTTTTTAAAATTAAGCCTTTAAATATTACTTTCACCTATAGGTTACCGTGTTTTATTGTTTACTCTTTATTAAAAAAAGGCCAAATTTTGAAAACGAAAAAAAGTAATTTTTAAAAATTTATTTTTGTTTTTGAAATTTGGTTAAAAACTTAAATGTTTTTATAAAGAAGATGAAAACCATATAAAGAAATTGTGAGAAAATAAACACAATTTTCAAAAAAAACCAAAATACTTATCAGAGCGGCATAAAATATTTATTTATTTTTAATACCTTGACCGATAATTCATAAAAAGTGGTAGATGTTTTTTTGTTTTTTTTCCTGGTAATGATTTATTTGTATTTTCAAGAAAAAACAAATAAAGAAAGTAATGGTGGGACATTTTTTTTTAAAAAAAAAATTGTTGTAATTTTTAATTGTTATTTAATAGTATTTTAAAAAATGTATTTTCCTAAATTTATATTAAAATAACAATTTTAGTTTTTAAAAAACCAAACTTTTCACCTTATGGGATTTAAATCGTATTGTATTTCTTTTTTTATTATTATTATTACAAAATTAGGATAGGCTAATAACTAAAAAAAAATCCAAATAAACTAAATAAGCACCCAAAATTTTCAAAAGTTTCACTCTACATAAATTTACTTTAAATAAATAAATAAAGGGAAAAAATCAATTTATACCCAACTTACTTTCACAAGTATATCAATTCACATTCTTAGATTCCGTTTGAAAAATGTTGTTTACAGTGTGCAAATTTATAATCGTCTATGCATCAATTCTCATATGTGGGTAGACTTCATAAAAAATTTAGACCCTCCATTTATAAATCGTCAATTATTTGAAACTAAGAGTTTAAATTGATTCACTTTAAATTTGCAACACATTAACATTTTTCAAACAAAATTTGACCGTGTGTAAAAAGGTGAAGTTTAAATTAGGTTAAATTATCAAAAATACCCTTGAACTATGGGGTTGGTTTCAATTATACTCCAAACTTTGAAAAGTTTCATTTGAACCCTTGAACTTTGATATTTGTTTCAAAAATACCCTTGAAGGCTTTGTTTCACTAAATTCATGGTCGAAAAATGATGTTTTTGCATTTGTATTGTTGCTTATGTAAACATATACGTTGAAAAAAAAAACAAAACATATGCAAATACGTCATTTTTCATCCATAAATTTAACGATAAAAACCTTCAAGGGTTGTTTTGAAACAAACTTCAAAGTTCAAGGGTTAAAATAGAACTTTTCAAAGTTTAGAGGTATAATTGAAACCTACTCAGTTCAAAGATATTTTTGATAATTTAACCTTTAAATTAATACCATTATTAGTTTAAAATTTTTATCGATAAACTCGTAGTACGGATAGCTTTGCAAAATTTCCATGAGAAAAATCGGGCGCACGATGAATTTGCCACTCAACTGTGACTCAGAAGACAAGCTCAGTAATGGCGTAAAAAACCTCAGGAATCTCTTCTCTCTCTTTCCATTTCTCTCTCTCTCTCCCACTTTTTCCAATAGCAGCCCATAAACCCACGATTTAGCTTTCTCCTTCCCACCCACCTCTTCACTTTTACGGATTCACCATTCCCCAGCTTTCACTCACCACTTTCAACCAGTCTGAAACATTATCTCCATTTCCAAGTTTCCATTGCTTTAACTTATCTCCACTCTTCCTCTTCTATATTCTGTTTTCTGTCATTGCCACTTTCATTTACACATTCAGGTAACCCCCTCTATCCGCCGTATTGCCTCTGTATTTGATTCGGGTAACTGCTGAAGGTGGGTTTGAGCGGGAACTGAAAGTAGTGTTTCAATCTTTGCTCATTGTAATTTGGGTTTGTTTTTATTCTGTCTGATGCTTGATTCTTCTTCAATTTACTTCAAGAAACTGATTGCTGCTTATTGAAACTGAGAGGGAATGAACAAAAACTTAAAGAAAATGGAGGCAGCGACTCTGGATTGAGTGGGGTTCAGAATAGAGAAAGAAAGACGAAAAAACTACAAAGTAGAAACTGAAAACTAGCTTAGCTGAAATTTTTTCATAGCAGAGCTAGGAGATCTTTGAGTCTAATCACTAATTTTAACATTGAAATATCTGATATAGCATTCGGAACACCGATTGTAAGAGAGAGTCCTCTTTCTTCTTTCTTTCGTTTCCTGCATTTTTCTTGGCGTGTAAGTACAAGGTACAACAAGTGGGTTCAAGTTATGTATGTTTTTGGTATTTTCAGTGTGGGTTGGACTCGCGGGGAAAGAAGATGGCCAAGATTTTTGTTCAGGTGGTTGTGATTTTGTGCTTGGGTTGGTGGTGGTGGGCAATAATGGTGGGCGCGGAGAACTTGAAGTACAAAGACCCTAAGCAACCAGTAGCTGTTCGAGTTAAGGACCTTCTTGGCCGAATGACGCTGGAAGAGAAAATTGGTCAGATGGTTCAGATTGACAGGAGCGTTGCCAATGCTACAGTTATGAAAGATTATTTTATTGGTATAGCAATAGTCTTTCGCTCTCTCTTTCTTCTCAGTTTTATCTGATATGCCCTTGAGGATTTGCATACTTAATGATAAAATATCTCATGCTCAACTTTTTAGTTTTGGTTTAGAGTAGTTCAGAGTACTGTTTGATGTTATTTTCAGTTTTGCGAGTGCTATGTTCCTGATCTGGTTTATGTCTATCCTGGATGGAAGTTGTTCTAGGCTCAATTACACTTGATTCTTGTGGCAAACGGTTGAGATGGCGAATGGGTTCTGCTTGCACCTTTGTCACTAAATCATTACAGTTTTTCTAAGTAATCATTCAGTTCCAAGGAGAAAAAAACAGAAGATTAATTGATATCATTTTCATCATAATGAACACCTTTTTGTGTAATGGAATTCTTTTGCTCAGGGGAACGTTTTAAGAGTTTAATCGTTACATGCTATTAGAATCATTTTGAAGCATTATAGCTGTATATATGTTTGTGTCAATTTGTTGAAACGATCTCAAATTCATGGTCAGGGGCACATAATCTAGACTCTAGATGTTATTGAGTTCCATTATGACATGTCACAAATAGCACATGATTGAAAAGCTTCTCATTCAAGCAATGATGCAAAACCCAAACTTTACTATTCAAAATTTGATTATCAGAGTCAATTGACAGAACTTTTCTAAGAGCATGAACTGTGAAATTTGTACAGGAAGTGTGCTAAGTGGTGGTGGAAGTGTGCCGCTTCCAGATGCTCGTGCTCAAGATTGGGTTGACATGATAAATGATTTCCAGAAGGGTTCTCTTTCTAGTCGATTGGGTATCCCAATGATTTATGGTATTGATGCTGTTCATGGCCATAACAACGTTTACAATGCTACAGTATTTCCTCATAATGTTGGACTTGGAGCTACCAGGCAAGTATTTTTCTTTTCCATGTAGCCCTGCACATAAAAGTTGTACTATACTATAGTCAGTGTTTATATAAAAGTTGTACTATACTATAGTCAGTGTTTATATAGATCCTTTGCTTCATATATCTCTTTGATGTGGTCTTAAGTTTGACCAAAACTTATGCTCAATTTAGCTGTGTTGAGGTTTCTCCACCTTAAAAGCTCCAATAAGAATTTGTTTTGATGGAGCATGGTAGAATCAAGAATGTTCTCTTCAGTCGTCCAGTGGTTGGATCAAATTCATATTGTGTATATATTATTTCGTTGTGATGTATTTTACAATTGTAGAGCCACCTGCAAATGTACAACTTCTTTACATTTGTTCCTTGCCTCTCCTACACAGAAACCCTGACCTAGTTCGAAGGATTGGTGCAGCAACAGCACTTGAAGTTAGAGCGACAGGGATTTCTTATACCTTTGCTCCATGCCTTGCGGTAAACACATTTTGCTTATTTCCAAAAACATATGTTTGATTGAATATCTCACCATTTGTTTTAGTAGTAAGCTAGATATATAACAGTCTCTTTCCCTGGAAACTTTATTTTAGGTTTGTAGGGACCCGAGATGGGGGCGGTGCTATGAAAGCTACAGTGAGGATCCAAAAATTGTGCAAAATATGACTGAGATTATAATTGGTCTGCAAGGAGAGCCTCCTGCTAATTTTCGGAAGGGGATTCCATATGTTGGTGGAACGTATGGCCTTTGAAGATGTAGAATTTTGTTTTTGTGTTTTTTAATATAAGATTGTGAATCCATGCAAAATGTTTCCTGGAAAGCCTTTGCAGGCCATTTGGGAAATTTTTTCCTCTAGTCAAGAGAAATCATATGACATATAAATGTGTGGGTTCATTTGAATATGGAAATGTTGCATATTTAGAGATAGAGCATTGCATCCTGCTAAACTGTTATTCTTCAACCAAATTACAGAGATAATATCTGATTTCTTTGTATACTCTCTTCCCCTCTCTGTAAAATTATAAAATTACACTTGGAACTTTTCTTGCAGTAAAAAGGTTATCGCCTGCGCAAAGCACTTTGTTGGAGATGGTGGGACAACTCATGGCATCAATGAGAATAATACCGTTATTGACAAGCATGGACTGCTTAGCATTCACATGCCTGCCTATTTAGATTCGATCATCAAGGGGGTTTCATCGGTAATGGCTTCCTATTCTAGTTGGAATGGAGTAAAGATGCATGCAAGCCGTGAGCTGATTACTGGCTTCCTCAAGGACACCCTTAAATTTAAGGTATGTCTTGACAATTTAAATTTGTTTTGAAAACCATTTACTGATATTTAACTGCAATTATGCTACTGTCTGATGTTTACTAATTTTACTATGTGCATTTTCAGGGTTTTGTCATCTCAGATTGGGAGGGTCTGGACAGATTAACTTCTACACCACATTCTAATTACACGTACTCTGTCCAAGCTGCAATTTTAGCTGGCATTGACATGGTTGGTAATTCTCTTTAAGGATACCTTAAATCAAACTTGGACTGAATATATGACTGATGCGTTAATTTGAAATGTTGGAATTGGGTGCAATATTTGATGACGGAAGTTGGAGTATTTAGGCTTTGGTTCTGTGTTCTGCAGGTCATGGTTCCTTACAAGTATGTAGAGTTCATTGATGATCTTACGTTTCTGATGAAGAGCAATGTCATCCCAATGGATCGTATTGATGATGCTGTCAGGAGAATTTTATCAGTCAAGTTCACAATGGGTCTTTTTGAAAGCCCCTTGGGTGATTACAGCCTTGTCAATGAGCTTGGGAGCCAGGTCTGACTCCAACTATTGCAAAATATATAATTGGCTTAGTCGGATTCCTTTTCTGGGCTTGGTTTTTTGGATGCCCTTAAATTTAAGTGAAGTTGATCTTTAGTTAGAATATCAGCTGGGGGTCAGTTCAGTCATCTTAGAAGCATTTATATGTCGAACTTATCTTCTTTTCATCTCCATTGTCCTTGAAACATTTCTCATTGGGGCATTAAGAACAATCAAAAGATTCTTCCACTAAGTTCCTCCTCAAACTTTATCTTAAAGTTAAATATAACCTTCTCTCTTAATTTAAACTTTTTATTTTTCTTAAGAGTTGAATATTTTTTTATTCTCTAGCTAAAGAAATCCCATGAATATCTCTTACACCTCTGTTAGTTGGAGTGAGAAGTCTCATGGACATAATTTTGCATCTATAATTAATAGGCACATAGAGACTTGGCAAGAGATGCTGTGAGGCAGTCACTCGTACTGCTGAAGAATGGGAAAAATGATAGCGATCCATTGCTACCCCTTTCAAAGAAGGCCCCGAAGGTCCTTGTTGCTGGCACTCATGCTGATAATTTAGGATATCAGTGTGGTGGATGGACAATTGCATGGCAAGGGTTCAGTGGCAACAATGCTACAAGGGGTTTGTTTCTTTTCACTCATTCTTCAGAACCATAAATCAAGAGTCGGAATTTAAGATTTCTTCATGCATTAAAAATGTTTCCCGACCAGTTGAGAAGATCTCTGGGATAAGTTTTGAAACTGAAGTATCATTCTGGCGTTGTTCCAATAATTTGGAGATGTATGTATGTTGAGATACAGAAAATGACCCTTGTTTGCTAGTCTAAACGTGCTCATAAGGACATTCTTATAAGATGTACATATCTATAGTCAATGACTCAATGTAGAATTTTTTTTATTGCGAATTTAGATCTCCATGTGTCTTGCCATAATTAGTAGAGTAGATAACAAAGAGTTTTCCTTTTGGACTTCTTAGATACCAAAACTTTCTCAGATAAGCCAGATTATTCTCTCCTTTATGTTCATCCTTCAAGACCTTCTCTTTGATATTAGAGTAGAAATCAATTTAGATTTCCTTTTCCTAATTTGCAGGAACTAGCATTCTCGCTGCCATCAAATCAACAGTTGATCCAAGCACAGAGGTTGTGTTTCGTGAGGATCCTGACAGTGACTTTGTTAAGTCCAATGACTTCTCATATGCCATTGTTGTTATTGGGGAAGCCCCATATGCCGAGACCGGAGGGGATAGTACGACGCTTGCCATGTTGGATCCTGGTCCAAGCATTATAAAAAATGTTTGTGATTCTGTAAAGTGTGTGGTGGTTGTCATTTCTGGAAGGCCAATAGTGATCGAACCATACATTTCATCAATTGATGCTCTTGTAGCAGCTTGGTTACCTGGCACTGAAGGCCTAGGAGTCGCTGATGCCCTTTATGGAGACCATGGATTTAGTGGCAAGCTTCCAAGAACATGGTTTAAATCTGTAGATCAACTGCCAATGAACGTTGGAGATCGACACTATGATCCACTTTTCCCGCTTGGTTTCGGACTCACAACTGGATCGGTTAAGGACATTGTCGCGAGGTAAGTACTAATATTATTCCATATTTAACTGATGTGCATACCTGACTGATATCCTATGATTTCCCTTACTCTTCATTCATTTTTGTTTTGTGGATTTCTGGAAGAAGCCAAGAACTCTGCTCTGTATATTTCCATACTTTTTTACCATCTTTGTTTAATGCCCAAGTCACGTTCTAATTTCCATTTTCAAATGATGAATTTAACCCAACTAGGACAGTATATTACTTTTCCCATGTCTTTTTCTTCCATAATAAAATCTTACTCATCTTGTGAATTGTGATCATTTCCTAACAGCCACCTTTATAATGTATGTATGATTCTTCTTCATGTTCTTATTTGTTCACCCATTGCATCTGAATTTCAATTTTAACATTACTTATCCCAGAAGGAAATATTTCAATGTAATTAAGATTCAATTTTTTATTTTCATTTATGCATAGGTCGACATCGGCGGGAATTCAAGGAACACCATCCTTTAACGCAATGATCATTGCTACAATCGCCATTTGTATATTGCAGGTACACTTGAAATTCTAACCAGCAGTCTCGCTGGCATTTAGTTTGTTCAAAATTTAGGAAATTTGAAGCTTTACGATATCAGCCTCAAATGCTTGGCCATTTATTTAGTGACGGTGGTTTTATTTATGGATTGTAGTAGCAAAGACATCTCAGTTCCATTCATCTTAACCTTATTTATTTTCTTTATCATGATGCCCTCTGGCACTAACTCTTCGAATGATTCTCCATTGATAGAAAGACATGAAAAGGCAGAATAGTATCAACCCAATATCTATTAAATATTAAAGAGAGGGAGAAAGAGACGAGGGGCAAGAGACTACATAAGATTTAGGTTAAATTACAAGTTTAGTCTCTGAATGAGCTTAACTTTAATCTTCAAATCAACTTTGTAAACAAAAAGAGAAAGCAGTTCTTTCAACCGTCACTAATATTTGTAAATAACATTTGAATAATACAAACAATTGCTAAGTTGAAATTAACAATGGAAATGGATACATACATACTTGTTTAGGATATTTAGTTCCATGGTGAACTGTTTAGAAGAAGCATGTAGAGTGGTCTTGTGGTTCTGAATGTGAACCGTCCAACCATGCGTGATGCACGTGCATCCATATCAAACCACCCTCTGACACTTTGCTCTGTTACATATTCGAAGTGTGAGATGAGAAAGTTAAAAAAAAGAAAAAGCAAAAATCAAAAGAAAACCAACAATGATTTTCATGTTAGTTTTTACCTGTAAACTCATTAGAACTGTAGTTAAGCACCCCAAAAACTGATTCCCTGTTAAAAAAACATAAAAAAGATTAATTAATGATACAACTATTATTTAATAGTGGAATGGAGAAAACGGATAATTTTTTTTTGTTAAAACAATTAAAAATAAACGAGGAATAAAGGAGAAGAAATGAATTATTAAGAACTAAAAAATAAAATAAAATTAAAGCTCCATTTGATAACCATTTAATTTTGGTTTTTAAAAATTGTGCTTGTTTTCTTAAACAATTAGCCAAATTCCAAAAACAAAAACAAATTTTTGAAAACTACTTTTTTTAGTTTTCAAAATTTGGGTTGGTTTTTGAAAACATTAGTAAAAAGTAGATAACTAAACAAGTAAACCTATAGGTGGAAGTTGTATTTATAGATTTAATTTTCAAAAATCAAAAACAAAAAATCAAATGATTATCAAACGAGATCTAAATTAGTTAGAAATTAGAGATGTCCATTTTCCTCATGGGGACAAGGCCCGCGGGGACCGACCTTAACGGGGCGGAGAACCCCCGTTTAGGCAGGGAATGAGGGAAAGAGTGAGGGAAAAAATTTCCCGCAAGCTAAACGGGGAAGAGGAATGTATTCCCCATCCCCGTTTAATTTTTTTTTTATATTTTATTTTTTAATATATATGTGTATAAGTATATACATCATTTAAAATTTTATTGTTAATGATTTAGATAATTAGATATGTTTGAATATATAGTTAAACGTTTGAATTATATGAATTGATTAATTTGATATGAAATGTCATTTGTTTTTCTTAGAAGGTTTAAGAATTTTATCTTTAAATAGAGATTTTTTTTTATAGAATATTAACTATTTAAATGAAGATTTTTTATGAATAATTAACAATGTAATTGAAAATTAATGGATATTTCCTATGGAAGTTAACTATTTAAAAATTTATCAAAACAATTATTTGATTCTTAAAATAAATAAATAAAAACTAAACATGAAATAATTCCCCTACGGAGAATTCCGCCTCAATCGCCACAAAATTTAACAGGGAATTTTGTGAGGATGGAGATTCAAATGGTGGGCGGGGACAGGGACGAGGAAGCCATACATGTCCCCACCCCGCCCTGTGAACTTCTCTATTGGAAATGATTACACAACTTAATCCTTCTTGCCAACATGAGCATAGCTCAACTAGCATAAAGGATGTACCCTCGACAAAACAACATTACTTATACCAATTTACTTTTCTAACTGAATTATTTATTAAATAAAATGGTAAATAGAATACTTTAACATTTTGTTTATTTCATTTACAAAAGCAGTATTTTAAAAAAATAATAATAAAAATAAATTATCAGTTAAATTAAAAATGTGTATTTAATAAATTTTTGAACTTTAAAAATTATTTAATAAATTTATAAACTTTCAATTTTGTGTCTAACAAGAGCTTAAAACTTTCAATTTTGTGTACAATAGATTTGTGAATTTTAAAGTGTCGAATAGATTAAGGACCTATTAGATATAAAATTAAGGAATCTATTAAACACTAAATTGAAACTTTAGAAAATTTATTTAACACAAAATTGGAAGTAAAACTTTTTAAAGTTGAAAAATCTACCGAACACAAACCTAAAATGAGAGAGAAATATCCAATTATGATGATGATAGGGAGATCTTATTCTTACCTGATGAGGATGAAGATGAAGATGAAGATTCCCATTTATTGAACCTGAGAAGCCATGAATCAGATCCAATCTGTGAGGAGGAGACTCCATCAACCCAGCTTCTAAATGGAGTGCCCTTCATTTCACCATATAACTCTCTCATTCCATCTATCACTTCCTCCCTACTTCTCTCTTTCCCATTTCCATCCACTACTATCCCTCCTGCATGAAACATGGACTTCAGATGTTCAAGATATACCTCCGACTTCTCAACTTCACCGCGTCTCCATCTCTCGTAAAGCACGTAAAACTTCACGACTTCGAAACAAGGATCAGTAGTCTCCACTTTGCAGCAACCTTTGAAGTCTATGATGTCTCTAGGGGACAAATGTGGACCAAGTTGGAAGCTGCCAATAGCCTCTATGATCCCACCTGCACATCTCTTAGCCGCATGAGTTATTCTCGGGTTGCCCTTCGCATTGTCGACATACCATTGCAGTAGCTCTTCCTGTGCATTGCTTACCTACACAAATGAGGGAAAATTTTGACACCAGAAATCTTACTGTCTACAAGGGCATGTTGATGATAATGCATCATTGGTAATTTGGTATGTACTTAGATGATGAAGCTTTTTGAGGCCACAGACCATCACGCCATAGACATTGGGAACGCTGAAAAGCTCGGTGTCATTTCCAGAGTCGCCACAAACAAGAACACTGACTGGAACTTTCCCATCAGCTTTGAACTTCTTGAGAAGATATGCAAGTGCCTCACCTTTGCCAGCACGTTTTGGCAATATGTCCAAAGCAATTCCACTGCTGTAGATTACTTTTACATCCAACTGACATGGTATATTCAATGAGTTAAAAGGGAAACACAGGGCAAGCAGATGAGTGCAGAAGATAAAGTTATGCAGCATACAACAAACAGAGTGTTTTTTCTTTTTCTTTTTTTTTTTCCAATAACGAGGTGCCGAGGCTCACTCTTTGCTCATGATCTACCTCCACTAATCTCAAGGCTCCGCCCATCCCACAACCATCTTGGAGAGAACAAGCAGAGTGATCTTTATCGTTCTTTTTCTTATTGTTAATGGGCATCTGAGCTCACTCCTTGCTCATGACCCACCTCCCATTGATCACGGGAAGGCTCTGCCCACCCCAAGACTATCTTGGAGAGAACAAGCCAAGCTTTTTTTTTTTTTTAAATACCATTTTGGTCTCAAACTTCCAAGTTTGTTCCATTTTGGTCTTGAACTTTCAAAACGTCTAGTTTAGTCATTAAACTTCAAAAAAAATAATCATTTTGGTCCATGCAATATTACTTTTTCATCTAATATCCACTTGTCAAAAGCTTGTCTCTAACCTATATGACTTGAAATCATGCTCATATTTAACATGCTAGTCCTTGCTCACAACCCACCTCTCACTAATCTTAGGGAGGCTCCACCCACCCCGAGGCTATCTCGGAGACAACAAGCAGAGTGTTTAAGCTACAAATTGAAATCAGCAACAAATCCAGTTCAGACCAACAAAAATAAACATTAACTTACCCCTCGTTTCTCTAAGCCTTCAGACAGAGCATTTGCCACTTGGGGGCCTTTATCCTTCTCTATGAAGAAGCTAACTTTATGAGGCCGTTGCTCCGTTTCTGACTGCAATGTCCGCATTTTGTCGAGCAGGTTGAAGAAATATCCCAATCAAACCAATTAGGGCTAAAAACAAAAGCATCCTCAAGAAGCAATGAAAATAAAGAACATCCATTCGATACAATACAGAACTAACGAACGATAAACTCCAATCAAATTACATCAAATCAGCATCTCTACCTGCGGCTTGAGTTCCGGAAATTTTAGGGTTTCCTCCACAACTACATCCCGATTCCACTTCCAATTCAGAAACTGTTCCCATTCCTCATCTGGAACCATCAAATCAGAATCACCATAAGCAATCTCCGTTCCAACAGACATTATCCTCAAATCCGGGGTCAACAGAGGCCTTTCCCTCCTCAACTTTCTGTAACTCGTCGGCGATCTTCCGGTTGAGAATACGAGAAGAGAATTCCGACGGTAGTAGGCTTCCCATAGGGCATTAAACTTGAGAAGAGAGGTGTTCTCAATATCGTCATGATCGACCTGTAATTACAATCCCCATTTCGCTAAAATTTACAGAAGGAAAAAGAAAAAGGGTATCGCGAGGTTGAAGAAACTCACCATTGTTAGATCGAGATCGGAAACTATCATGAGCTTCGCAGAACCATCCAGTCGATCCATTGATGATGATTCCCTTCTTCAAATTCAAATTAGGGCAACTCAGGGAACGAAAAATCGGTGGTGTCTAATGAATCGCTTTTCGTACTGATCGAAAAAATTCTTATCATCAGCATCGAATCAGAAGAAGGGGTTTGCCTTCCGATTAGTATAGAGTGATTGAATTGCTGGAAATGTACCTTTTTCGATGTTCAAATGGCAGGCTGTTGGAATTATCGAGCAATCGCTGTACGGTTAAACAGGATTCAATTTGAAGTTTGGGATTTGAATTGAACCGCCAAAAGCAGATGAACATGAACTGAATTTTGGGTTTTTGAAACCAATCGTGTGCAACAAGTAATCAACACATAAATCTATTACATTGCATTGCAAGTACAACAGCAACAGTAAACGGAATCAGAACCCTTAGAATCAGAACCCTGTAGGGTTACACAGTATTTTGGGTGCAGTATTCTGAAGCCTGGGAATCAGAAAACAGTGTTGAAAACAGTATTTGTGGTGCAGTGTTTTGAACCATGGGAATCAGGAAACAGTGTTTTGAGTGTAGTGTTCTGAATCCTGGGATTATGTAGTTTTTGTTTTTTGTTTTTTCCTTTGTTACTTTGGTCTCTTTTTTTTCCTTTCCTTATTTTCTAGTGGCAATCTTTGGTTAGTTGTAGAATCCTTTGTGTAAGTTGGGTAATTTGGTTAGGTTTATGGCATGTATAAAAAAACAGTTGTAATAATTTTTGTTTTTTACCAAAAAAAAATGTGAGTTTCAAATGAAAAATAATTGCTTTGTCAAATATCAAATTTGGTTAGGTTTATGACAAGTATTAAAAAAAATATTTGTAATATTTTATTATTTTTTACCAAAAAAAATGTGAGTTTCCAATGAAAAATCAACATACTTTGTCAAATATCAAATTTGGTTAGGTTTATGACAAGTATAAAAAAAATATTTGTAATAATTTATTGTTTTTTACAAAAAAAAAATGTGAGTTTCCAATGAAAAATCAACATACTTTGTCAAATATCAAATTTGGTTAGTTTATGACAAGTATAAAAAAAAAAACATTTATAATAGTTTATTGTTTTTACAAAAAAAAATGAGTTTCCAATGAAAAATAATTACTTTGTCAAATATCAAATTTGGTTAGGTTTATGACAAGTATAAAAAAAATATTTGTAATAATTTATTGTTTTTTACAAAAAAAAAAATGTGAGTTTCCAATGAAAAATAATTACTTTGTCAAATATCAAATTTGGTTAGGTTATGACAAGTATAAAAAAACAAAATATTTGTAATAATTTATTGTTTTTCAAAAAAAAAAAAATGAGTTTCCAATGAAAAATAATTATTTTGTCAAATACGAAATTTGGTTAAGTTATAGTATGTATAAAACAAACATTTGTAATAATTTATTGTTTGTTACAACAAAAATGTGAGATACCAATTAAAAAAAAACAAGGGAAGAGACGGGAGAGAGATAAGAAAACGTGATAATAAAAATAGGTGCCAAATGAGGAGCAAACCGGTGTATTGGAAATCAAACCCCCCCATTTCACTATGCAAAACCAACCATTGGGTTTTGAACACAGTGGTCCAAACAAGGGTTTGGGTTTGGATTCCAAAACAACCCAACCCAACCCATTGCTCCAAACACCCCCATAGAGTCTTAGGATGGTTTGTTTCAAGATTTCTTATATGCCTGAAAATAATAGATGCCTAAAAATAAGATGTCTGAAAATAAGATTGTTAAAAATCATTAATTGTTGTATTTGGTTGTACGAATGCTAATTTTTATAATAATAAATGATATTTTTATGAGATTAATTTTATAAATTTTATATAATTATGATGCATTAATAAATGAACTCTTCAACAAATAGATGTAAATTAATTTATCATAATAGATGTATAATTTTAATTGAATAAATAATTGTAAAAAGTTATAATTTTTATACTAAATTATTTCAATTGATTAAATATATTAAATAGATTACTAATTTATTAAAGTTTCAATAAATACGCAATTAAGTTTATTTTTGTAAAGGAAAAAAAAATCAATTTTACTCGTAAACATGTCATTGAGTATCAATTTTCACTCTAAATTTTTAGTTTTTACCTGTAAACTAATGAATGACTTTACCAAAACTCACAAATTTCAATAAAATGTAGCTCTAACATTGTTTTTCTTTGAAATCTTATCAATTTTGTATCATACCTATGTCTTATATAATTCATTGAAAGCATATGAAAATATTTTTTTAACGAATTTTCAAAAGAAAACTTATTGGATGATAGATATTGTAAAAAAAATTTAAGTTTAAGGTTAAGATTACAATACTTATCTAAGTTTGACAATTTGATAAAACTAAAAGTTTAGGGCAAAATTTGATACAACTCGACAAATTTAGGTGTAAAAATTGATTTTTTTTTCTTTTTATAAATGAGAATTCGTTGTGTATATTTTTTATCAATCAATTAGTTATAATTAATTTATTACAATTAAATAATGAAAGATGCTTACCTCTCATGAAACAAACTTGCAAAATATTGACCTAACATTTTTATTATCTACTTCATCTATTACTTATAATTAATTAAACTATATTGCTTTTTAGTACAACACAAATGAGGATATGAAGATTTGAACTTCCGACCCCAAAGAAATAAGTACATGTCAATTAAACTATATTGTTAGTACATTAATTGAATTGTATCCATTTGTTGGAATATTAATTCACTATTTAATGTATCACAATTACATAAGATTTATATATTAATTTCATCAAACAAATATAAATATCATTTGTTTATATAAAAATCTGAAAATATTCTCATGTAGAAGTAGAACTAAATACAAACATTTTATTTCCAGACATCTTATTTTCAGGCATCTATTACCCATAGGCATCCAATAAAATCTTAAATCAAATGGCCCAAAAAGCACAGCGTTAGCCACTCAAATGAACTAGTTTACAAATTTCAGGAAATTACATAAATAGCCATTATGACTTTCACAATTTAACTTTTTTTTAATTATTATTTTCTATATATAATTTCAATAATAATAATGTCTTCCCTGTGTTGAATTATTAATTTGGTCTATGAATTTTCAAAACTAACACTTTTGATCATTAATATTTAAATTTAGTTTTTATTTGGTTTGTGAAGTTCAAAATTAACATATTTGGTCGTTGAGGTTTGAATTTTGATCTTTAATTGGTCTTTGAAATTTGAAATTAGTTTCTAAATGATCTCTAACTAAAGTTGATCACTAGTTGATCTAATAGAATGATGACATGACAGTTAAAATATGTTGATTAAATTTTGCTGATATGTATTTTTATATGAGTTGGAATTTTTTTAATACTAAAGGATCAATTAGAAATCAATTTCAAATTTTAAGGACCAATTAGAAATTAAATTTAAATCTCGAGAACCAAACATATTACTCTTGAAACCTTAAGGATCAAATAAAAACTAAATTCAAATCTCTATGACCAAAAGTGTTAGCTTCCAAAACACAATGATCAAATAGAAACTACATTCAATTCTTAGGGATAGTTTGGTTTAAGGTTTTATTGGATGCCCATGGATAATAGATACCTAAGACTAAGATGTTTGAGAATAAGATGACTGTGTTTGGTTCTACATAGGAATGTTATCAGATTTTTTTTTATAAACAAATTATATTTATAATATAATTTTTTTGACGAGATTAATATATAAATTTTATGTAATTGTGATACATTAAATAAGTATAATTCAATTAATGTACTAACAATATAGTTTAATTGATTATAAATAATAAATGAAGTAGTATAAACATGATACGTCAATATTTTGCAAGTTTGTTTCATGAGCGGTAAGAATGTCTCAACCACGAAACAATGCTCAAGTAGACAATTACACTCCATAAATAATGTGCAAATTTGTTTTATGAGATTGATCTGATAAATCTTATATAATTATGATATATTATTAATAAAACAATCAAAATTAATTCAAAAAAATAATATAATTTTAAAAAAAAAATAATAGTTAATTGATTAGAAACAAACCATAAATAATTAATTATAAATAATTATAAATAATTCCTTAACATAAAATAATTATATTTGTAATTAATTGATTAAATATACTATTAATTAATGAATTAAATTTTCATAATTAATTTTATAATGGATGTTTATGCTTGTTTTTGAAATTAATCCTAAAAATATTATTTTGATACATTATTTAATGAATTAATCAAAATTAATTTCAACTAGTAGAAATAAATTAATTGATTATAAATAAATAATTATAATTATTGAAATGAATATATATACTAAATATTAATAAAAAAAAAAGAATATGAAGAGAAAGAAAGGGAAAGAGAGAGCGCGTGGGTTTTCTTTATGCACGCCCCTCACAAAAATGAAATAATAATAAATAAATACATTTGGTGTAAAAGACCCTTTTTGAACAATTACTTATATTTTATATTTGAATTTGCTAACCTCGATAAATTATGTTGGTTTCTTAACCTCACTTTTTATGCTAGATGTCCACCTCAAAATTATCCATTAAAAACAAATTTTATATATATATATAGACGATTTAAAAAAAATTATAATAACCAAAACTTGAAAAATCTAGGCATGCAACCATTTGATTTTTTGTTTTTGGTTTTTGAAAAATTAAACATATAAATACTACTTCTACTATAAATTTTCTTGTTTTGTTATCTACTTTTTACATATATTTTTAAAAATCAAGTCAAGTTTTAACTTAAAAAAATAGTTTTTAAAAACTTATTTTTGTTTTTGGGAATTTAGCTAAGAAATCAAATATTTTCTTAAAAAAGATGAAACTTATTATAGAGAAATGATAAAAAAATAAATGACAATTTTCAAAAATCAAATAATTACCAAACTCGATCCTAGTAATTCACACCAAAACAAAAGGTGTCAAATTCATGTAGAGTACTCCAAAACCCTATCCTATCAAACAATATCATCATAAAATCTCAGCCTCTCATTTGCATGCATGCAAAAACCACACAAACAAATATAGAACTTTACAAAAAGAGAAGGTACCAAAATTAAACTAATGAAAAAAGTTTCTCAAACACACAACCACACACACACACATATATATATTTTTTTTTTCCTTTCAATTTTAAAATTTGGAGAGAAATTAAATAGAAAATTTTAATGTCGTGAACTCTTTTATATAAATTTTTACATAAAGACAATCGAGACCAATGTCCACTCCTTCCTTTTTCGCTCCGTCCATAAGCTGCAAAACTTGCAACACAAGCCCTAATTTCCATCTCTCCCAATACTGAAAAAGAACCATTTCAAAAAACAAAGGGCACAATGGCCTTAACATGGCGAGGGAAATCTTCAAATTTAGAAATGTACCAATTCTTGGTGGCATAGCTTCTGCCAATCAAGAACAAGGCCGACCCGAGGACGAAGACGAATGCAAACAATGTTTGTGACACGAAAGCGATTCCGAAAAACTCTATGATCTCAAAGAGGTAGTGAGGGCACACAACCAGTTCAAAGAACCCTCCCCTTGGAATCTTGTATTCTCTATCACCCTCTTTTCTCAATTTAGAGAGTAGAAAGTGGTGATAGAAATTACTAGTAATTCCAATCGAAAACAATGCCAATCCAACTGGCTTGAGATTAATTTGTGGCTCTGCTAAATCTTGTGAAACCATCTGAGCGTAGATCGTGCTAGTGGTGAAGAGTACATAGGAAATTGCAGTCAAAATTGCGCCGTTAAGAGCCATCTTGTTGCTATATTTATGAATGAATAAAACCTGAAATCAATAATGGTTAAATTACAAGTTTAATTACTAAAGTTTCAAATTTGTGTAGAGTAGTTTTCAACTTTAAAAAGTGTCTATTTTAAACTTTCAATTCTGTATTTAATGACGGTTTTTTAATTTATGCCAACATAGCTCAAGCATATACTCTCAACTGAGAGGTCAAAAGTTCAAATCCTCCCACCATATGTGTTGTTGAACTAAAAAAGAGTCTTTGAACTCTAAACTTTAAATAGTGTCTAATAAGTTTTTAAACCTTTAATTTTGTTTATAATGTTCGTGAACTTTAAAATGTCTAATAGGTCATTGAATTCCTACCATCATGGCTCAAGCATACACCTCTCACCTAAGAAGTAAAAAGCTCAAATCTCCTATCTCACGAGTTGTTGAACGAAAAAAAACTCTGAAGTCATTGAAATTTATAAAATTAAATTGTGTGTAATAAGATTCTAGCATAGCTCATTAGAACATTTGGATACATGACAATAGCATAGCTCATTAGAACATTTGGATACATGACAATTACCGTTGCTCAACTTTGGCAAAATTTGGAAACTCATAAAAACTAAATTTGTAATTTAACTTAAATTAATAATGTGAATAATGTGAAAAATTCAACTAACTTTCAACAGAAACAGAGAGCAATCAACTACACTTACCTCGAAGATCCGTTTGAAGTAATGGATGAGAAAAATCGATTTGATCAGAAAAATCCTCGAGTGAATCTGGAGCGGGAAGAGGAAAAACGCAATCAATGAGACGACGAAAGCAGGAGAGTAACAGAGGAACATAGCGGATCGGCTATGGAGATGGATTTCGTTAGAGGAATTTTTAGGGTTCCAGAATTTGGAATACTGCAATTGCTTCCCGAGAAATTCAGCGCTTGCGAGGAACAAAATCGAAACCAAGGTGATCGAAGAAAGAGCGAGGAGAAAAAGAGAAGAGAAGGGAGAAAAGATGAGAGCGGCCATGGCGGATCGGAAGGGAAGCTGAATGAGAATCTGTGAAAGAATTTATGAATGTCGTCGTCGTCGTCGTGTTGTTCTTGGAATTTGTGAGTTGAAACGAATGGTGAACGACGATTGCCGACTCCACTCTGCAATTGCTTTCGCGTCTTTTTCTTTCTTAGCGTGTGGTGGCGACTCAAGGAGAGACGACGATGATTATAAGAATTATATATTATTATATATGTCTTGTTTCTTATATATTTATATTTGATTTGGAAAAATAGGTAAAAAAAAAAAAAATCAATTTTGACCCCTAAATTTATCGAGTTGTATCAATTTTAACTATAAACTTTCAATTTCATCCAATTGCACCTCAAACTTTCAAATTTTAAAAAGTGTTGCAATTTTAACACTTTAATAAGTTTTTGCTTCAAATATCATTAAAATGAGTTTTCTCTTATTGCATTCAATGAATTATAAAACATATGTACGATATGAAATTGACAAAATTTTAGAGAAAAACGACATTAGAGCTAAATTTTTTTGTTCAAATTTATGAATTTTGGGAAAGTTATTTAATGGTTAATTTGTGCATCAATCAAACTTATTTTTGTGCAAAACTTTATTTTATTAAAATTAATAAGTTTATGAAGATTTTTACACTATTTTTTGTTAAAATTAGTTGGCGAATTAGCAGAATTTGAACCGAGGGTTAAAATTGTAACACTTATTTTAAGTCTATGATCTAATTTGATGAAATTGAAAATTTATGGTCCAAATTGATACAACATCACAAGTTTAGGGTCAAATTTGATTTTTTAACCTTAAGGGGCCGTTTGGCCCACGGAGTTGCAAAGCCCGGAGTTGGGTAGACCAACATTACCCTCGTTTGGCCCATAGATTTGCAAAACTCGGACTAGGAAGAAGAAAAAGGCGGACTTCAACAGTGTTTACTGTTGAAGTCCGCACAGTAATAATAATTATTGTTCCTTCTACACGCATGTTCTCGTCTCTCTCTCCCAATCCTCGAGGTTTGTCTTCTCCCTTCTTCTTCCGTTTATCTTCTCCGATGATTCTTTCGTGCATTTCTCCGATTTTTTTTTTCCTTTCACTCCGATTCTTCTTCCGTTCATCGTTTCTCACTTTTTTCTGGTGGTATCGACCTCTGTTTTGCTATGTTATGACCTCATCTTCGCCGATTCTTGTAGATCTCCTATTTTTCTTCTTCTGTTCTTGTACCATGGTATATTTGAAACCCTAATCACCTATCCACTCTCTCCACCCCTTCATGTCCTTTTCTTCTACATCTGAACCCTAATCGGTGGTTATTGACATATGTATTTTATTTTATTTTTCAGATCTAAACCCAAAATCATAACCCCTCGCCGCTTCATCCGTAACATCGACCCTTGTCGCCCTTGTTGGTATTCTTTCATTCACAGCAGTTTCCTCTCATTCGGTGCTTTTTCTTTGGGTTTGTGAGGCTGCATGTTAGCGAAAATGGCCGATATGGTGCTTGGCAGGGGTTGTTGCGGATTTTGGAGCCTGGTGGGGGGGGGGGGGGGGTTGGGTTGGAGGATTCTCAACGAGGTTTGTTTTCTTCCTCAAAGGCCTATGATGAGCAATTTTTTTCATGTATTTTTATATTCTGTTCTCTTTGAATTTATTGGGATTTTTTCTGTTATTTCAATCCTATGTTCAACTTCTGTTGTATACGTGATATTTTTTTTTTTTATTTTGCTTCTCTGTTACCAATACCTATTCTCTGTTTTTCAACCTCAAGTCATACTTTCATTGCTCTCTGTTTTATTCATTGTGTTTTGATTCATATGTTGGTTCAAATTATAGTCTGTGTTGTTTTTTTTTTTTTGATGTAATAGTCTGTGTTGTTTATTCCTTTGGAATTTCATTTTCCTGGATGCAACACATGTACTCCTGAGGCCAATTTCAATATATTCATACTTTAAGATTTTTGATAATTATTATTTCTTTGATGCAATATGTTATCTGAATTGGTGTTGTCTCTGATGCCATAAATTTTTCATAATTGAGGTTATTTGATACAATATGTGGTTGGTATTGTTTATTAAATGACCTGCTCTGTATTGATATGCTATCTGCTTTGACATTTCCTCTATTAAATATTCTGTCATGTATTGAATGGTATTATGTCATCCCAACCAACTTTTTTTTCAAACATATGTTTTAAGTTTGCTTCCTTCCTCCCTCTCCCTCTTTAATTACTGTTGTTAGGTGCACTTATGACAATAAGTGCAACTAACTACCATGTTACCAACCATTATTAATCCTCTATATATACACACTCACAAATGAGGATCATTTGAGCACACCTCCGAGGCTAGAAAACCATCCACTTAGTCCGTGAGTACCTTTGTTTGTTCTTTCTTTTTTTACTTCATCACTATGCTATGATATGAAAGTCTCTTTGTTAAATTATTCTTTCTAATTGTACAGTTTCATCTCATTCGATTTCCAGCCACATCTACATCTACGACCTCAACTTTCTAACTAAGGTGATCGTTCCTTACTCATTTCTTTCATATTCTTATGCTTTAAGTTGACTTTGCCATACTAATATAGTTTTCTTTTTAATCACTTGCAGGGTAGAACACTCTATCTACATCATAGACCTTAGTTTGAGGTTCGAAATATTTTTGTTTCATATGTGTATTGTATGAAATGTTATGCAACCCTCTTCAATTCTGTATAATATTCACACTTTGGACATTATTTTTTTACACATTGTTCTTGTCTATGTACGATATTAACTCTTCCACATGTCTTTTGACACTCTCTTGAGTAATGCAATGTTAGTTGTTTTTTATAAATTGGTCTTGTTATTCTGAAATTTATTTTTTGGCATAAATATAGGCGTAATACAACATGGAACAATGTAATGTTACAAATGTTAGTAAATGTTGTGTTTAGGAAAAAAATAAGGAATGATTAACAAAAGGTCTTTATTCAATTGACTTCAAATTGAAGCTAACATGTTTTTTTAACGGTAGAAATGTTAAAAAATGTTGTGTTTAGACAAATGTAATGCTATGCCAAAAAAATTAGGAACTTTTCAAATTGGGGCTGAAAAAAATAAAATCGTGAATTTGACTTCGAAAGGTTTTTTTTTTACCTATTGACCAAATATTTTTATTAAATTTGACTTCGATTTGGAGCTGAAATTTTTTTTTTTAACGTTGTAAATGTTTAAATATGTAGTGTATAAATAAAATGTAGTGTTAGGAAATAAAATAAGGAACTTCTATTAAACAAAGTTTTTTTTTAACGATATAAGGAACTTGGGTTTTAAAACAAAGGTCTTTCCAATTTACTATTTTATTTTCTTAAAACATTCACTTGGAAGGTTAGATATGTATAACAAGAAAATGGTGCTTAAATAATGTATTTCAAAAACGCCACCACTATCAAAATATTATATTTTGTTAACTAACCAACTTGGAAAAAAATGCAACTCCAATATTTTTTTTTTCTAAACCATGTTTTTTAATTTCTAATCCATCATTTGATAATTTCTAAACCAAGTTTTTTTGTTAACTAATTTCGAAACCATGATTTTAATTTCAATACAACTCTTTAACGTAATTGGAAAGAAAAAGTTTTTTTTTTTCTAAACACCTTCAACTTAGTTAAGCTCAATTCAAATGTAAGGAAAAAAAAACGAATTCCCTTTTTATGAACTAGTCTAATTTGAATTAAAATATAGACAAGCATGTATAAATTAACAAAATAGGCCATATGTGGTGGTATAGAAAGTTATCAAATTAGCCCCAAAATGCATTGCCATAAGACTTAAAGCCCAAATCCCTAAACCATAAACCATAAATACGAAATCATAATCCCTAAAAAACCCCAAAAATAAAAGCCTTAACCCATAAAGTCATAACCACTAAACCCTAACTACTACAGATGTTTGACCTTTTGTTTGAACAATGAAATAGGCTCTTCTTGGGCATTTACTATTTTTTGTTATTGTTGTCATTTTAAATTAAAAAGTCTTATGTAAATTAAAAAGTCTTATGTAAATTAAAGAGTCTTATGTAAATTAAAAAGTCTTATGTAAATTTTTTTACTTGAAAAAAATCTCCCTATCTCTCTATCTCACTTCCTCTTCATGTAATATTAAAAGTTGTATTGTAAAACTTTTTTTTATTTGAAAAATGTCTAAGACAAGTCAATAATTAATGCAGAGATATTGAAAAAGAGAGTGGGGGGGTTTTTGTTCATATTTTTTAAAAAGAAAATTGTAATATATACATAAATTAATACAAATAAAAAAAATCTCAATCTTATAATTCATGGGAATAAATTGTTAATAATGAAATTTTGACAAATTGTATGAAAAAAAATTGTACAAAAAAAAGCTAGAATCAATTCAGATTTCAGAACTCCTGGTTTAAAAAATCTGCACCCCAAACACAGATTTCAGAACTCCTACTCCCTGCAACTCCTTGCCCCAAACACAGACTTCAGAACTCCAGACTAAACAACTCTGCACCCCAAACACAGACTTCCTAACTCCTCAGACTTACTAACTCCCCAGACTTTCTAACTCCTACTCCCTACAACTCCTACTCCTTGCCCCAAACGCCCCCTAAAAGATTTAAGACTTGGCTCTTGCTGTCCCAACAAGGGATTTCTGCTGCCAGTCACATGAACTTAGAATATCATGCCATGTGTTCTTTTGTAATTTTTTTTAGATAGTTCTAATGGTTTGACAAAACCTCATAAATAGTTTCTACCATTAGAAAACCTCATAAATAATTCATATCGTTAGAAGCCACTAACGAATTGAGTAAGTTGTATGATAGCTAACTGACATGTACTCAATTTGTTAGTGATTTCTAACGATAGGGACTATTTATGAGGTTATATCAAACCATAGAGATGAAATTCCAGCTTTTAAAATCATATGGACTAAATTCTAACTTTCTCCAAACCATATAAACCAAAGTTGTAACTTAACCAAATTTTTATAATTAGTAAAGTATATCACAATTGTTTGTCATATCATTGATACAACGTGTTAGTGTATTGATAAAGTATATCACTAATATACCAATATAAAATGTCACTAACATGTCATTTTTTTTATCATTGATAACATTTATCACTAATATCTCATTTTTATATAAAATAAAATATTATACATAATATAAAGCACATAACTTGTATATGGGTTCTTATACATTTATGTCATTTTTGCACAATATTTTATCATGTAACAAATATACTATTATTTTAACTCAAATGTGATAGTGTCAAAAAAATCACTTATTTCATTCCTTTTTTCAAGGAATGAGAATATTCTTATTGTTATTATTTTAAAATATAACATTGCAGTTGTAGAGATTGAAATTTTATAGGAAAATATACTACTATCTTAACCATTAAGTTATTTTCATGTTGGCATGTGTTAGAACTACATTAAACTTCTTTTTTCCTGTTGTTATAAGATAATGGTCGCGTTGTCGTGTTTGAGACAATAAAAATACAAAAGAAAGATAAACAGGAGTTAACGATAGGCACATGTGAGCGATGAGCTTATATCTCAATATGCACATTAGAGAAGAGGGGGTGTGAGGTGGGTTGGTGCTTCAGTCAAGAAACGAAATAGCACACCATGCTCGAGTTCAGTCGAAGATAAAATGCCTAATTTTGGACAAATTCTTAAATTTTGTATACACATAAATTAAACAGATATTTCCTTTTCAAAAAAAAAAAAAAAATTCCATTTGCAAATTAATCCATTTATCAAAAATATAAACACGATAATCCTTAAAATTAATTGGATCCATTTTATACTCAAAATATTAAAAGGGTGTAAACTTGGAGGGAATTAATATGGTCATTTACATAACAAACATCACGGGACTTCCAAATTTTTGTAACATCTGTGAACTTTTAAATTTGTGTTTATTTGGTCTATAAAACTTTAAAAAGTGTCTAATTAGGTTCACAAACTTTTAATTTTGTGTCAAATAGGTCCTTAAACTTTAAATTTTGTGTCTAACAGATCTCTAAATTTTCAATTTTGTATCTAATAGAACCTTGACCTATTTGACATTTATTTAAATTAGAAAACTTTTATGTGCCTTGCACGATTAATATATTTTAACATGTTTTTTAATTTTAAAATTTTAAAATATAATTTTTTAAAATTTTAAAACTTCTTATGACAACGATTTTATGCTTTGTTCTAAAATTTATTTTTTGAAATCTTTGTTAACCTAAAAAATAAATACATGAGGTTTAAAAATATTTTTTTTTCATTTAAATTTTTTTACTAAAATTTCAAGATTTGATATAATTTGATTAATTTGTATTTGATATTGAAAATATTATTTTCAGTTTAATAAAAATAATGAAATAAATCAATTATATCATTATTAGGTGAAAGTTTAAATTTTAAATTATATATAAAGAAAAAATGTCTAAAAATAATTCTCAACTATCTCACTTTTTAGTAAAGATAAAAATAAATTAATCAATTTTTAAAAAAAAAAATTACCTCAATATTATTAATTAATTATAGAAATGATAACGATACTATAATATTTTTTATATTATACAAACAATAATGTTACCCCAAAGTTGTTTTTATAATACAAAAATATTTCTAAATTTTTTAAAATATAATATCTTCTTAAAACTTTTTTCAAATAGATTTCTTAAAACAATTTTTAAATATACAAAGATAATTTATAAAATAAGTAAATCATAAATGTAAGAATTAAGATCCACCATTATTCCGAATTAAGATCCATCATTATTTCTAAAAGTACATGAATTAGCCTACAAATCTTTATTGTTGTTTTTTTGCTAAGTTTTGTATTTATATTAAATATATAAATTAAAATTAATAATTTTTTAGTAATAAATATTAATTTTAATCAGTTTGCTTAAAACATTAATTTTAAAGATATGTTAATACTACTGTTAATATATTAAAAATATTTATTTAAATGAATAATTCTTACATTATGAAAAATAGAGAAAAAAAAATAGTAGGTTTACTTCTTCATGAGTTTCAATACTTCTAAAAGTTTTTCTTTCTCAAGTTTGAGATATTTATCAACAAAACTTTTACAAATAGCTTTTGCTTTGAAACTCAAATAATTTTATCTCATAAAAAAAAAATCAAATTATTTTGGACATGTTCAAGATCTCGTATTAACATATAGTACTCCACGTACAATTTTACAACCAAAGAATACAATTATGAAATATAATTGGTTTGAAAAATATGTTTCTTTTTTACATTTGCAATATGTGCGTCAGATTTTGATTGAAATTTTAAAACAAAATTTAAATAAACTATTACAATTCTAAATTACAGTCTAAAAAGAAAAAAAAAATGTTTTGAATCAATTTTGGTATAAAAGAAAGATAGTCATTGTATGCTTGCCATGATTTTTTTTTTTTTTTTTTTTTTACAAATAAAAACGATTTGACACAAAAACAAAAGGTCATAAGATCAAGAGAGACTTCAATCTATTTGACAAAAAAAAAAAAAAAAAAAAAAAAAAAACCATTAACGCAATTACATCTTGTTAACACAACTTAGTAAATAATGCAATACAATGTAACAATGATTAGAAATAATAAAGAAAATAAAATGTAAAGAAAACATAAGATTGAGATATACCTTGAATCGATCCGATTTGGCATAATAAAAAAATAGTTATTATTTGTTTCACAATGACAAACACAAATACATGGAACTATATATAGGAAATGCATAATGTCTATTATAAAGGATCATTTAATTTTTTTGTTATGGAATTTGAAAGGATTGATATTTTTTGCTTTGTTCAAATTTACTCTTAATAATACATTAATTCTTTTTCGTGGATTAACCATAAATGACATAAAACATTTCAACTGCTAAAAACATACATCTTCCCTCACCAAACAAAATAATTTATCTTCCATGCATTTACTTTAATTAATGGCCAAAAAGAAGTCTTTAATTATTAATTATTAAATATTATTTAGGAGTTTGAAATTTTAAAAAAAAAAACTGTCAAATGGCCAAACGGTGCAATAATTAACAAATGGCCACGTTTATTTTTTTTTTTTAAAAAAAAAAAAGAAAGAAGAAAAACCATTTTTCATGATAAAATTGAGAAAAAAATAATTAAATACAAATGAGTAAATAGATTAAAAGAAAGCTTTTCATATTCTAGCTTTTCTAACCCTCTTAACATATTTTTTATTTAAAATAATTATAATTAAAATTAGTAATTGTATAGATAAAAATAAAACTTTTCATATTCTAGCTTTTTAAATGATATTTTATGAGTTAAGTTAAATTAAATAGATAATTTTTATAATTATTAGTGGCATGATTTGTAAATTTAAGATTTAAGATTTGACCAGGAGTAAAATAGTCTAAAAATAATGAATAATTAAATACATTTCATATTCTAGCTTTCATGATAAAATTGAGAAAAAATAATTAAATAGAAATGAGTAAATAGATTAAAAGAAAACTATTCATACTCAAGCTTTTCTAATACTTTTAATATCTTTGTTATCTAAAATACTTGTAATTAAAATTAGTAATTATATAAATAAAAAGAAAACTTTTCATATTCTAGCTTTTTAAATAATATGTTATGAGTTAAATTAAATTAAATATATAAATTTTATAATTATTAATGACATGATTTGTAAATTTAAGATTTGACCAAGGGATAAAATAGTCTAATCCTCCTAAACTACTTTTTAATATAGTAAGATTTACAGACTTACTAGACACAAAATTGAAAGTTTAGGATCTCATTAGACATAAAATTCAATTTTATATCTAATAAATTAGTTAATTTTGGGGTAAAATAGTCTAATCCTCCTAAGCTACTTTTTAATATAGTAAGATTTACAGACTTACTAGACACAAAATTGAAAGTTTAGGATCTCATTAGACATAAAATTCAATTTTATATCTAATAAATCAATTAATTTTTAAAAATTCCAAAAATGCCAGGAACCTATTAGACATAAAATTGAAAGTTCATGACCTATTATGCATTTTAAAAATTTAGGGATCTACTAGACACAATTGAAAGCTTGGGAACCAAAAAGATATAAACCTAAAAATTGAGGGACTAAACTTGTAATCTAACCAAATTCTAAATATGAACCTACAAATCAATCTCACCTTCTCTTAGTTTGCAGAGACAAGATAGTTTATATCAGGAGCTAATAACTTTTAATATGAAAGGAAGGCTTACAAATAAGAAGTTAAGATCAAAAAGTTCTTTCTTCAATACAGAACACTACAAAAAAATTTGGAAAGCTACAACATTTTCAGAAGCTTGGTGCCTAATACAGATCAAATAGTATATCAATTAAGGAAATGGGGAACATTTAACATTTATAATTTACAGGTTAAAAGATATCTCACCAGGGGAGCTTTTGGGTGCTTGCTTCATGAACTCCAAAGTGGGGATGGTTTTCTGATGCATATCAAGTTGGAAAACTTCAGAGAATTCCTGTATTAGAGCTTCAAAAGTGATATCAATCAACTGGCAATCCTTGTTAAGATGTATGTTGTTCTGATATCCAGTGTGTGAATCAGCTTCTCTCAGCAATTCCTTGATGCTTCCAACCTGGCGATTTAGTATTCCACATGGAACTATCCAATGAAATGGAGTTAGATCAGTGGTGACGTTAAGAGCTAATCCATGAAATGTTATCCATTTAGATACCCTAATTCCAATGGCTGCCAGTTTCTGGTTTCCTGCAAAGGAAAAACTGAGGAAAATCATTCAAGAAATTGGCAATGTATTGTAGAAAAGAAAAAGAAGAATGTCCAATACAACTGAATATAGTATACTAGATTTGTGTGTGTGCGCGCGTGGGGGGGGGGGGGGGGGGGGGGGGGGGGAACTATTGACATGAAACATGAAAGCCTGTGCTCGAATTCATCGGACCAAGAGAAGCTATGATATTAATATGAGGCATGAGTTTAGTCCCTAAACTTTTAAGTTCATGTCTATTTAGTCTCTTAATTTTAAAAAGTGTCTAATAAGTCCTTGAACTTTCAATTTTGTATATAATAGATCCCTACAATTTAAAAATGTCAAATAAGTCCTTGAACTTTCAATTTTATGTCTAATAGGTCCTTGACATATTCAAAATTTTTAAAAATTAATTGATCTATTAGATATAAAATTGAATTTTATGTCTAATAAGGTCATAAACTTTCAATTTTGTATCTAGAAGGCTCATGAATTTTTAAAAATATTGAATAGGTCAATGACCTATTGGATACAAAATTGAAAATTCATGCACCTAGGACTTATTAGACACTTTTGAAAGTACAGAGACTAAATAGATACAAACTTAAAAGTTCAAGAACTAAACTTGTAATTTAACCTAATTTAAAAGATGTGAAAGTCAGCACTTGGAAACTTTCAGTAAAGGGTAATGGACTGTTCAGTCAGATTCATTTGCTATGAATATTCCATCCTCATAACTTCTAAAGAGAATAAATAAAATCATCAGATCTCTCCAAACAAAAACAGACGATGAAAGGTGTGCATTTGAAATATGCTACATAAAAATTACAGCCCAAGAACTACAAGGAATACCTGTCCAGACACCCGTTAATCCATCGAGCCGATGAGCATTGATCGAAAATGTCGAGGAAAGAACACGTATAACGACCTCCTCAAGTGCCCTGAGGTACCAATGAAGATCCATCTTGTGATTTCGCAGATTGATAATAGGGTACATAACTAGCTACAGCACAGGACAAATCCTATCAATGTCAAGTAGAAACCCCAGCAAATGGTACATGACCCTCTAAAACAACCAAACCAGCAACTCTCAGATTTAACTCCTAAACTTGTTTTTGCTTTTGGAATTTGACTAAGAATTCAAATGTTTTCTTAAGAAACATGAAACTAATTGTAGAGAAATGATGAGAAAACAAGCACAATTTTCAAAAAAACAAAAAACCAAATAGCTATCAATCGGGGCCTAAATTACCAAAACATTGGGAAAACAAGCATCACATTACAATGTGAAGAACACATCTAAAATTGATATGAGAAAAAAGTGTGTATACTCTAAGTTTAATGTGAAATGATCAAAACTAAAACTACCCAGTAAATGCAATATATCCTTGTGTAGAATGATCAGAAAACGCTAAAGAAAATCATATCAAATCCATTATCAAGTACCTGGCCAGGGCCATGATATGTAACTTCCCCTCCACGCTCCGTGCGGTAAATGGAGAAGGGAGAATCCTTACGATCAAAATTGAGAAACTCTTCTGTACTGTTAGTGCCCATTGTGTACACAGGATGATGCTGCAAGACAATTAACGAATCTGGGCAATCCTCGTTCGCATCGATCAATGCCTTTTTTTCTCTCACAATGTCCTTTTGCCAAGACCATGCAATGTCATATGGAATCAGATCTTTGTGCAAATCGAAACATTCGCACCTACAAAATCCCAAGCCAGACATATTGGTTGATTCTACTAAGTGTGCACATAACCTGTTTGTGAAAATGCGTGAAGAGAAACTTACTTTCTTTGTTGGGCATTGAGCGTTAAGGATGATTCGGAAGCTTTTGGGTGAAGAATTCGATCGAATTTAGAGAGTACCTTTCGAGGACGAGACCGTTGTGATTTCGGGCGACAGTGGGTGTGTGGGCAGCTCGGAAGAAAGCCCGCAGAGAGCGTTGACAGAATCATTGGTGTGTTAAATCTATAGAGAGATTGGTAAAATCAAGACCCATTCCATTAGAGCTTGATTTCAAACCAGAAAATGGAAAAAAGAAAATTGGACAGTTAACACAGGGGTGACATTCGGTTCGGTTCTCTCGGTTTTAGGCCCAATCGAAAATTGAACCGAATCAAAAAAAAAAAAAAAAAAAAACTAAAAGTCAACAAAAAAACTCAAATCCAAATTTTTTATTCGACCTTCTTCCCAAAATGGGTTTTCGGTTCTGCAGATGTAATCTATGAGACAAATTGATGGAGAAATTACCAACAAAACAGAAAAAATAATTGTCATGCTTTTGCTTGTATCTTGTATTCACCTCCTTCGATAGAAGTTTTCGTATTCTGAAATGTTGATTGACAGATTAGGGCAAGTGGGTATTGTGTATTCAATTCCATTTTAGGATATGTGATTCTTTGAATTTGTGTTTGAGAATCGCTTTTACCCTTCAGATTGATGATTTCTTCAACTACGAAGTAAAGCAGTGTGGTTTTTCCGTTTTTACATCTGAAATTTTCAAGGGCTAGCTACTGCATGTGTTGGTGTGGCGTGAAGAAATCAAACCAAAACCATTTGCTACTTGGGCAGCGAGAAGATTCGATGAAGAAATCATACCGGAACGCGACGACGAAGGGCTGGCCTGGGAGTGCGACGGTGCGATGGCGTGGTGGACGGCCTGGGAGTGCGATGACAAACGACGGATCAGATTGCTGATGGGAGTTCGACGGCGAAGGGCAAACGCCAGAGAGACGCGTTTGATGCGAGGTCGAATGGCAGAGAGAGACAGGAGGTTGATTTACGACTGTAAGGTGTGGGTTGTCGACTAATGAAATGAAAAAAAGGGATTAAGGGTTTATTTTTAAGTGTATATACACCTCGGTTCGGTTCGATTTTTGTTAGTTTTTTCATTTTAAAACTGAACCGAATCGAAATTTTTTTGTTTTTTTCTAAATGAAAACCTATACATCCAATTTAGTACTAAAAAACCAAACTAAACCAATGAATCGGTTTGGTTCGATTCAGTTCTGCAGTTTTTCGATTTTTGCACCCCTAATTTTAGACTGCAATTGGAGCGGAGTCTGCAAGGAGCTAGGTGGCCGATATTTTATAGGGGGTCAACATTGGTTTGATTTTTTCAAAACTGGACCGAACCAATGTTTCGATTTTAAGATGTGTCTGGAATGATTTTTTGAATGCTTTAAAACTTTTTTTTTTCCGCACAAACAGACCCTCAAGTATGGAGAGCCAAAGTTGTGAAAGAATCTCAATTTTTAATCAAACCCATCGATTCAATTTTATTGAGCAAATGGCAGTACAACGAGAAATTATTCATGGTGGTTGCCACAAATGTGACTGACAGTTTTCCACTGTTGTATGTGTGAAAGAGAAAGTGTAAAAAGTATTTCGTTTTTGTATCTAATGATTATTAGGGGCATATATATTGTTGAATCTACATCCGACGGTTATTAATTAAGAGGCAGTCACATTGTGGCGGCTTCATTGAATAATTTGTCCAACACAAGAGAGAGGATGGTGTTGGAGGGGTGTAGCATCATGCCTCACTAAAGAAAGAGTTGGGCAATGTCGTGAGTCATGAATTGGAGGAGTTATTAGAAAGTGAGTGGGGCAGCAGCTAAACATGTCCACGGGACGAGGACGAGAATGGCTTCCCCGCCCCCCATTTTAATCATCATCCCTGCAAAATTTTATGTTGAATTTTATTGGGATTGGGGTGGAGATTCCCTGTTGGAAATTTGCAGGGATGAAGTTCCTCGCGGGGAATCATTCCCATTTAGTTTTTTTTTTTTTTTTTTAATCTCAATTGAATCAAATAATTCTTTTGATAATTTTCAAATAGTTAACTTTTCAGTGAAATATCCATTAATTTTCAATTAGGTAGTTAATTATTCATGTAAAATCTTCATTTAAATAGTTAATTTCCAAAATAGAAAACTTTATTTGAAGATAAAATTCTAAACCTCCTAATAGAAACAAAATAATATTCTATATCAAATTATCTAATTATCCATACATATAATTTAAATGTTTAACTGTTTAATTCAAACATATCAAATTATCTAAATCATTACCAATAAAACTTTAAATGTATGTGTGTATATGCATATATATATTAAAAAGTAAATTAAAATAATAGAAAAAATAAAACGGGGCAGGGATGGGAAATACATTCTTTGTCCCTGTCCCGGTTTAGCTCGCGAGAAATTTTTTCTCCCATTCCCCCTCCTAAACGGGGATTTCCTGCTGGGAAAATGGACATTTTTAGCAGCATCGAGGCAAAGTTTTTTTTTTTTGGGTTAAATTATAGGTTTAGTTCCTAAACTTTGTTTGTGTCTATTTAGTTTCTTAACTTTCAAAATTATCTAATAAGTTTCTAAACTTTCAAATTTATGCTAATAGGACCCTGAACTTTCAATTTTGTATCTAATAGGCCTCAAACAAATGCGAAAATTTTTAAAATTAAATTGATCTATTAGATATAAATTTCAATTTTATGTCTAATGGAACCCTAAGGGGCCGTTTGGCCCATGGGTTTGGGTTGGGATGGGTTTGGGTTCCAAACCCAAAACCATGTTTGGCACAAGGTGTTTCAAAACCCTTGTTTTGAAACACAACCCCATGGGTTACAACAGTGCAACCCCATGGGGTTTGTGCCATGTTTTTCTCTTCCATTTTCCATTTTCCATTTTTGGCGACCACTCCGACAACAACTCAGGCGACCACTCCAATGACAACTCTGGCGACCACTCCGACAACAACTCAGGCGACCACTCTGACAACAACTCAGGCGACCACTCCAATGACAACTCCGGCGACCACTCCGACGACCACATCGGGGACCCGACCACCGCTAACGATTACCTCCGACGACCACTGCGATGAAAACTCTAGAGACCAGTTCCATTTAACATTCTCTATTTCTAGCGACTACTTCGACAACAACTCTGATGACAACTCCGGCGACCACCCAACAACCACCGATAACAACAACTCTGACGACTACAACGGTGACCCGACCACCGCTGACGATTACCTAAGACAACCACTGCAATGAGAACTCGAGAGACCAGTCTGACGATTACCCTTGCGACTCGACCACCCCAACAACTAAACACCCCGATAACCCAACCACTCAAACAACCCGACTTGCCCGAACCACCGACAACAACCACTTCAATGATCCGATCACTCGACAACCATAGTTGACGATCACCTCGAAAACCTGACCACCTAGCAACCACCGTAGACAACCACCTAGTGACCACTTCGATGACCTGACCACCTTGATGACTACTTTGGCGATTACCCCGACGACCTGGTAACCCAACCACCCAAAACTACTGTTGACGACCACCTGGTGACCACCCTGGCGACTCCAACAACCCAACCACTGTCACAACCACCCAGCGACCACTCCGGCGACATGACCACCCTGATGACCACTCCAGCGACCTGACAACTACTGCTGAAAACCACCCAACAACCATTCCGGCGACCTGACCACCGTGCAATCACCACTGGCGACCACCTCGGCATACCCAAACACCCCATCAATCCAACCACCACAACGACCACTCCAACAATCACCCTAGCGACCCAACCACCTAGTCAATATTTTAAAAGGGCCAGCGTGGACGAGCTATATGCAAAACTAAAGGCGATCTCAGAGATGACAAGGCAAGACTGAATGGCTGTTGCAAAGACTATTCTCTAGGATAGAATGATGTTGAACTCCTTCTTTACATTCACCTCAGATTGGAAGTATGATTACTACGTGAAAATTTTAGGGAAAACACCTAGAACCTGACTCTCTTTTCATCACTTTCATCTACCACTCTTATGACTTACATTTGTGTTTGGACAACTACTTCTACTTTCTTGTCATTTCATCTGGAATGTGTGTTATGATATTTTTAGAACTAGATCTTAGTTCTAATTTTTGGTTTTACTTTACCATTGGCAACACCATTCTTACATTGCACCTATTAATTATCTGTTGCTACGCATAATCTTCAATTTTATGTCATCATGAGTGGAGTGAATGAGATAACATATAGTTCTACAAACTACACATAGTATAATTCAAATTGAACTATAGTTGTAACAATTTCTCTACATAATTGGTTAAATAGTTGGTATGTAACACACCAAAAAAATTATGAAGTTAAAAAAATGGAGTAGGAAAAAAAAACAGTGTAAGATTTTTTTAAAAGATAATAAACAGTTTGAAAAATTATAAAAAAAAAAACAAACTAAACAAACCCAACCCAACCCAACCCTGCACCCCAAACACAGGTTTCAGCAAACTAGCCCAACACAACCCTGCACCCCAAACACAAGAATCAGAAACCCCAGGGTTTCTGATTCCAGCCAAGAAACTCCAGGGTTCCAGAACCCCAGGGTTTCTGATTCCAAACCAGCGCGCCAAACAGCCTCTAAAATTTCAATTGTGTTTAGTAGATCCATGGATTTTAAATATTTTGAAAGTTCAATGATCAAATTTGTAATTTTAAAAGTTGAGGAATAAAATAGGCACAAATCTCAAAGTTCATGAACTAAATTAATTTATAATTTAACCAAATTTTTTTTAGGATTAACCAAAATTTTGCATTTTAACTTTCGACCTATGTAATCTTTCCATTCAAAAGAGGGGAGGGGCAGCTGCCTAGAGTTTCTTCAGTTGGCTGAACCTAGGTGTGAATGAATATTGAAGTTTTTTTCTCTCTCTCTCTCTTTCTAAATGTTCGATTTCAATATTTTCTTATGTATCAAGTGTTTCAATGAAGCATTTATTATTAGCTAGCTAATGTTAAAAAGAATGATGGCGTATTTTTTTTTTTGGTGAATTTGAATATTGTATAGCTTAATTAGTTAAGACATATATCATCAACTACGAGATTAAAACTTTGAATCTCCATTCTCACGTGTTGAATTAAAAATAATTGAGTTTTTTCTAATGAGATAGTCGTTTATCAATAATATTTTTCAATATATAATTTTTTTCTATTTTCTTTTTTTAGGGGATTCTATAACATATTGATGGATGTATATAATATATCTAGCTCATTAAATTAACAAATTGAAAATTTCCAAGTCAGCCAGTAAATATATTTTTATTTAATGTCGCATTATCTTATTACTTTTTTTTGCAATAAATTAATAATGATAATTTGACTTATATGGGCTTAAATGAAAAAAAAAAGAAAAAAAAAAAGAAACGAATACATAACAGATGAAATTAGAGCTCAACGTAATGGAAAAAACTTAGAATTTCAATGAACAAAAGAATTAAAATATGATACAAATAATTGGAAATGAAATGCAATGTGTTTATAATATACTATGACCAAATTATAAGAAAAGTGAGCACACACATATCATAAAAGAGTTTGATTTTTTTTTTTTTTTGTTGAAAGAGTTTGAATAAGTTGCATCTTATTCAAAATTATTTTCAAATGAGAACATCCCAATTTGGTCTACAAAGTCCCTAAAAAGTAAGAAAAGATACAATTGCGCACAAGGTATGTATGAGCGATTTTCTAAAAAAAACAAATAAGCACGTGGGATTTTAAAACTGATTTTTCATCATTTTAAAAATGTGATTAAGATTTCAACAACATTTTTAATTTAATGTGTGATTCAATTTAATTTCATAACATAATATTGTTTTAATTTAATAAAAATCATGTATAAACTATTATTATCATGTGCATGTTTGAAATTTTAGAATTACATAAACAACAAATAAATCTAAAAATACTTTTCAACTATCTCACTGTTTAATAAAATAAAAATAAAGATTGATCATTATAAAACTAATTAGTTAAACCCCATTTGATAACCATTTGGTTTTTGATTTTTTAAAATTGTACTTGTTTCCTCACAATTTCCCTATAATGTTTTCCATCTTCTCTACAATAATTTCCATTTTTCTTAAAAAAACATTTGAGTTTCTAGCCATATTTCAAAAACAAAAACAAATTTTTGAAATCTACTTTTTTAGTTTTCAAAACTTAGCTTGGTTTTTTAAAACATATGTAAAAAGTAGATAAGAAAACATGGAAACTCAAAAGGAAGAAGTAGTATTTATAGGCTTAATTTTTAAAAACAAAAAATCAAAACCCAAATGATTATCAAACGGGGCCTTAATTTTAAAAAAAAAAAATGATAATGCCATTAATGAAATGATTAACCAAAACATTCGAGTAAAATTATTAAAAAGAGAGAGATCTCCAACTTACCTTTAACATCATTGGATGATGCCAAAAGAGCTATTGAGCTATGAGAGGGCGAAGAGAATAGCAAACTAAGAAAGTCCTAGAACACTAATATGAGCCTAACTTAATTAGATAAAGTATAAGTAACTATAGGCTAGAAGTTCAAATTTCAACCAGAAAGCGCTCATGTTTTCCTAGAACACTAATGAGCATAATTTAATTAGGTAAAGTATAAGTAACTATTAGCTAGAAGTTCAAATTTCAACCAGAAAGCACTCCTGTTTTCCTAGAACATCGATATGAGCATAACTTAATTAGGTAAAGTATAAGTAACTATTAGCTAGAAGTTCAAATTTCAACCAGAAAGCACTCCAGTTTTCCTAGAACATCGATATGAGCATAACTTAATTAGGTAAAGTATAAGTAACTTTTAGCTAGAAGTTCAAATATCAACCCAAACCCGCTCCTTTTTAATCGAAAAAAAAGAGCCTAAAACACAAAAGGGAGCAAGGCTTTGACATGGTTGGGGAATTTGTCAAATTTGGAGATGTACCATTTCCTAGTGGCATAGCTCCTCCCAGCCAAATAAATACTGGTGCCAATGGTGAAGCACAGAGGATAGAGTTCCTGAGAGATGAAAGCAAACCCAAAATACAGAGTTATTTCAAACAGATAGTGAGGGCAAATCACAAGGCTGAAGAGACCTCCTTTGGGAATTTTGTAGCCTGTTTCTCCCTGTTTTCTGGTTTGTGACAAGAGATAATGGTGGTAAAAGTTCCCAATAATGCCTATCAGAAACAAGGCAATCCCAATGTTTTTCAGATCAATGAATGGCTCTGGAAGCCCTTGTGATAGGTGCTGAGAGTATATCATGATTGCTGTGGACAAGAAGTAGCTGAAGGAGATTTTGATTGCTGTACCCAATACCATTTTACTGCTGTATTTGTGAATGAACAGTACCTGTGAAGAATTTCAAGAGAGTTGAAAGAGTAGTTCAGGGGCTGTTTTGAAGAATCGTTTTGGTACATCTAAGACTAGGTTTTTTGTTGTTTAAAACAAATAATCTGTTTGTCTAAAACATTATTCATTGTTCTATAAATAGCATATATAGTTTATCAATTTTGGTACAATTCAGTAAATAAGATACATATTATCCTTCAAGAAGTCTATAGTTCAATCCCTCATCTTCCTATCGTTGAAAAAAGAAATAAAGAATAGCGAAGAATCTTCCAAATGTTTGCAAAACAATGGTTTTTCTTTTGACATCCGTTACACGCACCTCGATTATATTCACAGAACAACCACTTGATCGTACTACTGTGGTTACCAAGGTCGTTTAAGATATTAAATTCTATCTAAATTGATTATTTACATGGCTTTTATTGATGTTTGCAAAACAATAGTGCCACGAATGAAAGGTATAAGAACTGCAAATCACCTCGTGATTGGTGAAACGGAATTTTAAAAAACCAAAACATGAAGGGGGTGTTTGGAGCAATGGGTTGGGTTGGGTTGTTTTGGAATCCAAACTCAAACTCTTGTTTGGACCACTGTGTTCAAAACCCAATGGTTTTGAAACACAACCCCATGATTTTGCATAGTAAAATAGGAGGGTTTGATTTCCAACACACCGGTTTGCTCTTCATTTGGCACCTATTTTAATTATCACGTTTTCTTATCTCTCTCCCGTCTCTTCCATTGTTTTTTTAATTGGTATCTCACATTTTTTTTTGTAACAAACAATAAATTATTACAAATGTTTGTTTTATACATGCCATAACTTAACCAAATTTCGTATTTGACAAAGTAATTATTTTTCATTGAAAACTCATATTTTTTTTTTGAAAAACAATAAATTATTACAAATATTTTGTTTTTTTATACTTGTCATAAACCTAACCAAATTTGATATTTGACAAAGTAATTATTTTTCATTGGAAACTCACATTTTTTTTTTGTAAAAAACAATAAATTATTACAAATATTTTTTTTATACTTGTCATAAACCTAACCAAATTTGATATTTGACAAAGTAATTATTTTTCATTGGAAACTCACATTTTTTTTTGTAAGAAACAATAAACTATTATAAATGTTTTTTTTTATACTTGTCATAAACCTAACCAAATTTGATATTTGACAAAGTATGTTGATTTTTCATTGGAAACTCATTTTTTTTTTGTAAAAAATAATAAATTATTAAAAATATTTTGTTTTTTTATACTTGTCATAAACCTAACCAAATTTGATATTTGACAAAGTAATTATTTTTCATTGGAAACTCACGTTTTTTTCTGTAAAAAACAATAAACTATTATAAATGTTTTTTTTATACTTGTCATAAACCTAACCAAATTTGATATTTGACAAAGTATGTTGATTTTTCATTGGAAACTCACATTTTTTTTTGTAAAAAACAATAAATTATTACAAATATTTTTTTTATACTTATTATAAACCTAACCAAATTTGATATTTGACAAAGTATGTTGATTTTTCATTGGAAACTCACATTTTTTTTGGTAAAAAAAAAATAAAATATTACAAATATTTTTTTTAATACTTGTCATAAACCTAACCAAATTTGATATTTGACAAAGCAATTATTTTTCATTGGAAACTCACATTTTTTTTTTTGTAAAAAACAATAAATTATTACAACTGTTTTTTTATACATGTCATAAACCAAACCAAATTACCCAACTTACACAAAGGATTCTACAACTAACCAAAGATTGCCACTAGAAAATAAGGAAAGGAAAAAAAAGAGACCAAAGTAGCAAAGGAAAAAACAAAAAACAAAAACTACACAACCCCAGGGTTCAGAACACTACACTCAAAACACTGTTTCCTGATTCCCAGGGTTCAGAACACTGCACCTCAAACACTGTTTTCTGATTCCCAGGCTTCAGAACACTGCACCCCAAACACTGCATTCTGATTCCCAGGCTTTCAAACCCCCCAGAACAAACCCTCCAGGATTCCGATTCCAAGGGTTCTGATTCCGAAACGGTGCTCCAAACTCCCCCGAAAACAAAATACTTGTTCAACAGAATCGGTGTAATTTGTTTCTTTCTTAAACTTGACTTCATATAACAATAATTCTGAAAAACTTATTCTACACAAAGTAGACTCAAAGAGTATCTTAATGACAATTCGATGGTCAAAGAGGAAAAATTAATCAACTCAGATATTTATGAGCGGATGGGATAATTAATCAAGTTTCTACGACATAAATATATATATTTATAGATAGGTTAAGAATCTTCCAATTCCAATAAACGAAAAGAAAAACGGTTCCGAACCTGAAACGTCCAGAGGAATGATAAGATGCAGAGAAGGGAGAAGAGATGCAGATCTCTCCAATAGTTTCTCTGCGCCGCGAATTTCCATACGGTTTCTAAGAACTCGAGAAAATTCCGAAGAACAGAATTAACAGGTTCTCAATAAAGCCCCAATCAAACTGACTCGAACAATTAATTTTACGAGGATATGAATAGATAACCAAGAACATCAGCGAAGAAACCGCGTTCTACTGTATCTATTTCTAGATTCAGATTAAAATTTCAGAACTCAATCAGAGGCGTAAAGAGAAATAGAGAGCAGTACCTCAAAGATCCTCTTGAAGAAATGGAGAGTGAGAGCAGATTTAAGTAGAAGAATTCGTTCATCGCCGCTCGGAAAGAACCAAAACGACGCCGCTCCGGCGAGGAACGCCGGAGTATAAGCCAAGAGCATTCCGTATTTGGACGAAACTTTAGATTCCTCCGATGAAGATTTCGGAGCACTATTCGCATTCCAGAACTTGGAATACTGCAAATGCTTACCGTTAATCTCGGAAATCCCGGCGCTCGTCATCGCAATCGAGCTCACCACCGTCATCACGTTCACGAACGTGGAAGGAGGCGGCGGAAAAAGAACCGCCAACAAAATGTCCATCGCCACCACGAATCAGATCGGAAGAACCTCCAGATTACCTCTGTGATAACGTGAAACGCCATTGGAGGCGCCGAGGTTGAGGTTTTATAGATGGCCACTGCCTTTCGGCCATTTTCGGTTTTGGGGATTGAACCAGTGGTGTGGTTCATCACACGTTACGTCAAAATTTGCAGATGGGCAGTTTCGTAAATTCATCAAACCCTCTTTTTCCAGTTCCAACACGTGGATTTTATTAATTACTGGTTGGACAATGAAAATGAAAATTATCTCTAGGTTTTCCTGATCTTTATTAACGTGACGTTAATGTCTAATTTTCAATTTCCTTCATTTTAAGTAATGTATTAGATTTTTTTTTTTTTTTTTTGGAGTACAAGTAATGTATTAGTTAATGTAATCTATTGTTGAATTGAGATCTTTTGAATTTCTAAATATTTACTGTGACCTATTTTAGACCATTTTAAAAGTTCAAAATATCAAACTTGTAATTGAATTAAAAGAAGAAGTTTAGAGCGTGATTGGTAGGTAATTTAAAAATATGACCTTTTTTTAATTATTAATATTGTAATTTTTAAATTTTTTTACTAAAATATATTGATTTTAAAACTATTTATTAAAATATTGTAATTTTAAATAGTTGGATGAAATTCACTAGTGGATGGATCCATATGGCGAAAATTAAAATGGATGAAACTATTTAGTAATAACTGGATGAAGACGAACTATACCACATGGATGAAGTGTTGTAAATAATAATTTGTTGTGTATAAGAACTGAACAACACTAGCAAATTTGATTACAACTTAACTGGCAACAAATAATTACAGTATAAACAATAGTATAGACATTGTATGTAACAACAATTTCAAAACTTAAAAACAAAAGATACTAAGTATTCAAGGCACGCTTACAAAGCCTTGTCCTGAAGACAATTATTCGCTTTGCACAGGTTGTAAGCAGGCTACTGCGATCGTCTCAGCATGATTCAACGACTAACTCCGATATAACAGTAACCTTGAATTACTCGGATGTGGCAGAACTCTTGGATACATGCTCTCAACTTGACTCAAGATTAAAGAGAAAAAAGAGAGAATAGAAGAACTCTTTAATTGGAATGAGATACTCCAAATGAAGAAACAAGTAATTACTATTTATAGGCTAGCAACTTAGTACCTCTCCAAAAATAAAATTAATATAAACAATATGAAACATATATAAAATGTAACTCAATTGTGTAGTTATTTGTAAAAATTCAAACATAACTCACAAATTTAACTTTTAAGTTAAATTTGTAAAAGAAACATCATTACATTTTGATGTTTCAAACCATTTTGAAACCTTTGAATTTAAAGTCAAGTAACAACAACATAAATGAAACATCAATTCATTTTTTATGTTTCAAACCAACACTTTCTTTCAAAAAAATTTACTATAAAATCTAACATGAAGTTCACTAGTAAACACATTATGTGGCAAATAAATATATTTTACTTGACTACATGTCATCTCTTGAAGAGACAAAGTGTATCCATGTAGTATAGTTTATTTTCATCTAGTTATTTAAAACTACAATATTTTAATAAATAGTTTCAAAATTAATATATTTTAATAAAAAGTTTTAAAAATTAATATTAATAAAAAAAAAAGTCCACCAAAAACAACTCACTAACATAACAACTACCATTTTTTTTTTTTTGGGGTTCTCACCCATCATAAGCTAAAAGGATTATGAGTCACAATATTAGTTAAATCGACAAGAAATTAATTTCAATACTGACAGAACCAATTTTCATGAGAAGTCTATCATAATGAGACGTTTACACACTCTTTATCTATTCTTCTAAATAAATCCTTTGTCAAATATAATAAAGATGTCAACAATATCTAACCATTGACATTTACAATCATCTTCACATGTAGATTGGCCCTCTAGAACTATTTTTGTTTTTTTTTTTTTCCGAATTAAATTACAAGTCTAGTTTCTTAACTTTGAGGTTTGGGTTTATTTTGCCACTAACTTTTAAAAGTGTCTAATTTGTCCCTAAACTTTCAATTTTGTGTCTAATATGTCCTTGAATTTTCAATTTTGTGTTTAATGGGTCCCTAACAATTTTAAATTTTTTTAAAATGAATAGACCTATTATATATAATTTTGAATTTTACGTCTAATGAAACCCTAGTTCAATTTTGTGTCTAGTAGATATGTGACTTTTAAAAAATTCGAAAGTTTAGGAATTAAATTTATAATTTTGAAAGTTCATGGATTAAATAGACACAAACCTCAAAGTTTATGGACTAAATTTGTAATTTAATTTTTTAATGCGATTTATTAATATTAATTATACAATTATATTTTTATTAAAATTATATATAACATTTATTTTTCAAATCTATCAACATTTTATTTTATTATCGTATGTGAATTAGTTGTTAGTCGTGACTTTGTGAATAGCTATTATATTTATTAATCTTTAATTTTTCTAAATTAGTAAAGAGTTTCAATATTCTTTAAAAAAAATTATAGTATAACTATAATCTAGATTTTTTCGAACTATACTTTTAAAATTAAAATTGAATCATAATAATATCTATATTATTGTAATTAAAATAATTATAATAATAATAATCAGTATATTCTGTTTTCACTCTCTTTTATAATTTAGATGTAAGAATTTTATAATTTTTTATAATGAGAAGATTTTTTTTAAATATATTTTAATTATCTATCTTCTTTTGAAAAAATAAAGTAAAATTAAAATTTTGTCATTAATGATTTTCCTTTTTCCAAAAAATGATTATGTTGATGAAATATATAAACTTCTATTTTAATATTTAATATTTATTTATTCAATAAAATAAATTTTCAATGCATTTTCTTAATTTTGGATCCACCCGGCCCCTGTATTCAAGCTTCCTTCTAAACAGAACTACATTCTCACCCAATGAGAGAGTATGGGAGATATACACATTTTGCTATAAATATTATTATTTAAAAAGAACCAACTGTTTTGACAAATGTTATTGTTTCTGGGAAAAAAAAAATCAATTTTCACTGTAAACTTCACTTTTACGTTCTTTAAATTATAAAACATATGTATGATTCGACATCGATAAAATTTCATAGAAAAATAATATTAGAGCTAAATTTTTTTTTGAAATTTGTGAATTTTAGTAAAGTTATTGAATATTTAATTTGTGTATTTGTCAAACTTATTTTGTATAAAGCATAATTTTATTGAAATTAATGAGTTTATGAATATTTTTACGTTGTTTTTTTGTTAAAATTTGATAGCAAGTTAGTGAAAATTGAACAGATGGAAAAAATTGTACATTAATCTAAGTTTAGGATCCAATTTGATGAAATTAAAAGTTTAAACGAGAAAATTGGTACAAGATTTTTATGGGTAAAAATGGACTCTTTTTTCCTAATTTTTATTTTTTTTTTTGTAAATAATTTTTAATTAAGTCTACCATCTCAAAGAAAAAAAATCAAAAGATAATTGATTTTTTTTTTGAGTTTGACAACATTGTGGGGTTAGCGATTCAAACCTCCAATATTTTGGTCGATGATAACCAGTTCAACTAAGCTCCTTGATTCAATTGTAATTTTAATTACTATGATTTTGATTTGATCTCAATTTCATATTGATACCTCATGCATGTTTTTTTTTTTAAAAAAATCCATTATTTTTTTATTCAAAAATTGCAGGTGGGAGATTGATCCATCGATCATTGAAATGACAATTGGTATCTTATCCACTAAGCTATGCTCGGATTAACTTCATGCTTGTGTTTATTCTGTTTACTAAACAAATGCCCAAGTCATTATTAAAGAGTAATATTAATCCAACCTGACAAATTATTGGGAAGTATAACAAAATGAGATCATAATAGTCTATTAGATACGTTTCAAAGTTTAGAGACCTTTTAGACACAAATTGAAAAGTTCAAAGACAAAACTTGTAATTTAACCAATAATATTATTCCATCCTATTTCAATCTCTCTCAAATATTTAACAATTATAAAAATACGAATCATACATCTCCAAAAAAAAAAAAACAAATCATATTGCCCCATATTGTGACATTTGATTATAACAGCAGGCCCATATAATACATGGAGCAATTAATTATGGCGAGAAGAACATTGGATACAGTACAACGATTACATAAGGTGAAATTACGAAAACCCCCACAAAAAAACACAACAATTCCAAATAGACAGACTGGATGAACTTGGACTCACATGGCTGGAGAGAGCCCACCATTTGGAATACAGATGAAAAAATATTTGGCTCCATACTCGTCGTGCTTGGTATCTTACTACACACTACTATTAAATTTCTGACAACTAAGGAAGAAAGTAAAAAAGTTCCAATTTATCCTTTTCCACCTCTCTTAGTTGTCAGAAATTTAACGGCAGTGTACAGGAAATAGCTACGTACAGGTATGCAGTCAAATATTGTTTAGAGAGATGCAAATTCTAAACATATTTTAACCTATCATGCATGATGCCAAAAGAGGCATATGAGATGTAACAAAGAGAACAACACAACAAACAAACGGTGCAAAAGCCTAAAATACAAAGGGAAGAAGGGCTTTGATATGCTTAGGGAAGTCCTCAAATTTAGAGACGTACCATTTCCTAGTGGCGTAGCTTCTCCCTCCCAAATACATAGCCGTGGCAATGGCGAAGCACAATGAGTAGATTGTCTGAGAGATCAGAGCAAATCCAAAATACAGAGTTATTTCAAACAGATAGTGAGGGCAAATCACAATGCTGAAGAGACCTCCTTTGGGAATTTTGTAGCCTGTTTCTCCCTTTTTTCTGGTTTGGGACAAAAGATAATGGTGGTACAAGTTCCCTGTAATGCCTATCAGATACAGAGCAATTCCAGTGTTTTTGAGATCAATGGATGGCTCTGGAAGCGCTTTTGATAGGTGCTGAGTGTATATCATGAGTGCTGTGGACGAGAAGTAGCTGACGGAGATTAAAATTACTGAATCAAGAACCATTTTGCCGCTGTATTTGTGGACAAACAGTACCTGTGTAGAATTTTCAGAGAGTTTAAGAACACGTGCAAGACATATCGAAATTCATGATAGTGCTCTGTCCAGCCAATAACCTCTGTCGGAGGTGAATCGACGTACAAGGGGAAAAAGGGCAAAATGAATCAAGCTCGTTTGAATAATTAATAATTACTTTTTGGCTAGTCTATGAACAGTTAATCACAAATGGAGAAGAAAGTGCATTCTAATATATTTTTCTAGGATTCGATTGAAGTTCAGAGCAAAATTAACAGGTTCTCAACTCAACGAAGCCCTGATTCTTGTAGAAGTTCCAAAAATGAATCAAACTAGTTTGAAATTTAGTATAACTAATTCTGTAAGAGGATATGAAATGCTAATCACGAATATGGAAGAAGAAAGTTCATTCTACAATCGGTTTCCAGGATGAGATTGAAGTTCACAGCAAGATTAATAGGTTCTCAACGAAGCCCCGATTCTTGTCGGTTTTCCAAAATTGGATCAAACTAGTTTGAAATTTAGAATAACTAATTATTTACGAGAATATGAAAAGCCAATCACAAATATGGAAGAAGAAATTCAATCTACGGGTAATTCCAAAAATTAGCCCCTAAAAATTTTAGTTTTGGATAAAAGACCTCTTTTTAAAAAAGAAAGCATTTTTGGACCCATTACGTCGGTTGTGATGTAAGTAATGAAAACTTTAAAGTTAAAATTACTTTTATGCCCTCTCTTTGATATTGGTTAAATTATACAATTTTCTCCACTAACTTTTACTTACTAAAATTTACACCTAATCTAAGTTAACATTAATCCACAAGATTTTCAACTTTTGAATATCAAAATTTAATATCAGAATTTTTTTATTTAGAAAGATTTGAGAAGATTTTTTTAATCAGATTTTTTAGAAGTTATCAAGTTTATCTTAGATAAGATTTATTCGTTTGTTTGTAGGAATGTAAGATACCTTGGCATATCAAGATGCCCGGGTATCCTAGGATGCCCATTCGGAGGGCATCTGGTTAAATTTGGATGTCCTTTTGAAACATGGGTTTTTAAGATTCACAGTTGAGAACATCTGCTAATGACATATTTGCCCCTAATCAATTTTCTTAATTTTACATTTTTATTTTTATTTAAAAATAAATTAATGAATTTATGCACTAATAAACGATCAAATGTAGTTAGCTATATTTATATTTTACATTTAGATATAAAATAAAGCTGATTTAAAATTGAATTAATGTTTAATATTAAATATTTTATAAAAATATCAAACTAATATAAATTAATTTGTTCTACAAAATAACACATAAATATTAGTATAAAATAAATTGATATACGAATATAATATTAAACTAACACCACCAAAATGCATGTGATATCAATTTAATTATATTAAACTAATAATTAAATTATGTAAAGGTTAGCAAGTGCATTATTGGTATAATGCATAATCTTAAGACATTCTCATATATAAATCCTGCAAAACAAATATGGCTATCTAAATATTCTCAGACATCCACATCTAAAATTCCAGACATCTAAGATTCTAGGCATCTGAAGATGCCGGAAATCATGATTCCCTAAAAACAAACGGCCCCTAATTGGATTCATGAATCTTTGGAGTTCAAAGGTTGAGAAATTCCAACTCTCTCTCCTCAAAATCACTAACTACGAAAATCAAATCTTTTTGGTTAAATTATCTCTAATTTGTATCTATTTAGTACCTGAACTTTTAAAATTACAAATTTAGTTTTTGGACTTTCAAATTTTTTAAAATTTGATACAAAATTGAAAGTTTAAATACCTATTAGACTTTGCACTTTTAAAAATTTAACTACTAAATAGACACAATCTTCAAAGTCACGAGAATAATTACAAAATCTTTTTTTATAAATCTTTGGAAGTTTTCTGGAATCTTCGGATGTCACATCAATCACAATAGGTTAGCTATTGGAACAGATGATGAAAGGATAAGAGGGGAGAATAGGAAGTTTCGAATGTTGGACCTACCTTGTCTATTTTTTGAAATTACCATCATATTCTAGATTCGATTGAAGTTCAACGAAACCCCGATTCTTGTTGGCCTCCCAAAAATGGATCAAACAAGTTTAAAATTTAGAACAACTAATTATTTACGGACGGCTGAAGAAAGTTCATTCTACTCCAGGATTAGCTTGAAGTTCGGAGCAATGTTAATCCTGATTCTTATCCGAGCTCCAAAAGTAGATCGAAGTAGTTTAAATTTTTGAATGAGTAATCATCTACGAGAATTGAACAGTTAATCACGAATGGAAGAAGAAATTAGTGCATTTCTACTATCGGTATTGAGGATTAGATCGAAGTTCAGAGCAAAATTAACAGGTTCTCAACGAAGCCCCGATTCTCGTACGATCGAGTTCACAAGACGGATCAAAATAGCCTAATTAACTAATTTTTCACAAGAAAATGAATCGCAAATCACGAATATAGAATATGAAATCTCATTCTACAATATATCTGTTTCCAGGCTTCGATTGAAGTCCAGAACTCGATTAGGAACAAAAATAGAGAGAGAGAAAGTACCTCAAAGTCCCTCTTGAAGAAATGGAGAGTCAGAGCAGACGTAAGCAGAAGAATCCTCAGATCCTCGTTCGGAAAGAACCACAACGACACAGCGCCGGCGAGAACCGCCGGAGTATAAAGCAAGAGCATCCCTAATCTGGACGAAATCTTGAATTGCTCCGACGAAGATAATTTCGCAACACTATTGCTCGTATTCCAGAACTTCGAATACTGCAAATGCGTTCCCCTCGCTTCCAAAAGCCCTATCACCGCCACCACCGCCGAGCTCACCACCGTCATCACGTTCACAAACAGTGAAGGCGGCGGCGGAAAAAGAAACGCCGATAAAGTATCCATCGCCGCCGTCAACCAGATCTATGAAGCCTCTGTGGAGAAATTTGTGACCGTAACGATCTCGTTTTGAAGCGCCGAGAGAGAATGAAGTTTTAAAGCATGGATCTCAGTCGGTGAAGACGAGAGGGGCATTTTGATAAATTTAATTAAAATTGATACGAATCCCACGAGAATCGCCCGCGTTGAAGTTTCTTTGGATTTTTTTTTTCTTTAATGACAAAATTTCTAGCAATGATTTATCATTATTGAATTTTAGTATTACATTTAACTTAAATTTTAAGATATTATAACCTTGATTAAAATCAAACTCTAGCCTATTGTTAAACTAAAAAACAGTTGACTTTTAGCTCTAAATTTCTTCTCGTCCTTAAATAGTTTTTCTAGGTCCTGAAATTTTAAAATATGCATTTTAATGAATTCAAACTTTCCAGTCTATTCATTTTGAATCATAAACTCTCGAATAGTTTATTATAATTTATTTGTTTCATTTTGATTTCTAAATTTTTAAATTGGTTGTTTTAGTATATAAACTCTTTAAAAAATAACTATTTTAATCATTGATGTTAGTTTTTCGTAACAATAAATAAAGCGATATTGAAACTTACTTGACATATACAGAGAACCGCACATAAGTTAACTTAAGTAAGTATTAACTAGGGCAAACGACAAATGTTGTTTGACATAATAATAAAAAGAATCGAAATGATTATTTTAATATATATAATTGCAAAAATCACACTTAAACTATAAAAATCGTTACCATCACACCTTCGAACTTTCAATTTGATCAATCATTCCCTAATCTTACAATATATATAGTTCATGGTTTGTACACTTTGTAATATTTAAGAGTTTAATTGTTATATTTCATAAAATTAGTAAGGTGATTAATCAAATTGAAAGCTCGATGTGTGATTATAATAACTCTATGTAGTTTAGTGGTGGATGTTACAAATTTTCATTTTAAATTTTATAAACTAAAGCAGACATTTTGAAAGTCTAAATACCAAGATGTTTATTTTGTTATAGTCTGGACACTAAAATAGATATTTTAAAATCTCAAGATAGAGAACGAAACAATAAACCTCAAAATTTATAGATTAAAATGATATTTAAATTTATACGACATTTACAAATATAAAAATTGAAATAAAATAAGTACTAAAACATAATTAAAAAAAAACACAAAAAATGTTATTTTTCACACGTCTCGAATTTACTTTACTTTCAAAACTCCAACAGGATTAGCCCAAGGAAAAAGTTCGTCTCCTTAACAAAGAAGAAAAAGATTATCCATAATTTGCATTTTGAAAACCGAAAACGGCGTCGTCTTGCTTCAGATGGGGAACAAGATTGAGATTCAAAATAGCGTGTAAATCTGAGCTTCTATCTTTATCCAAAAAATTAATAATAATAAAATAAAGGTTAAAATATCATTTTGGTCTCTGTACTTTGAAGATTGTTCCATTTTAGTCACTGTATTTTAAAATGTTCAAATTTGGTCCCTGTACTTTTAACAAATCTCAAAAATCGTCCCCACCGTTAGTTTGGGGTTAGATTGACGTTAAAATCTAATAAAAAAATATTTTTTCTCTCTCCCCTTATTCGTTTCTCTCTTTCCCCACTTCCCCCCCTCATTGCAGCCTCCTCCTTCCCCCTTTCCAGTTCAATCTAATATTTGACCAAAAAAAAGTGATGGATATAAGCAAAATTTCGAAGAGAAGAAGAAGTAGCTTTTAAATATTCGATTTTTTCTTTTCTCCAACTTTCTCTCTCCTCCATTCTCACTTCTTTAACTTTCTCTCTCCCCTTGCTATCCTTTCTTAACTTTCTCTTTTAGCTTTTTGTCAAGCATCAAACTTAGATTCATGGAATTTCAGAATCTAAGAAGAAAAATAAAAGCTATGCTTCGATAAAAGCCATGGCCATGACCTTCCATCAAATCGAATATGAAGGTTTTTAAGCCATCATCAATGGAGAAATTTTAGCTAGCAAAGAGAAGAATATGGAGATTAGAGAGAGGAAGAAGGGACGATTTTTGTTCACCCGATGGGGACGATTTTTTGAGAAACGAAGAAGGGGAGAGAGAAAGCAGGAGGAAAGAGAAAAAATATTTTTTTATTAGATTTTAACGTCAATCTAACCCAAACTAACGGAGGGGACGATTTTTGAGATTTGTTAAAAGTACATGGACCAAATTTGAACATTTTAAAGTACATGGACTAAAATGGAACAACCTTCAAAGTACAGGGACCAAAATGATATTTTAACCTAAAATAAAAGCTGAGCTTCTCATTTCAGACAAATTATTGGAATTGGTGACCATAACGATAAGATCCATTCCATATCAATAAAAGTATTTTATAATATCCCCATTGCATTTTTTTTTTTATAAAAAAGATATCCCCTATGGCATTTAAGAACTATATATAAAAGGTTTACTTTATAATATCATCTATTGCATTTAAGAAATACGTTAAAATACTATTTTAATCCCTATATTTTACTTTCATTCTATTTTAGTCTATGTACTTTTGAATGTTCAATTTTTTTTTTAGTTCAATAATATTTAGGGTGGGAGATTTGAACCTCCCTTCTAACCTCTTAGTCGATGTACATGTCAATTATCTCTGAACTATGCTTTGACTCTTTGACTCAAAAGTTTAATTTTGGTCGTTGTACTTTCAATGGATCTTAAAATTAGTCATTCGAAGTTAATGTTGATTAAAATATGTTAAATAATAATAATAATTTTCATGCAATAAAATACACAATGTAACTATATTTCCAAAATTTATAAAGGAAAAACTAATAGCGACTAAATATTTTTTTAAAAAAATTAACAATAAACTAAGTAAGGACAAATTTTAAGATTTATTGAAAGTACATTTGAAAGTACAAAGATTAAAATGGAATAAAACTCAAAGTACAATGGCCAAATGGTATTTTAATCTTAAAAATATATATAAGAAATGGTTTAACACATCAAATGCTCTCTAATCTTTTATTATTTCCCGTCCATTTGGATCTTAATCTTTTAAAAATTCAATATTACTATGTTTTTGGATTTTTATTTAGTTTTTTCGCATGAAAATTTGCAAATAAAGGACTGATGTGTCATAAAATTATTGTTTTGTTAATATATTTAGATATATAGACATGTCATTTGAACGTGTCACACTAGGAGGAAATTGAATTTTTTACGAATGACTATAATTTTACCGGTGGATGAGTTGAGAGTTTCAAGTGTCGAGTAACATTTGAATGACATCGCACATGCTCATATATGTTAATAAAACAATAATAGCTAAAATATCATTTTGGTCTTTGTACTTTGAGTTTTATTTTCATTTTAGTCTATGTACTTTCAAATATCGAAATTTAATCCATGGTTAACTAATAATACCATTTTGGTTAAAATATCATTATGGTCTTTGTACTTTAAGTTTTATTCTGTCTTTGTACTATCAAATATCAAATTTTAGTCCATGTACTTTCAATAAAGCTTAAAATTGGTCTCTATGATAAATTTGAAGTTAATTTTTATCAAAATTGGTTAAATAATAATTTTAATACAAGAAAAAATTATAATGTGAACATACTTTCAAAATTTATAGAGGAAAAGTTAATTGAGATTAATTTTTTAAAAAGAAAAATTAACAATAAACTAATAGTAATGACCAATTTTAAGCTTTATTGAAAGTAAGTGACTAAAATTGGACATTTAATAGTACATGGACCAAAATGGAACAAAGTCCAAAGTACAAGGACCAAAATAATATTTTGACCAAACAATTTTCATGCAAAGAAAAGACACAAGTGAATATGTTTTTAAGATTTATAGAGGAAAAACTAATTGTGACTTTAAAAAAAAATTAATAATAAACTAACAGTAGAAACTATTTTTATGATTTATTGAAAGTATATAGGCTAAATTTGAACATTTGAAAGTATAAAGAATAAAATAGAACAAGTTTCAAAGCACACATACCAAACCAACAATAATTTTTTGTTAACAAGTTTTTTAATAGGAAGACTTAATTAATAATTTTAATACATGTATAAAATCGAAAATTTAAAAGATTAGTAACTAACATTGAGGAAAATCTTTAAAGATCGAGAAGTATTTGGTATATTTAGCCAATAACAACAACAACAACAACGCAATTTCAGTTGCTCATCTATGTAAAATCACATTTAGAAAAACAAACATGCATTTTAAAGTGTTAATAATATAATCAAAGTAGATCCACATTTGGGCCATGGGCACGTGCCCCCTTCAAATAATTGTTTATATATATATATATATATGTATTTGTGTTTTCACAAAAAAACTAAAAAGGTTTGTTTGTTTGTTTTGCTTTGCAAGTCTAGGTTTCGAATCCTATTAAATGCAAGTTAGCTGATTTTTATTATTTTAATGGTTTCGAAACCTATATAACGCATATTATCCTTTTAATTTATTTTTATGGTAAAATTATGAATATTATTTTAATTTTTAATACATTTGAAACTAGTTAGAATTTAGTTTTAAGTAAGTTATTTTACAAAAACTAATAGCATAAATAAAACTTAATTCCTTTTTTTTTTAAGAAAAAAAATTGAATTCTAATTTTTAAAAATTTCGATAAATATTTTAAATTTCATTATCTATTTATATATTTAGGTGAATAATTTAATAATGGTTTATTATAATTTTGTAATTAATATTACTTGATTTAAATATCATGCATCAATCTATTTAAAATTATATTTATATAAATGTTTAATTACAACTTTATTTCTTGAAGTTTTAAATTTGTGTCTAAGAAATCTCTAAACTTTGAATTTTTTTATTTAATAAGTCCTTCAAAAATGCTTAACATATCCATAAGTTTTCAATTTTAAATCTAACAGGTCTTAGACATATTCAAAATTTGTAAAAGTTATACCCAATAGATACATTGATTTTGAAAAATGTCCAATAAAACTTATTGGACACAACATTTAATTTTTTGTCTAATATAATAGGACCTATTAGACACTTTTAAAAAGTTTAGAGATCATATAAACACAAATCCAAAAGTTCATGGACTAAAATTATTTAAACTTATATGGATTTGTTTGTGAATCCGCCACTAAATAGAATACTAAAAGTATCGTTTTTAGAAATGGGTGGTGTTTGATTAAAGTTTTAACTCGTATTTTTAAAACATTAAAAATACTTTTGAAATTTTTTTATTACCAGCGTAATTTGAGTATTTTAAAAAATATATAAAAGGCCTTTAAAGTGCTTTTAGACATTTAATTACTTTTCTTTTTAAAATGTTTATAAAAAATTGTTTCATTTAAAAATATTTTTTTTTCTACATCTAAATGTTGTTGAACTAAAAATTTTTTTTTCTTTCCTAAAAAGTCTTATATGAATTCATCTTAGCATATTGATAAATGTTACTTGATTTGAAATAATGTGATATACAAATGGTAAATTTTTTTTTAAGTAGATAACTAGACAAAATAGTATAACACAATTTATTAAAAATGTATGATATGTTGTGTTAAAAAATATGGTTTGTTGCACATACCGTTTTAACTTGTTTGCTTTCATTTTATCACCGTCCATCACATTATAGAAAATCAATATACTTTTATTTAATAAGCATGTTAATCCATCATTGAATTAATAATGTTAATAGCAAATCCAACATAAGTTGACAATTCAAATTACGAAAAGTTTGGGACGTCCACGTAATTCATATCTTTTACAATTTAATGAGACTACATAGACATAATTACCAACTTTCAAAAACTAAACTTGTAATATAGTCTGTTAATTGTCAATGTGAGTATAACTCAACTTGCCTAAAGCATGAAAGATGTCAGAAGTTCAAATTCTCCACGCTATATATATATATGTTAATTCGAATAGAAATATTTGCACACATCCTTTCAAAAAAATAAATAATCAATAATCAACTATGCGTTTGGCCACTCGTTTTGGAATCAAAATCTTTGGATTTGGAACCTTGGAGGGTTAGTTCTGGGGAATTCGAAAGCCTAAAATCAGAAAATGGTATTTGAAGTGCAGTGTTCTGAAGCCTGAGAATCAAAAAACAGTGTTTTGGTTGCACTGTTCAAAACTATTGAATTGTGTTTGAAAAATTATGAATTTTGAACATAGTGACCCAAATACCGTTTTGAATTTGAATTCCAGAACTAATCAAATTCAAAACGGTGGGGACAAACACTCTCTAAGAATCCTTTGGTGATGACTTGCTTTTGAAAATAAAACTTGTTTTACTAATATTAAGCAATAATAATAAGAATAATTGTTCAACGCAATACCGACAAATAATATGCCTACGTTTCAAAATATAGTAAAAAATTCCAAATGATGAGTGGCTGACTTTCACAACAGGGAAAAATAAAGGGAAAAAAAAACACCATTTACACTTAAGATGACGGCATATTTGAGGTGAAATTATTAAAACAATTAAATTAATACAAATTAGAATGTAGACTTTAATATAAGATCACCAGTTGACTATGGTACCATTTGTGATTTTTTTTTTCTGAAAATATTTGTGAAAACTCAGTTAATAAAATATTTATATGAAAGATGTCACATCTTTCAATGCCTGTTAATCGTTTGGGAGGTTGGTGTGAAGTTCTATTATGTAATAAATGCCTGAAATTTAAGTAAATGGTAATCATAAATTTAGAGACTTTTTTTTTTTTAGTTCAACATAAGATGTGGAGATTTGAAAATTGATTTTTAGTTAAAAATATACGAGTTTTAACCAATTGTATTACGCTCAAAATTTAAAAATTTAGAGTGATTAAATCAGGATATTTGTAATTTGATAACATATATGAAATTTAATTGTCAAGAAGTATAATTTACACATCTATCTCAAAAGATATATTTAAAAGAATTTGATAACATACTATAATACATCATAACATTTGTTAAAGTGAGCATAATTCAACGTTATTTAGCATGTATTATCGACTAAGATGTCAGAAGTTCGAATCCCTCAACTCTCGAAAGTTATTGTTGAACTCAAAAAACAAAAACAAATCATAATAATTCATGACATTTGGTAGGTAATTCAAATAAATTAGCATCAATGCTGTTGTTGCCAAAATCTGGCCAGGAGAAATCTCACTTAACCTTAACTCCGATTCTTAAGTTAGAGAGGAAGAAAAGCGTAGCAAGCTAGAGTTTAGAAAATGAGGGTTAAGTTGAACTCCATTTCTTTGAGTCATAATGACGTATTTATAGGACATTTGTTTCCATATTCCTTTTTAGATAAGGATATAAAAAGTTTCCCCTTCTATTTAGGAATTGGATTTGAAAATATTAATCTTATATTGTAAGATTCCCTTGTAATTTGGGTTTTCCTCTTTAGTCTAATTTCACCCACAACAAATGCCATTGTATTATATGTACACATTTAATTAGTCATTGAATATTTGGAATCAATTAATTAATTATGGTCACTAAAGAATCGTTCATTTTACATTAACTAGGTTAATGTTTGATAATAAAATGAGTATTAATTAACAATTTAATTATTATTAATATCGTCAACTTAAACCTAATTCAACTAGTTAAAATATTATACATTTTATCTTAGTAGTCAAATGTTTGAATCTTCACCTCCACATTATTGAACTAAAAAACATCAATATTAACATTAATAATACAGTCGCCATTGCTCAATGGCGAGACAACAATGTAAAATTACAAAACAACAGACACTCGAAAGAACCAACTTAAGCATAGCTCAACTACTTAACACATTAAACTTCAATCAACATCCATCCTAAAGGTCAGACGTTTGAATAGACACCCACATGAGCTAAAAAAAGAAACACAAAAACATTTGAAAGGCTAAAAAACAAAGGGGAGAATGGCTTTGACATGCTTGGGGAAGTCCTCAAATTTAGAGGAATACCATCTCATAGTGGCATAGCTCCTCCCAGCCAAATAGAAAGCAGTGGCAAAGGCAAAGCAGAGTGAGTAGACCGTCTGAGAGATGAAAGCAAATCCAAAATATTCAATGATTTCAAAGAGATAGTGAGGGCAGATCACAGTGCTGAAGAGACCTCCTTTGGGAATTTTGTAGCCTGTTTCTCCCTGTTTTCTGGTTTTGGACAAGAGATAATGGTGGTAAAAGTTCCCAATAATGCCTATTAGAAACAAAGCAATTCCAAGGTTTTTCAGATCAATGGATGGCTCAGGAAGCGCTTTTGATAAGTGTTGAGTGTAGATCATGAGTGCTGTGGAGGAGAAGTAGCTGAAGGAGATTATAATTACTGCATCCAATACCATTTTGCTGCTGTATTTGTGAACAAACAGTACCTGTAGAATTTTCAAAGAGTGTGACAATTTAATAAACTTTTTATGAGCTAAAGGGCTAATTAATAAAGTTCATACGATGTTGAAACAAAAAAGAAACATGGTGTATAAACAAAAGACAAAAAGAGAATGTCAAATAGAAAGAAAAACGAAAAGAATAAGTCAAGACATTCTCATACAAAATGACGGAAATATCCTTGCCACAAGATGCACAGTAGAAGGGTAAAAGCTAGGAAAATTTTCAAGTAGGAAAAAACTTAGGTGCAGGTTGCACCCAAGTCTTATGCTGCCTCATTTATAACCACATAATTAAAAATTAAAAAAAAACTGTGGTTGTAGGTTGTAAAGTGGATAGCACCAGACCAACTGCACTCAAGTTGTGCCCTTTCCAAGTATGTTTCACAATTTCACACGTCATAATATTTTATTAGTTTAACTCTGTTAGTTTTGAACTATCACTTTTATTCTATTTTAGTTTAGAACTTTTTAATATTTATTTTAATTAAAAAAATTATCATTTTGGTATTTATTATATTATTTTTCTATCTAATATTTTTTTTTGGTCCAAAACTCTCTCTAGCCTATGTTTGCTTGAATTGGGTTCATATTAACATTTTAGTAAACATACTTGAAGATATATCATTAATTTTTCATTAAAAAAAAGATACATCATTAATTTGTTTAAATCAAAATAAAAATAAAAGACCAAAATAGTTCTTCTAAGGACCTAAATGAAACATTTTTAAGTTTAAAATAAATATTTTGAGAGTTAACCTAGAAAAAACTTAAAAAATTCATAACTAAATAGACATTTTTGAAAAAAGTTCATGGCCAAAATAGACTACAAGGGCCAAAATGGAATTTGAACATTTTTTTTTTTTCACGGCGGCCATTTAAATTCTTGTAAAAGGCCGAAAGATAGAGATGAGGATCTGCGATCTCCACCAATTACTCAGCGCGGGAATTTTAAAACTAGAGAAGATTTCGAAGAACAAGATTTAGAAGGTTCACGAAGAAGCCCCGATTCTTGCTCGAGTCCAAAAAATGGATCGAACTGGTTTGGATAATCAATTCTTCACGAGTATATGAATAGTTAATCACAAGAACGGAGAAGAAAGTGCATTCTACTACATTTTTCCGGATTAGATCGAACTAGAGCACGAATAACTAATTCTTCACGAGAAACGAACATCCAATCAGTAAATCACGAATAATGCAAGAAGAAACAGTTCATTCTACAATCTACACTATCTATTTCCAGGCTCAGATTAAAATTCAGAACGCAATCAGGAGCACAGAGAGATAATAAAAAACAGAGACATTACCTCAAGGTCCCTCTTCAAGAAATGCAAGACGAGAGCAGACTTAAGCAGAAGAATCCTCCGATCCTCATTCGGAAAGAACCACAACGACACAACGCCGGCGAAGAACGCCGGAGTATAAGCCAATAGCATCCCTAACCTGGACGGAAGCTTGAACTGCTCCGACGAATTAGATGATTTCGGACCACTACTCGCATTCCAGAACTTCGAATACTGCAAATGCCTTCCCCTCGCTTCGGAAAGCCCAACCATCGCCACCACCATCGAGCTCACCACCGTCATCACGTTCACGAACAGTGAAGGCGGCGGCGCGAAAACAAACTCCGATAATACATCCATCGCCGCCGTGAATCAGATTGATGAAGCCTCTCTGTGTAAATATTTCCCTACAAATCTGCTTTCTGATTCGAAACGCTGCGAGCGAGGGTTTATATAGAAATTGGCTACCGACCATTTGGGATTTATCTAAAGGAGACAAGATGGGTAGTTTCGTAATTTCGTTTCAAGTTCATATCATACTTACGCGTCGCAGTGGGGAATCGCCCGGCCATGTTCTTTTTTTCAACGTTACAATTCTATTTTGTTTTTGTTTTTGTTTTGTAATTCTAAAAGGTAATCTTTTGGGTCATATTTACAAAAATTCTAACAAAGATTTTATACCTAATGAAAATTCTTTGTAATTCTAAAAGGTAATATTTTGACATGTATCTTTGACTAAGAGATTAGAGGTTCAAATTCACCAACCTCCAAATTTTTGAAAGTATAATGACTAAAATGGATAAAAATAAAGGGTACAAAATAGGATTTAAACCTATTTTCAAAATTGATATTTAAGATATAACCACTTACAAATTCTAAATTTACTCAATGTCTTGAAGTTTTTTTTTTTTTATTTTGTTAAAGATATATGTTTTAACCAAATGAGCTATATTAGAGATTGATAAGTCAACATGAGCTTTTATCAATAATTAAAGTATGTGTCTCTCTCTTTATATATATTTCTTTATTTATTTTAGTTCTAATGTATTTGTATGTTCATGGAAAGATGAAAGTTCAAATTTCGATCTCTGCATTTGTGTTACAGAAAAAAGTTATATTATCTTTGAAACAACAACACTAAAATGTATTTTGACCTTGAATTTAGAGATTAAAACATAGTATTTAAAATTCTAAAAATGCAAAAAAACAATACTGGAACATATAATTTTTATACCTATAAAAAAAGGAGTTATAGCGGCAAACTCAAAAAAAAAAAAAGGAAGTATTTTAGTATTGTTGAAGTCAAAAAAAAAAAAAGAAAAGGATTTTAGTATTTATCAAAAAAAGGAAAAAAAAAAAAGGTATTTTAGTCAAAACTCAAACCTAAGTTCGAATTGGCCTTTTTTTATTTGAAAACGGCGTAGTATTGTTTCAGACGGAAAGGAAATCAAAATTCCAGCGGCGTGCAATTTTGAGCTTCTATCCTTTTCAAACACACATAACACATTATTGAAATTAGTGGAGACCATAATGTAAGAGATCTTCGATATTTATACGAATTTGTTTTACAAAATCTCTAATGCACTTATGAGATATTTAAAAACAGGTTAAATTATAAGTTTAGTCCATAAACTTGTAGATTTGTATTTGTTTGGTCATTAAATTTTTTTAAAAAAAAGTTTAATAGATCATAAAATTTTAATTTTATGTCCAATAAATCTCCAAACTTTAAAAATGTCTAAAAGATCTTTAAACTTTCAATTTTGTATTCAATAGATTCTTGAATTTTCAATTTTGTGTCTAACATCTAATTGACATATTCAATATCTTTTAAAATTCACGGACTTACTAAATACAAAATTAAAAGTTTAAGGTCTTTTTAAAAATGGATTAGTTAATTTTTAAAAAATTAAAATCTATCAACGACCTATTTACACAAATTTGAAAGTTTAAAGACTTATTAGAAATTTTTAAAGTTAAAAAATTTATTATACACAAAATTGGAAGTTCAACAATCTATTAAACACTTTTTAAAATTTAAGAACCAAATAGACATAAATTTGAAAGTCCAAAGGCTAAACTTATAATTTAACCTTGACAAAATATAATGTCAGGAGCTCATATTAACATATTCTCCATCTATTTGATACAAATCAAAAAATGAAAATATCTTTTAAAAACAAAATTTGATTGATTTTTTCACAAATATTCAACGTGATGCTCCAAAACTAGATTAAGGAATTATTGATGGAGATTAGGGGTGTTTTATCTCATTTATTGTAAGCGTGTTGAAAATTAGATTAACTCACAAAGCAAGCATGTCGGACAGCAATGGAAAAAGAAATTGAAGACATATAATATTGAAGGAGTTTATTATATTTATATTTATAGGTGGCCTAAATTTGGCTGTTCACATGGATATAAACCACCTGCCATTTCCCACTGCATTTACTTTTAGTGATTTTTCTTTTTAGGTCTTTCATATTTTTCGAAAACTTGTATATATATTGCATGTGTATTTTAATATTTATTTTTACATTTTAAAACTTCACTTTCATAATAATTTGGACAAAATTGAAGTTTGAAGTTTGTGTCTGTTTTGATCCCTGAAGTTACAAGATTGACACTTTTTGTCTTTGAAGTTTGAAAAACAGTTTCCTTTGATCGTTAGTTGACCAAATAGAAAGCTAACATGGAAGTTAAAATGTTGATTAACACATCGATGAAATCAATTTTGTTGATTAGATTGATGACGTGGCTTTGTTCCTCTCTTTTTTCTCCTTCCTCCTCCCTTTTCTCTTTCCCCCTTCTTCTCTACAACTCTATTATTGCCACTCGCAGTTGCCATCTGCCACTCTCCACGCTTCGTGTGTTGCCATCTCCATGGGACGAACAAAGAACGAACCAAATCTAAGGGAAGAAATGAACTTGTATCGTCCTTAAAAACTGAACAAACTAAAGCAGAAGCACAATGAGTCACCCTGCTCATGCCCGAAATTTCGGCAACATGACGGCATAATTATGAGAAAACCAAAATTTTCAAAAACCTGAAAAAAGACATAAAAACACTTCAATGACCTAGGGGAACCACTCATCATTTGCCCAATTACGATAAACATGCTGAGTTTCAACCAACAGACACGAAAACTAAGAAATTCTACCAAAATAGGGCAAAAGAAATTTAGGATTTACAGGCCAACTGCACGATAAGAACCAAGATACAAACATTAAACAATAAATATAAGGAAGGACTTCGGTGGTGTGTCTCCATAGCCTTGTCAAGTCGTCACCTCCATCACCCGCCTCATGATTATGCACCATCTGCAAAAACACAAACAAAGTAACAAGAGTGAGTATAAATATACTCAGTAAGCAGCCCACTTAAGAGTCCAAAGTTCAAAGCATACAAAGAAGGGTTCTGCCCTAACTCATAGGCTCTTGTTCAGTCTCAAACATTCACTTCAGTTAGCTAAGTGCCTACTCACTTTACCTCAAGCCCACCCCTCTCTGGTATTGCCTTGTGCTATATCTGCAAGTCATGTAACCTAGGTCCAATGTAGTGAAAGAAAGCAACCCTCACGCTTACAATTTTTGGGGAATCGCCCCCTCTGGCTAGCGCAACGCAATGAAGGAAAAAAACTCTCATGCTCGAAATGGTGGAGAATCGCCCCTAAGCTAGCACACTCAATGAAGGAAAGCAACCCTCATTCTAAACAATGTGGGGGAATTGCTCCCTAAACTAGCACAACTCGGTAAAGGAAAACAACCCTCACACTAATCACAATGGGTGAATCACCCCCTAAGCTAGCACAAGTAAAAAGGGAAAGTAACTCTCATGCCCAACATATCTCACAACATCTTAGGAATACATGCTCGCACAGGGAAAAAGGTAGTTAGCACTAGCCTAACGGGCTTTTGTACATTCGCAACGCTTTTGAAACCTCCAGGTTAATCCACCATGCCAAATCCATCCCATCATGCCAGATCCACATCAACAACCTAGCCCGAGGTTCACAAACACAATCTAGAGATAGAAAATCAACGTCGAAAAAGTTTAGGTAGTCACGACTCAATATAAGTTCAAACGAATCTCACATCACCAAAGCCTCATACCTATTCAAGAAAAACACAATTCACCGACATTCAAGCAAGCTTGTCTCTCATATGAACTAGCTTGGCATGCCTCACACACATTCCTTGCATACAATATCTTAACAAGCAAGTCTGAATGTCTATTTATCTCTTAGGCCAGCACGAAGGCAACCAACTGCTCCATTTTCTATGAAGTTGCTAGCAACTTATAGCCCTAGGTAGTATCTTCCAGTGTTAACTCCTTAAACACGCTAGGAACCACAACGGTTGTTATCTATAAAGCACCGACACTTATAAAATAAAATGGCTAAGTGTCGGTGTCGGACACTGACACGCTCCAACAAGTTGTTGACACGCGTCAGACACGCTAATTTGCATGTCCTATTTTTTTTTATTTCTTTTTATTTTTCGACATGCTCGGACACCCTCGGACACCCTCGGACACTGATGGGGACACTGATGGGGACACTCGAGGACACGACAAACACACAAGGGGTCAAATTTACTAAAAAATTGAAGCCCATTAAGAAGGCCCAATATCAACCATTAAAAGAAACCTAGCCCATTGTACTATAATTTAAGCATTTAAATTAGGTTTCTTTTTCCTTCCTTCAGACTGCAGCCACGACAGGAAGGAAAAAAAAAAAACCCACTTCTCTTCACGATTCCATCCACGACAAAATGCAAAGGAACCAGCTGCTTGGGTTTTTGGCGATCACCGGAGACAACCGACAACCACTTTCTAAAGTAAAAATCAACGGGTCCTTCCACTTTTCGGCTGCAATCAATTTTTTTCTACTTATTTTTCATCCTCCTCATATATTTATTCATCTTTCAGCAGGTAATTGTTGTTTTACTATTTATGTTGAATAATAGTTGAAGATAGCTTTTTAATTTAACCGAGGATGGAGTCTTCTTCTAGTCATACTGAAATAAGTTCAAAAGATTGCTTCAGTGTTGAAGATGAGACAAAACCATTATGGAATTATGTGACCAAAAATCAAAGATTGAATGAAGGAGGTGGAAATATTTCTTGGCAATGTAATTTTTGTCAAGAAAATAAGAAAAGTTCTTACCCAAGAGTTAGGGCTCACTTGTTGAAATTAAGTGGTTATGGAATTGGGATATGTTGAAGGTCACCCCTAAAGATGTTGCTGAAATGCAAAAATTGGAAGATGAAGCAAAACTTCAAAATCGAAAGAATGATCCTAAACAAGTTCCTTTACCTCATTTAATCCAACCCAATCTCAATCTTTTGGATGTATGTGTAACTATTCTTCCTCAACCATGGAACAAAAGAAAAGGAAAGGAAATATTAGTGCACTTGAGAAGTCATTTAACTTGGGAACTCGTGATCAATTGCATGGAGAAATTGTTAGAATGTTTTATTCTGCAAGATTTCCTTTTCATTTGGCTAGAAATCCACATTATGTGAATGCATTTACTTTGGCAGCAAACAATGAATTGTTAGGTTATATACCTCCTGGATATAATATGTTAAGAACAACTCTTCTTCAAAGGGAAAAAGCAAATGTTGAGAGATTGTTGCAACCTATTAAAAGCACATGGTGTCAGAGGGGTAAGTATTGTTAGTGATGGATGGAGTGATTCACAGAGGAGGCCTTTAATTAATTTTATGGCAATTACAGAAGGAGGACCAATGTTTCTTAAAGCAGTAGATTGCTCGAGTGAGGTTAAAGATAAATATTTCATAGCAAATCTCATGAAAGAAGTTGTAAATGAGGTGGGGCATCAGAATGTGATCCAAATAATCACTGACAATGCTCCTAATTGTAAAGGTGCAGGACAAATTATTGAATCACAATTTTCAAACATAGTATGGACACCATGTGTAGTTCATACTCTCAACCTTGCTTTGAAAAATATTTGTTTGGCTAAAAATATTGAAAGTAATCAACATGTATTTGAGTGTGGTTGGATTTCTGATATTTCTAGTGATGTTCTGGTGGTAAAGAATTTTATCATGAATCATTCTATGAGGCTTGCTATGTTCAATGAGTTTGTGCCTTTGAAGTTACTTTCAATAGCAGAAACACGATTTGCATCTACAATCATTATGCTTAAAAGATTTAAACGCATTAAGAGTGGTTTGCAAGCTATAGTTATCAGTGATAAATGATCATGCTATAGGGAAGACGATATGGTAAAAGCAAGACATATGAAGCAGTTGGTACTTGATGATGTTTGGTGGGATAAGATTGATTATATTCTTTCTTTTACATCACCTATATATGACATGATCAGAGCTTGTGATACAGACAAACCTTGTCTTCATATGGTATATGATATGTGGGACACCATGATTGAAAAAGTGAAAGTTGCAATCTATAGACATGAAGGAAAACATGTAGATGATTTTCATATTTTTATGACGTGGTGCATCAAATTCTAATTGATCGTTGGAACGAAAATAACACTCCACTCCATTGTTTGGCACATTCTCTAAATCCAAGGTACTCTATTAGTACTAGTCTTCAACTATTAGATGTTTACTTTTTTTTTTTTTCAATCACACTCTAAAGTTGATATATTTAAAATTTTATTTAGGTATTATAGTGAACCATGGCTTCAAGAAGACAAGACTCGAGTCCCACCACATAAAGATTTAGAAGTATCTCAAGAGAGAATGAAATGCATCAAAAGATATTTTAGTTCAAATGTGGAGCGCACAAAAGTGAACATAGAATTTGCTAATTTCTCTACAATGGTGGAAGAGTTTGCTGACCATGACTCCATACGTGAAAGATATTTTATGGATCCTAAAAGTTGGTTGGTCATTTATGGTGCCTTTACTCCAACTCTACAGGCTTTAGCTCTTAAACTACTTGTGCAACCTTGATCTTCCTCGTGCTGTGAGAGAAATTGGAGTACATATTCATTTGTGAATTCCATAAGGAGGAACAAGATGACACCACAACGTGCAAAAGACTTGGTGTTCATCCATAACAATCTTCGACTTTTATCAAGAAAAACTCCAGAATATTCCAAAGGAGAGACTAGATTGTGGGACATCGCTGAGGATTCTTTTGATTCGTTTGAGGATGTAGCAATGCTTGAAGTAGCTACCTTATCTTTGGATGAACCGAAATTGGAGGCTATAGTTTTTACTAATGATGGGAATCAAACTCAGATTGGTGAAGAGGACAAAGGTAGGAAAAATATGTAGTTTGTAGAAGGCTTGTTTTGTTTAATCCTACCTTGTATTTTTTTTTGTGTAAGACTTGTTGGATATTGGATATTGTTGATGATGTAATTTTTTGTGTAAGACTTATTGGCTATTGGATATTGTTGATGTTGTTTGTTAATTATTATCTTATCGTTATCTTTTTAATGAATTTTATGGATGTTCTTTTGATGTTTACAGTAGAAATTTACATTAAAAGTATTAAATATTCATAACATGTCAAAATATACACCTCGTATTTAAAAAAAAAAAATTAACGTGTCCCCAACGTGTTGTGTCCTACTTTTTTGGAAATCGACGTGTTGCCGTGTCTGTGTCGTGTCGTGTCCGTGTCTGTGCTTCTTAGGTTGTTATCCTCCCATCCACATTCAGACCCAACTAAAACACGTTAAACATGTTTAGTCATCTGTACCATTATGGATACATGAAACACGGATAATGACCTTAAGCACTGCATACCTTTAAAGTGTTCTAAATCGACCACTAGCCCAATCCAACAACTTCGGCATCCTGCACACAGTCAACTCATCCAACACCCCAAAAGAACTAAACCCCATCCAACCATTCAAGTGTTTCAGGCATTCTGTGCTCGGTTAAACACCTCAACACCCCAAGTAAACCTTACTTAACCATTCATTCTAATAGCTCAAGTATTATGCATTCTATAGCTAACCAAACATCTCAAACAACCCAAAAATCTATGTTCATTCGGTTTAAATAACCTATCTATACATTCACACGTAATTCTCAACAATATTCTATAACAAGGATTTCACTTAACCATGGCCACTACACATGCTAGCACTCGATAGTTTTAAGTGCTCAAAAAATTAAACCTCTTAATACCAATATAATACATGCTTAGACAACCTAAGCTCAAGAAAGGTTTTAGAACAATTCAGCGAACAACCACGTGCCCCACATATATAATTTTATGCATGCTTATACATTCACAAAACTCCAAAGAAAAATACATACACCAATCTTATTCAAGATCTTAAAGGGGTTAAGTCCAATTCACTACTTACATTTTAAAGAAAAAATAAATAAACACTTCCAAAGCATCTCAAGCTCCCTTTAGAAGTCCTTAGAGCCTCCTAAAAGAGTTACCAAAGAGGACAACAATTAGCATTTGCACACACCTAAATTTAACAAGAACTTCCAAAACCACTTGTCAAAAATACTTCCAACAACACTTTAAACTTAGTTCTTTAGGTTACAAAACTCACCAAAATAATTCCAAGCTTCAAGGCACCCTGTAAGGCCGTAACTCAAATACTTGATCCCAAATCGCTAAACAAAGTCCTAAAAACAATCAACAAACTATTCTAAATTTCAACTACTAGCCCAAATGAGTTGAGACAAAAATTACCCAAGAAAATTTATCTAAACAACACCTTCACTTGCTGAATTTGATGTCGAGTTGGTCTGAATTTGATGTCGAGTTGGTCTGAATTCGACAACCCGACCTCCAAACGCAATGGGTAACCTTGAACAAAGTCCAACGCATTATAGATAAGTTGTTAAACATCAAAACAACCCTTTAATTAAGTTTTACAACCCATAAATTACTTCGAATCATTTTTGAAACATTTACCCACAACAAAATGAGCGTTACCCACATCGAAACGAACCGAAAGCTTGTTGGTTTTGGCTCCGAAAGGTTATGCACATATTTGATATCCAAAGGCTATTGGTAATTTGAAATCATACTTAAAAATCTATGGGTCAACTTCCAATCACCAAATCAGTCCCTAAAACCAACTCTAAAATTCAAAAATCAACTTGGATCATTGCTGAAAAACTTACCCACACCGAATTGAGACAAAAAACGGTTGTACAAATAATGGGCTTGCTGAAAAACGATCCAAAACACCACCCATGCTGCTGTCCAATTGCGAAGGAGCGAGAAAACGATTTAGGGCGACAGAACTGAAGCAAACAGGCAAAGGCATGGCAGCTACGTGACGAGCGTTCGTGCGGATCGGGTGGCATGGCAGCTCAAACTAATGGCGGCGAGCTTTGGCGATGGTCTAGGCAACGACGTTTGGCAAAACTGGCAGTTGGATCTTGGATGCACGGTGGGACAGCGAACGAATGAGCTGGCACGGCGATTCAACGTGCGGTTGGGGTGTTGTCGGTGATGGGAAGAAGAAGAAGAAGAGAGGGAATTAGGGAGAGAGAAGAGAGTGAGGGAGAATATATTTCTTTTTTTTTTCTTTTCCTTTTTCTGTTTTTTTTTAAAAAAACTTTTCTCTTAAAAACCAAAAATGTCTTCACACCAACCAATTCCTTCCCATTTTGCCCCCTTTCAAACTCTCAAATTTCAAATTAACTCAAATCAAAATACTTATTTGAGAATTATTCACACTAAATTTCAAAATTTAGAATAAATAAAAACTTGGAATATTTGGGCTTTACAGAACTAGATTTGGGTATTTGATTATATTTGATTATTCGGTAGCATTTGACTGTATTCGACGATTTTCCCAATGTTCAAAGATTTATTGACATGTCATCAATGTTTAATCAATATTTTAACTATCATATTAGTTGTCTATTAGGTCAACTAATGATCAAAGGAGTTGAGGGAGCATTTAAAAATGTTTTTCAAATATCAATGACTAAAAGTATCCCTTTTGAAATCTTTGGGACCAAATTGGCACCAATCTCTGACCTTAGGGACTAAATGTGTATTTTGCTTTTTTTTTTAGCCAATCTCTGACCTTAGGGACAAAATGTTTTTTTTTTTTTTTTTTTTTTTTTTTTTTTTTTTTTTTTTTTTTTTTTAACAATTGTGAGGTGAGAGATCAAATTACTGACATTTGAGATGATTAGATGTCTTGTCTATTGAACAATGCTTTGAGTGGCATCCTACCTTATAATATAATGAATAAATATGTCGTTTAAAAATGAGAGTATGTTGCATCCTGCATGTTTTCTTAATTTGTTTATTTCTTTTTTTATTATATGACATATTATATCAAATAAATCAACTTTTATGAAACATACATGTGTCATGTCATCATCCAATTAATGATACTAGTGTCAAATGTTACATATAATCCAAATTTAAAATTTAGGGCATAACATAATTGAAATAATTTAGATTTTTTTTTGAAATGAATTGAGATAATTTAGAGTTGATAAACAAAATAGATATAATTATCAAAGTTTGATGATTAAGTTTATAATTTAATATGTTATTTTGAATTAAAAAGGCAGCGCACATCATTTTATAGAAACTTCCAAAAAAGAAAAAGGACTTTATAATTAAGAACCCAATAGATGGCGATGTGTTTTAAAGAATAAAACTTGTTTACTAATATTTTAAAAAAAAAACCAAAAAGAAAAAAAGTTCAAGGCATACTAACCAATAATGTGCTTACGATTCAAAATATAATTAAAATTTTCAAAAGATAAGTAGTTGACTTCATGAATATAGGGGAAAAAACTTCATAATATACACTTTTTTTTTACAATAATATAGACTTAGACAATTAAGATGACGACATATTTGAGATGAAATTATTATATTGATTAAATACAAGATCTTTATTTTGTTATCAATTAAATATAAGATCTTTATTTTTGAAAATCTGACGGCTAAGAATTTATATAAAACATATCACATCTTTCTATATCTGTATGGAAGGTTGGGTGAAATTTTATTTAATGAGTATAGTTAATAATGATGATTTTAGGATTTCACTCTATAGAATTGAATGAATAAATACACACTTAATAATCTTTTTGGTCTAATATCATTCAAATACTAAGCAAATCTAAACTAGATAACCTAATGTAAAACAAACCTAGTTCAAAGACCTAGTAATATCTAATTTAATCTAACATCCCTCTCAAACTCTCGATACTATATTGTGATTTTGCTAAGATGTCGATGTCGATTCAAATGTTTGGTGACGATTCAGATGTAGATGTTGGTGTCGATTCAGAAGAAGATGTTGGTACCAAGATTTTTTTTTTTAAAAATTGCAAATTCCAACTACCGATGGGGCAATGCCAATTCAGAGTTTTCTTTAACAAGTTACAAATTACGACTGCTAATGCCTAAACTGATGCTTATGCCTAGACTGATGTTGATGCAAATTCTGAGGTCGAAGCCGATGCAAATTCCATGCAAATTCAAACTTCCAATGCAAATTCCTTTAATGTCAATGCAAATTTCTATTCCAAATGTCGGTGCAAATTCAATACAAATTCTCATGGATTTTTATCATCTTTTCTCTTCCTCCATGTTCTAACAAAATCACTAAAATCCCACCAAAATCAAAAGTAAATATTAGATTATTGTGGTATTTATTAGATTAAATTAGATGTAGTCGTCCAATTAAATTAGATATTATTAGGGGGATTTTAGTGACATCCAATTAAAAATCAATTTCAAACTTTAGAGACTAATTAGAAATCAATTTCAAACCGTAAGGGCAAACATGTCACTTTTGAAATCTCAAGGACCAAATGGAAACTAAATTTCAATATAACCAAAAGTTTTAGCTTTGAAAACTTAGAAATCAAATAGACACAAAGTTTAAATTCTAAGGACCCAAAGTGTATATTACCCAAGAGATTAATAATCCGTATCTGCAAATGTACCATTTATGATACACTGGAGTGCTTAAAAAATCGAATGAGCAGATAAATCAAATCTCACAGATCCAAATTAACTGGTTTGGTTTGGTATTTGAAGAAAACTGGACACATCTCGATTTTAGATTTGAGATAATTAAAAAAAAAAAAAAATTGTTTCGGTTTTGTAAGGGTATTAAATTTCCGTCGACATGTCGACATTTCCATCGAAATTTCCACATGTCCATGGGTTCGACATCGACATAAGGGGGGAATCGACATTTCCACTATATTGTACAAAATTGACAAAATATTTAAAAAAACAGCAAGAAAATGTAACTTAATGTGGATATAATAATGTAACAAGTACTTTAACTCATTTAAAAATTGTAAAATGTTCATTTATTAATTTAAATATTTTTTTTGAATTTTTTGTTTTTAAATTTTTTTTTAGAAATATCCATCGACATTTCCATAAAATTGAGACTTTGACATTTCCGTCGACATCGACATTTTAAACCTTGGACTTTTGTTTAAGGTTTTAAATTTTCGTTGACATGTCTATCAAAATTTTTATATGTCTATAGGTACGATATCGACATGATGGGGTGAATCAACATTTCTATTATATCATAAAAAAATTGATGAAATATAACAAAAATATCACTAATGTAGACCTAATATTAATAATAAGAAATTTAAACTTATTTTCAAATGGTGAAATGCTTATTTATTAATTTAAATCTTTTTTAATGAATTTTTTTATACTTATAATCTTTTTTTATAAATATCCATCAACATCGACATTTTATCAATATTTCGATTAATATTTATGTAAAATTTAGATCTCGATAATTCTCTATCGATATCTACATTTAAAACCTTGGTTTTGTTTACGGATTAGAAATCAATTAAAATTGAACTGAATCTATTTATATAAAAAATTATATATATAAGAAAATAAAATAACCCAAGCCCATTTAGAATCACATTATCTAGGCCCATCACAACTTAAAGGAAAACCTAGCACTAGCCGCAGTTATACTCACCTTTCCACAATGCACCTTCCTCCTCATGACATATTTGCACAAAACCAAATCTCTCCGTTTATTATTGGTTTAGAAATGCGACAAAAAATAAAGTCACAAGAGCTTATACGTTCAAAGTGAATGATATCTTATTATTGTGGAGATAAGTAGAAGTTTATTGTCCCTAACATTATTGATTTGCACATAACAAACCAAATCTAATTGAAAACTTCTCGATTTTTTAGAAATAAAGAATCAATATGTAATAATATTATGGTTGAATTTTGATTCCAGTTGTAGCTAGTATCTATAGTTTGTCATTTATAAGGTTTTAGTCTCGATATTTATATTTGTTTTATCTGTCTTTATATTTTTATTAAGGTATGTTGGTTTAGTTCTTCACTTACATTAATTATAGAGTGAACTTTGAAAGAAATTATTGGAGAATAATACTTAAACTTCTCACGGCTCAATTCTACCGATCATATTATGTTTTTGACTATTAGAAGAGTAGAATGCAAAAAGAAAGAGAAGGTAGTTTTCCTTTTTCAAAAAAAATAAATAACTCATATTTTTAAGGCTAAATTATCAAAAATACCCCTGAATAAGGGGTTGGTTTCAATTATACCCCAAATTTTGAAAAGTTTTATTTTAACATTTGAACTTTGATATTTGTTTAAAAAATACCCTTGAAGACTTTTTTTCATCAAATTCATAGTCGGAAAATGACGTTTTTGCATTTGTATTGTTACTTATGTGAACATATTTGAACATATACGTTGAAAAAAAAATCAAAACATATGCAAATACGTTATTTTTTGTCCATAAATTTAACGAAAAAATCTTCAAGGGTTGTTTTGAAACAAATTTCAAAGTTCAAGGTTAAAATGAAACTTTTCAAAGTTTAGGGGTATAATTGAAACCAACCTCATAGTTCAAGGGTATTTTTAATAATTTAACCTATTTTTAATGGTGATTAGTAGGAATCTTCTCTCCTAAGTAAGGAAAAGAACCCTACTAATCATACTTTCCTCATGAGCGGGCAGAAGCCCATTGTTAAATTTTTTGTAATTATTATTTTTTTAAAAAAAGTTTCTTCTTGTGATGTGTAGCATCATGCTACCGGGTCATATGTTATATGATTACATAGGTGTTAAAAGATAGGTCGTAATTACACTAAACCTTTCTCGAATGGGACTTTTAGTAAACAACAAATGTGGAGTATGTAAATTTGAACATCCAACCTTAATAGAAAGAGTACATATCAATTATTGTTGAGCTATACTAATTACAAATTTAATCTCTATAGGCTTAATTTCAATTTGATCGCTATAGTTTTAGTTTAGTCTTGTAACTTTAAATGTTGCAATTTGATTCTTATGGTTTAACTTAGTTTTAATTTAAAATCTTACTTTAATCCTTTTAGTTTGATCATACGATAATTGGAGTTTCTTTACCAAATAAAAGAGGGTTTAAGGATGAGTTGTCCAGTTTAACAAACCTACATGGTCTAAATTTAAACTTTTAAAATAAAGACCAAATAGAAATTAAGTTTGACTTATTGGGACTAAATTGAAACTAATTCCAAACTTATTGACCAAATTTGTTTTTTTAGTACAAAATTAGTTTTTTCATTTTAACACAATACCCATTATTTAATGATGATTTTTTTAAAAACTTTTTTTTAATGATAATTTGTATTTTAATGTATATTTTGTTATATACATAGTGTAAAATTTCGCTCGACATGACGTTTGGGGGGGAATTTCGTTTTTCCCCCCCTTTCGACAACATGTCGTCGAAACCTCGAAGGAGCAAATGAGCGACTTATTTTTGAGTTAAGCCAGGAGTGTCTTTCTCGAATGAAAACATCAATCATCGAGGTTTCGACGACATGTCGTCATTTTTTTTTTAAATGTCAGGCTTTGAAATGCGCATAGGAAAGGGGTGCGTGCAAGGTTTATATATATATATTTTAATTTAATATTTTCTTTGTTAATAAATAATAAGTAATAGCCTACGTCCACAGGCAGAGGGAGAGAGCAATTAGATAAGAGTTTAAAGAGTTTATATATGACACATCTCTTAAACTCTAATATAGAATAAGCCCAAAAAGTCTAATATATAAACTGATTTACATATAACTTAGGTTGAATTTATTTATTTGGGTGGGGGTGGTACGTAGGGGCATTTTTAAAGGTTGTTTATTTTCAAACTATAGTAAAAACACGCATAATTTATCAATATTTCAGAAATTTTTTATGTTTGCCTTCACTACCCAATTAAATGTTTTTTTTAATCAATTTTTTATGTTTGCCTTCACTATCCAACCAAAAACCAGATTTTCCTCTTGTAGTGAGGCCCAATTGGACGACCATGAAAGCCATCAAAATATGCGGGCGTCTTTAAGAGTCCAAATCCACAAGTTTTCAGCCCAAGTTGCAAGGTTGAGTTAATATAAAATATAAACTAGAGAATAGAAAATGGGAAATTATGGGCTGACCAATTTTGTATTTATTTATTTATTTAAATATTATTATTTCATGAAGACGGCCACTTTTGTTGATAAAAAAGGAAAATGGAAAACAAGTTTTATATTATTAGGTAAAAACATATCCAAATGGAAGAGAAATCTTTAATGAAACCAACAAAACATAATGACATTGACAACTTCTTTTTTTCTTAAATGATTATATATATTTATTCCAAATTTGAAATCTTGATAACAAGCTTTGGCGTAAATTAGATCTTAGTCATATACCGTTAATTAATTAAAAGCTACGAATATGATTAAAAAATTTTAAAATAGCTAAAACAAAACAATTATTATCATCTTCATAATGCTAACTAACATGCTTTCACAAATACATGAAAAGAGAGCTTTTGTTTCAATTATAGCTCCCAGTCTTCAACATATTACAGAATCTCGAAACCTTACCATTCCATTTACACCCTTCACAGGTATATTCTCCATAATAATCATTTTCATCTTTCCAATCCCATCCATTTCTTCTCTCATTAATCTTACAATTATTCTTAATTACACAATCATAATCTTTTTCCAACGAAGAAATCTTGTTGATAATCCAAATACCCCTAAAAAATTCCTTAACTTTTTGGCGACATTCGGCCATTTTAAACCCTAATTTGACCTCACATTTCTTCAAAAACTCCACTCCCTCATCCTTCGCTTTATATTTGGGAAGAAAAAAAAAAAAATTATCACACACGTGAAACTAAACTTTCTCCTTTCTTTACCAAAATAATAATAATAATAATTAAGACTGATTTGATAATTATTTGATTTTGGATTTTTGCAAATGGTGTTTGGTTTTTTCACCCTTTGTCTACTTTGGATTTCATTTTTTTTTAAAAAAAAACATACGAATTCTTAGCTAAATTCTAAAAACAAAAATAAGTTTGTGAAAACTACTTTTTTTAGTTTTCAAAACTTGGCTTGATTTTTGAAAATATAGTAAAAAATAGATAACAAAAACAAGAAAATTCATAAGTAGTATTTATAGGCTTAATTTTCAAAAATAAAAAACCAAATGGTTATTAAACTGAGCATAAATTACAAGTTTTGTTTGAATTTTTAAAATTGTGTTTAATAGATTTTTTAAGTGTTCAAATTTTTAGTTTTGTGTTTAATAGGTTTTTAAATTTTAAATCATCTTCAATAAATTCCTAAAATTTTCAATGTTGTGCTTTATAAATTTATAACTTATTAAACATTGTTTAAAAATTAAAAATTTATTAGACAGAAAAAAAAAAAAAAGGAGAAGCTATTAGAGTGCACAAGAAATTTGTAATAGGAGTAGGACTACATTTGAAATATAACTAAAAAAATTGAATTCCATTTTTTTTTTGTTTGGAGAAAAAGTTAAATCTCTTTTTCACCCTCTACCCTCTATCATCTCTCAATTAAAATTTAAAATGCATGTAAAAATTAAGCGTACCTTGAAAATTGAGAGCCCAAAACCTCTGATTTTCTTTTCAGCTGACCCATTAATTATTCTACAATCTGCAAGCTTTTCACTTCTCAACAGCGTCGTTAATTTGTTGTTTTTCAAGTAGTGTACAAATGTTTTGATACGAAGAAAAGAGAGGAAGAAGGCTTTATTTATAAGCAATGAAAGAGAGTTTTTCAAAAATTTGTTTCCTTATAGGAAAAAGAAAGATGTCATATATGGGTGGGAAATAGGAGAGTTTATTTAACGATTATGAACAAAAAATTGACCCTTGATAAGGTCCGATTGGTAGTTAAAGTGCCAGGTTGAGTGTTGAACAAGAACAAAAGTTCACACTCCAATCTGAGGGAAGAACCAAATTGAACCAATTGAATAGGTTTGGTTTGATTTAGTTTTGCATAATCATTTAGTTCTAACTAAACCTGCCAACTTGAGCATATCTCAAATTGTTATGGCATAAACTTTCGAATCCCTCACCCCATGTTGTTGAACTAAAAACAAAAAAAATCCAAACCCCAACCATATTCGGGTTCAACAAATATTAGGTTGAACTGAACCAAACCAAACCTAATGAATATATAATCATTTAGTTCTAAGCCATAAATATAATTGTTTATGCATGTTAATTTTAATTTAAGTGGCATTTGTATTTTCTTAGATCGACCATGATATTTTTGAAGTTAAAATGCAACTCTATGTTTAGAGTAAAATTTCTATAACTAAATGGCACAAATAAACCGAACCAAACCAAATCAAACCAATTCGATTTGGTTTATTTGACCAGAAACCAAATCAAGCTGATTTACACCCCTAATCCATAGCATCCTAATATTATTTTTTGACCAAGAAAAAAGTTAGCCCCTAGTATTCTAACTTCTAACAAGCATTTTGGTAAAAACAGGAGCAGAAATGGCTGCAAGAGCAACTTGCTTCAGAACAAGAGGCACTGTATGGATCAAAGCCGATAGCCAAGAAACTATTGGGTCAGAGCAACACAATGTTGGGGACCCCCGGTCGCCGGATCGGAACTCCGGGCCGGTATGGCATTTCCGGCGGCAAAGATCGGAGAGAAAGTGGGAGAGTACCTAACATAATACCAGTCAACTATGTTGCTCTTCCAAAAGATGATTCAGCTTCCAAAGGAGCTTGAGGCTGAGGCTAATGCAGAGGCAGGTTATACATTCTAATTCTCATTGTATATGATTCCTTTGCTACTCATCAGATGTATCTATATATATATGTACGTACTTGCAAAAAAAACTACTTCTGCACCATAGGAATGGTTACAATCACGTTATAGAGCTTTTAATTTGATCAATCTCCTCCTAAACTTATAAAATTGTTGAAATAGACTTTTAGATATTGCATAATGCACAAAATTACCCATCAATTAACCATAAAGATGGTTACAATCTAACATTTGAACTATAGAATATTTACAATTTAGCCATTTTTTTTTCAACTAGCATAATGCATATACTCTCGACCAAGAGATTAAGGTTCAAATCCTCCACCCTACATATTGTTAAAAAAAAAATCATTTTTTTTTTAATTCTATAAAATTTACAAAACTATAACATTAATGATTTTTTTTTTTTATTGTTGATGCCGGAATTTGGATCGCCGGATCAACGATGAATTTGTATTCTTCAAAAAAAAATCCAACGATTGTCTTGTAACAACAAAGTAAATTGAGCACCGGTGTGGTGCTAAGCCACTTGCACTCCAATACTCAAGTTAGTCTTAGACTCAAGAAAAACTTAGAGAGCAAATTGTGTGTGTTGAAAAGTGTACCTTTTATGAATGATCCCTTTTGATTATATTATAACCGGCTTTTTAACCGAAAGTTATCTCGCACTTATTCTCTTAATTACCGAATAATTGCTCATTATTGCTAATGGTTTTTTCTAACATATCCTTTTCTAAAACTATCCGTTACGAACTCAAAAAATTAAAATCGTACCAAAAGGGAAAATAATGTATTTCATGTAATACATTATTAGTTTATTTCTTTAATAAAAAATTAAAATCGTACCAAAAGGGAAAATAATAGAGATTTAAATAGAAAATAATAAATAAAAGCTCATTAATGGAAAGTAAAAAGAAAAAAGAAAAGGAAATGAGAGAAACGAGAAACACATAAACGAAAAAAGAAAAGAAAAAAAGGAAAGAAGATTACACTGGATGAGAGAGAAAGAAGAGAGAAGAGAAAGAAAAAAATGAAAAAAATAAAAATAAAAAAGAAGAAAAAAACTAAAAGATAAAAAAGAATTAAAAGAAAAAAAAATTAGAATGGAAGAGAGAGAAAGAAGAGAGGGGAGAGATGAGTGTAAAAAGAGAAAAGAGAAATAGGGATACATAAAACATGAAAAAAAAAATATAAACAAAATTTGAGAAACTTCTTTTTGTAGTTTCTCAAAATTTGCCTCATTTTTAGAAACGTTTCTAAAAATTTAGAAACAAAAAATAGGATGGTTTATCAAATATGCATGTTTCTTGAAAAATGAGAAACAGAAAGAAAACGGGAATGTTATCAAACGAGTCCTAAGATTCCTCATCTATTAATGTCATTTTTGCCCTTCATTTTTCTCTTACGTATATTTTATTTCATCAATTTTCTTTATTTCTTTACTTTTAATTTTATAATTAAAAAAAATCTATGAAATTAATTATATTTATATATGTTTCATTTACATATAAAATAAATTTCATTTAAATTGTATAATATATAACTCAATTTATTTTCAATTGAAATATGAAGTGACATTTTTAATTTATTTTATTTTTCCAACGATGATCATCCAATATTTTCTTTTAAAAAAATATCACAAATTGATATTATTTCTCTCAAAATTTTCTCTATTTTGATAATATATAAATATAATTCACTAAAAAAAACAGTATTAACTATTTTACTTTTCCAACCACAATCATCCAATATATATTTTTTATTAACTATTTTACTTTTCCAACGACGATCATCCAATATATATATTTTTTTAAATATCACAAATTGATATTATTTCTCACAAAATTTTCTCTATTTTGATAATATATAAATATAATTCACTAAAAAACAATATTAACTATTTAATTATTTTCTCAAAATAAGTTTAAGTATTTCAAATTGAAATGGAAATTAATATTTCATTCTAAATCTTTTATAAATATCTTAAATCAATATAAATTAACTTATTTTACAAAATAACATATAAAATTAATATAAACGGAATGTATAAAAATAAAAGATTAAGTAATTTAAGAGAAAAATGTTATAAATAATTTAAGACAAAAATGTTATATACACTCAAATTATATTAAATTAATACATAAATTATGTAAAAATAGGTAAGGGTACTTGGAACAATACATCATTTAAAAACATTTCCATACTGAAATCTTGCAAAACAAGCATGACTATCTAAATGTTTCTGACATCTTTATGAATTTTTCTGCAAAACTAATATAGTTATCTAAAGATGTCAGACATCTATATTTTCAAGCATCTAAAATTTCTGGTATTCGAAGATGCCGAACATATTGATTCCATGAAAACAAACAACTCCTAAAAGATTATAGTACTTGAAGGAAACAAAAAAATAAAAAGAATCGAAGGAAACATGTTCAGCTATCTATAATCTATAATCTATATCTATATCTATAATCTATTAAAAAGCTACCATCTTTCAAAAACTTTTTTGAACAATTATGTCCCTTATTTAATTTATGTATTTACGAAATATGCCATTGCAATTAATTATAAATGATAAATAAATTAATTAAAAAATATATAGCAACGGAAAATAGTTGCAAATTGAAATTCCTTTTTTTTAGAATGGCACGTTCCCATGGTCATAAAATCCATAATCAAAGAAAAGAAAATGTTTTAAGTTATCAAAATGTTTGATATTATGTAGTTTGAAAAAAATGCTCTTTATTATGCCTTAAATTCCACTCTTAATTTCCTCAAAAAAAAAATATAACGCCTATTAATTCTCTCCTTAGTAGCCAAAAGTCTCTCTTCTTCAACTATTTAATTGTCTCTCTACTTCAAGTTTCATCATCCAACCATTCTCCTTGATCTTCTCTTTGCTCTCTACGCCGCCACTTAGCCAGTGACTTTCAAAGGAAAGAAGTTACGGTAACAAGGAATATTGTTGAGCCAAAAACATGTGGTAGCTTCATCCAATAGTTTTGAGTCCATATGCATCAAATAAGTACACTAGACTCTTGTGTTTACCACATAATCCATGCATGAGTCGTCTTGACTTACTCTGTCGTTTGTGTTGTTGATTTGGTTTATCTTGACTCTTTTTGTTATTTAGATGCGCATTTTCTTCCTTAGCTTCTTCATATTCTTTATTTTAAATTTCCATGCGATTTAATTATAATGAACCATTTTGTTTATTTGCTTTGATTTTTCAGGAGGATTAGAGACAACAATCGATCCTATCTCGACTCTACCACCGTTTGCCAAATTAGAACCATCGAAGGTAAATCTTGCAATATTTGTTAGTTGTTTTCTCCAGACTATTATGTTCTTCAAACATACCACCCATTTTAAATATGCAACTTTGGATGTAAATACAAAATTTACAAATATCTCAACTTTTAGTAGGTTAATTAGCACTAAAGAGAATCAACTACCAGCTTAACCATGGATCGACTTTGATTTGCAACCTCGGGTGGTTGACGCATTGAAGGGCCAGGATGTATTCAAAGCACATAGTAAACGACAAAATACCTTAATTTGTGGGAACAACTATTGTTGTTCTATTGCAAGTTTCAAAAAAAAAAAAAAAAACTATTGTTCTATTGCTAGCATTGTCAATTCTCTTGCTTAGGAAGGTGAGTGTTATTGAGTCTATATTAGAGGGGTTCATGACATCTGATGCAATGTTGAGTTTGATGGCTTTAACCTCCACCATATATGTTAAGAAGGATGGAAGTGTTTTGTGTAAGTTATAATTCTAAAATCGGTCATGTTTGAAGCCTCCATTTGTTATTATGATAATGAAGAATGACACAAATTAGATATTGAATTTACAAATATATGTAAACTGTTTAGGTTAATTCCTATCTTATATTTAACTAATGTTTGAGATTTTGGATTTTTTAAATGGGAATGATTGGTTATTGTCACATCATACAAGAAATTTGATTTTTTTTTTTTGTTATGATGGGGTTAAAAAGTATATAAAAATATGGATGTGGAAGAAACTTTTTATTGACGATATTAACTTTTCTTTAGATGCATATTAATTTGACTATATCTACCAGTATAAAGCCACCAACAATATTGTACCAGTCTCCTCGAATAATTTCTAAAATTGAAATAAAAAGACCCTTCCAACTATCCCTCTCATTTTAATGTGACATGTCTCTCTCTTAATCAATTGGGTGATTAATATTATGTTAAGAATTCTTAATATTACAGACTCTTCCAATTATTTCTCAATTAATTGAGTTAAAAAAAAAACTCAATTATTCTTATTTTATACAAGAAAATCAATGTAATAAAAAAAAAACCTACTCATTAACATTAAAGAGAACTTATTCACTTGGGATTAAAAAAATTAATATATAATGTGCAAAGCACATGCTAAATATATATATGAAAGTGTGAATGTGGAAGAAACCTTTTTTTTCGAGAATACTAACCTTGCTTTTTTATATAATACCTCAAATATCCTTAAATTTTATTAAAAAATACATTTCAACAATTAATATATATCTCACACAACCCAGACACATTCAACAATTTATCTATCTATAATCTATAATATATAATTAATATTAAAAAGCCAAAATCTTTGAAAACCTTTTTTGGATTATTTTATCCTTTTACCAAATCTTAAATTTACAAATCATGCCACTGATAATTATTTTCTAATAATTATAAAATTTATATGTTAAATGTAACTCACTAAGTAATATTATAGTATCCTAATTCAAAAATATAAATGATTTATAATCAAACTAATTAATACCCATCTAAAATAAATTAATAAAATAAAACAGTTATAGATATAAAGAGGCATGGTAAATATCATTATGAATAGACGAGGGAGTTATAATTTTAGTTTTAAATAGCATTGTGAATCATTATGAGTGAAGATGTTTATAAATTTAGTTGCAATTATCATTATTAATCAAATTATAAAACAATCACTATTAAAATTCCAACCATCAACAACAAACGAAATATATATATAAATACCACAGTATAGTATTGAAAGCTAAGTATTATAGAGTGATGTCATAGAGACTAACCCATGCAAAGAAGGGGTTTGTAAATGACGCTCATGATGGAGAGAGTAGCAACAAAAAGTATGTCACTATGAAAAATTGCTCGCTCTAACGTTAAACGATGGTCATTAGGGATTACATCTCTTTCGTCCATCAACACCATTGATCTGTTATATAATTTTAATTTTCTCATTGGTATTATTCTTTCAAATTTTCAAAATTGCTCATTAATGATCCTACTACAGTAACCAAGAATATCTTTCTTAGCCCTATGGTGGTTTCCCATTTTTCTCTCATGCCAATGTAGCTTGAGCATCTAGATCTAGGTCACTACAGGTAAAAAAAGACAAGCACTACTATCCTACTCGGGTATTTTTCCTTTTTTTTTCTTTTATGAATTTTGGTTCATCTCTATTGGCATAGGAGTATTGCATTATTCAGTATGACCTCAAGTAAAAACTATCAATTTCGTGGATTTGCATGATGGATGACATTGACAAACAAAACCGACAAACTACAAAGATGAAAGAGACTCACAAGGAAGGAGGTTGTCAATGGTGGCGTAGGGAGAGGATGGAGATGAATTGAGATTTCAAAAGGTGGCCGTTTTTAAAACAATTTAGTTCAAATTTACAAAAATGTCATTAAATATAGCTTATTTTGGCTTTCTTTCTTTCCCTTTTTATTCCTAATTGCTTTTAATTTTTGTTAAGAAAGCACTGCATCAAAATTATTCATTTTTGTCAAATAAAATGAATTTCATTTATATATTTATATAATTAAAATAATAAATAATTATATTGATCCTATCAACAAAATACATTTAAAATATATCTTATATTAATCGAATCAATAGTTCTTTTTAGCACATTAATGTATGAGGAGATGCACATAATACCTAACCACTTGTTATACTCATATGAGTACAATGGATTGGTTTTGAAATCAATATCTAACCTCAAATTAAATGGGACACTATAATACTCATCTCATATCCCTTAATTTGAATGCCTCCCACCAATCAATTTGGGATTTGTAGTTATCCAAAAAAAGAAAAAAAAATCAATTTATTCGTACGTATCTATTTTCGATAGAAAATATTTATAAAAAACTAAAAACTTTATAGATAATTATAAACTAGTATGAATTTCATCATTTCTTTAGTTCAACATTGAGGAGGTGGAGAATTGAACCATCGATCTTTTTGAGATGGTAACTGGTGTCTTATCCACTGAGCTATGCTTGACATGAATCTCATCACTGTACATCCATATTTTTTAAAAATCCACATTTTTAGCAACAGAATATGAAATGCATTGTTTTTCAAAACCACGATTAGATTTATTTTGACAGCAAAATTTAAAATTCAAATTTATAATAAAAAAAAAACTAAAAAGATAATAAATTCGTAAATGTTTAATTTTTAAAAAATTATAAATACATAGGTCATGAATGGCAATTTATGGAGCTAATTATAAATTATTTTTGAAATATTTTCTAAATTAAAAAGATAAATACTAATTATTATTCTAAAGTTTAGTTGAAAATTTAGAACGAGTTTTAGAGGTATATTATAGAAGAAAGCAAATTACTTTTAAACAGGAGTGAGTTTTATAAATTACAAAAAAATCATAAATAAAATCGTGTCGATAAAATTCCAATTTGCTACTAAATTTAATAATTAGGTTAAACTACAAGTTTAGTCCCTAAACTTTGAGATTTGTGTGTATTTGATCCCTAAACTTTCAAAAGTATTTAATAGATCCCTAAACTTTTAATTTTGTGTCTAATAGGTCCATGACAAACTCAAAATTTGTAAGAATCAATTGATCTTATTAGATATAAAATTAAATTTATGTTTTTGTAGATCCGTGAATTTTAAAAAATTCGAAAGTTCAATGATTAAATTTGTAATTTTGAAAGTTTAGGTTCCGTTTGATAACCATTTGGTTTTTGATTTTTGGTTTTTGAAAATTAAGCCTATAAATACTATTCCAATCCATGGATTTACTTGTTTTGTTATCTACCTTTTACCTATGTTTTCAAAAATCAGGCCATGTTTTGAAAACTAAAAAAAGTAGTTTTCAAAAACTTGTTTTTGTTTTTAGAATTTGGCTAAGAATTCAAATGCTTCCTTAAGGGAGATGAAAACCATGATAGAGAAATTGAGAGAAAACAAGCTTAATTTTCAAAAACCAAAAACTAAAAATCAAATGGTTGTCAAACGGGGCCTTAGAAATCAAATAGATACAAACTATAAAATTTATGGATTAAATTTGTAATTTAATCTAATAATTGCTAAAATAAAGTTCAGTTGTAAAAATGAACAAATCATGTGGCTGTAGTTTAGTGGTAAGAATTCCACGTTGTGGCCGTGGAGACCTGGGCTCGAATCCCAGCAGCCACAAAGGTTTTTGTTTTTCAATTGTTTAAATTGTTTAATCGCTTCAGTAGAGAGTTTGTTATTGTTCTTGTGATGGATTTTTCTGACTATCATGGACTCGTTTTCAAGTGTCCAAATGTAATTAAATTATTGTTAATTGGCAAGTAAAAAATTAATGATGAAGAGTAAAGATACATATATTTGTTTAAATGCAAAGTTGATAGACATAAATAAAACATTTGAAAGTCAAAAAAAATAAAAATGAAATAAAATTTATTTGAAAATTAAATAATAGTACTTTTTTATATTCCAACTTTTTAGATTTAGTATTTTTTTTTATTGTGGTAGATAATTAATTAATTAATTTACTATTTATAATTAATTTTTGATTGCATGCTTTGTAAATTTATAAAATAGAGAAAGGGTATGAAAATGCTTTTTTAATTTTTTTTTTTAGTTTTTTTTTTAATATGTTATAGATTGATATATACACATATGGAGAAGTTGTAGGTTAAGACTTTAGCTATGGGGGGTGGGAATTGATACTTTTTAATTTTTTAAGGTTTATTATCCAAATTAATATCAATAGGATGAAACTATTTTATATTTGTCCAAATTTTCTCCCTTCATATAAGTGGAGGTAGGTAATATAATTAGTAATCGTTAAGCAACATGATCAATAATTGACAATTAGTCATCGCTAATTGAGATAAAATTAAATATGGGTTTTTTTTTTTTTTTTTTTTGCCAAGTTACTTGAAAATTCAATTATAGAATGGTACTCACTCCAGAAAAAAAAATATTGAGGACAACTTTAGTTGGCATTATTTTTAGGTTAAAACACAATTTTGATCCCTATACTTTGGGTTTAATTTCATTTTTGTCCTTGTATTTTTAAATATCTAAATTTAGTCTTTGAACTTTCAATAAATCTTAAATTAGTCTAACAACATGGACCAATTTTAAATTTTATTGAAAGTACAGAGACTAAAGTGGAATAAGACCTAAAATACATTAGATGATAATATGTGTTCTATCTATTAAACCATGCTTAGATTGTCACGGTGTCAATGTTATTTCAACGTAATTAAGACATCTTAGTACACTATTTATTATTATCACCAACATGATTATTTACTATATTATTTATAGAAAATAACTGGTTGGCCCCATGATGTATTATTTGGTCGGCCTCTAAACACCATTTTTTTTTCCATTTTCTGGACTTCAAACAATTGTAAGAATGGAGATCGAACTAGACCTTTCAAATGATAATTGATATTTTATTCATTGAACTATGCTTAGAGGACGACATCACATATTTATAAACTAAATTAAAAGAGAATTGTTTTGAAATTTGGTCCAAATTTTATAGTAAGCCTTGGTTTCGGGCGTCAAAATCAGCCATGGTCCTGAAGACGGCCTCGGCCAGCGGCTGCGGAGATTGCGGAATTATTCAACAGCCCATCGGCAGCTTCGGCAGAGAGGGACATCTTCAATCTTCATTTGATTTTTAAATCATAAATCTTTTTCTTTGACTAACCATATATTTTAATCTTTAATATTTAAGTTTTTTTTTTTCTTTCTTTCTATTTCAATTCTTAGTCTTTTAAAAGTTTCAATTTTACCCATATATATTGAAAATCGAGTATTTACAATAACTAAATATTAAAAAGAAGTATGTATGAATTTAAAAATAGTAATATTTATGAGTTGGTCAATTGTTACTCGTTAGTATATTTTCTATATAAACTTACAATTTCATATCAAATTAGTTACTACATACCGAATTATATAAAATGAGTAAGGTTTAAATTTTATAGACGAGTATTGTGCTAATATCATCAAATTAAACTATGAAGTATTTTTAACTCAATTTTTTTTTATGAAATATGTGTTGTGGGTGAAATTGGACTAAAGAGATCAACCGGAATTACAAGGGAATCTTGCAATATAAGATTAACCTTTTCAAATCCAATTCCTAAATAGAAGGGGAAACCTTTTATCCTTATCTAAAAAGGAATATGGAAAACAAAGGTCCTATAAATATGTCATTATGACTCAAAGAAAGGGAGTTCAACTTAACCCTCATTCTCTAAATTATAGCTTGCTACACTCAAATTCTCCTTGCTAACTTAAGCATCGGAGCTGGTGTGGCAAATGCCACATCAGTGCCTAGCTTTTTCTCTTTTGCAGGTCACCTCTTTCCCTTAAATTACAAATTCATCGTGGTTGTCACGTGGAGATCAGGTGAGATTTCTCCTGTCCAAAATTTGGCAACAACAGTTGGCGCCGTCTGTGGGGAACGAGAGTGCTCTACCTTGCATACATGAATTGAGAAAATCATAGTTATGAAGACATGGGGGCTTAATGAGAAGGTTTTCTTCAACATATATATCAACTGAAGGAATTCGGTCGAAAATCAATGGAATTCGATTTGAATCTGATTTTCATGCTGAAAGTGCTCCAAATGAGTCTAGCCACATGAAGACAATTTGCTAGCGAGAATCCAAAGTCACAAAGCAAATCCACCAATGCAAAATCCCTCTTGGATGAATTGAACAATCTCAGATTGCATGAGATTAAATTTCAACCCATATTGGTTTTTGTGCATTCGGCGCATCGGGAGATTGGAAGCGAATTTCTCACTAAAACTGGGCAATTACGAGGATTAGCATATAATTATGGAGATCCATGCATCAATGTGACTAAAATTTTGATGCATCAACTTCAAAGATCTCTACCAAATCAAAAAATTTTCAGTTTTTCCTTATAAGGAAAGTCCAAATTGATTAGGGGACTGAATAAGGGATATGTCTCCTTGTCAAACAAAAAGCAAGACAAAGGATATGTCTCCCTATTAAACAAAAAACAAAAGACAAGATGAAGAAGAAAAGAAGTTGGGGGCTTACCAAATCCACATGGCCAAGATTATCCACACCTCTTAATTCAATTCAAAAGGATAATTTTGGAAACTCCATATGGAAGAAGATTGATAAACAGAGGAATTGCAAAGCAAAAACTCCTCAAGATGTAAAAATATGGAAATCGAAGGTTTAAACAATTAAATATGAAAAACGAGACTGCAAAGCAAATTTGGAGGAATCAACTTTGAAGGTTTCTACAAAGTTGCAAAATCACAGATAAGTTTACTTCAAACTTAAAACTTCATAGTGCAATATTTAAATTCAATAACCAAATAATTGTTTTGTTATGATCTTTTGTCTATGTTATAGCATTTTCATGCACTCTACACATGGTCTCTACATTTTTGAATTCTTTAAATGTCATTAACATGATAACATCAAAATGACAGTTTTTGTGCTCTAATAAAGAATTGAACATCATGAATTATTAAAAGTGCCATGAAATATCTATAGAAAGAAATTTATTATATGGAATTCTAGAAGTCTTGAAATTGCTTGCATGATATAACAAGTTATTCAAACAGCAGACCACTTCATAATTCCATATTTTCCTTACATAAGTGATTGGATATATTTCATTCGGCTAAATCAGTATTTCATCTGCATTGAATTGCCTAACTCTCAAACTAGAGGGTGATTTCATATGATATGAAAAAAATATCATATTCATGAAAATTATATTTTGAATGCAGAATAATTGATGGAACATTCCAGATTCCACCTATTCAAAAATACACTTATGCAAGAAGAAGTTACAAAGGCTACTAGATGGCCAAAATTTCCTCCTACGGGAGGTCGGGAAGTCCAGAATAGTCCCTACGGAGTTTGATGGCAATCCCATTTAAATTTGAGGATGCCATCGAATTTACATATTCTCTCCAGGAAAACGGCACAGATCGCGAATCCAGAAGAGAGTCTTAGCCCCCAAGAAAGATCGAAATGTTCCCTACGGGGTTGGACGACAATCTTGGGGAGATCCAAGGAGAATCTTGGAGCCCTAAATTTTCTCCAGGATGTGGACGAACACATATCCAAAGGAGAATCTTACCCACCAGGAAGAGACCGACCTACGGGGTTAGACGGCAATCCTGGGGATGATCTGAGACGCAAAATAAGCGTCACGGAACCCTAAAATTCCTATAGGAAACAGAGAAACCAAGACGTGAGATAAGCGTCATGGAACTCTAAAATTCCTACTGGAAAACGGAGAAACCGACACTCTAGGAGACTGAAAATCCTCACAAGGATGGACAGCAATAACTAGAGATAATTCGAGGCAGACCTCGAAATGTCAACAATGACTCCAAAACTTAATAAGCTACTCCCAAGTCAGGCTCCATACAATTACTCCACACGCTCCTAATCTCGAATCCTAACTAGGGAGTGGGGGCTAATGTTGTGGGTGAAATTGGACTAAAGAGATAAACCGGAATTACAAGGGAATTTTGCAATATAAGATTAACCTTTTCAAATCCAATTCCTAAATAGAAGGAGAAACCTTTTATCCTTATCTAAAAAGGAATATGGAAAACAAAGGTCCTATAAATATGTCATTATGACTCAAAGAAAGGGAGTTCAACTTAACCCTCATTCTCTAAATTATAGCTTGCTACACTCAAATTCTCCTTGCTAACTTAAGCATCGGAGCTGGTGTGGCAAATGCCACATCAGTGCCTAGCTTTTTCTCTTTTGCAGGTCACCTCTTTCCCTTAAATTACAAATTCATCGTGGTTGTCACGTGGAGATCAGGTGAGATTTCTCCTGTCCAAAATTTGGCAACAACAATATGTAACTCAATTAATATAGTGCTTTTGACATAACATCATCATCTTGTTAATTAATTTTAACATTTTGCGACAATAAGAACTTAATTGAAAACGTTTCATTGTATTAGAGATAAAATTGAAACTTTTAAAAGATTAGGGACCACGTGGAAAGAAAAAACTCTCAAACATTAGAGACAAAAACATATATTTTAGCAAAAAAAAAAATTGATAGGTTAAATATTTCTAAAGAATCCTAATATATCTTTTAAGCAATTCTTAATTTGGACTTTAATTATCTTTTTTGTTTTTGTCATATTTGGACATGTATTGCAGGCATACCATTTTGAACAAATAGATTTTATTGATTGACGGGCTAGATTTTCTAATGGGCATTTTGAATTTAATGTGTCAAACAACATTCGAGTGACATCTATATGTGTTGTTGCCAAATTTTGGACAGGAGAAATCTCACCTGACCTCCACGTAACAACCACGATGAATTTGTAATTTAGGGGAAAGAGGTGACCTGCAAAAGAGAAAAAGCTAGGCACTGATGTGGCATTTGCCACACCAGCTCCGATGCTTAAGTTAGCAAGGAGAATTTGAGTGTAGCAAGTTATAATTTAGAGAATGAGGGTTAAGTTGAACTCTCTTTCTTTGAGTCATAATGACATATTTATAGGACCTTTGTTTTCCATATTCCTTTTTAGATAAGGATAAAAGGTTTCCCCTTCTATTTAGGAATTGGATTTGAAAAGGTTAATCTTATATTGCAAGATTCCCTTGTAATTCCGGTTTATCTCTTTAGTCCAATTTCACCCACAACATTAGCCCCCACTCCCTAGTTAGGATTCGAGATTAGGAGCGTGTGGAGTAATTGTATGGAGCCTGACTTGGGAGTAGCTTATTAAGTTTTGGAGTCATTGTTGACATTTCGAGGTCTGCCTCGAATTATCTCTAGTTATTGCTGTCCATCATTGTGAGGATTTTCAGTCTCCTAGAGTGTCGGTTTCTCCGTTTTCCAGTAGGAATTTTAGAGTTCCATGACGCTTATCTCGCGTCTTGGTTTCTCTGTTTCCTATAGGAATTTTAGGGTTCCGTGACGCTTATTTTGCGTCTCAGATCATCCCCAGGATTGCCGTCTAACCCCGTAGGTCGGTCTCTTCCTAGTGGGTAAGATTCTCCTTTGGATATGTGTTCGTCCACATTCTGGAGAAAATTTAGGGCTCCAAGATTCTCCTTGGATCTCCCCAAGATTGTCGTCCAACCCCGTAAGGAACATTTCGATCTTTCTTGGGGGCTAAGACTCTCCTCTGGATTCACGATCTGTGCCGTTTTCCTGGAGAGAATATGTAAATTCGAGGGCGTCCTCAAATTTAAGTGGGATTGCCATCAAACCCCGTAGGGACTATTCTGGACTTCCCGACCTCCTGTAGGAGGAAATTTTGGCCATCTAGTAGCCTTTGTAGCTTCTTCTTGCATAAGTGTATTTTTGAATAGGTGGAATCTGGAATGTTCCATCAATTATTCTGCATTCAAAATATAATTTTCATGAATATGATATTTTTTTCATATCATATGAAATCACCCTCTAGTTTGAGAGTTAGGCAATTCACTGCAGATGAAATACTGATTTAGCCGAATGAAATATACCCAATCACTTATGTAAGGAAAATATGGAATTATGAAGTGGTCTGCTGTTTGAATAACTTGTTATATCATGCAAGCAATTTCAAGACTTCTAGAATTCCATATAATAAATTTCTTTCTATAGATATTTCATGGCACTTTTAATAATTCATGATGTTCAATTCTTTATTAGAGCACAAAAACTGTCATTTTGATGTTATCATGCTAATGACATTTAAAGAATTAAAAAATGTAGAGACCATGTGTAGAGTGCATGAAGATGCTATAACATAGACAAAAGATCATAACAAAACAATTATGACATGCATAGTTTGGTTATTGAATTTAAATATTGCACTATGAAGTTTTAAGTTTGAAGTAAACTTATCTGTGATTTTGCAACTTTGTAGAAATCTTCCAGGTTGAGGCTTTAAAATTTGCTCCAATTGCAATTGTTTGACATCCCTCCACATTCTCAGCAGATTTTTCAACTTCAACTTTAGATGAGATAGGAACTCCAAACTCAGCGAGACGCAAAGCAAGGGCCATATCTTTTATGACCCAATAGGTAGAGTTGAGCAAATTTATAATCCTTAACAACCACATATACTGGGATTGTTCATGCTATGTGTCACTGATATTGGATTCGTGCCCATCATCTTGATTATACCTCCACTTTCAACTACTCCATCGAACAAGAAAGATTAAAATTCTTGCTTTGGATAGGAATTTGATCTCATTAAGTGGGCCTGTTACTGCTTGTCACTGAAGGAAAAAGTGTGTTGTTGAGATGGGTCATTGATGCTACAGGTTGTGTTTGGTTTGTAGATTGCCTCAAATCGCAAGTCGCTTTGTGGAGTTCATCGTCGCCGAGGAAGATGATATCACCGGACGATGGATGAATATCCAATAAGGTTGAGGTGTGGGGCTGACATCATTGGACGGTGGATGAATATCATGTCTTCATTCTTGTTCAAGACCTTTTACTCTTTAATTGGATATTGATTTTCTTGATCTTTGCAATGGTAAAGCACTCTCAATCCCCACAGACGGCGCCAACTGTTGTTGCCAAATTTTGGACAGGAGAAATCTCACCTGACCTCCACGTGACAACCATGATGAATTTGTAATTTAGGGGAAAGAGGTGACCTGCAAAAGAGAAAAAGCTAGGCACTGATGTGGCATTTGCCACACCAGCTCCGATGCTTAAGTTAGCAAGGAGAATTTGAGTGTAGCAAGTTATAATTTAGAGAATGAGAGTTAAGTTGAACTCCCTTTCTTTGAGTCATAATGACATATTTATAGGACCTTTGTTTTCCATATTCATTTTTAGATAAGGATAAAAGGTTTCCCCTTCTATTTAGGAATTGGATTTGAAAAGGTTAATATTATATTGCAAGATTCCCTTGTAATTCCGGTTTATCTCTTTAGTCCAATTTCACCCACAACAATATGTATTCAAATATGTTAATAAAAGTCAAAGTGAACATAGCTCGACGGTAATTATTATGTATCATCGATCAAGAGGTCAGATATTTGAATCTCTCATCCCAAATGTGGTTGAACTAAAAAAAAAATTGTTAATAAAACAATAATTTAATGAGCTAACAACTTTTTATGAATATATTTTGTTATATGACTTATTTTTTAATACATCATGAGTAAAAATTAGAATCTTAAAATTTTAAAAGATTAAAGACCATATTGAGAATTAATTAACCACACGCTCTGATATATTTAGTTTTTATTTTGATTCTCAATATTTTATTCGTTTGCGAAATTCAATTTTATTCATCTAATCTCGATTGAATTTGAGATTTAGCCTACGCCAAAAAAAAAAACTAGTGTCATTTCAAATTATTTTGTTATAACAATGATTAAATTTGAACTTCAATCTAAAACAAAATCGCTAAAGTTAAGACTTGTGATGTGTTCGAATCTTATAAAATTATTTATGGCTGAACAACCACCATTTTTATTTTATTATATATTTAACTTTAAAAAATATATGTTTCCATTACATCCAATAATAATAATAATAATAATAATAATAATAATAATCAAAAGTAATGCTCTCTTTAAAAAAAAAAAAAAGTAATGTTGCAGTATGTACAAAAAGCAAACATGGATCTGCAGGATCAAGCTTTATTAATTAAGCAACATTTCTTTAGTAGAAAATGGGGAAAATCCCATCATTGCACCTATATTTAAATGTACATATTAATATTAATTAAGTGTGTGGAAAATGATACAAATGAGTGTTGAATGAGAAACTTTCGCAAATCATAAATTATCACGTCATTATTTTAAATTGATGACAAAGTTGCATGTTATTAATTTGTAGACCAATTATAAATTAAAACATGTCTCAAAATTAAATAAATGAGATTAAATTGAAAAAATTAAATAATGACAATGAATTTAATCCAATCAGATTGGCTATGCCATGAATTACTCCAATCAAAATTTGACATGTCTACATGATGACACAAGTTAATCCAATCAAACTACACCACCATGTGTATTTGATGACATAAATTAGCCCAATCAGATTGCACCATATGGCAGAAAGATCACAATCAGGCAGGCTCAAGCCCATCTGACCTCTTAAGTCAACCCTCATTCAGGGACATGGAGAATTCATAGAGGACTACCAAAAGACTAGAGACTTTGAAGACCAAAGATGCTCTAAAGATCAAAAGACTTCGAGACTTCTTCAAGATCAACAAGCCAGAGGCTAATCATCTAAGAAGATCAACAAGTCGTAGGCCGATCATCCAAGAAGATTAACAAGTCATAGGCCGATCATCCAAGAAGATCAATAAGCCTGAGGCTGATCATCCAAGAAGATCAACAAGCAGGAGGCCGATCATCCATGAAGATCAACAAGTAAAGGCCGACCATCCAAAAAGATCAACCAGCCATAGGCCGATAATCCAAGCAGATCAACAAACCAGAGACCGATCATCCATGAAGATCACCAAGCCGGAGGCTGATCATTCAAGTAGATCAATAATTTGAAAGTCGATCATCCAAGAAGATCAACAAGCTAGCAGGCCAATCCAAAATCAACAAGTAACAAGTTAATTAAAGAAAATCAAAAGCTTAAAGCTTACATATTTGAGAGAGAATCAAAGAATAAACTTTAGAGATTATACTCCACTACATTCAAATTAATATAAATACAAAGTTTATTTACACGTGTCTTTTTTTTTTTTTTTTTTTTTAAATTGGTGTGAATAATGAGAAAAGTCTTAAGTTAAAGAACAAGTAACCTGTTGCATCTAACATTTTTTTTGGTTGACAATCAATATGAAGGGTAACGAACAGTTTCAAAGAAAAAGAAAAAGGAAAAAAAGAAATGTAATGAACTAACCAACTTGTTTATTTTGACGAAGATTTTTATTCACAAGAATAAGTAAAAGTAGAGAAATTTGAGGTCTATACCAAAAAAATTATTTAATTGTATAGAAAAAACCGTTCTTTTACCCATGTGCTTGGAATTGATGAATCCATTTCAACCCATAAATTTATATTCTTATCAAATCAAACACTATGGTCAAAACCATGCCAAAAGATTGTTAAAAATATCAACTAATTAATCATTCAAAATCGAAAAAAAAAAAAAAGTCAATCAAAGCATAATTTTCCAGTCTAAGCGTAGCTTAATTGGTTAAGATGTTATAACATCAACTAAAAAGTTAGAGGTTTAAATCCTCATTTCTATTGTTGAACTAAAAAAAACATAACTCAATAGATAACGTCTTGCTTCATAACCATTTAGTTTTTTGTGTTTGAAAATTGTGTGCTTGTTTTCTCATAATTTCTTTACAATAACTTTTATTTTTCTTAAGAAAACATTTGAATTTGTTGAATGAGAAATTTCAGCCAATCACAAATTGCCACATCATTAATTTACATTAATGATGAAGTAAATTTGAGACCAATTACAAATTTACATGTGTCATCAAATTAAATTAAGTGATATGAAAAATTGACAAATCAAATAATGCCACCTATCTAATATTGACCCACCATGCGACTTAAGCCAGTCTAATCAAATTATGCCACGTGACAGTTGGAACCGAAGCTAATTTAGCTTGAGATCACTAAAAATAGATTGAGCCAAATTTAAATAATTCAAGCTTATTAAGAAAAAGTTTGGATTAAGCCCAAATCAGCTTAAGCCCAAAAGTTGGCTCAAAGTCAACAAGCTCAAACCCATATAAGGTCCATCAAACTCTATAAATAAAGGAGGTCACCCCTCATTTGAAGACATTCATAAGAGACAAAATCTAGAGCATTCAGTCAGAGAATTCAGAAGTTTTATAAATTAGAAGCTCCAAGAATCAGAATCCAGATTCAAACTCAGATTTAGAGAAGTTAAAATTCAGAGCATTCAGAAACTCCAAGATTTAGAATCTATAAAATTCAGAAAGATCCAGTATTCAAAATTCAAAAGGTTCAAGACTCAGAAGACTTCAAAAAGATCAACAAGCCCGCAGGTAAAGATGTCCACGGGGTGGGGCGGGGTCGGGGATGGCTTCCCCGTCCCCGCCCCCCATTTCATTTTCCGCCCTCGCAAAATTCCCCATTTAATTTTGCGAGGATCGAAGCGGGGATTTCCTGTGGGGAATATGCGGGGATCTGGTTCCCCGCAGGAAATTATTCCCCATTTATATTTTTTATTTATTTTTTAAATTTTGATTAAATAAAATATTTTTTTAGAAAATTTCTATTTAAATTATTAATTCCTAATGGTAAATTTCTATTTAAAGAGATTTTTTTAAAAAATTTCTTTAGAAAAATAAAATAATACATAATAAAATATTAAATTTAGTATTTATTATATATATAAATATACATATTAAAAATAAATCAATTAATCGAGGCGGGGGCGGGACGGGGATGGGGAATACATTCCATGTTCCCGTCCTTGTTTAGCTAACGAATAAAAATTTCCCCCGCTCCCTCCCCCATTCCTATTTGGGCGGGGCGGGTCCTCGCGAGGAAAATGAACATCTCTACTTGCAGGCTGATCCAAGGTCAATAAGTCAACAGGTCGATACAAGAATATCAATAAGCCAACAAGTCGATCCAAGATCAATAAGCTAACAAGCTGATCCAAGATCAACAAGCCAACAGACTGATCTAGGAAAATCAACAAGCTTACATACTTGAAAGAAAGAATCAGAAGACAAATATTAGAGATTGTAACACCTATACAAAATCAATAAAGTTAAGTTCATTTTCAGAAATTAAATTTATTTTGAAATTTTGTGTGAACAAAATGCTTAGCCAAATTTCAAACATAAAAACTACTTTTTGAAAACCATTTTTATTTTTAAGTTTTCAAAACTTTGGTTGGTTTTTAAAAACATATGTAGAAAGTGCATAACAAAACAAGGAAAACTTTGGTTTTTCAAAACTTTGGTTGGTTTTTAAAAATACCTAGAAGTAGTATTTTTAAGCTTAATTTTCAAAAACAAAAAACCAAAAATCAAATATGGTTATCAAACGGGGCCTAAGATACTCATTATTTTTTCCTAAAGTCGAAGATTCGATTCTCTATTCTATCATTGTTGAATTTAAAAAAAAAAAAAACAAAACAAAAAAAACTCAACCATGTGTAGATTTGTTTTAATTGAATTTAAAATAAATTAGGGTACAATTGCTCTTCTCCTTCCTTCTCTCACTTTGAGCACAACTTAATTATAAAAATACAAAAACTTAATCACAAAAGCAAGCAGTAAAGAAAGTCAAACCCAAAAAAAAACACACACACAACTAACACAACTAAAAAAGAAGAAAAACAAGTATTGGTTGGACACACATATATTCATGGAGACAAAATGGTAAAAGAAAAAACAACTCAACCAATAAAAGATATGAACATTATTCAAATTCAAATTGATTGAGTAAAAAAAAAAAAAAAGAACTTTCATCAAAAGTAACAATTTAGTTCCTATATTTTAAAATTTCAAACGATTTAATGAAAAGAAAATATTAAGATTTAATGAGGTTTATTATATAAGTAGATTAGTAAACTAATTTGGGACCCGATTTATTTATAAGCTACAAAGTTTAAATTGTTAAATAATAAAATTTGATAAGTTTTTTTTATAGTAGAGTTAAATTGTTACAAATTTGAAAGTACTAAATTCTTATGGACTAAATTGTTACTATTATCAAAGCTTGACCAAAAGTGGTTTAAAAGAAAAAAAAAAAAGGAAGAAAGAAGAAGAAGATCAATTCTAGTTTCTCAAGTTACTCTTACAAGTTGATAACAAGCTGAGAGAAAAAAAAAGAGACTTTGTCCAATCCGTCTCAACGAAGTCTTCATCTTAAGAGCAGACCAACCGGAGAGGGCGGAGGTTGAATTGAATTATCCAACTCGACGCGTTTTGGCGCAATAAAATCCCCAAACCAAAAACCCATCACACTCCCAACCATGTTCCCAATTTGATTAATTCTCTTTTAAATCTCCATGACAAGTCTTCGTACTTAGCAGACAAAACCCACCCATAAGCCTCACCAATTCTCTTTCATCCTCTCTCAACAGCGGCCTGCTCAACCAGAGCTCGACTCCTCATCTATTTTGTCCTCAGCTATGTCTTTATTGCTTATCGTTTTCGTTTCTCGCCTTTTCTCTGCTTAAAGATCCACGACCCTTTTGATTTTTTGCCCTGATGGGTCGATGAGTTTCTTTGACAACTTCAATTTGTTGATTGGCTCTTCTGATTTCTGGGTTTGTGTATGGATTTGATTGTGGGTTGTTCTATCTAGTTGTTGGGAAGAGTTTGGTGATGTGGGTGTTGTAGTTTATCTTCAGATTTGATTCGATACAATACAAGGATTGAGGCATTGACTTTTTCCTTTACTTGTTTGTACATCTTCTTTTGAGGGATATACTTTTCTATTCGATTGCTTTGCCATTTTTGTACCTATAAGAGGTTCTCAAGCTTTGGGGATGATTCTGATTCTTGATTCTGTTTGATTTTGCATATGCTTGTTTGATTGTAATTCTGTGGTTAGTTTATGAGCTTATAGGTAGAGCCAAGTCTTTGTTTCGAGATTTCATTGTGATGTTTTGAGGTTGACTTGGAGATTGTGTATTGAGCTTTTGAAGATCGGATCTTAAGTTTGGTGTTTAATTGTCAATCAATCGCATAGAATTGGAATGTATCCTTGTGTTTGAATTGAGGAAGTTGCTGGAAGGTTATTGAGTTGTGGTAATCGATGGGGAATACTTGTGTAGGACCAAGCATTTCGAAGAATGGATTCTTTCAATCTGTGTCTGCTGCTATGTGGCGATCTAGATCTCCCGAGAACTCGGTTTCTCATCATACTAATGGAGACAATGTCCACGAGGTTGCAGCTAGCGAACCCGAATCGCCTTTGCCTGTTCAAAGCCAACCCCCTGGAAAAGTGACAATGCCAGAATCAGAAGCCAAACCAGAACCGCCTGCGGAACCTAAGGTGCGCCCTGTTATGAAGAGGGTGGGTAGCGCGGGGCTTCGGGGTTGTTCAGTTTTACAGACAAAAACTGGAAACTTTAAGGAATATTACAGCTTGGGTAAGAAACTAGGCCAAGGACAATTTGGGACAACATATATGTGTGTGGAGAAGGCGACTGGGAAAGAGTATGCTTGTAAGTCAATTGCAAAGAGGAAGTTGGTCACTGAGGAGGACGTTGAAGATGTGAGAAGGGAAATTCAGATAATGCACCACTTGGCCGGACACCCAAACGTTATATCAATCAAGGGGTCTTATGAGGATGCAGTTGCGGTTCAGGTAGTTATGGAGGTATGTGCTGGAGGCGAGCTATTTGATAGGATCATTCAACGTGGACATTATACCGAAAGAAAGGCTGCTGAGCTTACTAGGACCATAGTCGGGGTTGTGGAGACATGTCATGCTCTTGGAGTAATGCACCGAGACCTTAAGCCCGAGAATTTTCTCTTTGTCAGCAAGGAAGAGGAATCACTTCTCAAGACAATTGATTTTGGACTATCAATATTCTTCAAACCAGGTATATAACTGATTTTTGACATAATAATTACTATAGCCATCAGTTCTGTATCTCTCTATAAACTGCTATATGGGTTGAGATGATATTTGTTATCTGATTCTGTTTACCATGGTGTTACTGACAAGAGTGAAGGTAATGAATGTTTTATGAAGAGCTTTCTTGAAGCAACCTCTTTCACTTATTGTCATGAACTAGTTCAAAACTCTTGGACCCTGTTTTTTAGTGCAGTTTATGTTCATATGAATGTAGAACTGTATAATCGCACTGGGCCGTGATTTTGACTCTGCATTTCTGGTTTATGTTCATTCAGGCGAAAAGTTTAATGATGTGGTCGGCAGTCCGTACTATGTTGCACCTGAAGTTTTGCGGAAGCGCTATGGTCCTGAAGCAGATGTTTGGAGTGCCGGAGTAATTGTATACATTCTGTTAAGTGGAGTGCCTCCCTTTTGGGCTGGTAAGTCTATTTTGATCCATTAACTTTTGGAAGTTTAACCTTCATATACTGAACATGAATTTCTTTGTTATAGTCACTTCTCTCCTCTCTTATTCTGTTTTCCATGTTTTGATGTATAGAATCTGAGCAAGGGATATTTGAAGAGGTCCTGCACGGCGATCTTGACTTCTCTTCTGACCCTTGGCCCAGCATATCCGACAGTGCGAAAGATTTGGTGAGAAGAATGCTTGTTCGAGACCCAAGAAAGAGACTGACAGCATATGAAGTTTTGTGTAAGTCATCTCTTGAATTTCATGTTCCATAGTTGTTCATCATACGTTGAGTAATTTGTATGCAGCAGCTCTTCTAAGGCCTTGAATGTCGTTGAGATCCTTTTACGTATATGATCAACGTTTCTCTTGTTGCAATGTGCTTATTGAGCTAATTCATTACAGGCCACCCTTGGGTTCAAGTCGACGGTGTGGCTCCTGACAAGCCACTTGACTCAGCTGTCTTGACTCGCTTGAAGCAGTTTTCAGCCATGAACAAGCTCAAGAAAATGGCTATCAAGGTAAGCATTTGAATTTCCCATACTGATCGCTGTAGAAAAGTTTACTTGCTTACATAATTACAACTATCATCGCTGACCAAGCGAAGTAGCTATTATGAAAGCGGTAAATTTCATTCGAAATAAGTGAACGGTAATAAGAAATCAACCTGAGAGAGGGCTTGAGGATTATAAAAGGTTCCTCTAGTCGACTCGACACTGATAAAAGAAAAAATCATAAATTTGAAAGAAGTGTGGAGGAGGAACACACAGTGAAACCTTAAAACAAATAATGTCCCAAACCTTCCTCCTTTTTTTCGAACAGTCTTTGAGGAGCCTATAGTCCTTTCCCTTTCCAATCACACCTCCCAAATTCGTGGCTTTAGTAGCATCAAGTATTCTAGTTATCGACATTGTGAAAGGAAAATGTTCTGAGAGCAAGAAGCGAATCTTTCATGAAATTGGGATGAAACAAACTTGGGTAATAATCATAGAGAATTTTTAGCTGATATAATTGATTGTTCAGCTCCAAATGGAGAATGGAAAGACTTGTCTGAAACTGAATGCATGTAGTGAAAAAGTTTTCTGATTTTTTTGTTTTGAATTGTGTAGGTCATTGCAGAGAGCTTATCTGAAGAAGAAATTGCTGGCCTCAAAGAAATGTTCAAGATGATAGACACTGACAACAGCGGTCAAATCACTTTTGAAGAACTCAAAGCTGGATTGAAAAAATTTGGAGCTAATCTTAAGGAGTCCGAAATTTACGATCTAATGCAAGCAGTAAGTTCATGCTTTCTGATACCATTTTTTTGAAATAAATGCATAGCTTAATCTACTAGTATTCGTCGAGATTTGCTTGCTACACTGTGGAGCGTTTTTTCTTAACTATTAACTCGTTCAGTAGACATGTTTCAAGTTTATGCTCTGGAATTGCAGGCAGATATAGATAACAATGGAACCATCGACTACGGGGAGTTTGTAGCTGCCACATTGCATCTAAACAAAATCGAGAAGGAAGATCATCTTCTAGCAGCATTTTCATATTTCGATAAGGATGGAAGCGGGTTCATCACCCACGATGAGCTTCAACAAGCATGTAAAGAGTTCGGGATAGAAGATCTTCAAATGGAAGAAATGATGCGTGAGGTCGATCAAAACAATGTAAGTAGTTCCATTGTCATGCCAAGACATTAGAATTTCTTACTACTAGAGACCGAACTCTTCTTTCGCTACTATTTTCTCTTTCTAGATTGAAGACGTTATTCGATGAGAATTGCGATAATGAATGATAAAACCGACCATCTCACGGTTCTCCTTACTTTACAGGATGGAACCATTGACTATAACGAGTTCGTGGCGATGATGCAAAAAGGAAATGTAGTGAATGCTGGCAAGAAAGGTCTACAAAGTACTTTCAGCATTGGCTTTAGGGAGGCTCTAAAACTTTAGTGTTTTTTGTAAAGGTAACATTCAAGTTAGTTTCTTTATTGTTCTTGCCTGCAAGTTATTGTAGAGCAAGGAGCACGGCCGCTCGCCTGCTCGTGTTCGAAACCGGCCTGCTCGTGTTCGAAACCACGTCATTCATTTCGATCTCTTCCTTTTCCCCTTGTTCTCAATGAGTATTCTTGGCCAGAATCAAACGTAACACTTAGAATACTATGTAGAGAAAAAGGCATATATTTTTTCTTCTTTTTCCCTTACATTGTTTTGTATCATTATTAGCTTTTAAGTTGGAAAGACTTTTGATGAGAAATGAAAATTTGAATTCGGTTTTAAGCTTTGGTAGATTTATGATGGTCAGATTTGTAATTGCATTTATTTATCCTATTTGAGCTGCTCTCCTATATAATTGCATTTATTTATCCTGTTTGAGCTGCTCTCCTATATGGAGAAAATCGATGGTCACCTTCTAAACTGTTGGATGTATAGTGAAAATGAAAATATAATTTTTAATTTCTTTATCTTACATCTAACGATATAAAATCGTTTGCCACATTGTACTTATCTCCTTGAATAATTTCTCCTCATGTGGAGTCTTGGAGAGAGTTTTGCTTAAAAAAACACCTTTAATTCAAATTCAAAGGAATAAATGACATGAAAAATGTCTTTAGATTCATTTTTGCTTAAAAAAAACACCTTAATTCAAATTCAAAGGAATAAATGACCTGAAAAATGTCTTTAGATTCATTTTTGCTTTAAAAAAACACCTTAATTCAAATTCAAAGGAATAAATGACCTGAAAAATGTCGTTAGATTCATTATATCTATATTAGGCTGGGTAGATTCTAATATGGAGGGGTTTAGAAAAAGCAAATCTTAAGAGTTCCTTTTTTTAAATAAATAAATAAATTATTTATAGTATACCCTTAAAAAATTAATGTTAAAATACTATTTTGGTCTCTATACTTTCGAATGTCCAATTTTAGTCATTGTTGTTCACACGTAATTTCAAAAGAAATAAGATACGTGTAAATAAACGTTGTATTTGAATTAATTTTGTGGGTGTGGTACAATATCTAATTTGTTCCTCTAATTATTTCTCTCTCTCAAGTATAATTTGTCTGAGGGCTTTGCAGCTTGTCCCTGGACGTGGATTCGATACGAGGACTTTGCAGCTTGTTCTCGAAAGTGAGTTTGTCTCGAGAGCTTTGTAGCTTGTTCTCGATCTTCAAAGTCTTCTAGTCTTCTCTCTCATGTACAAATGTTTAAAGGGCTTTGCAGCTTGTTCTCGAGATTGAAGCTTCAATCAATCTTTAGGGTCTTAAAGTCTTCAAGACTTTAGAGAGTGTTTAACGCCTAAGTATTTCAAGGATTCTCTCTAAATTATCTGGAGAATTTAATTTATGAATCCCTCAAAAAAAATGAGAACTTATCTATTTATAGAGCTTTCCATGACATGTGGACTTGGGCTTTAATGGTCTTTGGGTCCAACCATGGATTTGGACTTTGGTTGACTTTTGGTCTAACCATTTTGATTTGAGTTTTATTTAATTTTGACTCAAATTCCATATGACCATGATCAAATTAACTTTAATTATTTTGTCAAATGAAGACTTGTGGCATTTTAATCTAGGATTTGCCAATTTTTGTCTTTAAATTAAATTTGGGACACATGTCAATTTATAATTGGTCTCAACCTTAATTATTTGCAATTTTGTCATTAATTTGAAATAATGACGTAGCAATTTGAGATTGGCTAAAATTTTTCAATCAAGAATTGTACTTTCAATAAATCTTAAAATTAGTTTATTCCTAGATTTTTCAAAAAGTATTTAGGTTCTATTAATTTTTCCTTTATAAATTTTAGAAACATATTCATATGGTATCTTTTATTGCATGAAAATTAATATTATTATTTAATCAATTTGATTAAAAATTAACTTCAAATGACTAATTTTAAAATTTATTGAAAGTACAGGGACTAAAATTAGACATTTGAAAGTACAAGGACCAAAATGGAATAAAATCTAAAGTACATGAACGAAAATGGTATTTTAACCAAAAATTAACCTTGCAAATCAAGTAGTTGGGTTGCTCACCATCCTGTGAGCTATTTACCCTTGCAATGGTGAAGAATATTATAACAAGGTTAAGAAACACTTTAAACTTTTACGAATGTAACAATTTAGTCTTCAAACTTTATTTTGTAACAATTTAGTCAATGTAGTTTTAAATTTGTAACAATTTAATTTCTACTGTAAAAATTTTCATCAATTAAATATCGATTTTTATTATTTAACGATTTAGATTTTGTAACTTATAAACATATTGAATCACTAATTAGCTTACTGAGCTACTTATGTAAAAATCGCATTAAATCTTAATAATAATCTTCATTATAGGGACTAAATCATTATAAATTCTAAAGTACAAGGACTAAATTGTTACAAATTTGAAAGTACATAGACTAAATCGTTACAAACCAAAGTTTAAGCACTAAATTGTTACTTCTATGAAAGTTTATGGACCCAAAAATGATTTTTGACCTATAACAAATTAATTTATGTCACATCAATATTGAAAATCAGATTAAATAGAATCACAATTTAAAATTTAAGGTAAACTCAACATGAAGAATAAAATAAAATGTAAGGGTATGATAAAAAAAATTTATTTTTTTGACTAAATAGCTACCGTACTTAAAATTTAGCGATTAAATCTATAATTTAACCAAAAAAAATCGATGATATACCAATAATTAAAATTTTTTACTTCTTTTTAATGTAATTTATTTTCATATGAAATTAAATGTATGAGTGACGATTTATATATTTATTAAACATAACTTTATTAAAGGGGCTTTTGTGATATTAGTAGGTGTGAATTAAATATTAGCAAATTTAATTTGTCATATATCAAATATTTTGTGAAAATGACAAATGTAAGAAGTTGTATATCGATGATATAAATATAAGTATATAAGTGATACACTTTGTATTAGATATTATATAAAATATCTACTTTATCAATTATACAAAAATAATATATTAATGATATATCATATATGTCAAGATAAACATAGCTTAATTGGTCAAAACATATTTACTTTTCCTATAAGGTCGGAGATTCAAATTGCCCACACATTAGAAAAAAAAATATACTTTATAATTGATATATCATCGATATACTTTCTCAATGATACAAACTCAATATAGTATACTTTATCAATAAATATTTATCATTGATACAAGTAATAAATAATACAAAATAGTATATAAATAATATATACCAGAGAAAAAATTCATATTTATAAATTATGCTTTGTGTAATAAAATTTTGCAAGTATGGAGAACTAGTTTTTCCACCTGCTATAGTTTCTTCTCATTTTTTTAAAAAAACGTATGAATATTGATGAAATTAAAGTAGATATTTAGCACTGTTTCAAATTTCACGCTAAACTTTCAATTTCTAATGTAAAATGTCAAATTTGATGAAATTAAAAGTTTAGAGTGGAGATTGATCCAACTTAAATGAGTTTAGAAGTAAAAATTGAAATTTTCTAAAAAAAATAAAGATAATAGTAATATGAATATATGATCAAACAAATAAAATAAATGTTAAAATAACATTTTGGTTCTTGTACTTTAAATTTTATTTTATTTTAGTCTCTATACTTTTAAATGTCCAATTTTAGTTCATATTCTTTCAATAAATCTTAAAATTAGTCTGTAAATTTATTGTTAAATTTTCTAAAAAATATTTAATCTCTATTAGTTTTTCTTTTATAAATTTTGGAAGCATATTTTCATAGTGTCTTATATTGCATGAAAATTATTATTATTATTTAACAAATTCCATTAAAAATTAAAATGAATAATTTTAAAATTTATTGAAAGCAAGCGAATTAAAATTAGACATTTAAAAGTACGGATATTAAAATAATAGTATTATAAATTGGACAATGCTTGGGTGCTGCGTGGGCAGCACCCAGTGCGTGCAGTCTGCTACGTGGCCCATTATTATGGTGCCACGTGGCAGGATTTTTTTTTTTTTTTTTTTTTTTTTTTTTTTTTTTTTTTTTTTTTTTTTTTTTTTTTAATTTGCCCACCTCTATTTCTCTAAGTTTTTTTTTCTTTTCTTTCCTTTTTTTTTCTTTTTCATTTTTTAGAAATTTTATTTCCATTCGATCACTTTTTTTTTTTACAAACTCTTTCACAATATCAATTTATTTTTAAAATTAAACAATTTTTTTTTTATTTTTTTTTCTCTTTTTTCATCTATAGAATATCATTTATTTTAATTAATCAATTGAAAATTGAGAGTTTACTATAATAATGTAAAAAATATGCTTCATAACCTAAAGCTAACGACAGTCTCATAATCAATTTTATTTTTTATTTTATAATTTTTATTTATCTTATTATATTTTGTTCATTCTTCTTAATCAAATGAATTAGTAAATATGGATGATGATAACACAATCAATGGAAATCACAATTGAGATTCAATTTTAGAGAAATCACCAACACCACAAGGATTATTTTAGGTTATGAAACGTGTTCTCTCATTACTATTTTAACTCTAAATTTTCAATTGATTAGTAGGAAATAAATGATATTGTGGAAACGAGAAAAGAAAATAAGAAGATAAATACAAAATTATAAAACAAAGAAAATTAAATTGATTATAAAATTGACATTAACTTTAGGTTATGAAGCATATTTCTTACATTATAATTGTAAACTCTCAATTTTCAATTGATTAATTGAAAATAAATGATATTTTATAGATGAAAAAAGAGAATAAAAATAAAAATAAAAATATTTTATTTTAAAAATAAATTGATATTGTGAAAGAGTTTATAAAAAGACAAAAAATGTTATCAAATGAAAATAAAATTTCTAAAAAAAAAGAAAAGAAAAGAAAAGAAAAAACTTAGAGAAATAGAGGTGGACAAATGTTAAAAAAAAAAAAAAAAAAAAAACTGAATTGCCTGCCACGTGGCACCATAATAATGGGCCACGTAGCAGACTGCACGCACTGGGTGCTGCGCATTGTCCTTATAAATTTATAACCTAAAATAAATAAAGTATATTCCCTTTCTCTCTCACACAAATATCTCAACTGTCACATCACAATCAAGTTCGCGCCATTAAGAACCAGAAATACCTAAATTCCTGATCTCTCCCTCCTGAAATGTTGCTCTCATAGTTGTAATTAAACAACAAAAAAAAAAAATAAAAACAAACGATTTCATTCGTACTTGGGAAGACTTGATCGAGATTTTTGAGATTCCGTATAATTCTTCCTCGCACTTGTCATTCATGGCGACTGCGAGGGAACAGATCAAAAGCCAAGAAGAAGGGTTGGGAACGGTGGGAAAATTTACCGATGGAAGATTCTTTAGGAAATCGCCGGCGAAGCCTTACGATCGGCCGCCGACTGCCCTAAGAACGTCTGGAAACAATTCGTGGATCTTGAAGCTCGTTGATCCTGCGCAAAGGCTCATTTCCTCTGGTTCTCAGATGCTTTTTTCCTCCGCGTTCCGAAATCTCCCTCACCGTTTAACGTCTCGTACTTCGTCTCAAGGTTTCAGTTTCAAATTCTTAATGATTTGCTTATGGCTCTGTAGTGGATCATTCATAGATGCTCTTGCTGGAGTTGATTTTTTCGATCTGCGGCTGTTTGTCGCTTTTCAGATGCTTATTTCTTCCATGTATTGATTATTTTGATATCTTGCAAATTCTTCATCCATCAAAGAAGTCTTAGCTATTTGAAATTTAATGGCGTACGTACTGCATTTAAGACAGTTTTTCTTTTGGGAGCTTTATAGTTGAGTAGCATCTGATATTTTAATTTTCAAAGACTAATCTGCTCATTTATTTATTTATTTATTTCTGTTTATGCATTTAGTGACATCAGAATCAAGCCAATCAAGAAAGGACGACAAGAAGGCAGATGGAATGGTAAGTTTTTTTTTGGAATCTGGCGAGTTCTTATGCTTGAAAGATATGAATGTTCTTGACAGTTGGTACTTCAACTTGATGGTCATTTATTATTGTAGGCTTATTTAAGAGAAATTGGTTATCTACATTGTTCTGGTCTGTGATTCTGAATGTATTTACCTTGATTAATCTAATTGGAGTGTCTTTATGGTAATCAAAGGATCCTTTTGAAGTCCAAGTAGCAACCAATGTAGTTGACAATCGTAATAAGTCTGGTCGATTTGGGATGATGGAGCTTGAAAAAACTTTGAAACAAAAGACCTTCACCAGGTAAACCTTTGCAGTATATATTTATTTGCCGTACATGAGCAATATTTTAGGCAGTTCAGATTTTATTTTTTCAAAAAAAAATTATATGTAGTATGGTTTCAGAAATTTTTGGTACTTTCATCTTTTGGCTTGCATTGTTTCTATTTCCTACAATTTCTGTTGTAGTGAGATGTAATATATTTTTCAAAGTTAACCATTTATTATAAACTTGTATTTTTAGCTCTTGGGATTTTTGTTATGGCACCTTAAGATGAAAATCGCTCTGCAGGTCTGAGATTGATCACTTGACAACCCTATTACATTCAAGAAATGTTGATTTACCTGTCGTGCATGAGGATAAAAAGTTCGAGTTCATCTCTTCTATTCCAGAATCTAACAGGAAGGAGTTTGTTAAAGTACCAAATTCAGAAGTTAAGATGGGCAGGAAATTGATCTCAACCCCCTTCTTGAGTTCAAATGTACGGGTCTTTCATTTCTTTTCCTTTTTTTTTTATTTTTTTTTTAATTTTATTTATGCCCTATGATTTTCATGCTTGAGAGTTCTCAAATAAGTTATTTTCAGTATGCTTTTTGATACTGTTATCACATTTAGTGGTTAAAAATGTCTTCAGGTTCTTGATGAAGATATTTCTTCACCTGCAGAGATAGCAAGGGCATACATGGGCAATAGGCAGCCAAAAGTTTGTCCTTCAATGCGATCTTTGCGAGCTCAAGGACTTTGGGAAAATTCAGCTGGTCCAACTAGTATATCATTCTCTTCAAACTCAATCGATATGTTGCTTGTGCCATCATCTACTAGTCAGGTACTCGTGGGAATGGTTTTATAACTTCCAAACCTGCAACGTACAACACCAGAGTTCATACAACATTTATTAGCAAGGTTTTATGAGACCCCTAGTATTTTTTTGGCCGGGCTTTTGAGTTGGGATCACTGTTAATGGAGACTGTAATCCTGAAATAGAGCCAGATTTTATAATCTAATCATCCTGCATGTCTCAGATCCTCTGTTTCATGGAATTGCAGGTTAAATCATCTTACTGTATTTGTTTCTTCCATGTGCAGGGTTTGAAACGAAGGAGCTCATTTTTTAATAGTCACATTGGATCCATTCTTCCTCCACGCAGAATTCGACAAAAACATAAAATTCATCTTTCAAAGGGATTAAGCTTACCCATTTCTGCTAGGTCTATTTCTGTCCCTGTAGATGGACTTAGTTTTGATGCTTCTCAGAGCTCCAAATTTGGGAAAGTTCAGCATTTTCAATCTTCCATTAGGAACTTACAATTGTCTCCTAAACCCAAGAAAAATTTTGCAAAAAAGTTTAGTATGAACGTGGAGAGTGATAACATTCCTGGAGCAGGTAGCAGCTTTATTTATACTCCTTCAAGGTCTTATAAGATGGCTTCTAAAATATTGGAGCAGCTCGATAAGTTGACCCCTCCAAAGGAGAAAGTATCTACATTTAATCGACTTCATGTTGGGGAAAGGTCTCCCCCTAAGCTGTCACCATGCACAGTAGGTGGGCATCTGAGAAGTGTGAAGCATGTGGACTTACCAAGACGTGAAGAATTTGTTCATGACGACAAGCAGTCTAATAGTTTGCATGAGATCCCATATCATGACAACCAAGATCACACTTTCCAAAATAAAGAGAAACTGGAGAATATGAAACCATTGGATCCACATCATAGATGTGCTCTATTGAAGGACTCTGGGCCAATAGGTTCTAGTAAGGATTCCACGAATGATCTAGGAGCGCCTGCATCTGCTGCGGTGAAATCTACTATTCAGCCCCCAAAAAATAAACGGGCGTTTCAGATGTCGCCTAACAAGGTTTGTAATCCTTTTACTTTCCAGAACGTAATGGTAAGACATTGCAGCAATAGCACTGAATAATTATCTGGGTGTTCTTTTTCTTATTTTTCACATAGTCACACATAAATCTCATGGTAAAAATTGTATTTCAAACGTTTGAGGTGATGGTCAGACTCAGAGACATTTGTTTGTTTTCTGCCATTGGAGTTTTTGCTCTCTTTCTTGACGAGGCTGATATATTCTGTTATGAATACGATAATGTTCAAGTTATTTCATTTACCTGCGTTCACGTGAAACTTCAGACTCCTAATTAGAATCCATACATGGTTTTAATTTTTTCTCCTTTTCAAACAGGATATTGACATATCAGTTACTTCTTCACTACTATAATATTGGGTAGTAATGTGCAAACATTTAATAAGATTGTTACATTTGCAGCAGTTAAATAATTATTCTGATGATCGTGAAGGATTCTAAGTAATACATCTCGGATCAAATATTATATTCCATTGGTTTCTTTTCTTTGGATATGTGTGTAAATCTTTTGAATCTTTTACCAGTCTCACTGCCTTTCTCAATGATAGGATACTGTTGACCATGATGAAAGTTCTTCTGATAGAATTGCACCTGCCATTGCGGAGGTTAGAGAAGGTGATATTTCTTTGGCTGCGAGACAGACAACTGCTAATGAAGCCCTTGCACCAGTAAAGCCACAAACTACATCTGAAGTGATAGTGGGTTCTCCTCTCAAGAGAAGTTCTGATTTGAAAACTTCTGACGACAGCATCAATGATGATATGGATACCAGATTTACTATTCCAAATGCATCTTCACTTTGCGCGACTTCACAACTGGAAACTATTGATTCTGCACCCACCGATTCTTTTGAAAACAAGGAACTTCCAGAAAATAAGCGAAGTGATTCTCCACTTTTTAGCTTTGAAAATGTCTCTCAACGAAAACAGCCAAACTCTAGTTATACTGCATTTGATGGTGGGAATAAGGATGCTTCTCTAACAGAATCACATGCTGCTCCCGAAAATGGCAATGGAGCTCCATACCCATACACACAGTGTAATCCAGCTTCTTCATGTTCAGATGTTCAAGAATCAGTATATTTAAACGCCGATATTTCTTCAAACCATAAGCTAGATCGCTCTTGGGGGTCAGTATTATATTCATTTTGATCTTCTATTCTGAAGTATAGTTTTCAAGTCTTTCCATTATCTTCTATCAATTGGAGAAACATTTTGTAATTCTCCTTTGGTTTTGAGTGGGTTGATAGCTTGTTTCCCCTTCTTTTCTACGTTAAAATGTTTATTATATTTTAAATAACAAAAACCATGAGATGCACGGAAAACATTGTTGGAAGCATTGAAGATTCCTTCTAATGGAAAGAGATGTGAATTTAATGGAAAGAGAATCATTTGTCAAAGTTCTGAAGGGAAGAAAAGAACATTAAAGCACATTCCTCAAGAGCTTCTAAATGACAATTTGTTAGAACATTTGTCATGTTATCTTTCTTCATTTTACTTTTTTTTTTTTTTTTTGGCATCCATTCACTTTTTATACCTGGAAAGTTTGTTTCCTTCATGTTAACGTTGTTTACAGTTCATTCAATTTGGTCCATTGAAAATTCTGCATCAATGTATAACTGATAGTTATGATATTTCGAAATTTGTTTTCACCAGGACTTGCAATGATGCATTCTCATCCTCTGCTTCAATATCAGCTGGACTTGCGTTCTCATTTCAGTCATCTACTTGCAATCGAAGTTTAGATAATGGAACTTCCATTTCATGTCCATCTCTATTCTCTTCCTATGGTTCACCAACTGCGTGTATGAGTCAAAATTCATTCAGAAATATCTTCCTCTCTGCTACACGTGCCGGTGACGGCACTAATATCACCACCACTAACAACAACCCCCCAACCACAAATCTGACACCTTCATCTTCTCCATTAAGCCTGCATCATGCAAATGACACTCACTTCGGTAGCATAACTACATCAGCAAATTCTCACTATAGTATGTTCAGCTTCAGTGCTGCAGCAACACCTACTGTTAGCAGTGCAACTGAGCTTAGTGCTCAGGAAGTTTCTGCTGGAAAGGAATTTACAGCTGATGTGGAAAGAACGTCAATGATTTTAGGCTCATCGAAATCACTTGCATCATTGGGGTTGGCTGGAAAAGCATCTGTCTCTTCTGGCATTTCTTTTGGGCGCTCATCTCCTGCTTCTGAACTGTTTAATCCGGGAAGCAGGCCGTCAGAATTTCCCATCGTTGGGTTTACTAGTGCCCCAGCAACTTCAACCGTTGGTACATCCAATGTCTCTACTTCTAAAGCACTTCTTTGTTTCAAGTCATGTACAGGGGCATCTTTCAGTTCCATATGTCCTACAACCTCAGCAGCAACAGCATTAGCTGGTTTCTCATCAAAGCCTGTTTCGAGTAATTCTCATCCCAAAGTTTCTTCAGGTAACAATGACTGTGAAGAGCAGGGTGTCTCCAAAGACAATGTTCCACTTTTCAGTCAAAAGCCAATCTTACCCCCTTCATCAGGATTCTCTTTTGGTCCAGCAACATCTGAATTAAATCCCTTTCGAGTTGGAAAGCAGCAGACTTTGGCTGAACCCCAAAATTCTAATCCATATATTGCTTCTTCTAGTGGCCTAGAAGCTAAAGCTGGAGGCAGCTTCACCTTGAGTGCTGGCGATGGTGACAAGGCTAGCCGGAGATTTGTGAAGGTCAAACGAAAGAAATAAAGAAAACATCTCTGGCAGAGTCGACTTTCTAGCTTTTGTTCCAGCCCCCCAAATTCTTGTAAATTTTACAATCTGATTTACGACCACGGTTATGTGGTTCTTTTAGCAAGCCTCTCTTTAACTCCCGCGAAGAAATGAGAGCCTGAAGGTTGAGAAAAGCCAGTGATTTCAGGTATGCAATTTTTGTTATGCATAGCCATGTATTGAAAAAAGTTCTGCTAAACATCATAAGTAGACTAGGAGCTTGTCTTTTTCCTTTTGTCTATTTCCATATATGTTGTTATTTGTAACATACAACAGAGTCATCCATTCTAGGCCAAGCTTCCTGTTGCAAGTCTATGTTTTCCTTATTTCTTCTGTTTAAAGGAAGAATTGATATTGACATCTCATTTTAGACAAAGTCTCTTATGATTGATTTTCTCAGTTCAGAAACTACTGATTATACCTATATTATATTTGATTTGTGGAATCCAAATTTGATGCAGGCTGTGACAATGCAGTTCCACTGTATGGGATCTGCAACGTTCACAAGACTGAGAATTTTCTATGTTTCTTCCTCCAAACACTTGAGTTCAACAACGTGTGGAAGTGGGGGGATTCGAACCTATGACCTCTTGGTTGAGGATGGATGTCCTTACCTTGTTAAGCTCTGCTCAGGTTGGTTTCCTCCAAACACCTTACACTTTGAAATGTCCTATTATAGATAGTTTTTTTCCTTTCTGAATTATTTGTTGGATCTAATACAAAGAACATAGTTTGGCAAAACATGGAGTAACATCCACATACATATATAGACACACACCCCATCTCCCACAACAGCCCCAATAGGCTAATAATATCTTTTTGTCACCAATCATTGAAAAATTGGCAAACCAAACAAGGAAAAAAAGAAGCCAAAACATTGACCAGGAGTTAAGTTCATTGAATAAAATGCGTTCATTCAAATGAAACAGACAAACGTGTGCAAGAAAGTGAGGAAAAAAAAAAGGTACTGGACCTTGTGTGAAATATAGACCATGCATCTGGCCACAAATCTTTTTTCCTTCTCTAATTTTGCATGTTATTGTTTTTTTCTGTTTCTTACTTGTGTTAATACCCCACTATTATTTTGGAATACAGAGAGGAAGGCCTTGCCTAGACGAATGGTTCGTAGACTTAGTAGTTATAAAGCCTTAGGCCTAAGTGGTGACTCTAAGGGTGCGGAATTTGGTTGGTGATTTGAAAACAGAAATTTGAAAACAAAGTATTTAATGAAAATAGAGTTGTATTTCATGTATTGAGATATGTATTTGACAACAGATTTAGAAATTGAATTCTAATTTAAACAATTGTTCAAAATGTGTTTGATAATATATTTATATAGTTACCAACTTAATACTAGGTTGAATATAAACTATTGTTAATTAATTTATTAACATATTTTATGTTACAAAATTTGTACAAATATTATTTTACAATATTATATCATACATATTTTAATTTAACAAAAATGAATTGAGTTTATAATATGAAATACTACATTTATTAAAGTTTTTATCTTTTTTTTTCTAATATAATTCTGCATTTTAAAATTTTAAATTCAAAATATGTATACACTAAAAACATATAAATATTGTTTTCAAAATTTTTATTATTTGGATTACAAAATCTGAAAACAATTTTAAAAAATACATTTGCCAAATGCATGTTCAATTAACGTAGTAAATTTGAAAACATAAAACATAATTTAGATTGTCTACCAAAAACAGGCCCTAAGTTTCTTAGATGATCGTGATGGTATGGCAACTGACAACCAACTCAAACAAAATACAAGTGCTATTGTTAGGGTTTTGGCCTTTTGATAGCCTGACTTGACATCATCTAGTTTATAAAACTTTTATAGTGGAGAAATAATATGAGGTTATATAGATATACTTTGATCTCATACTACAACAATAAATTAAAGAAAACAATAAAGGTATGAAAGTTGGAGAAGAGAGGGATCAAGATCAACAAGTTATTGAAAATGTTTTTTATTATCACCAATACTTTTTTGGTACACGTTCTCAAGCGATGAAGTCTTGTTCTTTAGAGTCGTTTCAAATTAAAATAACAAATTTGCGTCATGATCAAATAAAGTATTGTTGAGTATGTATTGTGTTTGTAATTTTTTCATTGTCGTTATTAATTTATGAATGAAAAAGAGCATCTAATTTAGTTGCGCGACTTTTTTTTTTTTTTACATAAATAATAACATTAACAACGTTTGAAATTAACTAGACTTTAGCAATTGAGTTATCACTAACCGGGGTTGCATAACAATTAGTAGTTGTAATGAAGCTTTAAATGTTGAAATTAATACAAAGCTAAAATTAAATTGACAAGTTACATGATATGTCACCATTATTAACAAATATAACCTATAAATTAGATTTAAGAATCATTGGAATTAGTCTACTATTCTCTCTCTCTCTCTTTTTAAAAAAAAAAAAAAAAGCTAATCTTGGACAATAAAATATTTTTAAAACATGACATATTTTCACTAGTTTTCATGAGTCAAAGTTTGTTTTGGTTTTTCTTGTCCTTTGAGGGACATTATGTAACTTGCTTATTAGTGTGGTTGTTTTATAAAAAAAAAATTAATGTGCCTTTAATTTTATTTCATATATGTATATTTTCAAAGTATTATTATTATTCTATCGTCCACCCAAAAAGGTAAATTTTCAAAAGACTAAGAAAATTGTTACCATGGTGCTGCCCTTTGTATAGTGTATCATCTTTTTTTTCCCTCCTCTTTTTAGTTAATTCAAAAGTTTCATAAAGAACTTTAACAACTTTCCGTTACTTTGAATATTGTCTCATTTAATTTTTTGTGATCTTTTTTGTTGAATCAAGTAAAGAACATGGATGGAGATACCGGAAGAACTTCATGGGCTTTACGAAACGGAAAAGACTTTTTGTGACATCAAGGCCTGGTGGTGGACGTGGTAGTCTTTTAATTGCTTGTTAATTTTGGTTTTCATTGTATCAAAAAAAAAAAACAAAAAGTAAAGAACATTTCTATTTTATATTTTTATTGATTTGACGTCATATAAACGTTCACTATCGGGCCACTTTCTTCATCTCTTTCATACGTCTTTATTATTATTATTTTTTTGGGTGGGATTAAATTAGACTAAATTATATTAAAAAAAATACTTTTAAACTTTGTCATTCGTTTAAAAATACCCCTATTTTTTCAAAAGTTGCAATATTACTCTTGAACTTTCATAAATATTCCAAATCTACCATTGGAATAGAAATCCGTTAGAATGTTGGACGAAAAATTGACGTAATAGTGACTTAGAACGATGTGGCAACGGTTAGGATGCTTGTCTGGTTTAAGTTTAAAAGAACGACATTTAAACATGTCGACCTTTCGTTCAACATTCTAACAGTTTTTCTACTCCAATAGTAGTTTTGAAACATTTATGAAAGGTCAAGGAAAATATTACAACTTTTGAAAGAATAGACATTTTTAAAATAAAAGACAAAGTTCAAGAGTATTTTTTATAATTTAGCGATTAAATTATACAAAAAGTTGAGTGCGTTTTAATTATACACTAGACTTTGAAAAGTTTCATTTTTACCCGTGAACTTTGAAATTTCTTCCAAAAAATAACAAATGTAGCAGTGAAGATCTAACCTTTAACCTTAGAGAAAATTATAAGTGTCTTGAGTTGTGCTCAAATTAGGAGTGATATATAACAATGCTCAATTGTTTGGTTGAGAATGAGGAATAAATCAAATGAAAATTTGTGAAATTATAATAAATTTAATATTATGTTTGCTAAAATTGTTTTCGAGCAAGATATGAGAGCTAATTCGAAGATCAAGAAGTGGATAAAGCATATATATTAACTATGCGAAGAATTGAAAGTTTAGTTTCCATTATGTATGTACATACATCTATATATACATACATATGTATGTGTATGTATTTGTATGTAGATAAAAACATATATATATATATATATATATATATATATATACATCACAATGAGAGAGATGAAATGTGAATGAGGTTGGGATGCAACCAATGGGTTTGAAAGATTCAAAAGGTAGTAGTTAAGGTAGTAATTAATACTGTATTCTCTCTCTCTTTTTTAATTTTCTATGAGTCTATTATTGGATGGAGGACGTAATAAGCTATGAAAAATATATAAATAAAATGCCGACTTCCTTTGTTTGGCGTCGATAGAAGCCAACATCAACCCCATTTTTCTCATAAACAACTTTCCTTTTATTACTTTTTTTAGTGGCTATCAATAATTATTATTGCTATGTGAAATTACAAATATTATTGCTTATTTTATATTTTAAATACCGCTAATTTGATCCTGTCAAATATGTGTATATATTATAGGTATTTTGGAATTTAATCAAATTTCCATATTTGAGGTAAAAAAAAGTTGTGACAGTATTTATTTTGTAGTTTGAGCTATATGTTAAATTTAAACACATTCAAATTTTTATTATTATCTATAGATAAAGTGAATTAATTACAATCTAACGTATTAGTTAAAAAAAATACAATCTAACGTAGATATAGTTTCTCTTTTATTGAAGTTCTGGATAAGAGAGAAGATGCATATTTTGAGTCTCTACTAGTTGAAAATCATTTATTTGTTATTAATAAATAGTTGGTTAAATTATAAATTTTGTTCCTAAGTTTTAAAAAGGTTAGAATTTAGTCCCTATGGTTTTAAAAGTTAGAACTGGGGACTATTACTTTATGAGAATTTTATCAAATCATAGAGATTGTTTATGAGGTTTTATCAAACTATAAGGACAAAATTCTAACTTTTAAAACTATATAAACTAAATTCCAACATTCTTCAAATCATAATGACCAAATTTCTAATTTAACCTAAATAATTTATGGAAGTCTAGTTAATTCCTATTCATATTCTCATAAAACAAATTCAAGAGAACCATTTGTTTTTCTATTTCATTTATCACAAATATATATATATATATATATATATGATCTCTTAAGGTAGGTATGAACAAATCACCTACAAGTTACGACATTGGTATTAGAGACGACATAAATACTCGTGGATCGGGTCTCCAATCGAGGATAGGGTGGGGACAGGGAGGGTATCCCCTCCCTGTCCCCAATCCAAAACCCGTTCCGAATAATTTTTTTTTTAAAAATATATAATATATTATAATTATTTGTAATAATAATATTATTAATATATAATATTATATTATTAACAACATTATATATTCTTTCTTTAAATCCTTAATACATTAATGTGTTTACTATATTTCATTTCATAATATAATAATTCTTATATTAAATTTATAATAAAAATATTAAATATTTTTAAAAATTAATCATTTAAATAAGTAAAACAATAATAATACTTAACTTTTAACACAAAATATATATAATTTTAGTATATTTATCGATCTTTAATTAATTTATAATAAAAATAATTAAAAGTAAAAAAATAGAGATCTTTCCCACGGGCCCCGACCCATTCTCCAAAAGCGGAGAATTGGGCGGGAACGGAGATAGGGAGTGCATCTTCGGTTCCGCCCCGTTGTCATCCCTAATTGGTATATGGAATATTTTTTAGAATTTATTTTTATCAAATATCTCAATATTATCTTTCAAAAAAATCTCAATATTAGTTTTCTAAAAAACCAAATTAAATTATATATTACTTTTTTATTTAGAATGTTTAATAATTAAATATTGTTATCACTTTTTTTTTTTAAAAAGATTTCACTTAATAGTTTTTTTTGCAAAGGATTTCACTTAATAGTTGCTTCACAAGAATGGAAATAAATAAGGGAATAAGAATCCTTCTTCCATTATTGGCATTTAACATAATTCTCCAAAAAAAAGAATAAAAAGTAAGAAATATCTTTAATTTCTAAACTTGTAGACCCTATCTTCTTTGTCTATACTGTTGTGATTGTTCTACCTCCAAATTTAAATTGATTCTTGTGTTAGTTAACAGAATCAATCATAATCCATATTTTCTTTTTCCAATTACAATCCCAAACTAATTTTACATAACATTAAAAAAAACTTATCTTGATTCCTTGAATTTTTCATATTCATATTCATTTCTGTTAAGTAATCAATATATGTTAGTAGCAAAAAAAAAAAAAAAAAAAAAAAAAAAAACTAAGAGGGAGCTCCAAATTTTTTTCATCTCTCAAAAAGAGAGTGCACCTTAATTGTTGAGTTAAAAGTTTTACTTGTGTTGACTAATAATATTACTTATGGTTACTAATATTATTAGTCATTAGTATTACATTGATATTACGTAATTTTTTAAACAAAAGAATTCCGAATGTTTAATGTTAAAATTAAATTAAGTTAATTACAAGTTTAGTCCCTCAACTCTCATATTTGTGTTTAATAAATCATTTTTTACTTTAGAAAGTTTCTAAATAGATAATTAAAGTTTTAAACTTGTGTTTATTTAATCTATGTACTAAAAAAATTGTAATGGATAATTCATGTGTCTAATAGAAATTATTGTCATTAACTTCATCACTTTGACATGTTCACCAACATATGCTACTAAACTTGCTCAAAACCAACATCATGTAATTTTTAAATAATACACACAACACACTAAATAAAGGTTAAGAGGACATAATTAACATAAAGATCAAGTTCAAAAACTGATGAAAAACTTTTCGAAGTTCTTTTGCAAAGTAGCAAAACAATTAACACAACATTAAAATTTTAATTTCATAGATCTATCAAAAACTTTTTAAAGTATATAGAAACTTATCAAATGCATAGTTACAAATTTCTAGGTAAAAAGTTAAAAATTTGTAACTTATGTCTCGTTTGATAATATTTTCGTCATTAGTTTTTTATTTTAAAAATTGTTAAAATACTAATTTGGTCTCTATACTTTGAGATTAATTATATTTTAGTCCTTGTACTTTCAAATGTTCAATTTTGATCCCTATGCTTTTAATAATATCTTACAATTAGTCTTTATAGTTAGTTTATGGGGAACTTTTTGGTCTTTTGTTTAAAATTTTGGTAAACATATTTATTGTGTATCTTTTCTTGAATGAAAATTATTGTTTTTATTTTGTCTTGCTAGATAAAAATAAACTTCAAACTAACAATAAAGACTAATTTTGAGATATATTGAAAGTACAAAAATTAAAATGAAACAAGCCCTACGATGACCAAAATGGTATTTTAACCTATTTTTAAAAAGCAGATAACAAAAAAATCATAAATAGAAGTGGGATTTATAAGCTTAATTTTCAAAAGGATAAATTATAAAAAAATATATATATCCATGAAGCAAATTATATCTTCAATTAAAAAATGAATCAAATTGCTTATCAAATTAAGATTATTAATTCAAATTCATCAATTTAAAATTAAATCAGATATTTATTTTGAGTCTAATTATCAAATTGGATTATGATAATTTGAATGATAAGAATTAATTCAAATTATTTTTTAATCAAATTATCTTTGTTTTCGTTGTGGATTTGAAATTAAATCAGATTATGACGATTTGACTAATGTAATTAACAAAAATTTAAAGAGGTGTTTTAGTCTTTTTCAGAAACTCTGACATTTTAATATATTAATATTAATATATTATAGATTACAAATAATGACTAAATTTTAACTTTCTCCCAATTATAGGACCAAATTTGTAATTTATCCAAAAATTAAAAATCAAATAACGATCAAAACTAACCCTCCACTACTAAAACAATAAAATATTAGAAGAGAGAAGATAGAAGAGAGAGAAAGAGAGAGATTTTTCAACTGCGGTATTTCCAAAGTGAAGTGTAGAGACGGTTGTTTTCATGTAGAGTAAATCTCTCTCTCTCTCTTCTTTCTCTCTCTTCTGAAAATTGGAGAGTGGAGCCCAAACTCCCAAACGGGTCCTCTGAAGAAACCTTTTTACACTTTATTTCCCATTCTATAAATATCCATCTTCATCCTTTCTCTTCAATTCTTCTTCTCTTCCACTTTTCAAATACACTTTTCCCCCAATATATTCTCTACGTATCTTCTTCAAATTCCCATTCCTTTTCCCTATTCCTAATCCCCAATTCAATTTCCCTTCTTCTTTATTCTCCGATTCCGATTTCCCCAATTCAACAATCTTCTTTTTAAATCCCTTTGCCCTTTCCAATCGATCGTCTCTCTCTCTCTCTCTCTCTCTCTCTCTCTCTCTCTCTCTCTCTCTCTGTTTTTAGTTTTCGGTTTGATTTTGATCATTAATGGTGGTGAAACTGGTCCGATGGCCGTCCTGGCCGCCCTTCTCGTCGAGAAAATACGACGCGATCATCAATCTTCGCCGATTGGAAGGACTGGCGAATCTCTCGCTCAAGGATTCCAGTGGTTTAGTGGTGGAAATCAAGTGGAAAGGGCAGAAAATTATGGGTCTCGGTTCTTGGAGACGGTCTGTGAAGAGGAATTACTCAGAAAAGGGCAATGTCTGTGAAGATGGAGCATCGGTCGATTGGAATGAAGAGTTTAGAACTTTGTGTTCCTTTTTGGGCTCTAAAGAGGATCTGATTCCTCCATGGAAGATTTCATTAACAGTCCTTCAAAAAGTAAGCAATCGATCTTCCTTCCCTTTTCTCTGATTTTGAAATCCTTTGGGAATTTATTGCTTCCTGGTTTGAATTGAATTGATGGTATTGAATTTTTGTCATACTGTTTGTTTTGCTTGGTTCCCATGGAGGGTTTGACTTTCGATGATATAGACGAGACGATATTAATTATTTTGCCTTTTTGTAATTTTTATGTTTTTTTTTTTTTTTTCTAATTTTCCTTTTGGGTTGGAGCTGGTGGGATGACGTATAGTTGAAGATGTTGATATTGATATTCCAATTTTTCTTTTCTGTGTTGACTTTTTCTATAGTTGAAAACAAAAATAAAGCATTATCTTATTAATTATGTGTCCCCCCTTGATGATATGCAATTGTCACTTTATGAATTAATTATCAATAATAATTTGCTTTATAACATAGGAGTATAGTATTCTATCAGCTCTCATAATTGTCATTAATGAAACTTCATGGAAAGGAAGAAAAAAAAAACAGAACATTGCTTGCCTTTTCTATGTGAATAATTTTCTAATCAAAATTTGCAGAAAGTGGAGAAAATTTCATTAAATAATTGAAGGATAATAAAGTTCATTGTTAAGGATGTGGCAAACAATCCATGGTCATGCTGAGTCAGATTTTGACATCATGTCTCGTTGTTATGCATATTCTACTAGCTACAAATAAACCATATAAAAAAATTGAAATAAATAAATAATAACACAACTCCAATGTGTACTGTACATCCATATTATATTAATTAATGTTGTTGAATGCAAATTCTTGATATATGGTGGAATTTTCTTGTGATGTGTAATGTAATTGTCATTTGTCATCACCACTTTGTGTTTTGGTTAAATTATAAGTTTAGTCTTTGAACTTTCATAAATGTGTTCGATAGTTCCATTAACTCTAAAAGGGCTCATTCCTTTTTCTTTGGGATGTCCTTTCTATTCCCATTGTAAATATTGGAGTCTGTCAAATTTTTCTTTTGCTTGAGGGGAGCTTCATGTGGTTGGGTAGTCTTCATCAGTTCGCAAATATTTTCTTACTTAGTTTCTTACTTTTGGGGCAGTGATTTAGTTCTTTGATGTTGATACTAACTGAAATTTTTTCATCCCCATTACAGGGAGAAAACCAAGTACTTCGAAATAGCTACGCCGTAGTTGGGACCGCATCGCTGAACCTAGCAGAATATGCTTCTTCAGCTGATGGAAAGGAGATTCAGATAAGCCTTCCTTTGAAGGTTCGTGGTAGCACTGCAGAGTTTAGCCCCTTGCTCCTTGTAAGTACTTAAATTACCAACAAGAACATATTTCAACTTCAAGGAGATGAAATCTGAAAGTGTAAATCTTGCTATTCCCTGCTATTTGTTTCTTTGATGTAATTCTTCTTCGATTATGCAGTTATCTCTCAACCTCTTGGAGCTGAGATCTAATACAAAACCGTTGAAGATGGTGCCGAGGTCGATTATGCCTGTAACACTCTCTCCACCTTCACCTTTGGCTTTGTCAACAGAGAAAGATGGGTTAGCTGCAATAAGAGCAGGTCTAGACAGAGTGAAAATATTTAGACATTGTGTATCAGCAGGAAGACCTAAGGAAGTATTCCATGAAGAAGACATTGCTACTGTTAATAGGTTTTATATTAAAGATAAGGATTCTTCTCAATGTTCTTCGCTTGATTCGGATTCGCTAGATGATGGTGGGAATAAGGATTCATGTGTTAGGGAGCCATTTGGTTATGAAAAACTAGCCCATGCCAACCGTGTGGCAGGATCGCTCCTCCTCGGTACAAAGACCGGCAATGGAGATGAATGTTGGATCTATTGTGGCAATGGTGCAGGATGTTTGGACATTGGTAGTGATAGTTCACAAACTATGCAGCAGAACTCAATACGCAAAATCATGTCATGGAGGAAGAGGAAGTTAAGCTTCAAATCTCCTAAAATTAAAGGAGAGCCTCTTCTCAAGAAACATTACGGTGAAGATGGTGGAGATGATATCGACTTCGATCGTAGGCAGCTTAGCACAAATGAGCTTTTCTCTTGGGTATATTCTCAAGACCTGAACTGCATTTTGCTCTGCTTTACTTGATATTTGTAGGTTTTTCTTCTAACACACTGATGATTGCCTCTTCTTCTTGCAGTGGTATAATCTGGAGTTATCAGCAGCTGCATTTGGAGACGATAACTTTGCTGTGGGTACTTGGGAGCAGAAGGAGGTAACGAGTCGTGATGGGTGCTTGAAAATCAAAACTGAAGTCTTCTTTGCCTCTATTGATCAAAGGAGTGAGCGGGCTTCTGGGGAAAGTGCCTGCACAGCTCTAGTTGCTGTTATTGCTGATTGGTTGCTATCTAACCAAGAAGAAATGCCTATCAAGTCTGAATTAGACAACTTGATCAGAGATGGATCAGCAGAATGGAGAAACCTTTGTGAAAATAAGGACTATATGGAGCAGTTCTCTGATAAACACTTTGATCTCGACACGGTAATTGATGCAAAAATCCGACCTCTATCTGTTGATGCAGAGAAGTCATATGTTGGATTCTTCCACCCAGAAGGGTTGGAGGACGAGGGAGTTTTTGAGTTCCTGAAAGGCGCAATGTCTTTCGACACCATATGGGATGAAATTAGCCTCCTTGCAGCGGACCTTCCACCAAATGCAGGCGAATCGATAGTCTACATTGTGAGTTGGAACGACCACTTCTTCATCTTGAAGGTTGACAAGGATGCTTACTACATCATAGACACTTTGGGTGAGCGGCTTTACGAGGGCTGCAATCAGGCATACATTCTGAAATTCAACAAGGAGACAGTAATACACAGATTACCAAACAACACAAAGGCATCAGAGGAGAAAACCTCCATTGACACAAAGCAATCAAAGATCACAGAGCCATCACAGGAGAAAAGCACCATTGACACAAATGAATCAAAGAGCTCAGAACCATCAGAGGAGAAAACCTCCATGAACACAAAGCAATCAAAGAGCTCAGAGCCATCAGAAGCCGAACCATCTACCGATGTGCCACACCAAAACAATACAGAGATGTTAGAGGAAAAACCATCGATTGATGTCATGCAACCAAGCGACTCTGAAGAGGCTTCAACACCAGAAACACCGAGTAGCCCAAAAGAAGCTTCGACTGAGAAGAAAGATGAGTCAATAAATGATGTAGAGGAAGAAGTTGTATGCACAGGGAAGGAGTGCTGCCAGGAGTACATCAAGAGCTTTCTTGCTGCAATTCCGATGAGGGAATTGCTGGAAGATGTGAAGAAGAAAGGTTTGAGTTCATCAACACCCCTTTATCAACGGCTGCAGATAGAATTCCACCGTGCTAAAGTGATTTTGGAGGCAGCGGATCAAATTTTGGCAAAAGCAACGACTGAGGATTAATTACATAAGACTCAAAAGCTCTGTTTTAGTTCTAATTAACTTCTGAATTAAGTTTTGGAGAATCTTTTTGTTTAGACTACTGTAATAAGGAATAAAGTAAATATTGGAGAGGGCATAAGTTAAATGTTTATAAAGCCCATCAATTCCATGTTTAATTATAGCAAATGTTATTAATGCTTATTAATTCCTTGTTCAATTATTGCTTCACAGATTTTATGATATAATTTTTTTATAAAATAATATATGTACCTTATGGACTTGGTATTAAATAAACTGATCTACATAATTTAAATAACAAAACTTAAATAATACTTAAATCACAATTATCAACATCTTGCTGATGGATAAAAAATTCTTTCAAGTCCATAGGAATATCACGTTTTGAAAGAAATCTGATCCTTTTTTTAAAACAACTATAGAATAATTTCTGCTCAACAACTCCATTGTCTCCACTACATTTCTTATTAAATTTTGGGTTAATTCGATGAAATAAATAACTATAATTGTCCAAAAACATGAGCATACACTCCAAATTTGTAATAGCTATCCAATGTGATAAGAATTAGAGAATTATGTTATTCTAATATATCATAAATTACTCAAAAGTTAATAGGATTTAATGATTTTTATCTCATGTCGAATTTGAGAATTATCATAAAACAAAGAACTTCAAATGACTAAATAACTAATAATAATAAGTGACCACCAAATAGCAACCAGTGCCAGCAGAGAAACCCCAAGTCAAGAAACTAATTCCTCAGGTCTACATTGAAATGACTGGCTCCTTATTCTACTACTCTACTAAAGAATGTTAAGTAAAAGCAGCGAGTATTTTCACTCGGCTAAGAATATTGTAAGTGATCACCTTCATTAACCATATAAAAAAGGTTTGTCCCTCAGACACCTCCAACTGGAAAGAGCTGATGTACAAGTTTAACCACTCCCAGCATGGATGCATCATTCTGCAGACAACATTCAAACTGGTTAAAGTTTTATGGTGTGATAGTTGTAATGAGCATTTGATGTGGGAAAGAAAAGTGTGGTATTAACAATAATGGTCATTGGAAATAAAAGTAATGATTTTCTTCTTTTTCTTCCCTTTTTTAGGGGGTGTTCATCTCACCAGGTAAACAATATCAAAGGCATTGCAGTAGCTGTCAAGAGAGTTCTCGATGTTGTCATTCCTGCAAAAGGAGCTTATAAAGTACAAGAATGAATATTCATCATGACACAAACAGGACCTTAATTCTGATTTAGCACAAAATGTGTTTATAGAATATGTTTCACGCTGCACAAAGAATTACTTCCAATATTAGTTTCAACTTAAAACAGAATTAATAATAAACAGATGACATAAACGTAAGGAAGTTTCAAAAAGTTTACATACAAAAACCCCACGGATATCCGAGTGTCATAGTTTAAGCCATCTGACATCCCCAAATCCCCAATGTGGTCACCAAGAAGAAGTACATTTGTCCGTTTTCTTACTGAGGCACTGTCATCAATTGCCCCATCTACATCACCCAATTGGTCATGAAGAGGAGCAGCCATATCAAGAGCATGCTCATTTTTATTTAAACTATGAATTGTCTTCCCTGCAAAAAGAAATATTTCCATAGAACAAAGTCATTCAAATGTAACAATCATAACAACCGCTAATAAAATGACCGTGGCAAAGTAATAGCCAGCTAAAAAAAGGTAGGTACCCTTAAATGATACAAGACAACCATTATCATCAAACACCATTCTATTTGAAACGATCCTAATATTCTTAAAAGATCTGTGAAGCTTCTGCCTCAGGACCTGGTCCAGGAAGAAGAAAAGGCATATATCAAGAAAGGACGCAAGTGAGCTGTAGATATTGAATTAAATCTGTATACATGCATCTCAGATCAAGGAACATTTGACCTTGCCTACCTCCTCTATAATGTCTGCAAGCCCTGCTGAAAATATAAGAACAGGAACATCCCTTTCCTGTTTATCATTATTTGTTGTAGTTAAAAAAGATTAGAGGGTGTTTGATATAAGAAATCAGCGATAATATGAAACCAACAAATAGAAAAAAAGCATTGGATATTTATTATTTACCCCACAAAGGGCAGTAGCCAAGTAATTTTTTCATTTCGGGGAGAAAAGGTTTTACCTCTAGAAGCTCAAACAGCTCAACCACTCCCTCCCTAAAAGCAATAGTGGCAGAAGCAACTGATTGCTTTATTGCATCAAACGTAAGACCTCCTTCAATAAGAAGTGAATGGGTTTTGCCCCACCTGCATTGTTGCATAATATGGAATTACAGATTTTGGTACACCCACCAACCAGAACCAGCAAAACAAAGTGGACAAAAATTCACCATGTATAATTGAAGAAGCATCACGAAAATAACACGACTTTAACTGATGCTTGTACGAATATATTCCCATTGGGAACTTTCAACTCTCATCCATAAGATATTTTTGAGAGAAGTCCAAGAGATTAAAAAAAAACTAATAGTAAAGAACATCCAAGAGACATACCACTCTTCCATGAGCTTTGTTTTCTCTTCTATCGAAATGGTAGGAGAATATTCCAAAGGATGGTAATACTTATAAAGTTCATCCCTCTTAGCATCATATTCAGGATTTCCCTGCTTTAGAAGACCATGACTGCCTACACATGTTAATCTTGTCAGCACAACATAAATCAAGTTCATCAGTTTTAAAATTAGAGCTTCACTAAGAAATCTTCACGAAGTTGGCATAGTAGCGATCAAATCTTACTTTGTCCTCGGCGGCCATCAATCCAGTACCTTGTTAGCGTAGCATCAAAGTCAGCAATAACCTAAACAAGACCTCTTACTATCATTTCAATAAACAACGGTCAAAAAATGCGACTCGTACAAGCATTTATCCAACGAAAACATCAGAATCAAAAGCAAAAGAACAAAACCTGGAGCTTATGCGGACCCGAACAGCGCATAGCGTCGAGTTTCTTCTTCAGCAGATCGGAATCCGCGACAACTGCCTCAGAAGCATTCGAAAACCCCTTTTCCTCCATCCCAATCACGTTTCGGCTTCCGCAAAACCAACGGCTACAAGAGAAAAACGCATAGAACAGTACACGAACATAAAAAACGATCACTGAAGTGTAAATGCTGTATAATCGTGCAAGAGAATGCGTGATATTGGGGTTTGGATTTGAAACAACGAATCGGCAAAAACAATCGGGCAGAAGAGAAAAGTAAATCGAAAAGTAACCTGGAATCGAAAGATGGAGATGAAGAACGAAGCTTAGAGATGGAATTGAAGCGAAGAGGAATCGTTGAAATGCATTGGACTCGACCACTCATCTGGGCGTTCGCTTGAACTCCAGTGAAGAAGAATTATTCTTTTTTGGTACGGAAGGGATCTTTTTTCCTTTTTTCTTGGGTTTTTGTGCAGAATTTTTTTCCGCTGAATTTTGTACTTTATTTAAAAAATACTTCTGAACTTTTAATAAAAATTTTATTAATATTTTAAATTTTAAAAAAAAATTTAAAAATACTATTACCGTTAGTTTTGGATGAAAACTGTTAGTATTTTATTTAAAAAATATCTCTAAATTTTCAAACGTTTCATTAATATCCTTAAACTTTAAAAAAAAAATTTCAAAAATACTCTTACCATTAGTATATAGACAGAAAATCATTAGTACCACGTTTTAAAATAGTCTTGAACTTTCAAAAGTTGTATTAATACCCTTAACCTTAAAAAAGGTTAAAAATGCCCTTACCGTTAGTATATGGACGAAAAACATGTATCTACACTTCATTATCTCCCTCTTTCATTTCTTCTCTCTGTTGATTTACTTCAATTTACGACCTAAAACTTTTCTATTTTTTCTCTTTTTTTCCTTTCTTTTTCAATACCCTCTTTACTCTTTTATTCCATTTTCCAATCTCCAAAACTACCCACTTCAATCAAAGTATATAGACTATAGCAAGAAGAGATGAGAATAATGGAACCACCAAGGAACCTAGGACTTAAATGCTTTAACAAAGTTGTATGTTATTAATTTGAGTTAGTATGTCTGGATTTAATACACAAAAAGAGAGAAATGTTAGGAATTTGGGTCATAATTTTGAGGACATCTAGGAGGGAATAGAAAGAAAACATATGCATTACCAAATTTGTAGCATATGAAGATTTATTAATCTTTTTTGTAGTTCAAATTAGTCTATTTGTTGTGGTCAGTTAAGAAGGTTTCCCATGACTGAGAATTAGACAAATGGAGGAAAAATGTGAGTATACATATGAAGAAGAAAAATGAGGGTATCTATTTGAGTTGTTTTCAAATTGGTTTTTTTCTAACTCAAGATAACTTTAGAGACATTAACTATTTGGGTGTTGAAATTTCTTATATTTATGTTTTAGCATGCTTAAAAATGAGATATGACTCCTCCATGTTTATTTAAAGTTCTAATATTTAAGAAGATAGGAGAAATTGGGAAGTTTTAGACCATAAATTGAGAAGTGTAAGACCATAAATTTAAAGTAGGTGTAGATAACGGTTTTCATCCATATACTAATGGTAATGACATTTTTAAATTTTTTTTTTAAGATTAAGGGTATTAATGCAACTTTTGTAAGTTCATGGGTATTTTTAAAACGATGTACTAACGATTTCTATCCATATATTAACGATAAGGGTATTTTTGAACCTTTTTTTTTACATTTTAAGGGTATTAATGAAACTTTTGAAAGTTTAAAGGTATTTTTGAAACAAAGTACTAACGATTTCCATCCAAAACTAACAGTAAGGATATTTTTGAACTTTTTTTTAAAAGTTTAAGGATATTAGTGAAATTTTTAAAAGTTTGGGGGTGGTATTTTTGAAACAAAGTACAAAAGTCAGGAGTAATTTTTTTTTTTATAATTTAGCCTTTATATAAAATGCTTGATAATTTGACTTCTTTTTCTTGTTTGAGACAACAATAGCAGGAGTTTTTTTTTTTTTTTTTTTTGAGTACAATAGGGGTTGGGACCAATCGCAAGAGTTGAGATTCAAACCATCGACCTTTAAAATAGTAATTGATGCTTGATAAATTGATTGCAACGTTACCCATCAAGTGTAGAAAGTTTTAAATGTCAACTTGAGCATACTTCAACTCATTAAGGCATGTTGTTTAGCTAAAAAAAAGTTAGAGGTTTGAATCCACCTCTCTTCCCATCTTATTTAACTAAAAAAAAATTAGAAGTTGAATCTCCACTCCCATGTGTTGTTAAAAAAAAATCACTCTTTTATACTTTCAATTTCAACAAAGGTCTAATTTTCACTAAATTCACTGAAAACCCTTTCAAAGCTCACAATTTAAAAAAAAAAATAGTTCTAACGGATTTTTCTTTGAAGCTTCATTAATTTTATAGTAGGTGCATGTTTATTATACACACATAGAAATATTTTTGTTGACGATTTTTAAAATGAAAATCTCATTTGTTCAAGTTTAGGTAAAGATTGCAATAATTATCAAAGTTAATGTTTAATTTGATGAGGTTGCAAGTTTAGTGTAAAAATTGATACTCTTTGCTAAGTTTATGGTAAAAATTGTTATTTTCTCATTTTTAATTTATTTCAAAATAGCTGTTTATTGAAGGGAAAAAAAAAGTTAGATTAAATTATACGTTGGTCCTAGACTTTTTAAAGTACAAATTTGAGATTTTCACATAAAAGGAAATTTTTCGACATGATTGGTTAAATAGTGGTCAAACCTTTGAAAATTCCATATAATTAATTACTTTAGCATATGAAACAATTCTTGATTATTTTAATTTGTAGTATTCGCTTTGTATTCTAACCTATGTGAGACAGTTACATGTCATTTATGCATCAGCATACACTTTGTCTCCTATGGTAGTTTCTTATCAAATCTTGCATTTATGCATCAAACAAAGCAAATTTTGCTTACGCATTTAGGCCCCGTTTGTTAACCATTTAGTTTTTTGTTTTTGATTTTTAAAAATTAAGCTTATAAATGCTACTTTCACTTATGGGTTTCTTTGTTTTTCTTATCTACTTTTTACACATGTTTTCAAAAACCAAGTCAAGTTTTGAAAACTAAAAAAAGTAGTTTTCAAAAACTTATTTTTGTTTTTGGAATTTGACTAAGAACTCATATTTACTTAAGAAATATGAAAACTATTGTAGAGAAGATGAATAAAGTTTAACTAGTACAAATAACCTAACCAAAAGGTCCAAATCTCTCTACTTTTTAATTGCATTCAAGAAAGAAAAAAAAAACCATTAGAGAGAGTTTTGTGCTCATAAAACTTCAAAGAAAACAAACAAAATAAAAACTATAAAAGATGCATTTGATACAATTCATCAAATCTAGTAAAACATATAAGATATTCTTGAAAGATATTCAAGCCTGAGCATTTATTGTAAGCTTTTTACCACAAATCTTTTTTTTTTCTCACATATTATAAGTCACTTTAAGCATGTTGTTTAAATGACATATCAGTGGCAAAGACAACAAAGAGAAAGCCACAACCCTTCAATGAAACATCACCATTAGGGTATTCTCTTGACGCTACACCTTCAACAAATATGGTCAAAACCATTAATTTCTCATTTCCTCCCCTCTCTCTGGATTCTCTACAAAGAATAAATTGTAAAAGAACAAAAAGGATTTATAGGATTATGTTTGTTTCTCTTTGAAAAATGAAATTATCAATAGTTTGATTTTTATTTTGAAAAAAAGGAAGAGGAAAAAAAAAGCTTATGACTTCATTTAGGAGGTTTTTGACATTTGGTTTCTATTTAAGTCTATAACTTGTATTTAAGTTGGCATTTTATGTAAAAATGTAGGGGTCGTGAGCTTTTACAATAAAGTTTTAAGTAACTATATATAATTTCATTCCAAGATAAAAATCTAAAAATAAAGAAGAATTTAATTATTTGTATTAATGACATGGCAAATGAAATTTTTATAGGGGGTGGATTGAGGTTATTTGTGAAAAAGGCCACCAATTATCAAAGAGAATAATAAGAGTGGTTGACAATAGCCAAGTGTAGTCTAAATACAATTCCATTATCTTTCTTTTCTTTTTGAGGTAATAATTGCTTGAAGTTTATTGGTTCATCCAATTTCTCAAGGCATATAGCAAATAAGAAATGAGGGACAATTGTTTTTAATTTGTCTTAAATTTTTTATTAAAAAACCATTATATTATAAACTAAGATTCTAAATTTTTCTTCTATTTTGTCGCATTTAATTTTTAAAATTGAAAAATTATATATATAGAAAGTTAGAAGGTAAACTTACCAAACTAATTAAAAATATATATATAAAGATAGGAGATCCAGAACAGAGGACATTTGGCATAAAACAAATGACATGATTATTTTATTGTGTTAATTTTCTTTTGATTGAGCATTAATTAAGTACCAAAATTTAGGTTATAAAATAAAAATAAGAATTGTTTTTTAATATTATATTACAAATAAGAGGTGGAGGTAGAAATACATATACATATAAATAACCCTAAGCACTATAAATATGCTCAAGTTGGCATCATAAAATGAATTAGATTAACTTTTCTATGTGATGTTTGAATTCTCACATTTTGGCAGATTATTTTAGAAAAAAAATTGTAAACAATTTTAAAATAACAAAATGTATAACCCTTTGATTTTTTTTTAAGCATGAATTACCAATTTGATTTACTAAACAAAATAAATAAAAGTTCAATCTCCCCTATATTATCGCAGTTCTCATTTTCATTTGGCTAGTCCACAGACCATTGTACAACTTAAAACTCTTTTTGAAAATTTTAAAAAAAAAACGTACGTAAAAATCTTTCCTCCAAACTGCTCGACGAAGAATCAAACTTGCAGATCAAAAATTAGAGAAAGGAATCGATTTGTTATTAGCCAGCAACGGAACAAGAGCGCCATTTTCTATATAGATGCTCTGTTCTCTCAATGGCAATAATACAACTAAAACTTGATGAATAGTTAACCAATGATTAGTACAACTAAAACTTGGCTAAACCTAATGAATAGTAATCTAACCAATGATAATATCATTCCAACATAAATGTACAGATATCGACCACTGTTAAAGCTAAAAATTAGATAATCTAACAAACAACCTGGTACAAATCTTCATATGATGTTCATCTAAAACAATACCAACCAACACAAATCATGTAGACACTAGTAATAGCAACAAAAATATGGTAGGGACAATTATCACATGTTTATATATGTATATATATCATTCATCACGGATAACAAACTGATGTCTTGTCTGTAAATGTAGGGCTAAACGAAAGATTTTGGCATTATCATCGCTTCTCACAGTCTCCTGAGGCACAAAAAATAGCTGTTAACAAGCAAAGGCGGAAAATAAGAAAAAATCTTGGTGCTTGGAACTACCGTTCACACAAAAGAACCACAGATCTTTCTGTTTCCCAATCCTATTTTATCTGCAACTCCAATACATAATCTTTGAATTCTTGGTAAGCTAGAAAAACACATTGAGAAGAAAAAACATAAATCCGGAAACTTACTTCGTAATCCTACGACTGAATTAACATAAAATCCATCTATTTATTTTGAGAAAATCTGGATGACTGGCTGGTGATGCACGCTAGATCCATTTCCTCCAATTGGGATCGCTGAAAATTTTCATGTCGACACCATAGCTGTAGCCCCATTCAAAATCATTGTTGAGCACACTGCACTCTCTGGGCTCCACCGTGCATATCTTCATCTTCATCATATGCCTCTTGTACTTGCTTCCTGCGCATCTCCTCTTCGATGTTAACATCGTGGAGGGTGGTCTCTTCACATTCATCCAACTCCATATCTGAGAGCTGCACCGAAGACCTGGGGGGCAGCACACCCTCAAGCGCCTTGCATTGTTCAGGGTTCAAAGAGTCTGGGAAGTCCACACTGAAGTGGATGTAAAGTTTACCCTTCATGAATGGCCTCTGGTACATTGGCATACCCTCATCATTTATAGCCTTGAATTGGTCTGTGCAATTAAGAATGGAAAACAGTGAGCAAATACCATAACATACAGTATAAAAACAACCACATAGAAATATAAAAACCAGCAAATAATGGATACAATAGAAGAGAGGAAATAGTGTTGTAAGACGTAATAGATCATAAACAAACATACCAGGCTTTACTACTTCACCAGGAAGGGATTTGATGAGTAGCTGGCGGCCATCCAAATGAGTCAGAATAAATTGGAAACCACAAAGAGACTCCACAAGAGACAAGGTATGCTCCACAAAGAGGTCATCACTCTTTCTCTTAAACTTCGGGTGCTCTTTTTGTTGCAGGACAAAAACGATATCCCCAGTCATAGTGTCGGGCTGAACAAATAAATAAAACGAAAACCAATCATATCACTTATGTCAAAGTGCAAGAATTATATACCCCCCCCCCCCCCCCCCCCAACAGCAACAAGAAGAAGAATGAAGTCTTACCGCTTCATCTGCTTCACCAGGGAAGGTAATTTTTTGTCCATTTTGCATACCCTTCTCCACAATTACTTCCAAAACTTTCTTCTCCTGAACAACCTTTTCACCCTTGCACTGTGAGCAACGATCTTTATCATTGATGGTCTCACCAGTCCCCTTGCATTCATTACAAGGATGCTGCATTTGTTGTATCATAGAGGGGCCAAGGTGTCTGATGGAAACTTTCATACCAGATCCTTGACAGCCAGGACATTTCATTGAAGCACCAGATTTCGAGCCCTTACTGTGATTATTGTAGCAAAGTCCACGTGAGTTCAGAAAATAAAGACAATTAACGAAAGGGAAAAGGCATAACAACCACAGTTACTCACCCCTTGCACTTTGAGCAAATTACATTGCGTGAAAGAGAGAGCTTCTTTGAAGTCCCATTGTAGAGATCTTCCAAGGAGACCTTGAGGGGATGGATGACATCCTCTCCCCTTCTTTGCCTTCGGCCTCTACTGCTTCCACTACCTAAACACAATCTCAAAATGGATTTCAATTGCTTACAGTAAACATAATTGAACATCACAGTAAACAATTATTACCACCAAATGGGCTTCCACCAAAGAAAGACTGGAATATGTCAAATGGATCATGACCACCGCCACCACCCATTCCTTCCTTGAGGGCATCCTCGCCATATTGATCATATATCTCACGTTTCTCTGGATCACTCAGTACCTCATAAGCTTGTGCCAACTCCTTGAACTGCATCACAAATGGAAATTTTTCAAAAGGTTAAGACTTTCCTTTTGTTGATTAACTCGGCTATCTACGACAGTTTTTTCATACCACAGAGTTTGGAATACACTAGTCGAGGAAAAACAATCAGAAAAAAACAACCCGACATCAAAGTTAAGTAACCAAGCAAAAAGAGAAACAATTTCCGTCGACGTCATGCGAATCACAAAGCTTTCCAATTAAACAAGGGAGAAACAATTTCCGTGTGATACAACGCATTGACATACACTTAGACAAAAATCAAAATTTTCACTTAACGAGTTCACACGCAAGTCCATCTGACGTTCAAGTTTCATACGCAACGTAAGAAGAAGACCAGCAATTCCTCTAAAGAACATCGCAACCCTAGCAAACAACTCCCTTGATTAAAATACTAGCGTGTTAAAGCAACTTTCTCAATTAAAACCCAAGACCAGCAAAGCATCAATTCACAAAACTACGTAACAGATCTAATCAACACGGTCCGCCACCATTTCCCATCAGGAAAAACACGTTAGAAACACCCAAAGAAAGAAAATCAACGATTCAATTACACCAAAGGGAGGAGATAGAGCTCACTTTTTCGGGGTCACCACCCTTATCGGGATGGTTCTTGATAGCGGCCTTTCTATAAGCCTTCTTTAGGTCGTCTTGTGACGCGTTCTTCGAGACTCCGAGAATCTCATAGTATTTGGTGTTGTCGCTCTTCTTGGGCCTTCCAAACATTTTTGACTCACCGATCGGATCTCAACAAACCCTAATGAAAGCAATCGAACCCAGAATCAAAAAAACAAGATCTCGAAAGCAAATTCCAAGGGAGGGGGGGAAAAACAAACAACTCGAAAACCGATGAATCGAAGAGAGGAAGAACACGAACCTTACAAGAGCGAAAAGGGCGATCTTGAAGTGAAAGATCGGGTAGAGAGATCCGTGACCTGAGAGCAGAGAAACCAAAAGAGTCGCTCGAGACGGCGAAGTAGAGAGGGTTCGCAAGTTTCAGATCTCAAACTATAAGGAAATAATTCGACGGTCAGGATTGTTTCGTTCAAAGATGTGGTCAGCTGTGGCTTAGGGGTAATTTTGACATTTCGCACTGAGGCGGCCAAACCCACATATGCCTTAGGAAGGATCTAGAATTTTCTTGTTTTTCTTTTTTTTAAAGATTTTGGCCCCTTTTGTTTTAGTTTAATTATGTCAAATTATAAAAATTAATTATTGTACTTTGAATGCTGTATTCTTTTCTTTTTTTTTTTTTAACGAAACATTGGATTCATTTTAATCTTTAAAATTCAAGAAAAAATAATTACTACCCTAAAAAATATTTATATTTTATATTTAGTTGACATTATTGACACTATTTTTCATTTAGAATACAATAATTTAGCAACTAGGATTATAGGAATGAATATCTCAACATATAACCTTAAGCTATTTTTTTGATATGACCAATTTGAACATAGCTAACTTGACCGTTGTATTAAAAAATATGGATATAAATCACGGTTATATTATCACACAATATTTATATTACTTATAAATTAAGAGTACAAATCAACACTCTCGCAAGTTTTATGTTGTACTTAAAATAAAATATATGATATAACAATGAATTGAACGAACTATAGTAAACCTACCACCTAAGTTGTTTTGTTATAATAATGTTTTTGTTTTTTAGTCTAGTTTGTTGGCAATTTATATGTTTTGTGATTTTTTTTTTTTAACTCAACCAAATTTTTAAAGTTAAGATATCTCCCAGAAATTTTGAAAGTTCCGTTAAAAAAAAGGTTAAAAAGAAAACATATTTATTTTTTAATTATCATTAGGGTTTTAAAAATATTTTATAGACTACTAAGACTAACAGCCTCATTCTATTAATATATAAATATACATTAATTAGCACGTGACTTCGAGTGCCAAAAATAAATAAATAAATAAAAGATGACTAATTTTGTATACGATTTGAAAATAATTTTATTATAATTGTGTGCTCATTTTTTCAACGGTGGTGGTTTTACTATTCACTCACGTATATGCGTATATGATAATATGGTACACATATTTAAATTTTAAAATGTCCAGAAATCACAAAAGACAACACTGGGATCCAGCTTAATTTGAATATTTTCAAGATTTGCAAGGAAGATTTTTCCAATCCAGCCTATGGAGAAAGGATTTTTCGTGAAATTGTTGATTATTTTGTTCAGGGTCATGTTTCGAAAATGGTGAAAAAACAAATATTTTCGGTGAAATTTTTTTCAAATCATCAAAAGAAATTGCTTGTTTACTTCATTCTCTTTTCAAAACTCGATGACGAATTTTTTTTTGGAGAAATAGAATATGATATAGTAAGATTGGTGATTAATTAGATATCTTGGTCAATTACTTGAGTTAATTAGGATTATAATTAGTTTGCATAATTCTTTGGTTAATTAGGATTATGAATAGTTTGTTTAATTCATTGGTTAATTGTGATTAGGATTAGTTTGTTTCGTTAATTCTTTGTTAGTTAGAATTAGAATTAGTTTATTTTCCAATTATCTATAAATAAAGAATTGTCCTCTTGCACTATTCAATAACTTTTTATTCATAATAAAGATTAGATTAACTATTCGAGAGAGTTCTCCTTTTATCTTCTATACTACACTAACTTATAAATGCGCCAAACATGTATCATCGATCAAAAGATCAAAAGTTCGAATCTCTTATCTCACATATTGTTGAACTTTAAAAAAGCGACAAATGTCAATGCAAGCATAGCTTCCACAATGGCTAACACACCAATTACTATTCTAGTACAATCCCCCCACCTCGTAATTGTTGGACTAAAAAAAAAACAGTTTGGAAAACAAAATAAGGTCTTTTATTTATTTATTTACTATTTTGATTGAGATTTGTATTTTAAGTTCGATATGATTCCATTTTGATCATAGGACATTATTATTTTTTTATGTTAATAAAATCAATGAAATATACAAAGTGAAACTAATTAAGGATAAATTTGAAAATTTAAAATCATATAGGAAACAAATAAACTATCAAATAATTTTCAATTATCTCACTTTTTAATATAACTATTTTTTTACCATTTGTATTCCACGTGTAATAATTTGAGTAAAATGTTATGAAGTAAAATAAATTTAAAATGAATTAAGATTGGTTTTATACGTTTCTATATTAGTTTTGTTTTGTAATATAATATAATTTTTATATTATATTATATTTTTTCTATTATAATATAATTTTTATATGGTATAACATAATTTTAATATAATATAAACTTTTTTTCTAAATTTTTTTAAATTTTTATTTCTATTATTATTTGTATTTTTTATTATTATTATTATTACTTTTCTGTAATAATATATTTCATTTACTTGATGCAATTCTTATTAATGTTATTTTATAACAACTATTTTTTATTTACTTGATGCAATTCTTATTAATGTTATTTTATAACAACTATTTTTTCTTTAAATTTGGCATACAACTATTGATAGAGAATTAATTGACAATAATATATACATATATATATGCGACATATCATAGCAAATGTATTAATAATTATTATGTTAAATAATACAAAAATACATGTTAAACAATTTGGTTTTACAAAATCAAAACTTTTTTTTATATAAAGAGTGTTTTTCGTCAAATTGTCATTTGATTTGATCAATACCTTTGTCGTTGCTGTAGAGATCCCTCTTGAAAGTGCCACATATAGTTGTCTATGTGAGAAAACGTTGAGGAAGATAAACTAACCTATTTGAGTTTCTGGTTGTTTATCTTTTATAAAAAATTCAAAATTAACCATATATTAATTATATGTGTTGTATATCCCTTTCTACTTCTTCTATCTCAGCCATTTAAGATAATGAGATCTTAATCATTGCATGAACATTTTGATACCTTATATCTACTAGCTTTATATTATTGTCACGAATCATATATGGTTTTCCTTTTCCAAAATTTTCACTGAATTTGTCTATGAGCTCATTGAATAAAGTGATCTGAACACATGTTTCCTGCAATTAAGATAATTGTTTACAAAATATGCAATTATATATGTTCAACGTGTGAAAAATATCTAAATGTGTAATTTCTCTTTGTCGACAATAATCAAACTCATAATTTTTAAAGAATCTCCCTTTCTACTACTTTGAATTGTTGGATTGAGAAATTTCTAAGAACAGTCGCTTTAATATATGATTTTCTAACATACTTTTGTTATATAAAATATGTAAACTAAATAAGACTTTTAAAATGTAGACGAAAATTCCCAAAGTTCCTAATAATTTAGCCCCCACCCCATTGATTCACTAATTAATTCATGAATTCTCTTGCCTTCTAGTTAGAGATGTCTACGGGGCGGGGCGGGGTCGGAAAAGCCTTACCCATCGCCGTCCCCGCCACCTATATTAATCTTCGTCCCCGAGAAATTTCCCATTTATTTTTGCGGGGAATAGGGTGGGGATTCCCCATGGGAAACTCGTGGGGATTGGGTTCCCCGAGGAGAATTTTCTCCGTTTGTTTTACTTTATTCTAAATAATATGATTTTTTTAAAAAAATAACTTTTAAATATATTGATTTTTAATACATTTGAAATAGATCATTTCCAATAATTTTGTATTTAAAGAAGATATTATAAAATGTCATAAAAATATATATAACTAATGTCTTAATAAAAACTATCCCATAAGCAAAAATATATGTAGTAATAACGGTCAATCAACATTGTACTAAAAACAAAACGTTCAACCAACATAATTCTAAACAATTTTCAACATTACAACATAGTCTTCAAATCTTTAAAAAAAAGTCTTCAACAAATTCCGACCATAGTCTTCAATAGAATCTTTAATTTAAATATTACACTAGTCTCAATAATCAAAACAACAATATTACAACAACAACATAGCTATCAATTTTCTTCTTCAACTATTAAGGTTTATAGCACCTGACTCCTGAAAAAAAAAATTGAACAATGTTATTATAAATTCAATAATTAAAAAAGTTAATTAAGAGGCACAAACTAATTACTTACCGCATCATCTGGATCTCGATCTTGGAGAACAATCTCCAACACTTTGTCATCTATTGGAGTATTTGTATCTATTCCAAGTACAAATGAAACTTCTTAAATGATAAAAATAACAAAACATCTTAGATGGCAATAACAAATTTTTTTAAATAAATTACTCATACCTTCAGCCCATAGCCAATCTTGAGCACACACCAAAGCTTCCAGTAAGGTAGCATGAATTTGAGAACGATGTGGACCTACATGTCTACCTCCAATACTAAATGCAGACTCTGAAGCAACAGTAGTGACAAGAACAACTAAAATATCTTTAGCAATTTGATACAAAAGAGGGTACTTTACCCCATTTAACTTCCACCAACTCAAAATATCAAAGTCATCAGATATTGGTAAAAGACTTTCCTCTAAATACAGATCTAACTCTGATTTGACATTATCAACATTAGCAACATTGTTAACAAACTCATCAAACTTGAGAAATCGATCTTTCTTCTAACCAAGAGAACTAGAACTACTCACACATTGCCTTGAAGTAATGGTAGAACATGAAGATTATGCTTCTGTACTTGAAGTTGACATATAATACTTCAATAAATCTTTGCACATATCTCGAACACGTTGCATTTCAGTAATATAGTGATTAGGTCCATAGATTTGGGAAAAGTAAAACTCTATCAATCTCATCTTAAATCTAGGATCTAATACTGTAGTTATTGCCAAGACATCGTGAATCACACTCCAATATTTTTCAAACTTAGAAATCATTCTTGAAGCCATCACTTTTATCTCCTCAATTTCAGAATCAAGCCACTTAGAAAGCTCCAACCTAATATCACAAATTTCTGGAAAAAAACACATTAGAAGTTGGATAACTAGACCCATAAAATAACTCAGTCATATTGTAGAAGGGTTCTAATTTATCACACATTTCTTTTGCAAAAGTTCAATCACTATATGAAGGAATACATTTGAATTGTGGTTCGCGTTGTTTTAAACGAGGAAAAATATTTTTGTATACCAAAGCAGTTTTGAGCATAAAAAATATTGAATTCCATCTTGTCACACAATCAAGACCAAGCTTTTTAGTGCATGGAATTTGCAATTGATGAGCAACTTCTTCAAAATTTTCCTTCATTTTTGCATACGAAGTCCAAAAATGTACAATATCTCTAATTCTCTCTATACCATCAACAATCACAACCAACCCATCCTTCACTATCAAATTTAAAATATATGCACAACAACGCATGTGAAACAAACTTCCATGCAGCAACAATGTCCTCAACTCTAACTTATCTAACATAATCTCAACCATTGAATCATTCGAACAATTATCTACCGTTAAAGTGGATAATTTACGACCTATGTTTCAATTCAATAAGCACTCTAATAATGCATCAGAAAGTAATCTTCCATTGTATGGATGTGGCACATATACAAACCTAATATTAAACGATGATAATAACATGTTAAGATTGAACCTGTATGTCAAACAAATTGTAATAAAGCAAATAAATAGGACATTTAAAATACCTCAAATGCCTGCTCTGTAGGACCCAAGATTCATCAATGAAATGTGCAGTGATTGCCATGTATCCCTTCTTTTGGTTATTAGTTGTCCACATATCAGTAGTAATGGCAACTCTACTTCGATTGTTTTCTAGAAACCTCATTGTTTTAAGTCTCTCTTCCTCGTAAATTTTTAGAATATCTCTCCTCATTGTGGTTCTTGAAACCATCTTAAACATGGGTTGAACACCACTCATAAACTTTCTAAATCCTCTATGTTCAACCAGGTTAATAGGATATTCATGTAAAATTATAGCACATGCAAGGTCTCTTCTAGAAGCTTTATAGTCAAAAGAGTATGATTTTAGCATTACCTTTCCATCACTAGTTTTATGTGGTCTCAAACATGATTGCCTAATGTCTCTTTGTTTTCTCAAAGGACATATTTTGAAATGATCATGTAAATGCTTTGTCCCATTTTTTGATTCCCCTCCTAACTTTTTTCTACAGTAGTTACAAATGGCTTTAATGGTACCATTTATTTTTTGTCTTTTGTAATGATTCCACAATACTGATGTTAATCTACGTTTTCTTTCACCATCATTAGTGTCATCACTATCTAAGGTAATAGGTGTATTATGACTATCACAACTATTGATCGGTGTTGGTTCACTCAAGTTATTAGAAGTTGGAGTTGGAGTTGGAGGTGAATCAACTTGTTGATAAAGTCATTTTAACCTACAATAATAAATAAATTGTAAAATTAATATACTGACTTTATTTAGCACATATACAATAAATATTATATAACTCATAGTTCATATTAAAGACAAATTTAGCTACAATAGACAAAATAGTTCTCAAATAATTCTCAAATCATTGATAATTTATATTCAACAAACTTCTGAATTCATTTATCACTATCAAATAAAAGTCTAATAATTGGAGTGAACAATTTTTACAATATGCTTATCGCAATTTCAATGCATATTATAGGCCAAAATTAGCTAGAAGTTATTGATTTCAAAATTAGATCAAAACAAACAAAGAAATCTTGGTTGGTGTTTAACTAAACAGAACTGAAATAGGCCAAAATCTACACTATTTTAACTACAACAGTATTGAAATAGGCCAAATCCCCACTATTTTGACAAAAATTACTATTCTCCTAAACAATTTAGGGAAGAAATGAAACGAACCTGCTGGAAGCGACGGAGGTTGAGGCGGCTGGATGGAGGTTGAAACGAACTAGTGTGGATTGTGGATCTGAGACTTGGACGGACGGATGAGGGATGAAGCACTTGATTTCAACGGATAAATCAACTGGACTTTGAATCTAGATGGATGAGACATAAAATGAAATCGCCATACCTGAACTGAGACAGCGATGGATAGATGGAGGTTGCAAGGACGGCGAGAATTGATCTGAGAGAGAAAGGAAACGAGTGGACAGATGGAGCCAGAGGTTTCGACGGCCGATGAGAATAGATTTGAAAGAGAGAGGGGAAGCGATTCGGACTGGACAGATGAAGTCGAATGTTGCAACGGCCGCGAGGATAATAGATTTGAGAGAGAGAGGAAGCAAGCGGACAAGTCGGAGGTTGCGATTGCGACGGCCGGCGAAGCGAAATCAATATGAGATAGAGAGAGGGAACTTGGATCTGAGATTGAGAGAGGGAAAGACGAAAGAATCGTGCGGCTACCGCTGGTCTATAGGTTAGGTTAAAATAAAATGTGTGTATGTATGTGTATATATATATATATATTTTACGGGGCGGGGCGGGGATTATAATCCCCGTCCCCGGCCCCGATTTGCCAACAGGGAGAAATCTCTCCCCCCTCACTCCCCCATTCCCCGTGTAATCGGGGATTCCTTGCCCCGTTCGGGGTGGGGTCCCCCGATGGCCCCGATCCCGCGAGTTAAATTGACATATCTACTTATAGTAAATGGGCAATGAGGAGTTTTGGCTTATTATTTCCAATGTCCTTAGGGGGCGTTTAGAGCACCGTGTTGGGTTTGGATGGTTTTGGAATCCAAATCCAAAATGTTGTTTGGGCCACTATGTTCAAAATCCAATGGGTTTGAAACACAACCCCATGGTTTTGAACAGTGCACTCTAAATACTGTTGTATGATTTCCAGGCTTTCAAACCCCCATAACAAACCCCTTAGGATTCTAATTCCAAGGGTTTTGATTCTGAAACGGTGCTCCAAACACCCCCTTATAGTTTACCACCCTCTTCTCAAAAAATAAAAAATATATACATATATATACACTATAATAAAGTGGCTATTCTTAGAAAATTCTTAATCCAACAATTCAAAAGCATAAAAGGGAGATCCTCCAAGAATTATAAAATTGGTTGTTGTCGATAAAAAGGCATTACACAATTAACTATTTTCCACATGTTGAACATATATAATTGCATATTTTTTAATCAATTATCTTAAATGTAGGGTGTTGACGGAGAAATTTCGGCCAATTCTCAATTGCCACGTCGTTATTCCAAATTAATGACGAAGCTACAAATAATTAAATTTGGGACCAATTATAAATTGACATGTGTCCCAAATTTAATTAGAAGACAAAAAATTGGCAAATTCTAAATTAAAGTGTCACATGTCTTCACTTGACCAAATAATTAAAGTTAATTTGGTCAAATTGGTTATATGAATTTTGGGTTAAAGTTAAATAAGACCCAAATTTAAATGGTCAAGCCCAAAGCCAATCAAAGCTCAAGTCCATGGTAGGGCCCAAATGCTACTAAAGCCCAAGCCCACATGCCATGAAAAGCTCTATAAATAGATGAGCCCTCCTTCATTTGAGGGGTTCATAAATTTTATTCTTCAGAGAACTCAGAGCCAATTGATAGCAAAGAAGACAAAAGTCCTTAGGTGCTAAATGCTCCTTGAAGTCCTTAGGTACTGAACGCTTCAAGACAAGTCCTTAGGTGTTGAACCCTCTTTGAGGACCAAAGACTTTTCAAGACCAGTCCTTAAGTGCTGAACACTCCTTAAAGTGTTGAACACTTTTTGGAAGACCAAAGACCCTCAAAGACAAGTCCTTAGGTGCTAAATGTTCCTTGAAGACTGAAGACTCTTCGAAAACCAAAGTCGCTTTAAAGACAATAAGAATTAAAGATGTTTTAAATACCAAATAATCTTTGAAGACAAGTAAAGGGCATTTGAAGTGCACATGGCTCCAAGACTTCGATCATATCTTCAAGAGGATCAACAAGCCAAAGGTCGATCCAATAAGGTCAACAAGCCAAAGCCCAATCAGAAAAGACCAACAAGCACACTCGAGAAAAAGCTTTCAACCCTCGAGACATGTGTATACGAGAGTGAAAGAATAAGATGAACAAATTAGATATTGTACCACACTCACAAAATTAATACAAATTCAAGTTCATTACACGTGTCTCATTTCTCTTTCCTTGTTGAAATTATGTGTGAACACATGGAGCATAGGGAACATGTGTTCAAGTCACTTTATTCAATGAGTTCATTGACAAATTCGATGTAAAAATTTTGAGAAGGGAAAATCATATCTAATCCACGACAGTAATATAAAGCCATTAGATACAAGGTATCAAAATGTTCATGCAAGGATTGAGATCTCATTATCTCAAATGATTGAGATATAAGAGTAAAAGGAGAAGTATACAATGCGAATAATCAAAGTCTGGTTAAATTTGAATTTATGATGAATGATAAACAACCATAAACTCAAATAGGTTAGTTTGTCTCTCTGAACATGTATTTTTTGCATGGACAACTATATGTGGCACTTTTAAAAGGGATCTCTGATAATTCTCATTTATGAAGATTATTTGGCCTTTGTGTTTAGTCATTCTTATTATTTTATGTGTGTTGTTAGATAAAAAGGCTAGCAAAAAGTTTGTTTGAATTGAATTATTGTTGGAAGCCATTTAAATTAAGTAAGTGGAAAAAAGAAAGCAAAAGAAAATGAAAACCACATTTACTTGATGTTTTTATGCAGGAATTTGAAGAATGCAACATAATTGCTATTGCTTGTAGATCTAGAAAACGATTGCAGCAGAATTGCAATTGCATTTCTGCACAGATCTGTAAAATGCACAAATCATGGGACCAACGTGATTTTTGGGGATTTTTCATGATTATTCTCCATGAATTCAACAAGACAAATTGTCTATAATTGTTCATCATTCAAGAAGGAAACTCAGGCCCAAATCCTCTATAAATATGGGATAAGAAGCTGCAATAAGGGAATCGAATTTTCGACCGTTTTTCATCCTCGTTTGCTGCTGTTTTTTCTTATGTTTTCCAACCCCTTTGAACTTCTTACTCAATCATTCCTCAACAAAAAGTTGAAGGAAGTGAATGTTCAATTCCCTTTGAAAAAAGTGGAGTTGAGTCGATTGAGTAAAAAGTGAAAATGGTTGTGTTCTTATGTTTTTTAGAATTTATTTCTACTTTGTTAAAGTTTATTTTGTTCCAGTTTTAGAAGTTTTAGCTACTGTTTACTTCTTTCCGTTGTAATTCTCTTGCTGAAATAGTTTAGTTGCTGTAGCTTTATTGCAGTTGTTTGAATTTTAATTGTCCTTCTTAATAAAGTTATCATTTATTTGAACCTTTATTAAAACCAAAAATTTTCTCCCTCACTTCTCAAGCTTTTTGTTACGGATTTTCATCCTTTAACTTACCGTTTTTCACTATTTTCATGATGAGCTAAGTTTTCCTTAGAGGTTCAAGTTCGTGAATGCCCTAGAAGAAAGATGTAAAGCTTAAAAGCACATGTAATCTAGCTAACACTTGAACTTTGTTTATTTTTATTGAGTTTAATGTTGGGTAAACCTAGCTGGCCATCTAATGTTGCTTGTCAAGCTTAAACTTAATACCGAAAGGGTTAAGAGAAGCAAATGTCACAAAAGCAATGGAAAAAAAGACTTAGAAATAAGTCTTGAACATCAACCCTAGACATAGGGCGAAACTCCAAAACCATTAGCATTGTGCATGAAATTATCTAAGTTAGATTAGCCATAGAAATATAGGTTTAATCACTTAGCCTTCTAAAGATTTTGAAGCAAAATTGAATAGGTGTCGAATTCGGTTTACTTAGTTTTCTTGTTAGCAACGATTGCAATTGCTTTAGTTGCACTTCTTTTCAAATGGACATGAGCAACTTGAATTCCTTTTTTCATACTCATTGAATTTTCAATTTATTTACTTAGCAACAACACCTCTCCACATTTTTATAACATTGGTTACCAAAATTGCAATTTGAGAACAATTTTTGCTATCTTTTGAATTTTGTTATATTCGTTCCATGTGAGATCGATATTTTGAAGTACTTCCAATTTTCTATTACTTGTATCGACAGTGTGCACTTGCAATGGACTGGAGTTTCGTTTTTTTTTTTTAACTAAAAAACTTTTCATAAAGCCCCCACGTTTCAGTTGATCAATCTCTATGACAACGATAAATATGTTGATCAAATCAAAGGACAATTTAATCAAAAACATCATTTATAAAGAAGTTTTGACGTTGTAAACCAATTTGTTTAACATGTATTTTTGTATTATTTAGCATAATTATTGTTAGTAAATTTGCTATGATATGTCACACATGTATACATTTTTTCCCAATTAATTCTCTGGCAATAGTTGTGTGCCAAATTAAAAAGAAAAAACACTTGTTATAAAATTGCATTAATAAGTATTGCATTAATTAAATAAAATATAATATTACAAAAAGTAGATATTATATTATATATAATAATAACAAAAGAAATAAAAATTAAAAAACCTTAAAAAAAACTATATCATATTAAAATTATGTTATATCATATGAATAATTATATTATAATATAAAAATATAATATAATATTAAAACTATATTATATTAAAATTTGTCAGATTACAAAACACTAAATCATAATAGAAATTGAAAAAACACAACTAATATAACAATGTATACAACTAATCTTAATTAATTTTAAATTCATTTTACTTCATAATGTTTTACTCAAATTATTACACGTGCAATACACGTGGTAAAAAACTAGCATGTATAAGATTGAATATACAACGTTGAAAGTGAAACTGTTAGGCCATGTGTTGTTTCACTGATTTTGAGATGGATTTTGGCAATGGTATAAAAAACAATGTTTGTTTCATTGATCTTTACTTTTTAAAACCTAAGTAATTATTACCCATGGATAAAAATAAACCCATGAACCATGAGATTTTATTATCCATGTAGGAAATGAGTTTTTTTTTACTTGAGACTTTTTCCCTTGGAAAATGGAGAAGAAATAAGAGAGAAAAAAGTAATAATTAAACTCCAAAATATTAATTATCATCCATATCCAAACACATACATTTATTATCTAGATATTTAAATTCTAGGTTTTTAACTCCCATATATTCTATATTTTCAATCCAAACGTGCCCTTATGAGTTTTACAAAATGAACAAATAATTAAGTTGAGCTTGGTTATTTTTTCTTTTAAGTTTAAACCAAGGGTAAAGTGAATAGGTGAAAGTAGAAATGACTTTTGCCAACCTGAACATAACTTAACTGGCCAAGACACATATCCAATGATGCAAAAATAGATATTAGTACCAATATCGGTAACTCAAATTTACGGATATATTGACGGATATTTGAATATTGACGGATATTCTGAGAAAAACCACAGATATCACGGAAACTTATAAAAATATTGTGAAATTTTTTATGAAACTTAATAAACTACTATTTTAGGCATATATATCACTAATTATAAGCCAAATATGAACATTAATACAATAATAGGTTGCATTAAATACCGAAAAATGAATGAACTTGAATACTTCATTGATATAAAATTATTGTCATACAAGTACATTGTTTAGTAATAAGATGATGACCTTGGAGGTACTAAACCAACATTAATATAGTTGATTTAATAGTGACAGTATTGCTCTCAACTCAAGTTATTTTAAAATTTTCTAACATAATTTGATATATGTCACACATGAGTATCATGATTAACTCCAATGACACCAATAGGAGGATATCTTTCATCAAACCATGTCCTATCTAAATGAAGATGCTTTGAAGAATGAAGATAATATAAAGGTTCTAATTTGAGCCTGAATCATCTTCAAGTGGAAGTTGTGGACCCCGTGTATAGATCGATGTATTTTGTCATTAACTATAACCATAAGTATGATCACTTGCATGACTATAGTTACTATTGCTATAACCATAATTATTATTGTTATAGTCATAGTTACTACTACTATAGTTACTATTGTTGTAGTTGTAGTCATGTTGTTGATGTCCATATTCGGTATCCAAAATCATCCCCTCCAGATTTGAAACGAGAGATTCTTCATCAAATTGAGCATTGTAATTTGTGGATCTTCTGTGAATGAAAAGTTTTCCTATTGATCTAATTCATGGTTCACCAGCTCTATGGCCATGGTCGGAGAAGGGTGTGAAAGAAGAGTGGTGTGGTGGGGGTATTTATATTGGTAAATTATGTATTTTTCGTGTTTTTTTAAAAACAAAAGTGTTGGAAATATAAGTTTAGGCTAATACAACAAGCAAAAGTCACTTCAACATTGATGTTGAAGTGAAAATACAATGTAAAAGCTTACAATATCATGTTGGGAATGAGAAATATTCACAGAAGTGTTGGGAATGTAAGTATTGGCTTCAACATTGATGTTGAGGTGAAAATACAATGCAAAAAGCTTACAATACCATGTTGGAAATGACAAGTGTCAAGTATTCATAAAAATGTTGAAAATGTAAGTTTTTAATTAGTAGTACAACAAGCAAAAATCACTTAAACATTGATGTTGAACTAAAAATACAATGCAAAAAGCTTGCACTATCATGTTGAAGGTTATAAAATGAAACTTATAACATGTTAGAAATGAGAAGAACTCATAAAAGCTTCATGTTGGAAATGAAAACTCTCATAATAGCATCGAGACAAAAACGTGGATATTCTGTAGATATTTTCAAATATTTCCACGATATTTGGCCGATATTCTGTCGATATTTCCACGATATATCCACGATATCCGAAGATAAATCCACGATTTCTTCTGGAATACAAAGATATATCCACAAAATGATATATCGTCGATATATCGCATAAAACAAAGTAAAAACGACTATATCCCCCCCTAAAATACTGATATATCGATGAAATTTCGGCATATATCGGCGATTTTTGCATCCTTGCACTTATCTTTGTCCAAAATGTTCAAATTCTCTTACCTCTATATGTTGTTGAACTTAAAAAAAATTATGTCTCGTTTGATAATCATTTAATTTTTTAAAAACAATAGGTGAAAGTAGTATTTTTAAACTTAATTTCTAAAAGTCAAAAATTAAAAATTTAAATAGTAATTAGACGGAACATTAACAATAATTTTTTAAATTTTGTTTTTATGAAACGAATCACATCCAATTCAAAACGAAAGATTCACAACCTCAATCACTTATTCGTTATTCCCTTTCAATCAAACTTTTAATAAAATGTTTAATACAATCTCAATCATTATGGGTTAAAAAAAAACAAGTTTCAAACGAACCCAAAAAAAAAAGTGTATTTTAAGCAACATGAATCTAAAAATTCCGTACGGCTGCATCGTTGGTGCGCAGTAAATATAGGAGTGGCCGCAAAAGCGGGTTTTGCCAGTGCTTTTGGTTCGAGTGCTTTTGGACAGAAGCACTGAGTTTTGAAGGGAAGAGAGGGAATCTGAAGTTCTTCTTCTTCTTCCTCCCGCTGAGGATCGAATTTTGAAGCTAATGGCGTCATCTTCTTCCCTCTGAACAATTACAGCAGCAAAAAAGGCAAGGTAAGGCGACAGAACCGACCCAAATGCAAGAAAATGACAAAACTCAAATTGAAACTTCATGGTTCTTCCAAATTCTTCGGAAAATTGAAATCCCATTGTCTTCTTTTTGGTTCCCCACTTGAAAATGCTGTCCTAGAACTTTTGGGTTGTGTTTATTTTCTTTGGGGTTTCTGTCTTTTTCGCTGTTATTTTCGATTTCACTTTTCTACGGAGTGGATCATTTTTTAGTGCGTTGTCACTGTTGGATTATGATTTCTCTTTGAGCTTTGAAAATGCATAATGCAGCTTGTTTTTCTTAGTTGCATTGATGAATGAGGACCTTATGGCTTTTCAACTCGTCGGGTTCTGAATTTAGAGTGAATTTTAAAGGCATTGCTGTTTGGTGGCTGAGAAAGGGCGAGAAAGAGAAAGAAAACACTGATTTAAGAGTGTATTGGGCTTTAGATGGTGGTAGAGACTGGATAAAATTAACAGAAAAACGAAAAGTTAAAGGTGGTTTGACATCTTCTACATTGTTTCACTGTTCTTTGGCTTAGGGCTGTTTTCCGCCCTTTTCAACTCGCCTTAAGAAACAACCTCGTGGTTTTTTTGAATCTTTTATTTTGTGGGTTTGTATAGGTTTGATGAGAAGTTTGAATAGTCTTGTAGAATAGAACGAAATTCTTTGATGAAGTTTTCAATTGAAAATGTTTGGTGCTTCTTTTTTATTTTTTTCCACGGACATACATCTCCTCTGGAGATTTTGGGTCATTTTCTTCTCTTGTCGTGAAGTTTGTTTTTCTAACTTCTTTTTGTCCTACACTAAAACTTAATTGTCGTTTGTTTTTCCCCGTGATTTCGGCTGTTATAAGCTGGTGAAAAAATTTAATAAAGATTTGTTTGCCAGGAAGATGTTTCCTTTTCATATTGTCCTTTTCGTTTCCAACCAAAAACTTACACTTTTAAAAGCTAAGAAAGAAGCTGATGCTGATGGGAAACTTGTGATATAGTCCAGTACCTCACCATGTCAACAAGGCAAACTCACCTTCCTCCTCGCTGCCCGATTCAAAAGAAAACAACTGCGGGTCCAATTAATGTTTCCATTGCACCAACTCCACCTGTTGATGAATTCTTTCTGCATCATGATACTTCTTCGTCACTAAGTTCTGTGTTGGAGGATGAGCCTGTATGGCTTGATGAACTATTAAGCGACTCGAATTCCAAAGGACAACCGCTTCGACGATCGGCTAGTGACTCTGTCACCCTTTTGGATGGTCTTGCAGACTCATTGAGGAGTCTGTGTATTGTTAAAGATGTGGAGAATTCAGTTGGCAATGAAGCTTGTGAACAATGGGATCCATCTTGCATTTATGGACCTAACTCACCTAGGAGAAAATGCAGTTCAGACTTTTCAAACTACAGTATGGTTTCAGCATTATCAGAATTTGTTCATCTTCACCATGCTGCACCAGTGCACACAGATATTTGTTCCGTTGCCGAGAACTCTTCTTCGAATTTAAATGGAGACATGAACGAATCAGTTAGGGAGGTCAACTCAGATGAAAATGCAGCAAAACGGTCAGATTCTAAAATTTTTATTTTCAATTCCTCTGGCATAATTGTTCTTGTTGATCATATAACCAGATTATTATATTAGGCATTTGCTCCTCAGTATCCCTTTCCAAATAACTGCTATTACTGATGATAACTGTGTTAATAATTTGATGACACATTACGTGTTGCATCTGTTATCAAAATGATAATGTAAATGACTATATTAAGTACGAGAAAAAATATGTAGTGACTGTGGCATTTGCCTACACCCAACATGTCACAAAAAAAGTGCATTGTCTTTCTCATATCTGGAACGTGGGCCAAGTATTCCTGCTTTTTTGCCTGTCATGCATGGCAAGAATTTGAGTTCTCTCCTTTCTCTTTGCAATAGCTTGTTTGTCAAATTAAAATCTGTTCGGAGAAACATTGTCCTAAGACGATGAAATGATGCCCCCTTTTATATTTTAGTAAACTCTTGAGCCTCCTATTTTCAAGGATAAATCAAGGAAGCTTTTCTGTTGCTATGATCAGGGCTTGTATCTTTTTTATTTTTATTTTTTTTTATTTTTTTATTTTTTTTATAATAATAATTGTTATTCATTTACACATTTTGTAAGTTGAGTAATGGGATGCCTCCCAGAGTAAAATACACTAGTTGGTTATAAGTACTCATCCTCTGTACTAATCTTTAATACCAAGAGTGCTACAATCACTAATTAGCTACAAGCCCTCGCCTTTCATGCTCTCTTTAGTTTTTATGCTTGTGAAAATTTTCAATTCGTCTGTTCCATTGTATAATGGCTACTTTTCATTATTCCAATAACAGATGTCTAATTCCACCTTTGAAGATTGGTTTTGAATAATGGCTTTCAATGCGTTCCATGAGTTAGCAAACATGATGTTGGGGGTTATTTTTTAATACCCCATCCTAGTTCTCTGTTAAAACTTAAGCTGCATATGATTTTGTTTTGTGTAAAGTAACGTCACTCTTGCTAGAAATTATGATGGAAAATTTTTGAATTTAGGCCATGGTGGAAATCAGGTTCGATTAATGTTTAATGACTTGACGACATGGAAGAATGGTTGGTTCTTTGGGTAGGAGTTTTGCTATTTATCTGTAAATTAGTTCTCGTTGTACCTCAGCAATGAAAGTACATAGAATAAGCTATCTTGAAAAGAGTAACTAGGAGTTGTGCCCATTTTCATCTGTGAATAAGAGTCAGCTGTTGCTCATGAAACTTCCAGATACTGGCACACCTACTTATGAAGTGATTTGCTGAAAAGAACTGAGAGATCATTACGCGCAATATGATGTGATTTCTCATTAATGTATGTATGGATGAAGACATGATTTTAATTCTTGATATCCACTACTTTGATATATAAATCTTGATATCCACGAATATAACCTTGATTATTGCCTATCCTTATAGGTCCATGATTCTATTTCCAAAAAGTAATGTGATGGGTACACAAGTCTAATGATTTCCTTGCAGGCACAATGGGCAGCGCTCAAGGGTTCGCAAGCTTCAGTACATTGCTGAACTGGAGAGGAAGGTTAATGTTCTCCAGGTAATCCCATTGGAAGATTTGGGCTAACCTATGATGACCAACCCTTATTGGACTGATGATCCACATCCCATCCTTTTCAGATTTCTGGTCATTTTTCGGATTATTTTTTTTAAAGAAACCTGGAGATACAAAAGGAAAGACAACCTAAGGGACGGGGGAAGAGAGATGCTGTTAGGATACCACCTAACAAAAATTCACTCTAACACAAAGATAGAACTATATTGTAGTACTAATGAAGAAATTACAATATTCAATAGCCTTTCGAGAGGGCTATGTCTCTCCCACAACCAATTCACTAAGGACCGACTTACCAAAATATGACTCCCTCTCCCCAAACCCTACTCCTTCTATTTATGACCAAGACTATGTAGCTAATTACCCTTAATACCTCTACTGCTATCCCCAAGATACTCCTATTAGTACTCTCACAGATGCCCCTCCTAAAAACGGCTACTTACATAAACACCTGGAGAAGTGTATTTTTCACACTAGTAGTCATATCAATCTAGTATACTATAAATTTGACAATTACTAAACTGATAACTAGGGATGTTATTTGGGACCTAGTTAGAATTTTGCTTCTTCTTGGTCTTCCACTTCTAAAGATTTTTGTAATTATGGTGTGACGACACGAAATTTTGCCAATTGAGAGTCTTTTTTGTAATCCCTTTGGTGTGTGAGGGGACATCTCATCTCCCCTTATTGTACTTCCTCTTTTGGTAAGGAAACTTTTCGTTTCTTATTAAAAATAAATAAATAAATAAATAAGAAAGCTTGGGTTACATGCAAATTACTAATGTCCGTGCCTTTCATCTTCATAGCTGCAGAATTGTTATTTGATAAGAAAGCTTGTTGCTCTTTCCTTTTCAGTGCCCCTTAAAAAAATTCCTTAGAAATTCCGATGCTGTTCTGCTTTACTGTCATAACATTTCTTGAGAAAAATACAATCTACAATCAAAAGCTTTCATCTCATTCTGCAGACGGTAGAATCGCAGCTGGCAATAAGAGTAGCATCACTGCTTCAAGAACGGGTGGCTTTATCAATGGAGAATAGCAAATTAAAGCAGCAGGTTGCAACAGTTCGACGAGAAAAATTGACTTCAGAAGGTAAGTTTGTTTGCCCCTTTCTTCTCCTCAAATTTTGTTTACTTGCAACTTGCAAGCAAGCCAATTGTTGAGAAATAGTGTTTCCGTGTGTATATAACTTGTTTGCTAGCATTTAACACTGTTAATTAGATGCTAGATCTCAATAACAAATATTTTAACTAATCTGCCATGTACCATACATGGAAACATCTCAATTAACAAATATCGTGTTGATGTAAAGAGACCACCAGAGAATATAAGAAGGCGAGGAATATTTTATTTTATCCTCCCAAAGCCCACAGCCTGGAATTATAAGGCATGAGGTACCGTTTCAATGTCTTTCACATATCTTAAAGTTAAAGAGACTTACAGGAGGGTCCAGGAAATGACAAAATATCTGTTACTTTGGTTCTAATAGAAATTCCTTTTAAAGCATTGAATGTTGTAAAGAAAAAATTGATAAGCTATAGCGATTTTAAAAAATGGCTTCTCTCCCTTCCTAATCCTCCTTTGTTTCTCTAAAACTCCCTCCATTCCTTTGCTTTTTTTTTTGTCCTTTGTTTCTGAGATGTCGTTTTTAGTGAGATTGTCCGATTCCTTTGGAAGGTTGGAAGTATTCCATCTGTAGTAAGTGCGTGGTCAAGAAAAACAGCTCTAGTATGGGGTTTGATGTTAGATATAGAGGCAGCAGACTGAGGTTTCTCAAGTCTTAAAAACAACTCTCTGTTTTATTCTTATAGTTCCTTAGCCAAGCTTACTGGTTGCTACAGAAGTGTTATCAACTTATCAGTATTCTCAAAGCGATTAACTTCTTTAGGGAACCCTGGACCTTGTTCTGTGGATCGAGAAGATTTTTAACAATCGGCACCTGCCAGTTAATTGAAGTCTTCAATTTGGACAATAGTGAAAGGAAAAAGGTTGTATTATGGGCCCTGAAGGAAAGAGTCTTCGGTTGATGTATTAAGACCAGGGAGGTTGTATGAACTTTCTACAAATGATTGAGCGCTCCTGGAAAGGAAATTTTGACCAATTGCACCCTCCTTGGATTCCTTTTCAAACAACAAATATTTTGCATAAGTAGGCGAGTATGCACCTTTAAGGTGGGTAGGTGAAAGTAAGATTGGAAAAATCAATGAGGACAGGATGGGGAACGTTTCTGCAGAAGTCCGTAGGAAGCTTGTTGCCCCCTAGCTACTATTAATAGGAACATTTAAAGTTCTTACATTACTTCAAGACTAGCCCAAAGTGAAGTGAGCATTGCTCAACGATAATTGGCACGTACTCTCGACCAAGAGGTTAGAGGTTTGAATTACATTAAGAGCTTTAAAGTCATTTAAAGTTCTTACATCAAGACTGGTATAAGATTTGACATTCACATTAAGAGCTTTAAAGTCATTTAAAGTTCTTACATTACATCAAGACTGGTCCAAAATGAGCATAACTCAACGGTAATTGACATGTACCATCGACCAAGTAGTCAGAGGTTTGAATCCCCCCTAAATTACATCAAGACTGGTATAAGATTTGATCTTCGCATCAAGAGCTTTAAAGTCCTTGGTGTTCTCTTAATCCTATTCAACTCGAGGTACGAAATCCTTGGTATACGGGGATAATAGAGAGACCCAAGACAATATTAAACAAGTTGAGGGAAGTGAAATTCTTTTTGATAAGAAACAATCAAAAGAGGAAAGTGAGATGTTTATGTTTGATGAGCCTTACAAGCCCATTTAGCGGGAAAGGAGCTTAGGAGGAGTCGATTGATGTTGTTGATGCTAGTTCTTTTAATAACGAGAATTTTTGGAGAGCCTTCAAGGAACTATTCAAGGATCAAAGGAATGTTTCTCCATTACGAGTCTGACTTAGGAGACAATAACGAAGAACCAAGTTGACTTGACTGAAACTTTAATCTTTATGAGGAAATCTATTGAGGAAGTTTACATTTTACAGAACATGGAGAAGACTAGCCAAGATATACAGAAACTTTTACTCATCTACTAATGGATTGATTAAGATTATGGACCTCTACACGGCTCCTTTCCCAACTAAGAAAGCAAAAGAGTGAACTGCTATAAAAGATCTGAGAAGGCCACCAATTTAATGTCTTCCGCTAGTTATTGTGTCTAAGAGTGATGTTTCATCATGAACAGATTATGGTCAATGAAGATCATTAGTTCAAATGTTCGTGGTCTAGGTGTCGGCAAGTAGTTTGGTTAAGAAATTAGTATTTTTAAAGGCAATCTTGATTTAGTGTCCTACAAGAGACCAAGTTTTCTACTTGATGGAAGGCTTGTGAAATTCCTTGGGAGCTCTTGTTTCAGAGCCCAATCTTCACATGATCGAACAATTCCTTTGAAATTAAAGAGATGATGTCTGGTGCTTTCTTGCCGTCTTTAAACATCACTAAAGCTTTGAGATGCGTCAATCAACTCATAAATGATCTTTCATTGGTGATGTCTATTGAAAAGTATTAAATTCACCTGGCCAAATTTGAGAATAAAGTGGCTAATTCAATCATAGATTCTTAATGACTGATGATTGGCTCTTAAGAAATCCATCCCTCGAAAAGCAAAATGATTTATCCACCCCCATAAAGAATTTCTTTTGCCTTGAACACATCGCACTTTAGCACCTTAGCAAACTTTTAGAAGGGTGCTCACCAAGCAACTGAAAAATAAGCTCCCAACCCAAAGAGGAAGAACAAAGTTGCCTCCAAAACCTTCCAACATCTTCCAATACCGTCAAGTGAAAGGACATCAAAAAAGAAGCCGCTCAATGCTCATATTGTGGTTTGCACCATTTGTACCCCTAGAATGAGTTTGGAAAAGGGGGGGAAAAGGTATCTTTTTCAGCACCCTATATGCCTTGTTGAAGCTTCTATGAATTGAGGGCAAAGAAAGAATTTAAACCTTTTTCCATTGCCTACCTTTCCAAACTAACTTACGTGGGGGAGGAAGAAAAACAACTTTGATAGCTGACACATAAGAGAGAGAAGACAAAAAAATCGCATGAAAATAGGCCTAAACTATCCAAAGATCATCGTCCATATCATGATCTTCGTTCTATTTTGGATTACTGTAGCACCTTGTTAATTTAAAAAAAAAAAGATTATGCTATTTAAGAAGATTCTGTTTTGAAGAGAGAGAAAAAAAAAGAAGAGATAATTGAGGTTAATTTGGATGTAATTAAAAAGTTATCACAAAAAATAGTTATATATATTTATATCCATGAGTGTTTGACCCAGCTTGCGCGCACCTCGATTAATCTTCTCATGGGACAACTGCCTGACCTTATTATATTTGGTTTTCAAAGAAACTCATAGGATATTAAATCGTAGGTAGGTGCCAATATGACTTGAACTCTTTATTATTCCCATGGCCCTTATCAACTAGGCCAACTCATGATGGTTAAAAATAGTCAAATAAATAAATCAATAAAAATAAGAACTTGAATCTTGATTAGTAATTTGATTGTTCCAATCATATTACTTGCTTACATAATGACTGGACTACTCATTTTTCTGTATTTGAAGAGAAGTCAATGCTCGAAAAGTAACAATTTGCAAAACATTTGAGGCCTGAGGGTGAAGCAAACTGTCTCATCACTACACAGATTTAAGTAAGATCAATGTAGTAGTTTATAAGCTATTTCCACCATGGTACTATCCAACAGATAACTGTGGCCTCTATGTGGGCGTTTTGGGGCAGGAGTTCAACATTTTAAGCTTGGAAATGGTAAGCATGGGGTTTAAGTGGAGGATTTAAGAAGCTTAGATTTAGGAAATCTGTATTTGGAGTGCCAAGCGTAGAAAGTCTGGAATTAGGAAATCAGTATTTGGGTCTGTGTTTAGAAAAAATTGAAGGGTGGGTTTGAGTACTATTTAAGAAGTTTGTCCAACAAACACTAAGCTTGACAACCCACGGAGTATATACATAGGTTCGACATCCTATGCCAAAACCATCCAAACACCCCCTATGGGTTTTATTATATTTTGAATACGTTCAGGTAATCGAAGCAAGATATACCAGCAAAGGTAAATTTTAACCATGTCAATGAGTAAGAGTAAGGGATCTAAAATTATAAGCTCACGGGACAACATATGTTACTGAGATTTCCACTCTGATTAAAAATTCCCAAATTGGGAGAATCTGAGTCTTTCTGCTCATTTTCCTATAATGGTCTCACCGATCATCATGAGCAAAAAAATAAAAATAAAAATTCATCATTTAGTCAATGGAATAACTTAATTTCCATGAGACATCAGTTCTGAATGCCTAGAAATAGCAGATATAGCCTTTTCTTCTAATGATGCTTAAAACTCACCTTGCTACAGGCAGACACCAGGCACTCAAGAAGGAAGTGGAGAAATTGAAGCTTCTAGTAGCAAAACTTCCAGACAGACAGCAACAAGTCAAGAAGTCATTTTGAGCCATCTTCTTCCAATACGTTTCTCGGCCGAGTAGGAGGGAAAACTGAACCGCCATCAAAAGATCAACAATAGAAACCATGGGAGCAAACTTAGAGAGTTTGAGGACACATTTGACTGAACTGCTTGCCTCCTGCCATTGTTCTGCCATTGGCAATTATTTTCTGCCAATGAAGTGGAAATTGAAATTTGTTTTTACTGATCTGACTTGAGGAAATTTGCAGGAAAAAAAAAATTGATTCCATCTTTACTGATCTTTGCATCGTCTCTATGTGTTTGAAAATGAACGTTTTGGATTGGTGTAGCTTTGGGTGTAAGAAGAAAGGGTTTTGAAGTTGAATTTTGCAGAAAATTGGAGTTTGATTGGGTATCTAAAGCAGGATTCACTGGCTACAGCCACAGGAAAAATTAAAGAAGGATTGAAAAAGAAAGCAAATGGACCTACAATAATCTGCCATCATTGTTGAAGGACATTTTATCCACGCTTCTTTTTTCTCTTTGGAATTTGAAAGAGAAGATATATGGTGACGTGTTCAAATCGTTAATATTTTCAAGTATTTTTTTTATTAAATTAAATTTGTGTCAAATAAGTCCCATAGATTATTGAACTTTTAGTTTTATCTTTAATAAGTTCCTAAACTTTAAACAATGTCTAATTACTTTCCTAAACTTTCATTTGGTGTCTAATAAGTTTTTTAAACTTTCAATTTTGTCTCTAATATATTTCTTTAAATATTTTTTAATATTCACATTTCTATTGAACACAAAATTAAAGTTTTAATGTTCTATTAGACAAAATTATTCATTTATTTTAAAAAATGTTGAACATGTTAAGAATCTATTAGATATAAAATTCTAAGTTAGACACGTTAAAAGGAAAAAAAAAACTTATTAGACATAAAATTGAAAGTTCAGTAATCTATTAGACATTTTTTAAAGTTTAGGAATTTACTAGACACAAACATAAAAATTTATGGACCAAACTTTGTAATTTAAACTATCACTTTAATATTTGATTTTTACAACATTTTAGTAGTCTTGTAAACAACTTTGGAGTTCATATCTTCAAATATCAAATTTTTTATAAGATAAAATTAACTATTGAATATATGTAAATTCTATCTCTATTAAATTTAGGTTAAAATACTATTTTGATCGCATTTTGAATTTCATGCTATTTTAGTTCGTGTACTTTCAATAAATCTTAAAATTAATCCCTATAGTTAGTATGAAGTTAATTTATATTAAAATTGGTTAAATAATAACAATAATTTTCATGCAAAAAAAAAAACACAATGTTAACATATTTCTAAAATTTATAGAAGAAAGGCTAATAGAGACTAATTTTTTTTTAGAAAAATTAACAATAAACTAACAATAGAGAGTCAATGACCAATTTTAAGTTATATTGAAAATACAGAGACTAAAATTAAACATTTAAAAATACATAGACTAAAATAGAATGAAATTCAGAATGTAGAAACCAAACAAAATGGTATTTTAACCTTAAATTTATTTAAATTATCGTGTAAATTTAAAAAAATTGGGGGTAAGCTATTACTCATCATTCAAAGCATATTAGTATGGCTCTGTTAATCCTGTTCCAAAAGTTGGAGGGAATGTAAACAAAATCTACCTTCAAAGTGAATTCCAATAAAACCATTGTGAAAGAGAATATGAGAAGAAATTTAAAATAAATAGAGTTATTGGCAAATTATTTTATGAAGAAAATTTGACCAGAATGAGACAAAAGAATGATACCAAGAATGTGCCTATAGAGTATTGTTTGATCTGCATAGCCAAAGATTCCAGACTGACTGGAGGAACAATTCCAAATGCAGGTTCACATACATGATGAAGCGAATAATTATAAGATGAATAATAATCTATTTATATGAATCAAATATAAAATCTGCACAACATGTATACAATGGTTCGCTCCATCAGCTCCAAGAAAAGATGGTCAGATTGAGACAAATGTAACTTTTAGCCTCGAAGGGATGCGCGGGGAACAGCTGGTAAACCTAATTCATCCTCAGCCTGTGCATCAAATTTAGAACAAAACTCAATCTATATAAAAAAGGTAACTGTGTAGAAGGTAAAATAAAATGGTATCGATGAGACAAGGAAATTTAGAGCAAACAAAAAGTAGAAAGGAAAGGACATGCTTAGATATATATATATATTTTTTTTTTGACATCCATGAGTGTTCAAGCCAGCTTGTGTACACCTCGATTATTCTCATGGGACAACCGCCTAACTTTGGTTGTCAAGGTAACTCGTAGGATATAAAATCCTAGATAAGTGGTCACCACGACTTGAACTATCCCTTCTAAACCCTTTATTATGTACATGACTTTTATTGACCATTAAGCCAATCCATAGTGGTTAGGACTCGCTGATATTACAATGGATTAAATCCTGATTTTTCTGTGCATATGGATGTAACCTGCTTTTCATGTTAGTGGATGCAATTCATGGTAAACCACACGTGATTTTCTCAAGAAAGAAAAATGGCATCCGCATTAGCACGTATCCTGAAAATCTAAGCAATATTTCGTTTTATGACCGTTCTTTTAAATGAACTAGTACGGGATTATTGACTCCAAGAAGCTGTGGATTCAGTATCTGTCTGAAGTTTCAACGATCATTACCTGTGCATTGGCTCTGCCAGCAGGAACCGGTGCCTGCCCTGTAGGAGCTGAAGGCAAGTTGAGTTCTCCTTCTAAATCAGATTCCTTGTCAGGCTGGAGATAAGATGGAACCCCATCAGCTTCAGTTTCAAATCCCATGTCTGCTTCCAAGGCATCAAGCTCTACATTCAAAAAAAGGAGTAAAGGTGTAAGCTTCCTAGGGAGCCATATTTCATCAAATTGAGTATTTAAATGCTGTGTAACCTTACCACCCAAAAGTTCATCCTCGTCAATGTCATCAGGAACATTATAGCTCCTACCAAGAGTCTCTTGAATTTCATTGCTCACATCCATCAGATCCATCATTTCGTCCTGTAAGTTCTGCAGGAAACAACACAAAACCTCTCAAAAAATGCCAGAATAAAACTTTTAAGGATGCTAAAGAGAGTTGATTGCTACTGACGTCGATGTCCTGTATCCTCACTGTTTTCATCATTCCTTTCAACTCCTTGTTGGCAGATTTCAAGGCCGACATCTGAAAAAAAAAAAAAACAAAACAACATTAGTTTGACAGAAAAGGTTACTCTCCTATTTGATCAAATAAATGCAACCAGGACATCAATCCCCATTACAAGCTAAACTGATATTAGGAAAACCATAAGAGAATCTAGATAGAATTTTATTAAACTTAAAGAAATGCCTTCCTAATGACGACAGATGTTTGTCCTACCGCGTTCTCTCACGAGGTAGGCAGCAGGTTCCAACTAGACAGACAAAGCTCCACCTGAACTGGCCTGAACTCTGTCCTTGCTACGAAGAAAACAAATTTTTGGCAAGAATTAACTGGGGCATTCCCAGGTTTCTTGGTCATCTGACCCACGTTATAAACACAGAAACTAAAATGCGGAATGTCTAGTCAAACAATTAAGCATGCAAGTAAGCCAATAGATTTCCCCTTTCATTATCCTAAGGTTTCCTTGATCTAACATCAAATCTCTTTTAAGTCCAATCTTCCACGGATGGCCCAAACTTCTTTTTTTCTTTCGCCGGGGGGGGGGGGGGGGGGGGGGGGGGGGGGGGGAGAAAATGAGCAAAGAGCAAACTAATGATCACAAAAAGGTTCAACAGATGTTACCGTTTGTTGAGCATCTTTAATGCCCTCCGAGGCAAATGCAACTTGATCTAGGTTAAATGTCTGATTGTACAGCATGTCACGTTGTCCTTCATACCTGTTCAGAAGCAAAATAAATACCTTAAAAAACATACCAATAGTAAATATGAGAAAGTATTGATATGTAGCACAGTAAAAATTTTAAGCTTAGAACAAAATAATCTCAATTCATCTGTAGTCAGACCAGTTTCCAGTCTTTCTAATCAGTTCGATAGCAAACATTCAAATCTACAAGCTTTCCAACATAAAAAAGCATAGTTAAGTTACGGTCAACAACAGTCAGCTGTTAATAGAGCAAGAAAGAATTAGAAAAGGAACGGAAAAGGCAAAAAAGGAAAAAAGAAGACATAGGATTGGAATTTTCTGGGAATCTAACAACTTAAATCTTCTCGTGTTAGACCAGACTTTAACTGCAAACAGGTACGAGACCAGAGGGAAAAACAGAAGCTTATGGTCTTAAGATTATAGGTAAAAAATGGACAGCAAAACCACCCAATGAAACATGGTTAAGTATATGTGCTGTACTTGTGCCTTGAAAAACGAACACCCTAACATACAGGCTTCTGCCAGATCTCAAAATCCAAAGTGCCTAATCAATTCAACGAAACCTATTTTTTGATTAAAAGAATGATATGCATATGTCACACCGAAGAATTTTGAGAAAAGTAGCACAAAGAGACGATGGCACGAGGGGAGCATACATTCGTTTCTGCTTTAGAACCCTCATGGCTCGAGCTTTAACAGCTTCTTGAGCTGGACCGGGCCTCGTTTTCTTGATCTGCTCCTTATATCTACTAAGTTCAGCATCAAGCTTCTTTACCTTTTCATCAACTGATTCGCCCCTTTTATTAATCTGAAAAAGAAACGATCCAGAACGGTCAACTCCAATCGAAACAAATGAATCCAACAAAAGAGAACCAATCAATTAAATTCTTTCACAAATTAAATGCCCCAGGCAAATTCTCGAGGGCCAAAATCAATGCTAACCAAAAACCAAAAACCCTAGAGGTCAAAAATTCTAACAATTACCCTTTCGGAGGCATCATTAATAGACGGAGGCGGTTCTTTGTCTTTCTTGATGCCAAAAACCCTCTTCATCTTCCTTTTCTTCTTCCTCTTCCTTCGCTGCCGGAAAATTGGAGAAATTCGACGTCGATTAACTTTCAGAGACGGAAAACGACGCCGAAATGTGGAAGAAAACCCCCAAACAGAGAATTTGCTTTCACTGGAAAGATCGCGATGAGAATCTCTTTGCCATTTCTTGGATCGTTCAGACGAAAAGAGACGACCGAGGGAAAATATTCCTGTGCATCCGATTCTATCTTAGTGAGAACCCAACGCCAATTCTATTGGATGGATTTTTTTACAACGAATTGAACAGAATGATTATTTTATTTGACACGCCATCGTTTTATGTATACTTTTTGGCGCTCGAAAAGTAGAATTTTACGGTATTACCCCTGTTTCTTCGGATTGTACTATTTTTTCTTATAGGTCCCTAGATCACCGTTTTTTTTTTTTTGAATACATCACCGCGTTAAGTAAGAATCAGTCCAACTTGATCTTTCTTTGTTGGTTAAATTATAAAAAATATCTACGAAGGTTTGTTTCAATTATACTTTTAAATTTTAAAAAGTTTCATTTTAATTTTTGAATTTTGATATTTGTTTCAAAAATATTATTGAAGGTTTTTTTTTTTATTAAATTCATGGTCGAAAAATGATGTTTTTGCATTTGTATTATTGCTTATTTGAACATATACGTTGAAAAAAAAAATCAAAACATATGCAAATACGTCATTTTTCATCCATAAATTTAACGAAAAAAATCTTCAAGGGTTGTTTTGAAACAAACTTCAAAGTTCAAGGGTTAAAATGAAACTTTTCAAAGTTTAGGGGTATAATTGAAACCAACCTCATAGTTCAGGGATATTTTTGATAATTTAACCTTCTTTTTTAAATAAAAATATCAGCCCGTTTGTAAAAGTATATATAGGGCTACTTGCACTAATAGCAAAGCTGGCCAAAATATGGCAAACCTTAAAACTATTTGCAAATATGACAAAAATTAAATTAAGCTTGCATAAAAAGACTAAAAACCCCTCGTCCCAAAACGATTTCAAATCAACAATCCACAACTATTAGCCCAAATCACATTTTTTCAGCCCAATGTGTTCCACCTTCTTTTCAGCCCAAATCCCTAATTGTACATTTCATCTTCTTTGATTTCTCTTTATTTTAGCTTCATTTTCAAGTCTCCAACAGTCTATACTCGCTGATTTCTTATGTTTCGTCTTCAATTTGATTTTCGTTGATTTCTTCTAGTTTTATTCACGGTTTTTGGATTTCATCTTCGCTGATTTCCTCTGGTTTTATTCGTGGTTTCTGTTCGTATTCGTTGGTATGTCATTTCGTCTTTGTAAATGGTTGTTTGTCTTCGTCTTTGTAGATAGATGCAGTAGCTTCATTATTCTAACTCTCTTTTTAGGTATTAGCTATAGAGAAATCAACTTAAAACTATTTATAGTTGTTGTAATAGTTAAGAAATTAGTCTGATTCTATTCTTGAACTTGCGGTTTAAATTTAATTTTGCAAATGTATGTTTTTACTTATTTTGCTCTAGTCTTTATGATTTCGAATGTTTAATTTCTATTCTTAACTTTGAATAAAAATTTGCTTATCTCCATAATGCCATGTAATACAAATCAAAGATAGTCCATTTATTTTCATACTCAATATCATATCATATACTTTGACTTTCAGAGATTATATACAAATCAGTGATAGTCCATGTAACAAATGTGAGTCCATGGGAAGGCACTTAAATGTAATTTTGACTTTTAGCAACAAAGACTGAAGTGGTTTTTCTCGCAATTGCTAATTAGTTGTTGTTTCTATGATTGAAGTCTATAAGTGATAGACTCCTATCACTAGAAGTCTATTAGTAATATAAGTCTATCATTGATAGATTTCAATTATTCAAAGTCTATCAATGACTATCACTTATTGACTTCAAAATAATAAATAGAAGTTATCAATAATAGTAACCTATCGCTGATAAATTCCTTGCACTTATAAACTCCACAATGGTATACTTCTTTCGTATGAACTTGACTCCTTTCATATTCAATCTTCTATTTGGTATTATTTGTTGTTTAGATGCTTCCAAACCGTTTAATTTGTTTAGTTTGCTATTGTTTTCTTTGTATTATGCTTCTTCTAATATGTTTGGTTGCCTGTTTGGTTGGATTATGTTTTTTCTTTGTTTGTTTGTTGATTAATCACATTAAAATGGTGCATTATTGATGTTTAGTTGATAGACTACCATTGTGAGTGAAGTCGATAGAAGCCTATCATTGATAGACTTCAATCACAATTGCAATTATTGCTTATTAGGTGTTGTTGTACTAGTCTATCAATGATAGATTTTGCTATCACTGATAGACTTGTACAAGAGACAAGCTACATGTGATGAATGAAGTCTATTAATAATAGGCTCTATCATTGATGAAGTAATCACAGTAAATGTAATCTTCTATTTGATTTTGTTTGATGTTTAGTTGCTTCTAAAAATTTACTTATCTCTGTAATATCATGTAATACAAATTAGAGATAATCCATTTCCATACTCAATATCAAATCATATACTTTTGACTTTCATATCATATACAAATCAGTGAGAGTCCATGTAATACAAACGTGAGTCCATGGGAAGACACTTAACATTTAGATGTAATTTTGACTTTTAGAATTGAAGACTGAAGTTGTTTTTTTGCAATCGCTGATTAGCTGTTCTTTCTACAATTGAAGTCTATCAATGATAAACTTCTATCATTGACAGAGTCTATCAGTAATATTCTCCTATCACTGATAGAGTCTATTAGTGATAGAAGTCTATCATTGATAGACTTCAATTATTTAAAGTCTATCAGTGACTATCACTTATTGACTTCAAAATAATAAATAGAAGTCTATCAATAATAGTAGGCTAAAATTATTCAACCCATCTACTTCACTTATTTATTATTATTACTTCATTGACTGATAATAATTTCCTTCTTTGGAAGAATCGGTTGGTAAATGCAGTGCTGGCGAATGGACTCAGTGGTTTTCTTGATGGAACGATTTTAGCTCCTCCAAAATATCTAGATCAAAATCAGACTCAACCAAATCCTAATTATCTTAGCTGGGAAAAGGACAATTGTTATATTATGTGCTGGATGTATTCCTCTTTATATATCTGAAGAAAAGATGGGTGAGATCGTTAGCTTAGAAAATGCATATGATATTTGGACCTCTCTTTAGCATTCTTATGATTCTCAAATGACTGCTAGAATAATGGGATTAAAAACTCAGTTGCAAAGGATAAAAAAAGATGGATTATCTGTTAGTCAATATTGATCACATACTAAGGATGTTGCTGATAAGTTTTCTACAATTGGTGAACCTATTTCATATAGAGATAATTTACCTCACATTCTTGATGGTCTAGGCAGTGAATACAACGCTTTTGTCACAACTATACAAAACAGTACTGATAACCCTACTTTAGAGGATGTTCGAAGTCTCCTTTTGGCTTATGAAGCACGCTTAGAATGACAGAATATTGTTGAACAAATTAATCTTGCTCAAGCAAACCTTAGCTCTCTCACTTTTCAACAAAACAGTAGTCGATCTTTTCCCAAGCCTCAATCTTATCAGTTTTCTAAACCACCATTTTCCTCTTCAACTCATACCCTTCCCCTGGTTCATCTCTTAACAACAGTATCCTTGGTAAATCACACACTTCTTCAAAATGGCCCTCTAGACCACTTAATTCCAAGCCCCAATGTCAAATCTATGGCAAATTTGGGCATACAGCTCTCATATGTCATCATAGGACAAACTTGGCTTATCAAACCTTAACACCTTAAGCGTTGTTACACACTACTCAGCCTCAATTTTCTTCTCCTTCACCTGATGCTTCCTCAACCTTTTGCCACGAAATACCAATATCTAGATGAAAGTTAGTTCTTAGATTTTGGAGTAACACACCATATGCACTTGATGCCTCATCTCTTTGCAATCCAATGTCCTACCATGGTGGTGAACAAGTTATGGTTGGAAATGGCAATCAAATTTCTATTTCTCATATTGGAAACTCTACTTTATCTTCCTTTCATAATCCTATTTTATTGCAAAATGTTCTTTATAGCCCTGCCATTTCGAAAAAGCTTATTAGTGTTGCTCGATTGTGTAAGGATAATAAAGCTTATGTTGAATTTTATTCTTCTTTCTTTCTTATCAAGGGTCTTCAATCCAAGAAAACTTTTCTCCAGGGCAAGCATGAAGATGGCTTATACAAGTTGTCTCCTACCTTGTTTCAGTCATCCTCTACTTCAAAGTCATTTGCTGCTGTTTTTTCCTCCTCTATTCAGGTTGTTCCCAATTGGCATATCCGCTTTGGTCCGGTTACATCCACTGACAAATTTTGAATATATGTGGTGTCTCTTGTTCTAATGTCCATGAGTTTTGTATTTCTTGTCAGTTAGCTAAGAGTCATCATTTGCCCTTTTCTTTATCTGAAACAAAGTCTTGTGAACCTTTTCAATTAGTACATTCAGATGTATGGGGTCCATCTCCGCAAACTTCTATTAATGGAGCATGTTATTTTTTGTTATTTGTGGATGACTTCACTTGTTTTTCTTGGTTATACTTGCTGAAAACTAAAGATAAAACGTTCTCCTGTTTTCTTAATTTTAAGAAACTTGTTGAAACATAGTTTGCCAAACAAATCAAATGTCTCCAAACACTTGTTTCGACGAGTGTCGTCCTTTCTTGCTTCAAATGGGATTCTCCATTGGGTATCTTATCCTTATACACTTCAACAGAATGGAAGAGTGGAAAGGAAAAATAGACATGTTGTTGAGATTGATTTGTCACTTCTTGCACATTCTAATCTTCCCTTAACCTTTTGGAGTTTTGCTACTGTAGTTTATATTATTAATTGTTTACCTACTCCAGTTCTTCACTCCAAAAGCCCTTATCATGTTCTTTATAATCATATTTTTGATTATTCTTTGTTTCAGAGTTTTGGGTGTGCTTATTTTCCTTTCCTACGACCGTATAACTCTCATAAATTGTTGTTTCGTTCCAAAGAATGCATTTTTGTTGGTTATAATGCCAATTCATAAAGGATACCTATGTCTTGATCCCTTTTATGGTCGTCTTTATGTCTCAAGGCATGTTGTTTTTAATGAGTCTTCCTTTCCTTGTTATCAATCTAATTTCGCTTTTGGTCTAACAAAACCAAATGTTACTTATCATTGTTTCTTTTCACCTGCTCCTTTTCATATTCTTCCCCTTATTGTTTCAACTCCTTCATCCTCTGTACTTAACTCATCGTCTGTGCCTCATTCTTTATCAACTCCTACTTTTCCTTCGAGTTTTGCTCCCTCCTCTCCTACCTTTGTTCACCACCAACCACTTTCTGTCTCTACTGCACCAAACTAGTCACCTTCCCAACTTTCATCCTCTACTCCTTCAATACAATCATTTCATTCTCCTTTCTTATGTCCATCTCCCTCTCCCAATCTTGTACCTCCAACTAATATCCATCCCATGATAACTAGAGCTAAAGTTGGCATCACCAAACCAAAGTCCTGGCTTGCTGTCTCCTCTATTTCATCTTCCATACCCGTTGAGCCCACAAGTTTTAAGACGTCTGTTAAAAGTGTTGAATGGAGAGATGCGATGGAAAAAGAGTAAAAGGCCTTGGTTCAAAATTAGACTTGAATTTTAGTGCCTTCATCCCCTGATTATAAGGTTGTTAGTTGCAAATGGGTCTATAAAGTAAAGCTTCAACCGAATGGTAAAATTGAAAGATATAAAGCAAGGCTTGTGGCACGTGGTTTTGATCAAACGTATGGAATAGATTACTTTGAGACATTTAGTCCTATAATAAAACCATCCACCATATGCATTATTTTATCCCTTGCTATTCATTTTCAATGGGTTATCAAACAATTAGATGTTCATAACGCCTTTCTAAATGGGGATCTTCATGAGGATGTATATATTCTCCAGCCACCCAGTTTTATTGACAACGATAGACCAACACATGTTTGTAAATTACAAAAGGACTTATATGGTTTAAAACAAAGTCCAAGGGAATGGTTTGTGAAGCTCAGTACCTGTTTGTTGGATTGGAACTTTAAAGCTTCTAAGTTTGATTCATCTATGTTTGTTTACAATAGAAATTCTATTTTGGTGATTATACTGGTTTATGTGGATGATATCTTGGTCATTAAAAATAATCTATTTTTTATACAGCGGTTTATTACATCGTTGAATAACCTTTTCGCTCTTAAGGATCTTGGTGATTTATCATATTTCTTGGGGATTGAAATCCATAGAGACAAAGATTCTATACATCTTTCTCAATACAAGTATTTTAATGATCTTTTAAAGCGAGCTGAGATGCAGAGTTGTAAATCTATGGCTACTCCTATGGCAACTGGCACCTCGTTATCTATTCACGATGGTGAATTGTTGGCAGATCCTAAGCAATATCGAAGCATTGTTGGGGTTCTTCAGTATTGTACTCTTACACGGCCAGATTTGAGCTTTGAATAAAGTTTGTCAATTTCTTCATGCGCTGACTAGAGTTCATTGGAATTCAGTAAAACGTATTCTCAGGTACTTGAAGACTACCAACAATCTTGGAATCACGTTTACAAATTCAGGGCATAACTCTTTAACGTGCTATACAAATGCTAATTGGGCAAATTGCCCAGATGATCGAAGGTGTACCAGTGGGTATTGTGTTTTTCTCGGAAATAACCTTATTTCTTGGTCCTCAACAAAACAGAAAGTCGTTTTCAGGTCGAGCGTCGAATTAGAATACAGAGGTTTATCGAATGTTGTTGTAGAGTTGGCCTGGGTGCAATCTGTTTTGGGTGAAATTGGTATGCCATCTTCTTATGTACCACTGTTGTTGTGTGACAATATCAGTGCAACATACTCAGCAGCTAACCCTATGCTTCACAATCATTCCAAACACATTGAGATAGATCAACATTTTATTAGGGAGAAGGTGATGCGTAAACAGCTTCTGGTTCGGTTCGGTTTGTGGCTTCAGAGGATCATCTTGCTGATATACTGACTAAAAACCTTTGCCCACTACTCGTTTTATCAATTTAAGGACCAAGCTCACTGTATACGCTCATCCAGTCTCGCTTGCAAGGGAATGATAGAATGTCATTTATCCTTATTTAAGTTGGTCTATTCTTCTGGTTTTTGGTCTGTTTACTTTGTTATGCTCTTGCACTATAAGCCAGCTACACGTGTCCTCCATTTTTGCTTTATATTTTGTGTTTGTTTTCTCTATAAAAGAATAATAGTATCAATCTATTATGAATATGGCATATGTAAATGCCCATTCCACATGCCCATTTATTATCCATGCCAAGTGGCATTTTCTCCATAGCCAAAGTGTCTTCTAAAGGCCATAGATTGGTGTCCAAATGTACCACATCATCCTCTCTTAAATTGCCTATAAATAGAGAGATTTTTGGAAAAGGAAAGACACCAATTTTTCTCCCATTTTCTCTAATTTTTGTGTTTTTAATTTTCCATAAATCTTCACTTTCTTTTGTTTATACTATATATATATATATATATTCTTTTTATATTTCATCTTTTGTATTATTATTATTATTATTATTATTATTATATGTTTTGGTAAAGTTTTGGTGCCCGGTTTCGCCTCTCAATTTTACAACACGTTATCAGCACGAATCTCTGTCATTTTTCCCGCTAAAGGTAAGTCTTATAGGTAAGTCATTTTTACGCATTTGGTTTATGTTAAATTTCTAATATAAATAAATATTATTATTTTGATAGTGTTATTATGGCAAACCTTACAAAGCTAGAATTTGCGGCCCTGGATATTAATGGAAATAACTACTTGTCATGGATCCTTGACGTTGAGGTCCATTTAGATTCTATGAATCTTGGAGAAACAATTAAAGAAGGAAATGATGCATCAAATCAAGAAAAAGCAAAAGCCCTGATCTTCTTTCGCCATCATCTTCACGAGGGATTGAAAAATGGAGTATCTTACAATAAAAAATCCCTACGTTCTATGGCAAGGTTTGAAAGAAAGGTACGATCATCAAAAAACAGTTATTCTTCCAAAAGCTCGTTATGATTGGATGCACCTAAGGTTGCAGGACTTTAAATCAGTAAGTGAGTATAATTCCGCACTCTTCAGAATTAGTTCAAAATTAAAATTATGCGGAGAAAAGATTACTGATGTTGATATGTTAGAGAAGACATTTTCCACTTTTCATGTCTCGAATATGCTCCTGCAGCAGCAATATCGAGAGAAGGGTTTTGCAAAATATTCTGAACTTATCTCATGTCTTCTCGTTGCTGAACAAAATAACGAGTTATTGATGAAAAATCACGAATCCCGACCAACTGGAGCAACACCATTCCCTGAAGTGAATGTTGTGAATTTTAATAACCGTGGTCGAGGTCGTGGTCGTGGTCGAGGTCAGGACCGTGGTAGAGGAAGAAATACCTATTTTCGTGGTGGGTATTATAATTTTAAGAAACCCACACGAAGTGATGATCATAAAGGAAAGGCTCCACAAGATAGAAGTTCGAAAGGTGATGAACATAAATGTTTCTGGTGCGGAATGACTGGGCACTGGTCACGTACCTGTCGTACGTCAAAACACCTTGTTAAGACTCTTTGTAATCGTTTTTCTTTTCTTTTCAATGAAGAAATATGAACAATTTCAATATGTTAAGTAACTCGAAAATGAGCAATGAGGATTTATGTCTGGCAGACTGCGCAACTACGCACACGATACTCATAAATAGAAAATATTTTTCTAGATTGACAATGCTGGAAGCAAAAGTTAATACTATATCAGGTTCTGCAAATCTGATTGAAGGTTTTTGAAAAGCAAACTTTATTTTGCCTAGAGGAACAAGATTTACAATTAATAATGCTCTGTTCTCTAGCAAATCGAAAAGAAACTTATTAAGTTTTAAAGATATACGTGAAAATAATTATCATGTTGAAACTGATTGTAAAAATAATATAGAGTGTCTCTATATAACATCTATTGTTTCACATGAAAAACGTATATTAGAAACACTGCCTGCTTTTTCTTCTGGATTATACTATACTCATATACGAGTAATCGAAAGTTATGCAATAATGAACCCGAAGTTCATGAATCCAGAAATATTCAGTGTTTGGCATGATCGATTGGGTCATCCAGGGTCAATAATGATGAGAAAAATTATTGAGAATTCACATGGACATCCTTTAAAGAGCCAGAAGATTCTTCAATTCAATGAGTTGTCATGTGATGCTTGTTCTCAAGGGAAATTAATTATTAGACCATCACCAGCTAAAGTGGGGATTGAATCACCTGCATTTTTAGAGCGAATTCAAGGTGATATTTGTGGACCTATTAACCCACCAAGTGGTCCATTTAGATATTTTATGGTATTAATTGACGCATCCAGCAGATGGTCACATGTATGCTTATTATCAAGTCGAAATCTTGCATTTGCAAGATTACTTGCTCAAATAATTAAGTTAAAAGCACAATTTCCTGATAATACAATTAAGACCATTCGACTTGATAATGCTGGTGAATTTACATCCCAAACTTTTAATAATTATTGTATGTCAATTGGGATAAGTGTTGAACATCCTGTAGCTCACGTTCATACACAAAATGGTCTAGCAGAATCATTTATAAAACGTCTGCAACTAATTGCAAGACCATTGCTTATGAGAGCTAAACTTCCTACATCGGTATGGGGTCATGCTATTTTGCATGCTGCATCACTGGCACGTATTAGGCCAGTAGCTTATAATAAATACTCCCCAATGCAATTAGCTTATGGCCAGCAGCCAAATATTTCCCATCTAAGAATTTTTGGATGTGCAGTATATGTACCGATTGCTCCACCACAACGTACTAAGATGGGTCCTCAAAGGAGGTTAGGAATATATGTTGGTTTTGATTCCCCATCAATTATTAAATATCTTGAACCCCTGACGGGTGATGTATTTACTGCACGATTTGCTGATTGTCATTTTAATGAGACAAATTTTCCAACATTAGGGGGAGGAATTAAGAAGTTGGAAAAAGAAATTACATGGAATGCATCGTTATTATCTCATTTAGATTCTCGTAGAAATCAATGTGAACTTGAAGTTCAAAAGATAATTCATTTGCAAAATATAGCAAATCAACTACCAGATGCATTCACAGATACTAAAAGTGTGACTAAATCATATATACCAGCTGCAAATGCTCCATCAAAAGTTGATATCCCAAAGGAACATGTTGTCAATAATGAGTCTGGAGCACGCCAGAAGCGTGGTAGACCAATAGGTTCTAAAGATAAAAATCCTCGAAAAAGAAAAGTAGTTGAGAATCAAAATGATTCGATAAAAGGTATGGATGTTCCAGAAGAAATCCAAAATACAACTACTCAAAAGAGTATTGGTGAAAATCAAACGCTTGAGGATAATAATGAAATTTCTATAAACTATGTTACAACAGGAAAGAGATGGAACCGAAATGATATCATTATTGACAACATTTTTTCTTATAATGTTGCTCACAATATTATTCATGAAAGTGACGATTTTGACCCAAAATCGATCGTAGAATGTCAACGTAGAAAGGATTGGCCGAAGTGGAAAGAAGCAATCCAAGCAGAGTTGAACTCACTTTCAAAACGTGAGGTTTTTAGACCAGTAGTCCCAACACCGGAAAACGTCAAACCTGTAGGATATAAATGGGTATTTGTAAGGAAAAGAAATGAAAAGAATGAAGTCACAAGATATAAAGCGAGACTTGTTGCACAAGGATTCTCGCAAAGGCCTGGTATTGATTATGAGGAGACATATTCTCCTGTGGTGGATGCAATAACGCTAAGATATTTGATTGGTCTGACTGTATATGAAAAGCTTGATATGCATCTAATGGATGTAGTCACGGCATATTTATATGGATCTCTGGATAATGACATTTATATGAAAATTCCGGAAGGATTTAAAATACCAGAAACATATGAATCAAGTTCTCGGGAATTGTATTCAATAAAGTTACAGAGATCATTATATGGATTAAAACAATCAGGACGAATATGGTATAATCGCCTGAGTGAATATCTGTTGAAAGAAGGATACCAAAATAATCCAATATGTCCGTGCGTTTTTATAAAGAAATCTCAGTCAAGATTTGCTATTATAACTGTATATGTTGATGACTTAAATATAATTGGAACTCCTGAAGAGTTATCCAAGGCAATAGAATATCTTAAAAAAGAATTCGAGATGAAAGATCTTGGAAAAACAAAATTTTGCCTTGGTTTGCAAATTGAACATTTAGCAGATGGGATATTTGTTCATCAATCAACTTATACAGAGAAAATCTTAAAAAGATTCTATATGGATAAAGCACATCCATTGAACATTCCAATGGAAGTTCGTTCACTGGATATAAAGAAAGATATATTTCGACCTCGAGATGACAATGAAGAACTACTTGGTCCTGAAGTACCATATCTTAGTGCAATTGGTGCACTTATGTATTTGGCTAATAACACAAGACAAGATATTGCATTTTCAGTAAATTTATTAGCTAGATATAGTTCATGTCCTACAAAAAGACATTGGAACGGAGTTAAGCATGTACTCCGATATCTTCGAGGGACAATTGATATGGGTTTATTTTATTCTAACAAATCAAAGTATGATCTAGTTGGTTATGCAGATTCTGGTTATCTATCTGACCCACACAAAGCTAGATCTCAGATAGGTTATCTATTTACATGTGGAGAAACTGCTATATCGTGGCGATCAGTGAAACAGACTATAACGGCCACTTCTTCAAATTATGCTGAAATCCTCGCTATTCATGAAGCAAGTCGAGAATGTGTATGGCTAAGATCGATGACACAACACATTCATCAGACATGTGGCTTGTCTTCAAGTAAACCTCTTCCAACGATGTTATACGAAGACAACACAGCATGTATAGCTCAAATCAAGGGAGGATATATCAAAGGAGATAGAACAAAGCATATCTCACCAAAGCTCTTCTATACTCATGATCTTGAAGAAAATGGCGATATCACTGTACAACAAATTTGTTTAAAAGATAACCTGGCTGACTTATTTACAAAGGCATTACCAACTGCAACCTTCGATAAATTAGTATATAGCATTGGAATGCGGCGACTCAAAGACTTTAAGTGATGTCTCCATGAGGGGGAGTGAATGTATTATAGTAAACTATATAAAATATGTACTCTTTTTCCTTCACTAAGGTTTTTTTTCCCATTGGGTTTTTCCCTAGTAAGGTTTTAACGAGGCATATTTTATATAAATGGGCATTTAAGGGGGAGTATTATGAATATGGTATATGTAAATGCCCATTCCACATGCCCATTTATTATCCATGCCAAGTGGCATTTTCTCCATAGCCAAAGTGTCTTCTAAAGGCCATAGATTGGTGTCCAAATGTACCACATCATCCTCTCTTAAATTGCCTATAAATAGAGAGATTTTTGGAAAAGGAAAGACACCAATTTTTCTCCAATTTTCTCTAATTTTTGTGTTTTTAATTTTCCATAAATCTCCACTTTCTTTTGTTTATACTATATATATATATATATATATATTCTTTTTATATTTCATCTTTTGTATTATTATTATTATTATTATTATTATTATTATTATTATTATTATATGTTTTGGTAAAGTTTTGGTGCCCGGTTTCGCCTCTCAATTTTACAACACAATCATATTTCTCAGTACGATTTGTCCCATTATTCTTTAGCATCCTTTAAGGGCTAATTTCACGGATAATGGACTTTAAAAGAAAAATGACAAAATTAAAGTACTTTTTAAAATAAAAATAAAAATAATGTTTAAAAAAAAATAATTACAAAAGTAGGGTAGTAATCCAAACTATCAACAAAAATAGAGTTGTTTACGTCAACTCAAAACTCGTGTACAAGTCGTTCCACTTGGCAGATGACTCAAGTTAAATCGCGTACACTACACACAATTTAGATTTTTTTTTTTGTCTATTTCAATTTATTAATTTGTTTTAAATGATAAAATAATATTTACTTTTTTTTAACTCATACTTCCATAATTAAAAAAAAATCACTCTCTTTCTTCTCCCAGAATAATACCCTCAAACCTCCATCTTCTTCTTCCTCAACTTCTTACACCAACCACCATCAATGACTCCACGGCAGCTGGCGACGACCCAATTCGACGTTGACCCATAATTCGACGACTAGTTCTAGTTCATATCCAAAAAGGGTAGCTGCTAGAATAAAATATATATATATATATATATATATATATAAGGCAGAAGCATAAGATAAGGAAGAGAAACTGGGCAGGTGTTTGAGTTGGATGGAGACTTTAATTGGGCTAAAAGAAAATATACAAAGAAAAAAAAAACTTGCTCAAAAGAGATAAAGGAAAAACTGAAAAAGAAAGGCAAGCAATAATCGACGTTGGAGGAAGAAATCAGTGAGATATTTGGCTACGGTGCGAGAGATGAAATGGGGAGAAAGAAGAAAAGAACTGTGTAATCGAACTTGTGTACCCCGTACACGAGTATTGTGTCGTTCGGCATGGCTCCCAAGTGGCAAGCTACGTCTATGTGGTGCGACACGTCAGGCTCCTGCAACGTTTTATTAAGAAAATTGATTTAGAAAAATCGTAGCCCATGTACACGATTTAACTACTCCAAATTTGGAAGTAGTTTCAAACCTTCCTCATATTTGTTTTTTCTTTTTTAAACTACAATAATTTTTTTTTTTAAATCTCAATTTTAAAATCATGAACATAAAAAAATCATAAACATAATACCAGGCCAGTGAACGATCGAAAAACGTAGGTCAAAAATTGAAAAACCAAACAATCCACAATCAACGTCCAAAGTAGGTCATCATCCAATGCACAATCGATGTTCAAAGAAGAGTTAAGAACGATAAGAAGAAGAACGCAAATCACCGCGAAAAAAGGCGACCAAAATTGTAAAAATCACGGCCGACTATCAAATAACCACTCAATCAGAAAAGAAGAAAAACACAATGAGATGAGAAAAATGAAAAAATGAAAGAGGAAGAAGAACACGTGTGAAAATTTCTTTAAAATAAGGGTAAAAAGGGAATAATGAAAAATTATTAAAAAGATTTTCCATATTTGCAAATCTTTTTAGAAGTTGTTATATTTGCGAATAGCAAACTCTAATTTGCTACCCATTTCAATTGCCCAAGTATACACTAATTCTTTATTCTCATATGTTTCAAAAAAAAAAAAAAAACTTTAAGTTGATCCCTAATTTTATTTTTGTTTTTGTTTTTGTTTTGCTGTTTGCAATATAATAATATTTTTTTTGAAGGAGAAATATAATAATATTTACATTAAAATAAGACTAATATGTAAACTTTAAAATGATATTTTTTATGTACTTTTTTTTTATTCAAACCTCTAATCTCTTAATCGAAGGTATATGTTTTATGCCAGTTGAGCTATATTGACAATATTTTTTTATGTAGTTGTTCGTGGTTAGTATAATAACAATTTTAATAATCTTTTTTCCATAATATGTCACTTTGATTCAAGTAAATTATTACGAGTTAAGGTCCATAAAATAATTATATTTTTTTATTTTATGGATAAACATGTCTGGGCTAAATATATCAATCGTCTCTATTCTTTTAGGTAATTCTCAATTTGTTCCTTGTTCTTTTAAAATTTTCAATTTCAAATGTATCCTTAATGTATTAAAAACTCCCAATTAAGTTATTCTACAATTTTGTTTTTTAATTAAAACTTGTTAGTAGAGTTCTAGTTCTTATGTGTCATTAAATTGTTTAATGAACATATTTTGACACATGGAACTATAAAAAAGTATATTTGGACACATGAGTAAGTTTAGCATCAAATGAATTGACATGTATTCATTTCCTTAAGTTGGAGGTTCAAATTCCTATACCCCACATTTGTTGTACTAAAAAAAAAAAGATAGTCCAAATATATTACCAATGTAATCATTTTATGAGGAAAAATTGCACAAACCACCCCTAAACTATGGGGTTTATTACGATTAGTCCTTGGAACTTTTAATTTGATCTGGTCCCCTAAAGTTGGGTTAAAATTGAGTAATTCACATGTGTAGAGGGAGGGCAAAATTGTCAAGGAAGAATCCCCAATTTCCTAGCAAACTGTTTGGCTCATAATCCCTCTCTCACCCACATTTCACATCCTAATATCAAATGGAGAGACACATGGAGAGAGAGGGAGTTAGAATTATACCTGAGAAAGAAGAGGAAGAAGAACTCCTCCCCTTCTGCTCCTTATGTAAGTTCATATCTCCCACATAGTTCGCTAGGGTTTTGGCATTTAGTTTTGAAAAGCAGAGATGTGAATGGAAATGAATGTGGATTGTTCATGTGATTGCTTCTTCCTATAGTCCATAATTAAATGTTCTTACATCAATTGGGAATGGCGCAACTGAAAGAGGGGATGGTTTTGGTTCCCTTTCGTGCGAAGGTTGTCAATAGAGTTTCTGCCAAACCTTCCTCAGGTTGTGTTTGTTTCTTCAAAACTCAAAAACCATTTTTTATGACAATTTCGCCCTTCCTCCACCTACGTGGGAGTTACTCAATTTTAATCCAATGGACTAATTGCAACACTTATCAAGCTTTAAGGGGTCAATTAATCAAATTAAAAGTTCGGAGAGCTAATTGTAACAAATCCCATAGTTTAGGGGTGGTTTGTGCAATTTTCTCATTTTATGATACAACTTATTAACAAATTTTAATATTGTTTATACATGACTTAATTTGCATTTTTTTTAATACTCGAAGGGTATACAATCAAAAATTTTAAATTATATTTAATATATTTAGCCTTTTTTATTAAATTCTAACATATATTTCCAAGTCATCATTTTGACATCAAATTATTGTTTTGTCAATAAAATGTAATATTTTGAGACAATAAGCACTTTTTTTTTTTTGAGATAAACATAATTCATTAATCATAACAAAGTCCAATGGACTACAAGAGATGGATCTTCACGCACCAACAAATGCACGATCTAGCTAAACCATCAGCTATTACATTTTGTTCTCTAGGAACATGAGAAGAAGAATACAAACACAATGCTTCAAAGAATAATTAATAAGCACTTTGATTGGGGAAAATAATTAATACAAGATATTAAGTCTTGAGAAAGTAAATAATACTTTGCCACACTCTTTTATTAATGAGAATGAGATGGCATATATATAGCCACAAAATACAGAAGATTCCAAAATAAAACTAACTAACTGACTAATAACAGAAAAGTAATACAAGTTCTAATACTCCCCCTCAAGATGAAGCTAAGAAATTAAGAACGCCCATCTTGGATAACAGAGATTGAAACGAAACAGCAGGTAAGGCTTTGGTGAAAAGATCCGCAAGCTGAAACTGTGTCTGTATAGGTAACAATTTCACATCTCCTTGAATAATCTTATCACAAACGAAGTGGCAATCAATTTCAATATGCTTTGTCCGTTTGTGAAACATGGGATTAGAAGCAATGTGGATAGCTGCAGCATTATCACAAAATACCAAATAGGGAGAAGCAATGGGAGCCTGCAAATCACGCAACAATTGATGTAACCAAACAAGCTCACTAGTGACAACAGCAAGGGCGTGATACTCTGCTTCGGCTGATGAACGAGATACTGTACTCTATTTCTTAGACTTCCAGGAAACCAATGAATCACCTAAAAACACGCAGATTTCGAATGTAGACTTGCAAGAATCAACACAAGATGCCCAGTCAGCATCAACAAAGGCACGAAGTTGAAAGGAAGAAGAGGAAGATAAAAGAATACCCAAGCCTAAAGAACCTTTCAAATAACGCAACAAGGTATGAATAGCTGCTAAATGAGGTTGCCTGGGGGAAGCCATGTACTGACTCAATTTATGCACAATAAAGCTTATATCAGGCCGAGATATAGTAAGATACAACAAGCGGCCAATGAGTCGACGATGAGCAATTGAATCATCTAATAAAACACCATCAGAAGCAGAGAGTTTAACGTGAGGATCCATGAGCAACAAAGAAGGCTTGCAAGCAAGGAAGCTAGTATCTTCAAGAAGTTGAAGAATATAATTGCGCTGACAGAGAAGAATCCTTTTCGAGGAACGAGCAAGCTCAAGACCCAAAAAATACCTCAGAGAACCCAAATCTTTCAGTCAAAAAACAGCATTAAGATGGTGTTTTAGAGCTTCAATATCAGCAAGAGAAGCACCAGTAATTATAATGTCATCAACGTAGACAAGAAGAGCAATAAAACTAGACGTTGTCCCTCTAATGAACAAAGAATAGTTAGATTTAGACTGCTTGAAACCAAGAAGTAACAAAACATGAGAAAACTTATCAAACCACTGCAGCGAAGCTTGTTTAAGACCATAGATGGACTTATGAAGTTTGCAGACTAAACGCTCCCCCTGACTAGTAACCACATTATGTTTGTATCCTAAAGGTAAATCCATATACACTTCTTCATAAAGATCGCCATGCAAAAAAACATTATTAACATCTAGTTGTATCAAAGGCCAATTCATAGAAGCAACAATAGAAAGAAGTACCTTAACAGTTACTAGTTTTGCCACAGGAGAAAAAGTTTCAATGTAGCCCAAACCTTCTTGTTGAGTATAACCTTTGGCCACAAGTCTCGCCTTGTATCTCTCAATAGAGCCATCGGCCTTATGTTTTATCTTATAAATCCACCGACATCCAATAGAATGCTGCTCCATATATAGGTAAAGGCACAATAAACCATGTTTTGTTAGTCTCTTGTTAGTCTCCATGGAAACTAACTCCTTATTCATGGCCTCACGCCAATGTGCAAACGACACTGCTTGATGATAAAAGTGAGGCTCATAATTAGCTGAAACACTCAGAGCAAACTGTTTGTAAGAAGATGACAACCAGTCATAAGACAAAAAACGATGCAATGGAAACTTAGAAGTTGTCATGGGCAAATCAGTAGAGTGCAAAAGACTGCAATGATAGTCTTGTAAATATGAAGGTTGCTTACTGAGCCTAGAAGAATGGCGAGGAGCAGCAATAGTCATAAGAGCTAAAGAACTAGAAGACTCATTCAAGACATGGGGCAGAAGTATCAACAGAAGCAACATTAATATGACTAGCACAGACAGAAGTAAGAGATGGTCCAAAGGCAGAATGATCACCCGAATTATCAATAGCAGGCAACAAACCAGTATTAGGACTGCCAAAAGCAGCAGGAGAAACACACATTTCTTCAGATAAACCAGAAAAATCAAATGCAGTAGGCAGGACTAAATCTGGAAATAGATTAGAAACTTCAGTAGGCAAAGTTATCTGATGAAAAGGAAAGATATTCTCATGGAAGACCACATCACGAGAAACAAAAAATTTCTGATTCTCAATATCAAACATACGATAGCCTTTCATACCTGGAGGATACCCAAGAAATACTGAAGGAATTGCTCGGGGCTAAAATTTAGTTCGTTGAGAAGTCAATGAAGATGCAAAGCATAAGCAACCAAAAACATGAAACATATTATAATCAACATTCGTATTGTGCAACCGAAAATAAGGTGTTTGCCAGCCCAGGACAGGAGAATGAGTTCGATTGATTAAAAAAGCAGTAGTTAATACACACTCTCCCCATAACTTTATAGGCAAACGTGACTGAAAAATTAATGCACGTGCAACATTTAATAGATGTTGATGCTTTCTCTCCACCACTGAATTTTGTTCAGGCCTAGCAATGCAAGAAAATTGATGAACGACCCCGTTTGAGAGAAAAAAAATCAGTGAAAGATAATTCTTTCGCATTATCTGAGTGAAAACACTTGATATTAGTATTGTATTGAGTCTTCAAAAGCTTGAAAAAATGAGGTACAATGGACAATGCATCAGTTTTCCGTCTCATGAGAAATACTCAAGTAAACCGTGAAAAATCATCAACAATAGTAAGCAAAAAACGATAGTCAGCATGAGTAGGTGATTGATAAGGACCCCAAATGTCATAGTGGACTAAATCAAACATATTATTTGCTATATGGGAACTAGACTGAAACTATAAGCGACGTTGTTTAGCTAAAGAACACACTAAACATGGCTGAGAACAGTCAGTCAAAGAGTAAGATACAAGATAGATTTTAAGGCCTGTAGATGTTTGACAGAAGGATGACCCAGTATGTCATGCCAAAGTGAACTGGAAGCAAAGCAAGCAATGTGCTGTAGAGACGAATCAGGTTGAATAATTTGCTTGGAAGAATCAACACGTAACAAGTACAACCCTTGCCATAAGTCAGCCTTGTCAATCATCCTTGAACAGGACTTGTGCTGAATGACACAGGAGGCACCGATGAACCGAACAATAAAAGGCAACAAGGCTGTTAAAGCTAGGGGTGTACAAATAACCCGGTAGCCCGAGTAACCCGGACTACCCAACCCAAACCGTAAGGGTTGGGTTGGGTTAGGTTTTTTTTCGGTTTAGATTGGGTTAAAATTTTGGAGAATTGAATTTTCGGATCGATTCTCGGGTTTGCCTTTTTAAGCTCGGATTTACCCGACCCAACCCAACCCAAAATTTATGTTTTTTAAAATATATATATATATATATACTTATAAATGAATTATTTGTGAACTTTTAATGTTTTTCATCTATGATTGTAACGAATATTAAGATGTTATGAACTTTAGAGTTTGATATTTGAATTTTATGTAATTTTAGTTATTAATTCAAGCAAAAAATATTTTAAATAATTAAGAAAATTATTTAAAAAAAAAACAAAAAAAACTCAACCCGGCGACCCAACCCAACCCAACCCGAAAATATAGGGTTGGGTTGCAACCTTTGATCGGGTCATTCTGGTAGTCAACTCGACCAACCCGAATTTTCGGGTTGATTCCAAAAAACCCTTCAACCCAACCCATGTACACCCTTAGTTAGAGCACTGATAGAAAGCAAATTGAACCAAAATGTGGGAATATACATCACATCTTGAAGCAAAATATCAGAGTTAAGGCGCACATCTCCAATATAATCAACACAAACACGCTCATTATTTGGCAAGGAGACAGTAACACCAGGAACGTGCTTAATCGAAATAAAATACCCCTTGGAGGAACAAATATGGGCAGAAGCACCCGAATCAACCATCCAACAATCAGAAGAAGGAAATATATAAGATGGAGAACATGTAACTGCCATATGTGACACCCCAGAAGTTCCGGAAGCAGGATCAGAATCAACTTTTGCTTTAGCCAAATGTGTTTGTAATAAGGTCAATAAGCCTTGACACTGCGCACTGCTTAATGTGGAAAGAGGATCAGAAGGCAAAGGAGAACCAGAAACAGAAGCAAAGGAATCTGGTTTGGTAGAAGACTTCTGATTGCTTCGATAACCATGAGGATATCCATGAAGTTTATAACACCGGTCAATAGTGTGACCTTGGATACCGCAGTGAGTACAGATGGGTCGTTCTTCTTCTTTACAGTGTTCGAAAAAGAGCGAGAATTGGACATAGAAGAAGTTGTGTTCTTCACAAGTAAGGCAGCCGCCGAAGACATAGAATCAGCAACGGATGAAGGAGAAGGAATCGTGCCTTGTTCAAGTTCTTGTACAACCAGAGAGAAAGCACGATTAATTGTAGGTTCAGGCTCCATTAACAGAAGTTGGGAGCGAACGTGGCTAAAGGAGTCGTTGAGGCCCATGAGGAAAGTTATGACATGCTCTGTCTGAAAATAGGTCGCGAGCACCTTTACTCCTCCACAAGAACACTTGCCGCAAGAGCACGAAGGTCGATAAGAGATCAATTCATTCCAAAGCGTCTTCAATTTCGCATAATATGTAGTGACAGCGTCTTGATTTTGATGAAGATTGGATAATTCGCGTTGTAACTGAAAAACACGCAGTCGATTCTTCCTCTGGTATCGTTCTTGCAGATCAAGCCAAATCTCACAAGCGGAATCAGCAAAATTAATACTAGCAGAAATTTCCTTCAACAAGAAGTTAAGAATCCAAGCGGTAACAACACTGTTACAAATGATCCAAGAACTCAATAATTCTCCCGTCGGACATGGAATAGAGCCATCAACGAAGCCGAATTTGTTCTTGACCGTCAATCCAATGGTCATCGCTTGACTCCACGAGGTGTAGTTTGTTTTGGTCAATAGATTCGAGACAAGAACAATACTCGTACTGTCAGAATGATGGAGAAAATAGGGATTGGCATAGAGTTCAAGAACAGAATGACCTGTAGATGGAGATGTCGAAGAAGGAGGAAGAAGGATCTGTTTCAGCCATGGCAAATTAGGGCAAGAAGCGCAGAGAAACTTTCTCAAAGAAAATCGTCAACTAATACCCTATCAAGTCTTGAGAAAGTAAATAATACTTTGCCACTCTTTTATTAATGAGAATGAGATGGCATATATATAGCCACAAAATACAGAAGATTCCAAAATAAAACTAACTAACTGACTAATAACATAAAAGTAATACAAGTTCTAATACAAGAAGAATACAATTGAAAATTACATATACAGCTTCACAAACACAATGCTTCTTTCAAACTCACTACATGATTGCTATCTGCAATATCATGAGATATAACTTCAAAGATGTTCCCTTTCATGTCTCTCAAGACATCTCACATCACACATCAGAAAGTGTCTTCAAGACTTTATGGTGCTCCCTTTTTTCAAACCAATACAGTGAAAAGGATACAATACAATACAATGAACCATGCCCAATCACAATAAATTTTTTTTAGAGAATGTTCAATATTATACAGCAATTTTGGTGACCATATACATCAGGGAAGAAAAATGAGATAAAAATGGCAGCCAAATACAGCAAAGACTGGACGGTTCGGCTCGAATTAGGCGTGCTCGACGAAACGTCAAGGTGCCAACCCAAGCTCCTTTCTTGTCTTTCCCACAAACAAGTCTCCAGATTTAATCAATCCAGGAATGCATCCGCTAATTGTAACGAAAGGAAGTTGTGCAACTCCCTCTTTCCTTCCGAGCGAAACAATTGCGAGCTGAGAACCGGGTTTGTATGTAGCCAACTTACTCTCATTTCCACCCATTAACATCACTTTCAGGTTCTTGGAAGTTACATGCGCATGTCTTTCTGCTAAATAACCTTGTTTGATTTCCTGTTCAATGAATCCAAATTCACGAAATTACACAGAGAGGATATCGAGTATCTGAACAGAAATATGCAAGCATGTTAACAAATCGATCCAAGTCGAAGCCGAGTTGTGTGCCTATGTTTGGCACTACTGCAGCTTAGTTCTTCACTTTTGACATTTTTTCATTTTTCCCTACTTCTTCCACCCTCTGTAGAAATGATGTGCTCTTAGTTCAACTCGACCGAGGCTACTTGTTTCTCTTGTTAGGACATTTAAGCACGAGCTGAATTACAAAGGACAGTAAATGATGGATTATCCTGACATTGACCTAAAAGGACAATTTGGATTCTCTATGAATCAACTTAGTGCTAAAAGCCAGAAGCAATAAAAGTGTTTCGAACAAACTGTCATGATAACTGCGTTCAGATATGCATGTATCAGTGAGCGCCATCTATGAAGTTACCAACTCCACTACTCGTTCTCCAATTTAATCAAATGAAATTTGATTCATAAACTAAGATAAATATTGTCTACTTCTTAGATATTAACTAGATGCAATTATGGTTAATTAAGAAAACGTCCAATTTTTCAAATAAAGGACTTGCCTGAAGGTCTGTGATATCTCCCACTGCAAAGACATTCTTAAAACCCCTGACCCTCATATGCTTGTCAACCATCAGTCTTCCATGGATGTCCAAGCTATTTTTCAAAATGGTCTCTTTCAGCCACTGCGATCCAAGTGGTTTTCCGGTGCACATGAAGTGGCAATCGGCTGCAATAGTCTCGCCACCCGAAGTTTGATATACTCCTTCTGCTATAGATTGCATTGAAATAGATTGTTGTAGGATCACTTCAACTTTTTTTGATGTTAACCAATCAAGTGCTTTTTGGGAAGCCTTAAACCCCACAAATTCCATTAATCTTGACCCCCGGTGTATTAATTTCAAATTTTTCTCTGGAAAATCAACAGCAATTTCACCAGCGAGTTCTACACCAGTAGGACCTCCTCCGATTATTAAAATTGTATTGGCAGCTTTTATCTTCTCGCATTCTGTATCCAAAAAGAGCAAGTTAGCTTGGTGTGCATAACATCTATGCTGCTTGCTAATCCTACCTATATGTTTGAATGAAGTAAATGAATGTGATGGCAAGAAAAGGTAGTTGGGCTTCCTCCACATGCCTTTCAGTAAGGATTGAGGACCTAACCTATCCTGAGAGCAATTAAACAGAAAGAGAAACTTATGCCTACTTTCGATTTCTGCTATTGCAGATCTTTTGTATAATAACTAGAGTGTTGCATGCCTACAGCTTGTATTATGCTTATGGCCCATCCCAAACTTGGCTCTCAGAGAACTTTAAGTTATAAGTTCTCAACCTAGGAGCTTGAGCCTAGATTTCACTACATCAAGAAGAATTTCACAAAGAACATTTCAGACATATTATGCTCTTTATAATTTTATCTTTATCCCTACTCTTACTAAAATTGGATAAAGACAAACTCAAAATTAGAACCTGGCAACTCCAAAAGTTGTAGGTGCAAAAACAATAGGAATTCTGTCTAGCTTATGTATAAATCCCTGGGGACATGGGAAGGAACCAGTTTTTCTCAATCAAGAGTGTCTCATCACTCTGCTACTTTAAGAGATAACATACATAGAAACGAAATTTTGTAGTGAAAGTTGCATATCAGGCATGCAAATAAAGCTCCAGAGAAAAAATAAAATTTGCAAGTCCGAAATACTAGCATGGCCAGTTCTACTTCAACACGAACATAAAAATTTCATATAATCAACTTTATTCACCTGCTTGGTATTGACTGAGCCTTTCAGTTCTAATTTTTGGAACAGTTTCCTCATGACCGGTGGCAACGACAAGATAATCATAGGGAAATGAAGAGCCATCTGACACAAAAACTTCCTTTTCTGTGATATTTGTGGCTGCAGATGCAATAATTCTTGCATTGGGAAGGTAATCGGCATGATTAATCACCGATCTTTCAGCAAATGACGGCTCCACCATTGACCTCAAGCCTGCCCATGAGATCTCAAAATACTCCTTCCTGAATCCAATCAAATCATTACGACCATACTGAAAAATATTTTCTTCAGGAAAAGAAAAGGAACACTACTCGAGTTGTTGCCAAGAATTTGATCACATTAAATATTAGAAAATGAAGGATAAGAACACTTGGCATATTGTTGATTATAAATGAAGGATAAGTATATTTACCCAATGATAAATTACAAAAAATTAGTCTTTATGCTAACCTAAGCATAGTTTAATGGTTAAGGTATTAGCAACTTTCCTTATAAGTCAAAGGTTTGAATCCCCACCCCTACAATTGTAATGCTATATTCTCAAAAACAAAAATAAATAAATAATACTAAGTGTTTGTCTATTGAACATGTTCTCCATGCAGTATAGTCAAAGATAATGTATCCTCTTACCAAAAAGTTGGAAGAGAAATTCACCTTTCCCGTAGTATCTCTTTTGTTTGAAAAACCAATAATACCATTTCGATGAGTTAAACCCATCAAGATAGTTAAAAAATAAACCCATCAAGATACATGGTTAAATTCTCATTTGCAGCTAACATATCCACTTCCATAAATTGATGCATGTGATCCTAAATTCAAAAATAAAAATAATCATCTCCCTTCATCTATCATTTTTTTAAGAGTTAATGGCAATATATTAGCGTCTTTTTAAGAGCATGTTTAAGGCTAGTATAGGAAACTTCTAAGAAAATTAACAAAATCTAGCCTGATCGATTAAAATATGCACATTAATTTAAAAATAAATTATCTTTCTTTTTTTCTTCTTCTTCTTTCCTTTATGATTATTTATTTATTTATTTGGCCATTTACCCTTATCCAAATAACACTCGAACAGGATGCCAGGTACAACAGTTTCTTTCTTTTCATCTTTAGTGTAGGTATCCTTTACGATAAAAGGATAATGTAAAGAATAAGAATACCATCTGAATCACAATATCTAGAATATCAACATACTACACAGCATATATAAGATATATGTAAACTTACCTCATCGATTCTTGAACTCAGAAAAAATGTAAATAAAAGTTCAGTCTAAATATATTTCTACATTAAATTCATTTGTACATCGTCCTCTTACAACTGAGATAAGCTCTTGCAGGCCTCGGATCAGCTACTTTTTATTGCCTATAAATAGTGTCTTAACCATTCACCTCAATTATCCAAATATCCTCTTGCTCATAATTAGCTAAGCCTGAAATAGGTATTCGCAACATTCACCATTACATTATTTGCATTTTATCTCTATCAAAATTTTAGCCGGTTTGCCTCCAACCTAGTGCAGAGGCAAGGTTCGTCAGCCCTTGCTATTCTCTACTGGAGCCTTCCATAGCTGCTCCATAATCCATAAGTCTCAACGCTTCCCCTTAATTAAATATCACCAAGCTGTTTTGATAAATCTAATTTTTCTGATATTCTTCCATGAATCACTGCCCTCTTTCACAAGCATAATCACCAATCTGCATATTACTTTCGGCAATCAAATCATATCACGCTTTCTCCCGTTCGAATTGTTAAGAAGAACCATTAGTGATCCGTTATAACAATTTGTGTTACGAAAGAGAATTTCATTCAACGAGTAACTGTTACAATTGCTCAGTTTTAACACTAACACAAACTGTTATCACAGATCACTAATGATTTTCCTTAACACCAATCCTCCAACAAAATGGGCAACAGTTCCTATAGTTTCGAATAACAACTCTAATGATCAAATAATCGAACAAGAACAGAGAAAAATTCGCAATAACAAACAAAAGTACAAGCAAGCTTACTGATCGATTAGCACGACATCGGCGACAAATTGAAGAGAATAAGCCACAAAAGCGCCGCCAATTCCTCCGCCTACTACCACCACCCTCTTCTTATCCTCCGCCGCCAGCATTTGCAGGCCTTTCACAGAATTCAACAGACACATCTTTGAAGCGATTTCAAAACACCTCTTTATAGCTCAAAACTCGAATATTAAAATGCAAACACAGCGAATAAAGATGAGAATTGTCTCGAGATCAAGAAATCGAGACTGGTCCAGTGGTAAAGCTCGAGATTCCGACGGATTTTGGGGCCCGGCGAGGGGAATTGCAGAGTTGAAAAATGGGGGAAAATAGAAAGAAAATAGAAAGAAAATGAAAAGAAAAAAGAAAAATGAGCTATTGGAAATTGACGTAATTGGGCTTTGTTGGCTCGAATGGCCAGAAAAACGGTTAGCCTGCTGACCCGGGTCCATTGCGAGCATTAATTCCTATAGATATATATATATATATATATTTTTTTTTCTATTTCTGTAACGTTTTTTTGTTTTTATTTTGTTTTTCCATTTTTGGATTTTATTGTTTTTCTAGTTTTTGTTTTCTGTTTTCAATGAAATTATTGTTTTCTCTCTTTTTTTTTTTTGAGAAAAAATTATTGTTTTCATATATATTTGTTTGATTGAAATTTTAATCTATGAATTATCATAATTGTTTTTTTTCTCAAAAAAAAAAAATTCACAATGCTTTTCTATACAAAAATCATAATATTTGGTTGCCAAGGTAATTGTATGACCCTTTTTTACCACTAAATCAACCCATGGACCTATTGTTGTTACTAGATTTCAGAATTATTAAATATCTTTTATTACTAATAATTGTATAAGATATTAAATTGAAATTTGTGTTTAGTCAAATAAGATTTCTCTGAACTCAAAAAAAAATCATGAATCTATATTTAATAGGTGAATGATTTATTAGATACAAAATTAAAAGTTGAAAGACTTACTTATCCATTCAACACAGATGGTGAGACATTTTTTAAAGTTTAGAAACAACCTATTAAACATAAGTTTAAAGTTGAAAGAGTAAACTTATAATAACTAACCCCAAAAAAAAAATAGATAATAAATACGAGACATATTTTTCAACAAAAAAAAAATGAAATAGTAATCAGGTAAATTTTTTATTCTTATATATTTTTTAGGTCTTTTTTCCCCTTGAGAAACATGTGTATATTTTTTTAGGTTTAACTTCAATTTGGATTTTATTTCCTTTTTTTGACAATATGTGGAGTGGAAGCTCAATTTTGATCTATTAGCTTCTATACTTTGTTTTGTTCTAAACTTTTAGGGGCTGTTTGGGGCACTGAGTAAGTTATAATAACATGAGTTATAATAGTTTGTGGAATTATATAATATTGTTTAAAATGCATAATTATTTAGTATGGAGTTATAATAGTTTGTGTTTGGGGTGCAGAGTACTCCACAGGTTATTATGTTTCAATTTATAAACTTAGTGCAAAATTTTGGTTTTATTAATTACTTTTAATTTTCATCAACAATTAATTGAAGTTCAAATCAATTTGAAAACTTAGTATTTTATCTGTTACATGTAAATTTTAAATTACATGATTATACAATAAAACCATAACATTGTATAATTCAATAAAAGCCAAGATCTTTGAACTAGATTATTTTCACAATAACATGAGTTAGGTTTCTTGGCCTTCCTTTAGATCTTGATTAGGTTTCTTGATGGAGAGAAACTTCTATTTCATTTGGCAGAAAGATGGCCAATCTTTAGGGTTTTATCTTTATATATACATATTTCCATCATGATGTTTAATTAGTGAAATTATCTTTTACTTAATTGACTCACTTTAATAGCGGGCCTAAAACATAAAGTGTGAATAAATGTTAATGAGCCACATTTAATGATTATTTTATATTTAAATAATCTAATAGTCTCCCACTTTGCCCATTTGACATTATTTACCATTACGGTCATAAACATAAATGTGCATAGAAGATAACTTTCATCTTCATATCATGATATCAATGTCAAGTAATCCCTTCCATGTATCACGAATCTAATTCTTCACCTAACATGATCTATAATAAAGATATTCAATAATGGTCCAACATGAGTGTTTTTGTCAAATACAATGTCTTGTTTGATTACGTAATTCATTTATGTATATACCAATCATAAGAAACATGATCGATAATATAAAATCAGGAACAAAAAATAATTGAGCTCAGAGTATCAAATAACATAATCATAATATCAATAATGGTATCCACTAATGCCTATAAGTTTGACATGTTCCTTGAATGTATTAGGTGGCAATTCTTTCATTAGTGGATCTACAATCATAAGGTTAATGCTAATGTATTCGATTGACACTCTTTGTTTCTGACCTTCTTTAATGATAAAATTTGTCTACTTCATATATTTAGCACTTTTTGAATACTTGAAATGTTGCAGAATTATCACAATAAATTTTCAACAACTTAGCAATACTATCTCATGTCCTAAAATAAAATTCTGTAGCCATAAACCATGAGTTGTAGCCTAGAAACATGCTACCAATTTTGCTTTCATAATGGAAAAACTCTTGAAGAGCATTTATCTATCTTAAATTTCTTCAAAACTTTATTAATATATGCTTTCTAAGACAATCTTAACAATTCATGTGCTCGATTACGAAATATTTCTATTCCAATCACATAGGATAATGCCTCACTCATATCTTTCATTTTAAAGTTCTTGGAGAGAAATTTCTTAGTTTGACATAATAAACTAAAGTCATTAGTAGTCAGCAAGATGTCATCAACATACATAACAAGAAATATAAATTGTCATCAACATACATAACAAGAAATATAAATTTACTCCCACTGATCTTTAGATATAAACATCGATCAACAACGTTTTCTTTAAATCCAAAGATGTAATGATATCATTAAACTTAAGATACCATTGTCGGAAAGCTTGTTTAAGTTCGTATATTGACCTCTTTAGCTTACACACCATATGTTCCTTTCTTTCAACCACAAAACCTTCAGGTTGATCCATGAACACTTCTTCATCTAAATTCTCATTTAGAAAAGCAGTTTTCACATTCATTTGATGAAGCTCTAAGTCATAATGAGCTAATAATATCATAATAAATCTTAATGAATCATTTTTAGAGACAGGAGAAAAGTCTCCTTATAGTCAATACCATCTTTCTGAGTAAAACCCTTTGGCAATAAGTCTAGTCTTGTGTCGTTCAATATTGTCATTTGAGTTACGTTCGGTCTTAAAGACCCATTTACATCCGACTCTTTTGCTTCCTTCAGGTAATTTTACAAGGTTCTAAACTCCATTATGGTCCATTGATTTTAACTATTCTTTCATGACATCTAACCATTTAGTAGAACTATCATTTTCTATGGCTTATGAAAATGAAAAGGGATCATTATCAATGTTTAAGTCAAATTCTAACTCGTGCAAATAAACCACATAATTATCAGAAATAGTTGATCTTCTTTGTTTTACAGATCTTCTTAATTTTGTTTCTAGTGGTTCCTCCACTATAGATTCCTTCATTATAATATCATTATGTGGTGTTTGATCATTAATTTGTTCTTCTTGTGAATTGTTAACAGAGTCACAACTACATGAATAACAACTTAAGAAGAAGTTATAGATGACGAAATTTGCACCCTAACTTCTTGAATTTCCACTTTGCATGGTTATAAACTCCCACTAATTTCACCATTATCAATGAACCTAGCATTCTATTTTCACCTATTCTCATATTGTGGCTAGAACAAAAAAGTCTACCCTTTAGATTTTTTTTTTAATAATTAATGAAGAAACCACTGGTTGTTTCTGAATCTAGTTTCTTTTTGTGTGGATTATAAATTCTCACTTCTACTTGGCAACCCCAAACATGCAGTTGCCTTAAATTAGGTTTCCTTTTTGTCCACAGTTCAAAAGGTGTCTTTGGAACTGACTTACTAGGAATCCTATTTAATAAGTATTGAATGGTTCTTAAAGCATACATCCATAGCGATATGTGTAAAGATGAATTAATTAAAATGCTCCTAACCATGTTCATTAAAGTACGATTACGTCTTTTCGCAACACCATTTTGTTGCGGTGTTCTTGGCATTGTGTATTGAGCACATATGTCATGACTTTCTAGGAATTTAGCAAATGGACCAAGGCACTATCCATTCTCACCATATTTTCCATAATACTCATCACCTCTATCAAACCTTACAATTTTCACTTTTTTATCCAATTGTCTTTCAACTTCATTGATAAATATCTTTAAAGTATCTATCACTTGAGACTTTTCATGCAACAGGTTGATATATCCATAAAGTAAAAATCATCAATAAAAGTAATGAAATACTTTTCTCCACCAAAAGATGGAACATCAAAAGGCCCACAAAAATCAGTGTGTACAATTTCAATGAGCTGTGAGCTTTTTGTGGCTTCTTTCTCGACTGTGTGGTTTGTTTGTTTTCTAGTCTTGTTTGTTTTCCCCTTCAAACAATCCACACAAGTTTCGAGATCAGTAAAATCTAAGTTTATAAGGATTTCATTCTTTACCAATTTTTCATTTCTTTCTTTGGATATGTGACCCAAACGTTTATGCCACAAGTAAGCTAATGATTTATTATAAGGAACTTGAATGGTACAATGAGAATCAATCCACCATGTATTTTAATGAACTTTAGTTAAATTGATTCGAAGCATGCTAAGGTATTATGCGTACCTTTACTTTCGAACCATGCCTTACGTTTTAGGCATTTTTTCTGATAATGTTCTGACTTGTTATAGAAGCGACACTTATCCTTAATTTGTTCCTTTTGTGGATTTGGTTAAATGACTGATTTATCTTTAGTTGTCCGTAATTGCCCTTTCCATTATTCTTTCCTAGTTTTTTTCTAGCTCCTTTATGACCATGAGATTACTATAGTGAATTACTAGTTTCTTAAGCCTTGCTTCCTTTTGAATGAGCATACTTTACAATTCATCCACATTCCATTTATCTTTCAGAGTATTATAGTTCATATGGAATGAACCATACTCTGGAGGTAAGGAGTTAAGGATAAACGTTACTAGCCAGGAAATTCTCATTAACTTCTATTCCCATATGGTCTTTAGTTTTGCCACTAAGTTTGTCATTTCAAGGATATGCTCATGCATAGTACGAGACCATCAATCTTAATGGCGGTTAAGGTACTCATCGGTGTCCCAACAAGTGATTTATCAACCGACTCAGACTGTGAACAATTTTCCACAAATTTCATAAATTCCTTAGCACTTTCAATTTTTGCAATTGTGGACTTGACATTGTTTGCTACATTCATTTGCATAAACATTAAGCTCAACCTATTTGATCTTTCTCAAACTTTATAGAATGATCTTTCCTCAGCACTACTAGCATTTGTAAGTGCAGCAGGTTTCTTATTTAAGAGTGCCAAATCAAGATCCAAAACACTAAGATGGAATAGGATTTATTCGCACCAATTAAAGAAATTGAGTCCATTAAACTTTATAATAGATGTGGCTTGCAAATGAAGAGAAACTGAAGCAGTTACTTGCAAATACATAAAAAATGCTTACGCGTTATTTCTTTGAAAAATAAACTTAAATATATAATGCATATTTATAAAACATTAAACAGACATTAAGAATACATTGAAGCTCTCCTTTAGGAGATACATCAATATACAACATTCATGTATAATTGATGCTAGATACATTAGTTATCTTTGGATATACTAAAAATACCTAATCAAGCATCTCAATTAACCACGATAATGTTCAAAATTATAAAACTAGTAATCAACCTTTGGGCGATTCAAAATGTTTTATAATAATGAACATCAATATACTCATGATAAAATCATTAATATCATCTCATTCATTAGCATCGCATAAACATGAGTAATTGAATTAAGATTAATTTGATATCTATAAAACATACTAATTCGGCCACATTGGTGACTAACAAATTATTCATAACATAGATATCATAATAATGACAAGTAATTTACTCACATAATTTGCAAAATGTTTATATTGCAAATAATTTTATCAATAGAAAATTTAGAAAAACTTCATGCATTCCAAATTGTGTTATTGAAATAACTTTAATTTGATATCTATAAAACATTCTAATTCGGCCACTTTGGTTGCTAACAAATTATTCATAACATAGACATCATAATAAATTAATGATAATAATAATTTACATTACATATTTTTTTAAAAAAAAATTAATAATAGTAGATTTAGACAAACCAAATAAAGCATTTTTATCATTATTTTAAACTTTTATTTGATCGAAAAGAATAATAATAATAAATAAATAAGTAAATAACTTGTTTGAATTTCAGAATCTTTTGAAATTCAAAAGTGAAACTTTGAAATCTTGTGGGACCCATCAATAATAATTTGATTTGTTTGTAATCAATAACATGATTAATAAAGATGTCCACGGGGCGGGGCGGGGTCGGGGAATGGATTTTCCTTCTCCGTCCCCGTCCCCGCCCCCCATTTCATTCCCCATCCCTGCGAAATTTCCCATTTAATTTCGCGGGGATCGCGGCGGGGATTCTCCGTGGGGAATTTTTTTCCTTTTTTTTTGTTTTTTTTAATCTTTTTTATTTTTTTTAAATTTATTCTCAACCATAATAAAAATTATTTCTAAATGAATAATTTTCAATATAATTCTATTTAAAGAAAATGTTATAAAATTTCCTAATAAAAACAATAATATACCATAAGTAAAAATACTATAATATCGAAACAACTTAATTTCTAAAAATTCAAATTCAATATTACAACATAGTCTTTAATTTTTTTTTATAACGAAATAGTCTTAAACTAATTCCTACTATAGTTTTTTTTTTTTTTAAAAAAAGCTTCTATTTATAGGTATTGATTAATATATATATTACTAATCGGGGCGGGGGGGTCGGGGTCGGGGATGGGGAATATATTCCCCGTTTAGCCAACGGGGAAAAAAATTCCCCCGCTTCCTCCCCCATTTCTCGTGTAATCAGGGATTTCTGGCCCCGTTCGGGGTGGGGCCCCGACCCCGCGAGTTAAATGGACATCTCTAATGATTAACTCAAACGAAATCCAATTAAAAAACTTATTGGAATTTAAATTCTTGAATACAAGAATTCATACACAATTCAATTCAAAAACATAATTGATGAACACATTTGAAACTCATATGAATTTTGAATACAGTAATTCAATATGAAAAAAAAAAAAAAAACGCAGTGGATTTAATTTGAATTCTATCTTGAATGCATAAAGACAAATCAATTAAAAAAAACTCATAGCCACCGACGAATCCATCACATACACTTTAAGACTTAAATATTAATCTAAACCAATCAAGAAAAACTCCATTCTTGAATGCAATAACAATGAATTCTTGAATACAAGAATGAAAAACAATCAAGATAGAAAATTCTTGAATGCAAGAACGAAAAATAATCAAGATGCGAAATTCTTGAATGCAATAACAATGAATTCTTGATCCTCATAAATTCTATTACTTAATTCATTAAGGAAAAACCAAACATAGTTATTTGTAGCGGAAACATAAATTCATACATTAAACACATTAATGGTTCTCATGTTCTCAACCTTGCTCTGATATTACATGTAAATTTTAAATTACATGATTATACAATAAAACTATAACATGTATAATTCAATAAAAGTCAAAATCTTTGAACTAGATGATTTTCATAATAACATGATTTAAAGAAACATACCTTGATCCATGATATTGATCTTGTAAAGAATTATTATGTTTCTCTCTCTTGACCTTCCTTTAGATCTTGATTAGGTTTCTTAATAGAGAGAAACTTATATTTCATTTGGCAGAGAGAGGACCAATCCCTAAGATTTTTATCTTTATATATACACCTTTCCATCATGGTGTTTAATTAGATAAATTATTTTTTACTTAATTGGTCCACTTTAATAGTGGGCCTAAAACATAAAGTGTGAATAAATGTTATTAGGTCACATTAATGATTATTTTATATTTAAATAGTCTAACATTACATACTACTTTCAAACATTTATCTATTTTTTTTTTTTTAAGTTCAAACATTTATCAAATTAAACATCTATTCATCGTGTAAATATACAAAATAAATGTCGTGTTAGGTTTATATTGAGTGATTGATGAAAATTTAATAACACAGGTTAAAAATTTTCCTTCCTCTTCTTCTTTTTTAACAAATTTAAGGGAGTTAATATAACATAGTTTATGTGTTAAAATGGGGCAATAGTATATATATGTATATGATAATTAATATAATCATTCAAATTTTCAAAATATATGTTAAAATATTTGTCATTGATATTTGATATTCAACTAAATATTTTATTTTGTGATATATTTTAATGTAAAGGGTTATTTTGAAACAAACTTCAAAGTTCAAGGTTTAAAATGAAAATTTTCAAAGTTCAAAGGTATAATTGAAATCAACCCCATAGTTCAGGGGTATTTTTGATAATTTAGCCAATGCAAAATTCATTCCAGTTTCCATAAGTCTTTCATTTTTAATCATTGTTTTCAAATTACCAATCAAACCTTATTTTCTCCCCTTACCTTTCAATAATATAATTTAAATAGCGTATTATTAAAATTGTATCATTTTCTTTTAAAAAAAACATTTGTATTATTTCATAATTTCAAATTATAATATTAATTTCTAAAAAAATAAATTATATATGATCAAGTTTTATATAGTTGTAATATTTTGATACATAATTATTAATATTGAAATTAATAAGATAATTTTTCAAGAATGAAAGTGTAAACATGATTTGAAACTGATAATTTAAATATGTTTAATAGATTTCCAAATGAGAAAAGTTAGAATAGGAAGAAATCGAATATAAAAAAAAAATTCCATTTATTTTCTCCAAATTAATTTTAAAATTTATGACATTACGTTTAATTATTTGTTTTTTGAGTACTCATTACGTTTAATTATAATTAATAGTACAATTTCATTAAATTTAATGTGATGCATATCTCTTAATTAATTAGGTTATTAATATTAAAAAAAAATCTTAATGCTATAAATTCTTTAGATTATATCTTTCAATTAATTAGGTTTCAAAATATGGGGGTGGAGAATTTGAAACACTAAACTTGTTGGTCGAGGTCACATGCTTTATGTTAGTTGAGCTATGCTCATGTTAGCCACTCCCACATGTTATTAATCTTTAAAAAAAATCAAACATAAATATTCAACAACAAAATTATATAATTAATAATTATATTTTTCAAATTAATTATATAATAATATAATTATTAGCTATCCATGATTGAAATTTAAAAAAAAAAAAAAGCGCATAAGAAGTTCGAGGCTTAAATCCCTCCAGTCCCACATGTTTTTTTTAGTTCATTCAACAATATGTAGAGTGGGGGATTCGAACCTCTGACTTCTTGGTTGAAGTCACATGTTTTATGTTAGTTGAACTATGCTCATGTTAGCCACTCCCACATGTTGTTGATCTTTAAAAAAAAAGTCAAACATAAATATTCAATAACAAAATTATATCATTAATAATTGAGCAAAATACTTTTTTGGTCCCTCAATTTTACGTTTGGTTCCCTTTTGGTCATTCAGTTTTCAAACTTAACAAATTTATTCCCGAGGTTTGTATTTGGTAGTACTCTTGGTCCCTCCATCAACTTTTCTATTAATTTCTAACAGAAAGCTTACATGTCACCTATTTTTTATTTAATTTTTTAATTATTAAAAATATTATTTTATAATTTTATTAATATTTTAAAAATATTTATTATTATTATTATTCTTTTTTCTCTCTCTTCATTTTCCCTCCTTCTTCTTTCTTCAACACAACTACCAACCGCCACCACCATCGTCCACCGCGGTCGTCGGCTGCCATCATCGCCCGCTACCACAACCTCCATCCTTCTTTTCTCTTTTTCTCCTTCTTCTCTTTTACTTTTTTTCTTCTTTTTCTCTTCTTTCTCTACTTCCTCAGCGTTCTCTTTAAAAAAATTAAACCCAGAGCATCCAAACAAACTATTTCTGTTAAAAAAAAAAAAAAATCTTGTTGGAATAGAAATTTCGACCAGCCAGAAATTGTCATGTCATTACTTAAAATTAGTGACAAAATTATTTATTTAATTAGGGATTAATTAAACTTACAACAAAGTATAAGCCTAAGGTTAGACAGGCTCAGTTTAGAGGAGTTTAGGCCCAAAGTCAGCCAAACTTAGTCCAAAGGTCAAGCCCAAAGTCAACCAAGCCCAGTCCAAAGGATCTGACCCAAAGTCCACTAGACTAGTCTAATAGTCAGGTCCAAGCCCACTTGGGGGCCTTGGAGAATTCTACAAATGGAGAGTTCCCTCCTCCATTTGAGGGGTTCAGAAATTTGGAGATTTCAGAGAGAATTCAGAAACAAAGACCAGAAGACTCCTTAAGCTCTTGAAGATCAAATACCTCCCGAACAAAGAACGTTTCCTCGAAGATCAAGAACACCTCTTCGAGATTCTAAGAATCCCTTGAAGCTTCAATCTCGAGAATAATCTCTGCAGCCCTCGAGTGAAACATACAAACAGGAGAGAGAATCATAGGATAGAGTACTAAAGATTGTATTCCACTATATTCAAATACAAAAGCTCATTTGCACGTGTCTCGTTTCTTTACTGAAATAACATGTGAACAATTTTGTCTCAAGTAAACTATAAGACCCGAAAAATAGAAAAGAGAAAAAGGAAAAGGAAGAGAAGCGAAATAAACACAAAGATGGAGGAAAAATTCTACAAAACCATAGCATCCAAACAAAGCTAACCAATTGTTCAAAAACTGGTAGCAGCTCAATTGCCAAAAAGTTCATCAGTGGAAATGATATGCAAATTCAATGATCAAGAACAGAAAAAACAAAAGGGAAAGAAAAAGAATCTCCGATTTTTAGGGAAAAGTAAATGAAACCTTACCAACAAAGCAGAAAGAAGATTAAAACCCTTAAAAAAATTAAACCCAGATCTGGAACACTCAGATCTGAGGTTCGTTTAAGATCTGGGACGTGTTTGTTCCTGGATCTGGAACGAACACCCAGATTTGGCCTTTTTTTTTTTTTTTTATAATAAGAAAACAGTGGGAAAAGGAGAGAAAGAAGATGAAGAATAAGAGAAGGAGAAGAAGAAAAAAGAAGAAGAGAGAAGAGAAAAGAATGAGGAGGTAAGTGGTAGCGGTGGGCGGCAGCAATTGTATTGAAGAAATAAGAAAAACGAGGGAGAATGAAGAGAGATAATAATAATAATAATAAATGTTTTTAAAATAAAAAATAGAAAATATTAATAAAATTATAAATTATATTTTTTAATAATTAAAACAATTAGAAAAAATATTTTTTTAATAAAAAAAATAGGTGTCATGTCAGCTTTTCGTTAGAAATTAACGCTAACGGAGGGACCAAGAGTGCTACCAAATGTAAACTTCGGGAGTAAATTTGTTGAGTTTGAAAACTCATGGACCAAAAAAGAACCAAATACAAATTGAGAGATCAAAAAAGTATTTTGTCCTTAATAATTATATTGTCAAATTAATTATATAATAATATAATTATTAGCCACCCATGATTGAAATTTTATATTATTAAAAAGAAACAGTAATGTGCGTTGCACGTGAAAGAAAAAAAAAACTAGTAATAAAATAAAAAACACATTCCACTAATAAAAGTTGATATGATTATACCTCTTCAAAGTTTTTTTGGAAAACATTAATGAGGAAAGGGGATAAAAAGGAAAATTGTGGTTAACATTGGCAAAAGGCAAAGGTGTAAACTTTAAAATTTGTTCCAAAAAATATCTTTGAAGAATTTTTTTTCCTCATTAAAATAAGACGAAAATTAACGTGATAGTTAATGTGTAAAAATTGGAAGACATACTGCATATAAGACATCATTTCGATATCATTCATGTAAACTGACACGACAGTTGATGTGTCACAATTTGGTTGTGTAAATAATTTTAACAATATCATTTGAGATGAAATAAACGGTAACAATAATCTTAATCTTCTATAGTTGTAAATAATATAAATTATGTATTCTAATTTTTACATATCATATGCCATGTCAATATTCCTCATTTATTTTAAGGAAAAAAATATTATTTTGACCAAATTTAAAGTTCAGGGTATTTTTTGAAATAAATTTTAAAGTTTAAAGATAAAAATGAATTTTTCAAAGTAAGTTGTTAAGTTTGACATGTAAAAATCATTGAGATTTTAATTTTAATTTTTGGGATAAACTTGATGTCACCACGTAGTATCGTAATTGATATTGGTAAAATCTCGTCCGTTTGATTATTTACGTGCACTACCAGCCCATCTTAGCCACTGGTTTGAAGTTTGATTTAATATTGATCGTCGAATATAATTGAGCTCACAATAATATTGTTGGTGTGCCTATATTGAATTCAAAAATAATTATATCTCATTTTATTTCGAATTTCTTCATATTAAGTCTGAATTTGACTTAATGAAAACATCAAATTCACTGTTACAAGCCTTAAAAAACTAAAACTTCAAATACAACATTAATTGATAACAAATGTGTTTGTTATCATCAAATTATAAATTAATTAATTTATTACAATTAATTAAAATTTGTATTACTGAAAATGGAATGTGCATGCAAAACAAAGAAACTAACACCGGTGTGGTGCTAAGCCACTTAAACTCCGACGCTCAAGTTTGAATTAGAAGTCGGGTTTGTAAGAAAACTTAAAACGTAGAAATCAAGTATTGGTTGCGTACCTTGGAATGTTGTTTTCACCGTATTTTATAATCGTATGTCTATAACGTATACTTGAATATCTCGACCATTTTTTAGAATCTTGCAGGGTTGTCGGATCATCATAATTATGAAACAGTTACTTAATCTCTTTCATGCCAACTTAATGAGACTCATCAAATGCCGAGGATTGACTTTTCTCTCTCTTAAGGTCCATTTTGTTTTAGGCTCATGAAAGGTCCCTTAGTCATCACCTTCAGGGGTCGGCCAATTAGGTCATTTAGGAGGTCTGCCTTTTTTGGTTTTGGCTAAACTTTTAGGTGTTACACCTATTTCTACATTTTGGAAAAAAAATTGTATATAATAGGAAAGTATGAAAATTAAGAAAGTAAATATTTGGATATTTATGGTTTTGGTTGGAAGATAAGGATTTGGTTTCTTTTTTATTAATTAAATAATGAAAATTAAAAAAAAAAGAAAAAAAGAAAAAGAGAAAGTGGGATAAATATATTTATTTATTATATAAAACATGTGCTTTATTATTTATTGTTTAATAAAACAAAATGAGGGCTTTTGTTGGAGAAGCCATTTTCGTAAGAGAGGAAGAGGAAGAAAGTGAGGAGATGATTTCTTGATTTTGGGCCATTTTGGAGTGTGAAAATTCAAGAAAGGGATCTCACAACCTTGGATTGAAGCTTTTGGTAAGTTTTCTAACTTTTGATTAAGGTTTCTCATGAGTTATAGAACCTATTTTGGTGGGTTTCCTTGTGGGTTTTCTTCCTTTAGTTGGAAACTCCATAAACTAGCTTGAAAACAAAGATGATGGTGATGATTGAGTAAAAGAAGGAAATTTGATGAAAGTCATGAGTTTTATCAAAGTATGGATTGAAGGGGATTAGTTGTATGTAGAAATTGCAAACTTTTTAGGGAAAGAAAACCAAAGAATATATTCATGGAGAAGAAGAAATGAAAAGAATGATATTTCTTATGGAGAGGGATTACAATGAAGTTATTGGAAACTTTATTTTGGGTTATTGTCTCAATTTCTTGGTAATTAGAAGAGTAAGATGAGGAAAAGAATGGTAAATTCTTGGGTTAGTGAGAAATATAAAGGCTTGGATAATTTAGTGTTGTTACACTTTAATTTTGGCATTAAGAGGTTAGTAATATGTTGACAATGTATGATTTTAGGGCAAGCGGAGATTGGAACCATTTACAACCCGAACAAACCTCGTTCGTAGTAGTTGTGAGTGGTTATTTTATAAAGTATTTCAATTATTTTAGTAATTGATGAGATTTTATGAGATTTGAAATCAATTGAAATTAATATTAATGCAAAGGATTTAGTTATTTGAAAATTTGGAGGAAATTATGTGTATTCCACAAATTGTTTATTCTTAAGATTGATGATTTGCTAATTTGATAAGAAAGTGACATATGATCACTAAATTGAAATCATGATTTAGCATATTTGAATTTGAAGAGATTTGTGTTTATTGAAGTTTAGCTACAATGATTTAATTATTTGAATTTATTAAGCTTATGAAAGGTGAGTTTATGAAAATCTCTAGATTGTAGCTAATTGGCAAAAATTTCAATTATTTGAAGTGAAATCAAGTATTTGTGAGTTTTAGAAATGACTTGATTTTTGAATCATGATTTTAGTTGATCTTTGACTTATGGCTTAAAGTTATGAAACCACAATTTGAGAATGTGTGGGGTTTGAGAACTTATGATGATTATTATATAGAAATTGTTTTCAAACCACTAGAATTGTACCCATGGTTATTACTCAAATGCTATAAGAATGTGTTTCTATAGTATGCTAGTGTGCCAAGGCCGCAGGGGATGCAGAGGAATGCCGGGGCCATTAGGTGCCAAATCCGGATTCCGAATCCTGGTCCAAATCCTGGACCTGAGGCATTACAGATGTTAGAGATTGCTCTACGTGCACGTATGACATGGATTTGGGTACAAGTTTGGTGATGAGTTTGTTGGTCTATTATTTTGTGCTTTATTTTAAAAGTTATTGTTGCAAAACTTTGTGACGTTTTACTTATCTTGTGTATTCAGACTGTGCGTAATATATAAAGTTTTATGGAACTTTGAATTTTCCTGTTTAATATAAAAGTTTTATGTCGAGAGGTTATTATTTTTTTTCCTATTAACTTACCACTCACTGGGCTCTATCAGCTCATTCTTTCTTCTTAAATTTTTCCTCCAGGTAGCGACTGAGTTTCTAACAAGCCTACAGAAGTCGATATCTGCCACTGGACTTGATATTTTGCATACCATTTTGTATGTACATAAATACAAATGCTTCTTTTGTAACTAATGTGGCTAGTACGTTTTGATTAACTTAGCACCATTTTGGGATTTCCATTGGTTTGTAATTTGAAACCCACATGTCTATCTACTTTTAAGTTCGTGGGATTGTGCTGAATTTCTGAAATGGTGATTGGAGTTTGAACATGTTAATTTTGGAGTGTATATATTTCTTTCAGGTGTGTTTTACTCAGTTTTCAGGGGAAACTCTGCCGAAATTTTTATAGAATTTGGTGTTAACAAAGTTTTGGCTAGCCACTTGTGATTTTCAAAACTACGATTTATTTTGTAAAGATTAACATTGGATTCCATAGTTTAGTAGGGATCAAATGTCGGCATGCCACATCCCAGGTTGGTTAGGGTAATTTGGGGTGGGGTGTGTCATTAGGTCTCTTATGGAATACTCCCGTTAGAATTTGTACGGTCCAATGGTTACTCCCACCCTTTCTTTCGAATCATCTCTCTAAGCTTTTGTGTTCTCAATTCCATAGTTAACTTTTATCTATAATAGATAAACGGGCAAAAGGTGAAAGTATAAAAACAAAAATAATTGAAAAATATAAGTTATTCACACCATCGCAAATATGGATAATAATTTTGTAGGAAAACCAAAAGAGGAAGCCCTTGGTGAAATTTATTTAAAATAATTATATACATTTAACTATTTTAAGTCTTAAAAGACATGAACTTGATTTTAGAAAAATGAAAAGCAAAACGGAACATGGCATTTAACCCCGTAGCCTTTTTTTATATATAATTATTTTAATTGAATGAAACAAAACAAGAAAATGTTAAATTATATATAAAATATTTAAGAAAAATAATTAAAGAGAGTGGATGATAAAAGAAATGAGTAAAACAGGTAAATGAAAATTATCATGTTATAGTTTGTTTTATATATAAATTATAATATAGATTTATAAAAATAATAATAATAAAATTTAAAAAAAAAAAAAAAAAAAAAAAAAAACTGATAGGGGTTATCCCGGATGTCGATCTTATTCTACTTATTTTCTCTTCTTAATTATTACTTACCCTCAATTTTTCCCTTCTCTTTCTACACATTTTATGTTTTACATTTTTGTCTACATTTTGAAGAGAAGAAATAAAAGAAAGAAAAATCTAAACACATATTTTCTCTCATATCAACCTCTTTCTAGTATATTTTCTCTCTTTTTAAGTACTTTTTTTTTAGTCCCTAACCTCTAACTTCTTACCAATTTTACAATAAAAACAAATATGATAAAATCCTCCCCCTACGAATGAGAGTTCTCTTGCCAGGATAGAAGTTAAACCATTTACAGAAAAAAAAAATGCAATTACTGTCCAAAAAAGAAATAAAGACTCTTTGACTTTTCTTTTCTTTTTTTTCTTTTCCTTTCATTTGTCAAAATCAAAATATTCGAAAGCAGTTATTAAAAGAGAGAACTTTTTTTTTAATTATTATTTTTAAGGACGTTAAGTGAGAGATTCGAACTTTGGTTAAAGTAGGTGCTTTATGCCCGTTAAGTTATGGTTGTATTAGCAAAGAGAAAACTTTTAGTATTACCGAAGTATCTATTCCATTTTATCACATTATGGTTTTACATTTATAAATAATTTTTGGTTAAATTATAAGTTTAATCCTTAAACTTTTAAGTTTGTATATATTTGGTCTATAAACTTTAAAAGTGTCTAATAGAGGTCTAAACTTTTAAGTTTGTGTCTATTTGATCCCTAAACTTTAAATCATGTATCTAAACTTTAAATTTTGTGTCTAATAGGTCATTAAACTTTAAAAAGTATCTATTAGGTATTTAAACTTTAAATTTTGAGTCTAACAGATTATTGACTTATTCAACATTTTTTTAAAACACATGAACTTATCATACATAAAATTGAAAGTTTATACAAAGTGCAATTTTATGTCTAACAGATCAATTAATTTTAATTTTTTTTAATATGTCAAGGACTTATTACATACGAAATTGAAAGTTTAATGACCTATTAGACACTTTTAAAGTTTAGAGATTTATTATACACAATTAAAAGTTCATGAACCTATTAAACATAGTTATTTAAAATACCGAAAATTGAAAGTTATGAGATTAAACTCATAGTACTCCACAATGTTGTTGAACTCAAAAAAAAAAATTACAAACCACCAACCAAACATATATATGTCAACATGAATATAATTAAGTAGTTAAGTTGTGACAACCAAAGAGCTAATAGGTTTAGATTTTTACTCTCACATGTGACGTAATATTCTTAATAATAACAAAAATAAAAATAATAAAAATAATAAACATACACACACCACATAAATCCAATTTTAAATATACAACTAAAACATCTATTACCTTCTTTAAGATTAAGATTTGTCAGACCTCCGAATAAATCCAAATAAAAAAACACACATGTTGCACAAACTCAAATTTATAATTGTGGTCGAATCCAATCAATCCTTAATTAACTAATTTCTATAGTAATTTATTTACATCAATTGAATTTTGTTGCATCTTTAACAACACTCCTTCCCACCCTCAAAAAGATGACAATAACAAGAGATGGGATTGAAGACACATTTGTTTTCCTTTCCTTCCCACGGTAATACATAAAACCAGCAGCGCCCATCAAATTATTATTATTATTATTTTATTCTTATGTAATTTTTATTTTATTAAAATGTAACCATCTCTATTTTTTTTTTAAAATAACAAATTATTATCTTTTTGCAAATTTATCATTTAGTAAATAAACAAACATGTGGTCGGTTAGGAGGCGTTTGGAGCACCGTATTGGGTTTGGATAGTTTTGGAATCCAAACCCAAAATGATGTTTGGGTCATTGTGTTCAAAATCCAATGAATTTGAAACACGACCTCATAGTTTTGAACAGTGCACTCTAAATATTGTTTTATGATTTCCAGGCTTCAAAATACTGCACTCCAAACATTGTTTTCTAATTCTCAAGCTTTCAACCCTCCAGAACAAACCCTCCAGGATGCCGATTCCAAGGGTTCTAATTTTGAAACAGTGCTTCAAATGCCCCCTTAGATTCTATAATCAGTAGCCTTGAAAGTAGGGGCAGATTTAGAGTTGGACCTTTAGAGGGGCCAGAGATAAATCACATTTTGATCTTTTTTCTATTGGTCCTCTAAACTAGCTCCTTAAAACATAGTCATTTTAGTTTTGAACTTTTAAAATGTCTAATTTAATCTATGAACTTTTAAAAACTAGGGAAAAAAAATCTATTTTTACTTCTAAACTTGTCAAGTTATACCAATTTTTACCTTAAACTTTCAATTTCTTCAAATTGCACCTTAAACTTATATAACTATTGCAATATTGACCATAAACTTTAAAAAGTGTTGTGATTTAAACCCTATGATGCACCTTCATTCAAAAGATCATTGTAAAAAAGTATTCTCATATGCATTTAATAGATTATAAAACACATATATGGTATAAAAATGATAAGATTTTAGAGAAAAACGATATATTAGAGCTAAATTTTTGTAGAACTTTTTAAAAATTTTGTTTTTAAAATTTTTGGCAAGGTCATATTAAATGGTTAATTTGCACATCGGTCTAACTTAGTTTTGTGCAAAACTTGTGTTCACACGAGATTTCAATAAAAAAATTAAGACACGTGTAAATGAATTTAATTTATATTAATTTGAGTTTAGTAAAGTACAATCTCTAATATTTATTCTCTAATTATTTATCACTCTCAAGTATAATTTGTCTGAGGGCTTTGCAGCTTGTTCTCAAGGTATACTTGTCTTGAGGGCTTCGCAGTTTGTTCTAGAATGTGGATCTGTCTCGAGGGCTTTGCAGCTTGTTCTCGAGGTTGAAGCTTCAATCAATCTTTAGGGTGTTCAAGTCTTCAAGTGTTGAAGAGTCTTTGGTCTTCAAGGAGTGTTCAACATCTTAAGAACTTCAGGGAGTGTTTGGCACCTAAGGACTTTAGGGAGTTCTCAGCACGACCTCAAGGATTATCTCTTAATTCTTTGGAGAGTTAATTTCTGAACCCTTCAAATGAAGGAAAGTTCTTCTATTTATAGAGCTTTCCATGGGCATGTAGGCTTGGGCCATAATGGCTTTTTAGGCCAAATCGTTGGACTTGAGCTTTGTTGGTTTTGAGCCTAACCATTTGAATTTGAGTTTTGTTTACCTTGACCCAAATTTCATATGCCTAATTTGACCAAATTAACTTCAATTATTTAGTCAAATGAAGACATGTGACATTTAAATTTGTCAATTTTTGTCTTCAAATTAAATTTGGGACACATGTCAATTTATAATTGATCCCAAATTTAATTATTTGTAGTTTAATAATTAATTTAGAATAATGCGTGACAATTGGAAATTGGCCAAAACTTCTTTGTCAACAACTTGATTTTATTGAAATTAGATAATTTATGGAAGTTTTTACATTACTTTTTGTTAAAATTGGTGGATGAATTAGCGAAAATTGACTAGAGGGTAAAAGTTAAAACAAGTGGTCCAAGTTTAGAGTCTAATTTGATGAAATTGAAAGTTTAGGGTGAAAGTTGATATAACTTAACAAGTTTAAAGGTAAAAATTGATTTTTTTTTCTCCTAAAAACTATGAATTTTAAAAAAGTTTAGGGACTAAAATAAATAATTGGAATGTTTATGGACTAAAGAGAATATAAACCTAAAAATTTAGAGACCAAAATAGATACGTTTGTTGAATGTTCATAGACTAAAATGAATAATCCAAATTAAAAAAAAAATTAAAAAAAAAAAAAACGATATATTTCACCTAAAAAAACGCTAATCTTATTTGTAAAAAAAAAAAAAAAAAAAAAGAATATGGGGGGCCAAAAAAATCAGAATTGGCCACCCTAGTCTAAGGGTAGGTACGACCCTGCTCCAAAGCCACAGTATTGGAAAATATCGTTGGTTTGAGCAATATATCAATCGATTTGATTTTGTAAAATTCCAAATTGAAAATTTATTAGTTTTGGCCAATTTTGGTTGGTTTTAGTAGAAAAGTTGGCTATATCGTTTGGAAAAGACAATAAGGACCTCTCTCTCTCTCTCTCTCTCTCTCTCTCTCTCTCTCTCTCTCTCTCTCTCTCTCTCTCTCTCTCTCTCTCTCTCTCTCTCTCTCTCTCTCTCTCTATATATATATATATATATATATATTTAATTCAACCCGATGTGAATGGAGATTTGAACGGTTGTGATTATAATATTTTAATCAGTTGGCTATGTTCATGTTGGCTAAATCAATTCGCATGACTTAGTTGAAAAATGTAAATATCTCTATAGATATTTTCATAAATTAATTAGTTCATTTTAAGTAATACCACGAGTCAACTATTATTGATTACATATCAAAAAAGTTAATGATATATATATATGGTGGGGATTCGAACCTCTAACATTTTAAGTTGATAGTATATGTTTTATGTCAATTGAATTATGTTCATCTTCGTCAAAAGTCAATGAAATATATAAAATGACAATAATATTCTCAATTTAAATATAAATATTAATAATAAGGTTTATTGTTTGATTAAAAATGGTAAAAATAACTATTCACTAATTGAACTAGTTTTATAATTTTTTTCTTACAAATATTTATTGACGTCAAAATATTTTTTAGTACCACCCATATAAAATTATGACTAAATAACCACTTAGTTTTTTAAATTTAAGCTTATAAACACTACTTTTATCATGAGTTACTTTGTTTTGTTATCAACTTTTAACCAATGTTTTTAAGATTCAAACCAAGTTTTGATTAAAAAACAAATAGTTTTCAATTTTTTTTTTTTAGAATTTGGTTAATAATTAAAGCTCATTTGATAATCAATTGGTTTTAAGTTTTTAGTTTTTAGTTTTCAATTTTTGAAAAACAAGTCTGCTTGTTAGGCCCCGTTTGATAACCATTTAATTTTTAATTTTTGATTTTTGAAAATTAAGCCTATAAATATCATTTCCATCTATGGATTTCCTTATTTTGTTATCAACTTCTTACATATGTTTTCAAAAACCAAGTCATGTTTTGGAAACTAAAAAAAATAGTTTTCAAAAACTTGTGTTTGCTTTTGGAATTTGGCTAAGAATTCAAATGCTTCCTTAAGAGTGATGTTATTGTAGAGTAATTGGGAGAAAATAAGCTTAATTTTCAAAAACTAAAAATAAAAAATGGTTATCAAACGGTGCCTAAGATATAGAGTTTTTTGTTTTTAAATTTTTGAAAACGTTTTTTAAATTGTTAAAGAAATTTAGAAAACAGAAAAAAAAAGTCGTTTTTAAAACGGAATTCCGTTTTTCGAAAACCCAGCCCCGCCTCGCAGTCACATCAATCTTCAACTTCGGTTTGTGGGCACCATTGTGGATTTTGGGAAAAACATTATTGAAAGATTTTTACCTTTCAGCTATTTGTTTTTAAAGTTTTTTTTTTTTTTTCTTCCTTTTCTTACTTTAAAATATTAATATCATTATTGCTTTTTCCTTTTAAAAACACTATATCATATCACTAGTATTTTTTTTAAAGAAAAGTTAAATTAGAAAAATACATACTTAAAACAAAAATTAAAAAATACATATCATATATCCATTATTAAGAGAATTGTTTCAAAATCGTAGTAGAAAATGTTGCAATTTCTATCATAGTGTTGATATAATTAAGTTTAACCTAACCCATTAAAAATTTTTGGATTAATTGGTGATTTAACATGGTATTAGAGAAGGAGGTCATGTGTTCAAACTCCCGTGGTCTCGTTTCCTCCCAATTAATATTGATTTTCCTTGACAAGTTTTAGGGGTAAAAATTATTATTTTTCTTTGTGTATATTAGATGGAAAAATATTAAAAAAATAGTTCTATTTATTTTTATAAAAAAATGTATAAAATTGAAAACCGTCAGCAAATGTTTTTTTGATTTTTTAAAAATAAAAATAATTACCAAACATGTTTTTAGTTTTTTATTTAAAAAAAAATAGAAAGCAAACAATAGTTAACAAACATATTTTTGGTTTTCTGTTTTTTAAAAATAAAAAACTAAAATAATTATAATACGAATCGTAAATATAAAAATCATGATACAGAAATGTGAAGAAAAAATCACAGTTTTAAAAACACACGAAATTGAAAACATCGTCGTCGGTACTTTTTCTTTTTGGAATATTGTCCAATATTTGACTTTTTTTAGTTGAAATTTCTCCATGACGCATTTAATTGAGAGCATAGATTGCTAGAGATGTCCATTTTTTCGTGAAGACGGAGCCCCACAGAAACCCACCACTAACGGTGCAGGAAATCTCCATTTAAGCAGAGAATGAGGAGGGAGTGGGAAATAATTTTTTTTCCATTAGCTAAACGGAGACAGGAATGGAAAATGCCCCCACCCCAATTTCATTTTTTTAATATATATATATATTTGTATATATATAATAAACCATAAATTCAAACATTTATTAAATATTATTTTATTTTTCTAAGAAAATTAAAAAAAAAATGTTCTCTTACATAAAAATAACTTGTTAGGAATTAACAACTTAAATATAACTTTTTTAAAAAAATATTTTTTTATTTAATCAAATTTAAAAAGATGAAAAATCATAAATGGAGAATTATTTTCTTTGGGAAACTCGATTCCCACGAATTTCCCATCAAGAATCTCTGCCATGTTCCCCACAAAATTAAATGAAAATTTTCACGAGGACGAGGAAGTCACAACCCCGCCCCGCTCCATGAACATCTCTATGTGTTGCCTTGCCAAACTATTTTTTTATTCAATAAAATTGACCCAATATTTTGTAATCCTTGGCACAATTCAAGGGATATCATTATAGAAATATTACTTTATTTAAAGTAGAAAGTTCCATTTCTTACTTTATCTTTGTCGTACTAAAAAAATTTATGTAGGATAGATTATTAAGACGCAACAATATGATGTTTTGTTTTTGAAAATTAAGCATATAAATACCAATTCCACTGAGGAGTTTTTTTTTTCATCTATTTTTTTTAAACATGTTTTCAAAATTTAAGCCAAGTTTTGAAAATTAGAACCCCGTTGGATAAATATTTGGTTTTTTATTTTTGATTGATGAAAGCTAAGCTTATAATACTACTTCTATCTATGAGTTTTTTTGTTTTGTTTTCTATTTTTTTACTAATGTTTTCAAAATTTAAACCAAGTTTTGAAAACTAAAAAAAAAAAAAAAAAAGAAGTTATTTTTAAAAGCTTGTTTTTGGAATTTAGAATTTGGTAAATAATCCAAATGTTTTACATAAGAAAGATGAGAACTATGATAAGAAGTTGTGAGAAAACAAGCACAGTTTTTTAAAATAAAAAAAAAATCTAAAACTAAATAGTTATCAAATGGGGTCTAATCAGATAACCATTTTGTTTTTAGTTTTATGTTTTTAAAACCTGTGCTTGTTTCCTCACAATTTATATACTACAAGTTTCACATATCTTAAAGAAACATTTGAATTTTTGGCCAAATTCAAAAAACAAAAATAAGTTTTTACAAACTATTTTCTTTTAGTTTTCAAAACTTGACTCGAATTTTGAAAATACTTTTAGAAAGTAAATAACAAAACAAATAAACTCATGGGTGGAAGTAGTATTTATAAACTTAATTTTCAAAAACTAAAAATTGAAAACCAAATAAAGAAATGGTAAAGAACAAACAATTTTCAAAAATAGAAAACTAGCTTCGTTTGATGACCATTTAATTTTTGATTCTCAATTTTTGAAAATTACATTTGTTTTCTCATAATTTCTCTACAAATGGTTTCATTTTCCTTAAGAAAATATTTGCATTTTTAGCCAAATTCAAAAAACAAGTTTTTAAAAATTACTTTTTTGTAGTTTTCAAAACTTGACTCGGATTTTGAAAACACTTTTAGGGACTGTTTGGAACATGAATTATAATAGTTTGTGGAATACTCTGCATTCCAAACACAGATTATTACAACTCATATTAAATAACTATGCATCCTAAACACATATTATATAGCTCCATAGATTATTATAACTTACGGACTATTATAATCCAAACTATTATAACTCACTCAACACTCCAAACAGCCCTTTAGAAAGTAGATAACAAAACAAATAAACTCATGGGTGGAAGTAATATTTATAAGCTTAATTTTCAAAAACTAAAAATTGAAAACAAAATAAAGAAATGGTAAAGAAACAAATCATTTTAAAAAATATAAAATGAAAAATAGAATCGTTATCAAACGAGGTCTAAATGATATATTAAATTTTAAATGTATCATAAATTTACTAGATACAAAATTAAAATTGAAAGCTAAATGTCATATGACACTCACTATTAAACCTTGAAAACCTTTATCATTTTTTTTTTTACAATTTACTTTTTATATTAATGTCGATTTTAAAATATTGTACGTCAAACAAAAAAATTAAATACAATCATTAAAACAATTAGAGAAAGTACTTAAAATAATGGGGAATGCGCTGTAAACGCAGTAGACTGACGCAGCTACGTGGGATAAGCATGAGCGTCAACCGTATTCCGAACTTGCCGTGTATATATATTAACAACTCGCAATGTACTTTTCTTCATTCGATCATTGCTTTTCTTCTGCAAGAATCATCTTCCAAATCACTGCCAAATCAACTCCTTCATCAGCAGAAACCTGATCTCGATACATATTCATGGCGCCCAACGACGCTGTGGTTGTAGTGAACGGCTTGAACTTCGAGCAGAAGCACGGGAAGGAGCGAGTGAGAGTGGCTCGGGTTTGGCGGACCAAAGATGGTCGCCATTTCATCGTCGAATGGAGCGTCGGCATCAGTCTGCTCTCCGATTGCGTTGCCGCATACGTTAGCGATGATAATTCCGATATCGTTGCAACCGATACTATGAAGAACACTGTAATTGTTTTCTTTTCTATATACTCATCGTTGCATTGGTGATTTTGATGGTTTGATGTTTGTGTCTCTTGTGAATTTGACTGCTTTGAGTGAATTTGTGATATTGAGTAACTTCTGATCCTGGAAAGTGTTATCGAATTAGCAAGCGGATCATCAATGGAAAATTTCTGAAGGCAGGGTTTGGATCTTGAGTTTGGAAAACAGAGCAAAGCGCAAAAATAATCTACGTTTTTTATGATAAGAAAAAAAAAACAAGGGAATAATTTGACAGCGGTGCTGAAAGATGGGAGAGTTACTGTTTTAAAGACAAATTTGTTTGGTTCATCAGTCCAGCCACGAGAAAACAGGGTGGGAAGGGAATCTTGGACAAGGGACTATTTTACCTTTCTGTGTCATAATCATTTGTTCGCGTTTGCTTTTTTGGTTCTAATACTATTACTCGCACTTTTATGGGATAAATTCTAATACTATTACTCGCTTTACTGTTGAAACTTAATGGAATTTATGTCATTAGGTATACGCCAAAGCCAAGGAATGTTATGATCAAATTTCAGTGGAAGATTTTGCGATTCTTCTCGCCAAGCACTTCACATTAAATTACAAGCAGGTACACCACTAGTTTCAACTTGTGTTCTTAGTTATATGCGTGCCGGTATATTGATACCTATGCAGGTTGGCACTAGTTGAAGCTGTAAATTGGATTTAAGAGAAACAGAAATTGCAATTTGATGGAAGTTTTAATTGGTGTGACTTAATCATAGTTTAGCAAAATTAACTTCTCGCCCGCTCCATCTCCAGATATACCCACTACATGGAGCGGGTAAGAATTGAAATGTTATCTCAATTTCAAAGCTCTTGCACGATCATTTAAGCAGTTCTGAAACTTCACTATAGCTCTCACATGTTTATGTTGAAAGTAGCAAGATCCATATCCTTCAATATCAAAGTTATAATACTTTGCTCATTGTAACTAACTTGGCTTGTGCCTTCAGCATGATAGATCTACTCTCACAACAACAATTTAAGAAAAAAAATTCTACTATTTTATTCTCTTGCTCTACATCACTTAAGAATACATTGGGGAACTCATTGTCCTTGGTTTTACTTGATGCGCCTCAGGTTTCATAAAGATTACATAATTTTTGCCGTTTAAGTGGAACCATTGTTTTTTCAATTCGAACTAGCTCATTTTTATCCCTGTAGAAAAATGGTGGCAAATTCTTGAAAATGTCATGTGTCTCATGTGTCTCAAGCTCCTACAATTAGTGATGAATTCTGTGCATAATTTGAGGTTTTTATTGGTAGATTATCTACCTGCTTTCTGAATGAAATACCTTGTTCTTCAACTGGTAAACAAATTGCTCAGATATGACCATAGTATTTTTTTGTTCTTCACACTTACATGTCACATTGAGATATTCTCCAGATGCATGCACCAACTAATAAATAGTCAACCCACTGAATTAGTTGCATATTAGCAGGATAGAGTAAACATCTATTTACCACCATTCCAAAAATTGATGTTTCCTTCTCCAACTTTTAAATTTTTCGTCTTTTCTTCTGCTCATATCCCCTTTTCCTCCTCATTGTACATTGTGACATCCTTCGGATCTTTTTTTGATTTGTCTGTGCTAAAAGATAAGAAATCCAAAGATGTTCTCTAATATGTGTTATTCATTTTGCAGGTTACTACTGCGGTAGTGAAAATTGCAGAAAAGTCATGGGAGCGTGTATCTGTCAATGGTCAACCACACAACCATGGTTAGCTGTTCATCTTTGTAAAGGCTGATCAGTGAATAATTCCTAGTTCTTATAGACGAACTTTAACAACTTTTGCTGAGAACTAACTTTTATCATTACATTCAACCTTTGCGAAGATATTGAAGATGTTGAAATATTTAGTATAAAGACCTTAAAGTTATAAAGCTTCCGTTGTTCAGTCTTCCTTGTCCGCAAATTGGAATCTCAGAGTGAGTTTAAATGGCTTTTTTTTCCCTTTATAAGGAGTTTAAATGACCGTGTTTAGTCTCTTTCATTTATTCAATGAAAATAAATGAAAAGTTTCGTTTCTTATTTAAAATAATAATAATAAGAAGAAGAAGAATATCGTGAACTTTAGTTGTTGAAATCCTTTTCAAGTGAGTTCTCTTGCCACCACTCATGATGATAAATAGGATTTGGATCCTTGATGAGAGTCTTCTGGTGGTAAAGTCAACAAGGAAAAAATTAGTATGTTAAAACTTTTTATGTTCAGCCTAACTATAGATAATTTGGTTAGAGGGATATTAAAGAATTTTTACATATACAGCCATGTATTTTAGTTTTTATGGGAGAGAGCAAAATTCTTAACATCCCTTCCTCTTTGGTCTTCCAGCTCTAAATTTTTATTATGTCCTTTAAATTGAAATTTTATATCTCAGGCTTTGTTTGATAATTATTTGATTTTTGGTTTTTGAAAACTAAGCCTATAAATACTACGTCCACCTATGGATTTTCTTACTATGTTTTCAAAAACCAAGCCAAGTTTTGAAAACTAAAAAAGTAGTTTTCAAAAACTTGTTTTTGTTTTTGGAATTTAGCTAAGGATTCAAATATTTTCTTAATGAAACCTATGGTAGAGAAATGATGAGAAAACAAGCACAATTTTCAAAAACCAAAAACCAAAATCAAATGGTTATCAAACATGGCCTTAGTTTTTTTGTTTATGGAGCAGATGGCTTATTCCAGTAAACTTCTCTGTACATCTCTTGTTTTGATGCACATATTATGATAAACCATGTATTTAGTTTATCGTAATAGAATTGAACATATGGGTATCTTTTCAAATCTAAGTAACAGCCACTTGTTTCCTCAGTTCTTATTTTCATCTTATATATATACACATGTTTATTTTATTTTTTATTGAAGGCTTCAAACTTGGATCTGAAAAGCACACTACAGAGGTGATATTTAAGAAGTCAGGTGCATTACAAGTCAGCTCTGGTATTGAGGGACTATCTTTGCTGAAGACAACTCAAGTAAGTCTACTCTTTTAAATACATATTCAAAATCCATTAGATATTTTAATTATTTTTCTCTCGTTCATTTTTATAGGTAAGTTATTATTTATATACCTGTCACACTCATTTTCCTGGAAGCTTAAGTTATGATATTTACTGCTTTCTCATCTTAGTGAATAATTCCAATTCTTACATGTTCATTATATTATAATAGAAAAAAAATGTTGCATGGTTTGGTCCTCCTGTCTTTTGATCCTTTTTATATTTGTTTTGTTCTCTTCTTTTGGTGTGCATGACATGGCCTCACGTTCACACCCGCATTGAAATCCATCTGCTCGTAAAAGTTTGCTAAATGAGACACGCACGCATAGTGTGCGTGTGTGTCTCATACTATGGTAACTGGTTACAAGGTTGAAGTTAAAGATCAATGGGATACTTTAGTTGGTTATGTGGTGATGTATTTGAGATTGCTAATTCCAGTTAGAGGGTAATGTTGGAATCTTGTGTTTTTTGGGGAAAAAAAAATAGATAGTATCGGTGTCAAAAGAATTCTTTAAATGGGATAAGTTACGTTGAGGTGGCTTAAATTGATGACTGATATACCTGAGAAAATCATTTTTATTATGAAATAAAAGCTAACGAGACATCTTTAAAAATTAACTTCGGAACTCTTTACCAGTAAGAAGGGATGGAATCCTTCGCTGGTAAAGGCTCCCCTTCACTGTCCCATCAAGGAGGTCTAACAGAGGTGCACCAGCTTTTCTTACTTTCAATATTCCCTCATCAGTTTTTAATAATGAAAGATATTTTATTTCCTCTATCAGTCCATTAAGCCACTCTGCATGGTCTACCTCAATTGAACAATTGTTTTGCATCATCTTCTCTCTTTTCTTTATCACCATTAAACATTCTAAACCCAAAATCCACCCTTCATATCCGAATCTATTCAAACTTGACGAAACTAAATTGTCCAAGGTCAAAGGTCTATTTGGCTGGTATGATGCAGTAGTGTTCATATATAGTTAGAGATTCTCCTCGTGGTTCAGGCAATAAGAGCGAATCATCCTGAGAAAAATCAAGTGTCGGATTTTGATTTAACATGAATTCTCCTTGAGGTTTAAGCTTCATAATTTTATGTTTACAATCTGAAAGCCATTTAATGTAAATTACTTAGGTTGATAACCAATTGGTTTTTGGTTTTGTGAAAATTGTGTTTGTTTTCTCATCAATTCTCTATAATGAGTTTCATCTTTCTTAACTAAACATTTGTATTCTTAGCCAAATTCCAAAAACAAAAAAAAGTTTTTGAAAACTACTTTTTTTAGTTTTCAAAACTTAGATTAGTTTTTGAAAACATAGGTAAAAAGTAGATAATAAGACAATGAACCCCATTGATGGAAGTAGTATTTGGAGGCTTAATTTTCAAAAATAAAAAATCAAATGGTTATCAAACGGAGCCTTAGCTGTCATGATTATCTATGATCTTGTTAAATTACCAATCAACCAAAAAGCTTAAGTTGATGGGTTATGGCAAATTTAATTATATCAACACTCCAACACTCCTCCTCACTTGTGGGCTTGAAAAATTGTAGAAAGACCCAACAAGTGGAAATCAATATTAATTGGGGGAGGAATTGACATTACTAGAGTTCGAACACATGACCTCCTGCTCTGATACCATGTTAAATCACCAATCAACCCAAGAGCTTAAACTTTTGGGTTGATCGGTGATTTAACACACTTAAGGAGGATATGGTGTATCCTAGGGTAACATGTCCTTTAATTAAGAGTTGGCACTTGATCAACTTGTAGAATACATAGCAGACAAAAATTTCAGGAAATTGTACTTGTAGATGCGGTTTAGATATCTGATGTTTCCTCTGATTCTCTCTCTCTCTGAACTTTTCATGTGAACAGTCAGGTTTTGAGCGATTTTGTAGGGATAAGTACACAGCTCTTCCTGAGACACGAGAGAGGATATTGGCTACCGAGGTGTCTGCTTCATGGAGGTATATTTTTATTGATCGGACTTCTGACTGAGAACTAATACTTCTCATATAGCTTCTGGTTTTTCTGCCTTATTATTGTACAGGTAGAAGGACAATCAATGCCAATTTTTTTTTTTTTTTGTTTTTGTTTGGTTTCTTTCACAAACAAAATTTATATACTTTGATGCAGGTATTCATTTGCATCTCTCTATAGTATCCCTAAAAAGCAGTGTTACTTCACGGAAACATATCTTGATGTGAAAAAAGTGTTAGTTGACACCTTCTTTGGTCCTCCAAAAGAGGGAGTTTTTAGCCCATCTGTTCAATACACTCTTTATGAAATGGCAAAGAATGTCCTCAGCAGGTCTCTCTCATTCTCCCACTTGCACATGCACACACGTGAATGCACGATCGTACTAACTTCCACAAATGTTTTAACTCTCTATTGTAGGGTTTAATCTTTCTGAAAATAATTTTTGGATTTCCACTATTTTAGGTTCCATGTTGTATCATCAGTGAGGCTGAAAATGCCAAATCTTCACTTCTTACCTGTCAACATATCAACAAAAGATCATCGAAGTATCGTTAAGGTAGGAGTCTGCTTACAAAGGTTCGCTTTTTGTTTTCCATATTTTTTTTTTTAAGAGGTTTAGGCTGCGGTCTGGTAATCCCTGTGCAACCCTGCTTGGACTCTAAAACTTATTTTGAGTTCATGCAGAGTTGTTGCTATCTTTATTGGCAATATCCTACCCATTTCAGTTTCTTTCATCATGTGTTACTTTATTTCCTTAAAGAAACCCATCGTTGCATCATCTCTAGATATAGTGAAATTTGTTCTATTAATTCTCTGGTTAATCTTGGCAATAACTGACTAAATACCTGAGAATTTCTTATGCTGCTGAGGTGGACGTTCAAGTTCTTTCATTCAGTGCCATTGCTTGTAATTTACATTTCATTCTCTTCTTTTGCTCCTCAATCTTCAATTTCTTCCATTTGCAACCCTTTTAATGAGTATAAATTTAGCAATTACGTTGGTTAAAATCTGCCGCGCCATTAGGCAATATACATAAGTGAATTAGCCATCTGAAACATAGGACCCATTTGAAATGACTTTTTAAGTGTTTAAAAACACATTTTTTCACTGAAAAACACCTTTTTTTTTTTTTTAAGTTTTTTAAGCACTTAGAAAGTCATTTCAAAGGAGTCCTATGTTTCATTATTATACTTTGTATAACTAATATCTCCTACTCTATAGGAACTATATCACAAAAATAAGAAGAAAAAAATCTTGTTACACTGAGCAGAGACTTTTTACCAGACATTAATATTGCTTTGTTTTGTTTTTGCAGTTTGAGGATGATGTGTATCTGCCAACAGATGAACCCCATGGATCAATTGAAGCTTGCTTGAGCCGCTTCTCTTCAAAGCTATGAGGAAATTAATCATTTTCAGTGTCAAGAAGTACACAAGCCAGGTTGTGCCTTTTCCCTTAGTAGAAAAGTCTGTACAAATCTGAACAAACTCTTGCACTTTTAGTTTAAAATAATGATGAAAAATGCAGAAGAAATGTTTATTTAAATTAGAGGGTCGATGATGGCTGTAATTTTATGGACACTAGAAAAATTTTAACTTATTTTCCGAAGAAAACCTATTTTTCTTTTCATTCTCTATTACTTGTAATGTTATCAAAATTGGAATTTTTTTAGTACAATAACGTGAGGTTTTTTTAGTACAATAATAGGTTTTTGGAAACATAAAGAGGTAAAAAGTAGATAACAAAACTAAATAAGGAAACCGAAAGTAGTTTTATAGGCTTAATTTTCAAAAATAAAAAATCAAATGGTTGTTATCAAGCAGGGTCTAAACTTTTACATTTGTGTCTAAAAAAATCTTTAAACTTTTAAAAGTGTTTAATAGATTCACGAACTTTTAATTTTGTGTCTAATAAATTCTTGAACTTAAAAAATGTTTAATAAGTTCCTAAATTTTTAGTTTTATGTTTAATAGGTCATTGATGTATTTGAAAATTTAAAAGAAATTAATTAATTTATTGGATATAAATTGAATTGTATGTTGAATACGACTCTTGGACTTTCAATTTGTGTCTAGTAGGTTCATGAATTTTAAAAGATATATCAAATAGGTCAAAAAATAATTCGACTAAATTAAGAATTTATTTATTTATTTTTGAGTTCAATAACATGTGGAGAGGAGATTCAAACTTCTAACTTCTTAAGCTATCATAATTAGCAACATAGGATATCAAGATCCATAATGCAAAACAGTGGTCTAATTAGTAAATAGTTAATTTAAGGTTAAATTACAAATTTGGTCCCTATAGTTTGAAGAAAATTAGAATTTAGTCTCTATAATGTTAAAAATTAGAATTTGGTTCTTGTGGTTTGATAAAACTTCATAAATAGTCTCTATGATTTGATAAAATCTTCATAAATAGTCATTACGATAGAGACTATTTTTGAGTGTTTCATCAAACCATACGGATTAATTCTAACATTTAAAATTATAAGGATTAAATTCTAACTTTCTCAAAATTTTGGATCAAACCATAGGGATCAAATTTATAATTTAACTTTAATTTTAAAATTTTGGAAACTTAAATAGACAGTTTGAAATTCAAGTATTAAAATAAAATAAATCAAAAGTTTGAATATCAAAATAAACAAATTTAAAAGTTCACTGAAACTAAAGTGAGATTCAAACCACATCTACCGATCTATCCTGATTTTTATTTTTAAGTTTAATAATTTGTGGCATGTGGATGTGATAATTCGAACCATTAATCCTCATATAGATGATTTAATGTTTTAACCAATTGATCTATACTTAGGTTAGCACCTAAATATGGAATCATTTATACTATTTTTGTGGTACCTAATTGTTCACATTATAAATTTTTCTTACATTATAAATTTTTCTTTATAAATAATTATTTAATGTTATATATATATATATTTAAGTTCGATTGTAGAGCAGGAAGTTGAACCATCGACTTCTAAAATGGTAATTTGTGCTTTATTTACTGGACTATGCTCGGATTGATAATTATTTAATTATTTAATGTTGTTGGACTCTATATTATTTTTAAAATATGCTCACGTGGGCAATAATTAATGGAAGTACCACCAATATTTGTGTGATGTAGGAAATTTCCCTCATATTTACATTTATTGAACTAAATAAACCAATAAAGTGAGATTCAAACCTAGTTCCAATTGCAAACTTCCTCGCGAATATGAGCATAGTTTAATTGATATGATACATACACCCTCGACCAAGAGGTTAGAGGTTTAAATCTCTCACTCCACATATTTTTAAGGTTAAAATATTATTTTGGTCATTGTATTTTGAGTTTTATTCTATTTTAGTCTTTGTACTTTCAATAAAGCTTAAAATTAGTCTCTACGGTTAGTTTATTGTTAACTTTTCTAAATAAATTAGTCTCTATTACTCTTTTTTCTATAAAATTTGAAAATTATTATTATTATTTAACTAATTTTGATAAAAATTAACTTCAAAACAACGATAAGGACCAAATTAACCTTTATTGAGAGTAGAGAGACCAAAATAAAATGAAATATAGAATAGAAGGACCAAAATGATAATTTCACCTATTTTTAAACTAAAAAGAAAATTGTAAACTTCGTCTTCAGCCACCGAACAACCCGAGAATTAAAATCCACTTCGTCTCTCTGCTACTCCATTTCTCACTTCTTCATCTCACTGCTGAAAATTTTCGCATAATCTGAAAGCACATGATTCCCCAAATCGACCGCCATGGATGATCTCGACGACAACCAATCCACAGATCGACCATTTCCCAATCCCAATCAATCTCACTCTTCCAAATTCCGACCTTCTGCGATCTACTTCTCATCCATTCTCATTCTCCTTCTAGCAATCTCCCTCTTCACTTTCACCAAAACAGACCATTACAAATCCCAATCCCTAAAACTCCTTCTCTCATCTCACAGAACTCTCTCTCAAAAACTCATCCGTCTTCTCAATCCATCTCGAAATTCTAAACAAACCCCAGTTACTAATCCGTTTTCGTCTTCCTCTCAATGTGTTCTTTGGATGGCCCCGTTTCTCTCCGGTGGAGGTTACAGTTCAGAAGCTTGGTCCTACGTTTTAGCCCTTCATGATCGTCTAACAAACCCTGAATTTCGTTTGGCCATTGAGCAGCATGGTGATCTGGAATCCATTGATTTTTGGGAGGGTTTACCAGATTCTGTGAGGAATTTGGCCAATGAACTTCACAGAACAAAATGCAGAATGAATGAAACTATTGTTGTTTGTCATAGTGAGCCTGGTGCTTGGAATCCTCCATTGTTTGAAACTTTGCCTTGCCCACCAGGTGTTTACCAAAATTTCAAGTCAGTGATTGGCAGAACAATGTTTGAAACTGATAGGGTGAGTCCAGAACATGTGAATCGATGTAATGGAATGGATTTTGTTTGGGTTCCTTCTGCATTTCATGTCTCTACATTTGTGAAAAGTGGGGTTGATCCTTCTAAGATTGTGAAAATTGTTCAACCCATTGATGTGAACTTCTTTGATCCACTGAAATATAGGCCATTTAGTCTTGCATCTGTAGGAACACTAGTTTTGGGTACCAAAAGCTTGGAAGTTAGCTTAGAGAAGAGATTTGTGTTTCTGAGTATCTTTAAGTGGGAATTCAGAAAGGGTTGGGATCTGCTGTTGGAAGCATATTTGAATGAATTCTCCAAGAAAGATGGAGTGGGGTTGTATTTGTTGACAAATCCTTACCATACTGATAGTGATTTTGGTAACAAGATTTTGGATTTTGTAGAAAACTCAGACATACAAAAGCCAGTTTCTGGTTGGGCTCCTGTGTATGTGGTAGATACTCATATAGCTCAAACTGATTTGCCTAGAGTTTACAAGGCTGCAGATGCATTTGTTCTGTCATCAAGAGGGGAAGGGTGGGGAAGGCCGCTAGTCGAAGCGATGGCGATGTCGTTGCCGGTCATCGCCACCAACTGGTCGGGGCAAACGGAGTTTTTGACGGATGAGAATAGCTATCCATTGCCGGTTGAGAGAATGAGTGAGGTAAAGGAAGGGCCATTCAAGGGGCATCTGTGGGCTGAACCATCCATCAGTAAGCTTCAAGCTCTAATGAGGGAAGTAATGACCAATGTTGATGAAGCTAAGGCCAAAGGACGACGGGCAAGGGAGGACATGGTCAGGCAATTCTCGCCCGACATCGTTGCTGATATTGTTCATCATCATATACAAAAGATTTTTCATGAGAAGATATGATAGATCACATGTTTATAACCAAGATTTCATTCCTCTTGTTTGTGTTATGCTCTGTTTTGTCTCCTTGGATTCTCTATTGATTGAGATGAGTTGAGGGCTATGAGGCTTGTAGTGAGGTTAGCTAGTAAAACTTTTTTTTTTTAAATATTCGTGAGTGTTTAAGCTAACATACACGTAGTCGTAGAAGATTTGTGTAGTAGTGAATATTAGTAGTATCGGATTGAAGCCTCGGTTAAAATATTAGTAGTATTGGATTGAAGCCTCGGTTAAAAGAATTTCTATCAATAAAGCATTTGATAAATGTTTGGAAATGTAGCATTATAATAATGTTGATGGTTAATAAAATCCTATACAAATATTGAAAATATAATATTAACTTTTGATATTTCATACAATTATTATAAAATCATTGGCACCATTGATGTCCTTGATACTAATTTATCGTTATTCCAAAATTTCAAATTAATTGATAATAATTTGATACCTCTTTTAAGTGATCTTATTTATATTGTTGTAATATTTAAACTAATGGATTTTTTTTTTTTTTTTTGTAATAAATTAATATAAAATTTAAACACGAGTATTTATTTACTTTAAATTTAGTTTACTGAAGGAAAAATTCGTTATTGCCTTGGAATTAGTTTGGGTGACATTCTTTTTGGGCCCCCTAGAAATAGAACAAAACAAATAAAATTAACTTTGCTCATTAGACATCCATTTGTTTGACATTTTTGAATATATTTATTAACAACTAAGTTGTTGCATGATAGATGACTGAACCATCGATTTTTAGAATGATAAATGAAATTTTATTCATTGAGTTATAATCAGATTGAAAACAAATTCGTGATGATGTTTATTATCAATTCGACTATTCCTAAAAACAAATTGTAATGTTTTTTTCAAAAAAGAACTGACCTGGTAATTGCCTTTGGTCAAAATACTGTCTTCTACATTATCAACAACATGCTCCAAAATTTGTGTCAACATGAATTAGTTTCTTTACAATTGATTATTAACAAATCCAAATGTTAATTAGTTTCTTTACAATTGATTATTAACAAATCCAAATGTTAATTAGTACAATTAATAATGTCTGTAATTGTGATTTAAATAATAGTAGATAAATATCCATCTCCAAACCTGTATGAAATCTTGTTCCCATTGAAGAAAATATCATTTATTCTCACATATATGAAAGCATTCTAGTATAAAATGGGACATGAACTTATTTCCAATAATCTTGATCCAAGAAAACAATCCTATAATCAAACATCAAGAAGAGTACTTCTCCAATCAAGCTGGTTCGACATGTCACCGCAGCTTGGAGATTGGACAAGGTCTCCTTCTATGAACTAACTTAGTTCATTGGACCAAAAAAAAAACCAACATTATTGAAAGGGGCAAGAATAGATATTTGTGGTAGAGAATAATATTACTCAAGATGGGGTCTGAATACCGTTAGAACATCCTTGTAAACAGGTTTCTTGAAATCTACAGCCTGCATGATAGAGGTTAAATGTAAGTTTGATATCCATACTAGTTTTTCAGATTCATTTTCTCAGCTTCTTTTGGTTAATGATATGTTAATGGCGTGCTACTCACACGTTCTACTACTTGTTCAGGTGACATCCATGACCATTCGCCAAACTCGGCTTTCTCAGTCCCATCACCTAAAAGATTGATCTCTTCCTCACTTCCTGTCAACTTCAGCAGAAACCTAAATTTTTACAAACATTTGAACGTGATGTAAGGGCGGCTGATACGGATAATATCATTAAAATTTTAATTGATGAGGCAAATGAAAAGGTGTCTTGGTAGGATGAGAAGAAAACGAAGGAGAAAAAGGCACTTGCAAAAGGTCTAACAGAGAGAGAAACCTGGGACGACTCAGTAGTAATACTATTATCCATTCATTGCAGTGGATTTTGTTTTTTAATATATGCATCTTTAGGGCCAACATGAGCAAAGCTCAATGGATAAGACATCTACTTCTTTTCTTGAGGTAAGAGGTTTAAAAAATATATGTATCTTTAAGAAATGAAAGCTGAAGTGATCTTGGTCCTACTCCTGACATGGCTTCAACATTAAGCTCTGTGATAGGAAATACATTATCGATTAAAATTTGATTTCTTTTCTTAATTTCCTTGCTTTGCCCCCGATATAAGTAACTTCAGTATGGTGCACCAGCTTTCCAGAATATAAGGAAACTGAGTTTTGGGGCTTTGGCACAAAGATTGTTTTTTAATATGATCTGCATTGAGGTAATTTTTTTTTTTTTATAACCGGGAGTCGGAACTTTACTCCCCTATACTCGGAAGCACCCCGCCAGAACCCGAGAGTATCAAGGGTTTTTATTTATTAAGCTCACCCGAGGGCTCGAACCTAAGACCTCTAAGTCGGTATGACCAAGAGACCCCAAGCCCTTACCAATGGGGCCACCCCTTGAGAGTGATCGGCATCGAGGTAATATTAACCAGGTAAACCAATGTATGTGGAGTGGAGATTTAGCTCTAAAGAATATGAAAGGAATAAAAACTATATGCAGAGAAAATAGAACTCACCACTTCTGCGCTTGACCCTTCCAGTCAGAACCCCAATGATGTCTAAGTTTTTCCCGGACATGTGGTGGGAAGTCATAAGTCAGCCAATAAGGTACCTACTTCAAGAAACCAATGTTCAAGTCATTTCACTATTGTGCCCAATTAAGGTTTACACACAAGCTTTTATTCAGGAAAAACTCCCAAATGAAAGAAGAAAAATACAATGAGAATTCACAACTTCAGTAACCCACACAGTATGCACGTTAAAACTACTAATACAGAAGAACCTATAGTTCAACAATCCCACTACAGGGTCATTGAACAAACAAGCCATATTGGAAGAAAAATATTAAATAACCAAGTCATTGGGCTGAGGAGATCACTGGTAAAGTTCAGAATATTCTTCTCCATCTCCAGAGATTAAAAAAATTAAAATTGGGTTACAATGGGTTGGCACAGTAATCCACAGAGGCATGTTTCAGCTCATATCTCTTTACAATCTAGATTCAAACCATCGCAGCCCATGGCCATCTACCAATAATATTTTAATATTCAACGAGTTGTTTCTGATATCAAATGTTATAAGGCCAAATAATTGCCTAATGCCCTTAACATTAGTTGAGTGTATGAAAGCCAGAACGAGTAGCTACTCATTACAAAAAAAAAAAAAAAAAGTAAAAGATGATTCAGTTACAATTAACCAATTCCATCATCAATCATAAAATTGATGGTAAAGTTGAGAACAATAAAAGCATCAAGTACACCCTAAACCAACTCAAATTATCACTCAAATTACAGTAGTAATCAATTATGAATTTTCTTTCGCACCATAGTATGTTAACTGCAACTTCTTAGAAACTGGATGGTGTTGAGATCTAATTTCATTTGAACTTCCAAGATCTAATCATCTTTTTCTCCTAAAATAGACTTTCTTCAGTTCTAACAATTAGGAGAAGAGCTTGGTTAATGAAAATGTAAGAAAAGAAAATGCATATCAAAGGAAAGACAAACCAATACATAAATGAAATAGTACTTCAGCAATAATCTCTGCGGATCTAACTCCTGTTTCTTCTCTAAGTTCTCTGATGGCTGCACTTCTTGGATCTTCACCCTCATCCACGCCGCCCTAATGAACACAACAGAACAACTCGTAGTGGATAAAACATATAAACGCTCAACACTATACGTAGTCATTTCCGTGCTATTCAATTGATGAATACATCCTATCGAAGAAACTCTTCATAAAATTCATACGCGATAATTGAGCAAATGTAGCCCTAAACCGAGCAATGTAACAGAAAACCAAAGTACTACTGCATCATTCAGAGCTCAGAAATATGCTGCTTTAACTTCGAACTTCCAAGAAGAAAACAAAAGAATCAACAACAATCATAACCTAGAAAGCAAACAAATCATCGGATTACCTGAGGCATCTGCCAAGCATCAGGTATATCCAACCTTGAGGCAGCAAAAATCTGCACATACCGATTACGGAACCACGTCACGGATGAATACAAGTAAAGATGTAGAGAGATGGAGGAATAGAGAGAGAAAGAGAGAGATTTCGAGAATGACCTTTTTAGAAGAATTGATGAGGCAAATGCCAACGTTTCTGCGGTAACCTTCGGGAGGAGCTTCCATGGATGACGAGGTCGAGCGCAGAGCAGATGAGTAAAGTGGAGGAGGACAATGAAGGCGAAGAGGACGACGATAGTGAAGAAGTGAATGATTAAAAACGACACATCGGTTTAAGGCCATTCCTTTTCCCTCCCTGATTGGCGCTCACCCGACGCTTCGCGCTTCATCTATTCTTCTGTGTCGCAAGATTTTTTTTTTTTTGGGGTTAAAATATCTTTTTTTTTTCTACCCTGCGTTTATCAAATTTATACTTATTTAGTACGTGAAGTGATATAATCTATGTTTTGGTTATTGAGCAAATATTTAGGGCATGTTTGGGGAATGGGTTTGGATTTGGATGGGTTTGGGTTCCAAATCCAAACCCATGTTTGGGGTATGGGTTTGGGAATCCAGCCCATTAGTGGGTTAAAAAAATGGAATCCGATGGGGTAGAACAGTGTCTACCCCATGGGTTTGCTTTGCAATAACGTGTATGCTCATTAAACTCTAACCTAACCTTCTGTCCTCTCATCTTTCCCAATCAAACCCTAACCTATTCTCGTATTCTCTCCTTCCATGGATCTATGCCTCTTCTTCTTCCCCTTCGATTCGTCTCGAACCCTTGCTCTTCTTCTTCACCTTCGATTCGTCTCAAACCCTTGTCTCCTTTCTCCTTTTTCTTTGTTTTACATACCGTATTCCCTCGCCACTCCAATCGGTTGGAAAATTTATCTTGCCGCCTCCACATTCGTCGAATATGCTTCCCTTCTGATTTTCAGTGGTCAAACTCCATGCTTCGTTGGTTTTGTTTTGGATTTGTGAACCACCATCGCCGTTAGATGGAGGCTTGGTAGGATTTTTCGATGGCTGGAGTTCGGTGGGGGAATCGCGGTTCAGATTGATTTAAAGGTTTGTTTTTCGTTCCTTTTTATGGCCGATGATGACAAAAAATCCCTAATGCCTCTTTTTCTTCGCACCTATGCATGTATCCCTTCTCTTCTGTTCTGTGTTATCTCTTTTGTTGAAGGTCGATGATGAGTAAAAAATTCATTTGCATCTATGCAAACAGCTCTGTATTTACTCCTCTATTCAGTTCGTTCTCTCTTTTTTTATGGCCTATGATGATTCAAAACAATATTAACCCACTGTTTTAAAGGTCGATGATGACTGATTTTTTTTAAAATCCCTTGTTCGACTTGTGATTCGTGTTCATGAAGCCTTGCATTCTTTTTTGTTGTTTTCCTACGATCGATGATGATTCAAAAAAATATGCAAACTGCTCATTACTTGCTCCTCTGTTTTTTTCGCTCTCTCTTTTTTATGGCCGATGATGATTTCTTTCGTATTTTCTCTTCTGTGATATTTATATTCTTCCTTTTAAAGGCCGATGATGACTGTTTTTTTTTTAAATCCCTTGTTCGGCTTGTGATTCGTGTGCATGAAGCCTTGCATTCTTTTTCGTTGTTTTCCTACGGTCGATGATGATTCAAAATTATATTGACCCACTTTTACTACACTTGAAAGCTTAGTTTTCGTTTCCTGAGACCCATGAATTTTGCTGCCCTCTTCCCCTACTCTTCTGTTATTGGCTTTTGATTCTTATGGATGAAGCACATGTTTTATGTAATGATGGGGTTGTGTTTTAAGCTTGATGATGTTTGCTCTCCTTTTTTGAATCAGTTCTATGCCCGTGATTTGTATTTTAACTCCCTGTTCTGATTATGCTCTGATTCTGTTCTGAGACCATTTGTTCCTTTCGTTCTATTTTAATTGGGAGTAAATTTTAATTGTTATGATTGCAAGATTATGTTATGAGGCCATTTGTTCCATTCCTTTCTATTTTAATTGGGAATGAATTTTAATTGGGGTAGTTGTTATGCGTAAAGCCACTGAATTTATTTTCCATTACTTTTTACATGGAGTGTCCTTCATATTTTAGTTCATCTCTATCACTGCGCACTTCTCTGAGGCCATTTACTTGACTATCACATCCTTACTTATTTCTTTGCTTCTATTTCAAATAGTGGTTGATTGTGCATTTAATTCCTAAGTCACATCAACTACTGTAATTTTTTTGTTAATATATATTTCTAAAGACTGATGTAGTAGTTGGGTGGTTGAGTGGCTGTACTTATTGGCATTAAATCCTATGTTTTCCCTAATCACCATTCTTTATAAAGACCACTTCACTCTTCTCACTTCTCACATCCCACTTCTCCCGTCTCATATCTTTAGCAAGTGGTATCCTCCCTTCTTTGATCCCTTATCTCACCTTCTTTAATCCCTTAACATATTATTCTTATGTTTTGACAATTTAGCTACTGCACTTTCTTTTTCATATGTTCATTTATGTCGTTGGTATGCTTAAAAACCATGCCTTATGTTCTGTTTTTTTTTTTTTTTTTTGGTCCATGATGATTCAAAATGTGAATTTGTTTTGAACATTACTACACTTGAATGTGATTTTTTTTAATTCCTGAGACCACTTATTTTGAATTTTTTCTTCCCTTCCTCACGTGTTTTGGTTTTTCATTTGGTATGAATGATATGCATGCATTTCTAAGTGTATGCACACTACCTGAGGCCATTTTTATTCACTGTCATTATTTGATTTGTTTTCTTATTGTATTTTTGTTGTTAATTATATACCTGATTAACTCCAGATCCTCATTTTTTTGCTTTTACAACTTAACTAATACAATTTCTTTTTCATATCCTCCTTAATGAGGTGGTCGAGGGCACGTGGAGTTAAACATTTTGTTCTCATCAGCGTGTACCTCTAAAACACACATAGCCTAACGTTCCTAAGGTACGCACTATCATTCATAGGGTTGTTTAGCTTCATTTTCTGTTTTTTTTCCTTAATCCTTATACTAATTTCTATTTCACTCCCTGTTTTTTTTGTAGGCATACGTGTGACTTTATCGGGTTACAACGATCCCTTCACTTCTTGAAGTAATGTCTTGTTTTCCATTATGTATTTTTATTACGAACACACTCCATTTACGTTTATGAATAATCTATTTTTTTAAAGACAATGCTCGTATTAATTTGTATTATTAGTACACGTTAAATTTGTATTGATATTCATTCCATGTTTATCTCGCATTTGTATTCTATGTGCCTTAATATATGGTTTGAATTGAAGTCTTATGGGTGAAAAAAGTTGTATTAAAAACATATTCCATTGATTTTGTTTTGTATGTTTTTTTTTAAAAAAAAAAATTAAAAGGTGCCAATACAAAGATTTTTTAAAGTTATTGTATATCAATGAAATAAAATCAGTTTCAAATGGTGTGCACATTGATTTTTGACTTTTACAAACCTCCACATATACAAAATAACAAAGTTAAAACAACTGTAGTTCTCTATCACAACAAATTAAAATTATGATAAAAAAATTTGATTTACAAAACATTTCACTCATTGAAAAACTAAATTTTTTTTGTTTACATATATGTTTCTAAAGACTGGACTCTAGTTCTTTCTATTTATATAAATTTTCAAAGAACAAAAAAACTCACTCTAGTTATGCGTCTCAATAAATGGAAAAACAAAAAAAATAAATTTTCCATTTATATTTTCAAAGAACTCACTCTAGTTATGCGTCTCAATAAAATAAAAAATATGATCAAGTTTTTTGTTCCACAACAACTAGGTAACCAAATTATTTTTTTTACATATGTATTCCATAACAAACGTCTACAATTCTCGATCTAACAAAAGTGCAATTATGAAAAATGTGCCTTTAAAGCGTCTCAATACAAGGGTATATTTGTCTTTAAAGCTAGACAAAAGAGTTGTTTCATGTTTTTACTTCTCTATACTTTATAAATGAGTTTTGTCCATTTTTTTAAATTAGTCATACCATATATATATATATATATATATATATATATATTTTTATAAATGAGTCATACTTTATAAATGAACTTGTGTATTTTATAAATGAGTCATACCATGTTTTTTTTAGGGCCTACATTTGTGAACATGTTTATTTTGAGTAATATTAGTTTGTGCATTAGAGTCATTAGGAGGAAGAACTTCTATGTTGTATTTGTCGGGCGTAAGCGTGATATTTATATGACATGGTATGAATGCCATACACAAATTCATGAACTTGTGTATTATAGAACACTCTTGTAGGCTGAAAATCACCAATCAACTACCATAGAACCTATACCTCATGGAAGACCCAATCAAGATGTAAGGACATCCTTATATAGATGTAGTGGAGAATACCATGTCTTTTGGTTTGTCCTGTACAACTGTAGTTGGTGTAGTTGTAGTTCTCTTAGAAAACCTACTAGGGAATTATTGAATCTCGTGTACCTGAAAATGGTTTTTCAGGAATAGATAAAGTAATCAATGGACGGCCTAGATCTTGAGCCACATGAACTTATCGCAATACTTACAGCCATTTGCACCACACAATTCCAGTTCGCAGCAGCCTTCGCTGCGATAATTCAAGGGCAAAGGAGACTTGAAAACTCATCCTCACATATTAGACACCAGATACTCCAGTTAAATTTCTTTCGCATTATCCACGAAGATGACCTAGCTTGTCGTGAAAATACACGAATGGATAGGAGAACGTTTACTATCCTCTGCGAGCTCCTAAAGAGCATAGGGGGGTTGGCATCAACACAGTTTGTCGATGTGGAAGAGATGGTCGCAATATTCTTGCATATTATTGCGCATGATGTAAAGAATCGTGTGATGCGAAGATATTTTGCAAGATCCGGTGAGACCATCTCCCGACACTTTAATGCAGTTCTAAACGGCATACTAAGACTTCACACAGTTCTACTAAAGGCACCCGAGCCAGTAACCAACACATGTCAAGATGAAAAGTGGCGATGGTTCGAGGTACTTAAGTAGTGATACCTTGTACTTTGAAATGGACATATGATTTCAATATTTTACCATTGAAATATATGTCTTGTTCTACTGTAGAATTGTCTAGGTGCACTGGACGGAACACACATTAAAGTGCATGTCAGTGCAGCCGATCGCCCACGGTACAGGACGAGAAAGGGTGAGATCGCCACAAACGTTCTTGCGGTGTGTTCTCAAAATGGTGAATTCATCTTTGTCCTCCCTGGGTGGGAAGGATCTGCATCGGACTCTAGGGTTTTGCGGGATGCAATTTCCCGACCTACAGGATTGAAGGTCCCTAGAGGTAAAACACTGACTTCCTACTTCGTCCCCTGTATGTATATTAACATAAACACACCTCCATACAAGAATTAATAATCATATCATGATTGCAGGGTACTACTATTTGTGCGATGCTGGTTATCCAAATGCTGAAGGTTTTCTAGCTCCTTACAGAGGACAACGCTACCACCTGACTGATTGGAGAGGAGGGAATCCACCGAATAGCCCAAAAGAGCTGTTTAACATGAGGCATTCGTCCGCCCGGAATGTTATCGAGAGGGCGTTTGGTGTATTGAAGGGGCGGTGGGCAATCCTTCGCGGAAAATCCTTTTACCCTGTCGAAGTTCAGTGTCGAACGATAACTGCATGTTGTTTGTTACATAACTTGATCATTCGAGAAATGGGTATGGATCCCACGTTTGAGGAGATGCACCCAGGTGATCATGATTTGATTGGGGTGGGTGCAGACAACATTGACTTTGTGGAAACTACCGATGCATGCACTGAGTGGAGGGATAACCTTGCACAGCAGATGTGGACGGTCTGGAATACAAATTGACCGTACATATGGGCTATTACAAAATGTTTCGTTTTGTACATTTTTTGTGAAACCACTGTTAGTAGAAACACTAGGTTTATGGGGGAAGAGGTTCTATGGTGTATTTATCAAGTGTATGCTTTGTATTTATATGATAAGTATAAAATCTCTTACTAATCTACTATTTGACTTTTTTTTTTTTTACTATCATTAATCGTATGGTCATATATACATGCAGATGGCACCGTCAACTTCAAAGGCCCCCAAACACATTTGGACTCCAATGGAAGATGAGGTGTTGGTCCAATGTTTGCTACAGATTGTGCAACAAGGTGGATGGAGGGCTGATAATGGGACTTTTAGACCTGGGTACTTGGTACAAGTACAAAAATTGATGAAGCAGAAACTCCCTGAATGCGACATACAAGTGACCCCGAATTTGGAATCTAGAGTGAAGATTCTGAAGAAGCAATACGGTGCTATCGCTGAGATGATGGGCCCAGCATGCAGTGGATTCGGGTGGAATGATGAACGCAAGTGTATTGAGGCAGAGAAATCAATTTTTGATGATTGGATTAAGGTAAACCATAAATATTATTCATACTGAAGTCATTTATAACATGTACGAATGAAATACACTTCTTATTTATATTAACTTGTTCAATATAGGGACATCCCGCTGCCCGAGGTCTCAGGAACAAGCCATTTCCATACTTCGATGAGCTATCAATTGTATTCGGTAAAGACAGGGCAACCGGTGCAGGGGCAGAGACTCCCCATGACATGGCCTCAGCATCATGCACGGAAATAGATGATGACATCAGCACGCATTTCCATGATCTCCCAATCCCTGACCCACCTATATATGACCCTGCATCTGGCGATGACATGTCTACCACACCTAACCCCAGGAGTGATGGGGCAGGATCATCCAGGGGGACTAAGAGGAGGCGCGTAGGGTCAGGGGACATCGTTGATGTATTTCGCACAGAGATGCGTTGGGCATCGACACAACTGGAGAGGATTGCCTTTTGGCCCAAAGAGAAAGATGAATTGGAGTCATCCCGACACAAGCGACTGTACGAGGAACTTCAAACTATCCCTGGACTAGATATGGACGACTGTTTATTGGTCGTCGAGACTCTGCTGGCCGATATATCGAAATTCCACTCATTCCTCGACTACCCTGCTGAGTGGAAACGCAAGTGTTGCATGCGTATCTTGGGAAGGCAGACATGATCATCCTACTACAGTAAATTTGCTTCACTGACGTTCATTGAAACCTTTTGACGAGGACATTATGTCCTTCTTTTTCACGTCAATTGCAATGTTATGTTTATTTATCTTATTATGCATTTTTATTTAAATTTCAATCTTTTGGACTTTGTATCTATATGTGTGAACTCATTGTACTAAATATTGGCATGCTATGCTTTCTTTTTTTTTTGAATGCCAAAAAATGTTCTAAATGTTTAAAACTATTTTTTTATTCCTCAATTACACAATAAATTAAAAGTTTCATTCAAAAGTCACTTAAAAAATTGATCAATGTTACACAATGACTTCTACAATTCATATAAGATCCACTACAAAATTTGAAGGGAATAAAATAGCTAAAGCAAAATGGTGAAAAAAAAAATTGTAACTAACCCAGTGTTCAGAACACTAAACCCCAAACCTTTTGACGAAGACGTTATGTCCTATTGTTTCATGTCAATTGGCACGTTATGTTTATTTGTCTTATTTTGCACTTTTCCTTGTATTTCAACCATTTAGACTTTGTATTTGTATGTGTGAACTCATGCCATGCTATGCTTTATGTTATCTGAATTCCCAAAACTTTTATTTCTATTTTAGATTTTTTTTTATTCCTCAACTACAACATAAGTTGAAAGCTTTATTCACAAGCCATTTTTTAAAATTGATCCATGTTACACAGTGGCATCTACAATTCGCATAAGATCCACTACAAAATTTGAAGGGAATAAAATAGCTAAAAGGAATAGGGTGGAAAAAAACTATACCAAACCCAGGGTTCAGAAAACTGCAACATATGTCATAGCTTTCTGATTCCCAGGCTTCAGAACACTGCACCCCAAACACAGCTTTCTGATTCCCAGGCGTCAGAACACTGCACCCCAAACACAGCTTTCTGATTCCCAGGCGTCAGAACACTACACCCCAAACACAGTTTTCTGATTCCCAGGCTTCAAAACCCCTCAGGACAAACCCCCCAGGCTTCTGATTCCGAACCTGCGCCCCAAACAGCCCCTTAGAGTTTATAACTATCTATGATTTCAAAACTTAACGAGTGTTATGGGTGAAATTGGACCAACAAGAATGAGCTAGCTGAAGGACTGCAGTGAATGGCCAAACAAGGAAAGAGGCCCAATACGAAGTCGAAACAGACCGAAACTGAAAGTGGACTGGCCTATAAAGAGTGGAAAAGGAAACGGGCTTGGGCTTCGGCCCAGGCCCGTGGTCGGCCCGGCCGAGGCCGACCAGTTTGGCAAGGCCCAATTTTGGGCCTTACCTCGGTCCCTTATGTCACGTGTGCCCTCGATCCAGCCCAATTGGATATTTTCTTTCCCCATTCGAAGACGGAAACCCTCGAAAAACCCTAGGAAGGAACCTATTTAAGCTCTCCCTCAGGGGAGAGCAAGGTAAGTTCATTCCAGCTTACAACACTCTCCTACAACTCTCAAAACTCTCTCTGACTTAAGCATCGGAGCCTGTGTGGTCTACACCACACCGGTGTCCAGGTTTTTCTTGTCTTGCAGGCCGCGTTCTTCCCCCAAGAATACAAATTCACCGTCGTTGTCACGTGGAGGTCAGGTGATATTTCTCCTGTCCAAAATTTGGCAACAACAGTTGGCGCCGTCTGTGGGGAACGACAACGCTTGCTGGAAAAACCTTGTGCCTAAATCAATCCTACGAGAAGATGAGTAGAATGCCAGAAAACAAGAACTGGGATGAAAACGGAGATGATTCCGATCAGGATCATCACCCGAGATGAACGAGAGAAATTTCTCCTCCTCGGCCTCATACTGCCACAGGCCGACCAGAGGAGGAGATGGCCGAGCTGAAGAAGAAGGTCGACAATATGGACAACTACATGTTGAAGATCTTGGAAAAACCAACTGAAAAGCTGATCCTTGGAGGAAACAACAAGCCACGCCAACCCTCGGTCAAAAGCCAGGCAAGCAAAGTAGGTAAGTTAAAATCTACTGTGCATGTCGTCGCAAATCGCCGAGGCCGAGCAGGTGAGGATGAAGCAACGATCGAGAGAAATACTGAAGCAACATCGGACCTACAAAGTCTGATCGATTTCAAGCGGAAGCTGCAAGTGAAAGCCGAGGCCGACCAGAAACAGGCCGAGGCCGAGGAGACCAAATTAAGGTATGATGCACGAAACCAAAGTCCTCCATGGAAAGCAGACATTTTGAAAATCCAAAAGGAGTTTGGAGATCTTCAAGGGAACGTTCTTAAAACTCGCGAGATCGAGAGGTGGAATCTCGAGGCTCTCATCGAGCAAGTCGATCCCCCTTTCACTGACGAGATCATGAAAAAGAAAGTTCCTGAGAAGTTCAAGGTGCCGACCATACCTCCATACGATGGCAATACTGACCCTGTTGAGCACCTGGACACATACCGAGCCCAGATGGAACTCCATGGAGTTTCAGAGGCGATCAAATGCAGGGCATTCTCTTCAACCCTCACAAGACCAGCTAGAGAATGGTATAGGAAGTTGAAGAGGAAGTCCATTAGTTCCTTCAAAGAACTAGCAAGAGCGTTTGTGACACAGTTCTTGGGCGGCCGAGATCAACGTAAGCCTCAGATGCACTTGCTCACCATAAAGCAAGGGCCAAAAGAAACCTTACGTGATTATGTCTCGCGTTTCAACAAGGAAACATTGCAAGTTGAAGGGTTCACAGACACGACTGCTCTAATCGCCATTGTTGCAGGCCTACAAGATAAAAGTTTGCTTAGGTCGATTGGCAAAAAAGAACCGACTTTCTATGTCGAGTTCATAACCAGGGCTCAAAAGTATATGAGCGCTGAAGAGCTGATACGATCGAAAGAAGCTACATTTGATCGTGAAAGAAACAACAGACATGCAGAACAAGATAGAGCACGAGACAACAATTTTTCTAGTACGAAGAGAATGAGGGTCGAGGATAGAGGCCGAGGCCGACCAGACCCTAAGGTCGACCCCGGTCAACGGTTCGAGAGATATACTTCCACAACTCTCCCTCCTGAGCAGATCTTGATGGAAATTCGCCACTTGAATTTGGTGAAATTTCCAGACAAGATGCGAACTCCAGCAGGAAAAAGAGACAAAGACAAATATTGTGTCTTTCACCGAGATCATGGTCATGCAACTCACGATTGCTATCAGCTACGGGACGAAATCGAGACCCTGATCAGAGAAGGGTATCTAAAAGAATACGTCGGAGATGGTCGAGGCCGACCAGAAGACGGCCGAGGCCCACCAAATTATGGCCGAGGCCGACCAGAAGGAAGCCGAGGCCAACCCGATGAAGAACCCCCACGTGAGATCAGAACTATACTTGGGGGACCTGCAGGAGGAGAATCCAGCAGAAAAAGGAAGAGAATTGCCCACGACGCCAGACACGACCCAGATTATCGAGGTATGTATTCAGTCCATTATGAAACTGTGAACCAAGCCTTAGAATTCACAGAGGCTGAAGCTAGGGTCATCCATCAGCCCCATAATGATGCTCTGGTGGTTACCCTGACCATAGCCAATGTGAAAGTTCACAGAATCCTCATAGATGGAGGAAGTTCAGCTGATGTTCTCTCTCTGATTGCTTTCAAAGCAATGAGGTTAGAGATGGGACTACTAAAGGAGAATCTGACTCCCTTGATTGGATTTGGGGGAGAAAGAGTTACTCCTGAAGGCAGCATTGAACTTCCAGTCACCTTTGGGGATGGACTGAATACAACTACTAAGATGATTAACTTCTTGGTAGTAGAGTGCACATCAGCTTATAATGCCATATTAGGAAGACCAACACTTCATCAACTGAAGGCAATAGCTTCCACCTATCATCAGCTACTAAAATTTCCTACTTTAAATGAAGTGGGAATAGTAAAAGGGGAGCAAAAAACTTCAAGGGAGTGTTACTTCGCTGCACTCAAAGAAGTCAAAAGACCAAAAAACGAGCAATAAGCATACCTCGGCAAGCCCAAAGCCGAGGCCGAGGCAGAGGCCCAGAGGGATGCCGAGGGCGAGCACACCCCTATGGACTACTAGGGGACTTTGTTTTTGCTTACTCCTTCTCTAGTTAGGCAACTTTTGTTAATTTCAGCAAATTAATGTAAGATTCAAATTTTATTAGGAATAAAATTCTATTTTCAAGATACACAATTTGTCTCTCAAGCATGATTTTCAACAAAGAAACTCCTACTTGAGTAGGGGGCTACTAAGGGGATATGCTTCCCTATGAAACAAAAAGCATTGAAGCTACATAGGAGATATGCCTCTTTGATAAACAAAAGGCAGAAGGTACTAAAGAGATATGCCTCTCTAATAAAACAAAAGGCAGAAGCTACACAAAACGAGGCAGAAAAGTCAAGAATTGGAGAAGACCCGGGGCCGAGGCCGACCTCATAGGCCGAGACCGAGCATGTCCAAGTAAGTGATTTTATATGGTTGTTGGTTTGGATGCATATATGAGGACCCTTTTTATCAATTTAGCTTATTTAGTAAGACTTCCATAATTCTGTTCAACGGAGTTTACCTCTTTAAAGTCAAAATTCATTAAAGAGAAACAAGGATGATGGACAGAAAAAAATATTTTCATTGAATAGAAGTCTTACAATGAGATAAAAAGAAAAAAAGGGAAAGCTTATAAGATTTAGCCCTCATTCATGTCTGCTCCTCCACTGCCATTAGAATAATCTGAATCAGGAATGCAAAGGGATCTTTCTTGAAAGAAGCATAATCTTCTCGAATGACACCACAATCTAAGTCCTTGTGATGCTTGGAAAAATGTTTGACAACCCAGTTAAATCCGCAGTCAAAGATTTCATCTTGCATCACAACATATTCCTCTGTTTTCTTGAATTCTTCAGCCAGATATTCTGCATTGGACAGATGGGCTTTGGCTTCATCCAATTGAATACGAACTGATTGAAGCTCAACCCTTGTCAAATCAAGCTCAATCCTAACCTCTGCCAAGAGACGATTGGCTTGAGTCAAGCTAGCTTGAGCTTGAACCAGCTCTGCCCTAGGAACACTAGTCTGTTGAAGAGAGGAAATCTTTTCAGCCATGGTCATGGCAGACATAGTGAGCCTACCAAAAGCCTAAGAACAAAACAATGAAGGAATCAGTTATAAAGAAGCAAATGCAAGATAAAAGAAGACAAATAAATACTGAAAGACTTACATGGCGCAGCTCACGAACTCCTTCAACGACAGCCTCCCTAGGATCTTCCATTTTGTAACCTGGAGGATGGTCATGTCCAACACCCCGCCAAAGCTCAAAACTTCTTCCTAGAATGTCAATCTCATTACTTACTGGAGAGAAATCTTCAGGAAGGGAGAAAGTAGGAAGATCAGAAGGAATATCCTCATCAGGAGAGGAAGGAACGCCCCTTCTGGTACGGCAAGTACTGACACCAGGAGGTCGAGGAGGAAGGTTTGAAGTCTCAAAGGTAGAAACACCTCCCACGTCCGAGCTAGAGCCATAGGCCCTCGAGGGCCCAGGTCCTCCCGTAGCTTTCTTTTTCTTCTTTTGCCTTTGAGCCTCAAACAAAGAAGTCGATCGTGGAGGCATGCCTGAAAAACAGAAGCAACATAATCATGAGTTAACGAAAACACATGAAACAGAAGTTAAAGCAGAAGAACTTACTTCAGACCAAAGTAGTCGAGGTCGACCAGGGAGGCCGAGGCCGACCACACTGGCCAAAGCCGACCACCTTGGCCGAGGCCCATCACTTTGGTCAAGACCAAATACCTTCTATTCAGGAGTCCCAGTTCAAATCTTACCTTTAGGAAGAGGGGGAGGAGCAAATCCAATTCTGACAATGTTCTTTTGACTAACAAGAGAAAGACCGAGACGGGATGAAGCTTCCAAACTCCTCACAGCTCTCACAAACGCTCGAGCAGCACTGGAGCGATGGAACTCGGAAGGGACTGAAAAGGAAAACATATAGTATGGTTAAATAAAAGTTTATATAAGCAGTTTCCAAGAAGAAAGGGAGAATAAAGAGAATTACTCACCATAATCCCCAAACTTCATGGAAACTGCGTAAGTGGAATTTTGAAGCCCACGAGCTAACCAATTTCCGCTTACAAAGAACCATTTATTTTTCCATCCATGAACCGAACTTGGTCCATCAATTAGTTTACCACAAGACGAACTCAGATAATAAAAGAAGCGACCAAAAGAGGGGTTATGGCTTAAAATGTAGAGAGACATAAAAACATGTGGTGTGAGTGGATTACCATCGCCATATGTTGTCCATAATACGTAACAGCCTATGAGATAACTCCAGCTGTTTGGGACAAGCTGAACAGGAGCCAACCCAACCAACATCAAGAAACTTTGCAAAAATAAAGGCAAGGGAAGACGAACTCCAAATTTAAACATAGCAGAATAAAAAGCAACTTCTCCAAAAGGAGGGTCCTCAATACGATCATCAGGTCCAGGAATCCTCAATTGTACATCGAAGGGAATATCATACTTGTACCGCAGTTGCTCAAGATGAGCCTCGGTCACCAAGGATGATATATCCTCAGAATATACAGAAGGCTCACTGAAAAGGTGATCAGAAGATGATTGAGCCTCATAATAACTAGGACTAAGAGACTTATCACCAGAAGAAGACTCCCCAACCTCAGGAGAAGTGACAGAACATTCACTTGCCATATCAACAAAAAAAAGAAAGAGAGAAGAAAATAGAAAACAAGCTACCTTAAAAGAGAGAAGAAGAATATAAGATTGGTATGAAGATGTGAAGAAATGAACTCCTATTTATAGGAGAAGGATGAGGAGACATTGGAGGGAATATTTAAATTTGAAAATCAAAATTCAAATTCAGAAATAATAAATAAATAAAAAAATGATGATGGGGGGTCGACCGAGGCCGACCCGTGACCTGCGAAGAGCAGGCCTGCCCGCGCAGGCTAGGCGCGTCAGACGGCAGGCTTGCGCACAGCAGGGGGCTTGGGGCCCGCCTCGGCCTCGGCTTGGCCGAGGCCGACCAGATCGGTCCGACCGGACCGGTCCGGTTTGGCAAACAGGACACGTGTAGAACATGTCCGGGCACTGTTTTCCCTCCTAAATACCCTCCATTATTCATTTTTCTCCTCCTTTTTTCCGGAATTGGCCCGAAATGAAGCTACTATTGTTCAAAAAAAGAAATGCTCACAAAAAGCGAGAAGCTACAAGGCTACAGAATAGCCAAGAATTCCCTCAGGTTAGAGGTCACGAAGCTACACGGCTACAAGATAGCCAAAATTCCCTCCTATGGGAGGTCGGGAAGTCCAGAATAGTCCCTATGGGGTTTGATGGCAATCCCACTTAAATTTGAGGACGCCCTCGAATTTATATATTCTCTCCAGGAAAACGACACAGATCGCGAATCCAGAGGAGAGTCTTAGCCCCCAAGAAAGATCGAAATGTTCCCTACGGGGTTGGACGACAATCTTGGGATGATCCAAGGAGAACCTTGGAGCCCTAAATTTTCTCCAGAATGTGGACGAACACACATCCAGAGGAGAATCTTACCCACCAGGAAAAGACTGACCTACGGGGTTAGACGGCAATCCTGGGGATGATCTGAGACGCAGAATAAGCGTCTCGGAACCCTAAAATTCCTATAGGAAACGGAGAAACCAAGACGCAAGATAAGCGCATGGAACTCTAAAATTCCTACTGGAAAATGGAGAAACCGACACTCTAGGAGACTGAATATCCTAACAAGGATGGACAGCAATAACTAGAGATAATTCGAGGCAGACCTCGAAATGTCAACAATGACTCCAAAACTTAATATGTTACTCCCAAGTCAGGCTCCACGCAATTATTCCACGCGCTCCTAATCTCGAATCCTAACTAGGGAGTGGGGGCTAATGTTATGGGTGAAATTGGACCAACAAGAATGGGCTAGCTGAAGGGCTGCAGTGAAGGGCCAAACAAGGAAAGAGGCCCAATACGAAGTCGAAACAGACCGAAACTGAAAGTGGACTGGCCTATAAAGAATGGAAAAGGAAACGGGCTTGGGCTTCGGCCCAGGTCCGTGGTCGGCCCGGCCGAGGCCGACCAGTTTGGCAAGGCCCAATTTTGGGCCTTGCCTCGGTCCCTTATGTCACGTGTGCCCTCGGTCCAGCCCAATTGGATATTTCCTTTCCCCATTCGAAGACAGAAACCCACGAAAAACCCTAGGAAAGAACCTATTTAAGCTCTCCCTCAGGGGAGAGCAAGGTAAGTTCATTCCAGCTTACAACACTCTCCTACAACTCTCAAAACTCTCTCTGACTTAAGCATCGGAGCCTGTATGGTCTACACCATACCGGTGTCCAGGTTTTTCTTGTCTTGCAGGCCGCGTTCTTCCCCCAAGAATACAAATTCACCGTCGTTGTCACGTGGAGGTCAGGTGATATTTCTCCTGTCCAAAATTTGGCAACAACAACGAGTTTTAAGTAATTTTTGTCATTTATTTCTTTTTTTAGTACAAATTTTGGGGATTGAAGATTGGGGAGATTCGAATCTCTGACTTCTTGGTCAATGGTACATGTCAATTACCGTTCAGCTATGTTCACTTTGTCTTAGCATTTTTATAGTTAAATTTTGTTTCTATTGTAGCTTCATCTTTTTTAGTTTGCTTGTGTGTAGGATTTTGAGTGAGTTCAAATTCTAACAAATTTTAACTGAACTTTGTTGTTTATTACCATATGCAATTGAATGAAATTTTTCTTTCAAAAAAATATTCTTACCAAAATAGTCATATTTTGCAAGATTTCCTAGAATTTTGAAGTAAGTAGACATCAATGTTTAAAATGTCGATGTCGACAGAAGTATTGAGGTCTCAATTCTGTGGATATATCAATGGAAATATCGATAAAATGTCAATGCCAATAGATAATTCTTGAAAAATTATAAAACAAACATTTTTTAAAATTAAATTAATAAATAAACATTTTACACTTTCTAAATATATTAAAATACTTATTATTAATATAGGAGAGAGGAAAATAGAGGAAGATGGAGATAGGGAAGAGAGGAATATGAGGTTCTTCAATAAATGTGCAGACTTTAATAGAGGAACACGGTGGGGTAGAGCTATTTATTCACTGTGTTGTGAAGTACATGGGCCAAACAGGGAGCGAAGTATTTTAACCCACACCATCCAACTCTAAGTTGGTGGACCAAACGCCCCCTAAAAGCTTTTTTTGAACATCATGTCATGTAACATGCCAAAACTTAAAAGACATACTATTATGCTAAGATTAACTTATAAGCTACAACCAAACATTATGTAAGCCAAAGTGAGCATAATTCAACAATAATTGGCACTTATTCATTCTCTTGGGGTCAGAGGTTCAAATCCACGTACCCCCACATTTGGTGTATTAAAAAAAGATTAAAAATACTATTTTGGTTCCTGTACTTTAGGTTTCATTCAATTTTAGTCCATATACTTTTAAATGCCCAATTTTAATCCTTGTAGCTTCAATAAATTATAAAATTAGTCCTTGCCGTTAATTTGAAGTTATTGTTTTTTTTTAATCAAAATTGGTTAAATAATAATAATAATTTTCATGTAAGAAAAGGCACAATGTGATCATATTTCTAAAATTTATAAAATGAAGGCTAATAGATACTACATTTTTTAAAGAAAGTTAACTATATGGACCAATTTTTAAGCCTTATTAAAAATACATATACTAAATTTTGGCATTTGAAAGTACAATGACTAAAATTGAATGAAATTCAAGTATAGAGACCAAAATGGCATTTTAACCCCCAAAAAAAAGTGTATGGAAAAAGCGTTCCCAATCAAGTCGGTTCGACAATGTTGCTGCAACTTGGAATGTCTCCCTCTATCTTAGTTCATTCCGAAGACAAATCAAATGGCACAACGTCAAACCAATAAAGCTTTGAGTCACATAACAACTCATGGCTTTCCTTCGATTGAAAACGAAGACAATTACATTTGAAGACTATTAGGAGGTGTTTGGTAATTCCCTATTTTGGAAGTGGGAAGTATGAGTTATCTTAGCAAAACCATGTTTAGTTGGCAGTTTTGTAAATCCATGTTTGCTACAGTATATACTATTCTACCCTCATGTTTGCTACAGTTCTTTACATTACTCATCAGATTTGCTACAATACTTTATTCATACTCTCCAAGTTTGCTACAATACGTATTTTGTCTTTAGTCACTCTTCCAAGATGCATTAAATTTTTAATAAAACATATTAGTTAAATAAAAATAATTAATTAATGATAATTTTATTATAAATAAGTAAATAAATTTAGTTAAAATTTCAAATAGTAATAATTAATTTATAAATTGATATGTCGGCTTTGTTATAAACTTCATGTTTTAGAGCAATTATAATGATAAATTTATGAGGAGGAATTTCTTTGTATTTTATTCCCACATTGACAAATATTAGAAAAAAAAAATTAAAAAAACTAACTAAATATTTGTTTTACAAAATAATTATTCAAAAAGTGTTCATATTAGCAATAGTATTAAAAATAAGTTATTCATTTATAGAGTAATAGTTACTAATTTATAAGAAAATTATTATTATATTTTAAATTTTTTATTAACATGTAAATTGTAATAAAAATTATTTTATTATAAATTCCAAATCACGCACATTATATAAACCTATATTTAATACGTTCATTTCCATTTAAAAAAAACGTCAATTTCTCTAAATCCACAAATTTTCCAAACTTCTTTTCTTGTGAAAATGTAAAAATCACGTTATCATGGTCAAAAAAAGACATAATATTTGTAAACTTAATTAATTAAACTATTTTGGTTAGTTTATCTTAGAGTTAATAGCTTTTAAAATAATATTATTTAAAATATTTTAACTTTATAACTTTATGTATTAGCTAAATATAGAAAATTAAGTTCAATAGTAATTTTGACGTTAAGTTGTAAATAAATTTAGTTAGCATTTAGCATAGTAAGTTATGAATAATTAAATAAACAATTCATAACATTTTTTTTATGGTTAATTTTATATTGGATATATTTGCATAAAAGAATTTGTTTATATTTATTAATACTTTGGTAAATAGTCAAAAAATATTTTCATGAAACAATCAAATATTTATTCTATAAAATAATTATTAGAAGAAAAAAAATTGAGTGGACAAATGTATTAAAAAATTTTTATTTATTATTAAAATATTACTCTCTAATTTCATAATAAAAGTTACATTTTAAATATAATTTAATATATAGTTTTTATTACTTTAATTAAATCATTAATATATAACTAATCTGTTATTTATTACAAATTTCAAATTTATCAACCAAATACAATTTTAATTTAACAAATTAGAATTAAAACACATACTTAACAAATTCAGACTTAACACAATCCAAACATTGGTTTAACAAACCTATTTTCTACACCATCCAAACACATATTTAAACAACCTCAGACTTAATAAACCCAGACTTAACAAATTACGGGGGTAGATCTACATGGAAATTAGGGGGGCCATGGCCCGCCCAAAGTTTGTTAATTTAATAACTTATAATATATATTGTTATCTTTTTAAAAAAAAAACGTTATTCCGAAAGGCCGATTTTGAAACTTCGAAGTACGTCTTTTGGGAGTGTAAGGAGGTAAAATCTCTTTGGAAAAAGATGTTCCCCTCTAATCCTGTGGTTTCAATGCTGGGCAAAGGCGTGTGGAGCTTAAAGGACTACTGCGGAATTTTCAGAGAACATGCGTCTGGAGAGGAGATTGACATCGCGCTTGCTCTGCTGTGGAGCATTTGGCTTACGAGGAACAGTACTATTTCAGGCATCGGGCGCTTTGACAAACAACAAATCTTTGCGCGGATTAAAGGTTGAGAAGTTAAGGTGCAAAGGAAGGAAAAATCTGATATGGGAAACAAAAGAAATTATCTTCAGCAGAGTTCTGCGATCTGGACCCCCCCGGCTGCTTCTGTCTGGAAGCTAAATGCTGATGATGCTCGCTGTGAGAGGAGGAGGGCAGGGGGTGTTGGATGGGTAGTGAGGAATGGCGAGGGGAAGTTGATTTGTGCGGGAAGTGAACCGGTTAATGGTAATTGGCCGGTGAATATTCTAGAATGTATGGCGTTGAGAACAGGATTGGAGTCGATTAAGGGAGGTGGGCAGGAAGCAATCCCCCTCTCGAAGTGGAATCTGATGCTCTCGGAGTTATTCAGCTGATAAACGAGGAAAAGACAGACCTCTAGAAGCTTGCTATGTTCGTGGGAGAGGTGATTCAGCTAGGTAATTGTACGAAAGTGACTCGGTTTAGACATGTGTGTAGAGAAGCCAACTCTTTGGCGCATTTAGTGGCGGGCAAAGTCATTAAATATGACTTTTATGGAACGTGGGAAAGGGTTTTCCCTTCTTGGCTATCCTCTTTAGCCTGTAGAGAGGAAGTTGGTTCAATAGTTGTTTCCTAATATCATTTTTTTGTTCTCAAAAAAATCTTTTTTTAAAAAAACAATATATATACTAGTGATATTGTATAGTGCACCTCAAATTTGATGTTGCAGTTTGTGGCAGCGGTAGTAAAGATTTATAACTACAAAATGTTTACAATTTACAAATATTTTTAAATATTAGTAAATTAATTTTTTATATTTAATTCTTTAAGAAACTATAAATATTCTTGATCTCTTCGACATTTTTTAAAATTTATGGATCTATTAACAAATTAAAAGTTAGGATCTATTGAACACGTTTAAAGTTTAGGAACTTATTAGATACTAGATTGAAAGTTTAGAGACTCATTAGATACTTTTTAAAGTTTAAGAATCTAATAGACTCGAACTTAAAAGTTCATGGACTAACTCGTAATTTAACTTTTTTATTTTCTATTTGATAAGACATCGAAATGAACTAAATTATATGATGGGTACTGTTATTTGAACATAGTTAGGAAGTCTTTGATACACCTACCTATTCTTATCTACAATAACTTTTTTAGATCAACATAATGTGGGCGGTGTGAATTTGAACCTTTGACCTTTTGGAGATAGTTTTTTATTATATTTATATAACATAATTTGTCGGCCCCCCCAAACATTATTATCTAGGTTCGCCCCTGTTAACAAATCTCCCAAACCTGCGAACCAAACAACCCCTTAGGTTTTACACATTCGTGTCATGTCAATCTACGTGAATGATGTTTCAAAAATTAGGTAGGAATATATATACATATATTTTTAGTTCAGCAATTGTGAGGATGGAGGATCGAATCATTGATTTTTGGGATGATAATTGATATCTTATCTATTAAACTATACTCGAATTGACAAATTAGGTAGGAATAAGAAATCCCTTAGCATGATTTTTTTTTTGAAAAAAAATAATTTTTGCTTCTAAACTTGTCAAATTGTATTAATTTTCACTCTAAACTTTCAATTCCATCAAATTGCACCATAAACTTAGATGAATGTTGCAATCTTAACCTTAAACTTGAAAAAGTGTTGCAATTTTTACTCACTCACAAGTTTTAGTTTGAAAATTCACTAAAAAAAAGTATGCTCGTGTATGTATATATATATATATATATATAGTTGGGTTGCAGCTGCACGTAAGTTTTGATCAAACATATATATGGTACAAAATTGATTAGATTTTAAAAAAATGTTAGAGCTAAAATTTTGTTCAAATTGTGAGTTTTGGTAAAGTTATTCAATGATTTATTTAATTTGTGCATTAACCAAACTTAAAATCGTGTCAAATTTGATGTTGTTGAAATTAATTTGTTTACGAAAATGTTTACATTTTTTTATTATTAAAATTAGTGTGTGAATTAGTGGAAATGGAAGAGATGGTAGAAATTGCAAAATTTAGCTAAGTGTATAGTCAAATTTGATGAAATGAAAAGTTTAGCATGAGAGTACAAATTATTATTATTTTTCTTATTTTTAATATTTTTTAAGAGAAGAACAAATTTCAACCTAAGACTGTTGAGAGAAAGTGGAAATACTTTGCTAGCTTTGTTCATGTTAATTTTCTTTGGAGTGTTAAAAGGGTGAGCAAACATTAGTTACATATCATTATTTTTTAGTACAACAAATGTGAGAGCATGAGAATTTGAACCTTCGACCTGATTGGATTTCTAGATAAAATGGATATACTTCTCTTATTCTAGAAAGAACAAGTTACACTCCTTTAAATAAGATAAAGTCTCAACAAGTGGAAGCAAAAAGAAATTATTACAAACTTACCTAATGAGTAATTAGGTAAGCCAATGTCCAACTTCATAAATGAAAGATAAAGACTTACAAGTAAACTTACTTTAAGGACTTAAACAGTACACATAATAAATGAGGTTAGAGAAAAGTCAACTCTTAACCAACTTAACTTCTAACAGCCCCCCTCAAACGAGTCACGGGAGAGAACTGAAGAGCGAGTTTGTCCCAAAGAAACTGATGGCGATGTTGGGATAACGGTTTGGTGAGGCAATCAGCAACTTAATCATGAGAGGAAATATACCGAATTTGAATGCGCTTGGACAACATTTTGGTCACGAATGAAATGAGCATCGAGTTCAATGTGTTTGGTGCGAGCATGAAACACGGAGTGATAGGCGAGAGCAACAACACTCATATTGTCACACCAAAGTAGTGGTGTAAAAGGCCGAGAGACCTGCAGCTCATGGAGAAGGGACCAAAGGCAAAGAATTTCACACACAGCATGGGATAAGGCACGATACTCAGATTATGTGCTGGAGCGGGCAACAACGGCTTACTTCTTGGAGGACCATGACACAAGGTTGGAACCAAAGAAAATGCAATAGCCTCCAACGAATTTGCGATCATCTGGCGAGGCAGCCCAGTTGGCATCGGTGTACCCTGAAATATGGAAGTTGGTGGATGATTGAATGGATAATCCGAGGTGGGTGGTACCTTGAAGATAGCGAAGAACACGCTTTAAGGCTTGCCAATGGTTGATGGTAGGTGCTTGATTGAATTGGCTTAACTTATTATAGCGAAAGCAATGTCGGACCGTGTGTGAAGAAGGTATTGAAGAGAGCCAAGTGTAATGCAGTAGAGCTGAGGATCAGTGAGCAAGGGGTTGCCATTTAGAGCTAGTTGCCTGCCAGGCACCATGGGGGCTGAAGTTGGCTTTAGATAAGTGAGGTGTAGCCGTGTAAGGAGGTCATGCAAATACTTAGATTGAGAAAGGACCAGCCAACGATTGAGGATGTACCTGAATACCAAGAAAGTAATGTATGGGATAGAGATATTTGAGGGCAAAAGTAGACTGCAATTGGGAGATGATCCGATAAATGAGAGTGGTGGATGAACCCGTAAGGATGAGATTGTCACATAAATCAGCAAGAACACAATGCCCTGTGGAGAGTGATAAGTAAAGAAGGAGACATCTGCATGGGATTGTTTGAAGTTCCAACGAGAAGAGTTGTGCGGAGCATATGAAACCATGTCGAGGGGCTTGTTTCAATCCATATAGGGCTTTTTTCAGCTTACATACATGATGTGGCGGATGAGGATTGGGAAAAGGAGTGAAAACATCTTCTTGCAAGGTTCCGTGGAGGAAAGCATTGCTCACATCAAGTTGCTTGATGGACCAATGCGAAGTGAAAGCCAATGTGAGAATAATTCGAATTGAGGCAGGTTTAATAACCATAACAAACGTCTCACCGTAGTCAATCCCAGGTTGTTGGAGATGGCCTTTGGCCACCAAACGCACTTTGAAGCGTTGAACTTGGCCATCAACAGTGCGTTTGATCTTATAAATCCACTTGGTACCAACTAAGTGTTGATGAGGGTTGGAGGGAATAAGGTCCCATGTGTGATTGCATTGGAGAGCTTCAAATTCTTCAATAATGACTGATTTCCAAGTAGGGACAACAACAACCTCTTTGACGGATGAGGGTTCAAGTTGAGTCCAATCAGAGGCAAAAGGTACTTCTGTGAGGCCAGTGAAAGGGTGTTTGGGTTTGGAGATTCTGGACTTGGCTCGAGTAACCATAGGGTGAAGATTTGGAGGGACTGGTGGTGATGAGGGAGGGGATAGCGAGGTGCCAGTGTGGGAAGGGGAAATGCTATTTATTGGTGTGGTAAGGGATGTTGGTGGTGAGTCAATGCTGATTGGACTACTCAAAGGTGAAGGTGAAAGAGGTGGTGTAGGTGACAAAAGAGTTAATGGAGTGATTGAAGGTTGTAAAGGTAGTGCGGTAAGGATGGAGAACCATGAGGTGACAGGGGTATTTGCTGTTGTCTAATTGTTGTCTTTAGTTGAAAATAAGCATGCATAAGGAAATTCGGTTACATTAAACCCCACATGTTTGAAAATATAAATTATTCCTACTGAATTCATGCATTTATAGCCCTTGTGATGATCATTGTATCCCATAAAGATACATTTTTCACTGTGGAAGTCGAATTTATGTTGTTGGAATGACCTGAGACATGGAAAGCATGCTGAACCGAATGCTTTTAGGTTGTTGTAGTTTGGTTGCTGTCATTTAAGCAGAAAGTAAGGATAGTTTCCTTCAACCACTGGTTTAGGCATGCAGTTTCTAGGGTATACAACAATATTAAAAGCCTCCACCAATAACCCAGTGGCATTTCTGCTTGTGCAAGTAAGGAAAGTCCCATTTCCACAATGTGGCGATGCTTTCTTTCAATTCTTCCGTTTTGAGCTGATGTATGAGGGACAGGAGATTTGTATTTCAATACCTTGTTCCTTGCGATAAGGTAAGAATGGCCTAAACTCTCCTCCACCATCACATCTAATTACTTTAATGTTGCTTTCATATTGTTTCTCTACTTGTAACTTAAACTGTTGGAAAACTGAAAAGGCTTCACCTTTGTTCTTCAACGAATAAATTCATGTATACCTTGTGAAGTCATCTAAGAAAGTTGTGTAGTAATTATAGCCAAAGGTAGATTTGATAGGGGCTGGTCCCCACAAGCCAGTATGCATGAGGTCCAATACCTTTACAGCTCTAGATTCAAAGGAGGAATTGAATGGTAGCCTATGTGATTTGCCAAATTTGCATGTCTCATGAAAAAGATATGATTTCATTGCCTTTGATAGAAGATTTACAGTTGTTTAGGACTTGATTCAAAACATTAGAAGATGGATGGCCAAACCTTCGGTGCCAAATATCCATTGTACAATAAACTAACACAAAATTCTTAGACATGATCAAGTCTCCTTGTCTTGAAGCATCTTGAGTTTTCACACTAGTGGTTACTCTTGTGAAGTCACTCCTTTGTTTTTCTTTATTTTGAAAGGGCTTTAAAGAGGCATGCTTTCCTTCTACTAACTTGTAGAGGCCATTCTCAAGCTTCCCTACCATGCATATCACCTTGGATTTCCTTTCCATTACAAAATAGAACACATTGTTAAATTCAACTATCTCCCCATTTTCTTGAGTTAGTTTGGATATACTAATCAGATTCGTTTGCATCTAGGGAACAAGTAATACGTCCTTAAGTAGTAGGTTCCTATTCATTGCATTTATACATACATCACCTATACCAAGTATAGAAACTTTGGATCCATCGCCTACTATGATATTCTTAAGGTTAGTGTTCTTACCTTTCATTGATAGCTTTGCAAACTTAGCGGTTACATGGTTACTTGCTCCACTGTCCAAGTACCACGAAGGGTCTTGAAGGGTCTCCAGATAGGCCATCATGGTTGTGGGGTTGTTCATGCCTTGTGCTGACGATGGCTGAGAAGAGGTATTTGCAAGATTGCTTGATGGGACTTGTTCTGGTTTGTCATACTTGCAAGATTGCTTGAGGGGACTTGTTATGGTTTGTCATATATGTGATAACAAATATATGCAGTGTGCCTCATTTTTCCGCAAATTTGGCACATTGGTTTGTTGGATGGTGGATAAGAAAAGTAGTGACTTCGACCCCTAGATCTTCCTCATCTGTTGGGGTTAGGATAGTGCACACGGCTCGGCTGATAAGTTGAGAATTTTTGTTGATTCATGTTGCCGGAGAAATTGTTATTTGTTCTGGGCAGTTCACTGCTTGCCAGGTTCACCGAAGCTTGATTAACAAACATTGTTCCTTTGACAGATTGAAGATGTTCCAATCTTTGTTCGAATGATAGTAGTTCATTATGTACTCCAAACCAAGATTTGTCAGAGTTTCGAAGAAAACATACAATGGGCGTGTACTCCTCGTCTAGACCAACCGTTACATGGGAGATAAAACTCCTCATGTCCATGGAGAAGCTAGCAACCTACAGATTGTATAAGTATTTCCTCATGGTTTCGAGGTACTCGTACATCTTCATGGTGCCTTTCCTCGTTTCCTGCAACATCGATCTGTTGTAGTCTTCTTGAGATTGTGACTAAATTCCATAGTATTCTTGAATGACCCCTTCGCTTCATCATGACCCATAACTTGTCCTGCTACCTCCGGTGTCATAGAGTTGTATAGCCACCCGACAAGAAGTTAATCTGCCGCTAACCAGATATCATACTCTGGATTTAATATTTTCAAACCATTGGGTTCGTCTTCAGATGATGGTAGGATGATCGTAATTTCAGGGGCATGAGACTTTCTCGTGAGGTGACCCTTGAGCTTATATCTTTTGAGAATGGGAATAATGATATTTTGCCAGAGAAGGAAATTGCTTCGATCGAGTTTGATTGATGTCGACTGGTTCAGAAGATTTACTAAGGTTGGGTTTCCAACAGGGTTGTCTTTCAATCGTACTAGATAGGTGTTTCTTTTAGTGGTTTTTTCTAGGTTAAGGTCAGGGACAGTTTCGCTCACTGTGGAGGGTTGTGCAGCTCTTGAGGACTCGCTGACTGGTGTGGACGAAGGAGAGTCAGCCATAGTTTACCTCATGCTCTGATACCATATTGGATTTCTAGATAAAATGGTTATACTTCTCTTATTCTAAAAAGAACAAGTTACACTCCTTTAAATAGGATAAAATCTGAACAAGTGGAAGTAAAAAGAAATGATTACAAACTTACCTAATGAGTAATTAGTTAAGCCAATGTCAAGCCTCATATATGAAAGGTAAAAACTTACAAGTAAACTTACTTTAAGGACGAGACCTCAAATGAAGGAGTACATGCCAATTACTGTTTAATAAATATTTATTTAGATGTAGAATTTGTTAAATAGTTTTATTTTATCTATATTTCACATATATCACAATAATTTCTACTTATAATTAAGGTTGTCAAAAGCAGCTTAAAATAATGCCATTCTATTTGATTCTTTTCTATATGCCCAACAAAAACTTAAAGGTTGAAGATATTGATATGAACATAGAGATCAGTAGTTAAAATACATGATCAAATAAAAAAAAATTAAAATGTGTTTTTTTAGTAGGTAAACTAAGAGTTGTTTGTTTATTTTTCAAATCATATTATTTTTGTTTATTTATTTTCCATATCTGCATCATATGTTAAAAGTTTTTCGAATTTTATGTCGTGACTGTCCATACTTAAAATTATATTGTTCTACTAAGAAATTGACAGAATAATATAATTTACAATATTTAAACAAAAAACGTAAGATTTGCTTGAATCAACCCATGATTTTATGAGATCAATACGAACATAGTATAGTGATTAAGACATCTTATATCTTCTCACGGAGTTGAATGTTCAAATCTCTATTTTACATTTATTGTACTAAAAAACATGGTTTTATCTATGAACATAGCTCAAAAGTTAAGTCATATTCTCATTCCCTCGAGATTAAAAGTTCAAACTCCTACCCTAGCTTTTGTTGTACTTAAAAAGCCATGATTTTTATGAGACCAATAACTAAGAAAGTTGTAAATAAACGTCGAATCTAGATTTTTTTCTTTTTTCTTTTTAGTTCAATAACATATGAGAGTAGAAATTCGAACATTTGACTTATTGATTAGGATATTTTAATTAATTAAGCTATGTTCAAGCTGACATACATTAAATCTAAATAAGAGACACAAACATAATAAGTTTGATTTGTTGTTCATCAAGTGTTGGTTAATCAAACTAAAAGCTAATGATTGAGAGTATAAATTAAGGTATACAGTTAAACCACAAAAGACAAGACGACAGTGTTTTTTGTTAATAAGTAAATATAAAATATAATTGAAATTTCAACAAACACTTCAATCAAATCCAAATAATAAAAAAATAAATAAATCCAAAACAAAGCACCTAACACGCTTAACAACCAACAAATGAGTTTTGGTTATATCTTTATGTACTGGTATTGGTGGGGCTGAGGTGGTAATGACATGAAAATTCATTGGCAAAGTTGGGAAAAACTATGTAAAAACAAGACCACTGGTGGTTTAGGCTTTCATGAGCTATATATCAATCTTCAATCAAGCACTTTTGGCTAAACAGGGGTGGAGAATTATTGAAAATTCTAATAGTTTGCTGTCAAAGGTGTTAAAAGGGAGATATTTTCACAATTGTGATCTTTTAAAAGAAAAAATTGGCCAAAATCTCCTCGATGACTTGGAGAAGTATTTTATGGGGAAGGAGTGAGATGGGAAACATGTGGACATCTGTACAGATCCATGGATCCCTACAACTCCTAACTTTCATTTGGATAACATTTCTGAGCAAGTTAGATATCAGAATGTGGCTTATTTACTTAATTCAAATGGAAGCTGGAATGAATCTCTAGAAAGTGCTCAACATATTATCAACATTCTTAATTATATTAGAGGAAGAATTCTTCTATCAGATATATTAATTTGACATTACAACAAAGATGGAAAATTTAATAGTAATCTCAGAATGAAAAAGATTTGAGGTTGATCCTTGGTGCCAAATTTGCAAACATCAGGTAGAAGATACAAGATACTCACCATGCATGCTCTCTGGAATAATTTGGAGTGCATTATGAACAACCATTGGCTCCCTGCTGAATCCCTTTGTGGCTTCATAAGGAATTGATTGCAGAAGATTTTACACTTGATTTGATCATCATTTGGTACATTTGGTCCTACAGAAACCAATTTATTTTTAATGGGGTAAGGATGAGCCTAGAAGATCGTTTGCAAAGAATATCAGCTCTTTATTCAGACTTTAATAGCAATAAGTAACTTTCCAAGACAGTATCCAATGTCACTTCTGGAAAATGGTTACCTCCTCCTCCCCTCCAGGGACTTTGAAACTCACGTGGACGCTTCTCGACGAGATCAGGAGCATAAGGCTGGCATTGGTTGGTGTTTGCAAAATGAAAATGGAAGGCTACTTCGAGCTGGTATTTGTTCGATTCAAGATCTATGGTCGGTGAAGATATTGGAACTGATTGCAATTTCTAAAGTTTAGTAAAGAAAAGGAATTGATCACTAAAAACTAGAGAGAACTTTCTCATTTCTGATCAAAAAATACAATGCACCTATACATAGGTTCATTGTGAATACAAATAATTATCTATTACAACTGTCAAAGAGTAGACTTGTTTCAGCTAATACAAAAGAAGATTAATGAGCTCTCTTAATGCCCCCCTCAAGCCAATGGAGGACAAAGAGAATACATTGAGCTTGGACACCGAAGGTAAGAAACGAGAGGCAGAGAGAGGCTTTGTAAAAATATCTACCACTTGTGCTGAAGCTGGGAAGATGTCTCACTGAAATCTGCTTTTGTAACACCAAATTTCTCACAAAATATATGTCAATTTCTACATGCTTTGTGCGAGAGTGAAGCACCGGGTTTGCACTAAGATGAATCGCACTCAAGTTGTCACACCAAACTGTTAGTGAATAAGAAAGGACTCCCAAATCATTGAAAAGCATCTTCAACCAAACTAATTCAGCTGAAACATGAGCCAAACTTATGTATTCCGCTTCAATACTTGATCTAGAAATAATATTTTGTTTCTTGAATGCCCATTGTATTAAATTTCCTCCAAAAAAGACACAAAAACTAGAGGTTGATTTTCTATCATCGGGATCGGATGCCCAATTTGTATATGCACAACCTTGAATATCCAAATGCCTAGGTTTACAAAATAACAAACCATGATTAAAAGTCCTTGCTAGATATCTCAAAATTCTCTTCACAGCTTGCTAATGAAAAATAGTTGGATCGTGCATGAATTGACACACTTTTGTTTACACTGTATGCAATCTCAGGATGTGTAAGTGTAGCATATTGCAGGACCCCAACGTACTCCTATAGAGTTTCACATCTAATAATTTTTCACCATGATATGCAGACATAACAGAGCCACTGACCATTGGAGTATAAATACTTCGAGCTTGATGCATGTTTGTTTTACACAACAAATTAGATATATATTTAGATTGAGATAACAATAGCCTACCATCAGATGTATAAGACACTTCAGCACCCATAAAGTAACTCAACAAACCCAAATCCTGAAGAGCAAATTTCTAATGAAGAAGTTTAACCAGCCCATCAATCCACTGATTGAAATTTCCTGTTATTATTATGTCATCCACATATACTAGTATATAACATTGCACACCTCATTTATTTACTAGTAAAGAAGAATCAGTACGTGAGTTAAGGAATCCCAGAGCATTCAAACAGTTACTCAATCTTTCAAACCAGGCTCTAGGCTCTAGTTTTAGACTATATAATGCCTTTTTTAATTGACACACCATATGAGGATGAGACATACATGGAATGAACCAACTTGAATATAATTCAATTGGTTAAGACATATTTTCTCAATTAAGAGGTCATATGTTAGAATCTTCGCACTTGTTGTTATACTAATATATATATATATATACACACACGTGCGCACGCATGCCAAGTCTTCATATTTTTGACATTTTGTGTCAACGTCCTCCCCTATATTTAATAATGTTAATTTTGCTCCTATGATCTATTAATTATTAATACTCTCTATGCCATTTCAAATATAGTTTAGTGGAGCCAAAATAAGCTTAGCTCAACAGTAATTGACATGCACTCTCAACCAAGAGGTCAGAGGTTTGAATTCCTCCACCTCCAAATGTTGTTGAACTAATATATATATACATACTTCAGTGGATAAACCACTTGTTACTTTCTCTAATTTAAAATTATAAAAAAAAAACACAAACTTATATACAAATATTTTTGCACTTTGTCAACAAAACTTTCAAAGTTATGTCTAATAAACTTTTAAACTTTAAGAATTGTCTAATAGGTCATTAACCTATTCAACATTTTTTAAAATCTACAAATTTATTAGATAACAAATTGAAAAGTAAGGATGCCAGCATGAATATAGTTCAACTGACATAAAATATATACTATTGATCAAGAAGTCAAAAGTTTAAATCTCCTTCAAGAATTTATTATAAATGATCGAATATGTTAGAAATTTATTAGATACAAAATTAAAACTTCATAATTCTATTAGATATTTTTTAAGGTTTATAAATTTATTAGACACAATCCTGACAAAATTTGTCATAAAAAGAACAATTTAGACAACAAAAATGAAATAATTATATTGGAATTTGAAAAAGATAAAATGTCGAAAGATCACAGGGACATTGCACAGAATTGCTGTAATAAGAAAGATTCAAAGAAAAGAAATAAAACGGAAAAAAATGACTAAAAGGAAGAAAAAGGAAACGGAGAAAAATATAAAAATATATATTAAAAAAAAAAAGAAGAAAAGAGGAAAAACAATGGAAAAAGGGTCCAAGGCAAGTCTGGAAAGACTTGGTCTGTAATTCTTCATGGTTCGGTTGCAAACAATACAACCTGTCAAAGCCCACGATCATAATGTCAAATTCCTAAGCTTTCTTCCATTTTCAAGGCCATCAAATTTGAACCCACTTTCTCTTTCTCTCTCTACAGTGATCTCGGAGAAACAGGGGAGCTGAGGAAGACGAAGACAAGCCGACGATGGGGGTGTCTGCAACTCTGGGCGACGATTTTCTGAGAGAGAGAGCGGCGAAGATGAGAGAATCACTGCAAAAGAGCCAAACTATTACTGATAACGTCGTCTCGATTCTCGGCTCCTTTGACCACCGTCTTTCTGCTCTCGAAACCGCCATGCGCCCAACTCAGGTCTGCTTTCCACTCGTTTCGCTTCCTGTTTGGCTCCCTATAGAAAAGGACAGCGAAAAGTTTTCTTGTCGAGAAATTTTCCGACGGTCTTGGTTGATTCCGACCAAGTGAATCGCTTGACTTCCTTTTTACTACGCGAGAATCCTTAATTTTTTGTTTTGCATTTTGGTTTCTTGAGAATCGAATTTCAGATCCGGGGTTTGCCTTTTTGCCTATTTTCTTTTTGTTTAATCTGTCTGCCTGATCTTCGGTTTGTCTATTTCCGTGTTTTTCGTGGTGTTGTGGTTCTGTCCTTGATTCGTACTGTTTACGTTTTTAATTTTTGTGGGGCTTTTGCAGATCAGAACCAATTATATTCGTAAAGCTCACGAGAATATTGATAAGACTTTGAAGGCTGCGGAGGTTATTTTAGCACAGTTTGATCTCTCTCGTCAGGTTGGTCTCTTGATACTTGGAGTTTGTCAGTTCACTAGCTTAGTTTTTCTGCATCGACTTAGTAGTGTACGAGCTTAAAAATCTTTAACCCACAGCCAACAGCCAACTGAAACTGATAACAAATGTACTAATTATGGTTGGTTGGGTGGGTGAGGGAGATGGTGATGGTGCCAACTATAACCGAACATCAAGCCTAGAAAACTAATGTTCAAAGTCATATGAGAAAAGTTCTAAGCTGCTTATTTTACTTTTCATCAAACCCAAAACTCTTCTATAGCTTTCAATTCAGATTCTCCATGTTGTATGATGGCACGAAATTGTGTGTGTGTGGTTTTATTTGGTTCTCGTTGCACTTGGTAAAATTTCTAAGAGCATTTATCAATTTTAAAATCAACAGGGATAAGGGTCCTGTGATTGGTATTAATTAGCTTATCCCAAGAAAATAAAATTTTGATTACAAAGGAGAATGCCTCATTTCACCCTCTCTTCTTCTTGTTGTGTGATGTGTTTTTCTAGCTCAGAGCAGTCTTGCCATCTTTTTGCTTACTGTTCTTTTGCCTTTCAATATTGGGTATTCATGCTATGTTTGTGGGCCATCCTTTCTATGGTGTGAAAAAGACTTTATTTTTAGCTATGAATAGTCTTCTTTTGGTATCTTTGGTGCAAAAGGAATGGAAGAATAGGTTTTTGGATTTGATTTTATTTCATGCTTGTATTGGTGTAAACATAAACACCCTTTGAATGATTATAGTCTTTCTTCTTTGATTTCCAATTGGGAAAGCCCTTTTGTAATTCACCTCTTGATGATGGGAGCATTTTTAAACTCCTTTCATTTCATTTATCAATGAATTTCGTTTCTCTTCTAAAAAAAATTAATTGTCATACCTTAAGCTGAGTAGATTGGCGCTCTCCCTATTGCTTACCTTGGTCTTCCTCTGGGACGTAAACACAATCCTGATTCCTGTCTCCTTATAGTTCTCGGATTGTGGAGAAGGTTCAAAAACATCTCATTACTTGGAAAAAAATGGTTTTCTTTCTTAGGGTTGTAGATATTGAATCATTGTGTTGGAATTTCTCTTCATTTAGCTGTTGTGGTTCCGGAAATGCAATTCGATTATGCAAGTGAATCTAGTAATGTGTGCACAGGTGTGTGGTATTTTAGAAATTTTCTGTAATTTAGATGAGTTATACTTACCACCTTTTAGTTTCACAAAAGGAATGAAACTATTAGCAATAGAATTTGAGAACAAAGAGTGTAAGGATCAATTAATAGTGGTGTCATTAATTTGTACCACTTCTTTATGCATTAGAAGTTCTTTCGTTTATAAGTTAGTAACAGGTTCTGGTTAAAAGATATACCAGTCCATGAGAATTATTACTGATGTTTATGAAGGAAAATCTTAAAATATAATAAGTTCTTCGTTATTAAATTAAATTTGCAAGTCCAAACTATATAATTGGCATCTTTTATTTTTGGCTTTCATAATGTTATATGAAAAGAAAAAAAATTATATGAAGAATTAGCAAAGGGTCTTAATGTTGAAGATCTGGACGTACCTCTGAATGTGGCTAGGTATGACCTGTATTGCATCTTGCTTATTTAACTATTGTTCTGGTGTGCAGGCAGAAATGAAAATACTTAAAGGGCCACATGAGGATTTGGAGAGTTATCTCGGGGCAATTGGTCAATTAAGAAACATTATTAAATTCTTTAGCAGCCATAAAGGTTTTAAGAGTAGTGAGGTAGTGCTTAACCAGGCAAATAATCTACTTGCAAAAGCCATCTCAAAGCTTGAAGATGAGTTCAGACAGCTATTATCTTCCTACAGGTATCTGCATACTTCTTTTTTTTTTTTTGGAAGAATTCTACATACATGTTAAGTATGCCTTTTTATTGACTCATGAATTTTCTTGGAAGGACAAAGCATTTCTTCTATTCAAATAAAAAGTTATTTGTAAAACCACCAGAAATCTCTTTCATTTTTCTCTGTGATTGTTAGCTTTTCATTATAAAAAAAAGGTTAAAATACCATTTTGATCCCCGTACTTTGTAATTTGGGTTTGTTCCATTTTGGTCCTTGGACTTTCAAATGTCCAATTTTAGTTCCTGTACTTTCAATGAAGCTTAAAATTGGTCCTATGATAAGTTTGAAGTTAATTTTTATCGAAATTGGTTAAATAATTATAATAATTTTAATACAAGAAAAGACAATGTGAACATGTTTCTAAAATTTATAGAGGAAAAACTAATAGAGGCTATTTTTTTAAAAGAAAAATTAACAATAAACTAACAATAAGGATCAATTTTAAGCTTTATTGAAAGTACATGGACTAAAATTGGACATTTGAAAGTACATAGACCTAAATGGAACAAAACCTAAAGTACAGGGACCAAAATGGTATTTAAACCTAAAAAAAAACCCACGAAATCTTACTCATCAATTTCTAACTTTAGTTTTTATTGGTTGCAAAAAATAAGAAGTATTTATCTTCAAGTGCAAAAATACTTGAAAGGGCCACATGAGGATTTAGAGAGTTATCTTAGGGCAATTGATCAATTATGAAAGGATGTTAAATTCTATAGCAGACACGGTTTTTATGCATTCAGAAATGATAATAGGGAACATGGTATGAAGGGTTCTAAAAGTTAACCCTTTTTTCCCTAAAAAAATTATCTTTTTATTATTATTAATTTTTTGGCATTCTATATATGGGTAATGCATATTACTTGAGCTTAAGTTTTCGTGTGTAAGTTCTTAATATTTTTTGGGGGCAATTCAGCAAACCTGTGGAGCCTGAGCGTCTTTTTGATTGCTTGCCAAAATCGTTGCAACCATCTTCAGACTCTCCTGGTCAACATGATGATTCAGGTGGAAAGAATCACTCCTCAAATCATCATGCTGCACATCATGATAATAACTTGGAGACTGCTGTCTACACACCTCCCACTCTCATACCACCACGTGTTCTACCACTGCTACACGATTTATCACAGCAGATGGTTCAAGCTGGTCATCAACAGCAAATTCTAAAAGTCTACAGGTATGAAGCTCTGTTTTTCTAAATTTTTTTTGTTACTGGAAATGTGACCATACCTTAAGGAGCTGATAAAAACCCAATTAGAATCGAAGTAAAACTATCTATTTGTACATCATTGACATTTCTTCTTGAAGGAAAAATAGTATGTTTAAAGTGACAATGAGAGTTTCAAGATCTGGGAACAGAATCTTGGAAGAGAAATTCCCAACCCAAACGTCTACCCTAAAATGACTTTATCAGTCATCTCTAAGAATAAGTTTCATGCAAGAGAGGAAAGGCTTATCCCTATATCTTCTTTTGGCCAGGGATACCCGTTCAGTAGTTCTGGAAGAAAGCCTACGGAAATTGGGAGTTGAAAAACTTAGCAAAGATGATGTCCAGAAGATGGCTTGGGAGGTTTTAGAGGCAAAAATTGGCAACTGGATTCATTTTATGCGTATTGCAGTAAGCACGGAATATTTAATGTTTAATGAGTTTTTCCTGTGGCTTCCAAATAATTATTGTGCTTAATCACAGGTCAAACTACTGTTTGCTGGAGAACGAAAAGTGTGCGATCAAATATTTGAAGGCTTTGAATCGCTTAGAGATCAATCCTTTGCAGAGGTTACAAGTAGTAGTGTGTCTGTGCTATTCAGTTTTGGGGAGGCAATTGCTAAAAGCAAGAGGTCACCAGAAAAGTTGTTTGTACTTTTGGACATGTATGAAATAATGCGAGAGCTTCACTCAGAGGTATGGCTAATGTTTTGCTTTCACCCGAATATTGCATGTACAAGTTGTTAACCACCATTTTTAAAAAAAATAAAGAATCGAACTTTCATTGAGAAAAAATGAAAGTTCTCTTTGGTGATTGCAAAATTATGAGTTCTTCTGATTTAACCACGGGCTCCTTTCCTTTGAGCCCCGATAAAAAAAAAACTTCACAAGTTTGTATTATAATCTTTTCTTTTTAAAATGTCTCTTTCCCACCACGTATGCTAAATGGTATTGTATGTGACCGTCACTTTAAAGATCTGTCTGGTTATAATATGGCTACGACCTATGATTCTTCTGACCAATCATATCGTAACTTTTAGAACTTTCCATTTACGTTTTACCCGTATTTGAGCAATTGGCTTGGAAAGACTTGCTGCATAGATAGTCCAAGTTATTTGGGTTCATTTGAACTTATAATCTAAATAATTAGTTTGCTCACAATCTAAGGTTAGAGTAATTTTGTGAGAATGAAAATGGTAGAACCAACCCTTTTCAAACACCTTCGAATGATAATATAATGATATTAACTTATATGCGTCACTGATATTCTACTGAACTGGGATATTAGCAACCTGGCAATTAAAGTCAAACTAAGGTTGCTATCGATCAAATTAATTTTGTTTCATCTCCAGACTCTGATGTTATGTGAATAAAGTGGAAAATTTTATATTATTTACAAATCATTCCTCCTAATTGTGTTTCCTATAAAGAAATCTCTTTTTTAAATTAAACACTACCCTTTAAGGATTTTCCATTATTTTATAATGCTTCTTTGTGGATCGTTGTAACTTATGTTTCATTTATTCCTTTTGCCCCCCTTCTCTCTCTTTGTTTGTTTTTTTTTTTTTGGGGGGGGGGGGGGGGGGGGGGGGGGGAGGAGATAATCATTGATTAAAATGGACCAATGTAAATTCTAGGAAACATGAGACTGGAAAGCTGTTCCATCTCTTTCAATGCGCATCACTTGAAGCTGCGTGAATATTTTGCTTGTCTTTTCTGGCCTTTGGGACTTGGACTACAAATAGGGAAAAATGCTTCCAATTTGTTTTTTTTGTGTCTTTGACGATACAACTAGACAAGACCTGTGCACGCTCACACACAATTAGCTCACTATATATATGTCTTTAAAATTTTACTTTTTTTAATGATCAACTGAAAATTTTGATCCATTTATTGATTGACATTTTAAACTCGTCCAGATTGAGACAATTTTTAAGGGTAAAGCGTGCAACGAGATAAGGGAATCTGCATCAGGTTTGACCAAACGGCTTGCACAGACAGCTAAGGATACATTTGGTGATTTTGAGGAAGCTGTTGAAAAAGATGCCACAAAAACTGCGGTGTTGGATGGAACTGTTCATCCTTTAACAAGCTATGTGATTAATTATGTCAAATTTCTTTTTGAGTAAGTAAATCTTATGACGATTTCTGAATATTTAGGAATTTGCATTTTGATGCATATGGTTTGATTACTTATGCATGATTTGCTGATTGGTTTTGTGTCTAGGAATTACTTTCTTGCTTACTAGAATGAGATGAACTTTCTTGTTTTACTCTTTTTTGTGTTGGGGGCTGGGGGGGTGGGGGGGGGGGGGGAATTTGCCATCTGACACTGTCGTGGAGGGTCTAATCTTATAATGAAAAACAGCCAATTTTATTCTTCACTCTCCTGTAAAAAATGTTATTCACCATTTATTATTCAAGCATCTAAACCAAAGACTCTTGATGATGCCGCTGTTACTTCCTTGCCGGTTGCCAATTTAATATTAGTTTTTTTCCCTAAAATATATATTTGTTTCAATAATGTTCGGTTTCTCATACAAGAAAACATAGTTCTGCATTCTTAGTGAGTCTTCGGATGCTTTACTTTCACTGCCTCTGGCCCTCTGCTATCTCTTCAGTTTCAGTAATTTTTCTTGTGCTTTTGTTGATCTACAAATTTCCACTTGAAAAAATTTCAGCTATCAAGCAACCTTGAAGCAGCTTTTCCAAGAATTTGAAGATAGTGGTCAAACGAGTTCGGAATTGGCCTCTGTCACAATGCAAATAATGCAGGCCCTTCAATCTAATTTAGACGGAAAATCTAAACATTACAGAGATCCTGCTTTGACTCATTTATTCCTCATGAACAACATTCATTATATAGTTAGATCTGTTCGCAGGTATGCTTTATAGAGGCTATTTTTAGAACTTGTTTACCTGTGCAAACTTGTTACTTATTTAATGATTTTCTTTTCAGATCTGAAGCCAAGGATTTGCTAGGGGACGATTGGGTTCAGCGACATAGGAGGGTTGTACAACAACATGCAAATCAGTATAAAAGGAATGCTTGGTCAAAGGTGATCTAATATATAAGTATTGACTAGAAACATATACTTTTTGTTGATATTTAAAAAGTTACTGGCTAAAGACTTCTTATAGAAACAAATCAACAAAGCCCACTAAAGCCAAAACTAAACATTCTTAAATGAAATGAGGACTTGTGGATGTGTTATAAGAGAAAAACTGAGCATTTTCTATAATGTACTCTGTTGTCCTATTACATACTGAAGATAAGTAACTGCAACTTGCAGATTCTGCAATGTCTCTCTGTTCAAGGGTTAACTTCATCTGGCGGTGGCAGCGTACCTGGTATAGATGGAGGCAACAGTAGTGGAGTTTCTAGGGCGCTTATTAAAGACAGGTTACTGTCACGACGGCTTTATGCAACTAAATCTGTTCCGTCAATTCAGTCATTTTGTAATGCTTTTATTGTAATTGGAATATTATTATGTTACCAGGTTCAAGACTTTCAACATGCAGTTTGAGGAACTGCATCAAAGGCAATCTCAATGGGCAGTTCCTGATACCGAGTTGCGGGAGTCTCTAAGACTTTCAGTTGCTGAAGTCTTACTTCCTGCATACAGATCCTACCTAAAACGTTTCGGGTGTGTATTCCTGATCTCTTCCATAGATGTTATTGAAACATTTAGGACATGTTTGAAATCAGTTGTGGTTTTAATCGTGGTTTTAATCATGTATCGAAAGGAGGTAGAAGTTTTAGTCTGAGTTCATTCATTGCAGGTTGATATCCTATTTCATTCTGTTGATTTCGTAATATGCATGTGAGCTTGCACATACAAGTGCTCATAACAATGTTTCTCACATTTGCTTTAAATCTGCATTTGTTATCATAGGCCACTAGTTGATGGTGGAAAGAATCCCCAAAAGTATGTCAGATACCAGCCAGAGGATCTCGAAAGGATGCTCGGAGAATTTTTCGAGGGGAAGAACTTGAGCGAACCTAAGCGGTAGATATGCAGTTTCATGATCTCTTCTCTAGCATCAAGATCGGCATGGCTGACTTTCAGTCATTGCTCCAAGTTGCCCCCTGTTTTTTGAGGTCCAAAACTTGTGAGGTTCCTCCTTTCATCAAGCTGGTGATGAGTTTTAGCATTCTTGCATAAATGACACTGTTATCAACATCTTGGCTTTGCATAGTTTCTTTGATTCTTTGCCTTTTCCCCTTCATGGGTTGAATGGTTTTTCCTCTAATATTATTTTCTACAATGTAAATATAGGTACTATGAGGTGATATAGTGTTTTTTTTTCTTTTCCTCTTCTTTCCTTGTATCCACTGTCTATTCATGTATTAATATTAAGCTCTGAAAGCCATTATTATTGTATTAATTTGAAAGATTCCATCATACCCAAGGACGCAATTTTTTTTACCATAGTTTGGAAACTGTGAATTGGAAGAAATGCAAGGTTATTCAACTATATAAAAGTAAAGCATAGAAAGATAACATTGAATATTGGCTAAATTACAAGTTTAGTCCATAAACTTTTAAGTTTGTGTCTATTTGGTTCATGAACTTTAAAAAGTGTCCAATAGGTTCGAACTTATAATTTTGTGTCCAATAGATCTTTGAATTTTAAAAAGTGTCTAATAAGTCTTTAAACTTTTAATTTTGTGTTCATCGGGCCTCTGAAATTTTAATTTTGCGTTTAATAGGTCTTTGATTTATTTGACATTTTTTAAAATTCATGAAATAGTAGACACAAAATTGAAAGTTCAAAGATTTATTATACATTTTTAAAGTTCAAAGATCTATTAGATACTTTTTAAAGTTAAGAGATTTTTTAGTTCGAAACTTGAAATTCAAGGATTAATCTTGTAATTTAACCTTGAATATTTTATATTCTCTTGAGGATATGATTAATTTTCGTGGTAGTTCAAGTTGGAGTACTTTCTCTAATGAAGAAATCTTGATGCCTTGAAAGATTTGAAGATATCTATAAGATAGATGTGAGAATTTTTAAAGGCAATTGAGAAAAGTCATGGAAATAAAAATGTGTAATGGGGAATGTCAAAGGGGGAAAATATACCTTTTGGATTGGCCTCCTTAATTGAATTTGATTAAAGGGATGATAAGGTGGGATTGATGCCTTTGAGAATATAAAAGATATGCTTTTTATATAGGTAGCTTTTTATATGGAGGAAAATATCCAAATGTCATGTGGAGGATCTTCCTGTTTTGGTGGCTGTGGTGAAAATGTGCTTGTCCTTGGATGGCTTGAAGCATTTGAAAAAAATTACTATTGAAGAACATGCAAATTAATTAATATATCATTTTATTTTATGGATCACACATTATTCTTAAATAACTAAGGCTCCAGTTTGATAACGATTTCGGACCTATTTGGAATGAATTTTCAAGTGCTTAAAAACATTCTTTCAACACTTAAAAAAGAAAACCATTTTTTAAGCACTTGAAAATTCATTTCAAACATGTCATTTTTTTTAGTTTTTCTAGCTATTTTTTAAATTTATGCTTGTTTCCTCATAATTTCTTTGCTATAATTTTTACTTTTCTTAAAGAAACATTTAAATTTTCAGTTAAATTCCAAAAATAAAAGCAAGTTTTTAGAAACTACTTTGTTTAGGCCCCGTTTGATAACCATTTGGTTTTTAGTTTTTGGTTTTTGAAAATTAAGCTTGTTTTCTCCCAATTTCTCTACGATGGTTTTCATTTCCCTTAAGGAAATATTTGAATTCTTAGCCAAATTCTAAAAACAAAAACAAGTTTTTGAAAACTACTTTTTTTAGTTTTCAAAACATGGCTTGGTTTATGAAAACATAGGCAAAAAGTATATGACAAAACAAGTAAAACCATAGGTGAGAGTAGTATTTATAGGCTTAATTTTTAAAAACCAAAAACCAAAAACCAAATGGTTATCAAACGGGGCCTTAGTTTTCAAAACTTGACTTGATTTTGAAACCATGTTTAGAAAGTAGATAACAAAACAAAGAAATTCATGAATGAAAGTAGTATTTATAAACTTGATTTTCAAAATCTGAAAACCAAAAACCAAGACCCTGTTTGACAACCATTTGGTTTTTGAAAATCAAGCCTATAAATACTACTTCTACCTATGGATTTCTTTGTTTTGTTATATACTTTTTACCTATGTTTTAAAAAATCAAGCCAAGTTTTGAAAACTAAAACAAGTAATTTTCAAAAACTTATTTTTGTTTTGGAATTTAGCTAAGATTTCAATTTTTTTTCCGTAAGAAAGATGAAATCTATGTAGAAAAATGGTAAGAAAACAAACACAATTTTCAAAAACCAGAAACTAAAAAGCAAACGACTACCAAACAGGACTCAAAATGATTATCAAACAAGACCTAAACCTTTTTCTAACTCTCTGAGTACCTACTCCCTTCGTCCATGATATCAATTTTCCTTTCTAAATAGTTACATAATGTTGTTGGATCTCACACTTTTAAATAAAATTGCTATGATTGAGAATGCACGAGAGTTGCATCCATACTATTGTAGTATTTGAAAATTTCTCTCTTAAATATTATTGACACGGTTGATAATAAATGAGAGTAGTACAAAGAATTAATTTTCTATACTATCGTTAGTATGTTTATTTTTATTTTTGTATTTATCACTCCTTTGTGGGTTTACTTTGTTGACATTCACTTTGAAGCCTTTGAGAACAAAATAGGGTTAGTTGGAAAACCCTCGTGTGAGTTTAGGGTTACGAATAGGGTTTGAAAAAAATCTCACATGTTATCTCCATGATGAATAGAATTAATTAAGTTTTAATTTTGAATGCTTTTGTTATAGCAATCTTCAAATTCAAGTCAACCTTGTTGTACACTATATATTAATTTTTACAAAATCATAAGCCTCACAAATCAAATATAGATTATACAAATCAAGTCTTCTAGAATCATTTGTTTGCATGATTAGATTATACAAATTTAAGTTTTCCAACTCTGAATTTCATAAATTTGAGCTTATTATAATTTTAAACCAAATATTTGGTACCTATTTTTTTTTCTTGAGAATATTACATTACAAATACATGAGTGTCATGTCAATTCCTACGACTTCTTAGAGGTTAATAAATATTTTCTCGAATGTAAAAAATACAAATAAAAATGGCTCTATAAGGTTAAAAATTTATCAATGATAGACATACTTTTGTTTTCCTAAAAGGAAATAAGGAGAATCCTATTTTTAACTTTTGGCAACAAAACATCAACAAGGGCCAAGATATGCATGTGGGACCCATAAAGTAATATGTTTGGTTTAAGCCTTTGTCAAGATTTGGCTTTTTGGCTCTATAAATAAGAGACTTCTAAGCTTTTATTCTTCATAGAATGAGCTAAAAACCAATGAGAGATGAGTTGAATCTTTCAAGTGCATTAGTAATGGTTGTTGAGATCTCCTCTATCAATGGCCTCTTTTAAGAATGAGTCCATGTTTTCCTTTTGTATTACTTGAGCTTCTCTTTAAAGGCATTTTCTTTTGCTTTCTCTCCCTCAAGGGCTTCTGACAAATGTTGCATATTGTTTGTAATAGGCCTGAAGCCCTTGGAAGAGAAACTGAAAGGTGTCTTTTCAACATAATTTAAATTACTTTTCGAATCTTAATTCTATTATTATTGACAATTTTTTTTATTTGATATTTTTTTTTTCTAGTGAAATGATTCGTAGCTTAGCTTCAAAAACAGTTATTGTTTGAATCTCTCTATTTAGTTGTCTTTGTAAAAAGTTTGTACTAAAGACAACAAAATAGAATTATTGCATAGCCTAAAAGGTTACATTCCATGCATATATTACAATAACAATGGTTGTTTTAATTTGGTTAAATTACAATTTTAGTTCTTGAATTTTTAAGATTGTGTTTAATAAGTCCCTAAATTTTAAAAAGTATTTGATAGGATTTTAGACTTTCAATTTTGTGTCTAATAGATCAATGGACTTTAGAAGTGTTTAATAGATCCCAAAACTTTTAATTTAGAGTTGAATTATAAAGATTCTATGGTTTAAGGGTTTGATTGTAATGATCTTTATAGTTCATAGTTAGTGCATTTTCAATACCTAAGGAGATGTCAAAGTGAACATAGGTTAGCGGTAATTGACATGTACTCTCGACTATGGTTAGAGGTTTGAATCCTCCAACCCCCAATTGTTGTTGAATTAAAAAATAATAATGACTTAATTGTAAAATTTTGTAAGTTTAGAAGGAGTGATCATCAAATTGAAAATTTGAGGGTATGATTATAATATTCCTTGAATTTTAAGGGTAATTTTTGTAATGGCTAAATATATATTTTAGTCTCTAAAAGAAGAAAATTGGTTAAAATACCATTTTGGTCCCTGTACTTTGAGCTTTGTTCCATTTTGGTCAATGTACTTTCAAATGTCCAATTTTAGTCCATGTACTTTCAATAAAGCTTAAAATTGGTCCCTATGACAAGTTTGAAGTTAATTTTGATCAAAATTGGTTAAATAATAATAATAATTTTAATACAAGAAAATACACCATGTGAACGTACTTCCAAAATTTATAGAGGAAAAGCTAATAGATACCAACTTTTTTTAAAGAAAAATTAACCATAAACTAATAGCAGGGACCAATTTTAAGCTTTATTGAAAGTACATGGACTAAAATTGGACATTTGAAAGTACATGGACTAAAATGGAACAAAGTTCAAAGTACAAGGACCAAAATGATATTTTAACCAAGAAAATTTCTAAATCCTTCTTCTAGATTTCTAAAAAAGGTAAAAATTTTGAATTTTCTTTTCTCAAATAACTTTTTTACTCCAAATTTTCTCCTATTTAGTATGTATTATGTCACGAAATTTATTATTAGATAATTTTAACATTCACCATAGTAAAAGACTAAATTGAAAAATATTAAAACATAAAACTTTTTAAAGAATAAAGAATAAAGTAATTGAAACTTTTAAAAAACATAGAGAGAATTTGCAATTTTTTTTTCAAGTGTTGTATATATAATTATATTTTTTTTGGAGAGGAGTTGAAAAGTAGGAGTTTGAATTTGAAGGGCCAAAAGAGTGGCCACGTTGCGCGCCATTGAAGTCCAACTCAAAATGAAGTTGCGGAGCTTCAGGCTTCTGGTTCTGCTTGGCTGCCGAGAAAATTGGAACAATCTGCAAGAGCCACGCTCGCTCCGGTAATCATCAAGTTCTTCCACATCTCAATTCCATATTCGTTTTCAATATTCTTCTATTTTCTCTTCACTTCATCTTGGAAAATCCTTCTATACTAGTTCCTAAAAATGCCTGGAGATGGTGAAATCACAGAGGATCGAACGATGGAAGCCTGCAGCAAGGGAGCCTGCGATTTCAAAACGACGAAGCGTTTTTCCGATGATATCATGCCTCACATCCTTAATCTGTGAGTTCCTTCTTGATTCTCTCTCTCGTCTTTGAAATTTTTGCTTCTACACGTTTGTTTGATTTTCGTTGTGAATTTTTTTGAACGATGAGATTATTTTGTTTAGCTATGGATCTTCTGCAACGCCTCGGGATTTCGAAATCTACGCTCCCGATGCTTCGTTCGAGGATCCACTCACGAGAGCTCACGGGTATGTACTGTTGGATTGGATTTTAGAAGATGAACTTGTCGATTTATGATTCATATCTTCCAAAAAGAAATTTGCCTACGAGTTGCTTGTCTCTTTTTTCTTTTACAAGTATATTTTGTTTTAACTCGTAATTGTTTATTTAACAGTTATTAGAGTTAATGGAGTTAGTTTTACTCTGTTATTATGAGTTATTTTACTTTGTTTGTTAGTTAGTTTTACTGACTTCTCTGTAAACTGTATATATATATTTTTGGTGGAAATATGAAAAAAGAGGAGGAGCCACGTTTCCACATTTTCCCACGTGTAATATGGTATCAGAGCAAAATTCTATCTCTTCCGCGTAGTTCATTTTTTTTTCGAAGATCTTCGAGCTTCATCAATGGCGTCTTCTTCGAATGGTTTTTCCTCTGTTCAAGCCTCTTCTGCAGATGCTTCTTCCAATCCCTATTTTTTGCATCACAATGATACTTCCAACCTCGTGCTTGTCTTAGATTTTCTTACTGATGACAATTACGTAACTTGGAGTCGTTCGATGCTTCTTGCCCTATCAATTCGAAATAAACTTGGCTTTATCGATAGCACTCTACCCCATCCAACTGGTGATTTGCTTCCTGCTTGGACTCGTAACAACAATGTTGTTATTGCATGGATGTTGAATTCGGTATCCAAGGACATTTCCTCCAGTATTTTGTTCACTGACTCTGCTCGAGCGATTTGGCTAGACCTCACGGATCGTTTTCAACGAAAGAATGGACCTTGTATATTTGAACTCAAACGAGGTATGGCTAATACTCAAACGAGGTATGCTGATATCTGGGGACCTTTTGTCACACCTTCGCATTCCGGGTATAGATATTTTCTCATCTTAGTTGATGATTGTACTCGGTTTACTTGGATATACATGTTGCGTGCAAAGTCTGATGTTTTGGTCATTGTACCTCAATTCTTCCAGCTTGTACTGACTCAATATGGAAAGAATATTAAAGTGTTTCGTTCTGACAATGCCCCTGAGTAAAGATTTGAACAGTTCTTTCTCGAGAAAGGTGTTATACATCAATTTTCGTGTGTGGCTAGGCCTGAACAAAATTTAGTGGTTGAAAGAAAGCATCAACACATTTTGAATGTTGCTCGTGCTTTGTTTTTTCAGGCTAAAGTACCTATCAGTTTTTGGAGTGAATGTATTATGACAGCAATATATTTGAACTCCTTCACGGCTTTTAAACTGGTAGACCCCTTATATGTTGCTCCGTGGTTCTTCTCCTGATTACTCTTTAATGAGGGTGTTTGGATGTCTTTGTTTTGCCTCATCTTTATCAACTCACATATCAAAATTTGCCCCTCGTGTTGTACTTGCTGTTTTTGTTGGATATCCCCTTGGTATGAAGGCTTACAAGTTATTTGACATTGAGAAATCTTGTTTCTTTATATCTAGGGATGTGGTGTTTCATGAGCATATCTTTCCTTTTCACATTGTGCTTCTTTCTGATTGTATACATTCAGATTTTTTTGCTGATATTGTTCTCCCTAAATCAGTATGTATCGATACTTCTTTCACTGGTGATACTGATCTTCTCTCTCCCATTGCTGACACGATTAGTCATCAAACCAGCCCCTCCGATACTGCCTCTTTGCCTCTTAATAACAACACTGATCTGTCAACTAGCATACCTACTGTTATACCCGAGGTTCCACCTCTTGATCACCCTACTGATACGCTTTTAGTTCCTAGACGTTCTTGTCATCAAACCAAGTCGCCCACATATCTCCATGATTATCATTGTAGTCTGTTACATGATTATCCTATTTTCCATGAACAAACGAAGCACATCAAGCTTGATTGTCATCTTGTCCGTGATCATTTAGTTGCTGGTTTTTTAAAGTTGCTTCCTATTCGCTCCAGGTTGCAGATAGCAAATGTGTTTACTAAACCTCTCCTTGCTACTGTTTTGTTTCCCTTAATTTCCAAGATGAGTGTTATGGATATTCACACTCCATCTTGAGGGGGAGTATTAGAGTTAATGGAGTTAGTTTTACTCTGTTATTATTAGTTATTTTACTTTGTTAGTTAGTTTTACTGACTTCTCTGTAAACTGTATATATATATATATTTTTGGTGGAAATATGAAAAAAGAGGAGCCACGTTTCCACATTTTCCCACGTGTAATAACAGTTGCTGTGTTTTTCGATTCTGCAGAGTGAAGGAAATCAAATCGGCATTTTATTCTCTGTCCAAGGTTTTATCACTTTCCACTGTTCTCAATTAGTTCCTTTGATTTAACATATAACACGTTTCAGATGAAAAAGTTCACTCAACTTTGTTAGAAATTAAGCCATCTCTGGAGGAGGGTGCTCTTTCCCTTTCAAAAAAAGCGGATACGAATATGATGATTAGATTAGATCAGATAAACCATTGATTCAAATTGTTGCCTCAGTCAAAAGAACAGGGGAAATAGATGCTGATAACATATTTCTGTAGTTGTCTTCATTATACAATGCTGAAAAGTAATATATTAGTCACTATTGTCTGAACGTAAAGAAACATAGGCTCATATGATATATTGACCAAATTCAAATTATACAGAAAGCCTTAAATTTCACCTTTTATTGTATAAATTAGTTCTTTTAAAATTATGAAATAATTCCTATCATGTCTGTTCCTGGTTCTTGTTATGTCTAATTTTTTTTAAGAAAGTAATAATTTAGATTCTGATTGGGATGTGTTCTATGTCCAACATAAACATCTTGATTCCAAGAAGTGCTATTGGTACTTCCTAGCATGAACCTTTGGTTAATTACCCAAAATGAATATATCAGAGGATCTTAACAAAATCATGAATGTTTTGTGGGTTGAAAAGGAGAGAAATGAAATCTTCTCTAAATAGTGTATTTAGACTTTTTCCTTTCTGGTTACTACTACCATATTACTTGCTGCATGTCACTGTAATCCATCAAACAACCTTCCACTATGTCTTGAAGTCTAGATGAATTTTGTTATACTCTTCAGGTCTTCAGTGAATCAAGAATTGTCGAATACACTGTCAAAGAGGAACTTATTTCACCTCGAAAACACGAGGTGCACGACCAAGCACAATTACTATTGTTTTCTTCCTTTATCATTTTATTTACATTTATAGTTGACAAGAATTTAAAATTTGAACGCAGATTATAGTCGATTCTAAGCAACACTATAAGTTCTTGGGGAGGGACATAGATTTGGAATCCCTGATCAAGTTGCATGTTGTTGATGGAAAAATTGTTCGTCACGAGGACTGGTATGTTAGCCAACATTTTTCACCTTTACATTTCTTTGAATAAACTTGTCAGCTCCATGGCAGCAGGGCATCTGCTTTTTCATTATCTTGCTTCCACGTTTTCCTTGCTTGCAAATTGCTGCAATATTGTAAATTTGAACAACTCATACTATGCAAATGATCTTCTGCTGTTGATTTTATACTGTTGATATCATCTGATAGAATATGAGACTTTATAGGTGGAACAAGAAGCCACTTTTGAATAGAGAAACAGTGAAGTTACCAATGGTCGGTCGAATTTTGGAAATGACTCGAAGATGTGCGATGTTAACAACTCATGCAATGATGCGATTTGGAAAAGATTAAACTATAGTCGATACCAAACCATCCAATAGACTGAACCAATATGAATATAGTTTCTCTCTTTATAGTGTTATACTTTGAATCACCTCAATGGAAATGAGGACATAAGGTAGAACATTATAACTACATCTCCAAGTTTATATTATCTTCTCAATTGAGTATGGTCATTGAGCAAATATGGTCTATCTGGTTCTGTAATTTGTAACATGATGCCTTGATTCTTCCTTGTCATCATTGAGGATACTCGGTGTGATGGTTTCGCTGGATCACTACAATCAAATTTTGTTTCCCTATACGAGATAAAGAGAATTGCGAATGATTGGACATGTTTGAGAGTGATTTTGAAATGGTTAAAATTATTTTTATCGTATTTAAAATCACTCCGAAACATGCTTTTAATTATTCAAAATCAATTTTTATGGTATGAAAATTGCGTTTAAAAGTTATTTTAAACATGTTGATTTTCAATGATTAAAGATATGTTTCGGAGTAATTTTAAACATAACAAAAGTTATTTTAACCATTTCAAAATCACTCCCAAACATGCACTCAAGTTGCATGGTACCTTACTAAAACTACTCTAATAGTCTTTATAAATGGGGAAAGAGTTTTAAATTTAGGAAGAGTGAGGGAGGAATGAGAGTTAGAATTTGGAGGTATAATAATCATCCATACTTATTTTGTCCAAGATGAGACTCCAATTTTTAAGGATGCTGTCACCAAGTCAGGTTACTTGATCTTGCACCAAATGACTCAAATATGTTTTTTTTTGGGTACAAAATGTAGTAATGTTGCTTTCTCCACATGTGGTGGATTTGGTTCCATATAATATAATGATTTGGGTCAATTTTTTAATGGGTTTCAGAAATCTCTCAAGTCAAACTCCCAACACATTCTAGAGTAACTAGAAACTTTTAACGTGCGTTGCACGTGTGATGATTATGTTTTAATTATTTTTCTATTTAAAAAATTAATTATAAGTAATATTATTAAATTAATAAATAACTATATTTTAGAAAACAAATTTTGAATAGTTAAATGTGTATACTTGATATTTTATTTTACATATATTATTATTTTATTCATAATGTATATTTTTAAAACTTATTTTGAACATATTTTTTAATTAAGGGATGAAATCATGTTTTCAAGTCAAATACAAAAGAATTTCATAAATTTTAGTTTTTTCTTTAGAAATATATCTCCATTCAACTTACTCATCATCAATATATTCATTTTTTAAATAAAAATTTTGATTCGCAATTTTGAAAATCTGTAGTAACTCTCTATTTGAGGCTTTTATGAAAGAAAATAACTCAAAAAGTATGAGAGAGAACCAATTAGTTTGGTCAATTTAACTTGAAATTGAATTGAACTAATTTAATCATGTCCTATTAATTAATATAAAAATTTTTAATTTTTAATTTAATTAATATATTGTGGTTGTTTTGGTTGGTGGAAAATTAAATAATTACTTTTTATTTTTAAAATAAGAATAATTTATTTTTACATCATTTTTTAATTTAAATACATATTAGATATTTATAGATTTGTATCTCAAACAAAAAAAAAAAAAAAAAATATTTATAGATTTGGATGGTCTTGCTGGTTTTAGGAGGTTCTAAAATTCTTATTATGGATTTGGTTAGTTTTAAGGGATTTTTTTTTCTAAAAAAAAACCGTTTATGGTTTTATGGGGTTTAATATTTGTTTATTTATTTTTAATTTTTTTTCCCTTCTTTCATTGCTTACTATACTTATTTCTTTAGAGGATATTATCTTCAAAAGTTGTAATAATATAATTTAGTTAGTTTTAAGAGTTTATTGATTTTATTGATTTAAATTCTTTTATAAGATCTTTTTTAATTTCATTGCTTGCTTAATACATATTTTGTATTGTTAATTATTCACCTTGTTTTATATTTCTACTATGAAATAAATATTTTATTATTAATAATTTTTGTAGTAGTAAAAATGATGGTTCGAAATGATGAATTACTACTAATATATTGTTTTTTTTTAAACTCAAATGACAATGGAGTATGTTAGTTGCAAGTTTATTTATTTATTTCATTATTTTTTTTTGTTTGTGTATTTTTCTTTTTCTCCCTTAATTTTTTGCCATTGCTTATTTAGTATTTATTTATTTATCTTTTTTTCTCCTATTTTTTTCACTTAATTTAGTAATTTTTCATAATTTGAATTTCAAATTTTCTTGGCATTGTTTGATAACCATAGTATTTTTCGTTTTTCAGTTTTATGAAGTTCAAAATGTGTTCTATAATAGATTATCATTATAAACACTATTGCACCAATTTGTTTTTTATTCAATTATTTACCTTTTAAAAATATTATCAAAATCTAAGTAAATTTTTTAAAACTTATAAGAAAAATGGTTTCCAAAAAGTAGATCATATGTGTTTTTAAGTAAGTGAAAAACAGACGAAATAAATGGTAAGGATGCAAGTCTAATTTTGGGATGTAGAAAACTAAAAAAAAAAAATTATTACCAGACCTAGCCTTAGTATTTCAAATATCTTAAAGTAGTAAGACAAATGTTTGAAAATGATGGAGTACTTGCAACTTGAGAATTTGATGCAAAATCTTGAAGGTAAGATTGTTCTATTGTATTTACAATCTCTATATATTTAGAATAATTGTCATAAGAGTCATATGGTGATATTAAAAATTATTCTTGGGATTAAAAAAAATGTTTGTAATTATTGTTTAAAAGGTTAGATGCTTACAAACTTGGATGCTCTCTTCTTCCAAATTCAAAGAATTCCTCTTTTGTTCTTCTTTGAAACTTTGAATCAATTTGATACAAAAGAAAAACAACAATTGCATTTTGTTGACATGAATTTCCAAATGTAATACAAAACAATTATAAATTAAAAAGAAAAAGGCTAAATGTTCCCATTACAATAATCTATGCCTCATTTGGTAATAATTTGGTTTTCGAAAATTATACTTTGTTTTCTTCGTATTTCTTACCATGGTTTTCATCTTTATTAATAGAATTCCATCGTTATTAAGAAAACATTTGAATTCTTAGTCAAATTCCAAAAACAAAAACAAGTTTTAAAAAACTACATTTTTTAGTTTTCAAAACTTAGCTTTGATTTTGAAAACATTTGGGAAAAGTAGATAAGAAAACAAATAAATTCATAGATGGAAGTAGTGTTTATAGGTTTAATTTTCAAAAACCAAAACTAAAAAATCAAATAGCTATCGAATGGACCCTAATTAATTGAATCCAAACATTAAACAATAAATTCCAATAATGGATTAAACACGAAACCTTAAAATGCTAAGTCTTAATAAGATTAAGTTATAGTTTAAAAAAAAAAAGAGACTAAATTGGAAACCCTAAATCATAAAATTCTAAGTCTTTTTTTAGTTAAATAATTACAGGATGAATGATCGAACTATTAATTTTTGAAATGATAATTAGTTTCTTATCCAATCAGCTATGCCCGAATTAGCATAAAATTTTAAGTCATAAATCTTAAAACTCTAGTCAACTTGAGCTTCGAATGCACATCCTGAATATGTGGTTGAATTAAAAAAAAAAAACCTTAAAACTTTCAACTCTAAATCATTATTGTTACAACTTAAATAAATGCGAGCGGAGCATTTGAAAGAAGGCTATTAATGCTTAAACCGTTAACTAATGTCAGTTGGCATAAAAAAAAGAATTATTAAATTATAAATTTAGTTCATGAACTTTGAGTTTTGTGTCGTCTATAGACTTTTAATTTTGTATTTAATAGGTACCTGACAAATTCGAAAATTTTTAAAATTAAATTATCTATTAGATATAAATTTAAATTTTATATCTAATGAAACCTTAAAATTTTAATTTTGTGTTTAGTAGATCCGTAATTTTTAAAAAATTCAAAAGTTTAGAGGTTAAATCTATAATTTTAAAAGTTCAGAAATCAAATATACACAAATCTAAAAGTTTATAGATTATCTTTATAATTTAACCAAAATGAAACTATTAAACTTCTTTAGAATAAGGAAAAAGAAAATGAAAATATTAAACAAACAAGTTTCAGTAATATACATATTATATTATTGTAAAAAAATATATATACATATTATATTTTTTCAACAAAAAAAAAAGTAATATACATATTATTGAACGAAAAAAGAAAAAAAAAGTAACGGTTCTTTTGATCAAGTCCAATCCGAGTCTCGTTTTAGAGACCTTTCGGGCTCGTTTGATAACGTTCCTGTTTCCTGTTTCTTGTTCCTGTTTCTCATTTTTCAAGAAACAGACATGTTTGATAAACCATCATGTTTCTTGTTTCTAAATTTTTTAGAAACGTTTCTAAAAAAATAGCAGATTTTGAGAAACTTCAAAAAGTAGTTTCTCAAATTCTGTTTCTATTTTTTATTTTAAGGTTTCATGCATGTATTCTTATTTCTCTTTTTACTCATCTCTCCTATCTCTCTTCTTTCTCTCTCTTCCATTCTATTTTTTTTCTTTTAATACTTTTTAATCTTTTTGTTTTTTCTTCTTTTTTATTTTTATTTTTTGATTTATTTCTTTCTATTCGTTCTCTCTCTTTCATCATAATCTTTTTTCTTTTAATAGTTCATTATTTTTTTTTCTTTTTTTCTTTTTACTTTTCTTTTTTCGTTTATGTTTTTCTCTTCGCTCTTATTTTCTTTTACTTTACATTAACGAGCTTATAGTTATTATTTTCTATTTAATTCTCTATTATTTTTCCTTTTGGTACGATTTTTTTTTTTATTAAATAAAAAAACTAATAATGTATTTCATGTTTACCATTAAATGTAAAAAAATATATACATTCTCTCTCTTTTTCTGATTTTACTTGTGTGTATTATTGGCTAATGCATTTTAAAAAAAAATAAAAATAAAGTTTATTATTAAATTAAAGAAATGTGGGTATGTTCGATTGTCTAACCTTAGACAATTTACAAATTCGTCTAATCGAACTAACTTTTGTAAGTCAAAATCGTTCAAGGTGAATTGATTCAAGTGAGAAATAACTTTGCAAATCAAATTTGAACAACATTTGAAGGATAAAATTTATTATTATTATTATTAATTAGATGTTGGGCCTTAATAAAATACTATAACCTTTTTATAATTGTTTTATATTTATTTTAATGCATGTTATATGTTTTATTATAGTATATGTACTAAATTTTATTTTTACCAAAAAACAAGAAACAAGAAACAGAAATAGTTATCAAACATGTTTCTGTTTTTAGTTTTTAAGAAACAGAAACAAGAAACAAGAAACAAGAAACAAGAAACAAGAAACGAGAAACGAGGACGTTATCAAACGGGGCCCACTTCCCTTCTCCAACGATACTCAGTACGAACTTCTTCAGTCGCTGATTCCAATGCCCTCCATCCAACCGTGACGGTTCTGTCACGACCGAAAGAAAATTCGGTCTCTCATCCGATAATTGCACAGTGTGGCGGATCCAAAATTTTATATTAGGGAGACGTAAATACATATAAAGTTAAAATTATAAATTTAGTCCATGAACTTTTAGATTTATATCTATGTAGTCCTTCAACAAGGTTTTGATAGGTTTTTGAACTTTCTATTTTGTACCAATAGATCTCTTACCTATTTGAAAATTTTAAAGATTAATATTCTATTAGACACTATTTTTTTTTTGAAAATTTTAATTTTGTGTCTAATTGGTCCTAAACTTATTTGATATTTTTTTTTAAAAAAATCATGTATCTATTAGATAAAAAATTGAAAGTTTAAAGTCCAATTAGACACAAAAGTTAGAATGGTTAATTTAAAAAAAATTTATATATCTGAAACATGTTGGATACAAAATTGAAAGTTCATGAATCAATTAGACATTTTTAAAATTTAAGGACTTATTATAAACAAAATTAAAAGTTCAAGAACTTATTAGATATTTTTTAAAGTTCAAAGACTTCTTAGATACAAATTTAAAATTTTAAACATTAAACTTGTAATTTAATCTTTATATAAATATACCTTTAAATGCATTAATATATTTAAATTAAGAAATATTAATTTCTTTTAAAAAATTAAGTCACATTAATTAATCACAATAAACCATTATAGATTTTTTTTTTTTAGTACAACCATTGTTCACCTAAATATCTAAACAAAAAATGAAACTTGAAATATAAAATGTACTAAAAGTTAAAATAATAAATAAATATGTATATTGGAAAATTAAATGTACAAAACATGCTAATTAGACTTGAACACCGAAATCAGAAAACAAAAGCGTTAGCCAGTGCCCCTGTACCAACAAGCCAACATACATTTTTTATAGGGGTAGTTGCAACAATGACAACAAAATTTGGCCCAATTGCAAGCGTATCTTATTTATCCCATTTGTAAATATAGCAAAAAAGTTAGCCCAGCCCAAACAGAATCTTCAAAATGTCCAAAATAGCCCTTCATTTAATTCCACGTTTTTACAATATGAAATATATTAACAGTCTATCAGTGATGTACTATTGATATACCTAATATGAAGTATATCAGTAATATACTACTGATATACTTTATTTAAATATATCAATGAAATAAAATTTATAATATTCAATATATCAATAGTATATAAAAAATACCTAATTGAAGTATATCAAGAATATAACAATAATTTATATTTAGTATATCAGATATACTTAATATGAAGAATATCAGTGATATACTACTGATATACTTTATTTAGTATCAATGAAATGTCATTCTTAATATAAAATATATTAATAGTATATCGGTAATTTATAATCAGTATATCAGATATACCTATAAGAAGTATATCAAACATATATCAGTAATTCATATATGAGATATACATAATATGAAGTATATCAATGATATATTATTGATATATTTGATTTGAGTTCTTGACTTTATTAATGGATTTTGGTCACTACTCTTTTGTTGATGCACTAGTTTGTAGTCGATACACTTGTGTAGTATTATATCAGTAGTAAATGAATGATATAGTATTAATATGCTTCATTTTAGGTATATTATTTCATTGATTACCTAATATGAAGTATGTCAATCGTATATCAGTACTACATATTCATTATATTAGATATACTACTGATATACTCTATTTTAGTTTTTGACTTTATCAATAGTTGTTCGCCACTTAAACTAATGAAGTATATCAGTGATGTACTATATCACTAAATGAAGTACATCACTGATATACTATTGATATACTCAATGTTAGGTATATTAGTGATATAACAAATATGCACAATATCCTTAATAGGTTAATAATGTACTTCATATAGAGTATATCATTTAATTGATAGACCTAAAAAAGAAGTGTAGCAGTAGTATATCAGTAATATACTATTACTTCGTTTTAGGTATATATCAGTTGACTGATATACCAAATATAAAGTATATCAGATATACTACTGATATACCTGTTGATACACTAATGAGGATAAAATTGAAATAATAAAAGATGGAAATCAAATTTAAGTAATTTTTATATATTTACAAATCTCCAAAAATCATGGCTAGATTTGCAAATATCCTAATATTTTTTGCTACCCATTATAATTCTTTTTTTATTTTTAATTTGTAGTTGTGGCCAATTTAATATATATTATAAATCCATAATTTTAGGGGCCCCTCCTTACCCTATGTGGATCCGCCCCTGATCACAAGATTTGTACGGCTCAAATTATTCTACTCTCAATCATTTCTCCATGTGAGAAAAACAATTTCTGAAATCGATCGAGTCTCGTGTTTGCCCAAATTATTCTCCTTCTATTCTAGGGATTTAGATTTCGGCGTTGCAGTCAGCCCTTTGGACTTAACAAAATACAGGGGTTGATTGCAATAATTAGCAAAACATAGTGGGTTGATTGATCAAATTAAATATTCATGAGTGTGATTGCAACCCTTAACAATCTTCAGGAGGCTAATTAGTTAAGAGTGTGATTGTAACAAACTTCATAATTTAGGGGTGATTTGTGCATTTTTTAAAATTGTACTTCTTTTCTTATAATTCATCTACAATATATTTCATCTTTATTAACAAAATATTTAAATTTTTAGTCAAATTTTAAAAACAAAAATAAGTTTTTAAAAACTACTCTTTTTAGTTCTCAAAACATAGTAATTTTTGAAAATATATGTAAAAAATAGATTAAAAAAAAAGAAAATGCAGAAGAAGTATTTATAGACTAATATATGTAATTGGTTCCCATTCTAAGTCTAAAATTAGAACCCAATTTATCGTTAACCAAGGTCATATTCATGATCAGCTCGACCATTAGCAACGAACACATCAAAATATCATATGTACAATACAAAAAAGGGAAATATAAAACCCCCCAAATGAGAAAAGTGAGGAAGAAATCGGAAATTCTCTACCCGATTTCTCTGATATCATCATCATCATCGTCGTCTTCATCAACCTCCTGTCGAATCGATCGATCCAGCGACCGCAGAGACGATTGGCAAGAATAAGAATAAGAAGAAGAAGAAGAAGATTCAGTGCATGTGTAATAATTAGAATCTGAGTTAGAACAGAATGATGAAGAAGAAGAAGACGAAGAAGAAGCAAGAAAAATATCGATCAGTAAATCAACAAAGGCCCCAATTATGAAGCGATGGTTGTTCTTCCAATTGGCCTTCAAATACCATCCCAAAAGCTCCTCCAATCCGTCCCAATCCCTAACTCCATGGCTCTCCACCATTTCCCCCATCGATTTCCTGAAATCCTCGTACGGATTCGCCGATTCAATCGACACGATCAAGCTCTCTTTAAACCCTAGCATCGGTTCTGGATTCGGCTTCGATTTGTCGAGGATCGAGCTCGTATCGTCCGGTTCGAAGAAGAGCCTCTCCGATCTGGCGCCGCGGACCAGAGTCTCGAGGGAGTCGCCGTCGACGATGTCGCGGTCGTCGGACTCGGTGGCGGTGGAGTTGGTTGCAGAGGAGTTGGTGAAGGGTGAAGAATCGATCTCGCGGTCGTCGAAGAAGATGGAGTTGACGGTCTTGAAAACGAGGTCGTTTTGGGCGCGGAATGAGAGGGTTTTGGGATGCTTGCAGGAGGGCCAGTCCCAATCCCATGGCTTGGTGGAATGAGTATGATCTCCTGCTCTGGATTTGAAAATGGAAGGGAATTTCATGAGGTTCTTCTTCTTGTTGTTGGCCATTGGAAATGAAGGTTTGAAGGTTTGAAGGCGGGGCTTCAATGGCGTATTTGGGAATGGAAGAAGAGCTGGGATTTATGAATGGAAGACATTTTGGATAGAGATTTAGGGATTTAAAGAAGAGGAAGGTGGTAGAAGGAGATGGGATTGGTGAGGGATTTTGTGTGTGTGTATTTAATTTGTAGGTTTGTACAATTTAATTCTCAATTTAATGCTCTCCCTCTCTCTTCTTTCTAACTGAATTTAACAGTCCTTTCACTCTTTTCAAATCTCTCTCTCTCTCTCTCTCTAGGCATCCTTCTCCCTTTCTCTCTCTTTTCTCAAATAAATCAAATATATATTTCTATTTTGCATTATAACTTAAGTTAAATTACAAATTTGATCCTTATAGTTTTAAGAAAATTAGAATTTAGTTCTTATGATTTTAAATGTTAGAATTAGTCACTATGAGTTTATCAAACTATATGAACTATTTATATTTACGAGGTTTTATCAAATAATAAAGACGAAATTCTAACTTTTAAAATTATAGGGACTAAATTTGTAATTTAACCTATAACTTATAAGTTTGTACTTGATATAAATAACTCAAGCATGGCTTAGATGATTAATATGTATACAATCGATTAAAAAGCTAGAGGTGCAAATCTTTACTCCACCATGTTGTTGAATTCAATGCAGAAAAAAAAAGGGTCCTCCACTTTATGTTAATTTAAGCATATAACTCAACTGGACCTAACTCAACTGGGTCCAGTTGAGTTATTAGTAACCGAACAATATTCTTCTTTTAACCTTCCTACGCACCATTAAATTTTTTTATTAATGAGAGAGAGAGGCTTTTTTTTTTTTTTTTAAGTAAACACACGTTGAAAACTTAGGAGCAGTTAACTGACAGTTATTTTTCTTTGAATTCTCACCCCACCTTTTTGTTGAACTCAAAAGAAGGGGTCCATGTACTTTATTTTTAGATTGAATCTTGTTCCAATATGTATATAAGTGTTAGGTTAAAATGTTGTTTTGGTTCTTAAATTTGGTTCATGTTCTATTTTAGTCCATATGCTTTGAAATTTAAATTAAGTTCAATTTGAAGTTTAAATTAAGTTCAAGGGAGAGAAAAAGAGTTAATGACGAAGAATCATTTTTAAAATTTATCGAAAGTATAGAAACTAAAAATGGACACTTTTAAAGTATTAAGAACTAAAATAGAACAACAACCAAAATAGCATTTTAACCTAAGTTTTATTATGTTCCCTTAACTTCATCAAATCATGTTAAGTATTTCCAGCATTAGTGAGAAACAATAGAAATTGAATATGACAAACTGGTTGTGTTCTATAAAAAGTAAAGAAAAAAAAGGGAAAAAATCATCAAACAAAAATTACTAGTTTTACTCCAAGTTTAACTTTAATCCCTTTTTTTTCCACATAACAAGTTTTTTTTTTTTTAATGATATCTTATTTTTTCATGCATTATCATTGAAAAAGAAGGACAAATAAACAAAAGAAAGAAGGCAAAGGATGCACAATACTATGAAAATGATTGGTTGGGGAAATGACACAAGAGAATGTACATGTTGATTAGGAATAGTGGTTTGTCAACAAATTTCCTCTTAGAGAAAGGCAAGTGAATAGGATTGTGACCCAAATGGAAGGGACAACTCAAATATAAAGAAAAATATGAGGATAACCTAAAACATGTCTAGAGAGTAGATTTAACCCAATACCCCAAAAAAAAAAAAACTTTTATTTTTCTAAAAGTCTCCCTTTAAAGTTTAGAATTTAATAAATTCGGTGCGAATACTATTCTACAAAAAAAAATTTAAAAACTTTTTTATAGACGTTTCTCAAAACTATAATGGTACTATGTATACTTGAATTGGTGTCTTTTTTTTTCTATGACGTTACTATTTATACTTAAATTAGTGTTTAATTAGTATTTTCTTTTTCAAAAGAATGCTTTTACTATTTTTTTAAAAAAATAAATCTATTAGAACAACCAAGAAACATTACATTTAAATAAATAGTCATCAAAACACATTTTGACGATTGTTAATTTCTTAGTATGGTCTTAATTAAGTCAAGCTCCCAAGTAATAACTCATAACCATCTAAAATTAACAAAGAAAGAAAAAAAGAAAAAACTTGAGAAAATTAAAGGGGAAAATGAAAAGCACAAGTAAGGTATGATTAGAAAAAAAAAAACACACACACACACAAGTAGGGTATGATCACAAGAAAGGGCAAAGTTCATGTGAATTGTTTAATGAGGGGATGGTGGAAACATGCACAAAATACTCAAAATAACTTTTGTGTTTTGTTCAAATATTATTTAATGAGGAGAGACTTTGGTTGGGACCTCAAAGATGGGCTTCTCATTTATTATTTATTACAGTTACATGGCTTTTCCTTAAAAACTTTGCTGTTATTCAAATTTAGCAGGGTAGATTTATGGCTACTTTATTCCTCATTTTCTATTACTATATACATACATACTTTTTTTTTTCAATATTACGTCACGTGTGGCGTAAGGAAATTTGAACCTATAACTTGTTAGAGACTCAAAAGAAGTAGAAATGTATTAACTGCTATATATATTTTTTGTAATTTTATACATACATCTTTTTTTTCTAAGGTTCAACAACAAGTGGGTGGTGGGAGTTCGGATCTCTGACCTCTTAGTCAATGACATATGTTTTAACTAGTTGAGCTATGCTCATGTAGCATACATCCTGATATTGACTTTTCTTTTTCTTTTCTTTTCTTTTTTTTTTTTTTTTTTTTTTTTAATAATTGGATTTAAGTATACAAATGATAAAAGTTTATATGAAGCTATCCGAGTCAAAATACCTCTAAATATAGGTAAGGTTCGTAGTTACAAACTAGTGAATTTATATTGTTGAATTGAGTGGGTTGGAAAGTAGATTCATTTCTTGCCTTTGTTAACTTTTTTTTACTTTTGATTTTGTTAACTTTAAGTGGGGGTAGTTGACCAATTACATTTAGAATTAGAAATATTTTCATAACCAAAAGAAAGCAGGTTGGCCAATGATTTGAGCCAAACTTTTGGAAGATTTTAAAAAACCTTCCAAAAATGCTAAAAGCACAAACCTTTTTTGGTTTTACAATTAACTTTTTAATTCCCTATATAAAACTTTTAATTTAAAGGTCAAGAAACCAAATACAGACTTTTTAATTTTTTTTTTTTAATTATTAAGATGTGTACTTGGTAAATGTCAACAATAATATATATACCTTGTATCTATATATCCCATGTGGATGGGTCCCTTGGATGTCTTATTTATTTGTTGTACTCATATTAAATTTTCATCAATATGTCGATATTTTCATCAACATTTTTACATGTCCATGGGTTTGCCATCGATGCAAGGAGTGAATCGACATTTCTATTATACCGTAAAAAATCGATGAAACACTAAAAAGATAGTAACAAAAATTATTAATGTGAACATTATATTAGTAATAAGCCTTTTAACTCATTTAAAAAGTGTAAAATGTTTATTTATTAATTAATTTTTTTAAAATTTTTATGATTTTTCAAAAAATATCAATCGACATCAACATTTTATCGATATGTCCATAAAATTGAGACATCGACATTTCGGTCGACATCGATATTTTAAACCTTGGTTGTATTGAAGAAGAAAAAAACTATTTGCAGCCATGAGAATCGCATTTATAGGAAAAATTTTGTAATACTTACTAATTTCTTTTAATACTATTTTAGTTCATTATCAACTATTTTAAGAATAATGTGAGGTCTATGCAATGAAAAAAAAAATCAACTAATCAGGTATCTAAATGTGGAAGTAGGAAATTAGTATTGCGCTAGGAACTATCAAATATAAAACTACCTATTGATTTTATTTATTTATTTGGTATTATATAGAGAACATGGTGGAGAATGACATTAATTAAAAAACAATATTGTGGAGCCAATTTTAGGTTTAGGAACAGAGACAAAAAAGATGTCATAGCAATGTTGGTGAAACTCAATGTTTCCATGGCTGTGATTGACATGATATGTTTTCTACTTATTGGAAAACTTCATGTGCATTTATTGTCAATTTGTTTCAAATTATTAATTTCTCTTTGTTTTTTTAAGGATACATTTTTTTTACTTCATACAAAAGAAATTAACTACACCCTTATTTTTACCGTTCTAATGAAAATTTTCAAATCAACACACACACATGATCTATCATTTCTACAGTACACAATTGAAATGAAAAATGTTTACCATTAGAAAAGCTTAGAAATTGAGTTAAATAGTTCAAGAACACAACCACTAAAAGTAATAAAGTATCATATGGCACAATATGATAATAATCCCTCATTTTTAAGTGTTTTACCTTTTAATATATTTGCAATCTTTTTTTTTAGCATAACTTATGCATGTCAATGCCAAAACCAAGGCATGCCAATTATATTTCTATATTGTATAGTTAAATTCTCTCTCTCTCTTCATATATATACATATATAATAAATAATATACTATAAAATATTGGGTGGTTAGGTTTTTCTACAAATAATTAAAAGGGTGCATGTCTCTATAAAGAGACTTTGAAGTTTTACAAAGCTCAAAATCAAGGCAGTTTGTAGGTTTTTGTGTGTATCAATTAGATAGTAGGTGCATAAATGAGCTGGTTTGTCTCCCTTTACTATGATACTTATCCACATAATTCATCCAAAAATAATAATAAAAAAATATTCCCATGGCTACACATGTTCTTCATTGACCCTCCATAGCCATGGAGACTTCATTCAACTAATCCAACAGATTATGATACTTAAACCACTATTCTTTTTGTCCATTTGTACTCTATCAATTCAAGAATAAACTTTATACAATCATTCAAAGCTAGTTGCAAAATTAGGAAAATATTAAAATCCTTCACATCACATTGAAGCCTGAGATGGCTTGATTTTTAAAACCCCACTCTGTTGGCTTGATGGAGATGAGGCAGTGGTGGGAAGAACATGGAAGAATCTGCTATGCTGTTTGGTGGAACCACAAGAATCCTTCCTTATCATCAAATCAACAATGCTGTTTATTTTTTGGAATTATTTCTAAATTGTCACATCAATGATGTAATAAAAAAATGACTTTGAAAAATTGATCTCAAGACAATTTCGTTCAACCAACTTGAATATAGCTCCACCAATTAAGACATACATATACTCTTGACTAAGAGGTCAGATGTTCGAATTCCTACCTCTCACATGTTGAACTTTAAAAACAAAAAAATTCGTATATATTGTGAATGAAAATAAGATCACTAAAGAAAACCAAAAAACACACCCACACATTTTCACTTGATTTTTATTCTAAAAAATGGAAAACTGTTTGGAAGAGTTCCAAACAAGTCCCCGTGGGAGGATGCTTTCCATATAAAGATCAACTGAATATACATTCTCAAGTTTATCTGCTCTTTTAGGTTACATCTTGACATTAGGATGGCTTCTTCCACTAGCCTCCTTGCTTCTAAAAAGGTAGTCCCCCAAAAGATTTACATATGAAACTATTACATATACAGTAGATCAGTAAATCAGAAGCCTCTGCATAAAACAGTGTATCTCAAACCAAATGGTAGGCTCAGTGAGGAAAGTAGGGCCAAACTATAACCATTTAACAGTGAGATTTTGTTTGCATGCTCAAAGGGCCTGTTTCTAAGCTTTTGTGCCTAGCCATCTTGCACTTAAAACCATGATTTGCCAACTACATCACCATCGCTTTCATTGTCGTCGCCAGTGTTTGATACTCCCCCCTGACATATGTCATCATCCTCATCGTCACTTATATCAGATTCGTCATCTGAGTCTACGCTGGAGCTCATGAGGGCATTGTTATATGAGTTCCAATTGGGAGGGAAGGTCTTCTGCAAGGCTTCAGTAATCTCCCCACCAGTTCTCTCAATTTTGCGTAAGCACTTGGACCAGTGAACTGCTGTCCCCATATCCACGGTTAGTCCAGAATCAATCATCTCTCTGCAGACAGAGAGAACGCCAGGATAAATGCTTCCTTCTGCAACAGTAGCCCTCGAAAGTAACGACGTCATCAAACAATGGTAAACGGCTTTGTCTGGCTTCAACCCAGATAGCTTCATCTCTTCAAAGCATGATAATGCCTTCTCTGGTAACGAAGCACGGGCCCAACCATGAATCAGCGTAGTATACGTTTTAACATTAGGCTTCACTCCTGCAGATTTCATGTCTACAATTGTTTTTGTTGCTCTCTGGAAAATAGTTAACCAGTTAGATATTGAAACGTGCCAAGAATAGTAGTTAAATCAAGGTTTGATGAAGAGATGATGTTTGGTGTACGTGTACCTAAATAACAAATATGAGTTAAGGGATAGTCACCAAAATGCTTAGAAACCAACACCCAAAGAGACCTAAAATCTAGCCATAGACCACTGCACTTTGCCTAAGGACTTTGAAGCCTTCTAAAAATTCTCCTATTTCCCTCAGCCCAATATTTCATAAGATAACAAAAATTGGAGCTCTTTTCACAATCTTCATATTGTTTCATTCCCTCAACCCAATGGGTTTTAGTTTTTGAATAGACGATCCAAAATCATGTAGTCAAGATATATAGGGGTCAAACCAATATAAATGTATTTTCTTTCTAATACTAGCAGAAACTAAGGCGGTAATAAGACGTAATATGATATCTAATAGGACAAAGTTCGATAAGTTAAATACTGGTTAAACTAGTTTTAAACAAATAAAATCAGATTACCATTGCACCACATCATCATGGTAGCATGATGTAAAAAGATACGCTATTTTATCAGATACCTGCATATCTCCAGCCTTGGAGCAAGCATTTATGAAGGACGTGTATGTATGGATGTCTGGTTGAACCCCTTCTCTTTTCATTTGTTGCATTAGATCAGCTGCCTCCCAAACATCGCCCCGTCGAGCCCATCTATATGGAAAAAGATATTCAGTAAGCATGTGGCAGAGAATTCCGTGCAAAGAGAATTACAAGAGAGAAACATCAAAATAATCTAAACTTAATACACCCAGTAACAAATGCAACCTACTCACATCTAGGATGACATACCCATCAATTAAAATGTTATAAATAAAGGTGTTTCTTGGAATATTTTGAGCACTCATTTCCTTGGTGACTGCCAATGCGCTCTGCATCCTGCCTGACTTGCAGCATGCTTTAAGCAATGCTTCATATGTATAAACATCAAGCTCCAGACCCTCATCCCTCAGTTTAGTGAAGTAAGCGAATGCTTTTCCTGTATCACCCAAAGAAGCATAACCATGCATGATGGTTGTGTATGTGTGTTCATTTGGACTTACACCAGCCAACGTCATCTCATCCAGTATTTCTACAGCCTTCTCCATCTGGAAGAAGAGAATTTCCCCAAAAAGTGAATTACTACTACTGAAATTATGGATCAACAATCATACAATAAAATGAAAAGGAAAAAAGGAACTCCACCAGAAAATTTTTAAAAGATTACAGCAATATGAGTGAAGCTAGGATCTTGCAAATTAAAATGCGAACACCCATGTAAAATTAGGTTCATGAGCATGAGAAGTTGGATTGAGTCAGCATTCCATAGAGGTGTGAGAGACTTCAAGTATTCCATTTTACATACTAATAGAGCAATTTCGTGGGAGCTATGGTTAGAAAGGAACTTCCAAAGGCATGGAGCGTTTCATAGGAGTCCTTTGAGAGAATTACCTTGCGCTTCTCAACTAGACCAAGAATCAGAGCATTGTAAGTGTGCACGGTTGGAATGCATCCACACATCCGCATCATATCAAATACATCTAGCGCTTTCCTCATTTCCCCTTTCCTTGCAAAACCATGTATGATGGGCATAAATGTTCGAGTTGTGGGCCTGTGCCTCTGCTTCTGCATTTCCTTGACAGTACAAACAGCACGATCCATCTTCCCCATCCCACAGAATGCGGTGATAATATTATTATAGAGTACTACATCAGGCTTAATACCATATTTTATCAAATCCTCAAAAATAGCAAAAGCATTAGCCCAATCTTTCAACTTCAAGAACCCATTGATCAACATGGAGTAGGTCTTCATGTTGTGTTTTATGCCAGCATGCTCCATTTCTTTGCTAACTTCCAAAGCTTTGGAAACTTTCCCAAGCTGAAAGAATGATGAAAGAAGGGTAAAAAATAATCAAAGAGAATCTGCAATCCTATGCATGCAAGAATTCGTCTAACATTGACATTTGTAACAACAGGCATCATTATCTTCAAAATCACGATCATCAAAGAGACATGAGAAAGTGAGACCGACCAAACTCACTCACTCAGTGTCCTAACCAAGTACTAAAAGTCCAAAACTAACAAAGGCTCTCAAAGCTCAAATTCAACTACCCTCATCTTTATTTTTCTTTAGAGAAAAAATTGCATGTCATAATTTAAGTAGCTACAGCTAAAAAAAGAAAATCTAATATTCTAGCATAAGCACAACACTTTAAAGATTTCCAAGAGAAATGAAAGAACTTGACAAAAGTGTTATGATATCTTCATTTGTCTTTTCTTATTCCTCCAGATAAATACCAGCAATAACAAATCCATCTTTAGATTACTCTATGTTGTCTTAAAAGAAAAAAGAAGAGAGGACCAATATAGGACAAGAGAAGAAAAAGAAAACAGCAAACAGGTAGATACTAAAGTTACACTTTATTTTCTTCTAAAGAATCAGGAAAATTATCATATAAATAAAACGAGAATATGATAGATAATATAGGGAATAAAAAAATAAGTTTTACCTTTGTGTAAAGATTAATAAGACATCCATAAGTAATGACTGAAGGATTCAAACCACATTCCTGCATCATAGTTAATAGAATATAAGAAGTTTAAAGGAAATATAATTCAAATTGATGCAAAACAATTTCATGGACACAAGATTGAAGTGGAGCTGCCCATGCGGATTAAAAAGTTTTCTATCTCAATCATTTCTTCGGCATTCATTTGTATGTGAGGCCAAAATTCTTTTGACCATGCAATCGAGGTCATCTGTTGGGTGGTTTGACTTGAGAGTTTCTAATCCTAATACTGATTTTTCAGTGATTTCAGATAAAACTTTTTTCAGAACTTCTGCAACCATTCTTTTCTTTTAGTGACAATTAGGGAGCCTTGTTATGATTACTTGACACTTCATTCCAAAAATATATATTACCCAAGCTCAGCACCACAAACTGAACCGAGGACTTAAAGACTTGAGGAAACAGATCAACTTATGCACACATCTACTCTAACCTACTGCCACAGAATTGTACCTTAAATCTCTCGAACACAAGCAGACATTTGTCCTCGTCTCCAACCATTGTATAACCATCAATCATGGTGTGATATATGTCAATTGGAGCATCTATGCCTTCTTCTTCCATTTGCCTCACCAAAGCTTCCGCTCTATCCATATTGCATGTTTGACTGTAATCAAAACTAACTAAGTATAAAATAGTATATCCCCTGTATAATACTAGCAAATAATCCAAAAAAAAAAAAACACACACACACACTCAACGACAACATATACAAGGAAAAGCAAAAGAATAGTACAGGTAATGTAACCATTTCATAGAAACAAAAAAATAAATTTGATCTGTCATTTGTCAAATAATTAAAGTCAAAATTGATGACAGAAATTACCAGTAAGCATATATAATATTCCCATAAATGATTGCATTCAATGAGGAGTGTTTCTCTTTTGCCTCCTGAAACCAGTGATCTGCAGATCTTCCAAGACAAGTGCAAATGTAATACAATTTAGATAAAAAAAAGATGCATATGACAAATGACTCGTGAATATGAAAACAGAGAAAAATAAACTGAGAGAACAAACTCTGAAAGACTTGATAATACAGAAAATTTGCATCTACTTCCTACAACCAAACATTAGGCTGCTAGACAAAGAGCAACCAAACACTAGGATTCAACTTCCTTCGAAAGGGAATATTACCACGAAACCCTCATAATGAACGGGGCCACCACTTGACTACAAGCCTTTAAGTGATAAACTTAAATAGACATTAGTCAAGAAGCCAGATCAAATGTTCATGAGGTCCGACAAGATATGCAACCTTTTTTTCAGATAAGAGACAGGTATCACTAGTGGGATTGACAATTTGGTACTTGTAGGTTTCACCAAACATCAATGGAAACAAATGGCAAGAAAATCTATCTATGGTAAGGAAGGATTTAAAACTACCAAGTTTCTTTTTTAAAAAAGAACAGGGCCAATTTTATGTTTTTTATTTGTACCATGCAATAAAGTAGTAGTCAGGTTTTCCTGACATGTAAAGCAAATATATATATATATATATATATAATGAAAATTTTATGAACCTATGCACGCACAGGCACACATGAAATGATAATTACTTACTCCGCATTTCCCATTTTGGCAAATCCACCCACAAGAATGCTGTAAGTTACCAAAGTCATTTCTATGCCTTCTTCTTTCATTTTTCTGACACAAGATAATGCTTCTTCCATATCTCTACCAACTGCATAAGCATGAATAAGGCTGCACATCATTTAAAGCTTAATGTTATTGTAAGATGATGAAGCACCAAAAACAAAATTAAGCTTGAATTAATATAGTATATTTATTTTTGGCAATGAAATTCATATATCTACCATAGGTAATATAAAATACTTAGTTGATGTTCTATACAAATCAATCAAACTGCCCCTTGGAAACTGGAATGGTGGCATCTGAATTACTCAAGCAAAAAGTTCTGCTAACATTGAGATCAAATTAAAATAAAAGGAAAGAAAAAAAATTTAGGAATAGTTATTACTTTGTGTAGACATGAGACGTGGGTTCTATTCCCCTAGCCCGCATCTTTTCAAATGTTTCACGTGCACGGTGCATATCACCTCTTCTTGCATAGTAGTTCACCATCAAACCATACTCCTTCCTAGAAGGCTTAACGATAGTAGAATTCACCCCATAACAACAAAAAAGATCAAAACAATTAATATGGAAATGTCCAAATTCAGGCTTTTAATGAATAAGCATAAGGTGAATGCGAGATGTGTCAGAGCTTGCATACACTATTGCACATGAATTTGTCATTGTGAATGAAAGTAGGCCTGATGATCCTTTGTTATATCAATATATACATACTCAGCTTGTTTATAAATCTTAAAACAAACTGCAAAATTAATGGGAAACCCAGAATTGTCAGTTACATGCTAAAACTACATATGCATACCAGAAAAATCTATTGCTAAAGCATTCAGACATTTGTTGTGAACTAACAGATTAAAGTACCTATACAATGGCCATGACGTTTACATCTATTTCTGCCAACCTCACTAACTAATATACCTCTGCTTTTCTTTTAAATGAAAACCAAGTTTTCATTAAGATAAATGAAAGAACACAAACGTTGAGTAAAAACAATATCTGTATTTCAACTACAATATTACATTACTACCATGGAGCTATCTAACCGAACATAGATTAAATAACTATGAAAAATGCAAGTCAGCTATGGAAACATCGTACAACAAAAGCTCAAGGCCCATTGCCCAAAGTTGGCTTGGCTAGAACTATGGAATTAGAAATTATTTGACCCGAACATGTAATACAATTAATAGAGTTGAGATACTGACTAAGAATTTGAATATAACCACAAAGAACAATCCTAGTGAATCTTTGACTCACAGTGCCATCAAGCATCATATTGTAATAATATAATTTATTCTCATCTATGCAAGAGAATTTGCATAATTCAGAACCCGCTAGTTCAAAAACATTTCAAAGGAATTCAAGAAACTACCTTCTTGATCCTCTCGAAGGCCGAGACAACCGCCTGCCAATTCTCCGGCTCTGTCTCAACAACCTTTCGAAAGCCCTTCCGTGCTTTATCCCTCTCTTCATGCCATTGTGAACGATAATCCACGCTGTCATCTCCCTCCATCCATCTCGCCCTCTCATCCGTCTTCTCCTTCAACCTCCTCCCATCATCCAATTTCACAGTCAGAACCCTTCCGTGAAACTCCACTCCATCAAACTCAACGGCTTTCATGGCCGACTTGGCTGCAGTCGACCCATCATATATAACGAATCCGTACCCGGCATTTCTTTCCGTAGCATCGTGACCCTTAATCAATATCACATTCTTCACAGGACCAAACTGCCGGAAAAATTCTTGGACCTCATGCTTCTTTATCCAATTAGGCAAGTTCCCGACAAAAATCTTACCCTCTTGACAGAATTGAACTTCTCTCCGCTCCTTACTCGAAGAATTCTCAGTTTCAATTTCTTCGATTTCGTTTTCATCTTCCTCCGATATCTCGGAAATCGGGGGAGGCGGTGGCGAGAGCTTACTGGAGAGCCAGAGCTTGTCGGAGAGCGAGTGGGAAACAGGGGGCGGCGGCGGCGGCGGAGGAAGAACGGGAACATAGTCTGAGCCGACCAGATTCTTCAGAGGGTTAGAGGGAACTTTAGAGGTGGTGCGTTTAGGGGCGGAAGTGGTTTTTAGGGTTTGTGGGCGACGAATTCGGCCGGAGAGCGAGGGGGCTGGACTGGAGGAATCGTCGGAATCGGAACGACGAGGCGGAGGCTTCAATGAGAAAACAATGACGGCGGAAGAAGGGTGAGAATGGTGGTGACGGCGGCGATGTGGGGCGAATACGGCGGAGAAAGAGGCGGAGGAAGTGGTGGTGGTGGTGTTTGAGAGTGAACGAACATCCATTATCTTTATCCTTCTTTAGCCTCTGGTTCGCGGTTTCATGCTCCCAGCAAGTGTTAAAGCAATCTTGTAAATTGAATATTTTTAAATTATACCACTAAATTATATATATATATATATATATATATATATATATTTGTCCACAATGTTTGACATATACTCTCTTTTTTTTTTTTTAAAAAAAGAGAGAAATACTTACCTGAGAAATGTACTTGATAGAGTTCATTTGGCATCATAAGATTTAAAAAAGTTATTTTATTTTATTTTTTTTAAAAAATCATTGGTACCCAAATGAACTACACCATAGCTACTTGTTGCCCAAACAGCAGGTAAGCTTTCTCTTTTTTGTAATAGAAACATATTTATGAATATTTTTTCTGTTATAATTTTTGTTTTAAAAACCTAACAAACTTTTAAACATAAAAAATATACTATGAGAAATGTACTTCTAATTTTCAATTAACAAAAATTTATCACTTTAGCTTCTCTACTTGATGTTCAATTCTTTAGTTCAAATTTCTCATCTCCACACAATTAAGAATTAGAGGCAAACTCCATAGAAGGATAACTTTATTTATGATTTACAACATAAGTACATACTAATAATTATGTTTATATTAATTTGGAAATTCAAGTAGTGAGATGGTAAAATAGCTAATTAGTGAAGAATGCATTAGCATCAAACACTACTATAGGACTTATCACTTGGTGTTCACCATCATCCCACAACAAGGAAGCTGAAACAAAGGTAGAATTAATCTTCCCTTCAATTGTAAGCTCAAAGCTTTGCTCCTCTCCCAAAGCCTTGAATGAAAGAATAGGAGGCTTCACTGCAATATTAAGATCCTTTGGAAGATTAAGAATGGTGGCTTCATATATGGAACTTTTTGACTCAACATTTGTGACCTTTCTTTTGTAAATTTGGCTGATGGGTTTTGAGATATTGGTTGAAAGAGCAAATGAAGGATAGTTTAGATCGAAAACTGTGTCAGAATTGTTTGGAGAACAAATACTATCATCTCCAGAGACTTGTTGGAGCATCTCAGTGCTGTAACCTTGGCCACATAGAAACTTTACATAGTCCTTCTCGGAAGCATTGTAGATTAATCCAGGATTCACTGCGCCTACTGGATTTATATGACCCGACCCGTATGCAAATTCTCCACTTGGGTTGATTTCCAAACTCATTGGAAATGCTACATAAATTTAGATCGATTAATTTTTCTTTTCTTTGTTTACGTTGAAACTTTGAAAGTGGTAGGGTGTGTTTGGATTGACTTTTCAAGTGTTTAATTTTGAAAAAAAAAAAAAGTCATTTTCATAAGATTTGTAGTATTTGACCATCACTCAAAATGACTTTTTTAAAAATGAATTTGAGAAATAAGTTATTTTGAGTGAAACACTTGAATTCAAATCCTAGAAAAAGAATGTTTTTAGGTGTTTAATTAGGAATTCTTTCTAAATTTTCATGATACATGAAATTAACCAAAATACTCTCACACTACTTTCACTTTTTCATAGCCGCTGCAGCCTACCACTAGCAACCATCAGTGACTGTCGTCGCTGGCAACCGCAATCGACAACTATCGGATTCCTCCGCCTTCCACTGCCGGCGACCACCGTAGCCGATCATAATGTTTTAAATACAAATTTGAAGTTATTAATTTATAGGGTTTAATAATCGTCATTTGTAGAAGCATTTTGAGGGTAGAACAAACAAAATTGGAGTGTTTTAATTTTAAACCGTTTTTATAAAAAATATGTTTCAAATTACAAAATGCATTTTTAAAAAACACTTTTTTTTTATGGACAATCCAAACAGTCCCTCAGTTTAGTATCAAATTTCCATTAAATTACCAGTAGTCATAAGTGCTGATTTAAGTGCAGCAGGAGACCAAGAAGGATGAAACGACTTAACATATGCAGCTGCTGCTGTGGCATGTGGGCAAGCCATAGAAGTTCCTGAAATGATATTAAAAAGAACCATTTTGGTATCATCTTCAGCCCTTGAAGGTGAAGCAATTGGAGACCACGCTGCAAGAATTTCAACTCCTGGACCCGCCAGATCCGGCTGTACAATTTCATTTCACGACAAATTACAAATTTAATTAGAAAATAACTCAAATTAAAAGAAAATCAAATTTTACTAGTTTGAAGAAATTGAACTTAATTAATTAATTTAATTAATTACCTTGAGAATGTTGGGGGTTATTGGGTTTGGACCCCTTGAAGAAAAAGATGCAACAAAAGGTGTTCTGTCATGTTTCCCTTCTATGCTCTTCAATATAGTTGCACTTGGAAGGCTATAATTCATGAAATTAATTAATCTTAGGTGGGTGAGACAACTTTGAACTTAAAACTTCGATTTAATCCATTTAAACTCACGACCTAATTGAATAAGTGTTGTAATTTTAAATTTTATATATACTTAAATAAGTGGTGCAATTAGTATGTTCAAATATTAGCGGAGTTTTCCTTTTTCTTTTGAAGATTTGTTACTAGTCATGATACTCTATTTTCCGGATATTGATTTTTTTAAGTTAAATTACAGGTTTAGTCCTTGAATTTTAATTTTGTGTCTAATTGGTCCCTAAACTTTAAAAATATCTAATATATCACTGAACGTTCAAATTTGTGTCTAATAAATCCCTAACATATTCACAATTTTTAAAAATGAACTAATCTATGAGATATAAAATTGAATTTTATGTCTAATAGGATCCTAAACTTTCAATTTTGTGTTAAGTAGGTCTATGAATTATATTTTAAAAAACGTCAAATAGGTTAAAGATCTATTTAGACATAAAATTGAAAATTCATGGACCTATTGGACGAAAAAAATTGAAATTCAAGTTTGAGGACTTATTACACATTTTTTAAAGCTCATGGACAAAATAGACACAAATCTGAAAATTCATGGACTAAACTTGCAATTTAATCATTCTTTTAGTTACGTTGGACATACTTATAATACCTTGATCAGTTGAACGAGACTCGACTCGGCAACAACCAATTGGATCAATTTACCTATCATTTGAGGTGATATAAGAGAAAATGAGAGCACCATCTTTTGAACCAAGGTGAGAAGCAGGCAATGGATAAGAGAAAGTTTTATCTTGTGGAAAATCATCTTGCATTATAACACCAGCTGCACCTCTTACAGCCCCTACTTCTGTTGGACCTTCATACAAATCACATAGAACAATTTTATCCTTCACCAACTTCTTGTCCACAGAGTCCCCTATGCAAAGCCTATTTTACAACATAAGTCAAAAGACAGTACATGATTATTTTATTTATCATCAATCATTATTCAAGGTAAATTGATAATAATTAGACTAAAATAGTCTCTATATTGTTTAAAAAGTTTCAACTTTATTTCATTATGTTTTAACATTTTTCAATTATAGCATTATTGTGTTTGTGAATATTTTAATTGGTTGATGAAAAATTTATATGGCATGATACTTAGTGAGTTGGAATTAAAATCTCACTCAAAATTTTTGGTAATTGATATAAGAGTTTTAAATTTCCATCGACATGCATGTCGACATTTTCATCTATCTATGTACATTTCCATATGTCCATAGGTTTAACATCGACATGAGGGGTGAATCAACATTTCCATTATATCAAAGAATAATTTGTGAAATATAACTAAAATGTCAACACAATATCACTATTGTGGACCTAATATTAATAATAAGAAAACTAATTAGGTTTAAATACTATTTTCGTCCTTATAGTAATGTTTGCTTTGGTTCATTTTGGTCGCTATACTTTCAAAATATTCATTTTGATCCCCGTACCTTTAAAAAGTGACCAATTTGGTCATTGTTTGTAAAATTCAAGTGTAAATTTTACACACAATAGAAACCCTTTAATACAAATTTATAATTACATTTCTAGAAATTTAGTAAATAAAGTGTCATGCTAAAATTATGATTAAAAAAAATGAAGAGATCAAACTAATCACTTTTTAAAAGTACAAGGACCAAAATGTACACTTTGAAGGTACAAGGGACCAAAATGAACCAAAGCCAAAAGCATGGAACCAAAATGAACGTTTTGAAAGTATAGAGACCAAAATAATATTTAAACCAAAAACTTATTTAAAAAGGGCGAAATGTTTATTTGTTAAATTTTATATATTTTATATATTTATAATTTTTTAGAAATATCCATTGATATTGACATTTATCAATATTTTCATCAACATTTTCATAAAATTGAGACATCAAAATTTAAAACCAATATTTAAAAAGAAAAAAAAAAGGAGTTAGGAGTTATGTTTATATATATTATAGAAAAATACTTAGGTGCAGTAGGGTTGCACCCAAGTGTTGCGCAGCCTACTTTACAACCACACATATTTTTTTAAAAAAAAACTAATTTTTTTTCTTGTGATTGTAAAGTGGGCTGCACCTAAGTTGTGTTCATATATATATTCTCTACCAACGTTGATGATCAAAAGTAAGTTGAGATTGTTGAATAAAAACCAACGAAAAATAATTGATAAATTGACCAAATTTATTCAAGACAGAGCAATTTAAAAAATGATGGATGTCAATTTTCAAAAAGAAAAAAAAAAGAAAAAAAGAAAAGAAGAAAAAAAGAAAAGAAGAGAAAAATGATGGATGTAGACAATATCTATTCAAAACAAAGCAATTGTACTATTTTTCTGTTATTTGTTATAAAATAATCAAACTGACCAATATTTATTATTCATCATTTTTTATTAAAAAAATTAAGACTTGCATCCCTATTGTAAAGTTAAAATTACCTGGAATCAGATGTGTTGAAGCCAGCAGCAGGAATATCTCCAGCATAAACCAATGGAAATCGTGTTCCATTTAGATCAAATGTATTGACACTGACTCCCTTCAAAAGAAAAAACAAATAAAAATTAGGTTAAAAAATGCTTTTGATCCTTAACTTTTATGAAAGTAATAATTTTGTCATTGAACTTAGTTTATAACAATTTAATTTATGTACTTTAAGCTTTATAACAATTTAGACATTAAACTTTAATATGTAATAACTTAGTCTGTCTACTTTAATTAAAATTTATAACGATTAAATCTCTATTATTAAAAAAATTTATCAAAATTAAGTGATAATTTGATAATTTTTATTAATTAACAATTTTATCAAAGACTAAATTGTTAAATGTTACCTAAAATTAAAATTTAGAGACTAAACTTTCATGTCAGACAGACCATAGTGTTTTTTAACCCCAATTACTAAAAATTATACATATACATATGATATATATCTATGAAAAAGTTTAAATTAATAAAATGATGTGCGTTTTTTCTTACATTGAATCCTCTTCCGTCTCCGAGCTCAACTATGGTGACAAATTTTCGATCAGTGGTGCTAGCTGCTACCGACAATGACCAGGGCGAGAAGTTTTTAAGAGTTGAAAAGCCAGGGCCCTCATTTCCAGCAGACATAGACGTGAGGATTCCCTTCTTCATTGCATGGAAAGCTCCAATGGCTATGGAGTTGTTGAAGTAATCATTCACCTCTGCTTCCCCAAGAGAGACTGAGAGGATATCGACCCCATCGGCAATGGCGTCGTCGTATGCAGCAAGAATGTCGGCGTCGTTGCAACCGTCCGACCAGCATACCTTGTAAGCGGCAATGCGTGCCGATGGGACTCCGCCTCTCGCCGTGCCGAGGCCGAGACCTAACATGCTCGCTTGCCTCACCAATCCTCCGGCCACCGTCGACGCCGTGTGCGTCCCGTGGCCGTTCGAATCTCTCGGACCTGGGACATCGTTTGCAGTAAGTTGACCATTGATGTGATATGATCGAGCTCCGATGATTTTACTACAAACAACAGTAGTACATGATATCGTCATGTTTAAATTTTGCTATACATGTTTAAACGATCATGTATATATTTTGTTTGTACTTGTTACAAGAGAAATTGGCGGAGAATTCACAACTGCCATTCCACTTGGCTGGTGGCGGACCGTATCCTTTGTCGTCGAAGCTAGGAGATTCCGGCCAAATGCCGCTATCGAGTACTCCAACGATGATGTCGCTTTCCACCGATGGAACTCTTTTGACTTGTTCAGAGAAACCCATAAAGTCCCACGACCTAGTTGTGTGGAGTTGTTTTTTTCCATTTGGAAAAATTGAGACTACACCTTGCATTTCTGAAATCAAGTTCATAAATTTTCAATAAAAATAAAACAATAAAAATCCATGCTCATAAATTTTGGGGAGAAAATCAGACAAAAGAATTTTGTTGGACGTACTAGAAACTTTGTGTGCTTCAACCTCAGTCAACTTTACGACAAAGCCATTGAAGCTTCTCTTGTAGCTATGGAGTAATGAGTGTGGAGCAAATGTGCTGAAAAAACAAAGGTTTTTTTTTTGTTCTTGTAAAAAAAAAAAAAAAAAAAACTTCGAATATAAATTGGCAAAAGACTTCAAATTATAATCCACATATTTTATTTAAGAGTTTTGAAGTAATTTTATTGCTTTTCATTTTTATTCCTCTAGAGGTATATTTAATTGAGGGATTTGTGTTTATATGATGTGTGTCCTCAACTTAGGGTTTAACTAGGTTAGTTTGTTTTTCCTTTATCCTTATAATCATAATTGTCACGGTTAGGATTAGTTGAGGCATAAAATTATTGATTCAAGGCTATTTAAAGCTTAATTTATTTCCATGTAATTATGACGAGTTCTTTATTTAAAATTGGAATTAATTTTTATGAAAATTTTCATTTTGATGGTGGAGAGTTTATCAGTATCTTTTCAATTCTTAGTCTATAAATGATGATCACCTCCCAATGGCTTCTTCTAGTATTCTCATATGATGGGATGAAGTTGAAACTTTGTTTTTTGAATGACTTCCCATGTATACAATATATGTCTACACGTATAGAAAAAAAAAAATCCAATTATCAGGATTTAATCAAAGAGAAAAGACAAAGAAAGTGGCAAATAAACAACATGAACAGGAAGAGAGAGTCATATAAGAACAAGAGAGACGAATTTAAAAATGGAAGATCGCTTTTGATTAAGAGGTTTGTAGAGAAAATATATGGAAAGAGATCATTTACCTTCCGATCATCATCTTGTGACTTTGAGCTCAAAAAGAGCAATGAACAACATAAACTGAGAAAGAGAAGTCTAGAGAGAGAAGACATTAATTTTCAACTTAAACTGAAAAGAGCAGAGAGTTTTTTTTTATGTGAATTTATGAATTAGTTTAGAAGCTATTTATGGATCAATTAAAGGTAGTTAATGAAACATTCTCTGTAAAAATGTATAAAAAGAGGCCCTATTGTGCAATTACATTCTCTGTAAAAATGTATATATAGATGACTATTTCATTTAATATGGATAAGACATAGTCCATAAGATTTAAATAAATTGGTTTCGGTTGAATATGGGTGATTTTTTTTCTCATTATTAATTCATACTACAGATTTATCTCATTCAAATGGATCTAGTTAAATAATAAACTTAATTTAATCCAACTATTAGATATTTAGATTGAACGATTCAACTCATTTATTTAGAATTCTATTGATAAATAGTGAAAATGTGTTTTTTTAAATAAATTATTAGCGTAATATTAAATTTTATTTTGTGAAAAAATATATTTCTAAGATTTAGGAAGTGATTTTTCAATAAGAATTTAATTGATTAGAACCGATCCAATTTGAATAAGTTTATAACTCGATTCCATCCATACCATTTGAGATGGTTGACGAAAATTTTAAATCATAAAATCTTTTAATATTGCCATGTTGTCAAATTATTGATGACTTTTGTTTTTTTTTTAAAGAAAGACTCTTTTTTAAAGAAAAAAAGTAAAAATATAATATAATAAAGACTTATACTTGGTCAAGTTCAACATATGAAAACGAGGGCAATTGAGTCATTGGGCGGGGTGATGGAGAATGAATCAACATTAGGACTTTTTCTTCTTTAATCTAAACAACAATTTTCGAGCTCACACTTAATAACACATCACACATGTCACATTCATGCACGATTTTAATAAAAATAAAATAAAGGACTAATTATATTTATGGTCCCTCGCTTCTACGATTTAAAACGTTTGAGGTTACAACTACGAAAAGGATCGCCTAATACTTTAGCCACATGTTAAATCAACATTTGACCCAACAACTTCATGGGCCTAACAATTTAAAACGTTTGACTAGGTTTACAACTATGAAAAGGATCATCAAAATTTTAATATAAAATTTGTCACATGAAGTTGTTAAGGACAACGACTCTAGATATATCTCTACAATAGTATAATATTGTCCACTTTTAGACATAAACCCTCAAACAAAGTACCACACTTAAGACTCCCCTCGAACAAATCAGTTCACACCTTTGGTTTTCCCCAAAAGAGCTTATACTAATGAAGATAATTGTCTTCACTTATATATCATGGGTCTCTTCCTTCCTTAATTAGCCAATGTGGGACTTTGTTAGCACTCATAACACATTATTTAAAATAAAAATTAGAAATTGTCGTGAATGATCCACCTATGGCAAAATTTTTGAGATTGGTTGTAATTTGGAAATGTTTACAAAAATAGTTTTTTTTTTAGACATTGCATTTTGTTTTTTTTAATATATATAATTTTGCTATCAAAATCATTTGAACTATGTTTTTATTTTAAAATAAAATAAGATTTTAAAGTTTTGTCGCTACTTATATAAATCTAAAAGTGGAAAAAGTTTAAATACAAGAACGTGAAAATGTAGAAATTAGACTAATTTTGTAAATATTTTGATTTTTTTTTTACTTTTTTTGTGAATATTTTCTAAAATTAAGTGGATATGTTTAAATTTCTTTAAAATAATACATGTAGGAAAGTTCAATCAATACTTTTTTTTTTTGAGAAAAAAGTTCAATCAATACTTAAAAAAGACTATTTGGAGCTATTTTCTAAACTTTATGGATTAAAATGTTAAGACTATTTGGAGCTATTTTCTAAGCTTTATGGATTAAAATGTTGTTTTTGAAATTTGAGAAACCAAATAGAAACTAATTAAATCAAAGTAGGAAAAGTATAATTTACCCTAAATAATATATATTAATTATTTTTTCCTGATGGTTGCATAATTATCTATACTATATTAAAAAGTGAGGATGTTGGAACAAAAATCTTGGACACTTTTGTCCCTTCTTTAATTTACTAATTTACAAAATATGTCATTATTGACTAATTATAAATAGTAAATTAATTAATTGATAATTAATTAATTATTAATTATTAATAATAAATGTATATAATTTAAAAAGTTGGAATGTAAAAAGTTTTTCCTACCACTTAAATATTTTTTTCTTTAATTATAATTCATTATAGAATTTTAAAAGTTGAAGAATTCAATAAGTTTTGTAACTTCTCATCATCTACTACTATAAATAATGAGCTTTTTCACCATTTTTTCACCAACCTTAGAATCACATTCTTCTTCTTCTTCTTCTTCTTTGGTTATCTCCATCCATTGTTCTCAAATTCTCTTCAATCTTGAAAGCATCTAAATCTAATATGAAGATGTTGGTGATACATTCAAGTTGAAAATGATGCATGTGTCGAGTCGATATCTCAGATCCTAAGCTTGCAACTTTGCAACTCCACTTAGATGAAGTGTATTATAGTGTTTGTTTAGCAATATTGTAATTTTTGTTTATCAAGTAGACAAATCTATTTTAGGGAATGTATAGGTAGAGTCTTGCAGTTTTTGTTACTATTTATTCTTTTATTGTTATCTCATAAATAGTGTATTGTTATTGTATTTAAAATGTTTGTTAAAAAAATAAAAGTATAGATTGATTAATTAAAGCTTATATTTCTTTTTTCGAGGAAAAAAATCATGTAGCCTTGTATCTCACAAAAATTTTAATAAATTATAAATAGTAAATTAATTCATTTAAGAATATTTAAACTAAAAAAATAAATAAGATTTTTTTAAAAACTTTTTTTTACAGAAGTTACACTTTTTTTTTACATTGCTATAATACACTTATAATCATTGATAAATGAAGGGAAAATAAAATTATAGAATATCAACAATTTTACCTTCAATTTATTTATAAAAATTAAATGATACTTCATGGAATTTAAAAGGGTTAATGCTAAAAGTTTTGTAACTCCTCAATTTCCTACTATTATAAAAATGACTTATTTTCCATTTGATCTCAAACACATAGTTTCATCTTATTTCTTTGTATTTTTTTTCTTTGATGACAATTCGTTGATTTTAGAGTATTTGTTATTGTGAAATGATATCTTATCTTTCTCACGTGATGTTATTATTTTTTAGTTATTTTGTAATTGATGTTGTTGTTGTTTTGGATGTTTTTTTTTTTAAATTTTAATGTTTATTCATGTTTATTATATTTATATATATATATATATATATATATATATATATAACATGTTACTTTTATTCAAATGTAGCATAGTTTTTAAATTAGTTTTTTTAATAATAATAATAATAACAACAACAATAATGTAAATATATTACTGTTTTACATTTCAAACATATTAATTTCAACAAATTAAATATGTCATTTGTGTGATGCAAAAGTCTTATCTCTCTCATTTACTATCATTTTTGCTTCAATTATTTTATAATTAAGGTCATTATAATATATATTTCAAATGTTTGAATTTTTTTAGGGAATATTTCAAATGTTTAGTTTGTTTTTAAAATTGATTAATTGTCTCTTAAAAAAAATTGATTAATTATATTTTTCCTACATTAATTTTCTTCAATAATCTTTTTTTTTTTTTTCCATTTTCTCTCTCTCTCTCTCTCTTTTTTTTCCCTTTCCTATAATAATGATAAAAACAAAGATAAATATATCACTTTTTAGATGCAAATAAATAATACTATTGTTTTTTTATATTTCTATATTTTTTAAACATATTAAGTTTAAAAATTAAATATGTCATTTGCAATATGGTCATCAAATAATACATTTTGATTTTATATTTTAATATAATTAAATACACCATCTTTATTATTATTATTTTTTGAGTAACTCAATCCTTATTAATAATATGTTGATTTGAGTCATTGAGTAATAATGATTTTACATCTTTGAACATTCCCCTAGCCCACCTTTTACTCAAAAAAGTAAAATAAAATCTCATATCCCACCTACAATATATGTTTATTTAAGTAATTAAAATTTAATGATCCCCAAATCTCTTAAATTTCTCACACCCGATTATATAAATGGTTTTCTATTGTAGAAACTAACAATATGAATGTTTGTCTTAAATTTCTAATTCTAATTTGAAGTTGAATAATGCTATTTTTTGTAGAAATTAACTAGCAATTTTCAAGAATGTTATTTTATACTTATTATAATTTTTTTTCTTTAATATTTTTTATTTAAAATGTTTATACATGCTTTAATTTAATTTTTTTAGTTCAACAATATGTGGGGCGAGATTTTGGACCTCTAATCTTTTAATCTAGTATATATTCTTTAATCAGTTGAGTTATGCTCATGATAGCTTATTTAATTTAAATTTGATAACTCACAATATATATTCTAATCTAGATTCAAAATTTTTAAGAAATTTTACCTCAAAAAAAAAAAAAACAATTTTAAGAAATTTAGCATATTCATTAGATTATTTTCTATTCTTCATTATAATAATTCATATATATTATCTGAACTGTTTTTTTTTTTAAATAACATATGTAATATTTGAGAATATATTAGATAAAAATTATCTAGCTCAAAATGAAGCAATCAATTTTTTTAATAATGAGTCCATTAGATTTTCTAACAAACCACTATAAAATTTATTACTTTCAATATAATAGCTTTTATTATAATGAAAATTTTAAGAAATTATTTTTACTTCTAAAATATAACTTATTATAAAGGTCAGCATAAATTGACATGCACTTCTTTTTTTGAGTTTGGAGGTTTTTTTGAGTTTGGAGGTTTAAATCTCTATACCCCACATTTGTTGTGGTCCAACAAAAAAAAACGTGCCAGGTGCATATCACCTCTTCATTTGTGTAGTAGTATACCATGAAACCATACTCTTTTCCAGATGGCTTGATAGTAAAATTCACCTCACAATTAAAATAATAATAATAAATAAAGGTCAAAACAGTTAATATGAACCTGTCCAAAATCAATTTTTAATGTATAAATATCAACAGCGTGAGCATAGTTTAACAATCTTGATTTAGAGGTTGGAAGTTCAAATCCTAACCTAGATGTTGTTGAACTAAAATAAATAAATAAATAAATATATATATATATATCACCATCTAAGGTGCAAAATTGATGGGAAACCAATAATTGAATTATGGAATCAATTATAAGCTAAAACTACATTAACATGTCGGCAAAATCTATTATTGAAAGCACATCCATACATTCTCTTCCCAAAATTTTTCTAATTATGTTAGTTTAAAGATGTTCCATTGTTTAGTTCAAATTTCTCATCTCCATACACAATTAAGTATAACTACAGACAAATTCATCAACTTGAACATAGTTCTCAATTGGTTAAAGGCATTACAATTTCGACCAAAAGGTGAGAGGTTATAATATCCATATCTATATATTGTTAAACATAAAAAAGTAACTGCTAAAGGCATACTCCGTATATTAGAATGGTAGAATATCTTATGTATATCATTTACATATGAGTTACATTAACCTTAGTTTGTTAGCATCAAACACTATTATAGGACTTATCACCTTGTGTTCACCATCATCCCACACCAAGGAAGCTGAAACAAAATTATTAGAACTAATTTTGCCTTCAATTGTAAGCTCAAAGTTTTGCACCTCTTCCAAAGCCTTGAATGAAAGAATGGCAGGCTTTACTGTAATATTAAGGTCCTTTGGAAGATTAAGAATGGTGGCTTCATATATGGAACTTTTTGGTCCAACATTTGTGACACTTCTTCTGTAAATTTGGCTGATGGGTTTTGAGATATTGGTTGAAAGAGCAAATGAAGGATAGTTTAGATCGAAAGCTGTGTCAGAATTGTTTGGAGAACAAATACTATCATCTCCAGAGACTTGTTGGAGCTTCTCAGTGCTATAACCTTGGCCACATAGGAACTTCACATAGTCTATTTCCGTAGCATTGTAGATTAATCCAGGATTCACTGCGCCTACTGGATTTATATGACCAGAGCCATATCCAAATTCTCCACTTGGATTAATTTCAAGGCTCATCGGAAATGCTGCATATATAGATTTTGATTAATTTTCTTTTGAGGCAACATGAAAGAAAAAGAAACGGTTGAAAAGTTGTCACTTGACCCGTTTGATAACTATCTAGTTTTTAAAAATTAAGCTTATAAACACAACTTGTACCAATAAGTTTCTTTGTTATGTTCTCTATTTTCTACCTATATTTTCAAAAATCAATTAGCCAAGTTTTGAAAACTAAAAAAAAAAAAAGTAGTTTTTAAAAATTTATTTTTGTTTTTGAAATATGACCAAGAATTCAAATGTTTATTTAAGAAAGATGAAAATTATTGTAGATAAATTATGAGAAAACAAGCTTAATTTTTAAAAACTAAAAACTAAAAACCAAATGGTTATCAAACGTGGCATTGACTTTTGATTTTTGAAAATTGTGCTTGTTTTGATATATCTCACAATTTCTCTACAATGATTTTCCATATGTTTTAAGGAAACATTTGAGTTTCTAGCCAAATTTCAAAAACAAAAAACAAATTTTGAAAACTACTATTTATAGTTTTCAAAACTTGGCTTGCAGGATAAACCAGAAGCTGGGTTATGTTTTAAAAAACGAAGCCAAGTTTTGAAACTAAACGAAAAAAATAGTTTTCAAAAAGTAGTTTTTGTTTTTAGAATTTGACTAAGAATTCAAATGTTTTCTTAAGAAAGATGAAACATATGGTAGAGATAAATGATAGAAAAACAAGCACAAATTTTCAAAAACCAAAAACTAAAAATCAAAATTGTGGAAATATATTATACAGTATCTTAGGAAATTATGGAAATATATTATACAGTATTTTAGGAAATTAGAAACTTTCCTTTCTTGTATTATTTTCAGTGTATTTATCTCCTTTGTATACGTCAAATGTATTTTCAAGAAATAATACAGAAATTTACATGGTATCAGAGCCCACTGTCATCTTCTTCTTCTCCGGCAAGGTCCACCGGCGGCGAGCCTTGCCTAGTAAACTCCGATAAAACCCGCTCAGTCCAGATCCGTCGTGTAATACACCCAGATCCGATCCACTTAGCCAGCCACGCAGCGCCGCCGCTCAAGAAACAACAGTCTCGCGTGAGCTCCGGCAGCATCACAATCGTTCGCTGCAAGCGCACGGATCTGCCTCCCCCGTGGTGCGTCGTCGACGCCTGATTTCCTCAAATTGCCGTCAGATTCGATCTCTCCGCCGTCTCAGACCTTCGCCGCCAGCCGCTGCAACTCCCAGATCTGCGAGTCCGTGGAGTCCGCTCGCCCCAAATCTGTTCAGATCGCCTCAGATCCTGTTGTTTGCCTGAGATCCGCCCCCTCCGTCGCGCCTCGTCTCCAATCCAGACGCTGCCGTCTCCGTCCAGATCCGCACGCCTTCGAACAGATCCTCGCCTCCGTCTCCGTCTAGATCATCACCTCACACAGATCCGCGCGTCTCGTCTAGATTCGCTCGCCTCAGACCCTCCGCAGTCCTCCCTTGGTATCAGACGCAGTCCTCCCTCACACAGATCCGGGTCTCCGTTTTGACTCCGACCCCCCGCGTCTCAGATCGTTGGCCACAACTTTTCAGATCTCCCTTCTGGTTCAAGACAGCTTTAATATTGTTATGTTATAATGGAGAAAAGTGATATTTTTCGTCCCATTAGTACGATTCTTAATGGTACGAACTATATCACTTGGGCACACCAAATGAAAAGTTTTTTGATAGGTCGAAAGTTATGGCGAATTGTCACGGTGATTTTCCAAACCTGTGAAAAGCAAGGATACAACTGAAGACGATGCCAAATTTCTTGAGCGATTAGAGGACTGGGACAGCAAAAATCATCAAATAATGACTTGGATTGGTAACACTTCTATTCCTGCCATTCATGTTCAATTTGATGCTTTTGATAATGCTAAAGAACTTTGGGATTTTTTATCTACTCGGTTTCAATCTATTGGACTGGCTCATTATTATCAACTGCATAGCAGTCTTGTTAGTCTAAATCAGGACATTGGTCAATCTGTCAATGAATACCTTGCTGCACTTCAACCTATTTGGACTCAGCTCGATCAAGCTAAAATTAGCCAAGATCATCTTCGTCTCATTAAAGTTCTTATGGGACTTCGCCCAGAATATGAGTCTGTTCGTGCTGCCTTGCTACATCGAAATCCCTTACCTACATTAGATGCAGCGATTCGAGAAATTCTGTTTGAAGAAAAACGACTTGGCATAGTCTCATCTCCACAGTCTGAAGTTGTGCTCGCAACCACTCATCCACACAATTCATCTGGGTCTTTCTTTTGCAAGAATTGTAAATCTCATGGTCACAAGTTTGCTGATTGTCTCAAAATTGAGTGCAGGTACTGTCACAAACGTGGTCATATCCTAGACAACTGTCCCACTCGACCACCTCGCCCTCCGGGTCACTCTACAAAATCCAGAAACTTTTCTAAAGCTAGCTCTTCATCTGTTGCTGCTGCCACCCCATCTGATGATTTCACTCCTCCCAGTTTTCAGATTAGTGATCTTCAGGACTTATTAAAACAGGTGATTTCATCCAATTCAACTGCCCTTGCTGTCTCATCGGGTAATTCATGGCTTCTTGACTCAGCCTGTTGTAATCATATGACCTCTAACTTTTCTCTTATGTCTTCATCCACCACTGCAAAATCTCTTCCTCCCATTCATGCTGCCGATGGTAATTGTATGACTATTTCTCATATTGGCAAAGTAAACACACCTACTTTAAGTCTTCCCAATACCTATTACGTTCCAAATCTTACTTTTAATCTTGTCTCTGTGGGTCAATTATGTGATCTTGGCCTAATCGTTTATTTCTCTCCTACTGGTTGTCAGGTTCAGGATCCGCAAACGAGACAGACGATTGGTACGGGTCGCAAAGTGGGAAGATTATTTGAGCTCACATCACTCCAACTCCCAAATTATTCATCTATTTCTTCTCCTGTCACTGACTCTGCAATATATCAGTGGCACCTTCGTCTTGGTCATGCTTCTCCTGACAAACTTCGTCATTTAATTTCTGTTAGCAATTTAAATAATGTTTCCAAATTTATTCCTTTTGATTGTTTGAATTGCAAACTTGCAAAACAACCTGCGTTATCTTTCTCTACATCATCTTCTATATGTGATACTCCATTTGGCTTAATTCACTCAGATATTTGGGGTCCTGCCCCTATTAGTACTGTCAATGGCTATCGCTATTTTGTTTTATTTGTTGATGACTACTCCCGTTTTACATGGATATATTTTCTTAAAAATCGATCTGCCTTATCCCAGATTTACATTGCCTTTGCTAATATGGTTCAAACTCAATTTTCTCGAACCATTAAAATTCTTCGCACAGATAATGCAATGGAGTATAAGGATTCTAGTATTCTGTCATTTCTCACCCAACAAGGTACTCTTATTCAACGATCATGTCCCCATACCTCCCAACAAAATGGGCGAGCGGAACGTAAACATCGTCACATTTTAGATTCTGTCCGTGCTCAACTTCTCTCTGCCTCCTGTCCTGAGAAGTTCTGGGGTGAGGCTGCTCTTACCTCTGTCTATACCATTAATCGGCTTCCTTCTTCAGTTCTTCAGAATATCTCTCCGTTTGAACGATTATATGGTACTCCTCATTCTTATTCTCATCTTAAAGTCTTTGGATGTGCATGTTTTATCCTTCTTCATCCTCATGAACATACTAAACTTGAACCTCGTGCACGCCTTTGTTGTTTTCTTGGTTACGGAACTGAACATAAAGGTTTTCGTTGTTGGGATCCCATTTCTAACCGGCTACGCATATCTCGACATGTTACTTTCTGGGAACATACCATGTTCTCTAGTCTCTCGTCATTTCACACCTCTTTCTCGAGTCATCAATCATTTTTTACTGATCTCTCTAATGATCTTTTCCCATCCTCTGAGTCTCCTCCTGAACTTGAGCTTGATCAATCTACACCAGTTTCTGCAATCTCGGATCTACCATCTGTCACAATTGCTGAACCTGAACCTGATCTGGTCCCTTCTGTCCGTCGATCCACTCGGGTAAGAGAAACTCCTCACCATCTCCAAGATTATCATTGTTTTTCCACTATTGTTTATTTAGTTGAACCTACCTCTTATAAAGAGGCCAGCACTAACCCTCTCTGGCAGCAAGTAATGAATGAGGAACTCCAAGCTTTAGAAAAGACGCAAACATGGGACTATGTTGATTTACCTCCTGGTAAGAGACCTATTGGCTGTAAGTGGATCTATAAAATTAAAACAAACTCTGATGGATCTATCGAACGCTATAAAGCACGTCTTGTCGCGAAGGGCTATTCCCAAGAATATGGCATTGACTATGAGGAGACTTTTGCTCCTGTTGCTCGAATGACCTCAGTTCGCTGTCTCTTAGCTGTTGCAGCTGCCAAACAGTGGCCACTTCTTCAGATGGATGTCAAGAATGCTTTCTTAAATGGCACTTTATCTGAGGAAGTTTACATGACACCTCCACCTGGTGCTTCTTCTCCACCTCAGAAAGTATGTCTCCTTCGTCGTGCGTTATATGGTCTAAAACAAGCTCCACGAGCCTGGTTTGCAACATTCAGTTCCACCATAACCCAGCTTGGGTTCACTTCCAGTCCCCATGATACAACATTATTTACGCGACAAACTCCTCATGGTATTGTTCTTCTCCTCTTATATGTTGATGACATGATTATTACAGGTGATGACCCTCAGGCTATATCTGACCTACAATGTTACCTTGGGAAACATTTTGAAATGAAAGATTTGGGATCACTCAGTTATTTCCTTGGTCTTGAGGTCTCCTATCACACTGATGGGTACTATTTATCTCAAGCAAAATATGCCTCTGATCTCCTCACTCGATCTGGTATTTTTGACTCGGTCACAACACCAACACCTCTTGATCCAAATGTTCGCTTGACCCCTTTTGATGGTGTTCCACTTGAAGATGCCACCTTGTACCGACAACTCGTTGGCAGTCTTATTTATCTGACTGTAACTCGCCCAGATATTGCCTATGCTGTTCACATTGTTAGCCAGTTCATGGCTTCTCCTCGGACAATACACTTTACTGCTGTGCTTCGTATTCTTCGCTATATTAAGGGCACACTTGGTCATGGACTTCAGTTTTCTTCCAAGTCATCATTAGTACTATCTGGCTATTCTGATGCTGATTGGGCTGGTGATCCCACCGATCGACGTTCTACCACAGGTTATTGTTTTTACTTGGGGGATTCTCTCATCTCTTGGCGAAGTAAGAAACAAACTGTTGTCTCCAGATCCAGCACTGAATCTGAATATCGTGCACTTGCTGATGCCACTTCTGAATTACTCTGGCTTCGATGGCTTCTTGCTGACATGGGTGTTCGTCAATCATCTGCTACTATACTTCACTGTGACAATCGTAGTGCAATCCAAATTGCTCACAATGATGTCTTTCATGAACGTACCAAGCACATTGAAAATGATTGCCACTTTGTTCGCCATCATCTCTTGAGCAACACTCTCCTCTTACAATCCATCTCCACTACCGAGCAACCAGCTGATATCTTCACAAAAGCCTTGCCTCCAAGTCGGTTCACTCAATTACAACACAAACTCAAGTTGGTTGCAACTTTACCACTTTGAGTTTGAGGGAGGGTGTGGAAATATATTATACAGTATCTTAGGAAATTATGGAAATATATTATACAGTATTTTAGGAAATTAGAAACTTTCCTTTCTTGTATTATTTTTAGTGTATTTATCTCCTTTGTATACGTCAAATGTATTTTCAAGAAATAATACAGAAATTTACAAAAATGATTATCAAACGAAGCCTAAATAGTTATCAAACGGAACTTTAAAAATTAACTTGCATCAATCTTGTATTATTTACCGGTAGTCATAAGTGCTGATTTAAGTGCAGCAGGAGACCAAGTAGGATGAAATGACTTAACATAAGCAGCTGCTGCAGTGACATGCGGGCAAGCCATAGAAGTTCCTGAAATTATATTATAAAGAACCCTTTTATTATCTTCTTCAGCCCTTGAAGGTGAAGCAATTGGAGACCACGCTGCGAGGATTTCAACTCCAGGACCAGACAAATCCGGCTAAGCAATTCCAATTCCAAACAAATTAATTAATTAATTATAAAAAAAAAAAAATTACTCAAAAAAGCCAAGTGTACTACTTTGACGAAATTGATAAACTTAATTACCTTGAGAATGTTGGGGGTTATTGGGTTTGGACCCCTTGAAGAAAAAGTTGCAACAAAAGGGGTTTCTTTGTGTTTCCCTTCCCTGCTCTTCAATATAGTTGCTGTTGAAAGGCTGCAAAATATCATGTAATTAATTAATCAATTAGTTTAATTTTCTCTCCTAAACTTAGATGAATGAACCATTTTAAGTTTACAACTCAATTTTATCAAATTAAACATTCAAATTAAGTTCTGTTACATTTTACGCATCCTATACCTGAATAAGTTGTGCAACTAATACACTTAATTACACAAATTTTTTCTTCTCTTATAGTCAGATGAGACTATTCTTGTAAGGTATTGACTTTTTTTTGTTGTGTTAATTAAATAACTATATTCTAAGAAGCATGGATATAAATACTACACGACACAGATACGGTGACACGTCATTCTGTAAAAATCTAGGACACGAACACAACAAGGACGCATTTATTAAAATATACATTTTTAAAAATATATATTAATTTTATACGAGAAGAAAATTCAAAGTCAATAAGTTTATGCATTTATATCCTTAAAAATGAGTTTGGTGTATTTCACTCTCAAAATTTATTATTATTATTTTTTAAGTACACAAAATTTATTATTTTTATTCTATATTATTATGTGTCTATTTTGTATACTTAACCAGTATTCGATGCGCGTCTAATAAATGTTGGACCTATATTGATTTTGTACAACTAGTGTTTTTTGTTAAATCACCAACTGACCCAAAAGCTTAAGATGATAGGTTATGGTAAATTTAATTATATCAATCAACATTCCAACACTCCCCCTCACTTGTGGGTTTGGAAATTTGAAGAAAGACCTAACAAGTGGAAATCAATATTAATTGGAGAGAAAAGGACATTGCAAGGGTTCGAACTCAGGACATCCTGCTCTGATACCATATTAGATTACATGAGGTTCAATCTCAAAACCAATTGGCAATGAGAGGAGTAGTCCATATATCTTATAAATTGTGAGGGGGCATGTTGAGGATCCCACATTGGAAAAATGTAGAGAGACCTCACAATTTATTTATAAGATACATGGGCTACTCCTCTCATTGCCAATTGGTTTTGAGATGGAACCTCATGTAATCTAATATTTTTTTAACACAAATAATCTGTTGTGCTAACAAGTGTTGATACGTGTCCAACGAGTGTCAGACTGTCCAAGTGTCCGACACGAATATACTAGCCAAACTAAAGTGTTTGTGCTTCATAGACTATATCAAGGATTGACAACACAATTAGATTAATTTACCTCTCATTTGAGGTGATGTAAGAGAAAATGAGAGCTCCATCTTTTGAACTAAGGTGGGAAGCAGGCAATGGATAAGAGACAGTTATGTCTTGTGCAGATTTGTCTTGCATTATAACACCAGCTGCACCTCTTACAGCTCCTATTTCTGTTGGACGTCGATACAAATCACATAGAGCAATTTTACCCTTCACCAATTCCTTGTCCACAGAGTTCTTCTTGCAAAACCTATTTTACAACAAACCAACAACATGTGATTATTTTAATTATGTTCTATAAATACTAGGTAAATTAATAATTGTCAGTATTATTGTCTGAATAAATATATGTTTTGGTGTGCGTTTTTTCAATGTAGTTTTTATGGTTTAAAATGTTTTAATTTAATCATTTGTGTTTTAACAATGTTCAATTATACTATTACTATTGGTATATACTAAAATTGACTAATAATAAACTTACATGATATGATACTTAGTGATTTGACATAATCTAGAGGAAAAATTAGATTATTTAATTAAGACTTAAGAGGAAAATTTTTAATTACCCTTTTAAAATGTTTGGGAAAATTTTTAATTTTTATTATCGTAGCCGACCATCTAAATTTTGAGCAAAACTTACATGCTGCCTAGGTTGCACCCAGCTCATGCCGCCAAGCCATGTGGCACATCATTATTATGCCATGTGGCAATTCAACTTTTTTTTTTAATACATTTTTTCACTTCTCTTTTTCTAAGTTTTTTTTTTCTTTATTTTCATTTTTTATAGAAATTTTCTTTTTCATTTAAGTGATAACATTTCTTTCTTTATTTTTTACAAACTCTTTAACAATATCAATTTTATTTCTAAATTTATATATATTTTTTTATTTTTATTCTCTTTTCTCATCTACACAATACCATTTATTTTCAATTAATCAATTAAAAATTTAGAGTTTACAACAATAATGTGAGAAATACGCTTCATAATCAATTTTATTTTTCTGTTTTATAATTTTTTTTATCTTCTTATTTTATTTTCTCATCTCCACAATATCATTTACTTTCTACTAATCAATTGAAAATTGAGAATTAAAAATATCATTGTGAGAATACGTTTTATAACCTAAAATAACATTTTTTTTTATTTTTTTATTTTAAAATCTTTAAACACGTTAAAATTTTTGTTATTTATTATTTATATCATATGCATATCACTGATATTTTGTTGCGTATTTTATGTTTTGTGGATTCCTTTACAATATAATGAAAATATCAAATTTAGAAGAACCAGCAAAAAATTTTGAAAAAAAAAAGAATGAAACAAATGGCGAAATTGTTCTTTTGCACTCGTCAAATCTTCATTCCAAAAACCCTTTCATGGAACCTCAAAAAATTTATCAAATGAATTTGAAAATAAATAAATAAATAAATAAATATATATATATATATATATATATATATATATATATATATATATATATATATAAGTAATCACTTAAATGAAAAGGAAAATTTAGGTGGAAAAATGTTCAAAAAAAATAAAAAAGTTGAATTGCCACATGGCACCATAAGGATGGCCCCCGTGGCTGGACGGCAGGATGAGCCCAGCAGATAAGTTTTGATCCTAAATTTTTACCACCTCATTAAGTTTCATGCAATGAAGCATATTAGCTATCATCGTAAAAGTCAATCAAATTAAATTATTTTAAATTTAATCTATATTTTTAAAAATGTCACAATTTTTCATTTTTCAAATATAGCACAAGTGTGCTTTTCTTCGTGGGTAGAAAATGCTTCTTTATTTTATGTTATTTATGTAAGTTCTGTTAAAATCACCAATCTACCACTCAACCCAAGAGCGTTTGGTAAGTTATGGTAAATTTAATTACATCAATATTTTAAAGATCTCCCTCCTTTTCAAATGTTATATTTGTAATTAATTAATTTTTTTAGATAATATTTTCAATTATTTTATATATTTGAAATTGGTTATATAAAAACATAAAATTGCAAATATTATAGAAAATTAAGTAACCATGTAAATTTATTTATTAGTATATTAATAGAAATTGATCCAATCAACCTAGAAATTATATCCAAAAAACCAAAAAGAACGCCCAACATAAAAATATTAATATTTAAAAAAAAATGGTATATTTACAGTTTATAAAGTATTCTACCATAACATTGACAATCAACAATCAGCTGACCAAGCCAACATGAGCATAACTCAATTAGCATGTACTCTCGATCAAGAGGTTAGAGATTCGAATTCTCCACTCTACCTATTGTAAAAAGAAAAAAAAAGCTGACCAAGCAATAAAAATCAAAGAAAAATAATTGATAAATCAACCAAATCTATTCAAGACCAAGCAAATGATAAATGATCGATAAGTCCACAAAATCTTTTCAAAACAAAGCAATTTATTCTTTTTCTGTTTTATTTGTTATAAATTCAAACAAATCGATATATATATTTTTTGAGTTCAACAATTGTGAAATTGTGGGGATGGAAATCGTACCGATATGTATTATTCATCAAGTTGTGATATCTATATTTTCAAAGAGAAAAGGTTGTGTTTATATAGTATTCTACAAGCGTTGACAATCACAACTAGCTGACAGTAGAATAAAAATCAACGAAAAACAATTGATAAATCGACAAAATCTATTCAAGACCAGGCAAATGAAAAATGATTGACAAGTCCACAAAATCTATTCAAAACGAAACAATTGCCAATTGTAGTGTTTATCAGTTTTATCAATTTTATTCGTTATAAACTCAAACCGACCGATATTTATTATTCATCAATCTTTTCTAAATTCATACTTACACATCCATAACTTATTTATAATAAAATTTATGTTTAAATTTTGCAAACATATGGACCAAATTAAATTGGTCACTTTTTAAAAGTACAAAGACTAAAACAGACTTTCTGAAAGTACAAAAATTAAAATGAATAAAAATTAAAAGTGCAAGAATCAAAATGAATGTTTTGGAAGTATAAGAACTAAAATCATCTCAAACAAAAACTACAATATTAAAATAAAATGTAAACCAAAAAAAAAAAATTTTACCTGGACACAGATCTGTTGAAGCCAGCAGCAGGAATATCTCCGGCGTAAACCAATGGAAATTGTGCTCCCTTTAAATCAAAAGTATTGATACTAACTCCCTTTCAAAAATAAATAAAAATTATAAATATATATTTGGAGATCAAGTTTAAAAATCAATAAAATGATATGGGATTTTTCTTACATCAAATCCTCTTCCATCTCCGAGCTCAACTCTAGTGACAAATTTCCGGTCGGTGGTGCTGGCCGCCACCGACAGTGACCAAGGCGAGTAGTTTTTAATAGTTGAAAACCTAGGGCCCTGGTTTCCGGCGGACATAGACGTGAGGATTCCCTTCTTCATTGCATGGAAAGCTCCAATGGCTATGGAGTCTTTGAAGTAATCTTTCACCACTCTTGCCCCAAGAGAGACTGAGAGGATATCAACCCCGTCGGCAATAGCGTCGTCGAATGCAGCAAGAATGTCGGCATCGAAGCAACCGTCAGACCAGCATACTTTGTAAGCGGCAATGCGTGACGACGGGACTCCTCCCCGTGCCGTGCCGAGGCCGAGACCCAACATGCTCGCTTGCCTCACCAACCCTCCGGCCACAGTCGATGCTGTGTGCGTCCCGTGGCCGTTCGAGTCTCTTGGACCTGCGATATCTTTTGCTGGACGTCGACCATCGCTATGATATGATCGAGCTCCGATTATTTTACTACAAACATAGCGTGATATCGTGTTTAAATTCTACCATATATATTGTTGATGTAGGTATCTTCCTGCATACCATAATTAAATTTCTGACATCGTTAAGAATTTAACGGTGGTGTGCAGGAAGATACCTACACACGGGTATGCAGTCAAGTATTTTTGTTAAAAAAACTATGTATATATTTTGTTTGTACTTGTTGCAAGAGAAATTGACTGAGGTTTCACAACTGCCTTTCCACTTGGCTGGTGGTGGACCGTATCCTTTGTCGTCGAAACTAGGAGATTCTGGCCAAATACCGCTGTCGAGTACTCCGACGATGATGTTGCTTTCCATCGATGGAACTCGATCGATGTTCTGAGAGAAACCCATGAAGTCCCATGATCTTGTTGTATGAAGTTGCTTTTTTCCACTAGGAAAAATTGAGATTACACCTTTCATTTCTGAAAAAAAGTTCATGTAGGTGCACAAGTTTTTGTTAAAAATGAAAAAATAATTATTGATGCTCATAATTTTGAGGAGAAAATCAAAAAGGATTTTATTGTGCGTACTAGAAACTTTATGTGCTTCAACTTCAGTCAACTTTACGACAAAGCCATTGAAGCTTCTCTTGTAGCTATGGAGTAAAGAGTGTGGAGAAAAGGTGCTGAAAAAATAAAGATTTTTTTTCTTGTCAAATGGCTTCTAGTATGAACTGTCAAATAACTTCAAATTATGATCCATATTTGATTTGATTTTATTGTTTTTCGGTTTTACCCCTCGCTAGAGTGTATTTAATAAGGATTTTTGTTTAGGGTGATCATAATATGTGCACCCCTTAAATTAGGGTTTCATAATGTTAGTTTGTTTTTCCTTTGTCCTTCATCCTTATCACAGCCGCCACGTTTAATTGGCCAACTTTAGGCTATAATATTGGAATGAATTTTTATGCAATTTTGCATTTTGATGGCTAAGAGTTTATCATTTTTGCAATTCTTGATTTAGTGTTCCATATTATTGAACATTCGAGGAGGTTTGATCAATCTTCTTGTTTAGTGTTCAATTTTAAATGGAGAACTAGTTATCCTTATCCTTACCTATGGTCTTTGATCATTGAGGTAGCCTTTTGTAGCCTCTTTCTTAGAATTGTATGCTATAATCAAATTTTTTAGGCATCGTTTGATAATTATTTAGGCTCCGTTTGATAACGTTCTCGTTTCTTGTTTCTTATTTTCTGTTTTCGTTTCTTGTTTTTTTAAAACTAAAAACATAAACATGTTTGATAACTATTTCTGTTTCTTATTTATTTTTTTTTAAAAAGAAACAGAAACAAGCATGTGTTTGATAACCGTTTCTTGTTTCTTGTTTTTTACTAAAAATAAAATTTAGTACATATAATATAATAAAACATATAACATGCATTAAAATAAATATAAAACAATTATAAAGAGTTTATAGTATTTTATTCAGGCCCAACACAAAATTAATAATAATAAATTTTATCTTTCAAATGTTGTTCAAATTTGATTTGCAATGTCATTTCTCACTCCAATCAATTAACCGTAAATGATTTTGGCTTACACAAGTTGGTTCAATTAGACTAATTTGTAACTTGTCTAAGGTTAGACAATCGAGCATACCCACGTTTGTTTAATTAAATAATAAACTTTATATTTTATTTTTTTCTTTTAAAATGCATTAGCCAATAATTAAAAAAAAAAAAAAGGGAAAGAGAATATATTTATTTTTGTACATTTAATGGTAAACATGAAATACATTATTAGTTTATTTATTTAATAAAAAATTTAAAATCGTACTAAAAAGGAAAATAATAGAGATTTAAATAGAAAATAATAACTAAAAGCTCGTTAATGGAAAGTAAAAAAAAAAAGAAATGAGAGAGGAGAAAAATATAAATGAAAAGAACAAAAGAAAAAAAAGGAACTATTAAAAGAAAAGAGATTATGATGGAAGAGAGACAAAGAAGAGAGAAGATAAAGAAATAAATGAAAAAATAAAAAATAAAAAAAAGAAGAAAAAACGAAAAGATAAAAAAGTATTAAAAGAAAAAAATTAGAATGGAAGAGAGAGAAATAAGAGAGAGGGGAGAGATGGGTGTAGAAAGGAAAAAGAGAAATAGGGATACATGCATGAAACATGAAAAAAAAAACAGAAACAGAATTTGAGAAACTACTTTTTGTAGTTTCTCAAAAGTTGCCCTTTTTTTAGAAACGTTTCTAAAAATTTAGAAACAGGAAACATGATGGTTTATCAAATATGTCTGTTTCTTAAAAAATGAGAAACGAAAACAAGAAATAGGAAACAGAAATGTTATCAAACGAGGCCTTAGTTCCCGTTTGATAACCATTTGATTTTTGTTTTTGATTTTTGAAAACTAAGCCTATAAATACTACTCTCACCTATGTATATATTTTTTTTGTTATCTACTTTTTACCTATGTTTTCAAAAACTAAGCCATGTCTTGAAAACTAAAAAAAAATAGTTTTCAAAAACTTGTTTTTGTTTTTAGAATTTGGCTAAGAATTCAAATGCTTCCTTAAGGGAGATGAAAACCATTGTAGAAAAATTGGGAGAAAACAAGCTTAATTTTAAAAAATCAAATGGTTATCAAACGGGGCCTTAGTTTTTTGTTTTTGATTTTTGAAAATTATGCTTGTTTTCTCGTCATTAAGAAAATATTAGAATTCTTAACCAAATTCAAAAAATAAAAACAAGTTTTTGAAAACTACTTTTTTAGGCCCCGTTTGATAACCATTTGGTTTTTGGTTTTTGGTTTTTGAAAATTAAGCTTATTTTCTCCCAATTTCTCTACAATGGTTTTCATCTCCCATAAGGAAGTATTTGAATTCTTAGCCAAATTCTAAAAACAAAAACAAGTTTTTGAAAACTAATTTTTTTAGTTTTCAAAACATGGCTTGGTTTTTGAAAACATAGGCAAAAAGTATATGACAAAACAAGTAAAACCATAGGTGGGAATAGTATTTATAGGCTTAATTTTTAAAAACCAAAAACCAAAAATCAAATGATTATCAAACGGGGCTTAGTTTTCAAAATTTGGCTTAATTTTTGAAAATATATGGAAAAAGTAAATAACAAAACAAGAAAACCCATAAGTGAAAGTAGATTTTCAAAAATCAAATTGTTATCAAACGATGCTTAATTTTAAGATTTTATAGTTACTGAGTTTTTCTTTGGTAAAAGAGCTCTTATCTACCATCCCCTGAAGTTTCATGTATCAACTTCTTTTGTGTGGATTTTCTAGGCACAAACAGATGATAATATATATCTATATGTTGTTGATATAATAATAGTAATAATAATAGAAAATGATCGATCACCTGCCAATGGCTTCTTTTAGCATTCTCATATGATGGGATGAAGTGGAAACTTTGTTTTTTGAATGACTTCCCATGTATACAACATATGTCTGCAAGTAGAGAAAATTAAAATCCAATTATATATCAAGATTTAGAGATCAGAGAAAGGACGAAGAACATAGTAAATAAACAACGAGACATGAATTAAAGGAAAAAGAATCGAATTAGAACCAGAGATATGAATAAGAAAAAAAATAAGATTGTTGGATGATGAAGAGATTTAGATAGAAAAAAAAAATATGAAGAGAAATAGAGAGTTTCCTTTCGATCATCATTTTGTGACTTCGAGCTAAAAAAGAGTAATGAACAATATAAACTGAAAAATAGAACTCTCGAGAGAGAAGACATTGATTTCCACTCAAATTAGAAGTGGGAAGATAATTTTTTATGTGAATTCATGAATTACTTTAGAAGTTATTTATGGGTGATTTAATTGGAGGGAGTTGTTGATTCTTTGTGAAAACTTATACGAAAAGTGAGGCCCTATTGTATTCAATGGGCATTTTGAAATGTCAAGATTTTTTTTTTTTTTTTTTGTTTGAAAAAGAAAGTTTACTATTGCGTTAATTTTTATTAAATTAGCTTCCCAACTTGTCATTTCGAAAACGCATTCGTTGATCATTAAATCATAGTGTAAAATATTGTGGGGGAGAGAAGTGGATATATATACGTAGGAAAATTAATTTACCGAACAATTGGTGACCTAATTCATTATAATTTATTTCAACATTATTGTATAATTTAAATATATATGTCAGATAGGAAATAGTGCGTATGATTGAAATAAACGTGTTCATAAATTGATTGGTTTGAGTTGAATTTGAGTAGCTTTTGTTATCTAATTTATTCATATCACAAATTTATCTCATTAAAATGAACTCTAGTTAAAAATGTTTAGATTAAATTGTTCAAGTCATGTGTTTAAATTCTATTGAGAAAATAGTGAAAATAATAATATTATTATCCTTTATAAAATTAGTAGCTTAATGTCAATTTTTAATTTATAAAAGACTATATTTCTAAGGTTTAGGGAGTCATTTTTTCAATAAGAATTTGATCCATGATTTTCAATCCCATTTAAATAGGTTTATATATAACTCAATTCAATTCATACAATGTGAGATGGTAGATGAAAATTTCTAAATCATCCCATTTTTAAATATTGCCATGTTGTCAAATTATTATCACTTTTTTTCATATAATTGGTCAAGTTCAACAAATATATACGAGGGTAATTGAGTCATTGGGTGACGGAGAACGAATGGATATTAGAACAACAAATTTTCAGGAGCACACCCCTGCAGTTTAATAACATATGTTGCATTCATGCACAATTTAACAAAAATAAAATATAGAGAAAATTACATTTTTGTCCATCAAATTCCAAAAGTGACACACCCAGTTTTTAAAGTGTTGACTAGGTTTCATTGACATTATTATTATTATTATTATTATTATAAGATGTGACAAATTACCTTAATTTAATATTAAGATGAGAAAAGATTGAAGAAGGAAGGATTCAAATCAAACTAGATAGGGTAGCCGAAAGAGAAAACAAAACCACATAAACAAAATTTTAATGTAAGAAAAGCTAAGTCAACACTCAAGGACCACTTATAAATACTCATTAAGTTCAAGGACTAAAATAAATTTAGTTTTAAAATATATATTAATTTTTTGGTTAAAATAACATTTTGATTTATGGAGTTTGCATCTCATTTCATTTAAGTCCACTTATAAATTCTCATTAATATAATGTTTCTAATAGGTTCTTCGAGTATAAAAAGTGTGTAATAAATTATTGGGTAATAGTCAAATATAGGACAAAATAAAGGGGCTAAAGACATTTAGAATGGTCTTTCATTTTATTGGCTAATAGGACTTTAGAAAGTATATGAAAATGACTATTTTTCCATTTAAAGTAAAAATTCTCATTATATTAAAAAAAAAACCCTTTTTTTCATTTCACTCTCTCTCATCTAATTTCTCTCAACCTCTCTCACGTATAGCACCTTTAAGTTTCTCTCAACCTCAGTCTCCCTTTTTCCCTCTTGTCCAAACGTAAGGTTTTACAGTCTCCCTTTTTGGGTTCTCTTGCTTTTTTCTTTTTTTTTTTTTTTTTTTTTTTTTATCAATGTTTTTTTTCAACCTCATTATCTTACGTTTTTGTTTTAGTTTCTAGTTGGGCTTTTTTTTTGCAACACTTTTGCAACTTACATAATTGAATTTTTTTTTTCTCACACCTTCTTGCTGCAAGAAATGTGCAAAAAAAAAAAAATAGAACGCCTTATATTTAAAGGTGCTGGAATTTTTCTCGCACTTTCTCGCTGTGAGAAAGTGTGAGAAATATAACATCGCCTTCATTTTGAAGAAGTAAGTTGAAATTTGTTTCATGTGAATTTTCAAGAGTATAGATGAATTTCATTATGATGAACCACAATATGATCTTCCATTCATCATTTTTAAAATTTCAGCACCTTAGGCCCGTTTGATAACCATTTGATTTTTAGTTTTTGGTTTTTGAAAATTAAGTCTATAAATACTACTTCCACCTATGGCTTCCCCATGTTTTCTTATCTACTTTTAAGATATGTTTTCAAAAATCAAGCCAAGTTTTGAAAACTAAAAAAAGTAGTTTTCAAAAACTTGTTTTTGTTTTCATAATTTGGTTAAAAATTCAATTGTTTTCTTAAGAAATATGGAAATTAAACAATTATAGAGAAGATGGAAACCATTGTAGAGAAATACTGAAAAAACAAGTACAATTTTCAAAAACCAAATGATTATCAACGGAGCCTTAAAAACTAGTTCCTGTAATTTTTCTCGCACTTTCTTGCAACAAGAAAGTGCGAGAAAAATTCAAGTACTTTAAAAACTGATTCCTCTAATTTTTTTTCTCTCACTTTCTTGCAGAGAGAGTGCGAGAAAAACTCTAGTAGCTTAAAAATTGGTGGCTGGTATTTTTCTTAAAAATTTTAGAATCTTAGGCGCAGTTTGATAACTATTTGATTTTTGGTTCTTGAAAATTAAGTTTATAAATACTACTTTCACTTATGAGTTTTTTTTTTTTAATTTTGTTATCTACTTTTTCCAAATATTTTCAAAATCCAAGCTAAGTTTTGAAAACAAAATAAAGTAGTTTTAAAAACTTATTATATCTTTGGAATTTGGCTAAGAAATCAAATATTTCTTTTAAAAAAATGAAAACCATTATAAAAAATTGTGAGAAAACAAGCGTAATTTTAAAAAACCAAAGCAAAAAATCAAATCGTTGTCAAATAGGGCCTTAAAAATTGGTGTTGAAATTTTTTATAGCGAGAAAGTGCAAGAAAAATTCCAAGACTTTAGGCCCCGTTTGATAACCATTTGATTTTTGGTTTTTGAAAATTGTGTTTGTTTTCTCATTATTTCTCTACAATGACTTTCATCTTACTTAAGAAAACATTTGAAGTCTTAACCAAATTTCATAAACAAAAACAAGTTTTTGAAAACTACTTTTTTTAGTTTTCAAAACTTGGGTTGATTTTTGAAAATATATGTAAAAAATGGATAATAAAATAAGAAAATCATGGGTGGAAGTAGTATTTAATTATAAGCTTAATTTTCAAAAAACAAAAATTAAAAACTAAATGGTTATCAAACAGGGCCTTAAAAATTGGTTCTTGTAATTTTTCTCGCACTTTCTAATCGCTGAGAGAAAGTGCGAGAAAAATTCTAGTACCTTTAAAATTAGTTGTTGGAATTTTTCTCATACTTTTTCGGAACAAGAATTGCTACTCCCTATTATAGATAAACACGAAGTTCCATCTCAAAACCAATTAGCAAAGAGAGGAGTAGGCCATATATCTTATAAATTGTGAGGTCTCTCTCTTCATTTTTCTGATGTGGGATCTTCAACATGATCCCTCAAGATGGTGCCTATTTGAAAAGATGAAAAGAGACTTCACAATTTGTAAGATACATGGGCTACTCCTCTATTGAGTCAATTGGTTTTGAGATGGAACATCATGTTAATCTAATATAGTATCAGAGCCCATGAAACCCACCAAAAATTAGGATCCGATCCAAGAATGGTAAATTTAAAGAGACACTATCTTGAGGGGACATTCTGAGGATCCCACAATTTATAAAATACATGAGTTACTCCTCTCAATGTCAATTGATTTTGAGATGGAAACGCATGTTTCTCTAATACACCCTATAAAGAACCATTTTAGCATTTTTTAGAGTCGCGAGATAAAAAAATCAAAATTACAAGCATCCTAAAATTCAAATCACATACAAAATAATGAATTTTACATATAATATATATGTACATGATATTGAAGGGAATAATCGAATTAAACTCATATCGGAAGCATTGGAATCAACTTTGATTTTATTTAGAATTAAACAATAAAAATTAAGGTTAAGCAAAACATACCTTGAAAATAATATGGAGATATTGCTAGCGGATCTTTATCTCCTCCACAAAGTCTTCCTAGCTATGATTCGAATACAGAATCAAGGCTTGTGGAAGTCTCTTGAAAGAAAATCCACAAGGAATTGGAGAGAAAGATTAGGTCTAGAGAGAATTCTCTAATTCTCTATTGAGGATGTGCGTTATGTCTAATGACTCAACCCAATTGCCCTATTTATAGAGATCAATAACAAATCTTTGTCATAATTAAAATATTATATTTTAATATCTAATATATTAAAATATATCTTATACTTATTTGAATCTCATTCAAATCTCTTACGATATTTATTTATTTGAATCTTATTCAAATTTTATAAATATCTTTTATTTAATGTATCTAATATACATTAATTATTTTAATATTTAATGTATCAAATACAATTAATATGTTTTCCTCTTTTATATTTAATATATCTAATATATTAAATATTAATTTGAACATTTCAAATTTTTCTTTCAACTAGATTGATCTTTCAGTGTTACTATGAGCTAGCAAGGAAACCTTATGAACCTATAGATTATAAGCTCCAATGATAAAAAATCAATTAATTAAACTCTTTAATTAATTAATTTTCATTCATTAACTATAGGTCACTCCACTATAAACCTAGAGTTGTACTTTTATGCACTGTAGGACAAGTTGTGTCCATAGATATAATCACTACATGCAAGTCGATCCCTCACGAGTTGTTCATAATTACAGTTGGGTCAAAAGTTCGTTTTACCCCTATAATTACATATTGCACCTTAAGTACCACCGATCCTCTAATGAACAAATTGTTTATGATCCAACCATAAACTAAGTCCCTCTCAGGCTAGTGAGAGAGTGGGGTCCCATTGTTCAAGTCCCAAAATTAGCACTTAAGGAACTATTTATCTACTTACCTTATATGGGAATGAGTGAATTCCATCTTGTGAGATTATGTTCTTTGCTCCCTATTTGCTCAAGTCTCCAAAATGGTCGACATATTGAATCGACTACAAAAGTCACTCTCACCTATGCAAATGAAAGGACAAGCTTTCACAAGCAAGAGTTCATAACTGTAAGACCCAATTTGCATCTTCTAACAATTGGATATATGCATTTGACATATGAGTTACTTGATTTTGAAATTTTTTAAGGAAAATAGTGTTTGGAACAAAAATAGAAATATAAGGAATTTGGAAAATTGAAAATGGAATACAATTGGTATTATTTTGAGAAATTAAAAAGAGAAAGTTTGTATTATTTTAGAAAAGAAACAATTTGGAAAAGTAGGGAAAGGGAGTTTAATTTTATTTATGTTTGGAAAAAGATTTTTTTTTTTTTTAAAAATGGAAGTAATGGTGTGGCTTCTTGGAAGCCACACACAAGTTGTTATTTTTTTATTAAAAAAAAAAAGAAAAAGAAAGAGAAGGTATAGAAAAACCAAGAAGCTTATGTGGGAAGCTTCTTGTTTTAAAAATGAATTAAAAAAAATAGAAAAGAAAAGAAAAGAAAAGTTCACGAAAACAGAGAGGGAGGAGGAAAGAGAAAGTTCAAAAGATGAGATATTTAGAGAGATGAGAAAAGGGTAGCCCAAGCCATGGAGAAGATGAAAAGTGGTGTCTTGAAGTTAGAAGGAAGTTGAAAGACAAAAATTTCAATTGGGTAAGTTGTTTTTTTTCTTTGGATTAGGAAAAATATGGAAGGTTTGACACTTTATAATGTGAGTTTTGATTTCTTTTTTATTCAAGAGTTTTCATGGATTTTGTTGGGAAGAAATTTACATAAAGATGGCATGGAATGAGATGAATAAGCAAAGAGAAAGAGAAGATTAGGAATGGGAGGTCAAAGACATAAATTGGTAAATTTATTATCCTTTTAAGCTCCTTTTTGACATTTGAGCAAGTATGAAATTATGAAAAGTAAAGAAACAAAAGAAGCTAAAATGGAAGAATGAAAAAAAAAAAAAAAAAAAAAAAAGAGAAGAATTTTTGTAGGTGGAGGAAGGAAGAAGAAAGTGAATAGTGAAAGGTAAAAAAAAAAAAGAAAAGACAAAAAGAAATTGTCTTATCTCAAGGGTGTTGGAGAGAAAAAGAATTAATAAGATATTTTATTAAAAATGGGAATAAGATGCAAGTACATCATAATTAATAAAAAAAAAAAAAAAAAAAAAGAGAGGAATTTGTTTTGTGTTGGTTTGGTTTACGTGAAGTGGAGGAGAAAGAGATATAAGAAATTGTAGAGAAATTGAAAATTTGAGTTTGATAGTACTATGGAATTAAAGAGGAGAGAGAAATATATATAGTTTTTTAATTAGAGAAAAACACAAAATGTACTTGGCTTTGGCTAATTAATGGAATGAAAGGAAAAGTTGTATTTGGAATTTGGATGAAGAGAAATGGATTGGGGAATTAATTTAATTTGATTAAGGTAAGATTTATGATATTTTCTTATTGGAAAAAGTTGTAACTTAGGGTACGGTTATTGAAATTACAGGTTGAACAAAATTGGATTAGCTTTCGATTTGAGGTGTCAACGAAAATTGTTCTGTGAGTGGTTTATTTTACGAATTGTTTTCATTATTTGATTATTATTATATATTTTTAAGAATTCTATAATTATGTGTGAATTTAGAGAAATTGCAAAGAGATTTTTAGAGAATTGTTATGAATTTCCAAAAATGGTATTGAAATTCCAATATTTTATGCTTTTAGCACAAATTATTATTTGAGAAATATTTGAGAAATTTTATGATTATTGAGATGTTTGAAGAGTTTAAATGTTTGTTGAGAAATGTATGAATTTCATGAGATGTAGTTTAAGAGAAAATATGACTTTTGAAATGTTTTATATTATTTGAGAGATTTGATGATTATTTGAGAAATTATAAATGTTTAATGTTATTTCAGAAATCTCTCAAGTGTATGAAAAGTTTTTTAGAGCAAAAGAACACGATTTTAAGAAAGAGTTTGAGAACTAAGAATTTTATGTTAAAAGTGGATTTTTAAACCACTATATTTTTGTACCCATGGTGATTACCCATATGTTATGAGAATGTGTTTCCATAGTATGTAGCATGCTCAGGTCGCAAGGGATGCAGGGGAATGCCGGGGCCATTAGATGCCGAATCCGGATTTCGAATCCTGGTTCAAATCCTGGTCCTAAAGCATTATAGATGATAGAGTTTACTCTGCGTGCACGTATGATAGAGATTGCTTTGCTGTGCGTATGGAGATTACTCTACACCAGTATGATAGAGTTTTGAGTACAAATTTGGTGATTAGAGCTTATGCTTACATCAAGAGTTGAAATTATGAGATTTCTTTGTACACGTTTTTATTGGCCTGTATTTATGTTTCAAGAGTTATTGTTTAAAGAGTTGTTGTTTCCAAGAATTGAAATCTCAGTTTGTGCAACTTATGTTTCTAAGAGATTTCGTAGTAGTGACCTTGCTACAAATTTCACTCTATTTTCATGAAATTGAGAAGTTCAAAAATGTTCATGATTTACATTATTTTACAGAGTTATGAACTTCTGTTTAGTAAGAGAATTATTTTTCTTGAAAATTTATTTTCTTATAGAATCACCACTCACTGGGCTTTTTAGCTCATTCTTTTGTTTTTAAATTTTTCACCAGGTTGCTCTTGAGTTTCAACCAGAGTTAGCTAATCAGAATCTGCCACCAGTCTTTTCAAGTCATTGCATATCATTTATTGTAAGTAAAGAGAGAAATCTTGACTACATTATTTATGAGATATCTATAGATAGAATTAGACAAATGAGATAAGAGATAAAGACTTGGCAATAGATTCCATTGCACACATATTGGGTCTACTGCCGTCATAGCTCATCCTAGGTTTGGTAGAGTTAATCTGGGGTGGGTTGTGACAATAACTCACTCAGGATTAAGATCGAGTCGCATATGATCATCATGATGAAATATTAATCTTCCCAATTAAAGGATTTATAAAGAGAGATTAAATATTTTGTGGTCCAGTCTTATACAAACTCATTATATAAGACACCCTCACTCACATGTTTCCACATGAACGATTTGGATCATATTATTTGTAACTATTACAAAGTAGGCCGTATCAATAGTGTTACCAAGATAAGACACCCAACCTTATCTATATACTATGACTCTTTAAGTTATTTCTTGAACATGATCTTCTCATATGTCAACCACATATTGTTTAAGATTATACTAATAACCTTGGATTTTTCATATAATGGATAATATTATATTGCAAATAAAATAATAAAAATATTATTAATTATTAAATAAATTATTAATTACGAGGCTTTAGGGCATAAATCTCAATAGATATAAGGACCACTTTTCTTCTAGATGGCACTACACACACAAATATATAAACATCTCAAAAAAAAAGAAAAAAATAAAAAGACAGAACAAATATAAGGAAGATTTTGAGCCTTCTGTGTTTTTTTCCCCATCTCACGCAATGTCTTGCAGTTGTAAAACAATGCGAAAAATAGAAATCACAAGTAGAAAATAGAATGGAAATGGACAGTTCCCTCGCCTGTTGTTGCCAAAGCTGACATTGTATTTTCAGGATTCGAGAGGCCACAATTCTCAAACATAGGAGGGCTGTGTGTTGAAGATCCCACATCGGAAAGATGAAGAGAGACCTCATAATTTATAAGATACAAGGCTACTCTTCTCATTGCCAATTGATTTTGAGATGGAACCCCATGTTTATCTAATATGATATCAGAGCTCATGAAGCCCAAATGGGTATTCGGTTAAAAAAAATGGGATATGACCCAAGAATGGTGAACCCAAAAAGGCATCTGGGGGCATGTTGAAGATCTCACATCGAAAAGATTAAGAGAGACCTCACAAAAACTAATTGGTTTTGAGATGGAACCCCATATTTTATCTAATAATGTAAAAAAAAAAAAAAAAAAAAAAACTTTAGCCCCCATTTAATTACTATTTTTTTTTAAAATTAAGCTTATAAATATTACTTCTACCTATGAATTTTCTTGTTTTGTTACCTACTTTTTACAAATGTTTTAAAAAATCAAGCCAAGTTTTGAAAACTAAAAAAAATAGTTTCCAAAAACTTATTTTTGTTTTTGGAATTATGCTAAGAATGCAAATATTTCTTTAAAAGAAATGAAAACCATTGTAGAGAAATTTGAAGGGAACAAGCTTAATTTTCAAAAATCAAAAACCAAATGGTTATCAAATGAGACCTTAAAAATTTATCAAATACCTAAATGTCCAAATTTATTCCCTAGACTTTCAATAAATATTAAAATTAGTGATAAGCCTTAGAATTAAGGCTTATTTAACTCCCAATTGCTTAAAATATTATTGTTTTGTCTTAAGACCAATTGAAATTAGTTTAAAGATTTTTTAATTTAAGAGAGAAATGAATATGATGGCATTTGGAATAGAGTCTAAATAAATTGGTCTTGGTTGCAGGAAATATGGAAATTGCAAAATCAGATTTTACAATCTGTGGACAGCAGGGAAGGGCAAGAGCTCTCGATAAACCTGGCGCAAGAAAAGAAACCCATTTATGGAAAGCTAAATTACCGCACGAATTGGGAAAATTGGAGGGCGATGTTTGCCTGATTTCAACTCTAGGAAGATCTACAAAAGAGGGAGAAAAGAAAAAGCAAAAAAAAAATGGATTTTTTAGGAGAATTCAGCTGGAGATTCACTTCACGTTTTACACTATGTTTTTCGATTTACTGGAATTTCTGTGCCGAGGATGTGCAGCTCCTGTTTTCCATTCTCTTCGAGTTTTTCTTGTAATTTCGACAGTATAGCAGTACCCAGTCGTTGTTATTTTGATTTCTTCGTTTGTGTTACATTTTTGTTCAATTTAAGATCGAAATTTTAGAGAGAATTCAACTGGTGCTTCCAACTCGGTTTGCACTCTATTTTTCTGAAATTTTCTGGAAGTTCTGTTTGCCAAGGGATTCAATTTCTTGTCTTAATTCTTTTCAATTCATTCTTGTATTAAAAACAATGGTTGATTACAACTTAAAATTTTCTTTCAATTTCTTCTTTTATGTTAAGTTCCTGATTGATGCAATTTGTTTTGATGAATTTCAAAGGATTTCTTCATCGTTCAATCTTATTACCTATATAACATGTTGTTTAATTCTAATTTCCAATCCGATTCTAGTAATACTGGGATTGTTAAGATTAATCTTCTTCTGAAATTGGTGAGGATTGAGTCGATTGGAATAAGGGAGGATTCATAGATCAAGTATCATTTTTGCCTCTGTTTTTAGTGAAGTTTGTATTCTGCCTTAGAAAGGTTCATAATTTATTTGCAGACTTCATCGAAATTGAAGGAAGGAGGAAGTGGGACTCACCAATACCTTTGATTCTTGACTTAATTCCCATTGAGTACTTTCCTTAAATTGCCCAGAATTGTGTTAGTTTTTATAACCATAAGTTGTTCAATTAGGCAAAACTAATTAGAATAAAATTTGTGTTAATTTGACAAATTACGCAAATTCCCAATATGAACTCTTCTTCAAAAATTAGTTGTAGTATTTTTATCTTTAATATGAGCTAAAACTTCTTAGGGGGTTCAAGGATGTGAATTCCCTAAGAAGTAATTGTAGCCAAAATTTCAATAAAAACCAAGCCTACATCTCAATTATTTGCTTGTGTCGAACAAATTTTCGTTGAGATCCTAGGTTGATCAACTAGGGTAGCAACTCAAGCTTAGATCTAATACCGACGGGGTTAGTGATAAGCGGATTTCACACAAGTAATGGAGAAATAGCTTAGACATAAGTCAATCCTTACCCTAGACATAGGGATTAAGGACTCCAAAACTCATAAAATTGTTGAGCCGAATGTTCTAAGATAGAGGGACTATAGACATATAAGTCACTCACTTAGCCTCCTAAAGCCTAAATTCAACGTGAATAGGAGATGCAATTTTGGTTTACAATTGAGTGTGGAGTAGGTTGGAATTGCAATTTTGGTTTGCAATTACAACTTAGGGCAATGATATTCTTGAGCCCCTCCTTTATTTAAAATTTCCTTTGAATTTTCATTCACTAAGTCTATCTAATTTGCTCTCAAATATTGCCAATTCTTGATTCTGCAATTCAATTATGCAATTTTTTCTTATTTCAATTATTGTCATTTCTAGATTATGCAATTAGATTCTGAAAATTTTTTTCCAACACACAATCCAACCTTGATTTTACAATTTTAGTTTTCAAGTTGCAATTTGCCTTACACTTTGCTTACAATATTTTTGTTGCTCCGTTCCCTTGAGATTCGATACTTGGTACTCACATACCATTTTATATTACTTCGATCGCGTGCGCTTGCATGTACATCGATCAATTAGTCTCTACTATTAGTTTATTGTTAACATTTTCAAAAAAAAAATTAGTCTCTATTAGCCTTTCTTCTATAAATTTTGGAGACATATTCACATTGTGACTTTTCTTGCATGGAAATTATTATTATTATATAACTAATTTCAATAAAAATTTACCCTTCAAACTAAAATTAAGGACTAATTTTAATATTAATTTAAAATATATAACTAAATTTGGACATTTGAAATTACATAGATTAAAATGAAATGAGACCCAAAGTACATGAGTCAAAATGGTATTTTAATCTTTTTTTTTTTTAATTAATGGTGGTTGCAAATTGTATTAATAAAATTCCCTAAACATTAAGAAACTGAGAAAAGATAATTTCCATTCATATCTATCTCAGAACTAGTTTGTCTATTCTAAATTAACTACTAATTTCTTTAGCTAAGTTTATAATAACATCAAGCATCATATTATAATAATTTAATTTATTTTCAACTATTTAAAGAGAATTTTCATCATTATATTGGACTTTTTTTTATAATTAATTTGCAGTTTTTTAAACTTATTATAAAAATATTGTATTTTTCAAACTATTTATATTAATATTGTAGTTTTAATGGCGTGAAATATGGTCGTCTCTTGAAGAGACGACCATGTTCCAAAAATCCACAAAAGCTTTGAAGATGGTTGTGTTTTCAAAAGACAACCATCACATAACATTGAATGATTATTCATGTTGGCATATTGGTCAGTTGACCATTCAAAAACTCAATGGGCTAAGGTTCAAGCATTATTAAATGCAATTTTTAACTTTTTATTTCTTTTTTCCCTCTTCTTTCTCTCTTTTTTTTTTCTTTCAATTTTTTTTCTTTCTTCTTTTTCCTCTATTTTTTCATTTCTTTTTTCAATTTTTTTTTGATTTTTTTGATTTTTTTATTTAAATCAATCTTCAGTTTTTTTTAATATTCTAAATAAATTGAATATTATATTGCAATTTATTCTTTTTTTTAAGTAAATTCATAATTAAAAAAAAGATATCTTCATAATTATGAATTTACTTAAAAAAAAGAATAGATTGTAATATAATATTCAATTTATTTAAAATATTTAAAAAAAACTGAAGATATCTTATTTGATTTAAATAAAAATAAATTTAAAAAAATTTAAAAAAAAGTTAAAAAAAAAAAAAGAAATGAAAAAATAGAGGAAAAAGAAGAAAGAAAAAAAATGGAAGAAAAAACAAAGAGAGAAAGCGGAGGAAAAAAAGAAATAAAAAGCTAAAAACTACGTTCCATAATGCTCGAAGCCCATTGAGTTTTTGAATGGTCAGTTGACCAATATGCCAGCAGGAATAAATCGTTTAATATTAGAGACGACCATCTTTAAAGCTTTTGTGGATTTTCAATGCATTGTCGTCTCTTATCATCCATGCCATTAAAACTACAATATTAATATAAATAGTTTGAAAAATATAATATTTTTATAATAAGTTTAAAAAACTGCAATATTAATAAAAAAAATCCCATTATATTCTATTGGACTTGGAAAGATCTCAGAAAAGAAAAAAAAAAAAAACCAAAGCGTTTCGAGTGCACCTATGGATTCTTATAACCAAATAACTCTGATTAATTTCCTTTAGGCTAAATTATCGAAAATACATCTAAACTTTTTACTTTGTTTCAAAAATATCCATGAACTTTTAAATGTTTCATTAATACTCTTAAAAATTCAAAACAAGTTTAAAAAATACTCTTACCATTAGTTTTGGATGAAAAACGTTAGTACTTTGCTTCAAAAATATCCCTAAACTTTCAAATGTTTCATTAATACCGTTAAAATTGAAAAAAAAAGTTAAAAAATACTCTTACAATTAATATATGGAATGAAATCGTTAGTACATTGTTTTAAAAATATTCCTGAACTTTCAAAAGTTGCATTAATACCTTTAACCTTTAAAAAAAAAAAATTTAAATGCCCTTACCATTAGGATATGGACGAAAATTGTTTATCAACACCCTGTTATCTCCCTTTTCTATTTCCTCTCTCTTCTGATTTGTTTCAATCTATGACCTAACACTTCTTTATTTTTCCTCTTTTTTCCCTTTCTTTTTCAATATTCTCTTACTCTCTTTTTCCATTTTTTGATCTCTAAAACTTCTCCCATTTTCTTTCCTCATTTCTCCTATCTTCTTAAATATTAGAACTTTAAATAAAAAGGATGAGCCATCGCTTCATTTCTATGCATGCCCAACACATAAATATAAGAAATTTCAACACTCAAATAGTCAATGTCTTTGAAATTATCTTGAGTTGGAAAAGAACCAATTTGGAAACAACTCATATAGATACCCTCATTTTTTTCATATAGATACTCTCATTTTTCTTCCATTTGTCCAATTCTCAATAATCATAGAGAACCTTCTTAACTGACCACAATAAATAGACTAATTTGAACTGCAAAAATGATTAATATAACCTTTATCACTACAAATTTGGTGATGCATATGTTTTCTTTCTATTCCCTCCCACTAGATGTCCTCAAAATTATGACCTAAATTCTAAATATGTCTATTTTTTTGTGTATCAAATCCAAACGTACTAACTCAAATTATTAACATTTAAGTCCAAACGTACAACCTTGTTAAAGCATTTAAGTCCTAAGGTCTCTTGGTAGTTTCATTATTCTCCTTTCTTCTTGCTATAGTCTATATACCTTGATTTAAGAGGGTAGTTTTAGAGATTGAAAAATGTAAGAAGAAAGTAAAGAGAGTATTTAAAAAGAAAGGGAAAAAAAAAGGATCAATAGAGAAGTGTTGTGCCCAGAAATATTATTTTATATTTATGTATTTTATTGTGAAGTTCATTTAATAAATCCTTAAATTTTAAATAGCATTTTGTAGGTGATCTCTAATATTGCAATATTATGTGTAATGGGTTTCTAAACTTTTGATGCCTCGTTTGGTTCTTGGTAATAATAGGTGGGAATGATGATGGGTTTGTGATTCACTTGCTTAATACAAGGTATTCAACCTTGGGAATGAGAATAACTCATTCCCATGTATTTCATGTACTCATCAATGAGGGATTTCTATACTCTCAAATTGGTAGGTTTTCTCCATTTCCCAAGGACTTTGGACTCTTTTTAACTTTTTCTTGTTATTTTATTTTATTTTCTTATTTCTCTATATTATTTAATTAATTTAATTTTTACAAATATGGTTAAATTAAATTTATAATTGGTAAAAGTATATTAAAATTAATTTAAAAATAATATGTTAAATATTATTAAGCATACTGATAATAATTCTAAATAAAATACATTTTATTATTAAAAATTAATATGAATAAACATTGTTATATTAATTCATTTTTATTAACATATATTAAATTCATAAATTATTAATTATTTTTTTTAATATTAATTAATAAGCTAGTAAATAAGTTAAATTTATTCAATTAAATAATCAAGTAGAAGTATTTAGTTTTCAATCATTATAGTTTTTTTTTTATTTAAATCATTATTTGACTATTTAGAATCAATTAGTTTATGTCGCCGCTTATAATTTTTTTTTAAAAGTATGCTTATAATTGATATTAATGACTTCATTAATAAGCTCTTTAGTTAATAGTTCACAAATATATAGAGAGACAGATAGATAATTAATTATATAAAATAAATACAAATATTATTTATTTTTATAAAAAAAATCGATAACATTCCTATATACTACAAAACACAAACATCTTTAATTTTCAAGGATCTTATTCCTATACATCTTATTCTCAAGTATCTGTAATTACCCATGGACATCCTATCAAATCTTAAACACCCCTAAAAGTTTGGGGATTTATTATAAACTTTTAAAAGAGACTTATTAAGCATAACTTTAAATCTCCATACCTAACCTTAGTTGTCTAAAAAAAACATAACTTTAAAAGTTCACTAGCTAAATTTATAATTTAACATTTTTAAATTTTATTTATTAAAAAATAAACAATTTTTTTCTTTTAATTTCAAGAGACAAAAATATTTATGAATAACTTTTCTATCATAATTTATGTTTTAAAAATCTAACGAACTTTTAAACATAATTTGAACATAAATAACTTTGAGAAATGTATTTCTAATTTTCAATAATTTGAAAAATTTTGTTAATTTAGCGCTCCGTTCATGAGGAGAAATTATTCGGTGAGGCCGCCACAATATGGCTGGTAGTTTTTCACTGTTGGATGTGGAGAGATAACTACTTCAAATTTATATCCAATGGTTATTAAGGAACATGAAAATTATTAAATCCACATCCAACGGTCATTATGAGGCAGCCACATTGTGGCGGTCTCATTGAATAGTTTGTCCTTCATCATGAGTTAATAGTTCCACTAACAAGATTTAAATCAGTTTAATGATGTTCCATTAATTTTCTAATTCAAATTTTTAATCTCCACATACAATTAAATATTAGAGGCAAATTGTCAAGGTGAGCATAGCTCACTAGTAATTGACATATTCTCTTGAGGTGGAGGTTCAAAACCTCTATACCCTACACTTGTTTACTAAAAAAAAAAGGCAAAATACCTTTTCGGTCCCTCAATTTTGCATTTGGTTCTCTTTTGGTCCTTAAGTTTTCAAATTCAACAATTTAGTCCTTGAGTTTTGGATTTAGTTACATGGTTAGTAATTCCATCTAATTTCTCGTTAACTAGTAATAGAATGCTGACGTGGCATTTGTAAAATAATAAAAAAAATATTATTTTTTAGTTTTTTATTATTTAATTAAAAAAAACATTATTATTTTTTCTTTTTTTCTTTCTCTCTATTCTTTCTCCCTTATTCTTTCTTCTTTCTTCTTCTTTGACCACAAGAACGATCACCACCGTCTCTAGCCCCGGCATGCCTACCGCCAGTAAGTTTTTTTTCCTTTTCTTCTTCTTCTTCCTCTTTCTTCTCCTCTTTCCCTCCCTTCTTTATTCTCCTCCTTTTACTGTTTAATGCAAAAAAAAAAAAAAAAAAAAATCTAATTCCCCTTCAATTCAGACCGAATCAAAGGAGATTTTGTTCTTCGATTCAGATCGAATCTGAAAACCCATCTTTCAAATCTCAATTCTTTCAAATCTCATAGAAGGGGGATTTTGAATATACCCCCCTTCTTTCAAATCTCAATTCCATTGCAGAAAAAACCCATCTCCCAAACGTATTGAGAGGGAGGAGGGGAGAGGGAGGAGGGGATGGTGGGGGAGAAGGGGGTAAAGACGAAGAAGAAGGAAAAGGAAGGTGGATAGAGGAGAGAGGAGAAAGAATGGGGTAGAGAGGGGAGAGATAATTCTTTTTTTAAATTTAAAAAATCATTCAATATTAAAAATTAATAATTAAAAAAATACTAATTTTATATAAAATAATGGAAAAAAGTAAAAATAAATAATATGAGGGACCTTTTAAACCTATTTCTCAAAACTGAGGGACTAAAAATATACATTTTGAAAACTCAAGAACCAAATACACTTATTCCTGAAAACTCAAGGACTAAAAAGATATTTTTTTCCCTTTTTACCTTTTAAAAGTACTTTTTGAAAATTTTATAAAGAAAATAATTTTTAAAATTCTAAAGATATGTTTAAAAGTACTTTATTTTTTTTATTTTTTTTGCCAGACATGAGCATAGTTGAACGATTAAAGTGTGTACTCTTTTCCTTAAAGTAAGAGAGTCAAATCTCCACTCCTATTCCTATATGTGTTCTACCAAAAAAATTATTAATTAGCCAGCTAACTTTCTTTTTAAAGTGCTTATGTAATAACTACTACACTCAAAAAAATACTTTTTTTTTTGTAAAAGATATGATACATATACACTAAAATGTTGAAATTATTTAGTGAAGCCACCAAAATGTAACTGACAGTTTTTCACTGTTAGATGGAGAGAGAAAAATACCTCTAATGCATATCCAGTGGATATTGGGAGCATGGAAATTATTGAATCTACATCCAACGGTTATTATGAGGCAACCATGTTGTGGCGACCTCATTAATTAATTTGTCCACTAAAGGTGAGTTTGACACGTCTTTTAATCTAAGCAATATTTTTTCTTTAAATACTTTTAATAAAAAAAAAATGCTTAATTCTTACAGGGGGCTTTTAACAACATTCCTTCAGTTGCACTACATTCCAAAGATATTCCACTAATTAAAAATATATCTTTTTGGTTTAAATAATATTTTGACCTCTGTATTTTTTGCTTTGGATAATTTGTTTTTGTAATCTAACAACTGACCAATTTAGTCCCTATTTGTAATTTATACACAATGGAAACTCTTTAATACAAATTTATGACTACACTTCAAAAATTTAGAAAGTGAAGTGTCGTGCTAAAACTATAATTGAAAAAATGTGAAAAAAATAAAAATGAATGGACTAAATTGGTCACCTTTTAAAAGTACATCACTACAAGAAATAATGCCTTTAGGGACGAAATCACAGCCGACGAAAATCAATCGTCGCAACCTTAGCGACGAACTATATTTTTCGTTGCAGACTTGCGACGAAAATAATTTTTCGTCGCAAGTTGCGACGAAAAATTAAGTTTCGTCGCACGCTTGTGACGATAAACAGTTTACGTCGCAATTGTCTGCGACGTTTTTGTAATTTTGTCGCACAAAGGTTTGCGACGAAATAATATTTTCGTCGCAAGCCCTTGAAGTGAGAAAGCACAAGCGTGCGAGTTCCAAGGGTTAGCGACGAAACCGTTATTTTGTCTCAATTTTCTGCGACGTTTTAGTAATTTCGTCGCACAGAGGTTTGCGACGAAATAATATTTTCATCGCAAGCCCTTGAAGTGAGAAAGCACTAACGTGCAAGTTTCAAGGGTTAGCGACGAAACCGTGATTTCGTCGCAATTTTCTGTGACGTATGTTTGGTTTCGTCGCAAGTAGCCGTGCGACGATAATCACGTTTCGTCGCTAACCCTTGGAACTCGTGATCCGTCAGAAAGTTATAATTACGTTTGCGACGTTTTGGTATTTCGTCGCAATACGTTGCGACGAAAATAGGCTTTCGTCGCAACCCCCATTTATTTCCCCTCCCTGTTCATTTTACTGAATTTACCAAGGGAGAGACAGAGAAGAGGTTCGGGGCAAAGGTCGTCTTCTTTCTGTCGAAAATTCACCGGGAAGTCGCCAGAGAACAGAGTTTGTGGCCGGAAACTCACTGGAAATATGTGAGTTTGATTTTTAGAGGTTTTTCTATACTTTTTGTTTCGATTTTTCAGAACTTTCGTGTGATAGCCTTGAAAATGCCATTTTTGTGGCTGGAAACTCATCGGAAATACACCGTTTGTGGCTGGAAAACACCATTTTTTTCTATTTTCTTTATGGGTTTCATTGGTAAAGGTATGTCTTATATTTTGTTTACTTTGTTTTGAGTTTTCTCTTGTTTGAATATTTTTTTTTGTTTGTTTTGACTAGAAATTTTGTTGATAGGTTGGTTTTGTTCTTGGTAAAGCATTCAAAGGTATGTAAAATACTTGCATTGTATTTTTTTTCAACTTATTTAAGATTTAAATGTTGTTATTGGACTTTTTGGAATAATTTTGTGTGTATTATGGGTTTAAAACATAATATAGAGAATATTTTTCTCCGACTTTCGTTGGATAGCTTGGAGAACGCCGGATGACACCATTTCTTTTCGTTTTCTTCATGGGTTTCATTTGCTAAAGGTATGTTTTATATTTTTTTCTAGTTATTTTTGGGTTTGCTTTGTGTAGAAATTTCAATTATAGGTTGATTTTGTTGTTGGTCAAACATTTAGAGGTATGTATTATGTGTTTAAGCATAATTTGTTGGTCAAGCAAGGCATGCATTATGTGTTTAAGCATAGTTTGTTGTTGTTGGTCAAGCATTTGGACTTTTTGGAGTGATTTTGTATGTATTATCATGTTTAAAATATATCATGGAGAATATGTGTTTGATTAAAGTATGATTAAATAGTTATTTTGAGTCTATTGTTGGTTTAAATTTTGATTGTAAGTCTATTGTTTATTGAAAATGTGATTTGAAGTCTATTTATATGATTGTGTCTCTTGTGTGTGATTAAAGTTTGATTCTAAGCTTATCGTGTAATTTTATTTGAAGTCTATTTTGTAATTTAAATCAAATTGAGCCTAATATGAAAATGTGATTAAAATGCTACTTTTTAAATTTTGGTATTGTTCTCTTAGTTGGAGTTTATGATTAAAAGGAGTCTATTATTGAGCCTATTGAACATTGTTATGCTTGTGCTTTGTTGAGTTTTATTTGTTGTTATAGTTGTGCTTTTTCGAGTGAATGTGGTTGAGGATTGGGGGAAGGGGAGGAGGAGGGGTGTTTATATTTGTTGTTGTGATAGTAGTGAGTTTTGTAATTGTTAGGTATATTATGATTTCCCAGTAAATTTGATTTCCTTTAGTTAGAGTTTATGATTTCTCACATGTTTATTGACTATCCTAATGATGTGGGAATGTTGAAAGTTAGTCTTATAAATATTATACACTTATTTTTGTTTAAGTTAATAGTATTAATTAAGTTAATGATAAGTTGCCCTTTTATGTTTCCTAGATAAGATATCGATAAAAGTTGGATAAGACTTCGGAATAGATTGTGCAAATAATATACTGATGGAATAACAATATTTATTAATATGGCAAAGAATGGGCTTGTAACTTATGTGTTTGAAAATGGAGGTGACTTTTTAGCTTCAAGTTGTGATAGTAGTTGTTTTGTGATTATTATGCATGTGTTTTTCTTAGTGAATGTTGTTGAGGTTTTAGAAGGGGCAGAGTGTTTATTCTTGTTATTTGTGATTATTATAGGCATATTTTATTTTCTTTATAAAATGTGGTTTGGGTGAGAGAATTGAAGGATGTGATTGAGGATGATTTGGAGAGAGGGAGGTTAATATTTGTGATTGATGATGGTTTGGTTGTTCATCTTTACTTATGTATATTTGTTGTTTATTTGCAGGATTAAACTGATATTTGTTGACGACACAGTAGATGAATGTTCATCGTCTTTTCGCTCATTTTGGGATAGTATATATTGGTAATGAATTGTATCAACTTAAAAACATCTCTATGTTTTGTAAAAATTTATATTTGTTGTTTGTGATAGTAATGAATGATTATAAATGTTTAATGAATGATTATAAACGTTGTTCTTACTTATTTTGTAACTTTACAACTTTATAGCCTAGCACAAGCCCCGGTAAACGTTGTTCTCACTTATTTTGATTAATATATTTGTTTATTTTTTTTATTTGATTATTCGTATACAATGTTTATTAGAAAGTGTATTTGGTTTAGATACAAAATATATACATAAACGACGAGAAAAAAAATAAATTGATAAATATTTGAATTTTTAGATTCGATTCAATTTTTTAAAATGTCTCTAATCAGAGAATTTTTTTTTTACCAATTAAAAATATTTGCGACGAAAAGCGTATTTCAACGCAACGAAACATGCGACGAAATGTTTTCTACGTTGCATATATTTGCGACGACACACATTTTTTGTCGCACGCAGACTTGCGACGAAATGTTATTTACGTCGCATATATTTGCGACGAAATACGTTTTTCGTCGCAAATCTTGGTGCGACGATTTAGGCGTTTCGTCGCAAATAATTGTGACGACAAGTTTGATTCGTCGCAACCTGCGACGTTATTACATATTCGTCGCACGTTTGCGACGTTTAATTGAAAAACGTCGCTAAAGATTTTCTCCGACCATGTTTTAGCGACGTTTTATGCGACGTCTTTATTTTCGTCCCTAAAAAGTTTTTGCATCGAATTTTAGGTTTTAGCGACGTTTTATTTTCGTCCCTAAAGGCTTTATTTCTTGTAGTGCATGAACTAAAATTGGTCACCTTTTTTGTAATTTAAAAACTGACCAATTTAGTCCCTATTTGTAATTTATACACAATGGAAACTCTTTAATACAAATTTATGACTACACTTCAAGAAATTTAGAAAGTGAAGTGTCATGCTAAAACTATAATTGAAAAAATGTGAAAAAAAACGAAAATGAATGGACTAAATTGGTCACCTTTTAAAAGTACATGAACTAAAATGAACATTTTAAAAGTAAAGAGACCAAAATGAATGTCTTAGAAGTACAGAGACTAAAATGAACCAAAGCCAAAAATACAGGGACTAAAATAGTATTTAAACCTATCTTTTATCTCACTAAATGTGAAAATTTTTAATCAACCATTTATTAGATAATCATCTCTCACATATTTCATCAGGAAGGATTTTCAAATTAATCTGATTTTTTAAAAAAATATTTATTAATTTTTTTTAAAATAAACACTTTTAATCATTTGGAATTACTTAATAAGCTATACTAAACACACTCTGGATTAATAATTCTTTCTTAATTCTTCCTGAGGTAATAATAAAAAAGTGTTTTTATTTAGAAATCATTTTTTAAAAATGTTATCCCAAATATGCACACCAACTTGATTCACAATGTTCTAAATCATTCAAAATATTAGAAAATTTTCAAAGTATTATAAGAGGTTGGATACTCTTTCTATTTATTATCTACTATGTCAGCATCCTTTTTAAAAATAATATAGAGTCTACCGATATTAAAAAATATGTAAAGGTAAAATGATAGTTTAGACTTTAGACAAAGGAAGTATAAGTAGTAGTAAAAAAACTTTCCAAAATATTGACGCGCTGTAAAAATTATTTTCGACTCATTTTTTATTATGACTTGGTCCAATTCTACAAACGAATGGAAATTAGGGACTCCAAAATCCCAGGCGCCTGAGGTGTTCTATAAGAACGTGCGCTGCATTCCCTGGTTTACGTTACGCACACTGTTTACAAAACTAAGAAAATATATATTATATTAAATTATTCATGACCGTTGCAAGTGGTAATTTGCATTTAATTTTGGCGATTTTGAACCTATATAAGTTAACAACGCACTAATAACCATTTTTAAACGTCGATGCATGGTTCGATCTCTCACATCTATAATTGTTAAACTAAAAAAGTAATATTTCATATTTTTTTGGATATGATCATACCAATAGTATTAATGCACCGAATCTCTTTAAAATTCTACAATTAAACATGCTTAGGCAAAAGAAGTATTAAGTTAGCTGACTACTTAGAAAAAGTCCTTGTGTTGCATTCTTTTTTTAAGGAGCCGAAAAAAATAATAAAATTAGAAAAACTCCGAAAAGATATATTTCATTCTTATCTCACTTCTCACAAGTCACATCACAACTATTTGGAATGGAGTATCCATAATTAATTAAGGAAAAAACTCGGGTGCAACCTAGACTAAACCCAAGTATGGTGCTGCCCACTTTACAACCACACAAATTCAATTTTTGGTTTTTTTATTTTTTTTGAAAATCATGTGGTTGTAAGGTGGGCAACACTACACTTGGGTGCAGCCCAGGCTGCACCCAAGTTGTGCCCATTAATTAATATCTTAATGAAGTTCAAATAGGACGTTGTTACTTTGTTTACGAACTTACGTCATCTACCTAACATGGGTAAACATTCACATTATTAAAATTATAAATTTGAAAACAAAAATTTTGAAAATAAGGGACTCGATGAAAAACCGAGTTATATTTCGTGTTTTCAGTGTTTTCGAATATGTATTTGATAGCATATTAAGAAATTGAATCCCAATTTTTTTTTAGTTCAACAATCGTGGGAACCAAAAAGAATGGTATTCAGTTTTTAAATCTACTAGACATATATTTAAAATGTGTTTGATAATATATCTATAAACTATAAAAATTGTTGTAATTTCCAACTAAACATTAAGTTGAATCTCAAGTATTATTAACCGTGATGAGGGATCAACAAAGAGAGAGATAAACAAGAGTGAGAGAACTATTAAGGGAAGAGAGAGAGTGAAAATTGGATAAAGAAAATTAATAATTTGGAAGAGAGATAAAAGGTTTTATTAAATGTGTATCTTCAATACAAGAATTCATAACAAATCAGGTCAAATATGTTCCATTCGACCCAGCAATTAAGCTTTAATACATGAATACATATTTTAAAATCTCTAATAATTTGGAAATTTAAGTAGAGTGAATTTTAGCATCAAACACTGTTATAGGGCTCCTCACTTTGTGTTTACCGTCATCCCACACCAAGGAAGCTGATTCAATATTTTTTCTGATTCTTCCTTTAACTGTAACCTCAAAGCTTTGCTCCTCTCCCAAACTCTTGAATGAAAGAACAGAAGGCTTTACTGTAATTTTAAGATTCTTTGAAGGGTTAACAATGGTGGCTTTATATGTTGCATATTTTGATCCAACGTTTGTGACTCTTCTTCTGTAAATTTGGTTGATGGGTTTTGAGGTGGATGTGGAAAGAGCAAAGGAAGGGTAGTTAAGATCGAAAACTGCTGCGTCGGAATTGTTTGGAGAACAAGTAGCATTGTCTTCTGAGACTCGCCGGAGCAACTCGGTGGTATAATTTTGACCACACAGAAATTTTACGTAGTCGATCTCAGAAGCATTGTAGATTAATCCAGGATGCACTGCGCCTAGTGGATTTACGTGGCCGGCACCATATGCAAACTCTCCATCTGGATTACGTTTAAGACTCATCGGAAATGCTGCATTTATACATGTATGAACGCTTTTATATTGTGATAACACATGAAAAAGAAAACATCAAGGCCCGTTTGATAAGTTTCTTTGTTTTTTAAAATTGTGGTTGTTTTTTCCATCTTTCTTAAGAAAATATTTGGATTTTTAGCTAAATAATTCTAAAAACAATAACAAATTTTTGATAACTACTTCTTTTAGTTTTCAAAACTTGGTTTGGTTTGAGAATAAAACATGAAAACCAGTATTTATAGGCTTAATTTTCAAAAACCAAATGGCTATCAAACCGGATCTTAAACCATAATCATTTGGTTTTTTATTTTTGATTTTCGAAAATTAAGATTATAAACACTACTTCTACCTAAAATTTTCTTTGTTTTGTTATCTACTTTCTACTAATATTTTCAAAAATCAATCCAAGGTTTAAAAACTAAAAAAAAAAAAAAAAGTTTTTAAAACCTTGTTTTTATTTTTGGAATATAACTAAAAATTCAAATATTTACTTAAGAAAGATGAAAATCATTATAGAAAAATCATGAGAAAACAAGCTTAATTTTCATAAATTAAAAACCAAAAACGAAATGGGTTATCAAATGGAGCCTTAGTTTTTGTGTTTTTGGTTTATAAAATTTGTGCTTGTTTTCACACAATTTCTCTACAATGGTTTTCATATTTCCTACAATAGTTTTTATCTTTCTCAAGGAAACATTTGAGTTCTTAGCCAAATACCAAAAACAAAAATAAGTTTTTAAAATATACTTTTTTTAGTTTTCAAAATTTGGCTTGATTTTTGAAGACATACGTAAAAACTAGATAACAAATCAATAAAACTCATAGATAGAAGTAGTATTTGTAGACTTTATTTTTAAAAACTGAAAATAAAACATCAATTGATTATCAAACGAGACCTAAAAAGTTGTAACTTTAAAGAGCAAGAGCATCAATATTTGGTTAATTACCGGTAGTCATAAGTGCTGATTTAAGTGCAGCAGGAGACCAAGTAGGATGAAATGACTTAACATAAGCAGCTGCTGCAGTGACATGCGGGCAAGCCATAGAAGTTCCTGAAATTATATTATAAAGAACCCTTTTATTATCTTCTTCAGCTCCTGACGGTGAAACGTTTAAAGGCCATGCTGCGAGGATTTCAACACCAGGACCAGACAAATCAGCAATTTCACAAAAAATAAATTAGTTAGAGAATTACTCAAAAAATAACCAAATTTACTACTAGTTTGAAGAAATTGAACTTAATTAATTAATTAATTACCTTGAGAATGTTGGGGGTTATTCGGTTTGGACCCCTTGAAGAAAAAGATGCAACAAAAGGGGCTCTTTTACGTTTCCTTTCTGTGCTCTTCAATATAGTTGCTGTTGCAACGCTGTAAACCATCATCATGTAATTAATTAATCCTTTAGTAATCTAATATTATCACTGCATGAGTAATTAATGAGTGTGAAATACAATTGTATCAAGGTTAATTGTATGTGCATTAAGTGTAATTTAAAAAGTTCTTAATACGCTTGTACTGCCAACTTGAACTTAGTTCAATTGATTAAGGTATATGTCTTTGATTAAAAGATTAGAGGTTCGAATCTTCCCAATTCCACTTATTGTTGAACTAAACAATAATAATAATATGCCTCATTAAATCTAGTCCCTAAACTTTATAAAGTTTCTTAGAGATCTATGAGTTTTCAATATTGTGTCTAAAAGGACCATTTGAGTTAACAATAGAAATCTATTATACACGAAATTGAAAGTTGAAAGATTTAACTAGATCGTATTAAGGGTATGTTTGGGAGTGATTTTGAAATGGTAAATCACGTTTAATTATTCAAAATCAATTTTTATGGAATGAAAATTGCGTTTAAAAGTGTAAAATCAAACACTAATTAGTTGATTTTGAATTGTTAAATGCATGTTTCGAAGTAATTTTGAATATGACAAAAGTGATTTTAACAATTTCAAAATCACACTCAAACATGCTCTTAAAATAAGACAGCGCGACTTTGGATAAATTCAAGAATTAAACTTGAGGATTTAAGGCTAAGTTTGATTACCTATTGGTTGAGTTGATATATGAGATAATGAGAGCACCATTTTTTGAGGCAAGATGAGAAGCAGGCAATGGATAAGAGTTAGTGTCATCTTGTGGAGAATCGTCTTGCATTATAATACCGGCGGCTCCTTCGACAGCCACAAGCCCGTTTGGTACTGCTAACGAATCACACACCACAATTTTACCCTTCACCAAATTCTTGTCCACTGTGTTCTCAAAGCACATCCTATTTTCCACAGAAAAAAAAAACATCAGTAATTATCTAGATAAATCAACAGTCAATTAAGATCAACAATAATTAAAATATTTTAATTTTCATTGTTAACTTAATCTATGATTAAATGGTGTATTTGCAATTATTTTATGTATTTGACATTAGTTTTCTATTTATAAATGGATAAATTATATAAAATACCCTTTAACTTGGGAGTAAATTTCAATTACGCCCCTAAATTTTGAAAAGTTTCATTTTATCCTTGAACTTCGAAATTTGTTCCAAAAAATACTCTTGAAGAGTTTTTCGTTAAAATAAGATAAAATTGATGTGACAACTAATGTGTAAAAATTAGAAGGCATATGTGATATTATTTACAATAACATTATTCAGGTAAATTGACGTGGTATTTTGTAAGAGTTTATCATGTAAATAATTTTAACGATATCTTTTGAGATGAAATAAATGGTAATAACGATTTTAATCTTCTATATAATTGTAAATAATATCACGTACAATTTCTAATTTTCACTCAACGTCAATTTCCATCCTTTTATTTTAACGGAAAGTATATAATTTTTTGGACCAATTTCAAACTTCAAGGGTATTTTTTTTAAACAGATTTCAAAATTAAAGAGTAAAAGTGAAAATTTTCATAATTTAGGGAACATAATAAAAACTATTCTAAAGTTTATGGATATTTTGTATAATTTAACTTTTATAAATGGATAGAAATAGAAATAATGGTATAACGTGTAAGACAAGATCCAAAAGGTCAAGAAGAAAAAGAACCCAACTAATTACTGGCTTTAGTTGATTTGACTGGAAATGTTTGTTATTGATTGTGATAGATTTATTAAGCTATTTTTCTATTTCTCAATTTTTTTAAAGAAGTATACTGTATATGTGTGTTAATAATGAATCATTTTTATATTAGGAGTCTAAACTGAAGTTAGAATTTTGGAAAACTGAACTTATGCTGACTGAACCCACCATAAAAACAATTGACTAAAAGTGGAAAAAAAAAATTATTCAGAACAAAAGAACCAAATTATTTTGAATCTCCAAAATATTCAAAATTACCTGGACACAGATCTGTCAAAGGGAGCTTTAGGAATATCTCCAGCGTAAACCAATGGAATTTGTGTTCCATTTAGTTCAAATGTATTGATGCTGACTCCCTTCATAGACCAAATGGAAAAAAAAAAAAAAAAAAAAAAAAAAAAAGAACATTATATATACACTCAAATTTCATACAATTTTTGGAAATTAAAATGTTTAAATTAATAAAATGATGAGGGCTTAATTTTCTTACATTGAATGCTCTTCCATCTCCAAGCTCAACTTTGGTGACGAATTTCCGATCCGTGGTGCTGGCCGCCGCCGACAAAGACCATGGCGCAAAGTTTACAATGGTTGTAAAGTCTGGGCCATTGTTTCCGACAGCCAATGACGTGAGGATTCCCTTCTTCATTGCATGGAAAGATCCAATGGCTATGGAGTCGTTGAAGTAATCTCCCACCGTTGATCCCCCGAGAGAGCCGGAGATGATATCGACACCGTCGTCGATTGCGTCGTCGAATGCGGCAAGAATGTCGGCGTCGGTACAGCCGTCGGACCAGCATACTTTGTAAGCAGCAATGCGAGCCGATGGGACTCCGCCCCTAGCCGTGCCGAGGCCGAGACCCAACATGCTCGCTTGCCTCACCAACCCTCCGGCCACCGTCGACGCTGTGTGCGTGCCGTGGCCATCCGAGTCTCCTGGACCTTGGATGTCATCTTCTGGATGTTGTCCAGCGCTACGATACGATCGAGCTCCAATGATTTTACTACGAAGAACGCACAATATATATCATTTTAGATTTTTGTGGGAAAATGTTGAATAAAATGTAAGAAGTTGTGTATGTATGTTTTGTAGTACTTGTTGCAAGAGAAATTGGCGGAAACTTCACAACTGCCTTTCCACTTGGCTGGCGGCGGACCGTATCCTTTGTCGTCAAAACTAGGAGATTCTGGCCAAATGCCACTGTCGAATACTCCAACTATAATGTTGCTTTCTACCGATGGAACTCGATCCACTTGTTGGGAGAAACCCATGAAGTCCCATGATCTTGTTGTGTGGAGTTGTTTTTTTCCGTTTGGAAAAACCGATATTACTCCTTCCATTTCTGAAATCATAGTTTATGTAAAAAAATTCATAACAATAATAATAATAAGAATAATGATAATACTTGACTGCATAAGGTATGCAGTAATCTCCCTACTCTCACCATTTAATTGTTGACAACAAAGAAATTAGGAGAGATAGTGAAATGTACCTGAAACTTTCTTTGCTTCAGCTTCAGTCAACTTTACCACGAATCCATTGAAGCTTCTCTTGAAGCTATGGAGTAAAGAGTGTGGAGCGAAAGTACTGAAAAGAAGAAAGCTTTTTCTTGTCAAAAAGCTTTTCTTTATGAATTTTCTACGCATTTAGACGATAATATTCAAGTGTTTTTGGATATAATAATAATGAAAATGACGGATTAATTACCTGCCAATGGTTTCTCGTAGCAATCTTATATGGTGAGATGGAGTCGAAACCTTGCCTTTTGGATGACTTCCCATATACACAATATACGTCTGCACCACAAAAATTTAGAGACAGAAAGAGAAAGAAGAAGAAGATGAAGAAGAAATAATAAAGGGAGAGATAATTGCCTTTTGATGGTCATCTTGTGAATTTGAGCTGAAAAAGAACAAAGAGAAGCAGAAACTGAGGAATAAAAGCCTTGAAAGAGAAGACATTATTGGATCCTTAGCAATTTGGATATTTATCAGAAGAATTATAATTTTTTTCAGTTTGAAGAGCTATTTATAGATCTATGATTGGAGGAAGATGTTGAAAGGTTCTCAGTGAAAAATTATTTTAAAAAATTCCGCTTGTTCAAATGCATTTTAAAATATGTCATGTTGACTTTTTATTCAAATTAAGACTCCCAAGCCAACTTGTCTGCACAAACGTTTTAATTAAATTATATTATCACAATATCTAGATCTACTTTCAAGAAAGCAAAAACAATAATTGTTTAAAAAAAAGAAAGGAAAAAAAAGCACAGCATCCAATGTTGTGGCTCAGAAGCAAGTAGGAAATTAACTTTTTCACATTTGGAATTAATTTATTTATTTAATCAATCAAATATCATTTTAGTTATTTTACTTTTTAGATTTGTTTTATTTTAGTTTTTCTAGTCTAAAGGTCGTTTTTGTACTTTTATTAAATTTTAAAATTAATTTCTCCGGTGAGTTTATATTATTATTTTTTTAAAGTATATTTTGTCTATATTAATTTGTATAAATTTTGAAAATACATTTATAAAAGTATCTTTTCTTGAATGAAAGTTATTATTATTCTTTTACCAATTTTGGTGTCTCCTTCCATTTTAGTTTCTATACTTTTAAATGTCAAAATTTAGTTTGTGTACTTTCAATAAATCGTAAAATTAGTTTTTTTTTTATCGAATTTGGTTAAATAATAATAATAATTTTCATGCAAGAAAAGACACAATGCGAATATATTTACAAAATTTGTACATGGAATGCTAAAAGTGACTATTTTTTAAAAAAAAATTAACAATAAATTAATAATATAGACTAATTCAAGATTTACTAAAAGTACAAAAATTAATTTTGAACATTTAAAAGTAATGTTAAATTACAAATTTAGTACTTAAACTTTGAGGTTTGTGTCTATTTTGTCCCTGAACTTGCAAAATTACAAATTTAGTCCTTGAACTTTCAAATTTTTTAAAATTCACGGATACTAGACACAAAATTAAAATTTTAGGGTTTCATTATTAGACATAAACTTCAAATTTATATCTAATAGATAAATTATTTTTTAAAAATTTTGAATTTGTCAGAGATCTATTAGACACAAAACTAAAAGCTTAGAGACCTATCAGACACGGTTTATGAACTAAACTTTTAATTTAACCTAAAAGTAAGGATTAAAATGGAATGCAAGTCAAAGTATAAGGACCAAAATGATATTTTAACCAAAGTAATTTTTATTAACTAAAGGCACTTTTAAAAAATTTCATAATAAGAAAAGGTTTTCAAAAAATTCTAAAACGCTTAAAGTAAAATTTAAAAGTACTTTTAAAAAAAACATAACTTTCCCTCTTCCAAAAGTTCTTCATGTATTAGTTGTATAATTACCTCACTCAAAAGCACTTTTTTTCCCTAAGATATGTGAAGGTACACACTAACTCAATTTTTTTTTTAAAAAAAAATCGGGTTTGAGATGGATTGATCCAAATTTTTAAAGGTAAATTACAAAGTTTGGTTCATGAATTTTGAAATTTGTGTCACTTTGGTCTTTGAATTTTTAAAAGTGTTTAATAGACTCTTAAATTTTTAATTTTGTGTCTAAGGTTCCTGGACTTTGAATTATGTATTTCATAAGTCTATAACAAATTCAAAATTTTTAAAAATTAATTAATCTGTTAGATATAAATTTGAATTTTATGTCTAATGAAATTTTAACATTTTAATTTTGTGTTCAGTAGATCCGTGAATTTTATAAATTTCAAAAATTTAAGGATAAATTTTGTAATTTTAAAAATTCAGTGATCAAATAAATATAATTTTTAAAATTTAAGGACTAAATCCGTAATTTAATTTTTTAAATCATCCAGACTCTAAAGCACAAGTGCTGTCAAATTATTTAAGACACCATTTTGTGAATTGTGACTTGGTCAAAAGCGCCTGCGGCCTTGGCTGCATTCCCCATCCCCCTGCCAAAGTAACAATATATATATAATATTAATTTCTTCACGATGGCTGCAAATTGTCATAATCAAAAGAAAACCCTAAAAATGAAGAAGAGAATCACAGATAGATACATTTCATCTCATCCAAAAAAAAAAGAGAGAAAAGAAGATTTATTCCTTTTTTTTTTTACTTTTTTGAGCACTGATATATTCCATTCATATCTATCTCACAACTATTGAGTATCCTGAATTAATTAGGCCTATTTGATATGAAATTTGAATTCTGTTTTTTATTTTAAATTATAGGTGTTATGGGTAAGATTTGATCATGAGGATAATTTTAAAATATAAAGGAAATGAAAGGGCAAACGTGAAAAGAATAACTCAACACGAGACAAGAAAGACCAAAAGGCAAGAGAGACGAGGCCTCCAAGACGATGATAAGGAGGGAACTTGGGCCCGAGGCCCAAGTTCCCTGGTCGGCCTCAGCCGAGGCCGACCTCCTGGGCCGACCCCACCAAGGGGTCGAGCCCAATTCTGCTGTGATCCTTGGTCCTCGTTTAGCTCGCTCCAGCCTCTTTTCTCATCCTAATTCATCACAAATTCATCATTATGTCCTAGAAAGGCCTTATCACATAAACTAAAGACAAAACAGGGCTAAAATGCCCCATATGAAGTCAAGAAGGATCGAAACTAACAGGAGACCGACCCAGGACGAGAAGGAATGAAGAAACGGGCTTCAGCCCAAGCCCAAGCCCAAGCCCGTGGTCGGCCTCGGCCTCGACCGAAGCCGACCACATGGCAAGGTTCCATTTCGGGCCTTGCCATGGTCTTACATCGAAAGGATGAAGACCGGGACTTGGGCTTGGCCCAAGCATGTGGTCGGCCTCGGCCGAGGCCGAGGCCGACCAGTTTGGCAAAGCCCAGTTTTGGGCCTTGCCTCGGTCCCTTATGGCCCGTGTGCCCTCGGTTCAGCCCAATTCAACCTTTCCTTTCCTCATTCGAAGATGGAAACCCACGAAAAACCCTAGGGAAGAAGCTATTTAAGCTCTTCCTTATGGGAAAAGCAGGGTAAGTTGAATCATTCTCCATAACTCTTGCTACACTCTAAAAATGTATCCTAGCTAACTTAAGCATCGGAGCCTGTGTGGCAAGTACCACACCGGTACCTAGCTTTTTCACTTGTCTTGCAGGTCACGTGTTCTTCCCTGATCTAAACAAATTCACCGTCGTTGTCACGTGAAGGCCAGGTGAGTTTCCCTGTCCAGATTTTGGCAACAACAGTTGGCGTCGTCTGTGGGAAAGACAAAAAACGCTTGCTTGTGAAACTGCATAGGAGATCAAAGAGGATGAGTAATCGAATCAATGGAAACCATCGAAACATCGATGGAGAAGATTCAGATGATGATCGTCATCCACGGAGGACGAGGCCGACCAGCCCTCCTCCGCCTCGTCTCGATGGCCACCAATTTGAAGCTTTAGAGAAGCGAGTGGACGGCATGGACCGAAATCTCGCTCGAATTCTGGACATTTTAGACAAACAGAATCCGACAACGAAAGCTCAAGAAGATATACTGGTGAGAGACCCTGCAAAAGGAAAAGCTCCAATGGTGAATGAGGAAGTGGGTGAAACAAATTCCCCTATCCTAAAACCAAAGGATAAGTTAATCCTTGACGGGAACCAGTCAAGAGAATTGCTACGTGATGAGCACACCATGACAAGCAGGGTGAGCGGATTAAAATCTGTTATTCAAGTTGTCGCGGGAGATGCCAGCCGAGGCCGACCACAGGGTCGGCCTTCCAAGGAAAAGTTCAGGACAATAAGCTCTGACCTACGAAGCTTAATCGAAGAAAAACGAAAGTTGAAGAATGAGGCCGAGGCTAGGACCGATACTCAACCATGGAAAGCCGAGCTTCTGAAAATTCAAAAAGAGTTGGGGGCTATCCAAGAAAACGTCCAAAGACCTCGAGAGGTTGAGGGTTTCGACCTAGAAGCTTTAATCGAACAAATAGATCCGCCATTCACTGATAGGATCATGGAGTACAAGGTACCTGAGAAATTCAAGGTACCTACTATGAAGCTTTATGATGGCAAGAGTGATCCAGTAGAACACCTAGACACTTATCGATCGTGGATGGAACTCCATGGAGTTTCAGATGCAATCCGGTGTCGTGCTTTCTCTTTTACCCTTACTGGACCAGCAAAGGAATGGTTTAGAAAATTGAAGAGGAAGTCGATTGCCTCATTCAGAGAACTAGCCCGAGCCTTTGTTACACAGTTTTTGGGGGCTCGAGATCAACACAAGCCACAGATGCACCAGCTCACCATTAAGCAAGGACCCAAAGAGTAGGGAATATGTTGCCAGATTCAATAATGAGGCTCTACAGATTGAAGGATACACTGAAGGGGCAGCCTTGATTGCCATTGCAGCTGGACTGCAGGACAAAAGGCTCCTACGTTCTATAGGCAAGAAGGAACCAACCTCATACGTGGAATTCATAACAAGAGCACAGAAGTATATGAATGCTGAGGAGTTGCTGAGATCGAAGGCAACAAACACAGAAGGTAGATTAAAAAGTGACAAATCATATGACTGAGAGAGGATAGGAGAAAACTCACATTCTCAATCAAAGAAAAGAGAGAGGGAGGATCGGGAAGGAGGACGAGGCCGACCAGACCTTAGGGTCGGTCACTTTTCAAAATTTGACAAATATACTCCTACCACGATCCCTCCCGAGAAGATATTGATGGAAATTCGAAACTTAGATCTGGTTAAGTATCCGAAAAAGATGAGAACTGTTGCAGAAAAAAGGGATCCAAACAAATAATGTCTTTTCCATCGAGATCATGGACATTCAACTCAAGATTGTTTTCAACTAAAGGATGAGATCGAGATTCTGATCAAAGAAGGATACTTGAAAGAGTATCTCCTGGATGATGGCCAGAAGAGGACGAGGCCGACCAGTAATGGCCGAGGCCGACCAGATGATGAACCACCACGGGAGATCAGAACCATCTTTGGAGGTCTAGCTGGAGGAGAATCGAGTCGAAAAAGAAAAGCAATTGCCAGAGAAGCCCGATTTGAGCCTGAGCAGAGAGGTATGTATTCTGTTTGCTTAAGAGGTGTGAGCCGAAGTCTAGAGTTCACAGAGGCTGAAGCAACAAGCATACTTGAGCCCCATAATGATGCCCTGGTAGTTACTTTACCAATTGCAAATGTGAAAGTCCATAGGATACTTATTGACGGTGGGAGCTCAGCTGATGTCTTATCCCTCGATGCATTCAATGCAATGAAATTAGGAAGGGAGCTACTTAAGTTAAGCTTAACACCATTAGTAGGATTTGGAGGAGAAAATGTAACTCCAGAAGGTACCATAGAACTTCCAGTGACCTTTGGAAGTGGACAGAATACAGTAACCAAAATGATTAACTTCCTAGTTGTAGATTGCATGACAGCATATAATGTCATACTGGGAAGACCCACCTTGCACGAACTTAAAGCTGTAGCTTCAACTTTCCATCAATTAATGAAATTTCTAACTCCAAATGGGACTGGAATAGTGAAAGGGGAGCAAAAGGTCTCAAGAGAATGCTACTTTACAACATTAAAGGAAGCCAAACAGATGAAGGAAGTCGCTCCTCTACACCACATGGCCGAGGCCGACCATGACATAGCCGAGGGCGACCACCACATGGCCGAGGGCGACCACCAAATGGTCGAGGCCGACCCTAACATCATCAAGTCCCACTCTTCTTCAACAGAATTCTAGAAGTTCAATTTGCTTTTTCAAGTAGATAGGAATGTTTTCTTTTACCTCTTTCCAATTAATGTGAAATATACTTTATTTGAGAATTTAGTCAATAAAAGTTTGCTTTTCAGCAAAAATTGAGATTGTAACAACATCTACCTCCGTAACTAGAGGGCTATTTAGGAAATATTACTCGCTGTCAAACAAAAATGCAGAAGAGGTCGAGGTCGACCCTTCTCTAGTGGAATCGATTGATGGAGCTAATATTAAGAAAGCGGAAGCAATTTCGGATCTCGAGCACTCAAAGTACATCAATTTAACCATACAAAAAACATGCTCTAACCAGAAAGTATGAACACATACCTTTGTAGCTCAAATACTTTTGATTCTTTGCAAATCTTGGATCACCAACAATACTTGGACCACCACTAGAGTCTTCCCTACTATTCTCAGCCCTTGTAATGGATTGTGGGATCCTTTGTTAAGAGAATTTTTAGAGAGAAAGGAAGAGAGCTCAAGATAGTTTTTAAAAAAAAACTATCAAAGAAATTTTTTTTTTACAATCCTTTTGTGTTTCATCCCATTTATAGGCACTAATGAAACCTCATTTGTCTTCCTATGGAAGACAACACTTGTCTTCCCATGGAAGACAACACTTGTCTTCTTTTGGAAGACAACATTTGGTTGGAATTAGTCAAGTTTAAATCAAAATTAATTTAAAAACTTGATTAATTAATTAAACCATTTAATTAATTAATTTAATTATTTAATTTAATATCAAATATTAATTAAATAATTAGACCAATCCCTCTCTTTTATGACCAATCGTTTGTACATGAATCCCTATTCACGTATTAAACCGATCAAATATTTAAATCACATTTAAATATATTCCTCTCTCTTTCTTGTGGTTTTAATTCATAATTAAATTATAGTACGTTAAGTATATCGCATATAATTAACGTTTACTCCCAAAACCGAATTTGAACAATTCAAATTCTTTTCTCTCAAATTATTCCAAGGCTTAGTCTGAGCTAGTAAGGGGACCTAATGGACCTACAGATCATGAGCTCCAACGATACGAGATTTAACCGGCCAAACTCTTTTGCCTAGCTAATCAACATTCGTTAACCATCGGGACACTCCACTAAAGCCCAGTGGCTGCACTCTCCTCACTGTAGATATATTTCTGTCCACTCGATATAACCATGATTAGTAAGTCGATCCTTCACAGGTCGTTCGTAATTACAGCTGGGTCAAATAAACCGTTTTACCCCTGTAATTACTTCTTGTTCCTTAAGTCCCACTGATCCTCTAATGAACAATTGGTTTGTGGTCCAACCAACAAACCGAATCCCTCTCGGGCCAATGAGAGGGTGGGCCCATTGTTCAAGACCCGGAGTCAGCACTTAAGGGAACAACCTCTCTACTAATCCTTAAAGCAGGTAGGAGTGAATTCCATCTTGCATGACTATGTTCCCAACTATCTATCCGGTCTTATCCCCAAAATGGGAGGCTTATTGAGTCGGCAATCTCGGGCCACTCTCACCCATGCAAATCTAAGGATAATCCCGAATAAACAGGAGTTCATAGCACGCTCAGGATTAAGATCGAGTTACCTAGGTCATTGTATGAATATAGTCAGTTAAAACAGTAAACGGAGTTATAAAGTCTAAGTGACTATTTCGCGGTCCGGTCTTATGCAAACTCATTGCATAGGACGCCCCCACTCGCATGTCTCCACATGAACGATTCAGGATCACATCGTTAGTACTATACAAAGTGGGCCGCGTCCATAGTGTCCCCAGAATAAGGTACCCAGCCTTATCCTTATACTATAGACCATTTTGGCTATTACTCGAACTTGATCCACTTTTATGTCATACATAAAGTTCAAGTATACATACTATAGCCAAGGGTTCTTAGTTCATTGGATTTGGGTTATAGAATACACAATTCACTTTATTCAATAACACATTTACTGAATAAACCTCAATAACATCTTTATAGTAAAATAGAATATACATTCAGTTTACAAAACCACGAGTTTTAGGACATAAAACCCAACAAACTCCCACTTGGACTAAAACGTCAGTGGAGTCAAACATGCTGAGGTAAAAAACTGCCCTACTGTACAACCCGTAGTCCTAGACTCTCTAGGTGTCCCTCAAACACTTTAGCCGTGAGGGGCTTTGTAAACGGATCAGCAATGTTGTGCTCCGAAGGGATCTGTGTGACGATCACGTCTCCTCGTTGCACAATCTCCCTGATGAGATGATATTTGCGCTCTATATGCTTTCCGCGCTTATGGCTTCTAGGTTCTTTAGAATTTGCCACTGCACCACTATTATCACAATAAAGGGTGATAGGCAAATTCATATTTGGAACAACTTCCAAATCAGTAAAGAATTTCCTAAGCCATACAGCCTCCTTCGCTGCTTCGCAAGCTGCGACATACTCAGCCTCCATGGTGGAGTCAGCAATACAACCTTGCTTTATACTCCTCCAAACTATTGCTCCTCCATTAAGAGTGAACACTGATCCCGATGTGGATTTCCTTGAATCTACATCTGTCTGAAAATCAGAGTCAGTGTATCCTGTAAGGATCAAATCCTTCGCGCTATACACAAGCATATAGTCCCTCGTTCTCCTAAGATACTTGAGGATGTTTTTAACGGCAGTCCAATGATCATATCCTGGATTGGACTGATACCTGCTGACAATTCCCACTGCATAGCATATGTCGGGTCGAGTACACATCATGGCATACATCAGACTACCGACAGCTGATGCATAGGGAATGCGTCTCATATCCTCAACTTCTTGAGGTGTCTTAGGACACTGTTCCTTCGACAAATGAATTCCATGTCTGAAAGGTAATGAACCCTTCTTGGAATTCTGCATCTTATATCTAACCAACATTTTGTCAATATAAGATGCCTGAGACAATGCTAGCGTTTTGTTCTTGCGATTCCGAACAATTTGGATTCCAAGGACAAACTGAGCCTCTCCCAAATCTTTCATTTGGAATTGGGTCGCTAGCCATTGCTTTACGTCAGTCAGGAATCCTACATCATTCCCAATGAGTAGGATATCATCTACGTACAAGATTAAGAAAGCTACAGTAGTATTGACTATCTTCTTGTAAACACAAGGTTCGTCAATATTCTGTTCAAAGCCATAAGATTTAATCGCAGTATTAAATCTTATATTCCAGGATCTAGATGCTTGCTTCAATCCATAGATGGATCGTTTAAGCTTGCAAACTTTTTGCTCTTGACCTTTAATTATGAACCCTTCTGGTTGAACCAAATAAATACTCTCTTCAAGATTGCCATTCAAAAAGGCTGTCTTGACATCCATTTGCCAAATTTCATAATCATAAAACGTGGCAATGGACAAGAGTATTCTAATCGACTTAAGCATGGCAACAGGAGAGAAGGTTTCTTCATAGTCCACCCCTTCCCGTTGGGAATAACCCTTTGCCACAAGTCGAGCTTTAAAGGTTTGTACCTTACCGGCTTGGTCTCGTTTCCTCTTGTAGATCCACTTACAACCGATAGGTCTTTCACCATCTGGTTGGTCTACAAGTTCCCAAACAGAATTGAAGTACATTGACTCCATTTCGAGGTCCATGGCTTTAATCCACTTGTCCTTATCTATGTCATTCATTGCCTGTTTATAGGTCAATGGATCCTCAATGCCATCATCAGGTATGACGACCTGGGTTTCAGTCAAACCCATGTAACGGTCGGGTTGTCTAACATTCCTCCCACTACGTCGAGGCATTCTCAACTCTTGAGAAGGACCAGCTTGATCAACAATTTTTGTTGATTTATTTGTAGCTTCCCTAGAAAATTCACTCAATACAATTCTACTTCGAGGCCGATGATCTCTTATGTGGTCTTCCTCTAAGAACGTGGCGTTTGTCGACACAAGCACCTTGTCCTCTTGAGGATCGTAAAATAGACCACCTTTCGTTTCCTTGGGGTATCCTATGAATAGGCATAATTTTGAACGTCGTTCCAATTTCTTTGGATTGGGCACTAGCACATGTGCCGGGCACCCCCAAATCCTGAAGTGACGTAAACTTCCTTTACGCCCTTTCCATAACTCATAAGGTGTTTCTGAAACACTCTTAGAGGGAACCATGTTCAAAATATATGCAGCAGTCTCTACTGCATATCCCCAAAACGAACTAGGCAGCTGAGCATAGCTCATCATAGATCGAACCATGTCTAACAAGGTTCTGTTTCTCCTCTCAGATACACCATTCTGCTGAGGTGTACCGGGTGCTGAGAGTTGGGATACGATTCCATGTTCTATCATATAGTCCTGGAATCTCAAATCCATATACTCTCCACCTCGATCTGATCGAAGTGTTTTAATCGTCTTACCTAATATGTTCTCAACCTCTGTCTTATACTCCTTGAACTTTTCAAGGGCTTCGGACTTATGATGTATTAGGTAAAGATAGCCGTACCTCGAATAATCATCGATGAAACCGATGAAGTATTCATACCCTCCTCGAGCTTTGACATTCATTGGACCACAGAGATCCGAATGTACAAGTTCTAAGGGTTCTTTGGCCCTATAACCTTTTTCAGAAAAAGGTCGTTTGGTCATTTTTCCCTCAAGACAAGACTCACATGGTGGTAAGGAGTTGTCTTCTAACTGACTTAGGAGACCACTCTTAACCAATCTCCCAATCCTATTGAGATTAATGTGGCCTAGTCTCAAGTGCCAAAGATAGGTACTTGGAGAAAATTTCTGCCTTTTATTTTGAGTATCAGCTGTTTTAAACATCTCAGTGTTCAAAATAGCTTTTACCTCTGTTGGTCTTAACACATATAAGTTGTTTTCAAGTTTAGCAGAACATATTCGTACACCTCTTTTGCAAATGAACACTTCATTATAATCAAAAGATACTTTATACATATGTTCAATCAAACAAGAGATAGATACAAGATTTCTTTTGATTCCAGGAACCAAAAGTACATTTTCTAGTAAAATGAATCTATCTCTAAACAACAACTTCACCGCTCCCTCTGCTCTGGCTGAGACAACCTCTCCTGTTCCAACCTTGAGAGTTATCTCACCATCTGCAAGCTGCCTCCAGGAACTAGTTTCCTGAAAAGAAGAACAAACATGGTTAGTAGCTCCTGAATCTAATATCCAGGCGGAATCATCATGTTCCACTAAACATGTTTTAACAACAAGTAAATCATATTTACCTTGTCTTGCCTTCTCAGCTTGCTTTTCTGCAAGGTACTTTGGGCAATTCCTTTTCCAATGCCCATCTTCACCACAGTGGAAACATTTTCCTTTATCTGTGGCTTTAGCCTTGCGTTTATTCATGGCGGGAGTTTTTCCCTTCCCATTGTCCTTCTTCTTCTTTTGAATACCCTTATTCTTAGAAAAAGAAGAACCAGACTTAGTCCCAGAGGACAATCCTCTTGGGAATTTCTTCGAAGTGACAACATTTGCCTCCTTCTCTTTTCCCTTTGTTTTCATCAGGGAATCGAAAGTCTGTAGCTCGTTGAGGAGAGTAGTCAGATTATACTCTATTTTGTTCATCATCGCATTGGTGCGGAACTGTAGGAAGCTCTTCGGAAAAGATTCCATTATAAAGCTAACCTGACTATTCTCATCTATGACAGCTCCGTTTACTTCTGCCACGTTGAAGTGGACCATCATGTTAAGGACATGCTTCCTAACAGAAGTTCCCTCCTTCATACGAGAGTTGTAAACATTCTTGAGAGCATCATGACGGATCGATGAGGACTGTTGTCCAAACATCGCCTGTAATGATCCCATGATCTCCTTAGCTGTAATCATGCTCTCATGTTTCTTAGATAGCACATCAGATATGCTGGCTAAGATATAGACTCGGGCTTTATCATTAGCCCTAGTCCATCTGTCAAATGCATCCCGAACAATTTGGTTTGCAGACGAGCCGGGAGGGAGAGGACATTCCTCTGTTAAGACAAACCTTAGATCATCGATAACTAGAATCGTATTCAAGTTCGATTTCCAAGTTGCGTAGTTATCGCCGTTTAATTTATCGGAGGCTAGTAACTGTATTAAAGAGCTCGACATGCTGAAAAATAGAACATATTCTATTAGTGAATTGCTTCTAACCCATTACATGCATCCAATTAAAAAATTTAGCAAAAGTAATAATGTACCCATAAACTCATTATTGTTTTTGCAACGATACTTCAGTGAGTCAGAGCAACCGCTACCGAGGGGCAGTCAATCACTCCTTCACTGAACCAAGACATTCTAGACTAAATGCTAATACCGGAATAACTCTTATTCCTATAGCATTCTAGTTATCGCTACTTTGGTCAAGAATTCACTAACACTTAGTAATTCTTGTAAGTGTGACCCGCCATTTTCAGACCTCAGAGGTCGGCCCCAACAATGCTACCGAATTGGAAAGTCAAAGCTGGGAATGGACCTAAGAGACCCTATCCATTTCTGGAGTTTGAGTTGTTCCGACTCCCATGTTACATCCCTCCGAATGGATGGTGCTACTACGGGCAACCTGCAGGCGGAACATGGGAATCTCACGGTCCAACCTAATGGAGGAGACTGTAGGATGTGTTGACACACTTCCTTCTCCCACTTACTATAAATACTTTCTCCATTCACCTTGCTCTTGATTTATGCAAACACCATCCGAATGGGGATGCCCTATTGACATCACGAGGCCGAGCATTAATCTCACGGTGTGAACTTCGTAGAGAGCGTAAGAGGAAATTGATATATCATATATACCTTTTCACTCCCACTAAGTATTTTAGACGGTTTGGGTATAATTTTACTTAGGCATATTCCGGCTATTAATATACCTAAGTCTATCAATATAACGATTATTTTGATATTACCTAAGTCTATTAACCCTTTAAAAAACTTAGGTCTACGAGTTTAATTAAACTTTTTAATTAACGTCGCTCACGAGGAATAATTTATAAACCTCTGGATTAAATTCACTCCCAGGTCGGTTCCCAGGTAGGGGTGTTCCGTTTCCGTCATCTTAAATACCCCAGCCTAGCCAGAACCTTCCTTAGACAGAGTCCCTCTTTAATCATAGTTTATAAATTATTGGTTGCCTAATTCTAATCTTATTAGAACTAGATAACCTATGGTCTAATTATTTTAATTCTAAAACCATTTTAAAACTAAATAATTAAACCCTAGGTTTGTATGCATTTCTATGTTTGAGTGCTTGATCATTCATCACATGAACAATTAAATAAACATAGAGTAAAAATTCATCTCATGAATTATGCATGGAAATGCTTTGAATGCATTTAATATAACAATTATATTATACTAAGGCAACTATATGTTGTATGCTTTATTTTTAATTAATATAACATTTATATTAATTATACTTAAAACATACAACATCTATTTCATAAAATTAATACAACTCTTATATTAATACTTATGAAATGCTAAACATGCATACTATACATTATAACACTTATAACATACTTTCAATGCATGGAGCATGCTTCCTATGGTGGGATTTTAAATCTATATGGCATACTTTATGCACATACAAATATGGATTTAATTAAAACATACATTCATAATGCATAAATAATTAAACACACTAAAGTGGACCGGTTTTGGCATCACGGGCAAGCAAACAACTAAATTATTACAAGAATAATTTAATAACTAGGTTGAGATGCTTCCGAACACTTCAAACCGCCTCGAACCAGCTTGAAAACGACTTGAACCGGCCATGGGCAGAAAAAAACAGCAGCTTCTGCTCTGTTTTCCAGCTTGACCTTTTGAGCTTGTTTCTTCAAATTGAAGGCCTTCCGGGACTCCGATCGACTCGAAAATTTTACAGACTCTTCTTCACACATTAAAGCCCATACACGCTCGGGCAATTACAAAACGGACTACAAAATGAAGCTCAAAAAAAATGCCAAAACCGAAAGTACCACTTTAGACGCCCAGAAAATTGAATTTCTAAATGATACCCACCGAGCTTAAACCGATGCAAATTGAGTGCTCAAAATTGTTCTGATACCAATTGCTGGAGCTAATATTAAGAAAGCGGAAGTAATTTTGGATCTCGAGCACTCAAAGTACATCAATTTAACCATACAAAAAACATGCTCTAAACTGGAAAAAACCAGAAAGTATGAACACATACCTTTGTAGCTCAAATACTTTTGATTCTTTGCAAATCTTGGATCACCAACAATACTTGGACCACCACTAGAGTCTTCCCTACTATTCTCAGCCCTTGGAATGGATTGTGGGATCCTTTGTTAAGAGAATTTTTAGAGAGAAAGGAAGAGAGCTCAAGATAGTTTTTAAAAAAAAACTATCAAAGAAATTTTTTTTTTACAATCCTTTTGTGTTTCATCCCATTTATAGGCACTAATGAAACCTCATTTGTCTTCCTATGGAAGACAACACTTGTCTTCCCATGGAAGACAACACTTGTCTTCTTTTGGAAGACAACATTTGGTTGGAATTAGTCAAGTTTAAATCAAAATTAATTTAAAAACTTGATTAATTAATTAAACCATTTAATTAATTAATTTAATTATTTAATTTAATATCAAATATTAATTAAATAATTAGACCAATCCCTCTCTTTTATGACCAATCGTTTGTACATGAATCCCTATTCACGTATTAAACCGATCAAATATTTAAATCACATTTAAATATATTCCTCTCTCTTTCTTGTGGTTTTAATTCATAATTAAATTATAGTACGTTAAGTATATCGCATATAATTAACGTTTACTCCCAAAACCGAATTTGAACAATTCAAATTCTTTTCTCTCAAATTATTCCAAGGCTTAGTCTGAGCTAGTAAGGGGACCTAATGGACCTACAGATCATGAGCTCCAACGATACGAGATTTAACCGGCCAAACTCTTTTGCCTAGCTAATCAACATTCGTTAACCATCGGGACACTCCACTAAAGCCCAGTGGCTGCACTCTCCTCACTGTAGATATATTTCTGTCCACTCGATATAACCATGATTAGTAAGTCGATCCTTCACAGGTCGTTCGTAATTACAGCTGGGTCAAATAAACCGTTTTACCCCTGTAATTACTTCTTGTTCCTTAAGTCCCACTGATCCTCTAATGAACAATTGGTTTGTGGTCCAACCAACAAACCGAATCCCTCTCGGGCCAATGAGAGGGTGGGCCCATTGTTCAAGACCCGGAGTCAGCACTTAAGGGAACAACCTCTCTACTAATCCTTAAAGCAGGTAGGAGTGAATTCCATCTTGCATGACTATGTTCCCAACTATCTATCCGGTCTTATCCCCAAAATGGGAGGCTTATTGAGTCGGCAATCTCGGGCCACTCTCACCCATGCAAATCTAAGGATAATCCCGAATAAACAGGAGTTCATAGCACGCTCAGGATTAAGATCGAGTTACCTAGGTCATTGTATGAATATAGTCAGTTAAAACAGTAAACGGAGTTATAAAGTCTAAGTGACTATTTCGCGGTCCGGTCTTATGCAAACTCATTGCATAGGACGCCCCCACTCGCATGTCTCCACATGAACGATTCAGGATCACATCGTTAGTACTATACAAAGTGGGCCGCGTCCATAGTGTCCCCAGAATAAGGTACCCAGCCTTATCCTTATACTATAGACCATTTTGGCTATTACTCGAACTTGATCCACTTTTATGTCATACATAAAGTTCAAGTATACATACTATAGCCAAGGGTTCTTAGTTCATTGGATTTGGGTTATAGAATACACAATTCACTTTATTCAATAACACATTTACTGAATAAACCTCAATAACATCTTTATAGTAAAATAGAATATACATTCAGTTTACAAAACCACGAGTTTTAGGACATAAAACCCAACATCGATAGCCTCCCAGGAAATTGATTTTCATCTTTCTAAGAGGAAGGCTCTAAACCTAAAATTTTCTCCAGTGGAATCGATATTCATCTTCCCAGAGGAGAATCTTAGACCTATGGAAGACTGAGTCCAACCTCACGGGGTTTGACCTGCAAATCCTAAGGATAATCCGAAGCAAAACTTTGGAGCCCTAAAATTTTCTCCAGTGGAACCGATATTCATCTTCCCAGAGGAGAATCTTAGACCTATGGAAGACTGAGTCCAACCTCACGGGTTCGACCTGCAAATCCTAAGGATAATCCGAAGCAAGACTTTGGAGCCCTAAAATTTTCTCCAGTGGAATCGATATTCATCTTCCCAGAGGAGAATCTTAAACCTATGGAAGACTGAGTCCAACCTCACGGGGTTCGACCTGCAAATCCTAAGGATAATCCAAAGCAAGACTTTGGAGCGCTTAAGAGCGTTACATTTAAAACCGACAAAAGGATTATACTCTCAAATTGGACCCCATACTTTAGGCTCATAAGCAATAAGCCACACCATGAACTCCAACTAGAGAGTGGGGGCTACTGTTATGGGTAAGATTTGGTCATGAGGATAATTTTAAAATATAAAGGAAGTGAAAGGAAAAACGTGAAAAGAATAACTCAACACGAGACAAGAAAGACCAAAAGGCAAGAGAGACGAGGCCTCCAAGACGATGATAAGGAGGGAACTTGGGCCCGAGGCCCAAGTTCCCTGGTCGGCCTCGGCCAAGACCGAGGCCGACCTCTTGGGCCGACCCCACCAAGGGGTCGAGCCCAATTCTGCTGTGATCCTTGGTCCTCGTTTAGCTCGGGCCTTGCCATGGTCTTACATCGAAAGGATGAAGACCGGGACTTGGGCTCGGCCCAAGCCTGTGGTCGGCCTCGGCCGACCAGTTTGGCAAAGCCCAGTTTTGGGCCTTGCCTCAGTCCCTTATGGCCCGTGTGCCCTCGGTTCAGCCCAATTCAACCTTTCCTTTCCTCATTCGAAGATGGAAACCCACGAAAAACCCTAGGGAAGAAGCTATTTAAGCTCTTCCTTATGGGAAAAGCAGGGTAAGTTGAATCATTCTCCATAACTCTTGCTACACTCTAAAAAAGTCTCCTAGCTAACTTAAGCATCGGAGCCTGTGTGGCAAGTACCACACCGGTACCTAGCTTTTTCACTTGTCTTGCAGGTCATGTGTTCTTCCCTGATCTAAACAAATTCACTGTCGTTGTCACGTGAAGGCCAGGTGAGTTTCCCTGTCCAGATTTTGGCAACAACAATAGGCATATTTGTTATTTAGAATTACTTTTAGATTTTGTAATTCAAATAGTGTGAATCTTAAAAAACAACCTTTATCTATTTTTTGTGTATTTATATTTTAAATTTGAAATTTTAAAGTGTAGAATTAGGCTAAAAGGATAAAATTTTGATGAATATATTATTTCAAATTATACACTCATTTTATTTTGTTAAAATTAAAACATAATATTGTAACAATTATTCAAAATATATAACATTAAACAAGTTTATTAGTTGAGATTCAACTAAATATTTATTTAGTAACTACAACTATTTTTATTACTTTTACAATTTATAAATATATTACTGATGTGACGTTTGGCCTTTCAGGTAATTAACTCCCAATTTTAGATTTAATGTTGAGTCAATTTTATGTTTTATCTTCTTTAGTTGGGGTTATTTAATTTCATGTATAAGGCTTTGAAAGAAGAAAGTAGAAGTTAATTGGATTTGGGGGCATTTTTGTAATAAAAGTGATCTCAAGCCAAGTGATCCGCTAACACGCAAGTGCACGTGATCGAAGTAATAAAGAAACTGGAAGTATTCCAGAGTATCGTACCCAAGGGAACGGAGTTAATAAAATAAATTTCAGTTGGCACGAAATTGTTGGCAATTTGCAATTCAAAGTAACCAAGGATGAAAATAAATTGAGAGGTGTTTTAACTAAAAATGTGTTTGAAAATTCAATGGAAATAAAGAGGGATTCAAGTATGCTAATGCCCCTTTGGAAAGAAAATGCAACGAGAAAGCAATTGCAATCGTAGCTAACTCAAGAACTAAGTAAACCGAATTCAACTCCCATTCGACCTTCTTTGAAGTATCTTTAGGAGACTAAGTGATTAAACCTATATGTCTATGGCTAATCTAACTTAGATAGTTTTGCGCACAATTCTAGTGGTTTTGGAGTCTCGCCCTATGTCTAGGGTCGATGTTTCAGACTTATGTCTAAGCCCTTTCCTCCATTGCTTTTGCGACATCCGCTTCCCTTAACCCTTTCGGTATTAAGTTTTAGCTTGACAAGCAACACTAGATGGCCAACTAGTTTTACCCAACAATTTACTCATCAAAAGCAAACTTGATTCCAAGAGTTAGCTAGATTGTTTTTACTCTCGAGCTTTACATCTTTCCTCTAGGGCATTCACACACTTGAATCCCTAGAGGAAATTTAGCTCATAATAGAAAAAGTGAAAATCCCTAAATGATTTGTTGAAAATTTCATAGTTTCTAAAAGGGGAGAAAATTAACTTCAATGAAAACCTAAATAATTTTTCAAGTATAATAGCCCAATAAGGAAAACACCATTCCTAAAACATGCTACTGGACCTCAATTTGTGTTTACCAAGAGAAGAACCTACGGGTAATTAAACTTATAAAGGAAAGTTGACTTTTATAAAGGGATCTAATTCTGAATTTTAGGATCAAATCGAATTGTAGCTAAAAAAAAGGAAGAAAACAATTGCTGTAATTTTACTTACTGGTGTGTTGAAGAAAAGAAACAGTAAACAGAAAAATCCAGACGAAACCAATTGCAGAAATTCGAACTCTTCATTGAAGATGGTGTAAATTCTGAATCACTTGAGTGAAAACTACAAGAATGAAGTGATAGACCAACCAAAGGTCGAACGAAACATAAAAATAAACTTCAATGTTGCTGTCGGAAAGAAGAAAAACAGAAAGAAGAAGAACCCATAAAACAGAATGTAAAAACTAGAAAAACAGAGTACAAAAGCTAATGGAAATTCCTTGTTTGATCGATCCAAATACCCATTCAAAGGCACTTGGATCTTCACCTCCTCTAACTTTCGTTGAGGAGGGATCAACCTCGGAAATTACATAATAAAAATGAAGAGTAAACTGCTGTAAAATGACAGAAAAAACGTGAAGATAATTGTGGGCGAGCAGCAAAAAAAACCAGCCGCGTTTTGCCTTGTTTTCTCCATTTTTATAAGCATTCCGAGGCTTGTGTTTCCATCTTAGGGCTCCTTAAATCATGGGTAATTGATTGAGCACGAGATTGGGCCGAAAATTCTCCAAAAATCGAGCAAATCCCATAGATTTTGGTCTTTTCCCGAAAATTCTGCACTTTCCAAAAATTCTGCATTTCTTGTTAAGTCTAGAGAATGCAATTGCATTGCATTTGCATTCTTCTTCTTTTTTCTCCACCTTGCCTTCCAAATGGATCCTTAATTATTGGGTAAAATATGGACAATATAATCTTGCTAGAATTTCTCCATAATTGGTGTAAATCGCGTGAATCATGGTGATTTCCGTAAATTTCGAGCTTGCCTTGTTGTGTCTTAGAATGCAATTAGAATGCAGTCGCATTCTCCCTTCCTCTGTTCTTCACGTTACATTGCAAATGGAATGCAATTGCATTCCTTTTGCAAAGTCTTCAATTCTGCACAAAAGACAACAACTTAAGCTACTTTCTTCATCTTTTCTCAAAATTCTTTTATTCATCAAGTTTCAACAAGCTTGCATGAATTTATACAAAATGTTACTTTTATCTTGCTTGTTGGTCAACAAAATCCTCAAATTTAGCAAGAACAACTTGGTTTTAGAGTTGAATAATTCTCATAACTGAGAATTATCACCAAGCCCTTGTTTTTTTTTGTTTTATAGTGTTGCGGCTTTGTAGAAGCCAAATATCTTCTTCTTCTTCTTTTTCCTTCCTCTACCATTCATGATATCTCCATCTTCAACCTCCCATCTCTTCTTCGTCTCGTCAGACCTCGATCAGCGGCTCCCTCTAGTGAAGCCCCGACCAGCTTAGCACAACCTCCCCATCACGGGTCACAGCCCTTCACTCAACCATTTGCTGCTGAGTGTGGCTGCCAACTGTGCACTCCTCGCCATCGCGTGCAGTTTTAGTCGTCGGGGAGGGACATCGCCCGAAACAGCTCACCACAGCCATTGTGTTCCCTCTCGTGTTTGTCCAACATCGGTTCTAGGTAGGTTGATTTGTTTCTCTAGACCAAGTTTGTGTGTTTTGTTGAGATTTGAGATTTACCCATGAATCTTTGGACTAATTTTAGATTTTTTCACAATCGTTAGACCTCGAATTTGCAGAATTGAACCAGTTTGACACTGAACCAGCAAAGTACAATCTCTTTTTGGTGCAAGAAAAATAAGTATAAAACTCCCTAAAATTTTTATGGACTTTGGATTTAATTATTGGAGTTTTGGGGGTTAATTTTTGGACACTCAAGTGTTTCAAAACTTAGTTTACGAATTTTAATTTCATCTCCAATATAAGTACTTCTTGGGCAAGCGACGAGATTGTGGTTTGGAAAATTTTGGAATAATTTTTCTTTGTATTTCTCTTAGGTAAGTCAATTGTGGATTTTGGTTAATCTTGGAACTGTGGATGGGTGCTCCTTAATTTTCTTTTGGAGACCTATGGATGGTATTAGCTTATATGCAAAGAAGTAATTTTGATTGCTTTCATTTTTATTTTAGGTGGTGCAAAAGATTTTTCTAGGAGAAAGGGAATTTTAATTATTCTTGTGTTGACTAACGATGTAAGTAGCCAAAATGGATCATCCTTCAAAGTCTTGGAAAAATGTTCATATTTGGAAGAATATGAATTGTTGAGTATGATCTGAACTTTTCTTTGTGTGTATGAAAAGCATGCGCGTTTTGTCTAAATTGTTTCGGTAATTTTCTTGAGCTTGAGTTTTGCCTGAGTGCGTTTAGTATAAGGACACTGAGTGTTTGATTTTTGGAATAGGCTACTCATGGGTGTTCAAAAAACCTGATGACCCGAAAAACTCGATCAACCCAACCCAATTCAACGGTTTGGGTTGGGTTATCAACTTGTTTGGGTTGGGTTGGGTTCAAACAAATGGAAACTTTATGGGTTGGGATGGTTCGTGGGTTCACCAAAAAGGAGTTTGGGTTGAACCGAACCAACCCGAACTTCTTATTAATTTAAAAAAATAATTTTTTTTACTTATATTACAACTATATGTACATATATTTATTTTAATTTTATAATTATTTTTAGATTATTTATTATTCAACAACTTTTTAAAATAAGTTTTTGAGTCTTTGGAAGGTAAAAATTCATGATATAAATTGAAATTAAATTGCTAATCTTAATTCAATATTTAAAATATATATATATATATATATATATATATATATATTATATCAATACTTAACTTTTTCTTTAAATAAAATTTTGAGTTTATAACCCGACCAACCCGAACCAACCCAACCCAAATATTTCATGGTTGGGTTAGGTTGGGTTCATTATTTAATAAGGGTTGTTTGGGTTGAAGAAATTTGCAACCCAAATAATTGGGTTGGGTCTAAAACGTACCTCAACCCGACCCAACCCAACCCACGAACACCCCTATGTATAAGGACTTTAGATGAATGATATTATGCCTGAAATTCATGTATGGTTATTTTGAAGTGCACGGTTAAATGAGTGATTAGCTTAAGACCTTACTGGCTAATGTCAATTACCTTTCCCCGTGTCAAGAGTGCTTCTTTGGAAGCTTATGAGTATAATTTGATGTATGATTCCATGAATGTTTCATGTTTCTAGCTGGAGACCACTCCCCTCATGTTTATAGCTTGAGGATCACTCCTCTCATGGTTAAAATGTATGTTCCATGGGTATTGTGTTGTGAGAGGTATAAACCTACTAGGGGACTGCCAACTACCCTCTAGTGGTATCTTGTCTTACAAAGTTGTCACTCACGATATCATAGTTGGTCTAGCTTGGGGATATATGTTAGTTGCTCACTTAAACAGAAAGTTACTATGCTACAGTTAAAATGTTCCTATGAAATGACACAATAATGTTATTTGTTATGCCATAACCCACATGATATTTTGTGATGGTTGTGTTTGTGTGCTTGTCGCTACAACCCTCAAGTAGGGCTACTTACTGAGTATTTTTATATTTACCCATGTTACTTTACTTTCTTTTTCAGACAGAGCTTAGACCTACGAGGAATGTGACGAGGCCGTACAACTTGGTGAGGCTATGGAATTATCAATGGATCTCTCTAGGATCTTAGATTAAATCTCTAGTTCATGTTTTTCCTACTTATTTGATTTATTTGATTTATTTGTTGGTCTGGTTTTATTTTCCACTTTTACAAATTCTTTATTGAGATCCCAAAATCAAATTTTTATGATCCTTATTTTTTGTAAATTAATAAAGGTTTTACATGACTTCCACGAGTTTTAGTTTAACTTTTTTTCCAAAAGTTTTTACTTACCATGCATGTTAGTGTACCAAACTTCCTCTGGTCGTTACAACCGAACACATTTTGAACCAGTTATTAAATTGAGATCCAATTACACTCTAAACAAAACAGAGATCTAATTTCAAAATCTGCTATCAAACATGTGAACAACTTTGTAATTTGAGATTCAGTTTCTAAATCTACTACTAAACACATATTCAAACATATTAGAAATATGAAATACAAGTATTCATTGAATCTTTTTTTTTTTTTTTTTAATTTTCAGATCACTAACCAAACATAACATATTAATATTCTTAATGAAATTTTAATGTACCTCAGCTTGTTAGTTTTGTTACGAATCTAAGTTCATCTACCAATATGAAAATGTTCACATTTGTAAAAATTATGTTAATACGATAACAATTCCTTATCCAAAATAAATAAATAAAGAAAGAAAACGAACACCATCTAGAGTTAAAATATATTAATGTAAGTAGATATTTTGATCTCTCAATTTTAAAGAAATATAGAAAATAACAACAGAGATGTTAATATCCGACAAATAACGCAGAAAAATGATATGAACTCATAAAATTATCTTGATGCCAAATAAAAATTTAACAAACTTTTCAAATGATTTTGAATAACACTTGATCGGTGTTTATTTTCCAAGGTCTACTTGGACATATTTAGATTAAATTACAAATTTAGTCTTTTGAATGAGATTTATGTCTATTTAGTCTCTGAGCTTTTAAAAGTGTCTGTTAGATTTTTAAACTTTTAATTTTGTATCTAATAGGTCTCTTAACTTTCAATTTTGTGTCTAATAGGTTCTTGACAAATTCAAAATTTTTTAAAAATAATTGATCTATTAGATATAAATTTGAATTTTATGTCTAATGGAACCTTAAAATTTCAAATGTTTGTCTAGTATATTCGTAAACTTTAAAAAATTCGAAAGTTCAAGGACTATATTTGTAATTTTGAAAGTTCATGAACCAAATCAACACAAATCTCAAAATTGATGAACTAAACTTGTAATTTAACCAGATATTTAATAAAATTTATCGATATTTAAAACTTTTGAATTAAATATAATATTTTAAATAATACAATTTATTTTTTTAGTTCAACAATTGCGGGGAGAGGATCAAACCATCGACCTTTAGGATGATCATTGATGTATTTATCCAATGACCTTTGGGATGGTGATGGTAATTCATTAATCAATAAATGATTCTGAATTTGATAATTACATTAATATATATAACTTTTTATTGTTGAGTTCAACAAAATATGGGATGGAAGGATTCAAACATCTTTTGGTTGAAGATATATGTCTAGTTCAGCTATGCTTAGATTGACCATTAATTTATATAACCAATTATTAATTTTTTTTTAGTTCAACAACATTTGGAGGTGAGAGGATTCCAACATCTGACCTCTTGATCGAGGATACATGTTGTTATGGGTGAAATTGGACCAACAAGAATGGGTTGGCTAAAGTGCTGCAACGAAGGGCCAAACGAGGAAAGAAGCCCAATACGAAGTCAAAACGGACCTAAACCAACAGAAGACCGACCCAAAATGAGAGGGATGAGAAATGGACTTGGGCTTGGTCAGCTCGGTCGAGGCCGACCACATGGTAAGGCCTACTTTTGGGCCTTACCTAAGTCCCTCATGGCCCATGTACCCCCAGTCCAACCCAGTTCGATGATTTCGTTCCCAATCGAAGACAGAAACCCACGAAAACCCTAAGAAGGAAAATATTTAAGCTCTCTCTAAGGGGAGAGTAAGGTAAGTTCATTCCAACCACCTAAATTCTCCTAGAACTCCCTAACTCTCTCTAAAGATCTCTCTCTTACTTAAGCATCGGAACCTGTGTGGCCTACACCACACCAGTGTTCAGATTTTTTTTGTTTTGCAGGTCACGTTCTTCCTCCAAGAATACAAATTTACCGTCGTTGTCACGTGGAAGTCATGTGAGATTTTTCCTATCCAAATTTTCGTAACAACACATGTCAATTAAGCTCACTTTGGCAAACCAATTATTAACTAAGACATTAATTTTACTATAATGACAACTATCACTAATTTACTAGATATTTTTATCGACTACAATTAATCATATTAATCATTGATTTTACCTTCTTTTTTTTTTTTTTTTTTGTCACCTTAACCATTATATTTTCACAACTAATTTTGTGATATTAATATATTCCCAATCATACTAGATTCGCAGTCCTTTATATAATAATTTATGAAGTTTTTTTTTTCTTTTTGAGTTCACCAATTGTTGGGTGATGATCAAATGTTAAATTTTAATGAAGGTAATGAATGTAAGCAAAAAAAAAAAAAATTAATTCAACAACATTTGGGGGAGGATTTGAACCCTTAACTTCTAGATCATAAGCACATATTCCATGAATTGAGTTATGCTCTTGTTGACAGATGTATGCAAAACTGATGTGATTTGTAACCTCTTTATGTCGAATATTTCATATTCAGTTGGCCTTTTAAAGACAGTTACCAATATTTATAAGTTAGAAATGTATTAATTATACCCAAAATAAGTAACATAGTTATTAGCAAAAACTGTTTTCCAATTTTCACTGCCTCTAGGATTTGTCACCTTTGACCATTTCTATTGTTTTTTTTTTTTTTTATGACAATTTGGTGTATGTAAATATTGCAGTATTTTGCAATATTTAACGAATCGAAGGCATGATTTAGCAATGGTTAATTAATTAACGATATTAACGAAACATTTGAAATGATATAACAAATGATCGATTAAATTTGGTCTTCAATATAAACACCTCTAATTGTAAACAAAGATTTTTAAAAAATTCTATATTGAGTAATATAAGCACACAAAAAAAAAAAAAAAAAGATATTCTCATTAGAATGATATTGCTTTTAAGTAGTCGTGGGTACATAACTTATCGAACTCTTCTTCTAAATCCACATGCATGACATGAAATAGTAAAATTGGATCTTGATTGGGTTGGTCTCATTAATAACATGAAGAATAAAAGGAAAATAAAAATGTCATTGTTAAGATCTACAAAAAATGAAATAGCCTTAAAAAAATGAAAGAGATCGATAAAGGGTGATATTAATAAGAGAAAAGAAGAACGTTGTTACAATTTTCATTGATAAGATCAAATCAATTGAGATAAGAAATAAAACGTTCAAACTAACACATCTCTTTTTATTATAATGTCATATTACCTTAAAATGATAAACATTCATATCTTGTTTTGGCCTTCTTCCTTCTCAATAACTGGAGTGACGTTCTCCTCTTTATCATTAGAGCACTCATCATCATATGATTGAGAAAAATACAGTCTCAACCTTCCGTCCTTCCTACAAGCTCGCAGGATCTCAGTTTGAGGAATTTTAATATCCTCAACAATGAAACTATTGTCATTCATATTGAACGTAAAATAAGCATAAGATTTCCCTTCCTTTACAGTTCTCAGTAAAGTAATGGGTGGAGGAAACAGTCGTCCTCCACTAGCGATGACCAATCTCCCAACATCAGTAGAAGTCAGTTTGGTCAATTCGATCTCGAAGGAAGCATTCGATAGTGGAGAAGGCAACGAAGACAACAACATGGCCAGAGGGGGAGGTGAAGCTTTGGTGTTCTTAGAAGAAGATGGTGTTTTCATTGTCTTTTAAGGTTAAGAAATTGTGAGCTTCCATATAGTTTGTGCAAGTTTTGAAAACAATATGAGCAAGTTTTGGAAGAGGGAGAAGAGTAACGCATGTGTACTCTCGAATACTCCAATGGACCAATGGCCAAAGGTCTTTTGGAACCTTATTTTTTTATTATTTCAAATTGATGTTTTTTTTTTTTTTTTTTCAGTTAATTTGTTGTCTAACTCATGAAGGGGAAATTACACAAACAGTGCCCACAAATTTTTAAATGTAAAAATTAAATTGTAAAACTTTCATAAGTGAAAAAAATTGCAATCGTCAAAGTGAACATATCTAAGCAGTAATTAATATGCACTCTCGACCAAGAGATTTGATCATGTTAGAATCGTCTCATCTCTAAATATTGTTAAACTAAAAAAAATTAAAAAAAATTGCACCAATCAACTTTGATTATAAAAATTAAATCTTCATAACTTTCATAAATGAAAAAATTAGGTCCTTTATATTATATTTCTCTCTCACTTTTCCTCCCTCTCTCTCTCTACTTTCTACCAGCTCCTCGTTCTCCTTCTTCTTTTATGCTCATGTAAGAGCAATATTTCCCTCCTCACCGATTAGTAGGAATTTTCCTCCTACTGTAAACCCCAACAAAATTTGATAGCTATTTATTGTTTGTTTTAAAAAAATATATTTCTTTTCCTTCTCTCTTTTTGCATTTTTCTCTCTTAATTGTCAAAAATTTAATGCTAGTCAGCAAAAAATTTCTTTTAACAAGGTCTTTACAATGTGATTACCTCTTAATAATTGTTGTAAGTGGATTGAAAAATCTACATGTCCCAACAATAATCACTAAATACAAATTCAAAATACTTTTTTCAGTTTCTCTCTTATACGTTTAATAATACAAAACTGTAGCTACATTGTAGTGGTTTCTTCGAATAATTTCTCGTGCATTGGATTCTTGCTAACCAATGTGTAGATACATATATATTTTCCTATTTGTCATCATGAAAACCAAACAAACAAACAAAGATGGTAGATGACACGTGTATTTCATGAATCCCAATCAGATTCGATTCTGGCCCATTGTTTCCAAACCCAAAACCAGCTATAGATCAATTCTACCATTACTTTCAACGGTTACAACAAAGGGAGAAGGAATATAGGGAGAGATAAAGTGGAAGAAGATGTGATTGTAAAAGAGAGATTCTAATTTTTTTTAGGGATTAAAAAATACTTTTGATGCATAAAATTTTGTGAAAGTAAGAATTTAGTCTCTAAACTTTAGTTTGCATGTAACAATTTAGTCTTTATACTTTAAAAATTGTGACAATTTAATCTCTGACATGAGAAATTCTATTAAAATTAAGTGTCAATTTTTATTACGTAGTAACGTAATATTTGTAGTTTATAAACACATTTGATCTTAATCAGTTGATTAGTCTATGTATGTAATAAATTTCATTAAAGCTTAATAATATTTTTCGCAATAGAGACTAAATCATTACAGATTTTAAAAAATAAAGACTAAATTATTACATATTAAGTTTATGGACTAAATTATTACAAAGTTGAAAGTACAATTACTAAATCATAAAGTTCAAGAACTAAATTGTTATTTTCATGAAAGTTTAGGGACCAAAAATGTTTTTTAATTACCTAAGTTGGTGGGTTTAATTTTTACGATCAACTTTTTACGGGTGCAATTTCTTCACTTACAAAAGTTGAAGTGTTTAATTTTCTACAAATAAAAATTTGTGGGTGCAATTATAATTAATAATCGTTTTAGTTTATGGGTAGAAATTTACCTAAAATTTAACATGAAAAAAGAACAATATTGTGATGTCATAAATCAAATAAAACTTAGCATCACACTTATAAATGGGAGTCCCTACCTTGTTTCAATTTCTTGTTTATGTTTGTCAATGACATAACTCAACTAGTTAAAGTATATTTCTTCAATTAAAATATCAGAGGTTGAAATCTCTTACTTTCCACCTATTTTTTTACCTAAACAACGGAAAAAAAAGTGTGTTTTTGCTTTGGAAAAAAAAAAAAAAAACTTGTTCATTAACGTTCTCTGTCTATTTTTATTATATTTTAATAATTAACATGTCAATTATACTGCTATTATAGCTATACCCTTTTGTTGTGTTATTGTGACTTGTGAGAATTGAGACATAAGTTTGGGTTGCTCATATTTTTCATGACCACAATTAATGATTACCTTATATAGTGTCAATGCCAGCTAAGATAGTTTAAGGCTAAGCAAGTAACCATTTTTGTTTGTATGTTTGCATTTTTAGTTCAATTATGCAGAGATGAGATATTCGAATCTTTGACCTCTTGATTTGAGTATATGCCTTAACTAGTTGAATTATGCTTAAATTGACACTAAGCAAGTAATTGTGAACCATAAAGTATTCGAGGTGGAATTAGAATTTCCTGACCTGTTTGATATTCATTTAAATTTTGCTTCTTTATTTTTTGAAAATTAAACTTATAAATATTACTTCTAATGATGTGTTTTTATGTTTTGTTATCCACTTTTTAAAACGTACTCAAAATCTAAGATAAAACTAAAAATTTAAAAAAAAAATTAAAAACATAGTTTTTAAAAATCTCTGTTTTTTTTTTTTTTTTTTTTTTTTTGAAATTGGACAAAAAATGCAATTTTTTTTAAGAAAGACAAAAAAAAGCATACCAACAAAATTGTGAGAAAGCTTAAAAAAGAATGGAAATGTACCTTTAAGGTCCCGTTTAATAACCATTTGGTTTTTAGTTTTTAGTTTTTAAAAATTAAGCCTATAAATACTATTCTCACCTATAGTTTTACTTGTTTTGTTATCTACTTTTTACCTATGTTTTCAAAAACCAAGCCATATTTTGAAAACTAAAAAAAATAGTTTTCAAAAACTTGTTTTTGTTTTTAGAATTTGGATAAGAATTCAAATGTTTCTTTAAGGGAGATGAAAACCATTGTAGAGAAATTAAGAGAAAACAAGCTTAATTTTCAAAAACTAAAAACAAAAAACCAAATGGTTATCAAACAGGGCCTAAATGATTTGATTTCAAATGTTTTATGAATTGAATTTTGTGTGATGTATTTGTCCTTTAATGAATGACTTTTTCTAATTTTGTTTTAAAATATATTAATTTCACAATTTATTTAAATTAAATTTAATAATGTCAAGAATTTTTATTTCACTAAAATATTAAAGAGGCAGACCTATTGTGGTATCTTCCATTTATATCGATTTTGGTTTTTCTGCACCATATTTAGATGGAAAATACTTGGGTGCAGCCTGGACTACGCCCAAGTGTTGTGCAACCAACTTTACAACCACAGTTTTTTTTTTAAAAAAAAATTAATTTTTTTTGTTGTTGTAAAGTAGGGCTGCATAACACTTGGGTGCAATAGTGCTCTATTTAGATTTGCCTTGTCTTTAATCGAGAATTTCGAGCAAAACTTTAACTCATTTAATTAATACAATGAGATTATTTAACACCTGGCGAATCTTTCACTCCACCTCTTATTAATACCATAGAATATTCCTACAAGTTATGACATTTGCTCGAAGTGTAACTTAAATATAACTTAGCTGTTAAAACATCTCTATATCTTTCTTAATATTGAGGTTTTGATTCCCACCTTATTTGTTGAACTAAAAATAAATAAATTTAATATTATTAAAATTTTAATATAAAAATTAACTCCCACGAAAGCAATATGGTAATTTTAAAAAAAAAATAAATCATTGTTATTAAGAGTAGCGGCGGAACAACTCTAATTTTAATTTCGGGTGTGGCTTTTTAGTTTGAGATTGTTGTGATTTCTAAAATAATTGATGTCAATTGTGCTTTAAAAAAAATCACTTTGCAATATGAAGTAAATTAGTGTTTGGTAGGTTTTAGCTTTAAACATTGAAAAGTAGGTTAAATAGTTTGGTATAGTAATATTAAATTTGTTGCAAACCAAAATAGGTATGATTTTTAATAATGTATAATATAACTTGATATTTAATTTCAAAGTTTTTATAAAATAATTATTTTAAAATTCATATGATTTAAATTACAATATTAAATAGGCCAAATTATACAAAATACCTCTAAATTATGCTCTTTGTTTAAAAAATACTCTTATTCTTTTAAAAGTTGCAATATTATCCTTGACCTTTCATAAATGTTTCAAAACTACCATTGGAGTAGAAAAATTGTTAGAATGTAACAAAAAATCACATGCATGTCTGAATGTCGTTCTTTGAGACTCAATTATGACAAGCATTCTAGTCACTACCATGCCATTTCAAGTCATTATTATCGATTTTTCATCCAACATTATAACGAATTTCTACATGATCAAAAGTAGTTTTGAAACATTTATGAAAAATCAAGAGTATTATTGCAACTTTTAAAAGAATATGAGTATTTTTAAACAATAGACAAAGTTAAGGGGTACCCTATTATATGTTTACTCTATATGTTTTTTTATCTTGATAAGAAATATAATTGCTAAAAGACCATATTGAAAAAAAAAAGTTATTTTAGTTTTAAATAAAATCAATTGAAATCATTAAAGTCACGACTAAGGTTTTTCTAACCTCGGAAATGTGCAAATTGGAAAAGAAAACATGCATGGCTTTCAGCGAAGAAGAGCCATGGTCGTCGTCTAAGCGGGAAGCCAGCACAATTTCCAGAACTCAAAGAGTTTTACGAGAGAATGTGATAGAAGAAATTGATCACAAAATAATCTTCATTATTTCTACACACTTGTGATCAAAAACAGTAGCCCTATATATAGGCTTACTGTGAATACAAAATAAACAATATTACAACTGAAAAATAACCACAGCTGTAACTAATAAAACAAACTTTTAACTAAAAAATACAACTGCTCTAATGAGCTCTCTTAACACCCCCCCCTCAAGCCAATGGTTGAAGAAGAAAAAACATTGAGCTTGGACTTTAGTGGTAAAAACTGAGAGGCTGACAAAGGCTTTGTAAACACATCTGCAATCTGTGCTGAAGCTGGAAGATGACACACGAACAACTGCTTTTGCAAGACTAGATCCCGTACAAAATATATATCGATTTCAACATGCTTAGTTCTAGAATGTAAAACAGGATTAGCACTAAGATGAACAACACTGAGATTATCACACCAAATAGTTGGAGGCCGAGAAAGTTGCACCTTTAAATCACAAAACAGAGATCTCAACCATACTAGTTCAGCAGAAACATGAGCAAGACTACGATACGCAGCTTCAGTACTAGATCTAGATATAATACTCTGCTTTTTAGAAGACCATTGGACTAGATTACCTCCAAAGTAGACACAAAAGCCAGAAGTAGACTTCCTATCATCAGGATCGGAGGCCCAATCAGCATCTGCATACCCATGAAGAACTAATTCTTTTGGTTTACGAAACACCAAACCATGATCCAATGTCCCACTCAGATATCGAAGAATTCGCTTAACAGCTTGCCAATGTAAAATCGTAGGAGAATGCATAAATTGACATACCTTATTCACACTATAAGCAATCTCAGGTCTTGTCAAGGTTGCATATTGCAAAGCCCCTACAGTACTCCGATAAAGCCGAGTATCAAAAAATTTATCCCCTTTAAAGGCAGATAAAAGTGAGCCACTAATCATTGGAGTTGATATCGATCTGGCCTCATGCATCTTAGTTTTATATAACAAATCAGAAATATACTTGCTTTGGGAAAGAAACAAGCCACCATCTGGAATTGTAGAGACTTCAACTCCTAGAAAAAAACTCAAAGAACCAAGATCTTTTGGTGCAAATTTCTCATGTAACAGGGTTATCAACTGATCAATGGCAGAAGCAGAATTTCCAGTAATCACAATGTCATCCACATAGACCAAAACATAACATTGGCAACCATTTTGATGACAAATTAACAAAGACGAATCAGCTTTGGAACTAACAAACCCAAAGAATGAAGAAAAGAGCTTAAACGTTCAAACCAAGCTCGTGGTGCCTGTTTGAGACCATATAATGCCTTTTTTAATCTGCAAACTGCTTGAGGATGAGTAGAAGCAAAAATACCAGGGGGCTGAGACATATAAACCTCTTCTGTTAGAACACCATGCAAAAAAGCATTGTTGATATCTACTTGACGTAAAGACCAGCCATATGCCAAAGCAAGTGTAAAAAGAACTCTGATTGTAGTTGGTTTAACAACGGGACTAAAAGTCTCAGTGTAATCAAGATCTGCCTCTTGATGAAAACCTTGTGCAACAAGCCTGGCCTTATATCGAGCTATAGAGCCATCTGAATTCCTCTTGATCTTAAACACCCACTTACAGCCTATAATCTTCTTATGAGTAGGAACATCTGTTAAAGACCAAGTATCATTCTTCACTAACGCAACATATTCATCCTTCATGGCCTGAACCTAATGATCACATTTAAGAGCCTCCCGAACATTTGGTGGCTCAATTTCAGTATACTCAGTAAGAAGAACTTTGGGCTTGAAAACACCAGCCTTTGCTCGAGTTACCATAGAATGATGGTTGTCAACCTTGGGGCAAGAAGACGTTGATACAGGTAAGGAAGGCAAAACATCAGCTGGAATGGGAGATGACACGGGCTCAATAGAGGAAGGATTATTATCGGGTGAAGTAAAATAAGAAGCTGAAGCAGCCGAAAGCCTACTTAGCTCACGTGAAGAAGAAGGTAAAGAAGAAGAAAACAAAACAGGCTGTTGATAGGACAAGTCATGAGCAGGTTTTGACAAAGAAGGAGTAGTACTTGATGTAGGTAATGGACAAACAATAGGACTGTCAGTAGGAGGACAAAAACCAGTCGAATGCAAAGATATAGGGACAGAGGAAGGTACTATGGGAGGAATAGTAGACTTATGAGAAGAAGACAAAAATAAATCTGTAGGAAAAGCAGACTCATCAAAAATCACATGTCTAGAAATAAAAAGTCTCCCAGATGTGTGAAGACATTTATACCCTTTGTGAAGATTACTATAACCAAGAAATAGACAGGGAGTAGAACGTGGTTCAATTTTATGAGTATTATAAGATCTCAAAGATGGGTAACACAAACATCCAAAAATTTTTAGGAATGAATAATTTGGTTTAGTACCAAAAAGCTTTTCCAAAGGCGAAGTAAATTGATGAACTATAGTAGGAAGTCGATTAATCAAATAAGTAGCAGTGGAAAAAGCATCATCCCAGAATTCTAAAGATAGAGACGCATGAGATAAAAGAGTAAGACCCATATCAACGATTTGGCGATGTTTTCGCTCAACTATTCCATTTTGCTGAGAAGTATAGGGACAAGTCAGTCTATGCTCAATACCATTGGTTTTGAGAAAAGGAATGAAAGAACGAAATTCACCCCCACCATTGGTTTGCAAACGAAGAATAGACCGACCAAGAAGTTTTTCCACATGAGTTTTAAAAAGAATAAAGGCAGAGAAGGCTTCAGATTTAGTACGTAAAAAATATATCCAAGTATATCGAGAGTAGACATCGACAAAACTGACATAGAATCTAAAGCCATTCCTAGAAGTTTGAAAAGCAGGACCCCACACATCAGCAACAACTAATTGAAGAGGAGCATCATAAACTGTTGTAGAAGGAGAAAACGGTAAATTGTGGCTTTTACTAACAGCACAAGCATGACAAACAGACTTATTTTTATTTAAGGAATATGGAACATTACAAAATTTCAATACACTTTGCACTGTAGAAATGGTCGGATGGCCCAGACGATTATGCCACAATTCAAAAGAAGAACAAGATTTTTGAGCAGAACCATGATTACATGACATAGAAGCAGACGTAAAAGAAGTATTAAGTACTTGGGAAGGGATGGCTGAGGAAGAGCAGCCAACAGATATCGAAGACTGAGGATGAGCTTTTTCCAGATTGAAACGGTATAATCCATCAATTAGCTTGCCTTGGAGAAGTATTTGGCCATTGGAGAGATCCTTCACAAAACAGTCAGAGGGGTGAAATTCAAAGAATACATGATTATCATTGGCAAACTGACTGACACTTATAAGGTTCTTTGTAATAAGAGGAACATGTAACAGGTTTTTAAGATGAAAAACTCTAGCTGAAGAAGACTTAAGATAAGAATGACCAATGTTAAGAACATCCAAACCTGCACCATTGCCCACGTGCACCTTGCTATCGCCAAGATATTCAGACCCAAAGGATAGGTTGGCAAAATCATTTGTGACATGATTGGAGGCCCCTGAATCTGGATACCACTGATTTTCCTTATTTAAATCATGTTGCAGAGTAAAAGCAGAAGCTGGTTGCTGAGAAAAAAATTGACCAGGCAGAGTATTCTGATTGAAACCATAAGAAATTGAACCAGTCTGAGAAGAATTCGGCCCCTGATACCAGCGTTCAAATCGGAAATAACAACGTACAGCCGTGTGTCCAAACCGCCCACACAATTGACACTGTGGCCTATTATTATTCCACCTCCGATTTGATTTAGGTCCCTGATTTCTTCCCTTTCGATTAGAATCAGTCAAAAAAGACGGAGAGGAATTGGAAAAAGACTTCGACTGAGATTGTACAGTAAGATGAGCAGAGGGGAGAGAACCATCAGGATTGATGGATGTGTGCCGCAAATTACGACTCTCCTGAGTCAATAACATCGAATAAACTTTCTGAAGAGAGGGAGTAGTATCATCACTCGATAAAACTGAAACAGTTGAATCAAAGTCCGGCCCCAATCCAGCCAAAATGTGCATTACATGATCATCATGAGAAATCTTCCTTCCAGCAGCAGTCAGAGAGTCAACAAGATTCTTAATCTTGGTAAAATATTCTTGAAGTGGAAGATTACCTTTCTTCATCATCTCGAGTTTGGATTTCAATTCCATAACCCTAGCCAAATTCTTTGCCGAAAATCGAGCATTGAGAGTGGACCAAACATCACGAGCAGTTTTGCAATCTAACATCTCAGATAACAGAGTATTCGACATTGATCCTAATAGCCAAGCTGTGATCAGATTATCTTGTCGAATCCATTGCTGATACAGCGGATTGGGTGTGGGCATAGAACTCGTCGATTCATCAGATGCAACGCATTTTGGTGGAGGTTCTCCATTTTCTTCGACAAAATGCTCTAATCCATGACCTCGAAGAGTGATTAACACCTGAAATTTCCACAAAAGGAAATTTTCTTCATCGAGTTGAACAGTAGAAGACTTGTGGGCTGGATTGATGATCGTCAGATATGTAGAAGAGGGAAGAAGATCTGAGGAATCCTTCTCAATCGAAGAGAAATCCATAGCGAAGCGAAAAAAAAAATTGGATCGCAACAGTCGCTAGACCTAAAAGTGCTCTGATACCATCAAAGAGTTTTACGAGAGAATGTGATAGAAGAAATTGATCACAAAATAATCTTCATTATTTCTACACACTTGTGATCAAAAACAGTAGCCCTATATATAGGCTTACTGTGAATACAAAATAAACAATATTACAACTGAAAAATAACCACAGCTGTAACTAATAAAACAAACTTTTAACTAAAAAATACAACTGCTCTAATGAGCTCTCTTAACAAGAACCGTTGCAGCTTTAATGGCAGGAACGGTCGAAGGAAACTCCATCGAAACACCGACGCAGCGAGAGGAAGAGAGATATGGTAGACTGGCGCAGTGAACGGAAATCAGCGATGTCTTCAATCTTAACAGCCATTCCCCAAATGAGCTTCGAGGCCGTGTGCAATGGATGAGCATCGATGAAGCTCGTCGAGGTCTTGTTTTAGAGTTTTGTCATTTTCTTATTCGACTTTTCGCATCTCTCATTTCGTTCCGATCTTCATATTTCAAGTCATGAATTTAAGAACCTCATTGGGGACGATTGTGTATGGATGCTTGTAATGCGGTCGTTTCTTAATGCTCCTTCTATCGAATTAATATGAGAGAAAATGGAATTCATTCATTAATGTGAAATGTCTCTCAATATATACAGAGCCACGTGGCAACAGAATAACTAGCCAGCTGTTTGAGAAATATACACCTATTATTTAAAATAACATAAAATAACAATATCAAATGTACAATATATCTAATATCCCCCACTCAAGATGGACTATGCAAATTGAAGACACCCATCTTGATCATGAAAGAACGCAAAGAAGAAATGGGCAGCGCCTTGGTGAACATATCGGCAAGTTGAAAATGAGACCGAATAGGCAATAGCTTCAGAACACCACTATCAATCTTTTCTCGAACAAAATGGCAATCGATTTCAATATGCTTCGTTCTCTCATGAAAAGTAGAATTCATGGCAATGGAAATGGCTGCTTCATTGTCACAGTATATCAATGATGGGGCAGGAGAATTAACTTGTAAGGATTTCAATGTGCTAAGAGTCCAAGAGATCTCACTGGAAACAGTGGCAAGAGCCCTATATTCAGCCTTTGCTAAAGACTTGGAAACAGTGACTTGCTTCTTTGTTTTCCAAGAAATGAGAGAGTCACCTAAAGAAATACAAAAGCCCGTAACATATCGTCTTGTGTCTAAGCATGAACCCAATCAGAATCAACAAATGCTTTAAGTTGAAAATTGGCAGAAGCTTTGAGTAAAATACCCTGCCCAGCAGTTGCTTTAAGATACCAAAGCAGATGATGAACATCATTGAAATGTTCACTGTGAGGTTTGGCCAAATATTGACTCAGCTTGTGGACAGGGAAAGATATATCAGGCTGCGAGATTTGCAAATAAAGTAAACGGCCTATAATGCGGCGATAAAGAGAAGCTTCCTCAACGTTCAAAGGTGTGCACGAAGTGGCCGACAATCGTAAACTAGGTGTCATGGGATGAGTAGAAGGCTTATAAGCCAAAAAACCACAATCCTCAATAATCTGGAGACAAAATTTCCGTTGAGAAAGATAAATCCCATGAGAAGACCGAGAGAGCTCAAGACCAAGAAAGTACTTTACAGGTCCTAAGTCTTTAAGCAAAAAGTGAGACCAAAGTAAAGACTTCACTCGACTAATCTCATCAAGAGAAGGTCCGGTTATTAAGATGTCGTCAACATAAACAACTAAAGCAACAAAAGAACAGCCGGAGTTCTTGGTAAAAAGAGAGTAAATAATATTGTAGGCATTCACTGTCATACATATTAAATTACCATAGATCCAAAAGTACAAGCTTAAACGTTAGGATAGATAATATTGTCCCCAACCCCTCTGTTTTCGTTAATTTTTGTACATCAAAGGGCGACTTTGTGATTTGAAGGGCTATAGTCTTTTCTCCACCTACTTTACCAAGAAATATTACTTGTTTGTATCAAGTCCATCATATGAAAATTCTCTCCTGGGTTTTTTTGTTTATGAGGCTTTTGTCTTTGTCAGTCACTTGAAATAGGATAAAAACCAAGATGAAGTATCACGACTCTGCAATTGGTTTATGTTGGGTTTTATGTCCTAAAACTCGTGGTTTTGTAAACTGAATGTATATTCTATTTTACTATAAAGATGTTATTGAGGTTTATTCAGTAAATGTGTTATTGAATAAAGTGAATTGTGTATTCTATAACCCAAATCCAATGAACTAAGAACCCTTGGCTATAGTATGTATACTTGAACTTTATGTATGACATAAAAGTGGATCAAGTTCGAGTAATAGCCAAAATAGTCTATAGTATAAGGATAAGGCTGGGTACCTTATTCTGGGGACACTATGGGCGCGGCCCACTTTGTATAGTACTAACGATGTGATCCTGAATCGTTCATGTGGAGACATGCGAGTGGGGGCGTCCTATGCAATGAGTTTGCATAAGACCGGACCGCGAAATAGTCACTTAGACTTTATAACTCCGTTTACTGTTTTAACTGACTATATTCATACGATGACCTAGGTAACTCGATCTTAATCCTGAGCGTGCTATGAACTCCTGTTTATTCGGGATTATCCTTAGATTTGCATGGGTGAGAGTGGCTCGAGATTGCCAACTCAATAAGCCTCCCATTTTGGGGATAAGACCGGATAGATAGTTGGAAACATAGTCATGCAAGATGGAATTCACTCCTACCTGCTTTAAGGATTAGTAGAGAGGTTGTTCCCTTAAGTGCTGACTCCGGGTCTTGAACAATGGGCCCACCCTCTCATTGGCCCGAGAGGGATTCGGTTTGTTGGTTGGACCACAAACCAATTGTTCATTAGAGGATCAGTGGGACTTAAGGAACAAGAAGTAATTACAGGGGTAAAACGGTTTATTTGACCCAGCTGTAATTACGAACGACCTGTGAAGGATCGACTTACTAATCATGGTTATATCGAGTGGACATAAATATATCTACAGTGAGGAGAGTGCAGCCACTGGGCTTTAGTGGAGTGTCCCGGTGGTTAACGAATGTTGATTAGCTAGGCTAAAGAGTTTGGCCGGTTAAATCTCGTATCGTTGGAGCTCATGATCTGTAGGTCCATTAGGTCCCCTTACTAGCTCAGACTAAGCCTTGGAATAATTTGAGAGAAAAGAATTTGAATTGTTCAAATTCGGTTTTGGGAGTAAACGTTAATTATATGCGATATACTTAACGTACTATAATTTAATTATGAATTAAAACCACAAGAAAGAGAGAGGAATATATTTAAATGTGATTTAAATATTTGATCGGTTTAATACATGAATAGGGATTCATGTACAAACGATTGGTCATAAAAGAGAGGGATTGGTCTAATTATTTAATTAATATTTGATATTAAATTAAATAATTAAATTAATTAATTAAATGGTTTAATTAATTAATCAAGTTTTTAAATTAATTTTGATTTAAACTTGACTAATTCCAACCAAATGTTGTCTTCCAAAAGAAGACAAGTGTTGTCTTCCATGGGAAGACAAGTGTTGTCTTCCATGGGAAGACAAATGTTGTCTTTCATGGGAAGACAAATGTTGTCTTTCATAGGAAGACAAATGAGGTTTCATTAGTGCCTATAAATGGGATGAAACACAAAAGGATTGTGTGAATTTTCTTTGATAGTTTTTTTTTAAAAAAACTATCTTGAGCTCTCTTCCTTTCTCTCTAAAAAATTCTCTTAACAAAGGATCCCACAATCCATTCCAAGGGCTGAGAATAGTAGGGAAGACTCTAGTGGTGGTCCAAGTATTGTTGGTGATCCAAGATTTGCAAAGAATTTGGAGAATTTGAGCTACAAAGGTATGTGTTCATACTTTCTGGTTTTTTCCAGTTTAGAGCATGTTTTTTGTTTGGTTAAATTGATGTACTTTGAGTGCTCGAGATCCGAAATTGCTTCCGCTTTTTTAATATTAACTCCTTCAATTGGTATCAGAGCTGGTTAGTTATCCTGTAGAGACAGGGTCGCTGCGTGATTGGGGGTTCTCGAGTTGTGAGAGCTCGGAAGCGAGTGCACAATCGAAGCAACTGCTCTTACCCCAACATGTCCTATGAGGTTGGCAAGGGTCGAGAGGCCTGCCGTAAAATCTGCTCTGAGGGATCATTGGATGATTGTAGACCGCTCCTTCAATTGGTATCAGAGCAATTTTGAGCACTCAATTTGCATCGGTTTAAGCTCGGTGGGTATCATTTAGAAATTCAATTTTCTGGGCATCTAAAGTGGTACTTTCGGTTTTGGCATTTTTTTTTAGCTTCATTTTGTAGTCCGTTTTGTAATTGCCCGAGCGTGTATGGGCTTTAATGTGTGAAGAAGAGTCTGTAAAATTTTCGAGTCGATCGGAGTCCCGGAAGGCCTTCAATTTGAAGAAACAAGCTCAAAAGGTCAAGCTGGAAAACAGAGCAGAAGCTGCTGTTTTTTTCTGCCCATGGCCGGTTCAAGTCGTTTTCAAGCTGGTTCGGGGCGGTTTGAAGTGTTCGGAAGCATCTCAACCTAGTTATTAAATTATTCTTGTAATAATTTAGTTGTTTGCTTGCCCGTGATGCCAAAACCGGTCCACTTTAGTGTGTTTAATTATTTATGCATTATGAATGTATGTTTTAATTAAATCCATATTTGTATGTGCATAAAGTATGCCATACAGATTTAAAATCCCACCATAGGAAGCATGCTCCATGCATTGAAAGTATGTTATAAGTGTTATAATGTATAGTATGCATGTTTAGCATTTCATAAGTATTAATATAAGAGTTGTATTAATTTTATGAAATAGATGTTGTATGTTTTAAGTATAATTAATATAAATGTTATATTAATTAAAAATAAAGCATACAACATATAGTTGCCTTAGTATAATATAATTGTTATATTAAATGCATTCAAAGCATTTCCATGCATAATTCATGAGATGAATTTTTACTCTATGTTTATTTAATTGTTCATGTGATGAATGATCAAGCACTCAAACATAGAAATGCATACAAACCTAGGGTTTAATTATTTAGTTTTAAAATGGTTTTAGAATTAAAATAATTAGACCATAGGTTATCTAGTTCTAATAAGATTAGAATTAGGCAACCAATAATTTATAAACTATGATTAAAGAGGGACTCTGTCTAAGGAAGGTTCTGGCTAGGCTGGGGTATTTAAGATGACGGAAACGGAACACCCCTACCTGGGAACCGACCTGGGAGTGAATTTAATCCAGAGGTTTATAAATTATTCCTCGTGAGCGACGTTATTTAAAAAGTTTAATTAAACTCGTAGACCTAAGTTTTTTAAACGGTTAATAGACTTAGGTAATATCAAAATAATCGTTATATTGATAGACTTAGGTATATTAATAGCCGGAATATGCCTAAGTAAAATTATACCCAAACCGTCTAAAATACTTAGTGGGAGTGAAAAGGTATATATGATATATCAATTTCCTCTTACGCTCTCTACGAAGTTCACACCGTGAGATTTATGCTCGGCCTCGTGATGTCAATAGGGCATCCCCATTCGGATGGTGTTTGCATAAATCAAGAGCAAGGTGAATGGAGAAAGTATTTATAGTAAGTGGGAGAAGAAAGTGTGTCAACACATCCTACAGTCTCCTCCATTAGGTTGGACCGTGAGATTCCCATGTTCCGCCTGCAGGTTGCCCGTAGTAGCACCATCCATTCGGAGGGATGTAACATGGGAGTCGGAACAACTCAAACTCCAGAAATGGATAGGGTCTCCTAGGTCCATTCCCAACTTTGACTTTCCAATTCGGTAGCATTGTTGGGGCCGACCTCTGAGGTCTGAAAATGGCGGGTCACACTTACAAGAATTACTAAGTGTTAGTAAATTCTTGACCAAAGTAGCGATAACTAGAATGCTATAGGAATAAGAGTTATTCCGGTATTAACATTTAGTCAAGAATGTCTTGGTTCAGTGAAGGAGTGATTGACTGCCCCTCGGTAGCGGTTGCTCTGACTCACTGAAGTATCGTTGCAAAAACAATAATGAGTTTATGGGTACATTATTACTTTTGCTAAATTTTTTTATTGGATGCATGTAATGGGTTAGAAGCAATTCACTAATAGAATATGTTCTATTTTTCAGCATGTCGAGCTCTTTAATACAATTACTAGCCTCCGATAAATTAAACGGCGATAACTACGCAACTTGGAAATCGAACTTGAATACGATTCTAGTTATCAATGATCTAAGGTTTGTCTTAACAGAGGAATGTCCTCTCCCTCCCGGCTCATCTGCAAACCAAATTGTTCGGGATGCATTTGACAGATGGACTAGGGCTAATGATAAAGCCCGAGTCTATATCTTAGCTAGCATATCTGATGTGCTATCTAAGAAACATGAGAGCATGATTACCGCTAAGGAGATCATGGGATCATTACAGGCGATGTTTGGACAACAGTCCTCATCGATCCGTCATGATGCTCTCAAGAATGTTTACAACTCTCGTATGAAGGAGGGAACTTCTGTTAGGGAGCATGTCCTTAACATGATGGTCTACTTCAACGTGGCAGAAGTAAACGGAGCTGTCATAAATGAGAATAGTCAGGTTAGCTTTATAATGGAATCTCTTCCGAAGAGCTTCCTACAGTTCCGCACCAATGCGATGATGAACAAGATAGAGTATAATCTGACTACTCTCCTCAACGAGCTACAGACTTTCGATTCCCTAATGAAAACAAAGGGAAAAGAGAATGAGGCAAATGTTGTTACTTCGAAGAAGTTCCCAAGATGATCGTCTTCTGGGACTAAGTTTGGTTCTTCTTTTTCTAAGAATAAGGGTATTCAAAAGAAGAAGAAGGACAATGGGAAGGGAAAAACTCCCGCCATGAATAAACGCAAGGCTAAAGCCACAGATAAAGGAAAATGTTTCCACTGTGGTGAAGATGGGCATTGGAAAAGGAATTGCCCAAAGTACCTTGCAGAAAAGCAAGCTGAGAAGGCAAGACAAGGTAAATATGATTTACTTGTTGTTGAAACATGTTTAGTGGAACATGATGATTCCGCCTGGATATTAGATTCAGGAGCCACTAACCATGTTTGTTCTTCTTTTCAGGAAACTAGTTCCTGGAGGCAGCTTGCAGATGGTGAGATAACTCTCAAGGTTGGAACAGGAGAGGTTGTCTCAGCCAGAGCAGAGGGAGCGGTGAAGTTGTTGTTTAGAGATAGATTCATTTTACTAGAAAATGTACTTTTGGTTCCTGGAATCAAAAGAAATCTTGTATCTATCTCTTGTTTGATTGAACATATGTATAAAGTATCTTTTGATTATAATGAAGTGTTCATTTGCAAAAGAGGTGTACGAATATGTTCTGCTAAACTTGAAAACAACTTATATGTGTTAAGACCAACAGAGGTAAAAGCTATTTTGAACACTGAGATGTTTAAAACATCTGATACTCAAAATAAAAGGCAGAAATTTTCTCCAAGTACCTATCTTTGGCACTTGAGACTAGGCCACATTAATCTCAATAGGATTGGGAGATTGGTTAAGAGTGGTCTCCTAAGTCAGTTAGAAGACAACTCCTTACCACCATGTGAGTCTTGTCTTGAGGGAAAAATGACCAAACGACCTTTTTCTGAAAAAGGTTATAGGGCCAAAGAACCCTTAGAACTTGTACATTCAGATCTCTGTGGTCCAATGAATGTCAAAGCTCGAGGAGGGTATGAATACTTCATCGGTTTCATCGATGATTATTCGAGGTACGGCTATCTTTACCTAATACATCATAAGTCCGAAGCCCTTGAAAAGTTCAAGGAGTATAAGACAGAGGTTGAGAACATATTAGGTAAGACGATTAAAACACTTCGATCAGATCGAGGTGGAGAGTATATGGATTTGAGATTCCAGGACTATATGATAGAACATGGAATCGTATCCCAACTCTCAGCACCCGGTACACCTCAGCAGAATGGTGTATATGAGAGGAGAAACAGAACCTTGTTAGACATGGTTCGATCTATGATGAGCTATGCTCAGCTGCCTAGTTCGTTTTGGAGATATGCAGTAGAGGCTGCTGCATATATTTTGAACATGGTTCCCTCTAAGAGTGTTTCAGAAACACCTTATGAGTTATGGAAATGGCGTAAAGGAAGTTTACGTCACTTCAGAATTTGGGGGTGCCCGGCACATGTGCTAGTGCCCAATCCAAAGAAATTGGAACGACGTTCAAAATTATGCCTATTCATAGGATACCCCAAGGAAACGAAAGGTGGTCTATTTTACGATCCTCAAGAGGACAAGGTGCTTGTGTCGACAAACGCCACGTTCTTAGAGGAAGACCACATAAGAGATCATCGACCTCGAAGTAGAATTGTATTGAGTGAATTTTCTAGGGAAGCTACAAATAAATCAACAAAAGTTGTTGATCAAGCTGGTCCTTCTCAAGAGTTGAGAATGCCTCGACGTAGTGGGAAGGATGTTAGACAACCCGACCGTTACATGGGTTTGACTGAAACCCAGGTCGTCATACCTGATGATGGCATTGAGGATCCATTGACCTATAAACAGGCAATGAATGACATAGATAAGGACCAGTGGATTAAAGCCATGGACCTCGAAATGGAGTCAATGTACTTCAATTCTGTTTGGGAACTTGTAGACCAACCAGATGGTGAAAGACCTATCGGTTGTAAGTGGATCTACAAGAGGAAACGAGACCAAGCCGGTAAGGTGCAAACCTTTAAAGCTCGACTTGTGGCAAAGGGTTATTCCCAACGAGAAGGGGTGGACTATGAAGAAACCTTCTCCCCTGTTGCCATGCTTAAGTCGATTAGAATACTCATGTCCATTGCCACGTTTTATGATTATGAAATTTGGCAAATGGATGTCAAGACAGCCTTTCTGAATGGCAATCTTGAAGAGAGTATCTATTTGGTTCAACCAGAAGGGTTCATAATTAAAGGTCAAGAGCAAAAAGTTTGCAAGCTTAAACGATCCATCTATGGATTGAAGCAAGCATCTACATCCTGGAATATAAGATTTAATACTGCGATTAAATCTTATGGCTTTGAACAGAATATTGACGAACCTTGTGTTTACAAGAAGATAGTCAATACTACTGTAGCTTTCTTAATCTTGTACGTAGATGATATCCTACTCATTGGGAATGATGTAGGATTCCTGACTGACGTAAAGCAATGGCTAGCGACCCAATTCCAAATGAAAGATTTGGGAGAGGCTCAGTTTGTCCTTGGAATCCAAATTGTTCGGAATCGCAAGAACAAAACGCTAGCATTGTCTCAGGCATCTTATATTGACAAAATGTTGGTTAGATATAAGATGCAGAATTCCAAGAATGGTTCATTACCTTTCAGACATGGAATTCATTTGTTGAAGGAACAGTGTCCTAAGACACCTCAAGAAGTTGAGGATATGAGACGCATTCCCTATGCATCAGCTGTCGGTAGTCTGATGTATGCCATGATGTGTACTCGACCCGACATATGCTATGCAGTGGGAATTGTCAGCAGGTATCAGTCCAATCCAGGATATGATCATTGGACTGCCGTTAAAAACATCCTCAAGTATCTTAGGAGAACGAGGGACTATATGCTTGTGTATGGCGCGAAGGATTTGATCCTTACAGGATACACTGACTCTGATTTTCAGACCGATGTAGATTCAAGGAAATCCACATCGGGATCAGTGTTCACTTTTAATGGAGGAGCAATAGTTTGGAAGAGTATAAAGCAAGGTTGTATTGCTGACTTCACCATGGAGGCTGAGTATGTCGCAGCTTGCGAAGCAGCGAAGGAGGCTGTATGGCTTAGGAAATTCTTTATTGATTTGGAAGTTGTTCCAAATATGAATTTGCCTATCACCCTTTATTGTGATAATAGTGGTGCAGTGGCAAATTCTAAAGAACCTAGAAGCCATAACCGCGGAAAGCATATAGAGCGCAAATATCATCTCATCAGGGAGATTGTGCAACGAGGAGACGTGATCGTCACACAGATCCCTTCGGAGCACAACATTGCTGATCCGTTTACAAAGCCCCTCACGGCTAAAGTGTTTGAGGGACACCTAGAGAGTCTAGGACTACGGGTTGTACAGTAGGGCAGTTTTTTACCTCAGCATGTTTGACTCCATTGACGTTTTAGTCCAAGTGGGAGTTTGTTGGGTTTTATGTCCTAAAACTCGTGGTTTTGTAAACTGAATGTATATTCTATTTTACTATAAAGATGTTATTGAGGTTTATTCAGTAAATGTGTTATTGAATAAAGTGAATTGTGTATTCTATAACCCAAATCCAATGAACTAAGAACCATTGGCTATAGTATGTATACTTGAACTTTATGTATGACATAAAAGTGGATCAAGTTCGAGTAATAGCCAAAATGGTCTATAGTATAAGGATAAGGCTGGGTACCTTATTCTGGGGACACTATGGGCGCGGCCCACTTTGTATAGTACTAACGATGTGATCCTGAATCGTTCATGTGGAGACATGCGAGTGGGGGCGTCCTATGCAATGAGTTTGCATAAGACCGAACCGCGAAATAGTCACTTAGACTTTATAACTCCGTTTACTGTTTTAACTGACTATATTCATACGATGACCTAGGTAACTCGATCTTAATCCTGAGCGTGCTATGAACTCCTGTTTATTCGGGATTATCCTTAGATTTGCATGGGTGAGAGTGGCCCGAGATTGCCAACTCAATAAGCCTCCCATTTTGGGGATAAGACCGGATAGATAGTTGGGAACATAGTCATGCAAGATGGAATTCACTCCTACCTGCTTTAAGGATTAGTAGAGAGGTTGTTCCCTTAAGTGCTGACTCCGGGTCTTGAACAATGGGCCCACCCTCTCATTGGCCCGAGAGGGATTCGGTTTGTTGGTTGGACCACAAACCAATTGTTCATTAGAGGATCAGTGGGACTTAAGGAACAAGAAGTAATTACAGGGGTAAAACGGTTTATTTGACCCAGCTGTAATTACGAACGACCTGTGAAGGATCGACTTACTAATCATGGTTATATCGAGTGGACAGAAATATATCTACAGTGAGGAGAGTGCAGCTACTGGGCTTTAGTGGAGTGTCCCGGTGGTTAACGAATGTTGATTAGCTAGGCTAAAGAGTTTGGCCGGTTAAATCTCGTATCGTTGGACCTCATGATCTGTAGGTCCATTAGGTCCCCTTACTAGCTCAGACTAAGCCTTGGAATAATTTGAGAGAAAAGAATTTGAATTGTTCAAATTCGGTTTTGGGAGTAAACGTTAATTATATGCGATATACTTAACGTACTATAATTTAATTATGAATTAAAACCACAAGAAAGAGAGAGGAATATATTTAAATGTGATTTAAATATTTGATCGGTTTAATACGTGAATAGGGATTCATGTACAAACGATTGGTCATAAAAGAGAGGGATTGGTCTAATTATTTAATTAATATTTGATATTAAATTAAATAATTAAATTAATTAATTAAATGGTTTAATTAATTAATCAAGTTTTTAAATTAATTTTGATTTAAACTTGACTAATTCCAACCAAATGTTGTCTTCCAAAAGAAGACAAGTGTTGTCTTCCATGGGAAGACAAGTGTTGTCTTCCATGGGAAGACAAATGTTGTCTTTCATAGGAAGACAAATGAGGTTTCATTAGTGCCTATAAATGGGATGAAACACAAAAGGATTGTGTGAATTTTCTTTGATAGTTTTTTTTTTAAAAAACTATCTTGAGCTCTCTTCCTTTCTCTCTAAAAAATTCTCTTAACAAAGGATCCCACAATCCATTCCAAGGGCTGAGAATAGTAGGGAAGACTCTAGTGGTGGTCCAAGTATTGTTGGTGATCCAAGATTTGCAAAGAATTTGGAGAATTTGAGCTACAAAGGTATGTGTTCATACTTTCTGGTTTTTTCCAGTTTAGAGCATGTTTTTTGTTTGGTTAAATTGATGTACTTTGAGTGCTCGAGATCCGAAATTGCTTCCGCTTTCTTAATATTAACTCCTTCAGTTTCATCACCAAGGTTCTAGCGCAGGAATACTTCTAACTGAGGTGAATCTCTCCCTGGTTTCTTAAATTCACTAGCTCAGTTAGTGGTATAATTTCCTTACATTCTGTGAACTTGATATGTTAATTCCCAAGGGGTAATGACTTGGAATATTTGTCGATACCCTTCAAAGTTTTGAGTTCAGCCACTCGATTAAAAACTTAATAATTGAAAACTCATAACGTCTCACATTGGTGAAAGCAAAGCCTCTTTGGAGATTAGTCATGTTAGGGGCTAATAAAATATAATCGATCTAAAATCACCAACCAGATTCCGACAATAAATACTTTATCTAAAATCTCAAATCAGGTTCTGGTTCCAAATACTGCGGAATAAATCTCACAAGCTTAAAAGAGTAAATAAACCAACCTAAACTAAGCAACAAGAACGATAATAAAAATAAGGTAAGAGAAATTGACATCGAATTTATACTGGTTCACTTAATGTTGACTACGTCCAGTTCTCTGCTACCGATGTAGGTTCCACTAAAATGTCATGGAGAAAATTACAAGAGTTTATAATGCTCTCTCAAAGAAAATGGCTCACAAATCACTCTACAATAAACTCTCAAAAACTCTTTAATGAAGAAAATGCTCTTGCAAACAACCCGAAGAAAAATACCCTTGAAGCACTACTCCAAGCTACTCTCGATTTTTTTTTTCTTCTACCTTTTCTCTATTTTTTGTAAAATCCACACAGCAGCCGCTGAAAATTTTTTCTTCTTCTCGTAAAACCCACCTAATTAACTAGGTTGATAGAAAGGGAAAATTCTAAGAATGCCTAAAAAGAATGAGTTGTTTTGGTTAATGGCCATTCAATTTTTCTTTTTAATTATGGCCACACGTGAGGTGCACGTGTGGCGTTTCTTTTTTCAAATCCCCATTTTGTCCTCGTACACTAAATCTCCCTCTCTCTTATTTTATTTAAACTGTATCTAATCTGTATTTTGAAATATTTACATTGCAGTTATTATCTTTATATTTATTTTTTCGATTCTCTCTCTCTAAGAAAATCTTCTTCTCTCCAAAAGTCTCTCTCCCCAAGACAATTCTTCTCTCTTCAAATCTAAATATCTCTCTCCTATTTTATTTAAACTATATCTAATTTGTATTTTGAAAGATTTACATTGCAGTTAGTATCTTTATACATATTTTTTCGATTCTCTCTCCCCAAGACAATCCTCCTCTCTTCGAATCTTAAGCCATTGGTATTTTTTCGGTAACCATCGCTGCTGCAGAAGTTAATTTCATGCTCGTAATTGTTCAGTTGCTTCCTTCTCCACTCTCCGAAATTCTCTCTCCCTAAGACAATCCTCCTCTCTCCTCTCTCTAAATCTTAAGCCATCAATATTTTTTCGATTTTCTCTCACCAAGACAATCCTCCTCTCTCCGAATCTCAAATCTCAAGCCATCGGCACCATCGCTACTAGACAAGCCAATTTCAGTAATTGTTCAGTCGCTTACTTCTCAACTTTCTGACAGTTCGAACAATGATTCAGAGCTTTTTGGAAGCTTAGAAGGTGATTCGTAGGAATCTTCGAGGCTTGGAGTTTAGTTGCTATGCGTGGTGAAGGCAGTGCTGAAGAAGATGAAGAGCAACGTGTTAGTAGAGGACAAGGTGGTTGTTGGTTCCATTGATGGGGAAGGCATAGAGGGGTCGCGAACTTGCCTTGGATTCTATTCATGGTCCACCTGCAGCTTTCTATTCGCTTATTATTCATGTCTGTTCTATTGCTCTTATTGATAAAAATCCAGGTTCGTGGTAATGTTCGTACTTTTTATTTTATTTTTTTTATTTGTAGTGTATTTCTCTGTAGGTATTTTGTTCTGTTGATTTTTACTCTATATTTATTTCAAACACATACACAGCTCAAGAGGTAGATGAGTTCGTGGTAGTGTTCGAACTTTTTATTTTTTTTTATGTACGGTTTATTTCTCTGTAGGTATTTTGTTCCGTTGATTTTTACTCTATATTTATTTAAGACACATACATAGCTCAAGAGGTAGATCAATTCGTGGTAGTGTTTGAACTTTTTATTTTTTTTATGTACAGTGTATTTCTCTGTAGGTATTTTGTTCTGTTGATTTTTACTCTATATTTATTTCAGACACATACACAGCTCAAAGATAGATAACAATGGTAGGTTTAGGTATAACAAACTACCTAATTTAAACTCTAGAATAAAGAAACTGAATCTATTTATATTTTATTATATTTGTACCTTGTATCTTCTCAAAATATCGGATTATATTTTTAAAAAATTTGTAAATACGTTAATCTTCGTTATTTTTGGGTTACTTTTATTTTTTAGTTTAGTATTTCATATTGCATGTCATTTTATTGGTTTGTTAATCTATTGTTTTAACTAATTTTTTAATCTTTTGTTATGCAATCAATTTTTAATTGCTATGTATTTTTGTTTGAATTGTAGATAATCTGTTTGAATTAGGTATTTTGTTCAGTTGATTTTTACTCTATATTTTTTCAGGCACATACACAGCTCAAGAGATAGATGACAATAGTAGGTTTAGGTATAACAAACTATCTAATTTAAACTCTAGAATAAAGAAACCGATATCGAATTATATTTTTAAAAATGTGTAAATACGTTAATCTTCGTTGTTTTTGGGTTACTTTTATTTTTTAGTTTAGTATTTCATATTGCATGTCATTTTATTGGTTTGTTAATCTATTATTTTAACTATTTTTTTAATCTTTTTGTTATGCAATCAATTTTTAATTGCTGTGTATTTTTGTTTAAATTGTAGATAATCTGTTTGAATTTTGAATTTTTGTTTGGTTTATGAATCCTAACAACTTTTGTTGTTTAGATTACCGAATTTATCTATTCAAATTTAGATTTTAATTTTAAATTAAATTTAATTACCCGATAATTAGGGAATCTTAGTCATGGAAGTGGTTAGGGGTAGTCTGGTCATTTAATAATTACTAATTAAAATTATGAATAATGATTTGGCCATTTTAAAAAAATTAAGATGGCTCGGCCATTTTTCAAAAAGTGAAATAAAAAATGGTCATTTGCGAGTCAACCCTGATAGAAATTCAAAATGGACCAACACTGACTGTGGGCTTATGTTGTTTTGGGCTCCACTTTACTTTAACAAGTCAAATGGGCCATGACATATAGTTTGGGGATAATTCTAGATATAGCAAAAAAAAATTGGCAGTTTTGGTTAATGGCCATTTGCATTTTTTTTTAAATTATGGCCACATGTGAGGTGCACATGTGGTGTACTCTTTTTAAAATGCCCGATTTGCCCCTATGTATCTACACATTATGGATTTTAAAAAAATAATAATAATTCTCTCTCCTATTTTATATAAGGTGTATCTAAACTGAAATTTCAAATATTTACATTGCAGTTAGTATCTTTATAACTATTTAAAATCGTTTAAAATTCGAGATTTATAAAGATTTTATTTTACAAGATTCATTTTTTTAATCTGATTTTCTTATTTTCAAGTCCTTATCGACATACAAATTGTTTAATTTACTTTCTTTTATTATTTTTCGTATCTTTACTTTCTGTTTTTTTCGCTTCCATTCATTAACTTGTATTTCGGCTTCTTCCTTCCAATTTCAGGTTTGTTTATGTTTTTTTCCACTGTTTTTGGTTTTCCTCTTCTTCTTTACATTATTTTCCAGGTTGTAGCTTGATACATTTTTTTTAGGTTCAGATGTCTTTCCAATCCGTAAGTATATTGTATGACGGGATCTGTGATGCAGCTAATCGATACCAGAATTTTAAGGTTACTAATATATTAGTTCGTTTGGATTCTAGTTTTATGCATTTTACTGATTGTATTCGTAACAAACTTCATCTTTCGAGTCATCAAATTATTACTCGGTTGACTATTTATAGGTATGGTTCGAATAAATCCAGTATAATTAGAATTACTGAGGACAAGGATGTTATATGGGTCCTTTCTATTATTTCAAAGAGTGTTGCTAATAATCTTCATGTTGTTGTTGATTATTCAGAAATTTCTGAATTAGACTATTCAAATACGACTACCTCTAATTACAGTGCAGGTAAAAATTTAGATCATTCTAAGAACAATTACAGTATACTTATTCTTTCTAAAATTCTCTATTTATCTCTGACAAATACATAGTATTTCCTCATCCTTTGCTTCCTAACTCAATTCAGCTTTTGTTTTTTTATGTATGCATGATTTAGTTACTATGTAATTTATATTCATTGTTGTGTACTAATATTATATGTTGAAATTTCAAATTCATAGGGAGTACTTTGTTATTTTTATATAATTCAAATACATTGTATTTCTATGTTTTTTTCTTAACTCAATCCAGCTTCTATCTTTCTATGTATGCATGATCTAGCAACTGTATAATTTATATTTTTTGTTGTGTACTAATATTATATGTTGAAATTCAAATTTATAGGAAGTACTTTGTAATTTTTATATAATTTAAATACACTGTATTTTCATGTTCTTTTGTTTAACTCAATTCAGCTTTTGTATTTCTATGTATGCATGATCTAGCTACTGTATAGTTTATATTTTTTGTTGTGTACTATTATTATATGTTGAAATTTCAAAATGGTAGGAAGTACTTTGTATTTTTTATATAATTCATAATAATAGTTGCTGTATAATTTAGATTCTTTGTATTTTCTGAATACTTTAGGTTGAAATATACTACTTATTTAAATTGTATGTTTCACAAGTTGGAAACTTTCAGAAGTTTATATCACTTCAAAACATTAACTAGCAAAATAAGTTAAAGACACAAAATTTATCAACAACAATTCATATTATAAACTAGCTTGTCAATAATCCCAAAATACTATAAGATTCAGTCTATAAATTTAACAAAAGTATACTAAAAGCAATTCAGTCTAAATATTTAACAAAAGTCTAATTTTGTGATCAAAAGTCAAATTCTTAAAGAGTCTTGAGTTTCCTGAATTTTTTCATTAATTTTTTGTCTGGCTGAGGTGGAGGTCGAATGTAGGACCATATGTCCAGGATGTGCCCTGTGCGTCATCAGTTGATTTATACGTTCCACGTAAAGCATCAATATATATCCTAGTTGGCTTTAGACCACTGGATGCATCCTTTTGTATGTTGTGGTTGATCTAAACATTTAAAACAAAATTAATTAACATAAAATTTGGTTATTTTGTAAAAAATTGAGCAATGGAATTACAGTTTAAATAATAGAAGATAACATTACATAATATAACATGAGTAATGAACATAATATGTAGTTTGCATCGTTCCTTTTACCATACATTCAAATGTTTATTCAAAATCTTTTAATCTCAGTACATTAGGTATAGCAAACTAGCTAATTTAAAGTATAGAATAAAAAAGTATAATCTATTTATATTTTAATATATTTTTACCTTGTATATTCTCTAAAGATCGGAGAATATTTTAAAATTATTTTTTGTAAATACCTTAATCTTCGGTCTCAAAGGTCTTACTTTTCTTATACCCGAGTTTCATGATTTCCCAATGGAGGAAAGATTTTGAGTTTTAAAGGAAGAAATAGTGAGTATGTCTTACCTTTTTTGCCGGACAAGCCTAGGAATCACCTTGCTGAACGAGATTTCAAGCTTTGCCAAAGAAGGAGATGGGTTCAATGATCTAATCACTCATTTGATTTGCGATGAAAGGTAAATCTGTTTATTTTCAATTTTAATTAGTATTGTACGGGGAAATGTGTAAATGATGATTTGCTTTGATTTTGGGTTTAAATTATATTTCAGATTGCATGTGATTTTATTGGTTGTTTAATCTATTATTTTAAGTAGTTTTTTTAATCTTTTTGTTACGTAATCAATTATTAATTGTTGTGTTTTTTTCTATATTATATCCATTTTTTTTAATTTATCATTAAGAATTTTTGAATTTTTGTTTAGATTTTAGATAATGAATCCTAACAACTTTTGTTGTTTAGATAATCCGTTTTATTTTAGATTTGGTTTTTAAATTTATTATAATTACATGATAATTAGGAAATCTTAGATATGGAAGTTGTTAGGGGTAGTCTAGTCATTTAATAATTAATATTTAAAATTATGAATAATGATTTGGCCATTTTTAAAAACCTTGGATCGCTTGGCCATTTTTCAAAACAGGAAATAAAAAATGGCTATTTGTGTAGTCGGTCCTATAGTTTGGTTGTGTGCATCTCAACTTGTATAGTACAAAGAATTGATGAACTTCCGGACAATATTGGTTCATTCCACCTGTCTAGTGTCTACTTCTTCAATACACTTCTCATTCCACATTTAAACCTACAATAAACGGACAAATAGCATAGTGTAATTCGTGTTTACCACATCCAAAAGTTCTCAAGCTTTTCCAGGTTAGAAATCTTGAACTACTCGCTCACTTTTGAATTTTTATTTTCTTCTTCTTCCTTCCCTCCTTCCTTCTTTTGAGACAACTACCTGATGCTATCAAATTTGGTTGCTAAGGTAACTCGTAGGATATTAAATTCTAGATAGGTGGCTATTATGACTTTGAACTCATTCTCTCTAAATCCTTTATTATTTATATGGCCTTTATTGATCACTAAATCAAGCCATGGTAGTTATTGTCTTAGTCTATTAAAACCATTTGTTTAATTAGGATTCTATCATATCAACAAACGACATCACTTACTCTCTCAACTGGGCTCAGACCATATCACTCTCTCTGCGACAACTATTTCTCAGCTAGTGTCAGATCCATACTCTTAGCGAGAACTCAATATCAATTTGAAACTTAGAAAAGCTTCTGACAGCTTGATCAAGTCCTTTGAGAGTTCTTGTCAATAGACTTACGGAAAGAATTTGAGATACTAAGAAGAAGATTCTCAAAAAGCTTAGGCCCCGTTTGTTAACCATTTAATTTTTGGTTTTTGGTTTTTGAAAATTAAGCATATAAATACTACTTACATCTATGGATCTACTTGTTTTGTTATCTATCTTTTACCTATGTTTTCAAAAACCAAACCATGTTTTGAAAACTAAAAAAAAATAGTTTTCAAAAATTTGTTTTTGTTTTTAGAATTTGGCTAAGAATTCAAATGTTTCCTTAAGATAAATGAAAACTATTGTACAAAAATTAGGAGAAAACAAGTTTAATTTTCAAAAACCAAAAACCAAAAACCAAATGGTTATCAAACGGGGCCTTAATAATTAAAATTCTTAGTATCTAGTGTTACTGCATGTCATCTCCCCATAGTTTATGAGTTCAGCATGATACAAGAGTTATCCTCCCCCCCCCCAAAAAAAAAAAAAAAAGACGACTATGGTTCAGCAAAGATTTCTTACATCCACTGTGAAGGAGCCATGGCAGAATATTATCATTATTATTGAAGGATCAGGAGAAGATTACAAATTTGAAGAGCTTGATCGAAGGTACGTAACAAGTAGAGTACAAGAAATTACAACTGATTTTATTGTTTTAACAGCTTTCAACAGATTCAAGAACGCCTTCGGTTAACTAACCCAGCTGTATTTGTTTGTTCTTGATGGTTACGAATTGGTTTAACACATTACAGCTCTCTCCCAGATGGTCCCTATGGAGGCAGCCTTGATATTAGAAAACTCTGTACAGATGTGCAATGGCAGCCAAAAGTGCAGCTACCAGAAGCGCCCTGTTGTTCTCATGGCGATTTCCTGCATTGCGCGGTCGACCCCGTTGGCGACGTGCTTGTGCCGAACCAGCTGCATAAATAGGGATTACGGCCATACCTCCTGCTCCTGTATGAGGACTACTGCCACCGCCTTCTCCGCCGCCTCCGTGGGCGGCATTTCCATGACCAGCCCCATTAGAAGCGGCGATTGCACGTGCACTGTATCTTCTGCCAATCTGGTCTTGGCCATGTTTTCCTGTGTTAGTTTTCTGGTGGTAATTAGACTCTGCGTACATAGACGCTGGTTTAGGAATGGGGATATAATAAATTTCATTTTAGTCCTTTTTTTTTTCCCTTCATTTTTTAAAGTTCTACATTATAAAAATAAAAATAAATAAAATAAAAAGGCTTACACAACAGAAGAATACAAACTGACAGTAGGAATTTCAAGGTAAGTTTCTTTGGTGACCTTTGTTTATTGTTACTTTTGGGTTAAAATAACATTTGGTCCTTGTACTTTGGAACTTATTCTATTTTAGTTTTTATACTTCTAGTTCTTGTATTTTCTATAGATCTTCAAATTATTTGTTAGTTTGAAGCTAATTTTTATCAAAATTGGTAAAATAATAATAATAAATTTCATTGAAGAAAAGACATATGAATATATTTCCAAAATTCATAATGGAAAGGTTAATAAGTTAATAGAGACTAGTTTTTTTTTAAAAGAGAAGTTAACCATAAACTAGCAATATAGACTAATTTTAAGAATTAAGAATTAATTATTGAAAGTACAAGAAATAAATATAAACATTTGAAAGTACAACGACTAAAATAGACCAAATCGTAATATACCACAATACCAAAATGATATTTAACTTTTCTTTTTGAGGTGTGGGTGTAGGAAAGGAATATACTATCCATGGCATGCACTAGTGAGATACCAAAATTTCCATTTTATAAGTTTCTAAAGAAGACAATTTTCACCCAAATTCATTTTTAATTGCTTTCTCGAGTCAGTCTTTTTTTTTTTCTTTTTTTTTTTTTGCATGCGATATTTTCATTTTTTATAGTTGAATGTGTTATCTATGATTAAGTTTAATTTTCTGATATTTCACGAAAAATAAAAAGTTTTATGAGGTAAAAATCGTCTTAGTGAAATGAATCTTAAGACTTGTTTTTTCTTTTAAAAAATAGACGCTATATTTTTCTCTTTCGAAATCCTTTTTATCCTTTTCTAACCAAACAGTTTAAAAGTACATTTTTAATATTAATGGAATACATTCTCTAATTAAATACAGAGTATAAAAAGTAGGAATAGGAAGAGCTTATTGAAAAAGTTTTTGAACAATAAAAATAGAAAACACTTCTAAAAAACATAAAATTATTACAACCAAACAAGCTATAAAAAGTAGGAATAGCAAGAGCTTATTGAACATGTTTTTTGAACTATAAAAATAGAAAACACTTCTAAAAAAACATAAAATTATTACAACCAAACATATATATATATATAAGCATCATATATAATAAAATAAATGAAAACTTAATCATTTTATCACTTTGTTTTTATTAAAGATTACCATTAAATTAAAAATAAATAAATTAGAGATTATGAATATATTGACTAATTAGACTAGCTGGTTATTTGATCACTTCAGTCAATAGCAGCATCTGGACTCTAATTTGATTGGAAATATGAACTCCCAAAGGCTAAAGTTAGTGGAAAACCCATACATTGTTAGGGCCCCCATCCACATTTAAATTTATTCTTTCTCTTTCACATTACTATTCTATACAATTTGTCGTTTATACACACACACACAAACAAATATTATCTGGAATGCACACTTTATTTCGGTTCTTTGTCGGTCTCATTATTCATCTTTGTCGCATATACTTTACTCTATCTTCTTCTTACTTTTTACCTAACAATATTGTACATCTTTGAAGAAATTTTAAAGAGAAAAAAAAAAAAAAAAAAACAAACTGGTAGGAATTGCAAAACACCAAAATAACATATGATCTTTTTATCATGAGTAGAGACCAGACTTCCATTTGGAACTAGATACTAGATTTCTTGTTGTTTTAGAGTTTTTTGATTCAAATGGAAACTTTGTGGCCCAAAAATATGAACATATAGAGAAATTTTGTGATTAGACAGACCATGGGGTTGAAGAAGAAAAACATAGAGAAAAATAGGGTAAGAATTTCTCTGAGATATTAGAAATTAGGAATACTGACTGACCTGTTGGGAAGATTTCTTGCAGAGAAGATGCAGTGGCCATGGTAGAACAAAACAGCATGAAAATCAATCCCATCTGATTTCTTCTAATTTCCATTTTGGTACATATAGCTAGCTTCTCTCTTCTAGCAAAGATCTCTTTATGTGGTTATAGGATTAATGGTCTGGTTTTATTTATACTCTAACGGTGGGTGGGTGAGGAAGACGAAGGCTGAAGCGATCTTATCTCACGCGGAACTGAGGGTTTAGAATAAGTAAAGAGACATTCTTTTAAAAAGAAACACAAACTCGAATCTTTTTTTTAACTGTTTAAGACCATTACAGACACGGTTTCCCACTATTATTCTGATTTACTGTTGTTTGATGGTAATCAAAACTATCTAGGTGTCGGATTAGAGAAATTATTCTACCCCCTCACACGTTGGGTGGATAATTTTGCACTCTTCAACGAAGAAAAGAGAAAGTGCAAAAGTTTCAATTTTGTATTCATTAATTATTAGGAAGCATGAAAATACTTTCGAATTCATATCTTACGGTTATTAAGAGTGGCTTCATTGAATAATTTTTCGTTATATTAATGACCAATTTTTAGTATTTTCATAATATACATACTCTCTCTGTTCACACTATAAATTTTGTTTTAGATTTAAATACTATTTTGACCTTTGTATTTTTGGCTTTGGTTTATTTTGGTCTCTGTACTTTTATCTTTGATTCATTTTGGTCCTTGTACTTTCAAAATGTTCATTTTGGTTCCTTCATTTTTATTTTTTTTCTCGTTTTTTTCGATCAGTATTTTAGCATGACACTTCACACTTACTAAAATTCTTGAAATGTAGTCATAAATTTTTATTAAAAGGTTTCCATTGTGTATAAATTTATGCTTAAATTTTGCAAACACCGCTAAATTAGTCACTTTTTAAAAGTACAGGGACCAAAATGATTATTTTGAAGGCTAAATTATAGAAAATATCCATGAACTTTGTACTTTATTTCAAAAATACCCTTGAACCTTCAAAAGTTGTATTAATACCCTTAACCTTTAAAAAAAAGTTAAAAAATGCCATTATCGTTAGTATATGAACGAAAAACATTTATCTACACCCTATTGTTGAGGATCCCACATTGGAAAAATAAAAAGAGACCTCACAATTTATAAGATACATGGATTATTCCTCTCATTGCTAATTGGTTTTGAGATTGAACCTTATGTTTCTCTATTATGGTATCAGAACCCATGAAGCCCAAACGGGTATTCAATCTAAAAATTTGGATCCAACCCAAAAATGGTGAACTCAAAGAGGCACGAGTGCACAAAAAAAGAGATATGTTGAGAATCTAGGTCATTATTTTAAGAACATCTAGTGGATCCTTTTTGTAGTTCAAATTAGTATATTTGTTGTGCTCAGTTAAGAAGGTTCCCCATAATTGAGAATTGGACAAATGGAGAAAAAATGAGAGTATCTATATATATGAAAAAAAAAATGAGGGTATCTATATATGAGTTGTTTTCAAATTGATTCTTTTCCAACTCAAGATAACTTCAAAGACATTGATTATTTGGGTGTTGAAATTTCTTATATTTATGTTTGGTCATGCTTAGAAATAAAAAAGAGAGCTCTTTTTATTTAAAGTTCTAATATTAAAGAAGATAGGAGAAATGGGGGAAGTTTTAGAGATTGAGAAATGGAAGGAGTAAGAGAGTATTGAAAAAGAAAGGGAAAATAGAGAAATGTTAGGCCATAGATTGAATCAAATCAGGAGAGAGAGGAAATCGAAGAGGGAGGTAATGGAGTGTAGATAAACAGTTTTCATCTATATACCAATGGTAAGGGCATTTTTTAACTTTTTTTTAAAGGTTAAGGGTATTAATGCAACTTTTGAAAGTTTAGGATTATTTTTAAAATGAGGTACTAATGATTTCTGTTCATATATTAACGGTAAGGGTATTTTTTTGAAGTTTTTTTTGAAAGTTTAAGAGTATTAATGAAACTTTTGAAAGTTTAGAGATATTTTTTAAACAAAGTAGTAATGGTTTTCATCCAAAACTAACGGTAAGGGCATTTTTTTTTTTTTTTTAAGTTTAAGGGTATTAACGAAACTTTTAAAAGTTTAAAGTAATTTTTGAAACAAAGTACAAAGTTCAAGGGTATTTTCAAAATAAATAATTTACCCTATTTTGAAAATACATGGACGAAAATAGACATTTTAAAAGTACGGAGAGCAAAATGAATCAAGCTAAAAGTATTTAAACCTTTATTTTATTGATTAACGCTTTAATTTTGCTAGACTTCAAATCAATCTTAAATGATGCTGACGTGCTTGACAATAAATAGGAGAGTATCTATTCTACTTAAAAAATTACTCAAGCTATATCTCTTTATCACCATTAAATGTAGATTAAAAAATATATGCATATACACACTAATAACCATTGAACACGAATTCAAAATACTTTTATAAATTCTCTCATATATCAAACGGTACAAAATTACGCATCTTATAACAATATCTCGTAGTATGGGAAATTTGCTCGGTCGACCGCGCCAATAAGGAACTTAGTTTCGGTTCTCTGTTGTTTCTTCGATGATATTGTGGTTTTAGATTCTGATTTCTGCTGTTTTGGTTTCGTAAACTCGAAGAACTCTTTCTGTCTGTCTTGTCTCTCTCTCTCGTTGACGTTGTCCTTTCCATGATCTTTAAACCTTCAGTGTTTCGATCTCTCATTGGTAGATGAGCAAAGCCAATGGCCACCAGTTTTCAAAAACGGGCCATTGTAGAAAAATGCCTTGGCCTTTCTGCACTGCACAGGTAAGTAGAAGCTTCTACATACTTTTGAAGTTAACTTTTTATCTTTTTAAAGTTAACCTTTATCTACTGGTTTGTTGCTATTGTATTTAGAAATATATATTTATTTCTACTAGTAGAAGGGTAGATGACTATTGTTCTCAAGGGCGGACCTGTGTGTAGACTACAAAAATCTATGAAATTATATATACGTATTGCAGTGTTCATAGAATATATACGTATAAAATTGTTTGACTTAAATTTCAAAATTGGGTCTTGGTTCGTTGGAGCCATCATGAGTGTTTATTATACCAAATTTTCTCTTTTTATACCAATGACTTTCCGTTGATTAATTTTTTTATTATATTTATAGAATATAATTTTGTTGGCTCCCATAATTTATTCTCTGGGTCCGCCCCTAATTGTTATTGTAGAATATTTAATAGATGAGTGAATTTCACTATAAATATGGATGACATGTCAAAAGGTAAGCATGAGCTTTCAAGTGTAGTAGACAAAGGTATGTTCATTTTCTTTCTGCACCATTGCTCGTACTCGAATTAATATTAAATTTCAGTCTCTACACATGGAGATGTATTGGAAATATGTTAATGAAACAATAAATTTTAATACAAGTTTCATGTACCAAATAGCATTTTAATGGTGTGTCATTTTATTGAAATATGTTAATAAAACAATAATTTAATGATACATCGATTTTTTGTTAATGAAGTTTAACATTTTTCTTTACTAATAGGTTTAATTGAATTTTTTTTTAATAAGTTAAAGTTAAATTTTAAAATTTTAAAAGATTAAGAATTAAATAGATGATAGCCTAATAAATTTTATGGACCATTTTATATATTTATAGTAGATATAACTGATAAAGTTATGCTACTATATATAGAAGTTTAAACTTCTGGATCACTCTTTTAGAAATTAGGCAGATTTGTTGGTTGGCCCAAAAGGCTTTGCTCATGACCAATTTGAGCGCAACTTCAAATTTTTGGATTTTGTTGATTCTTTGATGGTGATACTGATTTTTTTTTTTTTTTCGAGTTCAAGGATTTTAAGGATAGTAATTGATATTTTATCTACTAAGCTATTTTCAAATTAGCATGGTTATATTGATTTTATACTTTATTCATTAGGTATTTCCAGTCCATTATATTTTGTGTTACAAATGTAACAATGAAATAGTTCTTAAAAACTCATATTAATAAATAAAATCAATAGTTAGTGTTTCCTTAAGAAATATGAAATACATTATAGATAAATTGGGAGAAAATAAGCTTAATTTTTAAAAATCAAATAGTTATCAAACGGAGCCTAAACTTTCGCTTCTTATTTGAATATAAAAATATATTTTTCATAAATAAATAAAGTGAAAATCAAAAAGAGAGAACAACCAAGATAGGTAATATTTTTTTATAGTGCTTAAATATATTGTAACAGTAAAGGAGGCGAATTCTAATTCCACAACGACCCTCACGAGATATTGTAGTTACGTTGTATATTGTACCAATGCGGTGATCAACACCACCACTTTTGCCATATTTTTCTATATAGTCACATTTAATTTTTTTGGGTTCAGCATCTGCAAAATATATGATGTACGACAAGATTAGATAATTAGCCTAATTTTAGTTATTATTAATTTAGTAGTTAATTTTACATTAATTAGTTCTTAATTAATATTTTAGATGTTTAATTAGCCATGTGTTTATTTTCTTGTAAGGCTATAAATAGCCACTTTTGGGATTTGTAAATGAACTTTTGAATAGAACCTTTGTCGGTTAGTGTCTAATCAATTATGTGTGGATATTGAATATTCAGTAAATAGAAATGTGTTTATGTTCGTTTTTTGTTAAATAAATTTTATTTGAATTCATGCACTTTTATACATTTCATTTAGTTCTCTACTTTTAAATATTTTATTTAATTATTCCCTAGAATTTGTATTAAAAGAATATATATTACAGTCGTTACCGTTGACTAATTGCTTGCCCCTTCATATACTTGTCCAACTAAATATCTACCCATCTTTTTTTTGTTTTTTTGACAAATAAATATTTACCCATCTAATAAATGAATAAAACACATTTGTTATTTTTTTGTTAAATAATTAATAAAAGAAAAATTAACTACAAGGATTAAGATGGTTTTTTATACAAATTCCAAAAGAATAATATAGAACATTTTTAAAAGCTTAATCAAAAGGGAATAAAAAAAATATTAAAATAATTTTTATACTAAAATTTAAAGAATAAAAATAAAATGCTAAATATATCAAATGGCCCTTAAACTTTTAAATTTTTCTCAATTCGGTCATCAATTATTAAAATATCCAACCTTAGTCCTTAATTTTTCAAAGTTCTTAATTTTACCCTAAATGTGTTAAAAATTCTCAAATAAGTTATTTTGTTAAAAAAAATTTATTAAAATTCGTAAAAAAAAAATGATGTGTCATTAAATTATTATTTCATTAGCATATTTGAACACGTAGGTGCATACTTGGACCCGTCATACTTGGAAGAAATTGATTTTCTTGATGGATGAGTCGAATTTTGCTAATGGACAAGTTTAGGTTTCATGAGTCAAGTAGATCTTAGTGCATGTCCACTATATCCAAATATAAATAAAATAATAATTTAATGATACATCAATTTTTTGTTAACAAATTTTAGTAGTTTTTTTAATAGAATGGTCTAATTGAGACTTGTTTTATACATTGAAGGTAAAATTGAGAAAATTATGATACTAGTTTGCCCTTGAACTTTCATATTTGTGTCTAACATGTCTCTAAATGTGTATCTTATGAGTCATCTAAACTTTTAATTTTGTATCTAATACGTTTCTAACATATTTGACATTAAAAATTGGAAAAAAAATTAAATGCATCCTAATCTTTTTGTAGCCTACCTAGTTGTCCATCCACAGTTTGTCACTTGGCAAACTCTTTTTTCTTCTTTTTAAAAAATATTTTTTAATAATTTATTTTGTGCGGTTAGAGTGTGCTGCAAAAAGATGAGTGCAATCCAAGATGCACACAAGTATTGCTCTTAAAAATTAATTGATTTATTAGATTTAAAATTGAATTTTGTATCTAATAGGAACTAACTTTTTGTGTCTTACAAGTCATTAAATTTTAAAACATGCCAATGCATGATATCTATTAGACACAAAACTAAAAGTTTAGAAATCTATTAAATACAAAATTGAGACCAACAAATGAGCATAGCCCAACTGGTTAAGACATCTACTCGAATAAAAAGATAATATTTGAATTCCCCACTCCCACATGTTTAAAAAAAAACTTGGGACTTGGGAGTCGGAAGATATATTACCAAAGATTAAGGACTAAATTAAGAAAAACCGAACGAATAGGAACCTATGATAAGCCAAAGTAAGAGAAAAGTATATATAAAGGTGGAAGAAGAGGTAGAGGATGAGAGGGGAAATGACTTCTTGTGAAGAGTTTTCGCAAAGCAGAGGAAGCCGCCAGGGACGATCAATAAAGCACCATCTAGAATTAATGACATCTCTCTTCTTTTTCACATTTCTCTCTCTCTCGCTTATTCAGTTTGTGTGTGCGTGTTTTTTATTTTTTATTTTAACAATATTTCATATTAAAAATTCTAACTTTTAATTTCTTGATCAATAATATATGTTAATTATTGATAAGTTATGCTCATTTTAACTATTCAATGTGTTAATGGAACTAATGTAGCACTATAAAGAGAGACTTAAATCTTTGGCTTATATATAAATGAAAAAAATGGTAAGGGAATCGAATAATGATTTTTTGGTCTTATCTCATTTTCTTTACTTTTCTTCCCCCTTAGAGTGTGTTTGGAATAAGAAGACGACCTTAAAACAAATCAAAATATTATTTTCATATATGTATTTTGAGTATCATTCTATTTTAGTTATTATACTTTTAAATGTCTAAATTTAGTCTTTGTATTTTTAATAAACCTTAAAATTAGTCCTTCTAGTTTGAATTAATTTTTTATCGAATTTGGTAAAATAATAATAATAAGTTTTATTGATCAATAAAATTCACAATGCAAATATATCTCCAAAATTTATAGGAAGAATACTAATAGAGACTAAATTTTTTTTTGGAAAGTTAACGATAATAAACTAATAGTAAGGACTAATTTTAATATTTATTAAAAGTAGGGAGACTAAATTTGAGTAGTTAACGGTACAAAACTAAAATAGAATAAGTTTTAAAATATAGAGATTAAAATGATATTTTAACGGAAAAAAAAAATGAAGAAAACAAGTCGTCGAATATTTTTTCAACTTTTTGAACATATTCTTATACAACCTTCCAATATCACCTGAAAATCCTTTTTTTTACTTTAGACTTTAGACTTTTGATTTTAATAAACTAGTTCCGTAATTCGTTTGTCCCTTGGAATAATTTAACTAAATGTGAATAGGTGTTAGATCAATGAGGTGTGCATTGGAATTATTTGGGTTTGGGTTCTGTTTGTTTATTCGATGATATTATGGTTTTGAATTCTGATCTTCTCCTCCTTTTGTAAGCTCCTAAAATTCTCTTATCCTCAATCTTCTCTCTTTCTGTCTCTCTCGCGTTGTCGTGTCCATTCGATGGTCTTAAAACCCTAATTCTATGCTCTATTCTCACTCCTTTTTCTTTGAGTTTTTGATCTCTCATTGGTCGATGAGCAATGTCGATGACGATCGGTTTTCGATAACCAACTACATAGAAAAATACTTGGTATCTATCAGGAGAGAATTATTCGAGGAGACTACCATAATGTGTGGTTTGGCATGACTTTTACACCGTTGAATATGTATGAGAGAGAAATGCAAAAATACTTCGAATTTATATCTAGTGGTTAATTACTAGACGATATGCAGATTTTTTAATTTACATCCAATAATTTTTAAAAGATCCGACATTATGGCAGCTTCATTTAATAATTTTTCTTGCTAAGGTGTCATTTAATTTATACAGGGAATGAGAGAGTGGGTTACATATATACTAGAGAATTAAATTATTTTTTTAGTACAACAAATGTGAGGTATGAAGATTTGAATTAACCGACCTCAAGAGAAATGGTACATGTCAATTACCGTTAAGTTATATATACTCACTTTGGCATAAAACTTTAAATTAACTTTTATCTGCTAATTTATTTAATTATATTGTATTTAGACCAATATTTGTCTATACTAGTTGATGGATAGATGAATATTTTTTTTGTATTTAATAGATGAGTTAGATTTCACTTAAAATAAAGATGACATATCAAAAGGTAAGCAGAAGCTTTTAGGGGCTGTTTGTTTCATGGTAATCCAAGATTCCCATGGAATGGACATTTGGATTACTTCGTTTGTTTTGTAAGAATATGTAAGATACTTTGGCATATCAAGATGCCCGAGTATCCTAGGATGCCCATTCGGAGGGCATCTGGTTAAATTTGGATGCCCTTTTGAAACATTGGTTTTTAAGATTCCCACGTTGAGGGTATCTACTAATGACATATTGCCCATAATCAATTTTCTTTATTTTACATTTTTATTTTTATTTAAAAATAAATTAATGAATTTATGCACTATTAAATGATCATATGTAGTTAGCTATATTTATATTTTACATTTAGATATAAAATAAAGCTGATTTAAAATTGAATTAATATTAAATATTAAATATTTTATAAAAATATCAAACTAAAATAAATTAATTTGTTCTACAAAATAACACATAAATATTAGTATAAAATAAATTGATATACAAATATAATATTAAATTAACAACTTAATTATATATATTAAACTAATAATTAAATTATGTAAAGGTTAGCAATTTAATTATATTAAACTAATAATTAAATTATGTAAAGGTTAGCAAGGGCATTATTGGTATAACACATAATCTTAAGACATTCTCATATATAAATCCTGCAAAACAAACGTGGCTATCTAAATATTCCCAGACATCTTTATAAATTTTTCTGCAAAACAAACATGGTAATCTAAAGATGTCGGATATCTAAAATTTTGGACATCTAAGATTTTGGGCATCTAAAGATGCCGAAAATCATGTTTTCCTAAAAACAAACGGCCCCGTAGGGATATCTAAAATGTCGGACATCTAAGATCAGAGAGGTTCAAATCTCCCCACACTCAAATATTGTTGAATTTTAAAAAAAAAGAATTATATGACAAATTTTTTTTTTAGTTAAGTGGTTTGAACTTTAAAACGCAACGAATAAAGTAGACAATTTAATCGAACTGTGCTCATTAGATTTATATAACCAAGTTGAAGACAACTCTTCACCATCTCCCAGGATACACGTAATATTGTAAAATTAAAAAAAAATGTTTTTCAAATATCAACGATAGAAATTAAGGTCCCGTTTGATAACCATTTGGTTTTTGGTTTTTAGTTTTTGAAAATTAAGCTTGTTTTCTCTCAAGTTCTCTACAATGGTTTTCATCTTCTTAAGGAATCATTTGAATTATTAGCCAAATTCTAAAAACAAAAACAAGTTTTTGAAAACTATTTTTTTTAGTTTTCAAAACATGGCTTGGTTTTTGAAAACATAGGTAAAAAATAGATGGCAAAACAAGTAAAACCATAGGTAGAAGTAGTATTTATAGGCTTAATTTTCAAAAACCAAAAACCAAAAACTAAATGATTATCAAACGGGGCCTAAAGTGTTAATGTTGTCGAGAAAGAAAAAATGGGAAAAAAAATACAGTACACATCTCCATATATAGACTGAAAATTTAACATTAATTTATCTCTGATCTCTTAATCAATGATACATGTTAATTATCGTTGAGCTCTGCTTACTTTAGCTTCCTATATAAATTTAGGACTTAAATTTTTTGAATATTTACAGTCATTTATCTAATTATTATTATATGTTAAAGTGAAGTTTAAAAGTTAATAATTTATTATTTAAGTGTTTTTTATTTTTTTTTAAAACTCAAATAAGGTGTTGAGTGTAGGGGATTCAAACCTCTCCCCTTAAGAACATATATATCGGTTAAGTTGGGTTCAAATTGGTATCATTTTAAGAGTTATTGTTGTTATTGTTATTATTGTTGTAGAAGGTAAATACAAATAGGCTAAGCACATCTAATGGTATCAATCTTTTAGATAATTCTTAATTTAGGCTTTAATCTCTTAAAATTCTCAATTTCACACTTAATATATTAAAATTTTCAATTAGGTATCTTCATACAAAAAATAATAATAATAATTTTTTTTTTTACAAAAAATTGATGTCGTTAAATTATTATTTTTACTAACATATTTCATTTGGATATGCTATTTGGAAGAATAATAGATTTCGTTATGTACGAGTTGCATTTTGTTGATAGATAGAGTGAGTTTCATGTATCAAATAGCATTTCAATGGCGTGCCTACTTATTGAAATATATTAGTAAAATAAATAATTTAATGATACATCGATATTTTGTTGACAAATTTTAACATCTTTTTTACTGATGGAGTTAATTGAGAATTTTTAATAAGTTAAAGTTAGATTTGAGGATTTTAAAAGATTAAGAATTAAATTGAGGATAGCCTAGTATATTTATCCCTACAGATATACTTGATTAAGTTATGTGCTACTATAATTATAAGTTTAAACTTATGGATGACTCTTTAGAAATGAGGTAGATTTCTTGGGTTGGCCCAAAAGGCTATGCTCATGACCAATTTTTTTTTAAAGTTTTTTTTAGTTCAACCATGGTGAAGTAGAAATGAAACCATCGACTTTAGGGATGGTAATAAGTATTTTATTCACTAAACTATGTTCAAATTAGTATAGTGATATTAATTTTAGACTTTACTCGTTAAGAATTTAAAGTCCATAATATTCCATATTACAAATGGAACAATGCAAAAACCATGTAAATCATCACGTTGATGAATAAAATCAATAGGCTGTGTGGGACTTTTTTTTATTAATATTGTGAATTTTCAAACTTATTATAAAAATATTGTATTTTCCGAACTATTTATATTAATATTGTTGTTTTAATGGCGCGGAGGATGGTCGTCTCTTGAAGAGACGACCATGTCGTTTGGATTTTAAAAAAAAAAATTGGTGGATGGTCATCTCTTCAAGAGACGACCATCCCAAAAATTTTAATAATTATGCCAGTTGGCATATTGGTCAGCTGATTACTCTACAACTGTTACACCTATTTCTACATTTTGTATTTTGTTACACCTAGTTCTACATTTTGGAAAATATGTATATAATTGGAAAGTATGAAAATTGAGAAATTGAATATTTGGATATTTATGGTTTTGGTTGGAAGATAAGGATTGGTTTCTTTTTATTAATTAAATAATGGAAATTAAAGAAAGAGAAAGTGGGATAAATATAATTGTTTATTAAATAAAAACATGTGGCTTTATTAGTTATTGTTTAATTAAAAAAAAAAAGAGGATGGGTATTGTTGGAGAAGTATTCACGTAAGGAAGAGGAAGAGGAAGAAAGTGAAGAGAAAAAAGTGTGATTCTTGGGCTATTTTGAAGTGGAAAAGGAAAAAAATAAACAAAGAGAACCTCTCACAACCTTGGATTGAAGCTTTTGGTAAGTTTTCTAACTTTTGATTAAGGTTTCTCATGAGTTATAGAACCTATTTTGGTGGGTTTCCTTATGGGTTTTCTTCCTTTAGTTGGAAACTCCATAAACTAGCTTGAAAATTTAGGTGGTGGTGATGATTGAGTAAAAGAAGGAAATTTGATGAAAGTCATGAGTTTTATCAAAGTATGGATTGAAGGGGATTAGTTGTATGTAGAAATTGCAAACTTTTTAGGGAAAGAAAACCAATGAATTTATTCATGGAGAAAAAGAAATGAGAAGAATGAGATTTCTTATGGAGAGGGATTACAATGAAGTTATTGGAAACTTTATTTTGGGTTATTATCTCAATTTCTTGGTAATTAGAAGAGTAAGATGAGGAAAAGAATGGTAAATTCTTGGGTTAGTGAGAAATATAAAGGCTTGGATAATAGTGTTGTTACACTTTAATTTTGGCATTAAGAGGTTAGTAATATGTTGACAAATTATGATTTCAGGGCAAGCGGAGATTGGAACCATTTACAACCCAAACAAACCTCGTTCGTAGTAGTTGTGAGTGGTTATTTTATAAAGTATTTCAATCATTTTAGTAATTGATGAGATTTTATGAGATTTGAAATCAATTGAAATTAATATAAATGCAAAGGATTTAGTTATTTGAAAATTTGGAGGAAATTATGTGTATTTCACAAATTGTTTATTATTAAGATTGATGATTTACTAATTTGATAAGAAAGTGACATATGATCACTAAATTGAATTCATGATTTAGCATATTTGAATTTGAAGAGATTTGTGTTTATTGAAGTTTAGCTACAATGATTTAATTATTTGAATTTATTAAGCTTATGAAAGGTGAGTTTATGAAAATCTCTAGATTGTAGCCAATTGGCAAAAAGTTCAATTATTTGAGGTGAAATCAAGTATTTGTGAGTTTTAGAAATAACTTGATTTTTGAATCATGATTTTAGTTGATTTTTGACTTATGGCTTAAAGTTATGGAACCACAATTTGAGAATGTGTGGGGTTTGAGAACTTACGATGATTATTATATAGAAATTGTTTTCAAACCACTAGAACTTGTACCCATGGTTATTACCCGTATGCTATAAGAATGTGTTTCTATAGTATGCTAGTGTGCCAAGGCCGCAGGGGATGCAGGGGAATGCCGGGGCCATTAGGTGCCAAATCCGGATTCCGAATCCTGATCCAAATCCTGGACCTGAGGCATTACAGATGTTAGAGTTTGTTTCACGTGCACGTATGACATAAACTTGCTCTGTTATGTATCTAGAGATTACTCGATGCATAGTATGGCAGGGATTGGGTACAAGGTTGGTGATGAGTTTTGTTGGCCTATTATTTTGTACTTTCTTTAAAAAGTTATTGTTGTAAATCTCTATAATGTTTTATTTATCTTGTGTATTTAGATTGTGCTTAATTGATAAAGTTTTATGGAACTTTGAATTCCTTTTAATATAAAAGGTTTTTGTCAAGAGATTATTTTTCTTATTAACTTACCACTCACTGGGCTCTATTAGCTCATTCTTTCTTCCTAAATTTTTCCTCCAGGTAGCGACTGAGTTTCTAACGAGCCTACAGAAGTCGATATCTGCCACCAGACTTGATAGTTTGCATATCATTTTGTATGTACATTTTTACAAATACTTTTTTTTGTGTAACTGATGTGGCTAGTGCCATTTTGGGATTTCCCTTTGGTTTGTAATATGAAACCCATCTGTTTATCTACTTTTAAGTTTTGTGGGTTTATATTGAATTTCTGAAATGATGGTTGGAGTTTGAATATATTATTATGGAAGCATATATACTGCTTTTCAGGTGTGTTTTACTCAGTTTTCAGGGAAAACTCTGCTGAAATTTTTATAAAATTTGGTGTTAATAAAGTTTTGGCTAGCCATTTGTGGTAAAAAAATAATAATAATAATAATAAGATTTTGTCATGAAAAGTTTGACATTGGATTCCATGGTTTAGTAGGGATCTAATGTCGGCATGCCTCATCCTAGGTTAGTTAGGATAATTTGGGGTGGGGTGTGTCAACAACATGAGGGGCCTAGGTTCGAGCATTATAGAACGTAGTTTTCAATTATTTATTTCTTTTTTTCCTCCGCTTTCTCTCTTTCTTTTTTTCCTTCCGTTTTTTTTCTTTCTTTCTCTTCTTCTTTCTTTTATTTGTTTTATTTAAATCAAATAAGATATCTTCTATTTTTTTTTTTTAATATTTGAAGTAAATTGAATATTCTATTGCAATTTATTTTTTTTTTCTAAGAAATTGAAATTTATTTAAGTATTAATTATTTAAATATTTTCTTTTCTAATATGAGTGATTTTTCATTCTCTCGTATTTCTGTATTTTTCTTTATTTATTTAGAAAAAATTACATGATAATTTTGAATAACGTGATCATTTTATTTAAAATCAACTCAAAATGATGTAAACGAAGTTGTTCTTCTCCCAAAGTCGATTGCAATATAACATTTAAATAGTTAATACTTAAAATAAATTTCAATTTCTTAAAAAAAGAATAAATTACAATAGAATATTCAATTTACTTCAAATATTAAAAAAAAACGGAAGATATCTTATTTGATTTAAATAAAACAAATAAAAGAAAGAAAAAAAAGGAAGGAAAAAAAGAAAGAGAGAAAGCGGAGGAAAAAAAGAAATAAATAGTTGAAAACTGCATTCTATAATGCTCGAACCTAGGCCCCTCATGTTTTAGAGTAATCAGCTAACCAATATGCCAACTGGCATAATTATTAAAATTTATGGGATGGTCGTCTCTTTCAAGAGACGACCATCCACCATTTTTTTTTTTTTTTTAAATCCAGACGACATGGTCATCTCTTCAAGAGACGACCATCTATACATGGGAGGATGGTCGTCTCTTAGAGACGACCATCCTCCCGCGCATGAGAGACAATCATCCTCCACGTCATTAAAACAACAATATTAATATAAATAGTTTGGAAAATACAATATTTTTATAATAAATTTGAAAATTCACAATATTAATAAAAAAAAAGTCCGGCTGTGTGTGTGTGTTTTTTTAGGATCAATAAGTTTTATTTTCTTGTGATTTAAATTTATAATTAATAATAATAGTTAAGTAAAAAAGTATTTTAATGACTTTGAATAATATTTTAAAGATTTCTAGTTAATAGAATTGAAAAAGAAATCCAATCACTTGAGCTTTTAAAAGATATAAATTATATTTCAAAAATGTATTTAAAAAATACAAACACACACTTTTTAACTTTTATTCAACAACTAAAATGAAATTGTTTACACAATATTTCAACAAAGAAAGAGAAATGAGACACGTGTAAATGAATTTAATTTGTATTAATTTGAATGTAGTGAAGTACAATTTCTAATTTGTCCCTCTGAATCTTTCTCTCAAATGTACATCTGTCTCGAGGGTTTTGCAGTTTGTTCTCGAATGTAGATTTGTCTCGAGGGCTTTACAGCTTGTTCTCGAAAGTGGATTTGTTTCAAGGGCTTTAGAGCTTGTTCTCGAATGTAGATTTGTCTCGAGGGCTTCACAACTTGTTCTCGAATGTGGATTTGTTTCGAGGACTTTACAGCTTGTTCTCGAATGTAGATTTGTCTCGAGGGCTTTGCAGCTTGTTCTCGATCTTCCAAGTCTTCTAGTCTTCAAGGGTCTGGTTTTGATCTTCAAGAGTTTAGGGAGTCTTTTGGTCTTTGTTTCTGAATTCTCTCTAAGTTCTCTAGAGAATTTCAACTACTGAACCTCTCAAATGGAGGAGGGACTTTGCTGCTTAACTGTTGGACTGGGCCTGGACTTTGCTGCTTGGTGTCTCATTTGGGCCTTATCTAAAATTAGCCCAAATTTCATATAACTCAATTGCATATTTGGATTTGACTTAATTTAATTTAGGGATACTTGCAAATTTAAATAATCCCTAATTAAATAAATAATTTTGTCACTAATTTTAATTAATGACATGACAATTTCTGATTGACAAAAATTTCTATTCCAACATAAATATATTAACTTAGTCTATCTCAACTAGTCATGATATTTTTAATGCATTTTATAAGTCGTACAAATTTGAATTTTCACCTCTTATTTGAATAATAATATTTCGACAACAAAGAAAAAACATACAAAGCTACATAGCTAGTTCAATCAAACATTCCATTGTCCCCTTTTATCAAAAGCATTCACTTGATGGTTTGGATGTCTTTGTATCATATAACTCCACACAAATATGCCATCGAGGAGGAAATTCCAACTATTATAAACCACATGTAATTTTGATGGCGATTTCCTTCTTTGTGATTTCCACGACGATGTATAGAAGCACCAGCAGCATATATTGGGATCACGCCTGTACCTCCTGGTCGACTCTCACGAGATATTATAGGCATATTATTGTATCTTTTACCAATGTGTTGAACAACACCATTTTTACCATATTTTTCTACATGGTTAGTTTCTTGGTGTTTAGAATCTGCAATATATATATATATAGTTCTCATATCAATATTTCTATAAATCAAAATATTCTCGATATAAATATGATGGTAATTTAGACAATATTTTTGTTCCGCTCTAAAAACATCGATGAAATATAAAAAGATTAGCAACAAAATATTGTTGATGTGAATATATAGATATATGTTGGAAAGACGATTAATTGATCACAAGCATGAGATTGGAGAAGAAAATATATATATATATATAAATTTTTAGAAAACCACAATATTGAATGTTCAAATGTATGTATGTATGTGTGTGTATATATATATATGATTAATAAAAAACGTTGACATATTAGATACAAAATTGAAAGTTTAGAGACTTATTGTTACTTTTTAAAGTTTATGAGTCTATTAGAAAAAAAAATTGAGTGTTCAAAGACATATCAAACAAAATCTAAAAGATCATTATGTCTCGTCTGATAATCATTTAATTTTTTTATTTTTGGTTTTTAGTTTTTAAAAATTAACCTTATAAACACAACTTCCACCCTATGAGTTTCTTGACTACTCTCTTAAAAATGTTTTCAAAATTCAAATCAAGTTTTGAAAACTAAAAAAAAAAGGGTAGATTTTAATAAAAGCTTGTTTTATTGTTTGGAATTTGATTGAGAATTCAAATGTTTCTTTAAAAAAAGATGAAACTTAGAGCAAAGAAACGAAAAGAAAACAACCATAAATTTAAAAAACTAAAAACTAAAAACAAATTCGTTATTAAATAGGTCATTATAGAGACTAATCTTATAATTTAACCAAACATTAATGACCCAAATCAAGAAAAACCTAAACGAACAATGTAACCCTACTATATATTTAGCTGGCAATTCAAGTCTAACTCAATGGATAATGCACTAATTATCATCTTAAAGGTCAATAATTTGATCCATCACCCCGCAATGGTTGAACTAAAAAAAAAATATTGTATATTTAGCCAAAATAAAAGAAAAAATATACAAAAAAGTGGAAGAAGAGAGAGAGAGGAGAGGGAAAATGACCTGTTGTGAAGAGTTGTCTCAAAGCAAAGGAAGCCGCCATAGACGAATAAAGCAGCATCAACATCAATGTCATCTCTCTTCTTCTTCTTCTTCCCATTTTTCTCTCTCTATTATTATTCACCGTGTTTGTTAATGGAAGAAATGTAGCAACTTTAGAGAGAGAGAGACTCTGAGAAAATTATATTCTCTGGTTTATAAATAAAGGAATAATATATGAAATGAACAAGGATTTTTGGTCTCATCTTATCTCCGCTACTTTGGAATAAGAAGACGACCTTTTATTTTTATTTAAAAAAAATTTAAAAAAAAAAAAACAACTCGTCGAATATTTTTTCAACTTGTTTTACATAGATTCTTATATGCTCTCCCATCACCACCTAAAAGTATTTGCCTTTCAGTTATTTACTTTTTGACTTTGATTTTAATAAATTAGCTTCTCTTGAATTATAACGATCAACTTTTAATGATAATCTTTCTTTTTTTTTTTTGACAATATGTGAGGTGGAAGATTCGAATATCAGACCTCTTGATCGAGGGTATATACTTTATGTTAGTTGAGTCATGCTCATGTTGACAAACTTTTAATGACAATCTTCGATAAAAAAGTTAGAGGTTCGAATCTTCACCTCTACATGTTGTTAAACTCACTTCTGACTATGGACACCGCAATTCATGTGGTTGTCCATGTAATTAAGTTTAATCTCCGAACATTTTGAGTAAAATCATAGCAATGCATTAATTGTTTTGGTGTGTAAACATGTGGACATCCATGGAATCACCAAGGGTTTCACCACTTTCTCTTTCGTCGACATTGGTAGAAAATAGAATAAGGTACATTATTATTCTCTTGATATATAAAAAAGTTATTAGATATAAATCTGAGCATAGCTCAACTGGTTAAGACGTAATAACTTTGATCAAAAGGTCAAATATTTGAATCTCCACCCCACATATGTTGAATTAAAAAATTTTGAGGTTATTAGATGTTCTTTTTAGTATAATAATAAATGCGAGTGTAAAGTTTTGAAATTATTACCTCAAATAAAGGAGTAGAAATCTTAATTGTTGAGCTTTTTTTTTTTAATACAACGAGGTATGATGATTTGAACTTTCAACCTCAAAGAAATGAGTATATGTCAATTATTGCTCAGCTATGCTCATATTGGCAGTTGTGCTCATGTTGGAAGGAGGTTTTATGAGATATAATGTCCCTTCAATGTGGAATGATAATTTCCATTTATGGCTCATGATGTAATTATAGAAAATTGTATAACAAATGAAGTCCATGTGACCTCTTCTATTTGATGAAATTTCTCACTTTAGGTGTTAAAAAAAATCAAAGCACTTGTCTTCACTTTTTTTTTTTTCAAATTCAGGATTTAATATAATAAAAGATTATTTTATGATTAAGTAATAAAATAAAAAACTAAATAAATGTTACAGTCCTCAATTTAATCACTTATGGGTTGTTTGGAGTGTGAGTTATAATAACATATGTTATAATAACCTGTGGAGTACTTTACACCTAAACACAAACTATTATAACCCCAGACTAAACAACTCTATATTTTAAACAATATTATATAATTCCACAAATTATTATAACCCAGAGACTATTATAACTCATTCAGTACCCCAAACAGCCTCTTATGGTTTATATATTTTTCTATTTAGTCTCTCATCGTTAGTGAATATTAAAATTGAACTTATGATAAACTCATATAACTTAATACTTATTGAATTGATGAAAATTTAGAGGTTAAAAACAAGTTATCTAAAGCAGTTTCTGTCAGTATGAACATAACTTAACTGATATAAAATGTATACTATTAATCAAGAAGTTAAAGGTTCGAATCTCTCACCATATATATTGTTGAACTTAAAAAAAAAATAATTTCTCTTTCTATATTTTAGTTAAAAAGAATAATAATAACATGTAGCATAATTTAACTGTTTTTTTTTTTTTTTTTTGAAGCCAATTTAACAGGTAAGGTAATATATACTCGTTTGAAATCTTCACTACACATTAACCTAAAAAAAACGCTTTTTAATTTTCATATCAAATTAAAAAATTGGAGGAAGAATAAAAAAAAAAGCAGTGGCAGAAATTGTTCCGATTAGCGTGTGGATCACAAAAATCCGTGCGCTTCGTCTTTGTAACGCAGAATGAGAAGCATGGTATCTCTTTGCCATTGTTGTCAACTACCTTACACCAACGATTCATCTCTAATCTTCACTGTCAAACTTTTCAAAACTGATCCCAAATTCTTGCTCTGTAATCTTCTCTGCAACTTTAATCCCTCTCCTCGGTAGAGTTTCACATGGCAATGATTCTCAAAGGAGGAGGTGGAATTGGAGTTTCAACTGCTACTTATTTTCCTCAGAATTCCAAACCTTCCCCAATTTTCTCGGTTCTCACGGTACGATTTCTCGTTTTGTTCTGATTTCGAATTCGATTCTGATTCCGATTCCAGTTCCTGTTCTTATTTTATTATTCGTGTCAATTTATTCTTGGTTGGGTTCTGTTGTGTTCAGACGTACAATTTTTTCCTGACTCAAGTGCACTTTAATTGTTATATCTTTTTCCATTTTCGTGTTCTCTTTTAGCACAGTTATTGAGGAACTGGTGGTTGATTTTACTTGGTTGAGTTATTCTGACTGTGACTGTGAGGTGCTTGAGTAAAAAGAAAGGAAACGAAGCTTAAAATTCCCTCTAGAATCGTCATGTTCATTAGTTTTTATCTGCAAAACTACAAAATCCATCCATTGGATAACAATACAATTTGGAATTGTAATGCCAAAATAAACTAGTTCCCAGAAGAGAAAAATACCACTAGGACCTTGAAATATTCTATGCTTAAACTATTTCAGCTATTGAATTTGTTACAAAACTATTTTAGGGATTGAATTTGTTATATCATCATTGAACATAAAAGCTTAAGTTGATTGGGTTACCATAAATTTAATTATTATTTCACATTCTTAATATTCCCCCTCATTTGTGGGCTTAAGAATTAGCACAAGGAGAAACAAATAGTTATCCATATTAAATGGAGAGGAAATGACATTTTAAGAGTTCGAATATAGGATCTCCTACTCTAATATCATGCTAAATCACAATTGAACCCCAAAGTTTAAGGTGATGGATTAGGGTAAATTTAATTATCAATTCATATTCTTAACAAAGTTCAGTTTTTCTTCTTTTTTTTTTTTTCTTTTGTCTTCTGTCCTGTTTCAATTGGGGGCGGAGTCATGAATGAGAGGGAGAGTAGTGAAGGGGAGATACAGTTAGCAGAGAAAAAATGTATGGGAGTTCAAAATGAACCCATAAGATAAGAGGAAGGTAACCATACCCTCGACTCATTCTGACTCCACTAGATAGAAAGATGAAGGTAATATCATGCTAAATCATACATATAGGTAGCATTTATATGTATATATATTAAGAATATTACATTATACATATAGGAGAAGAGATTCAAACCTAAGAGGCACTTATGCCTGAGTTCCTAACCACTTTCATCAAGTCGGTGATATGATAGGTAGTTGTGGCAAAGAACGCAGAATCGTTGAGCCATAATTTCTGCGTTAGGTATCTTTTCCTTTGATTGTTTCTAGAAATATAAGTTTTTCTTCCATTCATGATCATGTTGTATTCCTGCCATACCAGAAAGAACGGATGAGTTCAATCACTTGAAAAAAAAAAAGGTGTAGCCACTAGAGTATTAAGAAATGTACTAAAGCAGCTCAGTTTATCAGACTTTTTGTAATTATCAGCTCGGTGTAATTTTTTTGGATTAGAGTCTGTTCTTGTAGTTAGTTGAAGACTCTTTTTGCAGGTTTTCTTTTTGTATGCCTCTGTAATTTCTTTCATTTTTCTCAATGAAAGCTCAATTTCTTACCCAAACAATGTACTAAAGAAATGGACTAATAGTATCACCTAGCTTTTATGGTTATGGTTTGAATCTATTTTCGCTGTTTTATCTTTAAATATATCATCCCACTCTTAATATTATAATTTTAGTTAACAAAAAGAGTAGATATAACTTCTTTCAAATAAATCTGACTTGTGCAGATCGTACATAAGCTTGCAGCTGACCGCAAAGTCATATGCTGCTCTACCTTGCAGGAATCATCTACTCCAACAGGTTAGTTGCTGACAAGTTTTTCAAAGCACATCCACTGAAAGATTGATAGGGTGGCCCCAGTATTTTCTGTCAATCTTTTTTCTGTTTCAAATGAAAAGGGTTAGGCTCTGGTTCGTTTGTTTCTTTCTGTCTTGTTTTTTAATACTCGATTTATGGCATCTGCTAAAGTAGAAGTCTTTGCTATCAGTTGCTGCCGAGCCAAAGGAGATAAAGACAGTTCAGAAGGAAACTCCAGCAAAGCCCAAACCGCCAGCAAAAGTGCCAGCCAAGGCACTGCCTGAGTTGATGGAGGAGGATGTCATACCTTCGCTGAAAGCGATACTTGAAGCACAAGCTGATGTCTCCGATATCGAATTATCGTTCCAAGACGACAGAGTTAGTTTCTCCCATTTGAATTCTCATTCACTAATAAACTCTTAGCTTGAGTTCATTGAATTTGGATTGACAATGGCAGTTGGATGGTTCATTCTTGAAAAATGGAGTTCCCTACTCATTTTGGGCTTTCTTCCCCAATGGCCTCACAGGTACCTAAATTCTTAGAGAATGTAATTACTTTTTCATTGTCATCACCCTTTTAACTCCTGGCTTTCACTGTCTTTTGTTAAATATAAAAATGATGAATGTAAGTAAGAACAAATTAACAACAATCAGTCAATCAGTGATTATCTTTATGCCAAAGACCCAACCCATCGACACGAAAAAGAAAATGGAAAAAACATCAAAACTCAATGTTTGATCTTCTTCAATGGTTGAATTGAATCATGAACAGGTCCAAAAGGGTTTTCACTATCTTCATATGGCAATGGAGGAAGCTCTGTTGAGCCCTTTCTGGTTGATGAGAAGAAAATTACAGCAAAGCTTGTAGTGTTTTGGATTGAGAAGCGTTTGGCTGCACAAGGAATTATTCCTGTCTGGAAAGACTAATCAACACAATAATTTTTGTTACTTTTTTTTTTTTTTTTTTTTTTTTGGTGGGGGGCTTCTTGTCAAATGATGTATAGCATAATTCTCCATTCTATTTGCATTGCTCCTCCAACAATATGTCAATTGATCCTATGAAATGTATCAACTTTTTAGTCCCATAAGATAACCTTTTTTTAAAAAAAATTGAGTTCAACAATTGCGGGGTGCGGGGTGGAGATCGAACCATTGACGTTTTGAGATGGTAATGAGTACCTTATCCACCGAGCTACACTCGAATTGGCAACCTTCTCCCTTTTCTACTATTTTGGAACTTGATGAAATCCTTCCAAGGTAGAATGTAAATTTCAGGAAATTTTCCATTACTATTACATTAATGGATCATTAATTTATAGGTTAAAACACTATTTTTGTCCTTGTTGGAATTTCATTCTATTTTAGTCTCGAATATATAACACAAATTGTCAATCCGAACATAGATGAGTGGATAAAACACCAATTACTAACTTAAACGTCGATGGTTCAATCTCTTCACCCTACAGTTGTTGAATTCTCTCTCTATATATAACACAAATTGATCATTGCCAAAGTGAGCATAGCTCAGCGGGAATTGGCATGTACCTCCCATTCCAAATGTTGTTGAACTAAAAAAAATACAAATTGATCAGTAATTTATATATTAATTGAATCTATAATCCTAAAAGTCATTGTGATTTATTAGAGAAACATGGTGCCTCTTTAGGTTCATCATTCTAGGGTCAGATTTTTTTTTAACCAAATACTTGTTCGGGTTTCATGGGCTCTGATACTATATTAGAGAAACATGGATTTCATCTCAAAATCAATTAGCAATGAGAGAAGTAGCTCATGTCTCTTATAAATTGTGAGATATCTTTTCATATTTTTTTTTCATCTTTTCGATGTGGGGTCCTCAACATGATTAACAATAATTGTTGATTTACACATTCTAAATTTTGATTAACAATAATTGTTGATTTACACATTCTAAATTTCGAATATTTCTAATTGTTTTTTAGTTTCTATTTTCTTAATAGTTTGTATAATTTTTGCTAAATTTGCAATTACTCTTAACTTTTTAGATTTTATATGAATAAGTAATATTTATTGTATACAAGTCTTACATAGGCATATATGTTGTGCAAATTGCAAACTTAATTATATATTGTGCACATTTCTATCATCAACAATTTTGATCATATTTTTATTAAATAACTTGTTGAATTTAAAATGTTATTTAAGTGTCAATCTAAGCATAGCTCAACTAGTTAAAATATTATAGTTTCGATGAAAAAGTTGAAGGTTTAAATTTCTATCATATATACTAAAAAATATTTTTATTTAATTACGCCCCCCAAAATAAATTCTTTGGATCCACCCCTGGATGTTGCTGGTGTGGTTAATATACATTTTGGGCATTGTTTATATTAGTCAACAGGAAAAAAAAAATCAAATTTAACAATGGTGAACTAGTAATTTTTTTTTTCAGTACCTAAATTAAAAAGATGTGGTTAGCATACATTTGGGCCATTGTTTATTTATTTATTTATTTTTATTTTTTGAAAAGGGGGCATTGTTTATGACTTTATGTAAATGTTAAAAGAAAAAAAAAATCAATTTAACAACGGTAAACTAGTAAGTTTTTATTTTTTTTTCAGTACCAAAAATTGAAATCGACCACAGTGGGAGTCGAACCCACGACCTTTTGATCCGAAGTCAAACGCGCTAATCCACTGCGCTATGCGGTCCGTTTGTGAACGAAGGGTTAACTGTTTAATAATAGATTATGAAGATAAATTCACCATTTGAGAAAAAAAATCATTTTCAACCATTGTAAAAGGCTAGATATATATTCGAGTCCATAATGTTTAGATTTTTTTTTTTTTTAAATTTTGCCCCTATGTTTAAAAAAGTTTGAATTTGGCTCCTTCTATTTTAGCATTTTTCAATTTAGTTCCTCATTGTTATGTTAGTATGCATTAAAATTGGTTGATGATAAACTTACACAATGATGTTATATTTAGTAAATTGACAAAAATTTAGAGGAGAAAAATATCACCGAGAGAAAAAAAACTTGAAATTTCTTCTAAATTTGGAGAAGGGATTAAAATATATTTTTTCTCATAGATGACTTTCTTCCTTCTCTAAATCTATAGCAATTCACCAAGTATTGTGCAATGTGAGATGATATCATCAACCAATTTTATAATTCACTGATGGTGAGGGATTAAATTGAAAAATGTTAAAACACAATAGACTAAATTGAAAAAAAGACCCATAATCATAAGGACTAAAACATATATTTAGCTATGGTAAAAATAGATATTCACCAGTATTGTTTTTGTATCACATATACTACTACAACTATTTTAGTCACATTTGAAACTTAATAAATTTAAAGACCTTTCTTTCTTTCAAGAGTTTATTTTTGCAGAACATGAGTTTTTTTTTTATAATCTACACTGACATTTTTGTCGAGGTAAATATTTATTAAAAGTTTTTAAGTTCATTCTCAATTGTATGGGTAGCAAAAAATAAATAATTAATTAATAATTAAAAAAAAAGTTAGTTCATACTCAAATGTATAGGTAACATCTTTTTTTTTTTTTAATTACAAAAATGAATAGTTAGGAATGATAAGGTTTCAATACTATTTTGGCCCTTACACTTTTGGATTTAGTTCATTTTGATCCCTACGGTTTCAACTTTTATTTATTTTAGTCATTGTACTTTCAAAACGTTTGTTTAGGTCCATGTACTTTTAAAAAGTGACTAATTTGGTTTCTGTTTGTAAAATTCAAACATAAATTTTATTCACAATGAAAAACCCTTTAATACAAATTTATAGCTACATTTCAAGAAATTTAATAAGTGAAGTGTCATGTTAAAATTATGATTGAAAGTAATGAGATGAAAATGAAAATGAATGGACACAAATAGTCAGTTTTTAAAAGCTCAAGGACAATAAAATAGACGATTCTAAAGTACAATGACTAAAATGAATAAATGTTGAAAGTATAGAGACTCAAAATAGAAAAATTGAATGTATAGAGACCAAAATAAATCAAAGTGGAAAATGAAAATAATATTTAAACCTCAGCACAATTATCGAGGCCCAATATAATGGACTGGCTTTTTCCTTTACTTTGGCCCACGATAAAAGCCCAGTACGAACTTTGAAATTCACAATTGGGCCGATATCTTTCAAGCCCATTTGATGCAATTCCCAAACCCTAGCTCCACAAGGACAGTGAGGTTTTATTTCCCTATCATATCAAACCCTCCCGAAGTTCCCCGAGTTTTGTTCCCTCTGTCTTCTGCACTTTCTTCAACAGATCCAACTCAGAACCCTACGGCGGTGGAACTTTGATACGATGGTAATCGGTTTTACTTTTTGTTACTTTTGTTCTGAATTCTCTTGTAGGCGACAAAGGATTAGAAATCGGTGGGAAATCTGTGTCGATAATATGTTTGAATGAAATTTTATAGTTCTTTGGTTCTCATTCTTTCATCAGAATTCCGGCGAGAAAATTTATTGTTTATTTTTCTGTTTTGGTGGTCGCCTGGTCGGTACTTGCAATTTGGTCTCTTACTATGGAGGATTTGATGTATTTAGGCGCCAAAGAAGGATAAGGCTCCTCCACCAGCCTCGAAGCCTGCTAAATCTGGCGGAGGGAAGCAGAAGAAGAAGGTCAGATTCTTTGAACAATATCTTCGACGTTATTTCAATTCATCGCTATATTATTTTAGTTGAACTTGCCTTTTCTTTTTGAGGGTTTATTTTAGTCTTACGGTCATATCGTCTTCCTAAACTGTCTACCGTAGATTATTATTTCAGTTCATCTATGATTGTACGATGCTTTACGGGAAAAAGGGTTTCTAGCACTTGTACTAAAAAATTGTTTCGTTTCTAACTTTATGAGGACAATGAGGATACGTCGAAATAACTAGAGAAGAGGAAAATTAGTCCTATGGATGCCATGAACTAATAATTTCAGTTGTAGTTTCCCTTTCCCTTTTTTGTTTAAAAAAAAAAGAAAAGAAAAAGACAAAATAGTAGTAATTTTGATATCAGGAGACAATATCTCGTGCTGTTTCTATTGCTATCCTGTCAACTGTAAAATTTTGATTTCAATTGCTAAGATTATGCAGTTTTCTCGTTATAATTCATGTTTGTCATTTTCATACAACAGAAGTGGAGCAAGGGAAAGCAAAAGGAGAAGGTCAACAACATGGTGCTGTTTGATCAAGGAACATATGACAAGCTTCTCGTTGAAGTTCCCAAGTACAAGCTTGTCACTCCTTCAATCTTGTCCGATAGGTTGAGGGTACGTTTTTCGACCTCTTCAAATTTATAACGTGGAACATGTTTCATGTTTTGTTTGGCTTGCATATTCTATGACTATTATGTTATTCTAGTTAATTTGTGATGCATGTTCCTGATATGAGCAAAATAAATATCCATACTTTTTCATTCAAAATTATGTTTAAATTATTCATTCAATCCATTCAATCTACCCGACTGCTTTTGTCACAGGGTAGGAAAGTTCCAGTACAGTGGATTGAAACACTTCCCGTTCCCCCTCCCCATCTTCCCTTTATTTTGTAGATTCTTGTTTTGCTGAAAACTCTCTTTATGGTATCTGGTTAGTCTCAGAAAATCAACTGGTGACTAGGTTAGGCATTGTTAATGAACAGTGGGCCTTTCTGAACGAGAGGATTAATAAACATTAGGTTCTCTTATCCAAAAGATAAACATTAGGTTCCAATTCCCAACTCAAAAATGTGTACCATATCAGTTAAAGATACATGGATTCTGTTTGAGAAGGCATGGACCTAAGCCCATATTCCTTTTGACAACCTATGTTAGGATATCAGATATCTAATGATTTATGAGACTGATAAAATTCCATAACTCATTGTCAATTCTATCAATACATAAAGGCCTAAGATTATTATTATTTTTTAGTTCAACAACATGTGAGGTTGGAAATTTGATCCTCTAACTTTTGATTGAGAATGTAATGCCTTAATCAGTTGACCTATGCTCAAGTTGGCAGTTTAAGATTCTTTTGTATGAGAAAAACCAAAATGAACTTTAGATCCTAGGGTCCTCTGCATTCTTTTATTTTGTTTTGGAACATGCTGGTTGCAGGCAACCACTAGTTGCCATCATTGTTTTGGAACATTCTTTTGTTTTTGTTATTTGACAAATGATTCTCTGCCATTGCGGTTTTTAGATCAACGGATCTCTTGCACGAAGAGCAATCAAGGATCTGATGGCCAGAGGACTCATCAGAATGGTCTCTTCACACGCCAGCCAGGAGATCTACACAAGGGCCACCAATACCTAATTCCCTTTCTTATCTTTAGAGTTAAGTTGTGATGAATTAAAACCCCATTACTCCAGTTTTTGCTTGTTGGTTCCAATGTCTCTTCACATGGATGCTATAATTTTGCAATTGTTTTTAGTTTTTCCATTTTGGAGAAGAAATGTCTGATGTTATTTTCTTGTTAATTACTATTTTTATGTTTATCAAGTTTCCCAGACATTATTTATCAGTACCATTAAGACTTAAAAAATATTTGAAACCATCACATTTTTTTTTTCGTAAAAAAAAGTCTCCTAAAGAATACTGTGCTTTTACAGGTTTGGTCGGTCTAATGCTTGATTATTCCATGGGGCTGCCCTCTTCTAAACAATTTGAATGTAATGAAAATATTTGAAACCATGGTTTTATTTTTTTTTCAAGGAAAGAGCTTCCTTTTAGTATATTGGGCTTTTACAGGTTTGGTTGGTCCATTGCTTGAGCTAGATTATTCTGCCGTCTCTTAATCATACGGATGTAATTTTTAGTTTCTTCTCCTATATTTGATTATATATAAATGAATTTTGGTTTCTTCTCATACATTCAACTATATAGATGACTCATGGCGCGGTGCATGAGATGAGACTGAAGAGAAGCAGGGCAAATTTCATGTTTCTAAATGATGTTTTGCCTCAAGTGAAACTTTTTCTTTTTTATATTCTATTTATTTCAATTTTTTTTTTAAAAGGGTAAAAGCACTATTTTCTTTTCTTTTCTGTTTTTTTTTTCTTTTTTGATAAAGTGAACTATTTTATTCTCTTTCACTTATAGAATGTATAATATTCTTTTTTTTTTTTAAAAAAAGGTAAAACGATGATAGTAAATTTTGGATGTTTTATTTTAAAGGTTTGTTTTTTAAGCAACGTTTTGTTTTTTCAATTTATTTAGAATTTAAAGAATCAACGTGTTTTTTTCTTTCTTTCAATAAGTAGTGAATACTGGTTACTATATATATATATAAAATAAAAAAGGAAAGGAAACTTTGTCGAATTAAGTTTTTTGTTCTTACGTTGTTACTAACGTTAATAATTTAATCCATTAAAAAAAATATTGTCAATTCGAGTATAGCGAGAGACCAATTATCATTTCAAAGGTCTTTGCAATTGAAAGAGTGATTTAATTTTTCATCATGCAATTGTTGAACCACTTGAATTGTTGAACTTAAAAGAAAAAAAAAACATTAAACTAAATTGTGTGGAAAAGCAACGAAAATGTATTTACGCAATAAGAAATAGAACAAGGTTCTTTTTTCCTTGAGGAATTTCGAAGCGATATTTTATTAGTCGAAGACTCGAAATAAATAACAAATTTTCGTCTCTTCCTATCGTTCCCGCCAAAATGTCATCTTGGTCAAGAACCGGCCATAAATTCCCGCCTTTTCGTAGTTCGTCGCTTGAAATCCTCAATCTCACTGCTCTCTCTCTCTCTCTCTCGTGCGCGGAAGAAGTGTTGTCTCACAGGTACGCGTTAGAAATCTTTCTGAAGCAATAAATTTATATGTTATTGAGACTTTCTGTTCTAGTTCACCAGGATATTTACAAGGAGTACTTCTTTCATTGTATAAGGTAGTTGTTTGATGATTTACTCCATAACTGTGGGTTTGATGATCTTTGTAAGTTTGATAGAAATGTTTCATTCTTCAGTAATGTGAATCGGAATGTATTTTACTTGTTTGATAGTAATCTTCTTCGCATAGAGCATTTTAATTGATTTCTTCTATTGTGGTAAGTTTGATAGGAATGTTTCATTCAGCAGTTCTGTGAAATCGGAGTATTTTTTACTTGCTTGATCGTAATCTTCTTCGCACAGAGCATTATAATTGATTTCTGGTCTCGTTGTGATATGCTCTGGTCGTCTTAGCCATGACAATGGAAATTTTGTTGCCGATAAGCCATTCCGTTCCGTGTTTGTTTCTTTTAACTGTAATTACTAAATTTAATTCGCTTTTGAGATTGGATTCACTTTTTGGCACTTATGAACTCTCGTTTTCATGAACTTCTGCTCTCGATTGCTACTTTTATTCTTCGTTTTCATGAACAGAGTTACCAAGAGGTCGTGATCGCAATTGTCTTGAAACAACACTCGCATATCAAGTTAAATTTAGTTTTATGCTAAATGTTTTAGTTGCATTAGGTTGTTTGTTTCTGATAATTTACCACTGAGACTAGAGGATGGAATTTATTTGGTGACAGACATTTTTTCTATGCAGAATAGACTTCATTAATTTGCTTCCTAACGTTTTTGTTTTCTTCCGTTGCATGTAGAAGAAGTGCTATCGGCATACACAGGATTTTTGTTATCATGATTCCACAATCAATTTAGATTGCTTTGAACATTACACTGCCATGATCTGATCATAATAACTGTTCAATCCAAAAAAGTATGTCATTGGCCATGGTTGATTTTTCAGGATATGGATACTTCAAACCCTGCAGTGTTTGTCAATGGTGAGTTATTGAACATGCATATTGGAAGAAAGATTCGAGCAGTTGTTCAAGTTATTCAAGGTGATGGTGGAGTCGTTACAGGAAAATCTACGGATGGACAAGATTTGACTGTTCATGGCTTGCCCACAGTCCCTCTCATGAGCTTTGTAGAAGTAGTTGGTATTGCTGAGGGCAACAAGATCATCAATGCTGAAAATTGGACCGACTTTGGAAAAACATTTGGTATATACAATAACCATTTCATTCTGTTATCATTTTGCCATTGATAGTATCTCACTGTTGCCTTGATTCGCAAGCTCAGCAAATTCCATTTGGTTTTCCATTTGGTCTTGATATGACTGATCTTTTCTCCCATCTGTCACGAAAGTTCGATTAAATGAATTGTTTGATATTCGGTTTTGAAACCAGAACTCTCTTTGTTGAAATTTACCTCTTTTTCAGATACTCAATCTTACAATCAGCTGTGCCAACTTGCAAATGGAGAATTCAAAAGTTTATTTCTTTAAGGATTTGTAGCTACGCAATGAGGAGAGGTAGAGGTATAATTTGTTCTGTGATTTTGAATCTTCTATGCTTGTAACTTATGTAGCGTTTCAACTTGTTAAACTGCTGTAAATCTATTTAAAGCAACCATGATGTTTTGTTTTGGCTATTATGTGAGCCACAAGATGCACAGAAGTTTTATATCTTGATGTACTAAGCTGGGAATGAAGTTCGGAATTTCATGGACTTTGGGGTTCCATTTCTCATCTTCCCAGTAGCCCAGGTACTTGATTGGCAGTTTGGCACTTTTTTCATTAGCAGTTCTTAGCTGTTAGCTGTACACAATTCAACCTATTTTCTCAAATCTCCTTAGCCTTGAAATATAGTTTCTAGTGGAGATATGCAGGTAAGTTCGTGTCAAATTTTTGCCGAAGGAGACAATTGATTTTATGAAAACTGAATCAACCATATGACAAAAAAAAAAAAAAAGAAAAAAAAAAGAACTCCGAAATCAAATTGAATCAACGGCAGAATCGAATAGCCAACTATTTTTCAATTTCATAAACTGACTGATAGTTTAAATGCCTTTTTAGATAGAGGTCTGTTGAGAATATTTGATTTTCATTTTTTCTTTTTAATTCCAACTGGGGGGAGTGGCTTCAAACTAGAGATGCCCACGGGGTAAGGTCTGGGATGGCTTTTCGTCTTCGTCTCGATCCCCATTTTATTCTCCCTTTTTGCGAAATTCTTCATTTAATTTTGCATGATCGGTTTCTCGAGGAAAATTATTTTTTGTTTATGATTTTTTTAAATTTTTAATTAAATAAAATATTTTGTTTTAGAAAATTTCTATTTAAATTTACTTTCTAATGAAAAAAATTATATTTAAAGGATTTTTTTTAATTTACTTAAGAAAAACAACATAATATTTCGTAAAAAATAAAGAAATTAGGATGGAGATAGGGAACGGGACAGGATGGTGAATCTCTGTCTTCATTTAGCTAATAGAAAAAACTTTCCCTCCATGCCCTCCCTTATTTCCTGCTAGGGCAGGTCTTCGTAGAGAAAATAAACATCTTAATGTAAACATTTGACCTCTTGTCAATAGCATATTATTTAACAAATTGAACTATGTTTAAATTGGCTTGAATGCCTTTTGCTAGTCAAGGCAGGCGTTTAGACTTTGTAACTTTTGAAATGAGAAAAGTTATTACATACTGTCATAGATGTTGAGGTAATAATTGGTGGCCATTCAGCGGACAGTTTGTAAATGTGCCCTATTACTATATATTCAAATGAGAGCCTATATTCCAACCAAAAAAAACAAAAAAAAAGTGCCCTATTACAAACTTTATTTCTTTATTTCTTTTTTTTTTTCTACAAAGTATTTGTTTATAAGAAGCTTCGCTAGTCAATATAAGTTTTAGTAGATCTACATACATATTTTCAATCGTTGTTAGATTTTCTTTTGTAAAAAATTGTATGTCAACCCATTTGAGAGCAAGCAAAAAAAAAAAGCTGAGTATACGTTTTAGGTTAAACTGGCAAGTTTTTTTTACCTTTTAAGTTTGTGTTCAATAGATCCCTAAAATTTAAGAAAGTATTTAATAATTTTTCTTTTTTAGTTCAACAACAATGTGGGATGGATTCAAATATTGGCCTTTTAGTTGAAGTTATAATACCTTAGCCAATTAAGTAACATTTAAGTTGACGTGTTTAATAGGTTTTTGAACTTTCAATTTTATGCTACTAGTTTATGACCTATTCAACATTTTTTAAAATTCACATATTTATAGACATAGTTAAAAATTATCTTAATAGATACAAAATTCAATTATATGTCTAATAGATTCATTAATTTCTACAAATATTAAAGATTAAAATTGAAAGTTTGGAACTTTTATTTAAAAATCAATTAGCACTGATTTTATTGTTTTATATACACATACTTTTTGAAATGGTTTGATTCACAAGTTTTGGAAAATTTATAAACCAACTCAATGCAACCAACTAATATAATTAAGCTTATAACCTAATTGACTGATATAGACTTAATCAAGTTTATTTATTTTATCATTATATTCTTAGAGATGAATAAGTATTTTCATTATATCATAAAAAAATTGAGAATATAATAAAAATACCAACAAAATTTTACTATTGTGAACCTAATATTATTAATAATAAGAAAGAATTTAAAGTTATTTAAAAATGGTGAAATGTTTATTTGTTAATTTAGTTACCGCAAGTGCTTTAAATAATTTTGTTATTTTGAGGGGTACTGGTACATGCATCAAAATAATATTTACTGAATACAATTTATTAAATTCAATAAAATAGTTTCAAATTTGTACCCCTAAAAAAAGGCAAAAATCAATTTATACCTATAAACTTTTGGGGTTGTATCAATAAAAACTTTAAATTAATAATTGTATCAATTTAAACCATAAACTTTTATAAGTGTATCAATTTACACCACCCGTCAAATTTCATTTGAAAAACATTAGTTTACATGTGTGAAAACTTATAATTATATTATTAAAATTTTAAACTTTCATAAGTGCATCAATTTAGACCATCCGTTTTAAATAATTGATAGTTTTCAAATAGAGGATTTAGATTTTTTAAGAAGACTACACACGTGTGAAAATTGATGCATGGACGATTTTCAAATTGAGGGCCTAAATTGATTAAATTTAGGAGTTTAATTGATAAAATTATAAATTTGCACACATGTAAACTAACGATTTTCAAATAGAATCTAACAGATGATGTAAATTGATACACTTATGAAAGTTCAGAATTTAAATTGATATAATTATCAGTTTAGGGTTTTTATTGATACAACCCAAGGTTTAGAGTTATAAATTGATTTTTGCCAAAAAAAAAAATCCAAATTAACAAAAAGCTGAAAATTGTAATTCAAACAAAATGCTTTTTTTTTTTTTTTTTTGAGTTCTAATTCAAGCAAAATGCTATATAAAGAAAACCAAACAGAGAAAAATGTGAAAGTTTGGAGTAAATGAACCTTCGCGGGTGTATTTGCAGAGGAGAAAATCGATAGGCAGCAGGAGGATCGAGAGAAATGGCAGCTTCTTCGTCTTCATTTTTCGCCGCAGCTTCTCAGAAGTTCGGACCGGCCGCTCGCCGCCAAATTCTTACTCTAACGGAGGCCGCTGCCGCTAGAATTCGACAACTTCTTCAACAGCGCCAACGTTCATTCCTCCGCCTTGGCGTCAAGGCGCGCGGTTGTAATGGCTTATCCTATACTCTCAACTACGCAGGTTCGTAATACCTAATGAATTTCAACTTTTGCTTGATTGTAGGCGATTCCTTTTTTACTCATTTTATGTCTGAATTGAAGGATGTGATGAAATTTGTCGATTATCTATCCTCGTTTCTTTGAATCAGATGTTGCTTGCTGCTTGGATTTAATTCGAGATAAATTAGTATTTGATGTATTTGAGCAATATAACCTAATAGTTAAGATGAGATGTTTTGAAATTGGAGAAACTGGAGTCCTCTAGAAGATGAATTCTTGATTTTTTAACTGTTTCCAGCTCTAGTTACCAAGAATTACGATTTTAGCGCCGAGGATTTTGATGATGATTAGATGTAGAAAATTTATTCTGTAATTGTGATTAACCGGAATTAGGCCTGGGTATGGTGTGTAAGTTGTTCGAAGATGAGCTGTTGAGTTCTTGCTAACCTTAATAAACAACAAATCTGAAAGTTAAAACTGACATGCCTGAATGCGTAAGTCGGTAGATTAGAGATAATTTTACATGCAGAGACCTGTGTATCAGAGGAGAATTGACTTAACTAATAGATCAGTCTGTAAATCATTCTGGATCTTATAGAGTCAGTTATGAATTATTGGTGTTATGCGACTGGAAGTTTGGATTCTACGTTTTACTTCACAAACTTATGACAGAGGGATTAGTGGTTATTGATATTTCACAATCCCAGACTATATGCATGTTCCACCGAAATTTATGGTGAACATTTACTTCCATCAAGTACCATTTACTTTGTGGATATTGTGAGACCGTAGCAGGAGTGAACATCGATTAAATTGTGCTTGGGAGTGTTTGTCTCTCTCTCTCTCTCTCTCTCTCTCTAGTCTCTCCTGATATGGTTACTTAGAAATTTAGAATGTTATTTGACCAAAGTGCTGTTTCTATTAAATTAGAAGATCAATGGGTTAGCAAGCCTCCATGGGTCAACTTGGAGAGAATAGTTATTAACATGTTAGATGGTCAGAAGTTTGAGATTTTATACACTTTGTGGCTTGGGACTTTTCATTGTTTGTGTTTATTTAATATGGCTATCTTTTCAGTTAACGGTATTTGCAATTCAGTTTTTTATTTATGAAGTCGTATATGATTGGAGAAGTTTCTAACTCAGCATTACCTCAGTTTTATAATCATTATCATTAATTACCAGTCATTTTCCTAGTGCAAGAAATAGGATGCAGTCTTTATCTTTCTTTTGGCATAAATGGACTATAGTTATGATCTCTATTTTTTGAAATACTTCAAGATTGCAGCATTTTATATTAAAGTTTTCTGTTTTCACATATTTCAGATGAGAAAGGGAAGTTTGATGAGTTGGTTGAGGATCAAGACGTGAAGATTTTGATCGATCCAAAGGCTCTTATGCATGTGATAGGAACAAAGATGGACTTTGTAGATGACAAACTGAGGTATTTGAGAAATCTCTACCACAATGTTATATTTTCAGCTCTATTTCAATCCATGTGTTGAGGAAATATCCTGCTTGTTAGTTAGAAATTACAATGTCAGACAGATATATAAAAGCTTGTGTATTTATGTTTAAATGTCGATGAGTAAGTATCTGCATCTGTATGTAAACCTAATGTTCCACATTTATCATGGCTCCTCGGCAACGTTACTTTGTTATTCCAGAGTCTGAACATATTTTAAGAGGTTTTAGTCAGCTGTGAGCTAACTCCATTCTGAATTTGCTTGTCAATCAATTTGCCATAGTCTGGTGGTATTTGCAACATGCAAGGATAACATAATTCATTTGCATGTATATGATAGGGAGTATCTGTGCTTGAGACTGGCTTCAGACCATCTTTAGCCTCCATAAGCTGGCGAATATAATTAATACCACTTAAGAATCTAAGATAGAACTATTAATTTTGGGTTAAAATACTATTTTGGGTCCCTATACTTTGGGTTTCATTCCATTTTAGTCTCTATACTTTCAATAATGCATAAAGTTGGTCCCTACTGTGAGTTTATTGTTAACCTTTCTAAAAACTTAAACTTTTTGTCTCTATTAGCCTTCCCTTTATAAATTTTGGAAATATGTATACATTGTGCCTTTTCTTGCATTAAAATTATTATTATTATTTAACCAACTTTGATAAAAATTAACCCCAAAATTAGTAATAGGGACCAATTTTAAGCTTTATTGAAAGTACAATGACTAAATTTGAACATTTAGAAGTACAAGAACTAAAATGGAATGAGACTCAAAGCATAGGGACCAAAATGGTACTTTAACCTTAATTTTATTAGAGTCAGATTATCTTGAATCTCGATGCTCAAATTAAATTCACCTTTTTAACCCATGTACTGCTATACTCAGTAGCCAGTGAAACTTATTTTTTTCTCTCTCATCTTGGTAGATCTGAGTTTATCTTTATCAATCCAAATTCAAAAGGACAATGTGGCTGTGGGGAGTCCTTTATGACAACAGGCAGTTAAGAAGCCAACAAAAAGTAAGGAGGAAGTTGAGCATTGTTTGAAAAACTCAAACTCAAACTCACAGTTGCTGATTTGTTGTGTATTTTGCTGAGACTAGAAGGACTATACCAAGAGAGTTCTCTGACAAGAACTTGAAACAGTTGTAAGAATGTTTCTATATGGCTGATTATATTCTTAGAAAGCCAGTTAAGCACTGTATTCTGCTAATTATTTTCTTTTGTTTTGTATGTATATTATTGTAGACTGCACTGGCTAATGAGTTCTGAGGTAATAAAATTCTCCCACTACTTTCTTTTGTTCTAGGACTTGGTAATGAGAACTATTCTGCTTGACTTATAATTGGTTGAGTAATAAGAATAGTTCACGCCAATTTTTTGAACTAAAAAAAAAATCTTCATATTTCATTTCAGTTTCATCACTCATTTAAGCTTAGAGTTCAATTTGAAAAAGAAAGAAGTTATTCAACTAACTATAAAGGTATAGATTGTCTTCATTATTAGTCTATTGATTTGCACCTGCTGATTTAAAGAGAGATAGACTGTTATAATATTGAAATTTGAATTTTTAGAAATTAAGTTGTTTCAACATTATAGTATTTTTACTTATGGTATATTATTGTTTTTATTAGAAAATTTTGTAACATTTTCTTTAAATAGAATTATATTGAAAATTATTTATTTAAAAATAATTTTTATTATGGTTGAGAATAAATTTAAAAAGCTTTAAAAAAAAAAAAAAAGAACGAGAAAAAATTCCTCGCGGGGAACCCGATCCCTGCGAATTTTTTGCAGGAAATCCTCGCCCCAATCCCCGCAAAATTAAATGAGGAATTTTGCGGGGATGGGGACGGAAAATCCATTCCCCAATCTCGTCCCGCCCCGTGGACATCTCTATCGACGATCCCCTTCCTGCCACCCAAATTATTCACCATCCTCACGAAATTTTTTGTTAAATTTTGTAGGGATTGAGGAAATCATAGGGGTCGGGAAAAACTCTCTTCTGTTTACAATTTTTTTTTTGTTTTTTTGGGAAAATGAGAGTCAAAATATATATCTTGGGAGAAATGAAGGGTTGAGGAAGTGATGAAAAGTAAAAATATATAATTAAGATTTCAAACTTTTAATGAAAATTTCTTGACCTAAAAATGGGAAATCACCTCGAATAATTTCTCCTTGAATTGGGTATGGGTTTTGGTGGAAAAAAATTGACACCCCTGTCTTAGGAGGAAAATTTCTAGTACTACTAGTAATTTTTCTCTCATAAATAATTATTTAATGTTCTTAAACAATGAGATTGTCAAAGCTATATAAGGATTTTAAGAATGAGATGGTTAAAGCTATTCAAATCAAAAAATCATCAAATCTCTTTATTGTAATTAGTTGGAATGACATTTGTGTGTGTGTTTAGGGTAGGGAGAAAAAGGTGAAAAGGTGATTTTTCTTTCCTACCAATAAAATTATATAGATTCGAGGCAACGAATAGAATTAGTTGTTTTTTGTGTTTTAAATATCACATAATAAATACAGGAATTTGGGAGCAAAATATGCTTTATGCCTTTAACCATTAAGGTTGTTCATGTTGCAATCGCTTTAAAGATTTGATTCAAAATTCAAATATAGCTCGCTTCATTTAACCAAAATTTTATTAAATAATTAATATTATGGACAAGTTTAAAATGTCAATGTCATTGAAAAAATTGAGGTCTTAATTTTATAGAAATGTCAATGAAAATATCAACAAAATGTCGATGTCAATGGATATTTTTGAAAAAAAATATTAATAACAAAAAATTCAAAAAAAATATTTAAATTAATAAATAAACATTTTACACTCTTTAAATGAGTTTAAATACTGATTATTAATATTATATTCACTTTAATTACATTTGGTTACTATTTTTGATAATATTTCATCGATATTTTATGGTATAATGGAAATGTCGATGTTAAACTCATGGACATGTGATTATGGACTAAAATTGACAATCTACTTTTTTTTTTTTAGAATAAATTGGCAAATTACATTTACACTATTAAAAAGTTTAAATACTATTTTGGTCCTTGTAATTTCGACTTTGGTTCTTGTATATTCAAAATGTCAATTTTGGTCTCTGTGCGTTTGTTTTGGTCTTTATACTTTTTAAAAAGTGACCAATTTAGTCTCTATTTGCAAAATTGAAACATATTTAAACATAAATTTATATACAATAGTGAACCAAAATGAAAGTACTGAGAATATAAGGATCAAAATGAACAAAAATCAAAAGTATGAGTAGCAAAATAGTCTTTTTTTTTTAATTAAAATATCATTTTGGTCCAAGTACTTCGAGTTTTATTCAATTATAGCATGTGACTCCATTTTTTTCGAAAGATTCAATTATTAAAAATGCCCTTGAACTATGGGGTTAGTTTCAATTATACCCCCAAATTTTGAAAAGTTTCAGTTTAATCCTTAAAATTTGAAGTTTGTTTCAAAACTACCCTGGAAGGATTTTACCTTAAATTCATGGATGAAAAATTATGTGTCTCCTTATGTGAACATATATACATTTGGAGAAGTAAGTTTGAGGGGTTAGGGTTTGAAAAAAAGTCAGAAACCAAATAACACAAATTTTGGAGTGTGGGGTTGAAAGGAGGAACATGAAGGCGGAGTTGGGTTAAAAAATGCTAGAAAATTATCTCCGGTTCCTTCAAATTTCAAACAAATTAAAGATATAATTCAAGAGACCTCAACGAGATTCCACATTTCTGGCTTCAACAGACATTTCAATAAAGATATACTTCAATTTCTTCCATGTCTCTAAGCCTTTCACGCACGTTTCTGTCTGAGCTTCCTTCTTTGGACCCTATCACTATTGTCTTTCTCCTTTCAACACCATCCCCAATTTTGGTTCTTTCATTTATGTTTTTTTTCCTAACCCTAACCCTCCCAAAATTTCTTCTCTAAATATTTTAAATTTTTTTGCAGCTACCATGTGTCTTTACTTTTTCATGTATGTATTGAAAATCGTTCACATTCAACACGATCCATGAATTTAATGGTAAAAGTTTAAAAATGTGGTTTTGAACAAGGTTAAAATGAAACTTTAAATATAATTGAAACTAAACTTAGAGTGAAGCGTATTTTTAATAATTTAACCTTTTTCGAAATAATAATAGTGATAGCTGCAGGCGGATCCTCGCCGTAGCGGCTCGGCTTCGGCCGTATCTCTCTTCGGATGGCCCGAGGAGGGAAAGGAATAGAGAGAGAGAGAGGGAATAGCCGCCATGGCAAACTGGAACAACCTTGAAGGTTAAGTAAGTTGGTAGCGATGGAGAGGGGCGTCCAGAGATGGGCTGTCGACATTTCTGAGTGGGAGCCTTCTCCCCACGAGTTCTCCTCTGCTCTAACTCTTCTCCCTCGCCATGAACATTCCTCTATTCTTAGGTTAGTTTCTGCTACTGAACTGCTGCTGATGCTTTATCTTTGTGTCCTTTTCTTTATGTTCTTTGTTTGATTCTTCAGAAAATTTATAGAAATTGTTGATTGAAATCGTAAATTGAATTCTGGAAACGGGAATTTTGATGAGACATTAACGCTTTCGATATGACTTGGGTTAATTTTCACATTTCTGTTTGTTTCTCTTGAATATTGAGATAGAAATTGCTCTTGATTGTAAGTTTGCAACTCTTTCTGTTAACAGCTGTGAAATCCTTGCGTGGTTTGTTACCCGAGGTTTGGTTTAGTTCGTGGTGAATATAAACATTTCGTAGTATTTATGTAGGTATAAATCTCGTTTTGTTCACGAACTATCAAAATACATATCTAGTACCATTTTAGTCCCATTAAATGTGTATTTTAGTCTTTAAATTTTTAAAAAACAATTATATTGGTACTTGCTATATTATGTTGTCACCTAATATTTGCTTATCCACTACTTGCCTCCAACCTATGTGATTTAGACTATGCTCATGTTAACATGGGTAAGGATCAAAATGATCTGACTAAAATATACATTTTGAAAGTTCAAGACAAAATCGGAACTCTTTTTTCTTATATTTGTGAGTATCCGGACTTGTTTGCACACACCTCGACTATTTTCACAACTTACCCTACTATGTTAGATTGTTAAGGAAATTTGTAGGATATTCTTAGGTAGGTGGCTACCAACGATCTTACTTGAACATGATCTGTTTTCTAGGTTGTACATCTCTATCCTTGAGTTCTAAGGTAGATGGTCACCATGGCTTGAACTCATTTCCTTTTAAGCTCTTTGCTATTTACATTGACTTTTATTGACCAATGACTACTAGTCCAACTCATGGTAGTTAATGAGATTTAGAACTTTCTTTTTTTTTTTTTGTTGATAAGAAACTTGTATATATTAATAAAAAAGAGAGAAATAGCCTAAGGGATAGGGGAAGTATCCCCAACCACAAAAGAAACTAAGGAGAAGCTTTCCAATTGTTCATGACCATGGAGAGGCCGTAGTTACAAAAAAAATTTCTATGGTTAAAACACCACCAAGAAGATGTGTACTGTACATGCCTACAAAAAAAATTCAAAAGGTGGGGCCTTATCTTCAAAAGCACGAAGATTCATTTCCAACCAAATATGCCAAAGGAGCGCTCTAGCCTATTTATGACTACTTCAAATGAGATTTAGAACTTTCAAAATGGGATTTAAACTTATTTACGTTTTCTTTGAGCGTTTGAGTAAGACCTTTTATCATTAGAAATAATCTAACGAGTATTTTCTTTCAATGAGCAATCAAAGTTTACTTTGTGAACCATCATGGGTTGGCCCAATGGTCAATAAAGGCCATGAGAATAATAAAGGGCTTAGAGCGAATGGATTCAATCCATGGTGGCTACTTACCTAGGATTTGATGTCCTACATGTTTCCTTCGCAATCAAATGTAGTAGGGTTAGACAGTTGTGTCATGAGATTAGTTGAGGTGCGTGCAAGTTGTTTCGGACACTCACGAATATTTAAAAAAAAAAAATCAAAGTTTACTCTGTGAGTTGTAGAATTTTTAAGTAATAGCGGTGGATGATCTCTATTTATTTCTTTGTTCATAGATTTTTTAAGATGGAAGACAGGAAACGTGCACTTGTGAGTCGGCTGCTTCAGTATGCTCTTGTGCATAACATATTAAAAATCCCATACGATGAGATAATTATAAGACGTACATTGGAAGGCAAGCCATATCTGGTATGGTTGGAATCTAGAAGTAATACATTACATTCGTTTCTTTTCACAAATAAGTATGATCTATGTGTTACTGACATTTATCTTGAGTACTATACTACTAAAAATATGTCTACAATTAATGGAAACATGGTTTTGTTTCCAAACGGAAGTAGTTTGGACTTTTATTTTCTATTGTTATGTATTCTCTGGATGGAAAAAAAGAAAAATGAAACATCATCATGTATCCTTCTCAGCAGTCATTTTTCATGGATGTTTGCTTGTTTTACAACATTAAAGTCATGTTAACTAATATTACCCAAATTTTATACCTTTCTTTTCAGGAATGTGATAATCTTGCCTCAGAATTTCCCAATTTTAATTTCAATGTATCACATCATGGTGATTATGTGGTTATAGCATCAGAACCTCTGTGTCTTGTGGGGTTGGACGTTGTCTCTTACACCACTCCCCAAAATGAGGATACCATTCAGTTTGTTAAAAGCTTCTCCTCTTACTTTTCAAGTTTAGAATGGAAGAATATCATCAATGCTAGGTCTAGCTCCAGTGTTTTGGTTGAGTTCTACAGGTTTGATTGAACTCCCACTTTGTCGTGCTAGCTTTCGATGAATGCATTTCGATTTAGCTTTCTTCATTTAGGCCATAATCTTTCATCGAAAATTTAAAAAATGTAAATAAAAAAATAAATCGAGTTCTTAACTATTTCTGTCGCAATGCAGATACTGGTCTCTCAAAGAAGCATATGTGAAAGCTATTGGAAGTGGAATGGCATACGGATTGGAACAAGTGGAGTTTCATCACAATGGATGGAACGACATACGGGTTAAAGTTGGAGGTGAAATTCTGAAAGAATGGAGATTTTGGATCTCAGAGTTGGGAAATAGACATTGTGTAAGTTTCACATTACAATATCTAAATATTTATCTGGTACACGGGACTGAACTAGGCAAAACTTTACATTCTAACTTTTTTATACGTATAATCTTTCGATTTTAAACGTTTAGAAGGATCAAATTAGAGGGAAAACTTTGAAACCGTAACTTTTTTATATAATTTTTTAAACCAAAGATGAATTGAGAGGGGGCATTCCGTCCTCCTTCGTTCTGCTTTTGCACATAACCTGGAGTAACTATGGAAAAAATAAGTTTGCTTGATGATCCTAAACATTCATTGAAACCTGTTGGAAATAGCTAGAAGCTATAACCTTGTAGCCATTTGCTCACTGTTGAATTTGAACAGAGTGACTGAAAGCTGATGATCTTCACTTCTGTTTATGTTTACTTATGATCTCAGGTGGCAGTTGCCAAGGGGCACCCGAGATTGGCTACCGAGAGCTACCGAAGGACTCTAACGAGGAAAGAGTTTAACCCCGACGAGTATTGTGCTGGTCTTCTTCTTCCCAATGTCAGCTTTGTGTCAAAAACTGTAGAACAACTAATTTCCATATCCATGGAGTGAGGCTTTGATGCCTGAAGACAGATTGCAAAAGATAATTCAACATACTTAATTGTTCGGCTCACTTTTGGCATATATACCATGAATTGTTGAGGGTTGGGATGGAGAATAAATAGTAAAAATGCAACTTCCAAAAAAAACTACATCGGTGAAAAACGTGTGTTTGAGTGAATTTGAAATTCTAGGCTTTGGAGATTAAAAACAGTTAAAATTTTAAGCTTTGATAGAGGGAGGGATGGGTAAATATTGAAAAAACCAACTAGAAAGTATAAGCATGAAACAAGATTCGCAATATACTTAAAGTTAATCAGTGATTTACAAATATTTTAGTTAATAAATATATAGGTTAATTAGTCAGGTTCCATTCTTTACGTCCACAGTTGTTAAAGTTAAATTTAAATATGTACATCGAGAGAGATGGGTTGACCAACAATATACTAATATTGTAGTTAATGAATATTTAAGTTTTAAGTTAACTATTATTCAACAGTTTATTAATTGTAGAAAGTTACACTATTTTCAATTGTTTTTTTTTAAATGATATATTTACATTTATTTTTTAATAAAGTAACATATTTACAATTTTTTTAAAAAAAAAAGTTGTTACCCATTAAAATTTTCCTAAGAATAATTAAGAGTCATTTGAAGGTGAGTGAGATCATGGTCAATAATGGGGAATATATAATAAAAATATCCAATAACAATTGAAAATTTTGAAAATGGGGTTGGAATTGAGGTGGGGCGAATCTGGGGTTAGATGAGTTAAAATTCAAATAGAGACTCCCAAGACTAAAGTTGAACGAAAATAAATAAATAAATTATATGGTTCAATTATTACAATACTTATAAACTATTTGTGCAATTCTCTCGAACATTAAAGAAAAAATGTTGCTCCCAAAGTGAGCATAGTTTAATGGTAATTAACATGTAACCTCGACCAATAGGTTAAAAGTTCAAATCTCCCCACTTTAAATGTTGTTGAACTCAAAAAAAAAAATGTCGCCCAAGTGAGTTTAACTCGGCAATAATTGACATGTACTTTCGAGTCTCGATCAAGAGGTCAGATATTTGAATTTTTTCCACTCCAAATGTTGTTGAACTATAAAAAAAAAAAAAAATGTCATTTTTATAACTGTAACATTAAGTCGTGCTATTTCTAATCCTCGTTGCTTTCCTAACTTCTAAAACCACAATGAAAGTCATGAACAGAAGTTAGACTTTTAAGTTCAATAAAAAAAATTCCACCAAACACCGTTAAAAAAGGGAAGTAAGAGCAAAACACGGTTATACAACACCAAACCATCAATCATTTTGGCTTTTAGCTAATCCACTCTCTTTATTCCCAAGCAAAGTCTTATGAAGAAAAAGACAGAAATGGCAATTAATATACCAAAACCCACTACTTCTTTGCCCAATTTGGTCCCCTTTGGCTGCATTTTTCACTTCTATATCTCAATTCTCTTTAGAAAAGTCATCACATATATCTCAAAGTAAACTCTAAAATCTCTGCAAAACCATGCTTCCAAAGATACTCGTTCTGTTTTTCATCATCTTCCATGGATCTGTGACCATGGCATCAGATCCTGATCCGGTATTCGACTTCTGCTTGCCGAGCGGGACGTCTGCAGGCAGTACTCATTCGTCGTGCAAGAATGCTTCTCTGGCTAAAGTAGAAGACTTCATTTTCTCTGGCATAAAGTTTCCTGGAAAGTTTAATGGTTCTGGCTTTTCGTCCATAGCTGTGAATTCGAACGTCTTTCCGGGTCTAAACACGCTTGGAATGTCGCTGGTTCGAGCAGATTTCGACGTTGGAGGTGTCAACGTTCCACATTTTCATCCTAGAGCAACTGAAGTTGCTGTTGTTCTTGAAGGAAAGATATATTCTGGGTTTGTTGATACCAATAACCAGATTTTTGCTAAGGTGATTGAGAAAGGTGAGGTCATGGTGTTTCCAAGAGGCTTAGTTCACTTCCAAATGAATGTTGGAGAAACTCCAGCAACAATTATAGGGAGTTTTGACAGCCAAAATCCTGGACTGATGAAAATTCCAGCTGCTGTTTTCGGATCCGGGATCAAGGAAGAGCTCTTGGAGAAGGCTTTCGGGTTGAATCCCGATGAGCTCATGAAGCTGAAAAAGAGGCATGCTCCTCATTGACCAAGCTAGAGCTTTAAGGCTGTTATTTCAGTTACATCTGTTACATGACGAATATAAGTATAAATTAATAGTCAACGGGGCATTTCGAAAATGCACTGTCGGGTCGAAGAAGCTCGGAGATGTCTTCTTTGTGTTTATTTATATCCAAAAGCTTGGAATTGTGTTCTTTATGGCCATGATATTACTTTTATTATCTTGTTCTACAAGTTTTTGTGCATTTTTCTTGAAATTCAGATATCACCATAGATATATCTGAAAAAACTCAGAACAATAACATGTTTTCCTTTTGATAGTCAACTAGTATTTGAACTTGAATCTTCAGCTTGTTCTTAGGGAGATAAATTTAGAAATTTTTGGGTATTTAAGTCGTCAATGCCTCGTATTTTTCGATCATATTCAACTTCTTTTGGAACATCTAAGAGTGAATTTCAGTTAATATCAAACGTCTCTGTCACACTCTCTTTCAAGATATCCTATCCAGAATTTCGAAGTTTATACAAATGCCATTTCATAGTTAGATGATAACATATATCGTCCGCCTCAGGGACACAGATTTGCAACACAACACACTAAGCAGTAGCTAATACTTGTAGAAACTCGAGAAGTGAGATCAGGAGATAAACAAACCTATGCTGGCAGAAGAGTGACTCTAATCACTTCGTTTTAAGCTATTCCAGCAACATTGGTACTTAGAGTAAGGCACTTAACATCTCATTCCAAATGTCAGGCACACCAGGGAGGCACCAATGGCTGCAATCAGAGGATAGACCTTCCTGGTGCTGCTTCTCTTCTTGACCGACATTGGTACGGTACACGGATGGGTGGCCATCTCTTCGAAGTGCAGACATTGCTGTGACATCTTGAAGGTATACTGGAAATCTCATCCTTCTCAATACTTCCTGAAGCACGAGCAGCTGTCCCGGAACGTGCTGATGGCTGAAGTAGGCCAAAGGCTGCCTTTGGTTATAGCATTTCCAACCATTGTCTCTGCAAAAAGAACAGAAAACAGATGAATATGAATTTCAAAATTTATACAAACTTGCATTGGATGTGATTTTTACCTGTTATGCCTGGGAGACATGCTTCGAAATATGACTCGGGTTTTTTCGGGATTCAAGTTCAAATCTACCCATTTGGCCCATGTGGTTAGTCCCTTCTCATATGCAACCATTGGGTTCAGGTATTTATACATAGTCTGGCCCTCCATGTAGTAATCCCATCTGGAACCAGTGATCAAAAGCTCAAAAACAAAACAAAATAGTAGGTCCCAAATCATGACATGACACCAGTTGAACTATATTGATACAAGTGCTAACATTTTCCTTCTTCCACAAGATATTAGCAACTTTCCTGAGCAATCGAATAGATATAATGATTTGCTGAAACACCTGAAATCTTAATGTTCATTTAAAGCCTCGATGACCAAACAATGGTTGTATTTTTTTTGTCGCAGAATCAAAGCATTTGTTGATTATATGACATTGATATCCAATCAGCAAGTGAAAAGAAATGGAATAATAGATATGAGTAATGAACAGAGAATGTTAACTAAAAAGGCTAATATGATCTAGAAGGGTAGTATTTATATTCATTCTCTTACGAGCTCCATTGTGCAGAGTGAGTCCACCAGTGAGCTGAATCAAACACAAGAATATCAACTCCTATCCAATACTTGGCATTCTCTTCAATCTTATCCAAATGCAAAACTCTCTTGTTTTCAGCTCCTTTGCTCAGTTCAACCAGAAGGGGAGCCCATGAAAACTCAATTGAAGTCTCAAAATCCTGTTCAAGAAAATCAAACTGCTTGAATTTCTCATACCCAAAACAGAGACTGCAGAATTTCAAGTGTTTTGGAAAGAGAAGCTAATTGCCAAAATCAATTCATAATATCACACACCAAAGCATGGAAAGCCATGGAAGGACCATTATACGTCACCCTTTTTCTACCAGTTGGTACAACTCCTTGCACTAAGCAAACAAGAGATTCCCATTGATTTCTCATTATAGAATCCCCCACTAACATAATCCTTTTCCTTCTCATTTTCCCGAGAAAATTCAAGGCATCAAACCTGTAACATCAGAGTGAAGAGATTGAGGGAAAAAAAAACCTTAAAAATCATATTATAAACTTCAAACTTCACGGTTACACTTCCTAACTCAGTACTTTTCCCATGGCTAAAAGCAATTACCATTCAAAATCATCATAAATTTACTTTTAAAAAAGCTCAAAAGCAACTTAGTACACTGTGAGAAAACACTTGTACTGTTTTTGCAGTGGAAGCATTTCAAAAACACTTTCTAAGAGTGTAAAACCAAAGCAATTCGTTGTTAAGTGCTTTCTACTAAATTTCCAAACACGCATTTATGAAATGTTAACCATTCTCGCTTAATATCGTGAAGAACCTGGGAATGGAGCAACTGCGAGGCTTCCATTTCCACTTCTCGTAGTCAGAATCCGGCCGGCCATTCCTTTGACAAGTGACGGCCGAGCTAAGATACGGACAAGAGGAATCGTACAACGGATAAGATTGATCGAAAACCCATTTTCCGTCGGAAAAATCGCACCGCCTCTGCGAATCGCCGCCGCTCTGAACAATATGAACTTCGTCGTCTTCTTCGCTCAGCCAGGACTGGTCGTCCTCTGAACCAAACGGCGACGAGTTTCCATGGTGAAAACAGAGCAAGATGAAGAAGATGAAGAGGAGAAATTGAAGGTTTGATTTCGCCATTGAAGAGGCAAAGAAAGTTTCTGCAGTGAAGGAAATTTGTGAGAGAGCAGTTGCATTTTTGTTGATGATCAGAGCTTTCCTTTAATGCATGAGTTGCGGAAGGTGGGGCAATTTTAAGCTTCTTTTTCTACTTTATTGTCCCTTGATTCTGGCAAACAATGTCCACTTTTTTTTTCTCTCTTTCTTTTTTTTTTTTTTTATTTTTTTTTATTTTTTTTTTCATATCTTTGTCTTAAAGGTTTGACGAGTTACTTAAATAAGGTTAAATTACTAAGATAAGGTTAAAACTTGCAAGAAGTTGAATTAAAAGTGTCAAGTATAATAAAGAATGGTTAATTTTATGCTTATTAAAGGCATGTTTGAGAGTGATTTTGAACTTATTAAAATCATTTTTGTTATATTTAAAATTACTCCGAAACATGTCTTTAATCGTTCAAAATTATTCTGAAATATGTCTTTAATAATTCAAAATCAACTTAATGTTTGATTTTACACTTTTAAATGCAATTTTCATACCATAAAAATTGATTTTAAATAATTAAAAACATGTTTCAGAGTGATTTTGAATACGACAAAAGCGTTTTAACTGTTTTAAAATCATTTCCGAACATATCCTAAGGTTGGACATATTTGAAAGTGATTTTGGAATCACTCTCAAACATTTTCTAAATCCTTGAATGGTTTCGAGTCATTTAAACAATAAAAGGTTTAGAAAAAATAAGTTCAAGTCATAGTGGCCACTTACATGAGATTTAATATCTTACGAGTTACCTTATCAACCAATGTAGTAAGGATAAACATTGGTTCTGTGAAAATAGTTGAAGTGTTTGCAAGCTTAATCGAACACTCATGGATAAAAAAAATAAAATAAAAGCCTCTTACAAATGTTAAACTTATTAGATGCAAAATTGGAGGCTCAAAGACTTATTAGACTTGAAATTGAATGTTTAATGACCTATTAAACATTTTTTAAAAATTCAAGAACCTATCAAACACAATATTGAGAGTTTAGTGAAATATTAAATACTTGACCTACTAGACAACTTTAAAAGTTTAGAGACCAACACTATAACTTGCTTTACTTTTTTTCTATCCCTGTATTTCTACTTTGGTACCATTTTGATTTTTGTACTGATATTTGTAACGGTTTGGTATTTGTGGTTTTATATATATCTAACTTTAGTTTTCTAAACTTTTTATTTCAAAACCTAAGAATTAAGGTAGCTTACTTATTTGCTCATTCACCTAGCTTGATTTTCACTAGAATTTGAATGGTATATTCAATTATTATATTTTTGAAAGCATATTGATTAAAGATAAAAAACAGGTATACGGACTCAATTATTACGAGATTGAAGGTATAAGGACTAACAATATGTTTTGACAATCAATTTTGAACTTAACTTAGTAAATAAAGCACTTATTTTCTTTCTTAAAGTTAAAAGTTTAAATTTCTACTCTCACATTTGTTGAATAAATGTTACGAGGAAAAAATAAACTACCGAAATTTTCTAAATCCAATCTTTTAACTTGTCCTAAATGACCTCTTTCACTTTCCATTTTTCCATGGATAGAAGAGAAATAAAAAGTTGTTAGTTCATCATTGGTTCCATTGCTTTGTTGTTGGTGGGCATGAATTACGGGGCATTATGACCCGCGGAATGCTAGAGCAATCAAGCAACCAAGCATTTTGACTTCTTGTCACTTATAAAAGTTCACAGCTTTAATTATCCTCTCTCGTGTCAAAAGTTTATTTATCTTTCATGATTTACGAACATTCATAGATGGAGCAAAACTGATCCTCCAGTTCTATGTCTTTTTCCTTTTTTTTTTTTTTTTTTTTTTGACAATATATAGAGTGGGGGATTTGAAACTTTAACTTTTTAGTCGATAGTACATATTTTATGTCAGTTGAGTTGTACTCATGTTAGATTCTTTTTTTGGATGTTCTATTATTTTGTTATTGCAATTAACAAATATTATTAATTATAGTATTTTGTGACCGATACTACGAAGCGAATAAAGGAGAGGAAGTAGTTAATTCCTAAATTCAAAATTTTGTAAAGTTTGTTCTCTAACCTGTATACTTTAAATTTTAAAAATGGTAAGATTATGAATATGCGGGTAAAATTTGTCCCTCTTTGTAAAAGTTACTTAGTTCTACTTTTGGATCTAATGCATTGAGTTAGAGGCTTGTTGCTAATATTAGGTGGTTGATATCACAACTATACTTGAAGAGAGTAGGTTATGCTCACACGATGCAGACACAGTAGTGACGGTATGCAAGTGTTGCCCATGGGGTCATGTCAAGGGCCGAAAGAGAAGTATGGAGATGCAACTATGGAGGATAGTGCATCACCTAACACACCGAGATGATGTGTGTAAGAAAGCCAAGCTGAGGAGCAATAAAGATCGAAAGCAATAGTGTCGTCAATGTGTTAGTGACAAGCTTAGTGTGGGCTAGATGGTGCCTCAGGCCACGACCTTGGCAGATGGGGTTGCGTCGAGAGTTCTGACGCAAGGCTTTGGAGTTAGATGCATACTAGTGAGGTATGTAAGCACGTCAAATTTCAGGTTAATTGGAGATCAGACGGACGCTCCACATTGGCTTATGGCTCCTCTCCACTTGTATGCATGGGTGTTAGACCAAATATGCCTTAGAAATGTACTATAGGGAGAGGCATGATCTTGGCTCTCCACCACCCTTGGGCCTTATGGCTTAACTGAGCCACCTCATGGCACATGTGTGTGTCATGGCATGGATGAGCATTGCAAGACAAGTGTCTTGGGCATTTTCCTATGAGAAATGGAATATCAAGACAGTGTCGAATGGCACGAGTGTGCCAACATTATGCATTTTTCCATGGATCGAAGGTTGCGACATAGGGTTACCTTCAGCACAATATGAAAAAATGAGTTGGCATGGCCACGAGAGTCGTCATCCCTTGATAGTGTTTAAATGAATAGATGTCCCGAAAGTCCTGAGTGAAAAGACAACCCCATGGGTCAATTTTCAATAAGCATGTTTGAGCGAGTATTGAAGTCAAATGACATCCGGATGCTCGGAGTGGCATCATGAAGCATTAGTGGGACTCGATAGTTTTCGGTTGGCACAATACATACCCGATAAAGCTTGGTAAGTCTCATAAGGGCCTAATAGAGTTTAATAAGAGATAGAAAAGGCCAGTAGAACCTAGTAAGCGTTATAAGCCTATTTTAACCCAACAAATAGGCCAAACTCATCTCAGTAAGGTTTCAAATCGATGTAGAAGCGTGGCAATCGTGTTGTTGAGAACCAAGTGGTCGGGTTGTCCTGCCAAAATAATTACTGATGAAACTATTATGACTTGTAAAAATAATTGAACCAAGTCGAATTCAATGGGAACTAAAGCAAATAATTTTTCTAAGTTGAATTGAAACATAAGATAAAATAAAAAAATGGAAGTTTTGGTTTGTGAATTATAACTAAAAATAAACATAAAACAAATAAAAAGAAAAAAGAAAAACTATCTTACCAAGGTTTGCAATTCAAATGTGTAATTCTCATTCAATTACAATTTTGATCATAGGCTTACAATGGATAATCAACTTCTCAATTCAAGATCAACTTAGTCTACTTGGTCGGAAAAGTTGCGTTGAATGTAAAATCTCCTAATTTAATTGATTATAACAAGACATCACAATCAAATCTTATCATCTAATTAACTGGACACGATAACATTCTATATTAACTCAATGATAGCATTAAGCACTAAGGGAATGACTAAACCAAAATTAATTAAGCGAGATAGTTACAACCTAATTAACTTTGTCCCTTTGTTCCCCTAGAGTATATCATGCAAGCTATGTACATCGAAAATCATAATCACACACGCATGAGCCAACTCCTTGCTACTTAAATCAATCAATTATGGCAATTACATATCATAAAATCATGCTTAGCAATCAAACAATCAACATCAACCATTCATAAAATAAAAAACAAGACAAAATACTTGAATTAAAGAAGTTACAGTCGAGCCCGAAGCCTCACGATCTTACAATTGGAATTAAATCTCTCCTTGAATTAGAAACGTAAAATTAAATGCTAATGAACCAATCCCTGTATTATATGAATGTGATTATTTTTCTTTAGTAATATAAAATTAAACTATTTAATTTCAGAAATTAAGACAAAATGGCACGTAATTTCAATTAAAGGGTAAACTTAACAACAAAAATTTATTCCTTATCATGCCTTCTATATATAGATTATAGATTATAGATATAGATTAATAGATGGTATAAATTACGAAAATATTGTATTATAGTTTAAAAAAAACGAAAAGATTATATTATGCATTTTTCAAAAAGGTAAAAGTACTTATAGTCCTTAAACTTTTATGACATAAACAATTTAATTCCTAAACTTTAGTTTATAACAATTTAGTCATTATTCTCCAAACTTTGTAAAAATTTAGTCCCTGAATTTTAGTACATAACAATTTTGTCCCTATACTTCAAAATTTGTAACAATTTAATTTATATTATGAAAAATCTCACCAAAACTAAGTGTCAATTTTTATTACATAACAATTAGTATTTGTAACTTATAAACATACTTGATCATTAAACAAATTGTAGCTTATAAACAAATTTTAATGTACAAGGACTCAATTATTAAATATTAAAGTTCATAAATTAAATTGTTACAAAATTGAAAGTGTAGGACTAATTTATTATAAACTAAAGTTCAGGGACTAATGATACTTCCATAAAAGTTCAAAGACCAATTTTTTTTTTTTTTTTTTGTAGTTTTTAAATTTAGGATCAAAATTGATTAATGAAATAAATAATTCTTTTAAAAATTTGTGTACAATCAACTGTATTATACATATTTCTTTAATATAGTTTAAAATTCCCTTGGTCGAGTGAAAAATAAAGTTATATTTTCCTATTTATACTATTTTATCATTTTATGTTAACTTAAATATAACGGTTAGGATTTATACTCTCAATTAGGAGCTCTAAGGTTTGAATTCTTCTGGACTGCCAAAGTAAGCATAGCATAATGGTAATTAGTATGTACTCTCGACTAAGAAGTCAGAGGTTCGAATTCTTCAATCCCAAATGTTGTTGTTGAACTCTCATAAAAAAAAAAAAAAAAAAAAAAAAAAAATCCTCTTGACTGAACTAACATGAAAAAAACATTTCAAAATTGAGACGCAGGAAAGATCGACCGTTCTACCACTATATTCCCAAACCGACGAGAGCCGGTCCAATCGGTTCAGTGGAAAACCGATTAGGTCCAAAATCGGTTCAATTTCCAGGATATAAAATCGAAAAATCGGTTCGATTCCCGGTCGGCCTTTTGCAATATATCTATTCTCTACCCTTCTTTTTCTCCGTGTTCCCGCTCGGTGAACTCCTCTCCGCAGCTCCTTGCTATTACTCCTCTTCGTGTTCCTCTCGGCTTCAGCTTCTTCATCGTCAATCTCAGATTCAGCCGAATAAGGCTCTGTACATTCTAGGGTTTCAAACGGAAGGTGAGTTTTCGGATTGCTTTTGTATTTTTTTGTTAAGCGCTGATGCTTTTGGTATTTATCGATCACTTTCTCATGCACGCATATTTCAGTTTGAGAAGCATTTGCTGAAATTTTTACCCATTTTATAGCGTATTTTCTACTTTGTTTTGGCGGAGATGAGTTTACTTCTTCGTTGAAGGTAGAGAGAAGTTTGTTTAGTCTTTTCATTTGTGGCTTTGTGTGTGTGCGTGGATGGGCTACAACTCAATGAGAAAACTCATCGAGTTCATTGCATTGGGGTTTTTTCTTGTTTAAAGGGGAACGAGTGTATTTGGTCTTGTTCTTGTGCATTATGCTGGCGGGCGAGATTGCATTAGCATCTTACATTTGCCTAATCGTGTTGATAGTTATTAGAGACCGAAATCTCAGTGGTTCAACCAAAATGGCGGCCTTCAATCTCGTTGCGAATATGTATGATCCGGCTTTGAAGCCTCGCTTGCTACACAAGCTTCTCAGGGAGCATGTTCCGGACAATAAACGGACGTTTAATGATCATTCAGAACTCTCGAAGGTGGTTTCTATGGTCAAAATCCACAATCTCCTCTCTGAATCTTCGTCTTCCATGGACCAAAAACTGATGGATAGCTGGAAATCCGCCGTCGATTCCTGGGTCAACCGCTTGTTTGTTCTGCTCTCTAATGATATGGTATAAATATGTATTTCATCAAATTCTGTTTAAATTACAAATTTTAACTATATCCTTTTCTTTATACTCTTTTCTATGGGTTTGATTCTTTTTTCTGGGGGGCTTATGTTCCGTTTTATCTGATGGTAGTCTCCTTAGTTGTTCAAACTTTAAAATAGAGTGGGAAACGAAGGGTGTGAGAGTCTGTTAGGTTTCATGACTAGATAACTTAGTGCTGCTTACTAGGAGAAAAATTAGGGCTACTTTTAGTGCTGAATCTAAATTTTGATAAAATAAATATTGATTATGAAGTACAACACACAAAAATACGTGCACCATTAAAACCCTAGGGATAGGTAGGTACTCTAGCTTTTAATTTAAAAAATATTGATTATGATGTTGAGCATATGGCAACTTTTAGGATGCCTTAAACTGTGTTCTTATCAGTCTATACTGTATATTCGATAGACAAAATGGGATTCATTGTGGTTATTCCAAACTTCATCAGGTGAGATTTTACAATAAGAAATTGATGTTGTTGCACAAATTACCTGAGAAACTCAAGATTTCAACCTTGCTTGAATATTTACCTTTCCATTGGCATGCAGGAAGATAAGAAATAATAGTCTTTATTTTTTGAGAAATTGCTCAATTTCATTTAGCAGTGACTAATTTTAACGTCCATTTTTTTAAAGCCTGATAAATGTTGGTCGGGAATCATTTTACTGGGAGTGACTTGTCAACAATGCAGCTCTAGTCGTTTCTTGGCATCATATACAGAATGGCTTCACAAGCTTTTACCTCACATGCAGGTAATAATTAATTTTTTCTTGGACTGATTTCTTAGTATTGAGCTACATGTGTTGAGTGGCAAAAATATTAAATGATGAAGTATGTCTAAAGAGGGATAAGAGTTATTATACATTGGACAGAAGTAGTGCTTCTGTCAGAACTAAGATACCAGGGGAGAAGCAGTGCTTCTGTGATAATTCAAGTGCTGTTAGTAGGGCATCTCTTTGGACTCCCTCTCTTATGTAAAACTGCTATTTGCTGATGGTTTCATTTACCCCTCATCTTATTCTTCAGATGGGAAGTAGGAAAACTCCCTATTAATTTGGATTAGCTTGAAGCATTCCGTGCAGCTAATAAGAGTTATTTTCTTTCTATTGTCTGGATGCCGAGGACTAAAGTTTGTCAGCTATGTGTTTGAGCATGTGATGTACCTGGATCCTTTTTGATAGGCGAACTATTTGAATAGAGTAACGATGGTAGTTCTAAAATGTGGATATGATTTGTTATAATAATGTGGATATGATTTGTTATAATCTATTCATCAAAAAAGAAATCTGGATATGATTTGTTGTAAACTAAGTGATTATTGCTAGTTGGAAAGAAAATATAATAACTTGTTGGAGGCATGTGCTAAAAATCACCATAAGATAACCTTTGGCAGCACACTAATGCTTTTGGAGCTAGGGAAGGAACCAAGGCATGCTTATTTCGAGCATTATAATTTGATATTTGGTCATGATAGATGATGTAAGAGTTCTGAGCCAAGGATAAGCTAATAATTTTCATGTGATTCATTATATCAAGTGTTATACAAAGTGCAATGTAATTACAGAAAATTGTCAAGTTCCTTCTTTTTCTGTTCCATTTATTTATATGGTCTTCGTCTTTAGCTTTACAGCTCATAAATCATCAATGGTTTTTTATACTTGCAATGGTTTTTTATACTTGAATGTTACTAAAAATTTTACACTACTTTTTTGTTTTTGCGTGTTTTCTCTTGTTCGATAGACAGATTCTCAGTTTCTGAAGGTGGCCTCTTGTGCTTCGGTCTCAGATTTATTCTTGAGGTACATCTTTATTTGACCTTGAAAAAATTCTTTCATACAAAGTGTCACTCAAACACAAATCAATTAGTTAAATATACCCTTTCCAAAGGCAAAATATCAATGTTAAGCCTTTTGCAAATGGAAAGCAATTTTTAGAAAGTATAACTGAACAGCCTCTTAGGATTTGTATATTGTCGTTTCTATATTGACTTTGAGATCTGCAGATTTAACTTTTGAATGCTGACTTAAGAATAATAGACAACTGGTTTAATCACATTCTGCAAGTTTATTCTGTCTTTAACTTTAAAGTATATGCTTGACAATAATATGGTTGGTTTCATGACTTGTAAAGATCTCTCTTTTACAAACTAGATTGGGTAGATTTCAAAATGTAAAGAAAGATGGGACTTCTTGTGCTGGGAAGGTCATTCAACCAGTTATTAAGCTGCTACATGATGATAATACAGAAGCTGTTTTGGTAAGTAGCACAGGTGAACTCACATTTTTCATAGACTATTTCCATGTGTTCATGTGCTAAATAATTTTGTACCTATGATATTTTGATGATCTATGCCAACTGAGATCCATTTTTGTAAATCCCTTGGCCTCTTGTCAAACTCCTCATCCTTTTGTAATCTTTGCTTGGTAGTTACAACTTTCGTTTCCCATTAATATATGTAATTATCTACATGTTGGTTGATGCAGGATGCGGCACTTAATCTATTATGCACTCTAATAGCTTTCTTTCCCTTTACAATCCATCGTCATTACGACTCTGTAAGTGCTTTATTGAATAATGTGATATTCATTCTGTTATAAATTGCATTTATGGGACTATTGGTAGTTCTCTGACTTATCTGTACACTGATGGTGTAATCTAAGCTGCAGAAGAAAAAAAAAATGCGTTCTTCACAAAAAACTGCAATGAAAAACTGGAGAGAGTATACCAACAGGAGCTAAAAGAATTGAATTTTGTCCCACAACTCTACCCAATCGAAAGAAATTTCTTCTTCTTCTTCCACCAAATCCTCATACCGGGGAGTTTAGAAGTTCAACTTTGTTGGTATTCCAACAATTTTTATAAAATTTGATTGCAAGCCATTTGGTCCCGGAGGTTTAGGCCTTAGGGGCTGTTGTTTATATAACTTGGTCGTCCTTTCTCAACATCTCGGCACATATTGCTTCATGTTGTCAGCATGTTATTTATCTTCAGATTATTTATCTGTGTGAATGAAAATTTTGAGAAAGTATAAATCCCATGCAAAGTTTGTTTTAATGTTGAAATAATTGATGCTTGTTTATCCTCGATGAATTGAGTATTGAAATCTTCTGCAGGCTGAAGCTGCAATTGTTTCAAAAATATTTTCAGGAAAGTGTAGTTTCAATATGCTGAAGGTACTGTGCCTCGTTTTAATTTAATGTATTTTCATAGATATCACTCTAAACATCACATTTCCCCTATAATTTTCTGTCTGTTTCATATCCAACATTTAGAAGCTTGCCCATTGCCTAGCATCGCTTCCAAAATCAAAAGGAGATGAAGATAGCTGGTCTTTACTAATAAAGAAGATTTTGTTATCAATTGATAGTCACTTGAATGAGGCCTTCCAAGGCATTGGTGAAGGTAAACATTAACTGTATTTCAAGTAAAGTTATCTTCATAAATGAAGATGGTGAGAATGATCCATTTGAATGTTTTTGTAGACTCAAAAGGTAATGAAGTTGTAAGGTTACTGATTCCACCAGGCAAAGATCCTCCACCACCTTTAGGTTGTAATTCATCAGCAGAAGGCTCCTTTGACAAACTAACAAAGAGCTCAGAGCGAATGTTAACCTCTAGTATATCGACCTTGATGTTTTGTTGTTCTACAATGATAACAAGTTCATACCCCCATCAGGTAGCATCATGTCATCCATTTTTTATCGCTATGCTTGTCTTACAAGAGGAATAGTTGGTCTCAATATGAATATATGTATATCTCCCGTGACACCTCTTCTTATTCATGAATATAATGAAATAAAGAAGAAAAATGATGTTAAATGGATATTTTATATGTATTTTTTCAGGTGGCAGTTCCCATTCGCCCTTTATTAGCTCTTGTTGAGAGAATGCTGACGGTGGATGGTTCTTTGCCGCCCACTTCAGTGCCATTTATGACATCTCTGCAGCAAGAGTCAATGTGTTCAGAACTTCCGACCCTGCATTCAGACAGTTTGGATCTCCTCATTGCCATCATTAAGAGCCTTCGCAGGCAAGACATCTACTACTCAACTACATGTACTATATAACATAGAAACCTTAATGTAGACTCTTTCAGTAATCTATATTCATCCATAAATATGCTTTCTTCTTCCATCTCTAGAAGATGCGACCCACCTAGTGTTTATTTCAGAACCGATGATCTTTCATATTTACATCATTACATGAATACAAAAATAATCCAATAGTAATACTACAAATATGGGTGCTATATTTTTGTTTATATTTTTGTTTATATATTTAATTCCTTTGCAGTCAATTGTTACCACATGCTGCATCAATTGTGCGACTCATTGTGAAGTACTTCAAGAAGTGTGTGTCTGCAGAATTGAGAGTAAAGGTCTATGCAGTTGCTAAGTTATTGATGATGTCTTTGGGCGTTGGTAAGCAGTAGTATATTTAAATATGTATCTATCTATTTGTCAATTAGTCTTCTTTTCTTAGAGAAATCAATTAGGCGCTGTGAATTTGTATGATGTGATTATAGCATTATTAGTCAAATAATTTGATTGGATTTGTTGCATGCCTTTTCTTTTAAGACTTTACCCTCTTGTACTTTCTTTTTTATTTGAATCATTTTTTTTATCTTATTCAATGAAGGCTGATATTGATGCATATTTTCTTATTCAAGTTAAGGTTATAGGTGCCAGTAACTAACACCTTTCAGTTTATTTGTTTCCATTTTTCTGAAAGTGGAATTCTCTCACATCTTTTGACTGAGCATCTTTTTCCTATCTTTCAGATGGTTAACCAAAAAATCTTATTCACTAAAGGGTGCTCAGAATTCAAGTTGATCTTTAGTTTTTTTTTTTTTGGAGCTAATTGGAACATTTTTAGGCAGTATGAGGAATATAGGATATTGGCACTTGACTATGAAAGGAACCAGCATAAAATTAACCAGATTATCAGAGCAAAATTTGTTTGCCAATCCAACTTGCCTACTGCAGAACATCCGTGGATCTTTCTGTATTGTCCTTTATAAAATCATTAACAATTTAAAAGATATATCTTTGTGTTTCATTTGGTATGGATATTATTATTGTTGTTTTTCTTTTTGTCTATACGGAAATAATGTTTTGGGATGTATTCTTATTCAACGCTGCATCTGAATCAGGAATGGCTGCATCTCTTGCACGAGATGTGATCGACAATGCACTAGTTGATATCAACCCTGTTGATAATGAGAGTTGTACTCCATCTAGTGTGAATCCAAAGGACACCCAAAGAGAATTGCTGCAACACCATAAGAAGAGAAAACGTCCTTCAGTTCCCACTTCACTTAAAGAGCAGCATGAAAGGCATGGATCAGGGGATATTACCAGCAGCTGTATGTCTACTTCAGTGCCCTTGAGGATAGCTGCACTTGAGGCTTTGGAGACTCTTCTTACATTGGTAGGCATTATATATGTTATTTGTCATTACATGTAATTATTTCCTTCTGCTGGAAGAGTAGGTTTATTTTTTTGCATGTGGGTTTTTTTTAAGGTTGTGCATTGGGATATTTTTGGTTCCCTTTTGTTTCTGATATGGTTGCTAAATGCTAATTGCTTTGGGGCTTTTTTATTTTTTTTTCCATTTATTTATTTGCATAGGCTGGTGCTTTGAGATCTGAAGAAGGATGGCATGCAAAAGTTGAACATCTTTTAATAACGGCCGCAACATCTTCCTTCGAATGGCCACAGGCCTCAGATGACATCTTTTTTCAAACTAATGAATCTATTGAGGTCTGGGCAGATTATCAGTTGGCAGCATTTCGTGCACTACTGGCTTCATTTTTGTCTGCTGTCCATGTACGCCCTCTGGCTTTGGCTCAAGGTCTTGAGCTTTTCCGTAGAGGTAAATCTCTTTTGATATTTCATCATGTGGAAGGCCAGGTTGTTAACGCACCCTATTTATGAGAGAGAATTTATGCATCGAACAGCAGATGTTTGTATGAAAACGTGAACTGCAAGATAACTGACTTTCTAAGAGGTGGTTTGCTAGGATCATGAGATAAGGAGACTACTAATTAAAGCGAAATTATGCTCATGATCTATGAAGATACCTTCCTTGGACGTGCTAGTGAAATACCTTCATAACATGTTTCCTATATAAATAGGATTTCCATAATATCACCATATTCTTAGGCCCCGTTTGATAACCATTTGGCTTTTGATTTTTCAAAATTGTGTTTGTTTCCTCATCATTTCTTTACAATGGGTTTCATCTTTTTTAAGAAAACATATGAATTCTTAGCCAAATTCCAAAAACAAAAACAAGTTTTTGAAAACTATTTTTTTTTTAGTTTTCAAAACTTGGCTTGGTTTTTGAAAACATATGTAAAAAGTAGATAACAAAACAAGGAAACCTATGAGTAGTAGTAGTATTTATAGGCTTAATTTTCAAAAATAAAAAACTAAATGGTTATCAAACGGGGCGTTAGAATTTACTTTTACATAAAACGTTAATAAAGTTATTTGCAAAAACGTCTCTGACAAAGACTAGGTTAACACCACCCCCCCCCCCCCCCCCCCCCCCCCCACCACCAAAAAAAAAAAAAAAAAAATCTCCATAAGCACTTCTGTATCCTTATTCTTGTTTAGAATTGAAGTATAATATAGCTCGGTTCCAATTCTCATTAGTTTTTTCCTTGTTAAAGACCACATGATTTTTTAGATTTTTGAAATCACTACATTATGGTTTCTATTAGCTATTTTCTGATAGATATTTTCATCTTCAGGTAAACAAGAACTTGAAACTAAACTTCCTGAATTCTGTGCCCATGCACTTTTAGCCATGGAGGTCCTAATACATCCAAGAGTACTTCCCCTGTCAGATTTCTTGCCTGTGCGTTTGAGCTCTCCTGAACCACACGCTACGTATAAAATCCAGGAAGATATGTACTTCGGTGGTATGAATTCTAGCAAATTGTTGAAGGACATGCAGGGCATCGAGCAGAGTGCCCCCGATTTGGACGACAATTTCTTGTACGATAGAGGAGTTGCAGATGACCTTGACAAGGCTCCGATTAGAGATGCAGGTGATGAGATAAATGACGATGAAATGACATATAACACCTCAAACGATCCCGAAAAGGAACTCTCTGCCAATGGCCTTCTGACTATAGAAATGCCCAAGACGACCGAGCAGGACACTGCAGCAGCCATCAAAGATGCAGGGGTTGTAGAGAAAGATGATGTATTTGCTAATGCAAGAATGAACAGTTCTCTCATGTCGACAAAATCCGATAAAACTGAGGATTTTGAAAGGGATCGGGACTCGAATTTATTGCCAGAAGATGATTTCCCTGATATTATTGATGCAGATCCTGATACAGACTATGAAGAGTGAACAAGGTACTGGCAATCTTAAATCAATTTTGTAGCGATAAGGATGTTTTGAGTTCAAGATTAATTATTGTTGTTGTGTTGTATTAAATGTCACCATAGTTTAAGCTGATTATCGAAGAAGGCTATGTATATAAAGAGGTGAAAGTTAACAAATTGCAAAAACAAGCTTAGGATCTGGCAGTAATTTTGGTCATAGAATGAAATTCAGTTATCGAGTTACTTTGGATGAGCAAGATTTTAAAAAATTAATAGGAACTCTTCCTTTATATCATGAATGTCTTCTAATTGTTACGTCAATTTCCATCCTTCATTTTAATAGAAAAACTCTGTTCTTTTTTAAAATAATTTAAAAAATTAAAATGTTTTAAATTCTCCTATCCTAACTGAATTGGGAGGAAATTAAAAGGAAATTAAAGTTATGTTTGATAATAATTTAGTTTTTGGTTTTTAAAAATTAAGTTTATAAACATTATTTTCACCTATGAGTTTCTTTCTTTTGTTATTTATTTTCTAAGAATGTTTTAAAAGTCGAGCTAAGTTTTGAAAAATAAAAAAAAAAAATTAGTTTTTAAATACTTGTTTTTGAAATTTGCCAATGAATTCAAATGTGTTAATGTGTTAGCAAGAATGATGAGAAAAATACTATAGAAATTTGGATAAAGTAGCCACAATTTTTAAATACATTATAGTTATTGAACAGGGTTTAAGGGAGAGACTTCCAATTAGACAATTTGTAAAATTTGATGTAAAAAAAATAAAATGATTGATTTTGTTTAGTAGGAATGGTAGAAATAGAGATGAAAAGATGGTAGTAATAAATTAAAAATTGAAATTAAGAATCCAAATTGAATGGAAGATCATCCCATCCTCCAAACTAATACTCTTATTTTTAATTTTAGGGTTTTAACTCATGAAAAATACTTGGGTGCAGTCTGGGTTGCACCCAAGTGTTATGCGATCCACTTTACAATTATATATATATATATATATATTTTTTAAATCAATTTTTTTTCTTGTGGTTGTAAAGTGGGTTGCACAACATTTGAGTGTGCAACTCAGGCTGCACCCAAATTATGCTCTTAACTCATGAGTAATCATTCTTAATTTTGTGTAATTCAAACTTTAAGAATAAAGAGAATAATTCTCATTCTTTTGTAAAAGTAAATACCATCCTAATAGGATAAATGTGAGTGTTGTTTGTATTCTTTTTATTTTTTACTTTAGTTTAAAAAATGCAAAATAGAGTATCAAACTTTCAACTTTAGAAGATCATAGATAACTTACCTATTGAATTATATTCAAGTTTGTAAAAATTGTTTGTTTTCCTAATTTACCATTTTACATTGAAGTTCATTTATTTATTTCTTTTTTCCTTCGAGTCGTTGTCATTATCAATGGGAAATTTTGCCCTTTCGTTTGCTTTGAAAATAAAATCGTTTTTGATAATATTCTTTAGCACTTTCAATTCTCCAACCTCCATTGGACGTGCAGACTGTTAATAAATGGAACGCAATAAAGTGGGGAAGAACCCTCGTGAATCACGAGGAAGGCGAATTCTCATTGGACTTCAAAATTATGGTCCACGTGAAAAATGAGTTCATTTTTTTTTTTTTCAATTTTATTCTCCTTGACATGACAACCACCATTTAACAATTTTTTTTTTCATTTAAAAAAAAAAAACAAATTTTTTTTTTAATTACAAGTTTAGTCTTTCAATATTAAAATTTGTGTTTAAGTCTCTAAATTTTTTAAATTATAAATTTAGTCTTTAAATTTTGTAATTTTTTAAAATTCATAAATCTCCTAGATATCAAATTGAAACTTTAAATTTCATTAGACATAAATTTTAAATTTATATCTAATACGTCAATTAATTTTTAAAAAATTCATATTTATCAATAACATATTAGACATAAAATTAAAAATGAAAATACCTATTAGACACAAAATTGAAACTTTAGAAATCTGTTAGACACCTTTAAAAATTTAAGAATCAAATAGATGCAAGCTTCAAAATTCATGAACTAAACTTGTAATTTAACATTTTTCTATCTTTTTTTTTTTTTTTGGAAAGTTTATAAACTATAACTTATAAGTTTTTTTTTCAAAAAAAAAAATTATAACTTATATCGGCAACCTTTCAACAAAAAAATATATATATATTGGCAATGTCAAAAAAATGTGCTGTATTATTAAAATGGATACAAAATTTGCAAATCACGTTAATTAATCGGCAATCATATTGCATTTCCCACGAATTCTATATTTTTTTAAGTTGCCTTTCTCTAGTTTTCTAATTTTTAAAGTTTTGTTGGATAACGATTTTATTTTTAGTTTTTTAAATTTATGTTTGTTTTCTCCCAATTTTTTTACTATAGTTCTCATTTTTTTTGCGAAACATTTTAATTCTTAGTCAAATTCAAAAAATAAAAATCGTTTAAATCAATTTTTTTTTTTTAGTTTTCAAAATTTGACTTTACTTTTGAAAATATTGGTACAAGGTAAATAACAAAATAAAAAAATTTATAGATTAAATTAGTATTTATAACTTTATTTTCAAAAACTAAATGGTTATCGAAACCATTATTGAAATGTGAACTAAAGAAGAAAAAAGTAGTTGAAAAGATGAATTTAAATGAGATGAGTGCAACAAAATAAGAAGATTAAGAAATGATAATGGCAAGGAAAAAGTTATTTACATTTTGACTTTGAATTATGTTTATCTTTAACCTCTTTATATTTGACTCAATGAATAATAAAATAATGCTCCACTGGTGAAATTTGAATGAATTGATGTGATGTCACAACCATTTACACGAATTATGAAGTGTAAAAGCTTGATCAAAACTTTTTCAAAATCAAAGACAAAGTAAACATACGGTTCAAAATACTTGAATTAAATTTTACATAAAAACTAATTTATTTAAAGAATCGTATAAAATAATATTACGGAAATCGTCTTCCAATAGTTTATTTTTCTACTTATTCAAACGCTAGTGTTATTTAAAACTAAATTTTGTTTGTTTGGTGACCATACAAAATAAAATAATATCTTTGTCATTATTCAACCTTTGAATGTAATTTGGCTTTTACCTTAAAAAAAAAGAAAATAATGTAATTTCGCTTTGACAATATCAAAATCACATTTGATTTCAATTTCATCTTCTACTCAACTAGAAGAACACGTCAAATAATTATTTGTTTGGTTCGGTAAGATCTCAGAAAAAAAAAACCGTTTATCATTTTAAATCTATAATTATAAGAGAAACGAAAAAATCAAATTTGACCCTAAACTTGCATATCAATTTGGACCCTAAATTTTTAATTTCATCCAATTGGACCCTAAACTTAAATAAGTATTAGCCCTAATGTCCTTTTTCTTTAAGATTTTATCAAGTTCATATCGTACATATGTTTTATATTTCGTTGAACACATAAGAGAAACTTTATTTTAACGATATTTGGTGCGATAACTTATTAAATGGTTAAAATTGCAACACTTTTAAAGTTTGAGGTTAAGATTGTAACACTTGTCTAAGTTTGAGGTGCAATTTGATAAAATTGAAAGTTTATGATTAAAATTGATATAACTTGACAAATTTAGAGATCAAAATTGATTTTTTTTTTCCTAATTTTAAATCCTTTGCAATAAACTAACCTAACTTCTCTCAACAAAACAATAATAAAAAAAAAATAAAAAGAAGAAAAAAAACTAACTAAAAAAAAAAGAAGAAAAAACCTAACTGAGAAGACTCGTGAGTGCCATTCTATTTCTGCCGTTTGCAACAATTAGGGATTTTTTTTATTAATATTGTAGTTTTTAAAACTTTTTATAAAAATATGGTACTTTCCAAACTATATAAGAATATTGTAGTCTTATACACGTATTGTTTTATTTTGTAAATGCAGTAAGAGACGATCTTCATCCACTTAATAATAACTACAATATTCTTATATAGTTTAGAAAACACCATATTTTTATAAAAAGTTTCAAAAGCTACAATATTAATTAAAAAAAAATCCCAATTTTAGGAGCTATTTTTCAAGGAGAAAATAATTAAGCATTCATGAAATAATATAAATTACCGTAATTTAGTGGGATTTATTGGTCAATATATATCATTAATACAACTATCTGAACTGCTGTCTAGTAGCTGTATTTTGACTATTTTTTTTTCTTCTGAGTTATTTTAAATTGGAGCTCTACTAAGAATATAATTGATTTAAAAAAAAAAATATATATATATATAGGTTTCATTCTTTCCTTTCAATTTATATCACTGTAAAAAGAATCTAGGGCTGGATATTCAACATTTTAGTTTTCTTATATAAAACCAAAAGAATTAACTCTCTATTTAGTTTTTGAAAATTATGTTTGTTTTCTAATTATTTATCTACAATGAATTTTATCTTTTCTAACACAAACATTTGAATTCTTAGTCAAATTCAAAAAAAATAAAAATATTTTTTTGAAAACTACATTTTTTAGTTTTCAAAACTTGATTTGATTGTTTAAAATATAGGTAAAAAATAGTTAACACATCAAAAAAACTCATAGAAAAAAATAGTATTTATAAACTCAATTTAAAAAAAAAAAAAAATTAAATGACTATCAAATGTGCCATAATTCATAGAAAGAGATATTGAAATGAGCTATAATTAGCAAACATCAGTCTATTTTATATAAAATATTAAATTTAATACCAACCCTCAATTATTGTACTATCGTTAAATGGTGTATTAATTACCATGCATGTTTGAGCCATGAGCCATGAAAATACACAGTAAATAGCTTTATATCATCCATCACAATTATAAATTATAAATATTAAAATTTGTGTCAATTCAAACTTAACTCAATTGATTAAGATATATATTATCGACTAAAAGGTTAGAGATTTGAATATTTATCTTTACATATTGTTCTAGAAAAATTAAAAACTTCGCCCCTACATCAACCATACCCGTTTTAATTAATTAGATTGAATTACATCATTATAAATAAATCATTCAATAATTCACTTTTCTTTTTATCTTAAACTGTTTTCTTCGTTTTCAACATGTCAAGTGAGTTATAAAAAAAAAAAAAAAAATGCTAAGTGAATTTTTTTCACTTCATTAAATTTTATTGAAATTAATATATATATTGAAAATAGGTTGAATTTAACATATATAGTCACACATGATTTTAAATTTAATTCAATTAGTTGCATTTGACGGTGACCATCATACCTAAAAAATTGATTGCAATTTTTTTTTTTTCATTTAGAAGCTTTTTAAAAAAAAAAAAAACTATCATTTAATCTAACAATTAAACGAGTATGAGATTTTCTTAATTTAAGAATCTATTATTAAAATTAGATTAAAAAAATTCCAATAGATAAAATTCATTTTCTGCACGTCTGAAGATAACCTCAATCTTTTTAGTTTTTTTTTTTTTTTAAAGAAAAAAAAGATAACCTCAATCTTCAACTACGAATACCCAAAATTTATATTCCATCAATTTCAATGCCCTTTGGTAAGAGGATTTTTTTTTTTCTTTTTTTGTCATTAATTAATCTTATTTGAGGATGAACAAATAGCCAAATCAAATCTCATACAAAATCCCCACTTCATTGAAGATTTTGACTTAACATGTGTGTTTTCAAGATGAGATTACCGTTATACCCATGAGGAAATTATGTTTATTTGCATGGAGTCCACTACAAAATGGTCAAATCACTCCTTTAAATATATAATTTTTTTTGGAGTTAAAAACTTAGAGACTTTTTTTTTTTAACGATTAATCATAGTATACTTTGGCATGTCTTTCAAAATACTTATGGAGGATTAAAAATGTTTTCTTAAAATTAGTAGCATTTGATTAAAGTTATAAATAGTGTTTTTAACTAATTAAAACCACCTTTTTTTTTTTATACTTTTAGAAAAAATAGTTTGAAAAATTCTAAAAATTGATATTTAGGATTTGATTAGATGTTCCTTTGCAAAAAAAAAGAAAAAAGAAAAAAGAAAAAAAGAAGTAAGTTTTCGAACATCTAATCTATTGGTCTAAGGTACATGTCAATTATCGTTGAATTATGCTCACTTTGATAACTGTTATTTGTGGTTTGTCTAGCTTTTGGGAAAAATATACAATTATAGAGATTTTATCTACATTTTTTTTGTTATCGGCGGACAAAGAGATAATGGACTTGCATCTATCAGATGTTAGGAGTTATTGTTGAATAGTTTTTGGTATGTGTTGCCAAATTTTGGACATGAGAAATATCACATGATCTCTACGTGACAACCACAGTAAATTTGTAGGTCAGGGAAAGAATGTGACCTGCAAGACAAGTGAAATTTGGGTACCGGTGTGGTACTTGCCACATAGGCTTCAATGCTTAAGTTAGCTAGGAAGCTTTTTTAGAGAATGTAGCAAGAGTTATGGAGAATGAATGAACTTACCATACTATTCCCTCTAGGGAGAGCTTAAATACCTTATTTCCCCAGGTTTCATGTGGGTTTCCGTCTTCGAATAGGGAAAGGAAAGATTGAACTAGGCTGAATCGGGGTACACGTGCCATGAGGGACTGAGGCAAGGCCCAAAAATGGGCCTTGACAACATGGTCGGCCTTAGGCTTGGGTCGAAGCCCAAGTCCATTTCTTCTCCCTCTCATTTTGGGTCGATCATATGTCAGTTTTTCGGGGCGTTGTGATATGTATTGGGCCTTTTAGCCATGTCTTGTCTTTAATTTATGTGATAGGATATTTATAGGACACAATGATGAATTCGTGGCGAATTAGGAGAGGGAACATGTTGTAGATGGACTGGACCATGTCAAGGGAGCCAAAGAAGGTGGGTCCGACCCCATGGTGGGGTCGGCCCAAGCTGAGGCCGACCAGGAATTTAGGCCTTCAGGCCCAAATTCCTGCCTCCTTTATCTCTTAGAGGCCCAGTCTCTTTTTCCTTTTGGTCTAATTTGATCAGTTTTAACTCGTTTTGAGCTCCTCTTTGCATATTTGCTCTTCCACTTCCTTTTATAAACATGATTTGCCCTTATGGTCGAATTTTACCCATAACATTAGCCTCCCACTCCCTAATTAGGGTTCATGGTTTAGCTTTTCAGTTATGGGCTAATTGTATGGAGCCTGATTTGGGAGTATAGTTTTTGTGTTTGAATTTGTCTTCAGAATTCTTCTCATTTGTTGTTTTTTTAAAAAACCCATCGCGGGACTCATCTCTGATTTTTAGGCTGCTCATATTAACTAATCAAGTCCTTTTAGGGACCCAATCAATCTTCTAGGCTTGCGTCCTCCACACCTAAGCAGAGTTTTGCATTCATCACACTCTACTTAGCTTTATGAAGCATGCTTTGTCGTGCTCAAATTCCTACCTCTTTATCTCTTGGTGGCCTGATCTCTTTTTCCTTTTGGTCCAATTTGATCCGTTTTAACTTGTTTTCAGCTCCTCTTGGCATATTTGCTCTTCCACTCCCTTTATAAACATGATTTGTCCTTATGGTCGAATTTCACCCATAACTGTATGCAAACAAGTATTTTTCAATATATATATTATATTGAACACTATTTTCTGTTTCAATTATACAAACTTGATCATCAATTTGTACATAGTTCAATTAATAAAGACACCTATTGCAAGGATCTTTCTCCCAACTCAAAATCTGTACTAAAAATGTTAAATTACATGTTTAACCCATGCACTTTCAGGTATGTGTTATTTAGTCACTGAACTTTAAAAAGTGTATAATAGATCCCTAAACTTTTAAAAGTGTTTAATAAGTCAACTTTTAATTTTATGTCTAATAGGTATATAAACTTTAAAAAGTGTCATCTAATATGTTCTTAAACTTTTAATTTTATGCCTAATGGGTCATTGAATTCTCAATTTTGTGTCAAATAGGTCATTAACCTATTCGGCATTTTTAAAATTCATGGATTTGTCAGACCAAAAATTGAAAGTCTAAAGTCTAATTAGACACAAAATTCAATTTTATATCTAATAGATTAGTTAATTTTAAAAATTTTAAATATGTTAGAGATTTATTGGACACAAAATTAAAAGTGGAAGGATTTATAAGACATTTTTAAAGTTAAAGAGTTATTAGACACAAAAATTGAAAGTTCAAGAAACTATAAGACATCTTTTAAAGTTTAGACATTTATTAGCCATAAATTGAAAGTTCAATAACTAAAGCTTGTTTGATAACCATTTTATTTTTTGTTTTTAGTTTTTGAAAATTAAACTTATAAACACTACTGTTATCTATGAGATTCTTTGTTTTGTTATTTACTTTTTACAAATGTTTTCAAAATCCAAACTAAGTTTTTAAAACTAAAAAAAGTAGCTTTTAAAAACTTGTTTTTGCTTTTAGAATTTGGCTAAGAATTCAAGTGTTTCTTTAAGAAATATGAAAACTATGGTAGAGAAATTGTGAAAAAACAAACACAATTTTTAAAAACCAAAAACCAAAGATAAAAAAATCAAATGATGGTCTAGCTTGATAACAATTTCGTTTTTTGTTTTTTTTTTTTTCAAAATTGTTCTCGTTTTCTTACTATTTTTTTCACTATGGTTTTCACATTTTTTAAGAAAGCATTAAAATTCTTAGTCAAATTTCAAAAATAAAAATAAGTTTTTAAGAACTATTTTGGTAAGTTTTATCTTGAATTTTGAAAATATGTTTAAAAAGTAGATAACAAAATAAAGAAACTCAAGAATGAAAATAATATTTTTAGGCTTAATTTTAAATAATTAAAAATAAAAAATTAAATGATTATGAAACGTGACTTAAACTTGTAATTTAATTGACTAAAAAAATGGTAAAAACTTGATCACGTGGTGTACATTCTGCTGCACATGACAAACATAGTTCAGCAATAAATAAAATGAAGGTGGGGTACCGATCTCCAAACAAGAAGGCGTAGGGCCCACAATAAACAAATTTTTCAATTTCAGAAACTCCGGCCACCGTGCCTACCCGCCTTCTTTCTATAAGACCAAACTGCACTCTCATTTCACCCCACAGATCTCGCTTCTATTCTCTCTTCTCTCTCTCTCTAGATTCATTTCCCGCATTTTCTTCCTCCCTGAAAATTGTTTCAATTCTTCGTCCTCTTTGATCGGCGACGTCGCTTCCATGGCGATTTGTAGAGAATTGGCGGGTGAAAAATGGGTGCTACTGACCACTGCACAAACGCCGACCAACATTGCGGTGATTAAGTATTGGGGGAAGAGGGACGAGGCCTTAATTTTGCCTGTCAATGATAGCATCAGTGTTACCCTTGATCCGCGTCATCTCTGCACTATCACCACCGTCGCTGTTAGTCCTGACTTCGAGAAGGATCGGATGTGGCTCAATCGCAAGGTAAGGTTTCTTTGAATCTCTCTTTTTCTTTCACATTTGGTGAAATTGCATGTGATTTTGGTGGGTTGTGGTTGTTGTGAAATTTGGTGTGTTCTTTGTTGCTGGGAACTTTGGTCAACGGTGATTTGTGAGCTGCGGAATTTACCTGATTGGGACTGTTGGAAATGATTTTGATGAAATTGATGTCGGAGTCCTCTCTGTTTTGGATTCCTGTGGGAATGCAGTGAAAGTTTTGGAAGATTTAGGTCCCCTTTGGTTCATAATGCACGGTAACTTTTTGGTTTGATGATATGCGTTTGGTAACACTAAATCCAGAAATGGTTGTGGAAGTTTTCTCTTGAAAAGGATTCAGTGTTGACTTAAGCCCATGGGGTTGGTGCTCGGCTGAATGTGGTGGTTCCAGTTACAAAAGCACTTGGAGCTACTACTGTTTTTTGTTACTCGTGAGGTTACTCTAGACCTCTTTCCTCTACTCTTCATGGTCTTTTTGCCTTTTTTGATAGCGTGAATAATACAGCAGTGGACGTTTTGGTTTTGGAATGGCGTTTTGAATCTATGGAATCTAAAGTCTGGAAGAAACCTCAATGATGAGAAGGCTTTTGAATGGTGTCTTCTTATGCAGAAAGTAGAATTTTAGAGGTCAAAGATACCAACTAGGAGATTACTTTTTGGCGGGTCGAGTAACTTTCCTTTCAGAATTCCTTATTAGACATTTAATTGAAGGTGGGCAGCTTGAATCCTAGCTTGATTTGTGTTAGTGCATTTGAGGAGGTAACTTCTGAAGAAGGTAAAGATTTTCCTGTGGGCATCTTGTTGTTGGCTGTACAAATGCCCCTTGATAGGGTCCAAACCAGAACACCAACTACTACCTCATCTGATCGATACTATTTGTGCTAGGAGGAGGAGACACGAGATCACTTGTTTGCGAATTGCTCCTTTGCTTGAAACCCATGACATAATCTCTCTCTCTTTTTTGTTTATTTTGGATGTTGTTCTTTCTAACTGTACCGGTAGTTTTTCTTGTCCGTTAGTTAAAGAAGAAAGCTACATTCGTATTGGTCAATGTGAAGGGCCATCTTGTGGGAGGTCTGATTTGATAGAAACAGGAGGATGTTATGTGGAGAGAAGAACTGTTGAGATTGTTTTCGATAGGCCTTTTTTTATTCTTTCCACTTGAAGTTTCTTGGAGACGTGTGTGCATTTTTTTTTTTTTAAAGAAAGTAATTGTAGCCTCTCTTTGATATTTGCTTATCGGTATCCCTCAATGTAACTCCTTGGCCTAGGCGCAATTTTCCTTATCTAAATAGCTTTTATTGTTTAAATGACTAGAAACATTTTGAAAACCAAATACTTTTAACACAGTTGGATTTTAAAAACAAAGGATATCTTAATCTGTTGTGTTTTGATTTAGATCGTAAGCACACTTTTTATATTTGTAAGGAATTTTTGTTGGATCAAGAATTAGGTGGGTGAGTTTTTGTGTGACTTGTAAAGTGGGAATGTATTTTCTAAGTTAATATTTAATGTTACCCATGGTATGTTCATGTATACATATGTACACACATTTATTGGCGTTTCCCTATCAAATTGTAGAAAATGTGATGAAATAAACTTTCACAATTTCTTCGTTTCTTTTGGTTTTAGGCTGGTCCATGATGGTTCTTTTTTTTCTGGTTAGTGTAGGAGATATCCCTTTCTGGAGCCAGGTACCAAAATTGTTTGAGGGAAATACGCAGTCGAGCTAACGATGTTGAGGATAAAGAAAAGGGGATTAAGATAGCAAAAAAAGACTGGGAAAAGTTGCATGTGTATATTGATTCATACAATAATTTCCCAACTGCTGCTGGCTTGGCTTCCTCTGCTGCTGGTTTTGCTTGTCTTGGTAAAACCTGACTTCACTCTTAATTTAGGATTTTTCTCTTGTTGATTGGTTTTGGGGCTTAAGGTTTTGCGTACATAGTTCAGGTTTGTTTATTATTTAATTTACGAGCACTGAGTAATTATTAAAAAAAAATAAAGAATTCCACTTTTCATTGATATGTGAAAAGTACAAAGGAATAGGAGACCCAAGGGAGAGGTAAAGGAGATTAAAGGAACATAGAGACATGTTATTTCTCAAAAAACTGAAATAAAATAAAATGACGCAAGTGGAAAAAGAACTTTTTCCATTAGATATGTGTAAAGAGTGGGGAAATTTTGGAAATGTTTGCAAAAAGGACCTATTGTTTATCTCAATATGTGGTTTTGCGAATGAGTTTATTTGCACATATGATACATCTTATGAAATAATCACCACTATATATAATTGATTTTATGTCTGTATCTGCAGTCTTTGCCCTGGCAAATTTAATGAACGTCAACGAAGATCATAGCCAGTTATCTGCTATTGCAAGGTATCCTTTGTTTTTTTGGTCATCTTTATTTAACCAAAAGTCACTTGTCTTTGGTCCCTTTTTTCAAATACAATATTATGGTTGGTTTTTGGGTGCCATCCCTTCTGTTTTGGGTAGAGCGCTTCTGGGGGTAGAAGATCTAAACTTCTTTTTTGTTTCTTTCTTTGCCCCGTCCTTGAGCTTCTAGGTTGCTTTAGTGTTGTTTGTTTTTATACCTAAATTTTAATTGATAAACTGAAACTTTCTTCTAATTTAATTGACGTGCTGTCCCTCATAATTTCCAATTTTATGTTTTGAGCTTGCATTCTCGTGTTTACTTCTGCTTGCGTTCGGTTCAAATGGATATTGTTATGCTATATTTAATATCAATTTTTGTCCTCTATTTGAAAAAAATTATTTTTTATATTATCGTTTTAAATATTTACACATATCTTCACTAGTATTTATGATTATCTATACATGGAATAGAGTTCATCTCATCGACTCTCTTGGGCCTCCATGAGCTTTTTTCTCCATAGGAAACAACCTTTCATTAAAGGAAAAGAGGAAATGCACATAAAAGGAGGTGATAGGGCATCCACCGGACAATTAAAGAGATTACGAATTATGAAAAGACTCTGATTGGTCAAATGTGAAGAAAGAGATTAATTTTGGAACTTTTTTTTATCAGGGACTGCAACTAGATTTATCCCGGGAAAACTGAAAATTCTTCTACCCGTTATGGAAGATTCTTCTGTTTCTCTCCATCCAAATTAGAAAAACCAGAATTTGTCCATATAACTTGTCCCTTGCCCTTGAAAGGATTGGCCACAAGAGTCATGAGCGAGAAACCTTTGATTGAGGAAAAGGCATGTGAGAGTGCAACACACTTAAAATCATAGCCCATAAACTGCTGTTAAAAAGTCAACATAGGCATAGTGAATGTACCATGAAGGGGAGAAATCAGATGTAGGGTTCCTTTGCTTGATGCCTGGACCTTATTAGAAGTGTTCACCATCCGAGAAAAGAGTTCAAGTGACTTCTATCTTCTTTGGGCATTTTATTTTGACTTCCATAAAACTTTACATAAATCTTTTGGAATAAGCTCACTAGCAGTGAGGTATGAGAAAGATGCCCCTAATTCCCTCTTTCTTTTCTTTTTTAATTAGCACAGTCTGTTGTGTACCTTGTACATATAAAAAGATGGGCGGTCTGTGGTCATAATATAGACTTTCAATGTAATAATGTTCTTTTTATTTTGATTTGTTATCTGTTATTTCAATGAAATTTCTGCTCTTTAGTGACATTGATTCATATATAACAAAGTAATCACGACTATTTAAATCATGTAGGCAAGGGTCAGGAAGTGCATGCCGTAGCTTATATGGTGGATTTGTGAAGTGGTGCATGGGAAAAGTAAGTTTATCCGTTCATATATTTAAATTTGAAAACTTTGTAGCTATGTCAGGAAATTGACTTTTTCTTTTGAGCATATAATTCTGATTTCTGACATACATTATTGAGATTAGTTCTTATGTTTTCTTTGTTGTCTTGTACTATTGTTAAGGAAAAGGATGGAAGTGATAGTCTTGCAATTCAACTTGCTGACGAGAAGCACTGGGATGATCTTGTAATTATCATTGCTGTGGTATGTAGCTTTTCTCTCACTATTTTATTTTCATTTTCTTTTGTGATAAGTAATAAATATGATTTGATTTTTTTTCTTAAAAAAAACGAAAAGGAGGACAAACTGTTCTCCAATTGGCTTGGATAACACAATGGAATGATAATTCAAAAAAACTTGGCGCAAGAAGCCCACCTCCAATCCAAAAAAATATTATTTTTCACTGTAATTTCTCTTGGAGTTGTGGTTCCAAAGTCCACAGTTTAAGTTTCCTTAGGGCCTGTATAATTAATTATCATGTTTTGCTATTGTCTGTACTTTATAATTGACAGAAATAAAAGTAATTACTGCAACTTAAAAGTTAAAACATGGATGAGGGATGAAATGAACTATGATGATTAAAATCCCATAGTTTTTTTTTTTGTGAGTTCAACAACAATGGGGTTGGGGGATTCGAACCTCTGACCACTTGGTCGAGAGTACATGCTAATTACTGCTGAGCTATGCTCACTTTGGCAAATAAAATCCCATAGTTGGCATAGTTTTTTTCTTCTTCCCATTTGTCATTTGACTATGTACTGATTATGGTTCTCTGGGAACCTATTATGTAATATTCTATCTTATTTTTCAAGGTAAGTTCACGACAAAAGGAAACAAGTAGTACATCAGGAATGCGGGAAACGGTAGAAACGAGTTTGCTTTTACAACATAGAGCAAAGGTATTCTCAATCGTCTTGATTCCTATTAGATTTAATGTTTATATGGTATTAACATACCTTGAAATTTTATCGGTTCTTTTTGTTCTAGGTAATTTCTCTTATTATCTGTTATTATTTTTAACTAAATTTTATGTTTTTTCTTTTCATCTCGGTGTTTAAACCATCTTTCTAGTAATAAAAATCTTGAGCTCCATAGTCCAGATACATTTCTATTTATGCCTTCCTCTGTTTTACTGTAATAGGAAATTGTACCAAAGCGTGTGTTAGCTATGGAAGAAGCTATTAAAAATCGCGATTTTGTATCCTTTGCACAACTGACATGCAATGACAGCAACCAATTTCATGCAGTCTGTCTTGATACTTCTCCCCCGATATTTTATATGAATGATACATCCCACAGGCAAGCTTAATTTCTTTCTTTCTTTCTTTCTTTTTCGAGCTACCATATCGACCTATAATATGCGCGCAGTTTTCTCTTACCATTTTGATTAAATATCTTTGTTTCATTTTGACAAAGAAACCGTGTTTCAGGATAATCAGTCTTGTTGAGAAATGGAACCGTTCTGAAGGAGAACCCCAGGTTTGATTTTTCCCCATTCTTGATGCATGTTGGCAGAGATTTTAAATACTGTTTTGTTTTATGTTCTTCATGATAATTTTGAGATTGTAAGTTCTTGATAATTTTCAGTAGTTTCCAATTGAGAAAAATAAACCAAACTAACATGAATGAAAAACGAAAGCGCCTTATGAAAAGGAAAAGCCCAAAACAAATGAGAGAAATCTCAAAAACAACAAAAACAAAAAGAAGATAACCTTGTGGCTTTCCTCTGCGAATTGCTAATTGATTTTTCCTGATTTCAATCAAACTTCCAGGTAGCATATACTTTCGATGCAGGGCCAAATTCAGTTCTGATTGCACGTAATAGAAAAACCGCCGTATCTTTGCTTCAGAGGTTGCTGTTCTACTTCCCTCCACATGCAGAAACGGAATTAGACAGGTAATTTTGAGAATCTGTCTAGGACTGCATTAACTTCAATCTTGTGCATTCAACTATCAAGAACATGCGTTTTTCTCTTTATCTCTTTGAGAAATATTCATAATTGGTTAGTGTAGTATCGCACAAGTCATCTGATGTTAAAAGTTGTCCCATTCCTATTCTTTCTTCCATCAGTTATGTTCTTGGTGACAAGTCAATTCTTCAAGATGCTGGGATTAAGAGTGTTGAGGATATTGAATCCTTGCCCCAACCTCCAGAAATTAACAGTTCATCCCAGAAATACCAAGGAGATGTCAGTTATTTCATCTGTACCAGGCCCGGGAAAGGGCCGGTTGTGCTCCCCGAGAGTGAATCTCTACTCGACCCGAAAACCGGGCTGCCAAAGAACCTCTAGAAGATTATTAGTCCTGTGCAATATTTTTACAGAAGGTGCAACTCCGAGAGTTCAGGTTAGATGATCAGTCAAACTGAGTATTCAAGCGATTTTTGGAAATATGCAGTTTCTAAGGTAGACTTGTGTTTGTTCGCTTTAATCCAGTCAATTTGTTACGAATGATTTCAGTGTTCCAAAGTTCGTATGAACAAGGTTATTTATTCATTGTCCTACAAGTTCAGTGTCTTAGTCTTGTTTGCTTCTTTTGTTTAGGGCTGAGCTTCCATCGTTAAAGAGAGTGGAATCATAACAAAATAAATGAATTGAGAATGAATATTCTCTTCTTTCGTTAAATTTTAATAATATGTTGGGTGGGGGATTCAAATCTCTAATTTCTTGGTTAAGAATATATATTTTATGTCAGTTGAGCTATGTTCATATTGACAATATTCACTTCTTTCGTTATATGCATTTGTTGATATCATTGGAGCTAAGGCTAATTTAAATTTTTCATTAGGGGAAAAATTTTACTCTTTATATATATATATATCAAATCTTTCAATTACAATGGTTTAGGGTCCATTAGCGAAAAAGTTTTCAAATCTGAACCATTTAATATAATTTTAAGTATCAAGGGCAATTGCTCTATCTTTCCTTCCTTTGCTCTATCCTTGATTGAAGAGCAAGGCCTTAGGGCATCAGAACTTGTACTAAGACCATTTTAGTTTATTATTTTAAAATTTTATTTATTTATTATTGTTAACATTTTAAATTTAAGGTAGATTATTGAAGTTGCTAGAATATATTTAATTACCATTAGTTTGTCTTAAATTCAAAATAAATTAATTTTTAGAATGGAATACAGAAGGGTAGAATGTAAAATTATCTGTAGAAATTTCTTAGAATGGGCAGGTTATAACTTATATATATATATATATATATATATATATATATATATATATATATATATATGTATGTATGTATGTATGTATGTATGTATTTTTTTTTCTCTCTCAACAATATTTGTTGCTCCACCTTTAAAAAGAATTTTATGAAAATAAATAACTCTTGATTACCTTCTCCTTTTAATTAGATTAAATTAATATATAGTTGATCAAGTTTTAACACTTGATATTTAGGGATCAACTTTGTAATTCATACATCAATGAACATTTGTCAATTTGAACATAACTCATTAGATAAAACATCAATTACCATTTTAAAGATCGATGATTAGATATCTCATCATGCAATGTTGGAACTAAAAAAAAATCAATGACAAATTTAACCATTATAATGGCACGGGTGATGGCATTAAAATACGTATTTGTGTAGTTTTAACCTCTTTAATAGTCAAGCTAAAAAAAAAACTCCTTTAATAATCAAGTGGAGGAGTTTGTTTTAAAACAATCATTGAAATGTTGTTGGATTAAAAAAAAGTTAAATTATCAAAAACACATTTGAACTATAGGTTGATTTCAATTATACCCCTAAATTTTGAAAAGTTTCATTTTAACCTTTAAACTTTGAAGTTTGTTTCAAAACAACCCTTGAAATTTTTTTTCGTAAAATTTATAGATGAAAAACGACATATTTGCATATGTTTTGATTTTTTTTTCAGCGTATATATTCAAATATGTTAACATAAACAACAATACAAATGCAAAAATATTATTTTTCATCTATGAATTTAACGAAACAAACTTCAAAATCTAAGAGTTAAAATAAAAATTTTCAAAATTGATGGGTATAATTAAAACAAACTCCATGATTCAGAAGTAAAAGGGGATTCCGAAATATCTAAGGTAACGGGGCCGAATAGCAATTTACCAAATTCAAAAATCTCTTTATAAAACAATCCATCGGATATCAGCGTACAATCGGACGAAGAAATGGCGGCAATATCTCGCCTGCAAGTGCAGCTCCTTCACTTTACTCCTCCCGCTCTCAAATCGCCTTTGCTCTTCTCGGGATTCCCTCGCTTCTCTTGCACTTCTCCGCGTAAATTTTTCACTCCTCGCCCTCTCTGCTCTGTCTCCGATTCAACTCCTCAGGTTCGTCTCCGTTTTTCTTTTTCATTTTGAATGTAAATTCATGTAATGTGTTCGTATATTTGATGTGATATAGAGTTCTTCGGAGGCTGGATCGATTTCGAGCATTGTTGGAGATCTTCTCGACTATCTCAATGAGTCATGGACTCAGTTTCATGCTACAGGTATAGTGTGTTCTATTGTTTATGTATCATCTTTTATCGCTATGTTTTTTTTGGTCTTTCGATTCGGAGAGGAGTTCCCTGCGTACTGACTGGCTAATAAACCCTAATTGGCGCTGCTGCTGCTGCTAGTTTTTAATTCCGTTGAGTGATTTGGACTTTGATTGTTAAATTGTTTCGAGTCGACGTGTTCGTTTATTGTGATTATTGTGCGTTTATGATCTGTCCTTGACTTCTCGCCTCGGAGGCTGAGTGTTGGATTTCTTGATGGCGAAATCTTAGATACTTACGATTCAACATTCTGGTGATAGAATTTGTGATACTGATACCTCGCTCATTGTTCTTTCATCTTTTTTTTTTTTCTCGCAGCTGAAGCGAAACGTCAATTAATTGCTGCTGGTTTTCATTTGCTAAACGAGGATGAAGAGTGGGACTTAAAGCCTGGTGGATGCTATTTTTTTACACGAAATATGTCTTGTTTGGTTGCCTTTTCCATAGGAGAAAAGTGAGTTCTAGGATTTTTCTTCTAATTTTCAGATCTGCAAAGCATTCCGCTTATTTTGTAACTCAATTTATGTGGCTTATGAAACTACAGAAGAAATCTGGCTAGTCGTCTACTTGACTTGATTTGCAAGATTTTGCTCTTGGTCTACTCATCAGTTTGTAGCTTTCTTTGTAACTATGCATTAATTTATGAATGATGAATTATGTCCTGAATTTTATTCCCTTTTGGCGATTTTTTTCACCATAGCTATATGTTTCAAGTTTTTTTCTTATTTCTATGATTTCTTACTCTTTTAGTTTGAATTAGATTAGTTTGGTTGATGAAACATTCTCTCTGTTTGACAGGTATGTTCCAGGTAATGGATTTCATGTTATTGCTGCTCACACAGATAGCCCATGCCTAAAATTAAAGCCCAAGTCTTCATCAAACAAGGGTAATTGTCTAATGGTCAATGTACAGACATATGGGGGCGGTTTGTGGCATACTTGGTTTGATAGAGATTTGAGTGTCGCTGGAAGGGTCATTATGATAGGCAGCGATGGTTCATATTTGCACAAACTTGTCAAAGTAAGAAGGCCCCTATTGCGAATTCCAACATTGGCAATTCATCTTGACCGGTTTGTGCCTCATTGTTACTTTTTCATTTTTTTTCATTTCATTCACGGTTGACCTGCTTCTTAGTTAGTTATATTTAAATAAACAAACAAGTTCATTGATACTAAGAAATTACCCGCGGGGGGGGGGGGGGGTGGTGGGAATAATTTGATCCTATAAAAAGAGAGGGAGGAGTTTGAGGCCTTCTTTTTGTCTGGTCCTGTTTTGTTCTGTTGTCTCTTCTTTCACGTTCTCTGTTTTTTTCTTTTTTTTTGGAAAGGTTTGTTTCATTTTCCATTTTTAATGTATACTACTTTTTATTGCTATTTATATATATATTAAAATTTTAGATCTAGAATTTAATATTGATCGATTATTAAAAGTCATTGATTATAACCTGTCTGACACTGTATGGGTGAGGTTTCATATGTTACAGTCGGCTTGTTTGATCTTTTCACAGGAGAACTGACAAACTTCTCGCCTATATAGTCCTCAGAATTTTTTTTTGGGTTTTAGATTTTAGGTTTCTAACATATAATATAGGTTTGGTGATTATCCTTTTAAACATATTGTTCATATTTTTATCATATTCCAAAAGTTTTGGTTCGTTAACTTTTGGAACTAAAAAGTAATATCAACTCCCTAAATGAATACCAGGAAAAGAGCAAGTGTTCTTTTAACATATTATTGGGGTTTTGGGATTATTTACTATTCCATTTTCTTCTTGTCATGGTGTTCTTTGTTTCTTCAGCACAGTGAACCAGGATGGGTTTAAGCCAAATTTAGAAACTCATCTTATTCCGTTGCTGGCAACAAAGATAGAAGATAGTTCTCTGGAGTCAAAAGATAAAGGCACTGATGCATATTTGAAGGATGCTCTACATCCACTTCTGAAACAGGTATTGTTTTTATTCATTTAACAACTATCACTATTTATAGAGAGAAAAGGGGGGAGGGGATAGTCTAGAACATCTTTGTTCAAGAATCCAGGATTATGTGGTTTGGGGACTTGCTGGCTGGTTTAAACTCTCTCTCTCTCTCCCCCCCCTAGCATTTTAGCCCACCGGGCAGTTGCTTTATGGGGGGGCTCACTTAGGATGGTCATGGAACTTGCAATATCCAAACTATCAATATACCATGATAAATAATCCAAAGAAAGAAGGAAAGCCGTTCATTCTGCACTTTGTGATCTGAATGAAATCCGTCTCCTCTGGACATAAGCACTAAAACTTTCTGGTATGAAATATAATAATGAAAACATCTTTTCAAAGTCTTTTAGACCAACATGCATGGGAAAGTTGTAATAGAAAATTTTCGTAGTTTATGTGTCAGTAGTTTAAATAATTTTATCTTATTCTCTCTGTATGCACGATTTTTCATATGATTCAATTTTCAAATTGTTTGAAAAGATTTGCACAGACATACCTTTATTCTTGAACTCAAATTTTGTTAGTAATTTACCTATTGGTTGGAAATGGGAACGCCTATGTTAATTAAGTTGCAATATTATAAAGTTGTAGTTAAACCAAGAATTATTTATGAGTCAGTGCTTTAACTTGATCGCCAGGTCTTATCGGAAGAGCTCTGTTGTGCAGCTGATGATATAGTGAGCTTTGAGTTGAATGTGTGTGATACCCAACCTAGCTGTCTTGGAGGCGGGAATGAGGAGTTTATTCTCTCAGGAAGATTAGATAACCTCGCATCAAGCTATTGTGCATTAAGAGCTCTTATTGATTCTTGTGAATCTACTAGTGACTTAAAGAGTGAACAGGCAGTTCGAATGGTTGCTTTATTTGATAATGAAGAGGTAATATTTTTATTGTGTACTTTGTGAATGATATGCAGACTGGAAGTTTTGCATCTCTTGAATTGGCCAAAGATCTTTGCATATTTTCTCTCTCGGCCATAGAAATTCTTTTCAATTTGATAATTTCTATTGATTATAAGATAGTTGTTAGGTATCCTCAAGCTAAACCAGTAATTCTCACTCTAAAGAACAACTATTAACAAGAACACAACTAAATAAGAAACCAACCCTCCGATAAGGATAGTTCTTCAATATCGAAGGGGGTTATTTACCGATATATTTCGAAAGGAGAAAGAACGATTACAAATAAGTCTCCCAGCTATTCGAGAGGCTGGTTCCCTCCCACAAGACAAAATGTCCACAAAAAAATTTCACACCCCACACTGAGGCACACTCCTCTCACAAAAACCTCACTCCCCTGCCCCTTTCCGTACAATCAGGCCTCATTCTCTTGTGGTCCCCAACCCCTTACTAACATTTAACTTTCTGCCCTTCCTTTCATACTTCTTAATAATGGGGGGCCTTACAATAGTACTCCTATTAACTAAAAAACTGAAGTTTTTAGGCAACTTTGATCATCAGAAATGAATTCTATTTCTGTTTCCTTCAGCCATTAGAAAGATGAGTAGAAGTGAATTTTCTAGAGAAGGAGATGAATGATCATCGGTCCATACTCTGGTGGTATACTTTCTGTTAGAGAGTAAAGCAATACCTTCCAAGCGCATGACAACCGAAGAGATCAGTAGTTTCCCAATCATTTTTATTCCACGAGCATTAATTCTCTAGGTTTTCTGAAAAAGTGGAAGAATTATATAGGAGGCAGATAATGTTGATAAGTTGTCAAACCGTATAGCCAGGATATAAAATATAGAGACCCTCCATATATCCTCTCGATATATTTTAGTTCGCACACTAACGATTTAATATTGATAAAATGAGGGAAAGCTATAGGCTTCTGAAATCAAACTTCCAACTGCTATTTTTACTTCTTACTACCCTGCACCATAATCTTGCCAAAGCTATGTTCAAAGCTATGTTCGATTTTTCCCTATTAGCCTATGCCAAGGTTGTAACCCATCTAGCTTGAATTCTATATTCACTCCAAGCATTCTTGCCAAAGATGTCTGCTGAAACAAGATCCCTCAGGTTTGGTGTAATTATAGCCTTACCATGGATATTAGAAACTAGAAGGCCTTTATCTGTTAGTCTTTTGTTGGGAAAGGGTTCTCTCGACCCCTCAGTTATTCAAATGATCTTTGAAAGGTCATTGATGAATTATCTATATGAAGGGTCTTTCTGCAAATAAGTAGTTATCATTTCTCTTTTGTTCATATTAGTAATGTCTTGCTTTTGTCTTTAATTATACTAGTCCTAGTATGATCATTTCATGACAGCTGTTTCATATATATCTATATTGTCATTAACTTTTCCTATTTAGGTGGGTTCAGGTTCAATTCAGGGAGCTGGTGCACCCACCATGTTTCAGGCCATGAGGCGCATAGCCAGCTGCTTAGGTCAAGGATATGTTGGTGAAGGTGCTTTTGAGCGCGCTTTTAGGCAATCATTTCTTGGTACGTTTCAATTCAAAGTAGAAAAGGATTTTTTCCTTGAAAGATCAACTACTATATATTTAACGTGCGATCTAACTGATGATAGGAAAACTAAAAGATAAGTCAGAAGCCCTAGACATGTTATGTTTTCATTTCAAGAGTAACTGAAATAATCAAGTAGTAATCTTAAATTAATTGTGAATATATGAACTTGAAAAGTTGGATTTGGTCTGATTTAATTTTGAATGCTTTGCATGTAATTAAAAATTTTCCTGGACCTTTGTGAATATTTACGGTTAAATTAAGATTACTATCTGGCCCTCTTAGGTTGATTTCTTAACACCTAGGTGTTTCGTGGTTTAATTTGACTCACTTTTATCTGTTTCCTATAAAAGAATTACTTTCTGCCGTCTTTTCCTGACATAAATATAGTTACCCTCGAGTCAGAGCGTTGATATTCTTGTTGGTACCACATAAACACTTGATGTAAACTGGTTGGAAAAATTATATTTTTACCAAAACGCTTATACTTGTTTAATTTACAAGAAGATAAATTTGAACAAAGCAGGGTAAATATACTATGTTTTTGTTACATATCTGAACGTCTAATATCTTCCTTATATATTATATTCTAAATAGTGTCTGCGGACATGGCCCACGGAGTTCATCCAAATTTTATGGATAAGCATGAAGAACACCATAGGCCAGAAATGCAAAAAGGACTTGTCATAAAGCATAATGCAAACCAACGCTATGCTACAAGCGGAGTCACAGCTTTTCTTTTCAGAGAATTAGGCAGAATTCATAACTTACCAACGCAGGTACGTAGGCTTGAGAAATTTTTTTTCAGCTTCTATTTTCACTCACCGTTCAATCATAATAGATACCATAATTTTAGTTCTTGCACTGGACAAATTATTCAATGAAGCTACCACAATGTGGCTGCCTCATAATAATCGTTGAAGGTGAATTCAATAATTTTCATTTTCCTTAATAACCACGGGATCTAAATTCGAAGTACTTCTCTCTTTACATCTATTGGTGAAAAACTGCCAGCCACATTTTGATGGCTTCACTGAATAATTTCTCATACTATTGTGGACAATTATTAATATTGAAATTAGATATGGTTCCTTTTTTATAATTTTTTTTTTTTAATTTTTAAATTAGATTTGCTATATTCACAAATGCTGCCTATGCTCATGGTAGGATTTTGTAGTGAGAAATGATATGGGTTGTGGATCTACCATTGGTCCAATACTTGCTTCTGGAGCTGGCATCCGTACTGTGGATTGTGGTATCCCTCAACTTTCCATGCACAGGTACAAAGTTGATTCCCCCTCTTGACATAATGTTTTTGCACTCCTTTCGTTCATGTTTAAATCTAATTTTGAATGTTTAAATCTAATATGGCAATAGACTCTACAGTACGTTAATGATACTCATCAACCTTTAATATCGTGACAAATTTATTTTTTGGATTATTATATTTAAGTTAAATACCATTTTGGTCCATGTACTTTGATAATCTTTTTTTTTTTTAACTTGGTACTTTGAGAATCTTTTCATTATAATTCTTGGAATTTTAAATGTTCAAATTTAGTCTGCACTTTCAATAAATCTTAAAATTTAGTCCTCATCTTTAGTTTGAAGTTAATTTTTATCTAGCTTTACAAAATAATAATAATAATTTTCATTCAACAAAAGATACAATATGAATATATTTTCAAAATTTACAAATGGAAGATTGATAAAGACCAATCATCTTTTAGAAATATTAACTATGAACTAACGTTATGAATTAATTTTTAGAATTATCAAAAGTACGAAGACTAAATTTAAACATTTAAAAGTACGAAAACTAAAATATAATAAATTCCAAAGTACATGGATCAAAACGATAATTTAACTTATATTTATGTACTGACATTTTTAGTTTTCTAAATCATATTCAAACCTTTTTTTCCCCTTGGAAATTTTACTACTAAGATACCTGGTGTTTTTTAAAAAATTAAATTAAATTAAAAAATAGATATTGTAAACTTAATTTTTAAAATGGAAAAGAAAAACAAAATTTTCGACAAATGGAGCCTAAATTCTTTCAGTTTTTGGAATAATTTTAACACGAATACCACAAATGTGGGGTATGAGAATTTAAACCTCCAACCACAAGGGAATGAGTAGATATCAATTACCGTTGAATTCTGTTCATGTTGACTTTAACGCACTCTTATTAGAACCATAGAATGTCAACATATTTTATGCCTTTTTGATAACCGTTTTGTTTTTTATTTTTGAAAATTGTGTTTGTTTTCTCACAATTTCTCTACAATGGTTTTCATCTTCTCTACAAAGGTTTCCATCTTTCTTAAAGAAGCATTTGAGTTTCTAGCTAAATTTCAAAAACAAAAACAAGTTTTTGAAAACTATTTTTTTCTAGTTTTCAAAACTTAGCTTGGTTTTTGAAAACATGTCAAAAGTAGATAAGAAAACCATGGAAATACATAGGTGAAAGTAGTATTTATAGACTTAATTTTTAAAAACAAAAAATTAAATGATTATCAAACGTGACCTCATATTTTAAATTTTTGTTTGTGTAACAAGTGCTGGTTCTTGCACTGATGTATTGCATACTACTTTTACTATAATCCATGTAGATGTAGGTAAATTCTCTTGGTATAGTATGAAATATGGAATGATGATCATTCTTTCTGCATATTGACACTTGACAGCATACGAGAAATTTGTGGGAAAGAAGATGTAGACACAGCTTACAAATATTTCAAGGCTTTTTATCAAACGTTTTCTAGTATAGATAGAAAACTGAAGGTAGATGCCTGAAAAGTTGCCCGACTTACTCTGAATCGATTATCGAATGTGCCATTGACGAGAGGTAAACGAAAAAAGCTATTGTCAATTTATGTGTCGCCCAACATTTACATTTGGAAAACAAAGATAAAATGCAACACATTTTTTTTAATTTAAAAAAAATAATAATAAATTTAAGGGTACAGAGGTCCTTTGAATATGATCTCCCATCTGAATTAGAGTTCCTCCCGTTTGATAACGTTCTTGTTTCTTGTTTCTTGTTTCTTGTTTCTGTTTCTCGTTTCTTGTTTCTGTTTCTTAAAAATTAAAAACAGAAACATGTTTGATAACTATTTCTATTTTTTGTTTCTTGTTTTTTGATAAAAAAATAAAATTTAGTACATATACTATAATAAAACATATAACATACATTAAAATAAATATAAAATAATTATAAAGATGTTATAGTATTTTATTAAGGCCTAACACCTAATTAATAATAATAAATTTTATCCCTTCAAATGTTGTTCAAATTTGATTTGCAATGTTATTTCTTACTTCAATTAATTCACCTTGAACGATTTTGACTTACAAGAGTTAGTTAAATTAGACGAATTTGTAAATTGTCTAAGGTCAGACAATCGAACATACCCACATTTCTTTAATTTAATAATAAATTTTATTTTTATTTTTTCTTTAAAAATGCATTAGCCAATAATACATGCAAGTAAAATTAGAAAAAGAGAGAATGTATATATTTTTTTACATTTAATGATAAACATGAAATACATTATTAGTTTATTTATTTAATAAAAAATAAAATCGTACCAAGAAGAAAAATAATAGATAATTAAATAGAAAATAATAACTATAAGCTCGTTAATGTAAAGTAAAAGAAAATAAGAAAATAAGAGAATAAAAACATAAACGAAAAGAGAAAAGCAAAAAGGAAAAAAGAAAAAAATAATAATGAACTATTAAAAGAAAAAAGATTATGATGAAAGAGAGAACGAATAGAAAGACATAAATCAAAAAATAAAAATAAAAAAGAAGAAAAAAACAAAAAGATTAAAAAGTATTAAAAGAAAAAAAACAGAATGGAAGAGAGAGAGGAGAGATGGGTAAAAAGAGAAATGAGAATACATGCATGAAACCTGAAAAAAAACAGAAACTACTTTTTGAAGTTTCTCAAAATCTGCTTTTTTTTAAAAACGTTTCTAAAAAATTTAGAAACATGAAACATGATGGTTTATCAAACAGGTTTGTTTGTTAAAAAATGAGAAACAGGAACAAGAAACAAAAAACAGGAACGTTATCAAACGAGCCCTAAGCGTCTATCGAGTTGCCTTCTCTCTGACTGTTATTTGGCAAAGGTTGTGGAATTTTTGCATTTTTGTTCCTTCAAGGAACACACTTTTAAGGCCTCATTTAATGACATTTTTTAATTTTTTTAATTTTAAAGAAAAATTTGAATTCTTCGTCAAATTTGAAAAACAAAAACTTTTTTTTTTTTTTTAAATTTCCAAAACTTGACTTGAATTTTGAACACTTTTATTTTTAATAACAAAAATTTGACTTGAATTCTTAATATTTATAAGCTTAATTTTCAAAAACTAAAAATCAAATGGTTACCAAACGAGCCTTTAACATTTTTCTTTTGGCAATGTTCTTTTTAGTAACACGAAATAAAAATTACTGTATAAGTGAATGGTTTTCTATATTTAAAAAAACAGATGTTCAAATACTATTTTTCTATTTTTTAGAGTATAAATTTCGAAGACAATTAGATCAAGAGAACGGTTAGAAACTTTTCAGAGATAATAATTATTAAAAGGAAATGGAATATGTTATGGAAATATATTGGAAATGGTGTAAAAAATGACAGGAAAGAAATTTGAAACTTTGAAAAACATAAACATGTGTTTTTTTCTGGAAAGAAAAAAAAAAAAGAGGCAGAGACGTGTTAACGGAAATTTTGAGAAAGACTATCTCACAGAAGAAAAGTAATAGTGAAAATGAAAAAGAATTAAGAATGAAATATACTAGATTTTCATGTTTTTTTAACTGAATGTTTTGAGTATCTCACTTTTTTTTTCTTTTTTTATTCAGTTCGACAATTAGAGAATATAATAAAGAGTAGAAAACGAAAGCAAACTTATTTTTCCCAAAGACAACAATGGTTATAATTTCAAAGAAATTTTCAGAAATTTAAAATTCGAATTAATTATCAAATAACTTGCTTTTAAAAAAAATAATAAATAATGAAAAATAGAAAATAAAATGATGGCAAAACAGCAGCTAAAAAACATTTTTTAATAAAATTCACCTTCAATTTTAAGAAGTGTGCCTATACGGTTGCTTCTCGTGCATGTGGGAAGCAAAAAAACTTGCATGAAAGGTTCTCTGCCTTCTCTCAAAAAGACCATGGAAAATAGGAAATTGCATATCACCGCCGGTATGTTTTTAAAAATAAAAAATTATATGAATGAAGAATAAAATAGTTATCAAACAACATAAAACTTATTGTTAGAACAAATTACATGAATAATAATACGCTCCATTACAATAAATTTTCATAATCCCATTTTTTTTCACTTCACAGCAGTTTGTAAATGGTGCCATTTTTTTTTTTCATCTTGCTTTTGCAGGGTCATATTCCAATATAAGGATATCCATAAATTTTTGAGGAAGTACAAGAACTCAATTATTAAGGTCTCGTTTGATAACCATTTGATTTTTAAAAAATGTGTTTGTTTTTTCCTCATTTCTCTACAATGAGTTTCATCTTTCTTAAGAAATCATTTGAATTCTTAGTCAAATTCTAAAAACAGAAACAAGTTTTTGAAAACTACTTTTTTTTTTTTTAGTTTTCAAAACTTGACTTGATTTTTGAAAACATATTAAAAAATAGATAACAAAACAAATAAACCCATAGGTAGAAGGAATATTTATAGACTTAATTTCAAAAATCATGGTTATCAAAGGAAACCTCAATTAACCTAGTTCAACTTCAGCCAATTCAGTTTGAATTCATTATAAATTAAGGAGTATATTCTCTACTAATATACATTTCACTCTTCAATTTTTTTAAGTATTAGTGTTTGAAATAAGCAGATGAACGCTTAAAGGAATTATACTTTCCTTTTCTCTTTGACAATTTTCAATTGACCCAAAACCTTCAAAATCAATCCAAACTAAATTACGAACCAAATATTTTATGATTGAAATGAATTCATAAGACTTTTCAATTTGACAAATATACAACTTAAACAATTCAATTGAGATTTTTTTTTTTTTTTTTTTTTTTTTAAATCTCAATCCAACTCAACCCAACTATTAGAACCTCTAAAATCTATAAAGTTTATACTCACAAATTCATAATTTTTCAATCAAAATTTTAAAAACGTTTTTAAAATCGCATGAGAAGGAAGGATACAGGTAAAAACAAATAGATATAAAAGTTTCGTACCTTGGCATGTCGATGCCAAAAAAGATTAGTTGCATGACTGAGCAAGCCAGCCATCTCAACAAGCCCCAGACGGTGGAGGAAGATGCACTTAGGAATTAGGCCTCCAAACATTCAGAAATGTGACGATAATAAACGATCATGCCTTCTTTTTTTGGATAATTTCACAAATTAGTCCCTGCTGTATTGAAGGTTATAGTTGGCTAATAAACTTACATGACAGTAAATTGTCAAAATTTTAAAGAAAAAATGAAGGCTTTTAATCCCACCTCTAAATTGGTAAATGGTAGAATTTTTAAGTTTCATTCTTTTTGAAGACCTTTTTTTCTTATCTAAATTTTCGTTAATTTACTAAGTATTATACCATGTAATTTTATTATTAGTCAAGTTTAAACATTCATCAATAATGAGACTAAATTAAAAATAGTTAAGATAGGAAGGAGTAAATTGAAACTTTTCAAATAGAGCCTAAATTGAAAAAAAATACCCGTACATTAGTGACTAAAATATAAATTTATCCTTTTTTTTTCTTTCCTTTCTTTGGTGGGGTGGGGGAAGTCAACAACTGTGTTCAAGGAGCAAATACCTCCGTGGAAGACCTGCACGTACTTGCCCAGACGGATGCTAGTTTTTCTATTAACTTTTCAACTTCATAGGAGGCAAAAAGGACTGGAGAGCTCTGCCTGTTGGTGCAATTTTCAATCCATTGACATTCTCGATCATTCTTAAAACATGCAAGAAAAATTTAGTGAAACTAATTGCGGGAAGGATCCATATAAAGTTCATAAAAGTAATAGGTCATTGGATTCCACCTCAGTTCTCTATAATAGCCAATGGCCTTACTGGGTGGGACCAAGCTAATCCAAAAGCTGAAGGCAAAAGAGCACAAGGAATAAATTAATGAAACAAAGCTGGTAAATGCTTTTAAAGTGTGCAGGAATAAAGGGACCAGTAATTAAAGTGACCGCATACAATGCAAAATGTATAATCTATATGAGAAATAAAAGGAGATGGCAAAATAAATTTTGCTCAAGGAAAGTTTTACTATTCATCATCTACAATAAAGTTGAGTTTGAACGGAAAGAGTTATTCATCTTCATACCTGAGAAAGGGGCTGATGAACTTGCTCGTGATGATGAATAAAAGGGCATTTCAGACTGCTGGAAAAGATACTGAGAGGAATGCAGAAATATGGCTGATGTGGAGTCTGCATCAAACCTTTGCACTTAAAAGGCCAAATAACTGCCTCTGGAGGACCAGACCTTATATCTGCCGGAGATGATTGCGTAGACCATGGGCCACCTACATGAAAAGGAATGGCCTGGGGTTGAGTATTCTTTCCAAAGTTGCAATATTACCCTTAACCTTTCATAAACATTTCAAAACCACCACTGAAGTAGAAATCCGTTAGAATGTTGAACAGAAAGTGGAAACGGCGGTGAGTGGAAAGCTTGTGTTCCGCCACGTTGACTTTTCGTCCACATTCTAACGGAGGGTAGTTTTGCAACGGTTATGAAAGACCAAGAGTAATATTACAAATCTTGAAAGAATAAGAGTATTTTTGAACCAAAGAGTAAGGTTTGGGGGTATTTTTTATAATTTAGCAAAAGTTATAGTCCAATGGCTTAAAACTCTGTTTACCATGGGTTTTCCATACAATTAACCAACCAAACAACTACACTACACCAGTTAATAAACTATCAACAAAACATCAAACATACTAAGTAAACAACAAGCTATAATAGATAATGCAAGGATTCTCTAACTTACTAACGAAATGAACTGAATAGTAACAATCAGCAACGAATAAATTAGCATAAAATATTAAAATATTAATCAAGTGGAGAAACTACTATGAACACCACCTCTGTGAACTCAACGTCGTACACATGTGTATGCATAGAAAAGGAAAGGAAACCTACGATTTATTCAATTTGCGTTGTACAAAAAATGTTATCACAGAATTCGTCTTCTGAGAAATCAAACGGAAAAAATACTTGATCACCTCTTCTGTGAACTCAACGTAGACATGTATGCGTATAGTCGGTAATTTATTCCATCTGACTTATAGAAAAAATGTTATTAGAGAGTTCTTTCCAGAAATCAAACAGAAAAACTACTTTGAACACCGCCTCTAAGAACTCAATATAGATATGCATGCATATAGAAACAAAAGGAAAGGAAAGAAACCCTACGATATAGTCAGCAATTTTATTCCATCTGCCTTTATACAAAAAAGCAATTAGAGAATGCTTCCGAAAAATCAAATGTAAAAACTACCAAGAATACCGCCTCTGTGAGCACAACGTAGACATGAATGCATATAGAAACGGAAATGAAACTTATGATATCATAAACAATTTTATTCCACTGCCTTTAAAAACGCTATTGGAGAATTCTTCCCAGAAATCAACACCAACAGCAACGAATAGAGCACAAATAACACGTATGTCGAGTGGAATGGTTCAGACAAGTAAAACAAACAGCTACGACTTGGTCGACACCAGTAAAAGAATAAATCACTTACTCGATAAGCGCTTGGAAGGATTCTGACAAAACCTAACGAAGGAACCGATCAACCTGACTGATATTATCCTCGGACTCATTAGCAGAAATCGAACGATCTGAGAGAGCATCACCGGCAACGGAATGCTGCAAGAGTTCGGAATTTGGTAGAAGCGGATGGCAACATCAATAGTCTCACGGCCCCATCCATATCAGTGATCTTCCATGAATCAGGACCTTCGAGATCCTCTGCTGCAGAGCCCTCCATGGTAAGAAAGGACCGAAACTCCAAACTCTTGGCAGCAATCGAAGCATTAGAGAAAAAATGCGTCGAAAACAAAGATCGTAGGTAATCGAGTACTCAAATTGCATGCTAAATCGCTAGAAGTTAGGGTTTCAGTATCGGAAACCGGTAGAACAAAAAAAATTAATCGAGGGATGAAATTTGGCGCGATTGACCGCAACGGTGGATTTTCCCGAGAGATATCGATCGCAGCAAGAGAAGAAATGGAGAGAATATGCATCAAAACGAAGATCGCTGATAAATTAAGGAATTCGGATTGCATTGAATCTTCTTGGGATCAGGGTTCCCCGATGGAAGTCCCTGAACTGAACTTTGGCGGGAAACTGTTGAAGAAGAAAGAAAACGGAAGAATGTAATTTGACGCGTCACCAAGGATTTTCTCGATTCGGATTTAGGTACGTACACCGGAGACGGTGGTATTTATAGCGTGGGTATATTTGAATATTATTTTTCTTTTTTCAGTATATTTTAGTCACTTTTTTTTCTCAATTTTCAAATATTCTTTTAATTTTGAACTTTACCAAAAACTTATTTTAATATGTGTGCTTAAACTTTAATAAAATTAATATAGGAAATCTTTTTTGTTCATTTCTATAAGAACAATACTTGATTGAATACTAATGTATAGGTATCTTCCTACCTACACACCATCATTAAAACAATTAAGAGAGAAAAATGAGAAATCAAAACTTTTTTACTTTATATTAGTTGTCAAAAATTTAATGTATCTATACACTGGTATGCAGCCAAATATTGTTCTTTCTATAATCGATAAAAACCTATACTACCAGATGGTTAGAACCACATGTACAAAAATTAAAACATCTTTTTATAACATCTTGGTAGTAATTATCACATCTTTTTTCTAAAGTATATAACATTACCATTGTGGAAATGAGAATTCTATCTTGTATTATGTAGAAAGATTACCGATGACTTAATCATAAAGATACATTCGGTTGTAACGTAGAAAATAGAGGATTGATTGATAAAAAAAAAAAAAAAAAAAAGTCCAGGCAGAAGTACAACCTTCCAAAAAAATCTCTCTATTACCTTTTTGGTATGTGGTTGCTCATCAAGTTACCCCCTAAATAATCCACTATTGTTCTTTGTCCTCCAAATAACTCAAATAAAACATCAATTATCATCCTAAAAATCTATGGTTCAATCTTTCACTCGTACCATCACTGACTCAAAAAAAAAAATTATGTTTATTTGATTAGAATCTAAAATTAGGATATCATTACAAAAACAGCAAATTTTAACAGTTTTGACACAATAATTTTTAAATTAAAATTTCGTACGCCAGTATTTAAGTGGTTAATCACCGAGGATTGAGCTAGTTCAATGGCTAAGAAAGTCGGAACAAGTCTCGATCCTCACAATTTTAATACTATATTTTCAATGGAAAAAGAATAAGCAACAAACTAATTGTTTTCAATTATTAAGCGAAGTGTTTAAAATCAAAATATATCTGTCTTGTTTGTAAAGAAAAAATCAATCCAAAGACGAGACGTTATGGCACAATTGCTTCCAAAAGTACTTTCAAGTTTCAAACATAAAGGAAATTGCTCATCTTTGGTTAGATTGTTTAATTAACTAAGACGATTTACTCAGAAAAAAAAAACAAGTTAAAAATCAACTTCGAATTCATTTTTTTCCAAGTATAACGTATCCATTTAGGAGCTGTGTAAAATCTTAGATTAATTACTCGTAAGTTAATTATCTCTCCAATTAATTTAGAATCGTCTCCAATATAAACGATCTATTTGGCATGAAAGTATATATTAATATAGGTACACCATAGACGGTAGTATTTGTAGCGTGGTATATTTAAATTAGTCTCTTCATAAATATATATGATCAACAGAATTATAATAAATATATATGATCAACAGAATTATACATTCACAACAATTCTAAAAAAAAAATTGTCATATTTGGAACACGTTTGAAACTTATCATAAAACTTCAAAGACTGTTAATCTTTACTGCAAAATAATTCTCAGCAACTATTTATTGGAAAAAAATAAAATAAAATGACTAGTAATATTACAAGTATTGTACTACTTAACTACTCAAATTCGCTATTTTTATGAAAAACTTCAGTTACTCTAAAAATAGGTTGCCTGTAAAAGTAAACCAAGGGGGAAAACCAATTAACTACACATTTTCAATAATCTTTTCTAAAAATCAGAAAACAAATTAAAAAACAAACTCCAGGCAGTCTAGACTTCTCCACAACAATATTCAAACCTATAATGAACATTCACCATATAATCATACTAATATTATATTAAACAAAATATAGAAAGGTGTCGAAGTAGTACCAAGATTCTTCAAGATATGAGAAGCTGAAGATATGGTGTATGCTGCATGGCGATTGAGGCATCCCTCAAATTTACATTCAAAGTATGAACTTGATGCCCTTGACAAAGAGCACCCTCCATTTTCATCAAAGCCTTAAAAGGCTAAAAGCACAGATGCAGAGCGAAGTCGCATTTCTAAAGATTTCATACCTGCTCATCAAGTGTGAAATTGCCGCTCGATCCCACAAATAGCCGATTCCCAGATGGGATATCTGGGTTTGGTTTTGCTCAAACTGCTAAGCTGATTAGGAAATGAAACATAATTTCCATTTCCACGCATCCATCTTCGCCCTGGCAACAAGAAAGGATATTTATTGGGTATGTCGTATGCGTTAGTTTTAAGGAACTTCCTGGCAGTAGCGCCATTGAAATGAAATCGAAACTATTCTGTGCACTTACAGGATTTAGCAGAGTTCAGAGCAAAACTGTGAAACCGATGTTGACGAAATTATTAGGTTTCCAACTGGTACTCGAGCTGCAGCTACAGATCTCTCTCGATCTGTATATTTTATCCAGTTTAACCTTCTTCTCCCGGTTGTGTCATTGAGGTTTCTTCCATGACATTTCATTTCGCTAAATTGTTAGCATTCTTACAAGTACAGCTATGAGTTTCAGTTTTGCAATGACAAAAAACCATATCCTCCTGTGCGCTGAAAATGTAAACAAAATAACTGAAGAACTGGAACGAAACTTCATTGTAAACAAGAAGCCACACTAAAGAATACCCTAAAAGATATTAAACATCCATGAAGCAAAAAATCCCGAGAAAGAAGTAAATGATTCCTGGTCCAGAGGACCTCACTAGGGATATATCAATTGCAATGAGAAAGAGATAATAGATGATAGGCCATAATGGCTATGCCATAAAAGATGAGCAGAAAAGATCAAAGAACTTGCCATGTCTGAAGAACGTGCAGAAGTCCATTTAGGACAACAAAAACAGATAATCATTTAAAAGTCCCGTATGACAATACACAGTACTGGAAATGTCTAACGTAGGGTTCTGAAAAAAGGTAGGTCCAACATGATGAAGAAATCCCCAAGTTCAGAATTAACAGCTTCGAATATCCTCTCAACAATAATCTCCTTCCATTGACTATAACCTTAGAATCAACTACAGAACCAAAGAAGATGATAATACTATGATAATGTTTAAAACTATATCATCAGATATAAAGCCAACAAATATTACAAAATGACACATTTTTATCTACGTTCTCATTTTTTTCGATTTCTTTCAAGTTCAATTTACAGAGAGTGAGCGGGTATGGTAGGCAGAGTGACAAGTTCATATATCATTCAAAAAATCACATACCTTCCTTCAAGATCTTGCAGGTCCATTCCCAGCGGGTTGCTGATTCTTCTATTTAACTTTTCATCATTATCAGTGGCAAAAGCAACCTGAACAGCTCAGCCTACTAACGCAAATTCCAAAGCAATGAGCTTCTACATCAACCATAAGAGTTGCAAGAAGCTCCAATGAAACTGATGGTGGGAAGAAGCATATTAGGTCCCAGAAAATATAGATCCTTCTTCAGTGCCCACCTCAGTTCTATATGCCTGCCCCCTGCCATTTCAAGTAAAAAATGTACACTGAAAAGCCCACGATATATCTTAACTACCAGATGGCAGGGAGCAGGCATGGCCCATGCCCCTCACCGGGGCCGCGCTAATCCAAAACTTGCATCTGGTTGCTGTTGGTATTGCTGCAAAACCAAAAGATCAGGGTCAACAGAGCATGAATGAAAAAGAAACACTCTGATACATTGTCTTTATGCAGGCAGAAGAAAGGTAGCAATCCCAAAAATAAAAAGACGAAGACAAGTTAAATGATACAAATCATTTGCACAAAAGCAAACTTTGCTCGCTCATTTTCTTTTTCTTTCTTTTTGACTTACAGCTGCCCTTTTTTTTACTCATAATTTTACTCATAATCTGTAATCACTTGCAAAAAAAAAAAAGGGAAGAGTTGTATGTCCAGTGACTACAGTTCGAATAAAAAATTAAATACTTCCATTTAGTAGTATAGTGTTAAAGCTACTAGATAAAATATCAGCAGCACAAATACTCAAGAAAGAGAAGGGCTTGCATCCAAGCTTGGCATAAAAAGATTGTGGCACCAAATATTCAAATTCAATAATACAGCTGGTGAGTCCAAACCTGTGAAAAGGGTTGATGAGTTTGTTCATGAGGATGGATAAAATGCATTCCAGACTGTTGACCAGGATACGGAGAGGAATGCAGGTACACGCCAGAAGATGAATGTGCGTCAACATTTGGATTAAAAGGTCGAATCATTGCTTCTCGATGACCGTACCCCAATCCTGCAGGAGATGATTGGGTATTCCATGGCCCAGGTACATGTTGAGGGAGTGGCCTAGGCTGACATTCTGAAACAGCCTGTCTATGAGCAGAGCCAAGTTGTGGAAATTCAGTGTTGTAGTTCACTGCAGGAGCGTACATGGGCTGCACAGTGTATGGCCCACCACTGAAGCCAAACCCAGGGTCAAATCTCTGCATATACCTGAAGGATTTACAACCAGAAATTTGGCTAAATTACTATCCCAATGTAAAATTCAGTATGCATCTCAGATGGAAAATTTTCTAAATAGAAAATTGACACATGTCAATTAACACCCCCCTCTTTACTTCATCATCGAGCAGTTACTTCATGACTTGAAAATATGTTATTTCTTCAATTATAAAAAGTTGTGTTATTTGACAAATGTTAGCATATATATGATTAATCCTCAAGAAAATATGAGAACCCTAAGTGTCACTAAATAATAATAAAACTTATTTAATCAAAAAAAAATTCTCTCAAAAGAAACACAGGAATAAATGGAAAGCTTTGGAGCTTTCAAAAACCTGTTCATCCATCTCTTACCAAAAGAAACAGACAACTGCAAAAAAAAATTAAGATCAAGCGATGAGAATAATGAATTGCATTTCGTACCTATCGTAGCTCCTGTCATAATCAGGGTCCTTGCTGTCAATCTCACGATCTCTAAAAATGGCTACCCTACTATTTGGTTTGTGCTGCCTACTAGGCAGCTCCTTGTCAGTCCTACTTCTACTTATTCTACTGCTACTCGTAGAACAGTCAATCAAACCCCTACTAAAATTTGTATCAGAAACTCCAGAAATCATCTTCTCCTCAACCTTTGCAACACCCAAGGAGCCACGATAACTATCCTGCGGTCTAGGATCAGCATCTACTTTCCCACCTGTATGACTACCTGAATTAATGCTGGAGTTAAATATTCGAGCACGAGCTTTATTATACTCCTCCTTCCTTTCTTCCACACTTTTGGAACCACTTGATTTTGATGAATTTGCACTTGCATCTCTGGCTACTTGGGACCGCTTCTGGGGCCTCTGTTTGATAGCAACCTTCATGGTATTATTTTCTTCTGCTGGTAGAGTTACAGGAATATCTGCAAGGCGGATAGCAGGAAGACGGCATTCAGAAGTCTTGCGAACAATAATATTGGAACCAGATCCATCAGGCAAACTATTGTCCAATAGAACCATGGACTGCAGTGAATAATGTTGGGCTACCCGATGGGCAGCCAACCGTAAATATGAAGTAGGCAACTGCTGAAACTCTAGTTGTTGTCGAGCAGGATCACGTATAAATTTCTCAACATCTTGCTCCATGCGCAAAACTAAAGCAATGATAAATATTCAATATCATCAATCGAGGGAATAGATCATTAATACCATGTTTTCAACAATATAAATAATGCATATTAATTATTAAGCACTGCAAACAGTGGTACTAGTCAGAATTCATGTAGATGAGGAAATGAGTTTGTAGGCATCATTGTAAAGTGCTTTCTACCTTTAGGTTATCTCCTTCTTTTTCTTTTGGTTTAATGAAGTTTCAGCGTCAAACAGTTAAACAAAAATGCTTGCAAGTAATCAACGAACTTTTAGATTACAAGAATTTAATTCTTGATTATGCTTTTAGGTGGTGATTTTTTTTCAGTTAAACAATTTTCCTTGGTAAGCTAAAAAGCTATAATGCTAATATGTCCACTCCTATCCAAATAGGAGTAACAAAACCTACTCCACTTTGATTTGAAAAAGATGAAGTCTAATTACAAAGGGAATTGAAAAGTGCAGACCAACAAAGTCATGATATTTATCTAAATCTAGAACCTCTCCCCAACCCATAGACTTCCTTTAAATAGCCCCCTATTTCTTTCTATCCATATTCTCCCTAGATGAAGCTGTAAGGTTCTCCTTACTTCTATTGATAATGGAACAACCCGAAGCCCTAAGGCAATACAAAACGCCCAGCCAGATCGGGAAACTCTCCTCCTTCCTATTTGCACTCAGCAAATTACACATAAAAAACATAAAAAAAAGGAATAACGAAATGCTGAATATAAGGCTATAACAGACGAGTGGTCCCAACCACCTTCTCCACAATCCCACTACCATGGCCTCTAACTACTTGTGTCTTGGAGAATTTCCTTTCTTGCCCCTTCGGCGATAGTGTGCTATGATCGGTGGCCTCACATTACCCCCGTGCTGCCAAGAAACCTTGTCCTCAAGGTTGAATTCAGGAAATTGTTGTTGAAAGTCTCGTATTTTCTCCCAAGTAGCTTCATGCTCAGGTAGCCCCTGCCATCCAATTAAGGCTTCCTCCTCCTCAGTCTAGTTATTAACACGATAAGCATAAACCTCTTGGGGTATTGCCACCCATTCAAATTCCTTAGACAACATTGGGGGATCGGCTTGGACCTCTTGGTGGCTGCCTACTGCTCTCTTCAGTTGATATAAATGAAAAACAGGGTGGATAGTTGCCTCAGCTGGCAAGTGAAGTTTTAAGCCACGGGTCCGATTTTCTCGTCAATGTAATACGGCCCAAAATACTTGGGAGAGAGCTTCTCATTCCTTTTCTTTGCGAGGGGAATTTTTCGATACGGTCGCACCTTTAGGAACACCCAATCCCCTACCTCATAGGTCACCTCTGTTCATTTTCGATCGTCGTACTTCTTCCTCCTCTCTTGGGCTAATCGCATATGATTTTTTAAAACATCCAGTGTCGTGTCCCTTTCCACTAGTTGTTGCTCCAAAGTAGCATTTGATGTTTTCGCCATACCATAGGATAGCAACGGAGGTGGAATTCAACCATACACTGCCTGAAACGAGGTGATGCCGATGGAGATGTGATCAGTCGTATTATACCAAAATTCGGCCCAGTTCAACCATGTTGTCCACTGCTTTGGTCGCTCACTGGAAAAGCACCTCATATAGGTTTCCAGACCCTTGTTAACGATCTCCGTTTGGCCATCAGTGTTTGGCCATCAGACTGTGGGTGATACGAAGAACTCTTGCGCAACTTAGTTCCTTATACCCAAAACAGCTCTGTCCAAAAGTGATTGAGGAAAATTTTATCCCGATCTGATACAATTGACCTCAAATAGCCATGGAGTCTGACTACTTCTCGCACAAAGACCTCTGCCACTGATTTGGACGAATAGAGTGTTTGAGTGCCATAAAGTGTGCCATTTTGCTCAATCTATCCGCTACCACCATAATTGTATCAAAACCTCCTGACTTCGACAATCCCTCTATGAAGTCCATTGAGAGATCCTCCCAAATTCTCTCGGGAATTTCCAATGGCGCCAACAACCCTGCTGGTGAAATGGCCAAAGTCTTGTTTCTTTGACAAATCAGACAGTTCTCAACATATGCCTTGACATCCGACTTCATACCTTCCCAATACAATTCCCCAGTCAACCTTTTGTAAGTTCTTAAGAATCCTAAGTGTCCACCCATGACAGAGTCGTGGTACGTATGCAAGATAGTAGGGATGAGAGTCGAGTTTTATGATAATAATAACCTTCCCTTATAAAGCAGGTTCCCCTGTACCCATGAGAATTTGGGGACACTTTCTTCATCCTCTTTCAACTGCTGAATTATTTTCGCCAACTTAGTGTCAGCTGCGACCTCCCCTTTAATGGTTTCGACCTCTAAAATCGCAGGAACAGACAAGGAGTTTAATTGGGCCATTGGAGGTAATCTAGACAGAGCATCAGCTGCCTTGTTCTCTTGCCCAGGTCGATATTTTACTTCGAAATCGTACCCCAACAATTTTGCTATCCATCGTTGATCGTACCCCAACAATTTTGCTATCCATCGTTGATATTGTGGTTGTATCACACGCTACTCTAATAGGAACTTAAGTGCACATTGATCTGTTTGAACTACAAATTTTTGGCCTCTCCAACGTTGTATGGCAAGTACAATTGCCATCAATTCTCGCTCATAGATGGACTTGGCCTAGGCTCTAAGGGACAGAGTATGGCTATAGTAGGCAATGGGCTGTTTATTTTGAGTTAGCACTGCGCCTAGTCCTGTGCCGAATGCATCTGTTTCTACTACAAAGAGGCGACTGAAATCGGGCAAGTCTAGCACAAGCAAGGTTACCATTGCTTTCTTCAACTTATAAAAGGCTTTTGTGGCTTCAGCATTCCATTCGAAGGCTCCTTTCTTCAACAATTGAGTCAAGGGAGCAGCCATGGCCACATAATTCTGGACAAATCGCCTATAATAACCGGTCAGACCCAAAAATCCACGCAAAGCACTAATATTCTGGGGTACTAGCCAACTCAACATGGCTCTGATCTTCTCCGAATTTGCTTCTACCCCTTCTGATGATATCCAGTGTCCCAAGTACTCAATTCGGGTTTGGGCGAATTGACACTTACTTCGATTTGCAAACAACTGATTCTCTCTCAAAATATAGAAAACCACGGATAGGTGTTTTAGATGTTCATTATAATCCTTGCTGTAAATCAAGATGTCATCGAAGAATACAAGAATGAACCTACGTAGGAAGGGTTTGAAGATTCTGTTCATAAGTGCTTGAAACGTTGATGGCGCATTCATCAGGCCAAATGGCATCACCAAGAACTCGTAATGTCCCTCGTGTGTTCTGAACGTCGTTTTCTCAATGTCCTTCTCATAGACCCGTATTTGGTGGTACCCTGATTTCAAATCTACCTTAGAGTAAACCTATGATCCTTGAAGTTCATCAAGTAACTCCTCTACAACTGATATGGGGAACTTGTCGAGGATGGTTACATTGTTCAAAGCCATGTAATCCACACAAAACTGCCATCCACCATCCTTTTTCTTGACAAGCAACACTGGACTGGAGTAAGGACTCACACTTGGGCGAATTACTCCTGCGTGTAACATCTCCTCCACTAGGCACTCTATCTCCCCTTTCTGCACCTGAGCGTAGCGGTACAGCCTAACGTTCACGAGATTTGTCCCTTCTTTTATGTGGATGGGATGATCTATCTCTCTGTGTGGTGCTAAGGTAGCAGGGGGTCAGAACACTTCCTCATACTCTTGCAATAAGCGACCAACCCCGTGGGGTAACTCTTCGAGAGTCAATGGATTTGTCGCTTCGCCCTCGGGCTGTATGGCCTCCAAGGCTTTGAATTCAACCAGAAAACCCTGATCACTCACCTCCCAGGTCTTCATCTTCTTCTTCAAGGTCACTTTGGACTTTGTCATGCTCAGGTCCCCTTTTAGAACGACTTGCTCCTCCCTTGTTCCTATTTTTATCGTCAAAGAAGGCCAATGTACACTCGTCTCTCCCAAAGTATGTAACCATTGCATCCCCAGTACCATATCGATCCCTCCTAATTCCAGGGGAAGAAAACTCTGGACCACTGTCAATTCACCCAAATTAACTATAACCCCCTTACATACCCCTCTGCCCTTGACTACAATTCCACCTCCCATGATGATCCCATAGTTGGCCGTTTCAGTCAAAGGTATCTTCAAAGCTTATACCAATCGTTGTGATATGAAGTTGTGTGTCGCTCCACAATCAATCAAGACCACCACATCCTGATCTTTAATTCTTCCCCTTACTTTGACCGTTCCTGGGTCTGTGATCCCAACGACCACATTCAACGAGAGTTCAACTGCATCCCTTTCTTCTTCACCTTGATCCAATTCCTCTTCACTAATCTCAGGCTCCCCCTCCACAATGTCATACTCCTCACCGTTGGCATGGACCACCATCGCCCTTAGTTCCTTCGCTTTACACTTGTGGCCAACTGTGTATCGCTCTTCACATCAAAAACATTGTCCCTTTTCCTTGCAACGTTGAAACCCTACATCTGTCAACCTCTTCATGGGCCTTTCACAACATGGCGCTCCCGTAGGGTTCCTTGTCAACGTGATCGTACGCATGGGTACAATCTCCTGGGCTTTCACTGTTTCCCTTCCCCCACTCCCAATAGTTCTTGGGTTTTGTGGGCCGCTTTTTCCCCCAACTGGGCCGCTTTTGTAGGCCTCCACACGGGCCAGTTCTCTATCCTCGATTAATTGGGCCGTCTCCATCATGTTATCTAGCCCTACCGACAGCCAACATGAGACCTCCGCTCTGATCACCCGATTCAAGCCATTCATGAAAGTATTTTCCAACACGTCGTTCGACAACTGCAGTAGACGGGCCATTAACAGTTCAAATTCATTGCAATACTCGACCACTGTTGTTTCTTGCTTCACTGCCGGAAATCGACCCAGAACACTCCCTTTTTGGCCTTCTGAAACCTCGCTAGCAACCGCAGCTTCAAGTCTTCCCATCCTGAAAATGGTTCTCGCTCCTCCTTCCCCTGATACCAATTCAAAGCCACCCCCTCGAAGCTGATCACCGCTACAATGAGCTTCTCAACATCAGATAGTTTGTGAATTTGAAAATACTTGTCTGCTCTAATACCGGCATCTCAACCTTCTTAAATTAGTTCTGATCCTCGGTGCTATCCTCTTCTTCCACCAGTACGCATTTGTTCTCTCCCACGACTCCTGGGCCCGAAGCCCCTCTCGAATCAACATAACTCTTTAACTTCTGACCTGAGCTCTCTCCATCTCCAGAGACCCCTTGATCTTGCCCACAGCGCCATCAACTCCGCGACTAGCATCGCCAGCAACTTCGATAGGGAAGCTACTCCTTCAATAGCAGGTATCCTCAACACCTTCTCTTGGATTCCATCGAGCTCCACCTTCATCTCTTACCTATCCCGATCCGCTAAATCCATTCTCTCCTCCATTCTCTTTTGAGCCATTTAGTCAATCACTCCCCAGGTAAGAATGCTCTAATACCAATATGTAAGGTTCTCCTTACTTCTATTAATAATGGAACAACCTGAAGCCCTAAGGCAATACAAAATGCCTAGTCAGATCAGAGAGGGCTGGGAAACTCTCCTCCTTCCTATTTGCACTTAGCAAATTACACAAAAAAAACATAAAAGAAAGGAATAACAAAATGCTGAATATAAGGCTATAACAGACGAGTGGTCCCAACCACCTTCTCCACAATCCCACTACCCTGGCCTCTAACTACTTGTCTCCTTTGCCCCTTCGGCGATAGTGTGCTATGATCGGTGGCCTCACAAAAAGTTTCAAGTGCACTAAGCCATGAAGTTTTATGCCTTTCCTCCAAAAACTGTGCCCACAAAACAATCCCTCAATATTTTCTGACAGAACCTTCAAGCAACCAAGATACTTCCAGCTCAATGAAGCATCCACCTCGCCATAGATTTTCTCTGACACTATATTACTTAGTTCTGTATGTGGGATATCAAGTTGCCAAAGTTTCATCAAGCAAACATCTGTCATTTCAAAAGAATGCAGACGCTCCATTTTCAATCTTACAAGACACTATGATCATGTATAAGGATTTGGTACTTCAAGATGCATTTCCAAGGCCCTCGTGCAATAGCAATAAAAAAACATTCCAGGCTTTATGTTTGAGTGGTTCCACTTCCATATTTGGCATCGATGACCTTTCTCCATAAGCCTTTTTCTCTCCATGGTAGCACCAAATCCATTAGGAAAAAATAGCCTTGTTTTTGTACGTTGAAACCACCTTGGACAAGATATTGTAGGGAGACATGCAATAAATCAAGAGGGTGGATAATGTGGCTTGCATAAGAGTGAGCTTCTCTCCCTTGGAAATATGAGAGTTTCCCCAAATTGAAGCCTTCTTTCATTCTTCTCCACGATAGGGAGCCTAGAAGGAGCATGCAAGTGGATCAGCATTTAACAACAAAAGCTAATTGAAATTTTGTAATGGTGGAAGGAAAGACCTTTAGAGTCTTTCTAATGATACCCTCACCACAATTTTGTACCACATGAGATGAGATTAATGGGTCCATAGTCTCTGACAGACCAAGTCTCCACCTTCTTGAGGGTGAAACAAATATAAATTTCATTGAGGCTTGCATTGATAATCCCATTCTTATTATTAGTTATCGTTTCTTCACTTTTTTCAAAAAGAAAAACCCTAGTTTCAAGCTTCTAATTTTTTTTTTATGATCCCATTCTTAAGAAAGTATCAAAACACCCTTATCCAATTGTCCTTGAGGATGTTCCAAAAAAAATTTACAGATCCCGAGCCAAGGAATTTGTTAGTGCAATTCATTCACAATGAGCCACGCTTCCTCTTTGTAGAAGGAATTCTCGAGCTCAAAGCATTGTTGATAAGAGATGGGGTCCCATAAAATAGGTTGTGGCAATGAATGGGAGCCCTCCTTTCTAGAATAAAAATTTTCATAATACTCAATGAATTCTAGCCCAATATCATGGCTTGTCAATGAACTTTCACCACCTTTCGAAAGAATCTCATGTATGCAATTTTTCCTCTTCCTAGATGTCACATTATGATGGAACATAACTGGAGTTAATATCCCCCATCACATTCAACCATTTTGCTTCATGCTTTTGCCTCCAAAGAGACTCTTCCTTGGAACCCATGGAAAGAAGGAATGTCTTAAGAGACCTCTAATTAACATGAACCGACATAAAGTCTCAGTTCCCTCCGAGGCGGTGCAAAGAGAGCTCCAAATGAAGTTGATTTCTTTGTGATGTGATGCAACTGAAAGCCTCCTCAATTCCATGTGTGGAAACTAGAGTGTCATAGCCGCATATTTCTCACAAAGAGGGTCCCATTTGTCAATGCCATTGGATAAGAGAATGGGATAATAGTCTTATGTAGCCCTTTCTAATCTTCCCACCAAGCCATCAGCAAATTTAGTAAGAGAGACTCTATTGCCAAGAATCTGTCTATAAAGGTAAGGGCGGAGGCCCCTAAGACTCTATTGCCATTATGACGAGAAAATCAATAAGGACTGCTTGATCAATAAAATTTCGAAATTTACCATGCTTCAAGTGGGGAGTCCTCTGCTGGATTTCTCATGTGACCATCAGGACACATTGAATTTCATGAGAATTCCATCTCAATTGAAGCAACCACAACCTCCTTGTCATAGATGGACTTTCGCACCAATGTTTTTAAAATAGTTTGAAGCATAAGCCTTGAGGCGATGCAATTGGGTCCCTTGCAGCTTACACCTATGCCACATACAAAGAGGCTCACACCTATGAGAATAGTGCCATAAGCCTCCCTACTTACGCATTCAAGGTACGAAAGGCGTAAGCCTCAAATTTCAATAATGTCGCATATTAAGAGATTGCTTCTGGCAATGGTGGGCCTATTTAGTAAGGTCAGCTTTCTTTTTCTTTTCTTTTCTTTGTTGATTATTTACAGCTTTTTTTTCTGTGGTGGCAAGAAATAAGGTGATTTTTCCCCTTTTCTTTCTCTTTTTAATCTTTTTTGTGAAATGCCACTATACAGATTTTCAACAAATATTGCTCTAAAATATTTTTTACAACTTTCCTAATTTTGTTAAGTATTGTTTAATGTTATATCTTCTAATTAAAAAAATTGATGAGTTATTTCTTGTGTAAAGTACCACATAATAGCCGCATAATTCTCTTTCAGAGAATAATGGAGCACCCTATGAAGCACATATATCGATACAACACACAGACACAGTGACACTTCATTTTTTTTAAATCTAGGACACAGACACAACAGGGACACATTTCTTAAAATATACATGTTTTAAAATGAATATCATTTTTATACCGAAGGAAATTCAAAGTCAATAAGTTATGCATTTATATGCTAAAAAAAATGTGTTTGATATTTTTTGCCCAAAATTTATTATTTCTATCCTATAATATTATGTGTCTATTTAGCATGCTTAACATGTATTCGATATGTGTCTACGTTGGACCCATATTGACATTATACGACTAGTATCTAACACATATCTATTGACATTGTACAACTAGTATCTAACACATATCTATTGTGTTAAAAAGTGTTTGATACATCTCCGACAAGAATCGGGCACGTTAGCTAAACTGGACCTTCTAACATAAGTGCATAAAAACAAACAAAATAAATAAATAAAAATAACAAGTGATGCATGACTTCAAATAATTTATAACAGAGACCAGCACCAAATCTGGACCTTCTTTTTGCACTCTTTTCATTGCATTCAAACTTTCTAAACAAGATGACCATAAGAACACTTCCGCTTGTTTTGGACACCATCCTTTCCTAACAACTTTACATGCTTCCTTCTCTAAAACTTCGTCTGAACATGTCAACCTGCAAATTCTCCAATCTGCCTCCTAATTTAGCTCGAGTATTCAAAACATCCAATATCAACAAAAACTCCCTCTCTTTCTCCATCTTTTAAATTTCTTTTTGTATTAATGTTCTACCAACCCACCATTTAAGTCCAATAACTCCTTTATTAATTGATTCTTCAATTCCACCACCTTATATAGACTAGAAAACAATCAACTAAAGAAGTTCCACCTATCCACGCATCTTCTTAAGATTGTCTAGCCACCATTGCCAACCCTTATCTTGGAATTGCTTAAAATCATATTGCTTAGTTTTTTTAAGATATTATTCCAAACAAATGTCATGCGGCTTCTTCAAATTCACTACATAGTTTTTTAGTATTAATATTTTTAATGCAATTAATCCAAATTGGAGGGTTTTTTTAGTACAAAGGTATGGTTGTGAATTTTCAGTTCAGATAAAGGGTATATCTTGTTTTCAAAAATAGAATGCAATCATCATCGCTCTCTTCTTTAAGGCATTTTAAAATTTAGACCATACTAAAGTCTATGAGACATCCAGGAAGCGACCAGTTACTTATGGCCCAGCTTTGAGAAGGCCATGGCCAGCCATTTTATACTATCTCCCTCGTACCAAATATGACATTAGAGAACTCCTGAAACCAATCACACCATCCCTTAATACAGGAAAGCTAAATACACGACTTACTTGATAGGCGCTCCCTAGGGTTATGCAAAGCCTCGCGAAGGAACTGATCAACCTGATTGATAACATCTTCGGAAGCCCTATCGAGAGTAGAAGAAGCCGAGGCGGAACGGGAGGGAAACGAAGCGGATGAAGAATGAGAACCAAGAGCAGCATCGGCAACGGAGTGGTCCAATGATTTGGAATTCTTCTGAGTAGACGAAGAGGGGAGCATCAATCGGCTCATGGCCTCGTCCAAATCGGCGACCTCCCATGACTCCGGCGCTACGAGATCCTCAACCGCAGAGCCCTCCATGGCGAGACGAAGGACGAGAACTCTAAAGTCCTGGCACGAAGCGAGACATGGAAAGATCAAAGAATAAAGGCCCCCAAACAGGAGATCGAGGTAGCAGGTGAAATTAGGGATCGGAATTGCATTTAGGGATTAGGGTTTCGACTTTCGACCACCGTGACGGATGGCGGAAGAAGAAAATCAGAAGAGTCTAGAAAGAATTTGGCGACGGGGATGATTGCTTGTGAAAGTTGAATGGTTTGAGACCGCGTCAAGGTTGCGTGCTTGCGACGCGCACGATATCCTCTCGCGTTTTTGTGTCTGTGTGTGAAGTCTTGAAATGTTGGGCCCATGGATTCGAGAAATTATTATGAGTCCGCCACATTGTGGCTGAAAATTTTTTAGCGTTGAATGTAGAGAGAATATCTCAATTTATATAAGTACGTGAGCTTGTCACAGTGTGGCTGTTTTCAATGTGTGATCCTCCACATGTCCCTCAAAATTGTGCTTCTTTGGGTTTACTATTCTTGGGTCGGATTCTAATTTCTGGACCGAATATCCGTTTGGGTTCATGAGCTCTGATAACATATTAGATTACATGGGGTTCCATCTCAAAACTAATTGGCAATGAGAGGAGTAGCTCATGTATCTTAGAAATCGTGATGTCTCTCTACATTTTTCCAATGTGAGATCCTCAACACCTCTCATTCGGATGTGGTATCGGTTCATTCATGTACCTCTCCTAAACTCGAGTGTTACACAACCACGTTGTAGCGTACTCATTGAATAATTTTTCCAAGATTGATAGTTTTTTAAGGGACTTCTTCATATATACCACCCTTAAAAATTATCAAAATTATTCCAATAATAATATATAGGTTAAATTATGAGTTGCCAACATTCTCGCTAAGGCATATATTCTCAACCAAAACATCAAATATTCAAAGCTCATATTCTTACATGTCGTTGAACAAAAAAAATATTAGATTATGAATTTGTGTATGAATTTATAAGTTTGTGTCTAATAGATCATTGCACTCTAAAAATATCTAATAGGTTCTTAAACTATCAATTTTATGGTGAATAAGTTCGAATTTTAAAACTGACGACATAAGTCTCTAAATTTTTAATTTTGTGTCTAATAAATCATTGACATATGCAACAATTTTTTAAGTTAACTTTTCAAAAAATTTACAGACCTATTTAACATTTTCTAAAATTCACCGTTTCCAAACCAGTTGAGAGTGATAAAAAAAAAAAAAAAAAAATACCCCCCACCTTTCATTTTTTTTCTTTATACTGCACAGCTTTTTAACAATTTTTGAAATTTGACATTTGCAATCTATTGATACAAAGTTCGATCATCTATCCATCCATTCACAATCAAATTATTTTGCATGTTGCGTGCATCATTTAACTTTAAGAGCTTCACACTACATTCTCTTAATGATATATCAACATTGTAGGTATCACATCACAATAACAACTAATATTTTTCTGTTACATACACTTCTCAAAAGGTTTAATTATCATTCACGTCATACAAGTTGCAATATATTTATGTAAGTGCCCATCACGGTCAATCAAGTCTTCTTGTTATGTCATAAACATACGTCAAAATCTAATTGCCACCAACATGTTTATAATTTTTAAAAAATCAGTGTAATGTTTCCACGTTGTCTTCAATGAGAGATTCTCAAATTATATGCTCTAACTTGTTTGACTAGAATTTGTATTTGAGGTAGGTTTCTTAATAAAGCAAGCTCAACAAAAACTTCATATTAACAAAATATCTATATAGGCACCATCACGGTTGTCATCATTAAACTCTTTTTAGGATACAATGGTTCACAAAAAGGCAGTAAAAAAAAGACAACAAAAACAATGAAAACGAGAAAAGGCATAAGATTTCAAACTAATTATCATGAACAAAGTTCCAAGTTGTTTAAAGAAAATGAAACACTTAAAATCAATAGCAATGGACTTTTTCAATCTTCTAAAATATTAAATGGCGGTCTAAATCTAAATTTTTTTGCATCCATCCCCTTTCACTAAACACAAAATATTTATATTAGAGAACATGTATATCTACGTTAACGTGTGTTGTACTTTTAGTAATTGAACTCATTCCAATTATTATGTAGTTCCAATTATTATGAATTTGCATCTATGTTTATTTTAAATACATTGCTAACAAAAAATACAATATAAAATTGAAACTAAAAAAAACCATAGAATGAATATTACTTACATTTTAAATTTGTAAGAAAGTAAGATTCAACATAATTGTTAAAAAACATAATGATTAAATATGATAAATACGAGGGAAAATGAAATAAGAACGCAACCATTAAAGGACATGTCAATGTCAAAATTTGTAAGCTTGAGTAGAAAAACGATCCTATATTATATTGAAAGAGTTGAATAATTGCTGGTTAAATTAATTAATAATTTTCTATACAATAGTCAGGGTTCAAATATTCAGTATTGAAAAATTATTAAATATTCCATGCTATTTTGGCATCACATGGCACTGGGTCGTGAAATAAAAAATAACTATTTATAAAGTCGTTATCTAATATTAATTGTTCGAAGCATGAAAAATAATGGTTTAGCGATGAGATGAATCATGAATTTTTGAATTTTTATTGTAAAAATAAAAGAAGAGAGAGAGGGAGAGAGAGTATTTGAATTGTTAGATGAATCTATGTTATTAAAATTAAATTAAGTCAAAGTAATTTAAAAAAAAAGTTGGCGTTTTGGTATCAAAGTTTTTTTGTTTCCTGAGAAAAAATATTTTATTTGTTTTTAGTATAAAATGGTTGGGGTCATGGACTCATGAAACTAGTCACTGGGCTTAAATTAAAATCTTGCAAGTGAATTGAGTAATAAAAACACATATTTATTAGGCCAAATATACCCAATAGTACCCAGTCTTTTAATCGAATGTCAATTTGGTATTTATTTTTTCTTTAAATTATCGATTTTATCCTCATTATATTAAAAGTTATCAATTAAAATATTTCATTAAAATATTGTTAAAATTTATCAACAAAAAAATGACATGTCATCTTATTTATATATTTGGATCATGCACATGCAACTAGCATACTACTTGACACATGCTTAAAAAAATGCAACTCGGTGCACAGAATTCAAATTAATCAAGCCAATCCATCAACAAACTCTATTTCTTCCAAGTAGTTTGTCTAAACATATTAAATATAAAATAAAAAGTTTTGAAATTTTGACGACGAAATTTAGAATTACCTAAATGTATGGAAACCATTTTAATGTATTTATCTAATTCATTACAATAAATAAGTCGAAATACAAAACCAATATGAGTATAGTTCGATAGACAAGACACCTACTACTATTCCCAAATGTCAGTGACTCAACCTTCACCCTACACTACAATCGTTGAATGTTGAACTAGAAAAAAAAAAAAAGAAGAACTTGGCAGTGTGTATCAAATTTACCATAAAACTTCCAATTTCATCAAATTGCATATATTTTTTTAAAGTTCAACAACATTTGGGAGTACACGACAATTACCGATGAGTTGTGCTCGCTTTGGCATCAAACTGTACCTTAAACTTGGGTAGATGTTGCATTTTTCACCTTAAACTTAAAAAAAAAAAAAAAAAAATTGCAATTTATACCTTATGGTATATTTTTGTTTGAGAAATTGTTGAAAAGTGTATCATCATGTGTGTCAAGTGAAATATAAAAACATATATTTGGTATGTAATTAATAAATTCAGACAAAAATAACATTACAACTTCTTTTTTTTTTTTTTTTGAAGTTTGTAAGCATTGGTGGAATTGTTTACTGGTCGATTTGTACATTAGTGAAATTAAAGTTGATGCAAAACTTAATTTTCATTAAATTAGTGAGTTTTGGATAATTATCTAAATTTAGAGTTTCATTAAATTAAAAGTTTAAGGTAAAAATTGACATAACTTATCAAGTTTTGAGATAAATATCGATTATTTTAAATAAAAAAAAAAGTTAGAATGCAAAACGACATGTCATTAGTGAAAATCGTCGATTTTGTACGATAGTAAAATTAAATTTTGTGCAAAACTTGATTTTCATTAAATTAGTAAGTTTTGGATATTTATCTAAATTTAGAGTCACATTAAATTAAAAGTTTACGGTAAAATTGAGATAACTTCATAAGTTTGAAGATAAATATCGATTTTTTCGAAACGACATGTCGTGGGGCCCGCATCAACTGAAATTCCCGTGAAGGCGCTTGGACCGCATGTCGTGGTTGACCTCAATCGGCCCTCTCCTTTTTTGGGTGCGCGTCGTCGTTGTTATCGTGGGGTGGCTGTGGTAAATGTTATCTTTTTGGGCGGCCCAATTGCCCATCATTATTACTCATTATTTGTGGACAAATACATCTTGAACCAATTAATTAATTTCTCACCATTTTTTTGTGAAAGTCAACAACTTGAACTATTTTAGGTTAAACACCCAATCTCGTCATTGAACTTTAAAATTTTGTGTCTAAAAGATGTTTAAACTTTAAAAAGTGTACGATACATCCCTAAACTTTAAAAATTCCAATAAGCTTTTGAACTTTTAATTTTGTGTATAATAGAGCCCTAAACTGATCAATTAGATATACAATTGAATTTTGTGTCTATTAGTTTTGTAAATTTTAAAAATGAGAAAACTTGAGGCTGCACCCATCTTTTTGCAGCTCATCCAGTTGTCCATCCACAGTTTGTCACGTGACAAACTATTTTTTCTTTTAAATATTTTTGAATTTTTTTCTACTATGTGGTTGGAGTGAGATGCAAAAAGATGAGTGCAACCCAAGATACACCAAGTTTTGCTCTTTTTAAAGAATCAATGGGTCAAAGTCCTATTAGATACAAAATTTAAAATTCAATGATCTATTTGATAAAAAATTGAAAGTTTAAATACCTATTAAACACTTTTTAAAATTTATAGACTAATGAGCACAAACAAAAATTATACCAAATGGGTTATTTTCAAACCCATATTTCATAAATGTAAATATTTATGAAAATTTTCAGCTTTAGTATAGACTGAATTTTCTAGTGCAATTTTATCCTTGGAGGAAGTTTCTCACTTGATATTTATGATGCTATTGTATTTTATTTTTTCCATTAGGGAGATTCTTCATTTAAGGTAAATTATTGTATTATTAATTACACGTTATTTTAATTATTATTCATATTACAACCCTAAATTTTGCATTTACATTTAAAATTCACTCCATATTTTATCCAAAATTATGCTATTGTCGTCGTTTCCATCTAGTTTTTCATGAGCTCTCTCTTTCTACAACCCAATAAAATCCTCCTTCTACCACTATAGTAGCTTCATTCATTTTGTTGGCATTTCCCAACATTGAGTTAGTATTTTTTTTTTTTTTTTTTCCATTTCCTTCTCTCCATTTATATGCTAATCTATCGATGTGATGTTATGCTCCATATATGTGCACCAGAATACTGTATTCATTTTTTTTTTTCTTTTGTTCGTTTTAGTTTTTCTAATGATTTCAATTTTCTATCATTCTTGAAAATTGGTTTATATTTCAATTCCTTGTAATATGAGTCTATAATTAATTATTAAACAACATATATCAATTTTCATATCTATTGAGTTTATATATTTCATCGTATATATTTTTTTCACACTGAATCATTATGTTTTTATTCTTCATGTTTATACTACATAATGATTAATACATAATATATCATACTTACATACACTCGCTAATACCATATATGTGCATATGTACTCATATACATAACACACACTAGTGTATAGACAATCAACCTATAGTAATAATTTCATTCACCTATGCATGTTTTACTGTAGTCAGTTGAATGAGATGAATAATTGTGTTAATTACCAAGTATCAAAAATTATGCTTTCATGTTGGAATGTCCTTCATTCAGTAATGTGATATAATATATTTTTTTGTTATCATATATCCTCAACCAACATCAAAATGAATATAAAATCAAAACCATAATATGATCAATTTTCCATTAAAAATTACAAATTGTAAGTCTAACATCAAACTAATGTCCAATATTCACAATTGAGTTACTTACTTAATGTACATCTACATATAGGCAATATAAATATGGTATGAAACCATATAAAAATCAAATGCACAGTCAAGAACTTTCTGTCTAGAGGACAAGATTTGTGGTGGACACATTAAATTTATATACCTAAAATATATCCATAATTGAAATAATCCAAAATATTATTAGGGTATATAATATCGTTTCAATGTTGTATCTAAACTAATTAGGACATACATTCAGTCTAAAAATAAAAATTAAAAAAAAAAAAAAAGATTGTTGATTTTTAAAGATAATGGATTGATCTACACTAGAAATTCTCATTGAGCATGTAAATCATACATAAAATATAAAATATATACTATAGAAAAATCAGTGCTACCAACAAGTATGGAAAATATCTCCCTTCATTTTTATTTTTATTTTTTGAATGTACATTAATTACAAACTAACCTAATTAATGCTACCAACCATTAGTGAAAATCTACCATTTTATTTTTTAATTTTTTTTTAATTCTCAAATTTACATTAATCACAAAATGACCTAATCAATGCTACCAAGAAAATCTCCCCTTTTATTTTATTTTTTTTGTTTTTAATTTTCAAATTTACATTAATTACAAAATAACCTAATGGGCATGATCGAGTGAAACTTGTGGGTAAAAATAAAAGAAATAATTTCAGCTCCAATGCAAGTGCACACTATCGATGCAAATAATAAACATGAGTATTCCTGAGTATCGATCCCACAGGGAACGAATTTTAACAAAAAGATTGAAAATGGCAAAGGTTGTTCAAAAATTGCAACTTGGATAACTAAATGCAAAATTAGATTTGAGTTGGTGTGAAACATTAATGGAAATAAAAATTAGACTGCAAAAACAAATTGCAAAAATGGATTGCAATAATAGATTGCAAAAATGCGAAACAGCAAAGAGATGAAAGGTGCAAGGGATTAACTTGATGAAGAGGGGATGAAGCTCTAGAATATCATTGCCCTACGTTGTAAATTGCCAAATCAAATTGCAATTTCAAACCTAACCTAAACGTAATTGTAAACCAAAATTGTTACTCCTATTCACCTTGCAATTAGGTTCATAGGAGGCTAAGATAGTGACTTATATGTCTATAGTCCCTCTAACTTAGATCAATTGACTCATACAATTTTATACAGTTTTGGAGTGTTTTATCCTATGTATAGTGTAAAGATTGGCTTGTGTCTAAGTTATTGTCTCAATTGTTAGGGCGAAATTCGCTTTTCACTAACCATGTCGGTATTAGATCTAAGCTTAGTTTGAAACTCTAGTTGATCAATCTAGAATCACAAAGACATTTAATTCAACACAAGCAAATAAGTGAAATGTAGGCTCGGTTGTTCTTACAATTTAAGCTCAACTTACTCCTTAGGGAATTCACATCCTTGAACCCCCTAAAAAGTTTTAGCTCATAATTAACTCAAAAGCCTCTACTTTACTAATCTATAATAAAAGGGATGGAAAGATGTTTGATGTAATAAAAAAAATAAATTAAAAAAAAAAAAAAAACTTAAGGATCGAAGCATGGGAAGAAAACAATATTCAAAACTTCATGAACTCAAAAACCCACTTGCTGAACACAAATCCATAAGCAAATTTTCCAGAAAATCCATATTCAAAATGCTTATTCAATATAAAACTAAACTCCAATGTTTAATACAGAAAGTAAAAGAACATAACACAAAAGAATTACAACCCATAACTGAATTAAACAGAATCCGAATTCAACTAAACAACTTAGAACAAGCTGGAGAATAAAACTCATTGTTTTTCCTATACATCTCAATCAATTCAACCCTTTATCTATCAAGAAGGAGTAAATCTTCACAATCCAAACTTTCGTTTGGATTGGACTGAGAACTAAGAAAGAAAACAAGTATGGAATCAAGGGACAACAACTGAAAAACTGAAGCATAAAAGAAACCCCACGAAAACCTGTACAAAAAAACCCATAAAATTTTCGTCGATCTTGCCCTCTTTTGTGTGTTTTTCTTCCATTTTTATAGACTATGGTGGCTAGGGTTTATTCATCCTTCCATTGGCCAAATAATCTCCATGGATTATGCTGAAATCAAGAAAAAATCGTGGGTTTTCTTTTAAAAAAAAGCAGTAGATTTTTTTCCATAATTGTCACTGCCCGATTACAATTTCAGATTTTACAATTTGAAATTGCAATTCTCCAATGTTCCCTTAATTCATCCCAACATCTGTGCAAAAATCAAGGTGTTTTCCTTAATTGGACCAGTCGTGGACTTCAATACTTTCCTTATTTGCTACTACTCGATTGCTAAAGCAGATTGCAAATTCATATTTTGCATTCTTAAATTTCAATTCTCCCATGCCCTGCATCCAAACATCATTTTTAGTCTTTATTTCCTTCTTTTATTCAATATTATTATCAAATGCATTTTCTACAGAATTACTGATATTTTATAAGATTTGCTAACTTCTTCATATAATTTCTATGGAATTTTAAGCATAACTTAAGTCAATTAGAGTTAAATAAGCCTCAATATTGAGGCTTATCATAGCACATTGTAAATCCAAGCCTATTTTGGGGTTCAATTTGGTTGAGTCATTGACAAAACTCAAAATTTTATGAAATCTAGACATTTGTGTAAATTGAGTTTTCGAATGGTCCATACATATACGTAGTTACCCCAAATTGAAAGTTCATAAATCTGTTAGACATTTTTTTTTTTTAAAGTTTACAAACTTAATAGACACCAAGATAAAAGTTCATTGATTAATTTTGTAATTTAACCAATATTTTATTTTCCATATCCATCTCGCTCATGCCAGCAAAATTTTATTGAAAGACAAACAAATTCTTAAGAATATTTTTAGAGTTTAAATCTTATTTGAATTCTTAAATTCTTTTAACTATTTCATTTTGTTTAATGGTTATTTTTGTTTCAAACCTTTTTATTTATTTTAATTTAGTTTTCAAAATTTAAAAATGTCTATTTGGGTGGTATAACTAAAAAGAAAAAAAAAGTCTCCACTGTTATATGACGGTATTTAAAGTAGAATTAACACGATGACATGCACATGTATTAAGACTAGTCAATTTGAGTGTATGCATATTAAGTAGCAAAATAATAATAATGATCAAAATGATTATTTTTTAAAGAAGTTCATTGACTAAAATTTACATTTGAAAGCTCAATTATCAAAATAATTTTGTTTAAGTTTGGTGATTAAAATAGACCTTTTGAAATTTCATGACCAAAATAAAATACATCTCAAAGTTTAAAGGCAACCCAGTATTTTATTATAGAAGGACAAATTCTTTAATTAATAAAATGTAGTTATTTTAAACCTAACTCAAGTAATTAGACATAATACTCTAAAATAATAGGATGGTCAATATCTTCTCTCTTATAGAGGTTGATGTAGGTTAGAATCTCCCCCTTTTTTTTTACAATGTAATATTAAAAAAAAAAAAACGTGGTAAACCATAGATACCATTAACTATTCTACTATTTTTTTAAAAAAATAAAGTTTAGAAAAAATATTTATTCTTAAAATTTCACAAAAATATTGAACGTATTTTTGTCTTCCAAACGTAAACAACATTTAACAAATGTAGATATAAAAATAATTTTGATTCGTTGGATTTTTTAAAAACAATCTTATAAACGGTCTTAAAAAACACACACACAAAAAACAGGGGGAAAAAAAGTTCCTCCATTCGTTCTGTCAACTGTCAAGCAAATTAAATAATGGCCTCGACCTCCACATATTTTAGAAAACAAACAACAATACTTTCGATTATTTTTATGGTAATATTTCCCTAAAAGAATTATAAGCGGGAGACTTTGTAAATGAACTGTACACATGAGAATTGATTTCCACCTTTTGACGGTATGATTATAAAATTCGACCTAATTACAGTCGGCATCTTTCTAAATTTCATAAAATCAAATATAATAAGGTTAAATTATAAAAAATACTCAGAATTTTACCATTTGTTTAAAAAATAATATTTTCTTTCCATAGTTACAATATTATCTTTGATATTTCATAAACGTTTCAAAACGATCATTCCTTAAAATAGAAATTTGTTAGAATTTTAGACAAAAAATCAACATGTCAATGACCTAGAATGGTTTGTTGGTGACTGAGACACTTGTCTTGATTTAGTTTGAAAGAACGATATTTTGCTGTGTCGAATTTCTATCCGAAATTTTAATAGTTTTCTTCTTCACGGGTAGTTTTGAAACTTTATAAAAGGTTAAAGGGTAATATTGCAACTTTTGAAAGAATAAATGTATTTTTGAAACATATAGCAAAGTTGAGGGATATATTTTTTTTTCAATTTAGCCAATATAATAATAATAAATTAATATTCTATTCTTCCCTCTCCACTTGTGCTCATTTCAAATTCTACCTCAATGTAGACGCAAAAAGGTCAAAATGAACTTACCATTTTTTTTGTACGATTTTGCAGTCATGATTGGCTTTTAGAAAAACGCCTTTCTCCTCCCCACCTATATATATATATATATATATATAGTTGAAAATTGACCCTATTTTCAATTTATTTATTTGTAGTTTTTGGAAGATTTGTTTGATATACATATGTATGCGTGTATATATTATTTATTTCTTTTGATAACGAAGAGTTGTTTGATATATATATATATATATTTAGGCAAAGATTTGTTTGATATTGTTCCTCATGGGTTGTTCTTTTTAATTCTACAACAACTTTGGATACAACCCATCTAGATTTTTGTTTAATTACTGTTTCTAACTCCTAATATCGTAGAAGATTGTTATTTTTTTCGTAAATTGCATAATTTTTATTAAACAATTGAAAATAATATTAATGTCTAATTGTTGCGTTATTTTTTTTTTTTTTTTTTTTTTTTTTTTAAATATAAGAAACGCGAAACATGAAACCGAAATTAAAACCCTCCTACTTTTTCTTATTGATCAAATAACAAAAAATCGAGTAAAGGTGAAAAGGTATTCGACAAATTCTCGAATAAAAAAAGATCAGCTTTAGGAGCGTCTGTCGATAGAAAATTCGAATACTATGAAATGTCCGTTGTCCTTGTCCATATGCTTGAAAATCTCAGTGTACAATATTCTCAAATGGTTGTATATGATTTATAGTATATAAAATATTTTTATACAAAATCAATGATTTTTTAATAACTATATTGTTTTGGAGGATTAATAAATTCTATTTTAAATACATTTGGTTTCAACTTTCAAGTTTTCAACGTCGTAGTTAAAATATGTGGTTGCTCTAAATTTAATTGATTTTTTAATGCTAAATTTGTATTCAGTAATTTTCTACATGCAAATTACTTCATGATAATTTAGTATTCTATTGTGAGTTAAGATACTAGTTGTTTCAATTTGAATGCAAATTAATCTAACACGTTCATTTATTGCAAATTTAATTAGTGGTTTGACCAAATTGATATATGAATTTAATTAAAGTAATTTTAACTATAATATATTTAAAATGGTCTATCATTAAATTATATATTTATTATCAATTCAAATATAGTTTGGTGGATGAACTCAACAAAAAAAAAAAAAAACCCAAACATTTGTTTTTATATGTACATCCATTCATTTTTAAACCTAAATCTTATTCGAATCATCTAAAATGTTTTTGAAATGCCGAAGTAATTTAAGAAAATCAATGAAGGCCGAAAGCCGTGGATCTCCCTTCGCTAAGGGTTAAATAAAAAAAAATTGATTTGGCGCCTTACCATTGAAGAAGGCATCAAAGGGACCAGGCAAATGCAAACATTTTGTATATTTTGGTTTTAATTTTTTAAAAAGCTTACTTATCTACTCACATTTTCATAATTTTATAATCCAATTTAAAGACGTGCTTTAGAATCAAACCAAATACTACGAATTAGAAGAGAAAACAACACACTTCGAAATTCATTTAATTTTTCAATATTTTATTCGCCTTTAACATATGTTTAGAAAAGTGGGGAAAAAACTAAATATATAAATAATAACAATGAGTAACATCCATACAACCAATATTTAAATATCCATGTCATACGAAATTGAAGAATATCAATAGCTTGTAGAAGGCATAAGTATCATTTTAGTCCATGAATTTCAAGTTTATTAAACTTTTATCTTTAAAATTTTAAAATATTTATTAGGTTCTTAAACTTTAAAAAATAATAATTTTAGTCATTGTTACTATCAAATAATTTAATACACATGAATATTTGAAGACACGTTATCAATCTATTAATGAGAATACTAAAAAAATAATTTTTTTTAACTGAGAGACTAAACTATACTCCTTCCCTTATGATAAATTATTTTCAAAAGGCTGAAGCAATATGATTAATGATTTTCAGTTGAATATAGGAAAATAAACTAAAATTTATAGTTTATCCATGCATCTAAAAATTAGAGAGTGTGATAACCACATTGAATAATTTTTTCTTCTTTTAAGGATGAAAGTTAAGTCTCTCTACTCTCGCATTTGTTGTACTAAGAAGAGAGATAGACTAAATTATACATTCTACAAATTCGTGAACCAAAGTAGAATAAATCAGAAACTGAAAGGTCGAGAACGAATATGAGATTTAAACCTTTTTATAAAAATAAATTCGGAGACGTGGATTCGAACCCTAAAGAAAGAACTAATATTCCATATATCATGCAAAAACATGGCATGTATATAAGATTCTATTGCAAAACATACAAAGTAGTTTGAGAAATCTCAAAGGTGAATTGTACCTCACATGGATGGGGTTGGTACTACCAATGTGTTTTTGTAGTACAAGTTCAAATTCGAGCAGGAGTAGTACAACCACTACGAGTCGATGCCCAAACCCCCAAAAAAAAAAAGAAAAAAAAAAAGGCAGTTGTTGATAGATTCCACCACCCTCACCAAAAGAAAGATTTAATTTCTACGTCTGTTTGGCAGACCAGAAGGCAAAACCAATCGTCATTGCTTTAAGGGAAAAAAAAAAGTTTGAAAGATTTGAATTCGGGATTGAAATGCCAAAATATTTGAATTTTATCAATTGATAATTATTAAAAAGTTTTATTCTTCTTATTCAAGAAAGGAAAAGAGAAAATACAGATGGAAGACTTTGAACCTGCATGGAGTTGAACTTTCCATGGATGATTGAAAGATTTTGTTTCTTCTTTTTTCAGTGGAAGTGTTTGTTTCAAATTTTCGAGAGGGATAATAATTAGTGGTTTAAAAAAATGTTAAATTGTAAAATTAGTTTATGAACTTTTATGCTCGTATCTAATTAATTTATGAACTTCCAATTTTTTGATTAATAGATCTTTGACATATTCAATGTTTTTTAAAAATCAACGCTCTATTCACATGAATTTGAATTTTGTGTCTAATAAGACATTAAACTTTCAATTTTGTGTCCAATAGATTTGTGAATTTTAAAAAATGTTGTTGGTCAACGAGTTATTGGACATAAAAGCAAAAATTTAGAGATTTATTATAAATTTTTTAAAGTTTATAGACGACCTATTAGACATAAAATTGAAAATTCAAGATCTATTATAAACTTTTTAAATCAATGATCTATTTGACATTAACTTGAAAAATTAAGGAGTAAACTTGTTTTTTAGAGTCAAAAGTAGTTCTAGACACTATAAAAAGATTAAAAAGAAAAATCTTAAAAGTGTTTTTTTTAGAGAAAGTATTATTTAACTATTTTTTTCTATAAAATACTTATACAATATGCATTTTAGTTAAAAGCATTTTTTTTGTTTCAAAATACACGTCATGTTCAACTTGGTTTTATATTTTTTAAGACTATGTTGATATTTATTACTGTAAATTTTGACTAAAATGACATGACAAATCAAAAGGAAAATTAGCTGCTAGATGGGATAGAGAATTTGAATCTTCAAATTGATAATATTAAACTTTGAGAGGTGGTCAATTGATAGGATGATTGATTGATTAGATAAAAATATACAAACTATTTAGTAATGAATGATGCAAAAATCAACCCATTTTTATTACTCACACGACCAAAGTTTGACAGGTCGAGACATTAATTGCTTACTTTTTTAAGAAGTTGGAAGTTTTGAATCCTCCCACCATTTGTTGACCTAAACAAAATTCTTAACTATTTTAATATTGTCATATTCCTATTTTTTAAAAGGAACAACAAAAGATTGAAAGTTAAAATTTCACCTTTTGTTTGTTGAATTAAGAGAAAAAAACCAAACTAATACATAATTCGATGGCCCAAATACTTATTATCTTAAAGTCGAAAGTTCAAATTTCTGTATATTTGCTGTACTATAAAAAATATATAATTCAACATATATTTTTTAATACTAATTTTAAAATTACTTGAATTTTAATTAGACATGCAAAATCATTGATTGAAAATATGGCTTTGTCACGTATCATTAAGTCTTTTTTTTTTTTAATTGCGATTTCATTAAATGACCCAACAAATCTTCGGCTCAATTATGACTTAAATTTTACGTTGACATGTGGTCATACTTTCAACTTTTCTTTTTACATACAAAAGAGAAAAAAATATTTTACAAGTCGTGTGTTTAAATTTTTGAAAGTGTGGACATAATGACGGAATAAAGTTTTATTCATATATGTCATAATTGGAAATTTGGAACTACAATATTTTTTAAATAAATTTTAAAAATAAGATTAAAAAATAACAAATGTTAAAAAAAAAAAAATCATAGGCTCATAGACTCATAGTGCGGCGAATATCGCCCAAAAAGATTAAACTATTATTGGAGTAGGTGAAATGACGAAAAGGCCCCTAACTGGTAGTTGAAATTGGAAAGTTATCTTGTTAGGAATCGGGCGAGAATTATTTTTAAAATTATGATCGATTCGGTTGACCCGACCCATCAAACAGAGTATTAAAGCCGGGTGAAGGCCTGGCAAAACCCAGTAGAGCAGAGATCGGCGAGGGCGAATTTTCCAAGACTTTTTCGTCAGTTTCTCTTCCGGATTTCTGTAATCTGTAACCATGTCTCAGGTAACGCTACGAATTTCTCGGTTAGTTCTTCTTGTGTTCAATTGTTGAAGATTTGTTTTCGGTTTTTCATCCTTATCTTTTGTTTTTCTTTTCTCTCTCCGTCTCTCTTATGATTTGAAGATCGAAGATACGTTAGTTCGTTCTTTTTAAACTTCAAATTTGCAGCTCGGAGCATGAATCGTTGATTTAAATTGAAGTAGAAGGATTTGTTTTGAAACTTATTCAATCCATGGCTTATCGGATGTTTTTATGCGCTAAGAAAAGATTTAAAGCTGCAGAGATGGAGGAACTACTCGCGCGAGTGTTGATATCTTGCATAATTTTTACTTATTTTGCGATTTGGACTTGCACGTGTTCAATTCTTTTAGCATTTTGTCTTTTCCTCTTCTTCCCTGAGGTTTTATGCATTGGTTTTTTTGTTTAATGCGAATCTGGCACAAGTGACGGAAACGACAGTAACCGAGCCAAATGAGGTCAAAGTCTGAGAGAGCTCCATAGAATTATTTCGTTAGTATCGCATTTTGATCAATTTATTGGTCAATCAATCACAAAGGAAGCTTTATCTTGATCATATACTGAAACTCTGGTCATTGATTGAGTTTTTTTTCCCGATTATCCAAATTAGAATGTTCTGCTCTTTTATGTGTTTTTTAATTATTAATCTATGTTATTTTTGGGAGCCGGAGTTGTTGAAAAAACAGTGAGAATATTTATGGATATCACTGATGGTATACAAGTTCCATTTGATAGAATTGGACGAGTAATTTCTGTCAAAGAACTTGATACATGACTGTTGATATTAAACACTCTTGTTAAGTTAAATGCGTGTGTGAGCTGAGCTAACTTTGATTTCTTGGTATCAGACAGTCTGTATTCCACCTTCCCCTTCTAGCTGAGTTCTTTGATTCCATCTTATTAAATACAGTTCGGAAATTTTTCGTGTGCAGACTACTGTCCTCAAGGTTGCTATGTCATGTCAAGGCTGTGTTGGAGCCGTCAAAAGGGTCTTGGGAAAACTGGAAGGTTTGTTTTTCCTTTGCTAAATTTTGATGTGTAATCTTTGTATCGGACCTTGAGGGTCGAGTTTTGGAGTTCCATATTGCATTTTTGAGGTTCATGTTTCAACATTTTATATTCTGTGGAACGGTAACAAGTTTTGGATTAATATATGAACTTTCGAAAGTGTAAACCTTTTTTGCATATTGGGAAATGCTGAATACATATTATGCTCGACCATGGGTCAATCTCAAGTCTCAACAACCATATGCACGCTTGGTTAATTTTACTGCAAGTTTAGTTCTCTTTTATGTTTAAGGTTGTCTTTATCAAAAAAAAAAAAAAAGTTTAAGGTTGTCAATGGTAGTGATCCATTACCTGTGCGCTGTGCTGAATTAAAATGAATTCTTGAATGATGGTTAATGGATATTAAATCTATCAATATTACAAAATCGAGTATCCTTTAGTCTAATCTCTTAGACTTTTGCTATTACCAAATGAACATGAACATTTTGGACAGTTAACTAGTTCCTACTCAAAAGTGCTTGGCTACCATGTTCAGGAGTCGAGACATTTGATATCGATATAGATGCACAAAAGGTGACTGTGAAAGGCAATGTGGAGCGCGATGTAGTTTTCCAAACTGTTTCGAAAACTGGGAAGAAGACTGCCTACTGGGAAGACGAAGCCCCAGCAGCAGCAGCAGCACCACCAGCTGAAGCAGAAGCTAAACCTGCCGAGACTGTGGCTGCTGCTTGAAGTTTTACTTCTATTTACTTCATGGAAATTTTCTGTTCAATGCATAAGCTCTTTGCTTCGTGAAGCTAAAAATAATGTATCAGTACGTGAACTTGGCTATTTCATCTGTAATATTTTGATTTCAGTGCCTCTTGTATGACCTACATTAAAACTTAACTAAAGTCTATAGATATATTTCTGTTTTTGCCTCGATTCTTTTTTCCATTTTGGATAGGACATGTTTGAAATGATTTTTCAAGTGCTTAAAAACATTTTTTAAACACTTAGAAAGTCATTTCAAACACTTTTTTAACATTTAGAAACTCCTCTTTAAGCACTTGGAAAGTCACTCCAAACATGCCCTTAAATTTGTTTTGAAGCTGCACTGGGAAATTGGTTAAATCTGTATTTTGGTATTTGAGTTTATTCTACGTTTGTCTGAACAAAGTAAGAATTTGACAGAATATTAGAGGAAATTTTCGCATTTCCCACCTCGTACGATGACCACCCAATTAAATACTCTCGTATAAACATTTTCAAAAAGTTGAATACATAATTTGATTGATTGAGTTTATATCATTTTCATTTTTTTTTTTGAAACCCATCATTAGTTCTTAATTAATAACTATGTCAAAATTGTACTAACGAAAGGTGATTTAATTTTTTAAAATGTTATTTTCTACCAATGCATTTGTTAAGTACTCATTAAAATATAATATTTGTTTTGTTTTTGTTATTTTTTTAATTAGTTTGTACCTATGTATTCAGGAAAAAAATGATCGAAAATTTTGGTATTTTAGTTTATTTTACCTTTGTCAAAATAGAGCAAAATGTTAAGAGTATTATAATAACATCAGTGTAAGAAATCCCCCACCTTTTTTTGTTTCGTTCTCTCTCAAGTTATTATTCAATAATTATATTAAAAACCAACAAATAACTGATAGTTTAAAAAAATAACAAAAACAAAACAAATGAATAGTAATGACATTTGAAAATATTGTTTTCTATCAGGATGATGTTTATTGTCTTTTGAATGTTAAATATTCATTCTACTTTATTTCAATTAGAAAAGACGAACCTTGCTAGATTTAAAAATTATTCTTGACCATATTGAAATTTTTTTCAAAAAAATCGAATATAGTGATGTACATATTTAATGTTAAAAGAAAACCCATCTCATAAAATATACAGTTTTTAAATGTCAGGAGGATTTCTTTTATTAAATTTCAACGATGTTAATGATTATACATTTAAAAAAAAAAAAAAAAACAATGCTAATGATTATAAATCTGATTTTTTTTTAAAAAAAATTTATAGGAAGAGCATTTTCCAAGCTACACACATTACACACAATCAAATCAAATGAATTAATATTTACTTGGCCTACTTTTTTTACACTAAATACCTACGCTAACCCCAACCACCTAGCTTTCTTTCAATAGTCACAATCTTATATTCATATTCATCCATCATTGCTATTAGTTTAGTGTGAATTTGAATCTCACTTTTTTTATTTCAATTTCAAGAAATATAAATACCTATTTATCAAGAAACGCTGAAATTGTATTTGAGATGACCTTTTTTTTTTTTAGTTCGTATTTGAAATGACTTTTAAATACTATAACTTAAGCAAAACGTTTTATATTTTGAACGATAAAATGATGGCTATTAAAAAAATTTTAAAAACAATACACGACTAAAATTAAAAAAAAAAAAAAAGATTTTAGCTAACTAAAATAGGAGTAGCCATTTACCAAGCCAAAAGTGCTACATGGTCAATGAGTCGATAAATTATTGGAGGAAGCCACTACAACATGACTGACAATTTTTCACTATATTAGATGTATGAGAGAAATATCATAAAAGTGCTTTTAAGTTGTAATCATAGGTTGCTTCAAAAAAAAAAAAAAGTTGTAATCATAGATTATGAAGAAATGTACAAGTTCTCAACTCTACATCTAGTGGTTATTAAGAGGCAGTTAAATTGTGGTGACTTCATTGAATAACTTGCCTAATGAGCAACATAAAAAATAATATTAACTAATTAAAAACACCTATTAATTTTTTTATCACGACTACTAACAGTTTTTTAAAAATCAATTTGAAAACATAAAAAGTATTTTAAAACGCTATCAGAAGCAGCAGTCGATTAATATTTGTTTTTAAAAAGTTATAATTTATTAATGAAAAGTTTATTTATTTATTTATTTTCTATAAGTTAATGAAAGGATTATGAAATTAACTTTTTTGATGGGTGGTCAGTTTTTTTTATGAATAAATTGAGTCTTGTGTGTCAAGTGTCATTTGAGTGGCAATATTCATGTGTCTAAAGTTGAAGGGCAATATGCATGTGTCTATATTTTTTGTTACTTTTTGAAAAATTGTCTAAAGTATATTAATAAAACAATAATTTAATAATGCATTAACTTTTTTGAACAAACTCTAACAATATTTTATGGAAACGATCTAAGTGAAAAGTTCAATATACAAAAAGTAAACTTAAGATTTTTCAAAGAATAAGGACTAAATTATTATTATTATTATTTATTTTTTAGTTCAACGACTAAATTAAAAATTACCTAATAGATTATGAACTATTTGACGTATTTAATTTATATTATATAATAAAATTTGCCAATAAAAGAAAATGGCATAGACACGATAGCTTGCCAATCCGATATAAGACACTAATTTACCATCCTCAAGGTCGACTGTCAATCTCCCACCTCACAAGAAAAATTTATAGTACTACAAGAGTATGCATACTCATTCCATTTATTGCTTACTAAGTCAACATCTTTTTAAAAATAATATGAGGTTCACTAGCATTAAAGAGGATTTATGAAGGTAAAATTATAGTGTGAACAAAGAAAATATATTGAATTACTAAGAAAATTTTCCCCTTCTTGCAATAGTTGAAACTAAAAAGAAAACAATGGGCAATAAGAAGAATGTCTAAATTTAACCCATCTAACTTGAAAAATGTCTAAACAAGTTTTAATTTGCAAATATGGCTCAACCAGTTTTTTTAACTAAAATCTACTAACTACATTGGGACGAAAGTACCCCGTTGATATTTATAAGTTTATTCTACCTAAAAAAGTAGCGCAATGCATTAAGGAGGGAAATACGTTGGATTTTTTTTTGAAGTAATTAAATCTAGGGATTGAAAATTTGAAACAAAATCTAAGGATGAGAGAGATGAAGGTTGTAGAAACAAGCGTAACAGCCGTGAATAAAATCTAGGGATTGAAGATTTGAAAAAAAAAAATTGAATTAAGATAAAATATATAAATTGTAATTTGTTAACTTCACATTATTTTGAATTAATTTCTAGACTCTTGATATGACAAATTTAAAACTCATTTCAAAGACAAAAATGTGAATAGAACCCTACAATGGTGAATTAACAAAGAAAGTGATGAGCACACTAATAAAAATGATGACTTAGATAAGTATAAGCGATGAGTGTATATTTGGAAATACATTTGTATTCCTCATTTAACTTGAAGTTGGTAACACTAACCGTTGAGCTATACGAGTATGAAAACGCGATGCAGTAATGTGTAAGATCACATTTAGTAATTTCAGCTATGAATCTAATAAAAACAAAACCTAAGATAAGTTGCAACAAGAGTATATATTTGTAATTTCATCTACAAATTAATGTTTTAACATCAAAACAGTAACTCTAGACCTTAAACATTCCTAATATGAAAATCACAATGATCGAAATGAATTACCACAATGATCAAAATGATAAACTACCTAAGAATGGACATCTACATAACAGTATATAGAGAAACATACATGTTCTTTGGTTTTTCCAACAAACTCAACCAACGTAAATATGTTTAAATACCCATCAAGCATATAGAAATAGAATGATGACCTACTATTTTTCGATTTGAAAACCCTGATGCATCAATTATCAATCACATTTGCTTGTCATCATTTATGAAGGTGTTCCACACTTAAAAACCCATTGTGCCTCAACAGATATTCCTGTATTTCCATCCATCTATGTATGTCTATGACAAAAAAGGTCATAAATATCAATATATACATGGTATATAAAATTATAAATATTGAACTTAAAATGTATATACCTAGATATTTTCAATTAAATTGGCTACAAACCAAAAAATGAAGGTGTATGCCTCTTCAGGTGAACCTCTAATTGTGTTTACAACTTTCTCTCTCTCCACACTATGTCATAACTAATCATAATTCCAGGTGAACCTCATTTTTTTTTGCTGTAGTTGGCCAATATTAGATCGATTTCTCCCATTTCATAGCTCCCAGTACATCATAAGAAATTTTTTTTCAATCATCAGTGTCAAGCCTTGCACCAAACTTAGAAGGTCACATTCATACAGTATAATTTTTTTTAACATAATTTGGGTTGCACTGGATTCAGAGAGTTCTGAAAGAGTTGCAACATGCATGATTACCACAGAGCTGGACTTGTAATGCTTGTAACAATTCTCCTTATTCCAAACACTATCAAACAAGATGAGAATACTATGGGAAGCCATTAACAATTGATATGGACCTACAAATGTGTAAACCTAGAGCGAACGTGGGGAAAAGTTTTTATCGATTTATTCTCTAACAAATCCAAACAACCCTGTTGCAAAAAGTTAGGGGGTTTTGTTGTAGAGGATATTGGAAAAGTTTTTATCGATTTCTTCTCTAACAAATTCGAACAACCCATAATTTTGTTGTAGAGGATCTTGTGGTAGACTTGTTGCAAAAAGTTAGGGCGATTTTGTTGTAAAAGATCTTGCGGTGGACTTGATACCAATATACACTGGGGTAGAATGACCATAATTTTTTCTTTACACTTCTCCCTGAAAAATAGGTAGACAAAATCCCAATATGAAATATTTTTATCATTTTTATTTTTTTTAGACATTCCTTACAATTTTCCAAAAAACAATAAGAAACGAGGGGTGGAAGTAAAGCGGGTTGGGCATGATGGGCCAGTAAGAAATAGGCCCAGTCCAAATCCCATCGGCCCAAATCTTGATGGTTGCGGCGCATTCTTCGCTCGGTCAGGCACTTCTCAACTTCACAAAAGGAAAAAAAAATCAGAAACCCTACCTCCGTCCACTATATAATGTAATAAGAAGCCATCAACAACATTTACGGAACCCTAACTAAACTCTCTCTCTTTAAATCTGTTCCTTTTGCCATTTGCTGTCGGCGAAGGATGAAGATCGTAGCTGCATATTTGCTCGCCGTTTTGGGAGGCAACTCCTGCCCTTCTGCTAAAGATTTGAAGCATATTCTTGGATCTGGTAAAAATCCGCGTCTCCCTCTCATTTCTCTCCTTAGTTTTCTTCGATATATTCACTTCTGCGGATTGTTCGGGAATTTCTGTGTTTGATGTTTAATTTTACTTGTTTTTTTTTTAAATGAAAAATTTACGTGCTTGTTTGGTTAATATGATTTGTTATTTACTTTCTTGCGATTTGATTCGCTCTGTTGTGATTCTGTGCGATGTCAAGCTATGGAGTTTCGTTTTTGATGGTTTGCAGTAGCGGTGGTCGATTGTTTTCTCTCATTTTGAGCTGTTCGACTTCAAATTCTGTTAAATGATTTGCGGAATTTGTTGAGAAAATACCTGTCTCGCTATGATTTGTTTTCTTCCTATATTGATCCTGTCGTTTTGGCTTGGTTAGCGCTTTAGTTTATGAGGTTGCTTCCGTTCGTTAACGTAGTTTTTGATAATTAATTCGTGCTTGAGAAACAATAAGAATAATGGATTTGTTATTTGTCACTGGATATGAATAAGTTTTTTAGGGATGAAATTTGTATCTATCATACATTTCTCGATGGTTTAAGAGACTGGAGCTGCAGTACGATTTAAAAAAAAAAAAAAATTCTTCAGACTGTTTTTTAGCTGTAGTATGATATCATTATGATTTTTGTTATTTGAAATGTTCATTTTCAATGCCGTTTTGTTTTATTTCCGTTATTCTTTTAATGCCATGTTATATGTCTGAATTTCATTTCTCACACATATTTTGGATATTGAATTACATGAAAGTTTTTGAATGGGGTCATAATTCTCTTGCCGGAAACATTTTGCAGTTGGAGTTGAAGTTGACGATGACAAAATCAACCTTTTGTTGTCTAGTGTGAAGGGCAAGGATGTTACAGAGCTCATTGCGTCCGGAAGAGAAAAACTAGCATCTGTTCCTTCTGGTGGAGGTGCTGCTGTGGCAGTTGCTGCTGCAGGAGGCGGTGGGGGTGGTGGTGCTGCTGCCCCAGCTGCAGCCGAGTCGAAGAAAGAGGAGAAGGTTGAAGAGAAGGAAGAATCAGACGATGTAAGCTTCCTAAATCTTTATGAAAATGTTGCTTGGAATTGCCTGTTAAATGTTGAAATTCTCTCACTCTTAACCATTGGAAGCAAAATTATTACGAAAATATATTCAAGGAACCGCCAAAAGATTCTCCACCTTATGAAACACTTGACGTTTGCTTGAAACATCCCACAGAATGAACAGATCTTCATTGACACATTTTCTCTGTATATCATAAACTTTCTTTAGGAATCAGTGTTTTGCTCGACTATTTTTCTTCAATTGTGACCATCATTGTGATTCATGAAAATTCTTCTAATTCCTTGTTTAATGTTTCGCAGGATATGGGCTTCAGTCTCTTCGATTAAGTATAACGACGATGTCGAATGTTGTTCAGAGATTCTTCAAGATTTTAGATTGGAATTTTTGTTTTTCACATGTAGCCTTTTAACATTATCGTGGTGTTATGATGAGCCAAATGTTATATTTCTTTCCAGTTAATGAATTTCGTCGTAATATTTGGATACTCTAAAACATCTTGTTATATTATATGAAAAGAGGAATTACCGCTATGTCATGAATGTGAATGGAGGCCGTTGTGATTTTTCTGTTGCGCGGTTCCCTCTGCAACAACAGAAGTTCAATTCCACAATGAACGAAGACGGGATGGGCTTCTTGGACTTGGTTTCTAACAAGGAGAAACAGCAAGTGGATGCCAAAAGAAAAGGGTACATTTTCTACGCATATAATGGCTAATAAAGTTTAATTTTTAAATTCATCAAATTGAAAATTTGCTTGCATGCTACTTCTCAGGTACATTAGCCTCTCGTGTTTGTTTGGAATGACTAAATATCTTACTGTTTGAAATGACTAAATCGTATCAAACTTTTCTTTGTGGTGCAAGGCTGAAAATGATTGTTCTCAAGTCGAAATAAGTTAAATTAAATCTTCATAGATTAGGGTGGGAGACAATTTTTTGTACTCTTGGTATTTATTCCATTTGTTCATGATATGAACTTGCGTCCATAAAAAAATTCTTTAATCATATTGAACTTTGTCATTTTAGAAGATGTTGTGGTTGACAATTAATAGGAGTGATTTTCATTACAACTGTAATAAAGGAAAATAATTAATTAGACATAACATTTATTCGTTAGGTCAATTACAATTTGAACATAATGCAATTGGTTAAGACATATACTCTCGAGGTTCAAATCTTTTCATGTTGAACTAAAAGAAAACATGGTTAAAATATCATTTTGGTTATGGTATCATTTTAGTTATTACTTCATTGTTGACTTTTCAAAAAAAAAAAAATCTGTATTAGCCTTCTATAAATTATTATTATTATTATTTGACTAATTTTGATAAAAATTAACTTCAAACTAAAGGTAGAGACTAATATTCAAGATTTATTGAAAGCACCTTGACTAAATTCGGTCATTTAAAAGTATAGGGACTAAAATAAAATGAAACTCTTTCCTTATCAACAAAATGTAGTAAGGTCATGCAGTTAGTTATTTGATGAGATTAGTCAAGGTGTGCGTAAGTTGGCTCAGATACTCATAAATATAAAAAAACTTAGGACCAAAATGATATTTTAATTAAAAAACATTCACATGTTAGACAACTGATTAGACTCTATTTGATAAAATTTAATTTTTGAAATTATACTTGTTTTCTTACAATTTCTTTATAATGACTTTAATCTTTCCTAAAGAAGAAACATATAGATAAAAATAGTGTTTACAAGCTTAATTTTAAAAAATCAAAGGGTATCAAAGGAAGCCTTAGATATTTACATTCACTTGTTGTAGAGGCTATTTGAGAATTTCAACATAGACTAGTTCGGTTGTAACGTTGAACCAAACATGTCTAAACATGGACTGCTGAACTTTTGAAGATGAATACTACAGTAACGCGTCACAATGTCTAATTACTAAGAACTATACTTAAATCAGCCATGTGTTCAAATAATTGAGTTGTAGTCTACAAGATTTATTTAAAACATGGCAAAAATTTACACCATTGTTCAGATTCCACACTGAGGTCTCAACCCCTGCTAGCGACAAAACATCATCGGTTGGACAAAGTTGATATGTGTATATATTTCTATATATGTGAATAAGCATAAACTCGACTTACCCACACAACAAATGGTAGATAACAAATACGCTACAATTTCCTATACGAAGTATTGAATTTCAACATACGCTAGAGCATAAATTTGGGGAGTAGCAATCAAATGGCTCCCAAATCCAGATGTACCCAGTTCAAAGTTAGCGGCTTAATACAGCACCAAGCTTTGTTCTGGACAACTTAAACTATGTAAGTCGGATTGGAGTTCTTTTGACCGCGCTTTCTTTTCGGGCTGGCACTGATCATGCAAGAGAAGGCATTGACAAGATCCGAGTCCTCTTCAGTCATTAAAATTGTGGCCTTACTCGGCTCGGCGAGCAGGAGCTTTCCCACGAGGTATCCTGCAATTGACCATGTTTGATATAGGCGTGCTTGTTTTCCAATGAACCTTCCTTTTCTTGTGTCGTAATATTCGGGCCACTTGTCTCTAGCTAGACGTCGCTCGGCGATCTCAATGGCTCTTGCTGCAATTTCTGGTCTATCCATCTTTATGCATGCAACTGTGAGCTGAGAAGGGTATATCAAATACTTCAGCATTGTGTTTTACATTTTTAAGTCAAAGACAATATGCATAAATGTATAGATATAGTATACGCTTTTGTTGTCAAGGAGAGTTTGAAAATAGAGGCATGGAAAATTTTATGCCGAAGTTTGAATAGATCGGCTTAAGAATTGATTGGAGAACTATGCATACTACTTGAGTAAATAAAACTGATCAAGTGCTTCTAAACTTCAAATTCTAATGGAATTGGGCTGTCTTTGGGGTCTATAGTATACTTTTAAATCGTTAAAATATCATCTTGGTCTCTATATTTTGAGACTTATTCTATTTTAGTCCCTATACTTTCAAATGTCCAAATTTAGTCCCCGTACTTTCAATCCTACTGTTAGTTTATTGTAAACTTTTCTTTAAAACAAATTAGTCTCAACTAACCTTCCCACTATAAATTTGGAAACATATTCACACGGTGTCTTTTCTTGAATGAAAACTATTATTATTATTTTACCAAATTCGATAAAAACTAACTTTGGACTAATAATAAGAACTAATTTTAAGATTTATTGAAAGTACGGAGACTAAAATGAAATGAGACCCAAAATATGAGATGAGACCAAAATATTATTTTAACCTTAAAATTATTTCACCAAGAAACAACACTTCAATATAAAGGACTTTGAGAGCAACATACCTGCCACAGCAATGTTGGCCACGAGCCTGCATTGTGGTATGACCATGGCCTGCATCAACAGAAACCAACTTTGACATCAAGAAAACAGGGAGATTTTATTTATAAATCTCAGAAGTACCAAGTCAAGTAAATTACGTGTTCTTAGGATCGCTGCCGGTGATAATCTGCCATTCCTGACCTTCAAGAGCAGGATAACAAATCTTGAATGGCATATCTGCAACCAAATCCCCCCATTTGGATTCAATGAGATCCAAAATGGCATGGGATTGGCCTATTGTAGTAAGACTACTTACTACGGACCACAAATTTCCTAGAGAAAAGAACCGGAAATCCATGTGAGCCGGTTGCAAATTACCAATTAGATAACCTCCTTTATTAGGCATCCATTCCACCAACCAAGAAGGAATTTGATCGGGGTAGATGTTGAATTTGTTGACTGCATCGAATGAATACTCTTCAGTTGTGTAACGATAAATTTCATTTAATTTTCTCAAATCGACCCAATAATACTCTCTGATATGAAATGATAGAGCCACCAATCGATTGTTAAGCGCACGGATAAGATCAGCTGATCCATCCTCAGGAGTAAGCATCTCTCGTGCACAAAGTAAGGCTGAATAAAAAAGTGCCTACAAAGGAGGTAAAAAGAATATATCTCAGTCATTCTATGCCCATTGAAATCTAAGATGCAGAAAATAAAAACAGTAATTTCATTTAAAAGCTTTTAGAATGCAACTGCAAAATCGTACTACATACTGTTAATTCTTTAATATTTTCACTTTCAAAATGTAAATAAATAAAAAAAAAGAATCACAAGCATGTTCATAGCATTACTTGGCTCAAAGAACTTAATCATTAGCATATCTAGATTTCCCTTCCCTTTTCTTGATTTGATCTATTGAGCCCATTCAAAAGGAAGATATAGTTGATATATAGGTTATTCATGGTTACTGAATTCCCTTTTCTCTTCTAAAATTTCCAATGCCATGCAGCCATTGAATATATTAAAGACACAACCTCTATATCATAAGCAATTAAAAATGAGAGTGCTGAAGAACTTGGTTGTTTCTTACTTGGATTTCCAGAGGGTGGCCATGAATTCCCATACGACGATCTATCATACAAGAACCATCAGTTACCAATAAAGTAGGGAACATATCGAAGCCATCAGCAAGACAAAGCCTCAAGATCATTTTGATTCCAGTTTGAACATCAACTCTCTCCTGAACTGAGAGATCGCCAGAGCATTTTCCATATGCACGCAATAAAATTATCCACCACAATCCTAAGATAGAGAGGAAGGTGAGTGACCTTATTGGATATTGAAATACAATGAATAAACTTTTCTTCTAAAGGAAATACTTGATGGTCTATGTACCTGAGTCGACAGGTGCAACACGGCCAATTGCTGCCTCCCCAAAGTCGGGATCCAAAACCTCTTCTGTTGCTGAGTCGTCACCATCTAGAGGAACTGTTCGGACCTTGAAACTAGCAGGCATTAATCCTTGACCAGGACTGTGACAGTCCATAGTTTTCTCCCAGCTCTATGAAATAATGAATCGCAAGCATTAATCAGAGAAGTAAAAACAATGGAAGGTCATTAAACATGACCTTCATGAGTTAACTGATTGATGTATAGTTATATACTTAGATTACCTGCAACTGAAGCGTGTGGAGGATAAAATTGCGGACAATATCATACTCTCCCTTCAATAAAAAAGCTATACCAGAAGGTATAAAATCACGTATAAAGACCTGATCATAATTCAGTAAATTAGAACTAGTAGGGTCCCTTGCAGCAATCGTTCCAATTGGACTGCCACAGTAATAAACAATGGATTCCCGAAGCAAGTCCCACGCCTCATCCTCAATGGACTCAATACTAATCTTATGAAAGGAATCCCTAACTGCTCCATTTGTGCCATTAGAAATTGAGCTCTTGACTTCCTGTTTTGCAAACTGAACATCTTGAAACTCCAAAGCATTTGATCCATTTGGTATGCTGTTGATTGGATGTGGTGTCTTCGCACTATCCATGAACCATGTTCCATTTGCACCTTCTGGTGTCATACCACTTGCACTTTCTGCTTGTTGGCATTTGCAACTGTATAACAGACGACGATTACCTTCTGTTTTCCCACTAAAGCTTGTTTCTGTTTCTATCCCTTGTAATAGCCTACTCGAGCCTTTCGACAAATGCCTATATCTCAAGACTCTTTTCTTCACGAATTTTACTTTCGATTTAAACGAAAATGTGGAGTCCAAATTGTTCGAATATGGGTTTGAACATAAAGCACGAGGTATGACCCCTGAAAAGATCTGCAGAGCTGCTTCAGACGTGCCCATCTATGAAGAAATTACAGAGCCCAAAGAATCTGATCTAAATTAAAGTTTTCCCAATGCCAATAGTGGGCAATTGGTTTTTCAACTTCACTCGAAGAACCCGAATAATATCTGCACAGAGAGAGAGAGAGAGAGAGAGAGAGAGAGAGTACATTCATGATTCAATAGAAACATCACAACATGTAGATTACAGGATAAAAAAACTTCAACGAGTGAATCAATCTCATCCTAGAAAAGCTTATCGTTCATAACATAGCATAGATTCCTTTAACTTCCTGCTCTAAGAACAAGAAAAATAGCTGAGATAATACGAAAACTAGGGGAGAGAAAGTCTAAATGCTGAACGGTTTTTTAATTCGTCCGAATCCTTAAAACCTACTTACAAGTTGCAAGAGAAAATGGCAAAAGGAATCCTGAACTTTTATTCTTGCTTTCTTTGATCAGGTTAACTAATATCTAGTAAACGATTCACAATCCGTAGTTGAAAGTTGAAACACTGAATCTACAATCTCCATACGAAATAAACCACAGCATCTTCTGTAATGGAGATTAGATTTAAACAGCGAGCGAAAGAAAAATAAGAAACGGTACGAACATGGAAAAGAAATAAAAGAATCAAGTACAATAACCGCCTGCCTCCAAAGTTCTAGTCATAATCACCTCAAAAACTTCTAAACAGGAGTCATAGCATTAATCTAATGTAAATCCAATTCCGAGAACCTAGTTAGAAACAAAATAAAATTACGATAATTCGGCGCCAGATGCGAGACGAAGAAGAATGAAAAGAGGAAAACGAAAACGCAGAAAATTAATTGAACAAAATCATCGAAGAAAAAAGTAGCAACTCACCGAATTTTAGGTTGCAACAATTTTCTCGGAGCAGAGAGGAAAATGATTGGAGAAATATCAGCAAATTTCTGGAGCTTTCCTGAAAGAAGATGAACAAAAAAATACAATCACTATCTCAACCAAACGAAATATAAAACATGTTTTCGTAAATCCGTCAAGTGGACGGAAGAGGCAAAAATCGACCTGTTTTCTTACGTGAACTTTTTCCTGTAATTTCCTTGTCCACATCTCCATGATTTTTCTTTTCCAATGCTCTGATTTTTAGAATAATTTTTCCCCTTGTTTTTAAGAAAAATGTTAAAAAATATATCCGTTCTTTTTTTTTTTTTTTTTTTTTTTTGGACTGTCCTAAAATTGTAAAACCGTGTTTCACTTTGCCAAATTTTAATAAATTTCAGAACTCCATCACTCTTTAATATAAAAAAGCTGTTTTCCAAGGAAAAAAAATAAAAATAAAAGAAGTGATATGACTTATTTTTTTTAATTTTCTTTTTAAAGAAAAAGTCGCTCAAATTCTTCCAACCAAGTTTTTTAAAATTCTCTAACTTAAAATATTCCTTTATGAATTTTGACTAGTGAAAATTCTTTTAACCTATATGTTTTTCAATTTTCAAGAGAGTGACGTGCAGCATATTCATTGTATGTTTTCATGTTATCAAATCTTAATCATCAACCATTGAACTAAAAGAAAAAACCAACATAGATCAATTGGTAAAAATATTGCTTATTTTCTATAAGATCAAAAGTTCAAATTCCTATGTTAAATTTTTTTTTTTTAGTAAAATCCCTTACTTTAAGATGAAGCTCGAATTTCCATTATCCCATTATAATGTTATATATATATATATTTTTTTAAATCGCAATAAATATATGATCATAGCATGCCATTCATCTTTTACTACTACTTTTCATAGCACAAGCCTTTAAAAAAAAAAATTTAGTTCGACAACATGTCTAAACCAGTTGAACTATACTCAACCAAATTTGATGTTTATGGGCTGATTAAAACTATCATTATTAAAATATTCTCAGTGATCAAGATTTTATAGGTCAATACCCTCACTAGATTTACATTTTTTGAAGACATTCAAGAATGTGTACAAATACTTGCATATTTATTATTCTTTTTTACACATTTATTATTATTTATAAAATCGAAATGTATTTTATTTTTTATTAAGAAATATTTTTTTGGTTCAACAATTGCAGGTGGCAAATTGAATAATTGACATTTAGAATGATAATATGTGTTTTGTCTACTGAGTTATGCTAGAATTGACAGATGTACTTTCTTTTTATACAAAAAAAATGTATTATACCTTTTTTTTAATATTTAGTGAACTTATATTATATGAGACTTAATATTTATAAATACATTTTAATTATGAATTTATAAACTTTATGGCTAATAATTTTATTTGGAGTAAAGTACAAGTGATTTTTGTTAACTATATATAATAGAATGGATGCATAAAAATGCATAAATGTTGTGAATTTAGTGACTTACAAAGTAAGTAAAAACCAATCATTTGAAAAGAATCACTTTGACATAGACTCATGTTTAAAAGGTAATTAATTCATGGATTAAATTTGTATAACCTAGAGTTAAGAAACTGTACCTATATAAACATATAGGTTTGCTTATCTTAAGATATCTATTTGTTAACTCACAAACTACATAAACCTAAATTCTATAAATTTAGACTTACGAAGCTAATAGCCTATACTATATATTAGCTTTACAAATTATAAATCTATAAATGAAATAGAGCTATACATTTCTTTCAACAAATCCAAATACATATTCACACAAACTTCCAACTTGATACTTTATAAGTCTAAACTTAATATGACTATGAGCCAATTATCACGTAGGGAGGGATCAATGATTCAATTAAAAAAAAATGGCTTCTTGTTATAAACTCCCTCCGTTTGAATATTGCAAATAAAACTAACTTTTTTCCCCCTAAAACAATTAATATAGATACTAAGATAAGAAAAAAAAGTAATGGGCGCTCTAGAACCATTAAAATCACAAGCATATTTCAAAAATCTTGATTGAAGAAATAACTAACCAAAAGATCGAAAAGAAAAAGAGGAAATAGGAAATAAAAATAGTTGACCAAACATAGTTTCACATAACTTTTATCTCAAAAGAAATTATTTTTTGACAACTACCCTCAATCAATACCTAACACTTTGATATGACCAAAATAAAAGAAGAAATAGCAATACATATCCAAAGATCGAATTTCAAGAATTGAAATTTTAGCTTGAACATAATTGACCAATAATTATGGTTCAAACAATAATGAAAATAATGGCCGCGTTTTACACATTGCATAAATTATGAAGTCAGCATTTGTTTCAAATCATAATAATTTTACATTCATACGATTATGATGGTTTGTGTGTGAATATTTGGAACATGATTTCATATTTTGAGTACCAAACACTCACACATGGCCGTAGCTTTACCACTCAAAAAGCCTGTAGACGTTTGACCACAAGCTTATCCAATTGCCCCCACTTTTACCCAACGCCTCTCAATTTCACGTGAGAAACACACTCTTTTTTTAAAGTGAAACATAATAATGTTCAAAAAAATTTGGGGGGAAGAAATGCATTTTATAACTTTCTTGTTTCTTGATCGCATATTTTTGTACATAAAAAGGCACTTAAAAATTAATTTTCAAAAAATGAACATTTAAAAGTTTTCATTATTATTATTTAAAAAAAAAAAAAAACAATTTCGATCACATTCTAAAAAAAAAAGGAAAACAAAAAATCCACTCCCATTACACTCAAATAACAGAGACGACATTGAAAAACAGGAAACCACGAAGTCTGATCAAAACATACATATTTCTCTAAGACACAATATGAAATAAAAACATGGGTAAAATATACTTTTAGTTACTGAGATTTGAACTTAGTTTCTATTTGATCCAAGAGTTTTCAAACTCAAATGATCGTAAATATTTGTTTCATAAACATTAATCCAAGAATCGAAAAAAAATTATGAGAATAATACGTATTGAAACAGAATCAGATTGATAACAGGCACACCTACTAAAAGCTGAAGATTGAATCATACAAACAAAGAAACAAGTTGTAAAAAGTCTGAGATGCAAAGATTGAAAAAAAGATGCATGGTTTCCAAACATAGCTTATCCATTCCAGGGGGTAAAAATTTGGGTAAAGGAAAGCTCTCTAGGAAGGTTACAAGCAGAATCAAGAATTCTCACATATATGCGTGTATTTATATATATATTGGCGCCAAGACATGAAAGAAAGAAGTATAGTTGGAAAGCCAATGTTCTGTTGAAAGCCACATTAACAAAACCTGATCTAAGTTTCAAGAATCAGAAAGGAAAGAAAAATGATAAAAACCACTAATAAGCAGACAGCACACTCATTATATATTTTTATATATATATTTTTTCCTTTTTAATCACGCAATTAAAAACCCATAAAATGCTACACAATAGAGGAGGCTATATAGACACTCTCCTTAGGAGGATTGGTAGAAGAATCAGGGAACAAACCCAACATCTTTGAAGTATTCATGCTCAAGGGCACTCCTGGCAGTGACTCTTTTGGTGGGATCCAAGCAGAGCATTTTCTGGAAAATAATGGTCAACTATTTCAAGACAGAGATACTGCATAATGCATATACATTTACTATTATTACATGCAATTAGTTATATTGATTTTTATCTCTTTGGTAGAAACCAGGAATTGGCCATTTCTAATAGAAGTAATGTGAAAGACAGGAAAGGATCATTCTGGCATGGTATATTAGGCATCCAATTATTGTTGAAGCAATTAAGACATTATTATTATTATTTTTTTCCTAAGAGTGATTGATTTTGAAAGAGAATGAGACTGAGGAAGCCAGATACTACTGTCAACACGTTACAGATTTACAGTGAAGATTGCCTCTCGCTTTCACCCCTCAGAACCAGAAAAAGAGAGAACAACCAAACAAATGAAATAAAAATGAGGAAAATGAAATAGTTGGTCAAACATATCGAAGTGGGAGGGCCGGGTGAAAGCAAAGCAACCATTTATTACCAACACTTATTGATCCAGATAATGTGATATCATAAATGAAATTTTAAATGAGGGAAACAAAAACAATTTACTCTCACTTCCGGAGACCCCGATGAAAAATAATATACTTACAGAGAGAAGATCAATGCCAGCGGATTCAAGATTTGGAACTACAGAAGCCAGGTCCTGTGCAAGTAGAGAATGCGTGAAGTCAAGCTCTTAACCATGGAACAAAGCAAACCGGACAATGAAATTTGGGCAAGATAAACGAATAGTAGAAACTCAATTCAATCACCTTAGGAGGCCACTTGGGGAAAGCAGACTTAAAATCAGGCAGAGATGTAACTCCAGGCCACGTATCTTCATTTGGAGTTCCCAGAACTCTTTGTATCCCATACAAAGAGGTTTGTTGAAAGCATAAATATGTTAGTATAGACAGACGTAGACTTGGGAGAGAAATATTGCTTTAGGTGCTGTTCTAATCATACTATTATGAATAAAACTCCGTGCATGTTCGGGAGTGATTTGATTTTACACTTTTAAACGCGGTGGTCATACCATAAAGATTGATTTTGAATAATTAAAAACATATTTTGAAGTAATTTTGAATACGACAAAAGTGATTTAACCATTTTAAAATCACTCTCAAACATGCACTCCAAACCTTATCACTCCACTATTAGGCCGAACACTCAAGATTTAAAATTATAGTAACTCTCCATCATTGCGCATAAAGTGAGATATATGCAACACAAAGCCGCAGTAGCCAGATGAACTGACTTTTGTTGCCTTTATTTTTCAAATTCCTAAATCCCTCTCCCTCAAGGAAAAAAGAAATTAAAAGAAAAAAAAATGAATGGAAAAATCCACCCACCAAGAAAATGGGGGAAAACTTCTCCCTCTCTAGGTAAAATAAAGAGATTTCATTTTTCTCTAATATCCATGAGTTTCCAGGTTGGCTAGCTTATATGTGCCTCAACTAATTTCATTGGATAATCTCCTTGACCATTCTACATTATCCAACAAAATTCATAGAATATTTACATCCAACATAGATGGCTACCATGAAGAGATTTCGTTGGACTCCCATCTGTAACAATATTACGACACCAACAAAATAGGAGGCTAGTGATCAATTTAAATTTGGCATTCTCATGATTGTAAATTATTTAATTTGGCATGTTAGTTGGACTAGATCTTCGTAAAGAGTGGAGGATAGATGCACGATAAAGCTACTTACCTAAATATCTTAAACAATTCATCAATCTCAGAGTCCCCAGGGAATAATGGCCGCTGGTTAACCATCTCAGCAAATATACAACCCACTGACCAAACATCCACGGGAGTGGAATAATGTCGGGAACCAAGTAATATTTCTGGTGCTCTGTACCAAAGCGTCACCACCTAGATAAAACCTCCAATAATTATTAACTCGAGAACACGACAATATAATAGGCTAAGCATCAAAAAAAAAAAGTCATTGACAAATTGGATTATTAATTTTTTTTTTTTTTAAAAGAAAAGAATCAAAATTGGGACCTAAACCAACAAAACAACTATAGATGCATTCAACAAAATGGAAACTAATAAATTTTCCAAATTTTTGAAGAATGCAGTGTCAGGAAAAATGTCCATAACCTATTTGTGAACATTCTACTTTCAGCAATTGCAAAGAAACCCATTGAGTTTTTCCTTGACTTTTTTTTTGGGGGTAAGAAAATCATCAGTTTTATTCTGATATTAAATTTGTTTTACCAGGAAATCTGAATTTTCTCACTAACAAGATGATGAAAAGCTTTATTCTGTTATTAAATGCATGAATGAGACGTTGTCACAAGCTAGAAATCTGAACACCCTGGAGATCATGTTCTCAAGAACACTTCTTGCAATTCTCTTTCAAACATGGACAAATAGCTGATCCCAATTAGGTTTTATAGCTTCTTTACATTTTACTATATGACATCCCATCACTCTTGAACAAAAGCTTACTGAATATTTTTCAAAAACTAGGTATGGCGTTGTCATTCTTCTGGTTAATAAATAGGCTCCGAAAGTTGCTTCATGATTCAAGAGTTTCTTCTATAGATCGCGGAAGCCAAAGCTAATCATTCCTGCCAAGGTTTGTCATTTAATGAAAAACTTGGCCCTAGACTTACCTAGCCAGTTTCCATATGGCTCCCGGCCTACACCCATTTAATGAAATTCTCCTCATTAATTATGATTATCTGAAAGTACAACCAACTACATATCATATTAGTGCTCCAAATTATGTTTCCAATATATTTTTTCTGAGAAACAATTTGTATCACAATGTCTACATTTGAGCGAAGGGAAAAGAAAGCCAAGGATACAAATTCAATATTCCATTAGACAATCATGCAATGAAATAAAGCTCACAATTCAAAAATTGATGAGATAATCACCCAGTGTATATCCATACCTCATGGGTGAATGTTCTAACAGGAATACCAAATGCTCTTGCCAATCCAAAGTCAGCAAGCTTCAGGGCATTGGTACGACGATCTATCAGTAGATTTTGGGGTTTTAGGTCTCGATGAAGAACTCTATGAGAATGGCAATATGCAATGCCACGAAGAATTTGGTAAAGAAACATCTGCATGACATAAGTGGAACAAAATTTTCCATTAGAGAGTCTCACTGCACCCATCATATTTGTTAAACCAAGAGTTAGAACAAGATCAAAGGAAAGTCTCAAGAAATGAAAGAAGGAAACGAAATAAAGCTGAAGAAATAAGCATCAAGATGAATTGATACAAAAAATATAGCATCAAACTTATTTATACAAACAGTTAGGAAGGAGAGGGTATTGCATATACTAAAAAGGAATACCATGACTAACGTTGATATAGTTTTAAGTTGCTTGAAAACCTTGAAAATACACATTTCTTTTCCAAAGAACTCCTTTTAATGATTAAGAAAAATCCACGAAACTATGATGTTAGATAAGATTTGCCCCTCTTGGAAAATAAACGTATGATTTTCTACAGTGAATTAGTTACTACATCAATTAACCAATCCGGCCCCTCTAAGGTTAAAATATAAATGATAAATAACAAGAAATATTAATTAACATAGAGTGCACGCAACTACAAATGAAAAATGTAGCCGCTCACTTTTACTTGGCGTGGATCCTTTGCAAATTCAGGAGATGAGTCCATGTGCTTCTTCAAATCCAAATCCAGATACTCAAAAACAAGATACAGGCGCTTCTCACTATGCACTACATCTTGTAACCTATTGACAGCAAACCAATCGAAGACTACTTTATTATACATATGTAAAAGCATCACAAACAGCAACGATTCAGTTTCGATGTTAAATTGATTATACACAGAAACCAAAAGGCAGAATGCAAGTGCCATTTTTACCAGTGTGACAGACCAGAGAAAAGGTACACCATGCCCATATTTATTTGTCTAACTTCAAACTATTGAAGAAAAAGTAATGAATTGGATATTCTGTTTTAATTGAGAACTACATATAGCTCAGGATTAACTACATGATAGCAATGAGGGAAAGAGATGCCGCCTTTGAGATGTTATACCTCGACGCCTCATAATAAATAAGTTACATATAGTCCACCCCATCTCTGTGAATAGAACATGTAGAAATCCCCAGAGAAGTTAAAACCAACAGTGGCAGATGGCATTTTATTGCAACATTGTCTTCCAACAAAACACTTTTCCAAGAAAAAGAAGGGATATTTTAAAACTAAAACTAAATTGAAAACACCTCATACATTGAGCAGATTGAAGAAGCATGTTATTTGCCCGAGTTACGGAAAAGATTAGACAACCGATATTGGTTAAATGAGGGTAGATAAGTAGCATTGATACGTACCTTACAATGTTGCCATGCTGCATTTCCTTCAAGAGTGAAATTTCACGAATGGCTGTGCTTGGCACTCCCTCATCTTCCTGCTCCAAGCGGATCTTCTTCAAAGCAATAGTCTCATTTGTGACACGGTCGCGTGCCTTGTAAACCACACCATAAGTTCCTTCTCCAATTTTCTCAACTTTCTCATACTACGAAGCCAAACAAATCGCAAATAAGAGCAACAATATTGCGCAAAGAAAATGAAAAACGAAACAAAAAAACAAGCATTTCAACATCCAAAAATCATCGTTAACCTGCTCCATCGAGTCCAAGAAAAGTGCCAAAGTTCTCAAAGCTTAAATCCTACAAACAACAGTACAAAGGACGAAGTAGATTTAGTGCAATACAGACCATATAGCAATATAAATAACAAAATGATGATAAGAAAGCGGGAATGTCAGAAACGCCAATGGACACCACTGAAAAGGCGCAGAAAACAGATTCGCACAGGTCAAGGACCGGATCCGTGTTGAAATGGAGTCAACTCAGTCATAGTAGACTGGGTTGAACTCACTTGGACCACATTGGAAGCAAGCATTTCGAAAACGCAGTTTAACATCGAAATTTCTGCAATCAATCGCTCATTTTCACTTCTTTCCTTTATCATTTTTCCTTTCTTGGAATTCCAATTACTATCAGACTAAAAAGCAAAGTGCAGCAAAAGCATCTACGAACCAAATTAAAGAGAGGATATCAAAAACAGATAGACTGAAAAGCAAGAATGAACCTGCGTTGAATCAGAGCCGAACCCGTGGGAATCGGGGACGGTGTCGAAGAGAAGAGAGGCGCAGCAAAAATGGCGCCGCAGAAGGAAGAAGAAGAAGAAGAAGAGGAGGAGGAGGAGGAGGGGAAGGAAGGCGAGTGGGGTATCTATGTAATTTCACTGGCATAACTTTTTTTTATTTATTAATCTTTTTATTGGCTGCGATTATTTCTAGATTTTAATTAAATTATATTTTGCTCCTAAATTTTCGTATTTATTTCATCTTTTATATTCACAATTCCAAATATTATAAATTAGTTCATGAACTTTCTACAAAAGGAAAATCTATTTTAGTTCTTATAACCTTTTTTTTTCTTTTTTTTTTTTTGTATAGTGTAGTTTAAAAATTGAAAATAGTTAGTGATAAAATTTAACTATAAAACTAAAATAAATATTTATAAAAAATAGATTTTAAAACTAAAGCCAAAAGCATTCAAGTGCCAATACATATATATATATATTTAATTCAAGACCACGTCACTTTTACTACTTGCCACTTTTGTTTGGCACATGGGCAGGGCAGGTAAGGAAGAAAATTACTACCTAATTTGCTTAAATTCAAGTATATATATATATATAAAGAAAATCAATAAAAGTTTTTCTTTGTATCTTTTAACTCATAGGTTACAAGGACTTAATGATTTGATATAGTTTCAATTTTATCTCTATAGTTTTAAAAGTTTTAAATTACTTTTCATGGTTTAGGATTAGTTTCAATTGGATCCCTATGGTCTAGCTTTGATTTCTATAAGTTAGTTAAATCTCACAAATTCTCTAAAAAAATCCACCTAATTCTTTTTTTTTTTTTTTTTTCAATCATCCATAAATCTCAATACAATCAACTAACATAATTGGAAAAAAAATCAACATGAGCATGGCTTAATAGGTTAAGACATACCATTTATCAAAATGTCAAATGTTCGAATTCTCAATCTTACATGTTGAACTTGAGGAAAAAAAAACCCTTATGCAGTTAGCAAAGTAGAGAAATTAGCTCATTACCACGTAAAACACACATGTCGATATAGTAATATTGACACCAATTTATGAAGTTTGACTAAACCACAAAACCAAATTAAAACTTTTAAAACCATAAAAATCAAATTTAAACTAAACTTAAATGGTAGAAAACTAAATTGAAACTTCTAAGCCCTATTTGATAACCATTTGGTTTTTGAATATTATACTTATTATCTCATCATTTTTGTATAATTAGTTTCATATTTCTCAAGAAAACAATTGAATTCTTAACCAAATTCCAAAACACAAAAACAAAATTTTGAAAACTACTTTTTTTAGTTTTCAAAACTTGGCTTGATTTTTGAAAACATATGTAAAAAGTAACTAATAAAACAAGAGAAACTGTAGGTGGAAGTAGTACTTATAAGCTTAATTTTAAAAAACAAAATGGTTATCAAACGGAGCCTTAAATCACGTAGACCAAATTGAAACCGAGCATAAGACCAAATTTATAATCTAACTCAATATTTAGAATTGAAATATTATATTTAAAACAAAAAAAAAAGGTAAAAATAGTATATGACTTGGCATATGCCATATTTTCTTTCTATTATTTTTTCTGTTATTGGTTAAAACTTAAAAGAGCTGCAAGGGTGCAGCCCCAGCCAACGAGGGAAGCAGCTTCCATTCCATAAGATCTGAATCTGAATAATGCTCGAGAGTCGAGGTCGTGGGCTGGACCAGAAATGATAGGGCCAGATGAGCCCAGATGTTAGCCACATAGGCCCACAATTTCAACTTTCTTTGTCGCTTTAATGCCAAAGGAATTTTCACATTATTGGGTTTCCCATCTCCTTGTGATTTTTTTTGGTTATTTATTTCTCTCACTCTCCTTTTACGATCGAATTTCTCTTACCAAAATTTTTAAACAATAATATGATAAAATAAAAGAAGAAAAGAAAGAAAGTTATTACTGATGTGAACAATTCATATGGCATTTGCCTATGGCTATTGCCTCCTCGTGACATGAATGAAGATTAATTTCATCCCATTTATCTTTTAGATTAAGTTTTATATTTATTTGGTGTATTTTTCACGCACTCAAAAAGAAATCAAATGAAAACAAGACTTGGAAAAATGTCTGTCTAAAAGAGTACAAAAAGATTATCCGATGTACCCCCATATGCTGTATAGGTTGAAATCACTTATGGATGTTAAAAAAGTTGCAAAAGATAAGAGAAGATGGAGAATATAATTATATATATTTTTTAGTTCAACAACATGTAAAATTGGAGATTCGAGTCTCTGACCTCTTGGTCAAGTTGAAGCTCAGGTTGACAAAATAAAATTTGTAGTGATTGATTACAAATAAAATAATAGATTTTAACTTGATTAGTATTTTTTAGCACCATAGGCAATAAAAAAGTTATAATTATTGATTAAGGGTATATGTCAATTACCGCTGAACTATGTTCACTTTGACGGTATTTGTATTAAATTAACTTAGATTAATTTTGTGTGAAGTGACCAATATTGATAGACGTTTTAAAGTCAACAAGTTGCCCGAGCATATATAACTCCTAACTTCCTAAGCAACGTATTTTTCTTGCTTGAAGCAATGTTTTTGGCTCAGTCACCAATCAGATGGATTTGTATTTAATTTATTCAGATGGATTCGTATTTAATTTCTGGGCCAAGTGGGGAAAGCTTTTCCTGCAATTTTGACAACCCAACCACTTGCACCAGAGAAACAACAACACATTAAACTTCAAAAGGAAATCCTAAAATACTTTTTTGTTTTTGTTTTTTTTTTTCCGTACAACAAGCTATATTCATATTGACAATCCTGGAGTCCCTTTACCATATATAAATAAGTTTTTTTTTCTTAACAGAAAAAAAAGAGAAAAATATAGAGATTCTTTTTAAAAGAAAAACCAATCTTCAACTCTCGTTCTCTCTAGCCAACTTTAATATTATCCTATTGAGATTCAATTTACTTTAACTTTGTTTTTTTAGCTCAACAATTGCAAGGTGGAGGGATTGAAACATCAACCTCTAGAATGATAATCAGTGTCTTATCTACCGAACTATGTTCGGATTGACTATTTAACCTCTCCTTATTTGTAATGTAACACTCTCTTTTTAGGAGCTCTAATTGCCCCCTTCAAGAGCTCTAATTGTCCCCTTCTCATTAATTGTACGACCATTTTCACTGACACTCTTTGTAACTTATTAAAAAGGAAACAAAATATTCAAATACCCTCACTGCATTTCACGAGCGTATTCTCCCTTTCAGACGTTTCCCAAGAAAACCAACTTGTAGTTACAGAGAGGGAATTGGAAAGTGAGTTTTAAAGCAAAAGCAAAAAGCGAAAAGCTCTGGCCATCAAAAGCACTCAACCAGACCGATCAGTATTACCAAAGCATACATGTACATTCGTATAAAGATGAAGTGAGCTTGCTTTTCTAGGAGCTGCAGAAAAGAAAGGCCATTGATTAGGAGACCAAGTTTATAAGAAACAACGAGAAAATGACGAGTAAGAATGGAGGCATAGGAAATGGCGAGCAAATTTTATCGAAAGGAAGTAGCGGTCGGGAGGAAGACGAGATGGTGTCGAAACTGACCATATCTACATTGCAAGCTAGAGAAGAAGAGATTGAGAGGAAGAAGATGGAAGTAAAGGAGAAGGTTGAATTACAGTTAACCCGTGCCGAGGAAGAAGCCAAACGCTTAGCACAAATTTGGGAAGTAAGTTTTATCATTACACTTTATGTAGAGGTTTAAATTTCACCCTTTCAGTAGCAGAATTCTAATGTAAATCCTCATATTGTGATTCCGGTTAATTTAATTTATTTATTTTTGAAGAGACAGAAGAATTTGCCACGCGTATGAATATATGCCGAGAGTTTATAATTATTTAAAAAAATGGGAATTCCAAGGTTGAACAAAAATTTGATCCTTCTTGGTGGGATGAAATGGAAGTATATAATTAACCTGAATTTATGCCAAAACCCCATTTTACAGTGCCCACAAATTTTGTATCTCCATTTTCTCCCTTCTTTATAGAACTTCAATAGTCTTCATTTAAACTTTTATTTACATAGATTTTGTTCCAATCATCCCAAATATCTTCAAGTTTGGAAAAAGGAGAGTGCAAATGGATATAAGTAACTTGTTTTCTAATAAGAGGATCAAAGAGATTACGGATAAACGCCAAGAACTATCCATAAAATAATGAAAAAAAAAATACAAAAACAAAATAATCAAAACAATTAATTATCATATAATTGAATTTCAAGTTCTCTGATATCAAACAAAAGCTCCAATTGTAATTAATGAAGAAAGCAATATGCATTTTCTTTAAAATAATAATAATAAAAAATTGATTACTATAACGTTGTTGTGGATGATTAAGGAGCTGGAGGTAATGGGAGATCCAATGGGGAAGGAAGTTGGTAATGTACGAAAAAGAATAGACACAGCCAAGAGAGAACTGAAATCACTGGGACAGATCTGCCAAAAGAAGGTGCTTCAATGTCAAGAATTTCTTATACTCCAGTTCTTTTTAAGATTTCATCTCTCTTTGTATAATTTTTTTAGCTTTGGTTCTAACCACTAATTTTATAACGTAAGTTTCAGTTAAAAATGGAAGATAGAGGTTGAAAATCGTTTCTTCTAAATGGTAACAGGAAAAAGAATATAAAGAAGTCCTGGAAATATTCAACGAAAAAAACAATGAGAAAGCTCAGCTGCTCGCTACGCTAATGGAGGTATAATAATTCTTAACCCCATCTGTAATTTTCTTCCATTTTCTTGGCAACCAAACAGTCTATAAAACCACCGTCTAATATTCTCTTAAATTGTCTACTTGCCATTCGTAAATGGCCATAATGTTATCAGCTGCTGGATCAGAGTGAGAGATGGAGGATGAAAAAGCTCGAGGAATTGAGTAAGAATATAGAGTCAACAAACTGATCAATGAGTACTCGTCTGTTTAAAATGACTTTTTTTAAGTATTTAAAAACCATTTTTTTTATTGTACTTAAAGACATTTTTTTAAGCACTTAAAAAGTTATTCCAAATTGACCTTACATTAAAAAATATATATATGGACGACCAGTAGCACCTGTAATTTTTTCTGTTCTTTTTAAATTTGTATTTTTAAAGAATGACGTGTTCCAGAAAGTGTTTAGAAATAACATGCAGGCCATCATTCCTATTCAGTGTGGAGAGTTTTCTGATCAATATCATAATTAGTATCAATAATATTATTAATCCTTTCATCATAGAATGGTTTGCCCGTAAAACCTCTCTTTCTCAAAGTCTTATCATTAATGAAGAAGACCCGGGATAATATTTATGCATGGGCTGAACGGTGTAAGGATATAGTTTTGGTTTACACCATGCAAATTAAAGAGATGGCCCATAACAAATAAACATGCAAGAAATTTAAGGAAAAAGAATGTTCTTTTTTTTTTTCCCCTTCTTTTACAGTTTTTTAAGGTGAGACGTGAGATTATGAATTTCAGTGATTTCACAAGCAATTGATGCCTATAATAATGGGCTGGATAAATGAGATGCATGATACGCACCATATTTGAACTGCAAATGCTGTGCTCTCAAATTACAAGAATGTGTATAAACGAACGGACGGCTTACAACATACGTCGGAGAAACCATCAATCAGGTAGACGAAGCTGTTTGTACTCTGCCAGCAGCTTAGGGATATCGTCCATACGTAACTGTGAATCAAAAAAAGGAATAAAAAATAACTAAAAATTCAGTTGGAAAAGAAAATGATGTTAGGATAACAGACCTGAATAGAATCAGAAGAAACAATTCGAGTTTTTTGTACAAATGACCTAGATTTTCAAGCTCAAATGGAATATGACCGACATTTTCAAACTAATGATGGATAGCCTTTTGCTTACGTCACAACGAGGGCGAGAGGATGAGAAGACTCGACGAGAGCAAGAGGATGAGAAAAATAGCACGACCCCTCATCACCATCTTCAACCTTCTTCTCCTTCTCACGCATGTCGACGCCAACCCACTTCACCATCTCCATCTTCGTTTTCTTCCTCTAGCAAGTGAATGCAGATGGTGAGGGGATTCAACGTTGAAAGGCTGAGCATCGACATTGGTTGCTACCTTCGCGCGATTTTTTGTCGTCGTTTTGCCAAATCGATTCCATATTTGATACCCACACATTCCGGTGACCTGTACTCCCTCCTTCCCGCGTGATTTCCACGCCGTTCAACATGAACAAAACCTGGAAGTGTTTCGTCCTTCTTGCTCTCATTGGATTTTCTCGTCCTCTCGCTCTCGTTGTGACGTAAGCAAAATGTAATCCATCATTCGTTTTAGAAAGCATGTCATATATCATTTGCACCCCAAAAATTTGGGTCATCCATACAAAAAACACCAACAATTTGAATATTAGAATTTTAAATGGTGTGAAGTGTCTATGCTTTGAAACCAATATTTGGATCAATTGGTAAAATCTAACGCCTAACTTCGAAGTCAATCAAATTTTATTGTCTCGTAATTTGGTAATTACAGTCATGTTCAAGAGTATGGCCCTCAGTTTCAGTCATTCCCTACACCTATCGTGCAAAACCAAACAGTGGTGTATTGGGGGTGGGGTGGGGAGGAAGACTGGTTTTGGTCCCCGAGTGACTTTAGGTAATATGTAAAGTTACTCTACGGTGAAAGTAATATCTGAGATTGAAATATACCAGAAAAGTCTGAAAACACCACAAGCATGTAGCGAATAAAAGCATTCACCTATTAACCACTTCATACCACACTGTTCATACCTGACAAAAGTTGTTGATATGGTAAAATTGAAAAGCATCTTTTCCAGGAAGACTGGTACTAATGAAAGCTGACTGAGGCCCATCATTTGTACTGTCATTTTCAACATAAATTAAACAACAATGACCAACAGGCGATTTTAACATAAAATTAAAACTAGGAGCGGAGTTCGTGCTTCTCACACCAAGGATCAAATAAACAATAACCAAATATTTTGTACTCAGCTTGACTGCATGTTTCATTCAGTTACTACCAAGTAACCTAAAGCATAATTTGTGTCTATATCTCAGCAAAAAACCTAAATGATGTATTAGTCAAAAAGCAAAAGACAGTCTAGGGGCTGGGGGAAGAGGGCTTCCCCTCCTGACTAAAACTACTTACAAAAAAGCCTTCCAATCGAGAAGGATCATAGAAAGGGGTAGTTACAAACATGGTTATTTACCAAAGAAACTACAATGAAGGTAGAACGTAATGGTATATTTTCATGCTTTCTTTTATCTTCTTTTTTTTTTGTGTTGGGGGGGATAATTATTTCATAATGATACCACCACCACCAACATAAACATAACTAAAAGACAAGAGGTAAATTTTATTTAAAAAAAAAAGGGAGAGTCAATTAAAATTCTCCTTCCTGTTATCATGAATATCATTAAGACTTTCTAAACAAAACCTCACATCTTATTCTACACATCAACAGTCTTATAAGAGGATGGATGCCACTAGAAATCAAATTAATCAATGCCAATGCACATATAATGAGATTTCAGAACACACAAAACAGAAACTCAATATTTGAAGAGATGGAAAGTGATAAAACTCTTATACGATTTAATGGATCTGATATGTGGTAATGCTGCATTCTTACAAATAATTATGGGTGATCAAGCGCTGGTAATCACGAAGTAAGGGCCCAAGCTCTTTCAGTGGAATTAACCTAGGATTAGAATTCCTCCAATGGTTCCGAAGTGCCTGGGTGGCCTTCACAAAAAAGAACAAAAAAAAATCGGTCAGATAATCTAATTAGATGGTCTTGCATCCAAATATTTCCAACTCACCGTAATATGCGTGATCTGTCCAGTGATAGAAGGTTTGACTTCACTTAAACTATATGCTAGATTAAGGAACTCTTTGTCCTCCATCTCGCCTACAACTGGTACTCCAGGGTTAGAGAAAGAGATCGTAATCCCCAAACGTTTTCCTAACTCTACGACTGCATTGTGCCTCTCATGAGAATCCTGTTTAGAATAATATGAAATATATTTAAAAGATATCAACAGGAAACAATTCAGGGTATAGGTAAAGGTAAACATGATAGTGGTAATCTGAGTGCTTTGAGATTCTTCAAGACTATTAGTTTATACATTCAAACATCTGCTATGGTTAATTTTTTTTATAAGAGAAAAATTCCATTAAAAAACAGAGCAGGTAATAACAGCTAGGAGATAAGGGGCCCAATCCATATTGGTGACAACAAAAGAGTAGTTCATTATCAAGGCTAGAAACAATAAGCAGAACCAATTACATATCCCTTGAAACTAAGAAGCACGGACATGGCCACGGGACATGGACATGGCCACGGGACATGGACATAGGACACGGACACGACGATACGTCAATTTCTAAAAAACTAGGACATGGCACGTTGGGGATACGTTCTTTTTTTATTATTATTATTTTAGCATATATGTACATTTAACATAAAATACTAAATATACTCCACTAAAACGCATAAAATGTCAAGTTAATTAAGTTTAACTTTAATTTAATTTAACTTATAGAACGTTATGGAAAAAAAAAGCATACTTCTAAATGGTGAACAACTGGTGGTGAAGAGGACTGACGAGGGCAAAGAGAACTGACGGCTAGCAGCGAGTGGTCGACGGTGTTACTTGTTAGGGGTTTTAGATTTCATGATTTTATGTCATTTTTGTTTTGTTTTGTTTTGTTTTTGTTTTTTTTTAAATTTAAATAATTTGAGCTTTTTTTTCTAAAAAATTTTTCCAAGTCGGGTCCAGCCGTGTCCGAGCCGTGTCCAAGCCGTGTCCGAAATTAAAAAAAATAAAAATAAAAAAGGACACGTAAAATAGCATGTGGGACACGTGTCTGGAGCGTGTCTGGACGTATCCGTGTCCAACACGTGTCTGACACGGACACTTGGCCTAAATTGAAGTGTCCGTGCTTCCTAGCCTTGAAATTTACACTTCTGTCTGTAGTTTAAAATATTTTTATTTCAAGCACTGTTTTGCAAAGCCACCACAAAATAGTGCAAATTAACATGTAATAGTGACCAAACCATCATCACATAGTTTTCTTCATTGTGATTTTGCAAGAAGTTTGGGATTTACGCTTTCCCATGAGTTCAGTGCAGAGAGGGGGTTCATACTAACTAGGTCTTTACCATGCAGGAAAACTTTTGGGAGGAGCACCCAGAAAGAGGAAGATATTATCGAAGTTTGCAATTTCGAACATTTTAAGGTTTGTGGATAAAATATGCTACAGATGATTTTAAATTAGAATATGCCACATCGAGATTTTTTGGACAGGATGACGATTACGATTATCAGAGGAAAAAAAACAAGAATTTTGACTTCTGATGGCTATCCATTTTCATAAATGGTGTTGTTTTCTTAATTCTCTCTCTTAGTAAAGAGGACGTTTATCCTCTTGTTATCTTTATACTTTTTCTCTTTAATAATAGAAGTATTATGTTCCCACTAAACTAATATCGCAAATGAACCTACTAGAATTAAGAATGCATAAAGGCTATGCGTTCATTAAGTGAGGCTTTGTTCCAATACCTCCTGTGCGGAATTGGAATCTTCATTCAACGATGTCAAATCCTTATTTTGAGGGAGATCATTGGGTGATGTGGAAAACAACCTCTTTACAATTGGGTCCTCTGTAAGGCATAAAATACTTTATGAGGACTATTAAACTAATAAGTCAACAAAAAGAAAATTACAGAATCATCAATCATGCGCTATTTCACTAGAACCTCTCCAGTTTGAAGGGGTGCTTCTAACCATTTTTTTTTTTCTCTCGGTTAGGTTAGCAGAGGGGACCAAAAAAGTACAAATTAAGAGACCATCTAAGGTATTTTATGAGAAACCGAGCTTTCATTGAGCTAAATGATAGAAGTCAATACTTAAGAACTCAGAAAAAGTAAGGAAGAAGAAAATAACAGTAAAACATTATATCCATTGAGTAAAGAAATTGTAATGGCTGACCCTCACTATTTACAAGTTGGAGAGAGCACTTTCAGATTCACTATCAAGATATATTGATGGAAAATACACATGCATAAAAGTCATAAAACTTCAAACTTTTCAATAAAGGAACATTGCAGACAAGATTCAATGAACGGCTTTCTTAAAAGAAATTAAATACCTTCAGTAACTAACCACCACAGATCGCCAAAGGTTGATTTCCCATCAAAGCCGCCAAATAACAAATAACGTGATCCAATACAGTTCATTGAATGGTATGCCCGTGCTGAAGGAGCTTCATTTCCAGTAGGCAACCGTTTCCATTGAGCAGTCACTGCATTTCAAAGAGGAAAAGGTTACTCACAACAGAACTGTAAACCATTCAAAGATGGTTATCAATCATATCAGGAAAGTTTGACATGTTTAGGCGGCGTTTGGCCATGGTTTTGGGTTTGAATAATTTTGGGTTCCAAACCCAAAACCATGTTTGGCCCAAGGTGTTCAAAACCCTTAGTTTTGAAACACAACTCCATGGGTTACATAGCGCAACCTCATGTGGTTTGTGCCACATTTTCCTCTTCCATTTGCCATCTTTCATTTTCGGCGACCACTACGACAACAACTCCGGCGACCACCCGACGACTGCTAACGACGACAACTCCGACGACCACACTGACGACTCGAGCATTGTTGATAACTACCCCGATGACCACTCTAATGACAACTCAAGAGACCAGTCTGACGACCACTCCAACAACCTGACCACCATACCACCTTGACAACTCGACTTGCCCGCAACCACTACCAATGAAAATCCGACAACCACTCCGACGACCCAACCACTCCAGTGACCCGACCACCCAACAACCACCGTTGATGACCACCCCAAAAATCTGACCACTTGGCAACCACTGCCGACGACCACCTGGTGACTGCTTTGATGACTCGACTACCTCGATGACTACTCCAGCGATCACCCCGACAATCCGGCAACCATCGTTGACGACCACTCGATGACCACTCCAGTGACCACCATGGTGACCAAACCACCCAACAACTCGACTACCTAGATGACCACTCTAGAGACCATTTCAGTGACCCGACCATCCGACAACCACGGCTGACAACCACCCATTGACCACACCGGCGACCTGACCACCCTACAACCACCACCGACGACCATTGCGGCGACCCAACCACCCCATCAACCCAACCACCTCAATGACCCGACCATCTAGTCAATTTTTTAAAAAGTTAAAATAAAACTAAAAATGGTTACTAAACAATTTTTTTAACTCATTATGTTTGAAATAAGTTTCAAAATACTGTGCAAAATAGAGTTTCTAATATTTTAATTTTTAAAATAGAATTCGAATTTTATAACTCATTTATTCTTGAAATAGGTTTCAAAATACGATGCGAAATTTTGTTTAAATTCCCTAATTTCTTAAATAGACTTTCAATATTTTAATTTCTAAAATAGAATTCTAAAATATGTTTCTGAATACTTTGTAAAATAGAGTTTTAAATTCATTAATTTCTTAGATAGACTTCTAATTTTATAATTTCTAAAATAGAGTTCAAAAATAGGTTTATGAATACTTTGTGAAATAGAGTTTTAGATTCCCTAATTTATTAAATAGATTTTCAATTTTTAAATTTCTAAAATAGAGTTCCATAAATAGGTTTATGAATACTTTGTGAAATAGAGTTTTAGATTCCCTAATTTCTTAAATAGATACTTTGTGAAATAGAGTTTTAGATTTCCTAATTTCTTAAATAGACTTCCAATTTTTTAATTTTTAAAATAGAGTTCCAATTTTGTTACCCAATTATGTAAAACATCCACTAAAAAATAAGAGGAAAATAAGAGAACAAAACAGCTAAAAAAAAAGGGAAAAAAAACCTGCACAAACTCAAGATTCAGAACACTGCACCCCACCCCAAACACAACTTTCTTATTCCCAGGTTTCAAAACCCCCAAAACAAACCTCCCAGGATTCTGATTCTCAGAGTTCTGATTCCGAACCTGTGCTCCAAACAACCCCTTAAGGTTTTTACTGGAGTGTACAACCTATTCTCCTTCAGATCTCTCTCATTATATTGGATTCTGATTCTCAGAGTTCTGATTCCGAATCTGTGCTCCAAACAACCCCTTAAGGTTTTTACTGGAGTGTACAACCTATTCCCCTATAGATCTCTCTCATTATATTTAAAAGTTGGCGTAGGAAGTCCTAAACTAAAAAATCATCGAGTACATAGTTCACCTCCTTCCTAACCTCACCCATCCCCATAGCAGCCCTCTAAAGCAATAGTGTTCTCTTTGTGCGAACATAAAAACCACAGAAGAAATTGTCTTTTAGCAGCATACGGAGGTAATTATGCACTCACCCCTATCCAACACAATGCAATCATTGTGGTAAACGTCATAGCGACTGAGCCAACCACCAGTCCCATGCCCTCCAAATAACAGTAGCTGTTAAGACAAGAAGGGGGTTATAATCAAGTAGAAGTAACACCGATGAAAGAGTGATAAGCTATTTTTAAGCTATAAATTTAAGGGAAATAGGGATAGCCCTGTAAAATGATGTAATGCGTTACTGGAAGAGTGGAAGATAATTGAGTAACAGTTAAAAATGAAAATTAATGATTCAACATCATCGCTTCCCCTATTGTCATTTCTCCAAGGGAATTTGGTTGAAGATTTTTGGAATTTTCAATCTTCAGTTGTACAGCCATAGTAACACGCAGGATTTCCTACATTAACATCTATTCAGTCATAAATTCAGTAGCAAGAGGGAAGATTCAGGGATCGACTCACTATATCTTGGTCTGGACACTTGTTTGAAACAAATTGGAGAATTTTTAAATATGTTCTCCTCTTTTCTTTTTTTCTTTTTTAAATCTCTGGAACGGTAGGGGAAGACAACTTATCTTCACCTTGCTCTTTTGCGTCTCTATTTCGTTTCAAATAAACTGTCTTTCTTGGAAACAAATTTGTTAGTTAAAAGAAAAACTCCAAGGTTCCCTACTTCAACTAAACTTCTTTCTTCTTTCCATTTGAATAAAAGATGATATACTAGCCACAAGTACGAGTTCATAACTTGAGTGCTCCTTCAATTTTTATTTCTGATGAAGCTGATAATAGAGGTCACTAACAGGACTAAAAGCTTGAGCTATCACGACAGATACACAACACCCTTTTCAAAACGAAGTTCGAACAACAAAAGGTGAAAAAGAACAACAATTCTGGAAAATGCAATTACATAATGTCCACCCGATGTAATGGTATGGCCACAACGGGGAGAAGGACCTTGGCCGGGAAGCTTCAACTGGGTCCATCCAGGGGTTTCATTCTCTACCACAAAACAGTGAGACATTTCATTAGCTGGTTAAAAAAAACTCGGAACATACTGGGCCTCAGAGAGAGAAAAAAAAAATCCATCTGAAACCATAGAGCCTGAACTTCTAGACCTCATGCAAAATATTTAACAAACAAACCAAGCAGAAAACAACACTACTCCAACAGTGTTTCATCCTTCCATGTATTTAAAATGATCGGAGAATGCATGTCCTACTAAATACACTAACCAGAAAACACTGGAACAGATAAACAAATAAATAACACATACCCATCTATATTTGGATTAAGAAAACAAAAAATTTATTGAACAAACAGATTACAGAGAAGTAGGATATGACATCCTTAAAATGAAGATCAAACATCCACAACTCGAAATTGGACCTTGTAACAATGCAAATGAAGGTATAGCTTCACAATGAAAGCAAGAAAATCAAATCTTAGCACAGAGGATAAATGTGCCATTACCCTTCAAACAATAATGCCATAGAAATTCAGCAAGATCTAGAAAACAACTTCCCTTCTCATAAGAAATGGCCATAAAAAATAATGGTAAAATTTGGAAAACTAAAAAAGCAGGAAAAATTCTCTTAATGTGATAAGAAAAGAAAAAACAACCAACAACTAACCTTCTTCAATGAGTCCTTTCAAAGCCCATAAGTCACCCAATATTGGCCCACCACCTCCTATCCATTCAAAAGAGCCAATTACTTTAGCAGCAAAACACAAATTTACAGAACCACATTTTAAATGATGAAACAAGGACGAAAACATTCATCAGTACGATACAGTTTTATTAGCAACAAGATTTCTAAACTATAGTTAAGGACTAAGGTATCATACCAAAAAAAAAAGTTTTCAATTTAGTAAAATCAAAGCATAAACACAGCGAATTCCCAGTTTAAGTACTCTCAACCTCTAGGTTATGGTAATTAAAATCACCATCAGACATGTGAGAAACGATAATTGATATATAACATGGTCCGGAACAAAAAAGCAAGCAAAATATCTGTCTCCCAACATAGTGATTTCTTACAATGTAAGAAGCTAGTAAGTTCAATGAAAATGTACCAGCATCATTCTTAATAGACATCCTGCTGCACATGGAAGAAAGATTCTTGATTGAATCTTGAAAGACCAAAATCTTATAAATGAATATTTTGTAGCATCTTTATACAACAAATAAATAACAATGGTTAAAACTTAACCAAAGGACTTAAAAGTGTAGACACATTCCCAAAGACAGAAAAGTTCCAACGTTTACAATTACTCTAAATTATCTTTAATTTCAAATGGTGAAGAAACCTAGCCTAAGTAAGAAGAAAATTCAGAAAGAAGGGATGGCAAAGCCATGAATTTGTTTCTTCGTCTTTACAAACAAAAAAAATAGGAGGTAAATTCACTGTATTTATCTTATCAGTTATATATTATATAACTATTTTTATGGGCGAATATGGGACAGCAAAAGAATTGACTGTTGAGCCGTATGAGGTAGGAAACTCTCAAGTACGGTTATACTCTTAAATTTAAAGCAAAGGACCCTGTTTAGATTACATGTTTCAAGCATAATGGAAAAATGGTCTAAGAGAACTCGAGACTTTCTAGAAATCTGGAGCATATACAATTGTTCAGCCAACCACAAGTGACAAAATGATCTATCTAGACGGGAGAAAATTGGCTGATCTCAATTGTTAAACCAGGTGCAGTTACCATTCAAGAGAAGGGTCTCAACCAACAAAGATCTTTATTGATCCTATTGAATCTCTGCATGCTCTAGGTTACTGTACTATTGGAGGCTCTTGTTGCTTCGTCTTATCACATTAAAGTTGTCACCCTAACACCAACAGGAGCTTTATTCTCTACCTAAAACTAACTCCTTTCACCATGCCTTGAAATCCATTAAGAAAACCATTAGCCCATTGAAAGTTAAAGAACCTTTCACTGAAAGAGAAGATTGATCCCAGGGGATAAGAATGTTGCTCAAAGCCCTATGAATTCCACAAAAGAACAACCAACGTTCCTAGAACTCCAAAGAGATTTGATAATACTTCTATCTACCTTCCTGACTCCGACTCCTGGAAAATGAAAATGCAGGGCCGAATTTAAAATACTTGATCAAATTTCACTATATGATTATATCAATTGCTTCAAACGCTCATTATATGACTATCTCAAATCTCCCTCTCCAAAATTACTTGCAAGTCTCAACATCATATAAAATCTTTCTCCATCTCTTCTTATCTGTGTACAAAATTCATTTTTCAACAAATTCATCATTTCTAAGATCATAAAGAAAAAAAATTATACATCACTAGACCACAGTACTCATATGCCACCATGCCCACATTGATGAAACATAAACACATTCAATGAGCAATAGGTAATTAACGGAGAAATATTGTTTAGAAAACCCAATTGTAGGGAGAGTATTACACGTGACTGTACCTCTTCCACCATAGACAAGCAACCTTTTCTCAAGCATAGTTGCTGTATGGCCACATCTTGGAGGAGGCAGTGATCCAGCAACTGAAAGTTCAGTCCATTCAAGTGACACTGCTTACCAATAAGAAGGACAAACTTAAAAGAAGAAGAATAATACCAAAAGGAGAAAATTCTGAAATAAAAAACAGAAGAAAAGAAAAAGTAACTAAAGCGGCAGAAGCCACGAAGTTACTTGTGTCTAGGACATATACGTCTGACAACCACTTTTTACCATCCCAGCCCCCATACCTGCACTCAATTTAAGCATATTTGAATTTAGCATATAAAATGAGATGATTAACACCGATGAAGAATGCAAGTATTAACACTCACATGACAATTTTCCGGTTCCCAAAAGAAGAAGCTGCAGCAAAGTCCCTTGGTGAAGGCAAGTCACCGAAACTAGTTAGCTCTGACCATTGCCAGATATCTAGAAGACACACAAGTTAAATAGTGAGCCAAAGGATAGAAAACGTAGTTAAGTTTGAAATTTAAGCGGTTAGTATCCATTACAATTGCAAGTTTTCAGTACGGTAGAGAACCTTACCAGTGTCTAGAACCCAGAAATCACCCATCCTACATATACAATGTCAGGATCAGTACAAGTATTGTGAAAACTATAAGATAAATCAAGAATGACGAGAACCATTTTTTTTGCTATTACATATAATAAATTATTCCATGTTCGGTTCCATTTTTTTTGCTATAAAAAGTCCAAAAAGTCCTCATCAAAGAGGAACAAACTAGATGATGCAGCAGGTCTTTGAACCATGTAAGTGGATCAATACAAATGCATCCTAAATCACTAATTCACTTTTCAATAAAACAATTAATTTTTTAAAATAAAGTAATGAATTATAATTAAAAATTAAACTCAACTAATTAACTAGACTGATTTTACATCCTACACCATCTTAGTTATGAGCTGCTGAAGTGCAAACTCTTTCTTCCCGCATACTTCCACCCTAGCTTTATTCCAACTTGAAATTAATGCTACAGCCTGCTTTTAGTTTAGGGGTTCGACCTGCTCTCAACAAGCACCCTTAGAGTTAGAAGTACTGATCAAGTGGTATGATCGGCCCAGGGCAGATGCTTATGGGAGTTGTTTTCAGTTATCCATCCCTTGATGTCAATTGTCACCTTGAGGGCAAGGTAAAACTTTGAGCAGCAAGAATTGATAAGAAAGAAAGATCAACAATAAAAAGTTCTACATGTCTATAAAAAATGAAGAATTGTTAGTGAATACCAGGGTTGGTAGTTGTTAAGAGAAGATAGTTAGTTAGCTGGAATTGGGGGCTGTTATTGACTGTTATAGCTGACAATTGTAGTTGTTACTCAGAAAATCCCCAATAGCTACAATATAAAAAGGGAGAAGGACGTAAAAGACTGTATAGGAAAAAACCTAGAGAACAGGAAAGCCCATGCCCCTGAAATTCCTGGGAAAACATTGTAACAGTAATAATACAGTTCAGTAATTCCCGAGTTAAGGAAATTTGGCTGGAAATGGTTGGAAGGATTTTTCAGGGTTGATAGGAATATCGTTGATTGTTGGTGCTGGTAGGTAAATGGTCTATTCTTGGAAGTTCTTCATCTAAAATTTTGTAACTACTCCCTTTTCTATTTAATACAAACTATAGAGTATTTTTGTAGTCTCCATCTACTTTTGGTTGGGGAAGATGTCTCATTTTCCCATACTCTCGTATTTGTTTTTCTCTTTAATAAAAATTTATGTTAGAACAAACAATTCAAACATTACTAAGAAAGCTAAATATTTACAAAATTAGAGTAAAATATCAAAAAGTAGACAATATAATAATCAATTTTTTATATATAGATGATTGTCCCCATCCTATCATTATTTATTACACATTACACCCGAACTATGGGGCACAAATATCACAGCATTCCTACATTTTTTTCTTCTTGGAGTGAATACCTTTTGCTACCTGAACGTCCACCAAAAACAAACATGTGGCAATCAATTGCAACAGCAATGTGAAAAGCTCGTGGACTGGGACCAACTTGTTCGTCTGAGCCATTGCCAGTGCATTCTGGCTGAAACCATAACTTATTTTCTGCAGTAAATATCAAAGTAAGAATATAGTCAGACTAGTAAAAGTAAAACCATAATAATTTTTGCTTTCACTCTAAAATATGATTAGCATGAATACAATTGGACCATGATTTCATAGGTACGAATCTACCACAACGAACTCATTCAAATGGCCAAATATTCTGTAGTAAACAAACAAAACCAAAGACTTCATGAACTGAACTACGTAGCTTAATCTCAATCTAGCAACCTACATTTACTTCCACAACAAATTACATTCATTGTTTTTCTAATTTATTTACTCTAATAAATTCCCTGCCAACATCTAGATCTTTTTGAGAGATGATGTCCTTGATCAAACCATGATCAGAGGCTCAGAGGCAATGCCTATCCAATTCTACCAATAAAAATATTTGATCCTGTAATTGAGGTACTTTCATCATATAAAACAACATAGTCAAATATATATATATATATATATATATATATATTATGAAAAACCGAACTTTCATTGAGAAAAAAATGAAAGAATACACCGGCATACAAAAAGAAGAAGCCCACAAAAAAGAGGAGCAAACTACAAAAAGGGGCTCCAGTCAAGCAAGATAAGACCTAACGAATAGTTACAAAAAAGCCTCGACACCGAAGCCCAAAGAGAAACACAGAATCTAATAAGGGACCACACGTCCATAAAAGAACTCTCTCTCCCCCTAAAGATTTTATTATTTCTCTCCCACCACAGACTCCACAAAATAGCACAAGCCCCAGCCTGTCACAAAAACAACCATTTCGCACGAAAAGGCAAACAAAGTAGAAGCTCCATGAACAACTCTATACTATCTTGGTGACCAATAAAGCTGAAATTGAACTCCCCAAAGAAACAATTCCAAACATCACGAGCAAAGTTGCAAAGCCAGAGGATATGATCAAGGTCCTCAGCTGCCCTCCTGCAAAGAATACAACAAAACGGGCCGACCAAGGGGGACCCCCTTACGATCCAAAGTGTTAACCCTTTCGTGCCAAACCTGCCACACAAAGAACTTGATCTTCTTTGAAACCTTCACCTTCCACAGAGAGGAGAACACTAAACCACTCGACGGGACAGAACTAACTAAACACTTAAAGAAATAACTGCACAAGAAGCCTTTGGAAGGAGAAGGAATCCAAAGGCAGACATCCCCCTATGAGGATAGAACCGAAACTCACTAATTAGGGACAACAAAGAGATAACATATTTGATAACATAGTCAAATATGAGTGTAGATCTATTCCTTTCAATGTGAATTACAGTTAGTTTTTGAACTTGCAACATTTTCCTAAACCAATTCCAAACAAACAGTGCATAAATGGATCCTGAATGAAAGAATCGCACACTTGCCTACGAATTTTTCTCAAGTAAGAAATTCATTAGACCAATTCGACGTTACCCTAGTAGCTACACTAAGGAGTAGAATCTCTTTCTATCATTATCGTTCACATCAGGACTTCAACCTATCCGATCTCTACAGCTATCGCAAAAATGCGAATGAATAAATCTCCGTACGCGAAATGTGGTGAGGCATAAGCAATAAAGAAATCCGTCTAATAATATTCTAACTCCGCACTCGGTAAAATCGAATTACAATATCAACAAAACGTAAGATCATAACCGCCGAATTAAGAATCGTGTTTATTACACAAAATACAACTCCAAACCAAACCAAAAAAACTCGATCAAACTCTAAAAAAACAGCCATATAAAGAACAACCTGAACGAAATTAAGAAGACAATGAGGAAGAACGTAACAGAACAGTAAAATTCCGAGGACAAAAAGTGAATGAGAGAGTAAAAGTCATCGGAAATGAGAAGTACCGATGTCATAAACAGCGATATCGCTCAGAAATTTCTTGTCGACGAGGCCACCAAACACGACGACCTTCGAATTCCCGATGTTTACCGCAGAGTGGCCACTGAAACTCCAAAGAATGAGTAATCCATGAAGAAAAGGATAAATCGTAGAGAATTCGCACACGAAGAAAGAGATAAATGCCTGCGAGGTCTGGGAAGAGCTCCGCTGAAATCGGAGGGAGAAGCTTTCACCCAGTAATGCATACTTTCTTCCTCGTCTTGCTCACTTCACCTGAGACGGCAGACCAGAGGACTTGGTCAACATAAAGTATTTAGCCCACCCTGGAGAATTCGACATGTATACATATTTGGGGTGGGAATTTCTTTTGATTTCTTAGAAAAAAAAAAACAAAAAAATTAATCGTTGAATTATGTTAACGTTGGCAGTTAATCTGGTTTTATTTTTTAGGTTAGAATACCGTTTTAATCCATGTGCTTTGGCTTCATTCTATTTTAATGATTTTATTTTTAAATGTCTAATTTTAGTTATTATACTTCTAATAAAGCTTAAAATTGGTCTCATTTGTTAGTTTATTGTTAACTTTTCTTAGAAAAATTTAGTCTTTATTAGGCTTTCTTTTATAAATTTTAAAAATATGTTCATATTGTGTCTTTTTTGGTAAGAAATTTATTATTATTATTTATTTATTTTTGAAAAAAAATTAACTTCAAACTAACGTTAGGGACTAAATTTAAAATTTATTGAAAGTATATTGACTAAAATTAAACATTTAAAAGTATAGAGATTAAAATATGATGAAACCCAAAGTACAAATACCAAAATGGTATTTTAACATTTTTTTAATATTTATATTTGTTTTTTGTTTAAGTAATTTCAAATTTAAAAAAAAAATAACTTTGTAAAAAATTGTGAATGTATTTAGTTTGATAACAAAAATTACATTCTTACTTAGTATGTATGTGTGACTAAAGTGAACAAAATTTATATATATTTTTTAAATTTAAATAAGCATACCATTAGAAGTTGTCAATCTATACATAATTCGATTGGTAGAACTCAAAAAAAAAAAAAAAAAAACTTAATTAATTAAGATATTATATCTTCGACTAAAAGATCAAATATTCAAATTTTCACTCAAAATCATACTAACAAAACATAAAAGAATAGGGACAAGTACCTTTTTTTAGATGTTTCCAAAATACAGCTATCCTTGAGTTTCATATAATTTTATAAAAACCTTTGAAGTTTATAAAATGCCTCAAACTATAAAGTTCTTGCTTTTAATTTTTTTAGTTGGTTACTTTAACAAAAAGATGGCATTGTATTTAATCTTTTTATAATTATTTTTAGATCGAGGATTAAAAAAAAAAAAACTCAAATGGAAAAGATGCCAATAGAATCCCTAGTATAATATTATGAAAAATATTGTACATATCAATATATAATATTTTTTTTTTGTCAATAACATATCACCAATATTATCTAAACGTCAACATGAGAATAACTCAAACTCATCTCTCTAAGTTCAAATGTTCAAATAATCACTCTATATTTGTTATATTAAAAAATAACTCATGTTGGTCTTAATTCTCATAAGATCAACTAACTTTGTACGTGCTCAACAAACTATTAATATTCTTAATTAATGAAATGCATACGAACTTATAATATTAATTAGATTAAATTACAAGTTTAGTCATTAAATTTTAAAAGTTCAATATAATAGGTCATTGAGATTTCAATAGACATTTTTGCATAGAAGATGTAAAATATTATATGTGAATTTTAAAAGGTGATAAATATGATAGAGACTCATTAGACACAATATTGAAAGTTCAAAGATCTATTGGACATATTTCATAGACCAATCAAATAAAAAATTGAAAGTTCAAGAACCATTAAACACTTTTTAAAGTTCATGGATCTATTAGACACAACCCTAAAAATTTATAGACTAAACTTGTAAGTTAACCTATTGATAAAATTATATCTTCCTATTAACAATCTCCGACTCATAATCTAACAGATGATGATATCTTTTCAAAATTAACATAACAAAGGTAAACATATTTAAAAATAACGTGGGTTCTATACAATAAAACAATATTTAAACCCTATGATTATAATTTAGAAATTACATAATTTTTTTGGTTAAAAAACACTTTTAGTTTCTAAACTTTTATGAAAGTAACAATTTAGTCACTTAAATTTATCTTGTTATGATCTAGTTCATGTACTTTCAAATTTGTAACAATTTAGTTCTTAAACTTTAATATATATGTAATAATTTAGTCCATGTACTTTTAGATTTGTAACAATTTAATCCCCACCATAAAAAATTCTATCAAAATTGAATGTCGATTTTTATCATTTAATGACTTAGACTTTGTAACTTATAAATATATTGAGTCCCTAATTAGTTCATTGATATACCTATGTAAGAAATCAACTCATTAAATCTTAATAATAGTTTTCACGATAGAGCCTAAATTGTTACAAATTTTAAATTATAGGGACTAAATTGTTACATACTAAAGTTTAGAGACTGAACTATTAAAAAATAAAAGTACAAGGACTAAATTCATGGACATGTAGGAATATATATTCCTTAAATAAAAAAGAAAAAAAAGGTTAAAATACTATTTTGCTATAGTTTCATTCCATTCTAATGCTTGTACTTTCAAATGTCCAAATTTATTCAATCTATTTTCAATAGATCTTAAAATTAGTCCCATTATGTTAGTTTGAAGTTAATTTTTATCAAAATTGATCAAATAATAATAATAATTTCCATGTAAGGCAAGACAAAATGTGAACATATATATGTTTCTAAAATTTATAGAGGGAAGTTAACAATAAAATAACAGTAGGGACCAATTTTAACGTTTAAAAAATGCATTGACACACGGCACGCTTTGACTAGGCCGCGTGCCTGGCTAAGTTGTTGTCCAATTAAAAAGAGTACAAAAATAAAAAGAATCATCGTGATTCACATGGGTTGTAAATTGTAACCTGTACCTCAACCTCAAGCCGTGATTCACATGGTTGTAACCTCTACCTCAGCCTGATCAGGTCTTTACTTACTCTTATATTTATTAAAAGGAAAGCTCTACGGCCCTTAGTTTTTAAATTTATTTCAGTTGCCTGGTGTTGCTTAATTTTCCATCTGTGACCTTTTTTCCACTTCCCACTCATGGAAGCAAAGAAAGCGAGTAGAAAAATTCTTATGTTCCCATGGTTGGCTTTTGGTCACACATCTCCCTTCATTGAGCTCGCCAAAAAGCTCTCACAAAACAACTTCCAAATTTACTTTTGTTCTTCCCCAATCAATCTTGAAAGCATCCAAACAAGATTGCCCACAAATTCTTCTAATCCCATCCAACTTGTTGAGCTCAACCTTCCATCTCTGCCGGAGCTTCCCCCTCACTTGCACTCCACCAATGGCCTCCCTTTGCATTTAATTCCCACTCTCCTTAAGGCCTTCGACATGGCCGCTCCTCAATTCTCTTCCATTTTGCACCAACTAAATCCTGATTTGCTCATAACCGATTTCTTTCAACCATGGGCCATTCAAATGGCTTCCTCTCTCAATATTCCTGTGGTTACCTTTTTTGTCGTCTCATCTGGAACGTTTTGTCAGGTGCTTCATTATATTGTTAATCCGAATATAGAATTTCCTTTTTTTGAAGTTGATTTACGGGGTCACTGGGTCTCAAGAGCATGCAAAAATGCTGCCAAGGATTCAAGTATTAAGGTTGGATCAAATCGCTTTTTTCAATGGATACAGAATCGAGGACTTTGTTCAAATTTCGTTTTGGTGAACTCTTTTAGTGAGATTGAGGGTAAGTATATGGATTATTTCTCTGATTTGTTAAAGAAGAAGGTCGTTCCCGTTGGCCCACTCATTCAAGAGGCTATGAGCTCGGGAGTGAATGAGAGATATGACGTTTTGGAGTGGCTTGATAAGAAGCAACCGAAATCGACAGTTTACGTTTCGTTTGGGAGTGAGTATTATTTGTCAAAAGAAGATAGAGAAGAGTTGGCCCACGGTCTCGAACTGAGTGGGGCCAATTTCTTGTGGTTCGTTCGATTTCCAAAGGGAGAGAAAATGGAGTTTGAAGAGGCTTTGCCAAATGGGTTTATTGAAAGAGTTGGAGAGAGAGGCATTGTGGTTGATGGATGGGCGCCGCAGTTGAAAATATTGAAGCATTTAAATATTGGTGGGTTTATATGTCATTGTGGGTGGAACTCTATGGTGGAAGCGGTGGTGCATGGCGTGCCGATCATAGCCTTGCCGATGCAATTGGATCAGCCATGTCATGCAAAAGTGGCAATGGCGGCTGGCATTGCTGTTGAGGCCGCAAGAGGCATTGAAGGTAGTGTTGACAGGGAAGGTATTGCGAAGGCAATTAAAGAAGTATTGTTTGAGAAAACTGGAGAGGAATTGAATTGTAAAGCAAAAGAAATTTGTGAAATTTTGAAAGTCAAGGAAGGTCAAAATATAGAAGGGTGTGTGGCAGAACTTAACCAATTACTTTGTTAATCGAGACAAATTTGTTGAAATTGGAAAGAAATAGCTTGCCACGAATACAATTTATTTGTTTGTATTGCAAACTGTAACCTCCACCCAACCTTCAAACCAAAAAAAAAAAAAAAAAAAAAAAAAAAAAAATACACATATGCCTCAGATCCTGACTTACACTTTACACTTGTTAAAAGGAAGGAAGCTCTAGGACTCTTATGCTTAGCTTAGTTTGGGGTTGTTTAGCTTTTAAAATAATTACTATCAATTGTATTTTTAGAAAAATCAGTTGTAATGTGATGTAAAATTAGTGTTTGGTAAATTTCAATTTTAAACTTGAAAAAGTAAATTATCGTGTTTGGTAAAGTAATACTAAATTGTTGTGATTTAGCTATAATGACCAAAGTAGACATATTATCTAAATTATGTTTTTATTGATATTTAATATAAAATTTATTATAAATTAATTATTTAAAATTTTATATAATTTAAATGACAAGTAACTTTATTTAATCTAAATTATTTGATAAAAGATTAGGAAAAAAAATTGTTATAAAAAATTGAATCAATATAAATTTCGTTGATCTAAGAGACCAGACGTAAAAAAATTGGAAGGATAGATTTGAAAATTTTAAATTTAGTTAGAGAAGATGACAAATTTTTAGGAAAGTTGAATTTAAAAGCTAGTATCAACCTGATTTTGAACATAAGAATAGATTGAAAAGTGACTTTAGATAAATTAAAGAATAATCAAATTTATGAAACAACCTGAATGGTTAAGATTATTCCAAAATCACTTTTTACTCCTACAAATGCAATCTCAAATGGGGCCTTAGTTTTATTTCACTTGGCTACTACTTTTCCATCCGTGATCTTGTTCCCATGGCTAGCTTTTGGTCACATTTATTGAACTCGCAAAAAATTCTTATGTTTCCATGGTTAACATCTGGTCACATATCTCCCTTTATTGAACTTGCAAACAACAAAATCTGGCAAAAAGTATATGTTTATGACCAAGAGGTTATGAGGTCAAATTCCCCACCTCTTATCAATAACTCAAAAAAAAAAAGTCGCAAAAAATTCTTATGTTCCCATGCTTAGCATTTGGTCACATATCTCCCTTTAGTGAACTCTGCAAAAAATTCTTATGTTCCCATAGTTCAAATCTCCCCCTCAATTTGTATCAATAAATAAATAAATAAAATCTCTCACTCAACTTGTTGTGTTGAAGTCAAAAGAAAAATATGGAGTGGGCTATTCGAATCTCTGAACCTTTGGTCAAAGGTTTATGATTTTTTTTTTTTGAAAAAAAAGTCTTGTAATATATTTTATTCTTTAAAAATAAAGATTTTAACTTTTATTTACATACAAATTGAAAGAAAACAAGAATATAAAGTCAATTATTTAGCATAACTAAATCATTACTCACAATTATTAGTAACATTTTAAAGTTGAGCATAATTCAGTAATAATTGACATGTATCTTCAACTAAAAGGTCAAAAATTCAAATCCCTCGATCTTAAATGTTGTTGAACTCAAAAAAGAAAATAAACAAACTAAAATTTTAAAATGTCTTAATTTTTAGTACTACTACTTTTAACTCTTAGTATTTGAAAACATGCCAGCCTACTGATTTAGCCAAAATGATTGCTGAACGCATGCACCTTTTTTTTTTTCTTTTTTCTTTCTTTCTTTTTTTTTTTTTTTAATAAAGGTGAATACACCCATTCACTTTTTATTATATCATCTTCTAACACACCTAATTTTTGTAATGTTTACTTTTTATGCATTTAATAATGAATTAAATAGTTTCTCTTGACAGAAAATTGCGCATGCCTAAACCTAAAAAGTTATTGAGTTTAATGTTTTTATATTGGCATTTTTATTAGATAAAGTATTAAATTTTAGATTTGAATCCGATTGTAATCACGTTTGATAACTATTTAATTTTTGAAAATTGAAATAATGCTTGTTTTCTCATAATTTCTTTACAATAGTTTTTATATTGGTTGAAGAAACATTTTAATTATTAGCCAAATTCTAAAAACAAAAACTACTTTTTAAAAATTACTTCTTTTAATTCAAAACTTGATTTGAATTTTGAAATTAAAACTTAGGTAAAAATAGTTAACAAAATAAAGAAATTCTTCGGTGGAGGTAGTGTTTATAAGATTAATTTTCAAAAATCAAATAGTTATCAAATAGAATCTAAACTTTTATGAAAGTAACAATTTAGTCACTGAAATTTATCTTGTTACAATTTAGTCCATGTACTTTCAAATTTGTAACAATTTAGTTCTTAAACTTTAATATATATGTAATAATTTAGTCCATGTACTTTCAGATTTGTAACAAATATTTAATCTCCACGACCATAAAAAATTCTATCAAAATTGAATGTCGATGTTTTATCATTTAATGACTTAGACTTTGTAACTTATAAACATATTGGGTCCCTAATAGTTCATTGATATACCTATGTAAGAAATCAACTCATTAAATCTTAACAATAGTTTTCACGATAGGGCCTAAATTGTTACAAATTTTAAATTATAGGGACTAAATTGTTACATACTAAAGTTTAGAGACTGAACTATTAAAAAATAAAAGTACAAGGACTAAATTCATGGATATGTAGGAATATATATTCCTTAAATAAAAAAGAAAAAAAAGGTTAAAATACTATTTTGCTATAGTTTCATTCCATTCTAATGCTTGTACTTTCAAATGTCCAAATTTATTCAATCTATTTTCAATAGATCTTAAAATTAGTCCCATTATGTTAGTTTGAAGTTAATTTTTATCAAAATTGATCAAATAATAATAATAATTTTCATGTAAGGCAAGACAAAATGTGAACATATATATGTTTCTAAAATTTATAGATGGAAGTTAACAATAAAATAACAGTATGGACCAATTTTAACGTTTAAAAAATGCATTGACACACGGCACGCTTTGACTAGGCCACGTGCTGGCTAAGTTGTTGTCCAATTACAAAGCATACAAAAATAAAAAGCATCATCGTGATTCACATGGGCTGTAAATTGTAACCTGTACCTCAGCCTCAGGCGTGATTCACATGGTCGTAACCTCTACCTCAGCCTGATCAGGTCTTTACTTACTCTTATATTTGTTAAAAGGGCTCTACGGCCCTTAGTTTTATAATTGATTTCAGTTGCCTGGTTGCTTAATTTTTTTCCACTTCCCACTCATGGAAGCAAAGAAAGCCAGTAGATCAAAAATTCTTATGTTCCCATGGTTGGCTTTTGGTCACACATCTCCCTTCATTGAGCTCGCCAAAAAGCTCTCACAAAACAACTTCCAAATTTACTTTTGTTCTTCCCCAATTAATCTTGAAAGCATCCAAACAAGATTGCCCACAAATTCTTCTAATCCCATCCAACTTGTTGAGCTCAACCTTCCATCTCTGCCGGAGCTTCCCCCTCACTTGCACTCCACCAATGGCCTCCCTTTGCATTTAATTCCCACTCTCGTTAAGGTCTTCGACATGGCCGCTCCTCAATTCTCTTCCATTTTGCACCAACTAAATCCTGATTTGCTCATAACTGATACGCATCAACCATGGGCCATTCAATTGGCTTCCTCTCTCAATATTCCCGTAATTTCTTTCATTGTCGTTGGAGCTGCAATTTTGGCTCGTACCATTCACTATCTTGTTAATCGTAATATCAAATTCCCTTTTCCTGAAATGGATTTGGAGGATCATTGGATCGCAAAGAGGAATCCAAACCTTTTTGAGGATTCTGACGATGCATTGAATCGCTTTATCCAATGGCTGCACAATAACGTGGAGCTTTGTTCCAACGTGGTTTTGGTGAACTCTTTTAGAGAGATTGAGTGTAAATATATGGATTATTTGTCTGATTTGTTAAAGAAGAAGGTCGTTCCAGTGGGTCCAATCATTCAAGAGGCTGTGATCTCGGGGGCCGATGAGAAATCAAAATCTGATGTTTTAGAGTGGCTTGACAAGAAGCAACCAAAATCGACGGTTTACGTTTCGTTTGGGAGTGAGTATTATTTGTCGAAAGAAGATCGAGAAGAGCTGGCGTATGGTCTGGAAATGAGTGGGGCCAATTTCATATGGGTCGTTAGATCTCCCAAGGGAGAGAAAATGAGGATTGAAGAGGCTTTGCCAGATGGGTTTATTGAAAGAGTTGGAGAGAGAGGCATTGTGGTTGATGGGTGGGCGCCGCAACTAAAAATATTGAAGCATTCTAGTATTGGTGGGTTTGTGTGTCATTGTGGATGGAACTCTGTAGTGGAGGCGGTGGTGCATGGCGTGCCGATCATAGCCTTGCCGATGCAATTGGATCATCCTGTTCATGCGACAGTGGCGGTGGTGGCTGGTGTTGGCGTTGAGGCAGAGAGAGGCTTTGATGGCGCTGTTGAGAGAGAAGGGATTGCGAAGGCAATTAAACAAGTGTTGTTTGAGAAAATAGGGGAGGATTTTAATCAGAAAGCCAAAGAAATTTGTGAAACTTTGAAAATTAAAGAAGGTCAGAACATAGAAGGGTGTGTGACGGAACTTAACCAGCTTTGTGAATCAAGACCGGTTTGCTGAAATTGGAAGATATAGCTTGCCACATTAGATAAAATTTGTATTTCTTCTTCTGCAAGTTCTTCAATTCCATATACAACTTTACTTCAATTCCATTCATGCATGTTCGAATGGAGATTAATAAGTGGTAGATTATTTAGCTAAAAAGACTATTTTCTTTGAATCTCTCTAGTTTATATATGAAACCTCCCACTTTCCTACATGGCTTGTTTCAAATGTAGCACTAGTGGTAAAAAAATATATAGATTATCGATATCGATCAAAATATGACCTAGTCAAACCTCACGCATAAAAAATATAAAAAATTATCGATAATCGACATCGATCAAAATATGGCTTCGCAAACCTCGCATAAAAAAATATCGATGGTCCATATCGATCAAAATAAAAAATATCGATGGTTGGTCCATATAAGAAATTTTTTAATAAAGCCATTAAAATAATTGTGGGTTTTAATGCTCTTTATCAATTTGAAGAAATTTCAGAAAAAGAAAAAAGAATGAAGAAGAAGGAGAGAGGAGGAAGAATGAAGACGAAATAATCAAGGTTTGAAGAGAGAAATGGTGAAGAGTGAAAAGTAAACCAAAAAGATGGGTGGATCCCACGTAATATTCCATGTAATTGAATAACATACTATTTTAGATGTAATTAGATTACGGAATAGAATAACGTAAGGCCCACAATTGATTACCATTGTGGAATACGGTAAACACAATCAATCATAATCATGTGGGACCCATAATGTAAATTGTTTTTGATTTATTACGATTACATGTAAGTAAATGTACTCTAAATGAAATTCAACTTTTCCTGGAAAAGAATAAGAATTTTGTAATAGGTAACAAAAGTGTATAAGACATGTTTGAGGGGAATTTTGAGATAACTTTATCCTACCATTGAAAGGAATGAACCAATCTCCTTCCTTAAATACCAAGATTCTGCTCCCATTTTGACGTTCTCCTTTTATTTTATTTTTCTTTATATGTGGCTTTTTTAATATAAATATAAAAATTAAAAATAATAATAATAATTATTAGAGAAAAAAGTTGGGGGAGTAGATTCAAAGCAAAGGGCGCTGGGAAGACCCCAAAAGAAATAACGGAAAGAAGATAATGTAAAAGAGACAGTTTTAACAAAAAGTACCAAATTAATACAATTATGTGGGCCACATTTTACCATTATTGTGTAAGTTAAAGAGGTTTAATTTTTACAACTAAAAGTTTGAGGGTCTAATTTTTACAATTATATAAATTTGAAGGCCCAATTTTAACGATGGTGTAAGTTTAAGGGTTTAACTCTTACAATTAAAAGTTTAATTGCAACAACCTCTATACTTTAAGAGTGGTTTTTGTAATTTGTCCTTAATTAAATAGACCCTCTATGATCTAGTTGATAGCAAGATGCACAAGCCGAACCTTAAAAAGTTGTGAGAGTTTAATGTTTATTGTATTGACATTTTAAAAGTATTAAATGTTTGATTTAAATCCTATTTTTGTCTTTACACTACAATAAATTCGGGCTTCAATGTAAGTTCTGCATTGACATCGAAGCCATATGATGTCGGTTGACAAAAATAGGATTTAAATCTAAAAGTATTAACCGACATCTATCCATTTGTCATCGTAGGGTACGAAGTCAATTTGCTTTGATGACAGTTCACAACTGACATCAAACAAACTGTTATCGTAGATGTACGATGACGATTGGCTACGATGTCTGTTCAGAACTGACGTCAAACCCAGTGTCATTGTACCCATACGATGACGGTTACCTACGATGTCAGTGTTAAACTGACATCGAATTCAGTGTCATGGTACCCATACAATGACAGTTTACTATGATGTCAGTTGTAAATCGACATTGTAGCCTACATTGATGATAGTCGTGAACCGGCATCTTTTTTTGGCCCAAACGCACATGCTATGATGACAGTTTGTTATAATGACCTTTTTTAACCATCATTATTGTAATATAAGATGACAGCTCTAAACCTGACATTGTTTCTAATTCTACCTGCAATATATTTATTAGCATAATTGGAGCCCAAAACCTATATAAAAACCTGTAGTAATGCTTTTAAAATAATTCTCATCTCCCAACACAACTAATCCCAATCCAATCACAAACAAATGTGTTTCAACAAAACATACTTTCAGAACAAATTTAAATAATAATGGTCCAACACAATATACTAGCTATTTCGTTCAATCGAAACCAATCGAAACAATGCAACACAAACTACCATTCCATTTCATTCAATTCAATTAAAAACAACACAGTGCTCTCCCAACCAAATCTAATATATTTCATTCCATCCAAATAACCAAACTCTTGTAAACAGATCAGTTGTTAAGCTACACAATTGTCATAAAAGCTACACAATTGTAACAAACTAATATTCAACTATTTGATATCTCTACCATTGCACAAAATTACGTGATATCTTCTGAATAACATAGAGTATTTTTCCTTTTCCAAATACTTTATCACTTAGGGGTCGCACTCGCACTGGATCATCATTGCCAAGGTTTTTAGCATATCGATAAAGAATTTTGATGCATGGAGGAACGATCGTATGACTAGAAAAACTATGTTAATGAGTACTTTTTGTAACACCCTCTTATGTCTTTAAGAACTCAGAAACAAAGGGAGAAGAAACAAAGGGAATGGAGAAAAGGAAGAAAAATAAAATAGAAGAAGAAACCCATTTTGTAAGGGATAAACAAGAAAAACTAGAGAGAATAAATGGGAAGGAAAAGAGAAAGAAGAAGATGAGAATAAATTAATAAAATAAAGAGAAGAGAGATGTATGGTACAAGATAAGTTCAATGAGAAGAGAGCGGGTAATTAGGTAAATTAAAAAGGGAAATGATTGGACGGTTCAAAGTAGAGTTATGAAGAGAGAAAAGTGGTTTTGAAATTGGAAGTCTCACGTAGGAGAGATAATTTGGAAAAATAAAAAGTTATTTTATTTTAAGAAAGATGGATTTGTGGATGAAAGAGAAAACAAAAAATATTAGTTAATTAGAGAAAAGACAAAAATGTACTTGTTATTATTGGAATGAGAGAGTAAAATTTGAGGATTTGGATTAAGATGTAAGAGAAAGAAATTGGAAATTAGTTTATTTGATTAATAGGAAGTTTATGTTTATTTCTTTTGGAAATAATTCATAATCTATGGTATAGTTATTGAAATTTCAGATTGAACAGAAATTGGACTAGTTTATGATCTGAAGAGCCAATGATGATAATTTTGTGAGTGGTTTAATTTACAAAATATTATGTCATTTAAATATTATTATGAGATTTCAAGAAATCTATAGATGTATATAATTTTAGAGAAAGTGTTACGAGATTTATGGAAGAATTTTATGAATTTCTAGCAATTTTATGATTTTAGCTTGAATTATCGTTCTAAAAGATATTTGAGAATTTTGATGATTTTTGGGATGTTTGAAGAGTTTTAATGTTTATTGAAAAATGTATGCAATTTATGAGAGGCGAATTCAAAGAAAATATGAATTTGGAAATATTTTATATTATTGAGATATTTGATTATTATTTGAGAAATTATAAATGTTTAATGTTATTTCATAAATTTCTCAAGTTTATGAAAAGTCGTTTAGAGCAAGAGAACACGATTTTTTTTAGAAAGAGTTTGAGAAGTTAATAGGTTTATGCTGGAAGTGGTTTTCAAACCACTAGATCATTGTACCCATGATGATTACCCGGTATGCTATGAGAATGTGTTTCCATAGTATGCTCGCATGCTCAGGCCGCAGGGGATGCAGGAGAATGCCGGGACCATTAGGTGCTGAATCCGGATTCCGAATCCTGGTTTAAATCCTGGTCCTAAAGCATTACAGATGATAGAGTTTACTCTGCGTGCACGTACGACAGAGATATGCTCTGCTATGTATCTGGAGATTACTCGATACATAGTATGACAGAGTTTTGGATACATATTTAGTGATGAATTTTACTAATTATGTTTATGCTTTTAAGAGCTGTAACCTTTGATGTGTTACTCATATTTTCAAGAGTTGTTTTATTTACAGATTTTAATGTCTTAAAATGATCTCAAAAGTTTCTAAATTGTTCGTGATTTGCATTATTTCACAGAGTTATGAACTTCTGTTTAGTAAGAGAATAATTTTCTTGAAAATGTATTTTCTTATGAATCACCACTCATTGGGCTTTTTAGCTCATTCTTTTGTTAGCTAATCAGAGTCTGCCACTAGTCTCGTCAAGTCATTGCATATCATTTATTGTAAGTAAATAGAGAAATTTCAACACGTTGTTTATGAGATATCCATAGTTAAAGATAGATAATGAGAAAAGAGATAAAGACTTGACAATAGATTCCATTGCACATTTGGGGTCTACTGCCATCACAACTCATCCTAGGTTTGGCAGTGTTAATCTGGGGCGGGATGTGACACTTTTAGTTTAGGATTCTATAAAAAAACGCAATATAATTAAAGTTTGATGTATATTATATATAACTACGTTTAAACATTTTGCTCGAAAAACATACTTTGTCACTTGTGAAAACAACAAGGCTCCAAAAAGTAAACCGTAAACTAGAAGCGTCCACTCAAAAGCAACCTAAACTTTTAAATAGTAATGTAAGATGCAATTTTCCTTAAGAATTTGTTTAAAATTAGAAAGAAAAAAAAACAAAAGAAAAAGATCTTTTATAATTAAAAAAAAGATTATTTCTAAAAAAGAGAAAAGGAAAAAAAATGACTTGGCAGGACACGTGTGTGTTGGGTTGGAAGAGTGGTGGTTTGGTAAGTATTAGTTTAAAAAAAACAAAAAGAAGGAAGAAATGAATGAAAAAAAAAATGAGAAAGAGAAAGATGAGGCAGTTTTCGAAAAAGAGAGAGAGAAAAAGAGGGAGAGATAACTTTCACAAAGGGTGAGAGAGGGAAGAAGAAGAATCTTTATCATTGATTTAGAAATTTGAAGTTTGAAGATTGAATCTGAAGGTTGAATAACTCGGGATTAAGATCAAAAATAGAATTTGGCAAGTTTTTTTTAAAGGAAATTCATGAAGAGGAATGAGTTTTAAGAGATGATTTATATGAGTTTTCTTTTCTTTGTTTGTAAATCTATTATGGATACTTTAAAATCAAATAAGAGTGAGGCTAAGATTCTATTATGGAGTTAATTGGTTATGTAGGAAATGGAAGAAATGAAACTTGGATTTTTGTAATATTGATTTGTTAATTAGGGTTTTGATTTGCTCAAGGAAGGGAAAAGAGAGATTAGCAGTTGTAATCAAAAAGAATTTTCTTAGATGTTTTATAAGGAACACAAGTGGGTCACAAAATTAAAAGAAAAGAAGAAGATGAGCTGTTGATAAGGAAAAAAAAAACACAGAGAGTTTGTGAAGAAGAAGATGAAGAGAAGGAGAAAATGAGAAGAAAGAGAAAATAAATAAATAAAAATAGAGAAATGTGATGATGGTACATTTGGGTTTAAATGAAGAGAGAGAAAGTTGATGGGGAATGTATATGGGGATAAATTATTCAATGAAGCTGCCACAATGTGGCTGCCTCATAATGACCGTTAGATGTGAATTCAATAATTTTCATCTTCCCTAATGACTATTGGATATAAATTCAAGATATTTCTCTCTCCACATCTAAAGGTAAAAAACTGTTAGCCACATTGTGGTGGCCTCACCAATAATTTCTCGTCTATGAGACGTGAGAGAGTTGTTTTGGAAGAAAAAAAAAGACATTATTTTATTATGGAGAAAGAAAAATAGATGGTGTATGAGGGGAGAGAGAAAGATAGTATTTTTTTATATTATTTAATTATAGAAAAGGACGAGATACTTACTAAAAAATGGAGAAGAGAGAAGAAGTGATTTGAAGTTTGGATTAATTATGATGATGTTTAAGAGTGATAAATTGGACTAGTTGATATTTAATTGATGTTATGATTTTTCAATTACTTTGTTTGGAAGATGAGTATTGGTATGGTTATTGAAATTTTAGGTCGAACAGAAATTGAAATAACTCTCAATTTGAGGTGTCAACGATAATTATTCTGTGAGTGATTATTTTATAAATTATTCTTACTATTTTAGCAATGAATGAACCTTGGAGATTTGAAATTAAATACGATTTATATTAATGCAACTATTTTAATCATTGAGAAGTATGACGACTTTGAGGAATTTATGTTTATTTCGTAAATCGTTTAATCATTTGAATCAAAGAAAACTTGATTTGTGAAGATAATGAATTAAGTTTGCTAAATTGAAATTGTGTTTAAGTATCCTGAAAGTTTTAGAGAATTTATGATTATATTTGTTTTTAGAGCAATTGCTAAGAGATATTCGAGAATTTTGATGATTTTTGAGATGTTTGAAGAGTTTTAATGTTTACTGAGAAATGTATGAAATTTATGAGATGCGGATTCAGAGAAAATATGACTTTATAAATGTTTTATATTATTGAGAGATTTGATTATTATTTGAAAATTTATACATGCTTAGTGTTATTTGAAAATCTCTCAAGTTTATGAGATGTTTAAAGAAAGAGCATGGTTTTCAGAAAGAGTTTGAGAATCAAGAGACGTTTTATGTTAAAAGTAGATTTTTAAACCACTAGATCTTTGTACCCATGGTGATTACCCGGTATGCTATGAGCATGTGTTTCCATAGTATGCTTGCGTGCTCAGGTCGTAAGGGATGCATGGGAATGTCGGGGCTATTAGGTGCCGAATCCGGATTCAAAATCCTGGTCCTGAAGCATTACAGATGATAGAGTTTGATGGAGTTAATATTAATAATGCGGAAGCAATTTTGGATCTTAAGCACTCTAATTTGATCAATTTTATCATACAAAAAACATGCTCAAAACTAGAAAAACAGAGAATAAGAACACAAACATTTGTAGCTCAAAATTCTCTTAATCCGTGGGCTTTCTTTGAACACAAACCAATTGTGAACCTTCTCTAGAGTATTCCCTACTATCCTCAAGCCTTGGAACAGATTGTGGGATCTTTGATTGAGAGAATTTGGGAGAAGAATGAGTAAAGGTTTAAAACCAAGAGCTAGAGAATTTTCTTCAAAAAACATTCTTCTTACCCATTGTGTTACTTCTCTATATATAGAAAACAACAAGCTTCTATTTTTACTTAGTGAAGAAGCCAACACATAGAAGATAAGCTTAAACAAGAAGCTTGTTCATTAAGTAATGAATTTGGTCCATATTTCATTTCCAAATGAATTTGAATTCTCTTTTAATTTTAATTCAAAATTAATATAAAATTAATTTTAAATTAAAATCAATTTATAATTAATTAAACAATTTAATTAATTTTAAATAAATATTTAATTTAATATCAAATATCAAATTAAATAATTGGACCAATCCCAATTTCTCAAAACGAACGTTCGAACATGAATCCCTATTCATGTTTTAAACCGAACCAATATTTAAATCATATTTAAATATTTCCAACTCTTCTTTATCATAGTTTAATTCATAATTAAGCTATGAAACGTTAAGTATATCGCATATAATTAACTTTTTTTTTTCAAATTCGAATTTGAACAATTCAAATTCTTTTCTCTCAAATTGTTACAAGGCTTAGTCCGAGCTAGTAAGGAGAACCTAATGGACCTACAGATCATGAGCTCCAACGATACGAGATTAACCGGCCAAACTCTTTAGCCTAGCTAATCAACATTAGTTAACCACCGGGACACTCCACTAAAGCCCAGTGGCTGCACTCTCCTCACTGTAGATATATTTCTGTCCACTCGATATAACCATGATTAGTAAGTCGATCCTTCACAGGTCGTTCATAATTACAGCTGGGTCAAATAAACCGTTTTACCCCTGTAATTACTTCTTGTTCCTTAAGTCCCACTGATCCTCTAATGAACAATTTGGTTTGTAGTCCAACCAACAAACCGTATCCCTCTCGGGCCAACGAGAGGGTGGGCCCATTGTTCAAGACCCGGAGTCAGTACTTAAGGGAACAACCTCTCTACTAAACCCTAAAGCGGGTAGGAGTGAATTCCATCTCGCATGACTATGTTCCCAACTATCTACCTGGTCTTATCCTTAAAATGGGAGGCTTATTGAGTCGGCGATCTCGGGCCACTCTCACCCATGCAAATCTAAGGATAATCCCGAATAAACAGGAGTTCATAGCACGCTCAAGATTAAGATCGAGTTACCTAGGTCATCGTATGAATATAGTCAGTTAAGACAGTAAACGGAGTTATAAAGTCTAAGTGACTATTTCATGGTCCAGTCTTATGCAAACTCATTGCGTAGGACGCCCCCACTTTCATGTTTCCACATGAACGATTCAGGATCACATCGCTAGTACTATACAAAGTGAGCCGCGTCCATAGTGTCTCCAGGATAAGGTACCCAGCCCTATCCCTATACTATAGACCGTTCTGGCTATAACTCGAACTTGATCCACTTTGATGTCATACATAAAGTTCAAGTATGCATACTATAGCCAAGGGTTCTTAGTTCATTGGATTTGGGTTATAGAATACACAATTCACTTTATTTAATAACACATTTACTGAATACACCTCAATAACATCTTTATAGTAAAATAGAATATACATTCAGTTTACAAAACCACGAGTTTTAGGACATAAAACCCAACAGAGTTCACTCTGCGTGCACGTATGATAGAGATATGCTTTACTATGTATCTGGAGATTACTCGATACATAGTATGATAGAGATTGCTCTACTGTGTGTATTGAGATTACTCTACACCAGTATGACAGAGATTTGGTGATAAATTTTACTAGTTATGTTTATGCTTTCCATAGCTGTAATTACAGATTGCCTATCTATGTGTTCTACTAAAATGTGCTTAAGTTTCAAGAATTGTTTTATTTACAGACTTTAATGTCTTTAAATGATTGAAGCGAGCTTGTCGAGGGCTCGTCAAATTACAATTTATAAGCCGATCCTAAGCTACTTGTAGCATTGAGTGGACCGGGTCGATCTCAGAGAACCAAATATCAATTTCTCAAATTAAATTTGCAAAGGAGAAAACAAATAAAAGGGGGGGGGGATTTTGTGTTTTTCTAAATAAAATAAAACATAAGATAAAAATAAAGATAGGTCAAATCTTACCAAGTTCCAATTCAAAGGCACGGTTTTATCCAATTGCAAAATTGATCATAGGCACACAAAATGTTTAACTTAATCATACAAGCACTTAGTCAACTTATCAGGAAACCCCAAAAGTAACAAATTCCCTAAATTCATTAACTCTAACGATCGTCAAGTTAACGCTAATTACCTAAATAATTTTGACGAAACCGCTCCAAATTATTTAGATAAAGGCATTACGAACCTTGGAACGACCAAGACAACTAATCAGGTAAAACAACTTTCACCTAATTAAGAAGCTTCTTTAATTCCTAGAATTAAACATGCAAGCCATGCAATATGGAAACCCACAAAACATACACATGTGATAATCCTAATACTACCGGTTCATTCAACATGACAATTACGGATCATGGTCATGATTAGCAATAAAATAGGTAGAGTGATTAAGGCGTCAATTTAATCAAAATACATACTTATAAAATTAACACGGGAATTAAAGAATACTTGCAATTGAAAGAAAACTAAGTTAAGGTTCAAGCCTCACAACATTGCAATTGGTTGCAGCCGACCTCTGAACTGGAAAACGTGGAGTTTAGCCAAGCATCGTGATAGTATATCTCCCGTTAAACATGGTTCGATTTGCCCCAATAAAAGTGTAAAAATAGAAGGAGAAAAGCTCTCAAAAGCTCTCTCTAAAAGTCTAAGAAAATGAGGCCAAAGTCCCAACCCTAGAGTGAAAAAGTGCTATAAATAAGGTTGGGGCAGCGTCGAGACGCCAAGAGTGGCGTTGAGACGATGCTCTAGCAAATAAGGAAAGAAAAATCGCTTGTTTGTGTGGCGTTGAGCATGGCGTCGAGACGCTACTGGCGTTGAGCAAGCCAAACCGCAGCGTCGAGCGGCGTTGAGCAAAGACAGAATCTTAGCGTTGATCGGCGTCGAGCATGGCGTTGAGACGCTACTGGCGTTGAGACGCTACTGGCGTTGAGCATAGCGTTGAGAGGCGTTGAGACGCTGCTCCCTGGACAGATTTAGTAATTTTGCTCTAACTTTTTGCTCAGGTGTCTGAATGGCCTCCGGTTTGAATCGTTATTCGACATAGAGTCTCCAAACATGCCTTTTGCTCGAGTCCCTACAAAATAAACATGAAAACACATAAAAACTATCCAACTAACAAGAATTAAGTGTGATTAAATAAAACTTTATATGTCCTATCAATGATCTCGAAAGTTTCTAAACTATTCGTGATTTACATTATTTCACAGAGTTATGAATTTCTGTTTAGTAAGAGAATTATTTTTCCTGCAAATTTATTTTCTTATGGAATTACCACTCACTGGGTTTTTTAGCTCATTCTTTTCTTCTTAATTTTCCACAAGGTTGCTCTTGAGTTTCAACTGGAGTTAGCTAATCAGAATCTGCCACCAGTCTTCTCAAGTCATTGCGTATTATCTTTTGTAAGAAAAGAGAGAAATATTGTTTGCGTTGTTTATGAGATATTTATAGATAAAGTTAGATAATGATGAAGAGATAAAGACTCGACAATAGATTCCATTGCACATTTGGGGTCTACTGTCGTCACAGCTCATCCTAGGTTTGGTAGAGTTAATCTGGGGTGGGGTGTGACAAGTAATGTGTTGAGGTTCGCTGCAACTTTAATGTTTGAAATGTGGTTCTCTACCTTGAATTTTCAAACCATATAGACTATTTATCAAATCATAGAGACTGTTTATGAGGTTTTATCAAACTATATGGACGGAATTCTAACTTTTAAAACCATAAAGACTAAGTTCTAACTTTCTTCAAACCATAGGGACCAAATTTATAATTTAACCTTGTTTTTGTTAAAATTTTCTTTAAAAAAATGATATTTTATTCTTTAAAAATAAATATTGTAACTTTTATGTAGATACAAATTGAAAGAAAAGAAGAAAAAAAATTAACTAATTTAATATAACTAAGTCATTATTCATCAGTAACTCTGTATCTCCTCTTTTCGAGTGGATCTTTCAATAGTTGTAACTCAGTTTGTAGCCAAGTTTTTCTTTTTAAGAAAAATAAAAAGAAATGAACAACGAATATTTAAAAAAATATAAATTAACGAAACAAAAAAAATTGAATTCACTATTTTTCATGCTAGCCAGTGTTTCTTTTAGGTTATGAAAGGTCTTTCTCACATTGTTATTTTAAACCCTCAAATTTTAATCTTTTGTTCGGATTACAATATATTTATGTTATTTATTGCAATAATTTTATTTTATTAAATTTGGAATGAGAAATCGTTTATCTTTTTACTTTAAATGTGACTAATTTGAAAATCAATTTTTTTTTAATACGTTAACCTTTGTAAATACTAATTTCTTAAATTGTAATATGAGCTAGTTTAAAATATATGTTTTTCTTATCTTCAAATCATAAAATTATATATATCTTTTAGCCATTAATAAAAAAAATAAGCTAAAAAAAATAAGATTATTATTTGTTATAAATAATTTTTGTTTATTTTTTTTTAAAAAAAATGTTGATACATGTAGATGAAGTGAGATAGGGAGATTTTTATAAATTAAAAAAAATTGTTATGAAGTACTTTAATTTACATCAACAATTTCAATTTAAATAATAGTATAATATCTAAAACATTCGTATATAATTTATATTTAAAAAATAAAAAGAAAAATATTTTTGTTCAAAATTTATTCAAATTATAGAATAAAAATAAAAATATTTTTTTAATAATTATTTATATTTAATTAATAATAATGATGAGAAAATTTATATTAAGAATAAAGAAAAAAAATTTAAATTAATAAATTAAAAAAATTATGTAAAAAAACAGAAAGAGAAAGGAGAGGAGAGAAGAGAGAGATAAGAGTAAGATGATTTGAAGAAAAAATGAGATAGAAAAATTGTGGGATCCATAATAAAGAGTTGGAGAAAAAATTAATAAAGTTGGAAAGTTATTAATTTCTCCAAACTCCACTCCTCTATCCAAACACTCTCTTTTTAAAGAGAAACAGATGCTGAATTCTGAAATGCTTGTTCAAGTTGAACTTGCGGAATCTAATCAAATTAGTTCCATTACCCTTTGTCGTCGCCATGGAGATGGAAGCTAATAGATCCAGCAGAAAAATTCTAATGTTTCCATGGTTGGCTTTTGGTCATATATCTCCCTTCATTGAACTCGCCAAAAAGCTCTCACAAAACAACTTCCAAATTTACTTTTGTTCTTCCCCAATCAATCTTGAAAGCATCCAAACAAGATTGCCCACAAATTCCTCAAATCCCATCCAACTCGTTGAGCTCAACCTTCCATCTCTGCCGGAGCTTCCCCCTCACATGCACTCCACCAATGGCCTCCCTTTGCATTTAATTCCCACTCTCGTTGAGGCCTTCGACATGGCCGCTTCTGATTTCTCTTCCATTTTGCAGAAACTAAATCCCGATTTGCTCATAGTTGATGTCTTTCAACCATGGGCCATTCAAATAGCTTCCTCTCTCAATATTCCTGTGGTTACCTTTTTTGTCGTCTCATCTGGAGCGTTGTGTCAGGTGCTTCATTATATTGTTAATCCAAATATGGAACTTCCTTTTCCTGAAGTTGATTTACGGGATCATTGGATCTCAAGGGTGTACAAAAATACTCCCAAGGACTCAAGCATTAATGTTGGACCAAATCGCGTTTCCCAATGGGTACAGAATCAAGGACTTTGCTCAAATCTCCTTTTGGTGAACTCTTTTAGGGAGATTGATGGTAAATATTTGGATTATTTGTCTGATTTGTTAAAGAAGAAGGTCGTTCCTGTGGGCCCACTTATTCAAGAGACTGTCATCTCGGGGGCAGATGAAGAGAAATCTGCTGTTTTGGAGTGGCTTGATAAGAAGCAACCGAAATCGACGGTTTACGTTTCATTTGGGAGTGAGTATTATTTGTCAAAGGAAGATAGAGAAGAGTTAGCCCACGGTCTAGAACTGAGTGGGGCCAATTTCATATGGATCGTTCGATTTCCAAAGGGAGATAAAATGGGGATTGAAGAGGCTTTACCATATGGGTTTATTGAAAGGGTAGGAGAGAGAGGCATTGTGGTTGATGGATGGGCGCCACAGCTGAAAATATTGAAGCATTCGAGCATTGGTGGCTTTGTGTGCCATTGTGGGTGGAACTCTGTGGTGGAGGCAGTAGTCCATGGAGTGTCGATCATAGCGTTGCCGATGCAAATGGATCATCCTTATAATGCTAGAGTGGCAGTGGCGGCTGGTGTTAGCGTTGAGGTAGAGAGAGGCTTTGATGGCGCTTTTGAGAGAGAAGGGGTGGCCAAGGCAATTAAACAAGTGTTGTTGGAGAAAACAGGGGAAGATTTGAACTGGAAACTTGAACAAATCTGTGAAATTTTGAAAGTCAAGGAAGGTCAGAATATAGAATGGTGTGTGGCGGAGCTTAGCCAGCTTTGTGAATCAAGACTGGTTTGTTGAAATTGGAAGAAATAGCTTGGAACGTGAATACAATTTGAGTGTTTTTTTTTTTTTTCTGGGAAGATTTTTGTATGGGACTACATTACAATCATAACCATATGTAATTCTAATATAATATTCTTATCGTACTATATTTTCAATTGAATCTTATTAATTTTTTTAATGAATAATCTAAGTAAAGTTAAAGCAAAAAAATTAATTTTTACCCTAAACTTGCCATTTTGTATCAATTTTTACCTTAAACTTTCAATTTCATCAAATTGCATCCCAAACTAAGTAGATAAGTGTGGCAATATTAACCCTAAACTTAGACAATTGTTAAAATTTTTACCCTCTAACAAGTTTTGTTTGAAATTAAATCATTAAAAAAATATGGTCATATATGAATTCAATGAATTCTACAACATATATGTGGTACAAAATTGATAAGATTTCAAAGAAAAATGACATTAGAATTAAATTTTTGTCGAAATTTATGAATTTTGGCAAAGTTATTCAATGGTTAATTTGTGCATTTTAATTTTGTGCAAGGCTTGATTTCATTGAAATTAGAGTAAAAATTGAATTTTTTTGGGGGTGCAATTATACTTTAATTTAGCATGTAAATTGATAAATTATACCATGTAATTGAAGTTTACTTAAACTTAATATATAAATATAGTAATTTATATACACTAGTTTATTAGTAAATGAATATATTAATTTAGTTTTAAATATAAAATAAAAAAACAAGAAATAGAGGTTGGGAAAAAAATGAAGATCATAAGAAAAAACTCCAAAGAGATATCCATAAAAATGACTTTTTAATTAAGCATATGGACATAGTAAACTGTGCACTTTTTTATGTTCAATGTTTCCCACACAAACAAATTAAACAAGAGAAAAGAAATGATAATTCAAACCAAGTTGACAAAAAGGCTCACAACTTGGATATAATTATTGAAGAAGGAAATGAACTTTAGTTGAAAACATAAAGGAGATAAGAGAGAGTTGAAAGATGAAGAAAAAGCCAAGGATGGTGATGATTTTTCAACATGAATTGAAGGGGCAAAGAAAGGTATTTATTGGCTGTCAATGAACATGTATATGGATCTCATTAAGACACATACTAGAGTGAGATTTGCCATTATTGACACAATAGATAAAAGATATCAAAGGTGAGCCTTACATCGAATCAAATATGAGCCTGAGTTACTCGTTTGGTTTGGTTGTACATATCATTTTAGTTCTATATCTTCCGAGTAAAATGTTAATATTTTTGTGCATGCTGAACGATGAATCTTAACTAACTACATATTTATAATCAGAATTCCTCAATGAGTTAATCTAAGAAGCCATTTATGCTAAAAATGATTCTGATTTTATAGAATCAAAACAAGTACGCAAATAAAATTTTAAAAATTAATTAAATGATAGTAACGCATGTGGTATAAATTCTTCGAGTAAAGTTTTATCATAATAAAATTATAAAATTTAACATGCATGACACACGTATATTATTAATTTATGTGAGGGGTCTTAATCATGATTGTAGGGTCATGAATATTATCTTACTTTATCCAATTGGTCACTACGTAATCTAATATTGCAGATTTTCTGGCCTACTTTTGTTTGTCCTCTCCCAAGATCTTGACGAGATAAATGATGGATATTATTGGTCTAACCATAATTTGTCAGTGGTGCTCAATCGAGTTGGCTCCAATTTAAGGTCGTATCCTTTTTTACTTGATAGTTAAGACGATAATTGACCTCATCTCCAACCCCTTGCGATGGATTGCAGTGCCTATGTGGTGCTATTTAAGACTTAATCTATAACAACTACTAATTTCTATTTTGCTTCAATTCCATTGGTGCGTAATATTGTGCTCCATTCGTAATAAAAAATAATAATAATAAATCACTTTTTCAAACTATAAAGACAACAAAGAAATAAAATCAAGAGTATAGAGATAAAAACCAAATAGTCGCATTCTCCAATGGAGGTAAAATAAGGGACTTTGTTGAAATCCTTTTATGGTGAAATCTTTTGGGGAGATTTAGGGTAAATACTTGGATTATATGTTTGTGTCGTTGAAGAAGAAGGTTGTTCCTATGGACCCACTCGTTCGGAAGGTTGTCTCTAGAGATGAAAAATCATATATTTTAGATTGCTTTATAAGAACCAACCAAAATCCATGGTTTACGTTTCATTTGGAAGTGGTTGTTATTTGTCGAGAGAAGATAGGGAAAAGTTGGACCACTGTCTTAAATCGAGTGGGGTCAATTTCATATGGGTTGTTAGATTTTGATAGGGAGAGAGAATGAGGATTGAAGAGGCTTTACGAGATGGATTTGTTGAGAGAGTTGGAGAGAGGGGCATTTTGGTTGATGGATGGGCACCGCAAGTAGAAATATTGAGGCCCTATTTGATAACCATTTGATTTTGAACTAAGCATATACCTACTACTTCCACCTATGGGTTTTCTTGATTTGTATTACGTGTAAAATGGGGAAAAATGATACAACTCTCTTTATTTCCCATAAAACAACTATATATACAGAGTAAAGGGTAACTAGAAATTAACTAGAAATTACAACAGAAATAATCAGTAGTTGGAACTAACTGGAACTAACTAACTGAATAATAAAAACTCTAATACTCCCCCTCAAGATGGGTGAAAAATATCTGTGATACCCATCTTGGACAATAATGGAAAGAGAATGGTGGCTGGAAGAGGTTTTGTGAACACATCTGCCAAATGCTGCTTGGAACGAATAGGAAGAAGTTTCAAAAAACCATCAGTAAGCTTGTCACGAACAAAGTGACAGTCCAACTCAATATGTTTCGTGCGCTCATGGAATATTGGATTGGAAGCAATATGTAAAGCATCCTGATTATCACAAAACAGTAAAGCAGGAGATGTCAAAGAAACCTGCAAATCAACCATCAAATAGGAGAGCCAAAGAAGCTCACAAGTAGCCAATGCTAAGGCCCGATACTCGGCTTCAGTAGAGGAACGAGAGACGGTAGTTTGCTTCTTGGATTTCCATGAAACGAGAGAATCACCAATGAATATACAGAAGCCAGTCGTAGACCGACGTGTATCAACACACGATGCCCAGTCCGAATCAGCAAAAGCTCTAAGCTGAAAATTAGTAATAGGCTTGAAAAGAATGCCTTGAGCTGGAGCCATTTTAAGAAGCCATTTTAAGATACCGCAACAAATAATAGGCAGCAGACAAATGGGATTTACAAGGCTTAGAGACAAATTGACTTAACTTGTTTCCAGCAAAAGCAATATCAGGCCTTGATATAGTCAAGTACAATAACCTCCCAATAAGTCTGCAATACATAGACGGATCAGTGAGAAAATCACTACCAGACTGTTGCAATTTTAATTGCGGATCAGGCTTGGAACCAAGCAAACCAGTGTCCTCAAGAAGTTGCAAGGTGTAATGTCGCTGTGAAAGATAGATACCTTTGGAAGACCGAGCAAGCTCTAAACCAAGAAAATACTTGAGAGAGCCCAAATCTTTAAGATGAAACTGATCATTAAGCAATAATTTCAGCTTATCAATGGCTGCTTGAGATGTTCCCGTGATAATAATATCATCAATGTATACTAATTGGGCAACAAAATCAGAACCAGTACCTTGTACAAAGAGAGAATAATCTGATTTTGACTGATGAAACCCAACATAAAGCAGAACAGCTGAAAACTTTGCAAACCATTGACGAGATGCTTGTCGTAAACCATAAATGGACTTATGTAAACGACAAACAAGATGCTCCCCCTTACTAATGACTTGCTCTGTTGGTGCATAGCCTAGAGGTAAATCCATGTATACTTCCTCGGCTAAGTCACCATGAAGGAATGCATTATTGACATCCAATTGCACCAAAGGCCAACCATATGACACATCAACCGTGAGTAATACACGCACTGTTACTAACTTTGCTACAGGAGAAAAAGTTTCAATGAAATTTAATCCCTCTTGCTGAGTGTAACCTTTAGCAACTAAACGAGCCTTGTAACACTCAATGGAACCATCCGCCTTGTGTTTCACCTTATATACCCACTTACAACCAACTTAGTGTTTCCCTGAGGGGAGAGGAACAACACTCCACGTGTTATTATGTTCCAGTGCCTCTAATTCAGAACGCATGGCTTTCTGCCAATGAGAAAACGGAATGGCCTGATGATAAAACTGAGGCTCATAATGAGCAAAAATATTAAGAGAGAAAGTTCTGTATGAAGGAGAAAGATGATCGTAAGAAAGATGATGCTGCAATGGATATTTAGTAGTCAACATAGGAGAGGTTGTATTGGTAAGGAGACTACAGTGGTAATCCTGAAGGTAAGTAGGCGGTTTAGAGACTCTTAAAGATCGTCTCAGGTCTGGAAGATGGCTAGGAAAAGGTGCGGCTTCAGAAGAAATATCATCACTAGCCAGAGGTGAAATAGATGAACCACCAGCAAGTGTAGCTTCAGGAAGAATATCATCATTAGCTACTTGGGCAGAAGCAGAGCTATCAAAAGGAATGTCAAGAAGAACAGGCCGTGGCAAAACAACATCAGAAAAACAATCATGTTGATATGTCCGAAGGGTCACATGTGAAAAGGAAACACACGCTCATGAAAAACCACATCCCGTGAGACAAAAAATTTACGATTGACAATATCAAACAACCTGTAAGCCTTCATGCTAGGGGGATATCCCATAAAAACAGAAGGGATAACTCGAAGGGCAAACTTAGACCGATGAGATGGCAAGGTGGATGCAAAGCATAAACAGCCAAAAACCCTGAGTAAAGAGTAATCAGGCACGGATCCTGTGAGCAATGCATAAGGAGTCTGCCACTTTAAAACCTTCGAATGAGTGATATTGATCAGATATACTGCAGTTAGAACACACTCACTCCAAAATTGTGTAGGAACTCGAGATTGAAAGAACAATGCGCAACCTACAATCAATATGTGCTGATGTTTTCTTTCTACTACAGAATTCTGCTCAGGCCTAGCAACACATGAAAATTGATGTATTACACCTTTATCAAGAAAAAAATCCTTGAAAGATAACTCAGGAGCATTGTCAGAACGAAATGCCTTAATATTCTTGCCATACTGAGTATGAATGAGCTGAAAAAACTGAGGAACTATGGTTAAAACATCAGACTTTCGACGTAGCATGTATAACCAAGTATATCTTGTGCAATCGTCTACTAAAGTGAGAAAATGAGTATAGCCATTATAAGAGGGAGTAGCAAAAGGCCCCCAAATATCCGCATGAATCAAGTCAAAAGCATGTGATGACAGATTATTATTACAAGTAAAAGACATACGCCTCGTTCAACAAAACACAATTTCAGAACAAATTTAAATAATAATGGTCCAACACAATATACTAGCTACTTCGTTCAATTGAAACAAAAAAAAAACACAAATCGAAACAATGCAACACAAACTACCATTCCATTTCATTCAATTCAATTGAAAACAGCACAATTCTCTCCCAACCAAATCTAATATATTTCATTCCATCCAAATAACCAAACTCTTGTAACAGATCAGTTGTTAAGCTACACAATTGTAACAGACTAATATTCAACTATTTGATATCTCTACCATTGCACAAAATTACGTGATATCTTCTAACATAAGATAGAGTGTTTTTCCTTTTCCAAATACTTTATCACTTAGGGGGCGCACTTGCACTAGATCATCATTGCGAAGGTTTTTAGCATATCAATAAAGAATTTTGATGCATGGAGGAACAGTCGTACTAGGAAAACTATATTAATGAGTACAGTTTAGGATCCTATAAAAACGCAATATCATTAAAGTTCAATGTATCTTATATATAACTACGTCTAAACATTTTGCTCGATAAACATACTTTGTCGCTTGTGAGAACAACAAGGCTCCAACAAGTAAACCGTAAACCAGAAGCGTCCACTCAATAGCAACCTAAACTTCTAAATATTAATGTGTTGAGGTTCACTGCAACTTTAATGTTTGAAATGTGGCTCTCTACCTTGAATTTTCAAACCATAGGGACTATTTATCAAATCATATGGACTATTTATGAGGTTTTATCAAACTATATGAACGGAATTCTAACTTTTAAAACCATAAAGACTAAATTCTAACTTTCTTCAAACCATAGGGACTAAATTTGTAATTCAGCCTTGTTTTTGTTAAAGTTTTCTTTAAAAAAAGTGATATTTTATTCTTTAGAAATAAATATTGTAATTCAACTGGATCTTTTAATAGTGTAGCTCAGTTTATAGCCAAGTTTTGCTTTTTAAGAAAAATAAAAAGAAATGAACAACAAATATATATATATATATATATATATATATATATATATATATATATATATATATATATATATTAAACGAAACAAAAAAAAATTGAATTCACTATTTTTCACGCTAGGCGGTGTTTCCTTTAGGTTATGAAAGATCTTTCTAAAATTGTTATTTTAAACCCTCAAATTTTAATCTTTTGTTCATATTACTATATATTTATGTTATTTATTGTAATAATTTTATTTTATTAAGTTTGGAATGAGAAATCGTTTATCTTCTTACTTTAAATGTGATTAATTTGAAAATCAATTTTTTTTAATACGTTAACCTTTTTAAATACTAATTTTTTAAATTGTAATATGGGTTAGTTTAAAATATATGTTTTTCTTATCTTCAAATCATAAAATTATATATATATTTTTAGCTATTAATAAAAAAAAATAAGCTAAAAAAATATAAGATTGTTATTTGTTATAAATAATTTTTGTTTAAACTTAAAATTGTAGATACGTGTAAGTGAGATAGAGAGATTTTTATAAATTAAAAAAATTGTTATGAAGTACTTTAATTTACATCAACAATTTCAATTTAAATAATGGTATCATATCTAAAAGATTCTTATATAATTTATATTTAAAAAATAAAATTATAAAACAAAAAGAAAAACATTTTTGTTCAAAATTTATTAAAATTATAGGATAAAAATAAAAATAATAATAATTATTATTTATATTTAATTAGTAATAATGATGAGCAAATTTATATTAAGAATAAAGAAAAAAAATTTAATTAAGAAATTAAAAAAATTATATAAAAAAATAGAGAGAGAGAAAGGAGATGAGAGAAGAGACAGAGGTAGAAGTTATGTGATGTGAAAAAAATTGAGATAGAAAAGTTATGAGGCCATAATAAAGAGTTGGAAGATGAGTTAATAAATTTGTAGGGCACAACACGAGTTAAAATATCTTTGAGTCAAACAAAGAGTTAGAGTTATTAACTTCTCTAAACTCCACTCCCCATACCTCTTCAATCCAAACACTCTCTTTAAAAGGAAAACATATGCTGAAATGTTCTTCAGGTTGAACTTGCGGAATCTAATCAAATTAGTTCCCTTAGCCTTTGTCGTGGCCATGGAGATGGAAACTAATAGATCCAGCAGAAAAATTCTAATGTTTCCATGGTTGGCTTTTGGTCACATATCTCCCTTCATTGAACTCGCCAAAAAGCTCTCACAAAACAACTTCCAAATTTACTTTTGTTCTTCCCCAATCAATCTTGAAAGCATCCAAACAAGATTGCCCACAAATTCCTCAAATCCCATCCAACTCGTTGAGCTCAACCTTCCATCTCTGCCGGAGCTTCCCCCTCACATGCACTCCACCCATGGCCTCCCTTTGCATTTAATTCCCACTCTTGTTGAAGCCTTCGACATGGCCGCTTCTGATTTCTCTTCCATTTTACACAAACTAAATCCTGATTTGCTCATAACCGATTTCTTTCAACTATGGGCCATTCAAATGGCTTCCTCTCTCAATATTCCTGTGGTTACCTTTTTTGTCATCTCATCTGGAACGTTGTGTCAGGTGCTTCATTATATTGTTAATCCAAATATGGAACTCCCTTTTCCTGAAGTTGATTTATGGGATCGTTGGATCTCAAGAGTGAACAAAAATACTCCCAAGGATTCAAGCATTAATGTTGGACTAAATCGCATTCTCCAATGGATACAGAATCGAGGACTTTGCTCAAATCTCGTTTTGGTGAACTCTTTTAGGGAGATTGATGGTAAATATTTGCATTATTTGTCTGATTTGTTAAAGAAGAAGGTCGTTCCTGTGGGCCCACTTATTCAAGAGATTGTGATGTCGGGGGCAGATGAGGAGAAATCTGATGTTTTGGAGTGGCTTGATAAGAAGCAACCGAAATCGACGGTTTATGTTTCATTTGGGAGTGAGTATTATTTGTCAAAGGAAGATAGAGAAGAGTTAGCCCACGGTCTCAAACTGAGTGGGGCAAATTTCATATGGATTGTTCGATTTCCAAAGGGAGATAAAATGGGGATTGAAGAGGCTTTACCAGATGGATTTATTGAAAGGGTAGGAGAGAGAGGCGTTGTGGTTGATGGATGGGTGCCGCAGCTGAAAATATTGAAGCATTCGAGCATCGGTGGCTTTGTGTGCCATTGTGGGTGGAACTCTGTGGTGGAGGCAGTAGTCCATGGAGTGTCGATCATAGCGTTGCCGATGCAAATGGATCATCCTTATAATGCGAGAGTGGCAGTGGCGGCTGGTGTTAGCGTTGAGGTAGAGAGAGGCTTTGATGGCGTTGTTGAGAGAGAAGGGGTGGCCAAGGCAATTAAACAAGTGTTGTTTGAGAAAAGAGGGGAAGATTTGAATCGGAAAGTAAAAGAAATCTGTGAAATTTTGAAAGTCAAGGAAGGTCAGAACATAGAATGGTGTGTAGCGGAGCTTAGCCAGCTTTGTGAATCAAGACTCATTAGTTGAAATTGGAAGAAATAGCTTGGAACGCTAATAATTAAAAAAAAAAATTAAGGAAAAATGTTAATAAAATTTGAGTTTTTTTTTTTTTGGAAGATTTTTGTATGGGAATACATTACAACCATATGTAATTTTAATATAATATTCTCATCGTACTGTATTTTCAATTAATTCTTATTAATTTTTTTAATGAATAATCTAAGTAAATTTAAAGCAAAAAAAAATCAATTTTTACCCTAAACTTGCCATTTTGTATCAATTTTTAACCTAAATTTTCAATTTCATCAAATTGCACCCCAAACTAAGTAGATAAGTGTGGCAATACTAACCTTAAACTTAGACAATTGTTGAAATTTTTACCCTCTAACAAGTTTTGTTTGAAATTAAATCATAAAAAAAAAAAAAATGCTCATATATGTATTCAATGAATTCTACAACATATGTATGATACAAAATTGATAAGATTTCAAAGAAAAATGACATTAGAACAAAATTTTTGTCGAAGTTTATGAATTTTTTCAAAGTTATTCAATGGTTAATTTGTGCATTTTAATTTTGTGCAAGGTTGATTTCATTGAAATTACAGTAAAAATTGAATTTTTTTTGGGGTGCAATTATACTTTAATTAGCATGTAAATTGATAAATTATACCATGTAATTGAAGTTTACTTAAATTTAATATATAAATATAGTCATTTATATACACTAGTTCATTAGTAAATGAATATATTAATTTACTTTTAAATATAAAATAAAAAACAAGAAATAGAGGTTGGGAAAAAAATGAAGATCATAAGAAAAAACTCCAGAGAGATATCCATGAAAATAACTTTTTAATTAAGCATATGGACATAGCAAACTGTGCACTTTTTTATGTTCAATGTTTCCCCCACAAACAAATTAAACAAGAGAAAAGAAATGATAATTCAAACCAAGTTGACAAAAAGGCTCACAACTTGGATATAATTATTGAAGAAGGAAATGAAAATATTTCTTTAGTTGACAACATAAAGGAGATAAGAGAGACTTGAAAGATGAAGAAAAAGCCGAGGATGGTGATGATTTTTCAACATGAATTGAAGGGGAAAAGAAAGGTATTTATTGGGTGTCAATGAACATGTATATGGATCTCATTAAGATACATACTCGAGTGAGATTTGCCATTATTGACACAATAGATAAAAGATATCAAAGGTGAGCCTTACGTCGAATCAAATATGAGCTTGAGTTACTCGTTTGGTTTGGTTGTACATATCATTTTAGTTCTATATCTTCGGTGTAAAATGTTAATATTTTTGTGCATGTTGAACGATGAATCTCGACTAACTACATATTTATAATCACAATTCCTTAATGAGTTAATCTAAGAAGCCAATTATGCTAAAAATGATTCTGATTTTATAGAATCAAAACAAGTACGCAAATAAAATTTTAAAATTTAATTAAATGATAGTAACGCATGCGGTATAAATTCTTCAAGTAAAGTTTTATCTTATAAAATTCAACATGCATGACACACGTATATTATTAATTTATGTGAGGGGTCTTAATCATGATTGTAGGGTCATGAATATTATCTTACTTTATTCAATTGGTCACTTCGTAATCTAATATTGCAGATTTTCTGGCCTACTTTTGTTTGTCCTCTCCCAAGGTCTTGACGAGATAAATGATGGATATTGACGGTCAACCATAATTTGTTGGTGGTGCCAATCAAGGTGGCTCCAATTTAAGGTCCTGTTCTTTTCTACTCGATAGTTAAGACGATAATTGACCTCATCTCCAACCCCTTGTGATGGGTTGCAGTGCCTATGTGGTGCTATTTAGGACTTAACCTATAACAACTACTAATTTCTATTTTGCTTCAATTCCATTTGTGAGTAATATTGTGCTCCATTGGTAATAAAAAATAATAATAATAAATCACTTTTTTAAACTATAAAGACAAAAATGAAATAAAACCAAGAGCATAGTGATAAAAACAAAATAGTCGCATTCTCGCAAAATAAGGGACTTTGTTGAAATCCTGTTTTGGTGAAATCTTTTGGGGAGATTTTGGGTAAATACTTGAATTATATGCTTGTGTCGGTGAAGAAGAAGGTTGTTCTTGTGGACCCACTCGTTCGAAAGGTTGTCTCTAGAGATGAAAAATCATATATTTTAGATTGCTTTATAAGAACCAACCAAAATCGACGGTTCACGTTTCATTTGGAAGTGGTTGTTATTTATTGAGAGAAGATAAGGAAAAGCTGGACCACGGTCTTAAATCGAGTGGGGCCAATTTCATATGGGTTGTTAGATTTTGATAGGGAGAGAAAATGAGGATCGAAGAGGTTTTACGAGATGGATTTGTTGAGAGAGTTGGAGAGAGGGGCATTGTGGTTGATGGATGGGCACCGCAAGTGGAAATATTGAGGCCCCATTTAATAACCATTTTGGTTTTTGAACTAAGCATATACCTACTACTTCCACCTATGGGTTTTCTTGATTTGTTATCTACTTTTTATATATGTTTTAAAAAATTAACCAAGCTAAGTTTTGAAAACTAAAAAAAATAGTTTTCAAAAACTTATTTTTTGTATTTGGAATTTGGTTAAGAATTCAAAAGTTTTATTAAGAAAGATAAAATCCATTGTAAAGAAATGATTAGATAACAAGCACAGTTTTCAAAAACAAAAAACAAAAAACAAAATAGTTATCAAATGAAGCCTAAAATATTCAAGCATTACAGGGTTGTGTGTCATTATGGGTAGAAGAACTAGAGATGTCCATTTAACCTGCGGGGACCTGCCCCGAACGGGGCGTGGAATCCTCGATTATACGGGGAATGAGGGAGGGAGTGGAGAGAGTTTTCTCCCCGTTGGCTAAACAAGGACGGGGACGGGGAATATATTCCCCATCCCCGTCTTGACCCCGACCCCTCCCAGATTAGTTAGTATGTATATATATATAGAGAGAGAAAATTTAAATATTAAAAAAAACAAAAAAAAAAAAAAACTATAGTAAGAATTAGTGGAAGATTATTTTTTTATTAAAAAATAAGTTAAAAACTATGTTGTAATATTGAATTTTGAATTTTTAAAAATTTAGTTGTTTCAACATTATAATATTTTTATTTAAGGTACATTATTATTTTTATTATGAAATTTTATAACTTTTTCTTTAAATAGAAATTATATTGGAAATTATTTATTTAGAAGTTGTTGAAAAGAATTGCTATTATTGTTGAGAATAAATTTTAAAAATTTTTAAAAAAAGATCGAGAAATATTCTCAGCAGGAAACCCGATCCCCGCGAATTTCCCACGGGAAATCCTCCCGCCCGATCCCCATGAAAATAAATAGAGAATTTAGCGGGGATGGAGATTGAAATAGGTGGTGGGGACGGGGACGGGGAAGCCTTTCCTGTCTCCGCCTCCCCCCGTGGATATCTCTAGGTAGAACTATGTGGTGGAAGAAGTTGTGCACGACTGGCTGATTATATCAAATTTTAGAATCAACAAACACTGGATTCTAATTCGTTTCTCCCTTTTTTAAAGACATAAATAGAAATATTATTTATAAAATGGAAAAAGTTTCAACTTTTATTCCTAAGCATTTCACCCGAAACTTTCAATTTCATTTATTAGATCCTAAATTTAGACAAATGTTGCAATTTTTACTCCATATTCAATTTTCATTAATTCACCAAATAATTTTTAAAAAATCTCTATAAACTCACTAATTTCAATAAAATCAAACTTGGCTCAAAATTAAGTTTGATCCATGCACATATTAACCACTGAATAACATTCTCAAAATTCAAAAATTTCAACAAAAAAATTAGTTGTAATGTCTTTTTTTTTTTTAGATCTTATCTATTTTGTATCATACATATGTTTTAGAATTCATTGAATGCGCATGAAAATATTTATTTAAAGATCTTTCAAACGAAAACTAATTAAATGCTTAAAATTGCAATGCTTTTTTAAAGTTTAGGATTAATATTGCAACACTTATCTAAATTTGAGGTGCAATTTATTATAAAATTAAAAATTTAGTGTAAAAATGGATACAACATAGCAAGAGTAAAAAATGATTTTTTTTCCTTATAAAATGCTTATTAAATATTTTTTTAAAAAAAAATTAATATAACATTGCAATATTGTACTTGTAATTATGAATATATTGTTTTAAAAATTGCTTTTCATGTATAACTTTTAATATCATAATTATACGAAGAGCGAGATCCAAAAACCACCGATTGGAGGAAATCGCTCCCACTCTTGAAAGAAATTTTTTTGCCAAACAATGAGAGCGCGAGGGAGAGGGAGAGGGAGACGATTTTCACAAATTCAAACCTTGTTCTCAAATTCGTCAAAGACCCATTGAAGAACGAATTTGATTGGTACATAATCCTATTTAACTTACTCGATTACAGTCCAACAAAAAGCAAAAACAATAGCCACAAATTTCGAACAAATAGGAAACCATGTGAGTCTGATTGCACAACAACAGAATAAATAAAGAAATAAATAAATTAGAAAAAAAAATGATGCCACGCTCAGATGTAAAATAGTAAAACCCCCAAATACCAAAAACAAGAAGCGGATCCAAATTGCCCAAAATTTTAGAGATACAACCATAAAACAATTCCCAGTGAGTTCGTTAGTTAGCAAAGATGCAGAAATTGAACATAGAAGCTTCACTCTTTCGAAAGAACAGGAATGATCTCAAATAGAACAAGAAAATGAATTAGATTGCAGAAGAAAGCGAAGACGGCGCTGGAGATGATTTGAACGAGAACTTGTTTTTCTTCGTACTCTTTGTAGAGCCTTCGATTCAAGAGAGATGGAGAGAGGGGCGAAAGAGAGGGAGAGGATAAACGAGAGTTTTCGAGACACAGACAAAAATAATAATTATTATTATTAAAAAAAAAAAAAAAACTTGAGGTAGGTTAAATGAGAGAGAAGAAATGAGAATGAGATTCATAACTTTTTTTTTTTATTATTATTCAATGAGATTCCTACCTATTTTGAACGTAATAAGGAAATGTAATGGGGTTACATAATATGGAATGGACCCATAATTGATTCACTTTTTTTTTTTTGACAATATGTGGGGTAAAAAATTTAAATTTCTGACTTCTTGGTTGAGAGTATACATTTTATGTCAATTGAATTATGCTTATATTAGCATAATTGATTCACATTTTAAACTTTGGTAAATACTATCAATTATGATAGAGTTGATAGAGTGAGTCTCATCATTTTTTATTCCCATTCCTTGATTATGATTGTAAGGAAATAAATGGAGCCTGGGAAGAGAGGAAATTCTACTCTCTTTTTTTTTTTTTTCTCTTGAGGAAAATTGGAATCCAATTACACAGAGAATGGCAAGGCTATTACGAGACTGCTCCAAAATCCATGTTTCTCGATACATAGGATGTGTTTGATTGGTGATCTGAAAACACAAATTTGAAAGCAAGGGATTCAATGAAAATAGAGTTGTATTTTATGCTTAGATTTAGAAATTGGATTTCAGTTTAAATAATTATTCCAAATGTATTTGATAATATATTTATAAACCATAAAATTAATTGTAATTGCTGTTCAGTTTGAATATAAACTATTATTAATTAATTTAATAACATGTTTTAGGTTAGTAAATTTTGTATAACTATTATTTTAAAATATCATATAATTTATAATATATTATATTATAAATACTTTAATTTAACAAAAATGAATTGAACTTATAACATGAAATATTATATTCATTAAAGTTTTTATATTTTTTAATATAATTCTGCATTTTAAAATTTCAAATTCAAAATATGAATACACTAAAAACATAAAAATGTTGTTTTTAGATTTTTCACTATGTGATCATAGAATCCATAAACAATTTTCAAAAACACTTCTGTCAAACACCTATTCACTGAATTCAGAAAATTCGGAAAAAAAAAAAATTCAAATTGGTAGCTCATAAATTTCAAAAAAAAAATTTCAAATTGTCTACCAAACATGCTTTAATTATCTCACTATTGGTCTCAATTTCATGGACCACTTCGTCTCTTGGATTATCAAGATTACATGGGGTTCCATCTCAAAACCAATTGGCAATGAGAGGAATAGCTCATGTATCTTATAAATTGTGAGGTCTCTCTACATTTTTCCAATGTGGGATCCTCAACATGCCCCCTCAAGATTGTGCCACTTTGGGTTCACCATTCTTGGATCGGATCCCAATTTTAATTTTTGGACCGAATACCCGTTTGGGTTTAATGGGCTCTGATACCATATTAGATTACATGGGGTTCCATCTCAAAACCAATTGGCAATGAGAGGAGTAGCCCATGTATCTTATAAATTGTGAGGTTCCTCTACATTTTTCCAATGTGGGATCCTCAACATTTAAAATTGGGATCCTCACCATTCTTCCCCACTCCATCTCTCATTCCCCACCCAAACGGGTATTCGGTCCAAAAATTAAAATTGGGATCCGATCCAAGAATGGTGAACCCAAAGTGGCACCATCTTGAGGGGGCATGTTGAGGATCCCACATTGGAAAAATGTAGAGAAACCTCACAATTTATAAGATACATGAGCTATTCCTCTCATTGCCAATTGGTTTTGAGATGGAACCCCATGTAATCTAATATGGATCGTTTGCATTTGCATCGAAGAAAGAGCCAAAGAGGCAATCATTTAGCTATTAAGAAAGATTGGGTCGCATTTGCAAGCATCTCTCCTCCTAAATATCTTCAACTTTTTCTTTTTAGAGACCATTTGAAATAGAGATGTCCACAATGGGGGTTGGGTTGAGGAATGGCTTCCCCGCCCCCATTTCATTATTCATCCCAGCGAAATTCTCTATTTAATTTTGTGATGAACGGGGTGAAAATTCCTGCGGGGAATAATTCCCCGTTTATAATTTTCATTTTTTAAAATTTGATTAAATAAAATCCTTTTTTTTTTTTTATAATTCCTAATAAGAGATTTCTATCTTAGAGAGTTTTTTTGATTTCCTTAGAAAAACGAAATAATATTGAATAAAAGTTTGGATTTATGGTTTATTATATATATACAAATACATATATTAAAAAAAAATCAGGGCAGGAACGGGGAACGGGGTGAGGACGGGATCGGGGACAGGGTTCCCCTTCCCCGTCCTCGTTTAGCTAACATAAAAAAATCTTCCCCACTCCATCTCTCATTCCCCACCTAAACGGGGATTGGCGAGTCCCCACGGTGAAGATGGACATCTCTAGTTTGAAATGATTTTTCAAATATTTAAAAATACTTTTTTAACATTTAAAAACTCTTTTTTAAGCATTTGAAAAGTTATTTTGAACCAACTCTTAAACAACTTACGTTGCATTTGACATATGTTTTAAAAAGAATGTTTTTGACTTAAGCACTTATTTTATAAACATGTTTTAAAAAAAACCAATTAGTTAAATGCTTCCTTAAAAGAGTTATAAGTTTATTTTTATCTATTTTCATAATTTTTCAAATCAATTTTGAATATAAAATTTTTTAAATCACTCAGAAAAATTTAACCAAATACTACCATAAATATTTCTAATCATCAATAAACACTTTAAAAAGCATGTCAAACTCATACTGAATTTAAAAATGTACGACTTTCAATATTCAAGGGTATTATTTAAAATAGAAAATAAGGCATTCATGGTAGATATAGCCTAAATAACAGCAGATTAATTACATGTTAAAATCTTTTGTAAAAACGACACAAATATAAGAATCTATTTATCATTGTTATATCGTATATGTGCATTGGTGATGTAATTTATATTAAGTATACCAGTGCTATACTTCAAAATACAAAAAAGATATATTTGTGATTATTTTATATTATAAATATCAGTGATATATTTTATCAATGATACAAAAATGGTATATCAATAATATATTTTACATTGGTATTAATATACTTAATCAATAAGAAAAAAATTATATATCAATGATATTCTTTATATAGTGATACAAAAATGACGTGTAAGTGATATACTTTTCTATGTAACAAATTTACAAATGTAGAAACTAGTTTGGTCACTCATTATAATTTTCTTTTCATATTTGTACAAAAAAAAAATCTTTTCATATATTTAATATGTATTTGACATGCCTTTTAAATTACTTATAATTTATAAATAGCTAAAAGTGTTTTTTTATAATTAGAAAAAAAAATGTAGTGTGTGGTTAACATTTTGAAGATTGCTCGGACCAATTAAAAGAGTTTTTTTTAATTTATTATTATCAAAATTTGTGTGAAACCTTGTTTTTTTCTTCCCTGAAACAGAGTGTGAAAATGTTTTAAAATAAAAAACACTTAAAATTGCTTTTAGAAATTCTCGTATAGTAATATTTGATTTTCACTAATCAAATATGCTCTCGTAGCTCAGTTGGTTAGAGCACCCGTTTAGTAAGCGGGAGGTCTTGAGTTCGACTCTCAACGAGAGCAAAGACACATTTTTATCTCTCATGGTGTTCGATGATTAATTTGGCGACTTGCTTTTGGAGGACTACAGCAATTTCCTGTTTTGCTTTTGAATTTGATTCGATGTCCTTTACATTTTGCCCTTTGTTTGCGTAATCTCTGTAGCAGCTTAAGAAGAGGGCTATGGTTAAATCTAAACAAAATGTGATTTTCTTTGAATAGCATCAAGTTTTGAGAGTGTAAGTTCCCTACTACTTCAAACTTTAAAACATGAATGACTCTATACCAGACATTAACTTTAGTTTAGAGGATTATTTGAGACTATGTCATTCTTGAAATTTTATATTCTTAATGATTCACTAACATTGTTGACAGTACAACTTGTTGCAATAGTGACAAGAGTCTATGTAGATAATTACAGTCAATTTATTCATTGTCTTGTCATACATTACAAATATGTTTAGGAGTCCAGAATCACTCAAAATGACATGACAAAAGTGATTTTGGCCGATCCAAAATTACTCTCAAACTCGTCCTACTTATTGGTCTGGCTTGAATTGTTAAGAATCTCTTTTATTTTAGGGCCTTAACTCAACCATGGCCAAGAGGGAGGTCGACATCACATCACAATACAATCATAAAAATATTGTCATTGGCTCTCAAACAACCATGGCAATTTCAAAACTATGGAAGAAATTAGCACAAAAGGAAAGAGACAAACATTTAGAAGAAAGAAACTTTTATTAAGAAAGTACAAAGATAAATACTTTTGAGAAAAGCCGCTCTCACTCTCTCAATATTTACTCACTCATTTTACTTATGTTTTTTCTAACTTTGCTCATTTGCCTCATATTTGGAGCCCAACCAAATAGATTTTTCTAGACTCTTCTTCAATCTAAAATATTCTAGATATTTCTTTGGAGTTAATCATTATCTAAAGGAATTTGACTATTCTTTAAAGCCTAACGTAAGGCTAAAAATTTTCTAGAGCCTCTTTTATTGATATCTATTTACAATCTTTAAAATGAATCTAGAGAGTAGTAATACATACATTTAAGTAATCTATCTAGATACTCAAAGAATCTTCTATATAGTTAGTGTTTATATTTTAATAGTGACTCGCATTGAGTTGACTCTCAAATAGCAGTGAAAGCTAAACTTAACAATCATGGTAATCTTTTAGACTTCCAATTGTTAATACTTATGGTAGGAAGGGTAAGGAGGGAAAGTTCACCCCATCAAGTTAGTATGTTTGTCAAGGAAGAAGGTTTTTGAGTAGTGGGAGAATCTTGAACTCAAGTTGAAAAAATTAAATGGTTTAAAATTCAAAGGTCATTTAAATCCAAGCTAGGCATATACATCAAAACAAATACAGAAAAGTTTTAAGATCCAAATATATAGAATATTAAAAAAAATTAAATATATTTTAAAAAATTAAAAACAGCTGCAACCTATTTGGGACAAAGGAAATGAATGTGTATTTATATATTTAGAATTCAATTGATTTATTTAAAATTCGTATAGATTTTTTTTTTTTAAGTTCAACGTATGTGGGAGTTGATTATTTGAACTTCTAACTTTTTAGTTAAAGTTATATGCTCAGTTGAGCTATGCTCAAGTTAGCATAAATTTATATACGTTGTTGCCTAATTTTGGATAGAAGAACATACTTGACCTCCACGTGACAGCAACGGTAAATTTGTTTGGGGGGAAGAACGTGGCTTGTAAAACAAGAAAGATTTGAACACCGGTGTGATGCTTGCTACACAGGCTCCGATGCTTAAGTCAGAGAGTGAATAAGTGTGACAAGTTAGGATTTAGAGAATGAGCAATAACTTACTTTCTTTATCCTGAATAAGAGTATTTGTAAGGTTTTTCTATGGCAAAATCCTCAATCCGTGGCGAATTAGGAAAGAAAAATATTCGGAGACGGGCTGGACCAAGTCAAGGGAGCCAAAGGAGGTGGCCCCGACCCCACCATGTGGTTGGCCTAAGCTTAGATTAATTTGATCCATTTTAGCCCGTTTTGAGTTCTTCTTTGCATATATTCTCTTCCACTTCCTTTATAATTTAAATTTGTCTTTATGGTCGAATTTTACCCTTTCTTCTTCTTCCTTGAGGAAAATCCTGCAATCAACCATGAGAAGAAGAAAAATTGTCACTATTATATAAAGAATAAGAGAGAAAATAAAATATGAAATAAACTAATAAAAGTAATGTAGTAGAATATAATTGTACATGTTAACTCGAGACTGATTAAGGCATATATTCTCGATCAAGAGAGTGGAGATACAAATCCTGACCTCCACATGTTGCCACACGAGCTCCAATGCTTAAGTCTAAAACTATAGCCAGCTAGGATTTAGAGAATGAGAGTTTTATTGAACTCCCTTTCTTTGAGTCATAATGACATATTTATAGGATCATTTTATCTAAGTTTTTCATATTCCTTTTTAGATAAGGATAGAAAGATTTCTCCAAGATTTAGAAAAGGTTAATCTAGGCCTGCATGGTTCCTTTGGACTTATTTTTCCTTTGGGTTCTTATTGTTTTTACTTTTATCTTATTTTGGGTATTTGATTAGGTCCAAATTTCACCCATAACAACATCAACATTTTACCACATGAATGATAGATTTGTAAATGTTGAGGTAAAATGGCATACATTGAACTCTGTTATTTTTCTGCTTTAGTTTGTGGGCTTTAAGTGAATATAAGCCCATTTCTCTATTACGGACAGTAGCCACTTTCTGCTTTAGTTTGTGGGCTTTAGATTTTTACAGGCCCATTTCTAGAGTACCTGCCACTTGATTTTTTATTTTATTTTTTGAGTTCAACAACATTTGAGGTAAAGAATTCGAACTTCTAACCTCTTGGTCAATGGTACATGTCAATTACCACTTCAATAATACGATTATATAGTTTTTTGTCCAGTTCAATAATTGCAAGAATAAGAAATTGAACCATATAGTAATTGGTGTCTTATCATTGGTGTCTTATCCAATTTGCTAGCAATACAGTAATATATTTGCATTGTAGCAGAGATAATACCTATTCAATACGACAATCTTACATCGTTAGGTCTATTGGAGAGTAATTAAATAAAAATGTATTTTGAGCATGTGCCCAGGAGTTATTAGGATTTAGGTTAGGAGATATTATTCTATCAAGATTAAATTACAAGTTTATTTCTTGAAATTTAACTTTGTGTCTATTTGGTTCCTTATCTTTAAAAAGTGTTTAATAAGTGTCTGAACTTTCAATTTTGTGTCTAATAGGTCCCTAAACTTTAAAAATGTCTAATAGATCTCTGAATTTTTAATTTTGTATCTAATGGGTCCCTGATATATTCAAAAAATTTAAAAATTAACTACTCTATTAGATATAAAATTTAATTTTGTCTTAATGAGGCCCTAAACTTTCAATTTCATGTCTAGTAGGTCCATGAATTTTAAAAAAATGTTGAATAAGTCAATAATCTATTAGACACAAAAGTGAAAATTCAGAGACTTATTGGACACAAGTTTAGGGACCTATTGGCCACTAAATTGAAAGTTCAAGGATCTATTAAATGCTTTTTAAATTTAAGGGACCAAATAGATACAAACTTGGAAGTTGAGAAATTAAACATGTAACCTAATTATGGGGATTCGAACCTCCGACCTCAAGAGAGGTAGTACATGCTAATTATCAATGAGCTATGCTCACTTTGGCAATAAAAAGAGAGTTGATCCATCATCCGACCTCAAGAGAGGTAGTACATGCCAATTATCAATGAGCTATACTCACTTTGGCAACAAAAAGAGAGTTGATCCATCATCCGACCTTAAGAGAGGTAGTACATGCCAATTATCAATGAGCTATGCTCACTTTGGCAACAAAAAGAGAGTTGATCCATCATCTCGTTTAATGTACATGCTTCCATATTTTATGTTTTGCTTAACTTTATCTAATGTTGAGAAAAAAAAACTATATTTTTTTTAGTACAACGAATGTCAAGATATAAAAATTTGAACCTCATATCTCAAATGAGGAGGACATGCCAACAAAATATTTGAAACCATATCCTCTTTTAAGTAAGAAATTTGTTTTTATTAGTTATCACATGTTATCAAATTTTAATTAATTAAAATGAAAATTTATAAAATTTGGAGAAAATTATAAATAGCAAAACTTTTTTTTTTTTTTTTTTTTTGTGTGAGTTCAATAGAAAAATGAGATCTGGATACAAATTGGGATTTCAAGATTGTTCTTGCATTTCCCCCAATTTTGGATTAGTAAAAAAATGTGCCAGTAGGCAATCAAAGCTATGTTTCAATGAGATGCATTTAACAAGATGAACAAACCTTGGCTAAACTTCACATTTTTGGTGAGTCACCTCTTTATTTTTCTAAAAAGAATTTTATCCATTAAGAGAAAATTTCTCTTGAACCAATTTTATCCATAAATATAAACGCCCTGTGATTGTACTACAGCTATTTGACACCCATTTGAGGGAACTATTCATGTGACAATGCTTTATGAAAATTACATAACATGAACACATTTATTAAGGATCATTAATTTGTTTTCTTTTTCATTTGGCTTTGGTTGGGTTATTTAATTAAAAGCTTGCATTAAATCGTCTCCAATAGTGGTTAGAATAATATTCTAGGAATGTTTCCATTTATATATTTTCACCAGTTTTTTAGAATAGACAAATATGGAAAGTGAAAATTCAAATTTAAGTCTGCAAGGGAATTTTGTACTAAAAAAAATCTATAAGGGAAAGTTTTAATACCTTCACTAGTTGAGAGTTGCAATCTCATACTTTATTTAATATTTACGAGGGTAATTATGTGCTCCGTCTCATCGGATTTTTGTTTCCTTAATGATAAGCATTTTTAGAGGCAATTTTGAATATTTATTATAAAATATGTTCTCCCTTAAAATATATGAAAATGCACAATTTTTTTAAACTTCAACAACTATGATGTACACAAAAAAAGAAAAGAAAAAAATTATGTCATGTAGGTTATGTCAAAAAAAAAAAAAAAACAAATAAGATGTAGAAGATTGAATTTTCAATTTTTGAGATGATGTTTTTTATCCACTTAGCTAGGTTTAGATATCATGAAAGGTAAATCCTAATTTTGAACTTCTCGAGATGATTGTAGTCACTCCAACACAACTTCTTAAAAACAATCCGTTCATATAAAAATAAAATAATGATTAATTTTAAAAAAATAAGATAAAACCTTAGTCGAGAACAACATAAAGCACAACCTTTGAGTTTATTATTTTTATTCCCATCTCTACATAAGCGACAACAACGATTAACAAAATACACAAATATGAATATATAGAGATTATATTGGAAGAAAATTAAACCATCAAACCCTAGTATTACTTATTTTACCGTCTACAAATATTCTTTTAATGAAAATACCACTTTATCGTAATAAAAAACATTATAATTTTTGGACAATAAAGCTTTAGAGTGATCCCTAAATTTATAAAAGTTGCTAATTATAAGTCTTCTGAATTCTAATTTTATATCTAACATATCTCTAAACTTTAAATAAGTGTTTAGTAATAAATTTTTAAACTTTTAATTTTATGTGTAATGGTGGTCCAATAAAACTTTCAAAAATGTCTAATATATCATCCTGTTTGACACAATTAAAAGTTTAAAATTTTATTAGACAAAAAAAATTAAAAGTTCATAGATTTATTAAATACTTATTGAAATTTATAAACATATATATTAGACACAACAAAGACTGAAATTTATAAACATATATATCAAACACGACAAAGACAATTAGTTTAAGATCTATTAGACATTCTTTGTTCAAGAACCTATTAATCTTACACACCACTCTAAAAGTTTCGACACCAAATTTGTAATTTAAGCAAAAGTTATTATTGCAGAATATTTTAAAAAATAATATAATTTTAGAGAGAGATGAGATATGATGATCAGAGAGCAGAAAAATTGGAGCTTAAACCCTAGATTTGATGATAGCCTTGAGAGGATTCTTCATGACGACGGTGAACTCCATCTTCCATGAAAAATCGACGGAGGACGACGGCGGATAGGGCGTCCATTCAAATTCCTGCAGCATTCTGGCAAGCATTAAATGAACGTGGACGCTGGCCATTCCCAGCCCCGGGCAGATCCGCCGCCCTACGCCGAACGGCATCATTCTGACGCCGGTGACGCCGGTTATGTCGGCTTCTTCCTCGCCGGAGTAAAATCTCTCCGGTTCGAACTTCTCTGGATTCTTCCACAGCTTCGGATCCCCTCCGATGGCGGGTAAGAAGAATTCCACGTTCGTGTCTTTTGGGATGTCGTATCCTGTTTTTCAAAAAAGATTATTAATTAAAACATTAACTATATTATAATTGATTAAACTTAAACATAGTTCAACTGATATGTCTTAAATTTAAATCTTTCACCTCACATATTATCAAAAACAATAATAATAAACTTAAGCTTTCAAATTAAATATTAATTTAGCATGGTAAGAACTCTGAAAATGAAAATTAATGGACATGTAATATCTACCAAGAAGTCATTTCTTTTATACCTTCTCTTTATGATTTTTCTTCTATAAATAACTTTTAAATACTATTGAACTCTACATTATTTTTAATTTTTCTATAAATAATTTGTATTAATGATGGACACTCTTGTTGAAAAATTTTCAAATAACTCACTCTTTTCTAATATCTATATCTCATTTAGGTAGGCTTGTACTACATTTTAAGTGGGTAATCAAACATGAAGTGACGTTTGGGATTTTGGGGGGTCAGCGTTTAAAAAGAACAATACTCCCCTTGACTGTTCGCGAGAAATTTGTCAAAAGAACATTACTTCCTTTCTTGCCAATGACGGGAATCTTCCTGTTGTTTTTGGTCACATAAATCTTTTTTTTAGTTCAACGATTATAAGGTAACAATTATAAGGTGAGGATCAAATCATCAAATTAAAAAAGTACTTTCCTTCTCATCGAACAATGAGAATCTTCCTGTTGTTTTTTTTGTACACATGCATTTTTTTTGTTCAACAATTATGGGGTGGAGAATGAACCATCAACCTTTAAGATGATAATCGGTGTCTCCGAGCTATGCTTAGATTTGTCACAACAATCTTCCTATTGATTATGACTAAAATAGCTATTTGCTTTAAAAAAAAAAAGAAGCAGAAAAAAAAAGTAAAAAAAAGAAAAAAATAAATAAAAACATTGGTTTTTCCTCCTTTTTGCATTTTTCTCTCTCACTTGTCAAAAGTATTATATTTGTCAAAAACTTGTGGTAAGTTGAGATTCCCGCCGACCGATTAGTAGGTAAGTATTATTCTTTAAAAAACTTTATTTTAGAAAATATGAATATAAGGTTTGGGTTGCCAAGTATAACCTAGACACTTATGCTCCACATGATAATCATTTGATTTTTGGTTTTTGGTTTTTGAAAATTGTACTTATTTTTTCATTCTTTCTCTACAATAGGTTTCATCTTTTTTAAGAAAACATTTGAATTCTTAGCCAAATTTTAAAAACAAAATCAAGTTTTTGAAAACTATTTTTTTTTTCAATTTTTAAAATTTGATTTGATTTTTGAAAACTTATGTAAAAAGTAGATAATTAACAAAATAAGAAAATGCATAGGTAGATGTAGTATTTATAAACTTTTTTTTTCAAAAAACAAATAATTATAAAATGGGATCTTAATTATTAAGGAAAATACTTAGATGCAACCCACCGAAGTGTTATGCAGCCTACTTTACAACCACAATTTAAAAATAAAAATAAAAAATTCTTATAGTTGTAAAGTGGGCTGCACACAAATTGTGCTCGATTATTAATAAAGTTGCACCCAAATTGTGCTCAACTATTAATTATTACTCTCTCTAAAGTTGAAAATTTAATCCCCATCTCATAACCTAAATATTAGGTTTAGAAAATTTGTGTATGGTGGGTGCTACTATTCAAGCCAGTTGATTTAAATTCGAGTTCGACAAATCTTCCAACTCCCTTAAGAAGCCAAAACCACCCTCTTAAAACTTTTTGGACAAAGGGGATATAGTTTAACAACCTGCCAATTTCGCCGGCTCCGTCACGGAGTGCGTCAAAGCAAAGAACGTCGGAGGATGTTTCCGCAGCACTTCTTTCACAACCGCTTGTAAATAAAGCATTTTCTCCACGTCTTTTTCGTCTACTTTTTTCTCACCAACCGTCGCTTTAATTTCTTCCACTACCTTCCTCTGAACTTCTGGATTCGCTATCAATTCCGCCATCCCCCACTCTATCGCCGTCGCCGTCGTGTCCGTTCCGCCGTTCAAAAACTCCGAACAAAGCGTCACCAATTCCTCGTCCCTCGCCACCCTCCCGTCAAATTTCAAATCAAAAAGCGTATCGAGATACGAAAACGACGTCGCAGCGCCGTCGGACACCGGATTCTCCAACGCCCGCCGCCGCCGATTAATCAACCCGACGACAAATTCCACTTGCCGTTTTCGAACTCGATTCGCTCGTTCTTTCTCTTTCGAAAAAAACGGCGTGAGAATTGGGAGATAATCGTCGATTCTCGGATCGAGCGTAATCAAAACGGATTTGAGAATCTCGTCCATATTCACGACCGTTTCTTCTTCCATTTCGAATCCAAAACACATCGTCAAGAGAATCCGTAACATCGCAAAACGCGCATTTTTTAACACCGAAACGACACCGTTTTCGGCCTCGGCTTGATCTCGTAACCGTTTCCCAAATTTTTCCATTGCCTTTTCTCTGACGCCGCTAAACTCCTTTAACTTGCCGGAGCTGAGCATGTTCTCCACCATGTTGCGGCGGAGGGACCGCCATACTGGGCCGTAAACCGCCGCATTGACGGAAAATTTGTTGCTGCTGAAAATAATCCGGGTAGGATTTTCTCCTGGCCGGTCAGCAAAAACTGCCCCCTTTTTAATTAGAGCCTCGTGGACGAGATTCGAATCGCTCAATACAATCATAGTTCTAGTGCCCATTTTGAGGGTAAAAATTGGGCCGTAAATACGGCGTTGATCTTCGATGTATTCGAAGAAGGGTTTCTTGGACCGGGCGACTTGGAGGAGGTTGCCGATGAGGGGCCAACCGGGCGGTCCGGGAGGGAGTTTTGGGATGTTTTTTGGTGGTTTTCTGGTGAGGAAGAAGATTAGACCGGAGAGGAAAAACGCAATGAGAGACAAAGTTGATGAAGAGGAAAAAGCCATTGAAATGACGGATGGGAAGGAAATGAGCGGAATTATAGTTGAGAGAAATGGAGAGGAAAAATAGTTGGTATAAAAGGAGAGAAAAGCATGAAATTTCAGGTGGGGTTCCATAAAAGGTTTGACAACACTATGTAGACACATGAGTGAGTGTTAATATATTTAATTTTACCATAACCCATCTGTTTAAACTTTTGGATTAATTGATGATTTAACATTATTATTATCAAAATTTTCAAAACTACAGAAAACAACGTAGCAATATTCAACACCTACTGTTGAGAAAGAATGGTCGTTGTGTAGGCAAGTATATGTATATTTTTTTTTTCACATTAGTATAGGAGAGGTTCTATTATAGAAGTAGAACCAATAATTAAATAAAAATATTTACCTATTCAGTAGTCGAATCTTCCATCGTACTGATCACTATTAAAAATTTAACAACAATTTATTTTTTTCTCTCTTTTTATTTTCATCCATCTCTCCTAATTTTCAAAAATACAATTATGGTTAGTAACAAGTATCTACTTATCAGAGAGGAGAGAGGAGGTAAGTATGGTTCATAATTAAATTCCCTGAGTTATACTTTATAATTAATTATGGGTAGTTGCTCTTCAAAAAAAAAAAATTTATGGGTAGTTCTCGTCAAAATAAATAAATAAATAATTATGGTAGTGGGGAGAGCAGCCTCTTTTTTTAGAAACAATATAAATCAAGTGATTTGGAATTATAAAAAGGATGGAAATGACTTTATTTTTTCTTTATTAATTTAACAATGTGGAGATGTGAAAATAAAAGCAGAACACTGTTTTGGTGACTATTTCAGCTACCTTGCTTCTATTGATTATAATTTATGTATTTGAATTAGGTTACAATTAGGTCCCGTTTGTTTCACTGATTTTGAGATGAGTTTTGGCAATGGTATAAAAAACTAATGTTTGTTTCATCAGTTTTTACTTTTTAAAATCCAAGTAATTATTACCTATGGATAAAAATAACTCATGAACCATGAGATTTTATTATCTATGTAGAAGATGAGTTTTTTTACTTGGGACTTTTTTCCTTGAAAAATGGAAAAGAGAGAAGAGAGAAAAGTAATAATTAAACTCTCAAATATTAATTATCATTCATATTCAAACACATACATGGGTTATTTTTATCCATGGGTAATAATTACTTGAGTTTTTAACTCCTAAATTTTTAACTCTCATATATTTTATATTTGCAATTCAAATGGGCCTTTAAAAGCACTGTCCGCTATTAGAGATGGAGACATTCACCAAATTTAATATCAATGATAGTTGGTTAGAATATGATATAAATATTATGAAACGGTTGGGCCAACAGAAGTCAGGAGCATATCATGAGCCGTAATTGGTACGTACTACTTCTTTTTAAAGTCGGAGGTTCAAATTCTCATACTCTACATTTGTTGTACTATATATATATAATAGACTCATTTGAATGTCCCAATGGTGAATCAATCAAGTTCTTGGATAGAAACAATCTAAAACTTGAGATTTTTTGCCATATGACGCTCGTCATTTTGATGTGCAAGCCTGCCATGCCACAAAAACCCATAATGTTCTATAGAGGGGGCGTGGGGGTACCCCTATGTCGGCACGCTCACGCCCAAGCACGATGTGCTGCACATAGACATATATTTGGGGCGTCGGAGGCCTGAGGAGGGTGGGAGGCATGGCGGCGGAATTGAAGTCAAAATCTCCTCTACTAACATCAACATAGCGTACACGATAATTAACATGTACTCGTTGCCTTAAGATCGAAGGTTCAAATCTTCCTACTCCACATTTATTGCATTTAAAAAAAAAGTCAAAATCATATCATTATATCTATATAATTTCTAAACTTTCTTTAAAAAGTTTTTATTCTGTCTTAAATTTTTGAATTATATATCTATTTAATTTTGTCTACAATGTTATTAATGAAACATAAATGTAATATACCAACTTAAATACCCTTTCAAAAATATATATGTATACCAACTTAAATATCAAAATCATATTTTTCTTATCATTTTTCCCATTAATTAATTGATTAAAAATATAAGTTCTCGTATCAACTAAATTACATAAAGATTCTCAAATAAACATCGAATATTAAACGAAAGTCATAATATTTTTTTCTTTAGGAAAAAAAAAGGAGGAATTTGCATGCACCAAATCTTTAAATGCTCGACGACAACTCTTTTACGAACGTGTGATGTAATTTTTTCTTCAAAATATTGAAGCTGGGATATTTTAAATAATTAAATTGGCTCCAAACTTTAATGAGTTCACTTGTTTAGCCTACTAATAATTTACTATCCATGGTAAATAAAATAGAAAATACTTAATCGATATGTATGACAATTAAGAGAGAAAAAGGCAGAAAATGAAAATTTACAATTTTTTTATTCTCTCTGCTAGTTGTAAATTTTTTTAATGATGGTGCATAAAAAGATACCTACACATCGATATACAACCAAATATTGTTCAAATAAAATTAGCTTAAATGTAAACTAGTTTTGTAGGAACTTAAATTTAACCTATTATAAAATATTCAGGTTGCTATTTTAATATTGAAGTTGTAACCATGTGTTTTTTTCAAAGAGTTGTGCCCATTATTTAATACGCATTGTAAAATGAAGTTGTGTTATTTTTACCCTTTAAAAAAAATACGTATGCTTTTATTTATTTATTTATTTATTTTTGAAACAATACGTATGATTTCTAAGTGAAATTGCAATTGGTAAGAGTAATTATTTGGTCTAAAATATAAAATTCAGAAGCCTGGACTTACGAAATAAAATTTCTAACAGACATCATTTCCATCATTCATCATGTAACTAACTTATAATAAAATTCAACCCATACATATAGAATAAATGTTACATTATAGATTTGGTCCCTAAACTTTTAAATTTATACCTATTTAGCCTGTATATTTAAAGAGTGTTTAATAGACTTTTAAACTTTTAAAATTGTGTGTCAATTTGTGCCATGTAATTCAAATAGTTAGATTCTTTTTTTAAGTTCAATAATATATAAAGGTGGAGATTACTAATCTTTTGAACAAATTTATAATGTCTTAACCAGTTGAACTAAGATAAGCTACTTCAAATAGTTAGATTAACTTTTAATATCTTGTGTCTAATCATTTCATTAACTCCACCTATTTAATTAATGCTCACAAAGGAATAGTATAGCCGACTCTTTGGATCGTAATGGCCATTTAGAATAGGCTATGTCATGGATTTACCCTTTCCCATCTTGGCTCGTGAACCTAGTAGATAAGGAAAATACTTCTGTTGTATCATACTATCTTAAAATATACTATCTTAAAAAGTGGCTAATGGGGAGAATCATTTTTGGACTATTTTGTCCAAATGATAACTTCATTATTCCAAATACGCCCCTCCATTAATTTTTGTATTAAATAATTTTATATTTAAATAATAAAAGTGCATTAAAGTTATATTTGAGCATACAAATAAGAATTTGTAAGATTTCATTAAATCATTTTCCACTAAATGGACATTATAAAATAAATGTGTGCAAAAGAAATGTCCCAAAATCAACATGCTATGTGGGTTTTTCTTTGTGGGATTTTCTTTTATTTATTTATTTATTATTATTATTTTTTACCTATTTTTTTCACAAGGGACGTGGGGTTTATTCATTTTCCTTTATTTAAAAAAGTTTTGTATTTAAGTAATGAAAATGGACTAACAATAATAATAATTAATAATTAATAATAATAATAAATGTATAAAATCTTAAAGATTGGAATGTAAAAGGTTTTTCCTATCATTTAAAATACTTTTTTTCTTTAATTATAATTCATAATGGAATTTTGTAAGTTTTAGAATTCAAAAGGTTTTGTAACTCTCACCTTCTACTATAAAAATAAGTTTTCTTTACCATTTCTTCTCCAAGACTTGGAGCTACATCCTTTCTTCATTTTTTTTCACTCAATTCATTGCTCTCAAAGGTTCTTCAATCTTCAAAGCATCTCAAATGTTGGCGTCACAATGAAGTTGCAAGGGATACATGTGCCGAATCAATGTCTCAAATCCAACTTACGGCCTTACAACTCCACTTTGATGAAGTTGAGTAACAATATTTGTTTTGAAAATTATCAAGTGAACAAATCTATTTTATGAAATGAGTGTATAGCTGAAGACTTTGGCTTTTTTTTTTTTTATTGTACTTTTATAATTAGTGTATTGTTATTTTATTTAGAATGTTTGTTAGAATACCTTTGCCCAAAAAAAAATAATGTGTGTTGGAAAAATAAAAGTTTATAAGTTTATGTTCCCTTTGTTGAGTAAAAAAAATCATGTAACCCTTATGCCTCACAAAATTTTTAATTAATTTTGGAATGCAAAAATTAAGATATTAGAATACAAAAAGTAATTAAAAACAATTAATTAAAATTCACTCACTAAACAATTCTACATTCAAAATCACACCAAATAAATAACACAATAAAAAACTAAATAAATATACATTCACAACTACACCACATATATAGCACAATTAAAAAAAAAAACTTTCTACCTTCTCTCCATAGAGAAGGTTGGAAATTAAATAATACATTAGTAAATTAATAAACTAACTATAAATAATAAATTAAAAACTAAAAGGTTGGAATATAAAAGGTTTCAATTCTCAAAAAATTTGAAGTTTTTTTTTAATCTTAACTAGAGAAGCTAATTACAAAAGTGGAAAGAAAACTGCTGCAAAGTAATAGAAAGATTAAAAATGAAAAAATGGCATCCCCTGGCCTCAAATTGAAGACCTTCACAACATCATTTGTTGACTTTGATAATCATTAACTATTTTTATATTTTATCTTACTATCTTAAAAAGTGACTAATAAAGAGAATCGTTTTTGGACCATTTTGTCCAAACTCTTACTATATAATACCTAAATTGTCCTTACTTCAAATTTTAAAAAAATATATATTAATTAAATTAAATACCAACTGATCTCCAAATCCTTTCTTTTTGAGTTTCATTTCTCTCTCCCCCTCATCGCTCCTCTTCCTCCCCACTCACGAAAATTCTAACCAAATTTCACTAAATTTCATTTTCTCTCTCTATTAAAACCCACACCCCCACTAATTGAAATTAAACCACTTAAAAGACACATTAAAACCCACACACCCTCATGTAAATTATAACCTCAATATGGTCTTTCTCAAGCTTTCCATCTTCTTCAAGTTTTTAACAACATAGGCTTTTCATTTGCTCACTTCATCACTATAAATATAGAAATTTTCTAAGTTGGAACCAAATATCATTCATCATTTTCTCTCTATTCTCTATTCAATTTACAACTTTATTATTTCTATTGCATTTGTTATATCATCATGCCTTTAGAAGTTTATATATTTTGGTTCCGTTTCAAAAAGAATGGATTGTAAAAATCATGGTAATTTGAAGATGAACAATAGATCAAACATATACAAACCATCGAGGTCCACTACAAATGTCGGATTCTTTCTGATTCATGAAGAGGTTTTTCTCCTAAAAGAATGAAGAGGTATTATTTGTTCATAATATATTTTTTTTGAGTTATTTTTTTTATGGATTTTAGAGTATCAAATTTCAAAAAATTTTAAAAAATGTTCATAGTGCTTTTTTTTTTTTCATGCACTTAGTTGTATTCCGAAGAAGAAAAAAAAAGATAGTAAATCATGTATTATATGTCTAATTCATCTTCAAACTATACTTCAAAAAAATTATGTCTCAAATATTATATCTTTTACTCCACAGTTTGGAGATTTGTAAACTAATGTATTATGTTTTCTTTTTAAGTTTGATTTATGTTGGAGACAATATGTATTAATGTATTCAAAGTTCATTTGTTTAAGGTTCATTTTCTCATGTGCTGAGAATGTTGAAAATGTTGAAATTAATTGAAGGAATACTTATTAAATGAGATGATGGAGGGTGTGAATGATTTGTCATATGATTGGAGTGTTAGGATGTTCAACAAATAGATCGATAATTTATTGGGTTGTAGAACTTGAGACAATGTGTTAAAAAAAAACCTAAACTTGGACAAAGAAGATATCATATAGAGACACTCAATCAATAGAAGGTTTCAACCTCAATCTAATGCAATAATTTTGAAACTAATTCTATAAAAAATTAAAAATCTATGAAAACTTTTATATTCTATATTTTTTAAAAAAAAAAACTTATATTTTTAATGTTCTATAGCACTCTAATTACAAGAAAATGCAAATAAAATTTTTAATAAACTAATAAATCCTAAAACTTTTAATTAAAAAAAATCCTAAAATACTAATTAATAAATGAATGGAATGAATTAGTCTAAAATTGTTAACTAATATTAATTAAAAATAATCAAATATGCCATATATTGTGACAGTCTTTTGGGTGCTCACTCTATTTCAATTAGAACTATTTCTTTTTTAGAAAAAAAAAAAAAAAAAAAAAAGAGATTATTTTCTTCAATAATCAAACATTTGGGGTGTATAGTTTATCTAAGTCATTTCAACTTCAACTCCTTTTCAATAAAGTGAATAATGAGAATAATTCGTTGGTTGCTCTCTCTTAATTATAATGTTAAAACTTCTTTTTAAGAAAAAACTATCTTTCAATAAAGTGAGATGTCAATAAGAAAATAACTTACAATAAATAAATATATAAATCTATATATATATATATATATAGAGAGAGAGAGAGAGAGAGCAACAATTTCGACTTATTCTTCATATATAATAAAACAAAAAAAAAACAAATATGTTAAACTTTTTTACTCACTTTAGGATTAATTCCAATATTGTAAAGACAAAAAAAAAACAAAAAAAAAAAAACAATTTTGTGTTCAATCATTTATCCATTATGTTTATCTTCCCTCTCTAATATCTCTCTTATTTTCTCATTTAATTGTTCTTAATCAACCATTTTGATTTTTAAATTTCATTATGAATTTTCATTTCTTACTGATGTAACTATAGGTGCATTAATAACTAAGTTTTTGACAAATTTTTAATAATAATAAACAAAAATTTACTCAATATATTAATAGTTAATTAATTTAGTTTTACAAATAGTATTAATCATTCTATTTAATAACTTTTTCATCAATTTGAACATAATTCAAGTGGTCAGTCTATATTTTTATAAATATTTAATGAAAAAATTGTAATTCATGATTATATTGTTATGTTAAATTATATAATAATATAATTACTACTTTCGTGCTAATTTCAAATTTTATATTAAAATTAAATTTTAAAATAAAAAAAAACACGTGCAACGCACGTGTGAAAAATCTAGTAGTTACAAATTGATGTTAATGAATGAGATTCATTTTGTCTCAAAAAAAAAAAAAAAAGATTACACGATATGTTGATTTTAAGTACATGCTCATATTTTTGGTGGTCCAAGCGTTAAATTAACAAAATTAACGATGATGATATAGTAGAGACACAATTAAACTTCAAATTTGTAGATTTTTTAAAGTTTCTAAACTACCAATACTAAGTAGACACGTAGCGTCCAAAATTCAAAAATCATAAATAAATTTATATTTATATATTAAATGTACACTTAGTTATTCCAATTTTCCTAGAGCCTCCAGTAGCACAACTGAGACAACGATGAATCTTTGCCACTGCAGAGATTTGGAGCGATGGAAGTTTTGAGAATTTAAGAGAAGGTCACAACGAAATGAGTTGTTTATCATCACAATAGGTGTCAAGTGGAAGTGCAATGATATATGCAGTTGAGGCATCCTAACGAACTGTTAGACTTGAACCTTGTTCCTCTACATGACCTGATCAATTCGATTAGGTACTCGTCGTCTATTTTCATTATTGTTCAACTTTTTGACAACATGAAAAAATCATTGTTCAGCTATTTGACAATATTATAAAACTCAACAAAATAAAGAAAACAAAAAAAAATGAAAACACGAGCATAGCTCAAAACAGTTAAAACATCTACTATTTCTTTTGATGTCGAAGTTTAAATTTTCACCCACCTTTATTCCCCTAAAAAAAATTTAAAAAAAAAAAAAAAACAAACAGACAAAAGCATCTTTAATATAATTAATGGTTGGGTAGGTGTCACCAAATTTCCCAAATAGGAATTTTAGAGACTGAATACTTGTAGTTGTAAGCAATGATGTAAATATCGATATCGGTACCAATATCGGTAACTCAAATTTACGGATATATCGACGGATATTTAAATATTAACGAATATTCTGGGAAAAACCACGGATATCATGGAAACTTATAAAAATATTGTGAATTTTTTTATGAAACTTTATAATAAGCTTATTTAAGTAATAAACTACTATTTTAGGCATATATATCACTAATTATAAGCCAAATATGAATATTAATACAATAATAGGTAACATTAAAGACCAAAAAATAAATGAACTTGAATACTTCATTGATATAAAATTCTTGTCATACAAGTACATGGTTTAGTAATAAGATGATGACCTTAGATGTACCAAACCAGCATTAATATAGTTGATTTGATAGTGACAATATTGCTCCCAACTTAAGTTATTTTCAAAATTTCTAACATAATTTGATATATGCCACACATGGATATCATGATCAACTCCAATGACACCAATAGGAGGATATCTTTAAGTTTTGGCTAACCAAACAAGCAAAAGTCACATATAAAAAGTACAATAAGATGGCAATTATGATATTAAAAAGGTGAAAATATAACATTAAATATAAAATAAATATAATAAGGTGAAATTTATTACATTAAGCATTTAATTAGAAAAACATTATAACATCAAACATATAGTTAGAAAGAAAGAGTTCTACCACTATAAGTGTTGGAAATGAAGAGATTGGAAATGGAGAGATTGGAAATGGAGAGTGATTTTTGCTTGAGAACTAAAAAAGTGTTGGAAATGGAGAAGGGTGTGGAAGAATAGTGGTGTGGTGGGGGTATTTATCTTGGTAAATTAGGTATTTTTTGTGGTTTTTTTTTAAAAGAAAAAGTGTTGGAAATGTAGATTTTGGCTAATCAAACAAGCAAATGTCTCTTCAACATTGATGTTGAAGTGAAAATACAATGTAAAAACTTACAATATCATGTTGGAAATGAGAAATATTCATAAAAGTGTTGGAAATGTAAGTATTGGTTTCAACATTGATGTTGGGGTGAAAATACAATGCAAAAAGCTTATAATATTATGTTGAAAATGAGAAGTATTCATAAAAGTGGTGGAAATGTAAGTTTTAACTAATCAAACAAGCAAAAATGAAAATACAATGCAAAAGCTTGCAATATCATGTTGGAAATGAGAAAAACTCATAAAAGTGAATGTAAGTGTTAGCTTAACATTGATGTTGAGGTGAAAATACAATACAAAAAGCTTACAATACCATGTTGGAAATGACAAGTATTCATAAAAATGTTGAAAATGTAAGTTTTAACTAGTAGTACAACAAGCATAAATCACTTCAACATTGAACTAAAAATACAACGCAAAAAACTTGCACTATCATGTTTTTTTTTTTTTTTTGGAGTACAATAAGGGTTGGGGAGATTCGAACCACAGACCTCATGGTCGTTAACACATTCAATATGTAACACATTCAATATGCCAGTTGAGCTATGCTATCATGTTGAAGGTTATAAAATGAAACTTATAACATGTTGGAAATGAGAAGAACTCATAAAAGCTTCATGTTGGAAATGAAAACTCTCATAATAGCATAGAGACAAAAATGTGGATATTCTGTAGATATTTTCAGATGTTTCCACGATATTTGGCCGATATTTCCACGATATTTCCACAATATATCCACGATATCCGAAGATAAATCCACGATTTTTTTCTGAAATGTAAAGATATATCCACAAAACGATATATCGTCGAAAACAAGGTAAAAACGACTATATCCCCCCATATCTCTGTCAACCCCCCTAAAATACCAATATATCGCTGAAATTTCAGCAGATATCGGCGATTTTTGCATCCTTTGTAAGAGACCTAAAATTGCTGCACCATTGATGCTAAAATACTTATCCAAACTCCAAAGCCAAACACACCTAAAAATGCTTGCGGGAATGAAGGCAAAATAGAACAGAACTGCCTGTTAGTCACATACATGGAGTGAATAAAGTTGACCAGTGTCAGGTTGTATCAAATTTCACTCTAAACTTTCAATTTCATCAAATTAAACTTTAAACTTAGACAAGTGTTGTAAATTTTACCCTCTATTCAATTTCTACTAATTCACCCACTAATTTTAATAAGAAGCAATGCAAAAATCTTCATAAACTCACTAATTTCAATTAAATTAAGTTTTTGCACAAAATTAAGTTTGATCAATGCACAAATTAACCAATATTGAATAACCTTGTTAAAATTCACAAATTTCAACAAAAATTTAGCTCTAATGTTATTTTTTTTGTGAAATCTTATTAATTATGTACCATATATATGTTTTGAAATTCATTAAATGCATATGACAATATTTTTTTTAGTGATATTTCAAAAGGAAATTATCATGTGATTAAATTGCAACACTTTTTAAAATTTAGGGTTAAGATTGCAAAATTTATCTAAATTTGGGGGTACAATTTGATGAAATTGAAATTTTAGAATAAAAATTGATACATGGCAAGTTTAGGATACAAATTGATTTTTTTTTTATCCTTAAAATTAAAAGACACCGAGAGAGGCTATTTGTATATTATTGACTAACCAAAAACGAATATTTTTTTTATCAGTTCACCCCATTTTCCCTAAACCACGTGACAATGATAGTGACTTAATGCCAATTTTAGTTTGTTTTAAATTTTTTTAATACTTTTTTCACTTAAAAATAAATTATTGGTCGAATTTAAAAAAATAAAAGCAGGATTTTAAGTTTTAAGATTTCCCTAGAATCTGAAAAATATTTTCATTGTATTATATAAGCACCTACTTAAAAAAAAAACGTATAGAATTTATTATATATACATATTTGCAACGGATTTGTTATTGATATTTATTCATGTATTGTCATTTAAAAATAAATGAATATAATGCATTTCTACAATTCTTGCTCTTAGTGAAAGCCCAAAAAAGCCCAATCTCAGATTTAATTGGGCTCTTTTGGATTCTGTAAAAGTGAAGGGCTTGCCATTTTCTGAGAAGTAATTCTTTTTTTTTTAACATGCCTCCTAATTTGAAATTTGACTTTGAAGTATTTTATTATAGTTGTTCAGTTTTTATTTAATATTTTTTTTTTAAGTTTAACGTTTGGAGTGAAGGGATCCGATGACTTTTTAGTCGAAAGTATATGCCTTAACCATGATTCAGGTTGGCATATTTAATTTATGAAATTCTATAAGAAAAGTCATTACTTCTCATGTTAAGAGGAAAAAAAAATTATTTTTTACACATAAACTTAAAAAATACAAATAAATTTTTATCTTAAACTTTCAATTTCATTCATTTTATTGTATTCGTCAATTTGCACATTAAACTCTAACGAGCATTGTAACGTTTATTTTTAACTTTTATAAGTATTGCAATTTTCTAATAGACTTTTGTTTGAAAAATCATTAAAAATATTTGTATGTGTATCTAATGAATTATAAATCTATACCAAGTGTGAAAAATTAATGGGACTTTACAGAAAAATCTATATGAAATTTGAACTTTTGTTGAAATTTATGAGTTTCAAAAGATGTGTTCAATGGTCAATTTTGTATATTATCTGAGCTCAAATTTATGTGATACTTGATTTAAAAGAAAAAAAAAAAAACATGAATTTTGAAATACTTTTACCGACTTTTTTTGTCATTAAAATTGGTGAGTAAATTTAGCAAAAATTGTACAAATAGTACTAATTTAGAAACTTGTGTAAGTCTAGAGTTTAAATTGATGAAATTGAATGTTTAAAGTAAAATTTGGTACACCATGTCAAATATAGAGTACAAGATGATTTTTCTCTTAATTTAAATGTTTAAAATTTGACTTCACACCTACATTCTATTATTATTCATGTAGATATTTACCCACCAAGTAAATAAAAAATAATTTGTCTATATTGAATTTAAATTATATGATTTATTCAAAAAAAAAACAAACTGTAATTACTAAAATATGTAAAGTTCAATAATAGAACGAGCACAAAAACTAATATCAAATATAATTTAAGTCGTCGTTTTTCTTTTTAGAAAAAAATAAATTTATACCTTTAAGCTTTTAGAATTGTGTCAATTAAAACCGTAAACTAATAGTGGTATAAATTAAAATATTGAACTTTCATAAGTGTATTAATTCACACCCTTTGTTAAATTCCGATCCATTTAAAAAATATCAGTTCACATGAATGAAAACTAACCATTGTATCAATGAAACTCTAAACTTTCATAAGTGAAACAATTTGCAACCTTTGTTGTGATTCTCTTTACAATTTTTTAATGCATCAATTCTTACACATGTGTAGACGTATCTCCCAATGTTGGATTAATGAAATTGGAAGTTTTTCACATTCTTTTCTTCTTCTATTTTTTTTCTATCTATTTAGAAAGAATTACACAATAACTTTTTTTGCTACTTTGGAAAGTTTTTGGGGAACATTGGTATTTGGCTAAATTTGAGTTGATTTTAAATAGAATCATGTGAAAATAACTAAATTTATTGGTTTTAATAAAAATAAAAGTTTTACACGAAATCAAGTAATATAAAATGTGCAAAATTGACTATTGAATGAATAACTTTCTCATAACTCACAACATTCAATTCAAAAAAATAAAGAATTAAAAATTTTTAAAAAAATTAATGTAAATTTTCTTTGAAGTTTTGTCAATTTTTTTTTTCAATGTATGTTTTATAATTTATAAAGGCATGTAGAATATTTCTTTTAACAATTTTTCAAATAAAAAAGATTATTAAAATGTAAAAATTGCTATGCTTATCTATAGTGAATGTGCAACTTAATGAAATTGAAAGATTAGGATAACAATGGATGTTGATAAAATTTAAGGGTGAAAATGATATTTTTCTCTTAATATTATCATCAATATAATTTTTATACTATCTTTAATGAAATTTTACTTGACGTTCATTCATAATCGATATGATCATCATTTAGTCACGTTAATTACCTTCGTATAGTAAATTATTTGTTGCGATTAAATAATTTAACAAAGAAACACGATATTTTCTATTTTCTGTAAATATATAAAAATCAACATTTTCCCAAACTTACAATTAAAAAAAAAAAAAAAAAAAACCGTCCCATGCAATTCCCCTACTTTTTTATGTTGTTTTTTCTTTTTTATGTAACAGAAATTCTCCATACTTGTATTATATTAGGGTACCTTATTTCATTTTATTTTGATTCAATGGGCATAATTTAGGAGATAAAACACCCATTAACATCTCAAAGTGAATGGTTCAATTTCCTACACTACAATTATTAAAAATTAAAAAAATATATATTCAAATATACAATACAAAGTCACAAAAACAAAATAAAGTTTTTATTTTTTGCAATTAAGCAAAACAAAGTGTGATTATTCACTAATTAATACAACATATTCAAATCACCAAATATCAAATGCGTTTCGTGGCCAGTTCTAATTAAAAATGAGTTGAATCAACTCCACCAAATAGGAAATATATTTCTCTCTCCTAATTGTGCCCCTCCTTGTTGTAAATTATTGAAGGGTGGGAGTTGAATTGTAGCCAAGTATTATTCTTCCTCTTCGAAAAATACTTGGTTGCACCTAGTATAATCTCTATGTTACCTGCCATTCAATTGTAGACAACAAGAAGAGGGAAAAGTTTTTTCACCTTTCTCTCTCTTAACTGTGTTTTCTCTTTCCTTGTCCTCACCAACTACAGCCAGAGAGAAATTAAAGCTTCGTTATTTCTTTCCCTGCAAATTTTCTCCATATTCTCCCATTCTAACCAGCTTCTCAAGTTTCAAGGCCTTGCGTTTTGTTGGCAAAAAGGCAAGAGAGAAACTAAAGTTCATAGAGTATTTCTTTTTTCTTTTTTTTAAGAAAAAAGTTGGGTGCAGTCGTCTGTGCATCCCACTTCAACCACATAGAAAAAAAAATTCAATTATTTATTTTTTTACTGCATAGTTAAAGTAGAATGCACAAAGATGGATGGAGCATCTTGTTTTTTTAAATAAAGTTCATAGGAGTTTTTATTTCTGTGCTGCTATACTACATTTTTATTACTATATTCCTATTGTATTTAATATAAAAAGGACTCTCACTAATATTTTGTAATAATTAAAAGGACAAATACTTCTAGCTTCCTCGGGTGACCATTAAAAATTTGACTATTTATGTTTTATAGAATATCTCTATAATCTTCAATTTTCTACGTTTCTCTTTCCTATTTATCAAAAATTTACAAAAAATAAAATAATAAAAAATAAAAAATCCTATTGGTCAATAGATAAGTAATAAATCTCAAATACCATGTAGCAATGTATTTTATTGCTCTACTTCTACTGCATCTAACGTAGACAAGTGAGTCCTACTAAAAGAGGTTGTCACAATAAAGTTAACAGTTCTGCATCATTACATGTATGAGATAAGTTGTAAAAGTACACGATTTTGTATCTAGTAATTATTAAGTGGTAGACAAATTTTAAGATCTAAATCTGAAGGTTTTAAAGAGACAGTCATGTTGTGGCGGCTTCATTAAATATTTTGTCCCTAATTACGCTAATACATACACGAGAGTATTTTTTCCATTAAAAATACAGCATATAAAAAAGTTAGAGAGAATCCTAATGAAAAAATATATATATATTCAACGAGGCCGCTACACTGCGGTTAGCCCATAATAACCATTGATACAAGTTCGAAATATAATTTTGACCCAAAACGATCACCCAAAAGATCTTTCGAATCCCTCAAATAATTTCTCCATCTACTACCAATATATATAACCAAATAATTCTTGTTCTAATCATACCCTTTTCCTGCAAATTTCTTCACAATCTCCATTAAAGCAGCTTCTCGAGCTTCAAGCCAAGCTCTCTCCCTCACACAAAACTCATTCATTTCATGATCAAACCTCGCCACTTCTTGCTTCCTCCATTCCTCCTCTTTCAAAATCCTCTCTCTTTCTCCATCTTCAACGCTCGCCATAATCTTCTCCATCCAATTCTCCTGCACTTCCATTAATCTACTCAGCTTCGAATCCACCATTTTTTCCACCTCCTCCCTCCAGCTCCCTCCTCGACGAACCTCCCCTTTCGACATGTCTTTTTCCCTCTCTTTCTCCGCCCTCCTCTGGTTCATCATAAACGCTATGGCCGACAGGTCGTCGTCGTGGTAATTCCCGGACGACGACGTTTCGAAGTCTGACGAAATTGAAAAGCTTAGGCTCATTCCGCCGCCCGATGCCTTTTGGTCGCTGTTGTTGTTGTTATTGGCCGTTTCTGATCCGGCGATTTGTCCGGCCGGAGAAATAATATTGTTGGCTTCGGCGGCGGAGTTTCTGTAAAAGTTGGATTCTATAATGGGGGAGGATAATTGGTCGTTACATTCGCCGTATATGGCTTCGAGTTGCCGGAAAAATCTGTAGTGCTTCCCGTCGTGCCTTCCCGTTTTGCCTTCCTTTGTTTTCTTGTAGTATTTGTATAAATTGTCGAACTTTTCTTTGCATTTTTTACCACTTCTTTTGTATCCGTATTCCTCCGCCATCATCCTGTGAAATAAAATATATTTCAAATTACACGTGCAAGATTTAGAAAAAAAACACAACAATATATACTTCCCTTCAACGAAAAGTTATTCAATCTGCCACAGTATGACTATCTTTTATTGACAGTTGGATGTACAAGATTTCAATAACTACATGATACAAATTCGAAGTACTTTTGTAATTCTTCTCATAGATCTAACGGTGCAAAACTCTCAACCACAGTATGACTATCTTTTATTGATAGTTGGATGTACAAGATTTCACTAACTACAGGATACAAATTTGAAGTATTTTTGTAATTCCTCTCATAGATCTAACGGTGCAAAACCCTCAACCACATTGTGGTGGCCTCATTGAATAATTTCTCTATCGGAACAACAAACTATTAAAAATCCAACCGTTATTTTTTTTTTAAAGAAAAAGTACAATAGTTATGTATTGTCCTGCCAATTGATTAAATATTCGAATTCCTATCTCCATACTGTTGAACTAAGAAAGGAAAAATATTAGTATTGTTCTAAACAAAAAATAAAGTTCATATATATAGATATATACTTCTATGCCTACTCATGTTCAATAAAAACAATGTTAATCTTCAATCGACACTAAATTCAAAAACTTAATTTAATATGTCATATAGTAATGACGAATATGATTTGAATACAAAACTTTCTCCTTTGATATAATATTAACGTACCACTAAATTTAAAAGTTTGAGCGAATAAATTATGGTAAATTTAGTGTTGGTTAAAATCTAAGTTTAGTCCTTAAGCTTTCAAGAGTTGTGTCTAATAGGTATCTCTCGATTAGTAAAGTTCACTAAAAATAATATTCATATGAAATCAGCATTGAACCCAAAAGCTTACATTAATAGGTTATGATCAATTACAAGGGTTCAAATATAAAACTCTCTACCTTGATGCCATGACAAAACACTACTAAATTTAAAACTTTAAGATAATAATTTATATGGTAAATTTCATGTTTGGTTAAATTACAATTTAAGTTGTATCTAATAAGTTCATAAAGTTTAAAAGATACCAACACAAAATTAAATATTTAGGAACTTATTAGTCACTCTCAAAGTTCAAAAATCTATTAGGAAAAAAAATTGAGTTTATAGTTCTATTAGATATCACCCTAAAATTTAAATTCAGAGAAAATTGTAATTTAACTTTTAATGTTTTATTGATATTTTTAACACTTTATAGAGAAAAATAATATTACTATGGAAAAATTCAAATGATTTTATCAATATTAAAAGTAACCAAAAGTTGCAGAAAGGTAATGGAAAGGGAAAATAACGAATCAGGTTTTATCTATGGGTTTCAGACAACCAAGCCCTAGGTTTAGGCTGTTGTAAGAAGAGGAGTTAAATAGGAGACGGTGAATTGATCGTGGAAAATTACCAGATGTGATTATTTAACGCTGACTTCTTCTACCTCTAACAAGACATACATTTTTTTGGATTAATCCATTGTACTTTTTTAAAAATTTTAATTGTAAATTAATAATGGAAACATTCCCTATAGTTGTACTAAAAATCAGTCGCAAAATATGAGGTCTTAATAATCTTTGTTGATATATATTTCCATGACCAAAAGGCAACAGCTTATAATATGCAAATCATATATTATACATTAATATTTCAGTAGCCGTTAAAATACACACGATCCTATACTCTTTTTATAAAATAATTTATCTAACTTTTGGGATGAATAATTTGAGAATGAAGGGGATGAAAAACCATTCGCAGACAATGAAATCAAGGAAAAGAAAGTGAAAAAAAGAAAGGGAAATAAAAGAACACATGGGTCTCTCACTCTCAGTTAATTAAACTCAATGGCTGTCATTTTCAAACAATAAATCATGTTATTTTTAATATAATATTAAAAAAATTATCAATTTGTCCAAAAAGCTTCAAAATTCAAGAAAGATTGAAATAAAGATATCTGATGTTTGCATTTTGAAAATTCTAGTTGATTTTCTTTTTCCCCAATGAAATTCAAGAAGAAACTAGAAAAATGGGGGGGGGGGGGGGGGGGGGGGGGGGGAAGGAAAAACAAAAGTTTAGAATTAATTAATATGTGTATAATAATATAAATATACCTAGAAACCTGATCCCAAAGGGGACCTTTCTGATTACTCTCTTTAAACTTTGAATCAAGACGAGATCTGATCTCAAGAAGAGTGAGAGTTTCCTGTCTCGGCCATCTACTGTTGGCTCCATTACTTCCCCCAACGACGTCGTTTCCATACGGACACCACTCACTATCCATTAGCTTATTCCGCCGGAAAAATGGAGCTGACGATGCGGCGGCGGCGGCGGCGGCGGTGGAAGAACCACCCCCTCCTGCAGCGGTGGAGTTATCGGAACAGCCAAACTGAAGCAGCCCGTCGGGCAGACCTGCAGGGTCGGTCAGAAGGAGCTGGAGAGGCAGCGGCGGCGGCGGCGGCGGTGGCGCCGGAGAGAATCCACGTGTCAGGTGGGTGTGATGGAGGAAGAAGGAGTCTAGGGTTTGTGAGGTGGCCGGAAAGATGGGTTTGTCGGCCATGAGTTGCCGGAGATCTGGGTGTGTGTATTTGTCGGACATATTATTATGTGAGTTCGAGAGGGGCATAATGGAAGAGTGAGTGAAAATTCAGGTGAAGAGAGAAGGAAAATGGGTCCATAGTGGAAGCTGCTTGGAGAAAAAAATATGAGCCTTTAGGCTAGGGAGACAGGATCCGAGTCTTCCGCAACTTAATTTCATTAGAGAGAAAGGGGCTTTGGAATGTACCCTCCCAATCATCTTTCTACACGTGTAAAAACATTACACGAATATGATAATCCACCTTGATCAGTGAAAATTTCTAATACTACAGTAGTATGATCATTCTCCATACTAAAAGTAGGAGCAATTATCTTTCTTAAGCTTGTCTCATAAATTCAAAAAGTATATTTGAAATGGCCAATTTTAACGTAGTTCAATTGATTGATACATATATTTTCAACTAAGGAGTCAAATATTCAAATCTTTAAATCTCATAAGTTGTCAAACAACAAAAATATATTTAAAATACTAAAGATTTTATAGGTTTCTTTGTCTTGCTCTAATCTATGTGTTTGGTTGATGATTGAAGAAAAATGATTTTGCCATTACCAATGGATTAAAGGGAATACAAGGTTTTAAGAGTTCTATATATATATATATCATAATAATAATAAAAGTTGGTTTAAGAGTTGTTTTTTAATATGTGTTTCTGAGTGGATTTAGATTATGAAATCACTAAAAACATATAAATGTTTAATTTTTTTTTAATATTTAGATCCCATAATCTAAATACAATTATAATATATTTTCTACTTGAAAAAATTCAAATATGTTTTTAAAAATAGACTCATCAAATATAAATTTATTAAATTGATTTTAATTCAATCAATTTGAAAGTATGAAATTGAATCCAATAACATACTAAACAAATCCTAAATTTATAAAAGAAAAACAATAATATATTTTTTTAAAAATTGGTAAGTAAATTTTACCCCTTCTTACAATAATAATAATAACAAATATTGATCCAACCCCTTCATTAATGATAAGTCATTTCAACCACATTTAAAAACCATGTGAAGATTCAATAACATTTGCGAATTATTTTCAGTAAAAAAAAAACATTTAGGAACTATTTATGGAATATATATATTCGCTTCCATCGCAACTAATCAGAGGGTCGGGATTCCATTATAATCCGTCATTTTGCTCAAATTATGTCATCCTACCATCATCCCAATCCTATCATCACAATTTAATTTTTATCGAATTATTAAATTATAAATTTATAGTGGTGTCCCTTTTTTTCTTTTTGTGAGTTCAATAAAATGATAAATTATTCAATAAGGTCGCCACTACGTGACTGCCTCATAATGATCGTTGAATGTAGATTCAGTAATTTTAATCTTCTTTAATAACCACTGGATATAAATTCGAGATACTTACATCTAACGGTGAAAAACTGTCAGTCACATTGTGACAGTCTCACCTAATAATTTCTCCAATAAAATTGTAGAGATGAAATCATCAACTTCTATTTGATACTTTATCCATTAACCTAGATTCGAAATCACTGTGGCTATCAAATTTTAAACTTTAAAATTGTATATTATATATTTGAATTTTAAATTATACAGTAGTTATATTTAGTCAGGTGGTTAAAGTTATTATGTGCGTGTCAGATAAATTTTTTCTAAATTGATATAATATAATGAATGTTTGGAAACATATACATGTCACATTAATATCATATCAATAATATTTAGGCTCTTGCTTCAAAAAAAATAATATTACCAAGCCTCAGACAACTAAATAATTTAAATCACAATGAAACTTTTACAATTCTTGAATTATAATTTAACCTTTTACTTTTTACACCAAAAGATAATAATAATTGTTGCTGTCAAATTTTAGACAGAAAAATTTTACTTGACCTCCACATGACAACCACGGTGAATTTGTATTTGCAAGAGGAAGAGGTGACATGCAAAAGAGAAAAAGTTAGGCACTGATGTGACATTTGCCACATAAGCTCAGATGCTTAAGTCAGAGAGAAAGAAAAGTGCAGCAAACTAGAATTTAGAGAATGAATGTCAAGTTGAACTGCCTTTTTTTGAGTCATAATTACATATTTATAGGATCTTTGACTTTCACATTCCTTTCAGATAATGATATAAAAGGTTTCCCCTTCTATTTAGGAATTGGATTTGAAAAGTTAATCTTATCTTGCAAGATTCCCTTGTAATTCGAGTTTACCTCTTTAGTCCAATTTCACCATTCAAAGCGTGTGGAGTAATTGCATGAAGCCTAACTTGGGAGTAGCTAGCCTATTAAGTTTTGGAGTCATGGTTGACATTTCGAAGAATTTGAATTCCATGTGAAGAAAAGTTACTAAAGACCTATTTGAAACCAAGAGAAATAGAAAAATAAAAAATTATTGTTGAATTACTAAGAATTGAAGATGAAGGAATAATTATTTTTTTTTTAAAAAAAACAACAAAAAAAAAACCCAACAACAACAACAACAGTTAACAAATCTACCTTAAGAAATAAGCATCCTGGAACAAAACCCATAGAAAAAAAAATCAGAAAAATGTTTCAATTGTTTCAACAATCTCAACTCAATTCCAAAAGCTTAATATTATAGGTAAGGAATAAAAAGCATGTAAATTACAACCCAAATGAACTAAACAAAAATTAAATTCACCTAAACTAAGAACTAACCGGAATATAGAATATTGAACAAAAACCCATTTTTCTTTGTTAGATTTCAATCGATTCAACTCCCACTATTTCTATGAAATAATGAATCTTAACAATCCAAGTTTTCATTTGAATTGGAGTAAAATTTTTGAAGAAAAACGGACCAAAATAGTACAACAACACTTTTGTAAAACATAGAATAAAAACTGGAAAAAAAAAAAAAAAAAACAAAGGAAACTTTTGACTAAAACCCACGAAAATAACTCCAAAAAACGCGTCACTTCTTCACTCATCTTATGTAGGCCTTCATTGGGGTTGAATAATGCCCAAAATTAGTGCTCAAAATCCCACAAATCATGCAGCAAATGAGGATTTTCATATATGGTTTAAATGCAGATTTTTTTCATTTTTTGAATTTTTCTGATGCTCTAGAGAATTGCAAATTCATCTTGCAATTTCCAAAATTCCTGCACACAAGTTTAGTTTTTAAGATTCTCATCCTAATTGTCTTCATTCTTCTTTCTTCCTTATTTTTAAGATTCTTTCTGAAGGAATAAACGTTTCACTCCACAGCGGAAGCATTGGATCGTCTTTGATTTTATTTAAAATTAAACTAAAAAATAAGATTAAGTAAACTTGCTTGGAGTAAATATTGAGATATTTCTAACATGTCTTTATCTCGTCCACAAAGTCTTCCTAGCTACGACTAGAACATAGGATCAAGGCTTGTGGCAGTCTCTTGAAAGAAAATTCACAAAGGATTTGAGATAAATAGGTCTAGAGAATTCTCTAATTCTCTATTGAGGAGATATGTGTTATGTCTAATGGCTCAACCTAAGGGTCTTATTTATAGAGAGTAAGAGGAAAATCTTTGTTATAATTAAAATATTATATTTTAATATCTATTATATTAAAATATATCTTATATTTATTTGAATCTCATTCAAATTTCCTACGATATTTATTTATTTGAATCTTATTCAAATTCGATAAATATCTTTTATTTAATGTATCTAATATACATTAATTATTTAATGTATCAAATACAATAAATATATTTTTCCTTATATATTTAATATATATAATATATTAAATATTAATTTGAACATTTAAAATTTTCCTTTCAACTAAGTTGATCTTTTAGTGTTACTATGAGCTAGCAAATGGACCTTATGGACTTACAGGTTATAAGCTCCAATGATACAAAATCAATTAATTAAACTCTTTAATTAATTAATTTTCATTCATTAACTATAGGTCACTCCACTATAGACCTAGAGTTGCACTCTTATGCACTATATGACAAGTTGTGTTCATAGATATAATCATTAGATGCAAGTCGATCTTTCAAAAGTTGTTCGTAATTACAGCTCGGTCAAAAGTCCGTTTTACCCCTATAATTACATCTTGCACCTTAAGTACCACTGATCCTCTAATGAACAATTTGTTTATGATCTAATTATAAACTAAGTCCCTCTCGGGCTAGTGAGAGGGTGGGGCCCCATTGTTCAAGTCCCGAAATCAGCACTTAAGGGGACTACTCATCTACTTACCCTATATGGGAATGAGTGAATTCCATCTTGTGAGATTATGTTCCCAACTCCCTATTTGGTCAAGTTTCCAAAATGGTATGCATATTGACTCAACTACAAAAGTCACTCTCACCCATGCAAATCAAAGGACAAACCCTCACAGGCAGGAGTTCATAACTCACTCAAGATTAAGATTGAGTCGCATATGATCATCCTGATGAAATATTCATATTCTCAATTAACGAATTTATAAAGAGAGATTAAATATTTCGTGGTCCAGTCTTACACAAACTCATTGTATAAGATATTCCCACTCACATGTCTCAACATGAGCAATTTGGATCAAATCATTTATAACTATTACAAAGTGGATCGTATCAATAGTGTTACCAGGATAAGGCACCCAACCTTATCCATATACTATGACCCTTTAGATTATTTCTTGAACATGATCCTCTCGTATTTCGACTATATACTGTTCAAGATTACACTAATAACCTTTGATTTTTCATATAATGGATAGTATTATATTGCAAATAAAATAATTAAAATAATTAGTAATTATTAAATAAATTATTAATTACGAGACTTTAGGGCATAAATCCAAACACTTTCAGCTATTTTCCAATGCTTTTAAGACAAAACAAGAATATCTTAAGTAATTTGGTGTTAAATAAGCCTTCATTCTAAGGCTTATCAGAATTTTACGGTTTCGTGACGCTTACTTGCGTCTCAGATGATCCCCATGATTTTCGTCTAACCCCGTGGGTCGATATCTTCCTAATGGGTAAGATTCTCCTCTGAATGTGTGTTCGTCCCCAACCCCGTAGGGAACATTTCAATCTTTCTTCGGGGCTAAGACTCTTATCTGGATTCGCGATATGTGTCGTTTTCCTAGAGATAATATGTAAATTCGATGGCGTCCTCAAATTTAAGTGAGATTGCTATGACTCTTCTGGACTTTCTGACCTCCCGTATGATGGAATTTGGGCATCTAGTAACCTTTGTAGCTTCTTGCTTGCATAAGTGTATTTTTGAATAGGTGGAATCTGGAATGTTCCATCAATTATTATGCATTCAAAATATAATTTTCATGAATATGATATTTTCTCGTATCATATGAAATCACCCTCTAGTTTGAGAGTTAGACAATTCAATGCAAATGAAATATTGATTTAGCTGTATAAAATATATTCAATCATTTATGGAATTTTATGAGATGTTCTACTTTTTGAATAACTTATTATATTATGCAAGCAAATTCAAGACCTTTAGGATTCCATGTAATAAATTTCTTTACAGATATTCGATGACATTTTTAATAACTCATGATGTTCAATTCTTCATTAGAGCACTAAAACTGTCATTTTGATGTTATCATGCTAATAATTAAAAAATGTAGAGAGTATGTGTAGAGCGCATGAAGACAAAAGATCATAACAAAATAATTATGACATGGATAATTTAGTTATTGAATTTAAATATTGCACTATAGAGATTCAAGTTTGAAGTAAACTTATCTGTGATTTTGCAACTTTGCAGAAACCTTCAAAGTTGATTCCTCCAAATTTGCTTCATAGTCTCGTTTTTTAGATTTAATTGTTTAAATCTTCGATTTCCATATTTTGACATCTTTAGGAGTTCTTGCTTTACAATTCCTCTGTTTAGCCTCCTACTCCAAGAGGATTTTGAATGTACCAAAGTCTTGATTGCGTATGCACTATTCTTTTTTAAATAGGAATTTGCATACGAATGCTTTTAAATTTCATGGAACACCATCTTTGCAAACTGAAATTCATCGTGTTTGGAATAAGTAGCAATTGAGTCAATCTAGATGCATCTAGTTGAATTCCCATTAATCTCATAAAAAATCTATCAAGGGAGCCTGATGTGAGAAAAACCAATAATCATAATGTTCCATGATGCATTATCGTCAGCCTCAAATAGTTGAAGTTATGAGATTGTGTTATCGCTGCTTCGAGGTGATTGCTTTGCAATAACCATTTAAATGTTTCCAGAGACGTTGGGGTGGTTGCTTCTATAGTCAAAACTTGTGTTGTTGACAATTGTGGGTTGGAACGTCGAAGCTCACCGCCTAGAGTTTGTCGAGACCCTTAACTTTTTGTATTGGATTTTTGCCATTGTCAAGGCTGGAGTCGCGCTGAGGTTTTTCGTTTGTGAAGCATGGGTCTGGCCCCTCAGAAGACCTGTCTGCTTGCTGCCCGAAGAAGAGAAAACTCATATGCTCTCAGTCACGCACACAACTGCCGCTGGGAACCTTAATGCCGCGCTGTTGTGTGTGTGGGTCTTTGCCGACTGTGGAGCTTGTCATAATTGCAAATGCCACTGATGAAGGAGCTGCTAGTCATTTAGAGTTTCAGTCGCAAGAGAAAAAGTCTAGAAAGATGGAACGCAGATATGAGGTCTTCGACCACTCAAACTGCTATTCGCGGATTTGGGCTCATCGAAGGTTTGCTAGTTGTCGGAGATTAAAGAATAATCTATGCTCGTGGGAGGGTCTTCAGACAACCACTTGCAGTTGGTCATCGCCAGCTGAAGAAGAATACCACCAGAGGTGGCGTGTCCTTGCCATGAAAGAACAACGAAGTAGATGAAAGTTGGGTTTCTCTTTTCCGTGTTTCGTCTTTTACTCCTGCTTTCTTTTTTCTATTCTTTAAAAAAAAATGTAAAAAAATTCATCTCTTCATAGCTTTGATTTTCTCAACTCATGAATGCAAGGTAGAACATTCTCGTTCCCATAGACGTCGCCAACTGTTGTTGCCAAATTTTGGACAGGAGAATCTCACATGATCTTCACGTGACAACCACCGTGAATTTGTGTTTGCAAGGGAAAATAAATGACCTGCAAAAGAGAAAAAGCTAGGCATTGATGTGACATTTGCCACACCAGCTCCGATTCTTAAGTCGGAGAGGAAGAAAAGTGTATCAAGCTAGAATTTAGAGAATGAGGGTCATGTTGAACTCTTTTTCTTTGAGTCATAATGGCGTATTTATAAGATCTTTGACTTTTATATTCCTTTTCAGATAATGATATAAAAAGTTTCCCCTTCTATTTAGGAATTGAATTTGAAAAGTTAATCTTATCTTGCAAAATTCCCTTGTAATTCGGGTTTACCTCTTTAGTCTAATTTCACCCACAACAAAATAATAAATAAAATATGTATGTTCAAAATGGTGAGTTCAGTTCAGTTTGGCTTGTAATAAAAGATAGGTTAAAATATGATTGTGGTCCTTATACTTTGAGTTTGATTCCATTTTAGTCCACGTACTTTCAATTGTCCAACTTTAGTCTATGTACTTTCAATAAAACTTAAAATCGGTCCCTATTGTTAGTTTATTGTTAATTTTTCTAAAAAAAAATAGTCTCTATTAACTTTCCTTCTATAAATTTTAAAAATATGTTCACATTGTGTATTTTTTGCATTAAAAATATTATTATTATTTAACCAATTTAAAAAAAAAAAAAAAACTTTAAACTAACGGTAAGGTACTAATTTTAAATTTTATTGAAAGTATAAAGACTAAAACTAAACATTTAAAAGTACATAGATTAAAATGGAATGAAACTCAAACTACATGGATCAAATTAGCATTTTAACCTAAAAGATAAAACCTCAATTTGACTTTAAACTGTTTTGGTACGTGCTAACCAAATGCAATGTCTCCTGGAGGTGACTAAAGCCTCTAATTTGCTAAACTTCTTACTCAGAAGTTGTCTGGGAGCTGGTTTTTACCTTCCAAAATAAAACAATATATATACAATTACATATATGTTAAGGCTAAATTTAATAATAATATATGATTAAATTACAAATTTAGTTAATGAAGTTTTAAGTTTGTGTCTATTTAGTTATTGAGCTTTAAAAAGTATCTAATAAGTTTTTCAACTTTCAGATTTCTATCTATTTAATCTCTGAACTTTAAAAAGTGTCTAATGTGCCCTTAAACTTTCAATTTTGTGTCTTGGTTCTTGAATTTTTCATTTTGTGTCTAATAGATTATTGACATATTCGATGTTTTTTAAAATTAAAAATTTACTTCACAAAAAATTGAAAGTTTAGGGTCATATAAGACATAAAATTTAATTTTATATTTAATAGGTCAGTTAATTTTTAAAAATTTTAAATATGTCAAGGACCTATAAGATATAAAATTAAAAGTTGATGGATCTATAAGAAATTGAAGGTTGAAGAACTTTGATACTTTTTAATAAGTTTGGAACATAATAATAATAGTAAAATTCATAGATCATTCAATTATAATTCCTTAAAATGGTTTTACAAACTATGAGAGCAACAACTATTTCAAAATGAGTCTCTCAAACAATAGTTTCTTGGGATTGCCCTCACTTTCCAACTCTACTGGGATTTTGAAATGAAAAAGTAAATAAATGGAGAGAAGAAAGACGTGGTCTCACATATATCATTATGTGAGATGTCACTTGTTTAAGTGAAATTATCAACTAAATCATATCCGAAGTTTACAAGAGGTCTTAGGCCCAAAAGTGTAGCTTAGGGCAAGGTGTTAGGCTTAAGACAACTGTTGGAGACGATGATAGGCTGACCATACATAAGACCCAAAGTTTAGGGTCAACCCCTCGCAAGGACGGGATCGGCCTTCAATCCCGACGAAACTTTAGCCCTCAATTACAATTACGGTTTTAGTTCCACTAAACTTCCCTATAAGTATAGAGATACAACAATACGGAGAGGTACGTCTAAAATACACATATATTGCTTTCTAAAGCTTCTTACGATCACTGACTTGAGCGTCGAAGCATAGGTGACTTAGCACCACACTGGTGTTCATTTCTTTTGTTTTGCAGGCACATTCTGGTTTCCTAAAATACAAATTTATCGTTAATCCGTCGATCCAAATTTCGATATCAACATTACTTGCAAAATGAGTCTCACTAATTAATGGTTAAAATAAATAATATATTTATATATCTCACGTGATAAATAATATAGAATGTGATGCCCACTAGAATTGATACTTGAATGATATATAAATAATTTATTAGTAAAATAGTACTACAAAATTCCTAGAATTATTAACGTACAAAAAAATTAACAAAGAAATTCGAACTTCTTGATTGCTCTGAACTCCTGTAAGTCATATCAAAATTGAACTATCAAGTTGTCTTTTAAAAAAGATTAAGACTATTTGATTATTATGATACAGACGTGGATTAATCACTCTCTATTTTATGTATAGGGCATGAATTGTTATCAAGTCATATATATATATATTAGATTGAAAATAAATGAGGCTGAGTTTAATTACTAAACACCATTTAACATTCTTTTTAATGTCAATGTCACCGTTACTTCATCGCAGAAATGGAAAAGTGTTGCTTACAAAACATTACACCTTTATCATGCAATTATATGTAGCACTTTTTTTTCATTAAAAGATGAAATAAATTTTTTTTTAAATGTCAAAGTGAGCCCAGCTGAACGATAATTAACATGTACTTCTTCTCTTGAAGTTAGAGATCGAAATTCTCATATATATATATATATATATATATATATATATATATATATATATATTAGATTGAAAAGGAATGAGGCTGGGTTTAATTACTAAACACCATTTAACATTCTTTTTAATGTCAATGTCACCGTAACTTCATCGAAGAAATGGAAAAGTGTTGCTTACAAAACATTACACTTTTATCATGCAATTATATGTAGCATTTTTTTTCATTAAAAGATGAAATAAAATTTTTTAAAAATGTCAAAGTGAGCCCAGCTGAACGATAATTAACATGTACTTCTTCTCTTGAAGTTAGAGATCGAAATTCTCATATATTTGTTTTACTAAAAAAAATAATAATAAATCAACACTGCAACAAGTAAGATATTACTTTAAATTTTGATTTTCTTAAAATTTAAAATCAGCATACACTATTTTTATTTTGGTGTTATAATTCTCTGTTCCATATATATTTTATTAATTATCTGAAATTTTATTAATTACCTCAAAGTGAAAATTTCCGAATTATAGGTTTTTTTTGCTAATATTTATAATCATTTTACAGTTAAAAATAATAATAAACCAATATTTTTGTTGTGTACAAATAATTTTTTTTATTAAAAAAAAAAAACACTAGATTTTGTTATTTCTAAAATTTATTACAAAGTTTCTTAAAAGCTCAAATCCCCCCCCCCCCCCCCAACAAATTATGTTTTCTAAAAAAAAATGAAAAAGAGTCCACAAACGATGAACACGAACATTATCTAATGAACTCTTAATATTAATATGGATCCTTATGGTAACTTATCTCATTTGGATAGTTTGCTTTTAATAATGGTTAATTAATTTAAAAATTAGCACGTATTAATTTACTCAGCAAAATATTTATAATAATCTCCATCTAACTTTATACAGATAATCAAAATAGAAAACAAATATAATTAAAATAAAAATAGAAAATAAATAGTTAAATTTCTTTTTATACATTTAACCTATACGTACTATTACTATTTTAGATTTTTTGTTTAATTAAAATACCATTTTGACTTATCTATTTTGAATTTTATTCTATTTTAGTATTTGTATTTTTAAATTTCAAAATTTAGTTATTATATTTTTAATAAAGCTTAAAATTATTCTGCTTTATTGAACGTATATAGACTAATTAAGACATTTAAAACTAAAATAGAATTAAATTTAAAATATCAAAATGATATTTCAACCTTTTTCTTTTTTTTTTTTTTGCTCGGGGGTGATTTTTGGTACCGTATGGAAATGGGGATTGCATATTACGAGAAAGCGCGCACAGTGGATAATTTCTGTCGCCATCGGCAACTGGCGTTACCGGGATCCGTTTCTTTCCTCGTCACGTAAAAACAATTCAGTTGCTACTCTACCTGTCAGGTCTGATGACTTACCCCAGACGTTGCCCGTGACTGACCACATGCCACGTCATCCACTCGTTTATCTCACTTTAAAAAATAAAGCAACCCAAAAAAATATATATATATTATTTTAATCTCGACAATTTTTAAATGATTTATACGACACATGACAGTAAATAAAAGCGGTGTCGGTAAATTATATCCATCAACATTGTGCAGGTGGTGTGGTACGGATCACCAAAATTTACGTATGACCTTTTGGTTAAAAAATAAAGGACAAAAATCAATTTTAAAGTAGGTCAAACAACCTTTCTTTGATTTGAGCTCACCCAATAAAAAATCCTTCTATTTTCAAATAAAAATAGAATAGAAGAAATCCTAATTTCACACAATATCTTAATAGAATTATATGTAATGATCAATAAATTCAGTTTAATTAGATATGTAAACTTATAAAAATCCAAGCAACAAGCTTGTTTTTTCTATAAACATTTCAATTGGATTTGACTACCAACCACTACCAATATTAGTGTTTATTAGTATTGAATATAAATGGAGCGTGGCTAAGGGGTAAGGCAATTCGAATTTTGGTCATACTATTCAGAGGTTCAAATTATTCTTAAATTTGTTTGTATCAATAAAGATCTTAAATTAATAATTGTATCAATTTAAACTCTAAAAGTTTTATAAGTGCATCAATTTACACTATTTGTTAGACTTCATTTAAAAAGCATTCGTTTAAACCTATACAACATTATAATTATATCAATTAAACTCTTAAATTTTCATAAGTGAATCAATTTTGACTCTTCATTTCAAGTAATGGATGACTTTTAAATTATGAGCCTAAATTGATACATTTATGAAATTAAAATTGATCTACTTATGAAATTAAAGTTTAAGGTTTTTTTTTCCTTCAATATGTGGGTGGAGGATTCAAACATCTGACCTATTGGTCAATAATACAAGGTTTATGTCAGTTGAGCTATGTTCATGTTGACTTAAAGTTTAATGTTTTAATTAATATAATTATTAGTTTATAAATTTTATTAACACAACCTCCCTAGGTTAGGGGTATAAATTGATTTTTGCTAAAAAAAATAAATAAACAAGTAAAAACTACATTATATTTATATCTAAAGTATAGGCATATAAAAATGTTCTAAGACTTTATATTTTATATTATTTATATCTTGTCCTTTGTGACATATAAATATATTTTTTGATGGAAGTCGTTTGTGGTATTTTAGAAGTTAAAAGATTGTCATTTCTTATACGTAAATATTAACTTAATAATCATAATTCTATATTTTAGGTTAAATTATAAATTTTGTCTCTATAGTTTAGGAAAAGTTAGAATTTAGTTCATATGGTTTTAAACGTTAGAATTTCATTTTTATGGTTTGATAAAACCACATAAATAGTCTCTTGTTTGGATTTATGCCCTAAAGCATCGTAATTAATGATTTATTTAATAATTAATAATAATTTTGATTATTTTATTTGCAATATAATATTATCCATTATATGAAAAATTCAAGGCTATTAGTGTAATATTGAACAGTATGTGATTGACATACGAGATGATCATGTTCCATAAATAACCTAAAGGGTCATAGTATATGGAAAAGGTTGGTTGCCTTATCCTGGTAACACTATTGATACGGCCCACTTTGTAATAGTTACAAATGATTCCAAATCATTCATGTGGAGACATGTGAGTGGGGATATCTTATACAATGAGTTTGTATAAAGACTGGACCACGAAATATTTAATCTATCTTTATAAATCCGTTAATTAAGAAGATTAATATTTCATCAGAATGATCATATGCGACTCGATCTTAATTCTAAGTGAGTTATGAACTCCTACCTGTGAGGGCTTATCATTTGATTTGCATGGGTGAGAGTGGCTTTTGTAGCCGATTCAATATACCTATCATTTTGGAGACTTGACCAAATAGGGAGCTAGTATAGGAACATAATCTCACAAGATGGAATTCACTAATTCCCATATAGGGTAAGTAGATGAGTAGTTCCCTTAAGTGCTGATTTCATGACTTGAACAATGGGGCCCCACCCTCTCACTGGCCCGAGAGGGACTTAGTTTATAATTAGATTATAAACAGATTGTTCATTAGAAGATCAGTGGTACTTAAGGTGCAATATGTAATTATAGGGGTAAAATGGACTTTTGACCCAACTATAATTACGAACAACTGGTGAATGATCGACTTGCATGTAATGATTATATCTATGGAAACAACTTGTCCTACAGTGCATAAGAGTGCAACTCTAGGTCTATAGTGGAGTGACCTACAGTTAATGAATGAAAATTAATTAATTAAAGAGTTTAATTAATTAATTTTGTATCATTTGAGCTTATAATCTGTAGGTCTATAAGGTCCCATTGTAGCTCATAGTAACACTAACAGATCAATTTAGTTGAAAGAAAATTTTGAAATGTTCAAATTAATATTTAATTTGAAGTGTTCAAATTAATATTTAATATATTATATATATTAAATATAAAAGAGAAAAATATATTTATTATATTTGATACATTAAATATTAAAATAATTAATGTATATTTGATACGTTAAATAAAATATATTTATAAAAATTTGAATAAGATTCCAATAAATAAATATCGTAGGAGATTTGAATGAGATTCAAGTAAGTATAAGATATATTTTAATATATTTGATATTAAAATATAATATTTTAATTATGACAAAAATTTACCCTTGGTTTCTATAAATATGATTTTTGGGTTGAGTCATTAAATATAACACATATCTCCTCAATAGAGAATTAGATAATTCTCTCTAGACCTCTTATTCTCCAATCCCTTGTGGATTTTTTTTTCAAGAGGCTCCCACAAGCCTTGGTTCTATGTTCGAGTCATAACAAGGAATATTTTATGGAAGAAATAAAGCTTTGCCAGAAATATCTCAATATTTACTCAAAGACGATTCAATGCTTCTGCTGCGGAGTGAAACGTTCATTCATTAAATTATATGTAATTTAACCTATAATTTAATGTGTTTCCATTCAACAATATTGTAATCATTAAATAATTGTATGTCGCAAAAGTGAGCATAGTGTAAAGGTAATTGGTATGTACCCTCAACCAAAAAGGCATAGATTCGAATCCCCCCACCCTCAAACGTTGTTGGGCTAATAAATAAATAATGATATATGTCTTTAATATTATAAGTGAGTTGTGCATCTATTTTCACTATATTTACAACATTGGTTAAGAAATACATATTCTTTTAAACGTATACATTTTTTTGTTGGAGAAAGACACTCATAAAACAAAACTAAATTAATACAGAAGATGACATATCATCACGCGTTATGGCCAATAACGCCATGTAGGAAAAAAAATTCTCCCAACACAACACAATATCTTCTAATTCCGTCACTTTCTTTTTAATAGCAAACGTATATTTTACTAAGAGTTGTCAATAAAACAATACTTAATATACAATCTCTCCCAATCAATTGGACTTGTGAAAGAAAGGGACATCGACTCTACTGTTGAATAAATCGTGTTTAACAATAATATATAAGTAGTGTTGTTTGAACTACAACTAACAAAATAAAAAATAAAAAATAAAAACATTCAAATTCTATGCCAACTAATTAAGTTATTATGTTTTAGATCATAAAGACCACTTAGGAAGTAAATTTAAATCGTAAAACAAAATTTCTTACGAAATAGGTAATCAAACTTAAATCGTAATCTTACTCTAACAACCTAATTAAATTTCTTAGAAAAAAGAAGTAAACAAAAAATTTACGAACATGTGAGGACTTAAATGATCATTACCTTCTTCTCATTTTTTATCAAACCATCTCAATTAAGCTCATTATTGTGAAGGATATATCCCCATCAAGGACTTCGAAAGACAACAATTTAGGGAGAGAATAAAGTCATTGTAACTTTTATAATTTATCAATCAACATGAGACTATATTAGCCAAAAAGCAAATATTTTTTTAATCACTTTTAGTTGATTTAGTAGCATTTCTTCCTTTTTTCTTTTTTTAATATTGAAAGAAATAATAATATAATAAAGAAAATGAAAGGATTGTGTCGGGGGAGGTGGGTTTTGTCTTTGCCTAAAAGGGAATGTGGCGCCCTCTCTATCTCTCTATTCAAACAGCTGTACATCACAGCCAGCCAGCCGGCCACAGGGAGCCGTGTACGGACGGACCAACGGCGTGGGGCCCACACTGGAAAATAAAATATCGTGTGAGAGATCTGCAGAGGGAGAGTTGAGAGTGGAGGAGACTGAGAAGACTGCAAAAAAGCTACCGCTGCGCTCCTTTTCATGTCATCATTGGATAATCTCCATCCCCCTTTAAAAAAAAAAAAACCTTTTATTTTTCATTTTGTTTTTTTCCGAGTAAAATTAGTTTTTTTTTCCTTTATTTTTGTGTGTCTATCTATATAACTTATAGAAAGGATAAATTACAAGTTTAGTTCATTAAATTTTTAAATTTGTCCAAAAGTTTTATAAACTTTAAAAAGTGTTCAATAGATATTTAAATTTTTTAATTTGTGTTTAATGGGTCCATAGACTTTAAAAATATCTAATAGATTCCTAAAATTTTAATTTTATATCTAATAGATCATTGACACATTCAAATTTTTTAACAATTAACTCATCTATTATATTTAAATTTGACTTAAGGTTCTAGACTTTCAATTTTGTGTTTAGTAGGTCCATGAATTTTAGAAAATGTTGAATAAGTCAACGACCTATTAGACATATAATCGAATGTCTATAATTGAAAATTCAAGAATTTGTTGGACACAAAAAATGAAAAAAAAAAAACTTATTAGACACTCTTTGAAGTTTAGGGAACCAAATAACACAAACCTGAAAATTTTGGCCCCGTTTGATTATCATTTAGTTTTTATTTTTTGGTTTTTGAAAATTAAGCATATAAATATTATTCCTACCTATGGTTTTACTTGTTTTGTTATCTAATTTTTACCTATGTTTTCAAAAATCAAGCCATGTTTTGAAAACTAAAAAAAATAATTTTCAAAAACTTGTATTTGTTTTAGAATTTGGCTAAGAATTCAAATCATTCCTTAAGGGAGATAAAATTATCGTAGATAAATTTAGAGAAAATAAGCTTAATTTTCACAAACAAAAAGCAAAAAACTAAATAGTTATCATACGATGCCTTATAGACTAGACTTGTAATTTATCCACACACACTAGACACACAATTTTTAATATTGTGTACGATAAATCATTGAACTTTAAAGACTACTCAATCATAAACTATTTATTTTGTTTTTAATTAGTCATTGAACTTTAATAAATATTTCATAAATTAAAGATCTATTAGGCCATATTTAAAAGTTTGAACATCTATTAAATATGAATGGAAAGTTTAAAATTTTACTTAACATTTGTTAACATTGAAACCTATTAAAACAAGTTTAGAGCCAAACTTACCATTTAACATTTCATATATGTAGATTATATTTAAAGTTTTTAATTAATTTGCCAATTATTTTAGTTTTAGTTGTAGTCTTTTTTTTTTTTTTTTTAAATGTTTTAGAATCTTCTAACTTCATCGGTTAATTTGAATGATGCACATAAACACACATATAAAGAAAGTTGTCATGCATGTGACTTATTTTCAATACATTGATGAGTGTGGGTGAGAATTTGAACATCCAATCTTAAAGACATAAATATATAGATTTTATCTATGATCATGGTGGTAATAAATACTTTAAAGCATTAGTATAATAGCACTATAAATAACAAGATCCAGATACCTTGATACTGCCTATAATAAAATAATAATAATAAAAAATGGTACAATTAAAAGTAAAGACTAAATAATGTTTTTCCCATCTCCTAAAAATAAACAACAATAATAATGTTTCTTCCCTAGCAAGTAGCATGTATGTAGACAATATTTTGTATTTTGTAATTTTTTTTTTCTAAAGTATATATATATGTAGACAAGACTAGTAACGAGGATACGTAACAGTATTTAGGGGGGAGGGTATTGCGTTCCTCTTGAGTTGTCATTGGGCCAACGGAAGGCCACTTCCAATTTCCGAGCCCAACTTTTCCTATAGTGTGTATAGGATAACTGGTGAAACAATGTTTTTTTTAGTAGAAAAAAGAAAAAAAAAAGGAAAGTGTAAGTAATGTCTACAAATAAAAGAGACTAATGAAATATGGCTAAGATAGTTATAATATTGTATTTACGGCTACTCCATTTTTAAGAGGAGGTTAATATAATGTTAATTTTCCAAAATGCATTTGATGGACATTCATATATACAGTCATGTTATCACCATATATACCACCTTTAACTAACTCTTAGATTATATTTTGAAAAAAAATTATGTTGTTCAACTATATATATATATATCAATTCGTAGAATATTTGTTTGGGTTGAAGACATACGGGCAGAAAAAAAAAAAGTAAGCAATCAAGGAAGAAAATGACTAATCAGAGAAGGCAAACGAGTACTTGAAGAAGTCAGTTGGGGGTAGTTGAGGACTAAGGAATCAACCCCAAAATCATTCAACATGGCAATCAAAAACCCTCAATCTCAAGCGTAAAGGTATGGGGGATAAAGGTTGAAATGCATGACATGTTTTGGGGGCTCAAATGTATAAACAAAAACAGGGTTCATTAGGGGAGACAATGGAGTTTTCAAATCCATCATTAATTGGAGACAGTCGAATAATTATTCATATTATCCCTAATCAACATTTGGTAGGCGATGGTTGTGATTTAGGGATTCTAAATCTTGTTTTCTTACCCACATTTAGTATATACTTACACATATATCTAGTATGAGGATAGAGACCTCTCCCGGATGCTTGTTGGGATATCGAATGGGATGTACAAGGATTGTTGCTTTGTCGTTGATATTGCATTGTAGATACTAATATACACAAAAATGAGGTAAGTCTAAAGGAACCAGTAAACACGAGGAAATACCATCAAGAGATGTCCATGTATATTATGGGTTGTCAAGAGGAACCAGTAAATAAAAGAAAATACCTGATAGAGCTTAATCGGGTCCAGCAAACATCTGTATATACCTCAATGTATGGTGAAGTTATGTTTGCCGGTGATGAGGGACGAAAATGGGAGGTAAATACATAGGGTAGATACAAGAAGGTAGATACATTTATATCCAACACAGGAAAAAAGTTAGATATATTTACTTACATAATTAAAGTCGTCATTTTCATTTTCGGTCATCTCTAATTTGTGTGTTTTACTCATTTTTAATCGTCTTCTAGTGTATTAGAGTGTTTTAATTCAATTGGAGTTAATTTTGTTGGAGTAAAATCAAGGTTGTTAAATTGTGTATAACAAAAAACCATCATCTCTCTTCCCCGTGATTTGCCTGTTTTTTAAGATTTCATTTGGTTGTTACAAAGGAGAAAACTTATGTAAGAGTATTTACGTCCATCAATAAATAAAAATAAAATAAAAATTAACTTTAAACATTTTTGAAAAAAAAAAAGAGTTGTAGCTATTTTTCAACTTGCACTATTAGATTTTAGCCATTATTCTAATTGCCCAAAAAAAATTGAACCAAATTAATGTTTCTATATGCATCGTGTTTAGTATAGCTTATTAACTGATTTTATGCTATCAAAACTATTTTTTTTTAAATCTCAATAAATAAAAGGTTCTTAATTTTTTTTTCAATTAATTTAAAAACATTTTTTGAATAAATGTTTGATAGATGAGTTATCAAAAAAATGACTTTAAATCATTAATAAAAAATCATCAAAATATGTAATAAAATCACTTTTGAATATGCCAAACAAATTTTTGTTTAAAATACATGTAAGGTTTAATGACATTTTGTTGAAAATATATTTTTCAATTAAAAGGTTAAGGAAAATTTTCTATTCATGACCATTCTTATTTTATTTATTTTTAGCAAGAAAAAGTAAGGAAAAAACAAATAACATTAAAGGGTCATTTGTTTCGTGGTAATCTAGGATTCCCATGGCATGGACATCTGGATTATCTCATTTGTTTTGTAGGAGTGTGAGATGCCTTGGTATTTCAAGATGTCCGAGTATCTTAGGATGCCTATACGGGGGGCATCTAATCAAATTTGGATACTTTTTTGAAGCATGAGTTTTTAAGATTCTCATGTTGATGACATCATCTAATGATATTTTTTGCCCCTTATCAATTTTCTTTATTTCACATTTTTATTTTTTATTTAAAAATAAATTAATGTATTTATGCACTAATAAACGATCATATGTAGTTACTATATTTATATTTTACATTTAGATATACAATAAAGTTGAGTTAAAATTGAATTAATATTTAATAATTAAATATTTTATAAAAATCTTGAATTAATATAAATTAATTTGTTCTACAAAATAACACATAAATATTAGTTTAAAATAAATTGATATACAAATATAATATTAAATTAATAAAGATCAAATTGTATGTGATATAAATTTAAATTATATTAAACTAATAAGTAAATTATGTAAATATTATCAAGGACATTATTAGTATAACACATAATCTTAAGACATTCTCATACACAAATCCTGCAAAATAAACATGGTTATCTAAGTATTCTCATGAATCCTTATAAATTTTCATGCAGAAAAAAACATGGTAATCTAAATATGTTGGGCGTCTAAAATACTGGACATCTAAAACTTCAGGCATCTAAAGATGTCGAACATCCTAATTCCTTGAAAACGAATGACCTCTAAGAGGAATCAAAGGGAAGCAATTCTCGGACGAGGGTGCGTTGATCCAGATTTACCATTTCATTACTATCTCTAGGCGTTAAGAGAATACCCCCTCGTAGAAGTGGACTTCAAGAGGCCTTTGAAATGGTCAAGTAGTGGCTCAATTTCATTGGTTATAAAATATTAAGTTATAAGTTTAGTCTTTGAACTTTTAGGTTTATGTTAAATAGGTCTGTAAACTTTAAAAAATGTCTAACTGGTCATTGAAATTTCAAGTTTGTGTTTGATAGACCCCTACACTTTAAAAAATGTCTAATAAGTCATTAAACTTTCAATTTTATGTCTAATCGATTAATGATCTATTTTATATTTTTTAAAATTTACGAATCTATTGGATACAAAATTGAAAGTTTAATATTTTATTATACACAAAATTCAATTTTATGTCTTATAGATTAGTTAATTTTTAAAAACATTGAATATGTAAAAAATTTATTGGACACAAAATTGAAAGTTCAATAACATATATGACATTCTTAAAGTTCATGTGCCTATTATACACAAAAATATAAGTTTAAAGACATATTAGATACTTTAGGAAATTGAGGGACCTATTTGACACAAACATAATGTTAGGGACAATGACCCTTCACATATCTTCACAATGGCATGATATTGTCCACTTTGGGCATAAGCCTTTATGGCTTTGCTTTTGGTTTCTCCAAAATGCCTCATACCAATGGAGATAGTGTCCCTCACTTATAAACCCATGATCTCCCAACAATCCTCCCCTTGAACAAAGTATCAACTGAGCCTCCCTTTAAATAGTCATCTATCCGTCTAGCTCTTATCCTGGCCAACTCCTTTACTGGAACACACCGCCTATTCGATAGAGTTCTCTAGCACGGATCTCCACCATGACTACGCCTTCGAGGCTTGCCTCCTTTGTTCTACACCCGAGGATTCTACTGAGCACGACTCATGGGCATGGCTCTGATACCACTGTTAGGGACAACAACTCTTCACATATCTCCACAATGGCATGATATTGTCCACTTTGGGCATAAGCCCTCATGGCTTTGCTTTTGGTTCCCCAAAAGGCCTCATACCAATGGAGATAGTGTCCCTCATTTATAAACTCATGATCTCCCAACACATAAAAGTTCAATGAGTGAACTTGTAATCTAACATTCAAAGTGATAATGCATTCATCAGTTGAGTTATGCTTATATATGATGGTCGATGGGTAAATATCATCATCACGTTAGAATTAGAAAACATGTGCGTAAATGAACTAAAATAAGTCATTGTATTTAGAGATGTCTACGAGGAGGGGGCAGGGCTGGGGAATGGCTTCCCCTTCCCCATCTCTGCCCCTCATTTCATTCTCCATTTAATTTCGCAGGGAACGAGACGAGTATTCTCCATTTTGTATTTTCGTTTTTTCCATTCTCGTCCTCGTTTAGACAACAGGAAAAAAATTCCCCCAACTCCCTCCTCCATTCCTCACCTAAACAGAAGTTTTCATAGGAAAAATGAACATCTCTAATTGTATTATGAACAAAAGTGAAAGCATAGATATAACACATAGACGTGTTTATCTATAACACAAACTATGCTCAGATTCATCTTTTTATTTGATACAATCTTATATTGTTGAGTTTTGGTACTTTTATGTTTTATTTTTTAAAGTTCAGCTGTCATGAGTGAGAGTTCATACCACCCATCTTTGATATGATAAAAAAGCTTTATTTGTTGAATTATACATGGATTGACAATTATAGCACTTATATTTCTTACATTATTTTGCAACTATATATTTGATTAGTTGGATTAGACATTTTTTGACTACATGTTGAGTGCTCTGTTAGTTAAATCATGTGTGATCTATCCACTAACTCCAAGCAATCATTTAATCTAAGTTTAAAGAGATATTAACTTTACTATTTTCATTCAAATTTAAGTTTTGTTTTTTTTATAGTCAATAACTTAATTGTTAACATATATATTATCAGCAAAGGTTAGAGGTTTGAATCTCCCACTATATTATTTAACTAAAAAAAATGTTTTTATAAAATTAAACGTTATAGAGTTTAAAATAAATAATTAAGGAAAAATTGCAAAAACCACTCATAAACTTTGAAGTTTGTTACAATCACACTTTTGAACTTTTAATTTGATCAATCAACTCCTTTATACTTTGTTAACTATTACAATCACATCCCTCAACTTTTAATTTGATCAATCAATCTCATGTACTTTATTAAGTGTTGCAATTAGTCCCATGTATATTTTTTTTTAGAAGAGGTTGATTGCAACACTTAACAAACTACGAAGTAGGGGTGTTCAAAAAACCCGATGACCCAAAAAACCCGATCAACCCAACCCAATTCAACGGTTTGGGTTGGGTTATCAACTTGTTTGGGTTGGGTTGGGTTCAAACAAATGGAAACTTTATGGGTTGGATTGGTTCGTGGGTTCACTAAAAAGGAGTTTGGGTTGAACCGAACCAACCCGAACTTCTTATTAATTTAAAAAAATAATTTTTTTACTTATATTACAACTATATGTACATATATTTATTTTAATTTTATAATTATTTTTAGATTATTTATTATTCAACAACTTTTTAAAATAAGTTTTTGAGTCTTTCGAAGGTAAAAATTCATTATATAAATTGAAATTGAATTGCTAATCTTAATTCAATATTTAAAAATAAATAAATAAATATTTTATATATCAATACTTAACTTTTCCTTAAAATAAAATTTTGAGTTTATAACATGACCAACCCGAACCAACCAAACCCAAATATTTCATGGTTGGGTTGGGTTGGGTTCATTATTTAACAAGGGTTATTTGGGTTGAAGAAATTTGCAACCCGAATAATTGGGTTGGGTCTAAAACGTACCTCAACCCAACCCAACCCAACCCACGAACATCCCTACGAAGGCTAATTGATCAAATTAAAAGTTAAAGGGTGTAATTGCAATATTTACCAAAGTTTAGAGGCTGATTGATCAAATTCAAAATATAATAGTGTGATTATAACAAACGTCATAGTTTAGGAATGATTTATGCAATTTTCTCAATAATTAAAAATAAGAAACCCAGGGTTTTGAAAACCCGAACCCGAACCCGAACCCGAACCCTCTATAATAGACAATGTCCCTTGTTTCCCTCGGCCGCAAGACATGGATGCCGCGAACCGCTGCAGATTCCGGAAACCTTTCCCCCCACAGCACGCGCGCAAAAATTGAAGCAAAATCAGAACAACAAATTAACAATGTTAGGGTTTCTTATTCGCCCATGCCAATGGAGTTCCCCACCTCTCCCATTTCTCTCTTCAACTTCATCATCTTCTTCCCTATCCAGAAGTTCTCTCCGCTACAAATTCACTCTCCATTACGCGTTTCTCAGACCGCAATCTCAAATTCCTACAAAACGCGCAAGATTCACGGCGTTTTCGAGCAATAACGGCAATGGATTGGGCGGAAATATCAAGGAAAGAGAAGGAGAAAGAAATGGGGCGAAGGGCTCCAATGGCGTCGATGATTCAAGGAAAGAACGAGGGCCGGTTTTCAATATCAAATGGACCGAGCTTCTGATCGATCCGGATCCTGATAACTTATTGGCGGTTGCATTGACTGGTTTGCTTGCTTGGGCAAGTGTTCAGGTTTTGTGTCAGCTATTCTTCATCTCTTTGGCTATTTTAGTGGCGGCTCTTAAGTACTCTTTTATTGCTGCGCTTCTTCTTTTCATTCTAATTACATTACTCTAGAAGAACAACAACAACAATCTTGTATAGTCCCTTTTATGTTTGATTTATTGGATTTCCATTGTAACTCTATGTCCTCTGTGCATAAATATGTGTTTGTCTAGTATTAAGAGAAGGTGAAATTGAAAATTTAGTAGGTTTTTGTCACGTTCTGAAGTTTGAAATTGTTATCGTACTCTATGCTGTAAGATTATTGACTAAATGATGACATTGGTTTGGACAAAAGTTGATTGATTTGGTACCATTCAAATTATTCCAACTATTGCTATTGTTAATGGTTGCAACTGAGGCAGCTTGTTTAGGATTACTCGAAAACATTCTAATTGGAAGTGAAAGAACTCTTTGGACAAAAAGCTCCAAAGAGAAGGCCCAAAACAATACTACACTAAAATAACCACCAAATATTCGTGCTCTTCATTAAAAATTTTCCTGTTTTTCTCTGATCAAACTTGCCTAGAGATACCCAAAGCACGTTGACTTCTTCTAAACCAAAACCCACCAACCAAACTAGGAAGGGCCACTTGACTTTCAAAGGTCCTGAAAAGCTCCCACCACAATTGAGAGCAGAAAGAGCAGTGAAGGAATAAAGGATCCACATTTTCATTGCACTAGCAATACCAATTTGTTGTAGCATTAAGTTTGGAAAGATGGATCGTATCTTCCCATTTGTATTGAGCATCCCATGAACGAACTCCGGAAGGATGATTAGCATGAAAATTTTTTAAGCTGTTCTGTATCCAAATTTCCGATAGCTCATTAGGCTGACCAGATCTTCCACCTGAATCATTAAGATTTCTTCTTAGGACAGGTACCAAGATTGGTACGAGGATTGTTCACCTCCCTTCTTAGCCCAATAAAAGAATTTGTTATTAGCCATGCTTTTCTTGCATGGTATTCTTTAAGAGAAGTTTCTAATGGAACAATCTACAGGTTTTTAGGTTAGTTATAATTGTACTCCTTAGTTTGTCAATTGAATCAACTTATCTATCATTGAAAGCTAGCTCCAAGAGCTTGGTTTGAGCGATTTGCTGCTTTCTTGCAATAGCTTGGTTTTTTAAGTCTGGGGCTCAATCGATCTCTCAGATTTAGCTTGGTGTTGTGTGCTATATATGTGGATGATAGGATTGTAGTTGGAGGTTCTCACCCTGAAATTTATCCCTTATTGCTACAAGGATGAAGGATCTCACTGCCTTTGCCTTCAAAGAATTGGGTGTTTTATGCTACTTTAGTATTAAAGTGTTGTATTGTCCAACTCCTTGTTTGATTCTTCCATTCCACTGTAGAATATACATTCCCACAGAAGTCTGCTGGGGGGACCTTACAGTATGCTGAGGCTGACCATTATTGCTCTGGTGTGTAATTAGGTATTCTGCCTCTACTAATTGGAAAAGTTGCTGAACAATTTCTTTATGGTGGAGTTGTCAAACAATTTCTTCATGACTTAGAAACTACCTTGGGTTGACTTAGTGTTCAAAAATGGCCATGTAAATAATAAAGGACTTAGAGTAAATAAGTTCAAGTCATGGTGGCCACCTACCTTTGATTTAATATCTTACGAGTTAAGATATTAAATCCTAACCTGTAGGATATTAAATGTCTGACCCTACCACATTAGGCAACTAAATGTAGTAGGGTCAGACAGTTGTCTCATAAGAATAGTCAAGGTGTGCATAAAGTGACCCCGACACTTACAGATATAAAAATGAAAAACAGAAAACATTTCTTCATGACTTAGAAAGTACTACTATTGGTGGTGGTTTGTTATATCCAAACCAAGCAATATATCTTTGGAAGGTTCTGCTTTAACGACAGCCAATCAGCTTTTGGTTTTTGTCTGTTGTGGTTATCTATTGTGTCAGGCATCTACAAAGCAGCATCTTATCTCGTGTTCAAGGCTGCATATACTTATAGTCTAGGAAATGTGACTGAGATTGTTAGGATAACTTTTTTATCAGGGGAATTAGGAGTAGAGCATCAACTTTGTGGTGTGATCCTGCCTATCTTTGTGCAAACGTAATTCTTCATTCTGAAGAAAAAAATTGCAGCTCTTTGAATTCATATCTACTCTGTGCCGAAAACAAGAAGTTGGATGTTCTCAATCTCCCTGCTTTTGTTCATATGCTCAGAGACGAGCTAAATGTGTTAAACTTGTTCAACTATGCTACATTTTAACTAAACTACATTTTCTCTAGCCAAGGATTGTGAAGGAAAATTTCAGCTCTTTTTCTCTCTCTGTGAACTAGTTCACCTCCCTTCTTCCAGTTCTCTTCGCTTGACTTTCCTTTGACTTTGGAAAATCTTGCAACACATGATGATAGATATGTTTAATAAGGCTTATTTGATAATGATTTTTCAATGATAAAATTAACTTGGTTATCATTAATCTAAGTATAGCTCAATTGGTTATAAGACATATTATCTCCAACCAATAAGTTAAGGTCCTGTTTGATAATCATTTGATTTTTGGTTTTTAAAAATTGTACTTTTTTTCTCACAATTTCTCTACAATGATTTCATCTTCTCTACAATAGTTTCCATTTTTCTTAAGAAAACATTTGATTTCTAGCCAAATTCTACCAACAAAAACAAGTTTTTGAAAACTACTTTTTTTAGTTTTGTTTTTGAAAATATAGGTAAAAAGTAGATAAAAAACCATGGAAATCCATAAGTGGAAGTAATATTTATAGACTTAATTTTCAAAAATAAAAAATTAAATGATTATCAAACTGGCCTAAAAGTTTGAATTTTGATTCTTCACCCCAACATGTTGTTGAACTAAAACAAAAAAAAAAAAAAAAAAAAAAAAAAAAAGGAAACCTACATGTAGCTAATACAATAGTACACAAATAGATACTGCACTTTTTTTAGTTAAATTTGAAACCTGAAATAGACATTGCACTTGCATAGATATTGAGCCATCACTATATATGGCTAACTGGATTAGCTCAATAGCACACAAATAGATGTTGCACTTGCATAAGCATGTGCCCCAATTACCCATGTATACCATCATAAGGGTAATAATGGAAATGTACCAAGGGAAGTTAGTTAGAGAAGGATGATGAGAGAATATCTTGTGGGCCCAAGAAGGGTGTGAGAGTGAGAGCCATTTATATTTGCCTATTATGCTTTCCTTGTTTTTTTTATGCCTAGAGAATGTTTGCTTAGGATAGCAGAGAGAAGAAGAGGACACTAACTCTCTTTAAACAGCTCGTAATTTTGTATTGCTTCTTAGCAATTTCTTCTCTGATTAATAGATACCTTACCAAGCATTCCCGCCAAGTTTTAAGTTTTTGTAAGTATTTATTATTGTTATTTAAAAATCTTAAAAAAAAAAAAAAAGGGGGGAACATTTTGAAGAGTTGAACTCCAATATTTATTTTGCTGCAATGGTTGACATAGTATACACTATACAGGAAGGTTTGCATAATATTTCGAAAATTTTGTTCTAAATAGTTGAACTTAGTTTTTTAAATAATCCAATGATAAGTAGTTTGTCAACTTGTGCATAGCTCGACTAGTTAAGGTATGTGTTCTCGATCAATAGATCAGAAGTTCAAATTTCTACCACACATAACTTGACACGATATCATTTTTACTTAATTTTCAATTTTATCAAATTGCACTTTTTTTAATGCAATAAACGTATGATATAGAAATTTGAACCTTCAACTTCAAGGAAATAAGTACATGTCAATTACTGCTAAGCTATACTCAGTTTGGCTATCAAATTGTACCTTAATTTTTTATAAACGTTACAATATTGGTCTTAAACCTAAATAAGTGTTATGATTTAATTTTTACTTTTTGATATATTTTTATTTGAAATATATAGTTTTTTCTTTGTGTTTAATGAATTATAATATATATGTTTCGTACAAAATTAATAATATTTTAGAGAAATATGATATTAGAATTGCACTTTTTTAAATGGTGAGTTTTGGTAGAGTTATTCTAGTCCATTTTGTGCCGAGTTGAATCTAATTTTGTGCAAACATTGATATATATATATATATATATATATACCATCAAATGTTCGTTGTTCAATATCTCGATTGCTCAAGAAGTTGGACTAGCAACTCCTCCGACCCGAAGTTGATTGATGGAGAAGGGAAGGGTGGGTAGAGCCTCACCTTGTAGTAGGAGGGTTTTCGTTGCTGGGATGAGTTCAAATAGGACTGAAGGGAGGATGAATTCCATACTTTGATCTTACTGGGGGTTCAAGCTAGGGCTTTTGAATCAAAGCATCAATTGAAGAGCCAGGGCAGTTAGTAAACTTCTATTGATGAGATATTCGACTAGAGGGACTCCTAGCAACAAACTTATATAACCATAGAGTTTTAGAGGATTTCTGCTCTTTTTCTTTTTGGATATCCATAGAGTTTTAGAGGATTTCTGCTCTTTTTCTTTTTGGTCTATTAGGGAACTAATTAGTAGAAATTAAAAATAAGGTAAATTTTGTAATATTTGTTTAAGTATAAGATCCAATTTGATGATTAAAAGAATTGATTTGATAAAATTGAAAGTTTAGATTGTAGTTGAATCATGCTAAATTTTGTTTGGTTTTGTTTGTTTTTGAGTTCAACAACATTTGGAGGTGATAATTCAAATATTTGACATCTTGATCGAGAATATAATGTTGATTTATACTTAAGTTGACTTAAAAATATATTAATTAGAGCTGTAAATTGTCCCACTGTTATTATGGAATGCTAATTCGTAAAATAATATTTTAGGAATCATTTGGATGGAGGGAAATAAGAGTGAGAATGGGCAAGGGTTTGGGAATCTCATTGTTTATAACAAATTTTGCAAGTTTGGGCATGTGCATCATTTATTTCCATGGTGGAGGGTATTTATATACCGTTCAAAAAGTGTGGATTTTTTTTAATGCCCACACTCTCTCTCTTCTTATACCCTTCCAAAATTATATATATTAATTTTCAATAATTATAATTAAAATAAGTTATAATCAATTAATTTATTTCTATATGTTGAAATTAATTTTGATTAATTAATTAAATAATGTATCCAAACAATGCTTTTAGAATTAGTTTCATAAAACAAGTATCATGATTGTGAAAATAACAATTCATTAATTAAATATTTTAATCATTTAATTACAAATATATTTAATCTATGGTAAGGATATATTTTTAATCATTATAATTAATTTTCACGGTTTATTTATCATCAATTAACTATCATTTATTATCTTTTAAAAAATTATATTATTTGTTGGAATTAATTTTGATTATTTTATTAATAATATATCATAATTGTATAAGATTTATAAGATCAATCTCATAAAACAAAGTTGCACATCATTTGTGGAGCATAATTGTCTACTTGTATATTGTTTCGTGATAAAGACATTCTTACATCTCATAAAACAAAATTGTAAAATATTGATGTAACGTGTTTATACTACTTCATCTATTACGTATAATTAATTAAACTATATTGTTACTACATTAATTGAATTGTATTTATTTATTAGAATATTAATTAATTATTGAATGTATCACAATTACATAAAATTTATATATTAATTTAATCAAACAAATATAAATATATTGTTTATTTATAAGAAAATCTAATAATATTCCTATGTAGAACCAAAAATACTCATCTTATTTCTAAATATTTATTATTCTCATACATCTTATTTCTATGTACCTATTGTCTATGGGCATCAAATGAAACTTTAAACTAAACTATCCCTTAATTTCAATTTCAATTTCAGTGACTACCAAGTTCCATCTTGATTATTATATGGATCAAATTAAACCACATTAATTAGTTTTTTATGACATCAGCAACTTCAATTAGTTGACAACGGACAGTTTAGTGCTGTACAGTTTTCATTAACATTACATTTAAAATGTAGGCGGCGCGAGTACGGTAGCCGCTTATGTGTCATGCATTTAATTTTGATTTGACCTTTTGACTTATTTACCACATGTACCCTCAAATCCAAATTGAATTTGCATTCCTACAAAACTAGTGTGCAATCAATAGAATTAAAACCATTCGAATTTTCTTTTGCCTTAACTAAAGTAAAAAGCATGTTTGAAACTGGACTGATTTTAGTGAAATTGATTGGTTTATAATGGGCTGTTTGGTGCGCTGGTTGGAATCAGGAATTCTAAGAATTCTTGGTTGGAATTAGAAACCATGGGGTTCTTGATTACTGTGTTTGGGGTACAAGGTTGGGTTGGGCTGGACTGGGTTTGCTTAGGCTGTTTTTTTAAACAATTTTTGTAGGTTTTTTTTTCATATCCATTTTTTTACTTGATAATTGTTTACTGAATTGCATATCAATATTTTAACCAATTATGTGGATCAATTGTTTCGAGCATAGTTAATTATGAATGTGTAGTTTGTACAAGTATCTCATTCACTCCATTCATGATTATGTAAAATTAAATAACATTAGTAAGGACATATATTTTAAATAATTAATACGTGGGAAAGAGTAATGATGTTACTGGAGTAAAGGAAATCCATAATGTAAATGAATGTCTGAAGTTTATAATATCATAATACATAAGCTGAAATGAATGAAGAAAATAAATAGCAATAGTTGTCCAAAACACAAACTAAATTAAAACTAAATAGTAGCTGAAGGTGATGAAGGCATCGAGTTGTCGTCCATGGGAGGTCGGGTTCCAGGTGTTCTCCCATACACTTCCACACAGTAATCATACTTTAATAAGAGATTTTTAAACATGAATAACTCTTCTATTGAAGAGTTATCAAACTTTATTTTAGAAATTTAAAAAATTGGAAGTCTATTTAAAAAAAAAAAATAGGGAATTTAAAACTCTATTTCACAAAGTATTCATAAAACTATTTTAGGAACTCTATTTTAGAAATTAAAAAATTAGAAGTTTATTTAATAAATTAAGGAATCTAAAACTCTATTTCACAAAGTATTCCGAAACCTATTTTTGGAACTCTATTTTAGAAATTAAAAAATTAGAAGTCTATTTAAGAAATTAGGGAATTTAAAACTCTATTTACAAAGTATTCATAAACATATTTTTGGAACTCTATTTTAAAAAAAATATATAAAATATTGGAGGTCTATTTAAGAAATTATGGAATTTAAACAAAATTTCGCATCGTATTTTGAAATCTATTTCATGGATAAATGAGTTATGAAATTCGAATTCTATTTTAGAAATTAAAATATTAGAAACTCTAGTTTGCACTGTATTTTGAAACATATTTCAAATATATTGGGTTAAAATTTTGTTTAGTAGTCATTTTTAGTTTTATTTTAACATTTTAAAAAAATGACTATGTGGTCGAGTCGCTGGGGTGATCGTTGGAGTGGTTGTTGGGGTGATCAGGTTGCTTGGGTGGTTGGGTTGCCGAGGTGGTCGCCGGTGGTGGTTGCACGGTGGTCAAGTCGTTGGGTGGTTGTCGACAATAGATGTTGGGTGGTCGGGTCGCTGGAGTGGTCATATGATTAGTTAGGTCGTCCGAGTAGTCCTGGGTGGTTGCTGGTGGTCGTGTCATTGGAGTTGTTGTTGGAGTGGTCATTAGGGTGGTCGGGGTTGCTAGGTGTCGGGTTGCCATAGTGGTCACCAGGTGGTCGTCAATGGTGGTTTTGCGTAGTTGAGTTTGTCATATTGTCGGGGTAATTGACGAAGTAGTCATCGGGGTGATCGGGTCATCTGAGTAGTCACTAGGTGGTTGTCGACGGCGGTTGCTAGGTGGTCGGGTTGTCGGAGTGGTTGTCAAATGGTCATTGGCGGTGGTTTAGGCAAGTCGGGTTGTCAGGGTGGTTGGGTCATCGAGGTGTCAAGTTATTGGGGTGGTTAGGTCACAAGGGTGGTCGTTATATTGGTCTCTAGAGTTCTCATCGCAGTGGTCGCCGGAGGTAGTAGTCAGCGATGGTCGGGTCGCCGGTGCGGTGGTCGAAGTTGTCGTTGTCGGTGGTCGTCAGAGTTGTCACCGGATTTGTTGTCGAAGTGGTTGTCGGAAATGAAAAACGACAAGTGGAAGAGGAAAACATTGCACAAACCCCATGGGGTTGCATTGTTGTAACCCATGGGGTTCTGTTTCAAAACCAAGAGTTTTGAACACCTTGTGCCAAACATGGTTTTGGGTTTAGAAACCAAACTCATGGGCCAAACGCCCCCTAAGTAATTTATTAAAAGTGATTTTCATATAATGATTATAATATTTGATTTTACACTTTTAAACACACACTTTCATATAATCAAAATTGATTTTGAATGATTACAAATAAAGTTAGGAACGATTTTTTTAACGTGACAAATTAAAAGTGATTTTAACAAATTTAAAACCAATCCCAAACAAGCATGGAGAACTCTACGAAATGCCATCGATTGAGTTAGGTGTACTCTTTGTTTAAACTCTTTTTTTTTTTTTAAATTTAAATTGTTTTTAACCAAAATACTTATGCATTTGGTTATTTTAAAGTGATTTTAATTATAAGTTCGATCAGTTACACTGTGTCTCAATGTGATTTTTTAAAATGTTGAATTACCATCAAATGATTTTAAGGCATTTCAATCACAACAAGGTTGCCCACCTGCTTGCTCATGTTGGGGAAAAAACCTCTCACTACTATCTCATGAATAAGCAGACAAATAACTAAAAACTTAAAAGAAAGCAACAAAATAAGAAACACAAGAATTTACGTGGAAAAACTCCAAAACCGGATAAAAAAACTACGAACATAAATAAACTTCACTATGTGAAATTTTATTACAATCACACAGAATTCTCTCTCCGACCCCAATTACAAAGAAACACTCTCTTAAAGGTTCATACAACTCACTTAACTAGAGTTAGTATACTATGTCTAAAGTATTTCGAATTGGGATGATTTGAAACCAAAGTCATAGACTTCTTTTATAGTGCTTGGAGCTCATGAATTTCTTGTATAATTCCAATGTGGGACAGTTACTCTTCAAATATATTGCCAAAAACCCTACAAGTTCCACTTTGGCAAGATATTTAAAGAATTCACAACTTCTGTTGCACCAAATGTCTTCACTGAAAATCATAATCCTCAACACAAAGAACTATAACCTACTCCACCATAAAAGTATACCACTTGGAATGTCACATTCCAAGATTTTTCTTCTTCGTCACATATCGATAGACCCTGTTGAAATTTATGTTTCAACCTCCACCTACTTGGCTCACCTGAAAGTTCTTCAGCCATCGACATAACTTTCACCACACACCTTGCATAACTGCCAAGTCAATGGCCGTGTGCAAACCTGTGGAACCGCTAACATCACATCTTCTATCACGGCAAATCAGACATACCATGAAGATGAATTATGTTTTTCTTCAAAGGAAGTCACCACTCCTTTGATGAGAGAGACCACGTCAACGTCTGATCTAGAGCCCTTTGATGAACTTGCTCTGTTAGGACAATGCTTTTTCATGTATCGAGACTGTCCATATTCCCAAACAACATTTCTTTTGCACGAAGTATTTCTTATTCTTCCAAATACTAGCTACTAGTGTTGAATCCTCTTGTGAAGTACATCCACCACTCTTCAACCTTTTTTTTTCTTTTGATAGAAGTGTGCTAATAGCCTCAACAAAATTTAAAGTCTCATTCTTGTACATCAATATTGGCTTCATGTGTTCATAAGAAGGCAGAAATGACAAGATAAGCATGAGTGCCTTATCTTCATCCTCTATCTTCACTTCAATCACCTCCAGCTCAGAGACGATGCCATTGAGAATACTCAGATGATCTGAGATTTTCGTACCTTCCTCTATTCGCAGCGTGTGAAATTGCTCCTTCAGATACAACTGACTTGAGATGCTATTTGCCTGATACATCGCTTCAAGCTTTTCCCAAAGCTCTTTGGCTGTGGAAATTCCATGCACGTTTGCAATAATATTCTTAGCCAAATTTAGTCTAACTGCACTTGCAACTCTCAAATCCAATTCATCTCATTCTTCATCACTCATGTTGGATTTCTTAGAACATTTGCTGGAACCACTCCTAGACTCCGTTGGACCACCATCATCACTTAACTTTTCAGAAGCACTACCACTCGATCTTCCCTTCAAAGCCTTGTGCCACAAGCCAAAGTTCATTATTCCATCAAATTTCTCCACGTCAATCTTCACTAGACTCATAAAGCTTGCGAATCTGCAAATAGTGAACAACCCACACTATTCACAATACCATCTCTAACTTGTTTCAAGAAATCTTTTCTGGTGTGGAAGTTCAGACAATGCTGCAACCACAAAGCATATTTAGAAAACTCAAAAAACCTACGAACCTAAAGCTCTGGTACCACTTGTTGGGAAAACAATCTTCCACTGCTACCGCATAAATAAGCAGAAAAATAACTGATAAATTAAAAGAAAGCAACAAAATAAGAAACATTCGAATTTACGTGGAAAAACTCTAAAACTGGCGAAAAAAACCATGGACAAAAAGAAACTCCACTAAGTGAAAAATGATTATAATCACATAAAATTCTCTCTCCAATCCCAATTACAAATAAATACTCACTCAAAATTTTATATCACTCACTTATTTAGAGTTAGTATACCAAACTCCTTTTATAGTGCTGGGAGCCCATGACTTTCTTGTACATTTTCAATGTGGGATAATTACTCTTCTAATATATTGCCAAAAATCTTACCGCTCATGCACCTATTGTTCAATCTAATTGTTCTTCTTTTTATAACTTCCATCCTTATTTCTCCATATCTTGGAAGAGGAATGGTTTTTTTTTTTGGGATAGTTTTTACCCACATTGAGTTTCCTATGCTCCTAATGATAATTCTTATAGTTGTACCTAACTGTTTGTGTGTTAATGCATTGTTTTTCCGTTTTTAAAAAAAGTGTTTCTTTTAAAAATGTTCTTAAACCAATCCAATTTTTTAAAAAAGTGATGCTTTTTTTTTTTGTTACCATTACCAAACATTGCAAAAAATTAAATAAATACTTATAACCATCACACCAATCCATGTGGTAGATAAACTATTTGTAGTTTCATATAATTAGCTAGGATTAGATCATGAGTATCACAAGGCTAAATTTTTTACTCGAAATTGTTGCACTGTGTTGTGCTGGGTTCTCTGGCTCGTCTATACATGCACGACGAGTTAGCATTACTAGTTGACAAAACGCCTTTTAGCCAACCATTATGTTTCACAACCCACTCTTAAACTCTCTATTTTGGATGTGACTCAAAACAAACCTCATAGGAAGTTCTCTCAACTCTCATTATCAATTAAAGTACACTGTGTATGTACCTTATGAAAATCACAAAGCTAGATCTGACATTATTATAAATTTAAACAAAAGAGAACAAAAAAAAAAACATTAAAATTTTAGATCTTTCTAAAAATATAAAGACAGTTGCTAGATGACTCGTTCTACAAGACGGTTTTTTTCAGAATCATGATTCAGTCGTTCGTAACGTGAGGGCAACCATGCAATTATTTATAATATATGCAATTTTAGAAGAAAAATAATTAACTGTACGAAAAAAAAAGATAAAGGCACGAGCCCAAATTATTTATTCTAAAAAAATAGTTAACCATCATTAAAAAGCGACTCATTCTACAAGACAGTTTTTCAGAATCAGGACTCAGTCGTTCATAATGTGAGGACAACCATACAATTATTCATAATATACGCAATTTTAGAAGACAAATAATTAATTATACAAAAAAGTTAAATAGATAAACGCACGAGTCCAAATTATTTATTCTAAAAAAAATAGTTAACCATCATTAAAAAGTGACTCATTCTACCAGTTAGTTTTCCAAAATCACGACTCAGTCGTTCATAATGTGAGGACAACCATACAATTATTCATAATATTCGCAATTTTAGAAGACAAATAATTAATTGTGTAAAAAATTAAATAGATAAACACGTGAGTCCAAAATATTTATTCTAAAAAAATAGCTAACCATCATTAAAAAGCAACTCATTCTACAAAAACAATTTTTCAGAATCATAACTTAATCCTTCGTAACGTGGGGACAACCATACCATTATTCATAATATACACAATTTTAGAAGACAAATAATTAATTGTGCAAAAAAAAAAAAAAGATATACGCACGAATCAAAATTATTTATTCTAAAAAATAGTTAACCATTGTTAAAAAGAGAAAAGTCACTAAAATAAATTTAAATGGGACGATTGGATTTGGCGTTTTGTGAGTGACAGTGGGTCGATCGTACTGCCAAATCTCTCTTTTTTCTCTCACTCCCTTTCTCACATCCCCGATTTCAAGCAAGAAAAGCGATTTTGGCATTTGATTTTGTTCCCCACACGTTTCACCGAAAAAGCATGCACCCACCCACCCCGCGCGCTTAAATATAGTTCGGAGGGAACTTCCAAAGTTGCTAGACAAAGAGGCGCGAAACTCGTCCCTCGAAAAAAGCTCTCCATATTTAGAAACTTCTCGGTCCTAGACATATAGCTATTTATTCCTTCAGTTCTTCATCTCTCTCTCTCTCCGTCTCTCTGGATATCTTCATCGCCAAATGCATGGAGCTTCGTTGATGTCTCTTTCGGATTCAGATGATTCAAGCCGAATCATTCACAGGTGCGCTTTACTTTTTTTGTTTAGATTTTTCGAGTCGGAAACTCGTGATGTGATCGAAAAAACCCTAGGTTTTCTTGATTTCTGCTTCTTCATTTGTTAAGTTCGTCTCTGTTCCTTCGTTTGTTCGATGCATTCTCGTTTGTATCTGGAGAAATCGTGGATGTAGAAGTTGTATCTCAGTGTCCGTACGATTTGTCGTAAGACGGTGAACGACAAGGAGAGGGAGAAACGTTGTGTTCTGTTTCTTCTGTCGTATGTTTCTTCGTTTTTTTTACGACTGTTCTTCTTGGATTATTTCGTTCTAATCTCTTCTGGAGATGTGATTTAATAAATCTGATCGCTATGGATGATAGATACCAAGCGCGAGTTCCTTTTTTTACTGTAGAAAGTGTTTTGCGAGTGTATTGTTTGGTGTATGGTGACGGATGTTTGATGTTGTGAGGGAAAGTCTGACGAATGCTGTTGTCAATGGAAGGATATACGAATTTATGAATCTTGTTTAGCTCATAGAAAAAAGAACAGAATAATTTTCCTATAAAACGCTCGATTAATTTTTAGAGCACAAATTATTCGAGATCAAGCAAAGATTTATTGTTTTTTCTTCTACTTTTTTTTCCGGTGTTTGGTAAATGTGTAGAACTTGCATCAATTTGCACATCTCAGTTCTGAGCTGTAAACTTGAGATCTCTGTTTTACAATTTCTCCTATTTATCTTTTTATTCCTTCTATTGTATTCATCAGGACCATCACAATTCTCATTCACATTTTATGTTTGGATGAAGTTAGTTGTACATGTAATTGCTGGTTATAAAGTAATAATGTATTCGGTTAAACATACATTAGTGCGAAGATCTACAAGTTAAATAAATATTTGGCTAACTTCTGTCTTGATTGTGGTATTGGCTGACGACTTTGGAGTTAGCATGTGAGAATCTTACTAGTAACTTAAAATTTGTTTGGAAAAGTATACAGCATGCATTATTGTCGTTTAGTTAAATCTTACAATTTTGTCTGCACAAATTGCTTGACTCTGAGAAATCAGAATCATATAGCATAGTCGGCTTGTTGTTAGATTAACTCATTAAGGAATTATCATAAGTGCAACTTTTGTTGAGGAATTTAGAGTATAAATATTTAGTTAGTTTGATATATATTGTTGAGCATGCAAAAACGTCTTAACATTTACATGGAAGGCATAGACTAAAACAACATGCATGGTCACTTGTCTTTTTTCTTAAGGCATAATTGTAACTATGCACTTGCACAGGCACACGTGATCCATCTGTACTAAGGCTTACCTTTGACATCTAATCTTTGTGTCTATAATGGCAATCTCGCCCAGGCATGTATCTTAATCAGGTCCATATATGTTTTGACACCCAAATACCTTTTGTCCCTTTCAATTTGTGCAGATAAATCATCCGTCCCTGAGCTTTTACTTCATCTTTGGTTCTCTTATCACCTTTATGTTGTCAGCTAAAGATAATATTGTCATTTTCTTCTTCAATGGTTATAGCAAAGTTGTGACTCTTTTTGCAACTTGGTTTTTTAGGCCTGGACTCCTTTTGTACATTTCATTTATCAATAAAATTTATTTCCTATAAAAATGTATATTTAGTCAAACAATGGTTGGTATTTGTCTTGATTGTTTGTGTAGGAAACTTTGAACATATAAAAAAAATGTACAGTTTGCTATGTCCATATCCATAAAGAGTTATTTTCGTGGACACTTTTTTGGAGTTTTTACTTTTTTAATGTACAATATATGCTTCCATCGCATGGTTAGGCTGGTAGGAACTTGTGTGCCTACCTCATGCCTTAACATTGTGCATGCAGTGCATCTATTTTGATGAAATTTTTTACACTATATGATATATTAATGAATGTTAAGAATATGTATGAAGTAACAAGTATTGAGTTTGGTTTTCCTTGTTGATAGTGTTCTTGATTTACTCGATATTGTTGGAAGTTATTTTATGTCATCACTTCACTTGTGATAAAAGATTAACTGTATTACTTATAGAAAAGAACTTGAATTGAGATACTTAAGCATATTGTTCGAAAGCATTCTAGTGATATGAGATTACTCAAGAGGGTAGGGTTCCTGGTTTGTTTTGTGAGATTTGTGGTAACTCTAGTTTTGAAAATGCCTTAGCATGTAGTTAGTGTGTATATTGTAATAGTTTGTGGAATAACCATAAATTTTTTGTTAGCTACTACCTGGTGTGACCAAAATTTTATGTAAACTCCTCCCTCAGCCTGAAAGAGACCAAACTCTGACTTTATGCTCAAAATCCTCTGCGACTCTTTGGATTTCCATAATCAATCCAGTTAAGGTTGAAAATGTTTATCGTATTTAGATTGTCTTTGAAACATTACTTGGACTTCTAAAATGTCTTTTTAAAAAAAGAGAACTGAAATACTGTAGTTCATATGTTAAATGCGAGCTGACTATGCAAAGAAATTGACATCATGGTCTCTAATATTAGAAAGCTATGTTATGAGAGGTCGATTGAAGCTATTAAGCTCATCTTTTCAGTGTACTACACCATGCAGATCAAAATTGTAATGAAAAGAATTATGAAATATCTTGTCTGGACTGGAGCTTAACAATTATTTTTTGTTTCTTAAAAGTAAAACTAATGTGTTTTTTTTGGTCAAAACATATTTCAATAATTATTTTTTAGAACTTGTTTGCCTTTTACTCTTGAAGATGAACTTTTTTTTTTTTTTTAAGAACTAAAGTGGTTCTTCATTTAGAAATATAGGTATGTAAGGTTTCATGAGCATGGTTACATCATATTGGAAAAGGAATAAAAACAGCTGTGTCATTTGGAAAACACACTTAAACGACTCTACATTGTTCATCTTTAAATTCAAAATATTGATATAAATTGGAACAGTTTCTGTTATTTGTTCTGGTTAAGAATGTTGTTCCTTAATGCACCAAATACTCATCTGGAAAATTTGGTACCTCGGTTCATCAACTTGCTGATTAAAAATTTTAAAATATCACTGTTGTTTTTGTTTGATCCTTTGTAATATATGTCCTTGTGGCAACATATCAAATATTATTATTATTTTTTATAAGAAATGTGAGTATATTAACAAGAGAGAGGAAAAGAGCGTAAGGGCTTGGGAAGAGGGAACCACTGCCCACAAAAGAACTAAAGAAGAGCTTTCCAATGGTTCATAATCATAGAAAGGCTGTAGTTACAAAAGAATTTCCTATGATTAAAACACCACCAAGATGAGGTGTATAGTGTATTCTACAAAAAATTTAAGTAGAAGCCGCATCTTCTAAAGTATGAAAATTCCTCTCAAGCCAAATGTGCCAAAGGAGTGTTCTAGCTGCACAATTCCAAATAATATCAAATATTATTTTGGTCCACATATTTCCTTTAAAATTCATGTTTAGCTTGTAAACTTACATGTATCATAGCCAATATGTATGTTATATAAAAAAAAGTTTTAGTGTATAAATTTGGCTCTGGTACATATTGCTATCAGGACTTTAAATTCCTTGGTTTGAAACTAGGAGTTGTTTTGTTCATGCATTTTGGATCATGTATGAGTTTTTGATTTGATAATGCCTTTTCTGCTTCTAGTTCACTGTGCCATGATCCGATTACAAAAGTGCTATCTGGGATGTAAACTCGAAGGGTATTGAATAGATTTGAACTCGGAAGTCAGGTAAAAAGATCAAAACTCTGTGTCTTCTCCTTCCTGTTTACTTAATTTTTAGTTATGAATGAGCAAGGCTTCTATTTTTGTGTCGTTCTGCTGACTTTTTCTTGGTCTAAATGTGTCTATACATCATTTGTTGTTGTGTTGAATGTGCTTATATTTTTTACAATGGACATGGATCTAGTAAATCTATACTTTGCGTGAAAAGAGAAGTTTTGGGAGTCAGTATCCATTCAAGCATCGTTTGTTCATCGTTACTGTTGAAGTTAGAGTTATCATTCGTTATTCACCACTGTTTACCTATTTTTTGGTGTTGCTTTTAGTTGTCAATTTTTTATAAGAAACTATTACGGTGGGAATAATTTGAGGCAGCACTCTTTTTAGCTTTTTCTACTTAGCCAGTGCAACTCTGCTGTAGTTCCTCACATCCTCTCATTCTGACCTTTTCCTATGGATTATTTTTCTCCTCTTTGTTGTCTTGTTTATTGTTTATTTCTTCGAAACTCACTTCTTGCATAACTTTAGTGCTTAAAGATTAGCATTTTTAGAAGGGACTTTAATTGGGTCCTCACTTTGGCGTATCTTTCCACATTTTGATCATGGATTTGTGATTCTCAACTATTTGAAGCTTTATATCTTTTAAAGTAGCTGTCTATGCAAATAGCTTCCTGGATTTAATGTCAAGTGTAGCTGCATTATTTGCTTAGGCATGTGATAAAGTAATTGAACATGATTTTAGATAGATGTTCGTTGGGCAGTGCTATACATTTATTTACTTATAATTAATCCAGATATAATTTTTAGTTTGTACTTTGTTGCTCTTTGCTTTGCTCATCGTGTGAGTTAGTCTGCACATTTACTGTCCTTGCATTTTCTTTTCAGTTTCAAATCTTAGAAAGTTCTCTGATTAACCTTGGTGTGTAGTTGACCTTTTTCCTTACTTGCAGCTTTCGGCGGCGCATGCGGTGCTGCTTCATTTGTGAGGTACAGACGAATGACTGGCAACTTTGTTCCATTGCTATTCCTTTAGCGTTTACATTTGTTCATATCTGGATTCAAGCCTTCTCTAGAATCTTTTCGTGCAAATTATTCTGGCTACCTTCTCTCATTGACATTGATTTTGCATTCATTCTTCTCTCGGTGATAAATGCAACTCTCAACTTTTGACCATTACTATACCGAGTGGGCAAGCACAAAAAAGTTAAAACTTACTGGAAGAAAAATTAGACGCAGGCAAGATTTGAAGAATGGGCTCTGTTTCGAGCATGAATTGAGAATAATCATAAGAATATCAATAGGGTAGAGACTACATCTCACTTATGGATTCTAAAATTTCAATTTGGTAACTTTTTCCTCTGCCGCTTGGCTAACTTGCAGTGATTGCATTTCACGTTAGACCAAGAATAATTAAAAATCTAGAACAATAGGTTAGTCGAAAATCTTCTTTAGCAGTCAGTAATCCTTTCTGTTGCTCTTGCTCTTACCTTTTGCCTTTTGCATTAAAAGTTGGCTATCCTGTATGTCCATTTTTCATCTTGGCCAGCTTGCTTGCTGGAAAGTGCAATCTAGCAATCAGAGGTCGGGGTGCCCGTGTTTTCCGTTCAAATCCTCTGACACAAACAAACCCTGCAATATGACTCAAAATTTAGCTTGTGCACAGACACACACAAACGGAAAATATAGTTTGAGGCGGAATCATTGTTGATAGTGCGACAACCGCACCATAAGAAGATAAGATTCTACTTAAAAATGCAGAATAAGAAAGTTTAGATATTTGATGCCCTAATCTAGCCATGTCATTATTAAGTGGACCGTCATTTTTTTTTCCTTGGGAAATTTGCTTATTATCCATATAGGATGCAAAATACCTTGAGTTAGAAGATTTTTATTCACTCAGATATTTCTCATGTTTTTCTGATCTCTTCGGTTTTTTCTACCTCAGTTACGGATGATCAGAACCCTTGGTACATCAGGGGAATGCATATCCAATTATCAAGGTGATCATCTTCTCACTTTGGGTATGAAGTCCTTTGTATGTTTCTTCTAAATAATGAAACAAACCTCACTAGCATGTAGACGAGAACCGCATTACAGGCCGATACCCCTTCACTGATTGGTGTGGTGTGCAGAAATCCTTCGCTTCTCTGAAGTCCTAAATCTTATTGGATTTCTTAACTACTTTAAATTCCTAGTAGGAAGTTCCTTTTTATTAAGGAACACTCAGATATATAGATAAAATGAAAAGCAGAGAGGGCGGGAAGAACTCCCCAAAAGAGTATTATTTTAGTAAGAAACTGAGACTTAATGTTGAAGAAAATGACTAAACAAAAGATGGGGGACGAGGAATCCCCCGAGGACTGAAGGGTTACAAAAAGGAGGCCCAATAGTATTACGAGAGACATCTGCAGTTAGCACGGATGGAGGTTGTATTATGATTTAAAAAATGTTTATGGAAGACACCGTAGTTGCAGTCTCCTCCCAATTATACCCGAAAGATCTCAATCTCATGGAAAATCCTTTTATTTCCTCTTCCGTATCTCAAGACTGATCTAACAACACTCAGCTACAAAATCTTCGGGTTTTTTTGTTTTGTTTTCTTGGTGTGATGGTCACAATGAGTTCGGATAAAGAAACATTCCAGCGTTCTTTAGAATCATTATAGGCGTGAGAAATTGGAAAGGAATCTAATGGAAACAGGCCAAGGAAATTGCTACGTAAACAGGCCAAGGAATCTCGGTCAGGAAGTAGCCGAGAGGCTTAGTTCTCTTGCAAAACTATACGTAAATTGTATCTAAATCCCATACCTCCTCTCATTTTATTTATAGCCAATAGAAGAATCTAATAAACTCCTCGAGGGGGCAACTCATTGATCATCATTATTTAATCCCAATAACAGTCCTAACTTTACTGTGCCCTTGAAATATATCTTATCTTTAATCCCAATACACTGAAATTTTTTGCTACTATATGCTCCTTCGGTGAAAATTCCTCAGATGAGAGTGCCAGACCTTTTCTCAACTCAGACCCATTGAAGAAACATTTCCAGGTTAAACTTTAAATTTATGAGCAAGAAACTTTAGTTTCTCAAAATCTGTCGAGTATTAAAAATCCAAATGTAGTTCAAGCTATTGGCATGTTAGAAACAACTAGCAAGACCATAAGGCTGTTTGGAATGCAATTTTTGAATTCCAATCTTTTGATCTCTTTACAACTTGTGTGTTCTCTTCTGAATCCATATAGTTCTCATTCCTTCTTAAATTTCTTTTTTCCTTTTTTCTTGGCTCCTCAGACATTGGTTTCATCGTGTTTGGGTCTTATGGTTAAACTGCTCGCTTCGTTTCTCCCTCATGTAGATTTCACCTTCAATGTTGAAACTTTAGGCTTCTTGTTGACACTACTACATTTGGTTGTCAAGGTAACTCGTAGGATATTAAATTTTAGGTAAATGGTCATTCTCTCTAAGTCTTTTATTATTTACATGACTCTTATTAATCACCAAGTCAATCCATTGTGGTTATCACTCCTAAGGTATTAGCCTCTTAAGTAGTGCAGCTTAGTTCAAATTTCTATCTCTCAAGCTTTTCTCCTATCCTAGTTGGGGTAGTTCCCCTTGGTGAAACATTTGCTTAAGTGATGAATCTGGTGTTCTCTTCTTTGTTTGGCCTTCCTTCAACTGCAACGAACCCATCACTTTGTGGATTTGTTCCATCTTGTTAACTGATTATTGATAATGTATTCCTAATAACAGTCCAAACATGCAACTTGAGTATGACTCTACTGGTTAAAGCATGTCCTCAACCATGAGATTAGAAGTTCGTATTTTCCTACTACACATGAACTCAAAAAAAAAAAAAAAACCCTAATATATCATTTTCATAATGATTGCTCCTATAACATTTAGCCACAAAATCTTAGCTATATTCATGATGAATTGAGTCTAAATAAGATATCCTACTATTTCTTTTCTTGAGAAATCCTCATACGATTATCATTTTTCAATTTTTGGGATGTTCCGACAACAGCATCAACCATTTCTCTACCATATTTGCTGGAAGTTATTTGGAGCCATAAAGCTTCTCAATATAGGGTTACCCCACATCTTAAACAGAGTTTCTAGATAAATGTAGGACAAGATGTCTAACAATAAAAGGTCATCAACCAATTTATTGACTTTTTCCATGCTGACATTTCAAGACATCTATGTGACGTACGAAGAGCCATCCTAAAGAATTAATACTGCTAAGATCATCTTGAACATGGAAAAGCCTTAATTGAGGAGGTAATGACTAATGAGGTTTTCCCCCACTCCACAGAAACCAGTGTTTTTTTTATTCTAATATTCTAAAAACAAATCTTATCTGTCAAAAAATTTATCAAAATATACAGTTTTTAAAAGCTTTACTTTTTAAATATAATTTCCCATGTTTTCAGTCACTCAAAGAGAGCATAAAAAATATAAATAAAAATAGAAGAGAGAGAAAAGAAACAAAGAAAAAAAGTCTTTAATAACGTGCTTTAGCGGTCTTTTCCGCCGTATTTTATAAATACCGCCGAAGCCTCCCATTTACAGTAAAGCAGATTGCGTTTTGTTTTGTTATGTATTTTCAAATTTAAATTTAGATTTTTAAAAATGTTAAGCTCTTTATTTAGAAAAAGTTAACAATCTTGTTTTTAAGATGAAATGGTCGCGAGTAAAAGTTCCTATTCTTTCTCTACTTTTTCAAAATTTCATTATTTAGACATGGATTCTATTTTTTTAAAAGTTCCTATAGTTGGTTCTTTATAAACTTTCTTTGATGAAGCTTATAACGTGTCATAAGTATTTATGCTAACATTAGGGTGTCTTTCAGCATGAATGAAATGATAAATATATATATATATATATATATATATATATATATATATATATAAGATAAGATTTTCTCGAACAAATTAATTAAATATATAAGGGTAATGTACATCCTGACAATTAAAGAAGTATGATATGATTGATGTGGTGGCCGTACTCCGGCTGCTCCAAATATTGCTATTTTTCATTTCTAAATTTTCGTTCTTTTTTTTGGGATCATCAAGCATGGTGGCATTGAAAAAGTAACAGCGGCTAAAAATTAATACCGTTGAAAAATTAATTTATTTCTAAAATTTGTTTCATTAAATTGATTTACTGAAGCATCGTGTTCTTCACATTTTTATTGATTACTTTAATGTATTAATATGAAAAAACGATCCCACCATGCTCGAAATTCTTCAAATTTATAAATGATATGTTTTAAGCCAAACATTTTTTCGTCCCATATGTAAGTCTAGAGGTATTAATAATTAAAATAAGGAATTGTTATTTTAGTTTTCAAAGTTATTTTTTAAAACCAAATTAATTATGCACTTTATAAGTAAAAATATATTTTTTTATAATATTTTTTTCAAATGGCTCAGTAAGTTTGGTAACGTTCTATGTGCAAGTCAATTCTTTTTGAAATGATGCCCTATGACTATGAATAGTTTTTTTTTTTTTTTGACATACCAATGACTATGAATAGTTGATTTAGAAATATTAATAATTAAAATAAGAGACTACTTAGTTTTCGAAGTTATTTTTTAAAACCAAATCAGGTGTACGCTTTTTAAGTAAAAAATATATTTTTTGTAATTTTTTTTTCAAACGGCTCAGTAAGTTTGATAAGGTTGTGTTTCTTGTCTTTTGTTTTATTCTTAAGAAAAGAAAAAGAAAAACATATCTGATAAATATTCTTGTTCTTTTTAAGCTTTTAGATAATTTCTTAATTTAAAAATTAAAAAAACTAAAATTTTAAAAACAATATACTAAATTGATACCTTTATTATTTTTTTATTTTTATTTATTTATTTTTTTATTTTTTTGTAAAAATTGATATAATGATTTATTTATTTATGTTTCCGAAAGGTTGAACTATAATTATTAGGTAGCATTTTTGCTTTTGTTTTTTTTAAAGGTTTATTCCTATTTATTTATTTTTTGTATTCTAATTATTTTTAAAATCAACTTAGAAATCATAGACCCCCCAAAAAAAACTAAAACAAAAGAAATCATAGAACAAATCTAAAATCAGTAAGGGCATATTTGAAAGTGATTTTGAAGATTAAAATCACTTACAATAACTTCAAAAATATGCCGTTAATAATTTAAATTAACTTAATGTTTGATTCTACACTTTTATACTAAATTGATACCTTTATTATTTTTTTATTTTTATTTATTTATTTATTTATTTTTTTGTAAAAATTGATATAATGATTTATTTATTTATGTTTCTGAAAGGTTGAACTATAATTATTAGGTAGCATTTTTGCTTTTGTTTTTTTTAAAGGTTTATTCCTATTTATTTATTTTTTGTATTCTAATTATTTTTAAAATCAACTTAGAAATCATAGACCCCCCAAAAAAAACTAAAACAAAAGAAATCATAGAACAAATCTAAAATCAGTAAGGGCATATTTGAAAGTGATTTTGAAGATTAAAATCACTTACAATAACTTCAAAAATATGCCTTTAATAATTTAAATTAACTTAATGTTTGATTCTACACTTTTAAAGGTGATTTTTATACCATAAAAATTGATTTTGAATAATTAAAAGGGTGATTTTCATATCATAAAAATTGATTTTGGATAATTAAAAAAATATTTTGGAGTGATTTTGAATATGACAAAAGTGATATTAACTATTTTAAAATTATTTTTAAACATGTCCGTAAGTATATTATAATATGATGGATTGTAAAATCACCATAATCTTTATCAACTAAAAACCAATTTGTCCTTTTCAAAATGAAGTCAAATAATACTTAAATTCTTATTTCAGTCGTTTGCTGTTGTACACTGAAATTTTTATGGTAAAAAGAATAAAAAAGAGAAGATGAGAAAGCTCCGCAACGGAATACGCATTTTGCCTTTGAAAATAATATCTTTTTGGGAAAAAATTCTGTGATTTTTTTTTTTTTGAGAAAAAAATAGGTCCAATGATTGTTTTCTTCAATTAATAATTTTAATTCAATGTATGAAAATGGATAAGTACAATATTTTTTAAGTAAAATTTTGAATAAATGACCTAATCATTCACACGAAGTAAACTAATTTATTTCATGATTGTGTCTAAATTAAAATTTGAATAAATTATCTAATCAACGTTATTTGAGTGAAACAAAGAACCATTAAACTAGATTAAAAAAGCATCTAGACTCGAGATAACTCATAAAATTCTATGGCTCTTTGATTGTGATTTAAATCGTTTGTCCCTCCTGTTGAAATGATTTTGTTAAAATATATTTTTTATTTTTCTATTTAAAAAATTTGAAACTAAGGACAAATACGACCGTTTCTGACCAATGCATGCCTATGGTGATAAAATTTTCCTATTTGACGGTCTATTTTGGAGGATTCTGGCATATAAATTTTATCTTAAGTAAGAGGATTCTGTAATTTCAGTGAATTTTATGCTTTTAATATCTCACCAGGTTTAAAATTTTGGCGACTGCTACTTTTCGTATTTAGATCTCTATGCAATAAATTTGACAAATTAAAAAAAATACATACCTCTCCAAAAGCATTGCTGAATCTCCTCCGTCACTAGACCTAGAGGCATAAAAGTCATATATTCAGTAATTTTTCATTGTTTAAACTCGGAATTCAGGAGTTTATTAAAAAAAAAAAAAAAACTGGTAATCAGCATAGCCTTGAATTTTTCATTGTTTACCCTTGAATATTGTTGATACTGATGTTCCAAAGTAGACAGTTCGTCTTGGTAGGTTCCATAGCCATTTTCTTGGAACATCGATAGGATTTGTACTAGATTCATGATCTGCAAACATCTGTAAATTTGAAGAGAAAATATGCAGTATCTGTTATCTTGATGTCAAAAGTCACATTTTTTTTTTCTCTATGTAATCAAAGAGGTTATTATTATTATTATTATATGTTTGGAATGAGAAAATTTGAGATGGATGTTATTAGAATATTTTGTTGGGATGTTTGTTAAAATAAACAGAAAATAAGAATTTGACTAACATAATTTATGAATGAAAAATCAAAAACTATGTTAACATGAGCTGCAATTTAGGTTGTAATTTAGGCTATCATTTGAGGACTTTCCTTTCTTGATTTCCCCTTTTGTGTATTTATTTTCTTGTATTATTCATAGTAAAGATACAAGATATATCAATAAAAATACAAAAAGCTGCAATCTAATAAAGCTCAATTGGTCATTGAATTTTAAAACCAGTCAAGGACTTTCAATTTTGTTTCTTTTTGGTTCTTGAATTTTTCAGTTCGTTCAATTTTGGTCTCTTATATTTGAACCTTTCAAAATGTCAATTTTAGTTTTTGGGATTTTAAAAATTAACAATTGTTGTCGATGCTATGTTATTTTTCTGTCAAATATCCACTTGCTAAATGTATGTTTGTAATCTATATGACTTGAAATCCTGTCATATAACATACTAGTATACATATTCAAAGTTATGTCATTAATTTGTTAAAAACAAAATAAAGATAAGGATCAAAATGGTTATTTTTTTTGAAAGTTAAGGACTAAAATAGACATTTTTAAAGTTCAATGACCAAAATAGAACAAAGTGAAAAATTAAAAAACCCAAATAGATGCTTTGAAAGTTTAAGAACCAAACTAAAAGTTTAAGGATCAAAAGGGTATTTGAATCGTATATATAGTGGTAGTATAGGATTTGAAATTACTTCATTTTAAAGGGTAAATAAATAGAAAGATTTCAAATTAAATCACTCAAATTCTCGGGGAAACAAATAGAGCATTAAAGATCATCTACTTTTTCTACCGAAGATGATGGTGTTGGATAAGACTTACCTCGTTGACCTGAAAATACGTTCCATTGAGTGGAAAGCTCCCTCGCATTGCGGTTCTGCAAGGTATCTGGAATTTTGCAAGGGAGGAAATGTAGAAAGGTTTAGATACTAAAATTCTCTCATGGTAATGAAATGAATTCAAGTTAGGGCATGTTTGAAAGTGCTTTTAAAACGGTTAAAATCCATTTTGTTATGTTTAAAATTACTTCTAAGCAAGTCTTTAATCAATCAAAGTCAATTTTGATTGTATGAAAATCTTGTGTAGAAGATAAAATTAAATATTAAAATGATTATATGAAAATCACTTTTAATAAATTACTTTGTAAACAAATCAATTTTACCATATTCAATATTTCTAAAATCATCCCAAACATGATCTTAATATTTTTTTGGATTTTACCAGAAGCGTTCCTCTGACTGTTTGAGAATTAGCTTCTCTTCTACTATTGCATGTGAAGCATGTTTTCTCATTGCAGAGCCTGTCTGGGTCTTCGGATCCACAACTTTGTTCTGGTGGTTGAATCGAGTTTGCTGTTTCACCTGGAGATTTTTGGAAAAATTTAAATAGTTGTTAATGATGACAATTCTCTCTTCTTCTGCTGAAAATTAAGTTAAATTATAAGTTTAGTCTTTGAACTTTGAGATTTGTATTTATTTGATTCTTAAACTTTTAATTTTGTGTCTAATAGATCCTTAACAAGTATGAAATTTTTAAAAATTAATTGATCAATCAAATGTAAATTTGAATTTTGTGTCTAATAGAACCATAAGATTTTATTTTCGTGTAGATCTGTGAATTTTAAAAATTCAGGGACTAAATTTATAATTTAGCAATAAAACTGTTATTTTCCATCAACCAGTGTTTCACCCTCTCTGTAGGTTACCAAGATGGAAAAGGGGAAAAGAAAGGAGGCAGATAAAAGGAACAGAAAATCATTGCTTTATAGAGCTGACTACTGCTTACCTGGCGTCCATATCGCAAGAAGATATGGGCTTGGGTCATCAGGTTCTCGTCTATCCATCTGTATGTTTAAATAACTTATTGTTATGCTAAAAGAAAAACTTATTGTTACTTTAAATTTAATGCTGGCGCGTTTGTGCATCAAAGTAAAATGGAAATGTTACCTCTTTTAAGAGCGGATGTGAATCTGGAAGTTCATACCTGCATTTTGATAAACACAAGAGTTATAGACTGCATTATTTAGATTGTTTTTTATTTGTTTATTTGTTTATTATTATTATTAGATTTCTTTTTATGAGAAACCGAGGTTTCAAATTGAAAGAATGAACAAGGACATAAAAAAAAAACCCAACAAAGGATCAAGCCTAACTCATAATTACAAAAAGAAGTTAGAAATCGAATCCCACGCCAATATATTAAAGCTAATGACCTTTCAAGTCTCCTCTCTATACCTCTCCCCCTCCCTCCTAACCAAATACTCCATAAAACTGCAAAGAACCAAGTAGATTGGTTATTTTGTTACTATCCTAATGTTAAAATAATGTGCTTTATTTAATTTAAAAAAAAAAATTCTTTTATTGCTTTTATATTAAAAAAGAAATGAACAAGCTATAAAAACAACTTACACTTGATGCTCTGTTCGTAGCCTGCTCACATTCTTCAATTTTGGCGTTGGGATAGAGGCAGCTTCTTGGTTCAAGGCAACTAAAGCTCTGGACATATCGCCTTCTGGGATGTAATTTTGTAAAGTTGTTTTGAACTCTTCCATGCTGAGTTTGATGGTAGGAATTTCATCAGGATCCTCATAAAATGAATCTTCAATATCACTTTCAGTTATCTCATTGGGTTCAGGTTCGGGCGTCGCTGGTACTTCAACTATTGGCTCACACTTGCTGGTGCCCAAGGTATTTTCTGTATAAGTGCTTCCTTCAGGAGGAAGAATTGGCAAAGGACTTGAGACTACAGCTGGCTGCTTCTCTGTGGCAACCGGATTGGTCGAAGTCACAATGCGCTTTTCATCCGGTGCTGGCAGAGCAAGTCGGGCACTGCACTAAATACAGTTCATGTTTTAGTAACGTGTTGAAAAGGTAAGCCTATAGGCAAACGAGTGGACCATATTTATGAACCGAATTTCTTGCATTGGAACTTTCTATTAGGTACCCAAACATAGAAAACACAAGATAGTAATATATTATAACAATAGTCAATAGCCTTTTGAGATGGCTCTCTCCCAAAGTCCCAGAATGGACAATTCCACTAAAATGATCTACACCTTCTAAGGTCCCTAACACTCCTTATAACCAAGATACACCTAACTAATTACCACTATGCCCTTGCTCTACTATTCTACTAATCTCCCCCACATATGTCATACTAGTACTCACACTTTTATGCTATAATATTAGTTCCCTTTGATACGTATGATAGTTTTTGTCAATTTACCTAGATTAGTCTGTAGTTCTACATGAATACTCAATGATATACCAAATTGTTGGAAAGCCAGTTTCTGATGGTGTCAGCTATAGACAGGATTGTAAAAACATGCAATTTTAAAGAAATTGACAAACCTTGCAAAAGCACTTGCGAAGTGCTTGCACTCTCCTCTCATTGGACATGCATTGCAATTTGGTTTGCTCTTTGTGCAGAACACCTAATATCACAGTTACAAATCAACATTTCCATTATGCATATCCACTGTGTACTTTAAAAAGACGAATTGCATCTACAGTCTTATGACTCACCTTTCCAAATGTAATTAACTGGTAGTGTAGTTCATACCTATGCAATAGACACTTGGTCAGTTATAAGTATAATATAACCTTAATTCAATTCAAAAGAAATTGATTTCAATTTGTTGCTTATTTTTCAGTCATCAAACATGAATAATGAATGTATTGAGGGTTACAGTGTTCGCTGATCAAGTTTGCATAATCTTGGCCACAGATATTTTTGAATGGACTCCAGCACTGGATACCTACAAAGAACGAAGATTAGAAGTTTTGGTTAAAGAAAACCGACCATTCATCAGTCCAGTATCACTTACAGTTCTAGAAGGTGTAATTGAAGTGACTCAGGTAACGGTTGGAGAGGGACCCAACCAAGCCGAACGGCTATTCTTCCAACATTTGTGTCAACCTATGTAGAAAGCAATTTAAGATGATATTAGAAGCCCGTCTATTAAGCTTTAAGATAAATGATTGGTTTTCCGTGAGAAATCATACTGGGAAAGCAAGATGATGAAGTGTTAATAGACGAACACACTCCACACTTTTCAAACCCAATCCTCGTACACTCAGTAGATAATCCCTGCAGCAGATATATATATATATATATATATATATATATATATATATATATATATTTATGTTATATAAATATAAATCAAATAAATAAATCTGCTAAAGAAGCTAGAAATGATAAAAATTTAAATGTCATACTTTGCTTTGTCTGGGGGAACATCTCTTAACCATTCAAGATCAATGCTCCCATGATCTTTTACTAGACGATTCAAAAACTCCTGCAACATTATTTTGTGATGGAAAGAGTAGTTGTTACTCCTTGGTATATAAGCTAATCTAAGTAAAAGTAGGCCTTTAAAGACCAATTGCTTGCACGTACCTTAATTCGTTCAGCTAGCATGTTGTTCATTCCTCGTTCCTTGATAGCACTTGAAATTTCATGAACGCTGGCTAGTCTGATTGCTTCATAGTCTATTGAGTCCATTGCATCCTTGCTTTTTTCTTTTATTTGTCCATTGGCTTCCACCTGCTTTCTCAAAATATCCCAATCAACTGCACTCTTTTTCTCACTGACCTTTCTTCTTTTTGCTTTTGACGTGCTAACAACATTTCCCTCATTGTCTGCCTGAGATAGAGAATGGACCTCATTATTTGAAAAGTTTATTTGATTGCCCTTTCCAGGCAGCAACTTTTCTGTGTGCACAGGCACGTGTACGACATTTGATAGGGCATTTTTCTGCATTTTGGCTGGTGCATCTAATTCTGGGGTAGGATTGGTAACTGACGCACTTTCTAATGGGGAAGTCTTCTTCCTCTCACATGGTTCATAATTGTCATGAAGCCTATATTCACAATGAAATCCCAATTGAATGCCATTACCCTGCAGGTGCACTGAGTGCTCACTGATAGATTCGCTATGCTCCATCCTGGTTGTTTCTTGAGATCTTGCTTGTCCAATCTCTTCAGTGCTGGTTTTATCCAAAGTTCGCTCGAGATCCCCGATGTTTAAGCTATGACAAGTCATATTCTTTTCTGTAGAGCATCCAGATATAATTGACGGCCCAGAAGATATGCTTTCTTCACTGAATGCTTCACGGCCTTCAACCTCCAATACCCTACAGTCGGGGGTCATGTGCAACTGATTGTTTGAAGGAGCAACTGGTACTTGCTTGTGTTGGTTTTCAATATTTACAAGGAAATTAATTAAGGAATGGCCGTTGAGATTGTCAATCTCATTCCATTCTGATGTTAGTGAATCCTGTTTTCCATCTGGTAATTGCCATTGTTTATGTTCTGAGACTTCATCAAAAACTGAACTTCTATTCAAGTCACTGAAGGATTTCTGTATCATGGTGGTCGTCTCCATTTGTTTGATATCTGTGAAATTTGAACAATGAGTGCTGCTAGAGTTGTAACTTACAATGGGTTCTTCTGCATCTGAGTTAGATCCAGAGCATGATCTGGCTCCTCCAGTACCTTGTGTGATCGTGGAGTCGAAGGAATCTTGTGAGGATATGACTTCTTCCTCCACAATTTGACTACCTACCTCTGTGAAAAAATTTTCAGCCCCCGAGTTTACTCTGTGATTTTGATGGTTTATTGAAGTCTGGGGCATCTCAAACCTTGGCAGGGATAGTACCTGACCATCCCATCTTATAGGATCTGCCGGATACAGTAGACAAGCTGCAGATTCGTTGGCCACCATGCTCGTTTCAACTTCACCCTGAGTTCTAATGTTGCTGGTAGATTTTACAGGAAAACGTGCTGCTAGAGACATGAAGGCAGAGCTGTAAAGAACAAGAAGAAAAATGTGATCAACTTGTTCATTATTTTGCTTCAAAGATAATCTTGATCTAGAGTTCTAACCGAAATGATAAGCCTACCTTGAAAGATGATCTGAAACATTCTGGGTAAGGAAAACCCCTATAACTGAGTCAACAACTGATCCTTTCCATCGTGAGAATCTTCTGTCTCCTGTGAAGAGAACAAGAGAATTTCGTTTTATATATACCATAAGTATACTAGTATTAAAAAAAAAAAAAAAAAACCATAAATATACTAGAGAATAGTTTTCTTTAACTGCTGACGTCACGCAGAATCTTTGTTAAAAAATAACTGTCAACTTGGAACTGCAATGCTTTTTGCTGCTTAAGGTTTTAGACGATAAATTCAATTAAATTTCTTTTTAAAAAAAATCAACTAAATTGATTTTTTTTTATATACCAAAAGTGGAACTAAACTGAATTGATTGGTTAAATTCTTTGCCTATCACACATTTTTTCAATCATTTCAAACGCTCATTTCTCGTCATATTTAATTGTATAAGTGCATTACAAGTTTGTACTAAAAAAAAAAAGTGAATTGCCAACATGGCTCAAATGACATAAAACATGTATTATCGACTAAAAGATCAAAAGTTCAAATTTCTCACTCCACATATTTCAAAAAAAAAAAGTGAATTAAAAGTTTGATTAAAATATATATACAAATGAATTCTAATAAATTAATCGTTTTTGAAAGAAATCTAATTCCTGTTGATTTATTAATTAAATAAAACTTTTAATTGTAAATCATGTGAATTTATGAAAAAAAACGTGCAAATAATGAAACAAATTTATACTTTTCTTATTCCGGTTTGGTGGGTTTTTTTTTTTTTTTTTTTTAATATAAACTTATTTATTTAAATTTACTCAAAACATTTCAAAGACAAAAACTGAACCAAACTGATTAAAAATTAAGAAAATAACTGATAAAACCATTTTGGTTTTGTCCTGTTTAATTTGAACTATTTATTCTGTTTAAAGACAAAAAAAGGAACTTTTGAACTAATGGATTTGAGAATTGTTATTTGTAAATATTTTATAAACCCTCCTTTTGCAATGTTCGTTTTGGTTTTCTTTAAGATTTGACATTTAAATCAAATAGAAATTTCCAAGTGAGGAAACCAGTGTCGTTCCCTCTGGGATTCAAGCAATTTGATAGGAAGATATAAGAAATGAACCTTGCACTAAATGCATCCTCGCAATGAACGAATCAGCTCGACCACGAAAAACTTTCCGTTCCTCTTCCCACCATTTCTCCTTATCTTTCTCATGATTTTCAATGCCTTCGCTTCCTTCCTTTCCCATTAATAGATTCCATATTCTCTCCGTTTCTGGGTCAAGGTCAACTCTTGGTCGTGCCTTTCGTTTCCTTAAATATTCAGACTCCAAATATGGAACTACTGCACCATTTCCTTTATATGGAACAATAGCATTTTGCTCTGTCCTGGTGGTTCCTTTATCGTTGTTAAGATCGAGACCCTTCAATTTGCGTATGATCTCATTTTCTAGTAGACCTACATCAATATCAAGAGGCTATTGTTAGTACTTCACAGCAAGATCGAATTCCTCATCTGAAGAATTAAATGTACTTACCTGTTGTTTTATCAGGGAATTGGTGAAAGCCAAACGAGTAGCCTTGTTTGTGTACTTGATTTGTTGCTAGAGGACCTGATATCATGGGTTGGCAAGCCTGCCTTATTGTCAGCATACTATTATCAGATTGTCTGTATGCATACCCTTGTTCTGAGGCTTTCGGATGCGGAAATGGTCGGAGCACGTTGCATTTGTCACCAGTAATCAATGAGCGATAGCTAGTAACCTTATTCAACCCAGTGGTCTCACACGTCCTATCTATTTCTGGATGCAGATTGCGTGAGATTTGTCGCCTTTGAAAACTGTTTTCATGAACGACTGAGTGAATATGCCTGTCACCAATAATTTCTTTAGTCCAATTATGTTGTCTGTCTGTGCTTTGGTTACTTCTAATATGACCATTTGGCATGGTCTGCTTCATCTCTGCAGTAAATCCAACAGAATTGATAGGATCGCAACCGCTTGTATTGAGGTGGCTTGAGCAACCCTCATTTGCTTGGATAGTAGAATATCTTTTATAGAGGGTTGCATAGAGTCCAGACTCAAATTTCTTGGCAGGAATTTCTAAGGATCCTATGTTTACGCTGCTGCCTTGTCTATGGAACTCACCCATTTGAAGTACCTCTTGACACAACACTGAAGAGTCCAGTGTAGTTATTGAGCACGACGGTGTTGGCTGAATTGTAAGTGGGCGGCCTCTCTTTGAGCCCCTTGCTTCATTGATATTGGACTGATGATTTGGAACTGTTTGAGAATATTCAAAGTTCATCCCCATCAGCTCCTTATAAGAAGTATTTCTTTTAGCATGATTCGCAAATTGCTCCATATCTTCTGCTTGGATGTGTTGCTGAACAGGTATGTATCCATTGCTGAATCCATTTTGATATTGATCTGCTTTTCCCTGATCTAAAATTCTTCCAACATTGAGCAATTTGTTCAGTGGGCCTCCAGCTGCCTCCCTTTCGGATTGTGATGTGAGAGAGGTCATCATGTGATTCATATGAGCAAGGTTATTTAGTATTGTAGGTCGCACATTTTCAGCCACCATTGTGCCCAGTCGATGACTGATATGAACATCTGAACTTGTTCCACAAACACCATTACTTTGGGTGCAGAACTCTGGAACGTTTGGTCTCGTGCTGAAGCAAAAATTCCCTATGTTCTCCTCTTGCCTATCCTTCTCATTTTGTTCCTTTTCCTGCTCCTCATCTCCAGTTTTTTCCATCTCAAAATTTATTACTCTCCGACAGGATTTTGTTTTAGTTGCAGTGCTCGAATCTTTAATCTCCACAATATTCGCAGGTGGAGTAGCTGCTTCTTTGATGTTCTTCTTCCGTACGTACTTTCTCTTTCCTGATGGGGTTTCCTTGGGAATCTTCGGTGTCACAGGTTTAGGAGACTTTTTGGGTTTTACTTCCTTTATAACCTTGGGCCTATGTTTTCTTCGCTTAGGTGTCTTCTGCTCTGGTGTCTTGTTAAGATCAATTACTTGATCGCTGCCCTTTTCCACTTCCTTCGTTGGGGTTGGTGCAGAAAGGGCTGCAGATAATGTATCTGTGAGATCTTTCAAGAGTTCATCATGACGTTTCTGAGTTGCTTCATCAAGTGGAACTGTGACAAAATTCTCCTGTGTTTCCTCGTAAAGGCTTAAACTTTCATCCAATGGAAGATTAATTAAATCAGTAAACCTTTCTGAGAATACCATGGGCGTATGCTGTCTTCTTTTTGGTGGTCTCTGCTCTGGTGTCCTGTTGAGATCAATTTCAAGATCTCTCTGCTTCCCAAAGGCCTTCGTTCCCTTGAATGGAGTAGAATTTCCAACACATGATGATTCCACAATGCTTTGTAGAAGTTCATCACAGTGTTGACGAGGTGCTTCATCTTGAAACATTCTGATGAAGTCGCCCTCGCCATCGCCATCCTTTCTGAAGCTTGAACTTTCATCTCTTACGAGAAAAGATGGTGTAGAGATATGATCAAATGCAAAATTTTCCAGATGCGAGGAGACCGGTGGTGGATGGACTGAGTTGGTAAAATTCGACATTTGGTTGGTTTGTGTCATTGATGCTGGGTTCAAGTTATAATTGGGTTGATACATGGGGAGTCCATCTGTAAAATTCACAGAACACAATTTCATAACTCATCACAATTAGTAATGAAATAAGAAACAACGGGAAAGAAAATCTCTGCATGACATGTAATAGTTACATTACCCAATGCAATTTCAGCCAAATACAGTAAACTTTCATTTGCTTACGGAAAAGGAGGAGAATAAGTCTGTCTAAAGTAACGAACAAGATCACTATTTTCTTTTGTGACTGACCCTATCCTGGAGCAGTTCTTTATATCGTAATAATAGCAATCAAGATTTCTCAAGTGTGTATAATAATATACGGAGTGTCATTGAGATGTGAAAACGCTATTACCTGAAGACATCAATTTGCAATTTACTGAATATATAAATATAATTTGAAATAATTACAAAGAGGCTGATCGTACAAAATTATTGCTATATAATTCGTGGACTTACGTGGGCGTACATGTTGGGCGTAGCTATTGTTACTAGATGGTCTCGAACTTGGATAAAGATTTTGGTTTCTAACCAATAAATTGCGCGCATAGAAATCCCCACTGCTGTTAAATTGAGAATTCATGTTCAATGCTGTCAACGCATGCAACGAACATTAAGACAATTCTCCAAACTGCTTGGAGCCAAGCTGCTAAAACAATGCACAATTTCTTCTTGTTAAAGGCATACGTCAATAAAAGGCAAATTATAAATCTTGCTTGGAAAAATATGACAGCGATGAAACACATTCTGAAGAAACCATAACTTAAACGAGTATAGTTCGAGAGCCGACTGTTAAATTCAAACTTGCGGCAGCAGATCACGTTTCCTCCATTTTCATGTAGCAATACATTATCATATTGTAGATAAAAACATGGAAGTGGAAATTTCTTCCTATTAGTTACTCGTTTTATACTAAAATCAGTTTTATAATGTATGCTATCTTCTCGGCCAGTTTACTACTGCAGTTATTCTTACCAGAGAGAGAGTATAAATTATTCGTATAGGTTCATATCGCAGATTCGTTCAAGCGCCTTGGCACGTTAAACTACACTTAAAAAATGAAATTCTGAATCAAGTTGTTTAAAATTGGAAGAGAGAAGGAAAATTCTACGGTTAACTTTGACTTAAACAATCAAGCATTTAAGAACAGTCGACATTAATATTTTTAACCGCACTTCGAATAAAGTCATAGATGATAAATTCAAAAGAAATTAGAAATCAAATAATAGTATCGCTATGTGGAGATATCCCGAAGCAACAATCCTCTAGATACAGAGAACAATGGCAGAACAATTTCACGCATAATTGAAGCCGAGTAGAAGATTAGAACTCCATAAATAATTCGTTTCAGTGTTCAATAAGTTAGAATTAGCACCGAATGACCAAGACTATATACTCAGAATCAAGAGAGCAATTGAATTAAGGATATGCACCTTGAAATTTGTCTAGTTATCAATTTCAGCTTCAATTCCTCCCAATTGAACGATTATTTTCTATACATAACCAAATTTACAGGATTAATCCCCTGAAAAACGTCAAACTGAGCTCTGGATCAACCTCCTCCAAGGCATCTACTACGATTATTTCAAAAGGAATCGAAATTGTAAATGACATAACAAATCCAGTTCGATAAAATATCAAGTTCTTTAAGTACATACCAATGGCTCAAATTCTTCAATCAGAGAAAGAACAAGAAAATTAATAGAAGAACACCGGAGAATTACAGAAATTAGCCGAGCTTCGACCGAATCAATCCAAGCAAATAACAGAAACATACAGTTCAAAATAATGAGGCCTCAATTTGAGCCCTAATTCTGATATTCTTGCGTCCATTAACACAGAAGATGAGAGAGAGTCAGTCAAAGATGAATTCGAATTACCTCTTTCGCCAATCTCCTCACCGATCCAATGCTTGTTATTCTGTAATTACCTCCCATCAGCTACTCCGTACTCTGACCGAGTTTCTTGGTCGATCAAATGCCAAATGCTGATGGAAAGAGGAAGGGGAGAGAGAGTTACGTTGTTAGCTTGAGTTTCCAGGAGAGAGAGAGAGAAGAAAGAGAGAGAAAGAGAAAGAGAAAGAGAAAGAGAGAGAGAGATGGACCAGGGACGTTTAATTAAAAGTAAGAAAAAGAAATACTTCACTTCTGATTCGGTCATTGGAGTCAGCGTTAGCGGCTTTTTCTTGGTTCTGGCGCTAACCGGTCTTTATTCGGTTCGGTACGGTCCATTTCAATATACAGTTCTCATTTGATGTAAACTTACAAGTTTAGTTCATGAACTTTCAAATTTATATTTATTTAGTTCTTAAACTTTAAAAAGTATCTAATAAGTCTTTGAATTTTTAATTTTATGTCTAATAGGTTTCTAAACTTTAAATATGTCTAGTATATTTTTGAATTTTTAATTTTGTGTCTAATAACTAATATGTTACTGACATATTTAAAATTTTTAAAACTTAACTGGTCTATTAGATATTTATTTTTATGCCTAATGGAACTTTAAATTTTTAATTTTATATCTAGTAAGCCTGTAAATTTTAAAAAATGTTGAATAGGTCAATGACCTATTAGATAGAGAATTGAAAACTTAAGGACATATTGGACACAAACTTGAAAGTTTAAAAACTTATTAGACATTTTTTGAAATTCATGGACTAAATAGACAAAAATCTAAAAATTCATAAATCTATTAGATATTTTTTAAAGTTCAATGATCAAATAGGTACAAGTCAAAAAGTTCATAGACTAAACTTGTAATTTAATTAATTAATTAATTTTTTTGACAACTATTGTAATAGAAATCCACTCCTTCCCTGTCGTTAACGCGGGTTTTTATGAAGTTTCAGGTACTGAACCGGCCATTTATTCGGTTCGATCTAATCAAATCAAATTAAATAATATAATAAAATACTTTGTTCAGGAAATTTAAACGGGTGAATCGAGAAATTCATTTCTATTAAATTTGGAATAATTATTATTAGCTTGCCTTATATTTCGTGCATGATTTGAATTGATAAAAAAAATATTTCTACATGGTAACAAAAATTACAACTTGGTGATAACAGGACATCCCTTATAAGGAAGACAACTAATAAATAAATATACTTGTCAGTAGAAATAAAGGTGATTCGTTTCTCTAGATTTTTTTTCACTTTAATTTAGTTTATTATTATTTTTAAAATTTTAATTGATAGTATTAGAGTTGAAAGCAAAATTTTCAAAAGTCAATCTAAGTATAGTTCAACTGATTAAGGAATATTTCATTAACCAAAAAGTTAAAGGTTTGAATCTCCCACTTTCAAATATTATTGAACTAAAAAAAGAAAAAATTTAAAAATTAAACTGAACCAAGTTGATTTGACTGATTCGAGAATATGTATCAATTGGTTCAATTTTCTAAAAGATAAAACTAAAAATCATTGATTGGTTTAGTTTAAATAGGTGTTATCGATTTTGACATTAGATTTTTTTGACCTTTTGGAGAAATTTTTTAGTACTATGAGAGTACTGTACTCCATTTGTTCATATTATGTTTTAATATTAGTAGACCCTACATAATTTTTAAAATGATGCTGATGTGGCAAATTTTTCATACACCTTAGTACTGCAATTTTCCCCCAATTTTGTCTCTTTTGACCAATCAAACAATTTTCGTTGAAAAGTTTAGAAAAAACAGTTTCGTCATCGATTTTATTTTTCGTGGATCGGCGCATGGGTGTAGAGGACAAAAATCCACTTGAACCAATCCACTTATACGTAAATAATAAATTTAAAAGCCGATATAATTATAATTTAATTGATCTGATATTCAGTTTTATGGTTTATAAAAAATTGATTTCAACACTACTTTTATTTTTCACTAAATTTATTGGTAAAAAAATCCACCTGAACCAATCTATTTACAATCTATTTACACTTGAGTAATATATTTAGAAGTCAATTTGAGCATAGACCAGTAGTTATTTGTCATACACATGCACCTCTATATTGTACCTTAAATTCAAATTCTCACTCTATTATTTACTATATAATATTTCAAATATTATTTGTAAAAGGCAAATACTATAGCTTTTAAAAGTATTAGAAATTTTTTTAACCTCATATAGGACAAATAATAATTAACGGGAAAGTTGAAAAAAGAAAAAAGAAAAGAAGAGAGAAAGAAAACATTAAATAATAATAAAATGGAGCGGGAAAAGGCCAAAGGGGGTTATGAAAGAAGCAGAGAAAGGACCATTGAGGTGAAAGGAAAAAAGAGAAAATAAATAAATAAATAAGAAAAATTGGAAGGCAGTAAAAACTTGGGGTGGGTAAAAAAGAAACTCATCTTTATTTACGCGTACAGCGTACTAAAATGGTCCCCCTGAGAAAAATGGAAATTTACTATTTAATAACGAGTTTTAAGTTTTAACATGATTTCCACATGCTTCGGTCTCAATACGTTGAACGTATTGGGTGGGGGTTGGGTTCGGTGCGGACAAAACCACAATTACGACGTCGCTTAAAGCCGTCCATCATGTGATGGCTTCCTTTTGTCACTTGCGTTGTTGATTGATTCATCCTATTAATAAGTCACATCCTCTTGCCAAACATTTAATTATTTCTATTCTCAAATACCAGAAATATGTATTTATAAATTCTTTTAAAGATTTTTATTTTAGAATATTACAGTTTAAATAAATAGTGGAGTTGATTAAAATAATGATAGAAAATTTTGATGTATTTCGAAATCTGACATTTGACCTACTACATGACTTCAACGACTAGTTGTCTTTTTAAATTTCTACTTGTCAAAATAAATGACTAAAAAAGTCATGTTTAGTTATTTACTAGATGATGTCGTTGAAAAGTTAATGACAACGACTTAAGTTACTACCTTTTCAAAGTTAATAGACCAAAATAAAATATTAAATTTTTTTTGGAATAAAATAAAATAAGTATTAAAATTTTGGAGGCTAAAATAGTCTATACATAGTTTTGTTCGTGTTCATTGCATAGAAAATGATTCTATTTAAATTGAGATAGGGATGAGACTTGAGAGATTATCTTGTTTGACGGGGAATAAAAAAATATTATTTATTTATGTGGATATTCAAAAGTAAAAGTTTAGTGGCAGTAATAATAATAATATTCTATTTAATCTAATAATAAAAAACCGTCATTTATTATCCTCTAAATACATCAAACGTGTCAATAACTAGAGATGACAACAAGATGAAGTAAAGATAGATATGATTTTTACATGTTTGTACTTTTTCCGTCAAAAAGAGTTTTTGATTGACATTATTCTATATAAAAGCGGCATAAACTTTTTTTTGAACTTTTTGACTAATTTATGAAGAATATTTTTTCTTCATTTAGAAAAATAATTGATATTGACATTTAATTGTATTAGATTAAATTTAATATATTCAACAATTTATAGATCTTGAAAATATAACAGTAAAAAATTGATAGAAATTAAGATGAATAAACTAGAATGAACCGACTCAACCGTTATTAAACTTCCAATTTCAATAGATATTATTACTAATGAATCAACATGTAAACTATATTTAATTTAAGATGTTAATTGGTTGAACTTTTTTTACTCGGTTATATCTTTATAAATAATAATAATATCCACTTCATCAAAACTTGTAAAAAGAAAAAAGAATAAAAGAATCAATTGCTAAATATGCATGTGGGCTTATAAATGAAAAAGAATAAAATATTTTCTGCACCAAACTTGTAAAAAAAAATGATAAAACACATAAACTCGTAGAAAAAGAAATATAAAAAATATCAAGTCACAAATTAACTAATGTTATCATACATACAAAAAGTTGAGCTACTATCGTACAAAAAATATTATTTTTGTTATTATTTATATTGACACCACCATTGTAAATCTGAACATAACTTAATGAATATAACACATACTATTATCTCAAAGAATGATAGTTCAAACTTTCCATTTGTAATAGTTTAACTAAAAAAAACTGCCAACATTATTTTTACAATACATTAGAACTGTTCTAGTCGTCAATTCGGGCATAGTTTAGTTGTTCAGATGCTTATTATTTTTTTAAAGTTAAAGGTTTCATTTCTGCTCATACATTTGTTGAACTTAAAAGCATTTTAATAACTAGAGACGTTAGATCATCATTAAAATTTCATTCATATAATTTTTGGTTAATATTTAAAAATATTTATTTTTTAAATTTTATTATATCAACATACAATTATATTATTCAATTCAAAATCATCCATTGAATTGTAAAATTATTAGTTAAAATTTATTTCGACAGAAGTTTGAAAAGTACAATTGCATCTTTTCAAATCTTTCCAAAATTCTCCACTTCACAACTCATAAAAGAAAATTAATCATAATTTTTAGATAATATATTTTCTAATTCAAGTTGCTCCATAGATAGCCCTATTTGGCAACAAAGGGTTGGACAAATGGGATGTCCTTTTTCTATTTTCTATTTTCTGTTTTAAGTTAAAAATGGGATGTGGTTGGTTGAACTAGATAGCAAACTTAGGATAATAAAGATTTCCTTGGTTTGTTTTGCAAACTAATAATAATAAACAATAATTAAAAAAAAAATCCTTTGTTTTCTCCACCAATAAGAAGGAAAAAAAACCCTAGTCGCCGCCAAGGAAAGGAAAAAAAAGTCTTCGCTATATATATATATATATATATATATATTGTTTTTATTGCTTACATTTGTTTTTCCTTTTAATGAATTAAAATATTTTAGACTCGTTTGATAATCATTTGGATTTTAGTTTTTGGTTTTTGAAAATTAAATCCATAAATACTACCTCCACCTATGAGATTCATTATTTTGTTATCCACTTTTTATATATGTTTTCAAAAACCAACCCAAAATTTGAAAACTAAAAAAAAATAGTTTTCAAAAACTTATTTATTTTTTTTTGAAATTTGACTTTTATTCAAATGTTTTCTTGAGAAAGATGAAAACCATTGTAGAGAAATGATGAGAAAACAAGCATAATTTTCAAAAACTAAAAACTAAAAATCAAATGGTTATCAAATGGAACTTTAGTCACCATATTACTCAAGAAAGTAACTAAAGATTTTTTAGATGAACATGGGGATCCAACTTAAAACCAATTGGTCATTAGCGGAGTGATCCATGTATCTTATAAAGATTGTGAGATATCTTTATCTTTACGATGTGAGATCCTCAACATGCCCACTCAAGATGGTGCCTCTTTGAGTTCACATTCTTAGGTCATATCTCAAATTTTTAATTGAATATCGGTTTGGGCTTCATGGACTTTCATACTATAATAGATGAACATGGGAATCCAACTTAAAACCAAGACCATGAGAGAAGTAACTCATGTATCTTATAAAAATTGTGAGGTCTGTTCATCTTTATGATGTGGGATTCTCAACAGGATTTATCAAAAATTGAAACCACTCTTAACAACATAGACGATTTGATAAGTTTTGATATATCAAAAATTGTTTAATGATATCTCGACCTTTCATAAAAAAATTTTAAGTTTGAATCTCTACTTCATATTTATGATTTAATATTCTTAAAAAAAATAGATTTTTGTTACATTTTTACACGTTCTCTTGTATTTAAAAAATAATTTTGGGTCACTTGCAACGATGACAAAAACATATAGTCCAATTGCAAGCATGTCATTAGTTTATCCCATTTGTAAATATAGGGAAAAAAAATCAGCCCAACCCAAACGTAACTTGTGAAAAGTAGAAAATAACCCTCTATGTATTCTCGTGTTTTTTCAATATGAAGTATATCAAGAGTCTATCAGTGATATACTGTTGATATACCAACGATATACCATATATGAAGTATATCAGTGATATACTACAAATATATTTTATTCAGGTATATCAATGAAATGACATTCCTAATATAAAAAATATGAACAGTATATCGGTAATTCATATTCATTATATCATATATAACTAATATGAAGTATATCAAGAATATATCAGTAATTTATCTTCACTATATCAATATACCTAAAATGAAGTATATTAATGATATACTATTGATGAAATGACATTTTTAATATGAAGTGTATTAACAGTATATCAGTAATTCACATTCAATATATCAGATATACCTAATATGAAGTATATTAAGAGTATATCAGTAATTCATATTCAGTATATTAGATATACTAAAAATGAATGATATACTACTGATATGCTTTATTTAGACATATCAATTTAATAATTCATATTCAGTATATCATATATACCTAAAATGAAGTATATCAGTGATATACTACTGATATACTTTATTTAGGTATATCTATTTAGTAATTCATATTGATTAGTATATTAGATATATTTAAAATTGAGTATATCAATGATATACTACTGATATAGTTTATTTAGGTATATCAATGAAATGATATTTTTAATATGAAGTATATCAACAATATATCAATAATTCATATTACAGTATATCAGATATACCTAAAATGAAGTATATCAGTGATATACTACTGATATAGTTTATTTTAGGCATATCTTTTCATTGATATACCCAACATTGATGTACCTAATAAGTAAGGTATGAATTGATATATAGCATAATAAAAAAAATTGCGAAACAAAATGCATAAAGTATATCAAATATACTACAGATATACTAAACATAAAGTATATTAGATATACTATTGATATATATGTTGATACACCAATGAGGGTAAAACTGGAATAATGAAAAAAATGGAAATCAGATTTGAATTTTTTTGTTATATTTGCAAATCTCAAAAACCATTGCCAGATTTACAAATAGCCTAATATTTTTTTGCTACCCATTATAATTTTCCAATAATTTTCGTATAAAAGGTAGAACATTGACAACAAAGGTAACTGAATACATGCACAAGAAAATAATTAATATGAAATATTCTTTTGCAAACAATTTCTAAAACATAAATTAATTCGAGATGTTTCTAAAACATGCACACAGCCACACATCCAAACAACTATATTTTTTCCCCTCTTTTTCTCTAATGTTGAATTATATTTTTTTACCCATATTTTAACATTAGCCTTTCAGTTTGGTCCTTATATATTTTATAACTTTTACTATTACTCCAATCACTTAGATTAAAGTTTATCGAACACATCTCTATTATCATTAAAAAGCAATAAAAATCTAATCTAACAAGTTATCATAATTTCATAGACGTATAAATTAAAATAAACTCCACAATATGACATTTAAGACTTCGTTTGATAATCATTTGATTTTAAAAATTGTGTTTGTTCTCTTATCATTTCTCTACAATGAATTTATTCTTTTTTAAGAAAACATTTGAATTCTTAGTCAAATTCCAAAAATAAAAATAAAATTTTAAAAACTATTTTTTTAGTTTTCAAAACATGGCTTTGTGTTTTGAAAACATGTGTAAAAATTAGATAACAAAACAAGAAAATTTATAGATAGAAGTAGTATTTATAGACTTAATTTTCAAAAACTAAAAACTAAATGGTTATCAAAGGGAGTCTAAATGGTTATCTATATGAATTTGAGTTGTGTTCTATAAAAATTCTATAACTAATGATATTTTGGAATGCAATGAATAATGTTAATTAGATTTATCACGTACGTGACAAATTATCAAGTGCAATCACAAAATATATCTTCGTGTTAATCTAAAGCATAGTTCAATTAAATTAAAAAAAAAATGTTAGTAATTTCTCTTATGGTAAATACTGTATAAAAAATTGAATAAAATGTTATTTTTCTTCTCTGTTATTCTGTACTCAAAAAAATAAAATAAAAAGTTAGTACTTTTATTACTTTTTACAGAGAATTTTAATTAAAAAAATAGGAACTATAATGGTTTTTTTAAAAAATACAAAAGACTAAATTGAAACGTGAGGATTAAAAATATAATTTAAAATATTTTTAAATTTTTCATAAACCCTATGAGTAGTGGAACTAATTTATTGGTTAGTCAATTTGAGCATATCTCAGTGAATAAAACATCAATTATTATTTTAAAGGTCGATAGTTTAATTTCCTCTCTGCAATCATCAAACTTAAAAAAGAAAAAAAAAATCTACTTTTTATTTTACTAATATATGGAGTGGGAGATTCGAAAGCCTCTTGATCGTTGGATACATACTTTATATTAGTTGGCTCATGTTGGTGAAAAAAAAAACCTAATCTTTTGGTTATATATATTTGCTCAACAAACACTTGCTGTTAGCTCCTTTTTTTCCCTTGTGGATACACCTTCAAATTTCAATAGTTTTTTTTTTTTTTTTTTCTTCTTCTTTTAGAAAATAAATAGCTTCCTAATTGTACAGCAGAAATTAAATTTTGAGAACCGAAGCAATAAACCGACATAAATTATCACCTATTTTGGCTTCAAATGCCGAGCACGGGTTTTTTTAAGAACCATTAAGCTGTGCGTTTCATATATAATCGAGATCTTTTCTTTTTTGCTTTTTTTATTTTTTATTTTTCTTTTTTTGGTAATTTAATTGTGCAATTAAAAAGTATTACCAAATTCGAATATCACGTTAATAAAGCAGGGACAAGGATTGGCCAAATCTGCTTTTTAACTTGGATGGTTTACAAGCTTTGAATGTACATTAAAGGAGGGCACGGGCCGAAATTATTCTTACTACTTTTTTTTTTTTTTTTTTTTTGTCTTTTTATTTCTTTTTTCAAAATTTGCTTTTTCTTTTTAATTGGAATATGATTGACATTATATAAATTATTCTCTTAATCACCTTTTGATCATGTTTCCAATTTCCTTGATGTAGTTTTTATACCCCGACAATACAAACATAGCTCAATAGCTCAATAGTTTAGGTATCTGTACTCTTTATTGAAGTTTAATGTTCAAATTTTCACTGCCACATTTGTTATATAAAAATGTAATTTTTATACCAAATATAGGTTTTGTTTTAAAATTTTGTCTTTTTTTGTCATGCAATAAGACTCTTACAAAGACGTTGAATTTTCTTTATTATTTTCTGTAACCGTTAAAAAAAATTTCTTCCGCATGTAATCTTTGTGGATGTTTGATGTCTTTAGTGAAGTCGACATGTAATCTTTGTGGTTGTTTGATATCTTTAGTGAAGTTGAATTTTATTTTATACGGCATGTAATCCATGTGGCAATTTGATGCATTCAATGAAATTTATTTTTATTTTATATAGAGGTGTTCAAAAAACTTGTCAACTCGAAAAATTCGACCAACCGAACTGAACCCAACCCAAATCATAAGGGTTGGGTTGGGTTAGACAAGCTATCGGTTTGGGTTGGGTTGCTTTTTTCTGGAACCAACTGATTTGGTTCGGTTCTCAGGTTTAAGGAAATAAAATTTGGTTCAACTCGAACCGAACCACACACACACACTTCAACAAATTCAGTCTTCAATCGTTTTGATTTTTGTTCTTCAAATTTCGTTTCCTCTTGACTTCTCTTCTCTTACGCGGTTAGGTTACGCTCACTCGTTCTCTTCTCATCTCATGTCTTCTTGAGTTCCCGTTGCCGATCGCCTGTGTCTTCTTGTCACATGCGTCTTCCCGTTGCCATTGTTTGCCGTTCCCAGCATCTACACACACACACACCCTTCAACAAATTCAGTCTTCAATCGTTTTGATTTTTGTTCTTCAAATTTCGTTTCCTCCGAACTTCTCTTCTCTTACGCGGCTATGTTACGCTCATTCGTTCTCTTCTCGTCTCACGTCTTCTCTAGTTCCCGTCGTCGATCGCCTGTGTCTTCTCGTTGCATGTGTCTTTCCGTTGCCATCGCTCGCCGTTCCCAACATCTTCTCGTCGCTATCGCTCGTTGTTTCCAACCTCACGTCCCAAAAAATATAAGAGTTGGGTTATGTTGGGTTGCTCTCTCAAAGAGGATTGAACGGGTTGAGGAATTGACCAACTCGAATTTTCAGGTTGGTCCAAAAACTTCTCCAACCTACCCATGTACACCCCTAATTTTATATAATGAAGTTTGTTTTTATTATATATATATATATATATATATATATATATATATATATATATATATATATATATATATATAATAATAATAATAATAATAATAATAATAATAATAATAAGTTCATTAAATCCCAATTATTTAAATGGTTTGAAATGGAGAATAATAAACTAAAAAAAAAAAAAGAGTTAAAACTTTCATCAATCAAACTTGCTTCCTGTCACTTGAGTTTAAAAAAAAGGTTCAAATGAAACAGATTATTTGATAATTGACATGTGCTCCATCTTCTAAAGTTGCAAGTTCAAATTTCCATATGTATTAAAAAAAAAAGAAGAAAGAACTTTTTTTAGTACAACATATTTAGGAGAAAGGAGATTCGAACCTCTGACTTCAAGGGATGTAGTACATACCAATTATCGCTGAACTATGCTGACCTTGACAAAAAAAAAAAAAAGAAACTTATTATTTGTATAAATGTTAAAGTATGAACGTAGTTTTAATTTATATTTTTCAACTATTTTATGTTATTTTTTTTAGTACAATAAATGTGAAGTATAAAGATTTGAACCTTTGACTTAAGAAAAAGGATTACAATCCAATTATCGTTGAGCTATACTCATATTAGCATGTTAATATTCTTACTTTTCTTTTATAGATATATGAAATTAGTCTTGTTTCCATTGATAGTTAAATTAAATCATAACTAAAATCAAGGGGAGCTTCATGTCGAAGTGACCCAATAAATAAATAAATAAATATATATATATATATATTTGAAAACCAGTGACCAAATATTTTAATGTGTCATATAATTGCATGTACGCACAAAAAATAAATATAAAAAATAAAAAATTTAAAGTTTAAATATTATTTTGGTACTTTAAAAAAAAAAACTATTTTGGTTCTTATACATTTAAATTTGGTTTATTTCCGTCCGTGTACATTCAGAACTTCCATTTTAGTGCTTGTAGTTTAAACTTTTGTTTATTTTAGTCTATGTACTTTCAAAATATCCATTTTGATCATTGTATTTATAAAAGGTGACTATTATGATATCTTCATTTTCATTTTTGCAAACAAAGACCAAATTAGTCACTTTTTAAAATTACAGGGACTAAAATAGACATTTTGAAAATACAAAGACTAAAATGAATAAAAATTGAAAGTGTAGGGACAAAAATGAACATTTTGAAAGTACAAAATTAAAATGAACCAAAGCTAAAAATACATGGTTCAAAATAGTATTTAAACAAATGCTTAAATGGTACTGAAATATTACATCAACTTTCACTTATCATTTAATAAAAATTATTGATATGTATTAATTGATATATTTATGAAATTATAAAAAATTAAAATAAAATCTATCAATGAACATAATTCAATAGATAAAATATTTATTATCTTTTCTCTGTTCAACTGAAAAAAAAAACAAAAAAAAAACTATAAAGATTAGAATTATAATTTAAGAATTAATAAAAGAATTTTCTTAATTCTTCTAAGTCTAAGCAAGGAATCAATCAAGTGTAGCCCCATTGAAGCTTCAATGAAGATGGCTGGGCGTTTCAAAAAAAAAAAAAAGTAGAGAGGACAAGAGAAGTGGGGGAAAACGTTGTTGCTATAAAACGGCGTCGTATTGTAAGGCAAGGGAAATTTGTACACGGAAAGGTCAGTCCTAAATTTTCAAGGGTTTTTACTTTTTACATTTAGAATGCGAAAATTATGTAATGGCGACTCGACCGTCCTTTTTAATTGTTTTTTTTTTTTTTCTGAAGGAAATTATTTCATATGGGTTTCCTTTTTTATGATTCATTTGACTAATGAATTTTTTATTGATGAAAGTATAATTTAGATTGATAAGTTTAAAGTTATAATTGGACGAAAAAAAAGCCAGCAAAGTTCAATATTAAAAAGTCTTAGTAATTTTATTAACAAAACGTGTTAGATATTAGAAATTAAAAAACAAAACAAAACAAATCAATGAATTTCTGATTTTAATATTTTAGTGAAGATTAGCATATGAAAAAGTTTGTAAGTGGTTTTCATGAACTAACATTTAACACATGAGATGACAATGATGTAATTGTCATTAGACTTTCTTTCGTCCATTTATTTTTTTTTTCATTTTGTGAAATTTCATTTGTTTGTTTGGTCTTTTTAAGAATATTATTTATATGTCTTTTATTTTTTTTAATACATTCAGAGAAATAATTTGTTGTCTATAAAAATATAATATAGATAGTTAAGTTGAAAGTTTTTGACTTAAGGATAGTTCAATTGGTCAAGATATTACTATTATTACCTTTTTAAAGGTTGGAAGTTTAAATCTCCGGCTATTGTTCATTGAAAAAAAGTTGAAAAATACAATAAAGAATTTTTTGGGAAAAAAAAATCAAAGTTTGATCAATTGTCTAAGAAATTAGAAATAGCAAATAAAAATCAAATTTCAGTCACCTTCCTAAAAACATTGTGTTATTTTGACTTTTGACAAATATATTAATCTTACATTAATGGGAAAAAATTCTAGTACTCCCATATTATAGAAAATTTTCTCTACCACTTCCTTTCAATTCTTGCCATTATAGCAACATTTAAAAAAAATATGAAATTCATGAAATAAATTCATATATCATTTAATGACGTATTAGATTATGAATGGAAGGAGTAGGTACTACTAGAAATTTTCTTCATTAATAGTTGTTGCTATAAAATGGGGCAGATTTTTTTTTTTTTAATAAAATGTGGCAAAGTTACAACTAGGCATTTGTATTTGAAAAAGTCTTACGAGATCTTCATGGATTAACAATCAACATGTGAAAATCATTTAATTCCCAGTTGCCACTCAAGTTTTTCTTCCTTCTAATTGTTAAAAAAAAATAATTGTTATTGCATTTCAGTTATTTAATAATAATAATAATAACACCTAAATAGCCCCTAAAATTTTGGAGAATTTTAGAGAGCATTGATGCAAGATTTTGGCTGGGATGAATAGCCTAGTCGAGCTACTATTTCAGTATTTCAGGTGCTATATTCACTATAAATAGAAGGAAAGAATTGGTGCCTACACACGATAAAGTCTACAACAATGTGATGCTTATATATTATATATATATAAGGAACAAACCTAAAGGGATAGAGCAAACTTAGGGACAAAACCAGGGTTGAACATAACTTAGGACCTGACTAGGCCTAGAAAGAGATGAGATTTGAGCTAAAGATCTCAAATGCTCACCTCAGCTCAGGCTAGAGTGGCATTGGCCGAGGTGAGCAATTCACCTTATGGGTGTGCTTCTCGCATGCCCACAACACAAGGAGATCCAAGAGGGTCCAGTTTAACCTTTTTTCAATCTAATCCAAATAAGAGAAGGAAAACGACACTAAGTCAATATTCATACAAATAGACAATGATAACGCTATTCGAAGTAACTTCTTCCTCATTCTCTAAACTCTAGCTTGCTACTTTTCTCCCTCTCTTACTTAAGCACCGTAGAGTGTGCGCCGAGCACCAAATCAATGTGTGTAGTGTTTGCTATTTTGCAGGTCACATATCTCTCAGGTCATCTTTTTACCCAGTTAAACAAATTCATTGTTGAACCACATGCAAATCAAGTTCATGCCTGTTGTTCGAATTTGTGCATCAACAATATATATATACAGAGTTCAACCAATGTTGGAGTGTGGATTCAAATCTTTGATCTCAAAAGAAGGAAGTGGTGTCTTAACTACTAAGTTATGCTCATGCTGGCAACTAGTTTATATTTTAAAGTAGTGATACAATTTCACGTCATTAACTTTGACAATAATTAAATTTTATTGGTGTTTTAAAATTAATCGTAGAAATAACATTCATAAATCAAATAATATGACTTTTTTTAATTCTTACCCAATAGCATAAATTAGTCGAATCAAATTATTGAAAGTTAAATAGGATCAAATCTATACAACATAATTGAAAACCCTATAAATAGAAGAAATGATTCGTTGAATACACCTAAAAAATATTTAGAAAACATAAAAGACTTTGAAAGTTCCAATTATTTTTAGAGTGTCATACAACCTTAAAATCTTTTAAAAACAAATTGGAGATATTTAAGCCCACTAAATATTTCATGATTGAAATCTCAAGAATTTTTTTAAAGATTAGTGTTCGAGTATCAAAATTTCTATCAAAATGAGCATAGTTTAGCGATAATTGACATGTACTTTGGACCAAAATGTCAGAGGTTCGAAACTCTCCCACCCCTAAATGTTGAACTCAAAAAAAAAATCAAAATTTCTTGAGGTTGATCCATATATTTATTGGATTTTTTTTTGTTACCGTACATAATGCCATAAGTTGTAAATTAGTCAATTAGGATACAAATTGGGCTAGTCTTAGGCTAAACTTTCCTTTTGCATTCTAAGTCTTTGTGTATAAACTGAATTGTAAATCTCTTTGAAAATATATAAGAATCATTCACAAATCGATATGGTATCAAAGACATTTGCTCCAGTTGCTCGGACGACATCTGTTCGTAGTCTCTTAGCTGTTGCAACTGCCAAACAATGGCCCCATCTTCAAATGGATGTTAAAAACGCTTTTCTCAATGTCACTCTATCTGAGGAGGTGTATATGAAATCACCACTTGGTACTTCTTTACCACTTCAAAAAGTGTGTCTTATTCGTTGTGCCTTAATGGTCTAAAACAAGCTCCACGAGCCTGATTTGCCACTTTCAGTTCCATCATAACCCAACTTGGCTTTACCTCTAGTCCCCACGATACAACACTGTTTGCACGCTAGACTCCTCGTGATATTGTTCTTCTCATTCTTTATGTTGATGACATGATTATTATAGGTGATGATCCTCAGGCTATATCTGATTTGCAATGTTACATTGAAAAACACTTTGAGATGAAGGATTTGAGCCCACTCAGCTACTTTCTTGGCCTTGAGGTCTCATCTCGATCTGGTGGTTATTACTTATCTCAAGCAAAATATGTTTCTAATCTGCTTGCTCGATCTGGTATTATTAATTCCACTACGTCATCAACACCACTAGATCCGAATGTTCGCTTAATTCCTTTCGATGGTGTTCCTCTCAAGGATCCTATTCTATATCGACAACTTGTTGGTAGTCTTATTTATTTGACTTTGACCTGCCCAAATATTGCCTACGTAGTGCATATTGTCAATCAGTTCATGGTTGCTCATCGAACTATACATTTACTGTAGTACTATGTATTCTACGCTATGTCAAGGGCACTCTCACTCATGGACTTCAATTTTTTCACAATCATCTATGGTGTTATTGTTGGGATTTATGCTCTAAAGCCTCGTAATTAATGATTTATTTAATAATTAATAATACATTTGATTATTTTATTTGTAATATAATATTATCCATTATATGAAAAAACCAAGGTTATTAGTGTAATATTGAACAGTATGTGGTTGACATACAAGATGATCATGTTCAAGAAATAACCTAAAGAGTCATAGTATATGGATAAGGTTGGGTACTTTATCCTGGTAACACTATTGATACGACTCACTTTGTAATAGTTACAAATGATTTGATTCAAATTGTTCATGTGGAGACATGTGAGTGGGGTATCTTATACAATGAGTTTGTATAAAACTGGGCCACGAAATATTTAATCTTTCTTTATAAATCCGTTAATTAAGAAGATTAATATTTCATCAGGATGATCATATGCAACTCGATCTTAATCCTGAGTCAGTTATGAACTCTTGACTATGAGGGCTTGTCCTTTGATTTGCATGGGTGAGAGTGACTTTTGTAGCCGATTCAATAAGCCTACCATTTTGGGGACTTGACCAAATAGGGAGCTGAGAACATAATCTCACAAGATGGAATTCACTCCTTCCTATATAGGGTAAGTAGATGAGTAGTTCCCTTATGTGCTGAATTCGAGACTTGAACAATGGGGCCCCACCCTCTCATTGGCTCGAGAGGAACTTAGTTTATGGTTCGATCATAAATAAATTGTTCATTAGAGGATCAGTGATACTTAAGGTACAAGATGTAATTACAAGGTAAAACAGACTTTTGACCCAACTGTAATTACGAACAACTCGTGAAGGATTGACTTGCATGTAATGATTATATCCATGAACATAACTTGTCCTACAATGCATAAGAGTTCAACTCTAGGTCTATAGTGGAATGACCCTAGAGTTAATGAATAAAAATTAATGAATTAAAGAGTTTAATTAATTAATTTTGTATCATTGGAACTTATAATCTGTAAGTCCATAAAGTCTCTTTGCTAGCTCATAGTAACACTAAAAGATTAATTTAGTTTAAAGAAAAATTTTAAATGTTCAAATTAATAATCAATATATTAGATATATTAAATATAAAAGAGAAAAATGTATTTATTGTATTTGATACATTAAATATCAAAATAATTAATGTATATTAGATACATTAAAGAAAAGATATTTATAAAATTTGAATAAGATTCAAAAAAATAAATATCGTAGGAGATTTGAACAAGATTCAAATAAGTATAAGATATATTTTAATATATTAGATATTAAAATATAATATTTTAATTATGGCAAAGATTTGCCCATAGTCTCTATAAATAGGACCCTTAGATTGAGCTATTAGACATAAGACATATCTCCTCAATAGAGAATTAGATAATTCTCTCTAGACCTTTTCCTCTCCAATCCCTTGTGGATTTTCTTTCAAGAGGCTTCCACAAGTCTTGGTCCTATGTTCGAGTCATATCCATTAAGACTTTGTGGAGAAAATAAAGACCCGCCAGAAATATCTCTATATTTACTCTAAATAAGTTTGCTTAATCTTTTTTTTAGTTTAATTTTAAATAAAATCAAAGACGATCTAATGCGTCCGCTGTGGAGTGAAACGTTCATTCCTTCACGAATGTCATAGCATCTCAAATTCATCATACTGTAACTAATCAACATATTTCTTCGAATCCCTCTGTCTTTGATGTATGGCACAATAGATTAGGACATACAACACATAAAACTGTTCAAACTATTCTTTCTTCTTGTAATGTTTCTTATTCATTAAATAATAAATACTCTTAGTGCATGCGTGTGCGGTTGGAAAGTCTCATTGCTTGCCATTTTCTGATTCTCAAACAAAATATAATGCTCCACTTGAACTCATTGTTGCTTATATATGGGGTCTAGCTTTTAAATCTTCACGTAATGGTTTTAACTATTACATTAGCTTTGTTAATGTGTATTTGAGTTATACATGGATCTACTTCCTAAAATCAAAATCTTAGGCTTTCCAATCTTATCTGATTACTCTGATGTTGATTGGGCCGGTGATCCCACTAATCGACGATCCACTATATATTATTGCTTCTACTTAGGCGATTCCCTCATTTCTTGACGTAGTAAGAAACAAACTGTTGTCTTGCGTTCCAGCACAGAATATGAATATCGTGTTCTTGCTAATGATACTTCTGAGTTACTATGGCTTCGTTGGCTGCTTGCAGATATGAGAGTTCCACAACACTCTGCTACGATCCTTCATTGTGACAACCGCAGTGCTATTTAGATTGCTCATAATGATGTTTTCCATGAACAGACCAAACACATTGAAAATGACTGTCATGTTAGCTTTACGAGCTTCAATCATACGACCATATATTTTGATGATAAAAAAAAACTTTAAATTATTAATTATTTTAGTGTTTTAAAGTATCCAAAATGTAGAGCTCGAAAATACGATTCCAACGTACTTTGAATCGCTTAAATCAGATGTCAAATGGGGAAGTTATGGCCAAACGAAGATTGAGAAGAAAACCATCATTTTGCAGTGACGCAAACGAATAATATTGCGACACGTGGCTCCATTTTTTGACCGATGCAACCCTCCTTTAATTCTTTGTTATTACTATTTTTATCACTTTCTTCTCCATTAAATCTCCACCTTTCATCTATCTTAACCTCGATCTAATGGCTCAAACTTATTCCATACAACTTCATATAAACATCATTTTCTCTCTCATTTCACAAATTCCATTTCTCAAAAAGATTGCTGAAATTTTCTCTCCAAGATTCTCCATTATTGATCCTTCTTCAAAGCTTCATCCTTTTCAATTTTTCTTGTGAGAGAATTTTATATGAGAGATTAGATTGTTTCTTTTGAGCTAAAACTTGTAAACCTATTCTTTGTGAGAGTTTCTTTGTGGATCTTTATTTTAATTTCATCTTTCAATTGGGTTTTATATTAAGGTGTGGGTGCACCTTGGGATTTTAAGTTAGCGGTTTAATCCTTAACTTGAAAAAGGATTGTAGTGGTTTAATCCTGAACTCAAAAAGGATTTGTAGTAGTTTGATCGTAAACCCGGTAAAAGAATCGTAGTGGTTTGATCCTGAACCTATTAAAAGGATCGATATAGGTTGGATCCTGAACCTGCAAAAGGATCGGTTGGGGGTTGACTCTTGAACCCTTAAAAAGAGTGACAAATCGGTTTGGTTCTCACCCGTAAGAGGATTGTCGCAGTAAAATACCCAAGAAGGTGTCTTGGGGAGTGGAGTAGGGATTTTCAAACCACTATAAAAATCTTTGGTGTCGTTTCTTTTATCTACTCATTTAATTTCCACTATTTAATTATTTAGTTGAGTAGATTGTATGCATAGAAAAATTATTCTATATTTCTAGCATTTTTTGGGTGCTTATCCGATTAATTTTTCATTGAATTATTTTAGTTTAATTTCTTGAAAAAGTTTTAAATTTTAGTAAACAACTCTATTCACCCCCTTCTAGTGTTGTCATACAATCCTACATGTCACTTTGTTCATCATCATCTCTAATGGAATGAACATTTCACTCCGCAGCGGAAACATTAAATCATCTTTGATTTTATTTAAAATTAAACTAAAAAAAAAATAAGATTAAGCAAATTTACTTGGAGTAAATATGGAGATATTCCATGCGGGTCTTTATCTTTTCTACAAAGTTTTCTTGACTGTGACTCGAATACAAGATCAAGGCTTGTAGGAGCCACTTGAAAGAAAATCCATAAGGGATTGGAGAGGAAAATGTCTAGAGAGAATTATCTAATTTTCAATTGAGGAGATATGTGCTATAATGACTCGATCTTATTTATAGAGACCTGAGGCAAATCTTTTCCATAATTAAATAATATATATTTTAATATTTAATATATTAAAATACATATATTTAATCTACTTGAATCATATTCAAATCTTTTAAATTCTTCTACGATATTTATTTCTTTATTTGAATCTTATTCCAATTTTATAAATATCTTTTCTTTAATGCATCTAATATACATTAATTATTTTAACATTTAATGTATCAAATACAATAAATATATTTTTCTTTTTTATATTTAATATATATAATATATTAAATATTAATTTGAACACTTCAAATTAAATATTAATTTGAACATTTTAATTTTTTTCTTTCAACTAAATTGATCTTTTAATGTTACTATGAGCTAGCAAAGAGACTTTATGGACCTACAGATTATGAGCTCCAATGATACAAAAATAATTAATTAAACTCTTTAATTAATCAATTTTCATTCATTAACTAGTCACTTCATTATAGACCTAGAGTTGCACTCTTATGCACTTTAGGACAAGTTGTGTACATGGATATAACCATTACATGCAAGTCGATCATTCACGAGTTGGTAATTACAGCTAGGTCAAAAGTCTGTTTTACCCCTGTAATTACATCTTGCACCTTAAGTACCACTGATCATTTAATGAACAATTTGTTTATGATCCAACTATAAACTAAGTCCCTTTCGAGCCAATGAAAGGGTAGGGCCCCATAGTTCAAGTCTCGAAATCAGCACTTAAGGGAACTATTTATCTACTTGGAGCCCCATTGTTCAAGTCTCGAAATCAGCACTTAAGGAAACTACTCATCTACTTACCATATATGAGAATGAGTGAATTCTATCTTGTAAGATGATGTTCTCAGCTCTCTATTTGGTTAAGTCTCCAAAATGGTAGGCTTATTGAATCGACTACAAAAGTCACTCTCATCCATGCAAATCAAAGGACAATTCCTCACAGACAGTAGTTCATAACTCACTCAGGATTAAGATTAAGTTACATATGATCATCCCGATGAAAGATTAATCTTCTCAATTAATGGATTTATAAAGATAGATTAAATATTTCGTGGTCCAATCTTATACAAACTCATTGTATAAGATATCTCCACTCACATGTCTCCACATGAACGATATGGATCAAATCATTTGTAACTATTACAAATTAAGTCGTATTAATAATGTTACAAAGATAAAGCACTTAACTTTATCCATATACTATGACCATTTAGGTTATTTCTTGAACATGATCCTCCTGTATGTTAATCTAGTAGAACTTTGGGTCAAAAAGTTAATAAATACGTTCAGCCTCAGTGTAAGTGCACACTGCCAATACAAGTAGTGAAGGGAATATCCCTAAATATCGTCTCCTAAGGGAACGGTGTAACAAAAATATTGCAAAGGTAAAATCGTATTCAAAACTGCAACTTGGTAACTAAATGCAAAATGAGAATTTAGTTGGTGTGAAACAACAATGGAAATAAAAGTCAAAATGCAAAAACAGATTGCATAATCAAAATTGCAAGAAATGAGAACTAGCAATTAAATTGCTGAATCAAATTGCGATATGCGCAAAATAACATAGAAATGAAAGAAGCATGGTGATAACTTAATGAAGAAGGGACGGGGCTCAAGAATATTCATTGCCCTAAGTAATAAATTGCCAAACCAAAGTTGCAATATCAAACCTACCCTACACGCAATTGTAAACCAAAATCGCTACTCCTATTCATCTTGTAATTAGGTTTTTAGGAGACTAAGTGAATGACTTATACGTCTATAGTCCCTCTAACTTAGATCAATTGGTCCATACAATTTTACTCGGTTTTGTAGTCTTTTGCTTGTGATAGGACCTATAAAGTCCTATTTAATTACACTTATTTCTTGTTAATTAGAAGTATTTTATGTGTTTTATTATTATTTTTTAGGGATTCGAGCAATTCACGTGTTTTGAAGAGTTTGCACCATTGCAGAATTAATTCGGACCAAATTGGAGGTGATTCGAGCAACTGAATTTCTATACCAAATTTGACTGATCATATCATGATATTTCGAGATGAAAATATATTCAAATTTGGCATCAAATCGAAGCTTATTGAATTATATTTCCAACGGTATAAGACTCATTGCATTCCAATAAGTATTATGAAAGTTATGGCATTTTGAGTGATTACTGCTCTTGCTGGAAAACTGCTGTACCTGAGAATATTTTGTGCCAACTTCCGTTCCCATTATCTTGCTGCTCACGTTTTTTAATATATTCAAATTAGATATCATTTTAAAGATCTCTGAATGATCTTTTCAACCATATAAAGATCACGTTGATCCAAGGTTTGGAGAAGAAGTTATGGGCAAAATAATGAAGACTGTGCAATCTAGAAACTTTCCTTATTTGTAACATTCTATGTTTGTTTTAAGAATTTAGGGAAGGATTTTCGAGTTTTAGATGTATTTTCCAGCATTTTACAAGAGATAACATTATTTATTTTATTTTATTTTATTTTAAATATTATTCCCTAATTGTTTTGGGAAAACATCTTTCTAGAATTTAGGGTTTCTTACTTGTGTAAGTTGTCTACTTGAAGGCTATTTAAGCCTTCTTATGGACAGCAAAGGGGATCTCTTTTTGGCCTCTTGGCCTAGACGTTTTTAGAGAGTTTTTAGACTCCTTTTCTCTTTTCTCCTTAGACAATAATGGTATCAAATTTTATCACGATGCTCGGCTAAACTTCGCGTTCCCAATTCAGAGGTCGGTTGTAATCAATTGCAATATTGTGAGGTTTGAACCTTAACGTAGTTTTCTTTCAATTGCAAGTGTTCTTTAATTCCCGTGTTAATTTTATAAGTATGTATTTTGATTAAATTGACGCCTTAATCTCTTTACATGCTTTATTGCTAATCACGATCATGATCCGTAATTGTCATGTTGAATGAACCGGTAGCATTAGAATTATCACATGTGTATGTTTGTGGGTTTCCATGATACATGGCTTGCATGTTTAATTCTAGGAATTAAAGAAGCATGTTAATTAGGTGAAAGTTGTTTTACTTGATCGATTGTCTTGGTCGTTCCAAAGTTCGTAATGCCTTTACCTAAATAAATTGAAGCGGTTTCGTAAAAATTTGTTTAGGTAATTAGCGTTAACTTGGCGTTCGTTAGAGTTAATGATTTTAGGGAACATGCACTTTTTAGGGTTTCCTAATAAGTTGACCGAGTACTTGTATGGTTAAGTTTAAATATTTTGAATGCCTATGATCAATGTTTGCAATTGAGTATAAACGTACCTTTGGATTGGATTTTGGTAAGATTTGATCTATCCCTATCTTTATTGTTTATGTTTTATTTTATTTATAAAAACACAAAACCCCCATTTTTAATTGCTTTCTCCTTTGCAAATTTAACTTGAGAAATTAATATTCGGTTCCCTGAGATCGACCCGGTCCACTCAATGCTACAAGTAGCGTAGGATCGGTTTATAAATTTTAATTTGACGAGTCCTCGACAAGCTCGCATCACCTATGTTTAAGGTAAAGATTGACTTATGTCTAAGCTCTTGTCTCCATTGCTTATGCGAAATACACTTTTCACTAACCCTGTCGGTATTAGTTCCAAGCTTAGTTTGCTACCCTAGTTGATCAATCTAGGATCACAAAGACATTTAATTCAACACAAACAAACAATTGAAATGTAGGCTTGGTTGTTCTTTGCAATTTAAGCTGAACTTCTTAGGAAATTCACATCCATGAACCCCCTAAAAAGTTTTAGCTCATAACTAACTTAAAAACTTCTAAGTAAAGTTTGAAAGTAAATTCCATGATAAAAGGAGTAACTACTATACTTAATCTAGAACAAAACTTAGGGGAATGAGAAGTGCTTGCTGTAACATAAAAGTAAAGGCTGAAGGCAAAAGTTGAAGAAAGTAATAATTAAAACTTCATTAATTCGAAAATAAACTTGTTGGACAGTAAATCCATGACCAAAATTTTCAGAAAATTAAACTTCAATTGCTTCCTTAATCTAAAACTCAACTTCAATGTTTAATACATAAGGTAAAGGAACAGAAAATATAAAAGAATTACAACTAAACTGAATTATAGAAATCAAATTCAAACTAAACTAAGACCAAACTGGAATAATTTTTTTTGAATAAAACCCATTGTTTTCCTTTAGATTTCAATTGATTTAACACCATTTTTTGTCAAGAAGGAATGAATCTTTACAATCCAAACGTTTGTTTAGATTGGATTGAAGCTAAGGAAGAATAAAAAGGCTTCTCATATGTAAAACGCAACTGGACAGAATGCACCTAGAAGAAAAACCTAGAAAATCCATTTCTTTTGCTTAAGCCAAAACGATCTTTTGCCGCAGCTTCCTCCCCCTTTTTATGCTCTTCGAATTATGGTTTTTGACCTCTTCATTTTCGTCCAAACTCCTATGGAAATCGTGCAGAGATTGGGGGAGAATCGGGTGCTTTCCATATTTGCTTTAGCCGAAAACTTTCATTTTATGCTGCTGCTCGATTGCTGAATCGAAATTGCAATTTTGGTTTTGCAATTCGAAATTGCAATGTTCCAATGTCCTGCAACCAAACACCATTTTAAGTCTACATTTTTCTATTTTACTCAATCTTCCTATCAAATGTATTTCGCACAAAATTATTGATGTTTTCCAAGAATTTGCTAACTTCTTCATATAATTCTAAAGAAAATTAGGCCTAACTTAAGCCTTTGATAGTTAAATAAGCCTTAATACTAAGGCTTATCATATGTCAATTACATACTGTTCAAGATTACACTAATAACCTTGAATTTTTCATATAATAGATAATGCTATATTGTAAATAAAATAATCAAAATTATTGTTAATTATTAATTACAAGGCTTTAGGAGATAAATTTCAACAATCTCCAAAGCAACACTCTCCATTTACGATCCATCTCTACCACAGAACAACAAACAGATATCTTTACTAAAACACTCTTTCCTAGTCATTTTACTACTACTTAACAAATTCAATTTGGTTTCTACTCTACCAACTTAAGTTTGAGGGAGGTGATAAGCCTTAGAATTAAGGCTTATTCAATTCCCAAATGATCGAAAAACTCTTGTTTGTCCTAAGATTAATTGAAAATAGTGGAAGATTGTTTGAAATTAAGGAAGAATTGAATGTGATAGCAATTGGAAGAGAATTCTAAGTAATTTGGTTCTTTTTGCAGAATTTTTGGAAATTGCTAATCAGATTGCCAAATCTGATTTGGCAATTGTTTCTGGAGCAGGGAATGTGAAATTGCTAAATCAGATTGCTAAATCTGATTTGGCAATTGTGTTCTGGGCAGAAATTTATGGGGCGCGAACGAAAAACCCATAAATGGGAAGAGAAAATTTCGCACGAATCAAGGGAATTGGAGCATGATTTTTGGGCAATCTTCAACCCTAATGAATGCCTACAAATGAGGAAGAAGAAGAGGAGCTATTAATCGGATTTTGAGGGCGATTTGAAGGATCAATTTCGTGGGTTTTTGGGTTTAAAAAAAAAGGAAAAAATTCTGCATTAAACTCATTTCGAGATTCTTCAATTACAGCCCGATTTGGAGGAATTTAAGCACAAAATTTGGGCATTCTTCAACCCTAATGAAGGCCTATAAATAGGGAAGAAGAGGAGGAGCAAGGTAAGTCAAGTTGGAGGCGAATTTAGAAGCAAATGTTCGTGGGTTTTGTAGTTTTTTTCGCAGCCTCTGTTTTTCATATTTTGCGTCTGTTTTTGGTCATTTTATTCAAATTCCATCTCAATTTTTTCTTCAGTTTGTATTACATAAGCATGGCTTGAACTTTTTCTAATCTCATTTGATGTATTCTGAAGGAATTTTGAGTTTAATTCCAAGTCAAGTTCATGGGTTTTTCTTAAATTCTTCATGCTCTGTTTTTCTTCTTTTTTTTTTTTTTCGTTTAGCTTCTATAAGAAAAAAAAAATTTCCACTTATGTTTGTACAAGTCAAGGCAGAAGGGAGGAGATAAGGAAATTTACTTAGTTGCCCTTGCCACCTTGGCTTAATTTCTATTATTTATCCTTGCTTGAATTCCAAGGAATAGCCAAATTTCATTTTATAAGTTAGTGTTTTTTTTTTTTTTGCATCGTTTTATTATGAACTATTTCTTTCAAATTAGTTTTAGGATTTTCATTGAAAATATGAGCTAAAACTTCTTAGGGGATTCAAGGATGTGAATTCCCTAAGAAGTAAATGTAGCCAAAATTCCAATAAAAACCAAGCCTACATCTCAATTGTTTGTTTGTGTTGATTAAATTTCCGTTGAGTTCCTAGATTGATCAACTAGGGTTTCAACTCAAGCTTAGATCTAATACTGACAGGGTTAGTGATAAGCGGATTTCACACAAGTAATGGAGTAAAAGAGCTTAGACATAAGCCATTCATTACCCTAGACATAGGGATTAAGGACTCCAAGACCCATAAAATTGTGAGCCAAAAATTATCTAAGATAGAGGGACTATAGACATATAGGTCTCTCACTTAGCCTCCTAAAAAACCCAATTGCGAGGTAAATAGGAGATGCAATTTTGGTTTACAATTGAGTGTGGAGTAGGTTGAAATTGCAATTTTGGTTGCAATTACGACTTAGGGCAATGACATTCTTGAGCCCCATCCTTTATCATTTCATTATCTAAGTTCATCCAATTTGCTATTTCATATTGCCAATTTAGATTCAGCAATTTAATTTTGCAATTTTTAGTCATTTCGCTCATTGCCAAATTAGAATCTGAAATTCAATTATGCAATTTCTGTTATTTCCAACATTGCCATTTCTAGATTTAGCAATTGGATTTAGCAATTTCTGTTTTTCACCAACAACCTATCCCAACTTTATTTTTGCATTTTTAGTTTTCCATTTGCAATTTTTCTTACACTTTTGCAAAACAAAACTTTTGTTACTCCGTTCCCTGTGGGATTCGATACTTGGTACTCAGAGACCATTTTATATTACTTCGATCGCGTGCGCTTGCGTGACCATCGATCAAGTTTTTGGCGCCGCTGCCGGGGAACGGCAGTTTTTAACAAAAATTTTGTTTTTAGCAAAATTTGTAAGACGAAATTGCAATTTTTCTTTCTATTGCAGGAGGGCAGAATTTTACTTGCAACATTGCAGGGTAGATCCAGTGTATGCGAAAAGAGCCTCATCTCTTTGAGCTAGATCCTGAGATAGAGAGAACCTTCCACCGGCGCCGTCGGCAGCAAAGGATGAAGAAACAGGAACAACGCGAGTTGAACACCCGGGAGAAATCTGTGGAAACTTGTTTGCAGGAACCACTCATGGATCGACCGGAAGATGGACCTCGAGTTAGTCCACTTGGCAATGAGGGCCAAAACAATGGAATGAACAACAATGCTCAGCAACAAGTAAATCTTATGCAGAATCCCATATTTATTGCAGAAGAAAGGAATAGGGCTATTAGGGATTATGCAGCTGCTACATTCTAAAATCTAAACACCGGGATTGCAGAACCAATAATATAAGCAAATCATTTTGAGCTGAAGCCCGTGATGTTCCAGATGTTGAATACGATAGGACAATTTGCTGGATTGCCGAATGAAGATCCACACAAGCACATAAAGACTTTTATGAGAATCTGCAATTCATTTAAATTGACAGGAGTTTCTAATGACACCTTGAGGCTAAAATTGTTCCCTTTTTCTTTACAAGGAAATGCAGAGGCATGGCTTGACTCATTTCCCCCAGACTCGATCACAACCTGGGACGAACTTGCAGAAAAGTTCCTTCTGAAGTATTTCCCACCGACAAAGAATGCACAAATTAGAGGGGAAATCATCACCTTCAGGCAAGGAATAAATGAAGGAGTAGATGCTGCATGGGAACGTTTTAAGAAGCTAGTGAGAAAATGTCCACACCACGGATTGCCAGCTTGTTTGTTGATCGAACACTTCTACAATGGTCTGACACAAGCTTCGAAGACTCTAGTCAATGCATCTGCCAACGGATCTCTACTCAAGAAAATATTGAACGAGGCAAATGAAATCTTGGATGCCATGGTGTCCAACAATAGCCAATGGGGAGAAAAAGAGCCAAGCAACACTCGGAATGTTGCAGGAATGCACGAAGTGGATGCAATTGCAGCTTTGAGTGCACAAATTTCGACGATGAACAACACCTTAAAATCCTTAACTTTGGGGAACCAGGCCCCAATAGCTTCCATTAATCAAATTGCTACTCCACCTTGTATTTATTGCAATGATAATCATATTGCTGAAAATTGTCCTTACAATCCGACTTCTGTTTGTTATGTAGGACAACCCAGGACAAACCCTTATTCTAATACATACAACCCTGGATGGAGGCAGCATCCCAATTTCTCATGGGGAGGGTAAGGTGCAAGCACATCTAGTGCCAATTCATATGGAAAGCCAGGAGGACCGCCAGGATTTAGCAATTCCCAACAGCAATCTTATGTGCAAAAGAATGTGGCACAACCGCAAGCTCAACCTGCAATACACAATTCATCATTAGAAGCTTTGATGAGAGAATATATGGCCAAAAATGAAGCAAATATGGCTAAGAATGATGCCATTATCCAGAGTCAGGCAGCTTCACTACGAAGTTTAGAAATGCAGGTGGGGCAATTGGCGAATGAGTTGAAACACCGACCTCAAGGGACCTTTCCAAGCACCACTGAGAACCCTCAAAGAGAAGGAAAAGAACACTGCAAAGCAATCACTTTACGCAGCGGGCTCAACTATGAAGGACCAAGGATGCCACAAGAAGTGGAAGAAGTAATCCCCAGTAGCACTGCAGAAGAGGAGAAGGAAATTGTAGAGAAAGAGAAAAAGAAGGCCAAAGACAATGCGGAAAAAGGAAAAACGAACACCAATGAGGTAGAAGCTAACAACAAGACCTCTAAAGCAAAGGACCATGTACCAATCTATAGACCACCACCACCGTTTCCTCAAAGACTCAAAAAGAAAAACCAAGATGCCCACTTTAACAAATTTTTGGACATTATCAAGCAACTCCATATTAACATTCTGTTAGTGGAGGCACTTGAGCAAATGCCAAATTATGTTAAATTTCTCAAGGACATCTTGACAAAGAAAAGGAGACTAGGAGAATTTGAAACAGTGGCGTTGACAGAGAATTGTAGTGCATTACTGAAAAGCAAGGTACCACCCAAGTTGAAGGACCCTGGGGTTTCACAATACCATGCATGATCGGAGAGATAAACGTCGGGCAAGCCTTATGTGATTTAGGGTCCAGCATCAACTTGATGTCGTTATCAGTTTTCAGGAGATTAGGGATAGGCGAGGCTCGTCCCACCACAGTAACCCTACAATTGGCAGACAGGTAAATTGCACACCCCATTGGAAAAATAGAAGATGTGCTGGTAAGGGTCGACAAGTTTGTATTCCCAGCCGATTTCATAATCTTGGATTGTGAAGCAGATCGAGACGTCCCGATAATCCTAGGGCGACCATTTTTAGCGACTGACAGAACTCTGATTGATGTCGAAAAAGGAGAACTCACAATGCGAGTAAATGACCAGGAAATCAAGTTCAATGTACTCAATGCATTAAGATACCCAGGGGAAATAGAAGAATGTTCAAGGGTTTAGATCGAAGAATATTCGCAATTATATGAGTTTCAGGAGCAATCAAAAGAGGAAAAAGACTTCAAAAGAGAAGATGAATTGGCACCATCAGGGAATCTGAAACTTGATGGAAGTACAACCAGCGCTATTGTTCAACTACCAATGGAAGCTCTTCAATACAAAACTGAAGTAGAAGTGGTCAGGACCTGTGATGATTCGACATGGAGTTGTGGATTTACAAGATGGACAAGGCAACAATGTCAAGGCCAATGGTTAAAAAGTCAAGCTTTATTAGGGAGAAAACCGAAGGAGGAATGAAGGATCGATCTCCCTAATCAATTTTGAGTAAAAACAAAAAAAAAACAAACAAACAAACAAACAAAACAAAACAAAAATTTAAGAGAAACTTTCAACTTTTGAAAATTCCAATATGAATGAAGAAGTTAATTCAGAAAAGCTCTGTCTAAGGAAAATCCTGTCTAGGCTGAGGTACTTAAGTTGACCGCTAAGGGAACACCTCTACCTGGGGATTTACCTGGGAGTTTGATGAATCAACTTTGAGTTCAAAAATTGGAATTTCCAAAAAGTAACTTTGCATTGAGAAAAACTGTGTGAACTTTCTGATGCTCTACTCTTGAGTTTCAAGAAAATATAAGAAGAAAGAGCGGGAGGAATAAGTTGTAGTTGCAATTGCGAAAGCAAAATTGCAATTGCAATTTCAGGAGAATTCTTTGAAAGACTTCCAACAACCCCAAGGACAGTAATGGCAACAACAACACATTTTTCTCTGCATAGGGGAGTCTCTCTTTAACCTATCTTTCCAGCTTTCTTAATTGTTATGTTTTTAGTTTGAGGCTTAGTTAAGTTCTTGTATGCTTATTTAGTTTATTTGCTACCATGAATTCTGAAAAATTAAAAAAAAAAAATCTATTCCTCGCACAAGCATGCCATAAAAATAATGTCTCAAAACAAGTTTGCAAATTGTTTTCTTTGGTGTTTTGTTAAAATGCTATTAATGATGACACCTAGAGTTTTCTCAACTTTCAATTGCTTTTACACACAACTTCAAGTTTTCAAGATCATAAAACTTGATAAATTCTTTTTCTCCATAAAACATTCGAACCCAAACTCCCCTTGTGTTTTTCCCATCTAATGGACTTAGGAGAGTTTAGCTTTGATGCTTAGCATGTTAAGTGACCCAACTATGTACCTCAACCCCTGTACTTCTAGTTCTTAGTCAATGAGGACATTGACTCACTTAAGTTTGGGGGGGTGAGTTTTGTAATACTACCGTTGTAATATTATGTTGTTGTACTAGTATGTTGTTGTAATATTATTTTGTTGCAACAGTATGTCATTGTAGTATTATGTTGTTGTAATAGTATGTCGTTGTAACAGCTGCTAGGAATTTCAAAAAAAAAAAAAAAAAAAAAAAAGGATACTCCTCCTTCTAGGGTTAACTGAGTAACCAGAGGCAGTCATGACACCCATGATTTCCTCTGCATGAAAGGTTAACTTAAGAAGTGAGTATGTGAAAACGGTCTTAGCAGTGATTTGCTCGTAGTCAACTACTTTCACCACAAAGTGTTAGTAAGTTGGAACGAAGGTACAAGTGACAGTAAGACTCTAAAAAAAAAAGGAAAAAAAAATGAGGCCTAGCAGCAGCTTTACATAAGTTTGGGGGAAAAAATGCTTGTAATGTGAGTGAACTTAGCTTATTGAACAAAGAAGACCACCCTAGACTCTATGACTATGACTTAGGCAGGATAAGCATAATAGGTGGGTTTGCATAAGAATGTTTTATCTTGAAAAAGAAAAGTAAAACTTTTATGTGAGAAAATCTTTGAATTGTGTAAAGTGTTAAAAGTTTGAGACTTCTCCTGAACAACATTTATTTTTCAAAAACACCATTTGAAATCATTTTGTGAAGTGTTTGCTTGTGTTTGTTGCTATTTGTTTTCTAATTGCTTGAGGACAAGCAATATCTTAAGTTTGGGGGTGTGATAAGCCTTAGAATTAAGGCTTATTTAATTCCCAAATGATCGAAAAACTCTTATTTGTCCTAAGATTAATTGAAAATAGTGGAAGATTGTTTGAAATTAAGGAAGAATTGAATGTGATAGCAATTGGAAGAGAATTCTAAGTAATTTGGTTCTTTTTGCAGAATTTTTGGAAATTGCTAAATCAGATTGCCAAATCTGATTTGGCAATTGTTTCTGGAGCAGGGAATGTGAAATTGCTAAATCAGATTGCTAAATCTGATTTGGCAATTGTGTTCTAGGCAGAAATTTATGGGGCGCGAACGAAAAACCCATAAATGGGAAGAGAAAATTTCGCACGAATCAAGGGAATTGGAGCATGATTTTTGGGCAATCTTCAACCCTAATGAATGCCTACAAATGAGGAAGAAGAAGATGAGCTATTAATCGGATTTTGAGGGCGATTTGAAGGATCAATTTCGTGGGTTTTTGGGTTTTAAAAAAAAGGAAAAAATTCTGCATTAAACCCATTTCGAGATTCTTCAATTACAGCCCGATTTGGAGGAATTTAAGCACAAAATTTGGGCATTCTTCAACCCTAATGAAGGCCTATAAATAGGGAAGAAGAGGAGGAGCAAGGTAAGTCGAGTTGGAGGCGAATTTAGAAGCAAATGTTCGTGGGTTTTGTAGTTTTTTTCGCAGCCTCTGTTTTTCATATTTTGCGTCTGTTTTTGGTCATTTTATTCAAATTCCATCTCAGTTTTTTCTTCAGTTTGTAATACAGAAGCATGGCTTGAACTTTTTCTAATCTCATTTGATGTATTTTGAAGGAATTTTGAGTTTAATTCCAAGTCAAGTTCATGGGTTTTTCTTAAATTCTTCATGCTCTGTTTTTCTTCTTTTTTTTTTTCGTTTAGCTTCTATAAGAAAAAAAAAATTTCCACTTATGTTTGTACAAGTCAAGGCAGAAGGGAGGAGATAAGGAAATTTACTTAGTTGCCCTTGCCACCTTGGCTTAATTTCTATTATTTATCCTTGCTTGAATTCCAAGGAATAGCCAAATTTCATTTTATAAGTTAGTGTTTTTTTTTTTTTGCATCGTTTTATTATGAACTCTTTCTTTCAAATTAGTTTTAGGATTTTCATTGAAAATATGAGCTAAAACTTCTTAGGGGATTCAAGGATGTGAATTCCCTAAGAAGTAAATGTAGCCAAAATTCCAATAAAAACCAAGCCTACATCTCAATTGTTTGTTTGTGTTGATTAAATTTCCGTTGAGATCCTAGATTGATCAACTAGGGTTTCAACTCAAGCTTAGATCTAATACCGACATGGTTAGTGATAAGCGGATTCACACAAGTAATGGAGTAAAAGAGCTTAGACATAAGCCATTCCTTACCCTAGACATAGGGATTAAGGACTCCAAGACCCATAAAATTGTGAGCCAAAAATTATCTAAGATAGAGGGACTATAGACATATAGGTCTCTCACTTAGCCTCCTAAAAAACCCAATTGCGAGGTAAATAGGAGATGCAATTTTGGTTTACAATTGAGTGTGGAGTAGGTTGGAATTGCAATTTTGGTTGCAATTACGACTTAGGGCAATGACATTCTTGAGCCCCATCCTTTATCATTTCATTATCTAAGTTCATCCAATTTGCTATTTCATATTGCCAATTTAGATTCAGCAATTTAATTTTGCAATTTTTAGTCATTTCGCTCATTGCCAAATTAGAATCTGCAATTCAATTCTGCAATTTCTGTTATTTCCAACATTGCCATTTCTAGATTTAGCAATTGGATTTAGCAATTTCTGTTTTTCACCAACAACCTATCCCAACTTTATTTTTGCATTTTTAGTTTTCCATTTGCAATTTTTCTTACACTTTTGCAAAACAAAACTTTTGTTACTCCGTTCCCTGTGGGATTCGATACTTGGTACTCAGAGACCATTTTATATTACTTCGATCGCGTGCGCTTGCGTGACCACCGATCAGGAGGGTGTTACCGTACATTATGCCATAAGCTATAAATTAGTCAATTAGGATATAAATTAGGCTAATCTTAGGCTAAACTTTCCCTTTGCATTCTAAGTCTTTGTGTATAAACTGAATTGTAAATCTCTTTAAAAATACACCAGAATTATTCACAAATCGATAGTTTTTTAAGAGAATGTGCTAATTATCTTTCTAACCAAAACGATTTTTTATTTCTTATTAAAGAAACTCAGCCAAAGGCCCAAATATAACGATTTTCATTTTTATTCCATATATTTTGTGCTGACAATGCCAAATCACCTAACAAGGAAGAATTCATTGGGACCACTGAATAATTTAATGCTAAATTTATTCAACAAAAGTCTCTTATTCGTACGGGTTTTTTTTTGGGGGGGGAGTTCTGCTTTAGCTTTTTTGTTACTTTTTATTTTTTATTTTCTATTTTTTAAGAATAGTTCTGCTTTAGCTTGTTTCCAAAGGATAACTTACCTAATGATAAACTCTTATGACAAAATTAATTAAATTAATACTTATTTTGGTTATCGCTCTTATCTATTATTTAGGTCTCATATTTTTAGTCATTTCATTATAACCCAGTAGTTTGATTAGATATTTAAAATAATATTGGTGGTTATTTTATTTATTAGATTGAAGTAATATATATATTATTTATCAGATTCTTCCAAAACCGATAAAATTAATTGTTATTTTGGCTAAAAAGAATGGAAATTTTACTGAGCTAGAGTGTAGGGTGGAAAATTTATTTTCTAGTATTACTACAAATAAGTACTCCCTCTAAGTTTTCAAAAAAAAAAAAAAAAAAAAAAAAAAACTCCCTTCAATTTGGCTTCAAAAAATATATATACATACTCCCTTCAACTAAAAGAAATGAAATAATATGTTCCACACAATTAAATAATATATTTATTAATTGTACGATTGAATATTAGTGAAAGAAGTAACTACTGTTGACTACAAAATAAGTGTTAGCGAACTAAAACAAGATATTTACAAGTTTTAAAGGCTAAAATATAATACGCATGGAAGTACATGACTAAATTATAACATTTGAAAGTATTAGACCAAAACGTAATAAATATAAATGTTGAATAGCTAAACTATATTTTAGACTAAAATAATATTATATGAATCAACCCTTCGTTGTCAAACGACTTTTGTTTACTTTAATTCGATAAAGACTAACTTAGTATATAATAATTAAAGGTGGGAGAGGGACCAAATTAAAAGTAACTTAAAATTTATAGTCTAAAATGAAAATGAAAATTTTATGACAGTTGAAATATTTAAACAATGTTTTTTCCTAAAAAATAATCCAAAAAAAGACGTTAATTTCTAACTTTGAAAGAGACAGCTCTTCCATGAAATAAATTTACCATCTATGATACGCAAGTGTAGCACCATTATTTAGTTATGCTGAGCTTTACAATATTTTTTTTAATAAGAATAATCTCTCTCTCTTTTTTTTTTTTTTTTTTTTGGGGGGGGGGGGGGGGGGTGGGGGGGAATTTAATATGATTTTATTATTGAAAAATTTATGAATAAGAGAAAAAAAAAACTAACCAAGAAATTTAGGGAAATGGGGGTAATGTATTTTTTAAAATTCACTCTATTTACATTGAAGTTGTAAGTCATTGCTATGTTTTGTGTGTACTTGTCTAACATTAAATTACAAATAAAAAAAAATTATGCATTGTCTAATTTAGTTAAGAAAATTATGCAACAAACTATTAATGCAATATCAAATTATTATTATTTTTAGTGTGAGATATCAATTTAATTCTAGTCATACATTTGTATATAAAAAATATTATTATTATATATCGTAGGTGTTTAAAATAACTTTTTAAAAATTTATCATTTTAGTGATTTTAATTTTATGATGTTGAAAAGTGACTTAAATAAGTTAGTGAGCATAACTCTGCAGTAATTGTCGTACTAAAAAAAGTGTCTTAAATAAATTAAAAGTATCTTTCGAATGAATTAACATGTTTGTTAGTGGGACCAAAAGTATTTTAAAAATTTAAAAGCATTTTGGAAATACATTTAGAAGAGAAAGTATTTAATTGATCTTTTTGCTCAAAGTATTTATAAAAAATGGTTTATTTTGAAACATTACTTCAAGTCATTCCAACCTAAAATTACTTCTAAAATTTTAAAACCATCTTTCAATTAGTTAGAAGGACTTTTCACCATTTTTTTTTTCAGTTTCAAAATTGATATTGAAAATTGTGATTAAATAACTGACAAAGATAGTTCTATATACATTAAAATCAATGTTCACAAATTTATTATTCTAAAGTAATTAATAATATTTTTATTTATAAAAGACAATCTATTAGTGAGAAAACATGAATTAAAAAAACTTTTTTTTAGTTCAACAAAAACAACTTTTAAAAACACTTATCCAAAAACAATTGTGCATTATTTTTACCATAACTATTCTAAAATTCTAACCTCATTTTGAAAAACAAGTTATTTATGAAAAAAAAACACTAAATGAAAAAAGGAATTTTTCGCCAAATAATCATTAGACAATCCTCTCTCTTACTAATTAAAGTAAGTTTAGCAATAAAATATCAATTATCATTCTAAAAGTAAATAATTTAATCTCCACTCTCGAATAATTGTTGAGCTAAAAAAGAAAAAGAAAGAGAAAGATGACAACCCTCCCTCTCTTTTAAACTGAATTCTTTTTACATTTTCAAAAAAGAAAATCCTTTTAATAATTTGTTATTTGATTTTCTTTCTTTTTTCCTGGGTTTGGGTGGGGCCCACAGTCATTAACCTAGGCGTGATTTGGACCGAAGCTTTGGGTGTTTCAGTACTATGTTAAAATTATTGGTGGCCTAATCTATGGGGCTTGGCAATCGTGCATTGTAGTTGTAGTGTGGTCACTTTTTTTTATTTCTAATTCATTCATTTTTCTTGTGATGTCATTGTCACGTCACATGGATATCCTTTTCTATTTTAATTTTAACCACCAATAAAATAAAAATAAAAAATATTTAAATTTCAAAATTGTTTTGAGCTAAATTAAAATTTCTATTTTTATTATATATAAAAAAGTTATGGAAAAACTTTCTATTTTCAAAATTGGTTCAAATATAATAGTGTAAGTGTGTAAATAGCTAATAAAGATTATAGCAACATTTTCTGGTTAACTTTCATCCACTTGACTCGATCTTTTTAAGGCCAATAAATATGGGTTGGTTGGATTAAATCTCAAAAAAAAAAGGGGGGGGGGGGGGGGGGGGTCCAACTAACCTATATATTTAAGATTTAAAGTGATTTATGAAAAAAAAATTAAAAATTAGGTTTAAAATACTCTAAATTTAGGATAGGTTGTTCGTTATAAAGATTTTTTATTCTTAAAATAATTTATTAGAGAGATAAATAATTTGATGATGCTTAATGTCATCTTTCTAAGAAATGAGTTATTCAAAAATATCTCTCTAAAGGAGGATGAGTGAAACTTTTTTACTTTTTATTAATTACCCCAAAAAAAAAAAAAAAAAAAAACGTCTAGCTCAATTTTAGATAATAAGTGGGTTTTTTCAAAATAATTACAAAACTAGTATGGATTCAACTATCCTGCATTATTGTAATTTGAAAAAAAATATATTGTCTTAATAAGAATGGCCTTTTCCATTCTTATATAGGTGGTGCAAAAACCCAAGAAACTATCTTTTAGAAAAAAAAAACACAATTAAATTTAATTTGATAATGAAATAGAAATAAATTATAGTTAATTAAAACAAATGTATTTTAAAAAAGGGATTATATTTGTAATTTTTAAAATTAAAATAAATCATAGATTTTCTCTATAAAACAGGCCACATGTGATAATTTCTATAAAATGAAATACATATAAATTGTTAGATATAAGAAAGATATATCGCATGCTAAATTTGAAAATAGAGGTCACTTAGAACAATCTTATTCGCTCCCATGCAGCCCATGTATAATTGGGCCCATTATACCCATTTTCAACAGAAGATGATGGGCTAGATTGAAGGGAATTAACATAATAGTTTCTTTTCTTTAACACCCAATAATAATAATGGTGATGATGATGATAATAAAAAATGTGGCAACTAAAAATAATTAAGGTTATAGTTTTTTTTTTTTTTTAAATATTATCAATAATACAATCCAAATGTGGGAGATTATTCAAATCTACAACCCTATAAGAGAAGCCACTAGAAATCAAATCTTATCGATTGTACTATGTTCAGTTTGACAGTTATTATTTTAATCATTTTTTTTTGTTTGAGATCAACAATATGTAGAGTTATGGAATTTGAATCTCTAAACTATTGATCAATGGTACATAGCTTTTACAACGCTTTCCTAAGATATTTATTTGCATAAGAAGGTGGATTGTTGTTGTTTTTTCTATTTTCTATTTTCTTAAGAGAAAAAGAGAAAAATATGCTTCGATTTTGGAAAAATACTTGGATACAAGAATCCCCATGATCCCATCATTCAATTGTTAACAACAAGGAGAGAGAAAATATAGGAGAGAGAAATGTGGGAAATATTTTCTCTCTCCTTGTTGTCAACAATTGAATGGGGGCAGAGAGATTCATGCACATCGGGATGGATACAAGTATCATTCTTGATTTTGTGATGAAGCAAGGGAGAAGAACTGGTTGCCCAATTTTATTTTATTTTTAGTTTAACAATTATAGAATTGAGAGATTGAATCATCAATATTTAGAATAGTAATTAGTGCTTAATCCAATGAGCTATGCTCGGATTGGCTCCAAACTTTATTTTCTATGATTGTATTTAGTAAAAAAAATATTTAGTGGCTGTCACATTATGACGGTCATTCTTTTAAATTTTTGATTTTTGATTAATAGTTTGTTTGTAATAGCTTTTGAAAAACTGTTTTTTTAAACAAAATCAATTTAGACCTTTGAAAAAATTAATAATTTAAAGTGTATCTAGTGTAAGTAGTAATTTTAGATAATAAAAATTATTCTTTAAAAAAATCTTAATCTATAAAAAACACTTTAAAAGTTTGGATTAATTTAAAAACTATTGGTAAATAAAACACTTTAAAGATAGATTATCAAACAGTGACTTTAAAAGTTATTAATTGAAAATCTTTAAAAATATATATGGTAAGAAAAACAATATTTTTAATTAAAAGCATTTAAAAAAAAAAACAAATCAAAATGTAAGATATAAAAATATTTTTTTGAAAAAATGCTTAAAATTATAAGACATTCCAACCGCACTAGAAATCATAGTTTTTAATTTATTTTCATATATTCATCCAGTAAAAAATTTCGACCACATTTCAGCATTTTGGAATAATTTCTCGTCTTTTGTGCCGTTGGAGTTTCGCTGCTATCGATTTGACCCAAACGGTGTCGTATACGAATGAATGACATGCACCATGCACGGCCGTGGGCTGGCCACGACAAAGAGAAATGCAACTTGGGGCCTTTCTAAACAACCTTGCAAAAACCACCGTCTTTGGGATTTCAGGTCTGTATTAATTTTGTATTTGGGGCCTTTGGTTTTATGGGCATTGTCGTAGATTTTGCTGTTGGTATTATTTGTGATTGTTTTATGGATTTTAATATTTTCTTAAGAAATATGAAATTCATTATAGATAAATGATAGAAAAACAAGCACAAGTTTCAAAAACCAAAAACTAAAAACTAAGGCCCGGTTTGATAACCATTTAGTTTTTTAAAATTAAGCTTGTTTTCTCCCAATTTCTCTACAATGGTTTTCATCTCCCTCAAGGAAGTATTTGAATTCTTAGCTAAATTCTAAAAACAAAAATAAGTTTTTGAAAACTACTTTTTTTAGTTTTCAAAATATGGCTTGGTTTTTGAAAACACAGGCAAAAAGTATATGATAAAACAAGTAAAACCATAGGTGAGAGTAATATTTATAGGCTTAATTTTTAAAAACCAAAAATCAAAAACCAAATGGTTATCAAACGGGGCCTAAATATGTATCAAACAAAGCCTAAACTTTTAGATTTATTTTATTTTGGCATCTTTCCAAGTTTAAAAAAAAAAAATTGTCCATGATTCTTTTTAGTCCTTAAACTTTGAAAGTAAATCATTATTGTTATTATCATCCTTCTTCTATTTAATATCTCCATACCAAATATTTGACTTGACTAATTTATATAAATATCAATACATGTTCTCAAAGTCAAAAAAATATGTGTGTATTATTTATAATTGAGACTAAAATAAATATTTTAAAATTTTAAAGGTATAAGTGAAATAAATCTAAACGCTTAGAAATTAAATTAATATTTTTAAAGTGTAAAAATCAAAATAAAATAAATTGAATGACTAATAAGTGAGTCTTAAACCCAATTTTTATGAAATAAAAAGTCTAAAATCAAAACCACCTACGGCACTACCAAATGAGGTCTAAGACATTTCATCTATGTCAGAATCAATATTTGTTCTCCATGAATCGACGGCTATAAGAAAGAAAAATAAAATAAAACAGAAATAATTTCGATTTGCCACGAACACCTTCTCATGCAAATATATAAATATATTATTCGCACATTTATAGTTTGAGAACAAATAATAATAGCTCTATATTTTCCTTTAAAAAAAAAAGCTCTATCTTTTCTTAAAAATAAATTATTGATAACAATACATCAAGTAAGTAAATAACTTTTTAAAATATAGCTACTTTATTTCCAAAATTTTAACGTTAATCAATAAAAAACCCACTTCAAAGAGATTTTAGATAATCTTTAATTGTGTTCCATGTTTAATTCATCTTGAAATTGAAATTTAGCAAGGTAGAGCCCATTTCAACCTAATTCAATTCATCAAGGTATTATTAAATTTTGGGGAAAATATTAATTTTAACCTCGAACTTAGGAGTATCAATTTTTACCTTAAAATTTCAGTTGTATCAAAATTAACCTTCAACTTAGATAAGTGTTGCAATTTTTACTTTTTTTTAAGCTCAACATGCGGAATTAAGGATTAGAACTTCTAACCTCTTAGTCGAGTATACATGTCATAACTAGTTAATCTATGCTCTGATTGGCACCAAATTTTCTTATGATAGATTTTTGTTCAAAGAATTGTTGAAAAAGGTATTTTCATATATATCAAATGAATTATAAAACATATATTTGGCATGAAATTAATAGGATTCAGACAAAAACAACATTAGAGTTTTTCTTTTTTGTTGAAATTTGTAACTTTTGGTAGCGTTAATTTTGGACAAAGCTTGATTTTCATTAAATTAATAAGCATTTGAAGTTTTCTACATTGTTTTTTTTTTGTCAAAATTAGTGAGAGAATTAACAATAATTGAATATAACGTAATTTGCAATACTTATTTAAATTTAGAGTCTAAATTGATGAAATTTAAAATTTAGAGTGAAAATTGATTAAATTGATTTTTTTTCTTAAATTTGTTTTAAAAAAATTATGAGTTCAAACTTCTACAGTACTTTTTTAAAGGTTAAAATATCATTTTAGTCCATATACTTTGAGTTTCATTCAATTTTGGTTTATGTATTTTTAAATGTCTAAATTTAGTCAATATACTTTCAATAAAGCTTATAATTGGTCAATATTATTAATTTGTTGTTAACTTTTCTTAAAAAAAAAAATTAGTCTCTATTAGCCTTTCATGTATAAAATTTAAAAATATGTTCACATTGTGTATTTTTTTTGTATAAAATTATTATTATTATTTATTCAATTTGAATAAAAATTAACTTCAAAGTAACAGTAGTGGCCAATTTTAAACTTTATTGAAAGTATTAAATTATAATATTTGAAAGTATATGGACAAAAATAAAATGAAACCTAAAGTATAGATATGAAAATTGTATTTAACTTTTTTTTTAAAAATTATATTTATTCAAAAAAGTATTTTTTGCAAAAAACGATACTTGATTTGACTGGGGTTGTAGCAATAGCATGATTTGATGCGTAACGGATTGTTTAGGGAAACTCTTGAAATAAATACAACACGTCTAGAGCATTCCCTGACGCTTGCATGCATGTTGCATCACCCGAAGTATAAATAAAATAATTCCGACAAAAATGGTTTGAGCGAAAAGCACCTTTGTTTTTTCTCCTTTTTCTTATAAATACAGATACATTTCAACGTCATTTTAAATCGTCAAATCTTGTCTAGGTAGTTTTTTTTTTTACATATATTTTTAATATTTTAAGGTTAAATTATAAATTTAACCCCTAATGATTTGATAAAATTTTAAAAAAAATTCCTATAATTTGATAAAATTTTCATAAATAGTCGCTATACGAACTAATTCTAACATTTAAAACTGTATAGACTAAATTCTAAAGACTAAATTTGTAATTCAACATATTTTTAATGTTCTATGCTACCTTAACATGCGTGGGTTAATTTTTAATATAGAGAAAAGAGTAATTGGAAAAAAAAAATTCATTTTTTACCTCCAACTTGTGCAATTTACTTTTTATACAAATTCCACTAAATTTACCACCTAATTTTAACAAAAAGCATGTAGGTCATGACTCATGTCACTTTTGCAATGTTCAATGGCACGATTTTTGATTTGGCTAGAGGAAGAGGAATGATAATGTTAAATCACTAATCAACCTAAAAATTTAAGTTGATATGTTATGGTGAATTTAATTATATCAATTCTCTAATACTATTTCTCGGCTTTAAAATTTGAAGCTCAAACACAAAATCTCAAATTTTGATACTATGTTAAATCACTACTTAACTCAAAATTTTAAGTTGGTGAATTATAGAAAGTTTAATTATTCAATATTCTAATAAGTGAATAGTTAGGTTAAATTGGGGTGGGTATCCCTAAACTCCTAACTACAGGATCAATACCAGGTCAATACTGATGCAAAAACACGTACGGCAAGTCAGACAACAGAACAGAAACACTTTTTAAGAAATGAAAGAGGGGAAGTTCATTAATTAAAAAATGAAAAACACGTACGGCAAGTCAATCCTGGCCTAGGTTTCATTAATTAGGTATTCTTCTGGTGTTTTTGTTTGATTTATTTTATTGTCTGTCTTTAAAAAAAAAAACCCTTCCAATAAATACACAAAATGGGTTATTGAATAATATCTAAAAACTCATAAATTTTAGAAAAATTCTATAATTTTGTTTTTTTCCCCGACTACAACAATTATGAAGGAAATAGATTTTGAACCCCTAACCTCAAAGGAAATAATACATGTCAATTACTGTGGAGCTATACTCATTTTGACAATATTGTTTATTGTTTAAGTTCCATCAATTTTGTATTGCATTTGTGTTCATTAAAAATATATGACAATATCTTCTTAAACAATTTTTTAAGCAAAAATGTAGTAAAAAACATTTATTCAAGTTTAAAGTAAACATTGTAATACTTATATATATAAAAGATTAAGTCCCAATTTACATCATCTTGAAAGTTTACGGTAAAAATCAACACATGGTCGAATTTATAGATAAAAACTAATTTTGTCCCAAATAATTATTATCTATGAAAGTCAATTTTTACTTTAAACTTTTAATTTTATTTAATCAAGCTTTAGATTTAACTAATTGCGGCAATTTTAAGTTAAAAAACTTTTTTAAAGATCATAAGTTTATTCTACCCAAAAGGTTGGATTAGACGATATACCAAACCCAATCCAATATTATAATATTTTGGTCTAATGGATTTTGATAATCCAAAACATTTATTTAAAAAAGGATTAATCTTTTAACTAATTAAGTCCAAACAAACTTATAATTCAACACTGTTATATTATGGTTTGAATTAAGTTCATCAAAATTTTGTATTCATCAAATTTCCTAAACAAATGTAATGTGACTTCTACTATTTAATGAGAAATTCTCTAACCTTCCAGTAGTACATAATCCTTCAATTTATATTGTAAATTTTCTTTCAAAAATAATTCTTAAACACCACTAGATCTCGCGTAATTATTAAATAGACTTATAATGAACATGAATACTATACAAAATATCAATACTATGGTCCTAAAAATTCTCTCATTATTTAATGAGTAGGGTCACCAATTTGGAGGGCATATTCCCTTACAAGAGAGGCAGAGAGGGATGGATATTCGTTTATTTTTTCCCCCAACTAATGATAAAAGAAGATGCTCGTGGGGTGATTTTGGAAATAGACACAAATATCTTTCTACTTTATAGTACATTTTTATGGACCAGTATGGTATTAAATTCCTATCGACATGTCGACATTTTTATCGATATTTCCACATATCTATGGGTTTGACATCGACATAAAGGGAGAATCGACATTTCCACTATACTGTACAAAATTGATGAAATATTAAAAAAAATAGCAAACAAATGTAACTTAAATGTGAATATAATATTGTAACTAGTATTTTAACTCATTTAAAAAGTATAAAATGTTTATTTATTAACTTAAATATTTTTTTTGAATTTTTTGTTTTTAATTTTTTTTCAAAAATATCCATCGACATCAACATTTTATCGATATTTCCATAAAATTGAGACTTCGACATTTCCGTCGACATCAACATTTTAAATCTTGTGTACTGGTGGTACTAATATATATATATGACTTTTAGAAAGTTATATTTAGAAAAATGGACGTATTAAGAAGTTGGGATACTTTAAATTTTTATTTGAATTTTGTTGTAATGTGAAATAAAATTGCATCTTGAAAAAATGATTTTATTAAATGAATTATGAAATAATCTATTAAAAAAAAACAACTAAACTATATTAAACGATTAATGAAATTATTTAAAAAAATGACTAATGAATTTAGTAGTACATATATATTAAGTTGAGTTTGCTCCACCGTATTTGACATGTATTTATTTATTTGAGATGAGAAGTTTAAATTTTCAAAATACACATTATTTTTTTTTTACTAACAAGGTCTTCCATTTGTAATATTTATTACATCATTAATGGAATATGTTTAGGCCATCATTAATGGAATATGTTTAGGCCAGAATTCGATGGCCAAAGTGAAATTCAGCATTTTTGGTAAGGTCGAACACGTGACTCATCACTTTATGAAGGATCTGTTAGGCAATCAGTATACACGTGGGATTCCAAAATTTAGTCATCACGTGACCAACGGCAAATGGAAATTGAAAATCGATCCCAATCAGAATCTTTCAGTATTTTTTGGCCTCGCTAGCTAACGGCCAAAACAAAAGAATGGAAACAATTTGCGCATGAAAAATTTTGTTCTGGTGTAAAAGTTTTTCTACAAATGGAAATTGATAAATCATTTAGAGATAAAATGGAATGAAAGAACGAAGAGAACAAAGAGTAAAAACAAGAGAGAAATTGTACGAAGGATTAAGTGCTTCAATTGAGTTTTGTATATTGAAGTAAAAACATTACAAGTATTTATAGGAAAGTAAATAACCAACCACTCACCCACTAACTGTACCACTACGACACTAACCTTAAAATTCTCCTAAATTAAATTCACTAGGTCACATCCTGCCTAATTAGAAGGCATTGCCCTAGAAAAATGACCTACTAACATTAGTTTTTAATAATTAAAATTTAACTACGTCAAATTACTAGCCTAACAAGTTTGTACTAATTTTTAACACTCCTCCTTAGTGCAAATATACGGTCAACAACATCAAGTGCACTCCTAAAATTTTCAAACTTGGGTTTATCGAGCGCCTTGGTAAATATATTAGCAACTTGCTCCTTTGAATTTATCTTTGGCAATTGGATGTCTTGTGTCAAAACTTTCTCTCGAACAAAGTGAAAATGAGTTTTAATGTGCTTTGTACGAGCATGGAATACTGGATTCCCTGCAAGCTTGATTGCACTTTCATTGTCACAAAAAATGGAAACTGGATAATCCAAACTGGAAAAGATTTCTCCCATAAGCCTTTTCAACCATATACAATGCTTGAGTAGCCATACTAGTTGCTACATATTATGCTTCACAACTTGAAAGAGCAACAAAGGTTTGCTTTTTACTACACCATGAAATAGCCTTTGAACCTATACTAAAACAGTATCCGATTGTGGAACGTCTGTCATTTACGTTACCATCTCAATCTACATCAACAAAACCACTTAAAACGAAAGATGTAGCTTGTTTATAAAACAAGACCCTTAACACATTGAAGAATTCTCTTTGTTGCAATTAAATGAGCTTCACATGGTTTATCTATAAACCGAGCAACAACACCTAAGAACAAGAGATGTTAGGCATCATGATAGTTAAATAAATTAAACTACCAACAAGTTGTCGAAAAAGTGTTGCACCTGCCAATCATTTTCGTTCTTCCTTTATCAACTTCAAAGATAGTTCTATAGGGGTAGTAATTGGTTTGACTCCTTCATATCAAAATGATCCAATAAACTTGCTGCATACCCTTTATGTGAGACAAAGTATTCACATGAATTTTCAATCTCCAAGCCAAGAAAACATCTTGCTTCACCCAAGCTCTTCATTTCAAAGAGAATAGACAAAGCATCTCGAAGACTAATAATTTCAATTTTATCATCATCTGTTATGATTATGTCATCAACATAGAGTAAAAGTATTGTACATATTGAGGTTGTCTTTTTAGCAAATAGACTTGAATCTGCATTTGAAGACCTGAACCCACAGAACTCAAGATATTGAGCAACCTTACCATACCAAGCACGAAGAATTTGTTTAAGACCATATAAAGCTTTTTTCAGTCAACACACATAATTTTGAAACTTCTTAGAAACAAAACTCTGAGGTTGTTCCATAAAAATATCTCGATCCAACTCTCCATAAAGGAAAACATTCTTCACATTTAATTGCCATAATTTTCAATATTTGCAAGCAGCTAATGAAATAATTGTCTGGATGGTTACCATTTTAGCAATAGGACTAAATGTCTCCTCGTAATCTAGACCATATTGCTCCGAAAAATATCACGAGCAAAAAGATGAGCTTCATACATGTCAATAGTACCATTAGGCTTTTCCTTTAACTTGTAAACCCATTTACAAGTAACTAACTCAACATTCTTTGGCTTTGGAATAAGTTCCCATGTGTCATTCTTGTTTAAAGTCGAGAATTCCTCATGCATTGTTTCTTCCCATTCAAGAACACCTCTAGCTTCATTATAATATTGGGGTTCATTTTCGCAAATATCACCCATTAAAAAAAAGATAAAATCGAACAGTTGTTTAATTGTACCTCATAATCAGATAAATAACTGGGTCGTGTTCTTTGTCTAGAAGACCTTCGAACAACAGTCTCTATATCTTCATTTGTCTGAACATTTTCTCCAAGACTAGTATTCATCTCATTTACATTCAATGCTTCATCAGTAAAGAATGATGACAAGTCAACACCTTTCTTTGAACTTGCATCTATTTGATGTGATGAAACCTCATCAAACACCAAATCTCGAGAAACAAAAACTTCTCTTGTATTCGGATCCATACATCTCCACCATTTCCTGTGAGTATCATATCCAACAAAAATACAACATCTTGCTTTTGGATCAAGCTTAGTACGTTTACTCATTGAAACATGAACGTAACAAAATGACCCAAAAAGTCGAAGATAACTCACATTGGGTTTACAATGATATATTACCTCAAAAGGAGAGATCCAACCCTACCCATGGAAGTAGACAGTTTATGACGTGACAAGCTGACTGTATAGTTGTTTCCCAAAGCTCCTTTGGAAGGTTCTTTGCATGTAGCCAAGACAACACACATGGAAGTAAGATGTGTTATTTACGTTCAGCAACTCCATTTTGCTATGGAGTGTCACGACACGTCATTTGGCGTTGAATTCATGCTCTTTACAATAATTCTGAAATTGATCAAACATGTGTTCTCATAAATTCTTTCTCCACTTGCTCCTTGAATTGAATAAACTTGGAGAAAGTCTCACTTTTAGCTTCCAAAAAATACACCCAAGTAAACCAAGAAACATCATCCACAATAACCATAACATAACGACAACCATAATAATTGGGTGTTTTTGTTGGCCCCATCAAATTTGAATAAACTAACTGCAATGTAATAGTAGCTCTATTGGTTGAATTTAGAAATGGAAGACGATGTGATTTCCCAAATTGACAACCAGGACAAACCACATCATGGTGAATTTCTTTAAAGAGAGGAACACCATTAAGAAGCTTTTTCATAGAAATTCTATGCAACAATTGATAACCAACATGACCCAACCGAGCATGCCAAAGTGCTGCACTATCATTATGACATGTCTTTTCAACATATGTATCACTTGCAGACAAAACATAGAGGAAATTTTTCCTCTTTCCAGTAAATAAAATATCAGCTTCAATTGGTTAATATTAGAAACAATTTTCACATCATTTGGACTAAAGGGAACATACCTCCCAGAGTCGGCAATCTGAGAGACTAAAACCAAATCTTCTTTAAACTTGGAACATGGTAAGGATTTTCAAGAGAAACACTACCAACTTTTAGTGTACCATCCTTAACATTAACATGCCCTTTTTCAACAACACAATGTAAGGAATTATCAAGCATCGTGATGACTCTTTTTCCATGATGGATAAGTATATCGGAGAGAAGAGAAACATTTCCAGTAGCATGATGAGAACAACCAAAATCAACAATCCAATCCTCATTATAATCTATAAAATCATTCACATATAAATTAATGGGTTGATTAATAGCTTCAATTGATAAGTATTGTTCCCAAGTAGGTTGTTTAGGTTTGTTACTTTCCTGTACAACATTGCTTCTGCTCCTTTGAGATTCACCCTACAATTTGGGCTAATATGACCTGATTTCCCCCAACGACGACGCTTCACCTTCACCCGACAATCATGTTTGATGTGTCCCGACTTGCCGCACGTAAAACATCCTTTTAAATTGCCCTTGGATTTCCCTTTGGCCTTGGAATCCTTGCTGTTATTTGAAGAATGCTTGGAAGAAGAATTAACATTTTTCCTTGTCTTTTGCATAAAGAACATTTTCCACTTCGAAGTGAGTTTGCTTGTTGTTGCCAAGCATTTGTTTCACCCAATACTTCCTGATTTGAGAGCAAGTTTTCTAACTCAATGATAAAAGGTTGATTTACCAAACCTTTAAACTCCTTTGATAAGATACCGACGCAAATGAGCATCAATATTAGGTTCCTCTTTGTCCAATTCTGAAATTTCAAAACACAAAGTCTTAATTTTCAAAAAATATTCTGAAACCGACAAATTACCTTGAGTTGTTCCCTCAAGTTCATTCTTTAGATACTGCAATCTCGTTGTGTTATTTTGAGTGAACAACCTTTCAAGTGTGTCCCACACTTGCTTTGGAGAATTCACATCACTAACATGCTCAATATACTACTTGCCAATAGAAGATCACAAAACAAATAAAGCTTTGTCACACTTGATCTTCCACTTCCTCCGTGCCTCAAAATTCTCCCAAGTATCTTCTGGAATTTTTGCATCATCACCGAAAACAAGATCTCACAGATCTTGCCCTTGTAGAAAAGCTTCCATACATATCCTCCAATAGTTATAATTATCACTTGTAATCTTGCCTAGACAAACATTGTTTCCACTGTTCATCTTCATCGAGTATTAGATTCAAACACAAGACAAAGAACCTGACCGCTCTGATACCATGTACCGAAAGAACGTAGAGAACAAAGAGTGAAAACAAGAAAGAAATTGTACGAAGGATCAAGTACTTCAATTGAGTTCTGTATATTGAAGTGAAAACATTACAAGTATTTATAGGAAAGTAAATAACCAACTACTCACCCACTAACTATACCACTAAGATGCTAACCTTAAAATTCTCCTAAATTAACTTCATTAAGTCACATTCCACCTAATTAGGAAGTACTAATCTAGAAAAATGACCCACTAACATTAATTTCTAATAATTAAAATTTAACTAAGTCAAATTACTTGCATAACAAGTTTGCACTAATTTTTAACATTAAATGTGTTTTTAAAAACAACAATAGTGAAATTATTACTAAAAAAAATTGACACTACATTTTGATAATATTGTTAATAGTATTGTTAATAGTAGAGACAAAAATATTATAAATTCTTAAAGTAAAAGATTAAATCTTTACCTTTATGGATTATAATAATAATATAATTATTCAAACCGTCTTTGTTGTCAAATTTTGAAATATATTGGGGTTTTTGTACGGAAGACCCATTTTCACGCGCTTTAATGTGATCTAACTTGTCATATGAAAATAATGAAATATGACCCATTCTGACGTGGCGATGCGCACAAAATTACCCAAGAGGGCAGTATGAGGCCGTCTCGTTTGGTCACACTCTTGGATAAGGTAACACTCTAGCTACTAATTCTTGTTCTCGCTTTCGCTTGCCACGTCAGCAAAATTGCTTGGATCTTAAAAGATGCTCACTCTCGCTCATAATCGTGAGGAACGAGAGTGAGATTGAAGAAGAAAGGATCAAAAAAGAAAGGAAAAAAAACAAGTCAGAGAGGAGAGAGATTGAAGAAGAAGAGATTGGAAAGAATATAAAATTAAGTGAGAGGAGAGCGAGAGTGAAGAAGAAAAGATTGGAAAGAAAGAAATAAGATAAAATTAAGTAAGAGAAGAGCGAGAACGAGAGTACGAGAGCGAGAGTATGTTGCCCTCACGGTATTTTGGACGAGTTGCGAAGTACGAAAAAGGTCATATGTCGTTAATTTAAGAATGCAGGTCAAATGACATTAAAACACGTGAAAATAGGTCATCCATACAAATTCTTCAAATATATTAAAAAAAGTTATCAATTTTTACTAAAAATTGACAAGGTGTACTAATTGTGTCCTAAATCTTCCATTTTTATCCAATTGTACATTTTGACTTTAATAATTGCGGTAATTTTTACTTAAAACATATTTAAGTTTATAGTTTAATTTGATTAAATTAAAAATTTAGACTGAAAATTGATACAAGTTATCAAGTTCAAGATTAAATATTGATATCTTCTCAATATACTGTTTTATATATTTCTTAAAATATCTACAAAAAAATCTATATATTTATTAAAATAATTATTAAACAACCTTAAAATTTGATTTTTTTTAAAATTCCTTAAAATTTGAAAATAAGTTTCTATAGATGCATTTATTTTTATAATTTCTTGCATTTAATATGGCAATGATATAGAGTACTTTAATGCTTATATTGAATTTTATTATTTATATACACACACTATAATCTTACAAATATATATTAAAATTTTCCATATTACAATGCCATATATTTAGCATCATCACCCATGTTTAAAGCAATATTCACTGACTAAACTGATGAGAGAATTAAATTGTGCTTCTGATTTGGTAGCTAAATAAAAATAAATGGAAATGATAGGTAATAAGGAGTTATTTATTTAAGTAAGGCAAGGATTTTTTTTTATTTTTTTGACAGAAGGCAAATAGTTAATATTAGCTAAATACAAATAGTCATAATGTGTAAAGAGTTAGTATTTATTCCTTTCCTTATCTCTCCTTTCCTATTAAAAAACTATTGGGTTTTTTTTAAAAAAAAAAAATATATATTTCTTTTTATAAGATCGATCTGAGTTTTTTTTATAGCATTAAAATTGACTATAAATTCTCATGTATATGTATAGTTGTAAGTAGCTCCAAACTTATTTCTAATCTAAGCGTAGCGCAACTGAAGTTGAGATTTGAACCCCTCCACCCTACATGTTGAACAAAAAAAAAAAAAAAAGAAAGTAGATCCAAACTTAAGAAGCATTCGATTTCTTTACTCATATCGTATTATATTTTTTAAATTATTGAACTATGCTTACATAATAACTCAATTTGGTACTAAAAAACACCTCATTTTGAATGATCAAAAGTAGAGAAATGTTGTTTTAGTGCGTTTATAGTAAAGTTAGTTATGAGTTAGATTATTGTTTACTTTTCCATCTTCTTACTTTCTTTTAAATCACTTTTTTCATGGTCAAAATCAGTCCAAAACATGTATTTAATCAATCAAAATCATTTTCACATTTGTTTTTATACTTCTAAACACGATTTACATATATATCATTAAAATTAATTTTGAATGATTAAATGCACGTTTTGAAGTGATTTTTAAACATAACAAAAAGTGATTTTAACCAATTCAAAATCACCCATTGAAGTCTGAATTGCTTCTTATTTTGAAATCTAATATGGTGAAAAATGTATTTCGAGGTACAAGATTGCTATGGAATTGTTTTTAGCATTGTTGTTGTAAATACTCATTTCATTCATAATTTGACATGTCATTAAATGATTTATTAAATTATTTCATGGATCCCACACTATTCTTAAATGTTGCTATTATGACAAGTAATGAATGAATGTAGTATGAAAAATCTTTCATACTCTAATAGTCCTAGAATTTTTTTGGATTGCTATAGCATTCTATGACATGGTGATTAGATAGTCAAGAAGTTTGGGCCCCATCATGTGAATTATTGATGATGTAGGTGTTGGGTTTTATGTCCTAAAACTCGTGGTTTTGTAAACTGAATGTATATTCTATTTTGCAATAAAGTTGTTATTGAGGTTTATACAGTAAAGTTGTTATTGAATAAAGTGAATTGTGTATTTCATAACCCAAATCCAATGAACGAAGAACCCTTGACTATAAGATGTATACTTGAACTTTATGTATGACATAAAAGTGGATCAAGTTCGAGTAATAGTCAGAACGGTCTATAGTATAGGGATAGGGTTGGGTACCTTATCCTAGGGACACTATGGACGCGGCCCACTTTGTATACTACCAACGACGTGATCCTGAATCGTTCATGTGGAGACATGAAAGTGGGGGCGTCCTATGCAATGAGTTTGCATAAGACTGGACCGCGAAATAGTCACTTAGATTTTTTTAACTTCGTTTACTGTTTTAACTGACTATTTTCATACGATGACCTAGGTAACTCGATCTTAATCCTGAGTGTGCTATGAACTCTTGTTTATTCGGGATTATCCTTAGATTTGCATGGGTGAGAGTGGCCCGAGATCGCCGACTCAATAAGCCTCCCATTTTGGGGATAAGATCGAGTAGATAGTTGGGAACATAGTCATGCGAGATGGAATTCACTCCTACCCGCTTTAGGGTTTAGTAGAGAGGTTGTTCCCTTAAGTGCTGACTCCGGGTCTTGAACAATGGGCCCACCCTCTCATTGGCCCGAGAGGGATTCGGTTTGTTGGTCGGACCACAAACCAATTGTTCATTAGAGGATCAGTGGGACTTAAGGAACAAGAAGTAATTACATGGGTGAAACGGTTTATTTGACCCAGCTGTAATTACGAACGACCTGTGAAGGATCGACTTACTAATCATGGTTATATCGAGTGGACATAAATATATCTACAGTGAGGAGAGTGCAGCCACTGGGCTTTAGTGGAGTGTCCCGGTGATTAATGAATGTTGATTAGCTAGGCTAAAGAGTTTGGCCGGTTAATCTCGTATCGTTGGAGCTCATGATCTGTAGGTCCATTAGGTTCCCCTTACTAGTTCGGACTAAGTCTTGTAACAATTTGAGAGAAAAGAATTTGAATTGTTCAAATTCGATTTTGGGAGAAAACGTTAATTATATGCGATATACTTAACGTTTCATAGCTTAATTATGAATTAAACTATGATAAAGAAGAGGTGGACATATTTAAATTTGATTTAAATATTGGTTCGGTTTAAAACATGAATAGGGATTCATGTTCGAATGTTTGATTTGAGAAATCGGGATTGGTCCAATTATTTAATTTGATATTTGATATTAAATTAAATAATTATTTAAAATTAATTAAATTGTTTAATTAATTAAAAATTGATTTTAATTTAAAATTGATTTTATATTAATTTTGAATTAAAATTAAAAGAAAAATCAAATTCATTTAAGATTGATTTTTGGACCAAATTCATCAATTGATGAATAACCTACTAGCTTTTTCAAATTCACCAAAATTCTCCACCTCCTTCTTGATTTATCCTCATCATTCATGTGTTGTCTTCTTCACAAAGCTTAATGAAGCTTTTGGTTTGCTTTAATTAGAGAAGAAACACAAGAATTTTAAGAATTTTGCAGAAAATTGAAGAATTTTCGGTTTTAGACCTTTGCTCTCTCTCTCAAAAAATTCTCTCAATTAAGGATCCCACAATCCGTTCCAAGGCCTGAGGATAGTAGGGAAGATCCTAAGGGAGATCCACGAAGTGTTCGTGATCAGAAATTGGCCAAGGATCAGAAGAATTTTGAGCATCAAAGGTAGTGTTCTTATTATCTGTTTTTCCAGTTTTGAGCATGCTTTTTGTATGATAAAATTGATCAAATTAGAGTGCTTAAGATCCAAAATTGCTTCCGCTTTCTTAATATTAACTCTTTCAGTAGGAAGTTCTTTTTGTCAAATAAGTTTATCCCCGTCAACCTTTGTTTTGATAGGTGGAAAATTTTTTAGTACTACAGTCTATTCTTAAATGATGTATTAATTTGTTTCATGAATCTCACGCTATTCTTACATGCTATTATTATGACAAGCACTGAATGAACATAATATAAAACATTTTTCATACCCCTATAGTACTAAAAAATTTTCTTTGATGGGCTCAACAAAGAAGCCTTTTTATAAAAGGAAAAAAAAGGGGAGGAGGGGCTATTGTGATACTTATGGAAGAAAGAAAGAGGAACCACTAGTAGCTGATTTATGGATTTTGGAAGCATTCTACAACAGTTTTTCTTTCCTTTCTTTTAGATTGAATACTGCTTAACATTATTAAGATAATGTTATCACCATCGGGTTAAACAAAAGATAAACCAGGTGTTTAGAAATCTCAACGCTCTTCTTTTTATCAATTTTTGTTGCAATTAGCTCTCATTATCACAACCTCAATTTTAATATTTAGTTAATAGTAGTATCTCTGTTACTTTGGTTCAAATTAGAACATGTTATCTTCCTATCTCTATTTAAGTTGCATTATTTAATTACTTATTTGACCGCGTGTTAGCGAAAAATTAATTCTCACATTAAATTTCTATATTCCATTTGATAACTATTTAGTTTTTAGTTTTTGAAACTTGTGTTTGTTGTTTTGAATTCTTAACCAACTTCCAAAAATAGAAACAAGTTTTTGAAAACTATTTTTTTTTTAGTTTTCAAAATTTGGTTTGATTTTTGAAAAAATATGTAAAAAGTAGATAACAAAATAAGAAAAATCATAAATGGAAGTAGTATATAAGCTTAATTTTAAAAAAAACTTGGTTATCAAATGGCCTAGTTTTCAACAATTGTTTTTGATAAAAAAAAAAGGTTTTGAACATGCACCTTAACCAATAACTATTATTTAGGCATAGATTAATTGTTTGTTAGTCATCACGTGATAGGGGTGTGGCTTTTCTGAAGTAGATTGGCTGTCAAGAATGACTTTATATGATGCTGTCATGATGTTTGGTAATGAGCCCAGACAATATCGATAAATAATTATTAGATTCGCATTCATGTGTATAATTTTTACGATTTAGATGCAAACAATTATAGAACTCAAAAAAAAAAAAAAAAAAAAGAGACATTTTTAGAAAATTATAAAATTCCCCCATCTGCAATTTGAGCGGCTTTAGATTTTGCCACGTATGTTAATTTTACGAAACAAAAATATCAAACGAATTTGACATTTCCACCTCTGAAATTATGTGGTTGTACCTAAAATGCCATGGCGTTGAGAACAAATTTCATTCGGACCAGATTGGAAGATGGAAGAAACCGGACAATACCATCATTTTTCGAACGAAAATGTTAGAGCACGGAATTTATTATCAAAATAATTTTTTTAATAAACATTTTGCAAATATATATTTAAAATTTTCTTTAATTATATTAAGAAATTGGTTGGAATGGTTTTAGCTTGATTTCAATCTAGTCTAAATAATTTTAAAAGTTTTAAGTTGATCTATATGATTTTAAAACTTTCAATTTAATTTTTATGATTTGGTCAAACTTTACTCCATAAATCTTTTGTTGCTAAGACTATTACCTTATTGGCAAAATGAGCTTAACTCAATGGTAATTGACATGTACCATCGACTAAGAGGTCAGATATTTGAATCTCCTACCTCCAAATGTTGTTGAACTAAAAAAAAAAAAGACTATTACCATATTAAATATCTCAACTATTTTTAATTTATGGGACAATAAAGTAATATTTTCGTTTAGATAGTTGTGTTAGTTAATTGTATTATAGTGCATAACTAAACGAAAATAAATAAATAAATAAGGGAAATGAATGAGTTTTCAGTTTGGGAAAAGTTTTGCCAAAGTGAGCATAGCTCAGTGGTAATTGAGATGTATTATGGATCAAAAGGTCAAAGGTTCGAATCATCTCATCTCAAATGTTGTTGAACTAAAAAAAAAAAAAAAGTTTTGGCCCATTTTGATAATTATTTAGTTTTTTGTTTTTGAAAATTGAGCTTGTTTTCTCATCATTTCTCTACCACGAGTTTCATTTTAAACATTTGAATTCTTAGTCAAATTCCAAAAACAAAAACAAGTTTTTGAAAATTATTTTTTTTTAGATTTCAAAACTTAGTTTGGTTTTTGAAAACATATGTACAAAGTAGGTAACAAACACAAGAAAATTCACATGTAGAAGTAGTATTTATAAGTTTAATTTTCAAAAACCAAATGGTTATTGGTCTTTACGATTGTGATTGTATCGATCCCTTTCTATTAACTATTTGACACATCATTATAGGTGATTTATTATTTTGTTTTATAGGCCTACATTATTCTTAAATATTGTCTATTTTAACATCATAAATTTTCTATAAAAAAATGATTTAGGCATAATTGGTAAGATTTGACCGTTGTACTGACTAAATTGAAAATAAGCTCAAATCATGAAGACAAAATTGAAACTCAACCAAGACTACATATCAAATATTTTTTTTGACAACGCATGGTGTAGGAAATTTGAACTTCTAATACATTTTGATTGAGAACATATATTTTATATAAGTTGAGACATACTCACATTGACACATATTGAATTAATAATATAACAAATTCATTAAAAATAAAATTCTTAGAGTATATTCTCACACCTTACTCATTTATTTAAAACGAAATTATTATTATTTTTGATGCTGTTGTTGTTGATCAAATTATTATTATACATTATTTTAAACCACGGATTTGCGTGTACTGATTTAAATATGTTTTACAAACCATAATTTTTCTATTTAATAACAATTTTCAAAATTCAAAACTCAAAACAAAAACGACTTTCGAGAATTTTTCATAGAATAAAAAAAAAAAAACTAAAAAGAATTTTTTTTTATGAGCCATTTTCCCAATGGTGGGCCTCACCGTGGACAGTATTTCAATCTCTCTCTCTTCCCTAAAATGCTTCGCCGTCGCAGATTATCGAAGAAAAAGCTGCTCTGATTTCTGTGGGAGAGAGAGAGAAAAGAGAAGAGAAAAAAGAGGGAGAGATAGAGAGAGAAACTGGCCGCCGGAGCTCTGAATATGGCCGCATAGGCTCAGCAAGGGGACGCCCTGGCAGCGCAGGATTGCCTCGACTGCTGTAAGTGACTGATGCTCGGAGTACTTTGTGCTCGTCCTAAGCCTTGGATTCTCGTTTCCCTCTCGAATTTCGTTCACGGCTCGGCCGCTCACCATCACCACCACCATCATAGCCGGCTACTCGTTAAGAGTCCAATCCAGTTCGATCGGCGACAGCGCCACCATTCCAGCGCCTGCAAGCTCGCGGGCGGTGGTGCTGCTTCGATATGGCACGCTATATTACCCTCCGGTGCAGGAAGCTCTAGCGATCTCCGCCGTCCGGCGATTCACTGCCATGAGCGCAAGGGGGAGGGCTCTTGGAACGTCGCCTGGGACGCCCGCCCCGCCCGCTGGCTTCACCGTCCCGATTCAGCTTGGCTGCTGTTTGGCGTCTGTGCCTGTCTTGCGCCGCTCGATTGGGTGGATTCAAATCATGAGTCTGTATCGATAGATCAGAAGAAGGATGGGTGTGAATCGAGCGGCAATGAATTTAATCAGGACGATGAGAGTTCCGCTGATTACACGGTGACAGGTATTGTGGAAAATTTGCCAATTCATTTCATTGAGCGAATTCTATACTCGATTATAGTTATTCCTTTTGATTTGTTGACAATTACAGAAGTTATCGACAAGATTAATTTCCATATGTTCTGCTTAAATTAGTGTTACCATTTGATGGAATAATCTCAGTTCTATGTTTTTTTGATTCATTGCTTCGATATGAAGTAGATAGAAATGATAGTAATCAGCTCTATCAATTCCATGCTTGCTTGGCTACTGCTATTGATTGCTCTGTTGGTTGTTGACATGAACAGGCGTGCTAGCGGATGGTCGGTGCCTGTTTAGGGCAATCGCTCATGGAGCTTGCTTGAGGAGTGGGGAAGAAGCTCCCGATGATGATCGTCAAAGAGAACTCGCTGATGAATTAAGGGCTAAGGTAATATTGGAATTCGTATATAATCTTCCATGTGTTGATTAGTATTTTAGTAATGTTGATAAGCATGCGTAATATTCAAAATTGTCGAATGTGATTCATTAGGTTACTTGATTTTTTACAGGTCGTGGATGAGCTTTTAAAGAGGCGGAAGGAAACAGAGTGGTAAGCTCTTCTGATGCTTATGACACGAATTGGACATATTTGGTTGGATTTAAAAATGGGCTGGTTGTGATTGTGATGATTAAAAATGCCTGTAGGTATATTGAAGGAGATTTTGATGCATATGTGAAGAGAATTCAACAACCTTTCGTGTGGGGTGGAGAACCTGAGTTGCTCATGGCATCTCATGTCCTGAAGTAAGTTTTTATTTATGTTGCTAACCACGTCTGTGTGGCTGTTACCACAATTTTGACTCACCTGAGTCTCCATAAAAAAATTCTCCCAAGAAAAAGAGGTGGGAAAAATTATTAATTGTGGCTGCCACTATCTCAACCGTTGGAATATGTGTGGTGAAGCCATAATTTTTAGTTTCTCTCACACATCCAACGTTATAAAACCGCTAGTCACATTATACCAGCCTCTTTCAATAATTTCTCACAAAGTGGTAACTCAAACACTTTGTTCTGCTAATAAGCTGATATATAACTGGCACTAATTTGATGCATTTTAGTTTGTGTTTTTGTATGGATGTGAACATCTCTTTCTTCCTTTTAACTTTTAGCTTTCATGGTCAATAGACAAAAAATGTTTTCCAGGGATGAGTGGTGAGGAAGGGGGCTTTGGCCTTTTAGCTGTGAGCTTTCTTCTAGACCCTTAACAAGGGGATGTTTGGTTTATCAAGTCGAGTCTAATAAGTCCAAGGTTGAGAACTTGGATTGTGAGTTTATGATTTGTAAAAGTAATACATAGAAAGTGAGTTCCATAAAAGTTTAATTTCAGCTTATATACACTTAGGATAAGCATATACCAATAACTAGGATAAGGAAATCACCACCAGAATATATGCTCTACATTTTAACCTCAGTTACACAAGCGCAACTTGTGAGTCAATTATCCCAAAGGGTGAGACTGGTACAGCTGTTGAAAGTACTGTTTATAAGTGAAACACTTTTCATAAATCAAGTGTTCCATCCAGATATATTTTTGAGTGTACTTGACATGACCTTTAAAGTTGTTAAAAGTGATTTTAACTAGTTAAAAACACTCCTTCATTTTTGGCTATCTGGCGAAAAGTGCTTTATAACATTCTAGTAATCAGAACTTTTAGAAAAAGCAATTAGAGTGGGTTTGACATTACTTTTAGGACAGTGGAGAATGTTTTAAAGCTAACTAAAATGTTAAAAAGTGCTTTTAAAGTGTTTTTAGATGCTTCTCTCAAAAGTATTCATAAAAAAAAAGTATTTCATACAAAAGCACTACTCTCAAAAGTCATTCCAAACACACTCTTATCTTAATTATGGTTACTTTTCTCTGATTTTTAAAATTTCCAAAAACACTTTCAGCTATTATATCCAAACACCATACAAACTTCAATAGTGATTTTAATTAGGTAAAATGATATCGTTATTTCAAGAGTCATACCACACTCACTCTAAGACATCTCTGTCCAAGCAGATCAGGTAAACTCTCGAACTCCGACATCTGTAATTTTACATTCATGGAAGCTTACTAAGTTACTGTCAACAGAGCTTTGTAATGCATAGCATACTACTTGGAATTCCTTGTCTTGATGTTTGAGAAATTTACAGAGATGAAAACAATAGTAACAGGACATCGAATTTGGTTCATCTTTTAATCACTAAACTTTCATCACCTTTTGTACACTTTGCATCTCACAGGACACCGATATCAGTATTCATGAGAGAGAGAAGCTCAGATGGTCTGATAAACATAGCTAAGTATGGTCAGGAGTATCAGAAGGATGAAGAAGAAAGTCCTATCAACGTGCTGTTTCATGGGTATGGTCACTATGACATTCTGGAGACATCATCAGTCAAAAGTTCACTGAAACTAAGCATGTAGAAATTGAAAATGGCTTTCAATCTGGGGTTAGACAGACAAGTCATTCTCATTAGGAGTAGACTACTTTCTCCAAAAGTTGAATAAACTGCCTTAATTTCAATAATTGGCACCAGCAACCTCATTGCAAGCAATTGGCTTGTAAAAGTTTTGTAGGTCATTGATTTTCTGTTATGCCTTTTAAACTCAAAAATTGTGTTTAGACTTCAACTTGGTAATGCAATTCTGGGTGTTTTGGTGCATTGCTTTCCTGAGTTCTGTTGATGAATTTTCTTTTGAGGATACTACGGGAGGAATGGTTGGAATGTGTTGTGTTATGTCATTGTGTGTACTGATGAAAACATGTCCATTACAGTAATCTTGGAGATTTGCAAGGATATTGATTATTGATATGTGTAGACAGAAAATGCTATTCGGGATCGATCTGAACGATGCAATCCGATTTGAATTGAACAGGTTTGTCAATATCTCATTCGAAACTGAGTTTAGTATCAAGGAAATCACTGTATTCTTGACAGGTATCGGAGAATCAAGCAGAACTAAGGTCCCATTTGATAACCATTTGATTTTTTGTTTTTGAAAATTAAGTCTATAAATACTACTTTCACTTATGAGTTTTCTTGTTTTGTTATCTACTTTTTAAGTAAGTTTTCAAAACTGAGCTAAAACCAAGCTAGGTTTTGAAAGTTAAAAGAAATAGTTTCAAAAACTTGTTTTATTTTGAAAATTTGACTAAAAATTCAAATATTTTCTTAAGAATGATGAAATCTATTGTAGATAAATGATGAAAAAACAAGTATAGTTTAAAAAAACTAAAAACCAAAAAACAAATGGGTATTAAACCGGCTAAAGTTTATGATTTGGTTTGCAATGTCAAGCCATCAAACCCAATCTGCTTCTCACTGATAAAGCAATGCGCATTGTATATTTTCTGCGTTGTATTTTACTTCTTTTAATGGCTATTAGGTGATCCTAAATACATGGCAGTGTAATTTAAGTCTGTTTTCAAACAGAATGGAACAAACTGTCCAATTTAAAGTTTGTTCGGGAACTTTTTAAAAACAATTTTTTTTTTCCTTAGAACAAAAATTTAGTGAAATTGTCTTGTTAACTGTTTCTTACTTAAAGAGCACGTTGATGGCTTATTTTTAAAATCATATGGAGTCTTCTTTTTCAGTCCAAAATCATTAGACAAAAATGGTGATTTTAAAGTATCAATGTTTACTTCTCTTCCTTATTTTACGTCTTAAAACTTCTTTGTAAATAGAAACTAAAATGACTTGAAGAAAGTGATGGAAGATGCTTCCAAATCCAAAAGCTATCTATTAAAAGTTCAATTTGTTAATTGATGAATAATTAGGCCTCCCAGATGGTAGGAGCAGGATATCCATTTCTTTGTTAATTTAGAAACTGAACTTAAGTTTTTTAAAAAAATTCTACATCTTTTTGTTTTTAATTATTTTTATTAAAAAGAGTGGGAAATTGGAAATTTGAAGCAACAAATCAAAATATTAATTTTTTTTAGTTCCATAATTAAAGAGGTGGAAGATTGAACTATCGAGATTTAGAATGATAATGAGTGTCTTATCCACTCAACTATGCTTGACATTAAAATATTAAATATAAAATTTACCTTACAACATTAAATTATACAAATTAAATTGGTAAAGCAAATATCCAAGTGAATATAACTCAATAACAACAATAGTTAGACACGTACTCCTTTTTGTGGTCAAAAGTGATTTTGTTTCAAAATTTCAACTTGTATACGTTGGAAAGTGCAATTGTTGAGCATAATCCAAAGTAGCTTTCAACTGCGTCTCAATTCTCAACTCGCACCCCACCGCAGAACCACCATATTTTGACCATATACTGAAAAACGAAGCACTTTCTAAGCATCGTAATCAGCCATAACTTTTCTACACGATTCTTTATTAGGAACCCGCCAAAAATCTCCCCTTATTTTTCACCGTCCCATTATGGTTGAAGTTGACGGGCAGCACTTGCTTGCGAATTGCTATGGAAAAAAGTTATCGAATGTGGCCACCGTTATGTGTGACTGCATGTTAAAAATTTATCAATTCTTATTGTTATAGGTTTAAGGTTATAAAAATCACTTTCGGTCCCTGAACTACTATAAAATTGACAATTTAGTCTATGAATTTAAGTTTATAATCATTTAGACTTCGTTTATAACTATTTGACTTTTAATTTTTGAAAATTAAACTCTACTTTTAACTATGAGTTACTTTATTTTATCGTCTATTTCTTACCAATGTTTTCAAAAATCAAACCAAGTTTTTAAAAACTAAAAAAAAAAAATTTTAATTTTATTTTTTATTTTTTGAATTTGACTAAGAATTCAAATGTTTCTTTATGAAATGTGAAAACCATGATTAAAAAAAAAAAAGTGGTAGGAAAACAACCATAAATTTAAAAAACTAAAAATAAAAAATCAAATGGTTATCAAATGGGTCTTAGTTTCTATACTTTCAGTTTTGTAACAACTTAATCCTTAAACTTTAGTATGTAACAATTTAATTCTCATATCTTAAAATTTGTAACATTTTAATTTTGTAAAAAATCTCATAAAAATTAAGTTTCAATTTTTATTATGCAACTACTTAATCTTTGTAGTTTTTAAACGCATTTAGTTCTCAATTAATTTATCTTAATAATACTTTTTACATAAAGACTAAATCGTTACAAATTTTACAGTAAATGACTAAATCGTTACATATTAAAGTTTAGGAATTAAATTGTTACAAAATTGAAAGTACATTGACTAAATTGTTACAAATTACAGTTTAAAAACTAAATTGTTACTTTTATGAAAGTTCAAGACAAAAAATGTATTGTATTAGTACTAAAAAAAGACCAACAGTTTTTTTTTTAATTCAACAACATTTGGGTTGGAGATTTGAACTCTGATATCTTTGTCAATATATATGTCAATTAGCTCGGAACTATACTCACTTTGGCACTAAAAGTATTTTTTTAATTCATAATTAAAATATAATTTTTGAATTTCTCTCTTACATACATGATACAATATAATCGTATAAAATCTCGGACAACATTGTTAATTTCTCGTTCGTTTGAGCCATTGACTACTGTCTTATCTCAATTAGAGAGAGATGGGAACTGAGGCAACCTCCGGCGATGTGGCTGCCGGAGAAAAAAAGAACGGTGGCGCTCATGTCCAGTCGCCGGAGGAGCTCGACGCCGGAGCTCTGTTTGTGCTTAAATCCCGAGGTTAGTGTTTGTTTGTTGTATGGATGAAAATATGAATTGTATTTTTCGATTCAAATCTCTGTTTCTCCATTCTGGGGTTGATTATATTTGATTTAAGATAAGGCCGCAGTAAATGGTTTAGGGTTTTTATTGCTCTGGGTTTTTGTTTTCCGGTGGTCGGAAAACCGGCCTGTAATTTAGAAATCAGTATCATGTAGAGACGGAGAAAAGGATCATGCTGGCGACTTTTCTTTCTCTCTGTGTCAATTGTTACGTCAGACCTTTCATCCATTTTGTATCGCTCGAGATGAGAGAGATAATAATTTAATTAGCTAAATTATAAGTTTAGTCCATTTATTTAGTTTTTATTTCTAATGGGGCTTTAAGCTTTCAATTTTGTGATTAAGCCTTTACACTAACTTTTAAGGTGAATATTTTTTAAATTCTTAAATCTATTATTCATGAAATTAAAAGCTCAACAGTCTTTGAATTTTGTATTATCATAAAATTGAAAGTTTGAATCTTAACTCATACAAATTATTTTTTTTAAAATTATTTTTAAGAAAATTATTTTTAAGTTATATTATCCAAAGACAATTGATTTCAGCCAACGAAAATATATCTTAGCGGTGAATGCATCTATTCCGCTTGAGGTTGAAAGTTCAAATCTCCCCTCCATGTTTTGTTTTTTTGAGTCCAACAATATGTAGGATGAAGGATTTGAACCTCTAGCTTTTTGATCGATGGTTCATGTTTTATGCCAGTTGAGCTATGCTTATGTTGGCCCCCTCATATTTGTTGTACTAAAAAAAGTTGATATCTATCCTTAATCATTTATTCCAACTAACCTAAGTGGTATAACTCAATAATTTAAGTAACAATAACCTTTCTTATAGATCAAAGATTTGAATCTCAATTTCATAATTGTAATGTTATATATATATATATATATATATATATATATATATATATATATATATATATATATATATATATATATATAAATAAACCATATGATTTCATATTTAAGTAATCTAAGCTATTTACCCATCATCTCATCATGACATAATTTAAGGAGTTAGATATTGATACCTCTTCTTAATGGTTGTAAATTTGACTTCTCACATATTTATTAGTGTATATATATAAAGTCTATTTACCCTACATTAATTCAAAGTAGAAAACCAAAGTGAGCATTGTTTAGCGGTAATTGACATGTATCTTTGATCAAAGATTTGAATCCTCCAACTCCTAAATGTTGTTAAACTAAAAAAAAATCAAAGTAGAAAGAATATAGCAATACTACTAAAAAAAAAGAATATAGCAATTATATGACTAAATAATTTTTTTGGTAATGGATATTGGACGATAGGATCATGGTTGCATTGTGGGTATCACTTGACAACATCCATAGTGGCTCCAGCGCTCTTGAGCCTTCCCTTTGCGCTGAGCCTGCTCGGTTGGGTTGGTGGAATTATATGCCTTATTTTTTGCACTTTGGTCACTTTCTATTCCTACAATCTAATATCTCTTGTTTTGGAGCACCATGCTATTCTCGGTCATCGTCTACTTAGGTTTCGAGACATGGCTACTCATATTCTCGGTACGTTCTTAAATTTTCATGAATTATATTCTAATACAATTCTCATATTATAAACTCTTTTGCTTGCATATTGATTGCTTTAGAATTTTATGATAGTTTATATGATAGAAAGAATTAAAAAAGTCGAGGGTAGTGATAGTTTAGCGTTTCTAGTTCTTGAAGGGTGAACAATTTAATTGTTTGAAAAATAGGTGAGTATAGAAAATTTTAAATAATATAAATACCTAAATATATTCTTCTTCTTTCTATGTATTTTTTTTTAGCTCAATAACATTTGAAGGTAGGGAAATTCGAACCTCTAACCTCTTAGTTGAGAATACATGCCAATTACGATTGAATTATATTCACTTTTGTAGTCCTTTCTAGAGGAAGGAAGTTGCAATAATAAATTGTTGTTTGATGGCAGGACCTAAATGGGGCAAATACTTTGTGGGCCCTATGCAATTTGGAGTATGCTATGGAGCAGTTGTTTTTGGTATTCTTCTTGGTGGTCAAAGCCTCAAGGTGAGTTTTAACATTTTATATTACATTCTGACCTAGTTTTGAATCAACCTTATGAGTTAAATTCATGATAGATTGATTTCAAATTTATAAAACTCACTTTAGGTAGGTACTAATTCTTATAAAAATTATTTTTCTACCATCCAAAAACTGAATACATAAACTTATAAATTATTTTAGGATATTTCAACATGAGTTTAGCTCATTTAGTTGAGACATTATATCTTCGACCAAAAGATCAAAGGTTTGGATCTCCATTCAGACATCTTGTTGAACTAAAAAAAAAACCATTATAGGATATCCTTTAATCTATTTTTTTAATTTTAAGTTCAACAACATTTGGGGTGGGAGGTTCAAACCTCCGATCTCTTGATCCATAGTGTATGTCAATTACTACTAAGCTATGCTCACATTGGCTCATTTAATCCAAGTGGGTATCACCTTTTATTTTGCATAACACACAAACACAATTACACAAATAAAAACTTTTGAGGATAAGATTTTGTAAACTCGGACTTATTAAAATTATAAGTCAAACATCCACTAAATTTTTAATTTTAAGGTTATGATAAATTTAATATTATATTTAATTTTAAGGTTATGATAAGTTTAATATTATATTAACACTTTAACACTCTCCCTCACTTGTGGGTTTGAAAATTTGTCAAAGGCCCAACAAGTGAAAATCAATATTAATTGGGGAACAAACGACTTTGCACGGATTTAAACACAGAACATCATGCTCTGATACCATGTTAAATCACCAATCAATCCAAAAGCTTAAGCTGAGAAGTTATGGTAAATTTAATATTATATCAACACTCTAACCTAACCTAACATGATATTAGAATAAAATGATTCTTAGCTTTTAGTTCGTGCACTACTTAAACTTTTATATTCAGTAATAAAGTAACTCATTCTGATCAAATTTATTTATTATTATTATTATTATTTCTGTTTTGGCAGTATATTTATTTGCTCTCAAATTCAAATGGAACAATGAAACTCTACCAATTCATCATCATATTTGGAGTGTTAATTCTGATATTGGCTCAAGTTCCATCTTTCCACTCTCTAAGGCACATCAACCTTCTTTCTCTCACTCTATCTCTTGCTTACAGTGCTTGTGTCACTGCTGCTTCTTTACATATTGGTAAGGGCAAAAAAGAAAAAAAAAAAAACAACAACAAGAAGGTTGTATATGTAATTTCATACTTTTCTTTTTAGTTTTGAAATTACGTTTATAGGCTTCTCATCACAGGTTATTCCAAGAATGCACCCTCAAGAAACTACTCTATCAAAGGTTCGGAAGTGAGCAAATTATTAAATGTCTTTAATGGTATTTCAATTATTGCAACCACGTATGCAAGTGGAATTATTCCTGAAATACAGGTATAAATATGACACATTTCTCCGGTTAACTTAAGCATAACTCAATTAGTTTAAGCATATACCTCGACTATGAGATTAGAAGTTTGAATTCGCACCCCTAACTAAACCAATACAACTCAATATTTTATTGTTGAGTTGAGTCTATTATCTAACAAGAATTTCGAGTTAGACAAATTTGCAATCTAGTCCAAAAAACCCATTAACCCTACTCAACCCAACAAGCAAGCACTCTCAAAAAATAAAAGCTCTTACTTAAAAGTCAAACGTTTTTTCATCCCCTTTTTTTTTGTTGACAACAATATGTAGGGAGCAGAGATTCGAATCTCTAATTTTCTGTTTGAGGTTATAATGTTTTAACCAGTTGAACTATGTTTAAATTGACTTTTTCATCTCCATTTAAAAGGGTCTTTTGGAATAAATTCGTATTTATTAATGTAATGTTGATGAGAGGGGTTTTGAAATTTGCAGGCAACCAAAGCAGCCCCAGTGAAAGGCAAGATGTTGAAAGGGCTATGCCTTTGTTACACAGTGATAACTCTCACTTTTTTCTGTGTAGCAATTTCAGGGTATTGGGCTTTTGGAAATGAGGCCATGGGAACAATTCTTGCTAATTTCATGGGCCCCAATAAGCCCACGTTGCCCTCTTGGTTTCTCACCATGACCAATGCCTTTTGTCTTTTGCAAGTTTCAGCTGTCACCAGTGTAAGATATATTCTATCTCCTTTCTTTTCAACTTCCAAACTCCTTACTTTTTACCTGTTTTAAAGAAACTCTTCGATGAATGGGTAATTTGATAGGGTTTGGGAATGTGAATTTTATAGTGACTATCGATTTAGGATAGTTTTTTTTTAGCGATCACATGTTATAGGGTAATTTGATAGGGTTTGGGAATGTGAATTTGATAGATTAATCGAAATGCGTGCATATTGGTCCGAACACTCGTTGATATATATAAGAATATCTACTATGGAATTGATATGTTTTGTGTTTGATTGTGTAGGATAATAGAGTTTTTGATATTTAAATCATGGAAAAGAATAACGTCACGTTTCTCTTCTACATGGTATGATATATCATTATTGTGGGGATAATAGAGTTTGAATGGGTAGTGCATTATTGTGGGGATAATAGAGTTTGAGTGGGTAGTGTGACGGAACATTCCCATAGCTTAAGCTTTGCAAAAGAAACATCCCTCGATAGATCTAAGTCAATTATTTAACCTGAAGTTAAACCATAAGAAAATTTTAGTTCAATTATGAGATTACATTTGTAGCCACCTATTTTTGTCCGGCTTCTTTGTATAAAATTGATTACTAGTTTAAATCTTTTTTATGCATTTTTTTATGTTTATTTTTAAATTTGCTCATTATTGGAATGTCTCCACTTTGATATTGTTTGTTATTTGCTAATTTTTACTTTTTATGCCTTTTATTATTATTATTATTATTATTTTCTTTTAAGTTAGAAAACTATAAAAACCATAGTTTTCTTTGGTAAAAACAAAATTTTGGTTAAGTGAGTAAGTTTAATATTTTGTTTTGCTTGACCAAAAGTTGTTGGTCTATTTTGGTGCTAAGCTCCTTTTGACATGTTTTCAAATTGCAAAAAACTTGGTCATTGGAATAATACACAAAAGAGAAAGTAATTTGGGCTTTTTATACTTCTCTTTTTCTTCTTCAAAGAGGGCCACACTCACACACAACACACACCACTACATCCAACCACTCAAAAAAAAATAAAAAAAAAAAAAAACCTACAATCCTCTTATCCATACACACATCCAAACACATATCACAACCACACATGCATTGAGAGGTAGAGAGAAAAAAAAAAACATAAAGCTTCTTTCAAAATCAACAAAAATCCATAACACAAAAAATAACCCTAACTTAGTTGGAGGTTGCATTTGGTAGGGCTTTGTCTTAAGGATCCGAGCCTCAAACAACAAGCTAGTTGGTTGTTCTTGCTCTCAACTTCTAGATCTCTTTCTCTATCTCGACACGTCCTAAAAAATAGTAGTATAGTAAGGGTATTACGAGTTTTGCTTTATTTCGTTTTTTAGTATTGATCTCTTTACTTTGTTTGCAATATGAACTCATACTCATTTTACATTTGCTATTTGATCTTATGTTGTTACTCTTACCTATATCTCCATGCTTTGCTCATCTCTCTTCTTTCTCTTCTCTCATGAGTTTTATTTACCAAAAAAATGAAAAGCAAACAAAAGAAAAGAAGCAAAATGTGAAATCAAAAGAAAAGTTGTATAACATACCTTAGATTGAGTGAGTGAAGCTCCACTTCGAGTATACAAAAATACAAACTTTATTGAGGGAGAGAAGTGAGAAAAGTGGAGGAATGAATGAAGTTCTAGAGAGAAGAAGAGAGTGAAAGAAAGTGGGATGAAGAGAGTGAAAGCAAGTGGGTTTTAGGTTTGTTTTTAAAAAAAAAAGGTTAATCAACCTTTTCTTTTTTTTTTTTTTTTTGTGTAATAATATATATATATATATATACACATTTCATGGGTGGCTGTTTTGCCGCCCATGCATTTGAAATTTTATTTTATTTTTTTATTTTTTCAGTTTTTACTCTTCAGTGGCAGTTCTTTTTTTTATTTTTATTTTAATTATATTATATTATATTATATTATTATTTATTTTATTGTGTCTATATCTACTTATTATTATTATTATTATTATTATTATTATTATTATTTATTTTTTAGAAAGGATATATCTACTTTATTTTAAATGTTGTATTTTTTTATTAACACATTTTTTTGTGTGTTATTTTTGTGTAGTTTAAATGAGAATATATTTTTTTGCTTATTATTGTTGTGAAATTGATGCATGCATGCATGCTAATTAGTACATGATTTTAATCTTTTAATCCATACTGTTTATAAAAAAAATTGTTCAACGACGGAATCTAGAAATATTTGGAAGTCCGATTTTCTACTTTTCTCGACTTAAGAAATCGATTCTTTGGAAGTCCAAGATCGATTTCAATATGTGTTTTTTTTTTTTTTTAATCTGTTAACATGCTTGCATATAGTGCTTGTTTGATTATTTACTAATGAATAGATTATTATGCTAGCTTAATTTATCGTTAAAACACATTTATTTATTAAGCTTAATTTTTTATTTTTTTGACTTTTTTCCAATATCTTTTTATAAAATTATTTCCAAATCTTTAAATTTGCTCTTTTTGAGTTTATGAAAATTTTATAACCAAAGTGTCATTTCTAAAGTTTTTTTTTAATCTCTTTCTTAAAAAGTGGTTTTTTAAGGTCGCTTTTTTGTTTAAATATTCCTACGACGGAACCTAGAAATATTTGAGAGTCCGATTTTTTAGAATTTTTGAGGTAAGGGATCATTATCTTTGGGAGTCCGAGATTTTGGTCCAAAAAAAATGAATTTAATTAAAACAAAATATTATTTTTTTAAAAAAAAAAACTTTCTTTTATAAAAGACTATTTTATGACAAAGTTGAGAAAATTTTGTAAATTTTCTCATATTCTTGAGGTGGAATTTTTCCTAAGATTTTTTTAGAATATTTCTAATATAGTCAAATTGATGGATATTTATCCACTTATTTTATAGAATCATGACTTCAAATATTGGAGGAATGAGAGGTAAAATAAGACATTGTTTTAAAAATCTCTTCTTCCCTAAATATGCTTTTCTTCTAAAATCTTTTGCAATTCAAGATTAAAATTTGGCCACCATTTTAAACGGGTGTTGTGAGGTGCTAACACATTCTCCACACACAAGTAACTTCCAAACCCAAAATTTGGTTTTCGCATATCGTTTTTTTTTCTCTTTTTTTTTTTTAAAAAAAAGTTGTTTTTATTTTATTTTGGTACCCAATCACACCATAAAAAAGATTGGTGGCAACTCCTTTTTTAAAACATTATTTTTCGAGGATGTCGGTCGCTCCGCGTCACAGGTACGAGGCGACAACATCCCTTTGAATTTATTGAGGATAGAAACAACTTCATATAGCATCACATCAATATTGTTGATGTGAGAATCTGAACTACTATGTACTCGTTGGGTTGGTTGCATAGGTCGATTAGGCAATGACCCAGTCTTGCAAAGTAAGATCTCACATCGGTGTGTGTTGTTGTGTCCAAAACACTTCAATGCTCTTAAGTTTTATAGCTAGTTACAAAGTGGTGTCGAGTTGAGCTTAGGTAGTATTGTATACCTCATGAGTGAGATTGATCCCTTTATTTATACAACCCCTCTTCTACATATGTTTTAGTGTCATACGAGGAGTTGGCCGAATTTAAGGAGAGGGGGACACATGCCTCGGCTCGGTTCTTACCAACTCGTAGGCCATGATTCTCTTTGAGTATATAGTCGGAGCTTCACCTCAGCTTGGCCTCAAGTAGCTACCAATATATTTCACCTCATAACAAATATTACGATTATAGAGACTCATTATTTGAAAAACAACTCATTGTCTTAACTTTATTTAATTGTCTATTTGTGTAGGTTTACTTACAACCAACAAACGAAGTATTTGAGAAGAAATTTGCAAACCCAAATAAAAGCCAATTTTCGACCCGCAACATCGTACCAAGGTTGATATCGCGGTCATTGTCGGTGGTCATTGCCACCATTTTTGCAGCAATGTTTCCTTTCTTTGGGGATCTAATGGCACTATTTGGGGCATTTGGATGCATTCCTATTGATTTCATCATGCCTATGATTTTCTACAATGCGACTTTCAAGCCTTCCAAGGGCGGCCTTGTTTTTTGGGTAAACGCTTTGATTGTGACAATTTCTTTGGTGCTGGTGGCAATTGGCGGTGTTGCTTCCATTCGACAAATTGTATTAGATGCCAAAACTTATAATCTATTTGCCAATATGTGAAAAGTTTTGTAATTATATATAATGGCTACTTGATAATTATAAAATAAAGAAAATAATTTTGAGAGTTAACCAGAATAGAAACTAATTGGAAATTTGAAATTAGTATTGGAATTTTTTTTTAAGAATTATTTTCTTAAAAAAAGTCGGTATGTCAAATGAAAGTTTATTTATCTTGTCTAGTTATACACTAATTTTATGGCATTCTTTATTGAGAGTTACAAATTATCATGATTTACAGATCAAAGACCTAATTGAAATTTTAAAGTTTAAAGACCATATAGATATAACTATCATTATAGGAAAAAAAATTTTAATTTAATTTAAAAAATAAAAAACAAAAAAATTATAATGGGCTAAATTTATTAATTTTTCTAGAATATTGCAATTTAAATAAGAGGTATATGTATGTATCATGTACATATATGTATATGTATATGTATGTCTATATATATATACTTACATAAGAATATAACATTACAATATTTATTTTAGTTCGACATAATATGAGAGTGAGGATTCGAATAATTGACTTTTAGAAATAAATATATAATACCTTCATCAGTTGAGTCCCTCAGTTTTCTACTCCATTTTTTTTTAACTCAATTTTCATGACTATTATTTTCTTTAATTTGAATCTTATTCTTTATTCATTTGTATCTATATCTACTTGTCTTCCGTACTTCCTTTTCGTCTTAGAACTTCTTTGTAAATAGGAACTAAAAAAAAAACTTTAAAAAAGTGGGATGAAGATACTTCCAAAAACTGCTTACTAGAAGTCCCACTTTGAATTGACTAATAATTAAAAAGCCTCCTGTGAAAGGAATTAGGATTGTGATATCTTTTTCTTTGTTATTTTAGTAACTATGCCTAAAATTATAAAAATCCAGAAAAAAAAAATTTCTTAAAAAAGATTACCATTTCAAAAGTAGAGATTAAAGCAACATTATTATTAATATTTTAACTATGTCATATTCAAGTGAACTATCTAGAATTAATACTGTGTAGGGATGGAGCCATAAAATTTTATAATGGAGGAAAATATTTTTACCTTCTAACTTTTTATCCATATTATTCTTCCATTTTTAAAATTTGGAAAGGCTAATTGGATAATCTTAAAATATTTTTTTTAAAAAAATAGAATTAATTATTTTTAGTTCAACAATTGCCGAATGAGAGATAAAACTGTCAACTTTTTAGATGATAGTAGATGTCTTATCCACTGAGTAATGGTTGGATTGACTAAAATCTTTTAAACTTAAGATGAACCAAGAGGGGAGGTCGCCCCTTCTTTCCCTCCCTGTTCCACTCTATGAGTGTATAATATTATGAAAACTATATATATTAAATATGAATTTTACTTCCACAAATAGCATTCGTGAATAAAATAGACATGAAACATTATAGTACTGTTTGGTTCATGAGAATAAGAGAGTGGGTGTAGGAATAGGTTTATAATCGGACTTTTTTTTATTAATAGGAATAGGTTTATCGTCGGACTTTTTAAAGAAAAATTAATATTGTAGTTTTGTAAATTTATTATTAAAATATAGTATTTCCAAACTATTTGTAAAAAGACGACCTTCAAACACGTGAGACGACATACGACATTTTTTTTAAAATTTACTTTAAAAAATCATTGCATTTTTTGTCCTTTCCTATTTTTCTTAATTCAATTTTCATTGCGTGGCTGTTTGGATGTTTATTACAAGATTTGTCACTATGAAAATGGAAATAACTATTTTATGTCCATAAATTCATACCCACAAATACATGGGTTTTCTCGCCCTTGGATTTCTCCTATTCCTCTCTCTTTTTCTACTGCCTTCTTCAATATTGTCTATGTATCTATTATAATTGTTTATATTATCTAATGGATTTAATTTTTTAAAAAAATTTGTTTACATTAAATTTATAATTGATAAAACTATATTAAAATAAATAAATAATAATAATAATATATTAGATCATTGATTTCCATTTATAATTATGTTTTAATAATAATAGTAAGTAGTTCACAAAATATACTAAGTAAATATATATATTAAACCAATGAAACTAATTATTTACTAAAACTAATTACATCTTTAATTTCAGAAACCATATTTTTATATATTTTGTTTTGAAACATCTGTTATATAACATGATCATTCAATCAAACTTTAAACAAAGCTATTCATATTCTATGTAATACTCAAATATATACTAAGTAAATATCTTTAATTTCAGACACCATATTTATATTTCATGTATTATATCCCTGACTTATCCAACCAAACTTTAAATCACACGGTCGATACTCTCTTTCAAGTTTCAATTATTGGCCGGCATTGAAAGTTCTTGAGAATAATCCAAAATAGCTTTCAATTTCTTCAACTTGCAGCCCACTGTAAACCCACCATACTTTGAGATTGAGTTTTTCACAATGCAGTCAACAAAGACGAACCACTTTTTAATCTTCTTGAATCGGTCATATGACTAGTATCCTTTTTACGTTTCTTTCAAGGAATCTGCCAAAGATCTCCCCTCTTTTTTAAAACGAAAAAAAAAAAAAAAAAAACTCTAGCCTTCCTATAATACGTACCCAATCTCATTAATGCTCGCCATAGATGATTAATTAATGCATTATTTTATTTAATAAATAATATATAATTCTTGATTTCTACCAACATAGTCAATGGGTTGGTAGTTGTAAAGATATTAGTAATTTAAAAGTAATGGTAAAGAATTTATCTAATAGGTGTCTCAATTCGAAAAGTATCTAACATGTGTCTAGAATTTAAAAGTGTCTAAAAAGATTGATAGCATTTAGATCATGTTCGATAACCATTTAATTTTTTAAAATTGTGCTTGTTTTCTCATCAATTTTCTACAATGAGTTTCATCTTTCTTAACAAAACATTTGAATTCGTAGTCAAATTTCAAAAACAAAAACTACTTTTTGAAAACTACTTTTGTTTTTCTTTCAAAACTTGACTTGGTTTTTGAAAACATGGGTGAAAAGTAATAACAAAACAAGGAAACTCATAGGTGGAAATAGTATTTATAGGCTTAATTTTCAAAAATCAAAAATAAAAAAACTAAATGGTTATCAAACAGAGCCTTAATTTTGGTTTTTGGTTTTTGAAAATTGTACTTATTTTCTCATTATTTATGTACAATGATTTTCATGGAAACATTTGAATTCTTAGCTAAATTCTAAAAACAAAAACGAGTTTTTAAAAACTATTTTTTAGTTCAAAACTTAGCTTGAATTTATAAAACATTTGTGAGAAGTAAATAATAAAACAAAGAAATTCATAGGTGGAAGTGAAAATAATGTTTATAAGCTTAATTTTCCAAACATAAAAACAAGAAAACAAATGATTATCAAAAGGAGCTTCACTTTCCATTTTTATATCTGATAAATCATTGACTTATTCAATTATTTTTTAAAATTAAGGCACTTATTACACACAAAATTAAAATTTGTGCCTAATAAGACTTCGACTCTTTTCAATTTTGTGTTTAATACATGTTTAAAATTAAAAAATGGTTCAATAGATAAGAGATTTATAAGATACTTTTAAGTTTCAAGGATTTATTAGACATGCCAATTCAAGCATGATTCAATGGATAAGACACTAATTACTATACTAAAAGTCGGTTTAATTTTTTAATTAAAAGAAAGATTTATTAAACATAAAATTAAAAGATGAATAACTTATTAGACAATTTCTTTAAGGTTAAATTATCAAAAATACCCCTGAACTATGGGGTTGGTTTCACTTATACTCTGAAACTTTAAAAAGTTTCATTTTAACCCTTGAACTTTGAAGTTTGTTTCAAAATAACCTTTGAAAGTTTTTTTCGTTAAATATATAAACGAAAAATAACGTATTTGCATTTGTTTTGATTTTTTTTTCAACGTATATGTTATATTCACATAAGCAACAATATAAATGCAAAAACATCATTTTTCGTCCATGAATTTAACGAAAAAAAACCTTCAATGATTATTTTGAAACAAACTTCAAAGTTCAAGAGTTAAAATAAAACTTTTCAAAATTCAGGAATATAATTAAAACCAACTTCATAGTTCAAGATATTTTTTATAATTTAACCTTCCTTTCGGCACATATAATTATAATACTATATTCCAGAAAGAAAATAGGACCGACAACAGCGTACAGAGTAGGACAAAAAAATTTCTTTCCCAAAAATTTCTCTTATTTTTCACATCGTGCCATCATTAAGAAGATGATGAGTGGTACTGCTCGATTGGGGCTGAGGCCACTATCTTATGATAATTAGAGATCGAGAGTCTTAAGAGTTAAGAGTAAGAAAAAAAAAAAGAAATGGGAACTGAGGCCCCAATCTCCGGCGACGCAGCGGCGAGAGAGAAAGAGAACGGCGGCGCTCACGTCCAGTCCACGGCGGAGCTCGACGCCGGAGCTCTGTTTGTGCTTAAATCCCGAGGTTAGTTTTTGATTTTTCGTTGTACGGATGAAGATATGAATTATATTTTCGATTCAAATCTCTGTTTCTTAATTCGGTGGTTGGATTCGTTCATTTTGCTGCGTTTTTGTTTTCCGGTGATCGGAAAGCCGGCCGGTAATTTAGAAATCGGTAACCGGCTGCGCCGATGACTTCTGTTTCATTCTCTGTTACGTCAAAGACCTTTCATCGATTTTGCTTGCTTAATTTTCATGAATGATTAAGATATCTGTCTTTTTTTCAAAATTGTAGAAAATTTTGAGCTGATTTTTGTGTGGTAATATTCTCAAAATGAGAATTAAAATATGTTTAAAAGAAGTACAAATTTCAAGGTTGAGTTATGAACTTAAGGACACATTTTCAATACCCAGAGTCAAGCTGAACCAGAGAGGGGTCCCACTAGATACCATCTTTAGATGTGGTAGATTTAAATTTCCATTCATTATTGCAATATAATCTTATAAAAAATTATTTATACTATTATTCAAGAAAAGAAAAAAGCCCCTTCGCATCTTGTTGAATCCAATATATTAATTTAAGAAAAATACTTTGTCTTCACTAATTGGATAGCAAATAATCCAATATATTAATTTAAGAAAAATACTTTATCTTCACTAATTGGATAGCAAATAATTTCTTTGACCACTAAGTTTTTGACGAGTGTATATATGTTATATTAATTTAAGAAAAATACTTTGTCCCCACTTATTGGATAGCAAATAATTTCTTTAACCACTACTAAACTTTGACAAGTGTATTTTTTAAAAAAGAAAGAGAAAAAATTTATCATATCAAAGAATCTAAACATTTTTTTAGTTCAACAGCATGTGATGGTGGGGAGATTCAAACTAGTAACTTCTTGGTAAAAAATATGTGTCTTAATCAGTTAAGTTATGCTTAAGTTGACAGATAATCCAAATATTTGTATGACTTATTATCTTCTTATACGTTTTTTTTTTTTAAATTTTATGGATATTAGGATCATGGTTGCATTGTGGGTATCACTTGACAACTTCCATTGTTGCTCCAGCACTACTAAGCCTTCCTTTTGCGTTGAGTATGCTCGGTTGGGTTGGTGGAATTATAAGCCTTCTTTTTGGTGCTTTTGTCACTTTCTATTCCTACAATCTCTTATCTCTCGTTTTAGAGCACCATGCTATGCTCGGTTGTCGTCTACTTAGGTTTCGAGACATGGCTACTTATATTCTCGGTATGTTTTTTTTTTTCATTTTTATTAACTGTATGATAGTTTACATAATCCATTTACTTGAAAAAGTTGATGGTAGTGTATAATTAAAATTTTGAGAGTACAAATAATTTTGTATTTGTGAGTTTTGAAGAACCAACAATTTAATTGCTCTAAAAATAGATTATTTATGAGACTTGGATGATGGAAAACAATTTTTAAAGAATAATTACCTAAATATATTTTTAATCCTTTTGTTTTAAGAAGCACGGGGGGGAAATATTTGAATGCAATTTCAAAATGGTTTATAAGTATATTCTTAAGTAACTATTTTTCTAAAACATGTTTTGGTGATAAAAAAAGACTTGAGTATTTACATATAAATACATAATATATATATATATATATATATATATAGTAGGAAATTTAAAATTTTATAAAATTAGAAAAATAAAAACTCAACTCATATTCAAATATAATATTTTTAAGATAAGAAAAGCCAAATTTAAACTATATTTGCAAAAAACTAAAAATTGTAACCTTTTAAAAAATATATATTAAATTTATGCTACATAGTGAAATTTCTAAAACGATTTTTTCTTTTTGTCTTTTTCCTTGCAAATCTTGACCAAATTTTAAAAACTAAAAATAACAGTTTTCAAAAGTTATTTTACACTTTTGAAAATTGACAAGGCTTTAACATTTGTTAAGGAAAAGGTATAGAAAATACCATCACATGTGAATTTTTTTAAAATTTTAAATATGACTATGAAATAGCTAATTAATTTGAATTAGTGCATATAAATTATTATTAATGTCCACAAGAGGAAATTGCAACAATAAATTGTTATTGTGAGATGGCAGGACCCAAATGGGGCAACTACTTTGTGGGCCCAATTCAATTTGGAGTATGCTATGGTGCTGTTGTTGCTGGAATTCTTCTTGGTGGTCAAAACCTCAAGGTGAGGTTTTCCCATTATATATTACCAAATTTAGATTTATGAAATTCATTTTTTTTTAATATTAAGATACTAATTTTTACAAAGTTTATTATGCACAATCCAAAAACTGCATAAACATGCCAAACAAATTATACAAATTCAAGTTTTTTATCACTCACTCATTTTGAACAATACTAATATAATTACATACATAACTATGAATTTATACAGAATGGTTCTTAATCTTTTTAGTTAAGATTTAGTTTGGTACTTAATCTTTTAAAATTTTCAATTTTACCTTTAATTTATTAAAAAATTTCAATTAGGTCATTATCTAAAAAAAAAAAGTTGAAATTCATTAACAACCAATTGATGTAACAGTAAATTATTGTTTTAATAACATATTTAGACACATAAACATAAACATGTCACTTAAACACTCCACTCTACATAAATATATCTTTTGTTAACATGTCAAATTTTGTTAATGAGCAGATTGAATTTCATGTGTCAAGTAGCATTCGAGTAACATGTCTACATATATAAACATGCTAATAAAAACAATAATTCAATGATACATTAAAGTTTTGTATACAATTTTTTTTTACGAAAGGACTTAATTGAGAATTTTAAAGGATTAAGGATAAAAATGTGAATTACCTAAAAGATGAGGAAACTATCTTGTATGTTTAATCGGATAAAATTTCATGCATTACTTGCAACAAATCATTGTGCATTTAAATTTCATTTCAAACCTTTGACCTTTTGGTCAAGGGTATATGTTTTAACCAATTGAGCTATGTTCGGGTTGGCTGAACGTTCCTTTTTTATTTTCTTTGTTTTGGCAGTATATGTATTTGCTGTCAAATCCAGATGGGACAATGAAACTCTACCAATTCATCATCATATTTGGAGTGTTGATTCTGATATTGGCTCAAGTTCCATCTTTCCACTCTCTAAGGCACATCAACCTTCTTTCTCTCACACTCTCTCTTGCTTACAGCGCTTGTGTCACTGCTGCTTCTTTACATTTAGGTAAGGGGGAAAAAACAATCACAAGAAGGTTATTTATGTACTTTCACACTTTTCTTCTTAGATGTGAAATTACGTTTATCGACTTCTCATCGCAGGTTTTTCCAAGAATGCACCTTCAAGAAACTACTCTCTCAAAGGGTCGGGAGTAAGCCAGTTATTTAGTGCCTTCAATGGCATTTCTATTATTGCAACCACCTATGCTTGTGGAATTCTTCCTGAAATACAGGTATGAATTAAATTCACCCCTAAATAAATCTTTATCTTAATTGTACTAAAAAAAACTTTATCTTGATTATTTACCGTTACGTTACAAGTTTAGTCATTTAACTTTAATTTTTATGTCTATTGTCAAATAGATCCTTAAAACTTTAAAAAGTGTTGAATATACTAAAAAAAAGTGTCTAATAGGTCCTAGAACGTTCAATTTTGTGTTCAATAAGTCTCTGAACTTTAAAAAGTGTCTAATGAGTCCTTAAACTTTTGATTTTGTGTCTATAAATACTTGAGCTTTCAATTTTGTGTTTAATAAATTCACAAACATATTGGACACGAAATCGAAAGTTTAATGTCTTATTAGACAGAAAATTCAATTTTATGTCTAAATAAATTCATTAACGGTAAAAAAAATGTTGAATATGTTAAGGACATATATTAGACACAAAATTGAAAGTTTAGATCTTGTTTGATAACCATTTTGTTTTTGGTTTTTGGGTTTTCAAAATTCCCTTGTTTCCCCATCATTTCTCTATATAAGTTTCATTTTTCTTAAAATAATATTTGAATTCTTAGTCAAATTCCAAAAACAAAAACAAGTTTTTGGAAACTACTTTTTTTAGTTTTCAAAACTTTGCTTGGTTTTTTAAAACATGTATAAAAAGTAGATAACAAAACAAAAAAACTCATAGGTCAAAATAATATTTAGGTTAAATTATCAAAAATACCCCTAAACTATAGGGTTGGTTTCAATTATACCCCTGAACTTTGAAAATTTTCATTTTAACCCTTGAACTTTGAAGTTTGTTTCAAAACAACCCTTGAAGGCTTTTTTTTCGTTAAATTCCTGGACAGAAAATGATGTTTTTGCATTTATATTGTTGCTTATGTGAACATATTTGAACATATACATTAAAAAAAAATCAAAACATATGAAAATACGTCATTTTTCATCCATAAATTTAACGGAAAAAATCTTCAAGGGTTATTTTGAAACAAACTTCAAAGTTCAAGGGTTAAAATGAAACTTTTCAAAGTTCAAGAGTATAATTGAAACCAACCCCATAATTCAGGGGTATTTTTGATAATTTAACTTAATATTTATAAGCTTAATTTTTAAAAATCAAATGGTTATCAAATGAGACTTTAAAGATTTATTTGACATTTTTAAAGTTCATGAAAATATTAGATACAAAATTCAAAATTTAGAGACTTATAAGATACTTTTTAAACTTAATTTATTAGCACAAACATAAAAGTTAAGATTGGATTGAGTCTAAACTTCTTTATATTTTTAAAAAAATTTGAAGCAAATGAACAAAATAACTCGAATCAACGGAACTCATGATCGGATTGAGTTAATTCGAGTGTAAAACTTCTTCATCCTCTCAACTAAAGTAGAAAAAAATGAACTACACAATTTAAAGTTTCATTGATACGAACAGTTTCTAAAAAAGCCGAAGTCCTAGAAAGCCTTTTACATCGAGCGAGTTTGAGAAACAAATTCGAATTTATTGATGAATTTTTGCAGGCAACTCTAGCACCTCCAGTAAAAGGCAAGATGTTCAAAGGGCTATGCCTTTGTTACACAGTGATAGCTGCCACATTTTTCAGCGTATCAATTTCAGGGTATTGGGCTTTTGGAAATGGGGCAATGGGAACAATTCTTACTAATTTCATGGGCAACAGTCTATTGCCCTCTTGGTTTCTCATCATGACCAATGCCTTTTGCCTCTTGCAAGTCTCAGCTGTCACCGGCGTAAGATCCTATTCTTTCAATACCTCAATTTTCCTATATTTATCAATCTATCTTCTTTCTTTTTGCTTAAAAAACTTATGAGTATTTGGCGATTTTAAGTGTGTTTAGTAAGTCGACGAAGAATATGTAGTTCGGAATTGGGATATTAGGGTGGATGTGTACGATAGTATAGTTTTGATTGATAGAAAAATTATTTAATAAGACTGCTCTAATATGATTGTCTCTTAATAACTATTGGACGTAGATTTGAAAAATCTTGAAGTACTTTTGTACCTTCTTTATCATGTATCAAACGATGTAAATTGTTAGCCGCAGTGTGACGACCTCCCTTGATAATTTCAACACTATAGAGATCGTGGAGTTTAAGGAAGTTAGCATTTTTCCATAGCTTAAACTTGTAAAGCAAGCAACCCATGATTGATCCGAGACAATTATTGAACTCGAGCTAGACCACAAGAAAAATCGAGTTTAATTCCAGGGTTAGGGTGATAATTAACTTTTTGCATAAGGATTAGTTCATATATTTTTCCACTCATATGAATGTAGGGAATTTGATAGTCTATAATTATGGATTGTTGTCTTTATTAGTATGATATATTTTTTTGGTAGAGTTGAAAATAACAATCCCCCACTAAGTTCAAATCTAATCTAGGTAATATCATATTTAATATATATATATATATATATATATATATATATATATATATATATATATATATAAAGAGTCTCGTTGTTTGAAAAGAAAGGCATGTCTTATTAATTGTATTTGACTGTCTATTCATGTAGGTTTACTTGCAACCGACAAACGAAGCCTTTGAGAAGAAATTTGCAGATCCAAATAAAAGTCAATTTTCGATCCGCAACATCATGCCGAGGTTGATATCACGGTCGCTATCGGTGGTGATTGCCACCATTTTTGCAGCCATGTTGCCTTTCTTTGGGGATCTAATGGCACTAATTGGAGCATTTGGATTCATTCCTCTTGACTTCATCATGCCTATGGTTTTCTACAATGTGACTTTCAAGCCTTCAAAGGGTGGCTTTATTTTCTGGGTAAACACTTTCATTGTGGCAATTTCATCAGTGTTGGCTGCAATTGGAGGTGTTGCATCCATTCGACAAGTCGTTTTGGATGCCAAAACTTATCGTTTATTTGCTAATATGTGAACCAAATTGTAACGATCCGACTTTTTCTTAGACTTAGAATGTTTAGGGTCATTACCATGTTTTAGACATTTGAAAATCCTTGAGAAAAGATATAGAAAAAAATATTTTTCCATAAAATAATTTAAATTCTTTATTTGGGATCTCATAAAAAACATTGTAAAACTTAAAATAGAATAAAATAAATTGATACATAAATAACTTTGGATAAATAATTTAAGAAAACATAAAAACCAATGAACACTAATGCGTAAAATCCATGCATGTATGATGCAGAACCTATGGCACATATGGCACAACCGATATATATCCTCGTCACTCGCCTTGTATTTCGTTGTTATTACTTGAATTGTTGGTGGGAGGTGAGTATTTAAAATGCCCACTTAACAGGTCCACTAATGGGCTTAGAGCTGCATTCACACACAACATGATTCATAACTTCATAAAATATGTGGGATTTAAAACTTTTCGTCATTAAAGACATTTCCTCTTAGCCATACCACCACTTTTCATCTTGGGCATATCGCCAAATATGAAAGTCATACATATGCATGAGGTCCTATCAAATAAACATACATTTTTGGCATGCAATGCAACATGGAAAACATACATCAATTCAATCACATACATATTACTTACAATAATAGCAAATCTAAAAATATCTCTTGATATCAACAATTGATAGGAAAGAGCATAGAAAGAAAATTTGGAGAGAAACTTTCTTTCTGCGAATGAGACAATTTAAGTTTAACTCCAAAGTTTTATTTACAGAGACTGTGTAGGCTTAATTTGAATCCTATTCAAATTCAAACTTCTAACTTTTAATAGGTTTCTCTAATTCAAATTCTAACTTCAAGTAGGATTTCTTTTAAAAAAAAAAATGAAGTGAACATTTTAATAGGCGATGTAATTATCTTTTAGACTAAAACTTAAACTAACTATTTCATTTTGAAATTACTAAACCAATAAAAGATTTTTATGGTAAATTTAAAAGACCAAAAAACTTAATTTATTAACCTACATTTAAATATAAAAAATTACTAAAATTATGGATTGTTACACAAATATTAAGAGGGGCTACTTTAGATGATTATAGAACAAATTCTTATCGACGATGGTTTTGGAAAATCAAAATGAAAATTGATTGAAAATTGAAAATAGTTTTGGAAACAGATTTTCTTTTTTAAAAAAGAAATTAAAGTTGTATGTATGTAATATAAAATTTACTTGATCTATTTTACTTGTGGCTTCAAGGCATGCTAACCTCACATCTATACACATATTTGAAGTCATGTTATCTATTTGTTAAGTCATTGATAATGCAACAATGGTGAAAAGTAAGGCCACATTTAATAACCATTTGATTTTTATTTTTTAAATTTAAGCATATAAATACTACTTCTAGCTATGAGTTTTCTCGTTTTGTTATCTACTTTCTACCTATGTCTTTAGAAACTAAGCCAAGTTTTGAAAACCAAAAGAATTAGTTTTCAAAAATTTGCTTTTGTTTTTGGAATTTGACTAAGAATTCAAATGTTTTCATCGAGAAATGATGAGAAAATAAGTACAATTTTCAAAAATAAAAAACTAAATGATTATCAAACGAAGCCTAAAATAGTTATTTATTTAAAATTTAGAGATTGAAATAGCCCTTTTAAAGTTTTAATTCAAAATTAAAAAAAAAAATGTTTAGGAATTACAATAAAACTTTTGAAAATTTACAGACTAAAATTTATTTAAAATTTTATCAACTATAATAAGATTTAAACGTAAATAATAATATATTAATTAAATTATAAGTTTTGTTTTTGAAATTTTAAAGTAGAGTTCAATAAGTTCATAAACTTAAAAAAATATCTAATAGGACTCTAAGACTCCATTTGATAACCCTTTAATTTTTGAAATTTATGTTTGTTTTCCTATAATTTCTTTATCATGGTTTTCACTTTTCTTAAAGAAACATTTGAATTCTCAAGCAAAATTTCAAAGACCAAAACAAGTTTTTAAAAACTACTTTTTTAATTTTCAAAACTTAGGTTGATTTTTAAAAACATGGTAGAAAGTATATGTCAAAACAAAGAATCTCATAGGTAAAAATAGTGTTTATAAACTTAATTTTGAAAAACTAAATAGTTATCAAATGGGGCCTAAATTTTCAATGTTGTGTTTCTTAAGTTCTTGAACTTTAAAAATATCTAGTAAGTCTCTTAATTTTAAACATTGTATTTAATAGGCCAACTTTCAATTTTGTATCTTATAAGTTCTATATTTATGACATTTTTTAAGTTTAAGTATCCGTTAGATTAGACACCAAATTAAAATTTCATAGACTTTTTACACTTTTTAAAAGTAAAAAATCTTTTTTTTTTTATAGAAAAAGTAAAAAATCTATTAGACATGACATTAGATTTTAATAATTTATTATATACTTTCTAAATTTACATATTAAACTTATAATTCAGCTTTGTGTTGTACTCAAAAAAAAAAAATCAGCTTTGTGTATATATAAAATACTATACTTTCAACTTTACTCTGAAATTCCAACGACTTGCAGTTGCTCAAGCCCTTAAAGAGAGACACTTGCGCAAATTTCAAATCTTGAAACCAGTGGGTAAAAAAGGCGCGAATCATCGCTCCGGCGACCGGAAACTGTCAACTCGGAACTAGAATGAGTCAACTCGTTCCGCCGAGAACCGAGTCAACTCACCACCGCCTTTGCGATTTCGCTAAGGCTGCCCTTATAAAGATCTTCGCGCACCCGTACGTCACGGTCCGTCGTTGAACTCAATCTTCAATTCGCGCATTTGAAGGTGCAAAGAAATGTATGCAAGTTGTAATTAGGTTTTGTTTATGAAGGTTTGTGATTTGTACTGTGCACGAGGAGCGGATGCGGAGAAGTGGGACGAAGCTCAAATCAGTCACTACATTGGAATTGGTATCTAGGTTTTCTCTGAGACTTTAGTTTTTTTCGTTCTTTTTGTGTTGTCCTTTTGATTGAATTGTTATTCTTTAGATGGATCCACTTCTGGAATCGGCCAAATGCGAGAGGCATGGGAGAGTCAGAGGAAGGCTAATACTGCTGAATTCTTTGAAGTTGATCCTTGCGTGGTGCGTTTTTCGCTGCTAATTCTTTAGTTTCCTTTTCAAATATTATGCATTTTCAAATCTAAGAAATGTTAATTTAGTGAAAGTAATGACAACTGAGGCAAGTTTTCCATGAAACTACGGAGTTATATGTAGCTTGAAAGTACTCTTATCAGTAACCATACACTAAATTAAGGATAAATCATAAATGATAGTGCGGCGATCATTGTTTCCTTCCTCTACTAGTTCTGGAGTCAAGTGATGTATCTAACCTTTTAAACTAAATTTGGTGAAATCAATATGCTGACTTCGGTAATGTTCACTTCCTCATCTTACTGTTAAGAATTTTATTTGAAAATTTGGATCATAGGAAATAAACGAATTTTCCTATTAGTTTTTCTGGTCACAAATTGACTTCAATAGTATTGGGAAGAAATCTGTCTATGAGACGTAGTCCAAGTGAGATATTATTATCTTTAAAATTTTCGTTTATATTTAATGCTACTTCTTGAAAAAGATTTTTTGAGGCGCTATATCATAGTGACCATGATTGTACAACGAATAGATTCTTAAGATAGGCAGATACTAAGATGTTTTAAATTCCTTCCATGTAGTTTTATTCTTAATACTTATACTTGGAAAATGAGAAAGGGAGGAAAATTATGCATTCATTGCAAAAATTTCTTATCACCAAGGGTGGCCTAACATCTGCCTTTGCTTCTACTTATTCCTCTTGCTGCAGTTTATGCAACACGGTTTTGATGATATTAAATATTTGATTAATGCTTACTAAGAACTAAATTAGGCTGCTTTTATTTGATTAATTGTTTTCACAAACAGTTCTCCAGAATCTCTTCATATATTTGATGAATCTAATCAAAGAAGGCTTCCCTAATCAGCATGTTGAGTTTATAAGGGGCAAAAAGAGGAATTGGACCATTCTATATGTGCTCAAAATTTGAGCATCATCAGCTCTAGTGCTCTACTATCATTATTGCTCGTGCTCATTGGAATAAATAGGGCAAAAAACAATCACATAATACTACATTAGCTCAGGAAGAGGACACTGGTTGAACTACATATCTATGTATTTTCTGAATTGAGATTATATCTTTTGTGATGGACAGGGTGTAACTTTTAGTGAAACGTTCACTTGTTAAGAGAGTGAAAATAAATAACTGAGATGTCGCAAAGAAAAACTATGACCTGCTTTCAAAAATGATTTTTCTTTGATCATCGTGCCTGTAATAATATGAGTATTGAAATCAAACTTTTACTCGAATCGTGGAGTAGAATGCAAATCCCTTTTTTTTTTCCCTTTCCTGCTTGCCATCACTTATTAAATTTCAGTAACAAAGAAATATTCAAGTCCGCACATCACTTTTACCTTTCGCTATTTAAGTGGGACTGGAATTCACTTCACATGCAAGTACGTACGTGCATTAGCAATCTAGAACTTCTATATAATTATTCAGGTGTCTAAGCCATTGTCATCCTGATCAAATGCTAATTCATTTGGTCCTCTAGTTATAATGCAAGTGTTAAACTTATAATGCCATTAGTTATAAAATGTGTATGTGTATATTATCAGATAGGATGTAACATTCAAAACTGATGCAGCCTATCAATTTTGTTACCTGCTGTTTTCTTTTTGTTATTTTCCTGCTGACTGTATTCTGTTTTGACAGGAAAATATTGAAACTCAGTTGAAAGACAAAACTGAGACAGCAGATTTAGTATGCTGCTTGCAGCATCTGCAGGTCGTACACGTTTTTTCTTGTTCTATGTGGATTGGTTGTAGGGGAGAGAGTTGAATCTTGTCTTCCATATATTAGATTATGTATGGTTAATATGAAGGACCTTTTTGCAGATGTGTTTTGAAACTGAGGAGAGAGCAAGGAGACTTTTACATAATGTGTCTTTATTGCTTAAACCTGGGGGTTATTTTTTTGGTATTACTCCAGACTCGTCTACAATATGGTATGAAATCATAATCAAATCCAATTGTTTTAGGAATTCGTTGTTATTTTCATATTTTGGTGTACAATTTCTAATCTGACATTTTATTCGTAACTATCATTTCTTCTGTCAGCCACCATTTTTTTTTCTAGCACTGCAAATATTGGATGCACGGTGTTAACTTTCTATTTCTTTTTTATTCTCATTTTATATTTTTAGGAGATAATTTATTAATTTCCCAATAGCTTACCAAAATTTAAGAAGTGTCGTGAAGTTGTTCGAATTGAATTACATAATTCTCTGCAATGACCTAACCTAACGTTTAAAGATCATTGATTCTTCATGACAACTCCACCGCAGTGTTAACTGGGAGTAGCTACCAGAAAGCAGGACTATTTAAAAATTTATACAATCATGAAATGTGATTACCAGCCAATGTGCTATAAGCATGTGCTCTATCTAGTTCTAGATATTCATCATTTTATAAGTATTCGTTAGAACTTAGATCTGTTGTTCTTGAATTCAGGTCTTCTGTTCTTTCAATACTAATGGGGTAATATTTTACGCAACATTATTCCTATGAGAAAGAAAGGAAAAAAAAAGTTCTGAAATATTTGATTGTTTTACTCTTAAAGGGCAAAGTATCAGAAGAATGTCGAAGCATACCACAATAGGAGTGCTACCATGAAGCCTAATATTGTACCCAATTGCATTAGATCGGAAAGCTACATGATTACCTTTGAAGTTGAGGAAGAGAAGTATGTGTAATTTGATATCTTTATAATATTTCTTAATCTCTGGATTGTTTTGATGAATGGTTTTTGTCAATCTGTGGTAACTGAAGATATTGAGTATTTCCAGGTTCCCATTGTTTGGGAAGAAATATCAGCTGAAATTTGCAAATGACCCCTCTGCTGAGACTCATTGTTTAGTCCATTTTCCAAGCTTTATCAGGTTTAATTCTGTTTTAGCCATCTCAAACCACATTCTGCTTCAGTTCTTAGACATCATCCTTCTCATTTCCATCAAGTAACTGCAAATGTGTTATAAAACCAGAATTCCTTCACATACATGAATTTAACTTTTTCCTACATGTTTTTACTGTCATATGTGCCTATGTAATCATCCCAAATATCTGACTGAATATATTTAAACGGTGGCCATATCTCACTCAGGTTGGCTAGAGAAGCGGGTCTTGAGTATATCGAGATTCAAAACTTGACTGAATTCTATGACGATCACAGGTTTTTGCATTTTACTTTAAATTCCTAGTTTTCTCTAACTATGCAAAGCTCACCATCTCGTGTTTTTCCGGCGAGGCTGATTATTTTCCTACCTTATTTTGATTGCCGCAAAAAGAGCACAATTTGCAGGAATGCTCATGAATTGTGGTCCAAACCTTCTGGATCCCAGGGGTAGACTTCTTCCTCGATCATATGATGTACTAGGTAATAAAGGAATATTTATTTTTTTCCCCCAAGTTTATTATCATTTTAGCAATAGCATATTATTAATATGTTTTTATGGAACTTTCTTTAACAGGTCTGTACACAACATTCATATTTCAGAAGCCAGATCCAGACATCACTCCACCAATCACGACCCCCTTATTGCCAGAAACTAGTTATGATCACGAAGAGGCAAGTCTTCAGAAATCCTTTCCAGAAAATCTTTCATGATTTTAGTTTTTTTTTTGCTCTCCTTTAATCAAACTGGTATGATACTACATTATTACACGACACATGTAAAAATAGAGTAAAAAGAAAATAAAGGAATAAAATTCAAACTGTCCAAATTTCTTATTTGCAATTCTTGTAACAGATTGGTTATAGAAGAAAGAAATATAAATAAAAACCATCTCAACTGAAGCTGCTCATGCATCTAATTGAGAAACAAAGATATGTAGAAGGAAATTTACGCTTGACATCTAAATTTGGTGTCAATTCAATTAAATCTCCCTCTCTTCCCTGCCCTTCCCTTCTACAGCCAATGAAAAACGTCACAAGCTCTCCGTTTTCAACGTCCAGTCCTCAAAATGATGATGGTTTCAGTGACTGTTAAATCTTGAGAATTACAATGAGACTTCAAGATAGAATATTGTATAGTATTCATTGATTATAACTTCATTACTAAAGTAATACAAATTAAAATGGGTAAAATCAGTATATATTAAAAAGTGGAGTGAAAAATGGGTATGTAAAAATTCTTCCTTCATTAGCTATTAGCTTTTATTTAATTCAACAATATGTAGAGTGAAGAATTCAGAACTCTAACTTTTTGATCGAAGTAATAATGTCTTAACCAGTTGAGCAATATTTAGTCCATTCTATATAGAGCAGTTAGTATAGATTGTGAAATGCAATGGAAAAAAAAACTGTGACAAATCTTAAACTTTTTTGACGGTTCATCCATTGCTTTCATTCTATTTCCAATGAATGTTGGTGTTTGATTATCTGGTTTTGTTATTTGGCTTTGTAGAGAGACTGGCAGGGTAGTGGGTGGCGAGATGAAGAAAGGAGTGTACAGGCAGAACATGTTCCCGTTCCTGTTCCTGTTCCCGTTCCCGTTCCAGTTCCCGTTCCGGTTCCGATTTCGGTTTCGGTTTCAGTTCCCGTTCCGGTTCCGGTTCCAGTTCCGGTTGCGGTCCCCATTTCCGTCCCCGGGCTAGGCAAGATTAGTGAACAGAAGGGGATTTTAGGTCCGGGCCCGGCAGATTTACGTTTTCCTGAGGCTCTTTAGAAAGACATTGAATTCTTTTTTTGGGAGGGGGTAGATAAAGCTATAGCTTGAATCTGTATAATTTTAAAAAATATTTAAGGCTGAAAAACAAAGCTCGTTTTGAGTTATGATCGTAGTTAATAATTAAGTTTTATTTATTAGGCTTGATTTGGTCATGTGTAAGAGAAGGTTTGCATTGTAGATGAGAAAATTGATGTATTTCACTTTTCCTACTTAAATTTTGAGCTAAGATGGTAGCTGATAACCTTAGAAAGAATTGGTTTTTTTCAGTTCAACAACAAAGAAAAATTTAAAAGCTGGAAGTGCAGTATCAGTGTTCATGTTATTTTATCTAATAGGGTAATGTAATTATGGAGTTTTATATATATATATAGATAGATAGATAGATAAATAGATAGATAGATAAATAGATAGATATAGGTATATATATGTGGAGTTGGAAGGTTCTTTGATCTATTATTACATAATAATACATTTGCAATTAAAATTCTGTCTCTTTTTTTTTTTTTTCGGAAATAATCAAAGTTCTAATTTCTATTCGAAAAAAAAGAAAAGGAAAAAAAAAACTAGGATTTTAATACTGAGGAAAAAATGAAACACGCCCAGTGGGACTCGAACCCACAATCGCCTGATTAGAAGTCAGACGCCTTATCCATTAGGCCATGGGCGCTTGTTGGTCAATACCTTGCAATACCAAAAACTTATTAATTATTCAAGAGGATTTAAATAAAAAGTTACATGTTTGTGCTTCGGAGCAATTACAACTTTTTGCTTTTCTAATTTGAATTTCTGCATTCTCATATTTTTAAATATAGAATTGATACACTTCATTGAAGTAATATAAATTTTGTTGGAGATTATGAATAAAATTTAAAGAACCACACTCTTTGGATGTCTCTTGTAAAGGACTCAATCTTATATGAAAGAATATGTTCTCCTAAAAGAAACAATTCTATTTGAAGAAATGTGATTATTTGAAAATAGTCATACATATGTTTCTTCTCACTTTCAAAACATGAGCTTTTTTCAAAAAAATCTTTTCTTGTCCATAATACTGCTAACATGTTGAGTTCATTAAGTTAGGTAATTGAAGTGTTGCATTTGCAATTTAGTAATTTGTATTATCATAAGAGACAATTGTTCGTTACACTTTGAGCACCATGAAGGAAACACAATAGTCTCTTAAATAAGCGACACTTTTTATTGAATTCAAATTTATAAATTACTCTATTTTCTTTTCTTTTTGTTTTTCTATTTTTTATAAAAAAATTTACATGACACTTGGCATATAAATCATGTCGTGTCTATTTGTTCAGGGATCACAATGATGATTTGCTTCCCTTTCATGCTTTTCTATGGAATAAACATCTCCTTCCAAATTGAAAAAAGGATAGATTCCATATCCATTCTAAGAGATTTTTCCTCTCAAATTTGTTATGCAAAATACTTGTTATTCAGATAAAAAATTTCCCCACGTCGATGATGAAATACTGTTTTCTGAAAAGAGTGACGAAATACAGTTAAAAGTATAAATTAGAAATAAATATTTTAAATTTTCCATTCAGAAGTATGAATATATTGTGTATAATAAATAAATAATCATTTACATTTTTTATCAAAATATCAGATGTTGAAATTTCCACCCACCTGTTGTTAGAAAAAAAATTATTATTATATAGTACAAACAATTTTTTTGACCAAAAATAGTATAGACAGTTTAAGCTCAGTTTGATAACTATTTGATTTTTAGTTTTTGAAAATTTAGCTTATAATCTTTCAAAATGAGTTTCTTTGTTCTTTGTTTTGTTATCTACTTTTACATATGTTTTCAAAAATCAAGTTAAGTTTTGAAAACTGAAAAAAGTAGTTGTTAAGAACTTGTTTTTGGAATTTGGAATTTCGCTAAGAATTCAAATGTTTTCTTAAGAAAGATGAAAACCATTGTAGAGAGAAATTGTGAGAAATAAGTACAATTTTTAAAAACCAAATGGTTATCAAACGGAGCCTACTTTTTTCATTTTTAAAATTTGGTTTGAATTTTGAAAACATTTGTAAAAAGTAGATAACAAAACAAAGAAATCTAATATTTATAAACTTAATTTTTAAAAACCAAAAATCAAATAGTTAACATTGAGACCAACGGACCTATATTAAGACTAGGAGGGGCCATGCCCCTCCAAATTTTGATTTTGTTTAAAATAACTGTCATTTTCTTGTATGAAATAACACATCACACGCCTTCTTTTACCATGTTTATAGTATTTCTTTCCTTCATTCTTAGCATAACTTTTCTTTTAATTTTTAATTTTTTTCTATTTTTATTTTATTTTATGATAATTAATTATGTTTAAGTCCCATTTTTAGTACCTAGCTATTAGGATTATTTCATTTTAATCCATGTACATTCAAAATATATATTTTGATCTCTAAATTTGTAAGTTCATTTCCTTTCGATCCATAAACTTTTAAAATGTCTAGTTTAATCTTTAATTTTTAAAAAAATAGATATATAACTATTTGGTTCTCATAGTTATTTTGTTACTAATTAGTTAATAGATAATGTGACTTAGATATGTACATAATTAGTGGTTCACATAGTGACATGAACAACGTTGTATAAGTTCACTAAAGTGAATATTAAGTGGGTGTATTTTAGGTTGTAGAACAGGTTCACATATTAAATTAGACATTTTAAAAGCAAGACAAAGATAACCAATTTTTTTTTAATTTTAGGAGCTAAAATAGATTGTTTGTAAGTTTAGAGACCAATAGAACATATATCAAAATATGATTTATGTCGGGCCCCAAGATCCGCCCTATCAAGGCCTAAAAACATTTATATTTTGATTTAAAAAAGAAAAAATTATATTTACTCTTTACATGATTGTCATTGTTTATATTGAACACTTGGTACCTGTACGAGTACGTTAATTTTGGTTAGCGAAGCATCGTATTGGCCGGAAAAAGAAGCAACTCACAAAAACAGAACAAACGAGCCGAAGCATGTAAGAACGTAACAGTGAAATGTTCTTATCTTACAATTCGCTGTGGCGTATTACTTTAATTTCCTGGAGCCGCTAGGGCCCGCCTTGCCTCCACAAAAAGGGGAATTTACCTTCCAAAATCTATGCACCCAAATTTTCACAAGGCGAAACGACGAAATATTCTTCCGATCAGCTGCGCCGCCGGAATCCGGTGATCTTGCGACATGGCTGAGAACAGAGAGATTATTCATAGAAACCCTAAATTTGCGAAGTCGTTGCTGAAAAATCTCCAGAAATTAGGGGAGAATAAAGAAGAAACTCCGCCAGTGCCAACTGATCAGAAACCTAACGTCGTCACTGTTCCGGTACGGGAAGTGGTTGCTCCGCCGCCGTTGGAGGATGAGTGCAAGCGGCCTGGCAAGTTCTCGCATCCGGCAATCCGGTGGTCGGTATGATTCGTTCTCCATTTTTATGATTTCTCGTTGATTTTTGGTTAAAATAACATTTTGGTCCCTATATTTTGGACTTTATTTTATTTTGGTCCCTATAATTTCAAATGTCCAATTTTAGTCCATGTACTTTCAATAAAGCTTAAAATTAGTCCCTACTGTTAGTTTATTGTTAATTTTTCTTTTAAAAAAACAGCCTATATTAACTTTCTCTCTATAAATTTTGGAAGCATGTTCACATTATGTCTTTTCTTGTATTAAAATTATTATGATTATTTAACCAATTTTGATAAAAATCAACTTCAAACTTATCATAATGACCAATTTTAAATTTTATTGAAAGTACAGGGACTAAAATTGGACATTTGAAAGTATAGAGACCAAAATGGAATAAGGCCTGGTACATGGACCAAAATGGTATTTTAACCTTGATTTTTTTATTGATCTTAATTTTTAAATGGTTATCCTAAATCATTTATATTTTGTGAAAATGAAGATAGTTCAGTAATTGTAATTAACATATATCTTCGATCAAGAAATCAGAGGTTCAAATTTTTTTAAAAAAATATATATTTATAATTACCATTTACATGATTGTCATTTTATATATTCAACACTTCCTATCTGTAAAATTTGATGCAGTATATTTTTATTGTATTTAATAAATAAAGGAACTAAGATTTAAAATTGAATGAAAACTTCTCGATGAGTAGGCATATATTTTCAAGTACTAAAAATGAATTTTGAGTCGAACAATATTTGTCTAAGTATCTAGAATCTCCTACTAAGTAGTAGCTTTTTAAACTATTATAATCTTTCTAATGGTTTCAAACACGCTGGCATACATATATTTATATATTTGGTTTAAATTCTATTTTGGTTTGAAATTATTACATTTTGATTCTAAATTTTCAAGACTATTCTATTTGGATTTTTTGCTTTGAAATTTAAATTTTCTATTTTAATATTTGAGTTTTAAAAGAAAGACTCCTAATGGCTAGTGATTAATTAGACTGTTAAAAATTAATGATGTTAAACAAGTTTGTTAGGATGGATATTGGATTGGTGGGTTTTACGTAGCAGTTTTTAAAGTTTAGGGCTGAAATAGATGTTTTGAAATATCAAAGATCAAAATAGTTATTTTTTTTTAGTTCAAAAGACTAAAATAAATATTTTAAAATTTCAGTTAGAATTTTAATTAAAATAGAATAACATTCAAAACCAAAAATTAAATTTAACCTTTATTTGCATGATTCGCAAAGTTGATTTCTTGATATCTGGCTTAACCTTTTTTTTTTTTTTTTAAATTTAAATTTATTATTTTTGTTTTCAATAAAAAAGAAAAAAAATGTGATCAAATAGTTTTTTTTTTTTTTTGTTAAATTACATGTTTAGTCCTTCAACTTTTAAAATTGTGTCTAATAGATTTTTGAACTTTAAAAATATCCAATAAATTTATAAACTTTAAATATTGTGTCTATTAAGTCTTTGAAGTTTAAAAATAATACACTAAACTTCTAATTTTATTTCTAATAGATTCATGTCATATTCGACATTTTTTTAAATTTGTGGAGCTATTAAATATAAAATTGAAAGGTTATAGTCTTATAAAACACAAATTTCAATTTCTTTGTCTTACTGGTCCTTGAATTTTAAAAATGTCAAACATGAGATGAACCTATTAAACACAAAATTAAAAGTTCAAGAATCTATTATACATTTTTTAAAGATCAAAAACATGTTAAACACAATCGTAAAAGTTCATAGATTAAACTTATAATCTTAATTTTTTTTTTCAAAAACCAAATGGTTGATATATTAAGATGCTTCTTAGTTCGACTTCGTAGCGCTATTTACCCCTCCTCATGCCTGGCTTATAATTCTATTTCAGTTGAATTTTCGTATGATTCCTTGGTCTTACTCTTTGCATGGTTTTCGCCGTCGTAATTCATGGCTGCAATGCCTATACTACTAAACAAATTGCAGCCCTTTTAAGAATTGAAAAAAAAAAGTGAAAAATTAATTTCATGTTGTTCCATTTCATCTACTTTCAGTTATATGCTTTAGGAGGATATCTTATCATAAGGTGGGCTTGGAAAAGATGGAAGCCTGAGGACGACGAAAACAAAAAATAAGCTTTCGAAATGGAGGTTTATGGTTCAATCTCCACTCCATAATTGTTGAACTAAAAAAAAAATGTTACTATTTAGAGTGCTTTGCTATGTGATTGCCAATTAATTAATAAATTTAAGCCGAGGGAATAACGCTTCAAATGATATTTTTTTTACTATTATTCTTGTATTCATTACTGTAATAAATATTGTTTGTAAATTTGATTAAAAAAAATTGTTTGTAAAAGCAAATTAAAAGTTTCGATTTTTTTTTTTTGAATACTTAAAAGTTTCGAAATCGATTACAATTCTATTTGAATTTCTATCCACCCTTTGTTGGAACAAAAGAAAGTGGAAATAATTAAATTATATTATATATGTATAAATGTGACCTAATGATGTAAATAGTAATTAGATTTAATTTCAATTTTAGTCCTAAACTTTCAAGATTATTCTATTTTGCTCTCTAAACTTTCAATTTTAGTCCTTACCTTTCAAGATTATTCTATTTTGCTTTCTGAACTTTCAATTTATCTATTTTAGTCCATGAATTTTCATGTTTATTCTTTCTAGATATGAAACTATCTAAATGACTAGTTTAGTGTATAATTTTTTTTAAAAAAAATTAATTTTAGTCCTTATCGTTATTTCGTTTTTAACAAATATGTACATTAACATGTTAACATGGACATATATTTAAACCACATAGGTTGCTCAAGTAGAAAAATAAGAAAGATCAAAATAGCTTTTTAATTCAAAAACTAAACCAACCTTTTAAAATTTTAAAGACCAAAATTAAAATAGGTATTTTAAAAATTCAGAGAAAAAAATTAAAAAATCAAAAATCAAAATAGGATTCAAAAAATACAAAATTGTAATTGTTGTCGATGACCGAGAACTTACAACACAATTACTAACAAAACACAAACTTCAGAAACGATGCTTTCTCAGAAAAATAACAAATTAGCCAAACAAAATCTATATGTATATAGAACAAGAATTGATTCTCCATGGCCTTGCCAATACTCTCTTTGTTACTCATTCTAAGTATTCCATGTAAAAATAATTCATCATTTCAACAAATGATCAATAATCAAATAGTAACCTTCAACCATAAAAAATGACCCTAAACCACAGCAAGCCATTCGCAATCCTATGCCACGAAACAGAAGACTCCGATCTGCAGGATGAATCCCTGTAGTTCTCTCAAATCTATTACCCGGTCTTCGCCATTTGAGAAACTTCCTCTCCATGGCAACATACTGCAACAAAAGAACCATGATCAAACACTTGTTTCCATGTAAGTCGAGAAATGAGGAGGGGATACGTCATCGAGCGATGCGAGTATAGGAAATACAATGTTACATGTACATCTCCTACTCGTCATTAAAACTCGACATTCAATTAACAGAGAAGACATACGTAGAGATGTAACTTGAGATTATGGAACACAAAAGAGGGGAGGGTACAAGCCGTGTAAATAGTGAGAGAGATAAAATATCTTGAGCTCCTCAATATTAACAATCTTCAGTTTCATTCTTTTTTTTCTTTTTTTTTTTTGTTAACACTTCAATTTCATTCTTCAAATTTAAAAAAAAATTCTCTCTGGACTTTGTAGATGTTTAAAAAATACTTCATTAATGACCCCGTTTTACTATGTAACAGACATATCGACAGAATCAATGGGAAACATTTTCGCGCTGTAACAAATTTTTTTGATACAGGATCATCTATGAAGTTGATAGAGATGAGAATGTAACTTTTGAGTACTAAAAAGAAAACCTAAAAAATGATGTATGATATATAGATAAAATTTCATATCCTACCTCCCGAAAAAATACTTCGCTACTAAGACGGTAAATATGAAATGCATTTTTGCAACGTTCAATCACCATGGAGGAGAAAATCCAAAAAATAAACTGCTCATTCAACCAGGATCAGAAAGAATTCAAAAAATGAATTTTCCCCTTACGGAAATAAATCTCGTTCACATCATCTTGATGTTTTACAATTGATGTGACCATATATTAGAAAATTTTGCACTGAAAAGAAAAATATTTTCATATTTTTACAAGGCTAAATCATAGGAAAAATATCGTGATGGTTTTTACCAATAGACTAGACTATCACAAAGAGCTATAAGAAACTATACTACGCCAAACTCTTCTTTAAATGATTTTCATACCTTTGGCAGCACGGTGCATTGTGATCGACTCCTGGCAGTATCAAAACCATGAGAAGCAGCAGCAGCAACTGCACCTGAAAATCCAGCTGCCAGACTAACGGAAAACGGAGACAGCGGGCCTACTTCATCATCTGACCTGGAAGAAGAAATTCAGAGGAAAAATTGTTTATGAGCTCAAGCTAATGAATGGAGACAACAAAAGCTTACAGTAATCTTAAATATAAATGAAGGTGCCACTGCCAGACTATTATATCAACTAATTAGATCTAGATTCCGACCACTATATATATAGGCTCGGGTATTCAAACTTCACCAAGCAGTTCAAGAAACTATGGACAGTGGTCAAGTCCATAATTGTATTCTTGATATCAAATGGAAATTCATTGGCTCAAAGTGAAAAATTAAACTGGAAGCAAATTAGTATCAAAATGTGGAACCTGGGTGGTGGATCCATCTCGATGCTCTTCCAAATAAGCATAGATCGGTGCATAAATTGCCAGGTTGAGAAGAATACGCCACTGAAGATGGAATCCCTTGCAATCCCAGATCGTAGACCTCTCCAAAATGCACCCCATCCTTCCAGTGACATGATATCTGATGGCCTATAGACATTGCTGACTGCAGGTGGCCTTCCGGACCCCGTCATCATCCATGGACACTCTTGTAAGGCACCTTTTATATTTTGGTGCTTAGTTGTTAGGGTGGATAAAAGACCAACTGAATGGTTTAAGGCTTTCTGATCTAGTGTATAGCCATGCAGAAATCTTGACATAGAAGGTGTAAGAGCTCCTTGTCCAACGACAGAGACTGGGCTCGGTATACGAACAGCAGAGGTCACCTGAGCACGAAGTTTAACAAGCTCAAATGGAGAGCTTATCAATGATTCCGCTGCACCAGCCATAAGTCCAGCCAGAAGAGCCTCGGATACGTGCACATAATCATCTTCACGACCATCTGCCACGAATGCACTAATGACCATCACAAAAACAAAATTCATTGATAGTAGATTTAAAATCTCTCATTTTGATGTCAATGAGACAAAAAAATCAATAACGTACTTTCCCTCTTTTTGCAAATTTTGTTTACCAATGAAATTCATTTCTCATTAAATAAAATAATTGGTTTGTTGGGTTAAGTGCTTAATGTGAAGATTATAATGTTAGACACAATCATAGACAAGATAGAATAACTTACTTTAAGTTAGGATATGTAATTACCTTTATAAAAAGCTGTCACAATTTCGTATATTCCAAATCGAGCTCCTATACCTAATAGTCTCCCAAATGCCAACCATCCAAATCCACTATACAGACCTGCAATCTTCAGTCAGTGTGAAATTAAACTCTAAATAATATGTTCCCTAGGACCAGGCAATCACCATGTTGAACAAAGGAATATATAAAAGTACAGATTTGAGGATCAACCATCTAATACATGGACCAGACTGTTATACCTTTATACCTTCACTTACTATTCTAACTTTGTTTTCTCAGCAGCTAATTAAAGCAAAAGTGTCTTAGTGCAACATCTGTAAGATATAATTAGTTCCAACCAGATTCACAGAGTGAAAAGATTGACATATTGAACTATGTCAAGAAAAAACTCAGTTCTTTTAATATTATATATCGTGATAACCACCTACAACCATGATTAAGTTTTTTCTCTCTCTCTCTCTTCCTTTTTTTAAGACCCAGAACCATGATTAGGTTCGACCATGGTTTTAAGGCTGCTTGAGCATTCGATCAATACATGTTAGTAATATATTCCCAATTGTAAATTTACTTTAATCATTTTCTAAAACTCGATCAATATTTTTTACTTACCTCCCCCCCAAGCCAAGAGTGGGAATTAAATTGAATGCCTATTTCTAAAAGAATATCAGTCTTTTTCATCCAAGAGTTCTCATCTCAGTCCAAACTCTAACAAAAGGAATAAGCGATTTCAAATGGAAGTTAATGAACTCTCTCTCAACATTGAGAGCTTACGCAAAACAAAAAACATATGCTAAAGATTTAACGAGACTATAGTTGAAGAATTGATTTTCAGATAATCAAGCAGGGCATCCAATCTTCTGACGCACTCATTATCACAATTCAAGCCAAATTAAAGAATCACCTGAATTTCCTGAGAAAGATTGAATTCTCTGTAAAGCCTGAGTAGTAGTCAACTGTTTACCAGATCCTAAAGGATCAGAACCAACCTATTATAGGGCAAGTAATTAATCAACTTATATAAATATACTTCCATAACAGAAAATATCCACAATGGCAAGATATTATACCTGGATAAGAGTTTTGATAGTGTCAAGAGGGTAAGTAAGAACTGTGCTTAGTGTCACTGAGCCTGCAGCAGCAACTGCATGGGTTGCGAAGATTTGGTTCTTAAAATACTCATCCATCTTAAGCATTCTGGCAGATAAACAGCCACTATTAAGCTCATGAATTATCGCTACACGAAATCGAATCAAAATTACATGATCGATTTTTGTAAAAATGAAATAATGATTGAAACCCAAGACTAAAACACATAATCTGGGAATGTATTAGATTACATGTGGTTCAATCTCAAAACCAATTGGCAATGAGAGTAGTAGGACATGTTTCTTATAAATTGTGAGGTCTCTCTTAATTTTTTCAATGTGGGATCCTCAACATGCCTCCTCAAGATGGCCTCTTTGGGTTCACCATTCTTGAATCGGATCCCAATTTTTTTTTTTAGACCGAATACCCGTTTGGGTTTTATGGGCTTTGATACCATATTAGATTACATAAGGTTCCATCTCAAAACCAATTGGCAATGAGAGAAGTAGCCTATGTTTCTTATAAATTGTGAGGTATCTCTTCATTTTTTCAACCTAGTATCCTCAACAGAATGAAAAATCCAAAATTACAATTCACCAATTCATCTCTCATACTTCAGTACGTGAATTTACTGCTCAATCAATTCAAAATTTTCCAGGAACGAGAACCCTCGCTCGGTTAACAAAGATTCAAGAATTCAAAAGCCAATATGAAAAGGAAAGAGAAAAGAAAGTACATCGTGTTTAATCTAAGCACATTATGATTCAGTCTTATCCACCACCATAGAAATGAAGAACGACGTAGCAACCAATTTTGCTTAACAAGAAAGTTGCAGAAGAAACACACATAGAACCAGAACGACATGAATAATGAATATGTTCATGTATATATAACTTAATATCAAAAATACCTTTTGCAGGGATTTCAATGGACAGATTGCTGAAATTTCCAGTGCAACCTGTCAGTGGAAGAAGGGCTCCGGCGAAGTGGGAAGCTGAGAGCAGAAAGAGATAGAGACGCCGTCTTCGAGGGAGAGGGAAAGAAAGAAACAGAGGCATTTTGAGAGAGAGCTTCGGGAATCGGTTCGATTCGGTTTTTTTACAAATTACCTCGATTAATTCGGTTCACTTTCAGCAGACCGCCGGTGAGAGATTGACAAATGGGCATTGAAATATCGATATTTTCATCACCATTTTCATTTGTAAATGGGTCTGACGTTGGCATGAGAGGGGTCGACATTTTCATTCTATTATATAATAGAAAAGTCGACAAAATAGGATTTAGTATTAATAATAATTAAAAATTTAAAAGTATTTAAAAAGATGAAATGTTTATTTTGTATATTTAAATACTTTTTTTATATATTTATAATTTAAAATATTGTTCAATATTGATATTTTCATCGATCTCGACATTTAAAATATTGCAGGGGATTATGAACTATGTAGTAAGGATTAAAATGTTCGCCAATATATCGTCTAAGAGTTCGACATCAATATTAAGAATTAACTAATATCTTTGATATCTCGTGTATATATATATATATAGTCATATCAATGATCGAGAGTGGTGAGTTCTAAAATTATAAGATTGATATTAGATTCGCAAAGGCGGTGAGATGTCCCTCCCGGAGCCAGAGGGAAACGAGGAAACCAAAGCAAAAGTGGAGGGAAATAATGTAATATCACGTTCGCCCCGGTTTTGCCCCTCATCCTTTATGTATTCTGTCTTTTACCGTGGGTTAAAGTGATTTACCTTCTAAGTTGGGGATTAGTTATTCTGTTATCGGTGGGTTTTTAGGAGTTAGCTACCGTTTGTGTTTTGGGCCTATAAATACCCATCATTTGTAAAAGGTTAATGCTAATACATATACTCTTGAGACTTTGTGTGATTACACCAGAAAAGGAGGGAGCCAGAACAAGGACAAGAGAAAAAATATATATAGAAAAAAATATTAAAAAAATGTTTGTTGATGCCAGCAAAAGGATTAGAAATTTATTTTAAGAAATTGGATTAATATCATTTCGACACAATGTTTTAGGCGTTCCTGCAAGAAAAAACCAAAGTCATTACTTTGCATAAATAATACTAAACTAGCAATAAAATAATGAAATTTATTTATATATGAATAAGATATATTTTTATAATTAATATCATAATAAATAATTATTTGTTTTTGGTGCAACAGAATATATTTTGAGTTGCTAATAAAGCCATCTTTAATATTTGTTCAAATTAGTTAGAATCAGACCATTATATGATAAATTAGACTGACAGTGTGTTTGAAATAACTTGTGAAAAAAAAATTGAACAAAATTAATTTTTTTATAAACATTTTTAGAAAAATTAATAATTTAAAATGTGTTTAGTATAGCTTATTGAGTGTGTTGAATGAGAAATTTCGGCCAATTTCAATTGTCACGTCATTATTTCAAATTAATGACGAAACTACAAATAATTAAATTTGGAACCAATTATAAATTGACATGTGTCCCAAATTTAATTTGAAGATAAAAATTAGAAAATCCTAAATTTAAATGTCGCATGTCTTCATTTGACCAAATAATTAAAGTTAATTTGGTCAAATTGGGCATATGAAATTTGGGTCAAGGTAAACAACACCCAAATTCAAATGATTAGGCTCAAATCCAACAAAGTCCAAGTGCAATGGTTGGGCCCAAAAGCATTGGAGCCCAAGCCCATAGGCCCATGGAAAGCTCTATAAATAGAGGAGCTCTCCTCTATTTGAAGCGTTCAGAAATCAAACTTTCCAAAGAATTGAAAAAGAATCCTTGAGATCCTTAGGTGCTGAACACTCCCTAAAGTCCTTAGGTGTCAAATACTCCATAAGTTTTTAGGTGTTGAACGCTCTTTGAAGACCAAAAACTCTTCAAGACTTCAAGACCTTAAAGATTGATTGAATCTTCAACCTCAAGAACAAGATGCAAAGCCCTCGAGACAAGTCTACGTTTGAGAACAAGCTGCAAAGCCCTCGAAACATTTGTACATGAGAGAGAAAGAATCAGAGGAACAAATTAGAGATTGTACTCCACTATATTCAAATTAATACAAATAAAAGTTCATTCCACGTGTCTTATTTCTTTATTGAAATTACTTGTGAACATAGTGATTTTATGTGATAAAAATGGTTTTTTAAAAAATCTTAATAGATAAAAAGTATTCAAAAAATGAGATTAATTTAGGCCCGTTTGATAATATTCTCGTTTCTCGTTTCTCGTTTCCCGTTTCCTGTTTCTTGTTTTTTAAAAACTAAAAACAAAAACATGTTTGATAACTAATTCTATTTTTTGTTTCTTTTAAAAAAAAAACAGAAACAGACATGCGTTTAATAACTGTTTCTTATTTTTTGTTTTTTTAGTAAAAATAAAATTTAGTACATATAATATAATAAAACATATAACATGCATTAAAATAAATATAAAATAATTATAAAGAGTATATAGTATTTTATTTCGGCCCAACACAAAAAAATAATAATAATAATAAATTTCATCCTTCAAATGTTGTTTAAATTTGATTTGTAATGTCATTTCTCACTCCAATCAATTCACCTTAAATGATTTTGACTTACACGAGTTAGTTCAATTAGACTAATTTATAAATTGTCTAAGGTTAGACAATCGAGCATACCTGCATTTCTTTAATTTAATAATAAACTTTATTTTTATTTTTTCTTTAAAAATGCATTAGCCAATAATACACGCAAGTAAAATCAAAAAACGAGAGAGAATATATATATATTACATTTAATGGTAAACATGAATTACATTATTAGTTTGTTTATTTAATAAAAAAAATTAAAATCGTACCAAAAGGAAAAATAATAGATATTTAAATAGAAAATAATAACTAAAAGCTCGTTAAGGGAAAGTAAAAAAACATAAGAGAATAGAAAAACATAAAAGAAGAGAGAAGAAAAAAAGATAAGGAACTATTAAAAGAAAAAAGATTATAATGAAAGAGAGAGAAAGAAATAAATGAAAAAAATAAAAATAAAAAAGAAGAAAAAAAAATGAAAAGATAAAAAAGTATTAAAAGAAAAAAAATAGAATGGAAGAGAGAAAGAAGAGAGAGAGGAGAGATGGGTGTATAAAGGAAAAAAGAAATAAGGATACACGTATGAAACATGATAAAAAAAATAGAAACAGAATTTAAGAAACTACTTATGTAATTTCACAAAATTTGTCATTTTTTTAAGAATGTTTCTAAAGATTTAGAAACATGATGGTTTATCAAACATGTATGTTTCTTTAAAAATGAGAAACGGAAACAAGAAATAGGAAATTAAAACGTTATCAAATGAGCCATTAAAAATCTGTTTTGAATAAACACTAGGATAGATGGATTATGAAAAAATGACCTTAAAGTGATTAATTGAAAATCCTCAAAATATGTAATAAAAAATAAAAATAAATTTATAATTAATAGAATTATTTTTAAATATAGTTCAACTAAATAAATATAATATTTAAAATAATTTTTTAAAAATATAAAATATAATAATATTTTTACTAAAATGTTTAAATCAGAAGGTAATCCAAATCCACCTGAATAACACCTAGTTTGGTTGGATTTTTTACCCCTCATATCTTCAAGCTTGTGATGTGAGACGAGACGAGACGAGACGAGAGAACTGCAAAAGAAAATGAGAGACTGAAATCCGAGATATCTTATTTACTTTTTCTTTATTTTCCCTTTTTTCTTGGTCTGTTTCCATATTTTTCTATGACATGATTTTTAGTTTGACTGTTTTAAAATTTTTGTTTTTTGTTTTTGTTTTTGTTTTTGTTTTTTTTCAAAAAAGTGTATTTTTCCGGTCTCAAAAGGAGGTATCTTACTACACTTTTTCATCTTGATCAAAAGTTTATTTATTAAAAATGAGAACTCCTTTGAATTCATTTATATTTGGCTACATTTATAAAATGGTCCCTATTCTTTTCAATAATTCTTAGGTTCGTCTTCAATATGTTTAAATTCTCAATTTTACACTTATGTGTTTAAATTCTCAATTAGTTAATTTCTTAAAAAAATTGTTAATAGAAAGTCAATATATCATTAAATTATTATTCTATTAATATATATTTGGACACATGCCACTCAAATTTTACTTGAAACATTAAACCTAACTCATCCATCAACAAAATTTGACTTGAATACTAATAAAATATATTTATTGCTTGTATGTCCACATATCCAAGCATATTAATAGAACAATATTTTAATGGCCCATCATCAACATGGGCATAGTTCAAGATTGAGTCATATACTCATTTCCTTGAGTTAGAAAATTCAAATATTCACCCCACATTTGTTGTACTAAAAAAAATTAGGCTTCATTTTTTCTCATCATTTCTCTCTAATGGATTTCATATTCCTTAAGAAAACATTAGAATTCTTAGCCAATTTTCAAAAATAAAAACTACGTTTTTTTAGTTTTAAAAACTTAGCTTTGTTTTTTAAAACATATGTAAAAAGTAGATAACAAAACAAGGAAACTCATAGATGAAAGTAGTATTTATAAGTTTAATTTTCAAAAACTAAAAGCTCAAAAATCAAATGGTTAACAAATAAGGCTAAATGACTCATCAACTTCTCTAGTAATAAATTTAAGTTAAGTTGCAAGGCTAATCAAATCCGTGACTTCCAATTTTACACAGGCATAACTCAACTGTTTGAGGCATTATCAAAAGAGCAGAAGTTCAAATCTCCACAATCCACCCCGCATGTGTTGAACTAAAAAAAATTCTTAAAAGTTTAGGAACAAAACTTATAATTTAATATAAATTTAAATATTTTCTTTTAACATGAAATAATCTAATTGAAAATTTTAATAAATTCAAGCTTTTTTTTTAAATTAAGAAAAAAAAAAAGATCAAAGTGAGAGATCCAACCAGTAAGCCAAGTATGTATTGGCAAATTGAAGGATCATTTGCTATATATTTAGTCGGTATATTTCACAAGTGGTGAGCCAAAATACTGTTGTAAATATTAGAAAACTTTATTTATCTCCATCTCTCGTGTGATTGACAAACTATAGTTTGAAATAAATCAATGAAGATATTGACTTATAATTTCACAATCACACAAATCTAACCTAACCAAACATCGATATGTTTGGGAATAATTTTGAAATTGTTAAAATCACTTTTGTCGTATTCAAAATCATTTCAAAACATACTTTTAATTATTCAAAATCAATTTTTTTGATATGAAAATTGCACTTAAAAATGTGAAATCAAATATTTAAATTAATTTTAAATGATTAAATGCATATTTTAAAGTAATTTTAAGTTATTTTAACTATTTCAAAATCGATCAGGTACATATTGTGTGGCTTCAGCAAATTCAAATGCAAGTTTCAAGCCATGCAAACAAAGCCAGGAAACAGCAAACATTGATGTGGAAGAGACGTAATCAAAATCCAACTCTAAATGCCACACAAATTCGACGTGAAAACGAGTCCCTTTTCAACACGAATGATAAACTTTCAGTTTACATACCTGGCAAAATGCCTCTATATATGCATAATTCCAATGCCCACCATTGCAACAAAGCTGAATTCCCCATTTCTTCTTCACCTTGATACTTAAGCTCACTCCAATGGCAATGGCTGCACCATCTCTGTTTCTTTTAGCAACGCTATTTCTTTCCATTTTGTTCTTGTCCAGCGCAGCTGAGCAGAACAACGCCTTTCATTTCATCGAACACTTGGCGGGCAGTCAGAAGGGACAATATGTCAAAGGGATTACAGAGCTCAAGAAGTATTTGAAGGAATTTGGATACCTAAGCTTTAACCAACAAGAAAACGACCTGTTCGATGACGCTTTGGAATCTGCAATCAAAGGATATCAACTCAATTTCCACATGAAAGCCACCGGAAAAATGGACGATCATACCGTGAAACAGATGATGATTCCGAGATGTGGCATTGCAGATCAAAAATCTCGACAGAGGCCGTATTCAAAAACCGATTTAACTTACAAATTCAATTCCGGTGCCCTAATTTCAATTGGAGAAATAAACATCAGGTCAATTTTCGCACAAGCTTTTCAGAAATGGGCGGATGTTACCGATTTCACATTCGAGGAAGTGCCGGGAAATTCTCCCGCCGACATGGAGATTAAGTTCCGAAGCGGACGCCACGGAGACGACAGCCCATTCGACGGCGCCGGAGGAGTTTTCGGCCATGTACGGCTGCCGGAAACCGGCGGGAAATCGTTAGAGATCCATCTCGATGCAGATGAAAAATGGAGTAACAATTTAGGAATGGCGAAGACGGGGATTGATTTGGAATCGGTTGCAATTCACGAGATCGGGCATCTGCTAGGGGTTGATCATAATACAGGAACTCCTGACGCTGTTATGCATCCGGGGATTGAATACGGGATGGTGAAGCGTCATCTTCATCAGGATGATATTAGAGCTGTGCGTCGTGCTCTGTATGGGCTGAAGTAGACTGAAAATTAGACTATATGGTAACTTTGTGGCCATTAATGATGGAGTTTTAATACCTTGTTTTTTTCAGTTCAAGAGTTTGATAATAATTTGGCCTCGTCATAAAAACTCCAAAATAAATAAATAAATAAAAAGGCCTCTTAATAAATGTTCGGGAAAAAAAATCAAATTTTACCCTCTATATTTTTGGAAGGCATTTCAAAAACTTAGTGGTGTTACCAATTAAGATTACGAGGGGTTATTTACTCATTTATAGGTAGAATAATACTTACCTCCTCACTGTCATATATTTACTTTCTCACCAACTAACTATCTAATACTAACCACCATTGTGTTTTTGACAAGGGAGGAATGCAAAAAAAAACGAGAGAAAAGAAAGATCTATCAAAATTTTAATAGTAGTTAATAGAGAGAAACTTACTAGTAAGTAGATAAATAGATAAGTATTCTTCAAAAAATAAACTAAAAAAAAAAGACTACTTTTCGAAATGTCATAGGATAGGTTGGAATGACTTGGAAAAAGAAAATAAAAACATTAATTAAATAATCAGAGAAATTGTTTTTTTGAAGTGTTTCTATTAAACTGAAAAACACCTTGTTTCATATGGTACAAGTCATCTCAAACTTACTCTTATTACATCGACTTTTTGCATCTACGGTAGAAAAGTTCTCTTAATAATTAAATATTTAATATTATAAAGTGCAAGTTAGTTATGCCTATTATTGATCTAAATTCTCTATCACATCAAGTCTAAAATTTATCTACCAAAGTAAGTTTAGCTCAGTGATAATTTACATGTACCTTCGACCAAAACGTCAAAAGTTTGAATCCCACATGCCCAATACTCCATTAATAAAATAATAGCTAAATTACACATTTAATCCCTGAACTTTGAGGTTTGTATCTATTTAATCCCTGAACTTTCAAAATTACAAACTTAGTCCTTGAACTTTTGAATTTTTTAAAATTTACGAGTCTAATAGACACAAAATTAAAATTTTAAAGTTCCATTAGACATAAAATTCAAATTCATATATAATAGATCAATTAATTTTTAAAAATTTCGAGTTTGGCAGAGATTTATTAAACACAAAATTGAAAGTTCAATGACCTATTAGACACAAAATTAAAAGTTTAGAGACCTATTAGACACTTTTAAAAATTTAGAGACCAAATGGATACAAACCTAAAAGTTCAGGGACTAAACTTGTAATTGAACCTAAAATAATCTAACAGCTAAAAGCGTAACTAAATTTTTAAAAAATGCACCGATTAAATCAACACTAAATTTTATAATTTAACCTATTTGATAACACATTCTAGATAAGTAAAGAAGACAAAATGAAACAGCTCACATTCAAATCTGAAGAGAAAACAATAATTCATATAATAGCAAATAATTTGATGAGAGTAAATTTCATTGATGACTGGTACGTATCCTTCAATACAAGTATTAATCCCAGGCCCAATATAAAGCAGAACTGCACATACAATTCCAAAGCAATGATTCAATGATATAATAATATCACTCTTTCTTCTTCTTCTTCCTTCCAGCTTTCTTCTTTTGGGGAGGGAGGGGTGGATTAGCTGATGTTTTCTTCCAACTATAATAACTTCCATTAAATAAATGATCCTAGAAAACTTAAGTTATTAATGAACCTCACTTTTCTTTTTCCTCTTTAAAATGTAAATTCTTCCAAAGAATGTGTCACCATAACACGATTGATTCACCGGTTCTGAAGCCCCTCAATCGCCTTCTTCCATTGCCATGCTCGCTGTTTCGCATCCTCGAAAGAGGCAATCTTTTTTGGCTGAAGAATGAACTTTGGATTAGAACAGTTGAGAAACAAAACAACTGAGCCATGGCTTTGGCAACAGAATGATAGCACAACCTAACAAGTTTTAGTAGACCAAGAGACTTTTTGAGCCCATTAGATAGCTACTTTGTGTGAAAAATAAGCTTCTTTACTAACAATATCTTTTGTTTATATCATTAAAAAAAAAAAAAGCAATATAGAACTCATGTTTTGTTTATGAGATTTGGATAAGATTTCAAAGTCATTTTCAGGACGAAGAGATAGATATTAACAAACAAGTATTTTTTCCACAAACATGAAAAGAAAAACAAAACATTTATCAAATAGGACACCTGGATATTCGGATCAGATAATACCTCAGCCAAATTAAAATTAATAGCTACTTTGAAAAACATAAAATATTTAGAAAAAGAAGCATAGAGTTCATATGGCATACTGTGCAAATCTTGAAATGTGAAGGACTAGTCACTTGAATGTTGAGGTCATTAGGATTGTCAGACCAAATGATGTTCCCCTTGACAATGAGCTTTGAAGGATCAACATAAATCAATTTTGGTTTGTTGGTGAGGATGAGCTGAACCTTTTTGCTTGTTATTTTCTGAAGTTTTTTCACCATTGAAATCATAAGAACAGATTCTCCAGGTTCAAGGAATTGTTGCCTGTTAACAAGAATATTAACATTTAGATGTTTCTAGTATAGCAAGGCAAGTCAGAATAGTGTACGAAATCGTCGTTATAATCACTATGATGAGATCTTCTAACCACTAAATCTTTTATTTGCACAACTCAGAAACTAAATATTCCTATGCACCGTGAAAAATAAATGTCTACTTTTAGGATTACTCAAGGCAAAACAACAGGACGCATTTTAAAACAATTCTATGCATCTAAGACGTCTTCCCAAGCATTATAATATAGTCAATATCACGAAGAAAACAAATACCATTTTGAATCAAAGGAGTCTATCGATGCGAGCCGAGTAATATGATGTGATCCTTCAGAAGTTGATGCAGAACCGGCATTCCCATCATTTTGTCTTGGTGCACCATCTCCGATATGTGAAGGATTCCAAGAGGACTCGGAGCTATCATCGTTCTCATTTGAGTGAGGCTACATAAACGAAAGCGAGATAATGTATTTGGCAAGAACACATAATGATACAGAGCACTTTTGATAGCAAACAATACCACTGCTTCTAAAGCAAGCCTGGGAGGGGTTTGTGCTCTTATGTTCTTCCAATCAACCCCCTCAAAGAAGGGATGACTCTTGAGAGAAGCATAACCCTCAGCTCCGGCACCCGGTCTCTTGATGGGATCTAAATCCTGAAATAGATAAAAGACGAATAACGAGTTAAGGCCGAGCTCACACATAGAACATATGATAAACATTTTATCACATAATCAAAAGATTTTAATACAAAAGCAGAAGATTTCTCATTAAACTGGATTAACAGCTATCCCAAGTGCATCTTTTTACAATTCATTTAGTTATTGAAGTCTGAAAAGTACTAAAATGAGCTGGAGCACATAATAAAATACAAGAACTTCATTGGGCATTCTGAGCAAAATTCATTGTGCCGATCGCATACGTACCAATAGGTGGTCGATGAGATCCCTGGCTTGGTCTGAAAAATAGCTGGGGAATTTTATATCTCGCGCTACAATTTTTTGGAAAATAAGCCACTCACTTGCATCCTTAAAAGGAGAAGTCCCTGAAAGCATCTGGTACAAGGTGCACCCAAGCGCCCAAAGGTCATTTCTGTTTTCAAATCCAAAAAAGAGATTATGTTATATGGAGAGTACACAAAAATGGACCGATGAGTTAGGGACATTAACATAAATACCAACATAAGCTCTTGATTTTCAAGACTCAAAAAGGGAAAAAAAATTATTTAATGTGACAACCACAATGTCTAGACCCTTGGATATATGGTGAAACCGTGACTTTTTGTTTCTCTCTCCTACATCCAACGGTATAAAACTGCCAACCACATTGTACTAGTCTCCTTGAATAACTTCTCCAAAAAACATTGATGTAAAGTAATATGGTTATGAACAGGTAAGTTAGATGAACTCATTACCCAAAAGTTGCAGGGGAGGAATTAAGAACTTCTGGAGGAACATATGCAGCAGTGCCCACAAAGGTACAAGCTTTATCATCTACATGTAAAAATTGGTGCATGTAAAAATGCACTCAAATGAGATTCATATATACTTCTACAGTGACATGAACCGAAACAAACCTGACGCTGCATTCGGAAGCACAGTAATTCGACTATCCACCATAGGCTTTACACTCCCAAAATCAGCTATTTTGATATGTCCATCAGTAGTAAGCAGCAAGTTCTCAGGCTGCCAAAAAAATGTTATTTATGTTTGATCTGCCACAGGTCCACAATAGTAGAGCAGATATAGATAAGAAACCTTGATATCTCGGTGTATCAATCCCATGTTGTGTATGTATTCAAGAGCATCAATGACTTCTGCAGCGTAAAACCGAGCTTCATCCTCTGATAGACGAACTTTCTGTTGATAAATTACTCGAGGTTTAGAATGAAAAAAACGAAAATGCCAACAAGCACATACATTTGCTATATAATGACAATATGACATACTTTTCCAAAATGAAAATGCAATATCACAGCCATCCCAAGCTTCAAAAATCAAGTTCTAGAAAATATATATGAAACCATAAGACAGAAAAATGATTTTGCACTTCAAAATATCAGTAACAGTGGAAGTTTGAAAGCAAGAAGAAAAGGGAACGTGTACCATATAAATGACTTAATAAGAATTTGAACAACCCAGATAAACATGCTAGCAAGTTTTCACCAGACTTCTCTCCAAAAAGTTTCCAAGAAAAAAAAAAGCAACACCCCATGATCACAAAACTTGAACTTTTAAACAGAAAAATATGCATAGATTTATCAAATTATCTAGTTAACTCAATTTTAATGTTTAAGCACACAAGAAATAGCATAATTTAAAAATGTATTCCATGAGGATTTATAAACTTCACAAGCGATCACCATACTAGTGAGGGAAGAACACACATTTTAAAGTTCTTTCAGATCAACTTACCCTAGTTATCTGATCAAAAAGTTCTCCACCTTCACAGGACTCCAATGCCATGTCTTAACATCAAAATCAGGAAATGAGTATCAGTAAGAAAACAACAAGGATAACAGAAAATTGTGCATACTTTTGACCAAGCAGATGAAAAGATATGGAATATAGGAACATTCACATAAAAAACGTGAAATGATACGCATAAGAAATACGTACACAAAGAAAAAGTATCCTGAAAGGTAAAAAATAGTCTGACAACACCAGGATGGTCCAACTGATCAAGTACAATTCTTTCCAACTTAACATAAGCAGTTTTATTTTCTTTGGTGATGAATTTTTTGTCCATTATCTTCAATGCATATACAATTCCTGTGTCCTTCTTCTTCGCCCTCACAACCTGGTGCAATATAGCAATAGATGAAAGTTGAAACAAAAGCTGATATCATGATACTCACCCTTAACAGATAAAGATAATTATTATAATGAAAACAAATCCATCACATGGGTAAATATACCAAATGGTCCTTCATCTTTTAGGTAATTCTCAATTCCCTCCTTAATCTTTTAAAATTCTTAATTTCACTCGTATGCATTCAAAATTCTTCATTAGGTTCTTCGTCTATTAAATTTGTGAGCAGTATCATTAAATTATTGTTTTGTTGAGATATTTGTACATGTGAATGTGCCACTTGGAAGAAACCAATTTTGTTAATGGGCAGATAAGATTTTGTTGATGGGCAAGTTGAGTTCCACGTGTCAAGTAGCATCCGAGCAAGATCTTTCCCATCCCACACAAGGGATCTAGCAACAGTGTCCAAGCAAAGATGCCAAAGGAGAGAAGGGAATAGCTTACACAAAACAAATGTTCCAGTTTAAATGAATTTAAGGGATTCTAGTTCATTTTCAACCCCATTTTTTTGCTCCAGCTCGAGAAATATGGCAGCCCAGTTCAATTTTTGAGGGGAGAAAAGCATAGATGCTTCAATTATGTTAACACGACCTTGAATACACAGAATAATTGATGAGTCTGGATAAATGAAAATTGATCCTTGTTCATAAGATTTAAGAACGGGAAAACAAAAAAGGGAGAAGAAATTTTTTATCACATTCTATTATATCTATGGATTCTCACTCCGATACCCAATTTAATTTATCACAGAACCAACCAAATATCATAACCATATCCCAACACAAATTAAACATCTCTCCATCTGAAAAAGCCACCATAATTTCCCTCGATGTATAAATTGAAACGGATTTAACAGAAATGATCCAGAACAGAACAAAACAAGACAACAATTAAATTTAAAAAAACTCCAGAGAAACGAATAAACGATAAACTTAGCAATAAAATTCGAGGAATAAACATGATAAATACCTTGGAATATGAACCAACGCCATATATCTTTCCCAATTCAAAATCCTGGATAGTAAAATTCTCCTGAGGTGCACGAAACGCAAAGCTCTTGGATCTCTGAACATTGCCGCCATTAGAAGCGTTACCCTGATTCTGAATCATCAACTTGGCATCAAAATCCTTCTCCATTGCCAACATCTCTATCTTCAAAAACCCCCTTTCCTACATTAATCACCCACTTTCTCTCTCTAGATTCCCAATAATTTCTTTTCTCTCTCTCTCTCTCTACAAAGCCCCTGTTCTTGGGCACAGAGCCAAGACAGTCAACAGCAACAACAAGAACAAATGAGAAAGCAGAAATTTGAACAGAGTCCTTTTTTTTTTTTTTTAATCCTCGTTTTCTTTCAACAGTTTCTCGTTTTAAAAAGAGGCGTAAAAGAAAGTGGGAACTCGGAAGGAACCCCTCATTTTGAGGCGAAAATAATATGGAAATCTGTGAATGTGAACCAGCTTTTTTAGCTTTGTAACAAAATTTCAAAACCCTAGAAAAGCTAATAAGCTAAGAGGAATTTGGGATTTTGGATATGGAAAAGAAAAGGAAAAAAAAATGGAGGAGAGAGAGAGAGAGAATGTGAAGGAAATTTTCATGGAAGAGAAAAGAGATTGGAGAGAAGTTGAAGCACATGGGATTGGATGATGGAGATCAACCATCAATTTTTTTTTCATCAATTTCATTTTTGCTTTCTCTCTCTTCATTGGCCTAAACTTGGTGGGTTACTGGCATTTGTTTCTCTCTCTAAAAACCTCCACAGTGGAACATTGTAGGGTAGGGAAGGCTAAGGGCATATGAGAATTGGGCACTTGGCAGCAGCACAATAAAAACTAAAAGAAAATTTGAAAAAATAAAGGGGTCTTTCTTTGGCAGATTATATGATGTTTGCTTTTTTATAAGGTTGGCTGTCCCTTAACTAATTCAAAAGGTGTCATTTCAAGACTTGTTGGATTTTTTAATCAATTTTTTATTTTATTTTTTTGACGATTATCAATTTATTATTATGGCTAAAAGTAGTCAAATTCTAATATTAGCATATTTCTAAAATAGTTATTGTGTCTTCTTTTTTTTTTTTTAACGTTTTTATAGTTTTAATATTGCAAATGTTTTGTTTGTATTTGACATCTGTAGCTTAGATAATTTCCTTAAAAAAAATCTATAGCTTAGATAAGAACTAAATGAAGAATCGTTTTATGAAAAAATTAGTGTAGTCTTTGTAATGGATTATTGACAAACGCTTGGCTTTTAGACAATTTTGTTTTCTATTTTAATCTTCAATTTTAGATTTTAGTCCACCAATTTAGCTTTTCAAAATCTAATTTTAATTATTTAAATTCTATACAAACTTCACTCTCAACTATAATCCCTACGTAGAGACTATTGATGGGAATTTTATCAAACCATAAAGATTAAATTCTAAATTTTAAAACTATATGAACTAAATTTTAATTTTCTCAAGGATCAAATTTATAAATTAATCAATTTAGAAACTAAATTGAAAATGATTTGTTTTTTTATTTTAAATGGATATATATCTGTTAATGAAGTCAAAGGGCTTTTGACAAGATTGAAAAGCAAGATTACAGAGTTGAAAACGTGATATGCTCTCCTTAGGCAAGTCTTCCAGAACTATGAATTTTTAAGCCAACGAAGAGGTTACAACCTTGAAAAATGGGAGGCATTATCACAAACCCCACCTTGATTATAATTTATATACACAAATTAAATAAAATTATAAGAAAATCTCACTGTTATTTCTTTCTTCCTTTATTTGCATCTAAATTTTAAAATAAAAATGTCTCAATTAGGTGTAGTTCCAAGAGCTTATCTCATTAAGCTCATTGTCCTCAAATTATGAGTTTTTCTTATTTCAATGATACATCAATATTTTTCTTTTAGTTTCTTCATGACTTAGAATTCAATATTCAAGATAGATCAATTAATAGTTTCAACATGCAATAAAAATTCCGACAAAATATCAACAAATTACATATATAAACATAAAAAACATCATCCTAAACATATTAAATCTCCACTCCACATATGTAGCGTAATATTTTTATAAAAAAAAAAAAGGGTAAAATACTAATGAGTTTCCTAACATTTCAATCTATACAGTAATAAAATTAAGACTTCCAACATTTCCCTTGACATTAACATTAAGATCCAACATCCATTCCTTTGTTTTTTTTTTTTTTTCTTTTTTTAATTCAACATATGGGTGAAAAATTTGAACTTCTGACCTCTTTGTTGAATAAATCAGACTTTTTGCCGATAGTTTGCTAGCTTAGTCTAGCTCCAGCTCACATCTCCATCTTTGTATTTTTTTTTTTTTTTTTGGTCCCACGTTAAGGTATATGTCTTAACCAGTTGAGACATGCTCAAATTGACATCCATTCTCTAGTTGGTCGATGATGTTTTCAGTAGTTTATTGATGGAGGTTGAGAGGGACAAGATATAGAAATAATTCAGAATTTGGGGGCCACAAGCACCCATAAAAGCTTAGCCCATATTGGCTGGTTTCTTCTCCTTCCCAATCCCATTCCATCTCCATGCTAAGGGGATGTGTTTGTTTTATTTTACTGTTAAAAAGAACAAGCATCCTCAGCTCAAGCTCAGCTGCCCACTGTGGCCCCCACAAACAAACAGCATAAGGCTGGCCCATGTGAGTTTTTTTTTTTCATTCTTACACTGTAAAGTTGTTTTGGAGTCTGTGGGCTCTCCTCAAAAGCAATGGAATCATCAATCTCCCTGCATTTGTCCCACCTCTTTCCCCCTTCAACCCATATCCAACTTTTACTTTACAGTCAAACATATCAAAATATCAATCACAAAGATAACCATCACATTACACACAATAAACACATTAATTAATAGATTGAGTTATAAATGAAGTTTGTTAGATAAATTTTGACAAAGTTGGCATGATGTGACAAACAACTAGATATAGGCTAATAAACATGTCTTGCAAACATTCTATTAAAGTTGAAGATATGAACTAAATAGAAAGCATAATCTAAGACGATGTAGAAACTTTTTAGAGCTAAAAGCATAATCTAAGACGATGTAGAAACTTTTTAGAGCTACAAGAACTAAATAGACACGGCATTTAAACTACCAAAATTAACCAGAGTAGGGTGATGAATCAAACAATACATTCATTAATTGGACATCTAGACATTAGTTTCAGTATGCCTACCCAGAAAGTGAAAATTAACATTTCTAACAAAAAAGAAAGGGGGGGAATTTATAATTAAAAGGCAGTGTTTTTCTTCCATGATAATTCAGAGCTTTCTTTTGGTTACCCTTTACCTTTTTGTAAGTACAGGTCTACAGTCCTTCAGATGAGGGCAAATGGTACAATTGCAGCTACAACAAGTAATGGAATACCCGAGAAGTGGAACTCGCTGATCTACGAGCATCAGGGTGGCGAGTTGGCGAACTTCTCAAAGCCAATCAGGAACAGCCATCTAGCACACCGAAAGTGGGATCGGGATTGGTTTTCAGGACGGAGAAACAAACCATGACAAAGCAATGTACATCTCACAGACTGAAATTATAGATATCCAAACTCCCCAACTAAATTCACAAGGGGGAGGCAATCAACATTGGAAGTTCACTTAAAACGACTCAGGAGAGAAGGACCTGCAGTGCTGAAGATATGTTAAAAGACCTTTTTTCGGGAGAAACTCTTTCGTCGGTTACAAATCCCAACCATCTTTGCGCCCGTCAAATCCCCATTTCCGATCAGCCAAATTTGCATACAACTTAGAAAATTTATTGAGACAGTCACTTCTTAGCTGATAATGAACTTGTGTATTTTTGCTGATAGCGGCACCGGAGAACTTCGATGTGTCGATTGCCCAAGCTGGCCTCACATATTCTACTGTTTGAGATGAGCTCGCATTGGCATACAGGAAATTCAATAAAACATCTTCACAATTAAAAATCTTATCGACCATATCCCTGCCTGGCTTAGCGGCTGCACTCCAGTACCTTTGAAAAGCAAATTGACTATCAATGAAAGCTGCCCCTGTAAGAATCATATTGTACCCTTTATGAGTTCGGGCATATTTCTCAGCTCTGTATTGCAAAGGACTTCCATTAACAAGTCGGGGATAGAAGCCCACAATGCGATCGGGGTGTTGACGCCATACCCTAAAACCTCGCTCAACATCGTCACAAGTCATCATGATGTCATCGTCAAGCTCCAAAACGGCTCGAGTTTTTATCAAAGGATCCAACTTAAACCGGTTATTAAGTGAGTTCTTCTTTTCTCTTCTAATTCTAACAGGCACAACTGAATCCAAATCACTCATTTTTGGAGGTGTTCCCTTGTTCCACACCACAACAATCTCTCGAACAGATGAGCATCTCGAATAATGTTTCACATACATTTTCAAATTCCAAAGGCGAGCATCATAAGTCATCGTGAGTAACGTGAACTGAGAGTAGTGATCTTTAAACGGGTAAGCTTCTTGGGCACCGTTGCCCCCGTATATATATTTCACTGCAGTACACATTAGTGCAACTCCAAAGACAAATAAAATAGCAAGAACAAGCCTGCCAGTGCAAGTATTAGATTTTACCCAACTTCGAAGGATCGAAGGTGCTCTATTCACTCGGCTACAAAATCGCCTCACTTTCGAAGATAATAAATTCGACTTTTCCCAAGTTAAGATTGCATCGCTTCTCTTCCCCGAAGTATAAACGCACCAATTAAGGGGAACAATGCAGTTCACTGCTCCAAGTAGCACACCCAGTAACACAACAAGAACAGCAACCACAGCAAATGAAACACAACCAAGTAAAAATCGATGAACTGAATCACCTGAGGGTACCCGATCTCCATCCATCACCCCAATCCATTTACCAGAACTAAGCTGCTGGGCATCGACATGGTGGTAGCGAACACCATTCCAAGCGTTGCGACCCTTAACAGGTTCTTCTAAGCCCAACAAAACTTCTACTTCCTTGTATCTATCTTTTGTAAGAACTTCGATCTTGAAAACACGAACTTTCTTGCCATAAGTTTCACCACAATCTTGACCAATACGATAAAGGCTACCCTCGTAAACAAATGGTCTGCCTCCATTACGAGCACCAAAGCTTTTATCCACATTATAGATAGGGTTCCTCTTGTGAGGCCTCCAAGGACCAAGGGGTGAGCTACTATACCATATCGCCAAATGCCCATTTCTTTTGGTACCAAACCCTCTATGATCTGACCCAAAAAGCCAGTACATACCATTGTGATTGATGATGACTGAATCAACAAGGGGCTTTTTGAGGATAACTCTATCCAATTCCCACTTCAAAGGAAAATTAACTGCCCGATAAAGACGAACTTCGCCTTTTTGACTGCTTTCTGGCATCATGTATATCTGCAAGAAATAATAGACAAACTATCAAAATTGTTGGAAGTGATTCGATTGAATAGACACTGTAGATCTAGCCCATAGGCCATAAACAATCAAACCAGCTAAATCACATTTTTCTTTTGGACAACCATCTGTGGGAAGCCTCTCCTTGTATTTTGCTCATTGTCCCACCCTCATTAATCTCTAGAGAGGCTTTGCCACCCTAGACCAGTTTTTTTTTTTTTTTTCTCTTTTGTAAGAAATTGAACTTTCATTGAGAAAAATGAAAGAATGAACAAGTGTATAAAAAAAAAAAAAGCCCACAAAAAGGAATTCCACAACTAACTACAAGAATGGATTCCAATCCAAAAGAATTAAACCAAGCTAATAATTACAAAAAGTCCAGCGGACGGACACTCATAAAAAAGCATTAAACCTAACAAACTCCCAAGATCTCTTCACCCTCTAAAAACCTACTATTCCTCCCCAGTGAAATACCCCACAAAACAGCAAAAAAAAAAAAAATTGCCACAGAACTCTGCCCTCATCGCAAAAGGAGAATTCTGGAGCACCTCCTCAATCAAAGAGTCACGGCCTCTACTGCAAGCTAAGTGAAGACCCAAAAGAATGTAAGCACAGCACTGACAACAAGAATTTTAAGTTATCAAGTTTTAAACCTAAAGCTTGAATCCAGGCTTGGCTAGCAGGACAACATTTTAAAATCAGCTTGGTTTAGAGATAAAAACCAGCTTTACATCTGATCTAAAACATTTAGGTTATATGGTGAAGAAAGACTGTCTTTAGCAATGATTATATACCCATTTCATTTTGAGGAAGAACACTCCCTCCCTCCCCCCCCCCCCCCCCCCCCCCCGCCCCGGCCCAAATAAAATTAAAATAAAATAATCAAAGTCCCTTACCTCGCCAAGGTGTTCAAAGACAAATGGAAAAGAGAGATGCCATTTCTCATTCAAAGCAACACCTAGTTGTTGCCATGTTGCTCCATTATCAACACTCTTTGCAACGCCTATATCTCCTTGCAAAGATACCGAATTCTTGGTTTCATAAAATAAGTAAATAATATCTCCCTGCCAGTATAATTAATTGTCGTACACATTAGAATTGAATGGCAAGACTGATTTGTTCGTGAAAAAGAGTAAACATGCTCATATGAAGGAAAATAAGAGCAGAAAGTGATTCATCAAAGAAATAATTCGAATATTTATTGACCATAAAAACAGAAAAGTGTAAAGAAAATAAATTTAGACGACAATATAGTGTATCCATCAAACAAGAATTTGAATACACAATTAAAGAATAAATAAATACGAACATTCCTATGAGACAGTGGCATAAAATTCTTCAGGAGGAACTCAACTTTCCTTTCTAATCAAAATTTACAAACGTAATTATTTGCAGTTGTATTGATACTCCAGAAGGTCTGCAATAGAGGGCAACAAGTCACTGTCTTCTGATATTGAACTTTCATCCTTGTTTCGTTTTGATATTTTCAAATATATTATTTTCTTTCCCTGAACTTTCCATAAAAACATATTTTGGTCTTTGCAACTAAACTTTCATACAGCACTTGAGAGAAATCTTATAATAGCACCATATGAACTTGCGTTCTAAGCCATATGTGTTCAATCTAATATCAAATTTGAATGCACATCTTAAATTTTTTATTAAATGCAGTATGAAAATTTAACCACAAAGACTAAAACAGGTACTTATAAAAGTCTAAGGATCCTAACAAAAACATTTCAAAGTATAAAGACCGCCACGGAACAAGGTTGACAGTTCAGAGACCAATATTACCAAACACTAAACAGTCGCAAGAGGTAAATAGTTAATCCAATAGCTTTCAAGAACCTCAATCTTGGATGTCCTAAAATGTTAATTTAGGCAACACCAGACTATCGCGACAAAATTTATGTGTTGAACCAAAGTTTGAGCCAAACTAAAAACAGTTTGGTAATAGAAAAGTACGCCATAAGGGCTACATTCAAAGTCACCCAACCTAATACATATCACATGGTCATTTCCTAATACATTTATGAGGTTTTATTTTAAATATTTTCTTTCTTTCTATCATTTATCACAATTGAAGACCTATTATCCCACATCTACTTTATGGTTACGTCATCATTTCATCTATTTGTAATACTTAAAGCTTTTTATTTGAAGAAAAAAAGAGCTCACTGCAATGAATACCAATGATAGACTTCTAGAACTTCTTACACTAAATGTTAACCAAATAAAACAGGAGGAGTTTCTGAAGCTTCCATAACAAAGGCTTTTCTGCAAAAAGCCAAGAAGTTTTTGCAAAGACCCATTTTCATGGATTAAGGAAGCCCACTTGGTTAATTAAAGTATATATCAACTCTTCTGTAGCAGCAACAACTAAAGTTGAGCCATTGATAGGGTCGTAAAGTTCTTTTCTGATTAGAACTAAGATTTAGGTATTTCGACCAGTTTAGCTATGCTCGGGATTGGAAATGCTTTTTTTTTTTTTTTTTGATAAGAAACAAAGGATTGGAAATGCATATTAGTAACTAACTCACTTATATCTATATCTAGGGTGAATATTGGCATCCAATTTGGTCTTTTAACAACTTTGCTGCATCCCCATGAATACCTATGTATATTGAACTACCCACTCAAAGACAACGAGCTCTTCTGGCTCAAAGAACCTCTTAGGTGCAATTTTATCAAATAGTTACAGACTAACACAGGACCAAACCGAAAGGCTAATTGTGAAGTTTCACATCTCATCTAGTTTCCATTCTATATTCTTCACGATATCCATCCATTTACATTTGTCTCGCCCTCGAAGTGCTCCAATGTATCAAAAAAATTGAAAAATTCACTTGGTTTTAAATTTAACTTTGAAATTTTTTACAAAAAAAATAAAAAATAAAATAAAGGTATGCAATCTGTTATTCTTCATTTCTTCTTTAGTCGGCCTTTTTCCACTTTTCTAACACTTCCAAGTCACATTTTGACAAAATTAGACTATAATCGAACAGAACTTTGAATGCTTCAAAAAAGGGGCTGCCATTCTATTGTATGGAAGATGCAGACATAGGACCAGAAGGATTAAACAAAAGATAGATAGATTATTTTGGAACAAAACCTAATGTATTTATCTCTAAAATTACAGGGCAAGAAAACAATCAATAAAGAACCAAGAAATGCATGTTCCCCTCTTTATTTCAATTCAACACCAAGGACTCTTCACATCCGCTGTTCGAAGTTGTTCATACCAACCAATTAACTTTTTCGAAAACAATTGGTCAAAAACCCAGCATCACGGGCTTCGATCTAGTAAATAAGGAGTAACAAACTTAAAGTAGAGCATTGATATGAATTCTACAGCCCAAAGGACGACAGAGAGACAAACATAAAAAGTTGGACTTCAACGAGCTCCAGAACTATCAAAGAACAATAGAATTGTAGGCTAATGGACAATACAGCTGCGAGATTCACAACAAAAAGTTGCAGCATAAAGAAAGTTGAGAATATTTCAGCCGCCAAATATGGAAGTTGAGAAGTAATAAAAGAGTTACCTGAACGAAAAGAAACGGGTCTGCAACAAAATTACTAGGCAAACCAGCATTAGAAACTGAAGCACAAGTGACAACAGGATTAGCAACTGGCCAAGCAGCAGTTTCATTTCTCCATACATTCGCCTGCACTCAATTAAAACCCCCACTTAGCTAAAAGCAAAAGTATAATCAAGAATCCATCTGATTTGCAGAAATTCCAAAATTGTCAAACAACGGCTTAGTTAAGGAATGAGAAGCAATAAAATACCCATTTAACATCAATACCTAACTAAATGAGTTAAGTACAGGCATAGAAACTTTTAGAAAACAGAGGAAAATAGACAAAATAACCAAAAAAAAAAAAAAAAAAGAGTTAGATGATTATGTGTTGAGAAGAGACAAACTCACAGTTTCAATGGGTTTAAGGGAGAATGGAGAATCGCCATAAAAGACCCCAATAGACCAAGAACCTTCATTATCTTCCTGACATCCAAGCGATGAAACGTCGCCAACCGTACGGACATACTGAGGGGTAAATGCTAACCAAGCGTAAAGTGTAGCAATCGATCCAAACAAAACGAAGCATCCAAAGAAGAACACGAACCCTGAAGAGACCAGTCTGAGGTGTCTCTGTTGCCACTTCCATCCGCAACCGCTGCTGCCGCCGGAACCATTGGCGCCGCCGCCAACTCCACCGCCGCCGCCTGTAGCCCCAGCGCCACCGCTCATAGCGCAATTACTCGCCGCTCCACTCCCACCGGCCCCAATTGGACTCGAACCCATCTCGGAAATGGGCCCCGAGATGAGTCAGCGGGGCCTCTCCGTCGACGGTGAGATCTCACACCGCCACCACATCGCCGGAGCAACGACGACGGACTCTCAACGGCATTTCCATAGCACAAAATCCCTCAGTTTTTTCTTTGATCTTCCCCCCCTTCGACTCGGATTTGTTCGAACTGCAGTTTGGGTTTTTGGCGGAGTCAACGAAAAAATGCTGTGGTCCCTTTTGTGAATCGGAGAATGGCGAGTTCGCAAATGGGGGATGAGTAAATTGCTGAACAAATATATTTGGGTTTTTCTTTATTTTCTTTTTTCTCAATAAATTAATCAGGAAGAGAAGAGAGAAGAATGAATGATATTTCCAAAGGGGGGCTTTGCTATTGCTACGGTGGAAAGTTTTGTACAAAGTCCAAATTGAGGGGTTTGATTTGTCCGCGTTTGGGAATTTATAGGTTAAAATATTATCTTCATCTCTCTATTTTGAATTTTATTATTTTAATTCTTATACTTCCAAATGTTTAATTTTAACTACTATATTTTTAATAAAACTTAAAATTAATATTTAGTATTAGTTTATTGTTAATTTTTTTAAAAAAATTAGTTTCTATTAACTTTCCTTCAATAAATTTTAGAAATAGGTTCACATTGTGCTTTTGTTGTATTAAAATTATTATTATTATTTAATCAATTTCGATAAAAATTAACCTAACTTATACTGGGACCGAATTTAACCTTTATTAAAAATACAACGACTAAAATACAATAAAATTTAAAATATAGAAACCAAAATAGTATTTTAATCAAATTTATCGGTACTTGTCGTCTCCCGTGCAAGAGGCGACACATGTGTGATGACGTCAGCAACAACACATGAACGCATGATTGAGTTTTCCTGTGGAGTTTTTTCAAAATGCCCCTAGAATTAGGGAGCAGTTCTAAATTTCACCCTGAAATTTATGTTCGTGTATTGTAGCAAATTAATCCACTCATCATGTAAATTGTTGTTTATAGGTTAATAATTTTTCTTGGTCAATTTCTAAAAACAAAATTGTTTTGGTCAACAAGTTTACAAATATTGATCAACTAATAAGATCTTGAAGTTATTTATTGGATGCTAAGTCATAAGATGAGATTTTAAAATTTATTATAAATATAAATTCACAATGACTTTATAGATGGTCAATAATTCATTATGATCAACCATCTAGTATCTTTTTTTTTTCTTTAAATAGCTTAACAAATAAGTACATGTCAAAAAAAAATTGAGTTCAACAACATTTGAGAGTAGATGATTCAAACGTCTAACATTTTGTTCGATGATATAAATTATTAGGTGAAAGTAAAATGATTGATTTTTTTTAATAGTAATAAAGGTCTTATCTATTTCGTTAACACTGTAATTTAATATTCTCCAAAATGATCAAGATAAAAAAGGATGCGGTGAGAATTAATGTGTAATTTAGATGGATAAATTCTGTGAAACTGACAAGTAAAGTTAGATAAACTTTCCACCGAGGAAAAACAAAAGGTTGGATGAACTTTAACGTGTTGATTTGATGGACGGAATTTACTGGTCTGAATGTAAATTGTTTTTCAAACTAAATATAAATTCCCTTAAAAAAAAGCCGTCGGATCGGATGGATGCTTCCTTAGAAAATTCAAATCAAAATCTCTGGCCACTTTCATTTCTTTTATGCCATATTCTTTCGAGCTTCTCCAAAAAAAAAAAAATAATAAATTTGTTCTTTCCCTTTATTTTCATTTTATAGTTCCAAATTTTTTGTTTTCATCACTAAATTTAATTTAAATAGTTTTTTTTAACAGATATAATTGAAAGTGAAAATAAATTATTCTTTTTTTTTTAGTTCAATAATATGTAGAGATGAGAGAGATTCAAATATTTAACTTCTTAATCGAGAGTATATACTTTAATAATTTGTTCAATTTTTTTTTAGTCAAACAATTGTGAGAGTGAGGAATCAAACCATCGTAATTGGTATTTTATCCACTGACTATGTTCAAGCTAAGTTTTGAAAACTAAAAAAAATAGTTTTCAAAAACTTGTTTTTGTTTTTGAAATTTGGCTCGAAACTCAAATATTTCCTTAAGAAATATGGAAACTATTGTGGAGAAGATGAAACCTATTGTAGGACAATTGTGAGAAAACAAGTACAATTTTCAAAAATCAAATGGTTATCAAACGGGGCCTAAACTTTCATTATCTATCTAGTAGGTTCATGAATTTTCAATTTTGTATCTAATAGATCCTTGAACTTAAAAAAATAATCTATTAGGTTACAAATTTATTATAAACATTAAATTCAAAACTCAAGAACCTATTAAATACAAGATTGAAAGTTTAAAGACCAATTAATCATTCAAAAGCCTATTAAAATAGATCAAATTTATAAGTGTATAAAAAAATGAAACTTGAAATAACAATTAACAATTAGATTATTTTTTCTCTTTCATAGAATTATAAATTCTTTTTATATAATGAATTCAATAAAAATAATTTACTAAAATATAAAAATATTTTTATTGTTCTATCTCTATTTGACTAAAAGAATTTAATTTTAAAAATGAAATTGAAAAAAGAATTATAATATCATATATTTGTTATTAGAAATAATTTCTTAACTAAAAAAAAGAGATTTAAATTACTTTAAACATATAAGAAATAAATATTACTTTGCAAAGAAAAACCCCCAAAAATAATATAAAAAAAACGAGGAAAAAAACGAAGAAAGAAACCAAAAACAAACAAACGAAAAAAGGAAAAAAAAAACAGAAAAATGAAAAAGAAAACGAAAATAAGCTTAAAGACTTTGCACGTTGGGGTTCGAATCAAGGAGTTGAGAATATAGGGGACTTCATCCATCAGGCCAACATTTAAGATTGAACGATTGATTTTAATACTAATAGATAATAGTTAGATAATAGTTAAAAAGTTGAGGAAGGATTCGGGCCCAACGTACATCCGCCCTCGGGGATTTTTTTTCCTTCCTTTTTTTTCCTTTCTTTCTCTGGTTCTGTCAATGTCACCACTATCACGACATTTACAAGTGGTTTTTTGGGAAAAAGTGTTGCTTAGTCAGAATGGATGTAATCTATATTATCATATAGAGGGGCTGATAAATAAACAATGAGGGATGGCCAGATTTCATGGATTTCTTGTTTGCATTTAAAAAAAAAAATTAATGTGCCCTTTAAAAATAACAACAATTGGATGATTTTAATTTGAATTGTCCTTATCATGAAAATCGAATTATCCCGTGACTAAATAAAATAAAATAAAATATACAATTATTCTTTATTTATATATATATAGTAATTTAGCTCTTATGATATTTTGGAATAGTTACTTGAAGAAAATAGTCCTAAAACATTGGTAAGTGAACGGAGCCAACAAATATTTCACAATCAAAATAAAACATGGTTCTTTAATAACTTCAGTTATTAATGTTTGTATTGATGTCTCGTCTACAACAATGATTTTAATATTTAAAGACTTAGTCATTATATATTTTTTTAAATCATACAAGCAAGATTGAAATTTAAAAAAAAAAATGCAAATACCAATAGATAACAGTATCAAAGTACATAAATCAAAATGTGTTTGGGTGAAAACTTTAAATTATATCAATGCTTTTGGTTGAAGAAGTGAACAAAAAATGACTTAAAATATTTTTTAATGGTGATTTATTTAGCACCCAAAATGATTTTACTCTAAAAAAACACCCAAAATGACATTAAAACTTGTTCGTAATTTTTAATTTTCATTAAGAAAAATGTTAACTTTCATTTTCAAAGAATATACTTGCTTATTTTGCGTGGCCAATGAGAAAAGAATATACTATTGCAAGTTTTTGTTGGGAAAAAACCCCCCACTACTATCGCAGGAATAAGCAGAAAAATAACTGAGAAATTAAAAGAAAGCAACAAAATGAGAAACACAAGAATTAACGTGGAAAACTCTAAAACTGGAGAAAAAACCACGGACAGAAAGAAATACTCTACTATGTGAAAAATTATTACAATCACACAGAATTTTCTCTCCGACCCGAATTACAAAGAAACACTCTCTCAAAGCTTTATATCACTCACTTAACTAGAGTTAGTATACCATGATTAAAGTATTTCGAATTTGGATGTTTTGAAACCAAAGCCATAGACTCATTTTATAGTGCTTGGAGCCCATGACTTTCTTGTACATTTCCAATGTGGGACAATTTCTCTTCAAACATATTGCCAAAATCCCTACAAATTCCACCTTGGCAAGATATTTGAAGAATTCACAGCTTCTACTTCACCAATTGTCTTCATTGAAAAACATAATCCTCAACTCAGAGAATTATAACCTACTCCACCATAAAAGTAGACTGCTTGGAATGTCACATTCCAAAACTTTTCTTCTTCGTCACATGCCGATAAACCCTGCTGAAATTTATGGTGCAACTTCCACCTACTTGGCTTACCCGGAAGTTCTTCAGCCATCGACATAACTTCCACCACACACACCTTGCATAAACCGCCAAGCCAATGCTCGTGTGCAAACTTGTGGAACCGCTAACATCACATCCTCTATCATGGTAAAGCGGACATACCATGAGGATGAATTCTGTCTTTCTTCAGAAGAAGTCACCACCTCCTCTGACGACAGAGACTATATCAGCATCTGATCCAGAGCCCTTTGACGAACTTGCTCTGTTAGGACAATTCTTTTTCATGTGTCCAAACTGTCCACATTCCCAGCAACCTTTCTTTTGCACGAAGTCTTTCTTCTTCTTCCAATTGCTAGCTACCAGTGTTGAATCCTCCTGTGAAGTACGCCCGTCACTCTTCAGCCTCCTTTCCTCTGATAGAAGTTTACTAGTAGCCTCAGCAAAATTTAAAGTCTCCTTCTCGTACATCAAGATTGGCTTCATGTGTTCATAAGAAGGCGGAAGTGACAAGATAAGCCTGAGTGCCTTATCCTCATCCTCTATCTTCACTTCGATCACCTCCAGCTCAGAGATGATGTCATTGAGAACACTCAGATGATCTGAGATTTTCGTACCTTCCTCCATTCGCAGTGTGTGAAACTGCTCCTTTAGATACAGCCGATTTGAGATGCTCTTTGCCTGATACATCGCTTCAAGCTTCTCCCAAAGCTCTTTGGCTGTCGAAATTCCATGCACATTTGCAAGAATATTCTTAGCCAAATTTAGTCTGATTGCACTTGCAGCTCTCAAATCTAATTCATCCCATTCTTCATCACTCATGCTAGACTTCTTAGAACCTCTGCTGGAACCGCCACTGGACTCCACTGGACCACCATCACCGCTTAACTTTTCAGAAGCACCACCACTCGGTCTTCCCTTCAAAGCCTTGTGTAACCCAGATTGTATCAGCACATCTTTGACTTGCACTTGCCACAAGCCAAAGTTCATCATTCCATCAAATTTCTCCATTTCAATCTTCACTGGACTCATAAAGCTTGACATATCTGCTTTCACTCCTAGCGAATCTGCAAATAGTGAACAACCCACACTATTCACAATACCAGCTGTAGCTCGTTTCAAGAAATCTTTTCTGATGTGGAAGTTCAAACAGTGCTGCAACCACAGAGCATACTCAGAAACTCAAGAAACTAAGAACCTAAAGCTCTGATACCACTTGTTGGGAAAAAACCCCCCACTACTACCGCAGGAATAAGCAGAAAAATAACTGAGAAATTAAAAGAAAGCAACAAAATGAGAAACACAAGAATTAACGTGGAAAACTCCAAAACTGGAGAAAAAACCACGGACAGAAAGAAATACTCTATTATGTGAAAATTTATTACAATCACACATAATTATCTCTCCGACCCCAATTACAAAGAAACACTCTCTCAAAGCTTTATACCACTCACTTAACTAGAGTTAGTATACCAGGCTTAAAGTATTTCGAATTGGGATATTTTGAAACCAAAGCCATGGACTCCTTTTATAGTGCTTGGAGCCCATGACTTTCTTGTACATTTCCAATGTGGGACAAGTTCTCTTCAAACATATTGCCAAAATCCCTACAGTTTTAGTGATAACAGGGACAAGTTTACAAGGGAACAATAATTTCAGTTGTTGGTCAATTATCATCCACATGTAGACCATCGCACCCTTGCAAGTATTTGAACTTAATTAATATTGTTATTCTATGTTTTTTTTCAAGTCTAAACAATTTGAGTGGTAATCGACTTATCAACTTTTGAGATGGTTATGACTTTTATATCTACTGAGGTTTTTTTTTTTTTTTTTTTTTTTTTTTTTTTTTTTTTTTTTTTTAAAGAACATGTCAATTGAGTTATAAGTTGATTGACATCTCATTATTCCTATATTAAAGGTTTACAATGTTATTGAATTTATTAACTATTAAATTTATCTATATATAGTTAATAAATTTAAGATATAATTAAGATTAAACAATTAAATGTTTAAAATGACCTTATAATTAATGATCTAATCTTACAGTCTTCTATTCTCGAAATTTGAGTCTCATTGTTACAATAAAACCAATCTCATTGAGATAGGCCAGCTGACAAAAATCAACGAGTTCAAATGACCTATATTGACTATTGGGTTTCTCTTTATTATTTTTTAAGACATTACATGAATTTAAACTCAATTTTTATTGCATACATTAATAAATAATATCAATAACAAACATTTTCATTCGAAATATCCTAAAATAATTTTAGAATTTTATTCTCCTTCCATAATATATATATATATATATATATATATATATATATATATATATATATATATATATATATATATATATTAGTTTTTTTAGCCAAACAATTACGTGGTTTAAAGGATAAAACCATCCATCTTTGACATGGTTAATATGTATTAAGTTATGCTCAAATTGACTACTAACTTTCATCTTCACTATTCACTCATTATGTTAAATATAAAACTCAAACCACATGCATAAATAATTTAAATTAGATTTAAACTTTAAAATTTAAATATGTGAAATAAATTGTTGATATGAGCAAGTAAGCTATAGGTATATAATTTCTAATTTAACAAAATGTTAGGGTAGGAGATCTAACCTTCAACTTGTGAAAAGGTATAATGATTATTTTGATTTAATTCCCATTTCTTCAAAAAAAAAAAAAAAAATTGGACATGAGAAAAAGTAAATATATTTCTAATCATAGAATAACAATCAAAACATGCTTATAATAATTATTTATTAGATATTTTGAATAAGAAAAAAATATGAAGAAATTACCGCAAGTAACAAAATTAATCGTCATATTTGCAAATTTGTTATAAGAAAAAATAATTTGAAAATATGACAAATTTCACCTCGTATATCAATGATATACTGATTTTGTATCGTTGACGAAACATATGAAATATACATTAGTAATATATTTTATATTAGGTGTACAAAGTATACCATTTTTGTATCATTGATAGAATATATAACTAATATACTTAATAAAAAGTACATTATTAATATACAAATATGTTATTGTTTAAACTACATCTACTATTATTGCAATTGTAAAAAAAAGAATCACAAAATATTTCCATCAAGTACATCATTGATATACAAATATGTTATTATTTAAACTACATCTACTATTATTGCAATGGTAAAAACACATTCACAAAATATTTCAATCAAGTCTCAAAAGTATTTTATTTGATTGGAATGTCTATTTTCTCTATGCAAACGGGGTCTTGCCCCTAGGGGAAGGAAAAAAATCCCTTTGAACTAAACGGAGTCGAAAACATGGAATATGCCCCTGCCCCACTCTCCACCCCCATCCCATTTATCGTTTTTTTTACAACAAAGTTTTAAAAAATAAAAATAATAATCATATTATGATTATTATTATTATATTTAAATTAAAAGTTTTATTATTCAATAACTTGAATAATTTGATATGTTTGAACTTTATGGTTGAACATTTTGTCCATATATGATAATTAAATAATTTCATAGATAATATAATTTTGTTTCTATTAGGAGATTTAAGAAAACTCTCTTTAAATAGAGATTTTCGGTAGAAATTAACAATTTAAATGAAAATTTCTATTGATAAATTAACTCTTTAATTAAAAAAATTTCAAAAGATTTCATTTAATGTAATTGATTTTTTTTAAAAAAAAAAAACTAAACGATGAAAATTCCCACAACAAACTTGATTTATGTAAAATTAAACCCTAAATTTTACAGGAACGAAAAATTAAACTAGGGTTGAGGCAGATGGAGAAGTCATCTCTGACTTTCGATATGTGAACATTTCCAGTATTTAATGTCTTAGTTGCTAAGATATATATATATATATATATTGGACGATCACAAAATATTTTTATTTAAAGATTTATCGTGGAAATTGACTTATGGATAGAATTTAGAATGATATGAAGATTCCTCACGCACTCCGAAACCGACGGATACGGCGGCAAAGATTGACTCGGCGTCGACTTGAACCAGCCAGAAAAAACTGTTTCGGTCAATTTTAGCCATCTCGCCTTCTTTGGCTGATGTGTTGGTCGATGTGTCGGCACTCCCCCGACGATCGTAGAGGGAATGAGGTGTCGTTTCTGTCTCTGATTTAAATAACACCACCATGTATTTTGATTTACAAATTTACGTCCCAATTATTTTCAATTACTTCACTTCAGTGGTCCTCTATAGATTTCGCTTAATCAAGAGTAAGCACAAGTTGGATTTGGTCATTAATGATTTTCCCCCTTTTGTTGTAGAAAAATTAATAAGGAGACGGATCTTGTCTTTAATTAATGAATATTATGTTACTAATACAAGAGTGAGTTGAACTCAATAATGATAATTGAAGTCTTATCGAGTATCCATTTAACTACACTTGAATGGACACGAGAGTGAATATTTGAATATACAATTCTTCAGAGGGATGAGAGAGGCTTTAATTATCGAGTTATATTCAAGTTGACAGTCATTGATTAATTTATAGTTGAATGCATGTTTTTTTTTAGTTCAACAATTTATGGGGTAAAAGATCAAATCATCAACCTTTGAAATAGTAATAATTGATTATCCATCAAGCTATACTCTTGGATTGGCTAATTAAGATGAACGTAGTCTACACTATTATAATATTGAGCGTGAATGGTGTTAGGTTATATGGATGAATATAATAATACACTTGCATTGAAGAATATGTTGCTTCACTAGCTAAGTTCTCTACTATGGTCAAGTTTTGATGAAGGGTTCCCACTTGAGAGTAGGTTAAAAAAAATCACTTCTCTTACCATGAATTAATCAACAAGTTTTTTTGTTAAGTTCAACGATGTGTAGGGGTAGGAATTCAAATCTCTAACATTTTAATTGAGGATATATATGTTTTTCCTAGTTAAGTTATGCTCAAGTTGATATATATAAAATTTGCTGGAGAACTCTTATTTGTTTAACTATAGATTAGATTTAGGCTAACTGCCTTAAAATCAAGTAGGAAAAGGTGCAAATTTACCTTTAAACAATACTTATATGATAACTATATATAATTCAAAACAATATAATGCTCATGTCATAATCTTTTAAATAAGTATAAGCATAATTTAATGTAAATTCATCTCATAATAGATTAGAATACAATCAATATTTGAATTCAATAGTCTAATGTTGGTTTATACCTCTAAGCATAGCTCAATAAGCCAAGATGTTAATAATTCACTTTAAAGGTCATACGTTCAAATTTTATGTTAAAAAAAACAACTAGCATTTTCTTTTACACTTTTTTTTATTCAAAGCTTAATACAATATAGACAATATTTATCACACTATAATCAATACATATCTTAAATTGAAAAAGTCAACATTATATAAAGTGTGAAAACAAAAGATTTAATAGATTCCATACAAAAAAAAATATTTTTTCTTAAACCATATGGGAGCACAACTTACAAGCTAAGCCTATAGATTGGCAGTTGATTAAATATATAATGTGAGAATTCACATGAATGTCCAAGAAAAAGAAGTTGATTCATAAGAATCCCCATTAAAAGAACCTCAAAACATTTTTTTAATATGCAATTAAAAATACTATGATCAATAATTTATGTATTGATTAAATTAAATTGAACTAAAAAAATAAATTTAATTTAAAAAAAAAGGTTGAAAATAATGGAGCAATTGGTTGTCAATGGTGCAGGCCATGTTGATAGATCCACTAGACAGTTTGATATTTTGTTTTTATCCATGATTCCATAGAAACATAATCTTTGAACTGGCCTCCTTTCAAATTGCTTCTTTCATTTGAATTTTGCATTGGGTTTATAAAAAAAATGAAAAACAAAATTTGAAAATAGTTGAGCCGTCTTCAGTTTCTCCCGTTCCCAGATAAATCACTCCCAACGGAAAAAGAAAAAAATAATAATTATTATGAAAAGCCCAACGGCTTCTGATCTTCACGTGGACAACTAAATAATATCTCATTTAAGATTTTTTCTTTTCCAAAAAATAATGCAGGTATTGGTTTTTAGATAATCATGATTAATACTTAGATTGACAATCCAAGCATAGCTCAGTAGATGAGATGTTAATTACTATCTCAAAAATTGATAGTTTGATCTCCACTTCTATAATTGTTGAACTAACAAAAAAAACAAATTTATGTTAAATTCCTGAACTTTAAATAGTGTCTAATAGGTCTATACTTTTAATTTTGTGTCTAATAGGTCTGTAAGTTATAAAAAGTGTAATCACCATCGATTTCTCTCTCTTTTCTCTCCCTAACCTCATGTCTGATAACCCGTTGATGTACATGAATTTTTGATAGAATGATACATCTATGTATGATAATATGTTGATGTACATGAAATTTTCATAGAATGATACACCAATGTTTGATAGTCTGTTGATGTACTTGAAAATTTCATAGAATGATATACTCATTTTGATAGCCTGCGGATGTATTTGAAAATTTCATAAAATGATATACTCATGTTTGATAACTTGCATATGTACTTTAAAATTTGATAAAATGATACACTCATATCTGATAGCCTGCAGATGTACTTCATCGATGAACACGATCACTTTCTTCCTTTGATTCATCCATATATGTGGAGGATTCACATATCTGAGTGTATCATATTTTAACATCATTTGCAAATATAGCATAATACTATCCCAACCCATAAGAAAAGTCCAAAAAAGTCCTTGATGTTTGATATACTCAAAATATTAATAAAATGATATACTCATGTGTTTAACTCGAATGAATGTTATTTGATGTCTGATAAACTGCTAATATACTTAAAATACTACTAAAATCATACACTCATGTGCTTACCTCAAATGAATGTTTATTGATGTTTGATATACTCGAAATATTTATAAAATGATACACCTATATTTTAATCAACAAACATGTGTGTTTAACTCAAATGAATGTTGATTGATGTCGATATACTGCTAATATACTCAAAATGCCACTAAAATGATATACTCGTGTGTTTGCCTCAAGTGAATGTTGATTGATGTCTGATATACTCAAAATATTACTAAAATGATACAAACATATTTTATCTCAAATGAATGTTGATTGATGTCTGATATAACTATCGATATACTTAAAATATTACTAAAATGATACACTCGTGTTTATCTCAAATGAATGTCGATTCATGTCTGATATATTGTTGACATACTCAAAATATTACTAAAATGATATATTCATGTTTTATCTCAAATGAATGGTGATTGATATATGATATATTGCTGATATATTCGAAATATTAATAAAATGATACACTCATGTTTTATCTCAAATGAATATTGATTAATTTTGGATATGTTGGTGCTATAATCAAAATATTACTATAATAATACGTTTATGTGTTTACCTCAAATGAATCCTGATTGATGTTTGCTATACTGATGGTATACTTGAAATATTAATAAAATGACACGCTCATTTTATATGCAATCATTCATTATTATAACCAGTGGATTAGACACAAATTACCATTATAAAAGTCAATGGTTCAATCTCCCACGTCACAATTGTAGAACTAAAAAAAATCATCATTATAACCTAACGTTGTTTTTTGTTTCATATGTTAATGCTTTTAATATAAAATTTAAAGATATTAAATTACAAATTTGTTCCACTCTAATGGTTGTATCATTTATAAGTGTTAAAAATTTAAGGTCTCATTTAATAACCATTTTTTTTTTAATTTTATGTTTTTGAAAATTAAGCTTACAAGTACTACTTCGACCCATAGTTTTCTTGCGTCATTACCTACTTTTTAAAAACATTTTAAAAAATCAAACTAAATTTTGAAAAAAACAAAACTAATTTTCAAAAATTTGACTTTGTGTTTTTTAAATTTGGCTTAGAATTCAAATGTGTTCTGTAAGGGAAATAAAAGGCTTACCAAAAAATTGTGAAGAAACAAACATAACTTTCAAAAACAAAAAACAAAATAGTATCAAGCCTAAACTATGTTTCTAATAAGTTTTTGCAGTTCACTTTGTTGATTTAATATTGACATGGTACCATATTGAGTTACTATACTAATGAGCAATTATCTCACATAGGGATAAAATACATGTTAAAGTCATATACGCTCAATTAGATCAAGAGGTCAACCAGTGAAGGTATATACGCTCAATCGAGAGGTCAGAGGTTTGAATCCTCATACTCCACACGTTGTTGAACTAAAAAGAGAACATGTTATTAAAGTCTATGAGCTAAATTTGTAATTTAATGGATGCAATATTATAACATTTAATTCAAATGATTTTTTTTTAAAAAAATTGACGGATGTGAAGGTAGAAAATTACTTCAAATATTAAAAAAGATAATAGCAACTAACCCACACTCAAATGTGAAATAATAATGGATTGATGACAAACTGCAATGAATTAAACTTTTGTGACTTTGTCAAATAGTTTAACGGTAATTAATACGTACTATTGACATCATGTTCAAATCTCCATATCCTATGTTTATTCTATTAAAAAAAGTGACACTTTTACATGGCCGGAGCGTGTCTGTACCGTGATTGGGGCGGCTGGAAATTTGAAATCCAACGGCTGCAAAATTTATTTGGTTGGATTTTGTCTCGTCTCTTTGTATTTGCGGGGGCAGATTCAAAGAAAAAGCTCTTCACATCACATGACGACAGCGGAAGATTCAAAGATTAAAGTTGAAAAGGTAACAAGAAAAGGCTGCAACTGCAACTTGTTGTAAAAAAAAGTGAAAATAAAATTCCACAACTCGAAAATTTCTATCATTTACAAAACCCCACCGTATTCTGTCTACAATTTTTTTTTAAGAAAATTGTGAATTTATAAATTATTTTAAGTTTGGGATTGTATTGGTGGTCCGGACCAAACTAGTTCATCAAAATATCTCTATAATTTTCTCAATTCTCATATTATATTTGACTATTTAGCTAGAGATATGATATGACAGTTTTTACTTCGTGACAATTAAATTTTAGGCATCATCACTATTATATATGTCACATCATGGATGCCACTTCAACTCAAATAAAAAGTCTCATTCTCGAGAGGATGGTACTTATCTATTAACTAGTATTCCTCTTGAGTACCATAAAAAATTTGGTTTTTTTTTTTTTTTTTTTTTTAATAACAAATCTTTCTCCCTCTCTTTCTTTTTGCATTATTCTTTTTATAGTTGTCAAAAATATAATAGTAGTATGTAGGAGATTTCTTCTAACCGATCAAGAGGTAAGTATTATTCTCTACTCGATACCTTATCCTATGGATTTTGATTTATTTTCCAAACTCTTCCATGAAAGTTTAATGTCAATTCTACAACGTATTTTAAATGATTACAAATTTAATCCAAGTTTTAAATTGTGATAATCTCACAAATTATTATTTGGAAATGGAAATGGAGATGAAAAACGCTAGTTATCCCAAAAGGTTTGTACTTTTTTTTTTTGGTTCAACAATATTTGAAGGTGGGAGATTTGAACCTATGACCTCTTGGTCATAAGTCTACACTTTATGTCAGTTGAGTTATACTCTTGTTGGCAAGAGGTTTGCACTTAGCAACTAGAAAATGTGAAGATTTGACATTTTTTTTTTGTTCTTTCTTCCTTACGGGCATGCAAAGAAGTTAAAATTTCAATAAAATTTATACTTTATACGGGTTTTTTTCTCCTAAAATTTTGCATATCTAATTGTTAGTTTTGGAGCCAAAAAGAACGCGTAAGAAAATTTGGTTATTGGGCTCATTTGTCAACAAGGCCCACCATGGTCAATTAGGTTTTTTTTGGCTGCACATATATATGTATAAATAGGTATGTTGGCTGAATTTCCACATGCACAACCGAGAAGAAAAAAAAAAGAAACAGAAGCATTGGCCTTGGGTTTTGAAAAATACAGTGTGTATTTTTCTGATATTGTTGTGTGTGACAGTGAGCTTTTGTGAGTAAAAAGAGTGTTATCTTTTGTGGGTTTGAGGATTTTTTTCCTTTGTTATTTATCCCAAGCTATCGGGTTGTGATACTTGGAAGTCAATAGTCATTGTTGGGCTATTGAGGTTAGTTTGTGGTGCGAGTTTGAGGCTTATTGTAATCTCCCATTTAGTAAAACTGCAGTTGCAGGAACTGGACGTAGTCCCGAGTTTGGGGCGAACCAGTATAAACTTCGGTCTTGTTCTCTTTTCCCTATCTCTCTTTAAATTATTATTGTGACTCTTGTTTGGTTGGCTTATCCTGTGGAAGGGGAGATTTAATATTTTAGTAATTATTATTATTTTTTTTATTACTTTCTCCCAATAAGTGGTATCAGAGCTTTTGGTTCAAGAGTCATGGGATACGTGGAGCCAACAAGTTTTGATGGAGTCATGAAGTTTGATGGAAAAAATTTTGGGTATTGGAAGATGATGGTCAAAGATTATTTGACTGTTAAAAAGCTGGGTAAGGCTTTGAAAAAGAGACCGGAAGGAATGAAAGACGAAGATTGGGAGACTTTGGATGAAGAAGCAGTTGCCGCAATAAGAATGTGTCTGTCAATGGACGTGGCTAGTCAGGTAGCCGGTGAGACAACTGCAATTAAATTAATGGAAGCGCTCACAAACAGGTATGAAAAACCCTGCACAAATAATAAGATCTATCTGCTTAGGAAGTTTTTCAATATGCGTATGGCTGAGGATGCTTCTGTGAATTCCTATATAAATGAGATAACCACTTTGATAAATCAGTTGAAATCAGTTAAAATAGAATTTACTGATGAAGTGAATGCTATTCTGTTATTAACCTCCTTACCTGATAGTTGGGAAACGATGAAGACAGCAGTGTCTAATTCGGTAGGAGAAAATACTCTGAAATTTTCAGGTGTTTGTGATTTAGCCTTAGCTGAGGAAATTCGTAGAAAGGGTAGTAGTAAAGAGTCTACTATAGGATCAGCTTTGGTTGTGACTAAGGGTAAAGAGAAGATTAATGAGGAAAGTACAACGAGTAGCAGTAGGAAGAAGTGGGATTATAGGAATAAAGAGATAGAATGCTTTTACTGTCACAAGAAAGGTCACTTTAAGAGTCAGTGTAGAAAGTTGAAAGAGGATCTAGAAAAGAAAGAAAAACGGGAGGCAAATGTAGTGCAAGATGCCTTAGTATGTGTTGGGAGAGACACAGAGAACTGTAGAAATTCATCTGAGTGGATTTTAGACAGCGCAGCTACTGTACACATAACTTCAGATAGGAGTTTGTTCACATCCTTTACAGGAGGATATCATGGCCTTGTGAGGATGGGAAATGGTAGAACATCCAAGACTAATGGGATTGGAGAGGTCAGTCTGAAGACAGAATGTGGGAATAAATTGGTACTGCAGGATGTCAGGTTTGTGCCCAGTGTTAAGATGAATCTCATCTCCACTGGCAAGTTAGCAGATGAGGGCTACAGGTGTGAGTTTGGCAAAAGCCAGTGTACACTCAGGATAGGATCCCAGGTAGTGGCAGTTGGCCACAGGAAATCTACACTGTACAGATGTCGGTTGGATGTTGCCAAAGGATTGAAGAGACAGTGGATGCCAGTTAAAGCTGCAAATGGTTGTAGTAGAGGTACAGTTGAGCCAGCAGCAACGATAGCCAATTTTGATCAGTTAGATCAGGTTCCTTCAGTTCAGAAACAATTGGGAAGTCCAAGAGAGAAAGTTGATGGCTATCATGAACCCCCAATTGTCAGACGGTCAATTGAATTGAAGAAGTCGCCTAGGCGAGTGGAGGCATCAAAGTGGAAGGCCAGAGCAGTAGCTAAGGTCAAATGTAAGGTCTCTAGTTTGGCAGCAGGTTTGAACAGAGGATTCAAGCCCTTCTCAGAATGTATCTTCTTCAGGAACAGTGGTTCAGGGTTGAAGAAGATGTCAGTTGTTACCACTTAGCTGAAGTGGTAGTACGTGTCTGTCTTTTTCGTCTGGGAGACAGATCCACGTAGCAAGCCCGTACCTCAAGGCGAGCACAGATGCACTACAGTTATTTTCAGATGGTTGCCTGTTTTGTGACTTTGTTGTTTTTCAGGTATTTTGAGTCTTGAAGTTTGCCAAGAAATTCAGAAATAACAGTTGTAGTGGGAGTTAGGCCTTGGAGTTTGCCAAGGTGATTAGTTTCGTTGCAGTGGGAGGCAAGATCGTCATTTTGTCTCCAAGTGGGAGATTGTTAGTTTTGGAGCCAAAAAGAACGCGTAAGAAAATTTGGTTATTGGGCTCATTTGTCAACAAGGCCCACCATGGTCAATTAGGTTTTTTTTGGCTGCACATATATATGTATAAATAGGTATGTTGGCTGAATTTCCACATGCACAACCGAGAAGAAAAAAAAAAAGAAACAGAAGCATTGGCCTTGGGTTTTGAAAAATACAGTGTGTATTTTTCTGATATTGTTGTGTGTGACAGTGAGCTTTTGTGAGTAAAAAGAGTGTTATCTTTTGTGGGTTTGAGGATTTTTTTCCTTTGTTATTTATCCCAAGCTATCGGGTTGTGATACTTGGAAGTCAATAGTCATTGTTGGGCTATTGAGGTTAGTTTGTGGTGCGAGTTTGAGGCTTATTGTAATCTCCCATTTAGTAAAACTGCAGTTGCAGGAACTGGACGTAGTCCCGAGTTTGGGGCGAACCAGTATAAACTTCGGTCTTGTTCTCTTTTCCCTATCTCTCTTTAAATTATTATTGTGACTCTTGTTTGGTTGGCTTATCCTGTGGAAGGGGAGATTTAATATTTTAGTAATTATTATTATTTTTTTTTATTACTTTCTCCCAATACTAATTTATGAATTTAAGGAACGCCTTTTTTTAAAATTGCAATAGGAATTGTATTCTTTTGCTCTAAATAACATAACAAATATAAGGATGGATATTGAAAAATCTGTTCATGTTATTATTATTATTATTATTTTGAGATACGTTACTTTTTAAAATTATTAACAAAAAAATCATTATCAATGCGAATTGAATTTTATTCTTCATTTCTAAAATTAAAAAAAAAAAATTCTTTTCACACTCATAATCAATTTGGTCCACCAAAGTCAATGTGAAAGGAACATTAGTTAATGGGTTAGATACTCAATTAAACCTAGACAAAAAAAAAAAAAATAATAATAAAATAAAAAACAACAACAACAACAAAGTAAGATGATTTGATAATTTTATTTGCCCCTCAAAAGAAGAGGAGGCCGATGGTCCATCTGCGAATTTTCAACAAAGCTCGAGGGCGAATAGAAATATAATAAATGGAACCCACAGGGCACAACATTTAATTTTTTTTTAATTATTAATTAATTTATTGACAATATGCTTCAATGGCTTCCATCAAACAGAGGCTTCCACTTTAGAGCAACAGTGTTGTTTTGGTGGGAATTTTCTTTTTTTTTTTTTTCCAACGGAAAATGAGTACTTTAAGGAAACATAACATATCCCTTTTGAAATGCAGAACTTTCCCCTTTTGTTTTTCCTGATATATAAATAGTTCGGAAGGCCATTTTATTATGTTTTTCCTCGTTTATTATATTTGTTTTACATTTGCTTTTTTCAAAAAGAAGATGGAAAGCATTTCGGTTATCATTTATTTTTGTTTGCCAATTCAACTGGGGAGAAAAATGAATAAGGTTGATTTGATTCTTATTTTCTATTTTTTTTGTTCTGTAATTTTCTGAAGTTGAATTATACTCACTGTTTCTCGTTTGTGTAAATTAAAAAAGAAGCGGTAAGTTTCAGTGAGAAATTTTAATTTTGCAAACTCGAGCTTGGTTTAACGGTTAAAACATTATATATTGACTAAAAATTTAAAGGTTAAAATTTTCAGCTTTTGTTGAACTTGAAAAAATCCACGTAAAATAATCAATTTTTTTTATGTCATTTAAGGGTTTCTATATTTAATATGTAATTAAGAAATGTCATGAAAAAAAATAGTTGTCATTGTTAAAAATAGCAATTCAGTATCTCAAATAACTTGTTTTAAAAGAAAAAATAAAATCTCAGATAAAGCGTGGACGTTTTTATGGGCTTTTTCGCTTCTCTTAATTTTCCAATAGGCCCACTGGGCTTCCGGATTGTGCAGAAATTGTATCACTTATTTAGATGCAACTTAATAGTTGAAGCTTGGATGTTATTTTAAAATTCAAAACTTCAAATTTATTCTTAATTTGTTTTTATATATAATTAAAACAATAAATTAAGGTGAAATTAAATCTGATTTACAAAATGATCTATAAAGAAGGTCGGAAAGTGAGATTATAAAACATCAATCCAACCATAGATCAGTGGATAAGACACTAATTATGGTCGATAGTTCGATCATCTACATTGCAATTGTTAAACTCAAAAAAATGAGGGATTATAAAACAAGATGGAGACAAGCACTATGGGATAACCCATATGAGCCAATCCAACACAAATGGGCGAGCCCTCATGCTAAAGCACATATGCCAAACGCCCCATATTCTAGGTCAAGCTTAGCCAGCCAAACTTCCATGAGTTGAGCCAGTGGTTTGGTTCAAGGGCGACCCGACTAGAGATGTCCACGGGGCGGGGCGGGGCCGGGGAATGGATTCCCCGTCCCCGTCCCCGCCCCCCATTTCATTCCCCGTTCCCGCGAAATTCCCCGTTTAATTTTGCGGGGATCGGGGCGGGGATTCCCCGCGGGGAAAAATTCCCCGTTTTTTTTTTAAATTTTTTTTTAAATTTAATTTCAACCATAATAAAAATTATTTCTAAATTAATAATTTTCAATATAATTCTATTTAAAGTAAATGTTATAAAATTTCCTAATAAAAACAATAATATACTATAAGTAAAAATACCGTAATGTCAAAACAACTTAATTTCTAAAAATTTAAATTTCAATATTACAACATAGACTTTATTTTTTTTTTATAACGAAATAGTCTTAAACTAATTCCTACTATAGTTTTTTTTTAAAAAAAAAAATCTATTTATAGGTAATAATATATATATATATATATATATTATTATTATTATTAATCGGGGCCGGCGGGGTGGGGAATCGGGGCGGGGCGGGGCGGGGAATATATTCCCTGTCCCCGTCCCCGTTTAGCCAACGGGGAAAAAAACATCCCCGCTCCCTCCCCCATTCCCCGTGTAATCGGGGATTCCTCGCCCCGTTCGGGGCGGGTCCCCGCGGGTTAAATGGACATCCCTAGACCCAACCCTAAAGAGGTGTACATCAGTCTCGAGTTTCTCTAGATTTTTAGGAATTTAAAGAATTGCACTAATAAGAAGAAGGAAATTAGAAACTTTAGGTTTACTTCAGTGCGAATTCTCTTAAGTCAAATTCGCTCATTAACATATTTCATCCTCTATTTTTTAATCTGTTTTTTTTTTTTTTGTTTCGTTTGTAAATGTTGATTATTTATTTCTCTATTGTCTATGGTTTTAGTGATTGCTGATTTTTTTATTGTTAGACATTGGCATCAAAAAACACGCAAAGTTAATTTCTTCACGTTTTTGCAATTGTGTGGCTATACCCAAATTTATGAGGTGGCATCTGCCTAAGACTTTGAGGTGAGTCTTTACGTGAAAGTCTAATATTGGTGTGATGTTGTGCTCTATACACTCCAATACTCAATTTAGTATTAAGTTAGAGATGGTGTCAAACTTATTAGAGAATATTCTTCCAACAATATTGCCATAATTTGTGTCTATGATTGTAAATATTTATACCGATATATGTTTCCTTTTATAACACTTTTGATTTTGTATATAGGAGGATACTCATTCAATAATAAAATATCAAAGGAGAATTACCTTCCTTCCTCTTCCTTACTCTGTATTTTACATGATAAGCTTGCTGCAGTTTCTATTTCTCTTGAAGATGAAGAAATTTTGGTTCATACCTTGAATGGGCTACCCGCTGAATTTAATGCTTTTCGCACATCAATCCGAACTCGAAATGGAACTCTTTCTCTTGAAGAACTTCACGTTTTGTTGGATTATGAGGAAAAGACTCTTCAACGGCATCAATCGGTTGAACCCTCTCCCATTGCCATGGTCGCCGTTCATCACAATATTCAGTCGCGCAATATGTTTCAGAACAATAACAATCGAAGAAGGGGAAGGCGTTATTCTCGAGGGCGTCATCATCCTCGCAGCCCAGGCCCATTTGACTCTCACACTCAAATTATTTTCCACATGGAGGCCCATTTTCATCACAGACCACATGCGCCTCCTTTCGTTCACCGACTGCACGTGGTTTATTGGGAAATGGACCACGAGCCGGTCTGAGTCACTCAAACAACTTCGGTTCAGGCGGTTCATTTAACCCAATCGGGTATGGTAATAATAGCATCAGTTCTGCATTTTCCAATTCAGATTCTGGGATCAATGGAGGTCGAATTTTCTGTCAAATATGCTCAAAACCTGGGCATGGAGCACTTGATTGCTATAATCGAATGAATTTTTCTTATAAAGGTCGTCATCCACCGGCTCAATTGGCTGCTATGGCGGTAAACTCTATGAACTCACATTCCCCTACTGATAATTCTAATACTTTTTGGTTATCTGACAGTGGTTGTAATGTTCATATGACGAATGATTTGGCAAATCTCAATCTATCCAACAATTATAATGGTGACGAATCTGTCACAGTGGGTAATGGTCAACCTTTACATATTCAAAACACAGGCAGTGGTACACTTTCTACCTCCTCTCATACCTTTAATCTTTCCAAAATTCTTCATGCTTCTAACCTTACTGCTAATCTTTTATCAGTTCATAAATTTTGTCGTGATAATAATTGCGTCTTTATCTTTGATATTGACTAGTTCCTCATTCAGGATAAAGTCTCTGGAAAAATCTTATACACTGGTAAAAGCATCAATGGCCTCTATCCAATCCCAAGCTTACCTACCATATCTCGTTCCAGCATGCACCACAAAAACTGCAATTTTCTAGCAAAACAGGAGTGTTCTCTATGGCCCCATCAGTTTGGACATCCTGCTCCCAAAATTTTACGTTCTAGTTTATCACGTCTTCGTCTTTCATTATCTTCCTCTATTTCTACTCATGAATGTATTAGTTGTTTAAAAGCTAAAATGTCTAGGCTTTCATTTCCTATGTCTCTTTCTACTTCAATCACACCACTTGAACTTATTCATAGCGATGTATGGGGACCTTCTCCCACTACTTCTCTTAATGGATATCGCTATTATATCAGTTTTGTTGATGATTTTAGTAAATTCACTTGGCTTTTTCCTATTGCTTATAAATCTGACGTTAATACTATTATCCATAAATTTGTGCCCTTCATTGAAAACCTTTTCTCTAGAAAATTAAAAAAATTTCGATCAGATGGTGGTGGTGAATTTTGTAATACTTCTGTACACTCCTTCTTTAACTCAAAAGGCATTTTACATCAAAAGTCTTGTCCTTATACACCTGAGCAAAATGGGGCTGCAGAGCAAAAACATAGACACATTGTTGAAACTGCCATGTCTTTACTTTTTCACTCTTCTGTTCCTCTAGAATTTTGGCCCTATGCCTTTTCAACTGCTGTTTTCCTTATAAATCGAATGCATTCTTCATCTCTAAACATGTTATCTCCCTTTGAGAAACTCTTTGGTTACACTCCTGATTTGCATCATTTAAAAGTTTTTGGGTTTATTTAAACCTTACAGCACTCATAAACTTCAACCAAAAACCTCTCAACATATCTTCCTTGGCTATACTCTTGAATTTAAAGGATATATATATGCTATAACCCTACCACAAAAAAATCCATTGTCTCCCGCCATGTCCATTTTCATGAAACTATTTTCCCTTTCGCTAAACCCATCCACTCTACCAACCCCACCCCTTCACCATCTTCAAATGATCCTACTCCTTTACTTACACTTTTACGTCTACCCCAATCTTCATCTTCCCAATCCACCACCACCCCTACCCAATTACCCACTGTCGATATAAATTCTTCATACATTAACTCTCCTTCTGAGACTTTGCAGGCTTCAACTTCAGTTATTGCAGCTTCGCCATCTTCTAATATGGACACAGTCAACGACCAAATTAATATGAATACAATGCCTCAAAAAGCTTCTACTGGAATCTCCCAAAGCATAGTCAATACTCATTCTATGCAGACACGTGCTAAATCTGGCATCTTCAAACCCAAGGCCTTTCTTTCCACTATATCAACTTCAGTGCCGCCTGATCCTTTTACATATGCTGAAGCTTCCAAATATCCGGAATGGAGATCTGCCATGTGTGAGGAGTTTAATGCTCTTCAAGAACAAGGTACATGGTCCTTAGTACCTCATCTACCATCAATGAATATTGTGGGTTGTAAATGGGTCTTTAGGACAAAATATCACACTGATGGCTCCATTGCACGACATAAGGCCAGATTAGTGGCCAAAGGTTATCATCAGGTTGAAGGCTTCGATTTTACTGAAACTTTCATTCTAGTAGTTAAAAAGGAAACAATCAGAGTTATACTTGCTCTTGCAGCTCAATATCAGTGGTCATTAACTCAACTGGATGTGAAGAACGCATTTTTACATGGTCACTTAAAGGAGGAGGTTTATATGGCTCAACCTCCTGGCTTCCTGGACAAATCTTGCCCAACTCATGTCTGCTTGCTCCACAAAAGCCTCTACGGTCTTAAACAAGCTCCTCGAGCTTGGTTCGATGGTTTTACATTATATTTATTCACCTTTGGATTTACTACCTCCGCTGCTGACTCATCTCTTTTTGTACGTTCAGTTGGATCTTCTTTGACCTACTTGTTACTCTATGTGGATGATATTATTATTACAGGTCTAGATTCTTCTTACATCTCTCACCTAAAGCACCAACTGGCAATTGAATTTCAGATATCAGATCTTGGTGCATTGAAATACTTCCTCGGTTTAGAAGTTCACAACTCATATGACGGTTTTTTTGTTAATCAGGCTAAGTACCTTACTAATCTACTTCACACTGCATGAATGTCTCAAGCTAAGTCGTGCTTAACACCCATGTCTACATCAATTGATCTGTATGCTTCTGCACCTTCATTTCACGATCCAACACTTTATCGACAACTAGTTGGATACTGCAATCCCTGCAGTATCTCACTTTTACCAGACCTGATATTATCTTTGCAGTAAATCGAGTAAGTCAATTCATGCACAAACCCACAATCATTCACTTTTCAGCTGTAAAACGAATCTTACGCTATCTCTCTGGATCCAAGTTTCTTGGGCTTATGTTTCGTAAAGGCGATTTATCTCTCACAGCCTTCTATGACTCTGATTGGGCTGGTGATACTTCTGATCGTCGATCCACCTCAGGTTTCATTGCTTTTCTAGGATCCAATCATATCTCCTGGTCAGCTAAGAAACAGCTTACAGTCTCTCGTTCCTCTACAGAAGCCGAATATAGCTCATTGGCCACCACAACAGCAGATCTTTATTGGCTCCGACAGCTTCTATGTGACCTCCACATCCCTTTAACTGCTCCTCCAACATTGTGGTGTGACAACGTTTCGACAATTTCCCTTGCAAACAATCCAGTTTTTCATGCTCGTACGAAACACATTGAGATTGATTACCATTTTGTTCGTGAGAAAGTAGCCCGCAAGGATATTTCCGTCAAATACATCTCTTCAAAAGATCAGCTTGGAGACTTATTCACAAAACATCTATCCTCTCACACGTTCTTGTTCTTCTGGAACAAACTTCTGACTTCATTACAGTCATCAGTTTGAGGGGGCATATTAGAGAATATTCTTCCAACAATATTGCCATAATTTGTGCCTATGATTGTAAATATTTATACCGATATATGTTTCCTTTTATAACACTTTTGATTTTGTATATAGGAGGATACTCATTCAGTAATAAAATATCAAAGGAGAATTACCTTCCATCCTCTTCCTTACTCTGTATTAAGTAGTGATTGCATTATGCACATGCGCTTGAGCAAGAAGCTCCACTATTTATAGAGAATCGAAATGAGTTATATAAATGCTTAATTGTGTTGTGTCAAACTTTACTTTGCATGTTAGGAAAAATTCATGGTCGAACATGGTTGGCTCGACTTTGCACCAAGGTAACCCTAGGTGGCTAAAGTGTCATCCAAGGATTGCTCACCTTGAGCACTTCGACCGAGCGGGTCATTTTGGATTAGCATGGGTTAGCTTTTCGTGTAGCTCAAAGGCATGAGTGACACCTGAATTACATTTTTCCAGTTATAACAACACATATTTAATATTTATTTGTTTCATTACATCATTATAATACCAAAATTTAAGAGCTAACTTGAGCATAGCTCAACTGGTTAAAACATATGCCCTCGACCAAAAGGTCAGAGGTTTAAATCCCCCACTCCCACTTGTTGCACTATAAAAAAATAAAAATGATTTAATAAAGACTTTATGAAGAAAAATTTAATAAGGACTTTAGGACCATATATGATGCCAAAATCAATTGGGCTATGAACATATGACTTTTTTTTAATAAAATAAATGTGGGGTATGAAAATTTGAAACTCCAACCTCAAGGAAAGGAATACATGCCAATTATTTTTGAGCTATACTCATGTTAGCTATGAACATGTGACTTGAAATATCACAAATGAGTGGAAAATGTGCTTACGTTTTTTAAAGAAAAATATTTGTGGAATGAAGAAAATGAGTAGCAATGACCTTGTATATGTACATACATATGTATTATAATTATTTTTTTGAGTTCACATACATATGTATTTTTCTAATATTCACATAATTTTTTTTTATATAAAACATAAATGTTTATTATATCTAAAAAAAAGAATAGATCTTCATTAACCATAAATATATTTTAATAGAAAAAACATGAACATATTTTAAAGAGTTTAAGTAAGATCGCTTATCCTTACGCATTATTTTCTTGTATGTAGTAATATTCTAAAAAAATTTGATGGACATATTTCTTTATATCTGTATTTGACATCTATCCTTAACAAGAAATTTCCCTCCCACCACCAAGGAAAAGAAAAAAGTATGTTGTAGAAACGGAAATTGACAAACCTATTAGCCTTTGGTTAGACTAAGAGTTAGCACCTGAACTTTGTTATGCTTAATAGATTTTTAAATTTTAAAAAAGTTCCTAATGAGTTTCTAACTGATTCAACATTTTTAAAAAATCATAAATTTATTAGTAACATTTCAATTTTGTGTTTAATAAATCAGTGAATATTAAAAAATGTCTAATATGTCAGGGATCTATTCGATGTAAAATTAAAAATTTAAAGATTTATTACCTTTCAAAAGGACTTACAATTTTATAGGCCTATTAATTTTTTAAAAAAATTTCAATGATCTATTAGATACACTCTTATAAGTTTTTTTAAAATTACATTTATAATTTAGCTTTAAAATTTCTACTAGAGTTAAAAGAATAATAATAATAATATAAAACAAAGAGTGAGGTAAAAATAATAATAAAACAAAAAAGGGAAAAAAACGGAAATAGAGAACATAAACTGTGCTAATAAAAAACGAAGGCGGCTAGATACAGTGTTTAGGGTAATTCTTAATTTCATCTCTAATCTTTTGAAAATTTTAATTCCATCTTTAGTATATTAAAAATTTCTCAATTAAGTGCTCAAGTTAAAAAATATATTAAAATGTATTCTAAAAAATTGATGCGTCATTAAATGGAATTCAAATTTATATTTAATAGATCAATTAATTTTTAAAAATTTCGAATTTTTCATGGACTATTAGATACAAAATTAAAAGTTTAGAAATTTATTAGACACAAAATTGAAAATTTAAGAACCTATTAGATATTTTTGAAAGTTCAAAGAATAAATAGACACAAACCTCAAAGTTCAGTACTAAGCTTATAATTTAACCCATTAAGAATAATCTAAAAGATGAATACCATTTTTTATAGGTTAAATTATTAAAAATCCCCTTAAACTATGGAGTTGTTTCAATGATACTCCTATACTTTGAAAAGTTTCATTTTAATCCTTGAAGTTTGAAATTTGTTTCAAAATGACTCTTGAAGGTTTTTTCAAATAATGTGTTTGCATGTATTTTTTTTTGAACGTATATATTTACATAAATAACAATACAGATGCAAACACATCATTTTCCGTTTATAAATTAATAAAGAAACCTTCAACGGTAGTTTTGTTTGAAACAAACTTAAGAGTTAAAATGGAACTTTTTAGGGGCCGTTTGATTTAAGGTTTTCTAGATGCATGAGAATAAAATATGCTTGAGAATAATATGTCTGGGAATTAAAGATAATTGTGTTTGGTTGTGCATGGAAATGTTAACAGATTTTCATGGGAATAAATGATTTATGTATTTAGTGTTACATGAGAATGTTGTTAGATTTACATGAGTTACTTTTAAAATAATTATTCTTATTAATTTATTTTTATTAAGTCAATTTATTAAAATAATTTTAATTTAATTTTTATTCATTAGTAAATTTATTATAAATAATATATCTTAAATTTTAGATTAATAATTATCCTCAAAGAAATGTAATTAATAAAATTATATAAATCTTTAATTATAATTAATCAGTACAATAATCAAGTTGAAAAATTAATTATGACTATTATATTTCAAAAATCATATATAATCTGTCTAAAAGTGGCCACTAAACATATACAAAATAAAAATTTATATTATGTCAATATTAATTAGTCATTTTTACTATAGTTTTAGAAAAATGATAGAAAAAGAAAAGAAAAAAAAAACTAGAAAAGAAATATAGAAAGAAAAAAGAAGAAAAAATGATGTAAAAAAATAGAGAAAAAGAAGAAAAATGACAAAGAGAAAGAAGAAGGAAGAGAAGAAAATTAATAATAGAAAGTAAAAAAAGAAAAAAAGAAATAGAATGTTAGATAGAGGGAACAAATGAGAAAAGAAAAATAGTAAAAAAAAAAAAAAAACAGAGAAAGGAAAAAGAAAGATCAGAATGAAAAGTAATAGAAATTTAAAAAAAGAGAGAAAAGATAACAGAATGTAAAAAAAAAAAAAAAAAAAAAAAAAAGAGGGGTGTTTTTGAAACCCATGGTTTCTGATGGGTTTTGAAACTCATTGTTAATATGAGAAAAACGTTTTTTCAAGCATATATTTCAAAACCTTAAAACAAACGTGGGTTTCAAAAACCCATGTCCATTAGCACCCTATATACCCTCAAACCAAACAAGCCGTTAAAGTTTGGAGGCATAATTCAAACCAAACCCATAGTTGGGTATTTTTAAGAGAGAAAAGCTTACATGTTGTTTGGGCAACAGGTAGCTATGGTGCAACCCACTTGGGCACTATTAATTTTTTTTTCTTTTTAAAAAAAATAAAATAATTTTTTTTAAATCTTGTAGGGCAGAAGTGGGCAGCAAGTAGCCATTTCTCATTTTAATAATTTAACATTTTCTATATTTAGCATGAAAATATCAACCTGATACATCACACTTAGGACAAATAAATATCAATCACGGGAAGGCATATTCTCTGTGAGTCACTGGAACGTGATCGAGAGTATGCTGTGTGAGTACGTAAAGTGAACCAAGCTATCGATCCAAGTTAATTCTTCCAAGTCCAAGGTTTCAGTCAGTGCAAGAGAGCTCTGCCAATTTGATTCATCGCCGCAGCGCAGAACGATCGCAATCCGGCCATGAATTGCCTTCAAAACCTTTCATTGTCCGTTCTGAAGTGAAATCATCATCTACTTCCGTTTTCTTTCTGATTCGAAACAATTTCATCCAAATCTTTGTTTATAATCTTCTTTCCTCTTTGAATTTCAGACCATCTTCTTTGCCGCTGCGAAGCTTCATATGCCGTCAGAGAAAGCCTGAATTCCAGCTCTGCAAGCTGGTACTCTCGTTCGCGCCACATTCTATATTTGCAGTTTATTTATTCAGCTTCTCTGTGTTCTTTGTATCGGAATGTTAAACAGATTGTTTTGCTCGATACAGGTGATAAGGAACTTTACCGATCTACATCGACGTTCTTCCGTGCAGGTAGCGATCGAGAACTTGTGGTTATGAGAATTTGTAAAAGATTGTTTTATTGCGATTGATTTGTTAGTTTCATGTGAGTGCTTATTTTCTTCAATCAGTTTGCTGATTGAATTATTAGCTCTGTTTGAGGCATAGCATAGTCGTGAAATTTTTTGGAAATGTAGCAATTCTTACATCAAATAAGCCTGTTCAGTCATCTGTAATTTTGGTAGCTTTAGATCACTGGTTGTTAGAAGCAATAAATATTTGAAATCATGACTTGTTGTCTATAGGCAGTATCTGGCTCTACATCAAGTGGCAAAATGAGTGGCGCTGAAGTGGATGATGCCGAGGAAAAGGAAGAAAAATCTGAGATATATAGCCATAACATGACAGAAGCTATGGGTGCTGGTAAGAGCCATGATCCTACAACTCCACTTTGAATTGGAAGATACCCGTGCTGCTGCGAATATTTCATAATTAAACTTATTCAGATTGCAGAAATGGTTTAATGAGAAAGTAACTGGAAATGTATTACCATTTAGGGAAGAAATTTGATTTTCTATTGTGTGCTAAAATCACATCGTGCTTAAAATTTGAATTCAAAGGTGAATGTTTGCTGACTGATTTATGTAATCTGCCAGTTTTTGTGACCATAAAGCTAGAGCTTAGAGTGCTTCTTGCTCAGTCCTTATTCTCTAGTTGTCTAATTTGATTCCTTTTTTACCTTTATGATATAGTATTGACATACAGACATGAGCTGGGAATGAACTACAACTTCATTCGTCCAGATTTAATTGTAGGATCATGCCTACAGGTGATCATTGTTTTTGACATTTTTCATCTTGTACATTTTTATGCACTAACTCCCTTACAATTTCATTCTAATCCTACTAAATGTCAGACTCCAGAGGATGTTGACAAGCTCCGCAGCATTGGAGTAAAAACAATTTTCTGCTTGCAGCAAGATTCAGATTTGGAGTATCCAAATTCCATTTCAGTAGAAATATTTTGCCTAATGTTTCACTGAATATTCATTGAGAAATTCCAATATTTCACAAAAGTTGAGTCTCATCAATAAAGTGAGAAATGCTGAATTTCCTTCACTGTATCGGAAAGATATTTTGGGGTTGACATTGGTGCTATAATAGCGTATACAAAGATGTTTGATGATATTGAACATTTGCGAGCTCGAATAAGGTTAGAAGCTGTTTGTTATCTTGACCTATACTGTGCTGTGCTTTGATGGAAAGCTGTAAATCTGTAAAGCATATGACTGCAATTTTGAACTCTTGAAAGATAGTAGTTACTAGAGTATGATACAACATTATGTTGACAAAGCATTTTAAAAAGTTAAAGTATAGCAACAGGCAATTATATTTGTATATTTGGAGACTACCAATTTTTAGTCCGATCATTTGAACTATAGATTAATTATATGCATATTTTTTTTTTTTCACTTTACATGTTAGCGGAAATGAGATTTTCATATACTTCCTGTTCCCCCATTTACCACCATAGACCTATACTCTCTAAGGTGTTTCAAGGATGTCCTCGGTTAAGCTATTTTCTAGTGTGGGTTTCCAATCAACTAATCTCAAAGTTCGAATCATTACCTCATCTCGCCTGAAAAATTCTGTTATATCATTCCATCGAACTCTTTGGCTTGAATGTTATCTTAATTAAATGAAAGACATATTAAAATCTGATCTACTTAGTACACCTAGGGAGAATCCATATCTTTAGTTAGAGCTTTTGAACCTTTTCTAGCTTATTATGCCAAATAAATTTATTCACACACTCAACCTCATTCAAAGACAGCATGCATATGCATGATTATAATTTGAATCATGTGGCGATTTTGCTTTCTACAATGGCCAGCTAAAGTGTGATGCAACAGGGATTTTGATGCATTCGACCTACGGCTAAGATTACCAGCTGTTGTAAGCAAATTACATAAAGCCATAAACCGAAATGGTGGAGTGGCTTATATACATTGCACTGCTGGACTTGGAAGAGCTCCTGCTGTTGCGGTATGCCCATAAGCTCGCTTCTAGAAATAAATTGCACTACTGTACAATTTATTTATTCGGAATCTAATGAATTTTAACTGAGCATAATATTGCATGAAAGATAAAAATATCTCCTGAAAAAGGTTGTCTTGGTTTTTGTATGCTGTTCCATACCTTGCTTCATTCATGTTTTTTGTATAAATAAACGTACTTGTGTTTGTGTAGTTATTTTTGTCTTTATTTCTTATTGACTCTTTCAGCCACCATTTGGTCAGTCTCCTCTCTTCTTTGTCATGTTGATATTTTGGCTATTGTCTGATTTTTCAACATTTCTCCTTTTAATTCCTAAGTATGTATTCTGCTGTATAACTGGATACACGCCTTGAAGCCTGACATAAATTTCTGTGCTTTTGTTGGAGATGTTTGAGATACTCAGGTCCAGTACGAGTGTTAGCCTTTGATTAACAGTTCTTACACAGCATCAAATGCACCTTTTTCTGTTCCTTTTATTTTAATTAAAAAGGAAGTGTATAACTTTATGTATTAAATACATTTGTTTTCTTTTCTTTGCCAACTATTGTTTCTGTTATGATGATGAGAATTTGAAGCCAGATTAACGTTCAAAATATTAAAAGCAAATATTTCCGAGGTTGTTATGTTGTCATATGGAATCTGATTGTGAACATCATTTTAATCTGAATGAATGTTAAGGTAGGATTGTGAATCTGTTCGTGTACAGTAGATTTTTATTAAAAAAAATTATTTTATTTTTTAAAATTTTAATTAATTAAACTAGCTATATAACTTGGGTCTGCCCGAGAAAAAAGAGAATTCATATTGAATTGTATTTGTATTTGTAATTGTATGTTAAGGTAGGATTGCAAGTCAAGTAATTGTATTTTTACAATACTTAGAGAGATTATTATCCTGCCTTACAAAATAGACAACTATAACCTTATTTGTATATAAATGAAAGTACAATAGCATTACAGATAATTATGTACTCTTCCCCTCATCAACCCCCCCTCCCCGGGGGGAAATTGAGATTTCATGGGTTTTTGAGAATTTCTATAACACACAATCTTAATTATTAATAATTATGTTGATTAATTTCTTACCAACTCTTGAAATATCTTATGAACTACAGATGGCTTATATGTTCTGGGTTCAAGGCTACAAACTCAATGAGGCGTTAGAATTACTGCTGGTACCTTCCCTTATATTCATTTAATGCAGCAGTGTTAAAAACCTTCTGTTGGTTAGATTTACTCTGCGTGTTTTCTATTACTATCTGCTGAATTGGAAAATTAGGAGTTCAGTAACATTCCGTATTTCAAGATAAAAAATTATTTAACCTCATCTACCAGTTTATATATATATATATATATATATATATATATATATATATATATATTATAAAAAACCAAGCTCCAGAAAAATGAAAGATTACAAAGGGGGCCTAAAGAAGCGCCTAACAAAAGGAGCCAAAATAAATCTAAACTAAATTTACAACTGTACTGTAGTTTGGAGTTGATAAACCTTTTTGTTTAATCATAAATATTGTATTAACCTAAGTGTCAACTAGTTTCTTGATTTCTAATCACGGCTACAACATAGGATGTTCCAAAAGAAAGAGCCAAAGAGGGTTGTCTTTTTAAAGTTCTAATTTTTGAAGATGGCACTTTTGACAAATTGGAGATGTTTATTGTAACTCCTTTGGTTTGGGCCTTTCTTCCTCCCCTTTTTTGTAAATTTCATACATCAATGAAATTGTTTCTTATCCCCCCAAAAAAGAAGATTGTACTATATCGTGATAATTGAACAAATCATTTTTGTAGCATTCTAATCCCAAATACTTGGGTAGTCCGTTTTCCTTGTCCTCAGCAGATTTTTATATTGTGAAGCGAAAATATTCTCCCATTTAAAATATGGATCCATGATATTGACACAATCATTCATTAGAGTAGTGAATGCAATAGTGATTATTAGATCTGCCATGACTTGTGACTTAGAACGCCAGGAGGAAAAGTACTGATCTCAAACTATAGGCTTCTAATGTTGCTGAATGTGCTTGGATTTGCTTTCTTGCAGAGCAAACGCTCATGCTTCCCAAAAATAGATGCTATTAAAAGTGCAACGGCTGATATTGTAAGTATTTATATTTCATTATTTATTTGAATAATAGTTTTGGTCCCTTTTTGATCCCCAAATCTGAGGATGCATGTTTTTTTAATTGAGTTCCGTGGGTTAGTTCTTTAGCTGACTTCGTAACTTGTCCTGTAATTTTAATTTTGATATTTTTTCAGCATTTAAATTAAGCCATGGGGGCTTGTTTATTGGGTCAATTGAAAACCTACACAAACGAGGAGAGGAGCTATCAATTTCTGTTGGCTTTATTTTTTCCTTCTAAGAGGTGCTACGAGGTTGGTTACTGTGAAGTAGCTTGGGTTTTAGAGTAATGAAGGGAAGAGGCTGATTATGGACTTAAGTTTTATTCCTTGCAAGTTACAACTTCTGTTTTTTTAATTTCATTGCGACATGAATTCTGAGAAAGCTGACTTCATATTTTATCATCTCTTGGTTATAATGTGCTACAAAAGTGATTGGCCGATGTATTTTACTTGAAGCTTTCAGGATTTAAAAAGAAGCCTATCACTTTATCTTGGAAAGATGGCCAATGCTCAACTGTAGAAGTATCTGGACTTGATATTGGATGGGGCCAGGTACCAATTTTTATTTCTTTCTTCCTCTACCATCCTCTTGATGTTTATCACTTTTCACTTCCTTGAATGTTTGATTTAGTTTTGGAAAACGGTATGTAACATATGTCCTCTAATACTTTTCTTTCTAATAGTTTTGGGAAACTCTGGATTTCTCTTACTTAATACTTTTCTTTAATAGATCAATAGATATTTGGATGCCCTAAACAGTCCCTAGTTGACATTACATTTTCACCGGGCAAGAAATAAAATTTTATTGGAGAAACAAAGGAACCTAGACGATTGTCAATAACTACACGCAACACTAACAAGTACTTGGAAGCTTGATGAGATTTGTTGCACTGATAAGAACTTTGAAGCTTGATGAGATTTTCAAATTTCATGTTTTAATCCTTTAATTCTTTAAGGATCTTTGAAGTCTAGATAAGATAGAAAATATCAGGGCTGGTTTTAAATGAAAGCTTTTCTTTTCCTGCCATTGGTGAATAGACGATGTAGTTCGGCTAGAAAGAATTTGGATCATCTTGACAATTTTACTTGCAGAAGGTGTGAAAGTGGAATTAGGCATTGATTTTTGAGAGGAATATCAAGTTGTAGCTTAGACAGACCACTGTTGGGTACAAAAAGATAGAAGGAAGGCTTGTTAGTTCTTGGAAAATGATAACAAAATTCTCAGAAGAATATTTAAGAGTAATGATGTATAGCAACATTTTCGAGAGGAGATATTCATTAGCTTGTGAAAAGGAACAGTTGGATTCCAATTTGACGTGTTGCAACAAAAGCTGAAATTATCTTCTGACAGTCCAAAACAATGAGTTACAGCCTCCGTTTTGATATTTTTTTGTGAAAATGTAACAGTTTACGGCCTTTTTTTAGGGTGCTTTACATAATTCTTTTTGTAAAACACACGCTCTTTCATCTTTTTAGATTGGTGGCCTTCTCTCTTGTTTCTCCTCTTCTTAGGTTTAGGGACGGGGACCTCTCATCCATAAGGCCTTTAGACTCTGTCTTTCTATCTTTTGGAATATATGAGTTACAACTCGTCTCAATACCAATTTAGATAACTTGATGTATCAATGTGACTTGTTACACGAATTGGCTTTTTCGCTCATATCAGGGTGGTATGGTTCATTTTTGTTCTAATATGCTAAAGATTATAACATTAGTAGAAAAGTTTCGAGATTATAACATTGGTAGAATTACTGGTCAGTCAAGTTGGCTTGTCAACACAGTTCATTCGCAGTCAACTTGACCTAACTGTATCGGACTCGAACACATATGACGTATCTTTGTAATCTTGTATTATGAACCAGTCTTGTAGATCTCTATAGGCTCTAGCCAATGGATCAACTTTTGAACCTTTGTCCTTAACTGTACTGTTTCTTTGCATAATGCTGCATTACATGACAATATTCATAGGTATCTGCATCTGGCTTTACTTCACTGTAGCCAGCATGCAAAAGAACTTACTCAAACGAATTTTCGGTGCAAATGTCTGAGGTTTTCGTTTAGAATGTTTAGGAACGGATGGTTGTAGAATGTTGATTGTGATTGTGTATTAATGCTGTGAAATACTGAATGGAAATACAAAGATTTGGCTGCAAGCTGGGCTGCAGCCCGGACACGTGAGCCAACCACAGTGTGCCATGTGTCATACGCTGCCATTTTTATTTTTATTTTTTGCCTTTTCTTATTTCTTTTTGACTTCAAGAAATATATTCCATATTCTAAAATCTCACTTGTTACTTGATTCAGTCCAATTAGAAACGAAATATTCTTGATGAAATTATCAACAACTTTTACTGGTAAGAAATTGTATTTATTGTTTTTATCTGTTCTTCCAGAGGATTCCATTAAAATTCGACAAGGAACGAGGTGCATGGATTCTCAATAGGGAACTGGCGGTATGACAATAATAATTAATTTTTTTCAATTCACTACCTCCAAATTTTATGATGTGTTGCATAAATTGTAAATTGTAATTAGTGCTGTGGTTTTAGGTCTCTTGTAATAATTTTAATTTCGTTATGAGTTTAAGAATTACGATGGATTTGTTTGTTTTTGATTTAACAGGAAGGACGATATGAATACAAGTATATTATTAATGGTGTATGGACGTGCAACGGAAACGCGCCCGTCACTCCACCCAACAAAGATGGCCACGTCAACAATTTCATTGAGGTACCGTCTATATAATTTCAATCTTATAAATGAAATGATTCCAGCTTCTTCTTATTTATTTATTATTTTCTTTAACATGATTTTACTTGTAGTTAGTTTCCTTTTGTACAGATTCCTTTTGTGATGTGCCCTCTCTTTTGTTTTCTTTCCCGATTGTATTAATTTCCTTCCGATTGTATTATTAAGCCTTATTTGATAATCATTTGGGTCCCAATTGATAACAATTTTATTTTTGGTTTTTTGTTTTTGAAAATTGTTTCTTTTCTCACAATTTTTTTACAATGGTTTTTATATTTCCTAATGTAACATTTGGAATTCTGGACCAAATTCAAAAACAAAAAAGTAGTTTTTTTATTTTTAGTTTTTTGTTTTCAAATTTTTTTTTTTTTGAAAACCCTTGTAGGAATTTGTGAGAAAACAAACACAAATTTCAAAAACCAAAAATCAAATACCAAATAGTTATCAAATGGGCCTTGAGTTTTTGGTTTTTGGTTTTTGAATATTAAACTTATTACCACTATTTCTATCTATAGTTTTTTTGCTTTGTCATCTACTTTTTACAAATTTTTTAAAATCCAAGTCAAAGTTTTGAAAACTAAAAAAAAAAATAGTTTTTAAAAACTTGTTTTTGTTTTTGGAATTTGACTAAGAATTCAAATATTTCCTTAAGAAAGATGAAAACTATTGTAAAGAAATTGTGAGAAAATAAGCACAATTTTTTAAAATTAAATGGTTATCAAATGAGACTTTATTTATTCCAAAAAAACTTGATTTCTCAATTTAAAAAACTCAATTTTTTTTTAAATTTCTTCTTTTAGGTTGTTGATGATGATCGAAGTAGTGATAGAGCAATTCTTCGAAGAAGGTTAACTGGAGATGACCCAGAACTCACGAACGATGAAAGAAGCAAAATAAGACAATTTCTTGAAGCTTGCCCAGATGAAAATTGAATCTAAGGTATGTTGGATAGCAAGTGTTATTTTATTTTATTATTTTTTTTTAATACGCAAGTGCTATCTAGATTGTATTAATATTATTATGAAAAATGTATCATAGAGGAAATTAAGTGTGGTACGGTATAATAATAGCGTCAATAAAGACCAATAAATAAAATGGATCGAATAATGTTGCACGATCACTATGATTCAACACAGATTTGAGAATAATTTGATTAAAGTTGATTTATAACGTTATTGTTTGTAGGTTTAAATTTTTATTTATTTTTGAACTTTCAATGCTATTTTATTTCGATTTCTAAATGTTCCAGGGTAAATTGCCATAAAAAATCAATTTAATTTGCTATTTTTTTTAATAAATCATTTGATTAAATGAAGAGCATATATGATTTTTATAATTAAAAAATAAGTTCATAATAAAAAGAGAATTACTATTTAACATATTTTTTTAGGAAAAGAAAATCAATTTATATCCCTAAACTTGTCAATTTGTACTAATTTTTACTCAAACTTTCAATTTCATCGAATTGCATCTCAAATTTAGATTAATGTTGCAATATTAACTAACTTTAAGAATTGATGTAGTTTTTACCCTCTAGTAAATTTTTGTTCAAAAGGCTATTAAAAAATGTATTCTCACGTGTTCAATGAATTATATAGTATACGTATGGTACAAATTTTCAGAAAAATAGACATTAGAGCTTAATTTTAGTTGAAATTTGTGAATTTTGGTAAAGTTATTTAATGGTTAATACGTGCATTAATCAAACTTAATTTTGTGCAAAACTCAATTTTATTGAAATCAATGATATTTTGGATATTTTTACATTACTTTTTGTTAAAATTAGTGAGTGAATTAACGGAAATTGAATAGTGGATAAAAATTGCAACATTTGTCTCAGTTTATGGTTCAATTTGATAAAATTGAAAGTTTAGAATAAAAATTGATACAACATAACAAGTTTAGGAGGTAAAATTTGTTTTTTTTTCTATTTTATAAAAAAACATATAAAATAAGAAACAAAAAGCGCTATCAAATATATTTTATTATTCTATTTTTTAAAAACATAGTTATTAAACACGTTCAATATTTGTTTTTAAATAATAGAAAACCAAAACTAGAAATAGGGAAAAAAATTCAAATAAATATATTCGAGAGTGCTCAACTATGGCAATCATGTGCCAAAGAGAGCATAGCTTAACTGGTATATTGAATGTGTTAACGACTACGAGGTTTGTAGTTTGAATCCCCCAACCCCTATTGTAGTAAAAAAAAAAAAAAAAACTATGGCAATCATGTTTTTCAATGGCTAAATGCACTTCTCAGCTCAAAAGTTTATATTTAACAATTTAGTCAAAAAACCAATGATAATTAAAAAATGTTTTTTAAAATAATTGATTGGTTTAAATATTTCATCCTTATTTTCTACCCACTTTTCTCCTACTAGTATCTCTTAACATATATATTTTTTTAAATCTTTCTCAGCACACTTTCTCTCACTTATTTGGTTTTTTCTTTTTCTTCTAATTGTTTTTAAGTTAATATAATCATCCAAAAACTATTCATAGTCCGCTTATATTATTATTCTCGAAACACTTGAAACAGAGAATCTAGATACATATTCATCAATTTCAACTTTATTAAGTTCTAAATTGCATGTAAAAAATGTTGATTACGCATATTATATACATCCTCGAAAGAATACATCTAATAGGTAGTAGATTCAATGAATTATGGAAAAGAGCTTCAAAGAAAGTAACGTACTTGAATTGACGATCTTCTGTACTCGTTGAATTGTATGTACCAACCAAGCATCTGCCGCTGCTTCGAAGTAAGAACTTTCGATCTAGAATAGGCACAAGATTCTATCTACAATCTGCAGCAAACCACCAGAAAGAAAAGAACTAAATATCTCATCAATAAAAAAAAAAATTACCAATTTCTATATGTAAAAAAAAAAATGGTCATAGAACAAAAACTGACCATTTACGGCAAAAGAGAGTTTTTTTAGTCTCCTATCCTCCAAGTGGCTTTTGCTTGTGTTCATGCTTGAGCTTGTCTAATTTTTTCACTCTGGATATTCTCTTCTTTTCCATTTTCAGCCTATACCTTTCTTCCCTTTCCCTTTTATAAATCCCTTCCCAAAATACCTCTCCTGTTAACGGCCATAACCATGTCGGTCTCGGGTGATCGTCGTCATCGGCAGCTTCGGCGAAATCTGCATCCATGGCTTTCAACAATGTGATGTTGAAGAATTTTGACCACATGAACTCCTGACGTTCTTCAAGTGGATGTTGCTCCCTTAGTAAACCTGAACGTGGATTTATGTAAACCATTCTCCGCCCACTATGGTATGCCCACACATTTATCAGGATTTCCAAGAGCCGGCAATAACAGTGCCTTCTCTGCCGAACCAAAAGAAGAAAAAAAAGCTCAAGCTGAGAATTTGAAATTTGTTTACTTTGACATTTTAAAGTATTTGTGGATGAATATATGTATTTCTTTTCAAAAAAATGGTAGTGTTTTTTAAAAGTTTAGAGATGACAATTAAAAGTCGGTTGAGAAATTCTGAGAAGAGATGAAAAGTACCTAAAATGCTTTTAGAGAAAACATTTAACTAGTTCTTTCAAATGTGCTAGTATAACAAGTGTTCCACTTAAAAATATTTTTCTGAAAGGCATTCCAAATACATACTTAGTGTGAATCTTTGGAAGGATGACTTTTAGAAGATAAAATGTTCTTCTAGTTCCTTAAAAATACTTTTCAAAGTTTTTCATAAATATTTGGTTAGATATCCAAAGCGAAAAGTGATTTAGAAAGTTTTTTTAAACACTGTATTTCAGGGGAGCATTTAATTAATGCTTCCTCAAAAGTTTTGGAAGTGTATGTAGAAGAAGTGATTTCACCTGAAGAAAAAAAAACCATCCTCAACTCATCCTTAAAAGTAATCTCCTCAAGGAGAGAAATAGGATATTTACCTCCAGCCCTGAGGAAGCCAGCAAACATTCACTGACATTGCCAAGCTTCCTGTTCACGGCATCTACGGAATCAACAAACATCCTGCAGCTCAAATACGAAAATTTCAGTCATTATTCAAGCCAAAAAAATTGAAGCAGAACAACAACTGAGGTAATGTGAGAGATATATATAGGGTTCTGATGTAATGTGCTTACCGGGAAAACATTATAAACTCCACAAATGTAGGGGTTGGCATCACCCAGCTATGCAGAGAAGACCAGAGACCGCCATCATCAGGCATTGGAGGAAGAGCTTCCGAATGTGATGGTGGTAGTCCATACATCTTCCTAAAGGCATCTTCAAATGTAGAACTGGATGGATGTGATTTTAAGTGAGAAAATGCTCAAAATATCTAGACAAAATATACTGATCAAAATATTAAAAGTAACTATTTATGAAATACGCCAATTCAAGCATAGCTTAGTGGATTAGGCATCAATTACGATCCCAAAAGTCGATAGTTTGATCCCCACCCCGCAATTGTTGAACTAAAAAAAATTATTTATGAAATACAATCGTGTTTAAAGCAAGCAAAAGAAAAAAAAAAAAAAAACTTATTGTTTGATATGTGAGCTGAGCTGTATATATGGACGACTCGTGCTCATATACCTTATGGATAAATATAATTCACACTATCACAACCACCCAACCCAACTACGAAGCAGGTGATGGGTGGCTGGCTATAAACAAGGTCTACTTTTACCATCAATTCATAAATCCTAGTTCAGATGTACCAATACCAAAAACCCATGTTTAACAAACAAAAAAAAAAAGGCAAAACAATATCCATAATTGAATTTGCAGTAAACAAAGGAAGCGTTTTATGTGGCCATGGTCCCAAAACAGAGCTTAGACCTTAAGGGAAATCACCTTCACAGTGAGTTTTTCTTTGGAATTGGAGAAGTTTTAAGATGTTCATAGGGAATTTGAAAACTTGGTGCGGGAGACTTCAGTAATTATTCCCCCCTTTTCACTTATGCCAATTGGAGTGCTTTTATTGTAAGCTCCTTTGACATCTTTAGAAATTTTCTTCATTTTAAACTTGTCATACCCTTTTAATGAGAAGTATTTCAGTTTTAAAAAAACAATGAAAGACACCTGACCTTTGAATATGTTGAATAACTGATATATATACCTGCAATGTCCCCGATTGAAGATGTCACATGTGTGCCAAAAAGGACCATCACCACTGTCTATGACTGCATAATCCACGTCCAAGTGCGCCCAGAAGTACATAACTTCTCCTCTAGTATTCTCCTGAATTGCTTCTTCCAAAACCTTTCTAGCCTTTTCAGATAACGAGACCTGAGATAAGACACGAGGCTGATTATGAATTGGAGTAACACAAGTAAATAAATGTAGACAGATGGTTAGGAAAATTTTTCATTTTCAGACCTAGTAGAATGGACGGCTGATAGAATGTCTAAAATTTTTTTAAAGGTAAAAATATTCCTTATCTACGCCTCAACCTCTTAAAATTTCATGTACATTCATCATTTCCATTTCTCTTGAAGCCTTGCAGCCATCCAATAATACAACTAATAAGCTCAAAAGAATGTTTGCAAGATCTTATCTTCCAAGTAAAAGTCCCGGGAATGGATTACCTTCATACCATCAGATTGCCACGATTGGAAACCAATCCAAGGTCTTCTGTGAATTGTATCAATTTTATTTGCAATAGCAAACATTCCTCCAATCTCACAGAGAATGTCCTGATAGAATCTATCTTTCAAAAGGGGAAGCCGCTGGGGAGCATTAACATCATCTGATTTCAACCTCAGTGCTCTCGTAGACTGGAGTGTACAATGTAAATTACAAACAAAAAAGAATGCAAAATGAGTATCTCGAAAGCAAGGAATTCATTCATGTTTAAGAATAGCAAGTTTGTAGTTGGTTCATAAAAAGTTTAAAAATGGTACAAATTTGACGAGAATAATGTTTGATGCCACAAAATTCACAAGTTCAAATTTAACAATCTAGTTGATATTTTTGATGACACGATCTAAATTACATCATCTCCAAATGATATATGTTTAACATTCAAGATTGAGGATCTAGCAAGAGAGCACGATTGAATGGACTAAAATCTTATTTACATTTTCAAATGAATGAATAGCTAAGAAAACAGATACCAATTAAAACAAACAGAAAAATATCAGCAGATAATTTTGGATGGGAGAAGCTCACAAGACTAAGTCCACGAAACAGAGCACCATGATGCAAAAATGGCCAAGCTCCAGGTCCGCTGTATATCTCATAAATGCATACTGGCTGCCCTGCCCTTTCAAGCTCTTCCTCGTCCTTCACATTTTCAAGCTTCATCCTTTCAGACTTCCGTGCTCTACGATAAACTTGTTCCCATGGATCCAATCTGATGTCTGTTCTTTCTTGAAGCTATATAAGAAATCATATACAGCCTTGCTCTCAGGAAAGTGAGTGACAGAGAAATTGCAGACAAGTCAAAATGGAAAAATAGTAACATACCTCCTCCATTTCCACTCTATCATATTCTTCAGTACGTTCTATTTCCCCAATAATATCCCAATCTTGTTGAGTTGGGATATCATGCACCAAAATCTCCTTTCCTGGACTGGAGATGTTTAAGGGACTAACAAGGTCAGAAAACTCCTCTTCAAGTTTAATCACTACGCTAGATTTCTTTTTAACGTTTCCATCACGTTGCTTATTGAAAGATCCTTGCTTTAATTCGTTCCAAAAGAGATCCCATTCCCACACTGCTTCTGGAAGCTGGGTAATGGAACCTGGCAGTATAACTTCTGATGGGAAATTGAGGACTTCCTCCAAGAGATTTGCATATCCAGTAACGCACTCTGAAGCAAGCACATTTTTAGCAAGCAATCTTCCAGATGAAGCAATGTTGTTAGCAATTCTAGTGAGCCTTCCATTAGAACTAAGAACCGAGAGAGCTCTTATCAAAGCATCCGGACTGAATTTAGTAAAAAGTAACCCATGGAACCCCTCAACAACCTGCACGTTTCAAGACACTATTATTATATTAGTGGAGGAAGGGGGGATAGAAGTAAAATGGAAACAAAGGAAAATAAGAATATTGTTCTATAGTTAAATGACTATAGGAGAACTTGAATGAACTTACATATTCGTTAATAATGGGCAAATCAGGTGCCACTATTGGGGTTCCAAAGGTCATGGCCCGAATGAGTAGGGGAGGAAAATCTTGTACATTTTGCGAAGACTCATAAAGAACAACGTCGGCCAAGTATAAAATATCATTTACGTCATGATCAAAGCCATAATGGGTTAAATAATCATGAGGAAGTCCTAAACGTGAAGCAGTTTCCTACATAAGTTAAACGATTGATCATTCTCCAAAGAAATACTTGGATTTATAATATACTATCACAAAAATTCACAAGAAAAATGCACAAATGCAAAGATTGGTGATGAAACATCCTGATCTAGAGTTATACCATATGCATTCCTGCTTCTACAACATTGATGTGACACCAATGCAACTATTGGTCTCGTGTAAAAGGAAGAAATAAAATAAACCAAGAAAGGAAACTAGGTAGTGCATCCACTGACTGTGCCAGCTCATATATGATATATAGCAGTCTTATCCTAAAGGTATCCATGTATTCATTGAAAATAACAAGATAACGCCATTTCTTTGTACCTAGCCTTCGTTGTGTACGCTTATGTTTTTCATTAGCAAAGTCTGGAAAACCATAAAGATTATAAATGACCTCTATATCACTAGTAGATTGTTCAAGCCTCTATAGATAAAGAATTTAAACCTCAATAGATAAGGTAGATCTCCTACCATTATTAGACCCCCTATATCATTAAAGCATATAAGTGACAGACATAGATAATGGAGCTTGGACATAACAGAAACTCCGATCTACAAAAAACAACCTTCCCATGTCCAATGCTTTCTAACCATATTAAACACAAAAATAATATTTATGACTTCACCTTGTTTGATGTTGTCGTTCAATACCAGTCACTATGAAAACTAATTACAAGAAAGTTGTAGTGGCCATATGATACATAAAGGGTGATCCAAATGTTTACTGGCTTCCCTAAAGCTAGCAAGTTGTTTCTCAAACTCACTCAGTCTCAGATGTTTCATGCAAGTATCATCTGCTAATTACTTGTGCATTGGTATTTTATTTTAAAACCATCTGCTGCATCCTACTATCTCAATAGCATTTATTTGTTTCTCACAAAATAGATGCGTTGTCAAGTTGCTATCAGTATATGAAACCTTACATGGCCTTTCATTCACAAATATGCTTTTTTGAGGGATCATTGTAATACATGATACATCTAAACCAGACAAGGCAAAGGGAAGGATCAAACTCCACAGCAAGAATTAATAAAAACTATTGTGAAATCCTCCTTCCTCTTCAAATCTAATCTTTTCCACTTGGTAAAAAACAAACTGTTATGCTACGAAGATGCTAGATTCTTTGGTAAAGTGACGGGCCCATTAATTGGACGTCACAACTCCCAACCACCAACAAAGCAAGGGCAGGATAAACATCCTTCCTTTCAGCCATTTGAGATAATTGAGGAAGCAAAAAAGCATACGGTATATATCCACATATACACTTGCCAAGCCAGAACTTACTCAATCCCCATCATGAATATAAATTTGAAGTTGGTTTCCACAAATGCCCATTCCATATGCTATCTGGAACTATCGGTCCATTACCTAGTCCATCATTTCTTAAGGTAATCTAATTCTGCCTCTTCACACATTCACCTTATAAATTTTCCTATAAGAAAATTAATATAATAGCCTATCTGTTTAAACAAATATTGCAACAACTAAACCAGAAAATTTGTGAATCCAATTATTCATGGAATTTCTCTGTGATTTAAATTTCCCAGCAAGTTTTACTAAAATTTTAAGAAGATAAAACCTGCTTTAATTCAATCAATATTTTCTCAATTTGACATATCCAATAATACATGCCATATCATCTGAAAGAAAGAAAATAGCAGTCATAGGCAAACTGGCAGGTAAAGAAAGCTAAAGATGTAAGAAGCATAACAAAAGACTACCTGCAGAGAATCATTGCATCCATCTGTGGAATTACCACACCAGAAAACAAATTTAAACGACTTTCCAGGATTTTTCTTCCTCGCAAATTCAGTCAGTAGAGGTCCCATGCGATACAATGCCACAGCATATTCCGGTGATAGCTCATTATAGAAGGAATTTCCAACAACAAGAACTATGAAATCTTCTATACCAAATCCAAATTTCTTATGTAATTGATACTTGAAGTGAGACTTCTTATAAATTTCAGCAGTCCAAACATCCAAAGGTGATCCGTGGATCACATGAAAGTTTCCAGTATCAAGCGCGCTATATAACATCTGATGGAAAATGAAATAAAAGATAAGCAGTTGCAAAGAGAAACGTCAATTGTGAGGCTAACCACGGGTCTAAAAGCCACATAATATAAACAGGTAAGTTCACAAACTTACTGGAAGAGCAAAATTGGGGAACACAATAACACTAGCTCTGCTAAAAGTACTTCTCCAATGAGAAACAAGATTCTCCCAGCCCATGTCCTTATACATTGTAAGACGCTTGGCTAGGATATCATCCTGAATGATCCATATCAGTGGTATTGAACAAAAAGGTTCCAGCATAATGCTGCATACGTGAAAAGGCGTTTGTTATTCCATGTCAAGGGAAAATATAAGTCTCATATCTCTTCTCACATCAACAGTACTAAAGAAAAGGTCCCCCCAAACAAGCACCAGGGAAATGCATAATCATTCAGATATTCATAATTCTGCATCAAGTTTCTTCAACAACTTTGCTATCATTACTACTATAGTCTAATTTCAACATCTTCCAGAAAAATGAATATCTCATTGCACCAGTTTCTCTATTTAAAATACCGGTACTACTGATAGAAAAGAAGAAAAAAAAATCAATAGATAGTAAATCATACAAAATATTAACAAGATAACTCGGTGTTTATAAACATTAATTGCAAGGTTAAATTTTCTTTTCATCATAACTACCTTACCACACGAAACCAAACATGAAACCAACATGTAAGATTTAGTTTACAAATGGGAAGGAAGAGTGTAGATGTAGTGATTGAGCCCAAGTTTATTTTATGCCCATACATCACCCCAAGCCTACTATTTTAGCTTCGTAATTTATATTTTGAGAGTGAATGCAGTAATAAATACTTCTTTTCATTGTGGATGCTGAGTTCCATGGATAGATGCAGGAAACAATCCAAGGGGTTCTTGCTAATGATAAACACATCCATTAGATATGCAAACAACCAACAAGTTAGCACTTCTTTTCATTCTTTTGACAAGAAACTATACTTGTAGAGCGCAACAGGCATAAAAAGCATACATTAAATGTTCAGATGTTAAACCATTCAAAGATTCCCTAAAAAGAGATTTAGCGTTGATGCCGCTGGTGTAATAATGTCTATTACTGCATCTTCCTATTTGAAACAGAAGAGTTTGACTGCCAGAATATAGACACCATAGACGTAAACAAGACATTAAATGAAGATTCCTCAGACTTGCTGGTATATAAAAAACTTCTTCACCATATATACTAAATGGAAGGTTAAATATTGATACACATTGCTCCCATCAAGTTGGTTGTTGGTTAGTATGCTTGTACTCAACTCAATCCTCAGTGCACCTAAAGTATAGGATATGATAGGTTATCTAATTTATTAATGTTTATATCATAGCAAGAGGAAGGGCAAAAGTATGGACGATCATTTGGTCATCACGAAGTTCTATGCTTGTGGTTATGGATTATTCTTTCTGTAAGTCCCATGAGTCGGTTAGCTATCTTTTCCTTGCTTGTGAATTGCTAAAAATTTATATTTAAAACATCTTATTCAGTTCACTGTGTGTTGAACTTTCTCAAGGGACGTGTATTCTCATATTTGTTAGGATGTACTTAAAGACAGGCCTGGAAGAAAAAGATACTTTGAAAATCTGCAGTTTCAAGTTTACGTTATATCATTTGGTCTGCAAAAATAACATAACTCTTGATACAAATGCTAGAATACTAAAGATATTTGGATAAAGTTAAATTCTGTACGGATTGGTTAAAACTTTTGGGGGATGTTTGGAGCACCGTGTTGGGTTTGGATGGTTTTGGAATCCAAACTCAATACGTTGTTTGGGCTACTATGTTCAAAACCCAATGAGTTTGAAACACAACTCCATGGTTTTGAACAGTGCACTCCAAACACTGTTTTCTGATTCTCAAGCTTCAGAACACTGCATCCCAAACATTGTTATTCTCAGGCTTTCAAACACCCCATAACAAACCCCTCAGGATTCCGATTCCAAAGGTTCTGATTTCGAAACAGTGCTCCAAACGCCCCCTTGGTATTTCTTTTACTTCACTGTATTTTTAATGGGAAAATTGTATTTTTAAATTGGAGGATTCCTCATATCTTCCTATTCTGTAATTATCTTTTACTTATTAATATTATATGTAGTTAAGTGCAAAATCGAGTAAATTCCACATTATTTAAGAAGTTTTCCTGAAGATGAGTAGTGATTATTTCCACCTACAAGCAGAAAAAACATATGATTTACCAAGGCCCCACATGCGAGAAAGTTCCAACACTTATAAACCTCTTTTAAAAGTATAGTATCAAGTAAACCAACCTTGTAATAGCCTCCTTCCCTTCAAAAGAATCAACGATGATGCCTTCAAAACTGCAAGGATAAAAGTTAACCATTCATGCAGTTCTGAGTACTAACAGAGATCATCTTGTGCTGGTACAAATAGGAAAAGAAACAGTATAAGTCTACGTTTATGTACGTATGCACAACACATGTATGTGTGTATAGAAATGTATGCACTCACAGTAACCAATTGATATGGCCAAACTGCTTTGGGCTTAAAAGGACAAGCCGACCAAGTTCCTGCCACATTTGACGCGCTTCTCCATTGCCAACTGCAAAAATCTGAGACTTTTCCATGAGAATTATAATCATTTAAAAACTGACTGACAATAATACCCTTCAAACATGTAAGTTTTCAACGACACATCCATACCCTGTCTCACAGAATATGTCTAGAGAACCATGTATCGTGTGACTTCTTACACTATGCTATTTCAGCAAATAAAATCAACTAATACGAGTAACAAAAGAAATGTCAAAGACCTCACCTCAAACACATATCCAAGCTCCTTCATGTTCTTCATTACAGTAACTAACAACAAGGATTGTGAATCTTTCTCCATGTTTCTCAATATCTGATAATTTAGGCAAAAAACAAAAATTAGGAATAGTTTGTTTATTTATGAAAGTTTAATTTGTTAGAACGCATTACGCATTTAAATAAAAGTAGCTTTCTTCAAGCGTAGACTACTGAATTAGCCGTGCATTTTAGGATCTTGTGCATGATCGAAGTCTACACCTGATGATACAACATTCACTAACACATACTGTTATATGCACACCGGCACATATAAACGGGTAAAAGCATCGATGGGAAAAAGTTCAGACTAATAAGAGTTGTTAAGTATTAATACAACAAATTTCTCAAAAATAACCAAGATTCTGCATCCAAAAGAATGAAGTTCAACCTTAAAACTCAGAATGACAGGAAAATTGATAGTGGCTACTATGCTCTACAAACCAAGAATATTCAGTCACTATGACAAAATCTTACAGATTGTGAAAATTAAATAGTGGACGCTGTAGGGAAAGCATGGAGTCGAAAGTGAAAAATTATTCAAGAGTATACACTATGATATCCCGTCAGCTTATAATATTTATAGACGCCAAAACATGCTGATTCCAAATTGATGATACTATTGGCATATGATTACAGTAGGTATGTAGGGGTTAGGCTCACACTAGAATCCACTGTTCATTTCCATTAACTGTATCTTATCTTGCCATTCAAAGTTTTTCCCCTACAGTTCTTCCATTCCTCAAAGTTTAAAGTCCAGACTATATATTCTAAAAACAGGATTTCATTTTTAATGCAAATTTACTGCAAAAGAAGAAGAAGAAGAAGAAGAAGAAGAAGAAGCTAAAAGCAGTTTACAAAAGGCTTCGGATCTAAGAGTTTGACAAGAAGTTTATGATGTTTTATTATAGAAATCAACAACAATAGTATTCTATCTGACTGGAGGTTGCAACTTTGAAGTGTCAGTTAGCCTGCTTCCATGATATAGTGTAATATAAGAACTGCATTGCAGTGACGCTTTAATCGCCACCTCGAAAAGATATGCATTCGTTTCTATAGGTGCTTGTAACTTCCCGCTCAGTCACTTAAAAGATCAATACCATCAGCAATGCCATAGAACTCAATCTATGACTTTAGAATTCTTAAGACAGAGTACATTAGTCATATGAACGTTCAAATTCTCGTTGCTGGACTCCATAGGGAAAGCTGTTGCACTAGAGGTATGCATATCACTCTGATTACAAAGTCGTACAAATAATTTCTTTCATAAATCAAAAAACTACACAATCTATTATTCCACACCTAGCGGTGATACTAGTTTGAATTCGTCTTCCAAGACAGAAGGCATAGAAATGGATAGTGGAGGACGTAACTCAATTCATTGTCAGATAAGTTCATTCGAGTGACTAATTAAATTATAACTTGAGAATGCAAGAAAGAATCGAAACTCGATCACTTACCAGAGCAATCCTCGGTTTCCGATAACCAAAACGATCCTCCGAGCGCAATCGATCAAGATCATTACCTTCTATAAACCTTCGAGGAATCCTCTGCGGCACGAACTTAAGCGTCATCCCGAGCTTCAACTCTGTCTCGCGCGACCAAGCTTTCTTGCTCCTTTTCAAGAACATCGAAGTCATCTTACTCTCCAGAAACAACGAAACCATGAACAGCATGAGCAATGAAAAGCCAGCAAAAACGAAGAACGATCTCCTTCTGAACGCAAACCAGTGGCGATCGGACCGGCCGAGGTTTGATCGAGAGCGCGAGATAGAGCGATCAGAGGACACATTGCCTTGCTCCTGATGCTGGTTGAGATTTCGCCTCGAAAGAGAGAGGTCTCTGAACGAAATGGAGCTGAGACCACCAGCGCCGTCGTCATCGGCCGGTGGAGATGAGTCCGGCACCATTAAGGAGATTGTTCGAAATCTTCTTCTCGAGAAAAATGGCGGGAAACTGTACTGGTTTAGAGATGGTGAGAGTAGGAAGTTGAAGCTTTGGTTGTTAGGGGGAAAGGAAAGCGAGAGTAGCGCGAAGTGAAGAAGTGAAAGTGATTCGTTTTTTGTTTTCTTTTCTGTTTTGGTTATTCTTTTCTTTTCTGGTTCGTTTTTATACCCGTCTGGTAATAGGGAAAGTTTCTGTTTGAGTACAAGAATTTCCCTCTGGTCATAAATTAATAAATAAATAAATAAACAAAAATATTTCTCGTGATCCCTAATTCAGTTAATGGGATATTTGGCGGTTAACGAGAAAGTATTTATTTCAAAAAAACCAGAAAATCGTTCTCGAAAAACGTAAGCTCATTCTTCGATTTATCTCAAAAAGAAAAAAAGGACAAAAAAAACGAAGTAAAGAAAGATGAGTCTTCGATTTTAAAGAGCGGGATGACATTATAAATTATAGACTAAATTATAAAAGATACTTTGAACTTGTTGCTTGTTTCAAAAATATGCTTTTCAAAAATATTAATATTATTTTTAAACTTTCATAAATGCTTTAAAACTATCATTAGAATAGAAAAATCGTTAAAATGTTGGATTAAAAGTCAACATGCCTAAATGTCGTTCTCCCATATTTAATCTAGGCAAAAGTTTGAGTCATCGTCACGTCGTTTTGGCCTTTTAGATCACTGTCACATCAAATTTTTATCTAACATTCTAAAAGATTTCTATTCCAATTGTAATTTTGAAACGTTTATGAAATGTCAAGGTAAAATGAAAGAATATGATTATTTTTTAAACAAATGGCAAAATTTAGAAGTATTTTTTTATAATTTAGCCTAGATTATAATATACCATGTGTTTACAAATAATGGTAAGGAAAAAAAATACTAATTTATTTTTAAAAAAAATAATAATAAACTAAAGAATTAGTACAAAGATGTCTAATTAATTTAGTAATGGGTTTGTTTTTTTAAAATAGGGTCAGTTGCACAGATGACAAAAAATAAAAGCCCAATTGCACGTGTGTCTACCATTTATTCCTATTGCAAATGTTGCAAAAAAAAAAAATTCAGCCTAGTCCAATCGGAGTCTGTGAAATGTCCAAAATAACCTTCCTGTGCAATCCCACGTGTTTGCAATGTGACGTATATCAACAGTCTATCTGTGATATACCCTTGATATAACTAATATGAAGTATATTGGTGACATACCACTGATATACTTTATTTAAATATATCAATGAACTTGAATTTCTAATACTTAGTCTATCAATAGTATATCAAAAAAAAGCTAATATGAAGTATATCAAGAGTATAATAGTAATTTATATTCAATGTATCTTTTTTTTTTTTTTTTGAGTTCAATTTATATTCAGTGTATCAAATATACGTAATATGAAAACTTAAGTATATCAAAATGAAAGGAAATATACGTAATATAGAGTATATCAGTGATATACTACTGATATACCTTATTTTAGTTTTTGACTTTATTAATCATTTTTTGTTACTCCATTTTGGTTGATACACTTGTTTTTAGTTGATACACTATGTCGGTAGTAAATGAATGATATAGTATTTTGTCACTTAAAGTGATGAAGCATATCACCAAATGAAGCATATCACTAATATGCTACTGATATACTCAGTGTTAGGTATATCAGTGATATACCAAATATGCAAAATATCATTGATATATTACTAATATACTTCATATAAAGTATATCATTTAATTGATATATCTAAAAAGAAGTATATTAGTAGTAAATTAGTAATATATTGCTAATATACTTCATTTTAAGTATATATCAGTTGACTGATATACCAATGTACTATTGATATACTATTGATATACCAAATATAAAATATATCAGATATACTATTGATATACCTGTTGATATACTAATGAGGGTAAAACTGGAATAATAAAAAAATGAAAATCAATTTTAAATTTTTTTGCTATATTTGTAAATCTTCAAAAACCATAGCTAGATTTGTAAATATTCTAATATTTTTTGTACTATCCATTACAATTCCCCTCGAAAATAATTGAAATCGGCTTACAAAAGAAAAAATTATTTTAAAAAACTTATCTAACTCCAAAAATAAAATTGTATTTTTTAATTTTTAATTTTTTAAAATTGGATTAATGTATTGAGAAAGATTTTGAAAAGCATCGTGATCATTGCCTATCTTCTCAATATTTTAAAAAATGTATAATAATTATCTCATAATACTTTATGTAGTAACAGTAAATTTATTTAGCAAATGCCAACAAGAGCATAGCTCAACTGACATAAAGTATGTATTTATGACAAAATTCAAATCTTCCACTCCGTTATTGTTGAACTCAAAAATAAATAAATAATCGTTTTAAAAAAAAGTTTATTAGTTGAGTAAGATATTAATAATTTTTTATAGGTTAAGGTTCGAATCTTTGCACTGCACATGAATAATTTGGATCAAACTATTTGTAACAATTACAAAGTGGGTCGTATCAATAGTGTTACCAAGATAAGACACCATATCTTATCCATATACTATAGACTTTTTAGATTATTACTTGAACACGATCATCTGTATGTCAACTACATACTGTTCAATATTACAATAATAACCTTAGATTTTACAGAATATTGGATAATGTTATACATAATATAAAATAATAAACCATTTTATTAATAAATGAGAAAATGTTTAATTACAAAAAAAAAGGGGGGCTTTAGGGCATTAATTTCTACCATTTATTTGAATTATATGTAATATTTAAAAAAGTATCATTTTTTAAATCGAATTAGATTTAAAAAATGGTATTTTAATCTCTCAATTTTTAATAAATTTCAAATTTAATAAACAATTTGGTTGCCTCTCCCTAAAATGTTCTCCTTGATTGCACAAATCCTACCCGCAAAAATGAATTATTTTTTAGTTCAACACCATGTCGAAGTCGTGGGATTCAAACATCTTTCTTCTTGGTTGATGGTATTTGTTGAGTTATACTCAAGTTGGTCCTTAAATACTACTTGGTGCACATATATAATAATACCAAGATTTTATGTTGATGTTGATATCTCAATTTTATGGAAATGTTGATGAAAACATCGATAACATGATTTTAAATGTCGATGTCGACAAAAATGACGACGTCTCAATTTTATGGAAATGTCGATGGAAATATTGATAAAATGTTGGCGTTGCTTAATATTTTTTTAAAAAAGATATAAATATACTTTTCAAAATATAAATATAAATATAAATATTCATTGAAAATATTTAAATTAAAAAAAAAAAGCATTTAACACTTTTAAAATAAGTTTAAATTTTTTATTACTAATATTAGGTATACATCAATGATATTTTGTTAATAATTTTGTTATATTTCATCGAATTTTATATGATATATTGATAATGTGGATTCATCTTTCATGTAGGGATGTCCACGGGGTAGAGCGGGGATGGGATGGCTTCTCCGTCCCTGTCCCTCCCCAACCTCGCAAAATTTCCTGTAAAATTTTGTGGGGATTGCGGCGAATTTTTTTTGCTAGGAATTATTCTTTTTGTAGTTTTTTTAATCTCAATTGAATCAAATAATTCTTTTGATAAAATTTTAAATTGTTAACTTTTCATGAAAAATATCCATTAATTTTCAATTAGATAATTAATTATTCACGAAAAAATCTTCATTTAAATAGTTAATTTCCTAAAAATATATATATCTTAAAGATAAAATTCTTAAACCTCCTAATGGAAGCATATGTTTAACCATATAATTCAAACATATCTAATTATCTAAATCATTAACAATAAAACTTTATATATATATATATATATATATATATATATATATATATATATATAAACAGGGCAGGGAATGAAGGATTGATAGGGCCAACATAGTCCTATATTTTTATGCCTAAATCATGTTAGTTTAGAGGTTTTAATGTAATTAATTGACCATTTTGTAGGGATTTGAGCATAAGGCACGTTCCAGGAGATTCTACATCGAATCTCGGTTCCAACGCATCAAACCGGAGGTCATTCGGACACCCAAGTGTCTAGACGCTCCGTCGATTCCTATAAATAGAGTTTTTTTTGTCTTTTAGGTCATTTGTCTCCGATTTTCAGCCGTCATGAGACCATTTTAAGTTTTCTCCTCTCCGATTTTCAGTACGTTAGGATAGATTAGGAGTTTTTCATCAAACTTTGGTGTCGGGCTACATCGTTTCGATGTTCGGCTAGACTTTCGACGCCATTTCAAGGTTTTAAATACGGTATTGTGCATTTTATTGTGAGATTTGGTTGTTAATTTAATTTTCCAGCACTATTTTATTGCTTGCAAATTCTTGTGCTTATTCCTAGTTATTTCTACTTTGATTGAACTGACAAATCAATTAATTTAGAGATTTCTTAGCTATGCTAGATGTATTCGTAGGTGTCCTCGATCTCTAGCTTAATTTGAGTAGTAAATAGGCCGATAGTCACGTCGGTTAAATTAAGTAGAATTGTTTGATTACGAGTACATGGTAGGTCTTAGAATTGTTAGCGCGAGCTTAGTTAATTTAGATCGACCAATCTGAATTAATTAGCACGTTTCGGCTTATCCCTTGGGTTTAATGCGTTTAATTAATTCTTTTGGTATTGATCGTGCAAAATAAGTTGATTAAATTAGAACCAATTAGGCGTTTGTAAATTGGTTTAGGTTTAATTAAGGGAGGCTCCTACAATGTCTCGAGGAGTTCAATCGGTCTTAAAACATAGGAAATGGCCTGTTAGGTTAGTTTCAATGATCGATACTTTGCATAACTACTTGTTTACCCCCGATTCGATGCCCAAGGTGAGATCTTTATTTTTACCACTCTTTGTTTAGTCCTTCTGTCTCTATTTTATGATTAACTCCCCCTCAGTCTGTGTTAGTCCGTGTCATTAAGAAAACTAATTAATTGAAATCAATTTATTCGGTTCCTTGTGGTTCGACTCGGTCCACTATTAATTACTACAAATAGTTAATTTTAGATCGGTATTATAAATTTTAGTTTGACGAGTCTTTGACAAGCTCCTTCAAGGATCAAGATGGAGAATACATTCTCCGTTCCCATCCCCATTTAGCTTGTGGGGATTTTTTTCCTCTTACTCCTTCTCTCGGTTCTCACCTAAACAGGATTTTTTTCGTTCTGTTAGATATGGGTCTCCGTAAGAAAAATGAACATCTCTACTTTTATATCGATGTTGAACCCATATATATAGATATATATATATATATATATATATATATATATATATATATATATATATATATATATGATGTGTTTCTTGTGTTATTTGAAAATTTTCTCTCCCAAAAAGAGAGTGAGAAAGAAAGCCTCGTGGCTTCTCGAGGTTTCTTACCCCAAAGGAATTTTTACATAATTAATTATATTTAAAATAGGTATTTTTATTAATGTACAAAATATTTGAATATTTTCAAATCTAGATTTTTTATGCTTTTTTGGTATATTATACCCTTTTATCTCTCTTTAAGTAAACCATATATTAATTATATCTTTATATTTTCGTTTCTCTCTCTTTAATTAAAACATATATTAATTATGAAGTTTTTTATATTTTATATTTTATTTTATTCCAATCCCATAATTATAGCGATTTGTCTCCCTCAATTTACCATGATTTTAGCGTAATCAACCATTTTCTTCCACTTCTTGTTTTCAATCTCTTCAACCATCACGTTTTCACACAATTCATTCTATCTCTGAATATTTCTCTATCTTATAGTCTACCTTTTCGATCTTCATCAATATATGTCTTTTTGTGCACGAATGAATTTATATACTTCAATATATATTACTAGTATATATCTATTTAGATCCATTCATATATAAATGAAATTTATATTTTTCAATATATATTGTTAATATATTCATGTTTACATTATATTAAGTAGGAATGAATTTTATATACTTGAATATAATTTGTAAGTATATACTTGTTTACCTTCAATAAACTACGAATGATTTTTATTTACTTCAGTATATATTTATTTGTATATAACTGTCTGTTACAAGGTCATTTATTAAACACATCAAAATATCTTTTGTATATTAACATGTATCCAATAAATTTATATACCTGTGTACATTCTTTTATATCCCGAATCTATCAAAATAACTTTTTCAATCTACTTTCGAATATATATACTATATTTACATGCATTATTTCATCTTTATTGAAATGTGTATTCCATTTATTACGAATTTTATCATGTACACTTGGTATATTTAGTTATTTGCAAATATATACTCAGTATATTTGTTTGTCACCATCATGTATTCCAAGTATTATAGATTTCGTTAAATACACTTGATATACATATGTTGGGTATATTTATATATTTATATTAAACAAAAATATACCTCATATTATTAAATATACTTAAATACTTAAGAAATATACATGATATGTAATAACTATGCAACCATAAAAAAACGTATTGTTTAAAAAAAAAAAACCTAATATAAACGACAAATATATATTTCATACTAGGATAAAACCTAATTCAATCTTACATATATTCGTTTTGAATGATTATAAATATGCTAAGGTATATATTCATTTTAAAATGTGAACATAATGTTGTGGCTTCGAGCTTAGAAGAGTTCGTATTTTTGTTCTCTTTCATCGCGATTTCTATTTTTCATTTTGCAAGATATTTGTCCTATTGAAATCTTTCAAACTGGTTTTAACAAAATCAATTAAGCTAATAAATCATTTAGTCAATTTTTAGAAAATTATTAAGAAAAATGCATGTTTCTAGGAAATCACTAACAACGAAATTTTTTTAAAGAAAATTTGCAATAATAAATAGTTGCAAATAAACTTATTTTTTTTGGGTTAAATTACAAGTTTAATTTAGTCATTTAATTTTTATGTTCGTGTTTAATATACTATTGAACTTTAAAAAGTACCTAATAAGCTTTTGGGCTTTCAATTTTGTGTCTAATAAATCATTGAACTTTCAATTTCGTGTATAATAGTTAGGTCCATGACATATTTAACATTTTTTTTAAATCAATAAGTCTATTAAACATAAAATTGAATTTTGTGTCTGATAAGACATTAAACTTTCAATTTTGTGTCCAATACATATGCGAATTTTAAAAATTTTCAAATAGGTCAATAACTTATTAGATACAAAATTGAAAGCTCGGGAGTTTATTAGACACAAAGTTAAAAATTTTGATCTTTATTAATTTAAGGATCTATCAGACATAAAATTAGAAGTTGAAAGACATATTAGATACTTGTTAAAATTCATAGACTAATTTATCTCAAAGCTCAAAGATATAACTTGAGCCAAAGTGAGCATAGCTTAGTGGTAATTGACATTTTTTTTTTTCTTGAAGTCAGAGGTTCAAATATTCGTACCCCATATTTGTTGTACTAAAAAAGACAAAATTTGAAATTTACTCTTTTTTTTTTTGTGGTTATATTGTTGGGTTTTGGAGCCAAATTAATGCTATTGAATTTACAATAATATCCCTCTTTATTTTGGAGACATGCACACACAAAATCAATTTTGGTTTGCTGGAGCTTTTGGCCCATTTAGCATTTAAGGCCCACTATGGTTAATTTAGGTTTAATGGCTGCATATATATATGTACATGTATGTTGGCCAAAACTAACTGGAAGAAGAAAAACAGTGTGTGACCTTTCATCTTTTTAATTGAAATCACAGTGTGTGATTTTGTGTGCGACAGTGAGCGAGAGTGAGAGAATTGAGAGTATTCTCTCCTTGGATTGAGAGTTTATTCTTTATTGTTTATCTCAAGCTATCGGATTGTGATATTTGGAAGTCAATAGTCATTGTTGGGCTATTGAGGGTTAGTTTGTAGCGCTAGTTTGAGGCTTATTGTAATCTTCCATTTAGTAGAATCTGCAGTTGCAGAAACTAGACGTAGTCCCGAGTTTGGGGCGAACCAGTATAAACTTCGGTCTCGTTCTCTTTTCCCTATCTCTCTTTAATTATTATTTGTGACTTTTATTTGTTGGCTTATCCTGTGGAAGGGGTGAATTAATATTGTAGTAATTTAAATTATCATTATTATATTATTATTTTTTCTCCCAACATATATGAATGGTATAGTACTAATTAAAAAAAAACACATAGTTAAGACCACATTTGATAACTATTTGATTTTTAGTTTTGGGTTTTTGAAAATTGTATTTGTTTTTTTTTATTATTTCTCTACAATAAGTTTCGTCTTTCTCATATAAACATTGGAATTATTAGCTCAATTCCAAAAACAAAAATAATTTTTTAATAAATACGACCCCGTTTGATAACCATTTAGTTTTTTTACTTTTGTTTTTTAAAATTGTATTTGTTTGCTCATCATTTCTCTACCATGCGTTTCATTTTTCTTAAGAAAACATTTGAATTCCTAATCAAATTCCAAAAACAAAATCAAGTTTTTTAAAGCTTACCTTTTTTAGGTTTCAAACCTTGACTTGGTTTTTGAAAACAATGTAAAAAATATATAACAAAACAAGGAAACTCATCGATGGAAATAATGTATTTATAGGCTTAATTTTAAAAACACAATGTTTATAAACTTGATTAGAAACACAATAATTTTGAAAACAAAATTTGACTTGGTTTTTTAAAAAAATGTAAAAATAGATAACAAAACAAGAAAAATCATAGGTGGAAATAATATTTATAGGCTTAATTTTAAAAAACACAATGGTTATAAAATTGAACCTACTTTTTTTAGTTTTCAAAATTTAACTTAATTTTTAAAAATATATGTAAAATGTAGATAACAAAACATGAAAATCTATAGATGAAAGTAGTATTTATAGACTTAATTTTTAAAAACTAAAATTAAAAATTAAATCATTATAAAACGAGTACTAAATTGAGTACTTTATCCGAAGAAAAATACTACAATTAGAAATATTGTACCACTGAACGTGTGGAGCATTATGCAATGAGTTTTGGGAGCTGTGCGTGCGGCGTGGCTGCGCGGGCACTAGTTTAAGTTGACTTTTATTTCATTATTACTTTCTTAATGCGCGTTTTAGTTTTAGCTTAGCATCCAAAGCCTTTGTGTTTTAGCCTTTTCTTTTGTGATCCTAAAAATCATAAAAAATCTCTCATTGTCTCAAGGTTTGGTTTCTGTTTCACCTTTTTTTATCAAGTTATTAAATTAAGAATACAATTGTTCAAAAAATTTAAGTATTAGCAATCTTCTCCATTAGTCAAACGTTCTAATTTCTACCTCTGTAATTATAAGTTTACATTCTTAACACAAGTATTTCTGTTTTGTTTTTTTAAAGAAAACAAAAAAAAAAAGCTAATTGTACATGATTTTACATACTTTTAGAGTTGGAGAAAATATCTTAAATTAATTAAAAACTAGTTTAGTAATATGGCTAAAAGTATTGTTAAAAATTTTAAATAGACCACTTGGTCGAGGGTACATGTTTTATGTCAATTGAGTTATGCTCAGTTTGAAAAAAAAATATTTTCAAATATTTAGTCATGTCAAACAATTTTAATAGCATTTTTAAACAAAAGTTATCAATGCTTTTAGATTAAACCACTTAGCATTAATTTATCGTTCTAAACATTTTTTTCCATTAATTATCTATTCTCTACCTACACTTTCTTTTACCAAACTTCTTTCACACATAAACTCTCTCACTAGCAAACCTCAATGAAGTTTAATTAGCTAAGACATGTAACATAATTTCTACTTCCATATATGTGTGGTTGAACGAAAAAAAACACTATTCTTGTTTTTTCACACATCTGTCTCTCACTCGTTTTCTTTCTCACTTTCTTTCACTTTTTTTTTGTTAGCTTATATTTTTATACATATTTTCTCTCACTCTCTACACCTTGACATTAATTTCAATTGTTTTGAAAATTATTTTAAAACATATAAGTAATTTTTTATATAAGTACTTTAGAATAAAAACACTAATTAAATATCATCCAAAGTAGTTTAAACGATTTTACATTTTATAAATATTTTTTGACACGTTAAACATGATGAAAAGAAAATTAAAAGAGTGTTTTAGTAATTGACAATATATACTAAAGAAAGCTAGAAAAACAGTTTTTTTTTTTTTTTTAATGGCTCTCATAGTGGCTACTTGGAAATGTTCTTAAATATTCACCGTCTTGTTATTGATATATTTTTCCATATTTAATAATCACTTTTGAAAATTTATCATGTTCCACAAATTTTTCGATCTTGTTCATCAATTCAAATCAAAAAATGAGTTTTAATTTTGAACTTGATGTAATTGGATGGGTTCATATAACACAAGCTTTAATAAATTAAAAAAAAGATTTTGATTTCACTTGATTAAATTATTTAATATATCACAATTTTATAATTGATAAATATTTTGGTCCATCAGATTACATTCATGTATGTACACGATACAAGTCCTTAGCTAGATTTGTATGCACACAGAATCTTGTAAATATTTCATGTAACCAAACATAAGGGACCGTCATATTTAATACCATGTATATACAAAATATCATTATTTTGAAATAAATATTAAAAATTCATATTGATAATATTTTTTATTATTTTTATTTTTACAGTTTCGTGAAACATCTCAAAGGAAAAAAAAATATCGGGAAACATGTATATTTAAAATTGACATGACATGCTTATTTCCTGTTTTAAAAAAAAATCTAAAAATTGGTAGAAATCGTGTCTAAATTTTGAGAAAAACTACCAGTTTCTTGCCCACTGTTGACTGTAAATCTTATTATCGACTTTACAAAATTCAAATAAAATATATTTTATTATTTTTATAACTTTAGATTACGTATTATGTTTATAATTTTTTTTTTTTGACAATTTATGTTTATAAATTTTTTACTTCAACTTTACGTATTTTGTTTTTTAATAAAACGCTGAACACTTGTAAAGTTGCGTGCAGTTTGTACAAATAACATAAAGATCAAATAAATCTCCTGCATGTCATTTATTATGTTCCGAGTTCATATAAATAATAAAAAAAATATTCTTATTTTACTTTTTTGCTTTAGATTATTATTATGTTGTCTTTCAGCTTTTTTTTTTAAAAAAAATTACTTGCATACAAATTTAATTCACATTAAAAAAAAAAAAACTTAATATTTTAGTGATAATTGAAAGGATGTCCAAAAGCACCATTAATTCAGCTATTTTTTTAAAAAATTGACACACTCACAAACATTTTTTTTTTTCATTTTTACATTTCAAAATTACATTTAAATTTATTGTCATGAAAACTATTTTTAAAAAGTTAACCAAGATCTTAAAATTTCTTTTAACAGATAGATTATAAAACAAAAAAGTTGCAAGCTAAGTAAACAATAATATCTTTTAAGAAGAGTATAGCTATCAAATGAGTTCATATTCTTAGATAAAATTTTATATAATGAGATACAACTTACCCCACTTTTGTTTTTTTTATGAATAGACAAAATCAGACACATTAACTCAACAAAATAAAATCATTGCAACAAGGAAAATTGGAAGGAAAAAAAATCCCCAAGTGCCCACCTCAAATCACCCTCAATTCATCTGGAAGCTCATCAAATTAGAGGCCCTCAATGTCTTCCTCAACATTGTTTTCATATTTTCACTAACGATATAATATTGTTCATCTTTTAAGTCTAAATTTATATGATTTTATTTTATTTTTTCATTTAAAATGTATCATATCTAGGAGTGGATCTAGAATTTCTAAAATACATGGATCTATCATAAATTTAATTAATAAATAAATATTAAATAATAAAAGAAGAAAAGTAATAGTTTGGTCAAATAATTAAAAAAAAAATCTTCGATCTTACCATGAGCATTTATAAATTATTTGAATAAAAGGTTAACGAGTGAAAATAAGATATACACTAATTGAGTTTATTTGGTTTTCTTCAAAAAAAAGATTGAGTTATTTGGTTAATTTAAGTACAATAATATGAATATAATGACAATAAAATTTTTATATTAAAAAGTAACGCTAGACAAAGCTTGAATCATATAATTATACCATTTTAAAAAAATTATAGAATACACAAGAAATTAAAATTAAATAATTAAAATGGAAGAATAAAGCAAAAAAGAAAGAAAGAGTACTATGGAAAATATATAATATATTTGTTGTTAATAAAATTATAATTCTATAAGTAATTATTCTTATAATTTGGAGGGTCATGGTCTCTTAGTCCCTTAAGTGGTCTCCCACTACTCATACCAATAGAAATATTATCATTTACTAAATGCATCACATTCTTATCTTTTAACTGGTGATTCACATTTCTAACACGACACGTACCTTAGTCTTTTGCATTCAAAGAAAACGGATAATAAAAACAAAACCCAATAAAAATAAAAAAAGGTTATAGATTATAGGGGCATGGTATAAGTGTCCACGAGGTTGTCCAAGTTTTGAAATTTGAAAAAAATCACCAAGTATAGTAATTATTTAAAAATCTTACAAAAAATAAAAAAAATAAAAAAGTTTGTGTATGTAAGGAAGGTAGGAAAAATTGTGCATAAGCATAAAGATAATAATAAGCGGATGATTAATGCTGAAATCCAAGCAGTTGGTACGCTACCAGACACCTCACGTGGAAAGATTCACTTTTGGCAATGAGTTGGTATTTGGTAAACCCAATCCCATCCAAAATCCTAATCCAATTTTCACCCTTTTGTATTTTTTTAAATAATAATAAATATTATTTATTTATTCATGTATAAATTATAATTCAACCTGGGAGAGATCTGGTGCCGGTAGCTGGACAACCTTATTGAGGACTTTTCCAAGGTATCCGATGCTCTAAAACGCACCGTTTTGGCGTTGGATCTTCGCGATTGAGGTTCATTTCTTGCCGCCGCTACTCCACGCGCGTGATTCCAACGTTACCTTTATGGCAAAATTTACGGTCTTATTCGAATTTGTCGCTGGATAAATTATTATTATTATTTTCCCTTCTTAGTTTATGAAATATATTTTGAGAATAATAGTCTTCGTTTTTTTTAATTGTTATTCTGTTTGATCTTAAACTTTGTTACTTTACAAATATATAAATTCAAGTCAATGTAGCTCATAAATAATTACAAATTACTTTTATTATATATTCTACCAAGTTGAGTGAGTCAATTTTATCTTCGAAGATTTTGAGTTTATCAAATAAAATATTTAGTTTGAATAAGTCATGAATATTTATTTGTTGGGTTAGTTGCTATTTTTTAATTATCTATTGTATAACTAGTCTAAATGATTTGCTAATATGAGTTAGAAGTAGGCCCTCTTTTGGTAGATATATACAAATTTTGTGATTGAATAGATTGATTTCTTTTTCTTGTGGTTTTAGGTGTTATGTGCTTGTTCCAACTCAATTATGTGGTTGAATTTGATTGTATTTGGTAGTTGGCTGATTCAATTAGGATTTTTTTTTTGTTGGATTTTGTGTTTGTTGACAAGATTTTGAATAACCTAACTTTTTTAAAATAAAAAATACATATTAATTGTATCAATATTTAGCGATTTTTTTTTCAAGAAGTTCGTCACAATGTAACTGACAATTTTACGCAATTAGATGCATGACTATGAAAGAAAAAAATACAAAAACAATTCAAATATGTATCTAGTGATTATTAAGAACACGTAGACGATTATTAAAAAAACAATTAGATTGTCATGTCTCATTGAATAATTTTTTTCAATTTATCAATTGGCCAGCAAAATTGAAAATTTCGATCAAATACAAATTTGTAAACAATTATTTGAGATATATACAAGCAAATTTTAACCTCATCCTCTTCAAAAAATTAAAAAATTCCGAACAGTAGAAATTAATGGTGGAAATTCAAAACCGTATATGATTAAAATAAGCAAGAGAATGTTTAAAATTTCACGAAGCTTTAAACACAAAAGTTTGTCTGGATCGATGCTCTCATGCATCCAAACTCACAAACAAAAATTCAAAAGAGAGAAAAAAAATAATAATAACATCAATAAAAATTGGGATATGCCACATCAGATTCATGCCATGTGTTAAGCAACATTATGGTAGGTTTGAACAGCAGGTTCCTTTCTTTTGCATGTGCAATCATATGAGTATGTCACGTCACGAGAGACGACATACGAACATGTAGTAAAAAGAAAAGCGTGCGAGTGAGTGAATTGCACGCGCCATTGAGCGCGTGCTTGGAAAAGTGTTGGATTGGCCTAACGAACTCCCGCTGCAGCAGTGTTCCACATGTCTATGTCCAAAAAGCAAGAGAGCCCACGACGCCGAGAAGAGATCGGGCAAGGCTATTAATTAACCAGATCGCCCCAATCTTAACACGATCCGTCCAATGGGTACTTTTACTTCTCTTTTACATTCGACACGTGGCTTGCTCTTATTTGTCACTTCTGTCAAACCTCTTTGTAAATTTCACCTCATTCCAAATGAAGTAATTAGAGGTGGAAATTATTATTATTATTATTATTTAGTTTAATGGTCGCGGAATGAGAGATTGAATCATAGATGATTAGATTGATAAATGTTACTTTTTTTTTTCCTTTTAATACTTAGCTTTTAAATTTTATTAGATTAAATTACAAGTTTATGGTCTTGCACTTTCGAAGATGTGTCTAATTAGTCGTTAGCTTAAAAAAATATATAACAAGTTCTTGAAATTTTGATGTTGTGTCTATTAAGTTTTAACTTTAAATAGTATTTAATAGGTATATATGAACTATGCATTTTGTGTTTAATAAATTATTGGACTTTAACAAATGTCTCATCAGTTAGGAATTTATTAGACAAAAAATTAAAAATTTAATGACTTATTAAATACAAAATTGAAAATTTATAGACTTACTAGAGTATTTTGAAAATTGAGTACCTATTAGACGTAGCATTGAAATTAGTTTGGAAACTAATTAGACACAATTTTATAAATGTAGAGACTAAACTTGTAATTTAACTGTTATGTTGTTATATATGAATTTTATGTTTAGTAATTTAGTTTTGAATGGTTAGGTATAATATTTCAATTTGTTGGTTTTGAATAAAAAGTAAATTTAGTTATTATTGTATTTTGTTAACTATAGAAATTTTATATAATAAGTGTGTTTGTTCATTTATCATATAATTTGACGTTTGCATAAATTTATATGTTTAAAGCCACATCTTAGTTATATACATTTACTTAAATATCATATATTTAAATCCTCATTTCGTTGTTGAACTTTTAAAAACATCACATGTTACATATATGTATTAAATTTATAAATGAATTTAAATTTTGAATAAAAAAAATATGGCAATATAGAACAATTTTTTTAAAAAAATTATGTAAAGTTTAAAAAGTTTAAACTTTTGAAAGTTTAAAGTCTAAGTCAAATAGATCAATATAGGTTTTAAATAAATATATTTTGATTAGACTAACACATTAATAACAATTAGTTGCACTTATTTAGCATAAAAGATATAATGACGAAATTACACTTTTAGGTGAAAAGATAAAGTTCATTTTTAATAATTAAAACATGTAGTGACTTAAATAGTAACATTATCTCGATACATCAAATCATCTAGGACAAACACAATTGTTGATATAAAAATGTCATTATTAAGCTTTGTATAGATGTATTCATTTCTCATGCTATGGTTGCACAAATAAATGTAATATATTCGGGTTTTTACAATATAAGAAACATATTTATAAAATGAAAAGACTTACCGTCAAAAAGAAAGAAAAAAAAAACATAAAAAGACTTGAATGCCCTTAAGAGAGAGACTATCCATGATTTCTCAAGTTATACCGTGCTCTTTTTTTTTTTTTTTTTTTTTGAAAATAGTTATACCGTGCTTTTAATATATACAAGATTAGCAACTAAATGCCACCTTTAGTTTGATATTCATTATATTAGATATGCAAATTTCATGAAATTAAATTAGATTGTAAATGTCAATTCGAGCATAACTCGGTGGATAAAACACCAATTAATATTATAAAAGTCAATCCACCTCGTAATTATTGAACTAAAAAAAAACTATGTTGTTAACAATTTGGAGAGTCCCAAATCTTACTTTCCATATACAAATATTAAAAAAGAAAAAAAAACTAACAGTAATAAAATCAAATAATAGAAAATTCATCATTTAAATTGGCCCTGTGGTTGTCCTATTTTTTAATATTGCTCCAGACCTTACCATTTTTATAAAATTTTTAAACTTGATTAAGACTTGGAATATAATTCAATCTGTTAAGCATAATGAGTCTAAAATGAACTAAAAACTAGGACAATAAATCCCTCACATGCTTACGATAGAGTAATAGTATTAATTATCTACTTCAAACCTAAATTTACATAATTTCTTCATTGTTCAGCTCTACAAAAAGAGATTCCCATAGAGTTGTCCTAAAAACTTTTTTAATTTCCATCCAATATGATACTGGAAGGGGCAGAGCAAAGATGATTTTGAAAAATTATATAGAAAAAATAAGATTTTGAAGTCTTCTTCTACTTTGTTTCATCATCTACGATTTTTAGAATTTAAAATTATATATAAAAAAAAGAATGTAAGATTTTATCCCTGATACCATCACCCTAGATATACACTAAAAGATCTAACATTAATTTTGTTTTAGATTAATACGTTTTCTTTTTTCAATTTACCTCATGGATTTCTGTGTAAAATCGTCAATCGCATTTTTCCAACCCACCAAATAACGAAAAATGCCTCCTAATATAATCGTTAGATTTAGAATTGTGATATATATGTTTTTTTAGTTCAATGTGTAGGAATGAGAATTCAATTAAGCTATGCTCAGGTTATAACATATATGCCTTCTATTAATCATTGATACAAATTTGAAAATACATTGTGATAGCCTATTCCAACAATTTCTCTAGAATAACCCCCTAATTAATATGGGTCATTTAGAAGAATTAAACGTGGAAAGAAAAAAAAGGGCAATATTCAATTACTCTTTACTTTTTTTGTTTTCAACTCAACACATGAGAATAAGAATTCAAACTTCTGACTTCCAGGCTGAAGGTACAATATCTTAACTAATAATTGAATTGCTCAAGTTATGTACTCTTCCTAACAAAGTACTTAAATGTGAAACTATGCATGAGAATAGAAAGTTTATAAATAATATTATTGTTGTAGTAGTAAAACCCATTTGATATTGGTAAAATTAGACCTAAGGAAATAATACCATAGACTACGAGAAAGTCAGAATGAAAAGAACACAAAGTGAAAACAGACCCGAGCTCAATGGCATCCTTCGAGCCTAGTTCAACCTCTTTCAAACCAATTCCTAAGAAGAAAGGAAAATCCTCTTTCAATCCCAATCTTAAAAGGAAACTTGAAACCCCTAGGTTAAATCCTCCTATATAAATACAGGATTATGACTCAAATGAAACAAATTCGACTGAATCTCTTACTCAAAACGCGTGTGCAGTTTTCTCTATTTTGCAAGTAATCTCTTTCTTCAAATAAACAAATTTACATCGACACAATTGTACTGAGCTTTTATATTTACATTCCAATTTCCATCCCAGTCATCAGATTCTTTTCCCCCTCAGCTCCTGGGAATAAAGAGAACTCTCTCTCTCTTTCTCTCTCTCTCAATTATCTTCTAATGCACGCCTTCTTAAACTCTCACATTTTTCTACCCACATAAATACCCTCTCCCTTCAACCCCAAACAAACATTATTCTTCATTTTTCACCCAAATTTCTCTCTCTCTCCTCTCCCACTCTCTCTTCAATTCTTATATTTAATCGTATCACCACCACGAAGCTCCCAGACATGTCCACAGACCTCGATCTCCGACGCACTTTGCTGGAAATCGTCCGCCGTCCGGCCACCAAGCTTCAAATTCCACGCCCGTCGTCAATGGCAGCCGACCACGGCGCCGTAATTCAGAAAGAGAGAATCGACGACGCCAACACCCCCGCCGCCGAAGAATTGTGCTGCCGCACGCCGACTTCCGCAGAGAACAAGATTCCGGCGGTGCTACAATGTCCGCCAGCGCCGCGGAAGCGGAAGAGACCTCCGACTTGTAGAAGAAGACTAATGGAGCTTGAATTCGTGGAGATCGTGAATAGAGAAGAGATCGAACCGTATTTAACATCGAGTTTCGAGCACGAAGACAGAGTTAAAAAATCCGCTAAAAGAAGCTTCTGCGAGTGTAAATGATAAATATAATCCGATAATTTCACCGATCGCCATTGTTAACGAGCTTTTTTTTTTTTTTTTTTTTCTAATTATTTTCTTTCTTTCTTCTCACCTTCAATTCTGTGAGAGAGAATATTAATTGCCGTTAATGTAAAACGAAAATCACACGTTCAATGTATGTAAGCCGATTTAATTTTCCGTTCAGATCCGAATCCGAATTCGATCATAGCTACAACCGAATTCACAAATTCTGAATGTGTTTCACGAAATTGAATTAGTTCGTTCTTGGATCTCTCTTGACCTTTTTAGATGCGATAGATAAGGGGAAGAAGATGAGAAAGCGAAAGGGCAAATTCTGGTTGTTACGTAATTTCGATAAGATGCTGCTGGCTCATCTGTTTGGTTGTTTTGACATTTTTCGTGTTGAGTGATTGACACGACTTCGGGATTGATAAACTTCCATTGTTTGTTTTTGTTCTTGTAATTTTTTTTTCCTCACGATGAGAGAGAAAAGAGTACACTATTTTTCTGCATGTAACTGAATCTGATGGACTAAGAATGAAGCAACGAAGCAATTTTGGAGGCAATTGATATTAAAAAAAAAAAGTGATATTAATTATTACAAGTTGTTAAAAAAAGAACGAATATTTTTCTTCAATGCCGAAAATTGTCCACCATTGACACGCATTTTTCTCTCCCGAGTTCAATATCGTTATTAGAATCCAACTATATTATGACGACTTCATTCAATAGTTTTTCTGCTCTTGTCAGAACCTTGAAATGTAGAAGAGTCTCTATTTAGCCAGCAGGAAAATATCATTATTTTTTTATTTTATTTTTACTCTCTCTCTCTCTCTCTATATATATATAAATATATATAGTTATTTATTATGATTATTATTTTGTTTCTCTTTCATATCTCTTGGATAGTGAGATCCCATCTAGAGAATCTGCTCGAAGAGAAGGTTTGGAGGGAGAGTAAAAAAGAGAGTCAACTTCTATGCGACAAGGTCTTCTGGTAATTGAAGAGAGAGAGACTTATTTCCTGTTTTTGCACAGAAATTAAACTGTGTTTGCTATTTTTTTGGGCCAAATTATTATGATTGTGGTGTTGTGTTTAGTTAAAATTTGACTCCTATAATTTTAAAAATGTCAATTTAATGGTTTTAGCTTGGTTAAATCTTCTAAAATGTTATTATAATGTTGCTAGTTTTTTTACCTGACATGTGTTCTTCAGATCACTCGATCATATCTTTCTCTGTAACATCTAGAGAAATATAGATGATATTAGAAATTTGTTGATATTCGATAATGATATAGATCTTTTGAAAGATTTCACCAAATTAAAATGATTATTTAGCTTTTTTTTTTTTATAAAAAAAAACGTAACATAAAATAATTCTCTGTAGGTTCTAAAACATCCCTTCTTACCCAAAGGACAGCGTAAATTCCTTTTTATTTAATTCTAAAATAAAAATTGTCTAGAACAGCCAAAATGCAGTGGGCGATCAGTGGAAAGGAGAAAAGAACAAAATTCAGAAAATAGATAATAAATCAGAAAAATAGATTTTGAGATGAATATTAAAATGAAGAAAATACGGCTGTCCAAGCAAGAATTCATTTGATTTTTTCTCCCAAAAGAAAAAAAAAAAGAAGCAAGAATCTATATATGTTTGGTCTTGCTATTTATCAAATTACCTTTTTACCCTTTTAATAAATGAATGGATAATTAGAGAACACGACATATTCGTGTATTCTTTTTCAACCAAAGGAAATTATGTTTTAGAAGGAAAAAGAAAAAAGAATAAATAATAATAATAATAATAATAATAAAAAGATAACAAAAAAGACAGGACTCTCGTTGTCCTGCTCCGCTCCGGACGATCGAACTCTGACATCCACCTAAGCCGTCGTCGTTTTGTGAGTATTTCATTTTAACAAACTAGGAGAAAAAAAAAGGAATAATGGAATTAAAAGTTTAACATAGGTGTATTTTTCGCTATATTAATTATTATTTAATTAAGATTGAAAATTAAAGAAGTAATCGTGGTAATTATAACACGTGGAACATTATTGAGACGGACCTCTTCAACAATTCAGAGAGAGAGAGGAAATTACTGTAATTTTAGTTAATTGTTAATCTTAATTAATTTTTAGTTGCTTTCCATATGATAATTAATTACGATCATCCATTCATCGAGTCAAAGGGAGTAAGTAATCTCCTAAATTAACAGCTTCCCAACCCCTCTTGAAGATTAAAAACTTCTCATCTAATCTTTGAGATCAAAGTATTTTCAAATCATTTATTGTTTGAAATCAAAAACCATTTTTCAATTACTTCTTGTATTAAAGAATTTTATAATAATCTTTTAATATAAGAGTGGGACAAGGTCGAATCGAATAAGTCAAGAAACAGTGTTTCTTAGAGAAAGTAAGTATAACTATATATTATGAAGATCGGGACGTTGTGATTATAAAAACTTGAAGCATCACCTAATACATTTTTCATAACCCAACCTCATGGCTACTGGCCGTGTATGCAAATAGCTAGGACTCGTAAATACTCGTCTCTAATTTTGAAAAGATCTTTCTATCCATAAGTTTCAATAAGACTACGACGTGGGAAAAAAATACTGTTAAAAAAAAATGTTCAATCAATAGATACTAATTTTAAAAAATTTCAAATTTTTCAAAAATTCAAAATGAGATTGGAATAAGACGATAATTTTATTCCCCATCTTTCATCTCTCAATAATCAAGAGAAACTTTATTCCCGACCTTGTTTAATTCAAAAGTAAAGTTTCCCAAATTTGTATGACACACGACCTTGACTAGTAGGAATTTTTATCCTCTTCAATTTAACAACTATATATCAAATATCACAAGATTTCTCTTCGATCAAATATCATATAAAGATCAAACAATATAATGATGACTATATTCTTTTTCTTTCATATAAGTAAAATGACATTTTGGGTCCAAAAAACAATAAAATTGGGCAAAGAAAATGGAGAGATATCATTTGGTACGTACGATATGTTACATACAAGCTTGGGTATAATAATTATATATCAAAGGAATAATTAAATATTGAAAAAGTTTGAAGACGAAGGGACCAAGTTGCAAAGGAAGGTGCAGTCAATAGCTTCATTTTGACGTGTGAGAACTGAGAGAGGATAATGAGTTAGCGTAAATGAAGAGGAATTAGACTGAATTAGTAACCCAAAAACCAAACAAAATCCCATAAATTATTATGAGAGAGAAAGAAAAGCATAAAGAAAGATATCAAGCCACAAGATTAAAAAGGTTAATTAATTATTATAGATATATATATATATATATTTTCTTTTAGTGTGTTTCTTTGAAAAGTTACTAATTATGATAATAAACTGTTATATTGAAAGAAAATTAGAAAAGGATTTGTTTGTTTTTGTAAAGAGTTACGCTAACTCCATGCAAAATAGTATTCTTCAAGTGATTCTCGAGCCGGCCTCGCCAATGAGAATTTTGTTGTTTTTTTCCCGCAAAGCTACAACTCAAAAAGGACAGATTGGAGGATTAATTTCTCCTTTTTGTTGTCTCTTTGTCTTTTTCATATTAGTGTGGATTCTAATGAATAAGTCTTTCTAGGTCCGATTATACTCAAGAATTTCATTATATAGATGTATTGATGAAAATGTAGACCTCAATTTTATTGAAATGTCTGATGGCGACTAATATTTGTAGAAATAAAAAAAAAATAGTCATAAAATCTATTTAAATTAATAAATAAATATTCTACACTTTTCTGAATTAGGTAAGAAATTCTTATTATTCTTATTTATGCTCATGTCATTAATATTTCGTAGACTTCTGTTAGCTTTTTGTTTCAATAATGTTGAACCCTTCCATTTATGAAAATATCAAATTGTCAATAAATATTTTATTCCTCATTCATGTTAAATCACCAATCACTTTGCAAAAAAAAGAGTTAAATCACCCATCAACCCAAAAACTTAAACTGATGGGTTATGGTAAATTTAATTCATGTTTTGATAACATGTTAAATCACCAATCAAAAACTTAAGCTGACGGGTTATGGTAAATTTAATCATATCAACACTACCTTAACAATTCATAGGTAAAATTACAAGTTTAGTCCTTAAACTTTCAAGTTTGTGTCTAATAGGTCGTTAAACTTTCAATTTTGTGTATAATAGGTACCTGAACTTTAAAAGTATCTAATAGATCTCCGAAATTTCAATTTTGTGTCTAATAGGTTCATAATATATTCGATACTTTATAAAATTAATGACTCTATTAAACATAAAATTAAATTTTGTGTCTAATACGACCATAAACTTTCAATTCTATATACAATAGATCAATAAATGTTTTAAACTGTCAAATAGGTCAATGACGTATTAGACACTAAATTGAAATTTTACAAACATATTAGACACAAATTGAAAGTTTAGAAATCTATGTAAAACTTTGTAAAGTTCAGAGACCTATTACACACAAACATAAAAGTTTATGAACTAAACTTGTAATTTAAACTCATTCATATTAACAACTAAATTAACCCAGAAAAAATCCGTAAACCTAAACTTATTCATCTTGAGTCTTCAACTTTCCGTCCTCAAGTGGGATGTGCCCAGTTTGCACAATCTACCGATTAATAAGCAAAAAAAAAAAAAAAAAAAAAAAAAGGAAAAAAAGAAAAAGAAAAAAAAGAAAAAATATTTTTGTTTTTGTTTTTAGGGCGAAGTAATATATATATATATATATATAAAAGATTAATATATAAAATTTATAATAATGCTTAGGGCATCTCACTTTGGAGAGAGTATTAAGCAAATGGAATTGAAAGTAAGAAGGTTGAATCAATCAAGATCTAAATAGGGGGGGCAAAAAAAGTGGTCTAAAACGTGACGTTAAAGCTTGTTAATAATGTAGACAAAACCCCATCTGTTTGCTAATTTAGGATCCGATCTATTACACTCAACACCAAAAAAAAAAAAAAAAAACTGCCAACACAATTATCTTATACAATATTATTATTATTATTCCCTTCGTCTTCCTCTTCACGTTAAGTCTATATATATTTAATTTTATATATCACAAAACTTTGCTTTCTTTTTAATCACTCTTGCTTGCAGAAAGAAAAGAAAGAAAAAGACAGTAACTGAAGAAGTAAAAAGCAAAAAAAAAAAAAAAAAAAGTGTCGTATGTTAGTTGTTAAGAGAGGAACTGAAAACCAAGCTGGAAAAGAAAATGACAAAGGAAAAAGAAAATCATGGGAAAGTGAAAGAAAAGCAGATGGTTTAATTGGGAATCCAACCCAAACAAATCTCTGGGTTTTTTCTGTACTGTAACTGCAATTTCTGTGGCTTTGTTTTTGGTTTTCTGGATCTCTTTTGTTTTTTGTTTTCTTTATTAATTTTGTTTCTTTGTTTTGGTATTCTCTTCTTCTTCAGTTTCTTTCTGCCATTTCAATCATTTCCACAGCTGAGATTTGGATCCCTCTATTTACCCTTTTCAGTAGCTTCAATGTTAATTTTACTTCTAAAGGTTCGAAATGTCGATGCCAATAGAGATGTCGAGGTCCAAAATTTATGAAAACGTCGATAAAAATAGAAATGTTGATGGAAATTTCGAGAAAATTTACAAAAACCGTAGAAATTGATGGAAATTGTTTGAACTAGCCAATGAAATTTAATTTTGACTTAATTAGACTATAATTGACTATTTTTAAGATCACATCTAAAAATTAAGACAATGTTTAGATATAAATGTCAATTCAAAATTTGAAATGTTGATGCGAGTAGGGAATTTGAAACAAAGTATATGGAAATTGATTAAAATTATATAAATTATTTCATGAAACTTTAATTGTGACTTAATTATGCTATAATTGATTACTCTTAACATCATATATCTAAAACATATGTAATATTTATATTCAATGAGAGAATTATGAAGGAAATTTGAGAAAATTGAAATGAATTTAAGAGAATTAGAGGAAATTTGAGAGATTTGGAGGGAAATTAAGAGAATTGGAATTGGAGTGTAGAAATGCCTTGAACCTATTATCTAGCGCTTCGAATGACTAAGTATGAGGGTCTCATTGGTGGGGTTCAGGGGCAACGCCCCCGAAACCCAAGTTATATGTAAATCAGTTTATTTATTGGACTTTTTGGGGCTATTTTGTATTAGGGTTTAAGATGAGTGCCATATATAAACCCTCTCCACTCTTATCTAATTGTTCTTTGTATTTAGTACTCAATTTCTCCTCAAGATAATAAAATTCTCTCTCCCTCTGCTCGCCGATGTAGGCTATTACTTATTATTTATTAACAAAGAAAATATTAAATTTGAAATATATATATATATATATAAACCTTGCACGCGCCTTTCCAAGTTTCTTATGCTTTTTCCATGCACATTTCACGGCTTGACATTAAAAAAAAAAAAATACAATGACATGTCGTCGATAGGGGGGAAAAAACGAAATTCTCCCAAACGACATGTCGAGCGAAATTTTACACCATGCTTCTACTATAACATTACTGTTGCATATATTTCCTCATTTGGTCTATAATGTTTACTCTTTCTCTTCTCTTGTAATTATGTGGTTTAAATCTCGATTTAGTCATTAAATTTTCTGGTTGATTTCATTTTAGTCTATAGATTTAAAAAGTTATGTTTATTCTAGTCCTCAAACTTTTGAGATTAATTTAGTTTGGTCTCTAAAGTTTTCAAAATTTTTATTTTAGTTCTTGAATTTTAAAAATAATTATTTTGCTTTTGTTATTATTTTGCCATTAACTTTTGGGGATAATGTGACTTTTGAAAATATGTATTAACGCACAATTGTAGACATATATTGAAATCTATATTATATAGGTTGGTTGCATTAGGTATTAGCTGATAGAATATATACACTCGAAATTTCAATCACCATGATGAAATTAAACTTAAATTTTAAATACATTTTTAGTTCCTGAATTTTGTATATAAACAATTGATTTAGCAAAATCTAAATCGGTACTCTTTTTTTTAGTACATCTAACTTGTATTCATGGCACGTTATTCCAAACATTTTTATGTTTAAACCTCAAGAGATCGAGATCAACCTAGATATAGTTTAAATGGTTAGACATATATACCTCAATTTATAGATCATCTTCAAAAAAAAAAAATCAATTTATATGTCATATGGGTTTCTACTTACAAAAGATTATTGATGGGGTAAATAAATAAGAGAGGCACATTTGTTAGATGTTGGATAAACGATTTAGGTTTTTTTTTAAAAAATGAATAATTTAAGAAAAAATTAGTAGTAACGACTATAATAATTTTGGTGAATTTTAAATTCACGTATTAAAATAAAATATTTAAAAGTTTAGAGACTAAAATAAAACCAACCCAAAAAATTATAAATAAAAAAGAGATTTAAATCAACAATAATTTTGCAGTCCTCCCCCACGATATAATGCTGACAACAAACAAATAATTTGATACCATGTCGGGAAAAAAATTTAATTATATGTTATACTTTTTTTTTTAAAGAATTATATGTTATACATATACTCAACTTTAAAATGTTTCTTTAAATACTAATTCTGTAAAATTCATTAATATAAAAAGATACTTTTATTTTTATATTTTGTTTGTGATGGTTTATGATTTGATTGAATATTATATTTCTAAAAAATAAAACTAAGTATAGTTTATGTAATTATATATACTTTTTAGAAGAAAATTTAATTATATTATTAAATGTTTATCATTTGGTATGATTTTGTTTTTAAAAAATCATTTCGTATGATTTCCATTGAAGGATGGCGAGGGCTATGACAACCTTAGCCCACTCGGAGAATGAGCTTAAGCCCGCGAATCATGGGCCTCATTGCTACCATAATTCTCGGCCCATTAACAAGTCATCATCTTTAGTATTTTGTCTTTTTATTTTCCTTCAATCACAAGTCATCATCTTTAGTATTTTGTCTTTTTATTTTCCTTCTCATGATTGAAAATAAATTTTCTTTCCCAAAAATATAACTATAGAATGTTCTAAAAGTTAATCAATTTTTATTCATCTATTCTAAATCAAAATACTGTCGATGTATATTTATTATTCATGAATCTCGTATTAATTAATAAAGAACATTCCACTTGAATAAGTTTGTTTTTAATCAAAAGTCACTATTTATTTTGAAGGGCAAGATCGTGTTCATCTATTCCTTTCGCCATTTAATTTTTAATTTTTATTTTAGTTTTTAAAGGAAGAGATTAATATTAAATTAAAAAAGAACTAAAATAAAGATTAAATTAAAAAAAATGGAGGAAATTACAAGAAAGATTCTCCTAGTTAGATGAGTGTATGTTTGTTGAAGGGATTTGGACTCTAAAGTCAAATGTTCGTGACAAATGAATAAAAGTAGGCGAAATTATGTACTACATGCACGAACATTGTGTACCACAAACAATCGTGAAGATTACTATTTTACCCTTCATTTGTATTATTGAATTTTGAATTTCTTACAAATTTAATTTTTAAAATATGTTAAAAAAATGGTTAAATTATAAATTTAGTATTTTGTCTAATAAAGTCCTAAAATTTTAAAAAACTATCTGATATATAACTAAACTTTCAATATTGTGTCTAAATTAGAGTCTCAAAACTTAAAGAATGTTTAATTAGTGTCAGAATTTTTAATTTTGCATTTAATAGTCTAAATTACTTTAAGAAGTATTTTATTAGTTAGAGATATATTAGACCCAAAATTAATAGTTTAAAATTTTATTAAATATAATATTGGAAGTTCAAGAAATGTGCTACCATGTTCGAGCCAGAATAACTCGAACCGTCATTACTGAACAAAGATGTGCTTTCAAATTAGTAGATGTATTGCATGATGAGCTCTTGAATGTGTTGGTCCTGACTGTGAGAAACGATGCCGTATCAAACAGATAGGATATTTGATATATTCCCATACTGAGAGTGTTGATTAAACATGCTTTTATTTATATTGTTCTTTTCTTTCTTAAATGGGAAAAATTTTAAAAATGGAAAATTCATCGGGACTAAGGGATGAATAGAGGACAAAAATGGAAAAGTTGTGTTTAGCTGAGCTTTCAATTCTAGCCGTATGTGGAATAATTAGAAGCATTAGTTTATCACAATTTTAGTCATCGTAGTTTAAATTTCATTCTATTTTAGTCTCTATACTTTCAAATATCTAAATTTAATTTTTATATTTTCAATAAAACTTAAAATTTGTCACCAACATGAGCATAGCTTATCAAAATATGTACTATCGACCAAGAGGTTAGGGATTCGAATTGCTCACTCTACATACTTTTGAACTCAAAAAAGAAAAAAAAAACTTAAAACTAGTCATGTTAGTTTATTGTTAACTTTTTCTAAAAGAAATTAGTTTATATTAGCCTCCATTCTATAAATTTTTTATAGTACATTCACATTGTGTCTTTTCTTGCATAAAAATTATTAGTATTATTTCACTAATTTTGTTAAAAATTAACTTCAAACTAATACTAAAGACTAATTTTAAGATTTATCGAAAGTACAAGACTAAATTTAGACATTTGAAAGTATATGGACTAAAATAGAGAAGAGCTAAAAGTACATGAACCAAAATGATATTTTAACCAAATAAAAAACAATTATTCAGGTATGGTTCAATGTTCTACATCTGATCAGAGATCCAAATAAGTTCCCATAATCCATGGGATTTTGTCCAATTAATCCTGATTTTGACACGTGAACTCTTTTTTTTTTTCCATTTAATTTCTTGTAATAAAATTTTATATGGAAAGAAAAAACATTATAAAATCAGACTGATGAAAAGTTGGAAATTGAAGAGGTCCCCCAAAGCACCTTATCCTTGAAACTTTTAGAGAGAGAAAGAAGAGAATAGGAGAGAGAGAGAGAGAAAGAAATGGATTTCACAGAGAAGGAAGAAGGTTTAGTGAAAGAATCATGGGAAATTTTGAAGAAGGATTTAGCTCTATACAGCCTTCATTTCTTTACTCAGTAAGTATTATTAGCTTTTATTTTTATTTTCTTCATCTTAAATAGAGAGTGATAATATTAATTAATTGATTTTTTTAATGGTGTTAATTATTACTGTAATGCAAGGATATTGGAAATAGCCCCAGCAGCAAAGGGGATGTTTTCTTTCTTAAGGGATTCAGAAGATATTCCTCAGAACAATCCTAAGCTCAAGGCTCATGCGCTCAAGGTTTTCAAGATGGTGAGTTCATTTTTTGTGTTTTGTCAATTCATATGTATTTCACTTCTCTAAACAAAGTTTAAGATAGTTTTGCTCTCTTTTTCTCTATAGAAATTCCTGTTTCATATTAAAAAGGTTCAAGTATATAAGGTAGTCATGAACTTTGGGATAAGTTTCAATTATGTTCCTACACTTTGAAAATTTTTATTTTTATTCTTAAACTTTGAAACTTTTTTCAAAAAATATCCTTGAAAAGTTTTTTCATTGAAATAAGATGGAAATTGATGCAACGGCTAATAGGTAAAAATTGAAAGACATATGTGACATTATTTATAACATCATTAACCTCATTCATGTAAATTACATGACAGTTGAATGTGTAAAAATTGATTATGTAAATTATTTTAACAATATTTTTTGAAATAAAATAAATAGTAACAATGATCTTAATCTTCTATATAGTTTTAAATAATATCATGTATGCCTTCTAGTGTTTACATATCAGCTGTCACGTCGATTTTCATCATTTATTTAACGAAAAAGATATTTTTTAGACCATTTTCAAAGTTCAAAGGTATTTTTTGGAACAAATTTCAAAATTCAAAGATAAAAATGAAACTTTTCAAAGTCTGGTGGTATAATTGAAACCTATCTTAAAGTTTAAGTTATGGGTATTTTGTATAATTTAACCTATTAAAAGTTTACTTTTTTGAGCATATTTTTTTAAAAAATGGCATAACTGAGTCTCTATTTTTGCTTATTTAAATATAATGTTGTAAGGATAATGATGTGCAATTTACAAAATGGCAAAACAATGTTGCTATGAGAGGTGATACATTTTTTTTGCTCTTGAAGAGTTAGGATTGATGTCAATTAATTTGAATAAGTTTGGAATGGAGAAGATTTGAACTTTTGACCTTTGGATCGAAAAGATATGCTTTAACTAGTTGAATTATATTCAGGTTGACAATATTTTTATTTTTTAGTGCTCGTCTCCCTAATAGATTTTAGTTATTAAACAACTATGTATTTTTTAACCATATACTATTTAGGGAACTGTGTCACCAAGTAGGATAAAATTTGAAATATTTTATAAAGTACCATCTTTTTGAAAAAATATTTTAAAAAGGATCCTCAAAATGGTGACCTCTTTAGGACTTTTTTTTTAAAAAAACCACTTAATAAAGGCAAAATGTCACATTTTAATAGTGAATGATGGTTGATGGTTAAGTTAGCATGTCAAATCATACATGTAAAAGCTAAGTTTAGCATTTTGTTTGACCAAGATGCCAGATATAGTGGACTATTGTTTTACTCACCAATTCACAACTGGTTCTTGTTGCTTCTTGAAAAGTCCAAAGGCTTTTGTTTTTCCCAATGTGATGACTCTATGTCTCACTCAATAGTCTAAGGTAGACTAAATCTTTTATTATGAGATTTTTACTTTTAATCTATTGAGAAATTTTGTCATCCAAGACAACTTTAAACATAGAGGACATGTTTGACTTATAATCTTATTAAGTCTAGAGATAGAAAGTCTAAATTAACCTCAATTTAAATTATATAAAAGAATAATTACAAAAACATACTAAGTTTTGATTAGTCATAAGTTTTATAAGTTTAGGTTTACAGAGTTTGTAAGATGAGTGAACTTAAAACAATCTACATATTAAATATAAGTTCAACTTTACAAGTCCAAGTCCAATCGATAATACAGTAAACCAAATGCTCCCACATAGAAAAAATTATTAAACGTGGCTGTCCCATTGTGGTTGTCACTCTCTAAACCGTTAGATGCATGGTAAAATAATATATATTTTTTTTGATTTCTCTCCTATATCCAATAGTATAAAACTGCCAGTCACATTATACCAGTTTCCTTGAATAATTTATGCCCACATAAATTCAAATTTTAAACCATAAATTATATTTCATGATAAAATCAAAATTACATTCATAAAATCCAACTTTTCCAATATTTATTTTCAAGTGTTTCATGGGAAACAATTGACAATGAACTAAAATCCCATTCCAATAACCTTTTTATAAGTTGAAATTTAGTTTGATGTGCATTTGTTTGGAATCATAATATGCAATGACAGCAAAAATGAACACTATGTGGTGCATGTGTAAAAAATTGAAGACATGTGAAGCAGCCATTCAACTGCGACAGAAGGGAGAGGTTGTAGTCTCTGAGACTACCCTACAGTATTTGGGCTCTGTCCACCATCAAAATGGAGTCATTGATCCACATTTCGAGGTACGTTTTTTTAATGAATTTTCAAAGTTAAATTACAAATTTGGTCTTCTAGTTTTTATTTTGAAAAAGTTAGAACTTAGTCCCTCTAGTTTTAAATGTTAGAATAGGACTATTTTTTAGGTTTTAGCAAATGATGAGGACAAATTTTAACGTTAACTTTTTCGAAACCATAGGGATCAAATTTGTAATTTAACCAATTTTGAAAAAAAGTGAAACACCTTTTTTAAAAGCTTTTTTTTTTTAATTACAAGTTTAGTCCTTAAATTTTTATCTTTATATCTAATAGGTCCTTGAACTTTAAGAGTTGTTGAATAATTCTCTGAACTTTCAATTTTGTGTCTAATAGATTCTTGAACTTTAAAAGTGTCTAATAGATCTCTGAAGTTTCAATTTATTGTCTAATAGGTTCATGATATATTCGACATTTTAAAAAAATAACATATCTATTAGATTAAAAAATGAATTTTGTTTCTAGTAGGCACTTAATTTTCAATTTTGTGCCTAATAAGACACTAATAGACATAAAATTAAAGTTCACAAACCAATTAGACACAAAATTTAAAATTTAGAAACCAATTAAATACAAAAATTCTAGAACCCATTAAACAGAAAATTAAAAGATGATAGACTTATTAAAAACTTTTTAAATTTTAGGGACCTATTAGAAAAATCTAAAAGTTGAGGAACCAAACTTGTAATTTACTTATTTAGTTCCTCAAAAAAAAGAAAATTACAGAGACTTCAATAATTTAAAGTGCAAATTGGATTGAGGAACATGGGGTATGCAGGTGGTGAAAGAAGCATTGGTACGAACAGTGAAAGAAGGAGTGGGAGAGAAATGGAGCGACGAAATGGGCAGTGCCTGGGGACGGGCCTACGACCAACTGGCTTCAGCAATCAAAGCTGAAATGAAATAATAATGTCATTTCATTTCATTTCATTGCAATTTGCAACTACCAGCTCAGTTCTAAATTTGCATCATTTGTTATGGTTTTTTTTTTTTAAAAAAAAAAAAAAGAAAAAGAAGGAGTGAAAGTGCATGAGATGTGTGATTTAATAACTGGAATTTGGCGATATTGGCGATGGGCTCAAAACCTTCCATCTTTTAATTATGGTAAATAATGGTGTGATAAATATATCTATTTAATTCTTTCTGTCAAGTCTTTTACAGGAGCATTTGGTTCCCAAGCTTCTTTTTTTTTTCTTTTTTTGGTGAAAATAGGCTTAAGAATCTTGTTCCCATGTTGGAATTATGTCAAGAGTTATTTTTAGAAATAAGGTTGTTTCAACTTTCAACTTTCAATTCTTTATTGAAGCATTTGACTCACCGACTTTTTTCTTTTTTTGGTAAGCATTGGTTTCAAGATCTGGGTTTTTTTTTTTCTTTAGCTCAAATAGGAGAAATTATTCCAGAATGTCGTCAAACTGCAAAATATTTTGAATTTCTATCATGTGGTTATTAAGAGACACGTAAATTTTTGAATTCACATCCTCATCCAACTGTTATGTCTAGTAGTATTACGTTTTTGCAAGATTTTAGAGTTTAATTGCATATGTAATCTCACTGGAAATTAACCTCTCGTTCACAAATTAGGATCAAAGACTACATTAGTAAAATCCTCATTTTCTTTTCATTTCCATTCAACATCTAAAACATATATACATCCATTAATCACGTTCATCTCAAATCCTTTTCAATCTAAACATTAAAAAAATAAAAAATGTATAATTTTTCCAATCTTATCATTTAAATAATTTCTTATTTTCTGGAAAAAAAATTTGACCTTGATCAAACTGGATACATCTCAATCGATATAAATAATTTTAGGCAAAATCTTCTACCTTATTAATTTCCAGTTTTCGACCCCAAAACCCAATATTATTACACATCGAGCAGAGTAAGGATAATTTTTTTTGTCAAAGATTCTTGTGATGTAATCTCTAACTGAACTCCACATATGGTTCTTTTTTCTAAAAAAAAAAAAAGTGAATGGGAGAACCGATTTACATCTCCTTCAGATTCCGATCGATTACATTCCAAATTTCCGTAAACCAATTTTGTGTAAGCTCAATTTTTTTGATATATGTACAATGAAATTACTTTCCTTACATAAGAGCATTAGCCGAATGCTAGGACTCAAGGATTTTCCAAGCCTGTATTAGAAACGAAACTAATGTCAAAACGCGAAAAAGAATCTTCAGGCTTACATTTTTCTTTTTATTTACGTAAAAAATGATGAATCGACCAAGTAAATTGCCATTCCAATTATACAACGCAAGATAATGGTTCCATATAATCAGAACAACACAGCGGTACCTACTGAACACTAAATCTCGCGGCTCCCATCTGTGTTATGAAATAAACAACTTACCAAGATGGCTCCCCATCCAATCGGATTGAAAGAGTTGCACACCACTGAATTTACTGTTGCTTCTTTTCCCTTTCTTCTACAGTATCGAGTATGCCCGGATCACTTCGACGATTGGTGCTCGACACAGCGGGCACTTGCCAACACCACGGACCAACTCATTTGCACATTTTGAACAAGTGCACATATGTCCACATCTGCAGTTAGATTTCCATTTTACAGTTGGTATCTCAATCTATTCCTATTTTCAAGCAGATAACGGTTAGAAGGCATACCTGTAGAGGAGAGAGTCGATATGGCTGTCGCAACAAACGCAACACATTCCCTTCCTCACATGACACCATTTAGAACCATCCTCTGATGTCTCAGCGCCTAGACCTATATCGAGAGGTGATTCACAATAGATGTAGATTAGAATAGCTCTATAGGCATCCTCTTCAGTCTTCAACATACAGGAGCAAATCATTACATTAAAATGTAAACTGACCTTTTTCACCAGCAGATCTGTTTAATGCTGCAGAGACTTCTTGTCTAACAGATCGCTGCAACTCCAGTTGCATATCCATGCAAGCCTCCAACATCCTCTGCATGTGATTCATGCCTTGTTGAAGTCTTGCCATGTCTGCTCTCAGATCGTTGATAATCTCCCATTCCTGCTAAAATCGGTAACGACTCTAAGCACAAACCCTCTAGCCAGACAATCTATATTCTGAAATAAACAGCTTCATGGCAGGAAAAATGCACCAACAAATATCCAAAATTTCCACTTATTGATAGAACAATCCTTCTCGGGTAAAGATAAACTGAAAGCAATTAAAATGAGACTTGGTTGGTGGTTTGGTTTTGGGTATTCTCTTGCAAGCTTTATTGCTACCAATAAAGCTTCAACTCTTTCTTCATGTAGTAAGAGTGTACGTGTTTGAGTGTTTAGCGAAAGAGAGAGAGGGAACACAACTACTGCCAAGATCAATTTTCTACAGGTTTCCTGAGTCATTGAGTAAAAGAATTCCCTCCCCATAACAAACAGAGCCATGTATCCTTTCTAAACATTGCAAAATCTAAATCCAGAATAAGAATTAAAAAAGAAAAAGAAGCAGCTCACAATTTCCGAACGATGCATGGTATGACGAGACCAGCTGGTATGATGCAGGTCATGGTGCCAAAGTGGTTGAGGTGGAGGAACTGGTGGAGATGGAAGCACCAGAGAGGGTCTATTTACAGCATCATTTTGTTCGTCATTCTGTTCATCCCTCTGTTGGTCCTGATCCTGAAGTGGAGAAGCAGGAGTTGGTGAAGGCAAAGTTCTATGCAAATCCCAATCTATGGGAGCACGACCTTGCCTTTCCACATACGATTGTATTAATTGGTCCAAACTTTCACGGAAACCACTACGAAGAAGGTTAGAAACACTTCTCCTACAAAAAAAGATAAAAAGCAGTGTGTAAATACATCTATGCCTGCCAATATGAATAATAACAATTAGAGAATAATAATCACCTGCTCAAGAGTTCTCTGAGTTCCATACTATAGACGTTATCATCATCAGGTGGGTGAAACCTGTTGAACCGTCTAACAGGAACAGACCGACGATTTCTAAAAGGACCAGAGGGCCCCTCTGACCAATTTCCAGCAGCTTCTTGAGTGCCTCTCTCATGCCAAACTGCAGCAGGTTCTGCTGGATGAACTTCTCTTCTTTCTGCATTTCCCTGTGTACTGGGCGGTGACCAAGCATTAGATGAATTTGCCTGCCAATTTGCTGTCACATCCTCAGCATTATCATCTCTCCACTCAGTGAGTGGGCCAAAGGTTGTCCGTTGCCAGTTTCTTCTACTATCTTCAGTAATTTGTTCGTGCCAGTCCCCATCTTGATTTGTAGTTTCTTGCCAATTCATATTCTCTACCTCTGAGTTGCTTTCCATGTTTTCAATTTGATCAGGCAACCGACTGGTTTCAGCTACCTGACTCTCAGGCTGTGACTGTACAACTTGCTGGATGTTCAGTGAACCATTTGTTTGACCTCGATCATTTCTAGAATCATTCATGTCACTGTTAGTTGCATTATCAGATTGGCTGTCTGCTTGACCACGAACAATATTTTCCAATCTAGAGCGGAATCCCTCCCTGAGCCAAAAAAATATACATATAAACTATACCATTTTCAACAAAATAATATGATAGGAATGTCATTAGAAATATTATAAGGATATATTAGTAAATAGTTAGGAAGTTAGTTATGATATTTGGTTATAAATAGAAGGACTGGGAAAGGAAGAAGGTAGTCATTGATTTAGTTGGTTTGGTTTAGGGTGAGTGCTCAAGAAAGGGAGGTTCCAAGTACCTCAAATACTTGGCTTATCTTGTAGTTCCGTTATCTTTACATTGCAATATATTTCGGGTTGTATCATAATAATTCTTTACTCAGCACAAATCAGAAATCAGAAAACGAAAATCTAGGAATGTGAAGGTTCTTTTAACATGATTAAAGAGTCCTACAACATTTCAGCAAAATATCCGAGATTAAAAATATATTACCAGACACAGAAAGATGACAATGCTTAGAATACCCAAAGTTACCTATTTTCACAAGACACAAAAGGAAACGAAATGAATCATCCTCACGAGACAACATACCTTAAACCAGAAACAGTGTGTCGCTGCTGTAACTGAACTAATTCACTTGCTGCCATAGAAGGTGGCCGCTCCTCTTCAACAGTCCTTTCATTTCTCAAAAATCTACCTCTAAGTAATGACTGGGGAAATATACAGGATTAGTGGTCATATAATAGCTGTGAGTGCAAATAACATCTAAGGACCAATGAGATGCGGAAGAGATAAATATAAAGTAAGCATAACTAAAAATTGTCATCAAGATTGTGATACAATTATAATGCCTATAAAAAAAAAGTTATAAAAGTACTTTTTACATTTGGGGCCGCTCTTGAGTCTTAAAAGAGCTTCACATTTAAAAGAAGCAGGATGCAGAATAAATTTTAACAGTCAAACCCTAAAAGGGAAAAGTCATAAATGCAAAGTCTTCAAATAAAGTCCCAATAAGTTCTTGACGCCAGAATCCAATCAATTTTAGTTTTAAGCGAAAGTGAACTAGGACATTGAAAGGTAGAATAAATAAAACAACGTTCACACTTGGCAGCTGACCTGGATGCGGTTGCGATGGGCAAAGTCAGAAACAGCTCGATGCTCCAAAAGCCCTTGAAGTTCCCTCTGTCTTTCCCTCTCTATCCTTACAAGTAAATCAAGTATTGCTTGTCTTCCTCGCAACCTCAACAAGTCTCTGCGGATGTGTTCATTTTGGCCTTCATCCTGTTCAGCTACCAATTCATCACGGCCTCTATCAACTTGAGTACCAAGTCCAGTCCCTTGATCTTCCCTCCTTTCACCACGACTTCCTCTTTGTTGGCTGGTCATTTGTACCCATTCCCTAACAATCCTGACTCTCTCACGTTCTGTTTCACCAAGCCATTCAGCTCTGGATCTTGTGCTTCTCTCAGAAACATTAGGTGATGGATCCGTAATTCCACTCTCCATCCATCCTCGTACTATTTGCCTCACTCTCTCCCTCTCAACTTCGCCAAGATCAGGAGATTGCTCTCTGCTAGAACCATTATTTTCATCCCTCACATGCTGAGGTGCAATTTGATCATGATTCCATGCCCCAAAATCGTTCTCACTCTCACTTGCATCCACCAAGCTTCCCTGATTCTCACTCCCTCGACTATCAGACATATTTGTAGAAGAATCAACACTTGTTTGCTGTCTCAACCTCTCCCTCACCCTCTCACGAGCCCGATTTAACACATGGTCATCCTCCAGCTCCCTCCACATCTGTAATATTGCAGAAGCTTGTGTGCTCGGAGCCTCAACGGTAGTCTGCTGTCTTGAAGTTGGAGACTGGGACTCCCTTAAGAAAGATGAATCAAGCATTGAAACGGTATGCAATCTTGCAAGTGCCATCAACTCAGATTCACGATTTCTCCTCTCAATTGTTGTGATCATTTCCTGTGCCTGCCGTGCAGCCCAGCGGCTCAAAATCCGAGAGTGGCGGCGGCGTGCAGCTGAAGACTCTGCTAAATCATCACCCTCAAGATCAGACCGCCTTCTCCTCCGTAGAAGCTGATCACCTTCTTCATCCTCAACTTCTTGATTGGCAGCAGAACTACATGAAGCAAATGTAATACATTCATCCAGGCGCCCACGCATTAACTCCTCAAGTCCACGCTCTAATTCCGCTCGGGCATCACTAGAATCAGGCTTCTGTTGTAGCGGTTGATAATCCGTCATCCTCTGCAATCTCTTACCCTACTGCCGGCATCGGGCACAAAACAACGCCCCAAACAAAACCTTCCACCTTCTATCAACAATAACAAGACCATTAACCCTTATCCCTTCCTCCCAGAACTAATAAAATCACGAGGTTGAATTACTCCCCAACACAGACCAGACCCTAACAATATCTTCGAACCCAATAGAGGTATAACAACTAAACAATCGGATTGAAACCCAAAGGGCTCCACAACAAACCACCTAATAAAAATAGAATCCGAAGAATGAAATCGTCAAAACTGACATTGAAAAGAAGATCCGACGAGAACATTGCACACCCAGGGGGCCAGGGCTGAATTAGATTAGTTTGAAATCATGAACAGTCGGATTAGAAAGAAAACTAATGGACGATGGGATTAAAATGAGAAATTAAGGTAAAAAGAGTAGGAAGGATGAGATTTACGGACAATTACGTACCTCTGAAGCTCTTTGCGCCTTTGTTTCCTGACCAAGTATGAGAAACAAAACCCTAAAATTCCCCGCACGAAGAGAAAATAGAAACTGAAAATGGCGAAAGAATTACACAGAGAAGTTGTACAAGGAGAGGCAGAGAGAAAAAGAGAGATTTAAAGAGAGAATGATGTCAAAATTTATAAATTTGCTTGTAAGAGAGAGAGTTTTTTAGAGAGAGAGTTTTTTAGAGAGAGAATGTTCGTAGCGAGCGAGCGAAGAGAGAGAGAGAGAGAGAGAGAGAGAGAGAGGGGTTCGTTCTGATTTTCTCTCTATTTTTTGTTTATTTTAATTTTAATTTTTGTTTTCTGTTTTGTATTTTATGAGACCGAGGAGGGGACTCCGGGGAGGAGAGCGGAAAGCGCCGACCTACCAAGAATTGACACGTCATTTTTTAATTTTCCAATTCTCGCGTTTTTTTAAATTTCTTTTGGGGCCCTCGACCATGTTTATATATTAATTCATCGACATCTGAAGATAATTCTTTGTTTTAATAAAATAATTAAGGAATTGTTTTAATGTGCTTTATCCAAACTATATAATATGTACCCAACTTCCCCTCTAATGCTTTTGAATAATCTTATACTCCTTTGTTTATTATTGTTTTTTTTTTTTTGCCAAATTATAAGTTTCGTTTCTAAACTTTAAAACTTTATTTAATAGTTCTTAAATTTTAAAAAGTATTGAATGAGTTCTAAATTTTAAAATTTGTATCTAAGGGCATATTTGTGAGTGGTCAAATCATTCTCAAACATGCCCTAAATCTTTGAATTTAAAAGTAGGTCTCTCAATTTTCAACTTTGTGCCAAATAGATATCGATTATTCAACTTTTTTTTTAATTTCATAGACCTATTAGACATAAATGATTTTGTGTTTAATAAAATATTAACCTTTCGATTTTATATAGAACACATTCATAAATTTTTTTTTAAAATGTTGGATCAATTAGAGACTTATTAGTCACAAAATTGAAAATTTACAACTCATAGACCTATTAGGCACAAATTTGTAGGTTTAAATTTTGTTTGAACACTTGTTAACATGAGCATATCTCGACTGGGTAAGGCACATATATTCGCTCAAAAAGTTAGAAGTGTGAATTTCTACTTCAATATATTGTTGAACTAAAAAAAATCATTAGGCACTTATTAAAGTTTCAGTGACCTATTTGACACAACTAAAAAAAGTTTCAAGACTAAACTAATTATTATTATTATTTTGGTATAAACTCTTTTTTTTTTAGAGAAAAAAATATTTAACTGAATGAGTCAAATTAAAATTTTTAATTCCAATTTTAAATTTAAATAAATGATTTTGTTACCATCAATTGTCTTTTTTACTTTGGCAAGTTGAAGATTTGAACTTCAAGTCTCAAAAGAATAAGTAAATGTCTTAATTGTTGAGCTATGATTATGTTGATTAAGTAAATGTCTTAATTATTGAGCTATGCTTATGTTGATTAAGTAAATGTCTTAATTATTGAGCTATGCTTATGTTGATTTTTTATTTTTATGGTTGGAACTCATAGTATTTTGATTAATTTTTTTTCCACATTTTTTGGTTGTGTTGGGGAAACAATGTATTAACTTCACTCATTCCATTTAATTTTTGAAAATTGTGTTTGTTTTCTCATCATTTTTCTACAACGGGTTTCATTTTTATTAATAAAACATTTGAATTCTTAGCTAAATTCTAAAAACATAAACAAGTTTTTGAAAACAAAAATTTGGCTTGGTTTTTTAAAATATAAGTAAAAAGTAGATAACAAGATAAAGAAATTCATAGGTGAAAGTAGTATTTATAGACTTAATTTTTAAAAACTAAATAGTTATCAAGCGAGACCTTAATATTTAATATTCAAATCGACTAATTAACTAAATTTTACGATAAAACATTAATATTCCCTAAATATTTTTTAAAACGGACAATGCACCTACATAATTGAATATAAAAATCGCTCATCCTCTCTTGTGTTAGAGGAAAGGTCAAGCAAAAGATTATTATTATTATTATTATTTTAGTTCAATAATAAGAGAGTGGGAGATTCGAATCAATAACCTACTTTATATCAGTTGAGCTATGCTCTTATTGACAGTCAAGTAAAAGTATTGAGTGTTAGAGTTTATCAATATTTAAATAAAATAACATTTTTATAATTAAAAATGTATGTGGATAATATGAAGCTTTTAAAGTAAAACTACGGATTTTATAAATAAAAATAAACCGCGTTGAATTCGCAATTAAGTATTAATCATTCTATAAAAAAAAGTTTTGATCTTATTACATAATCTTTTAAAAAATTATACATATCAACAAAATGATTGGTCAGTTGAGTACAGTAGACTATTCTACTCTACAATACAATGTATATTTTATATATTTTTAAATTAGTGTCTTTGTAATTAAGCAATTAAAATTGAACTTTTCAAAGTTTATGAATTACAAAAATTAATTCGTCATGAAGTAAATATATTAGTTATAATTACTATCTAAAAAGGAAGGTACAAGTTTCATAATGTTTAATCATTATTCCCACAGAGAATAAAATTACAATTTGATTTTTAGGCATAACCATTGTGTTTTCAATTTCTAATTTTGTTTTTTAAATTTAGACTTGTTTACATACAATTTATTTATTTTGTTTTCCATCTTTCTTTTAATACCTTCAAATTTTTAGCCATAAATTTAAAACTATTAATTTTAGTTTTTAAAATTTGGCCCAATTTTTAAAATGTTTTTATTTAATGGATTATGAAACAAATAAAATTAATGACTATAGGGTATATTTTCTAACATAGAAAACTGTAAAAAAAAAATTATAAAATGAAATCTTCATATTTAAATTTTGATTTAAGATTTTTTTAGATAAAATAAATGTTAAATAACGAATTTAGTCCTTGTAATTTGGAGAAAATTACAATTTAATCCCTATAGTTTTAAAAGTTAGAATTTAGTCCTTACGGACTATTTAGGAGGTTTCTATTAAACTATAGGGACAAATTCTAACTTTTAAAACCATATGGACTAAATTTGTAATTTAACCTAAAATAAATAAATAAATAAAATTGTAATTGCACAAAAATAACTTTTAGAAATAGAAAACCAATAACACAAACAATATGAAATATTAACTAAATTATTGGGGCACATAAAAAAAAGTTATTCTATTACAAAAAATATTTAATTGGATATGGAGTCTCTTTTGTACACATTCAGTTGGGTTTTCATTCAATGAAGGAATCAAAGTAAATCCTTTAGAGATATTTGTCCCACTTTTTGTTTGTGCTAAAAACAAAGAAATATCATAAAAAGCTTTCAAGCAAAGGGTACAATATAAGATTAGCCAAAAGCAACTTGGACATGGATATGATGCATGTACTTTTAAGAAAATTTCAAATATATATATATATATATATATATATATATATATTAAGAGAAATTAAATTGCAAGTATATTTCAAAGTATCATTAATAAGTTCGTAATTACAAGTTAAGATACTTTTTTCAGATGTGATTTATCATTACATCTCATATTTATTGCTCATGATTTATAGTACAATTAAATATATCTAGATTACCATTAAAACTCACTTGAAGGGAAGATAGTAAGTTTGTCGTTTGAGTTTTTGTTTAGAACAAATTTTTAAAAAATAATTCAGTTGTATTAAATTTAGATTAAGAAAATTTATGATATTTAATGTTGCCTAGAGTAAAACTTGGGGAGGACAACAAATTAAAAGAAAAAAAAAAGTCAAAATCAACACTAATTAAATAACCTAATTTAGGTGAGAGATGTACATTCCAAACTTATTAAATTAATTATCTGGGAATTATCTCAAAACATTGGTATAAGATGTTGCAGCCCAAATTATGGAAATTTGTTTGAAAATTAATTGTGGTAGCAAATTTAGACGACTTCATTTTCTTTTTGTTCCAATCAATTTAGATAACTCTCTTACATATGTTTGATTCAAGTGAAATAATTATATTAACTAACTAACCATTAAATTTGAAACTAATTTCCTTTCTTGTGAATTGCTTTCAATACATGGATTTAAAGTCTTGAAACTAATTTCCTTTTAAAGTATTGAGAAATATTTATAATATATTAATAAAGAAAAAAAAACTAGTACTAAAACTATATATATTTTTTATTTTCTGTTTTCAAAAATTAAAATACTTTACGAATTATTTATTTTTTAGATTTAAAATTTAAAACTAATTTTTAGCAATTTATTAAAATTACACACTTCCTAAAAAATTTGTATGACATTTGTTAACATTCCTAAAAAATGAAAATATTAGCACGAGATGGATCGTATTTGTAAATTTTAGGGCAAATTATATACGTATATTACAAGTATTTAAATTTTAATTTAAAAAAGTACTAAAAAAATAATTTAATTAGAAAATTAAAATTTAAAATCATTAATTAATATGTATTAAATTTTAATTTATTATCAACTTTGACCATAATTACTTTTTTCAGCTAACTTGAGCATAATTTTTTAAAGTATTTGACCAAATCCTGATTTCCAGTAAAATACGAATGGATCTTGGATTATTTACATGATTATTTGAGTGCAAATGGCATTTCTAATGTTGGTAGTTCCTTGATTAGTAGATGAGATAGGACAACTTCTTATAAAGGAATGTCTTCACTATTGATTGATGGGGCTTGGATGGAAGATAGAAGTGTTTTGGCGCTGTAGTCAAAGATGAAAATGGGAATTTGTCTGCTATTATGTATGGATGTATTCCTAGTAGGAATCGACCTTTATGTGCAGAAGCCAAGGCATTGGTGGAGGGTATCCGTTATGCAATTCGGATGGTGTTTCGAAATTTATCGGTCTACTCGGGCTCGCTTTGTTGCATAAATATGATTAATTCAGTTGAGACGATGCAAGATGATATCTTTAATATAATGCAGGATATCCTAGTTCCACGGAGGGAGTTTTCTCTTGTTTCTTTCTCTCATATTTATTGGGGGTTAAATGTCTTTGCTCATGAACTAGCATGATTTGGCATGTAGGGTCAGTCAGGTTTATGGGTGAAAACATTTTTCTAGTTGGTTACTTTGTTGGAATCCCAGTGTGGGAGATCCAAAAATATATTTTGTGATGCTTTGAAGTAATACAATGAGATTCTCTTGAAAAAAAAAAAAAAAACTTGAACATAACTTTAAGGCATATATCGCCTCAATCAAGAGATAAGAGGTTCAAATCTCTCATCTTATAGGTTAAACTAAAAATACAAACTATTTCTTACATTAATTAGCAATATTAACCGCCTAAATTTCTTAAATGAAGTTTCAAGGAAGACATATTCCTCTGTTTGGATGGCTATTAAACGCGAACAACGCATTCCATAATAAATAAATAGGAAAAAAATTGTTGCAAGTGCAATCTTGGTGGTGTATTAAATTAATTGTATAGATTTTATTGTTAAAAAAACCGTAGAGATTTTTATTATAGGATAAAATACTCTACTTTGGATTCATTCTATTTTGGTCCATGTACTTTCAAATGTCTAATTTTTGTCTCTATATTTTCAATAAATCTTAAAATTAGTCATTCAAATTTAATTTTTAACTAAATTAGTTAAATAATAATAATAATTTCCATGTAGTAAAAGACATCATGTGAATATATTTTCAAAATTTATAAATTTAGAAAAACTAATCAAGACTAAATATTTTTTGAAAAATTTAACAATAAACTTACTGTAGAGACTAATTTTAAGATTTATTGAAAGTACAAAAAATAAAATTGAATATTTAAAAGTATAAGAACAAAAATGGAATGAAATTCAAAGTCTAAGGATCAAAATGGTAGTTTAACCTTTATTATACTTATTTTAATTGAACAGGGGATTCAAACTTCAGATAAAAACATTAAAAATCATTTGTATGTAACTAGTTAATCTGGGCAGTAGTTAAGTGGTCAAAATACCATTTTAGTTAAGTGGGCATTAATTATACTTTTTAAGATTGAAGTTTTGATCTACACTCACATTTGTTAAAATCAAATAAATAAGGTGTTTGATAATTATTTTGTTTTTATTTTCTATATTTAAAAATTTTTAGTTTATAAATATAGCTTTTACAATCTCTGTCTTTCTTTCTTTTTCTTCTACTTTTTAAAAATGTTGTCAAAATCTAACCCAAAGTTTAAAAATCTAAAAAAGTAGGTTCCGTTTAATAACTATTTCGTTTTTGAAAATTAAGCTTATAAATACTACTTCTCTCATCTAAGGTTTTTTTTTAATACTTTTATTTATTTTGTTATCTATTTTTACATGTGTTAAAAAACCAAGCCAAGTTTTTCAAAAACTTTTTTTTTTAAAGAATTTAGTTAAGAATTCAAATGTGTTTTCTTAAGAAAGATGAAACTCATTGTAGAGAATGATGAGAAAACAAACACAATTTTCAAAAACCAAATGGTTATCAAATAGGGTAGTAGTTTTTAAAAACTTACTTTTTGTCTTGGAATTTGACTAAGAATTCACATGCATTTACAAAAATAGTGAAAATATACTATAGAAATTGAGGGGAAGTAGACATAATTTTTAGAAACAGAAAACTAAAAATGAATTGTTATCAAACGCGACCTAAATATAAAAGATTTTTTTAATCGAGCTATCCAATATAAGTATTTTTAATGTTTTTTTTTTTTTTTGAGTTTTTTAAGCTACGATCTAATTCTTATTCTCATAAATTACCCTCCAACAAGTTGCAACGTCTATCCATCTATTTTTATTATTCTTTTTAGATTAAATTACAAGTTTAGTCTTTACACTTGTAATTTTGTGTCTAATTGATCTCTAAACTTTAAAAAATGTCTAACAGGTTTCTGGACTTTCAGGTTTGTGTTTATATGATCTTTGAACTTTAAATTTTTTTTACAAGATCCTTAAACAATTTTGTCTTCATTAGGTCATTGAATCTTTAATTATGTGTCCAATAAATAACCATTGATCTATTCAATGTTTTTAAAAATTCATGAACCTACTAGACACAAGTTGAAAGTTTAGGGTCTTTTTAGACATAATATTCAATTTTATATTTAATAGTTTGATTAATTTTAAAAGTCTTAAATATGTCAGGGACCTGTTAGATACAAAATTGAAAGTTTAGAGACTTATTAGTCATTTTTAAAATTTAGGAATTGATTAGATACAAAATTGAAAGTTCAAGGATCTATTAGATATTTTTTAAAGTTTAGAGACATTTTAGACACAAACTTAAAAGTTCAATGACTAAACTTGTAATTGAACTTTCTTTGTAATAGATCGACAATGAGTAATGTAACATTTCACTTCTTTTATCCTAAATGGACAGAAATGTGAAAAATGTTGGATCTATAATTAAGAACATCATCTACATTATAGTGGCATGAAAACTTTTTGGGTAGGGTTCAAGAGTAAATCATGTGACCTTATGCCAAAATGAAATCTTCCACACTTGTTAGTAATAGGGAATATCTTTAGTGTGGTCTTTTGGGTGTAGTCTAAAACTTAAAAATAAAATTAGGCCCAAAGTGGACTACATAATACAATCCCCAATTTTTCTATAAATTATTCAAAATGTCCCTTTTGAGGTTAGTTTTAATTATACCCTCATCATTTAACATATTTTTGCCTTGCGTTTTAAAATTGATTTAAATATGCCATTGAACAATTTTATAGTTAAAACAAATGATGGAAAATTATCGCGACGACTGAGTAGTAAACAAGGAAATGATAGACATGACTTTTAAAAAATGAATGGTAAATGTGGCAAGTATTGGTAACTATTAAGCAATCATTAATGTATGAGCATGTGTTAAAATATGATAGCAAACGTGACTTGAAAAATGATTGCCTAGTAGTTAATAGTACTTGCCACGTTTACTGTTCATTTTTAAAAAAAAACGACATATGCCATTGTTCTATTTACAACTTAGTAACCACGTCAATTTCCATCACTTGTTTTAATCTGTAACACAATAAAATTGTTCGAGGCATATTTGAATCAAGTTTAGAAGTCAATGATCAAAGTAAAACTTTTTAAGACAATGTGATTAAAATTTTTTTTTTTTGAAACAGAGACTTCATAAAGAAACCCAACATCGAACTACAAGCAGCCCCTCTCAAGAATGAGGGATAAAACATCCGCTGGAAAACACTCTTTTCAGACCAAAGAATTACCAGAAGAAGAAGCCAAAGCAGCTAAATTATGGGCAGCTTTGTTCTCCTCTCTAGGAATTTTACAAAAGATGCAACTGTTCACAGCATGCGATAAGCTAAGAGCTTCATCAATAAAAAGACTAACCTCAGAGAGGTCCGAACTAGAACAGTTAAGGAGGCTAGTGACCTCAAGGGAGTTCGACTCTACCACAAAGGGAGGGTTACGACCCTTCCAAAGAGAAGCAATCTGCTTGAGACCGTCCACAACGGCTTTTGCTTCAAGCACCTTCACCGACCACTTGCGATCCACAAAGGTCATCCCACCAATGATAAGAATCCCATTCCAATCATGAACCACCCACCTCGTACCTCCTCTGTTAAGGCTATCAGACCAGGCGACATCTGCATTCAACTTCCAGTAGCCCTCTTGGGGAGGCCGCTAGGAACCCATGTGCAGGCCACCGACCCTAACCTTACGACCAGACGACGACCTATTCTCCCTTAAGTGCAACTCCAAGAGTCTTTCAGTTGAGAAAACCAATGACTCAAGGTCCGCAACCTCCTTGCCAAGCCAGATTTGATTCCTCCTTTGTAACACATTCCACATTAGAATCACAGGGTCTCTCAAATCCTCGTTCTTCGAATTTCTTCTAATACAGTTCCAGTAATCCAAAGAGGATCATCTTCCATTGCCCAAGGAAAATGAGCTAACATTAGAGGGGAAGAGGTGATGCCATAAACATTTAACGGAATAATCTACCCCATGCCATAATGTGATTACAATTGTAACTAACTTTAAAGTTCAAGTGCATTTGGAATAATCTACCCCTTTTTTTCTAACAACAAAAACCATAACTTTTTAAAGAGAGAGAAAGAGAATGATGTAAATGGAAATATCCCAAGGGTAAAGTTGAAGAGAGAGAATAAGTATTTTAGAAGAAGACTACATAAGTGATGCATTGAAAAGGGCAGCCCAACATAGATGAATGAAGCACAGCATCCAACTCCCAAAATAAGCACTCAAGAGTAAGTTTCTCAAAAAAAAAAAAGAAAAGCACTCAAGAGTAAGACAAGGCCCTGATTTTCCTCTCCCCTCCTCTACTTTCCTTCCCATTCCATTCATACCAAGTTTTCTTTTCTTTTTCTTTTTTTCACTCCAAAAAAGTAGTTTTCTTTCTGCTTTTCCCAACTTTTTCCTTCTTTCCCTATAGGGTCCATCTTCAACTTCACTCTCTTTCTAACTTTTTTAAATTTCACTTACTTTTTCTTCTTTTTTTTTTTTAAAAAAAAAATTTACCAACCTCCCTTATGAGACATAAAATATTGGTTTCAATTTAAGATATTCTTTTCAAGATTTAGTGATAATGCTTTTTTAAAATAGATTTATTTCATATAATTCATACTATTATTTGAGGTTTATTTTTGTAAGGGTAAAATAGTCTTTTGCTTATGCTTTTTTAGTATAAATAAACTGTATGCTTCCAAGTGAAGTACTTTGTAAACTCTTAACTCCTTTAAAAATCATAGGTTTAACTCTTCACTATTTACTTGAATTGTAATATTATCAAGGTTAAATTACAAGTTTAGTTCCTCAACTCTTAGGTTGGTGTCAAATAGGTCTCTAAACTTCAAAATGTATTTAATAGATCCCTAAACTTTCAATTTTGTGTCTAATAGGTATATGAACTTCAAATAGTATTCAATAAGTCTTTAAACTTTCAATTTTGTGTTTAGTAAGTCTCTAAACTTTCAATTTTGTGTCTAATAAATCCTTGACCTATTCGATGTTTTTAAAATTCATGAATCTATCAGACACAGAATTCAATTTTAGGTCTAATAGATTTATTAATTTTAATAAATGTTGAATATGTTAAAGACTTGTTAGATACAAAATTGAAAGTTTAGAGACATATTTGACTTTTTTATAAAAAAAAAAATTCAAGGACCTATTAGACAAAAAAAAAATTATAATTTAGTAACTTATTATATACTTTTTAAAGTTCAGGGAAATATTCGACACAAACATAAAAGTTCAAAGACTAAACTTATAGTTTAACATATTATCAAAACTATAACTCTAGCAACTTTCTAACTCAAGCTTTTTTTTTTCTCTAAATTTGTGTGGATAATTGATTTTTTTTTTCCAATTAAAGAGAAAAAGAGAGCTTAAAGTGTTAACAAATCATGAAATCTCAACTAATACTATATTGTCATGTGATTAGATGCCTAGATTTTCCAAGCTAGACTTTTCTGTTAAAGTCAAGAAAGTTGAGGTTAATTAACCAATTACCCTCATTGGTTTTCTTTACAAAGAAAGTTAACAATGGACACTTTAAGAACATTGTATAAGATTGAAGTGGGAACCAAAAGCTTTATTCGGTCTGTTTTTTGTTTTTTTATTTTGTTTTTCCTTAATTGGGTGACCTGGGTTGGAATCAAAAGCCCACTTACCAAACTATTTTTTTTCCCATATTCTTAATCATTGCCATTTATGGGATAATTTTTTTTCTTTCTTTTTTTGGGATAAAGATTTATACGTTCGTTAATTATCATTAAAAAAAAACACTTAATAATTATCAATATGAGCATAGCTCAATTAGTTAAAGTTGTCTTCGACTAAGAGATTAGAGGACATACATCATCGACCAAGAGGTCAAAAATTGTACTTAAAAAAAGAGGTCAAAGGTTTAAATCCCTTCACCCTATAAGTTGTTGAATTCAAAAAGAAATTAAAAAAAAAAAGTCAGAGGTTCAACCTTACCCCACATTTTGTTGAACTCAATAAATAAATAAATAAGAAACACTAAATAAATTTTTTTCTTTAAAAATACTTATTGAAAACAGTGTTTTACTTAAAAACATATTTAGAAAACCGCTCAAATTTGCATTAAAAAAATCCTCAAACTTGTCTAAATTTCTTTTTTTAGTTCAACAATTGCAAGGGTGGGAGATCGAACCATTCGCTTTTTTTAGTATAATAAATGTTGGAAATATAAAGATTTGAACCTCCGACCTCAAGAGAATGAGTACATACCAACACCGTTGAACTATGTATTTATGTTAACATTGAACCATCGATCTTCGAAATGGTAATTGATTTCTTCTCCCTTGAACTATACTCAGGTGGACAAACTTGTCTAAATTTCAAAATAGATCTTTGATTGGGTAAAAATACATTTCAAGCAAGTTTAAATTGTTTAAAATTAAAATTAATGGTCCCAAAAAAGAAATAGAAAGAGAGTTGTTTTTTTTTTTTTTTTGAAGAGAAAAAAGAGGGAGTTGGATGTTATAAAGTTAAATATATTATAACGTCTTATCCTAAAGTGGAACATCCAAGCTTGTCAGGTGCTTGATCCAGCATGTTGACAAAAAGTAGAGAATGTTTCTCGTGGATGGCACGTGCCATCCCGCTCCACCTTTACCTCCCACAGTGGTAATCCAAATTTCTTTGGGATAAAGGGAAAAGCAAACCCCTAATTTTATAACTCGTTAAAACTAATCTAAAATAATAATAATTATCATTATTCAACTACTATAATTTTGAGAAAAAATAACCATCGACTCTAACTTACATAAACTAGATTAAATTATTCACAATATCAGTATACTATTAAATCTGCATCAAATTGGTCTATATTTTATAAAGATTCAACTTCTTTTATATGCATTAATTCATTATTTAGGTTCTTATGAAAAGTGTTGAATTAAAAACAAGTTCTTAGGAAAAGTATTGTGTCCATATTGGTACATATTTTCTAAGATCGGTTATAAATAATTGAGAATTTGAGATATGTTTGTTGGGATAAAAAAAATCGTAACTTCCAAAGATCGTAGTGATTTTTTGTTTGCATCAATATCGTCCATAAAGTCTTTAGGATTACTATAATTGTTAAATGGATGATTTAAATTTTTTATGGTTCAACCAGAGTATAACTCAACTATTTAAAACATATTTCATCAATCAATAAATTAGAGATTTGAATCCTTCTATTTCTACATGTTGTAGAACTAAAAGAAAAGATGTAGTGATATTTAAGTAAGAAAAACCAATGTAATAACAACTAGAGATTGTGGGGTATTTATTTCTTAAAATGCATTTTTCAATCTCTGTCTCTTGTGTCTAAGAGCTCTAAAAGTAGTAATCATATTAAATAAATTTTCAAAATTCTCCCTCACAAGTTACACTTACACATTCATAATGTACATAAATCCAAGAAAAAAAACCCAAAATATTATATTCGATTAGGTAGACACTAAATCATATGGGATGAAAGCCGTAAGGCTGAAGGATCCTACATTATAATTAAAAAACAATTTACACATAATCAATCAAGTGTCCATTAAAAAGCAGACAAGTTCATTGGGTTAAAAAACAGACAAGTGAATTGAAGGCTAAATTTAGTAATTGTGAATTACAGACAGTGAATTTGTATCATGTCGACAACCGGTTTTGTCGCCGTCTTCGAGAAAAACTAAACTAGGGGTTTATGGCCAAACGACATGTCGGAGAAGCCGGAAAAACCGACAGACCACGGTGGGCTTAGAGATTGGAGAAATGGGGGATTGTTTGGGAAGCAGAATCACGTTGGAAATTCTGGGTTCTGGTTTGGACTTTTCTGGGTTTCAAAGATCGGAGAAGATGATCAGATGAGAATCCTATGTTGTTGATAAGATTTGTTCTGGAAATTGGAAGATTCAATATTATTCACTTTGAATCTAAATCAATGTCCACGTGACTTTTGCTTTTAATTTTACCTAAAGACGTTCCTTTTGTCTTTTTGATATCGGTAGGTGTTCAAACGAGTTTGTGCATTTAGACTAATCCATAAGACAACAATTCGATCATATTGCATTTGGCTACCGAGAAAATTCGTAGGATTTTAAATCATAAGTAGGTAGTTTTTGATATTGGTGAGTGTTCGAACCAATTTGTGAACATTTTGACTTCTCACGAGATAAATTTTTTTATCCTATTACATTTGGCTGGTTGCCAAGAAGACTCGATTTTTAAATCATTAGTAGGTAGCCATGGTTTGATTGAGCTTGCTCAGTTTTTATACTAATGAAAATGTTGTAATTATTGATACATGTGAGGGGCCTGTTGCCCATGCAGGGGGGGGCACCAATAAGAGGGAATATGTGTTGTGTGACTTTGTTTTTACGTGGCTAAAGTCTGTAAGTTGATTGAGTGTTTATTTTGTTTTTTGAGTTGGAATTAATGAGAATTCTTAAAAGATTAACATTTTTGGGAATAGGATTATTGGAAATGGGATATTTGCATTTTGAGTGTACTAGAATATAAGTTTTGGTCACTAAGAAATGGAGGTAGTACTTAATATATGTGAAAATGAGGGGATATTAATCTAATTTACTACATAATAAGAAACTTGAGCTCTCAATTGGGGTTTAGAACTCGTCAAATGATCTAGCAAGTTCTTTTGATTTTTGAATGTGTGAGACTCGTAGTTTTCAATTTTGATTCATTTCTCTTTTCATTTTGTAAGATGTCAGCTAAATTTGATTGTTCGTGTTATTACTAAATGTCCGTTAGGAGAGGGCACTTTTTGCATATGTTCCCCTCCTATGCTTAGATGCATAATGTATGCTATATATCTTAGCTTTCTTAATGAAGTTTTTTTTTTTCCCAAAAATAAAAAATAGAATTAAGGATAAGAAAAGGTAACAAAAGAAATAAGGGGGTTAAGAAATTGAATTGACCATCCAACTAAAACTGACTATCAAACCAGCTAAAAACTAACCATACGGTCCATCCATACCAACTTAAACAGAATTCACCAACCAGTTCTCATTTTTTGAATTTTGTACTAGTTCTTTGAATTGGTAACTCTATATTCAATTGTACCAAACCAAATTTTTTTTTTATATTTAATCAATGTTTGACTCCCATGATTGGTGATATTACTAACACAAACAGAATGAATTTTTTGTGGTTAAATTATATAAATTACCTCCGAACTTTGGGGTAGATTTCAATTATGTCTCTTTAAAAAGTTTCATTTTTACCCTTGAACTTTGAAATTTGTTCTAAAAAATACCCTTGAAGAGTTTTTTTTTGGTTAAAATTGACACAACTAATGTGTAAAAATTAAAAAGCATACATGACATCATTTACAACATCATTCACATAAATTGATATGGTAGCTGATGTATAAAAATTGATTATGTAAATGATTTTAACAGTATCTTTTGAGATAGAATAAATGGTAATAACGATCTTAATCTTCTATATAATTGTAAATAATATTGCGTACTTCTCTTAATTTTTACACATCAGCTGCTATGTTAATTTCCATCATTTATTTAACGGAAAAGATATATTTTTTTTGAAACAATTTCAAAGTTCAAGGGTGTTTTTTAGAACAAATTTCAAAGTTTAAGGATAAGAATAAAACTTTTCAAAATCTAAAGACATAATTGAAATATACTCTAAAGTTTAGGAGTATTTTGTAAAATTTAGCCCTTTCCTTTGGAACAGAAAACAGAATGAATATTATTTCCTGCATCTCACTTCTCAGATTTTCTGCATCTGAATAGAAAATACCCTTTACCATCCAAATGAAGTAACAGCTGCCACATTGGTTAAACAATGCAGGAAAATCCTAAACATATCTCATCTCATGGCAACAATCCCTAGACAAGAGGGTAATGGGAAGGCAGGAAAGTTATAGACTCAGGAGATAATATTCTATCTATGCAGCAAAAACAGAAGAATCATAGTTCTCAATTGGTTATCCTCTCTCCCAAACATCTAAAAGGAAACTTCCCATCACAAGCTCAGTATTCAACCTATGATTGATAGCCATAAATATAATCCAGCTAGCCTAAAAGTACATTCCAGACATTGCTATTCAAAATCTTTGATCGTAAGTCAGATCAGGACATGTTACAGAAAGCTGGCTTCAAGAATAGCCTGAACGTGAGGCTTTTACAGTCCACAGTCAGCCGCACAGTAGTTAAACAGTCTCTCACTCTCTCTCTTACATATGAGGAACATTTTGGCAATGCATAAATAGAAAGAGAATCTGAGGAGATGATGAAAAATCTTCCACCGGAAAAAGTCAAGTAGATTAGAAAAGAAACACCCAAGTTGACATTAATAAAAGAGGAGAAGTGACTAATTAAGGTCTCCTTTATAGTTGACTATAAATATTATTTTCACCTATGAATTTATTTATTTTATTATTTACATTTTAAATATATTTTAAAAAACCAAGCTAAGTTCTTAAAACTAAAAAAAGTAGTTTTAAAAAACTTATTTTTGTTTTTAGAAGTTTGCTAAGAATTTAAATGTTTTGTTCAGAAAGATAAAACTCATTATAGAGAATTGATGAGAAAACAAGCACAATTTCCAAAAATAAATAAATCAAAGAGTTATCAAAGAGGGCCTAGACAACTCTTCCATCTAGAGACTAAGCAAAAAAATTTGTCCAATTTCCTTTGAGCTTCTCTTGAAATGTGAACAAAAATTCTTGATCCCTTTCTAGCCATAATTCTCAACAGATAGCCTTAACCCTTAACTACATTAATAGGATTCTAGCTTCAGAACTACAAAATGGTGTCTGACAAAAAGTTAGAATAAGGTGTCCATGGCATTAAAAGGGTTGCACCAACTGAAGTTAAATAGACCGAGAAGGGGCAATTGGAATTTGGAGGCAAACTCACAAGTGCAGCTAATATAGACATGGCTTTCAGCATCTTTATGACAGAGATTAACACCACTAGGGAGTTGGGAACAGAGACTGAAATTTTTTCTGAACTCTGTCTGGGCTTACCATTGGTTGGGAGACCATAAGAATTTTTTATTTTCTAAGGAGTTTTGGTCTTCCATATTGCAGCAGATAAAACAAACTAGCTGCCTCTGCATGAGCTGGCCTCCAACGTTTTAACAATTGTTTCAGAATTGGTAGTTGTGAGAAATTTTGTAATTTATTAGAAGTGAAGAGACAGACATGAGGAGAAGTCCTTTTTTTTTATCAAGTCAAAATAAGGAACCACCCGAGAAACAGAGAGATTAGGGAACAGATCAGAAATAAGCTCCAAAACATCAAATGAAAACGACAGGTAACATGAATAACTTTCTTTTTTTCCTTTTATCTACATGCATGTCACAATCTAAATTATTAATGCAACTGAGGCCTAATGACAGCGTAAAATATTTGACAGACTATTGCTTAGTTGACCAAGAATTAGTTTAGAAATGAAGAAAGAGAGAGAGCTGGCTATAAACGTTTTAAAGACTAAAAAAGGAAACATTGTTTGTTCAACCGGATGCATCTCCCCTTTAAACTAATCATTTAAACTACTAGAGCATTTATCTGTAAGTAGTTTAATCAAACCATCAGGGCAAAGCAAAAAAGGGTATTTCTCAAAGATGAAAGAGAAAACGGGAGGAAAGAGATAGAAATTATAAACATTAGCAAATAAAAAGCCTGGCAATTGAAAACAAGTAGAGCCTCCTATTAGGTCATTACTTAAGAGACAACAAAAGGAATTTCTAGAAGAATGTGAGGTCGAAATGTCCAAAACTAAACAAAGATTTTTTTAAAAATCCCTCCTATTGAGAACAGAAACAAATTTCATTAATAAATGAAACAAATGGGGTAAAAAGCTCTCAATCAAAAAGAGAATTATAAGCAAGATTTCCAATTGGAGAGTGAAGAAAAGAGACTATAGTCACCAAATGGGTGTTTACATTTACACCAATAAAAAGTATTAAATAAAACCAAATCCATAAAACCATTAAAATGCATAGAAACATCCCTGAAAATTCTGTCATTGCCCTTGCTTGCACCAAAGATATCAGGAAAAAAGCTGGTTGATGGTAAGCCAAAGGAATTTTTTAAATCAGAAAACAATAGTATATTACAAAAATCCCTTTAGATTGAGGAGTATATATAAGTCAGGAGAAAGATTTAAACTTCATACACTCGATATCACTAGATTTTCCTTCAAAAAATTCTTCAATTCCTTTTAAATCTTCACAAGGTGCTAATACCACATTCGTCTATATGATCTGGATGCATACTTTTTTTTTTTTTTCCTTTTGACGATAAGCCAGCAAAAGTGAAAAGGGCAGCCTAAGGCTCCCCAGTCAATAACCATTACAAATCATCGTGACATTGACCTTTTCAGAGATTTTGAATATGGTGATCATCTATGCAAAGACTATTACGGCTGCTACCAGGACCCGGATAAAATTTTTATATAGTGACATACAAACTAAATTTCGCCGTATTACGAATACCAAATACCTGGAAAATTGATTCTCAAAGAAGTATTGGAACGAACTATTCCAAAATTAAAGAAAATATTATGTACCCAATCAGTTGTATGTTTCATTATAGCGAAAGATGAAAGAAAAATCCCAATTTACCGAGTCTCAGCCATCAATTTGACCTTTCCTCATGGCTGCAATACCTAGTGCTGTCACCGAAGAAAATAGAAAACAAAAAAATCGAACATCAGAATAAATAAGAAAACGACTGGAAACTAAAAATTCAATGCCATCATGCTCTTCACGGAAGTAGATGGGAAAAATTAGATGAAGAGATAAGAATATAAAAAAAATAATAATAAATTAACACATCTTGCAACCTTGCCGGAGAAGATCTCGAATCGATTAGTCGCGAACTTCCATAGAACTCTGCGTTTTGATTGTAAATTCGATCAATTCAAAGCACCTAGGTAAAGAAGAAACCGTCTGAATCCAAACTCTGAATTGGCCCTTACGAATTAATTACAGGCTCTCTCAGTCGCCGAGCGGATCCCTAGCACAGGCAACGAACCGGACTTTGTGGGTCAAAACTCAAAACTCAAAACTCCCCGCCATTTCTTTGCAAGTTGGTGGTTGGAGCTGTGCTCTGCGACAACCGGGCATGCCACTTCTCTTTACACACCATTTTTTCCTTATCATAAAAGAAGTGAATAATAACTTTTTTTTCTCTCTCGAGCTAAGGAGGTTGGATTCATCTCTTGGTCGAAATATATGTCAATTATAGCTGAGTTATATTCATTTTATTAGAGTTAAATAATTACTAATACTTTATTAATTGGCTAAATTATATAAATGTTAATTACAAATTTAGTCCCTGTGATTTTAAAACATTATAATTTAGTCTCTATAATTTTAAATGTTAGAATTAGTCCCTATGATTTGATAAAATTCTCATAAACAGTCTAGAGTTTTATCAAACCATAGAGACTATTTATGTGATTTTATCAAATTATAAAGACGGAATTCTAATTTCTAAAACTATAGGAACTAAGTTCTAATTTTTTTCTAAACCATAGGAACCAATTTTGTAATTTAACCTTATAGAAAATACCCATGAACTATGGGTCTCGTTTCAATAATACTCATGAACTTTAAAAAGTTTCAAAAATATTTCTAACCTTTCAAAAATACCCTTATCGTTAAGTTTTGGATGAAAAACGTTGAAGTTTCATTAATACCATTGACCTTTTAAAAGATCTAAAAAAAATACTCTTACTGGAAAATATTTCTTCTTCTCTCTTAGCAAATTCTTCTTCGATGAAAATTAATGAGAAAGCTCTGCTTATTTGGCATGTAATCGTAGAGCATAAGTTTTTCTTCTCCTTCGACACAACATCTCAAGAGCATGGCCAAATTCTTATCTTGAAGCTTCAAGATGACTTTTATTTTATTCTTAAATTATTCAGGTCTTTGACTTGATTTTGTTGATAGCCTTATTCTATTTCCTCACAAGTCACTACCCATTAGCTTTCCCTAAATTCATTTTAGGCAAAATAAATGAAAATATAGTCATATAGTGGTTCTAACACTTCTTAAATATTAAAAAAAAATCACATATCAAACTTTTGATTAATTAACATTGTAAATTCGACAAAATTTGCCTTTAATTTAAAGGGTCGTAGCAACAATTTCACCAAATAAGCTCAAAAATCTCAAAATCCATATCCATAACCCTCCATCGTAACACTAAAAGAAAAAAACTTATATCTTTCTTCCTTCACCACCGATTCATTGTAATTGAAAACTACCTACTTGTCACTAACACACACAAACAAAGAGAGCAAAAAAAAAAAAAAAAAGTTCCTTATTCTTTCTTCCTCTTATCTTATTTACACTTTTAAAAAGAGAAACCTTGATTTTAAACTTTGTTTTCATATGGGGGGTGTTTGGAGCAATGGGTTGGGTTGGGTTGTTTTGGAATCCAAATCCAAATCCTTGTTTGGGCCACTGTGTTCAAAACCCAATGGTTTTGAAACACAACCCCATGGTTTTGCATAGTAAAATAGGGGGGGTTTGATTTCCAACACACCAGTTTGCTCCTCATTTGGCACCCGTTTTCATTATCACATTTTCTTATCTCTCTCCCGTCTCTTCCATTGTTTTTTTTAATTGGTATCTCACATTTTTTTTTGTAACAAACAATAAATTATTAAAAATGTTTGTTTTATACATGTCATAACTTAACCAAATTTCGTATTTGACAAAATAATTATTTTTCATTGGAAACTCACATTTTTTTTTGAAAAACAACAAATTATTACAAATGTTTTGTTTTTTTATACTTGTCATAAACCTAACCAAATTTGATATTTGACAAAGTAATTATTTTTCATTGGAAACTCACATTTTTTTTATATAAAAAATAATAAATTATTATAAATGTTTCTTTTTATACTTGTCATAAACCTAACCAAACCAAATTTGATATTTGACAAAGTATGTTGATTTTTCATTGGAAACTCACATTTTTTTTTTGTAAAAAACAATAAATTATTACAATTTTTTTTTATACTTGTCATAAACCTAACCAAATTTGATATTTGACAAAGTATGTTGATTTTTCATTGGAAACTCACATTTTTTTTTTGTAAAAAATAATAAATTATTACAATTTTTTTTTTTATACTTGTCATAAACCTAACCAAATTTGATATTTGACAAAGTATGTTTATTTTTCATTGGAAACTCACATTTTTTTTTGTAAAAAATAATAAATTATTACAATTTTTTTTTTTACTTGTCATAAACCTAACCAAATTTGATATTTGACAAAGTATGTTGATTTTTCATTGGAAACTTACATTTTTTTGGTAAAAAACAATAAAATATTACAAATATTTTTTTTTAATACTTGTCATAAACCTAACCAAATTTGATATTTGACAAAGTAATTACTTTTCATTGGAAACTCACATTTTTTTTTTGGTAAAAAACAATAAATTATTACAACTATTTTTTTTATACATGCCATAAACCTAACCAAATTTCGTATTTTACGAAGTAATTATTTGCATTTTCAGTAACAAATTTCTCATTCTTATACTAATTAAAAGGTACGTTCAAAAGTACTAAAAAAAATTACCCAATTTACACAAAGGATTCTACAACTAACCAAAGATTGCCACTAGAAAATAAGGAAAGGAAAAAAAAAGAGACCAAAGTAGCAAAGGAAAAAAGGAAAAACAAAAACTGCACAACCTCAGGGTTTAGAACACTGTACTCCAAATACTGTTTCATGATTCCCAGGGTTCAGAAAACTGCACCCCAAACACTGTTTTCTGATTCCCAGGGTTCAGAACACTGCACCCCAAACACTGTTTTATGAATCCCAGGCTTTCAAACCCCCTAGAACAAACCCCCCAGGGTTTTGATTCCAAGGGTTCTAATTCCGAAACGGTGCTCCAAACGCCCCCATGATGTTTTGTTACACATAGTTTTATAAAGTTTTTGCATTACTTTTTATGGATGAAGAATTTGCAGAGAGCAGGAGAAAAAGAAGAAACGTTTTCCAGTAAGGGTATTTTTTTAATCTTTTTGGAAGGTCAAGGGTATTAATGAAACTTTAAAGTTTTCCATGCAAAACTTAACGGTAAGGATATTTTTTAATGTTTTTTAAAGCTTAGGGTATTTTTGAAACTTTTTAAAGCTCTCATGGGTATTATTGAAATGAGACTCATAGTTCAAGGATATTTTCTATAATTTAGCCTTATTAATTTTTAAGGTTAAATTATAAATTTTGTTCTTAAAGTTTCATATTTGTGCTTAATAAGTCGTGTTAATTTTAAAAAGTATTTAATACTTCTTTAAATTTTCAATTTTGTGGTTGATGAATTTTTAAAATTTAAAAGTATCTAATACATTTTCGATTTTGTATTTGATAATGTCCCTAACATATTTATATTTTTTTGAAAGTAATGATTTAATAGACATAAAATTAATGCTCGATGTTCATGATTATGAGAGATTTCAAATTATAATATATTTCAAATTAATTTCATTGTTTATTATCACAAAAAAGAGAACAATTTGAAATCTATTTTCACATAAAAAATTTCCATAACTAAAATGATTAGATTTCATAGAATTTAAAGACAAATTATTTATTTAAACTTGTCATCTTTTAATTTTCTATTAATAAATCAGAATTACAAACCTATGCCAGTAAATTTTTTATTTTCTTTTTTAGTTACCATTAAAATACGAAATTTTAAATATATTCATTCAAATCTTTCTTATTCCAAAAGAGATAAATCATTTAAAATCATTTCTCGAATTTCAAATCTTAACAATTTCTTCAACTTTCTTGATTCTATACGGAGAGTAAATTTTGTTTTTGAATCTTAATCTTTTGATTATGTGTCAAAAACATTCCTAAAGTTTTTCAAAAAAAATTGTCAAATTAGGCCAATGATCAACCCAACACAAGATTGAAAGTTTATGGATTTGCTCGGTAAATTATAAAACTCAAAAACCTATTAAATACAAAATTAAAAATGTGATGATTTATTTGACACTATTAAAATTTAGGGATCAAATTTAGGGACTAAATTTGTCTTTAACCTTTTTAAATATTGTTTTGATATATTAGTTTCTTATTTATTCTATTTTGGTCATGAGCTAGTGAGATATTTTATTATAGTCATTGATTTTTTTTTTTTGGAGTGCAACAACATTTGAGGGGGGTGATTCGAACATTTAACCTCTTGGTAAATGGTACATACCAATTACTGTTGAGTTATGCTCACTTTGATTATAGTCGTTCAACTTTGCCATTCATTTTTTTACAATTTATTTAATAGAAATATGATACAAACACTTTATTTGCTAATTTGCATATCAATACATATTTACATTGACAAGTGTTTAGAGTAACATGTAACATATGTTAGTTGTTGAATTCCCAACGTATTCGTGCTTTTGTTAAACTATTTATAAAAAATTGAACATAGAGATTAAAATAGAGACTAGAATAGAATATTTAAAAGTTTGACTAACTAAGGCAACATGAACATAGCTTGACATATATACTCGACCAAAAAAAATTGAGGTTTGAATCTTTCACTCAATATGTGTTGGAATTTATGCCATGGAGCCTTGTAATTAAATGTTTATTATTTAATAATTATGTATAATGTCGATTATTTTATTTGTAATATTATATTATCTATTACATAAAAATTTGTTGATGCCAAAATTTGGCCAGGAGAAATCTCACCTGATCTTCACACGCTTTAACAGTAAATTTGTTTAGTAGGGAAAAATGTGACCTGCAAAAGAAAGAACTGCACACCGATGTAGTGCTTGTCACACATACTTTGATGCTTAAGTCAGAGAGGAAGAAAATGTAGTAAGCTAGGGTTTATAGAATAAGAATGAAGTTACCTTTCATGGAATTGTAATGAGGTATTTATAGGATGATTGATCGAGGGTTTCTTGTATCTTTGGATTAGAAGAGGATCAAACTAGGCTCAAAGGACCTTACTAGACTGAGGATTCACCCAACTGTGCCTAGGCTAAGCAAAACCCACCTCGGCCAATTTGGGCTTTCCTTTTATTCATGGTCTAGACGAATCCCTGATGTTGTTTGATTGGACTAGAAATCGAATCGGCCTTAAAAAGGTTGAGCTTGGACAAGTTTTGTTATGGGCCTGTTTCCACTTCGATTTTTCGTGATTAGATTGAGAAAAGATTAAACCGGGCCTCCAGTGTATCTTCCTAGGTCATGGGCATGCATAGGCAAATAGCTCACCTCGGCCTAGGCAAATGTTGTTTCTTTTAGGCCTAATTAGGCCTTGGACTATTGTCCTTAAAGATCCTCTATCTCTTTGGGTCTGTTCTTATGGTCCAAATTCACCCATAACATGTGTTGAAATTTGTGCCATAAAGCTTCATAATTAATGTTTATTATTTAATAATTATTTATAATGTTGATTATTTTATTTGTAATATTATATTATCTATTACATAAAAATCCAAGGTTATTAGTGTAATCTTGATGACATACGTAAGAATCTTATTCAAGAAATAACCTAAAGAGTTTATAGTATATGAATAAAGTTGGATGTCTTATCTTAATAACATTATTGATACAACTTGCTTTGTAATAGTAATAAATGATTTGATCCAAACCATTTATGTTGAGACATGTGAGTAGATGTATCATATTGAATGAGTTTGTATAAGACTTGAGTGAACTTCTGCATGTGAAGGCTTGTCATTTGATTTGCATGGGTGATAGTGACTTGTAGCCAATTCAATAAGCCTATCATTTTAGGGTTTAGGGTTTAGACTTGACCAAATAGGGAGCTAAAAACATAAGTTTTCATAATATGGAATTCACTCATTTCCATATGGAGAAAGTGGATGGGTAATTCCTTTAAGTGCTGATTTCAGGAGTTGAGCAATGGGGTCTCACATTCTCACTAACCTAAGAGAGACTTAGTTTTGGATCATAAATAGATTGTTCATTAAAGGGTCGATGGTACTTACAAGTTACAATATAAGATGTAATTAAAATAATAAAACAAACTTTTGATCCAGCTGTAATTACAGAAAACTTGTAAATGATTGACTTGTATGAAGTGATTATATCTATGGACACAACTTGTCCCACAGTACATAAGAGTATAATTTTAGGTTTATAGTAGAGCAATCTAAAGTTCATAAATGCAAATTAATTGATTACAAAGTTTAATTAATTAATTTTGTATCATTAGAACTTATAATATGTAGGTTCATAAGATTTCCTTGCTAGCCATAAAAACATTAAAGGGTTAATTTTGTTGAAAGAAATTTTGAAATGTTCAAATTAAAATTTAATATATTGGATGTATTAAGTGAGAGAAATTCTATTTATTGTATTTGATACATTAAATATTAAAGAGAATAATATATTAATGTATTAGAACTTTAGGTCTTGTGTTTGAACTTTCATTGTATACTTCGATGTATTTATTGCTTAACCTTTAATTATAAATAAATTCAAAGTTGATACCAAACTTGATTTAATTGTTTAGAAACCATAGTCTTCCGCTGTAGAGTAAATCGTTCAATCCTATCAACATGTTGTTGAATTAAGAAAGAGGGAAAAAAAGTTAGACCAACTAAAATACAACATTTAACGATGTATGGAAATTTTTTATTTATTTATTTATTTTTTTGGCTTTGGACCTAGTATTTATTCAAGATCAATTAAGAAAAAGAAATTATAAAATTAGTTTTAGTCCATAAAAAAATCTCATTGATTGTCCAATTAAACAACTCATTATTCATAATTAAAATACCGTGTTTAATATTCGATAAAAAGAAAGAGTAATAATCTTGATATTAATTTTGCGTAAGTAACCCTTGTGTTCATTTATTAGTTTAAATTATTATTATTGTTATTATTATTATTTTTTTGTTTAAGTTCAACAACATTTGGAAGTAGGGGATTCGAACTTTTGACCTATTGATCGATGATACATGTCAATTACTGTTGAGTTATGCTCACTTTGACTATTAGTTTTAATTAGTTGAACTTACTAAAATTAACTATGATTAAATATTACCTTTATTATTCTTTTTATAAACTTGAATGTTTTTTTTATTAGTGAGATTTCAAAGTTAAATAATTCATGTGGACCTTGCCAACACGATCCAACGTGTGTGCCAATGTTCTATGTGCCAATGTTCTATATAGGTAGGGGTAACAAGATAAATGGCTAAATATTAATAGGTCAACTTGAAAAATAACTAAATTTATTAGTTCTTGTAAAAATAGCTAAACTTATTTTTTTCATTTTTTATAATACGACTTTTTAATTACATCTAAACACCAATGCTCCTCCCTACATTTTCTAGTTTCTAACCAACTAAATCAAAGCCTAAAATGAAGCAACATCTTAAATAGGAGAGAGACATAATTTAAAGTCAACAAAATGTAACAACCTTAAATTAAATCTAAACCGGTAAATTAACATCATTTAAACACAAACTCTAAATTCTTAATATTGCATAACAAAAGACTACAAGAATAAAAAAATATCAATAATACTAACCACAGTGATTGAAATGATAAACTACCTAAGAACTGACATCTACCTAAGAGTATATAGGGGAACATACATCTCCACCGATTTTTCAAACGATTAAGGTCCCATTAAGCATATAGGAAACAATATATAAAGTGATAAATATCAGTATATACATGATGTATAAAGTGATAAATACTAAATTTTAAAAGATATATACCTAAGTTTCTCTCAATTAAACTGGCTGCAAATCCAGGAATGAGGGTACCATTTACATGAGCTATTGATACACTGGACAATGAATTGTTTCTTGCTTGATCTTATTGTTTTAAATTGGAAACTCCCTTTTTAATGCAAGCGTGTAGACAATCTTCTTCAAATCATCCTTAATCCCCAAAACACAACCCTTTGAAATGCAAACACCTTGTGTAAGCGTGCTGATACTTTTAGGATCGTTGACAAACCTGAACCCTTTCTCCCGTTTGTTTGTATTCTTCGTTGAACTTAGGCTTCCACCGTCCATGTGTATACTAGTATCTACACTTTCAACATCCATGACCAAGTAATAATAAACAAAAAAAAAAAAAAAAAACACCACCCAAATGATAAAATCGTACTAGAAGCAAAACCCATTAATCAAACAAATTGTTTCTTGAGAAGCAAGCAAAAATTTATGACTAAGGGAAAAAAAATGACGATAGGGTTATTAAAAAAATCCAAATGGATAATTTAAAGAATCAAAAGAAAAATAAAAGTGAAGGAAAAACTACCTCGATTGGAATTGAAGATTTGGCATTGATTAGAGTATGACTGTCGTGAGTCACTGTGGACGGTGGTGGGTGTTAAACTGGAGAGGGCAACAGAGGGAGAAGAATGATCAGAAGAGTAATGATGTTAAGTATCGACATTAATCGACATTAATGATGTTAAGATTTCTTTTGACATCTTCTTCGGCGTCTCCCTCTGTGTGGCACGACTTCGACGACCATTTCTTCACTGATGCTCCCCTGTTCGAGAGCCACCATTTTTGAAGAACAAGATAGCAAGACGAAGATTATTGGAAATAATTGAAGTGGAAATTGATTTTGTAGTTCAGTTTTTTTTGGAATAATCTGATCAGTTTTTGTTGAAATCTTCCATTGAAATCTTGGGAGGTTTTTTGGATTCGAACTATCTCGGTAAGTATTGATTGCAAGTGATTTTCTTTTTTAAACAAATCTTTCAATTGTTTGAGAAAATACTACATTGATTTTTTCTTTAAATAGAATTTGTCGGTTGAGCTGGGTTGAATGTAAATACCAATATATACTAGATGTATGATGGGGATGAAAAATTATTGACAACCTCCCCTAAAAATACGGTAGAAACTCCAAATGTGAAGCTTTTTTAGACATTTTTCATTACTGTGATTTTTTTTTTTTTTTTTTTTTTTTTTTGCATCAGCCACAATTTTCCATATATGTATTCAATAATCAGGTTACGAGTGAGACTATGAAGCCCAAACCATTATTTGAAGTGAGTTCAAAAGCTATCCAATGAATTAGAGGGCGACCAAGTGAGACCTAGTGGTCTTAACTTAACACGAGACTAAGCTCCACTCAAACTATATGGATTGTAGTCCAACCAAGTAAGACCACCAAGGTCAAAGCTCGACCAAGAGACTATAAAGTTTTCAAGTAGGGTGTGGCCCAATCAACGAGACACAAAGTTAGCGTGCATAGCCCAACAAAATGAACAGAGTCCACTAAGTCATATCATACCATCCCCAAACTTGAACCAAAAATATCAACAACATAGACTTATTAAGATCAAAATCAAAAGTCTAAAGCCGTAACTAAAACTTCTTAAAGATCTCGATATCAAATAGATACCAGCATCAAAGTTAAAAATAATAAAATTGCATATTACCCTAGTTTAGAAAAGTGGATCTTGTACTTTACCCTAATTATATAAAGCTTGTGGAGCGGTTTTCGCGGCTAAAGAATCACGTTCTCACAGATAAGGGTGGGCATAGAGGCCGGTAGTTGGGGCTGACTTTCCCTACTCACAGCTCACTCTTCTTAAGTCCAGCCCCAAACGCTCCAAAAATTTCCCTTTTTTTATTGAAAAAAAAAACATTTAGAGACGATCCGATAAATAAATAAATAAATAGCTAAAAAAAAAAAGAAAAAGAAAATTATAACTGCATCTTCAACTCGAGCTTCCATTTTGGCTTTGGTGCTGAACGAGTCGAGTTTCTGCGAGCGCTCTGCCACACCCTCTTCCCCATTTCTCAACTGCTCTGCAACTCTTTTTTTTCTCTCTCTCTCTAGCCGCCGCCGCCGCCGCCGCCGTGAAGGAGGAGGAAGGAGAATGGAGTCCACCGAGTCTTCATACGTCTCGTCTCCTGAGGCTCCTGCGAAGCGATCTCCACCGCCGCCAAAATCTCCTAGCTCAGGTATCTGATCTGATTTCAATCTCTATTATACTCTCATTTTCGAAAATTTAATCCCTACTCTCACTGTTTTGTATGAATTTTTTATGCTTGGAGCTGTCCTTGTATGCGAGTTTTTTTTTTTGTTTCAGATCGGTTTGTTTGTGGAATGATGCAATTGTGTTTGTTCTACCTCGTTCTTTTTCTTCTCTGGTTGGAATTGAAACCCTAGCTTTAGGTGTTTTGTTTGATTTATTTGTGACGGCGGAGGGAATGAGAAATCGTGCAATTTCGACCTCCAGTGGCCTGCACTCCTGCTTCCTTGCCTGGAAAGCTTAGAAAAAGAGGGTGTGGCTTCTGGTAGGGCTTTTTTTTTGTTTTTGGTATGGAGGAACGGTTAGTTTATTGAGATTTATCACAGTTGACCGAATGAATTGGGGAGCAGTTGTCATTTTCTTGAAGTGCCACTGCCACCGACTCATCCGTCTATCGTCTCCTGGTGTGTGTCATAATAGCAAAAGTTCGCTATCTTAGGTGATTGGACAGCGAGTAGAAAATTGAGTAGTCTCATGTTTGTTCAAGCAGAGTATGCAAACTGTTTTTCGACCATTGGTTCTTCTATAATTTCATGAAGGCAGCTGAATGTGGAATGCTATTTGGTTATAACGAACTTGTTTTTCTCGTGTATTTTTAATTTGAATTCCTGAAATTGCCTCAATGAGTATCTGTGCGTTGATTTCTTCTAATAGGGATTGAAATGTAGATAAAACCTTTCCTCAATTCTTCTTCAACATTAATTTTTATCATTTAAACGTAGTAAAGAATCCTGTGTAAAATTTAATGAGAAAAGTAAGGACTCATATTTGACATTCTATATTTACCATCTACCTGGTATGTATGTTTCTTTGTAACACATGATTATGGTTTATATCAGAAGCTTTAGTTCTGTCACATTTTCAACCTTCTAGATTAATTTATGAATAAGATCTATCTACATTTCTAATTGATAGTGCGTATATGCCTGTTCAATTTTGTGGTTAAATATCCAGATTTCTTCCATTTCTGCTTACGGATATTGTCTCACTCTCATTACAATTGCTATTTTCAGATAATATGGAAAAGGCCACATACATTAGGTTTCTTGTATCAAACGCTGCAGCTGGTTCTGTAATTGGGAAAGGCGGTTCGACAATTAATGATTTCCAGTCACAGTCTGGTGCACGAATCCAATTGTCACGGAATCATGAATTTTTCCCCGGAACCACTGATAGGATCATTATGGTATCTGGAACAATAAATGAAATACTGAAGGCCATGGATCTTGTTCTTGCTAAGTTGTTGAGTGAGGTAATCTCTATGCAGTTCAAGTTCACTCTAGAATTTAAATGTTCTATTATTTGTGATCGATTAAAAATTTTGTTTGCTGGTAGCTTCATGCTGAAGAAGGAGATGATGTTGAACCAAGAACAAAAGTGAGACTAATTGTTCCCCATAGTTCATGTGGAGCTATAATTGGCAAAGGAGGGTCCACTATAAAGTATGATGACTATTCCATATTTCTTCTATTACCATTTTATTGGTTACTGATTGCCTTATAATTTACTAGCGTAAACAGTTAATTGCTATTTTTAATTTGGTTAAATTACTAGTTTAGTCGAATTTTCAAGATTGTACTTATTAGGTCCTTGAATTTTAAAAAGTGTATAATTGGTCCCTAAACTTTTAATTTTGTGTCTAATAGGTCCCTAAACTTTAAAAGTGCCTAACAAGACCATGGACTTTCAATTTCATGTATGATAGGTTCGTGAATTTAAAAAAATGTCAAATAGGTCAAAGGACTTATTGGATACACAATTAAAAGTTCAAGAACCTATTAGATACAAAATTTAAAGTTTAGGGACCTATTAAATACAAAATTGAAAGTTTAGTAGCCTATTAAACACTTTTTAAAATTCAGGATTTTAAAGTTTAGGAACTAAACTTCTAATTTAACCTTTTGATTTTAAGGTTTTAAATTTATTTTTTTATTTTAAATTTTAGACCAGAGGAATAATAGCTAAGTGAATAGTTTTTTTATAACTCCTGGAAGATATTTTCTGTCTAAATTTGTATGTTCACTTTCCTTGCACAGATTGTTAAACAACTGCTGTGGCTTGTTTATTTTGGAACTTTTTTCCTTTAACTCTGTCTATATAGGTAATTGTGTAGAATGCAGATTTAGATCCTATTATGCTAGTTCCAGTGTACAAGTTTTATTGAAAGGAGGTACTGAATTCTTTTATAATCGATTATTTTTACGTCCATGTCCAGGAAGAAAGTACCACTTGATAGATTAGTGCTGTAGCTGTTTCTGTTTAAACACCACATAATTTTTAGAGCTTCTGGACACAATTGTACAACTTAGAGAACAGATTTTGTTCAAGTAAGGTCACTGTTTGAATACCACATACTGAACTTGTGGCTGTGATAGAATTATAATGTGTTCGGTTTTATTGAACCATAAATGGTGTATGTTAGATGCTGATCATTCCTAACAGGAAGCAAGTAATGGTATTGTAACGATGGTATTTAAGGATTTGAGGTATCTTGTACGTGACTGGTGAGTTGGATAATAAAATGGATTACCTTATATTTGCATATCGTTGCTAAGTAGTAAATGTTTACGTATCATAGAGTCACTGTTGTGTTAGTGAGGTTTCACAATTATATTATTAGCTAAGATTTCCTATATTTAAAAAAGAGAGGGAGAGAAGCAGAGAGAGAGAGTTCTACTCAGGAATAGATGAGCTCAACTTGGTTGAGATTTGAGAATGGAATAGAAGTTCAAAGGATGGAAAACAGGTGTTGCCTCTAAGATGGTTATGAAGTGGTCTTGTCTAAGCATATTAAGTGGCATTCTTTTCCTTTCATACTCACATTGATTTGAAGAGTATCCATCTCCTACACATACAGGATATGCATAGAACAGTTTTAGTTTACCTCAGTTGGGAAAATGAAAACAATTATATGAAGAAAACTTGTTGCATCAGATAATTGACTAGTAAATGATTTGGAAAAAGAAAAGGGAAGGAAGAAAAGTAAAGGCCAGAGTTACCTTAGGGAAAACTATCTGAAATTTACATAAATCATGCTTTATTACTCTGTAAGCTTCTTTCTTGGGCTAGAAGACGATCTGATCCTTGAATTTTTGAGAGCATCGAATGATCATTCCATTGGCTTCAGTTTCAGTTTATAATTTTTGCTGAAGTCTTGGCAACTTCTTAATAATTGTTTGCATCTTTGTCTTGTCAAGTGACCTTTTCTTTATCTTTTTGCATTCGTGCACAATCATGTATTTGAATTCCAAATTTCATCATGTTTTTGAGGAAAGTGTATGATTTTTATGTGAACAAAATATCATTTGATCTTTGAGGTGGCAGGCCAACTTTAGCAGCTGCTTAAGTTTTGAGCCTTTTAAAAGGCCTGATCATCAATCTCCCTAGGAGAAAAACTTCTGCTTACTTCATGTATGCTGCATCAGAAAATCAGACTGAGATAGTGATAGTTCTAATGATGATGCTAATTTTAAATTATCACTCCAGAGATTTTTTTCCTTGACTTGATCTGCTTCATTAATGACTTGACTTCCAGTGGTTATTAGTCTTTGGTGACTTTTTTTTCGTCCCAGATATTTATTCCATAAACTTTATTTTATAAATTATCTCTAAAACTTGTTAGCTGTTGTTGGTTTGGTCCAAGTCCAATGCTCTTTTTGGTGTTCCTTGATTTGTTTTGTAACTATATCTGATTTGTAATTAACGCAAAATTGGTTAGTTCCTTGGAAACTCCTAATGGAGGTACATAGTTAGGATATATCTTGAGGTAACTTTTCATCAAATCGATGAAAATCAGGCTCATTAAAAACTTGTCTGCTGTTATTTATGATGACTTATGCCTCAAAAATACCATAAAAGTGGTTTTTTTGGGTACTAACGTACCTTTACTTACCATTCTGCAGGTCATTTATTGAGGACTCTCAAGCTGGCATTAAGATATCCCCCCAGGATAATAACTATATGGGATCCACTGATAGGCTGGTGACACTGTCTGGAACCATAGAGGAACAGATGCGAGCTACTGACTTGATTGTCTCGAAGCTATCTGAGGATCCACATTACACCCAGTCAATGAATTATCCATTCTCATATCCGAGTATGTCTTTGTTTAGCTTTTCTATTTCATCGTGGTATTATATTATTGCCAACAAAAGCTATTAAATGCTCACTTGTATTTTGTGGTTCACCAAATGTTCTCCATCTATCTCATTTAGGGCACTTTCTTTCATCTGCTATATGTGATTCTACTGCCTCATCTTGGTTATGACATGAGTAATTTATATTTTATGCAAATCAAACAAGTAGTTGTAGATCTAAATCACAACATATGGTATGTTAAAAAAACGAACTGTCCTGCATCTACAGTGAAGAAAGCCGACTTGTCCTTGTTATGAGGTGGTCAGATAATAAGAATTGTCCAATAGATACTGCTAAATGTTATTTTTCTGTTTGTTGCATTCCATCATTTCTTTGCAAACTTTTCCATTTTTGCATTTAGAAGTGTTGAGAATCTAGACGGATTTTTTCTCTAATTGGAAATGTATTTATTAGAATGTCAAATTGTAAAAGATTGATGTTATATAAACATGGAACTCTGAAGTTAAATACAATTCAAGAAGTCAATTTTGGGCTTATACTTTTGAGGAATTTCAGAGTTCAGAGATATGGGTCAAAAAAGAGTTGGGACAGTAGTTGAGGAACTTTTGGATTCATTCACGAACTTGGAGTGCAGAAAACCTCTCAAGTTTCTAACCTACCGCATATTGTAGAGTAGAGCCAATAGTAGAGTCTGGTTTCTAGTATGATGGCAGGTCAATGTATATTATTATTATTATTTTTTTTTTGGGGGGGGGGGGGGGGGGGGGAATGTTAAAGAAAATCTCTCCTTTTTTATTTATTTATTTAGTTTTTATGGTAAACACCTTCATTGATTAATAAAATGAACAAGCATCAACCTTAAAACAAGACCAAAGGAGATCCAAAAAGATTCTTCCAACTGATACATGTTACAGAGCATGGTAACAAAAATGATCTAGCGAAGCCCAAGAGAAGCAAACAAAAACACAATACTCCCACACCCTCACCACATGCCTGTAGTTGATGGAATTGCTCCAGCTGGTGTATCAGCTTTTGAACTGTGAAGGGAGCTGATTGCTGAGTAGTATGTTGTCCCAATATTTAAGGCAACTGATGAGAGTTCCAACTGGAGAAAATATTTCTACTTAGAAAAAAGCAAAAGGAAAAGATGAATGAATAGTTTTCCCACATATGTAGATTTTTGCTGTTTTTGTTATTTTCCTTACCCATTTAATCTTTTACTTGTTTTTGCTACAGCATCATACAATACTGTGAACTATGGATCCAACGGAGGAGGTGGAGGGAGGTTTCAAAACAATAAGGTTTGTCCATGAACAGTAGCTTTGCTATCACTAATGTCGTCTAATTGAGAGATATCTGGACAATAAGTAACTGGTTTCGTGCTTTTATGCACTCTCGTTGATCTTTCACCATGGAACTGGTATAGGCTTATGATACCATGGCAATTTATATCGTTATTATGGGCTTTTTCAGAGAAAATTTGAGAAATAATTGCAATGGTTTCATGTGGATGTCAGATTATATTGTCTGAATCAACATTGCCAAGCGTAGTATTAGCTAATATGGTTGATATTGACGGTAAAATAACTTAAATCCCATCAATTGCTTCTGTTGTGTTAAGAATTTCTTGCATTTAAGAATTTCCTGATGCCAAAGTTAGGCAGAAAAGATGTTCCTTTGATACTGGATTTTCTTTATCAAGAAGCAAACAATCACTGGGACAAAAGGCCAAATTGCAGAAGAATGTGGACTAGCTGTTCGACTTTCAATAAGGCACCCAGAAGAAAAGTAAAAAAGAAATTAAAAAAGCAAATAGGATAGTGAGTAAAGGAAGCCATTTATCATAGAGTAGAACTCAATTGGGCTTCATAAAAGAGCCCTTCCTGTTTTCTAGCCTAAACGAGAAATTTTATGCACTTGTCGTCCTTTGTGGTTCTCTCTTTTAACAACTATTCTTCCTAGCCCTCCTAGCAGCTTAAAAAAGCAATGAATGCAACTGCATAAAATTGGGACTTTAAGCAATTCCATAATTTCCTTTTCAATAGTTTTTTTTATCCTTCTCTGCAACTTTACGATATTGTTGACAGAAGATCTTATGAAATTGTCCAGGAGGAACGGAGTAACTCTTTGACCATTGGCGTTTCAGATGGGCACATCGGATTAGTTGTTGGTCGTGGAGGAAGAAACATACTGGAAATTAGTCAGGTCTTAACACCTCCACCTCAAACACTTCCTATTTCCTTTCTGTGCATGAGATTGATTACGTTCAGGTTCACAAATATTACCCCATAAGTTATATATATATTTTTTTACATCCAAAAGCTTTTCTTATTACAGGCTAGTGGAGCCAGAATTAAGATATCAGATAGGGGAGATTTCATGTCCGGAACCACTGACAGGTACAGATAATTCTTTTGGTATATTACCCTTCATACTGCGGGTCTGCAAGTTCTTCATGAAAACAGTTGCATACTTGATTGATCCCTAACTTGCAGGAAAGTAACAATTACGGGTTCACAAAGGGCAATCCGCACTGCTGAATCGATGATTATGCAGAAAGTAGCATATGCTTCTGAGAGGGTAATGCCTTTCAAATCCATTAAAGACGCTTTCTTACCGAAAATCCGTTCAGTACAGTTCTCTTACGCTCTCTAGCATCTTTTTCTTTATTGGATCGATGCAGGTTCTAGCACAGTGATAGAATGGTGAAAGTTCTGAATGTTTGTAGTAGAAAGAAGCAAGGCCGGGAGATTTTCATTTTTACTATTGAGGGAGAGCATGTCAATGGCAATGGGCGGAGAAATAGAGTTCAAATTTCTTGAAGCGTTGAGAGATACGCCATCATCTGATTGAGAGCCAAATAGAAAGATTAGCAGTTTCAAATTGTTTATACAATTGTAGCCTTGAATTTATTTTATATTTTATGTTTGAGTTTTATCACTATTAAATTGTTTGAACTTGCCTTCTCTTCAGAAACAGGTTGTAGTTTTTTAGGATGTTTCTATTTTGATTTATTGGTGAATTCTTTGTCTTGAGTTGATTTTATATTTTGGGGTTTGCTGAGAATTTTGGTTCTTGTATGTGCTATTAACAATAACTATCATGTATGCATATACTCTCTCATGTGGGCTTATGGGCTGCCTTTAAATCATTAGTTTCAGCCCAACTTTGTTCTTGGATAGTTTTAGGCCCAACTCATTTTGATGCTTAGAAGTTAGAAGTCGTTTTGCAAGGGGTCGAAATATTGGAAGTATTGTTTTGATTGTTTTTTCTCTAAGAGTTCAATAATTGTGGGGGTGGGGATCGAACTATCAACCTTTGAGTTGGTAATTGATGTCTTTTTTACCGAGTTATGCTTAGATTGGCTACTGTTTGGATCGATGTTTTCAATTTTTTTTTTCCTTTCCCATATGAGATATGCTCAATATTTTGGATATTCCCCGTCGTTTAGAAAAGTTGATGTTATACTTGTACAGTTAATGAATGTGTATAGATCAACAAACGTTTTCATCTATCTGAAAAAAAGGTAATTCATACAAATGAGCTTCTATGTACATGGGGAGCTTCTATTTTTCTCCCACAAAGTCCTTTGAAGTAACCCTTACCTTTAAGACATGTAATTCTTTTTAGGTTAAAATATATTTCTGTCCCTAAACTTTTATAAAAGTAACAATTCAATCTTTACTGTGAAAAATTCAATTAAAATTAAGTATCAATCTTTATTATGGAATGATTTAGATAGTTTATAAACACATTTCATTTTTTATTAGTTTATCGATTTAAATATGTAAGAAATTTCATTAAATTTTAACAATATTTTTCATGATATAGTTACAAAGTAAGAAGACTATAATGTTAATCGCTAAAGTTTCTTATTTTCATGCCCAGTTGATTTTGGAGCCTTTTTTATGGTTTACTTTGCCATTGTGGAACTAAACAGTCTTGAGTGGGAGAAAGCTTTGACATCTTGGCGAGTGACAATAATATTTGTATTAATTAATGGTTTTAATTGATTTAATATGTAAAGTTTAGGAGTAGAAAAATACTCCCGCACCTATAATTGACAAAGAAGAAAAATATTTGATGGGAGATTATAATGTAAATTAAGAAAACAAGTCGGTAATAATTTATTTATTTAGAATTAAGGAGAATTTGCTAATAATTGGAAGATATATTTTAGACCATCATACAATACAACACACCAAATTTCAGTATCATCTTCCTAAGTCGAGGCTATCATTACACTTTATTTCATTTCAAATGCTTTCAAAGATAAATCCTAAGTATCATTATATTATGTTCATGGTGATTCTTCATCCCCTCCTCCTCCATATCCAGACCCATAACCCGACCCATATCCAGAACCAGAACCATAGCCAGATCCTCCAGCCATTCCTCCTCCACTGCCGCTTCCGCCACCGCCACCTCCTCCACCACCGCCGCCGCCTCTACCCCCTCCGCTTCCATAGCCTCCTCCACTTCCATATCCTGAGCCATATCCCGACCCACTTCCGATACCCGAGCCTCCACCTCCTCCACCACCTCTACCACCGCCGCCTCCTCCGCCACGACCTGCTCCACCACCAGACCCATACCCGGACCCACTTCCCGACCCAAACCCTCGACCATACCCGGCTCCATTTGCACCGCCTCCTCCGCCGCCACCTCCTCCGCCTCCACCACCACCACTCCCATACGGCCCATATGGTCCATACGGTCCATACGGTCCATACTGCCCATAGCCTTTATCGCCATATCCCGAGCCATACCCCGAGCCATACCCCGAACCATATCCCGAACCCGACCAAGGTTCCGACCCTTCTCCGCCGCCTCCACCACCACCACTGCCACCTCCGCCACCACTTCCATACCCCTTCAGGAATCTAGCAGCAAAAGTTAAGTCCACCATTAACAAAACCAACAGCACCAAACCGATCGCCCTGGTGTTGGCCATTGCTGATTATAATTAATAATGTAGAGAAAAGACAGAGCTTGGACGTAGCTTTTTATGTGTGAATATGAGGAAAGGGAAGCCTTGAAATGTTTTACGTAAACTTGTAGTGCACTGGAAGGAAGTGAGGAAAAAAAAAAAGAAGGTTGCTTTTGATGCGTGGAAATGGTGGGATTTGGAGTCCCTTATTTATAGGCATTGCAAAGGTTATGTTTTTGGAACTGAATTTCCCAAGGAACAATACTCAGCAACCCATCCGTTAAGTTGACCGATGGGAGAGGGAAAGGTAGAAAATATAATTTTTTTTCCCCTATCTTATTTGTCAACATTTTAACGGTGTTGCAGAGGAAAATATCCATGTCTAATGTTCTTTTGCAAGATTTAATGTCTAATGTACTTTTGCAAGATTTAATTTAAAATTGTTGTAGCTTTTAAAATAATTGTTGATGTTTATAGAAAAAATCAATTACAACATAGAGTAAATTAGTGTTTGATAAATTTTAATTTTAAATTTAAAAATGCATATTATAATGTTTTGTAAAATAATACAAAATTATTATTTTTTAGTTTAAAATAATAAAAAATTATTGCAATTTAACTATAATGATCAAAGTAGATATATTATTTCAATTATGTTTATATTAATATTTAGCATCTACTTTACTCCAAGTTAATTGCTTAAAAATTTATATGATTTCAAAATGGCATAATCTATATTATTTAATAAAAGTTTATGTTTTGAAACTGAATTTCGCAATTCTAGTGGCTTCTTTGTCACTCGGAAGTGTGATTTAGTGGAGTTGGTGGGTTGGTGGTGGTGATGGAGAACAGAAATTGCGAGTAGTGGTGGGCTTCCCTGCTATTGTCCTATTTTTTTTTGGAAGCTGCAACTAAGTCTTGTGTTGCCTGATTTATAATCACAAAATTTTTTTCGATAGTTATAAAGTGAGCAGCACCAGACTTGAGTGCAGTCCAAATTGCATCTAAGTTGTGCTCTTTTTTCTTCTTCTCTGTCTTCATGCATTTTGTTATGAAAAAAATTTGGGTGTAGTCTTATAACCACAGTTTAAATTTTTTTTTTCTGTGATTGTAAAGTAGACAGCACCAGACTTGGGTGCAACCCAGGCTGCACCCAAGTTGTGCCTTTTTTTCATCCTATAAAAATGCATTTTTTTAATCCTACTTTTGACTTTCATTACAAAACTCATTGTTTCTCTAAAGAGAGATGTGATTCAGAAACTTTGTGGTTTGCGTTCATATGTTGAAAAGAAGGAACTTCTTTTCTTTTTGCTCTATCGAGTGTCATGTGCGTGCCATTTAATTATTTTCTGGCATGTAAGTGCTTTCTCGATGAAGTTTGGAGTTGGTTCAAAAATAAATTTGAAGGTATTTTGGGGAGATTATGAACTCTAATAATCTATGGATCTCTATGGGTTAGATGAGATTATTGGAGTGTTTACGAGGAGAAATTCAGCAGGGCTGTTTTTATTGTTTTTTACTTTGCTCAAATTGAGATCATGTGGAGATTTGAACTATCTTATTTTTAAAGTAGTAAGCAAATGTTTAAAGAACTCGTTTAATAATTATTTGATTCTTGATTTTTGGTTTTTAAAAATTAAACGTATAAACACTATTTCTACCTATGAGTTTCTTTATTTTGTTATCTACTTTTTACTAATGTTTTAAAAAATTAAGTGAAGTTTTGAAAACTTGAAAAAAGAAGTTTTTGAAATTTTGTTTTTGTTTTTGGAGTTTAGCTAAGAATCTAAGGGCCTGTTTGGTATGCAATCCGGATTCTGTTTTATGTTTTCAGATTCACTGAGTTTAGTGAATATGCGTTTGGTAGACTTGTTTTCGAAAACTGTTTCCAGATTCTGTGATCCAAATAGTGAAAATTCTGAAAACAACTTTTTTATGTTTTCATTGTATTCAGATTTTGAATTTAAAAATTTAAAATGCAGAATTACATTAGAAAATACCAAAACTTTAATAAATATAGTTTTTGATGTTATAAACTCAATTTATTTTTGTTAAATTAAAATATGTATAATTTAATATATTATAAATTATATGATATTGTAAAATAATAATTGTACAAATTTTATAATAAAAATCATGTTCATAAATAAATTAATAATGGATTATATTCAATCTAATATTTAGTTTTGCAACTACAACTAGTTAATGGTCTATAAATATATTATAGAACACATTTTGAACAATTGTTTAAATTGGAATCCAATTTCTAAATCTGCTACCAAACACATATCTGAAAACATGAAATACAACTCTGTTTTCATTGAATCCCTTGTTTTCAAAATTCTGTTTTCAGATTGCATACCAAACAGGCCCTAAATGTTTCCTTAAGAAATATGAAAATTATTGTAAAAAAAAAAGTGAGAAAACAAGCACAATTTTAAAAAACTAAAATTAAAATGGTAATCAAACAGCGTCTAACTTATAAGTTTAGTCCTTTGAACTTTTAGGTATGTGTTAATTTGGTGCTTGAACTTTAAAAAAATGTCTAATAAGTTTATGAACTTTAAATTTTGTGTCTAATGGATCCCTAAACTTTAAAAATGTCTAATAGGTTCTTGAATTTTCAATTTTGTGTCTAATAGGTCCTGATATTTTAAAATTAACTGATTTATTAGATATAAAATTGAATTTTATGTCTAATGGGACTTTCAATTTTGTGTCTAGTTTGTCCGTTAATTTTTAAAAATGTCAAATAGTTCAAGGATTTATTAGACACACAAAATTGAAATTTCAGGAACCTATTGAACATAAAACTGAACGTTTAAAGATCTATTAAACACTTTTTTAAATGTCAGTTGAGACATATTGCACACAAATTTTAAACTTCATAGACCTATTAAATGCTTTTTAAAGTTTAAGAACCAAATAGACAAACATAAAAATTTAGGGACTAAACTTGTAATTTAATATAAACAAATATATAATACCTCAACACCCGTTAAATTATTTTCTCTTATTTGTCAAAAACTAAATAGTAGTTACTTAGGCCAACATGAGCTAGCTCAACTGGCATAAAACACATACTCTCGATCAAGAGGTAATAAATTTGAATCCTCCAACCCATATTGTTGAACTAAAAAAAATAATGATTACCTATAAATTATTATAGGAGGCTATCATAATGTGTGGACAATTTTACACAATTTCTAGTATGAGAGAAAAATGACAAAATATTTCAAATTTGTACCTAATAGTTATTAGAGGGCATTTCAACTTTTAAACTTGTATTTTTTTTTGGAAAAATTACCTTTTTGGTCTCGACTTTTAGCAATAGGTACATTAGGTCCATGAGTTTTCAAAAGGGTACCTTTTTAGTTCTTGAATTTTGAAGAATAAATTTATTAAAAGGTCCTTAAACTAAGGTTTATTATTATTATTGAAATGGAAAATTAAAAAAATGAAAAAATAATAATAAAAACAAAACCTCTCTCTCTCCTCTCACTCATTCCCTCTCCTCCTCTCACTCATCGTGAGTGACCTCCTCTTCTTCCTCCTCCTTTTCTCCATTGAAAATTGTCCATAGAAGAATCCATAGACAGAGATCTATTGAATTCCTTCATCCTCATTCTCGCCTTTTGCATTCTTCTTTAAATCCTTGAGTTCCTTCAAGATACGCTTTGAAGCCATGATCTACACACAAAAATGATAAAAAAAAAAAAAAATGAGAAGATTAAAAAAAAACCCATCAAGCCAAGCAACAGGACATGCCATTAACAAAAAGAACCTAACACATAACGTAGAGAAAAGGAAGAAATCGAAGGGAAAGGAGAGAAATACCTTTAGAAAAACAAAAGGATTTGCGATCCGCAAAAGGAGGAGGAAGTGAGTGAAAGGATAGAGAGAGGAATTTTTGTTTTTATTGTTATTTTTATTATTTTTTCATTTTTTTATTTTTCATTTCAACATTAAAATAAAATAAAAAATTAGTGCATGACTTTTAAATCTATTATATTCTTCAAGATTCGGCAACCAAATAAATCTATGGTTGAAAATTTATGGACCAAAAATGTAATTTTTTTTCTTTTTTTTTTCACCATTATAAACTTGTATTAATCCATTATTAGAACATAGAAGGCAATTTTTCAGGATTAACATGGCAGTAATGGCTTGGTAAATTAAAATTCTTAAAACTATGAGCCACGTGTCGTCTTTTCTTTATGGTCATGGTATTGAACCGCATGTATTCAAGTTGGTGCTTCTTTAATTAATCATTACATAAATCGTTCGGCCTGAGAATTTAGAACAATATTTTATTTATGATCAATGGACAACTGACAGAACATTGAACCTTCTAGAGATTAGAGTGCATTAATCATTATTATCCGAACAATAATTAACTGCTCTTTAATGTATAGAAATCTTTATCCTCGTCACCATTTAATTGTTAACAACAGAGAGAAAGCACAACAAAGAGAGAGAAATGTGAAAAATATTTTATCTCTCATTATTGTCAATAATTAAATGGTGAGAAGCAGAGAGATTCCTACATAATAAGAAACATGCAAGTATTTTCTTTATTATTATTACTCTTTCTTTTTCTTATTTGAGGTTTATTGCTAGGTAAGTTTTTATTTTTCTTCTCTTTTCAATAATAATTACATGAGACTATATTTTAGATACTCTTTCTTGCATCTATGTTCAATACATGAGTTAAAGAACAACATTTGTCTAGATACCAATTAGCAAAAGCTTCTGTTTACTATTTAATGGGTAAGAGAAGTAAATCATATTAAAAAATTTTAACGATTAAAAATACGTGAAGTAGAAAGTAAATAGAAATTCTTATCTATCAAAAATACAATGGTGATCAATCATTAGAAAAATATCTGTCTTCTTTCGGTGGTATATATATAGTAGTTGGGTTGAGGGGCTCTTCTAACTGAGGGTGTTTTTGTTGGGTAACTACTTCTTGATTAATTTTAGAACAATTTTTAAACTAGATTACTATCAAATTTATCATGTATTTTAAATTTAAATTGAATACAATTCCAAAAAAATTAAAATTTTGAAAGTTCATATTTGAAAGAAGAGAGGAAGCTTCCCAAGGCACAATTAATGGACCATAAAGCCACTAAGTCACCTACCTAGCTTTGCCTTAGTGGAAAATTATATCCTTCTTCCTTTTTTCTTCAAATGTAAGCTTAGAATGACAAATGGCAGCTCCTTTTGTTTTTGCCCACTTTTGTTTCTCTTTGTGGACTATATAATATACGATCCCTAGAATCATACTAACATTACCATATGGATCCCACCTTGGGAAAATAAAACAGTTACTCCCACTTGGGATCTTCTCGTGAATTATTTTTGTTATTAATTATTATATATAATAGGCACCAATGTATTTTTTTCTCTTTTAAGGAAGGAGAGAAATGGTTCAAAATCATTATATTATTGACCATAAGATATGTGTCAATAATTTATTTATTTTAAGGCTCTTCTTTAGAGTTTGGACAAAAGCTGTTGTTGTTTGAACTGTGAGACAAGATCCTTCCTCAAGATTTTGCCTGCAAGGGACCTTGGGATGGTACTAATGAATCTCACTCCTCTTACCTTCTTGTAAGGTGCCACCTGAAAATTTTGTACACTTAAATTTATTTTCTCACAAGAGAAAATCAATACTTTTATTACATGCCATTTTTACATAGTATATGTGAATATCAATTGTTGTATCTTATAATATCAATGGAATTATTTTTACAAGAATAGTACTATCCTCATAATTTCAAGCAATCTTTTCAATTCAAGTTTAGATCCATGATGATGATGATGATGATAATGATGATAATATAGAGTTCAATAGTAAAAGCAAGAATGTGAATTCAACTAACCAAGTCCAATCCTAATCAAATCCTTCATTAAGAGCATTGGTAAAGTCGACCATCACAATTTTTCTAGATTATTGGCATACGTTAGCTTGAAGCTTGGATCTCATGGAGCCTGTCACATTGTTTTTTGCTTTTACAAAATCATTGGGCTCGTCGACACTCTGTAAATTTGACTAGAAAATCATTGTTTTTATTTAAAGAAAATTTAAACATATCCTTTTAGATTTTTTGGGGTAACCAAATATCATTGAATACCAAAAGTGTTTATTAGCAGGAAGTTCTTCCTGACAATCAAGGACTTGTCTTCATTATTATTATTATTATTTTAAAAAAGAGCTTAATGAGGGTTTAAAGTATTTGTCCTGTTTCGAAAAAATAGGCCATAGTTTAGTAAGACCTAAATTTTCACTAGAAACTTTTAATAGAAAATATAGTTTAATAAACATAGTAAAAGTCTAATTTTTTTTAGTACAATAGAAGTTGAGGGATTTGAACCATAGATCTCATAATCGTTAACACATTCAATATGTCAATTGAACTATGTTCTTTTTGGCATAAAAGTCTAAGTTTTGATTGATAGATTGTGATCTATAAAAGTTTGTATTTGAAGAACAGTTTTGAAAGCCTAAATGTAATGTATCTAGCTTGCATTAGATTTATATAGTTTATAAAATAAACAAACTCATAAAAATAAAATGTTCACAACTCCAAACTATACAAACTAAAATGCGAGTCATATAAACTCGCACAAAAACCCAAGTCTTAATAACCAAACAAAATTAGAAATTTCTACTTATTTAAAGCTATCTCTAATTTAAATTCTCTTCCATCCTATTATAATTTTGAAATTAAACTGTTAATTAGTTATTTATTAATACTGTCTGACAATTAGCTTATAATTCCATATAGTAATGAAAGATCTATGTATTTGCACAAACATCAAATGTTTCATAACTGTTCAATTGACTGACGATACTTTACTTTCTATCATACTTGATCACTTTTCAATCATCAAATTAGACCCTAAATTAAGCGTTACAATTTTTACCTTTTGTTCAATTTCTGTTAATTAATCCAATAATTTTAACCAAAAAATACCGTAAAAATCTCCATGAACTGACTAATTCCAACACAATCAAGTTTCGTATAAAATTAAGTTTGATTAATGCACAAATTTATCATCGAATTACTTTGTCAAAACTCATAAATTTCAACAAAAATTTAGTTTTAATGTTGTTTTTCTTTAAAATCTTGTCAGTTTTGTATATATATTAATAATTCATTGACATATATGAAAATACTTTTATTTTGTAATTTTTTCAAATGAAAATTTATTAGTGGATAAAAATTGGAACACTTTTTAAAGTTTAACATTAATATTGCTACACTAATCTAAATTTGAAGTGCAATTTGAATCTCTGATATCTTAATCGATGATACATATTTTATATCATCTGAGCTACGCTCGTATTGACAATTTAGTTAAAAATTCATGCAACCTAATAAATTAAGGGGTAAAAATTGATATCGTCCTGAGTGGGTGCAAAGAGAAAGTACCTGGGAAGCGACAAATTGTATGACCTGTTCTTCTGTGAGCTGACAACTGGGTGCTTTCACCACACAAGCCACAGGAATCTGTCCAGCGGCTTCATCCTCCACTCTGCAACACAAAACAATCTCAATGTTCAGTGTTCAATAGGTTTCGAGAGAGAGAACCCAAAAAAAAAAAAAAAAAAAAAAAAAAACTCACGGTATAACAGCAGCATCGAGAATTTCTGCATGGCCCAAAAGAATCGTTTCAAGTTCTGCTGGAGCCACCTTCAATGAAATTACAGAGTTCTTGCCATTAAAAATCATTTCATGATAAGATAATTTTATATGATTCAATTAGGACATGTTTAGGAGTGATTTTGAAATGGTTAAAATCACTTTTCTTGTAGTTACTTTTAATTATTCAAAATCAATTTTTTATGGCATGAAAATCGCGTTTAAAGTGTAAAATCAAACATTGAGTTGATTTTCAATGGTTAAAGGCATAATATTTCGAAGAATTTTTGAACATGACTTTTAGCTTTTAGATTAACCATAAGTTGTTATATTGTTAGATTTATTAGTTAGATTGTAAATCTCTTGTAACCATTTTTAGTTAGACTTCTACTTTTAAATACTCACACTGTACGATGTGAAAATGTGGAAAAAGAGGGGTTTTCTGACTCTCTCTCTTCAATTAAAGTCTCTGTTGATACATGGCATAGTCGTCTAGGACATTTATCACCTAAACCTTTACCAACTTTGAAAGATTCTTTAGATTTTGTTGGTGACTGTTTTCATTCTGCACCATGTCATGTTTGCCCCCTTGCAAAACAGAAACGCCTTTCCTTTATTTCCAATAATAATGTTGCTAAATTTCCCTTTGATTTAGTACATTGTGATATTTGGGGTCCTTTTAGTACTCCAACTTATAATGGATATTCATATTTTTTAACGCTTGTGGATGATTGTTCTCGATTTACATGAATTTATCTTATGCATAAAAAATCGGATGCTACATCTATCATCCCGCGCTTCTTCAAATTGGTGGAGACTCAGTTTTCTAAGGTGATTAATACATTTCGTTCAGACAATGCTCCTGAGTTGAAATTTACTGAATTTTTTGCTAGTATTGGGATAGTGCATCAATTTTCTTGCGTGGAACGTCCGCAACAAAATTCAGTAGTGGAGAGCAAACACCAACACCTATTGAAAGTTGCTCGGGCACTTTATTTTCAATCTCGAGTTGCTCTTCGTTTTTGGGGAGATTGCATTTTGACTGTAGCATATATTATTAATCGAACCCCTATGGTTCTGTTCGATGATCTCTCTCCATTTACAGTTCTTTATCAGGCTGATGTTAATTACTCTCATTTTCGAGTATTTGGATGTTTATGCTATGCATCAACTTTAGTAGCTCATCGCACCAAGTTTGATCCTCGAGCAACAGCATGTGTCTTTCTTGGCTATCCACCCGGTATAAAAGGGTATAAGTTATATGATATTCGCACACGACGAATTTTTATTTCTCGAGATGTAGTCTTTCATGAGGATCTATTTCGCTTCCACAATTTTAAACACGTTGATAATACTAAGGATATGTTTTCTGAGATTATTTTGCCCCAGGCTGATGATTCTTTGCTTGATATTTCTTCAAGACGTTCAGGAACCTCAATGTACTGTCCATCGTCTTCTGATTTCTTTATACTGAGGCTCCACAAGCTAACCTTCAGCCATCCACTTCATCTGAAACAATGGACGGGCAAACTATTGACGCATCGCCTATGGTGAATCAGTCCACTTCGTCTACCATTCAACCCACTTGCCCAGTGGAGCCACTTGACCAGTCGAATGTTGTAGAGTCTTCTGGCACCACTTCCGGCACCTTGTTATCTTCTTCATCACCTGATTTGCAGTCTCATTCAGATGGTTTAACACCTTCATCTTCGGCTCAGGTCCAATCAGTCCATTTGCCATTTGTTTCTAATGATTTAGACAATCGGACACTACGACGCTCAACCCGCTTGACACAACTGCCCTCCTATCTCAAGGATTTTCATTGTAATCTGTTGGCTGGGACTTCCAAGATAGCTTCTGACTATTCTAATTATCCTTTGCATCAATATCTCTCTTATGATAAATTTGAGACTAATCAGTGCCATTTTCTTCTTAATGTCTCTACGGAATTTGAACCAACATTTTACCATCAAGCAGTACAGTTCTCTCATTGGAAATCTGCCATGGCTGAAGAAATTGCAGCAATGGAACGAACCAACACTTGGTCTTTAGTTCCTCTCCCTCCTGGGAAACATGCTATTGGTTGCAAATGAGTTTATCGTGTGAAATATAAGGCTGATGGCACAGTTGATCGGTAAAAGGCTAGGCTCGTTGCTAAAGGCTACAACCAACAAGAAGGTATCGATTTTCTTGACACTTTTTCTCCAGTTGCCAAGCTTGTCACTGTCAAAGTTTTATTGACCTTATCTGCTTCCTTCTCTTGGCCTCTAGTGCAAATGGATGTTAATAATGCTTTTTTGAATGGCGACCTCTTTGAAGAAGTATATATGACACCCCCTTTGGGTTACAACTCAATTCGTAAGGGGGAGAAGTTGGTTTGTCGGTTAAACAAATCTATTTATGGTCTAAAGCAGGCTTCTAGACAGTGGTTTACAAAGTTCTCTAATGCCTTATTAAGCCATGGTTTTTCTCAATCTAAAGCGGACTACTCTCTTTTTACACGTGGTTCAGGCAGTACATTTGTTGCAGTGTTGGTCTATGTCGATGACATTATTTTGATCGGTCCAACATCTTATGAGATTAATTCTGTCAAGGATATTCTTCGCTCTCATTTTATGATCAAAGATTTAGGCTCTGTGAAATATTTTCTTGGCCTGGAGCTATCTCGTTCTAAACAGGGAATTTACTTATCTTAGAGAAAATATTGTTTACAGATTCTTGAAGATACGGGTTTCCTTGGTGCAAAGCCCGTTTCTTCTCCTATGGAGCAAAATCTCAAGCTCTCTAGTTCTTCTGGTGACATTCTTTCTGAAGAAGAAGCCACCTTGTATCGCAGACTTGTAGGTCGTTTGCTCTATCTTCAGATCTCACGCCCTGACATCTCCTTTCCAGTACATCGACTCAGTCAGTTCCTTCAACGACCTTGTTCAGGTCATATGGCGACTGTTCACCATTTACTACGTTATCTGAAGGGCACCCCTGGTCAGGGAATCTTGCTCAAGACTTCCCCTCAGTTTCAGCTCAAGGCCTTTGTTGATGCTGATTGGGGTTCTTGTGTCGATACACGTCGTTCTGTTACTGGCTTTTGTATATTTTTGGGAGACTCTTTGGTTTCTTGGAAGTCAAAGAAACAACCCACTGTCTCTCGATCATCTGCTGAAGCCGAATATCGAGCTCTAGCTGCAGTTACTAGTGAATTGATATGGATCACCCAACTCCTTAGTGACTAGGGGTGTTTGTGGGTTGGGTTGGGTCGGGTTGAGGTACGTTTTAGACCCAGCCCAATTATTCGGGTTGCAAATTTCTTCAACCCAAACAACCCTTATTAAATAATGAACCCAACCCAACCCAACCATGAAATATTTGGGTTGGGTTGGTTCGGGTTGGTCGGGTTATAAACTCAAAATTTTATTTTAAGAAAAAGTTAAGTATTTATATATATAATATATATTTATTTATTTTTAAATATTGAATTAAGATTAGCAATTCAATTTCAATTTATATCATGAATTTTTACCTTCCAAAGACTCAAAAACTTATTTTAAAAAGTTGTTGAATAATAAATAATCTAAAAATAATTATAAAATTAAAATAAATATATGTACATATAGTTGTAATATAAGTAAAAAAATTAAAATTTTAAATTAATAAGAAGTTCGGGTTGGTTCGGTTCAACCCAAACTCCTTTTTGGTGAACCCACGAACCAACCCAACCCATAAAGTTTCCATTTGTTTGAACCCAACCCAACCCAAACAAGTTGATAACCCAACCCAAACCGTTGAATTGGGTTGGGTTGATTGGGTTTTTCGGGTCATCGGGTTTTTTGAACACCCCTATTAGTGACCTTCACATTTGTTCTCTTCCCCCCGCTACAGTGTTTTGTGATAATCAGGCGGCGGTTTCCATCGCGTCCAATCCAACTTTTCATGAGCGCACTAAACATATTGAGATTGATTGTCATTTTGTGCGTGACAAAGTCACTGACGGTTTTTTGAAACTTCTTCCTGTTCGCTCGTCTTTTCAATTGGCCGATATGTTTACCAAAGCTTTGGGCTCAGCTCATCTTCGTTTTCTTATGTCCAAGATGGGTATTTTGAATTTACACATTCCATCTTGAGGGGGAGTTTTAGCTTTTAGATTAACCATAAGTTGTTATATTGTTAGATTTATTAGTTAGATTATAAATTTCTTGTAACCATTTTTAGTTAGACTTCTACTTTTAAATACTCACACTGTACGATGTGAAAAGGTGGACTCTCTCTCTTCAATTAATGAGTTTGACTTTTCTCTCAATTATTCACTCTCTTTTAGGTAAAAATGACAAAAGTGATTTTAACTCTCCTAAACATGGACTTAGGTGTTTGATTGTACCTGATATCCATTGTGTTTGATCAGCTCTTTGATTCGATCAACGATGTAAATGAAGCCATCTTCGTCTATGTACCCAAGATCCCCTGTTTTCAACCATCCTTCTTTATCTATGGTGGCTTCTGTTGCTTCCTGGTTTCCTAGATATTCTTTCATAATCGTTGGACTCTTCAGCCACAACTCGCCTTCCTTCATTGGCGGCAGTCCCTCCCCTGTTTCAATGTCTACGATCTTCGCAGAAAATCTCGGCATCAACATTCCACATGAACCTTGTTAGGAATGTGAATCAATGGTTATATTAAATGTACCATAATTTTGGATTGAACAGTGGATTTAAAGGTAATTCAGCCACCAAAGGAAAAAGGGGGAGCTCTACCATGTCAATTTCTCTTTCGTTTAAATAGTCACTTCGATCATTGATGAATCAAAGTCAAAGTGTTTCTTAACCAACTAATTTTCAGATCCACAAATGAAAGAGTGGTAAGAATATGAAGAGATGATTAAATAAAAAAATAAATTGTACCTGGATGAGCTTTAGCGTCGTTGTCTGTGATCATGCAAGTCGCTGCTCCAGTACTCTCTGTTAAGCCATATCCTGTCCGAAGCTCCACCCATGGAAATTTCTCTCGGAAAGCTTCTTCTACGTCTTTTCCCAGCGGTGCAGCTCCGGATCCGATACGTCTCAGCGATGATAAGTCCGAACCAACGCCTGATTTCACAAGCCCTAAAATCACCGGAGGTACCGCCGGTAGGTTATTGACTTTGTACTTTTCAATTGCGTCTATCATGGACTGGAAATTGAATCTCTGCATCAAAACAATGGTGACTCCTCTGCAGAAGAGTCCGAGCCCGAAGAAGACGAGGCCGTAGATGTGAAACATCGGAATGAAGCAAAAGAACACGTCGTTTTGAGAGCAACTCGCGTCAACGTACCAGGTCAGAAGTTCCATAACAGAGATGAGATTTGAATGAGTTAGAACTACTCCTTTACTCGTCCCGGTCGTTCCCGACGAGTACAAGATCGCCGCCGTATCCGACTGACTCACTTCCGGTTTCGGCAATGGCTCAATCGATTCGATACAGGATTCGATCAACTCTTCCACCGATAAAACATCGCCGTACGAAGGCCGAGTAGTTAGAATCGTCGGAATTCCAGTCGGACTCAATTTGTGAAGCTCCTCCGGCGCCGATACAGCGAGTTTCGCACCTGAATCACGCACTTGCTTTCCGATTTCCGACGCAGTATTCACTGGATTGGCCGTCGTTATCACCGCACCAATCGACAACACAGCCAAACAGATCACTGGATAGAGAACAGAATTCGCCGATAAAACGAACACCACATCGCCTTTTCGAACTCCGAGTGCGTGATAAAATCCACAAGCGAGGGAACGAATCGACGCATTGAGTTGTCCATAAGTAACTCGTGAGCTCGTGACTGAGTCGATAAGAGCAATTCGCGATTCGGCCGTCGGAAACTGCGATAAGACGAATGTGGCCGTGTCGAGGTCTGGCCTGCTGGAGATCTTAGAAGCTTCATCGAGCTGGATGAGTGAGTGATAAACAGCAGTATTCACATTGTAACCGCCGGGAGAATATTCCACGGCGGCCGGAGCAGTGAAGGATTCTTCGCCGGACATGTTCTTGCACTGATGAGTGAAGACTCAAGAATCGGTTAGTGAGGGAATCAGAAACGGGCGGGATGATTGATTTGTAAATTGTAACTAAACAACGCAATTTCAGTGGGAATAAAAGTCTCTTTCCGGGCGTTAGGCGACACAACCAATGTTTCTTTTTTATTTTTTATATATATTTTTTTGTCGTGACTCGTAAAAGCAAAGCAACTTTTTTTTTTTTTTTTTCCAATTTTTTTCTTTTTTAAGTTTAAAAAACACAAATTTGTATATAGTCGCCACTCGGGCCGGCGAAGATGAACGGTGGAGCTAGTGCAAGGAAATGTCTAGGTTTCATTTTGAAGAAATTTCAATGAAAATATTGATAAAATAAAAAAATTCTAAACTAGCAAATAATCATCATATTCTTTTTAAATAAGTTTATATATATATATATATATATATATATATATATATATATATATTAGATTCACGTTGGTGATATTTTTGTTATATTCCATTGATTTTTTTGGTAAAAATTACTTTTGGTCCCTAAATTTTCATAGAAATACTTTTCAAAAGAAAAAAACTTTCATAGAAGTAATTTGATTTATAACTATTTAGTCATTGTACTTTCAATTTTGTAAGAATTCCGTCCTTAAACTTTAGTATGTAACAATTTAGTCTTTGTACTTAAAAATTTGTAAGGCATTAGTCCCTATAGTAAAGTTATTGTTAAGATTTAATAGAATTTCTTACGTAAATAGATTAATAAACTAATTAGGGATTCAATATGTTTATAAGCTCCAAAGTTAAATTGTTAAATAATAAAAATCGACATTTAATTTTGAACAAATTTTTTATGAAAGAGATTAAATTGTTACAAAATTGAAAATACATGAACTAAATTGTTAGATATTGAAATTCAGGGACTAAATTGTTACAAAATTGAAAATGTAAGGACTAAATCTTTACAAATGAAAGTTTAGGAATTAAATTGTTACCTTCATAAAAGTTTAGGGACAAAAAGTGATTTTTAACCATTTTTTTATGATATAATGGAAATGTCAATTCATCTTTTATGTCGATGTCAAACTCTTGAATATATGAAAATGTCGATGAAAATTCAAAAACTTGAGTAGAACTCTAGAATAATTAAAAAATATTTATTTTATAATTTATTAAAATATAAAAATTTTAGAAGAAAAAAAATTTGTGAAAGAGAGGGAAAGAGACTTGAATTAAGATATTAGCATGGGTGAGAAAATGAACCGAGTATAATGAGATCATTCGAGAATAAACATCAATGGGCCTTGAATTTGAGGGTGACACCTATATTTTTTCTTGTAAATTGGAATTGTTTGTATATTACTTTTGAGTTTTGGATGAAATAAAACAAAATGTCATTTTTGAAAAATAAATGATGAACGATGGAGACCTACCATTGGAATTTTGCTTTTGTTTTTGCATGCATGACTTATATACTCTGCGCTTTTCTGGAAACAAAGCGAGACAAATAATGAGAGTATAATGAATGAAATTATTTTATTTATTTATTTTTTACCTACTATAGCTAAGGTTTGAAATGTCGATATCGATGGAAATGTCGAGATCCAGATTTTACGAAAATGTCGATGGAAATGGAAATTTCGGAAAATTTTTATGGAATCATAGAAATTGATGGAAATTGTTTGAATTGGTCAATGAAACTTTAATTGTGGCTCAATTAGACTATAATTGACAATTTTTAATCACCATATCTAAAAATTAAGACAATATGTAGATGTAAATGTCGATGCGCACAGGAATTTAGGAAAAAAAATATGAAAATTGATTAAAATTGTTTGAATTATTTCATGAAACTTTAATTGTGATTTAATTATACTATAATCAAGGTTCAAAATGTTGATGTCGGCAGAAATTTTGGAAAAAATTATAGAAATCATAGAAATTGATGAAAATTATTTGAATTAGTAAATGAAATTTTAACTATGGAATTAGGCTATAATTGATCATATATCTAAAAATATAAATAATATTTATATGAGGAATGGCGATATTGGTGAAAATTTTGAAAAAAATCATTAAAAACGTAAAAATGGATGAAACTTATTTTAATTAATTAATGAGACTTATTTTAATTAATTAATGAGACTTTAATTATAACTTAATTATGATATAATTCATAATTTTTATTAATCATAATTATAAAACTACGAATTTAGTATTTGTATATATGCCGACATTTTCGTAAAATCGGTATCTATACATTTTTGTCGACATCAACATTTTGAACTTGAACCTTGATTAAGAGAGATATCAAATGTTGATAAATGACTAATGATTGTAAAAATTATAATAAATTCATAAATATTAAAATATTTCACAAAGATAGATATAAAAAATTTAATACAACTTTTTGGAGATGCATGCACAATTTTCACGATACTGTATTAAACTTTTAAAAAATAACTATATAATTATAAAAGTATATGTTGAGAGGTTGGAAGGGACATAAAAGGAATAATGGAAAGATAAAGAGATGGGAGGTCAAGAGATAGAGATAGAGAGAAATTATAAGAATTACCAAGATTTCCCAAGAATTCCTCAACATTTGTCGATATTTTCTCGATATTTCTAACATCTCGACATTTCCTCGACATTTTGAGAAAATGATATTTTACCCCCATCGAGATGTCAAACCTTCGACATGTGGAAATGTCGAACAACATTTCGAGATGTTGTTCGACATTTTAAACACTAACTATAGCGAACATTATTTAAATAATTTGACATAATTATACTAGATTTTTAAGATTAACGCTTTTGATGTTTTTCGATATTAAAGAAATTAAGCATGCTGTGAAGTATATTATAAATTGTTATTTTAAAATAGTTATTCACTAGGTCAGTCGGGGGAAGTATAGTTAATTTAAAGTTTCTATCCTAATTCAGGACTTAATAACTTTATTTATACTCTCATTAACAGAATGAAAATGATATAATCATATTATCTAAAAAACAATGATATAATCATAATAAATATAATATCTAATTTAAATTTGGGGTTTTGGTTTGTAAAGTTTACTTTCATTCCAATTTTGGTTTCTAAAGGTAAAAAAAAGTTGTTTTAGTCCCCAAATTTTAATAAACTATAAATTTAGTCGTTTCTCAGTTAAAACCTATTAAAAAGTTACAATCTTGAATGCTTTGAGTTTTATAGCCATATATATTTTTGATCTTCTAACTTCTTTTATTTATATATAATAGTTGAACATGTTTTAATCATATGGGCCGCTAGCAAATATAGGAAAAAAGTTAATAGTTAATTGTAAATATAACTATCACCTTTTTTTTTTTTTTTTTTGCAAATATAGCTAAAAAAAAAAAAACTGTAGGTCTATCTTCAAAAGAAAAACATGAAAAAGTCAATTATACCCTTAAAATAGACAATTTTGATTTTTCACTGATATAAATTGAAGTATATCACAAATACAACTGATATACCTAATATTAAGTATACCAATGAGTTCTAACTCTTTCTTATTTTCATTAGCATAGTTGGTTGCATAAGCAATCACTTTCTCAATATTCATATAAACATGAAGGAGTTCAAGACTCATTATTGAATGGAATATTCTTTTTGAAGAGATCTTTGCAATTGTTTCTCCCTTTCAAACTTGGGTAGAAAGATTTCAGTTATTACTGGTATATTAGATAATAAATTTTTGGTGGAATTCTCCCAAAAGACAAGTAAAAAAATCATACCCTTAAAATGAATAATTTTTACTATATCATTGATATACGTCATATTAGATATATTAGTTATATTAGTGATATACCTAAAATGAAGTATATCACTCATATACTTGATATCCCAGTATCAAGTAGATCGTTGATATACTTCATATTAGATATATCAATAACATAGTATATAAGTGATATACTTCATATCAAGTATATCAGTTATATTAGTAATATATTTAATAGGAAGTATATCACAGATAAACTATTTCATTGATATATGTAATATAATTGATTTACTATAAGATAATTGATGATTTACTGAATCAATTTTTTTTTCAAATAGATTTCAGTTGTCTCTCTTGTATATGTTTCAATAATATATCTGCTCGATGAAGGAAATGAAAAATAGATTGAACAAAGAAAATGAGTTAATAGAGGAAGAATAAAAAATCGTGCAAGACCAAAGAGAAAGAGAATATGGAAGTGTAGACTCAATTTGGTTTGAAGGAGAAAATACAAAATGTGAAAAGAGTAGTACGAAAGGAAATTTTGGATATGTTGACCACATTAATGGAAGGAATAAATGAAAGATTTCGTCCAAAGTTTGAAATCGAGAAACAGTTGTAAGAATCTTTTCAAAAGAGCAACCCTCCAATAATGAGTCTTGAATTCTTTGATGTATAGAGAATGTATGGTTGATTATGTGACCAACTATGTTAATGAGAGTGAAACCGATTCTTTGCGAGTGACAAATCTGTTGAAACACATAATTAAGGATGGATCAGAGGTCGGAATGCTTGCCATGGAAGTTGTGGACAAATCTCACCAGATTGAAAGCTGCTATTTCCGACGTTCGCCGGAGAAGCTAACTCATGTAGCGAGATGGGCATTGAGGTCTGAGTGTTTCCAAATTTGGGTTGAAGACATTCCTTCAGAGCTCTACCATTTTTACAATAGAGAAAGAAGGGATAGGGTTGAGGGCAAAGAAGTTGCAATTCTAGAGACTTATTTAATGCTTTTTGTTTGAGTGTTTAGTTTTGCTGTTTTCCATGTCATATATATATATATATATATATATATATATATATATATATATATATATATATATATATATATATATATATATATATATGCCAATGAGAAAGAAAAACATGAAAACTTTTATTTATTTATGTTGTTGTCAAATTTTAGACAGAAGAAATCTCACCTGACCTCCACGTGACAACGACGGTAAATTTGTATTCTTGGGAGAAGAATGCGGCCTGCAAGAGAAGAAAAACTTGGACACCGATGTGGTGTAAGCCACACAGGCTCCGATGCTTAAGTCAGAGAGGGTTATGTAGAGAGAATTAGGAGTTCTAGGAGAGTGTTATAAGCTGAAATGAACTTACCCTGCTCTCCCCTGAAGAGAGAGCTTAATTACTTTCATTTCTAGGGTTTTTCGTGAGTTTCCGTCTTTGAATGGGGAAAGGAAAGATTGAATTGAGCTGGATCAGGGGTACACAGGCCATGAGGGACTGAGGCAAGGCCCAAAAATGGGCTTTGCTAATCTAGTTGGCCTTGGTCGGGCCAACTACGACCCAAGCCCGTTTCTTTTCCCTTTCATTTTGGGCCAGTCCCTTGTCGGTTTCAATCCGTTTTGACTTCGTATTGGGCTTCCTTTCACATTTGGCCCTTTGTTGCAGCCATTTAGCCAATCTGTTTTTGTTGGTCCAATTTCACCCATAACAATTTATATCATTCTTGTAACTCCCCGTAATTTCAGTAATTTTATATTTAAATGTAGGTTAATAAATTAAATTTCTTCATCTTTTGAATTGGCCATAAGGATCTCTTATTAATTAAAGTAGCAATTTCATAATTAAATAATTAGTTTTACCTTTAGTTTAAAAGATAATACATCATCAATTAAAATATTTTCCTAATTAAAAAAAAAGAGAATAAAATAAATAGGAAATCCTATTGGAATTTGGAATTTGAATTAAGAAATCCTATTGGGAGTTGGAAGTTGGAATTTGAATAGGATTCAAAAAATTTGACCTATAAGTAAAATTTATCTCTATAAATAGAACCTTTAAGTTAGGCATAAATCATCTCAATTCTGAAGTATAAGTAAAGTTTATCTCTAAATTTCTCTAAATATTTTAGTAGTCATACTCTTCACTCTCTATTGTTGATTCAAGAAATATTATTTGGATTTGCTATTAAGGCAACTGGTTATGTTTTGGCGTAGGTTAAAAATTTGTATGATGTTTGATAATTGTATTTGATTGAATTGACCTATGTTTTTCATGTTGCACTACATGTTGAAAAGTATGTTTATTTCATGGAACTTCAAGTATGTGTATGATCACGAATATCTTTTCATGAATATGTTTTCTAGAAAAAGAATGGTGACAATTACCCTCATTATTATGTGTTGAGGTACACAGACTGAGGAGCTAGGTAGGTGGGTCACGACTTTACAGACTGACTGCCAACAATCATCTTTTGTTGCATAAAACCTGCCAATGCATAGCAGGGTATTGGCAATTATATTATTTTATGTACATCTTAGAATGAGATTGAGGTGCCTTGTTGGGAGAGGCTCGGCCCCACTTATTAGTCCTTGCACTTTGGATTTCATTTAATTTTAGTTATTGTATTTTTAATAAATCTTAAAATTAGTCTATACTGTTAGTTTATTGTTAACTTATATATATATATATATATTAGTCTTCCCTCTAAATTTTAGAAAAAAAAATTATATTGTCATTTGTTGCATTGAAATTATCATTATTATTTAACCAATTTTGGTAAAAATTAACTTCAAACTAACAATAAGGACTAATTTTAAAATTTACTGAAAGTATAGGAACTAAAATTGGATATTTAAGGCCCCGTTTGATAACCATTTGGTTTTTGGTTTTTGAAAATTAAGCTTGTTTTCTCCCAATTTCTCTACCTTGATTTTCATCTCCCTTAAGGAAACATTTGAATTCTTAGCCAAATTCTAAAAACAAAAACAAGTTTTTGAAAACTACTTTTTTTAGTTTTCAAAACATGGTTTGGTTTTTAAAAATATAGGTAAAATGTAGATAACAAAACAAGTAAATTCATGGATTGGAGTAGTATTTATAGGCTTAATTTTCAAAAACCAAAAACCAAATGGTTATCCAACGGAGCCTAAATGTAGAGAAACTAATTAAAATGGACTAGGACTCAAATTATAGGGACCAAAATGGTATTTTAATTAACGTTACCTGATATATTAAAATATTTTCCTAACTAAAGAAAAAGGGGGGAAAAAAGAAGATAAATAGAGAATCTTAATTTGAATTAAGAAATCCAACTGAGAGTTGGAGGTTAGAATTTTAATAGGATTCAAATTAGGCTTTCATAGTCTCTATAAATAAAACATTTATGGATTGTTTGGGACGCAAAGTTGAGTTATGAAGCTGGGGTTAATTTATCTGTCGAGTTAATAAATTTATATTTGAGGTGTAGAATTGTTTAGTCTAGGTTGGAAAGTTTGTGTTTGTGGTGTAGAGTTATTTAACCTGGAGTGCAGAGTTGGTTACATGCGGTTCACAAAAAAAAAATTGAATGCCCAACAAAGGGCCCATCTATGTTCCATACAATATCCAACAAAAGGGTTGATAGCTATTTTAGCCACAAGTGGTGGCTACATGAATAATTCTCCTCATCTCTATCTAATCTTTCTCCCTAATCAAACAATCTCAACAAATAGCAACAAAGTTTGTTTGGTTGAACCTCTAAAAAAGTATTTTTCAAAAATACATTTTATTTTAAACATTTTTTATAAAAATAGTTTAAAATTAAAACACTTATATGTTTGGTTATATTTTTTCAAAAGTGTTTTTATACAAAGTTTGTTTGCTTTGCTTTATACTCAAAATGGTTTTAATAATGTCAAATCACAATAAAGGATGACTCTTATTAAAATACTATGACCAGCCGACCACAACCAAAAGGGTAGTCGGAGTGCCATCGGTCGCTAAAAATTGTCACCGACGGTAATCGTCGAAAGGTCGGCAGTCGCTACGGTGGACGCAGGTTGCTAGATATAGTCGCCGATGATTGTCGTTGGTTGGGTGGAACTTGTGGGTTAAAAATAAAAGAAAGAATTTCAACCCAGTGCAAGTGCATACTATCGATGCAAGTAGTAAAATTGGAAGTACTCCAAAGTATCGATCATATAGGGAACAAATTTTTTAACAAAAAGATTGAAATTAGCAAAGATTGTTCCAAAATTGCAACTTTGGTGACTCAATTGTAAAAATAGACTGTGGTTGAGTGAGAAACAACAAAAGACAAAATGATAAAGAATAAATTTATGAGAGTGAGTGGGGCTCAAGAATGTTCATTGCCCTTAAGTTGTGAATTGCCATTTTAAATTGATATTGCAATCCATACCTACACAAACAATTGTAAATCGAATTCAATTCCCTATTCAATCTTGATTCCAAAATCTTTAGGAGGCTAAATGATTGGACCTATATGTCTATGGTCAGTCGTACTTAGATAAATTTAGAACACAATTTTAGTGGTTTTGAAGTCTTTTGCATTATGTCTAGGGTAAAGAATGGCTTATGTCTAAGCTTTTGTCTCCATTGTGTGCGAAATCTGCTTTTTACTAACCCTTTCGATATTAGCTCCAAGCTTAGTATGCAACTCTAGTTGATCAATCTAGAATTACAAATTCAATCAACTCAACACAAGCAAACAATTAAAGTGTAGGCTTGGTTGCTTTTGCAATTTAAGCTCAATTTAATTCTTAGAGAATTCACATCCTTGAATCCCTAAAAAGGATTTAGCTCATAAATAATCTAAAAGAAACTAAGCAATGACAAAGACTAATCTTCATGCTAACAAAAGGGGAATCAAAACAGTAGCTTAAAAATAGAAGTCTAAGGGTTGAAATTAAGTTTTGCCCACAAAGGAATGTTAAAAGTAAATGATTGAAGACTTAGAATACTCAATCGAATAAAATACCAAAATGGGAAAGAAACCCACGAACAAAACCTTTTTGGAAAAATAAAATTCAACGTGCATAAATAAGTTCCTCAATAAATTAACCTCGAGTGTTTTGATAACAAAAAAATTGAACTACACCCAAATCTCAATTACAACCAAAATAGAAATTAAAACTGAAAAACTAAAGAAAACAGAAACTGGAACTTATACATGACCGTAACGATTTCTTGTTCTTCTCCCTTATTTCTCAATCGATTAACTCCTCTTGTTCAAGAGGAAATTAATCTTCACAGCCTAGAACTTTCATTCAAAGTGGATCGAGAGCTAAGGAAGAAACTTGCTGGAATAAAATAAGAAAAGAAAAGCAGAAAAAAGTCAGCAACGAAAAACATAAAATATGTTTTCTTTTGTTGGAGGAATTCCACCTTCTTTATGTATTTTTCTTCCATTTTATAGATCACAGCGGCTAGAGTTTTCTTCCTTGACTTCGCACAAATATGGCCAATTGATCTTACTAGAATTGTGGAGGAGAATCTCGAAAATTTTCCAAAAATCTCGAAAATTCTGAAATTTCTTCGTTTTTCAGTCTTTGAAGAATTGTCATTTTTAATTGTCATTATGGATTTGCAATTGCAATTCTCCCTTGTTCAAAATCGATTACCAAATCTGATTGCAATTGCAATCTAATATTGTAATTCTCCAATATCTAGCATTATAACTCAATTTAGCCATTTTTTTCCTTATTTCCACTTCTTTTCTTCTTTTGGTTCATCCCTAACATGTTTACTAATTTTCACTAAAATTGCTAAGATTTCCTAAGATCATACACATAATTTCATGGAATTTTAAGCATAACTTGAGTCTAACGGGGATAAATAATCCTAAAAAATGAAAATCATCAGTCTTCGGAGAAGGTAGCCAGCGGTAGCCGTTGGTTGCCAAATATGGCCATCGGTCGGTAGAGAAGTTCACCGACAATGGTCGCGGTTGTCGAAGAAGGTCGTCGTCGGTAGCCTCAAGTCGTCAGAGAAGGTCATCAGAGGTGGTCGTTGGTCACCAGAGAAGTGAGGGTAAGAGAGGGAATGAAAACGCGTGAGATGATAGAGTTACTGTTATCAACCCCACTGAGTTGGTAAATTAAATAGGTGATTAAATATGTTAATAGGCTGATCGGGTGAACTTTGGGTGAGGAAAAATAGGTAAATATGTTCAACCCCAGTGCAAGTGCACACTACCGATGCAAGTATTAAAACATGAATATTTCTGAGTATTGATCCCACAGGGAATGGTATAACAAAAATATTGCTAAGCAAAATGTAAGGAGAATTGCAACTTTAGAAACTAAAAATTGAAAAACAAGGTTGGGATGGCGTGTTGGTAAAAAGAGAATAATTGCATAATCGAAAATTACAAGTTAAAGTGACAAAAATTGCAGAATCAAGAATTGCAAAATAAAGTGACAAAGATTGCATAATCGAAAATTTGCAATATTGAATAGCAAACTAGATAGACTTGGTAAATGAAATCGCAAAAGAAATTTTAGATAAATGAGAGACTCAAGAATGTCATTGCCCTAAGTTGTAATTGCAAACTAAAATTGCAATTCCAACCTATTCTACGTTCAATTGTAAACCAAAATTGCTACTCCTATCCACCTACAAAATTAGGTTTTATGAGATTAAATGAGTGACTTGTATGTCTACAGTCTCTCTATCTTAGATAAATTGACTCAACAATTTTATGGGTTTTGGAGTCTTTAATCTCTATGTCTAAGGCAAAGAATTGGCTTATGTCTAAGCTCTTTTCTCCATCACTTGTGTGAAATCCGCTTATCACTAACCCTGTCGGTATTAGATGTAAGCTTGAGTTGCTACCCTAGTTGATCAATCTAGGATCTCAACGGAAATTTATTCAACACAAGCAAACAATTGAGATGTAGACTTGGTTTTTGTTGGAATTTTGGCTACAATTACTTCTTAGAGAATTCACATCCTTGAACCCCCTAAGAAGTTTAGCTCATAATAAATCTATAAGAAACTATACTAAAAATTAAAACAAGCTCCATGTAAAATTAAGGTTAAACTGCTGTATTACTTTAGGAATAAAACATAAGGGAAACAAAAATTGTTTTACTAAACTTGAAGGAAATAAAACTTGTTTGTTGCACTACATTAAACAGAACATCAAATGCAAGGTCAACAATTTCACTAAATCAGCTTCATAAAGATGATGTGTACTGGACAAAAGAAAACCATTAATAAGCTAAGAAAACCAAAACCAAAAATAGAAACATAAACTTGAATTGAGACAGAAAACAAATCTCCAACTATAAAACAGAAACTATATTAAACCAAGGTTGAGTCTTAAAACATAAACTAAAACAAAAACTAAACAACCCAAAATCTTCCCTACAACAGAAACTAAACCAACAAAAATTAAACAACACAAGTGTTGCTTGAATCGGACTGGAAAAATTGAAGCTCAACAGAAGAAAACTTGCAGCAACTCTCGGTAACAGAGGAAAAAAAATGAAAAATAGAGGAAGAAAAACTACAGAAAAATGAGAGTAAAACCCACGAAATTGACTCAAAAAATGCCTAAAAAATCGATCTCTTTCTTTACTCATCTTCTCTCCTTTTATAGGCATTCATTAGGGTTGAATAATGCCCAAATTTCGTGCTCAAAATCCCCCAAATCATGCAAGAATTGATGATTTTCGGATATGGGTAAATGCAGTTTTTTTTTTCCTTTTTTGAATGTTTCTACTGCTTCCAGAATTGCAGTTTCATGAAATTGCAATTTTGGTTTTGCAATTTCCACATTCCCTGCAAACAAGCTTAAGTTTTTTAGAATTTTATCTTAATTGCCTTCATTCTTATTTCTTTCTTATTTTCAAGCAACTTTCAACTATTTCCAAATGATCTTAAGACAAAACAAGAATATTTTAAGTAATTTGGAGTTAAATAAGCCTTAATTCTAAGGCTTATCACAGGTCAAACGTTGGGTTGACTTAAGAACCCAACCCAACTCAACGGGCCAAACAACCCTTTAGGTTAGACTTAAACCATCTCATTCTTAATTAGAAGTAAAGTTTATCTCTAAATTTCTCCTTCTATTTTAGTAGTCATGCTCTTTCTCTCCATTGTTGATCTGATAAGCCTTAGTATTGAGGCTTATTTAACTCTCAAAGGCTTAAGTTATGCTTGATTTTCTCTAGAATTATATGAAGAAGTTAGCAAATTCTTGGAAAACATCAATAATTTTGTGGGAAATACATTTGATAGGAAGATTGAGTAAAAGAGGACTAAAAGTGGTGTTTGGTTGTTGGATGTTGGAACATTCCAATTTCAGATTGCAAAATCGAAATTGGAATTTCGATTAAGCAATCGAACAGTAGCAGATAAGGAAAGTGTTGAAGTCCACGGCTGGTCCAATTAAGGAAAGCACCTTGATTTCTACATAGATGTTGGGACGAATTAAGGGAGCATTGGAGAATTGCAATTTCATATTGAAAAATCTGAAATTGCAATCGGGCAATGACAGTTATGGAAAAAATCTGCTGCGTTTTTTAAAAAGGAAACCCACGATTTTTGCTTGATTTCAACTCAATCCTTAGGGATTCTTTAGCCAAATGGAATGAGAAATAAATCCTAATCACCATGGTCTATAAAATGGAAGGAAAACGCACAAGGGAGGGCAGATTTCATCTTTGAAATACCAATTTTTCTACATTTTTAGTTTCTGTTTTTTTCTCTGTTCTTCTTCTTTTCTTCTCTTCTTCCAAACCTGTTTTTGTCGTTAGTTCTCAATCCAATTCAAAATGAAAGTTTGGATATTAAAGATTTACCCCTTCTTGACAAAGAAAAGATTGAACCGATTGATAAATATAGGAAAAAACAACGGGTTTTATTCAAGTTTTATTTATTTATTTATTTCAGCTTGTTCTTCATTTTAGTTTGAATTTTGATTTTGTTTAAGTAGTTGGATACATTAATTCATTTTTTGTTTCATTCCCTATTGTATCGAAGAACTATAATTATTTTTCTCATTGAAGGATTTTGTTATGAAAGTCGATTTTGAGTTCTTTAAGCAAGGTTTCTTCGTGGGTTGATTTCCAGTGGGTTATTATTCACTTTTGGTTATTAAACAATGTTCATTTCTTAAATTCTTATCCTACTGTTTCTTGGTGTGAATACTTAAATCAAGGCCTTTTAATTCTTTTTTTTTTTAGCTACTGTTGGAATTAATTTTTTTTAGCATGAAAAATGTTTACAAGTTTTATTTAAGGTTTTTTTTTTCTTAAGTCATGATTTTTTTCTTAAGTCAAGTATGAGCTAAATCCTCTTAGGGGTTCAAGGATGTGAAATCCCTAAGGAGTGAATTGGAGCTTAAATTGCAAGCACAACCGAGCCTACATTTCAATTGTTTGCTTGTGTTGAACTAAATGCTTTTGTGACTCTAGATCGATCAACTAGAGTTGCAAATTGAGCTTGGATCTAATGACCGAAAGGGTTAGTGGAAAGCGGATTTTCGCACAAACAATGGAGACAATAGCTTAGACATAAGCCATTCTTTACCCTAGACATAGGGCAAAAGACTCTAATACCACTAGAATTGTGTTCTAAATTTATCTAAGTATGATTGACCATAGACATATAGGTCCAATCACTTAGCCTCCTAAAGATGTTGGAATCAAAATTGAATAAAAATGGAATTCGGTTTACAATTGCTTGTGTAGGTTAGGTTTGAATTTGCAATTTGGTTTGGCAATTTATAACTTAGGGCAATGAACATTCTTGAGCCTCGTCCCTTCTTCATTAAGTTATCACCGTGCTTCTTTCATTTCTTTGCTATTTCGCACATATAGCAATTCAATTCTACAATTTAATTACTATTTCACATTTCTTGCAATTTTGATTTTGCAATTGATTTACCAAGCTGCAGTTTTGAATACAATTTGTTATTTTAATCTTTTTGTTAAACCATTCCCTATGGGATCAATACTCATGAATACTTCTGCTTTATTACTTGTATCAATAATGTGCAGTTGCATTGGGCTAAACATCTTTCTTACTTGTATCAATAGGGTACCCGATCATGATCCAAGAGATATTATTTAGATTTGCTATTAAGGTAAGTGGTTGAAAAATTGTATGATGTCTGTTTGTATGTTCCAATTGTATATGATTGATCTAATGTATGTTTTCCATGTTATTTGATGGAACCTCATGCATGTATATGGCCACGAACATGTTTTTTAAAAAAAAGGTTGACAAATTACCCTCCTTTATTATGTTGAGGTACAGCTATGTAGGAGGGTCTCGGCTCCACAGCTTGGTTGTCAACAATCATTTGTTAGGGTAGAGTTTTGCATGAAACCTGCCTTATACACCACCAGGGTATTGACATTTATGTTATTTTATGTGTATAATAGAATGAGACTGAGATTGAGATTGAGGTGCTTCGTTGGGAGAGACTCAACTCCTCTGATTAGATGCTAACTAACTATCAGCTTAAGTAAAGTCTCTTGAGGAACCCACTAATACACAGCATTGGTTGGGAGAAGTTATGAGAGTGACGAGGATGTCTGTTGGATATGCCATGGGTTTTGCTTCCATATTAATGTAAATTAGTTTTCATGTTTTCTTAAATTGTATATTAAAATCTTATTTAGTATTTTCTAAAATTATGTTCGAAAAGTTTATTTGCCTTTTCTCAAGTTTCAAAATGCCATTAATTTTATAAAATTATGTTCGAAAAGTTTATTTGCCTTTTCTCAAGTTTCAAAATGCCATTAACATGCATGTGTAACGCCCTTAAACAGTCCAAGTCTAAAAAGTTGAGATGTTACAATTGATATTAGATCAAAGTTAAATCATAGTTTTGGTAATGTCTCTTTATTTAGTAGAAAATCTAGGGTCGTTACAAGTTTTATCAATGATATACTTAATATGAAGTATATCAACCGATATACCTAAAATGAAGTATATCGTTAATATAATTGATATACTTCATATTAGGTATGTCACTTAAATCTTGAAATAACGAAAGTAAAATTGGAATAACAAAAAAAAATTGATTTTAAAAATTTTATCATATTGCAAAACTAAAATGTTGTTGCTATATTTGTAAATATGACAAATGTTTTTTGAAGGTTTTAATTATATGATTAGTTAAGTATATGTTATTTAATTAATTATATAATTAATTTATTTTATTATAAATTCAAAATGAGAAGGCAGTTTTTGTAACTGCCATCTCAAAGTGAATCTCTGCAGTTATTTTTATAACTGCAGAGGAAAATCGCACGACATAACGTTTGAAGAAGAGGTGTGCTAGAAGAAGAAAAAGGGACAGAACATAGAAATCGCTATCCTCTCGATTTTCTCAAACCCCCTTTCATTTTCACAAAAAGATCTTGGACTGTAAAGAAGTGAGAATTCTCCTCGTGATTATTCTCCGGTCGTCATTGGATTTTCAACAATCCCGCTGCGCTACAAGAGGTTAGTATCTTGTTATTGAAAATCCCAACATTGGTATCAGAGCCAGGTTAAAGGGCTTCTAGTATTATTTATGTTTTTCCTTTAATTTTGAAGCATAAATGCTTAGAACCCTTTAATGGCATTTTTTTATATACCCATCGAATTGTTATGAAATTTTGCATGTATGTTAAGAATAGTATTGAGAAAGTCCCTGCAAAGTTTCATGCCTTTTGGTTGAGTAATTCTTGAGTTACATTTTTTTAAGGTTTCATGCCTCTACAAGTTTCGAAATTCAATTATTTTTTGTCCACTGTCTTGTTGAATATGAATCTTATATGAGTGTAAAGAACGTTTTCAGAGCTTTCTAACGGTATATTATATGCTTAATTTGGTTAAGTATCGAAAAAGTTATGGCCATTCGAAATTCTGAAATGTGTTCTGGAATTTCAGACGCTAGAAACCGCAAATGGGCCATTTTTTTTACGAAAAAAAAAAAAAAAAAAAAAAAAAACTTGCATTGAATCCGTAAAGTTTTTTTTTTATTATTTGTGTTGTTTAATTAGTATTTGACTTAGTAGGGTGGTCTAAATTAAATTTAAAAAAAAATGCATATTTATGAGTTCTTTAAGGTTTGATCTCTTGACCTCTAAGATCTTAAATTATGTCTCCACCACCTTTCCAGAAGCAAGTTGTGTTTGCTTTATATGTTTTATTTATATAAAGAACAGTCATGTGTTTTTCCATTTATTTTATTTCTCCATTAAATTTGTCTTGGAATTTTTTTTGTGTGTCATAATCATATGTTGATTATTTTTTTCTGTATATGTTACAGAAAATATGCCAAGGTTGATAAAGGCACCAAAAATAATTAGGACAAAGGCTCAAAGAAGTAAAGTGGAAAAGATGATAGAAGATTTGCATGACATTAAAATTGAACCGGGTCATGAATTAGATTTGGTGCATATAGTCAAGCATATCATATTAGTGAATGGTCAGTTACAAGAGATCATTTGGGAAGGAGGACTTCTGTCAAGTGATAAAAGACTGAGTGCCTTTAGATCACTTTTACCTGATGAAAGTTTGAAGAACTTCTTAGATCACATTTCTAACAGACTTAGAAGAAATGTTTCATATGATTGTGTGATCCTAACCTTTGTGCATGAGCTTATTTATCGAGCCATGAAAAGACATAGTTCTATTATGTTTGGAAATAGGACTCGTCCAACGTGGAACAACCCTAGGGTAATAGTCTTCAATCATGAACTTCCGAATGACTTGTACATACGTTTCAAATCTTCATTCCCTATTACATTGTTGCGTTTGAATTAACTTTCATGAATTTTGTAAATATTTTGTTGTTAATTACAGATGTTGAATGAAATATGTGCTCATTTTGAGGTTTTGAATGTGGGTGATCAAGTTATGAGTATGTCTCATTTTATTTTACTTGATGAACGAATTTGATTATTTTACAATATGATAAATTTGTGAATAATAATTTTACAAAACATAGACGATGATTTTGAAACTTAGTGATATTTCGACTCGATGTAATGTAAAATTATTATTATCAAATTTATTTGAAAATTGTAAAATACTGGAGGTCGTGTGTTGTGCAAATGGATTAATTTTTGTGCAAATATGTCTTGTAGACTCTGAAATTATGGCATCTGCTTCTAAGAATATAATAGCTGAACTAAACAAAGGTGAGAAGCTGAATGGGGATAACTATGAAATTTGGTCAATGAAAATACAGTACGTCCTAGAAGAGCAAGAGGCTCTTGAAGTTTTAAACCATGTGTTAAGTGAGCCTGAGGAAGGGAACTCGGCTCAACATAAAAGGGACCGTGAGGCTTATGATGCCTGGAAGAAGAAAAACTCATTGGCTCGCATTACTTTGCTGAGCAGCATGGACAATGATGTCATGCGTGAGTTTCGTTCTTACAACCTTGCTAAGGACATGTGGGATGCATTGAAATTGAAGTTTGGTGGAACTTCTGTCACCAAACTTAGGCAACTCACTATTAAGTTTGACACTTATAAGAAACGCCCTAATCACAATATGAGACAACACATGAGGGAGATGTCTAATATGATTAGTGAGCTAAAAGAAGCTGGCCATGTCCTGACTGATGAACAGCAAGTTCAAGCTGCTATCAGATCTCTTCCCCATAATTGGGAGCACATGAAGGTGCACCTTACCCACAATGAGGGAATTAAAACTCTTACTGATGTTGCACGTCACCTCGAGTTAGAAGAAGATCGCATGGAGGCAACAAGGCCTGACAATGCTGACGTGTATATGGCTGGACCTAGTTCTCATGGGAACAAAGGTCACAAACGTAAACATCAAGGAGATTTTAAGGGGAAGGGAGATCATAGGAATAAGAAACATAAGCAAGGTAAGTATGACAAAGGTAAGGGAAAGCGTCCCATGTCTCGTCCTAAACAGAAGAAAGCAAATATCAAGTGTTACAATTGTCAGAAAAAGGGTCATTATGCTCGTGAGTGTACTGAACCCAAAAAGGTACAAACTTTCGAAAATTTTAAGGTTCATCCTTTCATTTCTGAAAGTTGTGTTTCCAGCTCGGTATTTTTGGCTGACTCTCATCCTTTGTGGACTGTAGACTCAGGAGCCACAGACCACGTAGCTAGAGAACGTGGAGTGTATGTGGAATTTCGTCGAATTCCATCAGGAGCAAGGTGGCTTTATGTTGGAAACAATGCACGTGTACCTGTGAAGGGCATTGGTTCCTGCAAGTTGAACATGCGGAATGGTCGTACTCTGTTTCTGCATGATGTGTTATATGCGCCTGACATACGACGAAATTTGCTTTCTGTTTCTGTCCTTCTAAAACTTGGTTATACTTTTACATTGTCTGGTAGTTTGTTAACTCTTTCTTTGAACAACATACTTTATGGTTATGGTTTTCTGTTGAACGGTTTTATAGTAATGGATGTTATTGATATGATATCCAATAATTATGCTAGTTTTTCCCTGATAACATCATCTGTTGATGCAAATGTTGACGTGACTATGTGGCATGCTAGATTAGGTCATATAGGTCAACATAGAATGGCTAGATTAGCTAAAGAAGGCTTGTTAGGTCAAATTAACTTTGTTGACTTACCTATATGTGAAAATTGTTTAGCGGGAAAAATGGCAAGAAAACCATTTGGTAAAGGAACTAGGGCTGAACTTCCATTGCAATTAATTCATTCTGACATTTGTGGACCTATGAGTGTGAAGGCAAGACATGGGGGTGAATATTTTATCACTTTCATAGACGATTTCACACGTTATGGTTATGTTTATCTAATTTCTCACAAGTCTGAAGCATTAGAGTGTTTTAGAAAATTTATTAATTTGGTGGAGAATCAATTAGATAAAAAGGTTAAGGCCTTGAGAACAGACCGAGGACGTGAATATCTGTCTAATCAGTTTAAACAGTTATGTGAGGAAAAGGGTATAGTAAGACAATTAACTACTCCAAGGACACCACAACAAAATGGAGTAGCTGAAAGAAGAAATAGAACTCTTCTAGAAATGGTTAGGTCAATGATGGCACAAGCGAAACTGTCAATCGCCTTTTGGGGTGATGTTCTATTGACTGCCGCTTATATCCTAAATCGTGTACCTTCAAAGTCTGTCACTTCCACACCTTATGAATTATGGACCAGTAGAAAACCGGACCTTAGTGGTTTGAGACCATGGGGATGTGCTGCTTATGTACATGAATCATTACATCAACATGGAAAGTTAGGTCCAAGAGGTAAAAAGAGTATATTTATAAGATACTCAGAACATTCAAAAGGGTATGTGTTCATTGGTGAACAAGAAAGTGGGAGTGTGACTGAATTCGAATCACGAGATGCTACTTTCTTGGAGAATATTTTTCCAAGAAAAGGTGAGATCAATACTGAGATATCCCTATTTGAAAATAATGATCAACTTGATTCGTTTTTACCACCACGGGAAACTATAAATGATCTACCAACAATATCTCATCCAAGTGGGAGAGATTTAGAAAAATCACAAACAGCACGTGATTCGATTGAACAATTATCACGTGATTCAATGGAATCAATAAGTGAACGGAAATTAAATGGACCACAAATTAGACGTAGTAATCGTGGTAGAATACCAAAACGTCTCTTTGATGATGAGATATACATGATTACACCTGACGATGATGAGGAGCCAAAAAAAATGTTCAAGAGGCTCTTCAATGTCCAAATAAAGAATATTGGATGAAAGCAATGGAAGAAGAAATGGAGTCAATGAAATCTAATAAAGTTTGGGAGCTAGTTGATCTCCCTAAAGGACGCAAAGCAATTGGTAATAAGTGGATTCTTAAAATTAAGCGTAAGGCTGATGGCTCAATTGAAAGGTATAAGGCCCGTCTTGTAGCCAAAGGATTCACACAACAGGAAGGAATAGATTATGAAGAAACTTTTTCACCTGTTGTGAGGTTTACCTCGATAAGACTCATCCTAGCTATAGTTGCCAGTTTAGATTTAGAATTACATCAAATGGATGTGAAAACAGCATTTCTAAACGGTGAATTGGAAGAAGAAATTTACATGCAACAACCTATCGGTTTTGTTACTGAAGGACAAGAAGATAAAGTATGTAAATTAATGAGATCAATTTATGGTCTCAAACAATCTTCCAGACAGTGGTACATCAGATTTCATCAAGTAATCATCTCATATGATTTTCATATGATCGATGAAGACCACTGTGTGTATGTCAAAACAAACAAAGATAAGTTTGTGATTCTTTCACTATATGTGGATGACATACTGTTGGCTGGGAAAGATAAGGAGTACGTGTTAACCATTAAGGAATGGCTATCCTCAAATTTTCAAATGAAGGATATGGGTGAAGCAACTTATATACTTGGAGTTAAGATTGAAAGAGATCGCTCCAAAAGAATTTTAGCCCTATCACAAGGTCAATATATTAAGAAAATCCTTGAAAGATTTAAAATGCAAGATTGCAAACCCATTGATACTCCTATTGCAAAAGGTGAAAGTTTGAGTCAAAGAATGTGTCCAAAGACTCCTGAAGAAATAGAACAAATGAGAAAGGTTCCTTATTCGAGTGCTGTTGGAAGCCTCATGTATGCCATGATGTGTACGAGACCAGACATTTGCTTTGCCGTTGGTATGGTAAGCAGATATCAGTCAAATCCAGGACAACCCCATTGGAAGGCTGTTAAGAGAATACTTCGGTATCTCAAAGGAACTATGAATTATTCACTGTGCTATCAAGGAAACGATTTGAAATTAGAAGGCTACACAGATGCTGATTGGGGAGGAGATTTAGATGAAAGAAAATCTACCTCAGGATATGTATTCTTACTGAACAAAGGAGCAATTTCGTGGAGTAGTAAGAAACAAACTTGTATAGCCTTATCAACAATGGAAGCTGAATTTGTGGCACTTTCAGCAGCAGTACAAGAAGCAGTGTGGCTTAAAAGATTTTTAAGTCATTTGGGATTTAAAGAAAGCACGCCTGACTCAGTATTAGTGAACTGCGATAGTCAGGCTGCCATAGCATTCACGAAGGATCCCAAATATCACTCTAAGACAAAGCACATAGACATTAAATACAATTTTGTTAGAGATATGGTTGCGCAAAAGGAAGTGAATGTGCAATATATATCAACGAGCAACATGGTTGCATATACCTAGAGATGTTTTTAATAGTCACATTAAATCTTTGGGATTGCGTAGGTTTTGACTTTGTACTTCTCAACAAATTGTATTACGCTTATTTTGATATATGAAATAAAGTTTTATACTTTAGAATGCATACACACAAATGTTTAGTACATATAATCAGAAGTATGTCGGACAGTAGATTGGCTTTCTCGCACAAGCAATCGCTTCTATGACTTTTGTGTCAATTAGAAATGAGATAATTTTTTAAGAGAGCATGTGCTTAAAAGAATATATCGCCTTGATAAGTGATCAAGATGAGATCATATTATGATCGAGGGTGATAATCCCACTGTTCATCTTAAACTGTCTATGAATGCCAGATGGAAGTCCAATAATCATTTGTTGATAGAATATTAAAGTAGAGTAGTGGACTCAAGTTAGATACTGAGTGTATTTGAACTATCATCTGTACAGTATTACTTGAGACATACACTCTGATGCTAAAGAGTAAAATACTGTAACATGTGTTTCATGCCACATGTGCTTAATATGACCACAAAGGGTAGCAGAAGTTAATTGATCTCTACTTCTTTGATTGTGTGAGACCCTTGAGATTGAAAAATCTCTATAAGTACCCTTATGACCTTTTGGCTAAAATTGTTTGAAGTTTCATTTCGATGTTAGCTATCTTAGGGAGGTTACCAATGGTCATGAATGATTCGATCTAATGGGGCCTACCTAGTAAGCAATTGTTTTGAAATGGAAACATTTTAGAAAAGGGAAGATCATTTCAAGTGTCACATTGTAATGTATTCACTGGTCGACCAATTATATTTTTGTAATATGATTGTGAATACATAAACATGAAAATATAATATTTCAAGAAGAGATCGTAAGTTATAATTTATATGACTAAATGACTCTAGGGCACTTCATACTTACTCTACTCAATTATTAGGTTACTTTATATACTTAACCGTTGTAAAGTGACAAGCTCTCAAGATAAAAGTATGACGGTCACACGGCCCATTTTCTTGTATGAAATTTGATGTAAATGAAAAGGAAAGTGTTCCATGTTTTGAGAAATGAGGATAGGAGTTGCGTTTTATACGCCCATAATGAAAGTACATTATGTGCGAGTGGGAGATGAAGGTTTTAATTATATGATTAGTTAAGTATATGTTATTTAATTAATTATATAATTAATTTATTTTATTATAAATTCAAAATGAGAAGGCAGTTTTTGTAACTGCCATCTCAAAGTGAATCTCTGCAGTTATTTTTATAACTGCAGAGGAAAATCGCACGACATAACGTTTGAAGAAGAGGTGTGCTAGAAGAAGAAAAAGGGACAGAACATAGAAATCGCTATCCTCTCGATTTTCTCAAACCCCCTTTCATTTTCACAAAAAGATCTTGGACTGTAAAGAAGTGAGAATTCTCCTCGTGATTATTCTCCGGTCGTCATTGGATTTTCAACAATCCCGCTGCGCTACAAGAGGTTAGTATCTTGTTATTGAAAATCCCAACATTTTTACTACTAGATATATATACACACACATACATACATACGATTCTTATATTATTTAGAAAAATTTATTGACATCGATATTGACATTTTATCGATATTTACATTAATATATCTATGAAAATGAGATATCAACATTTCTATCGAGGTTAACATTTGAAACCTAATCTATAATTCAACTCAAAAATAAAAAATCAAGGGTTAGACTTTGATATCAACATTTTTATCGAGGTCAACATTTGAAACTCATTCCCTGTGTAATTAGAGATTTCTCATTCTGTTCGGACCTGGTCCCTGCAACTAGGGACCCGCGGGTTAAACGGATATGTCTAGATAGCAACATTTGCTAAGCTAAAGTCAGTTGGTGGTAAAGGCACAAATTCCCAATCCCCAATCTCAGGTTCTTCATCGTTCCGTTCGCCACGTGTCACTTGCAACGCCTTACAAAATCATTTCAAATAATCCTTTTCTCTCTTCGTCCATTTTTCTCATTCTCTATCCAAATCTCTCCCTATCCCAAACTCCATAGCCAAAGAGCTTCACTTCTTCTTTCTACCCTCAATTCCTCTCTCTACTCTGAATAAGCTCCATTTTCCCCTCTTCAAACCCTCCATCTCTCCATTTCTATCCTCTCCCTTAGCTCCCATCTCTCCCTGCTGCAATGGCTGTAGCAGAGTTGTCATCCTCTTTAAAAACTGAGCTCAACTTATCATCCAAGATTGTTCTTCAGTCGAATCGGTTCTCTAATCACCGTCGATGCTCTTTTCGGCCGTTTTATAGAACCAGCAGTGCCCGAATCACTTGCTCCATCGCGCCCAAGTGAGCTTCGTTTGTGTTGAGTCTTATGTGTTGATGTAAATTTGTGCTTGTCTCTGTGTTTCTGAGTAAGTTTTGAAGATTTTTCTGTGTTGTCTTTTTGAGAAATGACATACGGATTGTTTGCCCTGTTCAATTTTTCAGTCAGGTTGCAGCAGCTCCAGTTGCTGCGAAAACAGAGGACCCCAAAAGTAAAAGCGATTGTTATGGTGTTTTCTGCCTCACCTATGATTTAAAAGCTGTAAGTTCTTCAATTCTCATAGGGGATTTCTTTGGTTTATTGAAAATGTATGATTGGACTGTGTTTCAGTGGTAATTGTAGCCCAACTCATAAGATCAATTTCCGTCATATCCTGCTAGTTTTTCTGTTCTTTAGGTTTAGTTTCCTTTTTAGACTATTTTCTATAATCTCTCATTACTTATTATCTTTTTGCTCTTGTAATGACTGCCTGATTCTTTTGTTTGTTCATTCTGAGTAATCTAATCACCAATTGCAGACGCTGCCTTAAGCTCATTCTCATTATGAAAATACAAATGTGTAAAAATGTTTCGTGACTGTTTGAATATATGAGGGGTTATTTCAATAGCAATTTGTTCTTTCTTTCACCCCATTTCTTCTTAAAAGTGTATTCACGTACTTTATTGCAGAGCTTCAATGGTCGTAGGAATTTAATATTATTTGTCGCTTTTCTAAGATGTCCATCATTTAGTTTATGTAACATTTTCGAACCAATGCTCATAACTAGATCTGGATATGTAAATTTTAATTTCAGAAAATAGCTAATTGACTGAAGTATGGAATACAACATTGTTTATTTAAAAGAATTAATTCTTAGACCTGAATTTTTTTTTTTATCCCTCTACTCTTACTGGAGATTTGAAATATTCTTCTTTATCATTCAACAAGTGGTAAAAATTTGCATTTATGGTAGTATCCGTATTATTTGGCATCCAGCATCAGAAACAAGTTACACTTAAAACCTTTTTGTTGATTTCCTGTTGACTTTGCTCATTAGAGAACTGCCATTAATTCCGAATTTATTTTTGAGACAGAACAAAATTATTTCATACAAATGTGATAATTTGTCAACTTTGAAGAAATTCATTACATTCATGTGTAAGAACTCATCATATTCTTTGGCTGCTGGTTCTGTCAAATTGGACAAATCTTTTCTTTGGGCCCTGACATATTTTATACTAATCACAGGAAGAAGAGACAACATCATGGAAGAAAATGATTAATGTTGCAGTCTCTGGTGCTGCTGGAATGATATCCAATCATCTTCTCTTCAAGGTAAGAATTCATTCAAATCAACCTCGAAATCTTGCACTTTTTCTTGGGTTGTTTCCCTGGTACTTCCCCATTCCCCTTGTGTCCTTGGCTATGTATTTTTCCTTTGTTGTACATGCTAGGTGTTTCCCAAGCCAGTACACGAACAATTGAACCACATTTTCACTCACACCATAAAAAAAGAGAAATCTTCATAGACACAAAATTGAAGGTTCAGAAACCTATTTGATACGGATTTCAAGGACCTATTAGACACTTTTCAATGTTAGACCCATTAGATATAATTTTGAAAAATCAGGGACTAAACTAGTAATTTAACCCCTTTTCTGTTGATAGCTCGTTTTCTTAATAACTTTGAGTGCTAGGGAGAAATGGAGTGAGTATATAGATTCCTTTGTTGTATTTCATGTCCTGATATTTTTATACTTTCCATAAAGAGGAACAATGGTGCTGCTGGTGGGATACCTTTCTTAGGAGATAATTTGAACATCTCTCATTATGTTCTGATGATTTGATGAAATCTTACTTTGCTTGTTTCACTAGCTTGCATCTGGTGAAGTTTTTGGTCCTGATCAACCAATTGCATTGAAACTATTGGGATCTGAAAGGTCATTCCAGGCACTTGAAGGCAAGTTTAGCACACTTAAAATAAACGTCAGTATTGCTTTGAAGATCATTTGATTGTTTGGTATTTCTTTAGTCAATCATTTTCAAAATACTCTGTGCAATGGAGATACAATAAATGAAACAAAAGTTTCTTTTGATTGCTCTATGAAGTTTAGTCTGTATCAGTCTTTTTCCCTTGATGTCTTGAGAACAGTTAAAATAAGAACTTGCAAGTCTATGATGTTTTAAACCATCAAACTTTGAGATTGAGCTGCAATCATCTCCACTTATGCAGGTGTTGCTATGGAATTGGAGGACTCCCTTTTCCCTTTATTGAGGGAGGTGGTAATAAGCATTGATCCTTATGAAGTATTCCAAGATGCAGAATGGGCTCTTTTGATAGGAGCAAAGCCTCGAGGGCCAGGAATGGAACGTGCTGGTTTATTAGATATAAACGGGCAGATATTTGCTGAACAAGTACGTTGATTAATTATTTTTTTGCGATTCATTTTTTCTGCCCCTCCGATAAATATCAGACTTTTTTATCATTTAACAATGAACATAGGGCAAAGCTCTAAATGCTGTTGCATCCCCAAATGTCAAAGTCATAGTTGTGGGCAATCCCTGCAATACCAAGTGAGTTCATGTTTTATTCAGTACGAGTTTCTTTAAGTGTGTGCAAGATATAACTTCTCTTTTCCTTTTCATTCCATGTAGTGCATTAATTTGTATGAAAAATGCTCCAAAAATTCCTGCAAAGAATTTCCACGCTTTAACTCGATTAGATGAGAATCGAGCAAAATGTCAGGTACTATATCCTTTTCCTCACATGTAATATGTTTTGGAATAGATAAATCTTCCTTACTTTCTAAATATGACTTGTTCAGCTGGCTCTGAAAGCGGGCGTCTTCTATGATAAAGTGTCAAATATGACCATTTGGGGCAACCACTCAACAACTCAGGTTATCAAATAGTTTATGCTCTAGAAGCTTAGCTGGCTTTTGAAATTCTCTCAATTGTATGCTTATTTCGTCATCTTCGCTCCAGGTTCCGGACTTCTTGAATGCAAGAATTAATGGGTTACCGGTTAAAGAGGTTATCAAGGACCACAGGTGGTTGGAAGAGGAATTCACTGAAAAAGTACAGAAGGTAATATTATTAGCAAGGTAGGTATAAGTTATAACACAGACAATCTTGATTTAAATATCTTGATCGACATGTTTCCTTGTGGGGCGTCATCTCGATTTGCAGAGGGGTGGTGTGCTGATTGAGAAATGGGGAAGATCTTCAGCTGCTTCAACTGCTGTATCAATTGTTGATGCCATAAGGTCTTTAATTACTCCGACTCCTGAAGGCGATTGGTTTTCATCTGGGGTAAGCATAAATCTCATGTAGCATCCCTTGATACTTGTGTATTATTACATTGTTTTATAAACTGATAGGCCTCTAAATAGTTGAAAATGGGGGGGGCTAGCTAGCTGAGTAATTCTAAGCGAGTGTACCGTGAGGGGGGGGGGGGCGTGAACAAAAATATTGGATCTAGCTAGGGTGTTAAGTCAATCTACTATGACTCTTAACATAAACATACGCAAATGAAGAACCTCAAACTCATAAATACCGATTGATTTGTAGGTATATGCCACAGGAAATCCTTATGACATAGCAGAGGATATCGTTTTCAGCATGCCGTGTAGATCAAAGGTAACTTTGTATGCCCTTGTATTCTTTCATTTGTTTAATGAAGGTTCAGTTTCTTACCAAAAAAAAAAAAACTCAGTTCCTACTTTGATATCATAGTGTCTGTAATCGGTAATATGCTGCTCTCACAGGGAGATGGTGACTATGAACTTGTGAAAGATGTGATATTTGATGACTATCTCCGCAAGCGAATTGCTAAGGTCTGCTATTTTTTGTCTTATTCCAAGCATGGAACAAGCATCAACTTTTCCAAGATGAACTCAAACGTTCCATACACATGAAACAAATCTTTTGCCCTTTTTTCTTTTCCTCTTAAACAAAAATAAGTGTCGGTGTTGCATCATTCTTCGACTTCTAATTAGATGAAGGGCTTGTTTGGAATGGCTTTCCAATTGCTTAAAAACAATTTTAACACTTAAAAATCCTTTTTTAGACATTTGAAAAGTTATTCCAAACATGCTTGAATTTACACAACACAATGGAAAAAACTTTTATTCTGAAGTATTGCTACCGGATTTTGGCTATCGACGAACGGCCTAATTCATTTTATTTTGCACTCTGTTGTTTTACAGACTGAAGCTGAGTTGCTAGCTGAGAAGAGATGTGTGGCTCACCTTACAGGAGAGGTCAGATTTAACTTTTTCTCTTTTTTGGTTAAATTTTCATCTTTCTGTTTAATTCCACTTAGTGATCTATTAATCCTGGATTATTTTTTCCTCCTGTTATCAGGGTATTGCTGTGTGTGATTTGCCAGAAGACACAATGCTTCCTGGAGAAATGTAAGGCTCACCAATCACATGGCTCTGAGCCTCAAAATTTTATCTTTGAGCTACTATATGCTACTTTGATATTTGAATTAAACCACATATTATATGTGAATATTGTTTGTAAGTTGTCAGCAATGATAGTAAAATTAATAATAGTATATTGTTTTTATCTGAATTTTCCTGATATGAATCGGCAATAAAATATTGGTCTAGGTTTGTTGATTCCCAGTTCCCATTTTGGGGTTGTTTGGGGCAAGGAACTACAAAAAATAGGAGTTAGTAAGTCTGGAGAGTTAGGAAGTTTGTGTTTAGAGTGTAGAGTTGTTTAGTCTGGAGTTAGAAAATCTGTGTTTGGGACAAGAAGTTGTAGAGAGTAAGAGTTTTGAAGTCTGTGTTTATGGTGTAAATTTGTTAAACCTGAAGTTCTGAAATCTGAGTTGATTTTAGCTTTTTTTTTTTTTTTGTACAGTTTTTTCTACAATTTCTCAAAATTTTATTATTAAGAATTTTTTCCCATGAATTCGAAGATTGAGATTTTTTTTTAATTAATTTATGTATATTTTACATTTTTCTTTAAAGAAAAAAAAAGAATTTTGAACAAAATACCCAACATTCTTTTTTCAATATCTCTCACATTAATTATTCATTTGTCTTTGATAGTTTTCAAATAAAAGAAAGTCTTACGATATTTTTTTAAATATTACATGTGATTCGGAAAGATTTCAATTCAATAATTTAAAGAGATTTAAATATACTTCAAGATTTTTACATTTTTATTCTCTCAATTTCAGAAATAATATAAATTTGTTTTTGTCAGTCCTAAAGTTGAAATTTTAAATTATATTTTTTTATGAATATTTTACAATTTTGTTAAAGATTTGTTTTCGTCAATTTTAAAATTTTAATTTAAGATTTATTTTTTTAAGCTAAATAAAATAATTTTTCTGCATAATTTAAAATTTTATTTTTTTTAATTAATCAATGTAATGAATTATCTAAAGTTTGATTAATTTGAAAATAATATATTTTTTGAAGTTTTAAAATAACTAAGTTAAAAATAAAATATCAAATATATATGCTATTTTAAAATAATTAAATTCAAAATGAATATCATACATATTTTTGTTCAAAATACTATATATTTATATTATTTATTGTAATAATTTTATTTTATTAAGTTTGGAATGAAAAATCGTTTATCTTTATACTTTAAATATGATTAAATACTAATTTTTTTACTTTGAAAATCAAAATTTTTTAAGATAAGATTGTTATTTGTTATAAGTAATTTTAGTTTAGACTTTAAAAAAAATTGTAGATGACATGTGGAGGAAGTGAGATAGGAAGATTTTTATCAATTAAAAAAAATTGTTATGTAGTACTCTAATTTATATTAAAATTTCAATTTAAAACATTCTTATATAATTTATATTTAAAAAATAAAATTATAGAATAAAAAGGAAAATACTTTTGTTAAAAAAATTATTAAAATTATAGGATAAAAATAATAAAAAAATATTATTATTTATATTTAATTAGTACTTAGTAATAATGATGAGAAAATTTATATAAAAAATAAAGAAAATTTTTCAAATTAAGAAATTAAAAAAATATATGTAAAAAAATAGAGAGAGAAAAGAGAGTTGAGAAGAGAGAGAGGTCGGAGTGAGGTGAGATGAAGAAAAAAAAATATAGGAAAATTGTGGGGCTCACAATGGAGAGTTGGATAATGAATTAATAAGTTTGTGGGACCCACAATAAGGAGTTGAAAGATGAGTTAATAAGTTTGTGAGATCCATAATAGCAGTTAAATCATCTTTGGGCCAAATAAGGAGTTGAAGGAGTTATTAACTCCTTCCAATTCCACTCTTCCCAACTGTCATTGAGATATATTTTTTATCCCGTTATATATTTCTTTTTTTCAACTAATTACTTTATTCTTCAAAATTAAAATGTGATCACATTTTTTTTTTTTGCCAATATACGGGGTGGGAGGTTCGAACTTCTGACCTCTTGGTCTATGGTATATGTTTTATGCTAGTTGTCTTTTTTGGTTATTTAACATGAGTGTTACATATAATGTAGTCTTTTTTAATGATTTAAATGTGTATTTTAGTCGATCATTTGGTGAATCTTCGGTGTTTAGGGATTATGAAGTATTAAAATTCCATCATTCATCTGTCAAAAAAAAAAATCATCATTCAAGATTAGAAACTTAAAAATCTTTAAAAAAAAAGAAAAAAGAAAAAAAAAAAAAGAAAAAAGAAGCTTGCCACGGTATTTTATAGTCCATATATAGACCAGTATTTTACAGTACATATAATTCTTATATTTATATATAATTTTTTAATAAAATATTAATTCTAAGTTCTGTCTTAACATAGACGAGTATAAAATTTATTGAAGTCTACTCTTGAACTCAATTGTGCAATTAAATAAGTAAACTCGTTTCTGTTTTAATTATGATTTAGTAATTGAAAATAATAAATTTGATATACTAAATCAATACATTGAACTACGTATATATTAAATTAGTATACGAAATATACAGAACACGACAATTTTGGCACATAAATAAATATATTTCAAGATATTTTCAAGAGATCATATTAAGCATTTTAAAGGCAGAGATATTGAAAACTTGTCTAAACTCCCAAGTAATAATCTTGATTTTTAGTTTTTAAAAACTACAAAAACTAAGCTTATGAGTTATATTTTAGATTCGAATATCTAATTTCTTGATAGAAGATACATGCAAAGTGCATTATGCTCACACAAATTCAAGCAAAGTTCTGAAAATTTATAAAAAAAAAAAAAAGTTTTTATTTTAGAATTGGACTAAACATTCAAATGTTTCCTAAAAAGAGTAAAAACATAAAAACATAGTAAAGATAGGGTGGAAAAACCAGCATAAATTTTAAAAGCAGAAAATTAAAAATGTTTTGGAAATCGTTCTCGAACAGAGTCTTAAACATCATGGAATGAGAAGTTTCCAACCTTTACTCTCACAAATTGGTAAGTACAGCAAAGCCCTGCAACTATCAACTGTAAAAAGTTATGAAATTAAAATACAAAAGGAAGAGATAAAAAGTTAGCCACCAATTCGTTGGCAGTTAGTCTAGAATCTATTGATATTTGAAAAGAGACTGCAGATACATCTCTGCAACGTGTTGTATATGGTAGCCTAGAAAGTTTCTAAACTACCAGCTAATAACTACTACAAATTTTCAATCTTTCTGTAGTTTTGGATTTTGAAACTCGACTCGACAAAGTCACCTGGAATGGATGCAGCTTCCAACTTTGAAACTCACTGAAAGGATTAGAACCCAGAACAAGATGAAGAAGTACAAGAAGTAGCGAGACATCAGAGATTCTGACTTGCTGGAATGTGCACCAGCAGTTGGCAACAATTGGGAGGAGGAGTTGATATCACCTTCGACGATCCCGTACAAATAGATAAGGTTGAGATCTGAATTCTTGCCATACAAGTTGTTCACTTCATCTCTGTTTAGTGACGTATTTCTTATGACGATCATGCCTGCGGTGACACGAACAGAACTCGAAGCTTGTGGAGCTGAATTAAGATGGATGGCAGCATCTTTTGAAGTAAACTGTGAAGCAAATGGAGAAGGAATGCTGCCCAGCATATGACTTGTATGTTTGAGGAATGGGTACTTGAGATCTGGTACCAGAAAAGAAATATGGTAAGAAAGAATGAACCAAAAGCCTTGCAAATATCTAAATGGAAAGAACAAAACAACTATATTTAACCCACCTGATTCCGCTTTTGGATCCTCGGATCTTTGCATAGAAGAGGAGGAGGCCTCATTGTCATAACGTAAATCTGCAGTATGTTTGCTGGCAGGTGCATGTTCAGTAGCATCACCAGCAACCTAATGAAATATGATGCGTCAGTGAAAAGTAAATTACATGTTGCAAGACAATAAAAATAAGTTGTGAAACGAAGCAATATTGACCTCTGGAAGAACTGCCTGATCAGGAACAGAACTCTCGCTCCTGAGAATTTCAGAAGGATCGAAAGACATATCTGCATTATCGTCATCGGCGTCAAAGAACGTAAGATACTCTTCAAGCACGTCAAAAGCAGCAGGATCACTTTCAGTAGGGTTTGAGAGCTCATTGGATTCCAAAAGTAGTTCATCGCTAAAAGAAGGATTATTAGAAGTACTAAAGAATGCATCGTTCAATAAATAACGGCCATCCACATCACCAGCATCGATCTCATTAGCAGCATTAGCATCAGCATCATTGCTTGACTCAGCAAGATACTCATGTTTAACCAATCTGTCATGTAACCCACACTCATCTGGTAAAACGAAGAACTTCTGTCCATCTGGAAGCTCTGATGTCTCACATATGCCGACTGCAGGCTTTTGATCATCTTCAATGAAATTGTCAGATTGCTCCAGAGAGTTGCTGGTCTCACCATAATAGAAGTCAAATGGTGGTGGTGGAGCACTTTCAGATAGAAAACCTTCATCAACATTCTGGGGAAAAGAATTTAACATGATTTTGATATTTCCCACCAACTAATTAAAAAGTTAACAAAATTTATCAAACAGGAAACTATAACGATCCACTTCAATAAACAGAAATCATGGACAAATACTCTAGATGCCAAGGATGAAGGCACATTGGGTAATGGGTTCCACATCATATAGTCTCTCTTCATTTCCCAGTTTTGAAGATGAGGTAGATTTGGATAGCATAACTTGGCAACAATAGTGTCAAATCGTATATTGAAATATTTATCATTCTTCTTAAATAAGAATATATGTTTCTTTTAACACAGGCATGTACCATTTCAGTTTCGCATACTTTTAGAAAATTGTTTAAATACATAGGTTGTTTCTCACTCTTTCACCCACCGACTCAATCTCTTTATTTTGTTCCATATTTCCCATAATTTAGATTTTCCACTTATTAAATACCGAAATCCGTCTAGTTTCTCATTACTTTTTTCCTCCTGAAAGCTATTCTCCATAAGACCAACATACACCTAGTTTGCAAAGAACTCCAATCACATCACTGGCAAGGTTATACAAACTTGATCTGCAAGCCAGTTGCTCGTTTAAATTTCAATCCTAAACCAACATGCAACTGGTTTCAGCTTACAAAAGCATCAACTCTTGGCAAGGTTATACTTATACAAACTTGTTCCGTGAGCCAGTTGCTTGTTTAAATTTCAATCCTAAACCAACATGCAGCTGATTTCAGCTTTCAAAAGCATTAGCTCTTGGTTTCAGGTAGCGTTGTCCTTGAACAGAAAGGGTGTTTCCTCCAAGCCTAAGAGATTCAGGAAGCTTATCCCTTATTCTTCTATAGTTTTGGGTATTTTCCCCTCTTAGTGAATTGTTCAATCATCGTATATCACAATTCATGCTCAACCATGTACTATTCACTCAACACTTGAGCAAACATTCCTAATTACCTCCGGAAATCGCTTAACTATCATTATACCTGTTCAAAAGTTCAGGTTTCTTTCAAATCTTAGGCATCTCTCATATAGATCTGCCCATAATCCCCTAACTTCAACACATTCTGAATCATATTTCAGAAACACATTTCTCAACGACAGATAACATAAAAGTATTTCACCTGATTAGGCAAGTTACTTATAACATGGTAAAGTACATACCTCGCTGAAGTCATCGCCTTCGACAAAAAGGCCTCCACCAGCTAGAATTCCATCCGCCGCTTGCTCATCACCAGGTACCAAAGCCATCTCTTCATTTTCTTCCCATTCCTCCTCAATAAAAGGGGCACCATACTGTTCTCCATTTTTTGGCCCTGTACCACTCTTCTGGAATATCCTACATAGCACAAACGCATCCTTCCAACCCAACAAAGAAACCAACAGATCCCAACACAATTACAACAACATTTTCCAGTTAAGACATAGATCACAAATCGAGGAGAAAGTCAGAGAAAGAGGGCTAAAAATTTCGCCCTATTCTAACCTGCACAATTGCAATTTTTCCCACTTGGTCGTCCGCGAGTTTGTATTCGTGCATCACCCAATTGGTGCGTGCACCACGAGGAGCCCGCCCAATATGATACACAAGAGTTTTCTTCATTCCAACAGTCCTCGCGTTATGGCGGACCGGCCGGTCCTTTCCCGTCGTCTTCCAGTACCCTTTCTCCGTAGCCCTATTAGTCCTCGAACTATTGCCATATTTCTTATCCAAAGCACTGAAGAAGTACCACTCCAAATCCCTAGTCTTCAGCTTCGACTTCCCTGACAAAGCCCACAACACAACTTCAATTCCACACGAATCCGAAGGAGGAGAAAATAAATCACAAAATCAAACACAAATCTCAACAAATAGAACGAGGGGTTGACCAGGGAGATCCCAGGGTTCGGATTTGTAGATGTCTATGACGGAAATAGCGTCAAAACGAAAGGGTTTTCCAGAGACTTTGCGCTTCAAGTAATAACTGACGAGCTCTTCATCTGTAGGGTGGAATCGGAACCCCGGTGCTAGCGAAGTAGCAGAATCTCGACCCATCAAGCAAAATAAATTTAGGGTTTCAAACGAAACTGAAATTCAGATTTGAGATTAGAATTGAATTGGGAAGAGAAATTAAAAGTTCGAAGAGTTAGGGTTACGATTTCTTCGGAAGAGAAAATAAAATAATCTCCAAAACGAGCTGGAAAGGGGGGAAATGTACAGAGAAATGTCCAGCAAAAGTCGACGGAGGGAATACTACTCTCACATGTGTCAACAAATAAGAGCGTCACAGCGTCTACGTGTCAATAGCAGATTTTTTCGATAATTGGATCAACGTGTGCCACAATGCTGCTGATGGTGACATTTGGGTGACGCTATTGTCAAATCAACTATTAACAAAATTCTTGCTGACGTGTCTTGTATCGACTTTATTTTACTTTACCCAATATCTGATTAAAAAAAAGTATTCTAAAGAAAATAAAATAAGGAATCAACTTTAAACTCTTTTACTTTATTTAACAACTTTTTAATTCTGTGAACTGCTTTTTTTAAAAACATTCATGGAACTTACAAGAAATTTTATAGAAATTTAATTTTCTAATATGTCCAAAAAAATTGTTAAAATAGAATGTCGTATTTTACCTTTTAAATTAAATTAAGGTATTTTTTTCCTACTATAAAAGTACAAATGTCGAGTCAGACTCTGCTAACATTGACTCCATCCAACTTTATAAAATTGTTATGAAGTGAAATTTCCATTGAGATGTCAATTTTTCTATGAATTAAAAGCTTAGATCCTTGTGTTTTTTTTTTTTTTTTTTTAAAAAAAAAAGGAGATTAGATCCTGATGTGATGGGAAGGGACAAGTTTTTAAGGAAATATCTAAAAAATATTTGACACGTTGACAAAATATTTATGATATGAGTATAATTACTCATCATGATCACCTTTAGAAAACTTCCACTCATGATCTTTGAGAGTTCTTTAATCTTTACAAACTTTGAAGACTCCAATCCAATCTTTGCACTGAGAAATTTGAAAATAAAGTCTCTTTTGCTTACCGCTTAAGAAAATGTAACATATCAACCTCTCAATGCTCAAATGCATAAACATGAAATTTTAAATTACAAGTTTAGTCCATAAACTTTTAAGTTTGTATTTATTTGGATCTTAAATTTTAAAAAATGTCTAATAAGTTTCTAAACTTTCACTTTTGTGTCTATTTGATTCATAAACTTTAAAATGTGTCTAACAATTCCTTAAACTTTCAAATTTGTGTCTAATAGATCCACTAATTTTCAATTGTGCGTCTAATAAATCTTTGACCTTTTCGACATTTTAAAAAATTTTCAAATCTATTAGACACAAAATTGAAACTTTAAAATTCCATTAGATATAAAATTCAATTTTATATCTAATATATCAATTAATGTTTACAAATTTGAATATGTGAAGAACCTATTACACGCAAGATTAAAAGTTCAAAAACCTATTCAACATAAAATCGAATGTTTTGGAACCTATCAGAAACATTTTGAAGTTCAAGGACTGTTTAGACCTTTGAGAGTTCAAAAACTAAACTTGTAATTTCATGTGAAATTACAAGTAAATTTGAAGGCTGAAATAACAAAAAAACAAAAAAACAAAAAAACAAAAAAACAAAAAAAAGAAAGAAAGAAAGAAAGAAAGAAAGAAAAAGTTGAGATTGAAAACAGAAGATCAATGTACTGGAAATGGGGATCACTTAATAGTTATGACAACCTTATTTCATGAAATGCCAACAGCTGAGAAATTGAAGTTACAACATCAATGGTCTTTAGCCATAGCACAACATGAAGTTCAACATGGTTTTCACAACAGAGGTAGAAGTTCTTACAAATATAAAAGGCTTGACTAATTTGATACTCTTACAACAGATAGCTTAGTTGCTTAGACAACTGAACTAGTTACATTAGCTAGCACAATGGTCCGGAGTCAAATGCCGATAAAGTACAAGAGACCAAAATGGTAGCAACAATTTTTACAGGGCATAGCCATTGGCTGTCTACATTTTTCTTCATTATCATTACAGTCTCCTTATTCAGCATCATAATCCAGGATTGAAGGATACTACTAATCAAAGTTTGACTTCAAATCATTGATTTCCTTATTCAGCACGACAATCCGGGATTGGAGGATACTAATCATGGCTCGAGCACTCAACAGCTCAAACTTCAGCGTCTCCCTCTCCATAGAAGTCTTGTGGATCTCATGTTGCAAATCTTGGATGAATTTCAGGATGCTTGGATGCACAGATGAACTAAGATCTGAGGTTTCTAATGCAGGTGGAGGAGCAGGAGAGTCCTTCGGTTCTGTAGATTCGAATAGTGAATATTCCACTAAGGTAGAAAGAAAGTTTTTCGTTGTTGGTGTAGTCACACTACTTGTTGTTACATCCGTCTGTGATCCAATCACAGTTTCGGATAGGCTGGGCTCTTCATTTGACATGGATGAGTTCTCTGAAGCTTTTGAAAGCTCAGAGGTTAAGTCACTTTGCCTTCTTCGTTTATACTTCATCAGCGGGAAGGGTTTAGGATTAGCAATAATGGAAGGTGGAGTATAATCCTCCAGTTTCTCACTTTTGCACACAAACAAAAAGTTGTGAGAGTTTCTTGGAGGATCATTCGATATAACAGGATCTTTATTGATGAAGTGAATTTTTTCCTGGATAAGAAACCAAAAATGAAAGGCAACTTTCAGAAATGTCAACGAAATAAACGTCAAGAAATGTTGCATCATGAAGTCGATGATAAAAATATATGAATGAATACCCTCACTACACCTGTCATGTGCATTTTCCTGGAATATGTTTCGGAAAACAACCCAGCAAACATGCCAAATTGCACCTTAAAAAGATAAGTGAACAAAAAGTGATGCATCCCATTGCACAATAGTTGGATCCACTAAAACTGAGACTTAATTTTTTTCCAAAGCATGTCTGCCATTGAGGACTTTGCTTTCAAAACTTCTATTTGTTGCACAATGAGTCAATGATCGACTTCCAAGAATTCATCCTATAGTTTGTCACCATAAAAAATTTCATCACCATTGGTAACAAAAATTATTGTTTCACTTTTGAATTCCAAACAGTATCTGTTCATGTACCGTGAAATTTTTTTCAAAGAGAAAATGGTAAATGTAGGCTCATTTTTCTCATGTTAACCCTTTGATTGCATCCTTTTTTTGTTCCAATTGAGTTTTTGAAGAGACATTCTCCTCTTTATGTTCACGAACAATCCTGGAACCTTCCTATGAGATAGAAGAAATGGAATCAAATGCCATACGGCACAACCATTTCCATGGGAGCTAAAGAAAGAAAGCTCGAAAGCAGAGCATCTTATTCCAATTACATACATTCTGAAGTTTATGGTACTGTGGAAATGACTTCAATTTTCTGCGATTCAATCATTCAGCAAGCACGGCTTGAAACTCTTCACTGAAATTTGGTTGGAAGAATTAGGGTAGTGTATATCCTCCCTGGATTGCTATATCCTCAGATTCCTGCCTCTTTTAAAGACTCCTACTCCTTTTAACTTGGCAGGAGGGACAGACTAAGGTGGTCTCCATTTAGCTCCTAGATTGCACACCACTTCCGACACACAACATGCAGCCATATAGTTTCAATAGTCAAGTCTCAGGTTGGTATCCAGGTTCAGAAGGGGAACATAACTGAGGAAATTTGGGAGGGGTTCTTTGAACTCCTAGGCTGACGTCAAGCGCTTGTCTGGATAAAAGGATACTAGTAGATAGTCACCTCTTGATGCTTAGGGCACCTTTCTTTCATCTTCTTCTTCTTTCTTTTTTTTTTCTTTTTCCGTTGGTTTAAAGATAAGAAACCAACCAAATTGTAGATGATATGAAATTACAACAGAGCAAAGCCAAGCCCCAAACGGAAGGAGTAAAAAAACTCTTCCAATTAGCACAGCCATAGTTTGTTGAAAGGAGCATATAGTTTACGCCAAGATACAGCCAGAAAAGAAATAGTAACTAACTGTTGTTCCACTCAAGCCAAAAGTTCCAATAGAAAGCACTAATAAATTGAAGTCAAAGGATCTTTTTCTGGTTGAACGGATGACCAACCATGACAAAACCAAGAAGGGTCTTTATTTTAATAGGGAGGGCCACTTACCAATTGGAGGAGAGTATGAAGGTCCAGAATCTATTTGCAAAGGAGCAACCATGCAAAATGTGACCTTGCGATCAGCCTCTATCTTGCACAAGGTTCACTGACTTGGGGAAAGCACAAGTGATGGGTGCGTCCTTTGTGTCAAAGTTCCACTTCCCCAAGGAAAAATTGTACTTTTTTAAGGGTACCTACCGTGCCAAATGCTACTGTATAAAGGGGAGCACTAAGAAGCACGCCTGTGGGCTAAAGCTTTCAGCTCCTTTCTTGTGCACCTTTTTGCTTGCAGGTTAGATCAAGGGCTTGTAAGCCTTGACCTATTTAAACTCTATCCTTGTTTGGAATTCCAAAATCACGATGAAGACTGAATTCTTCCTGTGGGCTTCTGTTCTTGGCAGATTAAACACAAAAAGATATACAGATGAGGCATCCAGTCACGTATCTTAGCTCACTTTAGTGGGGGTAAAGAGCCAAAGGAAATTTACAGTGTTTTTGTTCCTTCCCCTACCGTTATGAGGAACTTTTGGGGAGGTTCTTGGGCTGGGCCGCTTCTTGACTTGGTGAGACATGGTTCTCTTGCCAAAGCTTAAGAAAAATACCAAAATAATTCGGTATACCTAATTTTCTTAATTCTTAGGTGATTCAAAATTTGAGAAGTAGACAAAAAAATTTGCAGCTAAGAGGTAGAGGGGGTGCGGGTCAACATAAGCCTTAAATTTTCTTTAATTCCACACAATATCAAAGATCCCATGCTTCCGTTATTTAAAAGAAGGAAAGCATTTTGGCAATCTTCCTAAGTCACTTGATCAGGCTTGAACTGTCTGCCTTTTCCCCTCTAACTACTTTTCATTGAAAACTAGTAGTTTCTAACCCCCCTACCCTACACATTCAAGGCAGTGAAGTTAAATATTTACTATGGCAATAATAATTAACACTTTATAATTCACCTTATTAGTCAACATTGATAATGCATATATACCAAATCCACATAACAAAAAAAAAATCCTCGTATTTAAGCATGCGAGAAACATCCTTGACTTGAAAATACTTAATTGTCCAGAACAGGTTAACTTGCTGCATCATAAGAAACAAACCTACATCTGATCAAATGTTTTAGATGCTTTATACCAAGGAGATGACTACCAAATTATTTTTAAAAGAAAAAAAAAAAGCAAAAAAAAAGGTACTGATATTTCTTTATGTGGGAACTTTTTAAAAAATTTACTGCTGATCAGCCTATATATGATTTTTCGGACACCAATCTATGTGGCTACTGGCTACAACCATTTTACAAGATGTGGCTTAACTCTGTAACTCGTCTATTCATATGATATTCAAAAGAAACTTCAGTAATTAGTACTTCACTCTAAAATGAGTTCCTAACTAAATTCAAAGAAACACATACCTGCATGCCATCCTTTCCTTTGCCGCATGCACCGTTATTACTGCCCTCAGCAGCACATACACTATTGCTGTTCCTTTCGGACTGTGTATCGTGACTAGCTACTATACCGTCTGCAATCTCTTCTCCAGGAATCAAAACTGATTCACCATCATCCCATTCCTCCTCAATAAAAGGAGCATATCGGTGTCCATTCGGAGGTCCTATATTACTTTTGTGGAATACTCTGCATAAAACATATGCATCCTTCTCCAAAGGAGAGGAAAGAGGAGACAGAGAGCTGTTGTAAGAAGCTGAACTCCACATACAAATCGAAACACTATGGTTGCTGAAACAAGTGCATAAAAAAACAAAGAATACCGAAGCTTAAAATTGTCATTCAAACTCTAAACTTCACCTAAACATATTTCACAAGTATCAGAACCCGTACATTCTTTTGCTTTTCTAAACACCACAGCACAGCCGCCAAAAGAACACAAAATGGACTGCCATGGCAAATTTTCATGATGGCCTCACCTTCGAGCTTCCCGTTCCCGCTCCAGCTTTCTCCAGTTCTTCATCTACAAGCCTATACTCATGCATAACCCAATTGGTCCGCTTGCCATCTGGTGCTCTACCACTATGGAAAACTAATGTTTTCTTTAAGCCCACAGTCCTGGTATCATGGCGGACTGGTCGATCATTACCAGTGGCTTTCCAGTAACCTTGGCTTGTAGCCCTATTCATCCTAGCCCCATTTCCATATTTCTTGTCCAACACACTAAAGAAGTAGTACTCTTGGTCCCTGCTCTTCAACCTTGACTTTCCTAAATACAACATAAAAACAAATCTAGAAATTAAAATACGTGATTCAGAGACTCAATAAAGAAACCTGCAGCCACCGATTGACCTTCAAAGCTTTATAAAAATAAAACCAGAGAGCAAACAGGCCATTTTAAAATGGGGCAGGTTGGGGGGGAAAAAACCTCATTAGTAAAAAATCACAGTCAGAGGGAAAATAAACGCCCATAGAGACCAGTCGACCAACAATCTACCTAACAAACAAGCCAATAGACATATAAAATGAACAAAAATTTGAAGAATCAAACAAGATGAGAACAAAGTTCCGAAGCATCTGAGTTACCTGCAAGGTCCCAGGGCTCGCTCTTGTAGATGTCGACCTCGGAAATAGCATTGAAACGGAACGATTTTCCACAGACCTTGCGCTTGAGGTAGTAAATAACGAGCTCTTCGTCCGTCGGGTGGAACCTAAACCCTGGAGCTAGTGCTGTTGGGGCGGCTGCTGCTGCAGCAACGGGCTTCGTTGGAGCTAGAGGCGTTGATAGAGTCAAGGTTTCAGAACCCATTAGCGAAAATCCCTACTGGGTTTGCGAATTAGGGAGACGAGCTCTGGAAATGGAGATTAGGGTTTTCAAAGGTTGAAGATAAGACTTTGATTGGTGCTGAAGAAACTACGTAAAGATACCTTCAATTACAAGGTATTCTTTTTCGGGGAAAGAGAAAACCAAGCCTCATTTTGAATTTATTTATTTATTTGTTTTCATTTTTCTTTTATAGTTGGTAATTTAGTAACTATTCATAAATGTTGATATGTTTTTTTAGTTGAATAATATGTGGGTAGAGATTGGAGAATTTGGAATTGATGGTCGATGACATATATCTTAACCATTTGAGTGATTTTTAAGTTAGCATGTTATGAACCTTGATATCTATCGATTTATAATGGGTTAATTTGATTTTTTTTTTCATATTTTATTACATATAAACATTATTTTGTGATGGATTGTCTAAAGTTTCTTGCTTTTTAAAGGTTTTTTACATACATATATCAACATAGATAAAGTAACTCTTATCCATCTAAATTTAATATGAATGTTTCGTTCTTATAGACATATGGTTATAGAATGTTTTGTTTGTATTATGTGTTTGAAGTCGAATTAATTAGGTCTGTTTGATAACCATTTGGTTTTTAGTTTTTGGTTTTTGAAAATTAAACCTATAAATGCTACTCCCACCTATAGATTTACTTGTTTTGTTATCTCATTTTTACCTATATTTTCAAAAACTCAGCCATGTTTTGAAAACTAAAAAAAGTAGTTTCTAAAAACTTGTTTTTGTTTTTAGAATTTGGCTAAGAATTCAAATAATTCCTTAAGGGAGATGAAAACCATTGTAGAAAAATTGAGAGAAAACAAGCTTAATTTTCAAAAACTAAAAACCAAAAATCAAATGGTTATCAAACGGGACCTTAACTATTCTTATTTATTTTTTAATTTTAGGATAACTCAACTGTTTAAGATATTGTTTTTTTTTAATCAAAATATCATAAGTTTGAATCTTCTCTCTCACATGTGATTTTTTTTAAAAAATCTTACTCACTTGATGATTTTATTTATTTTATTGATTAGTAACCTTATGAGATGCAACTTGAAAACAAACATTCAAACAGTTGTATGTCTTTTTATTTTATTTTATTTTAAATAGAGATTGCATTTATATATGTATTTCACGAAATCAATTATAATGTTGATTTTTTTTTCAATAAAGGTTGTAATGTTGATCTTTTGGCTCTTAATAGTTAGTAGTGTTTATTAATATTTCTTCTATTTGGTAGTCCCTTTCAAATTTTTGTAGATTTTTTTAATTTTAGATAATGTTGCAATAAATCTTCTTCTGGCAATTATGTTGACATGTTCCTTTTTTCTTGGTATCTTTTATACTTTTTTTGAATACTTTGAAATAATTTAAACGATGAAGTTATTAATGTGATAACAAGGTGCATTGATGTCCCCTTCCAAATGATTTTAATAAACATATTTAATATAGGAACTGTAAATTGTAAGAATTAAATGAGTTGTTATTGTAAGATTTAATGAGTTGTAAGATGTCTCATTTTGCTAGTAGAAGGAAATTGAACTTTGATAATGCTTATGATGCTAATAATGGAAGATCAAGATTTGGATGGGTATTAAGGGCGAAGGATGGAATGATCCTTAAAGCTTATTGCTCCTATGTTCTTGGCAAATCTAGTGTGATATTATTAGAAATCAAAACTTTGATTGAGGAATTTAAAGCTATCAATGGAACTAACTCACCCAATGGAAGTGGAATCAACTTTACAGAAGTTTGTTGGTTTGTGGAAGAAGCTCAAAACCTAGCTCTAGAATGCAATGTTTGCTCTTTTATCCATGTGAAGAGGGAGAAGAATGTACTCGCCCATCAGTTGGCTACAATGACGCTTCATGCTCGAGTGTCGAAAGGGTGTAAGGAGATTTAAGTAGATACCCTCCTTTCTGCATTGTTTGTTGGCTACTCTGTGTAGTCTGTTTACTGTTGTGTTATTCTTTAAAAAAACTAGTCTAAGCATTCTAATGGTTCTTAAAGGTCGTTTCAACTCACATTTTTTAACTAAAAAAAATATCATTTCTGGTTGTATATTCGTCAAAGAAATAAAAATAAAGAATTATATTTCAGTTCATCAGGTGAATCTATATTTAAATAGTTTGTTTTTTTATCACCAAATGTCTAATAAATATATATATTTTTTTAACGTGAAATGTTTTTTTTAAAGGAAAAAAAAAACGTGAAATGTTACAATTATAAACTTGGAATAAATGAAGAAGTTAGAATCAGATATGTTTGTGCATTTATGATAGTAATAAATAATAATAAAAAATTGAATTTTATTTTGAGATAAAAATAATATTTAGTTTATCCAATAGATATATGAATTAAAAAAATTTATCCAATATATGCTAGATGAAGCCTCTAAAATAAGCTATCTATTTTGAAAATTCTTCCAATCATTTAACTTGGCAATAAAAAATTCAAACCAACACACTTTGAATAAATGATTGGAAAATGACAAATCAATTGCGGATGTTTATCTTATAAACATATATTTTATTTTTATTTTTTAGTGAAAATGATTACATGGGAAAGTCAAGTGCAATGATTTTGCAAAAATAAAAAATAACAGTTAAGTGCAGTATCTTATAGTTGTAAACAATTTATATATAAAAAATGATTGGATAAAAATATTTATTCTTTTTATATTGTTTATTTGATTGTATTATTTCAAACAAGGAAAAAAAAAATATGGCTCGCATGAATGAAGTATTCAAATAAGAAATTAAGCATCGACGATAATTTATATTAAAATATTTTGAAAAGAAAATACAAAATAGAAGTGAACGAAACATGAATAAGCTATTCATCAATAATCACAAACAAATATATTTATAAAAAAAATTGTTGAAATTGGAATATGTATATAGTTCAACAATATGTGGCGATGAAAATTTGAAAAATCTTTTAAATAGAGATACACATTTTTTAGTTCAACAAGACTCGGATCTGAAACAATGTTTTAAGAAGTTGAACTACGCTTAAATTGAAAGGATGCATTTGTAAATATTAGACGACAAGATAAATTACAAATTTGGTCCCTATAGTTTTAGAAGCTTCATTTTAGCCCTATAATTTAGGCTTAGTTGCATTTTGGATCATATGATTTTAAAAGTTTCAATTAGAATTTTATGGTTTTAAAAATTTCAATTCAATTCTTATAGTTTAGTTAAACACAACAAATCATTTATAAATTATCATTTATCCATAAACAAATATCCACTTATTTTTTTAATAAATTTTACTCCTCACTTAACCCTAATAAAAACAAGTAATGTCAAAGAGAAAATATCTACTCATTGCCACGAAAAAAAAGTATCAATATGATAACGACATGGATGATTTTGCAATGTTTGACTAGAACCAAATGAAAGCCAATAAAACTATAAGAATTAAATTTGAATTATGCTCAAATTATAGAAATTAATTTAGTAATTGAACATACATTATTAAAAAAAAAAAAAAAAAGTGGGTGTGAAAAGAAAGCATGAAGATAGAAAAGGGGCGGCAAAAAGAAGTGATTTGGTGCAATCGAGGTTGAGTACGGCGCACGATAGCAGATGTGGCACTTAACCTGTAAGGCAAGTCATCGTTCGCTTGCCCCACCACCATTTTCCATTATACAATCCACCCACTTGTCAACTCATTTTGTTTTTAATTTAGGCACTATGATTTTAGTGTCAAAATACTATTTTAATCCGTTTATTTTTAAATGGCAAAATTTAGTTTACGTACTTTTAATAAATTTTAAAATTAGTTTTTATTGTTAGTCTATTTTTTTTTTCAAAAAGTTAACAATAAAGTTACATTAGATACTATTTTAAGATTTTATTGAAAGTATGAGGACTAAATTTAAACATTTAAAAGTACATGAACTAAAATAAAATAAGTCTCAAAGTACAGAGACTAAAATGATATTTTAACTTATATAGTTTCAATCTAATTTCTATAGTTTAAAAAAAAAATTAATTTGGTTCCTATGATTTCGTTAGATGTTACAATTCGTCCAAAAATTGTTTTTAGCTGGCTTACTCGAAAAATCTACTTATTTTCTTATATTTTTACTCTAGCCTTAAAACTCTAATATAAATAAGCATAATAGAAAATCACCATGGGTTGACCTAGTTGTCAATATAGGCCATGTAAATAATAAAAATATTAGATGAGATGAATTCAAGTCATGATGGTCATCTACCTAAGACCTACAAGTTATATTGACAATCAAATGTAGCATGGTCAGACAATTGTCCCGTGACAATAGTTGAGTCAAATCATAGAGAATAAATTTTTAGTGCAACAAATGTGATATAAGGATTTGGAATTTTGACCGCAAGGAAAGAAAATGCATATCTGTTAAGCTATATCAAAAATTTTAAATACTCTTAATCATAATTTTTTTTTTAGTTCAACGATATGTGGGGTGGTGAGATTTGAACCTCTAACTTTTAGGTCAATGTTATAGTACCTTAATAAGTTGAACTATGCATAGATTGACAATATTTTTAATCACAGTCATCCTCGAAATTATTTGGATAAAATCATTGTAAAAAGTGCAAACAAGAAAAGCTTTTAATATGGTCGTTATTTGAAACTAATTCACAAATCTTGAAATGCGAACGTAAATTAAATTATATAGGTATATACATATTTGATATAAGGAATAATTATTAAATTAGTTTAACCATAAATATTTGATAAAAGCATAAACCAAATAGTTTTGTAAACTATTTAACATATAAATGTACATATCATTTTTTCCGATTAAGTATAACAAAGGCAGAGATGAAATATAGTTTTTTTTTTAAATAATAAATAAACGAAAACAAAAGAATTAGAGACAACATCCACTGGACAGATCAGTGGGTTTCTCAATAATTTCAGCCCTAACAACTCCGCAAAGCTTCGCTGGCACTTCTTTCATCCAAACGCCATTCAAGTTTTGCTCCAACGCCATTCTCGCTGCACTATGCTCCACCATATTCGTCATTTGTCGACACCACAAGAACGAAACAGTGCTTGAATCCTCTCGATAGTTCTCGAATCTCGTCCACTAAGACACTCACCTCATAAATGTCGATAGTTTTTGATCGAAGAAGATCGACAACCCAAGATGAATCGATTTCCACTTCAATCGAAGATATTTCGGCTTCCATTGTCGTGATCATACTTTCCCGAATTGCTAATGCCTCCATTGTGAAAGGCAGAGATGTAATACAGTTAAAAATGTGAACTTTTAACTTTAAAGAAAGTAATATGTGTCTTTGTCCACTAAATTATGTTGGAATTGACACTTATCATTCCATTAATGAACAATAGGCATATAATATATAAAGCAAATTTTTTAGTCAAAGAGAGCATAGCTTAACTGGCATATCAAATGTGTTAACGACCACGAGATCTGTGGTTCGAATCCCCCCAACCCCTATTGTACTAAAAAAAAAAAAATTTATGCCATGGAAATCTAAGAAAAACTACCAATTTAGTAGTAATAAATGCTGCTCCTAATATCTAAAAAGAAAAAAATAGCCACTCCAAAAATGTCATAATATCTAACTTTTCATAAAAATTGTGCAATAATGTAAATGCCTCATTCATATAAAAGGAATTATATTTAAATGAAAAATCTTAAGCCCATTAGATTTTCTCAGTTGTCATTTCTAATATGTCAAAAAGTTATTTCTGATCTTCTTATTTTTCTTTTTTCAAAGAAGATGTCGTTTCTTATCCATATAAGTCAAGTTTTCAAGACATAATTTTTTTTAAAAAAAATGAATTGAATTGAAATCATTCATGAATTCAATTTAAATTATTTTTCCCTCTTATAAAAGTGTCAAATTGCTGCACTATTTCTATAAAAGGGGAAAAAAGCTTACATCTTTTTGAAAGGTTCTTTTCTTTTCTTTTTATTATCCTTTTTTTTTTTTTATAATTATCTTTTTGAAAGTTAAATTGCTTTCGTCTGTTTTCCTCGTGACTATGCGAACTTAGGCCTTGAGCAATATTTTTTATAAAAATTAGGGAAAATATCATTTTGATACTCAACTTGACAAGTTGTATCAATTTTAACTCTGAACGTTTAATTTTATCAATTTAAACATTAAACTTAGCAGTTTGTATCAATTTTAACCCTAAACTTTCAATTTTATCAATTTAAACCTTAAACTTAAATAATTGTATCAATTTATACCTATGGTTAAGTTTCCATTTCAATATCTGTTAGAAATGTTTCCCACACATGTCCAAAACTACGTGTTGCTCTATAATAGGTACACATTTGTGATTTTTTTTAAAAAAAATAAAATTGCTAAAGAAAATTGAAGTAGACTTACCATAATGTTTTTCAATTTCAGAGCATGATTTTTCTTCATTTTTTATATTCTTTGATGCTGCTTTTTTCATTTCATTAATTGAGGATTTTTCAATTTTAAGGGAGGATTCTACTCGATCCATAAGCTTTTAGTAGAAACAATGCTTATTTGCACCATATTTTTCCTCAATGCAGTACTCTCATTCTTAAATCGGTCGCTAATATTGGTTTTTTTTTTTTATTTTTAAATTCTCATCAATCTCGAGCTCGATTTTTCCTCTATCCGTCTCAACAAACACAGGGCTTTTGGAATCGCCCTCGTCGAAATCTTTGCTCCCTTCCTCTCCAGCATCGATGTCACTTTAATCCTCCGTAAGACTGTCGACAAGGTTGACAATGTCTGCTACAACCAGTTCATTGTGTTCATGGGCGTCACTCTATCCATTGTCGCCTTTCTTATTCTCTCTCACATTTTAGTCAAGCTCAAACTCTCGTCGTTGCTGGTATCGACACCAAAGGCGAGGGGGAAACACAAGAGTCCATTTGTTTTCGTGTGGGTCCTACTTTCAAGAGTCGAGTTCGTGGTTTTCATGATGGTGGCAACCCAATTTGGAATGATTTCATTATTTTTTTGCTTTTTTTTTAAATTAACAAACAAGTACATATCATAGAGCAACACGTGGCTTTGGATATGTGTGGAAAACCTTTCTTACGGTAATTGAAACGGAAACTTAATCAATGGTGTAAATTGATACACTTATTCAAGTTTTAGGTTTAAATTGATGAAATTAAAAGTTTATGGTTAAAAATGATACAATCTGCCAAGTTTGAGGTTTAAATTGATACAACCTGCCAAGTTTAGGGTTTAAATTGATTTTTTCCCTAAAAATTATTATTAAGAAGTTGTGTTGAGCTTTGTTGTGTCTTTTCATGATTTTTTTTCTTTTTTTAACGTAATATTTAGACTCCGTTTGTTAATTATTTTATTTTTAATATTTAATTTTTAAAAATTAAGCCTATAAATACTACTTCCATCTATATTGTTCTTGTTTTGTTATCTACTTTTTACATGTATTTTAAAAAATCAAGCCAAATTTTGAAAACTAAAAAAAGTAGGTCCCATTTGATAACCATTTGGTTTTTGAAAATTGTACTTGTTTTCTCATAATTTTTCTATAATTCTCTACAATGACTTTTATCTTTCTTCAGAAAACATTTGAATTCTTAGCCAAATTCCAAAAACAAAAGCAAGTTTTTGAAAACTACTTTTTTTAGTTTTCAAAACTTGGGTTGGTTTTTGAAAATATAGGTAAAAAGTGGATACCAAAACAAGGAAACCCATAGGTAGAAATAGTATTTATAGGCTTACTTTTTAAAAATAAAAAACTAAAAGTCAAATGGTTATCAAACGGGGCTGTAGTTTTCAAAAACTTGTTTTTCTTTTTGGAATTCAACTAAGAATTCAAGTGTTTTCTTAAGAAAGATGAAACACATTGTAGAGAAACAATGAGAAAGTAAACACAAATTTCAGAATCCAAAAACCAAATGATTATCAAACTGGGCTTTAACCTTTAGATATTGTTTTTCTTACAAGTCAAAGTTCAAATATAATTATTAATTGTTTAAAATGTATATATATATATATATATATATATATAATCATTAATAATTTGAAGAAAATTTGAACTTTCCATGTTTTTTTTACAACAAATATGAGATATGAAAATTTGAACTTCCAACTTCAAGAGAATGAGTATATGTCAATTGCTGTTGAGCTATGTCCACTTTAACTTTAACTTTCCATGCTTGTATGTGTATGAATGTGTGTATATATATATATGGTAAGAGGTTTCAATCTCTACTCCCACTTGTTTGTTGAACTAATATATATAGTAAGTATAGAAGCGTCTTTTAAAACATTTTTTAATTACCAAAATTGTAATTTGACCTTAAAAATTAATCAAAGATAACATCGAATGGACCTTGAGAAGTATATTGCCAAATTAAGAGGTTGATAAAGTCCCTAATGCTATATGAGAGAAGAGTCATCTAGATCTCTTGAACCTCTTTATAGCTGCCCAAAGTATGCAAAATAGTTTTAATGTGTCTAGTGCATAAAAGATGAGACTAGTTGACAACTTGACATTAGTAGGGATTACCTTGCAAAAGCCTATAAAGTAAATTCTTCTTTTGGATATTTGGTCTCAAAAGGTTCTCCTCCAATTAAGGTAGGGTTTGGGAGGGAGGAGGAAGCCTTACACAGGTGAAAAAGTATCCACATACGTAAACTTAACTAAATATTAGTCTTTTAAAATCGAGGGACGCCACATGCATATATAAGAGCGGACTCAAATAATATAGTTTGTGAGGCTAAATTTTGATAATGTTTTGAGAGCTAACATCATCTTTCCATTATATCAAAAGTGTTATTGTTTCTAAAATTCAGAAACTAAATAGAAACTAAATTTAAATACTAGAAAAAATTAAAAGTGTATTTTATCCAAAAAAATTATGAAAATAATAATTTTAAAATTACAAAGTCAATATAAATTAGAATACATAAGTGAGTTATTATAGTATGTTAGAACACAATATTATATAAGAATAATGAATATATAATTTAAATAGTCATTCTTATGATTACAATTAATCAACATCTAAATTAATCAATAATGTATGTTTGTGACTATCATATAGAACAAAATTATATCAATTAACATAATTTAAGTTAATCAATTATTTATAAATAAAAAATACTTTATTAGTTAATATTTTCTAGAAAAAATATATATTTGTAATTAGTTTTAAGAAAATACATGTCTGTAAAGATTTTAAAAATAAACTTACCCATTTTAATTCTAAAAAAAAAATTCTAAAGACATACTAGGTAAATATGTTAAAAGTTAACTAATCTTTCTTAAAACAAAATTTAATACATATAAAAATTATTTAAAATGAAGATTTTTTTTTTTAATAAAAAGGCCAGAAAGTCAAATATATATATTAAAAATTAAAAATTTGGGGTCCTAGCCCCTAAATCAGCCCCGATGCGTATGTGTTATTTCTTTTTTCTCACGGAGTGGAATTGTTAGGATGCCACTCATATCTTCAGCATCAAATTAACGTATCTAGAATTTAAAGATTCCATTCCAAAGTTCATTATATCCTTGATGAGGTAAGCTATAGAGAAACATAAGATTTGAAACATGATAAGATAGCCCCGTTTGATAACCATTTTATTTTTAGAAAATTGTACTTGTTTTCTCAAAATTTTTCTATAATAGTTTTCATATTCTCTACAGAGAATTTTCATATTTCTTAAAAAAATATTTTAGTTCTTAGCCAAATTCCAAAAACAAAAACAAAATTTTGAAAACTATTTTTTTAGTTTTCAAAATTTGGCTTGATTTTTGAAAACATATGTAGAAAGTAGATAATAAAACAAGGAAATTATCGGTGAAAGTAGTATTTATATGTTTAATTAATTTTTAAAAATCAAATAGTTATCAAACTGGGCCTAGTAATTTTTAAGGTGATTTTTTTTTCAGTAGCCAGGAATCATTCGTGCTATAGAGGTGTAATTAAACCATCGTGACTCTCTTTTAGAAGCTTTGATAAGATGTCTCTAATTTACGTAAAAGAGCTATATTGTTGGGGGTGATGGTTGTAATACGAAATATTGCAATAAAGTATTTGTCCCTAAATATTTTAGCACAAATAAGTGTGAAGTTGTTTAATATTCTTAATGCTTATTTTGTTTGGAGAGCTTGAGTGAAAGAACTCTTTAAAGTTAAAGGCCAACGTATCCACTCACTTTGGGTGAGAGTGGAGACTTTTTTGGAGAAATAAGGGTGTTTTCCAAAATTATTACAAAAAATGAGTTAAAAACCAAACTATTTACAATAAATCATCTTCTTGAAGAAACGCATTTTAATAAAGACAAAAAAATTTATGTTTACTTCTTGAAGAAACGCATTTTAATAAAGACAAAAAAATCTATATTTCCTTTTGAAGAGATGCATTTTAATAAAAACAAAAAAGTATATGTTTTTTTTTTGTAAATAATTTAAGCCCCGTTTGATAACCATTTGATTTTTGGTTTTTGGTTTTTGAAAATTAAGCCTATAAATACTATTCTCACCTATGTATATACTTGTTTTGTTATCTACTTTTTACCTATGTTTTCAAAAACCAAGCCATGTTTTGAAAACTAAAAAAAATTAGTTTTCAAAAACTTGTTTTTGTTTTTAGTATTTGGCTAAGAATTGAAATGTTTCCTTAAGGGAGATGAAAACTATTGTAGAAAAATTTGAAGAAAACAAGCTTAATTTTCAAAAACCAAAAAACAAAAATCAAATGATTATCAAACGGGCCTTAGTTTTTAACTCGTTTTTTTTACTTCTTCAAAGAGTCCAGAAGTACTTTCACAAAGGTTTTGTTGATGTATGCATGCATGATTGATGGCTTACTTTCCACTCGTCGGAACTGCAAACCAACGGCACATGACCTTGCTCGCCATGTCCGACGATCAAAAGTGTCAGAAATCTAGATGGAAGAACCCCCCTTGAATGATGCTGTGTATTCAGGGATTTACCTAATTCCTAATGTTCTATTTTGTTCTGTTTTTTATTGTACCAAAAAAAAAAAAAAAAAAAACTAAGGCCAACGAAAATTAATTTCTAGACTTGTTGGGGGAGTTTCAATTTTTCCATTGAATACATTTTCCATTATTTCTTTTATTACTCAACACTTACTAACAATTATTGAGGTGGAAACTCTGTCCTTGAACTTTATTTTCATTTGAATTGTTATACTTTCCATTTTAATTTTTTCTTTTGTTTCAAAACTTTCCTAAATATTTGTGTGTATTTTTTTTTTAAGTTCGACAATATGTGGAGATGGAAAATTCGAATTTTACCTCTTAACCACCAATTGAGAGCTATGTTTTTGTAGTGGCATCTTTGATCAAATAAGACTCAGAGTCATCATTACATCATAAATATTATGTTAGTCATGGTTAATTATTGAATTATATTTAACATAAAATTTTGATATATAATATAGAATGCAAGTTGAAAGGTAATGGGTTTAAATATAATTCAACTCCTTAAACACATCAATAAACTCCTTAAAAAGTGTCAAAGTAAGCTTAGCTAAGCGGTAATTAACATGTATCATTGACCAAGAGGTCAGAGCTTTGAATTTCTCTACCCAAATGTTGTTGAACTAAAAAAAATAAAAATAAACTCCTTAAAAAGTGGTCGGTTTGAATTATAATACTAAAAGAAAAAAGTTTTAAAATAATTGCCAAAATTTTCATAGCGACAAAATTTTACCATCTATTTTTTTTTTTTATATATATATATAAATTTTCAATTCTAAAGATGGAAGGACAACTCTTAATTTATTTTGTTGGTTTAAATCTTATATTGGTCTCTAAAATTTAAAATCTATTACATTTTGGTCTCAAAATTTTCTAAATGTTTATTCTAGCCTTTGAATTTTCAAAATGTCTATTTTTGTCATTAGATTTTTTTTTTAAAAAAATAATCATTTTCATCTTTACCTTTATTTTGTTTTAACAAATTGATAACATGACTTTGAGTTGAGTATATATACCAATGAGCAAGAACTCAAATCATATAGGTTGAAGGCAAGTATTGAGTTAGCAAATATCAAGCAGAAAAATTATCTAATAAAGACCAAAATGATTATTCTTTAAAAAAAAAGTTTAAAGACTAAATTTGACATTTTTAAAGTTTAGAAACTATGGTTATTTACTTATTTATTATTTTTAAGTTCAAAGACAAAAATGAACCACTTAAAGTTTAGGGAGCAAAAGAGCGACAATCAATTTCTCCTTTGCTTTGCCTCTTAACATAGCTTTGCAAAATGTCTCATTTTTTGTTTTACGATAAATAAACTTGTCTTTCTAGCTTCATAAAAAATTATCGAGGGATATATAATAAATTTAACCATATGTATTAACGGTTAATTTTTTTTTAATACTGAAACCTTCAACCTCAAAAGAAGTAACAATTAAGGTCCCGCTTGATGACCATTTGATTTTTGAAAATTGTACTTGTTTTCTCATCATTTCTCTATCACGAGTTTCATTTTCCTTAAGAAAATATTTGAATTCTTAGTCAAATTCTAAAAATAAAGCAAGTTTTTGAAAACTATTTTTTTTTAGTTTTTAAATTTTGGCTTGATTTTTGAAAACATATTTAAAAAGTAAATAATAAAATAAAGTGGAAGTAGTATTTATAGACTTAATTTTTCTTTAATAAAAAATCAAATGATTATCAAATTGGACTAAGAGTGTAGGATATATTATCAACCATTTCTGAAGGAGTCTTAAAATAAAAAACAAAATAATGCCTTGAAAACTCAGGCCATGATGACATATGTCAAAATGGCAGAACTCGGCCAAGCCAGTTTCAAGCCTTCAACGAAGCTTTCCACTAAGAAACTTTGTCCCTTATCTTTCTCATTCATCCAAAACTGCCGGTGCCGGCTCTGTTTAATATTCAACTCTCTGCATTGTATGGCTCAATTTTTAAATTTCTCGATGCCCATTTTCATTCCTTCTTCCTTTTTGTTGTTTTTTTCCTCAATCTTTCTTGGAAATCTCCTCCTGTTTATTAACCCACATCATTATTACATACATCTATGCATTTCCCCTGTTCTGTTTCCATTTTCTCTTAAAAGAGAACAAAAAGAAGAAGCTTCTTCTTCTTCTTCTCTTTCTTTTTGCCACTGCAATGGCTTTGACTGGTTTTCACAGGCACCCATTTGCTTATTCTGTTCTTATTGGCCTTTTTGCTCTCAATGTTAGAGCCATTGATATCTTTCTTGAATGGAATGTGACCCTAGATTCCACAATCCAACCTGTGTCTCAGCAGCAGCCTGTAAGAATGTTGATTTTGATTGAGCTCTGCAAGTTCACTGTTCTTTGTTTATCTTATGATAATGTTTTGGGTTTGCTTTTTAGGTTATTGCCATTAATGGGTTGTTCCCAGGACCTTTGATCAATACCACAACAAATGATTTTGTCCATGTGAATGTCTTTAACAATTTGGATGAGCCTCTTCTTTTTACATGGTATGAAATGGATGATGATAATGTTTGAGCAACTCTTGGTTGTTAATGGCTGAAATGTTGGATTTGAGTATGTTTGTTTGAGCTTTTTGGGGGTTGGGTTGATGTAGGAATGGGATACAACAAAGGCTAAACTCATGGCAAGATGGAGTTTCTGGAACAAACTGTCCAATTTTACCTGGTACAAACTGGACTTATGTGTTTCAGACTAAGGACCAAATTGGCAGCTTCTTCTACTTCCCATCAATCAACTTTCAGAAGGCGGCTGGAGGATTTGGACCGATTCGTGTCAACAATCGGAATGTGATCGCTGTTCCCTTCGCGAAACCAGAAGATGAGTTTGATCTTCTCATTGGTGATTGGTCTTTTGACAACTATAAGGTAACTGTGTACTGTTGGACTTGTGTTCTTGAAGCATGTTGGGAGTTTTATGTTTTAGACTTTAGTTTTTGACTCTGGATTTCTTGAGCTTAATGCATCTGGATCTGCATGTAATTTGGATAGATAACCCGATCCTTGATGACCGATCCAATAATCGCATTCGATAGCATCCCAAACATCATGTTGATGAATGGGAAGCCACCTTTTGGCAACTCAGAAGGAAAAGCCTTTGAATCATTCAATGTCACACAAGGTAACCATGCTGTTTCTGTGCAAGTGCATCTTCACACACACACACACATATATATAATGTAATGAGGATGAAATTGTGTTTTCTCATCATTTTAGGCTCCAATGAGTTTCATCTTTCTTAAAAAAACATTTGAATTCTTAACCAAACTCTAAAAACAAAAACAAGTTCTTGAAAACTACGTTTTTTTTTTAGTTTTCAAATTTTGGCTTGGTTTTTGAAAACATAGGCAAAAGTTTCTTTGTATTGTTGTCTACTTTCCACCAATGTTTTCAAAAACCAAGCCTAGTTTGAAAACTAAAAAAAATAGTTTTTGAAAACTTGTATTTTATTTTTAGAATATGACTAAGAATTCAAATGTTTACTTAAAAGAAAGATGAAAACCAATGTAGAGCAATCATGAGAAAACGAGCTTAAGTTTCAAAAACCAAAAAATAGTTATCAAACGGGGCCTTAAAGTTTCGAAATGCTGAATTTTCTTGAACTTGAATGATATGGCTTGCAGGGAAGGTTTACCGGTTCAGGATATCGAACGTGGGGACGAGTCTGAGTTTCAACTTCAGGATTCAGAACCATCAAATGTTGTTAGTTGGGACAGAAGGATCTTACACCAATCAGACCATATTAGATTCACTTGATGTTCATGTGGGGCAATCCTATTCCGTTCTCGTCACCGCAAATCAGGTCGATGCTGATTATTTGATTGTAGCATCTCCTAAATTGCTGAATGCCACAGAATTTAGCAGCCTCGTCGGCGTTGGAGTGCTACATTATTCGAATTCGGCTGCGCAACCTGTTGGCCCTCTACCAACTGCCCCTGATCCATTTGATCTCGACTTCTCAGTAAATCAAGCAAAATCCATTAGGTAAATGAAGTCCTTTCTGCAAATTCATGCTCACTCACATTCTCAACCAAAGATGAAAAAGTACAGTAGGTGATCTGTCTTGTCTGCTTTTCATGGTGATCTTTTTCATGATACTCATATCTTTATAGAAGTATAGTAGGTGCCTTATATGCTCTACTATTACAAGACTTGAAATTGCATATAGGGTCAATAAAGTATGTCAGTTTATGCATGTTCCCACCATATTTGGGTGATACTCTTGATCATGGTCTGCTATTTTGCAAGCCTAGTAATCTATTATTGCATGGGTTTGTTGATGCCGATTAGGCTTCTGACCCAGATGATAAAAAGTCTACTTCAAGTTTCTGTGTTTTCTTTGAGGGTAATTTGATTACATGGTCATCCAAGAAGCAAAGTATAATATCTCGTTCTAGCACTGAAGCGGAGTATAGAAGCCTTGCTCATGTTTCTGCTGAATTTAATTTGGCCTCAATCTCTTTTTCATGATCTGAAATTGTCTCTTGATCGTCCACATGTTTTGTGGTGCGATAATCTATATGTTGTCCATCTCAATGCTAATCCTTTACTACGATCCCGAACGAACCATGTTGAAATTGATATATATTTTGTTTGAGGATCTGGTTCTTCAAAAGCGTCTTACTATATGTCATCTTCTAGCCACAACTCAGATTGCAGACATCTTTGGTTTTTACCTCTTAAAGCCAAGCTCAATGTTGTTTCTTCTTTACACATTAGCTTGAGGGGGTGGTAAGAGAGCGCATTAGTTATTAGTTCTGTTACAACTGATATTTGTTATCAAGTTTTTTCTATTCAATTATATAATTAATATATTGTTTTTGCAGTCTCCTATAAATAGGATCACTGCCATTGATCACATTATCAATAAATCATATTCTGTTGTTATCATTTACTTGAGTATTATCTCTCTCTCTGTGTATATTTCAATTTACTGAAAATTTGGATCTGATTCTCCATTTCTTCTTGCACAGATGGAACATGACCACAGGAGCTGCAAGGCCAAATCCACAAGGAACCTTCAATGTAACAAATGTGACCTTATCACAAACTTTCATCCTTCAAAACTCAGAGCGTGTAATTAAGGGATCACCACACGCTGTTGTCAACAACGTGTCGTACCTCACAGTTGATACCCCGCTGAAGCTCGCCGATCACTTAGTGAATGGTTCCGGGGTGTACCAACTTGATGCATTTCCTGTTCAATCTGTCAATCTCAATGCTTCTTTTGGAGTCTTTGTTGTCACTGGAATCCACAAAAGTTGGATAGAAATTGTCTTTAAGAATAACTTGGAGTTCATAGATTCTTGGCACCTAGATGGTTTCGGGTTCTACGTTGTCGGGTAAGTATCACAGAAAGTCAGCAACCAGATTCTTCTGGACTTAAATTGTTACAAAACTATTTTGATTAGTGAAGTACTTGGATTCAAAACAATGCTGTATGACTTCCAGGTTCGGAGAAGGAGATTGGACACCGACATTGCGTACCACATACAACCTATTCGATCCGGTTGTGAGATCAACAGTACAGGTCTATCCAGGAGGATGGACTGCAGTTTATGCTTTCCTAGACAACCCAGGAATGTGGAATTTAAGGTCACAACTTTTGAAAAACTGGTTTTTAGGCCAAGAACTTTACATAAGAGTTCATGACAGTGATCCTAACCCGGCTAAGGAGCGGCCACCACCTACAAATCTCCTCCTTTGCGGTTTGTACATACTTTTTGTTTGTGTTTCTAACATAGCATGTTCTTCTTGTTGCCTACTGCCACAATCCTAGGAAAATAATGTTTGGTTCATGACATCCCTCTAAAGTTTCTCCTTTCAAAAATACCTTTATTCTTTCAAAAGTTGCAACATTATCCTTAACCTGTTATAAATGTTTTCAAATTACCCTTGGAGGAGTAGAAAAACCGTTAAAATTTTCATTTTTCATCAACATTTTAACGGTTTTTCTATCCGAAGGGTAATTTTGAAACCTTTATGAAATGCCAAGAGTAATATTGCAACTTTTGACAAAATTCAGAGATATTTTTTTTATAATTTAGCATTTTCTAATATTTATACAAGTGATCAATTTGGGATGTTTTGTTTGTTAACAGGAATTTTTAATCAATCATCTGTCCCAGCTAGCGCGCCACCTCCGACCGTGATCATGTGACAGCGATTACGAAGACTCAATGAAGCTATTACTTTTGGTTTGAATACTGTCTGATAAAACCTATGAGACCTGCAACAGGGGGAAAATCTGTACCTTTATGACTTTATTCACTTTGTCTGTCACATATATACTGTAGAATTTGTGGTTTGTTTTGGTAATATTTCTTACTGTTCAAACTAGCAAAGTCACAATACTGATTCATTCATTTTATTTTGCAAGCTTCTTATCTTCAACACCTTCCATTTTTGTTTAAAATCTCAATAGTTAAAAATGCATTAGATTAAGGGTGCATTTGACATTGCTTTTGAAGACTGAAAGTAATTATAAAAAAAATCTTAACCGTTTTTAGTGTTTGATAAAACTGATTATAAATTAATTTAAATCAAAGTACTTTTTCTATATGTTGATTTGCAAAATCTAATACATAGTAGCTTCTCAAATTAGGTTTCCAAAAAATTTGGTTGATTTGCTAACTAACTATTTATCCTCCCGTGATTCACCATCAATCCTCTGTTTTTTTTTTAAAAAAATTTAATTAAATTTTTCCAGTATCTTATATTCAATTGAATTGATTTGTTCCTACTTTTTTTTTATTTAAACTAAAGTAACATTTTTTTTCAATTTGATTTTTTAGCAATTTTATTTTTTTAATCAAAATATATAAATATCTAGAATAAACATAATGTTGTAATTTAAATCATATGAATTTTAAAATAGTTATCTTATAAAAACTTTGAAATTAAATATCAACCTAACATTGTGCCTTATTGAAAAATTATACTTATTTAATTTAGCTACTATAGTTAAGCTGCAACAATTTAGTATTAATTTACCAAACACATTAATATGTTTTTCAATCTTTAAACCAAAAACTTACTAAACACTAATTTACTTCTTATTACAGTTGATTTTTTTTAAAAGCACAGTTGACAACAATTATTTTAAAAGTTACAACAATCTCAAACTAAACCTTATTGGAAGTTGAAAAAAGAACAGCATCCAGAAAACTTAAACCTAAATTTAGTCTTAATCAGATTGTTTGGTTGAACAAAACCAACTCATATGAACAAAAGTCATGACAAAATAAGGAAAACACATTAACCACCTCATGATTTTGACCACACATTGAAATCCTCCAAACTACACCAGTTTGATCCATTGACCTTTAACCTTACTTTGAAGCTGGAGTCTGTGATTTAGGCCATAGGATTTGTCTTAACTCCTCAAATTAGCAAACAAATCCTCAACTTGCCATGGCCAACCTCTCGACTTCCCCGCATTCGTGCGTGATGTCGACATAATTCCCGTATGGAATGCCTTCTAATTTAAATACTTTAAAAAATATATATTTGCAATAAAAATGTTAATATATATATATATATATATATATATATATATATATATATATATATATATATATATATATATATATTTTTAAATAGCAAATTTCGGTTAATCTTAAAGTCATTTTTGGATAACTCATCTATCAAGTATTTCTTAAAAAAAGGTTTTTAAATTAATCCAATTTTTTTTGAAGTACTTTTAATTTACTAATTTTTTTTAAACAGACTGCTTTTTATCACTTAAAATTACACAATAAGCTATACTAAAAGCATTTTTTTCTTACAAGTTATTTCAAACACATTATAAGATAACAAAGATTAGTTAAGCCAACTGATTGAATAAAGAAAGAGTTGTAAGGAACAAGTTGATTGAGATTGGATGAGGTGATTTAAAAGGTGATGCTTTGAGACATGAGAAAGTTTGAGAAGCCACTGGACCATATTAAAATGTGTTAAAATGTGTTTGGATTGTGAAGTATAAAAATCAATAATCCACATCTTTCTTAGGTGTGTTGAGTGGGGTAGTAACTAACAGAAGAGTGGACCAAATGCAAAGAAAAGAACAAAACTTGGCTAATGGGTGAGCATTATTTTAAATGTATTTATTTTGATGGTTTGGAGAAAAAAAAAAAAAAGACAAAAGGGTGGATTCATGTGCAAATTAATTGCAGTTACTCACTGGCTTTCTGTACTTGTTGGTCTATTCTTGTCACCAATCAGAGAGAGAGAGAGAGAGAGAAATGAGAAATGGCATTTACTCCAACTGAAAGAAGAGCAAAACAAAACAAAAGGGAGGGAAAAAAAAAAGATGCCCATCATGCAATTTTCATGAACAAAAAAACTTAAGAGGCAATTCTAACAAAGTGTTTCAGAAAAGAATTTCATTAATTCCATTATAACATTTTCTCAAAGTTGTAAAAAAAGAAAGGAAAATAAGAATTAAAAGAATTTGATGACATTGAAAGGTAAATTTTCCAAACAAAAGGGGGGAAAAATGAAGAAGATAAATTCACATAATCACATCAAGTTGATCATCAGTAGCAATGGTGGAAAATCAAATCTTTTAGGGGGAAAAAAAATTAGAATTCTTATCCATCCTTAGTAATGACAGTCAACCAAAGTCCTGGCAGAAAAAACAAGTGGCTGCTGCTGTTGTTGTTGTTTATTATGCTGTTGTTGTTGTTGTGGTGGCTGCTGCTGCTGCTGGTTTGACTTTATCAAGAACTTGGATTCTCTTTGATCATGTTCTTGAGGGGCAGGAAGATTAAGATCCAAATCCAAAGAAAGCACACTTCTTTGCCTCTTTGGTTGTCTTTGATCCTCAGCTTCCATGGCCATTGGAGTCAGAGACAACGCCGTGTTCGTACCGACCGGCATGGTGCGGTGGCGCCTCATATGGCCTCCCAAGGCCTGCCCAGATGTAAATTCAGCTCCACAAATAGCACACTCATGAACCTTAGCCTTGCCACTGCTATACAAACTTCCCCTTTGATTCAATTGGAGAGAAAATGAATGTGTGATATTGTTTTTGAATTGTATCTCTTCATCATCAGAAGACAAAAGGAGCTTCTTTTCAGCTTCCATGGCCTTTGGCTTCTTGTGGCTGGCTCTGTGTCCTCCCAATGCTTGAAATGATGGAAATGTCCTATAACAGGTCTTGCACTCATAAGCATAGCATGATCCAGTCCCCCCACCCTTTTCGGTCCCGACTGCGACATTCTCCGCCGGGAATAATCTCCGGTTGTTGAGATGATGAAACGGTCCGGCCGTGTCGGAGTGTTTCGGAGGGGAAGAACAAGGGGGTCTCCCTTGAGCAAGGAGAATGAGGCAATTGGCCATGTCTTCCTCTTCTTCAGTGGTGGTGGTGGTGTTATTGTATTTCTGCAATAATTCAGCGGAGGATGAAGAAGGAGAAAAATTGGGATTATGATTCTGAACCGCAACAAAATCATTGTTTTCTGCTACAAAATTGCAATCATCATCAAAAAATCCTCCTTCCCCACTTGAAGAATTGGTAGGAACAGCAAAAGGGATTGGAGAATGAAGCCTTTGGCGCTTTGTCCTCTTACCTTTGGCAATCAAGTTTTGTTCTTTAGACCCCATAATTGCATCTTGATGATCAACTTCCATTCTTCCCTTTCTCCTTTCGCCACCCCAAAAGCCCCTTTAGAAAAAGAGAGTGGAAAAGAAGAGGAATTGAAGGGTGGGGAAGGAAAGGAAAGGAAGCCAATGGAACAAGAGAGTAATGATAGGATGAAACTATGTATATATATAGATAGATAGATATAGATAGAAAAAAAGAGAGAAAAAGGGATGATGTAATATTTATTAAGAAGTAATAAAAAAGAAGGGATTGGATCTCAATGAAACAGTAAAGAGTGAATGAATGAATGTTTTTGCTAGGCTAAGAAGTGTTATATATAAATATATATATAGAAAAAAGGAAGAGTTTAAGAAGGGGACAGAATGAAAGACACAGAGCCATAAAGTAAAACTAAAAACAAACAAATTGTCTAACAGAAAGAGTGCAAATTTAGACAGCCAGTGTTGCAGAATATTGATGGAGGAACAGCAAGTTTGTTAGTTTTAGAGCCCGTTTCACACTCTCTTTCTCACACTTTGCCAACCCACTTTAACAGAGAGAGAGGAAGGGAAAAGGAAAAGACTCAAATGCCAAATAAATAAAAATAGAGTACCTTTTTATTTATTTATTTATTTCATCCTATAAGTCATTTTCTTTTTATTTCCACGGCCTGGTCGGGTTAGTACCTAGTCGGACTTTTTTTGTTCCAATGAATCGCACATAAAATTATTTCTATGATTTGAAAACACAAAATGTTTTTGAAACAAAAAGATCAAAACAATAAGAATCAAAATTATAAGAATTATTATTTTGATTTCTATGATAAAAAAAAAAAGATGATATAGAATAAGGTGTCATTCGTTATTATTTATTACTTTATTGGAATAAAAAAAACTTGTTATTTAGTTAATTAAAATGAGCCATCTTTTTCTAATCTCATTAGTGGCCCTGACGAAAATATGTCAATGCTCACATTTTCATGATTCTTTTATGATTCAATTTTTTTTTACTTATTATTATGTCTAAAGGTCCATTGATATATAATAATTGCATTATAGCCGATAAAGTTTAGTGGTAAAAGTGCATTCATTCTATTAATCCGTAATAGTTAAGAGATCGATCCTTCGATTTTACTAATATTCCGATCAAAACCTTTCGTATAGATTCAAATTCTATTGGATGTAATTTTTTTCATATATTTTGTTAGTTTTAAATTTCTATATCATATCAAAAAAGATATTTTGAATGATTTGAATAAGAGACGCATTCATTAATATAATAGCTATTATTTGTTAATAGAAGGGGAAAAAGAAAGGCCAATGGTAATTTCAGGACCTTTCTAATTGAAGGCAATTTAAAGTTTAAGTAGCTTGTTTGGCAAATGGGAAAGAAAGCTAAATTCATGGTTAAGAAAGAATCGACTTAAATGGAGGATTGTGAAGAGAGAGAGAGAGAGATTTGAAGTCCAAAAAGAATGGAGTTTTTATTTTTATTTTTTTTTTTTGAAAAAGAAATGGAGTTTTTATTTTTGTTATTATTATTTTGAAGAAGAAATGGAGTTTTTATTGTTGTGTGTTGGTTTGTGTAGTGTTGTGTACCCACAACTTCTCGAACCACGTCTTGTTCAAGAAAAGACAGACACTCCATAATTGAAATTTTTGACAGGTAAGCAATGTTGGAATATACGTGTAAATCTTATTTTTGATTTATACTTCTACGTTTGTTTTATTTTGGTCTTTGAATTTATCGGTAGGAATTTTTATTAACTTTATAACGTGGTGTATTCTTAATAGTTTAAAATTTTTAATGAGATCTACTCATTTATTAAAGGTAGAATAAAAAGTAAGTGAGAGTTAACATGAGCATAGCTCACTAGTTAAAACATTTGTCTTCCTTTAAAGTCGGAGATTTAAACCCTCACTCTATATTTAATTTGTTATTGTACTTAAAAAAATGGTGAACTCTTGCTACAAGTCCTTTTTTTTTTTTTTTTGGGTACTATGGGTCCTTTTTAATTAAATTTTAATAAAGTATCTATTTAGTCTATGAACTTTCAAAATGTATATTTTAATTTTTTTTCAGTTCAACAATTATGAAGGTGGAAAAATGAATCGTAGATCTTTTAGATAGTAATAGATATTTTATCTACTGAATTATGTTCAAATTTGTGAAATGTTTATTTCAGTCTTGCTTTCAAAAACTAATTAGATTGGTCTTTACTATTTTTTTTTGTCATTTAATACTCACTTATTCAATATTCGCCTAAATCGACCTATGACCACCCAATTGAAAATGTCTATATATATAGCACTAATACATATCCATATTTACAAGTTAATACATATACTTAGAAACCATATATATAACTATTCATTAAATACAAATTAAGAAACCATTAATATTTTGAAACTTCAATGGCTAAATATATATTTTTTTAATTCAATACAACATTTGGCGTAGAGGAATTTAAACATCTAACTTCTTAGTCGATAACATATGTTTTAACTAGTTGAGTTATACTCAGATGAACCGAAACTAAATATGATTAAACCTAACAATTCAAAGATCAAATAGAACATTTTCAAAACTCGGACACCGAAATGAAATAACTTTGAAAGTTCATACACCAAATGAGAACTTAGTTTAAACCTCGAAGCAAAAGGGCATTACTTTTGCTCAACGATTGTGCAATGCATGAGATGATTGGAGTGCAAGGCTGTACCCACGGAATCTGCGGTGCACCCACCACTTCCCACTACTTCCTTCTTCCTTCTACTCTCTTAAATATTTTGGCTTTTCTTTTTTCAATTTTTGATCTTCACCTTGCATGGCCACTCATTTTTAAGTTTCCAAATTTTTCTGGTTCAAAAAACTTTGCCCACAATAGCAATAACAATAACAACTGTGTTTTCACATGTCATATCCCTTAACTTGCGAGTTTCAAGAATGTGCATCTTTCATAAAGTTTTTATTTATTTATTTACGGTGAAAATAACCTTTTGGATTTCATTCTATTTTAATTCGTGTACTTTCAAATGTCAATTTTAGTCGCTGCTAGTTTATTGTTAATTTTTCTAAAAGAAATGAGTCTCTATTAGCCTTATCTTATCAATTTTAGAAATATGTGCACATGGTGTCTTTTCTTGCATTAAAATTATTACTATTATTTAATCAAATTAATTGTATGGGCTAATTTTAATATTTATTGAAAATATAGTAATTAAATTTGGACATTGTATAGGGACTAAAATAGAATGAAACTCAAAGTACATGAGTCAAAATGGTATTTTAGCCTTTATATATTTATTTTAAGGTTCATAATATATGATGATTGAATGCTGAGATGGGTATTGAAATTAATGTCTTTTTTTTTTTTTTTGAACAAATGATAGTAATGGGTGGTTTAGGAAAAAATTTATATATTGTCTTTACTTTGAAGTGTCAACTTATTCATTTTTCTTCGTTGTATATCATTGTAAATCTGTTAATTAATTTATATTTTAAAAACAAGAAAATTTGTTATTTTTTTACCATTTTCTTCTCTGTTGAAGGTACCTAAATTTAGAGAGAGGAAGCGTGTGAAAACGGGAGAACTCCTCTCTCTCTCTCTCTCTAAGTTGGTCTTTCTTTAGGAGGAAAAATAATAATTAAAAAATCACCATATTTAACCTAAAAAACTAGCCAACATCATAGCAGGGGGTCCATTGCAAAAATCGAACTAAAAATTGGACTATATTATATATTTTTTAAAAGTATTATAATTCAAGCCCAGAGTGAAAATTAGAACTTATCATATATAAGAAAAGTTAATGTTGTTTTAACTAATGAAACTATGTTCGAGTTAGATTGAAGACTATATTGTTTTTAAGGTTTGTCTTAGCATTAATTGAAGTATAAAAAACTCATGAACAAGCTCTAAAGAAAAAAAAAACCAATAACTTAACGAAATTATAACCATCCTAATATTTTTTAGAGGTAGACTCTGCGAATATTTTTCTTATAATATCATGCCCTTAAATCCAGAATTAACCCAGACAATTAATAACAATTAACAATTGAGGGTACATTTAATAAAATTAACTACCCCATTAATTATAGGTTTGGACTTCATATAATTTTTCTTGGCAATAATGATCATTACATATAAAGAAATCATTAATTAAATAGTTACCTTAACAGAAGGTCTCCTTTGGAGAAATATAAAATAGAACCAAATCAAGATGTGGATAAGTGAGTATCTTTAGGCAATTACTGAATTATGCTCATAATTAATTTGCACAACTGTGCTTTGTTTCCAACAAAAGACACACATCATGAGGTCCTTTATATATATTTTGACTCAGCCATCCATACACACTCAACCTTGTTTAGTTAAATTAAATATATGTGATCAACAACTTTCATTGGTCATTACCAAAAACACAAGCATGCTTCATTATTCTATCATTTTCTCATTTTTATTATCTCTATTCAACGGATGATCTTATAGCCTACTGATATTAAATTTTACTAACTTTTTTTCCATAATTGAGGCTCGTATTCATGACATGTGTGTCAATTCAACCGTTTTAAATCAATTAGAAGTCGTCAATGCTTAAACATAACTCAGTTGGTTAAGACATATACCTTTGATCAAGAGATCAGAAGTTTGAATTCCTCCACCTCACATGTTGAATTCGAAAGAAAAATTAGGGTCACTAAATGTATTTGGATAAGCGATTGAACAAATTAGGGTTCAAGGCAAAATATATTACAAGCTTGGAACAATAAAGTATGCTAAGATTTGAGATTAGCTAGTATAGGAATGACTAAAAGAAAGGCTTAAGAGTGGTGGGCTACTTAGCTTTGTTTCATGATGTGGAAGTTAGATTGATGGAATTAAGAACCTAGTTGATTAAGAAATATTTGGCATAGGAAAGTGAACCATTATTTATATAATCGTGCCAAAGTTTGTGGCATTTTAAAATCTCTTAAAGTTGACTTAATACTCATCAAGATGATTATAAACAAATATTCTTTTCAAAATCTTAGATTTGAATAGGAGTGAAAATTATTAGTGCAAATATTTTACAGGAGAAAAGACTAGTATAAGTATAACCTCTCAATTCACATAGTAAACATTATAGCTCAAAATGTTGAGATATCAAAAATAATATTTCATTTCCATTAATTGATGTTGATTAATCTTTGATCCTAACAAACACAAATATCTATGTAACTAGTATGATACAACCAAAACATTTGAAGAATAACAAAGTAGATGTATTTATAGTAACTTTATCTATAAACAAACATTCTAATTTGAAAACAAAAGTGACCCATCTAATAATTAGACGAATCCGAATATAGTTTAAAAAAACGAAATGCAAACTGGTTGGCTTAAGTGTCGTGATTTTATTGGTTGACATAGCTCGATGCATGCATAATTGATGGGCATAAGGTGGATTCTTAGTTTATTTATACATATTAGTCTCAAATGGTGAGGGGAAAGTCAATGGTTTAACAAGATTTTGGTGCAAGTGAAGAATCATTTGGTATGTTATAATATATTGGTTGTGTGTGGCACGTTAAAGGGAATGCCTAAAAACAAACTTACAAATTAGCAAATGATTTGCAAAGCCATGGATCAATGGTTGAAATGAAGCCACTTGTCATCTTATTTTCAACTGTTTATAAATTTTAAAAAAAAAATGAAAGATTTGAAGTGAAGCGTGGGAATATTAATTAGAGCTAGCTTGGAAGCAAGTAATGAACAACTATGTGTGCAAGGGACTATAACCAACTTTCCCCTTATTTTTAATGCTACATGTTTTTTTTTTTTTTGTTCAACTGTCTTTTTGAAAGGAGACTCAATATCAATCTCCCTAAAAAGTCTGCTTTTTTTTTTTCTTTTTTTTTTTTTTACCTATAGTATTAATAAATTTGAATTTAATGATATATCTATCATTTGAGACTATGGGCCTATTTGTTATTTGGTTAAATCATAAATTTAGTTCTTGAATTTTCATATTTAGTCTAATAGGTTTCTAAACTTTAAAGTATCTGATAGGTACCTAAACATTCAAATATATGTTTAATAGATCCCAAACATGTTCACCCTTTTTTAAAGTTAACTAATCTATTAGACATTAAATTATTTTTTTTGTTTAATAGAATATTAAGGCCCAATTTGATAACCATTTGATTTTTAAAAATTAAGCTTAAAAACACTACTTACACCTATGAGTTTCTTTATTTTGTTATCTATTTTTTACCAATGTTTCAAAATCCAAACCAAGTTTTGAAATTTAAGAAAATCAATTTTTAAAAACTTTTTTTTAAAAAAAAATTGACCAAGAATTCAAATGTTTCCTTGAGAAACATGAAAACTATTGTAAAAAAATTGTGAAAAAACAAGCATACTTTACAAAAATCAAATAGTCATCAAATGAGACCTAAGCTCTCAATTTTATGTCCAATACATTCATGAATTTTAAAAAATGTCAAATAGGTCAAATACCTATTAGACACAAAATAGAAAGTGTAGAGACTTATAAGCCTTAAAATTGAAAATTTAAGAACTTCAAAAACATGTTAGATACAAAATTGAAAGTTCAAGGATAAAAAGTGTCAAAAATCTATTCAATACAAACTTGAAACTTCAAAGACTTCTTGTAATTTAATTTTTTTTATTTTCATTTATGAGTATTTAAAACTTGTCAATGAGATGGACAGTTGTTTTATCAGTCTCTTTAAAATCCATCATTATTGGCTTCTTAAAAGGAAAAGCAATGCAGTAATGAATCCCAAACCTCTCTTACTCAAGGCATCCAAACTTTTCCTTCTTCAAAACTTCTCTAGTTTTTCTTCTTTCTACCATGAAAAAGAAAATTGAGTGCAAGCTCTCTCTCTCTCTCTCTCTCTCTCTACTTTTTCTTTAAACCCAAGTAAGGAAGATGGAAGAATAATGGTCATACTCTTATCAATTCCAAGAATGAACATTATCTCAGATCCAATCCTTTCAAAGACAGTATAATTAATTAATAGTGGATGCATCAAAAGAAGACTTTTTACTTGGCCAAATTTGTGAGGATATAAAATACAATTCTCAAAAATTAGAACAGAAGAACCGCATACCTTGCACGAAACGCACAGCATGGCCCCACGAAGGGGAATTTTCTCCTTAGAAGAGCACTGAGAAAGTCCGAGTATATATTATCCAAATAAAATAAACAAAATTCTAATGTAGATCATAAAGCACTTCATCAACAAAAGCCTCTACTTTCAGTTCCACTGTCCATCCATCCACATAGGAGTAGGACCCAGTTCAAAATAAAATCGTATATTCAATCCCCATCATTGACAATAATTGAAATAATAATAAGAGAAGAGTACGAAGGATTATTCATGCCCTTTTTTCCCCGTGGGGAGGTGGGGTGTGAGTAGAAGGGTGGCAAAAAGAAATAGCAGTCAGAACATCACTGATGGAGAAAGATAGATCAAGTCCAAGAATTTTTTTATTGGGAGTATTGACCAAAGATATAGTCCTTCTCAACTTGGATTTTTCGTTGGAGAGGAGAAATATAAGACAAATATGCCAAACTACCACACACACACACATATAGTAAATAGCCAATTGCATTGGACTATAGAGGGTAAAGAATAAAATTAATACATTTTACAATTTAATATGGCATTAGAGTAAGACTTGTATTCAAACTCTCATAGTTTCGCTGTCTTTTTTGATAATATTGGCAGTACACTTATTGAAATTTGAAGTCCAAAAGTGAGAGAGTGTAAAAGATATATTAAAAACAAAATAAATACATTTTAATCTATCAACCTAGACTTTTTATTTAACATATAGTGCAACGATGAATATGAACATTCACCCGAAACGGCATAATTCTCACAATTTGCAATAGAGATTTCTGCTACTTTCACCAAACCAATTAGTTTGGGATGACATAGGCATACGGGAGTACCATTTCAGAGAATGAGGCTACGCATGTATCCGAGGCTCCACAAATACTGATGTCGTCCTTGAAGGCACCATGAAGCATCCTGTTGATGGCTCGTATGTTGACTTTTTTACAATTGGATCGGTTGACATCAACTGTCCATGTTTACGTATAAAAACAATTAGAAAAGTAACAATTGGTATAGCATGTAATCAAATCTTAAGTGTGTTTGACGTTGACATAGCACAAGTGATAAATATAATAGCTACTTGGCAATCGTTCCCTTTTGGAGCAAAGCACTGTTGGAAAGAGAGTATTTACCTGAATGGGATGTAATTGAAGAGTTCTTGCCCGCAATGCAGGACAAGGAAATGAAATCTCAGTTGGACGTGCATTAACCACAACAACAATGTACGAGTAACTGCAGATAACATGAGATAACAGTATTATTATAAGTAAAATCCTTGATAGAAGAAGAGAAAGCTATTCTACCCACATTGGATCCAGCTGACTTAACCCCGGAATGCCTTCGTGCCCATCTTCCATGCTCATCACTATGACTCCAGGTATAAGTGACGCACCTGTGTTGTGGAAGCAGACCCGTTTCTACATATACGAAAAAGGGCAAAGGCACCTCAGATCACAAGCACCAGAAAAGTAAATTCTTTTCCAAGCATATGTGTCACGTTTTAACAATTCTAGGGAAACTAAATAAAGGTAGAAGAAGAACGTAGACTGACACTTCAATAAAATATGGCCCCTGTTTCCAGTTCTGTGAGAAGAGTTGAAGAAATAGTTGGAATTATTATATTTACTCTAAATAATCAAGAAGCTTTTGAGATTAGTGACAATTTAAATCCTATATAATCTGCAAACGGTCCTGGATTCAAATCTATTTACCATTATTTCTTGCCCAATTTTAAAATCAGTAGTCCCACAAAGTTTTCATATGAAAGGAAGTATCAGTTCAATATCCATTATATAGCTAACCTATTTACTTTTGGACAGCTCAACAAGATAAAATTCAGATGTGGAGCAACTGACGAAGCAATGAAGTGGAGGCAGACATGACAAAAAGTAGAAGCGGAAGCCACAAGAAGTCATAACGCAAGATCATTCAGGTAAGGAACACTAGATAAAGTAAACATGTAAACACACGCAGGCAAAACCATAAAACCCTACTGATACTCAGGATTAGAAGAGAAGAGATGAATTCAACAATTCCACATTGGATGCAAGAGGAATCTAAGAAAAGAAAAATAAAGAATAGCATTTACCTAAAGAAAACCTTCCACATTTTCTAACAGCAAAAAGTTTCTTAATTCCACAACGAGTACTACTATTATCTAGGTACATCTTTCCACTAAACTCTTGGCATATGATGCTATACATCTAAGCCTCTAAACAAGCAGGCTAACTGGTATCTGTTTGAATAGCTAATGCCCACCAGGAAATAACGGTGCTATGTCAGGTCCAGTTTAACTGGTTCAACAATACCATTTCCATTTTGCAGGTCGAAAAGTAGAGATTGAAATAAATCAGTGTAAATTGAGGAACAGCGTGAAACACAGAAATGATGCTTTGAGTCACCTTGATAGTATTCTGCCATGGTATGTATTATGTTGCTCTTGTACAAGATAAAAGCCGTTTTATTAATATGGATCTGTAAGGTATTTCCTTACAATATATTGATATACAGAGGAAAAGTCTTGCCCTAAGGCATTACAAAACTCCCAGCCGATTTCAGAGGGCTAGTAAACTCTCACTTCCTCCCCAAGCTAAAGCTATCTGAATCAATAAGGATGGAAAAAGTAAAAACGTCTCATAAAGCTAAATATACCAGTGTTCTCATCTTCCCTTCTTCTAGTGGTCCCCTCCCCCGCTCAATCCAAACTTCCTAACTAACTTCCCAGAGGCATTTTGTCATTCTTGCCCCTCCTTTGGTAACACTTTGTAATTGGGGGCCTAAAATTACTCCCGGGCTGCACAAGAACCTTGTCCTCAAGGTTGAAAGATGGAAATTGCTTCTGTATTTCAATTATTGACTCCCAGGTGGCCTCATGCTCTGGCAATCCTTTCCAACTAACCAACACCTTTTCTTTCCCAATGTAGTCATTGGTGCGTTCAATAAATATCTCTTGGGGTTCAGCAACCCGATCATTAAGCAAGGGAGGACCGGCATGTGTTTCATGATTGGCACCTAAAGCACGTTTTTTAATTGGGATACATGGAATACGGAATGAATGGCTGTCTCCTTTGGCAATTGCAGCTTGCAAGCCACTGATCCGATTTTCTGTTCGATGCAATACGACCCGAAATATTTTGGAGTTTCTCATTTCTTCTTTTTGCTAAAGACGATTGTCTGTATGGCCAGATCTTTAGAAATACCTAATCACCTACTCCGAATGCTTACGATTTGTGAATTTCTTCATGCGGTTTTGAGCGGTCTTCAAATGTGATTTTAAGACATCCAAAGCAGCATCCCTGTCAGCCAATTGTTGATCTAGCGCAGCATTAGCCGTTTTGACTTCCCCATAAGATAATATCGGTGGTGGAGGGTGGCCATAAACAACTTGAAATGGTGTTATGCCAATGGAAATGTGAAAGGTTGTGTTATACCAAAATTAAGCCCAACATAACCAAGCTGACCATTGTTTCGATCGTTCCCCACAAAAACACTTCAAATATGTTTCCAAACATTTATTCACTACCTCTGTTTGACCATCCGATTGAGGATGATATGAAGTGCTTCTACAAAGTTTCGTTCCTTGGAGTTGAAATAATTCAGTCCAAAAATGGCTGATGAAAATCTTATCTCGATCTAAGACAATGGAGCGTGGATAACCATGCAACCTCACCACCTCTTTGATGAACAAATCAGCCACTGACTTCGTCGTGAATGGATGTCTCAAAGCAATCAAATGGGCAGCCTTGCTTAAACGATCCACCACAACCAAAATAACATCGAACCCGGCTGACTTTGGCAATCCCTCAATGAAGTCCATTGAGATGTCTTCCCATACTTTCTCTGAAATATCCAACGACACAAGTAAACCCGCTGGGGATACTGCTAACGACTTATTCCTCTGACATATCAAACATTCTTCAACTTACTTTTTAGTTGCAACCTTCATCCCTTCCCAATAAAGTTCTCTCGTCAGCCTTTTGTACGTACGTAAGAACCCAGAATGCCCCCCCAAAACAGAATCATGGAAAGTATGTAACACGGTAGGAATGAGTGATGAATTTTTTTACAGTACTAACCTTCCTTTGTACATCAAATGCCCTGTACCTCGGCACACTATCTCCATCCTCACTCAATTGTTGAATGATCTTACTGAGTTTGGGATCGTTGTCCACTTCATTCTTAACAACTGCAACATCCAGAATGGAAGAGACCGATAACAAAGCTAGATGAGCTATCGGTGGTAATCGAGATAATGCATCAGCTGTGTTGTTCTCTTGGCCGGGTCGATATTGTACTTCAAAATCATAGCCTAGTAGCTTTGAAACCCACCGGTGATACTGAGGTTGCAATACTCGTTGTCCCAAAAGAAATCTAAGGGCACACTGATCAATCTTCACAATGAACTTTTGTCCCAACAAATATGGACGCCAACATTGTACAGCCAAGACTATGGCCATCAATTCTCTTTCATAAATAGACTTTGCTTGAGCTTTAGCTAACAAAGTATGACTAAAGAGTATGACTAAAGAATGTGATTGGTCGCTTCTTTTGGGTAACATGACAACTAAGCCCGTACCTAAAGCATCAGTCTCCACCACAAACGATTGACTAAAATTGGGAAGAGCAAGCACAGGTAATGTGACCATAGCTTGTTTCAATCTCTCGAATGTTGTTGTGGCTTGAATGGTCCACTGAAATGCCCCTTGTTAAAGCAACTGAGACAAAGGTGTGGCGATTTCACCATAATGCATCACAAAACGCATATAATACCCTGTGAGTCCCAAGAATCCTCAAAGCTCCTTTATATTTTGAGGAACCGGTCATTCCACCATCGCTTTGATTTTCTCATAATCAGCTTCTACTCCTACCACTGGGATCCAATGCCCCAACCCTAGGTATTCAATCTTCTCTTGAACGAATTAGCACTTCGCTCGGTTTGCGAACAATTGATTTTCCCTCAAGACAGCAAACACCACCCCCAAATGACGTAAGTGTTCATCATAATTAGAGCTGTAAATTAGAATATCATCAAAGAAAACTAAGATGAACTTACGTAGGAACGGTCGGAAAATTCGATTCATCAGAACTTGGAAGGTGGAGGCCCGTTGGTTAGACCGAAAGGCACAACAAGAAACTCGTAATGACCCTCATGTGTTCTGAATGCAGTCTTCTCCACATCTTGGTTATGTACCCGAATCTGGTGGTAGCTCGATTTTAAGTCTATCTTTGAATATATACTGGACCCATTCAATTCATCCAGTAATACTTCAACTACTAGGATAGGAAATTTATCAAGAATTGTGACATTGTTATGTACCCTATAGTCCACGTAGAACTGCCATCCTCCAATTTTTTTCTTCACCAAGAGCACTGGGCTTGAGTATGGTCTAACACTAGGACGAATCACCCTAGCTTTGAGCATTTCATCAACTAACCTTTCAATTTCTGCTTTCTGAACATGAGGGTATCGATATGGTCAAACATTGACAAAAGGGACTCCTTGCAGATGGATTCGATGGTCAATATCCTGTTTTGGAGGCAAACCCTCTGGCATAGTAAACACATCGGCATATTCAGCTAATAGTCGTAACACTGATGTGGGCAATTCTTCAGCAATTAGCGAATCTGTAGCCAAATCCGCTGCTAGTACAGCTTGTAAGGCTCTAAATTCCACAAGGAACCCTTGATCACTTTCCTACCATAACTTCATCATTCTCTTCAAATATATTTTTGTCTTGGTCAAACTCGAATCCCCTTTTAACGTGATGACTCGATCATCCCCTTTCTCAATTTTTATCGTTAACGATGCCCAATGCACTCGTGTCTCTCCAAGAGTATGCAACCACTGCATCCCTAAAATCACGTCTACTCCTCCCAATTCTAGCGGCAAAAATTTTCAATGGCGGCTAATTCCCCTAAATCGACTACCACCCCCTTACAAACGCCCTTCCCTTTAATTGTTGTGCCATTTCCCACGATGACCCCATAGTTGGATGTATCCGTTATTGGCAATTGTAGCCTCTCTACCAACCGTTGACCAATGAAATTGTGGGTAGCACCACAATCAATCAGAACAATAACCTCTTGCTTGTCGACCACTCCTATCTGCCTTGACTACGGGATCAAGCCCATTCAAGAAAGTGTTCTCCAAAACGTCATTTGATAGGTGTGGCAAATGTGCCATCAACAACTCAAACAATTCACAATACTCAATCAACGTCGATTCTTGTTTCACAACCAAAAATCTACCCATAACACTCCCCTTCTTTGTTCGACAGAAACGTTCCAGTAACCTGACCTTCAAATCGGCCCAATCTTTGAACGGCTCTCGTTCTTCCTTTCTTAGAGTCAGTGAGTTTGTGAATTTGGAAATACTTGTCAGCTCGGAATAACCACGAATCAGGATCATCACCACCGAAAATCGGCATCTCCACCTTCTTGAACTTGTTTCAATTGCCGGAATTTTCTTCTTTCCCCTCCGGATTCGATTTCTCGCCCACGGCTTTGATAGGGTCAGAAGTAACATCAGAATCGACCAATCCTTTTTGTTTTAGGCATGAACTCTCTTCAGCTCCAGTCATCAAGATCGAGAGCGAGCTCCTGCCACTTCCGCCGCAAGGATTGTGAGGGATCTTTTTATCTCATGGCTCTGATTAGCGAGGGCTCGCTTGAGATAATCCCCTTGAATTGTCAATTGCTCAACTGATTTCGACAGTGAAGAAAGGGTCTGCTCAATTCCAGGTATCCTTATCACCTTATCGTGCACACTTGTGAAATCCACTTTAAACGAATCCAAGTCTTCTTCAACTCCATCGATCCTCTCATCTAGCCTTTTTTGCGCCATTTTGCCTATTCTACTTAGGATGAACTGCTCTGATACCAATTTGTAAGGTATTTCCTTACAATATCATATATAGAGAAAAAGTCTTGCCCTAAGGCGTTACAAAACTCCCAACCGATCTCAGAGGGCTGGTAAACTCTCTCTTCCTCCCCAAGATAAAGCTATCTGAATCAATAAACATGGAAAAAGTAAAAACATCTCATAAACCTAAATATACCATCATTCTCATCTTCCCTCCTTGTGGTCCCCTCCCCCTCTCGAGCCAAACTTCCTAACTAACTTCCCAGAGGTATTTTGTCATTCTTGCCCCTCCTTTGGTAACACTTTGTAATTGGGGGCCTAACAGGATCTCAAGTCACTAAGATTAATCAACTGATTAAAAATTTAAACTGTATTTCATCTGACAATTTGCCTTAAACATAACCATTCTTACCTGGATAGCATTAGATGTCTTCAAACGGAAAAGTGGTGAAGAATATCTGATTTGTAACAGATTTGTAAAATTTTCCACAGCAGCAAGAATGTGACTTTTACTAGGTTTGAAGGAGGGATCAGCCAGTCTTGGTTTTATTCTGAAAATGGAAGGCATTATTAGCAAAGGTTTCCAGTAAGCATTCACGGAATTTTTAAAAAGAACAGGAAGACAATGGCTAGCAGTAGCACAAACAATCGAATAGATCTTCAGGTAAATAATTAATTGGATTACTGGCTACTGGGATAACAAGTTCCATCTATTCCAGATTCCAGAAGGGGAAGGATGACAGAACATATGCCACTCAAAACCAAATAGCAAACACGCATGCAAGAAATGTCAAAATATCGTAAAACTTACAGAGGCCAATTGTTTTCATTCTTCTCTTTTGGAGGAAGGCCAACGCCCCAATTATTTGTCATGTAAGTGAAGTCGAGTCTGATTTTGAGAAAATAAAACATCAATTCAAGGTAAACAAAGACAAACCATTACTGGCAGTAAACCATATTCAGTTAGAGAAAATGGGATTTGGATACCTAATGTGTAATATATCATATGTTCCAAATTATGTATTGTATAGAATTTGCAAAAAAGTAGAGAACAAAAAAATGGAAAAGAACAAGAGACTCTGCATTTGATGCCCTCAGCGTCTAAATACTTTCGAAAGGTTAATAAATAATTGAATGAAATAAAATTAGAACATGACCTGTTGAACCAATCACCAGAGTTGTATGAATCGCGATCCATTGATTTTGAGCGTAGTAATTCATCACCACAGTGGAAAAATGGTATTCCCTTTTAGAGGAAGAGAGTGATTCAGTGACCTTACAAAACTACAAATCATAATTAATTAATTCGGTCTGTAATTTGATGGTGTCATATAATCGCCAATGCACATAATATTTATCAAACGATAAAAAGAGAACATGGTTTTTAGATGTCAGTCAACACAATTATAAAGAACTCCAAGAACATGTAAAATGTATGTCATACATCCGGCATCCATATCCTGGATCACTAGCGACTTGGTTAAAGTTATCAATATTGTACGAGTTCCTTGGTTCTGGACTAGGTAACTTCCAAATGCAATTTCCATATCTAGTTCAATCTGTTGGTTCATTCAGAACAACACCACGTTTAGTGTCATCTGCAAACTCATGCGGGTAAGGAAAGGACATTAACGAGGGATGTTAAAACGTTTAGAAGAATAGGATTCCCGTAGCCATAGCCCATATCTGAATAACTTCCAGAATTGTTGGTAATTTATTGAGGTACATGAACATGGTTTCCAGTGAAATAAGTTGCTTCTGATTTGCACATGTAATGCCTTTAACTTTGAATATCATAGGAGAGTTAAAATCGTAAAGAAGAAGACTACCAACTCACATGATTAACTAAAATTAAATACCTGCGATAGTGCTATTATACTGGTTGCCAAATGATTAATCCTGCACCTGTCATTTACGGTAATGTTCCTTGGAGCCTAAAAAAAAAAGACTATAATCAGAAGTCAACTCTTTAAGAAAGCAGTATGATTCACAAAACCATGTTCACGATACCTTCAAACTCACAACGTCAAACAGGGTTTCATTATCATGAGCGGAAACATAATTCACCTGGAAATCAATCGAGAATGTCAAATGCATGGTTGTGCATGCGTACCAGAATTTAAACTAATATTTTAATATCCAAGACAATGTGAGCCTTGATAAATGATGATGCTGGTTTCCAAAATTATTCTTGAAAATTTTGATGTTGGCGTGAAATTAATGCTAATAGTCTATTTTTGTTAGTTTCTCCCCCTACAGCAAGGGATCACGAGTCCTCCCTAAGCAGTTCTGCAATAAACTTTGAGCCTCTTTGCTTCCCAGAAAAAATATAAATTCTTTCTTTGGTCTCGGTTGAGTCAAATTTAAAAGGGATTGAGAGAGAGAATAAGCCCAACAAAAACAATCCTCGAGAAGCGTGCAGGAACGGAATTTTAGAAACTACTTTTTATAGTTTCTGAAGTTTTACTCAATTTTTTGAAACGTTTCTAAAAAAATAGAAACCAGAAACGGGATGAGTTATCTAGTCCGTTTCTTAAAAAAATTAGAAACGGATACAAAAAAATGAAATAGGAACGTTATCAAACGGCCCTTAAAATCTATCCCATAGATTAATGCTGTGGTTCTCTCTTACAGCATATTTGGCTGGAATGTAATAGAAGACTTTTTAACTCAGTTAAGCGACATGCTTGGGAGCTGAAGGACTCAATATTACTCTCTGTTTCTTAATGCTATACAAACAAAATCTAAGTTCTTTGTAATTATAATGTGATTTCCATTCTTATTAATGGGAGGTTTATATAATCACTGTTTTTTTAAATAAAAAAAATAAAATTAAAAAATAAATCTCATTTCATTTAGGAATGAAATCGTTTCTTCTTTTTTTTTAAAAAAAATTGTTGCTTAATTTTTAAAAATTAATTGATCTATTAGATATAAATTTGAATTTTATGTCTAATGGAACCTTAAAATTTTAATTTTATGTCTAGTAGATCCATAAGTTTTAAAAGATTAGAAAGTTTAGAGACTAAATTTATAATTTTGAAAGTTCATGGACCAAATAAACACCAACTTCAAAGTTCATAGACTAAATTTGTAGTTTATCCACCTCAATAGAGAAAAAATACAAAATTTTATTTTATTATTATTGTTTTTGACAATATATTATATTACATTACAATTTATAAATGTGGGTAAAAGTTTCCTCAAAGAAAAATGTGGGTAAAAGTGAAAGCTACAACTTACCCTTTGAAGTTATTATTACTTTTAACTAATTGGAAAGCACTAAAGTTGATAAAATTATCGAATCATGTTTCTTCTTTCTTTTACCACTAGTGCAACAAAGTGGGGATGGTTGGATTGAAATACCTTCTAATTTAAACACTTCTGAAAAAGAACATTTTTAATAAAAACATTATTATATCTTACACTTTTTCAAAAGTATTTTAAATAACAAATTTATTTGGTTGTACTATATTCAAGAATGATTCTATTAATTATAAATCTGTTTTTATTTTTTATTACATATTTGGAGGATTTTGGATTAATCACTTTAAAGTCATTTTTGGATAATTCATCTATCAAGTGTTTATTTAAAAAAAAAAAAAAAAAAAAAAAAAAAAAAAAAAAAAAAAAAAAAAAGGTTTTTAAATCAATCCAATTTTTTTAAAAGCACTTTTATTTATTATGATTTTTTTTTATTAAAAAAACAGTTTTTATCACATAAAATCACTCAATAAGTTATACTACACACATTTTAAATTATTAATTTTTTCAAATGTGCTTATAGAAAAATTGATTTTGTTCGTGACTCCAAGTTATCCAAAAAAAAAAAAACAATTTTGTTCGAAAAACATTTTTTTTCACAAGTTATTCCAAACATTAATCAATTAAGCTATCCTTAAATTAGCACAGTCATTCTTCTATTAATAATGAAAAACTAACGAGATTGACAAAATGAAATATTTTAAAATTTGCTGGATTAACTTGTAAAATTTAAAAGGGTAACTATTTGCAAAGATATTTATCCTGTTGGTCTACTTCAATTATCGCCTGCTCAACGGATTGGGGGAAAAATAAGGTCTTCCGACCTCTTCTAGCACTCGTGAAATGCCTTCGTGGTCTTCCATTAGTAAAATAGAGAAATTTGTTCGTGAAATGCATCCTTCCATCCATTCAATACATTTCTCACAAAAACCTTCTCTTTTGGACTTCCAGCAGGAAGCCTCCATCCATTGTGTCATAGGTATTCTCCAAGTCCACCTTAATCAACTAAGGTTAAAATTCCATTTTGGTCTTGTACTTCGGGTTTCATTTCATTTTAGTCCCTAAACTTTTAAATGTCCAAATTTAGTCAATGTATAAAGTTTAAAATTGGTCTCTATTGTTAGTTTGAAGTTAATTTGTATTGAAATTGATTAAATAATACTAATAGTTTTCATGCAAGAAAAGACACAACGTAAACATATTTCAAAAATTTATAGAGAAGGTTAATAGAGACTAATTTTTTTTAGAAAAGTTGACAATAAATTATCGTAGATACCAATTTTAAGCTTTATTGAAGGTAAAGAGACTAAATTTGGATATTTGAAAATACAAGGACTAAAATAAAATAAAACTCAAAGTACCAAGATCAAAATGATATTCTAACCACCAACCAACCCCTCATCTTTGATTGCCGCCTTCCCTCCACCTCATGTTTCATACAGGTGTCGAATCAATAATATGTCTTCTTGGAATAAAGGTTGTTTGATTACTAGAAACCATTGAACGAATTACATTCTTAGTCTTTCAGCCAAGACCATTGTTAGCACTTTATAGATGTTTGTTATCACACTGATCAGCCTGAAATTTTTCACTTGTCAAGTCTACTCCTTTCCTAGGATCAAACAAATAAATTTCTCGTTGACAAAAGTGTTGATGCGTCCTTCTCTAAAGAGGTATCTAATGTTCGGAAGTACATTGAAATTCTGGAGAGACAAAATGAGGTAGGTTGTGGATATTGTACGTACTGTTACAATTCTAATTGAAGTTTATTACATAGTTTCATAAATATTTTTATTGGGGAGTATTTTTTATTAAGCCTCGAGCTTAAGTTGGGGTGATTCCTTATTACTCATCTTTTGTACCCTGATCTTTGTTAGTAAATATTTTTTTATGGTTACTTGTTGAAGAAAAAAAGAACGTGCAAACTAATGATGACTTGCATGAATTCTCAAAAATCTAAAGATGATAGTGCATCTTACAGTTTCTGGGGCGCAAGAAGCATACGCCACTGGAGATCCATCATGAGTCAGTACTTCTGACCCCTTCACCTGGAAAAAGATATAATATTATCTAAAATTCTTCATATAAAAAAATGATATGCAATTCTTGTTGGAAAAGACTAATGATATGGAGGTACATAAAGATGAACTAGATCCATTCGTATTTTTATTTTTATTCTTTTAAGATAAGAAAGTGTACTAAAATATTAAGGCTGAGTAAAAAGGGACGTAAGTAAACTTCAGGAAATAACCCCCACCCCCCTTAAGGAAGTATATGTCTGTATAATTAAGAGAAGATTTGTTATATTTTAAAAATACATTTTTTATGTAAAAGGGAAAAGAACTTGTTTTAATTGATGAAGGATAGTAGACAAACAGTATTATCATAGATGTGGAAAACCGATAATTATGTCCTTTCCCAACTTTTTACCGTAAAACTTTTCCTTCAAAAAGAGGAAAACATTGGAAAACCAACTAGATAAAGTCAGTGGGATGAATCGAGTATATGCATACATACATACAGTCATACACACAAATATACATTTATACAGATGTACGTACATATGTTAGAAAACAAATACCAATTCCATCTTAAAAATGAAAAACTGTTTACTTCAAAGAAAATACCTCCTCTCCTTCAAAATTGGTTAGAACATAGTCCCTCAAATTGGCAGCCATCGCAACCTGAAATTTATTGTAAGTAGTTAAAATATACATTGGATCGGAACCCAAGGGAAGTAATAATATACTGGAGAAGCTATATTGGATAAACTTAAACCTGATATATTGATGATAGATTGATGGCTTTGTACAATGCAAATGTTGAAATAATCAATATTCCCCAAAGGAAGTTCATTAAAAAGCAGATTTCTCTTTTCAATTTTTTCCTAGTATTTTACCAATGCTTTCTTTATATTAATGACTTGTAAAATGCTCTCTTTCTGGAATAAGCCAGTGTCCTTTTGTTTCAGGCCTCTGGTGTTATTTGAGGAAGAACAAACAAAAGTTTTCTTCTTTCCCCAAAAAAACTTCAGTACAAAACATTAGTTCTACCAAAAGTTGCTAGGTTGGGATATCGAAAAATAAGTAACTATAGAAGTTTGAATTGCTGGAAAAATAAAATCAGGTGAGTCTAGTGTGAATTTTTCTGGGTCTGCAACGTCAAATCATGTCATCCACCCTCTCTTACTTCTCCCTCCATTTTTTTCTTTTTTGTTGAGTCTACTTGTCCTCAAACCAACTTCTTTCTCCCACCTCGTCCAGAGGTCCTCTTCTTTCTCTACATCTCTTAGACGACTCACGACTCCTTCCTCCTCCTTCAGCCTGTACAATTTTTTCTACCTCCAACCCTGTTTTCAACTTCTCTTTCTCCCCGTCCATCCCTCCCAGTTTACAGTTTCTCCTCCCTCTTCCAACTATCTGTGAATGGCGGGGTTCATGATCTTATTATCCCTACCCACCGAGGAAAAACTACTTCCCTCCCTACCCCAAAGTTTCTCTCTACTCCCCCAAAGATCGTTCCTCCCTCTTTTTCCTTTTCTTTGTTACCCCATCTCAATCCCAACTATTGTGTTTCTTGTTTGTATCAACTCAAGTAAGTTACTACTTGATGGTTGATTCTCACTTCCTTATATATGGTAATAAAGTTGAATTACTATTCTTTTATCTATATGTAAAATCAACCAATATTGCCTACATAAACATAGCTCATATCCAACTAATCAATATATTACTTGATCCCTAAAGGTCAAAGGTTCAATCTCCCCACCCTATTGAACTCACAAAAAAACCACCCTCAACCAGTCGCCTCAACTTGTGCCTTATATCTAAGATCCAAAATTTGTGATATCATGTCCTACACCATAGATAAGGGTCAATGTAATGAACAATAAACTTTTTAGTATGATTCTTCATTATTCATTAATAATGAACCATAAACTTGAAGACAACCACCATAGGTTGGCCTAGTGGTTAATAAGGGTCAATGTGAATAATAAAAGGTTTATATCCTAGGAGTTTCCTTAGCAACCAAAGGTAGTAGGGTCAAATGGTTGTCCCGTGAGAATAGTCAAGGTGTGCGCAAACTGGCTACTCACGAATATTAAAAAAATTATAATAATAAGCAATTATAAAAATTAAAATTAAAAAATTAAGGGAAAAAAACCCTTGAAGACATTCCAAACAAATCATGCAACTTGAAGAATTAGCTATATGGGTTATTTAAACGAGTGCGGAAGAACTGGTGTACTGGAAGAAGATCCATCTGTTTTAGATTAGTAAAACTTAGGGCCTGTTTGGTAGGCAATCTAGATTCTGTTTTATGTTTTCGGATTCACTGACATATGCATTTGGAGGATGTGTTTTTAAAAACTTTTTTTGGATTCTGTGATCCAAATAGTAAAAATTTTGAAAATAACATTTTTATATTTTCAGTGTATCCAGATTTTGAATTTGAAGTTTTAAAATGCAGAAAAGATAAAAACTTTAAGGTTAAAATACCCATTTGGTCCCTGTACTTTGGGTTTCATTCCATTTTAGTCCTTGTACTTTCAATAAATCTTAAAATTAGTCCATACCGTTAGTTTGAAGTTAATTTTTCGAAATTGGTTAAATAATAATAATAATTTTCATGCAAGAAAAGACACAATATGAACATATTTCCAAAATTTATAGAAGGAAGACTAATAGAGACTAATTTTTTTTAGAAAAGTTTAACAATAAACTAACAATAGGGACCAATTTTAAGCTTTATTGAAAGTACATAGACTAAAATGGTATTTTAACCAAACTTTAATAAATGAGTATTTCATAATAAACTTAATTCATTTTTGTTAAATTAAAATATGTATAATAAAATATATTATAAATTACATGATATTGAAAAATAATAATTATACAAAATTTATAACATATGTTCATAAATTAATTAATAATAGTCTATATTCAACCTAATATTTAGTTTGTAACTACAACTAGTTTTATGGTTTATAAATATATTATCAAACATATTTTAAACAATTTTTTAAATTGGAATCCAATTTCTAAATATGTTACCAAACACATCTAAAAACATGAACTACAACTCTCTTTTTATTGAATCGCTTGTTTTCCAATCTCTGTTTTTATATCACCAACCAAACGCACTCTTAGTAATTGCATTTCTGGTCGAATTTCTGTATCAAGTTTTTGATGGAGGTACTAAAACGGAGAAATCTAGGCAATCAGAGGAGTTCAAATATGCAAATGATCAAGTGCTAGCCTCAATGTGGACAGACAATAATCAATATTCATAAACTGTAATTTTTCTTACAGCAACACATGGACTACTAACACATCATACATAGACTGATTCTAAGAGTGAGCCACTTCCACTCACACAGAGATGACTAACCTGAATATGATCCTTTGACACAGCAAGCATGAATTCCGCAACTTCCTCTGTACCATGGTCATGATCATTAGGCTGCAAAATAAGACCAATTGAATATATTGGATACAAGGAAAAAAGACTGTAATTAAACGAAGTACAAATGTGATTGATACAGCCAGAGAAAAATTAAAAACACATTTAATTCAACATACAAATTATTTAACAAACATATTTTTCAACCAAAAATATGGAATATAAAATGTCATTCAAATGAGGAAAGCAGTACGTAACTTAATATTTCATCAACAATCCAAAGGACACAAACTGTCTTTAGCATGGCTCTTAGTCAGCAAGTATGGAATTGAGCCCTGTGATGGAATTCTGTAAATAGATGCATTTTTAATGATACTTGTATAAACTTTCTAGGTTTTTATACTTTGGATATTTTTTAGCAGTCCCCTATAGCTTTCTGGGGGTTTCCCCCTTTTTAACTTAAAAAAAGATAAAATAATAAATAATAATAATAATAAATTATTGTTTCTCTTCAAAACTAGGGAAAGGAAAATCATCAACAGCCTATCCTGGAAACAAGTATAAAGATTGGACAAACGCATGCGCATTGGTTTAATGAGAGACAATGAGGGGGTGAATATTAACCAATTTCTTCTCCTTCAACAATAAGGCTAACCAAGAGAGTTAGGGAAGTAGGAAGTCATTGATGCTATCTTCTCCGGTAGCTTATCCTAAATTCAATGGAAGAATCCCCTACAAAACTAAAATAAAACTAAATGCATAAAAATTCAATCAAAAGACACTTTACTTTTGCTGCGAAGTCTTTCGGTTTTTCTTAGATAATGCTCTGGACAAGTAATTTGTTTTTCCAAGTAAATCCCACTAGTTCTCTAGACCAGAGCTCAATATTACAGCAATCTTAGTGAGGGAGTCAATAACCATATTCTGATGCCTCCTACCGTACAAAGTTATTCTAGTAGGGGCAAGAAAGGAATTTAGACACTGAGTTAGTTTAGTTAGTGGGGGCAAGGGTGATCGTGCGTAGTATAGGAAAAGGTAGTTTGTTACTTTTGTAGGGATTGGAAGGGAGCAGGATCATTATGTGGTATTTTGTGGCTGTTTGGCTTAGTAGGAGAGGTTCCCAGATCTCTCGAATTAGCCGGTGGTTTGTGGTTAGTTTCCTTAATTCTGTTCTGGTGTGGTTTGGTGTGTTTTGGAACTCTTGGTGAGGAATTATCACTAGAACAGTATCTTGTTATTGTGCTTCTCTGGTTTGCTGTGTTTTTGTGAGTTTTGCAGTTGAATCTGGAGGAGGAAACCTAACACTATATCATAGACTTAGAACTGAGTCAAAACCATGTCTTACAGCTAAAACCTGCTAAAGCAATATTAACCAGAGCAATTTTCCTCCCTTGTGATATTTGATTGTGCACAGTGAAAAACGGTTAAGGTCAGATTATAGGACACCTGGATCAAAGAAATTCTGAAATACCTCTAGCAATAGACCAGTCACAAATCCTTGCTGAAGAGGATGACCAAATGGAGATCCACCAAGCAATGCATCTCGAACTCGATCATTAAAACTGAAAAAACATGATAAATTTAAAATCTCCCAATATTACTTTACATTTTTGTGCACAAAAGAAACACGTGCCAAGCTAATAGGGTAAACCTTGTTTCCTAACTAGCAAACAGTTACATTTATAAATTGAGACAAAATAGCACAGACATCAAGATGAGGCGTATTTTTATTCATTCAATCAACCAAGAAAATTCACAAAGGCACAAGATCCAAAAGGTAGTAAAGTCTCTCCATCTTTAAGATCTCTTTGAACATAAAATGGGAAAAATAAAATGATCTTGCGTTTTTCAATAAAATTGCCATCCAAGAGAAGCCACTAGTTAGTCCATCTCAAGGGTTGTTTAGCAGATATGTGTGAGGCCACCGATCATAGCACAATATCATCGAAGGGGCAAGAAAGGAAATTCGTCAGGAGACAAGTAGTTAGGGGTTAGGGTGGTGGGATAGTGGGGAAGGTGGTTAGGACCACTCGTCTGTTATGGCTTTATATTTAGTATTTCGTTTTTGATTTTCCATTATGCTTTCTGTGTGTAATTTGCTAGAGCAAATAGGAGGGAGGAGAGGTTCCCAGCCCTTTCTAATCAGGCTGGGCATTTTGTATTGCCTTAGGGCTTCTGGTTGTTCCGTTATCAATAGAAGTAAGGGGAACCTTACATATTGGTATCAGAGCATCCTTACCTGGGGGAAGATCGCCTAAATGGCTCAGAAGAGAATGGAAGAGCGAATGGATTTAGCGGATCGGGAAAGGGAAGAGATGAAGGTGGAGCTTGAGGGAATACAAGAGAAGGTGTTGAGGATACCTGCTATTGAAGAAGGAGTAGCTTCCCTATCGAAGTCTCTGACGACGCTAGTCACGGAGTGGGCAGCATTGCGGGCAAGATCAGGGGTCTTTGGAGAGGGACAGAGCTCAGTTCAGAAGTTAAAGAGTTATGCGGAGTCGGGGGGGGCTTCGGACTCGGGAGTCGTGGGAGAGAACAAAAGTGTACCGATAAGAGAAGAGGATAGCGCCGGAGATCGAAACAAGTTTTAGAAGGTGGAGATGCCGGTATTCGGAGGAGAAGATCCTGACTCATGGTTGTTCAGAGCGGACAGGTATTTTCAAATTCACAAACTATCTGATTCTGAAAAGCTCATTGTAGCGGTGATCAGCTTCGAGGGAGTAGCTTTGAATTGGTATCGGGGAAAGGAGGAACGCGAACCATTCTCAGGCTAGGAAGACTTGAAGCTGCGGTTACTAGCGAGATTTCGTAAGGCCAAAAAAGGGAGTGTTCTGGGTCGATTTCTGGCTGTGAGGCAAGAAACAACAGTGGTCGAGTATTGCAATGAATTTGAACTGTTGATGGCCCCCCTGCCGCAGTTGTCGAACGACGTGCTGGAAAATACTTTCATGAACGGCTTGAATCCGGTGATCCGAGCAGAGGTCTCATGTTGGCGACCGGCTGGGCTAGATAACATGATGGAGACGGCCCAATTAATTGAGGATAGAGAACTGGCCCGCGTGGAGGCCTCCAGAAGCGGCCCAGTTGGGGGAAGGAGCGGCCCACAAAACCCTAGAACTATTGGGAGTGGGGGAAGAGAAACAGTGAAGGCCCAGGAGATTGTACCTACGCGTACAATCACGTTGACAGGAAATCATCCAGGAGCGCCACGTCGTGAAGGGCTCATGAGAAGATTGACGGATATGGAATTTCAACGCCGCAAGGAAAAGGGGCAATGTTTTCGCTGTGAAGAGCGATACACAGTGGGCCATAAGTGTAAAGCGAAAGAACTACGAGCGATGGTGGTCCATGCCAATGGCGAGGAGTCGGAAATCATGGAAGAAGAACCCGCGATTATTGAACAGGAAGTGAATCAAGGCGAAGAAGAAAGGGATGCGGTTGAACTCTCGTTGAATGCGGTCGTGGGGATCACGGACCCAGGAACGATCAAAGTAAGGGGAAAAATTAAAGAACAAGACGTGGTGGTCTTGATCGATTGTGGAGCGACACACAACTTCATATCACAACGACTGGTAGAAACGTTGAAGATACCGTTAACGGAAACAGCCAACTACGGGATCATCATGGGTGGTGGAATTGCAGTCAAGGGCAAAGGGGTATGCAAGGGGGTAATGGTTAATTTGGATGAATTGACAGTGGTGGAGAGCTTTCTTCCCCTGGAGTTAGGAGGGATCGACGTGGTACTTGGGATGCAGTGGTTACACACTCTGGGAGAGACGAGTGTACATTGGCCTTCTTTGACGATAAAAATAGGAACAGGGGAGGAGCAAGTCGTTATAAAAGGGGACCAGAGCTTGACAAAGTCCAAAGTAACCTTGAAGAAAATGATGAAGACCTGGGAGGTGAGTGATCAAGGTTTTCTAGTTGAATTCAAAGCCTTGGAGGCCATACAACCCGAGGGCGAAGCTGCAAATCCTTTGACTCTCGAAGGATTACCCCTCGGGGTTGGTCGCTTATTGCAAGAAAATGAGGGAGTGTTCGGGCCCCCTGCTACCCTACCACCATACAGAGAGATAGACCATCGCATCCACGTAAAAGAAGGGGCAAATCCAGTGAACGTTCGGCCATACCGCTATGCCCAAGTGCAAAAAGGGGAGATAGAACGCCTAGTGGAAGAGATGTTACACGCAGGGGTAATTCGCCCAAGCGTAAGCCCTTACTCCAGCCCGGTGTTGCTCGTCAAGAAAAAGGATGGGGGATGGCGGTTTTGCGTGGACTACAGGGCTCTGAACAATGTAACCATCCCCGACAAGTTTCCCATACCGGTTGTTGAAGAATTACTGGATGAACTTCGAGGATCACAGGTCTACTCTAAGGTAGATTTGAAATCAGGGTACCACCAAATACGGGTCTACGAGAAGGACATTGAGAAAACGGCATTCAGGACACATGAAGGACATTACGAGTTCGTGGTGATGCCATTTGGCCTAATGAATGCGCCCTCGACATTTCAAGCACTTATGAACAGAATCTTCAAACCCTTCCTACGCAGGTTCATTCTAGTTTTCTTCGATGACATATTGATTTACAGCAAGGATTATGATGAACATTTAAAACACTTATCAGTGGTTTTCGATATTTTGAGAGAGAATCAGTTGTTTGCGAACCGAAATAAGTGTCAATTCGCTCAGGCTCGAATCGAGTACTTGGGACATTGGATATCGTCTGAAGGGGTAGAAGCCGACCCGGAGAAGATCAGAGCCATGTTAAGATGGCCAGTACCTCATAATATTAGTGCGTTGCATGGATTTTTGGGTCTGACCGGGTATTATCGGCGATTCGTCCAGAATTATGGAGCCATGGCTGCTCCCTTGACTCAATTACTGAAGAAAGGAGCCTTCGAATGGAATGCTGAAGCCACGAAAGCTTTTGAGGGGTTGAAGAAAGCAACGGTAACCTTGCCGGTACTAGCCCTGCCCGACTTCAGCCGTCCCTTCGTAGTAGAAACGGATGCATCGGGAACAGGGCTAGGCGCGGTGTTATCCCAAAACAAACGGCCCATTGCATACTATAGCCATACTTTGTCCCCTAGAGCCCAAGCCAAATCAATCTATGAGCGAGAATTGATGGCAATTGTATTGGCCATACAACGTTGGAGACCATACTTATTGGGCCAAAAATTTGTAGTTCAAACAGATCAGCGTGCACTTAAGTTCCTATTGGAGCAGCGTGTGATACAACCACAGTATCAACGGTGGATAGCAAAATTGTTGGGGTACGATTTCGAAGTACAATATCGACCCGGGCAGGAAAACAAGGCAGCTGATGCTCTGTCTAGATTGCCCCCAATGGCCCAATTAAACTCCCTGTCCGTTCCTGCGATTATAGAGGTCGAGACTATTAAAAGGGAGGTTGCAGCTGACACTAAGTTAGCAAAGATAGTTCAGCAACTGAAAGAGGATGAAGACAATGTCCCCAAATTCTCATGGGTACAAGGGAACCTGCTTTATAAAGGGAGGTTAGTATTATCCAAAAACTCAACTCTCATTCCCACTATTCTGCACACTTATCACGACTCAGTCTTGGGTGGACACTCGGGATTCTTAAGAACTTACAAAAGATTGACTGGAGAATTGTATTGGGAAGGGATGAAGGCGGATGTCAAGACGTATGTGGAGAACTGTCTGATATGTCAAAGAAACAAGACATTGGCAATTTCACCAGCAGGGTTGTTGGCACCATTGGAAATTCCCGAGAGAATTTGGGAGGATCTCTCAATGGACTTCATAGAGGGACTGCCGAAGTCAGGAGGTTTTGACACAATTATGGTGGTAGTGGATAGATTGAGCAAAATGGCACACTTTATGGCACTCAAACACCCGTATACGGCCAAATCAGTGGCAGAGGTTTTTGTGCGAGAAATAGTCAGACTCCATGGCTATCCGAGGTCAATTGTATCAGATCGGGATAAAATTTTCCTCAGCCACTTTTGGACAGAGCTGTTTCGGGTACAAGGAACTAAGTTGAGCAGAAGCTCTTCGTATCACCCACAGTCTGATGGGCAAACAGAAATCGTTAACAAGGGTCTGGAAACCTACCTGAGGTGCTTTTGCAGTGAGCGACCAAAGCAGTGGACAACATGGTTGAATTGGGCTGAATTTTGGTATAATACGACCTATCACATATCTATCGGCATCACTCCTTTTCAGGCAGTGTATGGTCGAACTCCACCCCCATTGATATCCTATGGTATGGTAAAAACAACAAATGCTACTTTGGAGCAACAACTAGTGGAAAGGGACACAGCATTGGATGTTTTAAAAACCCATCTGCAATCAGCCCAAGAAAGGATGAAGAAGTATGCGGACCGAAAACGAACAGAGGTGATCTATGAGGTGGGGGATTGGGTGTTCCTAAAGGTAAGACCATATCGACAAATTACCCTCGCGAAGAAAAGGAATGAGAAGCTTGCTCCCAAGTATTTTGGGCCGTATTACATTGAAAAGAGAATCGGAACAGTGGCTTATAGACTCCGCTTACCAGCTGAAGCAACTATCCACCCTGTTTTTCATGTATCCCAACTAAAAAAAGCTGTAGGCAACCACCAAGAGGTCCAAACCGACCCCCCGATGTTGTCTGAGGAATTTGAATGGGTGGCAGTGCCCCAAGAGGTTTATGCTTATCGTGTTAATGACCAGACTGGGGAAGAGGAAGCGTTAATTGGATGGCAGGGGTTGCCTGAGCATGAAGCTACGTGGGAGAAAATACGAGAATTTCAACAACAATTTCCTGAATTCAACCTTGAGGACAAGGTTTCTCGGCAGCACGGGGGTAATGTGAGGCCACCGATCATAGCACAATATCATCGAAGGGGCAAGAAAGGAAATTCATCAGGAGACAAGTAGTTAGGGGTCAGGGTGGTGGGATAGTGGGGAAGGTGGTTAGGACCACTCGTCTGTTATGGCTTTATATTCAGTATTTCGTTTTCGATTTTCCATTATGCTTTCTGTGTAATTTGCTAGAGCAAATAGGAGGGAGGAGAGGTTCCCAGCCCTTTCTAATCAGGCTGGGCATTTTGTATTGCCTTAGGGCTTCTGGTTGTTCCGTTATCAATAGAAGTAAGGGGAACCTTACAATATGCAATCAAATCCATTCTTCACTTAGGATGTGACACTTCGTGGATAAGAGTTACTATTATTGGTAAGTCCCGCATCCAACAAACAAAAATATATAAGAGGCAAAACAATATCATATATTATGGTAGTGAAATTAAGTTAGATGTTTTTCATGCAATGTATATGCTTTCAACACATGGAAACATTTATTGTCTGCTATCATAAAACTTGCACAAGAAACAAAAGTATATACCTCCCGATTCCAGTTCCAAAAAGATTGAACTGTGATGCATTTACTCCACGACCATTTTTTGCAACTTCACCAAAGTCCCATCCTTCACCATATCTAAATTGAAATATGAGAGAAGGCAAAAGAATCTTCAAATATAACATTAGATTTAAATTATGCTACCAACACAATGTGCAATAGTTAGGAAATTTGCCCAAACTTACATGTAGATACTTGAACCATCAACTCCATTATTTTCCTTTGTTAAGCTTTGTAGTGCATTTTTTGCTTTCAACTTCAGGTAAACCACAAATTTCATGCAGACCATAAGTCTACTCTTAATTTCAAAGTTTATGTACACTTGGCTCAATAGTCATTGAAACATTAGAAGTTTCGAAGTATCAGATAATGAAAATTGAAAATAAGTGTTGCACTTGAATTACGAAGCTCTATAAGTACTATGCATGAATTTAAGTGAAAATAAAGTCACATACCATAGTATTTTTCATCAAATGCCCCATAAGATCAAACCGAAATCCATCAACCTGATAAACATCAAGAAATTAGATTCGACAGATATAAAAGTCAGGTTCTGTCTGCATGCAACTGCATAAAGGAGCTGAAGATTCAATCTTTTTGCATATTAATACCTTATAATCAACTACCCACTGTAAGATATCATCCACAATCATGCGTTCAACCATAAAATGCTCACTGGCAGTGTTATTTACACAGGTACTGTTCTCAATGAAACCATCAGTGTTCCTTCTCAAATAGTAACCTGGTACAATCTACCAGAGAGGAAAAGCATATCACAAAGAAAAACAGAAAACCCCATCGAGAAAATGTAAACATGACGAGGTAAGACATGAACAATGAAATCTTTAGTGGTGGGCTGAGCAATCTTGAAAGCACAAGAGTACATTAAAAGCAATTATAGGCTGAGACCTTATCAAGAACAGAATTTGGATCAAAAGGTCCATGTCCATGTAGATGATTATAGACAACATCCAACACAACACGAAGGCCAATTTGGTTAAGTGCCTGTAACAAATATTGAATACTTTAAAATGAAAGACTGCGCTACTTGCAATTGATAACTGAATATATATTGATCTAGACTTGTTAGAAACACAAAGAAATTTGTCAACCTGAACCATCTTTCTGAACTCAATCAAACGACAAGGACCATTAGGATCACTGGCATAGCTTCCTTTAGGTACTCCCCACAGAATAGGATTATACCTAAAAAGACACAACAAAGTTACAAACATACACAAATAAGACTGTAAAACTCAAAGAACCAAACAACTTCAAAGAAGACTCCAAAATCAGGACCTTACCCCCAGTTATACCCATCACTGTTTTGGATATCTGCAATTAATGATTGCTGTTCAGCTGAATCTGGAGGAAGATTTTCCAGAAGTTTGATATCTGCAACATATCTTATGTAGACAGTGAGTGCCAAACACATCAAATGCTACAAGAAATCCCATAATCAACTCAATGTAGACTTAAGAAACACCATTCATTTGCGATCATGTATTGATAGGACCCAAGTACACATTATTGATTCTAGAAGAGAGAACAAAAGCCAGGAGAATGCACCACATTTGGTGGAAGCAGATTGTTGTTAGTTAGCTAGGGGCAGTTTGGCAATTTGCTTCATGGATTGATCCAACTTGCACACTTAATTCTAACAGTGAGTTGTAGTAGTTAGATTCTGAGATTAATTATAGATAAGAAAGGGGGAAAAAAGTAGAGGAAAGACGAAAGTAGCTTGATTAGTGAGTTCTTAGGAGAGTACAGGATCTTCTCTCTGATTGTCATGGTTCATGATGCCTATATACAAGAGTTACCAACGGAGATAGAGGCAAGATTCATATGCCAATGGAAAAGATTGGTGCTCAATACTATTCAAATGGAGCCCGGAGGTGCATTGCAAGATTGAATCTGTATTACAGCAGCAAGGGGTACTGAAACAAGGCATTGAGAATCGAGATCTTAAGGAAGTTAAAAGTAAATATAATATGTGAAAAGTTCACCTGAAAGAACAGAGGCAGAATGTACATCAAGATGAAAGAACCCACCCAAATGCCTCTAATGCCAGGAACATAGTTAGCTAACATAGGATTCGAAGGGAATGAAAGAAATGCATGCCCCTAATGGCGGGAACATTGTTCACTGGCAGTTGCTCCCAAATCAATGTTGTGAAACCTTTGAAAAGTGTCTTAAGGGATAATGCACTCCAATTGGAGGTGTGCAACATATGATCTCGAGAACTTTCAACAACTTTCTGTCTGTCTTCAAAAAAAATCTCCTACATCTCTCAACTGCAAGTTCTTTATTTGTAAGAAACTAACAACTTTTCAGTGAAGATATTCCATACTCTAAACATTGAATTATGAAGCACTCTACCAGGTTTATAAAAATCATACATAGTACCCTAGTATTCTGATAATACTTGAACAATAGGGGATGAAAAGGTTGGGATGAAAACTTTTCAATTGATAACAAAAAGTGCAAGTGAAAAAGTGGAACATTTTGCGTACCAAAGCTATGTCTCTACTGGTAACTAGGTTCAGATGGGCAAACAATAAACCAAGATGGCCAAAACAGTCTTTTTCAGTTTTGGATCAACAATTGAAACATCACAAAAGGCAAACCAAAGACATACACTTACCGAGAGACTTCCACTTTGTCTTGTCATCATCAACACCACCAAATTGGAAGGTTGGAAGTAGATGAACATGACTAATACCAGCATCTGATAGCTTCTTTAAATGAGTGATACCAGCAGAATCCTTCAAGTGGCATATGCTTATTGTTAAACACTATTATATTCAATCCTACAAGATCAGCTTCTTATTCTGATATCCAGATATCCAATGAATGTGTAGTGTATAAGGATGATGACAATAGAGAGGAATCCTACAACTTTCAGCTTCCTAGTCAAACGTCCAATTCATGCATGATGTGTAAGGTAAGGGATAAAACATGCATGGCATATAAGGGAAGAAGGGAGAAAAACTTTTATTGTTAAAGCAATTAAGGAAACGAAGTTGGTTAAGATAAACAAATGCAAATCAGCAAATAACCGATTCACACAATGGGATGAAAAGTAGGACTACCTGCAAAGTGAAAGCCATATAACCACCACGCAGATCAGGATGCACACTTTGATCACTTATACTGCACTATGAACATTAAAAGAATTTAATTGCAAAGAGTACAGCACAAAGCGGAAAGAGATGATTAAATCAGGAAAGGCAATGCACACAACACTATTAGTCACAGTAAAATCCAAGATTTTCCACTTCTGTTGCTTGGAATTAACTTTTTTTCTGAATAAATTGGAAGAAAATTATTGTCACGAATGCCAAATCTAACAAAAGAATCGCATCAGCTTCTTTGGTCTTTTGACCTTTTTCATACCTTTTCTACCCCTTTTTAAGATGGAGTAAAGATCAGGAGAAGGTAAAACTTGTCAGTTTTCAGTTTTTAGCTTCATTATTTAGCAGAGATAATGAAATAATAGGTCAAGCATATCTTATCCCACAAAAGTAATATAGTAATACAGCATGAAAGTTAAAGGTCAGTTTTCTCCTACATTCAAGAATAGGGGAAACTTTAGCATATAATTTTCAACACTTCCTCCAATGTTTTAACTGAAAATTAGAGTGCAATCATGAAAAAGCTCTGAACACAGTAAGAATCGAGTACTTACCTGAAATCCCTTACATGCAACTCATAAATACTAATGTCAGAAAAGTAATGCAATGGGGGTTTCTCATCAGCCAATTTATCCCATCCCTCAGGTTTTAAGTCATCAGAGCCAAGATCAATGAACAATGTCAGCCTTCCATCTGATGAGACCCTGCTCTAGCAATAAAAAGAGTGGAGTATATGTAAAGCCTGCGCTTTCTTGCAAGTATCCGTATACATGTCTGAAACAATGCTGCATAGTTTTTTGGGTCAGAGGTTTGTACCCTCTAGAATAAGGATCAGTACTAAAGCATTTTTCAACTTGCAAGGTGTTAGGATGGTAGACTGTTACTTCATATTCATAATAACAGCCTTCCCAACTTTTTGGTCCTTCAGTTCTCCAAACGCCATCAAGCTCCTCAAGCTGAATAACTTCAAAGGGCATCCCACCCACTGGGTCCCTGTAAATTTGAGCCTGTACAGCCTGCTTGATGCAGCAGAAAGAGAGTAGAATGAATAGGTTAAAATTCAAAAGATGCAAATCAGATTGTGATAATAGGCTACATTGGTATGGCATTGGCTAGATAATAGGAAATTGGCATACCTGGGCAGTTGGAGCCCAAAGGTAAAGTGATACAGCCTCTTTCGAGTAAACTGCACCTAGAGGACCTTCATATGAGAACAAATCATCCAGAACACCAGGTAGCTGCAGGCAAGTAATATTGTTGCATTGACTGTAGGCTGTACACCATAAAGACAGGCATGATATATCAGTGGGAAAAAAAAAACATTGGTCTCTGAATAAGAAACTGCACTATAAGTCTATAATATGACATCCATGTTTTGAAAGACCATGTCCTTTTAATATTATTGTGGGAAGGAAGACATGCAACAATGTTACTGCACAAATAGCAATTGTCAGGATACATCAATTGTACAGAAGCATCAAACATTTGATCAAGAATGACTGCCACAGTTCTACAATCAAAATCATGCCATCGTCTTTTTCCTTTTTCCTTGTTCTTTTTTCTCTATCTTTTTCTTTCAACTCTAAAGATTGAGGAGATAGAAGAGATAGGTGGTAGCTTAGGCCTAAACTTTAATGTATATGTTATTTAGGTATAGTTGAATGCTATAACATAACAGGTAGAGAAACAAAGCAAAGAATATCATTACAGTTGAAAGTGGCTACTGCCAGTTGACATTTGAGGAGTGTTTCAACGTCCGATCCAGGAGGGACTGTGAAAGGGCAGTAGTTTTGAATATGAGGGAACTTTTTGATCACCTAACAACATAAAGCGATATCTATCAGTTTTTTTTTATAACGTCTAAGAAGCCTTTTTATTCATAACAACAACAAAATGGAGGTTATACACAAGCAAATCACAAAGACTAGTGGCTACAATTTGTTTAAAATTGTTACTGGTTAGTGGTTCCTGAGTACATTTTCTGGAAGCGGGCCATGGTCTTTTTCCAGCTTAATTTTCACATCGTAGCCTGTCAATAAGAAAGTTAATCAGCATATTCTCTTTTTGATTTCAACACAGTCACAGTCTAGCTATAACAATCATACCTTCGACTACACCATCTTTAACACGCAGAGTAGCCATTTTACTGGCAAACAGATAGCACGAACCGCTTCCATCTTCCACATTCCACGCTATAACATATCTGCTCACCCAAAAAGCTCTAGAGTACAACAAGCTATCTTCCAACTATTCACAGTTTAAGACAAAAAGAAATGTCCATCATACAGCATATAGTCAATCGCAACGATGTAGCATAGCAATTCAAGTAGTTCAAGACCTTGGGGACCAATTCATTTCCTGTAAATTACTCGTAGATTTGTATTTTTCCCATCTAAACGAAGTGATCCACGAGAGTACATTTATGATCCCTATTATAATAACCTCAACCACTTGAGCTGATGCCTATCTAAATTTCCTTTTTCCCTTTGTTGCTATCGGAACTGAAGTCGGTCCTACTCGTAGATTAAGACGGAGAGTACCGTAGAACCAAAGAATTGGTCTCCTATACCAAATTATGACATGTGAGAAATGGAAATAGAACCTGAGAAGTTGAAGTAGATTCCTCGAGCGACATTGATGCGGAAGAGGAGCAGTAAAGTGGTCCACTGCGAAAGTGGACATCGGGATAATGAGACTGAGAAGCTCCAGCTACGGAGAAGAGACCGCCGGCCGGAGGAGATGAAGAAAACGCGGCGATACGGGAAGGAAGATGGTAGCAGAAGGCAGTTGCAGGAGATGACGAAGGTAAGAGATGGAGGGAAGAGGAAAACAGAAGAGACATTTTTTTTTTTTACCGAGTTTCGATCTTGCGAGGGGAAAAGAAATTTTTGCTGGATATTTTCTGCTGAAAATGTGTACAGTGTACAGTGTGCGTGACGTGATAATTTTTTTTTTATGACACGTGGTAATTATTTTTAGTTTTATATTCTTCCAAATTAGAAAATTAAAATATATTTCATAATGCCTTTTGTTGAGATCTAATCCAACTTTTAAGATAGTAATGGGTATCTTTAAGATAGTAATAGGTATCTTTATAAGTTATATGAGCTATGTCTAGATTATCTATATCATAATATTTTTCGTTATTTGTTTATATAATGAGAAATTAAAGTTTGTTTAATGATTTTTTGAAAAAAAATATTATTTTTTACTCTAAACTCGACAAAGTGTATCAAATTTTACTATAAATTTTCAATTTCAGGAAATTGCATCTCTTTTATTAAAAAAAAGTGAAATTTCATCTTTTTTTTTTTTTTAGTTCAACAACATTTGGCAGTGACAGGATTCGAACATTTAACCTCTTGATCGAGATTACATATCAATTAACATTGAGCTATGTTCATTCTGTTTAATGAAATTCCATCTTAAACTTTGATGAGTGTTGCAATATTTGCACTAAACTTGAATAAATATTACAATTTTTACCCTTTAATATACATCACTAAACCAAAGAAAGTTAGGTTCAAACTACCTCCTCATTTATCACAGTGGATAACTAGGGGATATGAAGAAGTTTCTTCTGCATTTGATTCCACTATGATCAAAGAGAGAGGACCAACAACATGGGATTGCAAATTCCTCATCCCCTCAAGAATCACCTTCATTTCCAGAACTTTTATACTCCAATTCCTTGAAATTTTATGACAACCAATCAAGATTGGAGAACCTGAGAAGTCACGAACTATCCATCCTAAACCGCCCATTCCTGCTGACTGGGGTCAGCATCAAGCTTCGCTCTCCACTTCGATAACATTGCTTTCAATCAATTTGGAAATTAAAAGCTTGTTCGATTTGATGTCACTGCAATTCATAATATTTTTGTGTGACTAAAGGCTCCATAAACTAATAATAGATTTGCAAATATTCTAATACTTTTTGTTACCCATTATAAGTCCTCTTATTTTTATAGTTCAAAAGTGATAAAAACTCGCTTCTAAATTTAAAGTAAATAATTTAGATTTTTTTTATCCGGCAAATTTGCATTATATAAACTCTATTTTCTTTGAATTTTAAATCAATTTCTAAAATGTTTACCAATATAAAATAATAATAAACATTATATTGTTCTGCTTTAATTTATTTTTAAATTTTGATTTTTTATATCAAATATAAATAAATATATTTTTAAACTTTGGTTAAAATTTAAATTTTCATCTCCAATTCTTCTATATTTATATAGAGAAATCAATCTTATTTCCAATTGAATAAACTGATGGTAATGCATATCAATGAGTTTAAAATTATGTTTTTTTTTAAATACGTTTAAAATTATCGTTATAAAAACTTGTGTCCTCCTAATCCTAACATGAGTTTTTGGATCCACAAACTAACAATTCTTGTCACCAATGACTTTCAGTTGATTTTTTTTTATTATATTTAGATAATATAATTTTGTTCGTCCTCAAAACTTATATTATGAGTCTGTCCCTGGTTTCGAACGTTTTCCTACAAAACAAAACACAAGGGGTTGGTATCAATTATTTTTTTGATAATGGGTATCAATTCCTTTTTTGATAATGTGTTTGCCAAGCGGGGATGATGTCTTAAATGATTTTTCAAGAACAAATTTTAGCTTTTGGCATGGTTTTGCCTTCCAGAAATTATGTCTTTCTTTTTTTGTTTGGGAGGAGTCTGAAGAGGAAGATTTTTCTTCTTGACCAAGGTTCATGCCTAGATGGTAGGCACTCTTAACAGAGGAGATGAGATGCCTTTTGAGTCAAGACTCCAAATTACCTCATATTTAGATCTTCTATAACTAATAGGGTATTAAGAATGGCTTCAGCATTAGCTGGTAAGCATTCTCATGTGCATTTAATAAATATAAAACATATGTCGTACAAAATTATGAAGTTTCATAGAAAAATGACACATGTTTTTGTTTTTTTTTTTTAATTAAAATGATGGGGTGCTTTTAGAGAAAATTGAATACAAGGTAAACATTGCAACACGTGTATAAGTTTAAGGTTCAATTTGATGAAATTGAAAGTTTATGGTGAAAATTGATACAACTTGCCAAGTTTGGGCATGTTTGGGAGCGATTTTGAAATTGTTAAAATCACTTTTGTCGTATTCAAAATAACTCCGAAACATGCTTTTAATTATTTAAAAACATTTTTATGGTATGAAAATTGTATTAAAAAGCGTAAAATCAAACATTAAGTTAATTTTGAATGATTAAAGGCATGCTTCAGAAAAATTTTAAACCAAACAAAAGTGATATAAATCATTTTAAAATCACTCTCAAATATGTTCTTACATGTCACACATAAAAATTATCCAATTACCATCTTTATTTTAAATCATAAAAAATAAAATATTATCCTTATAATTCTTATTTTATGAGATTAATTTTCATATTTTATCATTGCATTAATATTTATAAAAAACAAAGGTAGAGAAAATAAAATGCAAAAACAAACGTATAGTATAAAGACAATTTTATAGGTAGGAAGCAAGCAGTGTTTTAAATTGCACTTGACATGTCGGTGGGGGGAAGTTCGTTTTTCCCCCCATTTCGTCGACATGTCATTGACGTCTCGACATTTCGTTGTTGTTGTTTTTTTTTTTTATACTTCAAATGTCTTCTCTACTTCTCTCCTTTTCTTTTCTTTTTTTTGTTTTTGTATTTCTTTTTTTTATTATTATTATATAAACAAAACAAAATACATAGAGCAATTAGAGAAGAGTTTAGAATGTGTATATATGACACTCTCTTAAACTGTAATACATAATAGACCCAATCAATAAACTGATTTACACATAACCCCCACTAGGGCGCTTCGCCCCTGACTCGTTGACTGGGCAGCGAGACCCCTGTACTTGGTCATTTGAAGCGCTAGATAACAAGTTCAAGGAATTTCTACACTCCAATTCCAATTCTCTTAATTTCCCTCCAATTCTCTCAATTTCCCTCTAATTCTATTAAATTCATTTCAATTCTCTCAATTCTCCTTCATAATTGTCACATTGAATATACAAAATTACATATATTTTAGATATATGATGTTAAGAAGAGTAATCAATTATATTTATACTATAATTAAGTCACAATTAAGGTTTCATGAAATAGTTCAAATAATTTTAATCAACTTTCAATTTTTTTTTTGCAAATTCCTACTCGCATCGACATTTCAAATTTTTAATTGACATTTATATTTAAATATTGTCTTAATTTTTAGATGTGATGCTTAAAAATAGTCTATTATAGTCTAATTAAGTCAAAATCAAAGTTTCATTGGCTAATTCAAACAATTTCCATCAATTTCTGCGATTTTCCGTAAATTTTCCTGAAATTTCCCGTAAATTTTCCGTAAAATTTCGGAAAATTTTCCATCGACATTTGAATAAATTTTGGACCTCGACAATTCCATCGACATCGACATTTCGAACTTTGGAAGCAAGTCGCCATTTTTTATGCTATATTGCGCATTTTGTATCGCTCGTGAACAAGACATAGCTAAGAAGGAAATAAAGGAATTATGAGGGCAATTGTCTCCATCTATTTTATCTTACATTAAAATAATTATATCAAAGCATATCTCAATTGCTTAAGACATTATATCATTAATTAAAATATCATAAATTTGTAAATTTGAGCATTGTATAATTAGTTATATCATATTTTCGACAAAAAAGTTAGAAGTTCAAATTCTCACCATCACATGTTTAATGATAGGTTAAAAAACATCTATCCCACCTATTGTTGAACTAACAAATAAGATTAAAATAATTATATTAAATTTAAAAAAAAAAAAAAAAAAAAAAACTAATTTTAAGGATGTAAGTAACCAAACTAAATTGAGGTTTTCAAATTAATTCGGGTCGAACAAACCCAAGTAAATTCGATTTAGTTCGGTTAAAACTGACCAATAATCGTTAACCAAACCGAAATGAAAGAAATATCCAACAAAAAATAAATTGAAAACAAAATTGAACCGATCTCCCTATATTACACGGTTTACACCCCTATCTAATTTATCTCCGCTTTTTTTTTTTTTTTGGTTAAATTGAAAGATTATATGTAAAAGTTAATATGTAAAATTATTGTGAAATTTTTTGGCTCCACTCACTTGTGAGTCGTGATGAAATTTATTTTATATGTTTTTTTTCTTTGATCAAATGAGAAGGGGGATGGATTAAAATTTCTAACTGAAGTTGAAGCCAACTTGAGTATAGTTTGTAAGGCACCACTTTTTTTTCTTAAAGTCGGAAGTTTGAATCTCCACACTCCACATCTATTGATCTTAAAAAGAAAAAAAATTAGTTCAATTATACCTACATAGGTAAATTCATTATTAAGTTGATACTCATGTCTTTCCTTACACTAATATAGCGTAGTATAAAAAATGGAGGTATCATAGTCTTATATGGGAAATGAACAAGGGCCAAAACATTACCATTGAGGAAAAAATCTCTCTCTCTCTTTCTTTGTAAATGGCGTTTGGCGCGTATAGTTAAGTTGAGTTGGGTAGAGTTAGTTTGTCAGTGAGTTCAGAAGTATGTGTTTGGAGTGCAAAGTTGAGTTGTCAGGGCTATCTGGTGCAGTTTTTTGTAACCCAAAGTAGATTGATTTTCAACTAACTGTTTTTGTTTCCTTAATTTTTATTTTTTCCAATCATTCATCTATAAACATATTTTATCAACGTTCCAACATATTTTTTCAACTTTCCAACATTAAATTCAAATGTCCACTTAAAAAAAATAATATATTTCATTGATTTTTTTTTATAAAAAAAAAATATTATTCTTTATCTTCCCTTTTTTTAGAAATTGACTTCTTCCAAACTATAGGCAATGTAGCATTATTTTTTCTTTCTGCTACACATTGAACTTCTTTCAATTTATAGAAATCAAATATTTGCATTACACATTGAACTTCTTTCAATTTATAGAAATCAAATATTTGCATTACACATTGAATTTCTTTCAATTTATAGAAATCAAATGTTGCATTCTTTATAACAACGAATAACAATTGATGAATGGAAAAATGGCAATATACGTGTATTTTTTTTTCTTTAAACACAAATTGAACTTCTATCAAAATATAGAAATCTAATATTTCATTTTCTAAACACACATTGAACTTCTTTGAAACTTACAAATGAAGACCTTATTATGACATTTTTCAATTACTAATAGAGTTTTCATTATGAGGGAGTTTTTTTAAAAAAAAAACACATTGACCATTACATTTTTTTTTTTTTTTGCAAAGGAACATTGTTTGTTTATATTTGTTTAAACACATGTACTAAATTGAACGTCTTTGGAAAAGACAATGCCAATATTTTACTTTTTCAAAATGACAAGAAAACGACAATATATTTCAACATTAGTGTCATGTAAGAGTAGAATATTCACAAAATATTAGTAAGTCATCAATAGCCTATTTACATGATTCACAAAACATAATTATGGTTCACAAATATAAGTAATGGCCAACAAAGGGTCAAGTTTGTAAGTCCAAAGAAAGATTGTTGGAGTAGAGAGCCAGACCAACTAAGTACATGTGCATTTCATATTATTTTGAATCATGGTGTGTCGTCGGTTGCTGGAAATTGTTGCTGGTGATAGACGTCAGAGACGGAACCATCGGTTGCTTGATATGGTCGCCAACGATAACCGTCGATCATCGAAGAAGGTAGTTGGCAGTGGCTGTATATGGTCGTTGGTCGTCCGAGAAGGTAACCGACGGTGGTTGTCGGTTGCTGGAGAAGGTACCGAAGGTGGCCGTCGGTCGTTGGAGAAGTCGTGATAAAGTATGTTAATAGAGTTACTGTACAAGTCGGTGAAATTAATATCCTAATATTGTAGCAAGTCGGTAGAGTTGAATTTTTTTATGGGAGGTTAATTTCTCCATGAGCCAAACAGTGGGTCGGATTTAAAACCCAACTCAATTCAGGGGCCAAACACCCCTAAAGAATCTCTTCTAATTGTTTCAATTATAACAAATACTACCACGAATTTTGATGTCATTGGGGTCGATTTACTACCTCCCATTTATTGAACTCGACAAAGAATCACACAAATCCCTAACACTATCTTCATCTTTCATTTCTTATTCACGGTTTTTTGTTTTTATTTTTCTTAAAATAAATATACACGTTTATTACTTTAAAAAAAAATTTGTTATCTACTTTTTTGAAAAAACTCAAAGTTTGGATATAAAATTTAGAAGGAAAAAAAAAGGTGGTTTCTTGGCTTTTATTTTATTTTAAATTTATGTTTTTTAAAGGCATAAATGACAAATTATATACTAAAATAGAACAATAGCTGTAAATATTATAAAGTACATTTCTATTTTTTTTTTAAAATAAGAATAAACAATTATAGAATATCTCAATAAACATATATATGTTTATGTTCATTTAAATACCCCATGAAAATATCATGCTTCAATAATTAAAGGTACACAATAATTGACATGTACTCTTTTTCTTGAGATTGAAGGTTCAAATCCTCATACCTATTTGTTGTACTAAAAAAAATATTAATAATAATTAAAGGTATAACCATTGGCATCTCTCAATTTTTTTTTAGTACACGCATCTCTCAAAAAATTTGTTTGACATACCGCATCTCTCAATTATTATAACTCAATTATGTTTAAAGAAAAAAAATCAGAAAAGCAAAGCCCATTATTGGCCCAATGATAGTCATGAAGTGGGCCATGCAAATAATCCACCCATTTCCTTGACTATTGTAACCAGTAGTTCAAATATCACCAGGATTTGATCCTTAGATGGGTCCCCTTCATATGTCCATTCTAGACTTGGCCCACAATTTCAAAATCAGAACCCTTGAATTCGAAATTCTGGAGAGTTTGTTTTGAGAGGTTTGAAAGTTTGGGAATTAGAAAATAGTGTTTGTGGTACAGTGTTCTGAAGCTTGGGAATCAGAAAACGGTGTTTGGGATGCAGTGTTTGAAAGCTTGAAATCAGAAAGTTGTATTTGGAGTGCAGTGTTTTAAACCCAAGGTTGTGCAATTTTTGTTTTTGTTTTTTTCTTTTACTACTTTGTTCTCTTTTTCTTTTTCTTTTTTTTTTCCTTTCCTTATTTTCTAGTGGATCTCTTATTAGTTGTAGGATGCTTTGTGTAAGTTGGGTCATTTTTTTAAGGACTTTTGAATGGACCTTTCAATTAGTATAAGAATGAGAAAAGGAAATTGATTTGATTTAAATTCTTCGTTGCTTGCGGCTTTGAGCATTGTATAGTACAGTTTTTTACCTTTCATTATGATTTATTGATTCTTTTCGGATTTGGGAATCAAAGTGATAATTCTTCTGAATCAATATGATGGTTCTGTTATAATTTGTGAGATAGCAAAATTCTAGCAATGGAATTGGAGTTGGGTTTTTGTTCATCGTTTGGATTTGATTTAGAAAGCATAAGAACTTGAAAAACGAAGCTGCTTTATCTTAGGCGATTACGGCTTAAGCGAATTAGAAGTTCCAAGCCATATTCTTCCAAATCCATCTGTATTTCCAATATTATGTATGTTTTTTTAATAATTTCTTATATTATTCACGACAAATCCCTTTATTAATCTATTCATCTCAATTTATTCTCAGCATCTTCGATTGACTTCTTTATCTTTGATATGATGTTTTGCTTTTACTTTGTGTTTATGTATTATAAGTTTCTATGAATTCATTTAGAACTTTCTAGGGTGTAATTTCGTATTTAAATAATTTGGTATTTACGAAATTTAAGAATATGTATCAGATAGAATTTTTAATTGTTATGTTTTTTTTTTTTATAATTTTTGTTGGCATTTATTGTTTTAAGGTATTTGAGAGATTTGATTTGTTTTGATTTGAATTTTAAATTGGATATAATGTATTTTAATTAGGTATTTTGTTAGTAGCATTTTTTAAAATCTTTTAAGGCAAATGTTTTGTGGTTTTCAACTTAGATAGATTTTTAATTATTATGTTTGTGGAGAATTTGTTTTGTTTTGATTTGAATTTTAGATTGAATATAATGTATTTCGGTTTGATATTTTGTTATAGACATTTTTTTCAATCTTTTGAGGTAAATGATGTGATTTTCAATTTAGATTGATTTTTAATTATTACGTAATTTTTATTTTTTGTTGACCAACAATTTATCGATTTAAGAATTTGTGAAGAATCGGTTTGTTTTTATTTGAATTTTAGATTGAATGTAATTATAGGGTAATTTTAGTATCTAGGATACAAATTTTGTTAAGGGGTATTTGTGTTATTTAAAAATTTGAAAAAATCGTTTGGCCATTTTTTCAAAGCGTGCATTTAAATATGACCATTTTTTCCGTTACCCCATGAGAAAATGGAGCAAAACTGCATGTTGGAAGAGAAAACCATCTATTGGAATAGAAATTTCGGCCAATCAGAAATTGTCATGTCATTATTTAAAGTTAATGACAAAATTATTTATTTAATTAGGAATCACTTGCAGATTTACAAGAATCTCCAAATTAAATTATGGAAAATCTAAATATGTGTAGTTTGGGTCAAATTTGAGACATAACCCAAATGAGAGGCCCTAGTCCAACAAAATCCAATCCCAAAGGGCTAGGCCAAGTTTAGCATAGCCCAAGTCCAATGGTTGGGCCTAAAAGCCTAAAAGGTCCAAGTCCACATGCCCATGAAAGCTCTATAAATAGAAGAGCTCTCCTCCATTTCAAGGGTTCAGAAGTTGAAACTCTTTAGGGAATTTAGAAAGAATTAAGAAACAAAGATCAGAAGACTCCCTAGACTCTTGAAGATCAAACACTCTCTGAACTAGAGTCTTGAGGACTAGAAGACTTTGAAGATCGAGAGCAAGCTGCAAAACCCTCGAGACAAATTCACATTTGAGAACAAGCTGCAAAGCTGTTACACCTATTTCTACAATTTTGGAAAAATTACATAATTGGAAAGTATGAAATTTGAGAATTAGGCATTTGGATTTTTATGGTTTTAGTTGGGAAGATAAGGATTGGTTTCAATTAAATAATTAATTAAATAATGGAAATAAAAAAAAAAAGAAAAGAAGAGAAAGTGGGATAAATATATTTATATATATATTTATTAAATAAAAACATGTGGTTTAAGTGAAGCCACACAAAGGGAAATGATTCTTTGTCTAGAAATTAAATAAATAATTTTTAATAAAACAAAAATGGAGGCTTATGTTGGACAACCTATCACGTAAGAGAGGAAGAGGAAGAAAGTGAGGAGATGATTTCTTGATTTTGGACTATTTTGGAGTGTGAAAATCAAGAAGGGGATCTCACAACATTAGATTGAAGTTTTGGGGCAAGTGGAGATTGGAACCATTTACGACCCGAACAAACCTCGTTCGTAGTAGTTGTGAGTGATTATTTTATAAAGTATTTCAATTATTTTAGTAATTGATGAGACTTTATGAGATTTGAAATCAATTGCAATTAATATTAATGCAAATGATTTAGTTATTTGAAAAATTGGAGGAAATTACGTGTATTTCACAAATTGTTTATTATTAAGATTGATGATTTACTAATTTGATAAGAAAGTGACATATGATCACTAAATTGAATTCTTGATTTAGCATATTTGAATTTGAAGAGATTTATGTTTATTGAAATTTAGCTACAATGACTTAATTATTTGAATTAATTAAGCTTATGAAAGGTGAATTTATGGAAATCTCTTGATTGTAGCCAATTGGCAAAAAGTTCAAATTATTTGAGGTGAAATCAAGTATTTGTGAGTTTTAGAAATGACTTGATTTTTGAATCATGATTTTAGTTGATCTTTGACTTATGGCTTAAAGTTATGAAACCACAATTTAAGAATGTGTGGAGTTTGAGAACTTACGATGATTATTATATAGAAATTGTTTTCAAACCACTAGAGCTTGTACCCATGGTTATTACCCGTATGCTATAAGAATGTGTTTCTATAGTATGCTAGTGTGCCAAGGCCGCAGGGGATGCAGGGGAATGTCGGGGCCATTAGGTGCTAAATCCGGATTCCGAATCCTGGTCCAAATCCTGGACCTGAGGCATTACAGATGTTAGAGTTTGTTTTACGTGCACGTATGACATAAATTTGCTCTGTTATGTATCTAGAGATTACTCGATGCATAGTATGGCAGAGATTGGGTACAAGGTTGGTGATGAGTTTTGTTGGCCTATTATTTTGTGCTTTCTTTAAAGAGTTATTGCTGCAAATCTCTATGATATTTTATTTATCTTGTGTATTTAGATTGTGCTTAATTGATAAAGTTTTATGGAACTTTGAATCCCTTTTTAATATAAAAGGTTTTTGTCAAGAGATTATTTTTCTTATTAACTTACCACTCACTGGGCTCTATTAGCTCATTCTTTCTTCCTAAATTTTTCCTCCAGGTAGCGACTGAGTTTCTAACAAGCCTACAGAAGCCGAAATCTGCCACCGGACCTGATATTTTGCATACCATTTTGTATGTACATAAATACAAATGCTTCTTTTGTAACTAATGTGGCTAGTACGTTTTGAATGACTTAGTACCATTTTGGGATTTCCATTGGTTTGTAATTTGAAACCCACATATCTATCTACTTTTAAGTTCGTGGGATTGTGTTAATTTATGAAATGGTGGTTGGAGTTTGAACATGTTAATTTTGGAGTGTATATATTTCTTTCAGGTGTGTTTTACTCAGTTTTCAGGGGAAACTCTATCGAAATTTTTATAAAATTTGGTGTTAACAAAGTTTTGGCTAGCCACTTGTGATTTTCGAAACTAAGATTTATTTGCAAAGTTTGACATTGGATTCCATAGTTTAGTAGGGATCTAATGTAGGCATGTCTCATCTCAGGTTGGTTAGGATAATTTGGGGTGGGGTGTGTCAAAAGCCCTCGAAATAAATCCACATTCGAGAACAAGCTACAAAGTTCTCGAAATAAATCACATTTGAAAATAAGCTGCAAAGCCCTCGAAATAAATCCACATTCAAGAACAAGCTATGAAGCCCTTGAGACAAATCTACATTTGAGAGCAAGCTGCGAAGCTCTCGAGACAAGTTTATGTTCAAGAACAAATTGCAAGGTCCTCTAAACATTTGTACATGAGAGATAAAGAATCAGACGAATAAATAAGAGATTGTACTCCACTATATTCAAATTAATACAAACTCAAGTTCATTTACACATGTCTCATTTCTTTTGAAATTACTTGTGAACACCATTGGGTTGCATTGTTCAAAACTATCGAGTTCTGTTTCAAAAACTATGAGTTTTGAACACAATGACCCAAACATCGTTTTGGGTTTGGATTTAAAAACCAACCAATCCCAAAAACAGTGCGTCACACATCCTCGAAAAGTTTTATTATTAGTAGAAGTAGTATAAAAATAAATAATATATAATGTAAACTTGTGAAGAAAATAACTTTCCAAATTTTTATTTCTAAAAACAAAAATTACATCGAGATATTTTTTAAGCAAATACACTTAGATAACGCTATATTTCAGCTACTAAAAACTTATTGAAAAAAATATGAAAATTGTAGATCCATGATGAAAGCTTTACCTTCCTATAAAACTAAACTAGAATTGTTATGAAAAGAAGACAATTGGTACACTTGTTTGTTTTGGTCTCCACTCTATATAAGACCAACAACTCAATATGTTTTCCATCTTCTCAATCTACTCCTATTGTCGAGATTTAAATATTCGTAGAATTTTATGAAGCTCTTGATTTAAACAAATATGTATTAGCCAAAAAGAGCACAGCTCAATTGACATATCGAATGTGTTGATGACCACGAGGTCTGTAGTTCAAATCCCCCCAACCCCTATTGTACTAAAAAAAAAAACAAATATGTATTAGTTTGACACATTTTTCTTAATTTATTCCCTTAATTCAAGGAGAAAATGATGTTTATTTTGAATCTAGAATCACAATGAAACATATTTTTATCAACTTTCAATAAATGCACTCTATTAATTGGGTCTAGCAAGGAGACAAGATGTTGTTAATGCATTGTTTTTTAACTTTGGGCACAATTTTTGTAGTTATATAAAGTTTATGGGTTAGGCGTTTAGTTGTTATAATTAAAAAAACTCAACCTTTATTATACCGACAACCTATTAAAAGAAAAATAAATAAACCCCTAATGAAAGGAAAGCATAAATTATTTTCAATAATTTTAAAATTTCGAGTACAAATATGACGTAACAAATTAAAGTTTAATTGCAATTTCTCACGTCTTTTTTTTTTTGGCCAAGAATGCATTAATTCTAAAACACTAGCCTTGGTGGCAAGCATTCTGAAGGTCAAGTTTGTTCCGGATCATGAGAAATATTTAGGGTGCTCTTCCTTCCTTATGGAGAAATAAAAAGGCGCCTATGAATCATAGCAAGACTAGAGTGTAAAAGGTGTTACAAGGGTGGAAAGGACATATGTTCTTAAATGCCGAAAAAGAGGTGCTCATAAAAGCAGTCGCATAGGCAACACCGACTTATACGCTCACATATTTTAAGCTACCCAAGGATGTTGCCATGATTTGAATAGACTTTTGATTAATTTCTAGTGGGGTAGCTCTGAGCAATGGTGTAAGATTTACTGGCTAAATTGGGCTTCTATGACAAAGCCTAAAGATAGAGATGATTTGGAGTTCAGAGATATAAGGGTCTTCAATCAGGCAGTTCTTGCGAAATACATGTGGAGAATTCTTCAAAGGCCCCAATCTTTAGTGTCAACCATTTTAAAGGCTCGTTATTTCCCCCAGGAGGATTTTTTGAATGCTAGGTTGGGTGGGCAACCATTCTATATTTGGAGAGGCATTTTGTGGGGCAAGAGCTAGCTAAGATGGGCAATGGAGAGTTGGGAATGGAAAATTGATAGATATCTATGCAAGCCCAATGGATCCCTTGAGAGAAAACTTTCAAGTCGATTTCCATGCAACGCCCCTTAGTTGACTAACGTGTCCAATGTTTGTTTTCTGGGAGCCAAGTTTGAACATTGAACTTCTGGAAGATTTATTTGTGCAGGATGATGTCACGAAAATCTTGGTTATTCCAATAGCTGATAGCCACCATCCATACACTTTCTTTTGGCATTGTGAGATGAAGAGACGTTACTCAGTTCGTGTGGGTACAAGTTGGCAATGGAACTACCATTTACGAAAGCTTATTCCAATATAGAGTTAAAAGTTTTCTTATTATTTGTCAATATCAACTCAACAGTTAAAGTATTTTTATTTCCTCATAGAGCTCATAGATTTAAATATCTATTCCACATGTGTTATAATATTCCAAACCAAATCTTTAAATTCGTCCATTCATACGCATTATTACATGGAGGAATATATAATTAAATTTTATCTTCAATCAATTTAAAATTTTCAAACATATATTTAAAATTGAGAAAATAAAAAAAAAAACCTTTCTTCCATTAGTAAAGATTTCAAATATATTGCGCTCTCTTTTTCTCTCTCCAAAGAACCTTAATTAAAAAGGGGATTGTAATTTGAAACAAAAGTAAAGAGTAGTTTAGAAGCAAATATCAAGTGGAACTGCAAATCATGGGTCATGCGGTTGGTGAAGAATTGAAAGGTGAAGGAGCCCAAAATGAGTAATAACACTTTGACTTGGAGAACTTAGCAAAACTATAATATAAAAAATATTATTAGGATGGAAAGAGAATAAATGAGCCACCAATTCAATCAACAGTTTAGTATGTTTCTACAATGACTTTTAAAATAGTATATTTAGGCTACCATTCCCTAATTTATATATTATTTTCTCAAAGATTAAAGGTTCAAATCCCTTCCTCATTTGAACTAAAGAAAAAAGATAATAATTTTTCCTATTAGTGCTGGCCAAAAAATTAATTAACTACTTACTCCAGAAGCAATGAAGTGCTTTGGAGAATTTAAAGACTATTTTTAAGCCACAAGTTAAATACTAAGAATTTGAAAAAATAAATTAAAAATTATAATAAAAAAAGTTTATATCGAAGAGTACACTATACATTTTTTTAGTACAATAAATATGGAGTATGGAGATTTGAACCTCCAACCTCAAGAAAAGAACTACATGTCAATTATCGTTGAGTTATGTTCACTTTGACAAGAATATACACTATACTTAATTCTTTATTTATTATTTATTTTTTTAGTTCAACACTATACTTAATCAGTTAAACTACACTCATGTTGACTTATACCTAGTTCTTATTGTTTCTAATTCTTTTTATAATTATTATTTGGATGTCTAAATTTACATAAAATTTCATCATTGAACATTACATTTATATGGTAAAAACATGACAAAAGTCAATGCATAATATACACTAATATGGCTATCAATTAATTTACCAATTTCTAACTATGTAAGATATACGTTAAAAATAGGGTAACAAAAATAGTACGCCTTATTATGTTTGTTTGTTGTAACAACCATTGGAAGTAATTGATTAAACCAATTTTTTTTCTTTTTTCCCTTTTTTTTTTCTTTGAATAATTGATTAAACCAAATTATAAGCATTGCTTTGCTTATCAAAAACCGCATGGTTTTATTTTTGTCTCCTAACCCACACGAAAAGTACTAATACTTTGACAGCCAAAGTTGATTTTGGTTCCCCCGTTTGATTTTTTGTTTTTCTTTTTCTGTATAGTGATAAAAAAAAAAAAGAAAAAAAAAAGAAAGAAAGACGATTTGAATATTGACGGGTCAGTTTTACAAAGAAACAATGTATTTAATAAAATATTATATGCTTTTTTGATTAGTCAAAAAATTTCACTTTGCGTACGTCGAATTTTTCATACAACTCTTCTTTGAGTTTTGCTTTGTGCGCATTTGGACAAGAATCTGACGTGCGCCGACGTGGGCTGCGGCTGCGCCGCCCGGCCTCCACCACCCACGAGCCATAGAAATTGTTTGGAAAGTAAATGGTGATGTAATTAATATAGTTAACCAGAATATATGTTTAAAAATAGAGGCAAAAAAATCAATTTTTATCTCTAAACTTGTTAAAGTTGTATCAATTTTTACTCTTAATTTTAAATTTCTTCAAATTTTACCTTAAACTTAGAAAAATGTTACAATCTTAATTTTAAACTTGAAAAAGTGTGGCTATTATTACCCTTTGATAAGTTTTCGTTTGCAAAATTATTAAAACAAGCATTCTCATATACTTTTAATGAATGATGTATAAAACATATGCTTGTTATAAAATTGATAAAATTAAAAAAAAAAAAAAAACAGACATTAGAGCTAAGTTTTTGTTAAAATTTATAATTTTTGGTAATGTTATTCATGTCAAAATGTTGGTATAATTAAATTACCATAACCCATCAGCTTAAATTTTTGGGTTATGGTATCAAAGTATGAGAGAGTGGTGATTTAACATAGTATCAGAGCATGAGATCTCATGTTCAAACTCTTATTATGTCATTTATTCTTCAATTAATATTGAGTGATATAATTAAATTTATCGTAACTCATCAGCTTAAGCATTGATTTTAAATTGGAAGTGTTATTATATTTAAAAATAGATCTTCAAAATTTATGGATGTGTTGAAAAGTAAACGAGTAGATGACTATTTAATGAGAGATTTAATGTGTTCCTTTGTTTGAAATGAAGATTGTTTACGAATGCGAACAAAGTCCTACATCAACTAAAAGTGAAGATCGTCGCTCATCCTTGTGGTATCTAAGTAAATGACACTCTTCATTGATATAATAGTCTTTTAGTGAAATGGAAAGTAAAATATACAATATTATACCATTGTAGATTTATATAAAGACGTGTTTATCATATCCCATTGACGATATGATAGTAGTTTTTCCATCCATTGAGTAGCTTTAGGTTGATTTTTACTCCTATGTAATTGGACCTATAATGCTATGTGCTTGCAATGATTAAGATAAAAAGAGTCTGCTAATCATTGCTCAATGACACTCAAGTTATGGATTGGTCATGAATGCAATTAGACTATTAATTTCTTAATGGGATATATGATTTTAATTTGGTTCCATTGGTTAGGTGGTGAGATGCGTTATGGTGTTTGTTATCATATTTGAAATAGATTTCAAACTAAAGAAAAGAATCAAGTTTCTCTCATATGATCATTTATAGATGAACCCCACCATTAATTAGAATAATCTATATATATTCCTCTTCTTTAGGGTTTGTTGTCTACAATAATGTTAGGTTAATTAAAGAAAGATAATAATCAACAATCAACAAGGTCGGTAATGAATGACAAATTGATCTAACAATGCATGGAAATGAATGTAGTTTAGAATTAAATAAATCTCAACCATTTTGGTGTAATTTTCATAATACCAAAAAATAATAATAATAATAATAATAGTAATAACCAAAACTTCACTTATATTCAAATAGTTATATGTAGGTCCCATCACATACAAATATAAAGGAAAAAAAAATTCTTTAGTTGAGTTTAACACTCCTACTAGTTTAAACACTTAAAAAAAATTCTTAAAACTCTTTTCATTAAAGTGATTTTAATTTAAAGATTTTTTTTTTGTGTTTCGTTCTATATTCTTACAAGTGATTTTAATCACAACTTTGTTTGATTACATTTTCTTAAAAGTGATTTTAATTTAGTTCAAGATTTAAAAAAAAAAAAATATTTTGGTCATTTATAATTCACTTGCAGAGTTAGTCCAAACACACACCCTAAGTAGAAAATCTTAATTTATTTGAAAATTAGCTAAAGGGACTAATGAGTATTTTTTATTTTGGCTTCAGCTAGTTAAGGTAGCAATATTCCTTAAAGCTTAGAAATTTAAATCCCTACCCCTACCCTTTGTTTGAACTATAAAAGAAAATACGGTGCTATTTTTGCACCAAAAAGAGAAAAATCTGCCCCCATATAAAGAGGAATAATTCCTACAACTTTATTACATGATTTACTTTTGTTAAATGAAAAACACATTAATAAGTTGTATTCATTTATCAAATATAATACAGACAAACAAATAGATAAACAAGAACCACCCTCTTGTTGATAAGAGGAAATAAAATGGCAATGTGAAACCCTAATGTCAAAGTACTTTGAGGATTCTTTTACATGCAAACTTTTGCAGAGAGGAGGATGAAGGGAGAGTTGTCATTTTTAGATGTAAGAATATGCATTCTTTCATACACCCTCCAAAGAATCTAAATCCAACAGACAAAGCAATTAACTTTTTTTTCTCATTTTAGGGTGGGGGAAAGATATCTCAAGGTTCCTCAACTTTTTGGATAAGTCACCTTTTCTTTCTTTTTAATTTTCTTGTAAAGTTAAACAATATCTGAAAATTCGACTAACATATTCGTTGAGAATATATGCCTTAATCAATTGAGTTATGCTTATATTGACTTTTTCCCCTTAAACTATCACATTTTTGGGTTGAATATATGCCTTAATCAATTGAATTATGCTTATATTGACTTTCTCTCCGTAAACTATCACATTTTTGGGTTGAATATATGCCTTAATCAATTGAGTTATGCTTATATTGACTTTCTCCCCGTAAACTATCACCTTTTTGGGTTGTCTTTTTCTCAGTACTAAGAATAATTAACTAACAAGTTAAGAATGCAAAAGGAAAGTAATGAAGGGAAATTTGAGAGAGAAAGAAGAAAAAAAAGGGGAAGGAGCTGTGTTATCTAATCAGCTTCCATGGAAGTTCCCATCTTAGCCATTCAAATTTCTTCCTTTTTCTTCTTTCTCTACTGACATGAACCAAAACCCTAAAACCCCACCAAGAAAGTAACCCTTTTTAAACCTTCTTTTAATTTGTTTTTTGTAATTATGATTTTAATTGTTGCTTTATAATTATTTAAACTCACTCACCATTTTCACTTTCTCTCCGGATTTAGGCTCTCTTAGCAGCCATGTTTTTGTTGATGTTTCAGAAACCAGATTCGTTTGAAAACAGTTTTTTTTTCTTGGATTAATACCACAGAACAACGGCCAGAAACATCCTCAAATTCCTCACCCCACCACCTTCCTTGTCATTGTACCTTCGAGAATGTTTCCTGTTCTTAGCATTCTCTTGATATGGATGTCTGGTTCTATCTTTCTTGTCGCCTCGGCTTCCTTCAATCTGACATTGCCCCATCAGCATCCTGACCCTGATTCTGTTGCTGATGAACTTCAAAGGTAAATTGAAAATTTTAAACTTCTTTTTCTGGGTTTCTTTTAGCTTTCTTCTTGACTCTGTTTTTGTTGAGGAACAAACATTCAATGGAGGAGAGAAAATCGTTTTTGTTGTTGATATTGTTGTTTTTCATCTGGGTTTCTCTGAAATTGTTTGCTTTTGAAGAAAAACACAAGCCCATCTGAGATTTTCTCGCTTTTTTCCTTTCTTTTCCCGCATTTTCTCACCATCCAAACATGTTTCCTTATCCTTTACTTGCAGGAGAGTCAATGTGTCTCTATTGTTTCTTTTTCCATCTGGGTTTCTCTAAAATTCTTTGTTTTCAAAGAAACACAAAAAACCCATTTAAAATTTTCTCTCATTTTCTTTTCTTTTCCAACATTTTCCCACCATCCAAACAAAAACAGATCATTCCTCTGTTTCTCTGCAACTCATATCCTCTGTTTTCCTCACAGGAGAGTCAATGCATCTCTATGGAGAAGACAAATGCTATCCTTCGAATCGAAGGATCAAGTTTTCTCTTGCCTCACCGGAAACCCTATCGACGATTGCTGGCGGTGCGACCCGAATTGGGCGGCGAACCGGCAGAGACTCGCAGACTGTGGCATCGGGTTCGGCCGCGACGCCATCGGCGGCAAAGGCGGCAAGATCTACATCGTCACCGACTCCTCCGATTCCGATCCGGCGAACCCAACTCCGGGGACCCTCCGCCATGCCGTGATCCAATTCGAACCACTCTGGATCATCTTCTCCGCCGACATGACCATCACGCTCAAATATGAACTCATCATTAACAGCTTCAAAACGATCGACGGCCGTGGCGCCAACGTCCACATCACCGGCGGCGGTTGCATCACCATCCAATACGTGTCCAACATCATCATCCACAACATCCACGTGCATCACTGTAAACCCTCTGGCAATGCCAACATAAGGTCCGTAAAACTAGACTTAAAAGTTTAAGTTGATATGATAGAAATAGAATATAGAATATTTTTAATATTGAAAAATACTTTTTTTTTTGTTGACTAAACAACAAAATAGACCACTAAATTTTTGACATGTAACCTTTTTTTAAAAAAGTCTTATTCTTTCCCCCTCTCTCTCATGGCTTTAGTAATAATTTACTCATGTTTTTAACACTTCACTCACTCGGTAGACTTTAAAATTAGCACAAAATCATTATGGATATTTGGGAAGTACATTTCACATCTTAGACTGAGAATGTTAGAAGTTTGAAGTGTTTAAATGGAGGGTCTAGAAAATTTCGATTTAAGAAACGTGCTTTTGGAGTTTTGTGTACAAATTTAGAAAATGATGTTTTTTAGTTAAACAACGGGTGAGATGAGAGATTTAAACTTTAAATTTCTTGTTTGAAAATACATGTTTTAATCCGTTGAATTATATTCAAATTGGCCTAGGATGATCTAAATTTAAGAAAATTATACGAGGTGGTTTGTTTGAAAAAGAAAAGTAGATTTGAGGTACTGTTAAAATTAATAAGTTTATCCAACTAACTCCAAGCTCGACAAACTCATAAAGCAAACATGGGTTTGTCCAACTATCCCCACAAACCCTAAACACAAGTTCGGTATCTTAAGTCAAATTCAAACTCTACTCCCTACATGTTAATTTAATACAATGTTAAATCACTATTAAACATCTAAAAGCTTAAGTTGATAAGTCACGGTACATGAACAGGTCAACCCCGACCCACGTGGGCCACCGGGGGCTATCGGACGGGGACGGGATCTCGATATTCAGCTCGAGAAAGATCTGGATCGACCACTGCTCACTTTCATACTGCACAGACGGGCTAATAGATGCCATAATGGGATCCACAGGGATAACAATATCGAACAGCTACTTCTCGCACCACGACGAGGTGATGCTACTGGGGCACGATGACCGGTACGTGCTGGACTCGGGGATGCAGGTCACCATTGCCTTCAACCACTTCGGCGAGGCGCTGGTCCAGCGGATGCCTCGCTGCCGACATGGCTACATTCATGTCGTCAACAATGACTTCACGGCTTGGGAAATGTACGCCATCGGCGGCAGCGCTCGCCCCACTATTAACAGCCAGGGTAACCGTTACACGGCTCCTGTGGACCCTAATGCTAAAGAGGTCTTTTCTTTTCTCTCTCTCTCTTTTTGCCTTTTCACTTTCCAAAAAGATTTTTACGTATTTTTCTATTTAATTTAAACATATTTGAAAATATTAAATCTAAACCTAGTGTATGTGACTTGTTTAGGCAACTTCTATTATGGGGTAAATAAGGAAATTTTATTTTTGTTAATTAGTTTAGGTTAAGTTACAAGTTTAGTCTTTAGAACTTTTTAAGATTGTGTGTCTATTTAGTTTATATAATTTAAAACGTTAAAAAGTTCATATAAATCATTAAGCCCTAACCATTTGGTTTTTGAAAAATAAGTTTATAAACACTACTTTCACCTATAGTTTTTAATTTAATTTTTTTTAAAATTTTGGCTAAGAAGTCAAATGTTTTCTTAAAAAATATGAAAACCACAGTAGATAAATGGTGAGAAATCAAATATAATTTTCAGAAACAAAAAACCAAGTGATTATTAGATGAGGTCTTAGCTTTTAGAGTCACGTCAATTTAATTCATATATTTAAATTTTTTTTAATAAGTCTATGAACATTCAATTTTGTGCTAATAGGTACATGTTGTTTATCCGTTTAAACGCTAACATGACATACTAACTTGTATTATTTAAAGATCAAGTGGCAAGTATATTTTAGGTATAATCGTTAAATAATATAGTCAACATGTCATATGAACATTTGACTAGCGAAATTAACAACATTGACTTATTAGATATCAAATTAAAAATTTATAAATTTATTAGAAAACATTTTTCACTATAAAAACAAAACAAACATAATCACTAAAGTCTCTAGACGGGCTAGAAACTTTATAAAATATAAGAAAATAGATATAAAAGTGGAAAGACACTTTATAATTTAACGGATAACAAAAATTCAAAAATAAAAAACCAAGTTGAGCACTATAATGGAATAAAATAAAAATTCTTGGAAAATGGAATCAGTGGAGGAGCGGCGCTGCTCATGGGCCGAACTTTTGACTTGAATGTGTGAAGCGAGGAATGCATGGGGAAGGAAAAGGATTAGATTCCTTATTCCACTTGCTTGAGGCGGCGCATGACGGTGACGCGCTGCCAATCAATCACCATTTCTTAATGGGCCATCCCCCTTTTCTCCTTTCTTTTCGTGCTTTTGGCCGGACTTGGAGTGAGGGACCGGAATTTTAGGAAGGAAAAAACAAACCGAAAGAAACTATCATTGGAATTTTGCTTTCATATTCTTCTGGTAAAGCGCGTTAAACCGCCGACGGCGACGGATGGGTTTTTGATTTGAAATTTTTGATGAATAACAGGTGACGAGACGTTTAGATGCGGCGGAGACGGAGTGGGCGGCGTGGAATTGGAGGACGGACGGCGATATTTTGGTGAACGGCGCGTTTTTTGTGCCGTCCGGCGCCGGACTTAGCACCCAGTACGGTAAGGCCTCCAGCGTTGAGCCTAAGTCGGTGGCTCTCATCAATCAACTCACCATGAACGCCGGCGTTTTGGGCGCCCCCAGGTAAATTCCTTTTTTACTTTTCATTCTATTTTTTTTTTAATATCTTTAGTTTTTGTCGGTTAAAATAGAAAGGTCAGTTTTTACCCGACATAAAATTCAAATATTATGAAATTGGAATTTTAGAGATTTTAATATATTTATTAGTCACAAAATTGAAAGTTTGAAAAGTTGTTAGATACATTTTAAAATTTAGATAGTTGTTCACATAATTTTGAAAGATTGGAAATTAAACCTGTAAATTTAAAATTTATAATATCTTCTAAGTTTTGTTGGTTAAATTACAAGTTTGTTCTTTAAACTTTCGTATAATTATGTTTGATATGTCCTTAAACCTTAAATGGTGTTCTTAATGTAGTGTTTGATAAGTCTATAAACTTTGAAAGTATTGTAGGTCTTTGAATTTTTTATTTTATATCCAATTAGTTTCTAAACTTTGAAAAGTAACCGCTAGATCCTTGAACTTTTTAATTTTTTGTGTCTAGTAGGTTTTGATTTACCTATGCTTTAAAATTCAAGAATGTATCATACACAAACTTGAAATGAATAATTTTAAAATTTAGATATTAATTAGGCACAAAATTCGAAGTTTAGGAATTAATTGTGAGATTTTCTAAAGTTCTGTTAGTTGTGAGAATGACCTTTCAACTACCTTTCTTTTTTTTTTTTTTTTAAATAAAGTTTATCAGCCTCTTAGATACCACCTGAAAATTTAAATATCAAACATTTAATTAAGATTATTTTTTTTACTAATTTAGTTCATAAAATTAACGTCTTTCCACAAGTCCCCAACCACATCAAAATTGCCCACATGATGTGAAATGTTTTAAGGTTTGGTTAAATTTTTTGTTTATGATTAATTTTGCAAAATGATATGATGACGACATATTCACTTTTCAGTGCATGTGGATTATATAGATGTTTTCTTTTGTTCAAAAAGTCAATAATAGAATAACATACTTTTTCTTCCATCATTATTTTCTGACTCAATGTTGATTATAGTCTAAGGAACAACCTAACGTGATTATATTATTCCATATAATTAAAAACAAAAAAATAATATATACATTTTAATTTTCCCACCGAATGGGGGGCCTACGGAATATCAATTTGAACATGACAACAAATTCTAAATTTTAAATATATATTTTTAAAAAAAGTATTTATGGGTTTTAGTAATCCATAAGAAGAAAATTAAAATTTTAACTTATTTATTTATTTATTTATTTTTTTCTTGTAGTTCATCAACATGTAGAGGTGAGAATTTGAACATTTGATCTCTTGATTGAAAATATATGCCTTAATCAGTTAAATTATGCTTAGGTTGTCAAAATTTCAACAAACTAGAGACATAAGATTAAAGCATTTCAAAATTTCAACTCAACCCCACTTATAACATCATCCCTCAAGCAAGTGGGACACATATTACAACGGCTTTAACACATCGTTAAAGTATAAAAGTGTTTCCCTTTTCCCTTCTAAGGGTTAGGGTTTTGTCAACCTTTTCCATTTCAACGTGGAAAAGCTTCTTTTAAGTGCTTCTTAGCTTCTATCCATAATATCTTTGCGATGTGATAAATAAAGTTGGCCTTAAATTTCGTGTAAAAAGGAACCAAAAAAAAAAAGGAAGGGATTGATTCAATTGGAAGCCAAATTGAGCAACACATGCATGTGTTTGAGCATAGAAAAAGAAAGGCTAAGCTTTGAGAAGTGGGGCTTTTTATTTTTATTTTCTCTTCTTTGCAAATTCTATGTGTTTCTTCCCTTCATATTCTCTTCCCTGTGCTTTCCAACCATGGACCCCATCCTTCACTGTCTTCCTTAATACCGACGATTCAATTTAAGATGACGATCAAAGACGACATGATTGAAAAGATTATATCTTCTACTTTTCAAATGTGTAGATTATGTGTTTGAATACGAACCTTTAAAGCTAGACTTAGAAAACAACTTTTTGATGTACTTAAAGATCAAGAACACGAGTCATTAAATTGCTTTAAGAAGTACTCATAACGTGGTTGTCTTTGTCAAGTATATTTGGTATTTTAACTCGAAGTTGGCTTCTTTCTTTCTTTTATTCTTTTTAAACTTTTTTTTTTAATTTTTTTTTCTTGGTTAATGTGCAGGTATAATAACGGTCAAGGGATTGTATATCCAGGATTTAGCGGTAGTAATGGTGGCAATGGTGATGGCGGATATGGCGGCAACACTGTCATTAATAATAGTCCAATTTATGGAAATAATGGTGGTACTGATGATGACTTCTACGGAATGATATTTAAATCTGGCGGCTATAAAGTATTACCATCGATAAACTTATGTATTCAAATTATTATAGTTTTGTACATAGTCACAAATTATATTTATAGTGGTCTATTGACAGTATAGAAAATCGAAAGGAGTTTTAAAAAGCTCGTATAATTTAATTCAATATTGCAAAGTTAAAAGGGAATTTGAGATTATTATTTCAAATTCTTTGGGGTTATATATATTTTTTCTTTTTCTCTTGCTTGAGAGAGTATGAATGCAAATGAGATCAATTGAGATATAATGCAAGTCTCTTGCTCTTTCCTTGTACGTGTTTGAACTGCTTTTAGTATTCATGTGCAATCTTTTTTCTCTTTTGTAATCTTTTGTTCATAGTCTGAATTTTCACATTCACTTCAATGGTAAACTCCAGAATATAGGGGGAAAATTATTTTCCCTCGAGTTCAAATTTTCAATTAAATTTAACCTTAAAACTTTTGATTTCGATAAGTTCAAGTCTACCTTGATTACTAGCTTGAGGATAACTCGACGGATTAAGGAATAAATCTTCGATCAAAAGGTTGGAGGTTCGAATTCTCTCCCTTGCATGTTGAACTCAAAAAAAGTCTACACTTGAGTTAAACAGTGTGACTAATAGGTTTTAGTTGGGGATAAAAGTATACCTACCTCAATTCAATAAATCAAATTCACACAATATATATGTTATCCAATCTTAAATTAGGTTTTGGTTTCAAAGATAGCGAAATTAAATTAATTGGAACTCACAACTTAAAAGAATAGATAAATCAAACTAGAACTTTTAAGCAAGTACGATATAATCAATCAAATACTATCTTAAACTATTCAATGGAGGTTGAAAACACCTTTTGTTGAACCATCCATTTCTCAGCAGAATGCCTGCTTGAAGAAGAAAAATCAAACTAGAATTTTTTTTTCTACTTGCTTATTTATACTATATTTGACAAATAAATGGATTCTACCGATAGGCAGGCTATGCATTTAAATTGAACTTAAAAAACAATCCTACTTAATTAATGAAGAGAACATTGAGGAAGAGAATAGGCTCTCAGCCTGTACACTAAGGCTAAACAATACATATATAGCTAGGTTAAAGTCCATATGTACAATACCTATTAGTTACAAGATTGCTGTGAATGAAAACTAAAGAAATACATTATAAACTAAATATAGATCATTAAAGCAATAAATAATAATAAGAGCTTAATTGATAAATTAGTATAACAATTAACTAGGAGGCTTTTTTTTTTGCACATATAAAAATGTTTAGCCAATATCATCTCTTTCCACATAGAAAAAAAGTTATTTTAAATGGAAGGGTGAAGGGGAAAAATGTATGTCTTTATTCTTCCTAGGCAGCAGCAGATGATTTGATCTATTCTAATAGTATATTTTGCTTTCTTTAATGTCTTAAAGAAATAAGAATTTCAATTAAAGCTTTCTTAAAAAAAGGGTGAAGCAAAATGAATCGAATATTGGATTTATATTAACTTTTAGTTTTTTTTGAAAAAATTGCTACATAATAATAGAAATAACAATGAGAATTATATGATTCTCAAAAAAAGGGAAAAAAAGTCGATGAGAATTATATGAAAAATACATAGCCGAAATTGTTATATTTTAGATTTAAATGCCAAAAAGGAAAAAAGAAACTCCAAAAAGGAAAAAAGAAACGCCAAAAAGTGCTTTTAAAAAAAACCAAGCATCGCCGTCTGTGGGAATCGAACCCACGACCACATGGTTAAAAGCCATGCGCTCTACCGGCTGAGCTAAGACGGCTGATTGACACGTTTTTCGAAAATATAAAAAAAAGAAAATATATATATTTATCAATTCAGAAATGAATATTGTACCTTAGTGGGCTTTTGTTGATCGACAGAGGCTGAGAGAAATATTTGGACTTGTTTTTGTGGACCTTTTGCAAAAATTCAGTGTGACAATGTATGTTTGATTCAAAATGTTCCAAATTTCTTTTTTAGGAAATTATAAGTAATGTCTATAAATAAATACCTATAATAAAAAAAAGATAAAAATATTTCATATTTAGAACTATGGCTATTAATTTTTCAGGAAAGAGTGAGAATAAAAAATCATCACCATTTTACCTCCAATATATAGCATTATCTACATTTAGGCCAATTCAACCACAAGATCTTTTTTTTAAGAAAAAAAAAAAAAAAAAATCCCCACAATGATTTGTTTGGGAGGACATTTCAAAAGGCTTTAAAAAAATCCCTAAAGTTATGGGATTGGATTTTAAAAATGGAAATCAGGTGAATAATTTATATATACATATCTAATCATATGTTTTTTGTTTGGGTAAATTCAAAAGAACGGAAAAAAATGGGAGAATGTAATCGAAGAAACGTACCTTTCAGTTCCCTTCTGGTGAACGGGAAGAATATTGGTTGAAGAATACAAGACTTAGAGAGGGACACTGACCTTGGTGCCTTTTACACCTTGAGACCTCAATGCAAAAGGAAACAGTGAGGAAACTGAAATATAGAAGAACGAGTTCAGATACTTACCTCACTTTCAATCGTTAATACAACATAGGAGAATCAAGGGGATGAAGAATTACAAGTAAGATGGTTGAGAGAGTTCATTATTTTCATCTTTGATCCTCTCTCATATGTGCAATTTATCAATTTTAGTTGTCTTTTGTTCTATTTTAGTGTTCTAGTTCGATTTATGTTGATTGGAAGTGTTAGATTAAATTCGCGTTGGATGGTTATTTACACATATTTCTATTCATTTATTACGTTAGAAAAAACAAAGATGTATGTTCCAATGTATAAATTAAATTAGATGGTCTAGAGAGTTCAGCATTTTCATCAAAGTTTCGCTCTCATATGTGTAATTTATTAATTTTAGCTGTCTTTTGTTCTATGCAAGTGTTCTAGTTCAATTCTAGTTGATTGGAAATGTTAAATTAAATTCAAGGTTGTTAAATTGTTCTAATTGAAAGAATTTCTCTTCCTTGATGCACTCCTTTTTTGTAGCATTCCTTACAAATTTTTATTTCAATTAAACTAACAGCTCTCCCTTTTGTAGCTTTTTTTTGGAATCAATAGTTTTTTAGTTGTAATTTTCTCTTTGGTTTTTGTTAGCCGCTCTTTTAGGTATAGAATAAACTCATAAATATTCAGTATGGATATTTTTGTCCTAATGCAATTAGTAGAAATTAGTTAAAAACAGTTTTAGTCATATTTGCAAATTAAAACTTGTTTAGACATTTTTCAAATTGGAGGGGTTCTTTTTGTTGCCCCTTCTTTTTTAATTAAAAAGAAAAGAATAACTATTAAGGAGTAAATTTATAATATTAGGCTTATTAGCCACTTGGTCTAATGCTACGGCGTACATAAAATCTTTAGTTTTCCTACTCAAAAAAAAAAAAAAAAAAAAAAAAAAAATCTGTAGTCTCACTCTTCAATTATATTATCACTAGCGATATTTCAACAAAATCAACAATATTGATCAAGATTTTAATTTCAGATAAAATGTCAATGCATAAAAAATCTCTAACTATCTCCTCACACTGTTCCAACCGTGGTACTTGTAACATGATAGTAAAAATAGAAACTTTAATTTTAAAATATTATATCACAAATACAAAGGTGAAAATTCAGACAAATGTCTTAATTATTTGAATTTTCCTCTAATATTTAACCGAGATTAGATGACTATAATTTTGTTATAATTCAAATTCAACTTCTTCTTTAATTTTATAGTCATTGACTTGATTTTTAACCGTAAAATTTGTCTTTCTTTTTTCTTTTCCCCTTTTCTAAAGAAATTTGCATTACATATTCATCAATAACTTAGCCACCAAATAACCATATCTTCTTTCTTGTCTTTTAATTTTCAACATAAATGCTCTTCTACATTTTTTTTTTGTTTTCTACTTCTAAAAACTGGTCGTTTAAATTCAAATAGGGCTTATGTTATTAAAAACACAGCCCCTATCAAAAAAAACCCCTAACTAATTTGTGTTAACCAATATGTCTACTTTGCCCATTTAGCAGGGCATTAAAGCTACCCCAATAATTTAAAAAAAGAAGATGCCAAAGTGAGCATAACTCAAAGGTAATTGACATGTACTCTTTCTTTTGAGGTCGGAAATTCAAATCTCCATAACTCATATTTGTTATCCTAAAATAAATAAATAAATAAAGAAGACGACATTGTTAAAGTGAGTTTGGTGAATCTCCCACCCCAAATCCCAACCTGTTGAACTTAAAAAAAAAAAAAAATGTAAGAGTTATGATGCATTTTGGTATGCAAATTAAATTTCAAAACAAATACAAATTTGATTCTTTAAATTTTATAAAATAATTTTAGCCATTTAATTTTCATAGGGACCAGAATCATTTTGAAGCCAAATTTATTAACAGATTGTTATAAATCTGTAGAAAATTTGAACAAATTTTTATAATACTGCTTTAGCCATTTAATTTTCGTAGGGACCAAAAATCATTTTTAAGACGTTTTTTTAAAAAAAAATCATATCTGATTCAAAGTAGTTTTCCCTTTTTTTTTTTTTTTTTTTTTTTTTAAGAGTTATGATGCATTTTGGTATGCAAATTAAATTTCAAAACAAATACAAATTTGGTTCTTTAAATTTTATAAAATAATTTTAGCCATTTAATTTTCATAGGGACCAGAATCATTTTTAAGCCAAATTTATTAACAGATTGTTATAAATCTGTAGAAAATTTGAACAAATTTTTATAATACTGCTTTAGCCATTTAATTTTCGTAGGGACCCAAAATCATTTTTAAGACGTTTTTTTAAAAAAAAATCATATCTGATTCAAAGTAGTTTTCCTTTTTTTTTTTTTTTTTTTTTTTTGAAAGATTCAAAGTAGTTTTCTATTTTGATCACTGTTTTGTTTTGTTTTGTTTTGTTTTTTTTTTGAAATTTTTATCAAATGGTCTGTTACTTTTTTTTTTTTTTTTTGAAGTTACAAACGTGGCAAAGACTTATCCTACAAATGTGGGAAGAAGAGATAGCAGAGGCAGTGGGGAAAAGCAAACTGCAAGTGGGAAATAAAAATGACAAAATATCAAACATAATTTTCTCCTCTCTCTGTCACGAGGAAAATTCAACCAAAACCGACAGTTGTTATTATTATTGTTATTATTAGTATTATTTTAATCCATCAACCAATCACCATTGGATTTACAGCTCTTATTTTTCAACTTTATTCATGAAAGTCAACATTTTGATTCTAAGGATATCCCTTTCCTCATTTTCATGCTTATTTTAGTGATAAAGATGTTGATAAATTGAGATCAAAGACACATATGATAAGGAAATTTTGAGAACTAAAAATGTTAATTTAATCAAAAAAAGACTTTGATATTAGTTAGCCTAATTTGTGAGGATTTTTCCTTTGCTGACATTAAAGTATACACTTTATGGTCCAAGAAGTAATTTTCGTGTTGGAATTTTAGAACTGAAAATGTAATTTAATTAACCCTAAAAGACTGGTATATTAGTTAGCCTAATTTGTGAGTTTTTATATGTCTTATATATGGTCCAAGAAGTAATTGATTTGGTTTTTGTATAACTGTAGTAAAAGTCATCCAAGTCCTTGTATGCTTACCTATTAATGGATCAACCACTATTCAAATTTTAAATAATTTATTTCACATTTTGAAGATAGAAAGTGTTGAAAAAGAAAAGGACCTTCATGTGCCTTCCCTTGTTTGTAGTGTAATATTCTTAAAAAAATGTATTAAAAAAAATGTGTCTTTCGATTTCTTGTGAATATTGAATTCTCATTGTGAATACGCTTTCACATCACTCTTCAAATAATTAAAGATGTAAGGTTTACATTTATCCTAACAACCGGTCAAAATAGTAGATGAAAAATTACAATCGCATGCGTCACTACATATGTACATATGCTACATGAATACACGATCAGTAGTGCGTGCCATTTCTACATATAGGTTCCATAATAATTGTCATACTTTAATTGTAGCTAGGTAGTATTTATGAACGAAGGTGTGTGAGAAATTTTCTTCATGGTCGAAACAGGGACGAGGATAGGGATCATATATGTCTAAAAGGAAAAAAAAATAAACCTAACATATTGTTGACTTGTTTATGATATGTTTATATTTTGAAACTTATTTGTATGGATAATTATGTATTTCAATCCATTTGGACAAAATTTGGTATAAAATAATTGGATTAGAATGAAAATGTTATATTTGTTTTATTAAGAAGTTTAAGAAATTTTCCTTTAAATAGGAATTCTTAATACGGATTTAACTATCTAAATGAGAAGAATTAACCATTTAATTGAAAACTTCTTAAAGAAAAGTCATGTAATTGAGAGTTTTCTAAAATTAAAAAAATAAATGAAGAACAATTTTTCACCGAAAATGGAAAATTTCCACCTTAATTCCCATAAATTCCTAGTCTCTATCTTGCTTCGATAACATTCCTAAACTTAATATGTGATATATTTGTTTATCAAATGATATAGTAATTAGTCAATTAGAAAGGTAGTGTAAGTTTAAATTTCAAAAGAATTAGAGAGAGTATATAATTTTATAGCTATCCAAAATGTGTCATCACGCTAATAGGTAATTAAGCTTGTAAGTTAGAAAACTTTCACTTCTTTTAATATTTGATTCTCTTGATTCCGGTCATCTCTTCCAACCTTTTATTATATGCTTTTGGACTTCAAGATATATATATTTTGGTTAACTTTTGGACCTTGATTTTGTCAAAGTTAAAAAGAGGAATTACATATACTATGTTGTACATAATATCGAAAGTTCAATTATTTATTGCATCTTATATTTTTTTATATATAAAAACTATGCTCTTGAAAATAACTTTTATTAATTTAATATATAAGATGAAAGTACATGCACAACAAATTAAGTTAACTTTTTTTTTTTTGAAAGGACAAAGTAAGTTAACTTATATTAGTCCTCTTGACTTGTATATAATAATTATTTTATCACAACTTTTGGACCTTAGGCAAATAATAATCAACCAAAGCGGCATAGAAATAGCCTCTATCACTTTTGGCAACTACTTCACTAAATATATGTGTGTGTATATATATATATATATTCAATTATTCATTTTTAATTCACTAATGTTTTTATATTTGTACCCTATTGAAGTGGTGTCCAAAAAAAAAATAATCCTATTGAAGTAATGATTTGTGACATGTTTGTTTAGAATAGATTCCATGTTGAAAATAAAAAAGCCACAACTCTGAAGGCCAAGTGAAAACAAATGGTCACAACGTTTGGAATACCTTATAAGTTTAAACACTTTTAAAAAAAATACTTTTAATAAAAGTGTTTTTATATTACATTTTTTAAAGTACTTTAAATAACAAGTTTTTTTATTACACTGTATTAAAAAGTGGTTTTATATATAAAGTAATTTTTAATCTTTTGCAAAGTCTTTTTATTTATTAAGATTTTTTAAAAAACTAATTTTGATCCTCCAAAAGCACTATAGAAACTATTTTTAAACACATTTTACATTATCAATTTTTTGAAAATGCAAGTAGGAAAATTGGTTTGGTTTAAAAAGCATTTTAACACACTATAAGGTTTTAACAATTTTAATTTGAATTCTATCATGATTTTAAGGGTGGAATAATTCAAACCATGGAAAGTATAGGGATATATATATATATATATATATTAAAAAAAAGAAGTAGATGTCGATTATCTCTAAATCACCATTTCTTCTTTTTTGAGATAACTAAATGGCACTTTTGAAACAAAAAATAAATAATAAAAAAAAAACTAATTTGCACCCAAACTAAAAACATATAACAAAGTAATATCGAAAAAACGAAATTCATACTCACGTAATAATTCTAATTTGCAATTATTACATTTATCAAACATTACACTTACAATTACAATCCAAACACACACCCAAATCTATAAACCCCACCTTCATTGCTTAAACCCGTTCTTCGACTCCTCCACCAAAACCCCACCATTCCTCACCCCACCACCCTCCTCCTCCGCCGCTGCCTCCGCCGCCGCCGCCTCCTCCGCCTCTCTATACCTCCTATAAATATCACTCTTATAAAACTTCCTCGTCCTCCACACCAAAACCAAAGACACCAAAGCCCCAAAGAAACTCACCGCCGTAATAATCACAAACGACAGCTTAAAACACACAACCCCATTACAATTCAACTCCTCCCCAATCTTCCTTATCCTCCCCGCGGCCGCCAGCTGCTTCTTCGCCTCCTTGTCGTACAAATACCCCGCCACATTCACATTCAACACGTAAAGCCCGACCGGACTCGCCACCGACCCGAAATTATACAACGTCGCGTAGTACTTCAGCCCGAAAATCTCCGACACGATGGCGAAAAGCAGAGGCCACTGTGCACCGTAGCAGAAGCCGGTCAGTATCGAGGCAATGTAGAGGCCGCCAGCGGGGTTGAAGGCGATGAGAAGATGGGCGACGCAGGATAATGAAAGGACGAGCGTGAGCATTAAGGGGCGAGGGAATTTGTATTTGATGAGTAAGTGTTCGGAGAGGAAGCCGGCCATGACGCGGCCGAGGTAGTTCCAGATGCTGACGAGGGAGACGAATGTGCTGATGCTTTTTTTGGGGTAGTTGAGGGAGCCGCCAATTTGGCCGAGGTTGTCGATGGCAGTGAGAGTGCCGCCGACGCCGCAGGCGGTGGCGAGGAAGAGGAGGAGCATGTCGACGCTGAAGAGGGCTTGGAGGATGGTCCAGTCGTCGCCTCGCTGTGGAGGGTTGAAGACGTTTTTCCACCATTCGACTTTGGTGGGCTGTTCTTGTTGTTGGGGTTTGGGTTTTTTTGGGAGGAGTGACATTGGTGTTGTGTTCTTCAATGGTGGTGAGCCCTGTTGAGATTAGGTCAAAAAGATTAGTTTTTGTTAGATGAAAAATTGAATCATGGATCTAGTAGTAAAAAGATTAAAAATCCTATAAGTGACTATATTTTGTATGTCACAAGTTTATGACATATTTGATTTTGTTTAAAAAAAAAAAAAAATAACTGATCAACTAAGGCACATAAATTGAATTCCGTGTGAAAAAATACTTGGCTGCATCCTAGTGTGGAGAAATCTTCATGCCCCCACCATTCAATCCTTTAACAATAAAGAGAAAAAATATTTTTCACATTTCTCTCTCCTAACCGTGCTTTCTCTCTCCTTATTGTCAATGATTGAATGGTGGGGTAGGAGATTCTGCACATCAGAGTGTAGCCAAATATTGTTCTTCTGTGTACAGTTTTGTTTCTCTGTATGTCGAAACCTTAGGAAGACACACAATTCAAAAGTCAAACTTTTTTAATAAGTTACTAGACACAAAATTGAACTAAAACTGAATCTATTATATATTTTTTAAAGTTCAATAATATAATTGAACTAAAACTAAAACCACAAAATTGAACAAAAATTGAGAGTATTAGCCACTTTTTAAAGTTTAAGAATGTATTAAACATGCAACATTTTTTAAAATTGAACTTATTAGATAAAATTGAAATTATTAGACACTTAAAAAGTTTCAAAACCTAACAGTTAGACTAAACTTGCCATAATTTACCCTAAAACAAACTTTAAACTTCCAAAATAAGAATTAAACTTATATTTTCTCACTTGACTAGAGGTATATAACAAATTATTCAATGAAATCGCCACACAATCTCTTTAAAAAAATACTCATCGTGAGGGTTTCCTCAAATAATTTCTCCCAGAGTACTCCCATTGGGAGATCGATGATCTCCGAAATGGGGACCATAAATGCCCTCATCCCCATCCCAAAATTAAAACGAGAGAATTAAAACGTAACACCCCTACACCGCTAATAAACAAACAAAAAAAAAAAAGGTCAAACAAGGCAGACATTAATATCCCAATTCACAAAATACTTAAAAAGAGTTTTCATAGAGACCAATAATTCACTCACCGAGACACCATTTTCGACGGCCACAGGCTTATTCAAGCGGCGCCACGCCTTAAACTCCTGCGCCACAACCACCGCCACAGGCAAAAGCAGCAAAAAAGTAACCACCGCCGCACTCCCTCCATACTCCCCACGGTTAAAACTAAACTTCTGCTGCAAAATAATCATCATCATAAGAAACCCGGCCAACCCCAAAGAAATCCACAAAAACCTATAGAAAACCCTCAACTCATCCGCCTCATGCTCCACTCTCATCCGCCGCACCGTCGGCAAAAACACAAACGAAACCACCGCCGGCAGCCACCCAAGCAACAGAATCAACGACTTCGGATCGTTCCCATAAATCGCATGGTAGAGCTGCGTGACAATGGCGCCGCTCAGCCCCATGTAGCCTTTCAAAATCCCGATGACGACGCCGCGGCGCTGCGGGTAGTTCTTGACGCAGGTGACGAGGGCGCCGGTGTTGGCGAAGGTGGTGGCGTTGGCGCCGATGCAGATGTAGAGGCACATGAGCCACACGTGAGTGGTGATTTTCTGGGAGACGGAGAGCCAGATCATGAAGTAGCCGAAGAAGTTTAAGAGGGCGCCCATAGCTAAGATTGACCAGGGCGGGGTGACTTCGTTGATGAGGCCGGCGACGATGCCGACGGTGGTGCCGACGTCTTTGAAGAAGCTGATGAAGTTGAGGGTGGTTTGGTCGTAGCCTAGGACGGATTTGATGGTGCTAGAGTAGAGGCCGAACATGTAGGGGATGCCGGCCATGGACATGATGAGGAAGGAGGCGAACATCATGAACCATGAGCCTTTGATGAGTTTGATGGTGAAGGTCTTCATGTTGAATTGAGTTGCAGAGACCTCCATTTTTTTTTGGGGGGGGGGGGAGGGATATGGGGGTTTGGAGGTTGAAGATAAAAAGGGTGTTGTTTATATAGAAGATTTTTTTTTTTTTTTTTTTTTTTTTTTGGTGGGGCTTGACTTGGGAGAGAAGGGGGGGGGGGGGGGAAGTTCCCAATTGGTTGGGAGGGAAGAATCCCCAACTCCAATCATTTTTTTTTTTAAAATTCTTATCTATTATATTATTCTTTCGCTGGTAAAGTTTTGTTCAGTACATAAGAGATTTTGAACCATCTCCAAGCCAAAGGAGTCTATTTTTCTAATCGTTGAATTATGCTTACGTTGATTTTGAAAGTTGAGAAATTTCCAATTGGTTGAGAGGAAGAATTGGGTAAATTAGAGCAATATTATGTTTAAAAAAAAGAAAAGAAAAAATAAGTACTTTTAAATTTATTTAGGAAAGGCAAGTAGATTTTTTTGCCTTATTAGACTACGTACGTACCTTGAAGACACGCATTGAAGTTGGAAAGAATTAAAAATTTGTTCTTTTTATTTTATGTTTACAGACACATCCTACTTTTTTTTTTAAATTTAAATTTAAATTATTTAATTATTTAAAATTTTCTAATTTATTAAATAGTTAGCTTTTTTTTAATAAATCCATTAACATTTTAAAAGAGTGCCTATGTCCGAATTTTTTTAAAAAAAAATTCATTAAATGCTTTTTTCTTTCTTTGATTATATCTAATTTTTTTTGTTTAAGCCATTAAATGTTCTTTACAAATTTTGATTTAAAGAATATTATAATTTTACAAATATTATACTATACATCGTCTAAAAGATGCATTAAATTTTTAAAAAAATACATAATTAAATGCATAAGCAAATAATTTTTTCTTCTTTTCTAAAACTAGTAAATATTTTTTTCAAAAAGATGATCCTAAAACTTCTATAATTTTACAAGTTGTAACTATATTTTGAGAATTAATTTATACTTAATGTTTTGGCTCGATTATTTTTATTTTACTTAATTTAGTCTAACTTGGAAATTATTATTTTCGTATAAATTTTTATTGAGTTGTAATTATTGGGTTGTTATTATAAATTTTTTAGTATAATTAAAAAAAAAATTAAGTATAAATTAAGTCTAATTGGGAAATTATTTTTTTTTAGTATAATTTTTTTGACAAGTTAGGCTTAACTTGTAAAGTAAAATTTTTAGAAGTTAGGCTCAAAATAAAATAAAATAAAATAAGTAAAATAAAAATAATGAAGTCAAAACATTGAGTATAAATTAATTTTCAAAATTCATAATAAAAAATTTAAGAAAAAATTTATAGTTACAACTTGTAAAATTATAAGAGTTTTAGGATCATCTTTTTTTTAAAAAAAAAAACATTTACTAGCTTTAGAAAAGAAGAAAAAAAAAATTTACTTATGCATTTAATTATATATTTTTAAACTTTAATACATTTTTTAGAAGATGTATAATATAAAATTTGTAAAATTATAATATTCTTTAAATCAAATTTTGTAAAAAACATTTAATGGCATAAACAAAAAAATTAGGTATAATCAACTTTTGTAAAAAAAAAAAAGAAAAGAAAAGAAAAAAACATTTAAGGGATTTAAAAAAAAAGAAAAAAAGAAATAGACACTCTTTTAAAATGTTAATGGATTTTATAAAAAAAAAAAAAGTTAACCATTTAATAAATTAGAAAAAATATAAATAAATAAATTAATTAAAAAAAAAAAGTAGCAGAGACGCATCCCAAAGCACAAAGCAAAAAAAAATAATTTTTTAATTCTTTCTAACTCCAATGTGTGGCTTCAAAATACATAGTCCATTAAGAACAAAAAAACCACTTGTTTTTTCTAAATAATTTTAAAAGTACATGTTTTCTCTAATTTGTTTTTTAAAACACAATATTGTTCTAATGTACCAGGGAGAATCTCAATGATTCAATCTTTTTTTCTTTTCTTATTTCTTCTTACTTTTATATTATTCTTTGGCAGCATTTGAGATTGATTTTGTAGGTGTTAAAAATAATTATGCGAGAATTTTAACTGTTTTCAATATTTAGTAAAACAGATTAATAAATTAATTCAAAGAAAATTACTTTTTTAACTGTTTTTAGTATTTGGTAAAACAGATCAATAAATTAATTCAAAGAAAATTACTTTTTCAATATCGTTGGTTTTTATAAATTAATGCCTCTTCTAATCAACTCTTTGTAAAATCTAGTTAAATGTAGCTTTTGAGATTCAAAGAATCTAATGTCTCTTTAATTTAATTAACCAACTCTTAAAATTTTTCTATTTTATCATACTTTTTCCACTTTTACTTTTGAAATTTACTAAATGCTTACTTCATATTATAGCTGATTTTTCTAAAAGTACATATGACAACAATTATCTTAAAAATTATATGACTAAGAGTATATTTGGAATAAGTTAACTGCTTAAAAATAATTTTTTTGCACTTAAAAATACCACACTTAGAAAGCTCAAACAGACCCTAATTAACCTTAACTTTTAGGTATATTATGTTGGCTTTTTAGCTAATTTAGTTTAATTTTTTTGTTTAATTCCTATTTTTATTCTTGAATTTTGAAGATTTAAAAAAAAATAAAATCAAAATGTCTATGTTAGTTTACAAACATTTTAAAAAAACCAACCTTAGTTAAACTCTTTAAGTTGTATATACTAATAATTAGTGTATATACTTAAAAATAAATGGATAAAGAAGAAGAGGTAGCCTAGCCAACCTGACTGAAACTTAAAATTTGTGAATTTTGAATTTCCTGTTTTAAAATTTAGTTAAGATTTTAATAACCACTCAAGTATGTTGGTAATGATTTCGTTTTCAAAAACACTAAATATACTGTTTAAAAAAATTAGAAAAATACTTGTAAAGTTTAATCAAATTTTAAATATAAAAATAAATCTCAGAATTTGGCTGGAATTTCGAAAATATTTATGAAATTAGATTAAATAAATAACAAAAACGAACCGTTTTATTATTTTTTTTTCAAAAGAGTACAGCGCACATACACAAAGATAAATCTAACAAAGTCAACGTGGTGCATTATTTATTTAAAAATGAATAAAATAAAAGTGGATATGATTTGATATTTAATGAGTTATAAAAGATTTGCTGTGTTGTATGCCGAATTCTATGTTTTATTTTTGCCGTCCAATAAAGAACACACGACTTTGCATCAAAATTGAGGCAAATACAATAAGCTTAGTTACACTATGGAATTCTCAATATATTATAGTTTCATTTAATGTTACATTAAAAAAAATGTGTGCTTGGATAAATAATTCTGATTTTTCGATGTAAATTTTAATTTAACTAAAATTCATTAAACAATTGAGTATAGTTATTGTTGTGTCGATCGATAGGAGTTGTTGGAATAGGGAGAGGGTAGTAAAAAACCTAAGTTTGAATTTTAATTTGCAACATGTGACAATTTGTATGGCTACAAATCTTTACTTAAAATAAAAGTTAGCACATCTTCTAATTATCAAAAAAGGCTGAAAACAGTATATAAGATCATGAATTATATTGCTAGAAGTCTCACAACCAAATTTATTAAAGTTAATTCATATGAAAAGTCAATGGTAAATAAGTTCAGTACTTAAATCGCCAAAATGAGAGTTTAGAAGTAATTGACATGTATATGTAAATTAAAGCTAAGAGTTTAGAAGTAATTGACATATATATGTAAATTAAAGCTAAAAGTTAATATATACCACAAAATCAGTATAAAGTTCAAAACAAAGTAGCTCTTTTGGGAATTATTATTTAAGATTCACGGTCCCTACTAGACACAAAATTAAAAATTTAGAATTTTATTAGGCATAAAATTCAATTTTATATTTAATAGATCATTTATTTTTTAAAATTGTGACTATGTCAGGTACCTAGTAGATAGAAAATTGAAAGTCTAATAACCTATGAGATATTTGTAAAATTCAATGATCTATTAGATATAAAATTGAAAATTCAAGAACCTATTAGAAACTTTTTAAAGTTCAGAGACATTTTAACACAAACTTAAAAGTTTAGAGACTAAACTTGTAATTTAACCTTATTTCTATTAATAATATAATAATAATTAAAATTATATTTAGTTCATTTGTAGTTTTATCTCTATTTGAAGCTTATTTGCCAAATGCATGTACCAAAATGGATATTTATGGCTGTTGTTGCCAAAATTCAACCAAGAGAATTCACTTGACCTTCACATGACAATGACGGTGAATTTATTTGAAGGGAGAAGTACGTGGCCTGCAAGACAAGAAGTATCTGAACACCGGTGTGGTGTTAGCCACACAGGCTCTGATGCTTAAGTTAGGTAGAAGAATTCGAGTGAGTAAAGATTCTTGGAATGAGATTGGACACACCTTCTTCATGATGAAGAAATGTACTTATAGGGTCTTTCTAGGACATAATTAACAAATTCGTGTTGATTTAGGAAAGGGAAAATGATGATTATGGGCTGGAACAAGGCTTGGGAGAGAAAAGAGAATGGTTCGATCACATGGTGGAGTCGACCTCTTTGCATAATTGCTCTTTTATTTCTTTTGTATTTTAAACCTGCTCTTATGGTCAAGTTTTACCCATAACAATGGCCTATGGCTGAGTATATGACTGGTGTTGGATTGATATGAGATTTAGGGGTAGGGAGAGATAAATAGAATTAAAGTAAATTTATTAAAATTTTAAGATATAGCTTTTTAGAAATATCTACCACAAGAATCTAATTTGCAACGTATAACTCGTATCCACCATTTTTTTTTAAAATTAATTCAATTAATACGAAAAAGTCAATAATAAATATTCTCGATAGTTAAATTACAATTAATTAAAAAGGATACGGATGTATAGAACACCACAAAATCGTCCAATCTATTTTATCTATACGTTCACTCAACTACATCTCCATCTTTTATGTTATAAATTAAAAAAATCAAGAAACGACGTAGTTTTAGGAGAATTATGAATTTTATTAGCAATATGAAAAGATTAATAATTAATAGTATTTAGGATATATTTGGGAGTGATTTTAAAATGATTAAAATTATTTTTGTCGTATTCGAAATCAATTCGAAACATGTTTTTAATTATTCAAAATCAATTTTTATGGTGTGGAAATCGCCTTTAAAAGTATAAAATCAAACATTAAGGGCATATTTGTAAATGATTTTATAAATATTGATTTTAGCACAATTGATTTGTTTAAAATTGATTTATTAAAAGTGATTTTAAAAAGGCATGTTTGGGAGCGACTTTAAAATAAATGTTTTAAGCTAAGTGATTTAATTACAATTAATTTTTTAAAAGTATTTAGTTATAAATCATTTTAATATATTTGATTCAACACTTGTAAAAGTGATTTAAATTTAATTAAAAGTATTTTTGTTTTAAAAAAATGATTAATGTTTGTTTTCAAAGGTGATTTTAGAATCATCAAGTTACTAAAAAAAGTCTTGCATTTGAGATTTTTAAAAAATAGAAGGTGGTACACAAAAGTTATACATAGAGAACTAAAAATTAAGAGAGAAAAAAATATAAAGCTAGAGAAAATTTTCAAAGAGAAAAAAAAATGTTACAGACATGGAGGGATAAAGATTTTAGAGGGAGGGACAAAAAAATTAAAGAGAGAATTTTAGTAAAGAGAGCGAACTTCAAAGTTAGAGAAATAAAGATAGAGAGATAAACAAAAAAATTTGATCAGAATGATAAAAATTTTATGAAGAAAAACTTTAATGAAGAGAAAAAAGTTAAGAGTTAGGGATAAAAACGTACAAGAACAAAAAAGTAGAGCAAGAAGTAAAAAAAATAGAGGGAAAAAAGTTAAAAAGATGCAAAAATTATAGAGAGGAACAAAAAATTTAGAAATAAAAAAAAAAGTAAAAGAGAGTTAAAACCATTGGAGAGAAAAAAAAGTGAGAAAAATGAATAAAAATTTAAAAAGATAATAAAGTAAGAGATACATATTATAAAAATTTTAGAGAGAGAAAAATTGTCATTTTGTAAACAATGATGGATGAACTCAATGGTGACGGTTTTGAGAAAACACACTCTTTTATGGAAATTTATGAAATTCTACCAAAGATGATGGTTTGTACCCGTCACCAAAAGTATGCTTTTTTTAAAATTCAAATAATAATAATTTTAAATCACAATCACTTGACAAAAATCATTTAGGAATCACCTCCCAGGTAATTGGCCTGGAATCACTTCAAGTGATTTTGAATACTTTAAAAATCAATTATTCATCATTGCCAAACATCACAATTTTGGAAGAGAGTGATTTTAGGCATGTTAAAAGTGATTTTGGCTATTCTAAAATCACTCACAAACATACCCTAAGTTGGTTTTGAATGATCAAAAAAATATTTCTGAATAATTTTAAACATGACAAAAGTAATTTTAACTATTTGAGAATCATTTCCAAACATGCCTTTAGTTCCTCTTTGATTATATTTGTCTGTATTGGAAGATTTTTTTTGCCAAATTTTAGCATTTACTAACAACGTAGACTTGGAATTATACTGATTAAACGATGCCGTATGTAAGTAACAGACAATCCATCTTTCATGAATTAACTATAAAATAATACAAAGATGGAAACTTCCCCAAATAAACTCTCCAAATGACAACAAATATAAGCTCTCCCACATATTCCTTCATTTCAAATCCATGAATTATAATAGGTCAAAACTCAATTTATACCCCTAAATTTTGGGTTGTATTAATTAAAATTCTAAATTAATGATTGTATCAATTTTAAACTCTAAATTTTCATAAGTGGATCAATTTAGACCATATGTTAATGATTTATAACAATTTGTACTTGATTCCATTTAAAATCAGCTTAAAATCATCTAAATAAAATTATTCTTCTCCCAAAATCCTATCAAAGTAGCAAGAAAGATTATCGCATAATTATTCCCAAAAGAAAGTAGAGAAAAATAGAGGAGCTCAAGAAGATGAAAACCCACTATATTAATGAAAAAGTCGTTGTTCGCTATTTGATTTCAACATTTATCTCTAATTTACATTAATTCATGCATTTAAGGAAGTCTTATACATGTGTGAAAGTTATGTATTAAATAGCTTTAAAACGAAATTTTATAGAAAAGTCTAAATTGATTCACTTATATGAAAGTTTAGGATTTTAATTGATATAACTTTCAAAATTTAGGAGTATAAACTGATTTTTTCCATTATAATATAATGTCATATCAACAACTTAAAAGGGAAGCATCTTTTTTAATGGATGAAAAATAATCGAGGGTTTCGTTTTTAATTTTATATTTTTCATATAAACCTTCCTTAAAAGATATATAATAAAATGATATGTCCGATTATATTTTAGTAGGAAAGAAATGTTGATAAACCGTATAGCTCAATTATATGCTTAAAGTAATGGAGAGCAGCTAGTACAAGTGTAAAAGAATCCTAAGGTTACATTCTATAACTATTTTGAGAAATTTGTTGTTTTTTTTTTTTTCTTTTTGAGAAAAAGAAATTTGTTGTTATTGTATAGTTTAATTTCTTTTAACATTAAATTAAAGTTATTTAAACATATGATTTAGAGTCAAGGTTTCATAAACTATATGTCATCATAGAAATTTAATTGCAATTTCTCCAAATTTGGCTAAGCATAGTTTAACTTTTTCCACAAATAGGGAATTGACAAATATATAATTACAATTAAGCCCTTGTCTCCAGAAGTCATATTTTTCTTCTTTTTATTAGTTAAATTACAATTTTAGTCCATGAACTTAAAAATTTGTGTTGAACTTTCAAAATTATAAATTTAGTTTCTGAACTTTCAAATTGTTTAAAATTCAGGGATCTACTAGACATAAAATTGAAATTTTAGAGTTCCATTAGACATAAAATTCAAATTTATATCACATATATCGATTGATTTTTATAAATTTTGAATTTGTCAGGAACCTATTAGACATTTTTGAAAGTACAATGATTAAATAAGGCACAAACTTTAAAGTTGAGAGACTAAACTTGTAATTTAACATTGTCTTTTTATATTTGCCATGAGGCACATACATTGACCATTGGCACTTATTGTATAATATATATAGTATTAGTAAGGGATTACTTTGAGATTTAAATCCTATTTTTGTCGTTGTTATGATTTTGGATTTTATTTATTTTGGTCTTTATATTTTGAAAATGTTCATTTTGATTTTTGTATTCTTAGTTTTTGTCTATTTTAGTTCATTTACTTTTAAAACATTCATTTTGGTTTTATACTTTTAAAAGTATACAAATTTTAACACAACACATAAATTTCTTGGAATATTATTATAACTTTGTATTAAAAGATTTTTGTTGGGTATAGAATTTGCGATAGAGTTTTGAAAATTAAACATAAAAGTACGAGACCAAAATCGATAAAATTATTCTAACAACCGATAGCCCTATTTTTTAATTGGTGACAGATATTTAAATCTTTAAAAATTATGGTTGAAATTGAAAAATGAGACATAGGAATAATATATTAAGCCTCAATTACGTAACACTAAGAATCACGATATTCAATGAATAATAATATTATAAAATACCGAATAAAAAAAGACTTACTTTTGCTATATTTGAAAGGGAAATCCCACCTTAATAATTAATCCAGGAGGGCCACGTGGGAGCAATCTATTTAGAAGCACCCAAAGAAATTGGGTCATCTCATCAAATTATTATAGCTCATTTTGCACATTTTCACATTAGATGATGAGCTTTATTAAAAAATAAATAATAGGTTAAATTATAAGTTTAATCTCCAAACTTTCATGTTCCTATTTAATAGGTTTCTAAAATTTAAAAAATATCTAATAAATTCATGAACTTTCACTTTTGTATCTAATAGATGTTTAAACTTACTTTTAATTTTAGATGACAAGCACTGTATTGTATGATAAAATATTAATTGAAGCAATTCCTTATTTGGATTCTTTCTATTACGCCAAATCAATTGTTGTGATGTCTTTGCCATTTTTCATGCTTAAGTTTGAAGTTTATATTTTTGTTTATTAATGTGATTAGTTACTTATAAAATATAGCACTCAATTTAATTATTAAAGAAAGTTTAAGAAATGGAAATTTCAATTTTTCTAATAAAGTTGACAAGATATATCAATTTTTATAATAAACTTTCAATTTCATCCAATTGAATTCGAGATAGGAGTACACGCATTAAGAGGCTGGGGCTATGGCCCCCTAAAATTTGTAAAAAAAATAATTAACTTAATTTTAATTAATAATTAATGCTAAATTTTGGATTTTTTTTTTAAAAATAAACTAAAAACATTTTTTTTTAAAACAAAAAATTATAACTATTACCTTTTTTTTACTTTACTTTTTATATATATTTTCTATTACTATTAATCCTATTAATATCGAATTATAGAAGTAATTCATAATCATCCGGTTAGAATTGATCTAAACCAACTCACTATGTATATAATTCAATGTGCCAACTATTAAACAACTTATTAGAAACACAAGACAGTCAATCAGAAATGTCACCAAATTGCCCGCCCTTCGGGGATGCCCTCAGAGTCGAGGAACATGTACTAGGGTGTATGTGCGACTCGTTCAGACTAGGGACCGGGACAAAAGAAAGTACAATTTTTTTTTCGTATAAGTGATAAGTACTAGTGAATAGGATAGAATGAATGGAAGAACTCCGTTCACTACATAAAATAAATAAAAAAGATTTATCGTATCCTTTTATTGTGTATCAAATTTATGGTTTCTATTGGTGCAAATCGATCTAATCATCTCAATTTTTAATTTTAGATGAGAAAGAATTTCTCATTGGTAACAAATGCTTATACATTAAGCAGAGGAAATCTTATTTAACAGAAAGATTATGGCCTTATTCTTCCAAGAACGGACTAAGAGGGTCAACTACCCAACTAATCTTCATAATTAAATATTGTTACTGTATAGGTGGATCTCGTTGTGAAAGACTGATTACTAGCTAATTCATGGGTAGAGCCAAAGAGGGTGAACTGTACAAGTTAACAATAACATTGATGAAATAAAAGGAGCTCCGGTGTATAGAGAGGACCTCACCATTTAACAAGTAACCATAGAAATGAAGGAACCCACTATTTCTTTAGCCATTTCTATTTTTATTTATTTACTCTATGTTTGTTTTTTTTTTTTTCATACCTAGTACCAATACAATTTCGTATTTTCAGGTGACTAGAACAAAAAAAAAAAAAAAAGAAATCGTGGTCAAGAAGGTTATAGTAGCAAAAGACAATGGAATTTTTATTTTATACATTGGAAAAATACGTTTTGTTATTGACTAGGAAATGAGAAAGGAATAACTGAAAGAAAGGAAATCAATTAGTTATTCATCAAAGTTTCATTTATTCAATGACTAGAATTAAACGATGATATATAGCTCGGAGACGTAGAACAAAAATTCGTTTATTTGCATCAAGCTTTCGGGGGGGCTCAGTCAAGACTTACTCGAACTATTACTCAATAGAAAATAAGAGCTTTGGCTTCAGCTTATCGAGATAGAGGTAGGCAAAAAAGAAATTTTTGATAGTTGGGGATCACTCGAATAAATGCAGTAATTCGATATAATAAGATAGACTACAGTTATGGTAGATTCATACATAATCTGTACAAGAGGCAGTTGCTTCTTAATCGTAAAATACTTGCCCAAATTGATATATTAAATAGGAATTGTCTTTATATGATTTCCAATGAGATCATAAAATAAGAAGATTGGATAGCATCCATCGGAATGCTTAAAATAAAATTTTTTGGAGAATGAACTCCGAGAAGGTAGAGTAGAAATTAGTATGATAAAATATGATAATATGATAAAGTGGTCAAAATGAGCAAATATGTTAAAAAAAAGTTATTCTTCTTCCCCTATTTTTTTTTTCTTACGACACGACAATTAAATCTAGATTTTTGAATTTTTCGAACAATGCATCAATCTGCAGTTGAGTTTGGATTAGAATTTTAATTCAATTGAAGAGTAAGCCTATTTATTCTTTGTTCTAAGACTAATAGTTCTAGCAGTCGACTCGCTTCTTTCAAATTGTTTCTCATTATTAAGAAAAGGTAACAAAGATAAAATATGAGCTTGTTTTATAGCAATAGTAATTAAGTGTTGTTGTTTTAAGGTCAATCTATTTACCCGTCTAGATAATATTTTTCCTTGTTCACTAATAAATTAACTAATTAAACTCATGTTTCTATAATCAATTCAATCATCCGATTGAATCGAGGGCAAACGCTTATGAAAAGATCGTTTGGATTTAAGAAGGAGTTGCTTGGATTTATCCATGGCTTGTTTATTCCTTATCCCGAAAATCATATTTCAATCAGATCTAAAATGATTTAGAATTAAGAAATAGGATTTGGTTTGTTTATATTTAAATCTAAAATATGTCTAATATATGTAATTTTTCATCTTCCTTGGATTGGAAAAGGGTGACACACAGACGATCGGTCCGATCTATTTCTTTATCTCCCCATAAATCGTATATTTGTAACAACGGGGATATAATTTTCTCAATTCCAATCGACTAGGCATATTGTGTAGATTCTTTTGAGTAATATATCTGGAAATATCCATTTCAATCAAAATTGAGTTTTGCACATTTTAATCTGATGGTTTTGAACAATGCAATTAGATGGTGTTCACACGTAATTTCAAAAGAAACGAGACATGTGTAAATGGGTAAAATCTCTAAAAATTCACCCATTTCAACCAAAATTGAGTTTTGCATAAAATGAAGTCTATAATGCACAAAATCGACTATTGGATAATGATGACTTGCTAGAGTGATGTGAATAATTTGGCAATATTATGATGTCTATGTGCAAGTGTACACATACTTTTGTAGCAAGTGATAAGTAAATTATCGTATCCCCAGAGACTAGTAATTCACTAATTTACCACAAATTGATTCTCAATAAACTCAATTTGTAACCATTTAAATTCATCAAGGAAACGAAATAAAATAATTCGGAATTGCTGGAACAAAATAAATGTTACAACAAAGATAACAGAGTAAAAATGCAGAAAACAGAGAATGAATGAACTTGTACCTTGAGTTAAATGGAAGGCTCGGATTAGGGGTGATTTTCCGTTTTAATCTATTCTACAACTTATATACATGATCAATTCTCTCAATCCACTACAGCTCACATGGTATTCTCCCGAATGACCAAAAATCTGCTGTTTCATTCCCATTACTCCAACGTTAAATAACCTACTCTATTTATGTGCATTAGGCAAGTGATTATCCCTAATTCTCTTACTTAGCTAGATACTAACCCTAACATGGGGCTAATGTGGTTCTTAAGCAATCAACTCCTCCTATTCTTCCCAGAAATTAGAGAAACACTGCACAAAATGGTTGGCCAAACGAAATTGTGCTAAAGAATAAAAAACTCTTAAAAACCAGATTGAGCTAAATGAAATGTATTAAGCTGTAAAATAAATCAAAACATCCAACCCCTAATCCTCACCTTAAAGGTGATTAGTTCATAATGCAAGAAAAACAGAAAATAATTCGGAATACAGACATAATGCTAAACAGTGATGATAAACTAGAAAGAAGAAGAAGAAGAAATCGAAATGTTGCCACAAAAAGGTTGAATCTGTTGGGTTTTGTGTCCTAAAACTCGTGGTTTTGTAAACTGAATGTATATTCTATTTTACTATAAAGATGTTATTGAGGTTTATTCAGTAAATGTGTTATTGAATAAAGTGAATTGTATATTCTATAACCCAAATCCAATGAACTAAGAACCCTTGGCTATAGTATGTATACTTGAACTTTATGTATGACATAAAAGTGGATCAAGTTCGAGTAATAGCCAAAATGGTCTATAGTATAAGGATAAGGCTGGGTACCTTATTCTGGGGACACTATGGACGCGGCCCACTTTGTATAGTACTAACGATGTGATCCTGAATCGTTCATGTGGAGACATGCGAGTGGGGGCGTCCTATGCAATGAGTTTGCATAAGACCGGACCGCGAAATAGTCACTTAGACTTTATAACTCCGTTTACTGTTTTAACTGACTATATTCATACGATGACCTAGGTAACTCGATCTTAATCCTGAGCGTGCTATGAACTCCTGTTTAATTGGGATTATCCTTAGATTTGCATGGGTGAGAGTGGCCCGAGATCGCCGACTCAATAAGCCTCCCATTTTGGGGATAAGACCGGATAGATAGTTGGGAACATAGTCATGCGAGATGGAATTCACTCCTACCTGCTTTAAGGATTAGTAGAGAGGTTGTTCCCTTAAGTGCTGACTCCAGGTCTTGAACAATGGGCCCACCCTCTCATTGGCCTGAGAGGGATTCGGTTTGTTGGTTGGACCACAAACTAATTGTTCATTAGAGGATCAGTGGGACTTAAGGAACAAGAAGTAATTACAGGGGTAAAACGATTTATTTGACCCAGCTGTAATTACGAACGACCTGTGAAGGATCGACTTACTAATCATGGTTATATCGAGTGGATAGAAATATATCTACAGTGAGGAGAGTGCAGCCACTGGGCTTTAGTGGAGTGTCCCGGTGGTTAACGAATGTTGATTAGCTAGGCTAAAGAGTTTGGCCGGTTAATCTCGTATCGTTGGAGCTCATGATCTGTAGGTCCATTAGGTCCCCTTACTAGCTCAGCTAAGCCTTGGAATAATTTGAGAGAAAAGAATTTGAATTGTTCAAATTTGGTTTTGGGAGTAAACGTTAATTATATGCAATATACTTAACGTACTATAATTTAATTATGAATTAAAACCACAAGAAAGAGAGAGGAACATATTTAAATGTGATTTAAATATTTGTTCGGTTTAATACGTGAATAGGGATTCATGTACAAACGATTGGTCATAAAAGAGAGGGATTGGTCTAATTATTTAATTAATATTTGATATTAAATTAAATAATTAAATTGATTAAATGGTTTAATTAATTAATCAAGTTTTTAAATTAATTTTGATTTAATTGAAACTTGACTAATCCTATATATCCAACCTAGTGTTGTCTTCCATGGGAAGGCAAGTGTTGTCTTCCATGGGAAGGCAAGTGTTGTCTTCCATGGGAAGACAAGTGTTGTCTTCCATGGGAAGACAAATGTTGTCTTCCATAGGAAGCCTAATGAGGTTTCATTAGTGTCTATAAATGGGATGAAACACAAAAGGATTGAGTGAATTTTCTTTGATAGTTTTTTTTTAAAAAACTATCTTGAGCTCTCTTCCTTTCTCTCTAAAAAATTCTCTTAACAAAGGATCCCACAATCCATTCCAAGGGCTGAGAATAGTAGGGAAGACTCTAGTGGTGGTCCAAGTATTGTTGGTGATCCAAGATTTGCAAAGAATTTGGAGAATTTGAGCTACAAAGGTATGTGTTCATACTTTCTGGTTTTTTCCAGTTTAGAGCATGTTTTTGTTTGGTTAAATTGATGTACTTTGAGTGCTCGAGATCCGAAATTGCTTCCGCTTTCTTAATATTAACTCCATCAGAATCAGCATTTGGCACCAACTCCTACAGAGAACCCTTCCGTTTTTGGAAATATTCCGACAGCTTCCTTCTTCAGACAGCTTCCTCTCCATTTCTCTCTATTTTTTCGGGATCCTTCAGCCTCTCTTCTCTTCTCCCCTTGATCAAAACGGCTGCCCAACCCTAAATACCTCATAGTTTGTGCAACTAAGGGCTGATTAGACAGAACTAGTGACGTGGCAAGCTTCTGTTGGTTGAAATACGCTGATTGGACTGACATTTTCCAGCTCATTTAATGAGCAGCAATTCTCACGTACAAACTTCGTGTTAGCCTAAATTGCCAGATTTGCTCCAGCAAACTGTTGTAAAACTGCTGCTCTTGGCTTCAGGAGTCCTCCTTAATCAAACCTGAATTAATCACATAAAGCTCCTTAATTAAGATACTATTGCTCTAATAATAATGTTATTATATCAAAATTAATCATAGAGCAAAATGACTCAAAGTTAGAGAATTTCCAAGATATAATGAGATAAAATATGACAATTCAATCCTAAAATGATACTCTATAACTCTTATTTTAAGAGTTATCAGATAACTCCTTCCAAAACTTACAAATATTGTAGAAAAATAAAAGTGAAAAATCACTTTTGGTCTTTCAAGTTTCATGGAGGTAACAATTTAGTCTATGAACTTTGATTTGTAACGATTTAGTTCTTGTACTTTCAATTTTGTAACTATTTAATCCTTAAACTTTAGTTTGTAACCATTTAGTCTCTGTACTTTAAAAAATTTGTAACAATTTAATCATTGTTTGTAAAAAATCTCATCAAAATTAGATGAACACATATTGGATCCCTAATTAGTTATTGATTTACCTATTTAAGAAATTTCATTAAATCTTAACAATAATTTTTATGTTAGGGACTAAATTGTTATAAATTTTAAAGCATAGGTTCTAAATTGTTACATACTAAAGTTTAAAAACTAAATTGTTACAAAATTGAAAGTATATAGACTAAATCGTTTCAAATAAAAATTCAGGGACTAAATTATTACTTCACTAAAAGTTCGGGGACCAAAAGTGATTTTTAACCAAAAAACAATTATAATATCATTTTTCTTTGAAATTCCATTAATTTCATACCAAACATATATTTTATAACTCCTTGAGCGCACTTGAAAATATTTTTGTAACGATTCTTTAAACAAAAACCTATTATAATTAAGTCTTGTCCAAGTTTAAGGTGCAAGTTGATGGAATTGAAAGTTTAGGGGAAAAAAAAAAATAAAATTTGACCCTAAACTTGACAGGTTGTATCAATTTTAACCATAAACTTTCAATTATATCAATTTAAATCTCAAACTTGGCAGAGTGTATCAATTTTAACCAGAAACTTTCAATTCATACATTTAAATCTCAAAAGTGTATCAATTTACACTCTCGGTTAATTTTCTATTTCAATTACCATTAGAAAGGTTTCTCACACATGCCCAAAGCCACGTGTTGCTTTATCTTAGGTACTTGTTTGTTATTAAAAAAAATTACAAAAAAAAAAAACTAAATCATTCAAGATTTGGTCATCATCACATCATGAAAACCATGATCCGACCCTCAAAAGTAGGACCCACAAAAAACAAACGGACTCTTGTGTTTTCCCTGCCTTCTGTGTCGTAACTAGCGTTGATGAGTGCCAGGAAGATCCAGGCGGAGATGTTGTTGAAGGAGGTGATGGCCATGGCAGTTTCACCGACTTCGATGATGAGGAGTTTGAGCTTGGCTAAAATGCGGGCGCGTCGACTATCTTACAAAGGATGAAGGCGACATCGATGCCGGAGAGGAAGGGAACATACATTTCAGTGAGGGTGATTTCGAAAGCCTTGTGTCCGTTGTGGCGAATGGAGGATAAATCGAGCTCGATGTCGACGAAAAATAAAAAGAACAACAAACTAATATTGGTGACTGATTCAAGAATGAGAGCACTCCATTGAGGAAAAATTTAGTGCAAATAAGCTTTGTTTCTACCAAAAATCGATGGACTGAGTAGAATATTGCTCTGAAATTGAAAAACCCTCCATTAATGAAAAAAAAAAAAACAGCAGAATCAGAGAAGATAAGAAGTGAAAAAAAGCTATGCCCTGAAATTGTAAAACACTCTGACGAGTCTATCCTATCATATAGCAACACATGACTTTGAGCAAGTATGGGAAACTTTTCTAATGGAGATTGAAACGAAAACTTAACTTTTGGTATAAATTGATACACTTTTGATGTTTAAATTGATGAATTGAAATTTAGGGTTAAAATTGATACAATCTGCAAGGTTTAAGGTTTAAATTGATGAAATAGAAAGTTTAGAGTTAAAATTGATACAACTTGCCAAGTTTAGGGTAAAAAATGGATAAAAAAAAATATTTTTTTTTCACACAAGTGAAATTGCATTTGAAGTTTTCCTACTTCAAATTTAAATTTGTAACTTAAACATATCCTAGTTGATCAAGACATTTTATTTAATCTTCCTTGACAATAGCTAAAGTTGCAAAGCTAAACGGTAATTGACATGTACCATCGACCTTGGTTGAAGTTGAAATATTTTTTTAGCCTTTTGTTATGGTACTTGATTGCTCCTATTGTAGATGGGCACATGTCCAAAACCCTAACTATTTAATAGAAAGTTTAGCCTCAATGCAGTGATGATTTGAGTGCTTCTTCTCCATTTTGATGTTTCTTGCTGCTCCCTGATTACCGCACAAGGTATCAGAGAAATTGGTGTCTTCTCTCAAAAAAACCCATAATGGCGTCAACGTCTCCTTCCTTGCCGATCGATGATGAATGCCAACTAGCTTTGGCTTCAGGATCTCCACCTCAAATATTGTTGAACTCAAAAAAAATCTTCTGCTTGACAATAAATGAGAAGTAATAAAAATTCAATATATTGCAATTTATATATATAGCCAACTTGAAAAGTTAGAAAGAAAATACTTCCAATACTGATTCTAGTGTAGTAACAAGTCTTTGGAATAAGCGGTATGAACTATTTTTAACAAACTAAATGTTTTTTTTTTTTTTTTTTTAAGTTTATAATGATATTTTTCACACATTTCTTCAAATTGAGTGTGAAACAGGGCAAAGGAGGTCAAACAATAAATGGATGAAAACAAAGTGAGGGGCTGACCTATTTCCAGATTTTCAGACTAATACTTGAATATCAAAATTACAAAAACTAAAAATTGACATCTTGACTTTGACTACATACCTTGCACTTCTAGCCTTACCAAATTGCAGACAATATTAATCTTACAGCTACTTGCCAGATTCATTTTCTTCATCTTTTTTTCAATATTACGTATTCTTTGTCTTTTGTAGAACATAATATTATAAAATGCGAGGTGAATATTCAGATTTTCAACCTACAAAAGAAATTGCTAGTTTTTTTAATTAATTAAATGATGTTGGATTAAAAACTAATTTACTTGTTCTTATTAATTCAAAAAAAAAAAAAAAAAAGCTAACCAGTTAACAACAAAATAGAAAAAAACTCAAATAACATTTAACTAAATACATAATTTAGAAACAAGAAGTTCGTCCTCTAGAGCATTGTTAATTTAGAAACAAGAAGTTTGTCCCCTAGAGCATTGTTAATTTAGAAATAATAACTTCATCCCCTAGAGTGTTGTTCATCATGTTGGAATCAAAATTGACTAAACTTGTCTCCATTCGAGGTTTGATGAGTTAGAAACTAGAAGTTTGTCCCCTAGAGCGCTGTTCGTCATGTTTGCACTAAAATGGACCAAACGTGTCTCCATTCAAGGTTTGATGAGTTAGAAACCAGAAGTTCGTCCCCTAGAGTGTTGTTAGTGACCTATGGACCAAAATGGACCAAACTTGTCACCATTCGAGGTTTGGCGAGTTAGAAACAATAAGTTCATCCCCTAGAGCATTGTTCGTGACCTTTGGACCAAAGTAGACAAAGTTGTCTCATTCGTATATAACTTTTATTTGTACTAATGTATATAACTTTTATTTGTACTAATGTATATAACTTTTGTTTATTGATTTTTTTAAAATTTTACTTTCATCTATTACGTATAAAGCTCTTATCTCAATTTTAATTTTAATTTGATTCTGACTTTCTTTATATTTTGCATAAATTAAAATATATTAGACATTTTTTTAGTTCAATAATTATAGAGTGAAGATTAAATCATCGATTTTTAAAATGATAATTGATGTCTTATTCACTAAAACATATCTATTATTATTATGATTATTATTATGATTATTATGAAGTAGAGAATTGTAGCGTTGCATTTATTATTCTTAAAAAGTAGAGAATATAACGTGAGAAATTAGTGCACCAAGTCCAAGTGTGAGTATGGGACATGAACGTCGGCCCAGTCTGAAAATGAGTGAGAACAACTTTTTAAGACAAAGTAATGGTGGGCAACATCACGTGCGCTGCTTTTGCCTCATCCAAACGTCGGCAACTCTGACTTCTCTCGTAAAATTTTGGTTAAATTATATAAAATATTTCTAAATTTTAAGGTAAGTTTTAACAATGACCTAAAACTTTTAAATGTTTCATTTTTATCTTTAAATTTTAAACTTGTTTCAAAACTACCATTCTATCAACCTTTCCATTCAAATGGAGACGAAAAAAATAACATGGCTGGCAGTGACTTGTAAAATAATAATACACGTTGTAAATGTGGTAGATTTCAATTATGTCCTTGAACTTTAGAGTATGTTTTAAGTGGCTGGTAGGTAGTTTCATTTGAACTCTTAATTGTTGAAATTGTTTCAAAACAACCATTCTATTAGCTTCCTCTCTTAAAATGAAGATAGAAATATAACGTGGTGGTGCACTATGAAAAAATATATATCTAAGAGTCATAGTCACATTTGAAATGATGTTATATAATTTGGAAATAGATAAACAAATTTGGGGATTAGAGTAAAATATTGTTTTCCTCATCTCACAATCAAAAAATTTTGGAGGTGTTGTTGCCAAATTTTGGACAGGAGAAATATCACCTGACCTCCACGTGACAACGAATGTGAATTTGTATTCTTGGGGGAAGAACGCGGCCTGCAAGACAAGAAAAACCTGGACACCGGTGTGGTGTAGACCACACAGGCTCCGATGCTTAAGTTAGAGAGAGTTTTGAGAGTTGTAGGAGAGTGTTGTAAGCTGGAATGAACTTACCTTGCTCTCCCCCTGAGGGAGAGCTTAAATAGCTTCCTTCCTAGGGTTTTTTGTGGGTTTCCGTCTTCGAATGGGGAAAGGAAATATCGAATTGGGTTGGACCGAGGGCACACGTGGCATGAGGGACCGAGGCAAGGCCCAAAATTGGGCCTTGCCGGCCTGGTCGGCCTCGGCCGGGCCGACCATGGGCTTGGCCGGCCTGGTCGGCCTCAGCCAGCCTGGTCGGCCTCGGCCGGCCGGCCTGGCCGACCACGGGCTTGGGCGGAAGCCCAAGCCCGTTTCTTCTCCCACTCATTCTATGTGAGTCTATTGTCGGTTTCGGTCCATTTCGACTTCGTATTGGGCCTCTTTTCTTGTTTGGCCCTTCGTTGCAGCCCTTTAGCCAGCCCATTCTTGTTGGTCCAATTTCATCCATAACATTAGCCCCCACTCCCTAGTTAGGATTCGAGATTAGGAGCGTGTGAAGTAATTGTATGGAGCCTGACTTGGGAGTAACTTATTAACTTTTGGAGTCATTGTTGACATTTCGAGGCATGCCTCGAATTTTCCCTAATTATTGCTGTCCATCCTCGTGAGGATATTCAGTCTTTTAGAGTGTCGGTTTTTCCTATTTGGCTTCAGCTCGTTGTGATCTGAATTGGGCCTTTTAGTCCTGTCTTGTCTGTAATTTATGCACTTGGTTTTCTGTAACCAAATTCTTCTCATTTGTTATTTTAAAAAACCTATCGCGAGACTCATCTCGGATTTTTAGGCTGCCCAGATTAACTAATCAAGTCCCTTTTAGGGACCCAATCAATCTTCTGGGCTTGCGTCCTCCACACCTAAGCGGAGTTTTGCATTCATCACGCTCTGCTTGGCTTTATAAAGCCTGCTTTGTCGTGCTCAATAGGGACCCATCGTGAGATTTTTCTCAGATTTTTGGGTTGCCAAGATCAGTCAACCAAACCCTTTTTGTGGTTCAATCAACCTTCTAGGCCGCTTCCTCTGCACCTAAGTGCTTAGAGTTTTGCTTGTTTCATGCTCTAATTGCATGACATGATTGGCCGTATCTTAGAGTAGGCTCTTAGATTTTGGCTTCAATTTACTATATCTGGAGATGATCTCTTGTAGCTTCTTGCTTATTTAAAAGCGATTCTCATGCCAATTGTAGCTTTAATTCAAGCTGATATCATAAGAAGAGAAGATGACATAAGCCATAGAGTGAGAATTTGGGGCAAGACTGGTATGGTCGGCCTCGGCCGATCTGGTCTAAACGTCCGGTCTGGTCTAAACGCGTGTTTGCAGCTCCTTGCGTGTTGTAGGTACTTTCAGCCGTGTACACCTCGGCCTTACTATTCTCCTCGTCATTTTTTCTGAGAGTCAGCTTGTCCTTGTCTTTCCTCAAATTCTTCATTGTAATCATTGTGCCGGGAAGAGGTTGGTCTTGGCCAAGGTGGTCGGCCTCAGCCATGGTGGTCGTCCTCGGCCTCCCTGGTCGGCCTCGGCCATGCTTATTAAACCTCAATTCTTATATTTTAGCTTCTGTCTCATGTGATTTCGTTAACTCATGATTTCGTTGCTTATGTTTTTCAAATACGCTTCCACGGTATGCTTCTTTTAAGAAAGATCCATTCATCTTCCCATAGTCAGATGATTCTTGTAACTGAAGTAATTTTGGCATCTTGCTCAGCATCAGATTATGAGGTCGGCCTCGGCCTATGTGGTCGGCCTCCACTTTAGTTTCTCTGAAGTTGTTGACTTTTCTAGCTCGTTTGGTGTAGCTTCTGCTTTTTGTTCAATTAGAGAGGCATATCTCTTTAGTAGCTTCTGCCTTTTGTTCAATTAGAGAGGCATATCTCTTTAGTAGCTTCTACCTTTTATTCACCAGAGAGGCATATCTCCTATGTTGCTTCTTTGCTTTTTGTTTAATAGGGAAGCATATCCCCTTAGTAGCCCCCATTGAAGGAGGATATTACTTGTAGGAAGATCTCTTTTGCTTGAGTACAAATTCTTTTTCAAAACATAACTTGTATTGATCAATTTAAAATGAGCAATAATAAACCTAGCCTATTACATGAGACTTGCTAACCTATCAATTGAATTTAATGAATCTAAACTCAACAAATATGGTTTGATTAAAGAAAATAGAAGCTAAACTAACTATGTATGAAGAGGATTTAGGGTCGGCCTCGGTCGCCTATGAGGTCGTCCTCGGCCACCTATGAGGTCGTTCTCGGCCGCCTATGAGGTCGGCCTTGATCTTTTTCCTGCACGTACATCGATGTATTCCTTCAAGAAGTCATTTCGAATTAGAGCCTCGATGTCATCCTTTAGCTGGAAGCAATCTCTGGTCATATGTCCATGATCTTCATGGTAGAGACAATATTTTTGTCTATCTCTCTTGTTTGATCCAGTTTTCATCCTTTCAGGTTGCTTTAATAAGTTTGAATGGCGTACCTCCATTAGAATCTGCTCAATGGGAATTGATGTTGAAGTGTACTTTTCGAACTTTCTGGATGGGTGGCCAAGTCGAAGTGATTTCTGGTCATCGATCTTCTGTCTCTTGACCTTTTGGTGTAATATCTCACTTGGCCTTTTCCTATCATTTAATTGATCGGGTCTTCTTTCAAGCTCATCAGTTTTCTTCTTCGTACGAAGCAATTCTTCTGCACGTACGTACTTTTGAGCTCGAGTTATGAGCTCTACATACGATGTTGGTTTTCTCTTTCCCAAGGATCGTATGAGTCTTCGATCTCTGAGTCCATTAATTATTGCCATCAACGCTGCTCCGTCAGTGTAATCCTCAACACATAAAGCTTCACTATTGAACCGAGCAATATATTCCTGCAGGGTTTCCTTGGATCCTTGTTTGATGGAAAGTAGGTGAGTTGCTGGCTTGTGCTGATCTCTTCCTCCCAAGAATTGCGTCACGAATGCTCGAGCCAATTCCTTGAACGAACTAATAGATCCTCTTTTTATGTTGCGAAACCAATGTCTTGCTGGTCCCACTAAAGTGAATGAGAAGGCTCTGCATCTGATTGCATCTTCTACTCCATGAAGTTCCATCCATGATCTGTACACATCTAGATGAACAATAGGGTCCTTGTTTCCATTATAGGGTTTGATCTTTGGAACTTTGAATGTGGGAGGTAGTTTCACATTCATGATTTCATCAGTGAAAGGTGGATCTACCTGTTCTATCAAAGTGTCAATATCAAACCCTATATTTTTTACCTTGTGCATATTCCCTTGGATATGGTCCAGCTCGCTTTGAATCTTTAATAATTCTGCCCTCCATGGCAAACTATTCGCTTCATCTTTGGCCCTGGAACTTGCCTCGGCTTCGACCTCGGCATCAGTATCAACATTGGCCTCAACCTCGGCCTCGGTTCCAGAATTAGCCTCGGCCTCGGCCCTAGCTCTCTGTTGTTTTTTCCATTCGATGACACTTCTCAGATCCGTCACTTCAGTAGCTGGAAGATTGCTCGCCTCGGCCTCGGACAAAGCTCTTTGTCGCTTCTTTTCCTCGATTATGCTTCTTAAATCCGTCTCATCTTCGTATTGCTCCAAGGTTAGGGTTTTATTCTCACCTCAGCCTCGGCCTCAGTTTTGAACCCTTTTACCTTGGCCTTTTGATGTCGAGCATACGACGGATTTCGTTCCGTTTGTTCGGCTTACCTTGCTTCCTTGTTGGTCGTGTTGATCTAGTCGCTTTTCAATCGAAGTAGCTTGAACGATCTGGTCGGCCTCGGCCTCTTTCTGGTCTGCCTCGGCCTCTTTCTGGTCGGCCTCGGCCAAAAAATACAGGTTGGCTTCTTGATGCCATCCATCTGGTTCGCGCTGCCATGTAGCTTGAACGAGCAGGTTGGCCTCGGCCCGCTTAGGGTCGGCCTCGGCCTTTTTCTGGTCGGCCTCGGCCTCGTTTTGAGGCCGAGGAGGCTGGTTTTTTTGCATTCGTCGCAGGTGAAGATCCTGATCGGAATCGTCTCTGTCTTCATTCCAGTGTTTGTTTTCTGTCATTCTACTCATCTTCTCGTAGGGTTGACTTAGGCACAAGATTTTTCCAGCAAGCGTTGTCGTTCCCCACAGACGGCGCCAACTGTTGTTGCCAAATTTTGGACAGGAGAAATATCACCTGACCTCCACGTGACAACGACGGTGAATTTGTATTCTTGGGGGAAGAACGCGGCCTGCAAGACAAGAAAAACCTGGACACCGGTGTGGTGTAGACCACACAGGCTCCGATGCTTAAGTCAGAGAGATTTTTGAGAGTTGTAGGAGAGTGTTGTAAGCTGGAATGAACTTACCTTGCTCTCCCCCTGAGGGAGAGCTTAAATAGCTTCCTTCCTAGGGTTTTTTGTGGGTTTCCGTCTTCGAATGGGGAAAAGAAATATCGAATTGGGCTGGACCGAGGGAACACGTGGCATGAGGGACAGAGGCAAGGCCCAAAATTGGGCCTTACCGGCCTGGTCGGCCTCGGACGGGCCGACCATGGGCTTGGCCGGCCTGGTCGGCCTCGGCCAGCCTCAGCCAGCCTGGTCGGCCTCGGCCGGCCGGCCTGGCCGACCACGGGCTTGGGCAGAAGCCCAAGCCCGTTTCTTCTCCCACTCATTCTATGTGAGTCCATTGTCGGTTTCGGTCCATTTCGACTTCGTATTGGGCCTCTTTTCTTGTTTGGCCCTTCGTTGCAGCCCTTTAGCCAGCCCATTCTTGTTGGTCCAATTTCACCCATAACAGGAGGAAACAAAAATTTTGAGGGGGGTAAGTAAACCACGAATGACGAAAAAATTTAGGACCTCTATCTTATGATAAATTGATGAAAATTAATTTTAATGCATAAATGGAAAAGAGGATAGACAAGCAAAGATATCCGAAACAATTGAACCTAAAGACTATTGTAATTTCTCGATAGATTTCTTATTTTTGATGATGAAAATTGTCTTCATTCGTTAGTCAATTTTTTTCTTTATTGTTCTTCTAGCTTTTCCACAAACTCATGCTCTCAATTGACCCCATTGGTCGACTGAAAATGTGTGGGCTTTTAGAAGAAAATTTTTATATAGAAAAAGTCCTCAGTCTAGTGCAAGTGCACACTATTAAATAAGTAGTAATTGAAAGTATTTTAGAGTATCGATCCCAAGGCAAAGATGTTCACATAAAGCAACATTGGTAACCAATATTAAATAATCGGGAAGGTTATGATTGTACTAAAAATCAAATGATAAAAAAATGGGATTCAAACATGCTTTTGCCCCTTAGAAAAGAATTGTGACCTAAAATGCAATTGCAATCTTTACTCAAACACCAAGCAATGCAAAATGGGTTCAACTTCTACTTGATTTTAATGGAAAAACCTTTAAAGGCCTAAGTGATTAAACCATATGTCTATGACTAATACGAACTTAGTTTAATGAGAACACAAACATTGGTCTTAGAAGTTCCCCCCTATGTCTAGGGTAAGAAAACAAGTGCTTATGTCTAAGCTCCTTTCCTCTATTGCTTTGTATGAACATGTAATCTCGTTTAACCCTTTCAGTATTAAACTCGATCTCTGTATGTTCACGTAGATGATCAAACTAGATTTACAATAAGAATGATAATCAATAAAAGAAAACAATGCTATGGAATCGAGCAAAGTTACTTTTACATCTTAGGCCAAACTTCCAATCTTTAGGGCATCCACATATCGAATTCCAAGGACAAAATTAGCTCATGATGGAGAAAATATATGAAAAAATGTTAAAAGAAAAGAAACACATACTGACTTAAGAAATAACAAGAAAGAAAAATAAAAACTAGAAAATAAAGTGTCGAATCATAAAAGGAAGAAAAATAAGTTGGAACGTAAACTTGAATGAAGAACTTTATTGAAATAACTAGCTACAAGGGGCTGTTTGGCGCGCTGGTTTGGAATTAGAAACCCTGGGGTTCTGGAAGGGTTTCTTGGCTGGAATCAGAAACCCTGGGGTTTCTGATTCCTGTGTTTGGGGTGCAGGGTTGTGTTGGGCTGGTTTGCTGAAACCTGTGTTTGGGGTGCAGGGTTGGGTTGGGCTGAGTTTGTTTAGTCTGTTTTTTTTTATAATTTTTCAAACTGTTTATTATTTTAAAAAAAAATCTTACACTGTTTTTTTTCCTACTCCATTTTTTTAACTTCATAATTTTTTTGGTGTGTTACATACCAACTATTTAACCAATTATGTAGAGCAATTGTTACAACTATAGTTCAATTTGAATTATACTATGTGTAGTTTGTATAACTATATGCTATCTCATTCACTCCACTCATAATGACATAAAATTGAAGATTATGCGTAGCAACATATAATTAATAGGTGCAATGTAAGAATGGTGTTGCCAATGGTAAAGTAAAACCAAAAATTAGAACTAAGATCTAGTTCTAAAAATATCATAACACACATTCCAGATGAAATGACAAGAAAGTAGAAGTAGTTGTCCAAACACAAATGTAAGTCATAAGAGTGGTAGATGAAAGTGATGAAAAGAGAGTCAAGTTCTAGGTGCTTTCCCCAAAATTTTCACGTAGTAATCATACTTCCAATCTGGGGTGAATGTAAAGAAGGAGTTCAACATCATACTATCTGAGAGAATAGTCTTTGCAACAGCCATTCAATCTTGCCTTGTCATCCCTGGGATCGCCTTTAGTTTTGCATATAGCTCGTCCACGCTGGCCCTTTTAAAATATTGACTAGGTGGTTGGGTCGCTAGGGTGATTGTTGGAGTGGTCGTTGGGGTGGTTGGATTGATGGGGTGTTTAGGTATGCCAAAGTGGTCGTCGGTGATGATTGCACGATGGTCAGGTCGCGGGAATGGTCGTTGGGTGGTTTTCAGCAGTAGTTGTCGGGTCGCTGGAGTGGTCATCAGGGTGGTCATGTCGCTGGAGTGGTCGCTGGGTGGTTGTGGCAGTGGTTGGGTTGTTGGAGTCGCCAAGGTGGTCACCAGGTGGTCTTTGATAATTCTCATTTATGAGAATTATTTAACCCTAAAACTAAGTTGTTCTTGCCATTTTTGCATGCTTTATTGATTACCGAGCAAGCTAAAAATAAAATTTTTAAATAAATTCATGCAAGCTTGTTGGAATATGATAAAAGAAGAAATTAAGTGAAAAGATGCAAGAAAGTTAGCTTAAGTTTAGTTTTTGTGCAGATTTGAAGAAGTGAAGACTTTGCAAAAGGGAATGCAATTGCATTCCCATTTGCAATGTAAGGTGAAGAACAAGGAAGAAGAATGCAATTGCAATACAAATTGCATTCTCTGGACTTACAAATCAAGTGCGAAAATGACGGAAATCACCCAAATGATGGATTTTCTGCACGATTTTGGAAGATTCTCATCCCGATTTGATTCCTAGAAGTTAGCCCATGGATTGAGGATGATTTATATGGAAACCCTAGCCTTCAATGCCTATAAAAATGGTGGAAAACGAAGTAAATGGTGGCTGGGTTTTGACTGCTCGCCCACAGTTCCGAATTCTCTGTTTTTCTACTTCTTTTATGGTGTTTTGCTCAAGTTTAGCTGCTGTATTTTTCTTCTTCACTTTCAGAACCTTCAATGTTCAAACTCTCAATCCTTCCTCACGAAAATGAAGGAAGTTTTTGCTGTTGTTAATTAGTTTTCTGCACTTTATTTTTGTGGGTTTCTCTGTTTTCTAATTCTTCGAACAACAGTTTTCTTTCAATTTCATCTCTGTTTTTCTGTTGTTATGTTTTGGGTTTAATATCATTTTGTTAATGTTACAAGTTTTGCTTAATTTTGGAATGAGTATTGGTCAAATCGCAATTCCTGTATACGGTGAGATTGAAATAAACAATTGAATTCCAAATTCCAAACTTTTTTCTCTCCGTATAAAGGCTTGTACATTTGTGTTTTTATTTTTATTTTTATCGTTTACAAAGTCTGAATTGCCCAGTAACATGTTCTAGGTAAGTGAGATTTAAATTTAGTATTTCTAGCCTTGTTATTTCCTTGTGGGTATTCGAATTTTATAATTACCATTGGTTTCCTTAAGATTAATTTCCTTATTTCATTGTATTCATTATGAATTTTACACAAAGTAAGTTTTTGGTTTTCATTTTTTTACAACGAGCTAATTCCTTCTTAGGGATTCAAGTTGGTGAATGCCCTAAGGAAAAATGTAAAGCTCTAAAGCATAAACAATCTAGTTAGCATGTGAACTTTGTTTGCTTTTGTTGAATTTAGATTTTGGTAAACCTAGCCAGCCAACTAGTGATTGCTCATCAAGCTTGAACTTAATATCGAAAGAGTTAAGGGAAAGCCGATGTCACAAAAGCAATAGAGGAAAAGGCTTAGAAATAAGTCATGAACATCGACCCTAGATATAGGGCGAGACTCCAAAACCACTAGAGTTGTGTGGGAAGTATCTAAGTTAGATTAGCCATAGACATATAGGTTTAATCACTTAGTCTCCTAAAGATTTTGAATCAAAATTGAATAGGAGTTGAACTCGATTTACTTAGTTCTCACATGTTAACTATGATTGCAATTGCAATTGAATCGCATTTTTCCAAAGGTGCTTGAATCACTTGAATCCCTATTTTATTTTTAACTCATTGAATTTTCATTCACTATTGTTAAACAAAACAAACCTCTTAAATTTTTACAAGGTTACCCCAATTGTGTTTTGCAAGGAATTTTGTGTCATTCTAAGTAAATTTTGTTAAACCCCGTTCCCTTGGGTACGATACTCTGGAATACTTACAGTTTCTTTATTACTTCGATCACGTGCACTTGCGTGTTGTAGCAAAGCATAGCGATCAGTCGTCAACAGTGGTTTTGGGTGGTTGGGTTACCAGGTCGCCGGGGTAATCGTCGAAGTAGTCAACAAGGTGGTCAAGTCATCGGAGTGGTCACTAAGTGGTTGTCTACGGTGGTTGCTAGGTGGTCAGGTTTTCGAGGTGATCGTCAACTATGGTTGTCGGGTGATCAGGTCATTGAAATGGTTGTTGTCGGTGGTTCGGACAAGTCGGGTTGTTTGAGTGGTTGGGTTATCGGGGTGTCGAATTGTTGGGGTGGTCGAGTCGCAGGGGTAATTGTAAAACTGATCTCTCGAGTTCTCATCGCAGTGGTTGTCTGAGGTAATCGTCAGCGGTGGTCGGGTCACTGTTGTGGTCGTCGGAGTTGTTGTTATCGGTGGTTGTCGGGTGGTCGCCGGAGTTGTCATTAGAGTTGTTGTCGAAGTAGTTGCTAGAAATGGAGAATGGTAAATGGAACTGGTCTCTAGAGTTCTCATCGCAATGGTCGTTGAAGGTAATTGTTAGCGGTGGTCGAGTCGCCGATGTGGTCGACGGAGTTTTCATCGGAGTGGTCGCCGGAGTTGTTGTCGAAGTGGTCGCCGAAAATGGAAAACGGCAAATGGAAGAGGAAAACATGGCACAAACCCCATGGGGTTGCACTGTTGTAACCCATGGGGTTGTGTTTCAAAACCAAGAGTTTTGAAACACCTTGTGCCAAACATGGTTTTGGGTTTGGAACCCAAACCTATCCCAACCCAAACCCATGGGCCAAACGGCCCCTAAATGAAAGAACTAAAATAGAAAACAAAATAAATGTAAATAACAGAATTCAAAGTATTGAAATAAAGAACTAAAATAGAAACTAAACTTGCAAATACAAAGGAAAATCAAACTCAATGAGCTAAATTCCACCTCTTCAATCGATCCAAACTTAACTTTTGTCAAATAGAGTAAGATCTTCACAGCCCTAGATTTTTGATAGGGATAAAATTGAAGTTTGGGCAGCGTTCTTCCTCCTTTATGTAGAGAAAACAGAAAATAAAAAGTGCAGAAAGTAAAGTAGTCTTCCAATCGTAAAAATGATCGTGGATTGCTTTTTCGTGGCTTGGATCTTCATATTTATAGCCTCCAAATGCTAGAGTTTGCTTCATGTATGTTTAAGGCAAGAATTAGGTCTTTATGGGCTTGATTCGTGGAGAATATATTCAAATATCAGCACAAAATTGAACTTCTAGATTTTCCTCTTATTTCTCAAAATTCTGTCTCTAGGAAAAATTGTAGTTGCAATTGGAGTTACAATTCTGACAGAATTTTCTTTTTTCTACATAAAAACATCAAAACTCATTAAAAATCAACTCTTTTCCTTTTATTTTCTATTTTTAGCTCAAAACAATCCATGAACTAATTTTGGTTATTCTCTTATCAATTTGCTCATTTATTAGACATAAGAGCATCCATTTGTGCAAATAGCTTAAGTAAAAAGAGCTAAAAATATGTAAAATATGAGCATTATCACCCACTTTTACACATTTTTTTTATAAAGGTAATATATTACTGTAGCAAAAGGAGAACCTCACAGCCTGAGGCAAGGCACAAAGAACAAACAAAACAAAGAAAGTAGAGAGGACACACAAGATGCACTAAGAAGACCAAAAAATAGATAATTAATTAAAATATTTCCAAAGGGAAAGCCCATCAAAGGACACACCTCCAACCCAAGAAGCACAACGATAATTAACATAAGACTGAACAATAAAAAAAGAGCCTGAGGAGAATGCACCTCATGTAAACACAAATTTCTCTCATGCTAAACATGGTAGTGCATAACACACCAGGCAATCCTCCAAACCCGACACCTCCAACACTTCCAAAGCTAACATGAAAAATCTAAGCCAACTTAATAGACCAGCATACAATCTGATGAGAGGAGTGAGCCCAAACGAGAATCCCTTCCCAAACATTCCGACTGAAAGGAAAATCAAATAACAGACGGTCGCTTGCATTAAGCCCGATGAACATAATAAACAGACTGTGGGAATAAAGGGATCCCACCTATGAAAACGATCTCAAGTATAAAGACGATTACAAATCGCCAACCAAGCAATAAAAAAATGTTTAGGGATGTTGCCCCCAAACATTATGCCACGGAACCTATGCCACGGAACCACACCTCTACGAGGTCGAACAACCTCCCAAACACTGGAAACAAAGAACACCTCGGATCAGCGACAAGGTAACCAAACGACTATATCCTTTCTAGATAGAGCAGGCTGAATCAATGAAGCAAGGCTGAAGCTCTAATAATTCAACAGACATACACGACTATCTCCAAACTCCACTCAATAAGGTAACCAGATAACCATATTCTCTCTAGGCAGAGCAGGCTGGATCAAATGAATCAAGGCTGAGAGCTCTAACAATTCAACAAACATATACAACTATCTCCAAATCCCACTCGGTAGGTTAAAATTTGAGTGGGATTTGAAGATGGTCGTATATGGCCATCTACAATTTTTCTATTATAAATATATTCATCTCACAAAGCTTTCTCTCTTAACTTCTCTCTCCTTCGACTTTTCCACTATTTGATTTTTTATAATCAAATAAGTTATTTATTTTTACCAATGCATGACATTTCCCTCAATATGTGATTTCTCCCCACTATTTCAACAAAATCTCTATCTTCTAAATTTGTTTTCCCTCTAATTGAGATAATTTTTGTAGTATTAATTGAGATCATTCTATTTAGTATTCATTGTGGTTATTTTGAACATGATTGAAACCCTTCAATTTTTTTTACAACTCACTGCCAAAGTACGCCAACATGTGTGACCTTTATTGTTTAGCAAACTATCAAATTATTTTTGGACTTAATTTTAATGGAGAAGTTAATGTGGTTGTTTTGAAACAATTTCAAAAGTTAAGGGTGAAAACGAATTTTTGAAACGATATAAGCATAATTGAAATCTAGTCTAAAGTTCAAGGGCATAATTGAAATCTAGCCTAAAGTCACTGCTATGTCAATTTTTTATTTTCAAGGACATTATTGAAACTTTCCTTGAAGTTTAAGGGTATTTTATATAATTTAACCTAAGTTTGTTACAAACTTACACTAAAACAAACTATATATATTTTTTAATTCAACCACATATGGGGTGGGAGGATTCAAATCTTTGACCTCTAGGTCAATGATATATTCCTAAACAAGTTAATTAAGTTATGCTCAGGTAGGCAATCAAACTATGTTTTCTTTTTAGGGTGAACAATAAATTTGATCTTTTAAACTTTTATTTTAAGGGTAAATACAAATTTGATCTCTAATTTTTTTTTGAAGCCCGATCTCTAATCTTTTAAAGTTGTGTCTAGTAGGTTTTTAAATTTTAAAAAGTGTCTAATATGTTTTTTTTAAAGAAAAAAGTGTCCAATTTGTTCTTAAACTTTCAAAATTATGCCTAATAAATATTTGAACTTCAAAACAGTATATAATAAATCTTTGAAATTTCAATTTTGTGTTTAATAGTTCTCTAATATTTTAGAACATTTTAAGTGCAAATAAGTAGCCAACACAAAATTAATAGTTCATGAACTTATTAGATATTTTTTTTTAAGTTCAAAGACTAAATAGACACAACATTTAAACAAAAACTATTATTAGACATAACTTTCAAAGTTAATGTATCAAACTTGTAATTTATTGTTTTTTTTTTTTTACTCCAAACTACTTAAAACATTTCTACAATTTTAGCACAATTAAATTATAAGTTTAGTATTGAATTCTCAGAGTTGTATCTATTTATTTCTTTAAAAAAAAAATTAAAATGATATGTTAGTATTATTTAAACATATAGATAAACTGTTCTAGTGCTTAAATGATATGTTAGTATTATTTAAACATTAGAGTTAATAGCAGAAACTTATAATCAAAATACCCATTATAAACTTTGTCAAAATACCCATTTAAATTACAATAATTGGATAGACATAGTCAAAATATCTATAAGAAACTTTGTCAGGAAACTTGTAACTTCTCAAATTACTTTTTCTTCTTATATGTTTGCTAATTATAATCTTGTGGACAAAAGACAAACATTGCCCGGGTAATTTGGATGAATATTGTATTTTAAAAAGAAAATGAGGTAAAACAAGGCTATTTGAAACAATTTAATAGAAACGGGGTAGTTTTTTTTTGTTGGCATTCGAATTTGTCTCCTGAGAATACGCACTCAACAAAAAAAATATTTATTTTTAATGATTTTTAATTGTGGGTTGACGGAGGGGTTGGGATTCGTTTGGTCCATATGTTTTGGATTTTATTCTATTTTTACATGGACCACGTTTAAGCTTTATTGAAAGTACGTACGTGGACTAAAATTGAACATTTAAAAGTACATGGACTAAAATGGAATGAAATCCAAAATACATGAACCAAAATTGATATTTTAACCAATAAATAATTATGTTGCTAATCATTATGATTTGAATTTTTTTTAAAAAAAAGGTTTGGGTTGAGAGCCAAATAAAAATTAAAAAAATAAATCACTAATTTTCAATCAGTATTTAAAAAAAAAAAAAGTTTGAATGAATTTGTTTTTACAAGAAACGAATCTCAACCCCTCCGTCAACCCACAATTAAAAATCATTAAAAATAAATATTTTTTTTTGTTAAGTGCGTATTCTCGGATTTTTTAGAGAAATAAAGGTATTTTTTAAACATATTACAAAAAACGAGTATAAAAGCAAACGTTTTACAAAAAACATGAATTTTTTTTGTCTTTATTGGAATGCGTCTCTTGAAGAGACGCATTCAATGTAGAATACGTGAGTGCAACATACGCATTCCAAGTAAAAAATGCGTCAGTGTTCTCTTCCCATTGACTGCCTTTGACCCTCCTTCCTTCTGTTTCAATTTGAACGAAAATAAGATTTTTTTAGATTAAAAATAATTATTTAATAAACAATCAAATCTACCAAATCATTATTTAACAAACCATAAAATCTCACCAATCATTTATTTATCTATTTTCTTTAAAATAAATATTTAACAATCCAATCATTCAACAATTATTTTTTATCATTATTTTTCACTAATCATTTTCTTAATTATTTCTCAAAAAAAAATTTATACTTTGCCAAAATACACTTTTCAATCATTTTTTTATTATGTTTTTTAAAAAATATTTATTTTTTCTTTTCTTTTTTTTTTTTTTAATTTTGGTTATTATTTTTTGAAATACATTAACCAAACGTTTCATTTTTTTAAAATAAGAAGCCTTTCTTTTAAATGTAAGTGATATAAATTAATTAATAAATTAAAAAAATTATAACTAAAAAGACAAATAATTTATAAGTAAATAGTTCCATTTTCTAAACGTAGAAATTTGGAAGAAAAAAAAAATCTATCCTATCCGACTAAAAGTACAATTATTATTATTATTATTATAAATATAAACAATGCTATATACACTTGTTATTTAAAACAAAAATTAAAGACAGAATGATTTCCCCCTTGCGTGGGGTAGTGGTTTGGTAACATCAATGCACCAAAGTAGTGAGAGGACCACGTCAAGAGGTTGGAATGCGTGCAGGCTTTGGAATGCGTCTCTGCTAATGACGCATTCTGCAATCTGACCGAATCGTTGACCGAAAATGTATGGAATGCGTCTCTTTTACCTACGCATTCCAATAAATACAAAAAAACTACCCTATTTTTGTAAAATGTTTCGGTCTTACCCTGTTTTCTGTAATATGTTTACAAAACAACCCTATTTCTCTAAAAAATCCCGTATTCTCAGGAGACGAATTCGAATACCAACAAAAAAAACCACTCCGTTTCTACTAAATTATTTCAAATAGCCTTGTTTTACCTCATTTTCTTTTTAAAATCCAATATGCATCCAAAATACCAAAACATTGTACCTTCAAACAAGCCAAGAGATCAGAAATTTTGCACTTCCCAAACACCAAAATCAAACCCACAAACCTGTCTTTCTCATCTCTCATTTGGATTTTACTTTTCAACTTGTCCTTTGTCTTCTCCACCTTCCCGCCAAACACATCCTTATCGATTCCTCGTCTCCTCCGGCGCTCCGGCAGCCACCACTGCGCCATTTACATCCATCTTCTGCTTCAGCTTCATCCCGAAACTTCTTATAAATATCACTCTTATAAAAACTTCTCGTCCTAATCACTAAAATCAACGAAACAAGCATACCCAACAAAGTAACTCCCGTAATCACAATAAACGACAGCTTAAAGCACTCCCCACCAAAGCACTTTAGCTCCTCCCCTACTTTTCTCACAAGCCCTTTTGCTGTCAGCTGCTTCTCCGCCTCTCTGTCGTAGAAATTCCCCGCCACTTTCACATTCAGCACATAAAGCCCAATTGGGCTCGCCACTGACCCGAAATTGAAAAGCGTAGAGTAATATTTCAACCCAAATAGCTCCGAAATTATAGCGAAAAGTAATGGCCACTGCGCGCCGAAGCAGAATCCGATCACGATCGAAGCCACGTAAAGCCCATTTGGAACATCGAAGGCGATCATCAAATGGCCGACGCAGGACAAAAGGAGCGTCAAAGAAAGCATTAAAGGACGAGGGAATTTGTATTTTGTTAGAACAATTTCAGAGACGAAACCAGAGGCGACTCGACCGAGGTAATTCCAAATGCTAACGAGCGTTACAAATGTGCTGATGCTTCTTTTTGGGTAGCCCAAGGACATTCCGATCTGACCCAGATTGTCGATCGCCGTCAACGTGCTGCCGACGCCACAAATTGTAGAAAAGAATAGAATCAACATGTCCATGCTGAACAGAGCTTGGAGAAATCTTCGCCGCGTTCCGGCGGGCTGAAGATTGTTGTCCAGCAAGATGGTTGTTTTTGTTGTTGTGGGGTTTGTTTTTGAGGCTCTGTTTTTGGGAGATTTGGCTTCTCTGTTACGATTTGAATTGGATTTGGGGCTTTAATGGAGGCGGTCTTGAGTTTCCAGAGGTTGTATTCTTCGACTACGACGACGGACAGGGGGAGGAAGAGGACGACGACGACGACGACGGCGCTGCCGCCGAATTCGCTTTGAGTGAACATTACTTTGCTTTCTATGATGATCATTAGCATTAGGAATCCAGCGAGGCCGAGAGAAATGTAGAGGAAATTGTAGAAGACTTTGAGCTCGTTTGGCTGTCGGATTACTTTCATAATCCGAATTGTTCGTAAAAATGCGAAGGATATCGCCGCCGGGAGCCATCCGATGAGAAGGATTAAGGATTTGGTGTCGGAGCCGTAGAATGCGTGGAAGAGTTGTGTGATTATGGCGCCGCTCATGCCGACGTAGCCCTTTAAGATACCTGTTGAGAATATGAATAAATTATTAAATTTAAGTTTTAAGTTTTGGAGTTTAGTAGTAATTAATGTGGAATCTAAAGCTCCAATATCTAGAAAAGAAGTTTGAAATGGAAATATTATATCTATATAGTTTAAATGAGGAGTTTTGAAAATCTAGATATAGGAGACCCTTGGCCTTAGGAAAGCTAATTAAATATGAGTCTAACGATTTAAACCAAACTCATTCAAACTCTCAAACTCAAAACATCACATAAATCTAATGTATGTTTTGAAAAAAAAAATACAGCGGGTGTTTGTCGGAAAATTATTTAAGAAGATTGGTACAATGTGACCAGTAGTTATATATAATGTAAGAAAGAAGTTAAAAATTATAGTTTTACCATATATCCAATGGTTTAAAAGGCTGTGGCCACTACATTAATTTTTTTTTGTGTGTTTGTCCTAATTTTAAAAAGGTTAAATTATCAAAAATACCCTTAAATTATGGGGTTGGTTTCAATTATACCCCTAAACTTTAAAAAGTTTCGTTTTAACATTTGAATTTTGAAACAAAAATACCCTTAAAGATTTTTTTTCATTAAATTCATAATCGAAAAATGATGTTTTTGCATTTGTATTGTTGCTTATGCGAACATATTTGAACATATACGTTGAAAAAAAAATCAAAACATATGCAAATACGTCATTTTTCGTCCATAAATTTAACGGAAAAAAAATCTTCAAGGGTTGTTTTGAAACAAACTTCAAAGTTCAAGGGTTAAAATGAAACTTTTCAAAGTTTAGGAGTATAATTGAAACAAACTCCATAGTTTAGGGGTATTTTTGATAATTTAACATTTTAAAAACAACAATACTGTTCTACATATGATAGGTAGGAACTTCTCTGATGTGACTTATTTTTAGTAGATTTCACATATGAAGCTTCTATTTAGGAAAAAACTTGGGTGCTGCCCGGCAGCACCCAAGTATGGTAATGTCCACTTTCTTACCATTGGATTTGAAATTTTTTTGTTTTTTTTTCTTTGTAGGACAGTGTGTGGCTTAGATGTGGGCTGCACAGACTTTGGGTGCTGCCCAGGCAGCACCCAAGTCTTGCCTTTCTATTTATTGGTGTGTAAAATTCTCCCACCAATCACGATTAAGTTTTTGACCCGTAGGGATGAAAAAAAAAAAGCGATAATTTTTCAAATTTTTTCATGGTAGTATTATTATGTAGACAAATTTTATTCTTTTCACAAAACCATGAGGGTTTGCCAAGATTATACATTAAAAAAAATTATCACAGCTTATAAGTCTAAATTTTCTACCGTAGCACTAATAATTTAATATATATATATATCAAACCAATAAATAATTAAAATATCAATTCCTCAATAATTAATATTGATAGTCACTCACCAAGAACGACGCCTCGGCTCTCGGGAAAGTTCTTAACACAAGTAACAAGTGAACCGGTATTAGCAAAGGACTGAGAATTAGCTCCAACATAAATATAGAGACACATTTGCCAAACTTTGGGCGTTGAGATCCGCATAGTAACAACCAGCCAAATCATAAAGTAACCAAAGAAATTCAGGACGGCTCCGATGGACAGAACCACCCACGACGGCGTAACTTCATTGATAAGACCAGACAAAACGCCGACGTTTGCACCCAAATCCTTGAAAAAGCTCAACAAATTCAGTGTCGTTTGGTCGTAACCTAAAATTGACTTTATGTCGTTGGAGTAGAGGCTGAACATGAAGTTGGCTCCGGCAACCGCCATGATTAGAAGTGAAGCGAACACGACGAACCACCGCCCCGTGATGACGTGGACGACGATGGTTCTGATGTCGAAGCAATCAGAGATTCCTCCTCCGTTGCCTCCTTGACTGGCGGTTACCATTTTTAGAGGTGAAAAATTAAAAAGGGCTAGGTTGGGGATTATTTTTGAGGTTTGGTGTTAAATGAAGGAGATGTGTGTGGGAAAATATATAGACATTTTTTGAAAGAGAAAAACTTATCTGCTGCCCAGGCAGCAGGTAAGTGTTGTGCAGCCCACTTGGACACCATAAGATTTTTTTTTTTTTTTTTTTTGTGTCCATCTCCTAGGTACACTTTTTTAGCTTTTTTTTAAAACTTAATTGTGGGGTTCGGATTCAACCTTCAAATTCAAGATAAGTAAAAAATTTGAACATAGTTCATGGGATAAGGCATCAATGGTCATCTCAAAGGTTGATGGTTCAATTCTCCACTCTTGCAATTGTTGAACTAAAAAAAAATTCAAGATAGGTAATTAGGTGTCTATCTGCATTTTTTTTTTTACAAAATCAATGTGGATTTGAAAATTTAGCCTTTAAGACGGATGTATAATATTTTAATCAGTTTATTAGTTGAGCTATATGCAAGTTAGCAAATTATTTTATATTAATCGGTATACTTTTAAATGTTCTCTAATTAAGTTATTTTATATTTTTCAGTAAATCTTCAAAATGGTTTCCACAATTATTTTAGAGTTTAACTTTTAAAAAATAATAAATAAATCAAATCCCTATTGATCTTTCCTGAGGGGTTGTTTGTTTGTAAGGAATCAAGATGTTTGGTATCTTCAGATGCCCGAAGTCTTAGATGTCCAGAATTTTAGATGTCCGACTTCTTTAGATTACCATTTTTTTTTGCAGGAAAATTTATAAGGATGTAGGGAATATTTCGATAGCCATGTTTGTTTTGTAGGATTTATGTATGAGAATGTTTTAAGATTATGTGTTATACCAATAATGCCCTTGCTAACCTTTACATAATTTACTTATTAGTATAATATAATTTAAATTGATATCACATAGATTTTGGTGTTTGTTAATTTAATATGATATTTGTATATCAATTTATTTTATATTAATATTTATGTGTTATTTTGTAACAAATTAAATTCATTTATATTAGTTCGATACTTTTATAAAATATTTAATATTAAATATTAATTCAACTTTAAATCAGCTTTATTTTATATATAAATGTAAAATATAAATATAGCTAACTACATATGATCGTTTATCAGTACATAAATACATTGATTTTTTTTAAATAAAAATAAAAATGTAAAATAAAGAAAATTGATAAGGGCATCTTAGAATACCTAGGCATCTTGATATATCAACGTATCTTACATACCTAAAAAACAAACAATATAATCTAGATGCCCATTCCATAAAAATCTTGGATTACCATGAAATAAACGGCTCTTTAAAAGGGTTGAGAAACATGAATATGTTCTGTGTGTGCCTTTTCTTGTCTTTTCTTCTTTTTTTACCAAGTCACATATAAAAGTAAATTTGAATATTTAGAAGAACATGAGCTAAAATAGGATAAGTTCCAAAAGATAGATACGATTAATTTTTTAATATTTACAATTTAAAATATTCCTATAAAAGTAATTATAAGATTTCAAATTTTATATAATAGATGTGTTCAATATATCCCCACTTGTGTTTCAAAAAATGATATAGATCTATCCCACTTGTAAATTGTCATGTTTTTTTTAGTAGGTTTGTTTAATAAAATAAAATCAACCTTAGACTTATTTATCAATATGGGAGCGTTTGGAGCACCGTTTAAGAAATAATATTATATATGCACGGAGTTCAAGCCAATGACTTAACATATTTGATTTTATATTATTTTTTAAAAAAAAATTATCAAACAAGGATTTTTTTTTTTTTTGCTCTATAGCCTTAAATGAACTCTGAAAATCTACTTTTAATATCGGTACAATTCTATGATACTTTAGGGGAGGGGGGGGGGGGGGAATTAAGATAATTCAAAACTCTTATCCATTTGTAAGATAATTCAAAACTCTTATCCATTTGGAATATTGAAGAGGTAGAATCTAAGAATAATGAGTGGTTTGGAATTAATTGGTTTTTGGCCTTCTCTTGTTCTTTTCTCAAAAGTACGGTTGACATTGAACCCAATTTTTTGAGCCATCATTTTAGACCCAAAATAAATAAATAAAAACCTCTTTCATACCTCATAATTTTTTTGTGAAAGCCAATATCCCAACCTAAAAGCAAGGAGGCAGAGCTAAAAAAACAAGTATGAGTAGACATTTTTCTGTTTGAGTTCAACCAATGTGGTGGAAAAGATTGAACGTCAATTTTAAGAAAAATCATTCATGTTTTATCTACTAATTGATGCACGAATTGAAAATTAAACAAGATCATTGTCTTTAGAACTTGTTACACACAAACACACACACACACATATATACATACATACTACCTAAGTATATATTTTAGTGAAAAAAAATACTCAAATATTTGGGACTCAAATATTCATATATTTTAGTCTAGTGTTTTTTTACATTCGAGTTTCTGGTGTTTGAGTGTTTTTTCAATTTAATTCTTTATATTCTAATTTTTTTCAATTATACACTTTTTGAATAAACATGATAGTTATCTTCAAAATTGGCAAAAATTTTAAATTTTCATCTCCTAGGATGTGGCCTAATTCCTTCTTCTTTTTTTAATCGTTAATTATCATGTGATGTAAACTTATCATCATCCAATTTTAACATTGACCAGTAGAAAGATTATAACTAAAAAGTGTTGAAACATAAGATCTAAATCAAAACGTCTCAAAACAATAAAAATTAAGAATTGAAATATGTATTTATCCTATTTAAAATTCTCTTTAATTTATCTCCTAATTTTTTAAATAAAAAATTACACATATAAAAAAAAAATTAAAAGTAGAATACAAAATTTTTGCTCTCTTCAAAAAATGGTTTCTTACTCCACCTCTAAGTCTAGAGTTCTGTACTGAATTTAGGGTCGTTTGGTACAAGAGTTTTGAGGATGGAAATGGACAAGAACTTGTAATACTCTTATTTGGTACAAGTTTTGGAGGATTGACTTGAGAATGGGTTATTCTCATAGGTTTTATATACCCATGAGTAAGGTTATTTGATACCCTTGCAAAAGTATGAGTTTGCTCCATGCTCTTCTCTTTCTCTCTCTTATTTTTGTTAATATTCATCTTTCGTTTTTATATATTTTTTTATTCAATTAAAATTAATTTATATAATCAACTAGATTGTATAGAAATTATTTTATAATATTGTATTGAATTAACCTAATTAATTATTAAATTGTAATTAATTAATCATAAATAATTGATTGATTAATCATAAATTAATCATATAATTGCAATAAATTATAAAACATATGTATAGTACAAAATTGATAAGATTTCAAAGAAAAACAACGTTAGAGCTACATTTTGTTAAAATTTGTGAGTTTTGATAAAGTTATTCATTAGTTAATTTTTGGATTAATTAAACTTAAAATTTTGAAAATCTTGATATTATTGAAATTGGTGAGCTTATGAAGATGTTTACATTGTTTTTTTGTCAAAATTAGTGAAAATTGAATAGCTGGTATAAAGTGCAATAGTTAACTAAGTCTAGGGTTTAATTTGATGAAATCAAAAGCTTAGAGTGAAAATTGATACACGGTGACATGTTTATAGGTAAAAAATAAAATTTTTTCCTTTATAAAAATAAACTAAACTAATGTATTTGTGTATTTATTGAAACTATTAATAAATTAGTCAATTTTTTACGTTATATAGACATCTTACATCATTCATAATGAGTAAAATATCATCAACATAATGAGAAAAAAATCTACTAAACAATTAATGATTTTCTTGTTTATACTAGCTTTATTAATATTTATCTAAAGTAATAGATTTTGATACTTTTATCAAAACTTATATTCAAAGATTTAATGGTAAAATTCATTTCATAAATGAACCTTTACTATTTTGCAAACCCTTTTGCTTTTGATCTTTGGAAATAAACCTCTATGATTGATTTATTTAGATGCATTATCTAAGATTTCTTTTCATAAAAGAATTCTAAACATTCATTTTTTATATCCCATATGCAACAATGAATTAAATAATATTTACAAACTCCAGTATGGCAACAAATGAGAAAGCTTACTCGCAATGTACTTTCTCTTATTAGGTTTAACCATTTGCCATTAGTCTCATTTTGAAGGCAATAAGCCTTCAACTTTGTCATCTAACATGACAACTTGGGTTTCAATTAAGTCCTTGTAAATGTTGAGTCATCTCATAACTCTCTCACTATAATGAGACTTATCCAATTCATGACTAAGATTTATTTGACTTTCAAATGTGACTAAATTGTTAACAATTTTTATTAACTATTTAGTGACTTCCCTTGGGATCAATTTATTAACACTATCTCACCTTGTTGAAGGAATGTAATCTTTTATTTGACATTATAGAAAAATGATATTTGTCCTACAAATACCTTATTATTTTTAAGACTTAAAGATCATTTTATACTTTTTAGGGGTAACCTACACTTAGGCATATATTTGAACATATACAGTCTTTTTAGGTTTGTTTCAGCATGTAAGCTTAACATTTACAAATAGTGAAATGTTGTAAATTAGCTTTACTACTCTTCCATAATTTCAAAATTGTCTCGTAGACACTTTTGGAGGGAATAATGTTCACTATGCAATCTCCATTACATATCCTAACCAGAGTTTTGTAATGACGTGTAACTCACTATTGATATGACCATGTCCAACCAAGGTTTTGTTTCTCCTCTTGCAGTACAATTTCACATAAATGTACTTGGTATTTAAAATAATTGAGATAAAAATTTATTTTCTATCAATTAATCTTAGTACGTAAGGTTCTTGTACTTTCTATTATGATCTGATCATAATGTCTTGATAGATTTACTTAATTGATTTTCAACTTAGTCTTAATTTTCTTGAACTTTTCAAAATTTTAGACTTATGTTGTATTAGATAAAGAGACTTGTACCTTGAATGATTTCATCAACTAGAGTGATGAAATATTCATGACTTTATTTGACCTTTACATTCACCAGATCACTTGGGTCAGAATGTGTAAGCCCAAAGTATTCTTTGGTCTTATAACCTTATCTAATAAAAGCCCAATGGATATCTTGCATGAAAGGTAAGATCTACAGACATGTAAAATTTTTAGAGAATTACTTCTTACTAGTTTTTTCATCATATTCAAGTTGATATTAATCAATCTTAACTACCAAAGTCAAGTATCATCTTTTAAGAGAAAACATTATCTTTCTATTCTGGATTCTATAATCCTGAATATCTTAGTATTTTGTAGTACAATAGATGTCAATATTTTAACATATACAAATTGTTATTATTTTTAGCTAATAGTATTTTCAAACAATTTTGAAAATATAAACTTTAATACTTCAAAATAATTCATACTATACGAACATTTTAGTAATAAAGTTTGAGAAATTGAATTTCTCTTGTGGTAATAAAATCCTACAATCAACATTAAGTAACAATTATGATTTAATGACATCTTAATGTCTCCCACTGACACCAACCTGTAGAAACTGTTCTACATGTTAAGTATTTTCCAAGAATTACATATTAAATGTAATGAAGAATAAATCTTGATAGTAGATCTTATATAGATTATCTATGTGGCGTTATTTATATTCCACCAAAAATCTAGTAAATCAAATTTACTTTCATTTATATTTTTCTTCCCATAGAAGTATTTTAAAAATTCATCCCATTATGACTATCTTGACTAATTTAGGAACTATTTCCTTTTATATAGCTTCAGTCATTTAGATTCTTTTCTTGGATTTTTGTAATACTTAAATTCTGAGATTATTTAGACAATTATCTAAATTTAGCTTCTATTGACTTCAACATCTCATATGTTGATGTCATTTTTTTTTCTTTTAAGCTTGACATCTAACATGTCAATTAGGAGATACGTACAAGTTGTCTTGTTGCTTTTGATACATTAATCATGTGTTTTACGAACAATTCGAATAACATTAGAACATGTTTTGATAACATTTCTCAATAAAGACAAATTCAAAATTTTAAACTGCCATTATAGTGTAATGTTACTTTTCTACGTAATAAAATTTTCTCAACTTGACAAATCAGTATTCAAAATAAAAATTATGAAAGAAATAATATTGAAATATATAAAATATATTATTTAACATCACGCAAACAATTATCCATTCAATTTTAACATAGAAATCAAACAATTTGAAAAATAAACCCTATAAATAATTTCTAATGCTATGATACTTTAGTGAGTTAGAACAAGTGCCGCTGTAGGGTAGGTCAAGAGTTATTTCACTAAACTGAGACAATCTCAACGAAGTATTATACCATAATAACTCTTATTTCTATAATATTTAGTTACCATTAGTTTGGTCAAAAACATTATTAATAACTTTAATAAGCCCTTTGTAAATGTGACCCATAATTTTATATCCCATAGTTTTATCCCAACAAGTGCCTCCGTAGGGTAGGTCTAGTATTGGAAACAAAACTACGATCCTATTATTCTCAGAAGTTCACCATGATATTGACCAATGCAAACACCTTTCGTAGGGGGACGGTCCAAAACTGCCACAAGACCCCGCATGAATCTCACGATGTGAACCAATGATGGAGACCGTATGATATGTTGACACATTTCCTTCTCTCAATTACTATAATACTTTCTCAAGAAATTCACCATGATATTGACCCATGCAAACACCTTCTGTAATGCCTCGCATTTTAAAATTAGCCTATTTTAGAAGTAATTAGGCTTAATTGTTAGTTACAATTCTAATTTAGAAAATTAGAATTTGAAGTTAATCTCTAAGTTCGATAAATTAAGTTTCCAGAATTTTAGGGAAAAAGATTTTTAATTAAATCTTTGAATCCAAAATTTAAGAATTCAATTTTTAGAATTTATTCCTAAGTTCAAAAAAAAAAAAACCAATTTCCCTTTTTGATTAGATTTTATCCCAATCCTTTGGATTCCTTCTTTGGAGTTTTAATTTTGGCAAGAAGAGAAAATTTGGGATTTAAGAGTGATAAGCCTTAGAATTAAGGCTTATTTAATTCCCAAATTATTAAAATATTCTTGTTTTGTCCTAAGACCAATTGAAAATAGTGGAAGATTGCTTAAATTTAAGGAAGAAATGAATGTGATGGCATTTGGAATAGAATTCTAAGTAAATTGATATTGTTTGCAGAAATCATGGAAATTGCAAAATCAAATTGCAGAATTTGATTTTGCAATTATGGGCAGCATGGAATGGCAAGGAATCTTTGAAAATTCTGGCGCAAGATAAAAAAAGAAGAAAAACCCATTTATGGAAAACCAGTATGAACGCACAAATTAAGGGATTTGAGCACGAAATTTGGGCAATCCTCAACCCTAATGAAGGCCTATAAATGGAGAAGAAGAGGAGGAGCTAAGTGACGGGGATTTGGAGGCGATTTGAGAAGTCAATTTCGTGGGTTTCAATGTCAATCCTCTGTTTTTACTGCAGTTTTTATTTTTCTGTTTTTGGCAGAGAATTTCAATTTCAGTTTCATTTTTTTTCTTCAATTTCTACTTGTCTTATGGAGAGTATTTGCATTACAATTGTTGTTCTTCATTTGAATTCTTCTTGTATTAAGTTTAAGTTTTAATTCAATCGTGATTCGTGGGTTTTCTTGCAAGAAACTCTGTTTTCTGCATTTTTTTTTTTCTAATTCTGCTGAAAGTTCCAGTTTGCTCCCTCTCGATTTTCTAATCCAATTCCAGTCAAGCTTGAATTGTTAAGATTAATCTTCTCCTAGGAATAGTGAGACGATTTAGTCGATTGTATGGAGTGAGGAGCCACAGAACATTCATCATCTTATTCTCTGTTTTTAGCTAAGTTGGTTACTGCTAAGTTTTTATGTGCATATTATTATTTCTATGGGAATTAAAGGGAGAAGAAAGTAGAATTATTTGAAGCTATTGATTCTCTGTTTTTAGTACCAATTGCAAATATTCTTGAAGTTCTTGTTTATTACTTGCCCAGATTTGCATAAAAAAAAAAAAAAACTTTTGTCTTAATTGTTCCAATAAGCAAGCTGTTAAGGATAGAAATTTTACATTAATTCCATCATTTCCACTTTTCATTAGCAATTTATTTAATTTTCTAATATGAATTTTTCTTCAATTAGTTGTAATATTTTTATTTTTAATATGAGCTAAAACTTCTTAGGGGGTTCAAGAATGTGAATTCCCTAAGAAGTAATTATAGCCTAAATTCCAATGAAAACCAAGCTTACATCTCAATTGTTTGCTTGTATTGATCTAATTTTTGTTTAATCCTAGATTAATCAACTAAGGTATCAACTCAAGCTTAGATCTAATACCGACGGGGTTAGTGATAAGCGGAATTCACACAATTGACGGAGGAAAAGAGCTTAGACATAAGCCATTTCTTACCCTAGACATAGGGATTAAGGACTCCAAAACCCATAAAATTGTTGAACCAAATAATCTAAGATAGAGGGACTATAGACATATAAGTCACTCACTTAGCCTCCTAAAACCCTAAATTCAAGGTGAATAGGAGATGCAAATTTGGTTTACAATTGAGTGTGAAGTAAGTTGGAATTGTAATTTTGGCTTGCAATTACAACTTAGGGCAATGACACTCTTGAGCCCCATTTTTATCAAATTTTTTTTTGCAAATTTCGTTTATTAAGCTTATCTAGTTTGCTCTCAATTATTGCCAATTCTAGATTCTGCAATTCAATTCTGTAATTTTTCTTATTTCGATTATTGTCATTTCTAGATTTTACAATTAGATTCTGCAATTTTTCTTTTACCAACACACCATCCCAACACTATTTTTGCATTTTTAGTTTTCAAAGTTGCAATTTTCCTTACACTTTGCTTTACAACATTTTTGTTACTCCGTTCCCAGTGGGATTCGATACTTGGTACTCAAATACCATTTTATATTACTTCGATCGCGTGCGCTTGCGTGTAACACCGATCAAAGAGACCTTATGTTTTTCCTCTCTTAGCTATTGGTCAATTGTCTTTTTGGTGAATTAAAAGTTAAAAGAAAGAGGGAAATTAAGGAAAACCCTAAGTCTTTCATCATTTCTCATCCCTCTTCTTCGTTTAGGTGGCTGCCAACCGCCTCCCTTTTCTGTCTTCTCCTTTGGCGAGACCACAGCTCCAGCGAGTCTCCTTGGTGACTGGCGCGTTGTAGCAATAGCTTGAGACCCATAAACCCACGCAACCACACTTCGATGGCATGTTGTAGTAGCTTCCAACGAGGTTTGCGTTCATTTTGGTTGTCTTCCCCGACAGATTCTCCCCCTCTTGCGAATGCCGACGATCACTTCCTCCCTTATCGGTGCTTCAGACCCATGATGTCACCCACCACCCCTGATTACCCTAACCAACCTAGGACTTGACGTGCCAATAATAGGTCCCAACTAAACTATGGAACCCATTTTCAAACTTAGCAAAACAAAACACATTTTTGAAAGAATAGGTGGCTAGCAAATACTTTATCAAAACAAATCCATAAAAATTTCGGCAGAGTTTTACCTAAAATTCGGATAAAACACACCTGAAATTTAAAAAAAATACTCCCAAATAATTTATCCAAACTCCCACACATCTACCAAGTGTGTCGTAATTAATAATTGCAAACCAACAATGAAAAACCTTAAATGGTTCAAATTTACAAATCATCATAAAATTCAAAGATAGTTGAAGGTTGTCAAAAGTAAAGTTAGCCACTCTAGTTCCAAAGACAAATAAAATACCAAAATTACATGTAAAATGAAATGTAATATGCATGAGAATGGTGGCAGATCTCAACCTCGATAGGCCCATTGGATACTCCAGTGCTACCTTATAGAAAAATTTAGGAAAAGAATGAGCTAAAAAGCCCAATGAGTGGTGATTCCATAAGAAAATAAATTTTCAAGAAAAATTATTCTCTTACTAAAGAGAAGTTCATAACTCTGTGAAATAATGCAAATCACGAACAATTTAGAAACTTTTGAGATCATTTTAAGACATTAAAATCTGTAAATAAAACAACTCTTGAAAACATGAATAAGACAACAAAGATTACAGCTCTTGAGATAATAACTCTTGAAACATAAGCACATGTTAGTAAAAACATAGATAGGAAAATTCCTAATTACAACTCTGGAAAGAATAAACATAACTAGTAAAATTCATCACCAAATCTGTACCCAAATCTCTATCATACTGGCATAGAGTAATATCAATACGCACAACAGAACAATCTCTATCATACTATGTATCAAGTAATCTCTAGATACATAGCATAACATATCTTTATCATATGTGCATGCAGAGTGATCGGTTGTGTACACGCAAGCGCACGCGATCGAAGTAATATAAAATGGTATGTGAGTACCAAGTATCGAATCCCACAGGGAACGGTGTAACAAAAATATTGTAAAGCAAAGTGTAAGGAAAATTACAACTTTGAAAACTAAAAATGCAAAAATAATGTTGGGTTGGTGTGTTGGTGAAAAATAAAAATTGCAGAAACTAAAAATGACAATAATCAAAATAAGAAAAATTGCAGAATTGAATTGCAGAATCGAAAAATGGCAATAATGGAAATAACCAGAAATTGCATAATCTAGAATTGGCAAGATTGGATAGCAAATTAGATAAGCTTAGTAAATGAAATTGCAAAGAGAATTTTAGATAAAAATGGGGCTCAAGAATGTCATTGCCCTAAGTTGTAATTGCAAGCCAAAATTACAATTCCAACCTACTCCACACTCAATTGTAAACCAAAATTGCATCTCCTATTCACCTTGAATTTAGGTTTTTAGGAGGCTAAGTGAGAGACTTATATGTCTATAGTCCCTCTATCTTAGATCATTTGGCTCAACAATTTTATGGGTTTTGGAGTCCTTAATCCCTATGTCTAGGGTAAGGATTGGCTTATGTCTAAGCTCTTTTTCTCCATCACTTGTGTGAAATTCGCTTATCACTAACCCCGTCGGTATTAGATCTAAGCTTGAGTTGCTACCCTAGTTGATCAATCTAGGATCTCAACGGAAAATTGTTCAACACAAGCAAACAATTGAAGTGTAGGCTTGGTTTTTATTGAAATTTTGGCTACAATTACTTCTTAGGGAATTCACATCATTGAACCCCCTAAGAAGTTTTAACTCAAATTAAAGATAAAAAGCTTACAACTAATTTTTGAAGAAGAATTCATATTAAAGAAAATTGAGTAAATTGCTAATTAATAAAAAATTCTACCCTAAGTGGTGTTGGAACAACTAAGACAAAACTTATGTAATTCTGGGCAATTAACTTCAAAAGCTTCTAAAATTCTCAAATTAAAAATTAAACACCAAGAATTAAGGGTTTCAATAGAATTTTCCATCTTCTTTCTTTTACCCTTGAATCTGATGGATTTATAAAGATGTCAACAAATAAAAAAACTTGCATCAAATAAAGAAGAAATTGGAGAAAAGTTATAAAAAAAAAAAAAAAGAAAGAAAAAAAAGAAAAAAGAAAAAGCAGAAGCTGAATTCTTCAAAATTAATATCAAGAGTCCTATTGATATTAATATCAATAAAAACAATTGACTCCAAAACGGAAACTAAAAAAATAGAATCTAAATTGAATAAAACTTAATAATAAAGAAGGAATCAACTGAAGATCGAGGTTGCATTCCAGCAACTGTTCGTAATACAAGATGAATTGAAAAAAAATATAAAAACAGAAGCTGAACTATTCATCAAAACAAAGTAGGAAAAAAAAAAGAACTAAAAAAAACAGAGCAGGAAGAACTTGACAAAAACCCACGATGTAAAGCTCCAAAAATGCCTCCAAAACCGAATTGTGTTGCTCCTCCTCTTCTTCCCCTTTTATAGGCCTTCATTAGGGTTGAAGAATGCCCAAATTTCGTGCTTAAATTCCCCCAAATCATGCTGTAATTGAAGATTTTCGGAATGGGTTTAATGCAGATTTTTTTCCTTTTTTGAACTTTTCTACTGCTCCAGATTGCAGAATCACGAATTTGCAATTTGATTATGCAATTTTCATATTTCCTGCAAACAAGATTAATTTATTTAGAATTCTATCCCGAATGCCATCATTCTTATTTCTTTCTTAAATTGAAGCAATCTTTCGACTATTTTCAAATGGTCTTAAGTCAAAACAAGAATATTTTAAGCAATTGAGAGTTAAATAAGCCTTAATTCTAAGGCTTATCACAGAGCAAACTCTATCATCTGTAATGCTTCAAGACCAGGATTTGGAATCCAAATTAGGCACCTAATGGCCCCGACATTCTCATGCATCCTCTGTGACCTAGGCACGCTGGCATACTATGGAAACGCATTCTCATAGTATATGGGTAATCACCATGGGTACAAAAATCTAGTGGTTTAAAAATTCACTTTTAACATAAAATTCTTAATTCTCAAACTCTTTCTTAAAATCCTGTTCTCTTGCTCTAAAAAACTCTTCATAAACCTCGTATATTCCTCAATAAACATTAAAACTCTTTTGATTTCTCAAATAATCATGAAATATCTCAAATACATCTCTAAAATGATAACTGGAGCTAAAAGCATAAGATTACTGGAAATTCATAAAAAGTTTATGAATATCTCATAACAATTACTCTAAAATCATATCAAATTATTGAATACTTGAAATTCCATAATGATATTCAATAATGAAAACATTTCGTAGAAATAAACCACTCACAAATTATCGATGCAAAAATTTCAAGTTGTAAATAGTCATCCCGATCTCTGCTCGTCTTGGAATTAATTAATAATCACATCGTTTATTGATAGGACCAACAAAGTCCTATATTTTTATGCCTAAATCATTGTAGTTTAGAGGTTTTAATATAATTAATTGATCATTTTGTAGGGATTTGAGCATAAGGCATGTTCCAAAAGATTCTACGCCAAATCAAGGTTTCAACGCATCAAACCGAAGGTCATTCGATCACCCTAGTAAAGAGTTATGGCAAAAATGACCAGTGTTGCGCGCTAGGTAGTGTCTAGATGCTGTCCAGAGCGTCTAGACGCTATCAGCAGTCCCCTGAAGCCTCCCTTGACGCTGCAGAGAGCCCATGTGACACTGGGAGTGTCTAGATGTTGTCTAGAGCATCTAGACGCTTCGTCGATTCCTATAAATATATTTTTTCGTCCTCTAGGTCATTTGTCTCTTATTTTCAGCCGTCATGAGACCATTTTAAGCTTTCTCCTCTCTGTTTTTCATAGTTTTAGGCTAGTTTAGGTATTTTAGATCAATTCTCGATGTCGGGCAACGTTGGTACAATGGATTGCTAGACTTTTGATGCCGTTCGGGGTTGTAAATACGATATTATGCATTTTATTGTGAGATTTGATTGTTAATTTCGTTTTCCAATTGTTTTATGGCTTGCAATTTCTTGTGTTTATTCCTAGTTATTTCTACTTTTATTAACCTGACAAATCAATTAATTTAGAAATTTCTTAGCTATGCTAGAGTACTCGTAGGCGTCCTTGGTCTCTAACTTAATTTGAGTAGTAAATAGGCCAATTGTCACGTCGGTTAAATTAAGTAGCATTGCTTAATTACGAGTACATGGTAGGACTTAGAATTGTTAGCGCAGGCTTAGTTAATTTAGATTGACCAGTCTTAATTAATTAACTCGTTTCGGCTTATCCTTTGGGTGTAATGCGTTTAATTAATTCTTTTGGTATTGGTCGTGCCAAATTAATTAATTAAATTAGAACCAATTAGGCGTTTGTAAATTAGTTTAATTAGGGGACTCTCCTACAGTGTCTCGAGGAGTTCATTTGATCTTAAAACACTGAAAATTATCTGTTAGGTTAGTTTCAGTAATAAATGAATTGCATAATTACTTGTTTACCCTCGATTCGGTGGGCGAGGTGAGATCTTTATTGTTATTTCTTTTTAGTCCTTCTATCTATCTTATGTTTTATGTTTAACTTTCCCCCAATCAGTGTCAAATAAGAAACCTAGAATTTAAAAATTAATTAATTTGGCTCCCTGTGATCGACCCTGACCACTTATACTGCAAATTATTCGTGGTTCGATTTATAAATGTATTTGATTGTGCCTTCGACAAGCACCTTCATTAGTTATCTCCAAAATGACTTTACCACATTTGAAACAAAACTAAACCAACTTTTTCTGCTTCATTATTGTCCATTAGACCCATTTCCAAAATCACTGTTTTTTAGTTTTTCTTCTCTCTCTATGTGGCTTTCCATAAGCCACACATTGCTCCCTCTTCTTCTTTGTCTTTTTCTTTGCTTTGTATATTAATTTTATTTAATAAAGACAAAAGCTTGCCTTTTTGTCTTTTCTTCCATTTCTCATTTTCAAAGTAAAAGGAATAATATTTCATCATCAATTTTTTCCCTTTTTTTTTCCATATGCTAAACGACAAAAAGTGGGTATTACAAACTATTACCCCCTTTTTTAGAATTTCATCCTCGAAATTCAACTAAGCAGTGCATTCGAATTTTACTTTTCCATGTTGCCTTTTCGCTGCATTTTTTTAAAAAAAAATTTCCCAGTGCTTACAGATGGAGGAGGGTGTTACACATGAGCATGACGAACTCGCGGTGTGTGTACAATGGGCGAATGATGTAGGTCTCGATCTGCAGCGGCAGTGCACATCGAGTTGCATAAACTCCGGCGAATCCTTGATCGAAAGTGGCGTCTACACTGTGAACAGACATGTAGCTTCAACACCCACACAATTTTCACAAGTTCAAGAAAGTACCCACGCTTAATTGGACCTTAAATTACTTCCTGATTGTGACCCACGGTATTCTCCCGAATCACCTGATATATGTTGTTTCATTCCCATTACTACAGCGAAATTAGACCCACTGTAATGTGTGTACATTAGGTGAGTGATTACCCCTAACCTCTTCACTTAGCTAGTTACTAACCCTAACATGGGGCTAATGTAGTTTTTAAGCTATCAGCTCCTTTTATTCCTCCTAGAAATCAGAGAAACGCTGCTACGAAACGGTTGGCCAAACAGAATCGAGTTAAAGAGATAAAAACTCTTAAAAACCAAATTGTGCTAGATGAAATGCATTAAGTTGTAAAAGAAATCAGAACAACCAACCCCTAGTCCTCACCTTAAGATGATTAGTTCCTAGTACAAGAACTACCAAAAACAAATCTAAATACAGTCATAATGTAAAACAGTGCTAAGAAATTGGTCGCTAGCTTTTGCTACAACACGCAAGTGCACGTGATCGAAGTAATAAAAATTGGAGTATTCCAGAGTATCGTACCCAAGGGAACGGGGTTTTAACAAAATCTACTGAGACGACACAAAATTTGTTCGCAAAATGCAATTGCGGTAACCGAAGATGTAAAAATATAAGAGGTTGGTTTGTTAATGAAAAATAAGTGAAAAATCAATGAGTTAAAATAGGGATTCAAGTGATTCAAGCACCTTTGGAAGAATGCTATTCAATTGCAATTGCAATCTTGACTAAACATGTGAAGACTAAGTAAACCGAGTTCAACTCCTATTCAATTTTGATTCAAAATCTTTAATAGACTAAGTGATTAAACCTATATGTCTATGGCTAATCTAACTTTGATACTTTCGCACACAACTCTAGTGGTTTTGGAGTCTCGCCCTATGTCTAGGGTCGATGTTCAGAACTTATTTCTAAGCTTTTTCCTCCATTGCTTTTGTGACATTGGCTTTCCCTTAATTCTTTCGATATTAAGTTCAAGCTTGACAAGCAATCACTAGTTGGCCGACTAGATTTACCCAGATCTAAATTCAACAAAAGCAAACAAAGTTCACATGATAGCTGGATTGGTTATGCTTTAGAGCTTTTACATTTTTCCTTAGGGCTTTCACCAACTTGAACCCCTAAGAAAATTTAGCTCATCATAGAAAAATCGAAAAACAAAGTTTTAAAGTAATAAAAACACATAATTGAATTTAAAAGGAAGAAGGGAAAAAATTAGAATGTAATAATGAAAATAAATTAACCCAAACTTAAGAACTGAAACTAGAATGAACTTGGGTAAAAAGAAAATAATAGAATAAATTGGAAATTTTATTAAGCTAAATAAACTCAATGTTGAAACTTAAATGGACTTTAACAACTCGTTCGAATCACGAAATTACAACTGAAAAATCAAAATTACAGCAGCAACGAAATCCCTAAAACTGAATCAAATAAACTTAGATAGTGTCGAAAATAAACTCTAAGAAAAACGACAAATAAACGCCTTTCTTACTTCTCTTTCAATCGACTCAATCCCACTTTTCTCAAAGGGAATCGAGTCTTTGCTTCCTTCAACTTTCGTTGAGGAATGATCGAATTTTGAAGCTCAATCGGCTGAAAAAATAAAAAAAAACAACAGCAACTAATCTTAAAAACAGCAGAAAACACAGTAGAAAATACAGCAGAAAACAACAGCAAATACAGCAGAAAACATCTGAAAATCGTGAAAACAGCAACTCTTGAGGCTGAAAACGGCAGTAAACGGATTTTCCTTCTTGTGGCTTCTCTTCCCATATTTATAGAAGATTTGGGCTAGGGTTTCATTCTTGAATGATGCACAATGATGGCCAAAATCACAGCTAAAATCGTGGAGCCAATATCTCACAAAAATTCCTAGATTTTAGGAGATTTGCAGATTTTCCTTTAATTTCTAGATCTATCAAAATTGCAATTGCAATGCAATTGCATTTCTGTTGCATTCTTCAAATTCCTGCACAAAAACATCAAGTAAGCGTGGTTTTCATTTTCTTTTGCTTTCTTTTTTTCATTTACTTAATTTAAAAGGCTTCCAACAATAATTCAATTTTAACCAACTATTTGCTAGCCTTTTTATCTAATAACACACATAAAATAACAAGAATAACTAAGTATAAAGGCCAAATAATTCTCATAAATGAGAATTATCAGAAATCAAAAGGAAGAAGAAGAAGAAATAGCCTGAATGTTGCCCCAAGAAGGTTGCAGCAGCATTCGACACCAGCTCTAATGGAAGATCTTTCCTCTTTTGGAAATATTCCGGTATCTCCTTTTCTAGCAAGTTTTTTCTTCTGCTCTCTCTGTTTTCTCGATTTCCTCTCCTCCTCCTCTTCAAACCTGTCTCTTCTCTCTTGCAAAAATGGCTGCCCAACCTTTTATATCTCCAATTTTATGCAAATTATGGCTGATTAGACAAGACCCATGAAATGACGAGCTTCTATTGGCCGAAACAAGCTGAATATTCTGACATTCTCCAGCTCATTTAATGAGGTACTTTTCTCACGAGCGTGCTAGCTTGAACTATCAGATTTGCTCCAGCAAAACGTTATAAAACTTCTGCCCTTAACTTCGAAAGTCTTCCATCAACAGCAATTACCCAAAACTTTAATCAAGCCCTTAATTAATCAAATAAGCTTATTAATTGTTATAATCTTATTCTAATAAGAATTTTACTATCTCAAAATTAAACTCATAGCAAAATAAATCAAAGCTAGGGGATTTTCACAATGATAGCCTATAACTCTTATTTTAAAAGTTATCAGTAGTATGTCACCATCGGATTAAGAGGAGCATCGAGACCTTGGTAACTATGGACAGTGAACGGTGTGATGAATCTTGAGGCAAGTATTAGAACCTTGGTAACTATGGACAATGAAAGGTGTGATGAATCTTGAGGCAAGTATTGGAACCTTGGTAACTATGGACAAGGGACAATACGTTGCTAGGTCGTCGATGCCTTGGTAACTATGGCCAAGGGTCAATGAAGATATCGAGACCTTAGTAACTATGGGCAAGAGTCGGTGTGATGAGTATAGAGGCAAATATTGAAACCTTGGTAACTATAGGCAAGGGTCAATACGTTGCTGAGTCATCAAAACCTTGGTAACTATGGGCAAGGGTCGATGCACAGTTTGAGACCTTGGTAACTATAGACAAGGAATCGAATTTCGAGATCCGTAGAGATGTGTTAAGGCCCTGGTAACTATGGGCAAGGGTTGTGATAATTCTCAGTTATGAGAATTATTTAACTCTAAAAACTAAGTTGTTCTTCCCAGTTTTGTGGATTTTGTTGAATAACAAGCAAGATAAAAATAACATTTTTAATAAATTCATGCAAGCTTGTTGAAATCTGATAAAAAAGGAATTAAGAGGAAAGATCCAAGAAAGTTGGCTTAAGTTGATGTTTTTTGTGCAGATTTGAAGACTTTGCAAAAGGGAATGCAATTGCATTCCCAATTGCAATGCAAGGTGAAGAAGAATGCCATTGCAATGCGAATTGCATTCTCTTTACTTACAAGTCAAGAACGGAATTCGCAGAGATCACCAAGATTCGTGTGATTTGCACAATTTATGGAGAATTTCCAGCATGAATATCATGTCCAAAATCTACCCAATAATTAAGGATCCAAATTTGGAAGGAGGAGGAGGCTCGGATTGTCTTTAAATAGCGAGGAAGCCGAAGAGATGAAGGGGCGTTCTTCCTGAGAGAGAATTTCATTTTTCGTTTGGGTTTTTATTCTTCTGTTTTTCTTCTTCAACAGCAGCAACATCTGAGTTCATAATTTTTATTTGTTCAGTTTTGTTTCAATTCTCTGTTATTTTAGCAATTCTTCCTTACAGTTGAGTTCAATGAAATTTTGATTTTAGCTTTATTCAACAAAGAATTCAAGTTCTGCATTTTATGTTTTTGGGTTTTTCTACTTTTCTTCAACACAGCAGCAAGCCACAATTCTTTTTCTGTTTCTTTCTTTTTATTAGCTCGTGATTTGATTACTCCTAATTCCCGCAATAAGATCTCTCCTCGACGAATGTTGAAGAGATTAAGATTCAAAAATTTGAACGAATTTTGAATCGATCGAATTAAAGGATTTTGGGCAGTATTTTGATAATTAAGTCTGTGTACTACTCTCTGAATTTTGCTTAAGTTCTAAAGACTGTAGGTAGTGGGAAGAAGAAGAAGTGTTAATTTTTATAGTCAAAATTCTTCAATTCCATTTATAAGCTTATTTACCCGTGGGTTTTTCTTTTGGTAAGCAAAATCTGAATTCCAGTAGTATACTTTAGGGAATTTTATTTTCTTAGTGGGCATTTTTACTTGGTAAAACAATTAGGTTTTAATTGAAATTAATTACCTCTTTTTTTTGAAAACTATGAAGTTTTTAACAATTAACTTTTGGATTTTCATTTTCTCCACAATGAGCTAAATTTTCTTTAGGGGTTCAAGTTGGTGAATGCCCTAAGGAAAAATGTAAAGCTCTAAAGCATAAACAATCTAGTTAGCATGTAAACTTTGTTTGCTTTTGTTGAATTTAGATTTGGGTAAACCTAGTCGGCCAACTAGTGATTGCTCATCAAGCTTGAACTTAATATTGAAAGAGTTAAGGGAAAGCCGATGTCACAAAAGCAATGGAGGAAAAGGCTTAGAAATAAGTCCTGAACATCGACCCTAGACATAGGGCGAGACTCCAAAATCACTAGAGTTGTGTGCGAAGTATCTAAGTTAGATTAGCCATAGACATATAGGTTTAATCACTTAGTCTCCTAAAGATTTTGAATCAAAATTGAATAGAAGTTGAACTCGGTTTACTTAGTTCTCACATGTTAACTATGATTGCAATTGCAAATTGAATCGCATTTTTTCAAAGGTGCTCGAATCACTTGAATCCATATTCTTAACTCATTGAATTTTCATTCACTCTTGTTAAAAAAAACCAAACTCTTATATTTTGAAATTTCGGTTACACTGATCGCTATGTTACGCTACAACACGCAAGTGCACGTGATCGAAGTAATAAAGAAACTGGAAGTATTCCAGAGTATCGTACCCAAGGGAACGGGGTTTAACAAAATTTACTTAGAATGACACAAAATTGCTTGCAAAACACAATTGGGGTAACCGAAATTTCAAAATATAAGAGTTTGGTTTTTTTAACAAGAGTGAATGAAAATTCAATGAATAAAATAGGGATTCAAGTGATGCAAGCACCTTTGGAAGAATGCAACTTACTTTGCAATTGCAATCATAGTTAACATGTGAGAACTAAGTAAACCAAGTTCAACTCCTATTCGATTTTGATTCAAAATTTTTAGGAGACTAAGTGATTAAACCTATATGTCTATGGCTAATCTAACTTAGATACTTCGCACACAACCCTAGTGGTCTTGGAGTCTCGCCCTATGTCTAGGGTCGATGTTCAGGACTTATTTCTAAGCCTTTTCCTCCATTGCTTTTGTGACATCGGCTTTCACTTAACTCTTTCGATATTAAGTTCGAGCTTGATGAGCAAGCACTAGTTGGCCGGCTAGGTTTACCCAAATTTAAATTCAACAAAAGCAAACAACGTTCACATGCTAACTAGATTGTTTATGCTTTAGAGCTTTGCATTATTCCTTAGGGCATTCACCAACTTGAATCCCTAGAGAAGATTTAGCTCATTGTAAAAATCCCAAAATTATTTATTGAAAATTTCATAGTTTTAAAAGAGAAGATAAATAATTTTAAAGGAAACCTAATTAAATTACCAACAAAGAAAATGTATACTAAGAAAATCAATTTTTCCTAAAATTAGCTACTGGAAATCAATTTCTGTTTTAAAAAGGGAGGCCACGGGTGAATGAGAAAATTAAGGATTTTGAACATGGAAATAATTCCCCATAATACAGTAGATAGTGCTTAACCCACGAAAAATCCAAAAAATGGCAAAACATTACCCAAATTCCTTAATGCGATCGATTCAAATTCGTTCGAATCTTTGAATCTTAATCTCCTCAACTTTCGTTGAGGAGAGATCTTATTCAGGAACTCGAGGAGATCAAATCGCGAGCAAAAGAAAGAAAAAAAACAGAGAATGAAGTTGCTGAATTCTGCTTTGTTGAAACAAATAAAAACCCATAAACAAAAATGCAGAAAATTTACTTTTCGTTGATTGAAACTAAAATCGAAGAGTCCTTGAGCTACAATGTAGAGAATAAGTGCGGAAATAACATAAAATTGAAATGGGACTAAACTAATACAAATTGGAAATCAAAATGCTGCTGTCTACGAAGAAAATAAAACCCAGAAAAATTGCTTTCGGGAGAGAAACAGAAAATAAACCCAAAAAAAAAAACTACCCCTTCTTCTTCGGCTTCTTCCCTTTTTAAAGTCAAAACTGAGCCTCCTCTCCTTCCAAAATTGGGTCCATAATTAGTGGGTAGAATTTGGACATGATTATCTTGCTGGAATTTCTCCATAATCGGTGCAAATCACGTAAATCATGGTGATTCCCGCAAATTTCGAGCTTGCCTTGTTGTTCCATAGAATGCAATTCATATTGTAATTGCATTCTCCTTCCTCTTTTCTTCACGTTACATTGCAAATGGAATGCAATTGCATTCCCTTTTGCAAAGTCTTCAAATCTGCACAAAAGAACAACAACTTAAGCCACTTTCTTCATCTTTTCTCAAAATTCTTTTATTCATCAAGTTTCAACAAGCTTGCATGAATTTATAAAAAATGTTATTTTTATCTTGCTTGTTATTCGACAAAATCCACAAAACTGGCAAGAACAACTTGGTTTTAGAGTTAAATAATTCTCATAACTGAGAATTATCATACACCTCAAAGGATCAATCTTGGAGAGCTTTGTGAGGTTATAATATTGCACGTTAAGTGATTAATGGAGTCTAGTGAGTTTGGGAAGCTTGAGTATAGTTCGAGTATGCATAGTGTCACGGTCATGCTTGTCTAGGGCGTGTTGCCCGTGGCCGCATGCCCATTCCCCCCCCTTTTTATCATGTTTTCATTGTATATAGTTCATTTTGCTTAATAGTTAGCTTTCCTTGTATTTTTATGGGCTTATGCCTCCTCGCCACTTTTCATGTTCAAGCCTGTCAAAGGCATAAATCCTAGAATGTACTATATGGGGGTATGACTAGTTGTCCAACCTTCCTACCCGGAGTTATATGTTATTTAAGTCGTTGTTGTCCCTTTCTTGCTTACTAGTGTATAACAATATTATTTCCAAATGTTTTCATGTAATTTCTCTCGCACGTTTTAATAAAACATTTTCTCTCGAGACGCTAGGGGAGGCTAGACCATATAAGGAAGTAGTCCACAACTTTCATTTTTCGTATAGCTGACTAGCTCGCCGGGTTAGAGCAAGTGCCACACAATCATTGTCCCGTTGCGAAAGAGTGCGAGTACGTCAAGAAGCAAGGGCGAAACCTTTGAACCATAGATTGTGTTTGAAGAATACGGGGGCAATCCCCGCATCGAAGCATTGAAATACTTGTCAGCTTTGTAGAAGAAGGTGGAGGGAAGCAATGGATCCACTCTACGTGGCCTTATGTGCGTCGACGCATGGATCAATAAGAGACCCACGAAAAATACCATGGTCGACTCAGGAGCCACCCATAACTTCATGACTGAAGCGGAGGCACGACGTTTAAACCTACGTTGGGTTAGGGACGTGGGAAAACTCAAAGCTGTCAATTCAACAGCCTTACCCATTTTGGGCATCGTACGAAAAGCGACAGTGAAACTAGATGCTTGGACTGGACAAGCAGATTTTGTGGTCGTCAAGATGGACAACTTCGACATTGTGTTGAGGATGGAGTTTCTCCTCGAACACAAGGTTATACCGATGCCCCTGGCAAAAAGTTTAGTTATCACAGGATCTAACCCCACCATTGTCCCTGCCAAGTTAAGACAACCGAATCGGGTGAAATTGCTATCAGCCCTCCAGCTGAATAAGAGCCAAGACAGACGTTGCGATGTTAGGTCAATGTCGCTGATCAAGTTTATAACCCTCAGAGGGAGTGGAGGCCAAAGTCAGAAGTTGCCCGAAGGTATTTGAGAGAAGCACCGAGGTGCACAAGAGAATGAGTCAAGCAGAAACGACCCCAATTGACGAGAATGCGGGAAGTGTCGATTCCGCCGATCACCCTAAAGAACGCTTTTAAGGCTCTGGCCTAGAGAATACCTCAAAAATCCAATCAAAGTGAGAATATGAAGAAGTTTTTGGAAAACTGGAATAGAAGCCAAGACCTAGAGGTCCGCTAGAACCGAATTGAAGATTTGAAGCCAACTGCTCGTGCGACCGCTGAGTTCGAGCAGAGTCGATTGACAAGGACGTCAACCATTTAAGTGGGGGAGAATGTCACGGTCATGCTTGTCCAAGGCATGTTGCCCGTGGCCGCATGCCCATTCCAACCATTTTTTAGCATGCTTTCATTGTATATAGTTCATTTTGCTTAATATTTAGCTTTCCTTGTATTTTTATGGGCGTATGACTCCTCACCACTTTTCATGTTCAAGCCTGTCAAAGGCATAAATCCTAGAATGTACTATATGGGGGTATGACTAGTTGTTCAACCTTCCTACGCAGAATTATATGTTATTTAAGCCGTTGTTGTCCCTTTCTTGCTTACTAGTGTATAACAATATTAAAACATTTTCTCTCGAGACGCGAGGGGAGGCTAGACCATATACGGAAGTAGTCCGCAACTTTCGTTTTTTATACGGCTGACTAGCTCGCCGGGTTAGAGCAAGTGCCTCACAATCGTTGTCCCGTTGCGAAAAAGTGCGATTGTGACACATAGCATTATGTTTGATTCATGTGTTGAATATTTAACTTGTTTCATGCTTGAGGAGTATGCTTATTGTTATGAATAGCATGTTGTTTGTCTGGTATGTTGTTTGGCATATCCTAAGAGATTGAAAACAATTTAAATTATAATAATATAAATCCAAGACATATCTTGGTCTTCAATATATTCCTTGACCAGCACCAGCCGCCGCAAAAATAAATAAGAAAAATAAAAAAAGAAACTGTATTACCCAAGTTTTGAACCTAGGATCTATAAAAGACACAGAGTTAATAGTCGACACTCTTTCACCAAAGAGCCATCATAGATTTCTGAATCTTGTTATGAACTTTTTAGCATAAATATTGACTTCGATTCACAATTTTTCCTTCCTTTTTATTTATATTTTTTTTCGTGAACCTTTTTTGCCGTCGACTTCTTCATCCCATATAATCGAAATTTACAGCAATCATAGTCATTCAAGTAAAATACATGAAATCCTAATTTATGGGTTTTACAATGATCTAATTAAAGCAATAAATCTAATGTCAAATAGCCTAATCAATTTGCAAACCACAATATATCACATATATGATAAATTAAAATACACACCATCACAAAACTTTAATTCTAAATAAAACTCAAAGATTTCTCTGATACAAATTGAAGGAATGAACGTTTCACTCTGCAGCGGAAACATTGAATCGTCTTTGATTTTATTTAAAATTAAACTAAAAATTAAGATTAAGCAAACTTACTTGGAGTAAATATGGAGATATTTTTGGCGGATCCTTATCTCCTCCATAAAATCTTCCTGGTTATGACTCGAACACAGGAACAAGACTTGTGGGAGCCTTTGAAAGAAAATCTATAAGGGATTGGAGATGAAAAAGTCTAGAGAGAATTCTCTAATTTTCTATTGATGATATATGTGTTATGTCTAATGGCTCAACCTAAGGGTCTTATTTATAGAGACCAAGGGTAAATCTTTGCCAGAATTAAAATATTATATTTTAATATCTAATATATTAGAATATATCTTATACTTATTTGAATCTTATTCAAATCTCCTACAATATTTATTTATTTGAATTTTATTCAAATTTTATAAATTTCTTTTATTTAATGTATCAAATATACATTAATTATTTTAATATTTAATGTTTCAAATACAATAAATATATTTTCCTCTTTTATATTTAATATATCTAATATATTAAATATTAATTTGAACACTTCAAATTAATATTAATTTGAACATTTCAAAAAAAAATTTTCAACTAAATTGATCTTTTAGTGTTACTATGAGCTAGCAAGGGTACCTTATGGACCTACAAATTATAAACTCCAATGATGCAAAATTAATTAATTAAACTCTTTAATTATTTGATTTTCATTCATTAACTATAGGTCACTCCACTATAGACCTAGAGCTGTAAGACAAGTTGTGTCCATAGATATAATCATTACATGCAAGTCGATCATTCACGAGTTGTTCGTAATTATAGTTGGGTCAAAAGTCCGTTTTACTCCTATAATTATATCTTGCACCTTAAGTACCGTTGATCCTCTAATGAACAATCTGTTTATAATATAATTATGAACTAAGTCCCTCTTGGGCCAATGAGATGGTGGGGCCCCATTGTTCAAGTCTCGAAATTCGCACTTAAGGGAACTACTCATCTACTTACCCTATATGGGAACGAGTGAATTCCATATTGTGAGATTATGTTCCCAACTCCCTATTTGGTCAAGTCTCCAAAATGGTAGGCATATTGAATCGGCTACAAAAGTCACTCTCACCCATGTAAATCAAAGGACAAGCCCTCACAGGCAGGAGTTCATAACTCACTCAGGATTAAGATCGAGTCGTATATGATCATCATGATGAAATATTAATCTTCTTAATTAACGGATTTATAAAGAGAGATTAAATATTTCGTGGTCCAGTCTTATACAAACTCATTGTATAAGATACCCTCACTCACATGTCTTCACATGAACGATTTGGATCAAATCATTTGTAACTATTACAAAGTGAGTCGTATCAATAATGTTACTAGGATAAAACACCCAACCTTACCCATATACTATGACCCTTTACGTTATTTTTTGAACACAATTCTCCAGTATGTGTTTCACGGACAATTCGAATAACATTAGCAATAGGTGATAAGAACATTTCTCAATATAAACAAAATAAAAATTTTACACTGCCATTATAGTGTTAACGTTATTTTTCTAAGTAATAAAATTTCTCAATTTTAACTTATCAGTAATAAAATTAAAAATTATGAGAGAAACTGACATAATATTGAAATATATATATATATATAATTTAACATCATGCAAATAATTATCCATTCAATTTTAGCATAGAAATCAAACAATTTGAAAAATGAACCCTATAAATCATTTCTAATGCTATGGTATTTTAGTGAGTTAGAACAAGTGTCGTCGTAAGGTAGGTCAATTATTCCTTCACTAAACTAAGACAATCTCAATCAAGTATTATACCAGAATAACTCTTATTCCTATAATATTTAGTTACCATTAGTTTGGTCAATGACATGATTAACAACTTTAATGAGCCCTTTGTAACTGTGACCCATAATTTTAGATCCCGTAGTTTTAACCCAACAAGTGTCGTTGTAGGGTTGGTCAAGTATTGGAAACAAAACTACAATCATATCCTTCTCAGGAGTTCACCCTGATATCGACACATGCAAACACTTTCTATAGGGGGACGGTCCAAGAGCCGCCACGAGGCTCCGCATGAATCTCACGATGTGAACTAATGATGGAGACTGTAGGATATGTTGACACATTTCCTTCTCTCACTTACTATTTTGAAATAGGGTTTTCTCTTATTTAGACAAATTAGGCTAATCTCATTTATCTAAGTTCCTCAATCTACCTTTCATAACTTTTATGTTGTTAGATTGATTTTAATGTGAATTACAAAGTTTTTAAACTATTTTAAAAAAACAACAACAAAAAAACTCATCACATTATGAGCATGCTTAGTGAAATTAAATAAAATTTGACTAATTCGACCTTTAGGTTGGTTCCCAGTTAGAGGTGTTCCCTTTCGGTCAGCTTAAATACCCCAGTTTTAGACAGAACATTCCATAGACAAAGTTCCCTTATAGTCAATTTTTATTTCAAATTCATTAATCTTTAATTAACTATTAATTATTAGATTAATGAACATAAATATTTTTAATCCTATTAAAAGATAATTCACTTTGATAGTGTTAAAAATCCATCATTTTAAACCCTTTAAAACAAATTAAAAGATAATCCTTAATATTTTATTCTAATTCTATTAGAAAAAATAAAAGATAAATTAAATTCAAAACTTAAAATATTTTATGTTTGAATTAAATTATATTTAATTATAGAAGACCTAATCTTATTAGGAAATTAAAAGATGCCATCTTATTTTAAAATTAAAAAACCTAATCTTATTTTAAAAGAATCTAATCTTATTAGGAAACAAATAAAGATTCAAATTTTAAACTATAGAGAATCTTGAAATTCTACCATTTTAAACCATTTAAAACTAAATTAAAAGATTATCCTAAATTCTAATCTTATTAGAAACAAATAAAGATATATTAAATTCAAAATTTAAACTATTTAAGGCATGAATTAGAAATATCTTTATTTTAAGGAAATCCTAATCTCATTAGGATATATCCTAATTCTATTAGGAAAACATGGATTTTATTTATGAAAGAAAATATCCTAATTTAATTTTCTAAATACAACAATTATATTCAAAGATATGGAAAATATAAACGTATTAGGAAATATCTCAATTCTATTAGAAACATCCTAATCAAATTTTTCAATATAACAATTATATTAAAAAATTAATCTTAATTCTATTAGGAAACAACCTAATAAAAAATTTTAAATATAACAATTATGTTTGAAAATAAGATAAGATGCATGATCATGTTTAACCTATGGTGGGATTTTAAATTTAAATGACATACTTTATGCAACAATCAAACAATTTAAAACATACATCTCATGCATAATTAAATTCAAAATAGCAAAATTGACCGACATATTTGGCATATCCTAAGAGATTGAAAATAATTTAAATTATAATAATATAAATCCAACACATATCTTGGTCTTCAATCTCTTCCTTGTTTGACCATCCAAATTAAGAGTTTAAAAACCTAAATCTTGTCTTCCAATTATAGCACCAGTTGCCGCAAAATAAATAAGAAAAATAAAAAAGAAACTACATTACCCAAGTTTCAAACCTAGGATCTAAAAGACACAAAGTTAATAGCAAGCGCTCTTTCACCAATGAACCATCATAGATTCTTGAATCTTGTTATGAACTTTTTAGCATAAATATTGACTTCGATTCACGATTTTTCCTTCTTTTTTTTATATTTTTTTTTCTTGAACCTTTTTCGCCGTCGACTTCTTCAGCCCAAATAATAGAAATTTAAAGCAATCGTAGTTATTCAAGTAAAATACATGAAATCCTAACCCTTATAGGTTTTACAATGATCTAATCAAAACAAAAAATCTAATGTCAAATAGCCTAAACAATAAATTTGCAAACCACAATATATCACATATATGATAAATTAAAATACACACCATCACAAAACTTTAATTCTAAATAAAACTCAAAGATTGCTCTGATACCAATTGAAAATAATGAACGTTTCACTCCACATGGAAGCATTGGATCTTATTTGATTTTATTTAAAATTAAACTAAAATTAAATATTAAGCAAACTTACTTGGAGTAAATATGGAAATATTTCTGACGGATCTTTATCTCCTCTATAAAATCTTCTTGGCTATGACTTGAACACGAGACCAAATCTTATGGGAGCCTCTTGAAAGAAAATCCACAAGGGATTTGAGAGGAAGAGATCTAGAGAGAATTCTCTAATTCTCTATTGATGAGATATGTGTTATGTCTAATGGCTCAAACCAAGGGTCCTATTTATAGAGACCAAGGAAAAATCTTTGCCATAATTAAAATATTATATTTTAATATCTAATATATTAAAATATATCATATATTTATTTGAATCTCATTCAAATCTCCTACGATATTTATATATTTGAATCATATTCAAATTCTATAAATATCTTTTATTTAATGTATCTAATATACATTAAATATTTTAATATTTAATGTATCAAATACAATAAATATAATTTTCTCTTATATATTTAATATATCTAATATATTAAATATTAATCTAATATATTAAATATTACTATAAGCTAGCAAGGGAACATATTGGACCTACAGATTATAAGCTCCAAAGATACAAAATTAAATAATTAAACTCTTTAATGAATTAATTTTCATTCATTAACTATAGGTCACTCCACTATAGATCTAGAGTTGCACTCTTATGCACTGTAGGACAAGTTGTGTCCATAGATATAATCATTACATGCAAGTCGATCCTTCACGAATTGTTCGTAATTACAGCTGGATCAAAAGTCCGTTTTACTCCTATAATTACATCTTGCACTTTAAGTACCGTTGATCTCTAATGAACGATCTGTTTATAATCTAATTATAAACTAAGTCCCTCTTGGGCCAGTGAGAGGGTGGGGCCCCATTGTTCAAGTCTCGAAATCAGCACTTAAGGGAACTACTCATCTACTTATCCTATATGGAAATGAGTGAATTTCATATTGTGAGATTATGTTCCCAACTCCCTATTTGGTCAAGTCTCCAAAATGGTAGGCATATTGAATTGGCTACAAAAGTCACTCTTACCCATGTAAATCAAATGAACAAGCCCTCACAGGCAGAAGTTCATAACTCACTCAGGATTAAGATCGAGTCGCATATGATCATCCTAATGAAATATTAATCTTCTCAATTAATGGATTTATAAAGAGAGATTAAATATTTCGTGGTCCAGTCTTATACAAACTCATTGTATAAGATACCCCCACTCATATGTCTCCACATGAACGATTTGTATCAAATCATTTGTAACTATTACAAAGTGGGTCGTATCAATAGTGTTACCAGGATAAGGCATCCAACCTTATCTATATACTATGACCCTATAGGTTATTTCTTAAACATGATCATTCCGTATGTCAACCACATACTGTTCAAGATTACACTAATAACCTTAGATTTTTCATATAATGAACAATATTATATTTCAAATATAATAATCAAAATTATTATTAATTATTATATAAATCATTAATTACGAGGCTTTAGAGCATAAATCCAAACAAGTTCACAGCTATGAAAGAAGTGAAATTTCATACATGCAATTGATCAATCACCAAGAATAGTCAGTCCAGTTTGCTGGGATAGGTGAAAGGCCAAAGATAACATGCTAAATTTGACACCCCTAAGATTCTTTGAGCAAGCGCCTACAACTATACTTACTTGAGTGAAAAATAGACACCTTTGGAGTGCTGAGTACTTGAAGATTTATTTTCAATAGACTGTCTTTTAGCATTGTAATCTTAAAAATTAAGTGTTGACTATTTGCACCAAATTTTCAATTAATAAGAATATGTCATTTGTTCTCTATTACTCAAGCAGTTAGCTTCCAACAATCCAACTAGCATGAGTGAAAGGTTGATACGAGCCAAAGACAACCCCTTAAGTTTGAAAACAAAAAAAAGACTAACCCCTTGAGGAGGAGGCCAAAAAAAGTTGATCCCCTTGGAAGGAGTCTAAGAAATTAAACCTCTCGAGCAGAGACTAAAGAGGTTGCACCTTTATAAAAGAAACAAAATGGTCGACTCCCAAAAAGGAGCCAAGAGATCAACTCCAGAAAAGGAACCGAAAGGGCCAACCCCTTCGTCTACATAAGTGGAAAAATTTTAAAACAAAAATCATGAGTTCTCTCTTAGCCAAGAATACTTAGCCTTAGCCATCCCAGCTAACCGATCATGATTATCAAGAGAGGATGGGGCTTAATAATCTAGATTGGTTGTGGCAAAATGATCTATTGCATCTATGGCGTAATAAATGGTCAAACAACGCCTATGGTGAGTCACTTGACCAACAACACCTATGACGTAAGTCTATGGCCAAAATATGTGCCTAAGCAAGCACCGAAGTGCCAAAACCCTACGTCGACGTGTCACCATAAATGAGTCTTGAGCTTAAAAAGCTACTTAATGTTTCACCATGATGAAAATTTCGAACTAGGACCAAGCAAGTGAATAATACTCAAGATCAACAGGACCCAACTCGAGAGTTGGAGGCAACTGTTGTGGGTGAAAATTATTGGTTGGGCCCAAGGAAAAAAGCAAGTGGCCCAAGCTTATTGGACCAACCAAGGTTTGAAAAACACAATCAGGAAGAGGCATAAAGAAAGGCTCAAAATGGGAACCATTAACCTTCCAAGAGGTCGGTTCAGCCATGAGGCTGACCCCAGACCTTGAGACCGACACCCAGGGGGTCAGCTAAGTCTTGAGACCAACCCCAAGGGGTCAGCTAGACCATTAGACTGACCACAAGAGGTTAGTTTGGCCTTGAGACTGATTCCCAAGCGGTAGGCTCAACCATGAGGCCAACCCCAAGGGGTTGGCTCGACCTTGAGACCGACCCCAAGGGGTCTTCTTGGCCTTGAGACAAACCCTAACGGGTCGGCTAGACCTTGAGACCAACCTCCAAAAGGTCATCTTGGCCATAAGGTCGATCCCAATGGGTCGGCTAGACCATAAGGTCTACCTAAAGTGGCCAACTAGACCTTGAGACCGACCCTTAAAGGGTCAGCTCAGCCATAAGGCCTATCCAAGAGGTCGACTAGACCATGAGATCAACCCTAAGGGGTGAGCTAAGCCTTGAGATTGATCCCCATAGGGGTCGGCAATGACCATGATAAATAGTTCGACTAAGTAACGGTCCAACCTGGTAACCGTTTCTCATACTTAACGTACAGCAAGAATCAAGGCGAGGTTATCGCTCTCCATTATAACAATGATTTCTAAATGACCCTATAAATACGACAAGTCAATAGATGGAAAGGTATGTCTAAATACGACCACTTGTCTACTAGCAAAGTCACTTTCAAATTCGATTACTGACTTGAGCGTCAGAGTGTCGATGGCTTAGCACCACCCCACCATTCACCTATTTCCATCTTGCAGGCACTTTTAGTTCTCGGTAATACAAATCTTACCATTGATCCGACGATCCAAATTTCAGTATCAACACCAATCATATTCTTTGATGCTTAAGTATATACTATTTTTCAATTTTATTCTCGAAACATAAAAATATTCAATCAAACCAAATAATGAAGGTTTCGTTTGATAATTATTTGGTTTTTGGTTTTTGAAAAATGTGTTTGTTTTCTCATCATTTCTCTACAATAGATTTCATCTTTCTTAAGAAAACATTTGAATTCTTAGTCAAATTCTAAAAACAAAAATAAAGTTTTGAAAACTACTTTTTTTTAGTTTTTAAAACTTGGCTTGGTTTTTGAAAATATGGATAAAAAAAATAGATAACAAAACAATAGAACTTATAGATGAAAGTAGTATTTATAGGCTTCATTTTCAAAATTCAAAAATCAAGTGGTTATCAATAGGGCCTATTGAAAATCCAATTAAAAATACCAACATGAGCATAGCTCAGCGGTAATTGACATGTACTCTTTAGGTTGAAGGTTCAAATCCTCATACCCTGACTTTTGTTGTCCTAAAAAAGATCCAATTAAAAATTCATTGAACCTAATAAAGAGAGTGGAAAAAAAAGGGTTACTTATTCATTTGTATAGGATCTAATTAATAATTTGTGTTTAAAAGGTTCTGACCTTTATAAAGTGTCTAATAGACACAAACTTGGACAGTTTAAAGTTCTATTAGACATAAAATTCAATTTTATATCAGGATCTATCAAATACTGTTTAAAATTTAAAAATTAGATAGACAAAAACTTAAAAATTCAAAGACTAAACTTATCATTTAATCAAATAAGTCATAAGAGTGGGTTTATTTTTTAATTGAGAGATGAATTATTCACATGATAAATAGATAATATAATTTTATCAAGTGACTTGTTTAATTATATGGGTAAAAACTCATATTGGATAAGATGATAATTCGAGTCATATATGACTATTCAACGTTAAAAATATATTCTATACAATATAACATTTTTTTAACGTATCTTCGTTTTTTTTTTTTTGTTCCACCGTTTCGTCAAGTACTACAATAATATTATTTAATTGAGACTTTGGTTGAAATTTTTTATTCTTAAAAACAAAACTGAAACTCTAAAAATGTTACAGGCAGATATATAGATTTTCCAAAATATATCTATCCAAAAACTTATAGTCTTTTAGCCATTTAACCAAAGTCATTGTAAATGGGGAGTTATGAGTACTTGAATTAAAAATAAAATAAATAATTAAAAAATCTACATAGGTTGAAATCAAGAACATTGACCGATAAAATCTAGGTTGGGCAATTTATTCATTTTTAGCAATAATAACATCCTAACTAATTTTTCAAGTGCTAACTTAAGCATAGTTCAACTGGTTGAGACATAATATTCTCAACCAAGATATCAGAGTTTCAAATCTCTATTGTTGAATTAAAAAATAATAATAATTTTTTGATAAAAGCACGTTGTCCAATGAGTTTATAATTTATATTAACTATTGTACAAAAAGTGGGAGACAAAGAGTATAGTGACAGAAAGGAATTGATGAAAATGTAGCACTCAGTCCACACCGAGCCAGAGACTACTATTTGTATTTAAAGAGAACCAACAAGCCACGTGCTCAGCAACAATAGGAAGATGATACAAAAGCATAACAGAATATTAAAGCAAGACAGAATGAAAATAAACTAGAAAATAACATAATGCTGAAGCAATATATTAACATCCCCCCACAAGCAAATGTGGCTTTGAAATGACCGTGAGCTTGGTTCGAAGACTAATAAAACGCTATGACAGTAGCCCTTTCGTCATTATATCAGCAAGTTGATCTTCAGACGGGACGTGCTTAACTACAAGCTGTCGATGAGCAACACGTTCACGAATGAAATGTTGATCTATTTTAATGTGCTTGGTCTGATTATGCATGACTGGATTGGCTGCTAAGTAAGTAGCACTAACATTGTCACACAATAGAAGAGGTGGTGTTGTGTTGGGCAGACCAAGCTCAGTCAAGAGAGATTGCACCCAAATTATTTTCGCCACAGCATTAGACATACTGCGATATTCATATTCAACACTAGATCGAGAGACAACTTTTTGTTTTGAAGAACTCCAAGAAATCAAGTTGGCTCCGACGATCATCAGGACAAAATGCCCAATCAGCTTCGGTATAGCACATGATACTCAAAGAGGAGGCCTTAGTAAACAAGAGGCCAAAAGACATAGTTCCTTTCATGTATTGTAGGAGACGTTTGACAGCTTGTAAATGTGAAGTTGTAGGTTCATGTAAAAACTAACAAAGCCGGTTGACAGTAAAACTAATATCAGGTCACGTTAGAGTGCAATATTGAAGAGCACCAACAAGACTTCGATAAACTATGGAATCCTCCAATAAAGGTCCATCATGAAGGGAAAGAGGAGAACCTGCCATTATCGGAGTATGAATCTATTTACAAGCTACCATTTTGGCCTGTGAGAGAAGATCGCTAATGTACTTAGTTTGAGAAAGGTGCATGGCATTACCATCACGAAGAACTTGAATACCAAGAAAATACGATATTTCACCCATGTCCTTAAGAGAGAATTGAGCATTGAGATCATTAATAAAATTCAGAATAAGTAAAGAACTATTACTGGTCACCAAGATGTCATCAACGTAAATGAGAAAAATAACAAGGGTACTGCCACTGCTGTAAATGAACATAGAAGTGTCTGTTTTGGACCCAAAAAAAACCCAATTCAACAGACAAGAGCTCAACTTCGAAAACCAAGCACGTGGGCTTTGTTTGAGTCCATATAATGCCTTATGAAGCCTCAAAATGTGATTCAGATATTCAGAATTTACAAAACCAGCAGGTTGACGCAAATATACTTCATCATTTAAGTCCCCATTAAGAAAAGCATTATGCACATCAAGTTGTCGAATTACCCAATCAAAAGAAACAGCAAGGGATAGAATAATTCGAATGGTTCCTGGCTTCACAACAGGGCTAAAAGTCTCAAAATAATCAATAACCAAAGCTTGATTGTATCCTTGAGCAACCAAGCAAGCCTTGTAGTGATCAATCTCACCAGAAGGCTTTAATTTCAATAGAAAAACCTATTTACATCCAATAACTTTTCGATCAACCGGTGGGGGACAAGAGACCATGTTCCATTGCGGATTAAAGCATCATGTTCACTAACCATTGTTGCACGCCAATTCTCATCAGCCAAAGCTGCCTTATAATTTGTGGGCTCCAAAGAGGTAGGGAGCACAATAGTGAAAGAGTACATATTAAGAAAGCGGAAACAATTTTAGATCTTAAGCACTCTAATTTGATCAATTTTACCAAACTAAAAACATGCTCAAAACTAGAAAAACAGAGAAGGAAGAACACTACCTTTGAAGCTCAAAATTGAAGCAATCCGAGGGCTTTATTTGAACACAAACTGGTTGTGGACCTCCTCTAGAGTCTTCCCTACTATCCTCAGGCCTTGGAACAGATTGTGGGATCCTTAATTGAGAGAATTTTTTGAGAGAGAGAGCAAAGGTCTAAAACCGAGAAAATCAAAGTTTCTTCAAAATTCTACTCACCCATGGTGTTTCTTCTTATTTAAAACAAACCATAAGCTTATTTAAGCTTTGTGAAGATGCCAACACATAAGTGATGAGGATAATTAGAGAAGGAGGTGGCCAATTTTGATGAATTTGGAAAAACAAGTAGGTTATTCATCAACTATTGTATTTGGTCAAAAAAGCGATCAAAAATGAATTTGATTTCTTCTTTCATTTTAATTCAAAATTAATATAAAATTAATTTTTAATTAAAATCAATTTTTAATTAATTAAACAATTTTAATAATTTTAAATAATTATTTAATTTAATATCAAATATGAAATTAAATAATTGGACCAATCCCGATTTCTCAAATCGAACGTTCGAACATGAATCCCTATTCATGTTTTAAACCGAACCAATATTTAAATCAAATTTAAATATGTCCACCTCTTCTTTATCATAGTTTAATTCATAATTAAGCTATGAAACGTTAAGTATATCGCATATAATTAACATTTTCTCCCAAAACCGAATTTGAACAATTCAAATTCTTTTCTCTCAAATTGTTACAAGGCTTAGTCCGAGCTAGTAAGGGGAACCTAATGGACCTACAGATCATGAGCTCCAACGATACGAGATTAACCTGCCAAACTCTTTAGCCTAGCTAATCAACATTCGTTAACCACCGAGACACTCCACTAAAACCCAGTGGCTGCACTCTCCTCACTGTAGATATATTTCTGTCCACTCGATATAACCATGATTAGTAAGTCGATCCTTCACAGGTTGTTCGTAATTACAGCTGGGTCAAATAAACCGTTTTACCCCTGTAATTACTTCTTGTTTCTCAAGTCCCACTGATTCTCTAATGAACAATTAGTTTGTGGTCCGACCAACAAACTGAATCCCTCTCAGGCCAATGAGAAGGTGGGCCCATTGTTCAAGACCCGGAGTCAGCACTTAAGGGAACAACCTCTCTACTAAACCCTAAAGCGGGTAGGAGTGAATTCCATCTCGCATGACTATGTTCCCAACTATCTACCCGGTCTTATCCCCAAAATGGGAGGCTTATTGAGTCGGCGATCTCGGGCCACTCTCACCCATGCAAATCTAAGGATAATCCCGAATAAACAGGAGTTCATAACACACTCAGGATTAAGATCGAGTTACCTAGGTCATCGTATGAAAATAGTCAGTTAAAACAGTAAACGGAGTTAAAAAGTCTAAGTGACTATTTTGCGGTCCAGTCTTATGCAAACTCATTGCATAGGACGCCCCCACTTTCATGTCTCCACATGAACGATTCAGGATCACATCGTTAGTACTATACAAAGTGGGCTGCGTCCATAGTGTCCCCAGGATAAGGTACCCAGCCCTATCCCTATACTATAGACCGTTTTGGCTATTACTTGAACTTGATCCACTTTGATATCATACATAAAGTTCAAGTATACATCTTATAGTCAAGGGTTCTTAGTTCATTGGATTTGGGTTATGGAATACACAATTCACTTTATTCAATAACAACTTTACTGTATAAACCTCAATAACAACTTTATTGCAAAATAGAATATACATTCAGTTTACAAAACCACGAGTTTTAGGACATAAAACCCAACAAATAGATAACCAAGTCTTTGGCTTATAGATCCCAGCCTTTGACCTCATGACCATTGGGTGGGTGTTAATGGTGGGATTGGGCTGAGGATTATGGGTTATGGTTGGTGGTTGTGATCTATGAACATGTGAAAGGCTAGAAGGTTGTGAGTTGGAAGTTGGACTAGGAGATGTGGAATGGGTGAATGATTGGGTTAGGGTTTGTGGGCTGGAAATGTGGGTTGTGGTAGGTGAAATGTGGTCATGGGAAGGGTCTATAGATTGAGACAATGGGCTATGTATGGTGGAGAGGGCAGATGGCTTAGTAGAAGAGGGAGATGATGGATAAGCATGGGGAATATGGTTTGAAGCAATGGGTAATCGCAATGATAATGACCAAGGACTGTCCAACGAAGAAGAAAGGCAAGGAAGAACTAAGGAAGATGAAGAAAGAGACGAATCGACATGAAAGCTCTTTACAAAAGGAATAGATATAAAAGGGTTATTGATAAAAGGAAAAGACTTTCCATTAAAAATCGCATGACGTGAGACATAGATATGACCACTAGAAGGATCAAGGCACAAGTACCCTTTATAAGAAAAACTATAGACAAGAAAAACACATTCTTGAGACCGAAATTGAAGCTTGTTAACATTATAGTGGCGTCAAAAGGGAAAGCAACTACAACCAAAAATTTTCAGAAGTTTGTAATCAGGTAAACACCGAAAAAGTACAGCATAAGGAGAAGAATTTTCATGTATGGGTGTAGGAAGCCAATTGATGAGATAAGTGGCGGTTTGGAACGCAAACAACCAAAAATTCTTAGGCAATTTAGATTAAGCAAGGAGAGATAAGCCAACCACGACAACATGTCGATTTTTCCTCTCAACACTTCCATTTTGTTGTGGTGTGTAAGGATGATCGGCTGTTACACGCAAGCGCACGCGATCGAAGTAATATAAAATGGTATCTGAGTACCAAGTATCGAATCTCACAGGGAACGGAGTAACAAAAATGTTGTAAAGCAAAGAGTAAGGAAAATTGCAACTTTGAAAACTAAAAATGCAAAAATAATGTTGGGTTGGTGTGTTAAGAAAAATTGCTGAATCTAATTGTTGAATCAAGAAATTACAATGTTGGAATAATGAAAATTGCAGAATCTAATTGCAGAATCGAGAAATGGAAATAATGGAAATAAAGAAAAATTGCATAATTGAATTGCATAATCTAAAATTGGCAATATTGGATAGAAAATTAGATAAGCTTAGTAAATGAAATTGCCAAGGAAATTTTAGAATAAGATGGGGCTCAAGAATGTCATTGCCCTAAGTTGTAATTGCAAACCAAAATTACAATTCCAACCTACTCCACACTCAATTGTAAACCAAAATTGCATCTCCTATTCACCTTGAATTTAGGGTTTAGGAGGCTAAGTGAGAGACTTATATGTCTATAGTCCCTCTATCTTAGATCAATTGGCTCAACAATTTTATGGGTGTTGGAGTCCTTAATCCCTATGTCTAGGGTAAGGAATGGCTTATGTCTAAGCTCTTTTTCTCCATCACTTGTGTGAAATCCGCTTATCACAAACCCCGTCGGTATTAGATCTAAGCTTAAGTTGCTACCCTAGTTGATCAATCTAGGATCTCAACGAAAATTTATTCAACACAAGCAAACAATTGAGATGTAGGCTTGGTTTTCATTGAAATTTAGGCTACAATTACTTCTTAGGGAATTCACATTCTTGAACCCCCTAAGAAGTTTTAGCTCAAATTAAATATAAAAATCTTACAACTAAATTTTGAAGAAATTTTCATATTGGAAAATTGAGTAAATTACCAATTAACACAAAAAAATTTCTAATTAGTAATGCTTGATAGACCAACTATGGTATTAAACATTAACGCAAATCTGGGCAATTAATCTCACGAGCTTCTAAAATTCTCAAATTAGAAATTAAACACCAAGAATCAAGGGCTTCAATAGAAATTTTCCATCTTCTTTCTTTTACCCTTGAATCTGGTGGGTTTATAAAAATTTAAACAAATACAAAAACTTGAATAAAATTAGAAGATAGACTCAACTAATAACAGAATTATAAAGATTGGATGAAGAGAAAATTATGAAAACCCGCAAAGCAGAAGTTGAACTAAAACAGAGACTTAATGCCAAGTAGAAATTGAATGAAGAACAAGGTCTGTACTGCCAACAATGTCTTGATAATACAAGAAGAAATCGAAGAGAAATAAAAGCAGAAAAATAAAGACAGAAACTTGAAGTTCTCGGCAAAAAAAAATAGAAAAACAAAATGCAGAAAACAGAGGAGAAAACGAAAATGAAACCCATGAAAATTGACTCCAAAATTGCCTCCCAATCCCCAATTCTTAGCTCCTCCTTTTCTTCACCATTTATAGGCCTTCATTAGGGTTGAAGATTGCCCAAAAATCATGCTCCAATTCCACCAAATCAGGCTGTAATTTGGTTTTCCATAAATGGGTTTCGCGCAGAAATTTTTTCGTTTTTCCTTGAATTTTCTGCTGTCCAGAATTGCAGAATCCGATTTTGCAGTTTGATTTTGCAATTTTTACATTCCCTGCTCCATAAACAATTGCAGAATCACGAATTTGCAATTTGATTTTGCAATTTCCACAATTTCTGCAAACAAGATCAATTTTCTTAGAATTCTATTCCAAATGCCATCACATTCATTTCTTCCTTAAATTCAAGCAATCTTCCACTATTTTCAAATGATCTTAAGTCACAACAAGAATATTTTAAGCAATTGGGAGTTAAATAAGCCTTAATACTAAGGCTTATCAAAGGACAAGAAACCCGATGATGAATGCCATTGGAAAGAAGGACAGGAGAGAGTGAGCGAAATTTAGTACTGTCATCAGTTTTGAGAGACTTGATAGTTGTATTAAATTGAGTTTCAACCATCTTTTTGAATTGAAGAAAGAAAGACAAAGTTTCATTTTTATTTTGCATGAGATATATCTAAGTGAATTTGCTAAAGTCATCAATAAGTAAAAGAAAGTAACAAGCTCCATTAATAGCAAGTAAAGGGGAATGTCACCATACATCAAATTACACTAACTGAAAAAGCTTAGATGACCGAGAGGTAGAGTGAGGAAAGGGTAAACGATGACTTTATTTCATTTGACACAAATTACAAAAAAAAAAAAAAAAAAAAAAAAAAAAAAAAAAGGAGACCCTTTGTCACTATACTTCAAATTATAATGATTTAAGACATTCCTAACTACATTGATGGAAGGATGACCAAGACGGCAATGCCACACCGAAACATCTTGAAGAGTGGAGAGGAAATCAACTGGCTTGTTCATCAAGGAGGCAAAATTCGGAGGAGCATCATTAGTAGATAGTCTGTAAAGACCGCCTTCAAGACGTCCCTGAAGGAGTATTGTCTTGGATAGAAGATCCTTCACAAGAAAAAAAGTGGAATGAAATTCAACAAAGGCACGATTGTCATGACACAATTTAGCAATACTAATGAGATTATGGGACAGAGTATAAGCATGTAAGATAGAATTTAATTTGATAGGACGCGACAAAGAAGAAGACAATAATCTAGTATACCCAATATGAGAAACTGGAAGAGACATACCATTGCCAATTACCACTTGCTCATTGCCAAAATAAGGAGAAAATTGTTGTAAATTTGTTAAGTCGGGTGTCATATGATGAGTAGCACCCGAGTCCATGAACCAGGCCTCATCGGGATGACTAAACTGAGCCACAAACGGAAGTTCATATTCTGTTTGGGTGGATGGTGCAGAAATAGTAGGATAGGTGGAAGGAAAAGTGTTACAATGAGCCTAAGGTGGGTTTGAAGAAGTGGCTTGGTATAAAGGATTATGACGATTGTAACACACAAGAGCAGTATGACCGAATTTGTTACAAATTTGACATTGAGGACGAGGAGAGGGAGACAACAAAGGTTATATGGGAGGGCGAGTGGAAGTTTGAGATGACACTAAAGGAGGGCAAGCCAATAAACCTCGAGGGAAAGAAAAGGTAGAGACAGAGAAAGGTTGTTTTGGGAAGCCATTTAGTTTATCATGAAAGGATTTAATGGACGTCCTTTGGTTCTGAGACATGGTCAAATTAGACACATTGGCTTGGATCATGTTCAAGTGATCCACTGCTGATTGTGAAGCGAGCTTGTCGAGGGCTCGTCAAATTAAAATTTATAAACCGATCCTAAGTTACTTGTAGCATTGAGTGGACCGGGTCGATCTCAGGGAACCGAATATTAATTTCTCAAGTTAAATTTGCAAAGGAGAAAGCAATTAAAAAGGGGGGTTTTGTGTTTTTATAAATAAAATAAAACATAAACAATAAAGATAGAGATATATCAAATCTTACCAAAATCCAATTCACAGGTACAGTTTTATCCAATTGCAAAATTGATCATAGGCACACAAAACGTGTAACTTAATTATGCAAGCACTTAGTCAACTTTTTAGGAAACCCCAAAAGTAAAAAATTTCCTAAAGTCATTAACTCTAACAAACGTCCAGGTTAACACTAATTACCTAAACAATTCTGACGAAACCGTTCCAAATTATTTGGGTAAAGGCATTAAGTGTTTTGGAATGACTAAGACAACTAATTAGATAAAATAATTTTAATCTAATCAAAATGCTTCTTTAATTCCTAGAATTAAACATGCAAGTCATGCGATATGGAAACCCATAAATCATACACGTATAATAATCCTAACGCTAATGGTTCAATCAACATGACAATTATGGATCATGTATCATGACTAGCAATCAAACATATAAAGTGATTGAGGCGTCAATTCAATCAAAAATACATGCTTATGGAATAAACATAGGAATCAAAGAATACTTGCAATTGTAAGAAAACTACATTAAAATACAAGCATCACAACATTGCAATTGGCTACACCAACCTATGAATTGGAACACTTACCTTAGCCGCTCATCGTGATGATGTAGCCCGACACCGAGGTTTGATGAAAAAAACTCCTAATCTATCCTAAACTACTGAAAAATATAGCCTAAATTGGTCTTATGACGGCTGAAAATCGGAGACTAATGACCTAGATGACGAAAAAATCTATATATAGGAATCGACGGAGCGTCTAGACGCTCTCGACAGCGTCTAGACGCTCCCAGTGTCACAGGGGCTCTCTGCAGCGTCGAGGGAGGCTTCAGGGAACTGCCGATAGCGTCTAGACGCTACCCAGCGCGTAGCACTGCTTATTTTTGCTCTAACTTTTCGCTCAGGTGTCCGAATAACCTCCGGTTTGATGCGTTGGAATCGTGATTCAACGTAGAATCTCTCGGAATATTCCTTATGCTCAAATCCCTACAAAATGGTCAATTAATTACATTAAAATCTCTAAACTAACATGATTTAGGCATAAAAATATAGGACTATGTTGGCCCTATCAGATTGCCTCTCTAAACGAGCCTCATAGGCAATTAACAAGCTGCAAACATCGGCCAAAAAAGATCGATCAATTCTGTTTTGAATAGATGTAACAAAAGGGTTGTACTCATTTTTAATTCCTTCAAGAATATAACCAAGGTGATCTCTATAAGATAAAGGTTCACTAATAGCAGAGAATTTATTTCTTTCTGCATCCATGATGTTATGGTTTCGATTCTAGAGTAAAATGTATTGTTTCTTTTTTCTTATATTATTTTAATTTTGAGTTTTGCAATATATATATATATATATATTTCTTAATTTTGCAATATGTATATTAATATTATTTTACTTTTTAAATTTTGAATTTTGAATTTTAAATTTTGCAATTTATATATTTATATATTTTTTGAATTTTAAATTTTAAATTTTGCAATATATATATTATATACTATTTTAATTTGGAATTTTAAATTTTGCAATAGGTATATTTATATATTATGTTAATTTTAAATTTTAAATTTTGCAATTTACATATTTATATATTATTTTAATTTTTAGTAGACTTGGAACTAGTTACAATTTTGCAATATATAATTTTTGCTCACTAAAAATGCATTTGGCATCACTTTAATTCTTTACAACCACAACATTTACAGAGCAATATAATTAAGTTAGATCTGAGTTGACATGATTTAAAGTGAATGACTCGAGTGAAAAATAACATTGCAGATCAAATTTGGGCAACATTTGAAGGATAGAGACAATTTTATTATTGTTGTTAATTTTGCATCGGGACTTATTTGTATTAGAGAATGTAAATTAAACTTTTGATAATTGCTTTTTATATGTTTTAATGCATGTTATATATTTTTTATATTATATAACTAAATTATTTTTTAAAAAAAAAAAAAGAAAAAAGAAGAAATAGTTATCAAACAAATTTTTGTTTCTGTTTCTTTTTTTCAAGAAACAAGAAACAGAAGTAGTTATCAAACATATTCTTGTTTCTTGTTCTTAAAAAACAAGAAACAGGAAATAAGAAACAAAAAATAAAAAACGAAAAATAGGAAACATAAAGGTTATCAAATAAGGCCATACTTGCCCATTTTCAATGATGTGAAAAATATTATAATATATACATTTACAAAAAGACATCCACACATACAAAAATTCAAATTTTGGGACCCCAGCAGCAAAAATCGATAATAAAATTCAACTTACAGACCATTGGACTTCTGGGAGTTGAGCCAAAAATAACGAATGCAAAAATTACATTATTGACTAATCATCGGAATGAGTTTTTGACTAAGAGAGTTCTTTTAAAAATGTCTCTTTTAAGTCTTAATTGATTGAAAGTATTGTATTAATTGAAAGTACTGCTCGATTGAAAGTTATGTTTTGTTAAATTGATTTTGACCAAATGAATTTCTGAACTTTATGTAGAGATTGCTTATTGAGTATTTTTTGTACTCATATTTGTTTTTTTTTAATGTTTTCAGATGAAGAAAAAAGTGATAGTTCTGACAGTGATTGAGGTCTAGCGTTCTGGCAGAACTGTTGAGGAGTTTTTTTTTTTTTGTCTTTAGGATTCTAGCATTTAAGTTTTTGTTGGACTTGCCGTACATTCAAAGTTCTTCTAGTTGATTCTCTAAGTGATGGTTTAGTTCTTTATTTTTTTTTAGTAATGAAACTTGGCTTTAGATTTTAAGCCTTGTTTTTCAATTAAGTAAAAGTATTTTACGTTTGTTTTTTTTTTAGTATATGTTTAATCGTTTCCACATTTACTATTAGAATGACTGTATTAGAAAATACAGGCTGTTACATTTTATAACTCTGAGCGCACTTGAAAATATTTTTTTGAACAATTCTTTAAACAAAAACCTATTATAAATTAGGCCTTGTCCAAGTTTAAAGGTGCAATTTGATGAAATTAAAAGTTTAGGGTAAAGTTTAGGGAAAAAAAATAAATTTTAACCCTAAACTTGACACCTTGTATCAATTTTAACTCTAAACTTTCAATAACATCAATTTAAATCTCAAACTTGGAAGATTGTATCAATTCTAACCCTAAACTTTCAATTCATACATTTAAACCTCAAAAGTGTATCAATTTACACACTCAATTAATTTTCCATTTCAATCACCATTAGAAAGGTTTCTCTCACATGCCCAAAGTCATGTGTTGCTCTAACATAGGTACTTGTTTGTTATAAAAAAAAATTACAAAAAAAAACTAAAACATTCAAGATCTGGTCATGATCACATCATGAAAACCACGATCTAACTCTCGAAAGTCGGACTGACAATAAAACAAACGAACTCTTGTGTTTAATTCCCCTCTCCTTCTGTGTTGTTACTAGCGACGACGAGTGTGAGGAAGATCCAGGTAGCGACGTTGTTGAAGGCGGCGATGGCCATGGTAGTTTCGCCAATTTCGATGGTGAGAAGTTTGAGCTTGGCTAAAATGCGGCCATGTTGACAGTCTTACGAAGGATGAAGGCAACATCAATGCCGAAGACGAAGGGGACATACATTCCGATGAGGGTGATTTCGAAATCCTTGTGTCCGTTGCGGGGAATGGAAGATAAATCGAACTCGAGGCCGATGAGAAATAAAAATAACAACAAACCAATATTGTCAACCAATTCAAGAATGAGAGCACTCCATTGAGGGAAAATCTTGTGCAAATAAGTTTTGTTTCTACCAAAATTTGATGGGCTGAGTAGAATCCTGCTCTAAAATTGAAAAACCCTCCATTAATGAAAAAAAAAGTAGCAAAATGAGAGAAGATAAGAAGTGAAAACAAGCATTGCCCTTAAATTGAAAAACACTTCGTCGAGTCTACTCTAATTTTCTTCTGTATTGTTTTTTCTAAATAACAAATAAATAACTATCATATAGCAACACGTGGCTTTGGACATATGTGGAAAAATTTTCTAACGAGAATTGAAAAGAAAACTTAACGTAGGTTTAAATTGATGAAATTGAAAGTTTAAGGTTAAAATTGATGCAACTTGCCAAGTTTAGGGTCAAAAATGGATAAAAATTAATTATTTTCACAAAAGTAAAAATTCATTTTAAGTTTTCCTACTTCAATTTTAAATTTGTGACTTAAACATATCCTAGTTGATCAAGACATTTTATTTAATCTTCCTTGACAATAGCTAAAGTTGTATAGCTCATCGGTAATTGACATGTACCCTCGACCTTGATCGATGTTGGAATATTTTTTTAGCCTTTTATTATGGTACTTTATTTCTCCTATTGTAGATGGGCACATGCCCAGAAACCCTAACTGTTTAATAGGAAGTTTAGCCTCAGCACAGTGATGATCTGAGTGCTTATTCTCCATTTTAATGTTTCTTGTTACTCTATAATTACAGCACATAGTATCAGAGAAATTGGTGTCTTCCCAAGAAAACCCATAATGGCGTCAACGTCTTCTTCCTTGCCGGCCGATGATGAACGTCGACCAGCTACTGGCCTCAATATACGTCCACCTCAAATGTTGTTGAACTCAAAAAAAATCTTCTGCTTGACAATAAATGAGAAGTAATAAAAATTCAATAGATTGCAATCTATATAAGCCAATTTGAAATGCTGGAAAGAAAATATTTCCAACACTGATTCTATGGATTTTTTTTAAAAATACTGTAGTTTTAAAAAAATAAAACAAATATAGAATAGTTTTGAAAATATTTCTAAAAATATGGTAGTTTAGTCGTGTACATGGGTCACGATTTAGGTCAATCGTGTACCATGTACACGATTTTCCTGATGTGGCACAACACTTAGGACCAATCACGTACGTGGCAACCATGCGGAGGGTCATGGAACTCTTGTACCATGTACACGAGTTTCAAACCCTATTCTCCTTTCTTCCTCCCTCTCCATGCCGCACTTTCCTCTCCTTTCTTTTTCCATCTTCACGCCACTGCACCTTCCCTTTCTTTCTCCCATAGTTTCAAATTTATTTCTTCATCTCCAGGCCGCACCTTCGCTTTCTTTCTCTGCTTCGTCTCTCAGTTTCAAGTTCCATTTTTTTTTGTTTGAACTATTTTTTTTTCTTTGATTTTCTCAGGAAAGTTCGAGACTTTGGCAAGTGGGATGGGAAAATTTTTTTCAAAGTAAGTTCAAGGCTAATTTGGCTGCATCCTGATTCTCTTTTAGATTTTGGGTTGTTCAGACTTTACTCAAAGGAGAAACCTTTGTCTCAAAGTGGCCTTAGAATAGAAAAAGACTGTCCATTTGAATTTTAAGAACAAGTCTCGAATGAATTTTTGGTCATTGGAGGCGTTCGATTTTGTTCCTCAATCGTTGTTTAAATGTGTGGCTTTTTCAATTTCCTTCGACAACTCTGTAAATGTTGGCATTAGTAGCTTCTTCAACAATACCCTCTTGACTTCTATTGGGTCTATTTCCATTTCTTTTGCATATCGGTGGAAATTTTTCCTTCAACCAAAGATGGTGAAAATGAAGACTGAAACGATAGGGTTGTCACAGATGAAGGATAGTTCTGTCGTCGGTGATGACAGGTGTAACACCCCTATACTCTAGAGCATGCTAAGAGTGGAAGTAAGACTGAGTTAGCCCGCCTATGCCTGAAATTTTGGCAGCATGGCGGCGTAACTACAAGAAAACCAAAATTTAAGAACCTAAGAAAGAAGATATAACACACTTCTAGGATTTCAATCAGACCCTCAGCAACCACCAGCTACACAAAAGTGCTGAGTTCACAACCAGATTTAAGGAAAACAGAGACACATCCTAATTCATGATGAAATTTACAAGAATACAAAACTCAATTTACAAACTAACAGAGAACAGTTTGACCAAGTAAAAGTACAACAAAAGGAGCCTAGAAGAGAACTACAAGTATCCCCATAGCCTTGCCGGGTTGTCGTCTCGTCATCCACCACGTCGGTGAACATTACCTGAAAATAGGGAAGAAAAATAACACATGTGAGTATAATAATACTCAATAAGCAGCTCACTTATTAAAACAAGGTTTAGCGAAAGCATGCCAAGAAGGAAAGATATGTCCTTACTTACTCTCGTGACCAGAAATGAGTAAGCACACCAATTAACTAAATATTCAATACTTTACCTCAACTTCTGCCTTTATCAGACCCTAACTTCGTGTTATACCAGTGAGTCCTGTAACCTAGAATCCAATCTCGTGAAGATAGCAATCCTCACACTCATCTCAAAGGAGAATTACCTCGAAACTAGCATACAGGCAATAGGGAAACGCACTCCCTATGCTCAACACAGTGGGGAATCACCCCTAAGCTAGCTCACAGGCAATAGGAAAACGCATCCCCTATGCTCAACACAATAGGTAATCATCCTAAGCTAGCACACATGCAATAGGAAAACGCATTCCCTATGCTCAACACAGTGGGGAATCACCCCTAAGCTAGCTCACAGGCAATAGGAAAACGCATTCCCTATGCTCAACACATCATATATATTCTAGGTCTACACGCTCACTCAATACAACCGAGATAGGATAAATAATACTAGATCACGGGCTTGTGATCAACTTTACTTTTTTTTTTCGAAAACCCCTAAATACAGTATTGCTATCATGCCACTGCCACTACCTGATTCGGGGTTCATAATCTCAACCATCATCATAAAGTCTACTTTCAACACATTTAAGTAGTTAGGCTCATGCCTCATTCGAATGCAATCAATGTTTAACTACCAACGAATTAGAAATTTTGCCTTCTTGGTGAATTAAACATATCTCAAACGTTCACTATAACAACAAGACATAGCACGTAATTCCAAAGGCTACTTACCTTACAAAATAAATCAAAGTCGAATTAACGTCTCTTTGCCAAACGATGCTACGTTACTTTGAGCCACAATGAGAGAAAAGTCCGGATATCTACAACTTCCAAGTTTGACTTCTAGTATGCATAGAAAAAATATCCAATTACTCAATAACAACTTAAATAAACCAAAATCAAGTTTCTAAATCTTACTTTGCCTTAAGGGACCAATTTCAAATACCTCAAATTCAAAAGCTTACAAACTACCACAACCAAAAGCTGCTGGAAAACTCTTTGTACGCCCCGACTTGGATAAAATTTACCTTCAACCATAAATGGTTTATCTTAAAGTGAGATCCATAGACCAAAACCATCCAACTATTGAAAATATGCAAAATTGAGCAATTAAAAACACCAAACTTCTCATTCTCAAACCAAAATACTTACCCACTGCTTAACGGTTCCAAACCACACCGAAACAAGCTCTAAAATGCCCAAATAACTTCAAGGAAACTGATGTCCACCCACTGATTTGCCGAAAATTACTTCGATTAGCTAATATTTAAGAACGAGAGGTGCAGAAACAAAGAGATAAACAGTGAGGGAGGGAAAACAGAGAGGGAGAGGCGTGAGGTAGGGAGACGGACAGAGAGGGAGGGGGCGAGAGGGAGGGAGACGGCAGAGAGGGAGGGGCGAGATGGAGGGGGCGGACAGAGAGGGAGGGGGCGAGAGGGAGGGGGCGGACAGAGAGGGAGGGGGGCGAGAGGGAGGGGCGGACAGAGGGGGAGGGATAAGGCTGAAATTTTTTTTTTTTTTTTAAACATAAAATAATAATAATAATGAGGATAACTACAACAATAATAATTTTTTTAAAAAATATATATATATATCACTTAGTAGTATTTATATTGGTAAAAGGATAATAAAAGAAAATAAAATACCAAAATTTAAACCGGATGTTACAACAGCAGCGACCAATGACTGATTCAATGTTTTTTGTTTAAAAAAACAATTTTCACGTACATCGTGTACCACGCGATTTCCATGTTTTTTACCACCTCACCACCCCGTGTCAACCCTCGCAAAACGTGTACATGGTAATTCTCCTCCACTCCAGATTCGTAATTTATTTTTTTTAACATTATTAAAAAACAAAATTCTAAAACGACTCTAATTTTGTCCTTTTGTTTTTAAATTAAATTATTGGTAAATTTACCCCCTGATTCCAAGGTTTAAAATGTCGATGTCGACGGAAATGTCGAAGTCTCAATTTTATGGAAATGTCGATGGAAATATCGATAAAATGTCGATGTCGATGGATATTTCTGGAAAAATTTTAAAAACAAAAAATTCAAAAAAAATATTTAAATTAATAAATGAACATTTTACACTTTTTAAATGAGTTAAAATACTTGTTACATTCTTATATTCACATTAAGTTACATTGTCTTGCTATTTTTTTTAATATTTCGTCAATTTTGTACGGTATAGTGGAAATGTCGATTCCCCCCTTATATCGATGTCGAACTCATGGACATGTGGAAATTTCGATGGAAATGTATCGACGGAATTTTAATACCCTGCCTGATTCTAGTGTAGTAACAAATCTTTGGAATGAGCAGTATGAAATATTTTTAACAAACTAATTGTTTTTTTTAATTTTTTTTTTTAAGTTTATAATGATATTTTTCACACATAAGAAAAAGCCATTTTGATTTCTTCAAATTGAGTGTGAAACAGGGCAAAGGGGATCAAACAATAAATGGATGAAAACAAAGTGAGGGGCTGACCTATTTTCAAATTTTCAGACTAATACTTTGAATATCAAAATTAAAAAACTAAAAATGGACATCTTAACTTTGACTACAGACCTTGCACTTCTAGCCCTACCAAATTGCAGACAATATTAATCTTACAGCTACTTGCCAAATTCATTTTCTTCATCTTTTTTTCAAGATTACGTATTCTACTACTTTTTATAACATAATATTATAAAGTCCTAACAAGCAAATATTTCAAAGACGGAAACTTTTTAGAGGCCCCCCTTTGGCCACAACCCCTCGCTTACCTAGAGGAGCATCATTTGGGGTCAAGATCTCTTCAAGAAAGGGTTTAGGTGGCGGGTGGGCAATGGTTCTTATATAAATTGATTTATAGAGGCAATGTGGGAGAAAATGAATTGATACTTATCATTCAATGATCATCCCATTGTATTTATATACACGTCATATGACTGAAAAATAAGGGAAAAAGAATAATAAATAAAATACATTTACTTAACTAACTAACTGAAAGTCAGTCTAATATTCCCCTCTCAAGTTGGGTTGTAAATATTAATAACTCCCAACTTGGAAATGATAGAAGAAAAAAAACAGAAGCTGGTAGATATTTGTCGCAACGTCATCGCGACGCGAAACGGCCGATATCCTTTCCTAGGAGTCTCTTTCGAGGTAAGAGGTTTGCAGTCGCCACCAATTATCATACGGTGTGATTGGTCACCCATTTTAGAGGAAAAAATGTTGGTCTATGAAACCAGAAATTAGGCTTGGGAGTCAATTGAGTGTAGGGAAGGTGTTAGCACCCCTACCACACCCGTTTTAGAAAAACGGTTACCACATTTTATTTCAAAATTATCCTTTTATTTATTAGTCCAAAGAAAAATATTTTTATGTTTTATTTTGAATGTCCCAAGATTTATTAATTCACATTTTAAAAATAAAATATGAACTAATAACTATGAGTGGCTAAAGGCCATTCGAAAAACTTGGAATTTATTTTGATATTTCAAAACAAATTCCTTATTTTATAAAAAAAAAAAAAAAACAAATTACTTATGAAAAGAAATTTAAAAATGGAGGGTTCTTATTTTAGAAATTCATTTTTAAAAGGAGGCAATTTATTTTATTTCAAACTTCATTACCAAAATTTAATTTTGAAAAAATTGGAGGGTTCTTATTTCAAAAATCCAATTTTAAAAGGGACAATTTGTTTATTTCAAACTTCATTGGCAAAATTTAATGTTGAAAAATTTGAGGGTTCTTATTTCAAAAATCCAATTTTAAAAGGGACAAACTTGTTTTATTTCAAACTTTTGTTGCCAAAATGCAATTTCGAGAAATTGGAGGGTTCTTATTTCAGAAATTCAATTTTAAAAAGGGCAAACTTGTTTTATTTCAAACTTTGTTACCCAAAATGCAATTTTGAACAATTGGAAGGTTCTTATTTCATAAATCCAATTTTAAAAATGGCAAACTTGTTTTATTTCAAACTTTGTTGCCAAAATGCAATTTTGATAAATTGGAAGGTTCTTATTTCAGAAATCCAATTTTAAAAAGGGAAAACTTGTTTTATTTCAAACTTTGTTGCCAAAATGCAATTTTCAAAAAGTTTCAATGAGATTAAATAAACTTTGACTAATTTGGCAATTCCTAGGTAAAGGTGTTCCCTTTGGTCAGTTTAAATACCTCGGCCTAGATAGAACGTTGAGTCCCGCATAATCAAATTTTATTCCAAACTCATTAATTAGTTACAACTTGAGAGCTCCTTTAGAAAATCTAAGTTAGAACCAAATTAAAACTTCATTTTAGTTGGAATCAAATTAGAAATAAATCAATTGAAACCGAAATTGTATTTAGAAATTTCCAAATCAAATCAAATTCAAATGAAATCATCAAATAGAAAAATTTAAGCAATGTGCAATTTAAGCAATTTGCGATTTAAACGAACTAAGCAATTAATTCAAATCAAAATGAAACAATCAAATAGCAAAATTTAAGCAATTTGTAAATTAAGCAAATTAAGCAATTTACAATTTAATTCAAATCAAAATGAAGCAATCAAATAGCAAAATTTAAGCAATTCACAAATTAAGCAATTTGCAATTTAATTCAAATCAAAATGAAACAATCAAATAGCAAAATTTAAGCAATTTGCAAATTAACCAAATTAAGCAATTTACAATTTAATTCGAATCCAAATGAAGCAATCAAATAGCAAAATTTAAGCAATTTGCAAATTAAACAAATTAAGCAATTTGCAATTTAATTCAAATCAAAATGAAACAATCAATTTCCTTTTCAAATCAAATAGCAAATTAAGCAACATGTCATAAATCAATTTGCAAATTAAACCACAAACCATGAGTCAATTTACAAATTAAACAACATGCTAATTGGTCAATTGGAATTTAATCAACAAGTCATGGGTTAAATTGCAATTCAACAACATGCTATTGAAATCTTAAATAGCAATTTAAGACTAATTGAAATTTAAGCAACAATTATGGTTAATTGAAATTCAAATAACAATTAAGATTAATTGAAAATCAAACTAACAATGGAAATATTAAATTGAAATCAATAATGGTCCAATTGAAATTCACTCACAAGTTAGGGGCAAATTGGAGATTTAGCAAAATGGAAGTTAAAGAGAAAAAGCTTCTCTCCCTTCACCCACACCCTCTCCTTCTCTTACCTTCTTTTTCTTTTACGTGGATGTTCAGTTTTCTCATCGGAAATGCACACTGGAGGGCGTCAAATTTGTCAAGCTCGTGTCCACGTCGTGGGTATTGCGTCGGAGTTGGTTTGTGCGTGTTACTGGAGGTGCTTGCCGTTTCGTCAAAGTGTGGGTCTCGAGCTCGGATCTGTCAGGTTATCGCCGAAGGCTCACTGGAGCTTGGGTTCACTATAGAGCTTGTTGAAATCGTGATAAGTTCAGAAAATTCGTAAATCTAACGATTCTTCAATTTCTCAAATCTCCACTTTGATTTCTTCAACCAAAATTTACCTTTTCTTCCTCCTCTTTCCTCTGTGATTTCTTCAACTCCCTCACCTCCCTCTCTAATCAATCCCCCTTTTGGTCTCTCTAGTTGTCCTTTTTAAAACCATCAAACTTACTAAAAAAAGATCAATTTTTCAGTCACAACCGCTGCAAATCCTCTTTTTGAGGAAGAACATGGACGTGCAGCTACCTATTCTTGTGGGGAAGAAGAAGAAATTTTAAACGTAAAAATTTACGTAAAAAATTTACAAAGAAGAAGAAGAAGAAAAAAAAGTGATAGCTAAACGTAAAATTTTTTAAATAATAATAATAAACAAAAATAAAAATCAAATCAAAATACAATCTATTCTAATCTAATCTAATCTAAAATGATAAAAATAAAATAAAACTCAAAAGCTTAAAATAAAGCTTAAAATATATTAGCATCTATCTTATCTTTGTCACATAGTTATCATCCGTGAGGAGATCAGATACAAGAACAAGATTCGAAGTATCACTATGATGGAGAAAATACAGACTCTTAAAAATCTCATTAGACTGTTCTTGACACAATGTGGAAGAATCCGTCTGTTGAGGCTCTGTTTCCATCTATGTTTCCATGATTAACCAAGAGAATGAAGTGAAAGAGAGCTTATCGCTCTGATACCATAATAGAAGCAATGTGGAAGAAAATGAATCGATACTTATCATTCAATGATCATCCCATCTGTCTTTTATATACACGTCATATGACTGAAAAATAAGGGAAAAAGAATAACAAATAAAATACATTTACTTAATTAACTAACTAAAAGTCAATCTAATATTGATCAAGATCCCTGAATAGGAAACAAAGGCAACAAAGGAAACTGCAAGCACATGCTGATAAAGGATAATCTCAACGATTGCTATGTCAAAAGGCTCCTTGACGAGTCTAGAGAGTGGAAAGAAGACCTTATAAGAGAAAACTTTGACCATCTAGATGCCGAAGATATTCTGAATATGATCCTGGGGGAGCTCCGTTCACATGACGAAATTATATGGAATTACAACTCAAAAGGGTTTTTCTCTGTCAAAAATGCCTACTACCTGGCTTAAAATTCATTGAATTGCGATTTAGCCTCTCCCTCCAACAGGAGTAAATTTGGCAGTTTCTTTGGAAGTTGAATATCATGCCAAAAATCAAATTTACGTGTGGAAATTGATTCACAATATCATTCCTACTAAGGAAAACATTACGAAAAAAGGAATTGACACTAATCCAAACTGTTTATTTTGCATATCGAAAGAAGAAACTACTACCCACTTGCTATGGGATTGCAAGATCATAAAGCCTATTTGGACTCTCTTGGTTCCCAATCTAACCAATCTTTACGGATTATGTAGGAAGGATTGGAACCCAGAGGACTATTGGGACTAGGTAGTGAATAACTCAAAGGAGCATGAGGCAAAGCATATCACTATTATTATATAGAGCTTGTGGAGTCAAAGAAACAAATTAAATATTCCAAATTGCAAACCAAATCCCAATCAGATCATTAAGCATATAAACGTGGCTTCTGACAAAGAAGATAGATTGGACGCTACTAACCTGGTGGGTTCAAGAATGGAGAGCCTCCCGAGTCCGCCAATTTGGTCCCCTCCGCCAGCCGTTGTTTGGAAGATTAATTCTGTTGCGTCTTGGTGCGAAGGAAAAGTCAAAAGAGGGATCGGATGGGTGATGCGTGACTCTGACGGGTCTCCAATCTGTGCTGGCTTTCAAACGATTCTCAAGCCATGGTCGATCAAATGCCTAGAAGCCAAGGCTTTGTTGGAAGGGCTCAATTCGATTAATGCATCAAGCCCCCAAACATTGCGATTATTGCTGAATCGGACGCCAAAGAAGTTGTGAAGTTGTTACGGCACGAATAAGAAGACCTATCTCATATCAAAAGTTTGATTGACCAAATTTTGTTGATTTTCGAGATGATGGGTAACGTTACCTTCAGTAATTGCCTTAGAACTTGTAATTTTGTCGCGCACAATCTTGGAAGATCTGCTACGTTGGCTGTTTCTTCCTCAGGTCAACTGTCCTCCTTTATATCAGGGGAAGCCCGCACCTTTTGGGAGGGTTGTTTCCCTTTTTGGGTCTCCTCTTTATTTATTAAGGAGGTTGTTTGTACCTAACTTTGGTGGTTGTTATTTTATTATCCTTTTCAAAAAGAAAAAAAAAAAGAAATTACTAGTTTTTTAATTAATTAAATGATGTGGAGTAGAAACTAAATTACTTGTTCTTATTAATTCAAAAAGAAAATTGCTAACCAGTAACAACAAAATAGAAAAAAAAAAATCAAATAACATTTAACTAAATACATAATTTAGAAATAAAAAGTTCGTCCCCTAAAGTGTTGTTCGTCATGTTTGGACCAAAGTGGACCAAACTTGTCTCCATTCAAGATTGGGCGAGTTAGAAACCAAAAGTTTGTATCCTAGAGCGTTGTTCATCATGTTTGGACCAAAATGGACCAAACTTATCTCCATTCGAAATTTGACGAGCTAGAAACCAGAAGTTCGTCCCTTAGAGCATTGTTCGCCATGTGTTGCACCAAAATGGACCAAACGTGTCTCCATTCGAGGTTTGACGAGTTAGAAAATCAAAAGTTCACCTTCTAAAGTGTTGTTTGTGACTTTTGGACCAAAATTGACCAAACTTGTCACCATTCAAGGTTTGGCAAGTTAGAAACAAGAAATTCGTCCCCTAGAACATTGTTCATGACCTTTGGACCAAAATGAATAAAGTTCCATTCGTATATAATTTTTATTTGTACTAATATATATAACTTTTATTTATTGATTTTTTAAAAATTTTACTTTCATCTATTACGTATGAAGCTTTAAGCTCAATTTTAATTTTATTGATTCCTACTTTCTTTATATTTTGCCTAAATTAAAATTTATTAGACAATTCTTTAGTTCAACAATTATAGAGTGGAGATTGAACCATTAACTTTTAAAATAATAATTAATATCTTATTCACTATGCTATACTCAAATGGATTGATTAAACATATCTATTATTATTTTTTCTTTTTTTCTTTTTTTTTTAATAAAGTAGAGAAGTGTAGCATTGCATTTATTATTCTTAAAAAGTAGACAAATGTAACGTGAGAAGTTGGTGCACCAAGTCCAAGTGTGAGTATGGGACTTGAACGTCGGCCCAACTGAAAATGAGTGAGAACAACTTTTTAAGACAAAATAATGGTGGGCAACATCACGTGTGCAGTGTGCTGCTCTTGCCTCATCAACACGTCAGCAATTCCGACTTCTGTCGTATAATTTTGGTAAATTTTACAAAATATTTCTGAATTTTATAATAAGTTTCGATGATGACTTCAATTTTTTAAAATTTCATTGATATCTTTAAACTTTTTAATAAATTTGATCTTATAAACTTTTATTTTAAGTGTTAATACAAATTTGATCTCTATTTTTTTTTTTGGAAGCCGGATCTCTAATCTTTTAAAGTTGTGTCCAGTAGGTTTTTAAATTTTAAAAAGTGTCTAATATATATATTTTTGTTTTTAAAATATGTCCAATTTGTTCTTAAACTTTTAAAGTCATGCCTAATAAATATTTGAACTTCAAAACAGTATTTAATAAATCTTTAAAATTGCAATTTTGTGTGTAATAGGTCTCTAATATTTTAGAACATTTTAAGTTCAAATATTTAGCCAACAAAAAATTAATAATTCATGAATTTATTAGATACTTTTGTAAGTTCAAAGACTAATTAGACACAACATTTAAACAAAAACTATTATTAGACATAACTTTCAAAGTTAATGTATCAAACTTGTAATTTATTGTTTTATTTTTTACTCCAAACTACTTAAAACATTTCTACAATTTTAGCACAATTAAATTATAAGTTTAGTATTGAATTCTCAAAGTTGTATCTATTTATTTCTTTTTTAAAAAAATTAAAATGATATGTTAGTATTATTTAAACATATAGATAAACTGTTCTAGTGCTTAAATGATATGTTAGTATTATTTAAACATTAGAGTTAATAGCAGAAACTAATAATCAAAATATCCATTATAATCTTTTAAATTACAATAATTGGATAGACATAGTCAAAATATCTATAAGAAACTTTGTCAGGAAACTTGTAACTTCTCAATCTTTTTTTTTTTTTTTTTTGTTTGATTCAACTCAAATTTCCTTTTTCTTCTTATATGTTTGCTAATTATAATCTTGTGGACAAAGGACAAACATTGTACCTTCAAACAAGCGAAGAGATCAGAAAATTTTCACTTCCCAGACACCAAAATCAAACCCACAATCCCACAAATCTGTCTTTCTCATCTCTAATTTGGATTTTACTTTTCAACTTGTCCTTTGTTTTCTCCACCTTCCCGCCAAACACATCCTTATCGATTCCTCGTCTCCTCCGGCGCTCCGGCGGCCACCACAGCGCCATTTCCAGCCATCTCTGCTTCAGCTTCATCTCGAAACTTCTTATAAATATCACTCTTGTAAAAACTCCTCGTCCTAATCACTAAAAACAACGAAACAAGCATACCCAACAAAGTAACTCCCGTAATCACAATAAACGACAGCTTAAAGCACTCCCCACCAAAGCACTTCAGCTCCTCCCCTGCTTTTCTCACAAGCCCTTTTGCTGTCAGCTGCTTCTCCGCCTCTCTATCGTAGAAATTCCCCGCCACTTTCACATTCAGCACATAAAGCCCAATCGGGCTCGCCACTGACCCGAAATTGTAAAGAGTAGAGTAATATTTCAACCCAAATAGCTCCGAAATTATAGCGAAAAGCAACGGCCACTGCGCCCCGAAGCAGAATCCGATCACGATCGAAGCAACATAAAGCCCATTTGGAACATCGAAGGCGATCATCAAATGGCCGACGCAGGACAAAAGAAGGGTTAAAGAAAGCATTAAAGGACGAGGGAATTTGTATTTTGTTAGAACAATTTCAGAGACGAAACCAGAGGCGACTCGGCCGAGGTAATTCCAAATGCTAACGAGTGTTACAAATGTGCTGATGCTTCTTTTTGGGTAGCCCAAGGACATTCCGATCTGACCCAGATTGTCGATCGCCGTCAACGTGCCGCCGACGCCGCAAATTGCAGAGAAGAACAGAATCAGCATGTCCATGCTGAACAGAGCTTGGAGAATCGTGAAGTCCTCGCCGCGTTCCGGCGGGCTGAAGATTGTTGTCCAGCAAGAGGGTTGTTTTTGCTGTTGTGGGGTTTGTTTTTTAGGCTCTGTTTTTGGGAGATTTGGTTTCTCTGTTACGATTTGAATTGGATTTGTGGCTGTAATGGCGGCGGTCTTGAGTTTCCAGAGGTTGTATTCTTCGATTATGACGACAGCGAGGGGGAGGAAGAGGAGGACGAGGACGACGGCGGCGCTGCCGCCGAATTCGCTTTGAGTGAAGATTACTTTGCTTTCTATGATGATCATTAGCATTAGGAATCCAGCGAGACCGAGAGAAATGTAGAGGAAATTGTAGAACACTTTGAGCTCGTTTGGCTGTCGGATTACTTTCATGATCCGAATTGTTCGTAAAAATGCGAAGGATATCGCCGCTGGGAGCCATCCAATGAGGAGGATTAAGGATTTGGTGTCGGAGCCGTAGAATGCGTGGAAGAGTTGCGTGATTATGGCGCCGCTCAGGCCGACGTAGCCCTTTAAGATACCTGTTGAGAATATAAATAAATGATTAAATTTACGTTCTAAATTTGAAGTTTAATAGTGATTTAACGTGGAATCTAATGCTCAAATCTCTAGGAAAGGAGTTTGAAATGGAAATATTATGTCTATATAGTTTAAATGGAGAGTTTTGAAAATCTAAATTTAGGAGATCCTTGACTTCAAAAAAGCTAATTAAATATGAGTCTAATGTCTTATGCCAAACTCACTCAAACTCTCAACCCAAAACATCACACAAATTTAATGTAAATGTTTTGAAGAAAAAAAAATACACTACTAGGTGTTTGTCGGAAAATTAATTAAGAAAACTAGTACAATGTGACTTGTAATTTTATACCATGTAAGAAAGAAGTTAAAATTTATAGTTTCACCATATATCAAATGGTTTAGAAGGTTGTGGCCACTGCATTGAAATTTTTTTTTATGTTTGTCCTAATTTTCAAAACAACAATACTTGTATACTAATGATAGGTAGGAACTTAGCAACTTATTTTCTGATGTGACTTATTTTTATTAGCCAAAAAAACTTAGTAGAATTCACTTATGAAGCTTCTATTTATTGGTGTGTAAAATCCTTCCGCCAATCAAGATTAAGTTTTTGACCCATAGGGATGAAGAAAAAAAAAGCCATAATTTTTAAAATCTTTTCATGTTCTTTATTTTGTACACAAATTTTATTCTTTTCACAAAACCATGAGGTTTTGTCAAGATTATACATTAAAAAAAATTATCATAACATGACCTATAAGTTTAAATTTTTTACGGTAATATTAATAATTTAACATAATATCAAAACAGTAGCTAATCTAAATATATTTCAACTCATTATATTGTTAAATTATATATATATATATATATATATATATAACCAATAAATAATTAAAATGTCAAATTCCTCAACAATTAATATTGATAGTCACTCACCGAGAACTACGCCTCGACTCTCGGGAAAGTTCTTGACACAAGTAACAAGCGAACCGGTATTAGCAAAGGACTGAGAATTAGCTCCAACACAAATATAGAGACACATTTGCCAAACTTTGGGCGTCGAGATCCGCCTAGTAACGGCCAACCAAATCATAAAGTAACCAAAGAAATTCAGGACGGCGCCGATGGACAGAACCACCCACGGCGGAGTAACTTCATTGATAAGACCAGACAAAACGCCGACGTTTGCACCCAAATCCTTGAAAAAGCTCAACAAATTCAGCGTTGTTTGGTCGTAACCCAAAACTGACTTTATGTCGTTGGAGTAGAGGCTGAACATGTAGGTGGCTCCGGCAGCCGCCATGATTAGAAGTGAAGCGAACACGACGAACCATCGCCCCGTGATGATGTGGACGGCGATGGTTCTGATGTCGGAGCAGCCGGAGATTCCTCCTCCGCGGCCTCCCTGACTGGTGGCTACCATTTTTAGAGGTGGAAAATTAAAAGAGGTTGGGGAATATTTTTGAGGTCTGGTGTTAATTGAAAGAGATTGTGTGTCGGAAAATATATAGACGTTTTTGGAAATTGAAGATGAGACTCTATAGTTGTTGACTTGAAGAGTCCAAATGGAAATTAATTAATAATTGTCATTTTGTCCCATCTCCCAGAGGCGGGGTACCCTAATTCCTAGGCACACTTCTTTTAGTTTTTTTTAAAATTAATAATTGTGGGCCCATATTCAACCTTCAACTTCGAGAGTAAGTAAAAAATTCAAACAAAATAAAAAATAAACCATCAATGGTTATCTCAAAAGTTGATGGTTCAATCCTCTACTCCTATAATTATTGAACTAAAAAAAAATTCAAGATAGGTAATTAAGTGTCTATCTATATTTTTTTTTACAAAGTCGATGTGGATTTGAACATTTACCCTTTAAGATGGATGTATAATATTTTAGTCACTTTATTAGTTGAACTATATTCAAGTTAACAACTTTATTTTATTTTAATCGATATACTTTTAAATGTTCTAATTAAGTTATTTTATATTTTTAGTAAATCTTCAAAATGGTTTCTTTTCTTTTTTTTATCAAGTCACGTATAAAAGTAAATTTGAACATTGAGAATAACATGGGCTAAATATAGGATAAGTTTCAAAGATAGATACGTTATTTTTTTAATATTTACAATTTAATATATTCCTATAGAAGAAATAATAAGATTTCAAATTTTATATAATAGCGGTGTTTAATATATCCCAACTTGTGTTTAAAAAAATTATATAGATCTGTCCCACTCGTAAATTGTCATGTTTTTTTAGTAGATTTGTTTAATAAAATAAAATCAACCTTAGACTTATATAATATACGTTTTGGAAATAATATTATATATGCAAGGAGTCCAAGCTGATGACGTAACATATTTGATTTTATATTATTTTATAAAAAAAAAACATTATCAAAATTCAAACAAGGATTAATTTTTTTTGCTCTATAGCCTTAAATGAACTCTGAAAATCTACTTTTAATATCGGTACAATTCTATGATACTTTAGGGGGGGGGGGGGGGGGGGGGGGATTATGATACGTAGAAAACTTGTAGAAAACTTGTAGATGGAGTCCCCTATCTATCTCATAAAGAATATTGAGGTAAAATAAATTAAGAAGATAATTCAAAGCTCTTATCCATTTGGAAAATTAAAGAGGTAGAATCTAAGAATAATGTGTGGTTTGGAATTAATTGGTTTTTGGCCTTCTCTTATTCTTTTCTCAAAAGTACTGTTGACATTGAACCCAATTTTTTGAGCCACCATTTTGGACCCAAAATAAATAAATAATTACATAAAAACCTCTTTCATACCTAATAATTATTTGTGAAAGCCAATATCCCAACCTAAAAGCAAGGGGGCAGAGCTAAAAAACCAAGTATGAGTAGACATTTTTCTGTTTGAGTTCAACCGACGTGGTGTGAAAGATTAAATTTCAATTTTAAGAATAGTAATTCATATTTTATCTACTAAACGATGCTCGAATTGAAATGAAAAGTAAATGAGATTATTGTCTTTATAATTTGTTATATATATATGTGAAAAAAATACTCAAACATTTGGGATTCAAATATATATATGTTTTAGTCCAGTGTTTTTTCACATTTGAGTCTCTAGTGTTTGAGTGTTTTTTCAATTTAGCTCTTTATATTCCAATTTTTTTTAATTATACCTTTTTTGAATAAACATGATAGTTATCTTCAAAATTGGCAAAAATTTTGAATTTTCATCTACTAGATGTGGCCTAATTCCCTCTCTATTTTTTTTAATCGTTAATTATCCTATGATGTAAACTTATCCATCATCTAATTTTAACATGGACCAATAGAAAGGTTATAACTAAAAAGTGTTGAAACATAAGATCTAAATCAAAACCTTTTGAAACAATGAATATTAAGAACTAAAATATGTATTTATCCTATTTAAAATTTTCTTTAATTTATCTCTTAAATTGTTTTAATTGAAAAATTACACATATATAAAAAAAGAATTAAAAGCATAATATAAACTTTTTGATCTCTTCAAAAAAGGTTTCTTATTACGCCTCTTAAGTCTGGAGTTCTTCAGACTTTTAGAATTAAGAAGGAAAAAAAAAAAAAAAAAAAAAGTGCAGCTCTTAATTGATTTTTGGAAAAAACTTTAAATTTTTGTTGTACTTTTTTTTTTTTCTCTCCTTTCCTTTTTGCAGAAAGTCATATCTAGTTAATGTTTCAAAAAAATGGAAACGCATGTAAGAATACTTTAAAGTTCCTATCTATGATATATAATTTTTTTTTCCTTTTTCTTTTTCTGTCAATGAATTTATCTTCAGGTATTGATTCGTTAGAGAAATAGCTAATGTATATATTATAATATTTTCTCTCACATATATCTTCAATTTTAAAAAATATAGAACATAATTAATTGGTATGTACTCTCTTTTCGAAAAATTAGATGTTCAAATTTTCCTACATCACATTAATTATTATTTTCTTTTTCAATTTCACAAATCATGAATTAATGATGGGAAAAATTAATCCTTTTATTTTCTAAACCTTGAAATTGTGTCTTCTAGAAAATGGTTTGGTGTATGAGCACGAAAGCAGTTAGTCTTTTAAACAAATTAAATTAAAATTAAACCACACGTTTAGAACAAATTTCAAATATTTGTCAAAAGTGAACACTCGGTTGGTAGTAATTTTTATTAATATTATTATTATTGATATTTTGGTGGCTAATTTCCAGCCAAGTAAGATGCTTTGCACATGAGAAAATTTCTAGTAATTCGTAGTATATATTACTCTCATTTAGCATTTGACACGTCATTTAATGATATATTATTTTATTTTATGGACTTCACATCATTTTAGATACTTTTTTTTATGGCATATAATGAATAGAGGTAGTATGAAAAGTTTTCCATACCACTGTAGTACTAGAAATTTTTATTTTGTGTTTGTGTAGTTTTGTTTTTTTTAATACGTTTCAAAATCATGACAAAACATTTTTTTTTTTTGTAGACTTTGAATCTCTCGACTTTTATCTTCCATCAAGATGTTAATCACATAGTTGATTTGATTGAAGCATTCATTTTCAACATAAAAACTCTTTGTTTTTTTAAGTAACATTGAAATTAATTGGAATAATCTATGTTGATATGTGATTCTAGCGTAGGTGATCTTTGCTCACGTCATAATCAAGGTGGAGATGACTCAATCAAGGTGATAAAGTGCATAGAAATCTCGCATCAATGACATAAAATGTTGAACATGTCAAAAACCTATTAGATACAAAAATGAAAGTTTGGAGACTTATTAGACATAAAATCAAAATTTTAGAGACTTATTAAACATTTTTTTAAAGTTCAAGAACAAAATAACACAAAATTGAAAGTTCAAGGATTTATTAGATATTTTTTAAAGTTAAGAGGACGATACAAAATTGAAACCTCGGAGATCTATTAAACACTTTTTAAAGTTTATGGGCCTATTTGACACAAATTTGAAATTTCTGAAGTTATAATTTAACCAAAACTAAAGTTTAAACATTTTTAAAAATATACGCTATACATTGAAAGTTCTGTGTTAGACTAATTAATATTCACCCATTTGAATGTTCTAAGGCTTGAATAAACTCACTAGTCAAAGTTCCGTCATAGAAAGAAAAAAAAATGACATTAAACCTCTTATAAGTTATAACGACATTAATATATGATACATATAGATATAAATAGCTTGGCTCATGAAGACTTTTCAAGTTACGTGGCATCAAAGCAAATATACATTTAAAGCCTCTCCCTAAGTTTTTCTTAGAAAAAAATTAATGTGGTTGGACAAAATACTAATAGGAATAAACCCTATTTTGGTCCCTAAAATCCTACACTTAGAATTTCTGCTTTGATTTGTGTCTATTTTGGTAAATTTACTATAAAACGTCTATTTTAGATTGTGTACTTTTAAAAAATTGATCATTTTGGTCTCTTATTTTCTTTTTTTATCTTGAAATCTTGTCATACTTTTGTATCAAAGAATTTTTGTTCTGTGAAAAATTTATGTTATGATTTCTAAAATGGTAACTTTTTTAAATTACAAGAACTCAAATGAACATTTTGAAAGTATAATAACCAAAAATAAATAAAAGAAAAAATGTATGTGGACTAGAATAGACATTTAAAAAATATAGAGATCAAAATAGACAAAAACTAAAAGTACAAGGACTAAAATAGAATTCAAAATATATTGTCGAAAACATTTTTTATGGACTATTTTTTTTTTTATTGACATAGCCAATTGGGATTTGAATCGTGTAAATTATCCTATTTTAATTTTACATTGTGTTGAACTTCTAGAAAAAGAAAAAATGAAAATATTTGATAAATAACTTTGAGTGTGTATTTGTGTGTCTATATATATATATATATATATATAAACAAAAATAAATTGTAAAAGTAAGCATGTGCTTCAAATGATGTATGAATCTAACTAAGAATCAAGTCTCCAAGTCACATCTTAACAAAGAACCTGGTTCTTCCATTACTTTTCTAATTATTCCAAAGAATAATTTGGCCAAACCCCCAAAAAAAATTGAAATCAAGTTTTTTTGTTACCAGTAATTAGAAGCATCTTTTCAATTTTGAACAAACTCAAGTTCTAACATAACAAATATTCAATCAAACTAAATAATTAAGGTTCCGTTTGATAACTATTTGATTTATAGTTTTTGAAAAATGTGCTTGTTTTCTTATCATTTCTCTACAATAGATTTCATCCTTTTAAAAAAACATTTGAATTATTAATCAAATTCTAAAAACAAAAATAAGTTTTTAAAAACTACTTTTATTAGTTTTCAAAACTTAGCTTGGTTTTCTAAAGCATAGGTAAAAAATAGATAACAAAACAAGGAAATCTATAGATGAAAATAGTATTTATAGGCTTCATTTTTAAAAACCAAAAACTAAATGGTTATCAAACATGATCTATTGAAAATCCAATTAAAAATGCCAACATGAGTGTAGCTATATTGACATATACTCTTTCCCTTCAAGTTGGAGATTCAAATCTCCATACTTCCACTTTTATTTGAACCTAATATAGAGAGTAGAAAAAAATGGTTACCTTGTTCATTTATATAGGATCTAATTAATAATTTGTGTTTAAAAGGTTCTCCACTTTATAAAGTGTCTAATAGACACAAACTTAGAAGTTTAAGGTCATATGAGACATAAATTTCAATTTTATACCAAGACCTATCAAATACTTTATAAAATTTAAAAGTTAGATATATAGATACAAATTTAAAAGTTCAACGACTAAACTTATAATTTAATCAAATAAGTTATAAGGACGGTTTTCTTTTTTAATTGAGAGAGATATGAATTATTCACATGGTAAATAGGTAATATAATTTTATCAAGTGACTTCTTTAACTATATGGGTAAAAACTCATATTGGATAAGATGATCATATGAGTCATATATGACTATTCAACGTTAAAAATATATTCTCATACAAAATAACATTTTTTCTAACGTATCTTCGTTTTTTTTTTTTTTTTTTTTTGGTTCCACCGTTTCGTTAGGTACAATGATATTATTTAATTGAGACTTTGGTTGAAATTTTTTATTCTTAAAAATAAAACTGAAAGTATAAAAATGTTACAGGGAGATATAGATTTTTCAAAATATCTATCCAAAAACTTTAGTCTTTTAGTTTAGCCATTTAACCAAAGTCGTAGTAAATGGGGAGTTATGAGTACTTGAATTAAAAATAAAATAATTAATTAAATAATCTACTTAGGTATCAAATCGAGAACATTGACCGATAAAATTTAGGTTGGGCAATTTATTCATTTTTAGTAATAATAACATCTTAATTAATTTTTCAAGTACTAACTTAAGCATAGTTTAATTGGTTGAGACATTATATTATCAATCTCAACTAAAATGTCAGAGCTTCCAATCTCTATTGTTGAATTAATAATTGTTGAATTAAGAAAAAAAAACTAATTTTCAAGTCAAAGCAATCAATAAATTTATAATCCATACTAACTATAAAGTTTTTTGGTCATTAATTTTTTTAATACCAGCCAACTTGAGCATAACTCAAATAACTTGAACTAAAATAACTTGAGCAAACCTAAATCTTAAATAGATGTTAGAAGTAGGAAATAATTGAGATATATAAATTAATTTTTTTTTTAAAAAAAACATCTCTAACAAAATTTTCAAATATAAACTAATATATCACATGAAGAAAATAGTTAGTCAATCGTTTGGTATGATGGATGCATAAACAAATAATATTTGTCAAAGCACCAAACCCTAAAACTAATAAAAATATTATTCCATAATACAATGAATCTTAGAAATATTAATATTCTCCAACAATTTTAGTTTAATTTTTCCTCGGAATCTTTTCAATAAACTATGTCGCCATGAAGAAGTTTTCAAATTCAAGGAGATTTCTGTTGATTTTTTTAATTATTATATGTTTTAAATATAACATAGAGTTGGTTGAAAAATATGAAAACAGCTCCAATAATGAGTCGAGATGGATGAGCCTAACTAGCAAATTTATCCTCAATTAATGGATTCAAGTAGCAAAAAGAAGGGGGTTTTAATTGCAAATTGATAAAGTGGTATTTTACAAAATATTTTCTATTAGATAATTCGCTAAGGTGGTTAGACAAATGATCATTGAACAACACATTGATTTAGTTTATTCAATGTGGCAAAATTACTAGATGACAAAAAAATTATTAGAGAAAATTTTAATTTTAACCCTAAACTTGTCAAGTTGTATCAATTTTCTCCCTAAACTTTCAATTTCATCAAATTTGACACTAAACTTAGACAATTGTTACAATTTTTACCCTCTATTCAATTTTCACTAATTCACCCTCTAATTTTAACCAAAAAAAAATAATGTGAAAATCTCCGTAGACTTACTAATTTCAATAAAATCAAGTTTTGCATAAAATTAAGTTGGATCAAAACACAAATAATCATTGAATAACCTTGTAAAAATTCACAAATTTCAACAAAAATTTAGCTCTAATTTTGTTTTTCTTTGAAATCTTATCAATTTTGTATCATACATAAGTTCTAGAATTTATTGAATGCATATGAGAATATTTTTTCAACGATCGTTCAAAAGAAAACTTATTAGAGGATTAAAATTGCAACATTTTTTAAAGTTTAGGATTAAGATTGCAACACTTATCTAAGTTTGAGGTGCAATTTGATGAAATTAAAATTTTAGAGTCAAAATTGATACAACGTGACAAGTTTAAGGATATAAAATTGATGTGTTCCCAAATTATTAACATTGATTCTTCATCTTCAAGATGTGAAATTCAATATAGCTAAAGCTACCATACATTTAAATAAATATTAAAAAAAAAACATTTTCAAATAATTTTCAACAAAGTGATGCAACAATCTCACATACAATTCATACAAGTTACCATATAAGATCTGTATTTTTACATCATAATAAAATTTAAATAGATTTTATAAAATATTTTAGCAAAATGTGTGGTGACTCACCAATATAGTCATGGTCATATCATTTAAAATTAAAAAAAAAGTAAAATAAAATCCATGAAATCACATCCATATGAATTATTAAATTCTTATGGAAATTATGTAACGGTAGATAGAAGCTACATATAATTAAATATATTTTTTATTTTTCCAAAGAACGTGGAGGTTGGTTTATGATGTCAGAAGATGACAGCTTGAGAGTATGGTTTTCAATTAATTTGGTTTCAAACAATCCGTTGAAGATTCAACCAAAAATAGAAATTAATATCACTATAATAATGTTTTCAGTATTTATTATTTTTAGGGAACTAAGGGACCACAGCACTATTACTGGACTTTGTATTTTCAATGATGTGGAAAATATTATAATATGTACATTTACCAAAAAAGACATCCACACACACAAAAATTCAAATTTTGGGACCCCAGCAGCAAAAATCGATAATAAAATTCAACTCACAGACCATTGGACTTTTGGGGGAGTTCAGCCAAAAATAGCTTTCTAAAAGTACTTTATTGACTAATCATCCAAATGAGTTTTTATTGAATTATACAAATTTAATCTCTAAATTTTTAATTTTGTGTCTATTTGATTCCTAAACTTTAAAAAGTGTCTAATAAATTTTTGAACTTTCAATTTTGTATCGAATAGGTCCTTGACAAATTCGAGATTTTTAAAAATTAACTGATCTATTAGATATAAATTGAATTTTGTCTAATGGGATCTCAAATTTTCAATTTTGTGTCTAGTAGATTTGTAAAGTTTAAAAAATGTCAAATAGGTCAATGACTTATTAGATACAAATTTGAAAATCCAAAGACCTATTTGACGCAAATTGAAAGTTTAAAGACCTATTAAATACTTTTTAAAGTTCATGAATCTATTGAACACAAAATTGAAAGTTCAAAGACTTAGACATTTTTTAAAGTTCAAAGATCAAACAAACACAAACTTGTAAGTTTAATGATAAACTTGTAATTTAATATATTTTTTTTAAATTAAAGTGGTATACATTTTATTTGAACAAGGTTATTTGAGATTTGATGAGATTTTTTTAGTTCAACAACATGTAAAAGTAAGATTTGAACCTCAAACTTCTTGATCGAGTATATATGTATTAGCCTCAAATTATTGCTTATTTATTAATAAAAGATTGGATGAGAAGAATGAGCCTTAATGAATATGAATACACGGTCAATTTGCGGCAAGTGGGGTTTATAGAGTCAAACCACTAAAATAACTACACTTTTTTCTCTCATTTTTCCAAAGGTTAAAAAGAGAAAATCATGAACACGAGTGGAAGAAAATAGTGCCGATGCAAATACATGACAACAAAATAGGAGAAAAGCAAGTCAATAATTCCAATTGAGTACTTCCATGAGAATAATTGTGGGCCTAACCAAACCATTTTTCTTCCATTAAAGGCACTCTTTCTTTTTCACTCTTAACTGAGAGGAGACTTCTGTTCTACCATTGATGCTCATTGGGAGGCCAATTTCCAGCTTCATCTGTCATTTTTACTCCATCTAGGATAGCCCTTTCATATATGGTGCCTCTGGCTTTACTACTTATTTGTTTATGGATTACGAATCAAACGAGCCTCGAGTCCTCGACTCAACCTTTCTTATGTCACTTGCTTGCACTGAGATTCAGCTCAACATTTTACAATCACAAAATGGTCAACTTAAATCTGTTCTCTTTCCATTCATCGTTCTTTAGAGCATTTATCTGTCTCTGAAGAAAAACTCAGATATATAAAAGCTAGACGAAACCGCAACAATCTGTCTGTCAGGCCATGGTACTGCAACTAGATCCTAGATAACTAACAGTACGACACCGAGCACGTAGTACTTACTAGATAAACCTAATAATGTGCTAACGTTAAACATTCAATAACGATCAAATGATGATGGCCGCCCTGCCCTGCTAGGGCGATCATAAGGAGCTGGTCTGTTCCTGTAGCTTCTTCCCTCATCGCGTGCTGGACCGCCACTTCCATACTTATCAACCCCACTTCCATACTTATCAACCCCACGAGGTCCACCATCTCTATAATATCCCCTATCTTTGCCATAGCCATTTACCGGAAATCGATCAGAATCATTGTTATACCTACTGCTTCCAAAGCGATCTCCACCAGGTGGGTACCTGCAGATTTGTGAATATAATCCGGAATGAGAGGATTGATTAACTATAATGCTGCAAGGAAATAATTGAGAAGTCACGCAATTAATCAGCAAAAGAAACGATATTGGATCACTCTTCTGTCAATTTATCATTTCCTATTGATAATTACTTTAAAAGGATAGATTTTAAGACTAAGAAAAATAACCACTTTCATCCCCAAAGATATTTTATACACCACCAAATAATGCCTCAAATCCATAGAAAATATTGGTCAGTACCTGTCGCTAACATAGCGATCACGACTTCCATATTTGTTGTCCCTGCTGCTATCAAAACGATCCCTATCTCCAAAGCGCCCACCACCTTCATAACGATCATCCACATATCGATTATTATCTCCAGCAAAGCGATCCCCACGATCACTATCCCCAAGCCGAGAACGTGCAAGAAATGAGTCTCCTCCCCTTCCTCGGCCACCACCCACAGAAGGACAATCTCTGGCCCAGTGCCCAAGACGTCCACATTTGAAGCATTCATCTTGCCTTGCAGATCTATCTCCTCCCCCACCACCATAGCTGCTACCCCTGCCACCACTTGAGTAGCCTCCCCCCCTGTAACCATGGTCTATATCTTCTCCCATTTTAGGCTCAGCCTTGTTCACTGAAATGATTCGTTCTCCAAATTCCTGTCCATGCATCTCTCTGATAGCATCATCCATTCCCCGGCGATCTGAAAATGTAATAAACCCAAAGCCACGTGGGCGCCCAGTATTCTTTTCCAACATGATCTATAGGAACGCCAAAGAGGAAGTTTGCGCCAATCAATTGAACAGCCAATAAAATATAAATCAAGTGATTAAACCAGAGCTAGTAAAGTACATCTCATGCTAATAATGTATACTAAGTGACAACTTCAAACCTACAAGCCATCAGCATAGTTTGAACCTAGATTATGAAGAACATTTGTCTAACATAACAAAAACCAGCAACAAAGAATGGGGAAGAAGACCCACCATAACTAAAGATAAATAACTAGCCCAGAATTCTCATCTCCTCAATATTCAAAGATGACAGGTTTCGAGATGAACTCTATGGCCTAAACACCAATATAAGGTGATTTTGTTTTGGTGTTCAAGATCCCAAGTGACAACCCTCAAAAGTTTGGAGTTAATGAACACGAGGTTAATCTAAGAGCATTGGAAACTATATCCAATCTTGGGCTTGAAGCCCACAAATACAATTGTGACATTGTCAAGAGGTATAAAATCAATACCAAACAGTTACCATGATCTACAAGTTAGAGGTTTCAAAACCCAACAACAACTACTAAGAATAGAGGTTAAAACTCCATCAAATTATCATTCAGCTAATATGGTTACAGACCTACACTGCGTTAAGAGAATGAAGAATAATAGAATAAGTTATGGGTACAAGCTGGTGATGACATTCAGCCTATCACATGCTGTATACACGATAAAAAGTACAACATCAAAGAGAGAATTTGTTCAAAGTTTAACTTATAGTAATTGATAATAACAGCATAAAAATATTTTAAACAGTCTGACAACTTACTTTTTTCTTCCATTTATGAAGAACTCATTGCAACATGTTACATAATTCCTTAACAAAACAAAAGAACCTGCATGTCTTTAGCTCTATCTTCTGAAGTGGGAGTATCTTAGACCACTAGTCCCCTTTTATTCAAAAGAAACAATTCCATAAAAAAAATGGCTACATGGGCTTCTGTGCAGTCAGGCATCCAAAATGGCACTCAAAGTCAATGTTAACTCAAAAAAAACCCAGTACAAACACTTCACTGGATATGTGCATTACTCCAACTAAGGGTTTCGTTAATCTCAACAAATAATACATCAGAGAAACTCAAGTTTATAGCCATCTTGCTGTAACATGATCAATACCATATTGGGATGTGATGTGAAATAGATGGTGGAAAAAATCTCAAAAAAGAAAGATGAATCCTTAAGCAACACATCTTCCAGGATGAATGCTCTAGGAGACGTAGGCAAGGTTCACCAAGACAGTAAAATTTCAAGCAATGGAGATGCCAGCGTATTCTGTAATTGAGATCCCATCAGTTTGTGGACAAGAGGCTGTACTAGAAAACTTGATGACGACAACAACTTGCATGGCAACCAAACTTAACTAGGTACATATTCAACCCCCTCTTAAGGTTAAATGGAATCAATAATCGAGGAATTCAAACTCTGGTAACACAAAGTACTGTCAGTGGGTATAAAATGAGGGAACTAGCACACCACAAAAAAGGAAAACAAAATAGCAGCATTCTTGACCGATCTTGAGGAACAACTTCAAACAACGGGAAAAGGATGAAAACAAATCAATGAAAAACTACAGCTCCATAATTTCTCAGGCTGCCACAACCTAAATCCATTCCTCTAAATAACTCTTCAAAAAAAAGCCCCCAACCTGCAACACCGCACCTAAAGGAACTCAAGTTTAACTTCAGATCCAATTGCTCTGCTGCAGTACTATACCCAAACAAATAGATATTCATAATGCTTGGTCATAACAGAAAACGAAGTCCAGCATCAGAGGCCTTTAGAGCTCTGGAAGGTACAAATGACAATAATAACCACATCAAGGTCCACTGTCCATGTCCACTGCATAGTATCTTAACAAACTCACCAGAGAAGAAAACAACTATCAGAAAAGGCACTCAAACTGACATTTACAGTTCAGCTGACATCATACAATGGGGAAAACATGTCAAACAAAAGACTACAAATGCAGTTTGGCAAATTCTTCAGAAAATGTCTGAGCTGCTAAGCCTGGCATTGCTAGTACAATTTCTAGCCACATTAACTGCTGAAACGAAGCCAGTACGAACAACTTTCCGATCATGCCTGGAAAAGTAGCAGACTCTGACAACTTCATCTCAGCAAAATGAAATTCAAAGATGCAGTGTCCTCTCAAAAGGATAAAATGGTTATTGATCTCCAAACACTGTACCTTGCGTGCTATCGTAAATCTTAGCCAAAAAGGATGCAGCACTTTAACAAATTCTTCATCTTAGAATCAAACAGAACTCTCAACACCAGTGAAACTAGCAAATGAGAAAACCAGCCATCTCTCACTCTGATAATAATTACAGTATAGGAAAATGAAGAAAACAATACAATGAAGCAGCCAGTAGTAAGAAACCATCTTCATACAACAAAACTTTGCATCCAATTGACAGATGGCTACTGAAATTTTTCTGAGATTAGATGACTTAGCAAACCAATTATCTGAGTCAATATGGTGATCTAGCCCAGACCTTCTGCACCAGATATATCATAACCACATAAAGTCATTAAATTTTAGTCATACCATCGGAAAGTAGGGTAAGCCAAGGATAAGATGTAGGGTTTATTAATCATCCAGAGAAAGATAAAATTCTCCAGGCAAATACTAGAACATTTATTAGTCAGATCCTGAAACATTTTAGTGACTTCAGTTTCCTCCTCAAAAGCATCAAGGAACGATAAAACAAGAAAGGTCTGCTCGAGCAGGTATCAGCACGACTTGTTAATGGTTCCTCTGGTTTTAAATCATTTATCTGTCGCAAAAGAATGACAAGTTCTTTTATCCCACAGAACCAATTAGTCGCTGAATTTGCAAATTAAAATCCTACCAAACCCCAATCAGCTAGAGCACAAAATTGAGTTTGCAGCCAACCAAATTTCAAATTTCCAGATGGTAGTACTTTTTCTTAACCAGCAGATCTAAATCAGATAATGCTTAAGCACATACAACCCTATGACCTTCAGCATCTTGGTGCATTCAACTTTACATGAATAGTGAAACCGCTTCCCAAACAGTTCATTAACAGCATCCTCATTCACATGGGAAAAAAAAACATCATCAGAAAGAGAATAGGTCGGAGACAAATTAAAGGTGCCATAAAACAACGCTGAAAAAACAAAAAATTATGGCTCGGATGGTAAGAGTTCATCAAGCAGTTAATTTTGCAGTTCATCTCTGGTGTTTTGACATGTTATCATCAGAGGGCGAGGTTATTTAGAGGGAAGGGAGTGGAAATTCAGAAATAATATTTTCCATATGAGCAATTGCACAGAATGATACCCAATTTACAGTTTCCTCTACTTCCTTCTCATATAAGAAATAAATGAATTAATTGTTCCGACGTGTTCAGTTAAGACGAAGTTCAATTGCTTCGATTTTCAGCCATACAAACCACAAATCAACGAGTATATCAAAAAGGGTAACCTGAGAATCGATAATTTTGCCGAATCGACTGAAGGCATTCTCAAGCTGACGCTCCGTGATGTCCCACGATAACCCTCCCACAAATATTCGGTACTCTTCTCTCCCAGCCATATCAATCTCCGAATTTCAGAAAGTCCTCCTGCACTGCAAAAGCAAAAAAAACCAGAGTGATTTGGGAAATCCAAGCAAAATGTTAGACGAAAATCGACGAGAACGAAGGAGCATAGAATTTGGAGAAAATGGTGGAAGTGGAGAAAGGAAATACCTGGTTCGTGCGGTTAGAGTGAAATATTCTGATAGAATGAGTCCTCCTCTTGTTTCTAAAGATTCCTGAAGAACCCTAGAAAAGAAATCGGGAAATAGACGCGATATTTATTTATTTTTTTAATTTAAATTAAAATCCTTCTACAAAATTACACGCTGCATTTTTTTTTTCCTAAAACTAATAATAAGGGAAAAAGTCAATTTTAACCTTAAACTTGTTTGATTGTATCAATTTTAACTCTAAACTTTTAATTTTACCAATTTAAATATCAAACTTCACAGGTTCTATCAATTTTAACTCTAAACTTTCAATTTCATCAATTTAAACCTCTAATTTGAATAAGTATATTAATTTACACTCTCGATTAATTTTTCGTTTCAATCACCGTTGAAAGGTTTATTACACATGTCCAAAGCCACGTGTTGCTCTATGATAGGTACTTGTTTGTTATTTTTTTTAAATGTACCAACAAAATAACTAAATCATTCCAGATCGAGTTACCACCATTATGAAAATCATGAACTTGACTTTTGAAAGTATGATACACACGAAAACAAATGGACTCTTTTGTTCCCCCTCACCTTCGGTGTTGATACCAGCGACGACGAGCATGAAGAAGATCCAAGTGGCGACATCGTTGAAGGCGGCAACGACCATGGAAATTTCGACTACTTTGGTGGTTAGGAGTTTAAGCTCTGGTAGACTGCAGGAAAGAATCGAGAAGGCAGTGGTGGACTGAGCGACGCACATGAATACAATAAACTGGTCGTAGTCGACCTTGTTGACCTCGTCGCCAGTCTTATAGAGGATTAAGGCGACATCGATGCTATAGAGAGAAAGGGAACAAAGATTCCAACGATGGCGATTTCGAAAGCTTTGCACCAGTTGCAGTAGATGGAGGATAAATCGAGCTCAAGACCGACAAGAAAGAAAAATAAATCAATATCGGTGATTGATTCGAGAATGGGAGTACTCCGTTGAGGGAAAATTTGGTGCAAATAAGCTTTATTCTACTAAAAAAAGATGGACCACGTAGAATCCTGCATTGAAATTGAAAAGGCCCTCCATTAATAAAATGAAAAAAGTAGCAAAATCAAAGAAGATAATAAGTGAAAAAACAAATAATAATAATAATAATAATAACTCTCCTCTGAAATTAAAAAACACTTTGACAAGTCTACTATTATTTCCTTCAGCAATTTTATTTTTTTTTTTAAAATAATAAATAAGTACCTATCATAAGCAACATGTAGCTTTTGACATGTGCAGAAAACCTTTTTAACGGAGATTGAAGTAGAAACTTAACCAATGGTGTAAATTAATACACTTCAAGGTTTAAATTGATGAAATTGAAATTTCATGGTTAAAATTGATAAAACCTGCTAAGTTTAGGGTCAAAAATGATGTTTTTTCCCTAATAATAATAACTATGTTAAATTACCAGCTTAGTCAAAGTTTGTATCTATTTGGTCTTTGAACTTTAAAAAGTGTCTAATAGATCTCTAAACTTTTAATTTTGTATCCTCTAAACTTTAAAATGTGTCTAATAAGTTTTTAAACGTTCAATTTTGTGTCCAACAAATCTTTGAATTTCCAATTTTGTATACAATAGGTCATTGATATATTCGAATTTTTTTTAATTTGCGAATCTACTTGACACAAATTGAAAGTTTACGCTTTTATTAAACATAATATTCAATTTTATATCTAAAATAAATTATTTAATTTCAAAAAATTTAAATATGTTGGAAACCGGTTGACACAAAACTGAAAATTCAAGAATTAGATATTTTTAAAGTTCAGAAACATATTAGATACAAAACTGAAAGTTCAGATATTTGTTAGACACTTTTAAATTTTCAAAGATCAAATTGACATAAACTTTGATTGTAACAATTGTCATTTGTTAGACACTTTTAAAAGATTAGAGATCAAATTGACATAAACTTTGGTTGTTAACAATTACACTCTCAAACTTTCTAAGTGTAAAAATTAAACTCTCCACGACCGGTAGAAAATGCTTTTGAAATCCATTATATATCTATAATTTTTTTAGAGATTCTATATTTATATCTATCGGTATCCATAAATATGTGGACATAGAATAATTTTTTTTCTACAATATTAACTCTGATTTCTTAGATAATAATTGAATTATCTGTATTTAAAAATTTATATATATTTATCAAAATCCATCTTTTTTCGGTTAAGGAAAAACAAGAAACAGACTCGCCATTAATTTTTTTTAAAATAAATAAATAGACTCACCACTCATTCTAACAAAAATTTAACTCCTCTCACCAAAATAATCATAACTCAGCGATAATTAGCATGTACTTTCGATCAATAAGTCAGAAGTTAGAATCCTTTCACCCAAAAATTGTTAAAATTATAAAAAAAATAAAATAAAATAACTCCTCCCACTCTCCACCTCCCTACAACTTCTCCCTCTCTCTCCTATAAATTATTCAACTTCCATTCCGACAAAATTCTCATTTTAACTGAGGGTGAAAATTCAAACATTTGGTTCTTGATCAAAGATATTATGTCTAAACCAATTATGTTATGCTCCTATCAATTTCTATTTATATTTTTGAATATTTGCATCTTCATTTACTAATATATGTTTTTAATAAATTGAATTGAGTTATTAATAAATTGAAAAGCATGGAATATAAATTAAGTTGAGAATTATTACCTTTTTATTATAGAATGTCAAAAAGTTTTGTAACTTTTTAATTTGCTTGAAGTATAAAATGAGTCTTTTACTCATTTTCTACAACAATTTGAGGGTTTTTTTTACTGTTCTTTCTCTTGCCTTTTTATTATTATTATCGTCGTCGTCGTCATTATTATCATCATCGTCATTATTATCATTATTATTGAAGTTTCTTAATTGGTGGTGCAATAGAACACTTGTAATTCCAATTTTTCAAAACTAAGTGGGATAGTTACCATTATGTTTTTTCCCCATATTTTGAATGCTTAAAATCTAAAATCAATTAAATGAAATGCAAATATCACCTGATATATCCCAGTTTTTTTTTTGGTTTGATGTGATCATACATCCTAATTTCTACTTCGATAATAAAAATTCATATTAAATTTCAAATATTTAGACTTCAATAATTGATATTTATAAATTTTGTCACTTTCTTGTATATCAATGATGATGATTGAAAAACAAGATCATGACGTTTCTAAAATTTTAAGATCCATGAGAAGATGTTTACCAATTATTTTTTTTTTTTTTAAAATGAAGAGTATAATTTCAGCAAGATCATTGTTGGTTAGGCCATCATCAACTGCACCAGTCAATGGGGTCATCAAATTGCAACTTCCAACCAAGGATGTTATTCAATCCATACGAAAACCGATCAAAACCAAACCGAACTCGTTGTTGCAGTAGCTCTGCTCTTTGTCATGCACTCTACCTTAAAACACATCAAAAAACAGGTAGAGATGGACAAAGAGAGAGACCTATAATGGAGAAAAATTAAAAAGAAAAGAATATGGAGTTTGTGAATACAATATGGATTAGAGCTTAAACTTTCAATCTTAAATATTACAAACATCATCAAATCTTTATCCCTCTTTCCATGGTAGAACTCTCATTTACACCCTCTGCCTTAGTTTGCTTTTTACTCTACCATACTGTACAGTTATAAAGAGCTACTTCTATAAAATGACTACCAAACTTTTTTTACCATCCCATCAGTATATTTCTGACGCCCTCTTCGATCTTGTTCTGTTGCACCGAAGCAATGTCGCCTTCGTCGAGTAAAATTCTATAAACTTCCCATTCCCGGCCATGGATCATGTGCCTCCCTATCTCCACCTAAGAACATAAAATGATTTTGCAGTAGGTAGTAAGAAAAATGTCAAGCTCTTAGTGCATGGAAAAAGTTTGATAATGAACTAGTACCGAAAATATGCTCGTATTGAGATGTTTGACTGCCAAAGTAATATCATGGAAAACAAGGGGGCGGCCAAGGCCAGATAACTCTACAGGGTTGGCTACTAGAAGTTCAGTGTCAGGACCCCTGCTCACCACAGCGACTCGAAGAGGGCGTGTGAGTTCCATTCTTAGACGGGAACACAAAGCATTTTGCTTGTTTGGGTCAACTATTTTACTGCCATCTGATTGCATTGTGAATAACTCAACATCACATTTTCCTTTTGAATTGAGATAGAACCGTCCATAGGAAACCTGACCATCACAAACAATCAAACTATTGTAATCTCAGAAATGAGAGGCAGTAGTTAATAAATCTCACACAAGTCAACGAAATGCATTCCAAAAAATATAGAGTGAGCGGTTGTACATCAAATAAGAGAAGTTTGTGATGCATTACTCGAACATAAAGGGGAACGGATGTTTACGGTAACCGAACCTTCTCGTTGTGTAATTTACCTGAATGTTGTAATCCTTCAAAGTTCTCATAATATCATAGATAAGACCTTTGTGATCCAGACAAAGAAGTTGAACAACGGTGTGAGAACGGCTGATGGCATTGTCCATTCCAACGATAACGGAGTTTGAGGGAAGATGTCTGTTTGGAGGTCCAAATGGCAGCTCCAAACTGAACAATTCTTCAGCAATGGAGGAAGGTAGATATGGTGAACCTTGTGAACATGCAGTAAATTCTGGGCCAACCAACTCGATCTCACAACTCATTAGGACATCTGCCAAAATGGTTTTCAGATGGTGCACTGTCTCCTCCTGTCTCTTTCTCGTGTGAAGAAGTTCTCTGATTGCAAGAATTTCGCCAAAAAAATTAGAATTGTTTGAACAAATAGCTCTAATAGGATATAAAAGATTGAATAAACAAATAGCTAGATATTGGGGAGTTCAAAAAACTAAGTAGAAATGGACGAACAGGCTGAAGAGTTTAAAAATCAGGCACCTGGGCATGTTCCTTGGCAAAGTCACCCAATCTAAAATATGATTATCTTTTGAATGTTATATTAGGTTTTGATTATATTAATTAAATTAGATTCGTTTCATATTTGAATTATGGTTTGAGTTTATCTCTTGTTAAGGTATATTAGTACTTAACTATATTTTATTGGTACAAGTTATTAGGTTGTGTACCTATCAAGAAAACATTCTGTCAATGAAACCCTAGTCGATTTTGCATTCTTTCTATTTTTGCTCTCTTAAATTCGCCATTTCTACAGTGAGCCTGAGGGCGCTTGAAGCCTAGAAACATGCCCCAGCGCTCCTTCTAAAAACAGGATCACACCACAAGATTCAAGCAATCAATTCAGGCTTAGGGAAACAGCAATTCCTATTTACAAACAACTGGCACTTATTATGTTAATGCAAACTCTTATGCAACATTTGTCATCTTATTCACTGCATCAAATAGTTGTGCTAACTTTAGTTAACTGGATACATCAAACAATAAGAGAATTTCAAATATGAACATCACCGCCCCGTTTGATACCTATTTAGTTTTTGGTTTTTGAAAATTGTGCTTGTTTTTTCATCATTTATCTACAATAGGTTTCATCTTTCTTAAGAAAATATTTGAATTCTTCGCCAAATTCCAAAAACAAGTTTTTGAAAACTATTTTTTTTTTTAGTTTTCAAAACTTGGCTTGGTTTTTGAAAACAAATGTAAAAAAGTAGATAACAAAACAAATAAACCCATAGGTGGAGGTAGTATTTATAAGCTTAATTTTCAAAAACTAAATGGTTATCAAACGGAACCTACAAGTTCAAAATCCTCCATTCGAGAATTATACATATTCAAAGGGTATCTATGGCTTTAGCACAATGTAACAAAATATCTTGAATGACAAACCTTGTATCGGTAATAAAGAAGAGGTCCATCATTTTTCCATCCGGAGCAGTGGAAACCTTCACCCTTTTTATTGTTAGTTCTAGCTCACAAAGGACCTCAGTCACATCTAAAGGAGGATAACATAAAGAAACAGGTCAATTGGCATATAAACTAATAAGCAAAGCATAACATTTTGAGTAAATGCCAAACATGGGCAATGATAGGTCATTGAAGATCAGTATAAACAAACGATGAATGATGGGTCCAAAGAACTTAACCCGAATCAAACATATGAAAAGAGATGAACTATCTCCTTGATAACGAAGTGCAAATGTCAGTACAATAACTATTATGAAATATGAATCAGAGTTCATTAAAGCTGAAAGAAAATTGTAATCAACTTAAATGCCTTCATTCTTACCAAATCCAATAAGTTAATAACCATTTAGAATAAACTGATTATGCCTCAAAACCTTCAAGGATTTGACTAATTTGAGTTGTTTCATGAATTATGTAGAGACCATTAGTAGTTGAACTTCGTTTCTTATATATATCCCAAGAATTAAAACTTATTTCCATAAATCTATGCAGATCCACAAAAACAAGAGGTGCCTTAATTCAGGTCAGTAATTGTCCAGATCAATTATCCAAATCATAGATAGCCCAACCGATACTAACATTTATCTTTTAGAGAATAGATGTATTTGACAGACTAATCAGGAACTTTAAGCCAAAAATGAACATTGAGAACACATATAGCAGGCACTTATGTAACAAAACCTACATATAAGATCAAATAATCTTCAAATTGGCATGTATGCATCATCAACCAACTAGAAATATAACTATTCAGAAAGAAAATTACCATGCAATAGGCCTTTAGGATGAGAAGAACACCAAAATTTTAGTAGGAAAACATCAGGAGATTTCTGTATCTCCTTTTCCTGCTGGTAAAACCGTATTCCTGAAGTGGAAAAATGGGAAGGGCAGACTTCCAACAACCTCTTCTTCAACAAAGGCCACCTGGTACTTGGCTTCCCCACAACCCAGAAAACTATATAACACCATATGCCATCCGTCGAGAAATCTGCTCCCAAAAATACATTACAAAACTTGGTCAAGAGCCATACAAGAATCAACAGATCAAAGGGAAAAACCATGTCTCTACTTGACCAAGACTGATAACCAGAAAAAATCAGCTAGAACAGCCCCTAAATAAAGCTATGTTCTAACAGCCCCTAAATAAAGCTATGTTCTAAGAACAAACAATCTATTTGCTATCAAAGGGGAAAATCCATGTTGGGTTATGCCAAAATCACTACAAATCTCAGAACCCAATCTCCAAGAAAAGCAGTACCATCTTACAAATTAAAGATCTAATTACACAAGAATTCAAGTCTCCAGCAGATTGATGAAACAAAAAAGGGGAAGAGAAGGAGTAGCTCTTACCTCCTCTTGAAATGCTCAACCCAAAAAGCAAAATGATCCTACACAAATCGCATCCAAGGCCAGTTTTATCAGGGCAATTCACAGTGATAACATGAGGATCCCCTGGTTTTTCTCCAGCAGTAATAACCACAGAATCCTCATACAGAATGCCCATTTTCTCAACTTCGCTCGTCCACTCTCTACACTCTGGTTTCAACCCTTTCCTTCTCCATTCGAATACAGTGAGAAAATCCAACTGGGTGTTCTAATTCTTCGATGCACTGCTCTCTTCGAATGTCTGATGGGGCAGATGGAATGGAGATGCCGTTCAAAGAAAGCAAAATCTGGGGCAATACACGAAGAAGATATCATCCGTCACCTTTTTCTGTGCTTGTGCGCTTTTTCCCACTGGATCTTCCTTGTTGATTGGTGGTTTTATTCAATCTCAATTTCTCTTTTTCTTCTCTCAAAATGAAAAAATTCCCCTTTACGTGCTGAGTTTCGAATCTTCTCGTGCCTTTTCGTTTTGGGCCAATCGAACGGAGAGATTTTCGGGAATTTTTTTTCTTCTTTCTTTTTCGTACTTGTGGCAATCGTGTAAATTGAGATTTGAAATATTGCCGGATATGATTGCTTCAAAGTTGAAGTCAAAAGAGTGAACGTGGTTTCCAATTCTCCTCACCAACCAAGTTTTATTTTTCCTTTTTCTTTTGTTTATCCCTAACTGTACTAGAGTGTCCTTCTTGATCTTTCCTCTAATTTGTAATTTAGTCCCTGACTTTTTAAAATTTTCGAGTAAGTCCATAGATGACTTGTTAAAAATGGTTAACAAAAAGTTGTCGTTTCATTAAATTAATAAGCTAATCAGTATATTTTACTACATGAATTCATGTCATTCAAATGATACTTGACACATAAAATTCAAATTGCTTATTATCAAAATTTGACTCATCTATCAAAAAAATTAATTTCTTCTCAGTGACATTTTCAAATAGTATATCTACATATTTAAATATGTAATAAAATAATAATTTAATAACACGCTAACTATATGCTAGCAAATTTTAAGTTAATCTCAACGTAGTTCAACTGATGAAGACATGTATCCACAATCAAAATGTCACGTATTCAAATTATTTCTCTCATATGTTGTTGAACTCGAAATTATAATAATAAATAAATACTTAGTTTATATTTTGTTCAAACACTAAGGGTAAATTCGTGACTACTTACGATATTAGAGATGATTTGATGTGTAGCATTATTTTTCATTTCTTGATAAGATCATGGTTTTATTTATTTTTGTTAGTTCAATAATGAGATTGAATTTCTAATTTTTTTTTTGTCAAAATTAGAATGTCTCGACCAATTATGCTTAAGTTTGTCGTGATTGAATTGATTGGATTCTTTTTATTTTATTGTTGTTATTATTTTGATCACTTTTCATATCTTAAGTATTTGTTGTAATTGAATTTAAATCGCAAACTTAATGTCATGACTTTTATAGATTTCCTTTAAAAGAAAATCTCAAACATAGTGTCAAAACTAAAATTGGTTTTTTTTTCCCATGTATATTAACCACCAATTGCATAGTGTGAAAACTAAAATTGGTTTTTTTTCCCATATATATTAACCATCAATTGCAACATAATTCTTTTTAAAAAATATATATCAATTGCAACACAATTCAATGAATATACATTAATAACCTTCTTTGTTAGATGAAAGTTGAACTTCCACCTGTATTCATAATGATATGTTCTTAGAAAAATATTTGGAAATGTAATTTAATTCATATCTTTACTATCTTTTCTTTCCTGCCTTTTAATTTTTACCAATGACATACTTAAGAAGTAGATGCATTTGATTATTGTTTTTATTTAACAAAAATAGTATGTGTGTATAAAAAACAATTTAATATATATATATATATATATATTCAAATATGTGAGCGAGCTCAACCTAATTTTTTTTATTAAAAAAAAAAAAAAAAAAAAAAAAGAACAACAACAATAATAAACAAGCTTGTGTTTGATTTGAAACTAAAATTATACAATTGATCCTAAAATTTAAGATTTAGTTTCAATTACACATTTATCTTCTAAAAAGTTTCACTTAATTAATACTTTTAGACATTTAAAATTGATTTAAATATCTGTCTAGACAATTATATTGTTATAACCAGGTACAAAAATTGACACGAGTACTTTATTGTAAATGGTGCCATAGTAAACCTAACTTTAAAAAAGTGAATAGCACACATGACATATTTCAATAACTACTAAACACTCATTTTTTAAGTCATATTTATCGTTCATTTTTTAACATACCCCTCACCTCAATCATTATCAAGTGATTATGGGTATTTGTGTCGTAGGTTGTTCTTTTTTAAACGCCTCACTTGCCACTCGTCATTTACAATTCAGCAACCACACACTAAATCCTGTCACTTATTTTAATGATATACTTGTCATGTAAAAGTTAAACTTTTTAAACGATAAAATTATAACTAGAACTAGCCTCAAAGTTTAAGAACATTTTTCAATTGGTATTGATTGAAAGTAGTTCTAGACATCACGTGACGTGTTCAACTTGTGGAAAACGTTGGAAGATGTTAAGGTTGATATGCTACCATTTATATTGCGGTCAAGTTAATATGTGTTCCTAGTTTTACTAAAGTCCTATTTGAGATTACTTTTGAAGGCTATAAAAGTGATTATTGAAAAATTTTAACCGTTTCTTGTGTTTGGTAAAATTGATTGTTTAATAATTTAGATAAAATCACTTTTTGAATTGCGTTCATTTGCAAAAACTATATTAATAGTAGCTTTTAGGTTTGGCTTCTATAAAAATATGGTGTAACTCACAAATTTTTTTTTAAAAAAAACAATCCTGTTATATCTTATCTAAAGGAGCAAAAAAAAAAAAATGCTATTCTTTACAATTTATCTTATCTATGATTGTTTGCTTCTAATTTATTTTTCTTACTTTTTTATATTTAAACTCAATTTAAATTTTGTTTGAAACAAATTTTTTTATAACAATTGTTTTTCTTTATATTTTTATCAAATTATTTGAAGTAAACCAAATATAATTTGTAATTTAAATTATATAAAGTTTTACATAATTATCTTATAAAAAATTTGAAGTTAAATATTATTACAAGTTCATGTTTAATTGTAATATATATTTATTTTGGTAATTATAACTATTTCGCAACGATTTAGTATTAATCTAAACAACATAATTTGACTTTTCATATTTAAATATGAAATTTACCAAACACTAGTTTATTTCATATGACAGTCGATTTTTTTAAAAGTAAAACTGACAGCAATTATTTTAAAAGTTACATTAATTTCAAACTAAGTCTTAGAGTGTCATGTTGTTAAAAATTTTAAATATGTTTTGTTTGCAGAATTTGAATGATATATTTGACATGTTTTGACAACTTGACTATATGGTTAAGAAAATGTATGCTTATTCTATCTCAAAAATTCATAGTTGATATTTAAAAATCAAACACAGTAACTTTCAAAAACGTGTATTTTTTAGAACGGAATTAAAAAAATTATAATATATAAATTTAATTGGAAAAAACAGAAAATTTAAATTAAGGTCTTTATCATGACGTTAGTTGTTATGGTTAGATGGATTTATAATATTGTTTTAAGAATGATATTAATTTTACAACTTGTGTCTTGTTGAAATTTAGAATTGAATCAAATACTTTATCACCAAAAAATAATAATAATAATAATAATAATTGAATCAAATTACTTTAAGTATACAGATATTTAAGGGATGGAAAAAGATCAGAGATATTTCAGTACTGCCGACCCGAAAACTAGCGGGTCGGGTTTAAAACGGATCTTCATTTTATCGTCTCGTATCCGCCTCCGGATATATTGGAACGATATATATCGCCGTTTAAACCGTTTCGCGATATTTTGACGGTAGGTTCGGCCTGTCTGAAACTACCGAACACGACATTCATTGGTCACTATGATTAAGCCACGTGGCATATCATTTTATCCAATCGCACAAAATGGAAAATTAAAAAACGGGGACCGCTGCAAAATGGAAATAAAAATACCAAAATTAGTAATTTTTATAAATGCATTAAATAGAAATACCAAATCTAAGAATTTTTTAAAAATGCATAAAACTAGACTAGCAATCTTGGCTTCCATATTTCAATTGTAATAAAAGGATAGAATAAATTAACAAATATATGTCAAAAATTAAAAAAGCATGTCTAAATAGATTTTTTTGTTTTTTTTTTTTTTTTTTAAATATTACGTAATGAAATCCGGTGTGATTATTTGATTATTTTTTTATAGTTAAAAATATTTAGAGGTTATTTGGGGCACTAAATGAGTTATAATAACATGAATTATAATAGTTTATAGGTTATAATAATCTGTGGAATTGTGTAATATTGTTTAAAATGTAGAGTTGTTTAGTTTAGAGATATAATAGTCTGTGTGTTTGGGGTACAGAGTACTCCACAGGTTATTATAACATGAATTATTATAACTCACGCCCCAAACAGTCTCTTAGAGTGGGAGATTCAACCCTTTGACCTTTTGGTCAAGGGTACATGCCAATTACCACTAAACTAGACTCAATTTGGTGATTTGAACCCACGATCACTTAGAAAAATAGAGATACATTAACCATTGAGTTACATTTATGTTGGCTTTAATCAATTAATTGAACATATTATTTATTTTGATTTTCTACTTTTTAAAATCAATTTATTTAATAATTATTTTATATCTCCATAAAAAAAAAGATTGAAACGGTGCCAAATTTTAAAAATAGTAGAACAACATTCTTTCATACAAAAACGCATAAAGTCAATAAAATAACTATTTGGTTGAATTTGGATACATTTTGTCAACATTTTTTTTGGGTGTAGTGACCAATTTAGTTGATATTGATTGGTGTTTTATCATTTTATCAAGCATTGGACTCAGCCTTTAATTAAGAAAAAATATTTTTTATGGTGATTTTCCAAATTAATCCAAACCAGTTTGATTACCTCCTATATGTGTATATATATATATAGGTATAAAGGCTATGAAGTGACATACACCTCCAAATTATGTTGAGGATGACGATGACCATAATACATTTCATCTATAATGAAAGTACTTAAAATATATATAATACTAAACCATGGAAGCAACCAACCACTTTGCTTTTTATTGTGTGGACAATATTCCCACAATTCATATATTAGGTAATCGGCCCAACTACTTAGTGATATAATATCGGTAACTTTAGTGACAAGTATGAATAGATTCTCAGTATTTAATTTCAATTTATTGAATACTATTAACCACGATATAGACTATAATTCAACCAATTGTAACGTTAATGACAACCTTCTTTATAGGTACACTCCCACACTTTGTAATATTATTTTTATATCTATATATGTGTGGGCACACACTTGTCATTGAAAAGTACTCAAGTGTATCACTTGACGAAATTAAAAGCCTTTCTTATCAATTGCACCATTGTTCTTTCCTTTGGTGTAATCGACGGACCGGGCTAATCAAGTGGCACATGAGCTTGCAAAACTTGCTCTTTTGTTGACAGACGAGCAAAGATGGATGGAGGAAACCCCCTCGGCCGTCCGGAGAGTTATCAAAGAAGAGAGAGTTCCAGAAGCAACACTTCATTTATTAAGTGGAGGGTCTTAGTTTTATTCTTTCTATTGTGTTTTGTCGTAATATAAAAATGAAAAAAAAAAAAAAAAGTACTCAAGTGTAACCCAAGCGCAATTCACAAACATCATTGTTGATACTGAAATTTGGATCGTCGGATCAATGGTAAATTTGTATTCCTTAAAAAAAATCCAACGATTGTCCTATAACAATAAAGTAAACTAAGCACCGGTGTGGTGCTAAGCCACTTGTACTTCGACGCTCAAGTCAGTCTCAAACTCAAGAAAAAGCTTAGAGAGCAAATTGTGTGTGTTAAAAAGCGTACCTCTTTCGAATGACTCCGTTTGTAAATGAAAATTATCTCGTAATTATTCTCTTAATTACTGAATAATTACTCATCATTGCTTTTAACTAATGATAACTCCCAACATATCTTTTTTCGAAAATGTTCGTTAAGAATTCAAACTGAATTTGTACGACCTTTGGCCGACCCACGTGGATCGATCTCATTAAGTCTTTGGCCAACTCACACGGGTCAGCCAAGGCTTTGGCCGACCCATGTGGGTCGGCCTATCGAGTCTTGGCCACTCTTTGGGTTGGCCCCTTTAATTCTTGAGTCATCTAGCCTTGCCCTACGAACCTATTATGGGCCGATCTCGATGGACTTCAACCTCCCTAGATAACTAGGCCTTCAAATATGGCAAGTCTTGGACCTAGCTAAATTCTCCCATAACAATCACAAATCCAATTTCTTGACTTCATACTACACAATCGTATTTAATTAAACTTGTAACTAATGAAACATACATAATATTATGATTTTATTAACTTCTATTATATTTTCTCCATTTTTATTTTATTTAATTCAACCAGTGATAAGATGAGAGACTAAGAACTTTCGATTTAGATTAGGTTTAACCCAAAAAACTAAGGGCATGTTTGGTAGACAATATGGATTCTATTTCATATTTTTAAATTCACAGAGTTAAGTAAATATGTGTGTTGGGAGATGTGTTTTCGAAAACTGTTTTCAGACTCTATGATCCAAATAGTAGAAATTATGAAAACAACATTTTTATGTTTTTATTGTATCCAAATTTTGAATTTGAAAATTTAAAATGCAAAAATATATTAACAAAAGATAAAAACTTTAATAAATATAGTATTTCATGTTATAAACTCAATTTATTTTTGTTAAATTAAAATATGTATAATATAATATAGGTTAAATTACACATTTAATCCCTAAGCTTTGATATTTGTATCTATTTAGTCCCTTAACTTTCAAAATTACAAATTTAGTCTATGGACTTTTGAATTTTTTAAAATTCACGGGTCTAATAGACACAAAATTGAAATTTTAGAGTTCTATTAAACATAAAATTTATATTTATATCTAATAGATCGATTAATTTTTAAAAATTTTGAATTTAACATAGACCTATTAGACACAAAATTGGAAATTCAGGGACATATTATACACAAAATTGAAAGTTTAGGTACCTATTAGACACTTTTAAAAGTTTAGAGACCAAATAGACACAGATCTTAAAGTTCAGAGACTAAACTTGTAATTGAACATATAATGTATTATAAATTATATAATATTGTACAATAATAATTATACAAAAATTATAACAAAAAAAAAAGTTCATAAATTAATTAATAATGGTTTATATTCATCCTAATATTAGTTTTGCAACTACAACTAATTTCATCGTCTATAAATATATTATATCACACATTTTGAAAAAATGTTTAAATTGAAATTCGATTTCTAAATCTGCTACCAAATACATATTTGAAAACATTAAATACAACTATGTTTTCATTGAATCCATTATTTTCAAAATCTATTTTTAGATTGCCTACCAAACACGCCCTAAGTAACCCAACCCATTCAATTTGTGTCAGGCTGAAGATTAATTTGGGTTAGATTAGGTTCATTTTTCTAAAACTTGATTGGGTCTCTATGGTTCGTGAATCTATCAAGATAAATAAATCCAACCAAGAGCGGATCCATGGTGGGGCTAGAGGGGGCGCGTGGCCCCCCTTGAAATTATGGGTTTTAACTTTTATATATATCTATAAACTATTTGACTAAAGAAACCAGAAGCTTTCATTGGCATGTTGGCAAGAGGGGGGACACGGTAGGACTTTTGGGTTTGGAGGTACTAGATTCGAAACTTCATCAGGGTGCGGGATGCCTTCTCTTTTGATTTTGTGTGTGTGTGTATATATATATATATATTACTTTAAAAAAAAATCTTTAGAAAATTTAATGGCGTAAAAAAACTTATTATATTTTAAAAAATCTTAACATTTTCAAGTTTCATTTTTCTTTGCTTATGTGGATAATTCTACAATAATTTATTGTAATTTTGTAATTAAGATGACTTAATCTAAACATTATATATTAATGTATTTAAAATTATATTTATATGAAAGTTAAATTACAAATTTAGTATCTTAATTTTAAATTTTGTGTCTAATAGATCTTTAAACTTTTAATTTTGTGTCTAATAGATTTTTGAACTTTTAAAAACGTCTAATAAGCTCATGAACTTTCAATTTTTTTTTTGTATGTCTTAGACATATTCAAAAAAAATTAAAATTAACTATTCTATTAGACATAACATTTAATTTTGTATCTATTTGAACGTTAAACTTTCAATTTTGTAACTAATAAATACATTAATTTAAAAAAATGCAAAATAGGTTGAGAACTTATTAGACACAAATTAATTTTTTTTCCCCAACTTAAGCTTTTTTTTTTTGAAAAATCCCCAACTTAAGCTTAGGTCAATTAGTTAAGGCATATACCTTCAACTAAGATATTAGAGATTCGAATCCCCACCCCCACATGTTGTTGAACTAAAAAAAAAACATTTAGTTTTTAAAAAGTTTGAATATGTCTAGACCTATTGGATATAAATTGAAATTTCGAGCATTTATTAGATACAAAATTGAAAATTCATATACCTATTAGACACTTTTGAAAGTTCAGACCATATTGACAAGAATTATAGACTAAACTTGTAATTTAATCTAATATAAATTTGTGCCCCCTAGTATAAGTTCTGGATCCGCCACTGAATCCAACCAACCAATGATAAAATATATAATCATAAATTTATAAATTTATTACCAAGTGCTTAAAATTCATGTCCACTCCAACCTCATTTATATTTATAAATTTATAACTCAAAATTGATTTTAAACCAAAACGCAAAATGTATGTGTTAGCCCCGTTTGATAACCATTTAATTTTTCGTCTTTGATTTTTCAAAATTGTACTTGTTTTCTCATCATTTCTCTACAATTCTTTACAATAACTTTCATCTTTCTTAAGAAAACATTTGAATTCTTAGCCAAATTTCAAAAACAAAAACAAATTTTTAAAAACTACTTTTTATAGTTTTCAAAACTTGAGTTGGTTTTTGAAAATATAGATAAAAAAGTGGATAACAAAACAAGGAAATCCTTAGGTAGAAATAGTACTTATAGGCTTAATTTTCAAAAATTAAATAGTTATCAAATCGGGCCTTAGTTATTTATAACTTTCAAGTAGTCAATTTGTTTTAACACCTTTTAAATGAATATTTGAAAGCTATGTGGCTCTACCTAACAACTATGAGGTATGAATTTTGATTGAAACTTAATGAAACAAAACCAACCTAATTTAATTTCTATGAATTGATTTGGACTCATAACTTAACAAAAATTATTTTGGGTTATAGGAATATACAATCAAAGCGATTGGATTGGTTAAAGCATCACACAACCTAATCCAACCCAATTCATAAAACACTTCTAATCTCATATACTAAAAGTCTGTTTGGATTACCTTTTAATTTAAGTGTTTTTCAAAAATACATTTTTTTTTTATAAAAATCGTTTAGAAGTAAAACACTCATATGTTTGGCTACATTTTTTCAAAAGTGTTTTTATAGACAAGTTTGTTTGGTTTGCTTTACACTCAAAATGCTTCTACTAATGTCAAATAACTATAAAGAACGACTATTAAGCACTATAAAGGCCGACCACCGTTGACCATCATCAGTAGTGGTTGGTGGTGGTGGCGGTGGTAGTATGAGGGTATTTTAATTATTTTTATATATCATGAAAATTTGAGAGGGATTCCAAGTTAAACATTTAAAAACTCTTTTTTTTTAAATTTGGATTCAAGTGTTTCACTCAAAATTGCTTATTTTTCAAACTTATTTTTAAAAAATCATTTTGAGTGGTTGTTGAACACTACAAATCATTTAACACTTGAAAGGGTAATCCAAAGGAGCCCTAAGCTACATTGGAATTAACACAACCCCAATCAATTGAATACATAAGCAGATTCTTCTTCTTGTTTTTTTTTTTTTTTTTTAACTTGAGAAAAGTGTATATGTCCATTTTATTTATATATTTTGTTGAATTTAACAACATGTAAAGGGGAATGATTCAAACTTCTGACCTATTGGTCCAAAGTACATACATATCTTTAACAGTTGAGTTATATTTAAGTTGACACGTATATTTTATAATTAACTTAAACTTTAATTTTCATATTTTGTTGAATTTAACAACATGTAAAGGGTAATGATTCAAACCTCTGACCTATTGGTCCAAAGTACATACATATCTTTAACATTTGAGTTATATTTAAGTTGACACGTATATTTTATAATTAACTTAAACTTTAATTTTCTTTTGGAAAAATTATAATTAACTTTAAACTACTTTTGTTTAAGTTTTTTTTTTAGTTCAACAAAGCGAAGAATTTAAACCTTCTAACTTTTTAGTTGAAACTTGCTCTAAGTCGAGTTTAACTAAAACACTCAACTCTACTTGAGTTTTAATTAATTGTTTTGTGAGGTGGCGAATGCCACAATTAACAAATAGTTGGGTTTTACGTCACCGTTTTAACGATTTTTTGTTGCATTATTAAAATTTTGTTTTATTTATTTATTTATTTGTTATTAAAACCTCTATTCTTATCTTTCCAAAAAAAAAGGAAAGAGAAAAAAAGCTTTGTTTAATGGGATAAGCAACTTTGAAATAATCATAAATTAAGAATCCAATGTTCTGATTTTTATAATATAATGAAATAGACTAATCACAGTCAATATTGTCGACTTGAATTATTTCATATTAAATTCGTTAATGTAGAATCGTGGAGGTTCTTTATTAGATTTTGTTCCCTTGTCCCCCAGGTCCACAACGTTTTGCAATGTTTATTTGTCGTTTCTAAAATAAATTGCTTGTTACAAGATTTTAGACCTTAATTTGTATATTTTATAATTATTTACAGAACATTAATTTTGGAATTGAACAAAGTGCATTTAACATGGTAGTGCACCAAACTTTGGATGTTCCTGTCCATTAGAATATGACCATGGCAATGGATGAGGCCCAATTCCAAAAAAATTAGTAGAACGACGTCATACTGTACTGAATGTTGAGGTAGTTGCACCTTATGAAGTAACTAACTAGAGTACTCTACCACATGGATGGTGGAAGATGATAACACTCATTTAGAGTTTTCTTATTCCTTATATTAATGCTAGTTTTGTTATGAATTCGTGCACTTTTATGCATATTTTTGTCTATCTTGTAGAAACAGAGCTAGTGGAGCAAAATCGAGTGTTCGAGAATATTTTGATTGATATGGGAGCATTTTAGAGCATTTTTTAAGATTCAAGAAGAGAATAGATGATTAATAAAATATTGAGCAAGAAAGATTTCATTTTGAAGGTCAAAGTTTGAAAATTTTCAAGTTGAAGTCTAAAAAAAAAAAATTACGGCGCCCAGGCGCCACAAACAGAGAGGGAGGGCAAAGTGATAGCGCCTAGGTGCTACGACTATGGTAGCACACGTGTTTTTAGATGTTGCTCGATCCCTGCTATAAAAACAACATTTTCTCTTTGATTTTGGGAGGCCAAACAGAGAGTTTTTGCCCTAAACTCGGCTCCATACTATTTTGAGAGGTTTTGGGAGCATTTTGTGAGCGGATTGGAGTGGTATTGAAAATTTGGAGCTCAAATTCTTGGGATAACAACTTAAAAACGCGAGATCGTCATATGTTTGCAATTTCTTCCCTTTTCCGTTCACTTATAGTTAATTTAGTGGCTGTAAAGTAGGGATTTTTTGGTTGTATTGATTGATTTTGTATGGTTTAATCTCTAATTAGGGTTTAGTTGTTAAACACTATTTTATACTTAATTGTTGGAAACTTTGGATTAATTTCTTAAATAATAGATGTTTATTGCTTTTAGGGCTTTGAATCATTTATGCAATTGTTGCTTAATGCCTTTAATTATTGTTTCTCTAATTAATTGAGGTATTTATAAGTTGAGCTCGAAAGAAGATACTTAGTTTAGCTTAATGCGCAATTAATTAACTACTCGAGTGACAACAAGATTAATAGTTAATTAATTGTAGTTGGTGATGAAGGTTAATTAGTTGGGCATTGGTTAATTAACTAGTTTTCTAAGTGGAAACTCGACAGAGAGAAGCTTAGACAATAACCCAATTGCATAGTTAGTGTTTATTTACTTGAGTGACAACCGGGGTTAATAAATAGACACCAGAAGTTCGTAATGAAGAGTCTTAACGCATGAGTTAGCTAGCACTAGGGAGACCTAGGTTAGTTAATTAGTACTTGAGAGTGGAGGAGACCGAGAGGAGATTCCACGTCTTTAGAGCTTCTAGATTTATGAGTTCATTGTCCATTTGTTTATAATTGTCTATTAGCTTAGTAATTGATCATTTCTCAAGTTATCTCTCGTGTTTGTGTCTCCCAATTATTTTCCTATTTTTATTTTCTTGTCATTAGTTTAGCTTATCTTCATTTAGTCATTTTCTCTAAATAAAGTTAAGTGAAAGTATTTGTAGTAATTAATTGAATTAAAAACCAATATCTGTGGAATCGATACTCGGTAGGAATACTGTTTTATATTACTTGACCCGTGCACTTGTGGAAACATAAAAGTACGTGTATCAGAAGATTAATACGGTTACCAATCGTAGTGATTTAGGATGGATAAATCGTGACTGGAATGAATAGATTATTGGTGTCTGGCATAATTTTATTCATAAAAAATGGCCAATTTTGACCTGAGAAATTGAGGCAATTGTGAGAGGGCTGAATTTTATTGGTAACAGATCTATTCTTTTGGTGGTATAATCGGATTCCTTAGTTGCTATTCGCTTGATTAATAATGAGATGGACGATGTAACAGAGGTTCATAGCTTTGTTCGAGAAGTGTAAGAGTTGTCTCTCACTTGACCCCATATTCGTTTTTCATATATCCAACGTGGCAGAAAATGAGGCGGCATATAAACTTGCTTAGAGGGCTCAACATCTACAAAAAGAAGTTTGGTATGAAGAACCTTTTGGTCTTCTTCATAATTTTATAGCTTAATTAGGGATGTAAAAAACCGACCCGACCCGAATCGAACCGATTTGATTTTCAACATGATTTGGCATGAACCGAACCGAACCAAACTAGTTCGAACGGTCCTCGATTTTCCTTTACCAGAACCGACACATCCTTATCTCCTAAGGGATTTTTTTTCCGCATTCAGCCTGCCTTCATTCTTATCTCTCTCGTCTTTCGACAACGCTGCAGTTCGACTTATGCACAAGGCTCCTTGGCAACGCCACAGTTCGACTTCAAATCGCCTCACCGCTAATCGATCTCCCTCTATCTCTGCTTTTCGTGTTCAGCCTTCCTTCATTCTGTTCTCTCTTGTCTTTCGACAACGTTGCAGTTCGACTTCTACACGAGGCTCCTTGGCAACGATGCGGTTCGACTTCAAATCGCCTCACTGCCGATCGATCTCCTTCTATCTCTGCTCGTGCTCACCTTGTGTCGATCTCCTTCTCTTTACTTGTGTGGCCTTCGATTTCTCTCTCTTTGCTCATGCTCACCCCGCCAATGCTCATGCTTAATGTTTCTTGTTATTTTTGTGTAAAAAAAAAAAAAGTGCATTTTTTTAATCATTTATATATTTTAGATTCCTTAAAATATTCCAAGCCATCTCAATCAGTGTGCAACGATGTTTGTAGATGTATTTTAAAATATTTTTAAAATAAACAATTGGTTAAATTAGAAATTTAGTTTATGAACCTTCAAAGTTGTGTATATTTGGTTCATGAACTTTAAAAAGTGTCTATAAGTCTTGAACTTTTAATTTTGTCAAATAGATATCTGAACTTTAAAAAATGTCTAATGGATCTTTAAACTTTTAATTTTGTGTCCAATAAGTCTATAAATTTTTAATTTTGTATCTAATAAGTCACTGACCAATTTGACATTTTAAAAAAATCATCAACTTACTAGACATAAACTTGAAAGTTTAGGATCTCATTAAATATACAGGTTAATTTTATATCTAATATATTAGTTCATTTTTAAAAATTTTGCATAAGTCAAGGGACCTATTAATAGACACAAAATTGAAAGTTTAAGGATCTATTATACATTTTAAAAGTGTACGGACCAATTAGATATAAAATTAAAATTAAATTTCAAAACTAGACATTTCTAGTAAGCATGTGATTTTTTTTAAAATGTCAAATTAGTCAAATACCTATTAGACACAAAATTGAAAATTCATAGACCTATTTACACAAAATTAAAAGTTCAAGGATCTATTAGGCATTTTTAAAGTTTAAGGACCTATTAGACATAAAATTGAAATTAAAGTTAGATCTATTAGACACTTTTTAAAATGTAGTGATCACGCAAACACAAATCTAAAAGTTCAATGACTAAGTTTGTAATTTAATGTAATAATTTAAATCAAAGGGCAAAAATCAATTTACGAACCTAAACTTTTGGGATTATATTAACTAAAACTCTAAACTAATAATTGTATCAATTTAAACTTTGAACTTTCATAGGAGTATCAATTTACACCATCCATTAGATTCCATTTAGAAAACATTACTTCACGTGTCTAAACTTATAATTGTATAAACTCCCAAACTTTCATAAATAAATCAATTTAGACCCTCAATTTGAAAATCGTCCATGCATCTGAAACAAAATGTATAAATTGATGATTCGCTTATGAAAGTTTAATAATTTAATTAATACAATTATAAGTTTCGATGCATGTGAACTAGCGTTTTTTAAACAAAATCGAATGGAGGGTATAAATTGATACACTTATGAAAGTTCATGAGTTAAATTGATATAAATTCTAAAGTATAGGGCTATATATTGATATTTACTCCAAATCAAAATATTTAAATATCCTCAAACATTATAATTAGAACATACATCCTAAAGTCAAAAAGAGCATGATTTAATTGACATATTGAATGTGTTAACGGCTACAAGATTTATGGTTCGAATCTACTCAGCCATGTTGTATTAAATACCATTTTAGTCCAAAAATTAATTGTGGAAAAAAATAATATGTAAGTTGGTATTCTAGTTTTATTTTGAGACAATTATTTAGTTGGTATTCGATGGATCTGAATAGAATGCAGTACCAATACAGATTTCTGACGTCTGACTGAAACATAGGCGAAGAGGCGGATGCCACGACTGCATACATGGCCTCCACGTGTCGTCCACATAAGCAGACACCTATATCCATTTACCACGTATCTTTCACACTCCATTTACAATTATACCCTTATGTCGGTTTGCCTATTTCAAGGAAGCTCCAACTCTGTCAAGAGAAAACAAAAGAGGAAAAGAGGGTATTCGTCATCAAAATATCAAAAAAAAAATATAAAAATGTATATTGAATTAAGATTACGGAAAAATTCCAACTTTTACATTTTAGATCGATGTTATAATGTCTTAATCAAAATAAAAATATCTATTGATATGTTAATATATCCATAAATTATAAAGTTCAACATAGATATTAAGGATTAATCGATATCTCCAATATATTTTTTAAATATCCATAAAATATAAAATGATATATTCTATTAATTTCAATATAAATATACATATCAATAACAAAATCTATAATTTAATTTAGAAGTAAAAACAGCTTGATTATTAATTTAAATAATTTTTGTTACATTTTTTAACTTATAGAAATATCTATCAATATTGATATTTTATCAATATATATGTATAATTGAAATCTCAACATGGACATCGACATTTTCATCTTTGGTCTTAACCAATCGAGTTACACTCAGTTGGTAAATTATTCAAAATCTTAATGTCTTTTTTATTTAAAATTTATTTTAGCATGCTTTATTTTGCACTTGAAAAATATTTTATTCATATTTAAAAAATGTGAAAGCAAGATTAATTTAAAAATTATTTAAGTAAAAAAATGTATAACTTTTTCGAGTAGAAATGAATTATTTTAGGTTAAAATACTATTTTGGTCTTTATAAGTCTCATTCCATTTTAATTTTTATACTTTTAAATGCTAAAAATTAGTCTCCATAAAGCTTAAAATTGGTCACTACTAGCAGTTTATTTTTAACATTTCTAAAAAAAAAAATTAGTCTCAGTTGCCTTCCATCTATAAACTTTAAAAATATATTCACGTTGTGTATTTTTTTGTATAAAAATTATTATTATTATTTAACCAATTTTGATGAAAATTAACTTCAAACTAACAACTATGACTAATTTTAAGATTTATTGAAAGTATATACATAGGGACTAAATTTAGACATTTGAAAATATATGAACTAAAATGAAATTAACCCCAAAGTATGTGGATTAAAATAATATTTTAATCAATTATTTTCTATCGAATACTCTTTTAGAAAAAAACTTGGGTGTCTGTGCTTCCCACTTTAACCACACCAAAAAAAAAAAAAAAAAAAAAAAATTCTGTTGTGTAGTTAAAGTAGAATGTATAGAGTTAGGTGTAACAACTTTTTTTTTGCCACAGTTAATTTTTGGGATGTATGTTCTAGTAGTTATGTTTGAGTGTATTTTAATTTAGTCCTTATTTAAAAAATGTCCGGAAAGTCATTACATTTTAACTCATACATTTTATTGTAAAGGTTAAATATGATTGATTTGAATTTAAAAGAAAAATCAGGCCATATAAAAAATAACTACCTCCAAATTTCTAAGAAGTTTGACATAATTAAGGCCCCGTTTGATAACCATTTGGTTTTTGGTTTTTGGTTTTTAAAAATTAAGCCTATAAATACTACTCTCACCTATGGTTTTACTTGTTTTGTCATATACTTTTTGCCTATGTTTTCAAAAACCAAGCCATGTTTTGAAAACTAAAAAAAGTAGTTTTCAAAAACTTGTTTTTGTTTTTAGAATTTGGCTAAGAATTCAAATATTTCCTTAAGGGAAATGAAAACCATCGTAGAGAAATTGAGAGAAAACAAGCTTAATTTTCAAAAACCAAAAACTAAAAACAAAATGGTTATCAAACGGGGCCTAAACTTTTGATTTTTTTTCTCTATCAAGTAGCTAATTCTTCATAAAAACATATGTTGATTCACAAATTATATAATGTCCCACCAACCACATATAGTATAATTTAAAAAAAAAAAAAAGCTAAAACGTATAAGAAACTAAATTGAAAAAAAAAAGTCCAGATGAATGAAAAAAAGTTAAATTACAAGTTGAGTCCTTGATTTTCAAGTTTTTGTCAAAGGTTTATGAACTTAAAAACATATCAAATAGATTTCTCAACTATCAATATCGTGTCAATAGGTTCATAAGCTTCAAAAAGTTTAATAAGTCTATAAACTTTTAATTTTGTGTCTAATAAATTTACGAGTTTTCGATGTTGTGTCTAATCAGTTTTTGATCTATTCAACATTTGTTAAAGTTTGTGAACTTTTTAGATACAAAATTGAAAGTTTAATGTTTTATTAAACGCAAAATTTAATTTTATGTCTAATAGATTCGTTAATTTTAAACATTGTTAAATATCTCAATGACCTATTAGACAAAAATTGAAATTTCAATGATCTATTTAACATTCTAAAAGTTTAAAGACTTATTAAACAACAAATTAAAAATTCAAGGCCTATCAAACACAAACATGAAAGTTACTAAACTTACTAATTTAACCCAACAAAAACATAATATATATTCAGCTAAATTTATTGCGTCTAAATTTCCAAAATTAGTAATTCGTAACTAATATATTTTCATATGTGAAAAAAAATAATATATTTTCCTTGGACATAATGGTAATTCTGCACTTCTAGGAATCTATAACAGTCACGAAGACGAAGATTGAAAACAGCCCGCCAAACGGCAAAGCTGAACCAGAGCAACACAGAATCGAAAAAATGGCAATGGCGCAATCCCTCATTCTAACGTGCGCATTTAGCCTCGCATTGCTAACATGCGCACTACCCTCCGTCGCCGCCCTCCGCCGGGGTCCGGAACTGCTACGCCAAGTCACCGACGGCGAGATTATCAACAATCTGCCGGCGGGGAGCGAGAGGAAGTTCGTGATGTTCATGGAGAAGTATGGGAAGAGCTATCAAACGAGGAAGGAGTATCTGCACCGACTGGGGATTTTTGCTAAAAATTTGATGAGGGCGGCGGAGCACCAGGCGCTGGATCCGACAGCCGTGCACGGCGTGACACCGTTTTCGGACCTGTCGAAGGAGGAGTTCGAGCGGATGTTTATGGGGATGAGAGGCGGCGCAGGCGGAGAGGAGTTAAAGGAGATGAATCAGGCGGCGGAGATAACGGCGGAGGAGGTGGAGGGGTTGCCGGAGAGGTTTGATTGGCGAGAGAAGGGGGCTGTTACCGGGGTTAAGATGCAGGTAAATTCGAGTGAAAATGTTATTTGTCAAAATTTTGTTAATTACTCGTCTCTTTTTTGTTTTAATTAAAAAAAAAACATTTGATTTGGTGTTTGTATTGTGGAGTTTAGTTATTAGAATTAGACGTTTCATGCCTAAATTTTGCATATATCTTTTTTTTGCTTAATTCTAAGTTAACTAGCTATGCTTGATTGGTAGTTGGATGGTAAATATATATATTTTATATTTAGTTTGACACTTTTTTTTTCTCCTCGATTTAATCTATATTTTAAAAAATTATAATTTCATCTCCGATTTAATTTATATATATTTGATATTGTCGTCATGTCAAAAGATCTCATGAAATAAAAAAAAAAAAAAAAAACCTTTTCTTTTTCTTTTTTGACAGAAATAACAAATTTACCTCTTTTATATTATACACCTAATATCTTCTCCAAAAATAATAATCTAATAACTTACTAAGCTCATTATTGTTGAAAAGTTATATATATTTTAATTATTTTGTTAATATACTAACGATCAACTATTTCATTAAAATTATAATTTTTTACTTTCATGTATTGTCATTTTTAAATATCTAGCAATATGGCAAAGGATTACTCCACAAAAAGAAAAAAAAAAAACCCAATACATAAAATATCATATTGAAAACTTTAATCGATGAAGGACCAAGCTAAAAGAAAATTAGGAATATATATATATATATTTCCATCTCTCGATTTTTAAATATTTCGATATTAAAACTGGAGATTCAAACTTTTTTTTAAAAAATTCAGCTCAGGTTGATTTAATGTTTTGGAGTTGAATTGTGATATTCTATTTAGGACTTTAACCCAATCAAATTTTAGCTAAATTTATAATATATCTCCCTCCTCCCATCTCTGAGGTTCACATTTTTTAAAATATTTTTTTAGGAAAAAAAAGATAAAAGTTAAAAAAAAAAAACTGAAAATAAGAAAGTAAAAAAGGAGAAGAAAGTATTTATTTAGAATTGGCTGGGATTTGGCAGGGCACGTGCGGATCATGCTGGGCATTCAGTACGTGTGGAGTAGTGGAAGGAGCCAACTTCATAGCCACCGGAAAGCTTCTCAGTCTCAGCGAACAACAGCTCGTCGACTGCGACCACACGGTCAGTACACTAATTTCCAAATCCCCAATTTCAAAACCCTAACCCTAAATCCCAAATCATTTCTCTTCCCCAGTGCGATGCGACGGACGAGACCGCCTGCGACAACGGCTGCAACGGCGGCCTAATGACCAACGCCTACAAGTACCTAATCGAATCCGGCGGCCTCGAGGAGGAATCCTCCTACCCCTACACCGGCCAGCGCGGGGAATGCAACTTCCAGTCCGACAAAATCGCGGTTAGGGTTTCCAATTTCACCACCATCCCCATCGACGAGGACCAGATCGCTGCCCACCTCGTCCACCGCGGTCCGCTCGCCGTCGGCCTCAACGCCGTCTTCATGCAGACCTACATCGGCGGCGTGTCCTGTCCGTTGATCTGCGGGAAGCGATTTGTGAACCACGGCGTTCTTCTCGTCGGCTACGGCGGCGAGGGGTTCTCAATTCTGCGGTTTCGGAAATTGCCGTACTGGATTATCAAGAACTCTTGGGGAGAACGGTGGGGCGAGCGGGGGTATTATCGGCTGTGTCGCGGCCATGGTATGTGTGGAATGAATACTATGGTTTCGGCCGTCGTTACTCAGACTTAGATTTACAGCAAATCCGCCATTGAAGTTGGTTTTAAGGACTACTTGGTTTACAGATTAGGATATACATTTGTCGTTTGGAGGTTTTACTGGCGAGTTCTGGTTTTTTTACATTCTGTTTTTAGTTTTAGGAAGCAGGTGTAGTTTGATTTCTAGCTTCTTTGCTTTACAGATGATATATTTAAAATACTTTCTTTTTTTACTCTGTACTTGTTCTTGATTTTGTTATGGGTGTCGATGCTGCTGACTGGTTGAGTTAACTGGGCGGCGAATTAGCAACTACCAAATTCAACTTGTGTATAACTCAAACCATTGATAACGATTTATTTTTTGGTTTTTTGTTTTTTAAAATTATACATATAAATACTATACTATTTTTCAGTTTTTAAAATAAGTAAGTTTGTTTTGTAAACCAATTTTTTTTTTTGAAAATTTTGTTTTTATCTTTTGAATTTGACTAAGAATTCAAATCTTATCTTAGAAAAGATACTAAAAATAAAAAATCCAAGCAAGCTAAGTCATTTATAAAAACTTTATTAAAAGTTTGAAGCTACATACATCAAAAATAGACTTTTAAAAGCTTTTAAGCAATTCTTACTTTGTACTAAAAAAAAATTAAGTAAATTCTTATTTTGAGTTCTTTCAACAATGAGTTGATGAGTGTTCAAACGTTGGTCAATTGTGAATTGTTGTTCAAGTTGATATCTTAGCTTTAACCAACGTAGTAGCTTTTAAGTAATTTTTAATTTATTAAAATACTATTTTATGAACATAGTTTAACTAACTAGTCTATCTAATTACGTTTGTGGCCTAAAAATAAGTCTTGCTATCTATTACCAAGCTTAAAAGATACTTTATACTTGCTTAATCGAGCATAGTTTTTTTTTTTTGTGAGTTCAACATGTGGGGTGAGAGATTCAAATTTCTAACTTGAAAATACAAATTTTATGCCAGTTGAACTATGTTCATGTTAGTTATATGAGTATAGTTTGTAATATAGTTTAGTGGGCAAGATACTAATTATTAAAGGTCGATAGTTCAATTAAAGAAGTAGCATTATTTTTTTTTAACACTATGTGAGGTGGGAGAATCAAACCTCTAATCTCGAGGTCGATAGTACAAACTTTATGCCAATTGAGCTAAGCTCATTTTGGCAGAAGTAGCATGCTTTTATGTTTGTTTTAAAGGTAACCAAACATATGCTAAACTTTAGTGCGACTAAAACGTATGATATCTTTAATTAATGTTAAATTATCAAAAATACCCTTAAACTATGAGGTTGGTTTCAATTATACCCCTAAACTTTAAAAAGTTTCATTTTAACCCTTGAACTTTGAAGTTTGTTTCAAAACAACCCTTGAAGATTTTTTTCGTTAAATTTATGGACAAAAAATGACGTATTTGCATATATTTTGATTTTTTTTCAACGTATATGTTCAAATATGTTCACATAAGCAACAATACAAATGTAAAAATATCATTTTTTGACCATAAATTTAATAAAAAAAGCCTTCAAGAATATTTTAAAAATAAATATTAAAGTTCAAATGTTAAAATGAAACATTTTAAAATTCAGGATATAATTGAAATTAATCACGTAGTTCAAAGTATTTTTGATAATTTAACCATCGACACGCATAAGAAAGTAGGAACAGACACAGCTGACGACGTTGGGGATAAGACAGAACCCAGAGAGTTCCAATGGCTTCGTCTCTAACCTTCTCTCCCTATCGATTTCTGAACTCTCCCGCGCTCGCAAGCACCGACTTCCATTTCATTAATGGCGCGCCTTCCAAAATTTCTGCCGTATCCGTTTCTTCCATCACCAATCCCCTCAAGTTCAAGCTCAAACAAACTCTCAGAGCATCTTCTGAAGGTACGCTCACCGTTAGATTGTCGATTCGAAATTGCCGAGAATCTCAACATTTCCTGTGATTTTTTCTTGATGTGGTACTGTTAATTTCACTTCTACAGGTGCTCCCAATGAGTTAATCGAGGATTCGAAGTTTGTTCCCCTGAATGCTGATGATCCCACGTATGGTCCACCTGTAAGTTCTGGTTAGTTTCAGCACCATTGTTGAGGATTTTTTTTTATTTAAGTGCTTTTTTTTTAATTGTTTATGTTTGTTTATTGTCGAAGAATACGAATTGATTTTAAATTGAGCACCTGGGTTTAAGTACTATTTAGTTAACTGTTATTGAATGCATACTATTTATATTAGTCGCACCAGCATCCTCTTCTAAATTTTCATTGTGGACTTCTTTTGTCTTATAGGATAATTTTAAGTCATAACCATTTGATTTTTGAAAATTAAGCTTATAAACACTACTTCCACCTATGAGTTTATTTATTTTGTTGTCTACCTTATACAAATATTTTCAAAATCCAAGCCAAGTTTTGAAAACTAAAAGAAAAGTAGTTTTTAAAAATTTATTTTTATTTTTGGAATTTGGCTAAGAATTCAAATGTACTTTAAAAAGATGAAAGACATTATAATTAGAGAAAACAATCACAATTTTCAAAAACTAAAAACCAAAAATCAAGTGGTTATGCCTAAAATATTTCCTTTCCGTTTTTTTATTTAAAGAGGTTTTAATAAGGTAAAGCAGGTTAAAATTCATGCTGTTCACAATACAGGCATTGCTGTTGCTGGGCTTTGAATTGAAGGAGGCAGTGAAGGTAAGTTTTGAGTTTCTTTCCATTTTCTGCAGTTTAACTCTTGCAAATTGAAAGGAGGTAAAAAAATATATTAACTGTGATCCGAATAGAAATTAAATGCCATTGGTGGAGCATAGAATTTTTACTTTTTCAAGGGATAGCAAACTAGTTAACGAGGCAATTCTGTTGACTTTTTAGTTTGTGTTGTTTAGCTTACTTACAGATTATCACAACATTTTCGGGTTGATTCTTTTAAAGGTCAATTTTAATTGTATGGATGGTTGAAGAGGCTTATTATTTATAAATACTGGCTTTCTTTCTTTGTCTGAGGCTTAACATTTTTTTTCTGATATAGAAACTCTGAGAAATTTCATTATACTAGTCTCCTTGCTTATCCTTAGCTTTGGAATGCTAATCTCGAAAACTGTTCCGAACTCAATAGTTTTTTGCTTACATTTTGAATACAGATTCAAGAGCTTTTGAAAGATTTGGACGGTGAATTCATGCAGGTAGTTCATTTCCCCTCAGGGTGATGTTGCTAAGAATGGTAGAATAAAATATGAGAATCTCTGTTCAATGGATTGAAAAACTAACTGTGGAAAATTAAGAGGTTCTGCCATGCCATGGACGATGTCTTACATATTGCACATATATTTAATCATCTCTACCAACTCATGGTACCAAACTACCTACTCATGGTACCAAACTACCTACATCGATAATCTGTTGGACAGTTTTTGTTATTGTAGGTTATTCTTTGTACTGACGATATGATTACTCGATCCCTATGGGAAGCAGTGCATACGAACCAACCAGTTTTGGCAAAAGTGAAGGTCAAGTTCTGAATTTCGTTGAATTTTACATGTTTAGTTTATTATGTGCTTCCCAAATTGTGTTCTCATAAAGAAGGTAACTTTTGTTTTAGGAAAACATATTTCTTGACACCCTTACAAACTCGAGTCTGCATTCATAAATTTTCCTTTTGTTGCTTTTAATTATACTGAATCGTGTTCTTTCAGCATTGTTGTTCTCTTTGGTTTATTGGAGGGGTGGGATCTCAGCAACAATCTCAATGTTCTATTATAACTTATAAAGGACTAATAAATATGCATATAACATAGCCTGACATGCTGATGAGTGATGATCATGTCACTGAAGTGATGGTATGACTTAACCCCAAAAAGGGAAAAGAAAAAAAAGAAAAATATGAGGAAAGCAATGATGTGAATTATACTTGTGAGAAGCATTTCAGATCTCGAAAAGTTTGCTATGTTTCTATGTTTTGCACGTTCTTTATGTGCAGGTTCTCCCTTTGTGCCTGAGTTGTGTTTAATCAATCTTTGATGTACGGTATTACACAAAATGAAAGATATGATAAAAATTAGAAGAAGCGTTACCAAAGTTAGAAATCAGATTCATGTGTTAGCAGATCTAAAAGTTGTCATATAATGTTTTTTTTGTTAATGTAATGCTGCAACGTATATCTATATAAGCTATAAATTATTGTCATAGTACTCGGTCTATGAATATTATTTCTGCAGATAGCCAGATCATTGCCACGAATCTGCTTCTTATCTGGTCTTAGCGGAGAGGAAATGATGATGTTCATAGATGCTTTCCCAGAAACTGGTATTGAAAGACTTCCCTCTTCTTATGACCTTACTTCAACCGGATCTCTTCTATAGGTTGTACAACTGTGTCCTTGAGTTCTAAAGACTTCCCTCTTCTTTCTTTTTTTCATTTTAAGAAGTTAGAATCTTTTAAAATCCAAAAGTATATTTAAACTATTGCAAATTCTTGTACTCTCTCCAAACTGTTATTCTGCAAACAGAATGGGTCTAATATCATTGAATAACCATGAATGAAATAGATATGATCGCCACACCGAAATCAGAGAAGTCGGATGAAATCTCTCCTTCTCAGTACTAGAAATGAGTCATCTAATGAATTAGTTAGAAATATAGAAATTAGAAGGTGTCTTTCTTATAGAATGTACTGCAACCAGTCTTCATTTTGTTTTGGTGCAGGACTTGAGCCAGCTGTATTTGCTGCTCTTGTTCCCAACGCTGCTAATAAACCAGTAGAAGAGTTAATAGAAGAGATCATGGGGGACCATGAGGCGCTGGTAAGGAAGGATTTCTAGGTTCATTCATAGCTACCAACTTTGATTTCTTTGAGAATTGGTCATTTTTTCTCCATGCATAGCTATCTCATGCAGATGGATTCTGTTCTGAAGAATAATATTTGACTAAAGCTATATCCTATGTTTTCTAAACTTTTAAAGCAAGATTGGATTGGTTTAAACTGTCCTTGAATTGATTTTTAATTTTATAACTACAGGATTGGATTGGTCTGAATTGTTCAATTTTATAAATCTGTTAACCATTTGTTTTTCTATCTCTTAATCTGTTAACCAATTTTACCAGTATGGTTTTCGATTTTATGAAACTGTTTTAATCCAAATGATGTAGAAAAATCCTACCAAAATTGTTTTGAGTTGGATTGGATTGATCATTTTATTTTCATCAATATGATTATATTTTGAATGCCCCCACCATTAAGACACCTCATATTTTCAATGCAGACTGGAGCTACATCAGACAGGTCATAGGCAAGCACCCCAAGTTGGAAACTGGAGATTTGGAGAAAACCACATTCATAATATGAATTCTCAAGCACCTCCTGACCCCTTTGTTCATTTTGTTATTTTTTGTTTGGACAATCATTACTCTTGTTGCCTTAAATCCTACCTGCATTTGTCTTACATTTTATTCAATTCTGTTTGGTGTTATATGATATAGGTTTAAATACTATTTTGATCTTTGTACTTTTGGCTTTGGTTCATTTTGGTTCATCTATTTTCAAAACGTTCATTTTAGTCTCTGTACTCTTGGCTTTGGTTCATTTTGGACCATGTACTTTCAAAATGTCCATTTTAGCCCCTGTAGTTTTAAAAAGTGACCAATTTGGTTCCTTTCATTTTATTTTTTCTCATTTTTTTCGATCACAATTTTTACACGATGCTTTATTTACTAAATTTCTTGAAATATAGTCATCAATTTGTATTAAAGAGGTTCTATTGTGTAAATAATTTACATTTAAATTTTGTAAATAGAGATTAAGTTGGTCACTTCTTAAAAAGTATAGAGACTAAAATGAACATTTTGAAAGTATATGGATAAAAAATGAACTAAAGTCAAAAGTACAGGGACCAAAACGAATATTTTGAAAGTACAAGGACCAAAATGAACCAAAGTCATGCAATGATCAAAATAGTATTTAAACCTATGATATGTATGTGATGAACATTAGTTATTGTTAATATTATACAAATTGAATCTAAAGTTTTTTTTTTTTTCTCTTTTCTTAGAATTATTTCATCTGTTTTAAAAGTTGAGTTTTCTTGCTAGTATAGCATGTTGTTTTATAATTTTCTAAGGAACGTTAGTTTTGTAAATTTTAACTATTTTAAGACATAAGTTGTGCGTGAAAATAAAATAAGAAAAAGTAATTTATGGTTTGTTCGGTCCCTCATGGTTTTGAGGGATCTCAAATTTGTTATCACATGAAAAGGAATTATTTTAAATCCTGTTTTTATGTAAAAAAAAAAATCAACTAAAATGATCCGATATTCAAAATTTTATAAAAAATTTAAAAATAAATTACTTATTTAATCCTGTCATATTATAATTTTTGATTAATTAATCAATATTAAAAGTCTATATTAGTAATTTTCTTTTTCTTTTCATCTACCTCCAACCATCAAATTTTTTAGATAAGATAAAAGTATTTAAAATTATTTCTTGCACAACAAATATTTAAACATATGATTTCTTTTTCTAAAAGGCAAATGCTTTTTTTTCTTTTCCTGAAGCACCATACAATTCTCTAGTATCTATGACTGTAACAACATTGATTTTCGAACTATATATTATTAAAATACTTATCTAAGTTATTTTTTTATTTAAAGAAAAATTGATCTAGGTTCTATAAATGAAAATAAAATATTACAAATTACTCTTGAGTTACCAATATGAGCAGCTTGGTTCAGGCATCTATCCCTTTCCTTTAGATTGAAAATTTAAATATCAAAATAAGCATAACTCAGCATGTACTCTCGACCTAGAGGTCTCTAACCTCCGAATGTTGTATTACTAAAATAAAAAAAATTGAAGATTTAAATCTTGGATTCCATATTTGTAGTATTTAAAAAAGAAAACCTTTTGAGTTGGTTTTATTATAAATTTGAAAATTGTTTTCAGAATGTAGAAATAAAAAAATAACATGGTTATTAACCAAGCCGCGTTATTTCAAAATTAAAAAGTAAAAAAGAAAAAAAGCTCAAATTAAATTGCCACTAAGGCCCTGTTTGTTTCATTGGTTTTGAGATGAGTTTTGGCAATGGTATAGAAAGCCAATGTTTGTTTTATTGTTATTTACTTTTTAAAATCCAAATAATTATTACCCATAGATAAAAATAACCCATGAACCATAAGATTTTATTACCCATGTAGGAGATGAGTTTTTTTTACTTGGGACTTTTTTCCGAGGGAAATGGAGAAAAGAGAAGAGAGAGAAAAGTAATAATTACACTTTCAAATATTAATTTTCATCTATATCCAAACATATATATTTCTTATCCATGTATTTAAATCTTAGATTTTTAACTCTTAAATATTCTATATTTGCAATCCAAAAGGGACCGTAAGAGCTGTGTTTTTTTATTTTAATTTTAAGATTTTGATTTTTCTTCGACAAATATTACAACATTTCTAAAAAAAGTATTGTAGAAAATAATAAAACCAGCTCGACGGCGCCGATGAAAAAAATGACTATATAGCCTCGGAAGTCGACCGCCATCTTTTTCCAGCGAGGGAAAGGGAAATTCTCTGTTGAAAAGACTCGAATTGAAGTAAAGAGGGAAAGAAAAATCTTCGACTTCGATGGCGCAGATTCCGAACTTGGATAATGCTCCTCTGAATCTCCGAGCGCTCAGGTTCTTATTCTGATCATCGCTTCTTAATTCACTACCAATTTCTTTCAAACCGTCTCGTCAAGTTTTCATGGTCAAATTTTCAGGGAACAATCTCAAAAGGACCTCATAAACATCCTGAAAAATGTGAGTTCCTTTCCCGCGGTTAACAATAATGGCGAATTTGAGTTTCACTAGTTTTTTTTTTCTTCTATCTGTTTGGTTACCGATAATACATTTCACAAATGAAAAAGTAAATTATATTGGAGTTTATGGATGGTTTAATAGAACCTGGAAGTTTAGAGTAACATTGAAGATTAAATTTCGAGGAGTTAATTTGCAAAAATTTGCTTTGAATTTGAATGTTGCTGTTTAGATTCGAGGAAGGAAGTGTTTGGTCGTTGATCCTAAGCTTGGAGGTTCTCTTTCATTAATCATTCAAACGTCTATTCTTAAGGTACTCTCCTCTGTTCACTCAAGGCATGTTTTAACCAGTGGACGATGGAGATCGGATACTGGAAGAAATTTCTGAGAATATCTCCTTTTCCTTTCTATATTTGGTTTTCCATTTTTAATCTTGTGAATTGATTTGTGTTGTTATTCAGTTAAGTCATGTTCTATCTTACAATGGAGTTTCATTTTTCTGGTGGGAATTTAATTATTCCTCTCACTCGCCAATTTGAATCTTTTGAGGAATTGCTACTGCTGTGATACAGGAACATGGAGCTGAATTACGACATCTTTCATCTGATCCAATTCAAACTGACTGCAATAAGGTGGTTTACCTTGTCCGTGCTCAGATGGATTTGATGAGATTCATGTGTTCACATATTCAAAATGACATTTCGAAGGGACTTCAAAGAGAATACTTCGTTTATTTCACCCCTCGACGTACAGTAGTTTGTGAGAAGGTAAGAGTTGGCAGAAAGTTGGAGTCACGGTCTAATTTTAAATTTTACAAGGTTAAAAAATTTGTTCGCATCCTCATAATCAAAGTTAAAATTTAAATTATGCAGGTTCTGGAGGAGGAAAAGGTCCACCACCTGTTGACCATTGGGGAGTATCCTTTATACGTAATTCCATTGGATGAGGATATTCTGTCATTTGAGCTTGATCGTTCTAACAAAGTATAGAAAGAAGTATTCAATTGTTTTATGTGATATTGTCAATGTTTTTTCTTTGTGCCTATGCATGACTTGACATTTAACTGTTCTCCCTTTTTTCTGCTAGGAATATCTCGTTGATGGTGATACTAGTTCACTCTGGCATATTGCAAAAGCAATTCACAAGCTTGAGGTTGTACAATCTTTCCTGCATTTTTTGATTATATAAAGGATAAAACCTAGAACTTGGGAATATTTAATCTGTTCATGTATTCAATGCTGCTGTTAATAAGTACATTTCTAGCACTTTAAAATATGCTGGATTTATTCCCATATTCACTCATTCATATTCATGAGTTACTGTTTAATCATGGGATAATTATTTGGTTGTGTATGTTAGTTTTCCTTTGGAGCAATACCAAATGTGAGGGCCAAAGGCAAAGCGTCTGTACGTGTTGCTGACATTCTAAATCATTTGCAAACAGAGGAACCTGTTAACTCAAATGATGTAAATGTCTAACTTGAAGTCACCTCTTGTTCTCTTTCTTTTTCTTTTTTGATTTCATTTAAAAATTTTATGCAAGAATTGATTTATTCATTTTATTTCAGATGGTTGTGCCAGAGATAAATACACTCATTCTTTTAGATAGGGAGGTAAAGTTTCATTAAACTCCATCATATTTCCCCTGGGAATGTCACTATGTAATGGGTTGAATTGTGTTGGTTATACTTTGTTTGTATATTAGTTTTGGTAATTTAGTGATGGGGGCATAAAAGTTACGTTTATTTCAAGACATGAATAATTGTATTTGAATCATTAAGATTTGATTTGAATCTTTTGATCTAAAGCTACTTGGTTTCAATGGAGGTAGTGCTAATTTGTGTATGATATTTGTCTAGTCTATTCAATTGGCTTTTTTTGTTTAGAACTTGCCATTCCTGCTTTGCAGGTGGACATGGTCACTCCCATGTGTTCTCAGTTGACATATGAAGGGTTGGTTGATGAGGTGAGCTAATGCATGAGTAGAGCTTTTTTTCTTTTTGCCCCATTGGATGATCACTTGATATTGTTTGACATGAAGATTCTTATGCGGGAAGATAGTTAGTTTGATGTAACTTTGCCCATTTTGGTTTCAAAACCACTCCAACTCTCGGTTATATATTCTTCACAGTACTTGTTATAGCTCACTCACCATAATTCAAATAAGCTGGCTATGTATAATTTGATTTTTTTTTGAAGTTTTCTGATATGTCCTTTGTAGTTTTTGCAAGTCAATAATGGTGCCGTGGAGCTTGATTCATCAATCATGGGTGTTCAACAAGATGGAAAAAAGATTAAGGTTCCACTTAATTCAAGGTTTCTACTATCTTTGCTCGATATGTTTAGCCATCCTTTGCAGCAAGCATTATATGCTGATTCTCATCTAATTTTATATTTGTTGGTGTTCTTTCCTTTTTTCCAAATGAATATACTATGCATTTTTTATGCTATCTTTTAGCTTTATAATTCCCTTTACTTGTCTAATTCCTCCGATGAGTCAGATTTGACAGTTTGTTATACCAGATTGTAGAAGTCAATACTTTTTACTGCATGAAAGTTGGTTTCTCATAAAATAAAAAAAAGGAGAATAATTACGAAACACCATACAAGATACTGTTAATCTGGTCGAGTGATCGTATTATTTCTGAATGTCGAAGGATTGGAAAACTAAATCCAAATCACATTCTAGTTTGATGGTAGCTGTTTATTTTTCTTTACTCTCCCTATCTCACTTCTATTCTTTAAATTTATGTTTATTTCTTTCTTCATTTGTAATTCTAGTGACAAGCTGTATAAGGAGACAAGGGATCTCAACTTCGAAGTGGTTGTCCAGGTTGATCTAGTTTTATCAACTTTATTTAGTGGATTGTAATTAACTTCCTTTTTCCCGTCATCCCTTCTTTTAAAGTTTGCATGTAAAATTGTTTTTACTCCTTTCTTGAAGTTCCATTTTCTTAATTGTTTTCTTCAGCATAATTGCAGATTCTACGTCAAAAAGCCATGTCCATGAAGGAGGACTATGCAGAGATGTCAACCACCGTAAGCAGTTTATTCCTTTACAGTATGATTGCCATTTTCTGTATGTTCTTTCCCCACCCTGCCATTATGTTGTCGTGTCTGTGTAATGTTGTATCTGTCCCTTCTCAAGGGCCTGACACTTTTTTTTTCCTGTTGTATGACAAATTATCAATCTACACATCCATTTCTACTGACTCATATAATTAAGAAGGAAAGGCTTTTTGCAACAAACTCTAATTGGTAGTTCATGTCGAATACAGACGCAGTCAGTTTCTGAGTTGAAGGACTTTGTTAAAAAGCTTAATTCGTTGCCCGAAATGACAGTAAGTATCTTCTACTTTTTCTTTTTTTTCTTCCTTGAAGACTTTATCGAGGGGCATTTTACATGATAATAAAATCACTATTTGCCACAATTTATTTCTAGAGGCACATTAACCTGGCTCAACACTTGTCGACGTTTACATCAAAGCCATCCTTTCTTGGGCAGCTTGACATTGAACACACAATTATTGAAGCGGAAAGCTATGACATGTAAACTAATCATTTATTTGCATTTAAGTTTTTTGGACATGAATTGTGCTTGTTTGACTTGAACTTTTTGCTATATATAATTCTTGCAAGAAAAATATTGAAGGCTTTATTTTTGTACGTGATGTTTATTCAGGAAAAGGAGGCTTTATTTATGATCTTGTGCGCATATGGTCAATTAAAATGTACAAATCTAGTTGTTGAAGTCTAAATGACAAAGCTACTTATCATGTTTGTCGTGCAATGCCCTGTATTTCTTGTTTGTTCTTCTTTATGGTACTTTTGAATTTCGTTTATGTTGACTTTTTAAAAGTTAATTATCTTTTCAACTTCACATGTGCTTGCTGTTTTTCCTCTATGTTTATGTTCTGCACGTTCATAGTTATTATTTTAAAAATCATTTAGAACGATCCTTTTTGTATTATTTCGTTTGAATAGTTACTGTGGAAAACTACAACATATTACTTTGCTTTCTGCTTTCTCTGAAAATTTTGTTACAATTACCCTGTCAAATACATTTTTCAAGTAAAAAAAATCTCTTCTTTTGTTTAAAATAAAAAGTAGTTTTAAGTACAGCTTTAAAGCAGTCCTACAGTTGTCTTGAAAAGACACTTATCTAGTGCCAACTCATGTAGATTATGTGTTATGTGTTGGTGAAAATATTATAGTTTCTGCCTGCAGATGTTTTGAGTACATTGAAGAACTGATCCATAAGCAGGAGCCTCTTGTTAAAGTCCTCCGTCTTCTCATCTTGCTTTCTGTTACAAACTCTGGTTTACCTAAAAAGCATTTTGACTACTTGAGGTAAGAATTATTCCAGTCAGATTTTTGTTTCCTTCTATTAATTAGGGTACTCTTGGTGCCTTACATAACTTTTGCTTTTAGGAGAGAACTACTTCACAGCTATGGGTTTGAACACATGGGTACATTAAATAACTTAGAGAAAGCGGGATTAATTAAAAAACAGGTTGAGCCCTCTTCATCTAGATTGGGGAAATTTGTGGTTTACTTTCAAATACTCAAGATTACGTCATCAATGAACATTCTCAACCATGATTGTTACGGTCTATACCTTGCAGGAGTCAAGAAGCAACTGGCTAACAATCAAACGTGGTCTGCAACTTGTTGTAGACGACACAAACACAGTCAAGTATTCTTCTTCTTTATCTTGTTACCAATTGTTTTATAGTTTGATGCTTAAATAATTTCAAGGCGCATGCGGATCCACATGCAGCAACATTTTTGCTTTTGATTTTTACATTAAAGTTCTGTATATTAGCAATATGTGATATCTTTTCAACAATGTCGGAATAATTTAAGTGATTAAATTAATGAGTCATCTGCTCAGTCGGAGAACTATGTTTTAGAGTAATGCCACCCCTTCACTTGCCTTGAAGTAGCTATTTTGTAGTTATATTGAAAAGAAATGAATGCTCTTTGTAATTTAACCGATGTTGAATTTTTTAAAAGCCCTTAAGCTGTTGTGTTCTAATTTAATTGAAAGCCCCTAAATCCTATTGTTTTATAATTTAATGTTTCTTCTCTTTATCCTATTCTTTCCATTTTAGAATTTCTCTTCATTTATGGCTTCCAGCAGTGATGAGCTGAAACCATAAGCATAATAACTTGTGCTTCATGACTATATCCAGTAATTGGGATCATTTGGAATTGTACTGTCAAGATATAAAACTGTGTTGAATTACCACTTGAGTTTTGAGTTTATATTATAACTGCTTTTCATAAAGTAATACTCAAGTCTTTGATATGGAGCTTTACCATGATAGATTTAGCCAGTTAAATTTGTGCTCCAATTTAGGAGTGATCTTCCCTTTTTTTCATTTACCATCATGTCCTTTTTACCATTTTTCTACTTTAATTAAATACTTCTTATGGTTCAATATAAAAATGTGGCAGAGTTAGCGTCTACTCTACATTTAGAGTGATGTGTTCAAGAGAATTATACAAATGATGATGCATTGATGAACAAATATTATTTTTTTAAATGTTTAGTGAGCCAGATTGTAAGTAATGAAATAAAAAAGGAACAGTTATCTTTTTACTCATTTGTATGAGGGGATCCTATCGTATGGATTTTTCATTCAGAGGCTGTCTAGTTATTGTTGGCATATTTACAATTAGCACCTCTGATTCATACCCAATTTAGAATTGCATGTGATCTTTGTTTCAACCATCTATAACTCATGCGCCATCTTATGCCAAAAGTGCTGCTCTATACATGGTGAAATGCAGTGCAATTTTATTTTCAAAACATCTGCCGCTTTGGCTGTCAATAAATTTTGACTTCTATTTATTATGTTGCAGCCCGACTGATATTGCCTATGTCTTTTCTGGATATGCACCTCTTAGCATTCGTCTTGTCCAACAAGCTGTTCGATCTGGATGGTAAGCCCTTTTTTTTTTTTTTTTTTACTTTTTGTGTGTGTGTGAAAATTTCTAATATTTGCAATCAATGCATTGTTGCCTTTGCTTGTTAGTTACACTTTTAACAATGAATATTGTGAAAAAAATGACATAATTGTTCAAATTGGCAATCTCATTCTAAGTTATTTTGTATTTAACTGTAATTGGATTTGGTTTTCTGTAAACTCTTAGGAGATTGTCATAAATTTTGTAAATTGTTTTTCTTACTTTGCTAACTAATTCCCCCCCCACATTAATTATGTTTGTTTTCATTCTCAATTTTGCTCAGAATCTACTGTATTTCTGTTTGTATGTGCATAGTTTTTTGTACTTCGGATATGTTTTACCTCCATTTTTCCAAATTCATCTCATTGCGTGGTTGTATCAGGCGTCCTATTGAAGAAATTTTGAAGTTATTACCTGGGCCTCACTCAGAAACAAAGAGAGTCAGTAAATTTGTTTTTACAATTTTTATGTTGTTTGCAATTTTCTTTCCTTTTCTCTTGGCTTTATTTTTCGTAATTTTAGTATACTTATCTCTCTCTTTGCCTCTCCCCATTTTGGTTTTGAAATCCAGGGTGGATTCCTTAGCAGTTCATCGTATGATTCCTTGCAAGGGGCTTCAGCCAGTAATGACAAGTAAGTCTCAACTCTGTCAATATGTATACTGAAGTATTGGTGTAAGACCAATGTGATAAGATTTTATTAAAGAAGGTTCTGTCCTCCAAAGAATAATGAGGCTAGTATTTATACTAGCATTAACGCAGCTGGCCGTGTAACTACCTAACTAAAACAACTAATCCATTACGGCCATAAATCTCTAACTGAAAAAGAACTAATTCGATCGGCTACAATTCTCTAAAAACAGACAGGAGAGTTGGCCAAAATACGGAAAACAAGACACAACAATCACAACGGTAGCCACCTTACGTCAAGTATTATATGTTGGTCATACCGACTTAGAGGTCTCAGGTTTGAGCCCTCGGGTAAGCTTAATAAATAAAAATTCTTGAGCCACCTTACGTCAAGTATTATATGTTGGTCATACCGGCTTAGAGGTCTCAAGTTTGAGCCCTCGGGTGAGCTTAATAAATAAAAATTCTTGATGTCTCCCGGGTCCGGGCCTTCCCTTCGGTATAGGGGAGCAAAGCTCTGACCCTGGTTATATATATAAAAAAAAAGAAGTGAACTTCAGTATCATTGATAATATATTGGTTGTGAATTTGTTGTGTGTTGATCAATATGTGATATTTGTTTTAAAATTATTGTGCTAAACAATACCGAGGATGGAAACTTTCATTAATGGTAGTTGCATCATGATGCACAAGTGATGATTTCATTGATTTGGCTTTGACAATTAAATGTCTCAACTTGTCATAGAGTGACAGATGGAAGGCGCACGGTTGTACTCGTTGTTTTTATTGGAGGAGTAACATTTGCTGAGATTTCTGCTCTTCGATTTCTCAGTGGTCAGGTATGGAATTAACTTGTCTATTAAATTTTGTTTATCATGTATGGTTTTAGAAAGTTTGATTTAAATAGTATACTTGTTGGACAGTTAACGTGAGTTAGAAAATATTAGGAAGTTAATTTCCCAAGACAAAGAAATACCAAGAAACATTTTCTTTCGAATACAAGCTAAATTGCACTATTTATCATGTATCTACAATTAAGACAGAATAATTGATATTGACATATTCATTAATGACAACATTTTACTTGAACCTACCCCCCACCCGACGAAGAGAACAAATCAATGGTGTTTCATGTTTGTCACTTACAGTTATAACTTTGTAAAAGACTAGTAAGAGTTGGTCATATCCGTATAACAACAGATAAAAGAGAAGGGAAAAGGTAAAAAAAAAAAAAACTTAGGGAAGTAACAAACTGAACGTGCTAAGCCATTTCTTTCATAGGCACAGACTGGTTCCCTGGAACAACTTACATAGTCATCTTTGGCTAAGAATCTAGGATATTTGCCATAGCTTGTCCCTTCGAATTCTAATGGGGTTTACGCTCTATTGGATCAACTGGATATGGATATCCTCTGTTTTTGGGAAAATCTCGATGCATTGTTTTCGTTATTTGTTTATTTTTAGATCTCTTTCCCCCCGAAACTCTCATTCAATTGTTCTCATCTTGCAGGAGGGAATGGCCTACGAGTTGATAGTTGGTACCACAAAGATTGTCAGTGGCCATACCTTGACTGAAACATTTGTGGAGAAGTTAGGCTAATTGTGATTTTTTTAAAGAAAATTTTATTTCATACATCCAAGCTATTTGTCTAATTTGATCTGCAAGAACTAAAAATCAGTTATTGGTTTGTTTGGTAGTTTGGTATAACAGTAATCGTCCAGATCAAACCTTTTTGGTTCACTCAATAGTTTGGTCTGTGCGGTTTCCTTTTCTTTTTGCTCCCTTCAAATTATCTTTTCTTGAGATTAGTCGATCGTGACAATACAGAGTGTTGGTTTATATAAGTTCTTGCAGGAACCTGTATCCTCCAAAAATATGTAAAGAATCCTCTATTTTCTATGGTTTCATATTCCATTTCAGATTGCTTCAAAATAACTGCTATTTGTGCATTTAATCTTGGCACTTTCTTGGGATAGCCTAAAAAATTGGACTTAAATGGTATTTGACCTAGGTTTTCAAAATAAAGTTTTCTTACATTTTTCAAACATTTTTTTTTTTTTTTCATTTTGTTTTCTGTCTCTCGTTCCCTCCCCCTCGCTTTCTCCTCCCCGCCTCCCTCTCTCTCCCTTTTCTTCCTCTCTCTCCCTCTCACATGTTTAGCTGATTCCCTCCCCCTATCTTCTTCCTTCGACGGCGACCACCCCCTCCGTTGTCTTCTTCCTCCGGCGATGATCGCCTCCTCTTACGGTTCCTTTGAAATTGATAGACCACCATCATTGAAACTACCGAGAGTTTAGATGTTCTATGCCCTAGTTTTCTTCTTGATTTTTCCTCTCTACTAAACTATTTCCCTCTTGTTTACCCGAGAAAAGGCCGAGGCCGTCTATGTTTTAGTAGCATCCATTTGTTGTTGGACCAAATCGGAAGGTTGAAGATAGGGGAGGGGTGGAGTGAGAGCAAGAGGAAAAAGAGGGAGCCAGAGTCAGATCCAAAGCGAAAAATAGGGAGCGAGAGCAAGAGGAAAAAAATATTAAAAAAATGTTTGTTGACGTGAGCAAAAAGTTAGAGAACTTCGTTTTGAAAAATTGGGTCAAATATCATTTAGGCACAATTTTTTAGGTCAATCGTACAAAAATCTCCACTTTCTTCACTAAATTTCGAACTAGAGCAATAGAATTCTACAGTAAAATTTCTTCATTGTAAATACAATAATATTATAATAATATAATATCTTTCACTTTTAATGCCTTATGATTACAAGGGTGAAGATGGCATTGGCTTCATTTCTATCACCCCTCAATTAATCAAATCAAGCTTGGAAGTCCCCTGATTCGGCACCAGTTGATTAAACCAATAGCGAATTCGCTTCCACTTTCAACCTTCTAAATAACTATGATATGAGAAACCAAATAACTTTTTGGAATGATGCCAAGATTGTGTTTATAGATTAGCAGATGGTCCATCAAAGCGTTGAAAGAGCTCTAGAATGCTTCCTGCTTTCCTCTTTGCTCTATCTGTGCCATTTTCTGATACTTCTTTCAATGCCTCTTCTGCACCATGTTCCCTAGCTAACTTCAACTGCTCGAAATCGGTACTACAAAGCGACCACAGCACGGCAGCAGCGTTTTCCCGGTTGCGTGGAGAACCAGTTCTGATGAACTCCAGTAGAACTGCCATCGGCTCAGCTTGCCCTATCGCCATCTTTCCTTCATGGTGACTTGCAAGAATGGCCAGAATGGCTAGAGCTTCATCCACCATGCCACCTCCAGCATCTTTCAGAAATCCCACAAGTGGAGTCACAATGCCTGCTCTTACAGCCCTAGCTTTGTTTCCCTGATAGATTGAAAGATTGAAAATAGCAGTGGCAGCATCCTTCTTTCCTCTGGGAGTACCTTCACAAAGCAAGCTTATGAGAGCAGGAATTGCCCCAGCTGCTCCGATCGCGACCTTGTTCTCGTCTATAACGGATAAACTGAAAAGGGTTGCAGCTGCATTTTCCCTTGCCTCCATGCTGCCATTTTTCAACACTTCTACTATAGCGGGTATGGCTCGTAGATCGACGATCGTTCTTTTATTACTGTCGTTGATTGAAAGATTCAATAGTGCTGTAACTGCATGCTCCTGGGTCCTAGTATCCTTTGAGGATAATAGTTCGACAAGGAACGGAATGGCTCCTGCCTCGGCTATACAAATTCTGTTATCTGAATTCCTCTTCGCAAGTAATCGGAGCTCACCTGCAGCTGATCTTTTCTGTTCTGGAGATCCATTTACCAGTTTTAGCAGTAAGGCATCAATGGCAGCCCGATCGCAGTCTGAAATACTGCTTCCAGGTTTCTTGCTTTTACAGCTACCTTGCTTCCTTGGCAGTTCAACGCCATTGTTCTCACACCACAAAGAAATCAAGCTCTTCAAAACGTAATTTGGTGTTAAGGCTGTATGTAGTAAAGCTTGCTGAGTTTTTGGACAGGTTTTGTGCCCTGCATCCAACCATTTCTGAATGCAAGATCTCTCATAAGTCTGCAAAAGGTCGCATGACGGGGTGATGAATAAGCATAACAATAAGGAAAAAAAAAAAAACCACAAAAACAACAATGCACCAGTCAGTTTGGGTGTTCACCTGCCCAGTGGAGACGATGACGGGATCCCTCATCAATTCAAGAGATATGGGGCACCTGAAATCGTCTGGGATGACGGGAGATCTGTGTTTAATGGTTGTACTTTTGTCATCTTGGGAGGTTTCAACTTCTGGGTTTTCTGATTGGACAAAATCCTTCAGCTTCTTTAAAATGGATGACATTTTTCCAAAAACATCCCCTGTGTCTCCTCCATCGATCGAGATCACTAGCTCATGGATCGCTAGGGACTCTTTCTTCAGATCGTTTATAGTCCGAAGATGCAGCTTTTCCGAAACTCTTTTCAATATTGCAGGGTCAGGATCTTTTTCTTCCTCTAAAATGGCTAAATCCTTGTCTAACTGTGCATCAGCTGAACCTACTCTCTCTTTCGCTCGTTTGAATTGGGCATGAACAAGTTCGGTCTGAAACGGATGAAATCAGCAGTTAACCCTTGATATATCGACTGGTAAGTGTAAACTCATGCTACTCAACTCATCAAAATTTGGTACTAAAATGACAGTTACTATTCTCTCTCATTGAAAAAATCCAAACAAAGAGAACATGGCAAATCCTATGCACAATGAACATTCGAGGAGGTAATAACGATACCTGTTCTTGAACCTCATCCGAGATCCCGAGCTTGTCGATGGGAAGCTTGCTGAGTGCTGCTTCAATATCTTCTGTCATATGATGAAACTCAAGTACTATCTTCTCTAACTGCGAAGCCTGAGACGCAAAAAGGAGAACGAAAATTCACTAAACCATTTGATGAATTATGGTAACAAGTTCAAAAAAACTTGAAAGCTAATATTCCCTAGTCAAAGTAGATAATATTCTACAAATTACTCAGTCTCCAGTGAATAGCCGATCAAGTAAAGAATCACAAACACAATAGTTTCATCATCTTCCTCATTTCTTCCCTTTTGATTACAGAAGCCATATAAAATCTTCAAAGCTAGAGATTAACATGACTTTTTTCTTCAAACAATGGAACAAATTATGAACAAATACAAAAATCTTCTGGAACATCTGACCATATCTCTTATCCACAGATGATCAGCCAAGAAATTTCATTGAAACACGATGAAATTGCCGTCACAAATGACCCAGAAATCAGTACTTCGAATTCTAGTTTCATCATCTCAGATTCTCAACAACCAAACAGAAAACTCAAGAACAAGAAACATAAAAGAAACAGAATTCAATACCTGAAATAGCTTGCTACCTCGGCTGATCGACCTAAGAAGCTCTGTAGCAGAATCCAAAGCAATTTTAAGCAACTCCAAGCCCTTAAGAACATCTAATCCAAGTTCTTCTTCTCCATCTCTCAATTCCTCAAACAGAGGGCTTAAGAGCTTGGCCCTTCGAATCATATCCCCATACATCTTCTTACAGATGCCGTTACACTCAGGAAGCCCCGAAATCTCCCTCACAGACTCGGCCAGTTGACTGACCACCATGTCTTTCAGCTCCTTCTCCGACGGACCCATCTCGAGATTCTGCAAAATGGTGAAGAAATGCCCTCGAATTCAAGGGTTTCGAGGATTTGGAGGAGACCCAGATGAGAGAACCGGCTCAATTGCGATCGAACTGTTCAAACTAGGATGATTTGGTTAGAAATTTAGAAATGGGGTACGTGAAAAACTCCATGGATGTTGAATTTGCAGATAAAATTGAAAAAATCAAAGAACGGAAGTATTTATAATGCTAAGAATTGAGGAAAAAGTAATTGAATCATTGGAATGCTTACCGACTATGAATGGGTAAATTAAAATGGAAAGAAAAATTAAGTTTGAGGCTTAGGTGAGCCGTCGAGGACTCGAGGGAGATGATTTAATTTGACGACGACATAGAGCAAATTAATATATAATATTTGGGGTTTTTTGTGATGTAAAATTTTTGGACTTTGCCATTGGAGAAGACTTTTATGGGTTTCGAGAATACCACAAAAGAAGGAAAGGGAAAAAATTGGACGAGGTCAAAAGTCAACAGGATGGCGTTGTAGTATTGAAATGGAATTCATAGATTTTTTTTTTTGAAAGAGAATGGAATTCACTAATACCTTCCCACCAAAGAAAAATGGAAGTTGGGTTTGAAAAAGGATAATACTTGGCTTCATACGGGTATAAAGGCATTTTCATGCTCCACCATTCCATTGTTGACAACAAGAAAAGAGAAAGCACAACTAAGAGCGAGAAAGGTGGAAAATATTTTCTCTCTTTGTTGTCAACAATTTATAGTGGGGGCAAGGAGATTTATGCATACAAGATGCAACCAAGTATTGTTCATTAAAAAAATCCACTATAGAAAAAAAGGTAAATTAGGGCCTGTTTGGTAGGCAATTTGAATCCTATTTTATGTTTCCGAATTCACTGAGTTCAGTGAATATACATTTGACAGATGTGTTTTTGAAAACTATTTATGTATTATGTGATCCAAATAGTGGAAATTCTGAAAACCACATTTTTATGTTTTCATTATATCTAGATTTTGAATTTGAAATTTTAAAATGCAGAATTATATTAAAAAAGACAAAAACTTTAATAAATATAGCATTTCATGTTATAAATTTAATTTATTTTTAATAAATTAAAATATGTATAATATAATATAATACAAATTATATGATATTGTAAAATAATAATTATACAAAATTTATAAAAAAAAACATGTTCCTAAATTAATTAATAATGGTTCATATTTAACCTAATATTTAGTTTTGCAACTACAACTAGTTTTATGGTCTATAAATATATTATAGAACACATTTTAAACAATTGTTTAAATTGAAATTCAATTTCTAAATCTACTACTAAATGCATTTCTGAAAACATGAAATACAATTATGTTTTCATTAAATCTTTGTTTTCAAAATTTTGTTTCCAGATTGTCTACCAAACAGGTCCTTAGGAACCCATTTTTCTCTCTCTCTCTCTCTATATATATTTGGCAAAGATAGGGAAAATATAAAACATAAAAAAGGAGGATCCCACAGTTCCAAATTAAGGCACAAGACAAGAACAAAGAAAAACACCAACAAACCAAGAACCAAAACAAACGTCAAACAAAAAGATCCCAAGGTGACGAGAGAAGTCCTCAGTCACCTTGACAGAAGACACACCTAACCAAGTAGAACACCGAAGAAAAAAAATCGATTGCACAACCTGAAGAAGGACCTGAGGAGGCTGCGTGCAAGAATCATGAACTCGATAGTTACGTTTATGCCATAAGTGATAAATTATTGCACACCATGCTACCCTCCACACTTGAGTATGCAAACACTTACCTACACTAAGCTAATAGATCCAAGCTAGCTTTGTAGCCCAAAAGGAGATCAGGTGTGAGGAACGACCCCACAACAGTAGCTCACCAAAAATAGACCTGCTAAAAGGGCACTCAAAAAATAAATGGTCACGAGATTCAACTGCTCACTATAGAGAACATAATTTGCAGGACAGAGGGATTCCAACAATGAAGACGATCCTGCATAAGAAATCTATCCCGAACAACAAGCCAAGCTTTAAGGAGTGCCTATGAGTGTTTCCACAAAACCACCAAAGCCTAAACCACGGTACCATAGACCATTTAGAATGAAGCGAATTCCAAGAACTAGCCACAGAGAAAATACCAGAACTCAGGGCCTACTAGTCTATGCACAAACAGAAGACACATAGATAGATAACTGCTCCAAGTCCGATGAAATAGATGGCAACACCAAGTCCATCCAACTGAAAAAAATCAGACATCTTCGCATGAAGGATACTTTCAGCGTCTAAATGACTCTCGTATTGTACTGTTGAAGAATAGGGCCACTTGGTAACCACTGGTCAAACCAAATTGAGTATCGCTGCCCATTGCCAACCAAAAAACTCACTAACGGGCACAATCTATCCCGTACACCACAAATAGCTCTCCAACACCATGAGGAATTACCAGATGTACGCACTGCCCAAATACTACGCTAAGGCAAGGAACCTATAATTTCTAACTCATTTTAATTTGATATTTATAATTTTAAAAGTTTTAATTTAGTCCTTGTGATTTAATTAAACTTACAAAATTATCTATAAGCCGTCTTTTACTTACACAAAATGTACCTGGTTTTTCCTACTTTTTATCCAATCATAAAATTTAATACAATCAACAAAATAATAATAATAATAATAACAACAACTCATTACAATGTAATAAAAAAAAGGAAGAAATTTTAATATAGGTGACAATTCACATTATTCTATTTGTAAATATAGTAACGAGATTATGATTTTACAAATATGACAACTTTTCAAATCTAAGTATAACTCAACTAGTTAAAACATATACTCTCGATCAAAAGGTCAGAGGATAAAATCCCTCAATCTTCATATTGTTGAGCATTTTTTTTTTCTTCATATCTCTCAATCTCCATCTCCCTCCATCACATTCTTATTTTAGACATTTTTAATGTAATTTCCTTTTTATCATCATATGTCACCGATATATTACCGATAAACATCTATCACCAATAAATCGATAAATTGTAAATCGATGATAAGTGTCCATCATCGATAGACGTGTGGGGTTGAGACATCGTGAAAGAAGAAAACTACTGCCATTTTCAAAGCCATTTTAGTGTTTTTTGTGAGTGTTTTTTGATAGACGTGTGTGTTTTTTGCTATATTTGTAAATTTCACATTGTTGTTATATTTGTAATTAATTGGGTTTAGTTTTGCTATATATATGCAAGCATCCTAAAAAAAATGTGTTACATATTTAATATGGTAATGACAGTGACGATTTGTGAGGTTTGACTAAATCATAGAGATGAAATTGAAACTTTTAAATTTTATGAACTAAATTAAAAATATGCTCAAAGATGAAATTCATATTATGTAATTTAATCAAGATCTTAATCTACATTGCTTTAAACTAAAGGGTACTTGCAACACTCAATCGTGTTCACTTGATTTTTTTTGGATTAAAAAGCACTTCTAGTTTCTAAATTTTCATGAAAGTAACAATTTAGTCTCTGAACTTTATTTTATAATAATTTAGTCATTGTGCTTTTAAATTTGTAACAATTTAGTTCCTATATTTTCAAATTTGTAACAATTTAGTCTCTATCGTAAAAAATTTCATCAAACTTAATTTTCGATTTTTATTATTTAACGATTTAGACTTTGTAGCTTATAAACATATTGGTTCCATAATTAGGTTATTGATCTACCTAGCTACGTAAGAAATCCTCATAAAATCTTAACAATAATTTTAACGATTGGGACAAATCGTTACAAATTTTAAAGTAGAAGGACTAAATTATTATATAGTAAAGTTTATGGACTAAATTGTTACAAAATTAAAGTATATGGACTAAATCATTATAAAACAAAGTTCATGACTAAATTGTTACTTCTATAAAAGTTTAGAGACTAAAAGTGATTTTCATTTACAGGTCACATAGTGTCAATTTTTTTAGTTCACAATATGCTCAAGTTGGCCCACATCGTGTGAAATCAATTAACATCATTACAATAGATATCCTTATTATTTAATTAACAATTTCAAGTATGAGATTGTATAAAACCATTCTTTAAAAAGAATCCATATAAGATCATGGTTCTGAATTTAGAGATGTATTTAAAAATTTTAAAATCTATGGATTAGACAGAGATAGGCACTAAAGTTTAGAGAATGAAATGGCAATTTAGGTATTTGATATATATATATTTTGAAAAAGTGAGAAATTTTATTTAGATGAATATTTGAAAATAGAAATGTAGTAAAAAAAAAAAGTAGTCAGTTTCAAAAAAAAAAAAAAAATTGTAGTGAGTCAATTGCGCGTATACACCAAACGTGTGGCCAAATAAATCACGCGCCGACGAAGCCGGTTTAAATGAGAGGGACACCCAGTGGGCCCTCCTTCTAGATATCTAATTCCACGTATTATTAATTTCATTTCAAAATAATAATATATATATATATATTTCAAAAACAAACAAAGATCTTTTAGTTAAAAATATATATACAATTGGTTCTTTGAATTTTTATCCCCTTTTTATTTTGGTTGTTAGATCTCTTTTAAAATTTTGATTTAGGTCCATGAATTGTTATTTATCTTCATTTTTTGCGATTGAACCCCTTTTTTTTTTTTTTTTTTTTTTTTTTTTTTTTTTGGTCATAAAAGAGACCATCTAGATGATGAATAACAAAGGATGTTAGGTGACTTTTTTTAACACGAGCTAAATATGAAAATTTGAGAGTTAAATTGATTAAAATTGAAGATTAAAATAGAAATTGAACAAAAATTTGTGGTTAAAATATAAATTCAATAAGTTTGAGGATAAAAATAGAAAATGAGTTACGGTTTATGAGTTCATCTATATATAGAGAGAGTTCGTGGAGTAAAGATTTAAACGTCTGACAATTTAGTCTAATTGAGTTATGCTCAAATTAGCATCAAAACTCATATTTAAATCTACAAGATAACAAGATGTTATTTGATTTTTTTTAAGAATACTCTATTTATTATTTATTACTCTAATAAATAATATATTTGAAATCTCACTCTCTATTCTAACCAAATGCATCATTTAAATCCATTTTAGAAATTCGCACCATACAAAATAGAATCGATAATTTTAGTATAAATTTAATACTTGAAAGTTTAAGTATATATATAATTTATCTCATTGATATAATTTTTCATACAAATCAAGAAAATAAATATATTATAAATTAAGAGTCGTTGCAAACTAAACCTAACTCAAATAGTTAAGACATTGTACTTTTGACTAAGAAGTAAATTATCTACCTGTTGAATTCAAAAAAATGAAAATGAAATTAAGTCAAGATTTGTTAGCTCAGGTGACTATTTAATGATTTAATAAATATAAATGATTTCTGTAACCATAAAAATAGAATTTATATGATAGTCATAGAGGATAAAGTTAGGTGTGAAATATTTGAAAATTTCTTCCACTAAGGTCATGATTAGTTATTGGAGGCTGCTTTTGAAATACAAAAATTAACACGAAATGGCTTCAAGTACAATGCATTTAGGCCATTGTGATGTTGGGAGAAAATAATAAAAATAATAATAATAATTACTAAAATATTAAATTCTCCCCTTCCACAGGATAAGCCAACCAAACAAGAGTCACAATAATAATTTAAAGAGAGATAGGGAAAAAAAAGAACGAGACCGAAGTTTATACTGGTTCGCCCCAAACTCGGGACTACGTCCAGTTTCTGCAACTGCAGTTCTACTAAATGGGAGATTACAAAAAACCTCAAAAAACCTCAAACTCGCACCACAAACTAACCCTCAATAGCCCAACAATGACTATTGACTTCCAAGTATCACAACTCGATAGCTTGGGATAAACAACGGAGAATAAACCCTCAAACCCACAAGAAGAAAAAAAAACTCTTTTTTTCTCTCTTACAGTATATTGCCCACTGCCGCACACTTCAAATACTGAAAGAATAACTTCAGCTTCACAAAACGAAATCGCAAGAAAAACCACACCCTCGGTCACACTTTTTCTGCACACAAAACATAATATATATGTATTTATGCATACCAAAGAAAAGACCTAATGGGCCTTAATCCACCAAGTGGGCCATAGCTCTAACAAACCAAAAATTACTGTGTGCATGTCGTGAGGGTTTATGGTAATTCCGTAGCTTCAATTTGGCTCCACCAAAAAACTCCCTAACAATCTCCCACTTGGAGACAAAATGACGATCTTGTCTTCCACTGCAACAAAGCTCTGATCACCTTGGCAAACTCCAAGGCCTAACTCCCACTACAACTGTTATTTCTGAACTTCTTGGCAAACTCCAAGACTCAAAATACTTGAAAAACAACAAAGTCACAAAACAGACAACCATCAGAAAATAACTGTAGTGCATCTGTGCTCGCCCCGAGGTATGGGCTCACTACGTGGACCTGTCTCCCAGACGAAAAAGACAGACACGTACTCCCACTTCAGCTAAGTAGTAACAACTGACATCTTCTTCACTCCTGAATCATTGTTCTTGAAGAAGATACACTCTGAGAAGGGCTTGAATCCTCTATTCAAACCTGCTGCCAAACTAGAGACCTTACCTTTGACCTTAGCAACTGCTCTGGCCTTCCACTTCGATGCCTCCACTCGCCTAGGCGACTTCTTCAATTCAATTGACCGTCTGACAATTGGGGGTTCATGATAGCCATCAACTTTCTCTCTTGGACTTCCCAATTGTTTCTGAACTGAAGGAACCTGATCTAACTGATCAAAATTGGCTATCATTGCTGCTGGCTCAACTATACCTCTACTACAACCATCTGCAGCTTTAACTGGCATCCACTGTCTCTTCAATCCTTTGGCAACATACAACCGACATCTGTACAATGTAGATTTCCTGTGGCCAATTGCCACTACCTGGGATCCTATCCTGAGTTTACACTGGCTTTTGCCAAACTCACACCTGTAGCCCTCATCTGCTAACTTGCCAGTGGAGATGAGATTCATCTTAACGCTGGGCACAAACCTGACATCCTGCAGTACCAATTTATTCCCACATTCTGTCTTCAGACTGACCTCTCCAATCCCATTAGTCTTGGATGTTCTACCATTTCCCATCCTCACAAGACCATGATATCCTCCTGTAAAGGATGTGAACAAACTCCTATCTGAAGTTATGTGTACAGTAGCTGCGCTGTCTAAAATCCACTCAGATGAATTTCTACAGTTCTCTGTGTCACTCCCAACACATACTAAGGCATCTTGCACTACATTTGCCTCCCGTTTTTCTTTCTTTTCTAGATCCTCTTTCAACTTTCTACACTGACTCTTAAAGTGACCTTTCTTGTGACAGTAAAAGCATTCTATCTCTTTATTCCTATAATCCCACTTCTTCCTACTGCTACTCGTTGTACTTTCCTCATTAATCTTCTCTTTACCCTTAGTCACAACCAAAGCTGATCCTATAGTAGACTCTTTACTACTACCCTTTCTACGAATTTCCTCAGCTAAGGCTAAATCACAAACACCTGAAAATTTCAGAGTATTTTCTCCTACCGAATTAGACACTGCTGTCTTCATCGTTTCCCAACTATCAGGTAAGGAGGTTAATAACAGAATAGCATTCACTTCATCAGTAAATTCTATTTTAACTGATTTCAATTGATTTATCAAAGTGGTTATCTCATTTATATAGGAATTCACAGAAGCATCCTCAGCCATACGCATATTGAAAAACTTCCTAAGCAGATAGATCTTATTATTTGTGCAGGGTTTTTCATACCTGTTTGTGAGCGCTTCCATTAATTTAATTGCAGTTGTCTCACCGGCTACCTGACTAGCCACGTCCATTGACAGACACATTCTTATTGCGGCAACTGCTTCTTCATCCAAAGTCTCCCAATCTTCGTCTTTCATTCCTTCCGGTCTCTTTTTCAAAGCCTTACCCAGCTTTTTAACAGTCAAATAATCTTTGACCATCATCTTCCAATATCCAAAATTTTTCCCATCAAACTTCATGACTCCATCAAAACTTGTTGGCTCCACATATCCCATGACTCCTGAACCAAAAGCTCTGATACCACTTGTTGGGAGAAAATAATAAAAATAATAATAATAATTACTAAAATATTAAATTCTCCCCTTCCACAGGATAAGCCAACCAAACAAGAGTCACAATAATAATTTAAAGAGAGATAGGGAAAAAAAAGAACGAGACCGAAGTTTATACTGGTTCGCCCCAAACTCGGGACTACGTCCAGTTTCTGCAACTGCAGTTCTACTAAATGGGAGATTACAAAAAACCTCAAAAAACCTCAAACTCGCACCACAAACTAACCCTCAATAGCCCAACAATGACTATTGACTTCCAAGTATCACAACTCGATAGCTTGGGATAAACAACGGAGAATAAACCCTCAAACCCACAAGAAGAAAAAAAAACTCTTTTTTTCTCTCTTACAGTATATTGCCCACTGCCGCACACTTCAAATACTGAAAGAATAACTTCAGCTTCACAAAACGAAATCGCAAGAAAAACCACACCCTCGGTCACACTTTTTCTGCACACAAAACATAATATATATGTATTTATGCATACCAAAGAAAAGACCTAATGGGCCTTAATCCACCAAGTGGGCCATAGCTCTAACAAACCAAAAATTACTGTGTGCATGTCGTGAGGGTTTATGGTAATTCCGTAGCTTCAATTTGGCTCCACCAAAAAACTCCCTAACATGTGATTCTAAAACTTTTAGTTATTTCAAATTTTCTTTAAAATTTTGGTTAAATTACAGGCTTATTCTCTCAACTTTGAGATTTGTATCTATTTGGTCTCTGAACTTTCAAAAGAGTTTAATAAGTCTATTCTTTCAATTTTATGTTTATTAGGTCTCTGTCAAATTCAACTTTTTTTTAAAAATTAATTGATCTATTAAATATAAATAGTTAAAATATCATTTTGGTCCTTATACTTTGAGTTTCATTCTATTTTAGTCCATATACTTTTAGATGTCCAAATTTAGTCATTGTACTTTCAATTAAATTTAAAATTAGTTCATACTGTTAGTTTATTATTAACTTTTCTAAAAAAAATATTAATCTCTATTAATCTTTCCTCTATAAATTTTGAAAATATGTTCACGTTGTGTCGTTTCTTGCATGAAAAATATTATTATTTAACTAATTTTAATAAAAATTAACTTCCAAATAACAATAGGGACCAATTTTAAGTGTTATTGAAAGTACATGGACTAAATTTGGACATTTGAAAGTATAGGGACCAATATAGAATGAAGCCTAAAGTACAAGGACCAAAATGGTATTTTAACCAATATAAATTTGAATTTTATGTCTAATGAAACCTTAAAATTTCAATTTTGTATTTAGTAGATTCGTGAATTTTAAAAAATTTGAAAGTTTAGATACTAAACTTATAATTTTAAAAGTTATGGGATCAAAATAGACACAAAACTCAAAATTGAGGGACTAAATTTGTAACATTATTATTATTATTATTTTATTATTATTTTATAGTTTTGACTATGCTCTAATTTTTAGTGCTTTAAGACCCACTTTTTTGTCATTTCAAATATGATGCATAAGAAAATACATTTTTTTTGGGGGTGTATTTGATGAGATTTATTCATCATACTCAATATGTAATAATATGTCGATGAGTTGAGATTTGATATTTTATGTAAGATTAGTAAGACAGGATGACTTGAAATTAATAAGTCCCTAAAGTACTAGCTAGGATGACAAGTATTTGTGCAATAAAATGTAACGATTCTAAATTGTTTTAAACAACATCAAAATACTAGTATATAATTGAGGGTCTTACAAGTTTAAATAATTATATGTTATAAAGCTAATCGTCAAACTTAACTAATGCTAATCCTTATGGACGTGCTTGACTTAAAAATTGGATTCAGATTCAGGTGTTTTAATAGGCATAATTTGATTATGTTTGGGTTTTGTTAGGCTCATTAACCATGATGAATTGAGCGTGTTAGAAATATGACATAATGGAATGAACTTTATTGTCTATTTTTATAGTTAATATAAATAATTGGTGTCCATATAATATAGCCCTATAGGAAAATATAGAAAGGTCAATTTGGAAATCAATCTACATTCGGTTGAGGAGGTGGCCATTTAATTTTATTAGGAAAATTTTAAGTAATAGCTAGAAAATAATAGCCATAATGAGAAACAACAATATTCAGAATTATGGTTACCATAATTTTAGAAGAAGAGAGTGAATAGTTTTCATTCCATTTATACTCCTGATATGTACTCGTATTCACAGTCAACCTTCACCGACTGCAAATAGATTTCTTTTAAAAAGAAAATATCTTCAATATTCTCTCATTGTCTCTCACCATATCTAACTTGCCCCCTAGATTTATGCATTTTTAAATTCATTCTTATTTTTTGAATTTCTCCATTTTCAAACGCTTCATCTTAATCTTAGATATTAATCTCCTTTATTTATTGCCCTTTTTTTAATAACAAAATCATCCCAAAAACTTTTGCTAAAATATCAATATAACATTTTTTTTTGTTTTTTCTTTAATTTCTCAAGATGAGAGTTCATGAACGAAAACTGTGCTTGGGTAAATGGAAAAAGGAAAAGAAATGCAGAGAGGAAGTTGCGGGAAGGAAGAAATGAAACACATCCGATTTTTGGAAGCAGAAATGATTGTAGATATAAATATATACCTCGAAAATACGATTAGTCAACGACCCCTACTCAATCCGTTTCTATCGGTGGAGGCTGAAGGAGGCGAAATGGACTGTAGGAGGATGAGAAAAGATAAAACGGAGCTGTAGATTTAAGGAAATCGAACAAATATGAGGGTTTCAAATGAAATGGGCTGTTTGAGAAGATGGGGAGTTTTAGACCATATGGGTTAATTGCTTGAAAAGATGGAGGGTTTTCGATTAATTCTTTTGATGTTCATTTTACATTGACAAGTTAGAGTTACTCATTTTCGTGCTCAGGTGAATGTATATATTCCAAGATACCCATATTTAAACCATGTAATCATAGGTCTAATTACGATTATATATGCACAATAGAAGCTATCTAGGGCATTTTTTTTTATCAGTGTGTTCATCTATAACTACGATTATTGATCCCATGAGCTATTTTCATAAGTTTTTGTGCATATTTTAGTCGTTGAATATGCAATACCATTATAGTAGCAATTAATTTAAATTAATGTCACATATTACTATTTTCATGTTCAAGTGACAGATGTATATATATTCTAATATACTCATATTAGTATATATATTATAATATACTCATATTTAAATTTATCATGATGTAATCATAGGTCTAATTACGATTATATACACACAATAAAATTTATTTATAGTGTGTTTATCTGTAATTACCATTATTGACCCCAAAAACTATTTTCATAAGTCTCTCTGCACATTCTGGTTGTTGAATTTGCAATACCATTATCCAAAAAGGATTATAGAATGAAATTGTAATTTATGCTTACACAATTCATCATTTTGAATATTGCCCTTATCACTTTGTGTAATTTATGCAATTTATAATCTCTCGATCTTTAATATTAAGAATTTAGAGTTTTTTTTTGAAAGTCATGTTAGTCTAAAGATTTAGATTTTATTCAAAGTTGTTACATTTTATTGGAAGCAAATTGCACCTCTCTTAATGTTGCATTGTTTTAGGCTTACCTTTATTTTTTTTTATAAAAAAACTAGAAAATATAGGTTAGGGGCATTTACGTTCGAATCTAATTTAAAAAACATATTATTAAAAATGAAAAATGTAGATTTAGATATTTCTACAAAATCTAAACAGTTCAATTATTTTTCAAGTTGGCCTATTAATATTTAGCTATATATCTTGCCCGATTGTATTTATATAGCTTTACTATTGATTCATATACTACAAATTATACTTATAGTTTTTAGTTCCAAAAGTTTCAACTTGATTTTTATTTGGTTTATCAATGACATTGACATTAATGATTTATTGAGAAAAACTACTTTTTCAAAATTAGAAAACATACAAGAAATATCTAGATTTTGCAAGTTTATGATCCATACCATAGTAGTATTATTTAAAAGGTAACGATTTAGTTCTTGAACTTTAAAGAATAGTTATAAATGACTTAATGAATTTGTAGCCCCCGGCTTCATTCTAGGGGAATTCTCTCTAAAAAACATTCCTATTATCTGTTTTAATGCAAATTATTTTATACAGCTATGGTAGTTTTTAGCCACTTGAATATGTCAAGTTATACTACATTATAATAATATAAAATAGGTTAAATTACAAGTTTAGTCTATAAACTTTTAAGTTTATGTCTATTTGATCCATGAATTTTAAAAAGTGTCTAATAGATCTCTGAACATTCATATTTGTTTTTATTTGGTTCCTAAAATTTAAAAGTGTCTAATATTTCCTTAAACTTTCAATTTTGTGTCTAATAGGTTTTTGAATTTTTAATTTTGTGTCTAATAGGCCATTGACCTATTTGACTTTTTTAAAATTCAAGGATGTACTAGACACAAAATTAAAAGTTAAGAGTTCTATTATAAATAAAATTCATAAATTTTAATTTTATATCTAATAAATTAGTCAATTTTTAAAAATTTCAAATATGTCAAGGACTCACAAAATTGAAAGTTTAGAGATTTATTGGACATTTTTACAGTTTAAGGATCTATTAGAACAAAGTTGAAAATTCAGAGATCTATTAGACACTTTTTAAAGTTTAGTAACAAAATAGACACAAATATGAAAGTTCATGGACTAAACTTGTAATTTAACCTATAAAATACAAATTTTATTACCATTAATATAAAAAAAAACATACTTGCAAACTTAAACAGCGACTAAAAAATCACGCACACACTATTATTGATGCATAACACATGGCATGAAAGCAACAAAGAAACATCAACTCAATTTTGATCCTTGTACTTTTAAAATGTGTAGAACTTTTTTAATGTCTATTTTAATCCCAAACCTTAATAAAATAATCATTTTGATCATTTATATTATTATTATTTTTATCTAATATATTTGCTTGGCCTATGGTTGTCTAAACTATGTGTCTTCAAGTTATGCTCATATTTATATATGTAGTATACCTAAAGAAACTATGTCATTAATTTGTTTAAAACAAAAACAAAATAAGTAACAGCTAGAGCTACAGTTTTTTAAGGGGCAAAAAACAAACATTTTAAAAGTTGAAAATCAAAATGTGAATTTAAAAAAATAATAGCCAAAAGTGAGCATAAAAAATTAAGAGATTTCATTAGTAAAAAGACTTGGATGGATTGATTTAAATATTTGTTTAACATATCTTTGGAAAATATGCTATTCACAAATTGGAATAATATTTTTCTTCAAAAGAAATATCGAAGAAGAAGAAGAAGAAAAAAAGCCTAAACTAAAAATCAGTAAACTATTTGCTGCTCCTGCTGCTGCTGGCGGAATCGAAAACCCAAGCATTCTGCCGGCGGATCTCCTCCTCCTCTTCCGGCAAAAAATCATTCTCAATGTTAAACATCCTCCGAATCTCCTCCGGCTTCTTTCCGGTGATGAGATCGGCGACTTTCTGGCAAGCTCGATGGAGCAATCCGCTCACTTCCAGGTAATTCGCCGCCATTATAAGCTCATACATTACATCCATATCCAAATCCACGAACTCGCTTTCCCAATCTCGAAGTGCTTTCTCAGTCAATTGCTCATCGACGTGCTTCACAATCCACTCAATCACCATCCTCAACATTCTTCCCCTAACATTCGGCAATGGAATCAGAATCTTCTCGTCATTGGACGTAGACTCTTTCAGTTCTAGCAAATTCAGAATCACTTCGGATTGCTTTGCGATCGCCTCTCTGACCTCGAAGATTTCGTTATCGGATGACTTTAGTTGAATCGTCCTCATGGTGGAATTATTGATGCGATTGATGATCGAAGGATGGAGTTGAAGAAACAGAGATTTAGGGAATTTTTGAAGATGAATGAAAGAATTGATGAATGAAGGTATTTAATGGCGATTAGCGGCTAAATCCTGAGGGATTTAGGTTTATTTATTTTTTTATTTTTTTTTGGGGGGGGGGGGGGGGGAGATTTCTCGATCGATCCCCATTTCTTCTAGGAATTGAATTTTGTTTTCACTTGGATTTCTTTTTGGGTAATTGTGAAAAATATACCAGGATAGAAAAGAGGTAAAATAAGCTTTTGGTAGGTGGGATTTGAATTTAGTTTCTATTTAGTCCATAAGTTTTCAAAATTGACACTTCTGGTTATTGAAATTTGAATTTATTTTTCATTTGGTCATTGAGTTTTCAAAAGTGATAGGTTTGATTCTTAAGGTTTGAATTTAATTTTTAATTGGTCTCTAAAGTTTGAAATTGATTTTTAATTAGTCCCTAAAGTTTGAAATTGATTTTTAATTGGTCCCAAAGTATAAAAAACAATACATATATAAAACATGTTCAACTCATCTAAAAAATACATATCATTATAGTCTAGTTAGCATAGGTTAACTACCAAGTTGTCATTCCATTAGGTCAATCAATTAATGCAACTTTACTAGAGACCATTTAGAAACCAATTTCAAATTTCAAGGACTAACTATAAATGAAATTCAAACTTTGGAGGTCTAACATGTCAAAAAACACACGGACTTAAAAATTAAGTTCAAATCTCAGAGACCAAAAATATATTTTGACATAAAAAAATATTTACAATATGATATAGTATGTTTAAATATTTTGAAAATGGAATAATAGAAATTCAACTTAGAAATTCTCCATCACTGAATATCACTCTATTTTTTCCCTTCACTCCATTTAACCCCCTCTGCCACTTCATAAAATATTTTCCTTTGCGCAAATATTCTCTCTCCTCAACAGCTTTTAGATGGATGGAAATAAGTTTATAACCAGTCTGATTGAAATTGAATCCATTGCAGGATTCAAGGTCCTTGATATCATTTGAAAAAAAACAAAGCATTTGTTTGTCCCACATCGACAAAATAGGTAATGGAGCATCTTCTTTATAAGCGGAACGTGAGTGATTGCCAATCGCCGAGCTCAGTAGTGTGAGCTTGTAACCCATACGGGGGCATTAAATTGGTTGAAGGTTGGTTCAGCCCACTGAGAAGGGCTTCTTCAGGTAAATTCTGGCCCGCCCGTTCCAAGTAAGGAGTTGGGCCTTGGGCTTTGTGCGAAGGCACAGAGACCATTGCCACTAGATTTGGAGGACACCGCGTGAGGCTGGTTTCACAGAGCAGCGTAACCTCCCGCTCCTGTCGGTGGAAGGATAACGGGCCGGTTCTTGGGGGGCCCATTCTCTTAACTCAGTGGGAAGCTTCTCAGCCCGACAACCATTTTTTTTCCCGACTACTCTCTATATTTATAATATTATTAGAAAATAAATCGTATCTCCTTATTTATAATTCTTAAACAATTGGCAAGGGTGGTTGGTAAAATTTTGATCATATAGATTTTGGTTCAAAGTTGTTATTTGCAAATTCAGTTTTTCATTTGATGTGGTCTGATCTTTACATGATTTTCTGTTTAGGTCCATAACTGGTTTAGTATAGAATGTAGGTCTTAAAATTTGTCTCCAAAATAAACAAGTGGTTTGATAACCATTTAATTTTTTGTTTTTAATTTTTGAAAGTTGTGATTGTTTTCTCACTATTTCTTACATGATTTTAATATTTTTTAATAAAATATTTGAATTCTTAGTCAAATTCTAAAAACAAAAACTACTTTTTAAAGTCATGTTTGATAATCATTTGGTTTTTAATTTTTGAAAATAAACTTATAAATACCACTTTTTAAAGTCATGTTTGATAATTATTTGGTTTTTGTTTCTGAATTCTCTATGAGATCTCAAATTTCTGAACCTCCTAAATGGAGGAGGGAACTCTCTTTTTATAGAGTTCCCCAAGGCCCCCAAGTGGGCTTGGGCTTGACTGTTGGACTGAGTTTGGTTGACTTTGGGCTTGGCCTTTGGACTGAGTCTGGCTAACATTGGGCCTAAACTTTGTTGGATTAAGGCATCACATTTGAGATTTGTCTAAATAAAATTTTAAAAAAATCTCTTCAATTAGAAATTTACCATTAGAAATTAATAATTTAAATAGAAATTTTCTAAAAAAATATTTTATTTAATCAGAATTTAAAAAATAAATAAAAAATATAAACGGGAAATAATTCCCCTCGGGGAACCTGATCCCTACAATAATTGATACATGAGATATGTGTAAGAGTTGAATTTACATTCTCCAGGTTACAAGTTAGGCAACTTAATATCCATAGATTAGGTTGATACATGAGAGTGTTTTGACGTGTTTTGAGAACACTCGTATGAATAGGAGAACATTCAGTATACTTTGCCAAATAGGAGAACATTCAGTATACTTTGCCAAATAGGAGAACATTCAGTATACTTTGCCAAAGTCTTGAAGAAAATCACGAACCAGTTTGGATAGCTCTTCGACTTTGAAAATTTCAACCTCGTTTTATAACCATTTGATTTTTGATTTTTGAAAATTAAGCCTATAAATATTACTTCTACTTATGGGTTTCCATGTAAAAATTAGGCTCCGTTTGGTAACCAATTGATTTTTGAAAATTAAACTTGTTTTATCTCAATTTCTCTACAACGAGTTTCATCTCTTAAGTAAAGATTTGAATTCTTAGTCAAATTCCAAAAACAAAAACAAGTTAAAAAAAAGTATTTTTTTTTTAATTTTCAAAACTTGACTTGATTTTTGAAAAAATATGCAAAACAAACAATTTATAGGCTTAATTTTCAAAAACAAAAATCCAAAAACCAAAATGGTTATCAAACGAGACCTTAGTTTTCAAAAAGGTGTTTTTAGAATTTAGAATTTGGCTTTAAGAAATATGAAAACCATGGTAGAGAAGATGCAAATTATTGTAAAGAAATTGTAAGAAAACAAGCACAATTTTCAAAAGCTAAAAATAAAAAACTAAAACCCTGTTTGATAACCATTTGGTTTTTAGTTTTTGAAAATTTCATGTATTTACTTGTTTTGTTATCTACATTTTAACAATGTTTTTAAAAATAAAGTCATGTTGATAGTTTTCAAAAACTTATTTTTATTTTTAGAATTTGGCTAAGAATTCAAATGTAGAGAAAGAGAAAACATTCCAAAATTAACAGGATTGAAGATGAAGATTGGTGGACTGAAATGAAGAAATTGAGAGTGAAATTTATAGCGAGAGAAAGGACGATCAGTGGCGCGAATTGTTGGTTTAGGTGCGGAATTCGTTTCCCCAATCTTCTAGGTTTTTGCCAATTCTCTTACAAACTTAAAACTGATTCTTCTTAAACCTCAAACGTTGAAAATTTACATTTAATAGACATTGTTTTAAATTTTCAAAAATTGCTTATTACACAATTAAAAATTAAAAGTTATTGAAGATTGAATAAGTTGAACCATTTGGTTTTTGGAAGCCCTCTAAATACTACTTCCACAAATAAAACACCAAATCTTTATCAAAAATTGATTCCCATTAGTAAAAAGATAATTTTTCCAAAAAAAAAAAAATAAAGACCATTTAAACACTCTTTTTAGAGACTAAACAATATATTTTAACTTAAAGAATCGATTCCATTAGTAAAAAAAAAAAAAAAAAAAACTTGGATAGATTGATTCAAACATCTGTTTAACATATCTTTAAAAACTATTCCATTGACAAATTGACAATCTTTTTCCTCAAAAGAAATATTGAAGAAGGAAAAACAAAAAGCCAAGCTAAGAATCAGTAAAATCAGAAATCTATTTACTGGTGCTGGCGGAATCAAAAACCCAACCATTCTGGCGCCGGATCTCCTCCTCTTCTTCAGGCAAAAAATCATTCTCAATGTTAAACATCCTCCGAATCTCCTCCGGCTTCTTTCCGGTGATGAGATCGGCGATTTTCTGGCAAGCTCGATGGAGCAATCCGCTCACTTCCAGGTAATTCGCCGCCATGATAAGCTCATACATTACATCCATATCCAAATCCACGAACCCGCTTTCCCAATCTCGAAGTTCTTTCTCAGTCAATTGCTCATCGACGTGCTTCACGATCCACTCAATCACCATCCTCAACATTCTTCCACTAACATTCGGCAGTGGAATCAGAATCTTCTCGTCATTGGACGTAGACTCTTTCAGTTCTAGCAAATTCAGAATCACTTCGGATTGCTTCGCGATCGCCTCTCTGACCTCGAAGATTTCATTATCGGATGACTTTAGTTGAATCGTCCTCATGGCGGAAGTATTGATGCTGTTGATGATCGAAGGAAGGAATTGAAGAAGCAGAGTGGATTTAGGGAAATTTTGAAGATGAATGAATGAATTGAGGAATGGAAGAAGGTATTTAATGGCTAAATCCCGAGGGGTAATTTAGGTTTTCTCTTTGGGGATTTCTTTGATCGATCCCAAATTCTTTTCGGAATTGAATTTTGTTTTAACTTGGATTTTTCCTTTTTCGTGTGAAATTCTGAACTTGTATGTATTGTTGAATAATTACTTATGATAAACAGTTCAATATATAATAAAGTCATCTTTATTATTATTATTATTATTATTTTTTTGACTTGATGATGAAGTTATCTTCTTTATAATATCTTTTCATATGTTCAAATTTCAAAACTGGATTTTTTTTTGAGAAAATATATTAGGAAATAAAAATATTTACAATTGTATACCGCAGGTTTATATATATATATATTTTAAATATACACTGATATATTAGTTTCTTACTTTATGTTATATTTTATTTCCTTGAATACCTCTATTTAATTTGATCATATTTTGCATTATTTTATTTAGTTTATATTTTTTCCTAAAATGTTCAGATACTAATTAAACCATAATCTTTTCTGTTTTTTTTTTATTAAAAATCTACAACACTAATCAAAAGATTTTTTTACTAAAAATATAAAAGATTTTCTTTTTGTTTTTAAAAAAATCAATCTTGTAGTCTGTAGATACCCAAAATATTTACATAGAAGTTTTTATTTTTTTTGATTTGTCCATCATTTAATTTAATAGTGATTTGCAAGATTTAAAGGTTTTTTTTTGGTTTGCGTGGCACATATTTTTTCTCTCTCTTTCCCTTTTTATTTATTTGAGACTTTGAGTCACACCATTTTTAGTTTTGTTTTTGTTGCATTGCCATTTTTCAACTTTTTAAAAAAGTCAACTTAAATCCCCTTGTTTTGTATAAATAATTCATATACTACACGATCAAAATTGAAACTCAATTTTAACTATTTTGGAAAAACAATTGGATTTTGCGTTAATATCAAATCAATAATAGACCTCGAAAAGAAAAGGCCAAATTTAAAATTTAAAAATATAATTTTAATTTTAGAATTAAACTAGATTCACCAAATGTCGTTGAGGTGGTAATTAGTGTCTTATTCTCTAAGTGACTATGTTCGAATTGGCTCGATTTGTTTATTTTGGCTATAGAGTGATTTTGTCACAGTAGAAAAGTGTAAAAGTCAAAAGGGAAATAATCGGAATAGAATATAGAAACATATTCTCTCCCTTATTTTACTGCTTTGCCTTCACTCCAAGACATCAAACACAACACTCTCATTTATGATTTAACCTCGTCTACAACATAAAATATCATTTCTGTCGTCAACAGCTTTACAGGGATGACGATTGAAATAAGTTTATAACCAGAATTTGATTGAAATGGAATCCATTGCATGAGTCAAAGTCCATTGTATCATTTGAAAAGGAAAAGCATCCCGTTTGTCCCACATCGCCAAAATTATAATTCAACATCTTCTTTATAAGAGGTATTTGAAACGACAGCAATCGCCGAGCTCGGTTGTGCGAGCTTGTAACCCAAATGGGGGCACCAAATTGGCCGGAGGCTGTTTCAGCTCACTTGGTAGGGCTTTCATGAGTTGACAATCTGGCCTTGCCCGTTCCAAGTAGGAAGTTGGTCTTGGGCTTTGGGCGAAGGCCCAGATTCCATTGCCACTAGGGAAGGAGGGAATTGCGTGAGGCTGGCTTCACAGAGCAGCGTTACCTCCGGCTTCCTACGGTGGAAGGATAGCAAGCCGGTTCTTTGGGGCCCAATCATACTCAGTGGGGTGGGCTCAGCCCAACAGCCAATTTTTTTTTTTTTTTTTTGAAACGGGTTTAAGCATGTTTAAGAAAGAATATTTAGGGAGATAATCATCTACATCAAATTAGAGAGCTTCATTCCTGCACCACCATCAGGGAAGGCAAAATTCAATAGATTTTGGTCCAAAGTTCTTATAATTTGCAAATTCACTTTGATTTATGTAGGTCTTAAAATTTGTCCCAAAATAAAATAAACCTTTTCACATTCGCTCTTTTCTTATTTCTTTGATTGGCGAGTTGGCTATATCTTTGTTGTATCAATTGTACAAGAGAAGAATGTTGGAGAGTAAATTTGGGGAAAGCAAGTGGCTGGATCAACAAAAAAGTAGGGAACTCTAGAACTTCGACAAAATTGATTCAATTAGACCACTTGTAACCATTTGATTTTTGGTTTTTCAAAATTAAGTTGAGTTTCTTTGTTTTGATTTTATTACAAAATAATGGTGCAACAATACTAAAGCTCCATTTGAGATTACTATAGCTTTTAAAATAATTGTTGGCAATTGTATTTTTAGAAAAAGCAACTGTCATATGAAATATCTTAGTGTTTGGTAAGTTTCAATTTTAAACATAAAAAAGCAAGTCAAAGCGTTTGGTAAATTTAATCAAAATTGTTGTTCTTTAGCTAAAATGACCAAAGTAGATATATAATTTTAATTTTTTATATGTTGATGTTCAATATATGAATTATTATAAGTTTTTTTTTTTTAATTCAACAACATTAGGGGGTAGGAGGATTCGAACCCATGACCTCTTGGTCATAAGTACATACTTCATGCTAGTTGAGCTATGCTCTTGTTGGCATGAATTATTATAAGTTAATTATTGATAATTCTCATTTTTTAAAATTATTTAGCTCACAAAGGAAGGTTATTCTTGTCTTTTCTATCTTATTGAACTCCAAAAATATCTTGAACTTGAGTATAGTGTTAAGGAATCCTTGAGCATGATGAGAATTCTTAAGATTAGAGAAAATAGATAAAAATGTTGAAAGTTAGCTTAGTTAGTTGGTTATTGTGCAGTTCTAGCAATAGAAGGTCAAAAAACAGGATTTTCTGGATTTGCCAAATTTAGAAAATTCTAGCATTTATTTCTTCTTAAATCAAGCAACGATTTCCCCTAGATGCTTGAAGGCTATAAAATGGAGGAAAACAAAGGCAAAAAGTAGATTTCATCTTTGGAAGAAAACCCATTTTTCTGCACTTTTTATTATTCTTCCTCTTGTTGTTCAATTTTCTCATTCCTCTCTTTTCCTCCATACTCAGTCCAATCTGAACGAAAGCCTAAGATTTTTAAGACCCAATTCTTCTTGAAAAAGATTGAATTGAGTTTGATTAAAGGAAAGGAAAGAGAGGTTGACAAGAATTCTATTTTTCTTTAATTCAGTTTCGTTCTAGCACTTCATTGAGTTTGGGTGTTATTTAGCTACTGATTTTTCATTTGTTTTAGCACCATTTTATCATTCGGTCAGTATTGTTCATTTTACTTTCTTGCTTCAGTTGTTAAAGTCGGTTTTATACTTCGATTTTGGATCTATTCATTGCCATAAGGCTTATGGAAATTCATTTATAAATTCAAGTTGAAGTCAATTTTGTCTTTACGTTATTCTTTTTGTTGTTTATACAATTTCCAATTTTATGAATTTCCTTAGCATTAATTCTCTGTTTTTCTCTATCTTTACCAAGAGCTAATTTTTCCTTAGGGATTCAAGAATGTGAATGCCTTAGAGGAAAGAATTAAGGCCTAAATGCAAAAGTAATCTAGCTTAACACAATAACTTGTTTGTTTTTATTGACTAAATGTTTATTGTAAGCCTAGATTGATCAACTAGTTTTGCATATAAAACTTGAGTCTAATATCGAAAGGGTTAGGTAAAAGCAGTTTTCATAAAAGCAATGGAGTAAAAAGCTTAGAAATAAGACTTTAACTTTGACCCTAGACATAAGATAAGCCTCCAAAACCACTAGAATTCTATCCCAAATTATCTAAGTATGATTGCCCATAGATTGCCCATAGACATATAGGTTTAATCACTAGCAAACCAACAATCCCAGATTATTATTTTACTTTGGTTACTCTAGTTGCAATTTTTAAACGTTTTTGTGCTATATTAAAATTTTGTTATAACCATTCCTTGTGGATCGATACTTTGGAGTAACAGTGTGCACTTACTCTAAGCTGTTACAAATTATATTTTGTTATTCCAATTTAAGTACAAACAAAATGTAAGAAAAAATATATTTTTTAGTACATACATAAAATTAAATTAATGTTATCTATTTCGCTATCATCAAACTTGTAGCAATATTGTATCTTAGAGCCTCTGACTCATTTATTATTATTATTTTTTTGTTTTTTGGTCTTTATCTCTTTGAGCACAACAGAAAATTAAGAAAAAAATCATTTCTCTTTCTAAAATCTTTTTAAATAAAGATTTCTTTTGGGCTTTTGATTTCTTTTGGGCTTTTGATTCATAACTATTTCAAAAATTAGTATTTGTACTAAAAAACTACATTTAGAAAAAAACCAATCAATAAATAAAATTAAAAAATCAGATAAAGAAAAAAGTCACAGTAAAAAGAAAGACTCAAATTTCGATATCTTTGAGATGTATAATAGAAGAAAGAAATTAATGAGATGAACAAAAAGAAAAAGAACATGGTAATTGAAAGAAGATGAACACACACAAAAATCTGGGAACCAGTCCAGATTGCTTCACGACGGCCTCTTCGACTCTGTAAATTTCGTCATCGGAGGATTTGAGTTGGATGATCTTAGAACCGGTTGATGAAGACATTGCGAAATAACACGATTGAAGATGAAGAAGATGAAGATGGATAAAGGTTTAGGGCAGAATTCGTTTCCCAATCTGTTACAAACTTAAACGGATTCTTCTTGACGTTAAACGCCGAAATTCTAAATCTAATAAATCAGTTCATTTTTTAAAAAACTTGGATAGATCGATTCAAATATTTGTTTAACACATCTTTGGAAAATATTCTACTCACAATTTGGCACAATCTTTTTCCACAAACGAAATATTGAAGCAGGTAAAATAAAATTAAAAAAAGCCTAAACTAAAAATCAGTAAAATTATAAATCTATTTACTGTTGCTGGTGCTTGGTGATTCGAAAACCCAAGCATTCTGCCGGCGGATCTCCTTCTCTTCTTCAGGCGAAAAATCATTCTCAATGTTAAACATCCTCCGAATTTCCTCCGGCTTCTTTCCGGTGATGAGATCGGCGATTTTCTGGCAAGCTCGATGGAGCAATCCGCTCACTTCCAGGTAATTCGCCGCCATGATAAGCTCATACATTACATCCATATCCAAATCCACGAACCCGCTTTCCCAATCTCGAAGTTCTTTCTCAGTCAATTGCTCATCGACGTGCTTCACAATCCACTCAATCACCATCCTCAACATTCTTCCACTAACATTCGGCAGTGGAATCAGAATCTTCTCGTCATTGGACGTAGACTCTTTCAGTTCTAGCAAATTCAGAATCACTTCGGATTGCTTCGCGATCGCTTCTGTGACCTCGAAGATTTCATTATCGGATGACTTTAGTTGAATCGTCCTCATGGCGGAAGTATTGATGCTGTTGATGATCGAAGGAAGGAATTGAAGAAGCAGAGTGGATTTAGGGAAAATTTGAAGGTGAATGAATGAAGGTATTTAATGGCGATTAGCGGCGAAATCCCGAGGGTTTTAGGTTCTTTTTGGGAATTTATTCAATTCTTCTCGGAATTGAATTTTGTTTTCACTTGGATTTCCTTTTCCGCGCAAAATCTTGAAATATTTTTCAATAATTATTATGATAAAGTTATCTTCATTGACGAAAACTCGACTGTCAATGCAGTTTTTTTTTTAATTTTTTTTTCCTGTTATTTTTTCCTTTTCTTTTATTATTTTCATTTAAGGAATATATATTCTATGTCTAAATTGCAAAATCTCTCCAATCTACCACCAAAAATATGTAACATATTTTTTCCTTTTGTTTCTTCAAAAAGTCTATAACAATATCTTGACTCAAAAAAAAAATATATATATATCTATAACAATATCTTTTTTATTTTTCAAATATCTTTTATATCACATTTTTTTTTTAAATTTTTACTTAATGGTTCATATATTTTTCAATTTTGTAACTAATTACAAATATTTGATATATATAAATATTACTTATATTTTTTTAATGTAATGATTAAAAATGATCCATTTAGCTTGATTAAGTGATAATTAAAATATCATTTAATAATTCCATTAATTTTTATAATTTTTTCAAAATTTTCACTGACATGGACATTTAAAATATAATAATTATGATATATACTTTTAGATACTATGATTTAAAAATGTGTAGCACACAAATTGAATCTGTTTCAGCCTCCAAAACACGAAAACCCGCTTCTTTAGCCACAAAAAGTCCCTTTCGAACTGCTAATTAATTAATGCTTCTAATTCATCAACATTCGTCATATGGTCACATAATTTTGTGAAAGTAAGCATTATTTCTCCCTTTTCATTATGAAATACTACAGAAACCGCACTTTTCCTTCGATTGGCTTTAATAGCTAGCCACATTTGTATTCATCTTGTTTGTTCCTTGGGAGTTAGCTTGATTTTTGTATTTTAAAACATAATAGTTTAAACTAATGTTACATTAGTTTTTTTTTCTTTTTTTTAGTTCAATAATTGCGAGGGTGGAGCATCAAGTCATTGACATTTGAAATGATAATTAATATATTGAATTATGCTCTGAGTGACATGTTACATTAGCTATTTGATAAGTGATAATCATGAAATTAATATGATATCATTTGAAGTTACCTGGCATCTGATCATTCATCTTGCATTATAATTTGATTAGTAGTAAACTAGAAACATTATGCACTAAAAACAATTATATTGTTATGTTTATACAAGTGAAATAAAATAATATTAATAATTAAGATTTTTTTTCTCTCATCCAAATTTCTTAACCAAAGTTACAAAATGGACCTAATTTTTACACATGAAAATTGAAGAGTCTAATTTTTACACGTAGCTGTTCAGGTAATCACTTTAATTTCTTTTTTTGGTATAATTTTGATCATGAATATGAGTTTCCTTATTACATGTGTTGAAATATGTACATAGTGTGTTAAGCAACTAGGTACTACGGAATGTGAGTACTACACTATAAAGTTCATATGAGATATAGTAACGCATAGGAGCTGAGTGATTACAGACGTGGTACAAATTTGATCTTATTTTCATCTTTTTAACTTTTTACATTTATTGTAAGTTTTTTAATGTATTATGTTAACTTATTTGTTTGCAGTTGATGAAACGAACTCAATTTATCCAATCAGAATTCGACGAGATTAGAGTTCAGTTTTGTGATTTCATAGCACAATACATGTCATGAATGTTTGTTAATACTACTTGTCTTATGCGTTGTTTTTTAAACAAACTTGCTAGATATGATACATTGTTATGATTCTTTTTTGGATATATCTAGTTTATTGGTTATGATATGAAAATAAATTTAGCCTAGTTATGATATGATACATTGTTTTTGGATGAAATTGTGGTTGAATGATATGATACGTTGTTTTCTATAGACATTTTATTTTGAAATACGTTTTGGGTTGAAAATGTGTTTAAAATAATGTACACTTGGGTTTAAGTGAAAGTCTGATGTTAGATAATTCTGTAAATATTGGTATGAGTTTACTAGTTAGTTTTGTGTAAAATTCAGTTGGTAATTGCTAGCTAGGTAGTTGTGAAAATGTGAATGTGATTTTTTGTACGCTTAAATGCAGGCTCTATAGGGGGTCAAAATGAACAGGATTTTTTTTTTCAAATACATAAAATTGACGGATAAAATTCGTCAACAAAACCATAATAATTGACGGCTCAAATTAATCAACAAATACATCATACTTGACGGCACATAATGTCAACTATAGTTATAGATGACGGTTAAAACACGTCATGACAAGATTATATTGAAAACCAAAAAGTATCAATCAAAGGAGTATTGTTGACGTTTTGGTATGAATGTTGATGGTGGAAAAACGTCGACTATTCCCTAAGTTGACGGCTCTCAAACGTCAATAAAGATGTTATAGTTGACAGATTTAGGTTATAGTTGATGGCTAATATATGTCAACATTACTATTGTTGATGGTTAAAACATGTCAACAAAGACATAATAGTTGACATTCATTGATCGTCAACTAAAATAGAATTGTTGACGTTTTATATTTGTTGACACCGGCATTATTGACGGCCAAAAAACGTCAACAGAAGTGATAATTGACATTTTTTAGCCGTCAATAAAGGCCAAATTTGTAGTAGTGACATGAAAGTTTGAGGATCTAATTTTTACAATTAAATTTAGGGGTGGAATGGAAACCAATAAAATTGACATAACTAATCCACCTCTCAATACCTCATGGAAAGTAACTTTGTTTTTTTTTCCTCTTTTAATTCTAAAAGAATTCAAATGCAGACCTCCGATCAATCTTTAGCTTCACAAGTAATTCAATCTAATTAGGCTTTTATAGTAATTGGAGTTTGAACTATACCATACGTAAAAACTTTAAAAACTGGTATAAGTAGAAATAGAAAATTAGTAGTATTGAATAAGTATGTGTAAAGTTTCTAATACTTGTAATTAGTTTGGTTTTTCATGACATGTTGGAGCATACAATTGAAACAAGAGGCTCACTGTTCCTACGATCGCTGGGAGCAGAATATCTCATTCGACCTTTAGGCTTGCAACTTCGAATAACCCAATTGGGCATTGGTGGCCTTGCATCCATTCCATTCGGAACCTCGAAAGCAACAAAATCATCAGAAGTTGGAGCCATGGAAATTGATGACTCAGATCGTACAACGAACATAGCTTTAGATGTTGATGGTGTAGATTCTGCATCGAATGTGACTGTAGAAGTTGTCGGAGTAGGGAATGAGGCATAAGACGAAGGTGAAGAAGTTGATACTTCAACAAGATCAGGAGTGGGTCTAGAAGAAAGCACCATGGCTCGATCAGCAAGCATGGCTCTAGACGTTGCCATGATCGTAGAGGGAGAAGAGAGAGCAAATAAGAAGAAAATGAAGAAGAGAGGACGACCATGTCGTAGAGCCATTGACAAAGAAAACGATGAAATCGAGTTTGTAGATTTAATTATGACATTGAGATCGAGGGAGGATTTAAATAGGGTGGAAGAGAGCTAGAGGAGATAAAAGATAAGAGTGATATGGTACATGCTTTTAAAAATGCATAGCTGTAATGGGGTTGCTGTTTCTATGCCCGTGCATTTCATAACTACAAAGAAGTCAACTTCTTTGACCATTTTTCTTCCAGCAATGTGGGATCTTGGATCGATCTATACAAAATGGACCACACTTTCTCTTTTTCGTTTGCTTATTTACAAAAAAAAAAAGAAAAAGAAAAGAAAATTTTTTTTTCTTTACAAGAATGTAATTATGTAGGTAGTTTCATAAATTAAAGGTAAGAATTGGAAAATAATATATTTTGGTTCATGAGTTTCTTTCAATTATATAAAAAAGTTACGAATTTAATGTTCTTTCTAATTTATACTTTCTAAAATTTCATAAGTGAAAGATTATATATATATATATATAAAGTTATAATGTAAATTTTTTTTATATGAATTTTTTTTTTAATTTCATATGTTTTTGAATAGTTGAGCAGATATTTATATAAATAACTATTTGAAATAAATTACAACATTTTTTTTTTCGCGTTTAAATAAGAGGCTGAAAATTCAAGCCTACAACCTTAAAAAAAATAGTAAGGGAATGATTTTGTTCATATTGGCTATTTGAATTTACGACTAAATTATTGATATTTTTAAATGATATAATAAAATTTTGTTATCTTGAATACGTGGAGTAATATGATTGGTCCATGTGGAAGCAGTAGTAGCTTACCTGTTTAGCCGGCTTAACAAAAGTGGGACACGGACTAAAATATTTGACAGATATCAGCTGCCCCAAGTTAATCTGGCGCCACGTGTAATCAAGATGGATGATCTTGTCCACGCGGAAGATCTCAACCACCCATCCTAGTCATCAAACCTGTGACTAAGAGATAAGATTCCAAACTTCCTCCACATTTGTTGGATAATCAATCCACTAGTGTAGAAATTATTCAGTGAGACTGTTATAATTTAGTTGTCAGTTTTTTTTTATTATTAGATGTAGAGAAAGAAGTACTTCAAATATAGATCGAGTGGTTATTAGGAAGTATGAAAAATATTGAATCTACATCCAACGTTTCTTATGAGATAGTTACATTGTGGCGGCCTCATTTAATAATTTGTCACCAATGTAGCTCTCTTTTTTAAAAATTTTAAATTATAAATTCGGTCTTTAAAATTTGAGATTTTTTTTTAAAGCACAAAATTTGAGACTCATACCTATTTAGTTCTAGAATATTCAGGCGACGTATATGTTCTTTTAATGATAAATGCTTGTGTGTCATACCCAAAATGATATTTAGAAAGGAAAATAGTCTTAAGAAAAAACAAATATTTAAAATGTATTTCATTCATCTCTTTAATTGATTTTCGTGTTAAATTATTACTTGTTAGTGTAACGAGTGTTCAAAATCAACAATTAAATAATACTATCAACAAAGAAAAGAGATAAGAGTTGGTGAATGCTAAAAAAACCTTTTCAGATGTGTCCTCGAAAACTTGACAGTTGTTCGGTTTCTACTTTTGTGGGCTCGATTGGCTTCATTCCTTCTAGTAATAGGTCAAGTTTCCATGCCTCATTCTTCTTTAATGTTCAGGCAGAAATCTCCTCTTTCATCGCATTCTTCCACATATCTAGGCACCTAGGGACGAGGAAGGGTGTAGTAAGCGATGAAATGCTTTGAAGAGTTGAAAATAAGTGTAGATGTGGAGGTTCCATGAATTTTTAGTTCAACTTATTTCTTTTGTGTAATTAATCATTCTTTTTTCTTAGAAAGTGGAGGGTAGGTATAGTAGATTTGATCATCCTCTACTCGATTTGATCATCCTCTACTTGTATGATATTTTATTGAAATTGTTTAAGCTCAGGAACTAAATAAATACAATTTTTATTTAAAAAAATAAATATAATTAAAATTTCAAAATAATAATAAAAATAACTAATACTATACGACAATCCAGATTCAAATACTAAATTTGTTATTTAGCCTTTTCTAAATAATGGTTAAGTTATATTTTAAATACTTATATCTTATTTTTTATATTGATTTGAAGTTTCTACTTTTAATTATTTTTTATTTTGCCATGGCTTCTACTTGTTGACTAAATGTTATTGAATGTACCAAATGTTTAATGATGGATAATAAAAATTCAACTCGATAAATTAGTTATGAATGTGATAAATAAATTTAATAATGTGACATTTTGTTCTAATGACGTGAAGGTTTAACTAGTCACATTAATTGTAAAAATATAAATTTGTTTTTATTTTTGAGTTAGTGAATCTTAATCTCGATTAATTAATATTTAAAACATAACAAATTAGCTTATTTAATTTAACTTTTATAAATATTTAATTTAATATATATATATTTTTAAAAATAACTCCAAATTAGGGTTTATTGGGCATCCAACTAATCAACTTTGAAATGGGCAGGAGACCAACAATACATAGTGGGCGAGGAAGGTAAAAGAGGTAACTCCAACCTACCATTTCTAAAGGATGGCAGGCTCCAACCTCCGGAAGCTGGAAACTTAACGCGGATGCTGCTTGGTCGAGCAAGCGGAGTTGTGGAGGCATCAGTTGGGTGGTTAGGGATTGGAATGGTTAGGTGATCATTGGTGGCTACAAGTTCTTCTCTCACAATTGGTCAGTGAAAGTCCTCGAGGCGGTGGTGATCTTGGAAGGCCTAAAAGAGTTATTGGATTGGAGTGGTGAGAGTCTTCCTCCTTTGATTGTCAAGTCGGATTTGAGAGAGGTTATTCATCTTCTTAATCATCTTGATTTTGATTTGTCGAAAGCCTCCTTTTTTGTGGAAGATATACTTTCTTTGTCTAAAGATGTTAATTCCATTATTTTTTATAAAATCCCTAGAGAGGAGAACAAAGCCACCCATAATCTAGCTGTTTTGGCTTCCTCTTCAAGATGTTCTTTGGTCTAGAAAGATAGGTTTCAGCGAACTTTCTCAACTTTCTCTCCTTAATTGAGGAGGAGCTTCAGGTGTTGTAGTTTGGCTGGTTGGTGTTTTTATTGCAGGTTCAAAAAAAAAAAAAAAAAAACATAGTGGGCCATGCGAGCCCACCCAAATAGGTGTATTTTCTCGAGTTCATTCACAAATATATTTTTAAATGGTGTACAAACTTTTTAAAAATAATTGAAAATTTTCCCTCTATTATTGCCACTTCCTGCTCCCTTTTTGCCTTGATATCACTCAAAAGTATTATGATTTCGATATCATTTCTTTAACAAACCTTATGCATTCAAATTATACCATGCGTAGAGTGATTTTGAAATGGTTAAAATCACTTGTCATATTCAAAATTATTCTGAAACATGTCTTTAATCATTTAAAATCAACTTAATGTTTTTGATTTTACACTTCTAACCGCGATTTTCGTACCATAAAAATTGATTTTGAATAATTAAAAGCATATTTTAGAGTGCTTTTAAATATGAAAAAAGTGATTTTAACCATTTCAAAATCACTCCTAAACATGCCCACAATCACGTGTACTCTTTGCTCAAGGTATTGAAACGTCTATATCACATGAAACAATAAATCGAATAAAAAACTATAAATGTGGAATTGGTAGCTGTAAAGTAAATATTGACTTAAAATCAATCCAACCTTAATTAAGCAAAACTGAGTTTCTCTTTCCAATGAAAACTATGTTTAATGGACAACAATTCCAATAAAATCAGGTTTTTGAAGACTCATTAGAATTGGTAAACAAAATCTATCAACATGTCTACTCTAAAATCTCTTAGATTGATGGAAATTTGAGCAAGCATTAGTCAAAAGCAAGTATAATAACATAAAAGAGAGTACTTGAAAGATTTAAGTGATAGAAAAAGAAGTAAAATAAAATTAGATGTGTACTAGGTTGTTGGCCATGAGTACGACATGTAGTCCATATATTTAAAGTTGATTTCCGATGAATCGATGAGTTTGTTGGCCACATACATTTGTTGTTCATGTCCAATCAACAGAATTTCGAGCTTTAAATAAATTGCAATTACCTTGATAGTTGTGGGTGAATTTTGCAACTTTCTCTAATGAATTAATTTAAAAAAAAAAAGTAAATGGGCTTCATGACAAGAATGATATATAGCTACGATTTTTTTTTTCTCCATTCAATCAAAGAAAGGTATAGATACTTTAATCACTAAATTATATCGATTGACACTATTATCAATATTTAAAAGTAGGTTAAATTACAAATTTAGTCATTCAACTTTCAAGATTGTGTCTATTAAATTTTCGAACTTTAAAAAGTATTTTATAAGATCCAAAACTTTCGATTTTGTGTTTAATAAATCTTTAAACTTTAAAAATGTGTAATAGGTTTGTAAACTTTCAATTTTATGGCTAATAGGTCTCTGACCTATTCGATAGTATTTAAAATTCACAATTCTAATTAAACAATTTATTGTTGATAGGACTTAACCTTTCAGAGGCCGTTTGGCCCATGGGTTTGGGTTGGGATGAGTTTGGGTTCCAAACCCAAAACCATGTTTGGCACAAGGTGTTTCAAAACCCTTGGTTTTGAAACACAACCCCATGGGTTACAACAGTGCAACCCCATGGGGTTTGTGCCATGTTTTCTTCTTCCATTTGCCGTTTTCCATTTCCGGCGACCACTCAGACAACAACTCAGGCGACCACTCCGATGACAACTCCGTCAACCACTCCGACAACAACTCCGGCGACTACTCCGATGACAACTCCGACGACCACTCCGACAACAACTCCGGCGACCACTCCGATGACACTCCGACGACCACTCCGATGACAACTCCGACAACCACATCGGCGACCCGACCACCGCTAACGATTATCTCCGACGACCACTGCGATGAGAACTCTAGAGACCAGTTCCATTTACCATTCTCCATTTCTAGCGACTACTTCGACAACAACTCTGATGACAACTCCGGCGACCACCAAACAACCACCGATAACAACAACTCTGACGACTACAACGGTGACCCGACCACCGCTGACAATTACCTTAGACAACCATTGCGATGTGAACTCGAGAGACCAGTCTGACGATTACCCCTGCGACTCGACTACCCCAACAACTAGACACCTCGATAACCCAACCACTCAACAACCCGACTTGCCCGAACCACCGATAACAACCACTTCAATGACCTGATCACCCGACAACCACAGTTGACAATCACCTCGAAAACCTGACCACCTAGCAACCACCATAGACAACCACCTAGTGACCACTCCGATGACCTGACCACCCTGATGACTACTTCGGCGATTACCCCGACGACCTGGTAACCCAACCACCCAAAACCACTGTTGACAACCACCTGGTGACCACCCTGGCGACTCCAACAACCCAACCACTGCCACAACCACCCAGCGACCACTCCGACGACATGACCACCCTGATGACCACTCCAGCGACCCGACAACTACTGCTGAAAACCACCGGCGACTTGACCACCGTGCAATCACCACCGGCGACTTGACCACCGTGCAATCACCGCCGGCGACCACCTCGGCATACCTAAACACCCCATCAATGCAACCACCCCAACGACCACTCCAACAATCACCCTAGCGACCCAACCACCTAGTCAATATTTTAAAAGGGCCAGTGTGGACGAGCTATATGCAAAACTAAAGGCGATCCCAGGGATGACAAGGCAAGACTGAATGGCTGTTGCAAAGACTATTCTCTCGGATAGTATGATGTTGAACTCCTTCTTTACATTCACCCCAGATTGGAAGTATGATTACTACGTGAAAATTTTGGGGAAAGCACCTAGAACCTGACTCTCTTTTCATCACTTTCATCTACCACTCTTATGACTTACATTTGTGTTTGGACAACTACTTCTACTTTCTTGTCATTTCATCTGGAATGTGTGTTATGATATTTTTAGAACTAGATCTTAGTTCTAATTTTTGGTTTTACTTTACCATTGGCAACACCATTCTTACATTGCACCTATTAGTTATCTGTTGCTACGCATAATCTTCAATTTTATGTCATCATGAGTGGAGTGAATGAGATAACATATAGTTATACAAACTACACATAGTATAATTCAAATTGAACTATAGTTGTAACAATTGCTCTACATAATTGGTTAAATAGTTGGTATGTAACACACCAAAAAAATTATGAAGTTAAAAAAATGGAGTAGGAAAAAAAAACAGTGTAAGGATTTTTTTTTTAAATAATAAACAATTTGAAAAATTATAAAAAAAAAAAAAAACAAACCCAGCCCAACCTAACCCTGCACCCCAAACACAGGTTTCAGCAAACCAGCCCAACACAACCCTGCACCCCAAACACAGGAATCAGATTCCAGCCAAGAAACCCCAGGGTTCCAGAACCCCAGGGTTTCTGATTCCAAACAGCCCCTCAATGTTTTTTTAATAGGTCAATAAACTTTAAGAAATTAATGTCTAATAGATTATGACACAAAATTGAAACTTTAGAGACCTATTAGACATTTTTAAACTTTAAAGACCTATTAAATATAAAATTGAAATTTTAAGAACCTATTGAACACTTTTAAAGGTTTAGAAACTTATTAAACACAATCTTAAAAGTTTAGAGTCTACACTAACTTAATGTAAAAGGAATTAAAACAATGAGTTTTTTTTTTTAATATCTTTTTAACGAATTTAATATGATACGGTTGACTTTGGTTGTAAGCTTGTATGGTTCTACTTTTGAAATATTTCTACAAAGTTTCTTACTAATAGAAATAGGATGTTGGAACTATTATTGCATCTCTCCAACAATTCTCTTTTTGAACAAACGATCATTGTTCAAGTAGTTGTTATTTCGTTCACTCTATACTTGAATATCAAGATCAACGATGTGCTCTTATTCAAGCGAACTTTAATTATATTGTCCCTAGTCAGGGCACATCTTTAATAATTCTTCTCTTAAGTGTACTCTATTAATTAAATATATACTCGCGATCAATAGTTTTTCTATCCCAATGATTCTGTAATACTATTTATATTGTTTAGCTCAGATCTACATAGTTTTACTTAATAATAGTAGAAAAAAAGTTGCGTACTATTCAAGATGTTGTTCTTTATTATATACTCAATATATTCTCTAAGTTCCCAACTCAAGAATCAATCAAATTAAAGCAAAGTGCTTAAATAGGGACCTCATATTTCTGCAGCTCTCTGATCTCTTTCTTGTGCAGCATAAAGAATTAAAGTTTTGGATGGAAGTGATGGATCCAAAGTCGTTGATTGCAGATGCTGTATAATCAAGATTCATAAGAGAGAAATCGCAAGACCCAGATGCGATTTTGGGTTTTGTTTATCATTAAAATGACAAAAATTGAATCTTGATGATGCTGCATCCGCCATTGATGACTGCTTCAAGTTCTTCCAACATGGATCCATTTTTTTACGAAGCTCAAGGTGCACCTATATACTTCTATTTCTCCAACTAGCTCTTCATTTTAATCTGCCCAATTATGAATAGTTGATTTTTGTGACAATTCAAAACTTAATTTTTAAAAATGGGTATGTTAATTTGTCTTCAAAATCTTGATAGATTCAATCCTTTATAGAGAAAATTATGTTGGCTATATCTTTTGAATTGTTAAAATGGGTTTGTTAATCTTATTGGTTATATTTAGTTAAAGTGCTTTTTGATCATCAAGATGAGTACAGTTTATGGAGTTCATAGAAAATTATATTGGCTATCTTTGGAGTTGTTAGATTTTCAATTAAACTTGCATAAATGATTTATTTGTTACCCTATTATAAATAAATTTTGGTGGTAGAGATTCTAAAAAGGTAGTTTTGAAATTTATCTGTACTACAAATTTAGAGAACACAAAGAAGACAAATTTAAAAAGTGAAGAGAAGAGAGGTTGCTTGGCTAGAACTCATATATATGGAGTTATATATCTATCAAAAAGATTCTGACAGTTTTTTGTTTCATTTGCAAACATTTGCTTCAATTATATTATATAATGTTTTTCAATATAAATTTAGTTTTGAAATTTGTGTGTGTTCTCTCTCTCCATTTTCATCAGCTATGAAAAAGAGAGAGAATCTTCTTGCCCTAAAAGTGAAGTGATGGTGCATGCCCTTGGACTATTGTCCTAATTCATAAAAAATGACTCTTTTTTTTTAAAAAAAAAATCTCCTTAATGGGAAATGAGTCTTTTTTATTCCATCCTAGTTCACTTTGGTCTTAAGTTTACACAATTTTACTTTTTGATTCTATCTTAAAAGGTTATGTATGTATATATATATATATATATATAAAATGTTATCTTTACTTATTTAATATATCTTTTTAATTGGTGTGAGAATATATTTGTATATTCTCACCATCTTGATCTTTTCAAACAAATGACTATTGAGCTCCTTAGATAGTCATAATTCATCAATCATCCCTATATCTTTTAGGAACTAAATCAATTGTGAATTATGTTGTAGGATGATATTATTACCAGCCACTATTTGTCACACTTATATTTAATTATTCCATCAAACAAAAATTCACCAAGTTATTCCCTTATTATCTTTCTATTGGATCATGTTGCCTCTCCAATAAAGATCTCTACTACTAATAATCATATTTTGCTGAGCTAACCAAGGCAGATTGACCTAGACTTTTCTTAACGATCTCTTTATTAGAGCATGTTTCTTGTCGAGTATAAAACTCTACTATACTAATCACATTGCTTGTTTAACCAAGAATGGTTGTTCTACACATCCCAAATATTCATCTACATGACTATGTTTTTGAAGCTTGCCATTTTTTGTTTGATCAATGAAAAATTCTATTTCCTGTAGGCTGCAGCTAAACCTGGTACATTACTCTCGATACCACTCATTAGAACAATTAATAGAGATCACTTCGCATTTCCTCAACAACGAAACATATAATACCAATCCTTACTTATATGTATATCCCTACCTATATATTTAACTTTGAGACCATTTTTTATCCCTGATAAAATATGAATAAAATAATATTTTTGGCTAACAATTTGAAAAAAAAAAAATATGTAGGTCTCGTTTGATAACCATTATTTTTGAAAATTAAGCAAGTAAATACTACTTTCACTTATGGGCTTCCTTGATTTGTTATATAATAACATATGTTTTCAAAAATCAAATCAAGTTTTTGAAAACTAAAAACTAAAAAAAAAGTAGTTTTTATTTTTGAAATTTGACTAAGAATTCAAAAGTTTGTATAAAAAAATAAAATTAATTGTTGAGAAATTATAAAAAAATAAGCACAATTTTAAAAAACTAATCAATAAGGAGAATTTTGTTTGGTTTTGCTTTGAAAACTTGACTGTACCTTTGTGGCTTTGTCTAAAGAGCACCACATGGTCCACCTACTTTTGGGCTAAAGCCTCATTGTTCGTCGTGATCTAGTGATGATTGGATCCGGGCTTCAACTAATTATTGTAACAGTTGGACCATGACCTAAATAAATATATGGAAATTATGTCAAAGAGCACGTTTTCAACCATATATTTCACAAATGAATCATTTTTTTAAAAAATATCAGCTCTAGCATGGCTCATGTTTATGAAATTATATTATTCCATTTATACCCTTATAATTTTTGCATTTCTTTATAATAATGTTATTATTGTCATTTATTGTTTCCATAATAAAATCATTCAATTTAGGTAAATAACTTTACTATTAATTACGTAAAGCTATTTTTTATAATGAAAAATATTTTATTCTCTAATATTATACCATTTAAATTAGGTGTTAATTTTTTGTTACCATTAATAACATTTAGGTTAACAAATTATGTTTAATTATTCTCTTTAGTTTATTTTTTCCGTGGCTGTCCTATAGACTTTTCAATTAACGTCAACTCTCTTTTATTCTCCAAAATGAGTAATGTTCTTCTTCCTTCTTCTTTTTTGTTTATTTTTCCTTTGGGTTTTAATTTAAATTTTGTATTACATACCAACTCTAGCAGTATGAAAATTTTCTTTATTGTTTATTGACTTTTATTTACATTTTTTTTATTTATGTTTTGTTTTATTTGAAAATTTCCTTTGGTTGATTTTTAAAATACCTGACGTCAAATATATAATATTAAGTATATTGTAAGAAACAAATTTACATAGAAGTATATTATATATACATCTGTATATAATTCTATTATATTCTATATAGGCAATAAACATAGTTATATTCACAGACATATATTATATAAACATAGGTAAATAATCGTCATATGTTTTGTATTGGTGATAATCTTATTAATTTTGAGATAACCTTACATTATATAGTTATAATATCATAACATGATCTATCCATTTTATATTTATTGTATGTAATATATAATGTTCAATGGGTTCCTATATATATACTGTGTTGTATATTGTACCCATAAATATATATGTTGAGGTATAGGATATATACATCAACATGTAATCATTTTATATGTTTGGGATGACATGATACTCCTATTATATTCTCATATATATATATATACCCCTAGTATATTCTCAGATATATAATATATATATACCCCTACGTATGAAGAATGGAACCGTTGATAATGGAAAGGGTTGTCTATTTTTTAAAATCCCTAGATTTTAGGAGGAAAATCGTAAAAATCTTTCATCTATTTTATTTCTTATACAAAATTAATGGTGTTTGGAGGGAAGGATATAGGTTTCAACATTTATGGAAAGTATCCATATATTTTGTTTCTTTTATATATATAGAGCAATAAATAGAGGGGTAAATGAGTAATGTTCCTCTAGATTTGGTTTCTATTTGGTTTGAAAAGTGACAAAGCCAATATTAATAACAAAACGTGTCATTTGTGTAACATTTGGTTCCAAATATGCCATTCATGTAGTTAACCCATAAATATACACTTTTGGTCTCTAAAATTTGAATTTAATTTTTATTTAGTCTCTAAATTTTTAAAATTAACTTCTTTAAAAAAAATTAAAATTAACAAATTTGGTCTTTAAAATTTAAATTTAGTTTTCATTTGATCCTTGAGATTTCAAAAGTGACATGATTGGTCTTCAAAGTTTGAAATTGATTTCTAGTTGTTCCATGAGTATAAAAATATATAAATAAATACACATTTAAAAAAATATATATCATCAAAGTCTAGTGAGCATATGTTAATTACCACGTCACCATTCCATTAAGTCAATTAACATCAACTTTACTATGGACCATTTAGAAACAAATTTTAAAGTTTAGGGACAATTATAAATCAAATTCAAACTTTTGAGATCCAACATATAACTTTTGAAATCTCAAGGACCAAATAGAAACAAAATTTAAATCTCAAAGACGAAAAAGTTTTAAAATTCCAGGGTAGAGATGTCCACAAGGTGGGTTGGGGCTGGGGATGGCTTCCCCGCCCCCCATTTCATTCCCCGTCCTAGCTAAATTCCCCATTTAATTTCGCAGAGATCGGGTTCTCCGCAAAAAATTATTTCATGTTTATGATTTTTATCTTTTTAAATTTTGATTAAATATTTTTTTTTTGAAAATTCTATTTAAATTGTTAATTCCTAACGATAATTTTCTATTTGAAGAGAAATTTTTTAAATTTTCTTAGAATAACAAAATAATATTTTATAAAAGTTTAAATTTAGGATATATATATATATATATATTGAAAAAATAAAGAAATCGGGGCGGGGATGGGGAATGTATTCCCCATCCCCATCCCCATTTAGCTAATGGAATTTTTTTTCCCACCTCCTCCCCAATTCTCCGCTTACGAGGATTCTCCACCCCATTAGAGGCGAGTCCCGCAGGGCTCTGTCCTCACGAAGAAAATGAACATCTCTACTCTAAGAACTAAATAGAAACTAAGTTCAAATTTCAATGATCAAAAATGTATTTTATCCTATTTTCTAAAAGAATTACTAATTTAGAATGAGATTAGTATAACTTCTTAAGTGATTTTTAGATAGCTGAAGTGTTTTTTTTTTTTTTTTAATCTACAGTATTTAGTAATAAATGAAAAGCATTAAGTGATTGACAAAACATCTTCAAAGTATGTAGTTAGAAAGGAAAAACATATTTATGATGAGTAGAATCACTATTCAAAGTAGGGCGTTTGTGAAACTCATTCTTAATTTTTGAAATATAATATCTAAATATTGTGAGAATGAAGAGAGGATTCATATTTTTTTTCAGTATTATAAATATGGAGGGTGGAAATGAAATCCAAATTCAACTTTAATAATTGACATGTGGGCTATTGATTATTAAAATTAGGAATGTAGTTCCCATTCCAAGTCACTTTTTTAATTTGTCTTATTATCAATTTGTCGCATTTGCCCACTTGATAACTTTTTGGTTGCCCAAAATAGGTCGACAAAAGCTAAGGTTAAAAATGTAAATTTGTTTAAACATTATTGAGAATAGAACTATTTAGTAAAAATGTTACGATGATATTCTTTTAGATTTCAAGCATATTCCAAAGTTTATTGAAAAAGTTTAATCAATATATATATGAACCCTTTAAATTGTTAGTCCATAATTTTTCAATAGATAATTTGAATAATGTCATTAGGTTAATTAAGATAGGTTAAAATATCATTTTGGTCATTGAACTTGAAATTTATTCTATTTTGGTCCCTAAACTTTTAAAATGTCTATTTTAATCTCTAAAATTTAAAAATATCTATTTTAGTCTCCTAAACTTTTGAAAATAATCATTTTAGTCCTTGTTATATTAATTTTTCATCTAATATCTGTTTGCTAGTTGCTCGCTCTAATCTATGTGACTTGAAATCATACTCATATTTAAATGCTAGTACACATATATAAAGTTATGCCATTAATTGGTTAGAATCAAAATAAAGGTAATGACTAAAAATAGTGTTTTTTTTTTTTTTTTTTTTTTTTAAATGTTCAATGGTTAAAATAGACATTTTAAAGTTCAAAGACCAAACTGGAACAAACCTGAAAGTTCAGCTATCAAAATGGACATTTTAAAAGTTTAGGAAAATAGAACAAACTTGAAAATTTAGGAAACAAAATGAAATTAAAACCTTTAAAGCCACATTTGATAAATAACTAGTGTTTTACCACGTGTAATTTTTTTTTATTTTAAATGGTATATGATTTGGATAGAATATTATTCAATACAATAATTTTTTCAAAAATTACTTACGATTAATTTTATATATAATTATAATACAATCTTATTTAGTAGGTTGAATATTTTTATGGCTTAATACATGTTTGAGTGTTTTTTCAATTTAGTCCCAATTGTATAAAAATTTTCAATTCAGTTATTTATGTTTTAATATTTTTTTATTTAGTCTCTCACTATTGGTAAATATAAAAATTGTCTACTAATAAACTCACATAATATAATGCTTATTGAATTTGCAGAAATTTAGAGGAGGAAAAATGCCATCCAAAGTACAAAATTTGGTAGAAATTTTGAGTTTTATTCTTTTAGACTTTTAAATTTTGTATAATTCAAAAGATTATTTATTTATCAATGTAGTTTTATTTTTGTGTAAGATATTTTTTTTATCTTGTAATGTACGTGATTTTCAATTAAAATTACTTAAGCACTGTTTGATAACCATTTAGATTTTAAAAATTATGCTTGTTTTCTCATCATTTCTCTACAATTCTCTACCATGACTTTCATCTTCCTTAAGCATTTGAATTCTTAGCCAAACTTCAAAAACAAGAACAAGTTTTTGAAAACTACTTTTTTTAGTTTTCAAAACTTGTGTTGATTTTTGAAAACATATGTAAAAGGTGGAAAATAAAACAAGGAAACCCATATGTAAAAGTAATATTTATAGACCTAATTTTCAAAAACTAAAAACTAAAAACTAAGGCCCTGTTTGATAACCATTTAGTTTTTGAAAATTAAGCCAATAAATGCTACTTCCACCCATAGGTTTCCTTTTTTTGTTATCCACTTTTTACACATGTTTTCAAAAACCAACCCAAGTTTTGAAAACTAAAAAAAGTAGGTTCAAAAAACTTGTTTTTGTTTTTGAAATTTGACTAAGAATTTAAATATTTTCTTAAGAAAGAGAAAAATAATTGTGGAGAAATTATGAGAAAACAAGCAAAATTTTCAAAAATCAAATGGTTATCAAACATGGTCTAAATGGTTATTAAACATGACCTTAATTTTCAAATATGTTGAGTGAAATGTTATTAATTATAATAATTTTCACAGTTTAAATTAATTAGAATATTTTTTTAGTTTTTTTTTTTTTTTGAGTTCTAGATTTTATAGTCGTTGAATGTTTTATTTCATATATGTACTTCTTTGAATTTAGTATTGTTGTATCTATTTTTTTATTTTGCATTTTTTAATTACTAATTTTAATACATAGATATAAATTTATTAATTAGTTTTCAAATAATAATTTGTTTATAATAACACATGCAGTAGAGGAAATATTTATTTGTGAATATATCAAACAAATTTTTTTAAAGATGGCTACCTCTTTCTTTTCTCTTTCTTTTTTTAAGGAATTTTTTAAAGGAAAAATATAGGATTCTTTTACAGATAGCTATGGTCAAATGGATTTTGAAATTACTTAAATTATTGCTTTTAATTTATATTTATGTTTTTTTGTGTTTTTTTTATTCAATTATATAAGTATGATGGGCAAAGTAAAAATTTTGATACTTCTTTGATTTTTGACATTTTTTTTATTAGTGTGTTTTTAAATTTTTTTTAAAGGATAGAGTATGCTTGTTAATAGATTTTTCCAACTATTGCAATCTTAACCTTAAATTTTAAAAGGTATTGCAAATTTTACCCTCATGTAAGTTTTTATTTGAATGATAGTTAAAAAAAACGTATTCTGCATGGTACAAAATTGATTTTTATAGCTACCATTTACCTACCATTTTTTTAAATTTGAGTTTTAATGGTAAATTTTAGCATTGATCAAACTTAATTTTATGCAAAATTTGATTTTATTGAATTAAATTAGTGAGTTTATGAAAATTTTACATTGCTTTTTAGTTATAATTAGTGCGTGAATTAGCAGCAATTGAATAGAGGTTACAATACTGTTAAGTTTAAGGTCCAATTTGATAAAAGTAAAAGTTGAGTGCAAATTGATACAACTTGCCAACTTTATGGGTACAAATTAATTTTTTCCAAAAAAAGAAAATCAATTATAATGTTATCGGATGTATAAAACGAAATCAAATCATGTATTTAAAGTTAAGCAAATCGTTTGAAATTGTTTATATTGAACCATATCGAATGGTCTATATACATACATATTATATATATTTTTTTTTATTATTTTAATTACATAAAAATAATTATGGATTTGGAAATTTAATGATGTTCAACTTCGTGCTTTTTTGAAAAAAAGAACATACCACTACAATCAAGAAATTTTTTATTAAATAAATAAAATTCAATGGAAATTTTGTAATTAAAGTTAGATATGTTTACAAAGCCCTAATCAACCGTAATTTTCTCTCAAAACCTAGTTCTTCTATGCCATTGCCACCTTAGCTTGGTTATCATTCCTCTCAATCTATTGTCTTCTTCATTTGTCTGCTACTACTTCGTTGCATCAACATTGTTGTTCATCGTCGCTGCTATATTTGCCGTCATTGTTGTATTACTCTTTCTTGTTGACTTTTACATTCGGCAGTTTGTGGTCGCCATTGAAATGTTGCTCCTTGTTTTTCTCTATGTTTAATCCATTTACTAACCTCCTTCTCCCTCAATTTCAATCTCTCTATATTCATTCATCAACTGCTTGGTATCACCCTTCCTTTTTGGTCTTCTCTCGCCTGCACTCCGAAGTAACTTCTTTTCTTTGTTATAAAATTGGATTTGAAGAGTTTGATAATAGTGTCTTGTATTTATAAATTCCATGTGGAATTTTAAAAGTTTTTTTTGTTTCAATATAATAATAATGACAATAATAATTAAGTAAATTGGAAATCATCTATAAATTTAACACAATGATGATTTTTCAGTTACAAACGATTCCATCTTTCATGCATAAATAAAAGCAATAAATTTGTTGGTTATTTGTAATTCATGTGAAAAGGGTAAGGGGCAAAATGGTCCTTACATAATTGGTATATTTGGAATTCACTATAAGTTAAAAGGGTAAAATAGTCTAAAAATATTTTTTAGAGATCCTAACTTTTTAATATAGTATAGATTAGTTTTTGGTTTTAAAATTTTTAAATTAAGCTTATAAATACTACTTTCACCCAATGTATTAAATTTTCATTGATATATATGTCAACATTTCCATCAACATTTCTACATGTTCATGGGTTCAACATCGACGTGAAGAGTGAATCGACATTTTCCTTATACCGTAAAAAAATTGATAAAATATATATAAAAAATAGTAACAAAATGCAACTAATGTGAATATAATATTAATAATAGGTATTTTAACATATTTAAAAAGTGTAAAATGTTTGTTTATTAATTTAACTATTTTTTTTGAATTTTTTTGTTTTATAATTTTTTTAGAAATATCCATCGACATTGACATTTCCATAAAATTGATACTTTGATATTTTCATCAATATCAACATTTTAAACATTCCTTCCATCTATGGGCTTCTTTGCTTTGTTATCTACTTTTTACAAATATTTTCAAAATCCAAGCCAAATTTTGAAAACTAAAAAAAAGTAGTTTTTAAAAACATTTTTTTTTTAGAATTTGATTAAAAATTTAAATGTTTCATTAAGAACAATGAAAACAATGGTTAGAAATTGTAAGAAAATAAATACAATTTTCAAAAACCAAAACTAAAAATCAAATGATTATCATACACGACGGTAACTATTGTGAGCTTTTGTATTCAGTTGATATTTGTATCAAATTGCTAAACTGAGCTTGGCTCAGCGATAGTTGGAACATGCCAACTACCACTAAGCTAAATACACTTTAGCTCGATCAAGAGGTCAGAAATTCAAATCTCTTGCTCTCTTGTACTAAAAAAAAGGATATTTGTATCAAATCCATATTTTTTTTATATGACAGATCATACCCACACATTAGTTGGGTGTGGACTTTATATTATTTTCTATATATTATATTAGCTTTTTCTAATTTTATGTGTACGGTAGAGATTCCTACTTACATGACCACATGTATGATGCTTTTTCTATATATTATACTAAAGGACCATGATATGATGCTTAAAGATTGGCCATATAATGCAATAAGCGTATAGCTCAACTGACATAAAGTATGAATTCATGACCTCGGTCATAGATTCAAATTCTCCCCAAATATTGTTGAACTTCAAAAAAAAAAAAAAGATTGGCCATATAATAAATGACATTGATTGAAATTTGGGAAAAAAAACAATTCAAACATATGCTTCAAAGCACATACATCTTCAAAATAAATAAATAAATTTCAAATATAATAAATCTTCAAAATGGTGATTTAGAGCCTGTTCGATAGGCAATCTGAATTCTATTTTATGTTTTCGAATTCATTGAGTTCAGTGAATATGTGTTTGGCAGAAGTGTTTTCAAAAACTGTTTCTAAATTCTATGATCCAAATAGTGAAAATTTTGAAAACAACATTTTTATGTTTTCATTGTATCTAGATTTTGAATTTGAATTTTTAAAATGCAGAATTAAATTAAAAAAGCCAAAAACTTTAATAAATATAGTACTTCATGTTATAAATTCAATTTATTTTGGTTAAATTAAAATATGTATAATATAATATATTATAAGTTATATGATATTGTAAATTAATTAATCAATTTATATTCAAATTAATATTTAGTTTTGCAACTACATCTAGTTTTATGATTTATAAATATATTATAAAACACATTTTGAATCATTGTTTAAATTGAAATTCAGTGTCTAAATCTATTACCAAACACATATTTAAAAACATAAAATACAACTTTATTTTTATTGAATTCCTTGATTTCAAATTTTTGTTTTCAAATTGCATGTGAAACATACCCTTATTCTTTCGGTCATCATTCCATGACACCATTTGGAATTTTTGGACCAAAAATGCTTCCTTCAAATAATTTAACTCACTCATGAACCAGCGGTGTTTGAGGGATTTTCTTTTTCGAACGAAAATTTATACGTTTTTAAAAAAGATTTAGGAAGATGTGATATTTTGATAAATATTTCAATTTTTATGGTACTTTTCATTTATTTGTTTGCAATTTCATGACGGAAAATATATCTAATTTTATGCTAAAAAAGAAGTTTATATTGATGCCAAAATTTGGATCGTCGGATTAACGGAACGATTTGTATTATCGAAGAAAATAGTGCATGCAAAACAGAGAACTCACATCGGTGTGGTGCTAAGCCACTTAAACTTCGACGCTCAAATTAGTAGAAAATCAAAATTATCTCAAAAGCTTAGACTGTATCAAGTAGAATGTAATAGCGTGCCATACAATGTTGTCCTCATACGTATTTTATAACAGTGAATTCGTAACGTATACACACGTTCCATAAAAGTCCTCCGAGAATCTCGCTGGGTTGTTGGACTAATAAAGGAACAGTTACTTAATCTTTTTGTTTTACTTTATTCTAAGCCTTTTGGGTGCCATAGAGCAAGCCTCTCGCCTACCCTCAGCCTTTCCTGAATCCTTGAGTCCAATTCCTTATAGCTTCGTTGAGGCTCTAGCCCATCCATACTAGTCGATTGGGCAAGTTGAATCGGTGTCTCGTAGAACGACTTGAACTGGTCTCCTCCTTGTATTCAAGGGGTCAGCCACTCCCAACCTCCTCCTTATACTTAAGGGGTCCGTTAGCCACTTTAGCTATGCTAACCAAGAGGTTAGTTAGCTATCCTAACTATATTAACCAAGGAGTTAGCTACTTTGGTTATGCTAACCAAGAGATTAGTTAGTTATTCTTGCTATACCATCCAAAAGATTGGTCAGCTATTCTAGCTATGCCAGCTATTCCAGCCATACCAACCAAGGGATTGGCTAGCTATATATTATAGCTATGCTAGCTATTCCAACTACTTTAATTATTCCAGCTATTCTAGGCAAAAGGCTGGATATCTATTCTAGCCATACCAGCCAAGAGACTGGTTAGCTATTCATATGGCTCAATTGATCATCTTTGGCCTTTTTAATTCGTGTGGCCCAACTTGTCGTCTTTTGCCTCCTTAAAAGAATTCTCTTTCATATGGTTAAATTCTACCCTCAACAATACACTTGTGAGTTGTAAATAAGAAGTTCAAAATTCGAATCTGCAATCCATGAAAAAAATAAATATAAGTATCTAACGATTTAAATTATGCTAAGTTTTGGCCACTCAAATATCGGGTGGGCATTCAAAAGGTGAAAGATTTTTATTCTAAAAAATATATATTATTATTAGTTGAACCTTTATTCTTTCACATACAGTATTTATTTAGTCCCTAAACTATAGAAAATTTCAATTTCATCCTTTAAATCATATTAATTAAGTATATTGAATAATCTGACATGTTCATTAAATAAATTCTGGCTATTATAATATGATGTGGCATCGATGTAAGTATTTTGTTGTGAGTGTTAACAACTATGAGTAAATATATAAACAATTAATTTAAATAAAGACCAAATCTGAACATATCCTAAAGTTTATAAAATGTCATTGAAATTTATTAATTTAAGTCTAAATAGAGTAAACAAGAAATAGAGATGTAATATCTTGAGAATTGAAAATGGATGCAAAAAGTTAATAAATTATAAAGATGTTGGGCAAAATGATAACACACTAGACATTTTATGAGGCAATTATTGTTTTCATGCATGTGAGAGATCCAAGAGCATAAAACTGACATATTCCAATATGATTCTAAGTGAGATGATTTTAATTTATAAAAATAATAATTTGATTTATGTCTTAGACTAAATGTCCATCCATAACTTAGGCTAAATAATTCCCATTGTCTTTTTTGTTACAAAAGTAGACTACAAGAATAAGTATGCAACCAAACATGTAAATATATATACACACATGAATAAAATCACAACAATATAAATATAAATTCACTAGGAAACATTTCAAACAAATAATAATAATAATAATAAATAATAAAGGTCAATCGGAAAATTAATTAAAACTTAGATGCATTTTTGAAAATATATTAATTTTTACCCATAACTTAACAAGGTGTACTAATTTTTATCCAAAATTTTCAATTTGATCAAACTTCATCTTAAATTTTGATGGGTATTTGCCTTAAACTTGAATAAATATGGTAATTTTGACTCTCCAATATGCTTTCCTTTGAAAAATTGTCCAAAAAATAAAAATTATTGTATGCATTTAAAGAATATAAAACATGTATCTAGAACTATTAATGAGCTTCCAAGAAAAACGATACTAGAACTAAACTTTGTTGAAATTTGTGAGTTTTAAAAGATTCTTTCTATCATCGATCTTATGTATTAATTAAACTTAATTTTGTGCAAAACTTTATTTTTGTTGAAATTAATGAGTTTGGACTATATATGGAGAGTTTTTTACTTTATTTTTTGCTAAAATTATTGGATGAATCTAGCAAAAATTGAACATAGGCAAAAAAAATTGCACCATATATTTAAGTGTAGGGTTCAAGTTGATAAAATTGAAACTTTATGATAAAATTTTATACAACTTGACAAGTTCGAGAGTAAAAATCGATTATTTCCTTGCTTTTTTCTAATCTCATGAAATAGTTGTTTAGATCTTTAATTAGGATCTTTTATAAGAGAAATCACTTGGATTTTAAACATTTATGATCTGAATGTGAATAAGCATTGTTCTTTGATCTATTGGTGAACTTTCTTTTTGACATTGTGAATGTTTTGCTGAAAATATGGTTTCTTTTGTAATGATTGAAATTCATTGTATCATCTTTGTTAATCCATAATGCGAGCCTACAGCTAAATGGTTAAAATTTGTTTTCAAATTGCGTCACTTAGGAAAAAAAAAATAGCAATTATTTCTAAAATTATTTAATAATAAAGGACTAAAGTTAGGTTGGTGGCACATCACACAGTGGGGTTGTTTGGGGCAAGAGTTATAATAACATGTGTTATAATAACCCGTGAAATACTCTACACCCCAAACACAGACTATTATAACTTCAGACTAAACAACTCTGCATTTTAAACAATATTATATTATTTCACAGACTATTATAACTCACAGACTATTATAACCCTTGTTATTATAACCCACTCAGTGCCCCAAACAGCCCTAACTTTTACATAAAAAATCACATAGAAAACTTTTAATTTATGGCTTTCATTGAGATATTACTTATTTTCTTTCATTATATCCAATAAGGTTTTTTAAATCCTATTTTATATTTATAAATAGGAAAATTATAAGTTACAAAATTGGTTGCTATGTTTGTAAATTTGTAACATAGAAAAGTAATTTGCTAGCAATTTTTAAAATTTTTCACGTGCCTACCTAAACATTTTTATGTAATTGATAATTTTCATTCATGAAGATTATTTGGTCTTTAAACTTAGTTATGCTTGTGTTTTTATTTATATTATTTGATAAAAGAGCAAGAGAATGATTAAAATTAATTAAATTATTGTTGGAAGAAGTTAAGAAAAGAGAACAAAAGAAGAAGAAAAGTTAAAACTTACTTAATACTTTGGTATAGGTTTATGCAAAATGCAACAAAATTGCAATTGCAATTTCAGCAGATCTGGAAATTAAGAAAAATTGCAAATTAAGAGATTTCGAGAAGGAAAATACCCACGAATTTAGCTGGATCCTTAGCTATAATTGCTCATCAACCAATAAGGAAACCCTAGTGATAAGCCTTAGAATTAAGGCTTATTTAACTCTCAATTTCTTAAAATATTCCTGTTTTGACTTAAGATCATTTGAAAATAATCGAAAGATTGCTTCAATTTAAGAAAGAAATAAGACTGATGGCATTCGGGATAGAATTCTAAATAAATTAATCTTGTTTGCAGGAAATATGGAAATTGCAAAATCAAATTGCAAATTCGTGATTTTGCAATTGTTTATGGAGCAGGGAATGTGGAAATTGCAAAATCAAATTGCAGAATCACGATTCTGCAATCTGGAGCAGTAGAAAAGTTCAAAAAAGAAAAAAAAAATCTGCATTAAACCCATTCTGAAAATCTTCAATTACAGCCCGATTTGGAGGAATTTAAGCACGAAATTTGAGCATTCTTCAACCCTAATAAAGGCCTATAAAAGGAGAAGAAGAGGATGAGCAACACAATTCGATTGGGAGGCGTTTTTGGAGTCTTTGCTCGTGGGTTTTTGTCACATTTTTCTGCCTCTGTTTTTCTGCGTTTTTCCTCTATTTTTCTTACCAAAAATCTGCTGCAATGTAGTTCGTTTCCCTTCTAATTTTTTCACTCCGATTCAAGTGAAGAAGACGGGGATTGGAAGGCGAATTCGGAAGTGAACTTCATGGGTTTTTCTTCAATTTTTCGAAGCTCTGTTTTCTGGATTTTTTTTTTGTTTTAGCCAAAAATTGCAATTTTGTTTGGTTGTATTTTTGCTCTTTGGTTTGTTAGTTGCAGGAGTTAATTTGTTGTTTCTTTTATATGTGCACTGTGGTTAGCCATTGTTTCTTCATAAAATTGATGTTTTGATTGGAAATTGCTACCAAATTGCCTTCTATTTTCTATTCACAGTGAGAAATTTTGGTGGGTTATTTAGCTACTTGTCCAGAATTGGGTAATTTTTATTATTCCAATCATCTAGCATGCATTGCTATTAGAATCGAAGTTATGTATTAATTTACTTGTTGACCACCATTAGCAATTTATTCAACTTTCTAATATGAATTTTCCTTCAATTAATTGTAATATTTCTATTTTTAACATGAGCTAAAACTTCTTAGGGGGTTCAAGAATGTGAATTCTCTAAGAAGTAATTGTAGCCTAAATTTCAATAAAAACCAAGCCTACATCTCAATTGTTTGCTTGTGTTGAACAAATTTTCGTTGAGATCCTAGATTGATCAACTAGGGTAGCAACTCAAGCTTAGATCTAATACCGACGGGGTTAGTGATAAGCGGATTTCACACAAGTGATGGAGAAAAAGAGCTTAGACATAAGCCATTCCTTACCCTAGACATAGGGATTAAGGACTCCAAAACCCATAAAATTGTTGAACCAAATAATCTAAGATGGAGGAACTATAGACATATAAGTCACTCACTTAGCCTCCTAAAGCCTAAATTCAAGGTGAATAGGATACGCAATTTTGGTTTACAATTGACTGTGGAGTAGGTGGGAATTGTAATTTTGGCTTGCAATTACAACTTAGGGCAATGACACTCTTGAGTCCCATTTTTATCAAAATTTCTTTTGAAAATTTCGTTTATTAAGCTTATCTAGTTTGCTCTAAATTATTGTCAATTCTAGATTCTGCAATTCAATTCTGCAATTTTTCTTATTTCAATTATTGTCATTTCTAGATTTTACAATTAGATTCTGCAATTTTTCTTATTTCAATTATTGTCATTTTTAGATTTTACAATTAGATTCTGCAATTTTTCTTTTTACCAACACACCAACCCAACATTATTTTTGCAATTTAGTTTCCAAAGTTGCAATTTTCCTTATACTTTGCTCTACAATATTTTTGTTACACCGTTCCCTGTGGGATTCGATACTTGGTACTCACATACCATTTTATATTACTTTGATCGTGTGCGCTTGCGTGTAACAGCCGATCACCTAGCACAAAATCCCTATAAATTTTGGAGAAGAAGCCATGAAGAGGAGAGCTTGTTTTTGGAGAAAAAATTTGTTTCTGCCTTTGAGTTTTTGAAGTCAACTATAGTTTTTATTTTCATTAGTTGCTACTGTAATTTTCTTCTACATTTCAGTTTCTAAACTCTACATCCATATCATCACAACGAAAGTTGATGGTGGTTAAGAACAATTCCTTGTTCAATTGAGCCGAGAGCAACAGATTTGAGTGTAGTCGTATTTCTATTCGATTTCTCCAAGTGTTGTATTTTTTTACTTCTGTCATTTAACTTTGAATTTAGCTACTGTTCTGTAATTCTCCTTTTAGCATTAAAGATAGAAATTCTTTTGATTTTAAATCCAGAACATTCCTTCGGCAAAGTAATTTTCTTTTATACAAGTTTGATTTGTAAGTGTTCTTTAGGTTATCTTCAATTCTCTTTTGTACCAATGAATTCCTTTAGTTTAATCTTACTATTTTTTGTTAGTTTAATTATGAAGAGCTAAATTTCCTTAGGGATTCAAGTTTGTGAATGCCCTAGAGGAAATATGTAAAACTTGATAGAAAAAATAATCTAGCTAATACTTGAACTTTGTTTACTTTTGGTGAGTTCGATGTTGGGTAAACCTAGTAGGCCAACTAGTGTTGCTTGTCAAGCTTGAACTTAATACCGAAAGGGTTAAGGGAAGGCGGATGTTGGAAAAGCAATGGAGGAAAAGGCTTAGACATAAGTCCTAAACATCGACCCTAGACATAAGGCGAGACTCCAAAACCACTAGAGTTGTGTGCAAATATATCTAAGTTAGATTAGCCATAGACATATATGTTTAATCACTTAGCCTCCTAAAGATACTTCATAGAAGGTCAAATAGAAGTTGAATTCGGTTTACTTAGTTTTTTGTGTTAGTTACGGTTGTAATTACCTTCTTGTTGCATTTTCTTTCCAAAGGGGTATTATCATCTTGAATCCCTTTCTCATTTCCATTGGTTTTTCAAATAGTTTTCTTTTAACCAAAACATCTCACAAACATTTTTATACCAATGGTTACTTTAGTTGTTGTTTGTCAGCAATCTTGTGCCATCTTAATAAATTTTATTAAAACTCGTTTCCTTGGGTACGATACTCTAAAGTACTTCCAATTTATTATTACTTCGATCACATGCACTTGAGTGTAGCGCAAATAAGTAATTATTTTTTTACTTCCATCATTGATATATCATTTTTATGTCTATCAGTAATAGACATCGTTTACACTGTATTAGATTTATAGAGATATTTAATTCATGAACTAAATATAATTTTATTGAATTTGAGGTTTATACAATTTCTAATATTTTTCATCTGATGCTTCCTCTCCGGTATGTAAACCTTGATCCTTGAGAGTGTTGATTTGTTTGGATCGACCTTTAGATTTATTGATCACTTTAGATCAGTCTTCTCACTTGTTGATCTCTTTGGGTCAACCTCCTAGACTTAATCTCTTTGGATTGTTCTCCTAGCTACTTAATCTTCTTTTCTTCTGGTTCCTTGATCTTTTTCGTATTCTTTTGGCCTTCTAGCTCTTTGAGATTTTCTTTTAGCCTTCTTGCTCCTTAATCTTCTTTGGCCTTTAGATAGACATGACACAATCTAATTGGACCAACTAATGTCTTCATATGGTCATGACACCATTTGATTGGACCAACTCAAATGGTCATAAGATAGACATGTGACATTATTTAATTAGCGATTTTTTTTAAAAAATTTTAATTTAGTTGATTGGTCTGAATTTTAATGACATATAATTTTGTCATTATTACGTAGATATTTGTGATTGGTGAAATTTCTCCTTCTACGAACATCTTTATTCGTAGATTGATAGACGTAAATTAGCTATATAGATGTCTGTCATTAATAGACGTGTAGGGTTGAGATATGTTAATGGACATTTGGTTGGACATAAAATTATTCATATTTGGAAATCCTTTTATCTTGCGCTAGATTTCCATATATATTGAGGTAGAATGATATATATGGAACGGCCATTATACGTATGAAAAACGAGAATCTCAACCCAAAAAATTAGTGAAAATAGAAAAATAATGAAGATGAGTTGCCAAGATAAAAATTGTTTTTTCAATAAAAGGATTAATGAAAAAAAAAGTGATTTTATGCCAACTTAAGCATAACTCAACTTATTAAGCCATATATCTTCGACCAAGAAAGTTTGAATCCCTGCCCTTGCATGTTGTTCAACTCAAAATGAAAAAAATCAAATAGACTTTGAAAGAAAAGAGAGTAAGACGAAGAGTCAAATCAACTCTCACCCACCTTTTCTATCGACACTCTCAAGTAAGTCAGTTAATTTCTAAAACCTCAAAACTTCAATGATTTTGAATTTGAGTTAACCAAAGTCAAATTTGAGGCCCATAATGTACGTGCTCCCTTTATCAAATTTCAAAATATGTTAAATGATTGTTAAATTGATTAGAAATCATTTAACTTCATCTGTTCTTTTTCTTTTTATCAATGGGAAGTAATTTCCAAGCAAGCTACGTTCAACCTAACTAAGTCAAATAGACTTTGAAAGAAAAGAGAGTAAGACGAAGAGTCAAATCAACTCTCACCCACCTTTTCTGTCGACACTCTCAAGTAAGACGGTTAATTTCTGAAATATCAAAACTTCAATGATTTTGAATTTGAGTTAATCAAAGTCAAAATTGAGGCCCATAATGTACGTGCTTCCTTTATCAAATTTCAAAATCTGTTAAATGATTGTTAAATTGATTAGAAATCATTTAACTTCATCTGTTCTTTTTCTTTTTATCAATGGGAAGTAATTTCCAAGCAAGCTACATTCAACCTAACTAAGTCAAATAGACTTTGAAAGAAAAGAGAGTAAGACGAAGAGTCAAATCAACTCTCACCCACCTTTTCTGTCGACACTCTCAAGTAAGACGGTTAATTTCTAAAACCTCAAAACTTCAATGATTTTGAATTTGAGTTAACCAAAGTCAAAATTGAGGCCCATAATGTACGTGCTCCCTTTATCAAATTTCAAAATCTATTAAATGATTGTTAAATTGATTAGAAATCATTTAACTTCATCTGTTAATTTTTCTTTTTATCAATGGGAAGTAATTTCCAAGTAAGCTACATTCATTGAATCATTCAACCTAACTAAATTAAGGCTCTATTTGAAATTGTTGTAGCTTTTAAAATAATAGTTGACAAATGTGCTTTTAAGAAAATCAGCAGTCATATAAAGCATATTAGTGTTTGATAATTTTCAATTTTAAACATAGAAAAGTATCTCATCGTTTCGCAAATTCAAACAAAATTGTTGTGGTGACTAAAGTAGACCTATTATTTTAACTCTTTTTATATTGATATTTAATATCAAATTTATTATAATATAATTATTTAAAATATATATAATTTAAATTACATGTAACTTTATTTAATCTAAATTATTTGATTAAAAGTCTAAGAAAAACAATTGTTATAAAAAATTGAATCAATCCAAATTTTGTTGATCTAGGAGAATAGACATAAAAAAAAATATGAAGGGTAGATTTGGAATTTTTAAAATTTAGTTAGAGAAGATAGCAATTTTTTTTGGAAAGCTAAATTTAAAAGTTAGTATGCGTAATTTTGAACAAAAAAATAATCAGATTTACCAAATAATGTAAACGGTTAAGATTCTTCTCTAATCGATTTTTGTTCCTACAAATGAATTCCCAAACAAGGTCTAAGAAATGAAGTTGAGAAATCTGAAACACCAACTCATCCACACATTAAAAAAAAAAAAAAAAAAAAAAGAAAAGCTCATCCAATCCACATGCTTGTCTCGCACAATGCTTTCATCTCTTTGCTCACAAGTCGGAGAATTTTTAATACTTCCAAATTATCATACTCTCTTTGTTTACACTATAATTTTGATCTTTATAAATATTTTTTTTAATGTTGGTGGACTCCACATCATTTGAGTAACGGTTTGGTTTCGTTGAACCAAATGGATCAAGTGTATGACTGATTTATTTTTTGAAACAGTTTTTTAATTACTATAGACATTGTACACGTTTAATAACTATTTAATTTTAGTTTTTAAAAATTGTGCTGGTTTTCTCTCTATTTCTCTACAATGGTTTTCATCTTTCTTTAAAAAATATTTAAATTTTTTGCTAAATTCCAAAAAAAAAAAAAAAAAAATTTAAAACTACTTTTTTAATTAGTTTTCAAAACTTGGCTTGTATTTCAAAAACATATATAAGAAGTAGATAACAAAAAAAGAAATCCAATAGGTGGAAGTAGTGTTTATATGCTTTATTTTAAAAAACTAAGACCCTTTAATAATCATTTTATTGTTGTTTTTTGGTTTTTGAAAATTGAGCTTGTTTTCTCATATTTTATTTGCCATGGGTTTCATTTTTCTTAAGAAAACATTTGGATTCTTAGCTAAAATTCAAAAACAAAAACAAGTTTTCAAAACCAAGCCCAAATTTTTAAAAGATCAGTAAAATGTAGATAACAAAATAAAGAAATTCATATATGAAAGTAGTATTTATAAGCTTAATTTTCAAAAACCAAAAACTAAATAGTTATCAAATAGTGCCTACACTTTTATGTTTTAATGTATCCAAAATTTAAATTTAGGATTATACTAAAAAGATACAAACTTTGATTGATAGATAATTTCATTTTTTTTAAATTAAAACATGTATATCGCAATATATTATAAATTATGTAATAATACACAAAATTTATAACATAAAAAATATGTTTAAAACATTAATCGTTAAATTACAAGTTTAGTACCAAAACTTTCAGGTTCGTATCTATTAATTGGTCTTTGAACTTTAAAAAGTGTCTAATAAATTCATAAACTTTTAATTTTATATCCAATAAGCCCTTGAACTTTAAAGTGTCTAATAGGTTTTAAACTTTCAATTTTGTGTCCAATAAGTCTCTAAATTTTCAATTTTGTGTCTAATAGGTCTTTGATCAATTTGACATTTTTTTTTAATTCATAGACTTATTAGACACAAAATTTAAAGTTTATGATCTTATTAGGGATGTTCATGGGGCAACGTAGAGACGAGGAATCAGTTCCCTATTTGACAAAAAATTGAAAGTTCAAGAACCTATTAGATATTTTTAAATTTGATGGACATGTTAGACACAAAATTAAAAATTTAGGGATCTATTAGACACTTTCTAAAGTTAAGAAACTTTTTAGACAAACTTGAAAGTTGATGGACTAAACTTGTAATTTAACTTAAATTAATTAATAATAGTTAAAATTCAACCATATATTTAGTTGGTATAACTACAAATATTCTTACTTATATATATATAACCAATCATATTTTGAACAACTTTTTAAATTGAGATACAATTTATAAATCTACTATCAAACACATATTCGAAAACATTGAAACAATGAAATACATAATGTATTCATTTAATTCCTTGTTTTCAAATTCCTATTTTCATGTCCAAATGCACCTTAAGGGATTTGATCATTTCTAACCATGGCCGATTTTAGTTCGATTGAATATTATCTAACGGAGTATTACAAATCACATCAGCTCAATTAGTGTTGTTGGACGACAATAACGAACACTAAGTTTCAATGGATTCAAATTTTCAATTTAATTCATATAGTCTAGACTTTAATTTCAATTTTACCTATATGATTTTAAATGTTAGAATTGTGATTTTTACCCATATGAAAAACTAATCTATATTTTATTCTATTTATTTATTTTGCCTTAAACCTTTATGAAATCAACTAATGGAATTAGCCAAATGAAAGATATTAGCTCATTCCAACACTCTTTTTTAAAAAAAAAAAGTATTAATATGATTAGGTTGGGAACAATTTTGTGAGGTTTCACTTAACTTAGAGATCAATTTGAAACTTTTAAAACTCTATGAATCAAATTGAAATAAATTTTAAATTATAGAAAAAAATCGAAACTTTTAAAATTGTAGAGATAAATGAGAATGACGTCCGAGACTAAATTTATAATTTAATCTTAGTTTATTTTTTTATAGTTAGAGAGACTACACTACATAGACCCAATATCTGAACAATATTTTTGAAAGCGCTGTATTAATGAATGATTCAATAATTTAAACTGGCCCCGCGACACGCTGGTTGACGAGTCTGTGATTTGAATGTCTGATATGTGTACTAATTTCTTCTGTTTGCATAAGGTCCACAACTTTCCTTTATTTAAAAATTGAAGGCATTAATTCACCGACCTTCCAAATTCAGGATATTTCAAATTTCAAATCAGACATCATTTTTTTTTTCTATTATTATTTTAATAATTAATTAAAAATTAATGACTTAAATGCGTTGCGCCTTAAAACACCAGGATATTGAAAAAAAAAATTTCCTTTATCTTATCACAGAAATTTGTCTAAGGACATCAAATATTAATGTTACTTTTTCCCCCTAATGTTGGTTATTTAAAAAAGTAACTTTCCCCTGTTCTTGTCTTCTTTTTTTTTTTTTTTAAAAGAATCACTTTTTATTCATTAAAATTTATGTACTCCTTTCTAATATTACTCATCTCCTTTCTAATATTACTCATGCTCCAATTTAATGAATAGGATAGTAAAATATTTTGTTTTTATATACATCAATATCTATTTACATTTTTTTTAATTCAACAACATATCAAAATTCAAACTTATAATCTCTCGGTCGTTCTTAATACTAAATTACAAATGAGAGGTGGAGATTCCAATTCACAATCCATAATCAAAAGATAAAAATGTCTAACAACATAAGTTATGCTCAAATTGACAAATATGTCTATAACTTATCAGTGTACACGCAAGCGCACGCAATCGAAGTCATATAAAATGGTATGTGAGTATCAAGTATCGAATCCCAAGGGAATGGTGTAACAATTGCTAAGCAAAATGTAGAAGAAATGCAACTTGGAAACTAAAAATTGCGAAAATAAGGTTGGGATGGTGTGTTGGTAAAAAGAGAATAATTGCATAATCTAATTGCAAGTTAAAGTGGCAAAAATTGCAGAACTTTATTGCATAATCAAAAATTGCAAAATAAAGTGATAAAGATTGCAGAATTGAATTGCAAATTCGAGATATTGTAATATTGAATAGCAAACTAGAGAGACTTGATAAATGAAATCGCAAATGAAATTTAAGATAAAGGAAGGGCTCAAGAATGTCATTGCCCTAAGTTGTAATTGCAAACCAAAATTACAATTCCAACCTATTCTACACTCAATTGTAAACCAAAATTGCTACTCCTATTTACCATGAAATTAGGTTTAGGAAACTAAGTGAGTGACTTATATGTCTATAGTCCATCTATCTTAGATAATTTGGCTCAACAATTTTATAGGTTTTGGAGTCTTTAATCCTTATGTCTAGGGTAAAGAATTCGCTTATGTCTAAGCTCTTTTCTCCATCACTTGTGCGAAATCCGCTTATCACTAACCCCGTCAGTATTAGATCTAAGCTTGAGTTGCTACCCTAGCTGATCAATCTAGGATCTCAACGAAAATTTATTCAACACAAGCAAACAATTGAGATGTAGGCCTTGGTTTTTGTTGGAAGTTTGGCTACAATTACTTCCTAGGGAATTCACATTCTTGAACCCTCTAAAAAGTTTAGCTCATTGTGAAAATAAAAATCTTACAACTAATTTTAGAATTAAAATTCATACTAGAAGAATAAATTAAATTACTAATCGCAACCAAAAGAACTAAAGGAATTAATTTAAAAAAAATCTACTCTAATCAGCGTTAAATATTGAAATAATTAAGGAAATAAAAGATAAATGCAAAATTGGACAACCCACAAACAATGGAACAAGATTTCTAGAATTCTTAATTCAAGTTAAAATAAAGGACAAACCCAAAAGAACAAGAAACTCAAAAGGACAATAATTCAAATTTCCTTCCTTCTAATTTCGAGTTCAACCAACTTACAGAATGAACGGAATGCAACAACTGAAATTCTGCCATCAACTTGCCTAAAAACAGAAAATCAAATAAAGAAAACATAGCAATACACAAGCTATCGTCAATACAACTTCTCTTAATTTCCAATCGATTCAATCCTTCAACTATTTCTAGAAAAGATTGAGTCTTAACAACCTAAATTTTCACTTAAATCGGATTGGATAAATCGAAGTAAAAACAGAAACTAAGCTTGCAACAATTTTTGGTAATACACAGAAGAAAATTGAATGAAAAACATAGACTAAAATGCCATCAATTTTTGGTAATACAAGGAAGGAATTGAAGAAAATTAAAATAGAAACTTAAACTTAACAGAAGCTCTCGACAATATAAAGAAGAAATTGAAGAAAAATAAAACAGAAATCGAAACTTTAGCTTGATAGAAACCCATGAACATTCTACAAGAAAACGCCTCCAAAAAAAACTCTCTTCTTTCTTCACTCATCTTCTCTCCTTTTATAGGCTTTCATTAGGGTTGAATAATACCCAAATTTCGTACTCAAAATCCATCAAATCGTGCTGTAATTGAAGATTTCCGTAAGCCGATTTCTTTCATTTTTAAAATTTTTCTGCTGCTCCAGACAAATTGCATAATCATGAAATTGCAATTTTGGCTTTGTAATTTCCACATTCTCTACAAGCAAGCTTAATTTTTTTAGAATCTTATCCCAATTGCCTTCATTCTTATTTCTTTCTTATTTTCAAGCAACTTTCAACTATTTTCAAATGATCTTAAGACAAAAACAAGAATATTTTAACTAATTGAGAGTTAAAGAAGCCTTAATTCTAAGGCTTATCAATAACTAAGTCGAAGTACTAGTATATTATTTGAGAAAACTTGGTTAAATTACTAAATTGGTCCTTATAATTTTAAAATTTTCAATTCAATCCTCCTAGTTTATGCTTAATTTCAATGTGCTCCATATTTTACAAAATTTAACACTTGGTTCCTATAGTTTAGTTAGAATTTTCAAATCTTCCCTAAATTATTCTATAGCCACCAAAAAATTCATCCCATTCCCTCCATTTGTTTCTAACTCTAAACCTACTACATTCAATTGGCACATTCAACCAACTATAAAATGTTAACATGTTGCCATTTTTTTAATTCAACAATTGCTGGGTAGAAAATTGAACCATTAACCTTTGAGATAATAATTGATGTCTTATTCATTGGACTATGTTCAAATTGACTAACATGTTGTCATCTTAATAAAAAACATACCACATGCTCAATATATAATAACGACTTATAATTATAAAGATGATTTGTGAGTTTTAACCGAACTATATAGACCAATTTAGAACTTCTAAAACTAATAAGTGTCAAGTTAAAACGAAAACTTGTAATTTAATCAAAACTTTCGCAATAAAAAGGCTTTTTTTTTTTAAACTTTAAAATAGATTACTATATCAATCAAGTTCAATTATCTTTTCCCACATTCATTAAACTAAAAACAAAACAACAACAAAAAGGTTTTTTTTTTTTATTTTTTTTTTTTTGTGTGTGTGTGTCAAAGGGATTACTAGGAATAAAAAAGGCTGCTATTTGTTTTTGTTAATTTTCTGAAATTAGCTCAAAACAAAATCCAAAATTAAAATTGCTGTACAAAAGTTTTAAATAATCGCAGAGAGAGCAGAACAGAGCAGAGAAAACAGCAGCAGAAGCAGAGCAAGGCGGTAATCACTAATCAGCACTCTCCGATTTTCGCTCCACTTAACTGAAGGTTCGCTTTCACTAAACTTTCTCCACTCTCAAGAACTTCCCTAGAAATTTACAGTTTCTTCATCGTGATTCATTTCACACTCGAACAGAACAAATTTCTCTGTCTTCACTCTTGACTCATAATTAGATCCAAATGTTTCGATTCTATAGCGCTTCGATTTTGTTATCTATCTTCACAATCGTTATCATTTGTCTGTCAATTAATCTGGCCGGTCCTGGCTCTGGTCTTTTTGGCTTCAAGCAGGACCAAGGACCATAACGTTTCTCTGAAAGATCCAGTCACCTCTTGATTTTGTGTTCCGGTGAACCTTCACGTCGATTAATTCGCAATAATCGTTATACTTCTTCTGTTTCTTACTTTATTCGTTGGTTTCATCATGATTAGCGGATTTTTAGCATTCTTTTTTAGTAATTTGTGCGGATGATGAATTCTTGGAGTGTGCGTGTTTTGTGATTTTCAATAATCCGATCATTTTTCTGTTGGTGTAGTCTGTGGAATATTTGAGCTCTTCGGAGTGTACAGTACAGTAATTAGAGCGGAAAGATTGGAGTAAGGAGAGGATGACGAATTCTGTTTCGGAACAGAGTTTCTTGTATGAGAGTGAAGACGAAGAGGATCAGGAGAATGTAGTGAATAAAGATGAAGACGATGGAAACGATTCGGATTCTTCCGATTGTTCGGCTGAAAATCAGAGTCGGAGCAAGCCTAATTCGTACACCACCGTTTGGCCTCAAACTTACAGGTATTTCAATCTCTTATCATCTCAATGGATTGGCGGCTTGGCTCTGTCAGTTTTTTGTTCATTTTACTGCTCTGTGAATCTCTGATCTATCTGCTGAAGCCTCCATTAATCCGTTTGTTTCCTGAGAAAATATGATCAGTCGTTTACGGATGATCTATTCGCATGCTGTTCTTCAACTGAAATGGGCCCAAACCGCTCACGCTTTCTACACATTCTTTTATCTTTTAGTTGGTTTTGTTTTTGTGATTAAAAAGTTATGCCGACAACAAGAATTGGAGATCGCTGAACTGACTTGGACATTACTAGTATTATGGTATTCATTTTTTTCTTATTTATCTTTTGGATTTAAATTTCCTCTAGAAGACAGTTTTATCATTATCAATTTCAATTTGCAACAATATTTAGCATACGAATCAAACCTGAGATTGAAATAAATCTTATTTTAGTCAACTTGTCTTCTTTCCTACCCATTTAAATAATATATTTTGATCTGTGCTGCTATTAAACCTTGTATTATATTTTATAAATATTTTGAATGACATCATATCTATGTGTATTCTAAACTTTATGTATTATATTTGATATCTACTTTTTCTAGTCCAATAAATAATAATGTGAGGGGTACATGTGAGGGTAAAGGTTTGAACCTCCCACCTAAAAGAAAAATGTACAATGCCTTCCTGTAGTTAAGTTTTTAACATTGACTCACTTATTCTAGTAAAAATGTATTAAATTGTGGTTGATTCTTACCATTCATATTTTTTACTTGTCTCATAATCTATACACGAAGAAGGATGGCAATAGATAACATGTAGCTTTTGGTCATACTGAATTTTGAGGGTAATATATGTTTCAGACAGTCGATGGATATGCTGGGCAGTGTGCCATCGCCCAACATTGGAATATTGGGAACCTCATCTTTAACGAGATGGGGCAGCTCATTCATGTCCTCTTCGTTAACAAGGAGGCACACTCCTGAGACGTTAGCTTTTGCTACGAAACCGCTGCTACCCACGGTGGCCGACGAGAAAAACAATGAGCAGCAACAGCCGCCACAGCAACGACTTAGCTCTCACTCTCTGATTCTTCCTTTCACTTCAACGAGGCCGTCAGCCATAAAAAAAGATGACAAACCTTCTAAAGTTTCACATGAGTTTCCGACTGCTCGTCGAAGTTCATTCAGCCAAGCCATGCTCAATGGTAAGTCCTAAATTAAAACATTATAATATAAGATTATATCAATATATTCCTTGCATCTTTGACCGCTATTCTCGTTAGAAAATCATACAGTATGTGAAATGACAACACATGTTGCATTTTCGTGGAGCTCTGTGATTATAATTGGTAGATATGGCCTACGAACCCAAAAAAAAGTTTCATATAGGTAGTTTTCTATTTGGCCTCGAAATTGGGACTTTCCCATTAGCAGTCTAATATCACAGGCATGACTGTGGATTTTTGGATGTTTTGGAGAGGATTTTGGACTTTAATTTGATATAGTTTAAAAATTAGTTCAGAGGTCCAGAGGGGCCAACCACGTGATATTTTGCATGCAGTCCTGCCATTTCTTCCCCTAATTCAACAGCTGGTTTTACACAGTTGGGGAATGCTTTTTTGTCCTTTCATTTCCCATTCGATTAGACATAAAACTGGCCTCATCCTTTATTAGCTTTTCTCTTTCTACCAAAACTGCTATACAATAATTGATCTTAGACCCAATGCATAATTTCACAGATGCGGCGATTCTTTATAGTTTTTCCTATAGCAAATAACTCAGCACGTGAATTCTATACTCACTTTTTATCACTGTTTTCAGTGATTATCCTAGATTTCATCTAAAAGAATAATTGGTAATAAGAGGAGTAGTTCGTCCCTTCCAAATGGTGCTTTTCCCTCAAGATAGTACTTATTTGGTTCACCATTCTTGGATCGGATTCCAATTTCTAGACCCGAATACCCATTTGGAGTTCATGACTTGTTAGGAGTGCTAACAAAGTCCCACATTGGCTAGGAAAGGAAGAGATACATGGTATATAAGTGAGGATAATTATCTTTATTTGTATGAGGCCTTTTGGGAGAACTAAAAATAAAGTCATGAGGGTTTATGCCCAAAATAGACAATATCATATCTCTGTGGAATATATTGTGAGGTCTTTTTTCATCTTTTCGATGTGAGATCTTTCATCCCATATGCCTGAAATCTCACTGTCATATGAAATAGCTTGATCAATTAGGCATCATTGGAGTGCTACAGCGAATAGCGCACATGAACCAAAATCAGGCGCCATAACTTTTGCCTGAAAGGCATTGTGATCGACAGTGGAAATACTATGTTAATAGAATTCAGTCGGTTATCAAGCTTTTAGAGATTAATCAACAATTTGGCTAGGAAAGAGCAAGTCTTTGAATTTACCTTTTTGATGCTACAAGATTGCTTTATGTACTGGCGCCACTCTGACACGACCCACACACATGAACAGCTTAAAAACTGTATTAAAATTACTCATGAGTAATCTGAACTGAATATGACGATGATGCAGGTGGAAATGTGCTATGTGGGGTTGGAATTCTAACGACGCCTTATGCAGCGAAAGAGGGAGGATGGCTTGGACTTTCCATTTTGCTTATCTTCGCTGTGCTGTGTTACTACACTGGACTCCTCCTGCGCGACTGCTTGGAAAGTAAACCGGAGATCGAAACTTACCCAGACGTCGGCCAGGCAGCCTTCGGCACCACTGGTCGAATCGCCATCTCGGTATGCCATCTAAAGCATCTAATATGATTTGTTTTCATTTAATTAATATCTAAAAGTCATTAATTAATTATTAAACATAAAATTATAAGTTTTTAGACTCTAATACTCCGTTTGATAATCAGTTAGTTTTTTAAAATTAAGCTTATAAATACTACTCACACCTATGAATTTTCATGTTTTCTTATCTAATTTTTACATATTTCAAAAATCAAGTCAAGTTTTGAAAACTAAAAAAAAAAATAGTATAGAATTTTGTTAAAAACTCAAATGTTTCTTTAAGTAAGATGGAAACGACTGTAGAAAAGATGAAAATCATTATTATGAAATTGTGAGAAAACAAGCACAATTTTCAAAAATTAAAAACTAAATTGTTATCGAACGAGACTTAAACTTTCAAATTTTTGTTTAATAAATCTCAGCATTTGTTAGACATAAAATTGAAAGTTGAAATAGGATTGGACACATTTTAAAATTCAGCATTTGAAGACTAATTTATAATTTAATCAAAATATTATAAACTAACCATAATTATTTGTTGTAAAGTCAGATTTGAATAGCCTGGCTAATTAAGTTGTTTTTCTTTGTGGTCTTTGGTTGTGGTTGTGGATGCAGATAATACTGTACCTGGAATTATACGTAAGTACAGCTGTCTCCATTGAGTGAGTACGTGTTGTTATTTGTTTTGTTCAGTTTGATTAAAACGAATGATTGTTGGATGCGTGGTACTAGCGGCGTTGGCGTGTGATTTTGAAATGTTGACTGTACTATATGATACACAGACGCTGGGATTCGCTGGTTCCACATGGGTCCCTTTGGCCCTCGCCGCGGCGTTCCTGCTGCAACTCCCATTTAAAATTTGTCTTAAATTCAACTTGGGTTTCAACAGTTTTGGTCAAATTACAATTTTCTTGGGATGGTTTGAAATTAATTTGAATTTGGTGTTTTATGATTTTCAAATTTTCAATTTAGTTTCTATAGGTTAGGTTTTGTCTTAATTTGATTTCTAAAATTTTAAATTTTTTTAATTTTATCTTTATGATTGAAATCATTCGTACATCATCTTTTATTGAAAAATGGTTTGTTTGGTAGACAATCCAAAAACAAAATTTCAAAAACAAAAGATTCATGAAAATAGAGTTGTATTTCTTGTTTTTAGATATGTGTTTGATAACAGATTTAGAAATTGGATTTCAATTTAAACAATTGTTCAAAATATTTTTTATAATATATTTATAGACCATTAAATTAGTTGTAGTTACATAATTAAATATTAAGTTGAATATAAATCATTATTAATTTATTTATTAACATGTTTTTTGTTATAAATTTTGTATAATTATTATTTTATAATACCATATAATATATTATACATATTTTAATTTAATAAAATTAAATTAAGTTTATAACATGACATACTATATTTATTAAAGTTTTTGTCTTTTTTTAATATAATTCGACATTTTAAATTTTCAAATTCAAAATCTGGATGCAACGAAAACATAAAAATGTTGTTTTTAGAATTTCCACTATTTTGATCACATAATCCAAAAACAGTTTTCGAAAATACATCTATCAAATGCATATTCACTTAACTCAGTAAATCTGAAAACATAAAACAGAATCTAGATTCCTTAGGCCCCGTTTGATAACCATTTGGTTTTTTATTTTTGGTTTTTGAAAATTAAGCTTATAAATACTACTCCAATCCATGGATTTACTTGTTTTGTTATCTACATTTTACCTATGTTTTTAAAAACCAAGCCATGTTTTAAAAACTAAAAAAAGTAGTTTTCAAAAACTTGTTTTTGTTTTTAGAATTTGGCTAAGAATTCAAATGCTTCCTTAAGGGAGATGAAAACCATGGTAGAGAAACTGGGAGAAAACAAGCTTAATTTTCAAAAACCAAAAACCAAATGGTTATCAAACGGGGCCTTAGCAAACAGACCCTAATCTATTACTTGCCATTTTTTTTACTAAGTCCTAAACTTTAATATAAGTATATAACAAACTTGCAGTCAACTAAATAGAATGCATTAGCTCATTGTCATGTGTAAATTTTTTAAAAAAAGTGTCACATATTCAACATGGTAACAACAATAATGATATGTGTTTTTTTATGCTCAAACTATGAAGCCTTTTTTTTTCCATTTTTATTATGGTCTTTAAACTTTTAAATTTTGAAATATTAATAAGTATTTATTTTGGCAATTTTCTATTTTAAGATATCTATTCTAGTCTTAAGATCATAATGTTAGTTATTTAATTTCTATTAGAATTTTACATTTAGTTTTGTCATCATAGAAACCGTGACTCAGTGTAGTAATAATCTCCATATTCATATCTAGATAGGTTTAATTGAAATTATAAAATTATTACCTGAAGTAATTATCAAAAATAGATTAAGAACTATTTAGTTCAAAGATGTCAAAGGTTCCAATCCTCCACTCCAAATGTTGTTGAACACAAGAAAAAAAAAATCTAGAGATGTAGCTAGAATATAGTGAATTAATTCCTAAAGTTATTCCTTGTTTGGAAATTTTTTTCGGTCTTTTTTTTTACAGACTCTTATTCAGAGTTGAAGTTAACAAAAAATGGACTTAAATTTCTATTTTATTAAAATCTCCCTAAAATATTATGTAATATACTAACTTTACTACCACCCTCCACTACTAACCCTTCCAATATTCCAGAAAAATATGCTTCTCTCTCTCTGTTTTTTTTTTTTTTTTTCTCATCAATTGATTGAATTAGTTTAATATATGTATGCTTATTTCATAAAGTTGGAAAATATTTCTTTCATTGTTTACTATAATTAGTATTCCAGGTCATAAGATTTATTTTGAATCTTATTATAATGCTATTAGGAGAAACTCACTAGAATTTTCTCTTCTTTCAGGCTGCTTGTATTGAGTACATAATCTTGGAGAGTGATAACTTGTCTTCTCTATTTCCAAATGCCCACTTAAATGTGGGTGGGTATGAATTAAATGCACACCTTTTATTTGCTTTGATGACTACTCTTGCTGTTCTTCCTACCGTTTGGCTTCGGGACCTAACCATTCTTAGCTACATCTCTGGTAAGTGGAAACAACTATCAAAGCTACTATCAGTATTACATTTCTTGAATTATCATCTCCATCCCCTGTTTTTTCTTTCATTGTTGATGCTGCACCACTGAATCACCAGGAAGTATCTACTTCACTTTATTGAATTTTTCGACACTTAACTTGAAATATTCAAGATCTATGAGCAGATTTATTGTGACTGACAAATGACTCAATTTGGTAAACTTTTTGAAAAATACTCGTATGCACACCGATTAGTAAGAGCTCCTACTGACTTGCTGACGTGATTTATTTTTAGTGGCTAAAAAATTTTAGTAAGCATACTTATCTACTAAATGCAAATGGAAATACATTAATTGACATACACCACACATCAAAAGTCAGTAAGAGATCCACACTAATTGGTAAATCTTTTATCATGTCTTGTTTGCTCTTTATGGTGAAGTTGCACAATGGTTATGGTATTCAAGAATTTATAGAGAGATGGTTATAAACATAATTGCACCATCCATTTTGCTGCTTCAGCTGGTGGAGTTATCGCATCAATATTGGTGGTCTTAAGCTTGTTCTGGGTTGGGTTGGTGGATGGTGTCGGATTCCAAGGGAAGGAGACGACGACGTTACTCAATCCTGCATCCCTTCCTATTGCTGTTGGTCTGTACGGCTTCTGCTATTCTGGACACGCTGTTTTCCCCAATATTTATAGTTCAATGGCAAAACCAAGTCAATATCCTACAGTCCTCTTAACATGGTAATGTAAAATATTGAACTATGATTAGCTATATATATTTATATACATATGTATGTGTGGGATAAAATTATTGAACGAGGCCGCCACAATGTGGCTGTCTTATAAAAACCGTTGGATCTGAATTCAATAATTTACATACCCTCTAATAATCACTAGATATAAATTTGAGGTAATTTTCTCTAAAAACTTCACCCAATAATTTCTCGTGTATGTCTTTGTTCACTAAGTCAAATGAATGAATAAGAAGTTTCATGTTCTCCCGTGAATAAAATCATTTCACATTATTATGTAGTTTCATTGCCTGTACTTTGATGTATGCGGGAGTTGCTTTTATGGGATATTCAATGTTTGGAGAATCGACGTTGTCACAGTTCACTCTTAACTTGCCAAAGGACTTGGTTGCATCAAAGATCGCCGTCTGGACTACGGTAGTCACTGTGTAACTTCCCTTTTCAATGATGGCTTCTTGTATTTAAATTATTCTGTCAGAAGGGAATGGATAATTTATAAGTGAAAATACATGCATCATATTTTGAAATTGATTATAAGGAACTTCAACTTGTGAGCCACTTCAAGTTTTCCAGTGCTACAAAATTTTGGGATGCTATTGGTCGTCTTATAGGATAAAAAGAATATAATTTTCAGTTTTAATATCCATAGCTTTGTAAATCAGTGGGAGGCATATTGCAGGTTAACAACAGTTCCATGCCATGCCCACCAGTTTATCTCAAAACTTTTTCCCTCACTCTTTTTAGCTCCGTGGCTGAGATTTGTTGTTTGTTAATGTCTAATCTGTAACAGTGGCTAATACTTCGTCTCTGACTTTGTTCTTTGCAGGTGGTTAACCCCTTTACCAAATATCCTTTTATCTTTCAATACAATTCGATGTTACATATATATAATACTTTAATTTCTTGCAGAAAATGGTAATATCAAAGAAGATTTAGGAAATAATTTGGACTGATGTAGACCAATTTCTTGTGATTCATTTTGGAAAAAATATGAAACAGACCAAAAACAGAGAGGTTGGTCTTTTTTGTTTGTTTGGGTGAAATCTAGAATCTTTCTGTTGATGCTTATATAAACAACGATGATTTTTCTTAATGAAATCTACGTATGCATTGACGTTGACTCCAATTGCAATGAGTTTGGAGGAGCTGATACCATCAAATCATCCCCAGTTTTTATTATTCTCAATCCTTATTAGAACAGCTCTTGTCATCTCTACCTTGCTTGTGGGTCTCGGCATTCCTTTCTTTGGTAAGTAATTGCTGAAAAGAAGTTCTGAGATACACAAAACTCATTTAATCTATCAGTGAAATGTAGTTTCTTACTGACATCTATGTCGAAGAGTCAATATTAATGACCGTTAACTATCCGTCGCAGGTCTGATTATGTCGTTGATCGGGTCACTTTTGACCATGTTTATTGTAAGTTTTTCTGTTGTATGTGAGTTTGTTAATTTTTTTTTTTAGTTTTATAACATTATTTAAAACTTTTCATTGGCAGAGTTTAATACTTCCTTGTGCGTGTTTCCTGAGCATCCTCAAAGAGAAAGTAACGCGTTTACAGGTAATGTTATTCTTTTGTTGTTGTTGTACTGATATGCTTAGTATGATTATGAGTGCATTATGATCTAAACCTGAAAATAACATTTTGAGTGGTTTTTTTAAAGTGAAAATTGATTATGAACGCGGCAAAGTACCAAAAATCTTTGAAACGGTTTTATGTACATCCTTGACAGAATCATAAAACTAACCATGATAGTAAAAGAAAATGGTTAAATGTTAGGGTGCAAACAAATGTCTCACATTGGCTAGGGAAGGGAGTGATTATGGGTATATATATGAGGACAATTATTGATAAGGACAACGGACCTCCACATATCTCTACAATGGTATGATATTGTCCATTTTGGGCATAGGCCCTCGTGACTTTGCTTTTGATTTCCCAAAAGGCCTCATACCAATGGAGATAATTGTCTCTTATCATTAAATAAATTATTGGAACGTATTCTTGCAACCCATCTCTCAATTTCCTCTACTTGAAAGCTTGGAAGGGTCTGATCGAACATTAATTAACATTTTTTGTCCGTTATTTTTCTGCAGGGAATAGTGTGTGGCATAATCATGATAATAGGGCTCATAGCAGCAGTCTTTGGAACGTATTCTTCCTTATTAAAAATCGTTCTGAATTTGAGTAGCTGAGACATTCTGCTTGCGTTTCTGCATCAAAATGGCAATTTTATCCTACGGCCTGCATTATTTATATTTATTGCTCTTCTTTTTCAGTTCCAATTTTGACTTTTTCTTTCTGATAGTTCTGCAGTTCCTTTGATTAAAAAGGGTTTTCAATATAATAATTATAGAGTTTCTAGTTTTTATGTTAAGGGGATTCTCTAAACACAAACTATTATAATCTAAATTAAACAACTCTGCATTTTAAATAATATTATATAACTCTACAGACTATTATAACTCACATACTATTATAACTCAATCAGCGCTACAAACAGTCTCTTAACTTTCAGGTTTGTGTTTATTTGGTTCATGAACTTTAACAAGTGTCTAATAAGTTTCTGAACTTGTAGATTTGTGCCTATTTGATCCATGAACTTTAAAAAGTGTCTAATAGGTACTTAAACTTGCAATTTTGTGTCCAACAGATCCTTGAATTTTCAATTTTGTGTCTAATTAATCAATGACCTATTCGATGTTTTTTAAAATTCATGAATCTACTAGACAAACAATTGAAAGTTTAGAGTCTTATTAGACATAAAATTCAATTTCAACTATTGAGGGTCATATCCAATCTTTTATCACATTGGGTTACAACATAACAACATGTTCCCTACTTTGTTTCAGTTTTTTTCCTTGGATTGTACAATGTAATAATTGCATTATCTCGAGCAGTCTTCTCAAACTACGGTAGAGTTCTCCTTGAACACAACTTATCATTACATTCAAGTACTGGAGAAGGTTATCTACATTTTTCTTATGGTTTAATTCTCCATGGTGTTTGTCACATAGTAAATAATACTCATTCTTCATTAATTGTTATCGTTTGTCAATCAAAGAAATAGGTAAGAGATGAGTTTGATTCATTTTTTACGCAATTAGGGCTCAAAATAAAATTTAGGTCACCGTACTATATAATCACTAAGGGGTCGTTTGGTTCAAGGTTTCATTTATGCCTGGAAATAATGAATGCATGGGAATAAGATGTCTGAGAATAAGATTGCTGGGAATCATTGATTGCTGTGTTTGGTTGTACACATGGAAATGCTAATTTTTATAATAATAAATGCCTTTTTTATGAGATTAATTTTATAAATTTTATGTAATTATGATGCATTAATTAATGGACTCTTCAACAAATAGATGTAAATTAATTTATTATAATAAATGTATAATTTTAATTGAATAAATTATTATAAAAAGTTAAATTTTTTTATACTACTTATTGGAGAATATAAATTGCAACACTTTTTTAAGTTTAAAGTTAAGATTACAATACTTATATAAGTTTGGGTATATTTTAATCAATCAATTAATTATGATTAATTTATTATAATTGAATGATTAATTAGATTAATTCAATACATTATTATAAAATAGTTTTTATATAATCTGGTTGATTATAAAAATTAATTTAAATAAAATTAATTAATTTTATTAGAATAAATAAATATATTTAAAAAAAATATGAATATTAACAAAAATAAGAGAGAAAAAAAAGAAGAGCATGAAGAAAACCCATGCTTTTGCAAGGGTTTCAAATGCCCTTACTCATGGGTATACAAAACTAGGGGTGAGCATCGGTCGGTCGGAGTCAGTTTTGAGCTCGAACCGGCACCGACCACTGACGTGTCGATTTCCGGCGGTCGGTTCTAGTCGGTTTTGGAGAGGTTGTTTACATCGATCGACCGTCAACACCATCAGTCGGTCGATTTTAGTCGGCGAGAGAGAGAGGGCATCGTCGGACATCGTTTCAAAGAAAATAGGGGAAATTGGTGCCGGATTTGGGGTTAATCGCTCCGGAGCTGTCGCTTTTTGTCGGAGTGGGACGCCTTTACTCACTAAACTGGACCTACGGTCGTCGTGAACTACATGGTTTTGTGCATGAGGAGAAGAAAGAAGAAGAGGGAGGATGGAGGTGAGGCTTACCAGCGCTAGAGTTTTTGTGGTTGTGCATGAGATTGAGGAAGAAGATAAAAAGATGGGGAGAAGAAGAGAATTCGAAATTGGAGAAAAGAAGAAGAGAAAAAAAAAAAAGAAGAATTGAGAAAGAAGAAGAGAAGATGAAAAATAAAAGGTGAAATGAAAAAAAATAATTTTTTTAAAAAGCATTCAAACCCTCAGGAAGACCAATGGTCTTCCCAAGGAGAGTTGTCACCTCATATAAGGATTTGTGACATTTATTATTGTTTTTTTTGTAAATTCGATGCCACTTTGTTTACTTTTTTTTTTTAATATAAAGGTAGTGGGTCGGTCGGTTTGAGCCTTTTTTGGGCTCACCGACTGACCAACAGTCGGTTTTGCTAAGTGCAAAACCGACTTCCGACCGATAATAGCATAAAAACGACCGACCGATGTCGGTTCGGTCGGTTTCTGTCGGCCGGATCGGTTTATCGGTCTTGTTTGCTCACCCCTATACAAAACCCATGGGAATAGCTTATTCACATGGTCATTCCTCAAAACCTTGTACCAAACAAGGGATTTTGTATCCCTTGCTGATTCCCACCATTATTTCCATCCTCATGCCCCCAATCCAAACGGCCCCTAATAGTTATTAGCTAATATTTAGTCACTCAAAAAGTGTTGCACGTACTGTAATTTAGGCTTAGTTTGGGAACTATTTAAAAAAATGACTTGGCTTGAGACTGCAGTAGCTTTTAAAATAATTATTGTCAAAATGTATTTTTAGTCTAATTAACTTTAATATGAAAAGGTGGGATAAAATAAGAATTTTTAGAAGTTTGTTTGAAGAATTTTTAAAAGTTGTCGCTAACTAGATTTTGTAAATCAACTTAATTGAATATGTGATTTTGTTTAAATTAATGTGAAATCAGATTTATAAAACATTAAAAATAGTTATAATTCTCCAATAATCATTTTTAATGCCTACAAAATTATTCTCAAATGAAAATTAATTACTTTCACATTTCTCTACTTGGTTCTAAATATTTTATTTTAAAAATTAAATTATTTATTTTGTTATGGGTGAAATTGGACCAACAAGAATGGGCTAGCTGAAGGGCTGCAGTGAAGGGCCAAACAAGGAAAGAAGCCCCATACGAAGTCAAAACGGACTGAAACCGACAGGAGACCAACCCAGGACGAGAAGGGACGAAGAAACGGGCTTGGGCCGAAGCCCAAGCCCGTGGTCGGCCTCGGCCGAGGCCGAGGCCGACCACATGGCAAAACCCCATTTTGGGCCTTGCCATGGTCCAAAGACAAAGGGGAGAAAACCGGGGCTTGGGCTCGGCCCAAGCCCGTGGTCGGCCTCGGCCGAGGCCGAGGCCGACCAGTTTGGCAAGGCCCAATTTTGGGCCTTGCCTCGGTCCCTTATGGCTCGTGTGCCCTCGGTTCAGCCCAATTCGATCTTTCCTTTTCCCATTCGAAGACGGAAACTCACGAAAAACCCTAGGAAGGAAGCTATTTAAGCTCTCCCTCAGGGGGAGAGCAAGGTAAGTGGATTCCAGCTTACAACACTCTCCTACAACTCTCAAAACTCTCTCTGACTTAAGCATCGGAGCCTGTGTGGTCTACACCACACCGGTGTCCAGGTTTTTCTTGTCTTGCAGGCCGCGTTCTTCCCCCAAGAATACAAATTCACCGTCGTTGTCACGTGGAGGTCAGGTGATATTTCTCCTGTCCAAAATTTGGCAACAACATATTTTAATTTAAATTACTATTCTTTTTAATTCAACAAATGTAAGAGTGGGGATTCAAATGTTTAATTCTAAGAGAAGATTCTTAATCGTTAAGCTATGCTCGTATTAACAATTTAAATAACTAATTTGTGAGTAATTTAAATTATATCATATTAATTAGCTATCAACAAAGATTGAAATATCAATGTCGATATCAATATCAGGATTTCAATGTTACAGATATATCGATGGATATATTGATTAAATATCAATATCGACATATATTTCTATAAATAAAAAAATTTATAAATTAAGTTATTTTTACTTCGAAACAAGGTATAGATCTTGTTATTAGTGTTTATATTTATATTAAGGTTAATAGATGATATTTTTTTTATGTTTTATGAGTGCTTATAAAAGATATTGGAACAAAAGTGAACAAAACTCAACAGTAATTAGCATGTATCGACTACGACCAAGAGGTCAGAGGTTCAAATTCCCTCACCCCAAATATTGTTGAACTCAAAAAAATAATAAATAAAAGATATTGGAGAAATAATTAATCTTTAATATCGATGTCGAAAACGCTCCGATTTACAAACATATTGACATATCAATGGATATTTTTATCCTTGATTTTCAACAACCAAGTCATTAAGAAAATCTATATAATGGACTACTAAAAAAATTCTAAAATAATGAAATTTGGGATTAAAATATAAAGAAAAAAATATATTAATGATTGCGTGCATATAATATAAATATAGATAGTTGACTCTTATATCCCGTCATTTTTTTTAAGTACATATCTCGTCATACAAAACTAAGTAAAATTAGAATTTTTATCAAAAAAATTCTTAAATCTCTGCGTGGGGCACGTGCTGCTCCACACTGTATCCAAAGCTGTCTGCACGGGCGCATGCAGCTGATGTAATGTAATATACAATTCTTTATAGAAAATAGACAAAAAATCAATTTTTATCCAAACCTTCAATTTCATCAAATATTGCACACTAAATTTAGATAAGTATTACAATTTTAACCTTAAACTTTAAAAAGTGTTATAATTTTAATCTTTTAATAAGTTTTCATTTGAAAGATCATTAAAAAAGGCATTCTCATATTCTTTTTGTTAAAATTAGTGGGTGAATTAGCGGAAATTGAATAGATGGTAAAAATTGCAACAATTGTCTGAGTTTAAGGTTCAATTTGATGGAATTGAAAGTTTATGATAAAAAATTATACAACTTGACAAGTTTGTGTGTAAAAATTGAATTTTTCTCATTCTTTATTTTTGGAAAAATGCAAACGCTTAAGATCCAGATGTTATAATCACTCTCTTGCCAATTCGAGCATAGCTAATTGGATAAGGTACCAATTATCATCCCAAAGATTGATGGTTCAATCCCTTACTCCACAATCGTTGAACTAAAAAAACACTCCCTCCAACTTTCTTGTTGTGAAATTGCATCTAAAATTTATGAAAATCACTGTATTTTTTTTAAGAAAAATAAACTATTGTATTTTTTTTTTCTTGAATTGAATAAAATGTGAGGTGAAGTTTTGTGCTTCAACTTTAGAAAAAACAGTAGGTATTTTATTCATTAAGTTAGGTTGGAATTGACAAAAAAAAAAATCATTGTAATTAAATCATGTCATTATAGCTTTGTTAGTTGCAACTTGAACTTTGCACAAACCATCTCTGTCACTTCTTGATTTTAAAGGGAAAAAAATTATTAGTGATTATAGTTGAACTCTAATTATATCACCCTTAAACTAAGACAATTTTACATTCCAATAAATATATAAGAGTTGTATCAATTATATCATAACTTAAGTGATTAAAGTACGTATTCTCGACCAAAAGGTTCAAAGCTTCAAATCTTCACTTCACATGTTGTTGAACTCAATAAAATAAAATAAGAGAGTCGTAGCAAATATATACTCTTTGTTTAGTAGAACAAATGTGAGAGTGGAGATTTGAATCTCTAACTTCATGGGGAATGATGCTTTTGTTGGCTAGCAATTATACTCATAAACTTATGAAATTGTTTTTATTAAATTTAACCATTAACAAATTTATTGCAATAGGATTTAATTGTGCAACTATGTCGTAATTGGGGGCAATTGCTTAAATCAAAAGTTTAAAGAAGGGATCATAACAACCTTTAATATAATGATGGTTTATGTTGTCTGAGCATAATTTAATTGGGTAAGGCATATATCATCGACCAAAACATAAGAGGTTCAAATTCTCACCCCACATATGTTGTTGAACTAAAAAAAAAGGGTTGGTCTGTGTTTCTTTAGATATTCCAAAATAAAAATAAAAAAGTGTTGGATAATTGTGTTTTTATTTAGTGTTATTTCTTTTAAATTAGAAGGAAAAAAAGTGTTTTTTTGGTAATTATTTGTAGCTTTTTGTTTCTAAAATTTAAATAAGAAACACAAAAGTTTTTTTTTTTTTTTTTTTTTTTTTTTTTTGAGTTCCACAAAAGTTTTACTTGAAAATGAATTAAAAAAATTATTATAAAAAAAAACCTAGAACAAAGTAACAACAATATTTCAGATTACTGTATTTTCAAAATTTTTATATAATATTAGAAACATTTTTAAAAAAATGAGAATTGAGAACGTTTGAATTTTTTTAGCAAATGTACAAGTTTCTCGAGAATTAAAATAAAAATAGAAATGTTATTAAACAACTCTTATGGAGAAGTTTGAACAACATAATATCAAATTTTAAGACGTCAAGTTCTCATTGTTTACATGAGATTTCAATAAAGAAATTTAATACGTGGAATAAAACTTTAGATTTGTATTAATTTATATAGTATAGTGGAGTACAATCTCTAATATATGATCCTCTGATTCTTTCTCTCATATGTATACTTGACTCGAGGGCTGGAACATTTGTTCTCGAGGTTGAATTGTCAACTTAGACCTTGTAAAAAGTCTTCAGCTTTGAGCTTGTTAAAGGTCTTTAGCTTGTAGTTTATTGAAGGTCTTCGATTTGTAGTTTCTTGAAGGTCTTCGACTTGTAGCTTCTTGAAGATCTTCGGATTTTAGCTTGTTGAAATTCTTCGGCTTGTGGCTTCTTGAAGGTCTTGGGTTTGTAACTTCTTGAAGCTCTTTGACTTGTAGCTTTTTGAAGGTCTTCAGCTTGTAACTTGTAGAAGTTCTTCGGCTTGTAGCTTCTTGAAGGTCTTCAGCTTGTAGCATGTTGAAGATCTTCGGCTTGTAGCTTGTTGAAGTTCTTCAGTTCTTCTAGACACTTTAGTTTCAGTCTTTAATCTTCATGAAGAGTTAATTTCATTCATCAGTCTTCAGGAAGATTTAAACTCTGTCTTTAGATCTTCATTCTTCAATCTTCAGGAAGAGTTTATTTTGTTCTTCAATCTTTAGGAAGATTTAAACTCTGTCTTCATATTTTCAGTCTTTAATCTTTAGGAATAGTTCATTTTGTTCTTTAGTCTTTAGGAAGATTTAAACTCTGTCTTCAGATCTTCAATCTTCAGGAAGATTTAAACTGTCTTCAGTATTCTCTGAATGTCAGAACTCTGCAATCTTCTTCTTCTCTGAATGTCTGATCTTTTACCTTGTTGATCTACTATATGATCGGTCTCTGGCTTGTTGATCTTCTTGGATCGTTCTTGATCTTCGAGAAGTGTTATACATTCAGATAGTATTTGATCTTTAGAAGCTTCTGGAGACTTGACAGCCTTGTTTCTAAATTCTCTCTGAGCTTCTTCCGTTCTGACCCCTAAAATGAAGGAGGAAACTCTGTATTTATATAGTTCCTCATGGCCTCTAAATGGGCTTGGGCCTGCCTTGTTGAACTAGGCCTGGTTGACTTTAGGCCTACATTTGGACTGGGTCTGGCTAACTTTGGGCTTGGCCTTTGGATTGGGTCTGGACTTTGCTAATTGGAGCCTTTAATTTAGACTTTTGTCTAAAATCGACCTAAATTTCGTATAACCCAATTGTGTATTTGGATTTCCCATAATTTAATTAGGAGTTCTTAATTAATCCCTAATTAAATATAATTTCGTCATCAATGTTGGGTAATGACGTGGCAATTTCTGGCTAGTTGAAAGTTCTATTCCAACACTCATCTCATGGAGAAATTATTCAATGGGGCTGCTACAATGTGGTTGACAATTTTCCATAGTTAGATGTATAAAGAGAAGTATCTCAAATTTATATTTAGTGATTATTAAAGAGCATGAAAATTATTGAATCCACATCCAATAGTTATTATGAGACAACTACATTGTAGCGGCCTCATTAAAAATTTGTCCATTTGAGATTCCTTCAAAACAAAAACCTCAAAACAAAAAAAAAAAAGATTCCTTCAAAATAATAATAAAATAATAAAAGTTCTCATTTGAGATTTAAATGGATTTTTCCATATTCTCTTGACTTTTTTTTCTACTTGCTGGAATGCCCAAATAAATTAATAATATTCAAATAATATAACTTATATTTAATATTAACATCTCCATTTTAAAAATAATGCGACGAATTCCACGCCATCCAATATAAAAATCGATTTTTTTTATAACCAACTCCTTTTATTTTTTTATTTTATTTTTTTATTATTTTTTTGTGATGAGAACATAATGTGTATAATGGACCAATACATTATGTATTTTAAAAAGATTAGTGAATTTTTAATATCTGTATTGTTTTGGATTTTAAAAAAAAGTTCAATGAATTAGTTTAGTGTTGGTAGATAACCATTTTATTTTTTATTTTTGGTTCTGATTTTTTTTTTTATTTTGAAAAATAAGGATGTCTAATAACGATTTCAATTTTCAATTGTATTTCTAATATCAAAGTTCGTTTCTATTAATTACATTATTCATTGTTAAATTATAGAAAATACCTTAAACTATAGGTTTTATTTCAATAATAACCTTAAACTTTAAAATGTTTAAAAAATACCTCTGATCTTTTAAAAATGTTCAAAAATACCCTTACCATTAAGTTTTGTATGGAAAACGTTAAAGTTTCGTTTCAATAATATCCCTGAACTTTAAAAAGTTTCAAAAATACCCTACCATTAAGTTTTGGATGGAAGACGTTAAAGTTTCATTAATACGTTTTACATTTAATTGTGCTCATAAGAGGCAGATTTTACCTTTGTCTTTCTAACTTATGGATTATTTGCATGTCAATCTTGGTTGTTTAATTAATTGAATCGTTAGTTGATTGGTAAAATCAACTCCCTAAAATATCTCTCTCTTGATTGTTCTCCATCTTTTATTTTGATCTTATTTATCTTTCTATTTCTTTCTCTAAATAAAATTGGGTGATTGTATTCATGATAATTAAGTGAACTAGAATACCAATCATGTGGACCATACTCTGACATTCTTACACTATATTAAAACTTAACTCATACACTTGTGGTATTGCATTGAATAATTTTAAGCAACACCAACATAGAGAAAGCCATTGCGCGCTAACCTAGCTAGGTAGCGTTTTTCAGCTAGTTGTTCTGTTAGTTATGGCATGCCTTAAAATTTCAAGTTAAAATCTACATTAACGATTGTTAAAGGGAAACCCAAAAATTTAAAGCAAACACAGAGTCACAAATGAACTTCAAATTCGAGTATTAATTTTGATGCAATGAAAAACAACAAACCTGGAGATGAAAGCGATAGGTGGGTCATCAAGAATTTATTTTTCATCCCCAAAATTTGACATCAAATTCAAGCATCTGGGTAGCTAAATATTTTTAACAAATTCAAGCTAGAAATTGATCCCATAAAGCAAGACAACAACAATTTTTTTTTTTTGGATAATTGAGAGTTAGAGCTTTGCTCCCCTATATCTGGGGGTACCCACACCCGCCCTAAGGCCCGGGCTCCGGACACATCCAGGGTTTTTATTTATTAAGCTCATCCAAGGACTCAAACCTGAGACCTCAAAGCCAATATGACTAAGAGACCTCAAGCCCTTACCAACATGGCCAAGACAACGACAAATTATCCATCAACTTTGAAGAATTGAACATATCTCGACCTAAATATGCTCATTTAGGTTTCCAAATCCATCCTAACAACAATTTAGCCCCCTTTTTTTGGGGGGGAGGGACTTTAGAGAGTTCCGAGGGATGGTTATGGTTCTGGATTTTGAGTTTTTAGAGCTTATTTGGTCAAGTAGTTACTATGACATTTTAAATGCTAATAATCCGTTCATTCTCATTAATTTTCATGGGGGAAGAACTTGTAGAGAAAGGAAGAAGAAGAAACATTTTCCAATAAGAGTATTTTTTTTAATTTTTTGAAAGCCCAAGAGTATTATTGAAACAAAATTTTAATGTTTTCCATCCAAAACTTAACGGTAAGGGTATTTTTTTAACGTTTTTGAAAGGTCAGGGGTATTTTTGAAACTTTTGAAAGTTCAAGGGTATTGATGAAATAAAATTTTAACGTTTTCCATCCAAAACTTAACTGTAAGGATATTTTTAAACATTTTTTTAAAGATCGGTGGTATTTTTGAAACTTTTTAAAGTTTAGGGGTATTATTGAAATAAATCCCATAGTTTAGGGGTATTTTCTATAATTTAACCTATATTCATTGTAGTTTAATAATTATCTTAGTTTTGTACTTGATTAGGAAGTGCTTGAAGTGTATATTAATTAATTTATCTCTAAATTTAATTATAAATTATTAAAATAGTTTCATTACTTAAATTTAATTTCAATTTCGTAATTAGTTATTATATTCAATGTAGTTAAATAATTAGTTTAATAATTATCTTAGAAATGCTTGAAGTGTATCTCATTTGTTTTTCTCTAAATTTAATTATAAATAATTAAAGTAGTTTCGTTTACTTAAAATTAATTTTAGTTTAGTAATTAATTATTATATTCAATGTAGTTAAATAATTAATTAGATACTTAAACAATTATCTTAGTTTTATACTTTTAGGGTTAGGAGATGCTTGAAGTATATATTAATTAGTTCATTTCTAATTTATATCTTTTTATTTTTTCATAGAAAATGGGAGACAAGTGTTTGAGATTTGTTTTGCATACAAATTCTTGGGTGGAGATATTTAGCATAGTTGTATAGAAAGCTTTCCAAGGCAACAAGATTAGATGCTCATGACATTGTTTAGCTAGTAATTCTGCTTCAAATTTGGAGTTGGGAAAAATTCACAACGATGGCTTCTCAACATCGCCACATCAATGATCATGAATTAGCTGATGGAGCACTTGGTTCTCAGTATGTTAATTGATTTCAAATTTAATGTTGTTTTCTATATGATTGATATAATTGATTTGAAATTTAATGTTTAATATAGGTGGACATACCAATTTTGTGTGACTAGGTCAGCTACGCATGTACTTATCCAATATAGATACATGTTCAATCTCTTCAAACCCGACCTGGTGCGTGCTCACTAAAAGAGAACTTTAATATATTTTAATTTATTTTACTCTCCACTAATTGTCTATATTTTAGTATTTTAGATGATTTGAGAGCCATATACCGATGTCATGGCCACATTACCTTCTTATTGTACAACTGGTCATGATATTTGGCACACAATAAGTCCACTCATATGTTTTCATATTGTTAAGTGACATTTGCCTAGTAGAATAATGAGACAATTTGGCATGAAAGTTTGTAATACAAAACAAAAGTTGCATTCCTGGACCTTCGACATCAAGATTGGTCAATCATACTTGCACCTTATGTAGAGCAATGGCGTTTACGCAGAGACTTTGTAGCTAATGCTCTAGTGGATATTGATGGACATATAACTTCAGACTACATGGATTGTGATTCGGGCTTTACTACACGCAAGTGCACGTGATCGAAGTAATAAGAAACTGGAGTACTCCAGAGTATCGTACCCAAGGGAACGGGTTCAATAAAATTTATTAAAATAGCACACAATCATTGACAAATTGCAACTAAGTAACCGTGGGTGAAAAAAGTTTGTGAGGTGTTTTGGTTAAAGGAAAAATGTTTGAAAAAATCAATGGAAATGAGGAAGGGATTCAAGATGCTAATGCCCCTTCGGAAAGAGATGCAACAAGAAGGCAATTGCAATCGTAGCTAACTCAATAACTAAGTAAACCGAATTCAACTCCTATTCGACCTTCTATGAAGTATCTTTAGGAGACTAAGTGATTAAACCTATATTTCTATGGCTAATCTAACTTAGATATTTTTGCGCACAATTCTAGTGGTTTTGGAGTCTCGTCCTATGTCTAGGGTCGATATTTCAAAACTTATGGCTAAGCCTTTTCCTCCATTGCTTTTGCGACATCTGCTTTCCTTAACCCTTTTGGTATTAAGTTTAGCTTGGCAAGCAACACTAGATGGCCAACTAGGGTTTACCCAACATTGAACTCACCAAAAGAAACAAAAGTTCAAGAATTAGCTAGATTATATTTGCTATCGAGCCTTACATCTTTCCTCTAGGGCATTCACAAACTTGAATCCCAAAGGAAATTTAGCTTTTCATAATGAAATTTACAAAAGCAGTAAGCTTGAAATAATAGGAATTCATTTGAACAAAAGATAATGAAGAACTAATTTTTCCAAAAGACCAAATATGGATTCAATTACCAAAGAATTCAAAGATCAACTAACTTCAATAAGAAATTACAAGGAAAAAGTGAGGAGTACAGTAGCTAAATGTTCTAAACTTAAATAACAAAATACAAAAAATTACAATAATTGAAGAAACAAAAACAACATTACACTTAAAAACTCATTCTTCTCGGCTCAATCGAACAAGATTTGCTCTTAACCACTATCAACATTCGTTGTTGTGGAATTGAAGAGAGTTTAGAGATGGAGATGTATATGAAATTACAACAAAACAACAACTAAAATGAAAGTAAAAAAACTGCAGTCGGTGAAGAAAACCCATAAACTAAAATGAAAAAATCTTCCAAAATCGAGCTCCCATCTCACGGCTTTCTCCTTCAAATATATAGGGACTTCATGCTAAGGTTTTCTTTTAGTTGATGAATAACTCAGCTCATAATCTAGCTGAAATCGTGGGTAATTCTCGCTCAAAATCCGAAATCTACATTTTTTCCTTAAATTCCATATCTGTCCAGATTGCAATTGCATAGCAATTGCAGTGCTGTTGCATTCCGAAAAAATCTTGCATCAAAACATTAAGTAAGCGTGAAATTTTTTCTTCTTTTGTTTTCTTTTCTCAATTTACTTAATTTAAAGGTCTTCCATCAATCATGTGATTAAATTCAACCACTTTTTATTTTATTTTTATCAAATAATATGAATAAAAATCACAAATATAACTAAGTTTAAAGGCCAAATAATCCCCATGAATGAGAATTATCATATTGGTATTAAAATATTACTAGGCACTACATCATTCGTAAGGGAGCTGATATTTCTCATAATTGAGAATTATCTAGCTCATAAATTTTGGTTATGCTTGGTTTTATTAGCATTTTCTTTATAAATTCATTTAAATTCCAAGAAAAGCATCATGAATCTTCCAAAGTAAATTAAAATCAATACATGAAAGAAAAAAAAAGATTTGCATTAATTAAGGTATTTTTGATGCAGTTTTTGTGAAAAAGATAGATTGCCAACAAATTGCTGATGGATTAATGATGCAACAATCAGAAAGGAAAATGCAGTTTTCGAAATAACAACAATTAAACAAAGATGACAACGAAAGAAACAAATAAGAAAGTTGATGGAATTTTCAGATAAAAATGCACACATAATTGGAATTCCAAAAACAAATGTACTACGTTACGAATTTGACAAAACTCCCTTCTTAACTTTGAAAGATAACAGTCATATCTAACTTTTTTACTTCAGCACAATCAATCAAATTTGGACTTTATCAAGGAGTTTAACACAACATTAGGAGCATTAAGTGCAACAGTTATAAAATTGGACAGTTTCAGCAAAATGTGTTTGGAAGCTAAGACCTTCAAATAAGCGTGCAATTGGTCTAATAATTGATAGAAAATAATGATAACTGATGTTATATCACACTTATCTCAGATTGGTTACGATTTCAAAGATCAAACACAAAATTTGCATAAAAAATTCAAGATCTCAACATGAACAATTTTTGGATGCTTTTTTTTTTTCTTTCAAGATCAAAATATGAACTTTAAGATGGAAATGAGATCAGAATCAAAAGGTGAATAACAATGGATGAAATGGAAGGAATTAAATGAATGGATAAAATTACAAGAAAATATGAACAATTTCTTTAGAGAGATAGAATCAATTATAGAGTAGGTCACAAAGATGCAACCTTGCTCTTATACCAAATTGATAAGGAAATCCTAATTCTCAGCCCAAAGATCCAAGCTTTTGAAGCAAGAACCTTTGAATCAAAGAGTTTAACACCTTCTTATGCAAATTTTGTATTAACCAAGAGAGAAAGCTAGAATTTAATTACCTCTTAAGATCAAATATCTAGAAGCAAGATTGAGAAATCTTATTTTGGATTGAGTCACTCCACAATCAAACTTGATCAAGGCTCGATTGAATGACTCAGTTGCAATCTATTAAAAGAATTACAAGAACTCTTAGAAATGACAAAGGTATGTTGCTGGATTTTTAAGAAAGGGTCTCAAACATAAGAGTTTTGGTTTTCATTCATCCATATTCTAATTTTACAAGGAAAATCTCGTAGGTATCTATAGCCTCCTTACAAAAGTAACCCACAACCTTTCAAATGCCCAAAAAATAATTACAAAAGTAGTGGCTGATAAGCCTTAGAATTAAGGCTTATTTAACTCCTAATTACTTAAAATATTCTTGTTTTGTCTTAAGAACATTTGAAAATAGTTGAAAGTTGCTAGAAAATAAGAAATGAATAAGAATGAAAGCAATTAGATAAGATTCTAAAAAAGTTAAGTTTGTTTGCAGGGAATGTGGAAATTGCAAAATCAAATTGCAAATTCCTGATTCTGCAATTGTTTCTAGAGTAGGGAATGTAGAAATTGCAAAATCAAATTGCAAAATCGGATTCTGCAATCTGGAGCAGTAGAAAAGTTCAAAAAAGGAAAAAAAATCTGCATTTAACTCATTCCGAAAATCTTCAATTACAACATGATTTAAGGGAATTTGAGCACGAAATTTGGGCATTCTTCAACCCTAATGAAGGCCTATAAAATGGGAAGAAGAGGAGGAGCAACACAATTAGAATTGAGACATTTTTGGAGTTGTTTTTATGGGTTTTTCTAGTTTTTCATCTCTGTTTTTTTTTTTTTTTTTGCTGTTTTTTTTCACCTCTGTTTTACCATTTGTACTACAAGTTATGTTCTATTTGTCCTTCAATTTATCCAATCCAATTTAAGTGAAGAAGAGATGGATTTTGGAGGCGTTTTTGGAGTAAATTTCGTGGGTTTTCTCTATTTTTCTGCAGTTTTTTTTTATTTCCTCTGTTTTCCAGTTTTTTGTCTCTGTTTTCTTACCGTAAGCTTACTGTTTCTGTTCAATTTTTCTTCAAAGATTTCAGTCCGATTTAAGTTAAAAACTTGGATGGTTAAAATTCATTCTTTCCTAGAAATAGTGGGAGCTGAATCGATTGAATTCCAAATAAGAAAAATGGGTTTTTGTTCAAGTTTTCTGTATTCCATTTGGTTCTTAGTTTAGATGAATTTAATTTCTGTTTTAGTTCATTTGGGTTGTAATTTTTCATGCTTTTTGTTCCTTACCCACTGTATTAAATTTTTTTAATTGAGTTTAGATGGATGAAATAATTGATGGGTATTTTTATGGAATTTTTTTTAAGTTAGTTTCAGTTTTTAGCTTGAATAATTGTCTCCTCTAAAGTCGTTATTTCGTGGGTTTATTTCTCTAAAGTTCATGTTTCAATTTTCAGCTTTGTTGGATTCAATTTTGGATGGCAAAATGTCTTTAATTCCTTTGAATTTTTGTTGAATTTAGCACTTTAATATATTCTTTTAGTATGGACTTAATTTCTAGAGTTAGTTGTAAGATTTTTATTCTTAATATGAGCTAAAACTTCTTAGAGGGTTCAAGGATGTGAATTCCCTAAGGAGTAATTGTAGCCTAAATTTCAATAAAAACCAAGCATACATCTCAATTGTTTGTTTGTGTTAAATAAATTTCCGTTGAGATCCTAGATTGATCAACTAGGGTAGCAACTCAAGCTTAGATCTAATACCGACGGGGTTTGTGATAAGCGGATTTCGCACAAGTAATGGAGAAAAGAGCTTAGACATAAGTCAATCCTTATCCTAGACATAGGGATTAAGGACTCCAAAATTCATAAAATTGTGGAGCCGAATTATCTAAGATAGAGGGACTATAGACATATAAGTCACTCACTTAGCCTCCTAACACCTAAATTCAAGGTAAATAGGAGAAGCAATGTTGGTTTACAATTGAGTGTAGAATAGGTTGGAATTGCAATTTTGGCTTGCAATTACAACTTAGGGCAATGACATTTCGAACCCCATCTTTATCTAAATTCTCTTTTGCAATTTCAATTTCTAAGTCTCTCTAGTTTGTTATTCCTATATTGCCATTTCTTGATTCTGCAATTAGATTCTGCAATTTTTCTTAACGCACCAACCCAACCTTATTTTTGCATTTTAATTTTCAAGTTGCAATTTCCCTTACACTTTGCTTACAATATTTTTGTTACTCCGTTCTCTTGGGATTCGATACTTGGTACTCACATACCATTTTATATTACTTCGATCGCGTGCGCTTGCATGTACAATCCGATCAGTGGCCATGATTGAAAACTGTTTAGTAACTCCCTTTCTTAACTATCTAAACTTGAAACTGATATTTAAAAGCTCAAAACTTAGACTCAAGAGTTTATGAAACTAAAATGATAAATGAAGTCTTCAAAATTATTGCCAAACTCAAGTGTTATGTATGGCAACTCCATGATAAACTTCAACCTTGCAAATGTTGGCCTCCGAAGCTCCATATGGTCCATCCTCACTTGAATCAGCTTGTAACACATGAAATGGAGGTTGAACCGTGATCCTTATCACGTTCCCTTAGGATTCGATACTTTGGAATATTTTCAATTTTACATTACTTGCATCGATAGTGTATACTTGCACTAGGGTTAAGCTTTTATTCTTATTCATTTTTACCCACAAGTTTCACCCAACCAGAAGCAACTTATGGTTAAGCAGTACGAACTTCGATTAAATTTTCTAAATTATATTACTTCAAGTATAAATTTATTTTAAATATTGTCTAATTTATCTTATCATTTGAAGATGATAGATTTGTGATATCTCACAGAATCTAGAGATTTTTAACTTATGGGACAATGGTGACATGAACATAGAGCAGTTGCATTATATGTATAACATACCTATTACTTCTTCTCTTGGTTCTAGATGAAGAGGACATGCTCGAGAGTAGAACATTTCAATATAGGAGCAGTTGCCCCAAATTGTACCATATTAGGTCACCATGACGTCAAAGACATGCCTCCCATCACTCAGGCGCAAGATGATGTTGGTTCTTCCACTCCAATGGTGATGATACCGACTCTTGGTTCACGATATCTTCATACACACTACCATATATTATGCTTTTGAGGTTGGTTCCTCATCATCACATGCTCGTGGACATGGAGAGCATGAACAATATTTGTACTTTACAGAGCATGTAGAGGAACCAAAAGCACAAGATGAACCATATCAAGCACCAAGGGGTCGTTGTTGACAACCACCTCATAATCCGCAACGTCTGCCTTGTGGCACACATTAAATTTTATCATGAACTATTGACATTTTATTTTTCTTAAATGTGAAATGAACTTTTGATTAATTGTCAATTAAAAATGTTTGTATTTGTTAAACACACTAAAATTAAAAAAGGGAAAAGAAAAAATTGAAAAGTTTCAAATTAGATTTAACATTTTAGAAAAATATAGAAAAAGAAAAGAAATGAAAGTTGGAAAGAAAAATAAAAATATTTTTATAAATAGTTTGAAAAACCTTATATTTTAATAATAAGTTTTAAAAATAACAATATTAAAATAAAAAAAAAAAAAGTCCACTAATATTGGCCCAAAATACATTCTAATCCACCCCTTGCACGAATTGGTTGGTTCGTATAAATTTAAAACCAGTTTTGGTCCGAGGGATTTCGGTAACGTTCCCATTTTTTATTTCTGTTATTTGTTTCCATTTTTTTTTTTTTAGAAACAGAAGTATTTGATAATTGTTCATGTTTTTTGTTTCTCATTTTTAAAAACGTTTCTAAAATTGTTTAAAAATCTTGAAAACAATAAAATAAAATTTTTTATTTCTAGTTTTTTTTTCCAAAAACAATAAAACATTATTTTTATTATTTTTACTTCTAAAATGCACAATAAATATCTACAAATAAATATAACATAAATATTTTGGATATTTAATTTTTAAAACTAAACTTCATTGAAAATTTTGACGTTTTTAATTCAAAATTTCAGAGAACGAGAAATAAGAAATGATTATTAAATATGTTTTTGTTTTTTGGAAAAAAAAACAAGAAAGAAGAAACAATTACCAAACACAGTTTCGTTCTTCTTTATTAAAAAAAAAAGAAAACAAGAAACAAGAAGCAAGAAAGAAGAAACAATTACCAAACACAGTTTCGTTCTTCTTTATTAAAAAAAAGAAAACAAGAAACAAGAAGCAAGAAACAATAAACAATAAACAAGAAACAAGAAACGATAACGTTATCAAACGGGCCCTAAGCTTTCATGAAAGTAACAATTTAGTCTTTGTACTTTAGTTTGTAATGATTTAGTCCTACTTTCAATTTTGTAACAATTCAGGCCTTGTGTTAATATTCATTTGGTTTTTAAAAATTGTGTTTGTTTTCTCACTATTTTCTACTATAGTCTTCATACATTTGAATTCTTAGCCAAATTTCAAATTCAAAAAATTAGTTTTTTAGTTTTCAAAACTTGACTTGATTTTTGAAAACATAGGTAGAAGGTAGATAACAAAACAAAGAAACTTATAAGTGAAAGTATTGTTTATAAGTTTAATTTTCAAAAAACCAAAAATCAAATGGTTATCAAACGGAGCTTAGTTATTAAATTTTAAAATTTGTAATAATTTAGTCATTATGATGAAAAATATTATTAAGATTTAATGAGACTTCTTACTTATGTAGACCAATAAACTAATTAAGGAACCAAATGTTTTATAAACTACAAAGATCTCATTACATAATAAAAATCAACAATTATTTCTTTTTGAAAATGTTCACAACAAAGATTAAATTACTACATATTTTAAAGTACAATGATTAAATTGTTGCAAATTAAACTAAATTATTGCTTTCATGAAAATTTAGCAACCAAACTTATTTTTTAACCTTAAATTTTGTAGACTAATTACAAAAAACACGACTGCTTTGATGAAATCAAAAATAGATTTTTTTTTTTTTAATGTAAAAAATATCCTATTTGACTTAATTAAATTTGACTTATTATTTTCCAAAATGGGGATCGGCCGCCCACAGGAAAATATAATAGTTTCAATTTCTAATTTCCTATGACTTTTCAATGTTCGCAATAACCTAAAAAGGTCCAAAGGACTGCATGCGGCAGCCAGCCACGACTTGCGCTTTAATTAATTAATTTATTTATTATTATTTTCTAACTTTTATTATTTTATTGGGTTTCTTAATTCTGTTTGTTTTTGTTTCTTCTTCGACAAATACGAAATGCCGTTTCGTTAAGGTTTTACAGTTTTGGAGATCGAGCGGAACAATCCCTCAACTGACTCTGAATCTCCCGGTGGGAACCCACCGGAACCCTCTTCAAGCCGCCGCCTCCGCCCTCTGACCTCTTCCTTTTCTTTCTTTTTCCGTTCCCCAATTCTTCACCCTTCCGAAATGGTGAAAGCTTTGCCCCTTCACCTCGGAACCGTGAAATCTTTCCCCAAATTGGACGCTCCTTTTGATCTTTCGGCGCCGAGGCTCGCCGCCTCTGGTTTCAACAGGCTTCCTTTGACCCGAAAATTTCCGCCGCTTCCCCAGAAAGTTTCTGCGACTGGTGAGAAGATTTCGGTGCTCGGGGCTTGGACCCAAGAGAGTCCCCTGCAGTTTCGTGATGAATCTCCTGTGTCGATCGAGCTCAAGTCCATTTGCAGTGAACTTGAGTTCGATAAGGCTATTGCAGATGCAGAGGAACGAAACGAGCTCCTGATTCTTGTATGGTATGTATGCGTTTCTTGTGGGATTTTCTGGGAAATGTTGAGTTAATTATGGAAGTTTCGTACAGCGCGTTTTTCGTCTTATGAGATTTAGAGAAAGAAATCTAGACGATGTGAATGTATTTGGGTTTGACTTGATCTCGTTTGATCAGAAATTTATTTGTTTATTAGGAGATTTTGTCCTCAACTGCTTGATTTTCCCTGGAATTTCACTGAAACAGAAAACCTCCGTTGAACATTGATTGTGATCATTTTGAAGTGAATGATGTGATATTTTTCTCCAGTTTTCCTTGCCAGCATTTCAAGTAGTATTTTATCTTCTTTTGTTGAAAATTGAGTTTATGTGGATCTGTAGGATGGCTAACTGGTGCAGAAATTATATCTATTTAAAACCCCAGTTGGAAAGATTGGCTGCTGATTATTACCCCAGGTTAGCTCTTAAGCCCATTTCTAACCAACTGAATGATTAAAATATGAACTGTATCATCATTTTCCAAGTGCTGGATAATACTTAGAAGACCAGTGTGCCAGTCCTTATTGAAGTTGTGTATGTGCTTGATCAATTGTAGATTGCAATTCTACTGCATTGATGTCAATATGGTGCCACACAAGCTAGTTGTTCGTGCTGGATTAGCTGTAAGTTCCTTTCAAAGCTTTTTGATATTTCTTCCTAATTGTTAGTGTTGTCATAAACCTTTATAATGGTATTCATTAGGTAGGATTCGAGGTTCTGAAAAATTACTTCTGTAAGGGAGTGATTGTCTTTGGATATTGTACTTGAGGTTCTGTTTACAGTGGAAGTTAGACTTATGTTTCATTACCTTTAAGAACATTTCCAATATGCAATTTGAACATAGCAGACAGAGGACATATTTGATGGATGAGCTGATTGAATAAACTGCATGATTTGTTTTATTTTTCAGTTTACTGTGTGCAAACATACAATCTTTCCATTCCTGGGTTAAGTGATACAAGTCCTGATAGTTTTGATTTTTCACATTTTCTCATGTATCTAAACCGTTCGTATTTGAATCTACCAGAAGATGCCAGCTATACAGGTGAGTTTCTTTACAATCAGATGTCTTATAACTGGAAACCCTTCTCTGTACTAATGTCAAGATCTTGATTATGTTTGTTGCAGCTATGGAAGGATAGTAAGAAACAAGATGAGGTGATTGGTCTCTACAAAGCATATTTAGTCGTCAATGACATTCAGAAAATGATTGAGCGTGAGCTAACAGGCGAGTAACTTACGATTCATTCTTACTCCCATCCTCTTATCCACTTGGTGGTATTAGAATTGATTTGAGAGCATCTCACAGAAATTCCTTTCTGCTTATATTCATCAACATAAAGAACAAGGCCTGGCTGGCCCTCTTGCCAAGTCTTTTTCATTGGAGAGATCATTTCTTTGTTGTCATGGGGTGGATGATCTAACATGTATCTCCAATTCTTAACAATATATGTATTCATTGTCATATTATGAGGAACTCTTATTTGTAAGGCTTACCAGCCTTTTTATACCATTCATTTCCATTATATCTAATATGCAGATTCCCCAGTTCTGTTGGTAGATTAATTTAATTGTCCAGGGAATCTATAGTCAATAGCATATCTTTTTTGAGGCTTCTGGATCTCTCTGCACTTTGCCTTTTTATTATGGTTGAAAAATTGATGGCATAGTGCCTTGAAAAGCACTTGAGGAATGAATTAGGGGGACCCTTGAATACTGAAAAAAGTTACAAATAGTGGTCCTTGAGGTTCTTTTCTTTATGCTTGATAATTAATCATAGAAGCTTTTTTTTTTTCTTCTTATTCCTTCTTTTTGAAGTACTCATTTTAGGGGGAAGTTTCATTGCAACATCAGTATTGTCAGTCTTGTAGTTTTATTGAAAGGGATGTATTTTTTTTTTTCTTCCAAAATTTTCTCTCTCAACAAAGAGACCATCTTCTATTCTTCGTTTGAACTTCACAAAATTGTGTTTTTTTAAAAGGAATTTTTGGGAGATGTGATTTTAGAAGCTGTGTTGTGGGGAATTAGGAAGCCATCACAATCAGCATAAAACCAAGTTGTTGAAAAAGTAAAAGCACTTCAAAAAGTTAAACCAAGTTGATGGGTGCTGCACCCAACTTTCGTATTGACCCACCAAACCAAAACTCCCACTTATTAATTGGGAACAATATTTCCTTACCCACCCTTCTAACATCATATTTCCAAGAAACTGCCAATAATTTTTTGGGCCAAAATTATATATTATTTTACTCTCTTCTTTTTGACCTTTTCTTGAGGAGGGAGGAATTATTCGAAAAGGATAACTACATCAATTTTATACGGTTAAACATATGAGAGAACAAAAATTATGGTTAAACAATCATTTGAAGAGTTTATTGTGGTGGCCACATTGAATATTTTTCCATCTTTCTTGAGATGCTAGGAGATGTTTGGATAACGAGATGGAAATATGATTGAATTAATATTGACGGAGTTTGATCAATGTTCCTCATACATACTACATTTGAAACTTGCATCAAAGAGCAATTGTATATGTAGTGAAAACTAAATTTGACTCAATCGATAAATTTGGTTCGATTTTTTAAAACCATGGTTACCAACATTTAATATTTTTTAAGCTGAGGAATACAAAATAGTGGAATTCATCCTCTGTTTTTCCTATTTCTTTTTTCAAATAAATATATAAACAAGATTTGGCAAGAGAGGCAGAAACTGTAGGGGAACAGAACCAAGGGTTCAATCCTAGGTGGAAGAGGTTCTGTCTGTCCAAAAAGAACTGCAAAACAAATCTACAATGGGGAGCCTACAAAACAAAACCTTACCTTTTTTTCTAATATGACAAGTGGACAACACAAAAACTAATGAAAGATTTTTTTTTAGAAATGTTTAGCATCAGGGATAAGTGGCCTACAACACTCCCCAATTTTGGTTCCCCATAATATTTCAGCTTTTTACATAACTAATAAAATTTTTAAGTTCTATTATTCATAACATAACTGATGTACCCATTTAAAAAGTCTCAAGATTAAAGCTTCTTATTAAATGTTTACTATTTTTTTATTAAAAAATTTGGGTAAAATACACTATTGATCTTTGATATATATATTTTTTTTAATAACCGGGAGTCGGAGCTTTGCTCCCCTAAACCCGAGGGCACCCGCGCCCTCCCCAAGATCCAGACTCGAGAGACATCGAGATTTGAACTTAGTTTTTATTTGGTCAATGTGTTTTTAAAACTAATGCTTTTGGTCCTTGAGATTTAAATTTTGTTTCTATTCAATTCTTGAGGTTTCAAAAGTTGCATATATTGGATCCCCAAAGTTTGAAATTTTCTTTTATAATTAGTCCCTGAAGTTTGCAATTGGTTTCTAAATGGTCCCTAGCAAAGTTGGCGTTAATTGACCTAATAGATTGATGATGTGCTTATTAACATATGCTAACTAGACTTTGATGATATGTAATTTTTAAATGAGTCGAATTTTTTTTTATAAATATTATATTTTTTATATTCAAGGACCAATTAGAAACCAATTTCAAATTTCATTGACCAATTATAAATCAATTTCAAATTTTAGGAACCAATTAGAAAGCAAATTCAAACCTTGCGGACCAAATGGAAACTAAATTCAAATCTCAATGACCGGAAGTGTTTAGTTTTGAAAACTTAAGGACCAAATAGAAACTAAGGTCAAATCTCAAGACCAAAAATGTATTTTATCTCAAAAAATATATATTTTCTCCCCCTATGCATTATCATAAAGATTTCAAAAACAGTAAAATAGAATAAAAAACCCCTAATGCACGAACTCCAATATCTAGCTCTCTATCGGTCTCACTCGTACTGTCCATAAAAATATTTCAAGAACACCAAATCTTTCAAGATCGTCAATTTTTGATTGGCCAAAATCGAACAATCAGTTTTCGGTATCATGATAAATGTGCATCCTAATAAAAAACCCTAACCCGCATTGCCTCGCCCCTAGGCCAACGCCATTACCTATTGGGGACATTGTTGTTTATTGACTTTAGATGGACAAGAAAGGGCAGGCAAATGACACAAAGGATCAATAAATGACAATATCTTTTCTTGATTATAATGTACATGCTTTAGGTAAACCACTTGATATACATAATTAATATGAATTAGGGTAAATTACGTTATATAAATAATGTATATGAACTTAAATAAATTATTTAGCTGCCTTGCTTGACTTATCATTAACAAAATTTGAGCACACCAACACAATGAATGATACATGTTTCGAATTTTAAATTTTCGGATCAATTAATAAAAATAAAAAGAGTTTAAAAGTTGATGATGCTTAAGGTCAATGTGGGCATGTAATTTGAGAGAACGTCTTTGAAATATCTACTTATTAATGTTTGTTTGGTAGCTTAATACATCACATAAAAAATTAAGTAAATTTGACAAGGAGACAAGGCAAGATCGATGAATAATATATATTTCAAATTTTAAATTACCTTCTTGTTTTTCATATCACATGTAATTTTATTGAAGTCTAATGAGAGAGAAAATTTTGCAAGGTTCTTTAAATAATTCAATGGGCTAAAGTCATAGGCTTTTAGAAGATTGGGCCGGCCAATCCAAGAAACTTCTTGGATTTGGACCTAAGCCTGTAATTTTTCCTTGGTCGGCCCAACCCGATCGTGAGAGAGGAAATTGTGGAATTGATCCATTGAGATTTTGGTGCTCTAATAATCTATATTATTTTTGTGTTTTTTATTTTCATTTAAATTTTTCTAAACAAAATCTCTTTGATAACTCATTTAGTTTTGAGTTTAAACTATATACAATAATGTTTTTTAAAATTTTAAGAAGAAAGAAATTTGTTTTTAAATATAGGTTTTATTTTTACAAAATATCATCTTGTCGTTTCTCTCTTATATTCTTCTTTTCCACTATCTCTCTAACATAATCCTCTCGAGCATATATTTTTTTCATCGTTGGTAATTAGGCATATAAAATTTATTCATATGCAATTTTATAGATGAACATCACTTTTCTCGTCTAATCTATTTCTAAAATTTTCACTTTGTTGGATAACTTAATTCAAATGCAACTTAGATGTTTTGATTTAAATTCAACTATAGTGTCACTAAGGGACCTTTAGATTAAATGTCATTAAATATGTAGGCAAGGTTTAAACAAACATGGTTTAGCCATTTAATTTTGTACCTACATATATAGGTTTAAACTTCATTTAAATAATTGAAATTTCATAACAATTTACAAGTATCATAGTGGGTATATGCACCAATTTTTTAAATTATAAGGATTTCAACCCAAGACTTAAGCTGATTTTGTTTTTTAATAATAAAACATAAATTGATTTCAAACGAAAGAAATTGATTTTTTTTTTACAAATTTTTGTAAATTAAATAGGCTAAATATAAAAAAATGTTCCCTTATCTTTTAGGTAATTCTCAATTTGGTTTTTAATCTTATAGAATTCTAAATTTTACCTTCGTGAATTAAAAATTCTCACTAAGTCATTCCACAAAAAATTTGTTAACTTAAAAGTTGATGTACCATTAAATTATTTTCCTATAAACATATTTAACATTTTGAAGGTGATATGTATATGTTAATTAACATATGAATGATAACCAACTCACCTGTCAATAAAAATCGACCCGCTTATGAACAAAATCTATTTTTTTTAAGTGGCATGTCCAAATAGCATGTCTACATGTTCAAATAAGTTAATAAAATGAAAAGGCAATCTTTTGCTAACAAAACTTAACATATTTTTATGGAATGATTAAATTGAAAATTTTTGGTTAAACTACAAATTCAATCCTATGATGGTTTGAGCACAATTTAATTTTAGTCCTTATGATTTTATAAGTTTTAAATTAGTCTCAATGGTTTGAGTTTAATATTAATTTGATTCTTATCGTTTGAACTTAAATTTAATTTAGTCTTTATGGTTTCAAAATTTTTAATTTTCAATTTAGTCTCTATGGTTTAGTCAAACTTCACATATCCTTCTAGTTGTTATCATATTTGATGTTTATATTTCTTTTCCATGTAGAAGTTTTCCATTCAAATAACTATTTTGGTTAAGTGTATTAGGATCTAGCTGAGTTTTAAAAAATTAAAAATTAAAAATGTGTTTTTCCATTGGATAGATCACTATTTAAGAACTACTTATGAGATCTAGCCAAATTGTAGTGATCAAATTGAAATTCAACTCGAACCATAAGAATCAAATTGAAACCTTTAAAACCATAAGAATAAAATTGAAACTAAATTAAATTTGTAACTTAAACTAAAATTTTATATAAATTAAAGTTAAAATTGAAAATTTTAAAAAGTTAACGACTAAATAAAAAATTACTTATAACCATTTAATATATATTTAACCAATTAAATAACGCCAAAATATTACAACGCAACAAAATAAAAAAAAAAAAAACAAACAAAAATCGTAAAAAATAAATAGAAAAGAAAAAAAAGTTTGTAAAAAATAAATTAGAATCGAAAATTTTGCATTGGGTTTTGGGCTCCTAAAGAGAGAGCAAAAACATGCTCATGCAATGCACGTACCCTTCGCCATCACCGTCAATTCATGATCGGACGGCGGTGGTTCGTTCTCTCTCTCTCTCTCTCTCTCTGAGTTTGCATTTCTCTCTTCCTCAAAACTTCGTTGAAATGAAAAGAAACAATAACAGCCGTTCCGAAGGATCATATTCATAGGCCCACGCGAATTTCCCCTCCTGCGAATTGTTCTAATTTCTTCCTAATTTTTCGATTTCAAACGGAATTTCTCCCTGAATTATTCCCAATTATCATTTCACATGCCTTCTTTTGCTTCCAGATTCCTCAATGACACGGTGAAATCTCATTTCCCTCTCTCTCTCTCTCTCTTTTCTTAATCGTCTATTCAATTCAGTATTGCATTTCGTTCCCCTGATTTTCTCTTTTGTTATATTGGCCTTTTGGGTATGGATTTTAGCTTCACAAGCGGTCGATTTCTTGAGTCTTGATCGTATTGGTATCGTCGTGGAGGATCTTCTTTCAGGTCTGGAAATTTCTCTCTTCTTCCTCTTACATGGCGATTTTGGGTCGTTGGGATTTGGGATTCTCTCTTATTTTAGTCTTTTTTGGGGGGGATTCTGCGTTGTTTTTTGCCCTCCACAATTTTTTGGGACCTTGCGGTTGAGGGAATTTTCAGAATTCGTGTTACTTCGTTTGTTTAGTCCGTCAGAGGTTGAAACTTGAATCTGTGGGCATGATGCTTGTATATTATGTGCGAGTTGTTCTGTCTGTATTCTTTTGAAAGTCTGTGTAGATTGATTTTCTCTTTTAATACTTCTCGAGTATAAAAATAGTGGGTCTGGTTTATGAATTTAAAATTTTCTTGTTTTGATTTATGCTGTGTTTTCTTTTGGGTGTGGAGAATGTTGGGATTTTAGAGCTTAAAATCCCTCAAGATGGCTTCTGGGAGTAACACGGACATGCTATCAATACCGAATGATGGTCACCAAGTGCCCCTTGGAAATTTTGAAGATAATTTGCGGACTGAGCTTGAACTACTTCTGAGAGAAAATTCCAATCACTCAGTAACAGGGCGAGATGGAGATCTGAATATTTACAGGAGTGGTAGTGCTCCTCCAACAGTTGAGGGATCGTTAAATGCTGTGGGAGACTTGTTTACGAGCTCTTATTTTAGCGAGTTCAATGCTAACAGTAGTACTAATGATAGGGTTTTGTCGGAGGATGAGATTCGCTCACACCCAGATTATCTTTCTTACTATTACTCGAATGATTACATCAATCCAAGACTCCCTCCACCATTAGTATCGAAAGAGGACTGGCGTGTTGCGCAGCGGTTTCAGGGCAGTGGGTCTTCGTTGGGGCGACAGGGGGATTGGAACTGGAAGAAGTTAGTAGACGGTAATACTAGTTCATCATTGTTCTCTATGCAGCCTGGAAGTTCTGTACAGCGGGCAGAAAAGAATAATAGTAATGTAATGGAGTTTGGGGATGCTACTGGAAAGAATCTCTCTAGGAAGGCTTTATCTGAGTGGCATGACAGAGGGAGGGAGGGTTTAGTTGGATCATGTGGCAATGGACTTGGTGCAAGAAGGAAGAGTTTTGCTGATATTGTTCAGGTAACTGATCTTACTATTTTACACTGCGTATCTGGCTTGGGCCCTGTGGTGATATATTTTCTGCAAATTTTCAAGTGCACCTGTTTGTGGTTATCTTAAATACATAATATTTTCATGTGTTATTGAATGTAATAGGAAGTTCAGTAATTGCTTTTTTGGTTGAGAACAAAGTATGTTTTTATTGGTTATTGGAATGAGAATTTAGAAATCCTATCAATGCTTTCGGAACATAAAAAGATTTTAAAAAAAATTTGCATAAAACACGTACAACTGACTATGAGTAATTACTAATTTTGACTTACAAGGATGGAACATATATACATCATACATGTTTTGTGGACATACTGATTTTTTACTTAAAAGGATTTCTGGTCTGGTATGCTATTGAGGATTTGATATAAAGCCTCTTATTTCTCTCCCTAGTACAGAGGGAAGCTCCAATTTTATCTTTCAGTTTGTTTGGTGAGATAGAATTATATTATCTTCTGCTTAATCTCAGTTCCTGCGTTGCCTAATAATACGTAATATAGGGTAGGAATATTTTCCCCTGAGAACCCTATACAGTAAATCAGCGACAGAGTTATAGAGTAGCTTTTAATGGTTTGGAATTATGACTACCATTTGCTTTAATAGGTGTCATCTAGCAGATTTTTTTTCCCTTTCTTTAGGGATATGACATGGAATTTATTCTTTAATTTCTTTCTCCTAAGTTACGATCCAATGAGTTTTTTGTTATATTACACAGTTAAACTGTCTTCTCATTTTTGTTAAATATGGTCCCTACATTTTTTTTTTGTTTAGTTCTGACATTCTATTTATTTTGATGATACTAGTCTATTACTGTGTTCATAGCTCATGGTTCTTTTAGTTCTTCCTTTTTTCAGCGTATTTTAGAATTAGTTTTATGGGTGGATACACATCTTCAGAACCATCTTACAGATCTTGGTCTTTCTCCTTGTTGGGTAAGGGTAGACTTTTTTTATTTAATGCATTAAATATTAATAGATTATATCCTGCAGGAGGGACTTGGTGAATCTGCTTCCTTGTCTGGCCAATTGTCACGCCCTGCAAGTCATAATTCTTTTGGGGATGTTGACACTATGGGAATGGCTGATATAAAGCCACCAGGATTATGTAATGGAGTCGGTCCCATTGAGGATTTGCATAACTCAGGCCCCCCTGGTTTTGTTGGAGTTCAGAGTCATAATAAAACAGTGTCCCATTCCTTTCTGAATCCTAATTGTTCAACTCTGTCGAGAAGCACGACTCCTGAACCACAGTTAGTTGGAAGGTCTTCAAGTTCTGGTCTACCTCCCGTTGGCAGTAGAATTTTTCCTGTGGAGAAGAAGAACATAACTGTGTCCAAGGTCCAAAATGGTCATTCTGCCGGGTTTACTGAACTGCCTGACATATCTGGTTTACACCTGTCATCAATTAGACCTGAAGATGGAGTCAATGGGGTCCAATCTCGACTTCAACTGGATATTGGTGAACAGTCTGATTTCCTGATCAACATGTCCAATGATATTCACACACGTACTCTGCCTGAGTTTAGTGACAAAAAGCTCTCAAAACCAAGTGATAATATTGACCTAGCAAGGAAAAGTGGGATTGTAATGAACGCTAGAGCGTCTACAATGAGTTCTCACGATCATGTTAACTTTCCCAAAAGAACTTCTTCTTCTACCAGTCTATACTCCAAAGCAAATTCATCAGGCTTCGGAAGTAAGGAAGGGTCTACTAGACACCTTCAAAATGCAAACCTTCAGAGTGTGGATTTGGCTGGATATACATCTGGTGACCTTGCAATAAATATGAATCACAGCTCTGCTATAAATAGTTATGGAACATCTGATCATATTAAGCTGCCATCTGGAACTTCTGATCGTGCAATCCATGCTGGATCTAGTTTGCAGCCCCATAATTACTATGGGATTTCTCAAGGAGACTTGCAAGGCCTTCGAAGTGCCTATCTTGAAGCCTTGCTTGCTCAACAAAAGCAGCACTACGAGTTGTCACTTTCAGGTAATTCAAGTGTTTATAATCACAGATTGTATGCAAATACTCCATATGGTTCTGGCATCCCATATTTGGCGGACCAAGTATTGGATTCTGGTCTTTCTTCTGTTGGACACAGAGGTACAATGCTGCAGAATGAACGTATCTTACACTTTAACTCAATGATGAGAAATTCAATAGGAGCGCATGGGTCTTGGCAGCCGGATATTGGCAATAATGTAGATAGAAGTTTTCCATCCACTTTATTGGATGAGTTCAAAAGCAACAAGACTAGATCTTTTGAGCTTTCAGACATTGTTGATCATGTCATTGAATTCAGGTGCACATGGACTATTGGTGTTTATTTTACATATATTATTCTTAGGGCATTATTTAAATATATTATTGTTTCTTATTTCTTAATTCATGTTCTCCCTATATTGTGTAGTATGGATCAATATGGAAGTCGTTTTATCCAGCAAAAACTGGAAACAGCCAATGTGGAAGAGAAGACAAAGATATTTCCTGAGATAATTCCACATGCTCGTACCTTGATGACCGATGTCTTTGGAAATTATGTCATTCAGAAAGTAACTGCTTTTGTAATTAGATGTATCTTCGATGGCTTGATATATTAAAATCTTGAGTTGATTGATTATTCATTGGTGCAGTTTTTCGAACATGGTACTGAAAGTCAGAGGAAGGAGTTAGCTGATCAACTCTCAGGGCATGTTTTGCCTCTTAGTCTTCAAATGTATGGATGCAGAGTGATTCAGAAGGTTCTTTCTTGACTCTCTCCTGCATATGAATGTTTATTCAACAGCAGTGAGCATTAGCGTTGGGTGGATTTTTTATTTTATTTTTGTCCTTGGGTTATGAATACCTCCGTTGTTTTATTGGAAAAATTGGATGCACATGTCATTAAGTTCACCTGATTATAAACATCGGCTTGTATTTTCCTCTTCTAGTTTATCCGTTAGTATTTATATTGGGTGAACCAAATGAGACAGTGATGCTTTATAATTTTAAAAAAAAAATACTATGCAGGCTTTGGAGGTAGTTGATTCAGATCAACAGACTCAAATGGTCGGCGAGCTTGATGGTACAGTAATGAAATGTGTCCGTGATCAGAACGGAAATCATGTTATTCAGAAATGTATCGAGTGCGTCCCTCAAGATAAAATTCAGTTTATTATATCAGCATTCTATGGGCAAGTTCTAGCACTATCCACTCATCCTTATGGCTGCCGTGTTATTCAGGTAACTACTTTGTTTCTCCGGTACATTTTTATTTATTGAGAAGACATAATATTGATTGATCTCCGCTCTTGATGTTGTAGAGAGTATTAGAACACTGCAATGATTTGAATACACAACAAATTATCATGGATGAAATCATGCAATCCGTTTGCCTCCTGTCACAAGATCAGTATGGAAACTATGTTATTCAGGTAAACAGAAATTCTGTGGTGGTCAATTTGTGTGTGTATGTACAAATGTATGTGTGTTTGTTAGTGATATTCTGCTCGTTTGACAAGAAATTAGTTAATTTATCTGACGTTTGTTGTTTAGATGTGATTTATCCCACTTGGGAACGGTCACTATAAGATAAGCAACGATATGACATCCATAACTCTTCGCTGCATTTTTTAGTTGTAATGCACTTACTTTTTATAATCTGATAAGCCTTTAATTGTTATTTTGGATAGGGTGGTTGGGAAATTGATTGTTCTGTTCATCATATCTAAGGACTATGTTGTCAAAGATCATTATTGATTTTAATTATTCCTCTGTAACAATTCTGTGCCCTTTCTTTTGCAGCATGTACTTGAATTTGGTAAACCAAATGAGCGGTCTGCTATTATAAGTAATCTTGCCGGACAGATTGTAAAGATGAGTCAGCAGAAGTTTGCTTCTAATGTTGTGGAGAAGTGTTTAACATTTGGCAGTCCTGAGGAACGTCAACTACTAATTAACGAGATTCTTGGTTCTACTGATGAGAATGAGCCCTTGCAGGTCTGTTAGATTCCTATTCATCTTTAAATGCTTGCCCATACCTGCTTTTGAACATGAAAGAGTAAACATAATACATAATGCCGGTTTTCACTTTAAGTGGAGATTTTGCGAACTCATTCTTAACTTTGTGCAATTTTATCTGTGAAGTTACTTTGTGAAGAGATTTGGTGCATTCATTTTTCCTTTCTGCAATATAATCTATCTGTCTATACATGCCTTATATTTGTATCTTGCAACATTTTCAACAGATAGGAAGGAATATTCCATTTTTGTAATGATGTAGGTGGATCTCTTATTACAATTGAAAAATATATTATATAGTGGGGAAATTTGATAGAAAGGAAAGTTGTTGGTGATGACAAGATGATTTTGAATAACTTCATGCATACAATACTTATATATATTCACTGGGGAAATTTTTAGGATACAAATAATTTGGTCTGATAAAATGATATGTATGTTACAGGCAATGATGAAGGATCCATTTGGGAACTATGTCGTTCAAAAGGTTCTGGAGTCATGTGATGACCATAGTCTTGAGTTAATTCTCTCTCGTATAAGAGTTCACTTGAATTCCCTCAAGAGGTATACTTATGGTAAACATATAGTATCTCGAGTCGAAAAGCTCATCACGACCGGAGGTGAGGCGTTCTTCTCTATGCTAATAATTCTGGATTTCTTTCGTAGTGTGCTTGCAACTGATCATGATAAACTTGTCTGTTGTTTGCAGAAAGGAGAATTGGACAGTCTTCGTTCTCGTCCTCCACTTAGAGCAGTTTGCCCATTTGCAGCAAGTCAGTCTCCTGCTGCCTTGATCAGAAAGAATTCCATTTCATTTTCTTGCTGTTGCAGTGACAGGAGGGAAAGGTTAGGGAGTGATCTTTCAGCTGACAGGATAACAGTAATTGTAAATAAACAAGACATCCATAAAGCCAGCGTTTATGGAACAGGGGCGGGAAAAGAAGAGTCCCTGTAAATGAGAATAACGATATTGGAGAAAGAGTTTGTATATTTTGCGACCCTCACTTTCTCGGAATTTGCAGATAGAGAGAAGTTCTAATATATATATATTATGTAAAGCTAAACCCAAATGTAAGTGACTGAAGAAGAAGAAGTAAAGAAGCTAATATAATATAATATCTATATATGTATAAGGAAGCTATAACACCTTGTGTTAGTGGAGCCTTGTATACTATCTATCTATTTTCCACTGTAAATACTCAAGAATAATTTTTCAAAAGTAGTTATTGCCTTCCATACTGTTTCCTTCTTCCCAATCTAATACTTCTTTTCATGCAATGCTTTGCTTTTGGTTGGTCTACTATGAATGGAATGTGAATGTCATCATTGGTTATCATAAATTATTTGATTAATGCTTGCATCTTATTATATCTTAAAAATGATATGATATTATTATATATGGAACTTTGTTTTGATCATCATTCTCCTGAAATTTCTATATATTACGTAGTTGCTTGGAGGTGGTTTTTTACATATTGTTCTATCAAATTTAGTTAATGTTTTATTCAAAAGAAATATCAATGGTTGAGTGTTAGTCATATTAATTACTTTTTGATCAAGGAATAAAAAATATCACCACCTTGAATTAGACTCTACTAAGGGGTCTCTACACATTATATGGGTATCTATATAGGCTTCGTCAAGAATAACAAGTTAATCGGCAACTATAGGTTTCTTGTGAGGAAGGATTTTGGGATATCTCTAGGACCTTTTTCATATATTTCATCATTAGCAACTTCCTCTTTATCCATCGTCAAAAGAAACATATGCTCAATCAGCTTTTCTAGTGGTTGCCTTGTAGCTCTACAATAGTCATCACTTAAAAACAGCTCAATCATCTTCTGTTCCACAAAATTGAGCTACTGGATTTTTAGGGAACTAACCTCAATGAAGCTTCAAGCAACCAAGAATTTGTAAACTGGCCAGCCATCTTCATTTTTGGCTGTTGTACTCTGTATTTAACTTAGATCACCAAAAATCCACTGTTTCGTACGTATCTCACTGCTGTGCCAGGAACTAATCTGATGGGCTAAGAACAATAAACAGATGTCATCACAATTCTTACATACATAGAGTTTTGATTTTAAACATGTTAAAATGAAATAAAGTGAGCAAATGAATGCTTTTTTTTTCACTTTAAATAAAATAATAACAAATGGCAAGAAACAAAGAAAGAAGTCTAACACAACAGGGTAAAAAAAAAAACTACAAAAAATAGAAAATGTCTCCAATTGTTAAGGAAATACAAAGGAAAGGTACTAGTCTTTCTTCTTTAATTCACTTTAATTTTTGATTGGAGATCTTTCATGTAATTCACCTTTTGGTGTTTGGAATTTTTTAACTCCCTTTATTTCATTCATCAAATCGTTTCTCCTTAAAAAAACAAAAGATACTAAAACCTTCAGCTACATACACCCAAAGGAGCCAATGCCCAAACCTCCCAAAATCTCTCTGCACCTCTAAAAACTACCTAAAATCTCTCTGCACCTCTAAAAACTATCCTATTTCTAGACAATAACTAAAATAACCCTAGGAGAAATTATTCAATGAGGCTGCCGCAATGTGGCTGACAGTTTTTCACCGTTAAATGTAGAGAGAGAAGTACCTCGAATTTATATCTAATGGTTATTAGGGGGTATGAAAATTATTGAATTCACGTCCAAAATTATTATGAGGCAACTACATTGTGGTGGCCTCATTGAATAATTTGTCCACCACAGTGTGGTTGCCTGTATACCAAAGGGTTGCCCCTATCTCAAAAAGGAGGATGAAAGTTCTTTAAAGTTTTAGTTGCATAACATGTCATAGTTTTAATACAAATCAAGATGAACTTCTAGAATCGAAGTTGTGTTCAAAGAGAGTGTAACATACCAGGCTAAAAGTAATGGCATTCCCACAGTAAATTAACTGGTCTCTGACTCTCCTATAGCATTACAACACAATCAAATCTGTCTAAGGTAGTGAATGATCATTGAAGAGAAGGAATCCCCTTCACTCAAGCATTAACACTTGGGAATCTCTCTTCCATCTTCATCTGCAGCATCCAAATCTAAGTCCAACGCCAAATTTTCTCGATGAACAAGACGATTATGAAACCTCCTACTCTTCAAAATCACTTCAGATTCCTTCATCAGATTGATGTACTTTCGCCTGATTCTCAATATGGGGTGCCTCTCAATTGAAGTTTTATCACAGTAAGCTTCTTTAAGAATAGCAGTACAAGTCCTGTTCTTTAGAGACAAGTAAAACATGTGAGGATGTCGCTCAAATGCCTTATGAACCTTTTGAGGCAAACCCATATACTTTTTAAGGCATAGAAGCTTCTTCCTTTCTGCTGAATGCTCAACAAATAAACTAAGCAATTCATGGAGAAACCCCACCAATCTTTTCTCTGCTATATCACTATTTGGATCCAAATGGGAACAATCTTCATAAGGAGACACATAAGGAAGCTTCTGAAACTCCATTAACCAATCCTCAATCTTCCTCCTCAGCCTTAAACCCTTTGAAGGGAAGAGTGGGAATTCAAGTGGCTCCATTGTTTCACCAGAATAAACCCCTCTTTTAATGGCGTTTTTCTGCATCACAGACATAAAATTTTCCTCACTCTCTACAGCTAATCCCTCTAATCCACCTTCCATCTTCACTAACTTAAAAGACCCATCAAGATTAATATCTGGATTTTGCAAAAAATCATCAGGAAGCCCTAAATACCACTGCATGCCTTGAATAATCTTCAAAGGCAAAACGTTATTCTTACTCATCAGTATGAACTTCTTTAACCTGCACATCAAATCCTCCATGCAATTCTGATAAACCCTTTTCTCCTCTGCATCAATCTCAACAGCTTTTGGGGTCAACCTGAACCAAGGATGATTGTACTCGGGACCTGTAAACTCTTCAAAAAATGATGGGTACAGCCTTAAAAACCTCGCAACCCTCATCGACACACCCATTTCGAGACCTCGCTTTGAAACGGCGGAAATTGGGATGCACCCATTTGGGTCTTGGGCGATGCAATTTTTTAGAGAAACGATGGATTTGAGTTCAATGGACTTAAGGATATGCTCGATCGAATCGTAATATGAATCTTTCTTCCATTTCATGTAGACATCGACATAGCCGGACTTCTGTGTGTAGGTATAAGGAGGATTTTCGAAGTGGCAAAAGAGGGAGAGAAGTGGTTTTTGGCGGCTTTTTTGAAGAATTTCGGAGGCGGGTTTGTTCAGGAACATCGCCTTGAGGTCTCGTCGAGGGCAAAGCCTGATGGTAATGCGAAGAATCGGCTACGAGAAGGCCTTCTCTTTCAATTTTGAAATTTTTGTCCAATTCATGGTATTTATTCACCCAACAAAATTATAAGTTTAGTTCTGAATTTTACAGTTTTTGTGTCACTTTGAATCCTCAAATTAAAAAAGTGTCTAATCCATTAACTTTTATATTTGTATCTATTTCATCTTTAAAATTTTAAAAGAGTGTAATATGTTCTTAAGCTTTTAATTTTTTATTAAATAAGTCTTTTAATTTTCAATTTTATTTCTAACAGGTCATTGACTTATTTGACGTTTTTTAAAATTTATAGACCTAATTCTATTAGACAGAAAATTTAATTTTATATATAATAGATTAGTCAATTTTTAGTAATTTTGAATATGTTAAGACTCTATTAGACACAACATTGAAAGTTCAAGGATATTTTTAAAGTTTAGGAACCTATTAAACACAAAATCAAAAATTTAGGCCCCGTTTGATAACCATTTTGTTTTTGGTTTTTGGTTTTTGAAAATTAAGCTTGTTTTCTCCTAATTTCTCTACAATGGTTTTCATCTCCCTTAATGAAGCATTTGAATTCTTAGCCAAAAACTAAAAACAAAAACAAGTTTTTGAAATCTACTTTTTTTAGTTTTCAAAACATGACTTGGTTTTTGAAAACATAGGTAAAAAGTAGATAACAAAACAAGTATATACATAGGTGAGAGTAGTATTTATAGGCTTAATTTTCAAAAATCAAAAACCAAAAACCAAATGATTATCAAACGTGACCTTAGAAATCTATTAAACTCAGGAACTAATTAAGCACATACATGAATAAAGTTATTTATAACACGTATTGGCTAATCATAACTTCAAAAAGAACTCTTCTAGCTTTCAGTTTAAACAAGAAATCTTCTTGTGTTTGAAATATATTCTTATATTTAATCAGATTTTTCTTTCATATTTAAGAAATTTTGACCCTTCGATAATCATCCATTTTTTTAGTTCAAACATGTGGAGTGAAAAAATTCAAACTCATGACCCTCTTGGTCGAAGATATATACTTAACCCAATTGAACTATACTCAGATTAATTTTTTAGTCATCATTTGTCATTGAAAGAAAGTAGCATTTTTAATTGAAAGAAAGTAGCATTTTTATTGAGAATAAACCTTCCGTTATAATGAAATGTGACTAAATTTGTATTATATTTGAATTGGTACATTTTGGTTAAATTCATAGATTAATTTATTCCTTATTCTTAAATGAATTTATACCTTAGTAAAATGAATGTTAATCGAAATCGATCATATACATGCACAATAATATTAACATATCATCATATCATTTGGTTGGAAGAATTTATCATGAGGATGTCAAAATTGTAAAATGCCCTTGACATTTCGATTGAACTATATTTATTTAGCCATTTTTTCTATGTATCCGTGAGCATTCAAACTATCTTGCACACACTTCGACTATTCTCACAAGACAATCGCTTAACCCTACTTGTGCACTTCGACTATTCTCACAAGACAATCGCTTAACCCTACTCGATTTGGTTGCCAAAGAACCAAAAACATTTATCCACAGTTGAGAATAAAAAACTAATCATCTAGAATGAACACTAACGGCACTAGAGTCTCAGTTACACAAAGTACAAAAATAATGTGGTTTCAAATGATAATCCAGAATTCTCAGCATATTTACAGGGAAGGCCTATATGATATCAGATCAGATCAGATCAGCAGCAAAAATCAAAGAATATGCTCTATATAATGATAGTAAAAATAATAATTAGTGTGCAAATATTTACAGAAGAAATGAAATAGTGAGGCATCAGCAATCAGCTTTTGAAGCAGAAAAAAACCAAGAAACCATCAGCCAGTTTTCTGTAAGCCTAACAGCCAATAGAAATAAGCTTCCACTAACTTGTCTCTTTCTATGACTCAAATCTAAACTCAAAAGTTCCACCATTTCTTCTTCTTCTTCGTGTAGGAAGTTGGGATTTCTGAAAATCAAATAATGTCTTTTTTTAAGAGGGAAGAGCTATTAGTCAAATGAAAATCAAAACTTCTACTCTTAACTACATGGATGTATAAAGAAAAAATAATTGTTTAAACAGAAGAATAAATACATAGAGGAAAAACAATGAAGTTTCTGCTTCATGCCTCATCATTTCACTACACATCACTTGATCCTAGGACTATTTTCATTTTTTTTAAGTTCAACAACATGTGAGGCAGAAAGAATCGAACCTCTAATTCTTTTGGTCAAAAGTATATTATATGTATTAACTAGTTGAACTATCCTCAGATTGGCATAAATGAGAGGTACAAAGTATGGTACACATGCAATGATTAAGAAAAAACTACCTCCTTCGGGATAAATTGAATTGTAGTGCACCTCAGCCCAAAAGCTCAAGAAAATAACTGCACAAGATAAGGTGTTCATAAGCCTCCTCTCCTATGAGGGAAAATGAAACTTGAAAGAGACAAATACTACTCGGGTTACCGCATGGCGCAATACCGTAATAAAAAGATATCAACAATTTCAAGAGAGAAAAGTTCCAGATTGTCGAAAAGAATTCAGTTGGAATCTTACTTCGTTTGGACTTTTGAACTTTCGGAAGTATTTCAATTGAACATGTATCCTTGAATGATGTTATCACAAATATCTTAACTCCAAACTGCAAAAAATGCAAAAAAACCTGTGAAGGGAGATTACATGCTGCTTTTCCACATAGCATGCATGGTATCCAATATAAAGTTACTCAAAAAAATATCTTAATTTTTTTTAACTTAAAAGAATACACGGTCGGGTCAACATAATTGAAAAACTTCATTGATGCAACAAAAAGCAGTATTCAGACATCAGACTTAACACTAAAGGATGTTCATGTTATGTGCCAATTCCTAAGATCTAGGGCATCTTTATAAGTCTTATATATCTGTACCCATATTCCATGCTCAAATATATAATCCACAATAAGAAGGAAATATAGCAATACCCAATCTGCAGCAGCTTGTAGTGTTACATGATCACCCCATTCTCCTTTCCTGGTTCATTTAAATGATGAGAGATGAGCATCCAAGTTGACTGAATGAAGTTAGACATAAAACTTGAATACTAATAATAATAATTAAAAAAAAAAAAGAAAAAAGAAAAAGGATCTCATTACTTGCTCATCTTCTTCAGATACTCGTCATAGGCCATCGGAACATAACCTTCATATATTTCTCGACAAAACTGTAGCTGATGGCATCAATAAAGTGAAAACGTTTCAACGCATTAATACAGGGGTAACTCTGGTGTCAAGCCTACATGTATATCAAGCATTGGAGACAGTAAAGTCATACCTGTGCTATAATTTGTTCTCTCACAACATCATGATGCTCAGGAGATCGATATAGTTGATCTGATAAAGCACGAAACTGAAATGATGATACATCAGTTCAGGCCAATCCAACAAGAACTTTATATACAAAAGAAAAATTACAACAGAAAGCATCTATTCGAATTGTTAGATAATAACAACCTGACAGTTGCCATCTCCTTGAATCTTATTCTCGATCAGTTCATACAACTGCAATCTAGAAAAGGCCAGAATGTTCAAATATCAGATGCTTACAGCATATGCATCAAATAAATAACGGTAACCCATGAACTAAACACCACAGCCTAAATTTTTATCTCAGAAAATGAAGATCAGAAGACTAGCAAGACATGTTTACAGCATTTTCTATATGAGCTGAGAAACTGCACATGGGAAAGCAGAATCTGAAACTCTCAAGTCTTCCTCTAAACTCTTTGAAAGGAAATTTGTTTGAATGGCCAAAAAGGGAAACTACATGAAGCAATGGCCAACTTCTAAGAATACACTGACGAGAAGGGGAAAATATACCAACTATGAAGAAATTTAAGCAAAAAACTTTATGCATGAAAAGCAGTTATCAGATGTAAGGTTAGCTAAGCTAAGCAACCACTAATTCTTCAAATAGTTTCCCTGAATAATTTAAACATGAGCTCCTTTTCTTAATATGAAGTAAATATTCATAAGAAAAAAAATCAGAAAAAACATTTGGTTCCCATCTTAGACATGACTAAAGCAGCATCCACTATATGATTCATTGTTCAAAATACATTAAATGTAAAACTGATGATGCAACATGTACACGACCTTTCAAGGAGCCGTTGATGATCTGACATCTCTTCATCAGCTGAAGGTATCTTCTCAATGGTCTTGGGAACATGCTGCAACAAACAGAAAATACAACTGAATTTTTTTTTTTTTATAAAGGAAACAATTTCATTGATGAATGAAATAAAGGTGATGAGACGCCGAGCAGCTATTGTTGAATTACAAGAAGACTCTCCAATTGTAGATAAAAAAGGAAGAATACAACTGAATTTTAAATTCAAGAAATCCAGAATTATTAAATACAGTCTACGGATGAATTTATACTTTCTAGAAATAGCTCCCATCAGCCTTAAGCTTAGAAGGGCAGGAATCTAGTATTCATTATTTTTGGTAGTGAAATCATTGATAATTCTTCGAGCAATAAGAAGGAAGAAACAGTATTTAGAATAACAAATGAGCATGTTAATTGAAGCGTCTCGTTCAAAACTGCCATAAGTTATATCCATTAACATTGAGGGGAGATGGAAGAGTTAAATTAGTTGTTCATCCTATCTAGTACCATCTTTTGTCAATGGTAGACCCTAGAGGTAATATCAAGTCTTCTAAGGGCCCGGGGCAACTTTCACTTTATTATTCCTTAGTAATGATGATCTTCTTGGAAAACAGAATTCATACATAGTTGCTACAATATGCAGACTATTCAACTCCTTGTTGCAATTAAGGAGAAGGATTTTTATTTTTTATTAGTTGGATTTATTTACAGGGTTCTTTTTTTTTTTTTAAGAGTCTAATTGGAGGCATTGTTTTGAGTAAGAAATATATGGGTAGAATGTGTCTTTTGAGTTTGATGCCTCTTTGTAAGGATGGAATAATAAAGTATCCACTTTTGAACTTCCTAGTTAATCGAGATTGAAAATATATCCCCTAAGTTTTTTGCCACCAATATTAACACAAATCCAAAATAAGCCTAAGCTTTAAGTAGGCAACTTGAACATAGAATAATAGCTAAAAAACTATTACAGCCAAACTCAAGATAAACTCATAATGAAAAGAAAGATAAAACTACATAATATTGGATAAGACAATCAATCAAGGAATTTTACATGAAAGCTACGTATTTACTAACCGGAACAGGAACAATTTGATTCAGTCTTTTACCCACTTCACCATCAAGGGAAGACTCGTCCATTATTTCCAACGAATATGAAGAGCTTTCATCCGCAAAAGGATTATCTACTGTGTTGTTGTGATATGAAGAGAAATTTCCCATTTTGTCCACCTCGTTACTTCTCAGATCATCTGCCTCCTCAACTTTTATGTCGTTAACAAGAGTTGTTTTCTGATCACTGTCAAGCCCTATTTATATGGTTGAAAATTGATTAGGAATAACTAAAACATGACAACAAACTGGAAACAGAAACTACCAAAGAACTGATGACTTATCACTACCATAAGGGTTGTGCCTAGACGAAGTACCAAGCCAATCCTGTGCAAGAACAGATGCTTGCAGATGGTCTTCCCCAGAATCAGATACCCCAGAAGCTTCTATAGAATCAATTCTAGATATTTCTTCTTGAAAAGCATGTGCTATAGCCTCATCATTCTCCAAATTCAAATTACACGGCTCACAATAACCTTCATTGACATATCGCACTTGACTATAACTCGGGTCATATCTATATTCAGTAACAGTACTGCGAGAACTGTCATTTGTAAAGGTACAAACATCCAAAAGATGAAGGCCCCATCTCATAACATCAGGATCAATTTCATACGTTGCCATAACCCTGTAAAACACACGATAAGCTTTGGGCACTCCTACATCTGATTGACTAGCGAATACCCCCAATGGATAGATATAACTGAAATAAAGAGAGAAAAGAAGATGACTGACAGTCATTCTTACCCACAAAAAAGAGCCAAAAATTCCAGTATAAAACAATTTAACAACCCAATATATCCTGGAAAACACCATCACCAAGAAAAATTCCACAGTTTAAACTCAAACCTGAAATACCATTTATGCAAGGTAACATAGATAATTTATTGGGAAAAATTAACCGCAAAAGTAAATAACAAAAAATTTAGAAAACCCTTCTATCCCATAGCACAAGGGGAAAGAAAATGAAAGAACACCCGTGGGGGATGGGGGCAAAAATTACTATCCTTCGCTTATTGATCAAGAGAAGCAAATACCAAACACGGATTAATTTTCCAAAGAACACAAAGACAGAGAGAAGAACCCTAATTTTGAAAAGCGAATTTCCAAGGCCAACCACTTCTCAAAATCCAAAGAAACCCAAAAATTCCGCAAGGAATACGACAAGTCACGCAGACGATCAAACAAAAACAAGATCCGTCCACGAAATCAAAAGAACAATCACCAACCTGGGTGTCCAAAGAATGACTTGCGGAAAAGGAAAGATCGATCAATCAAAGCGATAAGAAGAAAAAAAAAAAAAAGATAAAGGTTTCTGTACATACAAACAAAGAGCCAGTGGGCAACAGATGATAGAGTGTCGAACAAGTTCCAATCCCAATATAGAAACGCAATGGAAAGGTATCAAACAAGAGCCAAGTGAATTGAGAATTGAGAATTGAGAATGAGATTGAGAAATTTTGGGAGTGTGTTCAAGCGTCTTTTCTTGAAAATGGGGAGCGTCGTCATCACAGCAGCTGTTTTGGAAATTCGGAACCGCCGCTGTCCACCGTTCCGGTACTGGCTACCGGCTGAACCGGTAAAACAGCCACGCGTTGTTTTCGATTTTCTCGCCACCAGTAAAAAGTTTTATTAAGCTGTTTTTTTATTATGATTTATTATGGGGTTTGTCCTTTTTTCTCTTCTTTTTATCTTACCGTGTGTTTATAATTTTATTTTTTTTAATTTTTTTTGTGTACGAGGTTTCGCCAAACGTCCATTAACTGTTTGATTTATATCCCAACTGAAATGGACGCTCTGATTTTACTTTTGCTTTAATCATAATATTTTGCTTAGATTTATTTTAGGTTAAATTACACATTTAATCCCTAAACTTTGATATTTTTATTTATTTAGTTTCTGAACTTTCAAAATTACAAATTTAGTTCTTGGACTTTCTAATTTTTTAAAATTCACAGGTCTAATAGACTCAAAATTGAAATTTTAAGGTTCCATTAAACATAAAATTCAAATTTATATCTAATAGATCGATTAATTTTAAAAAAATTTTGAGTTTGGCAAGGACCTATTAAACACAAAATTGAAAGTTCAGAGACCTATTAGATACAAAATTAAAAGTTTAGGGACCTAATAGACACTTTTGAAAGTTTATGGACCAAATAGACACAAACCTAAAAGTTTAGAGACTAAACTTGTAATTGAACCTTTATACACACTAGTTAATGTTATGTGCAACAGACGTGTTTTTAGAAGTTTGTAAATAATTATTGATGGTAAATCTTACAAATTATTTAATTAAAATACATAAAAAAAAGAGTAAATTTTAAAAATAAATATTATTATATGAAGAAGATACAGTTAATTTTAATTTTTTATAAATTTTAATGTATTTGTTTTTTTTAATTAGTTTTACATTTCCATGTCGTATTTGTGTTTTGTTTTTTTTAAAGTAATTTATCAAATATTTATATGATATGGTTGAAAAATACATAATGAAATTTTGGAAAAGATAAATAAAATTAGTAAAATATTATGACTTCGTAAACAATTGAAATTGTATTCTATATAGAACAAAAAATATTGATTTTTTTTTTGTTTGCAATAAAATTATAAGATAAAAAGTTTCGTTATCTTCTCATCCAGTGTCACAACAATTCGTGCTCTTTTTATCGTTTATATTTTTCTTTTTAAGATAACCGCGACCCACCTTTAATTTTTTGCGCACTCCTATGAAATTATAAGATTGTTGATGGCCAGAAGATTTGAAAAATCTTGAGAAACTTGAACAGATGTGTGGAAAAAGATGTGAATCGTCTACATACCTACACTCTTTATATAGTGCTCCAATAATTTATTACTTAGTCCTTTGATTTTCCCAAATTTTATACTTTTATACGTTGAAAATCGTGGTTATTATTTATAATTTTTACATTTAATTTATAGGCATTAATATTTTAAATCAATTATTACTAATTAAATAAAATTAAAAATATGCATTTATTCTGTAGATGACTTTATGAATTAATTTTTAAACTTTAATTATTCTTACTATAATAAATTAACAAATAAAAATATTACTATATATATCAAATATGGCAAAAAAAAGATGAAACAAAACCCGAAGAACTGAAATTAACAAATTATGATATTGATTATATTTTAATTGTAATTTAAAATTTACCATTATAATTAAATTAAAGATATTTGTAAAATAATAATAAAATACTCATTAAAAAGGAGTAAAATGGAAAATACAAAATCCCCCCCCCCCCTCCTTATATAACATATTAAAAGTATCATATTTTTTAAAATATTATTCTTTTTTGTTCTTTAAACACTTATAAATATTGTTCCAATATGATTATTTTAAAAAAAAAAAACCTATTTGTTTCTTCTATTTTGTTTGTAAACATATTAACTTGTTTTTTAATTTAATTATTGCAATTAGATTATTATTACTGAAATGCAAGACAACAAGGTGAAGTTGGTGTAGATATTTTGACATGTCATGTGGTTGTATTGCATATTAGCTTTGATGGCTTTATTCTAGCTACTATTTGATTAGAGGGTTTTTAATGGTACTTTAATTACATAATTGACCTTATATGGATTAAGTGAATACTTTAAAAATATAAAAAAAGGTCAAGATGAAGTAAATAAAAATAAACGTGATTTGCCAACATGAGCATAGTCCAACTGACATAAAGCTTGTACTTTCAACCAAGATCAAGTCAGAGATTCGAATCTTCCTTCCCACGTATTGGTAAAACAAAACAAAAAAAGAATACACATGGTTTGATAAAGAAAATAATAATAATAGGAATAAGAATATGCGTGCCAACGAATTAAAAAAAAAATCACGTGCCAACAATTTATTGGTACATGAATCATATGTGTGTGTATATATATTTTTAATGATACGTGAAAACAAAATAACTAGCAATTTATCCTAGAATGCAGTAATAATTATTAGATTTCAATTTATTAAATGTTTTAGAATGCAGATATTGCAACAAAATGTTTTTTTTTTTTTTTGAAACTAACAAAATGTAATTGTAATTACATCAATTTATAACAATGTTGTAACATTCGTGATAGATATTGACAGATTCGATTTTATTCCTAGTATAAATGGATTGCACTATATATATATATAATTGTTCAATCCTTACTTTTTCATGTTATAATTTTAGTTAAACAATACTTTAGTACTTATTATATTTTAGTCTATGTACTTTCAAATATTCAAATTTAATCTTTATACTTTCAATAAATCTTAAAGTTAGTCGACATCTATTAATTTATGGTAAATTTTTGTAAAGAATTTAGTCCTTCTATTATCTCTCCTCTAGAAAAAATTAGTCCCCATATATATCCCCTCTAGAAATTCTTATTATATTTTTGCTAACACCAAATAAAAATTACCTTCAAACTAAAGATGAAAACTAATTTTAAAATTGATTGAAAGTAGACACACAAAATTTGGATATTTCACAGTACGGAGACTAAGATGAAATAAGTCTAAAAAATATAAGGACCACAATGATAATTTAATCTAAATTTTTCTCCCAAACATAAATATTCTTTTGAAATATTTGACTTTAATTATATATAATAAAACATACATTAATGCATATCAAATATTGAATATGGGATTAAAGATAAAAATTTTGGTGAAATCAACTTTCAACTCATTGATGCATTGAATTTATTATTATTGTCTTCATTTTTTAATGTTCCAATTAATGGGACATCACTAAAGTCAAATCCCACAAATTTCAACATCATACATTCTCATGTTGATACAGGGAACACAAAGGCAAGGAATAATAAGAAATAGTTAAATAATTTATATTATATAGAGAGTTATTGATTGCATCAATGTCACCTTTCATTAGGAATATTGTCACTCACCTCAACAAAAACTGTGATTCAAATATTCATATGATACAGTGGAAGCACCAAATCAACAATTGACCCATCAATTTATTTTCCTGTTCTCCACCTATTGAATAGTTTACGCCCCATTTAATAATCATTTAATTTTTGAAAATTAATCCTATAAATACTACTTCTACCTATTAGTTTTCGTATTTTCTTATCTACTTTTTACATATGTTTTAAAAAATTAAACTAAATTTTGAAAACTAAAAAAAGTAGGCCCCGTTTGATAACCAATTGGTTTTTGAAAATTAAGCTTGTTTTCTCCCAGTTTCTCTACAATAGTTTTTATCTCCATTAAGGAAGCATTTGAATTCTTAGCCAAATTCTAAAAACAAAAACAAGTTTTTGAAAACTACTTTTTCTAATTTTCAAAATATGGCTTGGTTTTTGAAAACATAGGTAAAAAATAGATGACAAAACAAGTAAAAACATAGGTGAGAGTAATATTTATAGGCTTAATTTTTAAAAATAAAAAACCAAAAACCAAATGGTTATCAAACGGGCCGTAGTTTCTAAAATTTTAGTTTTTGAATTTGGAATTTGGCTACATACTCAAGTGTTTCCTTAGGAAATATGGAAACCATTGTAAAAAAATTGTGTGAAAACAAGTACAATTTTAAAAAATAAAAAAGTTATCAAACAAGATTGAGGGTCTTTGAACATCGACCCCTCAATTTCGAATGCCTGAGGCAATGTTTCAACAATAAGAAAGTGAAATCAACGTGTTCACTAATGCAACAAATGACAGAGCATTTCTCGATTCTTGGTGGCAAGGGCTTAGAGCATTTGGAGATATCTTTGAGTTCAAGATCTTAGATTGAAAAGAGTTAAAAGGTCCTTCAACTTTAAAAAAGTGTGTGACAAGTCAATGAACTTTAAAAATGTCTAATACATCTCTGAACTTTCAACTTTCAATTTCATTTCTAATAAATTTGACATATTTACAAATTTTAAAAACCAACTGATCTAATAGATATAAAATTGAATTGTGTCTAATAGAACTCTACACTTTCAATTTGATATCTAGTATACCCATGAATTTTTAAAAATGCCAAATAGGTCAAGGATATTTTAGACACAAAATTGAAAATTTAGAAACCTATTAGGTAGAAAATTGAAAGCTTAAGAACCTATTAGACATTTTTTAAAGTTCAATGACCAAATCGACATAAACCTGAAAGTTCAATGAACTAAACTTGTAATTTAACCAAAATCTAATAATTTATAAGTCCTTGTTGTCTCTCAAAGTTAGTCTTATGTGGGTGAAACTGTTGGAGTGTTGATATAATTAAATTTACCATAACCTATCATCTTAACCTTTTGGATTGATTGATGATTTAACATGGTACCAAAGCAAGAAGTCATGAATTAGAACCTCTGTAATGTCATTTTCTCCCCAATTAATATTGATTTCCACTTGTTGGGTCTCTTACAAATTTTCAAACCCACAAGTAAGGGAGAGTGTTAGTGTATTGATATAATTAAATTTACCACAATCCATCAACTTAAGCTTTTGAGTTGATTGATGATTTAATATGGTATCAGAACAGGAGGTCTTGTATTCAAACTCCAGTAATGTCAATTCCTCCCCCAATTAATATTGATTTCTGCTTGTTGGGTCTTTCTACAAATTTTCAAACCCACAAGTGAGGGGAAGTGTTGGATTGTTGATATAATTAAATTTACTATAACCTATCAGCTTAAGCTTTTTCGTTGATTAGTAATTTAATAGAAACGTCACTCATTTTTTAGGGGAGGATGAACTATGGGCATAACAAGTGGACCCAGACACCCAACTCTTAAAAAATTATACACCTTATTTTACTTCTAAACAAACATTGTCCCAAAAAATATACAACATTCATATTTCTCAGGCACCATCCTGTGCAAACTACATGATACACCTTCAGTTTTTTTTTTTTTTTTTTTTAAAATTAAATCTCATGAATTCTAGATTTGAAAACCTGTGTTTGTTCTACTTCAACTGCAGAGATACTCAAGCTGAATTTCTGTTTCACGTCATGAACCTGCTGCACTCCTCAGTGGCTGACAGATGCATCTCTTTCCTTCTCTCTCACTCATATGTTTGGGGTAAAAAGGGTTTTCTCTATATATCCAAAAGTTTATAGGAGGAAAAAACCAAAGAAGAGGGTAACAAAAAAGTTACCTGCAAATTGCTGTGTTTTCTTGGACAACACAATCATTTCCAAATGATGTCTCCAAGAAATTTAAGGGCTGGAACACCTCGAATCTCGACATCGACTAATGGTGCCTCAATCACCATCAAGCTCGAGAGTTCTGGATCGTTTCGGATGAGATCCAAAGCACGCAATTGGTCCTGAAACATTTTCAATTTAATACTCATTAACAATTTAGCTGAATAAAAGAGAGATCAGCATAAGCTAGGGTTCAAGATGTTTTAAATGGTGCAGCTTGCATTTGGGACTTTTACTAAGAGAGATTTATATGATGATCACTAAGGAAGGTAATGTCAACAAATTGAAAAGATTTGCATTGAGTTGTTCAGTACAATACCTTTCTTTTCATTGCACAAAACTTGCAATCTGACGAAGACGGAGGAAGAATCTGATTCACAATGAGCCTCTTGACAGGGACAGATTCCTTTTTTAGAGAGGCATGCAACCTTGATGATTCATTCACAGCCATAACCTTGACAAAATACGTAACGTGAGCGACTCTCATATACGATGAGCTCAGGTAGAACGAAAAGCAGATATGCTGAATATTCACTTTCCATACAGAAGAAGACATTTACTTATTCCACAAATTTTCATCTACCAATAAATGAATATATTCAATTTCATGACATGGGTACCACTACCAACAAGGATGTAAACCAATTGTCCCAGAGTGATACACACGAATCTTATGTCTTGTTGAACAAGTGGAATTCAATGGAATAAAAATATCCTGATTAAAGTATAGCGGTTTCATGAAAAAAAAGGTGGCTAAGCTGATTAAAGTATAGCGGGAACATATAAGATATAACTATAATCAAATTGTTTAGTACCGTGGGGATAGTAACTATGACAAATTCTGTAGATTCTTTGTCACGAAAAAGCTCGCGAACTTTTACCATTCTCTCTCTCAACCGCTCTAATTTGTCAGCCTGCATGAAACAAATGTAATTAATGGAATAGCAACATGGGGTTAATATTATCTCCATGACAGTTAGCTTACTGCATCCTGCCGCTTTTCTTCTTGTCCAAATACAGATTTAATGGCTGAGGTTGCTGAAGCTATTTTTTGTCTAAGCTGAAACATAAAGTGGGAAGAGAAAATTAAATGTCCACATAAAAGAGTAACAAGCCAAGGGAAATTCAAGAGCTCCCTAACTCTCCCAAGAACACTCAAATATGAGCCTTACAAAATTATACCAAAAACATACTCCTCCCCTGAACCGAAAGGCTACTACTTAACACCCCCCCCCCCCCCCCCCCCCAAAACTTGCCTCACAGTGACTTCCTTTCTAACTAACTATATCCTCTGGGTCCCACAAATCACACACCCTTACAAAACACACATGCTTAATCATTACGTGGTCGCTCTTTCTTCCCTCTCTTTCAAGTCTAAACTTAGTGACTCAGGGCTATCAGAAGAAGACATAGAAAAAAAAAAAAAGGAATAAAGAAGAGATGCACTACTAGTAGGGAACACGAATGATCTAACATGTAGTCTATAGATTGTTAAAGTTCCTTTTCTTGTTCCTACAAAAGTTCTCAAATTTGTAGGTCAAAGAGGCATTGCAAGCAAACAGCAACAGAGTTTATATAAACAATTGATGCAGAACAAGCCGGAATGAGAACGAGAAGAATAGAGAGATAAAAAGGAGAAAGAAAGTAGGAGAATAAGAAAGGCTTAATGTTGGATTAGAGAGAGCTCAATTGTTCACAATCAATCTCAAAAACCATATCAAAAGAGGAAACAAATTAAGATCATACAAAATATACCATAAACAATGTTCCAGAGTTTCTAGTACTACCACGATTCTGAAATGATGGTAATCCTTTCCATTCCATCACGAACATTGTGCCTCAATGAAAAATTAAGACTGTTTCCATACATGTCAAGCAAGATCACATAATGCAGTATGATTTCAATAAAAGATGCAGATCAAGGGAAAGGTAATCGATCAAATAGGACTCCTTCAAAGTTCAAAGCTGAAGCAAAATGCTAGATTAAGCAAACATTCATGTTGACGCAAGGTTGTGAAAGAAGGAAGAATAAAAAACTAAAACAGCAATGAAAACAACACTATTTGAAGCAAGTGATGCGTTGAATTCAGAGATCTAATCAGGAAATCCAGTTGGCATTCACATAAGTAACAACAGTCAATTACAGATTAGATTTGAGTCCAGAATCAAGCTTACGTTCTTAATTAATCATACCTTTAATATCTTTCCTATGGAAGCATCTAAGAAGTCTGGTAGGGATAGAAGCCGTAAAGTATGACCCTGATACCCAAAGAACAGAATGTTAAATGAATGGTCTAAGTGATTAATTTGAGAAGATGTTGGATAGCTTACCGTGGGTGCTGTGTCAAAAACTATGCGAGTAAACATGTTATACTCTGGAGACTCAAGAAATTGAATGACCTGGAAATAACTAGAATTAAAACCATGAGGAACCTCAAAGACATGTCAAGCACAAACAGAAAGTAGATTAAGCAATGGGTTTAATATATACCTTTGCAATTGCTATGGCTTCATCCAAACCAGGAGGTGGTGTGTCCAGTAATTCTCCGAGTTTCAACTCTCCTAACTTTGCGCACCCAAAGTTAAGCAACCAGTCAAATAATTACACTAAGACAGAGGGTTGTGCATAATTATATTCCTTCGTTCATGAGTTAATAAAAAAATTGAGAAAAAATCAAAGTGACATAGATCCATTTTTTCATGCTTCTATGAAATTCAGGCTCTATCCATAAGTAATCTTAAATATAGCATAGTCATCCTAGTACCAATAAATTGGAACTTTCAAATGTTTGCAGTTTGGGCAAGCAAGTGCAATAACAGTGCAAGCATGAAATTTCTTGAGTTGAAGGGTTTAACATCTGAGCACAATCATGTCATGTAGTAAATAGGGTGATTAAGGGGTGGATATACAAAGTGTGTCACTTGACACATCTCTATACTAAATACAATTTTCCAAATAATCCATTTTACCTGGTCCACAAGCATTCCAAGGCCCATGCCATCCATGAAATCTTTTACGCCAGTTCCACCATTTTTTTTAGCTGTACTACGGAATTCCTCCCTAGCCTTTTCAGGGTTTATCTGTTATGAGAAATAAAGAAGACTTTTCAGGGTTTATCTGTTATCATGATACAAATTTTACTCACTGGCTTCATAAGAGTAACACCACAGCAAGATGAAAGTAAATTGCTCCTAGTATCTACTCCCATATCTACAACTACGGACCATATGTAATAGGGACATCTAAAAGGACAATAGACATTGATACAGTAAATACTTCTGAATTACCTCAAGGGCAAATAATGGAGAGTCAGGACCTTCAACTGGTACGAGTGTACCGCCAGTCAAATCCTAAAATCAATCACTCATATATCACCTTTTGGAGTTCCACTTGAAGTTGACAGCTCAACAGAAAGGGGAAAAAATGCATCATACCTGAGCAAATGAATCACTTAACGAATGTGCTGGATCAGTAGAAACAACAAGCGTAGGGTGGCCACTGTTTGCAAACTTCACAGCTAGAGCGGCAGCAGAACTTGTCTTTCCAACACCTCCCTTTCCACCTAGCAGGTAATACTTCCGCTCGGTTCCAGAGATCATGCTTTCAAACCCTGCAATACCTTCTGCAGGGGTAGCCACTGATCTCACTGCTTTAAAAATAAAATAAGAAATTATTCACTTCCAAAAATCCACATTGAACTTCACAATTTAATTACATATCCAATTCCCTATTTCTCCAGAAAAGAAGATTGTCCTAAAACTGATTATCTACAATGAGAATGTTTACAATCAGATTTCCCCAGTGCAACCAAAAGAGAGGGGAAGAAAATTATTTGACAGAGGCGTAAATAATCCTTGCATATTTTATTCAATAGAATGCAAGTCATATAAATAGCCACATGGCTAACGGTTGCCAACAAGTTGAGTTCAAAACTAACAATAACAAAACTTTAACTCAACTTACATTTACCTATCTTAATACTCCCCCTCAAGATGGACTTCGAATGTTAATGATACCCATCTTGGACAATAAAGAAGTAAACGAGGCAATAGGTAAAGCTTTAGTAAAGATGTAAGCCAACTGTAGGGGTGAACGAATTGGTAACAACTTGATATCTCCAGCTACTATTTTGTCACGAATGAAATGGCAGTCAAGCTGAATATGCTTTGTCCTTTCATGGAAGATCGAATTTGAAGCTATGTGAATAGCAACATTATTATCACAAAAAATCAACGCCAGTGTAGGAGAATCAACTTGTAAGTCTTATAGGAGCTGTTTTAGCCAAATAATTTCGCTCGTTGTAGCAGCAAGTGCTCGATATTCTACTTCTACAGAGGATTTGGACACAGTGCTCTGTTTCTTGGCTTTCCAAGATATAAGTGCTTCTCCAAGAAAAAACACAAAACCCAGTTGTTGACTTCTGAGAATCCAAGCATGATGTCTAATCGGCATAAAAAAATCCACGCAACTGGAAAAAAGAAGAATCTGGAAGAAAGATGCCTTGACCAAAACATTCTTTTAGATAACAAAGCAACTGATGAATGGCAGCAAGGTGGGACTTCCGAGGCTAAGCGACATACTGGCTTAACTTGTGAACTGTGAATGTGATATCAAGTTGTGACATGGTAAGATATAGAAATCGACCAATAAGCCTTCGGTAAGCTGTAGGATCAGCCAAAACATCTCCATCTGTAGCAGAAAATTTAGCATTTGGATCCATGGGCAAAGATGATGGTTTGGCAGCCAAAAACCCTGTGTCTTCAAGGAGCTAAAGGGTATAATTCCTTTGGGACAGAAAAATACTTTTAGTAGACCGAGCAAGCTACAATCCTAAGAATTATCGTAATTGCCCTAAGTCTTTAAGTTTGAACACATTATTGAGATGTTGCTTTAATACATCAATGTCTTTAGAAGAAGCTCCAATGATGATAATATCATCAACATACACTAAAAGAGCGATAAACGACATGCCAGATCCACGTGTGAATAAAGAATAGTTAGCTTTGGACTGTTTGAACCCAAGGGACAACAATGCCCAGGAAAACTTGTCAAACCACTGTCTGGAGGCTTGTTTTAAACCGTATATGGATTTATGCAACTTGCAAATCAATTGTTCCCCCTGAGAACGAACACCATGCTTGTAGCCCAAAGGCAAATCCATATACACTTCTTCAAATAGGTCTCCATGCAAAAATGCATTATTGACATCTAGTTGGATCAACGTCCAATTGTATGAGATGGCTATGGTAAGTAAGACTTTTATAGTGACTAATTTAGCCATAGGGGAGAATGTCTCAATGTAGTCTAGTCCTTCTTGTTGGGTGAATCCCTTGGCTACTAAACGAGCTTTAAAATGCTCTACTGAACCATTAGCTTTATGTTTAATTTTGCATATCCACTCGCAGCCGATTGAATGTTGTCCTTTAGGTAAGGGAATAACAGCCAAGTGTCATTTGTCTCCATTGCATTTAATTCAGTTCTCATAGCCTCTCGCCAGTGAGCAAACTGGGGCTCAAATGTGGAGGATACATTCAAAGCAAACATCCTAAAGTTTGGAGACAAGTGATCATAACACAAGTATGATCGTGGAAATCCTTCAAATATGAGGGCAGCTTTGGTTGTCTAGCTGAACGTCTGAGTATAAGCTGAGAAGATTCAGTCCCAGCACCGACAACAGAAGGCTGTGTATTATCTACCTATCTTAATAAATATCAATCTGGCAGGGATTGAGAAGAAAGAAAATCCAAAAATTAGCTAAACTAAAACTAATCACAATTACTTTACGGTGGCCCCGAAAAGTTGACTTCCTTCTAAAGGACTAACCGCTTTCTGAAGAACTCCGGCAATTACATGTGCTAATTTCAGCTCCATAATAAGATCATGAAAACGGATTCGTCTTGCCATTTCCAGTATTTCACTGGAAAAACCCTCCACTGCTGGTCGTGGCAAATTAATTTTCTGATAGAGAATGAGTGCATACGAGAGAGAATAAGCTCACACCGCAAATAGAATGTTATCCATAGAGGAACTACTACTAAATTCTATTCAACTTCCATCTTTGAAAAACAAATAAACACCGTTCTCCTCCCTCCCACTCCAATAATTTCGCATAGCAAATTATATTCATCTTCTATACTGAATCAGTTGGTGGACATCAAAGTCCGCCCGTTACGAACGAAAATGTATAATATATATATATAAATTGGTTAAGCGCATTTGGTTACCCAATAGCCATCAAAATTACGTGCGGGTTTGGAAATTACGAAATTTCCAAACGAATTCCAAGCAGCTAACAAACAAATTTGGATATGTAATCAAACAGGGGAAGAAAAACACGACGAAGAGAATAAAATTGCCGCAAAATCACCTTGGAAAAGTTTTCTGTGCGGTGTTGTTGAAGTTGAAAGTGAAATAAAGCGGAAGCTTTTGGCGAGGAAGGGTGGAGCCAAGCTCTTGGGCTGACAAGAGAGCAAACCTACCATTGCCATGGAATTTCTTGCAGTTAAATTGCGAATACGAGGAGAGAAAGTAGAAGGAAGACACAAGCTCCCCATGGCTACGGCTTCTCTAGTAACTGAGAGCAGTTTTAGATTTTCGCTTCGAGGATTTGCCCATAAAAATTTGGAATTTCAGCTGGAGCAAGTCCAATTGCACTACTTGATCCGGATCCTGACCGTATGTCGGGTCAAACCCATGAACCTGAAACCGGGTTTCATCTCCGCAAATCAAATTCACTTATGAAGTATTTGCGATCAAACTCTTTTTTAGGTTCACTGACGGTGGGAAGATTGAATCATCGACCTCTAGAATGATAATTAATATCTCATCCACTGAGCTATGTTTGGATAGACATTGCCATTAAACTCATTTTTAAAAAAAAAAACATTCAACTTTGGTGAGGATATTGAACCATCAATCTCTAAAATGATAATTGATTTTTCATCTACTAAATTATTTTTGAATTGGCGTTGGGATTAAACTTTTAAATATTATAAAATGCACGACTTACCCTTAAACTATAAGGAAGCATTTATGGCATAAGTTTAACTTTGCAAATGTAGGTATAGTCTAAGATAAATCTTCATACCTGGATTTAAAAGATGGTTACAATTAAACTTACAAATTTTTTATATCACCTTTATTTTGGTTTCTTCAATCCAACTCAATATCGATTTAGAAACCAAATTTCCTCTTGACAATTGACCTGTAAATTTGACCTGTAAATTTGATCGTCATAAAACCAGAATCTGGGGACTTTAGTTTAAACTTTTACTAAATTTTTACACTTATTTTCTTTTACTTTTGTTAGAACATTTAACACAAAATTTCATTCTAATCCTACAATTATTTAATTGGTTACCTATGAATTACGAACTCATATTTTAATAACATGCATTAAAATATTTTAATAACATGCATTAAATTAGATCTATATATTAAAGAGATATTTGACCTTATCCAACCGCCCAAAAGTACTCAACTCCTAGAGGGTGGTTGGGTAATGTCAAAAATCTCTTTAATATATAGCGATTACATATATTTTTTTTATTTGATTACAACAAATGTGGTTATGAAAATTTGAACTTCCAATCTCAAAGAATAAATAAATGTCTTAACTACTAAACTATATTTATGTTTACTAGGACTATAATTTTTTATGTTGAAAATATAAAGATCAAAGATTTGAAGTGACACCAAATATCCATAAATCAAAATATGATTTAAATCTATCATACACTATAATATTTTTAATCATTATTTATGTTTACTAGGACTATAATTTTTTTATGTTGAAAACATAAAGATCAAAGATTTGAAGTGACACCAAATATCCATAAATCAAAATATGGTTTAAATCTATCATACGCAATAATATTTTTAATCATTTTTTCACATTAATGTTATATTATATATAATATGGTACTAAAATCATGTATTGAGTATATTAGTCAAACAAAAAAAAATCAGAATACATTTCATATTACATATCATACCATTAAATTAATAATATACATGTTTGCTATTACGTTTGCAACATATATTCTACACAAACTGCTCATAAAATAATGGTTAATCATGGTCATCTGCAGTCATCTGAAGCCCATCGATGGTCATCGGAGTTGTTTAATTGAATGCTGCAAGCTAGAAAGAGAATCTATCATATTGTGAAGTTAATTAATACGATATTCAGAACTTATTATAAGTATACCAAATCTTCTATTTTTTATACTATATTTTAGGTAAACATACCATTAACATAATTAGACTCTTTCTCGTGACAATGACATAAGAAATTTATAGTCAAAATTTGACATCACAATCCAGTAGGTAGGTCGAAAATTTCGTCGCTGAAATATTCATAAAAGCAACTTAAGATATTGAGTTTAGCGGTGATTTCACAAAGCAAGTGTATAAAATTAGCAGAAAAAAATAGATGCATAAAGAAAGTTATATTTTTTTTTCATAATCGTGAGTGAGCTTGCGTGCACCTCGACCATTCCCACGAGACAATCGCCTGATCCTACTACATTTAGTTGTCAAGGTAACTCATAGGATATTAAATCTTAGATACACTACCATCACTAAGTCTCAGTTAATTGATGCTTCTTCCTTTTTCTTGTGCCAACATTTGGTGATACATGAAGAGGTTCAGTTCATTTTGTCAAATGTAATGATCAAGAGAGCAATACAAAAGGGAAACTAAAGATGAGTAGTATTGGTTTGTGTAAATGAAAACACACCTTAAGAGCGAGCATGTGCTTCAGGCAGCTCCACATTCCTAAACTTCAGCCAGTAGATGTTGTTTCGTATTAATTTCAACTGGAACCACAGACCTTGAACATTTTTACCTGACTATCAAATATCCAGATATAAAGTAGCTTCTAATTTCAAACCAACGAAATTAGAAGCTATGAGATAGGTGAAATTCCAAAATTTCAGGATTTCTTTCCAGCCAAATCTTCAAGTGTCAAGCTTAGAGAATCGAGAGAACCTTTGCGGACTTCCTCGCCACGAGCAGACAGGAAGTCTTCGACGCTGCCCGGCTCGCCGAACCACCCAAGGTGGTCAGCAATCAGGTGTAGATTGTTGCATCCACCGCAACGTGCCACTACCACACCCTTCTCGTATGATTCGCGGCAAACTGTCTTGATTGATCTTGTCTCGCAGACTTTGCAAGTGAAGATCATGGCAAGATCATGCCGAGGGGATGCTTTTAAGTTGGAGAGAACAGAATACTTCACAGATGAACTATCATTCTTGTTTTCATGAAGAGGATCAACCGAGTCAGAGATGGGCCTTGGCTTATTATCTTCATTATCTTTAGAATCTTCAGCAATTGCTGGATTTGCCACGGTTTGATTTCCTCTTCTCAAAAGTCTGCGCCCAGTCAAGAACCATGAATTTGCAAAAGGGTGGATTTGGCAAGTGCTTTCTGCCATCAAAAGTTGTTCTTGTCAGCCATTGGAACATAAGAAATCATAAAAGAGAGAATATTGTAAAACATACTTTTGAGATGCTGAAATTTCTCAATGTTTGCAGAGAGTCAGTTTGGGAAAGAGATTAGTGGCATAGAAATAGAAAGACACCATGCCAATGACTAAAAATGCAACACGAATCTTATGCCAAAAGAACAAACAAAAAGAAAAACCAATCAATCAGCTGGGAAGTTCTATCCATCTAAAATACATTCAAACTGAAGAAACCATCAAGACTGGGACACCGGAAAATGAAATGATTCCAATAATATTTATTCTTTTAAAAGCTGAAAGAAAATTTCCCCCAACTTTTCAATGTAAGAGCACTTGAAGCTTCACAAGTTGCTTCAAAACCATAATGCAGCCTTTTTACGGTCCCATTTCACTAATTAAATCAAATTAGCCAAATCTCAAACTGTCTATTTCAAAGCTTAAAAGTCAATAACTTCGGAGATTTACATGTTCAAACTCCATTTCACGGGGAAAATAGATCAAATTAGTAACTTCATAATTTGAAGCATTAATACGAAATACAGGGGCAGGCACAAATCTTCTCTTCAACATGCCCTAAAATACATGTTTAGAAGTAATTTTGAACATGACAAATGTGATTTTAACAATTTCAAAATCACTCCCAAACATGCACTAAAAAATTATACAAATCACTCACAAAATAATGTTATGGACACAAATTGCTTTACTTGGAAAACAGTAGAAAGAACTCTTCCAGAATATTCATCCAATTAGATCATGAACACACATAATTTTTCCCTAACTCTCTTTGAGGGAAACAAATCGCCAATACACTCATTTAACTACGCTCGTGCTTCAGCACAAGATTTTCCCATTATCGGAGAACACCAAAACAAATAACTGATTTAAATTGCAAGCAAAGCACCAGAGAAAATCGGGGAAAAAGATATAGATAGGACTAAGAAATATCATCTGATTATAGGGTTTTGACTGAGAAAAGAGAAATGGAAGCTCACCATGTGGGAGAGAGGTCTGGAACCGATAACGCAAAGCGAGAGAGAGAATTCGCCTCATCGCCATGGAAGGCCTCCACCGGAGCTCCAAATTAAAAAGTTCGGATTTCTATCGGCTGATCGGCAGGTATACGAGAACGGCTGCATTTCTCTGCAAGTTCGAGGGTTTTTATAATTTCGCATCAAATCACCTAAACAAATTGAAAGGGTTTTTTTTTTTAAGTTTAAAAATCACTTTTGGTCATAAACTTGGATAACAATTTAGCTCGTGAACTTTGATTTATAACGATTTAATCTCTGAATTTTAAACTTTATAATAATTTAGTCATTAAACTTTAGTATGTAGCAATTTAGTCCATATACTTCAAAATTAGTAACGATTCAGTTCCTATCGTAAAGATTATTGTTAAAATTTAATGAAGTTTCTTATATAGGTAGATCAATAAACTAATTAGGGACTCAATATGTTTATAAACTATAAAGTCTACATAATTAATTTTAATGGATTTTTTTGCAACAAATATTAAATTGTTACAAATTTGAAAGTACAGCATCTGAATTATTACATACTAAAATTCAGAGACTAAATTGTTTCAAAATTGAAATTACAATGACTAAATAGTTACAAATCAAAGTTCAATGACTAAATTGTTACTCTATGAAAGTTCAAGGATCAAAAATGATTTTTAACATTTTTTTTTGGGTAAATTATAAATTTAGTTTTTATCAATAGGTTAAACTATAAAAAAATACCCATAAACTTTGTCTCTGTTAAAAAAATACTCATATTCTTTCAAAAGTTGTAATATTACCCTCGACTTTTTATAAACATTTCAAAATTAATCTCATGGTAGAAATTCGTTAGAATGTTTGATGAAAAATCGACACGACAGTGACTTGGAACAACGTGGCGACGACTAGGACACTTGCATAGATTAAGTCTGAAAACACGTTCTGTCACGCCGACTTTTCGTCCAACATTCTAAAAGGATTTTCTATTTCAAATGTAGTTTTGAAACGTTTATGAAAGGTAAAGAGTAATATTGTAACTTTTGAAAAAATAGAGGTATTTTTGACATAAATGGTAGAATTCAGGGTTTTTTTTCTTATATTTTAGTCTTATCAACATTATCAAATTTACATTTAAGAAATTAAAATACTATCAATATCTTTTTTTTTAAACCCTCAATATCCTAATATTATGTACATATTAGTTTTTTTTAATTAAAAATTTAATCCTTGAACTTTCAATTTTTTGTTTAATAGATCTCTAAACTTTTGATTTTGTGTCTAATAGACCCCTGAACTTTAAAAGTTGTAATAAATTCTTAAATTTTCAATTTTGTATCAATAAATTTCTAACATATTCGACATTTTAAAATTTTAACGGATCTATTAGACATAAAATTAAATTGAATTTTGTGTCTAGATTTTAAACTTTTAATTTTGTATATGATAGATTCGTGATTTTCAAAAAATGTTGAATAGGTCAATGACCAATTAGACACAAAATTGAAAGTTTATATATGTATTAGACATTTAGATAGCTATTAGACGCAAACTTGAAAGTTCAAAGAAGTATTTTATTTTTCTTTTTGTTTAAATCTCTAAACTTTTAGATTTATACATTTTTTGTCCCTAAACTTTCAAAATGTTGATTTTAATTCCCGAACTTAAAAAAAAAAGAAGAACATTTTGATCCCTGAGCTTTCATAATATATATTTTATCTTATGGTTTTTTTTTTAAATAATCATTTGGTTCTCGATATGTTATTTTTCACCTAATATTCGTTTGTTCAATACTTTCCTCCAACTTAGATGACTTAAACATTAAATATATGCTCATGTTATCATGTTACTACCCGTACTTGAAAGTTTAAAACCATATTGTCATATGGTTAAAAATGGAATATAGATAGGGACCAAAATGATTGGTTTTTTAAAGTTCAATGACTAAATTTGAATAAATTGAAGGCTTAGGGAACCAAGATGAACTTTTTAAAAAGTTCGTGGACCAAAATTAGATTTTTTTTTTGGACAAATTACAATTTTGATCATTATGATTGGATGGTTTCAATCTAGACATCGTAATTTTAAAATTTTTAATTTAGTCCGTGTAGATTAGGCTTTTGTTTTAATTCAACTCCTATGATATAGTCAAATATCACATATTTCGTGTCCTTACCACATACACATACTATATATATAGATATATATATTACATATTACTTGGCAATATGCCAATGCTCTATATTCGACTATGTTAGTTTAGTATGACAATGTTCAAGAGTATTTTTTATAATTTAGACAACATAAAGCAATATTTAATAGTCAAATTTAAAATTTTAAATATGAAAATAAAAATATTATCAATATGTCTTTAATAATTTGTATAATACTTGTTGGTCGAGAATGATGGGTATAAATAAGTCAATATGTTGTTATTTTTTAAAAATAACATATTATATTGCTATACTGCATAAAAATATAGGTCTCCCAATAAATTTAAAGACACATTAATTTATTATATTTACCCAATAGATGGAAAACACACATATTGGTCTTCATAGTTTGGTTAATATTTAATATAGTTTTTAATATCAACATTTTAGAATGTGTCAAGAATAACGATGAAATTTTTACTACTCTAGTTTCTTCACTGATGTTGCATCTTATCTCGTTAAATTACCATATTGGGTTAAAATTTGAAATTATATATATATTTGTTAAATTCACTATAAAATGTAGAGGCAATATTTCATGAAGCAGTTCTTCTAGAAAGAAAAACAACAATTGCTTGATGACCACACTAAGACAAACCTCAAAATTCAAAATTAGGACATCAACAAAGTTGTATTGTATCTAACACCACAAAGATTAAATTCAGCATTTTATCACTTTATTCAGAATTAACATTACATTATTATATCATTTTTAATGAAAATTTGACCTAGATTCGTTAACTTCCTTTTAATTGTCTCGTTAAGCACAATCACCATATTGATATAGATTCACCAACTTATTATTACTTAGATTCTTCTGTGAAGTCAAATTCATCCATCAAAAATAGAAAATCCGGTTAAAATTTAACAAAACGCAATATAATTGAGATATTCTAGATACACAAGAAATATAATTTAACCTACTATATATTATACATATTCATAATTACTCATGGGCAAAATAAAATAAACTTTCCCGAAAACGAACCCATTTATTTCTCTGCATAGAAAAAGAATCCATCTCATCCTAATATTATGTACTGTGTACATATTAAAAAAAAATAAAAAAACCTCCAAGATTCTAATAAACACTTTCCTGAAATCCTCCTCCCCAATAAATAGCAGAAACCAAAATCACCATAAATATGTGCAACCAGAATCAATTAAGAAGAATCACAAGAAAAAAAAAAAAAAAATTGAGGGCAGTGTGTGCCGACTGTCGTTTCACTATCACCTTTCACCGAGGGGCAAGCGAAACCGACATGTCGACAGCCTTCCCCATGCTCTCAGCCCACCGGCTGGATTCCAAAAACAGCTTCGAGATCTTTCCGGCGACCCGACCGATATCCGGCCGCTTATCCGGGTCCTCCTCCACACATTCCAACCCGACAACCACCATCTTCTCCGCCACCTCCACCGGAAAAGAGTCCTTCAATCTCCGATCCACCCATGTCCGAATACCGCCGATCCCACTTTCCACCGCCTTTCTCGCCGTCTCTATCACACTCACTCTCACATATCCGCCGCGATTCCCCTCCTCGAACATGTACTTCAACGCCTCGTTGCCGGAGATCAGTTCCAGAACCACCACTCCGAACGCATAAACGTCGATTTTCTGGCTCATCGTCCCGTTCGCCATCATCTCCGGCGCTATGTACCCTCTCGTCCCTTCCAGCTTCATCTTCTTGCTGTTCGACCGCTTCGGCCGCCTGTATGTCGTAATCTCTAATTCGTCTCCTTCTTCTTCTTCTTTCTCCTCCTCCTCCGCCATTGCCAACTCGCCGCAGAGCTCCGCGGCGCCGAAGTGGCAGATTTTCGGAGTTAGGGCTTCCTCGGTGATTACAATGCTGGAGCTCTTGATGTGATTGTGGATGAATTTCAAGTTCAGACCAGAGCAATGGTGGATGTAATCGAGTCCGTGCGCTAAATCGGTGGCGATTTGCATCCGAGAAATCCAAGTCGAGAGGACGGTAAAATTGGGGTTTCTCGGATTCCGGAGACATTCCGCGAGACTCGCTCCGGCGATAAATTCGTACACCAGATAAACGTAATTCCCCGAAATCGACGCGCCGAGGAGCTTCACCAGACTGTTATGGTGGCTCCGGCAGATAACAAACAACTGATGCTTCAACTCCGGCAGCTCAATCGGGCGGAGCAATTTCCGCTGGAAGACGATTACGTCTTTTCCCCTAATTAAGCACCGCCACGAAGAGGACGACGACGACGAAGAGAACGGTTTCGAGAGGAAATTGTTCGTCGCAGAACGAATCTCAGAAAACTCGTAAATCAGAGGATTATCCGGAAGAGAATCCTTGAAACTGGCGAGCGAAGCCCGACTAGAAGCGGAAGATTTCGACGAACTCTTAGTGCTGGATTTCGTATCCGTAGTGGTGACGTTGTAACTCGTCAAATTCACAGAACTCGAAGGATCCGCATGCGAAGACGACGCGGTAGCGAAGGATTTCGACGTTCGTTGATGGCGAGAAGATCTAGGGCTCTTGGGCTCGATCACGTCCGTGCTCTTCTTAGACTTGCACATCGGAGTGACGAAATCCGAAATTGGAAATCAGAAAACATAAGGACCTGTAGAAGGAGGCAGAAATGGAGTCGTCTTTGCCGTCGCCGTCGAAATTGAGCGTCTCCAAGGGGAAATGCAGGTGGTGGAGTAATCTAGGGTTTGGCCTGCAACAGAGATTGAAGATTTTCAGTAATGTCACTGTCAATCGGAGAAGACGAACCTAAAACGACGAAGAAGAAGACGAGATCAGACGCGTGAGTTTAGAAACGGTTCTTAAAAAGACAAATAAATAAATAAATAAATCGCACGAGAATTTTCTACTCCGGCAATTCCACGCGGGTGTTGTGGGCTTTGGTTCTTTCAGGGACAAATTTATAATTAAATTGAATATTAATGGGCAAGTTCTTAATTTTTTTATCGTGAATGTTTTTTTAAGGGTTTTTTTTTCCATGATGTATTATTTTATAAATTCTTCATATATGAGGAAATAGAATAATACGACTAGAAATTGGAATGATAATTGAAGATGATGATGATTACTAGATGAGAAAAGCTTACCTGCTACTTGAGCAACAGATAGCTATGGTGTGGCCCACTTGAGCATTATTATTATTTTTTTTTTAAAATAAAACATTTTTTTTTTAAATTTTGTAGTGCCCAAGTGGGCTGTACATTGCTATATGTTGCCCAGGCAACAAGTAAGCATTTTTCTTACTAGATTATTGATTGACGATGCATTGGAGAGATAGAAAATATTTTTCAGCCCTTTAAAAAATGTACTATGTTTTTCAAGTAATTTTCATTTTTATTTACTACAACAAAACAAATGTTATATTAAAATTTGAACTCCTAACCTCAAAGGAAGGAGTACATATCAATTTCTGTTTAACTATATTCATGTTGACAAAGTAATTTTCACTTTAGTTTTAATATTTTATCCATAATATATTAATTTCCATTTTGGTCTATGTATTTTGGGTCTCATTCAATTTTAATATTGTATTTTTAAATGTTCAAATTTAGTCTCTGTACTTTCAACAAATCTTAAAATTAATCTATGCTGTTAGTTTATTGTTAATTTGATTTTTTAAAAAGTCTCTACTAGTCTTTCCTCTAGAAACTAAAATAGATTAAGAATCAAAATACACGGACTAAAATATAACCGTGGTGTAAAGATTCGAACCTCTAACTTTTTGGTTTAAGATATATACTTTAAATAATTGAGTTATTCTCAAGCTAGCTACGATAATTACTTAAAGATTATAAACTAACTATTTAATATATTTAATTAAGGTTAAAATTTTGCTTAATGTATAAATGTAAGGTGTGGTTTTTCCAAAAGATTGTAAATTCTGATTTACATCATGTATTCTATTTGTAATGTTTTTCTTTTAGTAATCACAATGTTTGATTAGAGAATAAGAGTACTTTTGTATATTCTTAAAAATACTTGAAAAGCAGAGTACTTAATAACTGCAATTTTTTTTTCGTAAATCATTCTAAACTCATTATTAATCCCGTCTGTTGACATAAAGATAGTTAAGAGTTCTTATGAAAATATGACAGAGAAAAAAAAAATAGTAATTATTTCGCAAATGAGATTATTGTCATTTGGTTATTTTATTTGGGTAACTTATAAAAAATACCCTTCAACTTTGTCATTTATTTAAAAAACATCTCTATTTTTTTTTCAAAAGTTGTTATATTACCCTTGACATTTCATAAATGTTTCAAAATCACTCTTAAAGTAAAAATCTGTTAGAATGTTGGATGAAAAATCAACGTGACGGTGTCTAGAATGCTTGATTAGATTAAGTCTGAAATAACAATATTCTAACGATTTTTCTACTCTAGTAATTTTGAAACTTTTATTAAACGTCAAGAGTAATATTACAATTTTTGAAAGAATAAGAATAGTTTAGATTTTTTTTAATAGCCTTTTATTTGATAAACAACAATCAAGATAACATTGTATTACCTACCTCACACCATCATTTATCACGCAGCACACCGATACAATCAAAATTCAAAACTCACATAATGAGTATGTTGCACCCATGATATTAAATTTTCATTGACATGTTGACATTTCCACATGTCCATGAGTTCAACATCGACATAGAGGTGAATCGACATTTCCATTATATCATTAAAAAATTGGTGAAACATAAAAAAATAGCAACAAAATGTCACTAATGTGAATATAATATATATAATAAGCATTTTAACTTATTTAAAAAAGTGTAGAATGTTTATTTATTAATTTAAATATTATTTTTAATTTTTAATTTGTATAAGTTTTTTTCATGAATATCCATCAACATCAACATTTTATCGATATTTTCATCGACATTTCCGTAAACTTGAGACCTCAACATTTTCATCAACATCGGCATTTAAAACCTTGGTGGCACCAGGATTATAGTGATAATGTTAACAACCAAAACTAAATAAAAATATTATTTAAAATTTAATTATGCATTACTTATTTATTTATTTATTTAAGGAAGAAATAGACATAATTTTTAAAATATATTAATAAAATTAATTTAAATGGATATTTGATTGAAAAAGAAACATGCTTTCATGTTGAATATGTCTCCTTTTTCATACCATTTTTTATTTTATTTTGGAATCATATACATTGTTTTGCAAAGAAGACGAAGTTCGACTTTACGCAACAAAGACACATTCTTGGTACAAGAAAATCATTTCGAAAAAAGAATTGGAGGGAAAAAAAGAATTAGGCAAATGATCAATCTGTTTTTTAAATTATTGGTGACAAAAATAATTATACACATACCTAGTCATTCAAATCAATTCAACACAAATTTAACACTCACATCATCTAACTCCTCTGAAACTATTATCAAAGATAGAAAGATAAAATACATGGCTAAATAGATATCAAGAAAAACTATACAATAAGATTTCCTATAAATGTTTTTAAAAAATTAAAAAATTAAAAAAAAATGGAAGTATACCATCATAAAAAAAGAATAGAAATAGTGGGATTCTAGGAAGCTAAATATCGATAACTATAATGCTCGAGTAGAGGAAATGACACATGAATGAACTGAGACTAGAGATGTGTCCACGGCGTGGGGTCAGGGATGGCTTCCCAATCCTCGTCCCCGCCCCCATTTCATTCCATGTCCCTGCGAAATTCTCTATTTAATTTTACGGGGATAGGGGCGGGGATTGGGCTTCCCGCGAAGAATTATTCATCTATGATTTTTATTTTTATTTTATTTTAATTATATAAAATATTTTTTTAAAGAAAAATTATATTTAAATTGTTAATTCCTAATAATAAATTTATATTTAAATAGATTTTTAATAAAATGTCTATAGAAAAATAAAATAATATACCATAAAAGTTTAAATTTAATATTTAATAATATTATTTTAATAATATTATTATTATATAAAATAAAGTAATCAAAAAGGGGCAAGATCGGGTACGAGACATGTTTAGCTAATAGAGAAAATTTCTCCCCCACTCCCTCTCCCATTCTCCTCTTAAATGGGGATCCGAGCAGGTTCCCATGGAAAAATAAACATCTTGGAACCACATCTGAATGAAAGAGATCTTGAGGCTATACAAGTATAGTTAAGAAAAGCTTAAAAAAATTGATAATTACTACTTATATCAACAAGGTGTATCTTTCTTTTCAATGACTTAATTATATATAAAACTCTAAAATTAACCGTGTGCTTGGCTTAGAGCAATTTTGTATTAAATGATCTTCTAAAAAGATGGTAATAGAAAAAAAAAAGTATATAAAATTGGCATGATTGTAAAAATAGAATAGTATAGAAGTTAACCAAACAAATGTAATGATTAAATACCTTTTTTTTTTCCTAAGAAGAACATTCTAAAAGAACAAAAAGGTTGAATTGTAGGCGAAGTTTTGGAGGCTCTTATCCAGAAGTTTATACGTAATACGTGAGATCATTCATAAATCATGATGTATATATGCCAAAACTTTTATATATATATACAATATTTGAATATATATGTTTATATAGATAAATGCGAAATTAATAATAAATTAAACCTCTCCCACTAATCCAACAGGGATGTTGACCATTGGACTAGAAGATATATATACAAAGAAAAAAGTGTAGATTAGTAGTTGATGGGTTATTACTTTTAATTAAATAAATAAATGTTTAAATGCTATTTTGGTCTCTATACATTCAACTTTTGTTTGTTTTAGTCTCTATATATTTTAAAATTTTTATTTTGGTTCCTGAACTTTTAAAAGTTATAGTGACCAATTAAAATATCAAAGTATACATATTAAAGTAGTATTTCAATCATTTTTAAACTATAATTTTTTTTTTAGTTCAACAATTGCATGTTGAGGGACCAAACTATCAACCTTTAGAAAGGTAAATAGTGCATTATCCAATGAGTATGCTCAAATTGACTTAAATTATACAAATTAAACCGTTACAGTATGTACACTTAATTTTCATATCTCAACAAACACTTTAACATTTCGATATGAGCATAGCTCGACGATTGACACGTGTTCCTTTACTTAAGGTCAAAGATTCAAATCTCTCTATACCCTCTATTTGTTGTACTAGAAAGACAAACAAAAAAAAAATTACTTACTGGCTATGAAAAATTTAAATGTTTGAAAAGATAAATATTAATTGTATTTAGAGATCTTCCTTTCTTTGATGAAGGAGGATGTTTTACATTTTTATAGAAAAAACGTTAAATTTACAATGATGTTTGTAAAATTAGATATTTACAAACACTACCAAAAAAAAAAAAACTATTCAGCCATATTTTTAAAAAAATATACTTTTGATCCCTGAGATTTTTACTCAGTTTTTATTTGGTCGTTGAATTTTCAAAACTAACACTTTTGGTATTTGAAATTTAAATTTAGTTTCTATTTAATCTTTGGTTTCTATTTGGAAACTGAAGTTTTAAAAGTGACATGTTTGATTCTCAAAGTTTGAATTTGATTTCTAATTAGTCCACTGAAGTTTAAATTAGTTTTCTTAAGTAGAGTTGACTATTAGTTGTCCTAACAAAATGGTGATGTGGCAATCAACATATGCTAACTAGACTTTCCTATATGTAATTTTTAAATGAGTTAAAAAAATTTATACTCATTGGCTAATTGAAAACTAATTTCACACTTAGAACATATTATAAATCAAATTCAAATCTCTAGAACTAAACATGTCACATTTTAAATCTCAAATGTCAAATAGAAATTAAATTTAAAGCTGAAAGACCAAAAGTGTTAGTTTTGAAAATTCAAGTACCAAATAGAAACTAAGTTTAATAAATCTCATGGACCAAAATATATTTTTCCATAATTTTCTTCTAAAATATGTTTGGTGGAAATGAAAGTTTCAATTTTGGGTGGGTTGTGGTCAATTCTTATCTTTAAAAGGCTGCTTAAATTTTCCACCAAAAAATGTCTTGGAAAAATGTGGCAATTGGTTTTTTTGCTTACCCAATACAATAATGTTATTGCCTACATTCCACAACATTCAACACAAATTCAAAAGTAGCCCATATTATAACTTAACCACTAATAATGTATGGATCAAAGAAAAAAAAAAACCCACTAATAATGTAATGTTGCCTTCATTTTCTTTTCCCTTTTTTGAAGACCACTAAAATATTAGGAATGGAAGACCACTAATAAGTAATAACACACATGACACATATTCTACTAAAAAAAATAAAAAAGCACACACACACATACAAATTTAGTGCCATGGTTACTTCCTTTATACTAGGTAAATAACTAGCTTTTTCTATGTAGTATATTAATAAATTAATTACACAATTAAAAATTTTAATTAATTAATATATTTTAATATCTATGCATTGACTTATGTTCGTATCAACTTCATGCTTATATTTTTAAAATTTTTATTATTATTCCTATCTTTAATTAAAGCAACCAAAAAGTCAACCAAATTATCTTCATTTAATGATTTGGTCAAATTCTTAAGCATGTAACTTATGAGTTAAAATAGTTCATTCGAACATAATTTAGTGGATAAGACACTAATTACTATCTCAATAGTTGATGATTCGATCTTCCACTCCACTATTGTTGAACTAAAAAAAGACTTATGAGCTAAAATAAAAAAAGAACAAATCATGAGTGCTAATCTCTCAATTACCAGTCTCAAATTTCATAGACTAAAAATGCAGTTTTATCTAACAAATTATCATCCATAGTTTATTTATTTTTTATAGATTAAGTTACCCCATTTTTATTTTTGTCCTTTATATTATAAATTCTCAATTTCAGTCCCCAACTTTCATTAATCTAAGATTTAATGAACACTTAAAAGGTTGATAAACATTAAATGTAAAATTTAATGAAAAGTTTAAAGATTAAACTTGAAAAGTCCACACAGAACCAAATCAAACTTCTAAAAGACGAAACTACAAATAAAATTTAGTGGGTTTGACATACGTTTTGGTTTTAAACATTTTTTTTAAAAAAAAAATTAATAAAAATGTTACTATATCTTACTTTTCTAAAAAAAAAAAAAAAAAGTGCTTCAAATAACAAATTTATTTGGTTGCACTATATTCAAAAGTGTTTTATTAGTTATAAATATTTTTTTTCTTACTACATATTTTGAAAATTTTCAATCAATCACTTTAAAATCATTTTTGGATAATTTATCTCTCAAATCTTTCTTCAAAAAGAGTTTTTAAATCAATCTAATTTGTTAAAAATATTTTTCATTAATTAAGATTAAAAAAATAATTTTTATAATCTAAAATCGTTCCAAAAGCTATACTAAACAAACTTTAAATTAGTGATTTTTTAAAAGGTGCTCATAGAAAAAGTAGTTTCTATTTAAAATGTTTTTTTAGAGCTATTCCAAACGCACTAAAGGCTAGATTATAGAAAATATCCCTAAACTATGAGTTTTGTTTCAATAATATCTCTAGACTTTAAAAAGTTTCAAAAATACCTATAATCTTTCAAAAACGTTAAAAAAAAAAAAAAAAACCCTTACCATTAAGTTTTAGATGAAAAATGTTAAAGTTTCATTAATACCCTGTGGATGATACTCTGATGTTCTTATACTATATTAAAACTTGACCTTTACACTTGCGGTATTGCATTGAATAATTTTATGCAACACATACGTAGAGAAAGTCATTGTGCGCTAGCCTAGTTAGCTAGCGTTTTTCAGCTGGTTGTTCTGTTAGTTCTATCACGCCTTAAATTCTCGAAGTTTAATGCTACATTAATGATTGCTAAAGGGAAACCTAGAAGTTTAAAGCAAACACAGAGTCACAAATAAACTTCAAATTTGAGTGTTAATCTTGATGCAATGAAAAATAACAAACCTGAAGATGGAAGCGGTAGGTGGGTAATCGAGTATTTTTCATCCCCACAATTTGACGTCAAATTTAAGCATATGGGTAATTGAATTTTAAACGAATTCAAGCTAGAAATTGATCCCACAAAGCAGGACAACGACAAATTATCTTTCAACTTTGAAAAATTGAACAAATCCCTACTTGAACCTGTCCATTTAGGTTTCCAAATTCACCCTAACACCTTCTTTTTTTTTTTTTTTTGGGTCTTTAGAGAGTTCTGTTTGAATTTTGGGTTTTTTTAGTTTATTTGGTCAGATTGTTACTACGACATTTCAAATGCTAATAATCCATTCATTCTCATTACTTTTCATGGAGGAAGAATCTGCAGAAAGAGGAAGAAGAAGAAACATTTTTCAGTAAGAGTATTTTTGAAAATTTTTTAAAAGTCAAGGGTATTATTGAAACAAAATTACTTTAACATTTTCCATAAAAAAAAACTTAATGGTAAATGTATTTTTGAAAGGTCATGAGTATTTTTAAAACTTTTTAAAGTTCAGATGTATTATTGAAACGAAACTTTAACATTTTCCATCCAAAACTTAACAGTAAAAGAATTTTTAACATTTTTTTTAAAAGATAAGAGGTATTTTTTAAACTTTTTAAGTTTAGAGATATTATTGAAACAAAATTCATAGTTTAGGGATATTTTCTATAATTTAACTTAAACTAAAAAAAGGTGGTCATAGTAAAAATAATTTATTTAAAAAACATTTTTCTCAAAAGCTATATATTCCAAGCACACTGTTAAACACAAAAAGTTATAAACAATCAAGATCATTGCCGACTAGAAAATAGCAATGACCACTTTTTAAAATAAAAACAAAGCAATAGTAGTAGAATCTTTATGAGAACGAAAGACAAACACTTTGAAAAATATGGTTTATGAAGTTGATTCCTTCATAATCGCATATACTTTATGAAAAGATATAGTTTATGAAGTCTCATATGCTTTCTTGCCAAACAAAACATTAATGTCCCCACACAAAAGAGTTCTCAAAAGAAGATTCCATAAGAATGAAGAAAACTCAACCCCCACGTCTCCCATCTTCTACAACTGCACCGCACTTTAATCAACCACCGCCTTTCTTTGAAAGAGTTTGTTTGGTAATATTCATGTTTATTTATTTATTTTTTAGAAACATAGAGGTTGTTTGATAACGTTCTTGATTTTCTTTCCGTTTTTTATTTTTTATTTTTTAGAAAGAAGTGTTTGGTAATTGTTCTCGTCTCTTCCCTTCTTATTTTTTAGAAATGTTTTTCAAATTGTGTATACATTTTAGAAACAACAAAATCAAATTTCTTGTTTCTGGTTTCTCTTTTCAATTTTCCCCCTAAAATATATATAAAAGTATTATTTATTATTCTCGAGGTATAAAATGTACAAGAAATGTCTAAAAGTGAATATCACATACAAAATTTAGATATTTAATTTTAAAAACAAATTTTATATACAATTTTTACATTTTTTATTTAAAATTTCAGAAAAAAGAAACAAGAAATGGTTAACAAGCATATTTATGTCTCTTTTTTTTTTCAATTAAAAAAAATAATAAAGAACAGTAAACAATATACTATACAATTACCAAACATAGTTCTTTTTTCTATTATTAAAAAAGTGAAAACGAAAAAAAAAAAAACATAATATGAAGAATGAGAAACAAGAAACGAGAATGTCACCAAATGAACTCCTAAATTTTTGCTCATGTTTCTCGTTGCTTAATTTTAAAAAAGTTTTCAAAGTCTTTTACAAAAGTTAAAAACAACAAAATCAAATTTCTTGTTTTATGTTTCTGTTTTCAATTTTTTTTAAACATAAATTAAAGCCTTATTTGTCATTTTTTGACGTACAAAATACATAATACAAATTAAATTTTAATTTAAAATTTTATTTTCATATAAAACTTTTACTTTTTTATTTGAAAATTTAGAGAACAAAATAAAAATGATTACTAAACATAATTCTATTTTTTTCCATAAAAAAAGTAATAACAAGAGACACCATTTTCCTTTATTAAAAAAAAAAAGTTAAAAAAACACTTTTAGTCATTTTACTTTCAAAATTGATAACAGTTGTAATAATTTAGTCCAGAAACATCTCTATCAAATTAAGTGGTGTGGATTTAATTTTTTATTATGTATATATTATATATTTAGTCTGTGTAGTTATAAACACATTAGTCTCAAATCAGTTCATCCATTTACCTAATCAAACTAAAAATACTAAATTGTTACATAATTATTTTATACACCAAAATTTTAAGACTAAATTGTTACAAATTTAAGAATACATTGACTGAATCTGATGTGGGACAAAATGGTAGATAATTAATTTGATTTTAGTTAATATTAGTTTAGAGGTTAATTTTAGATTAATTGGTTCTTAATTAATATTTTAGTTGCAATTAGTTATTTTGCTTATGTTTGTCGTAAGACTATAAATAGCTTTCTTAATTTTGTAAAGGGACGTTTTGAAATATCAATTTTAATAGAACAGTGTTATTTGGAGAGTTTTCTCTCAATTTGGGATGGATTTTCCTTCCTTGGCCATGAGCTTGGCCTAACCAAAAATCAGCTGCATCAATTTGGTATCAAAGCTCTCGAACCTTCTCGGGAAGGTACGAAATAGAGATTGACGGTGGTCGAAGATGCCAAAATCAACAATGTGATTCTTCATCTGAGTATTTTTCACGTTCATCCCTCAACTCACCATCTTCATCAATCATTATCCTACTATCTTTATACTTCCAAACCACCCAGACAAAAATTACAGAACAGACCAACCATACTAATACTTCACCAACTCGTCATCCCCATCCTTCATCCAGACATTCCAAACCAAAATTTCAGAAAACAAGAAATAGTGAAAACTACACTCACCTCCTTGATTTTGTAGTCAAAGAACTTCTAAACTTGTGTGACAGATTAGATGCTCTTCGTGACAAATATGCATCCAATTGAATCTGTCCAACAAAATATTATGGAGTTGAAAATTTCAGATAACTTCGAAGGAATCGAAGTAGAAACCGAAGAAGAAAATAAAATCCAAATAGAAGAAGCCAAAAAAGAAAATGCAGAAATCGAAGGAGAAGAAGAAACCGGGGAAGAACCAAAAATCGAGGAAGAGGAGGAAGAGGAAATCGAACAAGAGCACACCGCACATGGTGTTGCTGTTTCGACAAAGAATGTTTATTCGTCGGAGTCTAGTGTCTTCGAATAGGGACCCAAAATACTTGCGTCGGAGGAGGCATCAGACGTTGAAGCTTCATCGAAGGTGGTTCGCCATGGAATTGCTAGAAATCGAGGAAGAAGAGGAAAATGAAGAAGATATTGACGTCGACGACACTGTAGTCGACGATGAAGGGGCAGGCGACAGAGGAAAGGCAAAGATAGGAAGAGAAGAAGAGGAGTCTTTGGTCACCGCCGCAGCTTCACCATAGAGGGGTTGCGGCACCGTTGAGGCCATGGCTACTACTGGATACGTGAAAGAAAGATCAGCGGCTGCACTTTGTTGCCCTAATGCTACGTCTCTTCTCAGAATGCACATGGGTAAAGATGTCCACAGGGTGGGGCGGGAATGGAACGGGGATGACTTCTCCATCCTCATCCCCACCCCCTATTTGAATCCTCGTCCCGGCGAAATTCTAGTTAAATTTTGTGAGGATCGGGCGGGGATTCCTTGGAGATCGGGTTCCTTGTAAGAAATTATTCCCCATTTAGTTTTTTTTTTCTTTTTTAAGAATCAAATAATTTTTTTGATAAATTTTCAAATAGTTAACTTCTATGGAAAATATTCATTAATTTTCAATTACATTGTTAATTATTCACCAAAAATCTTAATTTAAATAGTTAATTTTCTATTTTAAAAAATATCTATCTAAAGATAAAATTCCTGAACATACTAATAAAAACAAAAAAATATTACATATCATATTATCTAATTAATCCATACATATTATTAAAATGTTTAATTATATAATTCAAACATATCCAATTATCTAAATCATTAATGATAAAATTTTAAATGACGTATATATACTTATACACATCCATGCATATATATATTAAAAAATAAAATATAAATATAAAAAAAATAAATGGGTCGGGGAATATTCTCCGTCCCGTCTAGCTCATGAGGAATTTTTTTTCCCCACTCCTTGCCTAAACGGGGATTTCCCGTCCCGTTAAGGCAAGTTCCTACGGGGATCCGTCTCCACGAGGAAAATGGACATCTCTGCCCATAGGTCAGACTCATTTAATTGGTCATTTGAAGCCCACTTTCCAATTCATGATGTCTACAACATTGGGCCCATCAAGTGATCACTCATCAACAATGGGCTTGCGTCAATCAAAGCCACACTTCATTTTTAAGAAATTTTCATGAACCATTACTTTAATTCCAATTTGGATTTGGAAAATTTTGCTACGAGATTTTTCAATTGGAATTTACAACACTCAAAGAGCAGAGAAAGGAGTCTTCAATTTAACAACCTCGACTCGAAGACGAGTCTTTTTTAAGTCAGGGTGAATGATGTGAGACAAAATGGTAGATAATTAGCCTAGTTTTAGTTGATATTAGTTTAGAGATTAATTTTAGATTAATTGGTTCTTAATTAATATTTTAATTGTAATTAGTTATTTTACTTAGGTTTGTTGGAAGGCTATAAATAGTCATTCTTAGTTTTGTAAAGGGACCTTTTGGAATATCAATTTTAATCAACAGTGTTCTCCCTGCATCAGAATCAAACCAAAAGTGTCTTTGTTTCAAAAAAAAAAAAGGGAGAAGAAGCAAGAAGCAAGAACGAACATACCAAATGGGTCCCAAACATACTTCAAAAATCAGATTCACAGTGTAAACAAGGGCTTAAATTTCAGTAACCACAATCAATTATCCATGATGGATTCAGAATTCAGTCACAGTTTAGAACCTTTTCATTGCTCATTTCTAAGTCAGATTCAGAACTGAGCAGAATAACGTTAAATGAAAATGGCAGAAAATGAAGATCAACAGTACTGTAGATCATGATCAACAAGTTCAGAGATTAACTTTAACTAAAACCATACTCTGATAACATGACATCCAAATGGGAGTAAAAACTCCATCAATTTCAGTTAGCATTTCCATAAACCTGAAGAGCATCGCCGGTGAGTCGACAGATTCTCCACTCCTGCAAGAATTGAGCACCCATTTCCTCGTAAAAATGAATCGCATTCACATTCCAATCAAGCACCACCCACTCCACTCTCCCGTAATCCATTTTCACCGCCTGTTTCGCCACCGCCGACAGCAACATTTTCCCCAAACCCTTCCTCCGATAACACGCTCTCACGAAGATATCCTCCACATAGAAGCCAGGCTTCCCCATGAAGGATGAGAAATTGGGGAAAAATAGAACAAATCCAGCAACCACAACGTTTTCATCTTCCGATTTGAAAATCTCCCGTTCTGGATCGTCCACAGGGAGATCGGAATTGAGGACGCGAACGACCGGGGTGTAATTAGGGTCAGTATTATGAGGGGAGTTCTCGGGGAAGGGTTTAGGGGAAACTTCGACGATGAAAATGGTGAAGGATCGGAACGGCGGAGAGGAGAAGAGATTGGCGGCGAGGGCGGTTTCGGTGGCGGAAAAGAGATGAGTGAGGCGTTCGAAGACGGCCATTTGGTAGATGAGCTTGTGAATGTGAGGGACGTCGGAGGGGGCGGCAAGACGGACTCGGGAGAACAGAGGATGGCCGATTGGAGTGGAATCGGCCGGAACTGTGGAGGGCGGCGTCGGCGTTGGGGTCGGAGGCGGTGGCGGAGCGGCGGCGGCCATTATCGGTGAAGCGAGAGAAACTGAAAGCCGATCGGTCTGATTTAAGTTGCAGAGAAATTGAAGAAGCGGTTTTACTCGACTTGAGGAGATTGGATCTGTGGCGGAATTGGTTTTAAGAGCTTTGAGAAGGGTAAATCTGTCTTTTCCAGATTATTGATTAGGAAATTTCTGGATACTCGCTGAGTCACTCGCTTCGAGTAAACCTTTTATCCATAGTTCTATTAAATTACAATAATAGAATATATATATTGCCCTCGTTAGCGGATGTTAATGTTGCTTCAATCCTGCTCCAAATTATGTGCTATATTTCAGATAACTTTCATTAAACTGTCTCAACAGAAATTTATTTTTAAAAAATGTATGAGATAAATTAAAAGATCTAGGGTAATAAATGTTTCGTGAATGAAAAGAAGGGCGGTCGTTCGTGCCGACAAGGGGGTTGTGAGAATTCAGCCATTGATTTCTAGCGAAGTTCATTAGTTCGGTCTCTCCTTCCTGAGGCTAGTTACAATGGGTGAATTTTTATCGAATGGATTGGCAAAGATGAAGCTTACTGATACAAAAAAATGTGTGGTAAATTTTGATGATGACGAAATAGATAGATCAAAACAATCATTGAAGAACTCATTGGTTTGAAAAATTCTGACCACAAGGCATACCAATTCGGAGGTTTTCAAGACCACGATGCTGAAAATTTGGACCCTAGTGGAGGAATTTAGGATTGAGGCTATTGGACGCAACCTTTTTCTCTGTGAATTTCAATCTGGAAGGGACAAACGGAAAATTTTGTCCAACGCTCCTTGATTTTTTAACAAGGCTCGTTCTCCTAGAAGAGCCACTGGACACATCAATGCAATAGATATCGAGTTTAACTCTGCCTCCTTCTGGATTCACTTTCACAAACTCCCTTTTGTGGGTTTTACAAGGGAGAAGGCAAAGTTACTGGGAGACAAAGTGGGAACCTTCGAACAAGTAGATTTGAGGGACGACGGTAAGTGTTGGGGACAAACCTTGAGAGTAAGGGTCCACATCAATGTCAAAGAACCAATTTGCAAGGGGATTAATATCAAGGTGGGCGCTATGGCAAAGGAAAAGTGGATCCCGATCACCTATGAGAAGCTACCAGAATTCTGTTATGGTTGTGGGCTACTTGGGAACATTTTAAACGAATGTGAGACGCATGATGATGAGCAGGAGGAGAACTTACAGTATGGGTCGAGGGCTATGGGAGAGTGGTTTTATCATAGGCAAATCAGTAAAGAAATGGACACCACCGATCTGACGTAGGAGGGGAAGAGGGGGGAGAGGTTCTGAGTTAGTCCAAAATATGGATTCGGAGAGCAATTGGTCGATCGCGATGGCACTATATGTAAATAGATGGCATAGACGTCGAGAGTTTGTAGCCGATGCTCCTCTAGTTGATGCATATGGCCATACCACTCCAGATTACATTGATTGGTATATGAATATTACTCGGTGCTTCATCACTCGCGAGGGAACGTCCTATGGTTGAGCGGTACAAGTTTCCATTAAATTCTAAAGTTATATTTACTTAATTATAAATTCATTTATCAATATTGTCTAATTTTTCTTATCATTTGCAGAGGTCCTGCTTCAGACAAATTCGAGATCTTTCACAAAATTTGGAGATTATGAGTTTGTGCGACAATGGGGATCTAAATATGGAGCAGTTACATTATTTGTATAACATCCTTATTGCTCCTCTACCGGGTCGTAGACAAATAAGGCGTGCTCGACGGCAAAACAATGCTCAGCAGCAAGATGTTGCAGTAGAGGAGGTTCGTCAAGACAAGGTTCACCATGATGCGGACGACATGCCTCCCATCACTCAGACGCAAGATGATTTTGGTTCTTCCACTTCGATGATAATGATACCGACTCCAGGTTCACGGTACTATACACCACCACATTATGTTTTTGATGCTGGTCCATCATCATCATCACAGGCTCGGGGACGCAGACGTGGCCGTGGAGAACATGATACCTATTTATACCATACTGGAGCACAAGAAGAAGAAGAAGAATCAGATTAATTGACGACCTCCACCATGTGGCACACACTAGTTTTTTTTTTTTATTTATTATTCTTATATGTAAAGTGAACATTTACTTTGGTTAATATTTTATCGACTATTTCACTACTTAGCAATTAAATTATTTTTGTTTAAAATTAAAAATTGCACATGTTCAATTTCTAAAAAAGACATTAAGATAATTAATGAACAAAACACTAAAAAAAAAAGAAATAAAAAACATGAAATTAAATTTAAACGATGCCATTAAGTACCAAATGACAACAAAAGTCAACAAAGAAATATAACTTATGTCATTACGAACCAAAAAGACAATAAAAGACAACAAAAAAATACTACGAATGTGCTTCTGTTTGTCTCGAAGGACAATTCCTTCGATTGTGACCCAATTGATTACACAACCCACAACGTTGTTGAGTACTTGACTCTCTCCAATCCATTTCATTGTGGTAGCGAGAACTCTTCGGTCTACCAGGTTGTCTCAACAACTTTGGGTCAGCATATAGAACAAGCATGTTAGAAGGTGTGATCCAATAGTCTTCATGAGGGATCAGTTGAAATTGAGGAGAATAGCGTGCAGTGTATGTTGAAAGCTTATAAGTGTCCTCAATAAAATCTTCAAAGTTCAACTTCAAGTGCGAGCAAACAACCATGAAATGTGAGCATGGAATGCCATAGGATTGTCATTTATTGCAAGAACAATAATGGATTGAATCATTTTCTCCTTTAACTAACCTCAAAGATTGAATATTCCCTCCTTTAGCATTGAAGTAATGGAGTCCAGTTTTTACGTGAAATACACCAGTTTCTGGATCATAGGATACCACTTCATGTTTACTGGATCGTGATGCCCACTTCACAATCTTATCAAGAGCATACCTGATATATATTTCATTTAGTATGATTATATTGAAATAAAATAATTTGACTAATATGAAAATACGTAGCGTAATTACCTAGTATATTTCTCTCATTGCACGGAAGCTGTTCTTATTTCGGCTCTTCTACTCTCAAAATACGCTACGCACTTATAGAATGTAAGTTGAGCAAATGCAGTGATTGACAGCATCCGACCTCCTTTGAGAACTCCATTTACGCCCTCTGCTAAGTTAGTGGTCATCCACCCATATCTAAACCATCCATCGTGCGATTATGTCCATTTCTCAATACTAATATTGTTGAAAAAGCTCATACAAGAGATGTTCATTAATTTAATCTCTTCAACGACTTTGTTGTACTTACGAACTTGGTGTTGACAACGAGCACGATAAACCAAGTTTCTCAACTTTCGACACTTATATTTTAAATTAAAGTTGCTGGCAATGTGTCGTAAGCAAAACCGGTGATGAGAGTTACCATTAGTCCAACCATTTTGTGGAGTGTTAACAGCAGAAATTATACCACCATGTCGGTCTGAAATCAAACATACATCTTTCTGCGTAACAATTGGCTAATTGGAAACTAATTTCACACTTAGAACATATTATAAATCAAATTCAAATCTCTAGAACTAAAACATGTCACATTTTAAATCTCAAATCTCAAATAGAAATTAAATTTAAATCTCAAATACCAAAAGTGTTAGTTTTGAAAATTCAAGTACCAAATAGAAACTAAGTTTAATAAATCTTGTCGCAATGTCATCGCGACGCGGAGCGGCCAACATCCTAACTAGGAGTCTCTTTTGAGATAAAAGGTTTGGAGTCGCCACCAATCATCTTAGGGTGTGATTGGTCACCCATTTTAGAGGAAAATGGTAGTCTATGAAACCAGAAATTAGGCCCGGGGAGTTGATTGAGTGTAGGGAAGGTGTTAGCACCCCTACAACACCCGTTTTAAAAAAACGGTTACCACATTTTATTTCAAAATTATCCTTTTATTTATTAGTCCAAAGAAAAATATTTTTATGCTTTATTTTGAATGTCCCAACATTTATTAATTCACATTTTAAAAATAAAATATGAACTAATAACTATGAGTGGCTCAAGGCCATTAGAAAGACTTGGAATTTATTTTGATATTTCAAAACAAATTCTTTATTTTATAAAAAAAACAAATTATTTATGAAAAAAATTTAAAAAACGGAGGGTTCTTATTTTAGAAATCCATTTTAAAAGGAGGCAATTTATTTTATTTCAACTTTCATTACCAAAATTTTATTTTGAAAAAAATGAAGGGTTCTTATTTCAGAAATTCAATTTTAAAAGGGGACAATTTGTTTTATTTCAAACTTCATTGCCAAAATGCAATTTTTGAGAATTTGGAAGGTTCTTATTTCAGAAATCCAATTTTAAAAGGGGCAAACTTGTTTTATTTCAAACTTTTGTTGCCAAAATGCAATTTTGAGAAATTGGAAGGTTCTTATTTCAGAAATCTAATTTTAAAATGGGCAAACTTGTTTTATTTCAAATTTTTGTTGCCAAAATGCAATTTTGAGAAAGTTTCAATGAGATTAAATAAAATTTGACTAATTGAGCAGTTCCCAGGTAGAGGTGTTCCCTTTGGTCAGCTTAAATACCTCGGCCTAGACAGAACGTTGAGTCCCGCATAATCAAATTTTATTCCAAACTCATTAATTAATTATAACTTGAGAGCTCATCTATAAAATCTAAATTAGAACCAAATTAAAACTTTATTTTAGTTGGAATCAAATTAGGAATAAATCAATTGAAATCGAAATTGTATTTAGAAATTTCCAAATCAAATTCAAATGAAATCATCAAGTAGCAAAAATTAAGCAATGTGCAATTTAATTCAAATCAAAATGAAGCAATCAAATAGCAAAATTTAAGCAATTTGCAAATTAAGCACATTAAGCAATTGGCAATTTAATTCAAATCAAAATGAAACAATCGATTTCCTATTCAAATCAAATAGCAAATTAAGCAACATGTCATAAAACAATTTGCAAATTAAACCACAAACCATGAGTCAATTTACAAATTAAACAACATGCTAATTGGTCAATTGGAATTTAATCAACAAGTCATGAGTTGAATTGCAATTTAACAACATGCTATTGGTCAATTTAAAGATAACCCATCAAATAATTATGATTAATTGAAAATACACAACAATTCAATGGCTAATTGAAACGACACCAACAAATCAAGGTGTTAATTGAAATCTTAAATAGCAATTTAAGACTAATTGAAATTTAAACAACAATTATGGTTAATTGAAATTCAAATAACAATTAAGATTAATTGAAAATCAAACTAACAATGGAAATATTAAAGTGAAATCAATAATGGTCAAATTGAAATTCACTCACAAGTTAGGGGCAAATAAGGAATTTAGCACCAAAAAGAGAGGGTCAAAATGGAAGTTAAAGAGAAAAAGCTTCTCTCCCTTCACCCACACCTTCTTCTTCTTTTACGTGGGTGTTCAACTTTCTCGCGGGAAATGCACACTGGAGGGCATCGGATTTGTCAAGCTCGTGTCCACGTTGTGGGTGTCGTCGGAAGTCGTAGGTATTGCGTCGGAGTTGGTGAAATTCGTAGATCTAACGATTCTTTAATTTCTCCAAGCTCCACGTTGATTTCTCCAACCAAGATCTACTTTTTTTTCTTCCTCTTTCCTCTATGATTTCTTCAGCTCTCTCCTCTGTGATTTCTTCAACTTTCTCTCCTCCCTCTCTAATCAATCCCCTTTGCTCTCTTTAATTCCTCTTTTTAAAGGCATCCCAATTACTAAAAAATGATCAAATTCTTTTGTCACAACCACTGCAAATTCTCTTTTTGAGGAAGAACGTGGAGGTGAAGCTACCTATTCTTGTGGGGAGAAGAAGACTAAGTTTACAAGAGAAGAAGAAAAAAAAAACGTGATAGCTAAACGTAAAATTAAAAAATAAAAAAATAAAAATAAAAAAAAACGAAAATGAATAAATAAATAAACAAAAATCAAATCAAATCAAAACAAATAAAATCAAAATACAATCTAATCTAATCTAAACTAAAATGATAAAAATAAAATAAAGCGCTTAAATATATATATATATATATATATATAAACAAAGTAAACACAAACCAAAAATTAAAATCAAATCAAATTATAAAAATTACCGGACCAAATACGGTATCTACAAATCTCATGGACCAAAATATATTTTTTCATAATTTTCTTCTAAAATATGTTTGGTGGAAATGAAAGTTTCAATTTTGGGTGGGTTGTGGTCAATTCTTATCTTTAAAAGGCTGCTAAAATTTTCCACCAAAAAATGTCATGGACAAATGTGGCAATTGCTTTTTTGCTTACCCAATACAATAACGTTATTGCCTACATAACCACTAATAATGTATGGATCAAAAAAAAAAAAAAAAAACCCACTAATAATGTAATGTTGCCTTCATTTTCTTTTCCCTTTTTTGAAGACCACTAAGGCCCCGTTTGATAACGTTTCCGTTTCCTATTTTTCGTTTCTCGTTTCCTGTTTCTTGTTTCTTGCTTTTTAAGAACTAGAAACAGGAATATGTTTGATAACTATTTCTGTTTCTTGTTTCTTAGAAAAAAGAAACAAAAACATAAACTTGTTTGATAACTGTTTCTTGTTTCTTTTTTATTTTTTTGTAGTATAAATAGAATTTAGTATGTATAATATAAAAAAGATGTAACATGTATTAAAATAAATATAAAAAAATATCAATATCCCAATGTAAAATTGTACTAAAAAAATATCTAATACAAATTGTACTTAAAAAAAGAGTATCTAATACAATAAGTCCTGATGCAAAATTAAAAACAAAAATAAAATTGTATTTATCTTTCAAATGATCATGAGTAAGCATATCTAGTACTAGCGTTTAATTGGGTTCTCATATAATTCTAACTAGTCCTAGTAAATGTTGTGGCTGGTCGATTTCCATTTGCAACCTCTTCATCCATTAAATCAACAAATAGTCTCATTCTTGTTAGGCCATGGTCCCTCACTTTTCAATCCATCAGTTTCAACGACCTCATCAACACAATGCTTTTCTGATGATTTTTGTGACATCTAAAAACATTAGCAGAAAATATCAAGACCTGTGTAGTATCCTAATTCATGGAACTCTAAAGAAGGTCAACAAATCTTTGAAAACACATCCAAGTCTCTTATCTACAAGAAAATATCAAGATAATTCTACCATTACATCCAAAATTTCAAGACTCCCAACTCAAATTCAATCACAATTCCAAAGTCAAAATAGAGTAAAAAGAAAATCCAAACCCAACAACAAATCATTCTGCAAACAAGCTCAAAATATCCATCAATCAGACAACCCTTTATCTCATTTGGAACACACCAAAAAGAAAAAAAAAATCCAATAAATGAACAAACAAGAATCTCTCAAATTACGTTAGTATTAGTCCAAAACAGAGGGTGATTACAAAATATGGTAGGGGTTTGATCTGCTAATACCACCTATTGTGAAGGTCAATATATATCTCATTGCTTATGTACTAAAAAAATTTCCTGCATTTTAAATGGTTCAGAAAAGGTTTTGTGGAATTTTTTTGCCATATGCATTGTTTAGAAGAAGCTTTATATCATATCTTGGGCAAAAGATTACTTTAGAACTGCCCATTATGCACATTCGACTGCATTTGGAAGATTAGTCATCAAAGACAAAAATGTCTACCAGACAACTAAGTATGGTTTGAATCATATATTGCCACGAAAAATTGGATATTATTTGTTACGTGGGTTCAAGAAGTCTTAGGTTGAGAAGGCTAAGTTAGACTTAGCTAGAATGACCAAATTTAGAGAAAACTCATAAAAGAAAACCACAATATAATAAAATCAACAAAAAAGAGAAGTCATAAGAGAATTGAAAAAGGCAAAAAAAAATTCTGGTTTAAGTTAAAAAGACAAAGTGGAATTTTTGTTGGGGGAAGCCCAGAAGTGAGCTCATGTAGAGACAAAAATAAGCCATGTGTGTGTAAGATAGAATCTCAAAAGAGCCCTCATCCCATGGACACGATTTCTTCAGCTCTTCTTGCCAAGTATCATCCCATTCCCTCTTTTAGCCACGTTTCATCCTTTCCAATTTTTAGCTCTAATTCTCCCATTTATTCATTTTGATTCATTCTTCTTCGTTTTCTTTTATATCCCTCCAAAAATCCCACCTCCCCTTTTAGTTTACAAGGAAAAAAAATATTTCTCGCTCTAATTCCCCCATTTCACTCTCTCTCTCTCTCTTCTTCTTACTGTTTTAGATTTTGTGGGTCTGAATTTTTTTCCCTCTAGGTATTTGAGGAAGGGCTTCGTTTCAAGATTTCTTCAGAATACCACAAAATATCCTCAGTCACCCACCAAATACATAGAATACAGACCAAAATTAATCCAACACAGCACCAAGGTCAACAAAAATTTGACAGAGATGAGCGCAAAATCGAAGCAAAAGAAAGCTGAAAACAGAGCAGAAATCAAAGAGAAAATACCCCTCATTGTGTGTGTGCCTTAGCTTGAGAGGAAGAGAAGCTTGAAATTGCTGAACAATGCCCTAGAAAATCAAACAAGGAGAAACGAGAGAACAGGAGAAAGAAACGAAACAGGAGAAACGAGTTTTAGAAACGTTTTTTAAATTTTAGAACCAAGAAACGAGAAGGGTTATCAAACATGTCCATTTCTTAAAAAATGAGAAACGGAAACAGGAAACGAGAAACGGGAACGTTTGATACGGGAACGTTATCAAACAGGCCCTAAAATATTAGGAATGGAAGACCACTAATAAGTAATAACACACATGACACATATTCTACTAAAAAAAAAGAAAAAAGCACACACACACATACAAATTTAGTGCCATGGTTACTTCCTTTAACTAAAACCATACTCTGATAACATGACATCCAAATGGAGGGGAATTACATAAGCAATTCTCTCCAGATTCTTCAAGTGTAATGAAAAGCCACAAAAGAGGAAAAAGCAATAGTAAAAACTCCATCAATTTCAGCTAGCATTTCCATAAACATGAAGAGCATCGCCGGTGAGTCGACAGATTCTCCACTCCGACGAGAATTGAGCACCCATTTCCTCATAAAAATGAATCGCATTCACATTCCAATCAAGCACCACCCAGTCCACTCTCCCGTAATCCATTTTCACCGCCTGTTTCGCCACCGCCGACAGCAACATGTTCCCCAAACCCTTCCTCCGATAACACGTTCTCACGAAGATATCCTCCACATAGAAGCCAGGCTTCCCCATGAAGGATGGGAAATTGGGGAAAAACAGAACAAATCCAGCAACCACAACGTTTTCATCTTCCGATTTGAAAATCTCCCGTTCTGGATCGTCCACAGGGAGATCGGAATTGAGGACGCGAACGACCGGGGTGTAATTAGGGTCACTGTTATGAGGGGAGTTCTCGGGGAAGGGTTTAGGGGAAACTTCGACGATGAAAATGGTGAAGGATCGGAACGGCGGAGAGGAGAAGAGATTGGCGGCGAGGGCGGTTTCGGTGGCGGAAAAGAGATGAGTGAGGCGTTCGAAGACGGCCATTTGGTAGATGAGCTTGTGAATGTGAGGGACGTCGGAGGGGGCGGCGAGACGGACTCGGGAGAACAGAGGATGGCCAATTGGAGTGGAATCGGCCGGAACTGTGGAGGGCGGCGTCGGCGTTGGGGTCGGAGCGGCGGCGGCCATTATCGGTGAAGCGAGAGAAACTGAAAGCCGATCGGTCCGATTGAAGTTGCAGAGAAATTGAAGAAGATGTTTTACTCGACTCGAGGAGATTGGGTCTGTGGCGGAAGTGGTTTTAAGCGCTTTGAGAAGGGTAAATATGTCTTTTCAACGATTAGGAAATTTCTGGGTACTCGCTGAGTCACTCGCTTCGACGGACAAATAGAAAATGTCGATGAAAATGTTGAGGTCCAGATTTTACGGAAATATCGACGGACATGGAAATGTCGATGGAGATTTCGGAGAATTTAATGGAAATCATAGAAATTGATGGAAATTATTTGAATTAGTCAATGAAACTTTATTTGTAGCTTAATTATACTATAATTGACCATTTTTAAGCATCATATCTAAAAACTTAGACAATATTTAGATATAAATATTGATTGCAATGTCAATGCGAACGAGAACTTCAGAAAAAAAAATAAAAATTGATTAAAATTGTTTGAATTATTTCATGAAACTTTAATTGTAACTTCATTAATCTATAAAATGATGACAAAAAAATAGAAAGATGATGAAAAATATGGAAATCAATGACAATTGTTTGAATTAGTAATGAGAGTTTACTTATGAAGTGATTAAGTTGTTATTGAAAATTTTTAATTATCATATATAAAAAGATATAAGCATAGTATAAAATTTCGGTCGACATGCCGTACAGGGGGGATGTCGTTTCCCCCCCAATTTCGCCGACATGTCGAAATTTCCTCGAAATTTCGAGGTGTCGTCGACATGTCGGCGAAATTTCGTTTTTTTTTTTTTTTTTTTTTAATGTAAGATGGTCAAATTTGCATACTGATTACTAAATTACTTTTTTGTTTTTCATGTATTATTTTTTTTTATAAACAATAAACAATGAAACAAATTAATATTCAAATTTAAAAAGGGAAAAAGTTATCTACATTCTCCACTTATACACTCCATCCATCTGAAAATCAAGGACCATCGACTGATGAGATGTATCCACGAATAGGGTCTATATGTTGGCCGTACGAGTCATATCGTTTTCATGTAAGCAACTATGTTCAACATTTTCAATATAGGATGACTTGGGAGCAATATTGTAATTTTTATCAGAATTATCAAGATTCTGGATTAGATGCTCCAAGATCATCTTTTTGGTATTAGACATGTACATTTTATATTAAATAATTTACTCTAATTACCAATATTTAATATTATTTTATGTAGTCAATTAAGATTTATGAATGGTTAATTATACTTAGTTTGATTAAATCATCATAATTAAAGTCTCATTGAATATAAATATTACATATAATTTATATATATTATATGATGTTAAAATAAATCAATATGTTATAATTAAGCCATAATTAAAGTTTCATGATATACTCAAATAATTTTAATCAATATCTATATTTTTTTTCTCAAATTCATGCTCGCATCGACAATTCAAATATTCAATTGATATTTATATCTAAATATTATCTTTGTTTTTAGATGTAATGCTTAGAAATGGTCAATTATAGTCTAATTGAGCCACAATCAAAGTTTCATTGGCTAATTCAAACAATTTCTATCAATTTCCACGATTTCCGTAAATTCCTCCGAAATTTCCATCGACATTTCCATTTCCATCGACATTTCCATAAAATTTGGACCTCGATATTTCCATCGACATCGACATTTTGAACCTTGGATATAAGACATTGGTTACATAATTGAAAATTTTATGAAACACTAGCAGATGATAAAATAATTGTAAACAAATTGAAACAATAATAATTAAAAAAAAAAACTAAAAATAGAGATTGGTTAAGCAACATCAATATGATGAGTTAGTTAATATTTCTATTAGATCATAATTGACAATGATATTTAAATTATTAATTATATTTTCATAGACATCAAAGAGTAAAGATAACATAAATAATAATAATCATAATAATAAATATTGATATTTTCTTCATAGACAATGTATTTGTGAGAGAGCATTACATTTACACGTTGGTGTGGTGGGAAATTGAAAATTTGCAGGTAGAAAATTTTCCACATGTATTTGTCCAATTGTCCCACATCGGTCAGGATTAATAGGAGAAGGGAAAACTTTTAGTATAAGTATCTCTTGCCTTGCAACTTACCACCTCACAACTCTACATGGGCCTACTTGTTGAACAACTAGACTGGGCTTGGAAAATGAGCCTTTGCTCAATTAATTTGTTGAAGTACAATAATTTTAATAATGTCGACGACATTTGTGAAAATATCACAATATTCGAATATTTTGTGATATTTTAAAAATATCGTCGAAATTTAGGGGAAAATGATTTCAACCCCACCTTGATATATCCACTAGGTCGACATGGCGACGTGTCGTTCGAAATTTTCTTCCATGGTTCTATTAAATTACAATTATAGAATATATATATTGCCCTCGTTAGCGTGTGTTAATGTTGCTTCAATTCTGCTCCAAATTATGTGCTATATTTAAGACAACTTTCATTAAACTGTCTTAACAGAAATTTATTTTTAAAAAATGTATGAGATAAATTAAAAGATCTAGGGTAATAAATGTTTCGTGCTAGGGGTTCTGAGTTTTTAGGGTTTTCTCTCTACGAAACTTTGAAAAGAAGGGCGGTCGTTCGTACCGACAAGGGGGTTGTGAGGCTAGTGAAGTTCATTAGTTTGGTCTCTCCTTCCCGAGGCTATTTACACTGGGCGAATTTTTATCGAATGGATTGGCAAAGATGAAGTTTATTGATACAGAAAAAGGTGTGGTAAATTTTGCTGATGACGAAATAGATAGATCAAAACAATCATTGAAGAACTCGTTGGTTTGCATAATTCTGACCACAAGGCATATCAATTCAAAGGTTTTCAAGACCACGATGCTGAAAATTTGGACCCAAGTGGAGGAATTTAGGATTGAGGCTATTGGGCGCAACCTCTTACTCTGTGAATTTCAATCTGAAAGGGACAAATAGAAAATTTTGTCCAACGCTCCTTGGTTTTTTAACAAGGCAATCGTTCTCCTAGAAGAGCCACATGGATACATCAATTCAATGGATATCGAGTTTAACTCTGCCTCCTTTTGAATTCACTTTCACAAACTCCCTTTTGTGGGTTTTACAAGGGAGAAGGCCAAGGTTGGTTCATGTATGACAGTGTGGTGTTATATATACAACAAACTCTTACACTTACGTTAGTACTTAGTCTAAGGTGGTGCATTAAAATACATATTATACATAGTCTGATTTTTAAATTACTTTTAATAAAAATACACATTTGGAATTACTTTTCTTGCTTATATATATATATAAACTGAAATAACATTTTGTCTTGTATGAAATTAGAAATTTGCATATATTTGTTGAAATTATTGCATGATGTCTCTCTGAATAAGGAAATTATTGCATTATGTTTTGTATGAAATTAGAAATTAGAAATCTGTGTGAAGCATAGTTGTTTTTGTTTTTGTTTTTTTTAGTTTGAAACATAAATGTAATGCTGGCTTTTCTTTATGTAGCAATAAAACTCACCGTTTAGGTTTGTGTTTGTGTCTTTCTTTAAGTTGTCCTTTTTTGGCCAACTCTATTTGTTTTAGTTTTTTAACATATAATTACATGAAATTAATTATTGCATAATATTGCTGAATGTATATCTAATAAAAAAAATGTGGTGTGAATTATGTTTAATTTTATAATCATCATTTTTAAATATCATAATAACAATGTTAATATTAATAAGAAAGGATACTAGTAATAATATTTCTTAGCTTTACACTGAGATTTGTTGCATGGAGTTTAAGGTACAAGGAAGACAAAAAATACACCTACAAAAGAGAGAGAGAGAAAGGACACAACCCAATTTTGAGGTTCCTATATATGCAATACCAAACATACAAGACATGAAAACAAGTCCAAAAAAAAAAAGGGAGAAATTTTAATCTGCATACCTAAATAAAACCTCCTTAATTGATAGGAAGAGGAGCACCATTCCATCCTTTCAAGCATTCTAATATTGGATCAATCAACTTCCCAGCACAAATGGCAGAGAAAACTTTATCGAATTCTTCACCGGGGGATTTGACTTGCTCACCTGTTAGTAAACTTGTCCCTAAAGTTTCTCTAACAAATTTGTATAATGGGTAGGACCTGCATTCTTTGATTTGGTTTGGAATTATCGAACTTTCGTTCTCAAATTTGACTCTTGCATTTTCTACTTCTTTTGGCAAGAGGATTTTTAGTTCTTCCTCAAATGCTCCTATCTTGTAGAAAATTGAAGTACTTAAGTTTTCCTCTTTCTCACCATTGTTTAAAGCATGCTCTACTAAAACTTGTCTTAGTTTTTGCATTAGTGGATAGGTAGCACTGCAGGGGTCGTCAACGTAAGTGAAAACATGCTCTCTATCAACCACTTGAAGCAAATATTTTTCACTAAATCGAATTGGGTGAAGCTCTCCATTATACCCCATGATTAGTACTTTCTTGGCTACTTGACTGATTGTGTTTTTCACTGTGCTCTTCAAGTTCTCTTCTAAGTGCCTCAAGTCAATAGCTTGGCAAAGGGCTACCAAGAAAGTAGTAGACATCAATTTCAATATCTCAACTGCCTCTTCAGTTTTTCTTGAAGAAATCAACCCCAAAGAATTCACATCTTGGTTATGTTGCTCTGCACTTTGAACATGGTTGGTGACAGGGTTGGCTAAGAATTGAAGTTCAGAACAATACGATGCCATAGCAATTTCAGCTCCTTTGAAGCCATAATCCAAGCTAGGATTGCGGCTTGCCGAAAGATTGGAAGGCAACCCATTATTATAGAAATCATTGACAAGCTCAGAAAATTGAGCAAACATAAGCTTGCCAATGGAAGCAATGGCCAGTCTAGTGTTATCCATAGAGACACCAATTGGTGTGCCTTGAAAGTTTCCTCCATGTAGAGCCTTGTTTCTCGAAACATCAATCAAAGGATTGTCATTCACCGAGTTTATTTCCCTCTCAATCATCTTCGTCGCAGCTCGAATGACTTCAATTTGAGGTCCAAGCCATTGTGGAGATGTTCTAAGAGCATACCTATCTTGTTTAGGCTTTTGCAAAGGATCGATCTCATGCAACTTTTGAGCCGATTTCACGTAAGAACTTCCATCCAATATATGTTCCATTATAGCCGCAGCTTCAATCTGACCAGGATGATGCTTCAACTTATGTGTCAAATGATCAGTAAATTCAGGTTTTCCTTGCATAACCTCAGCAAAAACAGCTGACAACACTTCCGAAAGAACAGTCAAAATGTTGGCTTCAAAAAGCACCATAGAAGCCAAGCCAGATCCAACAGCAGTGCCATTCACAAGAGCAAGACCTTCCTTGGGTTGCAACTCAAAAAACCCACCATCAATCCCAGCTAACTCAAAGGCCTTAGATGGGTTAATGGACTCCCCATTAGGCCCAACAGCCTTGGAATTGGGCCTTCCAATCAAAAGCCCAGCAATGTAAGAAAGAGGAACCAAATCACCAGATGCAGTTATGGTTCCCCTTAAAGGCAAACATGGAGTAATATCATGGTTTAGAAACTTCGTTATGGCTTCTAAAATCTCAAATCTAATGCCCGAATAGCCCTGTAAAAGAGTGTTGATTCTCACTAACATGGCGGCTCTAGTTGCTGCCGGTGGCAGTTTATGAGAAGATTCGGTGCCGGTGCCGAAAATTCCGGCATTCAAAAACCTGAGAAAAATGAGAAAAAAGGGTTGGTCAAACAACTAACAAAAACAAAACAGCCATGTTAAACATTAAATTCAGAAGCTAAAATTTCAAGCTATTATTGCTGTGGGCCTTCATCAGCTGTTTAATTGAAAGCTATCTTTAGAAAAGTATTCATGGCTCTCATGTAATCTATGTAAGCTAAAAGTGAGGCCCTTCCTAATGGGATTCATGAAGAAAAGGGATGTATAATAAAAAGTCAAAATTTTCTAAAATTCGCTACAAAATCAGCCAACTTGAATATAGATCTAGTTAAGGCATAAATAATCCTTTCTATAGATCAAATCTTCACATATTCACATATGACAATTGTAATTCTATGCTTTTAAAAAATTAAAAAATAAAAATTTACTAGTATGTGAGAGAAAGGTCACACTTTACATTTTTTTCTAAAGAAAAAAGTAGGACAAAATATCATTTTCGGTCTTGTACTATAAGATTAGTTTCATTTTAGTCTATATACTTTTAAATGTCTAAATAAAAGTCTTCGCACTTTCAATAAATCTTAAAATTAGTTTATTGTTAATTTTTTTTCCAAAAAAAAAATCTCTCTGAGTTTTTCCTCTATAAATTTTAGAAACATATTCTACCTTGTGTGTGTGTGTGTTTTTTTTAAACAACCTTGTGTCTTTTCTTGAATGAAATCTATTACTATTATTATTTTACCAAGTTTGATAAAAATTAACTTCAAACTAACAATAAAAACTAATATTAGGATTTATTGAAAGAACAATAACTAAATTTGAACATTTAAAAATATAGGGACTAAGATGAAATGAAACTCAAAGTACATGGACCAAAATGATATTTTAACACAAAAAAAAAAAAGAAGTAATATAACCTATGTTGTTGTCATATTGAAACAGGAACATTATAGAAATAAATTAATCATCACAACTTTAGTTACACTCAATTTGACATTTTTTTAAAGTTAATTATAAATCAGACAAATAAGTAAAGTATAGATGGCCAATTGTATGCCTAAAAAGAACAGTTCATCAAATTGAATGAAGATTGAAAAATTCAAAGAAATTGAGTTTTTAACAATTCAGAATTTAGGTCCAATAATTAGAGTCATTTTCAATCAAAAATAAAATGTCAATGATATTGTTTTATAATCAATCGAATGCTGAACTCAAATATATATATATATATCGAATGCTTTATATCTACACAAAATCATAAATTCATGTTAAATTATTGAGATATTAATTATCCACGATTTCCATTCGGTCAACCCTCTTTTTTTTTTTTTTTGGGTTCAAGAAAATGATCCTCGATATTTCTATATTTTTATTGTTATCATCCGCATATGAATTTGTTTTTCGATTCCTTCGAAAAGACTTTTTTTAAAAAAACAAAAGTATAATCAAAGACTCCATATTGATGAGAACTTGTATTTGACAAAAAAAAACTTCATATTCTATATTGTTTCGTCTTTTTAAAAAGAAAAAAAAAAGATATGTTCTTTACTTTATGTAATAAATTGTTTTGAAACTTTCATGACAAAAAAAAAAAAAAAAAAATCAACAGTTCTTTAATTGATAAAATTGTACTAATTTAAAAATCGTCAGTCAACCTCTAGACGGCCTTTACCAACCACAAAGTTCATTAATCTATTAAAATTTATACTTTTTTTTTTTTATCATCTCTGCTACTTTAGAAAATTCTATAAATATTTCAATCTTTTTTTTTTAACTCCTAAATATCCTTTATTTTCAAAACTTAGCCAAAATCTTTTAAACACGATATCCTTTTCTTTCATTTTACAATTTTCACTAAAAATTAAAAATAAAAGTTTAAAAATAAAAACAGAAATTATAGAAGTTATAACAAAATAAACTTGTATTTAAAAAATTATATGATTACCAAATGACACCCAAGTGATATATATATATATATATATATATATATATATATATATATATACACACTAACAAGAAAAAGAAAAGACATTTCACGTTTCACCAAACCAAACATAGCAAGAGGATGATACCCAACAATAACAAACATTTTTTTCTTTTTGAACTTGAAACAATAACCAACTTACCTTATAAAGGGATACAAAAAACATAACTTAACCCTTTGTGAAATGTTGGAATTAATTAAAACCTATCTTATAATATATACCAAACATATTAAATTAAATTAAATTATAAATTTAGTCTCTAAGCTTTTAAAGCTATGTCTAAAAAAATTCTTAAACTTTTTATATACAGTATTTAATACGTTCTTAAACTATAAAAAATTCATAGATTCGCAACATTTTATTTTATGCGTAACAGGTTCATAATTTATGCAATGTTTTTAAAGAATTCAATAAATATTAGATACAAAATCAACATTTCAAGAACTTACTATACACTATTAAAAGTCAAGAACGTATCAAAATATTTTTTAAAATTTAGAAACTTTTACTTAGTAAACACGGTTCTAAAAGTTTAGAGACGTGACTGTACAATTTAGCATAAAAATACATATAATTAATTACGCACCTAATAAGTTCTCTTTGAAGAGCTCCTCCTTGTTTGGTTCTTCTATGCGAAGTTGCACCAAAACCCGTCGTAACACCATAACTATCCGTCCCCTTATTCATACTCTCCATCACCCAATCGCTACTCGCCTTCACCCGGGCCCTACTCTCCTCCGCCAGCTCCACCCTAACATTTCCGCCTCCGCCGCCGGCAATGGCGGCGACTTGAGCTATCGTCAAGCTCTCTCCGCCAAGTCGAACCACCGGCTTCCGGTACTCCTCCACCATCCGTGTCACCTCATCCAAATGACTTCCCTTCATCGCCTCCGCCGCCGCCCCCCACTTGAGCGGGTCAGAATAAAAGTGGCCGTTGCCGTTGCAAATGTTGAATGAGGCGGCGCCGTCGTCGTTGTTGCCGTTTTCGTGATTGAGCGCCATGGAAAGCGGCGGAACTTGGTGACTGTATGGCTGGAAGGAAAATGGGAGAGAAAATTTTACTTGAGGGATTTTTTTTTTTTTTTTTTGTCTCTCTTCCCTGAGATTTTGTAACCAAAATTCTGTTGCGTTTTATAGAGAGGCGAGCGACCAGTCATTGACGGTCGGGTGGGGTTAGCCGATGGGTTAGTTGAAAACTTATTGTGGCCGTCCGATCATTGTGGCGGATGAGATTACGACACGTGGCGATGCGGTGTTTGGTGTAGAGACGCTCTTAGTGGGAGAGAAAAAAGAGGGTTGGTGAAGTAGTCATATCTGACATGCCGCCCTTGCTTTGCTAAATATATACAATTATACAAGATACAACACATATTTACTTAATTCTCAAAACCATGGTTACTAAATTTTTTAGTCGAACCAAATATAGTAGGTTTAAATGGTTGTCATTAGTTGAGGTATGGAACAATTTTTAGTACTACAAGAGTGTCGATCCTTTTTATTCACATTACTGTTTTACCTTTATAAATATATATTTTTTAATTTAGGTAGACCTTACACCATTTTTAAAAAGATATTGACATGACATATAATAAATAGAAGGAAAATTCGTACTTTCATAATGCCTCAATTTTTTTGTTGAGATACGTGCAAGTTGGCATGAACACTCACTTAAACAATTCTCAATTTTTGTACTAAATTATTAGAATTTTCAATTTTATCTTTGATATAATAAAAATTCTCAATTAATTTCTTTGGTAAAATTTGTTAATAGAATTAGCTTATGTGTTATTGAATTATTGTTTTATTAGCATATTTGATAGCCAACAAGAACATAGTTTAGCGGTAATTGACATGTACTTCTTTCCTTGAGGTCAAAAGTTCAAATTCTCATACCCCACATTTGTTGTACTAAAAAAAATATATTTGGTATTTGAGCATGTCACTTGGAAGAAGTAGATTTTGCTGATGGAGTGGATTTAGATTTTATGTGTTAAATAGCATCTAAGTGGCATGTTTATGTGTCTAAATATATTAATGAAAAAAATCATTTAATGATGCTATTAACTTTTTATTAACAAATTTTAATGATTGCTAAGTGAGCATGACTCAACAGTAATTGACATGTACTCTCGACCAAAAGATTAGAGGTTTAAATTTCTCCCTCCTCAAATTAAGAATTTAAAAGATTAATGACGAAATTGAGAATTACCTAATTAGGAATCATTTTTTTTATTTAGTCTTATTTAAATTACTAGTAAATTTTATAACACTTTTTTTCATTTTGATTTAATGTTTGAAGATGCGCTTAGTCCATGAGCTTAAGAAGTCTAGATGTGTAAGTTTTATTTTAAATTCTACAAAGAAATAAGCTTCATACTGAGTGTATATACTTTGTATTTGGTCATTGGATCTGTAAAGTTTAAAAAGAAAGTAAGATTTTAGAAGTTTGAGTGCGTATGTAGTTGAGATTGATAAATATAAAACTTTGGATATATAGCTCAATTTTTATCTAAATGTAAGCTTAAGTCTTTTATTTTATGTCAATCTAAACATAGGTCAATGTACAAAACACTTATTATCATATCAAAAGTCGATGGTTTGATTCTCTTGTTATTGAAATAAAAAAGAAAATTATATTTCATGTTAAATACATTGCTCAACCCAGTGGCATATCCATGATTTTATGTTAGGGGGGCACAAATTCATATAATTTTAGATGTGTCAATACAATATTCAAATCAATGTTATATCGATTACTAAACTGTAGTAAACCGTTAACATGAGCATGTTTCAACTGGCATAGAGTGTATACTATCGACGAAAAGGTCAGAGGTTTGAATCTCCCACGCCACATGTTGTAAAAGAAAAACTATAATAAACCATTGGATATGATATCGATTTGTTTAATATAGAGACTAAAAATACGACTTTACATATACATAAATTTAAAATAAAATATAATTGAATTATTGAATTATCAAAATAAATATACTAGAAAAAAGATGAAACTTGAAATAGGCAATAAAGTTTTTTCTAAAATGAGTTAAATTTCTTTATATGAAATTAGTTTAATGAAAACAATTTACCAAAAATTTGAAAACAAAATTAACTATTCTATCCCGTTGATATATATATGAAAAACTTATTTCATATGCTTTTTAGGTTAAAATATCATTTTGGTCCTTGTACTTTGAGACTTATTCTATTTTAGTCCAAATACTTTCAAATGTTCAAATATAATCCTTGTACTTTTAATAATTTTAAAATTAGTCTTTATTGTTAGTTTGTGGTTAACTTTCTCAATTAAACATTTGAAGTTTAAAAAAAAAAAAACATTTGAAGATTTATTGAAAATACAATAACAAATTTTAAATATTTTAAAGTACATGAACTAAAATAGAATATGTCTCAAAGTACAGACATCAAAGTAGTATTTTAACCTTTTAATCTCATAAACGAATTTAAATTTATTAAAGGAATGAAAATCTTGTTTATTTTATTTTATTTATTTATTTTGAGAATTGAAAATATTGTTATTGGCAAAGGTCGGTGATAAAAAAGTTAAAAAACATAACAAATTTATTTTTATTTAAAACAAATACATATGTGTGTGTATATATATATATATATATCTATATATATATATATATATTTAAATGAGAAATGTATTTTTATTCATCAAAAAGATGTCTGCAAATCACCGAATTGTTATTATTAAATAATTAACTAATAAAATAAAAATTGCAGCAATGGTTGATTCTCAGTTGGGGGTTTCTTTTTTGGGAGAAATTTGTTTTCGTGGGAAGGGTTTTCTGTTTTTAATTGCTGGTGGTTGTGTTTAATACAGTTAGTTTTCAAAATGAAAACAAAAATAAAAATTGCACTAGTGAGATTCGAACACGTAACCAAGCAAGGGGGCGCCAGAAGAGGCTGGAAAAAGAAGCCAACATGCCAAATGCCATTTTTGTTCTATAAAGTCTAAAGTTATATATATATTATATAGTCTTTCAACTTGAGGGGGGCCTGGTCCCTTCATGGATTCGCCCCTGGCTCAACCTACGATCAAACGTCAATCCTACTTAAAGACATTAGTATAAATAAATGAATAATTAATCATGACAGTCGCAAATTATATTGTTAAGTATAGTCCATATCAACACTCAATAATGACCCCTTACGAAAAATAATAAACTTGAAAAAGATCCAATACAATTATTTTTTTTAAATAAAAAAAAGATTGGATTATTAGTTAGGTTTTGCTTTTTGAGTGTATTGTGAAATTTGGTAGGATTGAATATTGTAGTAATTATATGGAGGTGTGTGGTGTAGGGAAATATGCAATCTTACTTCATCAAAATCATACCAAACCCCAATTTCAATGGGCTTATTTTTTTCCCACCTTCAAGATAAAAAAAATGAAACAAAGAAGTTGGGGTGTTTCAAAATAATTTTAAATGCAATGCACGTCATCTCCTAAAAATAAGAGGTTTTTAAATAAAAACATCTCTTAATAAATGATACCATCTGAAAGACAATTTATTTTGGTACTATTGACTAAAACTAAAAGTACATTTATATCAATATTCTTGTAATTACATTTTTTAAAAAAAAGTATATTAAAATTAATAAAATATTAATTCCTCTTACTAGGTGAGGGTTGCACTATCCCATTTCAACAAACCTTGTTAAAGCTGATTATAAAATTTAACAAACTTTCCTATTGGCTCATTATACCTATCATTACTTTTTAAGTACCTCTTGTGTTTGATTAATAGTCATTTTATGAGTTAGTTGTTATATAATTAATTTATTTTTTTCTTATAAATATGATTGAAATTTTGTGAAAACATTATAGTAAATTGTCACCTTCCTTAAGTTTAATTTTATTTAGTTTTTATTTATTTTGGATAATTTTGTAATTTAATATGAGATAGTTAATAATTTAATTTTTTTAAAAAAAAGATCAACTTGAACATAGTTCAATTGGTTAAAACATATACCATCAACCAAAAGATAGAGGTTATGGAATCTCTATTTTCATATGTTGAACTAAAAATAATAATAAAAAAAATAGTTAAAGAGTAGTTAACCATTCATTTTTAACACATTTTCTCTCTAGGATCACCCACCAAACACATAAGAAAAATTCTCACCAAACCCACCCAAGTCAACTACTTCAATTTGTTTAGGATTTTTGTGATCCCTCTCTCTCTCTTTCTATAGTTCAAATTTCCAAGTCATCCCCCACACCTATGTGTGTGAAAAGAACATTTTGAGGATTGGGAATAGACTTTGATGGTGCAAAGTGAGAAGTATGATAACAGCTCATTGATCATTTTGAAAGATTCAAGCCTCAAATAATTAATGACCCTATAAGAAATTATTAGATGCAATGCAATGTAGACAAAATAAATGTATGTGTTGAAAAAAATTTATGGTATTACTTGAGTATGGATATTCATTTCATTCATCGTTTGACACGTTATCATTATTTAAAAAATGATGTGAAGTCTCCAATTTCAACATATTATTTATAAAGGCAAAACTATAGTGTGAATAAAGGAAGTAAATATTTGCACGGGACTATAAATTTTTTTCATTTATGTTTGATTATTATTTTAATAGCTATAAATTTATGAACTTAGAGTTGGAAAGTAAGGTTTGGTAAGAAGATGAAATGAGGTAAAGGATGCATTCACCATCTTTATCACGATCTAATATTCCAATTTGGAGAACTAGGATCAAGGTTGGGGATTTTGTACGGATGACCCGTTTTCCAACGTTTTAATGACTGATGACCTACGTTTTGAAAATAATGAAATAGTTGAGAATTTCCTAACTACTTTATCGTATTAGGAAAAGTGTTCATCTTGTAAATTATTGTTAAATAGAAAAAAAAATTGATCTATATTAACAATAATATGAAAATTAACACATCTTTTTATTACTAAACTTGTGTGAAATTAATTTTAAAAATATTTTCTTTTTCTAAAAATGTCATTACCAAACCATACAATTGTTAAAGGCTCGATCAAGTTTCTATTATTACTTTTAAAAATTTTAAATATGAGATAGTATCTATAAATGTGCATTTGATCAAAATATATGTACATCAAATCGAAACTTAAAAACTGCCCTTTTTGCTATCTCAAAAAAAGAAAAAAATTATCCTTTTTGCATCATTTAATTTAGCACCTTATATATAATGTCCTTTTTTAAATTCTAAAAGGCCATTCTTGTAATTAAAATTTTTTCATTTTTGTAGCTTTTTTTAAAATTTTCATTTTTAAGTTTTTTCCATGTCATCTTTGTATTTTTTTTTTTTTAAATGTCAATTTTAAATTCTTTTTTAAATTTTGAAAAAAAAAGTTTTCAAGTGAGTAAAAAATTATAGAACTAATTCTAAACTAAAATTAATTCTAAACCATACGGGTGAAATTCATACTTTAACGTAAAAGAAAAGGAAAAAGAAAAAAGAATTTACTCTAAAATAGTTATGTAATGGGCTTGCTATTGGGCGGTGTGGATGTGGCCCATATCGGAACTTGAGAGGAGATCCAACGAAGTTGCACAAATTCAATTACAATTTACAAGTTACTATAACTTTTTGTTTTTTAATCCTTGAATGGCCATTTGATAACTATTTCGGTATAATAAAATTTTTATATGGTTCAAGATCAAAAGTTAATAATATATTCCCAACCTAAGCATAACTCAATTCGTTAAGGTATATATTCTCAAATAAAAGGTTAGAGGTTCAAATTTTTACTTCTACGTGTTGAACTAAAAAAAAAAAAAATATTATATTCTTATTCTATAAGTTTAAACATGTAGGAGCACAATTCAATTTCTTAGAGCATAATAAACCTCTCCTAAATATTATGATTCAAATCTCATCTCACTCGCTAATATGAGCACAATTCAATAGATAAGACATTAATTATCATTCTAAATGATGATGGTTCGATCCTCCACCACTGCACTTGTTGAACTAAAAAAAAATTCTCCATGTCACCTTTTGTTGTACTATTATTATTATTAAAAAAATCTATAAACTTTAAATTAATCTATTAATTTTATACTTACTATTTTTTTTAGTTCAACATACCTAAAGTGAGGTAAAAAAAATATCTTTCTCTAGCATTTTCTTTTTTGAAATAAAATACTTTGATTAGTTGAATTAGGTTCAAGTCTTCAATTTATTACTTATCAATTAAAGAAAAATAAAAGGAAAAATAAAAACTTCATCATTGTAAGAAAAAAGGATTCTTATCTAATGCAATACAAATTAAAAGGAATCAAACACAAATTTAAGTTAAGTCATCCCATTTATTTTGCAATTAATTAAAATCAATTTGACCAAGGAATCCTTTAGGGGTCGTTTGTTTCATGGTAATCCAAGATTTTCATGGAATGGGCATCTGGATTACTTTGTTCGTTTTGTAGAAATGTAAGATACCTTGGCATATCAAGATGCCCGAGTATCCTAGGATGCCCATTCGGAGGGCATCTGGTTAAATTTGGATGCCCTTTTGAAACATGGGTTTTTAATATTCCCACGTTGAGGGCATCTGTTAATGACATATTTGCCCTTTATCAATTTTATTAATTTTACATTTTTATTTTTATTTAAAAATAAATTAATGAATTTATGCACTAATAAACGATTATATGTAGTTAGCTATATTTATATTTTACATTTAGATTTAAAATAAATCTGATTTAAAATTGAATTAATATTTAATATTAAATATTTTATAAAAATATCAAACTAATATAAATTAATTTGTTCTACAAAATAACACATAAATATTAATATAAAATATATTGATATACAAATATAATATTAAATTAACAACACCAAAATGCATGTGATATCAATTTAACTATATTAAACTAATAATTAAATTATGTAAAGGTTAGCAAGGGCATTATTGATATAACATATAATCTTAAGACATTCTCAAACTTAAATCCTGCAAAACAAACATGATTATCTAAATATCTCAGACATCTTTATAAATTTTTCTGCAAAACAAACATGGTAATCTAAAGATGTCGGACATCTAAAATTTCGGACATCTAAGATTCTGGGCATCTGAAGATGCCGAAAATCATGATTTCCTAAAAACAAACGGCACTTAATGAAATTTGCTCACTTTATTTCTTAAAATTAGGATGCGTGTATGTTGATAAAATTGTGATCAAAGTTGACCAAATCCATGATGGCCATAAAGTATGAAGCAAAAAGGTTGCTTGGAAAATATTCTCTTTTTTTTTTTTTTTTTTCTTTTTCAAAACCAATTTTAAAATAATGACTAAACGACTACAATCAATTATGTTCTTTCATGCATTAAATGTAATTTGATAAAATTGAAATTTTAAAGCCAACAAGAACACAACTACCCATTTAAAATTTTAAGGCATCAATATATTCTCTTAAAGTGAACTGAAAAAAAAAAAAATCCTTAAAGTTAGGTGCTCGACTTTCCACCCCACATTTGTTGAATTTTTTTAAAAAAAAATCTAAAAATCAATTTGTAAAAAATTATTTTAAAAAATTGCAAAAATCAATCATGAACTATATGGATTGTTACAAGCACGTCCTCAAACTTTCAATTTGATCAATTACCCGCTTAACTTGCTAAATTTTACTATTAAACCCTTAAATATTACAAAATTCACAAGCCACCCATGAACTGTAAAGATTGTTACAATCAAATCCTAGAATAATTGATTTGTTACAATTTAACCTTTTTTTAACTCTATAAAATTTATAATTTATAATATTAACTATTAAAAAAATAGATGTTCAGAGCATGCTGATAGGAACCATGTTAGTTTGTGGAGGATAGTCTTTACTATCGCAAACAGCTCGATTCTAGTATGGTGACGTGGCCAGGTTATAGGGGATGTAGGAGAATGTCGGGGCCATCAGGTGCTGTATATGGATTTCAAATCCTAGATCGGGGGCGTTAAATATTTGTATTAGAGCGAAACTTCTCCCGGTAAGATGTAGTTCATGGACGAACCAAGACGAAAGCTGGTGAGCATGTAACGCCCGAGTTCAGGAGGGGTACATGAATGAACCGAGACCACATCAGAATGAGAGGGATCTTGAGGCTATGCTAGGTATGGTTAAGAAATGCTTAAAAGAATTGGTAGCTACTACCTATTTCAACAAGGTGCACCTTCTTTTTTGATGGCTCAATCATAGGAACTCCAAAGTTAAACGTGCTTAGCTTGGAGCAATCCTATGTTGGGTGACATCCTAGGAATTTTCCTAGGAAGCATGTGAGTGAGGACAAAACATGTTGAAAGGACACGTGTTGGTTTGTGGGAACAGTCTTCATTCTCGCAAGCATATTCACTCTCACAAGCAGCTCAAGACTAGTATGGTGATGTGGCCAGGTCACAGGGAATGTAGGGGAATGCCAAGACCATCAGGTGTTGAATCCGGATTCCGAATCCTGGGCCTGGAGCGTTCCAATTATAGTTTCAAAGATAATTTACTAAAATTTAAAAATATTTTTATTTATTTTTCATTTATATTTGATATCAAGAAAAAAATAAATTTAAATAATAAATTCTAAAAAATATATAATATTATATATTTGCTATTATTTAATATTTGTAAATTACAAATACTTGTAGATATAATTATTTAAAGGGGTGAAATTTTAATGCCAACAAGAATGCAACTAAGCATTTAAGGTATCAATATATTCTCTTAAAGTGAAAAATCCCTTAAAGTTGGATGCTCGGATTTCCATTTCTACATTTGTTGAATTAAAAAAAATCTAAAAGTCAATTTGTAAAAAATTACAAAAACCAATCATGAACTATAGGAGTTGTTACAAGCACGTCCTCAAATTTTCAATTTGATCTATCACTCCCTTAACTTACTAAAATTTACCAGTAGACCCTTAAATTTTACAAAATTCACAAACCACTCATGAACTGTAAAGATTGTTACGATCAAATCCTAGAACAATGATTAGATTGTTACAATTTAACCTCTTTGTAACTATATAAAATTTAAAATTTATAACATTAACCATTAAAAGAATAGATGTTCAAATTGATATTGAGGTGTCATATTGATTTAAGAAAATAAAAAATTGATGTAAATAATTTAAGTTCGTTTGTAACAATTCTATACTTCCAGGGTTCAATTGGAGAGTAGTTTATGTATTTTACAATATTTAATAGTATAATTGCAATGAAAATGATGGATCAAATTGAAAGTTGATATATATATATATACATATATATATACATACATACATACATACATACATACAATATGTAGAGTGAGGAATTAAAACCTCTAACCTCTTGATCGAGAGTATAAGCTTTATATCAGTTTAGTTATGTTCATGTTCAATGGTGGATCCATAACTTTATGTCAGGGGTGCTTGATATATTGTGAAAAAATGATCAAAATTAAGTATCGATTTTTATTATATAACGATGTAGTATTTGTTGTTTATTAATACAATCAATTTATTGATCTACATATATAAAAAATTCGATTAAATCTTAACAATATTTTTCATGATAGAGACTAAATTGTTACAAAATTAAGAGTACATGAACTAAATTATTACAAACTAAAATTTAGAGACTAAATTGTTACTTCTATAAAAGTTCAAGGACTAAAAGTATTTTTAAATTTTTTTTTTTTGTAAATACACAAGGAAGAGAATAAATTTTGGAAGAATAAGTACAATTTTTTTGTTTTACCAGAATTATATTTTCAAAAATAATTTACTAAAATTTAAAAATATATTTATTTTTCATTTATATTTGATATAAAGAAAAAATAAATAAATTTAAATAGTAAATTTTTAAAAAATATATAATATTTTCTATTTTCTATTATTTAATATTTGTAAATTACAGATTTTTGTAGATAGAATTATTTAAAGGGATGTAGTTTACTATTCAAATGTATAAGAAAATATAAAAATGAAAGGAAATCCAAACAATTTCCTTTAAATGAAAATATATATATATATATATATATTTCTAAATAAATAAAAATATTAACATTTTTTTACCACATGTGAGGTGATGGATTCAAACCTCTGACGTCTTGGTCGAGACTATACAAGACTCAAACTCGATCATGGATAAGGGGGCTAGGCACTCTTGCCACTGAGCTACATTTTTTTTTTTTTTTTGTAGATAGATGCGGTAGCATCTATCTACAAAGACGACGACGAACAACCAACTACGAAGACGAAATGGCATACCACCAAATACGAACAGAAACTGCAAATAAAATAAGATGAAATCATCGAAGATGAAATCCAGAAACCGTGAATAAAACTAGAAGAAATCATAGAAGATGAAATCGAAGACAAAACATAAGAAATGTTGGGATTTATGTCATAAAGCCTTGTAATTAATAATTTATTTAATAATTAATAATAATTTTGATTATTTTATTTACAATATAATATTATTCATTATATGAAAAATCCAAGGTTATTAATGTAATCTTGAACAGTATGTGGTTGACATACGAGAGGATCATGTTCAAGAAATAACCTAAAGGGTCATAGTATATGGATAAGGTTGGGTTCCTTATCCTGATAATACTATTGATACGGCCCACTTTATAATAGTTACAAATGATTTGATCCAAATCATTCATGTGGAGACATGTGAGTGGGGGTATCTTGTACAATGAGTTTTGTATAAGACTGAATCACGAAATATTTAATCTCTCTTTATAAATCCGTTAATTGAGAAGATTAATATTTCATCAGGATGATCATATGCGACTCGATCTTAATCTTGAGTGAGTTATGAACTCCTGCCTATGAGGGCTTGTCCTTTGATTTGCATAGGTGAGAATGACTTTTGTAGCCGATCAATATGCCTACCATTTTAGGGACTTGACCAAATAGGGAGTTGGGAACATAATCTCACAAGATGGAATTCATTCATTCCCATATAGGGTAAGTAGATGAGTAGTTCCCTTAAGTGCTGATTTCAGGACTTGAATAATGGGGTCCTACCCTCTCACTGGCCCGGGAGGGACTTAGTTTATAATTAGATTATAAATAGATTGTTCATTAGAGGATCAGTGGTACTTAAAGTGCAAGATGTAATTATAGGGCTTAATCTTAATCTTGAGTGAATTATGAACTCCTGCCTATGAGGGCTTGTCCTTTGATTTGCATGGGTGAGAATGACTTTTGTAGCCGATTCAATATGCCTATCATTTTAGGGACTTGACCAAATAGGGAGCTGGGAACATAATCCCACAAGATGGAATTCACTCATTCCCATATAGGGTAAGTAGATGAGTAGTTCCCTTAAGTGCTGATTTTGGGACTTGAATAATGGGGTCCCACCCTTTCACTGGCCCGAGAGGGACTTAGTTTATAATTAGATTATAAACAGATTGTTCATTAGAGGATCAATGGTACTTAAAGTGCAAGATGTAATTATAGGGGTAAAACAGACTTTTGACCCAACTGTAATTATGAACAACTCGTGAATGATCGACTTGTATGTAATGATTATATCTATGGACACAGCTTGTCATACAGTGCATAAGAGTGCAACTATAGGTCTATAGTAGAGTGACCTATAGTTAATGAATGAAAATTAATTAATTAAAGAGTTTAATTAATTAATTTTGTATCATTGGAGCCTATAATATGTAGGTCCATAAGGTCTCATTGCTAGCTCATAGTAATACTAAAAGATCAATTTAGTTGAAAGAAAATTTTGAAATGTTCAAATTAGTATTAATTTGAAGTGTTCAAATTAATATTTAATATATTAGATATATTAAATATAAAAGAGGAAAATATATTTATTGTATTTGATACATTAAATATTAAAATAATTAATGAATATTTGATACATTAAATAAAATATATTTATAAAATTGGAATAATATTCAAATAAATAAATATCGTATGAGATTTGAATGAGATTCAAATAAGTATAAGATATATTTTAATATATTAGATATTAAAATATAATATTTTAATTCTGACAAAGATTTACCCTTCGTCTCTATAATTGCAATGAAAATGATGGATCAAATTGAAAGTTGATATATATATATATATATATATATATATATATATATATATATTATTAATAAAGTAATATAATATATATATTATGCAAGCTTGATTTAAATTTTGCCATATTTGTAAATAGTTTTAAGATTTGCTATTTTTGCTATTATTTTGGCCGACTTTGCTATGTGCAAGTATCCCTTTTTAAAAAGTACGTAAACGAGAAGATATTTCAAACATATCCTAAATGTATTTAAAATAAGTTAAAAACCTATCAATTACTTTATTAATTGTGGAGGCATCATTAAGCTAGTGGAATCAAAGAACAATGATAACCAATCATTCATTATGCGAAAACGCTAAAGCCATTAAAATTTTAATTAATCATCAAACCTTCCACTAATCTACATGCATGTTGAGTTGGGACACATCTAAAAGGTATAATCTATCGCTGTGAAACTACGAGGTTCCGTCCATTACAATCATTTATTGATGCCAATGAGACATATTTCATCGTGGATGCAACTCAGACATAGAAGCTTCATTGGGAGACCGCTGGACAGCCTTACTCGTAGATTGATCAAACAATTTCCTGTGAGGTGAGGTATGCAGTTTATTATTCAAATGTATAAGAAAATATAAAAATGAAAGGAAATCCAAACAAATTCCTTTAAATGAAATTTTTTTTTTATATATATTTCTAAATAAATAAAAATATTAACATTTTTTTACCACATGTAAGGTGAGAGATTCAAACTTTTGAAGTCTTGGTCGAGACTATACATGACTCAAACTCGATCATGGGTAAGGGGACTAGGCACTCTTGCCACTGAGCTGCATGCTATTTTTTTTTTGTGAATTTGACTAAACTATATAATACTAATACATGATTCGTTTTAAGTTGAAGGGCTACCGTAACTCCGCCTCTGACGATGTTTTCATTCAAAGTTGAAATATAGACGTTTGGTTTTTGCACTTTTCCAAAATTATATAAATAAATCACGTCAGCACAAAGACGCCGTGTCAAAGATTTGACGACAGTAATAATAGAGCAGGTATAGCCGGTAGCCGGTAACCCCACTGCCATAATTTCCAAACAATAGCTACACGTCACCATTCTCCTCTTAACTTGAACAAAGGGAATTTCTTCCCCGCTAAGTTACCTAAACCTCCTAATAAAATGATGCTATTTTATTTTATTTTTTAAAAAATTGCTATTTTATGTCAATTCGAGCGGATAAAAGCACCCGAGGGGTAAAAATAAAATAAATTTTATTTAGGTTAACCATACCAAATAGTCCCTAATCTATATAAATAAATTTTAATTTGATTCTTAATCTTTTCAATTTTTCAATTTTTAAATTTAATACATTAAAAATTTAAGGACCATTTAATATATTTAGACTTTTGTTTATCATGTGATTTTTTTTTCAAGTTCAACAATACATGGGATGAAAAATCAAACATCTAACCTTTTTTTTTAATGTTTAAAAAAAATAGCATAAGTCTCAATAAATGACTACTAACCAACATAATATAAAAATATGTCACAATATTGTACATGAATATCAAGTAAATACATAATATTAATAGTTAATTATAGTTATGAGGGATAACTTGCATTATTATCAAGTACAGCAATATTTTCATCTTAATTTTTTTTAGTCTATATAATTAATTATACAATTTGTTTTCGCCTCTTGAAATATTTATTTTCTAAGTAGTGATGTCATGAGAGAGATCAGATGTCAATAGCTTAGCCAACAATGACTTTTTAATCATCACAACTTTTTTCAAGCCATCTAATTCTGATTAGAATGTTTGAATAGAAAATTCTAAAATTATCATAAAGTAAATAAATAACCAAAAAAGTATTTGATTCTTAGAAACATGTGACATTTGATGAATTATATTCATGCCTCTAAACTTTTTTTTATCCAATAAGGTGGAGGGGTGAAGATTGGAACATTTGACATTGTTTATATGTGACATAAAAAGAACAGCTAGCGTTTAGACATATTGTAACGCCCGAGGTTAGGAGGGGTACATGAATGAACCGAGACAACATCTGAATGAGAGGGATCCTGAGGCTATGCAAGACATGGTTAAGAAATGCTTAAAATAATTGATAGCTACTACTTATACCAACAAGGTGCACCTTCCTTTTCGGTGGCCCAATCGTAGAAACTCCAAAGTTAAGCATGCTTGGCTTGGGTCAATCCTATGTTGAAAGCACCTGTGTACAATGACTTGGCCATGTCGCAGGGGATGCATATATGACAAAATACGTCCAATTAATCGTGCCAACATTAGCCTATCTCAACTAGTTAAAGTACACATCCTTAACCAATAAGTCAAATGTTCAATCTCTAACCACACATGTTGTTGAACAAAAAAAAATCTAATTAATTGCAAATGTAACAACAACATTATGCATTTGTAAATCTAGCAATTTTTTCGACATTTTAAAGTAATTTTATTTTTATTCTCGTATATTACTAATAGATTAATCATTCATGCTCATATGTTATTATGTATATCATCAATATACTATATCAATAATTTATAAAATAATAATAAAGGATATTTTACTAATATTTGTTATTTGGTTTTGTTGTCTACCTATGTCTATCCCGATCTTATGCTTATCAATGTTGCAATGATAAACACATATAACTAACAGACATAAAAATGATTAATCAATTATAGATAATTTTTTTTTCTACTCTAAAATAGTTTAGAAATATTTATAAAAGATTAAAGGTAATATTATTATTATTTTTTTTAAATATAAGTATTTTTGAAACAGTATACAAAGTTATTATTATTTATAATTTAGCCTAAAATTTAAACCCCATTCGAAATGTTAACCCGGGCATTTCACGTTGTTGTTGCGTGCCAAAGTTCGTAACTGGAAACGAAGAGGCCATATTTGCAGAGCAGGTATTCATTCTTCACATGTAGAAGACGAACTGTTTGAATTTATTCTCCAACTTTGGCTTTTTCTCCATTCGGAGTTTACGACTTCAATCTTCAACTTTCATTCAAGTCTTCTCTAAGTTCCTTTCATTTTCAACGGATGCTTTTGGTTTTACTGATCTTTTTCCCACCTAATCCGTCAGGTTTCAACTTCATCTATCTTCTTTTATGTTTCTGGTCCGAATTCAAATCTCTTTTCTCATCTGCATGTTTCTGTTTTGTCCGATTCAGCTTGAATTTCTAGGAAGTTTTAATCGGAATGGGATTCTTCAGTACCGTATTCGGAATTCTCGGATTCGGAATCGGACTTCCTTTCGGACTCTTGGTCGGATTCTTCATTTTCGTCTACTCGGAGCCTAAAGATGTTGAGGTAATTGCCGTTTGAGTTTGCAGTTCTTGCTTTATCTTACTGTGATTAATTTCGTGGTTCTTCCTTGTTCTTGATCGATTGATTTCTGCGTCTGTTGCACTGGTGAAATCGGTAAGTTTGTCCTGTTTTTGTTTCTAATTAGTTTTCTCCATTTCGAAATCGTGTAGTCTCAGTATCGAGAAATGATTCCCGTACTCTGATAACGTGTGAGGAATTTTAATGTATTGTCGCTCTCGAACGAAATGAATTCATTATTTAACACAATCGAAATGTCTTTTAACCAAAGAAAACGTTAAAATACCATATTCCGTGTTTTAATATTCATTTAAATGAATATTCAATCGAATCTCTGCGTTCTTTCCTAGATAAGATGATTGTGTTTCGAAGTCTAAGTACTGTTAACTGCAGGAACCAGTTACGAGGCCTCTCTGTGAGTTGGACACAACTTCTTTGCAAGATCTAATGCCTGAAATTCCATTGTGGGTGAAAAGCCCTGATTATGATCGAGTTCGTATTATTTTTTTTATTGCTTTTAATTTGAATCAAAGTCCTGGTTCATCAGCTTTTCTCAACTCTGGATTTTACTGATGAATATTGCAAAATTTGGTACAGGTGGACTGGTTGAACAAGTTTCTATTGGCCATGTGGCCTTACCTTGATAAGGTGACAATCACTTTTTGCACTTTTCTTTTCTTTTCTTTTTAGATCAGCTTGGATGTAAAATATATTTAGTTTACAGGCAATTTGTGGTAGTATAAGAGCCATTGCCAAACCTATATTTTCCGAATACATAGGGAAGTTTCAGATTGAAGCTATTGAGTTTGAGCAGCTAAGCCTTGGAACTCTTCCTCCAAAATTTCATGGTTAGTATTCCCATATGAAGTCAGTGTCAACTGTATAATAACATCTACAAAGCTTCAAAATGGTTTAAAGAGAAACTGTAGATGAACCATCTTATGATCTCCTCTTGCCCCCAAAACTTTTAAAATCATTAAAAATATATCGTTTAGCCATCTAAAAAAACACAAAATCATAAAAAAAAAAAACAATAATAATGCTCTAAAATATAATATTTTCTATGCATTTTTTGAATCTGAAGAGAGATTTTTTTGATTGGTCATAATAAATACTCTCTCGAGTAATCCTGCTGCAAATATATGAAAAACGTTTAAGTTTCCACTAGATTTTGTGATTAAATTTTGTTGACTATTCAGGTCTAAAAGTGTATGAAACAAATGAGAATCAACTGGTAATGGAACCAGCAATCAAATGGGCTGGCAATCCTAACATAGTAATGGTGGTGAATATCTTGTCTCTCCGGATCACAGTTCAGGTCACAACAGCCTAATGGCAATCTTTAGCAGATGAATGTCTGTATAAATATCTTTTAAGAAGATAATTTTTTCTTCTAATATTCACTATGCTTCTTTCTCAGTTAGTGGATCTGCAGATATTTGCAACGCCACGGCTGGCTTTGAAGCCTCTTGTGCCAACTTTTCCCTGTTTTGCCAATATTGTAGCATCTTTAATGGAGAAAGTAAGCGCAAATGCGACTGAAATTATATCTACTGTTTTCTTGGCACTTCTATCTATGATATAATCTGAAGTTTCATTGCATGGCGAATAATTCTTCCTTTATTTTCGTCCGGCTATCTGCAGCCACAAATAGACTTTGGATTGAAGATAATGGGAGGGGACATCATGTCTATACCCGGCCTCTATCGATTTATTCAGGTGCTTCACCGGTAATTCTTATGATTCTAATGTGATTTGTAGAAACTGAACTTCAATTGTTAGTTTAATTCTGAATGGGCGAATTCTTTGTTTTTGTGTAGGAGACAATAAAAAAACAAGTTGCCAGTCTTTACCTCTGGCCTCGGATTCTTGAAATTCCTATTCTCGATTCTTCGTTGTAAGATGTTAAATGAATTACTTTATGTACATGATCGATATTTGCACTCCTGAGAAGTTGTGTAGAAAGTTGATTGTCTTTCTTTGTATAGATTGGCCACAAGAAAGCCTGTGGGGATATTGCACGTGAAGGTTGTACGGGCATTGAAACTCTTGAAGATGGATATTTTGGGAACATCTGATCCATATGTCAAACTTAGCCTGAGTGGTGGGGGGCTGTCAGCAAAGAAAACAAGTATCATAATGAGGAACTTGAATCCTGTGTGGAATGAGAAGTTCAAGCTTATTGTGAATGATCCCAAGTCTCAAGTTCTTCAGCTACAAGTCTATGACTGGGACAAGGTACTTCCTGCCACTTTTCAAGGATGAAATACCAACAATATCCCTGGCCTTTTCTTTTACTATTTTGATGTTATTCAATTCTTCAAACATCATATTACAGAAGTGATTATTAGAGCTTGAGCCCTTAATATTCTTTTTACAATATATTAGAAAAATAAATGTTAAATTATAAACTTAGTCCATGAACTTTCAAGTTTTTGTCTAAAAAATCCTTGAACTTCAAAAAGTGTTTAATAGGTTTCTAAACTTTCAATTGTCTATGTGGTCATTAAACTTTAAAAATGTCTAATAGATCATTAACATATTCAAAATTTTTAAAAATTAATTGATCTATAAGAAAAAATTAAATTTTATGTCGAATAGGACTCTAAATTTTCAATTTTATGTCTAGTAGATCCGTGAATTTTAAAAAATGTCAAATAAGTCAAAGACCTTTTGAACACAAAATTGAAAGTTCAATGACCTATTGGACACAAAATTGAAAGTTTAGTGATCTAGACACTTTAAAGTTCATGAACCAAATAGACACAAACTTAAAAGTTTAAGGATTAAACATGTAATTTAACCAAAAAGAAATTATAAGAATTAAGGTAATAAAATATGATTATTGGTTAAACATTTTGTCATTGCAAACTATATACACTTACTTTGGAACAAAGAAGATCCATTTCCATGGAAGCACTCTGCACTAGTTAGGAAACTAAAGTTCGCAAAAAATTATTCGTGAACTATAGTTTCCTAACTAGTGCACGGTCTTCCACAAAACTCTTAGATAGATGTCTGATTATATCATGCTTTTCAATTTCCCTCTACTGCATCCAATCCAACCATATAAAATTGTCATTCAATTGTTCCAATCTCCTCAAATAATTTCTCCGAGTTCATATTAGTTTAATTTCCACTTATCGTGGCAGGTTGGTGGACATGATAGATTGGGAATGCAGTTAGTTCCTCTAAAACTGCTTACGCCATACGAGACCAAGGAATTCGTGCTCAATTTGCTTAAGAATACAGATATCAACGATCCCCAAAACAAGAAGCCTAGAGGGAAACTTGAAGTGGAGCTTATGTTTACTCCTTTCAGAGAAGAAAGCATGAAATTTCTTGAAAACTCAAACAGCGACGTGAAGAGTGAAGGCCAAAGCAATGGCGAGCCGGAGAACCAGACATCAGGCGGAGCAGGTGTATTATCTGTGACGGTCCAGGGAGCTCAGGATGTTGAGGGGGAGAAGCACAATAATCCTTATGCTGTTATACACTTCAGAGGCGAGAGGAAGAAAACGAAGGTGAACTTTTGATTTCGTGAAATATATCAGCTTTTGTCATTTGGTTCCTTTGTGTGATTATTTATCTTTGATTTTCTTCTATTCATTTGGTTTTTGTAGATGATCAAGAAAACTCGTGACCCTTCATGGAATGAAGAATTCCCATTTATGCTAGAGGAGCCTCCAATTCAAGAAAAGATCCATATTGAAGTTCTGAGCAAACGGACTGTTTTCAGTTTTTCGCAAAAGGTATTGCTCCAAACAGACGGCTAATTCTTGAACTCTCAAGTTATTAAATTGCAAATATGTAGTTTTATTAAAAGTAATTAAAATATATCATTTAAAAAAAAAAATTGTGAATAAATCATCTTCAAGATTTAGAGAAAAAAAAATCAATTTTGATCCCTAAACTTTTAATTTCATCAAATTGCACATTAAACTTAGATAAGTATTGCGATCTTAACCTCAAACTTCCAAAAGTGTTTGCAATTTTAACCCTCTAATATGTTCTTGCTCCAAATATTGTTGAAAGAAGTTTTCTCTTATGTGTATAATGAATTATAAAACATATGTATGATACGAAATTGATAAAATTTTAGAGAAAAACGACATTAGAACTATTTTTTTTTATTCAAATATAAGAATTTTGCCCAAGTTATTTAATGATAAATTTGTACATGGGTCAAACTTATTTTTTTTGCAAAACTTTATTTTATTGAAATTAATGAGTTTATGATGATTTTTACACTGTATTTTGTTAAGATTAGTGGGCGAATTAACAAAATTTGAACTGAGGGTAAAACTTGCAACATTTATTGATGAAATTGAAAGTTGAGGGTCCAAATTGATACAAACTCACAAATTTAGGCTCAAATTCAATTTTTTCTAAAAAATTTATAATAGTCAATTAATTTTAATAATAATTTTGCTTCTATGATATCTAGAAATTGGTAAGACTTTAGTATCTTAGGATAATCAGGTACGGTAGATTGAACCCATTATATAAAGTTCTTTTACGTGGAGTTTTAATAAATGATGATTTGCTGGTATATAATCACAGATTAACCCATTATTATAATTTTTGCTAACCAGTTCTTTAACAGCTTTTACATAAATCATGTTAGATATTGAATTATTATTAAGACTTTGAAAGTATCCATTATACGCAATATAGGAATCATTGGGACACGTGGAAATCAATCTGGCCGACGTTGTAAGTAACGGGAGGATAAACGAGAAGTACAATCTGATAAACTCAAAGAACGGAAAGATTCATGTAGAAATGATATGGACAGTGGCTTAAGAATTGGGAGTGGAAGCAATTTTGTATGTACAAAGTGTGAAGTGTGGCTGTGTTTGAAAGCTCTTATGGAATCCTCATGAACAGAATATTTTGCAATCTTGCTGTTGTGAACATTGATTCATAAGAAGCCAAAGCGTGTTTGAACTTGTCCTTTTTTTTTCCTCTCTCTCTATTTTTGTTGATTATTCACAAGGATTAAGTACTTAATCAAGATGAGAGAAATGATGATACGAGAAATTGCAAAATGGGCATTTTTTTAAAGAAAAAAACTTATACATGATTGGTTTAACTTATATAATGATAATTAGTGCATTTTTAATTTATGTGATAATTGACATGATCTTAATTATAACTGTAGGAATTGCTGATTAAATGTAACATTTTGTTTATATTAGATTTGCAGATACCTTAGTGATAAATCCAGACATAGCATCAATACTGCACTCTGATTTTAACTGAATTCTACAAGGTCCACAAAGATTGCGTAGGTTTGACTAAGATTAACGTATTATGTCAAGCATGCAAAAATTGTGCCAAAGCGAGTTTAGTTCAATAGTAATTAGCATAATCAAGAGATCAGGTCTTCAATCTCTCCTCCAAATAAAATGCATGCAAAAATTGTGTGAACCACTAAAAGTTAAAAATAGTTATTAGTGTTCCTTTTTAAAAAAAATATAATAATAATTTTATTAGGTCCCGTTTGATAACTATTTGGTTTAGTTTTTGATTTTTGAAAATTAAGCCTATAAATACTACTTCAATCCATGAATTTACTTGTTTTGTTATCTACATTTTACCTATGTTTTCAAAAACCAAACCATGTTTTGAAAACTAAAAAAAGTAGTTTTCAAAAACTTGTTTTCGTTTTTAGAATTTGGCTAAGAATTCAAATGCTTCCTTAAGAGAGATGAAAATCATGGTAAAAAAAATTGAGAGAAAACAAACTTAATTTTCAAAAACCAAATGATTATCAAACGGAACCTTAGTGTTTTGTTTTTAAAACTTACGTGCAAATTTTGAAACGTTTATTCAAAATAAATAAATAAAACCCCATTTAATAACCATTTGATTTTTAGTTTCTGATTTTTAAAAATTGTGTTTGTTTTCTTATCATTTCCCCACAATGAATTTCATCTTTGTTAAGAAAACATTTGAATTCTTAACCAAATTCCAAAAACAAAAACAAGTTTTTGAAAACTACGACCCATTTGATACTATTTGGTTTTTGGTTTTTGAAAATTGTACTTATTTTCTCATTAATTCTCTACGATGAATTTCATCTTTCTGAAGAAATAATTTGAATTCTTAACTAAATTCCAAAAACAAGAAACAAAAATTTGAAAACTACTTTTTTTAGTTTTCAATACTTGGCTTGGTTTTTGAAAAAACAACTAAAAAGCAAATAACAAAACAAAGAAACCCATAGGTGGAGGTAGTGTTTAAAAGTAAAAACTAAAAACTAAATAATTATCAAATGGGACCGAGGTGTTTCTGTATCTTAAAAATTGGAAACAGAAGAGCAAAAGGAGAAAGGGAAAAAAAATGTTAACAAATAGGTCCGAAATGCAGCTTCTTTTCACTTTTCTTGTCACTTACCCCCCAAACTCAAATTCCTAGAGATAAAATATACACCAACAATTTCTAAAAGTTGAACTAAACTAAAAAGGGCACATTCTGCTCATTTGAAAAGGACGTTTATTGGCATAATATTGAAAAAGGAATTACTCGCTTGATTCTGCTCATTCCAAATGTTCTCTAACTTGCATCACAGGTAGGAAAACAAAAATACCTGAGCAGATCTCGTATGCGACGGGGGGAAAATTTTACAACGTTCGATCAGTAGGCTTTGGAATTCTCTTGTACTCGTAGTTATTGATGTCTACCTTTTCTTGTAAAGCCTGAAAATCAGTAACAATTACGCCTGTATACAGTGAAACTGCAGATGAAAACAAATGAGTTGCGACGAGAAAGAGTTATACCCTCAGCTCCTCCTCCAAAGATATGTTTTTCGGCTTATATGCATCAATAGGTCCTGTTCTTGAAAGCGCTTTTCTCATCTCAGTGATCTCCCATTCTTGATCATCTTTTACCTTTGCAATATCTTTACTGAACTACAGAGTCCAACAAGTCTTTTAAAAGAGTATCAAATGGAAAATAGGAAAATGATAATCTAACATATAAGACAACATACAAAGCACACATAGGGGAACATTACAACTCTCATGATCTTGATAAGTTATTTTCTAAAAACTGGAAAATCTATGACTCAAAACACTTTTATAGCAGTGCTGTGCAGATAGCTAAAAGGAAGTCTTCCCCCTTTTTAAGGGTTTACTCCAAAAAGAACTTTCCAAGAGATGAAAGAGAACACTCAAAAAGAAAAAATATTGATGTACAGGAAACCGCTGCGAAAAGCAGGCCAGACATTAGGACTAACCAAGAAATTTACCTTCTCAGAGAGATATCAACATAATTCTTTCTTATAAAACACGTTTTTCGGAGTTCTAGATCAGGTCATCACAATCTTGAGGACTATATTTCTCTACTTGGAAAATAAGATACTGTAAATGAAATTGACCTCCTAAAGAACACAACACAATCACTTTGAATCTTAAAACTCAAACAGTACCAGCAACCACTAACCTTCCTTGCAAGAGATGGCCAAGACCAACTGCCCCAAGCACAGTGAGAGAGATCATTGGAAGTCCATATCTGATAAATGGGTGTCTTCTACCCCATCTTCTAAACATGGATGGAGATGTCCGAGCTGCATTGTTGGCAGAGGCAATCTTCTTTGATTCTGTAGACTGACCCATTCCTGCATCGGGGATGGTCATTGTGCAAACCATGGAAAAACCTGAATTGATGAACATGAGAAAAATGCTAATGGTTGCAGTATTCAAGTGGAAGAGAATAGAAGGTATATCCAAACAACACAAAATTTCACAGGTTATTTGTAAGACTTAACATCTCCTTCTAGTTCTAGTGTGACAAATAGGTTAAATTATCAAAAATACCCCTGAACTATGGGGTTGGTTTCAATTATACCCCTGAACTTTGAAAAGTTTTATTTTAACCCTTGAACTTTAAAGTTTGTTTCAAAATAGCCCTTGAAAGTTTTTTTCCGTTAAATTTATGGAAGAAAAATGACGTATTTGCATGTGTTTTGATTTTTTTTTTCAATGTATATGTTCAAATATGTTCACATAAGCAACAATACAAATGCAAAAACATCATTTTCCGACCATAAATTTAATGAAAAAAAGCCTTCAAGGATATTTTTGAAACAAATATCAAAGTTCAAGGGTAAAAATGAAACTTTTCAAAGTTTGGGGGTATAATTGAAACCAACCCTATAGTTCAGAGGTATTTTTGATAATTTAATCGGACAAATGTTATAACGACCCTTCGAGTATCTAGGGACATTACTACTGGCATGCTAATGACATTTTGAAAAACTTTAATAAAAGACTCAAGGAATGAAACTTTTTGCTAAAGCAATCAAAAGCTTTTATTCAGGATCCCTTTAAAATCACTACAAAACATGAAATAAAATAAAATGTTTAATCAGTGAAATAATTTCACAACATATCACTTACTAACAAAATATTTTTAAATAATACACAATCTAAATGTAGAAATCATGGTCCTCTAAGTCACCCATGACCGTTGTTAACAAACTGCCCTGTCGACTGCCTAGGATGTCCTTGCTTTTACTTGAAAAAAAAACATTTTTGAAAATGATGAAAACGTTATCTTTTTACTTTTTCTCTTCGGCTTAATGTGGACAATTAACCCATCCTCTCGTGACCTTTCCTTTTCGTTCTCCTTTTCATTTTCCAACTCCTCGGTCTTGAAGCTTTACCCCAGCTGATGGTTAGTTAACATCCGATCAGCGAGCCAAACCTTGGCCCACAAGCACTCATTTTTATTTAGATGTACATCAACATTTTATGAGGGTAATTGCCACAGCCTTCGTAAACATTTACCTATGCAATCACACATATGCATAAGGTCACAAAACATTTTCAATTTTCATTTAGTGATGCAACATAAAATAACTTTCTCACATAAACCACCATACATCATAATCATGCATCACAATCATAAGAATCATATTTGGCAAGTTTAGTTCCCAACTTGCATTAAGCAACCCGGCGTAAAGTCACCTACCTTGTCAATGAATTCAAGAAAGAAAAAGAAGCTATTAACGCCTCATAAAAAGATCCTTTGCCCAACCTACGAAAATTTTCAAGAAATTAGTACTTGAAACTCTCAACCTTTGGGCTTAAATTTAAAAAACAACTTAGGTCCTTACTTTCAATACTTAACTAATCCAAAATAAATATTTAGAGGATTATCCAAATGGTTCCCAACTCAATGCCACCTTTAGACCTTAATGGCCTGGTTTGAAACTACATAAAAGATTCCCAAGGCTAAAATGCAGTCCGAAAATCTCAATCGAACACAAATAACCCATGGGTGTTTGTTACTTACAAAAGGCTAAAAATTCGCGTCGCACGCGCCGGAGAAGAAGATGCCTGTGCTCGGTGTCGTCAGAGGAACCCGACAGCGCCGCTGTTCGAAACAAGGGCCCAGCACGTTGCTGTCACCGCCGTAAAGAACCCAAAACTGCCGCTCATGAAGGAAGTCGCCAATTGCAAAGCAAAGGTCGTCGAAGCTGCAGAAAATCGACCACCCGCTGTTCGCGAAACCCAACCGCCGATGCACAAGACTGAAGATCGGAGAGAGATCAGACACGTCGTCGCTACGCCGGAGAAGAAAACCCACTCTGGCTACGGAAGCAGACCCGATCGCTGTTGAAGGAGCAAGTCACCAGCGTTCATTCGTTATGGGTTCCAATCGCCGGAGCCAGATGGAACGCCGGCCGAAAAGTCGTCGTTGGAGCTACAAGGGCTGGCGGCTGGTGTGCTTCCACGAAGAAGAAGAATATGAATAGAGAGCGTGAGGCTAGGGTTCTTTTATTTTCTCTCTCTTTTATTTTTTAATTCCTTTTCTCCTTTGACCTCATTAAATAATTTATCCATAAATAGAGGTCCCTTTCCTCAATTTTTAAAAATCTAACTTAATGCTTCAAATTAACTTCAATTTAAGAAAAAATCTGAGTAGACAATATTTGAGTAGCTTCAAACGTCAAACTTAAACCAAAAACTTCTAGAGAAATTAAATTCTTAAAATTATGAATTTGAGATTTAAATCTAATTTACTCCAATTAAATTTTAAATAATAATTTCAATTAATTTAATCAAATCCAAATTAATCTTTAAAATATAAAAATTAGTCCTATCTCAAAATGAGGGGCGTTACAAATATAATGTATGCTATTCTATATTACATTACACTAATATATTGATTTCAATCAAACTTTACATGTAGATTTATGATGTAAGAGAATGTAACATTTAGAATGTAATTAGAGACTCATAATGACCCGGAGGAAAATTTTACTCCAAATTAATTCTTCAAAGTTTCATCGTCTTGTCTTCTGCCTCAAATAAATGTGTCAACAAGGTGGAGACACAGCCCCCTAATATGAAAAGATGAAATGGTGGAAGACTTCGAGCAACAAACAACAATGAACAAATGAAAGTGGAGACTATCTAGATTTCAACTCGTGGTATACAGCCAAGTAGTAAGGGTTGAGGAGTGAACTTCAATGAATACCTATAGTTTTTTTTTTTTAATAAGAAACAATTTCATTGATGTTTGAATTACAAAAGAAGGGAGAGAAATCACAAACCAAAAGAATTACAAAAGACTTCTCCAACTAGTAGTAAGACAAACAAAAGTGTAAGATTTAAGAAGAAGAAGAAGTTACCATCTGCACCAAGATATATTTAGCTAGCTGAAGAAGTTACCATCTGCACCAAGATATATTTAGCTAGCTGAGAGGGGGCAAAAGATTTTTGTTCAACAGTATACTTTAAAAGTAATATTATCTATTTTATTATACTTGGTATCTAATCAAGCTGGACTTTGCCCCATTTCAATTCAGAATTCTTTCCTACACTACAACCTAAACAATCTCTGGAAAACACATCCTCTTTAAGGGAGCTCCAGTTGCCAAAATTACTTCAAATATCTCTAGAATCTATATATAAACAGAGTCACCTAATTCCAATCGTTTGTTTGGTGGCCAAATAAACGAGGGAAATTCGAAACAATGACATAATTCATAATTCATAGATAGAGAATAAGATAAAAGCACAATTTCAAAGACCAACAAAAATTTCGCCTGAGAATGCAAGATTATGCCTCTAGAACAGAAAAGAAAAGCAAAAACAAAGCACTAAACGATGAGAGAAAATATATTTACCATTCTACACCAAACTGATCTCCTTGACGAACAATAAGAAAGAGTTTGAAACTGAAAGAGAGAGAGAGAGAGGGAGACGTACCAGAGAAATGTAGAAAGAGAGAAGCATCTCGGTCGCTGCTAACTCAATTTCGTATCTAAATACTGCTTGGAACTAATTTGGGCCTTGGCCCCAATAAGCCCACATAAAGACGGCGCTTGCTAAAAGGAAGAAGGTGGACTTGTGAGGCTGAGAGGAAGAAGAAAGACTACTAGCTAATAGATTACATGAGGTTCCATCTCAAAATTAATTGGCAATGAGAGGAGTAGCCCATGTATCTTATAAATTGTGAGGTATCTCTACATTTTTCCAATGTGGGATCCTCAACACTAGCTATGTTGTTAAAAGTGCGATGCTGCTAAACAAAAAAAGTGGTATGAGGTATGGGCTATAGAATTGAGTTTTTAATTTAACATGTGTTTACGCCAGATTTCAATGGAAAAAATATATATATATATATGTGTAAGTGAATTTAATTTGTATTTAATTTGAGTTTAGTGGAGTACAATCTTTAATGTTTATCATTTGATTCTTTCTCTATCTCAAGTGTAATTTGTCTAAGGGCTTTACAGCTTGTTCTCGGACGTAGATTTGATTTGAGGACTTCATAGCATGTTCTCGAATGTGAGTTTGTCTTGAAGACTTTGCAGCTTGTTCTCGAGATTTAAGCTTCAATTAATCTTTAGAGTCTTCGAGTCTTCAAGTCCTAAGCAACCTGGAACCAATAACGTTACATATACCATACTGCTATAGAAGACAGGAATACCAGTTAGACTACGGGACGTGTACACCCGAAATTGGTGAGCTACTTACTGCCCTTTAAGTTAAGAGCTAGTAGTACTATCAACATCCACAAAGGATATCGTAATTATGGCGAATACGTTTTTCTTGCTTGCCACATACCTGAAATACAAACTAAGCATGAGCATGTGAACTAAGCCCAGGGGATGATCGAGGATTGAAGGTCTGAAATTGTGGACATAGGGCGGAGGCATACCAGGCTTAATAACGACCAAAGACCATTGGATGATCGGGAAATACCACTGAACAAGCAAGGGCTAAAAGCATGTTCAGCATCTAAGGACTTTAGGGAGTTTTCTGACATTATTTGCTATGAATTCTCTCTAAGTTCTCTAAAGAGTTTTAAATTTCCAAACCTTCAAATGAATGAGAGTTTCTCTATTTATAGAGTTTTCCATGAGTATGTGGGCTTGAGCCATAATAACTTTTGAGCTAAACCATTAGACTTGAGTTTTCTTAGTTTTGGGCCTAACAATTTGAATTTCTGTTTTGTTTACCTTGACCGAAATTTTACATTACCTAATTTGACTAAATTATCTTTAATTATTTGGTCAAATGAAGACATGTGGCATTTTCATTTAGGATTTGTCAATTTTTGTCTTCAAATTAAATTTGAGACACATGTCAATTTATAATTTGTATCAAATTTATTTATTTGTAGTTTCGTCATTAATTTTTAATAATGATATGACAATTGGGGATTGGCCGAAATTTTTCGGTCAACAACATGTTCTAATTTGTATTATTTAAACAATATATTTTAATTTAATTATTTTTATGTGACATTTTAATTTAATTAATAATCGTTAATTTAACAGAATGATTGATAAATCTGGAAACTTTAGAGCTATAATTAGGCATTTAGAAATATGAAAAAATTATTGGCATAAAGATATGTAACTAACTACTTTGCCCTTTTAAATTTTATATTATTCTAATAATTTAAATTTATTATTAATTTATAATAATAATTTAATTAATTATTTTACTACTTATATGTTAGAAATAGAAATAGAAAAGGACTATTAACACTATATATGACTATTCAAAGAACTCTAAAATATATGTTTTCACATGGATATTTGTACTATATTGAAATTTTTTTACAAAAATACTATACTAAAAATCGTTGCATTACAATACTAAGACAATAACATATTTATTTAATAAATTACGTATTGGCACAATTTTAAAAATCATTATTATTTTTAAACTCTAAAACATATAAGTTCATATAATCAGACTAACCATACAACATGAGTATTAACTATAAATATATATATATAAATATATAAAAGTGTGAAGGTGAAAAAACTTTTTTAAACAATAATATTATTTGTTTTTTACTTAATACCTAAATTGTCCGTTACTTAGAATATATATGTATATATATATCCCTCAATTAGAGTTTATTTAGAGTAAAATTAAAAATAGTAATAATGAAGAAAAAAAAACTGAAATGATTCTTTACTATGTCTATTACTTTTCATCAATTAATTTGCTAATTTAATAAGAAAAAGATGGAGTTCCTCCCTCCAAATATTTCTACCTAGGAATAGCCTAAAATTACAATCATTTTCCAACCGCCACAAATAGCAAAATCTTAACAGAGTCTCCATGAATGACAGAGCTACAAAACATTAGCCATTTTCAAGAATAAAGGTTAGTAAATTAGAGTTTGGTTTTAGATATCAAATACAGCATTACAACCACAAAACACACAACACAAAGCTACATCAACTCTTTAGTTTCTGGATTCACCAATGTCATGTTGTTCTTTGCCATTCATAAGCGGAGATGTCGACGACATTTCGGGATCTGGTTTTGAATTTATGAGTAGCTTAGATGCTTTCTGTTCAGAATTCTTGAACTTTATTCTTAAGCCAAACTTCTTCAAGATCATGTTCCATCCACCCTTTGTCTTGACCAGCTTGTCCAGCTCTTCCTTCATGCTCAAGCACTCTTTCTCCAGCTCCGAGACACGCTCTTTCATGTTGTCAACAGCGAAAGTGCGGTTTTCGGTTGTGCAGGCATCAACATATGGTGCTGCTGCATTGTTTCTTCCAAGTGCAGCCAAGTTGCCACTGATGTTATGTGAATTTTCAATGTTGTCCGAGACAAATAACCAACTGGCGACTGAGGTTCGGAGTCGAAGTTGTTCGAAGAAGAGAACTTGGACGACGACACGGAGCGGTAGTCTTTCGTTTTGGGCAGCGTGGGTGCTGGCTTCCAATGACAGCTTCCGGCAGTTCATAAGCCTGCAGATTTGTTCCCTTTCAGAGTCTGTTAGCCAGTGATGAGCCTGTCAACGTACAAGCAATATTAGAAGCATAAAGAAAAACTCAAAAGCAAACAAGCAGCAAATCTAAGATCACAATTCACAGATACTAGATAATTACAATCTAATTTTTCACATGAACACGAGTTCAATTCGATTTTTGATTGAGTTTTAAACTGGAATCTTTCTTATAGGGGAAAGTTTCAAATAATAGGACTGATGTAGAAGAAGATACCTTGAGGTAAATATCGATAGCGCGGTAAATTCCATCGTCGAGTGGTCTGGCAAACTCAGGAATAGCTGCAGCTAGTGACTGAAATTTTGGTAACTTAAGATTAACATCAGGTGCAACTTCAGCAAGATATCCATCAATGAGATTAGCCACCATTGTCAATGGAGTAACTGAATTGGATCCCATCAATTGCCCATCCTCAACTGTGGTTGAAATGCAGTCATTTGCATTACGATCGAGTAGCATGAAGTGATCAAGAATTCGCTGAATACAATCGATATCATACAAGGTCTCGACCGAGTACCCCATGTTCGGTATTAGAAGATCTTCAAGAGCTGCTTGTTCTAATTGTGCCCCAATGCGTTTTTCAAGGTTCTCCCTACACGAGAAGCTGGAATGTAAAATCATGGAGGTTCTCAGAAGCCTAATCAGGAACTTTGTTGGTGTCACACACTTTTGATGAGGAAGTAACTCAACTATCTCTTCAAGAAGTCTCCTTTGATCTACTTCCGATGAAGCCGAAACATTCGATACCGGTGCGCTAAAGGTTCCGTCGTCAATGCTTGCTTGCCTTCCCAACAAGGGAAGGTGCCTTCTAGCATAATGAATGAGAGAACCAACAATTATCTCAGGCTTCATGCCTCTTGATCCAACTTCCAAAATCAGTCTTTTGTATAAAGGCAATTTCAGGAAGGACACGTCTTCAAACCACCAGTCTTCCCTTACTTTTCGTGATTTGGTTGATACGTGTATTCCATTCCAAAACTCAGTTCCTTCCGAGCTTTGCATCGATTGAGGTCCTGAAACAGGCCAGCTGAACAAACTTGGGTCTACACAAGCTTTCATTGCCAGTGAATTTATACATCTTGAGACAATGTGAAGCTCCTCAGCATAAGATAACATCTCTTCACAGGTTTCAAGAGCTTTGATCGAATCCGACCAGTTCCCAAAGACTTCGTTTAGGAAATTCTCGGATTGCATTATAAGATTTCCATTTCCATAATCCTCATTCATTCCAAGATACTCGGCTGCGCACCTGAGCTGGACTATGTTGAGTGCAGTGAGCTCCATTTTAACACCATAACAAAATTTGGCTACAAGTAAGAAGGCTTTGGCTCCACCAGGAATGTCATGAAGTTGCAAAACACATTTTCTATCATCCTCTCCACAAAATTCTCCAATAAGTTGTTCTAATACTCCACTTCTAGACAGCAGAGGAAACTGAAGAAAATACAAGAAGTGGTAGGAAAGTATGATTTCAATTTTCAAGTTAGCAAGTGAATTGAATGATTTACAACATGTAATGCAACCAAGGAGCTTAACTTCCTAAACCATCCTTAACAACATAAGCCTTGATATGAAATCGAAACCTAGTAAGCTTTCGCCCCTACATGAACCGTTTTGTAGTCCTATAAATCGATGAAGGTGAAGATTATGATAAATTATGACGTTACATTGCTCACCTTGTGTAGACGAAAGGAGGTGTTCCCAACTTCAACAATGACATCACTTGCCAGCCCAGATGAGCAAAGCCTAAATCAGAGGGAGTTCATTTTGATAAGTTTCCATTTAAACAAACACTAACACAGAGGGATGATTCGAAGGTCGAGTTCAAATGTCGATTAACAACGAGAATCGGAAATGCTAAATATAGTCTACATATTAAAATCCAAAATGTTACATTATAAAGCTGAAGATAATTCCATAGATCATAAACAGAAACAACTCCATTGCCTTTTAACATAATTTCAGTTGTTTGTTTTTGTCCAAATTGAAGTTTTCTCCAACATTTACACAGAAAAACAAAACTATCCCATCAACCAAATATTCAAAATGCAGTTAAAGTTTGTATGTGAGATGGAAGCATAAAAAGGGAAATGTCTTAATAAGGGAAATGTATTGACAAACATATCATTGATTCAGAAGTTCCTTACATTGGAAAAATCAAACAAACACTGATTTCTCAATAATGATTACCCTTCAGCAAATAACTTCCTACAACACTGAATTTATACCAAAATTTTCATATAAAATCAAGCTTAACATTACACTAAACTCGTGGGGGTTTTCAACTAAATCCATGAACAAAAATCAACCACACTCATTTCCATCCAAACAGAGAGAAACAAAGACGAACTAAGGTAATCGAAACTGTAATCATAATCCATAAGGATCAAAAACGAATTCGAAAAGGAAAAACAAACAGACCAAGAATCACCATCGAGGTGAAACACTTCCGATTTAGATCCCAACTTCGCAGACGTCATTGAAGAAGAGTATCTCAAGCTCCACTCTCCAATGTCATAGAGAAATAGTATCACAATGACGATTAGACGATGAAAATTGAAAGAAACCGATAATGGGTTTTTGTAATTTTATTCGATTCGATCTCTTGAGCTTCTGGGAGAAGAAGAGCGATGGTCCCGAGTCCAAAGGAGGTATCTAGGAGAAAATTCAGTTCCTGCAGTTACACGAAAAAGGCAGTGTTTGGCAATTTGCAGTTATTTTTTTTTCATTTTACGTTGGAATTTGGGCAGAACTTTAATACAAATAATACATGGAGGATTAATATCAATATATATCGAATATGAAATATCCAATCTTATAATAAGTTTCCATTTTGTTTGCATTGAGATGATAAATTTGGGACACCATTTCCATAAAAGGTGAAAAGATTATTGTTTTCAAGGAAAATGTTTTGTTTATTTATTTTTCATGGAACAGTTCTATGCAAAGAATGTGCGTGCAGGCCATGGAATTACCAAGTTCTTGCTGCCATCAATGTCGAGCTTGTGTTATTATGATTCTTTTTTGTCTGCTTGGGCTTTCTTGTAATCCCGAAACAAACAAGATTTTAAGTGAAACACTTTTGAAAATGGGAAATATTGTTGGGAAGATTGTTGTATGTTGATGAAATATGAAAGTTGTAGTGAAGGGACCAGTTTAGTCCATGCATCTATTCATGTGACAAAAATGTTCTATCAGACATATTATTCAATAATGTGTATGTATTATATACTGACAGTTGAAACTTTAGCATAACTTAATTTAAGTTGTGTATATACTCTCAACTTAGATATTTGAATCTCATCACACCACGTGTCGTTGAACGAAAAAATAATAATAATAGTATATATAGTGAAAGTTTGAATTATATGTTTAGTCTTTCTAAGCATAGTTTAAAATTTTGGAAGAAACTTATAACAAGTTTTTATTTTTATTTTTATTTTTTTTGAAGTGGAGTCATTTAAATTTTATTGTGTTAGTTCAACCATTGCAAGGTAGGGATTAAATCGTCGATCTTTATGATGGTAGTTGATATCTTATTCATTGAGTTATGCTCATATTGATGAGTTATGCTGAATATTAGTTGATTGTATTAAATTAATTGTTATATTCATAAAATTTGTTTACTTTTTTTATAATTAATATTTATGTTTAATAGAAGTTAAAAATGAAAAATCGGAAATATTACTAATGTATATTATATTTACTTGACCATTAATTATGATTTCATATTTAATTTATTATGTTACATGTTTTATTGAATAAATGTCATTAAATATCGAGGGTCATAATTTCATTTAATACATTAAATGACTTTTATTTGTTACGTACCATTTTTTTAATGCCAATTTGAGTATAGCTCATCTGATTTAGGCATATACCTTCGACTAAAAGGTCAAAGATTTGAATCTCTTCACCTTCAAGTGTTGTTGAATTCAAAACAAAATATATCTTCATATGAGATGCTAGAAGTTTGAATCTACCAATTCCTCATGTTTTTTAACTAAAAAAAATCTAAATACTTTAAAGCTATTTTTTTAAAGTACGTATAAATACTTTAAAATGATCTATCTCTTGCATTTATGACAAAAAGTCACAAGTGACTCAATTTTACTATTTGCCAACATAAGTATAGCTCAACTAACATAATACATGGCCAACAAGAGCATAGCTCAACCGGCATAAAGTATGGGCTTATGACCAAGATGTCATAGGTTCGAATCCCCCCACTCCTAAATGTTGTTGAACTAAAAAAAAAAAAAAAAAAAACTAACATAATACATGTACCTTCGACGAAGATGTCAAAGGTTCAAATCCCTCACCCCACATATTTTAAATAAATATAAAAAAAAAAAAACAAAAAAAAACAAAAAAAACAAAAACTCAATTTCATATTTTTTAAGGTTAAAAAAAAATCGTGAAAAAAGGGTTGCAACAACAATGAGAAAGGTGTTCTCTAATCCAAATAGAGTTAAGAATCAAAATGATTTATTTAATTATCTTTTTTAAGTCTAAAGACTAAAATAAACATTTTAAAATCTTAGGATTCAAAATGGAATTAAGCTTAAAGTTAAAAAATAAAATGAACAAGAAAAAAGATATCTTAAAAACATAGAGACTAAAATAAAATTTAAACCTAAAATATATAAACAGTTTATCAACAATTATTAGACAAAATGTTTTTATTAAATTTATAATAATAATAATAATAATAATAATTGACATATTTAAACAAATATAGGACTGAAGTTCAATCAAATATATAAGAAATAAATTATAAACTTGTATAATTTGCAAATTTTTATAAACTTAGTAATTTTTGTAGTTAAACAAAATACGGGGGATTGGACTTTCAAACTTATGTTGGGGCAAGGAGTTGCAGGGAGTAGTTAATATGTCTGGGGAGTTAGGAAGTCTGGGGAGTTAAAAAGTTTGGGGAGTTAGGAAGTCTGTGTTTGGGGTGCAGAGTTGTTTAGTCTGGAGTTAGGAAGTCTGTGTTTGGGGCAAGGAGTTGCAAGGAGTAGGAGTTCTGAAGTCTGTGTTTGGGGTACAGATTTGTTAAACTTGGAGTTCTGAGGTCTAAGTTGATTTTATATAGTTTTTTCCTACAATTTCTCAAAATTTCATTATTAAGAATTTGTTCCCATGAATTATAAGATTGAGATTTTTTGTTTTTATTAATTTATGTATATTTTACAAATTTCTTTAAAGTAAAAATAATAATTTTGAACAAAATACCCCACATTCTTTTTTTTCAATATATCTCACATTAATTATTCATTTATCTTGGATAGTTTTCAAATAAAAGAGTCTTACAATACTTTTTAAAATATTACATGTGATTTGGAAATATTTCAATCCATTAATTTAAAGGGATTCAAATAAACTTCAAGATTTTTACGTTTTTATTCTTTCAATTCTAGAAATAATATAGATTTGTTTCCGTCAATCCTAAAATTGAGATTTTAAATTATATTATTTTATGAATATTTTACAATTTTATTAGAGACTTGTTTTCTTCAATTTTTAATTTTTAATTTAAGATTTCTTTTTCAAGCTTAATAAAATAATTTTTTTTTACATAATTTAAGATTTTATTTTTCTAACTAACCAATGTAATGAATTATCTAAAGTTTGATTAATTTGAAAATAATATATTCTTTGAAGTTTTAAAATAACTAAGTTAAAATAAAATATCAAATATTTATGCTATTTTAAAATAATTAAGTTCAAAATGAATATATATATTTTTTAACATCATTCAAAATGAATATCATACATACTTTTGTTCAAAATACTATATATTTATGTTATTTATTGTAATAATTTTATTTTATTAAGTTTAGAATGAGAAATTGTTTATCTTTTTACTTTGAATATGATTAGTTTGAAAATCAAATTTTTTTAATACGTTAATCTTTTTTAATACTAATTTTCTAAAATGTAATACGGGTTAGTTTAAAATATGTTTTTCTTATCTTCAAATTATAAAATTATATATATTTTTGAGCTATTAATAAAAAAAATAAGCTTAAAAAAGATGAGATTGTTATTTGTTATAAGTAATTTTAGTTGAAACTTAAAAAAAAATTGTAGATGACAAATGGAGGAAGTGAAATAGGAAGATTTTTATCAATTAAAAAAAATTGCTATGTAGTACTCTAATTTATATTAAAAAATCAATTTAAATAATAGTATCATGTCTAAAATATTCTTATATAATTTATATTTAAAAAATAAAATTATAGAATAAAAAGAAAAATATTTTTGTTAAAAATTTGATTAAAATTATAGAATAAAAAATAATTATTTATATTTAATTAGTAATTAGTAACAATGATGAGAAAATTTATATAAAAAATAAAGAAAAATTTTCAAATTAAGAAATTAAAAAAAATAATGTAAAAAAAGCAGAGAGAGAAAGGAGAGGGGAGAAGAGAGAGAGGTATGAGTGAGGTGAGGTGAAGAAAAAATGAGATAGGAAAGTTGTGGGGCCCACAATGAGGAGTTGGAGAAGGAGATAATAAGTTTGTGGGGTCCACAATGGGGAGTTGGAGAAGAAGTTAATAAATCTGTGGGGTCCACAATAGGAGTAAAATTATCCTTGGGCCAAACAAGGAGTTGGGGGGAGTTATTAACTTCTCCCAACTTTACTCCCCCAACTCCTCAATCCAAACACCCCCTAAAAGATAACAAATATCTTATCTACTCATCTATGCTCACATCCACAACCTAGTAATTTATTTTAGGGCAAAAATCAATTTATAACCCTAAACTTTGGAGTTGTATAAATAAAAACATTAAATTGATAATTGTATCAATTTAAATCCTAAACTCAAGTGTATCAATTTATACTTTTTGTTAGATTCCGTTTGAAAAATGTTAGTTTACTCACAGGGACAGATCCAGATAATATAGTATGGGGGGGCCAAATTTTAATAATGTCTTAGAAGCCAACAACAACATTCCGTTATATCAAGTAACAATCAACTATATTTGAGAACCTTTTAGAAATCATTTTAAAACTTTAGGGACTAATTAAAATCAAATTCAAACTCTGGAGACCAAACATGTCACTTCAAATATAAACTAAGTTTAAATATCAAAAATCAAAAGTGTTTTTTACCATTAAAAAATAATAATAATAGTTTAAAGAACTATAATCCAAAAAAATGTATTATCATATGTTTTCAATGAATTATAAAACATATGTATGATACAAAATTGATACGAATTCAAAGAAAAAATGACAGTAGAGCTACATTTGTATTAAAATTTGTGAGTTTTGGAAGAGTTATTCAATGTTAATTTGTGCATTAATCAAGTATAAATTTGTGCAAAACTTGATATTATTGAAATGGGTGATTTTATAAAGATTTTCACATTTCTTTTTATTAAAATTAGTGGGTGAATTAATGAAAATTGAATAGATGGTAGAAATTGCAAAAATTAACTAATCCTATTATCTAATTTAATGAAATTGAAAGTTTAGAGTGAAAATTAATACAACAAGCCAGAAATACAAATTTAATTTTTCCATAAAAGTTAATTAACCTTTTTTTAAACAAAATTGAATATACATAAAAGTTATTTAAAGGAAAAAAAAAAGTTGGAGGCCACATATTATATATATATATATATATATATATATATATGCTATTAAAAAAAAAGGGTGGAGGAGCCAAAATTTGCTTCTGTTTACACACGTGCAAACTTATAATTGTATCAATTAAACTCCTGAACTTTCATAAGTGAATCAATTTAGCAAATTGAAAATCGTAAATGCATCAATTCTTACATGTGTATAGACTTCTTAAAAAATCTAGACCATCCATTTGAAAATCGTCTATTATTTGAAATTGAAAGTCTAAATTGATTCACTTATGAAAGTTCAAGAGTTTAATTGATTTAATTATAACTCTTATACTAACATTTTTCAAACAAAACCAATAGAGTGTGTAAATTGATATACTTATGAAAGTTCAAAATTTAAATTGATACAATTATTAGTTTAGGGTCTCTAAAGTTTAGAGGTATAAATTGATTTTTGTCATTTATTTAACTTAACGTTCACTTTAATGGAAAGTATATTATTTTTCATTTTACTATCAAAGTAATATTACACATGATTTTTTAAAAAAATTATTATATTTTCTTTTTGTTATATATATACATATATATTATCCAAATGAAAAATGCTTAGCAGTTTTGCCAACCTGAGATAGCTAAACTGGTTAAAAAGTATGTACCTTCAATCAAAATGTTAAAGGTACAAATTCTTCATCTCCTCCTATTGTTCAACTTAAGAAGAACATATTTTCTTTTAGGGAAGAAATATGAGACAATAAATCCAACTAAAATTTTTAATTATTTTAATAGCAACATTCTGTAAATGTAAACTAAACTTTTTTTTTTTTTTTTTAATTCAACAACATTATGGGATGGGAGATTCAAACTTCATAGCTTTTATCGAAGGTACGTGCCAATTACGAATCAACTACGCCCATTTTGACAATATAAATTAAACTTAAGCGAACGTCCAGATTCTTAAAAATATTATATATTTATAACATTATTATTATTTTTAATTTTAGAAAAAGAAAAAGTACAAGAAAATGCAACCTTCGGCCTATTGAGCCCAAATTTGTCATCCGGCCCGGCCCAGCATTCGGACGCTTGTAGTGTGGTGTTGATGCAGGTCGTTGAAAACTTTTGTTGAACCGTAGAAGACGAAGTGGCCATGGAAGCTCTGCTCAAAGCTCGACTTGCCCTAGTCTTCTCGATCATCACTCATGTCTCGTTGCTGACCTCCGCTTCTTCTCACGAGCTTCAGATCGTCAACGCAGAGAAAAGAGTGAGATTACAATCTCTCATTTCCTACGATAATTTTTAATTCTTAATTGTTTGATTTGAAATTTTGTTTCGGAGGCGGCAATTTCTTACTCTACACTTTAGTCCGCTCCTGGACGTGGCCTCTGTTTGATTCTTAGGAAATTCCTATTGAGTGGTAAAAGAAATTAAACGAACAAAGGGAAGTAGAGTGGAACAGCATTTTTCATTTGGATGATTAGTTCAGATATGGATCTTCTTTCAGTTTATTGGTAGTTGAGATGAGACAATGTGGACGTTATGTATAGTGACTTGTTTGAATTTTGATATTGGAACTCCAGCAGTCTGTCAATATCTGAATTCTCAATATAATATTTAACGAAGACCCGGAATAATTTCGTTTCTCGGAACTCTGGTTCCAATCTTTGAGTTTCACTAGAAATATGTACTTATATATCTTGTTCACGTTTAGGGAAATTGAGGTAGTTTTCGGAAATGCACGATCGAATTATTTTCGCGAATATCTTCTTTTGATGTTATTTTTCGATATGCTAAACTGTGACCATTATTTGTGCAGATTGACTTGACTTCTCACATCGTGAAGGTTTTCCTTACATTGAAGGTACTTTAACTCTGTTTTTATCTGAATGGATTGCCCCAGAATCCCCTCTTGCCTGTAAATGTTTTTGCAGATGCATCTTACTGTATTTTGTTTCTTATTTTATTTTTTTAAGGTGGAAAATACTGGAACGTCGCCAGCTTCAGATGTCCTTCTTGCTTTCCCACCTACAGAATTTGATCATCTGTCACTAATTAAGGCTGCTATTGCTACTGGAAAAAAGAAGAAAAAATCTTACGTTCCCCTTGATGTAAAACCAATTGAGCTACTTGATGCACCTAATGGAGCTAAAGGTTTCTCCATATCTTTGCTCAATCCATTAAGTCCTGGAGCAACTGCAACCTTTGAAGTGCTTTATATATCTACGCATACTCTTAAACCTTTTCCAGAAGAGATTAGTCAATCTGAACCTCAGTTGGTCTATTACCATGATAGTGCATATATATTGTCACCCTATCATATCAAACAGCAGTCAACTTTTATTAAGACCCCAAGCACTAAGGTGGAATCATTTACAAAGCTGGAACCCACTAACCGTGTCAGCAAAGAAATTAGATACGGACCATATGAAGATTGCCCTCCTTATTCATTTTCACCCGTACTGTTACATTTTGAGAATAATTATCCATTTGCTGTTGTTGAGGAACTTGTGCGTGAAGTTGAAATATCTCACTGGGGCAGCATTCAGATTACCGAGCATTACAAATTGGCCCATGCTGGTGCTCGACACAGGGGTGTTTTTTCGAGGTAAGAATTTTCTCTAATTGCGTAACAATTTAACATTATTATCATTTCGAATGCTATGAAATGTTTGTATGCCTCGTCCTTACATTATTTTCTGACTTTTCTGCCACCAAATTCTTGTCATCATTCATTTATGATATATAGAATCGAAAAAAATGGTAGCTTCTTGTTCGTACTAGCCATTTATCATAATAATGAACCTTCCCTAATCCTCATGCTTTTTTGCTATCAATTTCATTTGATTGATCTATTCTGTTCTCGTTTATAATGTTTCTTTTCTTTTGTCAGGGTTGAATATCAATCTAAACCATCTATTAGTGGTGTTTCTTCATTCCGACATCTTCTTGCAAGACTACCCCCTAAAGTTCACTCTGTTTACTACCGAGATGAAATAGGAAATATATCGTCATCACATTTGCGCACAGATTTTCTGAAGGTGATCCTGACCTTGCTATATTTTAAAATTTTCTTGCTCTAAAAATGGATGATGTTAGGAACTTATGCGATATATACATCTTATCACCACTTTAAATCAGAATCTCAGATTAATATGTTTCATGATTTAACTTGGCTGAAGTTTTCTAGTTTTCAATAATTAGGGATTGGGGGAAAAACGTTCTGTTATTAACTGATTATATGTTCCATGATTTGACATAAGATTTTATGATTGGGAATAATATTTGCTGGGAAATAATCATGGGTTGGCATAGTAGTCATTGGGACTAATGAAAATGTAAAGAGGCTTGAGGGAATAGGTTCAAACCATGGTGGCCACCTACCTACAAGTTTTCTTAGCAACCAAATGTGGTAGGGTTAGGTAGTTATCCCGTGAGTTTAATTGAGGTGCACGTAAAAACTAGCCTGGACACTCAAATATCAAAAAACGAAAAAGTTTGCTGGAAGTTCTGATTCAACGAGTATCTTCATTTGTCTATTACAGGTGATAATATTGATTTGGTCCGAGCCTTTCTTTTTATAATAGACATGGGTATTCAGTATTGGAGGAATTACAACTTAGGAATGCTAGTCTGTTTAGTGGGAATGAGAGTATAAGTTCTGATATTGTCTTTAAATTTATTTTGATGAAAGCAGAATGGAGAAATAATCATTACTATTATTCATTATTCTTTGTTAGAAACTTAACTTCAATTGGTATTTGACCAGTAAAAGTAGTGAAAGAAGGGTTTTTTTTTTTTTTGGGGGGGGGGGGGTGGATGTTATGGAAGTAGTGAGAGATTTCTAGAGATTATACTGTCTAGGTCAGTTTACAAGTTGGCAAATCAGCTATCGTTCTCAACTAAAAGTAAAGAGCAGGAATCAGAATAAGACACAATCAGAGTGATCATTCCCTTTCCCATTTCTGGAAAATAATATGACACCAGTTCAAAAATTTTATCATAGTGAATATGTGAAAAATGATACCATTGTCAGAGAGCAAGAAGTAAAATCTTTATGTTTCTAGCATTTTTTTTTGGTTCAGTTTAGTAAACATTAGAGTTTCATCAGAAATGACAGCATTTAAGCAGGACAACGCTCTTTTTGACAAGAGGCGTATTTTTTATTTTCTAGAAGGAAATGGAACAGTGACTCAAGGAGTCGCACCATTCACGTTTTAAATCATTTTACTTCCTAAGGAGCTTACAAATTGCGACATAAATAAGTCAAAAGGGCCTTGGAAAAAGGAATGGGTTCAATCCATGGTGGCTATCTACCTAGAATTTAATATCCTACGTGTTTTCTTGTAAACCAAAAGTAGTAGGGTCAAGGCGGTTGTCTTGTTAGATTAGTTGAGGTACGCGTAAGCTGGCTTGGGTGCTCATCGATATCCAAAAAAATAAAAATTGACATAAATAATAGAAATCTAATGTCACAAGAATCTTACACCTATAATAGCCGAAGAAACATTTTTTTTTCAAAAATCGTTTGAAACGTTTTAGTTTGCTTTGCCTATATGGTTGAACTTTTTTTTTTTGTTTCGCAGTCTGAACTTGAATTTGAACCGCGGTATCCTTTGTTTGGTGGATGGAAAGCTACTTTTGTCATTGGTTATGGGCTACCGTTGCAAGATTTCCTTTTTGAGTCACCTGATGGCAGACGGTACCTCAACTTCAGTTTTGGCTGTCCTCTTGCTGAGACCGCGGTTGACAAGTTGACCTTGAAGGTGGATCAAGCACTGTGATATCTGATTCTTCCTTTATCTGATTTCCTTCATATGTTACTTGCACGATACTGTTGTCGATCTTGACTAATTGACTTATTGTTACACGTTTCAGGTTGTTTTACCCGAGGGATCCACAGGCCCTTCTGCCGTGGTTCCCTTCCAGGTGGAGCAACACCTAGAGGTAAACGTTTCTAAGATCTTGTTATTGGGGTATGACCGATATGCCCATTTAGCCTTCTCTCTTTTTTTTTTCCCTCCATTTTTTGAGTTTAACAATTGTAGGAGTGGGATCAAACCATCACTTTTGGGATGGTAATTGGTGCCTTGTCCACCAAGCTATGCTTGGATTGACATATGCCCATTTAGCATTGACTGTTGAATTCCCTCTGGCATATATTTGCGTGGGATTATATCTGTTTCTGTTTATTTACTATGCCACGTCATTAAACCAACTTATGTCTGCAGAAGAAGTACTCGTATCTGGATGTTGTGGGTAGGACGGTGGTTGTGCTTGAAAAGAAAAACGTAGTACCTGAACTTAACTCTCCTTTCCAGGTAAGCTGCAGAATGTAAATGTATTTTCTTCTGTAATGTGAAGTATTAGTCTTTTGTAAATGACTTCATTTGTTAGTTCAGTTTATATTTTCCCCTTCCTTTCTGGTATTAAGTTGATTTCAACGGTTCTTGTTTCTTTTGACAGGTGTATTACAGTTTCAACCCAATTTTCATGCTGGCAGAGCCACTTATGTTGGTGTCTGCATTTTTCTTCTTTTTCGTGGCTTGTGTGGCTTATTTACACATTGATCTTTCCATTAGCAAGATGCAGTAATTTACAATTGCCAATGCCAAAGGTCCGTTTGCACTACCTTAAAAGGCAATTTAAGTTTCATTAACATAGTTTTCTTTGTGTTAATGCATTATTAGTGACTTAATAAGCTTCCATGAAAAATTATACCCGACATATCACACAGGTTAGAAGAAGTTTGGCATGGTTTTTAGGATTGTCAAAATTGATCTTTAACTAGTTAAAATCAGTTCTGAAATTTATCATGATGTTTGACTTTGACTGCGATCAAAAGCACATTATAAATCTCTTTTTTGCTCAACAATACTATTTTAAAGATTACTCCCAAACTCACTACTTTCTTATTTGCAGGGAAAAATGGACGATACTGGAGAAATCATGTAATGTTTTGACCGATGAGGGGAAACTTAACCTTGTAGAAAAATTTTGGATTCCATGGGTGCAGCCCGCAGGTTTTGCATTGTTATATTATTGGCGTGGTCAGTCCTTATCAGTTGGGCCGAAAACCCAAACATCTCCTTATCATTAGGACTATAATTCATGGCAGCCCTAACTTTCTCTGGAAAAATGTCATTTGGATTTTAATATATAGGGTCAGATTTCTAAATGACAATTATATACAAAATTTTCATATATAAGTATAACGACTATTTTCTATGAACTCAAAGAAAGAAAAAAAACAACTGTTTCCTATAATTCTCTCATATCTTCATTTTCTTTAATTAAAGAATAGCAAGTATGACTTAATAGTTTTCAATAACGATAAAATTCTACTCGATATCACATATTGTTATAACATTTAACTCAATCCTTTATTGAAATGCCTGTTTATAATAATTTAATTAACTTTTCAGTTATTTCCATTAAACTTTTAGGAAACCTAGAGAAGGTTAAAAGCGCGTCAGTTTCCACTCTCCAGTACCTCAAGGTTTCATAGATTTTAAAGATGAAAATGAACAGGGGTTTGTTTTTTCAGAAATCATTTTACTCGATATACTAAAAGTAAACGGTTGTAATTCAGTCTCAGAATAACTCCAACTATGTCTTACTACGTTGAGAAAGCACGTGCCTGTCAAATCATTAAATGTTTTAGAATTTATATATATATATATATTGATATTTTTTTTTTGAAACTTACATATATTGATATTCTAATAGTTAAATTATGATTTATGATCGCCCTCAGCCTTTATAGGCTCAGGTAATGTTGGTGCCTTTCTTTTCCCCCCGTCTTATTGCAGGTGTAGTCGATGCTATAAAAGGCTTGTGCAAGATGGCCCATGGGCCGACATCTAGCCCAAATGTAGCTTTCAAATTCAACCGACATGTCGGTATACTCTCTCTCTCTTTCTCTCTCTCTCTCTTAGATTGGATGTGTTGGTTGAATGCAGTGTTCAACCGGTTGCAGCAAACCTTTCTCACGTGGTGTCACGTGAGATTGCGAAATTTAAAAAAAATACATAAATAAAGAGAAAAGAAAAACAAATAAGAGAGGAAAGTTAAAGTGATGAATGAAACGACCACATTTATGCCAACGCTGAAACATAGTAGTCGTTAGAAATCTAATGTGAAGTTTGGGACCATTAGCACGGTCCACCAATTATCTCATCTTTTATCTTTTTGTTGTTTTTATTTTTATTTTTTTGGGGAGGGGTCTTTTAGAAAAGATTCCCACTGTCAAATAACTTTTTTGAAATTAAGGTAAAAGTCATTGTAACTTCGAAAAAGATTCAAAATAATTGAAATTCAAGGACCTTTAGGTGATAGGCTCACTCGACTGGGACTGTAATAGGCTTATTTGAATGAGACGATATTTTTAAGTTAGTTACCAATAGGAGTGCTCATGAGTCGAATGGAATATCGAATAAAAAAAACTTATTAGATCCCACCGTAGTTGTACCAACTCAAGACAATCTCAATTGGATTATGGATTCAACTCAATCTTAAGATATTTTGGTCATTAAATTTTTTTAATACCCTTAGTTAGAACAACTCCCAGCATCAATTATTGTTATTAAAAAAAAAAAAATAAAACTTCAATTCTTCCACCTATATTTTTTATATATAGTTTAATGATATTAAGCTAAAAGAATAGAGAGCTGAAGGACCAAACAACCAAATTAGAGGCCTTAAAGCGAATGATACCTTATTCATTTCAATAAATGCAGACCTTATTGATAAATATTACGTCCACTACTTCAATTTCAAGTTTAAATTTGGGTTCCTCTTTCCCTTTCCCTTTTACCTGTTATGTTTCTCAATTAAAACCAGAAATTTAAGTTATTGGGTGAGTGAAATGGACAATCAATGACGTTGCATGAATTGATTGGAACTTAGAGGCTCCAAGGTTGAATCTCAACTAGGCTTAAAAACCAAATCTTTTGCTTGTTTAATTAGCTTACAATAAATTCACTTTTATTTAGAATTGATCCTTTCATGTTTATATACTACTTAAGGGCCCGAAAAGAACAAAATTAAAAACTCGATTTGTGAAATTGAGATTTGTATAGTTAGTGTAGGTAGCCTAATAGGAATTAAAAAATCAATACAATTTTATTCCTTCAATTTATAACTCCAATTCATAAGAAAACTCATATATCAAACTTAAGCTTAGATTTTCAACTCCAAACTATTCAAATCCAAGCCATTCAACCCGTGAACTAAACACGTCTTAAAATAACTTGGATTTTTTTCATGAGCTTCTACTAGAAATAATGATAAATAATAAATATTGCTTCACAATCACATGTGAGACACTGACAATGAGAACTTTGGTTTCTTCTGACCTTTAAAAACAACAACATTAATAATAATAACAATAATAAGTTCAAGCTCTCTCTTCCTTGATGGCCTAGTTATCAGCAGATATTATGGTAGGCTGCCTCAATTTCACAAAATTCTTATATTAAATTAATTCCTCTCCACGTCACAATCGCAAATCTTCATTTTCCAATCCATCTCTTCCACTTGGCAAAATCGTGTCACCTCTCCCTAATACGACAAGTTCCAAATTAGTTGACTTTTGACTCTTGATAATTATAATACCATGCATTCCACTTTGAAATACCTTCCTCTACTCTTCTTACATTCACATGTCCAAGTGGGACTAAAAAAACAAGAAGTTGAAGAAAAATCCATCAAAATTATGCTTCATTTTTCAATAACCAATTTAAAAAACTTCCAACACATATTTGAGATATTTTGTTTTTATAGGGATTGACCGCTGGAATTAATTGATTTGAAAGGAATTTATATCCAGAAGAGTAATAATTGTGAAACGGTCATTCTCCATGGATTGATATTTGATATATAGGAGAACAATATTTTTCAATTGCTGTCCACCATTAAAAATGATGGAATTAGCAAATAAAAACTTGTCAACAGCTAAGTAGTAAATAGTGGGAAATTCATGTTGCATGCTGCACATACCGTAGGAGAGTATTTTTCTTAAATAAAATTAAGAAAGTTTTGAATTAATTAAGAAAATAGAAGATTCACACGCATAAAAATGGTGGGTAATTAGAAAATGCACCTTAAAAATCCAACTCCTTTTTTCCCAAATAGTAAACTCTTCAATTTGCGTAATGGACTAAAAAGTATTATGTGAAATTGACATTTTCTATTTTTGAAAAGTGAATTTTTTTTCAAAATAAAGAAAAAGGAAAAATAATAATAATTCAATAATGGAATGTGACGGCAAAGCAAGCAGTTGTGGGGATGTGGAGTCCCATGTTGTATCCACCGACGGCGTTTGTGACTCTCACGCAGGAACTTTTTGTCCGCGCTTTGTCACCGGCTTTAACCGGTACCCGGCCCGCAGAATTTTTGCGTTACCTGCTATATCCGGTAAATTCGTCGGTGGCCTTAGTGTTGTATCGCCTGTCGGTTACCGACACTTCGATCTGTTTTTTTTTTTTTTTTTTTTTTTTTTTTTTTGAAAATAAATTCGATCTGTTCTCTTTTCCACCTGTTTCCCGTTTTAATTTTCATGTGCTTGTTTTTGCTTTTTTTAAATTTAGTAAATTGTTAATTTATGGGAAACAGTTTGTAAAATGACAAATTTTAGAAAATTATTAATTGGGATCTTATGAAAATAAATGAACTTTTAAAATGCTTAACAACATGAAAAATTATCTGTGATTGATAATTGATATGAAAATTAGATACATGTCTATGTATATAATTGATGGTGCATGCATTTAATAAATTTATATGTATAACATTTTTTAATATATATATATATCATATTTATGTGCATAAATTTTCAAAATTGGCGTGCATACTTTAATCACATTGTCGTATAAAATGGCCCTTAATTAACATCTGTAGTTATTTATGTATATTAAGTCAGTTGTAATGTTATTTTAAAGTTATGAATATTGACATTACTAAATGAAAAATAATGAATTATGAAGTTCATCTCGTGTACTTTTTAAAAAAGAGGACCAAAAAAAAAACAACAAACATAATTTGATGGTAGCGACCAGTCCTTCAATATACATACTCAAAATCAACCAAAAAATATGTGTCGGTGATTATGACTTATGTACCTCATTTGGGGGTCTAAGAGTTGGAGCACCTTTTATTAGCACATTAATTTTTGTATGTTCTAAAAAATAGTATATGCAATTTTTTATTTTATTTTTTTTATTGTTTGAGAACTAAATTTGATTAATTAGCGGCTTTATACATTGAAGGGACATATTCTCTTTTGGAAAAGATGTAATCTAATGTATAAAATGTATGAGATTCCTCGTTTAATTAAGAAAGAAACTTCCTTTAAAGAATAAAAAACAAAGGTATACCTTTTTAACGATTTATTGCTTCCTATTTAAGAATCCTATTTTGAAAGAAAATTGAAACAGGCACTGAAAAAGTGTCACTTTTATTTATTTATTTGGTGTAGCCTTATTTCTACATTATTTTTTAAAGACTAAATGATAAAAATACTCTTGAACTTTGCTATTTGTTTAAAAAAATATTCCCATTCTTTTCAAAGTTGAAATATTATCATTAACCTTTTATAAACATTTCAAAACTATTCTTAAAGTAGAAATCCACTAAATTGTTGGACGAAAAATTGATGTGACGGTGACCTAAAACGACATGATAGTGACTATGACGTTTGAATGTATTAAGTCCTCCAAAAGAACGACACTCAAACATATCTATCAAACATTCTAACGATTTTCTACTTCAATGGTTTTTTTGAAATGTTTATGAAAGGTCAAAGATAGTATTACAACTTTTGATAGAATATTTTTGAAACAAAAGGTAAAGTTTAGTGGTATTTTTTATAATTTAATCTTTTTTAAAATACTAATTATGTTAAATTACAAATTTAGTCTCTAAATTTTTATGTTTGTGTCTAATATGTCTATGAAATTTATAAAGTTTTAATAGATCACTAAACTTTCAATTTTGTATCTAATAGGTCCTTGAGTCTCTGATATGAATTGTCTAATTAGTCTTTGAACTTTCAACTCTATGTCAAATAGGTCGATCTATTCAACATTCTTTAAACTTCACAAATCTATCATCTACAAAATTAGAAATTTATGATCCTATTAGATACAAAATTCAATTTTGTGTAATAAATTTGTTAATTTTGAAAATGTCAAATATGTCAAGAACTTATTAGACACAAAATTAAAAGTTCAGAGTTTTACTAGACACTTTTAGGAGCGGTTTGAGACGTGAGTTATAATAATATGTGGAATACTCTGAACCTCAAACACAAACTATTATAATACATGTTAAATAACTTTGCATCCTAACTCTACATACTATTATAACCAACAAACCATTATAATTCATATTATTAGAACTTATTCAGTACTTCAAACAGCTTCTTAAAATTTATGGACTTATTGACACAAAATTAAAAATTTAAAAATTTATTAAATACTTTTTAAAGTTTAAAGATTTATTGGACCAAAATATAAAAATTTACTACTAAACTGGAAATTTAACCTAATAATTATTCAAAAAAAAAAAAAAAAACCTAATAATTATTCAAATTAATTTTACATCTTTAAATGGAAAGTCGTTAGAAAACTATTTTATTTATTTAAATATCTAAAATTTTAAATCATGTACTTGCATTTTATTCTTAAATAGAATGATTGTACGGGCGTCGACCATAACTTATTTGGCCATTCTGATCATGGGCCCACCACCCCACCACATGATGCATCAGACGGGCGACTCGAGTCCACGTAAGTAAACCATGACACGTGGCAACCAACGATTGGTTTTGTTGTTTAAGGAAAAGTGAGGTATAAAAATATCTGATCCGAGCCGTTCGAATTAAATTGGGGATTTGCAAAGAATTAAAACGGATCTGAATATTGAAAATAAGGCTTAATCACGTGAGCTAGTCGTGTTTTTCTCAGACCAAATGTATGTTTCTTTTTTTTTTCTTTTTTTTTTTTTTTTTTGAGTTCTAAATGTATGCTTTTTGTTCTCAATATTTAAGTATTTTTCTAATTCATTATTGTTTTTAGACTTTTAATATGATTCCTTATATTTTCAGTAATATCATTTTTGTCAATGAAGGTTAAAATTGATCGATTTAAGTTTACGTATCGGTTTGTAGAAAACAAAAAATTAGTCACTTAGGAGGAACAAAAATTTTAAACTTACCAATAAATTAAACTTGTATAAGGAATTGAAATTTTTTGTCTAATTTCCTATCCCACTAATTATCTTGTCATACAAATTTATGATCAATTTTAACATTTTTTTTAGTTCAATCAATTTTAACATTGACCAATGAAAATGGTAAATTTTAAAAATAAAAAAAAATGTAAGGGACAAAATTGAAGCTCTCTTTAAATAATAATGACTTCTTTTTTTACAAAAATCACATATATTGGAGACTAAAATATATATTTAGCCAAAATTTTAAGGCTATGTTATTCTATATACTCTTGAACTTTGAGGTTAATTTCAACTATACTTAATTTCAACTTGACATGTCTACTGTCTTTGATTGTTAAAATATATTGAAAGAAACCCTTGAATAAATTTACCATTAAAACAAGTGATGAATCAATTACATGGTTGAAGAGTTTTAAATAGAGCAATGACAAAGATGACTTTTAAAAAATGAATGACAAATGTGACAAATATCAATAATCATTAGACAATCACTTTTCAAGCAACATTTGTTATTCATTTTTTAACCATCTCCACATATGTGATTGGCCTCAGAGGCGGATGTAAGTTGGGCTCGGGGGCTCGAGCCTCCCTCAACTTTTTAATTATTAATTATTATGTATTTGTATTAAAAATCACACTCCAACTTTGAGTTATTACGTTGGTTTGATGGATTAAGCCCCTAATATATATCAGTTCCCTTGGTCAAGCGTGGCTGCACATGTTCATTTGAATTATTTTCGTTTTTCCTTTTTTTCCTGTTTTCTTTTTCATTTTTAGCTCATTTTCGTTTTTTTTGTTCCTTATCGTTTTTTTTTTCTATTTCCATTTTTCGCATTTCTTTTCTTCCTTTTTCTTTTCGTTTTTGGTTTTTTTTTTTTGCAAAAGTAATTTTTTTTTTTCATATTTTAAAATAATTTAAATTTATGAAACTTTGTAAAGTTAGGGACCTTAAACACAAGCGTAAAAATTTAAGAACCAAATTTGTAATTTAGTCAATTTAATATCAAAATATACGAATTGAAAACAATATATATCAATACATCTATGTGCTCAAAATTATTTCTATATAGCTCACCTAACATAAAGTTTTAGATATGTCACTGATTGGCCTACTGGTTAATAGTACTTGCCATATTTGGCATTCATTTTTGAAAAGGTAAGTCCGTCATAACTTAATTCACAATTTAGTAGTCACGCTAGTTTTTCATGCATCATTTTAACTATAAAGATGTTTAATGAAAATTTTGAATAAATTTTGTTAACAATAAAGATGTTTAAAGAAAATTTTGAATAAAATTTGTTGTTGCCAAATTTTGGACAGGAGAAACCACATCTTACCTCTATGTGACAACGACGGTGAATTTGTATTTTTGGGGGAAGAATGCGGCTTGCAAGACAAGAAAAACTTGGACACCGGTGTGATGTAGGCCACACAGGCTCCAATGCTTAAGTCAGTGAAGGTTTTTTGAGAGAATTAGGTAGTTCTATGAGAGTTTTGGAGGATGGAATGAACTTATTTTGCTCTCCCTTCAAGAGAGGGCTTAAATACCTTCATTCCTAGGATTTTTTCGTGGGTTTTCGTCTTCGAATGGGAAAAGTAAAGATTGAACTGGGCTGAACCGAGAGTACACGGCCCATGAGAGATCGAGGCAAGGCCCAAAAATGGCCCTTGCCAATCTGGCCAGCCTCGGCCGGGCTGACCACGGGCTTGGGCTTCTCTCTCATTTTGGGCTAGTCTCCTATCAGTTTCGGTCCGTTTTAACTTCGTATTGAGTTTCTTTTCTCGTTTGACTATTCGTTTCAAACTTTTAGCCAATCCATTTTGTTGGTCCAATTTCACTCATAACAAATTTTAAACATCAAGAATATAAACAAAAATTTTAAAAAAATTACTAACCAAAATATAATTTAATTAGTTAAAGCATTATAATTTGGACTAGAAGGTTAAGATTCGAATTTCGTTGCTAAAAAACATTAACTTCAATGTTGATGGGCATTTTGAATAATTTGGCCCAACTTTTTTTAATATGACGGTACTGCAGATGATAAAAACCCAGAGTCTGGGAGCTGAAGTGAAGGCGGTGATTGTGTGGGTGGGCTCCACAGTAAGCTCAGTCAAACGGCCAATCAAGCCGATCAAACTGCAGTTCCAGCAGATCAGAAGGAAGGGAACGTGGAAGGTGGGTCCCAGTTGGACTAGACGTGGCATCTTACATGCCTGCACGAACTTGCCACGTGATCACTCCCGCGTTTTTCGCCGGGAATTGCCACGTAAGCGATGTGGCATTTTAATTTTATCTTTTACCCGAAGTTACGTTAATACCCCCACAGAATTTTGAATGGATAATTTTGTTTTATACAGAACGAAGAGTAATTTTGTTGGTAAAAGTTACGTAATACGTAGCCATTTCATTTCTCTCGCTCATGGAACTCACGTGCATGTGTGCGTGACCACCACGGCGCTATCGGAGGAATTTGAGCCGACAATCGGCGCGTGCTGCCACGTTCTTAATTACCCAAAAATTACTAAAATTTCAAGTGACACGTCAACCACATGTGCTTCCTCTTACTTCAAATCTCTCTCTCTCTAGGTTTGTAATTTGAAATTTTGGCAGGTCCACTAGTTTGATTCTTAAATTTTTATCAAATTTTAAAGTCTACCATTTCAAAACATAGTACGAATTTCAACATGACTCGACTAATTAAGACATTATGTTTTAAAGATTAAAAGTTTGAATTTTCACTAAAGAAATAAATTGAGTTAGAAATTTTTTTAAGGAGGTGAAACTTTTACATGCTAATTATAAAGATATATAATCTTTCAATTCTAAAATTTTAGGAGGGCAAATTAAAAAAAAATATATTTTTTTTTAATATAATTTTTTAATTAATTGGGACAAACTAAGAGAGCGTCCTCCTTATCCTACTTCACTCACCCTTTAAGACAATGTTGACGATATTCTTTTCATAAAATTTTATCAGAGTTGCTTGATAACAATTTTGTTTTTAGCTTAGAGTTTTAAAAACTTACATGTTTTACTAACACCTTGCGTTTTAAATGCTAAAGAGACTACTAATAGATTATCAATTTTTTTAGGTAAGTTTTCAAAATTTGGCTATGATTTTCAAAGTATGTAAGAATAAAATTATAAGATAAAAAAATATCGTTAATGAGCTCATATTTAAAAAAAAATCAATAAAATCAATAATAAAAAACTATGAAATTATTATTTTTTCCCCCAAAATATTACCATACATGTATTGAAGTGAAAGAATTCAAATCTACCTCTTAGAGAAAGTAGATATGTCTAACGGTAGAAGAACTATGTCGATGAGAAATTTATAAATTTGTATTTACTACAAACTATACTATACAGCTACCAACTTGAACATAATTCAGCTGATTAAAGTATTATAATATCAATTAAAAAGTCAAATATGTTTAAATCCACATTTCCATATCTGATTCAATTGAAAAAAGGAATAAGAATTGAAATTTGAAAGGGGGACAAGGCCAACGAACACATTTTCGATCTTCATCTTTATTTAAACAAAAAAATATTCCTCCTACCGGGACAAAAAATCTCGTCATTCTTGGTAAGAAACCATAAGAACGAAACATCCCCTAAGCTTCTCTTTTTCATTAATCAATAGTTCTATTGAAATTTAAAAGGATATGTTGAAGAAATAATGAGGAATCAATTAAGTGGATTTGCCCTAAATCAAGGCTACATTGGGCTAATAAATATGTAAAATGAGAAGAAAAAAAAAAGGTTGATAATAAATGTTATAAAAATAGATATAATCAAGGGTAGGGGGGCACAAAACCATGTGCCCTTTGTATGTGCAACCATGTGCATGTGGCTGAATTTTTGTTGCCGACACCTAGAAAATATATATTGGAGCAAATTGATTATTTTTACATTTATGAACATATTGTATTCCGATTTGTTGACAATGAGAGGAAAATCAAGTGATTGGACTCATTCATTGTTTTTAGGTCAAGAAAAATATCTTAATTTCCTTCTTTATATTATGCATCGTCTAATATAAAATAAATAGTGACATATGGGAGATGAGTAGCCCCACATGCTCGATCTCTATTTTTCTTTTTTCGGGTTAAATTATATGGATCAATTACATACTTAGGTTTTAATTTCATACTAGCACGAGTGTATCTCAGTGATTAAGGGATAAGTAAATTAGTTAAGATATTATAACTTCAACTAAAGTAAAAGGTCTAAAGGTTTGAATCCTGAACCCACATGTTAAAAAAAAAAAAAAGACATGCAGATCTTTTCCATAAGAAGTGGAGGTTCAAATTCTCATCCCCACATTTGTTGTACTAAAAAAAGAATGTTTTAATTTTATACCTATAATTTACTAATTTTAATAATTATCAACGTTAAATCTTACGAGAATTTTTTTAGTACAAGCAAAGAGATAGATTTTAAGCAACGTTGTGCTCAAGATCGCTATCAATGATTTAGTCATGGTCCCAAGTGACCGAATACCGTTGCTCAACTACTCGTTTAGCAATTCCATCAAGTATCAACCACCGAATTACGCGCTCTCTTTGCGTAACTGAAAAAGACAACCCATTTATGTATGTAGTAGTAATACCAGTAAATATTGTATTTCGAGAAACATTATTTTAACTTCTACCAGGTCATCCACTTCCCCCATAGTAGACAAATAGTAGATAATTTTTTTTTTTATTCTACTATAGTATATGGTAAATGTCAAGATGAATTAATGATTGATGTGAATTAATTAATATGCCCTCAATGTGGTTATAAAGCTAATTAAAAAAATAGGCTAATGAAATTAATAAATTAACATATATAGTTAATAGGAATGAACGGTGAAGATTTAAAATATAAAAAGATGAAATTGAAGGTGATTGAAAGTTGATCGAGTGATCACGTATCAGCATTTCTTATCCTGAGTGGTAAGTGCAAATATTCTCTACCTTATTCGTAATTTAGCTTTTGAAAAAATGGAAATATGGGAAATGAAGGAGTAACTTTAGGCCCCGTTTGATAATAATTTGATTTTTGAAAATTAAGCTTATAAATACTACTTCCACCTATGGTTTTACTTGTTTTGTCATATACTTTTTACCTATGTTTTCAAAAACCAAGTCATGTTTTGAAAACTAAAGAAAGTAGTTTAAAAAACTTGTTTTTGTTTTTAGAATTTGTCTAATAATTCAAATAAATCCTTAAGAAAGATGAAAACCATTGTAGAGAAATTGGAAAAAAACAAGTTTAATTTTTAAAAACCAAAAACCAAAAATCAAATGATTATCAAATGAGGCCTAATTAATCAATTTTTCTTAAAATTTCAATGCTAATGTTATTGTTATAGATATGAATATAATTTTGAAAAAGAATTAGCTACCCTTCATGGAAATTTCTTAGATTGTACAAATTTGAATGAATTCAAGGTAGTTTTAATTTGTATTTTTTTTAAGGATGTTTTATTTTGTATTACAAGCACTTTGTTTGGTTGGTACCAATAAATAATTAGACGGTTTTTAATAATTTTAGTACTTGAGTTACAATTCATCATTGTTGTGTAAGAGTGATTTTTTTTTTTTTAAAAAAAAACCTTATCCCACTAGAAATTTATCATTTTTTTTTTAAGTTCAACAACATTTGGGGTGGGGGATTCAAACCTTAGACTTCTTAATCGAGAGTATATGTCAATTACCGTTGAGTTATGTTCACTTTGACTATTTATTGTGTATTTCAAAAACACCTTGTTTGGTTGGTACCAAGAAATGAAGTGTATATTTGATGACTATTTTATTTTTATTTTGCATATTTAAACATCGAACTTGTTTGTCAAATCAAAATTTTTAAAAATACTTCTAAAATTCTAGTTACAAAACCAATAATAAAATAACTTTTAAAACTCTTATTTTTTTTTTGAAATTGGACTAAAATTGCACAACTATCTTTTAAATATAAGTAACAAAACAAATAAATTATCAAAAAAAGCAACCTGACTTTTTATTAAAAATTAATTATTTTTTTTAGTACAACAAATGGAGGTAGGAGAATTTAAACCTCTGACCTCAAGGAAATAGTATATGTAAATTACCATTGAGTTACGCTCACTTTAGCATGTTATGTCAATTTGTTATTGCTTTCAATATTTATTTTATGAAAGAGATTGACAAAAGTTTTTCCATTATTATTGATAGTGAAAACAAAACTACATTTACTAATTTTAAGCTTTTAAATTACAGTCAAGGTTGAAATGTATTGACATTAAATTAAGACCTAGTCTAAATCAAACAAAAAAAATTCCATGTGCACTTAATTTATATAATATTATTAATACATCCACAGACATAAATTAATAAAGATAAATGTTTTAGCTGGAAAGAGTTTGGATTGATTACCCACTACAAGGGGATGGTTTTCTAGGAACCCAAAAGAAAATGTAGATTTGTGGGGTTTTTTCAATATTTTTTGAAGCATATTATACATTTGTTTTATCAACCCTGTAAAAAAAGTTCTATTAAGTTATAATTAAGAATTTATCCAAACTAATAAATCAATATAGCTCAATTATTAGAGCATTAATCTATCTTTTTTATAAGTAAGAAGTTTGAATCTGCATCCATATATTTATAATGTTGTATTCATTTAATCTAACAAAGGTTGTCAAGTAATTTATTACAAATATTTGAATAATTAACTATAAAATCAACAAAAAAAAAGTCTTACAATTTAAATTCACATGATAAAAATCTCGTCTTCTCTTTTTTCTTTTCTTTTTTTTTTTCTTTTTTTATTTTATTTGTTAAGCTACAAAACTTCAAATTTTACTTATTAATTAGAAAGACGAATCAAAATAAAGAAAACCATATCTTCAAAAATGGGTAAAGTTGACTACTTTTTTATTTGTCTATCTTTAAAGAGATGATTTAGACCTAAGACTATAGTTTATACAAAAATCAACGATTCATTCTTCCAATGTTTACATTACAAAGTGCTAAGCATTATAACAACATTGTATCCATGACTTTGAAGAGCCCTTTCCTTCAAAAACAAAAAATTAAAAAAAAGAAAGAAACTTGAAGAACCCTAGAACTCCAAAATTACTCAAAATTTTCAAAGCAAGAACAATGCTTTTTATAAAGAAATGGATTCAAAGAGTGCATCCCAAGTCAGGTATGAGAGAGAGAGAAAGACAAAGTGAAGAAAAATTAAAATAAAGGTTTCTTAGAGGTTACAAAATTGATGGGGTAAGAGAGAGAGTGATATAGAAGGAAGAATTATTGATGGTTGATAAAAGTATTTATGAAGTTATGAGAGAGAGAGGAGAGAGAGAGAGGAGCCCATCATTTCAAATAGGCCCAAAAACCAAACTATTTTTTTTTTGGTTGTGCTGTCACCTTTATTAACCTTCCTCAATTATATTAAACAATAGCCCAATTATTAAATGGTAATAAAAGGCTCAGCTAACTCATTTTCTTATTTGTCAAATTTACCTTTTTCCCTATTTCTAAACAAGCAAAAGCCTTTCCTTTGTTTTGAAAATCAACCAAAAAGAATATGATAATTGAGTGTCAATAAGAAAACACAACCCTTTATTAGCATTTGGTTTCCATGGGTTATATTGTCAATTCAATAAAATCTTAACTAATAAATAAGCGCAATGATATTGCTAGTTTCAATGTCTTTCAAATTTTTTATTCTTTTTTAGTTCAACAACATATGAGGTGAGGATTTGAAATACTGACTTTTTAGTCGAGAGTATATACTTTAATTAGTTGAGTTATGTTCAGATTAGTCAAATACTCGATTTTTTAATATCCAAAATAAAATTTTAACTATATTATATTAAAATTTTATTTTGGGTTATTGAATTTCGTTGTACATTACAATTTACGATTGACTTTTTTGATAGATTATATATAATCATTTTTTTATTAAAAAAAAAAATCAACAATTTGTGGGGTGGGATTTCAAACCTCTTTGACCTATATTCTTAACTAGTTGAGCTATGTCAAAGTTGAAGATTATATATAAAGATGGATACATAATAGTTAATGGTTTTCTATTTTTCAAAAACAAATTAGTTTAGCCATAGTTTATCTTTTAATTCATTGTTTAAAAATATTATTAAAGTCATAGTTATATATATATATATATATATATATATATATATATATATATATATATATATATATATATATGAAATTGTGCTTTCTAAAAGTGGCTAAATTTTCAAAATTTGTAAAAAGTAGAAGATGGGACAAAGAATATACTAATTTAAGCGTTTGATATCTTACGTTGATAATGTTGTTTATGTACTCGATAATTATAGTGAAGTTTGAATAAAAAATTATAACCTATAGCTCAAAAGTAAAGTTTTGACAATTAAAATAAATAGTGACGGCCCATTTGATAACCATTTGATTTTTTATTTTTGGTTTTTAAAATTAAGATTGTTTTCTTTCAATTTCTCTACAATGGTTTTCATATCCCTTAAAAAAACATTTGAATTCTTAGCTAAATTCTAAAAACAAAAACAAGTCTTTGAAAACTATTTTTTTTTAGTTTTCAAAACATGGCTTGGTTTTTGAAAACATAGGTAAAAGGTAGATAACAAAACAAGTAAATCCATGGATGAGAGTAGTATTTATAGACTTTAATTTTTAAAAACCAAAAACCAAAAACCAAATGATTATCAAACGGGGCGGACAATTTTAATTTTATACTGATATTTAATTAACTTTTAGCATTACTTTATACCCCTACACTCGGGCAATTCCAACCTTTCAATAATTTTAATCCATAATTATTAAGGCCGTTTGAATAACCATTTAGCCGTCGTTTGATGTCAACATGAGCATAACTCAATTGATATAAAATATTACTTTTGACCGAAAGGTTAGAGGTTTGATTCTTCCACCCCACATATTGTTCCAAAAAAATGTTTCCGTTTGATAATCATCTGGTTTTTGGTTTTTGGTTTTTGAAAAATGTGCTTGTTTTCTAACCATTTCTCTACAATGGTTTTCATCTTCTCTACAATGGTTTCCATATTTCTTAAGAAAACACTTGAATTCTTTAGCCAAATTCCAAAAAACAAAAACAAGTTTTTGAAAACTATTTTTTTTAGTTTTCAAAATTTGGCTTAGTTTTTGACGACACATCTAAAAAATAGATAAGAAAACATGGAAATCCATAGGTGGAAGTAGTATTTATAGATTTAATTTTCAAAAACCAAAAACTAAAAACCAAATGGTTATCAAACACTCACAATTTCGCAACAATTGTTTTCATCTTCTCTACGATGATTTTCATCTTTCTTAAAGAAACATTTGAGTTTTTAGCCAAATTTCAAAAATAAAAACACGTTTTTGAAAACTATTTTTTTTTAGTTTTCAAAACTTGGCTTGGTTTTTTAAACATATGTAAAAAGTAGATAATACAACAAGGAAGCTTATAGGTGGAAGTAGTATTTATATGCTTAATTTTTAAAAATAAAAAACCAAATGGTTATCAAACGTGACCTAGTTTTTGGTATTTGGGTTTTGAAAATTAAGCTTATAAATATTACTTCCACCTATGAGTTTCTTTGTTTTGCTATCTACTTTTTACCTATGTTTTCCACAAAACCAACCTAAATTTTGAAAACTAAAAAAATAGTTTTCAAAAACTTGTTTTTGTTTTTAGAATTTAGCTAAGAATTCAAATGTTATATATGAATCTCATTATAGAGAAATGATGATAAAACAAGAACAATTTTCAAAAATCAAAAACTAAAAGTCAAATAATTATCCTTAATTTTTTGTTTTTGGTTATTAGGCTTGTTTTTTTCATGATTTCTCTACAATATTTTTCATCTTTCTTAAGTAAACATTTGAATTCTTGATCATATTCCCAAAAACAAAATTTTAAAAACTACTTTTTTTAATTTTCAAAATTTGGCTTGATTTTTGAAAATGTAAATAGGAAGTGGATAACCAAACAAAAAAAAAAAATATAGGTAGAAATAGTATTTATATGCTTAATTTTTTAAAGAAAAAAATTAAATGATTATATTCCTACTAAAGTACTCAACTATCAATGACTTAAATTTTAAAAAACTTCAATATATCATATTTCTTCATTTTTCAACACCTAAATTTATATCTCTCATTAATAAATGGTTACATAAATATATATTAAAAAATTTAAATACACTCGTCAACCTAAACATAACTCGATTGATCAAAGCATAAAATTGTAGTAGTTGTAAGTTTGGATTTTTGTTCGCTCCTTTATTTTAATTTTAAGAAAAATATAGCTATCAATCTTTTAATTCAAGTAGGCCCAAGATTTTGGATCCTAATTTTAATTTTGAGGCAAAGCTATGTTAAAATTGAATAAAACAAACAATTCTGAATTAAGATAGTTTACTATTCTTATAGTTCAGGACTCTCATCATATAATCTCAATTTATTTGATTATTTTTGGGTAGATATAATTCTAAATAACATACATTTTGAAATAAATTTATCTAAATGATACTCGATACTCATCTAGTGATTAGTCATCTTTCATTGTCTAATTTTCATTTAGCATATGAAGTAATAAATCTAAATTTATATGATAACAGGCCAGAATAATGATTGGAAAATAGTCATAATTTAATTAATAGAAAAATTTTAGAATAAAAAGAAATCTTAACTTAAAGAGTACTATAGGTAATGTGATGTACGACCCATTAAAAACATGTCACATGATTATAAATTTTAAAAAAAAAAAGAAAAAGAAAAAAAGAAACTAAAAGAAAATATTAGAATAATCTTGCACCGACATATCTCATTTTAACTTATTGACATAAACTCTGGTGACATGCAATTACTCTTCGGTCTTTAAAAAATGAGTGTAAAAAATGTTATTTTTAGGCTACATTATAAAAAAAAAATTGAAATTTTAAAAAATACTCATATTCTTTTAAAAGTTGTAATATTACCCTTAACCTTTCATATAGACGTTTCAAAACTACTATTGGAATAGAAATCCATGAGAATATTGGACAGAAAATCGATGTGGCAGTGACCTAAAACGACTAGGTGATGACTAGGACGTTTGCTTGGCTTAAGTTTGAAAGAACGACATTAAGATACATCAACTTTTTGTCCAATATTTTAACAGTTTTTCTACTCCAAAGATAGTTTTGAATCGTTTATGAAAGGTTAAGGATCATATTGCAACTTTTAAAATAATATGGCACATTTTTAATCCTTATGTAAATTATTTGAGTCTCTCTCATTTTTAGAGTATGTCTGAGGTAAGGGTCTGAGTTTGACTTAATTCTGATTTTAATGTTTGTCTTGTAGATTTGAAAAGCTCGTAATTTGTTAGACTAATTTGTGAGTTTCAATTTGTTTCTTAAATATAATCATTTACATAAATTTTTAACTTCAAACTTTCTAACCTTGTTCTCGAAACATAGATGTTTGAAACTCAGAGCTTCTTAAATCATCTACTTAAATCTCCAGATCTAACATTCTTTAGTTTAAGACTTCAAAAGCTTTGCTCGAAATACCCATTATTCTCTCCGAGTAAAAAACCAATGAGAGAAGAATAAAACCTTCATTCATTTTCTTTTTTTTACATTCAATATATATAGGATTTTTTTTTTAAGTTCAACACCATGTGAAGGTAAAGATTCAAAGTTCAAATCTCTTGATCGAGAATATATATTTTAACCAGTTAAGCTATACTTAGGTTGATCAATATATAAGAAAAGCTTACATGATTAGTATAACTCAACAGTTAAGACATTCACTCATTCATTTGATGTTTGAATGTTCAAATCTCCAACCATATATTTATTGTACTAAGAAAAAAGTTCAACAAACAAGAAGGCAAAAAACTAAACTTTCGATATTACAAAAGGTAACCCATGATTTACCAATTGAATTATCTCAAAGGGACAACAACCCTCCATCTAAATCTTAAAGAAGATGACAAACATTTTATCTATTTAGCTATACTCAAATGGACAATAAACCCTCCATTCAAATGAAATATCGAGTGATAAGTCGTCCATCTAAATCCTTGCTTAAGATATCAAACCCGTCCCGTGCCCTAAACAAAAAGGGGGAAAGGGTTAAGTAGTTAGGTTAGGAGAGGTAGGAGTGAGAGAGCGGTGGGAGGATGAAATGGAGTGGGACCCGTTGAGTAATAAGAGGAGAGAGAAAATGAAGACTTCAACGTCAAGACAGAGAAGAGAAGGGAGGGTGTGTGAGTGAGCTGAGCTAAAGGGTAAGATGGCAAAGGACAGCTAGCAATGAAGGACTAGCCTCACCTACCATTTCAATTTACACCCACATTTCTCTCTCTCTTCCCTTTCATTTCCTTTTTAGCTTCTCTTTCTCTCCCTTCCTCTGCTCTCTCTCTCTCATCCATACATATTCTTCTTTCTCTCTCTATCTCTCTCTGCAAATGGACTCCCTTAGGACCTGTTAGTTCTGCTTTTTGAGGTGGGTTTTGCTTCTTTTTTAATGGGTCTTGCTTATTTTTCTTCTTCTTCTTCCTGCATTTTGGCTTGTGTGGAAAATTTTGAGCTTTTGGGTCTGTGTTTATGGCTGTTGTTTGTTTCAGAGTTTCCTCAATTTTGAGTGTTGGACTTGGTTGGACTGGAAATTACTTACCTTTTGTGAGAAAAGATGGGTTTTTTTGGACATTGTAATTTGGAAGTTTTGATTTTTGTTTTTTTGAGGGTTTATGGGGGGAATTTAATGGAAATGGGCGTTTTGAGATTGCTTGGAATGGGGAGCAAAATCAGAAGAATGGCAGTTTGAAACGCAAATTGAGGGGTTTTTAATTTTTGTTTTTTTGGGTGTATTGGAACTTTAAAACCCATCTTCAACCGACAAAAGTAATTGCAGTAACCCCAATTTCGTTTGTTTTTTTCTTTTCTCAATTTCTTGGCTATTTTTTTCCAGAAACCAAACAAATTAAACAGCCAAACTGCATTTTCTTCAGAAACTGAAAAAGAGGAAAAAAAAAACAACTCTCATTTTCTAACGCATTATAAATTGAAACTGAGCTCACTTCTCCAACCCCTTTTTTGCAGGTTTTGAAGCAGAGATTTTTCCCATTTTCACTTCAACTCACAAACAATAAGGTTTGTTCTGAACTTACTCAAAACTATTCCCCCCCCCAAAAAAAAAACCCTTTCAATTTTCATCTCTGCCCTGAAAAAAAAAAGACCCAATTTTTCTTTTTTTTTTTTGGCCTAATTTTGGAGTGGGAAAAGCCAAAAAGGAAATGGAATTATAACGTATAGAATTTGCTAACCTACACCACGCGGTTTTATTTAATATTTTGCAGACTTGCCAAACGAGGCCTTAAGTGAACTTAAAATACAGAGCCCCTAATCATCTTCTTACAATTTTTCTTTTTTTTCTTCTTCATTGGCTCATTTTCTTTTTCCTGCTCTTTTTTTTTTCAGAAAAGAAAAAAAAAAATCGACAGAATGATCGGAAATAACTTTGTTGACGAGATAGATTGCGGCAGTTTCTTCGACCACATCGACGACCTCCTCGATTTTCCGGTGGAGGATGTCGACGCCGGCTTGCCGCCGGCGAAGGGCGGCGACTCGGCCAACTCCTTTCCAACCATTTGGCCGACTCACTCCGAGTCACTTCCCGGTTCCGACTCGGTCTTCTCGGCTAATAGCAACTCCGATTTGTCGGCCGAGCTCTCTGTTCCGGTGAGTATTACACTTTAAAAGCGTTCATGTTCTGGATTTTCGTTCACCCGCGAGCGTTGCTATCATTTCTCCTCCTGAACCGGCCCTCGAGTCGACCGGGCCGGTTGATAGTTCATGTGTGTAAATTTTAAAGTTGATTAATTGTAAATGGGCAATATTTTGAAACCGATAATAATTTTCGTATCATTTACATTGTGCATAATTTTGTAGTCCATTTTTTGTGTGTATAGTTTTTCGATTTTAAAATTTTTACTTTTTGCATTCAACATTTTTTAAAAAAAAAATTTGAGATGAATTTGGATAATTGTCTTCTTTTTCTTTTTTTTTTTTTTTTAAAAAGAAAGAAATTGCAAGATTTCAAAATTTTCAAATAAAATTGACAAGGGGCGTTGATTTTAAGGACATTGGGTTTAATTTCGGTGGATTTTGGCACTTTTTTTTATCTTTTATTGAAATGAATTTAGAAGATGTCGTCATCAGATGTAATTAGTGATGGAAATCGACAAGATTATGTTTAATTGATTAGGTTGTCCACCTGGCAGGCCACGTGTGGGCCAGTTAGTGGCGGTGCTTTGTCATTTTACCCTTGATTGTAGGCGCCAACACACATGGAAATTCATTTAAATTAAGATTTTTCTATTCGTTCAAATTTCAAATCCTTTAACAGTAAAAGGGCATTTTAGTCTTTTCATACAATCTTCTTGGGATCTGTTTTCATTATAAATGAATTGATAGATAAGTTAAGTCACTGGAGGAATATTTCACAATTTCTACCCCCATTGAGATAATAAAATAATATATCTTCAAATTATTATCACTTTTACATGCACGTGACTGTTGAGAACTGGCACTTGTTTTGTGTCTCAAGTTGGATTATGTTAGAAATTTAAAAATAAAATCCATAAATATAATATAATTGTTCATCATATTAAATGTTTTAGTTGATAAAGCCCATAAGATTTAATTACTTTGTTTTTTTTTTTTTTTAAATTTCTTAGTTTCTGATTTAATTTTTTTGGTTTGTTTACAGTATGAAGACATTGTTCAATTGGAGTGGCTTTCAAATTTTGTTGAGGATTCATTCTGTGGTGGAAGCCTTACAATGAACAAAGAGGAGCAGCCTAAGGATTTGACTCATAACCAATTCCAAACCTCTAGCCCAGTTTCTGTTCTTGAAAGCAGCAGCTCTTGCTCTAGTGACAAGAGCCTGCCTCGCAGCCCTGAACCGACTGTCGCCACCCCGGGCCAGCAGCGTGGCCGTGCTCGTAGCAAGAGGCCTCGCCCTGCCACCTTCAGTCCCCGCCCCCCAATTCAGCTTATTTCCCCTGCCTCTTCTGTCACCGAAACAACTCATGATCATCAGGCATTGCAGCTTGCACCAAAGGCCCCCTCGGACTCCGAAAACTTTGCAGAGTCCCGGCCTTTGATCAAAATGCCGAAGCACAGCGCCTCAGGAATGCAGAAGAAGAACAAGAAAATCAAGTTATCGTTTTCACTCGCCCCATTGGAGGGGGCAAATCAAAACCCGCCATCACAATCAGTGAGAAAATGTATGCATTGTGAGATAACCAAGACACCACAATGGAGGGCAGGGCCAATGGGGCCAAAAAGTCTTTGCAATGCCTGCGGTGTTCGATATAAGTCTGGTAGACTCTTCCCCGAGTATCGACCAGCAGCAAGCCCGACTTTCATCCCATTGTTGCACTCGAATTCCCACAAGAAGGTACTTGAAATGAGAAGCAAGACCGATGAGAAGACAGCTGCAAATGCAATCACCATAAGCGTGCAACCAGAGCTCATTCCAAACACAAACAGCGCAATCTCGATGGATTACATGTGAAGAAGAAGAAGAAGAAGAAGGAACGTCAAGAACTGAATCCCGGGATTCGATCTGTGTGTGGTGTCACTGTCAGCTGTGTGGTTGTTGATCTGTTTAAGTAGTAATACTTTTGTTTATTTAGGGTGGTTGTCTTTCTGTACAGGGGATGTGGGGCAACTTGGGAAAGTTTTAGGACTCATTAGATGACAAAGTAGAGGAGGAGGAGAAACAAAAACTGATATGAACTTATGGACTTTAGAGAGATTAAAAGTTTTAACGGGTAGATTTCAGTTTTAGTGAAGGGTAGAAGGTCCTTAAAAAGTTGGTTCTTAGGTGCTCATGTCTATGTTGCCTCTCTCCTTCTCTTTTGCATTCTTTTTCTTTTCTTTTTTCCTTTTCAATTTCTTGGTAATTCTTTTTGCAGTTCATTTGTAGTGAAAATTCTGAGCTTTTAAGTAATGAAATTTCAGGTTATTCTGTTCTTCTAAATTCCTTCCAAAGAGATTTATGACGAGGTTCAACTACACATTTAGTTTTAAACTTACAATTTTGTGTATAATAAGTTCTTGGGTTTTCAATTTTATGTCTAATAAGTCTTTGATGTAATAAGTTTCTAAATTTTCAATTTTGTGTTTGATTCGTGAAATTTAAAAAATGTTGAATGGGTCAATGACATTTTTTTTTTAGTGCCGATCAATGACTTATTAGAAACAAAATTGAACATTTAGAAACTTGTAAGCAAAAAATGTAAGTTTAGGGTCTATTACATGTTTTTTTAGAGTTCAATGATCTATTAAATACAAGTGAAAGTCCGTGGACTAAACATGTAATTTAACCAAATAAATTATAACATTTTGAAAATGGAAAATAAATATGTGGAAAATATAAAGTTCACGGATTCATCCAAGGAATCCATAAAAATACTAGTTGTTTCATAGACCCATCAAGGATTCAAATTTTGGTTTGGAGTATGCAAAATTTGATTTCACTTTTGGGGAAATAAAAGTAATTTTGAATTCAAATTTGGAAGGAAAGTTTTTTTTTTCTTTCTTTTTCCTACGGCAAGCCTGACCAAAACAAATAAAAAAGTTATTGAGAAATAATAATAACAAAAAAAAAAGGGGGGGCTTTCCTTCAATCTCTCCATAATTTATGGTGAGGATTGATGATTTTAATTTTGTAGGCTTTGCGTCAGGTTTGAGTTAACTAATTGCAATGATACCAATGAGAGGCTGCTTTTAGCAATTTGGAAGATTGTCTCAATCCGACCAACTCTACCAAATTCAACACACATAATCACCATTACTTTGAAAATCTGCCACTTATATAATTCATCTAAAACTTGGCTCATTTTAAATATTATTTTCTAAATAATTTTCTATTTTTTTAAAATAAAAATTTAGTGAAAATATGCTAGAGCTACTATACTCAAAATTGAGTTTTCTTTTTTTTTCTTTTTTTTAAATTTGTTTTCACATATTTAAACAAATGTTAAATTATACGTTAGTCCCTAAACTTTCAAGTTTATATCTAAAAGGTCTTTGGATTTTCAGGTTTATGTCTATTTGATCCAAATAGACATAAATTTGAAAGTTTATAGATCTATTAAATACTTTTGAAATTTCATAGACCAAATAGATACAAACCTAAAAGTTTAGGCCCAATTTGAAAAAGATTTGGTTTTTGATTTTTGAAAATTAAGCCTATAAACACTACTTCCACATATGAGTTTTATTGTTTTGTTATCTACTTTTTACATATGTTTTAAAAAACAAAGCCAAGTTTTGAAAACTAAAAAAAAATAGTTTTCAAAAACTTAGTCATTTGGTTAGGAATTCTAATATTTTCTTAAAAAAGATGAAACTCATTGTAAGGAAATGATGAGAAAACAAGCATAATTTTAAAAAACCAAGCACGTCGACCCACAGGGCACAAACTAACAAGTATGATCGAGGCATCCAGAGCGTAATCTCCTATAAAAGGAGGAAAAATCCTTCAAAAGATCAACAATCCAATCCCTACTCCCCCTACTAAAATTTGAACTCTACTTTGGCTTGAGCTTCGGAATGTATGGGGCCAAGCACCAAATCGATGCAAGATTATGTCTGTTGGTTATGGATAGCTGGTGAAATACATGCCGAACGCCACGTCATGCGATACCTCATTCGAAATCTTGCATCAACAAACACAAAACAAAAGTAGAACGCTGTTTTATAACTTGTTCCCAAACAAGTCTTTTGATCTTGAATCTTTTTTGTACACTTGCCTTTTATGAACTTTGGGGAATTATGATAAAGGGTAACTTTTAACTTTAAAAACAATATTTTGAATATATATATCCTCCTCAACTATCTCCTTTTTTTTTTTTTTTTGTCAAATTTGAAATTGGGTCTAAATAATCCGATGCTTACTTTTCCGCAGCTTGCAAATATTCAAATTTGCTTGAAATTTCTTGTTGCGTAAACAATTCAAATTCGAATTTTAGGTAGGAAAACATTTGAATCTGAATTTCCATTCAAAATTTAAAAGAGGTATAAAGAATTAAACCAATGATTGTAATTGAAAGGATGGTGAGAATTTTTTATCACATGAAAAGATGTTTCCTCGAACACAAGAGACAAAATTCTAAGATTTGTTGGATTCTTACAATTAGAAAAAGACATTAAAGATTGTTAAAAATGATTAGTTTGGTGCCATTAACCCAAAAGTCCAACCACAACCAACCTCACCTCATTTTAAAGCTTTAATTTAGCCACTTGAGTAAAAAAAACACATAGCCACAAGGTGTGGCATCACTTTAATATTCATGATATGTACATATAAACTATCCATTCTGTTTAATGAAAGAATGTAATATAAATTCACATTGAGATAATTATAAATTACACTTTAGTTATAGTTTGCTTATTTTACAATCAGCCCTTAAAAATGAAATTAAAATGATCCTCATAGTGATGAAAAATACTTTAAAACAATCCAAACGAATTTTCAAAATTTTCATAATGATTGAGTATCTAATCAAGGAGTGATTTTTAAAAAAAAATAATAATAATACCCAAAAACATTATTAAAAAATTTCTCCAAGATATCTCAGATTCTACAATGTTAGAAAATAGGATAAAATTATTTTTCCAAAAGGTACATTTCAAACGAGCTTTTAATAATTTGAAGAACAATTATTAACAAGTGCACTTCTAATAATAACAAGTACAACTGTTCATCATTATTAGAAATAATATACCTATTAAATTTTCTATAGCATTTTTGGAAAAGTGAGTCAATTAGAAAGGACATTGGACATGGTGTCTCAGGTCTAGAGGGCTAGAATCTGTAGTCACACCCAACAGTTGCTGCACTTTCACATGCATCTAAATAATGCACACCCACTGCAAAAATTTCATTATTTGTTTGGCACCAAATGAGGATCTTTTTTTTGTTTTTTTGGTAAATTAATGTACCTCTTTTTTATATCAAAATAGTGTAGAAACTCGGAAAAAGACAAAAGAAAAAAAATTCAAATATTCTAATTAAACTTCGTAGCATTAATGTTCTATACGTACAAACATCATGCCTAGAAGATTAAATATCAAATATTCTAGTTGCCAACCTGAATATAGTTTAATTGATTAAGACGTATATTCTCGATCGAAAGGTTGAAGATTCATTGAACTCAAAAAAATGAAAAAGAAAACTCAAATATTCTAATTAAACTTCATAGCACGTACAAACTTCTAGCATAGAAGATTAAATCTCAAATACTGTCAACTTGAATATAATTCAATTGGTTAAAGTGTATATCCTCGACCAAAAGGTTAAATGTTCAAATCTCCATTGTTGAACTCAAACAAAGGGGAAAAAAAGTCTCAAATATTCTAATTAAACTTGTAAATATAAATCCTAATTATGCAGAGCCTAAGATACGACACTGACGATGTGTCAAGTATTTATTGGCTCAAAATAATAAAACTCAACGTATTCGAGCAATACATGTTTTACATGTCACTGAGAATCAGATAATCATGATAAATAATCTAATTTATTTAAATTAACATGAGAGCAATTCAATCAGACCAGCTAATCTTAAGATCAGTATGAATGCACTATGTACCATAAAAAAAAAATTAAAAAAAAAAAAACTAACTGACTAACTTTTTTTTTCAAACATTCTTTCTAGGCTTCTAGATATTAACAGGAAGAGCAGTCAAAAAGGCCAAGGTAAGGGGAGAAGTAGACTTGCCAAATAGGGAACACCAAGAAGGAAGCTTTGAAATTACCCTCTCTGCTTTTGGAGTTAATCTGTTGAAATCAGTTCGCAGCTTTAGAAGTGGAGGCTGAACTGTGTTAACCTGTACCGATCTGGTGGAGTTCTTTTTCCAGAACAGAGTTAGAGCAAAACTTGTGGGTGAGTCCCTTCCTCCTGCAAATTGAATAGTGTGCCACCCATCTATACTGTTCTTATCGCCAACGGGAACCAGTTCCTCTTCGCCTGAGCGAGATAAAGTAAATGTAGGTTTGAGAGTGTTTTTAACCATGCGAAAATGCTTTTAAACAGTGAGAAGAACTTCCTACAGGCTACAATCTTATAAACAACTTTCGTAAAATTCAAAAGCATGTACAAGTGTTTTCCAGAGAGGTACTTGACAGGTGATTATCAAGTGCTTTTTAGCTTCAGTATTTCACCTTTAACCCTTCATCACACTTGTTTCCCTGGTTACTCTATGCAAACTTTCTTTCACTAATTTTTCTAATGTAGGATGAGAGGTTAGATAATTAGTCTAGTTTAGTTGTTAATTTTGGATTTAATTACTTTTTTGTTTATTTTATTGTAAAGCTATAAAATAGCCTATTTTTAGAATTGCAAGGGAGCTTTTTTAATATTATTGAGATAGAACTTTGTTCTAAGAGTGTTCTCTCAAATTTTAGGATGGATTTCTCTTGTTTGGCCATGGATTTGGCCTAATCACAAATCCACATCATCACTTTCTCTCACAAACTTCTATCTCTCTTCCTACCCATTACATCAGACTAACTACTCATTATACACATTCTCTGACTAATTTCTCTCTACACACTTTCTCTCACTGGCTTCTCTCCACAATTATACTTCCTCACCCTAGTATCTCATCTGTCTTCACATTCTCTTACTAGTCGCCCTCTATGATACAAATTCTTTCACTTGATCTCTCTCCCTGCCCAAAACTTCTCACTTCTTTCTTTTTCTTTCTTTTTTTCTTTTTTTTTAAGTTTTAATTGTTTTCATATTGTAAAAAAAAAAAAAAATTAATTGTTCACTTTTGTAATTTTTCTTTTGCAATTTTGATAAAAGTATTTCTAGTAAAAGCACTCCAACATGCCTAGCAATCCTTCCATTTTTTAGCATTTTGATCTACAAGATAATTGAGCCTTTAGTTTGTAACGTAAAGACATCACTAATATCTCATATATGAGAAGTATAAATAGACACAGAAGTATGAAACAGAACCGAGGAAAGAATTCACATTTATCCATTGTTCATTACCTTTAAACTTGAAATCTTTGATTTCATCAGTGTTGATACCAAGAGACCAACGTGTAGAACCCTTCGTATCAATTAAAATAGTTGTAATTCTTTCATTGCTGCTAACATCGCTGTCGACAAGAAGTGAGGGAATATCAGACTCGTCCCACCCATCTTCACCATCTTCATGGGTCCAACAACCATAATCAGCAGAGAAGGTAACATAATCAATAGGTTTATCTCTACCACATGTAAACCCCTCTTTGATATGTTCAATCTCCCTGGTCAACTTTCCAGGAGTCGTAGAGAATAGGGATACATATGATACAGGATCTTGCTCTCCACCATATTTTTCTGTCGTATCTACAACATGGACAACCTGTGACAATAAATTTTTTAGAAATATAACAGCCAATGCTCTAAAGCTACATCATTCCAACTAAATAAGTAAGCAACTATTGCAGAATGCCTATCAACTTATCTATTCTGGGTCATCTCAAACCATTTTATTACAGCTAGTCCATGCTAAATGTGAATTCTAATAATAGCTAGCAAAATTGAAGCATCGAGGTCTTCCTTGTGTTCTCTCGCCAAAATTCTCTTTGATCAACTTTTCCCCGTATTTCTATCCAATTTTCCTTTTTTCACCTACTAACCTTTACTCACTACATCTCTAATTCAATTCCATGTAAACATAATTTAAAGTTAAAAATCTATTACTTTCTTACAACTTAATCATAGTCCAAAGTTTCAATTATATTTAGATCTCTTCTAGTTTTCCTAAACTCAAATAAGAAAAAAGTATGAGTTGCCTTGAAGCCACTTTTTGTTATATTTTCTTGGTCTGTAGTCTGTTTCTAGGAGTTTGGGAAAGTGTTTATCAGTACGTACGAATAAAATTAAGTTCCCTCAATGATGTAATGATGTGATAATATTTGATTATGAAATAATTATTGGAGTTGAATCATGCAGGGAACTTTTACGAAATGATGTAAAGCTTACTAAGTAGGGACAATTCCCAATAGGAAGAAAAAGAAAAACAAAAGAACAAAAGTTACAATTTGATCAAGTGCACAGGAAGAATAGAAGAGGTTGAATTGAAAGAACTTACATTTACAGTTCTGGCAGTGACATCAGAAAACGGTGGGACAATGCCAGATACCACAGCAGCGAGTGAAAAGCCAAATAGAAGGCAAGTTACAAATACTATTGATCTTTTTGCTCCTACACCACAAGCATATAAAATGATACTTAGTAGGTCGAAGGTGCCTAATGAAAACCATCCAGAACAGTCCATAAATCTGATGATGAGCTGAAGCAAATATTATACATAGAAGATTTGATCAAGTGCGATTGAAGGAAATTCTCAAATCCACAAGGTTTCTACTAATATCTGTAAAGGAAAGTGATGAAATCCCCAGGTCAAGTTGATATGATCCAGTCATTGCCTAGTAAGCTCATTTGCTATCAATAGGGGAGGTCAAACTCTGACTTAGAACTATCCAACCTAGGAAATCAGAAAGAGGCTCTCCAAGTTGGTGTGAATCAAAAAATGTTTCTAACTGGATTTGTCTTCCTGACTTTAAAAAAAAAAATTGGCCAAGCCGAGAGCTCTTCTAATCTATTTGATCCAACAGTCTTTCAGCTGGACAAGTTTTGGCAAGGCTTTCCTGTTAGATTCAGCTGGACAAGTAGTCCTCTCTTTGACCTTTGGTAAATAATGTTCTTCAAAATAAGCATTTCACCACTCAAAAATATATGAAGATACTATCTGCTCACATTATGAACTATGAAGGTGTCTCTTTTAGAAAGAGCAATGTCTTTTTATTGAAAAAATTAAAATAATCTTTGAGGTTGCAATTAGGTCAACAGAAGACTCAATGCTCTCAAAATGTTTGTTTCTAATAGTCCGTTAAAAGACATCTAGATTATGAACTTCTCACTTTAGAAGTGGAATCAACGACATCTAAGACATGATCTACTCTATGCAGTACAAAAAGATAGATATATCAACTAGAGAAAAGACCTGAGAGATGAAGATATGACAATAGGTAGACGGAGGTCAGACACAAGATGACAGCAACATAAACAGCAACTACCATATTCCCCAGCCATTCAGGAGTGCTACCTGGATTCCTGCAAACAATAAAAAAAGTATTCAGTACATATCTCCACAGCATCTTGCAAATCAATGAAAACAAATAAAAGATGGGAGTTAGAGGGGAAGCCTTGCGACTGGATGATATGGTATGAACAAGGAAACTTTTTGAGTGTATAGAACACCTTTAACATTCTATATAGTATACATTGCACAGTTTTGTGTAAAAACAGTCAACCAACCAAATGGAAAGACTGAAAGATCCTTGCAATTAGTTCTTGCGTCTACAAAGAAGGATGATCTAATGATCCTCAATATGGGGCTCATAACTTCTTTCTCGATTATCAGCTTAGTAAGCCTTCACCGGCCTCTACCTTTCCACAATCTCAAGTCAGAGGAAAGGCTGTTAAACCACCAATCAACCCAAAAGCTTAAGCTGATAGGTTATGGTAAATTTAATTATATATCAACATTTTAACACTCCCCCCTCACTTGTGGGTTTGAAACTTTATAAAAAGCCCAACAAGTGGAAATCAATATTAATTGGGGAGGAAATTACATTACAAGAGTTCGAACTCACGATCTCTTGCTCTGATACTATGTTAAACCACCAATCAACCCAAAAGCTTAAGCTGATAGGTTATGGTAAATTTAATTATATATCAACATTTTAACAAAGGCTTAGTTGGTATTTGGTACTATACAAGCCCAGTTTATAGTCCTTTCGTGATCAAATAACCACGTCTATGTTCCTTCCTCCATACAGCAATTTGGGGTTATTTTCCATATAGAGATGGTTGAAGGACATTAAAGCTCCACAATTCTACATTATATATTTACAGAATACTTGATGTAAACAGCAAGGCAGCCATTCTAGTGAACTATCATTACCATTTGAGGAGATTGATTAGATGATGTCAAAGATATAGAATAAATCAATAATTTATTCCATGGAATAGCTCACAAGAATATATTGAGAATTTTAATATATCTGATTTGGAAGATATTGATTTGTATCACCTTAATTTTATTCAATTTAGGAAATCCTCTCTCCTTTAATTTTTTAACACTATTAGCTGAGCTGGTGGGAGTTAACAAGTCAGGCTGAGGCCTCTTTATTATTGGAAGGGTGTCAGAGGCCTTTCTGAAAATAGGAACGGCTGGACTTTGGAAACATCTGGGCTATTCTCTACAAAATCCAACTTTAACTTTCTAACTAGCAAAGATAAACTTCTCAAGACTACAAAAAGGGTAAAAGTTTTCTTATGTCGCTAGCTTATAGAAGCCTGAACACTCTCGAACAACTTCAAAGTAAGTTCCAAAATTGGTTGATCTCTCCATCTGTTTGCTGCCTTTGCTTTCATGAGGAATCCTTAGACCACCTGTTCCTTCATTGTCCTTTTGCGGCAAAAGGGTGGCAGGCTATTTTCAAAGAGTTTAGAGTAGAGTTCTGTTTCCCAAAGAAGATTGGCAATTGGATGTTGGAGATGCTCGATGGCAGGTTTTTTGGGGGGAAGGGGAAAGTCCTTTAGAGATGTGCTACGTGCTCCTTCCTTTGGGACCTTTGGAGAGAAAGGAATAGTCAGGTGTTCGAAGATAAGTTTTCTTCTTTTGATTCTTTTTTACTTTTGGTACCACACAATGCCTCTTGGTGGTGTACAAGTCATACTTTTTGTAATTACGGCCTTTTAATGATTATTAACAATTGGAAGGCTCTCCTCTCTTAGTTTTGTGGGGAGGGGTGATCTCTTCCCCTTGCCCTTAGGATGTTCTTTTGGTTTTCTTGTGAGGAATATAAGTCTTTGTTTCTTATCAAAAGATAAATAAATAAACTTCTTAGCCAGAAGATTAAGTCCTGCATTAGTTGTCGACCATAGAAGAAATTAATACTATAATAAGTTGTAGAAAAGACTTTCCATTAATTGCCTTAATCAGAGCTGATGCATTATGCATGGAAGTTCAGAAGATCAGAACCATATCTTCTTTAAATGTGAATTGACAAATGGAGCTGGGAAAGCTCTTTACAATTTCCAGTGTTGGTGCTTCCATAATGGCTTTAAAGAAAACATTTCCCAGCTTCTTTCCAGTCATCCCTTTAAGGACAAGACAAACATTTTGATGATGGGTTCAGAGTTATCATGTGTGTGATTCAAATAAAAAAGATTAATATAACTTTCTGCTGAGGATTTATGTGACTATATTGCTTTTGAGTGGATTGACATCTTATTCCCCATCCCCTTTTTTGTCTGCTTTGTTAAATATAATGTGTTTCCTACAAAAATGCATATTAAGCCACACTTTAGGCTTCCCGAAATAACCTTTTGTCTCCAAATTTTTGTTTTATAATTACAGACAAGCCATTGGACCTTTGCAATCTCTTTCTTGCCCTTCACCTTCCCATTAGTCTTCTTTCCCGCATGGTTGCACCAGACTACTTAAAATAAACATTTCCCCTACCTTATCGTTGACATAGCAAATCAGAATATAATTATATTTAGTAACCTCCAAGGTACAAACCCATGCCTCCACATTACTTAGCCAACCCCTTCCATGACTTCACTTGCAATCTATGTATCAAGTAAGCAACGACCACAAGTTTTCTCTCCTCTTTTTCATACCTATGACAAAATTAGACAAAATTTAGTTGGAAATGAACAATAGAATTTTTAGAGAGATTGAGGGATTGGGTGAGGAGGGTTGGGAGGTGGCTAGGTTTAATGCCTTGCCTCCTGATGAGCTTCAATCACTAGGCATTTTTGTAATTATGAGCTTGGTCTTGGTCTTTTGGATTGGAGTCCTTTCTGTAGTTAGATTTAGACTCCTTTTTTGGGCCTTTTTTTGTTTGCCCTTGTATTTCCTTTCATTGACAATTAAAGTGAGGTTTCTTACCCCCACCTCCCCAAAAAAAAAAAACAAAACAAAACAAAATTAGACTAAATTTCAGCTTAATGACATAAATAGCATACCTATCAAATCGAACTGCACTTCCAATGATAAAGCTAGCCAAACGAATAATAGTTCCAGCCGAAACTAAAAGTGGTAATGTTAAGCCCATCAACAGAGTTGCGAGTTTGAGAGGCTTTGGAAATCTTGCAGAGGTTAAAGTTGCTTCAAGCAAGCCATCTGGATAGTGAGAACATTAGCTAGTTTAAAACTAAGAATTAATTTTATTACTCAACAATGTCAACATAAACAAAATACAACTATTGTCAGAAAAGATAGGGCTGAATTCTAAACTTACATGCAAATGCTGGAGAAACTAACCAAACAAGCGCTAAATAGGATGATCCAATTTTATAGTAGTTGCCTATAATCAGAAAAATGAGCCACTGAAAAGATCCTGCTTTAAAGAGCCATCTTTCAGCCTCTAACCTAATCAGTTCTGCACGGGTAGCTGGCAACAGCTGCTCTCTTTTGGAATATACATTAGATAAATATGTTTGAAGGATAAGAAAACCAACATATTGACCAGCCAATGCTCCAAGAAAAGCAGGAGCAGCGAATAACCCAACTACCAACCATGGACTTGCAACATAGGGAACAGGTGACGGTGATATTACCGGTAGAATGAAGGCGGCAGAAGCAGAGAAACTTAGTGAAAATATCCACATTAAAATCAAGCTCAAACATGACAAGGCCAGTGAAACTGTAGCTGGAAAACCACCCATGACTAAAGATGTAGTCCATATCATAAGCGACTGGATGATCACTGAATTGTGAAGCAAGGTTGCAAATCTTTGACGATACACAATCATGTATGATCCCTGACCAGTTAGACATAATGAACAAATAGCAAACTGAAAATAACAAAAAAACAGAAAAACGCACATGGTGGTTCCAAAGGAAGGCCAAATTGAAGGTTTTGACAAACAAACGTTACTGAAAATAGCCACTTGACCCTATAAATTTTTCACTCTTCGTTATTTATCAAGAACAGAATTAGAGACAAACAAGTGGTCTTAAACTGAAATGACAAACAAGGAGAAAAATGCAGCTGGGTGGGCGGTTCCAAAGGAAGGCCAACTTGAATGTTCAGTAGAAGAAATAAATGAAAAAATAATAACAAAACATAATTTTCCAAATATTTTTAAAATTCAAAACATCAAAAAACAGTTTTTAGAAACAATTTTGAAAAATATCCACCCAAATAACCCCTTAATATCTTTGGTAGGTGGCTCCAAACCATGTCTTGTGGTTATCTTACATGCTTCTATCACATATAGTTCCCATAGCTTGAATTATACCTCATTTATAATTGTTACTTCTTACATCTTCACCAACTTTGGAATGCATTCACACCCAGTGGTTCAAAAGGATGGCCATATTGCATGTCCTAAGTGTTACTTCACTTCAAGAAACACGCCGCCAGCAGAATCAATTTTAGGGGACTTAAAGAAGTCTAGTTTTGTGTTAGAAGCTGAATCAAGTAATTCTTACATCTTTTTTCAATTCTAAAAAATTTGAATTTTTAACATTTTATAGGAAATGGAATTATCATACAGAGGTAACGAAGAGAACATGTTAGGAAGTAGGACAGATATTCCTACCTAAGAAGCTATAAGGGTCTAGTTCCAAAGTGAACAGGAAAGAAACTCTAATCCTCATTAGATGTCTTTCTTCCAAGCTATCTTCAAAGATCTTTCTTGCACTTTTAAATGTGAAGTGGCTTCACAGTGATCCAAAAACGATAAGAATCTTACCTTAATATATGATCAATGCGTAGCTTATCTTCTTTTACTAATTCTATTCCCTTTCTCACATGAAGGAATTCCAATCTATTACGTTTCCCCCCAATGAAATATTGTCAATGCATAGTTCTCCCAGCAGGTTTTAATAAAAAGGAAAAATATTTGAGTGGAATGCAAACAAAGAGTTAGAAGTCTAAGGATTAAAAAAGAAGTCTTACCAAGATGTCAAAATATACAGCATTGTCCTGGTCAGAATTCTGCCCTTCTTCCAGTACGTTGTTTGTTGGAAGTTTAGACGAAGCAGCAGCATGCAGCAGAAAAGCAAGCATATTTTCTCCAAGATGTTGAAGAGATCCTGGTTTTAGAAGCTCAAACTTGTCATTCTGCAGAATGAATATACAGAGTAATGGAAGTTAACATTGATATTATACTAATATTTTCATGCAGATTCATATACTCGTTATTTCTCCAGATCATTTTAGATTTGGGCATTAGCTTATCGAAGTATCTGGTGATTACGAACTTTGATAATTCTTCTTCTTACTCAGCATGCTCTGCAAGCATTACCTTAATTGCTTATTCAAATTCATAATCTATACATAGACATTATCAAGTATCTAAACTCTTCAACTCCAATCACCGATTTTCCCTCATTTTTTGCATTTACATAAAGAAATGGCTTGCTGATGGTATAACTATCTGTACAAGTAGTATTAGAACTAGACTCTGACTACTTAGTAAATACATCAAAAGCAAATGCCACAATCATATTTGAGTGGCTGCAGTAACAATTACCACGACAGAGAACAATTTAGCTGTAGATGTAGAGATGCAAGCCATCATATGGAACAACACAAATACTTATGACACAAACCATAACAGCTGCATCTCTAAATTTCTAGCTTATTTGATGCAGAGTTGACCACAAAAGGATGATCAAGTTTTGATAACTGTTGCTTCTCTAAATCAATTAAATGAAAAATTGCTGAAACTTTATCAATATGCAAAACACATCTCAGAAGAGTTCTTCAAAAGACTAAGAATCCATTCCTCTAGTCGCCATTGAATACAAAACCTCATGTGAAAAGCAATAAGAAACTTCTAGATAAAGTCTCCAAAGAAAAGAAGTTAATAATATAGAACCTTTGTGTGATAAACTGCAGTGTTGTCAGTATACGCAAAGTCAAGTCCTGACAGACCAGCAAGTTCTGTGTAAACTTGGAAATCCGTTCCAGATTTAATGGCTCCAGAAGTAAAAAGATCCTACAAGATTGAAGTCACTCCTCACTAATATTTATAGCAATTGCTGAGTAAAAAAAAAAAGGTGATTCAGAGGGGGAAATTACAAACCTGGGATACTATTTGAGCAGATGGGTATTTGGCAACTGATGCAAAAGTCTCGACAGCCCATGGATGAGAACCAGTCTATCAGATAAAGAATCATGAGAGAATTATAACTGGAAGCAAGCAGTTATACATAAACTGTCACCTGGGTGACGTGATATTTATTATGTAATGATTTACAGCTAAGACCTGAAATATTCCAGACTTCCCTCCAAGACCAATAGCTTCCAAATCAACAGCCAGGCGAATGGTTTTATTCCAGGGATGCTGCATTTTTAAATTTTACATCAGTTCAACTACTTGAATCATAATTTCTTGCCGTTACTATGTGGTGCACCTCATTTTAATTTACTACAGAAGTAATGCTGAAAGTACATCAGTTCTCTCATTTTTTCCTCATGTACAAATATACAGATGGACAAAGCAATCAACATAACGGTTTTAGAACAAATTGAGAAGGTCAATTATGAAAAATCATTGTTACGTATTCTGGGTTTTTCAGATACCCTTAAAACATGATAAAGAATTTTGATTTCCTTATTATGCTATAAAATATTAGAGGAAACCATAAATAATAATTGCAAACGGAAGAAGTACTAGATATGCAATCCAAGTGAAACTTAACCTCAAAAATTTGAGCAGAAAATCATGCATGTAAAGTAATTCCAACCTGAGTCATAAAGCTATGAGCACCATCGAGACCCTCCTCCTCGCCAGTATTAAATAAAAATATCACACCACTTTTGAATCCATGAGCCCACTGAGAAATCCCTCGGGCAAGCTCTAACATAACAGCAATACAAGAGCTACAATCCCCTGCTCCTTCACTAAAACAAGCATAGCACATTATTTTCAAGGACTGCATGGACAGAATACAATAATAGTAAGAACTGATTGATGAGAAAAAATTCATACGTTGAGAAAACAGTGTCAATGTGAGAAGAGACTAGAATTGTATTTTCTCCAGCTTCATCGGCATACTTTGGCAAGACCCTTAATATAACATGATATAGATCTGAATATATAAGTGTTTTCCCCCTAAATAGACCACGAGATAGACGATTTGCTCCAGATTTTGCATGAAATTTTTCCACTTCGACGTCGACTTCCCAGTGAGCTGTTTTCTTTATTTTTTCTGCTGCTCTCAATACGTACTGTGGAAAAGAGCATGATTTTAAGTATCTACGTATGCTTGTGTAGAAAGGGAACAATAAAAGCCTTGGCATTAAAAAGTGAACAGTGTGCAACTTTAATAATGTGTTACATATAGCCAACCTGAGCATAGCTCAATTGACTGAGGCATTACAACCTCAACTAAAAAGTTAGAGGTTTGAATCTCCACTCCCACACTTTAATTAAACTCAAAATAATGTGTTATATATAATTCAAATCTATAATTTGAACTACTGGCAAGAAGTAATGCTCTGTACTCATCTTTACTAAAGGGATGCTAACTTAAACATGATGTGGCATGTTTTCCCTATGATGCTACAGAGTGATCATAAAAAGAAAATGATACTTGACAAGAAAAACATTATATTTGTAAAATATTAAACTGCAAAACCATCGTTCCCAACCATAAAATTCAGATTAGTTGCTTGTGTATTAAAATTCAAGTTGGACTAGCTATCAGTTTTAAAACTCCATGCTTATTTAGTTCTACAAAACCGAACTTGTACTATACATCTCTTCTCTTTTCTTCACTTAAATCTCATTGAATTAAAGGTTAACTTGCTAATCAATAGACGACCAATACAAATTAGGGATACTTGCAAAATACATTCATGTATTTGACATAGCAATCAAGTAGATACTGTTACCTATCCTTTCAGGCCATGCCGTACATTTGTAATTGTGTTAAACATAGGTATGTATCATAAGAAGGAGTAAGTTGAATAACATGTCAAAATGGAGGTGAGACAAAATAAATATCAACCCAGAAAAGGTATTAACCTCCAGTGCGACATCGAGTGCATTGGAACCAACAGGATGAGGACCCAGTGAAGTTAACGCCTTGACATGCTTCAAAGCCTCGGCCTCCGAGAAACCTCTTTTGCCAGCCTGTTCAGCACTAAGGGGGATGGGCAATTTCTCGAACTGTTGTTGATAAATGGCCCGGAAGCTATAGATGGTCAACAGAAACAAGGACAACCATACATATGGTGACCTCTTTGTCCTTCTTGCTACTGATATGGTTTGAGGAGCACTGTCGTCTACTTTAGGAACATTTTCTTCTGGCTTGTTCAATGGTTTATGCGATGCTGACGAACTTCCAGTCCGTCCCATTATTAGTTGATAAATAAGAAACTAAAACAATGCAAACATCTGCTTGGAGGCATAAATAAAGAAAAGGGGAGTCAGTACAATACCTCCAATTTGACTTGTTAAGAATAATCCTATTTCACTCTATCCCAAACTACACTATGCAAAAAACTTATCTAAAAATCTCATTGGTTCAGAAACTGAAAACTGATTCAGAAAGGACATAGAAAATTGTACATAAATATGTTCGTTGGATGCATAATTTAAATAATACTGCATCAAACGAGAGATTTATTGCTTCTCTCATTCTTCAGCTCGGGGTTACATCTCAACAGAACATAGTCAGAACCCGAATTTCCAATCCAATTCACGATTTTCTCAGCAAACGAGTAGGCACAGCCAAAACATTATAATCAAACTCGCATCGAGTAATCCAGATCAAGACGATCTTGCAAGATTCAGTGTGAAAGACAAAAACTTCATTACAGGAATTAATTCTCAGCTCAACTGATTCCGTATGGCGACAAATTGTTCTTGAAGTAAAACAAAGATCTGAGACTTGAGCTAATAATAACAACGGGATAACAAACGAAAACTTATACAGTAAACTAAAATTGTAACAGACTCATCAAGTAGTAAGAAATTGATAGAACGATTAAAGAAGATGATGCAGGAAGAAAACAAATACCATATTCGAATAGGAAATTGGAGATTTCGAGAAGAAAATGGGATGAACTGATTGACTTATTAACCTCCGGTGGAGATTGATACAGGCCGTACAGCTCGTTCGGAGTCCACTGTCACTATGGCTTACGTCACATCGGTATGGGATGGAACCAAGGTTCGAAATGTCGATGTAAATGTTGAGGTCCAAAATTTATGGAAATATCGATATAAATTTCGGTGAAAATTTACGGAAATTGATGGAAATTGTTTGAATTAGCCAATGAAACTTAGATTTTGACTTAATTAGACTATAATGGACTATTTTTAATCATCACATCTAAAAATTAAGATAATATTTAAATATAAATGTCAATTGAAAATTTGAAATGTCGATGCAAGTAGGAATTTGAAAAAAAATTATGGAAATTGATTTAAATTATTAAAATTATTTCATGAAACCTTAATTGTTAGTCGTGACTCAATTATAGTATAATTGATTACTCTTAAGTCTTAACATCATATATCTAAATATATGTAATATTTATATTCAATTAGACAACTATGAAGGAAATTTGAGAGAATTGGAGAGAAATTAAGATAATTGGAATTGGAGTGTAGAAATGCTTTGAACCTATTATCTAGCGCTTCGAATGACCAAGTACGGGGGTCTCGCTAAGTGATATGTAAATCAGTTTATTTATACACCATTTAAACTTTTATCTAATTGCTCTCTGTATTTTGTACTCAATTTCTTCTCAAGATAATAAAATTATCTCTCCCTTTATCTGTGGACGTAACTTATTATTTATTAACAAATAAAAGATTAAATTTGAAAAAATATATATAATAATAATAATATGGCAAAGAAAATATTAAACTGTGCTTTAAAGTTTCTCATGTTTGTAAAAAAAAAAAAAAACCCTCGAATATGGACGACATGTCGTCGAAATGGGAGGGAAACGACACCCCCCCCTGATGACATGTCGAAAAGGTCGACATTTCGACCGAAATTTTCCACCGTGGATGGAACTGGTAAATTTTTCAACATTCTTGTTAATTAATAATTATCCTGAATTAATTATGTACTTCGTATTTTTAAAAAAAAATTGATTTGTTTTTTTTCATCCACGTAATAGGTTGGAACATTTGATTTCTTAATCGAAAATAAGTATCAATTATTGTTGAGATATGCTCCTTCTGTATTTTAGAATATACAATAGTATGAAAAAAAATTAAAATATAATTCAATTGATTTAGACATATATTTTTAATCAATATATCATATTACATATTAGACATTCAAATCTCTACTTTAAAAAAATTATTATTAAAAAAAAAAAAAAAGAATACAACTTTAGTCTATATATCTAATTTATTTTGGTCATTGATTAAACTTTTAAAATGTCGGTTTTGATCCATACACTTCTAAATTTTATTTATTTTAATCTTTATACTGCAAGAAGTGTGTTTTTGTCCTTGTACTTTAAAAAACGACTGTTGTTAACAATTGACCACTGAAAGGCAAGTTTAATAACCAATGTTTTTTTTAGTTTATTTACTTACAATTTTTTTGCATTACCAACTTTATAAAATAACTAAATAAATCAATCACGTTCATTCTTTATAAACTAACAAATATATATATTTAAAATTAAAATGTGTAAAATAACTGAATAAAAATTGTAAGTATTTGAAAGCAAAGTACAAATAAACAAACGCAATTTTAAAAAATCAAACAATTTTTAGGAAAATTATAGGTATGGCCAAAATAAATAGGCGATTTTGATCGATGGCCATTTTTTTTTCAATTATGACCACACGTGAGGTGCACTAAAATTCTAGTTTTGTCTTTCTGTTACCTCTCATTATTTATTTAAAGTATATCTAAACAAAAACCATATATATTTACATTGAAATCAAAATCTCCATATTTATTTAAAATCTTTAAAAATTCGGTATTTATAAAGATTTATTTTTGTAAAATGTGTTTTTTTAAACCACCTTTTTTATTTTTTAAAATTCTTATCAGCATATTAATTGTTAAATTTATTTTCTTTAACTATTTTTCTTACTTTTACTATATTTTCTTTTGGTCTCATTCATTTATTCATATTTCGATTTGATTATTTCCATTTGCAGGTATGTTTATGGTTTTTTCTATTTTCAGTTTCATCTTCTTCTTTTCTTTAATTTTCAAGTTTCCTGTGTTAAACAAAATATAATGTATTAAAAAAAAACAATAACAATAACAAATACTAGAAATCAATCCAATGTCGAGTTTTTTTTTATTGTTGCAAACATAAGTTTTATGATTAACTGTGTTTCCAATTCTTTACATGGAATTACATTGTATATGTTTAGCATTATTTTTAATGATCTGTTAGTGTTTTTTTTTTTTTTTTTTTTTTTAATCTTAAATCATGAAAGTTCAATTACAGTATACTCAACCTTTTTAAATTTTTCTATTTATTTCTCACAAATATATGGTATTTCCACGTTATTTTCGTAACCCAATTTAGCTTTTGTTTTGTTCTATATCTGCATTATCTAGTTACTGTGTAATTTATATTTTTCTTTGTACACTAATATTATATGTTGAAATCTAGTTTGTAGGAAGTACTTTGTAATTTTTATATAATTCATATTAAGAGTTGTTCTATAATTTATATTATTCGTAGTTGCTGAATACTTTAGGTTTACATATATTACTTATTTAAAGTATAAGTTTAACAATCTGGAATTTTTTTCAAAAGTTTAAATTAGTTCAAAGCATTAAACTAGCAAAATAAGATAAAGATACAAAATTTATCAAGATGAAAATTTTCAAAATACATAATGAACTCTTAAACAAAACTAATTTTTCATAATTTTTCAACTTTAATTCAAATTATAAATTAGATTGTCAACAATCCTAAAATACCATAAGATTCATATTCATAAAACGAAAGTAGAACAAAAGAAGTACAGTCTATGAATTCAAAAAAATCTAATTATGAAATTAAAAGAAAATTTCTAAAACAGTCTTGATTTTGCTGGATTTTTAATTAATCTTTTGCTGTATGTCAATGATGTATTCTGTGTGTCACTTGATTTGGTTCATTTTACCATACCTTCAAATTTTTGTGCAAATTCTTTTAAATCGTAGTACTTTAAACATAACAACATAGGTAGCTTAAAGTATAATATAATGTAACATATTCTATTTATATTTAAATATTTTTCTACCCCGTATCTTACCTAAAAATTACAAATATTTGAATAGTTATATGTAAATACTTTAATATTCGGTCCCAAATGTCTTTGTTGTTGTTTCTTCTTTTTCTTAGTATGTGTCATTTACTCAATTGTATTACTATGCCGTTTAAAGTACCAAAGTGTCACCATGCGCCATGGAAGCCAAGCTTCAAGTTTTAAATGAAGAATGAATGAGTATTTCTCACCTTTTTTGCCGAACAAGTTTGGGGAACCACTGTTCCAAACGAGCTTTGAAGCTTTGCCTAAGGAAGAGATGGATTCAAGAAACCTTAGAAACACCTTAATCTCGATTGCTTGTTGAATGAAAGGAATGAACAAAGAAATAACTCTAGAAAACCCTTCCCTTGATTATGCGTTCAAGGTAAATCTCCCCCCAAAACTTTTTATTTTTTCAAATTCAATTACTTTTGTATGGGACAGTGTGTAAATGATTATTGATTTTGATTTTTTGGTTTAAATTATAATATATCTTGCATGCGATTTTATTGGCTCTTTAATCTATAGTTTAACTATGTTTTGTTTTATAATATATTTTTAATTGTTGTGTATTTGTTTAATTTTGTTTATCCATCTTTAAGAATTTTTTAATTTTGTTTTAATTTTAGATAATGTATCCCAATATCATTTTATATTTGGACAATCTTCTTTTAGATTTTCGTTTTAAATTTATTATAATTACGTGATTAATTAGAGAATGTGAAAGTTGTTAGGAATAGTTTGGTCATTTGATAATTAATATTTTAAATTATGAAAAATGACTTGGCGATTTTTAAAAATTTTAAACCCTCGACCGTTTTTCAAAAATAAATCTATGGCCATTTAGTCGGCCCAACAAATATTCCATCCGGCCGACTGGAACAAATGGGCCAAGCGATTCTTCGATAGTTCGATTCGATTCATCGCCCACTACGGAAGAAGTCCAAAGGCGACGCAGAACCGTGACGACATGTCGGTTGTGTCCTCGCAAATATCTTTCAGTTTCGACTCGGCTAGATGAACTGAAACAGTTCTTCAGGTAAAATACGAGCAGAGTTGAAACAGTAGATTCTTTTTGGTGATCTCAATCAAATTAGGAAGCCATGGCCGGCCTTCATCAGCCCTCTAATGTTCCGGTGAAAAACGGTCTCCCTCCCCAAGAACTCCTCGACGATCTTTGCAGGTACACGCTTCACTCTCTTTCTCACTATTGATTCACTGGTTTTGCTGCGAGTTATTGGTTCGTTAGATGTGGGTATCGTAGGGTTTTAAGTATAAATTGATACGAGCTAGTTTATTTTGATTATTTTTTCACTTTTTCCGTTTCCTAATTGTTGTATTCTGCTCATGGGGGCTATATGAGTTTGACATCTTGTTGTAAAAGAAAGCATGATGGCAAACATAGGGCCATTTCCTAAAACGGGCGATAAGAATTATGCCAAAAGTGGCCTTGTCGTTGAATTGAACGTAGTTTGGCGGCATGTCTTCATTAAAATGAGTGAATTGATAGTTTAATTGTCAACTATTAATGTTGGATATGGAAAAATATCTTGTAGTATAATGGAATTCAGTTAGATCATTTTTTGGGTTTAAGATGCTATATTAGTCTAGTTTGTCAGATTGCGGAGTTATTATTTTAAAAAAACCAACGCCTGTTCTAGAAGTCAGGAAGTCAAATGAATTTATACTACCCCTTTTTTCCTACACCGCCTAGTAGTCATGCTTGGTGGGAGCATGGTTGGTCCTATTAAGCCACTTTTGTTGAGGTGTTGTTTTGACGGCTTTAATATGAGGGCAATGAATCAGTCTTCTCTTGCTAAAGCAAACAAGATACCAAACCACAGCATTTAGAGGGACAATTAAGGAGATAGAGATTCAGCATAGCTTCACAATTCTGTTTTAGTGTTCATGTTCTTAAAATATGATATAAGCTATTAACTGAGCTGGATAGGTTGAAAATTTGTTCATTGACAATGATTGCACGTCTTATATGCACCAAAAGTAAGCATTAGACTGTTTTGAGGAAAATAATTGTTTTTAGTACTAGTTGCTTTGTAAGTTCGTAACCTTGGAGGGTTTTTTTTTTTCTTTTTTTTGAGATTATTGTTGTTTTTTACCTGCAATATTGGTTGATGGTTGGGATAGCTCCCATGTTCTCATCTATATATCATTTTCTTCTTGATATGCAGCCGATTTGTTTTAAATGTGCCAAAGGAAGATCTACAATCATTTGAGAGGATTCTGTTTCTAGTTGAATATGCACATTGGTTCTACGAAGACAACTCAGTAGAAAATAATCCATCGCTAAAGTCCTTCAATTTGAAGGAGTTCACTTCGTTATGTATCCTAAGCATCATGTGATCCATTACCTTAATAATTTGTTTGGATGTTGTTTTCAATTTTCTGTCTCTATGGTAAATGAATGTAACTCTATTTACTATTATTTGTTGTCTCTGAGTAACTTGATTATACCATTGCCTTCAGCTAGTAAACCATCACCGTCTCAAATTGTGGTAACCTGTTTGTTTATACACACAGACATACATAACGTGTTTTTGACTCTGCCTGTTTGCCAACCCGTACTATCACCCATAAAGCTGAGTTTATTCCTTTTCTCTGTATGTTTTAATGCTTAAAGTTCTTTAAAAGAGAGAGAGCTTGAAAATATTTAAAAAAAAAAAATCATAATGCTTCATTAATTGCTTATTCTGTTTTTCCTGGATATCTTTGTCTTCCTTAATTTTCTGCAGTATTTAACAGTTGTGACGTTTTGAAACCATATGTGCCCCACATAGATGACATATTTAAGGACTTCACTTCCTATAAGCTTAAAGTTCCTGTCACTGGGGGAATTATTTTGGATGAAACCTTTGAGAGGGTAAGTGTGGTTTGTAATTTTTTAAAATTTTTTTTTATTGATACTGTTATTGATTTATTTGTATTAATTGATGAATTTATTTTATCTTGTCAATGTGAGGAGTACTTATACTAGTTTTGTGCTTCCTTTTCTTTCTGCAACCAAACAGTGCTTACTAGTGAAGGGATGGAAAGGGTCAAGCTGGAGTTTTCCTCGTGGAAAGAAGAGCAAGGATGAAGAAGATCATGCTTGTGCCATTAGAGAAGTAATCTTTCTTTTTCTTATTTTGGACTTTGATGACAATATTTTAGTATTTTGTGTATGAAAAAGTCAACTTTTATTGAGAAAAACTGAAAGAATACAAAAGGACATTTCCAAAAAGAAGAAGAAAGAAAAAGAAAGGAAGCCCAGGATAACAGGGGCCAGAAAACAAAAAGCTACCTAACTACAAAAATGTTATGGAAAAGATCTCTAGTTGATAAGTATGAGAGAGAGGAAAAACACTAAAATCCTTTTGTTACAGAAATTCGAAGGGAAGCATTGAACTTGGGTAAGGCCCAAACTTCCTCCCAAGAACTCACCACACCTCTTTAAAAACTTTCCTATTTCTCTCCAGTTAAATATACCATAATCCCACAAAGAAAGTGTCCCGCCAAAGAGTCACCCGCTATCACAGAAAGGAGTGTCAAATAGCAGCTCCTGGACTCTAAATGGTTATTATACCTTCTCCTACGACACAAAGCTTCAGTCGATTAAAGTTTTATGGACTTGAACTGGTATTATTTGTATTAAGCAAAAAAAGCATCGAATTGGTTTAATTGTGTCAGGGCTTTAACTGAATTACTTACGTCTGTACCAAAACAAGTTGTTACTTTGCCACTTGTCACCATGGAATATATTTTGCGTTGTGAATGTAGGTTTTGGAGGAAACTGGTTTTGATGTGACAGCGTACCTTATCAAGGAGGATTTTATTGAAGTGATGTTTGGACAGCAGAGAGTGCGGCTCTACATTATAGCTGGGGTGAAAAATGATACTGCATTTGCGCCGCTTACTAAGAAAGAGATCAGCGTATGTGTTCCTTCTTTGTTTATCTGTCAGTCTTCAAATTAGAAATTCTTGAATTAAGAATTTTGATTTTGCCTTTTAATAATGGACCAAGCGATATTTTAAGGTTGATCCTTTTTATATTTAACACCCTATTTGGTTCAAATCTATTTAGGCACTCGTTTGTTGCTTTTCATCTTAATTTACAATGTTTATACTGCTTTGACATTGTGGTGATGGTATGCCTTTCAACGTCTGAGTTTAAGTCATCAGTTCTTTTCCATCTTCTTAGAGAATTTAAAGGTTGTTTCATTTTTGTTCATTCCTCTTAAAGAGTTAGGCCAAGTGCTAATTATGCTTGATAAGACCCCATACCTATGCAAATATCTAATGTGGAATTATGAGTGTTATGATCCAAAGTGCATAATGGATTTGTTATTTGGAAGCAGGAAATTGCATGGCATCGACTTGACGACCTTCTACCTGCGAGTGATGATGTGATATCTCATGGAATCACTGGCCTCAAACTTTACATGGTGGCTCCTTTCTTGGCGTGAGCATCATTGTGTAGTTTTCTTGATTTCCTCTGCACGCAGTTTGAAATTGGTTTATGTTTAATGGAATCGACATTTTTGAAATGCAGATCACTGAGATCATGGATTTTGACGCATCAGCCGCCTGTGGCTCCTAACTTTGACATGACTCTCAAAGGTAATCTGTTCCATGACTTGTAAATTATTTAAAAAAGATTTGGTAACATAAGGAACGTTTCCCAGGCTTAGATGAAAAATTAACCTTCAAAATCAAAATGGAAAACAAAAAACAGGTAAGTGAAGATCTCATGGAGTTGTAATGAAGAATATTTTAGATGAAAAATAAAAAATAGCGACTCGCATATTATTCATTTGGATGGAAGTTCCTATTAGGATTTTAGGAAGGACTTTGTAACATAAGGTATAATTTTGTCTAATAAGGGTGGGGAACGCATAGGAAAAGATTGGAAACACACAACTTGCAAGAGATCTACCAAGAGTTGTGTTTGTTAGCAAGGTTCCGAATTCTTGATACTAAATGTGGCTGTAGCCATGATATTAGCAGAACCGACTCAATTGGTGTGACTATATTAATCCTAAAGTTACCATCCATGTAAAAGTTAGATGCAATCCATAATTTGCAATACATTTGGCTTATCAACTTTCTCGTGCTCTTTGCCAATGAGCTCTATTATCGCCATTATTAACTTTTACTTTCCACTCAGGAGTCACCATGTGGAAGGTGAAGAATAGCTCGATCAGTAGTAGCTCGATGATTTTAGACAGCCCGCCGACTAAATTGGATTCTGATCCTGGAAAAAGCCTTAGAAACTTCAAATTCGATACCTCCTCTATCTTGCAGGCTATGGAAAGTGCTTTTGCTGCTTGAATATCAACGAAAGCCTTGAACGTCTATTGTACCACGGTTGGTAGCTCGGTCTCACATCGTTTCTTGCCTATGTAGTACAGTTAGGTAGTTCTTGTGTATATTTGTCTGATTTTATTCTTGATTTTTACATGTAGATCATGTACAGACTCGTTTAGCCATTACCGAATTAGCTGGTTTTTAGATGTATAGAGAAAGCAGCTTTTCTGGAGATGTGGGGGTTTTGTCTTGTACAAGTTAATGAGGCTCATTGGCTCAGCTATGTTTCAATGGCTGTTGTGGGTCGCACCGCACTGTTGAAATAATATTTATATAGGAAATGAAACAAAATATGTTCTTTAAATTGGGGACCAAGTGTATGATTTAAGGTAGTATAGAAAATAGTCACTTACTCTCTTTACAATAGATGGTGCAAGGTTTGGAAATGAATTCAAATTTTGTTCGATGATCAAATGACTACGATGTCATTCGATAACTATTTAGTTTTTTATTTTTAAAAATTTAGTTTATAAACATTACTTCTATCTATGAATTTTTTTTATTTGGTTGTTTACTTTTTAAAAATGTTTTAAAATCCAAGTCAAGTTTTGAAAACTAAAAAAAAGTAGTTTTTGTTTTTTAAATTTAACTAAGAATTCAAATGTTTTTTTTTTTTTTTAATTTATGAAGAAGCGAGTATAAATTTTAAATATAGAAAATTAAAAATAAAATCATTATCAAATGGGGGCTTAAATAATTGTTTAGAATTTAAAATAAAAATATTTAAAACTAAAATGATATAGGTAAAAAGTTGAATCAAAATGAGGTTTAAGTCAATAATGGATTATAATTGATTCTTACAATTTAATGGTTACATTCTATGCCTAAGATTCATACAAGGACTTAGAATTTGGATTTATAGTCAGCACTCAGATGATTTCGACACTTCCTTGCAACCCAAACGTGCCACATATTTGACTTGAATTCAGCATGCTTCATCTTCATCCCCAGTCACATGTTTCACCCAATTCTACCCAATTCTACCTAATATAGAATTACTCTATGTCAAGCATACTTACCTTTAAAGTTTTCAATGAATGAGTCACTTTTATAGTCACGGAATCTATCTTGTTTTAGTGTATTATCAAATTTTTTTAGTTCAATAATTGCGAGAGTGAAAGATCGAACCATCAACTTTTGAAATGGTAATTGGTGTCTTATCCACTTAACTATGTTCTGATTGACTATTATCAACTCAATTATGTATTTGAATATTCGAGCATCACATTAATCGATGATTACCAAAAATATCTAATCTTTATAGTTTTTACACGTTATAAAGGCTATAAATAAGAAGGGTGAGTATAGAATTGACATGTACGTTCAACTAAGAGGTCATAGGTTCGAATTCTCCACCCCAAATATTATTGAAATAAAAAAAAAAAGGTTTGACGTGAATTATATCACTTTTATAATTCAATTTTGTTCGGTGCAAATGGCATAGACATTAAAGATAAATTGTTTGAAAACGCCGGTTCCTCTACATTGCATTCGAACTTCAAATTGGTCGGTGGTAATGATTCCGTCAACAAATAATAATAATCACCATCATCATCATTATTATTAAAAATAAAAAAAGGATTTGAGAATTTTCATATTTATTCCAATATTCATATACAAAAACGTGCGAATAAAATTATTCCATCATGTTTTTAGTTTTTCCATTTATTATTGGCAAATTTGATATTTTTTTTTTTCCCTTTTTTTAAGACTCTGATAACCCAGTCAACGATCAGATCCAATAATTTCACCAATTATTTTCTTCAGTAATTTCGTAGCCAAGTTTGAAAAACACATGGAAAGCTGCCTTTTTTCGCTGTCATTTATATAATTATATTTAGAGTCCGACATGGTAATATAATGATATTACATCACTAAATGCTGCATTAATCATCACACCGGTTCAGATATTTTAGTTCTTTTATTAAAATAATATATATATATATATATATATATATATATATGATTTGAGTTTTTGGAATTATTAAATGGATGATAACAAAATAAAATGAAATTAATCGACTTTATGATAGAATTTTGGTTAGATTACATTTTTAGAAATGTAATAGTATAAATCTACCATCGGACGAAATAGGTTATATATATATATATATATATATATATATATATATATATTGTGTTCAACAACATTTAGAGGTGAGATTGGTCATAAGTCCATATTTTATGCCAGTCGAACTGTGCTCTTGTTGGCGCAATAGATTATTTATAATTGCACTTTAAATGTAGTAACAAAAATCTAATAAGTATTATTGGTTGCACTTTAAAACAATAGTAGCTATAGTCATCTTCTCACTTTTGAATGAAAACCATATTTCATACTTTGATACAAATTAAAATTTTTCAATGGATAAATTATAAAATTAGTCTTTCTAGTTTGAAAAAAGTTATAATTTAGTCCATATGATTGTAAAATTTAGAATTTCGTCCTTAAGGTTTAATAAAACTGCATAAATGGCCTGTAATGATTTGATAAAACCCTCATAAATAGAGACGAATTTTAATTTTTAAAACTATAGAGACTAAATTCTAATTATCTTCAAACCATAAAGACCAAAATTGTAATTTAAACTTTCTCAATTGATGTGATTTGTTTTTTTTTGAAACTGATGTGATTTGTTAAACCATTATGTTGTTAAAACAAAATGTCACGCCATGGAACTTTTTTTTACTGGTGCATACGGATTTGTTCTTAATAGTATTAGAAACTTTTCATAAGCGTTAATTAAAGTAGTACAATGGTAAGTAAACTTTTGAATGAATATCAATCTATTTGATACTAATCTTTTTTCTTTTGAATGAATATCAATCTATTTGATACTAATCTTTTTTCCTTGAGTTTAACAACATGTGAGGTAGAGGATCGAAATAGAAACATATGACCTCTTAATTGAAGATACATATATTAATTAGCTAAATTGTGTTCAAATTGGCTAAAACTAAATTTCGTAAGAAATTAAAAATAAAATTAATTTTGTTGGTGCAGGAACTAACGCTATAATTTAGTCTATAATTTATAATATGGTCTGAAATTAAATTATTTTCAACAACATTCAATTTAGATGTAAAGCAGTGAAAAGTAAAAAGTAAATAAGTAAAAAAAAAATGAAAACTTACCCGTTCTTTAAATATTGGAAGACTGAAGATGATATTATGATTTTAGGTTTGAGCTCACAAGTTAGAAAGTGTAAATTCACTTTAAGGATTTGGGATCGTTTCTTCCCTTTGGTTGCTGTTGTGTTTTCGGCGGGCAAGGGACTGTGGTCGCCTATGGACTACTAGGACTGTATAACAAAAGTCACCCATAAAGACGAGTTGGGCGACATTCTCCTTATCCTCTGGTGCATCTGGAGGCAAAGGAACGACATCAGGTTTGGAAAAGCTTATCCCGACACTAATGATCTTGTTGATGTGATTGACAAATATTTGTTGGAGTTCCTCGATCGTTTGAGAGGGGATAGTTCGGATTGCAGTCTTAGCAGCCGGGTGAGGCCGAGCTCTGTGCGATGGAGACCTCCAACCAAAGGGTCGTGGAAACTGAATGTTGATGCTTCCTTGTCCTCTGCCCTTCAGCAAGGTGGAGTGGGCTGGATTGTTCGAGACTGGAGAGGAAATCCTTTGTTGGGCGGCTACAAAGTTGTCAAGCGGGTATGGTCGGTAAAGGTTTTGGAAGCTCTCGCCATTTTGGTAGGGCTCAAAGAGGTGATCTCTTGGAGGGGGAGCTGGATCAACCCTTTGTTTGTTGAATCTGATTCGAGTGAAGTGATTAAGTTGCTAAATGGGGAGGAGATGGACTTCACCGAAGTGAGTTTCTTTATTGAAGAAGTACTCCATCTTGTGTAGTATGTAAACTCTATTGTTTTTTGTAAAATTCCTAGAGAGGAGAACAAAGCAACCCACGCCTTAGCTGCTTTAGCATCTTCTTCAGGAGCTTCTCAGGTCTGGAAAGATGACTTTCCGGAGGATGTTCTCTCTCTTCTATCTGAAGGGGGGCAGGTCTGTAGTTTCTCTATTTTCAATTTCAAAAAAAAAAAAAATGTAAAATATGATATCAGCTAACAACTCAACTTTAATAGATATTGAAATTGACAAATCATGTAAAAGTGATGAAAGTTGTCAACCATGAGTTTTGTCTATTTTAAATGCACTGTTTTTTTAAAAAATTATTTTTGTCTGTTTTGAAATTAACATTTATATAAAATTATAAAACAAAACTCTTTCAAAGAATGGTTAAGAAAATTTATCAAAGAAAAAAATATCTCACATTATATTAGAAAAAAATATCTTCTTAAAGTCTCTTGAAATGCATGTTTAAATCAAAAAGATTTGGAATTACATATTAAATATAAACCAGTCTTATATCAAAATCATAAGGGGAAAAAATCATTCTGCACCATAAACATAACATGGTATACAAAATTTGCACAGTTTTTTGGTAAATTTTTCATCTCGTTTAAAATCACATTTGAATTTAAGCCGAATATTAAAAACAAAATAGTTTTTTAAAACTTTTTTTTTCTCCAAAAGTTGGCTTAGTTTTTTAAAACGTTTTTAAAGAGTAGGTATTGAAGCAAGAAAATCAGAGGTGGAAATAGTGTTTATAAGTTTAATTTTCAAAAACAAGATGGTTATCCAACGGGGGTCTAAACTTTTAATTTTATTGATTTGAATTTAAACTTGAACAAGTGTTATAATTTCTACCATTTGTTCAATTTTTGCTAAATTCATCTCCTAATTTTAATAAAAAGCAAGTACACATATTAGTTAAAAAAAGTGAATATTTAAAAAATGCACTAATTTCAATAAATATAAAAACGTTGCACAAAATTGAGCACGATTAATGCACACAATCAATAAACAAAACTCTCAAAACTTACCAATTAAAAAAAAAAAAGCATTATTTTTGTCTAAAGTTTTGACAATTTATATGTTTTATAATTCATTAAATGAACATACTAATTTTTATTTGTATTTTTATATGAATTTTAAAACAAAAATTTATTAAAAATGCAACTTTTATTCAAGTTTAAAGTAAATAAATGTTGTTATAGTTATCGAAGTTTAAACAATAATTTGATGATATTTAAAGTGAAAAGTAAAATTTGATACATGCTATCAAATTGACGGGTAAAAATTTGTAGTTTTTCCCTCAATTCATAAAGATCCCATCATTTTAATTCAATTCAATTTTTTTTTCCTTTTGAGTTTGATTCAATTCAAGCTCAAATATAATGGAAAGCTAAACATATTAAAAAAAAAAAGTCACACTTATACCATATTTGAAAAGATTAAAAAGTTGTGATATTTTTAAATATAGCATATGCTATAAAGTGAATTTTCACTAATATAAAAGTGTTGTCCTATGTTTGCTCCATTTCATACATTATTTTTTAAGAGTTTCAATTTTAAATTTACTTGCTTAATTTTTTACAATTAAGTCGTTATTGTCTCGTAGACTATAAAAATTCAGGATAAATTGATGTTTTAATATTAAAATATAGAGAAAAATCAATTTATACCCAAGTTGATAAGTTAAATAAATTAAAAATCTAAATTAATAATTGTATCGATTAAAGAACTTTCAAACGTGAATGAATTTAGACCTCTGTTAGGATTTTATTTTAAAATCATTAATACATAATTTCACACGTGTATAAGACTTCTTTAATATGAACGGTCTTTCATATTCTTTTCTTCCTCTATCTTTCTCTACTTATGAAGAATTATGTGATGACTTTTCTTACTACTTTGGTAAGATTTCAAGATAATAAAAACATTATTTAAATAACTTTGAATTTATTTTAAATGAAATCAAGTGAAAGTAGTTATGAATAAAAAATAATCTAAATTGATTCATTTATAAAAGTTTATACTTTTAATTGATACAATTATTAGTTTAGGATTTTGATTAATATAATCTGTAAAGTTTAAAGGTATAAATTGATTTTTCTCTAAAATATATTTGATTAATAAAATTGTGACCACATATTTTAATTTAACGAGTTGGATATACCCATAAATAAAATCAAGAATCTACTTAATTAATTTGTAATAAGTTTTTCCCTCATATCATTGAAAAAAAATAGATATATTCAAAATGCTATCATATTCAAATACCTAGGTAGCCACCACATTAAAAATATGTGCATATCATTTTTTTAATCTCCACATTTGTCATTCTTTTAGCATCTATTCTTGATATGATAATAATGATTTGAGTGAATAAATTTAACATACAAAGAATGAGATTCAAACTTTAAACTAAAGTTGAAATTAAAAAAATGAAACGTGCATTGGGAACTAACTTAACTTATGTATTAAAAATATATAACATATGTGAATAAATCATTTATATTTGCCAAAAAAAAAAAAGGTTATTCTTATTCCAATCCAACCAATTTCCATTCTTGATCAATATCAATTATCAACATTGAAAAAGAGCTGTCTAACTGATATTTGAAGACAAGTGCATATGGTCAGAGCATTTGGGAATCCTGCTAATGTTTTCTTGCCTTTCAATTCTTGGTTGGCACACCATTATAAGAGATGCTGCTAACACATTTTTCAACTCTAATAATTATTATTTCCTCTTCTTCACCATCACTACAAAAAAAAAAAATAATAATAATAAAATAAAATAAAAATAAACGTAATAAAAATTCATATTGATTTTATATAAAAAAAATTATACATTATTTGTTGAATGTTTATTCAAACAATAAAGAAAAGGGTTGAATTTTTTTGTAACCATTTTTTTGGTTTTGTATCTTTTAGTTTGTTGTACATGCTTATTGTGTCAATAATTTATGTTATCCCCATTGTCCAAATTTAGAGTTAGGACATTTTTTAAAAAAAATTAAACCAGAATAGAGTGTTTATTTTAAATATATGTATTAATTTTATTTGATTTCTTTTTTTAGTTCAACGACATGCAAAATGAGATATTCGAACTTCCGACCTCGTGGTCTAGGATACATGCCTTAACTAGTTGACCTATGTTCAAGTTGGCTAATTTTAGTTGATTTTAATCCGATACTAAATGGTCCGTTGGTAAGAAATTATTTGATAAAGTTTAAATATACTCAAAGTATTAAGTACAGATATATTTGTCTCTAATATATTTGTAAAAATAAAAATAAAAATAAAAAATTATTAATTGTCAATAAGTGATGAGTAAAAGGGAGAAAACAAAATAAAGAGGGGGTGATTCGTTGCTTGGCAACTAGTGCGCCACTTTCTTAACAAACACATGAAAAGATGTTCAATTTTCTAGTTTTTCTCTAAAAAAAAATCAAGCTATGATCTTATCATATATTTAATTTCTGAAATTTCAAAATTAAAAAAATATATAGAAGAGTTATTGCATATATATATTTTTTAATTTTATTGAGAATAATAGGGATGGAGCACTGAGAACGCCTTATACAGTTTCAAAAAAAAAAACAACAAAGAGAACGCCTTATATTAATACCAATTATGAGATTGCCTATAAATTAAAAACAATATATACTTTTCTAAAAAAAGATTGATCATTACCCACGTGAAAATTATTTTCTTCTGGACTACAAAATAGTTGGCTCTGATTTGTCGAGAAGTAATCAATATATTTCAAAGATTATTATCGTTATCTGATTCTGATATTTAAATAATAATAATAATAATTTGAGATATTACTGTCCGAACGTAAAGATATTGCTATTGTCCGATTTGTACGTGTTGATTTCTGCACTTAACTGGAAATAATTCAGTACGGGCAAGTTCACAGGCTTTTGTCCCTCTCAAGAACCTCGCAATATTTTTTTATTTTATTTGGGTATATATAACATTTTAAAATACTTTAAAAAAAAATAGTTAAAATATCTATGTTAGTCTAGTTCACACACATACACAGTTCAAATTCAAAAGAAGGGGTGGCATGATTTCAACCTACCATGCAAGGTAATAATGATTAGTTAAAAATCATTTTTCCAAAACGTCAGTCTTTATCACTATTTTATTATCAACTTTACCATTGGTTTGCTCACATTCTTAATTAGTCAGCATCAACATATCAATACATATATTTAAAGTTATGTTATATATGTATAATATTATGGGCGAAATTGGACTAACAAAAATGGACTAGTTAAAGGACTGCAACGAATGCCAAACGAAAAAAAAAACCCAATACGAAGTCAACAGGAGGTTGGCCAAAGACGAGAAGGGACGAAGAAACAGGCTTGGGCCTCGGCCGAGGCTGACCACATGGCAAGACCTCCTTTTAGGCCTTGCCTCGGTCTCTCATGGAAGGGATGAAGATACAGGCTTGGGTCGAAGCCCAAGCTCGTGGTCAGTGGCCGAGGCCGACAGCAAGGTCCACTTTTGGGCCTTGCCTTGATCCCTCGTGGCTCGTAGACCCCCGGTTTAGCTTCGTTCGACCCTTTCATTCCCAGTTGAAGAAGGAAACACACAAAAACCCTAATTAGAAGGTATTTAAGCTCTCTCTACCAATGTCTAGGTTTTTATTGTCTTATAGGTCGCGTTCTTCCCCCAATAATACAAATTCACCATCGTTGTCACGTGGAGGTTAGGTGAAATTTCTTTTGTCTAAAATTCGACAACAACATGTAAAACGATTGAAGTAATAATAGTAGTAATAATCACCACAACAATTGATTTTTTAAATATTAACATTTTTAATTTTCAAATACCAAAATACAACACATTCAAAACTCTAATATGCAATAAATATAATTTAAAAAAAAATTGTATTTTGTAATAATAAAGTCTACCTAGTTTAAAATTTATAACAATTTAGTTTTTAAAATTTAGTAGGTAATAATTTTAATCCCTACTATAATTTATTTTTTCGTTCAACCTATGCAGTGTGGGGGTCAAACTTTTGTCATTTTTTTTAGTACAACAAATGTGGAGTATGAAGATTTGAATCTTCAATATCAAATAAAAGAGTACATGTCAATTACCGCTGAACTATGCTCAATTTGGTATCAAACTTTTGTCATTATGAAGATGTCTAATTTGTTTAATTATACTCAAATTGGCATATGAGAGGTAATAATGCACCATTATGTGACAATTTAATTTGTATTAGTGAAAAATATTATCTAGTATCGATATTTCATATGCAATGTTTGAGTATCAACAATTTAGCCAATCTAGAAATCATTGAATTAATAAAAATATATATCCTAAACCACAAGATTAGATATTTAAGTCAACATGAACATACTCAACTGACATAAAATATGTAATTTCAAATAAAATGTTAATGGTTCGAATCTCTTACCTCATGTATTGTCAAAAAAAAAAAGAATAATTAAAAAACACGTCTAACCTATTAAAAAAAAAAAGAAAAAAAAAAAGAAAAAAAAAAAGAAGGAAAAACTCATTTTACCGGGAGGACTGAAATGAGTACATACTTTTAACCTTTTTATTTATTTAGTGAGAGAGAGATTAAATAATAGAGGTGGTGTGGTAATAATTTCAATAGTGTAGGAGGTGTAATCGTTCACACGGTGGGGGGGGACTCGAGGCACGAAGCGATGCCACGTGTAGGCTTGGGAGAAATCAGAGCCGTCCACGTTAAGAACGTGTAATTGGCGGAGAGACGATGATGTTTGACTGAAGAGAGGAGGGGGTTGGTATAGGGAAGTGTGTCGAGTGAAGGATGGAGGGGAGGGTGTCCTTTAATCTGGAGGACTCAGTACCCTCTGCCATCTGAACTCAACCCCTTTCCCCACATCCCCACGCTCTCTCTTATCCTTCCCCAGGCCCCTACTCTCCCCTCCCTAAAAACTTATTTTTCCCTTTTTGCTAATTTTAAAACGTACCTTAAATTACCACCCAACCCAAAAGTTCAAGGTTTAAAAAAATATGTAGAAATTTCAATATAAGACCTTTTATTTTAATACAATTTTAAATTATTGTCAAATTTAAAAAGTTTAGTTGATGGGTTATTGTATATTTAAGATTAAAATATCATTTTGGTCTTATACTTATTTCATCTCATTTTAGTCCTTGTACTTGAGGTACTTATGGAGAACTGTATAATTAACTTTCCTATAGAAATGTTTATATAATAAGTGCTTCTCTTTTAAAAAAGAAACTTGTTTTAAAAGACACGTTGAGTGTGTCAATTCTAAACATAGTTCAGTAGATAAAGACATCAATTATTATTCAAAAGTTGATGGTTGATTTCACCCATGCAAACTGTAGAACTAAAACAAAACAAGACATGTCAAATGCTTGCCCCATTTAATAGTGGTTTTATATTTTGTTTTAAAGTTTTATTTTATTCCATTTGTAAAACACACACAATATTTTAAATTTGTTTTGTTTCCTTTCGTCTTAAAAAAATGATTATAATTTTTTTAAAAGAATTGTAATTTAATGTGTTTTGGTTTAATTATTTTAATTTCAATAAAAATATTGACATAATTCAATTATAAATTATCTTTATTAGAAATATAGTTAAAAAATTGTAATTTAATGTGTTTTGGTTTAATTATTTTAATTTCAATAAAAAATTGACATAATTCAATTATAAATTATCTTTATTAGAAATATAGTTGAAAATTTTAAATTGCATAGATGATAAATATGTTAAAAAATGATGCTCGATGTTGTGGGTAAAATTGGACTAAAAGGTAAACCCAAATTACAAGGGAATCTTGTAATATAAGATTAACCTTTTCAAATCCAATTCCTAAATAGAAAGGAAAACCTTTTATATCATTATCTAAAAATGAATATGGATAACAAAAGTCATATAAATACGTCATTATGACTCAAAGAAATGGAGTTCAACTTCAGCCCTCATTCTCTAAACTCTAGTTTATTGTTACACACAAATTCTCCTTGCTAACTTAAGCATCGGAGCTGGTGTGGCAAATGTCACATTAGTGCATAGCTTTTTCTCTTTTGCATGTTACATCTTTTTCTCAAATTACAAATTCATCGAAGTTGTCACGTGGAAGTCAGGTGAGATTCTTCTGTCCAAAATTTGACAACAACACTCGATATTGAGTATTTAAAGTAAATGTCTTAATTACTATGTCATGGCTGACAACTTTTTGTTCGTTTGTTTTTTTTAGAAATGTTGAGAAAACAACATACTGATATAAATGGACTCATGAGCATTAATATTATATATGACAAAATAAATATTTAGTATACCCCAAAATAAATCAAATATTTTTTTTTCTAATAAACTATTGTGAGCTACACGTTAAAATGTCATTCATGTCAAGCTCTCGGATTTCAATCTAGCATGACAAAATCCTATAATAAACTATTTCTCATGTTAAACACTTATTATATAATATTAAAAAAAAAACTATATTATATATTGATACGGATGGAAAATCGTCCTCAATTTATTCGAATATTTATTCTTTTAATGTTAATTTATTAAAAACATTTTTTTTTCCAAATACAAGTACTTAAATTCTCAATTAAACTTTTAGGGACTGTTTGGAACACTGAGTGAGTTATAATAGTCTGTAAAATTATATAATATATATTTATGATATATAATTATTTAGTATGAGTTATAATAATATATATTTGGGGTGTAAAGTTATTAACCTGTGCCCAAAACAGGTTCTTAAAAGCTTGTAAAGTCCAATATGCACTCCAAACACTATTTATAGCTTTCAAACAAATTAATTATATTATATTTATTGAATAAACGTTATAGGTGTTTTTTTTCTAAGTTCTATGGGAATTTACCTCAAACTAATAGTTTAGACTATTTTAAAGATTTATTGAAAATGAGAGACCTAAATATGATTTATTGAAAATGAGAGACCTAAAATACTTTCCAAATTAGGTTATGAGTCTAGTTTTCAACTTTTAGCTTTGTGAATGATAGATTTATGAAATTTAATAGATTCTTAAAACTTTGAATTTTGTGCATGGTAGATCATTGATGTTTAAAAATAAGTTAAATTACAAATTTAGTCATCCACTTTAAAGTTTGTATCTATTTAGTTCATGAATTTTCAAAATTACAAATTTAGTTCCACAGACTATAGAATTTTTTAAAATTCATGAATCTACTAGAGACAAAACTGAAGTTTTTAAGTCTCCATTATACATAAAATTCAATTTTATATCTAATAGATCAATTAAATTTTAAAAATTTTGAATTTATTAGGGATCTATTAGACACAAAATTGAAAGTTTACGGGCCTATTAGATACTTTTGAAAGTCTAGAGACAAATAGACACAACCCTCAAAGTTTAGAGACCAAACTTGTAATTTAACCCTTAAAATTATCTATTAAGTCATTGAGTTTCAATTTTGTGTTAAATAGGTTCCTAACATTTTCGACATTTTTTAAAAACTCACGAACCTATTAGACATCAAACTGAAAGAACGAGATTTTATAAAATTTAATTTTGTATCTAATAGTCATGTGAATTTAAAAAGAATGTCATTTATGCCAAATAGTTATTAGATATAGAATTAAAAACTCCAAGCTTTATTAGACACCTTTAAAGTTTAAGTATCTATTAGACACAACATTAAAAATTTATAAACATATTAGATACATTTTAAAGTATTTAGACTAATTAGATATAAACACAACTATGAAAATTCACAGGATAAACTTGTAATTTACAATACAATGCAATACTTAACTTATATAAAATGAAAACTAAATTTTCATAAATATAATTGTTTCCAAAGAAGAATAATTAGAAGGACAAAAAAACACGTAGAAATAATAAATTACTTCAACGACAATACATGCCCATCCCCCAATATAAATCCCCCACCCTCCGCCACTCTTTTCCTCGCACCAAACTTCAGCCCTTTCCTTCCTCTAATCTCTCTTTCAAGTTACTTTTTCTCCGCTCAAAATATTATGGCGAAAGACGACGTCACGGCGCGAGGGTTCTCCGGCAAGGACTACCACGACCCTCCGCCAGCTCCGCTGTTCGACGCGGCGGAGCTCGGCAAGTGGTCATTTTACAGAGCTCTCATTGCCGAGTTCATCGCCACTCTCCTTTTTCTCTATATCACCATCTTGACTGTGATTGGCTACAAGAGCCAGAGCGACCCCCACAAGCCCGGCGCCGACGCTTGCGGCGGCGTTGGCATCCTCGGCATCGCTTGGGGCTTCGGCGGCATGATCTTCGTCCTCGTCTACTGCACCGCCGGCATTTCAGGTCCGTAAATTATCCCGGCTGTAATAATGTGTCTGACCATTTTTTACTGTCGATTGTGTTTTTACCCAGGATAAAAAGATCAGGACCACACTGGCATTGCGACAGCCATATCTAACGATGAAGTTATTCAAAATCTATAACTTTTATGTGTCAAATAAATTATAGTTTTGTTTTTTCGTCACTCTCTGAGCATAGTTTAAAGAGGTTCAAATCTTCTTACCATTTAACTAAAAAAAAAAAATCAGTTTTTGTAAATTTACTCTATACATCTAATACAGTTTATATTTTTAAATCTCTTCAAATAATTTATGTTTCTTTCCTCATGTACACATTAAAAAAATTTATATGAAATAATTAAAGATTATTCATTTTTGTAATTTAGTTTTGATTTTTTTTTTTGGATTCAAAAGACAAAAATAATTAGTCATTTTCTATAAAAAAAATTCTAGCTCCCTCTTGATTACTTTGACCAATTTTTTCAAAAGCAGGTTTCTTTTACACTGCAGATTATTCTTTCATTTAATAAACAAAATACTTCTCTACATATTAATTAGTAGAAACTTTTTGTTGTGACATTATTAAAATCAGTGTACTTTACAGTAATTAATAAATAAGCCGATCTTGAAAGGCTGATTTTTATTTTTTTTGTTTGGGAAAATGAACTGCAGGTGGGCATATCAACCCGGCGGTGACGTTCGGGCTATTCTTAGCCCGTAAGGTGTCGCTGGTTCGGGCCGTGGCGTACATGGTGGCTCAGTGCTTGGGGGCTATATGCGGAGCTGGGCTGGTGAAATCGTTACAAAAGGATTACTTCAACAAGTACGGCGGCGGTGCGAACCAGCTCGCCGACGGCTACAGCAAAGGAGCCGGCTTGGGGGCCGAAATCGTCGGTACCTTCATCTTGGTCTACACCGTCTTCTCCGCCACTGATTCCAAGAGATGCGCCAGAGACTCCCATGTTCCTGTACGCCCTCTTCTTCTCCTCCATTATTTGTGTTTTTTTTAAACTCAAATTACAAATTTTAGTCTTAATTAACTTTCATATCAGTCCTTCAATTTTAAAACAGGTTTAATATATCTCTAAGCCCTGTAATAACTAATTGGTTTTTGTTTTCTCAGGATGATTTTCATATTTTTTAAGAAAATATTTGAATTTTTAGCCAAAATTTGAAAAAAAAAAAGGTAAAAACTATTTTTTTTTCTTTCAAAATTTATGTATAAAGTATGATACCAAAACAAATAAAATCCATATGTTTCAAAGTGGCTTAATTTAAAAAAAAAAAATGATCAAACTGTGTCTAATTTTAAAATTTAGAGCAAACTTATAATCAACCTGTCTGTTGTTATCATCTTTTTTTTTAATGATATATATATTTTTTGAAGTTCTAAGATATTATGATTCTGCAGTACATACCAGTAGCTCTTCTGAATCTCTAAGTTGTATGAATGCGACAATATGTCTCGGGGATTTTTGTTTGTTACGCTGAATTTGTAATTGTTTTTGTTTTCAACAGTACTGAACAGCTACCTAGAATAAATAATGTTTTTGAATTATTATTATTTTTTAAAACAAACATTTATACATAGAATATATGCAAATAGCTTCTAAGTTGCAACGATCAACGTTACTTAAGTGTTTTCTTTAAAAAATAGAAAACGTTACTTAAGTGTTTATTTGAATAAGATTTTATAAACAAGCATTTATACATAGAATATATGCAAACAATTAATTTTGTAGGTGTTTGGTTCTTTAACTCTCTGTTTTGTTTTTATCTCTCAATTTTAAAATATTGTATTTTAAGTCATAAACTCTGATCAACAAATTATTCACTGCTGCACTTTTATTTTTAATTAATAATTTAACAAAAATTTGTCAAAATGAGTATAATTCAACTAATATTAAGCTTGTATTATCAATTTTCATGTCAGAGGTTCGATTCTTCCACCTGTTATATGTGGCTGTAAATGTTCTTCCATGTAGTTAATTATTTATCCATCTAATAAATGAACAAAAAATTCCAAAATTTCAAATTTCAAAATGGAATATTTGAAAGTTGTCCAACCGCACCAGAAACAACCATAAAGATAGAATGGAAACTAAATTTAATCCTAAATATTCTTGTTGATTTTACACTCAACAAAATATAGAAAATTGGTTAAGTTCCAGATCCTAAAACTCCCGAAAGAAACACTGTTGTTTGTTTCCCAAGAAAATTTGGTCTTTCTCTCATCTAAGAGACGATGACGTGGCTTTTTCTTTCCCCATGTAACAATGGTTTCAAGGGGCATTCAACGCGAGCCTGAAGCTATCGCAGAAACCCTTTGTATCCAAGAAAAAAAAAAGGCTGTAAAAATCTGTTTTTTTCTTACATTTTTGGTGACCCTACGTCATTATATTCTTTTCCCATAAAAAAAGCATTGCCTCTTTTATTCATTTTTTACTATTTTTCGCTTTTAGAGTTTAAAGTTTTAGAGTTTCTCTTTTTGTTATAATACTTACTGCCTTGGGTTTTGTGTTGGGACCTATCACCACCAACCAAAGACAAACTTATGGTAAATTACAAATTTAGTCTATAAATTTTAAAGGTATTTTAAAATTTAAAATTTGTATTTAATAGATACTTAAACTTTAAAAATTATTATACAAAGTATCTTATAAATACTTAAAATTTTAATTTTGTGTCGGATAGGTCTCTAAATTTTTAATCTTACGTTTAATAACTCATTTATCTATTGGACATATATTTTCTAAATTTAATAGATTTATTAGACACAAAAGTAAAAATTTAGGATTATATTAAATCCAAAATTTTAATTTTATATGTAATGAGTTTATTTTTTAAAAATTTTATAGTTTTTTTAATGCTTACTGCGTTGGGTTTTGTGTAAGAATCTCTCACTACCCTCCAAACAAAATCTTATTATTCTCCGACATGGCTGCCACGTCATAACCCCTAACTTTGTTATTTTATGATATTTTGGGGCTGGGGTTTCACGAGACCAACTTTTCACCCCTGTTCTGCCTGTCCATCACCTCTTTGGCCTTTTCTATGGGTCGTTAGATCTAACTCTTTAATGTCACGTTTTCTTGTCTTTTTACTTTTTGCAAGTTTTAGTAAGAAATGATTCACTTTTTGACTAGGTAATAATGAATTTAATTTAGTCAAACTTTTGCTTTCGAATTTTGTTTTATTCCATTCAATTTTGAAACTTTGAATTTGTGAGTTTTTGTTTTTTTCTCTTTTTGAAATTCCTTATTAGATACTAAGTGCCTTTTGTGGGTAAGGGGTGTTCTTTTCTTTTTTCTATAATTGCAGGTGTTGAATTTGTGTTTGTTTGGATGGATTTGATCATTTTGTTGTTGAATTGAATGTCTTTTTGACCTCTTATTTTATGAAACTTCTTAGAATTTTTTAGTTTAACTTACCTCCTTTAAATTGAGATTTTGAAGGCTATAACCACTTAACTTATGTTATGTTTAAAGTCCCTAATCTTTTAATGATTTTTTATTACTATTTTTTTTTTTTGGAAAGGTATTGGCTCCACTCCCAATTGGGTTTGCTGTGTTCATGGTTCACTTGGCCACGATCCCCATTACTGGCACTAGCATCAACCCTGCTAGAAGCTTCGGCCCTGCTGTTATGTTGAACATGGAAAAACCTTGGAATGATCATGTAAGTATCTCTTAGATCCTATCTCTTTTTAGATTTATGAAAGTGTTAATTGCAATTCTATCACGACTTACCTATCATTGAATACCACCAAAAAAAAAAAAAAAAGAAAAGAATAATCGCAAATATCTCAAGATGAAAAGCACTGTATCATGATCGACACCCATCAATATATAGATTAGCCAGTAATTTATTTATCAAGATAATGGTGCTGCTAACCAAGCAAACACTAATTACTATTATTTATGCATTAAAATTCTAACAAATGTAAATGGGTTGGGTCGGGCCATTGCAGTGGATGTTCTGGGTTGGACCTTTCATCGGAGCTGCCATCGCAGCCTTCTACCACCAGTTTATTTTGAGGGCCGGCGTGGCCAAGGCTCTCGGCTCTTTTAGGAGCAACCCCTCCGTTTGATCGCATTGCAACAGCCAAAACTCAAAAGCCAGTTCCAGCATTTTAACTTCTCTTTTAACTTTTTTCGTTGGGGGCATTTGTTCAAAGATGGTTTATTTTTCTTTCTTCTAGTTTTTAACTTTAAGCTTGTTGTATTGTATTGTATTGTATCCACTTGGCTGATTAATGATAATTTTTTATGCCCCTTTTTATCGTCCTATTTCGTTGGCCAAGAATCATCCCTATATTATTGTATATAAAGTGCTATGGATCTTAGAAGTGATTTTGAATTATTTGTCTGTCTTTTCTAATTTGTTTGCATAATTGCTAATGATAAAAGAAATATAAATAATATTAGATATAAGTTTATAGCATAACTCCCTCCACTTAAAAATTTAAGTGTAGCTATAGGTTAAAATTGTATAGAAGGGAGTAGTAAATGATAATTTAATATAGCATCGAATTAGCTGTAAATTTCTTCAAACTTTCTATGATAATGTCTTCACTCCAATGGAAGATTTTGAATATCAAATTGATCAAAGATCGAATTGATTGAAATTAACCAACTAATTAATTAGTTAATTGACTTTTTTTTTTAACTATGAAATTTAATTGTAATGATTTGAAAGATAATTGTTTAAATTAAGAATTTGAAGGTGTGTTTATAACTTATAACAACTCTCAATACTTAAAGGCGGCTTATACATTTTCCTTTTAATCTAAACTTTTGGGCTTTACTATATGCGGCTATGTCCAACAATATTTTGAGAAGAACTAGTTTTTTTTTTCTTCTTTTTAATGAGAGAAAAATTAGTTGATGAAGTTGCTAAAGAGATGTTGACCTATTTGTAATAGTCACATGCACCGACTAATTTATATTGCTAACAATTCTCTAATTCACGAGTACTTGAATACATACGTCATTTATTTAAGGTATAATAGAATATGTTAATATTCTATTACAAATTGATTAGCGAAACAAATAAACAATTAAATGAATATTTTGTCTTGGATTCTCACCTTGTTCCACAACAGATTCCATACTTTAACATAAACAAATTCATATGTTGGTAGGGTTGGAGCCGTTATGCCCATAGCTTTATTATAGCCAAGATCTGGGAGAAATACTTATCGACGGACTCACCTTGTTTCGTTTGAAGAATCTCAAACTCTTTGAGAAGAGCTTGGAGCTACTGTCTTTTTGTGAATCAAACTCAAACTGAATCCGTGAGTCCGAGCATACTGAAAGAATCAAACTGAAGCTACCATGAGAAAGACTACTATAGTCTCTGTTCGAGCATATTGGAAGCACCCATGGTATGACAATTTTAACTTTTCTTTAATCAACTTTTAGGAAAAAAAAATCAATTTTTTTAGTCAATTTTAAGGTTTAACTTTCGATTTCATCCATTTAACTATGTAGTGTAGGAGAATTAACTCAAATAAGTGGTGTTAGCTAATTAGCTATTTTTCCTTTTGTTGCAAAATTTTGATGGTTTTTAATCTACTTGATTTTGTGGATTTGCGCCTTTTTTTGTGTGTTTTGTTCGCTCTAATATTTTGGTGATTTATTAGTACTTTTTTAATACAAATTCTTAGAATTTTTTAAATTTAACTTACCACCCATAAAAAGGATACATTTTTCTCTATTACATTATCATTTTAATGGTTTTTTTAGCTTAATGCCAGCCTTTTAACAAAAAAAAATAAAAATAAAAAATCTAATTCTATTACTAATTTTTTTAAAAATGTATTGGCTCCCCTTCCTACTGGATTTGGTGTTCATGGTTCACTTGGCCATCATCCCCATTGTCGACACAACATCAACCTTAGCTGAAGTTGTTGAAGCTTCGGCCTGTTGAACCTTAGAATGATCATGTCATATGTCTTAGCATGATCGACCCAAATCAATATATAGATTAGCTAGTAATTTACTTATCAAAATAATAATTAACCAAGCTACACTAATTATTATTATTTATGCATTAAAATTCGGGTTAACTACATGAATGACATATTTGAAACCAAATTTTACACAAATGGCACGTTTTGTTATTAATATTGACTTTGTCACTTTTCAAGCCAAATAGAAACCAAATCTAGAGGAACATTACTCATTTACCCCTCTATTTATTGCTATATATATATATATATATATATATATATAAGAAATAAAATATATGGATACTTTCCATAAACATTGAAACCTATATCATTCTCTCCAAACACCATTAATTTTGTATAAGAAATAAAATAGATGAAAGATTTTAAAGATTTTCCTCTTAAAATCTAGGGATTTTAAAAACTAGACAACCCTTTCCATTATCAACGGTTCCATTCTTCATACGTAGGGGGTATATATATTATATATCTGAGAATATAGTATGAGTATAATAGGAGTATCATTTCATCCCAAACATATAAAATGATTATATGCTGATGTATATATCCTATACCTCAACATATATATTTATGGATACAATATACACCACAGTATATATATAGGAACCCATTGAACATTATATATTACATACAGTAAATATAAAATGGATAGATCATGTTATGACATTATAACTATATAATGTAAGGTTATCTCAAAATTAATAAGATTATCACCAATACAAAATATATGATGATTATTTATCTATGTTTATATAATATATGTTTGTGAATATAACTATGCTTATTGCCTATATAGAATATAATAGAATTATATACATATGTATATATAATATACTTCTATGTAAATTTGTTTTTTACAATATACTTAATATTATATATTTGACGTCAAGTATTTTAAAAATCAACCAAAGGAAATTTTCAAATAAAAAAAAACATAAATAAAAAAACGTAAATAAAAGTCAATAAACAATAAAGAAAATTTTCATACTGCTACAGTTGGTATATGATACAAAATTTAAATTAAAACCCAAAGGAAAAAAAAAAAAAAGAATGAAGAAGAACATTACTCATTTTGGAGAATAAAAGAGAGTTGACGTTAATTGAAAAGTCTACCGGACAGCCACGGAAAAAACAAACTAAAGAGAATAATTAAACATAATTTGTTAACCTAAATGTTATTAATGGTAACAAAAAATTAACACCTAATTTGAATGGTATAATATTAGAGAATAAAATATTTTTCATTATAAAAAATAGCATTACGTAATTAATAGTAAAGTTATTTACCTAAATTGAATGATTTCATTATGGAAATAATAAATGACAATAATAACATTATTATAAAGAAATGCAAAAATTATAAGGGTATAAATGGAATAATATAATTTCATAAACATGAGCCATGTTAGAGCTGATATTTTTTTAAAAAATGAGTCATTTGTGAAATATATAGTTGAAAACGTGCTATTTGACATAATTTTCCTTAAAATTCTAATAAATATTAATGGGCCGAGCCGGGCCATTTCAGTGGATATTCTGAGTTGGGCCTTTGATCGCAGCCTTCAAGAACCAATTCATTTTATTCCAAAAGCCGCAACCCAAAAGTCACATCAAATTTTTTAACTTCTCTTTTTAACTTTTTCGTTGGGGCGTTTGTTCAAAGATGGTTTATTTTTCTTTCTTTTAGTTTTAAACTTTAAGCTTGTTGTATTGTATAATTTGTATCGTATCCACTTGGCTCATTAATGATAATTTTTTATGTCTTTTTATCGTCATATTTCTTTGGCCAAGAATCACCTTTATATTATTGTTCAAAAAGTGCTTTGAAATTTGGGAGTGATTTTGGAATTGCCTTATATCATGTTTTTTTTTTGTTTTTTGTTTTTTTTTAAGTTTTCTGCATAATTGTTAATAATAAGAGAAATCTTAATAATATTAGATATAAATTTATAACATAACAGCTTAAATTTTTGAAGTTTACCTATAGTTTAAAATTGTATAAAAGGTGCCCAACAATATTTTGAGAAGAATTAGTTTCTTTTTTTTTTTTTTAATGAGAGAAAAATTAGCTGTAATAGTCACGTGCACTGACTAATTTATATTACTAATAATTCATTAATTCATGATGACTTAAATAGATACCTCATTTGTTCCGTGAGGTAGAATGTGTTAATATTCTATTACAAATTGACAAACCAAACAAATAAACAATTTAAATGAATATTCCCTCTTGGATTTTCACCCTTATCCCTCTAAATTAAGTAGGACTTAAGTCCCATTCTTTAACAAAAACTAATTCATATATGCCAGTAAAGTTGGAGCCATTATTATGCTGCCTTGAGATCTTTTTATTTTCGTTCCTCTAGCTTCTTTTATTCAATTTTGACACGACAACTCTAACTCTGGTCCATTCACTCCTACTTCAACAATAGTTAAATAATTTTTAGATCACATAAAATTTTACATCAGTGTGCTACAACAATGATAATGACCATCAAAGCGAGGAATTGGTATTTGCACATAGTTGTATGAGGTCATTGCTTTTGCTTCCTAGCTAGAAGATAAAGGAAGGAGGGTTGGTTTATTAGCAAATAAAAGATGGTACTTGTTGGCTTTGATACCACTTGTTACCCCTAAAGAAAAGGGCAAAGTAGAGGGCACGAGTAAGAGAGGAAGAGATTAATAAATAAATATGGTAGAATTCCATTTAAACAAGACCTTTATATAGGCTTCAAATACAACTAACAAATTAAACCACCTTCTAGACACTCTCCATAAGAATAAGAAAAACACTTAAATAGGAAAACTAGGCAATTTAAACAATTTTAGCTTGACCGACAGTATTTATATTAAAAATTGAATTATGTACCAAACAACATTAGTATGTTAGTTGACTTTAAATTCAGCATATAACATTGAGGTCTTCACTTTAGTGCAAAGCTACATGAATGTGTAGGCTAATCTCATCTCTTCTTAAATATGAAGCTAAATTTTAATCACCTCAATTTAACAACTACTACTTCAAAAATAAATGAACAATACTTGGCTGCTCTTAGTGTAAGAATCTTCTTGCTCCCTACCATTTAATTGTTGACAATAAAGAGAGAGAGTACAACAAAGAGAGAGAAATGTGAAAAATATTTTCTTTCTCCTTGTTGTCAACAATTAAATGGTGGGAAGCAAAGAGATTCCTACGTCGAAAAGCAATCAAGTAATTTTCAAAATCAATTTAAAATGATTTTAGATTTTTCTAAAACCATTTTTATTCATTTGACAATGACAAAATGATTTTGGCCATGCCAAAGTCACTCTCAAACATATTCTTAATCATATTCAAGCTACCAAACTAATGAATTATATATACAAATAATAAACAAACTTATCTTATTAAAATAATTTTTTTTTGATTTTTGAAATTTACTCACAATTTTTATGAGCATGTTATTGAAATGAAAGTAGCTTTGCTTACTTTCAACCGCTAGATAGAAGGAAATTCGTTGAGTTCATTTATGCCCTTATGCAGTAAAGAAAGCAAGTGAGATGGGCTAAGCTTCTATTCAAAGTAAGGTAAGAGGATTCAATTTTGCACCATCTTCAAGATTTAATGTTATGGTTGGGTTGGATCTGTTTAGGCCTAAGTCTATCTCCACTTTGAGCCTCTTTGTTTAGACTCTCTTAGTTTAAATTTTAATTCTAAACTTTTTTAATATAAACTTTAATTTTGTAATATTATAATTAGGTTTTTTAATTAATAATTTCTTGATTTTTTAACATTCTAAAATATTCACGAAACTCTAACCAAGTTTTTAAAATTAATTTCTTTCTTAATTTTGACATAATCATATTTTGTAGAATAAAATATACATACTGCACAATCATAGTTATTTATTTTGTTAGATCAAAGATAATGGATGCATTATGTTATTTCAACAAAACAAAAAAATGAATAATAGATGTATTATGTTATCTCAATAAAACAAAAATAATTAGAAAGTACATTTAATTCATATTATCATTGTTACTTATTATAACTGTATTAAATAACGAAAAGACTTTTAAAAATTTAAAAACAAAGCTACTCTAAAATAAATAAAAATAGTTTAAATATATAATTATATCTATTAAAATAATGTTTATCGTTAAAAAAAACTGATTTTAATAACGGAAAAGTGAAGGGTATAGAAAAATAATAGGAAAAAATGAAAATACAAAAAAAATTTGTTGAATACCATTTTTTTTTAAAGTTTATACAAAATTAATAAAAAAAATGAAAATATAAAATTATTATGAAAAATCATAACTTGTATAGCTCGGATTTAGAAGTCAAGCATAATATGTGGATTTGTTTAATATAATATATTAACCACATCATTCCAAACAAAACTAAGAAGAGCATATTAACCACATCAAACCATTACAGAATAGGTTATGTTCTTTGTAGAGGGAGAAATTTTAGGAGAAAAATTAAGATTTGTTGAAAGTAGTTTAAACAGTTTTTGAAAATATTCAACTTGTTATTTATAAATTCATGATTTCAGAAAAAAAAAAAACTTATGACCATAGTATTAAAATTCCATCACATATTCACATATCCATAGATCAACATTGACATAAATGAAAAAATTTGTTGAATACCATTTTTTTTTAAAGTTTATACAAAATTAATAAAAAAAATGAAAATATAAAATTATTATGAAAAATCATAACTTGTATAGCTCGGATTTAGAAGTCAAGCATAATATGTGGATTTGTTTAATATAATATATTAACCACATCATTCCAAACAAAACTAAGAAGAGCATATTAACCACATCAAACCATTACAGAATAGGTTATGTTCTTTGTAGAGGGAGAAATTTTAGGAGAAAAATTAAGATTTGTTGAAAGTAGTTTAAACAGTTTTTGAAAATATTCAACTTGTTATTTATAAATTCATGATTTCAGAAAAAAAAAAAACTTATGACCATAGTATTAAAATTCCATCACATATTCACATATCCATAGATCAACATTGACATAAATGATGTTAAAGTGAGTATAGTTAAGTAGTAATTGAAATGTACAATCGATCAAGAAGTTAGAAGTTTGAATTTTTCACTACAAATGTTGTTGTTGAACCCAAATTTTTTTTTTATACAAATGATAATCGAGATTTAAATTTGGACATTTAAAAGTTTAGTGACTAAAAACTGAAAGTAGAGGGATTAAAATGTTATTTTAACACTAAAATTAAATACATATAATAATCTTAAAAAAAAAAAAAAATCCAGAATCGAAGTCCATTCTTGCAAATACTCGAATAGAAACTTCATTCCTGTTCGTTCTTCATTCCAATCAAGAGCGAAAAATGCATCTGTGGCCATCGACAAGGATCAGAGACTCTTTCAAGTCTGGTTACATAAAAAAGCTGGAATGGAACCTCCACAGAATGAAAATCCAAAAGCACCAGCAGCAGAAATCTTCGAGCAAACAGAACTTGCTGGATAAAGAACAAGCTTCCGATGCCGATGGCGAAACTGCAGAAAAATCCAATTCAGTTTCTTTTGGTCAACGAGTTCTTGAATTCTGCTCTGAAGTCCTCCTGCTTCTCTCCTGTTGTTACTGCTGCTATTGCTGTGGAGGTGATTAATTCTTCTTTCCCCTTTTCAAATCGCCTCTAATTCTAATAAGATTTTGCTGGAATTGAAGTTCGTAAATGCTGTACGATCATCTTCTGAAAGTCGTTGTTGCATAAATTTTTCGGATTAGGTTTAATTTTAACTGCAGAAATGACTATAATAGCTTTAAAAGTTGGGGCTGAGGGTCGTCGTTGTGTTTGGTTGATATGAATTTATTGAAAAGAATAAGTTTAATATACTTATCGGATTAAGTTTCTGGGTTCGAATAGGATTCTAGGGCTTTATAGCCGTTTCTTGTAGTTTTCTCATTTGAAATGGTAGTTCTGGGGACGATGAAGCTTTGACTTTGATTGCTTCAATGGATTTGTTTTGGATGGAGCTGATCCTGAAAATTTGCACCAAAATATATATTTTTTTCTCAATGAAAACTTAAACTTTCCTGTTAAAAGGAAAAACCTGCTGAAAGTATTTCTGCATTGCAAGTTATCTAGTTCTAAAAAGCATAAAATTCCCAGGGCCTTACTGGCTTTTAATTGGTTGAATTGAAGAGTTTGGATCTTGTTCCTTTGATGAACTTAGATTGAATAAATGTTTGATATCGTGAATAGTTGTTTGTTAGGCAGTGATGTTGCCGTTGGTTCGATCGATTGCAAGAGATGAGAGTGAACAGGCTGCAGCTAGATGTTTTGAATGATCTAATCTAGACCATCTAGATCTAACAATTTAAAGCTAATACTTGTAGGTTTGAAAATTAGCATGAGACCCAATAAATGATTATCAATATTGATCGGAGAAGAATTACCATAGTTTGAAGTTTGAACGCAACTTTCTACTCTGACACTGTTTAAAATTATTGTTAGACCCAAAAACTTAAGTTAATTTTCTTATCAATACGGTCATTGCATGATACTTAAAGATGATCTATCTCTTCTGTGATAGTTGAGAATGTTTTCTTTCCTATGATTCATCTGAGTTATGACTTCCTTCTCATCTCATATTGTATTTTTGTTTCAGTCTAACCTTGATTTTAAACATTAACTTCTTCGAGTTTGATACGTTACATTAGATTTTTTATTCTTACTCCCCCCCACCCCCCCCCCCCCCCCCCCCCCCCCCCCCCCCAAAAAAAAAAAAAAATTAAGGCCTCGTTTGATAACTATTTGGTTTTTGAAAATTAAGCCTATAAATGCTACTCCCACCTATGAATTTACTTGTTTTGTTATCTCCTTTTTACATATGTTTTCAAAAATCAAGCCATGTTTTGAAAACTAAAAAAAGTAGTTTCCAAAAACTTATTTTTGTTTTTAGAATTTGGCTAAGAATTCAAATGCTTCCTTAAGGTTGATGAAAACCATTGTAGAGAAATTGAGAGAAAACAAGCTTAATTTTCAGAAACTAAAAATAAAAACTCAAATGATTATCAAACGGGGCCTAAAGTTTTTGAACTTTGTAGTAATTTCAAATTTGTTAGGCCTGGCAAGATAGAGACTGTCTGTCCCCTTACATTTGTCTTCTATTAGGAGGATGTGACGGTTAAATTGTAAGTTTAGTCTTTAAACTTTAAAAAGTGTTTAATAAGTTCCTAAATATTCAATTTTGTGTCTAAATTAACCTATTTAACAATTTTTTTACTTTGCAGACTTACAAGGAATATGTCAAGAGTCTATTAAACATAAAAATTAAAGTTTAGGAACTTATTAGACATTTTTAAAGTTCAAGGACCTTTTAAATACAGACTTGAAAGTTTATGAACTAAACTTGTAATTGAACCAAATTTGATTCATGAAGGATAGAAAATTCATAGTGTAAGTGTGTATGAGACTGACTTACAAACATCTGATTCAAGCACCATGCTCTTGCAGCTTGCCTCTCCGACGAAGAAGAAAATTTATGCTGATGTAGAGGATAGATGCTTGGAATGGATAAAGGCAAACTGATTGATGCAGATGATATTTACTGTATCTGTACTGGAGCCTAGTCATGTGCAGGTGATTAGCATTATTAATGATCATTGGCATATATTGATGTCCTTTTTTGTTCATTACGTTGAAGATATTGTTAAACAGATAACTACTGTAGGGTAATAATTTGTACAGTCAACTTTTATTAGGATGCTGAACATATGTTTGATATGTAAATTTGTTTATTTTAGGCTACAAATTTATTTATCTATTTTTTTAGTACAACAAATTTAGAGAATGAGGATTCAAACCTCACGACCTTAAAGGAGGTAGTACATGCCAATTACCGCTCACTTTGGCAGGCTACAAATTTATTAGTCTCACAAGTTATAAACCTTTTATACTATTTATTAACTTTTACAGATCATATACAAGCTTTGATTTTTATTACCTATTCACTTACACCATCGAAAACACTCATATTCGTACTTTATAATCTTAGATTTCATAAACTTAGATTTTTTATAATTGTGAGTCAAACATTTTTGAGGATCTTCCTTGTGAGATTAGATTCTATTTGTTGTATCATGGTTGAAACCATGAAAGGAGAAACAACTTGTGGGTGACTACTGGAAGTGTATAATATCTTTTGAACTATTTTTTGATTTTTAGATAAGATTTTGAAAACATCAATAGAAAACATGGGGGCATTTGGCCCACTGTTTCGAAATCAGAATCCTTGGATTCAGAATTTTAGGGGGTTTGTTTTGGGGAGTTTGAAAGCTTGAAAATCAGACAACAGTGTTTAGGGTGCAATACAAAAGCTTGAGAATCAAAAAACAGTGTTTGGGATGCAATATTCAAAACCACCAAATTGTGTTTTAAAAATCATGGATTTGGAACACAGTGGCCCGAACATCGTTTTAGATTTGGATTCTAAAACCAGTCAAACTCCAAACGGTGGACCAAACACCTCCAATAGAAAGATTACAAACAAAATTGTCTGTTGACAGAAAAACAAAATGACCGTTGTCATCAATTGGGCCATTGACAGAAAAACAAAATGACCGTTGTTATCAATTGGGCCATTCAAGTTTCGATGTTGAGACCTTTGGCCAACTACAAAATCTCATAATTATGTATCAGTAAAAAGTTATTATAATATAGGTTAAAAACTTAAAATACTATTTTGTTCTCTCTACTTTCAAGATATTTATTGAGTACTTTTTAACTTTTGTTTATTACTTTTTAACTTTGGTTCATTTTAATTCTCATACTTTCAAAATGTTAGTTTTGGTCTATTTTAAAGAGTGATCATTTTGAAAATATTTTAATATAAAGTTTTTTTTTTTTAATTTTTTAATATAAAGTTATGACTACATTCAAGACATTTATTGAGTGTACTATTGACTGAATTTGTGATTAAAAAAGTGTAATGAAAAATAAAATGAAAGAACCAAAATGGTTGCTTCTTACAAGTAAAGACGCCAAAATGGGTCCAAAGTATAGGAACTAAAATGGATAAAAGTCCTTTATATAGGACCAAAATGGACTTTTTGAAATTACGTGATTCAAAAAAAAAAAAAAAAACAGGGACCAAAATAGTATTTAAACCTAATAACATATTAAATTTTTTTCTACATTTGTTAAGTTAAGTTTTTTTTTTTTTTTTTTTGGTAAAAAGTACATTTGAGTAGTGATTTCGGGTTTGAGTAGTGATTTCGGGTGGACTATTAATGCTAGTAATTGGTAAGAAAGTGGGTCTATGTTCATCCTATAAGTGAAAGGAGAGTTAGTTAGAAAATGGCCAATCTTGAGCTACCTCATTTATACCATTTTAATGGGTACACGATTTTTAGGATTTCTTTTTTTTTTTTCACACACAACCCAACTGTTTTAAAAAAAGTGAGATACTTGATCGATGTAATTAAATGGACTTTATTAGTTAGCCTTAGCCAAAGGAAGAGGGCATTATATTATAAAGTAAAGTAGGGAGGCAAACAATTAAATTTTGTATGGCTATGTTTAGGATATCAAAATATTTTTGCCTCGGCCATTAGTACCGTTCACTTAAAGCCAGTAAAAACGCGTTTAGAAAATGTTAAAAGCAACTTAAAAGTGGCGAAACACTTGTAATAAGCTTCTTGACCAAAGTGCTTAGATGGTAAAACCTCCAAAACATATTTTGACCGTGTGTTTGGAGTATTTTTAAAATAAGTGCTTTATGATAAGAATTCTATTAAAAAAGAAAAATACTTAAAATATTCTTCTGTAAGTACTTTTAGAAAACAACATTGACTAAATGTTGCTTCAAAAATCACTTTACATGCTTTTCATGGGCTGTTTGGCGCGCTGGTTTGGAATAAGGAACCCTGAAAATCCTCGGCTGGAATCAGAAACCCTAGGGATGGCAATCCCCGCGGGTCCCTGTCCCAAACGGGGCGGGAAATCCCCGGTTCGACCGGGTATGGGGGTCAAATCAGGGATTTTTTCGGGTCCTCGGTAGGGGACGGGGAGTATCCCCGTCCCCGTCCCCAAACCCGCCTCGAATATTTTTTTAAATATTAATTTTTAAAAATATATTATAATTATTTATAATAATATTATTAATAACATTATATATATATATATATATATATATATATATATATATATAGTAAAACACACCTTACTACACTGTTTTTATATTTTATTTTCTGATTTAATTTCATTAGTATATGTATTTATTATATTTAATTTCATAATATAATAACTTCTATATTAAATTTATAATAAAAGTGTTATATATGTTTAAAAATTAATTATTTACATAAATATAGCAATAATAATACTAATTTAACATAAAAGTTATAATTTTAATATATTTATACATGTTTAATTAGTTATTAATTAAAAAAATAATTATAAATAAAAATAAAAAATGGGGATTTTTCCCCGTGGGGACCCGATCCCCGAACGGGGATTCCCCGACCCCGACCCCGACCTCGACTCCCTGAAACGGGGAATGGGGCGGGAACGGGGATGAAAATTCCTAACGGGGACGGGGATGGGGAGTGCATCCCCGGCCCCGCCCCGCCCCGTTGCCATCCCTAAGAAACCTTGGGGTTCCTGATTACTGTGTTTGGGGTGCAGGGTTGGGTTTGGATGGCTTGCTGAAACCTGTGTTTGGAGTGCATGGTTGGGTTGGGCTGGACTGGGTTTGTTTTATGTTGTTTTTTAAACAAGAATTGCATATCAATATTTTAACTAATTATGTGGATCAATTATTTCAAGCATAGTTAATTATGAATGTGTAGTTTGTACAAGTATCTCATTCACTCCATTCATGATGATGTAAAATTAAATAACATTAGTAAGGACATGTATTTTAAATAATTAATACGTAGGAAAGAAGAATGATGTTGCTGGAGTAAAGGAAATCCATAATGCAAATGAAGGTCCGAAGTTCATAATATCATATTGGAGGTCTATTTAAGAAATTATAAAATTTAAACAAAATTTCGCACTGTATTTGAAAATATATTTCAAGGATAAATGAGTTATAAAATTCAAATTCTAGTTTAGAAATTAAAATATTAGAAACTCTATTTTGCACAATATTTTGAAACCTATTTCAAATATATTGGGTTAAAAATTTGTTTAGTAGCCATTTTTAGTTTTATTTTAAACTTTTCAAAAATTGACTACGTGGTTGAGTCGCTGGAATGATTGTTGGAGTGGTTGTTGGGGTGATTAGGTTGATGGGGTGGTTGGGTTGCCGAGGTGGTCGCTAGTGGTGGTTGCATGGTGGTCAGGTCGCCAGAGTGGTCATTGGGTGGTTGTCGACAGTAGTTGTTGGGTGGTCGGGTCGCTAGAGTGGTCATATGATTGATTAGGTCGTTCGAGTGGTCGTTGGGTGGTTGTCTGGTTGTCGAGTCATTGGAGTCGTTGTCGGAGTGGTCATTAGAGTGGTCGAATTGCTAGGTGGTCGAGTTGTCAGGGTGGTCACTATAGTGGTCACCACGTGGTTGTCAACAGTGGTTTTGGGTGGTTGAGTTTGTCAAGTTGTCGGGGTAATCGCCGAAGTAGTCATCGGGGTGGTCGGGTTGCTGGGGTGGTCGGGTCATCAGAGTAGTCACTAGGTGGTTGTCGAGGGAGGTTGCTAGGTGGTTGGGTTGTCGGAGTGGCTGTCAGATGGTCATTGGCGGTGGTTCGAGCAAGTCGGGTTGTCAGGGTGATCAGGTTGTTGGCGTTGGAGTGGTTGTTAGGGTGATCAGGTTGATGGGGTGGTTGAGTTGTCGAGGTGGTTGCACGGTGGTCAGGTCTCTGGAGTGGTCGTTGGGTGGTTGTCGACAGTAGTTGTTGGGAGGTCGGGTCGCTGGAGTGGTCATATGATTGGTTAGGTTATCCGAGTGGTCGCTGGGTGGTTGTCGAGTCATTGGAGTCGTTGTCGGAGTAGTCATTAGAGTGGTCGGGTTTCTAGGTGGTCGGGTCGCCAAGGTGGTCACTAGAGTGGTCACCAAGTCGTCGTCAACGGTGGTTTTGGGTGGTTAAATTTGTCAGATTGTCGGGGTAATCACCGAAGTAGTCATTGGGGTGGTTGGGTTGGTGGGGTGGTCGGGTCATCGGAGTGGTCACTAGGTGGTTGTCGGCGGCGGTTGCTAGGTGGTGGGAGTGGTTGTCAGATGGTCATTGGCGGTGGTTCGGGCAAGTCGGGTTGTCAGGGTGATTAGGTTGTTGGCGTTGGAGTGGTTGTTGGGGTGATCAAGTTGATGGGGTGGTTGGGTTGTCGAGGTGGTCGCTGGGTGGTTGTCTGGTGGTCGAGTCATTGGAGTCGTTGTCGGAGTGGTCATTAGGGTGGTCGGGTCGCCAGAGTGGTCACTAGGTGGTCGTCAATGGTGGTTTTGGGTGGTTGAGTTTGTCAGGTTGTCGGAGTAATTGCCGAAGTAGTCATCGGGGTGGTCGGGTTGTTAGGGTGGTTGGGTCATCGGAGTGGTCACTTGGTGGTTGCGGCAGTGGTTGCTAGGTGATCGGGTTGTCGGAGTGGTTGTCAGATGGTCATTGGCGGTGGTTCAGGCACATCGGGTGGTTAGGGTGGTTGGGTCATCGAGGTGTCAAGTTGTTGGGGTGGTTAGGTTGCAGGGGTGGTTGTCAGATTGGTCTCTAGAGTTCTCATCGCAATGGTCGCCGGAGGTAGTCGTCATCGGTGGTCGGGTCACCGGTGCGGTCGTCGAAGTTGTCACTGGAGTTGTCACCGGAGTTGTTGTTGGAAATGGAAAACGACAAGTGGAAGAGGAAAACATGGCACAAACCCATGGAGTTGCACTGTTGTAACCCATGGGGTTGTGTTTCAAAACCAAGGGTTTTGAACACGTTGTGCCAAACATGGTTTTGAGTTTGGAACCCAAATCCATTCCAACTCAAACTCATGGGCCAAATGCCCCCTCAGTATTTTTAGACTTTCATGTTCATTTTTTTTGTATTATCTAATCAAACAGCATGAAATTTCTAAAATTATTATTCACTTTTTTAAAAATCATCCTAAATTCACTCTTATCTTTTAAAAATGTTTCTAGAATAAGTGTTTTCAACAATAATGCTTTACTAATAAAAACTTTTTAGTAACAACAAATTAATTTGATGTTTGGTTTCCTAGTCACAAAATATTTATGACTTTTCTTAAAAGCACTTTTATGTTAAGAAGGGAGAAACACTTTTGGGTATTCCATAAAAACCAAAGTCATGCCAATACTACTCCTAAATTCGTTGGAAAAAGCACTTCTTATTGAAGGCCAATGAGAAAAAACCATTTAGACAAAACAATTGAAGAAGCCCCAACCCAACCAGCTTCCATATCCTCAATAACTACCAAAAGGCACAATCACATCTCTCACTCCCCTTTCCTAATCTTTCCTCACACAAAAACGCAAACCATTACTCCATTTCTCTCTCTGCAACATTGTCATAACCTCCGACCGGCAAATGGTTCACCCTGTGGAAGACGCCGACGAGCGGAGCCCCTTCGGCTCTCTCACCGCCGACGAGTTCTACGCTCGTCATTCTGTCAGTCACGGCTCCGAGTTCATCACCAATTCCAGAGGCATTAAGCTGTTCACTCAGTGGTGGACTCCTCTCCCTCCGATCAAGCCAATCGGAATCATCGCCATCATCCATGGCTTCACCGGCGAATCTAGCTGGTTCATTCAACTCACCGCCGTGCACTTCACTAAGGCCGGATTCATCACCTGCGCCATCGATCACCAAGGCCATGGATTCTCCGAAGGCCTTCTCTACCACATGCCTGACATTAACCCCGTCGTCGACGACTGTATTTCGTTCTTCGACGCGTTTCGTGACCGTCACGCGCCGTCGTTGCCTTCCTTCCTCTACGCCGAGTCGCTCGGCGGTGCGATTGCACTTCTCATCTCGCTCCGTCGGACCGACGGCTCGCGTCCGTGGAACGGCGTCGTTTTGAACGGCGCGATGTGCGGAATCAGCGCCAAGTTCAAACCGCCATGGCCTTTGGAGCACTTCCTATCCCTAGCGGCCGCTCTGATTCCGACTTGGCGAGTGGTTCCTACGCGCGGATCTATACCGGAGGTATCCTTCAAAGTCGACTGGAAGCGGAAGCTTGCGGTGGCGAGTCCCAGGCGCGTGGTGACGCGCCCACGTGCGGCAACGGCGCAGGAGCTCATGAGAGTGTGCAGAGAGTTGCAGGAGAGGTTCGACGAGGTAGAGATTCCGCTTCTGATAGCGCACGGCGGCGACGATGTGATCTGCGATCCGGCGTGCGTGGAGGAGCTTTACCGACGCGCCGCCAGCAAAGACAAGACGCTGAAGATATATCCAGGTATGTGGCACCAGTTGCTTGGAGAGCCTACAGAGAACGTGGAGCTTGTTTTTGGGGATATGGTTGAGTGGCTCCGGACTAGGGCCGCCGGAGATGCCTCTGCGACGGCGGGCGGAGGGGAGTGACCCGCCGTCGAGGCTGAATCTGTTCTGTGGTTTAATTTGGTTTTGGAATTGAAGTGCATTTATGTGAATTTAATGTTGATTTAATAAATGTTAGTTTTGAGGGTTTTGACTCAATAGGGGAAAATGTTTGATCGGTTGGAATTGGAAGACTGTGCCACTAGAGGACAAGGGGTTGCTTTGTTTCGGAATTATATTCAAGAATAATTTTCTAGTGGTTTATGAGTTTATAATTTTGAAAGGAAGAGTAAAAGACTACCCATAAAAATTATTTTAAATAAAATCACCATTTCTAATGATAATCAGGAAATTGTTTGGCACATTTGAAAATCATTTTGTTTTTCGCACCTGTGGAGTATAGATTGTGTTTGTTATCAATTCTTCTAAAATTAATTTGGAGCAAACTAACTCCAACTTATCAAGATTTTTTTTTTTGAAACTATCAAGATTTTGTTTGATGTCAATTTAATAGCTTATCTTGATGCCAAAATAAGCTTAGTAAATATTTTTGAACTCAATAAATAAATAGCTATCTTGATTTGGCTTTATTATGAAAACAATGCTTGATAGTAGAAGTATATAACTCAATGGTTAAGATGTTTATACATTCTTTAAGGTAAAAAATTCAATCTTCTATCTTGCATTTGTTGGAAAAAAAATTATGGTTAAAATTTTAGTTTCTGAACTTTCAAGTTTGTGTCTAATAGATTCTTAAGCTTTTAATTTTATGTCTAATAGGTTATTGACCTATTCGATATTTTAAAAAAAAATCACAGGTTTTTTTGTATACAAAATTGAAAGTTTATAATCCCGTTAGCAGTGTTTTTAAAGGCTCAATGCACTAAGGCGCAATGGCCCTTTGGGACTTAGGCGCAAGGCGCAAAAAAAGGCGCGGTCTTTTTTTTGTAAGGTGCACTATATATAAAAAACCATAAAAAATATTTATATATGTATATACACATGTAGCAATGCCTTGAATTTGTTATCAAGCGCTTCGAATGACCAAGTACGACCTAAGAGAAACCCTTGCGTTTAGAGGTTTTACAATTTTTTTTAAAATAATAACCAACCAAAACACACAATTTGAGCTTAAAAACTTAAAAAACAAATGAAACTCAATAATCCCTAGAGGCGCGTGGAGCGCGCGCCTCAGGGACTTCATGGAAGGCGCGCGCCTAGGCCGCACCTTCTTACCAACACCTTGCTTCTTTGAGGCGAGGCGCTTCACATGGGTTACGATAATTTTAAAACACTGCATGTTAGACACATCATTTAATTTTGTCTAATAAATCTGTTAATTTTAAAAAATGTTGAGCATGCCAGAAATTTTTTACACAAAATTAAAAGTATAGGGATCTATTAAATACTTAAGTAAAGGGATCTATTGGGTACAAAATTGAAAGTCTTAGGAATCTATTAGATATTTTTTTGAAAGTTATTAGATACGAATTTTAAAGTTCATGAACTAAACTTGTAATTTAATTTTTTTAAAAAAAAGCTTAATATAATATACTAAAAGTTATTAATATTAAAATATTAGGTCTTAAATGGGTGTGAGCATCAGGAAGAGCCATTTGGGCCGGGCGTAGGCAATATGACACATTCGAGCTCCCATTCCGTGTGTAAAATGTAACTGGGCTTGTTTCAGCCTATTAATTTTCTAATATTATGGCCCAGCCTATGAATCGGTTATATAAAACGTCGTCGTTTCTGTAAACACTAACACAGACCAATTTACCATTTTCTCCTCCATAAGTAAAATGCTAACCGTTCCCGATGCCCTAAGGTAACAAGACTATAAAGGCAAGCGCGGGAGCTGGAAGCAAGCTGAACGTGACAAAATTGCGGGCGAAGAATGGATGGTTTTTTGAAATTGCTCTTACGAGAAGTACAATCAAACTATGGTTCGAACTTCGAAGGTACTGTGGCTTACGATATCGTAGTTCGCAAGAAAACAGGTATTTCAGATGAATGAAAGTTCTTTTCTGATTCAATGCACGAGTCGGAGTCAGTGATTTTCCTTTCAGAAAACCAAATCGTTTCTTTAATCATTAATCGCGATTGCTACGTCTCATCTCAAAGTTCCTAATTACGATTAGTCGATGAGGAAACCAAATAGTTTCTCGCATTACTGACTGTGATTGGCTCAGTAATCAATCAAATAATTTCTCGAATTAATTATCGTAATTGCGATTTGATTAATATCTCTGAATTCATTTATCGGTTGTTATTGTTATTTTGATGAGAATTTCGTGTCAGCGGTGGTTTTTAATGTGAATCGATGATCTTCATCGGTGGTTTCTTGTTCCCGCTTTACTTTAAAGTTATATGTAACCTTTTATTGCGTTCAACACGTGAATCAATATTTTGAGTAACTATCTGACGAACTTCTTATTCTTCTTTGAATTTCATACTTTCTAGCTATTTTAATTCAATTTTTTATGTAATATGATTGTAGTGTTTTTGAATTTATAGAATATTATGTCTAGTTAATTTTATTTTTACAAAGTTTTATACATCCAAGGATCGAGTTGCTTCCGCTTCATTTAACAACATCGTGATTTGAATTTTGAGTCTGTCCATTTTTCAATTGTTACATGCAATTAGAAGCATTTTGATTGTAATATTCTCGAAAATATTTTATAAAAATTATTTTTCAAAATTAAGTTTTGTCTTTTTTCTTTAATGTAATGCTTTAATCTTTCTTATTAATTTTGTCAACTGTTTGAGTCATCATTTTCAACATTTCGAATGCTACTGTTTTAGTCTTAATTTTGTGTAGGTTTAAGTAATTCTTTAATATTTTTTTTGCCATTATTTGTAGAATTCTTAATTGTTATTCGATTTTGATGTACTCTGCTATATACATGTTGAATTGTTCATGTTTATGGAATAATAGGTTTTGTTGAAGATACCTTCCTGAGTAATCAAGAACCAGTAGACAGTAAACTAATGATAAAAATGAGCGAAGAGTGCCTTCTTTTGATTTTACTTCCTGAGTTCTTGTGCTTCTTCACGGGTGCAGATGCTTAGTTGATTTGTTTATAGGTCTCAAAATGCTATTTTAGTCCCTATACTTTGAAACTTTCTATTTTACTTCTTATACTTTTCTATACTTTCAATAAATCTTAAAAATAATTCCTACGGTTAGTTTATTGTTAACTTTTCTAAAAAAAAATTTAATCTCTATTAAATTTCCCTCTATGAATTTTGGAAACATATTCACATTGTGTTTTTTCTTGCATGGAAATTATTATTATTATTTAACCAATTTCGATAAAAATTCAAATGACCAATTTAAGATTTATTGAAAATACAAAGACTAGATTTGAACATTTGAAAGTATAAAAATTAAAATAGAATGAAATTTAAAGTATAGGAATCAAAATGATATTTTAATCTTGTTTATGTATATATTTAATTCAAGGAATAAAGGAAACTTTCATTAGATGAAGCAAAATACAAAAGAATGCCCTTTAAAAAAAAAAAAAAAAAAAAAAAAAAAAGATGCTTAGTTGTAGTAGAGTGAAGGGAAATACAAATAAAATTCTTCCAAATTGCTTTAATGAAAAAAGAGCCGAAGTTAGAAAATGATTGTGTGCAAATAACTTCAAAGGAAGCCTTAAAAACTTTGATATCCTAAACTTTCCATCTTTTATATTCATGAAGAATTTTTTTGGTGTCCGCATGGCGTGGATTATTTTTCATTTGAAAATTTTCACCTTGAAGTACTCCTAACAAATTTTCTGAAAATCAATTTTTTGCCTTCACAGAATTATGTACTTGAAAATTTGGTTTATCTATATCATCATTTTTTTTTAGTTAGCAATTTCGCTGTTGCTGAAACATCTACTTCTAAATAAATTCTATAGTACAATTTCTTTTGGTCCTAAAACAGAGAAAAAAAATAGGGTTAAACTTGAGAGCTTGTATCTAATTTTTCAGTTGGTGTACAAACAATTGCTGCTACCTCCTCCTTGATCAACCTGAGAATTTCTGAGACCTGCAGAAACATTGAGAGAGATAACAGTGAAAAATTAATGCAAGTTAATTGCTTTGAGATTGGCACAAAAACTTAGAATAAAGAAAAGAACTTGGAGCTGTTACATCAAAATATTGCTGCAAAACTGGTGAATGTTGATTCAGAATCAAGTATATCTTCTCAATCAAGCTAAGAAGTATATCCACTTGATCCCCTAGAAGATCCACCTAATGGATATCAGATAGGAAATGTGGAAAAACAATTAAAAGACAGAAAATTATTTTCAAACTTGGATGCATCTTTGAAGGTGTGGCAATATGTTAGGATAAACATTTGGCCAACTTGAGCATATAACTCAATTGGTTAAGGCATATATCATCGATCAAGAGGTCAAAGTTTTGAATTCCTTACCTCATATGTTGTTGAACTCAAAATGAGGGAAAAACATTTGTATTAGAATTGAGAATAGAACCTCATTTTCAGCTTTTCTGAGATTTTGGCATCTTCTGATGAAAGCCTTCTTATAAAGTGATTCATTTTCTCGCAAAGAAGCCATGACTTGAAGTAGTGGATCCAAATTATGCTTCATTTCTTCGAATCTATAAACAGTAAACAGGTATTGCATTTATTTTCTTTAAACAACAAATTTTCATCTAAATATTTCTTAGGCACAGTTTGGAATGACTTTCTAAGTATTTAAAAATAGTTTTATAAGAGCCTAACATTTAAAAATCATTTTTAAACACTTGAAAAGTCATTCCAAACAAGGTCTAAGTACTTAGAAAGTCATTCCAAACTGACCCAAGCAGAGTTGCTCTCGAAAAAGTAAATTTTGTTTAAGCTATTTGGTTTGACAACAGGTGCACAGGAAGATCAAATGAAACTTTACCATAAAAAGGCCTATGAAGTTAGTACCTCAACGTTATTGCTTCCAATTTTTTATTTGCCATCAGCTCGAAATCATCAAAAATTTGTGGAAACTCCAGAAGTTTTAGGCACTTAGAATTTGACTTGTTTAGCTGCACATGATGAAGTTCTGATAAGGAAAGCTGCCTATCTCGTACATGTTCATCAACAGGAGAAATTTGACATACTTTTTCTGGTTCACTAACTACAGTTTCTAAGCTAGATTTCAACCCTCCCACTATGAACTTGTTATTGAACAGCTTCATAGTTTTCTCTAGCTTATTACTCAAAGAATTGAGAATGCATTGAATGTCTTTTGACTCTACAGAAATAGCTTTACTTTCATCAAATCCACATTCCAAAGCCAGCTGTTTAAGATTACTATTATCATCCATTATCTCAAAACTTGAAATGAGCACCAAATTTTCCACTTCTTCAATGCCTTCTGAAAGCAAATTTAGTTTCTGAATCAAACTTTCCAAGCCAGTATTAGTGCCTTCACCAAATCTTTCCCTAGGGACAGCAACTTTTTTATATCTGTCACAAACTTCTCTTTCTGCCTCATCAAGAATAGTGTAACAAATTTCTTCCCTAATTAAAGTTTCCAAATTACATTCCTCCATCTTCTCCTCCCATTCCCGAACCATTTCCCTAAAGAAAACCAAGCAGACATCTTCTTGAATTTTAATTTGGAAATCTGAAAGAAAATCGTTGAAGAATTTGGCTTGTGGACAATGATTGGCTTTGTAAGTGATGCTTTTGGCTGTCGCACCAAAGATGAACCAAGATATCTCTTCTCTAAGAAGGCTTTCAGTTGTATATTCTCCTATGCTTTTCTGCCATTCCTTCAGGATTACTGTTGTTATATCATCTTTTATTTGGGCTTCAATCTTGTAACTAATTTCCATGGTCTCATCCCACTGATTGAACATATTCCTAATGAAATCTCTGCATATGCCATCTGAAATCAAGATCTCCAATTCCCAGCTACTCAAATCATTACAAAACTCTTCTATCAAACCTTTGAATAAAGTGATGCAAATTTCTTCGATCATTATGTTTTGAAATTCTCTGTCCTCTATTTCTTGCCTTAGCATGCATATTTGGTTTTGCATTCCTATGTTTTCTTCATCCTGCAGTTTTTGTATCTTGCCCCAGACATCTGCCAAAGTCTCAACATCATCTGATTTCTGTCTATTATTTTCTGTAAATACTTGCTTCCCTTTCTTTAGAGGAATGTCTTCTTCATTAACATCCCCATTTTGGCCCAAACTTTTGTTAACCTTAGCTTTCAAAATTATTAAATTCTCTACTTTTTCTACTACTTCTTGGAACCTACGTTTCAAGCTTACAGGAGTTTCCTCTGTCCTTGATGACAATGAAGTCTTCTCTTGAAGCATTTCTTGCCTCAATCGAACCAGTTCTTCTAGCTCATTTTCATCATTGTTTATCCCACATTCTGAAAAAGTATTGTCTAAATAATCTACTTGGGAATTCTTCTCTTCTGTTTTTGGAGATCTTGACCCAAAATCCAAAATGTTGCATTCTTCTCCATTTTGGTTTTGGGTGATGAGAGGCTTGAGATCCTCACACAAGCCTGTAACTTCATTCATTAAATCTGACCAATGTTCATTCATGGAAACTGAAATTTTCTTCTCTTTCCTTCTCGCTTCTGCTTCTAAATCCTCTTGGGAATCCCTCACAAATCCCTTAAGAGAGATAGATATTACATCATTCTCAATACTGGATTTTATTTGCTGCTCTATCGGCCCCATCTCAGAAAAGAAAATGGCAGTTTGCATCTTTCCAAACGCAATATCCAAAGTCTCCTTCAAAATATCAATGTCAGATCCCATCTCTTCAACTTTTACATCCTTGGTACAATGATTCCGTGTGTTCACCAGAGGTGGCTCATAATCACCAAACTCGAGTTCCTCTCTAATCTTCCAAACCTGCCGATCCACTGAATCTTTTAGCTCACAAAATTCTTCATCTCTATTCTCATTCTCGCCTTCCCGAGGGCTAAGATTGGGACTTCCAGCGCTACTCCTTGATCTTGCAAGCTCAAGATCTTCCTGTGAAGAAACTAATTCCCTTTCTGTAATCTCCAAAGCCTGCCTTAACTTCGACTCGCTCTCAAATCGGTCTGCCAACTCTCGATCTTTCTGTAGAATGGCCAGCTCTGATTCGTATAGGCGTCGTTGAAGGCGGTTTCGGATCTCGGCCAAGCCTGCAAGCACTTCTTCATGGCTGCTGTCTGGATTGTGAGTGTCGGTTTCTTCTTGAACAAACTTGATACAGCCATCCAATTGCATTACAGACAACTCGTAAAATTTAGATATTTCATGTAATCTCTCTATAACGCCTTCTCTGGACTTGACTCTTCCGTGGGCTTTATCCATGGCACGGTGAACAATCCACATCATGGTTGAATCTACTATTGACAGTTTAAAGCTGCCATCCATCACACCCAAAATTCCATCCATGTTTCTTCTGAAAAGGAAATTTTGAAGTTTTTACGTGGATTTGGATTTCATTCTAAGGTATTGTGTATGGTATAGATCTTAAGCTAAGTATAGGATATCATGATCCTTGAACTTAGCTTCAAGGGAACCAAAATCCAAAACCACGTGGCTCATGCAAGCCTAGAAATAGTAGGAAAAATGGAGCAACTGTCTGGGTACATTTCAGCTCAGATCGGTGGTGGTCGGGAATTCATTTATCTTTTTTTTAAAATCCATTCTTTTGTAAAAACGTGAGAGAAAAACAGAAATCTTTTGTTATTATTTGTTAAAAAAAAATTTAATTACAAGTTTAGAAAACTTTAAAAAGTGTCTGATAGTAAGTATCTGAACTTTTAATTTTGTATCCAAAAAGTATCTAAACTTTTGATTTTGTATCTAATAGGTATTTGAGCTTTCAATTTTGTGTTTAATAGGTCATTATTCTATTCAATATATTTTAAAATTCATGTACTTATTGAACACAAAATTGAAAGTTTAATGTCTTATTAGACACAAAATTCAATTTTATATCTTATAGATTCATTGACTTTAAAAAATGTTGAATATATTAGAAATTTATTGGACACAAAAGTTTAGCAATCGTTTTGGATGTTACTTCATCTAATGAAAGTTCTCGAAGAAGCTAACAAAGTCCACCAGCACAAACTAAACTATTTATGGGAGGATGAAAGCAGTACGGGGAGTAAGAAATTCATAATAAAAAGAACGTTAAATTATAAATTTGGTCCATACGATTTTGAAAAAATTAGAATTTAGTCTTTATGATTTTAAATGTTAGATTTAGTCCATATGGTTTGATTAAACAATCATAAATAATTTCTACTATGGACTATTTATGAGAGTTTTATCAAATCATAGGGACTATTTGTGATGTTTTATTAAATTATAAGGACAAAATTCTAAGTTTTAAAATCACAAAGACTAAATTCTAACTTTCTCCAACTCATAGAGACCAAATTTGCAATTTAACTTAAAAAGAAAGTTGAAAACTGCTTTTTCTCATTTTTATCCTTAACTGGTATTTTATTCACTCAGGATGGTATGTAAGCAACTAATACACCTAATCTAATTTGATCGACGAACAAAAACTTATTATAATTAGAGTTATGAGACTGAGCAATGACGATCACTAATCAAATTGTAAAGCAATGAAGATTTATAAGACCTAACAATCACGCTTTCTTTCCATTTATACCCCTAGTATAGGGATATTCACAGTCAACACATTTAACTACAAATTGATTACAAAAAAAATCTTCCAACACCCATATCTGAAAATATATCTCCCCCTCCTAGATTTATGTATTTCAAATCTCATTTGAGTTCACTCTTAACTTTCAAATTTATCGATTTTTAAATGTCATATTTGAATTTCGATTTCCAAACATCTTTTTGTTCCACCCTTGATTGGACTAACTTTTAGCGACATGCTCCTTTCAGACGTTGACATGAAGTAGTTGTCATCCTGTAAATCAAACAAAAGTCACAATCGTCAATAGAAGAAGTAAACATAAATATAAACATGTAAAAGCACATACAAGAAAACATTTATCATAATGTGTATATAACAACAAATACATATATTGAAATACATCAACAATGCGTCACATAATATAATGTGTATGTCACAATTGTCAACAGAAGAAGTTAACACAAACATAAACATGTAAGAGCACACACAAGAAAACACATATCATAATGTGTATATAACAGAAAATACATGGAAGGACATCAACAATGCGTCATATTACATAATGTGTATATAATAGTACATACATGAAAACTCATATAAATAAATGTATACACAACACATATATCCTATTCTAGTATACATAAGACATCTATAAGAGTAGTTACAAACAATAACCATACATGGTCCTATAATCACTCACATATCAATAACGGTATATACATGTATAATATCTTTATGTACATTATTTACATATAAATAATACAGTAACTCAAAATTACCGACTTCTCATCATACTCCTCAACAAAATGCCCTTTCCTAGATTTCCCCTCTTCATTGGCTTTCCTCTTTCCTTTGCTCTTTGTAGTAGACTCCTTAATAATCACTTGTAGCATTTATGTTATAATATTCATTTTTTTACATAACACATAAATCACGTCCAATACACGCCTTTTTAATGCCAACACACCTTGAATATTTCTTTTTTTGCAGGTCCATTATTATCACTATCTGTGCTTGAATAAAAATGAGCCACAACGTCCTCCCCATCATTTTCGTCTGTTTGATTCCCTCTCCCACCAGAGCTCTCATCACTCAACCCAAGATCAACCTTACACAAGTATGTGCTAATAGGCAAAATACAAGGTTAGCATATGAAATAGTAAATATTGATAATTACATCACTATTTTCATAATCGTTTTTCTCAGCTTCCTTAGTCTTGCCCTTATCTTTTGATTTAGGCAATCCCTTATTCGTTTGTTTGCTCCCCCGACATTGCTCTTCCTTTCGTTTGCCCTTATCTTTTGATTTAGGTGATCTATTTGACTTTGGCTATTTTGATTCTAAGTTCATTGTGCTCATATCATCCTTATGCGACTATTGTATCTGTATATACACGATGACAATGATATACATAGACGAAAACAATAACAATCCCATCAATAAATTGTATGGGAGATGTTTGCTTCTTATGTTTTATGCTTGGGGTTACAACCAGAGCTTATAACATTGCACTAGCCCTTGTTCTAGACTCCACATTTTCCTTTGCCATCGCTAACAAAACCAAGAAGATACTAAATTGCGATTAAAGATGAGTGAGATATATGGATACAAGCAGTTATTTTCAAACTAACGACAATTAATAAAATCCATAAAAAAACAGGATCCTAACTTCATATTTTAAAAAAAAAAATTAATCATACTCAATAATACATCATTTTCAAATAACTATACCTATATAAGGTCTATTGAGTGTGAGAAGTATATGGTTAGTGTAGTGGCCATGAAGGAAACTTGACATAAACGGTGATTTTGAAGAAATCAACAGAGAGAAGTATAGAAGTACATACTAGGAAGGAAGGAAAAGAAATGACGGAAGCAGGTTTTGAAATACATACCTCGACGACACTTCTCTAGAACGTTTCGATTGATGCAAGGGGGACGAAATGGAGCGTATGAATATAGGAAAGCTTGAGAATGGAGTGAGTTTGGATGTGAATATGGTTTTTTAGGGTAGATGGAATATGTTTGAAGATTAAGGCAAATTGGAAGATTGGGGGTCAGAATAGTGTGGGTTTTGGTGGGAAGATGGAGGTATTTTCAACTGCTACATTAAATGTTAGCCAGTAAGTGTATTTTCGATTTGACATTTTTCCATGGGTCAGTGCAATGGTGCCTTAATTAATTCTTTTTTTCAAATCTTTCATAAATGAATAAACGTTTTATTCTGCAGCGGAAGTATTGGATCGTCTTTGATTTTATTTAAATTAAACTAAAAAAATGAGATTAAGCAAACTTGAAGTAAATATGGAGATATTTCTAGTTAGTCTTTATCTTATCCATAAAGTCTTCCTAGCTATAACTCGAACACAGGACTAAGGCTTGTGGGAGCCTCTTGAAAGAAAATCCACAAGGGATTGGAGAGGAATAGGTCTAGAGAGAATTCTCCAATTCTATATTGAGGAGTTGTGTGCTATAATGGCTCAACCCGAAGTTCCTATTTATATAGACCTGAGGCAAATCTTTGTCATAATTAAATAATATATATTTTAATATCTAATATATTAAAATACATATATTTAATCTATTTGAATCTTATTCAAATCTTTTAAATTCTCCTACGATATTTATCTCTTTATTTGAATCTTATTCAAATTTAATGTATCTAATATACATTAATTATTTTAATATTTAATGTATCAAATACAATAAATATATTTTCATCTTTTTTATTTAATATATATAATATATTAAATATTAATTTGAACACTTGAAATTAAATACTAATTTTAACATTTCAAATTTTTCTTTCAACTAAATTAATCTTTTAGTGTTACTATGAGCTAGCAATGAGACCTTATGAACTTACAGATTATAAGCTTCAATGATACAAAAATAATTAATTAAACTCTTTAGTTAATCAATTTTCATTCATTAACTTTAGGTCACTCCACCATAGACCTATGCACTGTAGGATAAGTTGTGTCCATGGATATAACCATTACATATAAGTTGATCCTTCACTAGTTATTCGTAATTATAGTTGGGTCAAAAGTCCGTTTTACCTATGTAATTACATCTTGCAGCTTAAGTACCGTTGATTCTCTAATGAACAATTTGTTTTATGATCTAACCATAAACTAAGTCCCTCTCGAGCCAGTGAGAGGATGGGGCCCCATTGTTCAAGTTCCGAAATCAACACTGAAGGGAATTACTCATCTACTTATCCTATATGGAAAGAAGTGAATTCAATCTTGTAAGATTATATTCTCAGTTTCCTATTTGGTCAAGTCTCCAAAATGGTAAATGATTGTTATGCTTTCGCTACACGCAAGTGCACGTGATCGAAGTAATAAAGAAACTGAAAGTATTCCAGAGTATCGTACCCAAGGGAATGGGTTTTAACAAAATCTATTGAGACGACACAAAATTTGTTTGCAAATTGCAATTGGGGTAACCGAAGATGTAAAAATATAAGAGTTGGGTTGTTAAGAAAAATAAGTGAAAAATCAATGAGTTAAAATAGGGATTCAAGTGATTCAAGCACATTTGGAAAAATGTTATTCAAAATGCAATTGCAATCTTGACTAAACATGTGAAAACTAAGTAAACCGAGTTCAACTCCTATTCAATTTTGATTCAAAATCTTTAGGAGACTAAGTGATTAAACCTATATGTCTATGGCTAATCTAACTTAGATACTTTCGCACACAACTCTAGTGGTTTTGGAGTCTCGCCCTATGTCTAGGGTCGATGTTCAGAACTTATTTCTAAGCATTTTCCTCCATTGCTTTTGTGACATCGGCTTTCCCTTAACTCTTTCGATATTAAGTTTAAGCTTGACAAGCAATCACTAGTTGGCCGACTAGGTTTATCCAAATCTAAATTCAACAAAAACAAACAAAGTTCACATGCTAGCTAGATTGATCATGCTTTAGAGCTTTTACATTTTTTCCTTAGGGCTTTCACCAACTTGAACCCCTAAAGAAAATTTAGCTCATTATGGGAGAAATGAAAATCCAAAATTTAATGGCTATAAGACTCATGATTAAAAAAACAAAGTACATAAATTAATCCCAAACAATGGAGCAAACAAATTGAATTTTCTAAAGTTATATGCACCACATCTAACTACTCAAAATATTCACAAGGATCAATTAAATTTAATACTGGAATTCAAAGGCAGCTTAAACACTCCCTTGAGCTAATTTCTAAGAGTCTTCAAGGTCAGTAAAAAGAAATTCCAGAACTTTAATAAGCTAATTCAACCTCGAATAACAAATTTATTAAAGTAAAACAAGGATAACAACTTAGGATTAATACAACTCCTATAACTTACAGAAATTGGATGAAGACAAAGACCAACTATATGAGTAAATTCAGTAGGAGATATCGAAAATGAAGTAGAATAAAACTGACAAAACAGAGCAGTAAATTACTGTATGTTCCTTGCGTTGATCGACCCACAAACACCCTCACGGGTTGTTGAATCTTCACCTCCTCAAACTTTCGTTAAGGAGGGATAACACTCAGAAATTACAGAACAAACTGCTGTAAAATGACAGAAAAAACGCTGAAAGATGAACTGTGGGCGAGCAGTAGAAAACCCAGCCACATTTGCTTCGTTTTCCCCCATTTTTATAGACATTGAAGGCTAGGGTTTCCATATATATCATCCTCAATCCATGGGCCAACTTCTAGGAATCAAATGGGGATGAGAATCTCCCAAAATTGTGCAAAAATCTCATAAAATCGCTTGATTTCCGTCATTCTCGGATTTTCTAGATTTTCCAGAAATGCAATTGCATTTAATTTTCATTTCTGTTGCATTATTTTTCAGTTCTACCAAAATTTTCCAGAAATGCAATTGCATTTTCATCAGCATTTTTGGGCTGAAAAATTTCCTAGAAATCAAGCCAAACGCCGTGGGTTTTGGAGCATTTCTGTGATTTCTGAAATGTATGATAAGTCCAGAAAATGCAATTGCATTGCAATTGCATTTTCCCTCTTGTTCACCACCTTCAAGGAAATGCAATTGCATTTCATTTGCATTTTTTTCATTTCTTCAAATCTGCACAAAAACACAATTTTAGCCAACTTTCCTTTATCTTTTCAACTTAATTTTTCTTTTTCCATACTCCGACAAGCTTGCACGAATTTATCTTATAAACGCTATTTTTAGCTTGCTCGTTATTCGATAAAATATGCAAAAATGGCAAGAACAACTTAGTTTTAGAGTTAAATAATCCTCATAACTGAGAATTATCAGTAAATTTATTGAATCGGCTACAAAAGCCACTCTCACTCATGCAAATCAAAGAATAAGCCCTCACTGCAGGCAGGAGTTTATAACTCACTCAGGATTAAGATCGAGTCGCATATGATCATCATGATGAAATATTAATATTCTCAATTAACGAATTTATAAAGAGAGATTAAATATTTCGTGGTCCAGTCTTACACAAACTCATTGTATAAGATACCCTCAATCACATGTCTCCACATGAACGATTTGGATCAAATCATTTCTAACTATTACAAAGTGGGCCGGATCGATAGTGTTACCAGGATAAGACACCCAACCTTATCCATATACTATGATCCTTTAGGTTATTTCTTGAACATGATCCTCATGCATATCAACCACATATTGTTCAAGATTACACAAATAACCTTAGATTTTTCATATAATAGATAATATTATATTGTAAATAAAATAACCAAAATAATTATTAATTATTAAATAAATCATTAATTACGAGACTTTGGGCATAAATCCCAACATTTCAATGGTGCTTTATTCTTTCAAGTGCCTATGTTGTTCAATAGGGGTAATTATGATTATATATGCACAATTTAGTCGTTCAATCTCACAGATAGAGGCAACTAATTGTTTGTGTGTTTATCAATATTGATTCCAAAAAGGACTTTCATAAGTATCTATACACAGTTTAGTCTTTCAATCTCATAGATAGGGCAACTAATTTCAATTGGAATTGATTTCATAAGTATCTATACCAAAAACTAATTTGAATTGATCTCACAAATTAAGTATTTTAATTAATCTCATAGATTAGTTATTTGAATTAATCTAATGTATTTCTCTTCCTTAATACACTCCTTTTTTTAAGCCATGCTTTTAGGTGGATTAAAAGTGTGAATCTCTATCAGGGTATTTTAGTCACAATGAAATTTGAAGACTCATTTAAAAAATGCCTATAGCCATTTTTTCAAAATATAATAGGTTTAGCCATTTTTCGAGTTGTCTATTTAAATTTAGCTATTTCTCTTATAGAGAAAGAATGAGGAAGGTGGAGGGAGGAGAGAGAATGTGGTGAGAAAGAGGAGAGAGATTTTTTAAAGACAAATTAAAATGTCATCTCGAAATTAAAAATAACAAAAAAAAAATATTAGCATAGGGAAAAAATAATGTCTACTTTTTAAACCTATTTTTCGAAACTCAACTAAAAAGATACATTTTGAAAACTCACAAAACACACCTATTGATACCCCCGCCATCCCATCTTTAGTCGCCATTGGTAAGTTCTTAAGTTTCTTTTAAATATTTATTTCCTTTGTAAGCATTGTTTTCATTCAGACTTCTTTTTCCCATTATTGATAAGCCCGACTATTAAACACACAAACTGTGACTGCACTCATCACTTCATCGATCACTCTATTGTGAATTGTGCCTCAGTTCGTCGCCATCATTATTTTCTCCCGACACATGTCCCGCCGTCCGATCTTTAGTCGGCCATTGATAAGTTCTTAAAAAAATATTTCTTCTATATACAATTTTAAATAGGTTTTTTTATAATCTTCTATAGAAAGGATATATATATATATTGAAATTTTTTAAAGTTCTAATTTGATAAAAGATATATAACACATTTTTCAAATATTTTTACTTTTTGTTGATAAAATACATTACTTTTCAAAATCATCTCAGTTAAAAGTGGATATATTTATTAAAATATTTTTGAAGACGTAATTCGATCAACAAAAAAGATTTTAAAATATGTTGGCATAAATATAATGTCTTTTAAAAGCTTTTAATAACATTCCATAAAACTAGATAAAGCGAGCTTAGCTCAACATAATTGGCTATTGACATGTACTTTCGTGAGGTCAGTGGTTTGAATCCCAACTCCTAAATGTTGTTGAACTCAAAAAAAAATACTATGGGAAAAGAAATCTACGATAACTTCAAAAAAATGTTATCATAAGTCTTTTATAGTGTTTGTGCAAAGTCGTGACAGCCATGCTATAAAAAGTCTAATACTTTTCACAACATTTTATAAATGCTACAAAGAGTCACTTTTTGTAGCGTTTTATAAAAGTTATAAAACACTATAATAAAAATCTTTCAATAGCATAATTTTTTTTTCCGTAAAATGTATGATAGCGTTTTATAAAAACTATAAAAAAAAACTTTTTGTAGTAAAAATAAAAGGCTATTGTTTGTCAATAATAACATTTATTTATAACTATAAAATTTTATTTATACCTCAAAATAAAAGCTATAATAGGCTTGTATGGTCTTTTTTTATTTATTTATTTATAACATTTATAAACTTTTTATAGCACTCAATGAATGTTGTATCAAAATCTTTTATAACTTTAGTTAAATGACACATTTAGTCCATGAACTTTAAGATTTATATCTATTTAATCCTTGAACTTTCAAAATTACAAATTTAATTCTTGAACTTTCGAATTTTTTAAAATTCACAGGTCTAATAGACACAAAATTGATTTTAGGATTCCATTAGACATAAAATTCAAATTTATATCTAATAGTTCAACTAATTTTTAAAAATTTCAAATTTAAGAGGGACATATTAGACACAAAATTGAAAGTTTAAAAACCTATTAGACACTTTTAAAAGTTTAAAGACCAAATAGACAAAAACCTCAAAGTTCAGGAACTAAACTTGTAATTGAACCTATAACTTTTTTAATATGTTCATAATGCTATTCTTCATGTTTCATACCTTGTTACATAATAAAAGTCAAATAATAAATATATGAATCATATAAATAGATACAATCAAAATGTGACTTTATCTAAATAACCATTTATACAAGATTCACATTACCTCTACAAAAATATATATAATAATATCAATCTATCAACTTGGAGATAATACAAAACATAAATTTTACCGATCTATCATTCATTAATTACAAAATATGTTATTATCAGATATTCAAATAACTCAATTAAGCTAATTGTGTTGTGGCCTAGAGATTCCATTGTGAAGTCATTCTTTCATCAACCTACAAAAAGTTATCAAAAAAGAAATCAATGAATATAAATATTCAAATAAAAAATTTAATTGACGAATAAACATCAAAGACCAAGAACTTCTTATTGCATCATTGGCCACATTAGCTGAGGAAGTATTTGTCTTAGGTATTACACCAATTAGCAAAACAAAAATGGTCAAGTATCTTAAAAAATGATAACTACCAACCCATCCCCGATCTACCCCCAAATACTTAAATTTAAAGCTTCTTATTTTGGAATTCCCAACTTCAAGAACCTCATCAATATAATTAAGACCCTCCAAATCAAGTTTATACATATCAACAACGAGTTAAAGATGACGTATCACTTTCAAAGATGCAGTTACAAGAAAAAATAAGAACAAAAACTAACAACCACAAGAATTGTAGTATTTAGTATTAGAGGAATAACTAAGGTAGAACAATACCTTTCCTTCTTGTTTTCTTGTACTTTCCTTGAACGAAATACTCCATTATTCTTGCTATGTAGTTGTTCAAGTTATCATGTTGCACTTTAAACACACCTACAATCAAACGTACATATTAGTTGAATAACCAAGTAAAGAATCAATCATGCATCATATCCATAGAAAGATAATCTAGAACAACTCAATGAAGTTCTTCAGCACATAAGAAAGAAGAACAAAATTGACAATGCTGAAATGTCAAAAACTTCCATACCAAAAGGTAATCACAAATTTGCCAAAAATTGGGTGACTACTGAAAGTCCATTGTGATTATTAAAAGACAAGTCCCTACAAGATTTGATAATCATTAAATTATAATAGATTTAATAAATTGAGGTATATGTGCCATAAAATTGTTAACCGACAAAGCAATCACGTAGTAAACAAATCCCAATTAATTCAAGAAAAGAAAATAAAAGAAGAACATCACTTAAGAACTAAAGGAGAAAGAAGGAAATGAAAATGAGAAAACCTTTTGAGTAATATCGCTCACAAGCACAACTTTGTCAAAACATGGGTCCAAAATTGATGGCATCTACTTGATATTGAAATGTTGGAGAGGAATGAAACCACATTCTTACATCCAAGTTTAGTTGCAATATGAATCATTGTCACCTAAAATAGTCAAAACAAAAGTATTCATATTAACAAGCGGTAAATTGCGAAAAGTAAACTGAGGATCCTGAAAAATAGAAACTACGAGTAGCTAATGGTGTGATTCACGCACTCAACAAACTCATCAAGCTCCAAAGTAGTGAACTTGGTCAACACATTCAATCCAAAAATATAGCATGTTCAAAATTAATAAACCAAAGCAAATCTTACACAAGGACTCATATCGTCTCCAAATCAACAACAAACCTGCAACCTAGATATCAAAGTGCTCAGATGCCAAAAATTTATTGCCAAATAGAGCTACTTCAGCTAAAACATCCACTAGAATATAGGACCAAACAACCAGGAACTAACTCTTTATACATTAACTATTAGATCATCAAATAAAAGCCATCCAAAAGCTAATGAAGTTTAAAATTGGTGACTTCCAAAATTCAAATTTCCGTAAGTTCTCAACTCAAAACTATCAATGATTGCACTGATCAACACTGAAGTCACCTTGGGTTATTATTATACTTTAAGTGCATACATTTACATGAGCTTATTTTAAGGTGTCATTGTCAACCAGTCATACTATACCATGTTTCACATGAACATGTAACATAATTTAAGTGCAAATATTTACACCAAACATAAGTTCCAAAGGTTGAACTAAAGAAGTCTATTTACATAAGTAAAAAATTACTTAATTAACCATTCGTCAATGCGGTGAGAGCTAACCTATAAAGTCCAAGGATTCCATCTTTCTACATATGAAATGCTTGTGTAAGGTACAACCTTAAGAAGATACAATTTAGAATCTAATGACTATGATTCTTAACAATCAACCTGTTTGAAAGCTAAAATAAAACTAGCAAATTCATCCATATATTTTAAAAGTAATAAAAAGTATTTAATAAATACTACTGTAGGTACAATTTTTAACTCCTCACGAACCAAAAGCAATCATAATCTTTCAAGAACTATAATAAAACTCAACAAAAGAAACTTTCTAATTGAAAGTTAAAGCAATTAACTATTGACATCCTTTTTTTTCTATGTAAATAGGTACATCTATTATAGAATACAAAATAGAATGAACAAAAACATCACCATACCTTCTATTTAAAAGCAGTATATGCATTGATATTTAAGCTTTAGAATTGAAACTCTCATGATCTCTCATTTGAAAAAATTGAGCTTCAAAATTGATGTAATTTGGAAAAAGGATTTGAATGCCTAGACTTATTAATTCCAACTCACAACACTACTGGCACAATTAAGGGCATATAGCTAAGAAGAAAACATCCATAGTGAGCACACACAAGTATAGAGACAAAATAAGTTGGACTATATGTTGGTCTACAATAGGTAATGAATAAACAGATTCATATCATGCAAAAGTTTTCTTTAGGTTCAACAAGAGACATTCGCATGATTGAATAAATAAACAGATTTACAAACCTGAGAGCTTTTGATGCAGAGCTTCAAACAAAAGATGTTCTGTTTTGACCCATCATTATGTGAATCCTCTCCAAAACATGCACGATCTTCAAAATCCTCCTTTTGCTTCTTTTGCTTTAGGCTAGCGAGGTTCATTCCCTGCCAATCCCGCAAAAATAACAAGAATGAGTAACAGAACTGATACATTCATGGGGCAAGAAAATTGTTCAGTTAGCTAAACCTGTTGAGGTTGATGGTAAAAAACTATGAACATAATTCATCTTCCAAAGAAAAAAAGCAATTTTGAACCCAAGGGTATGTAGTTTTACCTAAAATAATGTCTAAAGTTTCAGTTTTTCGAACATTAGAGTACCTTGAATTGAACCATGAGTTTTTAGTTTCTGAATGATCAAAATATAAAAGTAATGTGCAAAGTAAATTTATTTAGAAAGAAAGAGATTATTAGAAATCTTTATGCATTGACAATATATCTTGAGCTATGATATGAGATACAATGACAATAAACTTCTTACTCACACATAATTCTCAATTTCCAAAGAAAATATACAACCTTAAAATTAACCCTAATACCTATTCAAACCCCATATATATATATATATATATATATATATATATATATATATATTTAAAAACAGATTTTGAACATAATATCTTATATTCATATGGAGTAACTAAAATAGATTAGAATGTATTAGACAACATTTATTGATTCCATTTGTGTTCATTGAAAAGTTGGTCAGGAAAAAATAAAACATGCAATTTGATTATTCATTTAAATCTAGATGAGCTAAGAAGAATACTTGACAGACCATAATAAAATCTACATAGAATCCAGAACACAAGTCCTCCTTAACAGTACATAACCCAACATCTGTTTCATCAACTGTGAACAAGGTTTAGTATCTGATCTCATTAGCTCACCATCTGCCAATTTCCTAGACCATATCAAAATTGATAATTTCATAACCTAAGTTTAGAACATATGTTGCTTATGCAGGAACAAAAATTCAGTCACTGGAACAAAAAGACGAGTGTAAACCCATTCTAAAACATCACTTTAGGCAATATCCAAATTGTCAACGATGACCTTATGACATTTTCTTAGGGGGTGGGGGTAAACCTTTATTAAAATTTAAGAATGAAAGTGGGGGTAAACCTTTATTAAAATTTAAGAATGAAAGTCTAACACAAATTGTAATAGTGTACAAGTAGAACCCACTATTTTTGAAGCAGAAAATGTACTAATGCAAAAGAGAACGTTGGACCCTGGGTATTAAACTGTTTTAAAGGAAAATGAGTTTTGAAGCTTTTTTTCTCTAAAAAAGACAAGCCACAGACCTGGAATTAGGACGAGGCACAGACCTCAAATTCAAAGTGAAAAACATGGCTGGAAATCATACAAATGTAAAACAACAAATTGTAATTACGCATTACGATTGCGAACAAGTGAGGGGCAAAAAACCTCCAATCATCAACTATCACTTCATTAAATAAAGATTCTTATAATGATTCTCAAAATCATAAACATTGTTGATCCTACAGTGGAGATGATAACAAAATAACAAATACCAACAACATACCTTGTCTTAAGTCTTAACTGTAGCATTTTATTTTACATAAAGTATAAATATGTTTAAACCGATAGGTTTCACTTCAGATTTCTAGGTTCAATTTTTCAGTTTGTGACAAATTGCTAGTACTCACTCAGCGACTTTGCTAATAATTAATCATGAGAAAGAGAAATTGAAATCAAAAGATAGATAAAAGAAGTGATATGGTACCAAAAGAAGATGGGGCAAGAAAAACCACAGATCAACTGCTATGAGGGGATAACAACAGCAATTGCAGGCTGGCATAGCCGGTGCTTTAGGGGGCGTCGTCGCTTTTGCTGCCGTCATTCATCGTTGCTCTTACCACCACTAAAACATACTCCTCACAAATGATGGTCGATTCCCAACAAATTCCAAACTATTTCTCTTCTGATTCTCTTTGTCTATGATTATCATCTCATATTTCAATCTAGGTCTATTTCGATTAACCGAACAAAAACGCCCTTCTGGAAAACTCTTGTCATTGGACCTCCGGCGTTGGCACTGGTGGGCTTCTCAAACCCCTCCTTCGAGCTACCATGGCGAAAACTTTCGATTCTCCAATTTGATTTCGTTAAATTAACCTTTCGCCTCGATTTGCAATCGCACTTTCAACACCGCCGCTTGATTCCTTTGCGTTAATGACATTTTCCACTTCTTCTCTCACCATCGATGTCCTTATCGACACTCCCAGTGATGAACTCTCCTCCATTACGAACCAAAACGACCCCATTGAAAAATCCCTTCTCTTCCATTACATACCCAAGCGAACGACGAGAATAGAGAGGGTTGGAGGAGACTCTTAGTATTCGGCGGTGAAGATTTTGGCGACGACGAGGGTGAGGAAACAGAAGTTGAGAGATCTTTGATGAATTTAAACAAAGTGCAGTTGTAGAGTTTTGCGGCTGGTTAGGTTTAGGGCGTGAAAGCAGAAGAAGGAAGCGTGGATGAGAAAAAAGAGTGGAGGGAGAAAAGGGATTTTGTTTTGCGAAAATTTGAAGCCTGCGCGCCAATGTTGTAAAAAAAATAAAATAAAAACTTATGATATATTTTTTTGAAAATTCTTAAACGAACGTTTGGTTAAAGATAATAATAATTATTTTTATTTTTATTTTTTTTCGGAAAAGGATTAGGATTTAGGAATCCCAAAAACTAAAAGAAATAGGATTCTTAATTGGGTAATTTATATAAGAAGGGAGTAGCCGCCATTCAATTGTCCATCTTTTCACCATCTGTTTCTAACGATGGGCGATTGGAGCAATCTTCCCGGTGATCTCTTAGGAGTAATCGGAGACTTGTTAGATGTACAGATTGATTATGTCCGATTTCGTGCAGTTTGTTATTGGTGGAGAAAGAGTTTGCCGAAGTGGCCGAAGCATTCGTATTCTCCATGGCTAATGCTTCCTTGCGATGATGAGAATGAAGAGAAGCTTCAAGGTTTCTATAGCCCATTAAGCCATCAAGTTTGTTATTTAGAGCTGCCTGAACCTAGACATAGATATTGTGTTGGCTCTTCCGATGGTTGGTTAGTGACTTTAGAGGAAGGTATGTTGAATCTTTTGAATCCCTTTACCAAGTATGAAATCCAACTTCCTCACTTCTCTACTTTTCCCAATATTCAAGATTACGATCCTAGTAGACATGGTAAAGAGTATACCATCCTTGTCAATTCTACACCAGAAGATGATGACGAGCTCTTCCCCATGTTTTATAGCCAAGCTGAAGTGTTTCCTATGTATATTATCAAAATTGTGTTGTCTTTTTCCACACCTAATGATTTTATAGCCGTAGCCATCTATGGTGATTTTGGAAAGCTAGCCTTCACCAAGTCTGGCCATGAAAAATGGACATTCATGCCTATGCCAATTTCAATTTTTCGCGACTGCATATTTTCCAATGGAAAGATTTATGCCATAAATATTATTGGAGATGTTGTCGTCTCTACCATCGACACTCCAACTCAGATGGTCACTCATCTTACGAAATTAATTACAAATATATATTGTGATAGTTTATATTTGGTTAAAACACATGATGATGAATTATTGATGGTTGGAAAGATTACAATGGACCCTGATCGAGAGAATAATCTTGACGAGGAACTTGAACTTGAATTTGTAGATGAGGACGAGGAACTTGAACTTGAACTTGTAGATGAGGATAGCCTTGGAGAGAGGCGGCCACCTTCAAACTACTCCACGTATGGATTCAATTTATTCAAGTTGGATTATGATCAGAATAGTTGGCTCCCCATTAACAACTTAGATGATTATGCTATCTTTTTGGGGTTGAATACTTCTATATGTATCTCGTCAAGGTATTGCCCTAACTTAAATGCCAATCATATTTATTACTCAGATGATCTACAAGTACTTCACACTCAAGGTTATATTGGTGGCCATGATTTTGGCGTCTTTAACATATCAGATGGAAGCTTACAAAGAATATTGTATGAAGAACGTCCTTTACGTCTCTTGTTTTGGCCTACACCTATTTGGGTGATGCTTGATTTACATTCGTTGTTTTGGCGTCAACCTAATTGGTTGATGCTTGATTAAATAATTGTTATTTTTTTTTTCCTTCTTCTTATTCATATTAATTATACTGTAGATCCTCAAATTAAAAGTTTTTTTTTTTTTTTTTTTTGTCTTTATTATTCTTTCAGTAATTATCATCGCAAATGAAAAAAATTAATTATCAGTAAAAGCAACGAATCTAATTAATATAATTAAGTAGAAGTAATGAACTATATTTGACCATTGCTGGAGAATTAGGTGGCTTTCTTCATCCCCGAATTCTTGGAATCTTAAAAACAAAGTTAAACATGGAGAATTACCCTAATATCTACTACTGCAGAAATATCATAAAAGATCCTTGTATTAGGGTTCGTTCTTCTATAGCTGGTGGGTTATAACTTATAACTACAGGACAAATAAGTTCTTAAAAAATATAGTGTTAAATGGGCCCAAGTCATTGTAAGGACATATCTGTCTTTTGGCTTTTTGTTCAAGGATAAAAAGAGTAGAGAGTTGTGGAAAAAACATAAATAAATAAAAATAAAAGAAGAACGCAGCCGAAATCTTTGGGTAGGAGACTAGAGTGTTGGTCGACACGCTTGGCTTTCAATCCTTCGAGGATGCAAACTGTAAACGCAGTATTTGGTTCGGCCTGATTTTATTTTTAAAAAAATAAAAAATGTAAAAAATTATTTTGAAATTGGAAGATTAATCTTGATAGAACTTTTGGAAAAATTAAATGGATTGATTTGAATTTACTTTTCAAAATTGATTTTGAGATTGAGATAAAATTTTTAGTAAAGCCAAAATTACAGATTTGATTTAGAAATTATTGGTTTTAAATTTTGGTTTGATAAAGTTTGGGATAATGCAAAATCAAATGATTTTAGATTTTTGGTTGAAACTAAATCGAATTTTTAAAATTAATTTTTGTAAAATCTAAACTTCAAACCAATTTTATTAATTTATCAGATAATATAAAATCAAATAATTTTTGGTTAAAACCAAATTAATTTCAAAATTTAAAATTATATGATTTTAGATCTTCACTTAAAATTAATTAGTTTTTCTAATCAAGATTCTCAAAATCTAAATTCAAATTAATTGTTTTAATTTTTCAAAGAATTAGATTTAGAAGATTTACCAAATCTCAAGATTCATTCTAGTTGTGGCCCTGACCAACTAGGAAAAGCAGAGGACAAAAACAAAGCTTGAGCTTAGAAAGTTTAGAGTTTTTTCTGGGGTAAAAATCCATTGTTTGTTTTTCTTTCAAAAAAAAAAAAAAAAAAATCCCTTGTTTGACCAATTAAAGACCCAACTCTCTCCTCTATCCCACACTCTCCTCACTCTTTCTCTTCCCTTCTTCCTTTCTCACCTCGCATCTTTCACATCTCAAACTTTTAGGGAAGGACGTCGGTGCTCTGCTTCAAGGTGATGTTGTGACATTAAACATATATGAATATCATTCTTTGTAATAATTATAAACTTTAGGTATAATTCTTAGTTTTTTGTGCATCATAAAGTCACATTTAAACTTTTATAATTGAATTATAATTTAAATGTAATACCCTAAAAAATGAACAGGCTAAAGCGGAAGCACAACTGAGTTATCCCGCTCATGCCCGAAATTTCGGCAGTATGATGGCGTAAATATGTGAAAACCAAAATTTTCAAGAACTTGGAAAGAGACATAAAAACACTTCTATGACTTAGAGTAACCACTCAGCATCCGCCAGACTACGATAAAACATGTTGAGATCAACCAACAGACACAAGAACTAAGAAATTCTACTGAAACATCAAACAAAAGAAATTTAAGATTTACAGACCAACCACACAACAAGAACCAAGATACAAAACTAAACGCTAAATACAGGGAAGGACTTCGGTGGTGTCTCCATAGCGTCGTCAAGTCATTGCCTCTGTCACCCGGCCTCGTGGTTGTGCACCATCTGCAAAAAAACACAAACAAAGTAGCAAGAGTGAGTATAAACATACTCAGTAAGCAGCCCACTTAGGGGTCCAAAGTTCAAAACCATACACAAAAGGGCTCGACTCTAACTTGATAACATGCATAAGTGTGTGCTTTCATGTATTTTTCTGTATATTTTGCAGAAAATGAGCAATTAGAGCAAAACCAGAGAATTGTGGAGTATTTGGACGAATTTGGAGCATAATTGAGCTATATTTGAGGATCCAATTGTTGAAGAGAAGTAACAAAGCTTGTGAACCCAAGAGTATAGCGTTGCAACACCATCTGTAGCATTGCAACGCTACATCAGCAACTTTCAGCCTTGGAGTTCAGCAGACATAGCGTTGCAATGCCAGCCAAATTAATTTTTCATTGTTTATAAAATTCGAGGGACAGCGTTGCAATGCTCCCCCTGCAAAGCGTTTGCTGTCTCGATGTCTATAAAGGAAAAATTTTCATTCGTCAAAGAGGAGCTTTTTTGAGATACCAAAAATCTTAAAATCGATTCAATCTTTGTGTTGGGACCTAGAGGAGATCTTTAGAGAGCTAAGGAGGAGACTCGAAGCTCGAGATCGCAGGACATCACACGAGAACGAGTGTTGGCACGCGTCCCTCAGTTTTCTCTCTTTTTTCCTTTGCTTTATCTTTTGAATTTGGAATTTTTGTGGAATGTTTATGTACTGTTTATCTTTGTTTTAGACATTAGTTTGGTTGTATTAATTGAACGCTTGGTTGATTTCTAGTTTATTTGATATATTGACATCTTTTATGCATCTCGTTTTTATTGTCTTAACCTTTGGCCATGGTTTTGTATGTTAAACTAGATTTAGCTCGATAAAGTAAATGTAGTTAAAGTACACTAGATGTATGACTAGGTTAATCTATTGCATGGGAGTGAGTAGGTTAATTCTAGAAGTCTTGAAAGAATGACTTAATGCCATATTAAGAATAGAAATAGACCGAGAGGTTGATTTATCTTTTGCAGGAACTCAATTGGGCTTGGGAGTGTCAATTGATTACCTTAGAAATTCTTAGCTTAAGATTGTTAATATAAAATCAATTCATTAATCAATTCAAGTAGGGCTTAATTCAATAAACCATTCATGTTTCTAAAAAATTGGACTCCAACCCATGTAAATATTAGTTTATATTTTATTTTTCTTTGATTCCCAAGTTTTATTTCTCTCAATAAAATTGGGCATAATTAACTATGGTACTTCATTAATCTAAGAACTCCAATCCCTGTGATCGACCTTGCCATTACTACTGCAAATTTTTAGAGGTCCGGTTTATAAATATCATTTGATAAGGCCTTCGAAAAACTCTTTTATCACAACTCATCGACTCTTGTTTAAACTCAAACATTCACTTCAGTTAGCTAAGTGCCCACTCACCTTACCCCAAGCCCCACCCCTCTCTGGTATAGCCTTGTGTCATACATGTGAGTCATGTAACCTAGACTGGTCTAATGCAGTGAAGGAAAGCAACCCTCATGCTTTAAACAGTGGGGAATCGCCCCTAGGTTAGCACATCGAATGAAAGAAAGCAACCCTCATTGAATCACCCCCTAAGATAGTACAAACAAAAAGGGAAAGCAACCCTCATACCCATCCTATCTCACAACCTCCTAGGAATACATGCTCGCACGGGGAAAAAGAAAGAGTAGGTGGCACTAGCCTAGCGGACTTTTATTCATTCACAACACTCTTGAAATCTCCAGGGTAACTCACTATGCCAAACCACCCACTGTGTCAGAACCAAACCCATAACCTGGCATGAGGTTCACAAACATATACCAAGGGAATCGCCCCCTAAGCTAACACAACTCGGTGAAGGAAAGCAACCCTCACTCTAATCACCATGGGGATTTGCCCCTAAGCTAGCAGAATGCAAAAGGGAAAACAACATTCATGCCAGATACATCTCACAACAACCTAGGAGGCATGCTAGTATGGGAAAAGGATAAGTGATGTCGACCAACGACCTTCTTCCCACTCGCAACACACTTAGAACACCAAGGGGTATATCACCACGCCTAGCCACTCAACAGGTCGTAAATCTCTCCCACCAATCGGACCCATGGATCTTAGGTACAACCGAAACCACGAACTCAATCAGCAAACATACTTGGTAAACTTGGTACGAGTACAAGATCAGGACAGCCAAGGCCTTATGATTATGTATATCCGCCATCAAAAGATTCTCAAGGCCACGCCCCGACAAAGAACAAAATCACTAATCGTGACTTTTTCACTAACCACCAATCATGAATCTCGAGCATAGACTTGTGCATAAGCCCAACAATAATCTTAAACAAGAACTCCACCTAATTGTGGTCCCTATGCACGCTAGCGACATATTGCCTTAAACAATTCCCTTCGAAGCTAACCCCCTACTCATGTCGAGAACCCTAAGGGTCATTATTCTCCCCATTCACGTTCTAGCTCCACTACAACATGTTAGGTATAACATGTTGATAACGCTCATTTATGAGTGTTATTTGGCTCTAAAAACTAAGCTATTTGCTTAGAAAGTGAGTGTTTAATCTTATAATTCATGTCATTTGGAGTAAATTTAAGTAAAAACAAGTTTTGCATGTGTTTGAAGTCTTGATTTTATAAAAATAAGTTTTTAGGTGTATTTAGAGTCATTTTTGTTAAGATAGTGTTAATTTTTGTTGGTTTTGTGTAGAGGCTAAAAAAGGACCCAAATGTGCCCACATTCTGGCCATAACTGAGGCAAAAGAAAGATGATTCAAGAGATATGTGATCGGGATGCGCCAGCAATTGAGAGGAAGAACTCAAAATGCGCCCAACTATGCGGCAACATTTAGGCCATTTCAACAACACAATTGCGCTCAACTATGCGACCGCATCTGGACCTTTTCGACAGATTTTTCCAGATTCGCAAGATTGGCAGATAAAATCAAATATTCTTAATCAAATCTCCAAGGATCAAGGGATATGATCGGTCAAGCCTCTCTACACTGATCTCGGCAGCAAACCTTACGCCTTGAGGTCTATAAAATGTGGTTCAAGCTTCAATTTCAAGAGAGCTCGGATTTCTATTTTCTCTCCAAATTTTGTAGTTTTCTTTTCTTTTCGGCTGCCATATCGAGTCTCCCCCAAGTTCTGTTCATACTTCATTTGGACACGAACTTCAAAAGAAGGGAGTGTAAGCACTTATTCTCCTCGAAAGAGGTTGAACAAAGTCAGAAAGAAGGAACAAACTTCGGGTTCTATATCGCTTTCATTGAAGTTTTGTACGTTCTATTTTTGTTAAAGTTTTGTTGTTGTTTTGTTCTTCCATCAAGTTGTAAGTTTCTGTTTTATCTATTTAATTTCAATTCTTTAAGTTGTAATTTAAGTTTTGTTTCAAGTTATTATTGTTTCAATTCTGCACTTTTATTTCAATGAAGTTTATCTTTTCTCAATCAAGTTTTCTTTTTTTTTTTCTGCACTTTAGTTTCCTTTTCAATGAGTGGATACCCTAAAAAGGAGATAAGCCCCACAATGTGATTCTAGTAATTTTGCTTAACATTTAGCATCATTTGCTTTTATTGAGTTTAAGTTTCATTGTTAGCTTAAACTGATCACCTGAGTTAGCATAGTTTGTGTGAGATTCAATACTAAAAGGGTTGGATAGAGCATGCGTTTTCATAAAAGTAATCTAGGAGAAGAGTCTAGACATAGAACTTCGCTTTTTGTACCTAGACAGAGGATAAAGACCTTTAGAATCATTGAGTTGTGTTCCTTATTTATCTAAGTTAAAATTAGCCATAGACATTTGTGTTTAATTGCTTAGTCTCCTAAAAGCACTTAGAAAAGGGCTGAATATGTGTTGAACTCGATTCATGGTGTTAAGTGTCGGTTAGGGTAGGTTGCGGGCGCATTTCAGTAGCACTTTTTCTGAATCGCACAGAACTCGAAAGAGGCAGTATGTGGGCGCAAGAGGCAAAATCTCTGAAATAGCCGAACCTAGTTAAGCAAATTTGCGGGCGCATGGTGGGTGCATTTCCTTAGGGTTGAAACATATTTGAACCCCCTTCTTCTCATTACTGTTTTTTTTATATGTTCTTTTAGTTTCCTTTATTTTCATTGCACAAAAACCCCAAAAACATCTTATATATTTGGTTACATTCGGTTGCAACTTGAAAGTACTTGTGTTGTTAACTAAAAGGCTCTTCGTTAACCGTTCCCTTGGGTTTGATACTTGGAATATTTCCGTATATTACTTGTTGGACAGCGTGCACTTGTGCTCTTTGCATTAGTAGTCATCACAGGTCATCCTAAACCATTTTAGCACAAGAGTCATGGATAATGACTCGGGACATTATATACTTTTAGGAGGGGGGTTCGAAGTTGCCAACCAGTCAACCCTACAAGTCAAACATCCTACACGCAGCCACACATCCAACCTTGCAAGAAGCTAAACCTCAGCCAACTGTTTCAAGTGTTCCATATGCACTGTACCCAGTCAATCCAACCATTTCAAGTAGACACTACTCAACCATCTAGTCCAATAGCTCAAGCGTTCAGGGTTTCATAGCTAACCAAACATCTCAGCCAGCCCAACCATTCAGTTTAAGTCAAGTATCCACACATTCGCGCCTATAGAAAAACCACAATCCTAGTCATTTAAGCATTACAGGCTCAACAAGTTCTCCCAAATTGATTATTTATAGCAATACACACGTGGTTGCAACCCCTCTGGATACCATAACAAGGTTCAAGGATATTGCAAACCTAATCACAACTAGTCATCAATACCTCCTCTTAATCGTCATGCTAAAGCATAGAAGAAAATAAGCCTTCTACTTGAAAAACTTACTATGCATATCATCCAATGGCCATCATGTTCAAGCACAAACTTAAAAGAACCATACTCTTAATCATGCAATCATACATGCATTACAAAATCTATGAACTCCATGACCAAAGCATTAGAGAGTTATCCAACTAGGCTACTTACCTCGGCTATGAAACCAAGATCAAGGAATTGCCAACTCTGACTAAAGATATCATGCGTAACCTATAATAATTATCAAAGTGGTCATTACTTGAAATTCACAACATTGAACCTTAAGTTCAAAGATCAACTTGGAACTTCAGTTTCATGAGTTAACTTACCCCAAAAGTGCTAAACAAAATAATTCAAATGGTTCGACAACCAACGCCAACCTCAATCTTCGAATAAGCTACTTGAAACTACACGACAAAGTTTCCAAAGATTAAGAACACCACAAAAAGCACCCAACAGAGTTGAAAAGCTTAAAAATATGTTACCCATTGATTTTTTCTTAGATTTCGAACTCAAAAAGACTGAAATACCAACTAAACTCACCAATCGAAGTTGAATCCTTACTGATTTTGACTGCAAATGGGTTGATTTTGCGAATCCAAGACCCAAAGGTAGGGGTGTACATGGTTGGGTTGGGTTGAAGGATTTTTTGGGACCAACCCGAAAATTTGGGTTGGTCGAGTTAGCTACCCGAAGGACTCGATCAAGGGTTGCAACCCAACCCAACCCAATATTTTCTGGTTGGGTTGGGTTGGGTCGCCGAGTTGTTTATTATTTTTTTTTTATAATTTTCTTAATTATTTAAAATAATTTTTGTTTGAATTAATAACTAAAATCACATAAAATTCAAATATCAAACTTCAAAGTTCATTACATCTTAATCTTCGTTACAATCCTAGATGAAAAATATTAAAAGTTCACAAATAATTCATTTATATATATATATATATATATATATATATATATATATATAAACATAAATTTTGGGTTGGGTTGAGTTGAGTTGGGTCGAGTCAACCCGAGCCTAAAAAGGCAAACTCGAGAACTAACCTGAAAATTCAGTTCTCCAAAATTCTAACCCAACCCAAATCGAAGAAAAACCTAACCCAACCCAACCCAACCCTTACGATTTGGGTTGGGTAGTCCGGGTAGCTCAGGTTACTAGGTTATTTGTACACCCTACCCAAAGGTTCTGGCTGTTCTGAAACATAGTCAAACCTATCGTGGGTTAACTTCAAAACACAAGAACAATGCGAATCCTTGAGTAAAAATGAACTCATCTTGCAGATCTGAAATTGTTGGGCTATGGGTGTTCGAAATTAAGCTCAATAGGAGTGTGGGTCACGAAATTGAAACAATCTGAACCCAAATGTTGTGGGTATACGGAAAAAAAAAATGTCGCGGCTGAGCAGCATGTAATCTGCTTGACGTTAGGTCGTGGGCTATAGACCGAAGAAGGGAGAGAGAGTGCGAGAAATACTATCGACAGATGAAGGGAGATTCGATTGGAGCTGGATAGCGCATGCGAAGGAAAGAGAACCAGGCTGCAGCGAGGTGAATATGTGGCGAACTAGGCTAAGGCGTGACGAAATGGAAAAGCGTGCGGCTGGGGTGCTATCGGCAGGAAGGGAGGGGTCGACGGGAAGAGGGAGGGAAGAAGAAGAAGATGAAAGAATGAGGAATTCGGGGAGAGAGAAGAGATATTTCTCTTTTATTATTATTTTTTTTAAAAAAAAACAACTTTTCCAATTGCTTTCTTTGTCACTTAACTAAATAGCAAAAGACCAAACTACCCCAAATACTCTTCTTATTCCTTTTTCATTAATCCTTTTTCGAAATTGACTTAGTACCTGAATGTCGGCCGTTACATTAAACTTTAGAAAATACGTGCAACGGATGTAGTTTAAAACTAGTAAAAATAAAGGTAAGGCCAAAATGGCAAAATGGCAACTCTTTCAAATTTTAGGAATTAAAGTAGACATTTTAAAACTTTAGAGATCAAACTAGAATAAACTTGAAAGTTCAAAGATCAAAATGGTCATTCCGAAAGTTTAGAGACAAAAAAAAGAATAAATTTCAAAGATCAAAATAGACATTTTGAAAGTTTACCAAAATGAAATGATCTGGAAACTTTAGTAACCAAAATGGAATTTAAACCTATTTTCAAAGGATTTTAGTATTGGGGAAAAATTATATTATTTGAATATTTTTAAAGACGTTCAATAAAAGATAATACATTTTTTAAATGATTTTAATATTTGTTAGTAAATATATTATTTTTCAATGTCTTTTTATAATTCGTGAAAGAATATATATTATGTTTTTTGAAGATTTTTAAAGTCTTTCAATAAATATTTGTTTTTTTGAAGGTTCTTACACTTGTAAAATAAGAGAAACAAAAACAACCATTAGAAAAAAAAATTATAGAGAAGAGAAAAGGTAGAGAGCAAATGTTCTATATTCAATTATATTCTTAAAAGGCACAACAACCACTATTTATAGAATTTACTAGATCCATTTAATTAGAATATTTAAATATAATATAGAATATTCATAATATTTACTATTTTTTCAATATATTATTTTTTAAAGATTTTTTTTAACTCTCGATAAAACATAAACATTATTTTGTGAAGATTTTTAAAAACATTCGATAAAAAATAATACATTTTAGATAGTTTTTTTTAATCATCTTCTATATATATAGAAAGGATATATTGAAAATTTTAAAAGTTCTTTGATAGAAGATCACATTTTTTCAAAGATTTTACTAATTGTTGATAAAATATAATACTTTTCAAAGGTTTTTAATCATTTCAATTAAATGTAGATATATTCATTAAAATATTTTTGAAGACCTTCAATAAAAGATTGTTTTAAAAGTTTTTAAAATTTATTGGCTTAAATATAATATTTTTTTAAACTTTTTTTATAACGTTCCATAAAACTAGATACTATTTTTTTTATTAAGAAAAAAACTTTAAATCCTTTAATAGAAGATAATAAAATTCTTAGAGGTTTATAATTGTTGACAGAGAAATTTTGGCCAATCGCCAATTGTCACGTCATTATTTCAAATTATTGATGAAACTACAAATAATTAAATTTGGGACCAATTATAAAATGACATGTGTCCCAAATTTAATTTGAAGATAAAAGTTGGCAAATCCTAAATTAAAATACAATAAGTCTTCATTTGACCAAATAATGAAACTTAATTTGGTCAAATTAACTATATGAATTTTGGGACAAAGTTAGATAAAACCCAAATCCAAATGGTTACGTCCAAAGCCAACAAAGTCCAAGTCAATGGTTGGGCTCAAAAGCCATTATGGCCCAATTCCCCATGTCCATTGAAAGCTCTTTAAATAAAGAAGCTCTCCTTCATTTGAAGGGTTCAGAAAATTAAACTCTTCAAAAAACTTAGAGAGATTTCAGAAACAAAAAGATCAGAAGACTAACACTATCTGAACCAAAACCTTGAAGACCAGAAGACTTTGAAGATCGAGAATAAGTTGCAAAGCTCTAGAGACAAATTCACATTCGAGAACAAGCTGCAAAGCCCTCAAAACGAATTGACATTCGAGAACAAGCTGCAAAGCCCTCAAAACGAATCTACATTTGAGAACAAGCTGCAAAATCCTCAAAATAAATCCACATTCGAGAACAAGCTGCAAAGCCCTTGAGACAAATCGACGTTCAAGAACAAGCTGCAAAGCCCTTGAGAGATAGCCATAAGGCTTTTTGCCTCGAGACATATCTACATGTGATTGATTATGAGCCTTTGCGCTTGAATGAAAACCTCAATTATGGAGAAGCTTACGCAAATTCTTGCAAGGGATCATAAGACTCTTCGTACTAGAGAGATAGCCATGGTCAAAGTTTTGTGGCAAGTCATCAGTTTGGAAAAGTGACATAGAAATAAGAGGACGACTTAGAGCCAAGTATCCATAGATTTTCAAGCCTAGGAGCTTTCGAGGACGAAAGTTCTTAAGGTGGGAAGAATGTAACACCCAACATTTTTTAACTTAATTAACCCTTGATTTTAAATAATTTTGGAGTTAAAATTTGGTTTATTTGGTTGTTGGGCTAAATGAAAATTTAGTGAGTTTGAAAGGACAATTTTGGAAGGAAAAGGTTGGTTGAGGGAATTTTTGAAATTGAAAAAAAGAAAGAAAGAAAGAAAACAAAATAAAAGAGAAAATTCTATTCTCTCTCTCCGAATTTTCTCCTTCTTCTTCTTCTTCTTCCTCCTCCTCTTTTTCTCGCCTTCAGCAGTCACACGTCACCATGCCGCAAGTCCTTCGATTCACGCAGCCCGAACACCAGATCTATTGTACCACCTGAACGTCGCACACCCAGTCGTTCACACCGTCCGTCTTCCTCATCGGAGGGATCGTTGCGCCGCCGCCGCTTTGCGAATGCTGCGCCACCGGACCTGCTCTCTCTCTCCCTTTGCGTTTGTTCAGCCACCGATAAGGGAGGTGTTTTAGATCTGATTTTCGACAAGCTCGACTTTGTACAGCCCCGAACAACCCATTTTCTATTTGGGTAAGTTTTGTGATGTCGATTCTAAGACGTTTTTGGATTTATAAATTTGATTTAAGGTGTTGTGTTGGTTTTGGAGATTAACCCATAAAGTTTTGGGTTTAGTTTTAGATTACCCATCATGTGTGAAGGCCAGATCGTCGATTTGGAACCAAACCAACACCGAACCAGCAAGGTCTCGTGTTGTGCAATCACTTTTTTCGGATTATTTTTGTATTGGGTAAGGCTTTGACACTGTATTAGGATGGATTTATGGAGTATAAGGGTTGTCTTATTAAAAGGCCATTTAAAGTGATCATTTGACTTTCGAATCAAAATACAGGACACCTATCTCGATTGGAAGCCAATTGGAGCATTTTTTAGGCGTTGTAATCCACTATATAGAATTGTGGAGGTAAGATTAAATTGGATTTTTGACGAATTGCTTATACAGTAAGGCCAAACACTAATTGGATTTAAATTAGTTGCATGTTTAGGCCTTCGGTAGAAATTTAGGGACTATTTGTATAAGTTAATTGATCCCTTAATATTATTGGATTAATCTTGTGTTACTTGAAATTTGCTAGGTGGCACTAAGTTTTTCAAAAAGGGATTTTTGGTTCGCTTAGAATAGTAATTATTTAATTTCGCCGATGTAAGTAGTCATTTGGATTTAAGTCCTTTTAAGTTGTTATTTGAATTTGATGTGTGTTTGAAAATTGTGAATTGTGAAAGCATGCCTAAGATTGTGTTTATGAAGTAGGCGATGGTTAGTGGATCTATTCAGAAGTTGTATTAAGCGATAAGTGGCCTAAGTATGTGGCTAGTATAGAAATAAGGGCTTAAAGTTTTGAGTTACTTATGGTTAGTATGTGTAGCACCTTAAGTAATTGCCTAAGCTGTGATTGAATAAGATTGAGTTTTGTTGTGGAGATTTGTGAATAAACGAGTGTGGTTAATTTTGTGAATGTGGGCATGATAAAGGACTTGTCGAAGGTCCTATCAATATTAAATTTATAAAACTAGACCTCTAAATATTTTGTAATAATAGTGGCCAGGGTCATCCACATGGATTGAAGTTCTTAGATTAATTAAGTACTATAGTTAATTATGCCCAATTTTATTTAGAAAAATCTAACTTTGATTTGATTCTTTTGACAAATACATAAAACCTAAACTATTATGTACAAAGTTAGAGTCTAATTTAGAGAGACATTCGTTACTTGCAATTTATGAAGCACAACTATGAAATTGACTAAAGAATTATGAAACATGCAACAATCCTAAGCCAAGAATTACTAAAATATTCAATTGACTCTCTCGAGCCCAATTGAACTCATGCAAGAAGTAAATCAACCTCTCGATCTATTTCTATAACTAGACATGACATTATGAAATTCTCTTAATGACTTATAGCATTACCCTATTCATTCTCATGCAATAGATTAATCCTAGTTATGCATCTAAGTCCTTAGTTAAATTTACTTTCTCAAGCTAAACTTAACTTAACATACAAAGCTATGGCCAGGAGCTTAGAAAATTAATTCAAGATGCGTAAAAGACGTTACAAACACATTCAATAAATCAAACAGAGTCTTATAACAATAATGCAATAAACTATGAGTCTATAATACTCGAATACATTCAAATACAGTCTGCTAAATCCTAAAATTAAAGGCACAAAGTAAAGAGAATAGAGAAAAACTTGACGACGCGTGCCAACACTCGTTTCTGACGTGATGTTTGATACCTTGCTAGAGTAATGTGAATAATTCGGCAATATTATGATGTTTATGCGCAATTGTACACATACTTTTGTAGCAAATGCTAAGTAAATTATCGTATCCACAGAGACTATTAATTCTTCAATTTACCACAAATTAACTCTCAGTAACTCAAATTGTAACTTAGAAAATTCATCAAGGAACTGGATCTAATTAAAATAATAAATGCTAGAACAAAATACTTGCTGAAGCAAGGAAAACAGAGGAATCATAAATGAACAAATAACAACTGGACTAGGTACTTTGGGCTAATACAAAGGCTTGGATTAGAGGTAAATCATGCTTTAATTAAATTACAACTTGAGTACATATTCATTCCATTCAACCCACTACAGATTTCACGACATTCTCCCGAATCACCTAAAGTATGCTATTTCATTTCCATTACTTCAGCACAATTCATCCCACTGTATTGTGTGTGCATTAGGTGAGTGATTATCCCTAACCTACTCATTTAGCTAGTTACTAACCTTAACAAGGAGCTAATGTGGTTTTTAAGCTTTCAGCCCCTCCTATTCTTCCCAAAAATCAGAGGAACGCTACTCAAATCGGCTGGCCAAACGGAAATGAGCTAATGAATAAAACCTCTTAAAAATCAGATTGAAGGAAATGAAAGATACTCATCTATAACATTAATCAAAAGCAATCATCCTCTAATCCTCACTTTATGGTGATTAGTTCATAATGTAAAAACTACAGCAAAGAAATCGAAATATAGACATGAATTAAATGGTGTAGAAAAACTAAATGGAATAAGAAGAAATAGAAGAAGAAGACGGAACGTTGCCCTAAAAAGCTTGGTTGAGCATCAACGTCAAATTCCTTTTGAAAAACCTTCCTTATTTGGAAAACTTCCGCCCATGGCCTCCAGAATCGGAGTTATTCTCCTTTTCTCTCTATCTTCGATTCCAGACCTCTCTCTCTTTCATATCTCTTCCCAAAAACGGTTGCCCAACAATATACCTCATTCTTTATGCAAATCAAGGCTGATTAGACAGGTCCCATGACGTGGTGAGCTTCTGTTGGCCAAAACACGCTGATTGTACTGACATATTCCAGCTCATTTAATGAGCAACAACTCTCACGTGCGAAATTCGTGTTGGCTTAAATTTCCAAATTTCCTCCAGCAAAACGTTGTATAATTGCTGCCCTTAGCTTCGGGAGTCCTCCTTAATCAAACCCTGAATTAATTACTATAATTTGCTCTAATAATAATGTTACTACATCAAAACCAATCATAGAGCAAAATACATCAAAGTTAGGAGTTTTCCAAGATGTTGTGAGATAGGATGAGCATGAGGGTTGCTTTTCCTTTTTGCTTGTGCTATCTTAGGGGACGATTCTTGCACGATATTTAGAATGTGGGTTGCTTTTCTTCATTCGTTATGCTAGCCTAGAGGTGGTTCTCCACCATTTCGAGCATGGGGGTTGCTTTCTTTCATTGCGTTGCGTTAGCCAGAGAGGGCAATTCCCCCAAGATTGTAGGCGTGAGGGTTGCTTTCCTTCACTGCATTAGACCAGTCTAGGTTACATGTCGCGTAGGTATGGCACTGATAAGCCTTAGAATTAAGGCTTATTTAACTCCCAATTACTTAAAATATTCTTGTTTTGTCTTAAGATCATTTGGAAATAGTTGAAAGTTGCTTGAAAATAAGAAAGAAATAAGAATGAAGGCAATTAGATAAAATTCTAAAAAAAATTAAGTTTGTTTTGCAGGGAATGTGGAAATTGCAAAATCAAATTGCAATTTCGGGATTCTGCAATTTTTTTTGGAGCAGCAGAAAAGTTCAAAAAAGGAAAAAATCTGCATTTAACCCATTTCAAAAATCTTCAATTACAGCACGATTTGGGGGATTTTGAGCACGAAATTTGGGCATTATTCAACCTTAATGAAGGCCTATAAAAATAGAGAAGATTATTGAAGAAAGAGAGGGGGATTGGAGACGTTTTCTTGAGTCAATTTTGTGGGTTTTTTTTTAGTTTTTCCTTCCTCTGTTTCTGCAGTTTTTTTTTCTTTTCTGTTTACCAAAGACTGCTGCAAGTTATTTTCTATTTTTTCCTCAATTTATCCAATCCTATTCAAATGAAGAGAGTAGGGCATTTTGGAGGCGAATTTCAGTAGAAATTTCATGGGTTTTCGTCCAAAATTTCCTCTGTTTTGCCCAGTTTTCTTCCTCTGTTTTTTGTTTTCTGTCAAGTTTAGTTTTATTTTCTGTATTATCAAAATTTGCAAGTTTAGTTTTTGTTTTAATACAGTGGAGTGATGTTCTTTTCAAGCTTTATTCATGAGTTGTATTATGTTTTAATTTGAATAAGAACACTTGGATTATGGGTTGTCCAGCTTATTGCATTTTTTTTCTCTTGGATGAGGGTTGTTGATGAAATTCGATTTTTCTCCAGCTTGTTAAATGTTGTTTTAAGTTCAGTAATGATACACTCTCTTCATGAAAGTGTAAGTCAGTGTGTTGTTTTTGTGTTTTTGGCTTTATCTTTTAATGTTATGTTTTCCTTTTTAGTGCAGCAAACAACTATCATTTCCCTTCAAGGTTAGCACTCCAATTTTGTTTCCTTTGAGTTTAAATTCTAGAATAATACATTAGTCAATTTATTTTTGCATGGAGTTGGTTTTAATGTTTACCTTAGTTTTTTATAGATTTTAATATGAGCTAAACTTCTTAGGGGGTTCAAGGATGTGAATTCTCTAGGAAGTAATTGTAGCCTAAATTTCAATAAAAATCGAGCCTACATCTCAATTGTTTGCTTGTGTTGAACAAATTTCCGTTGAGATCCTAGATTGATCAACTAGGGTAGCAACTCAAGCTTAGATCTAATACTGACGGGATTAATGATAAGTGAATTTCGCACAAGTGATGGAGAAAAGAGCTTAGACATAAGCCAATTCCTTACCCTAGACATAGGGATTAAGGACTCCAAAACCTATAAAATTGTTGAGCCAAATTATCTAAGATAGAGGGACTATAGACATATATAAGTCACTCACTTAGCCTCCTAAAAACCTAATTTCAAGGTGAATAGGAGAAGTAATTTTGGTTTACAATTGAGTGTAGAATAGGTTGGAATTGTAATTTTGGTTTGCAATTACAACTTAGGGCAATGCCATTTTTGAGCCCCATCTTTATCCAAATTCCCTTTGAAATTTCATTCACTAAGTCTATCTAGTTTGCTATCAAATATTGCCATTTCTAGATTCTGCAATTCAATTCTGCAATCTTTGTTAATTGTTATTTCAATATTGCAGATTCTCGATTCTGCAATTAGATCTGCAATTATTTTTTTTTTTACCAACACACCATCCCAACCTTGTTTTTGCAATTTTAGTTTTCAAGTTGCAATTTTTCTTACACCTTGCTTTACAATATTTTTGCTACTCCGTTCCCTTGGGATTCGATACTTAGTACTCATATACCATTTTATATTACTTCGATCGCATGCGCTTGCGTGTACACCGATCAGGCACGAGGCTATTCCAGAGAGGGGTGGGCTTAGGGTAAGGTGAGTGGGCACTTAGCTAATGGATGTGAATGTTCGAGTTGAGCAAGAGCCTGTGAGTTAGGGCAGAGCTCTTCTGTGTATGATTGTGAACTTTGGACCCTTAAGTGGGCTGCTTACTAAGTATGTTTATACTCACTCTTACTATTTTTTTTTGTGTCTTTGCAAATGGTGCATGACCACGAGGCGGGTGATGGAGGCGATGACTTGACGAGGCTATGAAGACACCACCGAAGTCCTTCCCTATGTTTATTGTTTAAATTTGTATCTTAATTCTTGTTGTGTGTTGGTCTGTAAATCTTAAATTTCTTTTGTTTCCATGTGTTTGGTTAGAATTTCTTAGATTCTTGTGTCTATTGGTTGAGATCAGCATATTTTATCGTAGTTTGGAGGATGTTGAGTAGTTTCTCTGAAATATAGAAGTGTTGTTTTGTCTCTTTCCAGGTTCTTGAAATTTTGGTTTTCTCATAGTTACGTCGTCATGCTATTAAAATTTCGAGCATGAGCGGGATAACTCAGTCGTGCTTCTGCATTAGTCTATTGTATTTTTAGGGTCGTTACATTATGTTTGTGGCTGCAGTATTATTTGACCTAGACAGTGAGCCTTACGATTTTAGTGAAAAATACAGTGTGTATTTTCATAATAGTGCAGTGTGGCAGTGAGGAATTTTAGAGAGAAAAAGAGAGTTTTCTCTTATAGGTTTGAGGGTGTTTTCTTTGTTATTTATCCCAAGATACCGAATTGTAGTACTTGAAAGTCAATAGCTTTTGTTGGGCTATTGAGGGTTATTGTTTGTAGCGCAGATTTGAGGGTTTCTTGTAATCTTCTATTTTAGTAGAACCTATAGTTGCAGAAAACTGGATGTAGTCTTGAGTTTAGGGCGAACCAGTATAGCTTCCAGTGTTGTCTCTCTTTTCCCTATCTCTTTATTTGTTATTTGTGTGACTCTAACTTAGTTGGTTTTATCCTGTGAAGTGCAAGAATTAAAATTCTAGTTTTATCGCTTCCGCACACATATTATTATTATATTATTTTTTCTCCCAACAAGGAAGGAGTTTAATTTGAACTCACAATGACAAAGACTGCAATAACTAGTCCGAAATTAAGATAAAAAGTATTGAAATTTTATGGTAAATTTTGATACAACTTCCCAAGCTGTTTACGAGTGAAAAATGATTTTTTTTTCTCTTAAAAAAGCTATACTATATTATACTTTTGGCACCTCAAAAATGGTCGGTTAACTTCTATTAAAATAGTTAATGGAAAAGGTGAGGGCATGATCAACCTTTTAACCTATTTCGTGAAATTCATAGACTGAAGTGAAATTTCTTAAAAATTGATGGTGAAGACGTTTTTTTTCCAAGTACAATGATTAAACTTCAACATTTAATACTACATAAATGTAAACAGAATAAGAAAGAAATACAATAACCAATGAGTATTAATAATATTGAAGGGGAAGAACCCAATTTAAAATAGGTTAAATATATGTTTTAGATATTAATGTAGAGTATTTTTGTCAATCTAATCCCTATCGTTAAAAATTTACAACTTAACCCGTTTTAACAGTTTTTAATTATATCCTTACTATTGGTAAATGTTAAAATTGATTTATAATAAATTGACATGAAATGATACTTAGTGAAAGTTGGTAAACAATTAATTAGACCACTTAAAAGAGGAAAGTTTTTAATTTTTCTTCTGACTTTCTAAGAAGCTAATATAAATTTTGACTTTTCTTGTTTGGAGTAGCTTAGTTTCCTTATTAAATTTCAAACAATCGACTTAGTACCATATCATGTAAGTCTGAGATTAATATTAACATTCACTAATGATAAGGGTATAATTGAAAATTGTTAAAATGTAAGGGACTAATTTTTTTAAAAAATGAAAATCAAGGATTAAAAATGCATATTTAGCTCAAAAAGGATTCTAAAAACAACTATTTAATCGCTTAGTTTGACATAAAGGACCAAAAGGTAGCCGGATAAGCCTGGCAAATTTGGATTGTCTATTATAATCTTTGTTCGATAAAAGTAAAGTTCTCAAGGCTAATCTGTACATTTGGATGAATAATATATTGCACAAATAAAAGAACCAAACAAGACCTAACAAAGAAAATAAGCCATGAAATAAACTTTGTTGTTAACATTCAAACTTGCATTAATTTCTTCTAACAATAATCTTCGATTCTTCAAATGCTAACAAACAAAATAAGACAAGCATAAATTAAAGCCTTTATATACAGCTTTTAAGACTTAAGAGTGTGTATCTATGTATTAGAGTTTATATATATATTTGTATATGTGTGCACCTTGTAATCACAGATAGGCTGATCATGGCAAGAAGGGTTAGAATTTATGTTTGTATTTTTATTTTTGTGTTTTTTCATGCCATAAATTTGAGTATTTCTCAAGATGCATCACCTCCGCCGCCGCCATCCAACACAACTGATAGTCCACCTCCACCGCCGCCGCTGCCATCCAACACAACGATAGCCCTCCTCCGCCGCCTCCTTCCAACACAACTGACAATCCACCGCCGCCGCCATCCAACACAATTGACAGTCCACCTCCACCACCGCTATCCAACACAACTGACAGTCCACCACCGCCACCACCATCCAACACAACTGATAGTCCACCACCGCCACCACCATCCAACACAACTGACAGTCCTCCTCCGCCGCCGCCGTCAAATACAACTGACAGCCCGCCGCCACCCCCATCCAACACAACCGACAGTCCACCTCCACCACCGCCGTCAAACACAACTGACAGTCCACCTCCGCCACCGCCATTAAACACAACAGACAGTCCGCCCCCACCACCACCGTCTAATACAACGGACTCATCTCCGCCACCACCCAATGTCGACATCTCACAACTGACGGTTCATCTCCGCCGCCGGCGCCGACTAAGAATCTACCATTGAATGAAAAGGGCGGAGGAGGTTCAAAAGGACTGAGTGGTGGACAAAAGGCCGGCATTGCCTTTGGAGTGATTGTAGGAGCAGGTTTGTTGGGATTTGTAGGATTGATTTGCATCAAACGTCATAGTAATTCCAGGAGAAGCAGCTATGGATATGCTGCAAGGGAAACAATGCTTTAACAATGGATTTTTTGTCCTCCATTTTTTTCGAACTTTTGGCTCCATATTTTGTTATTCCATAAAAGCGAGGCAGAGATGATGAAATTTATGTTCTTCTTTTTTTAGATAATTTAATTTAATGTGATCATGGGAATGTTTGATAATAAATTTAACACCTATTTCTTCATTTTAGTACTTGAAAAAAAAAAGGAATGAAAAGAAACAAAAAAATTAGATATATTGCTTTAGTTGGAAAGTTTAATTTTGGTTAAAAAAACAAAGGAAAGGAAGGCAAACGTGATTACAAACTGGTAAAAACAGAGAGTTAACAAAATAAAAAATTAAAATTAAAATTAAACAAAGCTTCAGAAGCTGTGTGTTAGTTTAGTTTATATATATATATTGGAAAAAAAAAACACAAAAGGGAGGGTTTTTATCTCATTAAAAAAGAAAAAAAAGAAAAAAAGAAAAATAAGGTTGTTGGGAGAAGAAACCCACTTAGAAACAAAAAGAGAAGAAATAAAAGAAGAAGGAGAAGAAAATTTAAAGAAATGGGTTTTTAAAGGGAGGAGAAGACATTGTTTGGATTAGCTTGGAGTGGAAAATCAACTCACAACCTTGGTTCAAGTCCTTGGATAAGTTTTCTAGATGATTTTGTTAAAGTTTTGTCATGAATAGAAGGTAATTAGTGGGTTTCTTTTATGGATTTTCTTCTTTAGTTGGAAACTTTCATGGATTAGTTTGAAAAGCTTGGATGAAGGAAATAGTTGAGTTTAAAAAGACAAAAATTTGATGGAATTCATGATTTTTAACAAAGGAAGAATCGAAGGGGGTTATTTGTGGGTTGTTGAGTTGCAAGCTCTAAAAGAAAAGAAAAACAAGAAAGTTTAATGGAGAAGAAGAGGAAGGGATGAGGAATGAAACTTTTTATGAAGGGGAGCACAATGGGATCTAATGAAAACTCTATTTTGGAAATGTGGTCTTAATTAAGTGGTAGCTAGAGTTTGAACTCATGGAAATTATGGTTAACCTAGGTGTTAAGAAGAATTTAGGGCTTGGTGTAATTTAGTGATGTGTTCTAATTTGGGGATACAAGAGTTTTTAATACATTGGCAAAATTAATATTTCAGGTCAAGCAGAGATTGAGACGGCTTACGACCCGAATTTCTCTTGCCGATAACACTGTGAGTGGTTGTTTTATAAATTATTTTAGATTCTCAAGTTATAAAAAAAAAAGTAATTTAAAGCTATTCAAGTGACTTTATGGTTTAATATACCATGAAAATTCTCAAGTGATTTATGTTTATGTATTATTATTGGATTTTATGGTTAATTTTGCTAAGTGATTGAAATTAGGAAGCCTCATGGTTTAGCTCTTTCAATGAAGATTCTAGTTGCTTAAGTCATTTCTAATTTTGTAGATTTTAGAAGTGGTTGATTTTGAATTATGTTTTAATGGAGGTATGAATTGCCCAATTTGTAACTTAAATTTGGATTCTTGAGAAATAGTTTATGGAAATTGATCCATGGATTAAGAATTGAAGTTCCGGAGATAGTATTTTAGATGAATTATGTTTTGATCATGATTTGAGAATCATGCTGTTAAGTAGAAATTGTTTTCAAACCACTACATGTTGTACCCATGGCGATTTCTTGATGCACTTAAACGAATGTGTTTCCGTAGTGTATATATGATTTATATGAGGTCCTTGGGATCCACTTCGCTCTGCTATGCACCTTGAGATTACTCGGTTCATAGTATGACTAGATTCACTCTGTTATGCACCTTGAGATTACTCAGTGCATAGTATGACTAGATTCGCTCTGCTATGTGCCTTGAGAGTACTCGATGCATAGTATGACTATATTTGCTCTACTATGTACCTTGATATTACTCGGTACATAGTATGACTAGCTGCTCTGTTGTGTATCTGAGGCTTCCCTATGCATAGTATGACTAGATTTGCTCGGATGTGCATATCCAGATTACGTTAAGCCAGTATGACTAGTTTTGAGGTACATGTTTAGTGATGGAGTTTTCTTGTTTATGCAGTTATTTATGTTTTAAAATTATGGATTATAGATCGGTTGTTAAAAATACTTCAATAACCTATTGTAAAAGTATATCATAAAGTATTTATAAAGTTTTCTTTCAAGGTGTTTAGTATGTTAATAACTTTTTTTTATATAAGTTACTTTCTTATAAACTCTTATCACTCACTGAGCTTATTAGCTCACTCTTTCTTTCTAATTTTTTTTTCCACCAGGTAGCGTTTGAGTTTCTGACATGCCTACTGAAGTCAATATCTGCCACCCAAAACTCGATAGGTTTAATGTCATTTTGTGTTAGCATTACTTATAGATACATCTTTTGTAATTAAAGTGGCTAGCATGTATTTAATAACGATGTACCATTTTGAGTTTTAGGATGATGGGTAAATTGAAGCATCTATGTTTGTCCATTAGTAGTTCTTGTTATGCCATAGTTGTTGACTTTGGAATTGATTACTGAATAGTGTGCAATGGGACACACTTGGTGTGTTAATGTTGGCTTTTGAATTCATTATTTGGAAGTGTACATTTCTATTTCATGTGTGTTTTATCTATTTTTTAGGAGAAACTTGATAAAGAGCTTGTCGAAAGATCTATCAAATATATTTTTTAATCGAACCTCTAAAATTTGCAATAGTAGTGGCTAGGATCGATCACAGGGATTAGATTTCTTAGATTAATTAAGTATTTTAATTACTTACACCTAATTTTATCTAGAGAACCTAAAATCATGAGGTGAAATAAAGGTAAACTAAGCTATTTATTTACAGTGTGTTGGAGACACTTAAAGGGAACCTTTTTTAAACATTGGTTTTAATGATTTAATACTAACTTGGTTAATTTACGAAACAAATCATATATGCAACAATTATAAGCCAAGAAGTTACGGAGACGTTTAATTGGCTTTTCCAAGCCTATACTAAATCTCATGCTTTCTTAATACATCAACTTTCAAATCTAATTGCATAATAAAGCATGGCATTACTAAACTTCTCCTAACTGCTTCTATTAGCAAGCAATTTATTCTCATGCAAATGTTTACTAACAGCTATGCAAACAAGTCTAAATTTAAGTCTACTTTTTCAAGCTAAACTCAAACTATATTAAACTAACATTTGGCCAAAAGATTGAACAATAAATATGAGAATGCATAAATAGATGTTGCAATATAACTAGTTCTAAGATTAAACCAATCATCCAAAATAACCAAGTCTAAAAGCTAAGTCCAGTCACTCAAATTCACAATTACAACCCTAAACTCATATGGAAATCCAAAAACAAAGACTACAACATAGATAGGAAGGAAGGAAAAAAACTCTCTGAAGTAAGCCACACTCGTTCTCGTCGTGATATGCCGCCATCGTGAGCCTTGAATGTCTTCCTTGGCTCTCAAGAATGCTCCCTTAGTCCCAAATACTAAGTAGAAATCGAGTCTAGAATGGTTCCTGATAACTCTTAAATTAAGAGTTATATTCTAGTATTTTCGGGCTAAATTGTAGATTTTTATCTCATTATATTTTAGAAACTCCAAGCTTTGATGTATTTTGCTCTATGATTAATTTTGATATAGTAATATTATTATTAGAGCAAAATTGTCTTAATTAAGGTGCTTTATGCGATTAATTCAGGTTTGATTAAGGAGAATTCCAAAAGTCAAGAGCAGCAGTTTTACAACTGTTTGCTGGAGCAAACTTTGCGATTCAGACCTATACGAATTTTGCACGTGGGAGCTGTTATTCATTAAATGAGTTGGCATCTGTCAGTCCAGTCAGCGTGTTTTCAACCATCCAGAGCCCGCCACGTCTCAGGACCTGTCTAATCAGCCCTTATTTTCATAAAGAATGAGTATATGTGTGGGCAGCCATTTTCTTGGGAAAGAAGAAGCTGAAAATCTCGAAAATAACAGAAAGAGAGAGAGAAGGAGGCGGAGAGCTCCGATTGGAAGGCCGTCAACGGAAGTTTACCCAAAACGGAAGGTTTCTCCAGGGGATCAACGCCGATGCTGAGTCAAATATTTTGGGGCAGCTTTCCGATTTCTTCTGCTATGTTTTCTGCTTTCATTTAGTAGTTTTCTGCATTGTTTATTATGTATACATTTCGATTTCTTTTCTGTTGTTGTTTTTCCTGTAGTATGAACTAATCACCATAAGGTGAGGATTAGAGGATGATTGTTTTTAGTTAATGTTATAGATGAGTATATTTCATTTCCATCGATTTGGTTTTTAAGAGGTTGTATTTATTAGTTTGTATCCGCTTGGCCGGCCGGTATGAGCAGTGTTCCTTTGATTTCTGGGAAGAATAGGAGGGGCTGAAAACTTGAAAACCACGTTAGCCCCTTGTTAGGGTTAGTAGCTAACTAAGTGGGTAGGTTAGGGATAATCACTCACCTAACGCACATAAAGTACAGTGGGTTTAATGTGTTGAAGTAATAGAAATGAAACAGCATGTATTCGGTGATTCGAGAGAATACCGTGAAATCTGTAGTGAATCGAATGGAATGAATATGTACTCAATTCGTAACTTAATTAAAGCATGATTTACCTCTAATCCGAGCCTTCCATTTAACTAAAAGTACAAGTTAGTCACTCTCTGTTTTCTAAACTTTTTACCCTGTTTTTCCTACTTTAGCATTAATTTTGTTCCAGCAATTGTAATTTCTTTTATTTCATTTCCCTTGATGAATTTGAATGGTTACAAACTGAGTTACTAAGAATTAATTTTGGGTAATTAGAAGAATTAATAGTCCCTGTGGATTCAATAATTTACTTACCGCTTGCTACAAAAATATGTGTACACTTGCGCATAGACAACCGAATATCGCATAATAATTCACATCACTCTAGCAAGTCATCAGTTCCTCTCCAAATGGCCTTCTCCTTTCCGTATACAAAAAGCAGAATTTATATTATCATGGCAGCGTTGAGACGCTAGGGACAACGTCTCAACGTTGTGCCCTAATTCGCAAGATAAAGAAGGAAATATGTGTTGGAATTTATACCCTAAAGCCTCGTAATTAATGATTTATTTAATAATTAATAATAGTTTTGATTATTTTATTTGCAAATAATACTATCCATTATATGAAAAATCCAAAGTTATTAGTGTAATGTTGAACAATATGTGGTTGACATACGGGAGGATCATGTTCAAGAAATAACCTAAATGGTCATAGTATATGGATAAGGTTGGGTGCCTTATCCTGGTAACACTATTGATATGGCCCATTTTGTAATAATTACAAATGATTTAATCCAAATCGTTCATGCGGAGACATGTGAGTGGGGGTATCTTATACAATGAGTTTGTGTAAGACTAAACCATGAAATTGATAGCATGTAATTATGCTATCTTATTTCCTATTATTTATGCTAGTTTTGTGATTATTTTTTGAGCTTTTATGCCTATTTCTTGTAATTTTGTAAAAACCAAGAGTGAAGAGCAAAATCGAGTGTTTGGGAGTATTTTGGTGGATATTGGAGCCTTTTGAAGCTTAATTAAAAATTAAAGAAGATTAAAGATGTTATATGGTGAGAAGATTCAAATTTTCACATACCACAAGATCCTTAAGTATCTTTTCACTCATAAAGAGTTGAACATGAGACAGTGAAAGTGGCTTGAGTTGGTGAAAGATTATAAGGCGGAGATTCTGTATCATCCGGATAAGGCAATTGTTGTTGCAGATGCTCTCAGTAGAAAGGCAACTTATACCTCAGCTTTGATCACGAGGTATGCTCATTTGCAATCCGACATGGAGTGTGCAGGAATAACGGTGGTGTTGGGTCTAGTCACGACTCAGTTGGAAAATTGTCAGTGCAGCCGACCTTAAGGCAGCATGTGATTGAAAGGAATAATCGAATTAAACCCACAGCGGAAGCATAGGAATCGTCTTTGATTTATTTAGAATTAAACTAAAATACAAGGGTTAAGCAATAAATACCTTGAAAATATGGAGATTCTTCTAGCGGGTCTTTATCTCCTCCACAAAGTCTTCCTTGCTATGACTCTAACAAAAGATCAAGGCTTGTGGGAGCCTCTTGAAAGAAAATCCTCAAGGGATTAAAGAGTAAGAGGTTTAGAGAGAATTCTCTAATTCTCTCTATTGAGGAGATGTGTGTTGTTCAGAATGCCCAATGGCTCACCCCTAGGGTCCTATTTATATTGGTCTAGGGAAGATAATTAAATAATATATTTTAATATCTAATATATTAAAATATATTTATCTAACCAATTTGAATCTTATTCAAACCTTTAAAATTCTACTACGACATCTATTTCCTAATTTGAATCCAATTCAAATTTTTTTCCTCTTTTATATTTAATATATCTAATATATTAAATATTAATTTGAACATTTCAAATTTTTTTTTCAACTAAATTGATCTTTTATTGTTACTATGAGCTAGCAAGGGGACCTTATGGACCTACAGATTATAAGCTCCAATGATACAAAATTAATTAATCAAACTCTTTAATTAATTAATTTTCATTCATTAACTATAGGTTATTCCACTATAGACCTAGAGTTGCACTCTTATGCACTGTAGGACAAGTTGTGTCCATAGATATAATCATTACATGCAAGTCGATCTTTCACGAGTTGTTTGGAGTTTGCTTATAATAATAGCTATCAAGCAACGATTGGTATGGCACCTTTTGAGGCCCTTTATGGAAAGAAATGCAGATCCCCTATGTACTGGGGCGAGGTTGGTGAGTGTAGGTTGTTGGGGCCCAAGCTAGTCCAGGTGACAATTGATGCACTGCAAAAGATCAAGGGCAAGGATGTTAACTGCACAGAGTAGGCAGAAGAGCTATGTCGATGTAAGGGAAGGGATTTAGAGTTTGTCGTCAATGACCATGTGTTTCTTAAAGTGGCATCGATGAAGGGTGTTTTTAGATTCAATAAAAGGGGGAAGTTGAGCCCTAGGTTTATAGAGCCATTTGAGATCTTGGAGCGAACTGGCCCAATGGCGTATCGTTTGCCTTTACTCCCTTCTCTTTTTGCAGTTCATAATGTGTTCCATTTGTCAATGTTGCGAAGGTATGTGCCTAATCCGTCTCATGTGATCGACTAAGAGCCGTTGTAGGTCAACAAGAGCTTGAGTTATGAAGAAAAGCCAGTGTTGATTATGGCATGGAATAAGAAGACTCTTCGGAATAAAGAGATTGGGCTTGTTAAACTTCTGTGGCAGAATCATCAACTCGGAGAAGCAACTTGGGAGTGTGAGGATAAGATGCAGGCAAGTTACCCAAAGCTCTTCAAGGACTTGCCACTTTCGAGGACGAAAGTTCTTAAGGTGGGTAGAATGTAACACCCAGCTTATTCAGATGCATTATTTTCAAAAATTGTGGAATTTCTAAGGAAATTAGTCTTGTTTAGTTGGTTAATTAAGTGTTAAGAAGCTTAATTTTAGAATTATAAAACTTAAGGGAGAGTGTTAAAAAAAAAAAGAGGAGATAACTTTTTATAAAATATAAAAGTTTTAAATAATTTTTTATTAAAAATAAATTTTATCAATTTTTTTTACCTTCTCTCCCCTTACCTCTTTCCCCTTTCCCCTATCTTTCCTCTCTCCTCGTTCTCTCTCTCCCCGTTCCCATTCCCTCAAAAACCACTCATTCCCGTCTCCCTCTCTCTTCGTTCTCTTCCCCTCCGTCCCAAACCCCTCCCATGTCTTCCCTTTCTCCCCGTTTCCCGTCCCCCTTTCTCTTTCGTCTTTCCCTCTCTCTTCCGTCTCTCTCTCTCTCTCTCTTTTGTCTCTCTTTCGCTCTTCTGTCTCACTTGTTGTTTCGTGTGTTTTATTTATTTATTTATTTATTTTTCGACCATTCCTTGCGTGGACAACGACTTTTGAGGTTTTTTTTTAGTGTTCTAAGGTTAGATTCGATGTGGGCTTTACTCTTTTGGCCGTGGGTAAGCATTTCAGCTTTGGATTAAGGAGTTTAGTGAGTTAATTGGTTATTTAATAACCGTTTGAGTAGTTTTGGGTTGACCCTTGGTTTATCAAACTCGCTTTAGGATTAACCATCACAGTTGGAGGCTGAATTAACCAATTTGGAGCATTCTGAGCAATGAACCAGCAACTTTAGTTGCTGTGATTTGGTAAGTTTTAAAGGTTGGAACCCTTAGAAATGGTCTTTTAGGGCCAAGCGAGTTTTAGGAAGTTGATTTTAATTTCTTTGAGTTTTTGCTGTGTAGTTGGAGACGTTTTGTGCAAGTTAGAAGTTGGCGTTAGAGGATTGTGTTTGCTTGGTTGGGTCTCTCTCACTTTCTTGGAGTAAGTCTCTAACTTTAAAGGGTCAAGCGTCTGTATGATAGGATTAGTTTGAATTAGAAGAGGATTGGAATTTTTTTTTTAAACTATTAGAGGCTTTGCAACTTATATTGACTTGTGTTTCGTAAGTGGAGTTGACACCTTTCTAAGAAGAGGAGCTACTCAATTTTTTGAGTTGGTCGAGACTGTAAGTAGCCTTTTGGATTTGCCTACTAAGGCCTTGTGTATAAAGAATGTTTATGGTGCATGTTTTGCGTGAATTGTTGAGAAGCGAGTCTACGTGAATATCGGTGATTTGTGTTCTTGCTTGATTATGTATGAGACTTTGTTTTGCTTGAACTTATGTTGAACTGGGTTTATCTAACCTCGTTAGACATTGAATTCGTATCTTTGCTTGTAAATCTCGAACCAAGTTGTGGGTGTGTTTTGTCATTGTGAGTTACCTTGGAGGTTTCAAGAGTGTTGTGACTAAACAAAAATCCGTTAGACTAGTGCCACCTACGCTTTTCTTTTTCCCATGCGAGCATGTATTCCTAGGAGGTTGTGCCATTGTGATGAGCGTGAGGGTTGTTTTCCTTCACTGAGTGATGTTAGCTTAGGGGGCGATTCTCCCATTGTGATGAGCATGATGGTTGTTTTCCTTCATTGAGTGATATTGGCCTAAGGAACGATTCCCCCATTGTGATGATCGTGAGAGTTGTTTTCCTTCACTGAGTGATGCTAGCTTAGAGGGCGATTCTCCCATTGTGATGAGCATGAGAGTTGTTTTCCTTCACTGAGTGATGTTGGCCTAGGGGGCGATTCCCCCATTGTCATGAGCGTAAAGGTTGTTTTCCTTCACTAAGTGATGCTAGCTTAGGGGACGATTCCTCCATTGTTATAAGTGTGAAGGTCGTTTTCCTTCACTGAGTGATGTTAGCCTAGGGGGCGATTTTCCCATTGTGATTAGCGTGAGGGTTGCTTTCCTTCATTGCATTAGATTAGCCTAGGTTATATGACTCACAGGTATAACATGTGGAAATACCAAAGGGGAGTGAGTCTAGGGTAAGATGAGTAGGCACATAGCTAACTGAGGTGAGTATTTGAGATTGAGCAGGTGCCTGTGAGTTAGGACAGTGCCCTTCTTAGTTTTTTTTTAAGTGAGCTGCTTACTGAGTATATTTATATTCACTTGTACTACTTTGTTTGTATCTTTTTAGATGGCACTCATCAGCGAGGAGGGTGATGGAGATGACGACCTTACGAGGCTATGGAGACGTTGCTATCTTTCTCCCTAGGCTCATTATTATTGTATATTCTTTTATTAGGTCCTTGTTCATGTTAGTTTGCAAACCCTATTTTGTAAGATGTTGATATGTCTTCTTTTATTCTCGATTTTTTTTTTAGAAGTCCTTTGCATTCTTGACTGTTGGTGGTGGAACTCAGCCCTATTTGTGTAGTTTGGTGGGTGTTGAGTGTCTTCTTGGAATCATAGAAGTGTTTTCTGTTCCTTTCCAAGTTCATGTAAATTCTGGTTTCCTTGTAGTTACCTTGTCATGCTGGCAAAATTTCGGGCATGAACGAGGTAACTCATTTGTGATTCTGCTTTAGCTTGTCCAATTTTTAGGGTCATTACAGATAGTATAAAAATATTGATTAATTTTAATGTATTAAACTAAACAATATATATGAAAAAAGATTTACCGTCCTCTTTTTCTTTACAACAGAGAGAAAAATGTAACTTTCATTAAAAAAAAAACTATAAGAAAAAAAGATAATTGTTGACAGAGAAATTTCGGCTAATCCCCAATTGCCATGTCATTATTCCAAATTAATGACGAAACTACAAATAATTAAATTTGGGACCAATTATAAATTTGATAGGAATGAACTCTTCATCCCGTAGCGGAAGCATTGGATTGCCTTTGATTTTATTTAAAATTAAACTAAATGTAATATTAATTAAGAAAACTTACTTTTGAGATAAATATAGAGAATATTTTGGCAGGTCTTTATCTCCTCCACAAAGTCTTATTGGCTATGACTCTAACACAAGATCAAGGCTTGTGGGAGCCTTATGAAAGAGAATCCTCAAGAGATTGGAGAGGAAAAAGTCTAGAGACAATTCTCTAATTCTCTATTGAGAAGATGTGTGTTCTATGAAGAATATCCAATGGCTCACCCCTAGAGTCCTATTTATAGTGGTCTAGAGAAGATAATTAAATCATATATTTTAATATCTAATATATTAAAATATATTTATCTAACCAATTTGAATCTTATTCAAACCTTTTAAAATTCTCCTACGACATCTGTTTTCTAATTTGAATCCAATTCAAATTTAATAAATATCTTTTCTTTAATGTATCTAATATACATTAATTATTTTAATATTTAATGTATCAAATATAATAAATATATTTTCCTCTTTTATATTTAATATATCTAATATATTAAATATTAATTTGAACACTTCAAATTAAATACTAATTTGAACATTTAAATTTTTCTTTCAACTAAATTGATCTTTTAGTGTTACTATGAGCTAGCAGAGGGACCTTATGGACCTACAGATTATAAGCTCCAATGATACAAAATTAATTAATTAAACTTTTTAATTAATCAATTTTCATTCATTAACTCTAGGGTCACTCCACTATAGACCTAAAGTTTCACTCTTATGCACTGTATGACAAGTTATGTCCATTGATATAATCACTACATGCAAGTCGATCATTCACAAGTTGTTCGTAATTATAGCTGGGTTAAAAGTCCGTTTTATCCCTGGAATTACATCTTGTACCTTAAGTACCACTGTATTGAATCGGCAACAAAAGCCACTCTCACCCATGCAAATCTAAGGACAAACCCTTACAGGCAGGAGTTCATAACCCACTCAGGATTAAGATCGAGTCACATATGATCATCCTGATGAAATATTAATCTTCTCAATTAATGGATTTATAAAGAGATATTAAATATTTCGTGGTCTAGTATTATACAAACTCATTGTATAGGATACCTCCACTCACATGTCTCCACATGAACGATTTGAATCAAATCATTTGTAACTATTACAAAGTGGGCTGTATCAATAGTGTTACCAGGATAAGGCACCCAACCTTATCCATATACTATGACTCTTTAGGTTATTTCTTGAACACGATCCTCTTGTATGTTAACCACATACTGTTCAAGATTACACTAATAACCTTGGATTTTTCATATAATGGATAATATTATATTGCAAATAAAATAACTAAAATTATTATTAATTATTAAATAATTAATTAATTGCGAGACTTTAGGGCATAAATCCCAACAATCTCCCACTTGCACTAAAGCCGGCGAGACATGTAACCTAGGGCATACTCTATACCCAACATGTTCTCCTACTTGCCCTAGCGAAGACGAGACATGTCTCGTAATCCTAGACATTCTAGGTGACCCTTAAATACTTTAGCATGGAGAATCTTTTTATATAGATCTAAATGACTGTCATTAAAAGTCATTTTGGTCATTACCATGATGTTTTCTCTCTCTCGATATGATTCCCTATACGTTGGTGTTTTCTAATTTCCTTAATATTAGTCTTTGCACCACTATTATCATAATAAAGAGGATAGACTAAATCTTATCTGAAACACCTTTCAGATATTCAATGAACTATTTGAGTCATACAAGTCCTTTTGTTGCTTCACAAACAAAACAATTTAACTTTTTTACCATACTCTACCACCTAGGGTAAATTTATCTTAACATAGATTTCCTAAATCTTTGTAAGAACCAGTGTATCTTGTAAATATCAAATCTTTTACTCCATACACAAAAAATTCTCATTATCCATAGATAATTTGAAAAAGTTTTTAATTTTCTACTCAATGGTCATACCATTCGTTTAACTCATATATGCTAGCCAATTGTATATTAATTGTTAAGTCTCATTTATGCATTAATTGTCTCTCACTTAAAGTAGATAATTAATCATATGTTCTCAACATTTGAGCTGTCTTAGGATACTCTTCCTTAGACATAAATATCAAATATTTGACAACAATTTTATCAATATAAATGTTTGAGACAAAGTTAACAGTTTGTCCTTAAAATCTCCATTTTGGACATGTAAATATACCGAATCATTCCAAATTACTCATTTAGAATTGGTTACTTAGTCAGCTTTTTATGTTAGATAGATGTCTTTCATCATTCATAATGAGTAAAATATCATTAACATAAAACATGACAAAAATTCACTAAGTAATCAATCTTCATTAATATTTATCCAAAGTCATAGGTTTTGATACTTTTATCAAACCTTATATTCAAGGATCTAATTGTAAAATTCATTTCATAAATGAACCTATACTATTTTGCAAACTTTTATTCTTTTGATTTTTGAAAATAAATATCTCTGATTGATTTGTGTAGATGCATTATCTAAGATTTCTTTTCATAAAAGAATTCTAACCATTCATTTTCATATCTCATATGCAACAATGAATTAAAAAAATACTTACAGACTTTAGTATGACAACAAGTGAGAAAGTTTACTCTTAGTCTACTTTCTTCTATTAGGTCTAACCATTTGCCATTAGTCTAACTTTGAGAGCAATAAACCTTCAACTTTGTCATCTAACATGACAGTTTGGGATTCAATTAAGTCCTTGTAAAGGTTGAGTCATCTCATAATTCTCCCACTACGATGAGGCTTATCCGATTCATGACTAAGATCTATTTGGCTTTCAAATGTAAATTAAATTGTTAACAACTTTTGTTAACTATTTAGTGGCTTCACTTTGAACCAATTTATTAACATTATCTCACCTTATTAAAGGTTTGTAATCTTTTATTTGACATTCCTTCTAAAAATGATATTTGTCATACAAATACCTTATTCGTTTTATGACTAAATAAAATACCATTTTGTACTCCTTAGGGGTGGCCTACATTTAGGCTTATCTTTGAACATACGCAAGCTTTTTAGGCTTGTTTAAAGCTTGTTTCAATATGCGAGCTTAACATTCCCAAATGGTGAAGTGTTGTAAACCAGCTTTACTACTCTTCTAGAATCTTAAAATTGTCTCATAGACACTTTTGGAGGGAATCATGTTCACCAATACAATCTCTATTGCATTTCCTAACCGGAGTTTGGTAATGGTGTGTAACTCATTACTGATGTGACCATGTCTAACAAGGTCATGTTTCTCCTTTTGCATCACAATTTCACAAAATTGTACTTTGTATTAAGATAATTGGGATAAAAACCCATTTTCTATCAGTTATTCTTAGTACGTAAGGTTCTTGTACTTTCTATTATGATCTGATCATAATATCTTGATTGATTTACCTAATTAATTTTCAACTTTAATCGTAATTTTCTTGAACTTTTCAAAAATTTAGACTTATGTTTTATTAGGTAAAGATACTTGTACCATGAATGATCATCAATTAGAGTGATGAAATATTCATGACTTTATTTGACCTTTACATTCACAGACCACTTGGGTCAAAATGTGTAAGCACAAAATATTTTGTGGCATTGTAGCCTTATCTAATAAAAGCCTAATGATTATCTTGCATGAAAGGTAAGATCTACAGACATGTAAAGTAATTAACTAACTTTTTAGAGAATTACCTCTTACTAGTCTTTTCATTTTATTCAAGTTGATGTTAATCAACCTTAGCAGCCAAAGTCAAGTATCATCTTTTAGGAGAAAACAATGTCTTTCTATTCTGGATTCTATAATCCTGAATATCTCAGTATTTTGTAGTATAGTATATGTCAACATTTTAACATATACAAATTGTTCTTATTTTCAGCTGAATGTATTTTCAAACTAGTTTGAAAATATAAACTTTCATACTTCAAAGTAATTCATACTATATGAACATTTTAGTAAAAAGTTCGAGAAATTGAATTTCTCTTATGGTTACTAAAAACACCATACTCAGCAATAAGTAACAATTTTTACTTAATGACATCTTAGGCGCCGTTTGATAACTTTCTCGTTTCTTGTTTCATGTTTCTGTTTCTCATTTCTTGTTTCTGTTTCTTAAAAACTAAAAATAGAAACATGTTTGATAACTATTTTTGTTTCTTGTTTCTTGTTTTTTGGTAAAAATAAAATTTAGTACATATACTATAAATATATAGTAAAACATATAACATGCATTAAAATAGATATAAAATAATTATAAAGAGGTTATAGTATTTTATTAAGGCCCAACACCTAATTAATAATAATAATAATAATAACAAATTTTATCATTCAAATGTTGTTCAAATTTGATTTGCAATGTTTTTTCTCACTTCAATCAATTCACCTTGAATGATTTTGACTTACAAGAGTTAGTTCAGTTAGACGAATTTGTAAATTGTCTAAGGTTAGACAATCGAACATACCCACATTTCTTTAATTTAATAATAAACTTTATTTTAATTTTTTCTTTAAAAATGCATTATCCAATAATACACGCAAGTAAAATCAGAAAGAGAGAGAGAGAATATATATTTTTTTACATTTAATGGTAAACATGAAATACATTATTAGTTTATTTATTTAATAAAAAAATAAAATCGTACCAAAAGGAAAAATAATAGAGAATTAAATAGAAAATAATAACTATAAGCTCGTTAATGTAAAGTCAAAGAAAATAAGAAAATAAGAGAGAAGAGAAAAACATAAACGAAAAGAGAAAAGTAAAAAGGAAAAAAGAAAAAAAAAGATAATGAACTATTAAAAGAACAAAGATTATGATGAAAGAGAGAGAACAAATAGAAAGAAATAAATCAAAAAACAAAATAAAAAAGAAGAAAAAAACAAAAAAGATTAAAAAGTATTAAAAGAAAAAAAAAAGAATAGAATGGAAGAGAGAGAAAGAAGAGAGAGGGGAGATATGGGTAAAAAGAGAAATAAGAATACATGCATAAAACCTGAAAAAAAAAAAACAGAAACAGAATTTTAGAAACTACTTTTTGAAGTTTCTCAAAATCTGCCATTTTTTTTAGAAACAAGAAACATGATGGTTTATCAAACATGTCTGTTTCTTGAAAAATGAGAAACATGAACAAGAAACAAGAAACATGAACGTTATCAAACGAGCCCTTAATGTCTCCCACTACACTAACTGAGATGGACTTCCTGGTGCTAACCTGTAGAAACTATTCTACATGTTAAGTATTTTCCAAAAATTACATATTAAATGTAATAAAAAATAAATCTTGATAGTGGATCTTGTATCAACTATCCATATGTCGTTATTTACTCTTCACAAAAAATCTAGTAAATCAAATTTACTTTCATTTATATTTTTCTTCCCACAGAGGTAATTCAAAAAAATTCTCTCATTATGATTGTCCTAGCTAATTTAGGAACTATTTCCTTTTATATAGCTTCAGTCATTTGGTTTCTTTTCTTGGATTTTTGTAATACTTAATTTTCGAGATCATTGAGACAAATTTCTAAATTCAACTTATGTTGACTTCAACATCTCATATATTGTTGTCATTTTCTTTATCTTTTAAGCTTGACATCTAACATGTCAACTAGAAATATCTATAAACTATCTCGTTAGCTTTGATTCATTAATCATGTGCTTCACGATTCAATTAGCATTGACAACAGGTTTTGAGAACATTTCTCAATAAGACAAAAATATTTTACACTGCCATTATAGCGTTAATGTTACTATTCCAAGTAATAAAATTTTCTCACTTGATAAATCAGTATTCAAAATTAAAATCAAGAGAGAAATTGACATAATATTGAAATATATATATTATTTAACACCATGCAAACAATTATCCATTCAATTTTAGCATAGAAATTAAACAATTTGAAAAATGAACCCTATAAATCATTTCTAATGCTATGATACTTTAGTGAGTTAGAATAAGTGCTGCCGTAGGGTAGGTCAAGTGTTCTTTCACTAAACTGAGACAATCTCAACCAAGTATTATATCAGAATAACTCTTATTCCTATAATATTTAGTTACCATTAGTTTGGTCAATGACATCATTAACAACTTTAATGAGTCATTTGTAAGTGTGACCCATAATTTTAGATCCCGTAGTTTTATCCCAACAAGTGCCGCCGTATAATAGGTCAAGTATTGAAAACAAAATTACAATCCTATCCTTCTCAGGAGTTCACCCTGATATTGACTCATGCAAACACCTTCCATAGGAGGACGGTCCAAAAGCCGCCACGAGGCCCCGCATGAATCTCACGATGTGAACCAATGATGGAGACCGTAGGATATGTTGACACATTTCTTTCTCCCACTTACTATTTTGAAATAGGGTTTTTTATTACTTAGACAAATTAGGCTAATCTCATTTATCTAAGTTTCTCAATCTACCTTTCATAACTCTTATGTTGTTAGATTGATTTTAATGTGAATTACTAAGTTTTTTAACTATTTTAAAAAAAAAAACAAAAAACTAATCACATTATGAGCATGCTTAGTGAAATTAAATAAAATTTGACTAATTCAACTCCCAAGTCGGTTCCCAGTTAGAGGTGTTCCCTTTCGGCCAGCTTAAATACCTCAGTCTTATACAGAACCTTCCATAGACAGAGTTCCCTTATAGTCAATTTTTATTTCAAATTCATTAATATTTAATTAACTATTAATTATTAGATTAATGAACATAAATATTTTTAATCCTATTAAAAAATAATTCACTTTGACAGTCTTAAAAATTCATCATTTTAAACCCTTTAAAACAAATTAAAAGATAATCCTGAATATTTTATTCTAATCTTATTAGAAAAAATAAAAGATAAATTAATTCAAAACTTAAATTATTTTATCTTTGAATTAAATTATCTTTATTTATGGAAGACCTAATCTTATTAGGAAATTAAAATATCTCATCTTATTTTGAAATTAAAAGATCTAATCTTATTTTAAAAAATCTAATCTTATTAGAAAACAAATAAAGATGAATTAAATTCAAAATTTAAACTATGGATAATCTTGAAATTCTACCATTTTAAACTCTTTAAAACTAAATTAAAAGATTGTCCTAAATTCTAATCTTATTAGAAACAAATAAAGATATATTAAATTCTAATTTTAAACTATTTAAAGCATAAATTATAAATATGTTTATTTTACAGAAATCCTAATCTCATTAGGATATATCTTAATCCTATTAGGAAAACATGGATTTCATTTATGAAAGAAAATATCATAATTTAATTTTTCAAATATAACAATTATATTCAAAGATATGAAAAATATAAACGTATTAGGAAAATATCTCAATTCTATTAGGAAACATCATAATCAAATTTTCCAATATAACAATTATATTAAAAATTAATATTAATTCTATTAGGAAACAACCTAATCAAAATTTTCAAATATAACAATTATATTCAAAATTAAGATAATATGCATGATCATGCTTATCCTATGGTAGGATTTTAAATTTAAATGGCATACTTTATGCAACAATCAAACAATTTAAAACATACATCTCATGCATAATTAAATTAAAAATAGCAAAATTGATCGGCATATCCTAAAAAATTGAAAATAATTTAAATTACAATGATTTAAATCCAAAACATATCTTGGTCTTCTGCATTACCCAAGTGTTGAACCCAGGTCCTAGAGTATAACAAGAAACCTCCTTCACCACAGAACCAAACACTATTTTCTAATACTAGAATGTTTAATAATAATATAAAGCTTCAGCCGAATATATTTGACTTCGTTTTTTCCTTCTTTTTTTTTTCGTGCACCTCTTCGTCGTCGACTTCTTCAGCGCAAGTGATGGAAAATTGCAGCAATGGTAGTCATTCAAGTAAAATACATGAAATCCTAACTCTTATGAGTTTTACAATGATCTAATCAAAACAATAAATCTAATGTCAAATAGCCTAAACAATCAATTTGCAAACCACAATTTATCACATATATGATAAATTAAAATACCCACCATTACAAAATTTTAATTCTAAATAAAACTCAAAGATTGCTCTGATACCAATTGATAGGAATGAACTCTTCATCCCGCAGCGGAAGCATTGGATCGTCTTTGATTTTATTTAAAATTAAACTAAAAATAATATTAATTAAGAAAACTTACTTTTGAGATAAATATAGAGAATATTCTGGCAGATCTTTATCTCATCCACAAAGTCTTCCTGACTATGACCCTAACACAAAATCAAGGCTTGTGGAAGTCTCTTGAAAGAAAATCCTCAAGGGATTGGAAAGGAAAAAGTCTAGAGAGAATTTTTTAATTCTCTATTGAGGAGATGTGTGTTCTATGAAGAATGTCCAATGGCTCACCCCTAGGGTCCTATTTATAGTGGTCTAGGGAAGATAATTAAATAATGTATTTTAATATCTAATATATTAAAATTTATTTATCTAACCAATTTGAATCTTATTCAAACCTTTTAAAATTCTCCTACGAAATCTATTTCCTAATTTGAATCCAATTCAAATTTAATAAATATCTTTTCTTTAATGTATCTAATATACATTAATTATTTTAATATTTAATGTATCAAATATAATAAATATATTTTCCTCTTTTATATTTAATATATCTAATATATTAAATATTAATTTGAACACTTCAAATTAAATATTAATTTGAACATTTCAAATTTTTCTTTCAACTAAATTGATCTTTTAGTGTTACTTTGAGCTAGCAATGAGACCTTATGGACCTATAGATTATAAGCTCCAATAATACAAAATTAATTAATTAAACTCTTAAATTAATCAATTTTCATTCATTAACTCTAGGGTCACTCTACTATATACCTAAAGTTGCACTCTTATGCACTGTAGGACAAGTTGTGTCCATTGATATAATCACTGCATGCAAGTCGATCCTTCACGAGTTGTTCATAATTACAGCTGGGTCAAAAGTCTGTTTTACCCCTGTAATTACATATTGTACCTTAAGTACCACTGATCCTCTAATGAACAATTTATTTATGATCCAACCATAAACTAAGTCCCTCTCGGGCCAACGAGAGGGTGGGGCCCCATTGTTCAAGTCCCGAAATCAGCACTTAAGGGAACTACTCATCTACTTACCCTATAAGGGAATGAGTAGTGAATTCCATCTTGTGAGATTATGTTCCCAACTCCCTATTTGGTTAAGTCCACAAAATGGTAAACTTATTGAATCGGCAACAAAATCCACTCTCACCCATGCAAATCTAAGGACAAACCCTTACAGGCAGGAGTTCATAACTCACTCAGGATTAAGATCGAGTCACATATGATCATCCTGATGAAATATTAATCTTCTCAATTAATGGATTTATAAAGAGATATTAAATATTTCGTGGTCTAGTATTATACAAACTCATTGAATAGGATACCCTCACTCACATGTCTCCACATGAACGATTTGGATCAAATCATTTGTAACTATTACAAAGTGGGCTGTATCAATAGTGTTACCAGGATAAAGCAACCAACCTTATCCATATACTATGACTCTTTAGGTTATTTCTTGAACACGATCCTCTTGTATGTTAACCACATACTGTTCAAGATTACACTAATAACCTTGGATTTTTCATATAATGGATAATATTATATTGCAAATAAAATAACCAAAATTATTATTAATTATTAAATAAATAATTAATTACAAGGCTTTAGGGCATAAATCCCAACAAAATTGACATTTGTTCTAAATTTAATTTGAAGACAAAATTTGGCAAATCCTAAATTAAAATACCATATATCTTCATTTGACCAAAAATTGGTTATATGGATTTTGGGTCAAAGTTAGATAAAATCCAAATCCAAATGGTTAGGCCCAAAGTCAGCAAAGCCTAAATCCAATGGTTGGGCCCAAAAGCCATTATGGCCCAAGTCCACCTGCCCATGGAAAAACCTAAAAATAGATAAGCTCTCCTTCATTTGAGGGATTTAGAAAATTAAACTCTTCAGAGAACTTCGAGAGAATTCAGAAACAAAAAAATTAGAAGACTAACAACTCTCTAAACTAAAGCCTTGAAGACCATAAGACTGTGAAGCTCGAGAACAAGCTGCAAAGCCCTCGAGACAAATTCACATTCAAGGATAAGATGCAAAGCCCTCGAAACAAACCCACATTCGAGAATAAGCTGCAAAGCCCTCGAAATAAATCCACATTCGAAAACAAGCTACAAAGCTCTCGAGACAAATCTACGTTCAAGAACAAACTGCAAAGCTCTCGAGACAGATATACATTTAAGAGAAAGAATCAAAGGAATAAACTAGATATTATACTCCACTTTATTCAAATTAATACAAAGTAAGTTTATTTACACGTGTTTCATTTCTTTCTTTATTGAAATTACGTGTGAACAATAATAACATTAATTCCTATGGTTAGATATTGAAAAAATGACTTGAAAATTATATTAGATTGATAAGATAAAAAATAATACTAAAAACTAAAATTAAAAAAAAACCATACATAAGCTAAAATAAAAATAAAAATAACAGACAATGAATTGAGCACTATATTTATATTTATTATTCTTTTTATAAGTGATGTGAGTTAAAAAAAAAAAAAGTCTTACATATATATCTTTTAGTATTAATAATATATAAATATGTCTTAATTCAATAAAGAAAAGAGAATCACCAACAAGAGCATAACTCACTGGCATAAAGTATGAACTTATGACCAGACCATAAGTTCGAATCCCCCTACCCCAAATAGTGATGAACTCCAAAAAAATAAATAAATAAAAGAGAATCTATATTAGAGATATTGTATATGTCAAGTTAAAACGTTTGTTTTTTTTTTACTTGTTATAATTACTTGTTTTATTTGTAGCTCACTTAGAGAATTTTACATAATTTATAACAATATCATCTAGGTATTAAAAAACAGTCTAGAGTGACACAAAAAAGTTAGTCCAATTATCACTTGATTAAAAGAGAGTTGAGACGATTTGAGTAAATTACTTTTTTGTCCCTGTGATTTAATTTGAAGATTCTATTTGGTCCTCTAAGTTTTTTCCAAATCTAATAGTTTAGTCCTTTAATTTAATAAAATAATTATAAATTAACCTTTTTGCATTGTGGTTGGTTTTTTCAACAAAAATGTGATGTGATATATTTGTTTATTTTTAATAATATTACAGTAATAAATTTCCCAAGGAATTAAACAAATAATTGTATTCTTTTTTATTATTAATGTGAGAAAACTTTTATCAAGTAAAGAAAATTAAAAGGTAATTGTACTGGAGTAAGAAATAATAAAAATAAAATGTTTAAAAGAAGAATAAAGATAAAAAAAAATATTAAACAAATAATTGTATTTCCTATATTTCCCTCAACAATCTTTCGATGCGGATTGTCGCCATCTGCAATAAATCTCTACTGCCCATCACTTTGTTTAGAACTCGACACCTTGTCGATTTTCCTCCTTTACATTCTTTATCGTGAAGCTTCCTCAACTTCAAACTCAAAATTGACTGAGATTGAGAGACTCAAAGTTGTAAATTTTTAAATCATGAGAAAAGAAATGCAATAGAGGACAAAATAAACCTAGAGATAGAAGTTAGGAAGCATCATAATCAAACAATATAGAGAGATGAAAGGAGTTGCAAAGAAGAAAATGCAGGAGACTTGGAATTTATGCATTCACAAAGGGTCGGGAGTTCAACAATGGATTTATTTTAATCTCTAAAAAAAACAATGGATTTATTTTTCAGTTTTTTATGAATTTAATTCAATATGAAACGTGAATTGATTGTGTGGATTAATGTTGCTTGTTATGATGAATTGGAAACAAAGTGGATTAATGTTTTTTTTTGAATAAAATGGAAACAGATTGCTTAGAAGAATGTGAAATAATTCTTTGCCTCATTTACCTAATTAGTAACTATATAATTTAAATGTTATTTTGTGAGTTGAATTAATTATATAATTAAATAATTATTAATAATCGATTATGGATGACATATTTTATAAATTTAGTATTTGACAAAAGAGGAAGTAGTAAAAAGTATATTTTTCAAAGATTGTAAATTTAGTATTACCACGTGCATTTGCACGTATTTGTTTTTAACTTTTTATATAATTTCTGCAACCAACTTAATCATTATTTTGAGTATTTTACAATTAACTTAATTCTAAAGAAATTAATTTACTAATTATATTCTACATAATAAATCAAAATTATTCTTACTAACGTGTGTTATTATATAATTTATCTTGATAATTACATTAGTGTGATTTTAATTTTACAAAATTTAAAATAATTTTTTAATACAAAATTAGTTAAAAATGAAAATGGTTGGAAATGTCTCCGAAAACTAATGTGAGTTTACATATATAGTTGAGTTTTTTTTTTACAAAGATAGGAGTCATATTTAAATATGAAATATGAATGATATGGTCAAGTTTATATTTGGCGGTAGGGAGATTCGAACCCATGACTTCTTGGTCATAAGCATGTTTGACGCTTGTTTTCTTTTTTTTTAAAAAAAAAAAAGAAAATTAGACCATAGTTTACTTAAAGTTCATTTAAACTAATATTGGTAATTTATTCAAGTAATCCTACCTTTCTTATTTTTTAATGTTTATTATGCAATATATTTTCTTTTACCGTGCTAGAATAATTAATATCATGACAATAGTATTGAGTATTATTTATATTTAATTAATGTCAAAACATTTCACTCCTTGCATTTTCTAGAATTTGTGACATGGCACATCCAGCTGATGCGTCACCATCTCACTCTCTCTCGAGAAAACATTTCTACACCTTTTGCATATGACTTTCAGCTTGTGATGAACACTGTTATTGTGGGATTCCAAGCCCGAAATCGATTGAAAATTTTTTTTGCACCGAATGCAAAAAGGTATTTGATCCATTTGACCCTACAAAATAATTAAAATAATTCAAGGTATTTCAAAAATTAATTTAGTCTCTATTAACTTTCTCTTTATAAAATTTTAAAACATATTACTTTCCATCATGTCATCGAGAGGTAAATTAGAGGTTTGGATTTCATTAGTTATTACTGCCTAGGTGCATCTCTCAACTTAGGAATTTTAGCCATTAAAGTGAGGATATTGCATTAACTTCTTCGAAACGATTCCGCCCCTCTAACTTGTGTGCAGTCATCATCTTTTAGACTAAAAGCTAAAGCCAATACAGAAAAAAAAAAGAAAATTTTCTTTTGTTCTTCTCTAGTTTCATGGCAAGGCATATCAGTTCGCTCTTCTATTTTCCATTTCGCTATATAATTCTCCATACACAATACACCCTCTTTTAAGTTCATATGAGTACAACAATCCCCATATCAAGCTTTGTGTTGCATTACCAATAGTAAACACTATTTTCTAGTCCAGTTCAATGCACCTCATAATTCAATACTACCCAATCCATATGTTAAAATAACCATTGAAATTATAAAAGCTAATTGATAGCATTCAACACATAGTTATCCTGAAAATCAATCAATAACTTAATTGAAAAAGCAACAGTATGAAAAGGAACTCACGGTGTTGAAGATATACATAACAGAAGTAAACTGAGAATGAAAATGGGGTGGCTTACTTCTTTGATTTTGGTGTTGGCCATTGTAGTTGGTCTTCTAGGCCCGATAGACTCCACTCAAGCTCAATTGCAACTTGACAACTAAGCCAGAGGCAAGGTTTATGAAATCAGGTGAACGAATTACAATAGTTCTCAAACTAAGTGTAAATAAAGTTGGTCATTCTAATTAAATGAGCATGTGTACCCAAACTCACTAGTAAAATAAAATTAGTTTTTTAATCTGAAAGTTGAAAAACTTTTTACAAAGAAGCGTGAACTTCAAAATTGAAAATAACTATGAAAAATGACCTTTTCCCAAAAAGGAAAAAAAAATGAAAATAACTGTGGAAAAATAATCGACAAAATCGAGTGGCAATGTGGCACATCTCTTGAATCTTGATATCGCCCTACATTTTAATGAGTATTCTCATTTTGACCGTTTTTGAGCCATTATCTTTTTGAATCCAAATATTTTTCTAGATCTTTTACCTTTTGAAACATTCGTCATTTATTGGTCCAGCAGTAAAATTCTTGAACTATAATAGCTTCTTGATTTTAGTTTCTTCAAACACCAATGAAATTTCTAATATTTAAGTAACCAATAACCATGGGGTCACAATGATTTTACTTATTCCACAACACATATTGTGAAACAAAATGGAGTACTATTGATTGGAGCATATTTATGCAATCAAGTATACCTATGTCTGTCAGATCAAATTTGAGAACAAACATAGAATTGTATATACATGACAAGAAGCTAAATCCTGTTGGGAAAATAAATCCCAGGGATTTATCTCAAAAGAAAAGAACAAGACATTCTTCATCCTAATCAGTCCTGTTCTACAAATTCCCAACAAAATAAATGCCAAAATTTTATCCCAAAAGGAAATTAGAACAACAGACATTCTTCATCCTAATCAGTCCTATTCTACAAATTTCCAAAGCATTATTGTATGCATATTTCAGAGGCACTCTTTTGTGAGAAATAAGAATGCAACAGATAAAAATCCATCAACAGAATCTAATTTGAGGAACTCACAGTTATTAGCTTCACCAGCTCTTCCAATGTCAAAAGCAGACCAAGATAGCTAGCATGTAGCCCCACACAGCAAGTCAACAAACTGCGGGAACTAACTGTCTTAAATATCCACACAAACTTGCTTGAACACGATATATGATAGAAAAAGTGCATGGGGTATACATTTCCTTCTAGAACACCCCAATTACGCAATTTTTATTCTGCACCACATCAGCCATTTGGTATGATATGAATTAGTTGTTCGAAATATTTGACTCTCAATTTTAATAAGTCGAGTTACGAAGTTTGAAGTTTGAGTGTGTGTAATACAACCTTACTTGACAAGATCTATTCTATAGGTTGTACCAATGTGTCCTTGAGTTCTAAAGTTTGAGTTTGTGTAACTCTAATTCATATTTGGCTTGTTAAAAGTAATAAGTTACATAAACTTGAAGTTGTAAAACTAAGGCCCCGTTTGATAACCATTTGGTGTTTTGTTTTTTATTTTTGAAAATTAAGGCTATAAATACTACTCCCACCTACGGTTTTCTTGTGTTTGTTATCTACTTTTTACCTATGTTTTTAAAAACCAAGCCAAGTTTTTGAAAACTAAAAATAATCAGTCCTGCTCTACAAATTCCCAACAAAATAAATGCCAAAGTTTTATCCCAAAAGGAAATTAGAACAACAAACATTCTTCATCCTAATCAGTCCTATTCTACAAATTCCCAAAGCATTATTGTATGCATATTTCAGAGGCACTTTTTGTGAGAAATAAGAATGCAACAGATAAAAAACCATCAACAGAATCTAATTTGAGGAACTCACAGTCATTAGCTTCACCAGCTCTTCCAATGTCAAAAGCAGACCAAGATAGCTAGCATGTAGCCCCACACAGCAAGTCAGCAAACTGCGGGAACTAACTGTCTTAAATATCCACACAAACTTGCTTGAACACGATATATGATAGAAAATATGCATGGGATATACATTTCCTTCTATAACACCCAAATTACGCAATCTTTATTCTGCACCACATCAGCCATTTGGTATGATATGAATTAGTTGTTCGGGATATTTGACTCTCAATTTTAATAAGTCGAGTTACGAAGTTTGAAGTTTGAGTGTGTGTTATACAACCTTACTTGACAAGATCTATTCTGTACTAATGTGTCCTTGAGTTCTAAAGTTTGAGTTTGTGTAACTCTAATTCATATTTGGCTTGTTAAAAATAATAAGTTACATAAACTTGAAGTTGTAAAACTAAGGCCCCGTTTGATAACCATTTGGTGTTTTGTTTTTTATTTTTGAAAATTAAGGCTATAAATACTACTCCCACCTACGGTTTCCTTGTGTTTGTTATCTACTTTTTACCTATGTTTTTAAAAACCAAGCCAAGTTTTTGAAAACTAAAAATAATCAGTCCTGTTCTACAAATTCCCAACAAAATAAATGCCAAAGTTTTATCCCAAAAGGAAATTAGAACAACAAACATTCTTCATCCTAATCAGTCCTATTCTACAAATTCCCAAAGCATTATTGTATGCATATTTCAGAGGCACTCTTTTGTGAGAAATACGAATGAAACAGATAAAAATCCATCAACAGAATCTAATTTGAGGAACTCACAGTCGTTAGCTTCACCAGCTCTTCCAATGTCAAAAGCAGATCAAGATAGCTAGCATGTAGCCCCACACAGCAAGTCAACAAACTGCGGGAACTAACTGTCTTAAATATCCACACAAACTTGCTTGAATACGATATATGATAGAAAAAGTGCATGGGATATACATTTCCTTCTATAACACCCAAATTACGCAATCTTTATTCTGCACCACATCAGCCATTTGGTATGATATGAATTAGTTGTTCGGGATATTTGACTCTCAATTTTAATAAGTCGAGTTACAAAGTTTGAAGTTTAAGTGTGTGTAATACAGCCTTACTTGAACAAGATCTATTCTATAGGTTGTACTAATGTGTCCTTGAGTTCTAAAGTTTGAGTTTGTGTAACTCTAATTCATATTTGGCTTGTTAAAAGTAATAAGTTACATAAACTTGAAATTGTAAAACTAAAGCCCCATTTGATAACCATTTGGTGTTTTGTTTTTGGTTTTTGAAAATTAAGGTTATAAATACTACTCCCACCTACGGTTTCCTTGTGTTTGTTATCTACTTTTTACCTATGTTTTTAAAAACCAAGCCAAGTTTTTGAAAACTAAAAAAAAAAAAAGTAGTTTTCAAAAACTTGTCTTTGTTTTTGAAATTTGACTAAGAATTCAAATGTTTTATTAAGAAATATGAAACTCATTGTAGAGAATTGATGAGAAAACAAGCACAATTTTCAAAAGCCAAATGGTTATCAAACAGGGTCTAAAACTTGTGTTTGGAGAGTTCATATGAAGGTTAGCAAAATTGTAATCAAGATAAATCAGAAGATAAGTATGGGTTTTTAACACGAATTACATTATAAACTTATGCATGAGCTAAAACAACAGTTTAGAAGTTTGGATTTCATTAGTTATTACTGTGAAAAATGGTTACGAAAAGTCAGCATTAGTCATTACCTCTGTGGTGAAAACAACTTCCCTAGTTAGAGCACTGAACTTGGCCTCCGTCTTTGTTACAGTAACACAAACTATTGCAGAAGTAGAAAACAAATTTCAGAAACTCAAAACTTTTCTTTTACATAAACTGCAAAACGAAGAAGTCGAGTTACCTAACTAGAAGGCAACTAAGTCAGAGGCAAGAACGAATTGCAACAAAAACTCCAACCTCAATTTGGCTGATATCAATATTCAGGGGATGTGACAACACCAATGCAGAGTATTGCAAATATCCAGTATCTGAAATCAAAATTAATAATTTAAAAATTGAACCGGTGATAGAAATGTATTAAATAATGCAAAATTACAGACCAGAGAGAAAATGATTCATATGTGATGAAGGCAAAAAGATTTCGCTATTTCAGGTTTTCGATACCTGAAAAATAATTCAATGCTATGTTCTTTCTTTTCATCTCATATATGAAATTCGATCTTGAGATCAAAAATCCAAAAAAAAAACGCCGAATATTATAAAATCCAATATTCAATCAAAATTACGGAAATAGTCCTCGACCAAGAAATCACCAGAACGACAACATTCATTTCAATTAGAATCAAGATTCTTCGAAAAAGAAATCACGCAGCAAGAACTATTATTGAGAAGAAAAAAAATTAAAAAAAAACCCCGAGAAAATTCCTAATATCATAAAATCCAAGAATCAATCAAAATTACAGACCGGAGAGAAATCATCCTCAATTCAAGAAATCGCCGCAACGACGACATTCAATAAGAATCAAGATTCGAGTCAGTGCGGATTAAGCCAGAAATTAACATGCTAGTTCTAGGATGAAACAGAACAGAAAGATAGCGAGAAAGAAAATCATCTTGCAAATTCCCAGTTTTTCAAGGGACAGACATTGCACCTTGTATTTGGTGGAAGACGATGGAGAAGACAGAGTTCCGCGCGTAATTTGGGTAGAGAGAAGACGATGGTGGAGTGTTTGGGTCTGCGAATGGCGGAGTGTTTGGTAGTGTATTGTCCGCGCGCTCACTAATCACTTCCCGCTTTTTTTCTTTGTTTTTAAATAGTTTTCTAAATACACATTGAAACGAAAAATATTAACAAGCAAAAGGGGCGAACAAAAACTATGGAACGTTTTTACGAAGCAATGCACGTTGTTGGAATCAAGGTTTAAAATTTTGATCTGGATAGAAATGTCGAAATCTCAATTTTATGGAAATGTCGATGGAAATATCGATATAATGTTAATGTCGATGGATATTTCTGAAAAAAATTTAAAAACAACAAATTTTAAAAAAATATTTAAATTAATAAATAAATATTTTACAATTTTTAAATGAATTAAAATACTTGTTACAATATTATATTTACATTAAGTTGTATTTTCTTGCCATTTTTTAATATTTAATCAATTTTGTACGGTATAGTAAACATGTGAAAATGTCGACATGTCGACAGAAATTTAATATCATGGTTGGAATTGATGAACAATAAATGAAAAGTGAAAAAATAATTAAAACGCAAACTTGAATGAATGAAGCTTTACTCATTTTTGCTAAATAATGCTGCAAAAATATGAAATGTCGCGAGCAAAGATAAGCACAAAAATCGAATGAGAAAATTACCATGAAAATGGAGGAACAAACAAATGGAAGGAGAAAAAAAAATGCAGAAATCGAGAGCTAGATACACAAGAATGGAGCAATGTACCAAAGAAATTGAGGAAGAAGAATATTACAAAAAAAAAACGGAAATTCGAATTTTCTAATTAAAATGAAATAGATTACAATAAAAGTTTTATTAAAATACATTTACAATAAATAGCTCCCTTAATTACCTTACACAATTTTTTTTTCAAAAAAAAAAAGTCATGAGTCAACATATTAAATATGGAGAGATGAAGCCAAAGTGAACTTAACTCAGCGGTAATTGGCATGTAGTCCTCGACTAAGAGGTCAGAAGTTCGAATCCTCCACTCCCAAATGTTGTTGAACTCAATATATGTGTGTGTGTGTGTGTGTGGAGGGATGAAATTAAGGGAGAATAAATGGTAAGAATATTCAACTCATTTTCAAACTCACGATCTCCTCTTTTCTTCTGTTTTTGTTTTATCTTGTTTTTTTTTTTATTATTATTATAAAATTATACGGAAGGATTGAATGGTAATTTAAATATACTAGTGTAGTACCACGTGCAAATGCACGTGTATTTTTTTTAAACGTGCGTATTTTTTTAAGCTAATGTGTGTATGATTTTTAATTTTGAAACAATTTAATTTTTAAATGATTCAGGCAAAATGTTATTAATTATCATCATATTAAATTTAATTTTACTATGTTATTATGTCTTTTATTTAATCAATTAAAAATATTTTGATAACTTAATCAACAGTTGGATTTGGATTTGAAAAATAACAAACTACATTTCTATATTTTGAAAAATAAATTTTGGTTAAGATTCAAAAACATTTTGTAATGTAAGTTTAAAAGAATATATTAATAAATAACAATAAGAGTAATCAGAGAAGAAATTTAAAAAAATTAAGAAAAATGAGAGAACTTAAAGAAGCAATAGAATCATGGTTGAGGTCTAAGTGCACACTTGAATTGACATTTAAGTGGTGGTGCTTCAATTGGCTACGATGTAGTGATTAGAATATTAAATACTTTAAATTGTAAAACATAATAAATTCAAACAGAAACTAAATAACAAAAAAGTTTTCTACTCCATCTATGTTCGCTATTAGAAGAACTCATGCATGGTGGAAATTGACATTCCACATTTCTTTTGTTTCCCTCTTATTAGCTTCGATAGCCAACATATGTGCTATCGTGTTCTCTAATATTTTGACCTGATATAACTGCAACTCACTAAAACTCAACTGCAGAGATTGTCTTATGTACAAATAACTCTACTTTTGCTATATTTATATATTTCATAAGCTGAAAAATGAATAAATAATTGTTTTATTTCACTATTGATTGATTTTAAAAACTAAATTTGTAACTATTTGTTAATAATTATCAATGATTATAAACTTACAAGGGTAATAAATTTTTAAAACTAAATTTATAACTATTTACTAATAATTACCAATATTAAAACTTACAAACGTAATAAATTAGTTTCGTGTAGTTAAGTTGATTTTTCTTTTATTTGTTTTAAGTAATTCAATATAATAAAACTTTTACAATTTTAATTAAATTATATAATCCTCAAATTTAAGCGTAAAAGATTAGGAATTTAATATTTAAACTAAGTTTGTAATTTGCAATATGTTATAAGAAGAATTTGTTGGGATTTATGCCCTAAAGCCTCATAATTAATGATTTATTTAATAATTAATAATAAATATGATTATTTCTCTCTGCAATATAATATTATCCATTATATGAAAAATCCAATGTTATTAATGTAATCTTGAACAGTATGTGGTTGACATACGGGAGGATCATATTCAAGAAATAACTTAAAGGGTCATAGTATATATATGTCTTATCTTGGTAACACTATTGATACGACCCCCTTTGTAATAGTTACAAATGATTTGATCCAATCGTTCATGTGGAGACATGTGAGTGTGGGTATCTTATACAATGTGTTTGCGTAAGACTGGACCATGAAATATTTAATCTCTCTTTATAAATCTATTAATTGAGAATATTAATCACGATGATCATATGCGACTCAATCTTAATCCTGAGTGAGTTATGAACTTCTGCTTATGAGGGCTTGTCCTTTGATTTGCATGAGTGAGAGTGACGTTTGTAGCTAATTCAATAAACCTACCATTTTGGAGACTTGACCAAATAGGGAGTTGAGAACATAATCTCACAAGATAGAATTTACTCCTTCCCATATAGGGTAAATAGATAAATAGTTCCCTTAAGTGCTGATTTCGAGACTTGAACAATGGGGTTCCACCCTCTCACTGCCCCAAGAGGGACTTAGTTTATGGTTGGATCATAAACAAATTGTTCATTAGAGGATCAGTGATAAGGTGCAAAATGTAATTACAAAGGTAAAACAGACTTTTGACCCAGCTGTAATTACGAACAACTCGTGAATGATCGACTTACATGCAGTGATTATATCCATGGATACAACTTGTCCTACAGTGCATAAGAATGCAACTCTAGGTCTATAGTGGAGTGACCCTAGAGTTAATGAATGAAAATTAATTAATTAAAGAGTTTAATTAATTAGTTTTGTATTATTGGAGCTTATAATCTGTAGGTTCATAAGGTCCACTTGCTAGCTTATAGTAACACTAAAAGATCAATTTAGTTTAAAGAAAAATTTGAAATGTTCAAATTAATATTTAATTTAAAGTGTTCAAATTAATATTTAATATATTAGATATATTAAATATAAAAAATAAAAATATATTTATTGTATTTGATACATTAAATATTAAAATAATTAATGTATATTAGATACATTAAATAAAAAGATATTTATAAAATTTGAATAAAATTTAAATAAATAAATATCATAGGAGATTTGAATCACATTCAAAATCTAAACTAACTTAAGTATAAGATATATTTTAATATATTAGATATTAAAATATAATATTTTAATTATGGCAAAGATTTACCATTTGTCTCTATATAAATAGGACTTTTGGGTTGAGCTATTAAACATACACACATCTCCTCAATAGAGAATTAGAGAATTCTCTTTAGATCTCTTCCTTTCAAATCCCTTGTGAATTTTCTTTCAAAAGGCTTCCACAAACCTTGGTCCTATATTCGAGTCATATTATGAATATTTTGTGGATGGGATAAAGATTCGCCAGAAATATTTTAATATTTACTCCAAGTAAGTTTGCTTAATTTTATTTTTTAGTTTAATTTTAAATAAAATCAAAGACAATCCAATGCTTCCACTGCGGAGTGAAATGTTCTTTCATTCAGAATTTGTAATCTATAATGCTTTATTTAGATATTTCTAAAAAATATTAAAATTAAAAAGAATGCATTTGTTAAAAATTCTTATTTTATTAGATTTATTATTATTATTTTAATAAATACTTTATATTGAAATTTTAATTTATTGATATATTTTAATTAATGTGAATTATATGTAAAAACCATTTATGGTTTTTTTTTACACAAGGATATATATGATATCTAAACTAACTTAAGTATTTCTATTTTGTCAATGATCATTCACTCTGTCAAAATCTTAATTACTTTCTTAATTGTTATTAGTATATATTTTAATTTTCTTAATTTTTTTAAAATGGAGCTTTTAAATTGTTGTGAAAGTGAGTGGAACATACAACATTAGAGTTAAAGGGAATGAAACAATTATAAAAATGTTGACATTCTAAAATTTTTTTATTCTATAATTAAATATAATTTGATAAAAATATTAATTTTAGAATTAATTTATCTACATTGGTGCAATCTCTTACATTCTAGCTTTTCACACTCCATGCATTTAATCCATATAGATGCATTTAAATTGCACTATCTCATGTCACATACTTAATAAATTTTATGTTACATTTTATTGTTTTTAATAGATCAATTTAAAAAATATAAGGTATTTTTATTTTTCTTATTTTGAAAAAATATTTTACCTAATTTAGGTATTTTCATTTTTATTATTTATAATTACTTCGTTATTTTATTAAAAATTATATATATTTTCAGGCTAACTTTTTGTTATATCTTGAACTTTTCAACTTTAATAAAGATAAAATTAGTTTGCTAATTTAATTTCATATTATAATTAAATTTATTAATTATAATTATAATTAAAGAAAAATTGTTTAACTTCTTGAAAATGAAATGAGAAAATATTTTGCATTCTAACTTTTCATATTTCATAGAAATTATTTTTGATAATTAATTAATTTAAAACTCTGTAAGGAAGAGACAATTTTAGAGTTGAATAGAATGAAATAATTATAGAACTTTTGACATTCCAAAAATTTTATGTTCTTTTAATTAAATATAATTTGATAATAATATTAATTTTAGACTAATTTGGCTACATTGATGCTAACCTTTTATATTATAGCTTTTCACATTTCATGCATTTAATCTTTATGGGTGCATTTAAATTGCTATACCTTATGGCACATTCTTAATGAAATTTAGGTTACACTTCATTGCTTTTATTATATCTATTTAAAAAATATATAGGTATGTTCATTTTTTTTTAATTTTGAAAAAGTTATTTTACCTAATTTGAATCCATTATTGTTTTTAATTACTTTGTTAGTTAATTAAAAATTCTATATATTTCTAGGCTAATTTTTTATTATATTGTTAACTCTTCAACCTTAATAAAAATAAAATTAGTTAACTAATTTTATTTCATATTAATTATAATTATAATTATAATTTAAGAAAGATTGTTTAACTTCATGGAGAATGAAATAAACAACTTTTTGTATTCCAACTTTTCATATTACAAAGAAATTATTTTTGATAATTATTTTTAATTAATTATTGATAATTAATTACTTTATAACTATTTATAATTAGTTTACAAGTTTGTGAGGAATATATTAGTAGTTACATGATTTTTTGCCAACAAAAAGAAGATAGACTTGTAAAATTGATCGATAAGTTTTTATTTTTTTCAACAAAATTTTTAAGTTAAAAAAAAAATAATACACTGAATATAAAATAAAAATAAAATAAATAAAAGGTAGTAAAATAATTCAAGACCCTAGCGATACAATCATTTCTTAAAATAGATTTGCTCACTTAACAATTGATAGAAAAACACTATTATTCTACTTTACAAATTGGAGTTGTCTAGGTATGAGATATAAATTTCATAAATGCATACAATTCAACTTGCCAACATTTAAAGATGCTTGGGTTCGAGATATGGATTCAACACATGCATCGACATCGTCCCTTGTGACTTGAATGTGCCACCAACATTTGGAGATGCTTTAAAGATTGAAGAGGCTTTGAGAGCTATGAGTTTAGAGAATAAGAATAAAGAAATAATGAAATTCTAAGTGTTCGTGAAAAAATGGTGAAGAAAACTCATTTTTATAGTAGTAAAAGGTGAGAGTTACAAAACCTTTTTGAATTCTACCATTTTTAAAATTCTATTATGAATTATAATTAAAGTATTAAATATTTGAAGTTGTAGGAACGACCTTTCACATTATCTAAGTTTTAAGAATTCTAAACATTTATTATTGATATTTACTTAATTAACTATTTTAATATTTATAATTAATCCCTAATGGCACATTTTGTAAATTAGTAAATTAAAATAGGGACAAAAGTGTCCAAAAATATTTTTTCAAGATTCTCACTTTTTAATATATTATAGATTATAGATATATTAGCGGACTTTTTGGAGGATTTTTTTTAATATTGTATTTTTTAAAATTTATTATTAAAATATATTTACTTTCAACTATTTATTAAAATATTGTAGTTTTAAATAGATAGATAGAATATACGACCTCCAGCATGTAGCAACATGTCATCTCTTAAAGACATGACATGTTACCATACGTGTAAATTAAAAATATATATATATATATATATCGTACATAGGTCGTCTCTTGAAAAGACGACCTATACACAATAAAAATTAATATCTGTCATAGTATGTTGGGAGCTAACTACACTAGTTCTTAGGTGGTGTGAGTTTGAGCCCAGTAGAGGGAATGTTTTTTAGTGTTTTTTCTCTCCATTTTTCCCTCTATTTTTTTCTTTCTTTTTTTCTTTCTTTTATTTATTTTCTAAGATATCAAATAAGATAACTTCAGGTTTTTAAAATATTTTAAGCAAATTAAATATTATATTTCAATTTATTCAAAGAAATTGAAATTTAATTAATTATTCACACACTTTTTTTTCTCTAATGAGCGGTTTTTCATTCTCTCGTCTTTCTCTATTTATTTAGAAAGAATTGCTTGATAATTTTTCTTACCGCTTTGATAAGACTTTAGGAGAAGAACATCTTTATTTATGTGATTTTGAGTTGATTTTAATGAAATCAATTGAAAATAGCTATAAATTGATTTTTTTCTTAAAATTTGACTGTTATAGTTTTTTGGAGTAGTATTAATTTTATTTTACTTTAGAAAAAAAATGTTTAAATAATTAAAACATTAAAACGGGTATTTTGGATCAATATTGTACTTTAAAAAAATTAGAAAAAGCAAACTCATTTAAAACTATTTAGGAAAACCATGCCATTTTTTGTCTTTATTGGAATGCGTCTCTTCAAGAGACGCATTCACTCAAATTTGTGGCACCTACTCTTTTGAAAGTAACGGAGTTAAATAGTAGGTGTAAACGGTAAATCGTTTCCATAAATATCAACGCTTGCAATTTAGTTAGGTAAATGGTATTTTAGTATAGTGGTTGCACTTGCACCTTCTTCTCCCAACACCTAGGTTCGAAACTTGTCCAGTGCACGCATTTTTTCCCCAAGTTTTATTATTAGGGAAAAAATCATTTTTGACCCCTAAACTTTGCATGTTGTATCAATTTTAACCATGAACTTTCAATTTCATCAATTTAAACCTCAAACTTTGCAAATTGTATCAATTTTAACTCTAAACTTTTAATTTCATCAATTTAAACCTCAAACTTGAATAAGCGTATCAATTTACACCCTCGGTTAAGTTTCCATTTCAATCCTTCTTAGAAAAAAGTTTTCCACACATGTCCAAAGTCACGTGTTGCTCTATAATAGGTACATATTTGTTATTATTTTCAAAAAAAATTAAAATTGGAGTAGACTCTCCATAATGTCTTTCAATTTAGAGCATGCCTTTTTTTCACTTTTTTTATATATTTATTATCTTATCTGATTCTGCTACTTTTTTTTCATTTAATTAATTGAGGGTATTTCAATCGTAAGACATGATTCTACTCAATCCACCGACTTTTAGTAGAAACAAAACTTATTTGTACCATATTTTTTCTCAATGGAGTACTCTCATTTTTGAATCGTTTGCCTTTTTTTTTTTTTTTTTTTTTAATTTCTCATCAACCTTTAGCTTGATTTGTCCTCCATCCACTGCAATGGACATGGGACTTTCAAAATCATCACCCTCGTTAGAATTTTTGTCTTTTATCTCTCCAACATCGATGTTACTTTAATCCCTTGAAAAATTGTTGACGGGGCCGACAAGGTCGGTTAGACCAGTTCATTGTGTTCATGGGCGTCATTTTGTCTGCCATCGCATTTTCTATTCTCTCTCGCATTTTAACTGAGCTCAATCTTCTTTATACTTGTCGTCATTGGTATCGACACCAATGGCGATCGAGGGATACACATAAGTGTTCATTTTGTGTGAGTCCTACTTTCGAAAGTCAAGTTCGTGGTTTTCATGATGGTGGCGATTTGATTTGGAATTGTTTAATTGTTCTTTTAGTAAATTTATTTTTTTTAAATAACAAATAAGTACATATCATAGAGCAACATGTGGCTTTGGACATATGTGAGAAATCTTTCTAATGGTGATTAAATCAAAAACTTAAACAAATGTATAAATTGATACACTTATTCAAGTTTGAGATTTAAATTGATTAAATTAAAAGTTTAGGGTTAAAATTGATACAATTTGCAAAGTTTAAGGTTTAAATTGATGAAATTAAAAGTTTAGGGTTAAAATTGATACAATTTGCAAAGTTTGAGGTTTAAATTGATGAAATTGAAAGTCCATGGTTAAAATTGATACAACATGCAAAGTTTAAAGGTCAAAAATGTTTTTTTCCCTTATTATTATTATGTATTACAGTTTTCCCCCTATATTATTAACAATTTTGAAATTTAAATAACATGTCTAAATGAGTAATACTTATTTAAATTTTAAAAAGTTAATTGTAATTTTCTTGAAGTAAAGACAATATTAATTTTTTATAATTATTATATCATCTTGTAGTTTTTCCCTATATTCTTAAAACAAAATTTAAATTTAAATAAGTATGGCTAATTTAAACACTCTCTCTCTTTTTTTTAAAGTAAAGATAATATCATTTTTTTAAATTATTATATTATCTTAAAGTTTTTTCTCATATCTATAATATATTAAAAAGCAATAGTTTCTGGAAAAATATTTTTAGACTAAAATACCCTTTTATATTTTAGTTAATTACATTAATCAAATCATCCTAATCTGATTTGATAATTTGAATCAAAATGAATATTTGATTTAATTTCAAATTGATGAATTTGAATCAATAGTCTTAATTTGATAAACAATTTGATTCAAAATCAAATCAAATTTGCTTCTATAAATTGTATCCAATTATCATACACAATTCTTATACCCAATTCTTTCGGATACGTTTTTTTTCCTTTAGTTCTTATTTTTTTTTAAACGGAGTTCTTCTTCAGGTAGGTTTTCTTCATTTAGTTCTTATAGTTCTTTTTTCTTTTTCTTTTTCTTTTTCTTTTTTTTGAAACTAGAGTTCTTCTTTAGGTACATTTTTTTTTTCATTTAGTTCTTATAGTTATTTTTAAAAAAAAAAAATTGAAACTGAAGTTCTTATATTTCTTTTTTTTTTTTTAACTGGACTTCTTCTTTAGGTATATTTCTTTCATTTAGTTCTTATAGTTCTTTTTTTTTTTTTTGGAAACTGAAGTTCTTATATATATTTTTTTTTGAAACTGGAGTTCTTATAGTTCTTATTAGTTCTTATAGTTCTTTTTTTTTTTTTTAAACTAAAGTTCTTATATTTCTTTATTTTTTTTAAACTGAAGTTCTTATAGTTCTTATTAATTCTTATATACGCACAATTATAATACTTATGCTATTGAGTTGCAATAGCCCAAAAATCTGAACTGGCTGGCTGGATGCTAATTTTGTTTAATTCTGTTTTTTTTTTTGTTACAATTACGTCTTTGTATATATATAAAAAATTCTTCACGTATTCAAATTATTCTAACTTCTTTTGCATCCAATTATCTTTATCTTTTTTTTTTCATATGAGGTTTTAATGTTTAGTAATAACTATTTTTTCAGGTATAAAGTAGTCGTTTTCAATTTTTCATCAGGGTCATCTCCAATTTTTCATTAGATCACATATCTTTCTTTCTTTTTATTTGATTTTTTTTTAATTTGACTCAAAATTAGTTAATTACATTAATCAAATCATCATAATCCAATTTGATAATTTGACTCACAATGAATATCTGATTTAATTTCAAATCGGATTACTTTAATCAAATCATCATAATCTAATTTGATAATTTGATTCAAAATGAATATTTGATTTAATTTGAAAATGATTAATTATTGATTAATTTGAATCAATATCTATAATGCATATCTATAATGTATATCTATAATACATTAAAAAGCAAGAGTTTTTTAAAAAAAAAATTTAGACCAAAACAAGAGTTTCTGAAAAACATTTTTAGACCAAAATATTTATTTAAAATTTACATAATTACATCAATTAAATCATCATAATCCGATTTAATTTCAAATTTGATTAAAACAGAATTTGAATTATTTTTTGTTTCTTTCATGCTTTTTTATTCAAAATTAAAAAATAATTTGAATTAATTGTTATTCTTTATTTGATATTTGATAGCATACCTAATTGAATTGAATTAGTTATTTTTTCTTTCACATTTTGTGTTCAAAAATAATTTGAATCAATTATTACTCATTTGATCGGGTATGTAGTTAGAATTTGAATTAATTTTTTTCTTTCATGTTTTTTATTCAAAATTAAAAAATAATTTGAATTAATTGTTATTCTTAATTTGATATTTGATAGTATATCTAAGTGGATTGAATTAGTTATTTTTTCTTTCACGTTTTTTTTTATTAAAAATAAGTTGAATCGATTCCTACTCATTAGATAGGATATATGATTTGATTGAATTATTTACTTTTCTTTCACATCGTTTTATTAAAAAATAATTTGAATCAATTCATATCATACTCTTTTAATGAGATATCCAATTTAATTGAATTAACTCTTTTTTCTTTCACGTTGTTTAATTCAAAATTCAAAAAAAAAAAAAGAATTAATTTTTATTATTAATTTGATAAGATATCTAATTTGATTTAAAATCAAATCAAATTATAATTTGAATAGAAATTTCTTCTATAAATTTCACATGTCCTCCAAATTTTTTTCCAGATCTAAAATATTCATCTTTTCCTATTTTTGATCAGGTATCTCTCACTCTCTTATCAAATATTTTTCTTTTTTTATAAATTTAAATTAGCCCACGTTTTTCATTTTCTTTCATTTTTTTACACAAAATTATGTTAATTGATACCACTCATGTTTGCGTTATTAATGATTCTTTTTTCCATATCTAAAATATTCATCTCATCCAATTTTTAATAAGGTATCTATTTCTTCTTCTTTTTTTTTTTTAAAAATTTAGATTTCGATAGCCCACGTTTGTTCTTTTATATATTCTTTTACTCATCGTTTTAATTTATTTATAACTAAATTATTATTTTGAGTTTTGATTTAGGGTTTGGTTTATTTTTTTGTTTGATTTTTAAAATATTACTTTTGATTTTAAAATTTTAGCAATAATGTAAATACTTTAATTTTAGAAGATACTCTTTTAATTTACAGATGATGTTTATTGATTTTTAAAAAATTCTTACTTTCTTAAAAAATATTTCAAAAAGAAAAGAAAAAAACCACAACTATGTTGAATGACATTTTAGAAGATACTCTTTTAATTGTAAGAAGATGTTTATTAATTTTAAGTTTCTTGCTTTCTTAAAAAAATATTTCAAAAAGAAAAAAAACCACAACTATATTGAATGTCATTTTTTAAATTTACATAACTCATTGGTCCTCACTTGATGTTGTGCAAATTAATATATGAGTTTTTTTATTTTTCTTTTATGTTTTTTACACCAAATTATGTTAGTTGATACTACTCATCTTGTGTTGTTGATGTTCCTTTTTCTAGATCTAAAATATTCATCTTCTATAATTTTTGATATTGTATCTCTCACACTCTCATCAGTCATTGTTCACACGATATTTCAACAAAGAAAGAGAAATGAGACACGTGTAAATGAATTTAAATTGTATTAATTTCAATTTAGTGGAGTACAATCTCTAATTTGTTCCTCTGATTCTTTCTCTCAAATTTACATCTATCTCGAGGGCTTTACAGCTTATTCTCGAATGTAGATTTGTCTCGAGGGCTTCGCAGCTTGTTCTCGAATGTGAATTTGTTTCGAGGGCTTTGTAGCTTGTTCTTGAATGTGAATCTGTCTCGAGGGCTTTTGCAGCTTGTTCTCGAATGTAGATTTGTTTCAAGGGTTTCGCAGCTTGTTCTCGAATGTGAATCTGTCTCGAGGGCTTTGCAGCTTGTTCTCGAATGTGAATCTGTCTCGAGGGCTTTTGCAGCGATCTTCAGAGTCTTCTAGTCTTCGAGACTCTAGTTCAGAGAGTGTTTGATCTTAAAAGGTTTAGGGAGTTTTCTGGTATTTGTTTCTGAATTCTCTCTAAATTCTCTGGAGAGTTTCAACTTCTGAACCTCCAAAATGGAGGAGGGAGCTCTCTATTTATAGAGTTCCCCAAGGCACCCTGGGCTTGGGCTTGACTGTTGGACTGGGCCGGATGAGCTTTGGGCATGGTCCTTAGACTGAGCCTGATTGACCTTGGGCCTAGCCTTTGTGGGCTGGGACTTTGTTGCTTAAGCTCTGCTGGATTAGGGCCTCCAATTTGGGCTTTGTTTAAAATTGGCCCAAATTTCATATAACCCAATTGCATATTTGGGTTTGCCTTAATTTAATTTAGGGATACTTGCAAATTTAAATAATCCCTAATTAAATAAATAATTTTGTCACCAAGTTTTAATTAATGACATGGCAATTTCTGATTGGCCAAAATTTCTATTCCAACAGTCATCTTTCTTTTTTTTTTTTTTTATAAATTTAAATTAGCCCACGTTTTTTTCATTTTCTTTCATGTTTTTTTGACACAAAATTATGTTAGTTGATACCACTCATGTTGTGTTGTTAAAGCTTCTTTTTTCTAGATCTAAAATATCCATCTCATCCAATTTTTAATAAGTCATCTCTTTCTTCTTTTTTTTTTTTAAGTTTAAATTTCGTTAGCCCACGTTTTTTCTTTTACATATTCTTTTATTCATCGTCTTAATTTATTTATAACTAAATTATTATTTTGAGTTTTGAATTAGATGTTAGTTTATTTTTGTGTTTGATTTTTAAAATATTACTTTTGATTTTAAAATTTTAGCAATAATGTAAATACTTTAATTTTAGAAGATGTTTATTAGTTTAAAAAAGTTTCTCGCTTTCTTAAAAAATATTTAAAAAAAACCACAACTATATTGAATTACATTTTTTTATATTTACATAGCTCTTTGGTCCTCACTTGATGATGTAGTGCAAAATTAAAATTTGACCAAAAACATTATCTATAAAGAAATTGGCAATTTGTTTAAAATGTATTTTTGTATTATTTAGCATAATTATTTTACTACATTTGCTATGATATGTCACATATATATGTGTGTGTATTTTTTAATTAATTATCTGTCAATAATTGTATGCCAAATTTAGATAAAAAATAATCGTTATAAAATTTCATTAACAAGTATTCCATAAATTAAATAAAATATATTATTACAAAAAGTATATATTATATTATAAATAATAATAATAGTAACAGAAATGAAAATTTAAAAAAAACTTAATAAAAAATTATATTATATTAAAATTATGTTATATTATATAAAAAGTTATATTAGAATAGAAATAATATAATATAATAATACAAATATTATATTATATTCAAATTATTCACATTAAAAAATATTTTTTTTTTGAAGAAACACATTAAAAAATATTAAATCATAATAGAAATAGAAAAAACAAAACTAATATAAGAATGCATAAAAAAAATTTAATTAGTTAAATTCATTGTAAATTCATACTATTTTTATTTCACGTGCATTGCACGTGGTAAAAAAACTAGTTCTTAAAAAAAATTTAAATTTAGATAAGTATTTCTAATTTAAACACTTTATTTATAAAATAAAAAAATTGGTATTGAAAAAACAATCACTCACTATTATAAAAAAAACTATCAGTAATATATTAATTCATTTTATGATTTTAATTTACTTTTATAATAGTTAAATTATAATTTAAATATTGAAATAACAATCATTTAAATTTTTTTATTCTTTATAAAAGTTATAATTTTAGATCAAGGTATATATGTTCGACTAAGAGGTTATACACCCCTCACATGTTTTTAAAAAATATATTTATTTTAGTATCTAAATTATAATTTAACTATTATAGAATTAAATAAAAATTATAAAATATATTTTTTATTAATTATTTTTAAATAAAGAGAAAACTTCAAACTATACGTTTTATAAAAAAAATAATGAAAAATAAAAAATAAAAAAATGACTCTTATTTGTCAAATGAGCATATACCTCTTATTAAGACATTATCAAAATGGGTAAGATCTAAATCCTCACATCACAAACTAAAAAAGATATTGTTATTTTTGTATTTAAATTATAGTTTAACTATTATAATATATTTTACAAATAAAAATCAGAAACATTAAAAATATATATTTTACAAAAAAAACTTTAAATTAGCAATACTTATTTAAATTTCAAATTTGTGAAGAATACAAGGAAAAAATACTGTAATACATAATGATAATAAAACTTGGCATACTTTAAAAAAAAAATTACAAAATTTTTAATTAGTTAAATTCATTGTAAATTCAATTTAATTCATACTATTTTTATTTCACGTGCATTGCACGTGGTAAACAACTAGTTCTTAAAAATTTTTAAATTTAAATAAGTATTTCTAATTTAAACACTTTATTTATAAAATAAAAAAATTTGGTATTGAAAAAACAATCACTCACTATTATAAAAAAAAAACTAGTAATATATTAATTCATTTTATGATTTTAATTTACTTTTATAATAGTTAAATTATAATTTAAATATTGAAATAACAATCATTTTAATTTTTTATTCTTTATAAAAGTTATAATTTTAGATCAAGGTATATATGCTCGACTAAGAGGTTATACTCCCCTCACATGTTTTTAAAAAATATATTTATTTTAGTATCTAAATTATAATTTAACTATTATAGAATTAAATAAAAATTATAAAATATATTTTTTATTAATTATTTTTAAATAAAGAGAAAACTTCAAACTATACGTTTTATAAAAAAAATAATAAAAAATAAAAAAAAATGATTGTTATTTGTCAAATGAACATATACCTCTTATTAAGACATTATCAAAATGTGAAAGATCTAAATCCTCGCATCACAAACTAAAAAAGATATTGTTATTTTTGTATTTAAATAATAGTTTAATTAATATAATATATTTTACAAATAAAAATCAGAAACATTAAAAATATATATTTTACAAAAAAAACTTTAAATTAGCAATACTTATTTTTTTTTTTTTTTGCACGCAATTAGCAATACTGATTCAAATTTCATACTTAAATTTCAAATTTGTGAAGAATATAAGGAAAAAATACTGTAATACATAATGATAATAAAACTTGGCATACTTTACAAAAAAAAAAAAAAAAAAACAATTCAGTTTACACTGGGTACGATTTGATCATAAGTGTTGGGGGAAGAAGGCCTAGGCAATGCCACCAAACCAAAACCCAATTTGTTTAAATGAATTGCAAGCATGATATTAATGAAAACAATTTACTGTCCAAATTTTACACCTCCTATTTAGCTCTATTATTTTCAAAAAAGTGTGTCCCATAGGCAATGAATGGATGCGTCTCTTGGAGAGACGCATTCCAATAAAGACAAAAAAATGGCACGGTTTTCCTAAATAGTTTTAAATGAGTTTGCTTTTGCTAATTTTTCTTTTAAGTACAATATTGATCCAAAATACCCCATTAAAACAAAACTCCAGTTATCTTATTTGATTTGAGAGAGAGAGAGAAACTCAAGGTAAAAAGAAGAGAGGGAAAAACGGAGAAAAAAAGAAGAAGATGAAATGGAGAAAAAAAAAGAAAAACGGAGAACTTTGCCTTTTATCACTCTCAAACTCACGCCCAAAGATATATTAGAATAGCAAGTAATCTGGGATTTTTGTACGGATGACCCCGTTTCTAATGGTTTAATGCGATTTGACCTGTCATCCCATTTTAATGAAATATGACCCATTCTGACGTGGCAACGTGCGCAAAATTACTTAGAAGGGCAGTATGAGATCGACTCGCTTGTTCACGCTCTCGAATAGGGTAACACTCTTGCTGACCATACTCGTTCTCGTTCTCGTTTGCCACGTCAGCAAAATTTTGGACCTTACAAGATTCTTGCCCCCAGAGAATCGCTCTCGCACACGTTGACTCGTTCTCGCTCTCACACACGCTGACTCGTTCTCGCAGTACTCGTTCTCACTCGTCACTCTACCAATATTCTACTCGCTCTCGCATTGAACATTATTTGTCGTCACTCGAACGTTGTACTCGTTCTCGCTCTCGTTGTCTTTCTTTTACGTCACTCATTATCCTTCCGTACAGACACTGTGTTAGACATTGCATTGTAGTTTATCTGCCAAAAATACTGACAACGAAAAGACCCCAATCAGTTCTACACCTACTTTCAACATCAACATTTCCCAATAAACCTTTTAAATAAATTAATTAAAGAAAATTACTATGGTTTATGTCTAACAAACATAATTTATTGTCTTCCTTGGCTTCCTTTATTTTTCTCATTTGTTCAAACTTACTTTACTTTAAAAAAATTTCTCCTTTCAACTGTTCTTCACGTATAACCAACGTCCGAGCATCAACCATTCCACATTCAAAAAATAGGAACGTTCAAATACGTGTTTTATATTTCTCTGGAAGACATCTTTCTACGTTTCAAACTTGAACAAACGTCTTATTTTTCAGGGTTTTGAAACCTTTCTTCATACTTTCTTCTATGGTATAAATGTGTTAAGTTTTGAAATATTTTGTAGTTTTAGAACGTTGGTTACTATGACATTGGAGCGATATAGGTTGAACTGGAGCGAGAGTATTATAGCGAGAGCGAGTGCGAGAGCGATAACGATCATGAATGCGCGAGAGCGAGAACGAGACTTGGTTTTAATTACAGTTGTTACCTCTACTTATTAGTTATTACATTTTTTTCAGGATAGAAAAGAAATCACTATTCATTTGATACGGTGGCAGTTGGAATGAGACTGATGACTGTTATATTGGAGGTTTGCTAATAGGGGTAGTCGTGCCGAGCACTGTCAGATACGATGAGTTGAAAGGTCTGATATATGAAGTTACAAACATTAGTCTGGTGATGTTTGACATTATTATTTGACCTTTAAACTTAGTTATATTTGTGATTTTTATTCATATTATTTGATAAAAATAAGAAAAAATTGAATTTAATCACATGATTGATGTAAGACCTTTAAATTAAGTAAGTTGAGAAAATAAAACAAAAGAAGGAAAAAATTCACATTTACTTAATGTTTTGATGCAGGATTTTTGCGGAATGCAATAGCAGTGCAATTGCTATGCAATTGCAATCTGGACAGATCTGGAATTTAAGAAAAAAACGAGAATTTCTGGATTTTGAACGAAAATTTACCCACGAATTCTGCGAGATAATTAGCCATGATTGTCCATCAACCAAGAGGGAAACCCTAGCATGAAGTCTCTATATATTTGGAGGAGAAAGCCGTGAGAGAGGGGCTGGATTTTGGAAAGAAAATTTCGTGGGTTTCATTGACGACTGCATTTTTTTTCAGTTTTAAGTTGCTGTCTTTTATTTTCTTGTAGATCTCAGTCCGAATCTCTTCCTCAATCCCTCACAACAAGAGTTAGTATTGGTTATAAGCAAATCCTTGTTCGATTGAGCTCGATTTTAGAAGATTTAGTTATGTTTTTTTTTTGTGTTTTCTTACTTTCTGCAATTTTCGGTTTTAGTTTTTTTTAGTTGCTGTTTTGTATTCATTTCTTCTACATCTCAATCCCGAATTTCTTCCTCAATCCTATCTCAACGAAGTTGATGGTGATAAAGAGTAAATCCTTGTTCGATTGAGCCGAGAGGGAAAGTTTGAGTTCTTATTGGATCTTTGCTAACTTGTAATTTTTGTTATGTTATTTGAATAGAAATTAGCTATTGGTTTGTTTATTATTATTATTATAAGTTTCTTTAAGTTGTCAAGTTTTTGGGAATTCTTTTTGTTGAATGAATTCAATAATACGTGGGTAATTGATTTTTTGACATCTATTTGTATTTACGAATTGTCGCATATTCATCCTTTTGTTTTGTATCAATGAATTTTATCAAATTAAGTTTACTGTTTTTCATTTTTTTTTTATTATGAAGAGCTAAATTTCCTTTGGGATTCAAGTTGTGAATGCCCTAGAAGAAAGATGTAAGGATCGATAGCAACACAATCTAGCTAATTTTTGAACTAGTATTTGCTTCTGGTGAAATTAATGTTAGGTAAACCCTAGTTGGCCATCTAGTGATGCTTGCCAAGCTAAACTTAATACCGAAAGCGTTAAGGGAAGCAGATGTCGCAAAAGCAATGGAGGAAAAGGCTTAGACATAAGTCTTGAAATATCGACCCTAGACATAGGGCGAGACTCCAAAACTACTAGAATTGCGTGCAAAAATATCTAAGTTAGATTAGCCATAGAAATATAAGTTTAATCATTTAGTCTCCTAAAGATACTTCATAGAAGGTCGAATAGGAGTTGAATTCGGTTTACTTAGTTCTTGAGTTAGCTACGATTGTAATTGCCTTCTTGTTGCATTTTCTTTCCAAAAGGGCATTAGCATCTTGAATTCCTTTTTTCATTTTCATTGATCTTTTCAAACAATTTTTTTTAACCAAAACACCTTGATTATTGTCATTTATAGATTCTGCAATTAGATTCTGCAATTTTATTTTTTCACCAACACACCAACCCAACATTATTTTCGCATTTTTAGTTTTCGAGTTGCAATTTTCCTTACATTGTTGCTTTACAATATTTTTGTTACTCCGTTCCCTGTGGGATTTTGGTGGGTTTTGAGTGTAGTTTTTGTTTTCCATATTTCTTTGAAATTTCTTATAATACCATTTGGGATAGCATTACCCATTCATTGTTAGCTTGATTTCTTCACTTATTCTACAATTTTAGTGGAGCAAATTGGATGGATTAAGTTTTGAAATGAATTTTTGTAAACCCCCTATTTTTCTTCAAGGAAATTCTAAGTTTGAATGTTAAAGCTTCTAAGGGGTATGAGGAAGAAGACCATCATTTTACTTAATTGCCCTTGAAATTCTCTTTAATTCCCATTAAGCATCCTTTTCTTGAATTCCTAGTAGTTGCTAAAAATGATATTACAAATTATTGTTTTAATTATTCAATTTACACAATTTTTAATATGAACTTTTTCTCAAAAAATAGTTTAGGATTTTTATTTTTAATATGAACTAAAACTTCTTAGGGGGTTCAAAAATGTGAATTCCCTAAAAAGTAATTGTAGCCAAAATTTCAATGAAAACCAAGCCTACATTTCAATTGTTTGCTTGTGTTGATTAAAATTCCGTTGAGATCCTAGATTGATCAACTAGGGTATCAACTCAAGCTTAGATCTAATACCGACGGGGTTAGTGATAAGCGGATTTCACACAAGTGATGGAGAAAAAGAGCTTAGACATAAGCCAATTCCTTACCCTAGACATAGGATTAAGGACTTCAAAACCCATAAAATTGTTGAGCCAATTGATCTAAGATAGAGGGACTATAGACATATAGGTCCCTCACTTAGCCTCCTAAAACCTAAATTCACACCTCATAAATCATTTTCACCCACGGTTACTTTAAGTTGCAATTTGTCAACAATTTTGTGCCATCTAAAATTCATTTTATTAAAATCCGTTCCCTTGGGTACGATACTCTAGAGTACTCCAGTTTCTTATTACTTCGATCATGTGCACTTGCGTGTAGCAAACCCGATCACCCTCCGATGTACATAAGGAATGATCGTGATGTTGAATTTATCCTCTTTCAAGAAAATGTTTCGAAGTTGCAAGTATTTATAACAACTGTACAAAAGAATGGTGGGAACATGCGGCTGGATGAGGATGTGCAGCAAGCTTATGACGACAATTCTCATGTGATAGTTGAGAACAAGGGTATGGATGTGGAAAATTTAGAATCTATGGGCGGGTATACAGAGGAGGCAGATATACCATTGTATGAGACGGAGGTATCCCTAGGAACCGACAACAATAACCCATGGGAGTCATATTATACTCACCATAGTTCTCAAGATCATCACATGGACCAAAATGAAGCATGGACTTACATAGAGTAATGCATGCCAGTCGAAAAGAAGGAGTTCAAAGTCAATGTCCAGTTGTTGAGAATGAGATAAGGCACACTCCAACTCCAAGGGCACATGATTGTGCCCATTCTCAAATTAGACCGGCGAGCACTTCTTTGACCGGTCCATCTTCGTTTGGCTCTGCTCCTAGTGTTGATATTGAGGTTGGTGAGTTGTTTGTTTGTAAGAAGGACTTGAAGAACAGACTGTCGTTGTTGGCCATGAGCAAGAATTTTGAGTTTAGAGTAAAGAAGTCCACAAAGGATTTGTACACCGTGGGATGCATCGACAAGGCTTGTACTTGGAGGCTCCGGGCGGTGAAAATGGAGGGAACTGAAATGTTTAAGATAAACAAGTATGTAAGCGCACAGACATGCTCCATTGAACTGTTAAATCACGACCATCGACAAACGAGTGCTGAAGTGATCAGACACATAATTAAACATAAGTTTGAGGGAGTTGGTCGTATGTATAAGCCAAAGCATATCATTGAGGATGTCGGGCAAGAGTATGAAGTGAATATAAGTTACGAAAAAGCATGTCATGCTAGGGAAATTGCACATGCATTTGCTAAGGAGACTCCAAAAGACTCGTACACCATGATTCATGCGCATGGAGAAGCACTGAAAATTGTTAACCCAGGCACTATGTTTGAAGTAGAACTTGAAGACTCCCTCTATTTCAAATATGCATTCATGGCATTGTGGCCTTGCATCAGAGGTTATACGCGCATGCAAGATGTCATCGTTGTTGATAGGACCCATTTAAAGGGAAAGTACAAAGGATGCATGTTGGTTGGTGTAGGGAGGGATGGAAATAATCACCTTTATCCATTGGCATATGCCATCGTGGACAATGAGAACGATCGATCATGCACATTGTTCATGATGAAACTGAAGATAGCCATTGGAGACTCCCCGAACTTGGTTATTATTTCAGATCGTCACGCGAGTATTGCGCATATTGTTCAAGCTGTATTCCCCACAGCTTTTCATGGAGTGTGCACCTACCATCTAAAATCTAATGTGTTGAACAATTTCAAGGACAAGGCGGTAGCAGAATTGTTCAAGAATGCCGCTAAGGCGTTCTGCGAGTCAGAATTCAAGATATATTGGGATCAACTTCTGCACTTGCGTGGAGGTGTTGTAGCCCGATATTTGGAGAACGTTGTATTGAACGGTGGGCACGATGTTTTCAGAGAAATAAACGTTATGACAATATGACTTCGAACAGTGCAAAGTGCTTCAATTTGTTGACTGTAGAAGCACGACTGCTCCCCATCGTTTCGTTGCTCGATTTTATAAGAGTGCATTTATAAGGGTGGTTTTATGAAAGGTGAAATTATTGGTTTTTGCGCACTACATTGATGTCTGACTATGCTGAGCAACGAATGACCAAGGATTGCGATAAAGGTAGACGATACCGAGTCGACCTAATTGATTGTTACACATGTCATGTAAGAGACGGTCGGTTGGATGGTATTGTTAATCTTCAAACTCGACAATGCACGTGCAAAGAATTCGACTCGTACGAAATACCATGTTTTCATGTATTGTTGCTACTAGGGAACGCAACATCATCCCATCTAGCCTGTGTAATAAGTGTTATACCGTTGAAGCTCTTCAGGCAGTATATGCGGAGCCTATATACCCAGTTGGGCATGTATCAGAATGGCCGCAACCACCTGGATATGTAGAGATGCAAATACTTCCACTGAAGAGAGTTACTCGAGTTGGACGAAGAAGGATACAAAGAATCCCTTCTGCAGGCGAACACATTCGAACACGAAAATGTGGTAGGTGTGGTAATGTCAGACACAACCGGCAGTCACGCAATCAATCGCTGTCAACCACCATATTCAACCAACTGAATTAGTAGACATGTTTCTTTATGTATACTATATTTATGTATGTAATTGAACCAGTTTGTATGATGTGTAATAGCACAGAAATATTTTGATCTCTCTGTGAAACTGATTCTTGCTCTTGTAGTCTCACTATCGCTCTCGTTATCGTTATCGTTCCTGTTATCGTTTATGCTACTATGTGCACACCAATTATATTATTATATGAAACATGGATCACTTTATCGTTCTCACCAACGTGTTCTCGTTCTCGTGCTCTATCGTTCTCCCTCTCGTGCTATATCGTTCTCGCTCTCGTGCTCTATCGCTCTCGATCTCGTAGTTGCTCACTCGCTCCCGCTTTCGATTCTCATACTCGCTCTCGTGTAAAGGCATAAACAAATAAACTACAGCTCTCGTATATGTGAAAATATTTTATTTATAGTGTTTTGTACAAAAACAAATGAACTACAGTTATGTACCAAAAAATGAAAAACCCATCTCCCATCAAAATGACTCTGTGTTAGACCACAGTTGACATGCATATTGTGTCCTATAGTCCGTCATTCGCTCTTGTACAAGTTCGGACGTATCTGCGCCTATCACTAAGTACTCGAACTATTTATCACAGAAGATCTTGCAGTCCAATGAATCATGTTGTATGTCATGGTTCTTTGCACGATAGACGAGCCACGCGGATGTTCGCATACCTGGTTTGGCGCGAGGGACATCACATAAGTATAGCATCGAGGGTAGAGTGTGCGCGAGGGGCTCCAGGAACTTCTCGACGCGTCCCAAGTCGATGTACGAGGGGTATGAATCGTACACGAACAATTGTACCCTATTTATGTCCATGGCCAACAAGAACCAATGATCATTCATGTTGACGGGGAAGTACACGAAGTCAACATTCTGCCAAGCAGGCTTGTAGTCGCCATGAACTCTTTTCACGTACTCGATATACGTATCCTCTGATCCTTATATCAACGCGGCTTTGAGCAACTGCTTTTTCTTAATCTTGTTGTATATGCTCTCTTTGGTTGGAAAATTTAAATGGGCCTGCAAAAGCCAACACGTGCAAAAGCCAACGCAAATTTAAATGTGAGTTAGTTCACAAGTTTAAATGAGCTTGCAAAAGACAATACATACCAGGATCCTCGTAGGCAATATAGTGAATCGATGTATGCACATATCTGGTCGAGCAGATAGCTTCCTCTTGATAAACATGAACAACATGTTTATAGTCTGAATGAACGAAACCGTTAGTCACTACATGTGAAACTAGACATAAATAAATATTAAACCAATAGCTTAGTGTTAATAAGTCTCTAAAGAATTTCTTCCTCATTCCTGTAGTCGTGGTACCAATGTCAGGTCGAACCTCCGCGTCCGTGCTTAGATCCTGGATCCACAGCATCATCTTGTCGAAGACGCGAGAGTCAACACCGTGCGCTGGATTGTGAACTATCAACGACTTATGCAGGGTGGTAATCAAATCAGGAAGGGGATATCTACTCTTCTTTCGCGGTCTCGGCGGCTCATCCTTTAGTTTCTTTGCCGGGCATGAAGGTGTATATCGTTCCGATGCCTTCCTCTTCCGAATACCTTTTCGAGGGAGAAGATCAGGATCAGATGCGATCGAGCCAGTGAGGCTCTCACTGGCAATAGGAATGGTGACATCAACATCCTCAATGGCGAGGCCCGTGGAGTCGGCGAGGCCAGTGGGTTCCGTGTCAACAAGAACTATGTCACTAGTGTCGTAGTCGATAGAGGCGATCGACTTGAGGCTCTGTAGGGTGGCCGCGATCACCGAGTCAGGGGTGTCGGATATACGTGAGGTTGAGATGATGAGGTCTGTGAAGGTCGCAGTGGAAGTGGTAATGAGGAGGGAGATGGAGATGGGGATAATGGACCCGGTGGTGTCGGCCGGAATGAGGATGGTGGTGGTGGTGGCGGGAATGGGGAAGGTGAGCTCGATAGTGGTGGCGGCAGGAATGAGGATGGTAGGCGAGGTGGTGGTGGTGGTGGGGAGAATGGGGATGGACTCCCCAGTGGTGGTGGTCGCGGGAATGGGGATGGTGGACTCAGTGCTGGTGGAAGGAATGTGGAGGGTAGACTCGGTGGTGGCAGTGACGGGAATGAGGATGATGTGCTCGGTGGAGGTGGAAGGAATGGGGATGGTGGACGAGGTGGTAGTGGTGGCGGGAATGGGGATGGCCCCCATCGACTAATCGACACCTATGTTTGGTGACTCAACCCATTCGTGGCCGGCATCCTACATTAAACAAATAACCATAGTTAGTCGAGATCATGAGAATAATCCAAATATTGTCTACATATTGTATCACATACCTTGCACATTCTGCGAAGTAACATAGATATGGTGCTCAAATGGGACTTCACCTCTCCCATCTTCGACTTTAATTCTCCCATTTGCGACTTCAATTCATCCACAAGCTTCTCGACTCTATAGACACGAGCATCGATGCTCTGAAGATAACTTAAACTAGATTAACCGTCGTGTCTAGGTCGCAAATGGGGAGAGGAGCGATCACTCTCAGTCTTGTCCCTCGTATGAGGATCAGTCTGACCCTCTATGGTATCCTCCCTAATATGAGGATCGGGTTGACACTCTCCAGTATGACCCTCACCGGTCTCTTCTATGATCTGAGGATCGACATGACCATCTCTGGTCTGAACCTCAAAATTCATCTCAAACTCTCGGTCGTCGTCGTCATCATCGTCGTCATGGACCCTCTGACCGACCTGAGTATCGTGGTACTGTTGCTTGGCCTCTGACATGACCAGTACCGACGTGACCACCATCTGTCAAAAATAAGTAGATGTTAATATAATAAAACTACATGAAACTACGTTGTGTAATACCGAAATGAGTGCATTCTAACCTTAGGGAAATTGAATACATCTCGTTCCAACACCCTACATGGAACGGAGTGGAAGCATGATCATCTCATCATTCAAGGCACTGCATCATTACTAACGAAAGCGTCTCATACGCCCATACCTATAACCAAATAACCATAGTTAGTTTACAATATGCGACATACAAATAACAAGCTAATTTTAATTTATTATAGAAAGTGAAATACCTGAAAAGAATAAGGGAATCCAGGGAGGTTATACTTAAAAATATAATTCTTATTCATCCGGACCTTGAACTTGAAGGTTGCAACCTTGTCCCTCAAGGCTGCCTTAAGTCAACGCAATGTCTTATCCCAAAGTCTGTTCCCCCAGTCCAAACTATTGAAGTATTTCAGGTCTTCAACTTCCCAATATAGGGACCTATCAACCACGACCTTTGATTTATTCTTCCCCATCATGGCCATCTTGGTGTAGTAAATCAAGGACACCTTCACTGCATCCTCATCTGTCTCAAACTACAATCCCTTTTATGCAGTTTCATACGTATCCAGACGGATTTCAGTGCCCATGCCATCAAAGTACTTGAGTCGTAGGGCTTCATTTGATACCTCTACCTCGTGTCCTCCCTCTGGTGATGGCCACAACCCAATCATCAAGAGGAATTCGGCCTTCAAAAATTGCACAACTGTACCATTAAGGTCGAGCCTCATCGCATCATCCCGACTGTCAACAACCTCCCTCAAGAGGATGTGATGCACTAACGGGCTATTGAAAACCAAGTCCATATCCACGAAACACCCAAAAACGGTCATCTTGAATATTTCCAACTGCACAAGGGTCAACTTCTCATTGACCACTTTATTTGCAGAACTTATGTGGGCAAAGCTAGTAGCTTGGCCAGGGAACCAATCCTCCTTAGGAATTCTCAGAACTGCTGCAATCTCGGTACTGCATCAATTGCACAAACAATCAGAAAAACATAACACACAAGGGAAAAAAACACAAACACAACATACATAGAATGGCATATTGAAACTCAATTCTCGCTCTCGTAGTTTCGTTCTCCCTATCGCTCACGCCCTTCATTTCGTTCACATAACCTAAGCTTTCATTCGCAGAAACCCTAGCTCTATAGCTATAGTATTCACGCACTCATTCCAGTAATATCACTTTAGCTATATAACTCTCGTTCACCAAATCTATCGATTTCGACTCAAAACCCTAACTACTCGCTCTAGGTCTATCGCTCTCTGATCGAATTGAAACGTGGGGCTTAAAGAAAATATTTGTAAATTAAAACACGCTTCAGTCTAGTGCAAGTGCACCCTGTTGATGCAAGTAATATAAAACTGAAAGTATTCTAGAGTATCGATCCCACAGGGAACGGATACAACAAAATTCAAGAGAATAAGCAAAGATGTTTTCAAATTGTAATTGTGGGTAACCGATGTAAAATAATAAGTGGGATGATTTTTGTTGTTTTTGAAAAGAAGAAATAAATATGCTAAAAGAGGGATTCAAATATGCTTTTGCTCTATTGAAAGAAATTGCGGCCTAATTGCAATTGCAATCCTTTGACTCAACACTTAAGCTTTGTAAACCGAATTCAACACCTATTCGACCTTCTATGAAGTATCTTTAGGAGGCTAAGCGATTAAACCTATATTTCTATGGCTAATACGAACTTAGTTAATTTTCAAACACAATTCTTTTGGTTTTAAAGGTTTTGCCCTATGTCTAGGGTCAAAAACAAATTCTTATGTCTAGGCTATTTTCCTTTATTGCTTTTATGAAAACCCAATTTTTATCTAACATTTTCAGAATTATACTCCAATTGTTGTATACTAATCTAGGTGATCAATCTAAACTAGTAATGAAAATTTCAATCAATAAAAGCAAACAATGCTATAAGATTAAGCAAGGTTGCTCTTACATATTAGGCCTTTATTCCTTTCTCTAGGGCATTCACATGTTTGAATCCCAAAGAAAGACTTAGCTCATTATTAAAGAAAAGAAAAATAATGACTTAAAAGAATGAAAGTGCATAACTAAAATAGAATTAATAAATACTTGAATAACAATTCAACAATAATGAAAGAACAACTAAAATTCTATTAATCAAAATAAATTCAGCAACTAATTAATTTCAACAAAAGGGAAGAAGAAAACAATAGATAAAACCTCAAAATTACAGCAACAATTAAGTTCTGAAAATAGAAGAAAATAACTTAAATAAAACAGAAAATAAATTCTAAGAACGGGAAGAACACAGGCCCTTTTACACTTCTTATTCAATCGACTCAACTCCACTTTTTTCAAAGGGAATTGAGCCTTCACTTCCTTCAATTTTCATTGAGGAATGATTGAATTTTGAAGTTGAAAGGGGCTGGAAAACAAAAGAAAAACAGCAGCAAACAAAAATAAAAATAGCAGAAATTTGACAGTAGAAATTTGACAGCAGAAAATCGTGGACAGCAGCAACTGTGGCCAAAAATGGCAGAAAACTGATCTGGTTCTTGAGGCTTCTTCTCCAATATTTATAGAGGAATTGGGCTAGAGTTTCCTTATTGAATGATGCATAAATATGGCTATAATCCCAGCTAAAATGGTGGAGACAATATGGCACAAAATTCCTAGATTTTAGGAGATTTGCAGATTTTTCTTTAATTTCCAGATCTCTCGAAATTGCAATTGCAATGCAATTGCATTTCTATTGCATTCTTCAAATTCATGCACAAAAACATCAAGTAAGTGTGTTTTTCATTTTCTTTTGCTTTATTTTATTCATTTACTTAATTTAAAAGGCTTCCAACAATAATTCAATTTAAACCAACTATTTGCTAGCCTTTTTATCTAATAACACACATAAAATAACAAGAATAACTAAGTATAAAGGCCAAATAATTCTCATAAATGAGAATTATCACACCCCCAAACTTGAGTTATTGCTTGTCCTCAAGCAATTGCAAAATAAATATAGAGACAAAAACACAAGCCAAAGCAGATTCTAAGAATAATTCTTTTGAAAAATACGCCTCTCAAGGGAGGTCTCATGCTTATAACACTTTAACTTTACTTTGATGCTTCCACTACATGCAACTTCCATGTCTCCCTTGTCTAAACAAAACACTTCCATCTCACAATCTCACATTGGATTCATACTACGTATTACCTTTAGTCAAGTTTTACTTAGTTGCTAAACAAGCTAACTTTACACGCTTTTCTTAACTACAAATGTCCCCCCAAACTTGTTTTTCACTGCTAGGATGCATACTTTTTTTTTCTCTCTTTTTTTTTAAAAAAAAATGGGACCTTTTTGTCATTGGTGCCTTCGTTCTAGCTTACTAACGCTTTTTGGTGAAAGTATCCAGCTACGAGCACTTATCACATCAAGGCTATTTTCACATACTCACTTCCTAAGCTAACCTTTCATGCAAAGGAAATCATGGGTGTCATGACTGCCCCTGGTTACTCAGTTAACTCTAGAAGGAGGAGTATCCCTCTTTTGTTTTTTTTTAATCTTAGCAGCTGTTACAACAACATAATATTACAACAACATACTATTACAACAGTAGTATTACATATATTACATGACTCATCCCCCCAAACTTAAATGGGTCAATGTCCCCATTGACCAAGGATAGCACAAGGGGTGATTTGCAAAACATCTAAGCTAGACTCTCCTAAGGGGATTCAGTGTACAAACTTAGGTGAGTTGAGACTTGGGTGTTTTATAAAGACAAGGAATCATTAAGTTGTTTGTTTGGGAAGCATCTATGTAATGTTTCTAAGTATTTAATGAACTGAGCATACTCCAAAATTTCATCATTAAGGGTATTCAACAAGAACAAAACTAAAAGAAATCAGACAAGGAATGTGTTTGTCAATTTGAAAGCATTCACAATTGTTTTTTTTTTTTTAGTTTTTTTTTTTAATTTTATTTTATTCATAGCAAATAACTAAAGAAATCATAAAAGAACCTAACTAAACCTTAAACCAAAAGGAACAACAAATCACAAAAGCTGTAAAGATAGGTCAGAAAGAAACTCCCCTATGCGGAGAAAAATGTGTTGTTGCTGCCATTACTTTCTTCAGGGGTCTTGGAGTTTTGAAGAAGAATTGTTGGGAAGTCCGAACATTTATTTCTTTATCATTTTCTTTGACGTACTCCCAATACGTCGTGTTTGGTTGAGGTTCCTGAATTTGCAATTGCAAATTGCTTTTGCAATTATAATTGCAATTCTTTCATTTCGCCATTCCTTCTTATATTTTCCTTTGGCCTCGTATTTTCTTCTCTTTTTTTTTTCCACCTGAAACTCAAAAGTAAAGCATCAAAACGTTCACACAATTTCTCCTAAGTCATAGTTAACTTTTTGAAATTTCCAATTTCGAACTTAAAGTTGATTTATCGAACTCCCAGGTGAATCCTCAGGTAGAGGTGTTCCCTTAGCGGTCAACTTAAATACCTCAGCCTTGACAGGATTTTCCTTAGACAGAGACTCTCTAAATCAAGCTTCTTCATTCTGATTGGAATTTCATAAGTTGAAATTTTCTCTCTCTCTTTTTTTTTTATTTATTTTTTTAAAAAAGAAAATGAACGAAAAGATAAACTTATCCTATTCCAGTAGGGAGACCGCAACCATGTTCCTTCATTTTGCACCTAGGTCTTGATGATGGACGAGATTTCAGTCTTGGTTGAGGTGCTTTAATCACAACGGGTCTTGCCTGCTTGAGAGATTTACATGTGCCTTTGAAAGTAGAAATTGTAGTTGCAACTTGTGTCACATCCTGCAAATTGTCATCCTTCATACTCTCCTTTTTGCATTCTTCTTCATCTAACATTTCCTGCAAGCTGCAATAAGTGAAAGCAGGACATTCTAGTATTGGGAGCACTTTGGATGTTATTTGCCGTGAAATTGCAACTGCATAGCTCACTACAACTTCCTTAGGTAGTTCCTTCTCTTCTTGAGGTGGTTCTTCTTTAATCTCTTGTCTCCCTTCTGGCTCCTTAGTGTTTTCAAGAGTTGGAGCGCTTTCTGCTTTTACTAGGAGTTTGAGATCCTCATATTCGAATTTACTTGGAGTCACCGCCTCGAATTCTTCTTTTTCTTCTTGCTTGAAAGTCTCTGTATTGTTGAGCAAAATTCCTTGAGACCTGTTCTGCAAATCATTTGCAATTTGTTCCATTTGGATCTCCAAATTCTGTAAAATTGTGGTTTGGCTTTGCATCACAACATCGCACTTTGTCATGTATTCCCTCATGAGTTCTTCAATGCTAGGCTCTTTTGGAATCATCTTCTCTTGTTGGAAACACTAGTGTTGATGTTGATTTGCAAAACTGGGTAGAAATCCATAACACAAAGAATCAGGATTATAAGGACAATTATCAAATGAATGACTTCCTTTACAATAAATACAAGAAATAGAAGGGATAGGATTAGTAGGATCTATAGAATTTCTCATCATCAAAGTTTCCATCGTGTAGCTTAATGATGAAGCTTGTGCGCTCAATGTTGCAATGATGTCTTCCATCTTGTTGATTATCTCAAGCAATTCAATCCTAAGTTGTGTCTTTCTCCTCTTGAAATTGCTCTCCCTCAACCTGCAAAACAAAGAAAACAAGAATTGGGCTTTTCCTTGAAAAGAGGATAATTGCAATTGCAATCTGATTGCAATCTGGGCTAAAAAAGTTGAATTTTGTTAATAAAGTCGTTCCCCAACAACGGCGCCAAAAACTTGATCGAACTGAAACGTAGGGCTTAAAGAAAATATTTGTAAATTAAAACACGCTTCAGTCTAGTGCAAGTGCACCCTGTCGATGCAAGTAATATAAAACTGGAAGTATTCTAGAGTATCGATCCCACATGGAACAGATACAACAAAATTCAAGAGAATAAGCAAAGATGTTTTCAAATTGCAATTGTGGGTAACCGATGTAAAATAATAAGTGAGATGGTTTTTGTTGTTTTTGAAAAGAAGAAATAAATATGCTAAAAGAGGGATTCAAATATGTTTTTGCTCTATTGAAAGAAATTGCAGCCTAATTGCAATTGCAATCCTTTGACTCAACACTTAAGCTTTGTAAACCGAATTCAACACCTATTCGACCTTCTATGAAGTATCTTTAGGAGGCTAAGCGATTAAACCTATATTTCTATGGCTAATACGAACTTAGTTAATTTTCAAACACAATTCTTTTGGTTTTAAAGGTTTTGCCCTATGTCTAGGGTCAAAAACAAATTCCTATGTCTAGGTTATTTTCCTTTATTGCTTTTATGAAAACCCAATTTTTATCTAACATTTTCAGAATTAGACTCCAATTGTTGTATACTAATCTAGGTGATCAATCTAAACTAGTAATGAAAATTTCAATCAATAAAAGCAAACAATGCTATAAGATTAAGCAAGGTTGCTCTTACATAGTAGGTCTTTATTCCTTTCTCTAGGGCATTCACATGTTTGAATCCCAAAGAAAGACTTAGCTCATTATTAAAGAAAAGAAAAATAATGACTTAAAAGAATGAAAGTGCATAACTAAAATAGAATTAATAAATACTTGAATAACAATTCAACAATAATGAAAGAACAACTAAAATTTTATTAATCAAAATAAATTCAGCAATTAATTAATTTCAACAAAAGGGAAGAAGAAAACAGTAGCTAAAACCTCAAAATTACAGCAACAATTAAGTTCTGAAAATAGAAGAAAATAACTTAAATAAAACAGAAAATAAATTCTAAGAACGGGAAGAACACAACCCTTTCCACTTCTTATTCAATCGACTCTACTCCACTTTTTTCAAAGGGAATTGAGCCTCCACTTCCTTCAATTTTCATTGAGGAATGATTGAATTTTGAAGTTGAAAGGGGCTGGAAAACAGAAGAAAAACAGCAGCAAACAGAAATAAAAACAGCGGAAAATTGACAGAGAAAATTTTGACAGCAGAAATTTGACAGCTGAAAATCGTGGACAGCAGCAACTGTGGCCGAAAATGGCAGAAAACTGATATGGTTCTTGAGGCTTATTCTTCAATATTTATAGAGGAATTGGGCTAGGGTTTCCTTCTTGAATGATGCATAAATATGGCTATAATCCCAACTAAAATCGTGGAGACAATATGGCACAAAATTCCTAGATTTTAGGAGATTTGCAGATTTTTCTTTAATTTCCAGATCTCTCGAAATTGCAATTGCAATGCAATTGCAATGCAATTGCATTTCTATTGCATTCTTCAAATTCCTGCACAAAAATATCAAGTAAGTGTGTTTTTCATTTTCTTTTGCTTTATTTTATTCATTTACTTAATTTTTTTTTTTTTTGGAAAAAAAAACAACCTGCAATTAACCACCATCCGAAATGGGTACAAAAAACTCCCCTTCTAATAAAGAGGAAATCCACTCCGGGAAAGAACCTTCCCATACAGACCGATTTCCATCCAAGAACTCGAGACTACAAGAAGCGCTTGCCATTGCCGCCGATCTTGCCAGTGCATGTGCCACCGAATTGCTAGATTGTGAGCATTTGCTAAAGGTAACCTCACCCAAAGAGTCAACACACTCCCAAATCTCCTCTATTAGAAAGTTAATTTCAGATAGATCTTCATCTTCTTTTCGCAGGAGCCTGATGATTTCCAGAGCATCTGATTCAGCAACTACATCAACGTCTCTGGGCTTGATTCTACTGATCTCTTTCAGGCCTTCCAACATTGCTTTTGCTTCCAGAACTTTGACCGGCCAAGAAAAAGGGATCTGTTGACACCCTGCACAGATGAGAGATCCATTTGAGTCTCGAACCGCCCACCCGATTCCCCCCCTTTTTTGTTTGTCACTCCACGAGGCGTCTGAATTGATTTTCCACGAATGTTGCGGGGGGGAGTCCATTGCGACTGTCTCAACAAGCTTTCCAGCCTCGGGTGCTCCTGGTTTGGGTAATCTTCTCCCTCATAAACCTCAACTGCTGAATTTAGTAATTTGTCTAGTCTTTTTGAATCAACAGTTTGGCCTGAATTAAGCAGTTTATTTCGTAGAGTCCATATGCACCACATAATTGTTGCTATTCTCCTTGCTTATTCTGCTTTTGTGTTATCTACCACCCAGTCCCAGTAGCATGTTGGATTCCATCCTTCCCTACAAGAATTGAAAAGGTTAATAAAACTGGGAACATAATTTAACCAAATAGGTTTAATCTGCTTACACTCCCAAATGACATGGGTGGTAGTCTCTACTTTCGCCCTGCAAAATAAACACAAGCGGTTAATGTCAATTCCTTTATTTGTAATATTACACCGAGTAGGGATGATGTCTTGGATGATTTTCCATGCTCCTATTTTGATCTTTGGAATAACTTTGAGCTTCCATAGGAATTGCCATCTCTCCTTTATCCTGTTTTGATCTGAAGGGGAAGCCTTCTCGCAGTTCGAAAGGTGAGAAGCCAAGTGGTAGGCACTTTTGACAGAGAAGATTCCTTTTGGGCTGCAGTTCCAAATAATCTCGTCCTTGGCTCTTAATCCCCCAGGAACCATATTCAAAATTATTTCGGCGCCCAACGACCCAAAATGTTCCTTGATCAAATCTTCCTTCCATCCTCCTCTCTCATCCATAATGCTCTTCACATAATTGCCTTTTAAGTTATGCTTAAGCAATAGAGGAGTACTGCTTCCTTTCACATTAAGCCAAGGGTCTTGGTCAATTTTGATGTACTTCCCATTCCCCACCTTCCACCTGTAGCCTTCTTTAAACAGATCGCGCCCCCAAATGATACTTCGCCAAGTCAGGGAGGGGTTATTTCCAAGCGGGGCCTCCAAAAAGTTCCCATCTTTGAAATATTTTCCTTTTAGAGTTTGGGCCAGCAAACTGTTTGGATCTCTAATGATTCTCCAGCTCTGTTTAGCCAGCATAGCCTGATTGAACAGATTGAGGTCTCTAAAACCCATACCCCCACAGTCTTTGCTGGTACACATCTTTCTCAAACTCCTCCAATGAGCTTTTCTTTTACCTTCATAATCTCCCCACCAGAATCTTGCACATAGTTTATTGATTTCGTCGCACAGCCCTTTTGGGATCCTGAAACAGCTCATTGTGTAGTTTGGTATCGCTTGCACCACAGCTTTAATCAAAATCTCCTTTCCCCCTAACGAAAAGAGCTTTTCTTTCCACTTTTGAAGGGCGCTCCACACTTTTTCTTTGATCCTTTTGAACATAGCATTCTTATCTCTCCCCGATTGAGAAGGCATTCCGAGATAGGAACCTAAAGAGTTGCTGCATCTGACTCCCAAAATGTTGCTGAGATCAGCCGCCCTTGTAGGATCAATGTTTTTGCTAGTCATAAACGTCGACTTCTCGTAATTTAACATCTGTCCTGACGCTTTCTCATAGGTATTGAGTACTTCCTTTATAGTAATGCTGTCTTCGGTCGTAGCTCTAAAAAACAGGAGGCTGTCGTCTGCAAAAAAGAGGTGAGTTAGCGGTGGACTATTCTTACTAATGCTTAAACCTTGCAACTTGAGATGTAACACTTCCCTGTTTAGAAGAGCCGAGCGACCTTCCGCGCACAGAAGGAACAAGTAAGGGGAAAGGGGATCTCCCTGTCGCAGTCCTCTATTTGGTTTGAACTCTTCTTGAGGAGTCTCGTTCAACAAAACCGCATAACTCACTGACTGGACGCAATTCATAATTTTCTCAATCCAGCTATCTTCAAAACCCATCTTCTTCATGATTCTCCTTAGGAAATTCCACTCAACTCGGTCATAGGCCTTGCTCATATCGAGCTTTAAGGCCACATATCCTTTCTTACCCTTTCTTCTATTATTCAAGTTATGTATACATTCAAACCCCAATACTACATTATCAGATATTAGCCTTTTGGGTACGAAAGCTGCTTGAGTGGGGGATATAATTGAGTCTAACACCTTTTTCATTCTGTTCGCTAAAGCCTTCGCAATCATTTTGTATATTACGTTACATAAGCTGATTGGTCTGAACTCTAACATTTTCCTAGGATTTGGAGTTTTAGGAATCAACGTAATCAGGGTTTTGTTTAACGGCCCCAGATCTTTACCTTTGTTTAGCACATCCAAACACAGTCTCGTAGTTTCCTCCCCTATGATATCCCAGTATTTTTGGAAAAATAGAGTGTGAGCACCATCAGGACCTGGAGCTTTTGTTGGATTCATACTGTTGAGAGCAAGTTCTATCTCATTCTTGTTAAACGGCCTAGCCAGCTCCAACCTTTGCTGAGTGTTTATTTTCATACTTAGCCCTTCAATAACTTTGTCAATGGCTTCTTCTTGCTGGTTGTAGGAGCTAAACAAGTTCATAAAGAATTCCGTTGCTACTTTCCCGATCTCTTCCTCCTTTTCCACCCAACACTTCGTACTGTCGTAAATACCTTGGATGTTGTTCCTTTTTTTCCTCTGGGAGGCCTTTGCATGGAACCATCTGGTATTTCTATCTCCCCACTTAAGCCAGTCTTCTCTCGATCTAATTTCCCAATACATCTCTTCTTCTTCCAGAAGCCTTTCAAGCTCATTTTCCTCTTTTGCGAGATCCCTATCGTTTTTTCGCTCATTTGCACTTTCCTTCTCATTAATTTCCTTGTACTTTCTTGCTATTGCTCCCTTTAGGGAGCCTTGTAATCTCCTTTTGTTCCACTTATCCAGATTTTCCAAGCATCCCATTATCTTGCTTTGGAAAGTTCCCACTTCTCCTCTAGGCTGCTCTGCCCAATAGCTTTTAATAATCTCATTGCACTCTTCAAACTCAACCCATGCTTCTTCAAATCTCACTTTTTTCTTTTTTTTGGTAGCTTTCCTTTCTTCAGCTCTTTTGATGTCAACAATAATAGGCATGTGATCAGAATTATGATAATTGCCGTGTTCCACAACGATCTCTTTGAAAGTATCCTCCAGAGCAGCATTTATGAAAAATCTGTCCAATCTTTCTCTGATTTGATTTCTTCTATCCTTACCTCTCTTCCACGTAAAGAGATCCCCTTTATAACCTAGATCCATCAGATGGCACTCGTTAATGGCTTCTCGGAAATTATCCATTAATCTTTGATCTTTAACTCCCCCCCCCCTTCTTTTTCTGAACTGAACATAATTTCATTGAAATCTCCACCTATAAGCCAAGGGAGATTATTAATTTCTTTCAGTCTTTTTAGAAGCTTCCAAGACTCGACCCTCTTTTCGGCGATCGAATTTCCATAAAACCCCGTGAATCTCCACCACTGCGAGTTTGTTTTAACTGTCACGTCTATATGACCTGATGAGAAAGAATTGACTTCAACCTCTGATCTTTTGTTCCACAGAAGAAGAAGGCCCCCACTTTTTCCAGCACTTGGTACTCCCAAGCTGCTGTCATAGCCCAATTCATTCCTTATAACAGTGTCCCTAGTTCCGTTGCTCTTTGTTTCTGAAATAAAGACGATAATAGGGTTGCTTCTACGCACTTCGCTGCGTAAGCTACGGAGCGTTCGAGGATTCCCCAAGCCTCGAACGTTCCAGCATAAAATTTTCATGGCGTCCGGCGGGGCTGTGGAACAGCCTCCGCCGATATCCCTTTGATAGTTTCAAAGTAATGATTGCACTGTTTTTTGTTTCCTTCTTCCCGGATGTCCGTGTCTTCTGTGCCTTCAGCGAAAGTGTGTTTACTCCCCGATAATGTGAAATATTTACTTTCTGTTTGTTCCTCCTGTTGTTGGCGCGTCACCCGTTTCCATTTTTTTTGTGGCCTGTTTCCCGAGCTTAAATAGTTGCTTTGGCCTTCAATACTTATGTGTTGACTTGGTAAGTCTCTTATGGGCCCATTAGCACTTTGGGCCCCTTTTTGTAACAAAATAACCTTTTGACTTTCTTTCTTCAGAATTTCGAGGTCTTTTCCTTCCGTTGGGTCAGCGGTGCAACTAGCTACTTCCATTTTGCCCAATTGTCCCGTCGCTTCCTTGGCTAGATTCAAATTTTCCGTACTCTGATGTTCCATCAAATCTTTTCCTTTTTGCTTGTCAATTTTGGGCTCTGTCATAGCCGTTTCTTCTGACCCTTCTTTGCTGTTTAATTTTTGTTCTTTTCCTAGGTTTGCCGGAGTCTCTAGTTTCCGGCTATCCGACTGTTCTCCGATGACTTCATTTGTTGGTCTAAGCCGCACTGCTACTTCTTCGTCTTCGTCATCAATAACTGTCTCTGTGCTTTGATTCCAGGCGTGGTTCCGTATTCCTCTACTTCGACCTTTTCCTCTTTGGTTGAGAAATCTCGTGTTTTCCCTTCCTTTGCCGTTTTGTCCTTTCTGTTTGTAACTTGCTCTCAGCAATTCCCCAAATCTGATATCTTCCTTCTTAATCTCCTCTTCCTCGCAATTTTTGACAAGGTGTCCTAGTTTACCACAACCGTAGCAGAAATCTGGGAGTTTTTCATAAGTGATTGGGATCCACACCTCTTCAGCCATCGGTCCTATTTTAATATTTGTTCCTCTCTTTATCGATTCCAATGTGTCTATCTTTATTTTCACTCTCAGTGTCTTGCCTGAACATTCTCCTTTTGCGTCTGTTTCCACTTCAACAAATTGTCCTACCGAGTTTCCTAGGCCTCCGCCCATTTCCTGGAAAAACATATCATCGGTAAGTCCTCAAAGTGAATCCAAAAATTTGTGTACCTGAACTCTAGAGTGGACAGTCGGCTGCTGCCTTTTATGTTTTCAAACAGAACGAGAGCTCTGTCATAGATCCAAGGTCCCCCCTCTGTTATCCTATCTTTATCCTTTTTGGATCTAAATTTACATATAAACAGATTTTTTCCAAGCGGACTAATATCCACTTTCTCCTCCAAGTTCCATATTCTTGGCATGATCATCTTGAATATTTCACCACTTACAGCTTTTTTTGTTAAAAGCTTGCAAAAAGAGGCGTTTTGAAAATTTTCGTTTGATGCATCCAGTTCATCGTCTTCCACTTCGAAAACTCTTGCTTTTTCCTCTGCTGTGAGATTGAGTTTGCTAAGTTGACTGTTTAAGGATTCCATCCCCATTTTTCCCCAAAAGATCCCCAATGGACCCCAAGAAAACAACCGGAGTTGCCCACTTCGCTTCTAGTATCTCAATCCCTGGGAGAGAGAGATGCTAAAGCCCCCGACAACCTTTCCTAAATTACGTCATTCATTTACTTAATTTAAAAGGCTTCCAACAATAATTCAATTTAAACCAACTATTTGCTAGCCTTTTTATCTAATAACACACATAAAATAACAAGAATAACTAAGTATAAAGGCCAAATAATTCTCATAAATGAGAATTATCACTCTCGTCCATGCAAGCTCGCTCTAGCTCTATCGCTCTCGTCCCTGTACACTTGCTCTAGCTCTGTAAATTCCTCCATCAAATCCACAAACTATCGCAAACATGCATAGAACTAGAACAACCATAACCTCGCCCTATATCGCAAACATGCACAAAACCAAAACAACCACGAACAAAACAATAAACGAAGGAATTGGTCGGTTTAGGCTTACCGTTTCAGAGAAAGGACGTGTCACTGGTGAAGATGAACGATAGTGACAAAGTAATCTGGCGGTGATGAACGTCTATGGACGGAGAGAGAGTGAGTTTCGAATGTAAAGTAAAAGAAGTGAGAGAAATACTGTTCGTTTGTTTTTTAAATGATGACTCGAAATGGAGGACTAAACGACCACTGAAGCGAGAGCGTGAGAGAACAAGGGAATTACGAGAGCGAGAGCGAGTGTCAATTATGAGCGCGACCCTATTATTTCTGATGTTGCATCCTCACATCTTCCTATTGTGCAGAATAATCATTCTATGCAGACTCGTAGTAAATCTGGTATATTCAAAAGAAGAGTTTTTGTAGCTACTACCCATGTTGGTTCTGATTCAGAGCCATCTTCCATCACAAAAGCCTCTAAGATATCAGTTTGGCAGCAAGCAATGCGTGATGAATATGAAGCTTTGATAAAACAGGGTACTTGATTTTTGACTCCTTTGCCTACTGGTAAAAGTGCCATTGGATGTAAGTGAGTCTATAAAGTAAAAAGAAACCCTGACGGAAGTATTGCTCGATATAAATCCCGCCTTGTGGCCAAGGGCTATCATCAGGAAGGGGGGATAGACTATGATGAAACATTTAGTCCTGTAGTCAAGAAACCAACAGTGAGGATTATATTGTCTCCCGTTTCTCACTTTAATTGGGAGCTACGCCAACTAGACGTAAAAAATACTTTTTTACATGGATATATACATGAGGAAGTTTTTATGCAACAACCACAAGGTTTTGTTGATCCTTCACGGCCACATCATGTTTGCAAGCTTGTCAAATCTCTATATGGTCTCAAACAGGCACCTCGTGCTTGGTTTGAGTGCTTCACCTCCCATTTATTACAACTTGGTTTTGTGGCTTCACAAGCTGACTCATCTCTCTTTGTTCGAATTATTGGGAAGTCCATCATCTATCTACTACTCTATGTCGATGACATAATTGTCACAGGGAACTCTTCTTCATATATTGCTGAATTGATTTCTCAATTACAAGCCAGTTTCGACATGACTGACTGTGGGAATCTAAAATTCTTTCTTGGCTTGGAGATTAATCGTTCGACCAACGGTATCTTTGTTACTCAGACGAAATATACAAAGGATTTGCTGACCAGATATGACATGAGTAGTGCCAAATCCTGCAACAGTCCAATTACCCTACAAGCTTGTATAGACATTGGACAACCATGTTCTACAGAAGATGCTCAATCCTTCAGAGCAATCGTTGGTGCCCTCCAATATCTTACATTCAACAGACCAGATATTGTATTTTCGGTGAGCAAGTTATCTCAGACAATGCACTCTCCCTGTGCTTCTCATCTGGTGGCTGCCAAACGAATCCTTCGGTATCTTGGAGGGACTATGACTAGAGGAATATTGTTTCAGAAAACTTCTGCTGATCCTTTTCTGCTCACGGCATACTCTGACTCAGATTGGGCAGGCGATCACCTTGATCGTCGTTCAACCACTGGCTTTGTGATCTATTTAGGTCCTAATCCTATTTCTTGGGCTGCTAAGAAACAAACGATTGTATCAAGAAGCTCCACAGAAGCTGAGTATCGAGCCCTCGCCACCACAACTACTGAACTTTTTTGGCTTCGCCAACTGCTTAGAGAGCTTCATATCTTCAGTACTCAGGCACCTCCCTTGTTTTGTGACAATAATTCTGCTATACAACTTGCGCGCAATTCTGTCTTCCACGGCCGAACAAAACACGTTGAAATAGATTTTCATTTCATCAAAGAACGTGTTGTGCGAAAGGATATCAGTCTTCACTATATTTCTACAAATCAACAGCTTGCAGACCTCTTTACCAAACCCCTTACCACTAGCCATTTATCCTTTCTTAGAGACAAACTCATGTCTTTGACATTTGTTTGAGGGGGGATGTAATTGTAGTAGTTATTATTTGTTAAATACGTTATTATCAGTTGTATGATTAGTTAACATCACTCTATAAAAGAACCTTGTACAACACCATTTAATCAGCAATGAGAAATATCTTCACGTTTTGTGAAGAATGTTACAATTTTGAGTGGTGATTTCGGGTGGACTATTAATGCTAGTAATTATTAAGAAAGTGGGTCTACGTTCATCCTATAAGTGAGAGGAGAGTTAGTTAGAAAATGGCCAATCTTGAGCTACCTCATTTATACCATTTTAATGGGGACACGATTTTTAGGATTTTTTTTCCACACACAACCCAATTCTTTTAAAAAAAAGTGAGATAAATTGATCGATGTAATTAAATGGACTTTATTAGTTAGCCTTAGCCAAAGGTAGAGGGCATTATATTATCAAGTAGGGAGGCAAACAATTAAATTTTATATGGCTATGTTTAGGATATCAAAATATTTTTGCATCGGCCATTAGTACCCTTCACTTAAAAGCCATTGTGTTTGAGAGAACTGTAAAAATACGTTTAGAAAATGTTAAAAGCAACTTAAAAGTGGCGAAGCACTTGTAATAAAGCTTCTTGATCAAAATGCTTAGATGGTAAAAAAAAAAAAATACCATAAGTACTTTTAACAATATATAGCTAAACATTAATGTGATTTGTTATGAAGTATTTTTTTGTTAAATGTTTATAACGAAAGTATTTTTGGTAAACAAAAAACCTCCAAAACACATTTTAACCGTGTGTTTGGAGTATTTTTAAAATAAGTGTTGTATGATAAGAACTCTATTAAAAAAAGAAAAATACTTAAAAGATGAGTTTGAGACGACTTTTAGAAAAGCATTTAGATGAAAATATTTATTTGGTAAGTACTTTTAGAAAACAACATTGACTAAATGTTGCTTCAAAAATCACTTTACATGCTTTTCAGTGTTTTTAGACTTTCATGTTCATTTTTTTTTTTTTATCTAATCAGCATGAAATTTCTAAAATTATTATTCACTTTTTTAAAAGTCATCCTAAATTCACTCTTTATCTTTTAAAAATGTTTCTAGAATAAGTGTTTTCAACAATAATGCTTTACTAATAATAAAAACTTTTAGTAACAAGAAGCTTAACAACAAATCAATTTGATTTTTGGTTTCCTAGTAAAAGTATTCTCACAAAATATTTATGACTTTTCTTAAAAGCACTTTTATGTTAAAAAAAGGGAAGAAACACTTTTGGATATGTCATAAAAACTAAACTACTCCTTGGTGTATGTTTGGGAGTGATTTTGGAAAAAAAGATTTAAATACAATTGATTTTATAAAATTGATTTTCATATAATCATTTTAATGTTTAGTTTGAAGTGATTGTCATATAATTAAAAGTGATTTTGAGTTATTAATGTTTGGTTTCAAAAGTGATTTTAGAATTACCAAATTCCTAAAAATGACATTAAATTTGAGAACTTATTTAACTAATCAATTATTTAACTATTTACTAAGCAATTATGATAGAAAGATTTATATATATAACTACATGTATTAAATTAATGCAATTACAATTAAATCTAGAAATGTTTGCATCATTAAGAACTTAAACTACCTATTATGTATTGAAATACAAACTATATTATAAAGACACCAACAAGACATAAGAAGTTATGCAATTTTCTTCAGCTCTTCTTCCATCTCTTCCATGCCAAGAAATTTCACTTTCCTCGATAATACTCGACTAGTTTCTTTCATGAGGAGAGCAAATCTTCATCAGACTTGAACTCAGAAGGAGATAATTGCTTCGTTTCTCAAAATCCTACAAAAGGAAACATAAAGAAAATCCATTAAACAAGTAATAAACTTAATCAACCAACATATCAATCGAAAGGAAATTAAAAAACTGAAAAAATTGAAGCTAATGACATCGAAAAATCCATCAACACATCAATCAGAACAGAACCAAGACCTCCACATACTAAAACAATAGAAAAAGAAGTCTGGACACAATGATATTTGAAATTGAAAGACTCATTTTAAAAGAATGATATCAAAACTTTTGTTACAAATAAAAAGTGAAAGTCAACTGGAAAATAGTATATTTGATCTAAATGTTGACATGTCAATTTGGACAAGTTTCTCCTCAGCAATTTCTAAACAACTTTATTTTTTAAAAGAATAGTTCTTTGCTTTCAATAATAATAACAAAGTTATCATCAATTTCTTTTCCATTCCAGACCTCAAATATAAACAAACACAACGAAACCAATACATCTACATATGACATACCAAATGCTTAAAACGAGAGAATGACCAAATAATTTAGGATTGATGCAATTCATTACCAAAAAACTTGTACTTGTTTTAAAATAAAATTTAGCATAACACTAGTTTGAATGATCCAAACTGTGTAGTAGTTAGCTTGTCTAGGAAGCCCAGTAGAGAGACCCTATTTGACATTATGCAGTTAGAAATTTTATGTTGTTTTTTGTGAAGAATATAAATAAACATGCAACTAACACAATGAAGTAAAAAATGAATAAATAAAAGAAGAAGAACTTTGCCCACCGTGTTGCCAAGTATACAAGTTGAATGGGGATAAATATTACTACTCATGTTTAAGAACCTAAAATTAGGATAATTTTAACATTAGAAAACTTTCTAATTTTTAACAGAGAACCATAGTTTAGATTGTAAAGAAATCATGATTACACACCACTACCAAACAAACAACATTTCAACAATAATCTTGCCAAATCAGCTCTAGCAATGCCAGGACAGTAACACTCCAAATCAATATGTTGTGAATCTCTATAGCAGAAAATCAGTACATGCCTTAGTTAGAGGTCGTGGTCTATTCGCAGATTAATACCTTCATTATTTGAGGCATTAATTTAGAAATTAGAAGCCATTAAGTCATTATTGTTTTATTCTTATCGGTGAAGAATCCCCATGACACTCCATTCTTTTCCTCTCCTCTTCATGACTGTTGCTTTATGTATTCTCTAACCAAATTGGTTGCTATAAATACATCTTGAGTTTGTTTTTTCCTTCCCTTAATTCTTCAAAACATAAAAGGATCTTCGCATCAACTCTCAATGGTAATATATTAAATATAGAGAGAGCACAAAAGATGTAAAAAGAAAAGGATGCTTGAGAAATTTAACTTGGATAAAATTCTCCATTTTCTTCCCATCCAAACAAAACTTTAAACAAGGTATTAATAATGGGTCGGGATTCTTTAGAGAAAAAAAAAACAGCTAAAGAGGCACCGCCTTCGGTATGAAAGACGTCCAATAAATGGGAAATCAAGAAACTCCTATTTCAAAAACTTCCCTACTAGCATCATCTCTTAAAATCTCACAACCAGAAACGAAACCCGATAACAAAAAATAGCAATAAAATATCCAAACGCCATGTTTTCTTTAGCAAATAAGAAGCCCTAAACCAGCCAATAACGATCAAGCTCAAATGTCCATTAATCTAAAATTTTACAAGGCTACACAAAACCAATCTCTTCCCCACCACAAAATTCCAAAAATCACAATCGAAACAACCCAAACGAATCTCATTACCCCAAATTGAAACAAAATTATACAAACAAACAACAAAATTAGTGAAGAAACTACAAGTCCAAAACTCAAACACGGATAAAGATAACACCTACCTGAGAAACCAAAGAAGCAATCACGAGAATATGGAGATGTTGCAATGAGAGCTAGGGCTTAAAATGAAGAAATAAAGGAGCCTGCAATCGAGAGAGCCTCTAGTCGAGGGAGAAAGAAACGAGAGTTGGGCTGAAATTTTCTTTTTAATATATGGGCATTTTTGGTATTTCCACCATTGAATAGAATGAGGGTAAATATGAGAGGTGATTCCCGGTTCATTACCTAAACAACAATCACCTACCAACTAATACTTTAAAAATCAATTTTAAATGATTTTAGATTTTTTCAAAATCAATTTTATCCATTTACCAAACATCAACTATGGAGAAGAAAGTGATTTTGATCACGCCAAAATTACTCCCAAACCTACCCTAGTTCGTTGTAAAAAGCACTTCTTATTGAAGGCCAATGAGAAAAATCCATTTAGACTGTTAAAATATGTAATCCACTCTCCATTGTCCCCCACTTTGTCTCCCACCTTTTATTGTTTTACTCCCCACTTGCATTATTCTCGTATTTATACATCTATTGTGTTGCTCAATAATCAATGAAGAAGAAATGTAGTCCATTAGAAAATCTACATAGACAAAACAATTGAAGAAGCCCCAACCAGCTTCCATATCCTCAATAACTACCAAAAGGCACAATCACATCTCTTTCACTCCCCGTTCCTAATCTTCCCTCACACAAAAACGCAAACCATTACTCCATTCTCTCTCTGCAACATTGTCAAAACCTCCGACCGGAAAATGGTTCACCCTGTGGAAGACGCCGACGAGTGGAGCCCCTTCGGCTCTCTCACCACCGACGAGTTATGCGCTCGCCATTCTGTAAGTCACGGCTCCGAGTTCATCACCAATTCCAGAGGCCTTAAGCTTTTCACTCAGTGGTGGACTCCTCTCCCTCCGATCAAGCCAATCAGAATCTTCGCCATCGTCCATGGCTTCATCGGTGAATCTAGCCGGTTCATTCAACTCACTGCCGTGCACTTCACTAAGGCTGGATTCATCACCTGCGCCATCGATCACCAAGGCCATGGATTCTCCGAAGGCCTTCTCTACCACATACCTGACATTAACCCCGTCCTCGACGACTGTATTTCGTTCTTCGACACGTTTCGTGACCGTCACGCGCCGTCGTTGCCTTATCAAGATTGCACTTCTCATCACGCTCCGTCGAACCGACCGCTCGCGTCCGTGGAATGGCGGCGTTTTGAACGGCGCGATGTGCAGAATCAGCGCCAAGTTCAAACCGCCATGGCCTTTGGAGCACTTCCTATCCCTAGCGGCCTCTCTGATTCTGACTTGGCAAGTGGTTCCTACGCGCAGATCTATACCGGAGGTATCCTTCAAAGTTGACTGGAAGCGGAAGCTTGCGGTGGCGAGTCCCAGGCGCGTGGTGGCGCGCCCACGTGTGGCAAAGGCGCAGGAGCTCATGAGAGTGTGCAGAGAGCTGCAGGAGAGGTTCGACGAGGTGGAGATTCTGCTTCTGATAGCGCACGGCGGCGACGATGTGATCTGCGATCCGGCGTGCGTGGAAGAGCTTTACCGACGCGCCGCCAGCAAAGACAAGACGCTGAAGATATATCCAGGTATGTGGCACCAGTTGCTTGGAGAGCCAACAGAGAACGTGGAGCTTGTTTTTGGGGATATGGTTGAGTGGCTCCGGACTAGGGCCGCCGGAGATGCCTCTGCGACGGCGGGCGGAGGGGAGTGACTCGCCGTCGAGGCTGAATCTGTTCTCTGGTTTAATTTGGTTTTGGAATTGAAGTGCATTTATGTGAATTTAATGTTGATTTAATAAATGTTAGTTTTGAGGGTTTTGACTCAATAGGGGAAAATGTTTGATCGGTTGGAATTGGAAGACAGTGCCACTAGAGGACAAGGGGTTGCTTTGTTTCGGAATTATCTTCAAGAATAATTTTCTAGTGGTTTATGAGTTTATAATTTTGAAAGGAAGAGTAAAAGACTACCCATAAAAATTATTTTAAATAAAATCACAATTTCTAATGATAATCAGGAAATTGTTAGGCCCACTTGTACCTGTGGAGTATAGATTGGGTTTGTTATCAATTCTTCTAAAATTAATTTGGAGCAAACTAACTCCAACTTATCAAGATTTGTTTTTTTTTTTGTTTTTTTTTCTTTGAAACTATCAAGATTTTGTTTGATGTCTATTTAATAGCTATCTTGATGCCAAAATAAGCTTAGTTGGCTTGTAACATTGATTAAGAGGTCAAGAGATTTGAATTCTCAACCTCCGAATGTTATTAAACTTAATAAATAAATAAATAAATACCTATCTTGATTTCTCTTTATTATGAAAACAATGCTTGATAGTAGAGGTATATAACTCAATAGTTAAGATGCTTATACATTCTTTAAAGTCGAATTTTCAATTTTCAATCTTGCATTTGTTGGAAAAAAAATTATGGTTAAAATTTTAGTTTATGAACTTTCACGTTTGTGTCTAATAGATTCTTAAACTTTCAATTTTGTGTCAAATGAGTTATTGACCTATTCGATATTTTTTAAAAAATCACAAGTTTTTTGTATACAAAATTGAAAGTTTATAATCCTATTAGACGCATAATTCAATTGTCTAATAAATCTGTTAATTTTAAAAAATGTTGAGCATGCCAAAAACTTTTTACACACAAAATTAAAAGTATAGGGATCTATATTAGATACTTTTAAATAAATGGATTTACTAGATACAAAATTGAAAGTTTTAAGAATCTATTAGATATTTTTTAAAAAAGTTATTAGATACAAATTTTAAAGTTCATGAACTAAACTTGTAATTTAATTAAAAAAAATGAATAATATAATATACTAAAGTTATTAATATTAAAATATTAGGTCTTAAATGGGTGTGAACATCAGGAAGAACCATTTGGGCCGGGCGTAGGCAATATGACACATTCGAGCTCCCATTCCGTGTGTAAAATGTAACTGGGCTTGTTTCAGCCCATTCATTTTCCAATATTATGGCCCAGCCTATGAACCGGTTATATAAAACGTCGTCGTTTCTGTAAACACAGACCCAGACCGATTTACCATTTTCTCCACCATAAATAAAATGCTAACCGTTCCCGTCGCCCTAAGGGTAACAAGATTCTATATAAAGGCAAGAGCCGGAACTGGAAGCAAGCTGAACGTGACAAAATTGCGCGCAGAAGAATGGATGGTTTTTTGAAATTGCTCTGACGAGAAGTACAATCAAACCATGGTTCGAACTTCGAAGGTACTTTGGCTTACGATATCGTAGTTCGCAAGAAAACAGGTATTTCAGATGAATGAAAGTTTTTTTCCGATTCAATGCACGAGTCGGAGTCAGTGCTTTTCCTTTCAGAAAAGTCCGAATCGTTTTTTCTTTAATCATTAATCGCAATTGCTACGTCTCATCTCAAAGTTCCTAATTACGATTAGTCGATGAGGAAACCAAATAGTTTCTCGTATTACTCACTGTGATTGGCTCAGTAATCAATCAAATAGTTTCTCGCATTAATTATCGTAATTGCGATTTGATTAATATCTCTGAATTCATTTTATCAGTTGTTATTGTTATTTTGATGAGAATTTCGTATCAGCGATGGTTTTTAATGTGAATCGATGATCTTCATCGGTGGTTTCTTGTTGGTGTGATCCGCTTTACTTTAAAGTTGTATGTGACCTTTTAAGTAACTTTCTGACGAACTTCTTATTCTTCTTTGAATTTCATACTTCCTAGTTTTCTTCAATTTTTTTATGTAATACGATTGTAGTGTTTTTGGATTTATAGAATATTATGTCTAGTTAATTTTATTTTTACAAAGTTTTATACATCCAAGGATCGAGTTGCTTCCGCTTCACCTTAACAACATCGTGATTTGATTTTTGAGTCTGTCCATTTTTCAATTGTAACATCCAATTAGAAACATCTTGGTTGTAATATTCTCGAAAATATTTTATAAAAATTCTGTCCATTTTTCTTATTAATTTTGTCAACTGTTTAATAGTCATCATTTTCAACATTTCGAATGTTACTGTTTTAGTCTTAATTTTGTGTAGGTTTAAGTAACTCTTTAATATATTTTTTTTTGCTATTATTTGTAGAATTGTTAATTGTTATTCGATTTTGATGTATTCTGGTATATACATGTTGAATTGTTTATGTTTATGGAATAATAGGTTTTGTTGAAGATACCTTCCTGAGTAATCAAGAACCAGTAGACAGTAAACTAATGATAAAAATGAGCGAAGAGTGCCTTCTTTGATTATTATACACTTACTTCCTGAGTTCTTGTGCTTCTTCACTGGTGCAAATGCTTAGTTGTTTTGTTTATAGGTCTCAAAATACTATTTTAGTCCCTATACTTTGAAACTTTCTATTTTACTTCTTATACTTTTCTATACTTTCAATAAATCTTAAAAGTAATTCATACGGTTAGTTTATTGTTAACTTTTCTTTAAAAAATTTAGTCTCTATTAACATTCCTTCTATGAATTTTGGAAACATATTCACATTGCGTTTTTTCTTGCATAGAAATTATTATTATTATTTAACTAATTTTGATAAAAATTCAAATGACTAATTTAAGATTTATTGAAAGTACAAAGACTAGGTTTGAACATTTGAAAGTACAAAAACTAAAATAGAATGAAATTTAAAGTATAGGAACCAAAATGATATTTTAACCTTGTTTATGTATATATTCAATTCAAGGAATAAAGGAAACTTTCATTAGATGAAGCAAAATACAAAAGAATGCCCTTTTAAGAAAAAAAAAAAAACCAAAAGGATGCTTAGTTGTAGTAGAGTGAAGGGAAATACAAATAAAATTCTTCCAAATTGCTTTAATGAAAAAAGAGCTGAAGTTAGAAAAAGATTGTGTGCAAATAACTTCAAAGGAAGCCTTAAAAAGTTTGATATCCTAAACTTTCCATCTTTTATATTCATGAAGAATTTTTTTTGTTGTCCGCATGGCGTGGATTATTTTTCATTTGAAAAGTTTCACCATAAAGTACTCCTAACAAATTTTCTGAAAATAAATTTTTTGCCTTCACAGAATTATGTACTTAAAAATTTGGTTTATCTTTATCATCAATTTCGCTGTTGCTGAAACATCTACTTCTAAATAAATTCTATAGTACAATTTCTTTTGGTCCTAAAATAGAGAAAAAAAAATAGGGTTAAACTTAGAGCTTGTATCTAATTTTTCAGTTGGTGTACAAACAATTGCTGCTACCTCCTCCTTGATCAACCTGAGAATTTCTGAGACCTGCAGCGACATTGAGAGAAAGATAACAGTGAAAAATTAATGCAAGTTAATTGCTTTGAGATTGGCACAAAAACTTAGAATAAAGAAAAGAACTTGGAGCTATTACATCAAAATATTGCTGCAAAACTGGTGAATGTTGATTCAGAATCAAGTATATCTTCTCAATCAAGCTAAGAAGTATATCCACTTGATCCCCTAGAAGATCCACCTAATGGATATCAGATAGGAAATGTGGAAAAACAATTAAAAGATGGAAAATTATTTTCAAACTTGGATGCATCGATCTTTGAAGGTGTGGCAATATGTTAGGATAAACATTTGATCAACTTGAGCATATAGCTCAATTGGTTAAGACATATACCTTCGATCAAAAGGTCAAATGTTTGAATTCTCTCACCCCATATGTTGTTGAACTCAAAATGAGGGAAAAATATTTGTATTAGAATTGAGAATAGAACCTCATTTTCGGCTTTTATGAGATTTTGGCATCTTCTGATGAAAGCCTTCTTATAAAGTGATTCATTTTCTCGCAAAGAAGCCATGACTTGAGGTAGTGGATCCAAATTATGCTTCATTTCTTCCAATCTATCAACAGTAAACAGGAATTGCATTTATTTTCTTTAAACAACAAATTGTCATCTAAATATTTCTTAGGCACAGTTTGGAATGACTTTCTAAGTGCTTAAAAACATTTTTATAAGAGCTTAACATTTAAAAATCAATTTTAAGCACTTGAAAAGTCATTCTAAATAAGGTCTAAGTACTTAGAAAGTCATTCCATACTGACCCAAGCGGAGTTGCTCTCGAAAAAGTAAATTTTGTTTAAGCTATTTGGTTTGACAACAGGTGCACAGGAAGATCAAATGAAACTTTACCATAAAAAGGCCTATGAAGTTAGTACCTCAACGTTATTGCTTCCAATTTTTTATTTGCCATCAGCTCGAAATCATAAAAAATTTGTGGAAACTCCAGAAGTTTTAGGCACTTAGAATCTGACTTCTTTAGCTGCACATGATGAAGTTCTGATAAGGAGAGCTGCCTATCTCGTACATGTTCATCAACCGGAGAAATTTGACATACTTTTTCTGGTTCACTAACTACAGTTTCTAAGCTAGATTTCAACCCACCCACTACGAACTTGTTATTGAACAGCTTCATAGTTTTCTCTAGCTTATTACTCACAGAATTGAGAATGCATTGAATGTCTTTTGACTCTACAGAAGTAGCTTTACTTTCATCAAACCCACATTCCAAAGCCAGATGTTTAAGATTACTATTATCATCCATTATCTCAAAACTTGAAATGAGCATCAAATTTTCCACTTCTTCAATGGCTTCTGAAAGCAAATTTAGTTTCTGAATCACACTTTCCAAGCCAGTGTTAGTGCCTTCACCAAATCTTTCCCTAGGGACATCAACTTTTTTATATCTGTCCACAAACTTCTCTTTCTGCCTCATCAAGAATAGTGTAACAAATTTCTTCCCTAATTAAAGTTTCCAAATTACATGCCTCCATCTTCTCCTCCCATTCCCTAACCATTTCCCTAAAGAAAACCAAGCAGACATCTTCTTGAATTATAATTTGGAAATCTGAAAAAAAATCGTTGAAGAATTTGGTTTGTGGACAATGATTGGCTTTGCAAGTGATGCTTTTGGCTGTCTCACCAAAGATGAACCAAGATATCTCTTCTCTAAGAAGGCTTTCAGTTGTATATTCTCCTATGCTTTTCTGCCATTCCTTCAGGATTACTGTTGTTATATCATCTTTTATTTGGGCTTCAATCTTGTAACTAATTTCCATGGTCTCATCCCACTGATTGAACATATTCCTAATGAAATCTCTGCATATGCCATCTGAAATCAAGATCTCCAATTCCCAGCTACTCAAATCATTACAAAACTCTTCTATCAAACCTTTGAATAAAGTGATGCAAATTTCTTCGATCATTATGTTTTGAAATTCTCTGTCCTCTATTTCTTGCCTTAGCATGCATATTTGGTTTTGCATTCCTATGTTTTCTTCATCCTGCAGTTGTATCTTGCCCCAGACATCTGTCAAAGTCTCAACATCTGATTTATGTCTATTATTTTCTGTAAATGCTTGCTTCCCTTTCTTTAGAGGAATGTCTTCTTCATTAACATCCCCATTTTGGCCTAAACTTTTGTTTACCTTAGCTTTCAAAATCATCAAATTCTCTACTTTTTCTACTACTTCTTGGAACCTACGTTTCAAGCTTACTGGAGTTTCCTCTGTCCTTGATGACAATGAAGTCTTCTCTTGAAGCATTTCTTGCCTCAATCGAACCAGTTCTTCTAGCTCATTTTCATCATTGTTTATCCCACATTCTGAAAAAGTATTGTCTAAATAATCTACTTGGGAATTCTTCTCTTCTGTTTTTGGAGATCTTGACCCAAAATCCAAAATGTTGCATTCTTCTCCATTTTGGTTTTGGGTGATGAGAGGCTTGAGATCCTCACACAAGCCTGTAACTTCATTCATTAAATCTGACCAATGTTCATTCATGGAAACTGAAATTTTCTTCTCTTTCATTCTCGCTTCTGCTTCTAAATCCTCTTGGGAATCCCTCACAAATCCCTTAAGAGAGATAGATATTACATCATTCTCAATACTGGATTTTATTTGCTGCTCTATCAGCCCCATCTCAGAAAAGAAAATGGCAGTTTGCATCTTTCCAAACGCAATATCCAGAGTCTCCTTCAAAATATCAATGTCAGATCCCATCTCTTCAACTTTTACATCCTTGGTACAATGATTCCGTGTGTTCACCAGAGGTGGCTCATAATCACCAAACTCGAGTTCCTCTCTAATCTTCCAAACCTGCCGATCCACTGAATCTTTTAGCTCACAAAATTCTTCATCTCTATTCTCATTCTCGCCTTCCCGAGGGCTAAGATTGGGACTTCCAGCGCTACTCCTTGATCTTGCAAGCTCAAGATCTTCCTGTGAAGAAACTAATTCCCTTTCTGTAATCTCCAAAGCCTGCCTTAACTTCGACTCGCTCTCAAATCGGTCTGCCAACTCTCGATCTTTCTGTAGAATGGCCAGCTCTGATTCGTATAGGCGTCGTTGAAGGCGGTTTCGGATCTCGGCCAAGCCTGCAAGCACTTCTTCATGGCTGCTATCTGGATTGTGAGTGTCGGTTTCTTCTTGAACAAACTTGATACAGCCATCCAATTGCATTACAGACAACTCGTAAAATTTAGATATTTCATGTAATCTCTCTATAACGCCTTCTCTGGACTTGACTCTTCCGTGGGCTTTATCCATGGCACGGTGAACAATCCACATCATGGTTGAATCTACTATTGACAGTTTAAAGCTGCCATCCATCACACCCAAAATTCCATCCATGTTTCTTCTGAAAAGGAAATTAGGAAGTTTTTACGTGGATTTGGATTTCATTCTAAGGTATTGTGTATGGTATAGATCTTAAGCTAAGTATAGGATCATGATCCTTGAACTTAGCTTCAAGGGAACCAAAATCCAAAACCACGTGGCTCATGCAAGCCTAGAAATAGTAGGAAAAATGGAGCAACTGTCTGGGTACATTTCAGCTCAGATCGGTGGTGGTCGGGAATTCATTAATCTTTTTTTTTTTTAAATCCATTATTTTGTAAAAACGAGAGAGAAAAAAAGAAATCTTTTGTTATTATTTGTTTAAAAAAAAAATTAATTACAAGTTTAGAAAACTTTAAAAAGTGTCTGATAGTAGGTATTTGAACTTTTAATTTTGTATCCAAAAAGTATCTAAACTTTTGATTTTGTATCCAAAAAGTACCTAAACTTTTGATTTTGTATCTAATAGGTATTTGAGCTTTCAATTTTGTGTTTAATAGGTCATTATTCTATTCAATATATTTTAAAATTCATGTACTTATTGGACACAAAATTGAAAGTTTAATGTCTTATTAGACACAAAATTCAATTTTATATCTTATAGATTCATTGACTTTAAAAAATGTTGAATATATTAGAAATTTATTGGACACAAAAGTTTAGCAATCGTTTTGGATGTTACTTCATCTAATGAAAGTTCCCTTTGTTTCCTTTCGAAGAAGCTAACAAAGTCCACCAGCACAAACTAAACTATTTATGGGAGGATGAAAGCAGTACGGGGAGTAAGAAATTCATAATAAAAAGAAAGTTAAATTATAAATTTGGTCCATACGATTTTGAAAAAATTAGAATTTAGTCTTTATGATTTTAAATGTTAGATTTAGTCCATATGGTTTGATTAAACAATCATAAATAATTTCTACTAGTGACTATTTATGAGAGTTTTATCAAATCATAGGGACTATTTGTGATGTTTTATTAAATTATAAGGACAAAATTCTAAGTTTTAAAATCACAAAGACTAAATTCTAACTTTCTCCAACTCATAGGGACCAAATTTGCAATTTAACTTAAAAAGAAAGTTGAAAACTGCTTTTACTCATTTTTATCCTTAACTGGTATTTTATTCACTCAGGATGGTATGTAAGCAACTAATACACCTAATCTAATTTGATCGACGAACAAAAACTTATTATAATTAGAGTTATGAGACTGAGCAATGACGATCACTAATCAAATTGTAAAGCAATGAAGATTTATAAGACCTAACAACCACGCTTTCTTTCCATTTATACCCCTAGTATAGGGATATTCACAGTCAACACATTTAACTACAAATTGATTAAAAAAAAATCTTCCAACACCCATATCTGAAAATATATCTGCCCCCTCCTAGATTTATGTATTTCAAATCTCATTTGAGTTCACTCTTAACTTTCAAATTTATCGATTTTTAAATGTCATATTTGAATTTCGATTTCCAAACATCTTTTTGTTCCACTCTTGATTGGACTAACTTTTAGCGACATGCTCCTTTCAGACGTTGACATGAAGTAGTTGTCATCCTGTAAATCAAACAAAAGTCACAATCGTCAACAGAAGAAGTAAACATAAATATAAACATGTAAAAGCACATACAAGAAAACATTTATCATAATGTGTATATAACAACAAATACATATATTGAAATACATCAACAATGCGTCACATTATATAATGTGTATGTCACAATTGTCAACAGAAGAAGTTAACACAAACATAAACATGTAAGAGCACACACAAGAAAACACATATCATAATGTGTATATAACAGAAAATACATGGAAGGACATCAGCAATGCGTCATATTACATAATGTGTATATAATAGTACATACATGAAAACACATATAAATAAATGTATACACAACACATATATCCTATTCTAGTATACATAAGACATCTATAAGAGTAGTTACAAACAATAACCATACATGGTCCTATAATCACTCACATATCAATAACGGTATATACATGTATAATATCTTTATGTACATTATTTACATATAAATAATACAGTAACTCAAAATTACCGACTTCTCATCATACTCCTCAACAAAATGCCCTTTCCTAGATTTCCCCTCTTCATTGGCTTTCATCTTTCCTTTGTTCTTTCTAGTAGACTCCTTAATAATCACTTGTAGCATTTATGTTATAATATTCATTTTTTTACATAACACATAAATCACGTCCAATACATGCCTTTTTAATGCCAACACACCTTGAATATTTCTTTTTTTGCAGGTCCATTATTATCACTATCTGTGCTTGAATAAAAATGAGCCACAACGTCCTCCCCATCATTTTCGTCTGTTTGATTCCCTCTCCCACCAGAGCTCTCATCACTCAACCCAAGATCAACCTTACACAAGTATGTGCTAATAGGCAAAATACAAGGTTAGCATATGAAATAGTAAATACTGATAATTACATCACTATTTTCATAATCGTTTTTCTCAGCTTCCTTAGTCTTGCCCTTATCTTTTGATTTAGGCAATCCCTTATTCGTTTGTTTGCTCCCCCGACATTGCTCTTCCTTTCGTTTGCCCTTATCTTTTGATTTAGGTGATCTATTTGACTTTGGCTCTTTTGATTCTGAGTTCATTGTGCTCATATCATCCTTATGCGACTATTGTATCTGTATATACACGATGACAATGATATACATAGACGAAAACAATAACAATCCCATCAATAAATTGTATGGGAGATGTTTGCTTCTTATGTTTTATGCTTGGGGTTACAACCAGAGCTTATAACCTTGCACTAGCCCTTGTTCTAGACTCCACATTTTCCTTTGCCATCGCTGACAAAACCAAGAAGATACTAAATTGCGATTAAAGACGAGTTAGATATATGGATACAAACAGTCATTTTCAAACTAACGACAATTTATAAAATCCATAAAAAAACAGGATCCTAACTTCATATTTTAAAAAAATTAATCATACTCAATAATACATCATTTTCAAATAACTATACCTATATAAGGTCTATTGAGTGTGAGAAGTATATGGTTAGTGTAGTGGCCATGAAGGAAACTTGACATAAACGGTGATTTTGAAGAAATCAACAGAGGAAAGTATAGAAGTACATACTAGGAAGGAAGGAAAAGAAATGACGGAAGCAGGTTTTGAAATACATACCTCGACGACACTTCTCTAGAACATTTCGATTGATGCAAGGGGGACGAAATGGAGCGTATGAATATAGGAAAGCTTGAGAATGGAGTGAGTTTGGATGTGAATATGGTTTTTTAGGGTAGATAGAATATGTTTGAAGATTAAGGCAAATTGGAAGATTGGGGGTCAGAATAGTGTGGGTTTTGGTGGGAAGATGGAGGTATTTTCAACTGCTACATTAAATGTTAGCCAGTAAGTGTATTTTCGATTTGACATTTTTCCATGGGTTAGTGCAATGGTGCCTTAATTAATTCTTTTTTTCAAATCTTTCATAAATGAATGAACGTTTCATTCTGCAGCGAAAGTATTGGATCGTCTTTGATTTTATTTAAATTAAACTAAAAAAATGAGATTAAGCAAACTTGAAGTAAATATGGAGATATTTCTAGTGAGTCTTTATCTTATCCATAAAGTCTTCCTACCTATAACTCGAACACAGGACCAAGGCTTGTGGGAGCCTCTTGAAAGAAAATCCACAAGGGATTGGAGAGGAATAGGTCTAGAGAGAATTCTCCAATTCTATATTGAGGAGTTGTGTGCTATAATGGCTCAACCCGAAGGTCCTATTTATATAGACCTGAGGCAAATCTTTGCCATAATTAAATAATATATATTTTAATATCTAATATATTAAAATACATATATTTAATCTATTTGAATCTTATTTAAATCTTTTAAATTCTCCTACGATATTTATCTCTTTATTTGAATCTTATTCAAATTTTATAAATATCTTTTATTTAATGTATCTAATATACATTAATTATTTTAATATTTAATGTATCAAATACAATAAATATATTTTCATCTTTTTTATTTAATATATATAATATATTAAATATTAATTTGAACACTTGAAATTAAATACTAATTTTAACATTTCAAATTTTTCTTTCAACTAAATTAATCTTTTAGTGTTACTATGAGCTAGCAATGAGACCTTATGAACTTACAGATTATAAGCTTCAATGATACAAAAATAATTAATTAAACTCTTTAATTAATCAATTTTCATTCATTAACTTTAGGTCACTCCACCATAGACCTATGCACTGTAGGATAAGTTGTGTCCATGGATATAACCATTACATATAAGTTGATCCTTCTCTAGTTATTCGTAATTATAGTTGGGTCAAAAGTTCGTTTTACCTATGTAATTACATCTTGCAGCTTAAGTACCGTTGATTCTCTAATGAACAATTTGTTTTATGATCTAACCATAAACTAAGTCCCTCTCGAGCCAGTGAGAGGATGGGGCCCCATTGTTCAAGTTCCGAAACCAACACTAAAGGGAATTACTCATCTATTTATCCTATATGGGAAGAAGTGAATTTCATCTTGTAAGATTATATTCTCAGTTTCCTATTTGGTCAAGTCTCCAAAATGGTAAATGAATGTTATGCTTTCGCTACACGCAAGTGCACGTGATCGAAATAATAAAGAAACTGAAAGTATTCCAGAGTATCGTACCCAAGGGAATGGGTTTTAACAAAATCTATTGAGACGACACAAAATTTGTTTGCAAATTGCAATTGGGGTAACCGAAGATGTAAAAATATAAGAGTTGGGTTGTTAAGAAAAATAAGTGAAAAATCAATGAGTTAAAATAGGGATTCAAGTGATTCAAGCACATTTGGAAAAATGTTATTCAAAATGCAATTGCAATCTTGACTAAACATGTGAAAACTAAGTAAACCGAGTTCAACTCCTATTCAATTTTGATTCAAAATCTTTAGGAGACTAAGTGATTACACCTATATGTCTATGGCTAATCTAACTTAGATACTTTCGCACACAACTCTAGTGGTTTTGGAGTCTCGCCCTATGTCTAGGGTTGATGTTCAGAACTTATTTCTAAGCATTTTCCTCCATTGCTTTTGTGACATCGGCTTTCCCTTAACTCTTTCGATATTAAGTTTAAGCTTGACAAGCAATCACTAGTTGGCCGACTAGGTTTATCCAAATCTAAATTCAACAAAAACAAACAAAGTTCACATGCTAGCTAGATTGATCATGCTTTAGAGCTTTTACATTTTTTCCTTAGGGCTTTCACCAACTTGAACCCCTAAAGAAAATTTAGCTCATTATGGGAGAAATGAAAATCCAAAATTTAATGGCCATAAGACTCATGATTAAAAAAACAAAGTACAGAAATTAATCCCAAACAATGGAGCAAACAAATTGAATTTTCTAAAGTTATATGCACCACATCTAACTACTCAAAATATTCACAAGGATCAATTAAATTTAATACTGGAATTCAAAGGCAGCTTAAACACTCCCTTGAGCTAATTTCTAAGAGTCTTCAAGGTCAATAAAAAGAAATTCCAGAACTTTAATAAGCTAATTCAACCTCGAATAACAAATTTATTAAAGTAAAACAAGGATAACAACTTAGGATTAATACAACTCCTATAACTTACAGAAATTGGATGAAGACAAAGACCAACTATATGAGTAAATTCAGTAGGAGATATCGAAAATGAAGTAGAATAAAACTGACAAAACAGAGCAGTAAATTACTGTATGTTCCTTGCGTTGATCGACCCACAAACACCCTCACGGGTTGTTGAATCTTCACCTCCTCAAACTTTCGTTAAGGAGGGATAACACTCGGAAATTACAGAACAAAACTGAAGAACAAACTGCTGTAAAATGACAGAAAAAACGCTGAAAGATGAACTGTGGGCGAGCAGCAGAAAACCCAGCCACATTTGCTTCGTTTTCCCCCATTTTTATAGACATTGAAGGCTAGGGTTTCCATATATATCATCCTCAATCCATGGGCCAACTTCTAGGAATCAAATGGGGATGAGAATCTCCCAAAATCGGGCAAAAATCCCATAAAATCGCTTGATTTCCGTCATTCTCGGATTTTCTAGATTTTCCAGAAATGCAATTGCATTTAATTTTCATTTCTGTTGCATTATTTTTCAGTTCTACCAAAATTTTTCAGAAATGCAATTGCATTTTCATCAGCATTTTTGGGCTGAAAAATTTCCTAGAAATCAAGCCAAACGTCGTGGGTTTTTGGAGCATTTCTGTGATTTCTGAAATGTATGATAAGTCCAGAAAATGCAATTGCATTGCAATTGCATTTTCCCTCTTGTTCACCACCTTCAAGGAAATGCAATTGCATTTCATTTGCATTTTTTTCATTTCTTCAAATCTGCACAAAAACACAATTTTAGCCAACTTTCCTTTATCTTTTCAACTTAATTTTTCTTTTTCCATACTCCGACAAGCTTGCACGAATTTATCTTATAAACGCTATTTTTAGCTTGCTCGTTATTCGATAAAATATGCAAAAATGGCAAGAACAACTTAGTTTTAGAGTTAAATAATCCTCATAACTGAGAATTATCAGTAAATTTATTGAATCGGCTACAAAAGCCACTCTCACTCATGCAAATCAAAGAATAAGCCCTCACTGCAGGCAGGAGTTTATAACTCACTCAGGATTAAGATCGAGTCGCATATGATCATCATGATGAAATATTAATATTCTCAATTAACGAATTTATAAAGAGAGATTAAATATTTCGTGGTCCAGTCTTACACAAACTCATTGTATAAGATACCCTCAATCACATGTCTCCACATGAACGATTTGGATCAAATCATTTCTAACTATTACAAAGTGGGCCGGATCGATGGTGTTACCAAGATAAGGCACCCAACCTTATCCATATACTATGATCCTTTAAGTTATTTCTTGAACATGATCCTCATGCATATCAACCACATATTGTTCAAGATTACACAAATAACCTTAGATTTTTCATATAATGGATAATATTATATTGTAAATAAAATTACCAAAATAATTATTAATTATTAAATAAATCATTAATTACGAGACTTTGGGCATAAATCCCAACATTTCAATGGTGCTTTATTCTTTCAAGTGCCTATGTTGTTCAATAGGGGTAATTATGATTATATATGCACAATTTAGTCGTTCAATCTCACAGATAGAGGCAACTAATTGTTTGTGTGTTTATCAATATTGATTCCAAAAAGGACTTTCATAAGTATCTATACACAGTTTTGTCTTTCAATCTCATAGATAGGGCAACTAATTTCAATTGGAATTGATTTCATAAGTATCTATACCAAAAACTAATTTGAATTGATCTCACAAATTAAGTATTTTAATTAATCTCATAGATTAGTTATTTGAATTAATCTAATGTATTTCTCTTCCTTAATACACTCCTTTTTTTAAGCCATGCTTTTAGGTGGATTAAAAGTGTGAATCTCTATCAGGGTATTTTAGTCACAATGAAATTTGAAGACTCGTTTAAAAAATGTCTATAGCCATTTTTTCAAAATATAATAGGTTTAGCCATTTTTCGAGTTGTCTATTTAAATTTAGCTATTTCTCTTATAGAGAAAGAAGGAGGAAGGTGGAGGGAGGAGAGAGAATGTGGTGAGAAAGAGGAGAGAGATTTTTTAAAGACAAATTAAAATGTCATCTCGAAATTAAAAATAACAAAAAAAAATTATTAGCATAGGGAAAAAATAATGTCTACTTTTTAAACCTATTTTTCGAAACTCAACTAAAAAGATACATTTTGAAAACTCACAAAACACACCTATTGATACCCCCGCCATCCCATCTTTAGTCGCCATTGGTAAGTTCTTAAGTTTCTTTTAAATATTTATTTCCTTTGTAAGCATTGTTTTCATTCAGACTTCTTTTTCCCATTATTGATAAGCCCGACTATTAAACACACAAACTGTGACTGCACTCATCACTTCATCGATCACTCTATTGTGAATTGTGCCTCAGTTCGTCGCCATCATTATTTTCTCCCGACACATGTCCCGCCGTCCGATCTTTAGTCGGCCATTGATAAGTTCTTAAAAAAATATTTCTTCTATATACAATTTTAAATAGGTTTTTTTATAATCTTCTATAGAAAGGATATATATATATATTGAAATTTTTTAAAGTTCTAATTTGATAAAAGATATATAACACATTTTTCAAATATTTTTACTTTTTGTTGATAAAATACATTACTTTTCAAAATCATCTCAGTTAAAAGTGGATATATTTATTAAAATATTTTTGAAGACGTAATTCGATAAACAAAAAAGATTTTAAAATATGTTGGCATAAATATAATGTCTTTTAAAAGCTTTTAATAACATTCCATAAAACTAGATAAAGCGAGCTTAGCTCAACATAATTGGCATGTACTTTCGTGAGGTCAGTGGTTTGAATCCCAACTCCTAAATGTTGTTGAACTCAAAAAAAAAATACTATGGGAAAAGAAATCTACGATAACTTCAAAAAAATGTTATCATAAGTCTTTTATAGTGTTTGTGCAAAGTCGTGACAACCCATGCTATAAAAAGTCTAATACTTTTCACAACATTTTATAAATGCTACAAAAAGTCACTTTTTGTAGCGTTTTATAAAAGTTATAAAACACTATAATAAAAATCTTTCAATAGCATAATTTTTTTTTCCGTAAAATGTATGATAGCGTCTTATAAAAACTATAAAAAAAACTGTAAAAATAAAAGGCTATTGTTTGTCACTAATAACATTTATTTATAACTATAAAATTTTATTTATACCTCAAAATAAAAGCTATAATAGGCTTGTATCTTTTTTTATTTATTTATTTATAACATTTATAAACTTTTTATAGCACTCAATGAATGTTGTATCAAAATCTTTTATAACTTTAGTTAAATGACACATTTAGTCTCTGAACTTTAAGATTTATATCTATTTAATCCTTGAACTTTCAAAATTACAAATTTAATCCTTGAACTTTCGAATTTTTTAAAATTCACAGGTCTAATAGACACAAAATTGATTTTAGGATTCCATTAGACATAAAATTCAAATTTATATCTAATAGTTCAACTAATTTTTAAAAATTTCAAATTTAAGGACATATTAGACACAAAATTGAAAGTTTAAAAACCTATTAGACACTTTTAAAAGTTTAGAGACCAAATAGACAAAAACCTCAAAGTTCAGGAACTAAACTTGTAATTGAACCTATAACTTTTTTAATATGTTCATAATGCTATTCTTCATGTTTCATACCTTGTTACATAATAAAAGTCAAATAATAAATATATGAATCATATAAATAGATACAATCAAAATGTGACTTTATCTAAATAACCATTTATACAAGATTCACATTACCTCTACAAAAATATATATAATAATATCAATCTATCAACTTGGAGATAATACAAAACATAAATTTTACCGATCTATCATTCATTAATTACAAAATATGTTATTATCAGATATTCAAATAACTCAATTAAGCTAATTGTGTTGTGGCCTAGAGATTCCATTGTGAAGTCATTCTTTCATCAACCTACAAAAAGTTATCAAAAAAGAAATCAATGAATATAAATATTCAAATAAAAAATTTAATTGACGAATAAACATCAAAGACCAAGAACTTCTTATTGCATCATTGGCCACATTAGCTGAGGAAGTATTTGTCTAAGGGAATAACACCAATTAGCACAACAAAAATGGTCAAGTATCTTAAAAAATGATAACTACCAACCCATCCCCGATCTACCCCCAAATACTTAAATTTAAAGCCTCTTATTTTGGAATTCCCAACTTCAAGAACCTCATCAATATAATTAAGACCCTCCAAATCAAGTTTATACATATCAACAACGAGTTAAAGATGACGTATCACTTTCAAAGATGCAGTTACAAGAAAAAATAAGAACAAAAACTAACAACCACAAGAATTGTAGTATTTAGTATTAGAGGAATAACTAAGGTAGAACAATACCTTTCCTTCTTGTTTTCTTGTACTTTCCTTGAACGAAATACTCCATTATTCTTGCTATGTAGTTGTTCAAGTTATCATGTTGCACTTTAAACACACCTACAATCAAATGTACATATTAGTTGAATAACCAAGTAAAGAATCAATCATGCATCATATCCATAGAAAGATAATCTAGAACAACTCAATGAAGTTCTTCCGCACATAAGAAAGAAGAACAAAATTGACAATGCTGAAATGTCAAAAACTTCCATACCAAAAGGTAATCACAAATTTGCCAAAAATTGGGTGACTACTGAAAGTCCATTGTGATTATTAAAAGACAAGTCCCTACAAGATTTGAGAATCATTAAATTATAATAGATTTAATAAATTGAGGTATATGTGCCATAAAATTGTTAACCGACAAAGCAATCACGTAGTAAACAAATCCCAATTAATTCAAGAAAAGAAAATAAAAGAAGAACATCACTTAAGAACTAAAGGAGAAAGAAGGAAATGAAAATGAGAAAACCTTTTGAGTAATATCGCTCACAAGCACAACTTTGTCAAAACATGGGTCCAAAATTGATGGCATCTACTTGATATTGAAATGTTGGAGAGGAATGAAACCACATTCTTACATCCATGTTTAGTTGCAATATGAATCATTGTCACCTAAAATAGTCAAAACAAAAGTATTCATATTAACAAGCGGTAAATTGCGAAAAGTAAACTGAGGATCCTGAAAAATAGAAACTACGAGTAGCTAATGGTGTGATTCACGCACTCATCAAGCTCCAAAGTAGTGAACTTGGTCAACACATTCAATCCAAAAATATAGCATGTTCAAAATTAATAAACCAAAGCAAATCTTACACAATGACTCATATCGTCTCCAAATCAACAACAAACCTGCAACCTAGATATCAAAGTGCTCAGATGCCAAAAATTTATTGCCAAATAGAGCTACTTCAGCTAAAACATCCACTAGAATATAGGACCAAACAACCAGGAACTAACTCTTTATACATTAACTATTAGATCATCAAATAAAAGCCATCCAAAAGCTAATGAAGTTTAAAATTGGTGACTTCCAAAATTCAAATTTCCGTAAGTTCTCAACTCAAAACTATCAATGATTGCACTGATCAACACTGAAGTCACCTTGGGTTATTATTATACTTTAAGTGCATACATTTACATGAGCTTATTTTAAGGTGTCATTGTCAACCCGTCATACTATACCATGTTTCACATGAACATGTAACATAATTTAAGTGCATATATTTACACCAAACATAAGTTCCAAAGGTTGAACTAAAGAAGTCTATTTACATAAGTAAAAAATTACTTAATTAACCATTCGTCAATGCGGTGAGAGCTAACCTATAAAGTCCAAGGATTCCATCTTTCTACATATGAAATGCTTGTGTAAGGTACAACCTTAAGAAGATACAATTCAGAATCTAATGACTATGATTCTTAACAATCAACCTGTTTGAAAGCTAAAATAAAACTAGCAAATTCATCCATATATTTTAAAAGTAATAAAAAGTATTTAATAAATACTACTGTAGGTACAATTTTTAACTCCACACGAACCAAAAGCAATCATAATCTTTCAAGAACTATAATAAAACTCAACAAAAGAAACTTTCTAATTGAAAGTTAAAGCAATTAACTATTGACATCCTTTTTTTTCTATGTAAATAGGTACATCTATTATAGAATACAAAATAGAATGAACAAAAACATCGCCATACCTTCTATTTAAAAGCAGTATATGCATTGATATTTAAGCTTTAGAATTGAAACTCTCATGATCTCTTATTTGAAAAAATTGAGCTTCAATATTGATGTAATCTGGAAAAAGGATTTGAATGCCTAGACTTATTAATTCCAACTCACAACACTACTGGCACAATTAAGGGCATATAGCTAAGAAGAAAACATCCATAGTGAGCACACAAGTATAGAGACAAAATAAGTTGGACTATATGTTGGTCTACAATAGGTAATGAATAAACATATTCATATCATGCATAAGTTTTCTTTAGGTTCAACAAGAGACATTCGCATGATTGAATAAATAAACAGATTTACAAACCTGAGAGCTTTTGATGCAGAGCTTCAAAGAAAAGATGTTCTGTTTTGACCCATCATTATGTGAGTCCTCTCCAAAACATGCACGATCTTCAAAATCCTCCTTTTGCTTCTTTTGCTTTAGGCTAGCGAGGTTCATTCCCTGCCAATCCTGCAAAAATAACAAGAATGAGTAACAGAACTGATACATTCATGGGGCAAGAAAATTGTTCAGTTAGCTAAACCTGTTGAGGTTGATGGTAAAAAACTATGAACATAATTCATCTTCCAAAGAAAAAAAGCAATTTTGAACCCAAGGGTATGTAGTCTTACCTAAAATAATGTCTAAAGTTTCAATTTTTCGAACATTAGAGTACCTTGAATAGTTTGAACCATGAGTTTTTAGTTTCTGAATGATCAAAATATAAAAGTAATGTGCGAAGTAAATTTATTTAGAAAGAACGAGATTATTAGAAATCTTTATGCATTGACAATATATCTTGAGCTATGATATGAGATACAATGACAATAAACTTCTTACTCACACATAATTCTCAATTTCCAAAGAAAATATACAACCTTAAAATTAACCCTAATACCTATTCAAACCCCATATATATATATATATATGTATATATATATATATATATATATATATTTTTTACTTATTTATTTATTTATTTATTTATTTATTTATTTATTTATTTATTTATTTATTTATTTATTTATTTATTTAAAAACAGATTTTGAACATAATATCTTATATTCATATGGAGTAACTAAAATAGATTAGAATGTATTAGACATCATTTATTGATTCCATTTGTGTTCATTGAAAAGTTGGTCAGGAAAAAATAAAACATGCAATTTGATTATTCATTTAAATCTAGATGAGCTAAGAAGAATACTTGACAGACCATAATAAAATCTACACAGAATCCAGAACACAAGTCCTCCTTAACAGCACATAACCCAACATCTGTTTCATCAACTGTGAACAAGGTTTAGTATCTGATCTCATTAGCTCACCATCTGCCAATTTCCTAGACCATATCAAAATTGATAATTTCATAAGCTAAGTTTAGAACATATGTTGCTTATGCAGGAACAAAAATTCAGTCACTGGAACAAAAAGACGAGTGTAAACCCATTCTAAAACATCACTTTAGGCAATATCCAAATTGTCAACGATGACCTTATGACATTTTCTTAGGGGGTGGGGGTAAACCTTTATTAAAATTTAAGAATGAAAGTCTAACACAAATTGTAATAGTGTACAAGTAGAACCCACTATTTTTGAAGCAAAAAATGTACTAATGCAAAAGAGAACGTTGGACCCTGGGTATTAAAATATTTTAAAGGAAAATGAGTTTTTAAGCTTTTTTTCTCTAAAAAAGACAAGCCACATACCTGGAATTAGGACGAGGCACAGACCTCAAATTCAAAGTGAAAAACATGGTTGGAAATCATACAAATGTAAAACAACAAATTGTAATCACGCATTACGATTGCAAACAAGTGAGGGGCAAAAAACCTCCAATCATCAACTATCACTTCATTAAATAAAGATTCTTATAATGATTCTCAAAATCATAAACATTGTTGATCCTACAGTGGAGATGATAACAAAATAACAAATACCAACAACATACCTTGTCTTAAGTCTTAACTGTAGCATTTTATTTTACATAAAGTATAAATATGTTTAAACCGATAGGTTTCACTTCAGATTTCTAGGTTCAATTTTTCAGTTTGTGACAAATTGCTAGTACTCACTCAGCGACTTTGCTAATAATTAATCATGAGAAAGAGAAATTGAAATCAAAAGATAGATAAAAGAAGTGATATGGTACCAAAAGAAGATGGGGCAAGAAAAACCACAGATCAACTGCTATGAGGGGATAACAACAGCAATTGCAGGCTGGCATAGCCGGCGCTTTAGGGGGCGTCGTCGCTTTTGCTGCCGTCATTCATCGTTGCTCTTACCACCACTAAAACATACTCCTCACAAATGATGGTCGATTCCCAACAAATTCCAAACTATTTCTCTTCTGATTCTCTTTGTCTATGATTATCATCTCATATTTCAATCTAGGTCTATTTCGATTAACCGAACAAAAACGCCCTTCTGGAAAACTCTTGTCATTGGACCTCCGGCGTTGGCACTGGTGGGCTTCTCAAACCCCTCCTTCGAGCTACCATGGCGAAAACTTTCGATTCTCCAATTTGATTTCGTTAAATTAAACTTTCGCCTCGATTTGCAATCGCACTTTCAACACCGCCGCTGGATTCCTTTGCGTTAATGACATTTTCCACTTCTTCTCTCACCATCGATGTCCTTATCGACACTCCCAGTGATGAACTCTCCTCCATTACGAACCAAAACGACCCCATTGAAAAATCCCTTCTCTTCCATTACATACCCAAGCGAACGACGAGAATAGAGAGGGTTGGAGGAGACTCTTAGTATTCGGCGGTGAAGATTTTGGCGACGACGAGGGTGAGGAAACAGAAGTTGAGAGATCTTTGATGAATTGAAACAAAGTGCAGTTGTAGAGTTTTGCGGCTGGTTAGGTTTAGGGCGTGAAAGCAGAAGAAGGAAGCGTGGATGAGAAAAAATAGTGGAGGGAGAAAAGGGATTTTGTTTTGCGAAAATTTGAAGCCTGCGCGCCCAATGTTGTAAAAAAAATAAAATAAAAAATTATGATATATTTTTTTGAAAATTCTTAAACGAACGTTTGGTAAAAGATAATAATAATTATTTTTATTTTTATTTGTTTTGGAAAAGGATTAGGAATCCCAAAACTAAAAGAAATAGGATTCTTAGTTGGGTAATTTATATAAGAAGGGTGCAACCGCCATTCAATTGTCCATCTTTAATTAGGCCGCCATTCAATAGAGAACTTCTTAAGCAACCACCCAATTACAACAAAAAAAATCTCCATCTGTTTCCAACGACATGGGCGATTGGAGCAATCTTCCCAGTGATCTCTTAGGAGTAATCGGAGACTTGTTAGACGTACAGATTGATTATGTCCGATTTCGTGCAGTTTGTTCTTGGTGGAGAAAGAGTTTGCCCAAGTGGCCGAAGCACTCATATTCTCCGTGGTTAATGCTTCCCTGCGATGATGAGAATGACAAGAAGCTTCAAGGTTTCTATAGCCCTTTAAACCATCAAGTTTGTTATTTAGAGCTGCCTGAACCTAGACATAGATATTGTGTTGGCTCTTCCGATGGTTGGTTAGTGACTTTAGAGGAAGGTATGTTGAATCTTTTGAATCCCTTTACCAAGTATGAAATCCAACTTCCTCACTTCTCTACTTTTCCCAATATTCAAGATTACGATCCTAGTAGACATGGTAAAGAGTATACCATCCTTGTCAATTCTACACCAGAAGATGATGACGAGCTCTTCCCCATGTTTTATAGCCAAGCTGAAGTGTTTCCTATGTATATTATCAAAATTGTGTTGTCTTTTTCCACACCTAATGATTTTATAGCCGTAGCCATCTATGGTGATTTTGGAAAGCTAGCCTTCACCAAGTCTGGCCATGAAAAATGGACATTCATGCCTATGCCAATTTCAATTTTTCGCGACTGCATATTTTCCAATGGAAAGATTTATGCCATAAATATTCTTGGAGATGTTGTCGTCTCTACCATCGACACTCCAACTCAGCTGGTCACTCATCTTACGAAATTAATTACAAATATATATTGTGATTGTTTATATTTGGTTAAAACACATGATGATGAATTATTGATGGTTGGAAAGATTATAATGGACCCTGATCGAGAGAATAATCTTGAAGAGGAACTTGAACTTGAACTTGTAGATGAGGACGAGGAACTTGAACTTGAAATTGTAGATGAGGATAGCCTTGGAGAGAGGCGGCCACCTTCAAACTACTCCACTTATGGATTCAATTTATTCAAGTTGGATTATGATCAGAATAGTTGGCTCCCCATTAACAACTTAGATGATTATGCTATCTTTTTGGGGTTGAATACTTCTATATGTATCTCGTCAAGGTATTGCCCTAACTTAAATGCCAATCATATTTATTACTCAGATGATCTACAAGCAATTCACACTCAAGGTTATATTGGTGGCCATGATTTTGGCGTCTTTAACATATCAGATGGAAGCTTACAAAGAATATTGTATGAAGAACGTCCTTTACGTCTCTTGTTTTGGCCTACACCTATTTGGGTGATGCTTGATTTACATTCGTTGTTTTGGCGTCAACCTAATTGGTTGATGCTTGATTAAATAATTGTTATTTTTTTTTTCCTTCTTCTTATTCATATTAATTATACTGTAGATCCTCAAATTAAAAGTTTTTTTTTTTTTTTTTTGTCTTTATTGTTCTTTCAGTAATTATCATCGCAAATGAAAAAAATTAATTATCAGTAAAAGCAACGAATCTAATTAATATAATTAAGTAGAAGTAATGAACTATATTTGACCATTGCTGGAGAATTAGGTGGCTTTCTTCATCCCCGAATTCTTGGAATCTTAAAAACAAAGTTAAACATGGAGAATTACCCTAATATCTACTACTGCAGAAATATCATAAAAGATCCTTGTATTAGGGTTCGTTCTTCTATAGCTGGTGGGTTATAACTTATAACTACAGGACAAATAAGTTCTTAAAAAATATAGTGTTAAATGGGCCCAAGTCATTGTAAGGACATATCTGTCTTTTGGCTTTTTGTTCAAGGATAAAAAGAGTAGAGAGTTGTGGAAAAAACATAAATAAATAAAAATAAAAGAAGAACGCAGCCGAAATCTTTGGGTAGGAGACTAGAGTGTTGGTTGACACGCTTGGCTTTCAATGCTTCGAGGATGCAAACTGTAAACGCAGTATTTGGTTCGGCCTGATTTTATTTTTAAAAAAATAAAAAATGTAAAAAATTATTTTGAAATTGGAAGATTAATCTTGATAGAACTTTTGGAAAAATTAAATGGATTGATTTGAATTTAGTTTTCAAGATTGATTTTGAGATTGAGATAAAATTTATAGGATTTGATTTTTAGTAAAGCCAAAATGACGATTTGATTTAGAAATTATTGGTTTTAAATTTTGGTTTGATAAAGTTTGGGATAATACAAAATCAAATGATTTTAGGTTTTTTATTAAAACTAAATCGAATTTTTAAAATTAATTTTTGTAAAATCTTAACTTCAAACCAATTTTATTAATTTATCAGATAATATAAAATCAAATAATTTTTGGTCAAAACCAAATTAATTTCAAATTTTAAAATTATATGATTTTCGATCTTCACTTAAAATTAATTAGTTTTTCTAATCAAGATTCTCAAAATCTAAATTCAAATTAATTGTTTTAATTTTTCAAAGAATTAGATTTAGAAGATTTACCAAATCTCAAGATTCATTCTAGTTGTGGCCCTGACCAACTAGGAAAAGCAGAGGACAAAAACAAAGCTTGAGCTTAGAAAGTTTAGAGTTTTTTCTAGGGTAAAAATCCCTTGTTTGACCAATTAAAGACCCAACTCTCTCCTCAATCCCACACTCTCCTCACTCTTTCTCTTCCCTTCTTCCTTTCTATTTGACTTTTTATACTTTTCTATACTTTCAATAAATCTTTAAAATAATTCCTACGGTTAGTTTATTGTTATTTAAAAAAAAAAAATTAGTCTCTATTAACCTCATCTCTATGAATTTTGAAAAGATATTCACATTGTGTTTTTTCTTGCATGAAAATTATTATTATTATTTAACCAATTTCGATAAAAATTAACTTCAAATGACTAATTTTATGATTGATTTGAAAGTACAAAGACTAGATTTGAAAATTTGAAGGTATAAGAACCAAAATGTTAGTTTAACATTGTTGAAGTATATATTCAAGGAATAAAGGAAACTTTCATTAGATGAAGCAAAATACAAAAGAATGCCTTTTTTTTTTTAAAAAAAAACAAAAAAACAAAACCAAAACCAAAATGATGCTTGGTTGTAGTAGAGTGAAGGGAAATACAAATAAAATTCTTCCAAATTACTTTAATGAAAAAAGAGCCGAAGTTAGAAAAAGATTGTGTGCAAAATAACTTCAAAGGAAACCTTAAAAACTTTGATATCCTAAACTTTCCATCTTTTATATTCATGAAGAATTTTTTGGTGTCCGCATGGCGTGGATTATTTTTCATTTGAAAAATTTCACCATGAAGTACTTCAAACAAATTTTCTGAAAATAATTTTTTTGCCTAAACAGAATTATGTACTTAAAATTTTGGTTTATCTATATCATCAATTTTTTTTTTAGTTAGCAATTTCGCTGTTGCTGAAACATCTACTTCTAAATAAATTCTATAGTACAATTTCTTTTGGTCCTAAAACAGAGAAAAAAAATAGGGTTAAACTTCAGAGCTTGTATCTAATTTTTCAGTTGGTGTACAAACAATTGCTGCTACCTGATACCTCCTCCTTGATCAACCTGAGAATTTCTGAGACCTGCAGAGACATTGAGAGAAAGATAACAGTGAAAAATTAATGCAAGTTAATTGCTTTGAGATTGGCACAAAAACTTAGAATAAAGAAAAGAACTTGGAGCTATTACGTCAAAATATTGCTGCAAAACTGGTGAATGTTGATTCAGAATCAAGTACGTCTTCTCAATCAAGCTAAGAAGTATATCCACCTGATCCCCTAGAAGATCCACCTGATGGATATCAGATAGGAAATGTGGAAAAACAATTAAAAGACAGAAAATTATTTTCAAACTTGGATGCATCTTTGAAGGTGTGGCAATATGTTAGAATAAACATTCAGCCAACTTGAATATAGTTCAACTGGTTAAGGGCATAAATCCTCGATCAAGAGGTCAAAAGTTTGAATTCTGCCACTCTATATGTTGTTGAACTCAAAAAGGAAGGAAAAACATTTGTATTAGGATTGAGAATAGAACCTCATTTTCAGCTTTTCTAAGATTTTGGCATCTTCTGATGAAAACCTTCTTATACAGTGATTCATTTTCTTGCAAAGAAGCCATGACTTGAGGTAGTGGATCCAAAATATGCTTCATTTCTTCCAATCTATCAACAATAAACATGAATTACATTTATTTCCTTTAAACAACAAATTTTGGATATCCAAGTATTTCTTAGGGCCTGTTTGAAAAATGACTTTCCAAGGACTTAAAAACGCTTTTTTAAGAGTCCATTGGAAATGACTTTTCAAGTACTTAAAAACATTTTTTTAACACTTAAAAAATTATTTTTTAAAAGTACTTCCAAACATGCCTATGAGGCTAGTACCTCAGCTTTATTGCTTCCAATTTTTTATTTGCCATCAGCTCGAAATCATAAAAAATTTGTGAAAACTCCAGAAGTTTTAGGCACTTAGAATCTGACTTGTTTAGCTGCATATGATGAAGTTCTGATAAGGAGAGCTGCCTATCTCGTACATGTTCAGCAACAGGAGAAATTTGACATACTTTTTCTGGTTCACTAACTACAGTTTCTAAGCTAGATTTCAACCCACCCACTAGAACTTGTTATTGAACAGCTTCATAGTTTTCTCTAGCTTATTACTCACAGAATTGAGAATGCATTGAATGTCTTTTGACTCTACAGAAGTAGCTTTACTTTCATCAAGCCCACATTCCAAAGCCAGGTGTTTCAGATTACTATTATCATCCATTATCTCAAAACTTGAAATGAGCACCAAATTTTCCACTTCTTCAATGGCTTCTGAAAGCAAATTTAGTTTCTGAATCAAACTTTCCAAGCCAGTATTAGTGCCTTCACCAAATCTTTCCCTAGGGGCATCGACTTTTTTATATCTGTCACAAACTTCTCTTTCTGCCTCATCAAGAATAGTGTAACAAATGTCTTCCCTAATTAAAGTTTCCATCTTCTCCTCCCATTCCCTAACCATTTCCCTAAAGAAAACCAAGCAGACATCTTCTTGAATTATAATTTGGAAATCTGAAAGAAAATCGTTGGAGAATTTGGCTTGTGGACAATGATTGGCTTTGTAAGTGATGCTTTTGGCTGTCTCACCAAAGATGAACCAAGATATCTCTTCTCTAAGAAGGCTTTCAGTTGTATATTCTCCTATGCTTTTCTGCCATTCCTTCAGGATTACTGTTGTTATATCATCTTTTATTTGGGCTTCAATCTTGTAACTAATTTCCATGGTCTCATCCCACTGATTGAACATATTCCTAATGAAATCTCTGCATATGCCATCTGAAATCAAGATCTCCAATTCCCAGCTACTCAAATCATTACAAAACTCTTCTATCAAACCTTTGAATAAAGTGATGTAAATTTCTTCCAGCATTATGTTTTGAAATTCTCTGTCCTCTATTTCTTGCCTTAGCATGCATATTTGGTTTTGCATTCCTATGTTTTCTTCATCCTGCAGTTTTTGTATCTTGCCCCAGACATCTGCCAAAGTCTCAACATCATCTGATTTCTGTCTATTATTTTCTGTAAATACTTGCTTCCCTTTCTTTAGAGGAATGTCTTCTTCATTAACATCCCCATTTTGGCCTAAACTTTTGTTAACCTTAGCTTTCAAAATTATTAAATTCTCTACTTTTTCTACTACTTCTTGGAACCTACGTTTCAAGCTTACAGGAGTTTCCTCTGTCCTTGATGACAATGAAGTCTTCTCTTGAAGCATTTCTTGCCTCAATCGAACCAGTTCTTCTAGCTCATTTTCATCATTGTTTATCCCACATTCTGAAAAAGTATTGTCTAAATAATCTACTTGGGAATTCTTCTCTTCTGTTTTTGGAGATCTTGACCCAAAATCCAAAATGTTGCATTCTTCTCCATTTTATGAACTCCTGCTTGAGAGGGCTTAACCTTTGATTTACATGGGTGAGAGTGGCTTTTGTAGCCGATTCAATATACCTACCATTTTTGGGACTTGACCAAATAAGGAGCTGGGAACATAATCTCACAAGATGGAATTCATTCCTTCCCATATAGGGTAAGTAGATGAGTAGTTCCCTTAAATGCTGATTTCGGGACTTGAACAATGGGGCCCACCCTCTCACTGGCTCGAGAGGGATTTAGTTTATAATTAATTATAAACAGATTGTTCATTAGAGGATCAATGGTACTTAAGGTGCAAGATGTAATTACAGGGGTAAAACGGACTTCTGACCCAGTTGTAATTACGAACTACTCGTGAAGGATCGACTTGCATGTAGTGATTATATCTATTGACACAACTTGTCCTACAGTGCATAAGAGTGCAACTCTAGGTCTCCCAATGATACAAAATTAATTTTGTATCATTGGAGCTTATAATCTGTAGGTCCATAAGGTCCCATTGCTAGCTTATAGTAACACTAAAAGATCAATTTAGTTGAAAGAAAATTTTGAAATGTTCAAATTAATATTAATTTGAAGTGTTCAAATTAATATTTAATATATTATATATATTAAATATAAAAGAGGAAAATATATTTATTGTATTTGATACATTAAATATTAAAATTTGAAATGTTCAAATTTAATATTTAATTTGAAGTGTTCAAATTAATATTTCATATATTAGATATATTAAATATAAAAGAGGAAAATATATTTATTGTATTTGATACATTAAATATTAAAATAATTAATGTATATTTGATACATTAAATAAAATATATTTATAAAATTTGAATAAGATTCAAATAAATAAATATCGTAGGAGATTTGAATGAGATTCAAATAAGTATAAGATATTTTAATATATTAGATATTAAAATATAATATTTTAATTCTGGCAAAGATTTACTCTTGGTCTCTATAAATAGGACATTTGGATTGAGTCATTAGACACAACACATATCTCCTCAATAGAGAATTAGATAATTCTCTCTAGACCTCTTCTTCGTGGATTTTCTTTCAAGAGGCTCCCACAAGCCTTGGTCTTGTGTTCAAGTCATAGCCAAGAAGATTTTATGGAGGAGATAAATATCCGCCAGAAATATCTCCATATTTACTCCAAGTAAGTTTACTTAACCTTAATTTTTAGTTTAATTTTAAATAAAATAAAAAACGATCCAATGCTTCCGCTGTGGAGTGAAACGTTCATTCTTTCATAAACATCATTTTTAGCTTACTCGTCATACAACAAAACACACAAAAATGACAAGAACAACCTAGTTTAGGGTCAAATAATCCTTATAAACGAGAATTATCAATGGGCATGAGGGTTGCTTTCCCTTTTTTCTTGTGTTATCTTAGGGGGCGATTACCCCACAATATTTAGAATGAGAGCTGCTTTCCTTCATATGCTAGCCTAGGGGAGGTTCTCCACCATTTCGAGCATGAGGGTTGTTTTCCTTCATTACGTTGCGTAAAGCCAGAGGGGGCGATTCCCCCAAGATTATAGGCATGAGAGTTGCTTTTCTTCACTACATTAAACCAGTCTAGATTACATGTCTCGTAGGTATGACACGAGGCTATACCAGAGAGGGGTGGGACTTAGGGTAAGGTGAGTGGTCACTTAGCTAATGAACGTGAATGTTCTAGTTGAGCAAGAGCCTGTGAATTAGGGCAGAGCTCTTCTGTGTATGATTGTGAACTTCGGACCCTTAAGTAGGCTGCTTACTGAGTATGTTTATACTCACTCTTACTACTTTGTTTGTGTCTTTGTAGATGGTGCATGACCACGAGGCGAGTGATGGAGGCGATGACTTGACGAGACATGGAGACACCACCGACGTCCTTCTCTGTATTTATTGTTTAAATTTGTATCTTAGTTCTTGTTGTGTGTTGGTCTGTAAATCTTAAATTTCTTTTGTTTCCATGTGTTTGGTTAGAATTTCTTATATTCTTGTGTCTGTTGGTTGAGATCAGCATATTTTATCGTAGTTTGGAGGATGCCGAATAGTTTCTCTAAAATATAGAAATGTTGTTTTGTCTCTTTCTAAGTTCTTGAAATTTTGGTTTTCTCATAGTTATGTCGTCATGCTGCCGAAGTTTCGGGCATTAGCGGGGTAACTTAGTCGTGCTTCTGCATTAGTCTATTGTGTTTTTAGGGTCGTTACATTATGTTTGTGGCTACAATATTGTTTGACCTAGAGAGCGAGCCTTACAGTTTTAATGAAAAATACAGTGTGCATTTTCATAATAATGCAGTGTGGCAGTGAGGAATTTTAGAGAGAAAAATAGAGTTATCTCTTGTAGGTTTGAGGGTGTTTTCTTTGTTGTTTATCCCAAGCAGGGTGTTTTCTTTGTTGTTTATCCCAAGCTACCAAATTGTGGTACTTAAAAGTCAATAGCTTTTGTTGGGCTATTGAGAGTTATTGTTTGTAGTGCAGATTTAAGGGTTTCTTGTAATCTTCTATTTTAGTAGAACCTGCCATTGCAAAAAAATGGACGTAGCCTCGAGTTTAGTGCGAACCAGTATAGCTTCTAGTATTGCCTCTCTTTTTCCTAACCCTTTATTTGTTATTTGTGTGACTCTAACTTAGTTCGTTTTATCCTGTAAAGTGCAATAATTAATATTCTAGTTTTATCGCTTCCGCACACATATTATTATTATATTATTTTTTTCTCCCAACAAGGAAGGAGTTTAATTTGAACTCACAATGACAATGACTGCAATAACTAGTCCGAAATTAAGATAAAAAGTATTGAAAATTTATGGTAACTTTTGATACAACTTCTCAAGCTGTTTACGAGTGAAAAATGATTTTTTTTTTCCTCTTAAAAAAGCTATACTATATTATACTTTTGGCACCTCAAAAATGTTCGGTTAACTTCTATTAAAATAGTTAATGGAAAAGGTGAGGGCATGATCAACCTTTTAACCTATTTCGTGAAATTCATAGACTGAAGTGAAATTTCTTAAAAATTGATGGTGAAGACGTTTTTTAAGATTTGTTCCCAGTACAATGATTAAACTTCAACATTTAATACTACATAAATGAAAACAGAATAAGTAACAAATACAATAACCAATGAGTATTAATATTGAAGGGGAAGAACCCAATTTAAAATAGGCTAAATATATGTTTTAGATATTAATGTAGAGTATTTTTGTTAATCTAATCCCTATCGTTAAAAATTTACAATTTAGTCCGTTTTAACATTTTTCAATGAGCAAAACTTACATGTTGTCTAGCAGCGGATAAGTGGTGTGCAACCCACTTGGTAACCACACAAAAAAAAAAAAAAAATTTAATCTATAGTGTCCAAGTGGGCTGCAGAGCACTTACAGGACAGCATGTAAGTTTTTTTCTTTTTCAATTATATCCTTACTATTGGTAAAAGTTAAAATTGGTTTATAATAAATTGACATGAAATGATACGAAAGTTGGTAAACATTTACAAGAGGAATTGAACCACTTAAAAGAGAAAAGTTTTTAATTTGTCGTCTAACTTTCTATGAAGTTAATATAAATTTTGACTTTTCTTGTTTGGAGCGGTCTAATTTCCTTATTAAATTTGAATCAATTGACTTAGTACCATATCATGTAAATCTGAGATTAATATTAACATTCACTAACGATGAGAGTATAATTAAAAATTGTTAAAATGTAAGGGATTAAATTTTTTAAAAAAAGAAAATCAAGGATTAAAGATGCATATTTAGCTCAAAAAGGATTCTAAAAACAACTATTTAATCGCTTAGTTTGACATAAAGGACCAAAAGGCAGCCGGCTAAACCTGGCAAATTTGGATTGTCTATTATAATCTTTGTTCGATAAAAGTAAAGTTCTCAAGGCTAATCTGTACATTTGGATGAATAATATATTGCACAAATAAAAGAACCAAACAAGACCTAACAAAGAAAATAAGCCATGAAATAAACTTTGTTGTTAACATTCAAACTTGCATTAATTTCTTCTAACAATAATCTTCAATTCTTCAAATGCAAACAACAAAATAAGACAAGCATAAATTAAAGCCTTTGTATACAGCTTTTAAGACTTAAGAGTGTGTGTATCTATGTATTAGAGTTTATATATATATTTGTATATGTGTGCACCTTATAATCATAGATAGGCTGATCATGGCAAGAAGGTTTATAATTTATGTTTGTATTTTTATTTTTGTGTTTTCTCATGCCATAAATTTGAGTATTTCTCAAGATGCATCACCTCCGCCCCCGCCATCCAACACAACTGATAGTCCACCTCCGCCGCTGCCATCCAACACAACTGATAGCCCTCCTCCTCCACCTCCTTCCAACACAACTGGCAGTCCACCGCCGCCACCGCCATCCAACATAACTGGCAGTCCACCTCCACCACCGCCATCGAACACAACTGACAGTCCACCTCCGCCACCACCATCCAACACCACTGACAGTCCTCCTCCGCCGCAGCCGTCAAATACAACTGCCAGCCCGCCGCCGCCGCCATCCAACACAACTGACAGTCCACCTCCGCCACCTCCATCCAACACAACCGATAGTCCACCTCCACCACCTCCGTCAAACACAACCGACAGTCCACCTCCACCACCGCCGTCAAACACAACTGACAGTCCACCTCCGCCACTGCCGTCAAACACAACTGACAGTCCACCTCCGCCACTGTCGTCAAACACAACAAACAGTCCGCCCCCACCACCACCATCTAATACAACGGACTCACCTCCGCCATCACACAATGTTGACATCTCACCACCCGCACCACCGCCTGATGTCGGTTCATCTCCGCCGCCGGCACCGACCACGAATCTACCATTGAATGAAAAGGGCGGAGGAGGTTCAAAAGGACTGAGCGGTGGACAAAAAGCAGGCATTGCATTTGCAGTTATTGTAGGAGCAGGTTTGTTGGGATTTGTAGGATTGATTTGCATCAAACGACATAGTAATTCCAGGAGAAGCAGCTATGGATATGCTGCAAGGGAAACAATGCTTTAACACAACTGATTTTTTTGTCCTCCATTTTTTTTTCAAACTTTTGGCTCCATATTTTGTTATTCCATAAAAGCGATCGAGGCATAGATGATGAAATTTATGTTCTTTTTTTTAGATAATTTAATTTAATGTGATCTTGGGAATGTTTGATAATAAAGATGGGCCTAGTAGCTTTTTGTTCTTTCTAAAAACGGCCAAGTTTCTAAACCAAGAAACCACATTCCTTTTGTTTGGTGGAAAATTTTTTAGTACTACGGTAGTGTGAAATTTTTTTTTATACTATCTCCATTAATTGTTTGTCATAAAAAAAGCATTTAAGAAATGTGTGAGATCCATATAACAAAATAATATATCAACTAATACCATTTGGTATTAGTAAATTAATGGTTGATAGTGGTAGATTGTTGATGGTTTAAACCCCGTGAACTTTGACTTCTATTTCATTTTTGTTGATGAAATACTTTCAAAAGATATCCATTTTGGTTCATGTCGTTAATTAATAGATGGACAAAATGACCTCTATACTTAGATAACTAAACACTCTTGTGTCTTTTGTGTCTGATGTGTTGTAAGTAAACTACAAAACAATTAGATTAGCAGGTTAAAAGACATAGGAACGGAAAGAACAATACTTCTATTCTCACTAGTCAGTAAGGAATCCTCATGTAGACTACCACTAAAAATTTGACATTTATTTGTTTTTTGAAGATAAATATATATATTTCTTTTTTGTGATCTTCTTTTTGCATATATTCCTCTTTTCCACTTATCAAAAGTTCAAGAGATTTCTACTAACTAGGTAGTAGATAAGAACTTGTCTCTTATGGAAATGTAGATCTACCGTCAATAATTCGTAATCATTGAAAGGTAAGCCTATCATATTATTCAAATTTTATTGAAGATTTTTACTCAACTAAAAGACCTAAACATTGCCTTTCTAAAAGTAGAAGAACAAAATTATTACAAATAAAATTACAAGAACTAAGATGTAATAAGATTTAGTGTATTTTTTACTTACAAATTCAGTATCATTGAAATGTCTAATTTTTTTTTTTAATAAAATTTAAAATTACCCTGAGATGATCAAGACTAGCAAAGAAAATAAACATGTTAGTGGAGGATAAATAGAGTTGAGATGTGTACATTCCGCAGAATCATAAGGCAACATTAGAGAAAGGTGAATAGGAATTACTTGATAAAATTATCTTTTTATGCTAAATTAAACAAAATTAATTAGTTAAATTACAAATTTAGTCCCTAAACTTCGAATTTTTTAAAATTCACGGATCTACTAGACACAAAATTGAAATTTTAGAGTTTCATTAGACATAAAATCCAAATTTATATTTAACAGATCAATTAATTTTCACAAATTTAGAATTTGTCAATTAAAAATTCAAGGATCTATTAGACACAAAATTGAAAATTTAGAGATCTATTAAACACTTTTAAAAGTTCAAGGATCAAATGGACATAAACCTCAAAGTTCAGGAACTAAACTTGTAATTTGTAATTTAATCAAATTAATTTAATCCAAACTAATTGAATAAGCACCCTAAAATATCCTATAAATATTTAACAATTTTTCTAAGCATGCAAAAAAAAATCTACTCAGATAAATAATTAAACAAAAGAGTAGAGAGAAAGAGATAACATTGAAAATTTTATAGTGGTTTGGAAATCCTTACTTCACTCTCCAAGACTATTTCTTAAGTATTTTAGTGCTAAAAAATGCAAAACCGAAAAAGAAACAAAAAAAAAATGTGCAAAAAAATTGGAAGAAAAAAAAGAAAAACAAAAGAGGAGGGGAGAAAAAAAAAAGAAAAAAAAAAGGGAAAGCCATAGTAATAATTTAAAAAGTAGCTGTGATCTTTAATACTTATTTACAATTTTCAAAAATTGAGGGGGGTTTTAGGCCCCTAAGGCCCAACATACCTCCGCCCCTGACTATAAATATTCTCATATATAGAACCTCATTGCTAATCAAAGAGTAGTTATTTTTCTTTTGAACTAAATAGATTGAATATAGGAATATCTCAATCAAATTTTAATATTTTTCATTCATTTTATTTTAAAATTTAAATTATTGCATTGTAATGAATTTGCAAAGCCATGTTGATGAATGTTGTTATTGTTGCTTTATTTATTTATTTATATTTTGTTTGTGCCAAATGATTTGAATGAAAAATGAAGCATACAATTGTCTTGTCTATCTTTTCTAACAAAGTGTTTAACGTTTTTTTATAAAAAAAGAAAACTAGACCATAGTTTAAAATTATAACAGTTTACTTAAATTTCATTTAAACTAATATTGTTAATTTATTCAAGTAATCCTACCTTTCGAATTTTTTAATGTTTATTATGCAATATATTTTCTTTTACTGTGCTAAAATAATTAATATAATGACAATAGTATTACTATTATTGAATATTTATTTATATTTAATTAAAATGAAAACATTTCACTCCTTTCTTTTTCTCAAAATTTTCACATGAACATCCAACTAATGCTTCACCATCTAACTCTCCCTATAGAAAACGTTTCTGCACCTTTTGCAGACGACTCCCAGCTTTTGATGAACTGTATTATTGTGATATTTCAAGCTCGAGTGGATTGAAAATACTTTTTTGCAATGAATGCAAAAAGGTCTTTGATCCATTTGATCCTACAAAATAATTTAAATAATTCAAGATGTTTCAAAAATAAATTTAGTTTTTATTAACTTTCTCTTTATAAAATTTCAAAACATATTAACGTGGTGCCTTTTCATCATGTCATCGAGAGGTAAGTTCGGTCAATATATTGCCAAGAAGTCTGGTTGATATTTTCTCTATCATGTTCTACCATTATGCCTATATTAATATCTTTTCATATGTATTTTCTATCCCATCATTTAAAAAAATGGTTTTTCTAATCGTAGAAATTGTTTTGAATTAAAAAATCACATCACTTAGATTAAAGAGTAGCAATTTCAAAACATATTAGAACAAAACTTTGCCTTTCAAAAAAAAAAATAGAACCAAAATTTATTGAACAAAACTTACGTGGAGGCTGGGCTGGACTGGACGTAAGTTTTGCACCCCAGCCACGTGGCACAATCTTATTAAGATTGTGCTCTTTTTTTTTTTTTTTTTTTTTAATTTCATCAAATTTTTTTCTTTTTCTTTTACTTTGTTTTCTTTACATTTGTTTTCTTCTGTTTTTTGGATTTTTTCCTTATTTTATCTTTTTTAATTTTTAATTTGTGTATGAAATCAGTGTAAAATTATTCTTTCAATCAGTTGTATATCTAATTACATATATTTATATATTTGTATTATTATTATCAAAACCCAAATCTAGCAACAATTATTCAAAATCTAATGTCAATTGGCCCACACACCCTAAATTTTAATAATTAGTCAATTGAAAATTGAAGGCTTAAAATAACAATAATAATATTTTCCTAATTGAAAAAATAATCATTTGAATAACTAAATATATTTATTTTGGAATTCATAAATATAGATATAGTTTCTAATTTCAATTGATTACTTATGAAATGTCTTGTAATTTAGGGTGTGTGGATTCAAACCTCTAATTTTTGTACAATGGATTGGTCGATTGACCTTAAATTTTGAATAATTATTGCTAGATTTGGCTTTTGATTAATATAATGACAATAGTATTACTATTATTGAATATTTCTTTATATTTAATTAAAATGAAAACATTTCACTCCTTTCTTTTTCTCAAAATTTTCACATGAACATCCAACTGATGCTTCACCATCTAACTCTCCCTATAGAAAACGTTTCTGCACCTTTTGCAGATGGCTCCCAGCTTTTGATGAACTGTATTATTGTGATATTTCAAGCTCGAGTGGATTGAAAATACTTTTTTGCAATGAATGCAAAAAGGTCTTTGATCCATTTGATCCTACAAAATAATTTAAATAATTCAAGATGTTTCAAAAATAAATTTAGTTTTTATTAACTTTCTCTTTATAAAATTTCAAAACATATTAACGTGGTGCCTTTTCATCATGTCATCGAGAGGTAAGTTCGGTCAATATATTGCCAAGAAGTCTGGTTGATATTTTCTCTATCATGTTCTACCATTATGCCTATATTAATATCTTTTCATATGTATTTTCTATCCCATCATTTAAAAAAATGGTTTTTCTAATCGTAGAAATTGTTTTGAATTAAAAAATCACATCACTTAGATTAAAGAGTAGCAATTTCAAAACATATTAGAACCAAACTTTGCCTTTCAAAAAAAAAAAAATAGAACCAAAATTTATTGAGCAAAACTTACGTGGAGGCTGGGCTGGACTGGACGTAAGTTTTGCACCCCAGCCACGTGGCACAATCTTATTAAGATTGTGCTCTTTCTTTTTCTTTTTTTTTTTAATTTCATCAAATTTTTTTCTTTTTCTTTTACTTTTTTTTCTTTACATTTGTTTTCTTCTGTTTTTTTGGATTTTTTCCTTATTTTATCTTTTTTAATTTTTAATTTGTGTATGAAATCAGTGTAAAATTATTTTTTCAATCGATTGTATATCTAATTACATATATTTATATATTTGTATTATTATTATCAAAACCCAAATCTAGCAACAATTATTCAAAATCTAATGTCAATTGGCCCACATACCCTAAATTTTAATAACTAGTCAATTGAAAATTGAAGGCTTAAAATAACAATAATAATATTTTCCTAATTGAAAAAATAATCATTTGAATAACTAAATATATTTATTTTGGAATTCATAAATATAGATATAGTTTCTAATTTCAATTGATTACTTATGAAATGTCTTGTAATTTAGGGTGTGTGGATTCAAACCTCTAATTTTTGTACAATGGATTGGTCGATTGACCTTAAATTTTGAATAATTATTGCTAGATTTGGCTTTTGATTAATATAATGACAATAGTATTACTATTATTGAATATTTCTTTATATTTAATTAAAATGAAAACATTTCACTCCTTTCTTTTTCTCAAAATTTTCACATGAACATCCAACTGATGCTTCACCATCTAACTCTCCCTATAGAAAACGTTTCTGCACCTTTTGCAGACGGCTCCCAGCTTTTGATGAACTGTATTATTGTGATATTTCAAGCTCGAGTGGATTGAAAATACTTTTTTGCAATGAATGCAAAAAGGTCTTTGATCCATTTGATCCTACAAAATAATTTAAATAATTCAAGATGTTTCAAAAATAAATTTAGTTTTTATTAACTTTCTCTTTATAAAATTTCAAAACATATTAACGTGGTGCCTTTTCATCATGTCATCGAGAGGTAAGTTCGGTCAATATATTGCCAAGAAGTCTGGTTGATATTTTCTCTATCATGTTCTACCATTATGCCTATATTAATATCTTTTCATATGTATTTTCTATCCCATCATTTAAAAAAATGGTTTTTCTAATCGTAGAAATTGTTTTGAATTAAAAAATCACATCACTTAGATTAAAGAGTAGCAATTTCAAAACATATTAGAACAAAACTTTGCCTTCCAAAAAAAAAAAAATAGAACCAAAATTTATTGAGCAAAACTTACGTGGAGGCTGGGCTGGACTGGACGTAAGTTTTGCACCCCAGCCACGTGGCACAATCTTATTAAGATTGTGCTCTTTTTTTTTTTTTTTTTTTTTTAATTTCATCAAATTTTTTTCTTTTTCTTTTACTTTGTTTTCTTTACATTTGTTTTCTTCTGTTTTTTGGATTTTTTCCTTATTTTATCTTTTTTAATTTTTAATTTGTGTATGAAATCAGTGTAAAATTATTCTTTCAATCAGTTGTATATCTAATTACATATATTTATATATTTGTATTATTATTATCAAAACCCAAATCTAGCAACAATTATTCAAAATCTAATGTCAATTGGCCCACACACCCTAAATTTTAATAATTAGTCAATTGAAAATTGAAGGCTTAAAATAACAATAATAATATTTTCCTAATTGAAAAAATAATCATTTGAATAACTAAATATATTTATTTTGGAATTCATAAATATAGATATAGTTTCTAATTTCAATTGATTACTTATGAAATGTCTTGTAATTTAGGGTGTGTGGATTCAAACCTCTAATTTTTGTACAATGGATTGGTCGATTGACCTTAAATTTTGAATAATTATTGCTAGATTTGGCTTTTGATTAATATAATGACAATAGTATTACTATTATTGAATATTTCTTTATATTTAATTAAAATGAAAACATTTCACTCCTTTCTTTTTCTCAAAATTTTCACATGAACATCCAACTGATGCTTCACCATCTAACTCTCCCTATAGAAAACGTTTCTGCACCTTTTGCAGATGGCTCCCAGCTTTTGATGAACTGTATTATTGTGATATTTCAAGCTCGAGTGGATTGAAAATACTTTTTTGCAATGAATGCAAAAAGGTCTTTGATCCATTTGATCCTACAAAATAATTTAAATAATTCAAGATGTTTCAAAAATAAATTTAGTTTTTATTAACTTTCTCTTTATAAAATTTCAAAACATATTAACGTGGTGCCTTTTCATCATGTCATCGAGAGGTAAGTTCGGTCAATATATTGCCAAGAAGTCTGGTTGATATTTTCTCTATCATGTTCTACCATTATGCCTATATTAATATCTTTTCATATGTATTTTCTATCCCATCATTTAAAAAAATGGTTTTTCTAATCGTAGAAATTGTTTTGAATTAAAAAATCACATCACTTAGATTAAAGAGTAGCAATTTCAAAACATATTAGAACCAAACTTTGCCTTTCAAAAAAAAAAAAATAGAACCAAAATTTATTGAGCAAAACTTGCGTGGAGGCTGGGCTGGACTGGACGTAAGTTTTGCACCCCAGCCACGTGGCACAATCTTATTAAGATTGTGCTCTTTTTTTCTTTTTTTTTTAATTTCATCAAATTTTTTTCTTTTTCTTTTACTTTTTTTTCTTTACATTTTTTTTCTTCTGTTTTTTGGATTTTTTCCTTATTTTATCTTTTTTAATTTTTAATTTGTGTATGAAATCAGTGTAAAATTAGTTTTTCAATCAATTGTATATCTAATTACATATATTTATATATTTGTATTATTATTATCAAAACCCAAATCTAGCAACAATTATTCAAAATCTAATGTCAATTGGCCCACACACCCTAAATTTTAATAACTAGTCAATTGAAAATTGAAGGCTTAAAATAACAATAATAATATTTTCCTAATTGAAAAAATAATCATTTGAATAACTAAATATATTTATTTTGGAATTCATAAATATAGATATAGTTTCTAATTTCAATTGATTACTTATGAAATGTCTTGTAATTTAGGGTGTGTGGATTCAAACCTCTAATTTTTGTACAATGGATTGGTCGATTGACCTTAAATTTTGAATAATTATTGCTAGATTTGGCTTTTGATGATAATAGTAAAAATATATAAATATATGTAATTCGGTGTACTATTGATAAAATTCATAAATAAAATAATTGAACCAAATATATAATTATGTGCAATTAGGTGGACAATTAGGTGTACAATTGATTGAAAAATAATTCTTGACTGAACTCATGCACAAATTAAAAGTTTGAAAAAAATAAAATAGGCAAAAAATTCCAAAAAAAAAAAAAAGAAGGAAAAAACGTAAGAGAAAATGAATTTTTTTTTTGAAGAAATTAAAAACAAAAAACAAAAACATGCCACGTGGCCCAATGAGGCTAGCTTCAAAACTTACGTGTAGCCCGGTCTGCACGTAAGTTTTGCTCAATTTTATTATATGAAGGACTATTATTAATTTATTGAAGTATACTCACATAAAATCAAAACACACTTTCAAAACATTAAGTAACTGAGTATTTGATTTGTATAACTTAGAATTAAGAAGTTGATCTATGGTTGATACATGAGTTTGCATATTCCAAATTAAATTTGTATGTTAACCCTACGAACTACATAACCCACAAAAACCTAAATTTTATAAACAAATTAAAGGATACACAAGTTATTATAAACTCAAATTTCTACCACACTCATATATCTAGAATTGAAAATTTTCATAATTTAGACTTAACAAATCTAGAATTATTAGAACTACTGTGAGTGAAACACCTCCAAATATACTAACAAACAAACATACACCTTATCTAAAGTAAAGCACATCAAGATAAATAAAGGACACATGACAAATATATTATATGTTTGATCTTCTCTTCTCCATGTTTTTAGTAATCTGCTTCTGTTGTGCAAAAACTCACTACGCAATCGCAAGCATACACAATCGTAGGTAGTAATTGGTAGACAAGGTCGATCCCACGAGGACAAAATAATGCAAATTCTATAAATTTGAGTACCACTAATACTAATTCTAAAACAATTATGCAATCTAAAATTAACAAAAAGCAAGCTCAATATAAGGGAATTAAATTCTAGCAATCTAAAGGAAATGCACACTAAAAATTGATAACAACCAAGACAAGAATCAATTGATTAAGGTGTTGGAATTTATGGAAGTTCACTGCTAATTTTAGCTCCCATATGCTATGTAATGCTATAGCATTGTGCAGCATTATTGCACTATGTAGTAATGGAAAAATCTTATAATAAATTTTGAAAATTATTTCTAATCCTCGAATTTCAGCTTTTTTCAGTTTTAAAGCAAAGTTTAACACATGTCTATGAAACCCAGCTTTCAAACACATGGATAGCCCAATTTTCCTAAGTTTACAAGCCAAAAGTATATGTCTATACTCTTGAAGTCATCCCTAATCAAGACATGAACATACTTGCATTGCTTATGTTATTTCCACTCATTCTAACCTTTTCAGAATTAAAACAAGTTGGTATCCTTTTTTAAATTGATCACTCTTAAGAAGAACAATAAGAAATAAAAAAACTCATAAGCAAACTACACTTCTATAGCATTCCATAGCAAAAATGGCTCCAAAATAGAGCTATGACTCCATAAATTCAAGCTTAAAGAAATTAGCTCATGGCTTTTACAATGAAAATAACCAGAAACAAGCTACTACTCATAAACATCTTAGGTTCAAGTGAAGATTCAAAAAATAACAACACTAGGAACAACTTAGCCTAACTAAAACTTCAAGAAAATTAAAGAGCGAGATACATAAACTCAATAACAAGAAGAAGAGAAAGAGAATGGGTGGCTGAAGAACAAAATTCCAAATAAACTTCTTCCTGCTGCTACGTTTTTTTTCTTCTTCTTCTCCTCATTTTTCGATAGATTCTCTCTTCCTCCCAACTTTACGTCACAAAAAAACCCCAAATTAGGGCTTCCTTTATTCTTTTTACTCAACAGCCCCTCAACTTCCTTTGCTTTTTATTTTCAGCCCATTAGAATGGGCAGAAACATTACTTGAATAAATTTTTCTTACGTCACAAAAAGTGGGCCACAAACTTCCTTTTCTGCTAGAAAGTTAATGTTGCACAATGCTGAGTATCAGCACCTCAACGAGCATTTTTTTACTCCTTAGGCTGCAAAACAAATGGCACACAACAGCACACTAAAAACAAGTAAAGCAGAAAATAGACTTAACAAGGAACTAACTAAAAACAAGACTAAAACGCACACTTGACTCAACTTTGACTGAGAATAAGCAAGAGAAGATGCTAAATTAATCCCATTTTATGGGATTATCAGCTTTGATACAGTCAGCAAAAAGGGCTTCAATGTCTTTGGATAGTTGTATTTTTCCATAACGGATTGAATTAATATAATTAAAAAAAATGCAGTGTTGATATAAAGAAATGCGCAATGCGCAGTGTCAAAATAAATATTTTTTTTTTAACAAGTAACAAAACAAACTTCAAGAACAATCAAGATTCTTATTATATACTAATTTGAACACAATTTAACAAATAACAATGCAATCTCTTGTAAAAGAAAAAAAGAAGTAAAAAACAATGCATTCAAAACAAACTTAAGTTGAACTTAGGGCGCGTTTACCTACCTGTTGACACTGTAGGTCCCACATGATAATGATTAATGATATTTATTGTATTCTGCAATGGTAATCAATTATGGGCCCCACGTTATTCTATCATATTACATCCAAAAGGGTATGTTATCTAATTACCTTTGAATATTAAGTGGGACCTACCCATCTTTTTGGTTTATTTCCCACGCTTTGTCCTTTCTCTCTTTTCTAACCTCAATTATTTGCTCTTTTCTAACCTTGATTATTTGTTCTTTCTCCTTCCTCCTCTCTCTTCTTCTTCCTTATTCTTTCTTATTTTTATGGCTTTATTAAAAAATTTCCTAGGACCATCGTTTTGTCCATGGTCTCACATTTTTAGTTGGACACGAAAGGGATTTGTTCTTGAGTTTTGGCCAGGCTGCGTTTTATCGAAATCGAGATCGAGATCGATATTTTTTTATGTGTATTTTTTTATGCGTGGGTTTTGGCCCAACTATATTTTGATCGATATCATATGAGATCTCGGAACGAAAATCTATTATGATTTTTAGATCATTTTTTTAATACGTTATTTTTTATTTGATATGTTTCAAAAAAACAATTTAGAAAATTTAAAAAAAATCATTTCAAAAATTTTGAATAAATAAATAAAATTAAATAAGGGTATCTTAATTCTTGTAACATAGTTATTGCATTTTAATTAATTGTAATAATAAAATGACATCATAGTAATCATATTTATTTCATTTCAATTTCAAACGTAGGTAAAGTAAACACAATCAATCGTAATTTCATTGGGTTACATCCCATTTTATGTTTGCGCCATTACAATTGCGCCTAAATTCATTACGGTTTAGTAAACGCACTCTTAATTAAAACACAACTTCAATCAAGATTTTTTTTAACAAATAACAAACCAACGTCAAGAATAAATCGAAAATTTTATTATGTGAACTTAAAACACAACTAAGAAACAGAAAAATGGAAAAAAAATGCAAGAAAGCTAGAACGTCGAGTGTGTGTGCAAAATGTGAATGAAAGGAAATGCGCGATGAAGAATTGTGAACTGGGGCACGTATTTTAATTAATAGGGGTGTGTCGGTTCGGTTCGATTCGATTTGAGAGTCGAGCCGAACCGCCAAACTATGGCTTAATGCGCGGGCTGGATTGAACTGCCCAAACCGATTTAGCAGTTAGTTCGTCGTTTGCATATGATGCGGGCTAGGTTCCTAAATTTCAAGCACAAAAATCCGCAATCGAGTAATTAACTAATACGATGGCTGTTTTTTGGTCATTTTTAATGTATAATATATATATTCATACATAAAAATATGATATTTTTATTTAACATTAAGATAAATATTTTCTTCCTTATTATTTCGAATACAAGTGAAGATTCAAATTTATGATTTATAAGAAAGATTATTAACGTATTGACTAGTTGGATTATTCTCTGATCGAAAAAACAAAACCTTTTTATTTTATAAGAAATCATCTTATGAAGAAACGATTTATCTACTGTATATCTTTTGAAATGTGATTTATGGTTGGTTTAGTATGACTTTCAAAATAGTGAAACAAAATAGTTTTCCAACTTTTGACAAATTTGATTAAATTAGGCCAAAGTGATTTTAAATTTTAATATTTTTGGTAGAAAAATGTTTTTCACTCAAGAACAATGCTCTAAAAAACATCTATTGTAAATTATCAACCCCGAAGATGATTTATACTTATCCTAACTTTATAATTATTTTAATAGCCATTATTATATATATATATATATGAAAAAAAAAAACCTTTTTCTGACGTGTAACAATAAAACCTTATCTATTTATCCAAATATTTCAATGTAAGTATTTAGTATAAAATTTTAAAATGTTTGGATTTTTGTAGCTTAAAATTGAAATATCTGAATTTTGGCAACTTGTAAGGTTGGTATGGTGTAAAAAAAATGAAATTAAAAAATAAGACTAATTGAAATCATTTATTGTGAGTCGTTTTCAAAATAATAATTTGTTTTTTGTTTTTTATTTTTAACTAGATTTTAGTACATATTAACAAGTTTAGATCATTGTTGTTTTCAAGCAAACTCCATGGGCTTTTCAATATTTCAATTTCCATGAAGCAACCACTTTTCCTCCCCTGCTAATCAATCTCTCTGTGGGCTAAGCCCATTAAAAACTTGCACAAATGGAAGCAATTACACAATCAAATGGCCAATCCATTTGCTTAATTGTATGATAAATCAAGAAAATGCATTGAGAAATCAACATAGATCACCAATAGAGGTATGAAACTTTCTTTTCTAGCCATTTCTATTACTAGGATACATGAGCTGTGAGGCAATATACTCAAAAAGGCAACATTAAGCACTTCAAACTATCTCAATTTGAACAAAACTCGACTGGTTAAGACGTACACTCTCAATCAATATGCCAGTAGTTCGAATTCCTACTCCCACATGTTAAACTCAAAAAAAAAAAAAAAAAAAAAAGAATAAAACTATAAAGAATGCTATTAGTGATTTCATTCTTAAATTGTCCTCACTCATACATTTATAATGATACACTAATAAATAAACACGAGGAATAACCATTTAATAATCTTTTAAAATTTGAGGATTTTTAATTCAAAGATAAAAAGAGAATTTTAAATACCTAAATATATTACGCACCCAAAAAAATTAAAAGACAATCTAAAAGAGCCTGGCATTTCCAAAAAGGATGTCAAAAAAGTGGGTTAGAAAAAAATATAAATTTGAACTTATTAGTTGATAATATTTAATAGTCGTCCCTTATAATAATTTGACATTAATATAAACATTTTGAATATAGAGCAAACCAAACAAACTTGTGTATAAAAATACTTTTGAGAAAATGTAACCAAACATACAAGTGTTTTAATTTTAAATGATTTTTATTAAAAAAAAAATGTTTAAAAACAAATGCATTTTTTAAAAACACTTTAAATTAAAAGGCAAACCAAGCGAGCCCATAAAATGTTCTACTATTATAAAACTCCAAGTGCACTTTATAGAATTAAAATATGAAACTTTATTATAAAAAAGAAACTATTGCTCCCATCCTTATCAACCTGGACATGTTATGTATGAATTAACTAGGGACATATAATCGTTGTTTTATTCTTTCAAAAGAAATATGTATCTCATAATGTCTGTGGTCATGTTATTTTCTTCACGTACTATTTCTCTTTATCATTCATTTTTAAAATTTTTACATTTCAGCTATATATTATCACTTTTATTTTCTAAATTTTATTTGTTACTTATCTTGTATATACCTTTTTTTCAAACACTGCCTCTGTAATATGATAAATATTTTTTAAGTTAAAATAAATTGAAAATTTTTTAGTGGTTAGAAAATTCTTACTCCACTCTCAAAGGCTCTTTCTTAGGTATTTTACTATAATAGTCCTCTTACAGGTGAGAACCAAACCGATCGAATGCTCTTTTTATGAGTTCAAGAATAAACTCTCTATTGATTCTTATACTAGTTCAGAATCTAATCTATATCGATCTTTTTAACTAGTTCAAGATCAAAATCTATTACAAAACTTTTTTCGAGTTTTGGATTAAACCTTTCACTCAATCCTACACACACCTTAAGACAAATCTGAATATAATGATATAAATTTAAAAACCCACAAAGAAACTATCACAATAGTAGATTTATAAATTTGACCTCTCAAAAACAAAAATTCTCTCGAACAAACTTTTCTCTCACAAAAAACTTTGGAATACGGTGAAGCTTTGAATCATCGACAATGGAGCATTGGAGAGAAATTTTCAACAAGTTTGGCTTTAATTTTGGGAGAGGCAATTCATTCAAAAGGAAAAATGAGGTTTAAATATAGTTTAAAATTGGAGTATGTTTGGACCTTTATGTTAGGAATATAAATAAAGTCTCACATCGATTAAGAAATAAAGTGATCATAAAAATATAAGTGAAAACAATTATCTTCGTTGATAAAAATACTTTTGGTTTGAATCAAAAGCAAAGTCTCGATTTTTATGGCTTTAGTTTCCAGTCTGTCTCTCTATTTAAATAATGGAATCCTCCATTCCATTCCCTGCACACTAAATGCCAATTTCTCATTAAAACTCCCCCATGTCCCTTTCCCATCCTCTCGGATTTTTTTTAGGCCATTTTTAATGTGTATATATATATTTTTCAAACAGTGTATATTGAAAATATTCATACATAAAAATAAGATATTTGTATTTAACATTAAGATAAATATTTTCTTCTTTATTTGTCTGTATACAAGTGAAATTCAAATTAATGACTTTTAAGAAAGGTTATTAATGTTTTGACTAGTTAGGTTATTGATAATCGACAAAAAAAAAAAAAAAAACTTTTTTATTTTATAAGAAATTATTTTTTAAAGAAACAATTTATCTATGGTATCTCTTTAGAAATGTTATTTATAGTTTGGTTTAGTACTACTTTAAAATAGTGAAAAAAATAGTTTTCAAACTTTTGATAGGTTTGATTAAATTAGTCCATGGTAATTTTAAGTTTTAATATTTCTGGTAGAAAACAGTTTTTCACTCAAGATCACTACTCTAAAAAAACTTTTATTCTAAATCATTTACTTATCCTAACTTTATAATTATTTTAATAGCAATTTTTTTATGTACGTACAAATAAAACTTATTTCTTCAAAAAAAAATATAAAGCCTTATCTATTTATCCAAACATCTCGATGTAGGCATTTAGTATAAAATTTTAAAATGTTTGGATTTTTGTAGTTTAAAATTGAAAAATCTGAATTTAGGCAACTTGTAAGGTTGGTGTGGTGTATAAAAACAAATTTTAGAAATAAGACTAAATCGAAATCATTTTTAGATAATTGTGAGTCGTTTTCAAAACAATAATTTTTTTTTAACTAGATTTTAGCATTAACAAGTTTAGATAACTGTTGTTTTCAAACAACTCCATTGCTTTCCAATATTTCAACAGTGAAGCAGACTCTTTTTCTCCCCTTGCTAATCAATCTCTCTGTGGGCCAAGCCCATTAAAAACTTGCACAAATAGAAGCAAGTACACAATCAAATGGCCCAATCCATTTGTTTAATTGTATGATAAATCAAGAAAATGTATTGAAAAATCAACATAGTTCACTAATAGAGGTATGGAACTCTATTTTCTAGCCATTTCTATTACTTGGATATATGAGTTGTGAGGCAATATACTCAAAAGACAACATTAAGCACTTCAATCTATCTCAATCTGAGCAAAACTTAATTGATTAAGACATATATATTCTCAATCAAGAAGCGAGTAGTTTGAATTCCTACTCCCACACGTTGAACTCGAAAAAAAAAAACTTCAGACTATAAAGAATGCTATTAGTGATTTAATTCTTATATTGTCCTCACTCTTACATTTATAACGATACATTAATAAATAAACAAAGGAATAACCATGTAATAATCTTTTGAAATTTGAGGACTTTTAATTCAAAAATAAAAAATGAATTTTAAATACTTAAATATATGGAAAATTTTTGGTGCATCATGGGGTTGCACTCGTTTTTGTGCACCCCACTCAATTGTCCATTATGGCAAACTATTTTTCTTTTCTTTTTTTTTTAATATTTCAAAAAATATTTTTGTTGTGTGGTTGGAGTGACATGCACCCAAATATTATTCTAAATATATTACACACCTAAAAAGATTAAAAGAAAATCTAAAAGAGCTTGGCATTGCCAAAAGATAGAATGTCAAAAAAGTGGGTTAGAAAAAAATATAGGCTAAGGTACGTTGTTGTTGTTGTTGTTATTGTTATTATTATTATTCAACATTATTTGGAGTAGGAAAATTCGAATATCTAACCTCTTGATCAATGGTACATGTCAATTACTGCTGAGCTAAACTCACTTTAGCTTAAGGTACATTATTAGTCCTTGGACTCTGGTAACATTTTAATTTTCATACTTTTGTTTTGTAATGATATTGTTTTTATATTTCCATACATAAATGTGATATTTAAGTTCTAAAACTAAAATTCAACTAAAAAAGATTAACCATTGAAATATTAGCCGATATAGTAGGCAAACCTTCATATAGAAATTTTCACAGGAGAGCCCAGACTTTTTTTATTAATGAAAATTTTAGGGAGCAAGTAAGATAAATTTAAAATCTCAACTTTTTTTTTTTTTATAGAAATTTTAAGTACATCAACTTATTCTTTAATATATATACTTTTAAAATCTAAGGTGAATTAAGAGATTGTCTCTCTTTTTCTTTTCACGTGTCACCTCTAAATGATTTAATTATTAATTTATTCACATGTCTTAGTTTTAAGAAATATTTTTCATGTTAATACGTTCACTCAATCATAACAAATTTTAAAAGATAAAAGATTAAAGACTTCTTTTGAAAGATTTGTTAAGTGCTCAAAATTTTAGAAATTCATTCCAAACATACTTTAAATTATTAAAAGAACTAAAATCATGTTTTAACTAAAAATATTGTATGTTAATAAATCATTAACAAAGTGGTATTTCACCTAAATTGATGCGCCTTGGCATCTCTTTTTTTAAAGGACAAGTTCATATTGGACTCCACGTGTAAGGGAGGTGTTAAGAGATATATAGTCTATTTCGTTTAATTTTTAAGGGGCTGTTTGAGGTACTGAGTGAGTTATAATAACATGAGTTATAATAGTCTATGAAATTATATAATATTGTTTAAAATGTAGAGTTGTTTAGTCTAGGATTATAATAGTCTGTGTTTGAGATATAGAGTACTCCACATGTTATTATAACTCACGCCCAAAACAGCCCCTAAGTATTTATTTTGAAAAAAAAAGTCATTTAAACTAAATTTGTAGTGTTTCACAATCACTCAAAATGACTTTTAAAAAATGAATATGAGAAATAAGTTATTTTGAGTGAAGCACTTGAAATCAATTTTTTTTAAAAAAAAAAGGTTTTTAGATGTTTAATTTGGAATCCCTCTCAAATTTTCATGTTATATAAAAATGACCAAAATACCCTCACACTACACCTTCACTTCCACCATGGCCATAGGCGACCAACGCCAACTGCAGCTCATTGTCGGTGACACTCCAACAACCACCACCACCCCTTACTACCGACGACACTCTGACAACCACCACCACCTCTTACCACCGACGACACTCCAACGACCACCGCCCAACTTCGATGACCATTGCCTATTGCCAATGACCACTCCAGCAACCACTACCGGCTGCCACTCTAGTGACCTTCCTCTACATCAACCGGTCATAGTGTTTTAAACACAAATTTGAACTTATTAGTTGATAATGTTTAATAGTCGTTATTTATAATAATTTGACATTGGTATAAACATTTTGAATGTAGAGCAAACCAAACAAACTTGGGTATAAAAACACTTTAAAAAAATTGTAAGCAAACATACTAGTGTTTTAATTTTAAACAATTTTTATAAAAAAAATATTTAAAAAATTAAATTAAAAGGCAATTCAAACGGGCCATAAAATTTTCTACTATTATAAAACTGTAAGTGCACTTTATGGAATTAAAATATGAAACTTTATTATAAAAAAGAAACTATTGTTGTCATCCTTATCAACCTCAACCATCTTTGGCTACCACTTCGGTGACCTTCCTCTCCATCGATCGATCATTGTGTTTTAAATACATATTTAAACTTATTAGCTGATAATGTTTAATAGTCGTCCTTTATAATAATTTGACATTGGTATAAACATTTTGAATGTAGAGCAAACTAAACAAACTTGAATATAAAATCACTTTTAAAAAAATGTAAGCAAACATACTAGTGTTTTAATTTTAAACCGTGTTTATAAAAAAAAATGTTTAAAAAAATTACGTTTAAAAAAAAAAACTCTTACATTAAAAGGCAATTCAAATGGACCCATAAAATGTTCTACTATTATAAAACTGCAATTGCATTTTCTGAAATTAAAATATGAAACTTTATTATAAAAAAGAAACTATTTCTCCCATCCTTACCAACCTGGACATTTCATGTATGAACTAAGGACATACAGTCTTTGTTTTATTCTTTCAAAAGAAATATGTATCTCATAATGTCTGTGGTCATGTTATTTTCTTCACGTACTATTTCTTTTTATCATTCCTTTTTTGAAATTTTTACATTTCAGCTATATATTATTACTTTTATTTTCTAAATTTTATTTGTTACTTATATTGCATATATCTTTTTCCAAACACTACATCTATAATATGATAAATAATTTTTAAGTTAAATACTTTTCAAACTTTCGTGTTTGTATCTAATAAGTTTCTAAACTTTAAAAGTGTCTAATAAATCTCATGTACTTTTAATTTTATGCCTAATAGATCTTTAAACTTTAAAATCAAATAGGTCTAAATCGAAAGCTTAAAAATTTATTACACACTTTTTAAAGGTCACAAATTTATTAAATACAAAATTAACAGTTCATGAACCATTTAGACAAATTGATACAAATCTAAAAGTTTAAAGATTATAATGGTAATCTAATCAAATATTTATATGTAAAGTATAAAATAAAAGACAGATAACCCTTTGATAGATTTAAAGGTCTACAAGGTCCATATTAAGACAAATAACTCAAATTTTACAAAAGTGATGGAAAAAAAAGTAATATGGTAACGTGATTTCCAACAATCAAACTCTTAGAACATTCCGTTGTCATAAAATTATATAAATAATTATAATAAAAACAAATCAAGATGTCACGTTATACTTAAAAATTATACTTAAGTTTGCATAATATTTTCTTTGAAAAAACAGTTTCAAAATCTTTACAAAAAAATATAAAATATTAACATGTCTTACAAAAAAAAACATTATTTCATTATAATATCATAATTCATAAGTTAAAAAACAAAGAACTCTTGCCAAAAAAAAAATACAGAGAAGAAAAATAAATCCGAATATTAGAAATACAATAAGCAACATAAGAAAATTTATTCCCAAGGATTCATCAAAAAATATATATATATATATATATATATTACCATAAGAAAATATATGGAAATATTCTATAGACTAGGCTAGACCCTACCTGCGCTACTCTGTGGCAAGGCTACTCGCCAGCACGTAAGCAAGCATGTGGACCCCACTCAAATCCAATCAAAAAGGGTATTTTCGTCAGAGCGTGGAATTTTTAAAAAGCCGTATTGTTTTTTTTTTTTTTACTTATATCGGTGAAAAAAAAAACACCAAAGCGTGTTGAGTAACTTGAGTTGAGTGCGTCTCCATCTCCTCTTGCCGACGGTTTGCGATGGCCCCGCACTAACGACAACGGAGCGGGAGAGGAAAGAAAATTAAAATTTATTGTTGTTATTAAAAATTACTTAGAGTGGTGAATGAGTTATAATAGTACGTAGAGTTAAATAATTTTATATTTTATAATTTAAACTAAAAAACTCTACATCTACTATATATATATTATAACTTCACAAACTATTATAACTATTTTAGCACTTCAAATAGTTCCTATAAGAAGTTAAAATATCATTTTGGTACTTATATCTTTTTGAATTTCATTCTATTTTAGTTATATTTTGAAATGTTTAATTTTAGTTCTTATACTTCCAATAAATCTTAAGGTTAGTCCTTAAAGTTAATTTATTATTATATTTTTAAAAAATTATTTAATCTCTATTAGTTTTTCTTTATAAATTTTAGAAATATATTCACATCACGTTTTTTATTTCATAAAAATTAATATTATTATTTAATCAATTTAGATAAAAACTAACTTTAAATTATTAATTTTAAGATTTATTAAAAGTATACCCGTTTGATAGCTATTTAGTTTTTAGTTTTTGGTTTTTGAAAACTGTGTTTGTTTTTTCATCATTTCTCTATCATTCTCTACAATGGCTTTCATCTTTCTAAAGAAAATATTTGAATTCTTAGCCAATTTTTTTTAAAAAAAAAAAACTAAACTAAATTTTTTAATTTTCAAAACTTTGGTTGGTTTTTTAAAACATATATAAGAAGTGAATAACAAAACAAGAAAACTTATAGGTATAAATAATATTTATAGACTTAATTTTTAAAAATTAAATAGATATCAAACTAGGCCTAGGGACTAAAATTAAATATTTAAAAATTAATCGCTTAAAATTGAATAAAACTTAAAATATAGGGATGAAAATGATATTTTAACCCTATTAATATTATTGTTTTTTTGGACCGTTCATCGGGTTAAACAAGAGAATATGGACCGTTAGATTAAGACACCGTCAATCCACGTGTTCACCTTCCCGATCGTTGAAAAAATTCAAGCCGAACCCATGGTTACATGCGGCTCTTAACTTAACCTGCCCCCGGGGTTTCCACCGTTAAACGTGACAACAAAATTCCTAGTTGTAACGGTGTCGTATGCGGCCACAGGGAAAAACAAAACGGTGTCGCTTATTGTATCCTTTTTGACTGTCTGTTTTTGATAATCATAGCTGTAATTGAAGGCAGACTTTGAGATGGAATATTTCTTTCTGGAAAAAGAAAAATCTATTTTTATTTTTAAACTTGTCTAAGTTATATCAATTTTCTTCATAAACGTTTAATTTCATTCAATTACATTTAAAAGTTAGATAAATATTGCAATATTAACCTTAAACTTAAGAAAATATTGCACTTTTTACTCTCTAATAAATTTTTGTTTCAAAATCATTAAAAAAAAGTATTCTCATATGTTTTCCATAAATTAAAATATATGCATGTTGGGGTTGATCCAGATAGTATAATTTTGAAGGGGGGGCAAATTTCAATAATGATAATTTTGGGAGGCGATGTCATCCTTCACGTCAACTCTACTTGAGGACCTTCTATAAACCATTTTCAATCTTGAGAGACAATTAAAAAAATTAAATTTAAACTTTAATGATCAAATATGTCATTTTTGAAACTTCAAAGATCGAATAGAAATTAAATTCAAATAAAAATGATAAAAAAATGTTAGTTTCTAAAATCCAGGAATGAAATAGAAATTATGTTTAAATACCAAGAACTAAAAGTGTATTTTACCCAAAAAAAAATTACAAAAATAATAGTTCAAAAAATTATAAAGTCAATATAAACTAGAATACATAAGTTAGTTATTATAGTATGTTAAAACAAAATATTACATAAGAATAATGAATAGATGATTCTTATTGATTATAGTTCACCAATATATAATTTAATTAGTGATTCTTATGATTATTGTTAGTCAATATCTAAATTAATCAACAATGTATGTTCGCACTATCATATAGAATCAAATTATATTCATTATTATAATTTAAGTTAATTATTTATTTATAAATTAAAAATGCTATATTATTAAATATTTTTTTAGAAAAATGTATATTTGTAATTAGATTTAAGAAAAAACATACCTATATAAATTTATAAAGTTAATTACCCATTCATACTAGGTAAATATCTTAAAAGTTAATTAATCTTTCTTAAAACAAAATTCAATACATATAAAAAATTACTTAAAATGAAGATATTATATATATAAAGGCCAAAAATCATGTATATTCAAAAAATAAAAAAATTTGGGGGGGGGGGGGGGGGGGGGGGATTGCCCCCTACCCCTAAATCCACCACTGCATGGATAAATTTTCAAAGAAAAACGGCATTAGAGTAAAATTTTTGTTAAAATTTGTAAGTTTTGGTAATGTTATTCAATGGTTAATTTGTGCATTAATCAAACTTACATTTGTACCAAACTTGATATTATTGAAATTAGTGAGTTTATAGAAATTTTCACATTGATTTGTATTAAAATTAGTGGGTGAATTAGTGGAAACCTAGGGTAGAAATTGCAATTCTTGTCTAAATCTAGGGTTCAATTTGATGAAATTGAAAGTTTATGAGAGAAAATTTATACTACTTGATAATTTTTGAAGTAAAAATTGATTTTTTTCCCTTTCGTTTTTTATTTTTCTTAACTAAATTGTGAGTTGTTTTCGAATTAGTTAATATATTAATTTTGTTAAAAGTAATTGTAAAATTTAGTAAAAATATATATTGTCTCTTAAAAATAGGGATTTATAAAAAAAAACATGCGATTTTTTTTTTTAAACAACAAAAATAAAAATGCTTGTGGTTTTTTTAAAGTTTTTTTTTAAAAAAAAAAAGTGATTTATACTCCTTTTGTTTCTGAAAAGCTACTAAGCCGAGTTTCTTCTTTTTTTTTTTTTTTAATAGAGAGTTGTTTCTCTTTCTCCTGGCACGAATGTCAAAGAATGTAATTAAGTTTTGGTTAATTGATATTCCCAAATAAGTTTCTTTTTTCCACCTTCGTCCGTGATTTGCTCTTTATAGAAAAATTGTGTTGCTTTTAGTTTTAGTATTATTCTTTTAGTATTCTTTTAAATACTTTGATTATACATTTGGTTACATTTAAAAAAAAAATTGTTTTTAGTAACAAACGTTTTTCATAACATTGATTTTAAAGTAATTCTACTAATTATAAGTGTTGTTGCCAAAATCTGGACAGGGAAACTCACCTGGCCTTCACGTGACAACGACGGTGAATTTATTTAGATCAGGGAAGAACACGTGACCTGCAAGACAAGTGAAAAAGCTAGGTACCGGTGTGGTACTTGCCACACAGGCTCCGATGCTTAAGTTAGCTAGGAGACTTTTTTAGAGTGTAGCAAGAGTTATGGAGAATGATTCAACTTACCCTGCTTTTCCCATGAGGAAGAGCTTAAATAGCTTCTTCCCTAGGGTTTTTCGTGGGTTTCCATCTTCGAATGAGGAAAGGAAAGGTTGAATTGGGCTGAACCGAGGGCACACGGGCCATAAGGGACCGAGGCAAGGCCCAAAACTGGGCTTTGCCAAACTAGTCGGCCTCGGCCTCGGCCGAGGCCGACCACAGGCTTGGGCCGAGCCCAAGTCCCGGTCTTCATCCTTTCGATGTAAGACCATGGCAAGGCCCGAAATGGAACCTTGCCATGTGGTCGGCCTCGGCCGAGGCCGAGGCCGACCACGGGCTTGGGCTTCGGCTGAAGCTCGTTTCTTCATTCCTTCTCGTCCTGGGTCGGTCTCCTGTTAGTTTCGATCCTTCTTGACTTCATATGGGGCATTTTAGCCCTGTTTTGTCTTTAGTTTATGTGATAAGGCCTTTCTAGGACATAATGATGAATTTGTGATGAATTAGGATGAGAAAAGAGGCTGGAGCGAGCTAAACGAGGACCAAGGATCACAGCAGAATTGGGCTCGACCCCTTGGTGGGGTCGACCTAGGAGGTCGGCCTCGGCCTTGGCCGAGGCCGACCAGAGAACTTGGGCCTCGGGCCCAAGTTCCCTCCTTCTCATCGTCTTGGAGGCCTCGTCTCTTTTGCCTTTTGGTCTTTCTTGTCTCGTGTTGAGTTATTCTTTTCACGTTTGCCCTTTCACTTCCTTTATATTTTAGAATTATCCTCATGACCAAATCTTACCCATAACAGTAGCCCCCACTCTCTAGTTGGAGTTCATGGTGTGGCTTATTGCTTATGAGCCTAAAGTATGGGGTCCAATGTGAGAGTATAATCCTTTTGTCGGTTTTAAATGTAACGCTCTTAAGCGCTCCAAAGTCTTGCTTTGGATTATCCTTAGGATTTGCAGATCGAACCCCGTGAGGTTGGACTCAGTCTTCCATAGGTTTAAGATTCTCCTCTGGGAAGATGAATATCGATTCCACTGGAGAAAATTTTAGGGCTCCAAAGTCTTGCTTCGGATTATCCTTAGGATTTGCAGGTCGAACCCCGTGAGGTTGGACTCAGTCTTCCATAGGTCTAAGATTTTCCTCTGGGAAGATGAATATCGATTCCACTGGAGAAAATTTTAGGGCTCTAAAGTCTTGCTTCGGATTATCCTTAGGATTTGCAGGTCAAACCCCGTAAGGTTGGACTCAGTCTTCCATAGGTCTAAGATTCTCCTCTGGGAAGATGAATATCGATTCCACTGGAGAAAATTTTAGGTTTAGAGCTTTCCTCTTAGAAAGATGAAAATCAATTTCCTGGGAGGCTATCGATTCCACTAGAGAAGGGTCGGCCTCGACCTCCTCTGCATTTTTGTTTGACAGCGAGTAATATTTCCTAAATAGCCCCCTAGTTACGGAGGTAGATGTTGTTACAATCTCAAATTTTGCTGAAAAGCAAACTTTTATTGACTAAATTCTCAAATAAAGTATATTTCACATTAATTGGAAAGAGGTAAAAGAAAACATTCCTATCTACTTGAAAAAGCAAATTGAACTTCTAGAATTCTATTGAAGAAGAGTGGGACTTGATGATGTTAGGGTCGGCCTCGACCATTTGGTGGTTGGCCTCGGCCATGTGGTGGTCGGCCTCGGCTATGTCATGGTCGGCCTCGGCCATGTGGTGTAGAGGAGCGACTTCCTTCATCTGTTTGGCTTCCTTTAATGCTGTAAAGTAGCATTCTCTTGAGACCTTCTGCTCCCCTTTCACTATTCTGGTCCCATTTGGAGTTGGAAATTTCATTAATTGATGGAAAGTTGAAGCTACAGCTTTAAGTTCGTGCAAGGTGGGTCTTCCCAGTATGACATTATATGCTGTCATGCAATCTACAACTAGGAAGTTAATCATTTTGGTTACTGTATTCTGTCCACTTCCAAAGGTCACTGGAAGTTCTATGGTACCTTCTGGAGTTACCTTTTCTCCTCCAAATCCTACTAATGGTGTTAAGCTTAACTTAAGTAGCTCCCTTCCTAATTTCATTGCATTGAATGCATCGAGGGATAAGACATCAGCTGAGCTCCCACCGTCAATAAGTATCCTATGGACTTTCACATTTGCAATTGGTAAAGTAACTACCAGGGCATCATTATGGGGCTGAAGTATGCTTGTTGCTTCAGCCTCTGTGAACTCTAGACTTCGGCTCACACCTCCTAAGCGAACAGAATACATACCTCTCTGCTCAGGCTCAAATCGGGCTTCTCTGGCAATTGCTTTTCTTTTTCGACTCGATTCTCTTCCAGCTAGACCTCCAAAGATGGTTCTGATCTCCCGTGGTGGTTCATCATCTGGTCGCCCTCGGCCATTACTGGTCGGCCTCGTCCTCTTCTGGCCATCATCCAGGAGATACTCTTTCAAGTATCCTTCTTTGATCAGAATCTCGATCTCATCCTTTAGTTGAAAACAATCTTGAGTTGAATGTCCACGATCTCGATGGAAAAGACAGTATTTGTTTGGATCCCTTTTTTCTGCAACAGTTCTCATCTTTTTCGGATACTTGACCAGATTTAAGTTTCGAATTTCCATCAATATCTTCTCGGGAGGGATCGTGGTAGGAGTATATTTGTCAAATTTTGAAAAGTGACCGACCCTAAGGTCTGGTCGGCCTCGTCCTCCTTCCCGATCCTCCCTCTCTCTTTTCTTTGATTGAGAATGTGAGTTTTCTCCTATCCTCTCTCGGTCATATGATTTGTCACTTTTTAATCTACCTTCTGTGTTTGTTGCCTTCGATCTCAGCAACTCCTCAGCATTCATATACTTCTGTGCTCTTGTTATGAATTCCACGTATGAGGTTGGTTCCTTCTTGCCTATAGAACGTAGGAGCCTTTTGTCCTGCAGTCCAGCTGCAATGGCAATCAAGGCTGCCCCTTCAGTGTATCCTTCAATCTGTAGAGCCTCATTATTGAATCTGGCAACATATTCCCTTAGGCTCTCTTTGGGTCCTTGCTTAATGGTGAGCAGGTGCATCTGTGGCTTGTGTTGATCTCGAGCCCCCAAAAACTGTGTAACAAAGGCTCGGGCTAGTTCTCTGAATGAGGCAATCGACTTCCTCTTCAATTTTCTAAACCATTCCTTTGCTGGTCCAGTAAGGGTAAAAGAGAAAGCACGACACCGGATTGCATCTGAAACTCCATGGAGTTCCATCCACAATCGATAAGTGTCTAGGTGTTCCACTGGATCACTCTTGCCATCATAAAGCTTCATAGTAGGTACCTTGAATTTCTCAGGTACCTTGTACTCCATGATCCTATCAGTGAATGGCGGATCTATTTGTTAGATTAAAGCTTCTAGGTCGAAACCCTCAACCTCTCGAGGTCTTTGGACGTTTTCTTGGATAGCCCCCAACTCTTTTTGAATTTTCAGAAGCTCGGCTTTCCATGGTTGAGTATCGGTCCTAGCCTCGGCCTCATTCTTCAACTTTCGTTTTTCTTCGATTAAGCTTCGTAGGTCAGAGCTTATTGTCCTGAACTTTTCCTTGGAAGGCCGACCCTGTGGTCGGCCTCGGCTGGCATCTCCCGCGATAACTTGAATAACAGATTTGAATCCGCTCACCCTGCTTGTCATGGTGTGCTCATCACGTAGCAATTCTCTTGACTGGTTCCCGCCAAGGATTAACTTATCCTTTGGTTTTAGGATAAGGGAATTTGTTTCACCCACTTCCTCATTCACCATTGGAGCTTTTCCTTTTGCAGGGTCTCTCACCAGTATATCTTCTTGAGCTTTCGTTGTCGGATTCTGTTTGTCTAGAATGTCCAGAATTCGAGCGAGATTTCGGTCCATGCCGTCCACTCGCTTCTCCAAAGCTTCAAATTGGTGGCCATCGAGACGAGGCGGAGGAGGGCTGGTCGGCCTCGTCCTCCGTGGATGACGGTCATCATCTAAATCTTCTCCATCGATGTTTCGATGGTTTCCATTGATTCGATTACTCATCCTCTTTGATCTCCTATGCAGTTTCACAAGCAAGCGTTTTTTGTCTTCCCCACAGACGACGCCAATTGTTGTTGCCAAAATCTAGACAGGGAAACTCACCTGGCCTTCACGTGACAACGACGGTGAATTTGTTTAGATCAGGGAAGAACACGTGACCTGCAAGACAAGTGAAAAAGCTAGGTACCGATGTGGTACTTGCCACACAGGCTCCGATGCTTAAGTTAGCTAGGAGACTTTTTTAGAGTGTAGCAAGAGTTATGGAGAATGATTCAACTTACCCTGCTTTTCCCATGAGGAAGAGCTTAAATAGCTTCTTCCCTAGGGTTTTTCGTGGGTTTCCATCTTCGAATGAGGAAAGGAAAGGTTGAATTGGGCTGAACCGAGGGCACACGGGCCATAAGGGACCGAGGCAAGGCCCAAAACTGGGCTTTGCCAAACTGGTCGGCCTCGGCCTCTGCCGAGGCCGACCACAGGCTTGGGCCGAGCCAAAGTCCCGGTCTTCATCCTTTAGATGTAAGATCATGGCAAGGCCCGAAATGGAACCTTGCCATGTGGTCGTCCTCGGCCTCGGCCGAGGCCGACCACGGGCTTGGACTTTGGCTGAAGCCCGTTTCTTCATTCCTTCTCGTCCTGGGTCGGTCTCCTGTTAGTTTCGATCCTTCTTGACTTCATATGGGGCATTTTAGCCCTGTTTTGTCTTTAGTTTATGTGATAAGGCCTTTCTAGGACATAATGATGAATTTGTGATGAATTAGGATGAGAAAAGAGGCTGGAGCGAGCTAAATGAGGACCAAGGATCACAGCAGAATTGGGCTCGATCCCTTGGTGGGGTCGGCCCAGGAGGTCGGCCTCGGCCTTGGCCGAGGCCGACCAGGGAACTTGGGCCTCGGGCCCAAGTTCCCTCCTTCTCATCGTCTTGGAGGCCTCGTCTCTCTTGCCTTTTGGTCTTTCTTGTCTCGTGTTGAGTTATTCTTTTCACGTTTGCCCTTTCACTTCCTTTATATTTTAAAATTATCCTCATGACCAAATCTTACCCATAACAATAAGTATGTTCTTTTTCTTCCTAAATACTTTTTTTTTAGCTTTCTTATTACGTATTTTGAAGATTTCAATCAATTATTTAAAGTCGTGTTTTGATAATCATCTCTCCAGTATATTTTTAGAGAGTTTTTAAATCAATTTGAATTTTTAAAAATACTTTTTATTTATTATCAAACACAATGGTCTTTTTTTTTAAAAAAAAATAATAATTGTAGTAATTTAAAATAATGTAAGAAACTATATTAAACACACTCTTTAGTGATTGTTTCTAGACGTAGGAAAAAATTATTTTATTTAAAAATATTTTTCTAAAAGCCATCTCAAACACACTAAATATTAATAGCACGAAACTAATAGTATAAACACCATGTCGAGACCATCCTTAATCAATCTACTGGGGGTAGGGCCCTAAAGATGAAATAATTTGAGACCTTCAGCCAAAAGGGATCTTTGTAACTCTAAGGGATAGCTTTTAATAAAGGGATTCAAATGGTCAAGGGGGATTAGGATGGATAATTCGTAACTCTAAGGAGTTGTTTGGCCCATTAAGTTGGATTAAATTTTTAAGCCAACTCAATGTTTGTCCTGTCAACATATTTTATCACTGGTTTAATTTAACAACTCAGTGTGGTTGAGAATAATAACCTTATTAACATATTTTATCACCGTTTCTTCCCCGACCAACGACTTCCGCCGACCAGGGCCACCGTCGACGACCTTTTCCGACGACCAAAGGCCACTACAGACGATGACGGCCATATCAAGCAACCGACGGCCACCATCGACAACCATATCTGGCACACAGGCGTCCATCGACGACGACTTTCTCCCGCGACCAACGACCATATCTGACAACAAACGACCATTATTGGGCTACCTTCTTTGACGATCTATGACTATCGTTAGCAACCATATCTGGCAACCAACGTCCACTGCCTGCAACCGTCTCCAACGACAATTTCGGGCGACTGACGACACTCCCATGGTTCAAAATAATATGAAATGCACATGCACTTAGTTGCCCTGACTCTTGACTCCAACAATCTTTTTTCGGATTTACGAACTCAACCCATTTTGGCCATTACTTATTTTTTGTGAACCTTAGTCCTTGTTTTTGAATCATGTAATTAGGTCATTGATGACCTACTAATATTTTGTGAATATTCCACCCCTACATGACACTAATATTTTAATATATTGTGGTTTTTTTGTCATTTTGAAAAAGTAAAATACTGGCATTCTATTTTTCAAAGATGTTCAATTTAATACATATGTTTAAACAAATGTAAATAAACAATGGTTCTTTGCAAAATAATAATAATAATAATAAATAAGTAATGGTCAATGTGTGTTAAAAATAAAAACTCCTTCATAATGAAGACCTTCTTAGTAATTGAAAAAAGTCATAATAAAGACCTCATATGTAAGTTTGAAAGAAGTTCAATGTGTGTTTAAAAAATGAAACTTTGGATTTTTATATTTTAGAAGAAGTTCAATTTGTGTTTAAAGAAAAAAACATACAAATACATTGCCTTTTTCCCATTAATCAATTGTCATTTGTTGCTATAAATGCAACATTTGATTTCTATAAATTGAAATAATTTCAATATATAGTAGAAAGAGAAAACAATGCTACATTGCCTATAGATTCGAAAAAATCCATTTCTAAAAAAGGAAAGATAAAGAATGAAGTTCTTTTTATAAAAAAGATCAATATCAATACATTGAAACATTACTTTTGTGAATATTCCACTCATAGATTTCACTAATGTTAAAATATATCATCATTTTGAAGTTGACAAGTTGGGAAAAATGTGTTTGCAATTGAATGGTTGAAAAAAAAATTAAGTAAACAAAAAAAGCCAGCAAAAATCAGATTTATTCAATTTATAAAGTACTGCACCATATACCCCTAACTTAATAACTAAACTCTGCATCTCAAACACAGACTTTCTTACTCAACTCAACTATGCACTCCAAACACAGACATTAATTTGTAGATAAATTAATTCTATACAACTCAACTCAACTTAACTCTGGGCGTCAAACGCCTCCTAAGAGATAATTCGTAATTTTTAAAATAAAATTTAAAAAAATGCATTTTTTTTAAACAAAGCCTCAAATAAACAACCAGCACCAAACCACAATCATAACCCCTCGAGGATGAGGGATAAAACATCAGCTGGAAAGAAGTCTTTCCAGACTAAAGAATTTCCTAAAAAAGACGCCAAAGCCTTAATGTTCACTTAAACGAATACAAAATAAAACGTAGACTATTATAATAACCTGTGGAATACTCTGCACCCCAAACACAGACTATTATAACCCCAGACTAAACAACTCTGCATTTTAAATAATATTATATTATTTCACAGACTATTATAACCCACAGACTATTATAACCCCCTGTTATTATAACCCACTCAGTACCCCAAACCGCCCCTTATAATGTTCACACCATATTTATAATTTTATATGATAAAAAAAAATATCAACCAAGTTAAAATATTAAAATTTTCTCGATTTATGTAATAGAATTAAATTTTAGCATTTAATGTGATTTGACTTTTTTAATTTGAAATAATTATGAAGTTTCAAAAGCTTTTATAATCCTACGAGCTTGAATCTCCTTCATCCTCAAGACCTTAAAATGATCCTCTTCCACCTATTTCTTACACTAACATTTAAATTTCTCTTTATCATCCTTAATTTCTCCCCTTCATAATCTATTTAGAGTTCTTGCTCAATATACTATCTTTTAAAACCAATATGGCCCGTTTAAATCGCGATATTATATGATGGATGTAAATTTTAAATGTTTGGGAGTTAAATTCTTAGAATTAAAATATATGTATTTGGATATATACAATAATTAATATTAGGGAGTTAATTGTATGTGTTTGTTTTATAAGTTTTGTTTATAGAAAAAATAATTTAAAACAAGATCAAATCAAGTTGGAAACCAAAAGTGCTTCTCATAGCCAAAATTTGCGCATGAAAAATCATACCAGATATCATCCCGACCAAAAGCAATATCAGCAAGAAATGAATCGATACTAATAATCTTTGTTATTTTTCCATGAAAAAAGAGGAGATCACAAGTGATGTGATGTGGTGCTGCAAATTTTAAAAATCTATTTAGTTAGAACACATCCCAAACTTATTAGATCTGTTTGCTATTTGTAGGGAGGGCTGGAAGGCTGCCGATTTCTGGAATTGGATAACAAAACACTTGGTGGAGAGTCAAATTAACAAAACCATTATCATGAAAGAGATAATCGAATTAAACTCATAACGGAAGCGTTGGAATCAACTTTGATTTTATTTAGAATTAAGCAATAAAAATTAAGTTTAAGCAAAACATACCTTAAAAATAATATGGAAATATTTTCTTGCGGTTCTTTACTTCTCGTGTTCCAAGATTTCCACAAAAGTCTTCTTTGCTTGACTCGAACATAGGATCAAGGCTTGTGGGATCCTCTTGAAATAAAATCCATAAGGGATTAGAGAGGAAGATGTCAATTCTCTAATTTTCTATTGAGGAGATGTGTTGTATCTAATGGATCAATCCAATGATCCTATTTATAGAGACCAAGGGCAAATTTTTACCATAATTAAAATATTATATTTTAATATTTAATATATTAAAATATATTTTATACTTATTTGAATCTCATTCAAATCTCCTATGATATTTATTTATTTGAATCTTATTTAAATTTTATAAATATCTTTTCTTTAATGTATCTAATATACATTAATTATTTTAATATTTAATGTATCAAATACAATAAATATATTTTCCTCTTTTATATTTAATATATCTAATATATTAAATATTAATTTGAACATTTCAAAATTTTCTTTCAACTAAATTGATCTTTTAGTGGTACTATGAGCTAGCAATGGAATCTTTTGGATCTACAGATTATAAGCTCCAATGATACAAAATCAATTAATTAAACTCTTTAATTAATTAATTTTCATTCATTAACTATAGGTCACTCCACTATAGACTTAGAGTTACACTCTTATGCACTGTAGGACACGTTGTATCTATAGATATAATCACTACATGCAAGTCGATCTTTCACAAGTTGTTCGTAATTACAGTTAGGTCAAAAATCCGTTTTACCCATAGAATTATTTCTTGCACCTTAAGTATCACTGATCCTCTAATAAATAGTTTGTTTATGATCCAACCATAAACTAAGTTCTTCTTGGGCTAGAGAGAGGGTGGGGCCCCATTGTTCAAGTCCCAAAATCAACACTTAAGGGAACTACTCATCTACTTACCCTATATGGGAAGAAGTGAATTCCATCTTGTGAGATTATGTTCCCATCTCCCTATTTGGTCAAGTCCCCAAAATGGTAGGCATATTGAATCGGCTACAAAAGCCACTCTCACCCATGCAAATCAAAGGACAAGCCCTCACAGACTCAAGAGTTCATAAGTCACTCGGGATTAAGATCGAGTTGCATATGATCATCCTGATGAAATATTAATCTTCTCAATTAACGGATTTATAAAGAGAGATTAAATATTTCGTGGTTCAGTCTTATACAAACTCATTGTATAATATACCATCACTCACATGTCTTCACATGAACGATTTGGATCAAATCATTTGTAACTATTACAAAGTGAGCCGTATCAATAGTGTTAATAGGATAAAACACCCAACCTTACCCATATACTATGACCATTTAGGTTATTTTTTGAACACAATTCTCCAGTATGTCAACCGCATATTGTTCAAGATTACACCAATAACCTTGAATTTTTCATATAATGGATAATATTATATTGTAAATAAAATAATCAAAATTATTAAATAAATCATTAATTACGAGGCTTTAAGGCATAGATCCCAACATATCATCCTTTGGAGCATTTGGAATTATTGAAATCAACTAAGCTTTAAAGGAAATTGCTTAGGTCTGGTTCAATCTCAAATTTACAGATACATCAACATTTATGTAGAGGAAAATCCGAGGATGGTGGAACAAAGAAAGGTTGTACTGGATGGAGTCTGGATGGAGACAAGGAATTTCATGGAGGAAATCGAATCCTTGGCATCATAGGTGGGAGTAATTGCTTTCACTAGATGCCCTAGAGAGTGCATTGAGCACATGTTGTGGTTTGTGGGGATTATTTTTTTGTGCAATCTCATTCTTCTTTGTTGGAAGAAAGATCGTATTCTTTGATATCTTTTTACATGCCTTGGGTCTCCTTGCTATTTTGGGGGAGTTGGTTATACCTAATTGTTTGAGTATTTAATGAAGTTGACTTTTTTTTTTTTTTTTTTCTTCATGGAACATTCGTATCGCAAAGCTGGTCGATGTCAATTGTAATGGTTGAAAATAGGGGGCCAAAGAGGTGATTTTGTAGAGTCCATCAACGGACAAATCCGTTGACTCGCTCATAGGAGAAGCACGAACCTTTATATTAATTGAGAAGACTTTTGTCGGGTTTTCTCGGCATGGTCCCTTGTATGGGTTGGAGCTTCAAAGCGAGATTCTTGAAGGATGATATTGAAATCTTACACGCGACTCAAAGGTCTCATATGCTCGCCCTTCCCAATCCATATTCCAATGTTGGGGCCCCTTCGTTTTTCTCTAAAGGGCAAACATCGGGTTGATCCTCGGGCTATTTTTTCAAGGCTGGAGCAGTTCAGTGAAGCCAAGTCTATTAGGGGCTCCCTGACGATCTCGAACCTTCCAAAAGTGATAAGCATCTTCTGGATCTTCTTCACCAGTGGTTTTTCCTGCACCTCCAACTAGGTTCATGATAAGGTTATGGAAGGGTTCACGAATACCATCACGTTTGCTCTTTTTCCCAATCAATCGTCACACCTTGGGAAAGATCGAGCTAGGGTGAATATTGCATACTAGTGGATCTGGTGGTCATTGTGAAGGCTCGCGAAGTAGACAGCAAACAACAGCTTTTTAGCCCCCTCTAGCCCTAAATTTTTCGGGACTATTCCAGTGAGTCCTCCTATGGTGATTAAGTGGAACCTGTCGACGTTTAGTTTATGAATCCACAGTGGGACCTACTCAAATTAGAACTAAACTAGTAGACTCTCTTTTAGTAGCCATCGCGAGTTTCATTACTTTTCTTCCATTCCGTCCTAAGTTTTTCTTAAAAAAAAGCATTGAAAAGTAAACATCGATGAAACAAACATAGTTTTTATATCTCTATTAAGACTTATCTCAAAATCTGTAAAACAAACAGGATCTATTTATAGACTATCACTTTAATTTTTTTTCGATTAACCATTTTCTTTAGCCTTATACATGTTATGCATTGTGTCGAGTCAATCTTTATATATATACTTGTCAAATGATATGCCATACAATCATTTAACCGTTGATTTTGTCAATAACATAAACTACATCTAGGACGATCTGTACCTCATATTGTACCAGATCAACCAATATTTTGCCTAATAAACATGCTTGCTATCATCTACTTGACAATATTAATGATAAGAACTTCATAAAATTACAAATTCAAAGTTCACAAATCTAATTGAAAATTTTTATGTTAAATTATCAACTTGGACCTTATGACCTGGGCCTAATTTATTATTATTATTATTATTTTAGTTCAACAACATTTGGGGTAAAGGATTCACTCCTCTAACCTCTTAGTAGATAATATTTGCTTTAACTTGTTGAGTTATGCTCACATTGACAACCTAATTTTAATTTGATCCTTGCAATTTTTAAATTTTAGTTTCATCCCTATGATTTAATCAAACTTCATAAGTTGTCATTTCTACTACAAATCATTATCATATTAAAAACACGACAAATTTTTTTTTTCCAATTTGGAATTGTTTTAGGGTAGAATGATGAGTGAAAAATATGAAAGAAATTATGGATTTTCATATGTAGGTAAAAATGGTTAACGAATGGTTTGTGACATTTAACCAAACTATAAAGACCAAATTAAAACTAAAGTTAGACTATAAAACCTAAATTGAAACAAGAACAATAATTAAAATGTAGAGTAAACTTCTAATTAAAAAAAAATCAAATAACTATATTTATTGACAACTTCAGATTTACATTAAGAAAAAACAAATCAATTTATATATGCATGGGAGTTCAGTCAATTAGAAATTCAGACAAATAGCAAAATTTAAACATAACTCAAATAGTTAGACATTGTACTTTTGACCAAAAGGTTAAAGATTTGAATATCCACTTCTAAATGTTATTGAACTAAAGAAAAAAAACTTTAGGAAAATAATTTTATCAATTAAAACTTCAAACCTGCTTAAATGGTTAAAATTAAATTATTTGTTAAGTCATAAACTAATAGTTTCAAGGATTAAAACAAGGTTAAATTACATGTTTAATCCTTGAAATTTCAGATTTGTGTTTAATAGGTCCGTATTAAAAGACGTCGAATATCTCAATAGTCTATTAAACACAAAAATGAAAGTTTAAAGACTTATTAGATATTTTTTTAAAAAATTCAATGACCAATTAAATACAAAATTAAAAGTTTACAAACCTATTAGACACTTTTTAAAATTTAGACAACTATTAGACACAAGTGAACTTCATCATTCTTAAATAAACATTCAAAATTTTAGTAAAATTCAAAAAACAAAAACAAGGTATCTAATTTTATTTTTTAAGTTTTCAAATCTTAGATTTGATTTTGAAAACATTTAAAAAGAGTAGATAACAAAACAAAGAGACTCATAGGTTAAAGTACTATTTATAAGATTAATTGTAAAAAATCGAAAACTAAAAATCAAATGGTTATCAAACCGGACCTTAAATTTTTTTTTGTTTTTGTTTTTTGAGTTCAAACCGAAGCTTCAAAATTAAACTTAAGGCCCGTTTGGACTTCCTTTTAATTTAAATGTTTTTCACAAATGCATTTTTTTAATAAAAAAAACCCTTTAAAATTAAAACACTCATATATCCGGTTAAATTTTCCTAAAAGTGTTTTTATACACAAGTTTGTTTGGTTTTCTCTACACAAAGTGCTTATACTATGTCAAATTAGTATAAAGGATGACTATTAAACATTATGAATTAATAAGTTCAAATTTGTATTTAAAACACCATGACTGCCCGACGAGGGAGGGGGTCATTGGAGTGGTAGCTGGAGGTGGTGGGCGGAGTGGTCATGGGCAGCGGGCGGTAGTCGTCGACGGCCATAGTGGAAGTGAAGGTGTAGTGAGAGTATTCTAGTCATTTTCACATATCATACAAATTTGAGAGAGATTCCAAGTTAAACACCTAAAAACCATTTTTCTAAAATTTGGTTTTAAATTCTTCATTCAAAATAACTTTTTTTTTTCAAACTCATTTTTTTAAAAAGTAATTTTGAGTGGTTGCCGAACACTACAAGTTTTATTAAAATTTTTTTTTCAAAATTAAACACTTAAAAAGTTAAACCAAACATGCACTTAATAATCTAACCAAACGTTAAACATAATGTTTAATTGACTCAATTTATACCCTTAAGGGGTTGTTTGGTACAAGGATTTTGGGGATAAGAATGGACAAAGGCCTGTGATACCCTTGTTTGGTATAAAGTTTGGAGGATTGACCATGAGAGTGAGTTATTCCCATGGGTTTTGTTTTTGTATACCCAATAGTAAAGGTATTTGACACCCTTGTAAAAACATGAGTTTTCTTCATGTCCTTTTCTTTATCTCTCTTAATTTTGTTAATATCCATCTTTCTTTCGAATATATTTATTTATTCTATTAAAATCAATTTTTATAATCAACTAGATTATACAAAAATTATTTTATAATAATGTATTGAATTAACCTAATTAATTATTCAATTGTAATAAACGAATCATAGATAATTGATTGATTAATCATAAATTAATCATATAATTGTAATAAATTATAAAACATATGTATGGTATTTCAAAGAAAAACAACGTGAGAGCTACATTTTGTTAAAATTTATGAGTTTTAGTAAAGTTATTCATTAGTGAATTTGTTGATTAATCAAACTTAATTTTTTTTTGAAAATCTTGATATTATTGAAATTAGTAAGTTTATGAAGATTTTTACATTATTTTTTTTGTTAAAATTAGTGAAAATTGAACCAATGGTAGAAATTGCAATATTTAATTAAGTAAAGAGTTTAATTTGATGAAATCAAAAGTTTAGAGTGAAAATTGATACACGGTGACATGTTTACGGGTAAAAATTGATTTCTTTCCTTTATAAAAATAAACTCAATTAATGTAATGGTATATTTATTGAAACTATTAATAAATTAGTAATCCATTTAATATAATTAATTAATTAAAATAATTTAGTATAAAAATTTTGACTTTTTATAATTATTTATTCAATTGAAATCATGCATTTATTATGATCAATCAATTTACATTTATTTGTTAAAAAGTTCATTAATTAATGCATCATGATTATATAAAATTTATAAAATTAATCCTATAAAAAAGATAAAAAAAAAAAAAATTTATTATTATAAAAATAAGCATTTCCAAATGTATTATCAAATATACAACCAAACAGAGCAATTAATAATTCACAGCCATCTTATTTTTAAATATCTATTATTCTCAGGCATATAAGAAATTTTGAACCAAACGATATATATATATATATATATATATATATATATATATATATATATATATATATATATATTTCTTTTGAGAGGTTAAAGGGATTTTTTTTAAAAATAATGTAAATTAAAAAAATAATAACACAAAAATGGTAAGTTTTAAAATAATGTCAAATGTAGGGTAGATAAATCGTGTACATGGGTCACGATTTATGTAAGTCGCAGCCCTTGGTCACGAGTAGCCAAATGAATCGCGGCCCATGTACACGAGGAAAGGCAAAATCGCGTACCCTGTACACGATTTTCGTGCCACATGGCGCCATCCGATGGCGTGGCTGCCATGTGGCTACCAGGTAACTCGTGTACGTGGTACACGATTTCCAAATGGATCTCGTGTACCATGTACACGATTTCCATAGCAGGTTTTTTTTTTTTTTTTTTTTTTTTTTTTTTTTTTTTTTTTTTTTTTTTTTTTTTTTGGGGTTATGATTTATCTATCTAATATATAAATATAAGTGTGAGCCATCATCGAAAGTGGGAGAGATTACTTTTTAGATACATCATTGAAAGTTTGCATATTTTCCTGAAAAATCGTGGTGGGATTTCTTGATTATTGAGAAAAAATATATATTTATGGCCTCAAAATAAATAATAATAATATGTAAATCGTGTACATGGTACACGTCACAGTGGCAGATCCAGAATTTCAAAATAAATAATAATAATATGTAGTTTTTCTAAAATATGTAAATTTAAACATTTCTTTTCTTTTTTACCCTACATTTGTAATTTCATTTTTTTTATATATTTTAAAAATTATTAGTTTCAAAACTACCCTAATTGTGTCATTATTTATTTAAACAACATTATCTTAAAAATTAGCCCTTAAATTATATTTTTTTAAATAATGTAAATTAAAAAAATAATAACACAAATATGGTCATTATAAAATTATCCACCTAAATATATATAAAAAAAATGAAACTTGAAATATTTAAGATTTTTAAAAATAGAATTAAGTTTTTTTATGCATTTAATTTTTCTAAAATATTTACTAAAGATTTATTTCTTTTTGTAGATATATGAGTAAAATTAAAAAAAAAATTAAACTCTAACGATACCCAACTTACTAAAAATTAAAATAATATTATATATGTATATTGCAAATTAAATATATAATAAAAAATGAAGTTAAACTAAAAGAGTAATAGAAAAAAAATGAAGTTAAAAAGTGGCGTTTTTTTGGTATATATATATATATATATATGCAAAAAAAATAAAAAAAAAGGGTAAAAATTTAAAAAGACGCATGTTTACAAGGATTTGAACCCATGACCTTGAATTTGTAGCCGCTCATTGTGAGCCTCCTACAGCCAACAAGCCAAAGCATGGTTTTAAGTTTTTAAGTGAAACAAGTATTAGATATACGTAAAACGTGTACACCGTACACGATTTCCACGTAAAATGTGTACCGTGTACACGATTTCCACGTAAAACGTGTACCATGTACACGATTTCCACTGACATGTAAATCGTGTACATGGTACACGATTTAGGTACTCTATTTTAAACATTTCTTTTCTTTTTTACCCTACATTTGTAATTTCATTTTTTTTATACATTTTAAAAATTATTAGTTTCAAAACTATCCTAATTATGTCATTATTTATTTAAACAATATTATCTTAAAAATTAGCCCAGGTTAAAGTCTAAACCTGTGGCTCAATTTATACCATCAACTAAATTCTGTTAGAAAATGTTTGTTAAATTAAAATTGCACGAGTGAAAAGTACCAATTAAGTCATTTACACAAATCTTATTTTCGAGGTTATAAAATACAAATTGAATTTTCTCCATCAAATTGTATATGACCAAAAACCCCTCTTCAACTTCATCACTCTCAAAAAACTGGATAACCACTATCTATATATTATTTATATAAGCGAATGCGAGGGAGAGAGACAGAGAGAGAATTTAGGTGTGAAAATGGCAGCATAATATAATAAAAACACAGACATGCTCTGCAACTGCGACGACTGATATTTTGGCTCTTCGTCGACCTCCTCCTCCTCCTCCCTCTGCCGCTATTTCCTTGGCTTTTTCTTCCCAATTCTTCCTTTCTTGGTTGGCCGCTCATTCTTCATCCTGTTCCTCAATCAAAAGATTTCCAACCTTTTACCAGAAAAAAAGAACAAAAGGGAAGCGACGTGAAAGTTCTTTCGCTTCCCTTGTTATTCTTCTCTCTTTCTTTTTGAAGCTTTGACCCAGTGGAAAAAGAGAGAATCGCCATTTGGGATACAAGGGGAATTCCGTTTTCCTGATACCGAGCAGCTTTTATAATTGCTTTTAACCCTCCTCTCTCTCTCTCTCTCTCTCTCTAACAAGGGAAATGGGGGGCCATGGATTTCAGGGGGTCGGTTAATCAGGCAATTTCTCGACACATTTCGGGGCCTGGTTTCGATATTCAACCAATATTGTGAGGCCGATGCTCATTTCTCTGAAATGGCCTGATCTTCGAGGCGCAATTTGCTGGATGTACAGTTGAGCTTTGGGAATAACGTTTTTTCTCTTCGGAGTTCTTGTTTGGTTGAAGAAATCTTTTGTGTTTTTTTTTTTTTTCTTTTTTTGGGGAGAATGACGACCAATCTGTTGGAAATGCAAGAACCGAGCATTGATACGGATAAGTTGAGCTACGAGATTTTTTCAATTCTCGAGAGCAAATTCTTGTTTGGCTATGACGATCAGAAGCTTTGGATACCGAAGCAGATCTCTCCGGTTATCGAATCGATGCCTGAGATGCATCCCCGGCCCGAAGCTCAAGCGGACGCCATTAATGGTGTCTCGGCGATAAAGAATCAGAGGGGGAAAATCTGCATTCTGAGCATCGATAGCGGCGGCATGCGGGGGATTCTCTCCGGCAAGGCTTTATCTTATCTCGAACAAGCTCTCAAGACGAAATCTGGCAATCCGGACGCCAGAATCGCCGATTATTTCGACGTCGCCGCCGGAGCCGGCATTGGAGGCATTTTCACGGCAATGCTTTTCGCGACGAAGGATCAGAGCCGTCCAATCCACAATGCGGAGGACACGTGGCGGTTCCTCGCCGAGCAAGGGAAACGATTCTACCGTTCGTCCTCAAGCTCCAGCAACGGCTTTTTCCGGCGGCTTCGCAAACCTCGCGGCTCATCCTCCACCGCCGCCGCCACCGCCGGTTTAGAGAAGGCGATGAAAGAGGCATTCGAAGAGAACGGAAGAACCCTAACGCTTAAGGACACACTGAAACCGGTTCTAATCCCTTGCTACGACCTCTCCAGTACGGCGCCGTTTCTGTTCTCCCGAGCCGACGCTCTCGAGACGGAGAGCTTCAATTTCCGGCTATGGGAGGTCTGTCGAGCCACATCGGCCGAACCAGGCGTGTTCGAACCAGTTCCAATGCAATCCATCGACCGGCAAACACACTGCCTTGCCGTCGACGGCGGCTTGGCCATGAACAACCCTACGGCGGCGGCGATCACGCACGTGCTGCACAACAAGCAAGAGTTCCCGTTCGTGCGAGGGGTTGAGGATCTTTTGGTCCTATCTTTAGGGACCGGTCAACTGTTCGAGTTGAATTACGAGTACAACGAGGTGAAGGGTTGGAAGGCTAAGGAGTGGGCTCGACCCATAGCTCGAATCTCCGGTGAGGGCTCGGCCGACATGGTGGACCAGGCAGTGGCCATGGCTTTCGGCCAGTCTAAGAGCAGTAATTACGTGCGAATTCAGGTACGGCAATCTTCTTGTTCTGGATTATCCTCTATAAACACTCGATCAATTTCGTAAATTTTTAAAATAATTTTTTAATTTTGGCTTTGTTTATTTACATTTGGTCTATTTTTGGGTGAATATTATTGGTGTCGCTGTTGGACATGGATTGATATTGGCGGAATAGGGTGCAGGTGGTACTGTGGACAGGCTGTGGGATGGTCAAGAGATTATCCTCCATGAACTTGTCTCTTGATTTGTTTGTTTCCTTTCTAGATTTTATTATTGTTCACACCCCTTCTTCTACCTTAGGTGAATTTTTTTTTCACACCCTGTTTTTAAGAATCTTGGATTTTAAATAGAGATTTGAATTTACGATTGTTTGAGCTAGGTTTGAGTTGACTTTCATATCTGGTTTGTTTGATGGTGTTTTAGTTGGTTTCACTTTAAGATTTTGCTTCTATTTCAACCATCAACATTAGCTCAAATTACCTTTTTCATGAGAAATTATTTGAGTAGACTGCCACAATGTGGCTGGGAGATTTTCGTTGTTGGATGTATGAGAGAACACCTGTAAAAGTACCTCGAATTTAGATACAGTGGTTATTAGAGTCATACGGATTTTCAAATCTACATCCAACGGTTATTCCGGCTACCTCATTGAATAATTTTTGCCTTTTCACCCAATGATCTTTTATTGAAGAAAATGATGACTTAAATTTCAACTGTTTGAACATTATTTATCTTGATCTTTGAAAGGAACCGTTCTTCATTTCTAACTTGCCAACTCTTTTGTGAGTTTGAGAAAAGAAAAGGAGAGAGAAATTTAAAAACAAGGTTTCTATAATAATCATATTTCTTGCACAGGTCGGTTGTGAGACAATAAGAAATGGGTTTTTGTTTTCTTGACAAAAGGAGATTGGTTTTTTTATTTCTTTTCTTATTAGAAGAATCTTGCATTGTGGATTAGAGAAAAGAGATTTGAAGATTCATAAAAAGAGACATTGATGTTGACCACAGGATCTGAGAATGAAATTGATTTCTGGTACATAGTGAAACGAGCTAATCGAGGATTTGCATTATTTCTCTGCTTTTAAGGGACCTAAAACGTAGACTGTCTCCCAACTCTTGCACCAAAAGATGGTAAATTTTGGCACTTTACTTTCTGCAATTTTCAATCTTGGCCTTTAAGATTTCCCCTTCTTTTTTGTAATTGAGGGAAACGGTATCCATCGCTGGTAGTATGTCTTCTTACGGAATGCCAATTGTCTTTGTTGAACGCAATTAAGTTGCACCACCTAAAATTGTCACTTGTCACTTGTACTATTACTCTTGTCCATATGTTTTGGCTTGCATTATCCCAATTGGGACCCATCATTTCACCAAATTTATCTTGTATAAAACTTGAGGTTCTGATATTATTAACTTTTTAAATTAACTGCTCCTTTCTTCGTACATAAAATCTTTATTTCATTTCTCTTGGTATAGAACAAAATCAATCATGTAGGGTCTTCACGTGTTTGTCTTTACTAGAACAATTTCTTTATTTTGATGATATTTGGAGCACTTTGAAACTGGGTTTTAACATGGCTAGTACTATTATATTGATGTCAAATCCTAAGATATATGTAAATATTGACATGTCTATGAATATTCAATTCTCTAATTTTCGTTAAACTTGTAACTATTTATGGATTGCCAGGCAAATGGATCCAGGATTGTCCAGTGCGGTCCAAATGTCGAAACAGATCCAAGTTCCAGCAATGTAAATATGCTGCTTGGATTAGCAGAGGAGATGCTGAAACAGAAGAATGTTGAATCTGTTCTCTTTGGAGGCAAGAGGATTGCAGAGCAGACTAATTTTGAGAAACTTGATTGGTTTGCTGCAGAGCTGGTTCTAGAGCATCAGAGAAGGAGTTGCAGAATAGCCCCTACTGTTGCTTTCAAGCAAGTGTTACCCTCAATCCCATAGAAAGACTCAAGAGATAGAAGAAGGTAAGCCTACCCTTTCAAAACTCTCTGTCAATTATATTTCTTGAGAATCTAGTGGCTAAATTTACTTTGTGTTAGGTCCCACTTCTTGCATTATGCTCATGATCTCTAAATAATGGGGAGACTTCCCACATCCTAAAAGTAGCTTTAGGAGACGAGGGATTTTAAGTTATTAAAATTTCAATTTGAGAGTTTTAAGTTACGACTTTGAAGGGTATCTCCAAACGTCCTATACCCTACCCTTAGGACATCCATCAGGATCAGGGTTCAAACAAAAACTCTCTCTATTAGATTTATCTTTTCCTGTTCCATGTTGTGGCATGTTGGGTAGAGGGAGAAATTTGTTTAATGAGTTAATTTTTTTAAAAAAGGGGACTTTCTCTTCGTGACGAAAAGAGGACCAAAAAAAAAAAAAAAAAAAAAAAAACTAATGAGAAAAGAATTCTAAGAGATCCTATGCATTTTGAGCGTATGACAAACTTTTCGGTTTGATTTGTTCTGTTCTATCAAAGAATAATGGAAAATGAATTATAGAGGCAAGTCACAAGCATAATATATATAAAAATTGTCAACTTGTGCCTTTGTCTGGGGTCTCCTAATCCTTGTCGTAGTTCAGAAAAGGGTCAAAAAGCTAATGAATGAAGCTTGCTTGTTTGGTTTAACGATTAGAAAATTTGTAACTTAGGGGAGGGTAACTGATTGATTGCCTCCACTATTGTTAGGCCACCGACACTTGGTAAAGCTAGAGGGTCAAGGATATTCTGGTCAATGTCTTCCACATTGAATAGGCAAAACTGTCTTTCTGTAACTGCCGGAAATGAATCAATTCCCTCTTGTACTTCTCTCTGAAATCTTATTATAGTAGCCGTTTTATTAGGTTTGACCCGTGGGAATAAGGTTTACCCATTTTACTACTGTCTTGGTTGTGGGAAATTCTCCATTTTTCTGACAGAAGTTGCATCTTAGCCCCTATGTTTGTTCTTATTTTCAATTTAGTCCATGTTGATTTTAAAAGTTTCAACTCAGTCCGTCCTTGTAATTTGGTTAACCTTCCCAAAAATATCTATATCATTATTACATGTTAACAATTTTCTTATGTGGTGACACTTTCTTCGAAGAATGCTGGCTCTCTTTCTCCAACATGTCCAAGAAAACGTATAGTACAAAAACATTATTATCGTATGGTAACGACATAGATGTATTGGGAGATTTAACTAAGCGGTCCTCAATTAATTTCTTGCTTAGTATTGTAGAATTGTGTTAATTAGAATGAACTAATTAGTGGTTAGCTCAGAGCAAGGAGGGAGTTCTAGAGTTGGGAAGAGTCAAAGTAAAAGTTGTGTCGAGTCCAAGCAAATGTTTTGTAAGTGGTGAACAAAATAAAGACCTACAAAGAAAGGAACATATTAGTAGAATACTCAAATCAACTTTTTGACAGACAGTAAAGCAGTAAAACAGGGGAAGGGAGTCAGAAGGAAAACCCTCCAAAGGAACATTTTCAAAAGCAATAGCACCAACAAACTAAGCTACCAAATTTTGGTCAGGTTTTGGGGAGAAGTAAAAGCCTAGGCAATTGTTGCCCATTCAAGCACGCCTACCCACTCTATTTTCCATTTTGACCCTCCCTCTTGCCAGCTTCTCTTTTTGGGAACCTTTATTTTTTTAACAAATTCACATTGTCTTGTTTTTTTTTCTCCTTTTCTGTTGGATTCACATTTTCTGCTTCCCTTTTATTTCACTAATTACCCCTAAATTCATAAGTTTATGAGATTCGAACCTCTGACTTTATGTTGAGAATATATGCTTTAACTTTACTTTTATTTATTTTAGTTCAACAATATGTGAAGTGGAGTAATTTGAACCTTTGACCTCTTGATAAATGATATATATTTTGACCAGTTGAGTTATGCTCAGATTGACATGATAATTAGAAATTTGAGTATAGTACTTCCGTCTTTTAAGATATCATATTAAATTACCATTAAATTCAAAAGCTCAAAAGCTAAAACTGATAAGTTACCATATATTTAATCTTTAAGGTTTAATATCATTTTGCTTAAGTTTCTAATAGTGATTGTTTGTATGCAGGGAAAACTACCACCTGTCACAGAGAGAGAGAGAGAGAAGCAGGTTTTTATTATTTTTATTTTGTATGTGGATGGGAATAGAGAAGAGAGAGGCTGGGGAATTGAAAGGAAAGGACAAGGCAAAGTGGTCAGAAAAGGGTGGAAAATCTTAGTGGGATACTTTGCCTGCCTAAGGCAAGGCATTGTGGTGTCCACTCCACCCTCTGTTTTACAATGGCCAACCTTCAAAAAAAACAAACAAAAACACATTCAGATCCCAAGCTTTTGCAAGTCAAACAAAATATTTCAGGTGTGAAATTGAATCCCTTCTTTGAATTTCAAGGCCTTCTTTTTTTTTTTTTTTTTTTCTTCTTTAAATTTTATAGCTTTGCTTTCCCAATTGGTTCCAAAATTGCCCTGTCCTGTTTGTCTTTTCAATTCATAGCCTCAGGAAGGAAAAAAAAAAAAAAAAACCCTTTGAAATTGTGGGTCGGTGGTGGGTTACATAAGAAACCCAGAAAATTCTAGCCAAATTTCCTTTTCGATTTTTCGTTTTCAATCTCTTTCACTATTATTTATTTCAGCGACCGACAGTTTCCTCAAGATGGTGTTTTGATTAATATATCAAAACCAAAATGGGAACTTTATATATATATATATATATATATATAAGACTTATGGACCCCATTTTTTAATGAGACAGAAAATTACATTTCTCATTTCTTTTTCTTTTTCTCTTCTGCAGCAACATCATTTATCTCTTTCAACTCTGTTTCATTTCCCTTTTTAAATTTGTATATCTTTGTAATTAGTAAATGGTTCCCAGAGAATTGGTGTCAGAGTTTCATTGCACATTGAAGACCATTGATTTCAGATGTTTATTTAAGACAATTGGTATTCTCTCTCTAAACTATGAGCAAATGCTGGCTGCTTGATTGATCATCGATGTGTCCGAACCAAAAAATTTCTAGTACTACCATAGCATAGAAATAATTTTTATACTTCTTTCATTCATTGTTTGTCATAATAGATGCATATAAGAAAAAAAAAATTAGTATTGCAGGAATACTTAACTCTCTTTGTTCACACTATAGTTTTGCCTTAATAAATATTTTTGAGCAAAAATCAATTTATACTTCTAAACTTTAACTTTGGGGTTGTATCAATTAAACTCTAAACTAATAATTATATCAATTTAAATTTTGAGTTTTCATAAGTGTATTAATTTACATAATTTGTTAGATTTCGTTTGAGAAATATTAGTTCACACGTGTGCAAACTTATAATTGTATCAATTAAACTCTTAAACGTTTATGAATGAATCAATTTAGACATTCCGTTTCAAATGCATGGACAATTTTTAAATGGGAGGTCTAAATTTTTTAAGAAATCTACATGATGCATGAGCAATTTTCAAATTGAGGGTCTAAATTGATTTATTTATGAATGTTTAGAAGTTAAGTGTTGCAATTATAAGTTTGCATATTTGTGAAGTAACATTTTTCACACGGAATCGAATAGATTGTGTAAATTGATACAATTATAAAAGTTCAAGGTTTAAATTGATACAATTATTAGTTTACGGTCTTTCAAATTTTTTTTTATTAGTTTAGGGTTTTAATTGATACAACCCTCCAACATTTAGTAATGTAAATTATTTTTACCCAATTTTTTTTAATGTTGGTGAACCCCACGTCATTTTTTTTTTTTGAAGAACTCCACATCATTTTTAAGAGAATGTTGATGTGACAGACCTTAGTATTAAAAATTATCCAAACATATAAAATATCACCTAATGACGTGTCAAATTGTGGATGAAAGGCTCAAAGAATTATGCACTACAACTAACGCGTTTTGAATTGGGAAGTTGGTGGGTTTGAATTTCTTTTGGTTTTGGCATGGTACTGTGCGCATGGCCTTGGCTTTGCCATGCCTTTTGAAAAAGATAGAGATGCTATTGGTTTTCTGATTCTCTTCTCTTTCTTTTTGTTTTTTTTTCCTCCCCACTTCATTATTACAAAAATATAAAGTCAAGCTTTTGTTCTTGCAGGCTATTGTGGAATTGGCTTTCTTTCAATCTCATTTTTTTATGAGCATGAAAGCTCTGTATAAAAAGAATTCTCATGTATTCTTCTTGTTCAAGAAACCATGGGATATGTTAAACAATGATGAAAAGTGTGTATTGAGGATCATAGTGTTGGGCTGTGAAGAACTATTTTTAAATTGGACCCATAGCAATTTTTAATACAGAATTTGAGAGGAAAGGAGAAGAAACTAACTATGAATCATAGAATGCTATAATGAATGTGTAATGTTTATCAAATTTAGAAAATAGTTTGAAGAGATGGTAGGATCCTCTTATTTTGTACCTTTTTAATTGGTCTAGTAATAGCAAAAGTTTCTAGGAAATATTCCACTTATGAGTAGAAAGAGCCGTTTTTTTGGGTTAAATTACAAATTTAGTTCATAACTTTTAGGTTCATGTCAAATAAGTCTCTAAACTTTAAAACGTGTCCAATAAGTACCTAAACTTTTAATTTTATGTATAATGGGTTCATAAACTTTAAAAAGTGTTTAATAAGTTCTTAACTTTCGATTTTATGTCTAATAAGTCTTCGAACTTTCAATTTTTATGTCTAATAGGTCTTTGACCTATTCAATATTTTTTAAAGTTCATGAACTTATTAGACACGAAATTGAAAGTTTAATTGTCTCCTTAGACACAAAATTCAATTTTATGTTTAATAGATTTCTTAATTTTGTAAAATGTAAAATATGTCTGGGATCTATTAGACACAAAATTAGTTTTAGAGACATATTTGACATTTTCAAAGTTCAATGACTTATTAGACACAAAATTGAATGTTCAAGGACCTATTAGATACTTTTTAAAGTTCATGGATCTATTAGACAAAAATAAGAAAGTTTAGGAACTAAACTTGTAATTTAACCTTTTATTTTCAAAGTTTTCTACTCTATTTTGCATAGGTTAGGGCTTAAAATAAAGTATTTATAAAAGTTTATGAACTACAATAAAATTTAAACTTTATTTTCGTCAATTCTATTTTATTTTAAAAAAAATAAGAATACAACATTACACAATTGTGAGAGGAGATTTGAACGTTCAACTCTTAGAAAAACTCAATGATAATTTAATAGTTCAGCTATGCTAAAATTGACCGTCTTCAATTGTTTATAATAAAAGGAGATTATTGGTTGTTTTTTTAGATAAGATTATTAAAATTCTAAAATATATAAGTTTGGACCAATATTCATTATGTTTCTTCCCATGAATAAGGCGTCACCCATCTATTACTTTGCTATAAAAAACAAAAAAAAAAAAAAAATCCTTACTTCTACATTTACTGAACTCATAAAGTAAGTAAAGAAAAATATTTTCTTTCAGGTCACATCCCCCACTTCTTAAAAGACAATAGTTATATATAATAGTTAACTATTATAGTCAATTTTAGATTATTCTAGAAATAGAATTATGGAATTTACTAAAATTTGCATCAATCTAATTAGAATGCAATTGCTGTAACCAATCCCAAATTCAGCGAAAATTACTCCGCATAAATTGGCTTTTTAAAAAGGTAAATCGTGGACCTAAGTCCGAACCTAGCAACCACCACCAGACCAATTTAACTGTTGTAATTAAATCCCGTATCGTTCCTTTTACTGTTCTCGGTTAATTATATTTCAACTTTAGTGTCTGAATAGTCAATTTCTTTCAATCTATATCATCAAAAGTTATTGAAAAAGAAAGTTAAAGCAAGTGCTTTCCTCCTCCAATTTGGCGTTTACTTTGCTTTTGATTCACAGCACCTGGAATCATTTGGATATTATAATTTTGTCTTAAAAAAATTATTTGTGTATTTAGCTCCATTTGATTAATTTGAATACTAAAATAAGTGGTGAAATTAATATATTCTTATAACTAAATTTAAAAAATTACTTATGAACCTAACTAATAAATCACATAAAATCAAACTATAATAGCCATAATAAGTCTCCCACAAGGATGATCGCAAGTCACAAATATGTGAAATTCAACCAATGAAGGGTATGGATTTCGTTGTTTATTTAAGTTCAAAGTTTAATTTAATAAAATTAAAATTGTTTATGTTAAATTTGACTCACTTAACTAAGTATAGAAATTAAAAAAAAAAATTACAAGTTTAGTCCATGAACTTTCAAGTTTATGTCTATTTGGTTCCTTAACTTTAAAAAGTGTCTAATAAGTCCTTAAGCTTTTAATTTTTTTCTAATAGGTCATTGACTTTAAAAATATCTAATAGGTCTATGAATTCTCAATTTTTTGCCTAATAGATCTTCAACATATTCAAAAAATTTAAAAATTAATAGATTTATTAGACGTAAAACAAAACTCTATATCTAATAGAACCTTAATTTTTTAATTTTGTATCTCGTAGGTTCGTGAATTTTAAAAAAAATGTCAAGTAGGTCATGGACCTATTAAACATAACATTGAAAGTTCAAAGACCTATTGGACACAAAATTGAAAGTTTAAGGACCTATTAGAACATTTTAAAGTTAAGGACCCATTAGGCACAAAATAAAAAATACAGGGTCCTATTAGATACTTTTTAAAGTTCAAAAACCAAATAGATACAAACTTAGAAGTAAAGGGACTATATTTGTAATGTAAACCTAAAAAAATGAAAATTTTCATATAAATTAACCTTGTAATGTGAATGAGTTGAAGAGGCAATTATTTTAGTTAAAATTGAAAGAGTAATTTTAGAGCGTCAAAGAAATTGAGACTGCAAATCATCTATAATCAATTCGTAAAATTTAATTTCTTAAAATATCTATTAGTTTATATCTGTCCATCCCACTTGCACCTTTATTTAAAAAAAAAAAAAAAAAAAGAAAAAAAGAAAAAAAGAAAAAAAAGAACATTGACGGTTGATAAATACTTTTACATGACAAAATAATGATGAAATAGGGAAGAGACAATATTATCAAATAATTGACTCTTAAATCAATATCTATTTGTCATATATTACTTTAGCAAATGAATTATTAAGCTTCTAAAACAATACCATAATCACAATCAAATCTTATTGTCTATTGAAAAATCCTTGATTTTTGTCTTCTTGTTTTTGAGTTTTATAAATGAGACATAAACCTCAATCACACAATATAAGTAATTTAATGCAGTTTTGCTTTTGGTGGGCAAATAATTGATTAAAGAACTAAAATAAAATAATGACAATGTTCTTTTGGTCAATAAATAATTGGGTATGACTAATTCTTGTGCAAATGGAATGGCATCAACATTTTTGGTAATTTCCAATGATAAAAGAAGCTTAACCCTTCTGCAAATTATGACTCCAATTTAACACCCTTCATATTCTGTCCCCCTCCAACTGATCAAACAAAACATCATTTCTTTGACAAATTAATTAATAACAGTAATTCAATTTCATTTAATTTAACAGAGAAACTTTTGACTTGGGGAATAGAAAAATTAATTAAAGTTATATCGAATTAGTTATCCTAATTACATAATTAAGGTCCCGTTTGATAACTATTTAGTTTTTAATTTTTTGTTTTTGAAAATTAAGCCTATAAATACTACTTCTATCTATGGGTTTTCACGTTTTCTTATCTACTTTTTACATATGTTTTCACAAATCAAATTAAGTTTTGAAAACTTAAGACCCCATTTGTTAACCGGTTTTTGGTTTTTAGTTTTTGAAAACAAAGCCTATAAATACTACTTCACTCTATAGATTTATATGTTTTCTTGTTACTTTTACATATATGTTTTCAAAAACAAAGCCAAAGTTTTGAAAACTAAAAAAAGTAGTTTTCAAAAACTTATTTTTGTTTTTGGAATTCAGCTACAAACCCAAATGTTTCTTTAAGAAAGATATAAACCATTGTAGAGATAGCGAAATTATGAGAAAACAAGCACAATTTACAAAAATTAAAAACTAAAAACTAAGGCCTCGTTTGATAACCATTTGGTTTTTGGTTTTTGGTTTTTGAAAATTAAGCCTATAAATACTACTTCCACCTATGGTTTTCCATTTTTTCTTATATACTTTTTAGATGTGTTTTCAAAAACCAAGCCAAGTTTTGAAAACTAAAAAAAATAGTTTTCAAAAACTTGTTTTTATTTTTGAAATTTGGCTAAGAATTCAAGTGTTTTCTTAAGAAAGATGAAAACCATTGTAGAGAAGAGAAATGGTGAAAAAACAAGCACAATTTTCAAAAACTAAAACTAAAAAACCAAATGGTTATCAAACAGGACCTAAATAGTTATGGCCTAAGATTTTAGAGATTGCCAATTGACTTGGAGAACTTTGCAAATAACTGTATGTATATACATACATACGTGTATGTGTTCAAATGATCAACAATAAATTTTATTCAAGAAAATAAGATTTGGCTTCATTTTTTTTATGGTTAAACTAAAATTTTGGTCTCTATGATTTTGAAAAAGTTAGAATTTAGTCCCTGTGGTTTTAAAAGTTAGAATTTAGTCCTTATAGTTTGATACAACCTAACAAATAGTCTATATGGTTTGATAAAACTCTCATAAATAGTTCGGAGACTATTTATGAGGGTTTTATCAAATCATAGGAACTAATTCTAACATTTAAAACTACAGGAACTAAATTCTAACTTTCTCAAAACCATAGAGACCAAATTTATAATTTAACCTAAGATTACAATTAGGGTGATAATTCAAACATTTAACCTATAAAAGGAGTAATTGAGAACTCTTAATTGTTGAGTTGTACTCAAGTCAAAATTGAACTCTTAAAGAGTAATTGAACTCTTAATTGTTGAGTTGTACTCAAGTCAAAATTTGACTTCATTTCTAAGATAATCATAAGGCTAAATATATAAATTCATCTTTAACAAATGGATGATTTAACTAGGTTGTAGTTACTATATATTTTAACTTGGTGAGTTAGACATACCCATCTATAAAATAGTTAACCTACATACTTCACATGAACTCAACTCAAAGTAACTTATTAAAATACTATTATGCTGAGTAGCAAATCTAAAACTTTATGTGAGAGACACAAATTGACATAGAGATAATTTTAAACGCATTGATATATATTAATATCAATTTATTTATTTTGATATTAGTTTGTTCATAGCCATTCAAGCCAAAATCTAAATTTATTAAATTAAGCAAACTATTTTATTAACGAGAGGGGCTCAAGCTCTCCTAGACCTATGATAGATCTGTTCCTATTTTTTTTTTCAACATGTGAGAGTGAGAATTCGAATATTTGACCTTTAGGTCGAAGGCATATGCATTCCAGGAATATGCTAACAATAAGGCTACATGTTAAAAAAGTATTGAGTTTTTTTAGGTCACAAACCAAATGGGCTTAACAATTGGTATGCTTCAAAGTAGGGTTGAGAAGAGGGCTGGGAATTGAATGGGCTCTTGCAAGTCTTGATTGATGGGAAACAAATTGCACTGTCCATGCTGTGCCATCAATTGGTCCACAAGCACAAGCGATACCCTTGCTTCTACTATAGGCACGGCTGCACCAGATTTCCAATTTTTATAAACTCTCAAATTTATTTAATTATGAATTATATATATGTATGTATGTATGTATGTATGTATGTAGAATTTTCATTATTACATCGTGTGACGACACATGGATCATGGCAATCGAGAGCCTTTAGTTCAACTTCTCTTTTATTCCTCGTCACTGTTTGTTGCTTAATCTATCAAAATGAATAAAAGATATTAAAATTACAATCGAACCCAAGAGTTCAAATTGTTAAGTTATTACAAATTTAAACACTTAATATATATTTTCCACGAAAAATTCAAAAAAGACAAATGATCGGAATTTAGAGTTGGTCCACACGTAAGAACACATAAACTTACTCCAATAGTGGCTATTGGCTTGAAAGCAACTCTCATGTCTATAATTTCTCCATTGGATATTCCTCCCTACATTCATTTACCCAAAAGTGAGTACCAATTTGAGAAGTTCTTTTAACTTAAAAAAAAGGGATTTTTTTTTTTTAAAAGCTATATATATACATTGAGAAAAAAAAGAAGTTTTAAGAATGAGATAACAAAACCAAAAATCATATTAATAAGTTAACAAGTTGTGATTAGCAAAAGTGGAAAGTTGTAAACAGAAAATATCATATCAAACAGATTTTAAACATGTGTTCAAGCAAGAATATACCTGAATTCCACCGGATCGATTTGTTCTTGTTCTGATCCTTCCATCTTTATTAACAAAGAAAGGATCATTGTGCTGACTTCCTGTCAATAAAGTTCCTGCATCCAAAAGATTTTTGTACATTAGTTTTGCAAAAATATAAGAAACCAAGTTTTTTTTTTTTTTTTTTTCTCAATGACAATAATATATATAGAGAGAGATTTTCCACATCTTAGTTTTTTTTTTTCTAATAAATGAACTTTTAATAACGTGTCTATTTAGTCCACATACTTTTAAAATATTCTTATCCACTTTTGAACTTTCAATTTTGTGTTTAATAGATTTTTAGTGTTAACGCCATTAATTTGAAGTTCAAAGATAAAGTAATTTAACCTGCAAAGCCACTGCCAATATCAAAGCCTTTAGAGGCAGGAATTGACATGAGAGCCTTAGCAAACTCAGCCTCAAGTTTGTCAAACACGGGCGAGCCCAACCCCCGCAAAACGACAATCACCACCGCCGTTTTATTTGTTATTCGTTTGGAAGCAGCTACATTCTGGAAAAACGAAAAACTCATAAACAGAGAAAAGTGTACGGACACGCGGGCAGTTCTTGACAATGCAAGTAACAACGCCTCCAATGGAGTCTCCTGCAACATGAACTGCATCAATGGCGGCCATCATCTTCTCTGCATATTCAGGAATTGGACATCTCACCAAACTTCTTTCCACCTGCATTTGTATTGTAGACTGTAACTTTCTGTATTTTATTGATGTATCTGTTATATGTTCAATAAATAATATAAGGGAAAATATATACGCAAAGTAGTGAATACCAGAAAGGGAAGTGCTGTGCTACAAATGGTAAACCTAAATTTCATCATTAATTAGCATAAATCACTGTAACATAGACTATTATATATAATTTCCATTCCAAAAACACCTATTCCACATTATTATTAATTCATATGTTTTTGTCTAAGACTTGTTTGGCTGATCACGAGTTTAATTATATGAAATCGAGGTTATTGTTTAATACATGAGTTTGCTTATTTTCCAAATAGTGCTTGGGTTTGTTAATTTTATGGATTAGATAAATACGAATCTATGAAACTTATTTTTTATGTTGAAAAATACTTTTGGTCCCTAAACTTTGATTAAAGTGATAATTTAGCCCGTCAACATGAGCATAGCTCAATTGGCATAAAGTATTGGTTTATAACTAAGAGGTCATAGGTTAGCTCAACTGGCATAAAGTATATATGAGCTTATGACCAAGAGATTATATGTTTGAATCTCTGCACCTTCAATTGTTGTTGAACTAAAAAAAAGTAATAATTTAGCCCATGAACTTTATTTTGTAACGATTTAGTCCTTGTTATTTCAAATTTGTAACAATTTTAACCTATTTTTTATAAGCTAAATTGTAATTTTCATCTTTTTTTTCTTTAAATATTGCACTATTTGAATTCTTATGATTGTGTCTATTTAGTTTGTACTTTACAAAGTTTTTAATACGTATCTGAAATGTTAGTTAGGATTGTGTTTATCTAAATCTTGTAATATAATTTTGAAATTTAACTTTGTGCCTAACAAGCCTTCGTTTTAACTCTTTAAACGTTTGAGGCGTAAACTTTAAAGTGACAAAACGAATGGTAGAGATTTATTAAATGTGAAATTGAAAACTCATGAATTTATTAAAATCCTCAAGGAAAAGAATTAAATAAAAGTATTTTTTGAAGGTACCTAAACTAATTAAATAAACATGACTTAAAACTTTTTAATTACTACTACTCACCTTGACAAAACATAAACACTGAGAGCCAAAAACAAGTTATACAAATTCAAAATTTTCAACATTTAATTTCATAAACTCCAAATTGATCTAAAACCATAAGCCAAATACCTCCTTAATTTATTACCTCGTCTTGTGTTAGAGAATTGTAATCAACAACACCCTCTGGAATAATAACATCCTGGACTTGAGAAGCAAACCCAATAATCTAAAGAAAAAATTAATTGAAGAATTCGATTAAGGGGGAAAAAGAAAAAGAAAAGCTAAGAGAATGATGTTAAATTAAATTAATTAAATGTAGCTTAATTAGCAACTAATTATAGAAGAACAAACCTCGGTTCCAGAAAGTTTTTTGAGAATTTTCTTAGCAACAGCTCCCGCTCTTCCAATGGTTTCTCGAGCTGAAGCTCTCCCACCACCCTTCATTCTCATCCCAATTATTATTCAAATCAAAACGCTAAAATAATGTTAAATATAAGCTTAAAATGATAAGTATTTTTCATTTATACCCTTCAACTTTTTGAATATTTTAAAATCATCATTTTATATTTGGAAGTGATTTTGAAATAGTTAAAAGTACTCTGAAACATGTCTTTGATCATTCAAATTCAATTTAATATTTGATTTTACACATTTAAATGCGATTTTCATACCATCATAATTGATTTTGAATGATTAAAAGTATATTTTTGAGTGATTTTGAATATGACAAAAGTTATTTTAACCATCTCAAAATCATGCTTAAACATGCCCCTAACTCAGCTAAATAAAAAATGCATCGAGTTTAAAGATTGAAGTAAACATTAGTTTGCATAAGATAAACTTAAAACAAATACACGTGGTGAGTGACTCATAATCGGCATTTCATATTTTTTTACCAATTTTGTAATGGTATTGTTTGTTGAAAGGATAATTTTGAAATCAACCTAAAAAGTTGATGGCATCCCTAGAAAATTTTACAAGTGTAAGGATTGAATTGAAAATAAATACTATCATGGTTAAATTATAAATTTAGTTCATGAACTTTAAAGTTTGTGTCTATTTGGTCAATGAACTTTCAAAAGTATCTAATAGGTCCTTAAATTTTTAATTTTGTATTTAATAGGTCTTTAAATTTTCATTTTGTGTCTAATAAATCATTGACAAATGTAAAACATTTTAAAATTAATTTATCTATTAGATATACATTTGAATTTTATGTCTAATGAAACTTTAAATTTTGAATTTCATATTTAATAGATCTGTGAATTTTAAAAAATTTAAAAATTCAAAGACTAAATTTATAATTTTGAAAGCCTAGAGACTAAATAGGCACAAATTTCAAAGTTCATCAACTATATTTGCAATGTAACCCACTATAATTTATCTAAAGATTAATTGGTTGAGTGAGTTAAGAAAATTACCTCAATCGCTCGAACACCATACTTCATATCATAAGTAGCATCAGCATGAGAGGGCCTATAAACCATTGACATTTCATCGTAATCCTGTATTTAATTCAGCCAGTTAAACATAAAATATTACTGCACACTGCAATTAATTAAATTCATGTTAGTTTCGAGTTTATTTAGAATGTTGCATTTCAAATATAAGAAAAGAAAGACCCTCATACCTGACAATTTAACCTAGTTAGCATTAGTTTGAAGTTAAAAAAAGATGTTTTTAGTCCCTTAGAAAATTTATAATAAATCTCTGAAATTTTAGAGTTGTGGCTATTTAGTTACTTTAATTTAGTTTAAAAAAATATTAATAGATTTTTTTTTTTAGTTCAATAATTGGGGGACTGGTCCTGAAAGATTAAACCATCAATCTTTGAGATGATAATTGGTGATGAATGAACTATGTTCAGATTGACAATTTAAAGATCACTTCCTAAACTTTGAATTGTGTGTCTAATAGATTCACGTTGTTAATCCTATCAATTTAATGCTTACACCACTAAATACTTGGACATGTGTGAAATCACACTTAAATAATGTTAATTAGCGTGTCATATTCAATTTTAGATACAGAGATTATAAACACAATTTTGGAAGTTCATAGACTCATTAAAAAAAAAAATAGTGCGATTAAAAACTAAACTTTTAATTTTAACCCCCCAAAAAATCAAATTCACCTTTAATTACTTACATGTCTGCTTTTTTCAGTATTGGGTACAAGTACTAAAATAGGTGTTCCCGTAGTCACGCCTGCATTGCACCATAACTATCAGTATTAATGAAATTCACATACACATATATATGAAAAAGAAAATTAAAAAAAAAATAAATAAATAAGGAAGAAGAAAGCTGGAATATTTACTCAATGGTAATTACTTGATATTTTGATAAATTAAAACCAATATAGTCTGTTTCAAGGAACTATCTCAGAAATTAATACATATTCCGAATAAGTTGTTAATTGCTTGGTTGGTGGGCAATCTTAATTTTGTTTATGGTTTCAAATTCACTGAGTTTAGTACATATGCATTTGACAGATGTGTTTTCAAAAACTATTTTTGAATTTTGTGATTCAAATAGTGAAAATTTTGAAAACAACATTTTTATGTTTTCATTGTATCAAGATTTTGAATTTGAAATTTTAAAATGCAGAATTATATTAAAAAAAGATAAAAACTTTAATAAATATAGTATTTCAGATTAATTATAAACTCAATTTATTTTTGTCAAATTAAAAAATATATAATATATTATATTATAAATGATATGATATTACAAAATAATAATTATACAAATAAAAAAACATGTTCATAAATTAATAATAATGGTTTATATTCAACTTAATATTTAGTTTTGTAACTACACATATAGTTTTATGGTCTATAAATATATTATAGAGCACATTTTGGACAATTGTTTAAATTAGAATTCAATTTCTAAATCATAGAACTTTATTTTCATTGAATCCCTTGTTTTCAAAATTATGTTTTAAAATTGCCTACCAAACACACCCTAAATTCTTTACTTTTTTAGAAACCTAATATTTGTTAAAAAGAATTTCCAAGACTAATATTATTCAATAATTTAATCTAACAATTACAAAACCAAAAACCCGAGGCTAGTGAACCTTTCTTTTAAACTATATCTCATGTGTTAATCGGAACATAGTTCATGAATATGTGAAATATTAGTAATTTATCCCATAGATGGATCGAAAGTTTGAATCACTACCCTCATAATTGTAATGTTTTTTTTTTTTTTTGAAAAAGCATAATTGTAATGTTATATCCTAAAAAAAAAAGGTAAAATTATGGGCAATCATGAATATATTAATATTATGTATATATCAAACCATCAGTGACTCCTGAAAGTATCAGTCTCCTTCCTATTGGTTGTAGTCCGACCCTCTTGACCTGTTCTCCTAATCATGACATGGAATCAATTATGGACAAGAGTCATCCTCTAATTCATACAATATTATCATTTATATTTCCTTTTTTTTTTTTGCACAAATTCAAATATTTTTGTAAATTTTCAATATATATATATTAGATATATTGTGGATTGCAAGATTTAGAAATTATACCATTAATATGTTGAGGACATTACAACCATGTTTGATTGAATGTTTACAAATAGCTTATTTTATGTATGCACTTGATTAATTTTGTTAGAATTAAGAAATAAAATTTCAAATCATATAATCGAAATGAAACAAACCCAAACTATAAGACAAATTTACAATTTAACCAAAAAATTAAAGTAGATCATCAATTAAACTAAAATCAAATTAATGAAAAAATGTCATTATATATGTTTTAGTCCCTAATGGGTGGGCATTTATATTCTATTCTCTATTGTTTATGAATTTTTAATTTAGTCATTTACTATTGGTAAATGTTAAAAATTAAAATTAGTAGATAATAAACTTACGCGACATAATATTCAGTGAATTTGCATAGATTTAGAAGAAGAAAAACGTTGTCTAGAGATGAAAGGATTTAATTCTTCCTCCAAAATTTTATAAATGTAGTAGAATTATTTAGTTTTCTTTTCTTAGAAATCATACAAAATTTAAAAGATTTAAAATAAAACAAATGTCAAAGATCACCACAAAAGATTTAAGATTTTCAATAAATACATCCACAGTTCAGGTTATGGATCAAATTCAAACCGTGCTCAAACTATAGGATGAAATTAAAAGTATGAAAAAGTGTCATTTTAGAAAATGAAGGAAAAAAAAATTTCTTCCCAGTCTTTTTTAATATATTTGAAAAAAAGAGCATCCTATTTTTCATTCAAGTTAAATTACAAATTTGACATATGATTTGAAGAAAATTAAAATTTAGTCCCTATAATTCTAAAAGTTAAAATTTTATTCTTATGGTTTGATAAACCCTCATAAAATAATTTCCTATACTTCCATAAAATCCTCATGAATAGTCTCTAATTCTTAAACTATTTAGAAGAGTTTTATTAAATTATAGAAACAAATTTTAACTTTTAAAAGGTTATTAAATTCTCACTTTTTCAAAATTATAGAAGCTAAATTTATAATTTAACCTTTTCATTTATTTAGAACATAAAAAAGATACTTGGTACTTTGTACTCTTTTTTTTAATTAATATAAAACATAATCTTTACTCAGAGTCCAGATCCGAACCACAAAAAAGCTATAAAAATCAAGAACACAAAATTCAAAACAAAAACCTGTTTTCTCTTTTTTTTTAATTAATATAAAACATAATCTTTACTCAGAGTCCAGATCCGAACCACAAAAAAGCTGTAAAAATCAAGAACACAAAATTCAAAACAAAAACCTATTTTTTTTAAGAAAAGGAAAATACTTGCACTCAAGTGTTGTGCAGATTATTATTATTATTATTTGAACAATAACAAAACTAGGAGTGCAAGCGGCTTGGTTACTAACCGGAGCCGAACCGATTATTTAGTAAAAGATTATAAAAAACCAAAGCCCAACCGCCTATTGGTAGAAACCGTGCAGACTGAACCGCATATACGACGGCTTGGTCGGTTCGGTTTGCGATTACCCGATTACATTCAACACTTGTGCATGCTTTTGGTAGTGTAAGAAATGGTGGAGGGTTACCCATTAGTGGTTGAGAGATGGCTCTGTCGATCGGATTTCTTAGCCTTGCTTTTGGTAGTGACGTCGGCGGCATTACGACTGAGCTTCTAGTGGTTATCTTATCGCTATCAAGTCCTCCGGCCTTCCGGCGGCCATGGCGAAGCAGGGGGGCGTTAGAAGACGCATAAGATGTTTTTTTTTTTAAGTACTTACTATAATTGGTCGGCTCGGTTGGGGTCGCCACGCTTATATGGCACCCGAAGCCAACTGATTTAAGTCGGTTTCTTCGTGCCTCCAACCTGAAGTCGGTCGCATAAGCCAAACTGGGGCCGAACCGCCATCGATTGCGATCGGTTTGAGCGGTTTGGTCAGTTTAGTCGGCTTTTGCTTGCACCCCTAAATAAAATCATGTATTAACCTTGTGATCTTCCCTCTCCTAATAATCAGCGAAATAACCTATAATTAAACAGAAACATTTAATAATCATTTTAAATTTTAAATCTTAGGTTAGTATTTAAAATTTTCCACATTTTTTCTTATTTCAATCCTCTTTTTTTTTTTTGAAACGACAAATGTCTTATCCCACACCAATACATTTATAATTTAAATTATAAATATAAGGTATTAAGCTTTAAAATACATATCAATACGAAGTAGCACATCGACAAAAAGTAGGGATGATCGTCCGTTGGTCGGCGTCGGTTTTGGGTGAAAACCAACGCCAAAAATCTGACAGTTTTGAGGTGCTGTCTACTGCCGACTGGTCGGTTCGGTCAATTTCTCTATTTCTTTTTTTTTTTTTTTTTTTAAAAGAAACGAGATGGAGAAGAGGATGGGAGTTGAGATGGTGTATACTGCTAGTGTGGGTAGAAGATGAAGGGAGACGAGATGGAGAAGAAGAAGGGAGATGAGATGGTGTATATAGCCGGCGTGGGTAGAAGAAACTGACGACAAAGAAAGATAATGGCGACGACGTGAATATAAGGAGAGACGGCAGCTGCATGGTGGCGAGGAGATACGAAGAGGAAGACGAGAATCATTGAATCAGATAAGATGAAGAAGGAGGAGCAGTTGCAGTCGGCGCACAAAAGAGAAGCGTGAAATGAGGAAGAGGGAGAGGGCATATGCATAAAATCGCCTAGGAGATTAGGATTTTGAAATTGCCGCAAAACGGCATTTTGGCAAACATTAAAAATACTCCTGAAGTTGGTTTCAATTATATATCTAAATTTTGAAAAGTTTCATTTTAACTTTTGAACTTTGAAATTTGTTTCATTTTAGTTTTTTTCGTTAAATTTATGGACGAAAAATGACGTATTTACATATGTTTTGATTTTTTTTTCAACATATATGTTCAAATATGTTCACATAAGCAACAATACAAATGCAAAAACATCATTTTTCAACAATGAATTTAATGAAAAAAGCCTTTAAAGGTATTTTTGAAACAAATATCAAAGTTCAAGGGTTAAAATGAAAATTTTCAAAGTTTGGGTATAATGAAACAAACCCTATAATTTAGGAGTATTTTTGATAATTTAACATTTTTTATATTATATTATTAGTTGGTCGGTCGGTTTTTCTTGGCTTCGCTAGATCGACGATCGATGCCAACTGATTGAACGTTGATTCGGCAATTTTCAATCGAGTTTTGTTTACACATAACTAGAAGCTTAGAGGTTCAAATCTCGATTGTTACCTAGGGTAGAACTCAAAATAATAATAATAATAATAATAAATGACTAGAAAAAATATACAAAAATACTTTTTTATCTTTGAATTTTGAACTTAACTTTCTCATTGCAAGGGTAAAAATATAACCTTTTAAAACTTAAAAAACAAAGGAAAAGTTAGTCAAAACGCAAGAATTTTTCTTAAATGATTTTGGAATCAGTCCAAACATAGTTGGATAAAATGTATATTACTAATCCCGGGTCGAAGGTACAATCCCTAAAAGGGAATGATTCAAGATTTTTATAATAAAATTAGGAAGATTCGATAAATGTAAAAGTTTAAAAAATGAAATTGCATTAAATGTAAAAGTTCACTTTAAAGAAAAATAGATATATTCTTCCAAAATCGCACCTTCTGGCGAGGAGGACAACCGTCGATAACGCAGCCGACGCCGCCGCCGTGGGACTCTCCGAACGTCGTAACGCGGAAGTAAGTGCCGAAGGAGTTGCCGGCGGCGCGTATTCCGGTAACATTTCGAGATCTGACGGCGGCGAAGGAGAGTGAAGAAGTAGAAAAGAGCTTCGAAGTCATCAGATCGGAGCGTGAAATTGAGAAGCTGCCGGAGCCGAGCAGCAGCGGTGAGGAAGCGGCGGCCATTTTTCTGAAGGCGATTCCGTAGCAATATGCCAAATCACGATAATGGCATATGGCTGGCAGTAAAAGACGATATTTATTGATTCGGGGTCTGGACAGCAATAATTTGGATGTGCCATACCCAATTGGCAATGCATGTATTATTATTATTATTATTATTATTATTATTATTATTATTATTATTATTATTATTATTATTATTGGTTAAAATATTATTTTGGTTCCTATGTTTTATATTTTATTTCATTTTGTTCGATGTACTTTTAAATATCTAATTTTAGTCATCTACTTTCAATAAATTTTAAAATTAGTCTCTGTGATAAGTTTGAACTTCATTTTTATCAAAATTGGTTTAATAATAGCAATAACTTTATACAATAAAAGATACAATGTGAATATATTTTCAAAATTTATAGAGGAAACACTAATAGAAACTAATTTTTTCAAAGAAAAGTTAACAATAAACTAATAGACCAATTTTAAGCTTTGTTGAAAGTACAATGACTAAAATTAGACATTTGAAAAGACATGGACCAAAATGAAACAAAATCCAAAGTACATTGACTAAAATAGTATTTTAACCCTTTTTTTTTAGGTAAATCTTCATACTCCATATTTGTTCAACTAAAAAAAATAATTGGGATTGAGATTTGTACATTGCCTCCGAGGTAAGTGGGAAATGCTTAAATGGCTGAGTTTTGTTGATGTTAGCAATAAAGCTTCTAATTATTTCATAAACTTTAGGATAAAATATAATTTTTGTCCTTATTTCATTTTAGTTTTTGTACTTTTAAATATTTAAATTTAGTTTTTACTTTCAATAGATCTTAAAATTAGTCATTGTTGTTAGTTTGAAGTTATTTTTTTATTGAATTTGGTAAAATATAATAATAATTCCGTTAAAAAGACACAATATAAATATGTTTCCAAAATTTATAGAATTAATTTTTTTTTTTAAAAAAGTTAACGATAAATTAAGAGTAGAAACTATAATTTTAAGATTTATTAAAAGTACGAAGACAAAATTAGATATTTGAAAGTATACAGACTAAAATATAACAAATCTCCAAAGTATAGAAACCAAAATGATATTTTAACCTAAAATTTATTGGTAAACTGTATTATTTTTTTAGCAAGTAAATTCTTATTAGCCATAAAAGCTTAAAATTTATTAACAAGATGATAAGGAAATGACAATTTACACTTTTTTTTTTGTATTTTTTGGAGTTAAATAATTTAACATAGATGATTGAACTATCGATTATTGGAATGATAATATATAATTATTTTATTTATTGAGTCATGCTTGAATTAACCCATATACATTTTATATTTTTTCTTAATTGAGTTGAAAATATATGATATAATTTAATTTGATAAAGTAGATATGTTACTCATTGATCCTAAAATTAAAAACTTACTCAATTTACATGACTTAGACACTTATGGACTTACTTAACCTGAACTCTTTTTTTTTTTTTTTTTTTTTTTGTCAATAGAAAACTTACCAATTAAAATATTGGTATACAATTGACACTCATAAAATTATTATTTTAAAATTCATATATTGTGATCTTTCTATATTTAATGAAGGCACGGATTTAATTGAAAAAAAAAAGTTCTATAGATTAAACATCACATTGGAAAAAAATCCAAACATTATCAACTAATATATGTATATTTAGCCTTTCTATTTCATGTTTCATTTTCAAAAAATCTCAAATAAAACAGAAGATTTATAATCACTTATAATTGCAGTTTGATTGACAAAATAGATTACAACTAAACTGCATTTTAAATTGAATTTATCTTTTAGAAACTAAAAAACAAATTAATACTTTTGGGTCCATGTGTTTTAATTAATATTAATTTCAATTTATTTTTTCTTGTTTTTACAAGTTTCCCAACTTTGAGAGAGAAGTCAAATACGATGAAGAATAAAAATCCTATACAGCATTATTGGTTGTGTTCCCAAAAGAGAAGAGAGAGAGAAATTTAACCAACGGATTTATTGAATTCTAGATTTAATTATAAGTTTATTTAATTATTCTTTTAATTATAAGTTTGGTTTAAACTTATAGGATTGTATTTATTTATTCTGTAAAATAACTGATAAGTTTTAACATACATGCAAATGCATGAGCGTCGAACTCTAAACAACTCCTTTTGTTTTTAACTCTCTCTAGTTCAATGTTTAGGCCATAAAATGCATGAACTACTTTTAAAATCAACCTACCAAATAATTTTTAGGCAAAAAAAAAAAAAAATTATACCCCTAAATTATTTTAGAAGTTGTAACAATAAAAATCATAAATTAATAATTGTATTAATTTAAATACTGAACTTTCATAAGTATATCAATTTATATCCTATGTTAGATTCCATTTGAAAAATGTTAGTTTACAAGTGTTCAAACTTATAATTATATCAATTAAACCTCTAAACTTTTATAAATGAATCAATTTAGACAATTTGTTTCAAATAAATGACAATTTTCAAATGTAACAATACTCTCATGTAAGCATGTTACAGGAGCATTTAACTCATGAAATTGACAATATATAGTATTTTTTTTTTTTACAATAAATGTGGGGCAAGATATTCAAATCTTTGACCTCTTGATCGAGAGTACATATTTTATTTCAGTTGAATTATACTCATGTTGGCTAATATATAATAACTTATCATATATAAAATTGAAAAGTTCACAAAACGATTAGATTTTTTTTTTAAAAAAAATACAAAAATTAGATAGGACACGATCCTAAAAGTTCATAAATCAAACCTAGTAATTTATTTTTTTAAAACACAATTTCAAACATGTTGTAAGGATGGAAATTAAAAATTGTTTTAAAATTTATTTTTGTCTTCTCATTTTGGTCTCCATGCTTATCTTGGATGTTCTTCAACATTTTAGTTCTTAACATTTGTTTTTTGATTAAAAAATTAATAACGTAGCTTCAAATATATTAATGTAATGATGTGTTCATATATTGGAGCCATAGATATTAGCTAATGCAAGTAGTATTGAGTTAATAAATATTAGGTAACAAAACAATAGCAAATACCAAAATTGTAATAAACAAGTTTGGAATTTCAAAATCTTGATAAGTCTAGTATGATGTCTGTTTTGCTGCTGGTTTTAAATTTTTTGTTCAGGGAAAGAGTTGGGTTGTTTTTGGGATGCTGTATTCCCCTTTTGATTATCCTCTGTTATTGATGAGGAGAAGGTGGTTGGGGTTGTTGAGAACTTTATGGTGTTTTACTTTTAATGAAGTCTTTATTTTCTCAAAAAAAAAAAAAACAAAACAAAACAAAACAAAACAAAACAAAATCTCTCTCTCTAGATATATATTTATTTATTTTGAATAATAGAAACTAAAATTGTAATTTTTTTTAAAAAAAAAGAAGTTATATTAAATAAAAGGAGAGCAAAAAAGAAATTGCAAATAATGGAAAGAGAAGGGGGAACAACTCAAATGTCGAAATCAACAGTTGATTTTAGGAAATATTGCTGCTACTTTTGCTACTGTGTGTCCGTACATCAACCATAATTACGGACTTGTCGGTTTAGTTACATTAAAAAATTATCGTTCAAAATATCATTTTGGTACTTATACTTTCAAATGTTCAATTTTAGTTTCGATACTTTTAATAAATCTTAAAATTAGTCTTAATATTGTTCGCTCGGACTTTCTCATTTGAGTGCATCTACAAGCATTGAGACACTCCAAATAGAGTCTCAACACCACCCCCTCACTTTAGGCTTCAATTCCTCTTCTATTTGTTTCATTTCATCAAAATTAGCAATAATTAAACCCTAAAAATAGCTCACTATGTATGCTATCAATTTTTTAATTAAGCCCTAAAAATAGCTCACTATGTATGCTATCAATTTTTTTAAAAAATAGAGTTAGATGAAAGGAGTCGTGTATTTGCTTAAATTAAGAAATTTGATGAACAGATAGCTTTTAGATAAAAATATTAAAGAAAATTTATAGTAGAGTCTCAACTTTTATGATTTAGGTTGGGTCAGTCAAATTTTTTTAACACTGTACCCCTGAACTTAACCTTTAAATTATAATTATTAGGTATTAAGTTTTAAGATAAATGGTTTTAGAGTCAATTCAAACATATTGACGTGGATAAGTCCACTTGTTACTATTTTTGAGTCCAAGGTTGAATCCTTTGATAAATTTATTTTTAAAAAAAGATTTAAGATTTTTATCAAAATTAGAAAGAGTAGAAATAATTAAAAGAAAATATATATATATATAAATAAATAAGTGATTTTCTATCCAACATTCTAATGGATTTCTACTCAAATGGTAGTTTTGAAATCTTTATAAAAGTCAAGGGCAATATTGCAACTTTTAAAAAGAATAAAAGTATTTTTTAAACAATGAGCAAAACTCATGTGTATTTTTTATAATTTAGCCTATATAATATAATCATTTTCTTAATTTGAAGAACGTACAAGTAATTTTTTTTTTAGTACAACAAATGTGGAGTATAGAGATTTATACCTTCAACTTCAAGGGAAGAAGTACATGCACAATACGGTTGAGCTAAGCTCATGTTGGTAGTAATTTCATTTTAACTCAACTTTATGAGAATAGTAGCCATATTCTAGGCATCTACCATTTACTCTCAATAATTTTATTAGCATAATTTACACCGAAATGAAAACTCACAAGAGATTATTTGAAATGAAATGTTTGTATTTAAACTTAACAAAAGTCAGAATGTAGAAGCTAATCTTGGCTCGTTCCAATAGTTATCTTCTGCTATATTTTCAAGTTCCTAAAAATGTGATAATATTCAACAGATAGGTAAGTTTTAATATTTGTAAAATGAATAAACTAATATAATAGTTTCTAATTAATATCATCCAGCTTTCAATAAAATAATAATAATAATAATAATTAATATCATCCGGTGTAACACGCATCACTACCCTTCTAAACAATCTTAGGTTCGAAATACCATCATTTTTATGATGTAATATTCTTAAATTTTCAATAAATCTTAAAATTATTCCTTCCGTTAGTTTATAGTTAACATTTTAATATACATATATATATATATATATATATATATATATATATATATATATATATATATATATATATATATATATATATATATATATTTTTGTAGAAATATATTCCCATCGTATCTTTTCTAGAATAAAAATTACTATTATTATTATGATTATTAATTTACCAAGTATGACAAAAATTAACTCAAACTAACATGAGGAATAATTTTGAGATTTGTTGAAAGCTTACAGACTACATTAGACATTCGAAAGTATGGATGCTAAAATGATAAAATGAAAAAAAGCCGTAAATTACAGGACCGAAATTATATTTTAATTAAATAATAATAACACCCCAATGATAACAGAATCCATGAAAGAAACTTCTTTCTCTACATTGCAAGCACATGTAATGTCAGCTAAGTTTGACCCATGGGCCAAACCACACAAATAAACTCATTTAGGCATACATCAAAACAAAACTAATTGAAATTTTATGCAGCTGAATGAGTTTAGATCAAAACACTCAAATAGAACTCATTTGGGTATGCAAAAAAACAACAAAAACAAAAACAAAAACAAATTTTGTGTAACTGAATGAGTTCTGCTATGCTATAATACAAGACATCTTTGACATATATTTTAAAACAAAAATTAAAGAAAAAAACAACAAAAGAAAACTATGGGATTTTGGAAAGGCTATGATCTTGTACGGTACAAGGTAAAAGATCTAAGAAAATTCCATAACCACCCTGGAGGGAGCATGTGTTTTCAATATCATTTCTTCATATTCATCAATAGGATCTGAGAGAGCAATAATAGCTCCTCCAGCTCCAATAGAAGCTTCATCTTGATGCAAAACCACTGTTCTTATCACAATATTCAGATCAAATGTCTGATTGTAGGAGATATAACCTATGCAACCCGAATAGATACCTCGAGGACAATTCTCGATGGAGTCGAGGAGCTCTATAGACCTCAACTTCGGCGCTCCAGTCATCGAACCACCAGGAAATGCTGCTTTTATACACTCAATGGCACTTACATTCGGCTGTTTCTTACCTCGAACTGTGCTCACCATAGTATGGACAGTTGCATATGATTCTATGTCCATGAGAAGTGGAACATGAACAGAACCCGGTTCACACACACGACCGAGGTCGTTCCTTAGAAGATCAACGATCATTAGGTTCTCTGCTTGGTTCTTTTCACTATGTCAAGAGAAAGCAAATGTTAATTTACAGAAAAGTTTAAGATCATTTTATTACTTCGGCTTATGAGATGTCTCTTAAGACTGAGTTACAATCAAATATTCATACAATCTCAAAAGGAGTAAAAGGAAATTGAAAGGCACCCACGGTTTCTAATAGTGAGCAAAAATGAGGTTAAACTACAAGCAAGGAAAGCAACAAAGTATTTGTTACTAGCACAAAACATATTTCGAGGGAAATAAACTGAGATCGATTAAAATTTTATCTCAACACAAATCTTGTTTAAATGTATCCAACCACATATTATCAAAGAAAGCTCCTATTGTATTTAACTTACTAGCATGGTTTTTCAGCACTACATTTGAAGAACGTACCTATACTGCAACTGCATTTTCAGTTGTTCATCTTCCTCTGTTGTCACTCCTCGCTTTGTAGTACCTTTGATGGGTTTTGCTTCCAAAACGCCATCCCTATTCAACTGTAGGAACCGCTCTGGTGATGAACAGCAGATGCATATATCTTCTTTTGAAAAATTTAGCCAAGCTGCATAAGGTGCCGGATTTTTTTCTCTGAGCCTGAGGTAAAGTCTCAAAGCATCAGTTTCCCCGATCTTTTTTCTAATTTGGGTTGTGAGGCACAACTCATAGCTTTCGCCGTCTTTGATGTATTGCCTACACTTTTCAACATCGCTTATATATCCCTCCTTTGATTTCTTGGCAACAAAATCTACCTTACACGGTGTAAATGACTCGTTGAATAAACTTTCTTCAATCAACTTCTCTGGAATGGAAGTTCTCAATTCCATAAGCTTAAGCTCTGCATCATCCAACCATGATGTCGAAGTATTACATTCTTCATGTATGGATAACAAGAAAACATCATCCGAAGAGTGATCAACGACCAAAAGATTGTCGGCGAAAAAAAAACATGCTTCTGGAGTCCTGGACTTGTGTTGGTTGTACGCTGCACCACATTCCACTTTGAGTTCATATCTACAGAATATAGAGCGTTTATGTTAGTTAGCATATACGAAAAAATGTTATCTTTTTATTAGCATTGCAGTTATTGTGGAAGATTTATCGTTTAGGTAATTGTTTCATAATTTGATTTAGAACTATAGTCAGGTGGTTTCAAAATGTTCAAATTATAGTCAAATTGAAATCACTATTCAAAGGTCCATATTTGTTTCAGAAAGAAACTTCAATTATTCCATCGGGGTCATATAACTTGGGAAAAAATCATTTTTGACCATAAACTTGGCAGGTTCTATCAATTTTAACCCTAAACTTTCAATTTCATCAATTTAAACCTCAAACTTAGCAGAATGTATCAATTTTAACCCTAAACTTTTAATTTCATCAATTTAAACCTTAAACTTAGCAGATTGTATCAATTTTGAACCTAAAATTTCAATTTCATCAATTTAAACCTCAAACTTGAATAAGTGTATCAATTTACACCATCAGTTAAGTTTCCGTTTCAATTCCCGTTAGAAAGGTTTCTCGCACATGTTCAAAGCCACGTGTTGCTCTATAACATATACGTATGTTTTATTAAAAAAATAAAATTGCTGAACAAAATTGGAGTAGACTTGCCATAATGTTTTTCAATTTCAGAGTATGAGTTTTTTTTTTCACTTCTCTTTTTTGATTCTGTTGTTTTTTTTCATTTCATTAATTGAGGGTTTTTCAATTTTAAGGCATAATTCTACTCGATCCATCGACTTTTAGTAGAAACAAAACTTATTTGCACCATATTTTTTCTCAATGGAGTACTCCCATTCTTGAATCAGTCGCCAATATTTATTTTTTTAAAATTCCTCATCGGCCTCGAGCTCGATTTGTCCTCCATCCGCCGCAACGGACGTAGGGATTTCGGAATCGCCTTCGTCAGAATCTTTGTCCCCTTCCTCTCCAGCATCGATGTCACTTTAATCCTTCGTAAGACTATTGACGGGATCAACAAGGTCGACTATGACTAATTCATTGTGTTCATGGGCGTCACTCTGTTCACACCACCTTCCCTGTTCTTTCCTGCATTTTAGTCGAGCTCATACCCCTCACCAACAAAGTCAACGAAACCGCCATGGTCATTGCCGCCTTCAATGACGTCATCACACTCGTCATCGCTGGTATCGACACCAAAGGCGAGGGGAACAGAAGAGTCCATTTGTTTTCCTGTGCGTCCTACTTTTGAGAGTCAAGTTTGTGGTTTTCATGATGGTATGATTTAATTATTTTTTTGGTAATTTTTTTAAAAAAATAACAAACAAGTACATTCATGAAGCAACACGTGGCTTTGGGCATGTGTGGGAAACCTTTCTAATGGTGATTGAAACGGAAACTTAACCGAAGATGTAAATTGATACACTTATTCAAGTTTGAAGTTTAAATTGATGAAATTGAAAGTTTAGGGTTAAAATTGATACAATTTGCCAAGTTTGAGGTTTAAATTAATGAAATTGAAACTTCAGGGTTAAAATTGATGCAATCTGCCAAGTTTGAGATTTAAATTGATGAAATTGAAAGTTCAGGGTTAAAATTAATTTTTTCCCAAAAAACTTCTAAAAATCAAGGTAAAATTACAAATTTGGTCTCTATGATTTTGAGAGAGTTAGAATTTAGTCCCTATGGTTTTAAAAGTCAAACCATATGGACTATTTATGAGGTTTTATCAAACCATAAAAACAAAATTTTAACTTTTAAAACTATAGGGACTAAATTCTAACTTTCTCAAAATCATAGGGACCAAATTTGTAATTTTACCAACATGTTTTTATCAAATTTTTTGTTATTGAAACAAAAAAGCCATTTTCAGAAACAACTTCCAAATGCTTTGTGAGGAACAAAATCCCAAATTGCCACTTAATTGCTCAGTCAGAGTTTATGGCAGTTTTCAGAGGGTGTCAGGGATCCATTTCTTTGACCAAGAGAAGAGCCCTTAGCCAGTAGATAAAGAAAGGACTCGGTTAAAATAGGGATACCAGAGCTGCGTACAGCAAGGAAATGCAATGAGTTGGCAGGCACTTTATGTCTAAAAGAGAATGAAAAAGAACAGGAGGGTACACCAGAGGAAAATGTCTTTGTGGCACAAAGCTCGGGGTTTGAGAAGAGGGGGGAATGAGCTGATTTTTTTTTTTTTTTTTGGTTTTTCCTTTAGGGGATCGGCCATGGCCTTCGATTTTGACAAAGCCTACACCACAACTGAGCCTAAGAGTAAAAGTTCTAGAAAGTCCCTTACTCATACCAAAAGCATTGAAATCCGGGTTTGACAGAGGGCAAGATGTTCTCTAGGAGTTAGGTGAAAGAAATGGTCGTGGCAATAATAGGAATTCGTGTTGATTCTGTAGATTCCTATAGCTTTAGCAGTCCAAACAATATGGGGTAGGTTGGGAAGTAGGAAGTTCCCTTGTTTGAAGCGAAATAAGGAAGTCTCCCATCAATAGGAAAAACAATGAAAGTCATACAACATGATGAGGGAGGAGATGAATCTCAATTCTTGTTTGCAAGGAGATCATTATAGGAGGAGGTGAAGGATCAAACAACGCTGGCACTACACCTAGTAGTCCAATTGAATACCCAGGAGATAAAGTAGCTAGAGATGATTACGTGGTTGGCTTGAACTCCTGAGTCCTGAATACCCTAACTACCACAGAGTTTAAAGAAGTTGAGAAGGCTTTGGTTCATCCCAAAGGGAGTGGTCTGGCAGGAATTTTTTAGGCTGGATTTTTGCACAGCTCCCATGTTCCTAAAAAGAAGCAATCAAAGAAGTCAAACACACAAAGGAGAACGGGTAGAGGAAGTTGAAGAATCTGATCTCCACAGTTGACCACGAGCAAGGAGTTATGTCAGAAACCTCATGTGGCTAAACTCGTTTTCTATGATGATATTCTAGTAGAATGTGAGAGGCCAAGGTGCTAGGAAGAAGAAAGGATTAGTGTGTCATGGAATGAAATAGTTTTTCACCAAGAGTCAAGTTGGAGGAGTTGGATAGATTTTTGGTGAATCAGACTGGAATTCATAAATGGTTGACTGAGCTTATCTTGAGTCTTTTAGAGTTTTTGGAAGTATTATTGGTTTCTTCGATGAAACTTCAATCTTGTTGTATGGAAGTATCCATAGGTGCCTCTTCTTTGCTCCTATTGATGTCCACCACATATATATGGCCCACCTTCCCACCATGAGAGATTCTTTTGGCATAATTTGGATAATTAGTATGGTATATGCATGGGGTTTTCATGCCTATAAGGGACTTCGTGTGACTATGTGAACTCACAAGAGAGTCCTCAAGTGGAAAAAGAACCACAAGTATGAATATTTCAAAGACATGAATGAAGGGTTAGATTTGATTGAGGTTCTCCAATCTAATGGCCAATTAACATGGTCTAACATAAGGAAAACCGGGTGCATTATTTATTGAATGGATACTTGGCGTCTCAGGAGAGGTTGGCATATTCCAGAATCCAGAATTCTTGTAAAGACTAGCAATTTTGGGGCGCTTCTACCTGCTATTTTAAGAACATGTAGTTGAAACATTCTAGTTTCTTAGAGCATAATGGTGATAGAACATCAAATAGAGAGGTGGCTGGGGTATTCTTTATGTAAAATCTCAACATTATAGATAAAGGAAAAGTTAACCATGGAACAAATCTGCCTTTGATAAATTGAAACGCATGAGCAACGAGTTGACTGGTCTCATTAAAGAGTACAACGTCGAGGATGAGGCATCCCAACTGAGTTCCAAAGGAAAAAATAAAGGATGGGAGCTCTAGAAATCAACTCCTTGAGGCGTTAAGCAAAAGGACAGATTATGAAGACAGAAATGTAAAGTTATGGTTTTAGGAGAGGAGGATGAACCTCAAACATTTCTGATTTAAGTGCAATTGCCAGAAGGAAACAGAGTTTCCAAGGTGAATTGCTATGGACACCAAAAGTTTAATAATTGATAGAGACATTAAAGAAGAGGTTAATAAGTTTCTTCAAAAGCTATATTCCAAGGACAAGAGGCAAAATTTTGTTCCTGAAGGTATTGATGGGAGGCCTAAACGTAGTTTGAGTGCTGGTTGATTGGAAAGGCCTTTGAAGAGGAAGGATTAATTGATCAAAGAAAAATGAAAAACTTCAAAGCTTCAAAGCCCAATGGTTTCATGATCCAGTTCTACGTGTGTGTACCTACGTACATACACATACTTGTGTATTTACTTTTTCCTCTCTAATGATATTCTCAAAATCTTGAATTAACAAAAAACAAATGGCTTTTGTGGAAGAGAGGCAGAACGTTGATTTTATATGTATAGCCAATTGTTAATGAATGGGGAATACCTGAGATTTCAAGATTGCTTTAGAGAAGGAGAAGTTTATGAATTTGCGGCTTGAGAGTTTCTCTTGGTCATCCTGGAGAAGAAGGGGTGACGTAAAAGGTGGTGGAGTGGATTTATGGCCCTGCATCTCAGATAAAAAATTCTCCTTTTCAAACACCAATCCAGGAGTCATAAGCAACTAAAAGCCTAAGACAAGGTGAACTATTCTCTCTCTTTCTCTTTGTGGCAGTCGTCAACATGTTCTGTGGTTTTCTCGAAGTATATTGGATTATCTAGCTATAACAACTGACAATTGCTATTTCAGTTAGCTTTATAATTGCCCAATTAACAAAAACAATTTATTACTACTCTCAGCCATGTTTTGGCGTACATTTGAATACCAGATTTTTCATTTGATAATCCTCACTTCTGTCACCGCCGATGAATTTTTGGCCAAGAGGCGCGAGAGTGGAACATCATTGTAAGACAGGACAATTAATCAAGAACCTGAGAGGATTGTTTTTTTTTGTAATTTTTCTAGAATTTTCAACCAATATTTAAAAAGACTCAAGATGGTTGTTTGGCAAATTAGGTTGTTCACTTCAAACATAGTAAAAGAGACTTCATTTGGAAAAAGAAAAAAAGATGCCCCTCCTTAGCCTCCTAAATTGATACATTCTCAACAAAAATTACATTATAAGAGCAAGCAAATACTTTTTTGCATTCCCCTAAATATTTTCAATGTGGATCTTCTTTCCTCTCTACCATGACCCACCCTTCTCTCTCTCGACAATCTCCGGCCACCCAACCTCATCGCAAACCATGAACACACCCACACTCCCGATCAACCATGGCGACTAACCCCCCGTTGAAGAAGAGATCCGTAACCATTGAAAAGAAAAGGTATTCCATTGAACTAGATAGTAGGTATCGGGGAAACAGAGTTAAGATCTATGAGTATAGTAGAGATAAAGCTTTTTTCATAGCTCTCCAGTGGGATCCTTTGAAATGGCTAGTAGTCACCATCCATACTCTACTTTCTGCCCCCTTAAACCAGAAGTTCTTCAAAGAGCAGCGTTTTCCTGAACAGACCATCTGGGTCGAAAAAACAACAAACAAGAAGGGGACAGTCATAGAGGTAGCTCTTCTCCATAGCAATGGAGGGTTGAATAAAATCTTCATTCCAGTCGGTTTTGAGAGAAAAGGATGGGATGCTTTTTATAAGCTCATAGCCAACTACCCCCCTACCCCACCATTAAAGACAAGCATTCAATCAAAACCCCACACCCCATTGATCACAACGACCACCATTAAGCATCAATCAAAATCCACCTACCTACCCAAAAATCCTCCCTCGCAGTCCTTATTACACCCTATCCCACCATCGGCCCTCACCAAACCTGTTGTCTCCTACAAAACAGCCCTAATTGCAAAAGACAACCGTACGGTGAACACATCCGACACCGATCTCATACCCGAAGAGTTGGAAAGTATTGTGATCATAACAAGGAAGAATTTTCATGATGATTGGTATAAAATTACCCGTTGTCTTCAATCCATTATCAATGGTTTCTGCCATTTAAATCCCTTTCGTGCCGACAAGGCCATTCTTCGTTGTGATCAATCCACATCCACACTTGACCTCGTCATTTCTGCAGATTGGAAACTTTACGGAGCCTTTCATCTTAAAATCGAAAGATGGAGTTTAGAAGCACAAACGAGAAATCCGACAACCCCATCGTACGGTGGATGGATTAAAATATTAAACCTCCCTTTCGATCGTTGGGACTTGGATACTCTGAAATTTGTGGGGGATGCCTGTGGAGGGTTTATTGAAATAGCTCGGAAGACATCTACTCGTATAGACCTCATGCAAGCAAGCATACGAATCAAGGAAAATGTTGTCGGTTTCATCCCCGCCGAAGTGGCCCTTCCTTCGACATCATCGGCGCCGATAATTGTCCAGATTGACCCCTTCTTCACCGCCGACCAATTACTGGGTTATAATGAAGCATACACGGTACCAAAGCTACCGCCGTGATAAACCAGACGAAGACTATGACTACCAGAAGACCATCGGAAAGCAACTGGGGATCGTCCCCTCGAGACAGGTGCCCCCTATCACCTCATCCTTTGATTGACACGGCATTAATTACCTGTCCATCTATCATCTCATCTCAAGCCCCTCCACAGTCCCACTCCACTGGGCCGATTTGCCCTTCTTCACCCATTCAGCCCAACTTCACATCACACTTAAAAAACCCACCACCCCCATTAAGCCCAAAATTTTCTCCCAAGCCCTCCATCGTTAAAAACCCAACCCCCACTATTAGACCTAAACCTATTACTCTCCAGCCCAACATCGCCTTATCTCTCCATCAGCCAAAACCCACACCCTCGGATTTATCCATCCTACCCGACCCATCGACCGTGGCTGCATCATCTAAAAAGCTAAACATTTCTGTCAACCACCAAACTACCTTCTTTGTCCCTGGCCAAAAATCCACAACCTCTCCCCCGATATTGGACTCCGATGATGATTACGCCTCCAGCCCCCTTCCATTATCCACTGCCCCACCCTCCCCTTTAACCACTCAGGTTCTTTCTCCCAAAACTATCGACCTCTCCTGCACAGAGATTGGCACCATTCTTTCAGAGGATACTGCCGAACCTCCAAACTGCGAAATTACGCCAGTTTCTCAGGCTTGCTTTGCTCCCTCACCAGAAGCTGCTCTTCGTAGTTTGGTTCCTTGGCTGGCAGAAAACCGTATGTGTATTATGGCCATTCCGACAGCACACAAGAAGAACAAAACGGCCCAAAAACAGAATAAATTGGTACGAGAATTAGCAGGTCTCTGTTCCAGCATCAATTACAACAAGGACTCATCAAAAACCACTATGGAGGGGCATTACGCCTTATGATTATCATCTCCTGGAATGTGAGAGGCATAGGAGATTGGCAGAAGAGAGCGCTCATTAAAACCTATCTCCTTAAATTCAATCCTACGATGGTAATCCTCCAAGAGACAAAATTGGTCATTGTCGATCATTATATTATAAAGTCTCTTTGGAGTGGTAGAAATATTAGCTGGACCGCTTTGGAAGCATCGGGCTCATCGGGAGGCATTATCATTATGTGGAACGACCCTTCCATAGTTACCTCTGACATCACAAAAGGTTTATACACGCTCTCCCTTCTTCTCACTCTGGCTGATGGTTATCAGTTTTGGCTCACGGGCGTCTATGGCCCCACCCGGTACAGAGAGAGACCGCCTTTTTGGCAGGAGCTTTACGACCTCTCTTGTTGTGCACAAACCATTGGCTGGTTGCTGGGGATTTCAATGTTACTCGATGGTCCTATGAGAAAACCAATGGCATAGTCACTCGCAGCATGAGGATTTTCAACCATTTTATCAGTGAATCTGAATTAACTGACCTTCCTCTTCTCAATGGGAGATATACATGGACAGATAACCGTTTCCCCCCCACGATGACTCTCATCGATAGATTTCTGGCTTCGGAAGCCATTGCTAAGTTCGCTAATGCAGAGGTCAAGAAACTCGATCGGCCAACATCCGACCACTTCCCCCTCATTCTCTCAATGGGTTGTTTTAAATGGGGTCCATACCCTTTCAGATTTGAAAATATGTGGTTACAGCATCGTACTTTCTTGCCTATGATTGAATATTGGTGGAAAAATACTCCTTTGAGAGGATGGCCGGGTCATGGATTTATCATGAAGCTGAAAGAATTGAAAGAGAGGCTTCGAACCTGGAACAAGGAAATTTTTGGTTGTATAGGGACAAAGAGAAACCAACTTTTGACTGAAATTGCTATCATTGATTCCATGGAAGAATCTGACTTCATTACCTCAGTACAGCACACGCATCGTAAATTAATGAAGGCTGAAATTTTGTCCTTGGCAGCATATGAGGAACAAAGATGGAACCAAAAATGCAAGAAACAATGGATTAAAGAGGGAGATTCCAATTCTAGCTTCTTTCATCGTTTTATGGCCACGAAGAAGAGGAAGAATACTATCATGGAAATCCTATCGTTAAATGGTAGTAGCCTACTTAGCGAAGATGAGATTGTCTCGGAATTCATCCATTTTTACAAAGCTTTGTACACGGAAAAAGATGGACAGGCAACATTCCCACAGGATATTGATTGGAGTCCTATCCAAAATCACTTACCACCGATTTAGAAGGGACTTTTACAGAGACTGAAGTTTGGAATGCGATCCAGCTATTGGGAACAGAAAAATCACCGGGCCCTGACGGTTACACTTCAGAATTCTTCAAAAAATGTTGGAACATTCTCAAAGATGATATCATGAGGGTGTTCCAAGATTTTTTCCAGAATGGTATCATAAATGCTAGTCTCAACGAGACGTATATTTGTTTGATTCCCAAGAAATTGGATGCTCGTACGGTGGCAGACTATCGGCCTATCAGCCTCACCACTTGCCTCTACAAAATCATTGCCCGTGTTTTATCTGAAAGGTTTAAAAAGGCTCTCCCCCATACTATTACTGATTACCAAACTGCTTTCGTAGAGGGACGACAAATTCTCGATGCATCTCTAATGGTCAATGAGCTCATTGATGAATGGATGAGTAAGAAGAAAAAAGGTGTCGTCATAAAGCTTGATATTGAAAAAGCCTTTGATAAAGTGGATTGGAATTACCTTGATCATATCCTTCTAGTCAAGGGCTTTGGTTCAAAATGGAGAGCATGGATCAAAGGTTGTATCTCCACAGCTAACTTCTCGATCCTCATCAACGGCCGCCCTCGAGGTAAGATAATAGCTTCCAGGGGCCTTAGACAGGGTGACCCATTATCGCCCTTCCTATTCATATTGATCATGGATAGTTTTAGCCGCCTCCTTTCCAAAGCAGAAATAGATGGGCACATCAAAGGTTTTCGGTTCGACCATGGAAATATTAGCATCAATCATATACAATTCGCAGATGACACCATACTTTTCTCTGAGTTTGAAGATGAATCATCAGCACAGTATATGTTTCATACGGTGGAAACATTTGAACAATCATCAGGACAAAACATCAATCTTCACAAATCTGAGATTCTTGGCATCAATGTGGACCAACATGATATGGAGAATTTTGCTCAGCAATATGGTTGTAGATTGGGAGGATGGCCGAATTCATATTTGGGTTTACCACTCAACGGTACCCACAAAACTCGTGGTTTTTGGGCTCCCATTATTGAAAAGATAGAAAGAAGACTCTCATTATGGGGCTCATCCTTTTCTTCTAAGGGGGGAAGACTCACCCTTCTCCAGGCTACATTATCTAATCTACCTACCTATTATTTATCTTTATTTCAACTACCAAACAAGGTTGGACAAGAGATGGAGAGACTCTTCAGAAATTTCCTATGGAAAGGGGGAAAGAACAGTAGTGGTCTACACCTTGTCAGATGGAGTAATATTCTCCATCCAATTGAGAAGGGAGGTCTTGGCATAAGCTCTATGATTGATAAAAACAAAGCTCTCTTGGCAAAATGGATATGGAGATACAATCATGAAAAAAATGCCTTGTGGAGAAAGTTGATACAAGCTAAATATGGATCCCCCACTCACTCGAATTGTACGGCTCTTGCTAAATCAAAAGGCCCTTGGAAAAACATTGTCAAGCAACAAAATCTCATCCATAGCCGCATTTGTCACCAAATTGGGAACGGAGGTAATACAATTTTCTGGATTGATAAATGGATCAATAACACCCCATTGGCCACCCGTTTCCCACTTTTGTATCGTCTCTCACATTGCAAAAAGGCCACTATTAATGAAATATGGAGTGATGATCATCGTTTCTGGGATCTTCGACTGGGGAGGAATTTGAAAGACAATGAGGCCGTTGAATGGGCGGACCTTAGTAATGTCCTTGAGCCTGTTACTCTATCACAGAGCGAGGACACTTGGCATTGGCCCCTCAGTCCCAATGGTGTATTTACAACAAAATCCCTTTTATCTGACATGGGAGATAGCATTTGTCTCATTGAACCATCTTTGGCTAAAGCTATATGGAAGGACAATTACCCAAAGAAGATTAAATTTTTCCTATGGGAACTCGCCCACAGAGCCATCACACCAAAGATATTTTACAAAGACGCATGCCATACATGGCCCTATCCCCTGGGTGGTGCTCCCTTTGCAAAACAGATGATGAAACACAAAATCATATCTTTATGTACTGTTCTTTTGCTCGGAGATTCTGGACCAAGATCTTTAAATCCTTCCGTTGGTATTTTATTTGTCCTGGTAATGTGAAGGATCTTCTCCCGATTGTTTTATTGGGACATCCTTTCAAGACTGTCAAAGCCTTCTTATGGAAGAATATCATTAGAGCTTTCTTTTGGTTGATTTGGAAAGAAAGAAACCACAGAGTTTTCCAGGAAAGAGAGCTATCCTTCGAGGCTTTCTTTGATCTCGTTATTTATTATGCTATATCTTGGTGTAAACTCTCATCTATCTTTGCTACTTACTTTTATGCTTCCCTATTAGTCAGTTGGGAAAGCCTTTTGTAACCATCATGGATATTGGATCCTTTTTGTAAATTTCACACATCAATGAAATTGTTTCTTATCAAAAAAAATATATTTTCAATGTGCAAAAAGAAACTCAATGAAGTTTTTGATAACCACTTATTGGGCCTTATGCAAATTTTCAAGCCAAGAGTTAGGGAGGAGCTAAAAGTCCCCCTTTTCGTTGGAAGAGCTTCATAAAGCAATCTTTGGCTTTGATAGGAGTGGTTTCACAATGGCCTTCTTCCAAGAGAATTGGCAAAGTCTCAAGGACGATTTGTGGAAAGTGTTCAGGGAGTTTTTGGAGAGAGGGATTATTGTCTTTTCCATGAGTGAAATGTATATTGGCCAGAAAGGTCGTAGAGTTTCATCCGATTAGCCTTGTCACAAGTCTTTATATGATAATGACTAAGGTCTTCGCTGATTGGTTAAAGAAAGCACTTCTTAGTACGATTTCTAATCGAGTCTTTATAAGATAATTACTAAGGTCTTTGTTGATCGGTTAAAGAAAGCACTTCTCAGTACGATTTCTGATTCTCAAGGAGCTTTTGTTGCAGGAAGACATATTTTGGATCAAGTCCTTATTGCCAACAAGGCTATTGAGGATTATAGGAATTGTATGTAGGAAGGAGTTATTTTCAAGATCGATTTCGAGAAAGCTTATGATCACATGGATTGAGACTTTCTAGATAAGGTGCTTAGGAAGAAAGGCTCTAGTTACAAATGGAGTGCTTGGATGCAGGCTTGGATAAGATCTGTCAATTATTCCATTCTCATGAATGGGAAGCCGAGAGGTAACATTTTTTCATCTAGAGGCCTTAGAGAAGGTGACCCATTTTCACCCTCTCTCCTTGCTGGTAGTGGATGTGCTTGGTAGGATGATCCACTGCTCTGGTAAGGAAGACGCTTTATTAATCTTAATTGCTTCTTGTTCTTTAAGACTGTGTTGGGTCTCAAGATTAATACGAAAAAATGTTTGGTTATTGGTTTGAATAGCAGTTCCTCTAAGTTGTCTCATTGGGCTTCACTGGTGGGGTGTAAGGTGGGTAGTTTTCCCTCCTCCTATCTTGGTCTCCCTCTAGGGCATAACCTCAAGAGTTCGACGTTTTGGAATCCTGTTGTGGAAAAGATCCAAAAACGTCTCTCTCCTTGGAAGAAATCTTTCTTGTCTAAGGGAGGTAGGCTAACTCTCGTCTTATCTGTTTGACCAGGATTCCAATATACTTCCTTCCATTTTTAGAGTCCCTGTGTTCGATCAGCTTGGAGCTAGAAAAGTTCATGAGAGACGTTCTATGGGAAGGTGAGTGTTGGGGGGTGGGGGGCTCACATTCAGTGAATTGGGAGATTGTGTTTAAATCAGTGGAACAAAGAGGTTTGAAGATTGGTAATCCTAGACTTCATAATAAGGCCTAGTGGTTAAATGGTTATGGCACTTCCCTCCAGAGCCCGATGCTTAAGGTTATTGTGAGTAAGTATGGCCTCCATTCCTTCGATCACAACTCTAGTGGCAGGCTTAAAGGCACTTACAGGAATTCTGTTGGGAATGGGGAAAATACTTTGTTATGGGTGGATCATTGGCTAGTTGATGGCCCTTCGTGTTCCCTTTTTCCACGTTTGTATTGTTTGTCCTCTATGAGGTTACATATGATGAGTCTTGCCTCCTAAGGATTTGTCCTCTTCACCTTCTTTGGGTTTTATTCGGCCTTTGACTAATAGGGAGACTTCTGACATTGTGTCTCTCCTTTCGTTGTTGGGGATTTCTAGATTATTCCGGGGAAGAGGGATTTTTGTTTTTGGGCTCCCAGCGCGTCGAAGGGGTTTTCTTGTAAAGTTTTTTTTTTTTCCTTCTTTTGAGTGATATCGTTTCTCCAAGGTCCCCTCTTTATTCCTCGCTTTGGAAGGTGAAAATTTTCAAGAAGGCCAAATTTTTGTGTAGCAGGTTTTACTTTTACTTGGGCAATGGACCGTATTCAGAGGCATTCTTCTTTTTTGGTGGGACTGCATTGGTGCATCAATGAAAGCAGTGTTATTCTATTGTTTTCTTTCATGTTTCTCAATGAAAGCAGTGTTTCTTATAAAATATATACTAATTGGGAACTCCTGCTTTGATTTCATGGTAAATTTAATCTTACATTAATACTTTAACACATATGTCCGTTAAGACAAAATTTCCTAATTTATTATTTTAAAAAAAATCATGCCCTCATCATTCACAATTTATCCCAATACTACACCCAAAAATCAGAATATAACCAAAGCATGAATAATTAAACCATGAGGGTAAACCACCCTTAAATAGTGAAAGGATAAAAAAGAAAACCTCACAGTACAACTTTACTGAGCTGTAAAGAAGCTGAAACTTCCATAGTTGTAACATGGCGAGTGTGTGCGAAATAATTTAATATTGTTATACTGACAGTAGTCACTTACCCGAAATAGCCAACATATCCACCGTGAAAGTCAAATGGAAGACCTTCATAGTCTTTCCTTTCGTATCGAAAAGATAAAAGCTCCTATAAAAATTAAGCATTGAAATACTTGTTTCAGCAATTGCAATTGATTAATATATTCATATCACTATTAAAATGAATTGAAAGATATAACAAAATGCAAAATACTTAAAAGTTATGATCAAGATGACCAACATTCATTTACAAGAAGGTAATTGACCAAGTCACAACTTTAAAGGTCCTCACAAACGAATTCAAACCTATGGTTACTCAAAGATTTTAAAAAGAAACAGGACTGGCATCTCAAAAGAGCAACAGCAGGATTAATTTCCAGACCCCAACCAAGCTCTTTTACTGCTGACTGATATCCAAGAACAGCTTATGTTGAATAATAGTAACCTTGAGTTTACACATTATTGTGCAAGTTATAGAATACAAAACCAAAATCCTGCAATATCATACGATATATTCTTCAAAGTACCTTGTTTAGATAGTCAAAGAAACCATCCTTTAAATATGTGTTGGTTGCTGAGCCTTGAACATCCTCAACTGAAAGATAACCTCCTCCTTCAAAAGGACGAACACTGAAAAAAGAATGTAATTAACTTCGTAACCATTATAGATAGATAGGTTGTGCCATGTTCTCTTCTGAAGCATTTCATGTATAACTAGGTATAACCTAGAAAACTAAAATGATTACAAAGACAAACGAAGAAATCCTAGCACAATCCCAAAAACCAGAGGAAATTTTGGGCAGGAATGTAATTCCAACCTATCATCTGATAACTTGAAAACCATCTGCTTCCATAGTGATCCACCTTTTCCTCCCATAAATGAAAATCGTGCTCTTCCCTATATAAATTCAGCGTCAAAACAGACACTGATGAAATTTTCATTGGAAAGTAAAAAATAATAATAATAATGTGAGCAATCGCTCCAATATTGGTGCATGATCTTTGAACTACAAGTTTTTTTGTTTTTTTTTTTTTTTGGATAACTGACGACAAATTATAAAGCATTTCAAAAATAGCGTATTCATGGCCTTTTAATTTAAATGATATGTACCTATAGAAAGCATAAATGATTAAATATAGAGAGAGCATGCTGAAGTTTAACAGTAGCACTGATTGTTTTTTTCAGATGAGATGAGACAAATTGTAATAGACAAGAAGAGATGTCATCAGTATTAAAAGAACAAAAAGAAAGACATTGACTGATCAAATGATAGAAAATACGGAAATATACTAAGTTATAATGCATCTACTATTTCTCGTATTCCCAGATTTATCTATCTCAATCATTGGAAAAACCTGTAAAAACAGATTGTAATGATTGATAATCTAACGTATGCATGTGCCCCATATCCATAAGACCATAACTAGTACTTCAAGTAACTATTTTCTTCACACATAATATCAAAACATAATCTATATTATTCTTTTTGTTAATAGACAATAAATAAGCGTAGAACTCGCTGACATGAACTTCACCCTCATATTGACACTAGAGATCAATCATATAGCACCCTGCTGCAATATTTTGAAGGATTGGCTCTACTGAGAAATTATTCAAAAGAATCTTACTTTGAACCCTAACATTGTGAATCAAGAATGTATAGGTCATATATTAATCTATAATGCTAAACATGACTAAGCTAGAATCAGATAAGTTAACTCAGGAGATGACCGGACCTTTTCAATCGAGGAACTGTCCAGCCAAAAAGTATTTTCAGCTTTATGATGTCCAAACAATTGATAAAATATATTTCTTGCACCACCAACTTCAGAAGCCAAATGATTATATTTCTTCCATGTCAACTTCAGAAATTTGACTCCATTGCTGGGATATGAAAGATTTACAAGATTAAACAAGCCAACATCTTTTCTACTAACTCCATTAAGCCCAATACTTCTACTGGGAAAAGTTCCATCACTTAATTGATCGACAGGTTTCCTTAGTATTATTTTATTTCCTGGGAAACCACAAACATTTTTGTTAAGTTAATACACCAACATGCAAGCTTAAAAAACACTAAATGGCTCAGTATAAAATAATGACAGAAATTAAATTATGTGCACTAGACTAAAAGCATTCATTCTCAAAGTCATCCAGTTCAACTAGGAAGTCTCGAGGGTAGGGTGAAGGAAATGAAGGAGCCATTCAATTCATGCAGCAATTGTGATTTGGCTGTCTACCCAAAAAGCTGTTAAACCTTCGAAGTCATGGACAAGCTTTTCATCATAAATCATTTGTTACACATGCTAACTAACAAAGTAATATAAAACTCTGGACTCAGGCAAAAAATAATTTAGCCCATGTTCCAAGGCAATCAAAAGCGTATAGTGCACATACATGAGTCAAGGCTTAAATGCACAAGAAAATAGTTTCTAACCACTGAACTTTTACCAGAATAATCTACATTTCCTTTGCTGGTGACTAATGGTCCATAACTAAGCCAATGATCCTCTGTGATCTCTCTAAAATTTTTAAATATCTCTCTGCCAAAACAGGTCCCAATGCTCTCTGGATGAAACTGGGGGTCATGTAAAAACATAGGCATTGTAAGCATGATAACTCAAAACTTGATAATCACAAACAAATAACCATACACATCACCTGTACACCATAATGAGGCCTGGCAGAGTGCATGATTGCCATGAGAACTTTTCCATTTCGCATATTTTGATGGCCGTTGAAAGAAACAGGTAGACATTTTTCCGCTTTTGACCTAGAATCACTAGAAACTATGCCATGAGCATCTGAAGTTGAGGAAGCTTTGCTAATCTCAAGAAATGATCGGGTATCTGTGGAACAGGTCCATGATATAGGAATTAGTTCCTTGGGAAGTGATTCAGGTTCTATTACAAGTGAATGATATCTTACAACCTGCAATAAGTCAACCAGAAGTGTTAACCTGCTATTGTTTTACTCCAAAACAACGTATCCTTTCCATGCTAATGAATGTCATTAAGTACAGGTTACCACGGAAGTATGATGAAAATTTTCATTAATAGTTATCTGGGGCAAATGAAGAGCTTCGATATTGAGCATAAGATAATAAAAGCCATGCTATTACTGATTTTGATGATACAAATAATTTCTAATGATAAATTGAAGTTTGAATACTAATGTATTTTATTATTATTTTTTTTCCTTTCTTTCTATCTTTCTTTTTTTTTTTTTTGCAATTCCCTAGTGTTTAATGCAATTTCATTTGAGTAAGAAAATTGTCATGTCTACATCATTGTTCATGATTGTAATCAACCTCATAAAATACTAAGCGTGGAATGATACACACCATATCACGTTGTAAAAAATAAAAAGAAGCAACAAAAATAACAGCATGCCAAATAGAGCTGATCATGAAAATGGTTAAGGAAAATATTTTATTAGCATTTCTATTCACGTAAATAAAACTGACCTTGGATCCTGAATTTCTCCCAGATGGTATGCCATTAAAAAGTCTACAACCATTGTGCTCAATTTCACTGTGCAGAGTTAGAGAAAGGGAAAATAAATGCATGGATGAACGCATCATATTAGCCTAGATTAAAAGAGCTGATAACACCAAGTAAGCGAACAGAAAAAATACCCAAGAAGCTTTCTCTATAACACCAAGCTTACCTTAGGCGTCCATGGACCGGCTCGTTTGCATGAACAACTTTAGCTCCATGCACATAACCTAAAGCCTGTAAAATGAAAAGCCATCATACATATAAAGAATATCATTTAAAAAGAAGTGCGAACTGCCCTTGAGAAAGGGAGGAAATACCTGGTGCCCAAGGCAAACACCTAAAATGGGAATATCAGCACACTCATGGAGTAGACGTAGACATATTCCTGAAAGATAAATGTTCCACAATGAATCTCTCCCAAGTAAAGTTATCTAAGCAGGACAAATGTAGGGACAAACAGCTGAAATCCTTCACGCAAACTAAATTTGATGAACAATGTTCCGACTACTACAAGAAGTACATTTTGTTTTTTCGAGAAATAAGTTAAAGCTCACAACAAAAAAATAATTGATATTCTGGATAACACTAGGATGTTAATGCAAATACCATGATAGATAACGATATCTATAACAGAGTGATTGCCATATTACATTCCAGTCTACATTTCAGAACGATCCTTGATGAAATAGACTACAGAAGGGTAAAAATGCCACATTTAATATCATTATCTGTAATCTCACCTATATCATTGGCACATGTTGGAGAACCAGGCCCAGGTGATATAACAATATTATCAAATGCCTTCTTTTCATACACATAATGGCATAAATCTTCCCACGTCCAATCATCATTTCGTATGACCACAGGAGGCACTAGCACAAAACCAAAGAAGTATAAGAGAGGCGCAAGAGCGGTTTCATTCTTCAACGGCATCCACTTCAATAGCGAAAAACTCCACCACCACCTAGCCTTTAATGAAGAATACTTACAGTGTTCAGTCGTTTTAATTGGTCCATAGGTCCTAATCCCTTTTACTTCCATAAAGCAATATATTTACTTTACTCAATCATTAACATTAATTAATATACACGTTCATATTCTAGACAGGCAACTTCATTGTGCAGTAAAGGTTTTCCATAAACAAGAACAGACAGATCTATGAACAATGCATGCGCTGAAATGGATCATCATAGATTAATTATGCCAGATAATGCATTTTTAACCATCCAGATGAATTAAAAGATAGTACTGTAAAAACTCTGGCAATTAGTATATCAACATAAACGATTAATTTAATCATTTTCAAGAAAATAATTTGTCTAAGTTGCCATATTTTGTGGGCTAAACTATAAGTTAGAAGCCTAGCCCAAACAGGAGTAAAATGTTGTTCATAGAAGTGTCAAGAAAATAATAATAAAAATAAAAGCTCTTAACTGTGAGCCTCCACTGGGGATTTATTGATATCTCGATGTTTTGTTTTGAGATTGAACATATACTTGGAAGACCACTTTCAGTCAAAATAGGCTAAAAAGCATACTAACAAGCATGAACAAGTATAGGAACACGAAAAATTATCATGGGTTGGTAAACAGATAATGGCACACAAATCAGGAAAAATAACGCAACAGCTAGTTCTATTAAAAAAATGTGAAAAGTTTAAACTTTTATAAAGGAGTAACCGTAAAGCAAAATGGATAAGCATGAACCACAATCAACGACAATAAGAAATCATAAATGCTTGATGTCAGATGATATGCAAAACATAAACATAAGCAGAGACGGAGATAGAAAAGACCTACATCCGTTGATGACAGACAAATGTTGGTAAATATTGTATGTGTAACTATCATAGTTGTCAATCAACAAGGTTCTCACAAGCTCGAGCTTCAAACGAGGTTTATGTAGCTGTTGCTTCCTCATGAACGATTCTTCCATGAGCTTCGAAGTTGTCGGACTAGATAAAGACAACTTTCCAGCATTTTTCCTTAATGCTTTACAATGTCTTTTTTGTTCGAGATAATAAATTCTTACAAAATCATTTGATGTGAGTGAATTCAAGCTTGTATACAACATACCGCCATCCCGTAAATTGAGCTCGGATGACAGTGGATGAAAACCCGTATTCATTTTTGTTTTTTGTCTGATGAAGGTGTTAATGGTTAGATATAATTACATCCATGGTTTCCACCTCCCATCCAACTCTGCATTAAAAAACAACAAATACACGAAAAAAATAACATTTTAAAAAAAAAATCACCAGGTTCCATTTGATGTTCACAACAACTAATCAAGTAAACACTCGATCTCGCAACTAATCAAACAGTTGGAGAGCTCAAGCAAAATCAGACAAGATCCCTACACAAAAATCGATTCTTCTAATTCATTTTGAATTCCCAGCTCTAAACCAATTCAGTCATTACCAACATTCAGTCCACAACATTCAAGCGAATCTCCTAAATCCGATACTCACACAGCCTCCACAGTCAATTGGAAGCTACACGTTCGGTATTTCACATAAACTCGACATATAGAGCACCATTGACGACTAAAACATGAGAGATGCAAAGGATGAAGATTCCGCACCAGATTCGAAGAAAAAGGAATCAAAGCAAAAACAAAAAAGGAAAGTAAAGATCATAAAGACTGTGCGTTAGAGAATCAAACCTCGAGCATGGAGCCGGGAAATGGGAGAGCGGCACAAGAGGAGTGTAGAAATGACGGTATTTAGGGTGGTAAGGAAAAGGGCGGGACGGTGCTCTCTGATGGACCAACCGAATTTGATACGGACATTCCTCCTTTGAGGCCGTATGGTACCATACAAATTTGATTATATGAGGCTATTATTGGTTTGATCCATTCTTTCTTTTTTTTTTTTTTTCTTTTTTTTTTCCTTTGAAATTTGTGTTTATTTAGTCATGAACTTGTCTAATAGGTCTCTAAATTTTCAAATTTATATCTATTTGATTCATGAACTTTAAAATGTGTTTAATAGATTCTTACCTTTCACTTTTGTGTCCAATAGATCCTTAAATGTTCAATTTTGTGTCTAATACGTCATTGATCTAGTTGACGTTTTTTAAAATTCATGAACTTACTAGACACAAAATTAAAAGTTTAGGATCCTATTAAACATAAAATTCAATTTTATATCTAATAGATTAGTTAATTTTTTAAAATTTTGAATATGTCAGGGATCTATTAGATACAAAATGACTTATTAGATATTTTTAAAGTTTAGGAACCTATTACACACAAGATTGAAAGTTCAATGACCTGTTAGATACTTTTCAAAGTTTTGAGATAAACATAAAATTTTAAAAAGGACTAAACTTGTAATTTAACCTTTTCTTTTTCTTCTTTAAACTGTTACATCATATGATCCAATCTTTTCTTTTTCTTTTTCTTCTTTAAGGGGGCGTTTGGCCCACCTTTTCACCCTTAGATTCAAAATCCTAGGAGGTTTGTTTTGGGGGGTTTGAAAGCATGGGAATTAGAAAATACTGTTTGGGGTGTAGTGTTCTGAAGCTTGGAAATCAAAAACAGTATTTGGGGTGCACTGTTCAAAACCACCAAGTTGTATTTCAAAAACCATTGGTTTTGAACACAGTGGCCAAAACACCATTTTAAGTTTGGATTCCAAAACCAGCCAAACACCCCCTAAAACATTACATCATAAAAGAACTTTTTGAAAGAATATATATGCCTTATCCAAAATAAGATTTTTATCCTACAATAGTGATATTTGTTTTTTTTTTAGAATTTTTAATTAAGTTAAGAAGACGTGATGTCGATATACATTTTATTAATTGAATTAAAAATATTATATGTTTTAATTTGATGAAAAATATGTGTCTAGTAATAAAATAAAATTGTTTAGTCTATAAACAAGTATTTGAGTTTATTTAGCCTTTTTTTATATATATAAAGAGAGTTTATTTAGCCTTTAAACTTTAAGGGGCCATTTGGGTGGGGGGTTGAGTTGGTAAAAAATACCAACTCAGTGTTTGACTCACTGATAATGAAAACCACCGATATGGAGTTTGGAACTCGTGAGTTCCTTTCCCAACTCCACGTGTCTCTTCGTTCCTCACGCCTCTCTCACTCTCCCTCATTCATTGCACACCCTTCACGATGCTTCTCAACTCTTCCTTTATTTAGTTCTCTTTTCCTATCGTTCCTCAGACTCCCTCGTTTCTTCGTTGGAAATGGGGTTAGATCTGGGTTCATATGGGCGATTTTGGAGTTTTTATTTGTCAAGGTATGTTCACCACCTCTTTATTCATCTTCTCCCACCCATCTTCTTCCCCATCTTCTGGTTTTCTTTTTGTTCGAAATCGAAACTCTAACCCGCTGCCCATATCTATAACCCTAGCTCTCTGTCCTTCATGGAATCGTTCGATTCATTATTTTTTGTTTGACAAATCGTAGCCCTTAGGCAGTGCCTTGTCGATTTATACTCTCCATGCACTACTATCGCACTTGTTCTTGCCAGATCTGTAACCCTTTCTCCTTTTTTTTCGTCGAATCGACCTTTTTTTTTACTAATTTTTTTCTCAAAATTGTAAACCCTAACATCCACTCGTATGTTGATTTCCTTACTCTCTCTCTCCCCTTGCTGCTCTGAACCCTAAGCCAGTCTGGTCCCTTGCCGAAGTCCTTGCTTTTCCTCTATCGAACCATCCCTCCATCCATTACTAACCCATCAACCGATGGAGTTGGTTCAACTGAATGCATGTTCCATTTGAGGGATGAGTGAGGAATATCATGGTAGGTGACTTGATTTGGGTTTCGGTTCTTAGTGGGGGCAAAACGACATGTATGTTTTCTATCCTTCTAGCCGATGATGAAAAAAATTTTGAAATTTTTTTTCTACATAACATGCACTTTGTTCCATGATTTTGCATATCGATTTGTTGTTGAATTTTTTTGACTTCGGTTGAGCACATTATCCATGATTTTGCTGAAGGAGTCTATATCAGATTAGCGGAAGCGATTTATGGATCTAAGCACTCTAATTAGATTAATTTTGCAAAATAAAACACATGCTCAAGCAGAAAACAGAGGAGAGAAAAACAACCTTTGTAGCTCAAAATTCTCCTCAACCGTGGGCAAATTCTGATCACGAACACTTCATGGACCACCATAAGTGTCTTCCCTACTATCCTCAGGCCTTGGAACAGGTTGTGGGACCTTTCCTTGAGAGAAATTAGAAGAAATGTGAGAATGGTTCAAAACCGAGAAACAGAAACTTTTTCTGAAAAATTCCTTCTCTTTTGATCTTTCTCCTCTATCTAAAATAGATCATTTTGCTTCTCAAGCAAGTAGAGTTATGACATCAAAGAGATGAGAATGACTTTAATGTAGGAGGTGAGTCATAGAGTGAAGGAGAAGCTCAACACTCTTATTGGACCAACATGAAAGTAAGTGGATAGAACTTCCATTATCACTCTCTAATTTTTAATTCATAATTAAAAATTAATTTAATTTAATTTAATTAATTAAACAATTTAATTAATTAATTATTTATTTAATTTAATATCAAATATCAAATTAAATAATTTGGTCCAATTGCGATTTCTCAAATCGTATGTTCGAATATGAATCCCTATTCATATTCCAAACCGAAACAATATTTAAATCATATTTAAATATGTCCTCCATTAATTTATCATAATTTAATTCATAATTAAACTATGAAACGTTAAGTATATCACATATAATTAACGTTATCTCCCAAATCCGGAATTTGAACAATTCAAATTCTTTTCTCTCAAAATGTTACAAGGCTAAGTCCGAGCTAGTAAGGGGACCTTATGGACCTACAGATCATGAGCTCCAACGATTCAAGATTAACTAGCCAAACTCTTTAGCCGAGCTAATCAACATTCGTTAACCACCGGGTCACTCCACTATAGCCCAGTGGCTGCACTCTTCTCACTGTAGATATATTTCTGTCCACTCAATATAACCATGATTAGTAAGTCGATCCTTCACAGGTCGTTCGTAATTACAGCTGGGTCAAAAGAACCGTTTTACCCCTGTAATTACATCTTTGTTCCTTAAGTCCCACTGATCCTCTAATGAACAATTGGTTTGTGGTCTAACCAGCAAACCGAATCCCTCTCAGGCCAATGAGAGGGTGGGCCCATTGTTCAAGACCTGGAGTCAGCACTTAAGGGAACAACCTCTCTACTAATCCCTAAAATGGGTAGGAGTGAATTCCATCTTGCCGGACTATGTCCCCAGCTATCTACCCGGTCTTATCCCTGAAATGGGAGGCATATTGAGTCGGCAAACTCGGGCCACTCTCACCCATGCAAATCTAAGGATAATCCCAAATAAACAGGAGTTCATAGCGCGCTCAGGATTAAGATCGAGTTACCTAGGTCATTGTATGAAAATAGTCAGTTAAGACAGTAAACGGTGTTAACAAGTCTAAGTGACTATCTCGCGGTCCGGTCTTATGCAAACTCATTGCATAGGACGCCCCCACTCACATGTCTGCACATGAACGATTCAGGATCACATCGTTAGTACTATACTAAGTGGGCCGCGTCCATAGTGTCCCCAGGATAAGGTACCCAGCCCTATCCCTATACTATAGACCATTCTGGCTATAACTTGAACTTGATCCACTTTTATGTCACACATATAGTTCAAGTATACATCCTATAGCCAAGGGTTCTTCGTTTATTGGATTAGGGTTATGACATGAGCAATTCACTTTATTCAATAACAACTTTACTGAATAAACCTCAATAACAAATTTATTGCAAAATAGAATATATATTCAGTTTACAAAACACGAGTTTTAGGACATTAAACCCAACATTTGCATACTGATTTGTTGTTGAATTTTTATGACTTCAGTTGAGCGTTGTCCATAATTTTGCATACTTATTTGTTGTTGAATTCGATGCATACTAATTCCTTATTTTTTGATTGTTTCATGTTTTTGGTTGAGATCTATTTTGTACTTGGCTATTCATTTGTCCAAACGTGTCAAGGTTCATTATGTTTTGATTAACATTTGTCCATGTTTTGTTCTATATCCTTCTTTGTGGATTGTCAATATGTGCACTATTTGCAATGAAAATGAATGGGTTTAACATATTCATGAGGCTTGTTTTCTTATTCTTGCTACACTTGTTGGTCTAATGAATTTGAACCCTCTGTTGATTAGTTAATCTCAAATTTCTTCTCCTCTGTTTGCATTCTAATCAACAATCATCTATCATCAAAATTAATCTCATTTTTGTATTACATTGATGAATTTTCTTTGACTATAATGAGTCAAAACTATTCCTGAGGCCGGTTTTCATATTTACTAAACGTGCCATCCGAATAAATTCCACTAATATGTCCTCCACTGATTTGGATTATTTTCTCCATTATAGTGTTGTTAGGCATTTATTGAACTTTTTTTTTAATGTTGAATGAATTGTATCTACCTCATTATTATGAGTTTTTGAATTTTCAAACACCACCTACATTTCATTGGTTACATGGAATACATTATGGCCATTAATGAGTGTCATTACTTCATTAGAGGTAGGTGGGAACAACTCACCCCTTCTTCCTATATATTGTATATGACCCCACGTTTTTCCTTTGAGAATCCTCCACTGCCTTCCATATTTTCCTAGTCTGGTGAGTGCCTCCTAAACATTCATTCCTTTCAATTCTGTAAACTATTTTTTTTTTCATAATACCTAATTCATTGTATTTGAATTTCATATTCATCCCATCCTTGTGTGCACTTCAAGGACCGAATGACTCCTCCCAACACATTCCAACCCACCTAAGGTACACCATCCATCTTTAAGGGTACCATTCTTTAGTATCGTGGTTATGTTCTTTATTTTCTTTCTATCTAACTAAGTATTTGTAATATGTGCAGGCTCAAACTAATATTATCCAACAAATTAGTTTGAGGTTCGGAATGCCTACTTTTTACCTTAATGTACACCTTTTTTTGTACGATGCTGTCTTTAATTCATAGTTTATGTTTATACACTTTTTTTTTTATTTATAATCTTGGTCATTAGTTATGTGTAACTTTGTTTGAAATTTTTTAGTTATTGTTGCAAGTATTTTCATTCGTTCAAACTTTGATAATTTTGCTTGTTATAATTTATGTGTGTTTGTTATTATTATCTTTTGTCGAACTTTGTATACAATGGACACAAACGTTGTAATCTTTATATATAATTTTAATATATATTCTCATGGCATTACGACATTTCGAATGCTAAGTTCGTAGTTTTAAAAATAATATAGTGAATAATTTTTTTTTATAGTTCCATTCAGTGGTTTTTTTTTTTAATAATTCATCCTAATATAGAATAGAGTTTGTAATTGGAGAATTAAAATTAGGATTGTCTTAATAACCTAATTCGTAATTGGAAGAAAAAAATAGTGCACTTGTTCATTTATTAAATGAATTGAATCTTCAAAGAATTTGAATTTCTTTAAAAGTTTGAAAAACAAATTTTCTTAATTGTAAACATCATTACCTTTGAGAAGAAATTTGAATTTGCGGAATAAGTTAAAGATTGGATTTGTAATTTTTTAACAATTATTGAATTTTTATAAACAAGTATTGAATTTTTCATTTTGAATTGGGTTATAAACAACATAATTTAGAATTACTGCTTTTTATAAAGTTTTTTTTTAATAATTTTTAATGTTTAATGTATGTTTTTTTTTAAGAAAATAAGGTACATCGCATATATCATAAATTCAAAGTAAATAGGATGAGAATAATTTTTTTCTACAAAGATCAAGAAAGTATGGTGGCTACTTCCCTTTGAAGTTCAATTTTTTTTCTTTATTCTAAAAGGAAAGTATGTTAGCTAAAATTTCAAATATCTAGAAAAATCTCAATTTGGGTTCGTTGATAATGTTTCCTATCCAACTATTTCATACATAATAAACTCAAATTAACAATTTGATTTCAATATATAGCCCACAAAACCAAAAACCCCTAAGCCCTAAATCTTAAACCATAAACCATAAACCCTAAACCCCCAACACCCCCAATCCTTAAAACCTTCAAGCCTTAAACCCCCAAAACCCCCCAAACCTTAAACTCCAAAAACACTAAACCCTAAACCCCTAAAAGCACATAACTCTATAACTCTAAAACCATAAACCCCTAAACCTTAAACTCCAAAAACCCTAAACTCTAAACATCTAAAACCATATAACTCTAAAATCCTAAACCCTAAACCCTCAAAATCCCAAAACCTCCAAACCCTAAACTCCCAAACCTTAAACCCCAAAAATACTAAACCCTAAACTTCTGAAATTATATAACTCTAAAACAATAAACCCTAAACCCTAAATTCAATAACTCTAAGAACCCCAAAACTCCAAACCCTAAACCCCTAAAATCATAAACCCTAAAACCATATAACTCCAAAAACCCTAGACCCCTAAAACCATATAACCCTAAACCCCAAAACTCCATAACTCTAAACCCCTAAAACCATATAACCCTAAAATCATAAAACCCAAAACTCCAAAACCTCAAACCCAATAACTCTAAACCTCCAAACCCATATAACCCTTAAATCCTAAACCCTAAAACCATATAACACCAAAAACCCTAAACCCCATAACTCTAAACCCCTAAAACCATATAACCCTAAAACCATAAACCCTAAACCCTTAGCTCGTAACCTTAGAGAAATTTGTACGTCTACTCCTTCCATGACATCACGGTTAACTGTGTACACTTAGAATTTAGGATTATGGGTAGAACGAAGTTTTATGTGACCTTTGTTGGCCATAACCCTAGTATTTACATGATCGGACATGAATGTCATGGACAAGTCCATGAATATAGGGGAGCAATTCATCGGTCCTATGCAACTTTTGGGAAAACAGAGGCTACATATACCCAGTTTGTAACCAATGATCAACCAGTTGCAGTCGTGCCTAGTGGAGTTCCATGCAGAACTTCTACTATGAACAATGTTGATGTAGGACGGTGTAATAGTACCATGCTAATTTTATTGGGGTTCTTTATTAGAATAATCGTTATGTATGTATGGATTAGCTTATTCGGACATCAGTGATACGTTTGATGTACACTACAATGGATGTATCCAGAAATAGGAAATGACACATTTGTATTTCAGAAACAACACTCATCCCCACTTGTTCTTCCTCTAAGATGGAAACCACTGAAGAACTGTTTAATATCCTCGTCATCATAACCACCTCCCAAAGACAGTTGTTGATGAGTCTAGCCTTTCTTTTGAACGATTATCGGATGATAGATTACCAATCATTGTATGATAGACATCACATTAGACAATTGAATTTCTTTAGCCTCATCTACGAGAATGACTTATGTTGTCGTGAAAGCACGAGGATGGATAGAAGGACATTCGCAATCCTATGTAGTATGCTTACGATAACTAGCGGTTTGCAAGCGACCCAATGTATTGATATCGAGGAAATGGTTGACATGTTCCTGCATATACTAGCGCACGATGTTAAGAATAGAGTAATTTGCAGGCAAATTGAGAGGTCTGGGGAGACGGTGTCCAGACACTTCAACGCCATTCTCACAGCGGTCTAGCAACTTCACGAGGTGTTGCTAAAAACCCTAGAGCCAATCACCAATGCATGCACTAATGACCGATGGAAATAGTTTTAGGTATAGAATGTGTTTCTATATATTAATTGAAATAAATTACACATTCATTAACGTCACTACCATGTCTTCAATGCATACATAATTGCCTGGGTGAGTTAGATGGCACCTACTGATAATTCTCAGTTATGAGAATTATTTAACTCTAAAACTAAGTTGTTCTTGCCAGTTTTGTGGATTTTGTTGAATAACAAGCAAGCTAAAAATAACATTTTTAAATAAATTCATGCAAGCTTGTTGGAATATGATAAAAGAAGGAATTAAGTGAAAAGATGCAAGAAAGTTGGCTTAAGTTGAGTTTTTGTGCAGATTTGAAGAAGTGAAGAAATTGCAAATGAAATGCAATTGCATTTCCTTGGGAAGGCAAGGTGAAGAACAAAGAAGAAGAATGCAATTGCACATTGCATTTTCTGGACTTACAAATCAATTACGGAAATCACGGGAAATCACCTCAAATAATGGAAATTGCTGAATTTACGGGAGAATTTACAGCCAAATCTCGTGCTCAATTATTTACCCACGAATTAAGGAGCCCAAAATGGAAGAATAAGCCTCAGAATCTCTATAAAAGGGAGGAAGAATGAAGAAGAAATGACGAATTTTTCAGACTCTGTTTTTTTTGGGTTTTTACATTCTATTTTTCTGGGTTCTTTTTCTTCTGGTTTTTCTTTATTACAGTAGCAGCAAGTGGATGATTTCTATTGTTTTCAGCATTTCATTCTTGTAGTTTCGCTCGATTAAATTCTGAGTTTGATCTATCTTCAACAATTTTCAGTTTCTGCATTTTGTTTTGCGATTTTCTCTGTTTTCCTAGTCTTCGAACAACAGTTATTTCAATTCCAACTCTCTGTTTTTCTGTCATTAGTTTATGCTTCGGGTTGGATATTGAGTTAGTCTAGGTTGAAATTCCATTTCCTTTTGTGGCAGAATTGAGTGTATAATTGAATTCTGGAGTTTAATTTCTTTTTTTTTCATATTCAGGCTTTGTCACTGCCATTTTATTTTCCACTAAGGTTGTAATTTCCAATTTATGCAATTCTGACTTTAAATTAGAAATTCCAGCATTGTTACCAATTTCTTTATGGACATTCCTAATTGATACTTCAATTCAGTTTGCTTTAAGATTAATTTCCTTATTTCATTGTATTAATTATGAATCTTATGGCAAGTAAATTTTGGTTTTTCATTTCTTCCATAATGAGCTAAATTTTCTCTAGGGGTTCAAGTTGGTGAAGGTCCTAAGGAAAAATGTAAAAGCTCTAAAGCATAACCAATCTAGCTAGCATGTGAACTTAGTTTGCTTTTGTTGAGTTTAGATTTGGGTAAACCTAGTCGGCCAACTAATGATTGCTTGTCAAGCTTGAACTTAATATCGAAAAGTTAAGGGAAAGCCGATGTCACAAAAGCAATGGAGGAAAAGGCTTAGAAATAAGTTCTGAACATCGACCCTAGACATAGGGCGAGACTCCAAAACCACTAGAGTTGTGTACGAAAGTATCTAAGTTAGATTAGCCATAGACATATAGGTTTAATCACTTAGTCTCCTAAAGATTTTGAATCAAAATTGAATAGGAGTTGAACTCGGTTTACTTAGTTTTCACATGTTAGCTATGATTGCAATTGCATTTGAATAGCATTTTTCCAAAGGTGCTTGAATCACTTGAATCCCTATTTTAACTCATTGATTTTTCCATTATTTTCTTTAGCCAAAAACAACATTCCTTATATTTTTACATCTTCGATTCCCACAATTGCATTTTGTAAGCAAATTTGTGCCGTCGTAATAAGATTTTGTTAAAACCCGTTCCCTTGGGTACGATACTCTGGAATACTCCAGTTTTTATTACTTCGATCACGTGCACTTGCGTGTTGTAGCAAAGCATAGCGATCACCTACATCAAAGTCAATGTCAGTGTCGCTGATTGGCCCCGATATAGGATGAGGAAATGTGAAGTCGCGACAAACGTACTAGGAATTGTTTCCCTGAACGGAGAGTTCATATTCGTCATGCCAGACTGGGAAGGGTCTGCAGTCGATTCTAGGGTTCTTAGGGACGCACTTTCTCAACTTAATGGATTGAAGGTTCCTAGGGGTATACCTTAAATATTATCATCTTTAATATTCATAGGTTAAAAGAAGTAGTAAGCTTATGAGTTAACCATTGTTACCTTCTACAGGATATTACTACATGGGTGATACTGGGTAACCTAATGTAGAAGGATTCTTTGCACCGTATAGAGGAGAACGGTACAATCTTTCAAAATGGAGTGGAGCAGAGAATGCACCAACTACTCCCAGGAAATTTTTCAACATGAAACATTCTTCTGCAAGGAACGTCCTCGAGAGAGCTGTCTGTGTGTTGAAGGGGAGGTGGGCCATTCTTTGAGAAAAGTTATTTTACCCAGTTTAAGTACAATGTCGGACAATAATAGCATGTTGCCTCATTCACAACCTCATCACTTGGGAGAAGCTGCAATGTTGGATGAGGTTGAGGAAGTAGACTCTGCGCCTAGTGGTGTCGGAGTGGACAATATACAATTCATTGAAAGCTCCGACGAATGGACCGCATTTAGGGATGACTTAGCTGAGCGAATATTTAATGCTTGAGAACAATCTTGATGAATTTTCTACTTTGGTAATTCTTTTGTCTTCAATCGAACACAAACTTAGATGTAATTTATGTTTTTTGAGGAGTTTTATAATGTGGTAATGGACAGCTTTCTCATTTTTCCCTGTTTGTATATCTTACTTATGTGGTAATATAATTATTTTGTTTTGTACGATTTCTAAACATAAATTTATTTATTGTATTCAATGTAACATTACTTGGGTATGCGTACGCATGCAACAATATGGCAGTTACATCAAAAGCTTCGAAACACACCTGGACGAAGGTGGATGATTCAAAGTTGGTGGAGTCACTAGTAGCGTTGGTAGGGGGTGGTTGGCGGTCTGACAACGGGACCTTCAGACCCGGGTATCTACAGCATCTCCACCGAATTCTAGAGGATAAATTACCAAATTCTTCACTAACCCAAAATACAATATAGTGCAAGATCAGATCGTTGAAAAAGCAGTATGGGGCAATTGTGGAGGTGCTTAGTAGTGCCTGCAACGGATTTGGCTAGAACGAAGAGTTGAAATGTGTTCATGTGGAGAAAGAGGTTTTTTATGCTTGGGTTAAGGTAAGATCGTACTATTATAGCGTATTCTCCTCGTATTTAAGCATATTAATATATTATTTGTTCACATGCAGGGTCATCTTGCTGCTAAGGGGCTACGAAACAAGCCATTCCCGCACTATGATGAGCTGGCAATAGTGTTTGGCAAGGATTGAGCCACGGGGTTAGCCCTAGAGACATCCATGGAAATGGTCTCCAATACTGTCAAACAGATGGAGGAGGAGATCCAATTGGGATCATAAGACTTTTTCTACCCAGAGCAACAACATGTAGAGAACCTAGGCACCGGGGATATAGGGGATGAAGAGTTGTCAGAAACCCTTACTAGTAGGCATACTCCATCTGACATGTCTACTAGAGGGAGCAGAAGTAAGAGGAAGAAATCGTCTTTCCAATCTGAAGTCGTGGACGTTATGCGGACCGCCATGGACATGCACACATCTCACATACGTACACTTCTATCATGGCAGAAGGAAAAATATGAATTGGAAACCGCACGGCAAAATGAGGTAATCGACCAGTTGTATGCAATAGAATGGTTGAAGGAGGATGATCAGATCATCCTTATAGACCTACTTGTCGTCGACATCCAGAAGACAGACTGCTTCTTACAAGTCCCACCCCAATCGAGAAAGAGGTACTACTTGTGTCTCTTGGGTAGGACCATCTAATTCCCTGCTCCAACCATCTTTCACTGGACTTAGGAACTCGACCAATTGTCGGCCATAACTTGATATTTTGTGAACTATTTTTTTGTGCATCATGCAAATAGGCAATTGATGGCCTACATATTCCATTTGTAGTGTTTTTATGAATATTTCACGTATACATGAAAGTAATGTTGACTTCTATACATTATTAATCAATTGTCACATTGCCTATCAATAAATTAGAAGTTCAATGTGTAATGGGACATTTTATTTCTATTAATTGCATATCATGTGGAAGAAGACAATTTGTAAAAAGGAAAGATAAGGAATAAAGTTTTTTTAAAAAAAACAGTCAAATTAGAACATTACTTTTGTGATTATTCAACTCATAGATTCCACTAATGTTGAAATATATTGTCATTTTAAAGTTGACATCTAAATTCAGTGTTGGACAGTTGAGAAAATATGTTTCTAGATAAATGATTGGAAACAATCAGCTAAAAATCAGTCTACTTCAAGTTACAAAAAACTACATCAGATACCTCTGTCAACTCAACTCAACTCTACACCTCTAACACAGGCTTCCTGACTCAACTTAACTCAACTCTGCATCCCGAACACAGATTTCCTGAACTCACTGACAAACCAACTCTAGCCAACTCAACTCAACTTTGAGCCCCAAATGCCCCCTAAAAGCTTTCAATTATGTTACTATATTCTTAATTTTAATACTTTTTGTAAAAAAAAAAAAACTTCTTAATTTCAATAAATTAAGGTCATTACGGCCTAAAAAAGAGTTAGGGTCATTAGTGTAGTTATTTAAAGATTAAATTACAAGTTTACTTCCTAAGACCCTGATAAGCCTTAGAATGAAGGCTTATTTAACTTCAAATTACTTAAGATATTCTTGTTTTGTCTTAAAATCATTGGAAAATAGCTGAAAGAATCTTAAAAATAAGAAGAAAGAAGAACGAAGACAATTAGGGTGAGAATCCTAAAAACTAAACTTGTGTGTAAGAATTGTGGAAATTGCATAATTGAAATTGCAAGATGAAGTTGCTATTCTCTAGAGCAGCAGAAAAATTCAAAAAGGAAAAAAATCTACATTTAACCCATATCCAAAAATCCTCAGTTGCTGCATGATTTAGGACATTTTGAGCACGAAATTTGAGCATTATTCAACCCTAATGAAGGCCTACAAAAGGAGAGAAGATAAGTGAAGAAGAGAGGCGTTTTTTAGAGTTATTTTCATGGGTTTTTTGTGCAGTACACAACCTCTTGTTTTTTAATTTCTTCTCTATTTTATCGAGAGCTGATGCAAGACTTCTTTCTATTTTGCTTCAATCATTTCAGTCCAGTTCAAGTGGAAGCTTGGGTTGTTAAGATTTAATCTCTTCCTAGAAATAATCGATTGAGGAAGAAGCGAAGATTCATTGAATGTTGTTGGAATTACTCTGTTTCAATTCATTTTCTATTTTAAGTTAGTTTAGTTGAGTTCTTTTCAAGTTTGGTTGTGATACACTTGATGTTCTTGTTGGGTTCAATTTAGATTGAAGGAATTCAAAGTACCTTTGCTAGAAGTTCATGAAGCATGGATATTTTTCTAAGTTTTGTTTCATTTTAGCTTGAATAATTATCTCCCCTGAAGTCATTATTTCGTGGATTTATTTCTCTGAAGTACATGTTTCAGTTTTCAGCTTTGTTGGATTCAAATTTGGATGGCAAAATGTCTTTAATTCCTTTAAATTTTTGTTGCAATTAGCATTTTAATATATTCTTCTAGTATGGAATTAATTTCTAGAGTTTGTTGTGGGATTTTTACATTTAATATGAGCTAAACTTCATAGCAGGTTCAAGGATGTGAATTCCCTAAGAAGTAATTGTAGCCAAAATTTTAACAAAAAAAAAAAATCAAGCCTACATCTCAATTGTTTGCTTGTGTTGAATAAAATTCTGTTGAGATCTTAGATTGATCAACTAGGGTAGCAACGCAAGCTTAAATCTAATACCGACGGAGTTAGTGATAAGTGGATTTTGCACAAGTGATGGAGAAAAGAGCTTAGACATAAGCCAATTTTTTGTCTTAGACATAGAGATTAAAGACTCCAAAACCCATAAAATTGTTGAGCAAAATTATCTAAAATAAAAGGACTATAGACATATAAGTCACTCACTTAGCCTCCTAAAACTTAATTTCAAGGTGAATAGGAGTAGCAATTTTAATTTACAATTGTGTGTAGAGTAGGTTGGATTTGCAATTTTGGTTTTGCAATTTACAACTTAAGCCAATGACATTCTTGAGCCCCTCCTTTCTCTAAAGAATTTCTTTTGCAATTTTCATTTATTTTATCGAGTCTGTTTAGTTTGTTATTCAATCTTGCAATTTTCGATTCTACAATTCAGTTTTGCAATCTTTGTCACTTTAATTTGCAATTATTTTGTTTTTAACAAACACACCAATCCCAACCTTGTTTTTGCAATTTTTAGTTTCCAAAGTTACAATTTTCCTTACATTTTGCTTAGCAATAATTTTTGTTACACCGTTCCCTGTGGGATCGATACTCAGGAATACTCCTGTTTTAATACTTGCATTGGCAGTGTGCACTTGCACTAGGATTGAACGTATTTACTTACTTTTCTTCACCCAAAGTTCACCCGATCAAGCCCATTTGATAAAAATTTGGTTTGTGATTTTTTATTTTTTAAAAATTAAGCCTATAAATACTACTATAGATTTCGTTGTTTTTGTTATTTACTTTTACCTATGTTTTAAAAATCAAGCCAAATTTTGAAAACAAAAAAAAAAAAATACGTTTCCAAAAACTTGTTTTTATTTATGGAATTTGACTAAGAATTCAAATGATTTGTTAAGAAATATGAAACCCCTTGTAGAGAGTTGATAAGAAAATAAGCACAAATTTTAAAAACAAAAAACCAATAAGTTTAAAAACCAAAAATCAATATTTGGTCCCTGAATTTTAAAAAGTATCTAATAAGTTTTTGAACTTATTTTGTGTCTAATAAGTCCATGAACATAAAAAATGTCCAATAAGTCTTTGAACTTTCAATTTTGCGTCCTTACATATTCAAAAAAATTTAAATTAACTAATTTATTGGATATAAAATTGAATTTTATATCTACTTGGACATCCAACTTTCAATTTCGTGTCTAGTAGATGAATGAATTTTTTTAAATGTTGAATAGGTCAAGAACTTATTAGACACAAAATTAAAAATTTAATGACATATTTGACACAAAATTGAAAGTTTAAGGATCTATTAGACATATTTTAAAGTTTAGAGACCTATTAGACACTTTCTAAAGTTTAGAGACTAAATTTGTAATTTAACCTTATTTAAATGTTCAAATAAATAAATAAATAAATGTTGGCATGACATTTAGTATAGTTATTTAGCTTCTTTTTTTCTTTTCCTTTTGAGTACGTAGTTATTTAGCTACTTTAAAAGCTTTCAATTACGCTACTATATTCTTTTTTTTTTTTTGAAACTTTCTTAATTTTAATAAGTTACAGTTATTAGTAGTTATTTAAATGTTGGCATGACATGCTTCTAATTAAATTAATAAATAATGATTTAACATGACACACTACAAAAAATAGGGAGGCAGTAAAAAGAATAACAGTCTGAAAAGAAAAGTGCTCCAAAAAGTGGGAAAAAAAGGACTTGAAAGAAAAAGTTTCAATTACAGACTGCCGGCCCACCCATCAAACTTGGCTAAATATATATTATATAAAAAAAATTAAATATATAGTTCAAAATCTTTATATTTGTCTCATTTTTCAATCTCGTCTCTAATTCTTTTTAATTGATTTCCATACTTTTCGTTTTAGATTTGTTTTCTTTTTCAAATGGAGCCCTTCAAATTGCTTAGAGATGTGAATTTAGTAATAAAAGTTTCTCATAAATTGGTCATTAGTGAAACATCATTTTATAATAGAATAATTTTTTATAACAATAAGTCATTTCGAAGCGGGTAATCACAACAAGTAAAATTATTCAAAATAAGTAGTCTTAGGGGTGTACAAATAATCTAATAACCCGAGCTACTCGGACTACCCAACCCAAACTATAAGGGTTGGGTTGGGTTAGGTTTTTTTTGTTTGGGTTGGACTAGAATTTTGAATAACCGAATTTTTGGGTCAGTTATCGGATTGGTCTTTTTAGGCTCAGATTAACCCGACCTAACCCACCACAAAATTTATGTTTTTTTTAATATATATATATATATACTTATAAATGAATTGTTTGTGAAATTTTAATGTTTTTCATCTAAGATTGTAATAAAGATTAAGATGTTATGAACTTTGAAGTTTGATATTTGAATTTTATGTGATTTTAGTTATTAATTCAAGCAAAAATTATTTTAAATAATTAAAAAAATTATAATAAATAAATAATAAAAAATTCAACCCGGCAACCCAACCCAAAAATATAGAGTTGGATTGGGTTGCAACCCTTAATCGGGTCATTCGGATAGCCAACCGCCGTGTACACCCCCGCCTTCCAATTTTAAAGGTAGATATGTTTGATTATTTAAATTAATATATAAAGTGTTTTTAAATTTTATTTGTTACATCGTTATTTTTGTTTTATGACATTAAAGGTCTTGTTGGAGAAAAAATAGACAAATCATGAAATTAAGTTTTTTTTTTTTTTTTGAATGTTAGGTGCGAAAAAATATAAACATTAAAGATTAAATTATTTTATTTAGCTTTAAAAATATGGTTAGAAACTGTAAAATATACACACACATATATATGATTATGAGGTTTTTATTTCTTTCCTCTTCCACAATAGATGTACATGACCGTGGCAATGTATTTTATATAATATATATTTTTAGCAATGGCAATGTATTACATTATACATACTAATTTTAAATTTGGATTGAATATTCTTTTTGAACTTTTAATTCCAAAACTATTTCGAATAAGACTACATCTTTTTCTTTTTCTTTAGAAGATGATTAAACTGCCCTATCCAATGAGTTATGCTGGAAATGATATATATTTTGCAAAGGTAATTTTATGAATAATATTATTTTTAGGTATTTAAGTAATGATGTTAATTAGAAGAACTAATTAAAACTAGTTCAGAAAAAGATGTGCATTCAGAAAGAGCATGGGGGATGGGCTTTAGGAACATCGCCCTGTTAAATCAAACGATGCTTGCTAAACAAAGTTGACTCATTGTTACGAACCAGAGAGTCTCTACTGGGTAGAACTCTTAGAGTGGACTTAAATACACGTGTGATGACTAAATTATAACAACTCATACAACAGCTGTAACAAAAGTAACAAACACCATAAAATAATAATAATAATAATAATCAAAATTAGAGATGGTACGTACCTGAGATCGAAAAAAATCCATCCATTTGAAGCAGTTCAGTTATGGGGTTTATAGATCTTTCTTAAAATGTTAATATACTCCTACAAATAAGTAAATGTTAACGAAATTATATAATATGCCACGACTAATGGCAGCCTAGCCTATGATCATCACTCTTGCAGTATTTTTAATATCATAGAGTCTAGTTATCTGATTCATCATTTAGTCTAAGTTCAAATTTAATTTAGAGTTTGAAAGGAATTCAATCGAAGTCTATCAAGTCAATCTAAAGATAGAGAATGTAGCTTTTTTTTTTTTTTTTTGGAATTAAGATAGCAGGTGCCAAGACTACCGAAATCATCCTAGAAATTCATCTTCATCAATAAAGTACACTGTCTGTTGTAAATTCGATATTGAAAACTTTTAGTTCGATTCATGTCGATAATTTATGAAGGAGTGGGAGGATATTGCAATGAAGTTTGATTTCAAGTTGAATTATTAATCCGCAAAGTTCTAATTTCGTTCTCATGATTTTAAATTAGTTTCTATTTAGTTTCTATGATTTTAAAAGTTTTTGAGTCTCTATGGCTTGCACTTAGTTTCCATTTGATACCTATAGTTTAGATTTAGTTTTAATTTAGTTGGCGTGGTTTCAAAAGTTTTAATTTTGGATTTCAATGATTTAGCCATCTCTTATATTATCATTTTTTTTCACATAGGATTTTTTTTATGAGTAATTTGGTTTCGATAATTTTAAAATTAGTTTCTATTTAGTTTCTATGATTTTAAGGGCATGGTTGGGAGTGATTTTGGAATGCCCAAAATTACTTTTGACATGTCCAAAATCAATTCTCTTTCAAAATTGTGATGTTTGGCAATGATAAGAAAGTGATTTTGGAAACATTCAAAATCACTTTAAGTGATTCCCGGTCAATCACTTGGGAGGTGATTCTCAAGTAATTTTGTCTTTAAAATAACTATTATTTCATATTTAAAAAAAATCTATTACTTTTTGTGACAGTTAAACACCGTCATCGTTTATAAAAATTCATTAATTTCCATCAAAAAACTTGTATTCTCAAAACCGTCACCATTCAGGTCATTCGTCATTATATAAAAAAATGCCAATTTTTCTATCTCTAAAGTTTCTATAATGTCTATCTCTTTATTCTATTTTTAACATTTTTATTCATTTTCTCTTTTTTTTCCCTCCAATGGTTTTAACTCTCTCTAACTTTTTTTATATCTAAATTTTTTTGTTCATCCCTCTATAATTTTTTTTTTTATCTTTTTAACTTTTTTCTCTCTATTCTTTTACCTCTTGCTATAACTTTTTGCTCTTGAATTTTTTTGTCCTAGACTTTGAACTTTTTTTTTCTCATTAAAGTTTTTCTCCCTAAATTTTTTTTTATATCTCTTTAAATTTATTTCTCTATCTTTTGATTTTTCACTCTCTATTAAAATTTTCTCTCTCTAAATTTTTTGTCCATCTCTCTAAAATTTCTATCTCTCCATGTCTTTAACATTTTTTTTTCTCTTTGAAACTTTAATTTTCTCTAGCTTTATTTTTTTCTCTCTTAATTTTTTAGTTCTCTCGGTATAACTTTTGTCTACCACTTTTTTTTTTTTTTTAAATTTCAAATGTAATACATTTTTTTTAGTAATTTAATGATTCTAAAATCACCTTTGAAAATAAACATTATTCATTTAAAAAAATACTTTAATTAAATTAAATCACTTTTACAAGATTGAAACCAAAAATATTTAAATGATTTATAACTAAAACTTTTACAAAATTAATTATAATTAAATCACTTAGCTTAAAACACTTATTTTAAAGTCACTCTAAAAAATGCCCTTAATCATTGAAAGTCACTTTTAATTGTATGAAAATCACTATTAAAAGTGTAGAACCAAACATTAAAATGATTATATGAAAATCACTTTTCATAAATCAATTATAAACAAATCAATGGTGCTAAAATCACTATTTTTAAAATCATTCCCAAACATGCCCTAAAAGTTCTTAGTCTCTGTGGCTTGAACTTAGTTTCCATTTGATATCTATAGTTTGGATTTAGTGTATGTAGTTTCAAAAGTTTCAATTTTGGTAGGGGTGTACACGGGTCGGGTTGGGTTGGGTTGGGGGGGTTTTTGGGACCAATCCGAAATTTCGGGTTGGTTGAGTTCATAACCCGAATGACCCAGTTATATAGAAGGCAACCCAACCCAACCCAATTTTTTCGGGTTGGATTGGGTTGGGTTGTCGGGTTCTTTTTTTTTTCTTTAGATATTTTTTTAAATTATTTGCAATAATTTCTTCTAGAACTAAATCACATAACATTAAAATATTAAACTTTAAAGTTCATAACATCCGTTACAATCCTAAATGAAAAGCATTATAAGTTTACAAATTCATAATTTCAATCATCCAAATAAACATACAAGTTCATTAATACAATTTCTACAACAATTAAATTCTTAAATATAGTCCCACTAAATTTCCACAACAAGAATGAAGCCAAAACATCCCTTAAAAAAAATAAAAAAAAAATACTTATTTTCGGTTCGGGTCGGGTTGAACCAAGCCAAAATTATCCCAACCCGAGAATCGAACTGAATTTTCGGTTCTTCCAAATTTTAACCCAACCCAACCAAAAAAAAAAATCTAACCCAACCCAACCCTTAAAATTTGGGTTGGGTAGGCCGGGTTGTTCGGGTTATCGGTTTGTTTGTACACCCCTAAATTTTGGATTCCAATGATTTAGTCATCCCTTCATTTATCATTTTTTTTCACATAGTTTTTTTAGGAGTAATGTGTGTTAGTTGATTGTATTAGGGTTTAGAGCTATGTAAACAAAATATTATGGCAAAAATCAATTTGTATCCCTAAACTTTAGGGGTTGTATCAATAAAAACCCTAAACTAATAATTGTATCAATTTAAACTCTGAACTTTCATAAGTGTATCAATTTACATCCTTTGTCAGATTATGTTTGAAAAAAGTTAGTTTACACATGTACAAACATATAATTATATCAATTAAACTCCTCAACTTTCATAAGTGAATCAAGTTAGATCTTCGTTTCAAATAATTGACGATTTTCAAATTGAGGGTGTAGATTTTTAAAGAATTCTACACACGTGTGAGAATTGATGCATGGATGATTTTCAAATTTAGTACCTAAATTGGTTCAATGACAGTTTAGGAGTTTAATTGATATAATGATAAATTTGCACACGTGTAAACTAACATTTTTCAAACGAAATTTGACAAATGATGTAAATTTATACACTTATGAAAGTTCAAGGTTTAAATTGATACAATTATTAGTTTAGGGTGTTTATTGATACAACCCCCTTAAGAGTATAAACTGGTTTTTGCCCAAAATATTATATACATATGTGTGCATATAGAGTTAAATTTTTCAAGTGAGAAACACAATTTAGGAGAAGACTTGTGAAACATAACTAAATCATAAGAATCAAATTGAAACTAAATCTAAACTATAGGGACCAAATTTAAACTTTGCAACTTTGTTCAAAGTATAAGGGTCCAATTTGTAATTATTTAATCATGATTTTATTTATAGATTTTTATTAGCATTGGGCCCGATTAAATCATGGCCCAGGATAATCTTGGGTCATGTGGAGTCCACTCCAGTAGCTTTTACAACAAGAAAATACTGAAAATTAAGCGAAATAGTAGTTACTTCGGAGATTAAATATTTTGAAATACGATGCTTTTCTTTAACATATTAGTTAGATGCAAGTTTAAGAGACATCATCAGATCAATTACCAAGATATAAATTATACACTTAAGTCATGTTTAGGGCGTTAAGTGAGTTATAATAGTCCATGGAGTTATGTAATCTGTGTTTAGAATGCAGAGTTATTTAATTTGGTCTAGGTTATAATAATCTATGTTTGAGGTGCAGAGTATTCCACAAATTATTAAAACTCACGTCCCAAATAGCTCCTTAGTTTCTACATGGATATAAAAGTTTAAGAGCTTTTCTATTATTTAATAAATGTAAGGGTGAGAGATTGATCCTTCAATCTAATAAGAAAAAATATAGGTGTTTTTAACTACTAAGCTATTCAAGTTGGCAATATATGTAGTTTCTTTTTATATTACATATAATTAAGTTTTGTTTTTAGTTCAACAATATGTGGGGTGAGGGATTCGTCTGACATCTTGGTCAATAATACATATTTTATGCTAATTAACTCATACTCATGTTGGCATATATAATTAAGTTAGATACAAGAGGTCAAGAGCTTGGGAGCTATTAAAATGTATATATTACATAGTTGTTTTTACTAAGCCAAAGTGGGCATAACTCAGCTGTAATTGACATGTAATCTTTTTCTTGATATTGAAAAGTTTAAATTCTCATACTCCATATATATATATATAACCATAACATATATTAGAGTGTGCATACTAAATAAAAGGTAATCCGAGATGGAAAAAATGATGTTGAAACCAAAAAATCATTACTAAAGATTATCAGCAACGAGAAAAGAAGGTTGTAAGAAGCATGGCCAAATATATACGTTTGGGAGATAGAATAATTATGGTTTAGTTCATTTCATCACTAAAGTTCAATAGTGATGAAATTGCTCATTAAAGTCAACAAGGATAGAATCGCTCATTTGATCATTAAAGGTTAATAGAGATGGAACGACTTATTTCATAGCAAAAAGTCAATAGTGATAGAATTGCTTACTTTGTTGCTAAAGATAACATATGAAAAATATGAAATCATGGATATCACTTCCAAACCTTATATATATACATTTAAAAAACTCTAAATAAACAAACTAAAAATTAACCATGGTTGAGTTAATTTCAGTTTCTTATGCTTTGCGTTCAGTCACGTTTTTAAAAAATAAACGGAATCAAATCCATTAATAAATCAGAAAACAAAGAAAAGGGGAAATTGGAGTGGTCCTAACGAAGAAGGACAAGACAGGATTATGAAAGTACAGTTTTGATTATGGTCCCTCAATCTCCAGTAAACTGGCGTTAGCCTGTATACTTGCTAACCTACTACCATTTATATCAAGTGTAGGTCTGGCAATGATGCTTAGTTACAAACTTACATGGGGTTAAAAAAATTTTAAAAAAAAACTCTTTAAAATTTTGAAAAAGTTTAGAATGAGTTTGGTATGATTGCTGGAAAAGTATAGTAAAACGTTTTTTTCAAACTTTTTTTTTTTTAATGACGTTTAAGAAAGAACTGTATTTGGAATAATTGCTTAATTAGTACTTAAAAAAGGCGCACTTAAAATTAATGATCCATTTTGAATATATATATTTAAGGAAAACCCCACTTTTAGGTTATAAACTAATTAATAAAAACACAAGTACATTATTGTAATCAACCTAACTTCTTAAATCTATAGAGATTTAGGGAGCTTTTGAATTTTGACTCATCATTTATCAATTTTCAACTCACTTTAGTTAGTTGGTTAATGAATAAAATACACATAAAGATGGATGAAACACACAAGGCACACACATTGTAATTTTGAGCCTTCCATCTATATTTCTTAAATCTATATAGAGATTTAGTTTGAAAGTTTAGCCTCAGTCGAACTTATATTTAGTATAAAAATTTAGTTATCTTAAACTCTTAATTTCAACAACGACAAATCCAAAGTAAATGCAACACATAAACCCACCTTTTAAGTCTAATTAATTGCCACATACAATGAACACCCAACTATCTTAATATATATATATGCAAACTTTCTAGGGGCTAACAAAAGTATATTAAAAAGACAAACATTCTTTTTTTTTTTTTTTTTTTGGGAATAATAATGTCAAATTAGGGTACAAGTTAAAAGGGGATGTCTGGTTTGGTAGGTGTTGAGTTTATGTGGGGTTAGAGAGAGAAAGAAGGGGAAGAGAGAGAGAGAGAGAGAGATTATATTGTAAAGGCACATGATGATCTGAGGCAAAACTATATATAAACTTGCTATGATGAAGGATATTGCCAACAGCAACAGAAACAGCAACAGGAACAGGTGGGTGCATGAATGGATTTGTTTTTCTGTGAAGATCGAGGCGTGTAGAAGCAGAGAAACAACATTACAAAACTAAAGCTAAGCTCTCTGCACAGCCCCACACTAACACACACACTTCAATTTCTTCCTTTTTCGTTCAACTTTTTTTTTTAACCTTCTCACTTTCACTTTTCCTTTCATCTTAATTACATACATTATTACATTGAGAGAGAAACAAACACAAAGTAGTCGATGAGGGAGAGAGAGAAAGACGATACTTACCTATTCACTGGTTAGTATTATTAATTTTTTGTTAAATTATTAAAAATATTCATGAACTATGAAGTTGGTTTCAATTATATTCTTAAACTTTGAAATATTTCATTTTAACCCTAGTTTCAAAACGATCATTGAAGGATTTTTTTCATTAAATTTATGGACAAAAAATGACGTGTTTGCATGTGTCTTTATTTATTTTTTTTACGTATATGTTCGAATCTATTCATATAAGCAACAATTAATACAAATGCAAACACACCATTTTTCGTTAATGAATTTAACAAAAAAAGCCTTCAAAGGTTGTTTTGAGACAAACTTCAAACTTTAAGGATTAAAATGAAATATTTTAAAGTTTCGGGTATAATTGAAACCAACTCCAAAGTTTAAAGGTATTTTTAATAATTTAACTTTAAATCTTTTACAAATAGGAGACAATATAATCTGGAAAAGGAAGAGAAAAAAGGAATTTTTTTTTTTTTAAATAAATAACTTTCAAATTTTTAGTAGCGGTCAATTGACAAGTTTTTGCTTTATTTAGTACAATACTTAAGTGTTGATTCAGGAGGATGAATTTATTTTCTACTGCCCCACCACTAAACTTTTAACCTCTGAGAGAGAAAGAGAACATAGACTTTATTATTATTTTTCTTTGAAAAAAAAAAGTAAACTCATGTGAAAAACTTAGTGCTCATATTGGAAAAAAAAACTTAGTGGTAGGTAGCAGACCTTTCATATTATTCAGATAGTAAGAAAGTATTAGGAAAAATTTCTAATCTATAATAATATGAAAAGTTTTCTATACCACCTCTAATAATTCATAATTTGCAATTACATATGCATTTATGAATAATGCTGGTTGATGTATCAAATTGTGAATGAAAGTAGAAATTAAATACTAATATCGTAATATTAGAAACTTGGTTAAATTACAAGTTTAGCTTTTGAATTTTCAGATTTGTGTCTAATAAGTCCATGAATTTTAAAAAATGTCTCATAGATTCAAGAATTTTCAAGTCTTTATCTATTTAACATTTTAAAAAGTTCATGAACTTGTTAGACACAAAATTAAAAGTTTTACCGTTCTACTAGACACAGAATTGAAAGTTCAAAATTTTATTAAATTCAAAATTAAAAATTTAGAGATCTATTAGACATTTTTTAAAGTTTAAATAAGTACGTATTAGACACAAACTTGAAAATTCAGAGATTAAACTTGTAATTCAACCTAGAAATTTTCTCGAAGTGTATATTTTGATATTAAATTTCATTAATTGTGTATCATACTAATGTGGAGATCTGTCGAGAGTCGGTTGTCCCTAACAAATTGAATAGGGAAATGAGAGAGAGAGAGTAAGGAAAAAGAGATTCTGACAGGGCAGGATTCCCACACTTGTTACTTCCAAAGCTGTAAACGATACACAGCTTTTGTATATATTGGGTTAGCCATTTTGAAAATATGGGTTTGGTTTGCTTTCGTTTTGATGGTTTAGCATTTTCTACATTCATGGAAACGCTTTGCCACAGTTCACAGTATATACCAAAAACCAATTTCCCCCTCTCTGCACTTTTAATTACTACTGCTTGCAGCCTTTTTGAGTTTTTGCTGCATTATTCTCTCTCTCTCTCTCTCTCTCTCTCTCTCTCTCTATATATATATATATATATATTATTCGCAAATCTTTTGTTTCATTCCAATGTGGGCAAATGGCTGTTCTTCAACTGCACAAATAAAATAAATAATAATAAAGTATGTCTTTGAATATTCGCCCTCCCCTCCCATTTCTTGCTTTTTTTATAATAATCTTTTTCCTCATCCTTTCCTTTCTCTCTCTCTTTTTTTTTTTTTTTTTTCTTTTATGGTATTTGACTGATCATGGTTTTAATTGTGTTTATCAGCTTGAAATTATGTAATCTATGTACGTAAACATAAGATAATAGGTTATAGAAACGTGAATGAACTGTCTAGTCGGCCAGTATTTGAATTTCATAAACTTAGATTTATGTATTAGAAATTTATGTAGCGTGTGCGAGCTTTATAAACGTATAACATACTTTCGTTACATAAGCTTAAATTCTTTTAATTTCGAACTATAGAAATCTGTCTTGTGAGCATTCAAATAAACTCCGTGTAGTTTTTATCACTTCGCGATAGCTATACCCTCACACATAGGCAAGGGCGGAGCGAAGAAAGGAGGGGAACAACTATGTCTTGCCCCCTTTTAACTTGTCTTACGTTAAAAAAACTTATTAAAAATTTTGAAGTTTTCTTTTTAATTTGTTCCTCTAAATTTTAGAAATCAAAAGATTATATATATAAAAGGTTGGAAAGTAAAATTTTCCTCCCCTATATATGGCTTTACACCCCTAGGTTTTTTCTACTTTTTGATTAAGGGAAATTTATAGGAAAATGAGTTTATTATGCATCATTAATAAACAAGATATTTTTCTTACTTCACGAATATGATTCTTTTTTCCCCTTTTTTTTTGTTCAACAAGTACCATTTAATCGTTTTGCATTTTGTCTCATTGGGTCAAATTCTTTTACATGATCCTTTGAGAATCACGGATTCAATAGGTATGTAGGTCCAATATGATTCTTTGTTCTTAAAATGTAGGCCTATTTGTTACAACTCAGGCAAATTCAATATTTTCAGACATATATTTACTTTAATATAAATATAATGCGAGTAAAAGTAAAACATATTATTATTGATGAGAAACACATTTATTAATAAATAATAACACACGTTTTTTTTTAAAGAATATATACTAATACATGTAGTAGTTACTCTTAAACCAAAAAGTAACTAAAAATGAAGAGTAACATATTATCTCTGTTTATTCAAGATTTTAATGGTTTATTTAAAAATTATATTAGCGTTTTGTTAATGATGTTAACAATAGAGATCAAGCAATAATATAACCTATAAAATTGTTGAAGAAAAAACAACTTTTTATAGTTTAAGAAATTCAATGGATATAATTTTTAAAATAAATCTACAAAATTTAACTTATTTGTAATCATCCATACCATCAACAATGTCGCATCAATAATATCATAATTTTCTTTAGACTCTAAGCTACAAACCAAATTAATCTTTAGTCCACATCAATCTCATGTTAGTTTTTTTGATACATTGAATATCATTCATTAACAATTGAAATCATTAAAATTGATCAAATTCAAATATAGAGACACATTAACGAAATTTCTGAAAGTACGTACGATTCAAGCATAAAAGTACTTATGGAATTATTTTTAAAAAAATAATGGAATAAGGAATCATGCAAAGTTAGCTGTCTCTAGGCTTTAACATAAAAGTTCTATTTATGATGTAAATGAAATTTAAATATAAACTAAATCCATAAATTTTTTTTTAAATAAAATATATGTCAAGGTAGAGATTTAAACCTCTGACTCCAAGAGAATGAATTGATGTTTTAATCGTTGAACTATGTTCAAATTAGCTAATTTTAAGTTATTTTTAACTTACAAAATTTGATACCTAAACATAGAGAAATAACTTTCTCAACATTATTTTAATATTTAAAATTTTTGATTAAAATTTCAACTCTTTAAAAAAGTTACAAAACTTAATTATCTGTTATCAGGTAAGTCTAATTAGTTTTAGTAATATTCTTCATTTTTTTAATTTCTAAAAATAATTTTTTGATAATATCCAAATTTCGTCATTAGCAATTTAACTCATAATATTTGAAGTATGAATAACTGTTGGGACGATCTACTAATATGAGTGATGCTCGATGGTTAAAATATCTATTTCTTTAATTATATGAAGTTGGAACTTCAAATCTCAACTCCCATTTTTGTTCTTCTAAAATAATAATAATAATAATCGTTGGATCTAAACCATATTTGGATGATAAATTATTCATAAAAATTGGACCACCTTCAATAATCAAATTAATAATATTGCACATTCTTATTTGACTATTATTAAAATATTTAATAAATTATATTACCTAGCTATAATTTTCAATATTTATTTTAATTATATATTTTGAATCTGACACTGTCCATTTTCCCCCCTTATGCCTGCCCTAAAAAACCTTTGGAAGAGCATTGTTTTGACAGCTAAAGATTCTTGTGCAGACATTGACTATTCATTGAAACAATATATAGTGATTTCTTTACAAAAACATATGTTTTTCTGACCCATAAACTCAAACAAACAACCTTCACCATATATTCATATAAATTACCAAGAACATTATATGGGAAATCTAAACCTTCAAACTCTTCAACTCAAACCCTTTTCTAAATGAGGTAAAGGCCAATGAAATAGAACTCTATGAGATTGAAATCTCACTAAAACTTGAATTCATTTTATAGTTAAATTATAAATTTAGTTTGGTAGAATTGTTATTTTGTCTCTAGAGTGAAGTTCAATGAACGTTAACATGACATGATCATATTAATTATGGTTGAGTTGATATGATGTGTGACAATCAATTACATAAGCTAATAATTAATTTGACGAGTCAGAACTTAAGTATAATATGTTTTATAATAATTTTGTTCCGCTACTACATCAAAATGTGACAAGTTTATCATTGATGTGATGTACAACCTAGAAAAGTGATTTAATCCATCAATGTATATTCAAGTTTAAAATTATATAAATAGAATCAATTATTCGATTTGATCAATTAGGTTATTATTACTTTATAATATTAATTCTCTTGAGAAAGTGACAACTTTTGTAACGAGAGTAAAAATGAAAAATACTCTCATCATAGTTTGAAAAATGAGTCATATGTTCATTTCCACAACGAAACAGAATATGAAACATTATTAGTTAATTATTACTCTCACACGTGAATGCCTATAATTTGTATGTTTAATTTTAATCTTAGGTTAATTCAAAACACTAACACCAAAAATCAAAATGGAAAAGATAATGGAAAAAGTGTGTGTAGGAGTAAATAAAGGTAAGGCAAACTAGTGAATTAGGTTGTGAAAATGGGGGTGGACAAACGATTGATTTTTTTTTTTTTTTTTTGAGTTCACAAAGCCATTGAATTATAGGTTTATAAAAAGGGGAAAGGAAGCAAGTGCAAATCTCTGTGTTCTTTAAATTTTTACAATAAAGAATGTGATGGAAACAAAAATTATTTAAAAAAAAAGTGATGTGGAGAAAAAGAAAAGAGGGTGATGGATAGAAACTTTATGGTATTTTCCATAATTTCCCCAATTTTTAATGGTTTAATTGAGGTTTGAAAGCATAAAATAAATGCAAATTAGGAAGTGGAGAAGAGGGGGAAATGAGGAATCATATGTGTTTCCAAACACTCCAAGACAAAATGAGATTCAGAATACAAAAGCAATTTTTGCTTTTATGACCATAGAAAAGGAGATCTCAAACCCCATAACACCCTTTGCTTAGGAACTTGCGTGGTTACTAACCCAACCCCAATCTCTCTCTCTCTCTCTCTCTCTCTCTCTCTCTCTCTACACCTATTTTTCTCCTTTTCTCAAGATTATTGGGTACAACTGGAACAATGTGGCTGGCGTTGATACACAGTTAGATCAAGATTATTGAGTATGGCTAGAACAATATGACTGATGTTTTTACACCATTAGATCTATAAAACCAAAATTGAAATGTGACAACCACATTTAACAATTCATCTTCTCTCTCGGATCTTTTTTTCCTCTCTCTCGAGTCTCGACATTATATCTATATACATGATTATGATGTTTTCTCACCCTAAAATGGCTAGGGTGTAGATGATGATGTAAGTCATGTGTCTATATTTAGAGGCAAAAGATGGGGTGAAATTACAACCCCACAAATTAAAACTCTCCCATGTTCATTTCTCCCATATTGAAAACTACACACAAAAACCCCACCATACATTAAGCTTCCTTAATTCCCTAAGTTTAGCCCACTTGTTTGCCTGCATGTTTTATGCCAATTCTAAAGGGTTTTTTGTGGGCCTTTTTTCATCTCCTCCATTTCTTTGATCATGACCAAGCAAAACCTCTCTCTCTCTCTCTTTACCCCTTTTTTACCCTTCTCCCCTCCTGAATATATACCTCCCCTTCTTCCTCTCTTCACCCCCTTCTCAACTTTCCCATCTCTCTCTCTCTCTCTCTCTCTCTAGAATCATGCTCTAGCTTTCTCCCTATCCAAAACCCATCTTCCCCATGAAAGCTCTCTCTAGAATTTGTTTTTCTTTTTTAGAATTTTACATCATGATTACTCGGTAGGGATTCAAACCTGCAGTCTCTTACTAGAAGTAAAGATGTCTTAACTACTGAGCTATATTCAGGTTGTTGAGGTTAGCCTTTTTCTTTATGGAATTTGTAATTCCCGGAAAAGGGGTTTTAGAGGGTTTGATTCACCCTCTCCTGTATCATCAAATTAATGGTGATGGAAAAGAAAAAAAAAAAAAAAGAAGTGCCATGCAAAAGCTCCACGCCATCAATCTAATGGTTGCTTGGTATCAATATTTTGATGGAGGAATGTTGTGTGTGTATGTGCCTGGCTCCCTGTATGCCATTTGTAGAGCTCATCGACTCTTCGATGGGCCTCCGCAGATGGCGTATGAGGAGCCATGCATATGTCTAATTTCACTGTCCTCGCTCTATTCCCCAATTTATTATTAGGGTTTCATTTCAAACCCCCAAAACCCTCCATCTTCAATAGAAAAACAGATTAGGGTTTTTGGTCAAATTTTGCAGATGGGTGTGTGGAAGATGAAGTAAAGGGGGTAAAAGTAAATATATTTTTTTAGGGATTATTTGTTAATAGCCCAATTTTCGCAGGAAAACGAGGAGTCTCTGCAGAGAAGAACCCAAAAAAAAAAAAAGGATCTATTGGCTCAAATTGACGGTAAAACTCTGAAATCCTTTCTTAGTTTTTTGTTTGTACAATTTCAATTATGTAGAAAGAGAAAAAAGATGAAGGGTTTAATTTTGTGATGAACTGACACACCATAGAAGTTAGAAATTCTGTGTGTGTGTGTTTTTTTTGTTCATCGGCGGCCGTTCATCTCATTGCACGCTTTGTCTCCTCTTTTCATCCCTTTCTCGATCTTCTCCATATCTCTGTCTCTGCCATTTTGAATCCTTATATTACATCTCTACTTATTATTTATTAAATGAGTGTGTTTTGTGTTACATTTTAATATTTTATATTATATGTCGTTGCCTTTTAAGCCTCTTATTTTAAGTGATATTACGGTTTAAGTCGGGTAAAAATTTGAATATCTAACATTTAGAGAAGCTTATTAGTACTTTGATCAATTGAGTTTTGTCTAGATGGACAGTTTTAATTTAATCTTTACTTTATGGAATATAATATTATAAAGATGGAGTAGAGATTCTAACATTTGACCTGTGATGAATGTTATTAGGTGCCTTACCGGATTGGGTTATGTCCAAGTTTTGGAGGGGTTTGTCTTGTCTTAATTATCTTGATACATATTTGGGCAAGTTAATAAATTTAGTCTTTGAAGTTTGAACGTTATGATGGGTCTATTTAGTTTCTAAATTTTAAAAATCTCTATTGTGATGTTGAATTTTACATTATATTTCTATTTGATCTCTTCCATTAGTATTATTAACGAAATACTAATGTGACATGTTCCTTATCTATATCCCAGTACTTTACCACATGAAATTCCCAACTGATCAAAAGTTGTCTATGTGGTGTATGTAGGTTATGATTTTGAACTTTAGATTATATTTCTATTTAGTTCCCATTTTTTACACTATTAATAGAATGCTAATGTGACATGTTCCATTATCTATCCATTAATTTACATCATGACACTCCAACTTATCAAAAGTTATCTAATGGGTACATGTCAATTATGATTTTGGACTTTTGGTTATATTTCTATTTAGTCCCTATCATTAATATTATTAATGGAATACTGATGTGACATGTTCATTCTCCTATCCAATAATTTACCACATGAGATCCCAACTTATCAAAAGTTATCTAATGTCAAAGTAAGTATGACTCAACAATGTAATTGACATGTACCATCAACCAAGAGGTCAGATATCTGTATCTCCCACCGCCAAATGTTGTTGAACTCAAAAAAAAAATATCTAATAGGTACATATTATGTCATTATTTCATTAGTAGTATTAATGACATAGACTATATTATATAACCATAATCCAAAATGTAAGGACATACATGCCAATCTGAATATAATTCAATTGATTATCCTTCACCGAAGTTTAATTCCTTCACTCTACATGTTGTTGAACTTTCAAGAAAAAAAAAAAAAAAGAGGGACATGTATTCAAACTTCTCTAAGTTTAGATATAAGATATAAGCTCAAAGTTTTTGAACTAATTTTAAAATTTAACCAAAAAAAAAAAAATCATTTTGGTTTTTACAATTAGTTTTTTTTTCATATTAAAAATAAGTTTTTAAAGGACCAGAACGTAAGCATAATATTTAAATATAATGATCAACATGGAATAAATTATAAAATAATCAAAGACCAGAATAAATATATAGATGTTCAAAGCCGACATATCATATGGAAAATTGTATACTCTGAGACATCTGAATGGTTAAATAAATAAGAATTAGAGTTGTTGTTGTTGTTGTATTTTTTTATTATTATTATTATTTAATTTGTATAATATAGAATAAGAATTAGAGTTGACGATTGCACTTTATATCAATGTTTAAAATATTTATTGGACTTGTTTTTTTATTATTTATTTCAACAGGGAGGGGGGGGGGGGGGGGGGCGCTTAGTACACAACAATATATATATTTAAAAAAAAATTTCAAAAAACAAAATAGTCATTATATTATAACATTTTTCCTAATTTTATTAAGGTTTAAATATAATTCTTGGGTTTAACAACTTTTATAAAATTTTCAATTTTGGTTATTAAAAAAAATCTGTTTTAAAGACTGTAATATTTTAAATTTTAATAAAAGACTAATATAAAAAAGTAGATAACATTTGATCAAGACTAATTTTTTTTTAATAAAGATATAGGCCGACTTGTATGTGAGAAACAGACGTATAGTAAAGAGTGACAAAAAGCTTGTCAGTTAAGAGCAATACAGGATACAGAGTAGTCAACAAAGAGATTGGATTTCGAAGACCAAGTTCAAACAGAAAGCACTATGTCCTCCCATGAGCAACTATGAGTTTGGTGGTTGCTGCTAAAAACATCAACAAACATATTTGTTCTGATAATCCGACTTTGAGAGGTTGGAGTGTCGAGTAGAAATTCAGAACAAAAATTATCTACATTCTGTTGATCGAGACTAAAATTAAACTTCCAAAAAGTTCAAAGATAAAAAAAATATAATAAACAAAAAAAAAAGTTTAAAGACCTTAACTCAAACAATTACTATGGTAATGGATGTGCAATAAGGGTTTAGTTTCATAAATATAGATTCATGAAGTTTGGAAGTGGAAAGTCATGATTCAATTTGCCTACTTTATATTTGAATTATACAAAAAGAATAAACAAAGCTTATGAATCTATAATTTCTAGAAGTTGATTAGTAATTAAAGGCTCCATGTGATAACTATTTTTTTTTTTTAAATTAAACTTACAAACATCATTTTCCATCGCTATGAGTTTCTTTGTTTTGTTATCTACTTTTTAAACATGTTTTCAAAATCTAAACCAAATTTGAAAATTTAAAAAAAAAAAAAAAAAGTAGTTTATAAAAACTTATTATTATTATTTAAAAAAATTTGGCTAAGAATTCAAATGCTTCTTTAAGAAATATAACCATGGTAAAGAAATTGTGAGAAAACATGAACAATTTTCAAAAAAAAAAATCAAAAACCAAATTAAATAATTATCAAACAAAATTTCTGGAATCAAATTACACAATTTTAACATGTAACCGAATACATGTAATTCCCTAAAACTAAGTCGTCGATTCCTCCTCCTTTATTCAAATTATAATCTATAATTTAGGAGTAAACAAATGTACATTTCAAATACAGGTTTGATTCCTTAACCTAATCAAATTACACAACCTTAACCTCTAAACTATATATATGATAAAAGGGATTCCTTTAAACGTCATAGATTTTCTCCTCTTTTATTTGAATTATAGTACTAGAAAAAATTTCATAATTTAGAATAAATAAATTTACTTCCTTAACCTAATTCAAATTACACAAACTTAATATGACGATCAAATAAATGAAGAAATTTTTTTTATCATGTTTTATTTATTTATTTTCAAGTTCGACAACCTATAGAGGTTAAACTTATGACCTCTATATCAAAAGTATATTTCCTAACTCTTAATCGGTTGAGTTATATTCAGATTGACCATGTTTTATTTTATTTGTTTTATAAGAGAAAATATATCGAAATATAAGTTTGATCTCTTCACCCGATCAAATTATACAAACTTAACTTGTAAACCGAATATATGAACAAAGATTATGTCGTGTTATGTTTTCAAGACAAAAAAGATCAAAAGACGAATGTCTGAGAATTTGAACAAAGCGAGGTGAGGGAGACAACTATAAAGTTACCCGACACAGGCTGTAGAGTCCAATGGAAACAGGTTGCCGATAGACAAAGAGAGAAAAGGAGATAAATTTTAATTATTTAGAGAGAGAAAAAAATTTGTGTTTTTTTTTTTGGTTGTCTCATTAACAAGCTGTTTCTTTGTCATTTTATTAACTTATTCTTTGGTCTTACGTAATGTTTTCAAGCATATATGGAATTTTCCCCAATGCCCCCACATTTCCTGTTTTTAACTTTTCAATTTAAAATATTTGCTTCAATTTTCCTAAAAGAAAGGGAAATAAATCGTTGGTTATTAATCCATGTTTTTCTGTATATAAAAAAAAATTATGCTTTTGAAACTCAGTTGAGAATTGAGATGCGTTCAATAAAAAAAAAAAAATCAATTTTGACCATAAACTTGACAAGTTATATCAATTTTAACCATGAACTTTTAATTTCATCAATTTAAACCTCAAACTTGGCAAATTGTATCAATTTTAATCATAAACTTTCAATTTCATCAATTTAAACCTCAAACTTGAATAAGTGTATCAATTTACATCATCAGTTAATTTTTCGTTTCAATCACCGTTGGAAAGGTTTTCAACACATGCCCAAAGTCACGTGTTGCTCTATGATAAGCAATTGTTTGTTATTTAAAAAAAGCCAAAAAATAATTAAATCATTCTAGATTGGGCCACCACCATCATGAAAATTACGAACTTGACTCTCGAAAGTAGGACCCACACGAAAACAAATGGACTCTTATGTTCCCCTCGCCTTTGGTGTCGATACCAGCAACGACGAATGTGAAGAAGATCCAGGCACTGACGACCATGGCGGTTTCATCGATTTCAGTGGTGAGGAGTTTGAGCTCGACTAAAATGCGAAAGAGAACAGGGAAGGCAGTGGTGGACAGAGTGATGCCCATGAACACAATGAACTAGTCATAATCGACCCAGTCGGCTTTGTCAACAGTCTTACGGAGGATTAAAGTGACATCGATACTGGAGAGGAACAGGACAAAGATTCCGACGAGGGCGATTCCAAAAGTCCTACATCCATTGCAGCGGATGGAGGACAAATTGAGCTCGAGGTAGACAAGAAATTAAAAAAAAAAAATCAATATTGACGATCGATTTAAGAATGAGAGTACTTCATTGAGAAAAAAATATGGTGCAAATAAGCTTTGTTTCTACTAAAAGCCAATGGATCGAGTAGAATTCTACCTTAAAATTGAAAAACCCTCAATTAATAAAATGAAAAAAGAAGTAGAATCAAAGAAGATAAGAAGTGAAAAAAAAAAGTCATGCTCTGAAATTGAAAAATATTATGGAGAGTCTACTCCAATTTTCTTCAGCAATTTTATTTTTTTTAAAAAAATAACAAATACGTATCTGTTATAGAGCAACACGTGGCTTTGGACATGTGTGAAAAACCTTTCTAATGGGGATTGAAACGAAAACTTAACCGAGAATGTAAATTAATACACTTATTTAAGTTTGAGGTTTAAATTGATGAAATTGAAAGTTTATGGTTAAAATTGATACAACCTGCTAAGTTTGAGGTTTAAATTGATGAAAATGAAAATTCAGAGTTAAAATTGATACAACATGCCAAGTTTAGGGTCAAAAATGATTTTTTTTTCTTTAAAAAAAAAACAGTTGAGATTTTCAAAAAATATAAATATATTATTGAATACTAACCTTTTCTTTCTCTTTTATTTAAACTGTGGTTGAATTGGTTAGAATATATGGTGGGGTATTATTTGTGCACATAACCTTAATTCATCATTGATTATGTATGGCTATTGCATATATACATATTTTAATTCTGTTTTTTTTAAAGAATATTTTAATTCAGTATAATGACAATGACGAGGTAGAAAATTTATGGAAAAGTGTAGTAGCTATTTAGTCTCTTAACTTAAAAGGTTTCCATTGATTTCTACACTTTTCATTTTGATTTTAATATATTTTTATCATTAATGAGTGATCCTTTAGACTAATGAATAATGATTTGGTATACATACGTGACATAAAAGAATAATTTAAACTAGATAAAATAAAGATAAATAGGAAAAAAATTAAGGAAATAGACAAATAAAACACATTTTAAACCAAACTTTTTAATATAGGTGGGGATAGTTATGGCTATCACACACGATATACGTATAGACACGTACTGAAATCTGGTTGTGAATTATCATTAAGGACAGTTTTAAGGAAATTTGGAGTATTAGTTAAGATTTTATATGAGGAGCTTTACATTTTCTAAAAATAAAATTTATCATTTTTTTAATTCATGTACATCTATTTTAGGTTATATCATTAGTTTTTGGGAAAAAAATTCAATTTATACCCCTAAATTTTTGGTGTTGTTTTGTACCACTTAAAACCTTAAACTAATTGTATCAATTAAAACCTTAAACTTTCATGCTTAAAGTGAGCATACCTCAACGGTAATTGACATGTACTCTCGATCAAGAGGTCATATGTTTGAATCCCCCACCACTAAATGTCATTGACCTAAAAAAAACTTAACTTTCATAAATGAACTAATTTAATTAGACCCTCCGTTACAATCTTATTTTAAAACCATTAATGCTCAACTTTTACATGTGTATAAAACTTCTTATAATATAGAGATTAACATAAATTGGAGAGAAATGTTGGAATCAAGTAGATAGTAGCCGTTTTTCATTAATATGAGTGACTTTTTATATTTTTGTCTTCATATATCTTTCTCTACTTATTTAGAAATAATTACGTGATAATTTTTCTGGTTACTTTGGTAGGGTTTTGGAGAAGAATAGTTACGTGATAATTTTCACCTAATTATTTAGAAATAATGACGTGATAATTTTTTCTGTTACTTTGGTAGGGTTTTGGAGAAGAATAGTTATGTGATAATTTTCATGTAATTATTTAGAAATAATTACGTGATAATTATTTTGGAGAAGAATAATTTTATTTAAGTAATTTTGAGCTGATTTTAAATGGAATCAAATGAAAATAACTATGAATCACTAATGGAGGGTTTAAATTAATTTACTTATGAAATTTTAGGGTTTAAATTGATATAATTATTAGTTTGAGGTTTTAATTGATACAACCCCCAAAGTTTAGGGTATCATATATTGGTTTTTCTCTAATTTGTATATTAATTTTATAATGTCTACATAGGGTAACAAATTGCCAACCTAAGCACAGTCTAACTGGTTAAGGTATATGTCTTTGATCAAGAGATTAGAGGTTCAAATCTTCTCCATCCCAACATATTTGTTAAACTAGAAAAAAAAAAAACATTTCATGAAAGTAACGATTTAGTCATTATACTTTAAAATTTATTACATAGGTATATCAATAAACTAATTAGGAACTCAATATGTTTAAAACTACAAAATCTAAATCAATAATAAAAATCGACATTTAAATTTGATGGAATTTTTTATGTTAGGAATTAAATTTTTACAAATTTGAAAGTACATGGACTAAATTATTAACATATATACTAAAGTTTGTGGACTAAATTATTACGAATTGGAGAGTACAAAGACTAAACTATAACGAAATAAAGTTCAATGACTAAATTGTTACTTTCATGAAAGTTTAGGGACCAAAAATATACTCTAACAAAAAAAAAACTTATGGTAACAAATAGATATCAATATCTTTTTTTAGTATTAATGAACTATTTCATCTATTTTATTTTAAAATTTTTTTCACATTTCAAGTCAAAATTTTGTATAAAATCTATTGAGGATCCTATGTCAAAAAATGAAGAGACCTCACGATTTTTATAAAATACATGGATTACTCATCTCGTTGTCAATTGGTTTTAAGATGAAACTCCATGTTCATCTAATAAAATTTAAACAACGCTAAATAAAATGACCGATCTCTTTCTAATGGAGTTGTCAGCCAATCATCTCATTTACCTATACCTTAAGTCGGACAAAGTCATGGTAAGCAAAATAAAGTATCTTTAGTGGATACGATATGATATGAGGCAAGGGTGAAACACACACGTCTGGCCAGGGCTGTGCCCTCAGAAAAAAAAAAAGGCAAAAGGCAGCAAAGGCAAAGCAAATGATTCTGTGAAAAAAGTAAAAGCAGAGAGATGATATTTGATGAATAAGAGAGTATATATATTATATTATATATATATATATATATATTACACAATCTGCAATTCTGCACCACCAACCCACACATACACTATATGAAAGTGAGAGGTTATGATCATTTATTTCTTATGGCGAGAGAAAAAAATAAAAGAAAAGGAATCTCTCTCTTCTTTCTTCTGATTTTTTTTTTCTCTTTCTACACACACGAGAGAAAGGGATAGAAGGGGAGAGGAATCTCTCATCTTCTCTCTCTCTCTCCTTTTCTATCTACACACGAGAGAAAGGGAGAGATGGGGAGAGGAATCTCCCTCTCTCTCTCCCATGATCTTCTCTTTTTTGTTGTCTCGAGCGGGAGAAGAACAAAGATGGGAGGAAGGAGATAGTTTAATTCGTCTTAGATTAAGAAAATTATATGGAATGATGATTGATGATTAATGACTTCGAAGTTTTTTTTCTCTAATTTGATTGAATTAGCGAAAGTTTTTATATAGACAATTGTTAGAATATAAAATTTTGTAGCTTCTATTCCTATGACTCCAACGTGGTAGAAAAAAAAATTATTGAATAAGGTTTGTCACAATGTAGTTGTCTCCAAGTAATTGTTGAAATTTAGATTTGAGATTTATATCATGCCCTCTAATAATTATTCGATACAGTTTCGAAGTACATTTTGTAATTTAATTTATTTGTGTAAGGAAAATTTCTCTCTCCTTCTCTCTCTTGCACACACAAGAAAGGGAGAGATCAAGAGAGGGGGAATCAGATCTCCTCTCTTTTCTCTTTTTCTTTTTCCTTGTGTTTCTTTCTACAGAGCGAAGAAAAATAGAAGAGTAATTATCTCACTTAACTAGTTCGTCTTAGATTTAAAAAATTAATTTTATTTTGAAAAATTATCTCTAGTTTATCCTCTTATCGAATAAAAAAATTTCTAGCTCCATCCCGGACAACCCCAAACAAGGGGAATCTTTCTCTCATCATCTAAGAGAGATCATAAGAGGAAGGGGAAACATCTCTCCCCTCAATCTCTCTTGAAGGACCACAGCAGAGAGGGTGTTTTTGGCTTTGGTTTAGTGGTGAGTATGTGATGTTGTGGGGTTTTGGTATTGAAATTGGGGTGGCAGTGTCAGCTTCAGAGAATGGAATATATGTATATAAATAAATAAGCCTATAGAATAATACAACACAAATATATAACATATATATTATATGGTCAAAGCATAGTCAAATCAAATATATATATAACACATCAAAGGACACTGCCCTTCTCTGCCCTAACCCTATCTCATCTCATCTCTTCCCCTCCCTCTCCTGTCTCTTTCTTTCTTTTTCTCTCCCTTCTCACCCTCTTTTGAATAATACTTAGCTACTGACTCGTTAGTTGTAGGACCGTCGTTAAAATTTTGGTATCTACTTACATTTTTTGTGAAAAAAATAGAAAATTTATCGTCTCTTTCTCTCTTTTTGAATTCCTAATCTCTTCTAATTGTAAAAAATATAGCGATAGTCAATAGGAGATATCTATTAACTGGTTTGGAGTGGTAAATGTTATTCCTCTTTTTTTTTTTCACTTTCCCACTCTCTCTCTAATTATTTTTGCAAAACATTGTCCTTTGTGATCCTATGGACTCCTCTTTGGTAATTTAGTTCTTGTGTTTACAAAATTTCAATATGGTTGTTTACTTTTTACCATTTTTAAATTTTATCATTGCTATTAGTATGTGTTAAATTTTGAGAAAAAAATTAATTTTTATCTCTAACTTACCACGTTGTATCAATTTTCACTTTAAACTTCTAATTTTATCAAATTGAGATCTAAATTTAAACATGCGTTGCAAATTTTATTCATGGATTAATTTTTGCTAAATATACTCCAAATTTTAACAAAAATAAAACAAAAATGTCTCAAAGTTTACTGATTTCAATAAAAATCAAGCTTTTCAATAAACTAATCATGTTTAATGCACAAGATTGATGATTAGATAAATCTTTTCAAAAACTCACAAATTTCAACAAAAGTCCAATTGTTTCAATTTTCTTTGAAGCTTCATTAATTTCACACTAAACATATGATTTTTATTAATTAAATGTACAAGAGAATATTTTCATTGATGATTTTTCAAATGAAATTCTAATAGAAAGTAAAAATTGCAGCATTTATTTAAATTTAATGTTAAGCTAAGATTGTAACACTTATCAAAATTTAAAGTGCAATTTAATGAAATTGAAAATTTATGGTGTAAATTGATATACTTTGTCAAGTTAAGGTAATTAAAACGGATTTTTTCCCTAAAATATTCTAATAATAAACTTAATTACATGACATGATACTAAGAGCATTTTTGGGAGTAACTTTGAAATGACCAAAAACGTCATGCCATTTTTAGTGATTTTGGACATGATAAAAGTGATTTTGGTCCTTCCAAAATCTTTTCTAATCATACCCTACACGAGTTTGACTAAAATTTAGAGGAATTAGGCTACTTAAAAAGAAAATAGTCAAACATGAGTATAACCCAATTGATGATCAAGACATTACTTACCTCATTTGTTAAACTCAAAAATAAAAATAAATAAAAAGGAAAAGTCAAAATTTCTCTCAACTTTTTTTAGTTCAATAATTTTGAGTGAGAATTGAACTATCAACCTTTAGCATGATAACAAGTGTCTAATCCACTTTTTAAATAATTAAAACTGTTTTCTTAGGGTAAATGAAGGTTGGGAGATGAGACCCTCAATGGATTTGTTTCACTAACTAGTTATATATTTGATTTAATTACAAGACAATTCTCATTTAAATTCTAATTTATTTCGTTAAAGTGAGCATAGCTCAACGGTAATTGACATGTATTTTTGACCAAGAGGTCGGAGATTCGAAATCTTAAACTTTAAAAAAAAAAAAAAAGTTCCAATTTATTTCACAATATCACATTATTATTTGTTTTACTTATGTACATTTTTACAATTCTCTTTTCTAACTAATGTTAACGTTAATATTAAATAAATATTAATTTATATTCTCATCCTTTCATATTAATAACCAATTAATCCCTTTAAATTTCAAAGTGTTCATATTTCAATAAAACCATTATTTGAATATATATAATATTTTTGTTAAAAAATCGTATTGGAATAGTAAATTTAAAACAACTAAATTGTCCGGACAATATTGAAAACAGAAAATATTATAATATTTTTAAAAATTCATATATAATTTTTTTTATTTATGGTTTATTATTTTTTAGTTTTTTTTAATTAAAATGTCATTTGATTTGACAATAGGAATATATGGAATTCTGATCCATTGGGCCTTAACGAGGTATGGCCCAACGAAGATCCTATATGAGGGCCCGGGCTGATGACCCATTATGAACATGACGTCAATCAGTCTAATATCTTTAACCTTTAATCGAAAAATAAAATAAAATAATAATATATATATTTTTTAGTACAATAGAGATTGAGAGGATTCAAACCACAGACCTCGTAGACGTTAACACATTCGATATGCCAGTGGAGCTATGCTCTGTTTGGCATTATTATTATTTGTTTTTGGAGTTCAACAAAATAAAGTTTTAGAAACATGTACTATACTTTAAGGATAAAAGACTCACAAATTTATTGAATTTATGTTTGTGTAATATGAATTATGAATATTTTGGGTTGTGTATGCTGTTATGATTTGTAAAACTTAGTCAACCTAAGCATAACTCACTCGATTAAAGTATGTATGTTAAATCAAAATGTCAAAAGTTTGACTTCATATTCTTACATGTGGTCAAAAATTAAAGAAATAAATTGTAAAACTTAACATATAATATCAAAATAAATTTTAGGACAAAATACACTTTCAATCTTTGAAATTTGGAGCTGGTGTCTATTTTGTCTCTAAAGTTTCAAAAGATGTACTTTAGTCCATGAAGTTTTGACAATGATTCTAAATAATCTTTGACCATTAATTGACTTAACGGAATACTAGCATGGTAGTTAACATGCTAATTCAACTTGGGTGATGTGGCAGTTTTGGTTGATTTTATTGCTGACGTGGCCATCCTCTTCCTTTCTTTTCTTCCTTCTCTCTTACCATTCTCTCCTTTTCCCCTAACAACCTTGCTTCCACTGTGTGATGCTCACCGCTGTCTAAGACACGCTGTGTAATTTATAGATCAAAACTCTAGGGGCTGTTTGGGGCACTGAGTGGGTTATAATAATATGGGTTATAATAGTCTGTGAAATAATATAATATTATTTAAAATGCAAAATTGTTTAGTCTGAGGTTATAATAGTCAGTGTTTGGGGTGCAGAGTACTCCACAGGTTATTATACCCACAGGTTATTATAACACGAGTTATTATAACCCTTGCCCCAAACAACCCATTAGTTTTATAATTCACACAGTAGTGTCAATCATCTCATTGGTCACTATGAAAAATAACTATTGGAAGCTTAATAATAACTATAAAATACTACAAAAATATAAAATCTAAAATCAATAATAGCCTACATTGTTATTATATAGATAAAAAAATTTAGACATTCTGTGTCAAATGATGGATGATTTTCAAATGGAGGGTCTAGATTTTTTAAGAAGTGACTACACACGTGTGAGAATTGATACGCCTAAATTGATTTGCTTATGACATTTAGTAGTTTAATTAATAGAATTATAAGTCACATGAGTGAATTAACGTTTTTCAAACAGAATCTAATGAATTATGTAAATTGATACACTATGAAAGTACGGAGTTGTCATTGATACAATTATTAGTTTAAGGTTTTTATTGATACAACCTCAAAATTTTAAGGATATAATTTATTTTTTTTATTTGTACATGCAATATTTATGAAGAGTTAATGGTGTGGAAAAAAAATTAAAAAAAAAACGTAAATCAAATATAATGAGTAAAATATAGAAATTTAGAGAGATTTTGGGGATTCAATTCCGAAGATAATAGATTATTTAAATTTCAAATTTCAAATTTTTAAAAAAGGAAAATAAGGAAGATGAAAAACTTCCATCTTTCTAAAAATTCAGCAACAATCAATATAAATTTAAAATAAAATTAATCCAAATTTATTTAAAATATAAATCTATATCTAGCATCAAATCAATATAAAATTTAGGTTAAATTAAATTACAAGTTTAGTCCCTAAATTTTTGGATTCGTGTTAAATAGGTCCCTAAAGTTTAAAAAGTGTCAAATAGATCTCTAGAATTTCAATTTTGCATCAAATAGGATCTTGAATTTTAAAAATGTCTAATACGTTCTTAAACTTTCAATTTTTGTGACTAATGGTTTTCGATATATTTGACATTTTTAAAATTAATGGATCTATTAGATATAAAATTGAATTTTGTGTCTAATAAGACCCCAAACTTTCAATTTTAAATCTAATAGGTTTGTGAATTTTCAAAATATAAATTAGGTCACGAATCTATTAGATGCAAAATTAAAAGTTTAAAGAGTTATTGGACACAAAATTAAAAGTTTAGAGGCTTATTAGACACTTTCAAAGTTTAGAGACTTATCAATCACAAAATTGAAAGTTCAGAAACTATATTTTCAAAGTTTAAAGACCTATTTGATTAACATCCTAAAAGTTCAATAACTAAACTCGTAATTTAACTTAAATTTTAGTATAAAGTAATAAAATAATATATTTTACTAAGATTCAAATTTTGTAGCTGCCTAATTCAATAATTTTTTCATTGAAAAGTTTTATTTTCATAGAAACCAAAATTTGAAAATCATTCATATGTACCGAGTGCGCGTGCAATACTAAAAAAAAACCTTCCATATTAAGTTATTAACTGCACCAAAAATGGTGTGGAAAAAAATAGAAAAAACGTAAATCAAATATAATAAATAAAATATAGGAATCATCCATTTCATATATATATATTATCAAAAAGAAAAAAATTGGAATTTAGAGAGATTTTAGGGATTGAATCCCAAGATAATAGATGTTTTGAATTTCAATTTTTTTTTTTTTTAATTTTAAGAAAAGGAAAATAAGGAAGATGAACTTCCATCTTTCCAAAAATCTAGCAACATACCCTTTGGTATGTAATACAATATATTTTTTATATCATACCTTAGGGTAATTGTAATGGGTAGCCAATTATATGTTGATATCTACAAATATAGCAAATTATAAAAGAATTTGCAAATATGGCGAGACTTCAAAATAATATTTCATTATTCCTTTTTTGCTCTTATTGTAAGGAAGAAATTGTATGCGTGCGTTCTTGTTTCTGTGTTTTACTCCTTCTCCGATCGCATTCTTCTTCTTCCCCAATACAGTTGGTTTTGCTCCTCTAATTGTGTTAGTTTTTGCTATTTTTCACCGTGATTGAGTAGGTTATTTGCGTGATCAAATCTGCCATTTGATTGAATCTTTCATTGAGATCAAAACCACTGACTCTAATGGACAACCCATCACCAGAATGGACTCCATTAAGCAAGCAATTCTTCTCTTCGTTCACGCCAAACTCTCCACGAATCCCGACTACCAATTTGCCTTCACCACTATCACCAAATCTGTCATTTGGGTAATGCCCCATCCATGACTTATTTCTTGTTGATTTTACTTTTTTTTTCCCACAAATTCGGAATTGGGATGATGAAATTTTTGGGGTTTATGTCTGTTTTAGGTTAAATGCAATTTGAATTTTTAGGGGAGTTATATATTTCTTCGTCTTCTTCGAGTCTTATTTTCTTCATAGACCACTTTTTGGTTTTTGGCATTTCGTACATCGTTATGCTTATTTACCTATATTGGTGAATTGAAGATGTAAGTATTTACATAAAGATATTAAAAATTTTCATGTGGTTCTGGAGAAATTTTGGATTTTTCTTATAAAAGATATTCTTCAATGTATCAGAGAGTAATATCAGTCTATCGGTGATAAGACTGTTTGTGGCATGTTGTTTTTGTCGTGTTTCTTTGATGCCTTTTGGATTGAGACAAATATTTAGAAGTAATATGTCTATCACAAATAAACTTCAATGTAGTCGCCACCGATGGGGACGTTACGGAGAGTGCCACCTTGAATCTAGTACCTTAAAAAAGACTTATAAAAGTAACGAGGCTATGAAAGGTTGTAGTTATTATAATAACAAAACTTGGTATTGAAAGACTCACAATGAATCCTCCATTTTGTAAATTTGGGATCTTTTGAATCGATCATCCTCTTCTCTTAAACAACCTTTAGGAAATTAAAAGGGTTTCTATTTTCTATTATTTGCCCAACTTATATGATTTTAGGTCGCACAAACTAATTACAACACTGATATCGATTGTTCACATAAATATTGAAGTCTATAATAAACTTCAGTCACATATTGAAGTCTATCTATGATATACTGATATTCCTTTCTAATATCATGTTGTATTAGTATAGTTATTGATAAGATTGATATTGAAGTCTATCATTGATAGACTGATATTCCTCTCTAATATCAGTGTTGTATTAGTTTAGACATTGATAGACTAATATTGAAGCCTATCACTAATAGACTTTAGTCACATATTGAAGTCTATCATTGATAGACTGATATTTCTCTTGAATATTAGTGTTGTATTAGTATAAATATTGATTGACTGATATTTTTTTGGACATTGATAGATTGGTCCAAACTTTATACTTTTTGGTTATTGATAGACTAATATCAATATCATTGATTTATATAATGTTGTAATGTTGTTGTTGTCGTTTTTTTTTTTTTTGAAATTATGGTTGAGCTTCCAATAATTATTTTTTATAGTGAACAATGGAATGATAAAATATTGCTATGTGAATTACGAGACTACTAGAGTTTTAGTTGATGAAATTATGGCTTTTGAGAATTTGGTTGGCTTAATATTGAAGAAAGTTCAATTCGATGTATCTATTTCTTTTATACAACTTTCAATTGTATTGTATTTTGGTATGAATGAGATTCAAAATATGGTTGAAATTCATGGAGATAAAGATGTAGACAATAATGTATTACTTCCAATTGTTAAACGTCAAGCAGGAAGGCCTAAAAAACAAAGGATACATTATCATCATGTTCGTCACATTCGCAAGACAGTAATAGATAAAAGATGTTGATGTGATAGTCACCGATAGACTTCGATATAGATGGAATTCTATCAATAATAGAAGTCTATCAGTGATAGATAGACTTCAATACAAATAGTTCTATATTAAAGTCACTGATAGAATTCAATACTGATAGAATTTTATCAATAATAGAAGTCTATTAGTGATAGTCATTGATAGACTTCTATCGGTGATAGTCACTAATAGACTTCAATACATATATAATTCTATCAACAATACAAATCTATCAGTGATAGATACTGATAAACTTCAATAAATATATGATTCTATCAACAATACAAGTCTATGATTGAACTAAACTATATATGATTGAAGTCTATAAGTGATAGAAGTCTGTCTGTGACAAACGTTGATAGACTTCAATACAAATATAATCATATCAACAATATAAGTCTATCAGTGATAGGCTTCTATCACTGATAGACTTTTAACTGTGATAGTCTATCAATGATAGAAATCTATCACTGATAGACTTCAATCATCCTAATGTGAGTTGTTTTGAGTTGGGTTGAAATGATTTGGGTTGAGGAGTTTTTAGTCTTTTAATGTGGACTGAGTTTAGATTTTGCTAGATTTGCAAATAGTCATACGTCGGCTACTTTTGCTATTAATTCGGGCAATTTTACAACCAGCCCTATTGTTTACTTTACTTTCTAATATAAATGAGTTTTTATATTGTCAACATGAGCATAGTTCAACTGGCATAAAGTATGTATTCTCAACTAAGAGGTCACAAGTTCAAATCCCCACCCCACAAGTTGTTAAAAAAGAATTTTTTATATCTATTTTAATTATGAGAAAAAAATCAATTTTTATACTAGCCGTATACTTTGTACCTAATTGAACTCGCACAAGAATGTTTTTTTTTTTTTCACAATGGTAACTCCAACAACGACCTGTTTGCAGTGTCGGATCCGTTTCTAGTCCTTTTGACTATAACCATTTAGCCAAACATGTTCTTATTCTAAGAGTCATTGTTCAAGAAGAGCCTTCCAAACTCAATTATCTCACTGTGAATAGGAGGTCATGGCCTTTTACCTAAAAAATAACGGTGAATTCACTCAAATATTTATAAAAATCTTCCACCCCAAAACTCGATTATCTTACTATAGAGTAGGAGGTTGTCACGACATTTTGCCTAATAAATACCGGTGAATTCACTCACATATTAATAAAATCTTCCGCTCCAGCCCAATCAAACTATTAAATAAAATGAAAGCATTGTGATTATGATATTTTGTTTTGGTCCTTTGAAAAAACATAGAGATATGATTTATACTAGGACACTGTATGATAGACCCACCTGAAACAAATTCACTATTGCAATCTAGACATTGATCGATCTTTATGCTTCTTAACAACTATACAATCCGAATCGACTACCACTATAACGACTGCTTGAGGCGCCCAGAGTGTTGGGCCATAAAACAAAGTCAAATCATAAAGTAAAATTGTAACCATACTTTTTGGCATTTGACTTTACATGAGTTTTTAAAAATTGTTTCATCATTTCACCAAATCCACATAAAACATTTGTGCAGGTTTGCATAGTTTCTTATTTCGATAAATGTTTTTGTTATGTGGAATATTCTTTAAAAAAAATTGAATGTCAAGAAATTCGTAGGTGGTCATTATAGTTAGGTGGTTATCATAGTTAGCATTCATTCTTTTAAGCTTTTTTCTTTTTTTTATTGACTCAATAAGTCAACCCACATGTTTTACGAGATCAATGATTTATTAGTTGGATTTTTTTATTTTTTATTTTTATAATGAATATGATGTTTTCATAATAATTTTATATTTATATTTTTTTTGATTATTTTTTGATTAAACTTTTTTTAAATGGTACTTAATAAAAATAATTTTATGTTTTCATTTTTTCTTTTGGTTTTCTACATCCTTCATTTTTCTATTATTAAAATCATATATTTTAATATAAAAAATATTTAATGGATATAATTATATATTTCAATTATTTAATTAATTTATTTCATATTAATTCTGTCTTTAAAATTTTGCAAATCTTTGGGTTATTTAATACCATTGTAATCAATAACTATAATAAAATGAATAAAATGTATTTTTTTTAAATGATTTCTGTTTCATTAAATCATTTGTTTGATAACATAATACATCCATTACATTTTTTTTTAAAAATTTTACATGAAAGTCTATACAATGTTGTACCCTTTCACTATCAATGTCGAAAACGTTTCTGGTTTTGTAGAGCACTCCCTTTCGTCGATAACCACTTTGTTGTGGCTGTTAAAACTTGAATTTGATGGTAGAGACTTTGTGCCAACAAAAATTTCCTTTTTGTTTTATAAAGGAAAGAAAATGTTAGGTGTAATAGGTCAAAGCTTACCTATCTCTCTCTTTTATCTTTAATTCAAATTAAGAAAATAATGAAATAAAACATATTCATCTAAATCTAAACTTTAAAAAAAAAACATTAAATAATTAACTAAAATAATATTAGATTTTCAGACTATCACATTCAATTTGAATTTTAACTAGTAAAAGCAATCTAATTTTATCCTTCTTTATCTCTGTAGGTAATGCTAGAGATGTCCATGTTAGGAATATGAAGACAAAATTAATTTGGTGCTTTGGCGGAAAAACCCAATTACACGCGCATGCCCACTTTGTGGGCTTTTAGGTTTATTGCAAATACACATATATATGTGTATAGTTTATGCGGCTGGAGAATTTTACCGAGAGAGTGAGCAACTTTTTTCTTTGATTGTTGATAAAATCTCAGTGTGTGATTTTTGTGGGTGGCAGTGAGTGATTTTGTGAGGAGAAAAATGAGTGTTTTTTCTTTGGTTGAGGGTTTTTCCTTTGTTGTTTATCCCAAGTTATCGAGTTGTGATACTTGGAAGTCAATAATCATTGTTAGGCTATTGAAGGTTAGTTTGTGGCGCGAGTTTGAGGCTTATTGTAATATCCCATTTAGTAGAACCTGCAGTTGCAGAAACTGGACGTAGTCCCGAGTTTGGGGCAAACCAGTATAAACTATTTGGTCTCGTTCTCTTTTCCTTATCTCTCTTTATTATTATTTGTGACTCTTGTTTGGTTGGATTGTCCTGTGGAATGGAAAAAATTAATATTGTAGTAATTTTATTATTATTTTTTTCTCCCGACAGTCCATGGGGCGGGGTCGGGCCAGAGAAGCCAGTCCCCGTCCTCGGCCCCAATTTCATTCCCTATCCTCGAGAAATTCCCCATAGGGAACGGGGCGGGAAATCTCCGTGGGAAATTCGTGGGAATCGGGTTCCCCGCAGAGAATAATTCCCCATTTATAATTTTCATTTTTTAAAATTTGATCAAATAAGACCTATTTTTTTAATTTCTATTTAAATTGTTAAGTCTTAATAAGAAATTTCTATTTAAGAGATTTTTTTTATTTCCTTAGAAAAACAAAATAATATTAAATAAAAGTTTGGATTTATAGTTTATTATATATACAAATATATATATTAAAAATAAAATCGGGGTGGGGTTGGGGAACGGAATAGAGACAGGAAAAAATCTACACCACTCCCTCCCCATTCCCCACTTAAACGGCGATTCCCCGCCCCGTTAGAAGCGGGTCCCCGTGGGGCCCATTCCTGTTGGAAAAATAGACATCTCTAAGTATTGCACAATGATTTTTATTTTGATAAACGTCTTTGTTATGCCTTCCGAAACTAAAATAAGATGAAAATTACCTTGAGGAGTATAAATAATAATAAAATAAGATTTAAAATGATCAATACTATTTTTTCAATAAACTTAGGTAGAAATTTCCTCAAAAAGTTCTAAATTTAAAATACACTTTTAATTTTTGAGTTTGTTTAAAAGACTGACAATTTAGTCATGATCTTTCTTTATCTATGTTTCTTGTTTCTTAAATTTGTCAAATGACCATTGTTTTGTTCTTGTTGTTTTATTTATTTTCTCCAATTCAAACTAGAGATTTAAAATGGACAACGAGTTAACAAAAGTTGTGTAGCAAAATAGAGCCGAAATATGTGTTGAAAATCATCGACTACATTATGCTAAATACCAACGAACGGCCTTTCTAATTCAAATCATCAACAAGGCCAAATCCGACCTCGGAATCCCAAAAAGGGCAACCACTGTGTTCCAATTCCATACTGCTCTATTTCAACCTCTAGCATGTTCCTCCCCCAACCTTATTCTTGTAGAACCGAATGTTGTTTATGTCATTGGAGAACATGTTCAAACCAATGAATTCGATCGAAGTAGAGTCTTCAAACAATTATGAGTTTACTGAGGGAAATCAATAGAGTGAATTTTCAGTGAAGGTTTGTCATTATTTTAGTACATGGTATAGTAAACATGAGAATAAGTGTGTATTTTCATGGGCAAGTTATGGGGAGGGTGAGATTGGGAATGGGAATGAGTTGCACACGTTGTTGTTGGTGGGTATTTTTAAAAAATGAACTCATGGAGGAAGAAGAAAGATTGGAAAGAAAAAGAGGGAGAAATGCTTAACAAATCTAGTTTAATTGTCAAATCTAGTCAACTAACTGTCCATAAGCTTTAGAACCATTTTCTCAATGTTAGCCATTATAAAGACGTTTAATAACAATTTAGTTTTTAGTTTTTTAAAATTAACTTAGAAACACTACTTTCATAGTTTTTAAAATTTAAGCCAAAATTTGAAAACATAGGTTTTAAAACTTGTTTTTGTTTTTAGAATTTGGTTAAGAATTCTAATGTTTCCTTACGAAAGTGAAAACCACAGTAAATAAATGGTGAAGAAATAAGCACAATTTTCAAAAGTAGAAAACTAAAAACGAAACCGTTATCAAATGGGGCCTAAACCGTCTATTTTTAAACACTATTGAGTACATGTCAATTATCACTGAACTCACATGACAAAACTTATCTAATTTGGCTAAACTTATCCTCAAACTCAAAGACAAAGTGTATTTTATCCTTAATTATAATAAGTATTGGTTAAATTACAAGTTACTTATCTAATTTGGCTAAACTTATCCTCAAACTCAAAGACAAAGTGTATTTTATCCTTAATTATAATAAGTATTGGTTAAATTACAAGTTTAGACATCAACTTTTAATTGTGTATATTTAAACTTTCAATTTTGTGTAATAGGTGTTTGAACTTTTATAACATGTTCTTGACTTATTTAACATTTTTTAAAATTCACAATTTATTCAGATGTTTCAAGTTTCAATTTAGCTAATCTTGGTGGGGTTCTCTCTCCTTCTGTATCTAGACTTAGATAACAAATCGTTAGTGAACCACGTAAATCTATGTGTATTTCGTGTTTTTTATTTGTGGTTTGCATTCTGGGGGTGTTTGTTTTGGGGGTTGGGCTTGGGTGGGTTAGCATTCCTAAGCCCAACCCTTGTTTGGGACAAGGGTTTAGGAAACTATGGTTTCCTAAATCCAAACCCATGGGGTTGAATAGTAAATACTATTCAACCCCATGGATTGTTGGTTTTCTTTTTTTTTTTTTTAAATTTATTTATTTAAATCTTCTTCTTATTCCTTCTCTATCATTATTATTATTATTTTATCTTTTAAAATATTTTCTTTCTTCTTCCTTCATCCATTTCTTATCTTGATTTTCATCTCATCAATATCAACAACTTTTTTGATAACTTCAAATGTGTTGTATGTAACTTTCGAATTTTTTCCGTTAGTCAATTTAACTTAAAAACTTATTATAATCATTTTTTTTTAACTTAAGAACTAAAATCTTGTTTTCGAAATCTCAGACGCCAAATAAAAATTAAAATAAAACTTTAGGATTAAAAGTGTAATTTGGCCAAAAATATATAATTTTTAATAATTGAGTTTAAGATAAAAACATTATTTTATTTTGAACTTGCTAATATTAAAATACAAAAATAGAATTTAATTTTAAATTAGTTAAAATAACAAAAGTATATGATATTTTGCTCAAAACTTAGTAAAATAATAAGTCTACGAGATTAAATCAAATTGTATGGGATAAGCTTTCTTTCACAATTTTGCCCATCTTTGTTAAAATAATTTGTGATTATTTTTCTCTTTCATTTCTTATTATGGTTTTCTTAAATTAATTATCTTTTTTTTTAGAAAAAATAAATTAGACATATAATAAAAATGGGCAAAATGGTGAAAGAAAGTTTATCCCATATGTTCAAACTTTTTTTTTCATTTGTTGAGTTGAACTATACGAGACAAATAATAAAAAATAAACTCATTTACATTATAACTGTACCTCTAAATAAAATTTTATTTTTTAATTTAGTTATCTAAAAACAAAATGAATAACAAATTAGATAGTTCATTTTCTTATTAGTTAGTAAAATTAAAATCTCAAATTATGCAATATATATATATATATATATATATATATATATATATATATATATATATATATAATTTTAGTCCAATCTCAATTTCAAAATTGATGGAAACAAATATTGGTTTAAATTTTATTGGAAAAGTAATTAAAATTGAGTTGAATTCGAATTACAAACTTATTAAATTAAATTAGTAAAATAAATAATATTTAATTTTAAATTATCTATATTAAAAAATATCAAAGTAAAAAAAATAAATGTATGATATTTAATTTCAACTTAGTCATATATTTTTTACATAGTCAATTAAAAAAATCTATCCAATGTTATTTTTTTTAGTTTAGTCATTTTTATATAATTAAATTAGTCAATTTAAAATAACAAAAATATAAGAAATAATTTTAATTTTGAATTTAGTTATATTTGAACCATACAAAATTAATTAATTTTTAATTTAACTATATTAAAATAAAAACAAATAAATAATTAGAATGAAAATTTAAAATAATTTAAAATTTAAGCATTAATTAAATACAATCAAACATTTCATAAATTTAATATTTTAAAATCTGCATTCCAAACCAAGGTTTCTTAAACCTGCACTCCAAACACAGACTTCTTAAATCCAAACTTCTTTAACCTGCATTCCAAACACAGCATTCTTAAACCCAGGCTACTTAACCCCTCAGGTTTAACATTCCCAGATTTAACATTCCAACCCTGCGTTCCAAACAGCCCCTCTGTGTTAACACCAAAAAAGTTTTATTGCCCGGTAGCAAATAAAATCCGGCCACGACTGTGTTGTACGCTCGAACTGGACCAGACGATCGTGGCTCCTCAACAATCTACCACAGCCACAGAAGCTAATCAACAGTATCACACATTGAAAATGCACTATGCTTCAGCCCCGTTTCAACTTTCAACTGCTGTTCTTTATTTCATTCACTCTCAAATTCTCCTCAGAATTCCCCAAAACCACCGGTAATCAGCAATTTCGGATTGAAATTCCTGCAGACAAGATTCTAGCTACCGCCGCATCTTACTCCGTCGTCAATGGCGGCAATGGCGATGGCCGCATCTTCGTCGTTTTGCCAACCTCTGCCTGCAATGAGCTCCGGACGGTCCAGAAAGTCGGCGTTGCTGAATAGGAGGAGGCCACGAGTTGTGGCGAATTGGGGGCACTTCTTGGATGTGGTTCACAAGGATGTGGAGTTTATAAAGGGTGGTTTGAACAGAGGGATTCGATGGGCCAACGATGCTTTTCGAATTCCGCAGGTTTCGAAGACCGTTGACGATGTTTTATGGCTTCGCAACGTTGAAGACCCTCAAGCTGTTAATCTTCCTACTCCTACTCGGCCGCAACCTTCATATCCAGGTTAAGCTTTCTGTAGCCCTGCTCTTTTCTTGACGTAACACAATCATAATGGTTTCAATTTAACCTAGAGAAAGCATTTAGTTATTGTCTCTGGGAACGTGAAATGATGTTTAGCTTAATTGGTAATCAGCTGATTAATCGATTAACTTATAGCTGAAGAATTTACATTTGCCTAATCCCATCCATAATGGCATTCGCAACTAGAGCCTTAGCTATATAAGATTTTTTGAACGGAGCCTCTGATAAGTCTGTAGATGTGGATTCAACTTTTCCACCATTGAGTATTTATGAACTCTCACTATCAATCCATACTACCTCCCTTCATTGTTTGCCATAAATATTAGTGCATAATAATAGTGTGAGGATCGCTGAAATAAAATGATATATCAATCAATGATGTGTCAAATTATGAATAGAACGAATAGGTACTATTGTAGTACTAGAAAATTTTCCCATCAATCCTATCATTCGAAAATGTAAACATGCTCTTTCTATCTGCCCCATGTCTTGTGTAAATAGCGCTCATTATTACTAATACTTATACTCGAACATTTCATTCTGTATGCAGAACTCTCTGGTGTAGATTTGTTCATGGCTGATCTTAAAGCCTTAGAAGCATATGCTGTTTATTATTATTCTCTATCTAAAATTTGGACAAAGCCACTTCCTGAGGTCTATGATCCACAAAGTGTTGCTGAATATTTCGGTTGCAGGCCTCATATTGTGGGTCTTCGATTGCTAGAGGTATTAATTTAATCTTATGTATATCATGTTTACAAATTACACTGTGTTGGTTTATTTGCTATATTTGTTTTCTGTGTGAATTACATCGAGCTGGTTGGGAATTGAGGTTGAAGTGTTATTTATTTATTTATTTTTATTTAGTTAGAACATTTTTAGTGATTGTATTCTAAAAATTGTTTTTCCCCCTAGTTTGTTTTTGTGAATGGCATGTTTCTCGAGAAGAACTGAAATTGTTTTTCCTTAGAAAATAATGAGCTTATGGATAATGACAACAGTATCACACACACCACTATGAGGGTTGTAGGTCATATTTAGTAGTGATTTTGGAGTGGTCAAAATCACTCCCAAACATGCCCCATCCTGAATTAGCCATTAGTCATTACCCTTGCAATGGGATGAACTAGATACTTATTGCATTCACCATGTTTGCTATTGGAAGGTATTTTCCTCCTTTGCTTCTGCAGCAATAAGGATTCGAATGTCTAGGGTGCAAAAGCTCCCAGGGCCAAGCTTAGATGGAGACATTGATGAATCGAAATCCAAATTTGGGTTGGTGCTCAAGGAAACTCTCTTAAACTTGGGCCCCACTTTTATCAAAGGTCTGTAACTCCAAATCAGTATCTTTCTAAGTTTCATTTTTTATGCTTGGTAACCTTCCCTCTTTTTACATAAATTGTGGCATTTGTCCCTGCAAACCACGTTAATATTTTATCCAGACTGAAAATTACTGGCATGCTAACTTTGTCACTGTAATGCAGTTGGTCAGTCCCTTTCTACAAGACCAGATATCATTGGTAGCGAAATTTCAAAGGTTAGATGAAAGACTCTTGCTTATATCTCTGCAAATTACTTTTGGTGGCAAAATAAAAGTATATCCTAAATTTTCTGTCGTTTTTTTGGCACCTGCCCATTGCTCTTTTCCTGGATATCACAGAACCTGGATTTGTTTTCTCATCCTCCTAGTATTTTCTGAATTTTTTTTCAATTCTGATATTCATTAGTGTTCTCGTGCATGAAGTTCTGTTGACTAATTCTCTTGCTGGTAGGTTATAACTACAGGACAAATAAATTCTTAAAAGATATATATCCATGGTTTCTAGAAATATGTTTTGCACATAATATTATGCTGCCAGTAAGTTTCTTTGCATGTTTACGTTCTATGAAAGTACTGATAGCAATAGGTCTTTAAATATTGTAGTCTCTTGTACATTTTTAATGATTTGTTGTCCATTCAAGGTAAACGGTAATGACTAGTTTGATATTTGTTTCTTTTTCTTGTATTTTATATTCTAATTGCAGGCTTTGTCTGAGCTACATGATCAAATTCCTCCTTTTCCCAGGACCATTGCTATGAAAATTATTCAGGAAGAATTAGGTTCCCCCATAGAATCATTTTTCAGCTACATCTCTGAAGAACCTGTTGCTGCAGCATCTTTTGGTCAGGTGTCTTTGTATTTGAAAAAAAATTCTGATTGTAAATGCGTGTTCAGATTTCAATATGGGGGTTGCTTAAACATTGAGCTTTTTAAACATATAGGTCTATCGTGGAAGAACACTTGATGGCATTAGTGTGGCTGTGAAGGTCCAACGCCCTAACATGCTTCATGTGGTAGTGCGTGATGTCTATATTCTTCGACTTGGGGTATGTATTGCCTTTCAATGATGCATAATTTTCTTCATATGCATTTATATAACACGTTTTTTTTTTAATATAAATGATTTTTTCAGCTTGGATTCTTGCAAAAGATAGCAAAAAGAAAAAGTGACCTCCGCCTGTATGCTGATGAACTAGGGAAAGGTTTGCTTGGGGAGTTAGATTATAATTTAGAGGCCACGAATGCAACAGAGTTTCTGGTAGGCATTTCATATTACCTTTAATATCACATTTCTTTTAGAATTATGTCTAAGAAGAGCTTTCAGAAATGTTTTCAGAATTCTTGCTGTTTGGTTTAGTGCTTCGTTACGTTTAACTTTATTAATAGGCCTTTGTACATCATACCCTTGGCGGTTGCCTAATTATTCGGGTTTTTTTTATTCTTTGGGTGGAAGTAAAGAAAAGTATGAACAATTTGTCAAGTATAAGATAAAGCTCGGTCCCTCGATTTTCCAAAAAATCCCTCAATATAAGGTAAAGCGGGTGGAAGAGTCACCTCTGATTTCTGAGCCTTGTGCCAGATGGCATGGGTCTGATATCATGTGTTGACTAGGGTTTAGGGAGTAAAATCACCTTTCTATGGGCATCATTCAGTCTTACAGAGTTTTCAAATTAATCAATAGTACAACCTTGTGTAGTCTAATTAATTAAATGAAGAACTACTTAAGATCAAGCCTAACTTTGATCTAAATTATAAAATAGTTTGAACTAGTGAAAATACAAGAGATAATACCAGAGTCAAATCTAACTAGATCAGATAATTCAAAAAATGTGCGTGAGCTGCCTTGGGATAGGGATGAGATCAAATTGGACGCTGCCTGCTACCTCTCCATACTTGATACACGCTTGATCTTAGTTGTATATTCCATTCTGATATACACTTGAAGGAGCTCGATGAAGAAGTAATTGAACGAATGATGTGGGAGGTGTCTATTTTAATCAAGGTAGAACTGCAGTTCTCCTGGTTCGTGGAGTTCTCATGGGAATCGAGTTGGTTGGTACCAGTTAAATTGGCTTCGGGTTTTTCACTCGTCTTTTCTTTCTTCTTCAATGGCGTGCTTTTCTTTCATTTTGTTAGGGAAGAAAATAAATCTTTAGTGTTAGACACATCAAGATCTGCTTGGACATGACGATATAAATTATTATTTTATCTTGGTGTTTAAGTATGCAAAATATGACAGAAAACCACATTCCTGGAAAATCCAGTTCACTGCATTCTACTTTTTTTTTTTTTTTTTTGGTGTATGACATGTGATGGCGACTTTTCCTCCCCTGTTGTTCATCCCTCAGATATGCTACTAAGATTATATCAAATGGCTTTACTGCTTGTGCAGGAAACTCATTCCTGTTTTCCATTTATACACGTGCCCAAAGCTTTCAGACATTTAAGCCGAAAGAGAGTCTTGACTATGGAGTGGATTTCTGGTGATAGTCCAACTGATTTACTCACTATATCTACTGGGAAACCCAGCTCAGCATATTCAGAGAGGCAAAAAGTTGATGCCAAAAGGCGTCTTCTTGATCTGGTGTGTTGAATTTGCATTGCACAAGCTATTTTGTGTTCACCAGACCCCCAGTACTGGTATAAAATTACTTGATAGGTTGTTATATATTGTTTCTTCTAGGTTAACAAAGGAGTTGAGGCAACACTAGTTCAGCTTCTTGATACTGGATTACTGCATGCTGATCCACACCCTGGAAACTTGCGTTACATACCTTCAGGACAAATAGGGTAATTTTCACTGCCTGATGTAAGTATAGAATGTTTTCTGTTGAGAGGTCTATCAACATTTCATCCTGCCAGGTTTCTAGACTTTGGTTTACTTTGTCGGATGGAGGAGAAGCATCAATTAGCAATGCTTGCATCCATTGTTCACATTGTAAACGGGGATTGGGCTTCCCTTGTTGAAGCTCTTGCTGAAATGGATGTCGTGAGGCCAGGGACTAATATACGACGCATTACTTTGGTATCACATCTGCTTCTCCATTCATTAAGAATACTGCAGTTTGGTTTTGATAAAGCCAATTTCTTTTCCCAGATAGGAATCTCTGCAAGTCCCCGCAAGCAATTGACCAGTGACCCATCATTTTTCAGGATTTGGAATATGCCTTGGGAGAAGTAGAATTTAAAGCTGGAATTCCCGATGTAAAGTTCAGTAAGGTGAGATTGAGTGAGATCTTGCTATTTATTTTTTCGAACGTATCATAAGACCTTGAGGAAATGAATAGAATTGACCATATGAAACCATAAGTTCAAGTATAGTTTTTATTCAATGCCGATCGTTTATTTTGATTTATATCCTTGGTAATTAGGGATTGTGACATCCTCTTGCATCATTATTGGTCTGTTTATTAGTTAATGAAATATTGAAGTAAAAGCTATTGCTTATCAGTTTTAAAACTCATCAGACATGTAGTGGTACTGATCTCTCAGTGCTTGGTTAATGCATGCACTTGATTTCATTCTTGGATCTTATTATAAATAACTTTCGTCCACAAGTTGAGAACATTTGATAAGGACAGAGCCACTTGAAGAAAGTGTCACTCAACAGTCTTCTCTCCCTTCTCTTTCCTGTGGGGAAATTGGCCGAGAAATAATGAAGGAAAATGTAAACGCATTCCTAGTTCCATGGCATGTGAATTAGTTAAAATTCTGAATAAACATGCATTGTATTACTCTTATTCATCTTATAACTGCATTGTTTAATAATATCATGTTCGTTACTTCTCCTAGATAAATGGTCATCGTTGTTAAACATGCATTATATTTCCTGCATTCGAGCTATAGCTAACGGTGTTTCTGCTTCATATTTATTGCTGGCGGAATGCTGGTGATTTACTTCCATTTAGGTTCTTGGCAAAATCTGGTCTATAGCCCTCAAGTATCAATTCCGCATGCCTCCATACTATACACTAATGCTACGGTCTCTTGCCTCCTTGGAAGGTGAGCTATGACATGCCATTTTTAGAACTGTGTTTTTTTTTTTTTTTTTGAGTTACACAAGATATGGAGTGGAGGGATTTGAACCTCTAACCTCTTGGTCGAGGGTATATGCCTAAATCAGTTGACCTATGCTCAGATTGGCAAAACTAATTTTTCTTTTAACTCAGCAAATTTGTGAGAAATTTTTACATTGAATATACTCTATCAATGTACTTTTGGTTATGTTTATACATGAATCCTCAAGACTATAATAACAAGGGTTAATTTCACCCTTATGTATTGAACGGGACTCCAATATAATAAAATAAAGCATCTGATGTTAAAAAAAATGAAGTACTAGGAGTCTCTCTCCCTCTCTTTAACAGAATGTCAATTGGATTCTTATTTTTCTGTTTCTCATCTAGAAACTTAATTAGCATGGTGGTCTTGTAGAATCCACATGGCCCTGTTTAAAGTTTGAAAAGATTAGTCTGTTTGCTCTATGATACTTCGTACTTAAAAAAATAATAGTAGTAAACAATTAGTTATTTTTAAAATAATAAGAATAATAGTAGTTACAGAAATGGAAAGAAGTTGATATTAATGCATCTTATTATTATTTTAACATAGCAGGTTTATAACAGCTAAGTAACTACTTCAATTATCAAGGAATTTTAACTTTTGTACTCTTTGTTTCAAGTTCATAATGGTTGACAAATGTAAATATTTTAAAATCTTGGATATCTTTTGGTTCCATAAGAGCCTCTCATGAAATACTCGATTGGATATACTCTTTCATTAGAACAACAAAATAAATTTTAATAAGACTTTTTGACTTAAATATTTTAATTCTCAATATTGAAAATAACTCCCTATCAATTATCATAGGATGTGCATATTTACGAAAAGAGTGCTAGGAACATTAGTAGAGGGGAAATGTTACTATTTTCATTATGAATTTCAAATTAATTCCTTGAAAAATATGGTAACTTAATTGAAGATTGGAGTAAGAACTTTAGTGGAAGCCTTGAGTTTATTGAATCAATATCTTCAACAAAAAAAAATAATAGAAGTATCTTCATGCATTTTACGATTGATTGATAACATTTGGACGCATCCCCGTTTCCATCTTTTCCATAATTATATGATGACCATCGGACTTCTCCATTTTTAATGTTCAAATTTCATTATTTTTCTTTTCCATATCCTCAGGTCTGGCATTAGCTGCAGATAAAGATTTCAAGACCTTTGAAGCTGCATTTCCATATGTTGTTCAGAAACTTCTTACTGAAAATTCACTTGCAACGCGGAAAATATTACATTCGGTATTCAATGCTCTAGAAACTTTAATAATAACTTCGAGGCTTTTACTCGGTTGATATTTGTTGATGATAGTAATATTTTTGAAGTTATAGATATGGTGATTGGATTGCATTAGCCGTAGAGTTGGAATGTCTATTATACTTTATTGTTCCCACTTTCTTCATTCATGTCATTTCTATTTTATGATCTCTCTTTTTAGTGGTCGAGGTGATGCAGTTATAAATTTAATGCTTCTGGATGTCCTAATATTACGAACATTCCTATTCTTCTCACTGTTGCATCAGTTACATTTGCTTCTCAATATTCACAGTCCAATTTGTCAATGCAGCATAGCCTATTGAAGTTGTAGTTGTTTTTTGTAGAAAATATCAGAAGATGGACGCAGTCTTTCAACTTTCACCACTAATTTTTCTTTGCAGGTGGTCCTAAACAAAAAGAAAGAATTTCAATGGCAAAGAGTTGTTCTTTTTCTAAGAGTAGGTGCGATGAGGTATGTTAGGTTCTGTTTCGTTACACATACGCCATTTGTTGAATTCGTAATGCTCTTCTTCTCTCTCTCGTGAGTCAGTCATCTAATGGGAGAAGTGCGGTATTTTTCCAGTGTATACATGGTTATTGTTTATACATGTGGATTAAGGAGTCGGCCCTAATGTTGGTGTTTGGGTAAACAAAGTGATTTTGAAATGGTTAAAATTACTTTTGTCATGTTCAAAATCACTCCCAAACATGCATTTAATCATTCAAAATCATTTTAATGTTTGGTTTTACACTTTTGAGCGTGATTTACCTACCATCCAAAGCCTTTTTATGTATTGAATTGCAGGAAAGGTTTGCAACGAATGATAGCTCCACAGAATGAGGCAGCCATTGAATATTCAACCGTTAAGACTAACAGTGACCTCGATGTTGTAAATTTAATCACAAGGCTATTGGTATCCAAAGAAGGTGCAGTGCTTAGAAGACTCGTAATGACCGTAGTAAGTTTACCTAACAATCTTTTCTCCATAAACAGTGCCCATGATTATTCCTTTGGTTGAATAATTATGTTCTAGACCAACCGTCTGATAATGTGGTATAAGTTGAGTTGAATAATTCTGTTCTAGACCAACCGTCTGATAATGTGGTATAAGTTGAGGTAATCTTAAAGACTCATCACCTAAGTGAAGTCACAGTTGATGATTCTAAATGGTAATTTATTGGTTAAATTACCATTTTGGTCCTTGAACTTTTATGTTTATGTCTAATAGATCTTTGAACTTTCAATTCTGTGTTTAATAGGTCTCTGGGCATATTCAATATTTTTTTAAAATTAACAAATCTATTAGACATAAAATTGAATTTTGTGTCCAATAGGACATTAAACTTTCAATTTTGTTATGTCCAATAGGTTTGTGGATTTTAAAAAATGTCGAATAGGTAAAGCACTTATTAGATACAAAATTGAAAGTTTAGAGGCTTATTAGACATAAAATAGAAAATTTAAAGACTTATTATACACTTTTCAAAATTTAGGTACATATTAGATACAAAATTAAAAGTCCATAGACCTATTAAAAAAAATTTCAAGTTCAAGAACCTATTTAACACAAACCTGGAATTTTAGGGATTGAACTTGTAATTTTACCTCATTTATTTTCAAACAGCTGTTTAATCTTTACATCTTGATGAACAGAATGGAGCTTCACTGATCCAAGCAATGGTTTCTAAAGAGGCAAAATTCTTCCGTCAACAACTTTGCACGATCGTGGCTGATATAATACACCAATGGGCACTTAAAACACTAGGACAGGGCGACCGAGCTACCAAGCTTGGTACAACAGTTAGAATGGGAGTTCCATCAGACAGAGAAGGGCGAAGTAGTTCACAGTTAACAACAGGAGGTCAAATTGATTACAGTTCCTTCTTGAATGACCGTCGGATCAAAGTGCTTTTCTCTAAGGTGCTCAAATCAGCTAGCACAAAACCAATTTTAATGCTCAAGTTATACTGGACGTCCTTCATAATATTTGCAACAGCTTCAGCAATGGCTTGTCATCGGATCGTTGTGTCCTTATCTGAATCCTATTTAGGTCCCATATCACTTGCTCCTAAGCAATACGCAGTCACTGCATGATGTCCTTTGTTGCAATCTCCGAAAAGCACATTTGATAAGAACTCTGCTTGCATTCCCTCTGAATTAATTCTGCAATAGCAGAGGACTTCCTCATGATCCAGACGAGTCGAGTTCCGAGCTAGCTCATTCCTCTAATCCTCTCTCTCAACGGTCCAAATACCAAAAGAAGATTGCATCACATTTTCTGGATATTTAGGACTACCTTTCATGCTCCAGGCTCTGTATCTATTAGAGAACATATAACCGACAGATCGTATAGAGAACATATAACGTGTATAGTATTTTTAGTTATTATAAAAGCTTTAGTATTTGATTGATTGTATTCTTGAATGTTGAGAAAATGTGAATTCTGTTCTCTAATTTCAGAGGGTATATCACGTGAGGAAGTTAACAGAAAACAAATGTTACCTTCAATGGAATTCATTATGCAATGTAAGCGAGCTATATTGTAATTTCCGAGTTCCAGCAAATAGTACAAGAAGATGCTTCCTATTTTGTAAAATATTATCCAGCGATTAATTACAGGGAAGAGAAATTAGCTATAGAGGTTCATACAAGGAATTTGTTCTCCCTACAGCCATGGCCAGATAAAATGGTACAGATCCAGTTCACATGTCAATGTAATGTAATCCTTCTTCTTTTTCTTTCTATGTTATAAAGTCTGAGACCTTTTATCTCGGAGCTTCACAGTAACTGTGTGGCAATGGTATGGTGTCAATCTTTGTTCTCTACTTGGTTTTTCGAAATCAGCCGTCTAAGACTGCACCAGAAAAATACTGTTTGTGGACCATCTTTCTGTAATCTGGACAATAAGAAAACAAACAATCAGCTTAGATATATGCCTTTATTGCTTCATGTTTATCATGAGAAGAGAAGCAAGAGATATCGCCCTTGAAACAAATTCAACTCGGAGGAAGTCGAAGCTTATATATTAGAGTCAAAGCTTATATTTTAAAAGTGTCATAAAAGACAAGAAATTCTCAGTCATCAGGGGTGGAGGGCGATGACAGAGAGAGAGCAAGAGTCGAGTCCAACCTTCCTTATTATTCCACAGAGCAGCAGCATAGCTGTTGAGAGGACTCTCTGGGTTGGGCTCTGCATGTAGACAAAACTTCACATGGATGAGAGGGTCATCAAGATTAGAATATTGCCAAATATGCAGGAAGAAATGAGCAAACCTCCTAATAGGCTTTGAATAGACAAAAGAATGGTTCTGCAATCATATGCTGAAGACCACTTGTCCTATTGAAAAGGAAGTTACATCAATATCAGGAGGAGATTCGAAAAATCAACTAAACAAACGTTTTGGTGCTTTATAAGCCCCAACAAACTTCAATAATAAACAACAAAGAAAAACATCAAAAAGATTTTCCAAATTAAGATTACGGGTACTTTCCCCATCCTGCACAATAACCATCCAACATTAAATCAAAAACACCTGCAGATTTAACTGATACCTGAAGAATGTCGAGACAAATGTTGCCATATTGATCAACATTTGGATGGAAGCACATCGTCTCGAACTTAACAAGGGGCGGCTTGAAAGGGTAGTCCATGGGAAAATGTAAAGAGAGTTTGTAAGACAAACCGTCATATGCAGTTCCTTTCCCACCCTCAATCGTGCCTATCCATGTGAAAATGCTCTCACCTTCTGGAAAAGCTGATACACCAAGATCACCTCCACTCATCTATAGTAGAGAGCACCACCAAACAAATATGGTCAATGAACTATCGAGAAGACAGACAACAACCTAGTTCCTAACCCTTTCCAACCATTTCATTGTTTTGAAATTCTAGATGTAAAGATACCACAGATTACTATGGCATAACAAGATGTCATAGAAACAACTATTCAGCAAGATGCAAGACAAAAAAATGCAAAGTTCAAATCCAAGAAGCCACTAATCCCCTAATGATCATGGTTCTCCAACAAAAGAAATGCAAAGTTTATTTTTATAAGAAACCAAGCTTTCATTGAAAAAAAAAATGTATAAGGGCATACAAAAAACAAGATCACAAAGAGTCCTCAAACTACCTACCTACAGGAATAGACTCCAATCCAAAAGAACGAGACTAAGATGATAATTTTAAAAAGTCCGATTAGCAGATGCCCATAATTATAATTACAAAAGAAATGCAAAGTTGGAATCCATACATGACATTAAGAAACCTAGAAACTGCAAAACAAAGGTCAAGGTTCAAAGAACCGACGTCGGGACAAACTACACTTGTCCCAGGGAGTGGATGGGATGGGACCATGGTTCATCAACAAAAGGGAAGAGCAGTAAATTCACATTTTCCAAATGAAGATCAATCACCAAACCCGTCCCCACTGTGCAGGGAGAACCCCAAAAATTGCTTATTCTCACAGTTTCAACCAACTGCATGCCATCAATACCGACTCGAGAGGACCACGAAATACCAAAATTCAAGAATCAAAGAAACACCATGAGAAATGTAAAACTAAAATGAAACTGGGAAACATACCATCAGTGACATCAATTCCTTTTGCAGCCTGCAGCCAAATTAAGGAAAATGTCAAAATCCCATTACTATAATCGCAATTAATAAGAATTCGTCAAAAGCCTGCTACAAATTTGACAGTCAAAACATGGAAAAGCATCCAATAATCAACATAGCAGATTTACTATAAACACTAGAAAGCAACATCAAATCGTACATTCCTCAGTTCTTGCCATCGTTTTCTTTCCATTCTTGTTCCATTCTTTACATTCTCCACAATCTCGTGAACGAAACAATCAATAAACCAGAAGAATGATCGACAAGAAATTTCACCTCTGCGCAACCGCGTTGGAGTCGATAGGATTAGAAGAAGCGGCAGGCTGCTTCAATGGAGAACTGGCGAGATGATGCTGCGAGATCGACGAGTTGTCGGCCGTCGGATTGGGTCTCACCTCCATATCCACAACGATCAATAACACAAAGAATCCTCTCCAATTAGATCGAATCACGAATCAAACAGACAATCAAATGCACAACAACACCGTCTTAGACTCAAAATGTTCCGATTCAATGATGAAATCGAGTGAAAATCACCAGTATTTCACTTTCTTTCTCGAGAAAATTGTTCGGTTAGTGGAGAAGGTGGATGAAGAAGACGGTGGCTTTCACTATTTCTTTTTATGTTGCGATGTGTCGTTAAATAATAAAAAGGATAATGTAATGAGATAGCAAATGGCATTTCCCCCAACAACCATCGATATAAAATAAAATTCCAATTTTTTCAACTTTGTGTTAGAAACTATAATCATGGAATTTTTTTTTTCCTTTTTATTTCATTAACAAACAAATTCATCATATCTTATTATTTAATTTGATCAAAGTTTGTCTTAATAAGATAAGTTTATTTATTTATATCAAATTTGTTAGTTGCGATGTAAGTGAAGACAGGCATATATATACATTTCTTTATATAGATTGTAGGCTTAAAATTTTCCATTCTCATTTGTGATATGTAATATTATGAAGAAAAAACAAGTTTTGTTGGCATCATTTGTTAATGAGATCCATGGTTTTATTAGTTGATATTTCCTTTTTATAAATCATTATGATGTTTAAAGACACTACCAAATGTAACTCCATAAGGGTTAATGTAAATAGTAAAGGACTTGGAGATAAAGATGTCCACGGAGCCCAGAGGTGGGGACGGGGACCAAAATTCTCCATTAAATTTTGCGAGAATCAGGGTAGAAATTTTCTGCGAAAATTCATGGGGATCGGGTTCCCCGCGGGGAATTATTCTCCGTTTAATTTTTTTTATAAAAAAAATCAATGGATTCTTTTTTTAATTAAATAGTTAATTTCCTATTGAAAATCTTCATTTTTAAATGGTTAATTCCAACATAAAATCTTCATTTAAAGAGGAATTTATTAAACCTCCTAATAGAAACAAAATAATAATACTCATCAAGTTATATAATTATTCATATGTAGTCCCAATGTTCAAGCAAATAGTTCAACCATATCAAATTATTTAAGCCATTAAACAATAAAACTTTAAATTTAAATATTACATATATAATAATAATAAGGTTCAATTACAAGTTTAATCCCTGAACCTTGAGGTTTGTGTCTATTTGGTCCCTAAACCTTCAAAAGTGTCAAATAGGTCTCTGAACTTTCAATTTTGTGTCTAATAGGTCTCTATCAAATTCGAAATTTTTAAAAATTAATTGATCTATTAGATATAAATTTGAATTTTGTATCTAATGGAACCCTAAAATTTCATTTTTGTGTCTATTAGACCCGTGAATTTTAAAATTTTTGAAAGTCCAAGGACTAAATTTGTAGTTTTGAAAGTTCAGAGACTAAATAAATACAAATCTCAAAGTTCAGGGACTAAATGTGGAATTTAACCTAATAATAATAACAATAATATTAAAAATAAATTAAAAATTTGCAAACGAGGTAGAGACGAGGAACAGGGCGGGGCAGGAACAGCGAATGTATTTTCCGTCCCTGTCCTCATTTAGCTCGCAAGGATCTTTTTTCCCACTCCTCCCTCATTCTCCATCCCGTTAGGAGTGGGGCCCTTTCCACAAGGTAAATGGAATCCCTACTTGGAGAGAATAGATTCAAGCTATGATGACCACCTACTTAAGATTTGATATTCTAAGAGTTATTTTGGCAATTAAATATAGAAGTCAAGTGGTTGTCCTGCAAGAATAGTCGAGGTGCATGCAAATTGACCAAACCACTCATGAATATAAAAAAGAAAGAAAAAGAGTATCAAATACAACTACACTACCATACTAAGAACTGAATTTTAAAATTAAAGAGAGAAATAATAAGGAGAATATTTGTAACCTAAAGACTTTTTTTTTTTTTTTTTTCTTTTAAGATCAACGAAGATAGAGGTCAGTTGTTACAAAATGTTGTAGTTAAATCAAAGAGAAAAAGAAAAAAAAAAAGAAGAAGATATTTGTAATTTAAATATATATATTTTTTTGTTCAACGAATGTAGAGATTGGTTGCAATATAAATATTTAATTTAGTAAAGTGAAGAATCAAAATCGACTAATATTTCACTTTCAATGCCGTGGTACCATTTCAATGGATAGGGAAGCAAGTTGCATTTGGCCTTTATTATGTGATCACTATGATGTTAGCCATTGATTGATAATCCTACAAAAATTGACTTTTAATTCAAAGTTTCATTTCTTTTAGAGGATAAGAAATTAAAAGGGTAATCTCAGTCTTATCAACTAAGATGTGATAAAAAGGGAATCTAATATAAACCGCCCACTCATTTATTAAACATCAAAATCAAGCATTTAAGTAGTTGGTACTCAATTTTCCAATGGAGATAAGCATTATTTATTTGTTTTTGTTTTTTTTTTTTTTTGAGATAAGCATTCTCTTTTCAATGAATTTTTTTTCCTTATTTTCTTTGTTTTTATTGCTATCTAAGCATTTTTCTCAGGTTCATTTCAATTGATTACACCAAACAAAACTATTTGATCCTTATATTATTAGACACTAAAATATCTATACGATATTTTATATCTCGAAAAAGTGAACAATTATTTGATCCTACAATATTAGACATTAAAAAATTGGTACGATATTTTATATCTAAAAGAAGGAATAGATCGCAGAGTGAAGATCTCAAGTACATTGCATATAATAGAACTTTTTGTGAAAAGCTAGGCATATGCAGTAAGAGGGAAAAGAATTTACTTTCTTGTCAATGAATACAGAAAAATTGGGAAAAGCAGTTAGTTCTTTTCCCCTTTATGAAGCACAATAAAAGAAACTAGTTGCTTTGCTATGCAGTAGCTATAAAACTGTCCTCTCAAGTGTATAAAGATTATACAGATGTAGTATTTGCTGTCCTGTACATGAAGAACATGCCAGAATATCTGGTGTGGATGATCTTATTTCCCATGGCTAAAATCATTTGGCAAATGAGAAGTCTGAGGGACTCCTAGTGATTTCATGTTCGGCACGAGCAGGGCGTGCTGTGGTACCGGGTTCGGTTGAACTTGGCCGTTGAACTGTCATCTCCTGCTCTCTATTTGTAACAGAATGTTCATGTTCTTGATGATCATGGGCTCTACTATGGTGTGAAGAAGGAGGTAGCTCTTCAATGTCCCAACGGTCGTGTTCGGCGTCGGATAGCCTGGGAGATGTGCTGCTGTGCTGCTGTTTGTGCAGAAGGTGAATGGGAGACATACCGTGTGTTGGAGTAGTTGGCCTGCTTGAGAATGGTGAGCTACCGTCTGGGTTGCGGTGGTGCTTCATGTTCTTCTTGGCAGAGTGGTGCCAGTTCTTCAATGCTGTCGCCACTCGTTCGTTGAAAATGGTTGGTTTCATGTTAGAGCCCATCTGGAATCAAGTGCATACAAGGTGATGAATGGCTATTCACTCTTGGAACTATTTTGAGTTTCAGATTTGCTCAAATTCAAGAAAACAGTTCATAGTATAATGATCTTGAAAAGGTGAAAAGTAAATAGAAGGGATTTTTGCTTGATGTTTACCTGAGTCACCAACGCATAGAGTGGAAGTGTCACATAACTGCATAGAACTTGTATGATGACCCTGAAAAAGTTGACGATTTCGGTTTCAGTTAGCGGTTCAAAGACGGGATGAAACTCGGGTTGTTTACAGATCTGCTTGTGAACTTACCCCATTGAGAGTCTAATGGCAATGTCTTCAATTCGCTGATGGAAGCAAGATCTCAAGCTAAATGCGTACTGAAAGAGAATTAAACAGAGTCTTAGAGGAAGTTTGCTGCATATGGTTCTCAGTGTAGATAATTCTAAAGTTAGAGAAAGAAGGGAAAAACAAATACTATCAGATGAAAAATGAAAATGGGATTGTCTCAATGGAATTTCTTACTGTGGTCCAAGCAAAGAAGGCAAGCTGAAATGCATTCTGCAAGCACAGAGTGAATGTCATTTTCTCAGGGATAATAACAAGTATTAGTAGAAACATAAGTAACACTTTTAAAAAGACATGAAGTTGGCTTTTGAGAAGTACCTGAAAGAGAACAAAGTGAATCAGAAAGAGAATAAGTTGTGGACGTCCGAACCAAAAGAGGTCGTCCCGGGGCTGAACAACGGGAACACCCTTCACAACATGGCCCCTTTCTTGAATTGTCAATCCCATCTGTGTTATGATAACATGGAGCTTCGTTCCCACCAATAGAATTATCTGCATTACATATAAGAGGCAAAAGTTGAATGAACCGTGAAACAAGACTATTGCTTAAAAATAAATGGTGAAGAGTATGGCAAAATGCTTACAATTAAGGAGATGAAAGGCAGCCATAGATATGAATACCACCCTGACATGGAATAAAAAAGAAGCATTCCTCAATAAATATTCAGATAGAAAGGAACTGAAAAAATGACAAATACATTTGTCTGAAATGCAGTGATTGTAAGCTTACCATGTGTATTGGTTAGGATGAACAGAACAGCAAATAGCCACATTGTTGGACTGCAGATTAGAAGGTTGTTCAAAATTTTATAATAAGTGTTAATAAATGAAATCAACTTCATTTATATAATTAAGAAACAAACCTAATCCCCACGACAACTTTAAAGTCATCTTCGAGAGATCTGCTAATGTATTTTTGGAAATCAAATTTTACTTCACTTCCAGGTGCCAAATGTGCCTGAAAAATGACTCAAGTTAAGAAGTATGGACTTGCAGAATCTCTATAGATAAACTATATGAAAAGTGGAGTCGATGCAATTTCATATATTTTGCTTACAACGATGAATCCATGTCTCAATGTCATGTAATCAACCTTGGTAACTGATCCAAAGAATTGTCTGAAGAAACAAACCTGCACGCAGAAATGGGGTGATGAACATCATGTATAATGTCATTGTTGTTGTGGATTTCATTGTATTTAAACCATAAAATACATACAAAAACAGTGGAGAATTCAAACGGTATGATTGTACACAGATGCAAAAGCAGGAGACTAAAGTTCAATGAGAACATTGTGAAAGTTATATATATGTACCCATCTGTATCTCTTTTGATCTTTTTCTATCAAAACATTGATGTAAGACTCAAAAGAGCCATCACCCTTTAAAATAATTTGCTAAGAGTTTCTAGGAAGAGTGAATAAGTTTAATTCTTCTCAGGTTGCCAAATTCATATTCATGAGAAAATTTCTTGATTTAATTTTGTGAAAAACACTCACAATCCAGAGGGAAATTGGTGTACGACTCCAAAAGTTCAAGTGTCGGCGTCCAAACGTTGTATCTCTTGCAAATCTAAACCTTGCCGGATCTGCAAGACAGAAGTTATCATTTCATAAGTTATGAATTGCCTAGGATTTCTAATGAATGCATCTGCAGTAAAAGATTATGACAGCATGACAAAATGACATCATGACTCCACAAGAAATGAAGCAAAATATTAACTATCAAAAAAGGACTTCGTCCCAAGCTGTTGAAAAAATCATCTGCAACGTGTACGAGATTCTATCAATTATTCATCCTAAGAAGCTCACTTAATAGCTGGTGCTGTTAATTGGTATTTGAAATCTTGTGAGTAAAGCACTGTAAAATCTAGCCATTTATATGGATTTTGAAGGAAATATACCATTATAGTACTGGTATTCAATTGTCTTAGTCTCATCCTCCCAGGCCTTCCATTTGCTCATCTACAATTAAAAGGAATTCGTGAGACAGATCAAGGGAAAGAGAGAGAGGCGTGGAAAAGGTTAAAGACTACCTTTGTTCTGCCCAAAGCCAAAGTGGTGACGCAGTATAAGATATGGAACACAGCCAATACAAAGATGAAAATATGGAGCTGGTGGATTCCATATGCCGACACAAAGGCGACTTGGCCCTGCAAAAATGTTCAGCCCAGAAAGCTTCAAATCACTTGGGAATATAGGCTCACTCAATTTCTATTAAACAAAAAAATGAAATACTGCAACCAGTAGAGCTGAGTTCAAATGGCAATAAGGAATGTGTTTAAACTTTAAAGAGATGTTTTACCCTATCAGCGCATGCATCGTTTCCTTTTGAGGCTAAAATACGCCTTGAACCATAGTCAGGATCTAAAAATTCAAGAAGTTTAAGACGGCTGTTCTTGGCTGCTTTTGCTCTTGCTGCACAGGGACGCCAAGTTGCCGCAAGCTCCCTTGAAACGCAAATTTGAGTGACAGCATCTTGGCCAATTGTTAGAAGTAGGGATATAAATCCCAACAGCATAAGCTCTTCATGAGACCATCAACAAGAGAGAAGGGAAAGAAGAGGGAGACAGTCAGCCTTTAACATAAGAAAAACCATTCCCAAAAAGTTGCGTTGACTAGATGGGCCTAATACCTGCTTTAACCTTTTCTAGAGCTTCAACAAGAGCTGGCTTGTGCCTTCTCTCCAGCCACTGCAAGAAAATGAAGGTTTAATTGACAAAATATATTAGATTAATGCAGCCATACAGAAGCACAACTTCAGCAAAAGATAACTTTTGCAGTGGCAAATATTGGAAATGCAAAATGAAATTCTAGCATCAAGCCAAAATCAGCATTCTACTGAAGTACTGTAATTGAAAAAGGCATGATACTTAAGCTCAGATTCAACAGTTTGGAGAATTTCCGCACATAACTGAGGTATACTTAGAAGAACGCCTACCTTTCCAATGAGGTGAATGATATGTTCAATGAAGATTGAAATAGCAACCAAGAAAAAACAAACAACAGCAACAGCCCAAGTTGAAGTATCTTCCAAAGTACGCTGCTCTTCTCCACAGCCAGCCATTGAGAATGGAAATCCTTATTAACAGAAACAAAGCTCTCAAGCGTACAGCGAAGAAATGAAAGCCTAGAAGGAAGTCCTTATTAACAGAAACAAAGCTCTCAAGCGTACAGCGAAGAAATGAAAGCCTAGGAGGAAGTCCTTATTACTAGAAACAAAGCTCTCAAGCTTAGAGAGAAGCAATGAAATTCTAGGAGGAGAAGGATGAGGCAAGTAGATGCAAAGCACAACTGTCTTCGTACTGTATTTATATTGTCTTATGCATGTGAGGAAGTTAGTTAATGACTTAAAATTAAGCATGGGAAGGTCTGCAACCAATGAGAGAGGAAGTAACGATGACTCACATCCTTTTGACCCTTTCCTAGAAGGGTTTGTCAAAGGATGAGGGAGAAGAGGGACCATGTTATATTGTGCTAGACTTGAGGCTTCACTTTTCGAAAATCAAATAGAGAATTATATATTAATTTTTCAAACCATAAGTTGATTTTTGTGTCTCTGTGTTTTTTTAATTTGTTTCTTAGTCAAAGTAAGGGGTTCTGTAGGCATTTTGAAGAAAAAAGAAATACAAATTTGAAAGTTTGCAGACTTTTGTTTATATAATATAGAATTATAAATGTGTGGGTGAGATTTCAAACCTTCCAACTTCTTTTTTTTTTTTTTGGTTCTTTTTCTAGAGTTCAACAAATGGGATAGAGATTCGAGCCTTTGACATTTTGGTCGAGAATATGTCTTAACTAGTTGAATTATACTTAGATTGGCTCAAACCTTCAACTTATAAGAAAAGAAACTAATATCTTGATTGTTGAGCCATCTCAAGTTAAGCGGTTTTGAAATCATTATTTACAACATAAATTTGGAAGATACGTGGACATCATTAGCTTAAGAAACTATAAGAAAACTAGAGAGAGGGAAAAAAAACTACATTTTAACCATGTGACACATAGTTAGGATAAATAGATAAACTACAACTATTAAATTAGGATTAAATTGATACCAAAAACAGAGGCAACAAAATATCCTCAACAAGCTGAGGGAAAGGGGTTAAACTGGAACAAAACAAAACAATGATCAACCCAAATTAGGATATTACAGAACGTAAGCTAACTTCGATGAGTAGATCAATCAATCAACCATCATGGAATTAAATTACTGCATTGACTATCATTACGTATCAAGACTTTCAAGTTCTGTATAATTCTCCTGCAAACAGCTACTTTGAACTTATCACATATATCCGAACAGTTCAAAATAATTTATTGACCCTACCCAGCCGAGCAGCAACGTTTGACGTGCCATAGTTGAAAAGTATTTCTCCTCTCCACATCAGAAGGGACCTCCAATAATTCAATGCTCGTTAAACCCCTCATCTCAGTTGCTGAAAACGAGCGCAAAACAGGACAATTCCACACGCGGTAGATTCGCTTCCATGTCAACTTCTTGTTCTGAATCTGAAAATCTCAAATAAATTAGGGGAAATTAACGAAACAGCCCAGAATTAATGGAGTCTTTTTTAGCCGTCGATTTTTGGGAGCTCCTCGCTGTTGGACTTTGATGCAGAAGACTTGAGGGCCAGGGCGCTCCCCAAATTTGACCGTAGATTGCAAGAGAAAATGCTCTGAATAATTTTCATTCTTGCTTGAAATTTTCTGAACAACTTCGTTTAACAGAATCGTCTTCGATTCCAGAAATTAAACGATCTGTTTGGATGTAAATGTGGCTGTGAATGAACGGTCTCGTTGGATCATCCCTCGGAATCAAGAAAAGCCTTGCATAGCCCTGAACTTGAATGTTAATTCACATAAAAAATAAGAACTTTCTAGAGTTTTACTTCTAAATATTATCATTTCAAAATTTTTTGGTTATATTTATTATCATTTCAAAATTTTTTGGTTAAAAAAATATACACATGTCAATTATCGTTGCGCTATACACACTTTGACAGCATGACAAATTTATTATCAATCTAGTCATTGAACTAATAATTTCATCTTTGTAATTTAAAACTTGTAAACATTTAGTCCCTCAAATTAAGATTTAATGGAGTTTATTATCTATTTAGATCTATAAATTGATTAAAGATCAAATGTGTTTGTAAACTATGAATAAAAAATCGCTATCTAATAAATTTCAATACAATGTGACGAGACTTTTTATGATAGGGATTAAATTATTATCAATTTAAACTACAATGACTAAATTGCTGCATACTAAAGCTTATTGACTAAATTATTACTAATTTAAAATTATAGTAAATTACAAATTAAAGTTTAGGAACTAAATTATTATTTAAACAGTACATAAATGAAATTTATTTTTTAACCAAAATTTTAATAGAAAAATACAGTAGTTTACAAATGAGGTTGTTTTGAGAACTATTGTTCTTTAGGAATTTGAAACAGGGATTTAAATTAAGAACCTCCCTATCAAACAGATTTTTTTTCTTTTTCTTTTTGAGTGCCTCCCTATCAAGGATCAAACAGATAATTAGTCAATCATGTGCATTATGCAAGAGAATAATGGGTAAAACAATGTTTATATTTCAAACAACATTCTTTTACTTATTTGGGTATTGGAATGTTGTTTTTTTATTCATAAAAAGTTAAAACTATAAACAGTAGAAAAAATTCAATTTTTACTCTTAAACTTGTCAAGTTGTATTAGTTTTCGACGTAAACTTTAATTTCATCAAATTAGATCCTGAACTTAGACAAGTGTTATAAATTTTATCCAATTTTCAATTTCCACTAATTATCCAATAATTTTAACAAAAAACAGTGTAAAAATCTCTATAAAACTCAATAATTTCAATAAGATTAAGTTTTGCACAAAATTAAGTTTGATCAATGCATAAATTAACTATTGAATAACCTTGCAAAAATTCACAAATCTCAACAAAAATTTAGTTGTAATGTCATTTTTCTTTGAAGTCAATTTTGTACATACATATGTTTTAGAATTCATTGAATGCATATGAGAATACGTTATTTATCGATCTTTCAAACAAAAACTGATTATACATACATATGTTTTAGAATTCATTGAATGCATATGAGAATACGTTATCTATCGATCTTTCAAACAAAAACTGATTAGAGGGTTAAAATTGCAATACTTTTTTTTTTTTTTGGATCAGAAATTTCAAGAAAGAAACCATCACCCAACTACAAACAGCCCCTCTCAATAATGAGAGGTAACACATCCTCTGGAAAACACTCTTCCCAGACCAAAGAATTGCCAGAAGAATAGGCCAAAGCAGCTAGATTATAGGCAGCTTTGTTCTCTTCTCTTGGAATTTTACAAAAAGTGCAAATGTTCACAACGTGAGAAAGACTAATGGCTTCATCAATGAACAGACTAACCTCCAAGAGATCCGAACTAGACCGGTTCAGAAGATTAGTGACTTCGAGAGAGTCTGATTCCACAAGAAGGGGAGGGTTACATCCCTTCCAAAGAGAAGCAATCTGCTTAAGACCGTCCACAACCGCTTTCGCTTCGAGCACCTTCACCGACCACTTACGATCCACAAAAGTCATCCCGCCGAGGATGGGAGTCCCATTCCAGTCTCGCACCACCCACCCTGTGCCACCTCTGTTGAGGCTATCGGACCAGGTGGCATTCGCATTCATTTTCCAGAAGCCCTCCTGGGGAACCCGCCAGCAACCAGATAGTTGTCCGCTATCCTTTGCCTGGCGACCCGATGACGATTGCTTCTCCCTCAAGTGCAAATCCAAAAGTCTTTCTGTAGAGAGAACCAATGCCTCAACATCAGCGATCTCCTTTCCAAGACGGATTTGATTCCTCCTTTGCCAGACATTCCACATCAGAATCATAGGACCTCTCAAGTCCTCGATCTTTGAGTTTCTTCTAATACAGTCCCAGTAATCCAGAGGGGACCATCTTCCCCTGCCCAAAGAAAAAAAACTAACATTAATGGGGAAAAAACGATGCCATAAACGTTTAACATACTTGCACTCCCACAGCAAATGGCTAGTCGTCTCTTCAAAAACCCTGCAAAAAGAACAGCCCAATTGCAATACTTTTTAAAGTTTAGAGTTAAGATCACAACATTTATTTAAGTTTGAGGTGCAATTTGATGAAATTGAAGGTTTAGAGTAAAATTAATACAACATGATAAGTTTAGGGATAAAAAATGATTTTTTTCCAAAAAGTAACTACCTGTTATAAATACACTTTTATAAATGGTAGATATTCATTGGACTACATTGGAGCCTACTTTGATTGCTTGGAGCTTACTCACTTGGAAGACTATAAATATGTGTAGTATGAAGGTTTTAAATAAGAGTGAGATATACCAAAAGGAAAATTCACTTGACAATAGCAATCTATCTACTTTGCTCTCCTTTTCTACATTGTGTTCTTAAGTTTCTTAAGTTGTTCTTGTTCACAACACTACCTAGGTTGTTTTACTATTTACTCAAAAAAAGAAAAGATCGTTTTACTCATGGTTAAATTATTTATATTATTACAGGTAATTGTTACTTTTCGTGTACAAACTATTGATCTTCAAAAAAAAAAAAAAAAAAAAAAAAAAAAACAAACAAACTATTGATCTTTTTTTTAGTACAATAGGGGTTGGGGGGATTCGAACCACAGACCTCGTGGTCGTTAATACATTCAATATGCCAATTGAGCTATGCTCTCTTTGACTCGTGCATCAGCCATCAGTTGCACCTTCTAAAAATAAAGGATAAATTATTTTTAAAATTTTAGGTTTGTGTATATTTGATATTTGAATTTTAGAAAGTATCTAATATGCCAGTAAATTTTTAATTTTGTGTCTATTAGGTCTTTAAAATTGCAATTTTGTATCTAATATGTCCTCGAATTTTTTATTTTGTGTCTAATAGGTTCTTGATTTGTACGATATTTTAAAATTCACAAACCTTCTAGATACATAATTAGAAGTTTAAGGTTTTATTAGAAATAAATTTTAATTTTATATTTAATAGATCAACTAATTTTTTTAAAAAAAAAATTCAAATATATCAATGATCTATTAGACACAAAATTGAAAGATATGAACCTATTACACATTTTTAGAATTCAAAAATATATTAAATATAAAATTAAAAGTTCAATAATCTATTAGACATCTTTTAAAGTTCAACAACTAAATATATAAAAACTTAAACGTTTGGGAACCAAACTTGAAATTTAATCAAACATTAATTATTAGATTTTAGCCCACTTTTAATTGGTTGATCGGTTTAAAAGAGTTTAAAAAAAAAAAAAATAAACTTTGATTTTTTTCAAATCGAAATGAGTAGGTCTACGTCGACGTCAAGTTTCACCTTCACACCGATTAAGTCACATAACCTTACCCCTAATTTTAAATTAAATAACTAGATATCAACCACATGTATTTCATTATAGAAATTTGTCTTCACTATATAATATATATATTTTTTATCCACCTGTCAAACCTTGGATAAATTCATATATATACACATATATTTAAAAGCCAAAAAATCTTTGTCAAAATGACCGATATTTTAAAATATTTTTTAAAAGTACAACATCATACAAAATATTATTAGTAGGACTTAAATTTCTAAAAGAGAAAATAAATAAAAAGTCCTAAAAAGAAAGTGGTCATAAATCTAGATTTGATTATTATATTCCTTTCCCTTTTCCTATGAAATGTCAAATTTTCTACGAGGCATCTAATCCTTACGTAAAAAAGTAAATTCAAATTCTCACTCCAACATTTATAGAATTTCAAATATAAAAGGTGGTTTAATAACGTTTTCTATTTTTCGTATTTGGTTTATTGTTTTCAATTTTTTGACAAGTATACGTGTTTGGTAATTAATTCTTACTTCTCTTTTCTTTTTCTTCTTCTTTTTTTTTTATCCGAAAAAAATGTTCCTAATGTTGTATTCAAATTTCAAGGAAAAATTGATTTTCGATTTCTTATTTATTGTTCTTTTGTTTCACATTCAAGTTCTTAAAAACATAAACAAATACATTATTTTATTACGTTTGCGTACATCATAAATATGAGAGAAATGAGAAACAAATATCTAACACGTTTTTATTTTTTACAATATACATAAAATAAATAAATAAATAAGCAGCAAAAAATGAGAAAGGAAACATTATCCCAATCTTCGAAACAAACAAATATGCATTAAAATGCCATCCAAGCATTTGTTGACAGAGCTTCTGACAGACAAAAGTCACATCCCCTAATAAATTAGGCAATTGCAACTTGCAAAACCAAGCTCCCAAAACAAACAAATATTAGTCAGAAATAACCAATTATTTAATTCCAAATAAATAGATAAAATTTTGACTTTTATCATACCCTTCCTTTTATTTTTTATTTTTTCCTTCTTCTTAGCTATGACTTAGAATTACCTTCAAAAGAAAAAAAAAGTTATGACTTAGAATTATGTCATCATAAACTCTTTTTACTTCTTCAAAAGTGCCTTTTCAATCTTATTGGTAATTTGTTATATTATTCAGCACAGTTTTTTTAATTGCATGAAAATAAGAAAATATGATTTCCTTTGTCTTATTTTTTTAATTTATAGTCCTAAGAGAAGGGGGAAAATGGAGGTGATAAAACTTATCTTTTAAATTTCCAGAAAATTTTAAATCATATTTTGATGGGTGAATATTTACACTTGTATCAAATTTTATATATTTTGAATGTTATGTTTTGGTCAATTTTTTATTTTTTGAGATCAACATGTGGGGATGAGACTCGAATCTCTGACTTTTGCTCAAATTGGCAAAAAATACATTTACTTTTATCATTACTATTATATATTTTTATGCATGCATTAAAAGGTAAATCTTTCATGACACCATATAAACTTGTGTTTAAAGTTACATGTACCCAACATAGTACGAAACTTGTGTTTAAAGTTACATGTACCCAACATAGTACAAGTTTAGTAATAGAAGGCCTAAAATTTTCATGAATGCAATATGAAAATTTGACAACAATAACCAAAACAAATGTTTTTATGAAATTTCAAGGGTTAAAAAAAATCAAAATAATAGTGTGTTTGAAATAACTTTAAAAAATATATATTTTTCAATAAAATCGATTTTTCTATAAGCACTTTGAAAAAATGCATAATATAAAGTGTGTTTAGTATAGCTTATTGAGTAATTTTAAGTGATCAAAAATGGTTTTTTTTTTAAATCTTAATAAATAAAAAGTACTTCAAAAAAACTGGAATAATTTTAAAACATTTTTTGAAGAAACACTAGATAGATGGATTATCCAAAAATTACTTTAAATGATTAATCGAAAATCCTCAAAATATGTAATAAAAAATAAAAAAAAAATTATAATTAATAGAATCACTTTTGAATATAGTGCAACCAAACAAATTTGTTATTTAAAATGTTTTTAAAAAAATGTAAAATATAATAATATTTTTATTGATTTTTTTCCAAAAATATTTAAATTAGAAGTTATTCCAAACGAACCATAAGACTTAAACCTACAATAAAGGCTTGCGAGCCATAATTCATAGTTTTCAATAGAATGAACTTTTAATTTTCACTTGAAAACAGAAGAGATGAAACATCAACATTTTGAATTAATTCACTACAATTTTTCAATATAGCGATGTGAAACAAATATCATTAATTTGATTCAAACACAAGGCGTCATAGAATTTATAAAATATCTAATGTATAAAGAGAAGAAAAATATCTAATAGAAACCTCAAACTTAGACCTAGCAAGGTAGAAAATTTCAATTAAGACAAAGCTAGCTATATGTATGTGATTATGATGTGGTCCAAGTTTCTGTCGTTTCCAATGTCTTAAATGTAGGCTTTGTGTAGCAGTTGTATCCAACCACTCTTTTGTAATGGCCACTTGCAAATTGCAATAGCAAAGAGGCAATTGAATGGCAGGGTCAGGGTCTTGTTTGATGCTACAATTCAATGACTTAGCCAATGAGGATGATGGTAATAAACTTAAATGCATTTTTTTCCCTTTTTCTTTCCTGGTCATTTATTGCCTCAAAAGTTAGTTGATGATAATTTTTACCTAAAAATAGGTGCATTAAAAATATTGATATTTAGTCCTTGGTTTGGATCATTTAAATTAATGTATAGGGTAAAGGTATTTGATGTGGAGAAAAATAAATTTGAATGTTAGATATTGAGTGTGGTGACTTGGAGAAATTATTTACTAATTATTTTTGTTTTCTTTCTTCAGAAAATCAAACCAATTTTGGGGGGGAAAATGAGAGAGATTCCAATTTTTCCTTATTTTTTTTCCTTTTGAGTACAACAAATGTGGAGGTGGAAAATGGGAATTTGAAGTTTTGATCTCATAAGACAATATAAGGTTCTAAACTATTGGGCTATATGTGGAGAATCAATTTATTTTTTTAGTATTTTTTATTTTGATTGGAATTCTAAAAAATATATTACAAAAAAATAATTTGTTATTAATAAGCTTATCTTTCTAAATTAAAAAATGTCCAATGCGCCTTAAAAATCATGTTTTTAAAAATGGTCAGTGTGGGACATAAGACCCTACAAAGCTCCTAAATACTCAGAAATATTTTTAAAATCAATAATAGAACTGTATATTAAATTTAAAATCCTTAATAGAGTCGTATCTTTGAAGTCATCATTTTCAACAAGGTCGAATCCAGTTTTCTCCCTCTTCTCAAAAACTTGAAATTTTCCAAGGATTGTGGCTTGAACGATGGTTGGACTAGTTTCTAATGAACACAGTCTCATTTGTTAAATTCCAAAAAAAATAAAAAAAAAAAAAACCACCAATGTCCCAAATACAAGAGTTAGAAGCTACTGAATGTCTACGATCAATTAATTAAGTTCAACGTTGTACCTAGTGAGAAAGTGAAAATCTGAATGTGGAAGGTTGAATGGAGTTGAAACGATGGGAAGAAATTGTAAAGTTGGAGAGGGAAATGAATGAGGTAGGTTATGGGAAGCGTGATCGCTTAGGGGGCTTTTTTTTTTTTTTTTTTTTTTTTTTTTTTTTTTTTTTGGGGGGGGGGGGGGGGGGGGGGAGTTGGGTTGGTTTAGAAAGCCCAACCAGCATTTGGGAGGGGGAGTTGGGCTGAGTTGTGAACTGCCCACTTCATCTTAATTAACTCGATGGAGTTCAACAGTATACCACTGTTGAACTCCACACGTTTTCGTTACTCGCACAACTCTCTCTCTCACTCATTCATGCATCTCTCCTCTTCACGAAACCTTTCGTCTCCTCGGTTCTCTCTCTCCCTCGTTCCTTATGCTCACTCGTTTCTTCGATGGAGATGGAGTTGGATTTGGGATTCGATGTGTGATTTCGTGTTTTGCTTCTTCAAGGTATGCTAATCTGCTATTTTCTTCATCTTCACCCTCTCATATTCTTTCCCATTTTTTGCCCACTCGTTTCTTCGATGGAGACGGGGTTGGATCTGGGATTCGATGTGCTATTTGGGGCTTTGCTTCTTGAAGGTAGGGGTGTGCACGGTTCGGTTCGGTCCGGTTTTGACCAAGACCGATGACCGAACCGAACACGTCTGTTCTGAGGTGCCATAAACCGAGGAAATTGATGTTTTCTTCGGTTTTCGTTACAAACAGAACCAATCGGTTTCGGTTTCAACCGGTTCGGTTCGATTTTTAACCTAATTTTGCTTACATGTTTTACCCAAGTCCCAACGAAGAGAAACAGCAAGAGATGAGGGCAAGCGGCAAGGGAAAGATGAGGTTATCGGCGGTGAGAAAAGAAGAAAGTAAGTAGCATAGCCGGCGGCCATAGGTGGTTGTGGTGGTGAGACGTTGGTGGTGGCTGCGAGAGTGAGACATCAGCGGTGGTAGGGGCAAAGATGAGGAGGAAAAGAAGAAGATGAGATTAAGTTGGAGAGAAAAAAATGAAAGGAAAAGAAGAAGATGAGATTAAGTTGTATGAGAAAAATGAGAGGAAAGAAGAAGATGAGATTAAGTTGTATGAGAAAAATGAAAGGAAAGAAGAAGATGAGATTAAGTTGTATGAGAAAAATGAAATGAAAGAAGAATGTGAGATTAAGTTGTATAAGAAAAATGAGAAGAAAGAAGAAGATGAGTTAAGTTGTATGAGAAAAATGAGAGGAAAGAAGAAGATGAGAAGGTGAGAATCGGAAAATCGTAGAGGGAAAGAGAAGAAAAGAGAGAAAGAGAAGAAGTGATGGAGATTGATGGTTGATTGAAAGGAATAGTACAATCAATCTATCAAAGTGACACCTAGGGTTTTGAGCTTTGGGTATTAACCATTAGATTGTGGATTGGACTAAAGGTTTTTTTTAAAGTTAATTATAAAGTTTGGTTCGGTTCGGTTTTTTTTTGGTTTTTTAAAAGGATGAACCGAAGGCCAAACCGAAAATGTCTGTTTTTTAAAAGTTTAAACCGAAAAAATTAAAAATTTTCTAGAAACCGGACCGAACCAGTCGGTTCGGATCGGTTCGGCTCGGTTTGTCAGTTTGGGTCGGTTTTTGCACACCCCTACTTGAAGGTACGCTGATCTGCTATTTTCTTCATCTTCACCCTTTCATCTTTTTTCTCATCTTCTCAGTTTTTTTGTCTTCTTCAGAAATCGAAACTCCAACTCCCTCTGCCTAGATCTGTAATTGTAGCTCTCTGTTTTCATATTAACACGTGATTTTACTCACGAGGAAATCTTTTTTATTTGGTATATCGAAAAACTCAGCCCTCGATTTGTCGATATTTACTGTACATGCACTATTACTTCACCTTCCATTCCTAGATTCGTTAGATCCGTAACCCCACGCAACATTCATCTACTCCTTGTTCCTTGAATCGATTTTCTGTTTTCCTAATTTCTTTTTTCATAACCATAAACGATTCATCGCTCTCCCTTTCGGAGTTGCATGTCGATTTCCTCGATATCCCACGCTCCCCTCACCACTCTACACCCTTTTTTAACCAAGCTCTTGCCGGAGTCCTTGCTTTTCCTCCATTGGACCATCCACTCATCCATAACTAACCTGTCAAACGATTGGGTTTGTTTGAATGAATGCATGTACCATGTGACGGATGAGTGAGGAACTTTATGGTAGGAGACTTGATGTGTGATTTGAGCTTGGTTGGGGGAGGGGGTCGGACAGGTATGTTCTCTAACCCTTCCGGCCGATGATGAACTGTATAGTGTCCTAAAATTAAATTTTTTTTCTTTTCCAAACATTATTTTTATATACATCTTTGGTACATGCATACTGATTTATTGTTTACGTTTTTTACTTGCATATTGATTTGTTGTCGATTGTTTTGGGATTTTCGTTGATTTCTGATTTTTGGTTATTGCATACAGATTTCTTGTTCATTGTTGACTTTTTTTTGGGTTTCTGGATTCACTTCCTTTTTCCTTTTGTACTTGGCTACTGATTGGTTATGGCTAGAATCATGTTTTAGTTCCATCCTACTTTCTAATATGGTCTCTATTTTTTTCAATACTGATGTTTTTTTTCAATGTTTCACGATTTTGATTGAGGTATGTTGTACTTACATACAAACATGAATGAGTTCAATGTATTATTGAGGCCATTTTTCCTATTGTTGCTAAACTTGTTTGTCTACCAATTTTTTGTCCTATGTTAGACAATTCGAATTTCCGTTGACCATAATAGGTCAACTTATTCCTGAGGCCGATTTTTCTTTACTTACTATAGCTGTATTTTGAACCAAATTTGGAATGCCCTTCTCTGAATTTGTCTTATTCCACCTTTCGGTTGGATAAGTTTGGACTATCATCTCCATTATAAACATGTCAGACGTTTTCTGCTTTTTCTTTTAAGTGCAATAAATTGTATCTGCCACAAATATTTTGGGTGTTTGAATTTACAACCACCATCTACTTTTCTTTGGTTGCTTGGAAAACATTATTAACTTAATGACTAGCAATAACTTAAAAAAGGGTAGGTGGGAACAACTCATTTTCTATTCCTATATATCCATCGGCCCCATGTTTTCATTTTGAGAATCCTCCACTGCATATATTGGTTTCTTATTCCGGTGAGTGATGTCTAATGATTCCTTTCCTTCAAATTTCGTACATTGTTTTTATTTCACAATTCCTCATTCCTTGTATTTGAATATCAGTTTCACCACCTCCTCTGTGCACTTCAAGAACCGGAAGACTCCTCCCGACGCAACTCCGTTCCACCTAAGGTACACCAATCATATTTAAGGGCAACATTTCTTTAGTTCAATGTATTATGTTCTTCATTTTCGTTCTATCTAACATAATCTTTGTAATATGTGCAGGCTCAAACTAATAATTATCGCACACATTAGTTTGAGGTTTGGAATGCAAACTTTTTACCATATACATCTGTTTTTTTTTCTTTTTTTATGTTGTATTTAATTTGTGCTTTATTTCTGTTTATACACTTCTTTTTTGTAATGGTGACAATTACTTATGTGTAAGTTTGTTTGAACTTTTTTAGCCTCTGTTCCCATTATTTTCCTTGGTTCAAAACTTGATACCAATAGATTTGTAATGAACGGTTCAATTTTGATTTGAACCATAATTCGTTTATATTAAACTAATTTTTATTATTTTGAATCTTGTGCAATACTAATATTACATTCATTAATGAATATATTGATTACTGTTGAATTTTAATTGTATTCAGTAATTAATGTATGACTAGGTTTATATTAATTCAAGTTATTGTTGATGTCAACTAAATAATAATTTTGACATTTATGACGCCATCTAAAAATTATTTTTCGAACAAAAGTTTGTGTCTCACAAAAAGTCTAAATAATGAGTTGGAATTGTGATATACTAAACTATAACAATGAACATTTTTCAAAAGTAAAAAAAATAAAATAAAAGTAATTTTTTTTCAATCAAATAACAAAGATGGTTGATAAAAACCTTGTTCTGCATTAACTTTCCAAATTAAGGTGGAACGGTTCAATGTTACAAGTATTCTAAAATTATGGCATATGTGAAATATCGTTTTTATAATTTACCAATCTTGAATTAAATATTAAAAATGAAGACAAATATATTCAAAATAAAAGGATAAGAAAAATGTTAACTTAGAAGTAAGTATTGAATTTGTCACTTTGAAATAGGTTGGAAACAATAGATTTGTACATTAAATTAAAATCCTATAATGATATATTGCTTATATTATAATTGCTTATTTCAGGAATACAAATAAAGGTATATTGCTTATAGTTAAAATCCTAAACCACATACCATAATTGAAAATATGTGTTTTTCTTAGGAAAGTTCAATTTCTTTTTTTTTCTTCTTCGTGGATGAAAAATGTGTTAGCTTGAATTTCTTAATCTTAGTAGTGAGATTTTAAAAACCTAAACCATATATCATAATTGAAATTATGTGTTTTGCTTAGGAAAGTTCAATTTCTTTTTTTTTTCTTCTTCATGGATGAAAAATGTGTTAGCTTGAATTTCTTAATCTTAGTAGTGGGATTTTAAAATCCTAAACCATATACCATAATTGAAAATATGTGTTTTGCTTAGGAAAGTTCAATTTCTTTTTTTTTTTCCTTCTTCGTGGATGAAAAATGTGTTAGCTTGAATTTCTTAATCTTAGTAGTGGGATTTTAAAATCCTAAACCATATACCATAATTGAAAATATGTGTTTTGCTTAGGAAAGTTCAATTTCTTTTTTTTTTTTCTTCTTCGTGGATGAAAAATGTGTTAGCTTGAATTTCTTAATCTTAGTAGTGGGATTTTAAAATCCTAAACCATATATCATAATTGAAAATACTGCTTAGGAAAGTTCAATTTCTTAAAACACATAAAATCGTAATACCCTAAACCCCAGAAAACAAAAAATCTAAAACCCGAAACCCTAAAACCCCTAAACTCAAAATCCTAAAATAAACCCTAAAACCCTAAATCCAAAACCCTGAAACCCATAAACCTCTACATCCCAAAACATCCAAAACTCCAAAACCCCTAAAACCCGAAGTCCTAAAATCCCTAAGTCCTAAAATCCCTAAACTCCAAAACCCAAAACTCCAAACCCTAAATCCTAGGACTCTAAGAACTGAAACCCTAAAAACGTAAACCCTTAACCACTCATCGTAATCTTAGTAAAATTTGTAGGGTTGCTCGTTCCCTGATATCATGGTTAACTGCGTACACTTTGAATTTAGGATTATGGGTAGGGCAAAGTTCTATGTGGTCTTCGTTGGCCGTAACCCTGGTATTTACATGAGTTGGCATGAATGCCATGGACAAGTCCATGAATATAGGGGAGCAATTCACCAGTCCTATGCAACGTTTGCAGAAGCAGAGGTTGCATTTACCCAGTTTGTAACCAATGATCAACATGTTGCAATGCTGGCTAGTGGAGTTCCATGGACCAATTCTACTAAGAATAATGTTGATGTAGGACAATGCAATAGTACTGTGCTAATTTTATTGGGGTTCTTTGTTGGAATGATCATTATGTATGGATGGATTACCTTAATTGGACATTAGTGAAATTACTGTACCAGATACATCTGACAACTCAACTCAACTCTGCACCGCAAACACAAACTTCCTGACTCAATTCAACTCAACTCTGCACCCCAAACACAAACTTCTTGAACTTACTAACAAACCAACTCTGCCCAACTCAACTCAACTCTGCGCGCCAAACATCCCCTTAAAGGAGTTGTCTAAATAGGCATGTGATATGGTTTTTGTAGCTGTAAAATTGCTAAATGTAATCTAAATTATCCTACAATTTGACTAACGCAGAGGGGTGTTTTTGCAATGATTTCTACCTTAGGATTTAAGAGAAATGAAGGCTAATTTTCTCGTGGATATTTTTAACCAGTTCAAATACCAGGTATTTGTGACTTGTGTGTACACAAAGTCCATAACTTTGAGTTTCGATTTTTTAAAAAAAAATCATTTGAAAAAACCACACTTGTGAATTTTCATTTACTAAATCTCAGATGTAGTTAAGTTTACACGTTTTACTAGCATTTCAAATAGATATTTTTTTGTGTTTGGTTGTTTTATTCTTTTTTTTTTTCCTTTAATTACCCATAATTCTAGGATTTTGTTAGAAGTATTTTAGTCCATTCAAATATTTTAAATTACCTGTCATCTAATCGTTTTGTTATTTTTCCAATAAAAAAGAAGTAGCTTGTCATTTTGCTAAATACATCTATTTAAATTTAGCCACTCATCTGGTTATCCCGGTGTTCTTCTTGGGTGAAGAACTTGGGCTTTCACCAAGCCCATTTTTCCAAGGACCATGGACCGATGATTGTGTTCCCTCCTCAAATCACAAGCCCAACCACTCACTTAGGCCCTATAATTCACTAAGACAAGGTTTACACATATTGAAATGACAAGGGATCCGAATCAAAATTAATCCGAATAAAATCAATAGAAATAGAAATGTTATTCAAATAGAATTCATTATTATTAAGTATCATAACAATAAAATTTAATAATATAATACAATTTAAACTTAGAGGTATGATTGTTGCTCTAATCAAATTATATTCATATTTATTAGTTGATGTAATTTTATTTTAATTAATTATTACTTTTTAATATTAAATAAATAAAAATTTATTATTGATTATTATCATCTTAATTAAAATTTATATTGACATATTATAATTAGTTAAAAATATGAAAGGGGTATCTTAGTAATTATAATATATCTAATTTTTATTCTGATTCTCGATATTCTGATAAACAACATGAACATCAATGAAGTTCTGATTTTGATTCCAAACAGCTCCTAGTAAACAACAATAAAGGAACAACATTCTCATTCTGATTGATTTCATTACAATTCCAACTTATGCTAATTCCTTGTAAGTAAATGGGGTACTAAAATTTGTACTCTAGAATCAGAAACCTATATTTGTTAGAAATTGTCTAGAATTAAAATATGAATCACACATATAATAATGACTATAATACCTCTTTCATATTTTTAGCTAATTAAAAAAGTATTAACTAAATAATATACTCTATACTTTTTTAATTAAAATAACCATAACCAATAATATTTTATTTTATTACTAATTTATTTTATATTAATATTATTTTAGAATTATGCTGTAGTAATATTTTTATTTTAACAATTTATTTAATATTATCAAATAATAAATAACTAAAATAAAATTACATCAATTGAGAGGAGCCTAAAATTAAAATTAAAACTCATTTTTTAAAACAATCAATATCTCATCAACATTAAAAATTAGAAAGAAGTATTTTGTAAACTTTTCATTCCGTTCGGTTTTATAACACACAAACCAAACCGAACAAGCATAAGTTTGTATTCTCCCACCTTTAAAATCAAAAGAACTAAATATAGCATATATAGCATAAAATCAAACAAAACTAATCAGATAAACTCAACTCAAATTTTTCAATTTTTTTCCCTATTTTATGTACACCCTCATGCACAAGTAAAAGAGGAAAGATGTTTGAGATAAAAAGTGAAAATCCATCTTTATATGGGAAAAAGAAAAACTAGGCAAAAAAAGTCTATACAAAAACAGTGAGAGGGAGAAAAAAGAACAAGGCTAAGAAAAAGAGAAGTTTTGAGACCACTCTCTCATGTTCTTAACACTGAAAAGTGAAGAAACAACTGGAAATGGAGGATGGGAATATTTCCTCTGTTTAATAAAGTTGTTCTTTCTTGTCATACAACCATCTCCACCTGCCAAAAAAAAACTTTACATGTAAAAGTATGATCTAAATTAACTTAGCTTTGAATTAAAGAATCTAATTCCTTTTTCAACTTTCTAATTACTTTGAATAAAATTGAACGGATAAAGTTAGAGAATCTAATTTCTTTTCTATCGTGTTTATCTGTCTTTATAATGTTCTCGAATTAGTTTTTTAAATATCTGAAGTACTTTTACTAATTTAAATTTATTTTGTATTCATGGTCATATTTTACAATATTTTAAAACGTTAAAAAAGATGTCTTGAAAAAAAACTTCAAATATTTTTAATTCTATTTTTGAGGAATAATGTCCACTCAATTAGAGTGGATTTAAAAAGGTTTGTTAGTGAAAATTATTTGGTTACATAGGTCAAATTTTAAATACAGTGAGAACTTTTAAAAGAACACCTTGATCACTAAAAAAAATACTTTTTACTTAAAAGCATCCCTTTTAAAAAAAGAAAAACATCAAATAGTATTTTTTTTTTTTTTTATGCTTACCCAAAAAGGTAAATAATTTCACTAAGACCCACCACACAAAAATTAGAGTTTAACAATATAAGTCAAGAATAGCCAATTGCATAGTTTAACTAATAAGAAAAAAAAACATATACATTTGTTTTAAAAATATGTTTGAATTTACATCCCTACCTTATCGAACTAAAAGAAAAATTCAATATTAAAAAATCACGTATACATTTTGTAACAATTTTTTTCATCAAACACATGGAAGTGAATTTTTAATATGACAACTTAAATATATGTGAGTGTAATGATTCAAATCTAAGACTCTACAAAATGGGTATTAATGAATTAACTAACTATAAAAATTTGAAATGCACATCCACTCAAACACAATTCTAACTTCTCTAAGTACTAAAAAACTCATACTTATAGATCTAAGGATCGAATCAGTTTAGAAAACATACCAATAGTAGTCCCATCTGGGTCGGACTTTGGTCATCCGATTGTGGCCGTAGGGGTAGTCGGTCTCGGCCCTCTTGGTGTTACGGAAGGCGCAGCAGCCGATGGAGTAAACACCGATGAGGAGGACGACGACGACGACGTTGAGGACCGAGAGCTTGTGCCAGTCCCTTCGGACATCCTCGAGGACACCGGCCTTGCAAGAGTCGCACTCGTAGCACAACAAGTTGGGAGCATTGTTCCACCGGTAGCAGTCTGGATCCTGCGCCACCATCGCCGCGGCCGCCGTCCCGTCGTAATTGCACGCTGTCGGCGGTTTGCAACACCCCGACTGTGGACATAAACCAACAGCGTTAGTTTTTCTTTTTGCTTTTTGTTAAAGATAAAATGATTTCTTCTCCAACGTTGAAGAAAGAAAACAAGAGAAATTTTACACTTCTTTTTTTCTTTTTATTTAATGGTCGTGTAAGGTTAGTATCATAATTTTTTTTTTTAGAAAATTTAATTACGTGTCTGAATTTTTTAATTGTAATTTTATGTAGTTATATTCATTAACACTAGCCATGTGGACGTGGTATGGGATTTGAAATATTACAGCAAGGATAAAGCACTCTCAGCTCAAATTTATCATGTTGAGAGAGATTTGTAGATATTTTTAAAAAAATTTAAAAGCGCTTAATTTGTTTTATGAGAAAGAAATTGTAGAATGCTTTAGACAAATCTAAATGTAAAATCAAACATTAAAGTGATTTGTCAACAACATTTTTTTTAAATACATACTATCAAAGTACTTTTACTAAATTATTTATTTTAAAAGCACTCTCAAACATATTTTAAATAGAGATAACAAAAAAAAACAACTAGCTAAGTCGATAAAAATAAAATAGGGGCACAAATTTTAAAGAGAATTTATTTTAAAAAGTGTGCATGTTACACATTCATGTCCAGCTCTTTTTGTTATCTTTGCATGTCAAGTCAAGTTAAACCCACCAATATTTAGCCAAACTTCAACATTTGTCAGCTATTTATGTGTTCCAAAAGTATATATAAAAGACTAAAAATAATTTTTAAAAGTTAGTAGTGTTTGATTAAATTTTTAAAAAAATATATTTTTAACCTGTTAAAACTAGTTAAAATTTTCCGATAATTAATTTTCTTGTGCTTACAAAATAAGTTCTTGTGCTTAATTTTTTCGATAATTAATTTTCTTGTGCTTACATAATAAGTTCTTCGCATATAATCATTTTTCTTCCAAAGGCATCCCAACTTGCTCAAGTATAGTAGCTTCAAGATAAGTTTTGTTCTTAGTTGAAGTTATTCGTAAATAATCTTAATTCACAATTTAGAAACATAATCTGAATTCAAACTTTTTAAAACTCATAGACTTAAAACAAACACAACCATCTACTAAATTCATAAAACAAGCATCTAAAAAAACCATTAATCAAAACTTTCAAAATAACCCAACAAAAAATGAAGCATCACCTGAATTGGAGTCATATCTCTCTCAAGATAATCAAGAGGAGTCCAAGAAGCAAGTTTAGCGCAAGTCTTAGATCCCAAAAGACAGCTTCTAATAGTGAGCCAATACCTTGGATCCTTAATCCTATTCCTCAACCAAGGTGAGTACTGCTCCAAATGGTACTCTCTATAGACCCTTCCGCCCGGCGCCTCAACGCCGCCGCCGCGGCCAGTGACGATAAATCCAAAAATCGTCAGCCCCATAAGCGTGGCTATTAGAAACAACATGATCACTAGGTAAACCCACAACGCCCAAGCAACGTTGAAACAAGCACCAATGAAGCCAGCCAATGACACGACGAGCACCACAAATCCCACCACCAGCATCGGCGTCTGCAGGAAGCTCTCGCACGTCGTGCTGCTCCTCGCCATCCACAGCCCCCCGCCGATGATGGGGATTGAGGCTATGAGGGTGAAGAGGTTCAAGAACCCGATTACCGTGTTGCTAAATCTATACATATCTTTGTTCGTGTCTTTTCTTTTCTCTTCTCTTCTCTTCTCTTTAAATAGATGGAATGGGATTCAAGACAGAGAAAGTGTGAGGAGTTTAAATAAGAAAACTGGTGTTTTTCTATCGTTGGATGTACGAGAGAGAGATTTTAAGATCGTATTTTGAACAAGGAGTTGGGATGGATCGCCCCTGTTGGATACATTTTAGCTGGAGAGAGGTTTTCAAGATCTTTGGTTTGCTTTTGAGAAATTTGGTTGGTATTGTTTATATTTAAAGTGGTGTTGGTCTGAGTCTGTGAGAAGTACTTTATATCTTTGCATGTGATAAGGACTGAACTCTGCTTCTTACACATTAAGGAAGCCCTTTTTTGAATTGTTTAAAATTAACAGTATTTGGATAAATTCTCTAGTAATGTTAGTATGGAGAATTTTTCAAAAACCACTCTTATTTTATTGTAATTATCTCTATTCAATATGAACAATACTTGGACAATAAATATTTATTGCTGCTCACCTCTAAACTTTTTACACAAAAGAGTGGAGAAAGTAGGAATAAGAGAAAAGAGAGGGACTGTTCCTTAAAAAAAAAAAAAAAAAGAAAGAAAAATGATGCTAACCAGTCAGAAAGTGTTGTTCTAGACGTAGGGACAATGTTTAAAAGTTATTTATCAAAAAAAATTCAAGTGCAAATAAAGGGATTGAAGTTTTTTTAGGTTGAGTGGTGATTAGAAATTGCTTTTTGATTTAGTTTTTTGGTTTTTTTTCTTCAAAATTACTTTTAAGAATTGTGATCAAATGAGTTATAAATGTTAACATTATCATGTATATTGGAGATTGGAATTACATGAGAATAATTTATTTTGTTCTTAAAAAAAAGGGTTTTGGACACTAGCCACCCCAAGAATATAGGCTCTCATAGCTTTTATGAGAAGTTTTCTTCAAGAAAGAGCCATAAAGAAGGTGAAAGGATTCTCCTCTCCTTTCAACAAAAATACAAAAAGGAGATATAAAATGGAGGAAGATGTGATTTTTAGACCGACTAAAATTATTTATTTGAAAAATCTTGTTAAATGGGTCAGAATTTGACTTTTGAGAAGGGAAAAAAACATTTCTAAGTTTCACAAAAAGAATAAAGATTAAATATCTTAAATTTTTAATAATTAGAATTAAAGAAGAGCAAGAGGACATATGATAGTTTTAAAACCGTAAGATCATATGTTTAATAGATGATTTTATAAAAAAAAATGTATATATATTAAATAATACTACGTATTTTTAATACATGATTTCTCTACGGTGTTAGTCAAATTTTTAGTTGACATGTCATTCCATCTAAAATTATTATATCTCTAAAAAATTTTAAAAGTGTTTTATTTTAAGAAAAAAATATTCAAATATATAGTATGAAGTTTATTTTATTTTAAACAAAATCTGAGAGGTCGTATTTTTTCCCCCTTTTTGAAAATAAGAGATCGGGTTAAAAGAATACAAAGTGCTTTTTGTAATGGAAGTTTTGGTCCCAATTTTCTTTGCTTTTTAACGCAATTGGGCGCCGTTTGGCTTCTTCAAGAAGCATAATCCGACTAAGAATTAATTTATTCGTGAGTGGGATAGAATAATAATTATATAGATGGTTTTGGTCCTCTTATCTTTTTTCTACCTTTAGTTCAATTCACTTTGCCACTCCACTATCCATTGGTTTAATTTCTTTGATAGCGCCAATAATTAGGCAAGGTAATGATGGCTTATTTTGGATGCTTCCATTCAAAATCCTTTCTTGATTATCTTATGATTTGAGGATACATTTTTTTTGAAAAATTGTCATCATAATTTCAAAAGAGATCTCACTATCTCGTAGATGGTATTATTTGTATTATTTAAGATTGTCGTTTTCTAATCTCACATCAAAATATGTTTTCTCAATGTTTGTAACATAGTCATGTTTTGCAAACCCCTTTGCACAACTTTTTTTGTTAATATTCGTAGTGTTTGAGTCAACATAATTGCAACTCAACTAATCTTACAAAACAACCAATTGAGTTTATAACAGTTAGTTGTCAAGTTGATGAGCTTTTGACCTCTTGGCAATGATATATGCTTTAACTAATAAAGCTATGTTTAAGTCGGCCTCCAAAGTTTCTTTATTATGCCATAAGGTCACTTGGCCAACTCCAAATAGTTTTAACTCAATAATAAAATTTAAGATTTAGAAAGTTTAATCAATAATTCAATTCAAGCATGATTTTTTTTTAAATAGAAAAAAAATAATATATTTAAAGTTAAATCATATTTTACTTCCTCAACTTTCACATTCGTTTCCAAATATTTTATGTGTCTGAGAATGGATCCAAGACTTTTTCTTCCAGCTTTTGCTCTGCAGCTGTATATATTAATGGAGTAATTATTTTAGTAATGGAATTGTAAATGGGAGGTCCTTTGCCATTAAACCCACCAACAGCCTGTTTAGAAATTTCCCACAGCTTTGCAAAGTGCAGGCAGTGGGGTCTAACTTGGAGTTGGCCAAACCCTTCAACAAACCAACATGTTAGAGCCTGCAAATTTGCTAAAGGAAAATCCTTTCCTTTCCTCTGTTTTCCTGTAGAAGCAGCTCAACAAAGCACATCCATCATTTTCGGAAGGTTCCGGTCCATAATGCGCAGCCTTCATGAACCGAAACCGAAATTTCGGGTGCCTTCTCTTTATGTGTTATTAATAAAGTGTTCAATATGATAGATCAACATTTTGCAGACATTCAATCCTGTCAAGGAATCAAGATCATGGCAAAAGCTCTGAAAGTGAAACTTTGTTATTCCACAAACAAATTAAATGATGTTACCTTATTTGATACAATCGTCTCCTGAATGGCAATACATTTGCTGAAACTTTTCCTTCATAAGACATATCAGAATATAAAGAATGGAGAGCTAATACGATAAGAATGATGATACTCGAAGCAAGAATAACAGCACTCGAGATGAATGCTTCTCACAATTCGGTCTTTTCCCAAGATCTTCTGTACATAAACTGTCCTATTCTTCTTTTGCTGTAAATATGATTATGATAGTCTTCAACGTGGGAGGGGCTTATTCTCCAAGAACGATCGGAAAAGAATGAATGCTTCACGAGGACGGTGCAGCGGAACCTCATGACCCGCTCCTGCCACGGTAACGAATGTCAGCCCTTTGTATATTTGGCACCACCCACCTACCTATATCCCCACAGAATTAGCTTGTAAGACTTATGCAGAACCAACCATTATAGTAACAAATTAGAGCAAAAAGTCTTTCGTTTCCACCAAGAGACAGAAACTGAGTAAAATGAACAAAGAATAAAGTAAGATCATAATAATTGTTGTTGTTATCATGATTGGGTTAGGTTGCAATCAGCATCACATCCTACAATAATATCTTCTTTTGACTAAAGCTAAACAAAAGAAAGATTAAAAAATTTGGGGGGGGGGGGGGGGGGGGGGGGTTGGCGGGTGAGAGGGGTGGTACTAATTATTAAGTAATTAATAAACAAAATAAAGGCATACTATGCAGTCTACAATAAAGCTAAATTTTAGTAAACTACCTGCATGATGACAAGCAATGCTTCAAGTTCAGTCTATAAATCAAGAAATGTTTCTTGCTCAAAGAACTAACCTTTCCATGGTCGTACCAAGAGTACCAGTTGCTTATAGTTGGGAGTTTTAAAGCATTAATAGAATATCGCGTTGCTGTCACGGGAACCACTGAATCGGTGTCTCCGCTGAAGGGGAAAATTCATCAGAATCAGCAGAATGGAAAAATGAGAACTGAAGTCCTGACAATTATGATCTGAATAGAGGAATAAAAATAAAGGATTTTATAAATTGCAGTTATCGACACTGCTCTTTGATCAAGTATCGACTCAATGGAGGAGAACCATAAGACACACAAGAACTTCTTCTAACCTCCTAAACTTTTCCACTTTTAGTCTTTTATTCAATATTTTTTATTAATGATCACCTCAACTAATCTGATAAGACAATCACTTAAGCCTATAATAGTCTACAATATTTGATTGTTTGGAAAAGTGTACAATTTTAATATCTCAAGTAGGCGGTCACTATAAGATTTGAACTCATTCTCCCAAAATCACTTTAGTTTTTCTCCATACTTGTCCCAAAGCCTCTATTCAATATTTTAATTTCAATGCATCTTTTAAACAAACAATAACAATTGCATCAGGCAGGGCTTTAGCTACTGCCTACTTCAGATGCTTCACATCAAACAGGAAGTTATATAGAACTTTTGTGGGTACTTAAATAATGAATAGTTATTTTACTTTAAAACCATCATTTGTATAATCATCAAAAGCTCATTTGTTTCCCCATCAAAATTCTATTTCAACAGTCATTCTATTTCTTTTGCAAAAGGTTCATGTTTTCCCTTTAATATAGAAAACAAACTTCAAGATGTTGAAGTTTAAAAGAGTTATGCTTGAAGATCAGATGGTTTCAGTGGATTCTTTTTGTAATAATGTACAACATTCTACTTTTAGATGGTGTTCTAACCACAAAAAAATTTTCTTGTTGGAGTGTTGATATAATTAAATTTACCATAACCCATCAGCTTAAGCTGATTTAACAGTAACTACAACCTTTTTATGATTATTAATGATTGGAAGTCTCTTGTAGTTCCAGGGGGTTCCTCTACCCCCGTCTCCAAACTGGTTTGCTAATACATCGTTTCTTATTATTGGGAAAAAAAGGAAAAAATTGCATCTCCATAGCCTCCAATCGAATGATACAAAGAATTGACGGATAATGAGCAAAACAAGAATTGAGAGCCAACAGTAAACTCTAGAATGTATAGATTTCGAAGCCTTGTAGACTTTAACAAAGCCCAGTATTAGCAGGGTATGCCTAAAGAAATTCACAAACAGATGGCAAGATAGATGATAAAGCACATGAGAATATTTAAAGACTAGATAGTAGATGATATGATAACATCTGCAAAGACTAGAAGAGCATGCAAATATCACATTTACATGTCATTTACTTCGATATCGGGCACCTTCATAGAAAGCTTCCAAATATTAAATGATGGGCAACAGTTCACGACTTAAATGTGTAGTATTGCCACAGGCCTCCAAACCCATAGTCAAAATTTAAACCTCTAAAGAAAAGGAAAGCATATCATAGCCCAAACTGTTGAGAAGAAAGTTGGTCTCCTAGCATTTCCTTAAAAATAACCAACAAGTCATAGCATTTGAATTCTACATATCAAAATTGTCTAGAGGCATAATAATGGTATGCTGAGGCATACAATATGAAGCAGCCAACTTCCCACCCTTCCAACTACTCAATACCAAAAATTCTCTTGTATTCACTACTTATAATGAAGCTCTAAGTAGAACTTCAGGTTGCCTAAGAAAGAAAAAGGTTGCATTTTCAACAGGTGGAGAAGTAAATATAAATAAATACAAAATGTGAGAGTGGGGATTCGAACCTCTGACCTCTTGGTCGATGATATATGCCTTAACCAGTTGAGTTATGATCAGGTTGGCAAGAAATTAAATATAAACACACAGCACTGAGTCATTAGTACATAAAATCAGGCTACATTGGAGCAATATCCAACTATGTTAGGTAGTGGGGGAAGAGAAATGTACTACCTGAATACCCAAATTCTGATACCAGCACCAATCAGTTCTTGATATATTGGAAGCATAGAGAGCGGAGAATCAGCCCAGTAGATTCCCACAAGATCACTGTAAAAGAAAGCAAGAATTCAGAAGGCCGTGCAAGCGCCCAGATAAAGAGCTACCTCAAATATGCCATAACTAACCTGCATGTACTCCATGGGTAGGTTATCCCAGTTACATTAGCATGGAATGCCTTCTGAACATCGGGGTGATTGAAGTACACTACAGAGTACCTCTCAGTGCAGGGATCGTAGGCTCTGGACATCCATGGCTGAATTTAATGTAAAGGTCAATATCAACAAAAAAACTCTCGGTTTAGAAGGCCAAATCAGATCCAGATTTTTGCAAAATCTGACAGAATGCACACGCTTGAAATTCTCATAAGCAGTGTGAAGCTGATTGGTACTTCAGTTAGTAATGGTGATCAATAAAAATATTAAAGGACCCCTTCCTTGACATAATACATTTATAGGGTATGCTAGGTTAACTCAACCCCTTACTTCTAAAAATGGAAGGTAGCATCTTTTCTTTTACAAGTTTTTAGTAGAGATTGATCGCCATCTTCAAGCCATAGATGAATATCATCTGTTAGTGACATGGGGCTAAATGTCTAAATCCTGTTAAAAATTTCTTTGACAGAAATGAGAAATATAGCCCCGTTTGATAACGTTCTCGTTTCTCGTTTCTTGTTTCCCGTTTCTGTTTCTCGTTTCTTGTTTCTGTTTCTTAAAAACTAAAAACAGAAACATGTTTGATAACTATTTCTGTTTCTTGTTTCTTATTTTTTGGTAAAAATAAAATTTAGTACATATACTATAATAAAACATATAACATGCATTAAAATAAATATAAACAATTATAAAGATGTTATAGTATTTTATTAAGGCCTAACACCTAATTAATAATAATAATAATAAATTTTATCCCTTCAAATGTTGTTCAAATTTGATTTGCAATGTTATTTCTTACTTCAATTAATTCATCTTGAACGATTTTGACTTACAAGAGTTAGTTAAATTAGACGAATTTGTAAATTGTCTAAGGTCAGACAATCGAACATACCCACATTTCTTTAATTTAATAATAAACTTTGTTTTTATTTTTTCTTTAAAAATGCATTAGCCAATAATACATGCAAGTAAAATTAGAAAAAGAGAGAGAATGTATATATTTTTTTACATTTAATGGTAAACATGAAATACATTATTAGTTTATTTATTTAATAAAAAAATAAAACCGTACCAAAAGGAAAAATAATAGAGAATTAAATAGAAAATAATAACTATAAGCTCGTTAATGTAAAGTAAAAGAAAATAAGAAAATAAGAGAAAATAAAAACATAAACGAAAAGAGAAAAGCAAAAAGAAAAAAAAAAGAGAAATAACTATTAAAAGAAAAAAGATTATGATGAAAGAGAGAGAACGAATAGAAAGAAATAAATAAATAAATAAAAGAATAAAAAACCAAAAAGATTAAAAAGTCTTAAAAGAAAAAAAAATAGAATGGAAGAGAGAGAAAGAAGAGAAAGAGGAGAGATTGGTAAAAAAAGAAATAAGAATATGCATGAAACCTGAAAAAAAAAAAACAGAAACAGAATTTGAGAAACTACTTTTTGAAGTTTCTCAAAATCTGCTTTTTTTTTAGAAACGTTTCTAAAAAATTTAGAAACAGGAACATGATGGGTTATCAACCAGGTATGTTTCTTGAAAAATGAGAAACATGAACAATAAACAGAAAACATGAACGTTATCAAACGAGCCCATATATAGTGTTTATATAGAATATTGAATTACTTACGTAGTGACCCCTTAGGTTATGCCTCAAAGATGCAGTACCATTGCATGGACGAGTATAAATGCTATATGGATCAATATTTCCTTGTTCAAACTCTGCGACGGTAAGAGCTTTCTTGCATTCTGCTGATGGGTGCTGAGAGGATCCAAAATCACAAGCACGTTGCAGTAGTCGGTAGGTAGAATCAGATATCAGACCGTGAGTCCACCAGTACTCAAATGTGCCAACATAATCATGGTAGTCATCAGTAACAGCATTCCCCACCTAAAAAGGAGAATCAAGGTAGGAAGATATATAAAGCCCTTGAGCAATAGTTTATTTAAAATAAACGTCTCTCAGTTCAATACTATCAGGTATCAACCACAACGTTATAGACTCTAATTCATTACCATAAATCCCTTGAAATTTATGACTGGATTCTGAATTCCCTTATTTCTTTCATAAATTAACTGTGATAGCTGAGGAACATAGTGACCTGAAACAGAAGATAGAATTACAACATTATATCAAGTTTCAAATAGACATTAGTTCTTGCAAGTAGAGAATACAGATAAACTCCAAACCTGCATAACTCTCTCCAGCAATGTAGAAATCTCTGTGCTTGTACTGAGGAAACCTTTCAAACCAATTCACTAAAAATCTATATGCATCTTCAGCTGAAAGTGTACAACAACAAAAAAATCCAAATCATCTTAACAATTCATTGTTTATAGTTTAATTAAGTGTTACTTAATCTGTAATTCGACCTGTAATTCGACCAGACCATTTTAATCCATAATATCAGTAGAACCATCACGTTAAGAAATTCACGATGAGCAAATACCTGTTTTCTGGTCACCTACAGTGTACAGATCCGATGTAGTATTGGAGTAAGAAAAACCAACACCAGCTGGGGATTCAAGAAACAGCAAATTTGCCACTGCAATGGATGAGCAGAGATAACATTAGTTGTTTGCACATAGCTAGATTAAGAAAACAAAACAATTAGACACACATACAATTGTTCCAAGCATATGAATTCAAGTAAAGGGTCCTCCCATCAGGCCTAATGTGGAAAGGTCCAATTTCTTCAGCTGCTCCATAGGCAACAGAAGAGCAACCAGGGCCACCATTCAGCCACAATACAAGAGGTCTTGACTTAGGTACACGGCTAGTTGGCGTCTCGGTCAACCAATAAAACAATGCCCTCCCAGCTTGCTTATCCACAGTAACATAGCCAGAATACTGGGCAAAATCCACATTCTTTGGCTGCCCTGGCAATTGGGTGATCCTATCTCTCTCTTGCTCAGCATTGTAAGATCCATGGGAGATTCCCACGAAATAGAGAAGGCAAAATAGATAGAATAACGAATGACTCATTGTTACAAGTGGAAAAAATACAAGTTTTTGAGCTTACAGAATTGGGATCTTGAAATTGATAAAGAAAAAACCAACTCAAAAACTCAGATCCCAGAATAGCTCATGCCTCTGAGTTCTCAAAGAAATTATCCTAGAGAAGACACGAACATAGTGACAGTACAGTCGCAATGGTTGAAATTCGTGCAGATTTTTCATTAAATCATGGTCAGCATTGGTCTGAAAGTGATTTCCTGTACGTAAGGCTATGAACAGTGTAAAACGAGCATTTGTCGAGTGTTTTATAGTGGGTTGTGTTCGCCAAACCGCCTCTTATCGGATTAAATTTTGTTTGCTTCAGTCAGGCAAATTGCTAGAGCAGAGGCAGCACATGGGGTTGGCTTTAAAACTTTCAAACTTCTACACCGATGAAATTTAGTCGCATATTCAATTTCAACAAACACCCAGAAAAAAAAAAAAAGAATTCAAAAGGGGCAAACAAAAAATAAAGATCTCTACGACTTTTTCAAACGAGTGAATATGTTAAATCATTACTTTGAAAGATGCATGCGGTGAGATCTTGAAGTACACGGGGTTAACAGTAACTGGTTCGATTACTATACAGAATTATGAATGAAAAAAGAATGGGAAAAACGAAAAGAAAGTAAAAATCAAAGGAGGGAAAAAGGGAAAAAAAACAAAAGTACTCTACCAGATGCTTCCACCAGTGAATTCTGTAATGTACTGAAGCTGCAGCAGCAATGGTGGGTTGGTGGTCCATTGAAAGTTGCTCCAAAGATGGAGGACTCGGCGGGATGGGTGGAATTTTTACTGGCAATCCACTTATTCCCAATACTTCTCTCTTTCTTCACTTTTTCAACCCGGGTTGAAAAACAAAGGGTTAAAAACTTAAAATATCATTTTGGTCTGCGTTTCTTATTTAATTTTGGTCGTTTTACTTTCAAATATCGTTGTTAGTTTGAAGCATGATATTAAATTTTCTTCGACATGTCGACATTTCCATCGAAATTTCCACATGTCCATGGGTTCGTCATCAACATAAGGGGAGAATCGACATTTCCACTATACCGTACAAAATTGACGAAATATTAAAAAAATAGCAAGAAAATGTAACTTAATGTGAATATAATAATGGCACAAGTATTTTAACTCATTTAAAAAGTGTAAAATTGTCATTTATTAATTTAAATATTTTTTTTTGAATTTTTTGTTTTTAAAATTTTTCCAGAAATATCCATCGACATCAACATTTTATCGATATTTCCATCGACATTTCCATAAAATTGAGACTTCGAGATTTCTGTCGACATCGACATTTTAAACCTTGGTTTGAAGTAACTTTTCATCGATCTTGATAAAATAATAATAAAGTTAAAATATCAATCTGATTTTTGTATTATGGAACTTGTTCTATTTTAATTTTTATACTTTTTATTATTCATATACAATCTATGTACTATCAATAAATCTTAAAATTTTACTGTTAACTTTACCAAAAAAATAAAAACAAATCTCTATTAGACTATCTTCTATAAATTTTAGAAATATATTCACTTTGTATATTTTCTTAAATGAAAATTATTATTATTATTATTATCATACCAAGTTCATGACAAATTAACTTCAAACTAGCAATAAAGACTAGGCTTGAGATTTATTGAAAGTATAAATATTAAATTTAGACATTTAAAAGTATACGAGACTAAAATGAAAAGATACCCAAAACACATGGACAAAAAATGGCATTTTAACCTGATAATAATTTTCATTCAAGAAAAAATACGTTGTAAATATATTTCAAAAATTTATTTAATGGACTAAATTTAGACATTTGAAAGTAAATATAACAAATCTCATAGTACATAGACTCTAATGGATTTTAACCAAAACAAAATATCTTTGGGTTGAATTACAATTTGGTGTATGGGGTTTTAGTGAACTTTCAATAGTTTACCTGGCTTTAAATGTTTGGATATAATCTACATGATTTGAGTTTTGCTTCAATTCAATCTATAGCTTTAAAGTTTTCAGTTACATGTTATGGTTTTAACCCCTCAATCATCTTTGTTGTTACCACTTTGATGGTTTTTTAAGCAGCAATGAGCTGACATTTTCTATTATTTGTCCAACTGAATAAAAGTAATATAAGAAAATGTGAGGATTTTCAAGTAAGTAAAAAATCATTTGTGGACGATTTGTGAAGTTTATCTAAATCATTTAGATTAAATTGAAGCTTTTCTAGAATAACATGGAATAAATTGAAACTAAGCTTGCATTATAGAAACTAAATTTAAATTTTCACAATCATAGAGACCAAATTAAAACTATGTCTAAATTATAAAAAACAAAGTTTTTAATGGAAACAAAAATCTTGTGTGGAATTATTTTAGAGTGATAATTACCGTTTTAATTCCTATGGTTTTTTTTTTTAGTTATCCTAGGGTTGATTGGATTTTAATTTGGTTATAGTTTCCAAGGCCCCATTTGATAACCATTTAGTTTTTTAAAATCCGTATTTGTTTTATTGCTATTTTCCTACAATGATTTTCATATTTTTTAAGAAAAACATTTGAATTCTTACTCAAATTCAAAAAATGAAAACAAATTTTTTAAAACTTTTTTTTTTTAAGTTTTCAAAACTTGGTATGGCTTTTGAAAACATGAACAAAAAATAGATAACAAGACAAATAAACTCATAGATGAAAATAGTGTTTATAAGCCTAGTTTTCAAAAATCAATAACCAAAAATCAAATAGTTATTAAACCATGCCTAAAATTTTCACTTCAATCTTTATTCTTCACGACTTGGTCAAATTTCATAATCATGCAAATTACTGTGATATGTTATATGGTAGTTTTACGTGGACACTCGCTTTAAATGGAAAAAAATTATACTACTACTGTAGTATGAAAAAAATTTCAACCTACTATTTATTGTTTGTCATATTAGCATCTTTTTAAAAATTACATGGAACCCACTAATATTAAAACATAGTGTAAACAAACAGAATATATTATTGTCGTAGTACTATAAATTTTATCCTTTAAATGTGGTGGGGATCCAAAAATTTGATGGGTCAAGGTCAATATGATATGTTAAACGACAGACAACATTTTTTCTGCCACCCTTTTCCACCAAAAAAAAAAAAAAAAAAAATCCGCCACGTCCATTTTTTTGTTATCTCAAAAAAATTCAGTCAATTTATTATATTTATCATACTTACATTCTCACCCATCGCTAAGAATCCTATCCTGACTATTGACAATGTTTAAGAGAGAAATGCATGAAGCGAGAGAGAAGAGAGATTTTTTTCATAAAAAAATAAAAAATAATATAGTTATCAAATTTTAGGTAGTGATTAGTAGAAAAATACTAGTGAGTAGATAAGTATCTTAGGCCCTATTTGTTTCATTAGTTTTGAGATGAATTTTGATAATGGTATAAAAAATCAATATTTGTTTCATTGATCTTTACTTTTTAAAACCCAATTAATTATTACTCTGAATAAAAATAACTCATGAACTATGAGATTTTATTATTATATGAGTTTTTTTAACTTAGATTTTTTTCCTTGGAAAATGGAGAAGAGAGAGAAAAGTAATAATTAAACTCTCAAATATTAATTAATATTCATATTCAAACACATACATGAGTTATTTTTATCAATGGGTAATAATTACTTGGGTTTTTAACTCCTAGATTTTTAACTCCCATATATTTTATATTTGCAATCCAAACAGGCCCTTATTTCTTTTTCTTTTTTTTACCTTAACTTAAACTTTAAGTTAAATTACAAATTTAGTCTTTAACTTTCATGTTTGTGTCTCATACATATCTGAACTTTAAAAAAATATCTAATAGGTTCCCAAACTTACAATTTTGTGTCTAATAAATCTCTAAATTTTAAAAAATGTCAAATAGGCATGTGAACTTTCAACTTTGAATCTAATATATAGATTCCTGACATATTCAATTTTTTTTTAAATAATGGATATATTAGACGTAAAATTGAATTTTGTGTATAATAAGACATTAAACTTTCAATTTTGTGTCCAATAAGTCCATGAATTTAAAATTTTTTTGAATAGATCAATGACTTATTAGACACAAAATTGAGAGATTAAAGACTTAGTGGACACAAAATCAAAAGTTTAGTAGATTTGTTAGATACTTTTAAAGTTATGAGAGCTTATTAGACACAAAATTGAAGGTTTAGAGACCTATTAGATACTTTTAAAGGTTTAGAGACCTATTTGATGTCAGCTCTAAAGTTCATGAGCTAAACCTGTAATTTAACATAAACTTTAATATAAGTTTATAACCAACCTATTACAATCGTTGAAACATTCACGTATACATCATACTTTTAAAACTTGAACAAATTTCTGTTTTTATATACATAGAGAAACCGACTAGGAGTCCAGTAACATAAAATGTGTTTAAAGCATGTTTTTTTTAGTACAACAAATACAGGGTAGACTTGGAGATTTGAATTTCTGACTTCAAGTGAATAAGTAAATTTTCTAAGAGTCGTTTGGTTCGCAAGTTTGGGTGATTTGTTAAGCTTGAGTTTATCAAGCCTTGAATTGTTAAGTCTGTGTTTGGATGATAAAAAAAATAGGTTTGTTAAGTATGGATTTGTTAAACTAGTGTTTGGATGGTATCAAGTATGAGTTTGTTAAATCTGTGTTTGAATTCTAATTTGTTAAATCTGAATTTATTAAAAGTGTATTTGGTTGGTAAATTTAAAATTTGTAATGAATAATAGAAATTGTTTTTTTTAGCTTAATAATAAAAGTTATTTAATTAAAGTATTAAAAACTATATATTAAATTATATTTAAATTTTAACTTTTATTATGAAACTATAGAGTATTATTTTAATAATGAATAAAATATTTGTAATACATTTGTCCACTCAAATTTCTTCCAATAATTATTTTATAGAATAAATATTTAATTGTTCATGATAATATTTTCAAACTATTTACCAGAGTGTGAACAAATATAAACAAAATTTTTTATACAAATATATCCAACATAAAATTAATCATAAATAAAATGTTATCAATTGGTTATTTAATGATTTAAAACTTGTTGTGCTAACCAAAGTTATTTACTATTTATCATCAAAATTATTGTTGAACTTAACTTTCTATATTTAACTAATACATAAGGTTATAAAGTTAAATTATTTTAAATAATATTATTTTAAAAGCTATTAACTTCAGCATACACTAACCAAAATAGTTTAATTAATTAAATTTACAAATATTATATTTTTAATTGACTATAATAACATGATTTTTACATTCACAAGAAAGTGAGTTTAAGAAAGTTGTGGATTTAGAGAAATTGACTTTTTTTTATTAAATGGAAATTGAGGTATTAAATTTAGGTTTATATAACATGTGTGGTTTGAAATTTAGAATAAAAAAATTATTATAATTTATATGTTAATAAAAAAATTTAAATATAATAATAATAAGTTTCTTATAGATTAGGAACTATTAATTTGTAATTGAATAATTTATTTTTTAATATTATTGTTAATATGAACACTTTTTGAATAATTATTTTGTAAAACAAATATTTAGTTAGTTTTGTGATTATTTCTTTCTAATATTTGTCAATGTATGAACAAAATACAAAGAAAATTCTTCTTATAAATTTATCATTACAATTGCTCTAAAACATGGAGTATAACAAAGTCGATATATCGGTTTATAAATTAATTATTACAATTTGAAATTTGAACTAAATTTATTTACTTATTTATTATAAAGTTATCATTAATTAATTATTTTTATTTAACTAATATATTTTTATTAAAAATTTAATGCATTTTAAAAGCATGATTAAAGACAAAATATGTACTGTAACAAACTTGGAGAGTATGAATAAAGTACTGTAACAAATCTGGTGAGTAAGGTAAAGTACGTTAGCAAACATGAGAAGTAAAATAATATATACTGTAACAAACATGGGTTAACAAAACTGTCAACCAAATGTGAGTTTGTCCACTTTCAAAACGGATAACCAAACACCCCCTAGGTGTTGAGCTATCATTCCGTAACAAATATTTGGCTATCACATTAATATAAATTTTAAAAAGGTATATAATATCTAGACATTGTATAGTTTGTATATGACCATCACGTTAGAACAATTGAAAGTGGGAGATTTTTAATATTTCTTTTACCTTTTGTATTTAGTTGAGTGTATCAACTAACTTTCAAATTCTACTAAAGTCGAATAGATTATTAAATTAATTCATTTTATTAATTGAGTTTCCATTTAAAAATATACATAGATATTTTGTTAAAATACTTTTTGAATGTTTTTTTTTTGGGCAAAATATTTGTTTTTTCAAGTTGTGTGTATGTAGGGATGTATTTTTTGGTGGGGGTTTAACTTTTTTTTGTTTTTTACGGAATAAATTATGTAGGTCATGATTTCGTCTTGAGTTCGTATATGAAAATTATGCTAAGCACTCATAATTATTTTAGTATGTTTTTCACATTCCGATAATATGCATTTTAAAACAAATGATTTCACCAACAACAAGTTTATATTAATGTTTTTAAGTGTTTTAAATTTATGTTTGGTAGCAGATTTATAAACTAAATCTCAATTTAACAATTGTTCTAAATGTGTTTTAGAATATATTTATAAACCATACAAATAATTACAATATATTACGAACTAAAATATTATGTTGAATCTCAACTATTATTTTTTACAACATGTTTTATTTTATCAATTTTGTATAATTATTATTTTACAATATCATATAGTTTATAATATATTATATTATACCTATTTTAATTGAACAAAGAATGAAATTAGTTTATAACATAAAATACTATATTTATCAAAGTTATTACATGTTTAAATATAATTTTACCTTCTAAATTTTCAAATTCAAAATATTGATACCTTGAAAACATTTTCACCGAACAAAAAAAACATAATACATTGAAAACACAAAACGTTTGTTTTCAGAATTTTTAATATTTTAAATCACATAATCCAAAAAACAATTTTCAGGAATAAATTTGTCAAACGAATATTCGTTGAATCCATTTATTTTAATAAATCTGAAAACATAAAACATCATTCAAATTTCATACCAAACAACCCTTAAAGTCTGACTTATGTTTTGAAAACATAAGAAAAAGGTGATTAAAAAAAAAACCACACATGTAAAACCGCCGTTACATAAATAAATAAATAAATAATAATAAAACAACTATCAAAGGAACCTCGATTTTTATTTAATGCTTAGTTTAATAGGAATAACATTAAAATTACAAGTTTAGTCTCCTAAATTTTTCAAAATTATACTTAATTAGTTTATAAACTCATGTATGATAAGTCTTTAAAACTTTCAATTTTATATTTAATACGTATTCAAGCTATTCATAGTTTTTGAAAATTTGCGAACCTGCAGAGACAAAGTTAAATTTTACGACAATTCAACTATGAGCTTTCAAATTACTATCTAATAGGTCAAAAAATGTTAGATACAAAATTATAAATTCAAAGATCTATTAAATATAAAATTAAAATTCGACAACTTGTTAAACATTTTTTAAAATTTAAAATACAATTTTTTAATTTTTAATTTTACATCTAACTCCTATAGCATATTCATAATTTTTAAACATTTATCAACCTAATAGGCGTAAAATCGTCATATCTAATACAACTGACATTTCAATTTACTATTTAATGGGTTAAAAACTATTAGCTATTTTCTATAAAATCGAAATTTGATAACCTATTATATATATTTTAAAGTTCAAAATACATACTAGATATAAAGATAAAAATTTACGTACCAAACTTTAATCTAACCAATAAATAAATGAATTATATATGTATATATATTCAAATATAATATTTAAGTGAAAGAGAAAAACTGGACAGGACAAAGTGACGAGTGGTGACGGTTCAATATGGAGGCCGTGCAATCAAGTTTGACCGACAGCTGTCAGGAAGCCCATACAACCACCACGCGCACACATTCACGCTCCTCCTCGCCACGCGCTCGTATACACTGTAAACGTGCCCCACCATGTTCCAAACAGTCAAATTAAAAGAGTCCATGAAAGGAGACGTGCTTCGGGCTTGACTCGAAAAAATTTATAGTACTTTAGAAGTATAGTTCTTTTGTTCGTACTATATTTTTAAGTTTATAAATAGTTTTTAAATGTTTGTAGATTCTATGTAATTTTTAGTGAATTTTACATAATTTTTAAAATAATGTTGATGTGATAAATAATTAATGGAAGTAGTATGTAAATTTTTATATATTACGATAGTACTTTTGTTTTTTTGTAGTGGAACAATTATCGTTTTGTACTCCAATTTTATTTTTTATATTTTAAAATTTCAACCTCTTTAATTGAGTTTAGTCCTTGCTCAACAATAGCATGTTAGTATTTAAAGATGTTTTTTTCCCCTTAAATTAGTGTACATATCACATTGGGCATTTTAGGACGTATTCCTGATGTCACAAGTAGTTAGCTGACATTCTACTTTATGAGGCACTACCAATGTGGCATAGCATCCAAAAATTGTGCCAACAACAAAAGTTTGAATCAAATATTTTTCAAAAGATACTTTCGACAATTTTGTGAATGTAGTGGGTAAGTACTAGTTGAAAGTGACTATTCAAGTAATTAGATCATATATAGTGTATTAGCAATTGCCAAATGAGACAACGAGACTACTTAGTTTGATAAGTTTTTAGAGTTAGATGATAACAGTTGAACGACTAAAACTAATATGTATAGTCAACCTTAACATAGTTTAGTAGATAAAATATCAATTATCATTTCAAATATCAATGGTTCGATTCTCCACCCCCACAACTATTGAACAAAAAACAATTGATATGTTTGGAGATACATATTCATTCATATATAGTTACTTTGTTACCTATAAATAAATTACCACAAATAAAAAAAATGCAATTTATAAACATATAATTTATTAGAGATAATTCACTTCCTTCGTGGATTTTGTATCTCTATCTATCATATTTCAAAAATTGTATAGATCATTTCAATTTTTTTTTAATCAAACCTAAGTTAATTTTATGTTAACCTCTTTTTTTTTTCAGTTTAATTTTATGTTAACCTTTTTTTTCTTTCTCCAATTGTATGTTAACATTGAATAGGTCTCATGGTTGAATTTTTATTGTACCATTTAAATAACGCTGTAAAAATGAAAAATAGTTGAATAAGTTACAAACAAATAATTATACTTTAATAAAAAGCACAGTTAGTGATACGTTAGGCTAGTATTTAAAAAAGCATATTTGTGATGTAATATTATTAAAAACTGGGCTTTTTTTTTTCTTTTTTGGAAAACATAACATTTTTTTTTTTAGTTCCATAACAATGTGTATTTATTTATTTTTTTAGTTCAACGAAATTTGGAGCAGGGAAATTCCAACATTTGACATATTGGTCGAAGATACATGCCAATTACGATTAAGCTATACTCACTTTGATTTTAACATTGTGTTTTAATACATTGTAAATAAACAACAATATTTAATATGATCAGGCCACCAAGGAAAAAACAATAAAATAAAAGGAATCAAGAAAAATGTAAGAGACGTTTGGATTCAACATCACGGTGGAGGCCCGAAGGCAATCAATTGAAGTGAAGTGGACAACACGTTTGCCCTCAATTTGGGCCTAGTTTTATCGGGCTCGTTTTGTCTGCTGGGCCAATAATACGGGCTTAGGCCCATGTAATTTTTTGGATTTATATAACATTTAATAATTTCCGTAAATTTAGTAAATATTTACGACCATAAAATGATATTATTTTACTCATCCATTCACATATTTTATTTTTATTTTTTTGAGTTCACACTCACACATTGGAATTAAAAAAAAAAAAAAAAAACACGCACAAACAAATGGTATATTGAGATTTAAATGCCAGCATGGGAATAACAATTTAGACATATACTCAGACTAAAATGTCAAATGTTCAAATATCCCATCCAATATGTTGTTGAATTAAAAAAAAATTTGAAATTTAAATAAAAAGTCGATTTAAATCTTATTTTAGATTTTAGACTTTTAGTTTTGTAATTAGGTCGTCCTGATTACAAGTTGGATGTCTGATTGTCCAAATGACAATGATAGTATTTTGTGCTTGAACCAATGGCTCATTTATTTTATAAGTAATGGAGAAGTGGATCGAAACGCATCATTGGAATACTTTATTAAGACAAAGATGTGTTGTCAATAATGTATAAGAGATAGGATAGGTAGTTGGCTAGATTTATGGATCACGATTTCAAACACGACGTCATAATTTATTGAAATATTGTCATAAGTTTACAACACGGGGCTTTTGTTTTACTTCTTAGGATATCACAATGCAAATAATGGGAATGAGAGAATTTAAACTTATAACATTTTAAAGAAAGTAAATAGTCTTAACCATTGAATATTGACAATAAATGATTTTCGTTGAATACATGAATTTACAAATGAGGACTACAAACAACCATCACGTCATAAAAGCCTAAATACCAAATTATATGTTTTTAAAATACAATGGCTACAAAATGACAATTTTTTTTTTCTTTTTTAGTTAAAAAAAAAGTAAAAAATAAAAGTAGAGTATCCATAATTGACATTTTAAAAGTAGACAAACCAAAATGTAATTTTTTTTTTTTTTTTAGTACCAACCAAAATGTAATTTAAACCTACAAATTTTATTCTTTTCGTATGCAGGACCTAAGTGAAATAAATATTCTAGTGTAGGGAACAAAAGCAATACTTTAACCTCTTTTATAACTTACTTTTACTGCTTATTCTTGTAAGTTTTAACTGCACAACTCCATACTTTTACAATTTGACTTGGCGAATTTGAAAATAAAATGTCAAAGAAGGAACTAAAATATAAAATACAGATCTATCTATCACACCTAATTATTCATTTACTTTTTAAAAAGGAAGGATGAGTAAGCATGTCACAAGTACAATTTTTTAAAATTATTTTTATTTTTTAATTTCAATAAATTAGGTACAAATAATAAAATTGATTCACCCAATGCACACACACAATAATTTATTTGACTTTTGCCACTCTCGATTGGTGTAGAACATTCGAGATTGGAAGGAGAAGGAAAATTGAGGCACTAACGTAATATTAAAATAGTCAAGGGGCAAATCTGCAAATAGTAAGTCAAAAGGAAACTTGGCGAAGGTAAAGGATTTTTATTTATAAGGAGACGGGCCGCACGTTACCGACGAGCGCCGGAGATAGCGGGTTAAAGAATCTTACGTCAGCACTGGACTGAGGGCCACACGCGCGCCGTAAGCGCGTGGATGACGCTTTTTTTTTTTCCACTTAGCTCTAAATTATTATACCGTATTTATTCGGAAATAGCTATAATGCAGATAACCAACACAATTATTAAAACTTAGAATTGTCATCTAAAAAAATTGTGAATATAGTAACAACAATGACAATGTGTGAAGTTGACTTATTCGTAGAGACCAAGTTAAAATTTTTAATTGTATATAAATCAAATTGAAAATAAACTCAAAATACAATGACCAATTAAGACTAAATCTAAACCATAAGAGTTTGAATTGAAACTTGTTAAATCATAATTGCTGATTTTTTTTTTTTTTTTTTTTTACATGTGGAGCAAAAAAATTTGAATTTCAAAACTCTTAGTCAAAGGTATACCTGGTCCGCCAAATTAAAACTCTGATTAAATTACCGGACGAAATTTGTAGTCTTAACATTTGTGTGTGTGTTTTTTTTAAATTATATTCTCTCTTTTGGTGGGGAAGAGTTCGAAACTTGCGAGTGGGTGCAGAGAGCACGTGCTGAGGTTTCGTGCTTCAAACTGTTCACGTGACTTTGCACGAGTCGTGGAGGACGTGGCAAGTTATTTTATTTTATTTATATTTTTGTCGTTTTGTGGTTTGACTCCGTCTCTTGACGGGCGCCAAACGGAATAAAAAGGCCAACTTGTTTAAGGCGGGAAAAGCTGAATTTTAGTGAAAGTCATCGATTTTGGGTCGCAATTACGTAATTGTCCCTTGATTTCAGAGTTTGGACATTTTATGAAAATAAATGAGTCGAAATTAATCAATTAATTAATTTGTTTTTCTGATTTAGACTTGGAAAAAAAATCAGTTTCAAGCAAGGTTTAAAATGTCACGGAAATGTCAAAATTCTAATTTTATGAAAATGTCAATGAAAATATCGATAAGATGTCGATGTGGATGTATATTTCTAAAAAAAATTTAAAAATTAAAAATTAAAAAAAAATTAAATTAATAAATAAACATTTTACACTTTTAAATGAGTTAAAATACTTGTTACAATATTATATTTACATTAAGTTACATTTTTTTGCTATTTTTTTAATATTTCATCAATTTTATATAGTATAGTAAAAATGTCGATTCCCCCCTTATGTCAATGTCGAAGTCATGGACATGTGTAAATGTCGACATGTCGATGAAAATTTAATACCATGGTTTCAAGGATCAGATATAATTTTCAATCAAAATGATGTGATAGATATTTAAATTTTCGTAATTAAAAAATTGAAATTATTTGTTGCAATATCAATGAATTATTAGTATAACGAAAACAAAGTATAAATTAAGTAAGTAATTAAGGTTTACAAATTAAAAAAAAAGGTTTATATATTTTTTAAAATCAAGTAATTAAGGTAGATTTTATAAGAAATGTGAAAATTGGCCATCATGATTATATTTTATTAAATATCTTGAATTTTACAAGAGTTTGCATAGTGGGTTTATCAATACACACTAATTAAGGATTTGATAGGCAAAACAAATCTCTAAAAAAATATTTTAGAAAAAGAACTCATAAAAAGGTTCTAAAAAATGTTGTAAATATAAATTAAAATAATTAATGATAAATATAAATCAATGCTTCATATTTGAGGGATAATGAGTTTTTGTAGAAGACAAGAATTTTATATCTAAATCCAATTTTTACATTGTTTCACGAGTTTCACATTAAAAAAAAAAAAAAAAAAAAGAAGAAAAGACAAGTTTGAACTAATTTATAAGAATATATTATATTCGAATCATCCTCGGTAGAAATATAAAAATCTCTAATAAATAATATAAGCATCCATATTAAAATTGTCACCAAGGTAAAAATCCAAAAATATTTTAAAAAAGTTTCCAAATCAAAATTTACAAATGAATTTAATTCTTTTCTTTGGGTGGGAAAAAAAAGTCGGTGGGTCCGACCAGTAAATACGATAACAAACAGGGACATTTTAGGAACACAGCAAATAACTCATTCGACGGCTGGCGTTATAAAAGCGTAAAATGACGAGGAGGAAAAGGAAAAAAAAGGAAGAGAATAAAATACAGATATGGTGTGAGAAATATAGAAGGAAAATAACTTCTTACATAATAATAATAATAATTGATTTTATTTTTTTCCGGACTTGAAACGTGATTGAAATACAGTTTAAATCGCGTTGAGATCCGGATGCCCACTCTCTCTCTTTTTGCTCAAGGATCTATTTTGTTCCTTATCGTCTTTCTTTGTGCCTTCTCTTCTTCTTCTTACTTTCTCGCTTTAGAAGCAGATTTTCCACCAGCCAAGAAAGAGATAAAGGAGCGCTAAGAAGATTGCAAACCCTAGGAAGTGTGAAGCAAGAAGAAGAACTCTCTCAGTCATCGTCTTTTTTTGTCTGATTCAAGCCCTAGAATTCATTTGCAGCGCCGAGAATTGTGTATTTGAAGGCCTAAAGGGGGGGATATATTGGTTTGCGAGGGTTGTTCTAGTCGGTGCTCAGTTTTTTGAGCTTTTGTTTATGTGATTATGCGCGTTGTGAGCCTCGGTTCGGGTCTGTGAGGAGGGTTTTTGGTTCGTGAAATTGGTTGCCGAGTATTTGGAATTGGAATTTGGCTGTTGTGGTGGGGCGAGGCGCTAGGGTTTATACTGGTTTTTGTGTTTGTTTGTGGGGCACCCGTTATTCGTGGATGCTCATGCAATTTTCTTGCTTTTCATGCCGCCAGAACCTTTGCCGTGGGACAGGAAAGACCTCTTCAAGGAGAGGAAACACGAGAAGTCAGAGACCATAGGGTCTGCGCCCAGATGGAGGGACTCTTATCATGGATCTCGCGAGTTCAACCGGTGGAGTTCTGCTGACTTTCGAAGACCTACTGGTGAGTTTTGATTTTACTCTACTCTTTCTCTTTTCGAACTTCTTAGATCTTAGGGTGTCTAAGCAGGTATATCATCATACCATTTTTGTTTTCTGGTTCTCGAGTTTTTGGGTGGGTTTTTTGAAGCTTTGGATAATAAAGGATTTGATGAGGATACCTGGTTTTATACCTGTTAAGTTTTTCCCCCCAATCTGCCTGGATATTTTGCTCTGTTGGTATTGATTATTTTTGTTGTCCTTTTTTTCTGAAGGTCATGGGAAGCAGGGTGGTTGGCACCAATTTTCGGAAGAATCTAGTCACGGATATGGGCCTTCTCGGTCATTCAGTGACAGGGTGCTAGAAGATGAGAGCTTCCGGTCGTCAGTTCCTCGTGGAGATGGAAAATATATTAAAATCGGTAGAGAAAGTAGAGGTTCATTTAGTCATAGAGACTGGAGAAGTTACTCCAGGGAGACTAACAATGGATTCGGAAACCTGTCTCGAAGGCCATCCTCGCAGGATGTGAGTTCTGATCAGAGGTCAGTAGATGGTACGGTGACATATTCCTCTCCTCAATCTGATTTTGTAAGTGTCTCAGATCAAATTCACTCTAAGGACCGTAATGATAAGGTTGGTGGTGCTTGTGGGTCAGAAAATGGCCTGAGGTCTGATGTGGAAGTTTCCCTTGGCTCCACTGATTGGAAGCCTCTTAAGTGGTCCAGATCTGGAAGTTTGTCTTCTCGGGGATCTGCTTACAGCAGTTCGACGAGCTCAAAGAATGAAAAGGCTGATTTACCTCTTACAGTTGCATCTCCAATCGAAAGCCCTTCTGCTGAAGCTACTGCCTGTGTGACATCTTCTCTGCCTTTTGAAGATGCCATTTCTAGGAAGAAGCCAAGGCTCGGATGGGGTGATGGATTAGCGAAGTACGAGAAAGAAAAGGTTGAGGCTCCTGATACTAGTCTGAGGAAAGAAGGGACTCTTCTTTCAAGTAGCAGTGCTGAATTAACTCATTCCCTTGGTTCAAACTTTGCTGAGAAAAGCCCCAAAACTTTGCCCTTTTCAGATTGTGCATCTCCTGCAACTCCATCCTCTTTTGCTTGTAGTTCATCATCAGGTATTCTTTTTCATAGAAAAAAATTATTAGACAAGATATCTTTAGTGTCTGAAAGTGTTTTATACTTGTAATTAGTTTAATGTGTTAATAAATTGTGACAAGATTTTATACTTCCTATTCTTACAGCATTTTTACTAATGCCTTAACCATTGTGTTAGGCTCAAGTTGGCACAGTGGTGCCGTTTGTGAGTTTGTGATTGCATTAATCTTAACTGCCTAGGCTGTTTGGTAAAACAAATTATTTATCAATCTATTAAGAATCGCTTTTCAATTTGCTTTTACGTGCGAAAGTGGATAGATACCAGCTTTTAGATTAGCTTTCCTAAAAATTTTTCACCCTCTTCTCCAATCGATTACAAATCTCAAATTTAACCTTCCATATTTATATATATATATATTTTCACATCTATTCTCTTATATCAATGAAATTTTGATTGATTCACATTCACTTTTCTATAACAATCATTTTTGGTAAACTTTTATCAAATAATTTAGATTAAACAAAATTAGAATCAATTTAAATCATATAAATTTTTAAATAAGTATCTTATAATAAATTATAAATTAAATATCAATATGAAAATAATTGAAATAATAAGCCTATTTTGGTCCTTATAACTAAATCACAACAATTTAGTATTAATTTAACAAACGCCGTAACTAGATTTTTCTAATTTAAAATTGAAATTTACTAAACACTATTTTACTTCCTTTCACAGTTGATTTTTCTAAAAGCATAGTTGCCAACAATTAATTTAAAAGTTACAACAATCCCAAACGAAGACTTAAGATTTAAGTATGGGGAATGTGATAATAGTGTACTATTGGAATTATTTTGCATGGGTTATGTGTGATGTAGGCTGTACTGCAGTTTTGCTATGGCATGTGCCATTATTAGGTGGATTTTTTTGCTTGTGCAATTTTGAGGATTGAAAAGAGAAAATTTTAGTTGGACATGGGCAATGCAAGTTGTATGAAGTAGAAAAAGAAAGAAGCAAAAGGATAAGAAGTTGGAAGTAGTTGATGGAGTTTTAGTTCTGTGCACCTGGACTTCTAATTTCATTATTGAACTATGTCAAATTGGTTGCCATTAAGGTTACAGGTAGCTTCTGATTTACCTGTACGCCTTTTCTTTACCTGCTTTTTGCGATCTGTAAGTTGTTTATTAAACTTGGCACTATAAACTTTTTGTTACTTATTACATGCTGTGCAAAACTCTGTAATTATAATTTTCCTTATCAATTGTGGTCCTTCGTTATTCTTATTCAGGCTCTTTTTGTAACCTTTTCCCCTTAGTCCTTTTGTTGGTTTGATTGTGGTTTTTTGAGATTGCTTTTGTTTTTCTCTTTATTTTCTTAAATATAGTTGCCTTTTTTTCTAGAATAAGTAGTTGGGTGGGTGCTTCCAATTTCTTTTAGTGGCCTATTGTAATTATGAGTAAAGAAATAATTCTATACTTAAATTTCGTTTAATAGGAACTGTAGGATCCGTTCTAACTTTTTCTTTCTTACCGTTATATTTGCTGAACAACCTTTTTTCTTTCTTTTTCTTTTTGAATTCATTGCAATAGGCTTGGAGGATAAACCATTTAGTAAGGCAGCAAGTGTTGATGGCATGGTATGTAGTTCACCTGGGTCCGGTTCACAAAATCAGCTTCAGAAATTCTTGTTTAGTTTAGAGAAGGTGGAGATTAGTTCAATTGCTAATTTAGGATCATCACTTGTTGAACTGTTTCACTCTGATGATCCAAATACAGTAGAATCATGTTTTGGGAAGGCTACATTGAATAAGCTGCTAGCATATAAAAGTGAAATTTCAAAGACATTGGAGATGACTGAATCTGAAATTGATTTACTTGAAAATGAACTTAAGTCTTTGAAATTTGAAAATGGAGGCAATGTTTCTCATCCAAAATCTTGCAGTGCCACACGTTTGGTGGAGAGTGCGATATATTTCAAAGAACCAGATGGTGTCTCTTGTATTGCCCCTCGACCTGCTCCCTTGAAAATAGTTTCTTCTTCTGATGCAACGATTGAGAAGATGCCAGTCTGCAAGGGTGACATACGAGTTGAAGAATACAATATGAAGGATGAGGAAATTGATAGTCCTGGAACTGTGACATCAAAATTTAATGAACCATCCCAAGTAGTAAAGGGTGTTCCTTCTACTCTTGTGGAAAATGATCAATGCTCTGAAGTTACAGAAGCAATTGTACCTAACAAGATGGAAGGGAAGTTTCCAATGTCTGGGCCTTTTGTGGATGAACATGAAACAATTGGCTCTGGTAATGAATGCGTTCCTGCTAAGAGTTGTACCGGTGAATCCATTTATTGTGATTTGATGGCACAAGCTGATAGTGGATCTTCTCTCTGTGATCTAATTTTTGCATGTAATAAAGAATATGCAAGTAGGGCTGCAGAAGTAATGTTTAAGGAATTGCCGACAGAAATGTGCAAGATCAGTACTCAAAGCACCAACATTGTCTCCTGCTCAGAGACCGAGAAGCTTATTAAAGAGAAATTTGCAATGAGGAGGCAGTTTTTAAAATTTAAGGAGAGTGCATTGACCCTTAGATTTAAAGCCTTGCAACACTCGTGGAAAGAAGGTTTGCTGCATTCTGTGAAGAAATGCCGCTCAAAGCCCCAAAAAAAGGAGTTGTGTCTAAGGGTGACACATTCTGGCCATCAGAAGTACAGGTCTTCAATTCGCTCCCGTTTGGTTCAGCATGGTAAGATGAGTTCTATCTTTCCTTCAGCTGATTAACTTTTCTTTTCCACTCCAGACTTGCTATTTTGTTTTATAGTCAAACAAATTCTTCAAATGTTATAATGCCTGTTTTCTACATTAAAAACTATTGGCTCCATTTGTGTTGATGACAAAACTATGGTAGTAATTTGAATATTTTTTAAAATGAATTAGAATGTTAATGATGAAATTCTAGGGACTATTTGCATCTGCAATGTTTTATCAAGTATGATTGCTTTATTGAAAGTTCAGTTTTCAATTAAAGAAAGCAAGGCTATCTTTACATTTCTTTTTGTGATTGACAATTGATGGGAGCTGTTCTCTTTATCTTTTACTTTATACTTCCTTATTTTTACTGTTTTCAGTTGGTTGATTTTAATAGTTGGATTGTGTAACTGGGCTTGTTATGTTCCATTGAGAGTTGAGTTCATTGTGAATTATGGTAGGGCAGATTTTTTAACATAGAATGTTTGAATGTCCGTGATCCAGATTGTTTCAACTAAGAAAGCTTCAAAAGATGTAGTGGATATGTTTGATATTTCCCTCTTGTGGCCAGAGATTTGAGTTGAACTCAGATGGAACTTCTTAAAGAATATGCATGTGTATTTTTATTATTTATTTTGTTGGTAGTCTACATTTTTTTTTGACATCTTCAAAGTTGTTTTTCTGAGTCATTAGATTCAAACCTTTGTAGTAGTCTCTGATGAGTATAGTTTTCTCTTCCTTTTTGTGAGTGCTTGGTAGCCGACTAAATCTCTCTTTCCAAAGCTGTCGTGATTGTAATTTGTTGAATAGTTGATCACACAACCCAGTAGTAAATTTTTCTCTAAGAGAACCATGAACTGCCATTATGATGTAATGAATGTTTAAATTTTGATTTTTCAGGAGCATGTCAAAACCCTGCCCTTAACTCAGAAATTGCTATTCGTTACTCCAGCAAGCTGCTGTTGAATCCACGTGTTAGGCTTTACAGGAATACTTTGAAGATGCCAGCTATGATTTTGAACAAGAAGGAAAAGATGGCATTAAGGTTCATCTCAAATAATGGGTTGGTTGAAGATCCATGTGCTGTTGAGATGGAAAGGAACATGATAAACCCTTGGACTTCAGCAGAGAGAGAGATATTCTGGGAGAAGTTATCTTTGTTTGGAAAGGATTTTAGGAAAATTTCCTCATTTCTCGGCCACAAAACCACGGCAGACTGTATCCAGTTCTATTACAAAAATCATAAATCTGATAGTTTTAAGAAGAGTAAAAATTTGGAGTTGGGCAAGCAAATGAAATCTTCTACCACTACATACTTGGTAACATCAGGGAAAAAGTGGAACCCAGACGTGAATGCTACTTCCCTTGACATCTTGGGTGTTGCTTCGGTAATGGCAGCACAGGAAGACAGCAATATTGGAAATCAGCAGAAATGTACTCGCCGTTTGGGCATGGGAGGGAATGTTGAGTCAAAAGTATCCTGGAGTGCTGATTGCACTCCTTCAAATAAAAACAATTTTGATGATCTTCAAACTGAAAAAGAAACAGTTGCTGCTGATGTGCTTGCTGGTATATGTGGTTCAATTTCTTCAGAAGCCATTAGTTCTTGCATTACAAATGCTATTGATCCCAGTGAGGACTACAGGGAGCGGAAGAGCCATAAAGTGGATTCTGCAACGAAACTGCCTTCAACACCTGATGTTGTGCAGAAAACTGATAATGAACCTTGTTCAGATGATAGTTCTGGAGATGTAGATTCTTCAAATTGGACAGATGAGGAGAAGTTTATCTTCATGCAGGCTGTGTCATCCTATGGTAAGGATTTTGATATTATCTCAAGATGTGTCAGATCAAAGTCTAGGGACCAGTGCAAGGTTTTTTTCAGCAAAGCTCGGAAATGCCTTGGATTGGATTTGATGCATACTTCTGGAGATGTAGGAACACCTGGGAGTGGTAACGATGCCAGTGGGAGTGGGACTGACACTGAAGACAACTGTGTTGTGGAAGGAGGAGCCCGTAGTAGCGATGAATTTGGCTCCAAGTCAGTGGATGGCTTATCAACATCTGTTAACATAAATCATGAAGAATCTGTTTCTGCTGTGACTGCCAACATGCAGACTAGTAGTGAATTTGAGGAAACTACAGCATTGCAACAGTCGGATGCCAAAGGTGCTGAGGCTGTTGGAAACTTGATTTCCGAGACATCTAAGGAAGAGGATGCGCCAAATCTAGATTCTCATTCTGACTGTAATCTCACAAATGCTGGTGCTTCTCCGAGCCAACCAGTGCATGACCACAAAATTAAAGGTTCTGAAAATAATGAAGCTGGAAGCTTTTGCTGTGATGAACCCAACATTCTGAGATCTAAATTGGTGTCCACAGTAGATGAAAATTCAGCAGCTGTGAGTGAGAGCAGAGCTACAGCGAAGCTTGCATTTGGAGAAGAAAAAAGAAGTAACACTAATTTACTCGTTCAAAGTATATTACAGTGCTCAGTTCAGGATTCAACTGGAATTGATTCCAATCTTGCTTTAGAGGGAAGGTCTTTGGGACTTGATCCACAAATTTCACATCCAAACATTCTTAAAGTGGATTCTGTAGAGAAGTCTTGTATCAAATCTGAGGAAAACTCTATTGCTGTCGGGCATTTGGATCCTGGTATCATTGAAAGGGAACAAATGCTTAACCAAGATATATTGCCATCAACTCTTGTTTTACGGGAGGTCAGAGATGCGCACCAAAAACCTATGAATAGAGATGACTATGCCGAGCACCAAAATCATTTGTCGTGCCTTGTTGAATCGTCTGAGTTTCCATGCGGCTATCCTTTCAATCAACCAATCATTGAGGACATAAATAGAAATATCAATCACACATATTTTCCTGTTGTTCAAGGGTTGTCAAAGCCAGACATCAATTGTAACGGTACATATGTTGCCGAGGAACACCATCTTCAAAATTGTAACAGTTCCAAGTTGTGCCACCAGGCAGCTGAGCTTTCGTTTTTGCCTCCGAGTGTAGAATTGGGTCATGATCATCAGAAGAACACTCCACGCAGTGGCAGTGCTTCAGATTCTGATGTTCCACGCAGGAAAGGTGATGTGAAACTGTTCGGTCAGATACTAAGTCATGCCCCTTCCCAGCAGAATTCGAGCTCTGGTTCTAATGAGTGTGGAGAGAAGAAGGGACTTCACAAGTCAAGCAGCAAATCATACGACATGGGAGAGAATGTTCCGTTAAGGAGTTATGGGTTTTGGGATGGAAGCAGAATACAGACTGGGCTATCCGCATTGCCTGATTCTGCCATTTTACAGGCCAAGTATCCTGCTGCATTCAGTGGCTACTCTGCAACGTCTGTTAAAACCGAACAGCAGCCATTGCAGGCACTTGCAAATAATGGGGATCGAAATCTTAATGGAGTGGTGTCAGCTTTCCCAACAAAGGATGGAGTGGTTGATTACCAGTCGTATAAAAGTCGAGATGGTGTTAAGATGCAACCTTTCCCAGTCGATATATTTTCCGAGATGCACAGAAGAAATGGGTTCGATGCTCTATCATTGGCTAGTTTACAGCAGCAGGGAAGAGTGCTCGTTGGAATGAATGTTGGGAGGAGGGGAGGGATTCTCATGGGTGGTTCTTGTACTGGCGTTTCAGATCCTGTGGCAGCCATTAAAATGCACTATGCCAAGTCCGAGCAGTACGTCGGGCAACCTGGTAGTGCTTTCACCAGAGAAGAGGGGAGTTGGAGAGGAGGAGGTAATGGAGATTTAGGCAGCAACAGGTAGTAGATGTGCACCGAGGGCCCCCGCCATCACCAGGGAGGACCTCACCTGTATGATAATTAGTCTGTTTCAAGTTTAAAAGTGGTAGGGTAGGAGTAATTTTAACCAATGGGTTCTGAAAAATCCATCTTTTTGGCTGAAAAAAAGGGTAGAGATTTTAGGGGATTGTAATATTGTAGCAGCTTTTGTATTTGTTGTATTTGATTGCAACACAGAAATAATCTTCTAAAAATGGGAGCAGGCATAGTTACAGCTCCTCTTACAGGTCTGATCCTTCAACTATATAACCTAACCTACCTGACTTATGACATTATCCTGTGGAGGTTAGTAGTTTTGGTCAGCTTCTCCTTTTTTGAAAATTTTCTTTATACTTTGTTGTATGGTTAGGGTTTAGGAGTATTTTGTAGAATTTTGCTTATAATAGTCATCAAAATTTGTATTGTATCATATTTCCTTGTTTGTATTTGAGATTATGACTGTGAAGAATGAATAGTCTTGCAAATGGGGTAAAATTATTGACTCTGGCTTTCATTGTCACTATTACAACCAATGAATGAATGAGAAAAAAAGAATTCTTTTAATCATATATTTAATGGTTGATTGTGATGGGTTACTTTCAATAATTTCTTCAAATGATTGACAACTTGAATTGAGCCCACAGGTTTTTTAGAAAGATTCTTAAGATATTTACAAATTTAGGATAAACTATGCAGTCTAGGCAAATTGTCTTTTGAAAAATTAGTTTATCCTTGAAATATCGTTTTAAAGAAATTATTTAGGTATCCTAGAGCTATGTTATAAAAATCGTATTTGTTGTGTATTTTGGTATCTTAAATTATTTTTTCTATATTGTTTAAAGTAATTAAAAAAAATAAAGATGAGATTTCGAACTATCTTTGTAAATTAACGTTTTAAAAATCAAGTCAACTAATATTAAATTTGTCAATTAGAATTTTAGTGTAGGCTAGCAAATTGGCAAGTGAACATGTCATAATTTCATTAAATTATGTTCCAATAAAATATTTTATCTAAAAGCGGTCGACAGTTGGAATGCTTTGGCAATCGAATCAAAATTATTTTCCAATAACGTAACCGTTTAACACTATAGTGATTAATTTTCCAAAAAAAAAAAAAAAAAAGCTTCAATGATTATAATTTTATTGCTAAATATTATTCTTATTTATTAAAAATTTTCTTGACTTCCTGTTTTATTTTTAAAGGTTTGACTTTTTTTTTTTAAATAAAAATAATGGAATAAGAATTATATAAAAGAAGTAGTATACAAATTAACTTAGTTTGTTTAGAAATAGAAAAGTTAAAATAAAATTGTTTATAAATGGAGTATAAAATTTACATATTTTTAAATTAGCGAATCCAATAATCCAATAAATATTTAAATGGGATCAATTAATCCCTAATGTATTAGAAATTTCCAATTTCGTCAATAATTTTTTAAAATTCTCAACTTTACCTATAATAAAACAACATTATTTAATTCCCTTAAAAAATAAAATTTTTAATTAAGTCCTAACGTCTAACAATTTGTTAATAAAAAGTTGATGTATTACTAAATTATTGTTTTATTATATATTTAAATACATGGACATGCCATTTGAAAGAAAAAATAAGTATTCTTTTTTTTTTTTTTTTTTTTTTGAGTACACAAAAAGACAATAAACATTAAGCTATAAAATTCTGAAGAGGGCCAAAAGGTTCTTCAGACCAAACTTCATCCTTCTGTAGACGTTGAGCCCTTCGAGCAAGTTTATGTGCGACCTCATTTCTGCCACGTTGAATATATGAAAATCGAATTTGGGGCCAAGCGAGAGACAACTCTTGCACATCTCTAACAAAACTATGAGCCTCTGTTGCATCGTCCATCTCGTTATTAATCAGACGAATAGCAACTAAGGAATCTGATTCTACTACCAAAGGAACAGAACGATCAACAATAAAATTCAACCCTCTGACAATCGCCTCAATTTCTAAGATCAAAACTGGCCATCTTTTATGAATAAAATTATGTCCGGCACCAATAATTTGACCAGTCCAATCACGAATTATCCAACCCAAACCACCACTATTGGTAACCGCATTCCAAGAGGCATCCGTGTTAATCTTCCACCATCCATGTGGTGGAGTGCTCCAGGTGATTACTCTGGAAGGTGCAACAACCTCAGCATTCGATACAACATAATTTTCGCGTTGGCAAATTTCTTGGAATTGTGCCTCAGCCTGAAGCAGGATCATATTCCAATTGATAGGAACATCCAAAGTCTGATGCACGACCATATTCCTACAGTTCCAAATCTTCCAGATGACAAAAAGAAATCTACTCAGCATCTCCATTGACTCATGTTCTTGAACCCAAGAAAAAAAATCAGCTGCTGACCATATTTCCCTGTGTGCATAAAATAAACCTGCATTAGACGGGATAAAATGGTACCAGAGTTTAGAAGTTACCTTACAACCCCAGAAGATATGAATGTTTGTCTCTGAGTACTTATGACAAAAAGGACACCAAGGTTGAATTTGAATTCCTTTCTGAACTAAAGCACACCTTGTAGGCAATATATTGTGAATAGCCTTCCAACAACATATTTTCATTTTTGTTGGAATGGGAGTTCTCCATAATTTCCTCCAAAATTGTTCAGTTTTATTCGTATTGGAAGAAGAAGCCAAATTATCATTCTGACACTTCACCGCAAGAGTATATGCACTCTTTACTGAAAAGTAGCCATTTGTAGTCAATTTCCAGATAATTTCATCATTAATTATGTGCTTGGAGATTGGAATATTGAGAATCCTTTCAGCATCATCGGGAAGAAAATTCTGACGAACCATATCTTCCTTCCAACTCCTATTTCCATCAATAAGAGTGGCCACCATTTGGTCAATGAGAGTAGAACCAAGCTGAATCGGTCGATCACGATCTTCATTTGGAAACCATGTTAATAAACAACAATGTAATGACAAGTCCATTTAAAAAAAATATGTTATTTATTATTATTTTTTAAAAATAATGTACAAATATGTTAATAAACAACAATGTAATGACAAGTCCATTTAAAAAAAATGGAAGACCAAATTGAGAATAGGGACAAGTACAATTTGTTGTATTTACCCATTTTAAATTCATATCAACATTCCATGGCTTTTGACTTTTAATCACAAATTAATAAGAAATAGGCAGCTAAGCCATTGTTCAAATTTGAATATTTTAAGCAATCAAGAAAAGAGAAGAGTTGTAATTGTAACTGTAACGACCAACGAGATGAAAACCAACCAATGGCTTATAGTTATGGGGTCGTGTCAATGGCGGAGCAAAAAGTTTCAAGCCGAATATCTGTATCAACATCACAGGGCTTCTTATGATCATCCACCGGTCAATTTTGCTTTCTGGTACGATTCAATTCATTGTAAAATTCTTCTTCCTTTTTGGGAAAATGGAATTGCAGCCGAAATGTGATTCTGTTGTTGCTGTTCATGATTGAGATTGAAGATGATGATGATGATAATGTTTTTTTTTTTTTTTTTTTAATTTGATGTTCTGTAAATAATATTTGATCAGAATTCGTAGGCCCCATGTTTCCCCTGCTACCGCCAAATTCCGGAGACTCGTTAATTTTCCAACCCTACAGTTGAATTTTTCTGGTTTCTCTCTCAAAATCCGGTCCACCTTCTCCCTCTCCCTCTATTCTCTCTCTAGACGCGTTCTAATCGTTTTTTGGGGGATATTTGTGTTCTTCAAGAGAAATTTTCTTTTTAGGTTCATGGGGATTCTATGCATAGGTATTGAAATGATTGCTTATTTCTTGTGGATTTTCTTTATTTCTTCTCCCCTTGAGTCTTTGCCATGGCGGGAATGCTATAAGTTTTGAATTTCGTTTCATTAGAAAATTCTGGTATGACGATCGTGCTTTGGTTAAGATTTTCCAGTTTTGTGATATGGGTGTTGCACCGTTTATTTATTTGGTTTTTTTTTACCAGAGATTCTCTATTTTTGTTTTTTTTGTTTGTTTCCATGGGTGAATTTCAAGGTCTTTTGATTGTTTTTGCACGTAATTTGATGAACTGTCTCTATCTATGAATAATTTAATGGAAGGTCAATTGAGACGCCACAATTTATATTGTTTTTTCAGTAGATGTCAAATATATACTATTTTGATCCCATTTGCGTTTGGAAATTCATCTGTTCTTCTCTCCCTGCGACCAGATAAAGTGAAAGAAGACATATGAATAACTAGGAAATGGGGAAGAAAGGGAGTTGGTTTTCTGCAGTAAAGAAGGTTCTCAGTAACCATTCTGAGAAGAAAGACAAGGTCTGAATGGAGCTACTTCTGTTAAATTATATTTTCTACTGTTTTGCGGTCATATGGAAATCTGCCTTTTAACTTTAGATATGTTATTTTAACAGAAACAAGACAAATCCAAGAAAAAATGGTTCCAAAATGAGGAGAGTGTGGATGTTATTTCGTTTTTGGAACAATCCCCGTTAGATGTTTCGGCAGAACCTCCTTCCATAGAAGATGATGTCAAACAAACCGAACTGGAGAATGAACCGAGGGAGCTTGCACATTCTGAGGCTGCGGAGCCTGCTGTTGCTGAAGCTCAGCCGGTTGTGGAGGGTGAACATCCACCTAGTATTATCTCCTGTAAGCCAGAAATGTCAGAGGAAACAGCAGCTATTATGATTCAATCTGCGTTTCGTGGATATACGGTACTTCTATACTCCTGTTTACATTGAAGTATGAGATTTTTAAGCGATTGTAACTGTTAATGACACAAACATGAATTTAAGATTATTTGTTATTTCTTAAAAACTGTTTCCACCTATCGGTACTCCAGAAATTTATAGAATTCATAACCAAATTTTATCTTTGAGTAGTATATGGATTGGTACAGTACACTGGTCGTCCCATTTATTTTCTGCAGAAGCGGTTCATTGTTTCTTCAAAATAAGTTATTTTGGAACTCATTAGCTTTTAACTTTGATGAAGTATCGGCTGAAAATTTAACTTGTACATGAGCCAAGAGGCTTATTTATATTTGATGTTGCTCTTTATTTGGAAATGAGAACTTTAGATGTTTGGAATTTGTATGCTCATTTATTTTTCTGTTCCTATTCGAAACTTCATGAAAGCTTTCCTTGATATCGTTCACCTCTGCCCCGGATTTTAAAGAGTTTTTCTTTTGCTGGATATAGGAAAGCATTGGTAATGATTTGCATCATGATATTATCAGAATATTTTTCATTGCAGAAATGAAATGTATGAATGATTTTTGCTATTGTCAATATAGGCTAGGAAAGCATTGAGGTGTCTCAAAGCGTTGATGAGATTGAGGTCGTTGGTACAAGGGCACTCTGTGAAACGGCAGGTGGCCTCTACTTTAAAAAGCATGCAAACCCTTGCACATGTACAGTCAGAGATTCGTGCAAGGAGAATAAGAATGTCGGAAGAAAATCAGGCTCTCCAGCGGCAACTTCGTAACAAACATGAGAAAGATCTCGAGAAGTTAAAAACTCCTGTAAGTCTGTTGCTGTGTCAGTATGAACTTGTGCTGCCTGTTTTACCTTTCTTGTTGGTACTTAAATAAATTGTTCGAAGGTGCTAAGTGTACATATATACACATTGCATCCATACATATAATATACAACATGCATTCGAAGGTCCAAACTTAAACTAAAGGTCTAATTATCATCATGCAGAGAAGTTTTTCTTTTCTTTTTAGTTTCTTCTTTTTGCTTAACAATAAAGTATCATTCCAACTGTTGGTCTTTGCAGTTACTTTATGTATTTATCATTTTAACGACTGTTGCCCCCTCCCCTCCTTTCTGCTTTTATCTTAGATAAACGAAAAAGTGCAAAATCGAACTTAAGTAGTGTAGATGTGTTTTTATTGAAAATAATAGTCTCTTCTTTTGATCTTTTGTTCTTTATCATAATTTGCAACCATTATAACTTGCACGACAGATTGATGATGACTGGAACCATAGCACCCAATCTAAAGCACAAATTGAAGCTAAACTATTGAACAAGCAAGAAGCAGCAATAAGAAGAGAAAGGGCTCTGGCTTATGCTTACTCACATCAGGTATCACAATTTCGTCTTTTCTTTATCCCGTAGTATGCACATGCTAAGTTTAATTCCCGACGCTTGATCACAATGTTTGTATTGGTCCGAACTTTCTAGAGGACACTTTACCTGGTGAATTGAAGGGTCCTTCAATAAGTACATATAATTTGCACTCCTGATAGTATTTAATCGTTATGTAATTACTTGCTTTAGTTCTATGATGGCTGCAGTGGCATCGTCCTTCGTTACTAGTTCTGTTGAAGGTATTTCTTTGGTGATAATTTAGAAAGAATTTACTGGTACCAATAGATTATCTCATTGCACTAGCTTTCTTTTTATAAATATCAGGTGGTTATTAGCAACTCCTTGCAGTTTTTGTTGTTGCTTTTTATTATCAGAATGTTAAAAAAATGCAGTAGGATTGTTTCTCAAGTTCTGTAAACAATAATTTCAATTGTGAGTAGTGATCCCTTTTTGAATGTCACATGGAAATCAGTTTTGATATACTAATTTCTATTGTTTCAGCAAACATGGAAGAATTCTTCAAAAACTGCAACCCCAACTGTCATGGATCCAAACAATCCCCACTGGGGTTGGAGTTGGTTGGAGAGGTGGATGGCAGCTCGTCCATGGGAACCTCGAAGTACTGCCGATCACCCAGATCACATTTCTGTCACAAGTGTCGCAACTCGTGCATCTGTTGTCGACATAATCCAAATTTATGCTCGTCGTGATCAGAACTCCCCTACCAAGCCTTCTCCAAGGACTCCTACTAGCCAAAAGTCAAGCCAACTGCATAGGCATCAGTCACCTTCAACTCCTAAGGCATTATCTTCATCATCTAGCAGAAAGAAAACAAATCTAGCCAACTCAAGGGTAGGCAGCTGGGGTGGGGATGATGACACGAGAAGTACTGCGAGTGTCAAGTCAAAGCCCTCCCGGAGGCATACTATTGCAGGGTCATCGTTCAGGGATGACTCAAGCCTTGCCAGTTTACCTTCAGTTTCAAGTTACACGACGCCATCGAAGGCCATGAAGGCTCGGTCCCGGTTGGTAAGTTCATCTGTGGCAGAGAAGAAAGGGACAATGGAAAAAGGATCTGCAAGTGCAGGTTCTGCAAAGAAGCGGCTCACCTTTACAGCTTCCCCTGCTAAACCAAGGAGGCTATCAAGTCCCCCAATTGTGAATACTAGCTAAGTACATTAAAAGATGAGAAAGTTAGCAGCAGAGAGAGTGGTAGTTTCAAAAGGAAAGGAGGAAACATCGAGTTCGTCGATTTGAAGATCCGTGCTTACACCATCTGCTTTCTGCAACAGCTTCTACTTACCAAAGTGAGTGAGCAAATATATATGTTTCTTGCAAGTGCCAACCATCAGTTTTTTGAGTCTATTTTCATCTTCTTTTTTTTTTTCCCATACCATTGATCTTCCTGAGATTTCTTATTTGTAAGTAATAAGATTTGTTTCTGGGTGGCATTTATCTATTGAAACCATTTGTAAATCTGTTTGTCTATAGTAAATTGTGAGGATTCTTCTGGGTTTTCTTTTGAGATAGTTCTTTGACTGGTTCATGTTGTATCTTTCACATTTCATTTGTTTAAAATAACAAGCTATTGGAGTAGTGTTCTTCTTGCAGTTTTTTTTCTCACTATAGATTCCCCAACAGCAATTCCTTTTGGTCCTTTGAGCAAGGAATTTGGAGTATCTGTCAATGTGACCCTTGACTTTTTTGAGAAAATTGCTTCTTTTAGGTTATAGTATGAAATATAGTATAAGAGTCTATGTGTTTAATTTTAAGTTCAATTTTTTTTCCTTTTTCTTCTTCTTTTATTTTAAAAAACAGGCCAAACATAATAGTCAATTTTTTTTTAAGTATAACAAATAGTATTTATTAAATATCCTTTTTTAGTAGACCTTTTGATCAATGATATAATGTCTTAATCAGTTGAGTTATACTCAAGTTGGCAAATACACTCTTCATTTATTAATATTATTTTAGCTCAAATACATCAATTGTTTGGAGAGATAAATAAAGAATATAACGTGTTAGGAGTGCAAACAAAGTCCCACATTGGTTAGAGAAGGGAGTGATCATAGGTGTATAAATAAGACAATTATCTCCATTGGTACGAGACATTTTGGGGGAATAAAAAGTAAAACCATGAGGGCTAATGCCCAAAGTGGACAATATCATGCCATTGTGGAGATAGGTGGAGGTTCCATTGTCCTTATCAATTGGTATTAGATATGGTCTAACCTAGCTCTGTGCAGGAGAAATCCTCAAGTTTTGAAGAGAGTTAGTGAGCCTTATAGTCATACAATATTGTGGATGAATCTCCAGACCGGACAAAAAGTGCTTGAGGCGACAAGCAAGTATAACTCTATCAATGACTCCTAGATAGAGGAGTATATCTTGTTCGAAGGAAGGAGAAGGTGGATAGTGTGATAGGTGATTGCTGCCATCAGAGAATATTCCACAATGTGATCTGTTGTAGAGGCTTATGTCCAAAGTGGACATATATCATACAATTGTGGAGATAGGTAGAGGTTCCATTCTCCTTATCATAAAGTATATTAAATCTTTCATGTCAAACAACCTATGACAGTTTAATCGATAAAATTTACTTGGTATATGGAAAACTATATAAAAAGTGTCTCATTATAGCATCACTATTTTAATTTTAGGTTAATTGTACTTGCATACTTTTTTTTTTTGTAATTTTCATTTCATCTCAAATAAGGAACAGTAATTTCATCTCAAACCAGGGAGAGTGTGAATTAAAATTTACAACTTTTTATGTGAAGTCATTAACTCTTCAACCAATCAAATTAGCTTAGATATAATTAAGGTTAAAATACCATTTATCTTTATACTTTGGAACTAATTCTATTTTAGTTCTCGTAATTTCGTCTAAATTGAGTCCATGTACTTTCAATAAATCTTAAAATTAGTCTTAACTTAAAAAAAAAAAAAGTTTAATCCATATTAGTCCTATAAATCTTGGAAACACATTATGTATCTTTTTTTGAGTTGAAATTATTTCTATTATTTTACTAAGTTTAATAAAAGTTAACTTCAAATTAATAATAAAGACTAATTTTAATATTTATTAAAAGTATATGAACTAAATTTGGTATAAAAATTAAAATGAAACGAAACTCAAAATACATAGACCAAAATGATATTTGAACCTATAATTTATTAATTTTAATGACTTTGTTACTTTTTACTTGAAGCACTGAGATTAACCTTCTTCAACTAAAAAAAGTATAGGGTCAAACTATAGTCATGTACAAAGACATAATCCCCAAGAACATAAAATTACCTTCATTCTATAATCTGCAAAAGACAAGGATAAAATTGTAAATTCCAGGACCAACACACTTTTAACAGAAAGAAGAAAAGCCAACCAATTTCATCATCGTCGCCTGAAAAGTGAAAACCACAGGTCCCTTGCGCTGAATCGGGTTCGCTTCTGAATCGAAACAAGGGATCCGGATTTCTGAATGAAATTCCACATTCTCTCGTCTGTCACTGCAATTTCACTCAAATGGTGAGCAAAATTCCACTCTCGATCCGCTTCTCTTTTTTTCTCTCTCTGTATCAGTAGGTTTCATTCAGCACTGAGCTTCTAAGCTTCTGATCATCTCTGTCTCCTTCGTTTCTCTGTTATTATGCTCCGCATATGTCTTTAGTTTGTGATTTTTTGGATGTTAATTTTGACCCTTGCGGAATTGGAGTTATGTGTATTCAATCTTGCTCTTCAAATTTTATAGTCTAGACATGTTCCTGATATTTTCTTAAGAGTTGATTTTGGCTGAGTTTTTGGTTTTGGAGTCGTAGCCATCATTTTCATTGACCATTTTCAAGGTTAAGCTTCCCATCAAGCTGCCATTCAAGGCTAATATTGGAATCAATGCATCTTTCAATACGGATTATAATAGGCTGTTTTACAACATTTTTCTTTTAGTTGTAACTTAGACTGGGAAAGTGCTCCATTGTACGACATTTTGCTAATCGGCATTACTGCACAATAACACAATATTGACTAGGTTCTTGGAGAAAAGTGATGGAACTCGATATTATTGATCATGGTACAAACTGGGGAAGGATTAGATAGCTCCTACTCTCATAAACTTAGACTATCTCAGTTCACGAAGGCATACCCTCTTTCTTCCTTACATCCACTAAATACCCCATTATTGCTCAAGATTATTTTACATTGCATGACTTAGTTACAAATTGTGCCCCACCCCTCCTAAGTTCCTAACTAACTCACAATCTAAGCCCCACCTCCCCTAACCCATTTTCTTTGACAATCATTCATTATTTTATTTTATTTTTATGAGAAACTGAGCTTTCATTGAAAAAAATAAGAAAGGAATACAAGGGCATACAAAAAGAGAGCCCAAAAAAAAAAAAAAAAAAAAGAGAGAGACCTACAAGAAGGGCCTCCACTCAAGCAAAATAAGATCTAAAGAGTAATTACAAAAAGGCTTCGCCACTAAATCCTAGAGAGAACATAGAATCTAATAAAGGACCAAACATTGTACGACGATCTCTTAATCCCTCGAAAGATTCTATTATTCCTCTCTCCCTATAGCCCCCACAAGATAGCGCACACCCCGGCTTGCCACAAAAAACTTTCCTTTCTTGCAAAAAGGAGGGTGAAGAAAAAATTCCTTGAACATCTCTCTACAAACCCTCTGCCTAGAAATAGAGAGGCCAAACTCCGCAAAGAAATAACTCCAAACATCATAAGCCATGTCACAACTCCAGAGTATATGATCAACATCCTCAACAACCCTCCTACAGAGAATGCAACACCAAGGCCCCACCAAGGTTGGCACTCTCCTCAAAACCCTATCCAATGTGTTAACTTTTCCGTGAAGAACCTGCCAAGCAAAAAGCTTAACCTTCTTTGAAATTTTCACCTTCCATAACGAGGCAAAGACAAACTCTTCCGACGCAGAGGAGGGAGAAGGATTAACCAGGCAAAGAAAAACAGTTATTATTAGTGGCCTATCAATAAGAATTGAGGGTATGGGTATCAAGTTTTAACTTTTCAGTACGTATTTGGATTTGTAAATGACATTTATGTTGATCTGCGAGTTCCAACTTCCAAGTTCTGATGTTGTAATAAGACTAACAAACTTCTAGGTGTGCATTAGGCTACACCATTCCTCGCTGGCCTTGCTGTAGCTGCTGCAGCTCTTGCTGGTAGATATGGAATTCGAGCTTGGCAAGCATTCAAAACACGGCCACCACAAGCCAGATCACGCAAATTCTATGAAGGTGGTTTCTACCCTACGATGACAAAGAGGGAAGCAGCTCTTATTCTTGGTGTTAGGTAGTAGTCCAACATACATGAAGTTGTTCTTCGTTAATGCATTTTGATAATCCGATCTTTTGAAGAAGTTCATAATTTGGCGTTGTTTACTTGAATGGTAGGAAACTTAATGAATGCAGTTAATGATCATTTCCCGTTGCTATTTTATATCACATTCATATTTACAGAACAGAACCAATTAGTAAGGCCTCATCTGATAATGATTTCATTTTTAGTTTTCTGTTTTTGAAAATTGTGCTTGTTTTCTTACCATTTCTTTACTATGGTTTTCACATTTCTTAAGAAAACATTAGAATTCTTAGCCAAATTCTAAAAACAAAAACAGAGTTTTTAGAAAATAAAAAAAGTAGCTTTTAAACACTTGTTTTTGTTTTTAGAATTTGGCTAAGAATTTAAATCTTTTCTTAAGAAAAGTGAAAACCATTGTAAAGAAGTTGTGAGAAAACAAACAAAATTTTCAAAAAACAAAAACCAAATAGTTATCAAACGGGGCCTAATTGGTTATCAAATGGAGCCTAAATTATTGCTTAGTCATTTATGATTGATCTTCATTCCTTTTAATCCTCCTATTTTGGTTTAGGCACTGATTTACATTGCCCTCAAGAAGGATGAGAAACTTCGCTTCTTTATTTCTTCTTTTCCTTCCATTTCATTATTGGAACCTTGGGAAACATTTGATCTAGATAATTAGTTTGGAGTACAAAGATCAGTGAGACACCAACGGGATAATTGGTTTTAATATTTCATGAAATGATTATGAAAGCACTTTCTTTTTTGTGCAACACATATGGAGAGCAAAGCTTCTGTACTTCACTTCGAATTACTAGTGGAAACATGAGATCTTAAACAGTGTCCACTACTATTGGCTTGTACTAACTTTTCCACCATAAACATCTTGTTGAATGAAAAATACTGTGGAGACATATCTGTTTTTGTTTATCAATTGCTTCATTCTCCCCGTTAAGAAGATTACTTTGTAGGGATTGACCAAATTTATCCTCGATGGTTAACAGAGAGAATACACCTCCAGATAAGATTAAGGAAGCACATAGAAGGGTAATGATCGCAAACCATCCCGATGCTGGTGGCAGTCATTATCTTGCTTCTAAGATCAATGAAGCCAAGGATGTGCTGCTGGGAAAATCTAAAGGCGGTGGATCAGCATTTTAATGAGGTGTGTTGTTTCATGTTTGAATATTGAGATCCCTGCAAAAGAAAAGAAAAAACTTTCTTTCAAATGAACTTCAAAGTTTAAACAATCTGCCAAAAGCTATGCTCACCAATCGATTTTGTTTCCTTTAGTATAAAAAACAATAATGCAAAAAGACTTGAAGTTGAAGCTGCAAGTTCCTTTGGATATAAAAACAAGAATGATCGTGAAGTATATCTGATAATTGGAGTCATCGAAGAATGTTGTCCGTTCATAATATCATTCACTTCTCTAATCTTTACCATGACTAGTAATCTGAATGCATTTTTCTTTAGACATTTATGATTTTTCTATTTTCAGTCTTTAGTAACATTGAATTTGTACAGCAGCCTTTGTCAAGTATGTGTTTTCTTTTCTGAACGTGGATTATAGATTGGTTGATATTATATTCTAGTCATTGGATTCTCAGAAATCTATTTGGAGAATACTATGTCGGATTTGTTATTTCTTGAAATGGTCACAATCCTAAGGATTGTCTTTGGTATTTTAATTTAGAATTAAAGATATCGTTGCTTTGATTGGACACCTTCAATATTATTTGTTGACTTCGTTTTGCTTATCTGGAACTTGCTTGAGAATGGCTTTTATTATTATTATTATTATTATTAATGAACTATATTGAAAAAGTAGGACTGGTTATTTTTACGGATGAATCATCTTTTCTAAGAAATGATTGACCAAAAATAGTCTCTTATATTTATCTTAAATTTGATTTTTTTTTTAAAATCAAACTCTTTTAGAACTTCTTTCAACATCAGCTGATATGCTTATGAGCATGTATTCGTTAGAAAGACAATCCTCAAATGACTAATCATGTATATCTTTTTTGTCTTCAACTCTAGAATCTTTCACTTTGGTACGATTTTACTTGAACAGGTTGTGTACCATTGTGCTCTTGAATTCTAACAATCCTCCACGACAGAGTTGAGTTGTCCTTAACGTAAGATGTACATCAAATGATTAATTCTTAATTTTGTACATTTTTTAGAACCAGTTATGATCAATTAGTACTAAAAGTCAACTTCTTCGTATTTGAATAGATCCATTTACACTACTATTTACCCTAGGGAAATGAGAACAATTTAATAAAAAATGACAAATTAAGGCTCCATTTGATAATAATTTGGGCTCGTTTGATAATCATTTAGTTTTTGGTTTCTAAAAATTGTGATTGTTTTCTCTGCATTTCTCTACCATAGGTTTTGATTTTTCTTAAGAAAACCTTTGAATTCTTAGTCAAATTTCAAAAACAAAAACAAGTTTTTGAAAACTATTTTTTTAGGTCCTGTTTGATAACCATTTGATTTTTTGTTTTTGGTTTTTGAAAATTGTGCTTGTTTTTTTTTACCATTTCTCTACAATGGTTTTCATCGTTCTTGAGGAAACATTTGAATTTTTAGTCAAATTTCAAAAACAAGCACAAGTTTTTAAAAATTACTTCTTTTAGTTTTCAAAACTTAGCTTGGATTTAGAAAACATAGGTAAAAAAAATTAACAAAACAAAGAAATTTATAGGTGAAAGTAGTGTTTATAAGCTTAATTTTAAAAACATTGGTTATTAAACGAGACCTCAGTTTTCTAAACATATGTAAAAAGTAAATGAATAAAAAAACTCATAGATAGAAGTAGTATAAGTTTAATTTTCAAAAACCAACTGGTTATCAAATGAGATATCGATTTCTTGTTTTTGGTTTTTTAAAATTGGGTTTGTTTTCTCACAGTTTCTTCACAATGATTTTCATCTTTTCTAAGAAAAACATTTAAATGGATAGCCAAATTCTAAAAACAAAAACAAGTTTAAACTACTTTTTTTTTTTAGTTTTGAAAACATATCTAATAAGTATAAAATAAAATAAAATAAATAAACTCATATATGGAAGTGGTGTTTATAAGCTTAATTTTAAAAAATAAAAATTAAATAGTTATCAACTAGAGTCTAAACATTCATAATAAAATTTCTAATACAATATTATTAAAACTAATTTGTTATTTGGAATTGAAATAAAAAGTACAGTATTATTAAATTTGTAAGATAAGTCAATTAAAATTTAATGGGAAACCCATCAGAAATAAAAATTAGATGTTCTTAAATTTAATAATTGAGATTCCATATTTCTTTCTTATTTTTGTTGGAACATCTTATTCTCCTACATAAAAGAATTAAATGTAAAGTAAACGTAGGCATAATTAATAAGGTAGGTTTGGTTGCCTCCTCCAAAATCATTATCCAAAAAGCATAGAGATACGTGGAGCGCCGTACGATAAAAACATGTTTGTTGTCCACTCACATTCTTACACGTGGATCTGAATTTCATTTCTCGTTCGGTGCATTAATTTCTTTATTAAATTACTTCTTTAACCCTCATTCTTTAGTCTTACTTTCAATTCTGCTGTCCAGTCCAGGTACTTTTAAAATTTTCATTACAGGCCTTGCAATTTACCACACGTATTTTTACTTTACTAGTTAGTAACACGTGCACGTGAAATTTTTTGTTTTATTTTGCAATGTAAAAAAATTAATATATCATTGACTTGAAGCCAATGATATATGTTTTAATCAATTGAGCTATACTTGAATTGATAGTCAACATGAACATACCTCGAATAACATAAAATATGTACTCTCGGGTCTCAACTAAGAGGTCAAAGATTCGAATCCTCACCCTACATATTGTTGAACTCAAATATATATAAAATTAATTAATTAATTAATTAATTTGACATATTTATTATACTTTTCAATTAATACAATATTTTGAATTTTAATCAAAATTCATATCTTAGCTAATGCAACTTAGATTCTACCATTTTAAAATAAAACGTCACATCATGAAATTTATATGTTGCATTTGTAGGTAAATTATTGTGTTTACTTCAAATTTTTATTAGTTTTCAATAACTAGAGTCCAAATTGAAATAAAGGTTAAAATGTAGGGATTGAATTTATATATTTAACATTATTTTTCATGTGTCTTATGATTTAATCTATTTGTACCCAATAATCTTTTTTTTTTCCTCTAATGTTTAAAAAAAAAGGTATACATTTGTTTGAACCTCATTTTTCTTTGAATGATCCAGTTTGTGTTATAAAAATAAAGTTTTGAATATGACGAAAGTCAGTATTTTAAATTTTTTGAGTTGGTAACTTCCTTCTCTAAAATTTTTTGTGATGGGTGAATATGCATTTTTATAGTTTTTTTTTTGGTACTTCATTTTTTTGAAATTAAATATTTATACATTTATTAAAATAGTAAATTTATAAATACAACATTTTTTTTTAACAACTATGACTAATATATCATATACCATAATTTAAAAAAAAAATTCACCATGTGCGAGTGAGGATTCGGACTTCTAACCTTAATTTGCTAATATAATATTTTATTTAATTAAACTGTATTTCGATTGGCTAATTTAAATAATTGTTATGGGCTTATTGCTAGTTGATGACTAATTAATCATTAAATTAAATATTACAAAAATCACATTTATTATTGTTATTTTTTAATTATCATATTTGCCCTCTTCTGCACACCGTCCACATTTTTACCACAGGAAATTCGACTTCTTCCTAGAAACAGGCAAAGGGGTAATTAACTGAACTTTAGGGAAATGTATTAAATTAAAAGAAATGGAGGGACCTGAGTGCAAATTATAACAGTGTTTAAAAGGAAAAAGAAATCATTAAATGTAGATATGGATAAGTATTGGAACCCCTCCGATTTAAAAATTAAAATATTGAGAGCAAAAAATCGGACTGAGAGCCCAATGTTCAAACTCAAAGGTCCCTTCCGATCCTACAATGCCCTTATGTCAGCTTTTAGCTTTCTATCCCTTTCCAATTTTTTATTTCTTTAAAAACAATTTCCAAAAACAGAAGATAAAAAAGCTTATTTCACATTTTTTTTTGAGATGTATTCACAAATAAAAAGATATATATATATATATATATATGCTATGAATATTTGGTTATAATATGATTTTTTATATATATAGTTCAAACAATGATTGGGGCATTTATGGGAGGTTGTGGGGTTTTGGTTCTTTTACTCAGATATATAATATATTAACAAAATAAACTATATTATTTTGAATATAATGATTCATTTCTTATACTTTCAAAATTATACCAATTAAGTTATTGAGTTAAAATTCAGTGAAAATATTTGATTAAAACACAAACTATGCATGAAATATAGGCAAGTAAATAAAGCAAATAGAACGCCTATAATTTAATATATATATTTTTAGCTCAATTGCACTTTGACCTCTTAGTCGAAATTATGTGTCTTAGTCAAATGAGTTATGTTCAAATTGACATTCTTTCAATTCAATATCAAAAGTAGTTTAATTATCTAACCATTCACATGATTGCAATGCAATAAAAAATTTAATATATCATAGATTTAATAATTACATTATATTAAAATATAAGCAATATTAACTAAAACCCTGATATAGTCAAATAAGAGAGATTAGCAATCCATTTTGACATAAAAGATTTGTAATTTACTCAAAAATAATAAGATAGTTATACACACATATATTAATATTTTAGTTTTGATTATTTAAGTTATGTTGAAAACAAAATAAAATTAAAAACAATAAATAATATAATTTTTGTTTTTAAACACAAAAAAATGATAGGCTTTCCGGTTTTCAACTGCTGGTTCATTCTCCTTCTGCTTCGTCTGCCACTCGTCTCTCTCGGTTTCGAACAAAGCATAAACCAAAGCCATTGCCCAAATTCCACTCGTCTCCTTCTCCAGTTTCGTCCAATTCCTGCTACAATGGCGAGCTAGAACTCTCTTCTCTATGTTTCTTTCTGCACAAATGGGTTGCTCTTGAGCCCTGCCGAAATGTGTGATACGCATCGATTTCAACTCCGTCTGTTTGGGTTTTGTCGCTTTCGGATTCAATTGTCAATCTCTTTACTCGGTTCTCCACACCGCCTGGTAATGGTTTTTTCGGATTTCTTGATCGAGAATTTCATCTAGTTTTGTACTTTTTTTTTCCTGAATTTATTGTTGTGTGTGAATGGTGTTTGGATTACTGGTGTTTGTGGAGCAGGACGGCGATTTCATTGAAGGTTTGTGTAGTTTAGGAGTTTTTAGTTATGGTGTCTGCTAATGACCCAATCGAATCCTTTTTCAACTCGATTCAAGTTGTTAAAGAAGCGCTTTCGCCTGTTGAATTGGGCTTGCGGAAAGTAGCGAAGGATCTTGAGTACTGTTTCCCAGGGCATAAGAATGAGGAGAATTTTATTAGATTGATTTTGCGACCTAAGGATGAGGATAAGCAGAGCGAAGGTGAGATCTGTGGTACGAAGCAGCGGGGTCCCTGTGTCGCTGGGGATAAGCGGAAGCAAGGGTTATCGATTAAGGTTCCAGTAAAGGCTTTCTTGGGAAACTTCTCGCGGAATCCGGCAAATTCGGAGGCTTCTGAGAGTGCATTGAAAGAGGAAGATTTGGCTAAGGAGGAGGCCTCTTGTGCAAACTGCTTGCAGTTTGCAGTCTCTTGGTCTTTGTTGGTTAACAATGCCGTTCAGGCACTTCCCCGCCCTTTTAAAACAATTAAGAAGCGATTACAGAAAACGGATGAGGAAGAAAAGGTAGGTTTGTGCACGAAGCAAAAGGTTTCACGTGAGTCAAAACAAGGGCAGAAGGAGAAGCAGCATACTAAACCATTTCAGGAAAGTTTGAGGCACGACGAAGGAAAACATGTGCCATTTGAATGCTTAATAGGTTTTGTTTTTGATCAGTTGACACAAAATCTTCATAAGTTTAATCTGGACGGGGCAGGAAATGTTGATAAGAGCCATGATACTTCCACACAGTCACTGTCGTCCCCTCAGGTTGATCATTTCAAGGCTGTGGCAAACATTTGGGAAGGTCGAAAAGCAGAAGTCAATGGGTTTTTCGGGAACTTGCGGTTTGCAAGGGTTGGAGGTGTTCCATCAGGCATAGTGGGAGTTAGTTCTTCTGTGAACGAGGGGGATGATGGGGTCTCTGCTCAGAATAGGGAAGAATCTAGTGGCATTTCACCTCAGAAGCTAGCGAGTGGTATCCTTAGCATTCCTCTTTCTAATGTTGAACGCTTGAGATCCACATTGTCTACCGTGTCATTAACGGAGCTTATTGAGCTTTTACCACAAGTAGGGCGGTCTTCTAAAGATTATCCAGACAAGAAGAAGCTGATCTCAGTTCAGGACTTCTTCAGATACACAGAGGCTGAAGGTATGCACAAACAATTTGTATTCTTTTGCGTTAAATATAGTACTTTCAGGTTTAAAGCTATTTGAAGTAATTATCTTGCCATTGTTATGTTTTAATTAAATTATATATGCATCGAGCCTGTTCTCTCTGACATTTCTTAATCACATTCTTCTTTGAACTTTTGCTCTAGAGTGAGGAGATGGGTTTTTATCAAGGAAAATCCAGGGATCTAAATGAGTGATCAAGAACTTGTCAACTTTTATGTTTCTCTTTTATTAACTTTAGCTTGTGCCCAAGGTTTTACTTTCTGTTTTGTCATATCAAGGAAGGCAATTATAAACCTGCATCTGTAATGACAAGTGATGAGCTCCAATAGTCATAACTGAAAAAATTGACGTAGTTTGTCTTTTGATGTCTCCAGTACCTTTGTGGAAAGTATATATTTTCTGAGTTATTTCACCTTCTATCTCTCCCTTTCCGGGTTTTTTCTTCAAGGAAGGCAATTATAAACCTGCATCTGTAATGACAAGTGATGAGCTCCAATAGTCATAACTGAAAAAATTGACGTAGTTTGTCTTTTGATGTCTCCAGTACCTTTGTGGAAAGTATATATTTTCTGAGTTATTTCACCTTCTATCTCTCCCTTTCCGGGTTTTTTCTTCTTCTTCTTTATTTCTTAGCCTGGGCACACATGCTTGATGCATGTATATCACCACTCTCCTACTATCACCCATTTGCCCTTGTACTTAATTTAAGGAAAAAAGGTTTACCAACTTAATGCTCTTATACAGGAAGGAGGTTCTTTGAGGAGCTGGATAGGGACGGTGATGGCCAAGTGACTATGGAGGATCTTGAAATTGCAATTAGAAAAAGAAAATTGCCCAAACGATATGCTCGGGAGTTCATGAATCGCACTAGAAGTCACATATTTTCGAAATCATTTGGTTGGAAGCAATTTTTGTCCTTCATGGAACAGAAGGAACCAACCATTCTACGTGCATATACTTCTCTCTGTCTGAGCAAGTCAGGGACTTTGCAAAAGAGTGAAATATTGGCATCACTTAAGAATGCTGGACTCCCAGCCAATGAAGACAATGCTGTTGCTATGATGCGATTTCTGAATGCAGACACAGAAGAATCTATCTCATATGGACATTTCCGAAATTTTATGCTTCTTCTTCCTTCAGATCGACTGCAGGAAGATCCACGGTAAGATGGATTTTTTATTTGACATGCTGAGGTACATCTCATGGTCAGACTTTTTGGCAGGTGTTTGAGTTTCTTTCAACTGTAAATATAAGAAAGAAATAAAGGCAAAAAAAATAAGTTTTTAGCTGTTTTCATGGAGTAATTGAAGCTTATTAGCTGAAAAGAGTCAACTTAGTCTACTTGGATAATATATTTTTTCTTGAGATAACCGAATCAAGTGCACAGTTAAAATGGTACCTTACGTGAGATTTCTGGATTTTATCTAATTGATTGCTAGAAAGAATCATCTAATGTGAGTCAATATCTATGTATTTGGAAACAGTAAATGTTGATGTGTTGGCTGCTTTTGAGATTTTTGATATTCCAAGTGCCCTTCATGCTGTGTGGAAATTCAAAATTTATGATGACTCTTGTTTTTAAGAACCCATCATGCAACTAATAATTAACTTCTTACCGATGATGTTTTTTCCCAATTGGGTTTTTTCTTTTTTTAAAAAAATCTATTTAATGGAAAGACCAATATCATTTAGTAGATGAAAGTATAAATGGAAAAGGGTCATACAAGAAACAAGCCTAGAGCCAGAAACTCACAAGGGACTCTACTTGTTGAGATATAACTATATGATATCTGAACTTCAAGGTATATGGTTTATCTTGTGTGGCTATTTTTCACTGTTCTTATGGCAGTCATACAATTGGTTACGTGTATTTGCAGGTAGCCAATGCTTAGAACTTTCTCATTTTTTTTATTGAGCATGAATTTAGGATTTAGTTATGATTTACCAAGATCTTTAACTTTATAACTTCTTTAATAATGGTTACAGGAGTATCTGGTTTGAAGCTGCTACAGTTGTTGCTGTTCCACCACCTGTGGAAATACCTGCTGGCAGCGTTCTAAGATCTGCATTGGCTGGGGGCCTTTCTTGTGCTCTATCTACTTCTTTAATGTTCCCAATCGATACAATTAAGGCAAATTCTTTGAACCAATTTTAACAAGTCTTGCTTAAAATTTTTCCACTTGTCTTATCATGATATAGCTTTTAAGGAAAATATTACTTTTTGATTCTTTAGAGTTCAGACTTGCATGTTGATGGTTTGATCTGTCCTCAACAATATGCTCATCTTGACTTTTTTTTTCATGGTTTTTAGACTCGCGTACAGGCATCAACATTGACTTTCCCTGAAATCATATCCAGGATTCCACAGATTGGTGTGCGAGGTCTATACCGCGGTTCAATTCCTGCCATTCTAGGACAGTTTTCAAGGTTATTTTCTTATCACCAAATCAACATAAATTGAATAGAGTTTTTGATGTACCATATTCATATCAAACTCTTGATGCTTTCTCTTTAATCTTGTAGTCATGGGTTGCGAACTGGAATATTTGAAGCAACTAAACTTCTTTTGATAAATGTAGCTCCAACACTCCCTGACATACAGGTGATTTTTAGATTTCACTGTCTGGTTATTATTTATTTACTTTTATAAGAAACATTTTTCTTAATTAACAAATTTACAAAGGGAAGCTTAAGTGTCCAAATCAAGAGGTTAGGAACAGGTGTTTACGGAAAGAAGAGAGGAAAAACTAGGCCAATTTGATAACCATCTGGTTTTTAGTTTTTAGTTTTTGAAAATTAAGCTTATAAACACTACTTCCACTTATGAGATTCTTTGTTTTGTTATCTATTTTTTACTTATGTTTTCAAAATCTAAGCCAAGTTTTGAAAACTAAAAAAAATAGTTTTTAAAAACTCGTTTTTTGTAAAAAAAAATTGGCTAAGAATTCAAATCTTTCTAAAAGATGAAAATCATTGTAAAGAATTTGTGAGAAAACAAGTACAATTTTTCAAAAATCAAAAACAAAAAACCAAAAACAAAAAACAAAATGGTTATCAAATGGTGCCTGAACTTTTTAGAAAGATTCAGCCAATTGTAGACACATTAAGTTCAATCCAGTTTCGAATATCATTTTACTCTATAACTTTCCCCCAAAAAATTGTTTCAATTTCTTCCTTTTGAAATCTCTCCAAGATGGAAGTAGATCAACTATCTCATTTTAGGACTGAAACCCGGACTAAAGCAAAAGATTGAAGGATGAAACTAGACGAGGGATGGCTACTGCTTTTTTTGACCGTCAGCTAAAAATACCAAAAAACATCGACATATTTGTCAGCAACGACCAAATGCTAAAATACTTCAGGGTCATGAGGGAATATCCACAACCACTTTCCCACGAGGGCCACATTGCTCCTCATATGTATGTTTCCCATGCCACTCCTCTAAAGTATCTCAATAATGAAACAGACGAGCAAATCACCAAGTGAGAGCCTTTCCTCCATATCTTCCCAATAAACTCTCTCAGTTTCTTAATAGGTTTAACTGGCTTGGTAGGGATTTTGAACAAATGTAAATCAAAAGGTAGGAATCCCAGTTTGAGAATCAATGGGGACCCAATCAATCTCTTCAATAGTAAACCGAGGGCCTCTATCACTAGCATAGAGGTTCCTATAGAAGTCTAGAATCTCTTCCTCTATCTCCGTTTCTGTGGATAAGAATCTCCCGTCCTAACTTTCAAGAGAGAAAATACACGCTCTATTTTTCATGGCTGAAGCCCATTTGCGAAAGAAAGAAGTATTCTCGTCTCCCTCATTCAACCATTTAATCTTGCACTTCTGACTTAAACACCTCTGCTCATTCATCGTCAACTCTAACAAGGAGATTTTCAACTTCGATCTCTCTTTGAGCTGCTGAGGTTGAATGACACCTTGCTCCTCCAGCACATTAGACTGCTTTATCTGGTGAAGAATGTCATTTTTCTTATCATTCACATTCCCAATCCTAACAGCTTGTTGATGATTATTAGTGATTGGCAGGCTCTTTTGAGATAGTTCTTGTTCTTGGGAGGGGTGATCTCCACCCCCGACCACTAGGCTGTTTTGTTTCTCTTTTGGTGGAATATATTCCCTTTTGTTGTTTCTTATATAAAAAAAAAAAAAAAAGAATAATAGTTTCCCTCGTCCTTTGGAGAGACTTCTTTATATACTAAGCCTGGTCCTGATCTTTTCAATAGCTGGTCGCTTTTGATTTTCCTTACACCCTTCTGCTTGTATATTTTATTTGGACCTTCATTATAAGTTGTTTGAATATTAAAAACGGTGGGTATGACTTGCATCTTTATGTATCTCTATGGCATGTGCAATTTGCATCTATAAAATTTAATGTCTCGGCAGAGATATTTGTTTCCAATCTTCGCATATCTTTCTTGCTGGCATAAGATATTAACATCTACTTATCTTGAAGGTTGGAAAACAGCGCAGTTATTTTAGTTCCTTTATTTTGATTGTACATAAACTCATCATCTTTGCTAGTTTATCTGCCTTGATAAACTGGCTAATTTATTATGCTCAAGTTGTTAAATGATATATAGCGAAGTGACCATCTCAGTACTTTATTTCCTCTATGAGGGATAAAGAATAACAATATATAGCAAAGTGACCAGCTCAGTACTTTATTTCCTCTATGAGGGATAAAGAAAAGTAATAAGCCCGCAAATATTGGAAAATCTACAACTATTGTTAACCAAGGAAAATAATTACAAAATTTGAATTTTCGTAATTCATTTGTTAAAAGTTTTACTATAATTTTTTTTGAAAGCTATGATGGATGCTCTTCTGCATAAGATACGCCCACATTACAGATTCATTGCTTCCATTTCTTCATTCATTTTAAGATGTGTTATGCAACCTATTATGATTTCACCATGGGCTCTTATATTTAATGACTCGGCATTTTTTGCAGGTCCAATCCCTTGCATCGTTCTGGAGTACATTTTTGGGGACTGCAGTGCGGATCCCATGTGAGGTATTAAAGCAGAGGTTGCAGGCAGGACTCTTTGACAATGTAGGTCAGGCAATTCTGGGGACTTGGAATCAAGATGGCCTAAAGGGATTCTTCCGTGGGACCGGTGCCACTCTTTGTAGGGAAGTTCCATTCTATGTTGCCGGCATGGGACTTTATGCTGAATCCAAAAAGGTATGTATTTGTATTTCATCTATCAACCTCTTTTCAAAATTAAATCTTCGATTACATTCTTCCTACAGCAATCCTTTGTTGTAGTCTATTTACTCATCTTTTTTAGATCCATGGTCAGACCATACGAGATTTTGAAAGAAAGGGCTATAACATATAGCTCCACCACCACCCAAACCATCTTTCTGGGAAACGGGACACCAACTTGGCCTAAGACTCATATTAAGTCACCTTTTTGGAATTCTATCCGCATCATTAAGCCTCCATGACAACACATTGTTTATACAAAGAATTTAACCTTTTTTTTGGTACTTTACCCCCCCAAAATTGCCACAGGCATATTTTCCATAAGGCAGATTCTCATATTTACTAAGTGGAAGAAAAAATACAACTAAAAGTATTACACTGCATATAAGTAACCATCATCTTCTATCTTCCCTAGAATTAATGCAAACCCCAATTAGTAGCTGGAATTGTTATCGGAACTCCTCTTCATTTCTTTTGTTAAGTTTCTTCCCAATACAAAAATCCCAACTGGCTACCTTCTCCTCCCAAACATAAGAGGGTCTAAGTTTTGGAATAGTCTTCCAAGGGCTGATATAGCTTCCTTTAGTGACGAACCAATCAGAAATTTCTTGCCATATATGCTGATGATAATATCTTTCCAAAGTACCCACTTCTCCACTGGAATCCTCCAAAGCCACTTTGCAAACAAGGCCCCTTCTTTTTCTTTAAGTTTTCAATACCTAGGCCACCTTGTCCCTGAGGTAGAATCACAGTTCCCCCATTAACTAAATGTCTAATATTCTTCCCTATACCTCCCACCCAAATAAAATACCTCCTTTCAAATTCAACACTATCGATTAGGATAAAAAGTTGGAAGGTTGGAAAATACTGCATTAGCCAATGTCAAGCGTCCTCTTCAGAAAGGCTGAAGTTTTTCCATCTTCCCAATTTCCATAGCTCATTTTTCCTTCAATTGATTTCTAAAATTCCGTCCTCTTCGGTATACCTCCAAAGGTAAAAACACTTGAGGAACAACCCCTCCGCCCTTTTGCATTCTGATGTATGGGGTCCATTGCTCGTGCCTTCTCTCTTTAGTTACTGCAGTCCTTTCTTAGAACTAATTCATAGGGGGTTAGTTCTAAGCTCGTTTATGGATTCTATATTTTGTTATAAAAAAAAAATGAATTAAGCACAACCTAACTAGGTAGGGAGTACTTCAGTGCTTTCGTTTTTTTTTTTTTTTTTTGTCTTTTTAAAGCTAAGGTTGCAAATTGATTATTTTGTCATCAGATTCCAGTTTTGCACTAGGAGTCGGGGAAATATGTCTCATCGCAGTCATAGAAGGCACTCTTTCCATATTGATATTAATATCACAAGCAACGCACTTTCCAAATTCACTTTTAAACCTGAGCCATTTCAAAATCCCTAGTCACTTTGAAGAGAATCATTCTTTAATCATCCCTTGAAAAAAGAATTGTATCATCAGTAAATTGAATTGAATGCCAATATTTTCCTTTATATTTCAAACCCCTCCAATTACCTCACCTTTTCACCTTGAGTTAACAAAAGGGATTAAAACAATCACCTATCAACTGAACAAGAAAAGGAGAAAGCAGATCTCTTGCCTAGCCCCTAGAAGCCTCCAGGCCTTGGCCATTGTGTTTGTCTGTATGAACGTGCTAGGAAAAGGAAAAGTTGCTATTAGTAGGATGGCTCTTGGCCTTGACCTTTGGAAAGATGCTGAATTCATAATTTCATCGGTTCCTTCATCAGGATTGTAGAAGTTGAGAAGTTTCTTCCTCTATACCAAGAAAGAAATATTACCTGGCTTGTATAAGAAGTATTCCCAGTGGAGTGGGGTAAGATATTCTACTAAACTTAAGGTAAAAATATTGGCTATTACAACTTGTAACCCGATCTGACGTAATTAACTAAAGGAGGAAAATCCATAAAGTGATTATATAACCACAAGCAAAAGGGAAACAGAAACAAAGACTCCTGAGGCATGTAATATACCGTTCCCACTAGTATCTTGAAAACCTGTGTACTTTCCGCCCAACTACTGCCAAGAATTGCCGCGACAGTCGTCATTTTTTGGTGGACAAGGGATTTACAAGTTACTAGATGAGCGCCTTTCTGACCATGTTGTATAGACATCTTTCTGACTCTGACCATGTTGAATAGACCTTCCGTATAACATCATCAATCTCCTTTTTAATGATCGTTGTTTCGATCTAAAACTTATACTCTTGAATGACATGTATCCCGAGAGAGTGGTTTATGAGTCTTTATTTGCCGTGAAAAAAAAAAAAAAAACTATCTCCCAAGGGCAGTTCCATTCTGTTGGCAAAACTTGGGCATCTTTTAGTAACCCTTGTCCCCTCTTCTATATATTTCATTTTTGCTATGAAATTTGTGCTTCAAATCCAACGGAAAAGAAAAACGAAAAAGAAAAAAAAATGTTTACAAAAGTAACCAACTCAATGTCTCACTAATGTATACTGTCAAGCTACATTAGAATTGAAAAAGGTTAGAGGTTTGAATGTCTATCCTACAAGTTTTTTTTTTTTTGTTCAATAACATGTACGGGTGGAAATTCGAATACTTTAGGTCAAGGATATAATGTCTTAACCAATTGAGTTATACTCAAGTTGGCACCATCTCACATGTTGAAAAAAAGAAGTGAAAACATAATGCCTCAAAGAAATAGATACACGCAGTGTTTTAAAAGGGCTCGCGCCTAGGCACGAGGCGCATGTGAAGCGCGAGGCGAGGCGCTGGTAAGAAGGCGCAGCCTAGGCGCGCGCCCCACGCGCCTCTAGGGATTATTGAATTTCATTTTTTTTTTTAAGTTTTTAAGTCCAAATTATGGGTTTAGGTTAGTTATTATTTAAAAGAAAATTGTAAAACCTCTAAACGCAAGGGCTTCTCTTAGGTTTCTGGGGCGTTGCCCCCGTACTTGGTCATTCGAAGCGCTTGATAACAAATTCAAGGCATTGCTACATGTATATATACATTTTTATGGCTTTTTATATATAGTGCGCCTTACAAAAAAAAACCCGCGCCTTTTTTTGCGCCTTGTGCCTAAGCCCCAAAGGGCCATTGCGCCTTAGTGCGCCTTGAGCCTTTAAAAACATTGGATACACGGCTATCTCCATAATTTACCCATTCATTTAGCTGTACCTATAATTTACTCTACTGGTTAAGGCATTTTTGTCTTGATGACGTATTGACAAGTTTTCTTTTTCTGTATGTTCAAAAGGCTGTTGAGAAACTTCTTTCACGGGAACTGGAGCCATGGGAAACAATTGCAGTTGGAGCGTTGTCAGGTGGCCTAGCTGCTGTTGTTACTACACCTTTTGATGTGATGAAGACAAGAATGATGACCGCTCAAGGTCGATCAGTCTCAATGTCGTTTGTTTTCATTTCAATTCTTCGCCACGAGGGCCCCATCGGCTTGTTCAAAGGAGCAGTGCCCAGATTCTTCTGGATTGCCCCTTTGGGTGCCATGAACTTTGCAGGCTATGAACTAGCAAGGAAAGCCATGGACAAAAATGAAGAGCTAGCAGCAGCCGAACAATTGTCTCAAAAGAAAGCAGCAGCTGGTTCTGGTTAAAATTCTCGCCCCTTTTTTTGGATCATATATACCTTCTTCATAAGGCCGTGGTTTTGAGGCATCTTGTCCACGTAAAACCCGCACTCTCCCTCTGGTTGTTCTGGGTTTTCTATTTCCTCGCTATATATTGTTACAGAAATCAGTTGGATTTTCATCTGTCGACATCACTGCCATTTCCTTCAAGACTTGATGTTTCTTTTCAATCGAACTTTTAACTTCTCATTTTTCTGTGGAGACATTTGAGCTTCCCTTACTCTGGCAATTTAGATTAAAAAAAAAATACATGCCTAATGTATTTTTGCCCGAACAAGTTTCAAGGTGCACATTTTTGTACATTTATGCCACCCCTTTTCTTTTCCAAGCTATTCTACTTTTACATGGATATATACATGTTTTAGTGTACATATCAAATAATATTGAATTTATGCTTGATTGCTTATAAATGTAATCGGAAGTTGATGATAAAGATGATTGTTTTCACACAATGAGTTTTCCATTACTGTCTGTCTCTACCATTTCAGTGATGTTAATTTTTTATTCATGGAATGACAGAAAACCGCCCCTCAACCGTTGACAACGCTCAAAAACGCGAACTCTTTGTTTATTTGAATCAATTCTATGTTAGGATATTTTCCTAGTTTCACTTAGTTTAACCAGGAGATTGTAACAACCAAACAGATAAATTCCATGAATTCAAAGCTCTGCCATCTCTTTATCAATCTCAGAATGATAAGAAGGCCTGCTGAAATATCATAATAATCTCATTAAAAAATGCACTTTCCGTGACAATGTATACCTCGAGTTATTTGGAACTCTCACAACATCATTTCAAGGAAAACTCAGTTTCTCTAATCAATTTCGTCACCATGATTTTAAAAGTAAATGCAACCAAATTGCAGAGGAACTATCTGGTTTGTTTTATTACTGACCAAACATCTGCAGCAAAACAAGTCCCGGGAAGGTTTATGGAAGGTTTATGGAATTAAATTGTGAAACTTTGGCGCTTCAACCAGTAATTTGCAATCAATAGCCCCAGTAGTCGTTTCTGATTTCATCGTCGAACTTCTTCCTCAGCTCAGGATGCTTCTCGAAGTATTCATCAGCAGTCATGGTGCTGATCTTTTTCTGATGAGAATAACAGGCAGTGAGAATTCATTTCTAAAAAATAGGAAGTCAAGTGAGCTTTTCCTGTCTATTACCTTCATTTCTTGAACTTCAACAATCTCCTTCTCCAACCGCTCAGACTCCTTTAGGGATTTCACTTCAGCTTCCTTCAATTCTACCAGCTGCCACAAACAATAAATCAAGCGCCTAGCAGGGAGCTACAAAGAGATCTACTAAAAATAAAAAAATAAGTGGTGCTTACCAATGCATCAAATTTAGGTTTGTACTGCGGAGTCACTGTGTCTACAAATTTGGGGACCTCAATGCCTAAAAAGGAAGCAGGTCAACCGAAACGTAATAAACAAGAAAAGCAATCAATCATAAGGGCATTGCTTTGTACTTTAATGATAGTGCAAAACCATGGTTAATCTGTCCTGGGATCTTGATATTGGTCTGGGTCTCATTCTATATATGGGAGATGAGAGAGAGGAAAAGTTAAATTCATAGCCAGCCTTATTATTTATCGAGCAAACATTAAGACAACGAGATTTTGGGGCTATTATAACAAGAATTTTAGAAGACTTTAGGTTACACCCGATAAAAGGTCACATGTTCCAATAAAAAAGAAATGCTGTAAATATTTCAATCACTGGATTTCAGTAATAGGATAGTGTGACATCCACTGAGCTAAAAGGGCCACTTAAAAAATTTAGTGATAGATTTAACAATGTGCCCCAGCCGTCTACATCCAAAAATCTCAAATTATACAATGTACGTATATGATCGTGGTTCCCAAAGACTTTCTTAGCCAAGAAAAGTTATCTTTAAAAACCCAAATTAGAGAAGCATCACAGGTAAGCCATGTGCTAAAAAAATCACAATATTGCCTCAAAATATTCCACAAAAAATCTAAGTATGAACTTCAAAAGACAAGTGAATCAGAGAGCATACTGTCATAAGCATCTTTGTACATGTCCACCAAGCGGGATCCAATTCCCTTTCTGTAATATTCCCAGTCTATGGGCTCTGGTTCCTGCACAGAGATGAACAGTTTATAATAATGCAAGTCTTGAAAGTTTTGAGCAGCGTCAATAAGGCAGCCTAATATAGTACTTCTTTCAAAAAAAAAAAAATCCCTTCCTCGTGAAAGGGAACTTCATTCTATCTACGGCCACAATTAAAAGCACACTTTAGTCATTAATATGAACAACTTGTTGACTGATAGAAAAGAAAAGCACAAAATTAACACGATCATCTTTATGAGCAATCAATTTGGCTTCCAATTGCACTTCTTTTTTTTTTTTTTTTAAAATACATTACATATAAGAGAGTGATTTAAACCTATAACTCATAGGAGAAGTATTAATATCTTACTACTTGAGCTATGTTCCAACACTCCCAGTTGCACATAAACTGTATGCAATAGGTATTCCTTATCTGATACCAATAGATATGATTTTCCATTTTCGTATAAAATATACATTGCCCAACCAATTTAACCAGAGACATTAGAATTGCTGCAATAATGAATCATATATCCTGTTCCTATCACCTTATGCATCTAACAGTTTGTGGATCCAAACAAGTTGAAAATGTTTGCTTTACTACGAGAAACATTCTTGTTTTCTAAATTCCATTCTACTCGGAACGATCTTCCTCAATCATACCACAACTAAATCAACATTCCCCTCTTTACGACCCGCAATAAACGAAATATTGCGATTGTCAGTTAGTAATGTACCGATTAAGAAGAAAATAACACCGGATTCACAAGAAATGAAGACAAATTAAACATAACTACAAAAAATTCCCCAAAAACACAATTCAAATCAAAACAATCTCGAAACATTCAAGCCAAACAAAATCAAACCCACATCAACAAACATCAATTCAGAAAAAAAAAACAAAGATCTAGCAACCATGAAATCTTCCGGACCTGGCTAAACTTGGTCTGGAGGGTTGAGTTAACCTCCTCGAAGGCTCGGCGAAGGGTTGAGAACTCCTTGCGAGCCTCATCGGAGACCAAAAGCTTGGCCATGCCATCCCAATCGATGCTCTTCGATGCTTTGAAGGCAACATCGGCCACTTTCTTTACGGTGCCGCTCATTTTTTTCGCCGGATTTCGCAGAGGAAAGAAAATCAAATGGGAACTGTGAGAGGGCAATTCGTTGAGAGCTCAAAACTCAGATATCGGCGTCTATTCTTCTACTGTTTGTCTGAGAACTGGTTCGGAATCTTGGGCTGCTTCCTCTTGGTTTGGGCCGCTTGGCCCATCAGCTAAATTTGTGGGCTTTTGTGAAGATCCAAAAATCGCTGGCCCAATATAGAAAAGCCCGTTACTACATTATGGTAAATTTCATTTGTGCCCTTTGGCATTAAAAAAATATGTTAAGGTTAAAATACTATTTTAGTCATTGTACTTGAGACTTGATCTATTTTAATTTTAATATTTTTACAGGTTCAATTTCAATCTCATACTTTGAAGGATTTAAAATTAATCCCCACAGCTAGTTTATTATTGACTTTTCAAAAAAAAAAAAATAGTCTCTATTAATTTTTCTTTTATACATATTGAAAACATATTCACATTGTGTCTTTTCTTGAATTAAAATATTATTACTATTAAAATGATCTTCAACCCAATAATAAGGACTAAGTTTAAGATTTGTTGAAAGTAAAGAAACTAAATTTGGACATTTAAAACTATAGTGCCGACTAAAATAGAATGACACTCAAAATACATGAACTAAAACTATATTTTAACAAAAAAGAACGCAAGAAAAAACAGTGAACAACAACAAAAGATAGTGAAAGAGGGCGAATGGGAGAAACCGAAGATGGTGGAAAAGGCCAACTATGGATGTTGATGTTAAGAAATGTATGGATTTATTTGAAGTATTATTACTATTGGTCCAATCATATCACACGAATTCTAACACGTTTGGATAGAAAATCATATTTATAGAATATAACTTATTTTATGGCAAAATAGACAACATGACCAATTCAAGTTGTTATTTGTATTCATATATTTCACACCAAGACATCATTGTTGCTTAAAAGTCCTGCAAACTTTGTTTCAATATTTGAATGGTCGAAACACTACAAGAAGAAAGGGAGGTGGACAACAACAAAAGACAATGAAAAAGGCCAAATAGAATAGATGTCGATATTGTCTAAGAATGTGGAGATTATTTGAGGTAGACATAGCTGATACAAATAAAGTTGAAAACGTCTCATCGTCATTGGTCAGATCATACAACACAAAATCCTAACATGGATTTAATGGAAATCATAGTTATAGAAGAGGAACTATTCATGGCCAAAAAAGATACGATAGTCGGATCAATTTAAGTCAAAGCTAAATTTAATAGTAATGTTTTACATATTTCATAATTAAACTCAATCTCATTTAATAATTATAGGATCATTATTCACCACTAATGTTATTTTTTGTCTTCTTCATATCATTGGCCCCAAAGAGATGACTAAATAGAATGGAAAAAAAATCATAATATATCATTAAAAAGTTTGCTAAAGTTCACACATGCAAGATAACAAACAATGAAGATATTTATCAAGACACAATTAAAAGTCCAATGTTAAAAATCTTTGCTCTCGCATTGTTGAATTGAAAAAAAAAAATGAGAGCAAAAATCGGTTAACAAAATAATCAAGATTAAATATCTGTAAGATACAAGCACCAATGGTCGATATGTCCGAGTGGTTAAGGAGACAGACTCGAAATCTGTTGGGCTTTGCCTGCGCAGGTTCGAATCCTGCTGTCGACGATTTTTAATACTTTTTTTTTCCAAATAGTTATATTTAGTTAAATAATCTATTTTTTTAGATTTGCTAATTGATCAAAACCGACCTTAGCTCAGTTGGTAGAGCGGAGGACTGTAGTGGGAATTCCTAAAGTAATCCTTAGGTCGCTGGTTCGAATCCGGCAGGTCGGATTTTTTTGTTGTTCCGTAATATAAATTGTATATATTTTTTTTAATAAGGCTAAATAATTCCCATTCTGACGTGATCTTTATTATTAAAATCCTCCTTTGATTTTACCCTTAATATGTAAACATTTCTCCGAAGTCATTCTATAAATAATGTTGCTGATAAGAAAAGATTTTGGAATTCTAGTACTATGTTGTGTCAATCTAACCATAATTCTAGAAAATGGAATTTTTTTTTTTTTTCATTTTTTTGAAAATAGCGCACATGCTTTCCTAGACTAAAATACTACTTAAATCAATAAAATTTCATGAAATAGAAAATTCTTGGGTATTAGCCTTTTAACAATTAAACTGAGTTTTTTGCACAGGAGACCTAAATTTTCAGGAGAAATTGAAATATGACCGAAATTTTCAAATCAATGACGGACAATCTTTTGTTGGCATCAACATCTTGGTGACTTTTAACGTTCAACAAGGTAGCAACCATCGTTATCGGTCGTTTGCATAAATTTGACTCTCTCTACATTGTGCGCACACGTGCGTATGGAAATTAACCGAAATAAAAATAAATGAAATAAAAGTCGGCAAAATTTCATTGGCACATGTGCATGAATCATAGAGAGAGTCAGATGTCTACAAACAATCAAGAGCAGTAATTGCTACCATGTTGAACGGTGTGAACGCTAAAGTCACTGAGATATTGACGCCAACAAAAAAGGGAAATTTGCACAGATGACTTACTTTCACGCGTATCGATGCCATTTGACCCGTGTTTTGAAATTAATGACATATGACCCTTTCCGTACTTTGCATCCCGTCCAAATTACTGTGAGGGCATCGTTGCTCTAGCTTTTCTCGCTCTCGCTCTAGATCGTTCTCGCTCTCGCTCTAGCTTGTTTTCTCTCTTGCTCTAGATTGTTCTCGCTCTAGCTCGTTCTCGCTCTCGCTCTAGTTCGTTCTCGCTCTCGCTCTAGCTTGTTTTCTCTCTTGCTCTAGATTGTTCTCGCTCTAGCTCGTTCTCGCTCTCGTTCTCGCTCTCGCTCTAGCTCGTTCTCGCTCTCGCTCTAGCTTGTTTTCTCTCTTGCTCTAGATTGTTCTCTCTCTAGCTCGTTCTCGCTCGTTCTCGCTCTCGCTCTAGCTTGTTTTCTCTCTTGCTCTAGATTGTTCTCTCTCTAACTCGTTCTCGCTCGTTCTCGCTCTCGCTCTAGCTTGTTTTCTCTCTTGCTCTAGATTGTTCTCACTCTCGCTCGTTCTCGCTCTCGCTCGTTCTCGTTTTATCTCTTGCTCTAGCTCGTTCTCGCTCTCGCTCTAGCTCGTTTTCCCTCTTACTCTAGCTTGTTCTCGCTCTCGCTCTAGCTCGTTCTCTCTCTCGCTCGTTCTCGCTCTCGCTCTAGCTCGTTTTCTCTCTTGCTCTAGCTCGTTCTCGCTCTCGCTCTAGCTCGTTCTCGCTCTCGCTCTAGCTCTGCTGCTCTAGCTCTTCTATGACATAATTTTTTCTTGTCTTTTTTTTTTTCTCCAGATTTTCAACCACTCATTTGAGCGAGAGCGAGAGCGAGAGAGCTAGAGCGAGAGCGTTTCCGCCTACGAGAGCGTGAACAAACAAGACCACCTCATACTACCCTCATGTGTAATTTTGCGCACTATGTCATGTCAGAATGAGTCATATTTCATTATTTTCAGAATGCAGGTCATCAGTCATTAAAGCATTGAAAAACGGGTCATCCATACAAAAACCCCCACAAAAAAACTGTTTGTCATTAATTTAAAAAAATCGGTCATATTTCATTTCTACGTGATAATTCAAGTCTTCCTTAAAAAAAACCCAATTAAACCCTTGAAATAAATAACCTTGGTTTTATTTCTCGAGGAATTCAGCCCGGATTCAAAATCGTGAAGCCTTGCGCGGCAATCTGGGCTTCTTTCCCTCTTCCAGAGTTCCAGTATCTCGTTTCTTCAGAATTCCCCAACAATTCTCCATCTACCTCTTCTACACCCCGAATCCATCGAAATGGACCGGCAAAGGTTGCCGGTCATCTGTCCGGAGAACGAAGAACTTGCCACCTTCATGTGGCAGAAGCGGCTGGAAATGGCGGAGACGCCTAAAGGAATCTCTGACAAAGTCGATATGACTCTGTACAAAGCTTATTTCAATCTCTGCAACTCCAAGGCTTCCATCAAATCCATGAAGGATCTCTCCCAGATCAAGTAAGTTTTGCATCGTCTCACTGTTTTCCTTATGTTTAGTGGTTTTAGAAACTGTGTCTGGTGATGGAATTGAGTGGTTGATTGCGAATGCTGTTTAGTTTTTTCTGTTTTCATTGGGTTCTTTCTATGAGATGTCCATTCTGTTTCTATTCTGTAATGCAACGTTGTCACTGATTCCGCGTAGTAACTGAAGTCATGGTTGAAGTTTGTTTGTGTAGAATTGAAGTTAGAAGGTCTGGGCCATAAGGAAAGTCTTTGTTTGTTTTCTTTTAGCAGTTATAATGGGATTTTTCTCTGTTATTTTCAATCTTTTTTGGGTTCTTCTGAATAATAACGGGACTTTATTTCACTGGGGTAGCTTATCAGGTGAAAGAGTTGCATTTTTCTTTTTCTCCTCCTCTTTAATTTTGAGTATATTAAAGTAGTTACAGATTGTCTTTCATTCTTTGAATGCACTGTCGCATTAAAGTGGGATTCTGGCTTCTACTCTCTCTTTTGAAGTATTGATGTTCTAATGCCACAGAGGCGTAGGCAAATGGATTCTTAAACAAGTACAAGATTTTTTTAAGAGTGGTTCTGAAGGTTTTGGACCTGAAGACTTGGCGGGAAAAGGTACTTCACACAAGCTCGGCGTTCTAAGTTTTTTATGGTTTGTGATTTGTCATACAAAGAAACATTTATTACATTTCTTATTGTTTTACCTTTTTCCTGTTTATTCATTTAGGTAAGAAAACAAAGGGAACCAAACGCTATGTTCCACAGAAGAACTCAGTTGCATATGCCTTATTGATTACTCTCTATAGGTACAATGGACAAATTACAATTTCTTTTGTTGAGTTCTTAGTTGAATTTATGTGTAATGTACGTTTCATTATTAGGGGTACAACAAATGGGAATGAATACATGCGTAAACAGGAGATTATTGATGCAGCTGAAGCTAGTGGTCTTTCAAGGGTGCCGATTGGGTAAGTTTATTCCTCTATTCTTTCTTGTATTTTACATTTCACCATTTGATGGATGGAGAGTACTTTTACGTTCTCAGGCCAGAAAAAGGTAAAGGGAAGCCTAGTCAATTTGGAAGCTCTCCAAGGGATTGGTACAGTGGATGGAGCTGCATGAAGACATTGATATCTAGGGGATTGGTGGTGAAATCTAGTTGCCCAGCAAAGTATGGTCTTGGCTTGGTCATAATTTTTTTCATTGCACCTTTTCCCCGCTCTAATTCTTTTACAATGATTTTCTCTGTGTCATCACATCATTGCTTCCGTGGTTGGGGGTGGGTACGATCTAATTGTTAAGGAGTTGATACTGATGGTTGTAGGCTGCTCTGTTGTTTACTTAGGAGTAACGTACAAGGACCATCTGACCTAAGCAACATGTTAAATGTTCATATGTGTGATGGCACATTTAAGTGGAGGATGTTTTATTCTTGAACCTTCTTATATGTAATGCATTTCTGCAAGATTAGAAGTGTTACTTTATAGCTTAGTGCTTAATTATTAATTAATGCAAATGTGTATTCGGCAATATCATGTAGTTTCTCTTGCATCGACATGGGCTACATTATGCTGTTCCGATACATAGAGGATTCTTTTAGCTTTAGAAGTTGGAACATGGAATAATGGCTCAGTGCATAGATAAATATTTTGCAAGTATGGAATTCAGGAATTGTACAACTCAGAGATATTTGGCAAAGACTATTAGCAGCCTTAAAGATTAATCCAGCAAAGCTTTGAGGGAAACATATTATGAGACTTGACTTGCACTAGAATATTGCATCACTTGTGCTTAAATTTGCAGCTTAAAATTTCGTGAATGCTATTAGTAGTTTTATTCAAACAGTGACATCAATGTTTGTGTGGGATTGTTTCTTATTGAATTTAAACAACAAAGCAACATTCAATACCCTTGTCATTTTTTAAAAAACGTTTTGTTTTTTTTTGCATAAGCCATGTTTGAAGAATATTACAGATTATGATCAATCTTCATATTCTATTATTTGCAATTATATGCTAATATTTTTGTTTTTACAGATACATGCTAACAGAGGAGGGGCAGCAAGTGGCACGTGAATGTCTTATGAGATCTGGACTGTTAGATTCTACAAAGAGCTTTGATAATGCAAAAGGATCATCTGTTCTTGAATCATGTGATATTTCTGATCGGAGTGTTGATGATCTTGATTCAGATGTAGAAGTGACTTCACCATCTGTGGGTCAGAGTAGGCAAAACAAATCAACCGATGTTCCCCTTGAATCACTTGAGAGGGTACAAAGATTTAGATGTCACCTTTTCATTAGTAAAATTCACTCGATATGGTTTATAACTTAAGTAATATGCAATTTGAATACTCACATTTACGTTCATGTATTATCTGTGGCACTAGGGCTGCATAATAGATACAATTCTTTAACCATTGTTAGTTTGAACTCCATTTGTTCTTCACCAAAGCCCCAAGCACTAGCCTACTGGGCACCCCTTGTGGGCAATTCACCATCTATTTCTGCTTCTTTTTTTTCCAGTTTACGCGAATGGGCTACTCCAAGCATCAAGTTTTCGATGCCTTTAGAGAAGTTTCAGAGGATAACCCAAACAAGGATATCTCATCACTTTGGCCAGCAGTACTATGTCGTCTTCGTGAAGATCTTGTTTATGGTTTGCTTTTAGAATTCTTAGCAGGAAATTAGGATATTGGCACAACATTAGATTAGATCCTAGAAAACCAATCTGAATATGTACATAAGCTTTTGTTATCAAAAGAGGGAAAAAATGGTTGTAAGCTTTTTGATAACGTAAGCCTGTTTATTTATGCAACTATGAAGGAGTTGGAGTAATTGTTTTCCTTTTTTATGGAAACATACTGACCACCAGATTGATAAGTTGACTATATACGCAGGTCAAGTAGAAGCAGTTGGAAGAGAAAATAGGTCGATGGGTTCTTCTTCTTATGAGGGGCATATGCCAAAGACTGTTGTTAATGATAATGGGGAGAGATCTTTTAACTTGAGAGCTTGCTCATCATCTGTAAGTGGACATTCTTTCTTTATGCAAAAGAAAGTACTTAATTAGAAAATTGGTAATGTTTTCTTCTTTTTGTAATGAGTTCATTATTATTACATGAAGGAGCTGTGAAGCTTTACTGTACTTTGTATTTATAGAATCATGCTGTCACTGAATCCCATAGAGATGGTGTCAAAGCAAATATGAACATCTTGAGCATGCCACCTTTGAGCTTTGGCGAGAAATTTGAGGATTCTTACAACGTAGTCTTGATATTGGATGATCGAGAACAGTTTGCCAACCATAGGTCAGTAATTTTGATATATAAAAAACATGTCTAGATGCTGGGTTTTATTTTATAGGTTAAAACACATTTCTAGAAATTTTAGGTTTGCACTTTTTTTTACCTATCTTGAATGGACTTAGAGCTGTTGCACCTTAGTGCATTTTGGCCTTAACAAACAATGCTTGTGTCTTGTTCATTAATCAATGAAATTTTTGAACATTTTTGTTTCTTAGCATTAATTAATAAAAATTTGTATTTTGTTAAAAAATAAGACAATGCTCATAAGTCATATCTTGGTTTGGACTTTTGGTCTATCCTCCTCTTTTTCACACCTAGCACACATTTCCCCTTAAGAAACCGTATGGGATAGATTTTGTAATTTTTATTTGGGGACATTATTATTTTTGTGATACACGTGAAAGGCAAAACTACAAATCAAGGACTCATGAAAGCTCTCCTTCCCTGACGTGTCATGTGCTTGCTTGTATGATGACACCGAGGGCTTTTTGCTAAGTTGCAGTTGTTTGTTGAAATTTGACCTTTTCTATTTTTGTTACACTGCTAAACTGTGTACATCTCTGTGGTTTTCTAGTTCTCGGTCTAGGAGAATGATTGAGAATGTCTGTAGCCAATTTAAGATCCAAATTGAGGTAATTCGTTCTATTCTTCTGTGAAAGTTTCTTTTTCATAATGCATTGCTGTGTTATTAGGTTATCAATTAAATTATATTTTTATACTTATAAGGCGTTTGCCTTCTACAAGAACATTTCAGCACATTTTGATTAACTTTTTGATAATGATAATTTTACTTGCAATGTAACGTTGAACATCCACTATTCAACACAGAACATGTCCGCAATGAGAAATAGCTTATTAAATATGTGTTTTAGCATTTGCACGTTGCCACATCTATTTATTCTTGATGTTTCTTATAAAAAAAGCGCATTTGCACGTTGCCACATCTATTTATTCTTGTCAGCAGTTCTCCTAGTTCCATAATTAACAATTTACTTGGTTATGACTGACTCACACAATTTTTCTTCAGATAAGGAGGCTACCTGTTGGTGATGGAATCTGGATAGCTCGCCATAAACATCTTGATAACGAATATGTTCTTGATTTTATTGTTGAGAGGAAAAATATTGATGATTTGCGGTGCTCAATCAGGGACAATCGCTATAGAGACCAAAAATTAAAACTTTTGGTAATATTTTAACTAATCGATATTTTTCTATTTTCCTCTTGTGGCAGGTGCATCCTGTCAATCTATGAAATGTCTTTTGCTCTTCTGTATTAAGCTATAAATCTTTGATATTGATATGCTATGGACTTGTTGAGAAATAGGCTTGTAGAACCTGTCACAACTTCCATTCCAAAACTTTTTGTTGGGGGGTAAGAAATTGAGCTTTCATTGAGAAAAAATGAAATCAAAACAAGGGCATACAAAAAACAAGCCCAACAAAAGGAGAGTCCAAAAACTAACTACAGAAACGGCCTCTAGTCCAACAAAATCAAACCAATATCATAATTACAAAAGGCTTAGTGTTAAAGTATTGATATAATTAAATTTACTATAACTTCTACGCTTAAGCTTCTGGTTTGATTGGTGATTTAACTTGGTATCAGAGCCATGGTAAAAACCTAGCTGTGTGTCGGAGAAATCCTCGAAGTGGAACAAAGATTAGTGAGCCTTGATCGTGCTCTATCTGGGTGTTTTACCACTCGCTTGGATAAGAGTAAGTTTCATGCTCTATCAGGGTGTTGTCCTTCTCACCTTGATAAGAGCAAATGTGATCTATGTTTGTGCTTTATTTGGACGTTGCCTCGAGATGAACTAGTTGTGCCTCGAGATGAAGAGCAAGCTCTCAGTTGGGAGTGGATGGATTTGTTCGAGGGGAGGCTCAAGTGTGGTACTTTGTTGGAGGGGAGGATTGTTAGAAGTGCTAACAAAGTCTCACATTGGCTAGGGAAGGAAGAGATTCATCGTATATAAGTGAGGACAATTATCTCCATTGGTATGAGGGTTTATGTCCAAAGTAGGCAATATCATACCATTGTCCTGTAAAGTCATTTTCTCTCCAATTAATAATGATTTCCACTTGTTGGACCTTCAACAATTTTTCAAATGGGGGAGTGTTAAAGTATTGATATAATTAAATTTACCATAACCTCTAAGCTTAAACTTTTGGGTTGATTGGTGATTTAACACTTAGTGACCAAAACCCACAAAGATGCATTCCACCTCCCATACCTTTCCACACGACTTCTCAACCTCCCTGAAGATCCTATTATTACACTCAAGCCAAATACCACGCAGAATGACAAAATTGGGTTTTGTTATTAATATGTTTGTTCCCATTTCTATAGCTAGTAGCTGGCAGCTCTTTGTCCCTCCTCCCCAATGCATCCTCACTTCTTTACTTTCATTCTTCTCAATGGAATTTTGGTTCTAATTTATTAAATAAAGAAGAAAAGCAAAAACTGTAGCGGCACTGCTACTGTTATTTTTATATTGCCACCAAGGGATTTTCTGTTAGATTCTGTTTCACTTAGCCCAAATTTTCTAAGGACTACGAGGACGCATTATGTAGAGCTCGTGACCCTCAAAACTGACATTGTGTTGTTGAAAATTGGTTGTAAATTTTGGGCTAAGTGAGATTAATTGCCAAAGTCCATTTGTTATTAATTATCAGTTGGCAGATTACTGTAAGGGTGCAGATCTTCGCTTATTTATTTATCTTTATGGCTAGTTTCTTACTAATTAATGCTTCTTGATGTATCTCATTAGAGATGCGGGCTTAAAAAGATGATATATCTTGTGGAAGGTGATCCCAATTCATCTGAAGCGGCAGAAAGCATCAAAACAGCGTAAGTGGAGTTCTTCTTGATTATTATGTCAAGCACTAAAAAATTTTGGGTTCTTATTTCCTTATGATTATTGATTATTCTGAGTAAGATGATTTAATTGCGACTATGAGCTCTGAACTCCATGTTATATTTGTGGTCTTTAGATTATATAAGTAGTGGTTCATGTTAGCAGTAAATAGTGATCTGTTTCTTTTTCCTTTTTAATAGAAATCATAAGAGGTTATAAAAAGTTCTCTTGTAGTTAAGAATGAGGGAAAAAAGATGGTTATGATCTTTAGAAATTAAAATAATGCGTCTGGATGATTTAAAAGTGGCTTGGGATTTGTTCATGCGAGTAGATAATCATGCAGTTGGTTCATATTCTGTTTCTATTTTCACATTAGAAATCTGTATCGGACTGGTAGTCATTGCTTTACTTTCATCAGTCCTTTCTCTTCTAGTCTACAACTACAAATTGTTGTTGTTGAACAGAACATTAGTATGCACATTTACAATTAGTATATTGATAGACCCCCAATCGTGAAAGTATATGGTAGGAAGAGAGCGAGGGCCATTGAGCCCAAGCTGTGAGTGTGGGGTCAAGAGTCTGTTATGCAGGTGGGCTGCGTAGTTGTTCGTTGGTAGGGCTAGAAAGGGAATTATGTAAACATGGTTTAAATACTGTAGCGTGAGAGAGGGCAGGGCTTCTTTTGACATTTTGGCAAGTTTTTCATTAGGAGCAATTAGGGAGCTCCCGAATTCTCCCTTGGCTCTGTTTATCTCTGATTATCAATAATAGAAAGAAGTTGTATCATATACTTTAGAATGTACTTTTAATTTTCGTCAGTTTTTTTTGGTAGTTTTGCATCTAATTCTCATCAAATTCTTTCTCCCTCGAAGGTCCTCGTATATTTTTGTTCTCAGTTGATCTAGTAATTCATGAAAAGCAATTCTTAGTATTTTCCCCCCTTTAAACTGTGGTATATTTTTGCTCTGCAGTTGCTTTACAACAGAGATTTTAGAGGGATTTGATGTGCAAAGAACCAGTGGCTTGGCCGATACACTTAAGAAGTATGGTTATCTTACTTGTGCAATTACACAATACTACATATCACAGGCGTCTGATGAGCGTCTTAGTCATTCTGATGTCTGTCCTCGTCTCAATGAATTTATCAAAAAGTGCCAAGAATTGGATAAGATGACGGTTAGTGATGTTTTTGCACTTCAGCTCATGCAGGTATGAACACGTTTATAAAGAAATGCAAAGTTCATTCTCAAAAGTCTGACCATTTAAAGTCTAATGGCATGCATGTATACAGGTCCCACAGGTGACGGAGGAGGTTGCCGTTGCTGTTTTGGATTTGTACCCCACCCTTCTATCACTTGCCCGAGCATACTCTCTTCTAGTGAGTTAGATTTTTCTTTTCTTCTATTTCATAAGGCTGCTCGTTGTCCTTTTGATTACGTGCTTACTGAAAATTAGGATAGGTTTAAGACATTTTTGTTATGGGTGAAAGGGATAAAGTTCCCATCTTCATACTCTGGGATAATTTTCTTCTAGTGTAAAGTTAACCTACTTAACTATTATGGAACTGGCTTCTGTTGGCATAGTAACCTGAATTTCGAAACCGTATAATTGTCAAAAACAGTTAATCTACTCAAACTTAAGACTAAGAGTAATTCTTTTGGACAAGTCCTTTTTAGCGAGGCGAGGCTATATGTAGGTTAGTTAATCACTTAGGCTGTGTTTGGGGCTCTTGACTCCATAAACCCATGTTTTATAAATTTGGACGTATGAAACCTACCTTTTATATTACATACAAACACTTATAAACTATAAACCCACAAAACAAGTAAAGATTACACAAATCTGAATTTCTTTAACTTATTCCTTATACAATGAAAACATATTATAAAAACTCAGGTTTTTAACTCATTAAAAATGTGAGCTAGACTAAGAAAATCGTTTATTTGTGTGTATTTTTCAAGTAATTTCTTTTTTAGTTTTATTTATTTATTTATTTTGAATGAAAAACTAGGACGGTAATGTTACTGAACAAGAAGAGATGCTAAGGAGACAGAGCAACAATTTGATCAATGCAGGTGCTAGCCGGAATATTTTTCATTTGGTATGGGGTTGTGGGAAGTAGTTACCACATATCCGCAATTGCCCATAGAACTGGCTTTTTTTTACCTTGATGGCAGTGAGTTTCATAGTTACTGACTTACTGCTGTAAATATGCTTATTATTCATTTTAAATGCCATGTTCATATGCTATAGTTGTTCTCTGGGTTGATTGTGATTGTACAATTTGATGAAACTAAATAGGCTGCTTAGTTTCTGGTTTGAGAAGTTTGTCTCTAACTAGTGAAAAGTTGGAGAGTTTTATTAGTGGGATAAAGTAAAGTTGCATCAAGTTTGTCTCTAGCTGTGAATAGTTAAGAGTTTTATCGGTGGGATAAAATAAAGTTGCATCTCTCTTTTCTTCTTTTTAGACCATTTTTGTTCCAGGATATGAATTCTCTAATGTGGAACTATTCCTAACCACTTTAGGTTGGCCTAGTTAAAGACCATGTAAATAATAAATGGTTAGAGGGAATGCGTTCAAACTATAGTGACTACCTTACTTAGGATTTAACATCCTATAAGTTACCTTGGTGCAACCAAATATGGTAGGGTTAGACGATTGTCTTGCAAGTTGACTCGAACACTTGCATATATATATATATATGGTTGTAAGATTTCTTTGACTAAGGTATAAGTAGTATAGATAGATCCACACATCACACCTTTGAAGGGCATGAATTTAACTTTGGTTGAGTTGTATTATAAATAACTTTATAGATATTTCATTTATCAAATTTATTTGCAAGATTTGGATAGGATTTACTGTTGCATTGCCTGCAATATAAGGTATGGAACATCTCACAAAAAGAAGCTGAATTTGGGTATTAGAACTTCAGATGGAATATTGTTTTTTTATGGGAAAAAGAAAGTCTAATATTTGAGACAACCAACATTTTAACATTTAAGCAACAGAACTCTCTCTCTCCCAGTCCCTCCCTCCCTTATTTAGATTAGGAAGTAAAATATAGATATTAAAAAAATTAATTTTTCATTGCCTTAGAGAACCAGACAAGACAAAGGAAGAATTAAAAGAAATGGTTAAAACTGTCAGAATGGCCCTGGTTACTCATAGTGGGTACTCCATCCATATTTATGAGTGAACACATCTCTGAGTATGGGCCGCTAGTTCATGAACTGTCCTAAATATTCATGGTATAACCAAATTAATAGTGTGTTTACTGTTTAGTTGATGATCTAAAAAAAGAGCTTTAAGAATCAAAGGTCTAATAGATAATATAGTTATATTTCAAAATTTTATTTCTTTAAATGTGTTTGGTAACAAATTTAGAGTTAAAAAATAGTGAAGATATATGTAAATTATGTTTTTAAAATTTTCTATCTTTTAGTAAAATATTTAAATACAATCTAAATATTATTTTTAGAAATAAATTTACTAAATAAAAATTAATAAAATTCATCTAATTAGAATAAAAAAAATTGAACTTACATGAGATAAGAAACAGCTCCTAAATTTCTCATAATTAAAAATTAAATTCCCAATAAAAGGTTCCTCAATTTGAGGGAAAGTTTAATTGATGTTTTTGTAGTTTAGCACACACAATCCAATGCAAACTCCTAAACTTAGCTTAATTTCATGGACATTATCAAATTAATAACACAAATTAGAGAGAGAAAAAGAGAGACATGTTAAAAGGTGCCTACCCACTAAACTACAAAAATTGAAGCATCACTTTGGAAAAATCCCCACTAAGGCATTATTTGGATCCATTCATTGCTAAAGACAGGAAGGCACCTTTCATTGCTAAATGCCAACTTGATCCCATTAAATGTTTTGTCTCAGTAAAATTTCACAACCAAACAAGCCCTTCTCATCAGTCTTCCTCTTTCAAAGCTAATTGGCAAAAACTTTGAAAATCCACCTACCAACTCCAAGTATGTGTATTTTGTATTTATTGGCAATTTGAAAGTAAAGGTCAGAGAAAGATGATAGAAAAAACATGAAACAAGTGAAGACATAAAATATATTAGTGTATTTAACCTTTTTTTAGAATTTTTTTTATTGGGTAGCATTTTTTTTAAAAAAAAATATATATATATATATATTTATTTATTTATTTATTAATATGTGATTTTATTAAAATTAAGGTTAAATTACAAGCTTAGTCCCTAAAGTTTGTGTCTGTTTGGTCCAAAAACTTTAAATAGTGTCTAATAGGTATTTGAAATTTTAATTTTGTGTCCAATAAGTCTTTAAACTTTAAAAAATGTCTAATAAGTTCTTAAATTTTCAATTTTGTTCGGTAGGTATTTGAATTTTTAAATTTTTGTCTAATAGGTCATTGACCTATTCATCATTGTTTAAAATTCATGTTTTACTAAACACAAAATTGAAAGTTTAGAGTTTCATTAGATATAAAATTCAATTTTATATCTAAGTCTAACAGATAAGTTAATTATTAAAATTTTTGGATATGTTGAGATCATAAATTGTTTTAAAATTTGGTAAAATGACGATTTTAACTATTATTAATAGTAATAGTGATTAATCTATATATTGATAACTTAGTATATCGCCAATTAACCTATATATTAATCAAACTATAATTTCAATATATCATTGATTGACTTATAAATTGATTAACTATTTCTTGATAAATCATTGATCAATCTATATATTGATTGACATCAACTACTAATATACATGTATTTTCTTTTTACAATATATTTGTGTAATTATGCTATAACTTCATAAACAAAATTTATGATTTTTGGTATTGCAGCGAAATTGGAGAATAGTTTTACAATCAAAATTAATATTTTCTTTATTAAGATGAGTAGCTTTATATATATTTTTTTCTTTTTAGCTTTTAAAAAATTATTTGGAAGTATGTAACCAAAAAACAAATCTATATAATGAAAGAGAATAAGATATCAAAAAGACAATTCAAAACAGCTTGCCAGCTTCTTGATTTTATTATTATTTTTTTTATATTTTTTTAAACTTAAACAGCTAAACAGCATCGTTAGGCTTTAGAATTAAATTTTCTCTCTTTTTTTTTTTTTTTTTACCTCCTTTATTATTATTATTATTATTTGGAAATTTCTATATTGACTAAGGAAGATGACAAATTCTTCTATCAACCAAAACTGTCCTAGAAAACTGTTGAAACTGAAACCTAGGAGATGCTTGGAACTCTTGTTAGCTACGAATTTAAAATAAAAATAAAAATAAAAATAATCTAGAAACTATCTAAAATATCTTAGGCAAGGCAACTAGGTTGATATGGTAAACATAAGTAATTTTATATATATATAAAAGTTAAATAGAGAGTTGATTTTTAACAGCCTATAATCATTTCCTTTTTTGACAATTATACTTTATAAAAATTTCTTATTACTTTTTCTATAAGTATTCCACGTTTTTTAATTAGCTGATTTTTTTTTTTATAGAATAACTACTTTTATAAATTCGTTAAATTTTCAAAAGTTTTTCCAAGAAATTAGTCAAACAAGAAAAATGTTATTGTTACTTAAAAAAGAAAAAAAAAATCCTATTTTGGGGAAAAAAAGGCAAATTATTTACATAAATCACAAGATTCGAATCTAACAACACCAATCAATTTGATATCTACAATATTCAACATCTTACTTTTGAAAAGCAAGAAATTATCAAAAAAGAAGGAAAAAAGAATAAAGTTGATGCTTCAAATTTTTGCAAGAATTTATTAATCGCTTGTTATAAATATGCCATTACTTTATAAAAGAACAAAACCAATATAATGGATGAAATTTATGAGGACCCAATGTTTATAATGTTTTTTTTTTGGTACAAATTGTAATTTGTACATCTCTTTTTCAATATAAATTTATGGAAGCAAAAACCATTACTACCATCAAACCCATCCTTTTCAATATCAAGTTGAGGAAAAGAACAGTGACTATATCAAAGAAATAGTCAAAAAAGAAAGAACCAATTAAAGGAACACTTCAAACACAACCTAACTTTTGGGCCAATTTATGTGGTAGATTCCATTAACCCATCATTCAGGTGGCTTAATGTTTTTATCAGTCATGAATATATGGGGTGAAAATTCAAACCTTTTAACATATAGTCGATGATATAATATCTTATCTAATTAAATTATGCTCAAGTTGACACATGTGGCTAATAATATGTTTGAAATAACTTTAAAAAAATATTTTTTAAACAAAATCAACATTTCTATAAGCATATTTGAAAAAATTAATAATTTAAAGTAGATTTAGTAGAACTTCTTTTAAGTGATTTTAAATGATAAAATACTTTTTTTAAAAAATTTAATAAGTAAAAAATACTTTTAAATTTTGGATTAATTCAAAAACTATTTTTGAAGAAATACTTAAATGTTAGATTACTCAAAAATGATTTAAAAGTTATTAACTAAAAATCTTCAAAATATATAGTAAAGAAAAAAAAAACCCTTTTTTAGTTATCGAGGAGGAGGAGATGGTCTCCTGTCGCCGTCGTTGGAGGGGAGGTGGTTGCCGGTGGCTGGCCGCCGGTCGGTCGCCGATCGTCGACGTTGGAGTAGAGGTGGGAGCATGCATGGGATGAGAGAGAAGGGAGGGAGAAGAGAGACCAGACACACTCAATTTTAAAAACTAATTCAGAGACTAAAAAGATAATTTTTCTAAGAAATTTTTTTTTACCATAAACAGAATTGCAAAAAACATTGTTATTTAAAGCATTTTTTAAATAACGGTGAGACATAAACACATTTTTTTATTGAAAATATTTGTTCAAATTGTACTTAAACTACGAGGTATTCCAAACAAGGCTTTACTTTTTAACAAAATTTAGTGGATGAGGGTTCGAGAGGAATAGTTTTGGCATTGCTCAAGAATGTTTTTAAGGTGTTTATAATTTCATTAGGAAATTTATTGCATCTTTAATTTTTTTGGTTCAATATATTCTTTACGGTCCTTTTTTACAAGTGGGATTATAGATTAATTTGACTAATAAATCTTCTTAACATACTAGCAATTAATACCAATTAATGAAAAATAACATTACATGAAGTTAGTATGACTTTCTATTTTGATACATATTAAATTATTAATAAACTATGATTTTTTTTTTACAATATATGGGGTGAGAGATTCGAATCTCTGATATCTTGGTCGAAGGTACATACTTTATGTCAATTAAGTTATACTCATATTAACTAATAAACCAAGAACTTGACGGATAGAATATAGCAAATTGATCTTTTAAATATATTCTTGACACAATACAAATAGTATAATCATATAACTTTGTCAAAGGCACCATCAACAACCAAACAAGAAGAATAAAGAAGAAAACAAAACAAACTTTTTTTAGAATATAACATTAGTGGTGGGGCGGAGATTTAAACCTTCAATTTATAGGTAAGGTTTCTTATGTCTTAACAATTAAACTATACTCAAGTAAAAAAAAAGTACGGAATATGAAACAAATTTAGTATATGTTTGACTTGTTTTTCAATATCTAGTGTCAAAATTAGCTTGCACGCATTTCGACTAATCTCATAGTACAATCACCTAATCCATGATAATATGACATGATTATATTCTACGTGCCTGTCAAAAAAATGAAGCATTTATTATAAAAACACATTGGAAAGAATATTAGTTGGAAGTTTAATGTCGTATTAAATACAAAATTTAATAAATTAATTAATTTTGAAAAGTGTTGTATATCCCATGAATCTATTAGATGCAAAATTGAAAGTTCAAAAATTTATCAGATAACTTTTTAAACTTCAGTGATCTATTATACACAACATAAAAGTTCAAGTATTAAACTTAACGTTTCAAAAAAAAAAAAACACTATCAATGGGTCAAAAGCACTTCAAAATTTTCCGAAAAACAATCCAAATTTAAAAGGCATGGCAATAAAAGTGGTTTTGTTTAGAAAACAAACACTATGTAAGAGAGAGAGGTAGCTAAAGTTGAATGTTCTATTTAGTTTTGGGGTTTTGCCCAAGTCAGTTGTCTCTTTGTCCTAAAGTGCTAAGAAAGTGGGGTGGTGTATGGGTTTTGGATTCATTTGAAAAAAAAGCTTCCTTGCAATTCCCACTATCACCCACTAAGCAACAAGCAAGGGTGGTTGTTTTGTTTTGTTAGGGCATGTTTGGATCGGTGGTAAATTCTCAAGTCGCTCCAAATTCAGGCCAGCTCTTATTCGCATCCACTTCACATATTGACAAAAACCCATCAATTTAGAGAGAGGAATATGAATTTGTAGAGGGAAAATCTAGGTGGGTTTTTAGAGAGATGAAGAAAGAGAGAAAAATGAAGCTCTCTCTTGGTCTCTGTAGCTGTGAAATTGAAATTCCTTATTCTTCTGATCCTACCAATGAAGGACAAATCAATGGCGACAAAAACATACCCTTGTATTGTCTGTCTCTAACGCAGCCATGGAAAAGTCGTTCCAGACAAACGCTTTGATTCCAGGGTGCTCTGTTTGTTCTTCATCAAAACCCCTCGCCTTCAACCCTACACCCCTCTGATTCTCACTTCTTCTTCTTCTTCTTCTTCTTCCATGAAATTGAATTTGTGTTTCGTTTTGCTGAGATAGACGGTTTCTTCTCTTCTGGGTTCTTTCGATTGGGGGAATTCGGCTTTTCTGTCGCTACCCTTCGTTTCGATTCGTTTTGATCATTTTCTGGTGATTAATTCTCTTTGTTGTTCGTTTTGTTTTGAGGTTTTTTTTGAGAGTTTTGATGATTTGGATTAATGGGTGTTGTTTGTTGGCTTCTGGGTGAAGTGCTTCGGAACTTTGATGAATTGAAGTGAAGGGTTTATGTTGGTTTCTGCTGCTGTTTGGGTTTGATGTTCTGTTTTGTGCTGTTTTTGCTGATTTCTTATCGTAATCTGTCAAGTCTTTTGCTAGATGATGAGTTTAGTTTCTTTTGGATTGTCCTGTTGAACTGGGTTGCTTGTTGCTGCTTGAACTTTTTGAAGTTTTTTGAGAGTTGAAAGCAGGTTGAAGCATGAGTATGTTTTGTTTGGCTTATTAGAAAATGACAAGATTAAGTAAGCATGTGGGGTTTTGCTCTGTTTTTGTTGGTTTAGAGTGCTTTTGTTCTTTAGAAATCATGAACTCTGTATTCTTTTGCTATTTCCTCAATTAACAATAAGGGTTTGTTATGATTTTTGCACTGTTGTTGCTTCACTCTGTTCCATCCTTGTCTTGTTTCTGGCTTTGTTGAAATTGTGTGTTTCTCTTTATCCAGGTACTTTAATGGCAGGAATGTTTAATGGGGAGGGATCGTCATCGGTAACTTCTTCACCTTTGCAGCTCTTTCCGTGGTCGTTATCACCCGGTATAGGATCACCATACCCTTTTCTAAGGGAGCTCAAATCTGAAGAGAGGGGCTTGTGTCTGATTCACCTTCTTCTTGCTTGTGCCAACCAAGTTGCCATTGGCAACATTGAAAATGCTAATGTTGGCCTTGAGCAAATTTCCCACCTTGCTTCGCCCGACGGGGACACAATGCAGCGGATTGCTGCCTACTTCACCGAGGCACTCGCTGATCGGATACTTAAATCCTGGCCTGGCTTACACAAAGCCTTGAACTCTACCAAAATATTGTCAGTCCCTGAAGAGATTCTTGCTCAGAGATTGTTCTTTGAACTATGTCCTTTCTTGAAGCTTGCATATGTGATAACTAACCAGGCTATCGTAGAAGCTATGGAGGGAGAAAGGATGATTCATATTATTGATTTCAAATCATGTGAGCCTGCCCAATGGATAAACCTTCTTCAGACATTGAAAGATAGGCCAGACGGTCCGCCCCATTTGAGAATAACTGGAATTCACGAACAGAAGGAGGTGTTAGAACAAATGGCTCTTCGGCTTACCGAAGAGGCCGAAAAATGGGACATACCATTTCAGTTCACCCCAGTTGTTAGCAAGTTAGAGAACCTTGACCTTGAAAGTCTAAGGGTCAAGACAGGAGAAGCACTTGCAGTTAGCTCTGTACTTGAACTTCACTCGATTTTAGCTACCGATGACGATAAGAAAACGTCGCCATCTGCATCGAAGAACTTGCAAAAACTCCTACGTATGAAGCAGCGAACACTTGGAGAGTGGCTCGAGACAGATTCGTTGCAGGTTTTTAGTAGCCCTGATTCAGCCTCAGCATCTTCCCCATCAGGATTGAATCCTTCCCAAAAGATGAATAGTTTTTTGAGTGCACTCTGGGGCCTTTCTCCAAAAGTGATGGTAATAACAGAGCAAGAATCAAACCTGAATGGATCAGCTTTCATGGAGAGAGTACTAGAAGCACTAAACTTCTATGCTGCATTGTTTGACTGCTTGGAGTCGACGGTGTCAAGATCATCCATCGAGCGACAAAGGGTTGAGAAGATGCTTTTAGGAGAGGAAATCAAAAACATCATTGCCTGTGAGGGGGTGGAGAGAACGGAGAGGCATGAAAAGCTTGAGAAATGGATACTAAGGCTCGAATCCGTGGGGTTCGGGAGGGTTCCATTGAGTTATCATACTATGTTACTGGGAAGTAGATTGTTGCAGAGCTATGGATATGATGGGTATAAAATCAAAGAAGATAATGGATTTTTGTTCATCTGTTGGCAAGATAGGCCTCTTTTTTCAGTCTCAGCTTGGGGGTTTCAAAGGCAAAGCTGATGATGATAGAAACAATTTCACTGCAAAGGAGGATTTGAATGCCTTTTAACTTTCTTCTTCTTTTTGTAACCAATTTTTGTTGGCATAAATGTTCTCAAGACTTCACTTCCTCAGCAAATGCATATTGTAACAAGGTTCTTCAGGTTTTTTTCTTTTCTGTTTTTTTGGTATTTGGTTTTATTTGTTTTCTCTTCAGTTTTTTTTTTCAAGTTTCTAAGCTCACCATTGTTGTACATAAATCACTAAATAGTCATGGGGTTTGGTTTTTGTTATCTAAACAGTTGTTTTGTTATTTTTTTGGGGGTTAAAATACCATTTGATCTATTTACTTTTGACTTATTTTATTTTATTTCATGTAATTTTCAATGTCTAAATTCAGTTGTTGCATCTTCAATAAATCTTAAAATTTGTCTTATCAATACTTTGAAGTGAATTTTTGTAAAATAATAATAATAGTTTATATTCAATAAAAGACACCATTTAGATATTTTTCTAAAATTTATAGAAAGAATATTAATAGGGATTTTTTTAAAAATTTCAAGATTTATAATAAATACAAAAATTAAATTCAGACATTTCAAAAATAAAATAGAAACAAGCTTTAAAATACTTTTTTTTGGGAGTTGTTTTAATGTTGAGGCAATCTTCTTTAAAAAGTTGAGGAAATGAAGTTTAATTTGTATTCACATTTTAAAAAAAGTTTAATTTGTATTTGTTGATGTCCAAAGAGTGAAATTACATATATATTCTCATTTTACATTTTTAAAACGTGCTTTAGAGATTGACGTTGGGACTTATCAGTTATCAGATGACCTTTTTGCTTAGCCCACTAGGCCCGGCCTATTCTTTTCACGGTAAGTTTTTATTTTCTAAAAATACAAATTTTCTGTCCTTTCTCCTTTTCTCTGCAAATTTTTTTTTTGGGCTAAATTATCAAAAATATTCCTAAACTATGACGTTGATTTCAATTATACCCCTAAACTTAAAAAAAAATTATTTTAAACTATGAGGTGGACGAAAAATGATGTTCTTGCATTTGTATTGTTGTTTATGTGAACATATTTGAACATATACGTTAAAAAAAAAAACAAAACATATGCAAATACGTCATTTTTCGTCCATAAATTTAACGAAAAAACCTTCGAGAGTTGTTTTGAAATAAACTTCAAAGTTGAAGGGTTAAAATGAAAATTTTTAAAGTTTAGGAGTATAATTGAAACTAACTCCATAGTTTAGAGATATTTTTGATAATTTAACCATTTTTTATGTCATTGTTTTTAAATTCTATTTTTTTTTTTTTTTTTTGAAACAAGGTATTTATTAAAAACAGAGTTTAGCTACACAAATCCTCATTAAGCAGAGAGGATAACCAAAAAGGGAACAAACCCTTCCAAAACAGACCCGTCGTTTCCCGATCAGAGATGGGATATGAGTATTCGCATCGCAGAGAAGAGACCTCGTGCGAAAAAGACGCCCTTGCAAGATGGTGGGCTACCCGGCACAAATAGGAGATCCCCGAGAATCACGAATCATCCACCCCAATCCCCCCGCTTTCTGGAGATCATTCCATGCAGCGTCTGAATTCAGCTTCCAATGATCGTTAGGAGGGGGCTTCCATTTTTCGTGATTCACGCGTTTCTCCTGTTTTACCGAACTACTGTGCGGCTTCTGGGTAAGTTTGCTTTCAGCCAAACTTTTTTCAATTGAGCAAGTTAGCGGCTTTAAATCTGGTGGTTGTGAATTCTGATAACCATGTAGTCTCTTGTTCCTGAAAATCCATACATTCCAGATTAATAATGCTGCTGTTGTGAGATCTTCTTTTGAGAGTTCATGAGCGATGTGATTCCAATACTCCTTAGAGCTCCATAATTTCCTGCAATCATCAAAAATTTCAAGTAAGCAAGGGATAAAGAGATCCCAAAGTTTTTTAGTCCACTTACACTCCCAAAATAAGTGTTATGTCGTCTTCTCTTTTGCCCTGCATAAAAAGCACCGATTAGAAATGTCAATTCCACGCCTTTGAATGTTGCAGTTGGTGGGTATAGCATTATTGAAGACTTTCCAGACTCCAATTTTTATACTGGGAGGGATGTCGAGGTTCCATAGTTTCTTCCAACTCCCCTTTTTAGAGATATCCTTCGAAGAAGTAGCTTTTTGTGAGAGCCCAAGATTGGTGGCAAGATGATAAGCACTTTTAACTGAGAATATACCCTTCGGGTCTAAACTCCAAATAATTTCATCTCGAGCATTTTTCCAGCCTGGGGGAGAGTTTAGAATATTGGTAGCATCGCTAGGGATGAAGCTTTCTCGAATAACTTCCTCTCTCCATCTGGAGTTTTCATCCATTAGATCTTTGACTCGTTTGTTCCTCATCTCTTCTTTGACCCATACCGGTGATTTGCTACCCATTCTATCCATCCAAGGATCATTCTCAATGTAGATATGATTTCCATTTCCTACTTTCCATCTATAGCCCTTTAGGAATAAATTCCTTCCCCACACAATGCTCATCCATGTCATAGAAGAGTTGTTACCTAGCGGGGCCTTTAGAAAATCACAGTCTTTGAAATATCTCCCTCTCAGAACTTTGGTAAGAAGGCTTTGAGGGTTCCTGACCACTCTCCAACTAATTTTAGCCAGCATAGCTTGGTTGAACAAAGCAAGATCGCGGAAACCAAGGCCCCCTGCTTCCTTGCTCGTGCAAAGATTTTTCCAGCTCATCCAGTGAGCTTTCTGCTTATCGGCCGTCGATCCCCACCAGAAGTTCGCGCATAAACTATTTATCTCCCCACAAAGCTTTTGAGGTATTCGGAAGCAACTCATAGTATATATGGGAATGGCTTGAGCTATTGCCTTAATGAGCACCTCCTTTCCTCCTTGAGAGAAGAGACGTTCTTTCCATCATTGTAAAACCTTTCAGACTCTTTCCTTAATCTTATCGAATATTTTGCGCTTGTTCCGGCCACTTTGAGATGGTAATCCTAGGTAGTAACCAAGATTTTCAGATTTGGCCACCCCAAGGATCCTACTTAGAGTTGCAGCTTTATCTCTATCCACATTCTTGCTCGTCTGAAGGAAGATTTGTTAAAATTGATAGTTTGGCCCGAGGCCTTTTCATAAATGCCAAGCACTTCTTTGATCCTACGACATTCCTTCTCATTTTCATAAATGCCAAGCACTTCTTTAAATTCTATTTTAATAATATAATATTTTGTAAACTCATTATCTAATCCTGACACTTGAAACTATTGTCAGTGTTAGACGCAATCCCAACAGAATGACTAAACTTATGTACTCAAAAAAAAAACTTATAATTTAAAATTAAAAGGAAAAATACTGATTTTACCCAAAAATTGACAAGATATATTAAGTTTACCATATGCTATTTTATTAAATTGCAATTTAAACCTTGATAATTGTTATAGTAACAATATGTGGAGTGAAAGATTCGAACATTTGACTTCTTAGCTGAGAGTGCATGCCTTAATCATGTAGTTCAATTTAGAATTGTAGTCTTTACTTTAAACTTTAATAAGTATTGCAAAATTTACCTTCGAATAAACTTTTATTTAAATTTGTTGTTAATGAAAATTTTTCATTGTGCATTTAATGTATATTAAACATATATTTGGTACAAAATTAACAAATATCCAAATAATGAGACATTATATCTTAATTTTTGTTAAAATGTGTGAGTTTTGAACAATTTATTCAATCATCAATTTTGTGTATTAATTGGACTTTAAATTTGTGCATAGCTGATTCTTTTTCCTAAAGAATTTGAGAGGTTTTTACTTCTTTTTGTTTTTTTAGTAGAGCAACATTTGGGGGATTCGAGCATCTGACTTTCTTAATCGAGAGCACATGTCAATTATCACTCAGAGGTTTTTACTTTATCTTTGATTAACATTTATGGGAAATTAAACTATGATAAAAATTACAACACTTTTTTTTAGTTTAACAATATTTGCAGGTAGGGATTCAAACTTTTGGCATTGAACGATGCTCAAGTTGACAACACTAGTTTAAGTTTAAGGTTTAATTTCATAAAATTGAAAGTAGTACGGTGAAAAATTGATATATTTCATGAGTTTAAAGGTAAATTTCATTTTTTTTCCTCTTGTTAAAAAAACAAGGGTTGAAAAAGCACTTGTAGTCATTTAAATTTGTATGGAAATAACAATTTAGTCATTTCAACTTTAATTTGTAACAATTTAGTTTCTATACTTTCAATTTATAACAATTTATGAATTTAATTTACTTTACGTACTTTAAATTTTGTAATAATTTAGTTTCTAAACATTTTTTATTGCATCAATGAGGATAAAATGTTATTATTATTTTTTATTTTAACAACATTTGGAGTGAAAAATTCGATCATATAATTTATTGGTTGAGGGTAAATACTAAATATTGCTGCTAATGTCACTTTGGCTCGGATAAAGTTTGATCATGAGCTAAAAACATTAGTTATGTAATAAAACTAATATTTATTTTTAGAACGAAAAGTTTTTTAACCAAAAATAAATTTTGAACTAAAAAAAACAAAAAATAAATTTATTTGCTCGAACTCGATTGCCGTTCTCTACACGGTGCCCCTCTTCTCACCGATCTCTGCTCGATCCCACTCGCCGGCCGCCCCATCTCTCAGTGATCGTTATCGTCACGCACGGCTGACGGCACGGCCTGGTTTTCTCCCAGCAGGTTCAGTCCTCACGCCCGTTCTCTCTCGATATTATCAGTTTGTTTGCTTTCTATTATCGTCTCTCTATGTACATTGAATTGAATTCACCCAAGGATCGAATGGAACCTGTGTAAAAATATTGATAATGTATACCCATTTGATCCTAAGATACTCGGTGGATATGATTTTTTGATGTTAAGATATGATATGATTTGGTTGGTTATTTTGATTTCTAGTTATAGTGTTTTTAGTCTTAATTACGTGATTTTGTTAGGTGGTTTACTGAAATTGGTTGGAAACCTTATTTGAGTTCTCTCCCTGTAGAAATTAAAAGACGGTGAATTGAACTGGAATCTTGCATATTGGGTACCGACCTTAGACTAGAAACTAAACAATAGGGAATGAGGCCCAATGTTCTAAATGCTCTGACTAGGTTCCAAATTCGTCAATTTCTCGGCTGCTGATCCGTTCTTCATGCCGAATTTCGGGTCTGGATGTTAGAAGTTGATAGAGAATTTGTTTTGTTTGTGATTGATTGAGGATTTTTCGATAAAGGAAACAATTTCATTGATGAATGAAATAAAGGAGATGAGACTCCGAGCACCTATTGGTGAATTACAAGAAGACTCTCCAATTGGAGATTAAAAAGGATAAGCTATAATGACAAAAAGGTTGTAAATGCCTACACCAAGTAAAAGCAATAGAAAACACATTGTCTATAAAACGTTCAAAAGGAGAAGGAGAATCCCTGAAGTTTCGACCATTTCTCTCCAACCAAAGAATCCATAGAAAAGCCCAAACAAAAGCAAGCCATAAAACCTTCTTTGTTCCTGCGAAAGGGTGACCTACCAAAACCACAGAGAGAAAATCGAATATGTTGTTTGTGAAAGGCAAAGGCCAACCAAAGGCTTCCAACAAATGACTCCAAAAACGATAAGCAAAAGTTCAATGTATAAATAAGTGTCCAGAAGATTCTGCCTGTCGTCTACACATAAAACAACAATCTGGAGAAAGAGCCATATAAGGCATTCGTCGTTGCAATCGATCATTTGTATTGACTGCTCCCAAACTAAGCTCCCAAAGAAATATTTTAATCATCTTTGGATAATTATCCTTCCAAATCACAGAATAAAGATCTTTCAAGCAAGGGTCATCAATACCCACCAATCTCTCTGTGAGTGATTTAACAGAAAAAATCCCAGATGACTCTAAAGGCCAATGCCAAGAATCTAAAGAATTTTGAAGTCTGATCGGAGTCAAAATGTTTGAAAGGATGGCCCATTCAGAGGTTTCCTGATCATTCAAATTACGTCGTAGCTGTAAATCCCATGCTAAATCAGAGTCATTCCATACTTCTGCCACCATACTAGATTGGTTCATAGAAAGCCTAAAAAGCCGAGGAAAAGCAGTAGCAATTGGACCACAGTTCAGCCAAAAATCTGTCCAAAAGAGAGTAGAAGATCCATCCCCAAGGCGACGACGTGCTCTAGAAGCAATCAACTCCTGTATACTACTAATAGATTTCCAAGGTGACTTATGAGAAGCAAATCTGATGGGTTGTGGCCAGCCATCTCCAAGGACAGAACCATAATATTTCTCAGCAATAAGCCGCCTCCATAAGGAGTCCTTTTCATGAGCAAAACGCCAAATCCACTTGGCCAATAAGGCTGTATTACGATGCTGAAAATTGCCAATTCCAAGACCTCCCATTAGTTTAGGAAGTTGTGTTGTTTTCCAATTCACATTATGAACACCTCCATCACCTCGAGAGCCCTCCCAAAAAAAACCCCTGATTATCCTGTCTAAAGTATGTACCACTTTAGCAGGAATTTTAAACAGAGACATATAATAAATTGGCATGCTTGAGAGGGTAGCTTGGATTAAGGTATGACGACCACCCTTAGAAATGAAGGCATATTTCCAATTGTGTAATCTCTATTTTATTCGCTCAATAACAGGCTGCCAAAAAGATCAAGACTTTGAATTCCCTCCCAAAGGCAAACCAAGATAAGTGTTGGGCCAAATACCTTGTTTACAACCAAATGAGGCCAACATCCAGAAGCACATTTCAGAGGAGTCAATATGGATCCCCAAAAGTTCACTCTTGTTTAAGTTGATCCTTAAACCAGAAGCACATTCAAAAATTTTAACCACTTGAAAAAGATGAGACAGTGCATCCCGATCAGAAATAGAGAAAAGAAGAGTGTCATCAGCAAATTGCAAATGATTTATGAACAAGGACTGTGAACCAATAGGATGAGCAGAAATAAGACCCAAATTTGCACTATGAGCCAGAAGACGACTTAGGCAATCAAATACTAAAATAAAGAGAAAGGGTGAAAGTGGATCACCTTGACGAATGCCACGAGACGGTATTATTTTCCCTCGAGGTTTACCGTTAATAATTATAGAGTAGTTAGCACTACTAACACACCCTCGAATCCATTTCCTCCAAATATGACCAAATCCCTTTGCTTCCAACACTGCATCTAGGAAATCCCAATCCACAGTATCAAAAGCTTTTTCAATATCTAGCTTTAAAACCACACCTTTCTTCTTCTTAAGAGTCCAATCATCAATAATCTCATTGGCCATTAGTGAAGCGTCAAGAATTTGTCTATTAGCAACAAAGGCTAATTGGTTTTCTGCAATAGTAGAAGATAAGACCAACTTCAACCTATTAGATAAGATTTTGGCAACAATCTTATAAGCACATGGAATGAGACTAATAGGACGAAATTCAGTAACTGACTTGGAGGCAAGCTTCTTAGGGATTAAGCATAAATAAGTTTCATTCATCGAAGCATTAATAACCCCCGATGAATAAAAATCATTAACCATATGCAAAATATCATGCTTAAGAGTTCCCCAAAAAAATTTAAAAAATTCAGCAGTGAAACCATTAGGACCTAGAGATTTGCCATTCCCTAAAGAAGAAACAGCCTGGAACACCTCACTTTCTGTAAAAACACCCTGAAGACCTGATGCTTGTTCAGAACTAATAGGATTCCAGTCAACATTCAGTGGCAAAAAACGTTGTTGGCTATCTTTAGTGTACAACTTTGAATAAAAATCAATAAATTCAGCTTCGATAGCAGATGCTGTTAACAAGCTATTACCTTCTCGTGAAAGAATTTCAGTGATTGTATTTTTCCTCCTTTTGGCAGCCAAAAGTCTATGGAAAAACTTAGTATTCTCATCCCCCTCTTTAAGCCATTGTAATTTACATCTTTGTCTCCAGTAAATGTGGTCTTGTGCAGTCAAAACTTCAATTTGTTCTCGAATCAAACTACGAGAGTCAGATTGAGAGCGAGTTAAAGCAACTGCGTCCTCTAAAATATCTAACTGCTGTAATTGGGAGACAAGAGAATGGAGTTTGTTGACATCAAATTGATAGTTTTTACTCCATTCCTTAAGAATAGCCTTAAGACCCTTAAGCTTCATCATCAAACCATGGCCAGGCCAACCTACAGCTGGGTTCTGAATCCACCAATCCTCCACCACATTCTTGATGGATTTATTCTGCAACCAGGAATTTTCAAATCTGAATGGGCAAGGTCCCCACGTAATATCCCCAAAATTGAGAAGCAGAGGAAAATGATCTGAAGTAGTTCTGTCCAAACGTCTCAAATTAACTGAACCAAGCTTGTTAGAGCATCCATCTGTAATAAAAAACCTGTCCAACAGAGATAAGTATTGAGTAGTCCCAAAACTTGACCAAGTATAATGGCCATTTTGCATTGGAATGTCAATCAGGTGGTAACGAGAGATCCATTGATTAAAGGTGTTCATACTTCTACTGACTGAGTGATCATGAGATTTCTCCCAAGTCCAACGAGTGACATTAAAATCACCACCTATAATCCATCTATCGCCTCCAAGACCAGCCAAATCATCTAATTCCTGCCAATAATCTTCACAAAAATCATTTCCAGAAGGCCCATAAACTACCGTGAGCCAAAAAGAAAAACCATCAGTTAAAAAAACATGAACAGAAAGCATATATAAACCCTGAATGACCTCCTTGATTTTGTGATCTGGCTCACTCCAAAGAATAAGGATACCACCCGATGAATTAACAGCATCAAGAGCTGTCCAGCCAATATGTGTAGAACTCCAAATTGATTTAATCAAATGATGGTCAGTGGAAGCTAATTTAGTTTCCTGAAGAAGAACAATTCCTGGGTTCTGTTGTTGTATGGATTTTTTAATTAAAGCTTGTTTCCGCCAAGAACCAAGGCCCCTTACATTCCAAGTCATAATTTTCATAAACCATATGAAAATCCCTCCACAATAGATAAGGTGGCAGATTTATCATAATGAACTGTTGACTGTAAGTTCTTTAATTCTCGCTGCAATCTGTTTTTCTTCTCAATGGTAGGTAAGGGCTTTTTTTTTGGTTTCGGAGAAATGGGATAGGGTGGTATGGCCATAATGTATAGTCCATGTTCATTAAGGTATGAGGCAATTTCACGAAGACCAAATGAGGGAGAAGAGGATGAAGGTAAGTTAAACTGGGGATTTTTAAGAGAAACCGAGGGTGGATGAAGGAAGTTTTCAGCCTGTGGTTTGTTTAATAGATCAGTTGGCAGTGGGCTCAAATCTGTAGGGATAGGTGGGAGAATTTCTATGGGTTGACCCAAATCAAGCGTGGGTTCATCTCCAAAGACATCTAGGTCAAAAGGTTGTGGCTGGAATTCTTGGGTCGAATGGATTGAGTTTGGGCTGGATAAATAAGCTTCTGTATCAGAAGCTTGAAACGGGAGTCCCGGATTTATGGGAGATGTGGAATGGATGGTTCCAATTTTAAGGGCAGGAATTAAAGGGTCAACTGATGGTTCTTCATTAAAGGAAATTGTCGAAAAGGTTGGCTGAATAAGGGCAGGTGAAAAGGGGTTTGTGGGGCCAGCTAATGAGTTGGAGAGAGAAGGGTCAGAATGTTTATTTAGGTCGGCCAAAAGAGGGAGTTGAGTCAAAATGTTTATTTTTGGAATGGGAGGAAAATCAGGTTGTACAGAATCCAGAATTAAAGCTTGCTTACCTTTTTTGATTGTCAACTCATGAGAGAATCTATTAATTCCTTCATCTATTGCTGGAGTTTCCAAAATAGCCTTTTCCGGTTGAAATTCATCATTAATAACCTTGATTGGTGGAGAATCCAAATTAATTTCCTCGCGAAGATTGCTGTCAGCCCTAGTACCATCCGTTACACCTTTGATTTGGACGGAAATGGGCACACCGGTGAGGGATTCCGGCAGGTTGAGAGTGGCGGGGATGAAACCAGTATCATTCTTCTTGATTTTTAAGCGAGCTGCATAAAGATAAAGCCATCGATCGGTGTGATTCGAGACTTGTAGAAAACCATCACATTGATCACCTATATATTTAAAGATAGGTTGTGTCCATAGATTAGGGGGAAGATCTAAAACATCAATCCATCCTCCAAATGAAGTTATCATTCTGTCCTGAAGGAAAGAATTTGTGGTAAAGGGTGTAAATTTTAAGCAAAGATCTTCTATTATGACCCAATCAATGTTGGAACAAAACTCCTTAACCTCATTTGAATCATACACATGAAGCAAAGCTTTGGTGGCTTGAACAGGATTTATTGTACATCGAATGGAGAAGAACTTCTGAAGGGTAGCTCGGATTTTTGGCCAAGAATCTTTCTGAAATTTACGATGGACAATTAAAAGTTCTACACGATCATCCAATGTTGTGGTTTGTGAGGAGGAGCTTGCTGGAACAACCACTTTAATTGGTTTTTGGATAGCAGCCTTATAAGATAAAGGTTTTGGTTTGGTGTTTTTATGAGCCTCACTAGGATATTCTGAGATAAGAGAGAAAAAAGAGAACCAACCTTGTTTCTTATCTTCGGAGGGGATGATAAGCTTGCGTCTCTCACCAGTATAGGTGAGTTGTGTGAGTTCAACAAAGTAACCAAATTTGTTACTAAGTTTCTCCAACCAAAATGTGTCATTGGAGTTCTTTAGTTTCCTAAAGAATTTGTAGGAGCAGGGATCTTTGCAGAGGCCATCAAAAGAAGAAGCTAACCAGTCAAGGGTGTTCCAAGTGAGGGATAAGGAATGTGTGGAAAATCTGCCACGTTCGGTAATCTTTGCTTTGCTTCCACGAGAACTTTCATCAAAAGCTATGGAGAAGGTTTTGCAGTCAATGAGGACAGAACGGGTGGAGTGATTCCATGGTGTAGGTTGGAGGCGGTTGGTGTGAGCCATGGTTGCAGCCAATTGCTTGTTGATCCTGTTCTCAATCATCACTTCCTACATACATACTCTTTGTGCAATGAATCATATATAATCCATGTTAAATCTAAGTAAGTGAGCCAAAATGTGCAGGATGGGCAATATCGAATTATGCCTCAGAATCTCTCTAGGTGAGGGAAGTCAACATCCATAGCTCGGGTGGGAGTACACCAGCAACATCCAATGAAGAAACCTTGAGGTGGGTAATGTGGCAAGTAGATCGGTTGTTGAAGGAGCAATCACATTTGATTAAGGGGCTGTATGTTGAATTCTCGATGGTTACTCCGGTATCTGATGTTAATGTGTCTTGTTTTGTTTAAGATTACCATGATATCATCTTTCAAGAGATGGAAATAATTGTCACATGCATGCTCTTCAATGTTATACCTGAGAAGAGAAGTTTTGAAATGGTGCAAGTTCACTGGAAGTAAGTGTGATTGATTGAGGATAGAAATGGGCTGTGATTAGCTCGGGTTTTGGAACGTGGACTTAGCCAGAAAAGCGAATCTGGAGATGTTCATAAGTTTGTTTTGGGTCTTCCACCTCTCTTCCTCTCATTCTCTTGGTGTAATTGATTTTTCCGCATTTCAATTCCCGCATGTTTAAGCTTTCTTTGAGCAAAGTTGGGGCTTTAATTTGTTGTTCTAGTTCTAGTTTTATGAAAAGACAATGATATGGGAAATTGTTGATGGGCGAAGATGCTTTTCTGACAGAAATGTTGTAATAGACTCTCGTATTCATCCTCTTGTGAAATTTTGTTGTGGAATTGAGCGTATAGGATTTGCAAATCATTTAGTTATCATATTACCACTGTTGTATGAAATACTCATCTGTTTTGTGGAATTGAGTCTACAGTCCCAATGCTTCTGATAATCTGTTTTGTGCAAAACATTTCATTTTAATATTCTTGGTTAATGTCGAGATAATTAAGGCCCGGTTTGACAACCATTTGGTTTTTGAAAATTATGCTTGTTTTCTCATCATTTCTATACAATGGATTACACATTTCTTAAGAAAACATTTGAATTATTAGCCAAATTCCAAAAACAAAAACAAGTTTTTGAAAAGTGCTTTTTTTAGTTTTCAAATCTTAGCTTGGTTTTTGAAATAATACTTAAAAAACAAAACAAAGAAAGTCATAGGTGGAAGGAGTATTTATAGGCTTAATTTTTACTATAAGGTTTTCTTTTATTCATTTGGACTCTGTCACCTCTAATTTTGTTAGATGGAGGGTACCCTGGCTGAAGAACTTTATTCCGAGAGCTTACAGTCGACAAAATCAAAATTAGGTGATATGTCATTTTCTGATTGCAGACAAAATCGGCCATCAGGTATTTTTCTTTTTTTATGATGCATTCAAACATATTTTTTAAACTTTAATATGCTGGGAGCTTGGGACATGAACGTTATATTCTAAATGTACTATCTACAGAGGAATTAATGATCAACACATTAGCTAATAGTCTGAGAAGTTTAATTATGGGAGAACGACTGATTATCTACTAGTCTTTAGATAACCACATCTTATCTAAAGTTCTATGAATTTTCCTATTTTCGCTGAGCGTATTAATTGGTATATGCAGCTCTAGAATCCATCCTGAAGAAATATCTCTGTTTATGCCAAATCATTTATTTTTATATTGCATGTGACTGAAATATTCTCTTATATGGTGTATTGTTGTCACCAAAAAAGAACATTTATGCTTAATTATGCATTTAACGTTACATTGTTATGTAATCTATTCTCTATCCACGATGGACATTGTATATGTTTTTGTTTCTAAAAATTATGCCTCCCTCTACTTGAGTGACCTTTTCTTGTATCTCAAAACACAACTTTGGAGTTTGTGCCTAAAAAACGCTGCTATAACTCAGTGTCTGGTTTCAGGTTCTGTTGTGGATGACTCGTGCCAAGATGATGGATCTTTGTGGGGTGGTTCTGATGAAGGCTTGGAGGAAACATCTGATTTGGACAGGGAGTGGCAGAGGAGACACAACCAATTTCATACGGTAACAGACTTATATTGACTAATTTATTTTATGATTGTATCTTTTTTTTTAATGAATGGTTTCACATATAGAGTATTTAAATGGTTTTTATGCTGCTTTTTCACTCTTGAACATCGTTTAGATTGGATACCGTGATGGTTTAATCGCTGGGAAAGAAGCTGCAGCTCAAGAGGGATTTAATGTTGGCTTCAAGCAGTCAGTCTCTGTCGGGTATAAGTTGGGTCTTGTCAGAGGTGTTAGCAGGTAATGAGAGAATAGATTCCCTAACCATTTAACACATGCATGAATTCATACATATATCTTTTGAAGTCTGTGTCGGCAAGAATTTGTTTAGGTGAAATAACACTTGATTCTTGGAATTTAACAGTTATATTATATGGTTGTTCTAAAATATGTGTTACTAGAGTACAGTTGACATTTCAAATAGTCTCTGTCAAAAAATTTTGTCCTCCCAGCAACATAATGAGGTGGCATTCTAAATTGTTAGGAGAGTGTCAACCGGAACATAGCTCAACAGTTAAGATATCTACTTCTCTTGAGGTTGGGAGTTCAAATCTCCACCGTACATGTGTTGTATAGCATGCAAAGAGGACTGGGATAGTACTTTTGAAACCATGTCCCGTTTCTCACTCCCTGACTGAAATCAGCTTCATACGCCATGCAATAGTGTTAAGTTGGGAAGCCATATTGCCTTCTTCACCTCTTTCTTAGTTCTCTCCTTTCAATTTTCCAGTCTAAGCTCATATCTCTCTCTTTGGTGAGGATGGATCGTTTGCACCGAGCATTATTTTGGTGGCGATTTAAAATGCGAATACTAAATAGATTAGTTTGTTAAATAAAGCCTGGAGAAACAAATTTGCACATCACCCCATTGGCCATTGGTCTCTATTGTTCTTGGTACTGCCTTTTACTGAATATTTCGTTTTCTTCTTCTGAAGTGTGCTTGCTTCCCTTCCTGATGACTTGAAAGAGAAGGTAACAGGAATTGAAGAGAACAGAAGTAAATTCCAAAGCTTGTATGAATCTGTGAACTCTCTTTCGACAGCAGGAGCGCTTAGGCTATTTAACGACGATATTACGGCACAAGGCACGAAAGAAGAGTGTGTCGATGCAAATACAAAGTCCCAAACAATAGATTTGTTGAAGCAAAATTCAGATTATGGTCGTCTAGGAAAGTTCTATGGAGAGCTTCAAGAACTTTTACCCAAATCACCTGCTCTAAATGTTCATCTACACAAAGATCAGCAGATTTTGCTGTAACTCAGCATTGATACTTTTGCTTAGGAGAAAAAGGTTTTGTTAGTAATTTTATCGATGCAACTTTTGTAGATTTAGCATTTATGTGGAAATTTTAAATATTGACCTTGTCTGATATTTGTTGAAATTCTGTAAATTTACCACTAGGAATTGACATGTTATCCTTTCAACTTGTAATGTATTTGTTTAGTAAACCACAGAAACATGGGGTACCTTATGAGAATAGTTTGATTATTAGAATATTTCTTTACCAGAGAGGATTTTCATAGCTGTGGTTGGAGCAATATAATATATAATATATGACTATGGGAAACCAAGTTTTGGTTGAGAAACATGAAAGGATTTACCAGGACATAAAAAAAACGAGTCCACCAAAAGGTGTCCTAAAACTAACTAAGAAACGGACTCTAGTCTAGGAGAATAAGAACTAATTGATAATAACATAAAAGTGGAGAGAACGAAGTCCATAGCAAGTCATTAAATCTCATAATATCTCATGCTTTAATCTCGGACCTTTTCACTTTTCAAAAAAAAAAAAAAAAACTTGAACCTTTTCAAACTCTTAAAAATATGACCATTTCTCTCAAATCATAACCTCCAATAAACATAAAAAGTAAGTTAAATTATATAAAATACTCATGAACTTTGGGGTAAGTTTCAATTTTGCTTTTAAACTTTGAATTGTTTTATTTTTATTCTTGAACTTTGAATTTTGTTTCAAAAAGTATCCTATTGGTCAAAAAAATATTTTGTTGGTTAAAACAAAGTATGCAAATTGATGGGACAACTAATGTATAGAAATTAGAAGGTGTACGCGATATTGTTTACTAACTATATAGAAGATTAAGATCGTTGTTATCTATTTCATCTCAAAAGATATCGTGAAAATCATTTACATAGTCAATTATTACACATCGATTGTCACGTCAATTTAAGTGATCAATAATGTTGTAAATGATGTTCCATGTGTCTTCTAATTTTTACAAATTAGTCATTGCATAAATTTTCATTTTATTTTAACAAAAAAACTCTCCAAGACTATCTTTTGAAACAAATTTCAAAATTTAAAAGTAAAAATGAAACTTTTCAAAGTTGAGGAACATAATTAAAACTTATCCTAAAGTCTACGGGTATTATGTATAATTTAACCTAAAAAACCACGCATGCTAGAGGACTCTTACTTTATTTTGAAAAGGAGTGTGGAGCTATTAGAAGTTGAAATCACCTTAAATGGAAAATTGACGCTGGGCAAAGGGTGTGAAGAATACTACTAGGTATGATTTGAATATGCAACCTATAAAAAAAATTACTAATATATCGATCAATTGAACAATATTTAGGTCGAACACAAATTTGAGATGTTGCCCAATATTTTTTACAAGTAAACATTTTATTTTATTTTCTTTTAATTTCTTGTCAAAAAACTTTGATTTATTAAATATATTTTGAATGATCTCAAGTTTCGAATTTTATATCTATGAATAAGGAAAAGACATCCCTTTTACCCTTAACCTTTAGCCAGACTAACATATTGGCCTATGATTTCTTGTCATTTCTATACTTCTTAATTTGAGGTTATAAAAGTTATATAATTATCAAATATATACTATATATATTAAACATGTTCTTTCTTTCTTGTATTTTAACAATTATCGAAGGTACAAGAGGAGTACAAATGAGAATTTAATTAAAAGTAAAAATAACAAGTAAATCTATATAAAGACTAAACTCTGGTAATTATATCCTTGAGGTATTAAAACCCGACAAGATATATATATATATATTATATATTTTTTCTATTCAGCAAATAAAATGTGGGAATTTGAACTTCTAATACATAAGTAATGACTTGATGAATTGAGTTTTGCTTAATTTGACTATCATATAGATTTAGTTGTCTTGAATTAGTTGAGATACGCTCATGTATATTTTTTCCCTCTAAAAAGTCTATAATGGGATTATATACAACAGTCTTTTGGTTTGTGTATTAAAAGACTCATTTGTTTCTTATATTTTGTAAAACAAAATTAAAGGGTAAGATATATTTTTGGTCCATGAGATTTTAACCTAATTTCTATTTGGTCATTGAATTTTCAAAATTGACACTTTTGGTATTTGAGATTTGAATTTAGTTTCAATTTGATACTTAAAAGTTTCAAAGCGACATTTTGAATCTTTGAGATTTGAATTTGATTTTCAATTAGTCCTTGGAGTTCGCAATTAATTTCTAAATGGTTCCCGAGTAAAGTTGACGTTAGTTGGCCTAACCAAATGATAATGTGGTAGTTGACGTATGCTAAAGATTTCATTAATATGTATTTTTTAAATGATTTGGAAACTTTTTTTTATATATTTTATTTTGTAATACTCAAAGACGTATTAGAAACTAATTTTAAACTATAAGCACCAATTAAAAATTAAATTCCAACTTTGGAGACCAGTTATGTCACTCAAATAGTAAATAGAAACTAGAACTCATTAAAAAAAAAAAAAAAAAAAAAAAACTAAAACTAAATAGTTTGAATTTTCTTAGGACAAAAAATGTATTTTACCCTAAATTAAATTAAAAAAAAAAAGACCTATGTATTTGAGGAAATTCTATTGAATTTTTTTTTTTACCAATTTTCGCGTTCCAAACGCCTGGGGGTTGGATTTTGGAATTAGAAGATATAAGACGATCACCGGCTCTGGTCGGGTGATGGCCATTTACGCCGACGCCGGAACCTCCTCTCCAATCACTAAAATCCCACCGCCACCGTGAAGATTTTCGCCGTTCACCGATTCCGGCGAGGCCGTTTTCACCGACTCTGCTGCTTCTTCAAAACCCAGCTCCCGAGGTTTATCCTTCAGTAAATCTATCCCTCTAGCTAAAACCCTGCACCAATTTTCTAAACTCCGGAACCCTAGAACCCCCTTCCTCCGGCGCATAAGTTAAGGTTTCCGGACACTTACAATGCCGAAGGTGTATGGAACTGGTGTTTACGATTTCAAGCGTCACCGTGTGGCGGAGTATCCTGTTGAGTCCAACCAGGTCGACGACAAGCCTGTGGAGTCTAAGCCTGGTGCGGCACTGCCTAACACGATAACACTATCGGAGATTCAACGAGACCGGCTGACTAAGATTGCGGCGGCGAACTGGTCGAAAGTGAGGGACCCTTCGAAGCCGAAGAAACCCTTTGATCCAGAGTTGGTAAAGAAGATTTATGAGACGGAGCTTTCGATTAAAGAGGGGCGGAAGACCGTGCCTCTACAGAGGGTGATGATTTTGGAGGTCAGTCAGTACTTGGAAAACTATTTGTGGCCTAATTTTGACCCGGAGACTGCGACGTTCGAGCATGTAATGTCAATGATACTCATGGTTAATGAAAAGGTAATTGTTCTGTGAAAGCTTTCTTGAATTCACGAATTGTTGTACTGAGTATTTCCCCGTCTAAATGTACTTCTCGTTATGTTTGTACTGGGAAATCTATGAAGAATGTCACCGGGAAATGTAAATTTGTTACTTGCTAATTCGAAATTACTTAATGTTGCAATAAGCTTTGCACGGTAATTCATGGTTTCTGGAAGAATGTTCTTTTGGAGGAACTGCCTGTTTCCAGGCAGACTTTAGCTGATCAATATGACATTTCAACCAGGGGTCTTCTTTATTGGTGACTGGGAAATTACTAAAAATGAGAAAAATGAACCTCCACAATTTAATTAATTTTATGGGACAACTAACAAACTGGAAGCTCATCTGGTCGGTGGTCACCGAAATGAATTTCATAAGAGCTCATCCAGAAAGAGCCTTACCATTCTTTTATTGTTGTTTTTAGGTTCTAGTTTATTGAAACACTGTATTATTTTTCGTTTCTTCTAAAAGGAATGCTCATTATTTGAAACTGCAATGAGACGTAAGAATTGAAATTTGTTCTTGTAGTTTCGAGAGAACGTAGCAGCTTGGGTCTGTTTTTATGATCGGAAGGATGTCTTCAAGGGGTTTCTTGAGAGGGTTCTTCGACTGAAGGAGGTTAGTTTTCTTTTGTTTGACTTGTTACACATGCCTTGCTTGTGAGACTTGCTCGAATGATACTTTGAGCAGAAAGATTATCATCCTTTATTATACTTTAATCTTGATTACGACATTGGGTTATTATTTATTTATGTATATATATATATTTCATTGAGATACTATTGTCATCCAGAGGAATGCAAGTACAATGAGCGATACAAAAATAGAGGTCGATCTAGGGAATGGAGCTGCCAAAAATTGAAAAGTATAGGAAAAAGGGTCTAGTCGCTTGAGATTAGAAATAGAGAAAATTAGGAAAAGATTTAGTTTTTTTTTGGAAGAAGAAGCAATTTCATTGATGAATGAAATAAAGGAGATAAAACTCCGAGCACCTAAAGGTGTATTACACAAAAGTTCTCCAATTGGAAATTAAAAAAGATAAACTGAAATGACTAAAAGGTTGAATATGTTTGCACCACAAGAAAGCATTGGAAAGAACCATATCCATAAACCGATCAAAGGTGGAAGAAACATCCATTCCTCTCAATCCAAAGGTTCCAAAGAAAAGCCCTAACCAAAGTCAGCCAAAGAATCTTCTTTGAACTTGTAAAAGGATGTCCCACCAAGTGATGAAAGGAAATCCAAGATGTTGTTTGATAACGGTAATGACCAGCCAAAAGCATCTAAAATGTTGTTCCAGGAATGAGAAGCAAAAGGGCAATGAATAAATAAATGTCTTGTAGTCTCGGCAATTAATTCGCACATAATGCACCAAGAAGGCGATAGAGCCATATAAGGCATTCTTCTTTGAAGCCGCTCATTCGTATTAACAACTCCCAGACTTAGCTCCCAAAGAAGGATTTTAATTTTCTTTGGATATGAGTCCTTCCAAATCACATAATAGAGATTTTTTAACAATGGATCAGTAAGGCCTATCAAACTCTCCATAAGTAATTTGACTGAAAAACTCCCACTAGACTCTAAAGGCCAATACCAAGTATCAAGAGAATTCAATAATTTGATGGGAGATAAGAGATTCGAAAGAGTTGCCCATTCATCAATTTCTAAATCGTTCAAATTGTGACGAAGCTGTAAATCCCAAGATAAAGTATTTCCATTCCATCTGTCAGCACAGTGAGTGAGGGATTTGTATGCTAGCATAGTCGTTGTATGCTAGCATAATGCCTTAATCGTTGAAAAAAATGCTCTCTCCTCTCTCCTCTCTCACCCGTGATCACCTAACTAGCTGCTAGCTTCCGATCACCATGGCGCCTGCTGATCGAAAACAACCACAATCCTGGAATTACTCTACAAGATCTGTTCTTATAGATAAGAAAGCCTTTTCCATTGGCTTTGATGAATTGTCTAAAGGAAGTCAAGTGAAGATCACAAACAGAGCAGAAACACCACCAACTCCATATCCCTCTCCTGGAATTCCTTGCACTGGCTAACAACCTCCTTTGATTGTCTTTGAAGAGATCCATGTTCTTATAAGTTTTTTAAGAAGTTACAAAATGCCAATAACACTCTTTGGCTGGAGAAGCTTAGTAATAAGTATGGTTACTATGTGGAATTCACACAACTAAATCACCCAGGTGAAAGGAAGAAACTTCTCATTCCTTCTGAGAAGAAAAAATAGGGATGGTTCTCCTTTCTCTCCCTTATTTCTAAATACCCAGGTGAAGCTCACAAAAATAGCTATTCCCATCCCATTTCTTATAAAGAAGTTGGAAGTTGTTCAAAAGTCACGACTGGTTGATGCAACAGTCAATGCACCAATTTACCCTGCATCTGCAACACCAAGCGATTGGAATGAGATTTTGATAGTCCAACGAGGTTATCAAAAAGACTCTTGGCCAAGCATCCGAACTTTAATTCAGAAATCCTTCTCCATACGATGCTCCATCAATCCCTTCCAAGACAACAAGGCTCTGATTCATGTATATGACCCACAAAAGGCTGCTGAACTATGCAACAATACAGATTGGATTTCCATGGATGAAATTAAGCTAAAATTCTTATCTTTCTCCACATCTTCTTTCCTTCAAGAAAGAATGGTTGCATCCTATGGTGGTTGGATTGAAGTTCTCAACCTTCCCCCCATTCTATGGACATATACCATATTCAAGTTTATTGGAGATAAATGTGGTGGATTCCTACCGGCCTCAAATGAATCAGAAAGGTGGTTAAATCTATGCTCCGCACGATTGAAAGTCAAGCCAAATGACCTTGGTTTCATACCAACCTCAATTAACCTACCAGAATCCTTCGCCGGAGTAGCCATTGTTGTTCAGATAAGAGGTCTTTCAGCCGGAGCTAGGGTGGACCATAATCAATGCCATGAGACGGTTTTGGAAACTCCAATTAATGAGGAAGGAATATCTCGCGATCTGGTAATCAAAAAAGGTAAACAACCTTTAATTACGGAGATTTTACAAGCTGATTTTCCTCCCCCCATTCCTAAATTACCTGGCAGAATTAACCAAACCATCTTCCTCTCTCTCCTCTTTAATTGATGGCCCCACAAATCCTCTTTCCCCTGCCCTTATACAACCGACTCTCTCCACTATTTCCTTTCTTGATAAGCCTTCAATTGATCTCCATAGTCCCTCATTCCAATTAGGTTTATTCAATCCACATCCATCGAGAAACCTAACTTACCTTTAATACCATCTGACCCTGAAGCATATCTCTCCAGCCCAAATTCAATTTACTCGGCCCAAGAGTTTGAATTTCATTCCCAGCTTTTTGACTTAGACATTTTTGGAGATGAGCCCATCATTGACACTGCCAAACCTATAGAAATTCTCCCTCCAATTGCTTCTGACCTCAGCCCAAAGCCTCTTGACACCCATTTAACTCAAAAATCACAGCCTGCCACTATATCACCTACTACTACTAACCCAGACACCTTAACCAATAACCCAGACACCGTAAACCATAACCCAGACCCTTTGACAAACCAACCTTCACACTCCTTTGGCCTTAGAGATATAGCCAATTTCCTCATAGAGCATGGCTTATGCATTATGCCTCTTCCTCCTCTTCCTCCACCACTTAAAACCAAGAAAACCACCTCCACCATCAGTAAGAAAAACTAAATGCAGCAGGAAATAAAGAACTTACATTCTTCTGTCCCTTATGATAAAACTGGTGCCTTAGCAATTTTGGAGGGAGATAAAGATGAATTATGAAACTTTTGTGCTGCAATGTTTGAAGACTTGGTTCTTGGAAGAAGCAAGCATTGATTAAAAAATGTTTACAACAAAAAAACCTGGGCATTGTTCTGTTACAAGAAACTAAATTATCTTCTGTTGATCATAAATTGGTAAAGTCTATTTGGAGCTCTTCACACATTGGTTGGACAGCCCTTGATGCTATTGACTCTTTTGTGGGTATCCTCATTCTTTGGAGTGAGCCGAATTTTAAAATCAAAGAGGTCATACAAGGTCTGTATACTATATCAGTTCATGTTTTTTTAGCTGATGGTTTTTCTTTTTGGATTTCGACAGTTTATGGGCCTTCTGCAAACACTTTTTGTGATGAATATTGGAGGGAGTTGGATGATTTGGCCGGTTTAGGGGGAGACCGTTGGATTATTGGTGGAGATTTCAATGTAACTCGTTGGACTTGGGAGAAATCACATGATTATTCTATCACTAGAAGTATGAATGTTTTTAATCAGTGGATTGCTAATTATCATCTGATCGATTTACCCCTCCAGAATGGTTGCTATACTTGGTTTAGTTTTGGCCCTACACAATACCTATCTCTTTTGGATAGATTCTTCATAATAGAGGGATGCATTAACAAATTTGGCTCTGCCAACCTTAGACGATTGGATTGAACAACATTAGACCATTATCCTTTATTGTCGAACTTTGGGAATATTCATTGGGGACCTTGTCCGTTTCGGTTTGAGAATTCATGGCTTAATATTTCCACAATCAAGGATGTTGTTGATGGTTGGTGGAATCAAACTCCCCAAATAGGTTGGCCTGGGCATGACTTTATGATGAAGTTGAAAGGTCTTAAGGGTGTACTTAAGGAATGGAATAAAACACATCGTTTTGATGTCAATCAAATCCATTCTCTTGTATCCCAATTGCAAGATCTTGACAATTTGGAGGAGAGTGGTCCTTTAACTATCTCTTAGATTGATTCTCGTCGACTACTTCGTGAACAGATAGAGGAGCTGAATGCTCAAGATCACATTTATTGGAGACAACGTTGCAAAATGCAGTGGCTAAAAGAGGGTGATGAAAATACCAAATTCTTTCATAGAGTATTAGCTGCAAGGAAAAGGAAGAATGTGATTACAGAAATCCTTTCTAGAGAAGGTATTTGTCTTTTTAACGACCCCAACCATTGAAACTGAATTTATCGATTTTTATACAAAATTGTTCACGAAAGATAGTTTTCAACGATTTCTTCCATTGAATGTTGATTGGAGTCCTATCAGTATTGAGCAAGCTTATGGTCTTGAAGGTGTTTTTACTGAGGAAGAAGTTTTTTTTGGCTGTTTCTTCTTTGGGAACTAGTAAGTCTCCAGGCCTGATGGTTTCACTGCTTTGGGGTACTCTGAAAAATGATATCATGACTTTGATCCAAGAGTTTTTCTCTTATGGTATTATTAATGCATCGATGAATGAAACATACATTTGCTTAATAGAAGCTTACTCCCAAGTCAGTTACTGAATATCGTCCTATTAGCCTTATTCCTTGTGTTTACAAGATCATTGCAAGAGTCTTATCAAATAGATTGAAGTTGGTTTTGCCATCAACTATTGCAGAGAATTAACATGCTTTTGTGGAAAATAGACAGATTCTGGATGCATCTCTAATGGTCAATGAACTAATTGATGATTGGACTCTATGCAATCGTAAAAGTGTCATTTTAAAGCTGGATATTGAAAAAGCTTTTGATACTGTTGATTGGGACTTCTTAGATGTGGTTTTGAATGCAAAGGGTTTTGGTTCTCTTTGGAGAAAATGGATTTGAGGATGTATTTCTAGTGCTAACTATTCTATCATCATCAATGGTAGACCTCATGGTAAAATCATCCCATCTCGTGGCATTCGACAAGGTGACCCTTTATCCTATTTTCTCTTTATTTTGGTTCGAATTGCCTTAGTCGACTTTTGGTTCACAGTGCAAGTTTGGGTCACATTTCCACTCATCCTATTGGATTCTCGTCTTTTAGCATAAATCACTTGCAGTTTGGAGATGACACTCTTCTTTTTTCAACTTCAAATAGATCTGTGCTGATACATCTTTTCGAAGTGGTTAAAATCTTTGAGTGGGCTTCTGATTTGAAAGTTAATTTAAATAAGAGTGAATTGCTAGGGATTCATGTTAGACGATTTTGAAATGGAGTGGATGTTGACAACTTTTGGGTGCAAGCAGGGGCATTGGCCAACTACCTACCTAGAATTGCCATTGGGAGGAAACTCCAAGTCTTTGTCCTTTTGGCAACCTCTTATAGAAAGATTGCAACAGAAACTACATAACTGGAAATATGCTTTCATTTCCAAAGGAGGCTGTCATACTCGTATACAAGCTACGCTCTCCAGTATGCCGACTTACTATATGTCTTTGTTTAAAATGCCGTCCAATGTGATCAAGATTTTGGATAAATTTATTTGTCATTTTTTTGGGAAGACTTTTGTGGGGATGGTGGAGTTCATAGTGTTAATTGGGCAACTACTCAACTTCCTAAATTAATGGGTGGCCTTGGTATAGGCAATTTCCAACATCGTAATTCTTCCCTACTAGCCAAATGGATTTGGCGTTTTGTTCTATGATAGGAGATAACTGGCCATAAATCATTAGAATGGCTACTCATAAATCTCCTTGGAGATTTATTAGTAATGCTCAAGAGTTGGTCTCTGTTCAATCTCATCGGCGAGTTGGTAATGGCAATAATATGTGTTTTTGGTCAGATTCTTGGTTAAGTTGTGGTCCAATTGCTAATATGTTTTCTCGTCTTTATTAGGAGAAGATTTAGTTACGAAGATCGAAATAGGTTGGAGTCTTCTTTCTCATCTTTGTAGAGGCTCGAAATCCCAAAGAAAGTCTGCTTCTTTACTTAGCTCATAGTCTAGGGAAGGACTAACACCGCTAATGTTTTGTAGAGAAAGAGTCTCGATTCTTGTTCTTGGCGTGAATTGGCGTGTCTTGTCTAGTATCAAAGCAGAAGATTTCAATCATATTTTGCAGTTGTGCCTTTTACTTCCAAAATATGGGTTGCGTGGGGCAGAGCTTTAATATGTTGTAATGGTTGAAGAAGAAGATCACCTGACCTACTAGCTTTCTCAGTTGTGCTTGTGTTTCGCTAGTTTGTGTTGTTGATGCAGTTCTTTATTGCTACTGTTGGTTGTTTTTTAGATTATGAATATGCCTTGTCCTCTTTTTTTTTTTTTGTTATTTTTTTTTCTATTAATAGAATTGCCCTGCTTCTGATGAGAACCATTATAAGTAGGATAAGTTATGGGCATTCAGCTTTATTGTATTTTAGAGTTTCTGCTTAAATTATTCCTCCTCCCTATTGTAAGTTTGGGAAGTTTTACTTTCACGTCATCATATGAATGTCTTTTTTGTTATGCCGTAGGCCAGAAAGTGCTTCATTTTTTTGGTTATTTTAGAACTTAATTTATCAGCTTTTTATCTGAAATTATACTTACTTCTATTTATGATGTAGGGAAGAGAAATAAGCATTGCGGAGAAGACAAATTATCTTGTTTTTATGATTAATGCCTTTCAGGTATGTCGAAAAATTGAATTTGGACTTAATCTGTTGTCTTAACAAATTACAACTCATAACGCAAGAGTCTATGTAAAGAAGTTGATTTTTAAGGAGTTTTTCCCCTCCCAATTGCTTTGGAAAGCTTGGGGCTTGTTTGGGAATTCAATACAAAAGAACTTCTTGTTTTTAGAACAAAAAGTCAGTGAAAAACATGATTGTTACCAAACCTCCTTTACTATGAATTATTGCACTCAAATTGATGTAGTAGGATTAGTAATTAATTAGATATCTTGGTCAATTCCTTGGTTATTAGGATTAGGGTTAGTTTGTTTTCCAATTATCTATTTAATAGAGAATTGCTCTCTAGTATTCAATAACTTTTGATTCATAATAAAGATTTGATTGATTCTTGGAGAGAATTCTTCTTCTATCCTCTTAGGTTGCACCACAAATGATGAAGCATTCATATTTATGCATGTCAATGTTACTGTTTACCTTTAATGGAATCGAATATGCTAGTAGTAGTAAATAAATTTTCTAGGACTGGTGACTGTGTTTCTGCCAATATCTCCCTGTATTGTTCATCTTTTATTGCTTATAGATTTTTAAAAACTAACTTCTGCAGAGCTTGGAGGATGAGATTGTCAGTGAGACTGTATTGAGAATTGCAGGTCTGCAGTCTTGGCACAGTTTATCTTATGGTCGTTTTCAGGTATCACGTGCTCTGCTGCTAATCTTTTTTTACCATTGGAATGTGCAAGTTTGTAACAACATTTTCCTTTTTCATTCATCTGCAGATGGAGCTTTGTCTTAATACTGATATAATAAAGAAATGGAAAAGGATGATAAAGAGAGAGGCTAAAGAGCGTATTAAACGAGGGGAGGTTTTTGAGCCGTTGTCAACTCTTGAAGTGAAGTTCTTAAGAAACCTCATCGAAGAGTTCCTGGAGGTTGCCTGTCTTTCTGATTAAGATTATTTTTGTAATTTTCATGCAAAAATTCGACTAAATTTTTTTGTTCTTCATCTTACTTTTGGCGACCAGGTTTTGGATGGTGAAGTCTTCCCGCAGAGTAATTCAGGTGATGAAAATGATCAGTTTGTTGATGCCAATGGCTTGATAGAAGGAGATAATGCTTGCATCTTGTATTGTGAGAGGTTCATGGAGTTTCTGATTGACCTTTTAAGTCAGCTCCCTACAAGGAGGTATACTTAAATGCTGTGACCATGAATTTAAATCTTGATGGGTGGTTTTTTTTATAGTTTAATTTGTGATGGATTGATGTGAAGTAGTCTTAATATTACTTGACCAGTTATGAAATGATGATTTCTCTTCTCTCTCTCTTTTATTTTTATTTTTTGAGATCTGTTAGCCTGTTGCTGTTGTGGTTGGATTTCTTATTAAATCTCTATTGTAGTTTCCGTCAATAACTTTCTTTTTGCCCAAAAGTATTTATTTTTTTTTAAATTTTATTTCCCCCAATGTGTTGGTGAATAAACTACATAAATGGACTTTATGCGCGTTGTGGCAGTTATATATGCATAGTGATTTTTTCTATTTGACTTATTTTGTTGACCTTCATAAATTGATTATGGGGCACTTGGTTTAGTTACATTTGCATAATGACTTTTTCTATGTTTTACTCTTTTAATCACGTCTGTCTCTTTTTGACCCTTGTTGGAGCATTCAGATACCTTCGACCTCTGGTTGCTGATGTCGCTGTTGTTGCCAAATGTCATTTAAGTGCTCTTTACAAACATGAAAAAGGTAAACTTTTTGCTCAGCTGGTCGATCTGCTGCAGTTCTATGAAGGATTTGAGATCAATGATCATGTTGGGACACAATTGACGGATGATGAGGTTCTCCAATCTCATTATGACCGTGTCCAATCTTTTCAGCTTCTTGGATTTAAGAAGATTCCAAAGGTTAGTATTTAAGCTGATTCAGAAGTGAAAAGGATGTTTAACATTGCAAATGGATGTTTCATTTATTCTTTTTCCATTGTAAACAAACAATACATTGATGACTAAAAAATTATCACAAATGCACAAGAGGGTGTGAAATCCTCTTATTAAAAAAATTACAGAACATTTGGACAAGTAAGCTACAATGAAGAAAAAGGCATATTTAAAAGATTATTATTATTATTATTTTTATTATTTCTAAGCTTTATTATTTTCAATTTAATTTGTAGGCATGACTAATATATTTATCACTCTCTTCCTTTTTTAGCTGCGGGAACTTGCATTGGCCAATGTTGGTTCAATTCATAAACGTGCTGACCTTGCCAGGAAACTATCTGTCCTTTCTCTTCCTGAGCTGAAAGATTTGGTTTGCTCTAAGGTCTGTGAAAGACTCGATTCTTAACTTATTCTGGGATGCTAAAATATAAATTGAATAATGAGTTGATCATTTTGTTCATATTTTCTATTTATCAGAAAACAGTAACTTATAAACTTCAATATAACTATTGTTGGACCCAATATAACAGTAACTTAAAAGTACCAAAGAGAACTCTTTTATTTTCTTCTCACCCTCATTTGTTTTTTTTACTTATATCTCATTTGGTTTGCTTTATGTGAAAGTTAGCTTCCAGCTTCTAATAACAAATAATTTTAAGCTTCTTTTTGGCTAACATTTGTGTTTCTTATGCAGCTCAAGTTAGTGTCAAAAGAAGATCCTTGGTCAGATAGAGTTGATTTTTTGATTGAGGTTGTCGTTTCCTTTTTTGAGAAGCAACAGTCTCAAAAGGAAGCCATCAATTCACTTCCACTTTACCCAAATGAGGAGATAATGTGGGATGAGAGTGTTGTGCCAAGCATTAATTACTCGGGGGAAGGTTGCTTGGCTCTTCCAAAGTTAAATTTACAGTTTTTAACACTCCATGATTATCTTCTGAGAAATTTCAATCTCTTCCGCCTGGAATCAACTTATGAGATCCGTGAAGACATTCAGGAAGCTGTACCCCATCTCCTTGCCTACATTAATAATGAGGGACAAACTGCTTTCCGTGGCTGGTCAAGAATGGCTGTGCCTATTAAAGAATTCAAGATTACTGAGGTAAAGCAACCAAATATTGGGGAAGTCAAGCCTTCATCTGTGACTGCAGATGTCACTTTTAGCATTTCTAGCTATAGAGCCCAAATAAGATCCGAATGGAATGCTCTTAAAGAGCACGATGTTTTATTTTTACTCTCTATTAGTCCTTCATTTGAGCCTCTAAGTTCAGAGGAAGCTGCCAAGGCTAGTGTTCCTCAACGTCTTGGCCTTCAGTGTGTACGTGGATGTGAAATTATTGAGATTCGTGATGAGGAGGGAACTCTTATGAATGACTTTACTGGAAGAATAAAACCAGATGAATGGAAGCCTCCTAAAGGGGAGTTGAGAACTGTAACTGTTGCTTTAGATACAGCACAGTACCATATGGATGTCAGTGCTATTGCAGAGAAGGGTACAGAAGATGTTTATGGGACATTTAATGTCTTGATGAGGAGGAAACCCAAGGAAAATAATTTCAAAGCAATCCTGGAATCTATCAGAGATCTTATGAATGAATACTGTATCGTTCCTGATTGGTTGCATAATATACTTCTTGGTTATGGGAATCCTTCTGCTGCTCAATGGACTAACATGCCGGATCTTTTGGAAACAGTAGACTTTAAAGATACATTTCTTGATGCCGATCATTTGAAAGAATGTTTTCCAGATTATCAGGTTATTTCTGTCTTCTTTTTATTTAAAATGATTTCTTAAATTGGTGAATTAATATCCATGCCTCTGATGTATATTAGAAGTATCTGAGTCTAAATGTATCATGTTCATGTGTTCAGGTCTGTTTTACTAATCCAGATGGTGAGGAGATTTTGCACCCAAGTCCCCCTTTCCGGATTAGGCTTCCTAGAGTTCTTAAAGGTAGCAATCATGCCCTTCCGGAGAATAAAAAGTCTTCAAGTGTTTCAAAGAATGATGTAAGCTTAATTGATGCCTGTGGTGAGAAGGAGAAGCTTATAGTCGAGGCGTATACTCCTCCTGATCCAGGTCCTTATCCTCAAGATCAGCCTAAACAGAACTCTGTCAGATTTACTCCAACACAGGTTCTTTTTTCACTTTTTGCTTATCTTTTTTTCCCCCTCTTATGCATGCAATATTTTTGACGGGTGTAAAGTATAAGACTGTTGAGCAAATCTATTTTCTTGAGAAGTCTTGGAGTGATGTTTGGGCTCTTATTAGGTTCAGCCGGTCTCTGTGGGCTTCGGTAGCTAAGCTGTTTTGTAATTACCCGTGAGGTCTTATTTTGCTTGATTGGTGACCCTTTCTTTAGTTTGCCTCCTTCTTTTATGGACTCTTTTTTTGTATACCCTTGTATTCTTTCATTTTCTTTCCCAACGAAAGTTTGGTTATTCATTAAAAAAAAAAAACGTATGGACATCATTGCTTTTAGTAAAGTTGAGGCTTTGGTTGAACTCTCTATTTGAATTATGAGACTAACCTTGTTTACTTGTTTTCAAATGTAGGTTGGAGCAATCATTTCTGGTGTTCAACCTGGATTAACCATGGTTGTTGGTCCACCTGGTACTGGAAAGACTGACACAGCTGTTCAAGTTCTAAATGTTCTTTATCACAACTGCCCTTCACAGAGAACATTGATAATCACTCACTCAAATCAAGCTCTGAATGACCTATTTGAGAAGATAATGGAGGTAAATTAAGAAAATTAAACTGTTACAAACTTACAATGAGGTCACTTTTTCTGTTCATTGTGTGAATTTGTGTGGGCACAACGGTGTTCATTTTTATCTACGGTCCATAATTTAAGTCATATTGGTGCATATTCTTTTGAATTATATACATTTCTTTTCTGACTTCTCTAATGATCTCAGAGAGATGTTCCTGCCCGCTATCTGCTTCGTCTTGGTCAAGGTGAACAAGAATTGGCAACTGATCTTGATTTCAGCCGGCAAGGGCGTGTCAATTCGATGCTTGTGCGAAGGTTGGAATTGCTAAGTGAAGTGGAGAGGCTGGCAAGATCTCTCCAACTCCCTGAAGATGTTGGTTATACTTGTGAAACTGCCGGATACTTTTGGTTATTGCATGTGTACTCACGCTGGGAGCAATTCATAGCTGCCTGTGCTGGAAATGAGGATAAACCAAATTTTGTTCAAGAGAGATTTCCCTTCAAGGAATTCTTCTCAAATGCACCAAATCCAGTTTTCACAGGTGAATCTTTTGATAAAGATATGCGGGCAGCTAAGGGATGCTTTCGTCATCTTAAGACAATGTTTCAGGAGCTTGAAGAATGTAGGGCTTTTGAATTACTCAAGTCTACAGCTGATCGTGCAAACTACTTGATGACTAAGCAGGCAAAGATTGTTGCAATGACTTGCACTCATGCTGCCCTAAAGAGGAAGGACTTTCTTCGATTAGGTTTCAAGTATGATAATTTGCTGATGGAAGAAAGCGCCCAAATATTAGAGATTGAAACTTTTATACCAATGTTACTTCAGAGGCAGGAAGATGGTTACGCACGTCTCAAACGCTGCATTTTAATTGGTGATCACCATCAATTGCCCCCAGTTGTGAAGAATATGGCTTTTCAAAAGTATAGCCATATGGATCAAAGTTTATTTACAAGGTTTGTCAGATTGGGTATTCCTTATATTGAACTCAATGCTCAAGGTCGAGCCAGACCAAGTATAGCCAAGCTTTACAACTGGAGATATAGAGAATTGGGAGATCTTCCCTATGTAAAGGAGGCAGCCATGTTTCATAGAGCAAATGCTGGATTCTCTTACGATTATCAGCTAGTGGATGTGCCGGACTACCAAGGGAGGGGTGAGACTGCTCCTTCTCCTTGGTTTTATCAGAACGAGGGGGAAGCTGAATATGTTGTTAGTGTGTATATTTATATGCGTTTACTAGGGTACCCTGCAAATAAGATATCCATCTTGACGACTTACAATGGCCAGAAGCTTCTAATCCGAGATGTTATTAATCGTAGATGTGTACCGTACAACTTCATTGGTGCCCCTAGTAAGGTATCTCCAAAATGGTTCACTTTATGCGAGCAATTATGTTATTTGTTGCTTATTGATTCTGAGTTTTTTAATTAATGGTGTCCGTATCTTTGTACATCTTTGGAGTTTTCTCAATTGCACAGTTACTACATACGATATATGTTATTGGAATTTTGATTTGATGGTTTAACAAAGCAGTCTAGGACGTGGATAAACTATCCTTTCTTCAACCGTCAATCGTCATCTTATTTTTTAAGTTTACTGTTCTATCAACTCTATGTAACAGTGTCCATTGGGCTGCGTAAATGCCTTGTGTTCCTTATGCTTTCATGCATCTAATCTTAACGTTGCTACTTGCATGTCTTGTAATCATGTATTAACAGATCTTGTTTAATATTTGAATCCAGGTGACAACCGTAGATAAATTTCAAGGTCAGCAGAATGATTATATATTACTGTCTCTTGTTCGAACGCGCTTTGTAGGGCACCTTCGTGATGTTAGAAGATTGATTGTGGCTATGTCTCGTGCTCGACTTGGTTTGTATGTATTCTGCCGCCGGTCTCTGTTTGAACAATGTTATGAACTCCAGCCAACATTTCAGCTGCTGCTTCAGAGGCCTGACCGCCTTGGTCTCAATTTGAATGAGATAACATCTTATACAGAACGTAATGTTGCAGACACTGGTCCTATTTACCATGTTAGTGGCAGTGAGGAGATGGCCAGCATTCTGGAACAGCTTTATCAGGTATTATCATAGACTTATTTAAGTCTGCTTGATCAGCATGGTTACCTGGTAGTTGAAGTTGTTGGACTAGGCTCCAAACCATAGAAGTCCTAATGTTCTTAGTCTATTTTAGAGGGGCATTTAGATGGAGAGGAGAATTTATCTGGATACAGTTTTGGAGGATGTGCTAATACTTCAGTTTTCTGCCACTATCGTCTTCGTTTTAAAGAAACGAATTTAAAACCAAACTTTTTGTTGATAAAATGAAAAAATCAAAGGAGATTACAAAAAAGCTCCCCAATTGATGTTAATAACAAAAGAATCTTATCATTACAGAAGAGACTGGAGAGAGTGCACCAAGAAGAGGCATTAAAGTGTGATAACTTCCACATTTCCTCCCACTTTTTCTTCTGTTGTTAAAGATTCTGGAATTTCCCTTTCTCCATATTGATCAATGGATATATGTTAATTCCTTTTACCCAAATGGTGTGGGCTCTTGGATTTGCAGGGAGGCCATCAAGTTCAAGGCTTTTTAGAAAGCTTTCTTTTTTTCTTTATTTCTTCCTCATAATCGAGAGTGTATTTGTGAAGGGGTGTTCGTATGTGATTTATGTGTTAGTCATGATGATCGCTAAACTTTTTCCCTGCAGATTCGGATCAGCAGCCAGCAATCTGATGGGTATACCGCACATCCGGGGCAGCTTGCTCCCAACCACGACATACAGCAAAATAGTATTCCTGGGCAAAATGCTATGGATACAGAGCAAGCCAATGATGATGGTGTTTCAGATACCACCCTGGAAACTTCGAAGACTGATTATCTTGCGAATGGTGCAAATGGAGAATCTGCACTTGTAAACGGTTCTACTGGGAATGAGGATAATGAGGAAAACAAAGACGGTGGATCGAAGGAGGAGCCTATGCTTGAGGATAGTTCGACTAAGAATGAGGATAACGAGGCTGATAAAGATGATGGAAATATTGTGCCACAGGAAAGTAATTCTGATGGAACAACTACAATGGAAGAATAATTTGGCTTGATACTTCGTTGATAAAATTGGTTTTCTGAAATTTGAAAAATATGATTGATATGTTAATTGTTGACACAACAATGCTGTCTCAACCGTCCGATGACATTGGCGATCTCAAAGAATAGGACTAAACACTGATAACTTGTAGGCAATCAAAGATTCAAGACAGGTGAGGGTTTTGAGCTGATCAATCATTCTCCATATTGCTGTCTGAAAGGCATATCTTTACCAGAAACACGATATCCCGAGACTGCTAGATCATTCGCAGACCGTCCTCAGGGAAAGATGCCATACTGATTTTGTGATTTAGTCTCATTTCTGGCTGTGCTCAGTATTGGGTGTTCTGTACAAGTGAATTGTAAAAATTATATTTAAGCCTTCATTCTGTATTTTCAAAGTTTTGATTTTTGTAACAGAGTAGCTCGAGTTTAGAAAAAAGTTAAATTAGTAGAGGTTATGCTTCTATTTTCATCTGTGCATTTGACAGAAATTCTACATCCACAGCAATTTCTCTCTGGTTTCATTCACTACATGAAGCATGCAGTTATTTTATTTTGGAATATGTTCCATTATTAATTAAATTATTAAGATTTATTTTGTTACTTCTATTTGATATTTGTTTCAACTCAAATTCACACATTGAGTAATATTGTAAACTGATGCTCGAGACAAAATGAATCTATATGGAGCATTGTAATTTGTGACTAAGGTTTGAAAGTTCAAGTTAGTCATAAGAAAGAATGAATTAGATTTCTATTTTTTTTTTTACTATAATTGGGCTAATTTGTTTTGGTTCTTAAGTTCATTTTTAATCCTTCAAAATACTGTCAACAATCTATAGATTTTTTTTCTTAATCTCTAGAGAAAATTGCAAACATGGATTTGATGGGTTCATCAAAAGTATTTGTGATGTGATATATATATATATATATATATATATATATATATATATATATATATATATAATAGATTTGATGTGGGGTTTTTAAAAAATTACTAATTTGAGAATAGTTTAACTGGTCAAAATATAAACCTCACATTTTTAAACTCTAAAAAGAAAAAAAAGATGGCTATGCTCAACAAAGTAATTGTGATGTGATATATATCATTATCAAATTTAAGAACTAAATCTATAATTTAAATAAAACAATAATTTATGGAAAAATAAATAGTTTTTACTCATAAACTTGGCAAGAGTATCGATTTTTTCCTTAAAAAAAGGTATATCAATTTTTACATTAACATTTAATTTCATCCAATTGTATCTTTGGCTAAATGTTTTAGTCTTTACTTTAAATTTGAAAAAGTGTGGTAATTTTTACTTTCAAATAGGTTTTTGTTTGAAGAATCGTTAAAAAAAATATTTTCATGGGTGTTTTATGGATTATAAAATACATGTTTAGTTTGAATTTGCAATTTCTGAGAAAAATGACATTAGACCTATTTTAAAAAGAAATTGTGAATTTTGGCATAATTATTCAATGGTATGCTAATACTTTTACATGATAGAGCTTAATTTTGTGCAAAATTCGACTTTTATTAAAATTAGTGAGTTTTTAGAGATTTCTATCTAGCCTGTTGTTTAAACTAGTACGCACTATGTGCAATGCATGCATTTTTAATGTTTTAAAATAATATTTGATGGTAAGATTTAAAATTTATTCAATAAAATATAAAAATAAAAAGTAAATCTAGTTCAACAAAGTTGTTCCGATAATTATGATTTTTTAAATAAAGTACATTATTGTTTTTTTAAAAGAAAAAGATTGTGGTATTTAAAAAAAAAAATTAAAACAATAAAATATGTTATACGAAAGAGTACAAATATATAATAACGATTAAAAGTAAATATTAAAATTTAAAAGATTAAAGACTAAATTAAGAACTAACTAATGGTTAATACATTAATGGTCATTTGTTATGTTGGGCTAAAACTAAATTACGGAATGAAAATATAAAATTGTCAACATGAGCGTAGTTCGATTGACATAAAATATGTACTCTCAACCGGTCAAATGTTCAAATCAACCACCCCACACATTGTCAAAAAAAAAAAATTGAAAATATAAAATTTGTATTTAATTTTAAAAAAAATAAAAAATAAACACAATTACAAATGAATTTAAAAAAAGTGAGGAGCAAATGGAAAGAAAGAAATTTTCGCTTTAGATATTTTTTTTCCTTAAAAGCGAAAAAAGACAATTGGTTTAAAATATATTATTAAAATTTAATATAAATTAAGTTTAATCTTCAAAACCCTACAATATATATATATATATTAAAAAAGGCAAAAAGAAAAAAAAAATCTAAGTCTCTGTATCTCAATTCCCAATTCAATAACAGCCACTTTTTTCTTAGCCCACTTTTTTCTAAGGAAAAAAAACCGAGCCTGTAAAATAAAATAAAAATAAATAAAAGAAAGAGGAAAACCTAACTCCTTTTTCTTCTTCACGCCGTCTCCTCCTCCGTTTCAGCTGGTCAGTCTCGCCGCCGCCGCCGACGACGTCGTATTTCTTCCGTTTGTGCCGCCGCAGCCTCCCTCCTTGCGGTTTTGCACTGATTCTCTACTCTCCTGTTACTGGTATTCTCCCAATCTTTATCTATTTCTTTCGTCTCACTTGAAAAACACAAATTAGGTTCTAATGGAAGAATGAAGGAGTTGTTTGATTTTTATTTATTTATTAATAACAATAGCCGAATAGAAACGAAAAAAAGACATCCTTGCGGCAAATTGGGACTGGTTTTTTATTTTTGATTCGTTGCATGTCTGTCAATTGAGGCTTTGATCATCTGTATATCTCTTCGCTCTTGGCTGAAAGTTGCCTTGTTTATGCGACCAAGAATTTTCCAGCATCTCCCTTCTTTATTTATCAGAGAATCAGTCATCCAATTCTCTTTTAATTATTTTAATTCCTAGTTTGTAGGAGTTTTTTTTTTTTGAAAGGATGTAGGAGTTCTTTTGATTGACTGAACAACTTCAACCATGTTTATATTTGTAGATTATAGTTGGGAGAAGATATTGAGTTTTTATTTTTGAAAATGGAAATTCTCTCCCTCAGATTAATCAATACAATAACCAATGATACTTTGAATTTATGGAATTAAGAGTCATGTCTATATGATTTGTATTGCATGTACTTCATTTAAAAAGTTATAGATGATGTCCAGGGTAAAATAAACATATTTTAGAAAGGAGGGGCTTAAATGGAACTTAAAAATTCTCCCTTTGAGCCTATCAACCATATATTTTTTAACATATTTTAGAAAGGGGAGTCTATCAACCACATATTTTTTGACTGCTCTTTTTCGTTGGCATATTTGTTTAAACTAAAAGAATCTTTAAGCTTCAGTGGATTTTTCATTCTCAAGCCAGAAGCAATGTCCTTCAGGTTTTATTGGGCCTTCCTTTACTTTTGCAGTCTCATCTTCTTTGGGTCAACGCGCTCAAAGCTTTGATTTTTGAATTATGGTTTGAGAGGTATTAGAGGATTTTTGAAGATAAATTTAGTTCATGGATCATTCAATACGAGTCAGTCCATCTCAAAGCCTCTCATTGGTGTTCTCTTTCCAATTCATTTTCTAGTTTTTCTTTGCAGGACATTTGTTTAAATTGGAATGCTTTTAGCTCTCCTTCGTAAATTTTCCTTTTCCTTTTTCACTCCTTTGAGAGTTTGTGTCTTTTGAGCATTAGTCTCTTTTCATTTCTTCAATGAAAAGTTTTGTCCCTAGTTAAAAAAAAAATTCTCCCTTTTAGCCACTTTTATAGATAGTATAGATATAGATTAGTACATAAGTTAGCATAATTGATCAAAGGTAAGTTTGGGTTTAACCATCCTGAGTTGGCCTAGTGGTCATAAGAGTCGTTGGTACATACGAGGGAATGGGTTCAATCCATGGTGGCCACCTTCCTAGGATTTAATATCATACGTGTTTCCTTGTCAACCAAATGTATTAGGGTCAAGCAGTTGTATGGGGAGATTAGTCGAGGTGCACGCAAGTTGGCCCAGAACACTCATTGATATCACAAAAAAAATCTAAAATGTAGGAAGAGAGAGAGAGAACCCCAAGGTTTATGCTGCTATTGAATAATTGTCATTCCTTCATCTTCTCCTGGTTTATGTTACCAAGGATGGGATTTCAATTTTACTGTGATATATCGATATCGGCAAATATTTCTATAAATTAAGAAATTTTTAAAAATAATTTAAATTATTAATTAAGTTGTTGCGGTTGTCCGGTGAGATTAGTTGAGGTGCGCGCAAGTTGGCCAGAACACTCATCGATATGGAAAAAAAAATCTAAAAAGTAGGAAGAGAGAGAACCCCAAGGTTTATGCTGCTATTGAACATTCCAGTCTTCAGGGTAATTGTCATTCCCTCATCTTCTCCTGGTTTTTGTAACCAAGGATGGGATTTCAATTTTACAGTGATTTCAATTTTATGAAAAGACAATGATATGGGAAATTGTTGATGGGCGAAGATGCTTTTCTGACAGAAATGTTGTAATAGACTCTCGTATTCATCCTCTTGTGAAATTGAGCGTATAGGATTTGCAAATCATTTAGTTATCATATTACCACTGTTGTATGAAATACTCATCTGTTTTGTGGAATTGAGTGTACAGTCCCAATGCTTCCGATAATCTGTTTTGTGGAAAACATTTCATTTTAATATTCTTGGTTAATGTCGAGATAATTAAGGCCCCATCTGACAACTATTTGGTTTTTGAAAATTATGCTTGTTTGCTCATCATTTCTCTACAATGGATTACACCTTTCTTAAGAAAACATTTGAATTATTAGCCAAATTTCAAAAACAAAAACAAGTTTTTGAAAACTGCTTTTTTAGTTTTCAAATCTTAGCTTGGTTTTTGAAATAATACTTAAAAAACAAAACGAGGAAACTCATAGGTGGAAGGAGTATTTATAGACTTAATTTTCACTATAAGGTTTTCTTTTATTCATTTGGACTCTGTCACCTCTAATTTTGTTAGATGGAGGGTACCCTGGCTGAAGAACTTTATTCCGAGAGCTTACAGTCGACAAAATCAAAATTAGGTGATATGTCATTTTCTGATTGCAGACAAAATCGGCCATCAGGTATTTTTCTTTTTTTATGATGCATTCAAACATATTTTTCAAACTTTAATATGCTGGGAGCTTTGGACATGAACGTTATATTCCAAATGTACTATCTACAGAGGAATTAATGATCAACACATTAGCTAATAGTCTGAGAAGTTTAATTATGGGAGAACGACTGATTATCTACTAGTCTTTAGATAAGCACATCTTATCTAAAGTTCTATGAATTTTCCTATTTTCGCTGAGCGTATTAATTGGTATATGCAGCTCTAGAATCCATCCTGAAGAAATATCTCTGTCTATGCCAAATCATTTGTTTTTATATTGCATGTGACTGAAATATTCTCTTCTATGGTGTATTGTTGTCACCAAAAAAGAACATTTATGCTTAATTATGCATTTAACGTTACATTGTTATGTAATCTATTCTCTATCCACGATGCACATTGTATATGTTTTTGTTTCTAAAAATTATGCCTCCCTCTACTTGAGTGACTTTTTCTTGTATCTCAAAACACAACTTTGGAGTTTGTGCCTAAAAAACGCTGCTATAACTTGGACCGAAGTTTGTATGATTATATGACTCAGTGTCTGGTTTCAGGTTCTGTTGTGGATGACTCGTGCCAAGATGATGGGTCTTTGTGGGGTGGTTCTGATGAAGGCTTGGAGGAAACATCTGATTTGGACAGGGAGTGGCAGAGGAGACACAACCAATTTCATACGGTAACAGACAAGTTGACTAATTTATTATATGATTGTATCTTTTTTTTTAATGAATGGTTTCACATACAGAGGATTTAAATGGTTTTTATGCTCCTTTTTCACTCTTGAACATCGTTTAGATTGGATACCGTGATGGTTTAATCGCTGGGAAAGAAGCTGCAGCTCAAGAGGGATTTAATGTTGGCTTCAAGCAGTCAGTCTCTGTCGGGTATAAGTTGGGTCTTGTCAGAGGTGTTAGCAGGTAATGAGAGAATAGATTCCCTAACCATTTAACACATGCATGAATTCATACATATATCTTTTGAAGTCTGTGTCGGCAAGAATTTGTTTAGGTGAAATAACACTTGATTCTTGGAATTTAACAGTTATATTATATGGTTGTTCTAAAATATGTGTTACTAGAGTACAGTTGACATTTCAAATAGTCTCTGTCAAAAAAATTTGTCCTCCCAGCAACATAATGAGGTGGCATTCTAAATTGTTAGGAGAGAGTGTCAACCGGAGCATAGCTCAGCAGTTAAGATATCTACTTCTTCTCTTGAGGTCGGGGGTTCAAATCTCTACCGTACATGTGTTGTATAGCATGCAAAGAGGACTGGGATAGTACTTTTGAAACCATGTCCCGTCTCTCACTCCCTGACTGAAATCAGCTTCATACGCCATGCAATAGTGTTAAGTTGGGAAGCCATATTGCCTTCTTCACCTCTTTCTTAATTCTCTCCTTTCAATTTTCCAGTCTAAGCTCATATCTCTCTCTTTGGTGAGGATAGATCGTTTGCACCGAGCATTATTTTGGTGGCGATTTAAAATGCAAATACTAAATAGATTAGTTTGTTAAATAAACAAATTTGCACCACCCCATTGGCCATTGATCTCTATTGTTCTTGGTACTGCCTTTTACTGAATATTTCGTTTTCTTCTTCTGAAGTGTGCTTGCTTCCCTTCCTGATGACTTGAAAGAGAAGCTAACAGGAATTGAAGAGAACAGAAGTAAATTCCAAAGCTTGTATGAATCTGTGAACTCTCTTTCGACAGCAGGAGCGCTTAGGCTATTTAACGACGATATTACGGCACAAGGCACGAAAGAAGAGTGTGTCGATGCAAATACAAATTCCCAAACAATAGATTTGTTGAAGCAAAATTCAGATTATGGTCGTCTAGGAAAGTTCTATGGAGAGCTTCAAGAACTTTTACCCAAATCACCTGCTCTAAATGTTCATCTACACAAAGATCAGCAGATTTTGCTGTAACTCAGCATTGATACTTGGTTTCCCATGCAACTTTTGTAGATTTAGCATTTATGTGGAAATTTTAAATATTGACCTTGTCTGATATTTGTTGAAATTCTGTAAATTTACCACTAGGAATTGACATGCTATCCTTTCAACTTGTAATGTATTTGTTTAGTAAACCACAGAAACATGGGTACCTTATGAGAATAGTTTGATTATTAGAATATTTCTTTACCAGAGAGGATTTTCATAGCTGTGGTTGGAGCAATATAATATATAAGATATGACTATGGGAAACCAAGTTTTGGTTGAGAAACATGAAAGGATTTACAAGGACATAAAAAAAACCAGTCCACCAAAAGGTGTCCTAAAACTAAGAAACGGACTCTAGTCTAGGAGAATAAGAAGAGAACGAAGTCCAAGCAAGTCATTAAATCTCATAATATCTCATGCTTTAATCTCGGGCTTTTTCATTTTTCAAAAAGAAAAAAAAAACTTGGACCTTCTTAAACTTTTAAAAATATGACCATTTCTCTCAAATCATAACCTCCAATAAACATAAAAAATAGGTTAAATTATATAAAATACCCATGAACTTTGGGGTAAGTTTCGATTTTGCTCTTAAACTTTAAAAAGTTTCATTTTTATTCTTGAACTTTGAATTTTGTTTCAAAAAGTACCCTATTGGTAAAAAAAATATTTTGTTGGTTAAAACAAAGTATGCAAATTGATGTGACACTAATGTGTAAAAATTAGAAGGCGTACGTGATGTTGTTTACAAACTATATAGAAGATTAAGACCGTTTTTATCTATTTCATCTCAAAAGATATCGTGAAAATCATTTACATAGTCAATTATTACATATCAACTGTCACGTCAATTTAAGTGATCAATAATGTTGTAAATGATGTTCCATGTGCCTTCTAATTTTTACAAATTAGTCGTTGCATAAATTTTCATCTTATTTTAACAAAAAAACTCTCAAAGGCTATCTTTTGAAACAAATTTCAAAATTTAAGAGTAAAAATGAAACTTTTCAAAGTTGAGGAGCATAATTAAAACTTACCCCAAAGTCTACAGGTATTATGTATAATTTAACCTAAAAAAAACATGCCTGCTAGAGGACTCTTACTTTATTTTGAAAAGGAGTGTGGAGCTATTAGAAGTTGAAATCACCTTAAATGGAAAATTGACGCTGGGCAAAGGGTGTGAAGAATACTACTAGTTATGATTTGAATATGCAACCTATAAAAAAAATTACTAATATATCGATCAATTGAACAATATTTAGGTCGAACACAAATTTGAGATGTTGCCCAATATTTTTTACAAGTAAACATTTTATTTTATTTTCTTTTCTTTTTTGTCAAAAAACTTTGTATTTATTAAATATATTTTGAATGATCTCAAGTTTCGAATTTTATATCTATGAATAAGGAAAAGACATCCCTTTTACCCTTAACCTTTAGCCAGACTAACATATTGGCCTATGATTTCTTGTCATTTCTATACTTCTTAATTTGAGGTTATAAAAGTTATATAATTATCAAATATATACTATATATATTAAACATGTTCTTTCTTTCTTGTATTTTAACAATTATAGAAGGTACAAGATGAGTACAAATGAGAATTTAATTAAAAGTAAAAATAACAAGTAAATCTATATAAAGACTAAACTCTGGTTCCTTGAGGTATTAAAACCCGACAAGATATATATATTATATATTTTTTCTATTTTAACAAATAAAATGTGGGAATTTGAACTTCTAATGCATAAGTAATGACTTGACCAATTGAGTTTTGCTTAATTTGTCTATCATATAGATTTAGTCGTCTCGAATTAGTTGAGGTACGCTCATGTATTTTTTTTCCCTCTAAAAAGTCTATAATGGGATTATATACAACAATCTTTTGGTTTGTGTATTAAAAGACTCATTTATTTCTTATATTTTGTAAAACAAAATTAAAGGGTAAGATATATTTTTGGTCCATGAGATTTGAACCTAATTTCTATTTGGTCATTGAATTTTGAAAACGGACACTTTTGATATTTGAGATTTGAATTTAGTTTCAATTTGATACTTAAAAGTTTCAAAGCGACATTTTGAATCTTTGAGATTTGAATTTAATTTTCAATTAGTCCTTGGAGTTCGCTATTAATTTCTAAATAGTTCCCGAGTAAAGTTGACGTTAGTTGGCCTAACCAAATGATAATGTGGTAGTTGACGTATGCTAAAGATTTCATTAATATGTATTTTTTAAATGATTTGGAAACTTTTTTTTATATATTTCATTTTGTAATACTCAAAGACGTATTAGAAACTAATTTTAAACTATAAGCACCAATTAAAAATTAAATTCCAACTTTGGAGACCAGTTATGTCACTCAAATAGTAAATAGAAACTAGAACTAAAAAAAAAAAAAAAAAAAAACTAAATAGTTTGAATTTTCTTAGGACAAAAAATGTATTTTACCCTAAATTAAATTAAAAAAAAAGACCTATGTATTTGAGGAAATTCTATTGAATATTTTTTTTTACCAATTTTCGCGTTCCAAACGCCTGGGGGTTGGATTTTGGAATTAGAAGATATAAGACGATCACCGGCTCTGGTCGGGTGATGGCCATTTACGCCGACGCCGGCACCTCCTCTCCAATCACTAAAATCCCACCGCCACCGTGAAGATTTTCGCCGTTCACCGATTCCGGCGAGGCACAAGGCCGTTTTCACCGACTCTGCTGCTTCTTCAAAACCCAGCTCCCGAGGTTTATCCTTCAGTAAATCTATCCCTCTAGCTAAAACCCTGCACCAATTTTCTAAACTCCGGAACCCTAGAACCCCCTTCCTCCGGCGCATAAGTTAAGGTTTCCGGACACTTACAATGCCGAAGGTGTATGGAACTGGTGTTTACAATTTCAAGCGTCAACGTGTGGCGGAGTATCCTGTTGAGTCCAACCAGGTCGACGACAAGCCTGTGGAGTCTAAGCCTGGTGCGGCACTGCCTAACACGATAACACTATCGGAGATTCAACGAGACCGGCTGACTAAGATTGCGGCGGCGAACTGGTCGAAAGTGAGGGACCCTTCGAAGCCGAAGAAGCCCTTTGATCCAGAGTTGGTAAAGAAGATTTATGAGACGGAGCTTTCGATTAAAGAGGGGCGGAAGACCGTGCCTCTACAGAGGGTGATGATTTTGGAGGTCAGTCAGTACTTGGAAAACTATTTGTGGCCTAATTTTGACCCGGAGACTGCGACGTTCGAGCATGTAATGTCAATGATACTCATGGTTAATGAAAAGGTAACTGTTCTGTGAAAGCTTTCTTGAATTCACGAACTGTTGTACTGAGTATTTCCCCGTCTAAATGTACTTCTCGTTATGTTTGTAATGGGAAATCTATGAAGAATGTCACCGGAAATGTAAATTTGTTACTTGCTAATTCGAAATTACTTAATGTTGCAATAAGCTTTGCACGGTAATTCATGGTTTCTGGAAGAATGTTCTTTTGGAGGAAGTGCCTGTTTCCAGGCAGACTTTAGCTGCTCAATATGACATTTCAACCAGGGGTCTTCTTTATTGGTGACTGAGAAATTACTAAAAATGAGAAAAATGAACCTCCACAATTTAATTAATTTTATGGGACAACTAACAAACTGGAAGCTCATCTGGTCGGTGGTCACCGAAATGAATTTCATAAGAGCTCATCCAGAAAGAGCCTTACCATTCTTTTATTGTTGTTTTTAGGTTCTAGTTTATTGAAACACTGTATTATTTTTCGTTTCTTCTAAAAGGAATACTCATTATTTGAAACTGCTATGAGATGTAAGAATTGAAATTTGTTCTTGTAGTTTCGAGAGAACGTAGCAGCTTGGGTCTGTTTTTATGATCGGAAGGATGTCTTCAAGGGGTTTCTTGAGAGGGTTCTTCGACTGAAGGAGGTTAGTTTTCTTTTGTTTGACTTGTTACACATGCCTTGCTTGTGAGACTTGCTCGAATGATACTTTGAGCATAAAGATTATCATCCTTTATTATACTTTAATCTTGATTACGACATTGGGTTATTATTTATTTATGTATATATATATATATTTCATTGAGATACTATTGTCATCCAGAGGAATGCAAGTACAACGAGCGATACAAAAATAGAGGTCGATCTAGGGAATGGAGCTGCCAAAAATTGAAAAGTATAGGAAAAAGGGTCTAGTTACTTGAGATTAGAAATAGAGAAAATTAGGAAAAGATTTAGTTTTTTTTTGGAAGAAGCAATTTCATTGATGAATGAAATAAAGGAGATAAAACTCCGAGCACCTAAAGGTGTATTACACAAAAGTTCTCCAATTGGAAATTAAAAAAGATAAACTGAAATGACTAAAAGGTTGAATATGTTTGCACCACAAGAAAGCATTGGAAAGAACCATATCCATAAACCGATCAAAGGTGGAAGAAACATCCCTGAAGAAACGTCCATTTCTCTCAATCCAAAGGTTCCAAAGAAAAGCCCTAACTAAAGTTAGCCAAAGAATCTTCTTTGAACTTGTAAAAGGATGTCCCACCAAGAGCGATGAAAGGAAATCCAAGATGTTGTTTGATAACGGTAATGACCAGCCAAAAGCATCTAAAATGTTGTTCCAGGAATGAGAAGCAAAAGGGCAATGAATAAATAAATGTCCTGTAGTCTTGGCATTTAATCCGCACATAATGCACCAAGAAGGCGATAGAGCCATATAAGGCATTCTTCTTTGAAGCCGCTCATTCATATTAACAACTCCCAGACTTAGCTCCCAAAAAAGGATTTTAATTTTCTTTGGATATGAGTCCTTCCAAATCACATAATAGAGATTTTTTAACAATGGATCAGTAAGGCCTATCAAACTCTCCATAAGTAATTTGACTGAAAAACTCCCACTAGGCTCTAAAGGCCAATACCAAGTATCAAGAGAATTCAATAATTTGATGGGAGATAAGAGATTCGAAAGAGTTGCCCATTCATCAATTTCTAAATCGTTTAAATTGCAACGAAGCTGTAAATCCCAAGATAAAATATTTCCATTCCATCCGTCAGCCACAGTGAGTGAGGGATTTGTATGCTAGCATAGTCGTTGTATGCTAGCATAATGCCTTAATCGTTGAAAAAAATGCTCTCTCCTCTCTCCTCTCTCACCCATGATCACCTAACTAGCTGCTAGCTTCCGATCACCATGGCGCCTGCTGATCGGAAACAACCACAATCCTGGAATTACTCTACAAGATCTGTTCTTATAGATAAGAAAACCTTTTCCATTGGCTTTGATGAGTTGTCTAAAGGAAGTCAAGTGAAGATCATCGAATAGAGCAGAAACACCACCAACTCCATATCCCTCTCCTGGAATTCCTTGCACTGGCTAACAACCTCCTTTGATTGTCTTTGAAGAGATCCATGTTCTTATAAGTTTTTTAAGAAGTTACAAAATGCCAATAACACTCTTTGGCTGGAGAAGCTTAGTAATAAGTATGGTTACTATGTGGAATTCACACAACTAAATCACCCAGGTGAAAGTAAGAAACTTCTCATTCCTTTTGAGGAGAAAAAACAGGGATGGTTCTCCTTTCTCTCCCTTATTTCTGATTACCTAGGTGAAGCTCACAAAAATAGCAATAACCATCCCATTTCTTATAAAGAAGTTGTTCAAAAGTCACAGCTGGTTGATGCAACGCAACAGTCAATGCACCAATTTACCCTGCATCTGCAACACCAAGCGATTGGAATGAGATTTTGATAGTCCAACGAGGTTATCAAAAAGGCTCTGCTTCATGTACCCACAAAAGGCTACTAAACTATGCAACAATACAGATTGGATTTCCATGGATGAAATTAAGCTGAAATTCTTATCTTTCTCCCCATCTTCTTTCCTTCAAGAAAGAATGGTTGCATCCTATGGTGGTTGGATTGAAGTTCTCAACCTTCCGCCCAACCTATGGACATATACCATATTCAAGTTTATTGGAGATAAATGTGGTGGATTCCTACAGGCCTCAAATGAATCAGAAAGGTGGTTAAATCTATGCTCCGCACGATTGAAAGTCAAGCCAAATGGAATTGGTTTCATACCAGCCTCAATTAACCTACCAGAATCCTTCGCCGCACCGCACGATTGAAAGTCAAGCCAAATGGAATTGGTTTCATACCAGCCTCAATTAACCTACCAGAATCCTTCGCCGGAGTAGCCATTGCCGTTCAGATAAGAGGTCTTTCAGCTGGAGCTAGGGTGGACCATAATCAATGCCATGAGACGGTTTTGGAAACTCCAATTAATGAGGAAGGAATATCTCGCGATCTGGTAATCAAAAAAGGTAAACAACCTTTAATTACGGAGATTTTACTAGCTGATTTTCCTCCCCCCATTCCTAAATTACCTGGTAGAATTAACCAAACCATCTTCCTCTCTCTCCTCTTTAATTGATGGCCCCACAAATCCTCTTTCCCCTGCCCTTATACAATCAACTCTCTCCACTATTTCCTTTCCTGATAAGCCTTCAATTGATCTCCATAATCCCTCCTTCCAATTAGGTTTTTTCAATCCACATCCACCGAGAAACCCAACTTACCTTTCCAACCATCTAACCCTGAAGCATATCTCTCCAGCCCAAATTCAATTTACTCGGCCCAAGAGTTTGAATTTCATTCCCAGTCTTTTGACTGGGCCATTTTTGGAGATGAGCCCATCATTGACACTGCCAAACCTATAGAAATTCTCCCTCCAATCCCTTTTGACCTTAGCCCAAAGCCTCTTGACACCCATTTAACTATCTCTTAGATTGATTCTCGTCGACTACTTCGTGAACAGATAGAGGAGCTGAATGCTCAAGATCACATTTATTGGAGACAACGTTGCAAAATGCAGTGGCTAAAAGAGGGTGATGAAAATACCAAATTCTTTCATAGAGTATTAGCTGCAAGGAAAAGGAAGAATGTGATTACAGAAATCCTTTCTAGAGAAGGTATTTGTCTTTTTAACGACCCCAACCATTGAAACTGAATTTATCGATTTTTATACAAAATTGTTCACGAAAGATAGTTTTCAACGATTTCTTCCATTGAATGTTGATTGGAGTCCTATCAGTATTGAGCAAGCTTATGGTCTTGAAGGTGTTTTTACTGAGGAAGAAGTTTTTTTTGGCTGTTTCTTCTTTGGGAACTAGTAAGTCTCCGGGCCTGATGGTTTCACTGCAGAATTTTTCAAATTCTTTTGGGGTACTCTGAAAAATGATATCATGACTTTGATCCAAGAGTTTTTCTCTTCTGGTATTATTAATGCATCGATGAATGAAACATACATTTGCTTAATACCCAAGAAACTTACTCCCAAGTCAGTTACTGAATATCGTCCTATTAGCCTTATTCCTTGTGTTTACAAGATCATTGCAAGAGTCTTATCAAATAGATTGAAGTTGGTTTTGCCATCAACTATTGCAGAGAATTAACATGCTTTTGTGGAAAATAGACAGATTCTGGATGCATCTCTAATGGTCAATGAACTAATTGATGATTGGACTCTATGCAATCGTAAAAGTGTCATTTTAAAGCTGGATATTGAAAAAGCTTTTGATACTGTTGATTGGGACTTCTTAGATGCAGTTTTGAATGCAAAGGGTTTTGGTTCTCTTTGGAGAAAATGGATTTGAGGATGTATTTCTAGTGCTAACTATTCTATCATCATCAATGGTAGACCTCATGGTAAAATCATCCCATCTCGTGGCATTCGACAAGGTGACCCTTTATCCCGTTTTCTCTTTATTTTGGTTCGAATTGCCTTAGTCGACTTTTGGTTCACAGTGCAAGTTTGGGTCACATTTCCACTCATCCTATTGGATCCTCGTCTTTTAGCATAAATCACTTGCAGTTTGGAGATGACACTCTTCTTTTTTCAACTTCAAATAGATCTGTGCTGATACATCTTTTCGAAGTGGTTAAAATCTTTGAGTGGGCTTCTGATTTGAAAGTTAATTTAAATAAGAGTGAATTGCTAGGGATTCATGTTAGACGATTTTGAAATGGAGTGGATGTTGACAACTTTTGGGTGCAAGCAGGGGCATTGGCCAACTACCTACCTAGAATTGCCATTGGGAGGAAACTCCAAGTCTTTGTCCTTTTGGCAACCTCTTATAGAAAGATTGCAACAGAAACTACATAACTGGAAATATGCTTTCATTTCCAAAGGAGGCTGTCATACTCTTATACAAGCTACGCTCTCCAGTATGCCGACTTACTATATGTCTTTGTTTAAAATGCCGTCCAATGTGATCAAGATTTTGGATAAATTTATTTGTCATTTTTTTGGGAAGACTTTTGTGGGGATGGTGGAGTTCATAGTGTTAATTGGGCAACTACTCAACTTCCTAAATTAATGGGTGGCCTTGGTATAGGCAATTTCCAACATCGTAATTCTTCCCTACTAGCCAAATGGATTTGGCGTTTTGTTCTATGATAGGAGATAACTGGCCATAAATCATTAGAATGGCTACTCATAAATCTCCTTGGAGATTTATTAGTAATGCTCAAGAGTTGGTCTCTGTTCAATCTCATCGGCGAGTTGGTAATGGCAATAATATGTGTTTTTGGTCAGATTCTTGGTTAAGTTGTGGTCCAATTGCTAATATGTTTTCTCGTCTTTATTAGGAGAAGATTTAGTTACGAAGATCGAAATAGGTTGGAGTCTTCTTTCTCATCTTTGTAGAGGCTCGAAATCCCAAAGAAAGTCTGCTTCTTTACTTAGCTCATAGTCTAGGGAAGGACTAACACCGCTAATGTTTTGTAGAGAAAGAGTCTCGATTCTTGTTCTTGGCGTGAATTGGCGTGTCTTGTCTAGTATCAAAGCAGAAGATTTCAATCATATTTTGCAGTTGTGCCTTTTACTTCCAAAATATGGGTTGCGTGGGGCAGAGCTTTAATATGTTGTAATGGTTGAAGAAGAAGATCACCTGACCTACTAGCTTTCTCAGTTGTGCTTGTGTTTCGCTAGTTTGTGTTGTTGATGCAGTTCTTTATTGCTACTGTTGGTTGTTTTTTAGATTATGAATATGCCTTGTCCTCTTTTTTTTTTTTTGTTATTTTTTTTTCTATTAATAGAATTGCCCTGCTTCTGATGAGAACCATTATAAGTAGGATAAGTTATGGGCATTCAGCTTTATTGTATTTTAGAGTTTCTGCTTAAATTATTCCTCCTCCCTATTGTAAGTTTGGGAAGTTTTACTTTCACGTCATCATATGAATGTCTTTTTTGTTATGCCGTAGGCCAGAAAGTGCTTCATTTTTTTGGTTATTTTAGAACTTAATTTATCAGCTTTTTATCTGAAATTATACTTACTTCTATTTATGATGTAGGGAAGAGAAATAAGCATTGCGGAGAAGACAAATTATCTTGTTTTTATGATTAATGCCTTTCAGGTATGTTGAAAAACTGAATTTGGACTTAATATGTTTTAACAAATTACAACTCATAACGCAAGAGTCTATGTAAAGAAGTTGATTTTTAAGGAGTTTTTCCCCTCCCAATTGTTTTGGAAAGCTTGGGGTTTGTTTGGGAATTCAATACAAAAGAACTTCTTGTTTTTAGAACAAAAAGTCAGTGAAAAACATGATTGTTACCAAACCTCCTTTACTATGAATTATTGCACTCAAATTGATGTAGTAGGATTAGTAATTAATTAGATATCTTGGTCAATTCCTTGGTTAATTAGGATTAGGGTTAGTTTGTTTTCCAATTATCTATTTAATAGAGAATTGCTCTCTTGTATTCAATAACTTTTGATTCATAATAAAGATTTGATTGATTCTTGAAGAGAATTCTCCTTCTATCCTCTTAGGTTGCACCACAAATGATGAAGCATTCATATTTATGCATGTCAACGTTACTGTTTACCTTTAATGGAATCGAATATGCTAGTAGTAGTAAATAAATTTTCTAGGACTGGTGACTGTGTTTCTGCCAATATCTCCCTGTATTGTTCATCTTTTATTGCTTATAGATTTTTCAAAACTAACTTCTGCAGAGCTTGGAGGATGAGATTGTCAGTGAGACTGTATTGAGAATTGCAGGTCTGCAGTCTTGGCACAGTTTATCTTATGGTCGTTTTCAGGTATCACGTGCTCTGCTGCCAATCTTCTTTTACCATTGGAATGTGTAAGTTTGTAACAACATTTTCCTGTTTCATTCATCTGCAGATGGAGCTTTGTCTTAATACTGATATAATAAAGAAATGGAAAAGGATGATAAAGAGAGAGGCTAAAGAGCGCATTAAACGAGGGGAGGTTTTTGAGCCGTTGAAGTGAAGTTCTCAAGAAACCTCATTGAAGAGTTCCTGGAGGTTGCCTGTCTTTCTGATTAAGATTATTTTTGTAATTTTCATGCAAAAATTTGACTAAATTTTTTTGTTCTTCATCTTACTTTTGGCGACCAGGTTTTGGATGGTGAAGTCTTCCCGCAGAGTAATTCAGGTGATGAAAATGATCAGTTTGTTGATGCCAATGGCTTGATAGAGGGAGATAATGCTTGCATCTTGTATTGTGAGAGGTTCATGGAGTTTCTGATTGACCTTTTAAGTCAGCTCCCTACAAGGAGGTATACTTAAATGCTGTGACCAAGGATTCTCCATATTGCTCTCTGAAAGGCATATCTTTACCAGAAACACGATATCCCGAGACTGCTAGATCATTTGCAGACCGTCCTCAGGGAAAGATGCCATACTGATTTTGTGATTTAGTCTCATTTCTGGCTGTGCTCAGTATTGGGTGTTCTGTACAAGTGAATTGTAAAAATTATATTTAAGCTTTCATTCTGTATTTTCAAAGTTTTGATTTTTGTAACAGAGTAGCTTGAGTTTAGAAAAAAGTTAAATTAGTAGAGGTTATGCTGCTATTTTCATCTGTGCATTTGACAGAAATTCTACATCCACAGCAATTTCTCTCTGGTTTCATTCACTACACAATTCTAATTAAGCATGCAGTTATTTTATTTTGGAATATGTTCCATTATTAATTAAATTATTAAGATTTATTTTGTTACTTCTATTTGATATTTGTTTCAACTCAAATTCACACATTGAGTAATATTGTAAACTGATGCTTGAGACAAAATGAATCTATATGGAGCATTGTAATTTGTGACTAAGGTTTGAAAGTTCAAGTTAGTCATAAGAAAGAATGAATTAGATTTCTATTTTTTGTTTTTACTATAATTGGGCTAATTTGTTTGGGTTCTTAAGTGCATTTTTAATCCTTCAAAATACTGTCAACAATCTATAGAATTTTTTTTCTTAATCTCTAGAGAAAATTGCAAACATGGATTTGTTTTTCTTAATCTCTAGAGAAAATTGCAAACATGGATTTGATGGGTGCATCAAAAGTATTTGTGATGTGATATATATATAATAGATTTGATGCGGTGTTTTTTAAAAATTACTAATTTGAGAATAGTTTAACTAGTCAAAATATATACCTCACATTTTTAAACTCTAAAAAGAAAAAAAAGATGGCTATGCTCAACAAAGTAATTGTGATGTGATATATATCATTATCAAATTTAAGAACTAAATCTATAATTTAAATAAAACAATAATTTATGGAAAAATAAATAGTTTTTACTCTTAAACTTGGCAAGAGTATTGATTTTTTCCTTAAAAAAAGGTATATCAATTTTTACATTAACATTTAATTTCATCCAATTGTATCTTTGGCTAAATGTTTTAGTCTTTACTTTAAATTTGAAAAAGTGTGGTAATTTTTACTTTCAAATAGGTTTTTGTTTGAAGAATCGTTAAAAAAAAATATTTTCATGGGTGTTTTATGGATTATAAAATGCATGTTTAGTTTGAATTTGCAATTTCAGAGAAAAATGACATTAGACCTATTTTAAAAAGAAATTGTGAATTTTGGCATAATTATTCAATGGTATGCTAATACTTTTACATGATAGAGCTTAAGTTTGTACAAAATTCGACTTTTATTAAAATTAGTGAGTTTTTAGAGATTTCTATCTAGCCTGTTGTTTAAACTAGTACGCACTATGTGCAATGCATGCATTTTTAATGTTTTAAAATAATATTTGATGGTAAGATTTAAAATTTATTCAATAAAATATAAAAATAAAAAGTAAATCTAGTTTAGCAAAATGGTTCCGATAATTATGATTTTTTAAATAAAGTACATTATTGTTTTTTTTAAAAGAAAAAGATTGTGGTATTTAAAAAAAAATAATTAAAACAATAAAATATGTTATACGAAAAAGTACAAATATATAATAACGATTAAAAGTAAATATTAAAATTTAAAAAATTAAAGACTAAATTAAGAACTAACTAATAGTTAATACATTAGTGGTCATTTGTTATGTTGAGATAAAACTAAATTACGGAATGAAAATATAAAATTGTCAACATGAGCGTACTTTGATTGGCATAAAATGTGTACTCTCAACCGGTCAAATGTTCAAATCTACCATCCCACACATTGTCAAAAAAAATTTGAAAATATAAAATTTGTATTTAATTTAAAATAAAAAATAAAAAATAAACACAATTACAAATGAATTAAAAAAAAAGTGAGGAGCAAAGGGAAAGAAATAAATTTTCGCTTTAGATATTTTTTTTCCTTAAAAGCGAAAAAAGATAATTGGTTTAAAATATATTATTAAAATTTAATATAAATTAAGTTTAATCTCCAAAACCCTACAATATATATATATATATAAATTAAAAAAGGCAAAAGGAAAAAAAATCTAACTCTCCGTATCTCAATTCCCAATACAATAACAGCCACTTTTTTCTTAAAAGAACAAAGAAAAAACTCAGCCCACATTTTTCTATGAAAAACAAAACCGAGCCTGTAAAATAAAATAAAAATAAATAAAAGAAAGAGGAAAACCTAACTCTTTCTTCCCCTTACACTCACGTGCTTCACGACACTCCTTTTTCTTCTTCACGCCGTCTCCTCCTCCGTTTCAGCTGGTCAGTCTCGCCGCCGCCGCCGACGTCGTATTTCTTCCGTTCGTGCCGCCGCAGCCTCCCTCCTTGCGGTTTTGCACTGATTCTCTACTCTCCTGTTACTGGTATTCTCCCAATCTTTATCTATTTCTTTCGTCTCACTTGAAAAACACAAATTAGGTTCTAATGGAAGAATGAAGGAGTTGTTTGATTTTTATTTATTTATTAATAACAATAGCCGAATAGAAACGAAAAAAAGACATCCTTGCGGCAAATTGGGACTGGTTTTTTATTTTTGATTCGTTGCATGTCTGTCAATTGAGGCTTTGATCATCTGTATATCTCTTCGCTCTTGGCTGAAAGTTGCCTTGTTTATGCGACCAAGAATTTTCCAGCATCTCCCTTCTTTATTTATCAGAGAATCAGTCATCCAATTCTCTTTTAATTATTTTAATTCCTAGTTTGTAGGAGTTTTTTTTTTTGAAAGGATGTAGGAGTTCTTTTGATTGACTGAACAACTTCAACCATGTTTATATTTGTAGATTATAGTTGGGAGAAGATATTGAGTTTTTATTTTTGAAAATGGAAATTCTCTCCCTCAGATTAATCAATACAATAACCAATGATACTTTGAATTTATGGAATTAAGAGTTTATGGAATTAAGAGTCATGTCTATATGATTTGTATTTCATGTACTTCATTTAAAAAGTTATAGATGATGTCCAGGGTAAAATAAACATATTTTAGAAAGGAGGGGCTTAAATGGAACTTAAAAATTCTCCCTTTGAGCCTATCAACCATATATTTTTTAACATATTTTAGAAAGGGGAGTCTATCAACCACATATTTTTTGACTGCTCTTTGTCGTTGGCATATTTGTTTAAACTAAAAGAATCTTTAAGCTTCAGTGGATTTTTCATTCTCAAGCCAGAAGCAATGTCCTTCAGGTTTTATTGGGCCTTCCTTTACTTTTGCAGTCTCATCTTCTTTGGGTCAACGCGCTCAAAGCTTTGATTTTTGAATTATGGTTTGAGAGGTATTAGAGGATTTTTGAAGATAAATTTAGTTCATGGATCATTCAATACGAGTCCGTCCATCTCAAAGCCTCTCATTGGTGTTCTCTTTCCAATTCATTTTCTAGTTTTTCTTTGCAGGACATTTGTTTAAATTGGAATGCTTTTAGCTCTCCTTCGTAAATTTTCCTTTTCCTTTTTCACTCCTTTGAGAGTTTGTGTCTTTTGAGCATTAGTCTCTTTTCATTTCTTCAATGAAAAGTTTTGTCCCTAGTTAAAAAAAAAATTCTCCCTTTTGGCCACTTTTATAGATAGTATAGATATAGATTAGTACATAAGTTAGCATAATTGATCAAAGGTAAGTTTGGGTTTAACCATCCTGGGTTGGCCTAGTGGTCATAAGAGTCGTTGGTAAATACGAGGGAATGGGTTCAATCCATGGTGGCCACCTTCCTAGGATTTAATATCATACGTGTTTCCTTGTCAACCAAATGTATTAGGGTCAAGCAGTTGTCTGGTGAGATTAGTCGAGGTGCACGCAAGTTGGCCCAAAACACTCATTGATATCACAAAAAAAATCTAAAATGTGGGAAGAGAGAGAGAGAACCCCAAGGTTTATGCTGCTATTGAATAATCGTCATTCCTTCATCTTCTCCTGGTTTATGTTACCAAGGATTGGATTTCAATTTTACTGTGATATATCGATATCGGCAGATATTTCTATAAATTAAGAAATGTTTAAAAATGATTTAAATTATTAATTAAGTTGTTGCGGTTGTCCGGTGAGATTAGTTGAGGTGCGCGCAAGTTGGCCAGAACACTCATCGATATGAAAAAAAAAATCTAAAAAGTAGGAAGAGAGAGAACCCCAAGGTTTATGCTGCTATTGAACATTCCAGTCTTCAGGGTAATTGTCATTCCCTCATCTTCTCCTGGTTTTTGTAACCAAGGATGGGATTTCAATTTTACAGTGATATATTGATATCAGCAGATATTTCTATAAATCATGAAATTTTTTAAAATGATTTAAATTAATAATTAAGTTGTTTTTACCTTCAAACTAAGTTATAGATTGTTATTACTATTTATATTTATATTAGGATTAATAGATGATATTTTTTATGTTTTATGGGTATTTATAAAAGATATTGGAGATATCATTAATTCTTATTATCCATGTTAAACCCTTTGATTTATAGATATATATCGACGATATTTTCATCCTTGTCTGTAACTCAGTTTCTGATGACTCTCTGCATCCTTTGAAGATTTTTTTTTGGATATGGAGGAGGAGATACGAATCTCTGTTGATTCGTCTTCTTCCGTCAATCTTCCTTTGCGAACCGTCTGTCATGTGTATGTTCTTCTCTTACGAAGTCATTTCCATGATTCCTAGTTCAAATTTGTTTTTCCCCAAGTTCTTAATTTCATCTTTTTCGATTTCAAATGCTAATGCAGGTGCCAGAAGCAATTTTCACAGTATACGTGTCCTCGTTGTAATTCTCGATACTGTTCTCTGCAATGTTACAAGGTTAGTGAAAAACCATACATATTTTGATCATCAGAATATTATAGCTTCAGTGGGTTTAAGTTTTTTGGATATTCTTTTTAAGGAAATATGAGTGAAGCTTTATGTTAGTGACTGGCTTGAGTGGTTTATTTACTTGAATTGTTTTTTTTGCTTGCAGTCTCATAGTAATCGTTGTACTGAGTCGTTCATGCGAGAAAATGTTGTCGAGGAGCTGCAACAATTGCGGACGGACGATAGTATTAAACGTAAAACGCTTGACATTTTGAAGAGGTTTCATTTGGGAGAGGAAATGGAAGACTTGGATGAGGATGATGATGGTATGGAGTTGCAAACCTTGGTTCGTTTATTAGTTATTGCTGAAAGTAGAATTCTGGGTTTGTATCTTTTAGCCACGTAGTTTTAAATTCGGTTTTGGGAATAGTTGTTTGTTTCCAGATTCTATCACTTAATTGAGTGATGATTTGCTTACTTCTGTAATTCAGCCAAATAGTGGATCTATTCTTTATAGTGGCAACCAGAAAGTTATCTGTTGCCATTTTTCCTTTTCTCAAGTTCTTTTTCTGATAAAACAGCAATGAAAGTTTCCTTCTCTGAAGTTATTTTAAGTTTTTGACAAAGTGTGGTTCTTCCATCTTCCAACAGTTAATCATCTGCTATTACATGACTGAAGCCTTCTTGTGCCTACTTGCAGATTCAACTTTGTCCGATGAAACTATTGAAAAAGTTCTGGCAGGTATGTTCCTCATAAGTCATTGATGAACCTTGAACCTGTATAGAGCAACCTTCTTCCTATTCTTTCAAACTGATTTTTCAACTCTTCAGTTTTTATGATGTGTTATCTGTAGGATTTTTATTAGTTCATTTTTCTTTTTAAGTTTCAACTGGCTCCAGATGGTACAACATCTCACGGGCATTGATGAAAACATATTTCTTATTTTCTGTTTTCTGCAGGTGATCAACTCAGTTTTGATGATTTTTCAGCAGAGGAGAAGAAACGGTTCTTAAGAGCTATGGCATCAGGAGAGTTGAGCAAGATGATCGAGCCTTGGGAAGCTTGGTGGACGAAACCTTCTGCTCGAACAATATCTCTGAGCAAAGAAGGAACACCACTTGTTCAGCTCCATGCTGAGCAGGAACTAACAACTTCACTGACAAATAGAACGGAAGCGACACAATCAAGTGGAATTCCTCGAGGACCCGAAACCCCATTACCTCCAGTTAGCAAGCTTCGTTCTGCAGAGCCATCACCCATGTTGGCTGTTCACCTGGTTGATATCATTTATAGTTACTGTTTCACACTTCGCTTGTACAATGGAGATTGGCAATCAGATGCTATAGGATCAGCTCTGGTTGTTTTGAGTGTCTCCTCTGTGTTGGGTCAAAGTGGTCAACCAGAAACAGTTTTAGAAGCCCTGTCATCTTGCTTGGAGCAAACCTGTTCTCCAGCTTATAGACACGTAGGGGGGTTGCAGCTTGGATTGAGTCTTATTGACGATGTCGCTATCCTGCTTTCTCTAGGCGGTCCTGCTTTAGTGTGCTTGCTTTGCGACTTGCAGAGGCTTATTCAAGCCGGTGAAAGAGATTTGAAATCAGGAAAAAGGAGAAGAAAATCTAGATGGTCAGAAATTAGTACTAAGCTTAAACACGCTGACAGGAAGATCTTTTTCATCATGTCCTGGGTTCACGAGCAGCCAAGCGAAGCTTGGTCGACTTTGGCAAATGTTGTAAAGATGGAGAAAAGTTCGATAATGGAGTTTGAGCATCATAAAATGTCTACAAAAATGGATAGTAAGGCCAAAAGCAGGGATAAAGTTTTGATACAGGAGATAAAATGAGAATCATGTGCTGTGCATACTTATTTATAATTTATTGTGTATTATCTTTGTCCTGGTGTATATTAAGGATCCATTTTGGCTTGGATCCTATTTGAAGGGTTTTGGATTATAGGAAATATAAAGCTTGTATGCTCAATCCTTGGAACAAATGCAGAAAGATAATTTGCTACAAGCCTACAACTATAATACAAGTCTTTTGTTCTTTTTTCTCCTTTAATCAATCAAATATGAAAACAGGTGGCTGTGGTAATTTCTCAGGTGCTTACTGATTTGTGCACATCGTTTTTCAACCTTCCCAAGTGCAAATTTGTTGACATTCTCTGATGAGTTTTATGCACTCCTTGAGTGATCAGCTACCAAACTACAATGATATATTCATCTATAATTCAGGTTATCGACCCTCACCCTATTCCACTTGGAAATCGTCTTGCCTGATTTCATATGCAGTTTTTAACTTGTTCATCATGTGTAGTTGTTGAAGGGCACTCATCGCTTAGCAGCAATTGACACGTATTCTCGATCAAGAGGTCAGACCTTCGAATTCGTCCACTCCTAAATGTTGTTGAACTAAAAAAAAAAAAAAAATCTTATAAGGTGGTCATGAAAGAGTATCAATTTTGTTCTCTAAATCTGGCTTGTATTCAATATCAAAACTTTCAACAGTTTGGTTTGCTACATATGATGTCCTTTCAATGCTTTTGAACCATTATTTTAACAAATAATGGAGGCTATGTTAATTTGAAGTGCCTCCCATTTCTGTTTTCTACAATAGTAACTATAACTATTAGCTACATAAATGAACTTGTTTCAAAGAAGGGATGATTTAGAGATTTGAATGATTAATAACCTATACCAGTTCTGCTTGGAAATTGCACTAAAATGATAGTTATTGTTAATGTATCAATATAAGATTAAAATTTCATAACCTATTAGTTTAAGCTTTTAAGTTCAATTGTTATTAATATGGTATCAAAGTAGAAATTCTCTTTATTCATCTCATTTCCTTTCCAATTAATATAGATAATTACTTGATAGTCCCTATGCAAATTTTCCAACCTACAAGTGAGGAGTGTTAAAGTATCCATATAAGATGAGATTTAACTTCTTCTTCCTTTTTTTTGACCTTCTTTTTTCTTCTTTTTTCTTTTTCAGTAAAATCCCCAATGAAAAGAAGACATGTGTTAAGATGTCCTATTAACAATTTGTAGAAGGCACTGTCCTATCTTGGATAGGAGCCAAATAAGCTCCCATATCCTCTCACTATTAAGTACCCTCTTTTCATTGAAAAAAAAGAGGTTAAATTACAAGTTTAGTCATTGAATTTTCATGCTTGTGTCTAATAGGTCCTTGAACTTTGAAAAGTATCTAATAGGTCCTTGAACTTTAAATTTTGTGTCTAATAGGTCTATGAAGTTTCAATTTTGTGTCTAATAGGTCATTGACATATTCAACATTTTTTAAAATTAACAATTTTATTAGATACAAAATTTAAAGTTCAACAACTTAATGGATACAAAATCCAAAGTTTAGGGACTAATTAGACACTCCCTAAAGTTTAGGGACTTATTAGATACAAAATTGAAAGTTCAGGGACCTATTAATTTTTTTTTAAAGTTCAAGGACTATCTGACACAAATTTAAAAGTTCAACTTAAAATTTAACCCAATAAAATCACACTCAAACAAGCTCTCCAAGAGGCCAATCTCTCTTACTAGGCACTCTCTACCATAAATCCAATACTTCCTCACGACCCTCCTTTAGTTACATAGTGTCTGTCTTCCTGCTATGCTTAACTGACTAACAAACTGTCACAACCCACCCCAGATTAACTCTACCAAACCTAGGATGAGCTGTGACGGCAGTAGACCCCAAATGTGCAATGAAATCTATTGCCAAATCTTTATCTCTTCTCTCATTATATAACTTTATCTGTGGAAATCCCATGAACAACGCAGTCAAAATTTCTCTTAACTTACAATATATGATATGCAATGACTTGACAAGACTGGTGACAGATTCTGAATAGCTATCTCTAGTTGAAACTCAAGAGCAACTTGGTCGAAAAATTAAAAACAAAAGAATGAGCTAAAAAGCCCAGTGAGTGGTGATTCATAAGAAAATACATTTTCAAGGAAATTACTCTCTTACTAAATAGAAGTTCATAACTCTGTGAAATAATGCAAATTACGAACAATTTAGAAACTTTCGAGATCATTTAAAGACATTAAAATCTGTAAATAAACAACTCTTGAAACAACAACTCTTAAGTCAACAATTCTTGAAAACATAAGCACAAGTTCGTTAAAACATAGATAGGGAAATCCGTAATTATAGCTCTGAAAAGCATAAACATAACTAGTGAAATTCATCACCAAATCTGTACCCAAATTTCTATCATACTATGTACCGAGTAATCTCCAGATACATAGCAAAACATATCTCTGTCATACGTGCATGCAGAGCAAACTCTATCATCTGTAATGCTTCAGGACCAGGATTTGGACTAGGATTCAGAATCCAGATTCGGCACCTAATGGCCCCGCATTCCCCTGCATCCCCTGCGACCTGAGCACGCTGCATACTATGGAAACACATTCTCATAGCATATGGGTAATCACCATGGGTACAAAAATCTAGTGGTTTAAAAATCCACTTTTAACGTAAAATTCTTAATTCTCAAACTCTTTCTTAAAATCGAGTTCTCTTGCTCTAAACAACTTTTCATAAACTTAGAGATTTTTGAAATAACATCAAACATTTATAATTCCTCAAATGATCATCAAATCTCTCATAGAACATTTCCAAAATCGTTCTTTCTCTAAAACCACATTTTATAAACCTCATATAAACATTAAAACTCTTCTAATTTCTCAAATAAACATGAAATGTCTCAAATACTTGATATGATAATATGTACTTTTACCAATTGGCTAAAATCTAGAAAGTTCTATAAATTCACCTTTATAAGCTCAGCTAAAATTTCATATAAACATAAATCTCTTCAAATTCAAATATGTCAAACCATGAATTCAACTTAGTGAACATATGTCACTTTCTTATCAAATTAGTAAATCATCAATTTCAATAATAAACGATTTACGAAATACACACAATTTCCTCCAAATTATCAAAATCTTCAATAACTAAATCATTTGTATTAATATAAATTGCACTTGATTTCGAATCTCACAAAAATCTCATCAATTACTAAAATAATTGAAATACTTTATAAAATAACCACTCACAGAAATATCAACGTCGGCTCTTCAGATCATATGCTAGTCCAATTTTTGTCCAATCTGAAATTTCCAATAACCATACCATAGATTATGAATTATTTCCAAGAGAAATAAACATAAACTTCCTATTAATCAATTAAATTAATTTCCAATTTCTTTCTCTTTCATCTTAATCCAAATTCTCAAATTATACTTTCTCTCTCATACCAATAATGTAGACAACGTTTTTGTCTTTTCTCCAATTTAATACTATTTTCTTCTCTCATCTCATAAACTCATCATTTTCTTAATAGAAATCACATTTTATGTCCCAAATTTTCAATTCCCATGTGATTAGCCTTCAAACAACATTCATCTCTCTTCATTAATTCCTATAAGTACTCTTTTGTACTTTTTAATAATAAAATACATTATCTCTTTCGTTCCATTCTACCCCTCCGCGTAAAAGACAATGTTGTGTTTTTTCTTCTTCTTTTTTTTTTCTTTTTCTTTTTAACTTTTCACTATTCACTTTCTTCCTCCTTCCTCCATCCATAGAACTTCTTTTATTCAATTCCTTCATTCTTCCATTTTAGCTCCTTTTATTAACTTCTTTTCATGATTATAAATTTTTCCATTGATCTTTTAACACCAACTATTCCTTTTTTGGAAGTCTCTCTCTCTCTCTCTAGAATTTATAGTGCAATAGTCTACCAAAAATAACATGATTTGCTCATTCACAAATTTCTTCATACAACCAAACCGAGCAAGAACACAATAAATTAGTAAACCTCATACAAGCTTTCAAAAAGTAGAAGAAATCAAAGAGATCCACAACATAAATCTCAACCTTTCATGGTTATCCTTGTACAAATACTCCACAAAGAAAATTCATGGAAACTTTTAAACAAAAGGAATCAAAACCCCACCTTAAAAAGTATCTAATACTTCAATATTTCTTAATCTTTCAACTTTTAGAGAAAACAAAACTTACCCGGCTTGAAATCTTGCCTAATAAACTTTCTCTTCTTATGTAACTCTCCTTCTCTTTCTCTTTCTATTTCCTTTCTTTTCCTCCTCTCCTTCTCTGTTTCTCGTAAACCCTTCTTCTTTTCTTTTCTTTTTTTTTTAAACCAAAATAATGTATGTGGCTTGCAATCTATCAAATAAGCATACACAAAAGCTTCCTTCATCCACGTGCCTCTCACAATTCTCTAATTTTTTTTTCCAAAAATACACCAAAATCATACATATTTTCACTTTTCTCTTTCCTTTTTCTTTTAACAAAAATTTACCCAATAAATTTCAATTTCCTTTTACTTCTAATTTATTTCAAATTTCTCCTCTTTCAAGACATTTGAAAATCAAATAACCATTATGCCATATAAATACTAGAAATCCAAAATTGGATCTTACAAAATATTACCACCTTTTTAGAATTTCGTCCTCGAAATTCAATCAATAAGTGCATTTGAACTTCACTTTTTCATGTTACATATTCATTACACTTTTTTTTTCTGAGTTCTTAAAAACATAAGAGGGTGTTACAAAATATTACTCTCTTTAAGAATTTCGTCCTCGAAATTCAACCTTGCGAGTGAAGTTAATAACTAAGGAGTTTGAACATGTGAGCAACATTTTTTTTTTCAGGGCATAATTTGCTTCCCCATGAAACCTTGCTAACAAATAATCTTATTGCAAAACACATTTTCATTTCTCATAAAAAAAAACTACCACAACTATATCTCGTGTAGGACCTTAACTCAACTTTATACCATCATCCATGATCTTATAAGCTTCTCCCAATTGCATTATTGTCCCTAATTAATTTGATAACAACATCGACCTTAACTCAACAAAGATAAACCAACCTAAGCTTCTAAGCAACAAGAACGATAATTAAAAGAAATAAGGGAAGATAAATTGACACCGAATTTATACTGGTTCACCCAATGTTGGCTACATTCAGTTCTCTGCTACCGATGCAGGTTCCACTAAAATGTCAGGGAAAAAATTACAAGAGTTTACAATTCTCTCTAGAATGCTCACTTTTCTCTCAAAGAAAAAAGGCTCACGAATCACTTTACAATAAGCTCTCAAAACTCTTCAATGGATAAAAACGCTCTTGCAAACAACCCGAAGAAAAGCTCTCTGTTTTTCTTCTTCTTTTATGTTTTCCGTAAAGCAACCTGACGTAAGAATTTTTTTTTTCCTCTCGTGAACTCACTGCCGTAATCACACACACGCGCGCGCGCGCACACACACACACACGCACGCGCGATGGTGGACTATGTGATGGTGGTTCTTCCAAAATTTCCTATGTTTTTTCCAATTTTTCTTCTTTGTTTTCCACCGAAGGGATGTTGCAAGTTTGATGCTGTTTTTTTTTCCTTAGTTTTTTCTATCCAATCCAAATGAAATTTTGGGTTGTGATGATTTATTCTTTCCTAGAATAGTGGCAGTTGAATCGATTGATATCTAAGGAAGAAAAATGGGTTTTTGTTCAAGTTTTCTATTTTTCGGTTGGTTCTTAGTTTAAGTGAATTTAAATTCTGTTTTAGTTCATTTGGGTTGTAATTTTCCATGGTCTTTGTTCCTTACTAATCCGCTAACACGCAAGTGCACGTGATCGAAGTAATAAAGAAACTGGAAGTATTCATGAGTATCGTACCCAAGGGAACAGGGTTTAACAAAATCTATTTTGAATGACACCAAATATGTTTTCAAATTGCAATGGGGGTAACCGAAATTTCAAAATGCAAGAAGTTGGTTTTTTTTTTAGCAAGAGTGAGTGAAAATTCAATGAATAAAATAGGGATTCAAGTGATGCAAGCACCTTTGGAAGAATGCAACTTACTTTACAATTGCAATCATAGTTAACACGTGAGAACTAAGTAAACCGAGTTCAACTCCTATTCGATTTTGATTCAAAATCTTTAGGAGACTAAGTGATTAAACCTATATGTCTATGGCTAATCTAACTTAGATACTTCGCACACAACCCTAGTGGTCTTGGAGTCTCGCCCTATGTCTAGGGTCGATGTTCAGGACTTATTTCTAAGCCTTTTCCTCCATTGCTTTTGTGACATCGACTTTCACTTAACTCTTTCGATATTAAGTTCGAGCTTGATGAGCAAGCACTAGTTGGCCGGCTAGGTTTACCCAAATTTAAATTCAACAAAAGCAAACAAAGTTCACATGCTAACTAGATTGTTTATGCTTTAGAGCTTTACATTTTTCCTTAGGGCATTCACCAACTTGAACCCCTAGAGAAAATTTAGCTCATTGTAAAAATCCCAAAATTATTTATTGAAAATTTCATAGTTTTAAAAGAGGAGATAAATAATTTTAAAGGAAACCTAATTAAATTACCAACAAAGAAATTATGTACTAAGAAAATCAATTTTTCCTAAAATCAGCTACTGGAAATCAATGTTTTTGTTTTCAAAAGGAAGCCCACGTGTGAATGAGAAATTTAAGGGTTTTGAACATGGAAATATTTTCCCATCATACAGTAACCCACGAAAAATCCAAAAAGATAGCAAAGCATTACCCAAATTCCTTAATGCGATCGATTCAAATTTGTTCAAATCTTTGAATCTTAATCTCTTCAACAATCGTCGAAGAGAGATCTTGTTTCGGAAATTGTAATTAACCAACTCACGAGCAAAAGGAAAAGAAAACAGAGACTGGAATTGATGTTACTGCTGTGTTGAAACAATGGAAAACCCATAAATAAAAGGTGCAGAAACTGGAATTTTCGTTGATTGAAACTAAAATCGGAAAGTCTCCTTGAGCTACAATGTAAGAAATAATTGCAAAAATAACATAGAAATTGAAATAGAACGGATCGACTAACAATTTGAATTCAAAACGAGCTGCTGCCTATGAAGAAAACAGCAGAATAAAAACCAAAAAAATTGCTTCGGAAGAAGAACAGAAAATAAAACCCACGAACTACGACTACTTCATTCCTCGGCTTCCTCCCTTTTTAAGGTCAATTCGAGCCTCCTCTCTTTCCAAATTTGGATCCTAAATTAATGGGTAAAATGATCTTCTCGCTGGAAATTCCCATAAACTGTGCAAATTACGTAAATCATGGTGATTCCCGCTAATTTCGTGCTTGCCTTGTTGTTCCATAGAATGCAATTCACATTGCAATTGCATTCTCCTTCCTCTGTTCTTCACGTTACATTGCAAATGGGAATGCAATTGCATTCCCTTTTGCAAAGTCTTCAAATCTGCACCAAAGAACAACAACTTAAGCCACTTTCTTCATCTTTCCTCAAAATTCTTTTATTCATCAAGTTTCAACAAGCTTGCATGAATTTATAAAAAAATGTTACTTTTATCTTGCTTGTTGGTCAACAAAATCCACAAAATTAGCAAGAACAACTTGGTTTTAGAGTTGAATAATTCTCATAACTGAGAATTATCACTTACCTACTGTATTAAGCATTCGAATTAAGTTGAGATTGTTGAAACAATTGAAAGAAATTTTATGGATTTTTTTTTTCTTCATGGGTATTGCTTCCAGGAGCTTTTTCTTTGCTTTTCGTTTTGTTCATGGGTTGTCCAGGCTTGTGTTTACTTTCTATTGCTCTAATTACTTCATATTTCAATTTTGATTATGATGGAAAAGTTCTAACTAATTCTTTTAGTTTTTGGTTGCAATTAGCATTTTAATTTATTCTTCTAGTATGGAATTAATTTATAGAGTTTGTTGTAGGATTTTTACAAGCTAAACTTTTTAAGGGGTTCAAGGATGTGAATTTCATAAGAAGTAATTGTAGCCAAAATTCCAACAAACACCAAACATACTTCTCAATTGTTTGCTTGTGTTGAATAAAATTTCGTTGAGATCCTACTGACGGGATTGGTGATAAGCGGATTTTGCACAAGTGAGACATAAGGATCAAAGACTCCAAAACCTAAGAAATTATTGAGCTAAAATTACCTAAGATAGATAGATTAGACATATAGGTCACTCACTTAGTCTCCAAAACCTAATTTCAAGGTAAATAGGTGTAGTAATTTCGATTTACAATTGAATGTAGAATAGGTTGGAATTGCAATTTTGATTTGCAATTACAACTTAGGGCAATGACATTCTTGAGCCCCTCCTTTCTCTAAAAAAATTCTTTTGCAATTTTCATTTCTTTTATCAAGTTTGTTAGTTGTTATTCAATTTTGCAATTTTCGATTCTGTGATTCAATTATGCAATCTTTGTCACTTTAACTTGTAATTCGATTCTGCAATTCAATTATGCAATCTTTGTCACTTTAACTTGTAATTATATTATGCAATTATTTTATTTTTAACAAACACACCAAACCCAACCTTGCTTTTGTAATTCTTAGTTTCCAAGTTGCAATTTTCTTACATTTCGCTTAGCAATAATTTTTGTTACACCGTTTCCTGTGGGATCGATACTCAGGAATACTCCTGTTTTAATACTTGCATCAGCAGTGTGCACTTGCACTGGGGTTGAACGTATTTACTTACTTTTCTTCACCCAAAGTTCACCCGATCACTCATCTACAAAGCAAGCCCTTTACTTCCCTCTCTTGTTGCTTGATTATGCTCATTTCCCTTCTCCCTATGACTAAAGTAAATTGAACGAATACTCTGTTTGCAGGCCTATTAGATTTATTATAGTTTATGTGGATATCCTAAAATATGGACAATGAGGGAAAATGGATAACAACATGGACAAGAACCATTATAATTCATAAGAGAAGACAACAGGTGCTTCAAACTGACCTACACCACAAAAACCAGATAGAGTATTGAACAAATAAGATAGAAACCTACAATAAACAAAACTTTTGGCCAAAATCTGGTTAAACAAAGAAAGCATGAAAACCTCATGGGCAAATTTAACTGATACAGACCAAATTTTCTATAAGCTACAGTCAACATTATGAAATGCATTTCTTTTACTCTTGATTTTTTTTTTCAAAACTATCCCTTTGTTTGTAGAATTTTAGACCACTTTGATGTGGGTGGGGGGTTGTTAAGATATAATAATTTTTTTAACTTGTGATAAAACTTAGGTAGTTAGCTAACTTATTTGGATTTTGCTGTTGTTTTGCTGACATGGTTATCAAGTTTTCTTTCCAAGGGCCAATCTCTGACTGTTTCAAACAACCATAAATTTAGCATAAAGTTTTACAATTATAATATAAACCAAATAAACTTTTTGAACCACTTTATTCCTCCTCTAAACCCATTGGAGTATTGTATTAATATAAAAAAAGATGTTTGTTTTCAATAAATATCCAATAAAAGAGATTTATCTATTCTTTCTTTTTCCCTCTTTTGTTTTACTAAAAAGTGATTCCATTCACTCGAGGAATGGATTTGCACCACTAAAAGTTACAGAGAGCTTTAGTTAATGTAATATATAGGCTACAAACATAGAAAGAACTACATAATACTAGACAATTTTTTTTTTTATAATTTTTAAGAAAAGGAGGGCTTAATGTTAAACTCCAAACTATTTGAGAGGAATATATTCAGTGCTCCTATAAACAGGAATCTTATTCTTAACCCAGTGTTAAAGATGCACAGATTCTCACTATAATAAGAAAAAGAAAAGACCGCCAGTCATGTTCACACCCCTTTCTCTTGGGCAGGAACGACTCAAGGTAGTTCGAGGCCTTTCACCAATTTTTTTTTCTAGGCTTTTTAATTTTGCTAGGTGAAATTTTAAGTTCAATTATATGTTTTAGTACCTAATGTTTGAGTATTTTTTCAATTTAGTCCTTTATGTATTAACATTTTTCAATTTATTCCTGCTGATGAATGTTAATTCTTGGGTTAGTTTTAAGTTTCACATTGTATGTTCCAAGATTGCTAAAATGGAATCAGAAATTCTAAATATTTTTAGACATCAGATTCCTAAATCTGCCTGTCTCATTCAGATAAGAATCTTTCACTCTGCAACCCCTAATTTTTGTTCTGCTTTGTTGAAGAGTGTGGAGAATGTATGAGCTTAGCTGTGAGCATACTCTAGAACATAAATGAAATGCAAGATTCTCTGTTAGGTAAGTACATCACTTTATAAGCATAAGGCAAGCAACATAAGGGTTGTTCATTGAGATTGGAGAGAATTAACTATTCCTTTGCAATAGGTTACAGAGTAGTGAAACCTTAGGAACACTGATCTGTCTTTCTTCCGATGGCTCGTGAAGACGCAAAAAACAAAGAGTGCTGCCACGTAGCAGATGTTCCAAACCAGCCTCAGCCAACAGGTTTTTGATTTCTATCTTATATGCTCTTTTCTTGTGGTGTGTGGGAAGAGTGTGCATTAGTTTCAATAAAAATAGTTCGAAAGAAGTTATGGTAAATCTTGTTTCAACTCTCATTTCAGGAAAAAAGAGTTTTGGATGCCCGCATACACAAAAGAAAGGGAACAGAAACTTCCTTGAAGGATGGTAAGTATAGTTCTTAACCATCAGTTTTTTGTCTTTGCAGTTTCATCTATAATCTATCAGATACTGACATGACATGTTTTCGTTCACTTTCGTAAACATTTTTCTTTCTGGTGTAGTATAAAAATTCAGGAAGACTGTCTTTTTATTGTGCAGATGCACTTGATTTATCTGCTTAATGTGTGTTTCATAAACTAATGGTTTTCAGAATTCTCTGCAGCATCTTTGCTTTATGCTGTTGTTGGATCTGTGATGCTTGCTTTGATGTTAGTGTGACTGACTGATAAACATCATCAGCAGCAGGATTTACACCAGATGCATAACCTATAGCCAACAACCTAGCAATTTTACTGTTAAGGCATGACTGAATTATGTATTCATGTGGATCTATCACCTTCTACGAAATCATCTCTATATTTTTAGTTCAATATTGTAAAGATCTAAATATTTTCCAAATACTTTTTCTCTTCATATTGTCTACTCAGGTCAACATTTATTTAATGGCTAGTCGTCAATTGGAAGTGGGCGGGATGGTGATGAATTGTGTTGGTCCAAACCTTCAAACAGTGACTTAGTGCAACCCGCCTAGAATGGTCATACATACTAAGACCTTATTCACACAGCGAAGAAAGGCCGAAAGGAAAGCGACAGTCAGTTGGCTGCTTTTTGGCCACGCCCCCCTGCAACTAGATACGAGATACTTGATCTAAATTCTAAACTAGAAAATTACATACCATTCCTTGATATACATATAGGAACGTGGGTACATGATATGTAATGTCATCAAGGTCAAAGCGCGAAGCTGGCTCGAGCCACAAAACATTTTCTAAAATAATGTAGGAATCTGCACTTAATTATGCTAGGTCTCAGATAGTTGTTCAGATATTCCAGTGACTGCCATCCTTGTAATTTTCAAGTCAATATAATGAGAAGTGAAAACATATGAAATAGAGAGATTTTCTCATCTACAAATGGGTTACAGCTATATTTTAGTTTTCTTACACGCCTGGCCTCACCAAGCAGAAAAATGCGACTAAAAATCCAAAACGTAAAGAACCAATCTAAAACAGATAGCAATTTGTTTTCTCAACTAAGATAATAACTGAGCTACCGTGGAATCATTGAGAAGCAGGGTGTTTCACCATGGCACAAATCTTGCAGTTTGGAAATCCAGAACAAGACTGGTGGAATATGAGGGTAATTCTCTTCAAAAAGACAAACTTGATTACATGCAAAACAAACTTCGTGTGTTTAGTTATCTAAGTGATCGAGCAAATTTCACTTCAAATGGTGAAACCTTGTTGTTTTATCAGGAAGCAATGATGTTACCTGCAACAACTTGTTTCAAACTGCCCATAAATTGAAACACCAGGTCTTCCTTATTGCCTAAGGTCCTTTTCGAGAGGAACTTTTTTTAACAATGATTTCAAGATAGTCTTAAGAATTCCAGGTGTTGTTCTTATGTTGCTCTTCTATGAGTAGCAAATCTAGAAATAGAGAAGTTCCAGAAAGGGCTCTCTTTTTCAATTCTTTTATTACTTCAAAAATATAAAAGGTGTACTCTGTAAGTAAGAATTCACATTTTTATTTCAATGGAGTAAAGCTATTGGCTATTGCATTCTTAACTATAATGGTTTTATGACTGTGGTTGTTCTGAAAGTGGGTTGAACATCAAAGAAAGATTTTATACTGAGTAAACTGAACAAGAATGTTTATGGACAAAAATCATGGTATATACTATGCTGTTCATATTGGCTCACAGGTACCTTCATTCTTGAAATTGAAATAGCTCCAGCCGTACCAATAGCTTCGCAATGGTTGATTTCAAACTTGAATCACCTTTCTGGGCTAGATCAACAAGCACTGACCAAGCAGTTTCTCCATATTGGATCCTGTGCTCCTCAGTTCTGAATATTCTCTCTAGTATCCACAATGCCTTCTGTTGAGCATCAGTGTGGCATGAGCCTAAAACTTTTAAGAGGGCTTGAACTCCAGACATCTTAACTATGTAGTTGCTTCCATTGTCACAAATTTCATCCTCCAAAAGGGTGGTAAGGGCACTGAGGACAGCTTCATCTACTTCTCTTTCTTCTCCTTTCAAAATTTGGATCATAGGAGGGATTGCATTGGCCTTGACCAAACAAAATGTGCTTTTTATGAAGCATTGCCTTCCATGAACTTCACAAATTGAATCTTTTGAGTGAGGAACACATAACCACCTCGGAGTCCGGGACTTGCAGAGAGAGAGTGAGTTCTGTGACAACTGAGCTAGTGAAGTTGCTGCTTTGCTCTGAGCAATGGGCGACTCGCTTGACAGCAACTTCACGAGTAAAGGAATCACCCCTTGTTCTGCTGAATGAAGCTGTACTTTCCTATCAAATGGATTTGTAAACCGTACTAATAAACCCGCTATGCTTTCTGACAACAAAGATAAAGAAACATCTGAATTAGCCATGCTGGAATTCATGATGGAAATCAAGATGGGCACGAGATTTGCTTTTCTCAGCATATCTGTTATTTTCTTTTGAGTTACAGGAGCATTGCTAAGTATACCAACTGCAAAGACCCTTTCAGATTCGCAATTTGTTGAGAAAATTATATTCAGAATTACACTGACGTGACTCTCTTCTAGCTCTTCTGGTGCATCTTTGGATAGAATATAAAGTAATTTCAAGGCACCAATCTTGATCTTAGCATTATGTTCCATCAAAAAGGGAAAGAGAAGCTGGATTGCACCACTCTCCACCATCTTCTTCCTAACTTCAAGCTCACTAGGATGAGCAGCAATGCTATTGAGTGCTTGTAAAAGGTGATTCTGAATCACTGGACTTGATAAGTTCAGAAGTGAGAGCATTTGCAGAGCCATATCATGGTTGACCAGGATTAATTCTGATTCAGCAATCCTTGCAAGAATCGCGGCTGCAGGTTCTCGAAGAGTCATAAGAACAGAGGTTACAGAGAAAAGGAGTTGGAGCAAAGAAATGACAATTCCAGAACTAATCAATCGCTGGACATTTTCCTTGAAGCCTGAGAGGCTTTGCAATGCGCTTAACGCTGATAATTTAGCTTCAAGCTTTTCAGTACGGAACATTTGGACAAGGGGTTCAATTGCCCCTTCTTCTCCTAGTGAGGCTCTACTTTGTTCAGTGTGCTCCATCCTTGAAAGTCCCGTTGCCATAAGGATCTTATTCATGTCAGAACCTAGAGACATGGAAAGCATTCAACATTAAGGATCCATGAATTGCTTGATCTCAAAAGCATAAATATCATATTTCTTTTATGAGCTTGAAATCCAGAAATTTATAGCTAGAAGAGAATTTAGATCCTTCAGCAACCCATATTCCCAAAGAATTAAACTAAGCAAGTGCTTTTAAACCTTGCAACAACATGATCAGTAATGGCCTGATCCTCACTAGATCATAGACATGATATTAAGATAAGGCATTAGTTCTTCTTAACCGAGCTACTAAAACTGCTCCCAAGTATCTAGTTCTCAAAGAATGTTCTAAAAAAATAAACAAAATGTATACTGGTTAGAGTGTTTGCTAGTCTTTCACTTTACCTTCTTTCAAATGCTGCACCATTGGCTTAAAATAACCAGCTTCTGCCATATAAAGCACATTCTGGGTGTTCCCTGACAATACATTCAACAATTTCCTTGCATCATATGAAGCAATCTGATCATCCCCTTTCAGAATAGCAACCAGCATAACAATACAACCCTGAACTCGGCCAAGTCGTCGCCGTACATTAACAAGATCACAGAGTTCCAACAACAGCCCCACAGCTTCCCTCCTCTCCTCCTCATCCCCAGCCAAAGACTTGACCAATGTTGACAAAGCTCCCACATCTGCCATCATTTCCTGCAAATTATTGTGTTTCAATGTAAGATTGAAAATAACGGTTTAAAAAAGGCTGCAAAAGTCAATTCCACTTATGGTTCTACCTTGCTTGCAGGACTGTTCCAAACAAGATACCTAAGTACTTGAATGATTATTGATCGATTCGCAGATTTGCTTGAACCCAAACGATTCAGCAAAATTGAAATGATTCCCTCTTCATTGAGCCATTCATCATCAACATTTTTACTTTGTATCAAGTCTTTCAAACCCACAACTGCAAGCTTGAATTCATCGTCATTTCCATACTTGAGATGCAGTGCAATGTCACAAACATTAGTGCTAATTCGTTCTTCTTCAATCTCCTCCACTCTCAAATCACATACGAACTCCGTAGTTTGACTCGAAGTAGAAGTTGAAGTTGGGCTGCAACTCTCATTAAACTTCATGTTCATCAGTTCCTTGTGCAGCTCTCCAATCTTCGTTTTGAACTGCGTTGAAACCTCAACAGTAGCAAACAGGACAAGGCCCAAGGACCGGCCAAGATCATGGGCAATAGCTTCAACATGTTTCATTTTTTGGTCGTGGACTTTTATCAAACACTTGGCGCGCTTTATCTCCTTCTCAAGGGATTCAACTGCTTTTCTGATTGATGGGGTGTCCATGATCTTGTCATAGTCCCTCAAATCATTGAAAATTGGTGAGATTTTTTCCAAAACAAGAGCTAATTCAGTGAACATCTCTCTCTCTGTTTCTGAACTCTTCGATATTGAAGCTAACTCATCTGTAGATGCTATAATTTCAGAGACAACCTCTGAGAAGGTTCTGTTTTCCATCTTCTTCACCTCTTTCATCTCTAAATTGAGTTTCATCAACAGACAGAAAGGAACAAAATTTAACAAGAAAGAACAAAAATATATAGAAATGGTTAAAAGGGTCTGAGGAATTCAAAGTAGAAGAATATTATATGGAAACTGAAAATGGGGTGGCAAGTTCTGAGCTTGTGTGATGAGAGAATATAGAGAAACAAGAAGAAGAAGATTAGATTAAAGCCCAGAGAAAAACGACAGAGACTTGCAGTTATATGACCAACTGTAGTTTGTCTTGAGACTTGAACTTTGAATTGGCAAAATGTAATAATAAACATTAAACCCCATGCTTCACGTAATACAAATTTAGAAATATTTCAATAGCAAGAGAAGAAAAAAAGGAAAAGAAAACCAAAAATTTCTCAAAAAAAAAAAAAAAAAAAAAAAAAACTCTTAAAACTGTGGATATATATATTCCATTTAACTTGGAGACTTGAATTTCTAACTCTTTAGTCGGCACTATCGGCAAGACTTTAATTTTAACATCTAAAATTTTTATTAACAACAAATAGTTTCCTCTTATGTTTGAGTTTTAGTCTATATATAATGTTAATATAGCTCAAGTAGTTAGATAATTGTCTCTTTTTATGAATTATATGTTCAAATTGTTGATCTTCTATTTATATCGAAATAATCTTAAAATAGGCAAATCAACTCAGTTAGAGAACCAAGAAATAAATGATTACATTTCTAAATGTGTGAGAATTGAACCACCCTAAGAAAACACAAATGAATGACAACTTTTAAAATAAACAAGTTATTTTAGATCATACTCTTAAAAAAAATCAATTACATTAATAAACTTTAAAATGCTAACACGACATGTTTATTAAACAAGTCTTTGTTGAATGAAGACGTTAGTCATAACACAAGAAGTAGAAAAATTAAATTTTAAAAATTATTCAACAAATGTAGATGGAAGAGCCAACTTTTAATTTTAGAGAAGAAATAAGAGCCTTGTCCTAAGTTATATGCAACTATACATGTATATTTAATTTATAGGGACCAAAAGAAAGTGATTTGATATTTAATTTTATTTTACGAAAAGAATAAATATTGAAAAGTATGTATATATATTGATTTTTATTTATATGGTGCGAGTGTTTCGTGGGGCTTTTGGAAAATGATGTTTTTTGGAGTATTGGGAGGGGAGGAATCAGATACGAGTGGCGGACGGCTATTCCATATGTTGAATTGCTTAGCTAATTCCCCATTTTTATTTGTTCTTTTCCGTCCCTTATACGATGGAATGACAACGACTAATCGTTGACCAAGGCTTTTATGATTTAACTTTAAAAAATAATAATAATAAATTGTGAGGTATATTGTTTTTAGAGGGATATTTTTTTTTTTAAAAATTAACAAAAGTTTTGGAGATTTTTGTAGGTTAGGATATTACGAAGTTGTGTAACTTATTAGAAGGGGTAAATTACAACTTTAGTACATGAATTATGAATTATGATTGGTTGTGTCTATTAGTTAGTCTATATAATTAACAAATAAATTTAATTTTGCCTTTGAACTTTTGATTTTAATTCTAACAAGTTTTTATAGTTAAAGATGAATGTTTTAAATCTTAATTGACATGGTAATTGGACTAAGAAAATCATGATTGTGCACTATGTGCTCAAAGGAATAGGTCAATAAGATAAACTAAAGATGGGTGGGTGAAAATTTTAATTTCAAATGAATTTTACCCACACAATTGAAGTTTTTAGCTGGTAAGCCTTTTGACGAGTTGACCTACTCTTTTATATTATGTTATGTTAAATTATCATTTTTTAATCAGATTAAAAATACGACGCCAACATTTAAATAAAGATGTTAACAATAATGATTAATTATAATCAAAATTGAAATTTCAAGACAAAATCGAGTTCAAGAGTTAAATCGGACATAAATGTGTTAGACTATAGTGAATGTATTGTGTGAAAAAGTATAACATGTTTACTTAGAGCAAGTAAATGTTTAATAGATGTTTTTTCTTTTACACAAAATAATATATATATATATATATATATATATATATATTGAAACAACACAAAATAATATATTTTCTTATGAAGTAAAAAGAATGTTCATACAAGTTTAAATAAGTGGCTTTCGACTCTAATAAGTTTTGAGTTTGTAAAATCTAGATTTGCATAATCTATCTATATTGGTACAAATATGGATTATAAAAGCTATAATTTATTTAATGTGTTTTCACATGTTTATGATTTATATAATTTATTTAATAATATATACAATAAATTTCATAATTTTGAATTTATGTAACTCATGAGACCAATAAATCCATATCTTAAAATAAAAGAAACTCAACTACTGAATATAAGTTTAATTTATCTTTTACACAAAATAATATATTTTCTAATGAAGTAAAAAGAATATTCATATAATTTGAATGAGATATTTCGCTTTCGACTTTAATAAGTTTTGAGTTTTAAAATCTAGTTTTGCATAATCTATCTATATTTGGTACAAATATGGGTTATATATAAAAGCTATAATTTATTTACTATATTTTCACTTTGCACACTTATGATTTATATAATTTATTCAATAATACATTGAATGGTTTTTTTTTTTTTTTGAGTGATACAACATTTAGTCGAGAATACATGTCAATAACCGATGAGTCATACTCACTTTGATATATTGAATGAGTTTTATAAGTTTGAATTTATGTAATTCGTGAGAACAATAAATTCATATCTTAAAATAAAACAAACTCAAGTATTAAATATAAGTTTAATTTTTAGTCAAACATAAATTTCAAAAACTTAACTCATGAGATAACATTCTCCAATATTTAACAAAAAGGCAAAAACTAACAAATTTTAGTTATAATATAATTTAGATGTAAATGGCCAATAGGAGCAATGAAACTCCATTTCATCGAAACCAAAGTCACGCCATTTGCGGTGTTGAAAATATACTGATCTCCTAGTATATGTTTATTACATTAATCCAACTTAAACAATTCGAAATTTATTCAAAAATAAATTTCTAGTTAAAAAGAAAAAGCCACCATGAATTATTAACATAATTACCACGAAAAGTCGGAAAGAAAAAAAAGAAAAATCGAATTTTCAAGAGAAAATGAAAGATTGTCTCTACCATAGCACATTCACATACCACGTCCCTTAGTGACTTAGTCCAACCATCTATCTATATATTTAAAAGAAAATTCTTAAATTTCACTTTCGTTTGAATATTAATTTGATTTATATGTTTCACATCTTGTATATTTATTGAACAAGTGGCCAACATATACGACACTCTCAATATATACATATTTTTCTAAAAAAGGATGACCATAGAAATAGACTTAAATATATTAATATTGGCAAAACCAATTTTTAAAAAATTTACGTTTTGATTTGCACTAAACAGTTGTGTTTAGTGTATTTTACGTGGATATGACACTAGATTGTGTAATTTAATGAAGAAAAATAAGAATAATTTGAGTTCACACGTTATTGACTGCAAATTAAAGTTTTTTTTTGTTCTTTTACGAATTCAGCATTTTGTATCATAGAATCATATATTCAAACTAAAAAAATCGAAATAGTTGGAAGTAAAGGTACCTAAAAGAAAATTTGAAGTAGAGGTGGAAATAGAAAAGAAAAATAATAAAGAGAGAGAGAGAAAGGAATACAAAATTATGGAAAAAAATCAATTTGTCCCCCTTAACTTTGAGGGTTCTATCAATTAAAATTTAAACTAATAATTGTATCAATTTAAACCCTAAACTTTAAAAAGTGAATCAATTTAGATCATTCCTTGATGATTAGTAATTATTTTCACTTGATTTCATTTAAAACAAACTCAAAATCACATAAAAAAAAAAGTATTCTTCTTTCAAAATCCTATCAAAGTAGCAAGAAAAATTATTACATAATTCTTCGTAAAAAAGTAAAGAAAAATTGAGGAAAGGGAGAAGATGTGATATTAATGAAAAACTGATACTATCCATTTAATTTTAGCATATCTCTCTAATATTATGTTAATTTTTACCTTTAAAGAAGTTTTATACAAATGTGAAAGTTATGCATTAACGATTTTAAAATGGAATTCTAATGGAAGGTGTAAATTGATTCATTTATGAAAGTTTAAGATTTTAATTAATATGATAGTTTGGAGTTTTAAGTGATATAATTTTCAAAGTTTAGGGGTATAAATTCTAAGGAACAACGCTCCCAACAAATATTTACTAGTTTGTTGCATGTGAACAAAGCTTACCCGTTAAAACATTACTTTCTTTTCCTAAAATTAGAGATTTGAATATCTATAAAACTATTTTATTATGTTCTATAAAAAAAACAAATTTACTCCTCTAAGTTGTTTTAGTTTTACTTACACTTTTTTAGCTCAACCATTATAGAGGTAGAAGATTGAACATCAACTTTTTTGGTAATAAATATCTTATAATTATGCTTTGATTGAAGTTTCACGATGTTTATATAGAAAACTTTAAAATATAAATAAATTATAAATATAACCAAATAAAAATAGCATGTCATATTTACAAATACAACAGTCTTAACTTCAAATCTAATAACATAATAAAATAAAATAAAAAACTACCACACCTCATATGTAAGTCTGAAAAACATACCATGTGTTGTAAAATTGAGAGGCGAAACCGGGCACCAAAACTTTACCAAAACATATAATAATAATAATAATAATACAAAAGATGAAATATAAAAAGAATATATATATATATAGTATAAACAAAAGAAAGTGGAGATTTATGGCAAATTAAAAACACAAAAATTAGAGAAAATAGGAGGAAAAATTAGTGTATTTTCTTTTCCAAAAATCTCTCTATTTATAGGCAATTTAAGAGAGGATGATGTGGTACATTTGGACACCAATCTATGGCCTTTAGAAGACACTTTGGCTATGGAGAAAATGCCACTTGGCATGGATAACAAATGGGCATGTGGAATGGGCATTTACATATGCCATATTCACAATACCATGGTATTTTTATTTATTATTATTATTTTCCTAAATGTATACTTAGAAATGTATTATTTTATCACGTTATTTGGAAAGAAAAACAATTAAAACCAGTTATGAAAAAGGGGAAAAAAATTAAAACCAAATAGTAAGAAATGAAAGAGTGGCTCCATGGGCCGAACATGAAGGGCCCAAAAACTTAGCCCACTTAAATTAATTAATTATTTTGTTAATGAAATATTTGCAATAAATTTCGTTATATAAAAATGAAATAAAATTTTAATAGACAACTTATCCAATTGACTTTAAAATAAATAAATAAAAGAATACAAATTTTATCTCATACTCAAAAGTAAATAGGTTAATTTTAACATGAACCCTTAGTTTCATTAAATTAAATCGAAAATTTAATTTACAATAAAAAATTATTCAAAATTAAATACAAAGATACTTTATCAACTGAAAACTCATGAAATTTAGCTAACAAGACATCCAAACTTGATCAAGAGGTCAAATGTTCGAATCCCCCATGTCTAAATGTTGTTGAACTCAAACAAAAAAAATTGTATCAACGAAAATTCAAGCCCAATCATAGAAATGAACTTAGCCACAAAGTGAAATAGATAAAAGGATTGTAATTTAGCAACAAAATGCTTAAATAGAATTTTAAAAAGCATCCAATACAATTTTAAAATTTAGCATCTATGAAAATAGTACTGTCCACCATAGCAAAATGTCTAACTAAGGGTATCAACTGTACCATTTATTAAGTGTAGTGTTTGAAAACCAATGAACTAGCCGTTTCTTTCTTTTTTTTCTTTTTTCTTTTAATTAAAATTGACTCCCCTACTTAAATGAGTAAAAAATTGGTGTTGAAGAAAAAAATAAATTCCAAGTTTAGTTATATGAACTTTTAAGTTTATATATAATAGATTTGAACTTTTAAAAGTGTTTTATTGATCCTTAAACTTTCAATTTTGTGTCTAATAGATTATTGAACTTTTAAAATGTCTGATGAATTATTGAACTTTTGATTTTGTGTCCAATAGGTCGTGATATATTTGTAATTTTTAAACTCAATTGATTTATTCTAGACATAAAATTAAAATTTGTTCCTTATAAGACCTTATATTTTAAATTTTGAGTCTAATTTAAAAAAATATCGAAAATGTTAATGACATGTTAAACACAAAATGAAAGTTTATTTTTAGTACAATACATTTTAGTACATCAAATGCGAGGTATGATGATTTAAATTGCAACCTAAAGGAAAGGAGTACATGCTAATTGTTGTTAAACTATGCTCATTTTGGCACACAAAATGAAAGTTTAAACAAAATTTAAAGTTCAAGGACCAAACGAACACAAACTTAAACTTTCAAAGACTAAACATGTAATTTAACCAAATAAAATTGAACTTTTCTATTTTTTTTTTTAGTTAAAATAAACACATTTTAGTCCCTAAACGTTCATGGAGATAACGATTCAGTCCTTGAACTTTAATTTGTAACATTTAGTCATTGTACTTTCAATTTTGTAACAAGGTAGCCCTTAAATTTAATATGTAACAATTTAGTCACTACACTTTAAATTCGTAATAATTCGTGAAAAATATTGTAAAGATTTAATGAGAGTTCTCTTATAGATCAATAAACTCATTAGGGACCAAATGTGTTTATATAGTACAAAGATGATAAAAATTGACACTTAATTTTAATGTGATTTTTTAGGGTAGAAATTAAATTATTAAATTTAAAAGTATAGAGACTAAATTGTTATATATTAAACTTCAAGGACTAAATTGTTACAAAATTAAAAGTACAATGACTAAATTAGGCTAAATTATAAAAAATACTCTTGAATTTTTCCATTTGTTTCAAAAATACCTATATTCTTTCAAAAATTGTAATATTATCCTCAATCTTTCATAAATGTTTTAAAACTACCATTGAAGTAGAAAATCCATTAGAATGTTGGATGAAAAGTCGACGTGGCAGAACGCCGTTTTTCAAACTTAATATTCTATCCCTGCCATGTTATTTCAAGTCACGGCCATGTTGACTTGTCTAATATTCTAACAAATTTCTACTCTAAGAGTATTTTTGAAACGTTTGTAAAAAGTTAAGGGTAATATTGTAATTTTTGAAATAATAGAGATATTTTTGAAACAAATAACAAAGTTTAGAGGTGTGTATTTTTTTTTTTTTATATAATTTAGCCACAAAATTATTACCAAATAAAATTTTAAGCCTAAATTGTTATTTCCAGAAAATTAGGAATTAAAAGTATTTTTTAACTCATATTTTTTTAAAATAACAATTATATTTTGACAAACAATATTAAAAAAAAAAAAAAGAGTAGAAAAATAATACAACAACCTGATTCTGATCTACAATTTGCCGCCAGTTTCGTTTACGTTTCGCCACGAAGCCTTAGCTCGCGACCTTCTTGCATGTAAAATCCGCCACGTATCATCGACGACGGCAGCGGTTTCCTCTCTCTCCTCTCTCCCTTCAGATCCTCGACGGAGCCGTTTTAGGGGTGTAATATGCTAGCTTAGCTCCTGGAATGGAAAAATGAATCCAGGAAGTTTGTTGGCTTCGGCAGCCATTAACATAGGCTTAGCCTTCATAGTTCTCTCCATCTTCTCCATCCTCAAGAAGCAGCCATCAAATGCCACCATATATTACTCTCGCCGGCTGTCGCTCGGCCACCGCATTTCATTTGAACCTTTCACTTTCCGTCGACTTCTCCCTTCCGTCGCTTGGATTCCTCGGGCTTTCCGTGTATCGGAAGATGAAATACTCTCTTCCGGTGGCCTTGATGCCCTCGTTACCATCAGGCTCTTCAAGTTCGGGTGCAATTTCTCGGCATTTTCACTTTTCATTTCGCTTCGTGGGCATGTTTTTGATGGATTAGTACATTATTGAATCTCGATGGGTTAAATGGAGAGGGAATTGTGAATTTTCTTTAAAAGATTTGATCATCCGTCGTTTGAAATGAGAGAGTATAAATTTAAACTTAATCTGGTTTGCTTCTGGATGTAGCATAAATTTCTCTGTCGTGTGCTCTGTTATTGGGTTGGTGGTTCTTCTCCCCGTAAATTACTTTGGCCAGCAGAAACCGTTCAGGACCTACCATTCTCTGGATTCTTTCACAATATCCAATGTCAGTGGAGGATCTCATTGGTTAGTATAAATTCTCCCAATGTTCAAACTACGAGTTTATATACTCGTTTCTGTAGTTTTATTGAAGCCGTTGATGCATGTCAATCTGTATCTGTTAACTTGAAAACACTTTTGGATTAAGCTAAACAGAAAGAATGAAGAAAATAATATAGTGTTCAACCAATCACATCACATTCACACTCAATCCTCTGACTTTAATTCTGCAACTCACTTAAATGCATTTGTTACACAGTCTAACGAAACAAAGCAGATACAAGTACATAACTGAACAGCTGGAACTAGACAGGAGAGTTAGTTCATCTTAACTAACAATGCCTCATTTTACATTTGTTCTTCAGTCACATTTAATGGTTTTCTAGTTCTTCTAGCCCTAGTTTAATTAGTACCTGATTTACTGTATGTTCTTTATTGATTTATTCCTTTTCCACAGGCTTTGGGTACATTTTTCATGCTTATGCTTCATATCATTGTATGGAATATACCTCTTGCATAAGGTGACTACTGACCCTAAAGAAGCATTTATGTATATTTGATACGTGGAAAATGAGAGTTTAACTGCATCCATGACTTTGTTTCAGGAGTATAAAGGGATATTGGTTAAGAGAATTCAACAGCTTAAGAGCATGAGACAACGACCTGATCAGTTTACTGTTCTAGTTCGGGAAGTTCCCTTATGCATTCAACACAAGGCTCGTGGGTGTAATGTTGAACACTTTTTCTCAAAGTACCATCCATGTACTTATCATTCTTATCAAATATTATCCGATGTAAAGGAGCTTGACCATTTGTTGGTAATGTTTAGAACTTGTTGAGGACTTGAGAAATAGTTCTTATTTTACTCTAATGTTTTTATTAAAGACTTCTGATGTAGACAATTATTTGCAGAAGCAGACAAAGTCTACCATGGAAAAGATTGAGGAAGAAAGAAAAAAATTCAGTTTTCAGAATGATAAGAGAGAACCCTTGCTCTCATATACATCTCAACAAAATGCTTTAAAAATAGCTCTCCTTGAGGAAAAGCTTCGGAAGTATCATGATATAATTCATAACTTGCAGGTTCAAAGTGCAACTATGCGCATGATAATTTTACTAGATTCAGTAATTACATTTCAGTGGTAATTTGTAATCATTCTAGTATTGGAGGTTACTTGATTATGAGCATTCTTTTTACTTACAAAACTAGAAAAAATCTAGTCATTTTGTTATTCAGATGCTTTCTACTGACCAGGTGTTTTGTATTTGATATTCCTAGGGCAAAATAGTTCATCACATCTCTTTATGTTGAATGATGGTATTAGATGATAGTATGCAACCCTATTGGTAACTTAAAATCTGTGGATTCTTTAGGTACATAATACAACACACTACTTATCATTTAATTCTTTCATATTCTGTAGGAGGTTCCTGTAGCCTTTATTACATTCAAGTCCCGTTTGGGTGCTGCATTGGCTTCTCAGTCACAACACTCCTTAAATCCTCTTCTGTGGATCACTGAGTTGGCTCCAGAGCCAAGAGATGTATCATGGAAGAATTTGGCAATCCCTATTAGACTATTGCCCCTTCATGAATTTGGAGTTATTGTTGGGGCATCCCTTCTTACAATTTTCTTTGCAATCCCAGTTACTGCTGTTCAAGGAATAGCCAAATTTGAGAAATTAAAGAAGTGGTTTCCACCGGCCATGGCAATAAATATGATGTAATTATATTTTTGTGGCATTTCTTGTCTTATATATGAATATAAATCCCATATATTCACGTTGCTTTATTTTTCAATCGACTCCTATTGTCCATTTTCATAGTTTTTTTTTTGTTTGGTAAAAATATCAAGTAGTACAATTCTTTTTTCACATAACCCTGGGTTTCATTTGATTGGATGATGTGTTATGTTGGCAAGAGGCTTATGTCATATCATTCCATTGTCACCATTCCACTTACAGCCATACAAATAAGCAGTGAAAATTGGTTCTTGTAGCCAAATAAAATCATACTTTTGCTGTTGATGGATTACTATTATTCACTTCTCAAAACCTTGAGAGCTAGTGTAATATCTGAAAATTTGAATGAAATGTGCTTACCCAACAACATACATATCATTAAACCAATAATGTTACTTCTTCTTTGTATTATTTCTACACCAGATCCTCTTTCTGCTATCCTATTTATTAGACTGCATCTATGAGGGGTCTAACGTATCAATTTTTCCTTCAGACCAGGATTAAGCTCCATTTTGACGGGTTATCTTCCCAGTGCAATCCTAAATGGATTTATATATGTGGTCCCTTTTGCAATGCTTGCGATGGCCAAACTAGCAGGCTGTGTTTCAAGGAGTAAAGAGGAGATAAAAGCTTGTAATATGGTTTTTTATTTTCTGGTGGGAAATGTGTTCTTTTTGAGTTTGATATCAGGATCTTTACTTGATGAAATTGAAGAATATCTTACACATCCTAAAAACTTCCCCAGTCATCTTGCAAGTACTGTATCTGCTCAAGTATGCCTATTCTCTTGTTCATAATTTCTCACTGCTTGCTACGTTGGCTTCCCCTTCGATCATATTGTCAAATACAGACAAAACTATTCTAGAAATGGCCATGTATTTTTCCCGAGTGTATTTGATTCTTGAATTCATTGCATTCATGCTTGGACAAAATTATGAGCTTTCAATATTTAGATGCCCTTCGTTTTTAAAACTTTTTAATATGAATATTGGTTGAAGGTTGGTTTCTTTGTGTTACAGGCTGATTTCTTTGTGACATATATATTGACGAGTGGCTTATCAGGATTTTCTTTGGAGATTCTTCAACCTGGTTTACTATCTTGGGATCTTCTGAAGTCATGTATATGTTGCAGTGGAAAGGAGAAAGAAGCTTATTTGTACTCTCTTCCACATTCTAGAATTATCCCTTTCATCTCTCTCTTCCTACTCATTGGCATGGTATACGCAGTTGTTGCACCGTTGCTGCTTCCATTTCTCATTGGCTACTTCTGCTTGGGCTATGTTATATATGTCAATCAGGTTAATGCTCTCACTAGTCTTATACCCCAAATGGTTTTTCTTTTCTTTTATTTGAAGTCTAGCTTCTACATGACTTATTTTAAGCTTACTTCTTGCAGATTGAAGACGTTTATGCAACTACTTATGACACATTTGGGCTATATTGGCCTCACATTCATCACTATATAATAATAGGGATCATTCTAATGCAAGTTACTATGATTGGCCTCTTTGGCCTCAAGTCCAAGCCAGCAGCTTCCATTTCCACAATTCCACTACTTCTGATAACTTTATACTTTCACGAGCACTGTAAGAGTCGATTTCTTCCTACATTTCACTGCTACCCAATACAGGTAACTTCTACCTTGTGTATTTTTTTATTTGTATTTGAAGTAGAACAGAGTTTTCAATAGGCGCCACTCTGAATCACATACCTGTGGTGTTGAATATTTTACTAGCTTCCTTATTGGCAAAAGTTTACGAAGGAAATTTACATGGAAGCTTCTAGTTTTGACACCCAAAGAATACAAAATGGTTGAGTGGTCCCCAGCTCAATAAACTAAAGAAAAACTAAAAAAAAATCTAGACAAACTAAACCTAGGATGTTCATTGTAAAGTTTGGTTAGTCTAAGAGATGTATTGGAACTAACCTGATTGTTTGAGGTGCAAATTGTCCTACTCAAATGACTCAAATGATGAATCTAACTCAACCTAACCAAGTAATATTTAGGTTGAGCGGTTCCAATCTTTTATTTAAAAAATTATGAACGAAATAGCAAAATAATGGTATTCAACAATCTATTTGCCTACTTTTAACACTTTGAATTAAAAATAGTATTTGAACCAATTAATTTCTAGATTTTGTTGGACTATGAATCAATTCAATCTTGCAATCTATGTAGTTCAACTTATTTGGATCTAAACTAATTTAGACAAGTTTATATATCAACTCAACTCAAACAATTTATGTTGGGTTGATTGAGTATTTTGAGTCTCCTTAAAAGCTGCTGGAAATATCATAAACTGCTCTTTTTTTTTTATGCTAACACATAAATTAAAGTTAGGTTAATTGCTTTGATCAGGAGGCTATGGAAAATGATGAACTTGATAAAAAGAGTGATGAATTGGAAGTTAACTATGAAAAAGCAGCCGATGCTTATCGCCTGTCCTGCCTGCAACCTCCGGACTTCTTACTGGCATCAGTGTCAACCTCCACACAGCCATTAGTAATTTCAACTTGATTTCAAGATTTACCAAGTTTGATAGACTCCTTTGTACAATGTAGTTTAGAATAAGTTTTGTGGAAAAGCTCATCTGAATTTGGTCCTGACCACCGTTTATGAACAAGAACATGTGACGTCGGCATTCAATAAAGTTGGATCTTTAGCTGGTTCATAGCGTAGTATTGATTACACTTTTATTTTCTGGGTACTTTTATTAAAGCTTCAATGACATGATGATTACTATAATGAAGTGTGATTATCATAATACATATTTTTATCATATCAAGTATATTTTCAAGGATAGTGGGGGAAGACTGGTGAAACTTTTAGTTTGTCAATGGCTGGGAATTTTGGAATTGGTTTATTGAAAATGGGATATTTTGTTGGAATTGGCTTCAAAAAGGGCTTCTTGAAGAATGGTTTATGGTGAGGTAGGAACTTGAAATTCTCTTCTTGGTTTCGCGTCTCCACTTTTGGTTACATCAGCACCTGCATAGAGAAAAATGGAAACAGTCTTCATAACTAAAGAGAGGCAAATTTGGTTCTAATAAGCCTTATCTATATGGAAGGCTTTTTGATGAGTTTGCTAAAAGTTTGCAGAAAGCTTTAATTATATAGCAGAACTCTGGTGAGGCGTTGTTGACAGATACTAATTAGGAGGCTACCATACTGTTGAAATTAATGGCGAAAGAAGGTCCGTAACCTCACCACCTTTTCTGTTCAGATATCATTGTTATTCAATTTGGTATCCAACTGCTCCCTCAAAATATTTGTATGAGAAAGATACAAATTTCCTTATTAACTGATCATAAATCTACTGTGCACCTGTACTCCCAGCTCCTTTCTTTTAAGGGTTTGTTCAGATTTTGCTCGGATTGATGATTATTTATTGTTACTTATCTCACCGCCTTCTTTACTTTATGTTCTTTTCTATCCCATGAAGTAACCAAGCAATATGTTAGCTGTGTGAGGATACCAAAAGTTCATGCTAATTTGAGTGCAGAATTATGAGGATCATAATGTTTGTACTGTATCAAAGTATTCATATTGATTTTTATAGATTCATTAAGGATTGTTTTGGAACTATTATTAAGAATGGTTTCCTTTGAAAGTTGAAACATGTTTGGATAACTATTATTTACAAGTTACTTTTTCTTTAGTTTTTTTTTGGTTTGCTATCATAGATATCCTTTTTTGCTTTTAGCTTTCCTTTAATTTTTGGGAACAACTAAATTCATTCTTCAGTTATTTGAAGTTTATAATTACCATAACTTCACTAGCCATCCACTATTCTTGGAAACAATTTGTTTTCAGAAACAGAAAAAGATGTTCCTAAAATTGGCTCCCAAATAGTCTCACAATGTGCTAAATGATAAGGACAACGACCCTCCACATATCCCCACAATGGTACGATATTGTCCACTTTGAGCATAAGCCCCAATGGTTTTGTTTTTGATTCTCCCAAAAGGCCTCATACCAATGGAGGTAATTGTCCTCATTTATATACTCATGATCACTATCTTCCCTAGCCAATGTGGGACATTTGTTTGCACTACTAACAATCTCCCCTAGAACAAAGTACCACATTTTAGCCTCCCTCGAACAAATTCGTCCAACTCCCAACTGAGAGCTTACTCTTCATCTGGAGGCAACATCCAAATAGAGCACAAGGCACTGATCACATTGTGGGATATTCCTTGATGGTGGCGATCACACCATCTACCAACTTCTCCCCTTGAACAAAGATCCACCTCCTCTATCAGGCAAACGTATGATAGAGTTATATTTGTTTGTTGCCACAAGCTCTTTTTTGTCAATTTGGAGATTCATCCACAATGTCGTATAAATATAAGGCTCACTAATCTTTGTTCCACTTTGAGGATTTCTTCAACACACAGCTAGGTTTAAGACCATGGCTCTGATACCAATTGATAAGGACAACGACCCTCCACATATCTCCACAATGGCATGATATTGTCTACTTTAGGCATAAGCCTTCATGACTTTGCTTTTAGTTCTCCCAAAAAGCCTCATACCAATGGAGATAATTTTCCTCACTTATATACTATGATCACTCTCTTCCCTAGCCAATGTAGAACATTTGTTTGCACTCCTGACACTGAATTCCTGGTACAAGGAGTAATTGCTCTCATAAACAAGTGTAAAATGGAGATGCATAGAAACTTTGTAGTGAAGGTAATATGAATATATCATGGATCAAAATACACACTGACACAACAGTGTTTATTTATTGCTATATTGCTTTATCAACCACATCATTTTTAGCATAACAGCAACTTACATGTGTAAAGGAAGCTCACTCTCTTTATTTTCCCCTTCCAAAACAAATTCTAATTGTTTTCTTCATATATCTTGACTCCTAGCCTTGAAGGCTTCTTCATAAACTTACTTCTAAAATGAAACTATATATGCTAAAAGCTTAAGGGTAATAGATGTGTTCTAAGGTTTGAGCATACTTTCATGGATGGCTTGGAAAAACTGGTGGACAATGGGTTTTGGAAATGGTTTCTTGAAGATTGGGTGATGAGGAATTGGTTTCTTCACAATGGGATGTGGAATTGACTTGAAGAAGGGCTTCTTGTACAATGGTATGTGATGAGGAAGAAACTTGAATTTCTCTTCTTGGACTTCTTCTCCATTTTTGGTTATATCAGCACCTGCATAATGAATCATATGAAAATGCTCTTAGATACTGTTTCAGATGGCTAAAATTCATGGTTAAAATTAAAGGGTGTTTAAGAGTGGTAATCTCACCAGCTTTTTCTGCTTAGGATATGCACTAGCATACAATCTGATTTCTAGCTGCCACCCATACTTAACACCATTTACTAACCTTTTTTCATTATTATAGGATAACCAAATTCTATATTGATGTAATAATGGTAAAACATGTGCATTTATTTTAAAATTATTTTTTCAGATTCTTTTTGTAATTATACAAGTTTTGAAGGAATGCTATATAGTTTTCATATTGGCAATATTGTAGATGGTATGCCCTTCATTTTCTGCCTACTTTTTTACACCAAGTGGGTATCTCTTGAAGCCTAATCTTATTTTTAAAGGAATAATAAAATTAAATGCTAATAACTTTTCTAACTTCCTCATTCTTTGATTAAATAACGTTAGATTTTGTTCTACTTCCTCTTAACTCATGAGTGTAGTTATTTTCTTTAAAATCATAGTGAATTTGTATAAAAAAAACTATATGTGGCAGGTTCGAATTCTCTCTACTAAGTGGAAAATAATCATATGTATTAACTTAAATAATGTAGTTTTAATTTGATCATCTTTTGGAAGGCTTAAAATTGTTTGGGTTTAAGAGGGGAGGTTACTAATTAGCAGTCTCAACCTTTTTTTCTTTTTTTATTATTATTTTTATATAAGATTCATTATTATTTGATTTGATTTCCAACTACCACCTTTTCTCAATGGGAAAGGACCCCTGACCCTTTTATTCTTTGTCTTCTATTTTCTAAAAGCAAATTTCTAAAGGTCCATTACAGAGAATTATTTGAGCTCATTATGAGTCCATTCTTCATATATAACAATCTTATTCATCAAGTTTATTTCTGCTCGTGTATGTTTTACATAGAACGGTGAAATTAATCAGTATTTGTTCCTTCTGTAGCCGGCACTTGAAATCGTCATGGACTGAGTAGTCTATGAAAATTTTAGAAGATCAAGAGAAGTTGGTTCTCTTTTTCTTAATAATATTGAACTAAAGAAATATTCGTCAATTCATAGGCCATGTGGTTGGAAATACACACACACATATATATAGGGTTTGAAAAGTACACACTGTTGTTTGCAAGGGGTTCAAAATGTTGTTACAATCTTAAGAGCATTTGGCTCGTTCTTTGCATAGATGGTTGCATTTTTTTCAACTTTTTTTTTTAATTCAACAATTGTGGAGATGGAGGTGGAGGTGAGGATCGATTAATCGACTTTTGAGATAATAATCGATGTCTTTATCTACTAAGCGTTGTTCGGATTGACGAATTTTTTCAACTCTTTGGGCTTAAGTATGGTAAAAAAAAAAAAAAGGTAAAAATCAAATTTATACCTCTAAAGTTCGGGAGTTGTACCACTTAAAATCTCAAACTAATAATTGTAACAATTAAAACTCTTCATAAGTGAATCAATTTGAAACCAGTGATGCTTAATTTTCATACATGTATAATATTAAAGAGAAATATTGAAATAAGATGGATGGTAACATATTTTCATTAATATGATTGGTTTTTCATCTTCTCATCTTCTTTTATTTTTCTCAACTTATTTAAGAAGAATTATGTGATAATTTTTTTGGCAGAATTTTGAAATATATATTATTATTTTTTATTTAAGTGATTTTTAAGTTGATTTTAAATGAAATCAAGTGAAAATAGTTATAAATCACTAATGAAAGTTTAGATTTAAACTAATATAATTATTAGTTTGGAGTTTTAAATTGATATAACTGGTTGGATAAAACTTGGTGTGTGAGATTTTGTACAGTATTGTGAGAATAAATGGAAGTTTGTTGTATGCAGGGGAATCAGAGAGGAATATAAGATGCCAAAGTAAGCATAGCACAAGTATAGATTACGCACCAGCAAATAGTACAAGGAATAATATTCCGAGACTGATCCACAGGAAAATTATGCATTTATCAATATTACACTGAACACAAAATGCACTATAGTAAGGTAACTGTTTAACAATGATTTATGGTGTAGTTTTTCAAGTAAAGATACGCAAATGATGCAATGGTTTGGAGCAAGACTTGATCCATTGATTTTACCCTTGAATCTATGCGAGGGTACTCCGCTCTCACTATGATTTCAAGCAATGGAAAAACCTTGTCTGTCTACATAGGATTCCCCACATGCAAAGATTTATGGTGTGGTTGTTTTATGTCTAAAGCAACTTAGGGGCTGTTTGGGGCACTGAGTGAGTTATAATAACATGGGTTATAATAGTCTGTAGGTTATAATAGTCTGTAAAATAATATAATATTATTTAAAATGCAGAGTTGTTTAGTGTGGGGTTATAATAGTCTGCGTTTGGGATGCAAAGTACTCCACAGGTTATTATAATCATTGCCCCAAACAACCCCTTAGTGTATTAAACACTCTCTCGTTCAATTTGGGTATTTCTATACACCTTAACCTTCTTGGTACAAAAACACGATTTTAATTCACATTGACTAGCCAAATGGAAAGAAACATTAAAAAAAGTAAACACTCCCAAAAAAAAAAAAGATTGATCAGAAATTGTCAAATCACTAAGAAAATGTTAAAGCATAAGTTGAGTGACAAAGTCTTTAATGTAAAGTTAGCTGATCATATTACAAAATACTGTAAATAGAGTCTAAAAATGCAGAAAACAATGGTGTAGAAGCCTCTACAAAATTGAAACTGCTATGGGAAAATGGAAAATTAACAAATTTTTTGCTTTTTGCAGTGAGAAAGACAAAGGCAAGGAAGCAAAGAGAAGTTGGTAAGAATCAAACCTTAGCTCCAAGTAAGATCATCAAGAAGTCCCTATAGTACCCAGATGTGTTGCCAAAAACATCGTCATCGAGGTTGGTTTTGAACATGTTGGAATACTCCTCTTTAATTTTCATGGTATCTACCTCAGCTCGGCTTACAATTACTCTAGTTAGAGAATCTTTATCTATTTCATGTCCAACAATGGCCTTGTTGATTACCTGGAGAAAATTTTCACAATGGAAGCATCAATTTCTATTTCCATGTAAGATGATAGTAGTATTGTAAAAAAACTTCTTTGAATTTCAACCATAGATTATTTTCATGAATGTTCTTTGAGTAATTCTCCTTGTTAGCAAGATCTAGAGATGTTTTGGTAATATTATTGACTCTTGATATAGGTGGTGTATTTGGTGTTATATCTGCCTTTTCATTTTTTTAAAAAGATTCTCAAATTTGTATATAAAATTTACAAGCAAAATGTTCGATTTTTTAGATCCAGTTTGATAATCATTTGATTTTTTTTTCATTTTCAAAACATTAATGAATTTCTGTACGTTTCTTTTTTTGAAATTTAAACAAAAGAGGGGGAAAAGAGGTCGGAGGTAACCGGTGACCAAAATAGAGTGGCATTAATGAAATGGCAGAAGTAAAGAGAGAAATATTCAAAGTTTGTGAAACAAATTAATGGGTTTATCCTACACAGTATTTCAATCTCATGAATAAAGAAGAGGCAAAGTACCAGAAACAGATATTTAATTCTCTTTCTTTCATCTTTTCTTATTTTCTTTTTCCATGAAAATAAATTTTTACAAATACAAAACGAGTGTGAAAAACAAGCAAACAAACTAGAAGGAAAGAACATCTCACATATGCAAAGTGCTTTTCAGGAGCGTCAATGCACTCGATCACAACTTTGAAGAGAGATTCAAAATCACCAGTTCCACATTTCACAATGTCCTGTAAACGCGACATAACTGAACTTCCAAGAGGGTAAATGAAAAGACAAAAAGACGAAAAAAGAAGTTACAAACCGCTTGATATTAAAGGTTGAACCTTATCAATAGGATTTCCATACTTCTGCTTATAGCATACAAAAGTTGCTCTAAGCTGAAAGATATTATGTGTGCGGAGGAAAAAAATGACGTCGTCGTCGTTTAATTGCTTCGCTTTGATAGCATTATGTAATAAATCTGCAAATCACTCGGCCTCCATATTTTCCACATTTTTACCTATCCTGTAGGCATCCATCATAGCATTTATAAGCTGCGCGGTACCCAAAAGAAAGGTTGCAATTAATTTTTAGAATTGTATATGAGAATCATAACCTCAACAATAATGCATACTGCACGAAGAAAAATGAGTACTCTATTCATTTTTTTAGTTTTTTTCTTTTAAAAACTAAGTTTGTTCTCTTTTACCTTTTAAAAGGATGAATACCTAAAATTCTGAAACAAAAACAGACATTTGAAATATCTACATTTTTGGATTGTACAACATTCCTAAAAAGAAAATAATCAAACCAAAAAGATTTCAAGGAAACAAGGATATTTTTCAAGAGAAATTATAGAATATGTAAAAACCAAATGGTTGTCAAACAACCTCTAAATGGAATTGAGACTACGTCAACCTTTTTACCTTTTTAAGGGGCATGGAGACGGTGGAGGAAATGTGTTCGTTGAGCGAGCGATTAAAGAGAGAATGATAGGCTTCCTTTAATGCCCAAAGATGGAAACGAGATGAGACACATGCTATCTCAACTAAGACTTGCAGCTCATGAATGCCTTTCTTGGAGGACCTTAAAGCTTCATTTGCCAATCTTGCATCCCTCTTTTCAGGATCATATGCCCACAAAATTGCAGCTTTCTACTCATAAAAAGCTTAAATTAGACATGGCTAAGGGGGAGGATAAAAAACTAGTACACATGATACTAGCTAGTCACTCAATTTCAGACTTAACTTTAACTTTTATTAATTTTTACTCGAGTTTTCTCATCCAAAAGCTAAAGCATGAGGGAGCAGAAAATTAAATTAGACCAAAGACAAATTATTTAGACTAAGGCATAGCATCAAAACAATGGAAGGAATTTGTTTGTTCTAATTGGCAATGAATCTTTAGACTAGAAATCTATACCAGAAGAAACATAAGTATGATTAGTGATTGAGATTTGTTAAATTATAATTAGGAAGCAATATAATGAGTTCATTCATACTCTAAAATCACCGGAGAGTTGAGAGTTGATTTGATCAATGAGCGAGTCGTTGTATAGGTCGAGATATGTGTCTCTAATTGACTTCCTTTGGTTTGCATTTCTCTGTCCTAATATCCTTATAATAATCAATGCCTTCTCGTGATCCATTCCGCATCCTAACTTATGAGAACATAATGTGTTACATTGAATAATTTTGAGCTAGCTGAAAAATCAAATGGGAATTAAATCCACAGATAAATGAATGCAATTAACATGGGGCTAATTAAGTAGTAATTAAATTAAATTGAAAGAGAGGAATCAAAAAATGTAAAGAGAATTAATTAAGGATATTGAGATCGGAGAAAACAATAACCAACCATGGAAAGCTTTGTTGAGCGTATCACAGTCCTCGACGGGAGAAGGAATGGTCTCCGGCACTCTCACAGTTCCCATATTCTCCGTCCGAGACCTATCCTTCGCCGCGCGGACATATACGTCCATAGAGTAAAATCCCTCATCATACAAGAATATTCTCGGTGAGGTCATCACAACGTGACTGATATTTTTCACTTTTGGATAGAGAGATGAGTATTTCAAATATATATCCAGAGGTTACTAGGTGAGATGTAAATTATTGGATCTACATCTAACAGTTATTATGAGACAGTTTTATAACAACATACGGTATTGCAGTTATAAATACACGAAAGATTATTCCATGATTCGACCACAATGAGATCCTCTTCTATTATGTGCCACGTGGCGGGTTAACCATTAGCCTAGTTAACTTGTTTTTTGTTTTTTAACAAATTGCCTAACCATCTGTGCCACTTTCTCTCATTTCTTTTTTCTTTTTTTTTTTTTACTTTTTTTTATGTTGTTACGATTTTCTAGTTGACCATTTTTTTTTCTTTTTCCCAACATTTAGTTTATTCTCTCATTCTTTTTCTTCTTTCTTTTCATTTAAAATTTTCATAGTTTGTTAAGATTTTCACTTGACTAAACTAGATTTTTTTATTTTTTTTTCTCTTTTTTCTTTCCATTTAAAAATTTTAGATTGACTCCTAAGCCTTTTTTTACGTTAAAATTGAGTCTCTCCTCTTTTTTGTTTTTTTTTTGGTTGGTAAGCTATTTTTTTTAAATATAGTCATTGTTAAACTAATTTGAACGATGTTTTTCAAATATTTTTTATAAATTTGTTAGATAAATTCAAAATTAATAAATAAAATGTTATGTCTACCAAAAGTAATGTTTAATAAATTATTTAGTTGACAAAAATCAAGCATATTACATTGGCTAGAATGACATTTAAAATTTTAGTTAAAGCAAGAACACTATCTACAACAATAACTTACCATTGTTTATTGTATTCCAACATGGTGAAAATATATGGAACAAAAATGAAAAATAATGGTTAGCAGGTTTCAATTTAAGAAAGAAAAAATTGTCTTTTCAAAATTAACCAACATTACAATTAACTAATTTTTTTTTAAATAATGCATTAAATTCAAAGTTAATTAAAATAATCATGACAATATTTAGGGTAAAAAAAATTCTATATGAATAAAAAAAATAGAACTAATTAATTAAGGATGCATATCTTTGAAATGTCAATGTTCAACATCATTTTCAAGATTACCTAAACCGGTAGAATTTAAATCCTGCATAATGTAAACAATAGTTAAAATTAATATATACAATATTAAAGGGCATAATATTAATTATTAAATAAAAAATAATAACTATAAGCTCGTTAATGTAAAGTAAAAGAACGTAAGAAAATAAGAGAGAAGAGAAAAACATAAACGAAAAGAGAAAAGTAAAAAGGAAAAAGGAAAAAAGAAAAAAAAAAGATAATGAATTATTAAAAGAAAAAAGATTATGATGAAAGAGAGAGAATGAATAGAAAGAAAGAAATCAAAAAATAAAAATAAAAAAGAAGAAAAAAACAAAAAGATTAAAAAGTATTAAAAGAAAAAAAATAGAATGGAAGAGAGAGAAAGAAGAGAGAGGAGAGATGGGCAAAAAGAGAAATAGGAATATATGCATGAAACCTGGAAAAAAAAAACAGAAACAGAATTTGATAAACTACTTTTTGAAGTTTCTCAAAATCTGCCATTTTTTTAGAAATGTTTCTAAAAAATTTAGAAATAAGAAACAAGATTGTTTATCAAACACGTCTGTTTCTTGAAAAATGAGAAACAGGAACAAGAAACAGGAAACGGGAACGTTATCAAACGAGCCCTTAACTGCCGCCATCTCACAATATAGAGAACAGTATAGAAACTTCTATGGTCAAAGTAATATAATGTATATATTTTATTTTAATGGTTGCATTATATTCATCTCAACACGATTAATTTTTTTTTTTTGTCAAAGTAAGCGTAAGCATAGTTTAAGAGTAATTGGCATGTACTCTTGATTAAGTGGTCAGATGTTTGAATTCCCCAACTCCCAAATGTTGTTGAACTCAAAAAAAAAAAAAAAAATCAAATTTTAAGCAAGACCAAATATAGTAAATTTCCCATTAATTCATGCATGATTTTTCTTTTCTTTTGTGTTTATTGTGAACACTTATTCTTTCTTTATCACTCCCTGCATGTAAAGGCTTTTATTAAAGCTTCAATGACATGATGATTTCACCATAATGAAGTGTGATTATCATAATACATATTTTTAATTAGCAGATTAAACTAAGTATATTATCATGAAAAAATTGATAATATATCCACCCATTTGTGTGGGTTTGATCACAAGGAAATCAGCCTGGTGCATGTGGGAATGAACTTGAATCTTATTATGCATATTTTTTAACTTGCATAATCAGGCTCCATTTGGTAACTATTTTACTTTTGATTTTTAAAAATTGTATTTTCTCTTCATTTCTCTAAAATGGATTTCATATCTCTTAAGAAAATATTTGAATTCTTCGCCAAATTCCAAAAACAAAAAGAAGTTTTGAAAACTACTTTTTTTTTTTTTTAAAATTTTCAAAACTTAGTTTGGTTTTTTAAAACATATATAAAAAATAGACATGAATAAAACAAGGAAACTCATAGGTGAAAGTAATATTTATAGGCTTAATTTTCAAAAATCAAAGACTAAAAAGCTAAATGGCCATTATCAAACGAGGTCTTAATGTTGAGATATCAATCTTGTGTACCATATGATGAGGATGATAATACACTTTGATCGGTCAATTCATTATCAACTCATCTATCATGATCTTTTCCAATCGCATCAAACTTTGCTCTTTTAAGTTTTAATCATTTTAATTGATCTTCTCCTTGGAGGATAATATTCCTGTTTATAACTGATTTTCATTGACATTCATATTTTGTGAACATCTACCCTTATGTTAGCAGAAGAAGAAAATTCTCATGTTCCACCAGAATCTTGCTGTCATGCATTCCTCCTTTTTTTTCCCAATAAGATTTGTGTGGTATCTTTTCTGTTCTCTCTATTATTACTTTTTTGTTTAGTTTTTTTTTTCTTCTATAATTTGCATAAAATTTCTATAATTTTTAGTAAGTACTTTCTTTTCTGTTAATTGGTTGGGTCTAGGAACAGATGAAAAGGCTTTTAGTTATTGGTGCCAAATCTTCATTATGACTATAATTAAAGATTAATCTCACCAGAACCATAGTTGTTCCAAAGAAAAATAAATCAAGTAATTAATATGTTAGCTGTCTGAGGATATTAGGTTCAAAACTTTTTCAGAGCACTATACCAAGTTAATTCTAAGGATGAGGATCATAATGTTTGTACTGTATCAAAACTTTCACATTGATTTTTATAAACTCATTAAGGACTGTTTTGGAACTTTTATTAAAAATAGTTTCCTTTGAAAGTAGAAACATGTTTGGATAGCTATTTTAAAGAAGTTTTTTTTTTTTTTTTACAATATGTGAGATGGAAAATTCAAATCTTTGACCTCTTGATCGAGGGTACATATTTTATTTCATTGAGCTATACCCATGTTGGGAGCTATTTTAAAGAAGTTACTCTCTTAGTTTTTTTAGTTTTGCTATCATAGATAACATTTTTTGCTCTAGCTTTCCTTTAATTTTCTGAGAGCAAATAAATTCATTCTTAAGTTATTTTAAGTTTATAATATTATAACTTCACTAGCCACCCACTGTTCTTATAAGTAATTTTGTTTTCAGAAACAGAAAAAAAAAGTTTCTAAAATTGGCTCCAAAACAATCACTTTAGAGTGCTTGAATCAGTTACAAGGGTTAATATCTCTCATAAACAGGTGTAAATTTTTGAGATATGCATAAGAAACTTTGTAGCTAGTGAAGGTAATATGAATATATATCATGGATCAAAACACACACAAGACACAACTATGTTTATTTTTTTATTGCTATTGTATAATCAACCAGTACATTTTACTTGATCATAACAGTAACATGCATGAGTAGTAAAGGAAGCTCACTCTCTCTTTATTTTTCCCCTAACCAAATTCTTGTTTTCTTCATAGATATCTTGACTTAACTTACTTGTAAAATGAAACTATATATGGTAAAGCTTAAGGGTAATAGATGTGTTCTCTTAATTATTCCATGGCATATAAGGTTTATGAGGATACTTCATGGATAGCTTGGAAAAACTGGTGGATAATGTGGTTTTGGAAATGGCTTCTTGAAGATTGGGTGATGAGGAATTGGCTTCTTCACAATGGGATGTGGAATTGACTTGAAGAAGGGCTTCTTGTAGAATGGTATGTGGTGAGGAAGAAACTTGAATTTCTCTTCTTGGATTTCTTCTCCACTTTTGGTTATATCAGCACCTGCATAATGCATAATAAATATATGAAAATGCTCTTAGATATTGTTGCTTTAGGACATGTTTGAGAGTGATTTTGAAATGATTAAAATCTGTAATGTTTAAAATCACTCCGAAACTTGCTTTTAATTATTCAAAATCAATTTTTATGGTATGAAAAATTGCTTTTAGAAGTGTAGAATCAAACATTAAGTTGATTTTGAATTATTAAAGACATGTTTCGGAGTAATTTTGAACATGACAAAAGTTATTTTAAGATCTTGTACTAGAATTTTATGTATATCCTTCAAAAGGGGTTGTGCAAAACAAGCATTTATGCCTGAAAATAATGAACCAAAAAGAACAAAAAAAATTAGTGAAGATATATACCTTGGCCAGCATTTTCCTCAGCATAGCAGAAGTTGGCAAGCAAAAGCAAGGACAGGAGGATGCCTACACAAATGGAAACAGTCTTCATTGCAAAAGGAGAGAGAGCTAAAAGAAGGCAGAGCCAAATTTTACTTCAAAAGTGCTTTTGGTTAAGAAGGCTTTTATGATGATGAGTTGCTCAGCACTTCCATTTTATAGTGTGGTCACTGTGGTGTATTTTGGCAGCTACTTTGGAGGCTGAGTAACTGCTAGTTAAAGTCATGGTTTTTAACTTTTTGGATGGCTTAAAATTATTGGGTGTTTAAGAGTTGGTAATCTCACCACCTTTTTTTGCTTAGAATTCATTACCATTAAATCTGATTTCCAGCTGTTACCTATACTTTTTAACACCATTCACTAACCTCTTTTTTCATTATTATGAGAGAATCAAATTCTATATTGATGGAATAATAATGGTAAAATGTGTGCATTTATTTATTTATTTTTAAACTAAAATTTCAGATTCTTTTCATGTACAAGTGTTGAAGAAATATTACATAGTTGTCTTATTTAATTACCCAAGGATGTAAAATCAGGTTATGTTGGCAATATTGTGGATTTCAAGCATGCATTTATGGGGAAAGGTAATCTCTTTCCTAATGTAGATGGTATGGTGCAATGGCCTTCATTTTTTCTATTATTTATTTATTTTTTACAGAAAGTGGGCAAAATTAAAACATTGAAATTAAAATTTTATACATGTTTATTTAAATCTAAGATGAGAAGGGGTATTCGTTACAAATGTTCACGGGGCGGGACAGGGATGGGAATGACTTCCTTGTCCCCATCCCCACCCCCATTTAATTTTTCATCCCCACAAAATTCTCTATTTAATTTTACAGAATTTTTGAGGAAAATTCGTAGGGATCGGTTCTCCATAGAGAATTATTTTTCATTTATAATTATTATTATTTTATTACATAAAATATGTTTTAACAATTCGAATATTATGATTATTATTTTTATTAATTTTGATTAAATAAAATATATATTTTTAGACAATTTATATTTAAATTGTTAATTCTCAATGAAAATTTCTCATTTAAAGACAAAATTCTTGAATTTTCTTAAAAAAATATATATATCTCATGGAACTTTAACTTTAGGGTGTATTTTATATATATTAAAAAATATAAAGAAATTGGAGTGGGGACAAGGAATGTATTCTCTATAAATTTTGTCTCTGCTCCCTCTCTCATTTTCCTCCTAATTGGAGATTCTCCATGGGGAAATGGACATCCCTAGTAATCGCCCCCTTTTTTGTTCTGGGTTGGAATATATATTTGGTACTTTTTCATTTAAATCTTCTTTTTAAATGGTTGAATATGCAAATGTTCATAAAAGCTCAAATTATATATACTTTAATATATTCAGTCCAACAGTGAAGCCTGAAAATAGATTGAAAGGAGGTGTATGAAGCCTTTCTTCACAGTGTTGTAGCCACATATATATAAGAACAGCAGTGGATATGTTCACCAAGCTTTTCTGTCTTCCAATCACTTCTTAAAAGGAAACTTTATGGCATTTTCCATCTCAAGGACTTTAATTTAGTTGCCAAAATTAAGTGCAGCCATCATGCTTTCTAATAGTTGCTTCAGCTGGTTATGGCTAATTAATTAGTTGGACAGCTGGATCTGTTAATTTGCAAATTAATTTTAGCTTTAGGCTCAACTATCTCTTTTCCTACATGTTTACATCACAACACGTTTGGCTTTGAGCTTAATCTATTTGTTTCCTTGGACAATACCTTTAGGTAATGAATTAAATGTCAATATCATCGAAAATGTGAAACTCTAAATTTTATAAATTATTGATGTTGATGAAATGTTGATGTGGATGAAGAAAAATATGAAGGTTATAACAAATTTAATCTTTTCAGTGTATTCTTTACATTCATCTTTAAGTGTGAGTTTCAGTGTTAACGCAAAAATAATACGTTGTTTTAGATCACCGTCATATCAACTTTTCGTCTAACATTCTAACAGTTTTTCTACTCTAATAATAGTTTTGAAATCTTTATAAAGGGTCAAGAGTAATATTGCAACTTTCGAAAGAATATAGATATTTTTGAAATAAAGGGCAAAGTTGTTCGAGAGTATTTTTTATAATTTAGCCTTTTAAGTTTTAAAATTGAAATTTATTCTCAACTCAAAAATCTTACTGTCAAGCATCTTTCCACACCTTTTTCTTCATAAATTGTGTGTGTCCCACCTCTTTATGAGAGTGACACATCACTTCTTTCTCCCTGTTGGATTTCTTGGATCAAAAACCAAGAGAAGTTCAGTGTGCTCAAACTGCTCCATTAATTGGTAAATGAACAGAAACTTCATAGTTTAAATTAACACTGATATTTTAACAGAAATACAAAGATACAAAGCTTTATTTCATTTGTAGATAACAACATCCAACTCCACCATTAACACAAACAATAATAATAAGGACTCACTATTCTTTCTTAATATTTTTTTTTTTCAATGATTAGATATAATAAATTCACTTCATTAGGTAACAGATGCATTCTCATTCTTTAGCCTATGGAAATTGAGGGTATTTTTCAAGGATGGCTGGGGAAGACTGGTGGGTTAAATGGCTTCTTGAGAAGTGGGTGAATGGGAATTGGTTTCTTGAGATATGGGTGAACTGGAATTGGTTTCTTGAGAATGGGATGCTTGAATGGAATTGGCTTATAAAATGGTTTCTTGAGAATGGGATGCTTGAATGGAATTGGCTTATAAAATGGTTTCTTGTACAATGGCTTGTGGTGATGAAGAAACTTGAACTTCTCTTCTTGATCTTCTTCTCCATTTTTGGTTGCTACACCAGCAGCACCTGCATTAACAAAAAATCCCCATTACTCTAAGTTGGTTTGGTCTTTGCTAAAAGAACAAAGTTCAAATTTATTTGATTGGGTAATGAGGCCTTTAGTCTTTTGAGCATTAGTCTCTTTTCATCTCTCTTCAACGAAAGGTTTCGTTTCTTGTCAAAAAAAAGTAATGAGTATCTGGGTTAGTGAGAATCTGTATCATAATATGCGATCAATTCAAATCTCTACAATGTTATTTCTCCTCGTACTGTATTAATAGTTCACACCTCTTTGGCATCGGAAATCAAAATTGTTAAACCACTAAAAGACTTAAAAACTACTATTCTTGAGCTAAAGTGATGTCGATCTTTTCAATATATTCTCAACATTCCTCTTCGTGTGGCTTAAATATTCGCACGAGGCTCAACATGTAACCCTTTAGATAAAAATTGATGACCACATTAGACCAAAAAACTTATGGTGTTAATATCCGAGCACTATGTGAAAGGACACAATAAATTTACGCTAAACGACAAATATAAAATGTGAGCAAAGAAAACTACAATTTTCATTAAAAGGGGTGGTGCAAAACAAGCAAAAAAGCCTCAAAATGCCAAAAATAAGTAAGTAAAATACCTTGGCCAGGTTTGAATTCAGCAACATTATCCTCTGCTGCATAGCAGAAGTTCACAAGCAAAAGCAAGGACAGCAGAATGCCCAGAAAAAGGGAAGCAGTCTTCATTTCCAAAAGAGAAATGTGAAATTTGCTTCAAATGTGGTTTGGATGAGAAGGCTTTGTGATGAGCTTGGTTTGCAAATCCTCATTATATAGCTTCATCAGTGAGGCATTTTGAGGGGCAACTACTTTGGAAGCTGAGTTAATGCTGATAAAAAAAATGTTGGTTTTCATCAACTTTTTGAATGGTTAAAAGTGTTTTGAGTTTAAGAGGGGGAGGCTACTTAGTAGTCTCAGCCTCCTTTTTTGTGTAAGAGTCGTTATTATTTGATTTGATTTCCAACTACCACCTTTTTCTCAATAGGATAGGACACCTAACCGTTTTGTTATTTGTCTTCTATTTTCTAATAGTAATTAAATTCCCTATAAGGTCCATTAGAAAGAATTTGAACTTGTGAGAAAGGGTTGTTTTTGTGGTCGGTCAGGATTTGTGTTGTTTTGTGGGGCCTTTGGTATGAGAGAAGTAATAAAAATTTTAGGGTGTCGGGAGAGATCTTCTAGCAATCCCTTGTAAGATTCTATGTTTCTCTTTGGGCTTCAATGACAAGGCCTGTTTTGTAATTCTCCTCTGGGTCTTATTTTACTTGATTGAGGCTCCATTTTGTAGTTTGATTCCTTCTTGTGGGCTTTATTTTTGTATGCCGGTGTGCTCTTTCTTTCTTTTTCTCTATGAAAGTTCAGTTATTCATTAAAAATGAAAATTAAACTCATGATGAATCCATGACATTACTTATCCTAGTGGAAATTCTTGGAGATATTGTTACATTTGTTATATTAGTTATGTAAATCAGTAATTAGTTAAGATTTGCTAGCTACTTTCTAACTAAGGTTGGTTAGATTTAGTCGGGATTAATCTTGGATTGCACATACTGTACCACACTCATGTATTTATATGGAGAGGTTTACTCACATATTTTAATGAATAATATTCCTTTTATTCCTCTTATATGACATAATATGGTATCAGAGCAGGACGTCTTGTGTTCTAACCCCTGTAAAGTCGTTTCCTCCCAATTAATATTGATTTGCATTTGTTGGATTTTCTACAAATTTCCAGGCCCACAAGTGAGGGGAGTGCTAAAGTATTGATATAATTAAATTTATTATAACCCATAAGCTTAAACTTTTAGGTTGATTGGTGATTTAATAGAAATCTCTATGGTCTAGACATATATGCAACATAAAATAAAATTCTTCATATATAACATCTTACTTGTTAAAGTTGGTGTTCATTGTTGAAAGATAATTTGTAATTTCCCATGTTATATGCATGGGTACTTGTGAGATCCAATGAGTGATTTTGTGTCATTCTAGGAGTCTCATTGGAATATGTAAGGATTCATTAAGTGCATGTATTTTCCTAGATAGATATTTCCTAGGACATTTATATCATTGGCTATCTAGAATGTTCCTAAACACCTATAAATAGAGGTGTTCTCAACCCTTGTAAGCAAATCAAGCAATCAAGCTCTAATTGAGCAAAGTGTCATAGCAATCAATCAAAAGAAGTTTCTCTTCACATCTTCTCTTCATTCTGAAATCTTGCCTACTTTCTTTCATTGCCTCCAACAAATTTGGCATCAGAGCAAGGTTGAGTATGGCAACCAATTGTGTTCCAAACTTGTTCTCCGTCCAACAAACCAAATTCCAGTATTTGATGGAGAGCATTATGAATATTAGCAAAGCCAAATGGAGACAATTTTTATTTCTCAAGATCTTTGGGAAATCATTGAAGAAGGCTATGAAGACCCTCTTGAAAGAAATGATGAAGGCTCTTCGAAGAAGATTCAAGATGAAGAGAAGGAGTTTAAGAAAAATAAAAAGTGAAATGTTTTAGCTCTTCGTCTCATTCAACAAGGTGTTAGTAAGTCAAATTTTCCTTGAATTTTTTATATTAAAAAAGCTAAAGATGATTGGAAAGTTTTGCATAAATAATTTCAGGGATCTGAAAAAAGTATCTCCATCAAGTTGCAATATTTGTAGAGAGATTTTGATAACTTGGCGATGAAAGAAAGTGAAAACATTCGGGAATTCTTTACTCATGTTGCTAAAATTATCAACCAAATGAAAAGCCATAGAGAGATTATTCCAGAAAAGAGAGTAAATGAAAAAGCTCTTAGGAGTCTTCCTCCAAAATTTAATCACGTTGTTGCAGCCATTGAAGAGTCCAACGATGTGTCTAAATTGACAATCTTTGAACTTATGGGTTTGCTTCAGGCTCATGAAGAAAGATTGAACAAGTCTCCAAGCCAATTTGTGGAGCCAACTTTTCATACCAAGCTCAGTTTTGAAGAAAAGAAGACGAACAAGTCTAATTATAAAAAATAGTGAAATCCAAAGAAAAACAAAGAGAAGGATTTTCATGATCAAAGAAACAAAGAAAAATGGCAAAGCAAGAAATCTGGTAATTCTGATTCTTCGTGTATTATTTGCAAAAAGCCAAACCGTTAGGCTAAATATTGTTACTTTAGATGCACTAAATGTCAGATTCCAAATCATTCTAAAAAAGATTATTGATTTCAAAATAGAAAGGAAAAAGAAGAAGTAAATTTTACAAAAGAAGACAAATGGGAGCAATTATTTTCGTGTACAATTGACCAAGATGAATCTCAAAGTATTACGTGGATAGTGGTTGCAGTAATCACATGACAGGAAATAAAGACTATTTTGTCAAGCTTGATCGTAGTTTTTGCTCTCAAGTAAAGCTTGGTGATGGCAAGATTCAGAAAGCTGAAGGAAAAGATGTCATTGTTGTTCACACAAAGAAAGGAGATTCAAGATATATCTCAAATGTTTTTTTTTTATGTTCTTGGCATAACCCAAAATTTGTTGAGTGTTGGTCAATTGATTCAAAAAGGATATGCAGTTAAGTTTGATGATGACAAATGTATTTTTCTGGACAAGAAAAATAATCAGATAATAGCAAAAGTTGATATGTCTGTTTCGAAAGTTTTTCCTCTTTTGATTCCATTGGGCACATGGAATTAGAAGAATAATAATGATTCTCAACCACCAATAAGAGTGAACTTTAACAATAAAGTCCCTTTAACTTTCAATTATGTATATACTTTCTCATATTTGCAGTGTTCATATAAACTTGTATACATTATGATTAATCTCATAGGAATAGGATAATCATTTTAGTTTATGGATTTGATTTTTTTTTTATTACCAAGTTAAAGTATGATAGGTTTCGTGGCTTTGATTTTTTTTATTGCTTACCAAGTTAAAGTATGCTAGGTTTCGTGACTTTGATTTTTTTATCGGTTACCAAGTTAAAGTATGCTAGGTTTCATGGCTTTGATTTTTTTTATTGATTACCAAGTTAAAGTATGCTAGGTTTCATGGCTTTTGATTTTTTTTTTTTTTTTTTTATTGATTACCAAGTTTAAGTATGCTAGGTTCCGTGGCTTTGATTTTTTATTGATTACCAAGTTTAAGTAAGTTATTTGTTATACCCTTATTCAAATTAGTATATTATACCCATATTAAAAGTTATATTAAAATGCTTAACTTGTCGAACTCTAAGGATATATTATGGTTTCTTTTTTGATTTGCAAGGTTGACATATCTCTTTGGCATTCTTTAAATTGATTTTGTGTGCGTAAATTTGTTGTTTTAATAGGAAAATAATATCTTTCTTATAATTAGTCTTCCTAAGCTTACTTTTGTTAGTGAAAAATGATTTTAGCACATGTGTAAATGTAAATTTATAATATGTAACTTGTGTTTAGCGTGATTGAATTAGAAAGTTTGATCTAGAAGCCTTATATTATAAACCATTTGACTTATATATTTAATTTTGATTTCATTTAGTTTTAACATGTGTGTAAACTTAGAGTGAACTTAGACAATAAAGTCCCCTAACCTTGAGTAAGAGTCAACATAAACTCCTAAAATCTCCTAATGTTGACCAAGATTGAAATTAAACAATAAAGTCCCTAACCTTGAGCAAGAGTGGACTTAAACAATAAAATCCCCTAACCTTGACTAGGAGTGATGATGGCACTGTAAAAGTGCTAATTTATAAACTTATTTCATGCTAGTTTAGTTGCTCTCACGCGTTTATTTGTCTATTTTGTAAGGATTGAGCAATTCATAGTTGTTTGGAAGATTTGGATGATCCGAGATTAAAAGTAAGCTAATCAGGTCTATTTTGAGCATTCGAACTGAGAAGAGATATCATCCAAGCCAAGGAAACCGAAAGCAGAGCGTCTAGACACTGTTTTGGGCATCAAGACGTTGCTGCATTGCCAAATAAAGCTTGAAGATCCGCAGGAATAACGTCTAGACGCTATTCCAAGCGTCTAGACGCTAGTTAGATTAAGGATGCAAGGCTCACTCGATGCTGCGGTGAGGCTACCCTCGATGCTAGTAGTGTCGAAACGCTACTTGAAACATCTAGACGATACCTAAATTTCGCCAAATTTGTTCTTTATTTGTGAAGGTAGCGTCTCGACGCAGTCCTTAGCGTCTAGATGTTGTCCTACCTTATTTAAACAACTTTTCACTTTCTGGTTAATCATCTTTTGGCCACTTGGCCTATACGTTTTTAGAGAGCTTTTTTTAGACCTTTTCTCATTTTCTCCTTAGACAATTATTGTATCAAATCGAACTATGTTGAACTTGAAGAATTTTAGCACGATGCTTGGCTAAACCTTGCGTTTCCAATTCAGAGGTCGGTTACAGCCAATTGCAATGTTGTGAGGCTCGAACTGTAATGTATTTTTCTTATAATTGCAAGTGTTCTTTGATTCCTATATTTATTTTAAGAGCATGTATTTTTTATTGAATTGACGCATCGATCGCTTTATATGCTTGATTGCTATTCATGATGCATGATCTGTAATTGTCGTGTTGATTGAATCTTGTAGCGCTAGGATTATTACATGTGTGTGTTTTATGGGTTTCCATAATTGCAGAGATTGCATGTTTAATTCTAGGAATTAAAAGAGCGTCTTGGTTTGGTTGAAGTTATTTTATCTAACTAAGTTGTCTTGGGCTTTCCAAAGTGCTTAATACTTTTGTTCAAATAATTTGGAACGGTTTCATGCTAAATTATTTAGGTAATTAGCATTAACATTGACATTTGTTAGAGTTAATGACTTTAGGAGATTTGTTGCTTTTTGGGGTTTCCTAATAAGTTGACCAAGTGCATGCATAATTAAGTTAAAACATTTTGTATGTCTATGATCAATTTTGCAATTGGATAAATCCGTATCTTTGATTTGGATTTTGGTAAGATTTGATTTATCTTTATTTGTTTTATTTGCTTATGTTCTATTTTATTTATAAGAACACAAAACCCCCCTTTTTAATTATTTTCTCTTTTGCAAATTTAATTTGAGAAATTGATATTTGGTTCCCTGAGATCGACTCGATCCACTCAATGCTACAAGTATCTTAAGATCAGTTTATAAATTGTAATTTGACGAGCCCTCAACAAGCTCACTTCAAGTGACTTAAAAATATCATTAAATTGCTTGCTAGCTATTTTTTAAATTTTTTGTAGACAATATAAATTCTTCCAATATGGATAAATCATGGATGAACAAAAGATAGGTTGCCAGATGAATACAATATAGGTGTTGAGAACTTCATTAAAAATGGATTACGTCATTCAAAAGAGTCAAAGCTCATGCGGTGTTTGTGCTTAAAATGTGCAAATGCCCTTAAACAAGATGCTAACATAGTTAGAGACCACTTGTTTGTCCATGGCATCTATAAGAGTTATAAGACATGGATTTAGCATGATGAACAATTACCTATTAGGGATAAAGATGAAAGTGTTCCTACTAATGGTAAAGAAGATTACGATGGAAATAATATAAGAAACACAACTAAGCTGTTTGAAGCTGCATAGGACTATTTTACAAATAAAGATGAAAATTTTGACCAACTGTTGAAAATTATGTGTTTCTTATTATACATTTTTCAATATTATTTAAGACAATAAGGATTTGCGTGGCCCAAAGTACCAATCGAATACAACGAAAGACTAATATTGTTCATTGGATACTCGTACATGTAAATTAAAAGAATTATATCAATGGTTATTATATGTTTTTTAGTGCTTTAAATATTGTTATTTATTTATGTGTTTTCTAGTGTCCACGTGATAATTCTCATGTATGAGAATTATTTGGCCTTTATACTTAGTTATTCTTGTTATTTTATGTATGTTATTAGATAAAAGACTGACAAAAAGTTGGTTTAAATTGAATTATTGTTGGAAGCCTTTTAAATTAAGTAAGTGGAGAAAAAAAAGCAAAAGAAAATGAAAACCACACTTACTTGATGTTTTTGTGTAGGAATTTGAAGAATGCAATAGAAATGCTATTGCATTGCAATTGAAATTCTGGCAGATCTAGAAAACAATGCAAGAGAAATGCAATTGCTTTGCTTATGCAAAAATCTGGAAAATGCACCAAATACGAGATTAGCAAAATTTTGGAGATTTTATGTCATTCTTCTCCACTAATTCAGCAAGGCAAGTTGACTCAAGCTACACATGAACAAATAAACCCTAGCCCATAAAGCTTATAAAAGAAGGAAGAAACAGAGGCAAAACATATGGGTTTTTCTCACACAAACATACCTTCGGGTTGCTGTTTTTTCTTCTGTTTTACTGCTATTTTTTTCTTCTGCTTCTAGCCCATTTGAACTTCGAAACTCAGTCCTTCTTCAACGAAAGTTGAAGGAAGTGAAGGTTCAATTCCCTTTGAAAAAAAGTGGAGTTGAGTGGATTGAGTAAGAAGTGAAAAAGTAGTTGTGTTCTTCTATTTCTTAGAATTTATTTTCTGTTTTATTTAAGTTATTTTCTTTTGTTTTGGGAACTTAGTTGTTGTTGTATTCTCATTCATTTAGTGGTATTTCAAGATTCAAGCTATTTGTTTAAGTTTCATTATATTTTTAGTGTTGGTTCTTCGTTCTTAATAAAATTTCCAGCTTGTTTGAATTAATTTTCTTCTACCAAAGTTTTATTCTAGTTTATGTTCTTTAAGTTTTGGTTAAGTTATTTTTATTTCTACATTTTAGAATTTTATCTATTCTTTCTTTCATTCTCAGTTATGCATTTTTATTAATTTAAAGCTTTGTTTTTTACTTTTGCAATGATGAGCTAATTTTCCTTAGGGGTTCAAGTTGATGAATGGCTTAGAGGAAAGATGTAAAGCTTAAAAATACAAATAATCTAGTTAACACTTGAACTTTGTTTGTTTTTGTTGAATTAACGTTGGTTAAACCCAGTCGGCCAACTAGTGTTGCTTGTCAAGCTTGAACTTAATACCGAAAGGGTTAAGGGAAGGTGGATGTCGCAAAAGCAATGGAGAAAAAGGTTTAGACATAAGTCATGAACATCGACCCTAGACATAAGGCGAGACTCCAAAACCACTAGAGTTGTGTGCGGAAATATCTAAGTTAGATTAGCCATAGAAATATATGTTTAATCACTTAGCCTCCTAAAGATACTTCACAGAAGGTCGAATAGGAGTTGAATTCGGTTAACTTAGTTTCTTGTGTCAGCTATGATTGCAATTGCATTTTAGTTGAATTTCTCTTTTTCATGTTAGTTGCATTTCTCTCCAAATGGGCATGAACAACTTGAATTTCTCTTTTTCATATTTATTTTCTTTTGCCAAAAACAGCTCCTAACATTTTTATAACCTTGGTTACCGAACTTGCAATTTGAAAATAATTTTTGCTATCTTTTGAATTTTGTTGTATCCATTCCATGTGGGATCGATACTCTGAAATACTTCCAGTTTTATATTACTTGCATCGACAGTGTGCACTTGCACTGGACTGGAGCTTTGTTTTTAAACTAAAAATCTTTTCTTAAAGCCCTCACATTTCAGTTTGATCACCACGCCAATAAGGTAGCATGGAATACATATATTATGTCATAAAGTTCATGAGAGAGATTTTTCATAATCCAGATGCCCCTATCAAAACTCTCGTATGTAACACCTCCTCACTATATATTTTTACATATACATTGTACTTTTTCACATATAATTACTATCATTTATTCTTTTTGTTTTCATTGTTGGCTTTTTGGCCCTTAATCTTAAATTAATTAATTTTAATTAATTAATTAATTAATATTTTGATTATAACAAACCTGCTATTAATTACTAACAATTTTAGTGTTTTTAAGTGTCCATGGTGTAGAGCTCGGAACAACGATTCCAACGCCTCTTGAATCACTCAAATCGGAGTTAAAACGAAGAAGTTATGGGCAAAACAAATTTGAACGGAAAATTCCCGACGTGATGACGTGGCAGCCAAATCAGCAATGTGGACCATTTAGAGAGTGACACGTGGACCTATGGGGAAGTGACACATGGTGGCTTTTTGTTTGTTTAAAAAGAAAAAGAAAAAAATTATATTATTATATATTATTTTTCTATGTGTCTAACGGTTTTTAAAATTTAAAAAAAAAAAAAAATCTGACAGCATTAAATGCTGCCAGAAATCAGGCTGATTTAAAAAAAAAAAAAAAAAATTTATATATATATTTTGACCGTTGGACACACATAAATATATATTACTATATTATATATATATTATATTATATTATATTATATATTTTATTTATTATTTACTTTTTACTTTTTATTTTCTTCTAATCTCCACCATTCATTTTACTTTTACCACAATCCAATGGTCCAAATTAAATTTTGGTTTTTACCTCATTTCCCTCTCTTTTTATACCATCTTCTTCTCCAAAATTCCATAACAAGTTTTACAACTTTCAATCCTCCAAAAATCTCAAAAAGCCCCCATTGTTGCTCTCTCCAAGCTCTAAATTTTTTCTTTTCATCTTATTCTTGAGAGAGAATTATTGTGTTGTGAGGATTGATTTGTGAGAGTTAAATTTGCAAATTTACTCTATTAAGAGAGTTCTTAAGTGTGTTCTTTATTTTCTTCAAACTTTGTAACGGTTTGATCATAACCCGTGGAAAAGATCGAGTTTGCTCTTGAACTCGTAAAAGGAGCGTTGTAGCAGTTGGGCTCTAATCCGTGGAAAGAGTCGATAAAGTTTTTATTCAAATTCTCAAGAGGCGCTTGGGGAGTGGAGTAGGTCGAGTTTGACCGAACCACTATAAAATTACGGTGCCATCCTCTCTAACTCTTTCTCATTTACTTTTATAAATTAATTGTAGTAATTTATTGCATGCTTTAATTTGTTCTTAATTGTTTATTGTATTAGATTGAATTAATTTTTCATAATTTACACATTGTACTAATTATCTTTTTTATTTGTTTATAAAAATTTTGATAATTAGATTATTTGTGCATACTTAGGAAAAATTTTATTAAACCCTATTCACCCCCCCACTAGGGTTGCCATACCGATCCAACATTCATGTAGTTTAATACTAAGAGGGTTTTTACACAACCACAACTCGACGAGTTACGAGCTGAATGGGCAAATCATGTTTCAAATTTCATCACTTAAGTATCGTATGCTTGTTAGTTCTTAATCATAACTAGCTTTTTTGAAACTTTGGTAGCTCTTTAGCCAGTTTTGTTAATGAGAATTTTATAGCTTTTATGACAATTGTGGTAGCTAAACAACTCTGTTACGAGAGTTTGGTTATTTAGCAATGGAATGAAATATATTAGATTTAGTTTCTGATAGCATTGTATTATTTTTAATTGAATTGAATGAAATGGAATAGTAGTTTGTGTTGCATATGCTTCTTTGATTTGTGTTTTTGGTTTCAATTAAACGAAATTAGTATATTAATTGTGTTTGGAACCATTATTATGTAAAATTGTTTTAAAATTGTGTTTCGTTGAAACGTATTTGTGTGATTGGCTAGAATTAGTTGTACTGGGAGTTGAGAATATTTATTTCAAAAGCATTGCTACAAGTTTCGGGTTCAAATTATGCTAATAAATATGTTGCTGGTGGTATTAGAAATAATGACTGTTGTAAAATGATATTAAAACAAACTGTCATCATAACATTTATATTTGGGTGAAGGTAAGATATCGGTTCAGGAGCTTCATCAATGTACTCTTCAATGTCGGTTGCCAACTAACATTGTACAACAACCATCATCATATGAGTACCATGATACAGACTTTGATGTAGGGTTCGAACTAACATCGTAGGTAACCGACATTGTATAGGGACAATGACACTGGATTCAATGTGGTTCAAAACTGACATTGTAGCTAACTATCATCGAATGGGTACGATGACACTGGGTTCGAAGTCAGTTAAGAACTGACATCGTATCTAACTGTCATCGTACATCTATGATAACGGTTTGTTTGATGTCATTTTTGAACCGTCATCAAAGCAAATCGACATCGTACCTACAATAATACCCGGATAGATGTCAGTTTGCTAAACCAACATCATATGGCTTTGATGTCAGTGCACAACTGACATTGAAGCTCAAATTTATTGTAGTGTCAGAATCTCCCACGAGAAGAATGCGTTCTTTGCAAGATATATTTATGCTTCAAATAAACACATGTTCATGTTTTCTTGTTGATAATTCTCATTCTTAAGGATTATTTATCCCCATTAGACTCAAGTTATGTTTAAAATTCTATGAAATTATGTGTATGAGCTTAGGAAATCTTAGCAATATGTAGTGAAAGTTTAAGCATGTTAGGATGAACCAAATGAAGAAAAGAAGTGGAAAGAAAGAAAAGTGACTAAAACTTTATTTTGATGCAGGAAATTGATGTTGCGAAGAATTGCAGTTGCAATCGCATTTGACAATCGATTTTGAACAAAGGCAGATTTGCAATCGCAATCCATAATGGCAATTACAAATTGAAATTCTTCACATATCTAAAAAAATGTAGGAAATTCGAGATTTGTGAGATTTTTAGAAAATTTTTTAGATTCTCCTCCATGATTCCAGTGAGATCAATTGGCCATATTTGTGTGAAGAAAAAGAGGGAAACCCTAGTTGCTATGGTTTATAAGATGGAAGAAAAAGACACGAAGAATGCATAATTCATCCTTGGGAAAAAGACCCAATTTTTATGCACTTTTTTCTTTAGCTTGCTATTCGTTCTTCTTCTTCTCATCCTCTCTACCCCATTGTGCTTGATCCAACTAGGGTGAAAACCTAGATTCAATTCACCTTGAAAAAAGTTGGAGAGATTCGATTTAAGAAAAGGGAATGAGAGGTTGTTGAATAAGCTTTTTTTTTTCTTGTTCTGTTTTCATTCCAGCATTTAATTTCAGTTTGAATACTGTTTTACTGCCATTTTTTCCTTGTTTTAATTCAGTTTCATCTTTCAGCTAATGTTGTATTTCATCTCCTTTAATTTTTAGTTGTTTCAATTCAGTTTTGTATTCATTTATAAACTTTTGCTGTAAGGTCTTTAATAAAGTCAAGTTTAATCTCCAACATTTGCACTTTTTATTTTGAGTTTTATTTTTGTATTCTTAGTTTTGCAAGTTCATCTCCTTTAAGTTATGAATTTTTTTTTTAATTAAAGCTTGTGTATTTTCCTATTATAGCATGAACTAATTTTCTCTTAGGGATTCAAGTATATGAATGCTCTAGATGTGAGAATTAAAGCTTAATTGCAAAAGTGACATAGCTTAATATATTAGCTTTTTTGCTTTTGTTGATTAAATTGCAATTTTGTAAACCTAGATTGATCAACTAGTGTTGCTTATAAAACTTGAATCTAATACCGAAAGGGGTAGATGAAGAAGGTGCACTGTGACATATTTTGCACTATGACATATTTGGTCATGTTAAGTGTGAGAGAGTCTTCTCTCAAAATATCTATCTTTTTACTTTCTGAATAAAATTTTCTTTCTTTGAGAGATTGTGTCATTGCTTTTGTGCTCCACATCAAAATGTCTAAGAATATAAAACTAGCTAGTATTTGTAAGAAAGGTTTCAATTTTTCAGAAAAATGAAAAGATTTGTTAGCCAACACTCTGTTAACCATTTTCTATTTAGTAGGAAGACTGATTAAGGATTGCTCAGCGGTAAATGACATGTACTTCTTTACTTGAGGTTAGAGGTTTATTACTCAGCGGTAAATGACATGTACTTCTTTACTTGAGGTCGGAGGTTTGAATCTCATACCTCACATTTATGGAGGTCAGAGGTTCGTAAATGCAAGCAAACTTCTTTACTTCTAAGATTGCATCCTCGTCTTTCTAGTTTGTCCTTCATATCTGTATGTCCTCATCAAGCTAAGCAAAAGCTTATTTCAAAAACAAGCATGACTAGTTATTGACATTATGCCAATTCAATTAATACAATTCTGCTGTCATTCCTTCCACCTTTGATTGCTCTTCTCAGCAAAAGATCGTCCCTTTCCAATGGTTGCATCATCCATAGAAGCATAGCATTCTACCATCCACACATATATGATATATATCATGTGTTAATCTCCTCACATCCCCTAGATTTTTCATTTTTAAGCACACCCTAAGTTTTGCATTATTGTCCTTTTATTCTTTTGATGTAAGTGTATAAAATACAAAGATTCTAATGGGTTGATTTTCATATATTTTTTTCCTTCAATAAAATAGGGGAAAAGAAAGAAACCTATTTCTCCCCAGCATAAAACACAATTTATGTTCATGGAAAAATTTGCTATTAAATATTTATGCTCCTCGTGATCCCACATTCCTACTTTATCTATCAATACATTCTCGTCAATCCCATAACCTGATTTTTATTTCCAAGTTTCATAAAAAAATAATACCGTTAATCATTTACTGTGATGAATTGAGTAAAAAAAAATACCAAACTTTTTAATAAAAAAAAGACTAAAAGAACCTTGTATTAATCACAAAAAAGATAACCTAAGTGTCTGGGGTAGAGGAAACCCCCTCCCAACAAAACTAGAGAAAAACCTTCAAATCAAAAGGAGGCTGTAATTGCAAAATAACATTTTTGTGCTTTGAACTCGACAACGAAGCTATGTACTGTACATTGTACCAAAAGATGTTGTCATCAACACCTTTGTTTTAAAAAAACCCTCTGGTTCCTCTCTTTCCAAAGCAGTCAAACTAAAGCTCTGACCGCACAATGCCAAAGGATCTTAGCTCTACTCCTAAATTGACATCCTGTCATGCACTCGACCATCCAATCATCTATTTTGTTCGGAAGACACCCAACCAAGTCGAACTCCTCCATCAGCCGAGCCCACCCTTTAGAGGCAAAGCCACAGTGATGAAAAATATGATCTAAAGACTCCACATCTTTGTAACATAAGCTGCAGATGGAGCGGGACAAAGCGTAATTTGGGAACTTCCTTTGAAGCTTATCAGCTATATTCAGACTTCTATACTATAACTCAAGGTCTAAAGGAAGAACTTCACTTTTTTCTTAGTAGAGTAGAGACCAAGAATAACTGGTAGGGGTGTGCACAAAACCGAAAAAATCGACAAACCGAACCGAACCGAACCGAACCGACTGGTTCGGTTCGGTTTTTATTTTTAAAATTTGTTTTTCGGTTCATATCTTTAGGAAACCGAGGTAATTCGGTTCGGTTCTCGGTTCAGGACCTGAAAAAACCGAAAAAAACCGAACCGAACCGATTTTAGTAATTATTATTATTATACATTTTATATATTTAGAAATTAGTAATGTTGATTTCAATCCCAGCAGCCCAATATTAAGCCCAAGCCCAGAATTTTTCTTTCATGTGAAAAGCCCATAGGCCCACAGCCATATCCTAATTCATTTATTCAATTTTTTTTTTATAAATAACAAACCCTAATTTTGTTTTTATAAGCTGCAACTTTTAGGTGGAAAAATGGCTGGGTTTAAAAAAAAAAAAAAAAAAAAAAAAAAAAAAAAAAAAAAAAAAAAAAACGAACTACCTTCGATTTTGGTCGGTTTAGACATCTTCAAAACCGACCTGTTCGGTTCGGTCCATGGTTCTGTCCAAAACCGGACCGAACCGAACCGTGAACACCCCTAATAACTGGGGAAATAAAGTAGCTAGAGGGGCCCTAGCTATCAACCCACGGGTCTTCCCAAAATCGAATGGCTTTAAAAGAGGCAAAATGAAAGAAATTGTCACGATCCAGCCCATTAATGGCAACAATCACTGTTCTCCAAAGGGCCAACGACTCGTTTGCAAATCTCCACAACCATTTTATCATAAGGGCTTTTTTTCTTTGTTGTAATGAGCCAATATTCAAACCCCATGACTAAAAGGGAGGGAAGACCAGCTCCATTTCACCAAAATTTTCCCCATGCAGTAGTTGCCTCCACTCCAAATGAAATTCCTCATCACTTTTTCCATATCCTTAGTGATTTTAACCAGAGCTTTAATCAAATCGAAGAAATAAGTAGGTAAACTATTCAAAACCGACTCACATCTTCCCATCTTTCCATATCCTTAATGGTTGAGACGAATTACAGAAACAACCAAAAGCCTTGCAGTTAAGAGGAAAAAAACAAAGAAAAAGAAAGAATAAGGAATTGTTAACCTGAGAGAGCAGTGTTGAGTTCAATATCCACCACACCCGAATCCGACGAAAAAGTCGAAGCCAACATTTCACTATCGAAGAAGAATGATATTTTTCAAATGACCTAAAATATGGAATCTACAAAAATTTGTTGCTCACACCGTTGGCAAGTTCAGCTTGGTTGTAGCCAAAATAAAGAAAAAGAGTTTGAAAGACACACATACACATACATATATATACATACATACATATATCACACATACACATACATATATATACATACATACATATATCATACATTATTTTAATATATCAAATGTAGTAAATAAATGGGAATTCTTCTGGACTAAGAACATATCTTGTGTTTGGGCCCAAGGATACATCATCCAATCAAATGTAACCAAGGGTTATATGAAAAAAGAATTGTACTACATGATATTTTTACCAAACGAAAAAGAAAAACTATGAAAATGGACATAGGAGTCAATTGCAAAGTAAAGGAACGTGAATATATAGGATTTATATTCATAAGACAAGAAATGCAACACAAAAATAAAATTACGTCATGTTTATTGTCATGGTTGGTGGAAACCACTTCTTTAAGTCTCGTTTGATAACCATTTGGTTTTTGGTTTTTGGCCTTTGAAAATCAAGCTTATAAACACTACTTTCACCTATGAGTTTCTTTGTTTTGTCAATTACTTTTTATTTGTGTTTTCAAAAACCAAGCAAGTTTTGAAAACCAAAAAAAGTAGTTTTTAAAAATTTGTTTTTGTTTTTGGGATTTGGCTAAGAATACAAATGTTTTCTTCTGAAAGATGAAAATCATTGTAGAGAAATGGTGGAAAAAAAACATAATTTTTAAAAATCAAATGGTCATCAAATGGGCCCTTAATTTCTCAAATTTGTCTATTCCTTGCTAGAATTGCAAAGATACTTGTAAGAAGGGATGCCCAACATAACTCCAAATTCATGAAGGGGTAACAATCTAATGGGGATTGCCAAATTATGGGACTTGAATGTAATAAAGGCTATGTAAAACTCCTACATTATATGAAATAATCAAATGATAGAGTAATGTATTGTATTATGTACCTAAAGAACCCAAATTGTAAGTTACCATAAGGGTCGAACACTATCATCTAATTTTATCATTCGACATAAAGAGATGTGTGATGAACTATTTTTCCCTGAGAATATCAAATACAAAGCACCTGGTCAGTAGAAAGCATCTGAATAATAAAATGACTAGATCTTTTCTAATTTTGTAGGTAAAAATAATGACCATAATCAAGTAACCTCAAATACTAGAATGATTACAAATTACCACTAAAATGTAATTACTGAATCTTGTAAAATTACCTTGCGCTTAGATGCACTTTGAACTTGCAAGTTACAAATTATTACATGATACTTTTGAAGCTTTTACTGAAGGAGAGCTATTTTTAAAGCACTTTGTTAAGATGTATATGAGAGCAAGGGTCTCTCTTATCATTCTGAGAACTGAACTTTTTTCTTCCTTCCTCAATCTTTCCCATGATAGACTTCGTCTGCTTCTGCAAATAATTGTCTTTTCATTTTTATTAATATATTTTCCCTTTTATTAAGTTGTTCAATGTCTTTTCTATGTGCTTGATACACATACATACATACATACATACACACATCTATACATATCTTTCCATATATACATACATTATTCAATTTCGTTTCTTTCTTTTTTTTGGTAGCAGCTTGGTGCAAATTTGAATCTTCAAGGCGCAGTGTTGTACTTGGCTAATTCTTTAAAATATTTTAGTCATGTAAGTAATTTTTTTTTTTAAATGTAAACTTTGCAAATATACTCAAAATTCTTATTTCTAATAATGTCATTTCTTTATTTTGTGTTTAGATATTGGAGAACATATCTTGTGTTCGGGCTCGAGCATATATTTGTTAATATCATACTCGATGTTAGTTGTATAGAGGGCATGGTAAGCCTCCTTTTCCATAAAGCTCATCCTTCTTCTAGTGCATGCGACTTCAATTATCACTATAATGCTTCCAATCCTCCCATTTTTTTAATGTTTTCCTCACCAAATAAGCATCTTTTTCCTAGTTTTCCTCACCAAATGAGCATCTTTTTCCCATGGATGCATCATCTATGGGAATGTATCATTCTACCATCCACACACATATATCATGTATTAATCTCACACATATCTTGGATTTCTCATTTTTAAACCCAACCTAAATTTTGAATTATCTAACTCTATTCTAATAAAAAGAGTTGTGTTTTTTTAAGAATTTTAATGTATTGATTTTCATAAGAAAATGGGGAAAAAGAAAAATATTTTGAAGCGCTTAAATTCCAATTTGAGAAGTTATTTCCTTTCATAGCTCAATATACTTTTGACATTCACGAAAAATTTCACCGCCTCACAATCCCATTTTTCTAGTTTGTCTATCAATGTTTTCTCGTCCATTCCATGACTTAATTTTTATATCCAAGTTTCTAATCATGCAAATTTTGGTAACCAAACAATTTGTTGTGTCATAAACTATGCTAAACTAAAGGGAATGACTCAAAATGAAGGGTTAAGTAAAAACACAACAGTGCTAAAATAAATAAAGAGAAACAATCTTGTATTAGGGATGCTTATACTATTTGAAATGTTGTTGCAAAGTTAATACTAAAGGGAATGACTCAGAATGAAGGGTTAAGTAAAAACACAGTATTAACTTTGCAACAACATTTCAAATAGTATAAGCATCCCTAATACAAGATTGTTTCTCTTTATTTATTTCAGCACTGTTGTGTTTTTACTTAACCCTTCAAATTCACTTAATATTTTTTCTCGTTTATTAAGTTGTACGATGTCGTTTCTATGTGCTTGATACACATACATACATATATCTATACATATCTTTCCATATATACATACATTATTCAATTTTCTTTCTTTCATTTTTTGGTAGAATCTTAGTGCGAATTTGAATCTTCAAGGGGCATTGTTGTACTTAGTTAATTCTGTAAAATATTTCAGCCATGTAAGTCAATTTAAGAATTTCTTACAAAATTTGCAAATATACTCAAAATCCTTATTTCTAATCATAATATCATTTCTTTATTTTGTGCTTAGATATTGGATGTGTCGCTAAAAAATGATAGATACGAGAATACGAAAAATATATTGACTCATTGTGATGAGAGCTGACAAATATATGAAAGAAATCAAACTTGAATTCAAAAAATGCTTGTATTATATCATTGATCGATCATATTGAAGTTGACTATAATGGAAGCTACAAAGATTTGTTGCTCATATTGTTGGCAAGATCAGACTGGTTGTAGCTAAGGTAGAGAAAAAGAACTTGGAATACACACATACACATACATTGATATGGTGTATGATTATGTGTATGTGTGTATTTCAGGTTTCTCAATGTTATTTTCTTCTCAACTAAAATAAAATTAAAAATAATAAAATAATGTACAAAAGAGTTGACGAATTGAGTAAGGAAAAAAAAAGAGAAAAACTAAAAAAAAAAAATCAAACAGCAATTTCTGAATCAAGAAAACAAAGACGAACAAAAAAAAACCAACAAATCTTGAAGTTAGGAGGAAAAAAAACAAAGATATTACCAAATCAACTATGGAGGGGAGAAAGAGAGTTTAATGGCAAAGTAATGTGAAATGGAAGCGAAAGGAATGAAGAGTTAATTTAACAGAGTGAGGAAGAGTGATAAGTCTCGCGCCGAATCCATCGAATTTGTCAAATCTGCCATTTTCGCTTCTTGTTCGTAAAGAAAGACTAGAAGAAGAAGGATATTTTCAAATAACCTAAAATGAGTGAGAATGAAATATAACCTATTTTTTAAAATAAGTTGTTGCGTACATAAAATTATCATTATGCTCTTTAATGAAACTTTGGGTCTCATTTTAATAATATCGTTAACTTTGAAAAGTTTCAATAATGCCCTGACCTTTAAAAAACATTTGAAATTGTCTTCACCATTAGCAAAACACACAGAAGAATAACATTGATATATTTTATGTATGTGTATGTATATGTATGTATGTATATATATGTATGTATGTGTGTATGTGTGTCTTATGAAAAGAATTTTTTACAAATACAATATGAGTAGGAAAAACAAGCAAACAAGCTAGACGGAAGAACATCTCAGCAAAGTGCTTTTTATAAGTATCAATGCACCAAATCACCACTTTGAAGATAGATTCAAAATCATTGGTTCCACATTTCACAATGTCCTATAAACACAATACATAACTGAACTTCCAAAAGGGTAAATGAAAAGACAAAAAGAAAAAAAAAAGATTTACTTGATATTAAATGTTTAACCTAGTCAATAGGATTTTCATACTTTTGCATATAGCATGCAAAGGTTGCTCTAAGCTGAAAAATACCCATTATGCTGAGTATAAGAAAGACTTCGCTATCATTTAATTGTTTTGTTTGATAGCATCATGTAATAAATCTGCATCTGAATCGGCAATCATATTTTTCACTTTCTCTCCACAATAATTATAGGCTCTCACCATAGCAAATAGAAGCTACGCAATATCCAAAACAAAGTTAAGGTTTTTCAAGGTTGCAATTAATATTTAGAATCTCTATATTGTATATGAGAATCGTAACCCAACAAGATATAATGTATAGTACAAGAAGAAAAATGAGTACTCACTTCATGTTTATAGTTTTTTACTTTTAAATACTAAGCTTGTTCCCCTCACAATATTATTTTATTTTGTCTTTCACCCTTTTAAAGGCATCTATGAGTGCCCAAATTTTGAAACAAAAAAATACTTTTAAAATCCACATTTTTGAAGCATTTAATCTTTGGCTAGAATTGAAAAACATTCCTATAAAAATAATCAAACAAAAAAGATTTTGACAAAACAAGGTTATTTTTCAAGAAATAGAATACAAAAAAAAAATGGTTATCAAACAAACTCTAAATTACATGTCTTGAACGACAAGTCAAGTCCATGCTTAAATGGAATTGAGCCTACTTATGAAACCTTTTTGGTATTTTACCTCTTTAAGGGGCATGGAGATAGTGGGGGAAATGTGTTCTTTGAGCGAATGATTAAGGAGAGAATGATTGACTTTATTTACTTCCAATAGAAGTTTAAGAGATGAGACACAATCTATCTCAACTAATACTTTAAGTTCGTGAATTTCTTTCTTATATAACCTCAAAGCTTCATTTACCAATTCTACATCCATTATACAAGATCATATGCCCACAAAATCAAAGTTTTCTGGTCATAAAAAGCTTAATTAGAGATGGATAAGGGGAGGACAGGAAAAAAACTTGCAGATGTGATAGTAGTCATTCGATTTCAGTTTTAACTTTTATTTTTAACTCTTACTTGTATGATTGAATTTTTTTCATCCAAAAGCATGAAGGGAGCGGAAAAATTAGACCAAACATAAATTATTTACATACACACATACATACATACTTAGCGTAAAATATTTCACTCATGTAAGTAAATTAAAAAGCTTCTTGTATACTTTGTAAACATACTCAAAATTCTTATTTCTGATAATATCATTTCTTTATTTTGTGCTTAGATATTGGATGTGTTGCTAAAGAATGAAGGCAAAAATACGTATAGATATTGACTCGAAGCATGGTGATGAATGGCCGAAAAAAATATAAAAGAAATCAAAGTTAACTTCAAAAATCGTTTGCATTATCATTGGCTGAGAAAATTAAAGTTGCATACAATGTTAGCTACAAAGATTTGTTGCTCAAATTGCTGGCAAGATTAGACTGGTGGTAGCCAAGGTAGAGAAAAAACGTTTGTAATACACATATACACATACATACATACATATATCATATGTATATACATATATAAAATATATTAAATAAATGGGAATTCTTCTAGACTAAGAACAAACCTTGTGTGGCACGGGGATGTATTTGTTAATATCCTACTCAATATTAGTTGTATAGAGGGCATGGTAAGCCTCATTTAGTCCATAAAGCTCATCATTTGTTCTAGTGCATGCGACTTCAATTATCACCGTTATGCTTCCACTCTCCCTATTCTTTAATGCTTTCCTCATCAAATGAGCATCTCTTTCCCATGGATGCATCATCCATAGGAACGTAGCATTCTACAATCCACACACATATATCATGTATTATTCTCACACATATCTTAGATTTCTCATTTTTAAACCTACCCTAAATTTTGAATTATCTAACTCTATTCTAATAAAAGAGTGGTGTTTTTTTTTTTGGAATGATTTTAATGGGTTAATTTCTATAAGAAAATGAGCTAAAAGAAAAATAACTTGAAGCGCTTAAATTCCAATTTGAGAAGTTGTTTTCCTCAATATACTCTTGATATTCAGGAAAAATTTCACCGCCTCGCAATCCTAATTCCCCAATGTGTCTATCAATGTCTTCTCATCTATTCTATGACCTAATTTTTATTTCCAAATTTCTAATCATACAAATTATTGGTAACCAACAATTTGTTGTGTCATAAACTATGCAAAAGTAAAAGAAATTGCGCAAAATGAAGGTGTAAGTAAAAACACAACAGTACTAAAATAAGTGAAGAGAAACAACCTTGTATTAGGATGTGTTGTTAAAGAATGATGCAGATGAGAATATGAAAAATATATTGACTCGTGGTGAGGTGACGAGGGCCGACAAATATATGAAAAAAAAAATAGTATTGTATGGAAAATTTCTCATACTACCTACAGTCATTGTTTGTCATGAAATAATATTTAAAAATGGCGTGTGACCCATGAAATAAAATAATATAATATAATATATCATCAAATGACGTGTCAAATGCTAAATGGAAGAAGTATGTACTAGTACTAGAAAATTTTCCTAAATATATAAAAGAAATCAAACTGACCTTCAAAAAACGTTTGTACTATCATTAGCCAAGAAAATTGAAGCTGCCAGCAATGGTAGCAAAGATTTGTTACTCACATTGCTGCAAGATCAAGTTGGTCATAGCCAAGGTAGAGAAAAAGGATTTGGAATACACAAATCACATACGTTCATATATCTTAGTCGAGAGTATATGTCTTAACTTTGATTTTCCAATGTATTGTTTTTTTTTTTATATAGAATTACTTTCTAATTTTTTATATAATATATGTTAAGATTTTTTATTCTACTGTATGTTTGCCTTTTTTTTTTCTTTTTTTTTTTCAAAAGAAAATACCAAAATTTATTATGGACTTGGCAAAATGTATCAATTTCTACCCATAACTTTTAATTTCATCAAATTGAACTTTAAACTTATACAAGTGTTGCAATATATATCTTAAACTTAAATAAATGTTGCAATTTTTACCTTCTCGTCGATTTTTCTTTAAAAAAGCATTAAAAATATATATTATCATGTGTGTTTAAGGAATTGTAAAACATATGTCTAATGGAAAATTGACAAGCTAGTACTCTTTAGAGAAAAATGACCACGGGAGCTTCTTTTTTTTTTTTTTTTTTTTTGTGATTTTTAGAAGAGTTATCAAATGGTAGCATTGATCGGTTTTAATTTTGTACAAAGCTTAACTTTTAATTAAGGCCCCATTTCCTAACCATTTGATTTTTGGTTTTTAGTTTTTGAAAATTAAGCCTATAAATACTACTTCCACCTATAGGTTTCCATGTTTTCTTATCTACTTTTTACATATATTTTCAAAAACCAAGCCAAGTTTTGAAAACTAAAAAAGTGGTTTTCAAAAACTTGTTTTTGTTTTTGGAATTTGGCTAGAAACTCAAATGTTTCCTTAAGAAAGATGGAAACCATTGTAGAGAATATGAAAACCATTGTAAAGAAAATGTGAGAAAACAAGTATAATTTTCAAAAACCAAATGGTTATCAAACGAGGTCTAAATTAATGAGTTTTGGAAGGGTTTTATTTACTTTTTTGTTAAAATTAGGGGTAAATTTGCGAAAATTTAATAGAAGGTAAAAATTGGAACATTTTCTAGGTATAAGTATAGGGTAAAAGTTGCCAAAATGAGTTTAGGTAATTGACATGTACCATTGACCAAGAGATTTGAGGTTCGAATCTCCCAACTCCCAAATCTTGTGCCAAATTCAAGGGCAAAATTGATATTTCACTTTTTTTTGTTGGTTATTTTCACATGGGAACTTATTATTGTATTAATTTTTTGGCTAATTATAGTATGATGAATTCTAAACCACAGAAAGAAGATTGAACTCTAAAAACAAACAAGAAGCTCACAATCGAATATAACAATGACTAACCGATGATTCAAACAGAAAATTAGAAAGAAGTAAGGAGAAACTTAACGCAGCAGATTTTATCATCAATGGCTTTGGCTACATTCTGCTGAACAAGCAACACCTTCATCTTTTTCTTCCACAATGAAAAGTCACCCTTCCTCTCAAAACATTCTATCTCAAATTTCGCTACCATGATCAGTACAACCAGAATAATTCCCAGATTTAACAAATTAGGTCGAAAGCGCTCTGACACCAAATTGATATATCCAGACCACAAAAACATTTTTTAAGGCTTAAAAGAGTGTTTTTAGGCACTTGAAAATTCATTCCAAACAGGCCCTAAAGCAACCAATATCGATCTCAGTAAACCACAACAGAGTAAGAGTAAGCAACAGATTAAGCAAAAACAGAAAGCAATCAAGCTATTAACAACAATTAAGCTAAAACAAATCAAAGAGATAAGGGAATAAGAGATACACACATAGGAATCATAGTGGTTTGATCCTTAGAATTGGATGTACATCCACTATGACTTATGAGCAAATGTACATATTCTCAGAGAAATCACACATTCTCTCAACAAAAAAAAAACAGAGTAAATAAACTCTAAAATCTTATAAAGGGATGCTTGTATGGAATTGGCTCTAAAAATGGTTTCTTCCAAGGTATGGCTTCTGGTGATGAAGAAACTTGAATTTCTCTTCTAAAACAACAAATTGAAAAAGTTCAAATTTAGTTTCAGTGATAATTTAACCTAATATTATAGCATGAGATTGTGAGTTCAAATCTCTAAAATCTTATAATTTTCTCCTAGTTTTATATAAGTAGTTCATATATTTAGTCTCATAATTAAATCTAAAATTACACTGTGCTAAAGTGAGGCTTTATCTTTTTAATATATTCTCTACCGGTCCTCTTCATGTGGGTTTAAATATTAGCACGAGACCCGACATGTAACCGTTGAGATGAAATTGGAATAAAATAACATTGCAGGAGTAAACTTAGGACCTGCTATTCTGACCTCATGCTAAACCACATTAGACCAGAAAACTTATGGTGTTAATATCCGAGCATGCATGTGAAAGGACATAATTAATTTTGCACTAGACGACAAATTTTTGTTTTATATCCGTAAGTGTTCGGGCTTATTTGTAAGCACATCGACTATTCTCATGGGACAACTTTATTTGGTTGTCAAGGTAATTCATAGGATATTAAACCCTATGTAAGTGGCTTGATTTCATTCCCTCTAAACCCTTCATTATTTACTCGACTCTAATTGACCACCAGACCAACTTATAGTGGTTACTAGACGACAAATATAAAATGTTAAGCAAATGACTACAAGTAAAATCAAGGACAGCATAATGCTCAGAAAAATGGAAGCAGTTTTCATTGCAAAAGAGAGAGGGTTGAAAGGCACAGCCAAATTTGCTTCAAATGTGGTTTGGTTGAGAAGGCTTTGTGATGAGTTTGGTTTGCAAATCTTATTATATAACTTCATCAGTGAGGGCAATTTGAGGGGCAACTATTTTGAAGCTGTGCTAATGCTGCTAAAAAATCTTGGTGTTGATCAACTTTTTGGAGGGCTTAAAATTGTTTGGTTTAAGAGGGGAGGTCTCTTACTGGCCTCAGCCTCCTTTTTTGCTTAAGATTCATTATTTTATTTGATTTGATTTCCAACTACAACCTTTTCTTAATAAGATAGGACCACTAAACTATTTTGTTCTTTGTCTTCTATTTTCTAAGAGTAGATTTCTTTAAGGTTCATTACAAAGAATTTGAACTCATGATAAATGAATCCATGATCTTACCTCTCCTAGTGGAAATGTCTATTGGGTCTAGACATGCAACATAAAATAATATTCTTCATATGACAATCTTATTCATGAGATTATTCCTACTCATTCAAATATTGTTTAAAAAAATTTGATAGCATAGCCTGCAGAAATGCAAAAAGTTTAAGAAAATTTAGTTTCTCTCTTTTCTTAATTATAAGAATGATTTTATTAAACTCCAGAACTGAAAAACATTTTTCTTGAGGCACTTTTTGTATTAAATTCTATCGACCTTAAATTATTTAATTTTTCATCAATTTAGAGGTGATTTGGTCCGAAATGAATTTTTTTCAGAATATATTAAGAGTTAGAAAAAGACTTAGTTTCCTTTGCAAGTGATTTGAAATATTGTTAAAAGCTTTTAGTATTTGTCTCTTTCTTCTTAGACTAGACTAGTGCGGAATGACTTTCTTTGTTTGGAGTTTACTTCAAAATGCAAAAAAAAAACACATTTTTGTCAAAAAAGTAAATAAATAAAACGGCACCAAGCACATATTGTTCCTTTTTATTATTTCTTATTTCTTGACAAGAGGGGTAAAAAATCAATCTTCCAAACATATATACAAAGATGAAGAAGTTATTCATTCAAAGGCCTATAATCAACACCCTACAGGTAAAAACCCAAAAGCAAACAAGGAATTTGCAGAGAGAAAGACAACGAGAAGTTGGCTAGAATCAAACTTTAGCTCCAAGTAAGATCATCAACATGTCCTTGTAGTCCCCAGATGTGTCGCCAATAATGTCGTCGTCAAGCTTGCTTTTGAACATGTTGGAATACTCCTCTCTAATTTTCATTGTGTCTATCTCAGCTCGACTTACAATAGCTCTGGTTACAGAATCTTCATCTGTTCCAAGCCCAACAATGGCCTTGTTGATTACCTGGAGCAAAATTTCACAATGAAGACTTTCCATGTAAGGTGATAGAAGTATTGTACAAAAATTACTCTGCTATTTTGAATTCAATAACTCGCTATCAAGATCTAGAGCTCTTGAAATGTCGAAACAAACTTAAATTAGTTCAAGAACCAAAATGCAACAAGTTCAAAATTTTAGGATTGAAGACCAAAATAAACATTTTGAAAGTTTCAATACTAAAATGAAACAATCAAATTTAAGGACCAAAATGTGATTTAAACCCATAAACTTTTTGAATCAATGGATTTATCCTACACAAAGGATTAAGGCAGAGTTCCAGAAACAGATATTTTGTTCTTTTTTTTGTTCTTTTTTTCTCCATGAAATGAATTTTTAAGAATGAATTATAATAAAAAATACAAAATGAGGGGGAAAAACAAACCTACAAACTAGAAGGAAAGAACGTCTCACCTTTGCAAAGTGTTTTTCAGGAGTGTCAATGCACCAGATGGCCATTTTGAAGAGGGATTCTAAATCACTGGTTCCACATTTCATAATGTCCTGTAAATGAAATGCATAGCTGAACTTCCAAGATGGTAAATGAAAAGGCAAAAATAAAAAAAAAAAGTTTTACAAATCATTTGTTATTAAAGACTGAACCTGGTCAATAGGATTTCCGTACTTTTGCTTATAGCATGCAAAGGTTGCTCTAAGCTGAAAGAAATTCCTTGTGCTGAGTATCCAAATGACGCCGCTACGGTTTATTTGCTTTGCTTTGATAGCATCATGTAATAAATCTGCTTCTGAATCGGCAACAATACTGTCCACCACCTCTTTATCATGCCTGAAGCAACTCACCACACCAACTAGAAGCTACACAATATCCAAAATAAAACGTTTTTCAAGGGTGCAAGTCCTTGGAATCTTTGTGTTGAGAATTGCAATGCATTTGGCAAGAAGAAAAATTGAAGTCTTTCAAAGATATTCGAAAACCATGTGGCACTCCATGGAGCAAAATGGTAAGACCAAAAAGGTTTTTGCTATTGCTACTTGATTCATGTAATGATGTTTTGCTATTTATGAAGATGGAATGTATATGCAACGGTCAAAACGCAATGTCTCAACTCAAAGAACCACTTACTTCCATGAAACTTATCTATATCAGTTTGATAGCAACAACCATCAATGGTAAGAAGCTTTAGTCTCATGTGATAGCAATTTCATTCTTAATCTTTTGCTTTTCAGAAGAATTAAGCTTGTTCACTCACGGTTTTATTTTGTTTTGTCTTTCACCTTTATAAAAAGGCTTGTAAATGCTTAACCAAATTTCAAAACAAAAAAATAGGTCTTTGAAAACTACTGTTTTAGTGTTAAAATTTTGCTAAGATTTGGAAAATATTTCTAAAAAGTAAATAATAAACCAAATGGGTTTTGAGCAACAAACATGCTTAACATTATAAAACGAAATACCAAAAACGAAATGTTCATCAAATAGATTACATGAGTCGCCCAAGAAGTCGAAAGTTGAGCTTATGAGACAACTCTGGCATTTTACCTTTCTAAGGGGCATGGAGACGGTGGAGAAAATGTCTTCTTCAAGCGAGCAATCATAGAGAGAACAGTAGGCCTGCCTTACTGCCATCAGATGGTGAGGAGATGTGGCACAGGCTATCTCAACCAATACTTGAAGCTCATGGATGCTTTTCCTGTGTGACCTCAAAGCTTCATTTGCCAATCTTGCATCTCTCTCTGCAGGATCATATGCCCACAAAATCGCCGCTTTCTGCTCATAAAAAGCTTAAATTAGAGATGGATAAGGAAAAAAAGTACTTGTGGATATAAACTGGTTACTCAATTTCAACTTTTACTTTTACTTAAACTTTTGTACTTCTAAGAACAACTCCTTGAACAGCCAAAATGTTCACATCCAAAAGCATGAGAGGACCGGGCAAAAAAGAATGCAGAAAATAAACAAAACACAAATTGTTTGACTACAAAAGTTGGAACGAATGATCAAAACAATGGAAGAAATTTGTTGGTAAAGAGCTACAAGTAATAAGCATACTCTAAAATCACCAGAGAGTTCAGAGTTGATGCGGTCAATGAGGGACTCATTGTATAGCTCGAGATAGGTCTCTCTAATTGCCTTCCTTTGGGCTGTATTTCTTTGTCCTAATATCCTTATCAATGCCTTCTCATCCGTTCCCCATCCTAACTCATAATGGGAAATAGTATTAAGAATTAGACAACAAAAACAACAACAGTCATGTATCAAGAAGATAAGAAACAAGTATGAAAAAATGATGTCTACGATGTCAGTGATCTCTAACATGGTGAAAATTACATCAGAATCCCATAAAGAAAAATCAATTGTAGAAGAAAACTGAACACAATAAATTCACATTCTGCTGCAGAAAAATAAAATGGGAAAAAACGTGGAACCAAAGAGCACTATATTATCAACTATACAGAAACTTGATTGCTTACAACTCTAACAACAGCAACTCGAATATTAAAAAAAAAAAAAAAAATGAAGATGAGTCTAGGCTATTAGTTGATTGTGAGCAATAGATGTACGAGAAAAAAGAACCAATAAATAAGAGCTAGATTTTGACATTGTTAAATTTTGGTTATGGCACACAGTTACACAAACTGCAGTGTACAAGTATCCCGCTAGCAAATCACTCCCAAGGGGAAAAGAACACGCTTAATGAACAGAAAGAAGAAGAAGCACGAAAATTTGACAGTCTAATTTCGATTATTACACAAAATGAGAAAGTACACCAGAGAGCCAAGAAAGCAAATCACTCCAAAAAGAGAGACCGTAAATTAAAAAAAAAAAAATACCTCTCAAAATCGACATGTCGATGACCTAAAACGACGTGGCAGTGACTAGAAGCTTATCTTGTTGGAAGAACAGCAGACATGTCGACTATTCATCCAACATTCTAACAGTTTTTCTAATCCATGAGTAGTTTTGAAATGTTTATGAAAATTCAAAGGTAATATTGCAATTTTTGAAAGAATATGGGTATTTTCTAAACAAGAACGAGCGTTCTGGAGTATTTTTTATAATTTAGCCCTAAATAAATAAGGGTAACATTGTCGTTAAAAATAAACTCATTTACTATTAATTTGTTTCTGTTTCTGATCAATCAAATTTTAGATTTTTTTTTTTTTTTTTTTTTGAGTTCAAAGACAGAAAAACAAATTATCAATTGGGATGGTAATTGATGTCTTATCCACTTGGATTGAAATTAAAATTAAAAGTATATATATGTTTTCAATTGTTTAAATCAGCCCAAAATTCCAAAATATTTTCAACAAATAAAAAATAAAACAGAGAAACTAAAAGAAGCGAAAACAGAAAGAATAGGAATTCTGTATTCACTGAAAAACAAGGAAGACGGCTGAATAAAAGCCAAAGGGATACAAATAACAAATAACCCTACACGTGGCACTATACAATTGGTCTAAACAGTAATGCAAAAATAAAGAAATTAACAGAAAAGAGAATCCCTGATTAAATAAATTATAAAGTAGAAATAATAAGCAAAATTAAATATTTAATCTAACAGAAACAGATACTAAAGTGATTTAATGTCTAAAAATCGAAAACAAAAAAATAAATAGACTACAGAAAAATAAATCAATCAATCAAATAAGATGAGAAAAAGAAAACTGCAGCCAAGCCATTAGCCGAAGAGTTCAACATTGCCTTGAAAGTTGAAGCCAAAAGAAGCCGACGAACTCCATTACTGAGAACTCAACTGACAATAGAGCTCAGAAAAATCAAGACCAACTCAAACAAAATCAACGCATTACATTGAATTTTCAGCAGAAAAATCATATACAGAACAAAAACATACAGAATCCACAGATAAATTAACGAAACATCGAGAAAGATAGATAAAATCAAAATGTTAAAGAGTTCATCGAAATCAACCATCGAAAGCTTTCTTGAGCCTATCACAGTCCTCGGCGGGAGAAGGAACAATCTCCGGCACTCTCAGAGTTCCCATATTCTCCGTCAGAAACTTCTCCTCCTCCGACGAGAATGAGTGGCCGGAATCCGATTTCGACGATTTCGATTTCTTCCACGAGAAACTCTTGAACGAGAAACTGCTCATTTTCAGAGCTTTGTAATTGCTAATTGATAATGCAAAAAAATTTCTCTCTCTTTTCCGTTTCGTTTTTCCCTCCCTCAAACTTCGCTACAACGCAATATAGCAGATTTTGTTTTTGCCTTTCTGTTTTTTTTCTGTTTTCTGCGTTTGACGAAAATACCCTTTCTGTCCTTCTGATTTCGATTCCATTTTCCCTGTCGATTAATTTCACAGAATTTCCCTTTGCTTGGTGTTTGCAAAGAAGGGCTTGCGTAGAATTTGTTTGCCGATCGAACCCTCGATGTCTTGGAAATTTCACGAAGCTACCGTGTTTTGTGGAATATTGCTCTGGGTGCGGATTTAGTTTCTGTATAGTTGTGTACTGAATTGCAAAGAAAGCGACGGATGGGATGGCCACGTTTTTCTTAAGATGTTAAATTTGGGTCCCAACAAGAAAAATCAATGACGGAGACGTTGATGTTCAGACGTTATCATTAACGGCTAGCGTTGGAGCCAGCTGTAATGAATGAGTTGCTGTTTGGACTTTGGACAACAAATTTTAATAATAGCTATCAAAAAACGAATTGTAATAATAATGTTAAATAAAATTACAAATTTAGTCTTCAAGTTTGAGCCTATTTAATGTCTAAATTTTTAAAATTATAAATTTAGTCTATAAATTTTCAAATTTTTTAAAATTCACGAATCTACCGAACACATAATTAAAAATTTAGGGTTCTATTAGATATAAAATTGAAATTTCTATCTAATAGATCAATTCATTTTTAAAATTTTCAAATTTGTCAATGATTTATTAGACGCAAAATGAAAAGTTCAATGATCTATTAAACATAGAATTGAAAGTTTAGAAACCTATTAGACACATTTTTAAAAGTTGAGAGATCAAATAGACACAAATCTTAAAGTTCATAAACTAAACTTGTAATTTAACCTAATAATAACTACTCTTGTTTGTAATAATTAAAAAAAAAATTAACTATTGTAAGAAGAAAAAAGGTACCCTTTCATGAAAGAAATTAATAGATTTTCAATTTTTTTAGATGGTAATTATATGTCTTTATCTATTGAATTATGTCGAATTGACAAGTTTTTATTAGTATTAAAAATTAAAATATTTCCATTGGCTCAAAATTTATACAAATGTAATGCGGTCACTTATTTTTTCTATATTAACCTTTAAAATTACAAAAAAAAAAAAAAAAAAATTCATCTACAATTTGGTTTTTTTAGTTCAACAAATGATGTGAAGTTTTGAACATCTAATTTTTTTAAAATAGATGTTTAATATTGTAATCAATTGAGTTATTAAGTTTTATAAAGTCTGAAAAACTTTTCATGCGACAATTTTTTTTTTTTTTTTTTTTTGAGGAAGAATGATTTATTGTTAAACTGTTGTCCCTTGAACTACAGAAGAGAATTATTCTTCGTCGTATTTTTCTTTGGAGATAAGCCTATTGAGGTAAAGAAGACAACCATAAACGAGAAATCTAGACACTTCAATGCTTCACCCTGCTAGTTTATGAGCAATTTTGTTTTTGTTAGTCCCTACAAGCATGAAGGAAATCAGAGCAAAATTATTTTCCAAATAAAGGATATATTCAATCCAATTGCTTGCGTCACTTAATTGGTTCATGCTCTCACTATTTATAAGTTGAATTGTCGAAGGGAGTTAAAAGACTTAAATCATCATATTGTAGATGTTGAATCTTTTTTTCGCCAAACAAAGGCTCGAGTACGCTGAAGATTTGTGTTTATTTACATAATGTGTAGATTCTTAGATAATTACATTTGTAGATAAGATATGAAGTTCAATAAATAAAAAAATAAAAAATTATGATTAGCAAGTGTATTAAAGGAAATCAAATATCCACCTGGCGTAGTGGCTGAGTGCTTGCCTTACCATACCGTGGTGCTTGGATTACTTGCTTTGGTTTGTTTTGTGGTTGAAATTGTTGTTTTATTTGGTTGGGTAGTGTCCTTTTGATTCTTATTGTGTGATCTAGTTTCTCTGTGTCTTGACCTCGGGCTATGAGGTTTCCCTTTTTGCAGTGAATATATTTACCTTGAAAAAAAAAGTGTATTAGAGAGAAATGACTGAAATTGTATTTTATGGACTAAAACATGATACATGTGAAAGTTTAGAGAAAAAAAATGACTAAATCTATTATAAGTTCACCAAGAAATGGATTTTCAAGCTCAAGATAAATACTTTAAACCGGCATATACTTGTCAATTGAGAGTTATCCTCGTACGACATAAAAACAAAAGCTTATTTGAAAGAAGTTTTTTTCAGAATATATATTCATTACATACAAATGTAAATGTAAAGATACAAACAATCAACTTTTAAAAAAAAAAATGCTAATGTATGGTTAGAATTATATTCAAGTTAGCATTTAGAAAGTGCTTTCTTAAGAATCATTTTTTTATAAGTATTTTATTATTTCTATTCTATTTGAGTTTAATTTTTTTTAGTTAATATTATATTGTTGTTTCAAAACATATAAGAAACTAATGATAGTAAATTTAATGAGAAAATAGTCAAAGTAAACATAGCTTAGCATTAATTGACAATATACCCTCCATCAAGAAATCAAAAGTTCAAATCATTTTTCTTTAAAACTATTGAATTCAATAATAATAACGACAAAATAGAAAAGAAAAGAAATAAACTAAGAAATATTTTACCAAAATCTAAGTATTTTTTTTTCTCTCAAGGTCAAAATAAATATAAATAATTCTTCTCTTCCCTCTTTTTCTCTCATCATAACATTAGGATTTTAAGACATTAGCATAGGATTTTTAGGATTTGGATGTTTATCTACATTTCATTATTTTGGTGATTGTTAGGCATGGAATTTAATTATTTTTTTGGACATTCTACATTTCATTTTTTTTGTGGTTGTTAGTTATGATGTTTTTTTTTTTTCTTTTTGGATCTTTATCTTCAGCATTAAGTGAACGTCTTTTCACGTTTGGTTTTTTGGGAAGCAAAGACATGTTTGAGCACTTATGACTTTTATTATCCAATTTTTAAATAAATAAATTTGAAAACTAGTTAAAGTCTTTAAACCATTCTTAGAAATTGCAATAAACAAATATACAGACGAACCATTTCGCAAACGAGACCCAATCATTCATACACAAGATCCTATGTAAGTAGAGGCAAGGTTACGTCTATGGCTTTACACTAACGCCACGTCCAACGAATATGGCTGCTTATGAACTCTAGCTTATTAAATTTTGGTTAAAATATCATTTTGATCCTGTATTTTGGATTTTATTCTATTTTGATTTCTATATTTTCAAATATTTAATTCTAGTTTATGTACTTTCAATAAAATTTAAAATTGGTCCTTACGATAAGTTTGAAGTTAATTTTTATCAAAATTAGTTAAATAATAATAATAATTTTAATACAATAAAAGATAATATGTGAACATACTTTCAAAATTTATAAAAGAAAAGCTAATAGATAATTTTTTTTAAAGAAAAAAATTAACAATAAACTAATAGTAGGGACCAATTTTAAGCTTTATTGAAAGTACAATAATTAAAATTGGATATTTGAAAGTACATGAACCAAAATAGAACAAAGTCCAAAGTATAGAGACCAAAATAGTATTTTAACCTTAAATTTTTGATACACTGAGACATGACGTACCATTTTCTTAATTATGATTTGTTTATGTTTGTTTGGTATTTTACTTACATTTACTAAAAAAAAAAAAGAAGTTTAAAAACTAATGATTACCCAACATAGACCAAAGTCTTCAATGGTATGAGATTTTTTTGGGTGAAATCAAAAGTAAAATTACGAGGGATTTATGTTCAAAGTGAACAATATCATAAAAAAATGTCGAATTTGTATATTTTTGTTTAATGTGTATTGATTTGTTAGGGTCTGATTTTGCACGTTAATTCTGTTAGAGCTCATTTTTTCGATTCCCATTGGGTCATCGTCTTCTTCTTCCTCTTTGCTGTATTTTTTATTTTCTATTTCTTACATTATATGTGTTCGACTTTTTCAAGTCAAGTGTTGTACAAGATTCAATTTTTTTTCACATTAAGTTATACAAGGTTTGACATCCGTCACAAATCACATCAAATTATACAAATTTTACTCGAGAATAAAATATTTTCCCCAAGGATATGCATTTAAATTGGCCAAAGATATAGAAGCAAATAAAATGTCCCACGTGAAAAACAACAAATTAAATGGACAAATTTGAAGCGATAAGCATGAGCGTGGCCTTGCCTTGGTTGTGTCTCCGTCATCTGATGAGTGGGCTGCCCGCCAATCAATTATTGTCCGGATAGAAATTGAAGCAAAACCACTCAATTTTTGTAAGTTTCTTTTTAAAGAGCAACACGAATTTAAATTTCAAAGCATCAAATGAGAAAATCCAAATCACTAGTTGTATAAAAAAAAATCCAAATCACTAGCTTTTGCTTTTGGAAAAGTAAAACCAAACATATCTCACGTGAAGCTCGAGAGCACTTTGTTTGGAGTTATTGTAAAGTTTTAGTAGTTTCTTTTTTGAAGTACAAAAATTTTCGTTGTTAGAAGACAATAATTCATTGTTGATTGATTGGGTACAATGAAAATTTTTGACAAATAGAAAAGAGGAAGGAAAATACTTCTCTACCAATGTAGTAAAAAACCGCAAAATTTGTTAGTAGTGTCTAGAAAATGAAGAGAGACTTTTCTTTTTTAAAAATAATAATAAGCACTAGTAAAAGATCAATGGTGATGGTGGGCATATTAGTATATGGAAGTATGGTTATAATTTATAAAGAAATGAAATTTTAAAAAGTTAAAATATTAAAAACAAAAAGCCAGGAACTATAGTGAGGGTTACTATTTTTAGTATGGCATTTGTGCAAAAAAAATAATTATTCAGTTTATGATAGTTTTTTTCAACTACGTAAATTTAAGAGTTTAATTTTTACATTTAAAAGTTGAGTCATGTATATTGTGATGATAACTATAGTTTATGAGTAATTTATGCAATTTCTTAAAAGTAGCTTCATTTCTTTTCGTGTTTCGCTTGTGAAATTGTGTCACGGTGACATTCTTTAAGGGAGAGATCAAACTTCAAGAAAAAATGGTTTTCTCAATGCACTTTCTATACCTATTTTTTTTATTCATATATAAAATCGGCATAAAAATCTTTTTCCATATTCTTGTTGTGTTAAACCTTTTTTATGTAGTTTACATGCTAGAATGTTTACATAGCACCATATACAGGTTAAAAGTAGATGATACCAAAAACTTATGTTCAATATAATATAGAAATATGTGTTAAACCTTTTTTATGAATTTAACAAATAACGTCAAGATTGTTTATGAAAGTTTATAGGCTAAATTATTTTTTAAAAAAATACCCTTAAACTTTACCCTTTGTTTCAAAAATACCTCTATTCTTTCAAAAGTTGCAAGATTACCTTTGACTTTTCATAACATTTCAAAACTACTATTGGAGTAGAAATTCGTCAGATTGTTAGACAAAAAATCGACGTGACGGTGACTCGGAAGCTTGCCTAGATTAAGTTTAAAAAAATGGCATTTAGACACGTCAACTCTTCGTCCAACATTCTAATGGTTTTTCTACTTCTATAGTATTTTTGAAACGTTTATGAAATGTTAAGGGTAATATTGCAAGTTTTGAAAGAATATGGATATTTTTTAAACAAAATGCAAAGTTCAAGAGTATTTTTTATAACTTAGCCAAGTTTATAATAATAAGTATAATATTTTCAAAGAATGTGAATTATAAAGAAATAATGTGGAAATGGGAAAATCTATCTTTTCATGTAGATGTGAAAGTTAGAAAAAAATTGATAAAGATGGATAATTGTTTTTACAAAATATATTTAATACAAATTAGAGAAATATATAAATAGAGACTAAGATATTGTATGAGCAGTAGTAGAAAGAAGAATATGCATTGATGTGTACATATATGGATTAAACAACAATTTCAACACTAGAAATGTCACATCATTAAATGAAAATAATCATAAGATTAATATATGTTTTTTCGCTTATCATCTGTATAAACGAACAAAATTGTAGTCAAAGTGTATAAAACTTTTTTTTTTTTTGAGAAAGTGTATAAAACAATTTAACCATGATAAAATACCTGCACATATAAAAATGTTTCATTTTCCTTTGGACTAAAATTCATTCACTAAAAACATGAAAAATGTTAAGTATAAAAAAAAAAAATAACGATTTTTTGTCTTTAAAAATTATGTTTGTTTACCCAGGAATTTTTTTTAATACTACTCCCCCCGCCCCCCCCCCCCCCCCCCCAACAAAAACTGTATTTTTTTAAATCAAAACTAAAATTAAAGAAAACATAAAAATATAATCGCTTTCATTTTTCAATTTTAGTCAAGTATTTAAAATCATTTTTAAAAATAAAAAAGGAATAGTCTAGCTTTTTTTTTTTTTTTTTTTTAAAAAGATGATTATTTTTCCATAGTTTATGTGGTCCACACAATATATGACGATTCAATGCTATCATACTAATTAATGAGAGAGATGTACTAAAAAAACATATGAGAGAGGCCAATATAAACATATATAAATTGATTTTAAATAAATTTAAAAAAAAAGTTTTCCAACGAGAGATGATTCACACTTTATACGATAGGCCAACCAACTTTATAAGTGAACCAAAGAAATTAAAAAGAGAGACAAATAATCCAAATATATACATAATATATATATATATTCAAATTTTTCAAAATAAAGTTCACAATAAATTAATGTTTACAAAGACTTTAGGATCAAAATACTGTAAGTGAGCAAGAAACTTCTTTTTAGTTCAACACCATGCATGATAGTAATTCAAACATTTGACCTCTTAATTGAGAATAAATGTTAGTTTAGAGATGCTCAAGTTGCCAAACCAATAGTAACATTTGAACAAATCAATAGAAAAATTCTAACTTAACCATTGTATTTTTTTCAATTTAAATAAAAATATAAAAATTTTGATAATATCACATTATTATTTAATACATGTTAAACTAAAACCACCTGAGAAAGACCCATAATAAAATTGATAAAATTAAGGTTTATCAAATGATTTTAGGACATGTATCTTTTTTTTTTCTTTTGAAAAAAGGACATGTATCTTTTAGCTTGCTTGTGAAGAACTTGAATCCGGCTAATAAAATAAATAATATGAATGTTTGGTAGGTAATTAATATAAAATTTCTTGCATGCTTCGCATGATTTTTTTATTTAAGGTATTAGGTATGTTAGATAATTTTTTTAAATAGTTGATGAAGTTTATCTAAAAAAATAATATTGACGGATTTTAAAAGATGTTAGAATATTTTGTTTGTTCATATGCTTTAACTTTATAGCTCCTTATACTTTTATGAGATTCGAATTTGTATTTTAACCTCATGTTCTTAATGATGAGAAACAATTATAAGAAGTTAACATGACAAGTTATTTGACGTTACAATTAAGAAAGGATAAAAAAAATTATAGTTTTAAAAAAAGAATAATAATTATTATCTTTTGTGTTTTAAAATAAGTTTAGCCCTAATACTTTTTTTTCTTTTTAATCGAGAGACATAGACAGTAGTAAAATTTTTTAAGTATAAAGATCAAATTCACATTAAAGTTAAAAATTATGGAATAAAGAAGTAATTGAATTTCTCATAATTGCAGGTGGAATGAATATTTCATATAACTTATTAGTTGGGACAACTTTTTTTTTTTTTAGTTCAAAAGCTGTCACACCCCGCCCCAGATTAACTCTACCAAACCTAGGACAAGATGTGATGGCAGTAGACTCCAAATGTGCAATGGAATCTATTGTCAAGTCTTTATCTCTTCTTTCATTATCTAACTTTATCTATGGATATCCCATAAACAGCACAGTAAAAAAAAATTCCCTTTACTTACACTATATGATATGCAATGACTTGATAAGATTGGTGGCAGATTTTGATTAGCTAACTCTGATTGAAATTCAAGAGCAACCTGGTGAAAATTAAAAACAAAAGAATGAGCTAAAAAGCCCAATGAGTGGTGATTCATAAGAAAATACATTTTCAAGGAAATTATTTTCTTACTAAACATAAGTTCCTAACTATGTGAAATAATGCAAATCATGAATAGTTTAGAAACCTTCGAGATCATTTTAAGACATTAAAGTCTGTAAATAAACATATCTTGAAACAACAACTCTTAAGTCAACAGTTCTTGAAAACATAAGCACAAGTTCGTAAAAACATAGATAGGAAAATCTGCAATTACAGCTCTGGAAAGCATAAACATAACTAGTGAAATTTATCACCAAATCTGTACCCAAATCTCCATCATACTGGCGTAGAGTAATCTCAATACGCACAGCAATCTCTGTCATACGTGCACATAGAGCAAACTCTAACATCTGTAATGCTTCAGGACCAGGATTTGGACCAGGATTCGGAATCCGGATTTGGCATCTAATGGCCCCGGCATTCCCCTGCATCCCCTGCGACCTGAGCATGCTACATACTATGGAAACACATTCTCATAGCATATGGGTAATCACCATGGGTACAAAAATATAGTGGTTTAAAAATCCACTTTTAACATAAAATCCTTAATTCTCAAACTCTTTCTTAAAATCGTGTTCCCTTGCTCTAAAAAAAAAACTTTTCATAAACTTGAGAGATTTCTGAAATAACATTAAACATTTATAATTTCTCAAATAATCATCAAATCTCTCAAATAATATCAAACATTTCCAAAGTCATATTTTCTTTTAAACTACATCTCATGAAATTCATACATTTCTCAACAAATATTTAAACTCTTCAAACATCTCAATAATCATAAAATATCTCAAATATTTCTCAAATAATAATTTATGCTAAAAGCATAAAATATTGGGATTTCAATACCATTTTTGGAAATTCATAACAATTCTCTAAAAATCTCTTTGCATTTTCTCTAAATTCACACATAATTATAGAATTCTTAAAAATCTATAATAATAATCAAATAATGAAAACAATTCGTAAAATAAACCACTCACAGAACAATTTTCGTTGACACTTCAAATCGAAAGCTAATCCAATTTTGTTCAACCTGTAATTTCAATAATCGTACCCTAAGTTACAACTTTTTCCAATAAGAAAATATCATAAATCTTACCTTAATCAAATTAAATTAATTCCCCAATCCATTTCTCTTCATCCAAATTCCAAATACAACTTTTCCTTTCATTCCATTAATTAGCCAAAGCCAAGTACATTTTGTGTTTTTCTCTAATTAAAAAACTATATATTTCTCTCTCCTCTTTAATTCTATAGTACTATCAAACTCAATTTTTCAATTTCTCTACAACTTCTTATATCTCTTTCTCCTCCACTTCACTTAAACCAAACCAACACAAGACAAATTCCTCTCTTTTTTTTTTTTATTTAATTATGATGTGCTTGCATCATATTCCCATTCTTAATAAAAATATCTTATTAATTCTTTTTCTCTCCAACACCCTTGAGATAAGACAATTTCTTTTTGTCTTTTCTTTTTTTTTTAACCTTTCAGTATTCACTTTCTTCTTCCTTCCTCCACCCACAAAAATTCTTCTCTTCTTTTTTTTTTTTTTTCATTCTTCCATTTTAGCTTCTTTTGTTTCTTTACTTTCCATAATTTCATACTTGCTCAAATGTCAAAAAGGAGCTTAAAAGGATAATAAATTTACCAATTTATGTCTTTGACCTCCCATTCCTAATCTTCTCTTTCTCTTTGCTTATTCATCTCATTCCATGCCATCTTTATGTAAATTTCTTCCCAACAAAATGCATGAAAACTCTTGAATAAAAAAGAAATCAAAACTCACATTATAAAGTGTCAAACCTTCCATATTTTTCCTAATCCAAAGAAAAAAAACAACTTACCCAATTGAAATTTTTGTCTTTCAACTTCCTTCTAACTTCAAGACACCACTTTTCATCTTCTCCATGGCTTGGGCTACCCTTTTCTCATCTCTCTAAATATCTCATCTTTTTAACTTTCTCTTTCCTCCCTCCCTCTCCATTTTCGTGAACTCCTCTTTTTTCCTTTCTTTTTTTTTTTTTTTTTTTTAAAACCAAAATAATGTATGTGGCTTGCAATTTATAAAATAAACATACATGTGGCTTCTTTGAAGCCACACATTATTTCTTTTATTTCTTTTTATTATTATTATTTCAAAAATACACCAAAACCATACATATTTTCACTTTCCTCTTTTCTTTTTCTTTTAACAAAAATTTACCCCATAAATTTCAATTTACTTTTACTTCCAATTTATTCCAAACTTCTCATCTTTCAAGACATTTGAAAATCAAATAACTATTATGCCATATAAATACTAGAAATCCAAAATTGGATCTTACAAAAGCTAATAGTTAATAGTTAATACGACAATAAGTTCTATGTGAAAAAAAAATCATAAAATAGAATAGAAAATCAAAGCATATAATATATAACCAACAGTATAGTCATTCTAAAAAACAAGAAATTAGAAAGTCAAAGTCTACTTTATAATATTATAATGCTTACAATGATCGATATTTGCTACCTATCAAAATTATTTTTAAAAATATATATAATAATATGAAAGAAAGATTTTTTGGGATATTTTATGTGGTTGAAATTGAGATATTCATGTGACAGATAGTGTTTGCATGTGTGTATTCAGGTTGTAGACTTGTAGAATTTTGTGGGTCCCTCTGAAAAAAATAATTATGGGTCGAAATGCAATTTGAGTGAAGTATGGTCGTTTTGTCATTTCCACCAAATTCAAGGGGCATGTAATTAAGAGCACGTGACATGTAGGTGGAAATTTGGAAATCAAACAAACGTTTGGGCACGAATAGTAAAATACCAAACTCTAAGGACTGAATTGCAAGAGAAGAAAGCAAACGAAAACTTCATTGAAAGGAGTTTTATTAGACACGTCATTGTTATATTAGTAAATTAGAGCGTTGTTTTTCAACGGGTTTTTTATTATTATTATTTTTTGTTTGAAAACTGATTTTTTAATTTTTAAACTTATATCATTCAATACTTACATTAATGACAAATTTCTCTTTCCCTCTCTCTTTTGTTTCCAATTAATAATTTAAAATGAATTACAATGTAACTTGTCATAATTTTTTCAAACCTAAATAAATATTAAGAAATTAAAAAAAAACAACTTATTTAATTTATGTATCATTAAAAGAAAATCATATGAGAACACAACTGTAATTTGTCGACACAAAAACAATCTTTTCATCTATCTTTAAAAATATTTCTATAATTAATAAATAAATTAGTAATCGAACCATTTTGCACATTAAAATAAAAAGGTAAAATGACCATTAAAAGTATGTTTGGGAATGATTTTGAAATAGTTAAAATCATTTTTTCGTTTTCAAAATCACTCCGAAACATACTTTTAATTATTCAAAATTAATTTTTATACTATGAAAATCGCATTTAAAAGTGTAAAATCAAATATTAAGTTTATTTTGAATGATTAAAAGCATGTTTTGGAGTAATTTTGAACATGATAAAAGTGATTTTAACAATTTTAAAATCACTCTCAAACATGTTCTAACTTTATAAGTGATTTTATATTACTCTAAACTCCAAAGTATGTAAAGTACCTTCAATCTTTGTGCTATATTTTATAATTAAATCATTTTAAAAAACACGTTTTGCTCATGACAAAATCTAAAAAATAGTTCAAAGAAATTTTGTAGAAATTATTTTTTAAATAATTAAAAAGTCCTACTAATAATATCTTATCCTTCAAAAAAGGTTATCAACGCAAGCGAATCAGTTGATCAATATCGGTAGCTCAATTTTACTTTCAAAATTGATATCGAATGGACACATTAGTAAAAAGAAGACAGAGGTCAAAATTAACCATTTTAAAAAAAAAGAAAAATCAAACAAGTTTTGATTCTTAGCCAAGGATAACGGAACCATCAAATTTTTTTTATTATAGTTTGCATTCTTATAAATGCAGTAACGAAAAAAAAATGTGGCACTAACAAAGTGTTGTTAATTCTTAAAACGAAATTAATAAAGTTGTTAGGGAAAAGAATAGGAAATGACGAAAATGGGCATATAGAGTTTGTTTTATAACGCGGGAGGAATTAGATGAGGTGATTGTACACTGCTTTCTTCTTCTTCTTCTTTCTTCTCTGCGATCGAACAAGCAATTGAGAAATGGCGGATTCTGCGGTGGAAGTTCTTACTCGAGCTCTCTCAGGTTTAACTCTTCATTCCTTCTTCTTCCATTACACGCATTACTCCGCCATTAATTTCCTCTTTCTCATCTTAATTGCAAAATTTATCAGATTCTGTTACTCGATCTTCATTTTTCTTGATTCGGAATATAGATTGAGTATGTTTTTGAGTTTTCGATTGGAAAATTACTTAATCTCTTCAATCTTCATAAGAGAAATACGATCTCCGGCCGCGATTTCACTGTCTCTTTGTTTTTCTGTCGCGGAAACTTCATAAACTCTTTGCTCTTCGCCGGAGAAATACAATTTCCGGCAACGATGATAGTTTCTATCTGTTTTTCTTACTCTGTCGCGAAAACTTCATAAACTCTCCAGTCTCCGCCGGAGAAATACAGTCTCCGGCAACGACGTCGGTATCTTCGTTTTTCGTCTTATCCGTAAAGTCAAAATCTCTCTGATATGTCGATGTAGCGATCGTAACACCAGAAATTTACTTAAATAATCTTTTTCGCTTCTATTTAATTTTGTGCTCAGATTTTCTATTTCTATTTTTTGATTTTTGGTTAACTCTGTGCAATTTACAGACAATGCAATCTAGAATCTATTTTCAGCAACAATTTTATATCAAATTACCTTTATACCCCTCTAGATTTTATTTCAGGTTCAAAATACTATATGGTGGTTTGAGAATTATTGTATTTTAGTAGGTGTATTTTTAAATGTCCAAATTTAGTTGCTGTAATTTCAATAAATTTTTAAATTAGGTCTTATTGTTAATTTTGGTTAAAAGTTTACTATTTATATATTTTTTTTCTCTAGAAATTTTAGAAACATATTTATCTTGTGCCTTTTCTTGAATCGGAATTATTATTATTATTTTGCTAAATTTATTAAAAATTAACTTCAAAATAAAAATGAAGAAATTTTAAATTTTATTGTAAGTAAATTATAATGACTAAATATGAATATTTGAAAGTACATAAATTAAAATAAAAAAAGTATAATGGTAATTTAATAATTTTTCCAGTAAAACCAAGGAAAGAAAATTAGAAAACAAAAGAAACAAAAATGAACAGAAGATAAAAAGATGGTGACTAAAACTAACTTCATTTAAAAAGCTTATCCTACTTCTATTAAGCAATGTTTGTAGCTTTTGGAAACAGTGGTATTGAGATTAAGACGGTTTATATATATATTCAATTGCTAGATCATGGACTGTTGATCAGAAATAATACATAATGTATCTAAATAAACCTTCATTGATAATAAAATTGAAAGATATTTTTTGAAGACCATACTTAAATTGGTTATAGAAGGTTAGCTATGAGTGTGGCTCGGTCGATGTTTTTTTTTTTTGTGACAATATATGGAATGGAAAATTCGAATCTCTAACCTTTTGGTTGAAAGTACATACTTTATGCCGGTTGAGCTATGCTCATTTTGACATTTCGTCGATCTTATTTGATTGACCAAGATAAGGCACTTGCTCTCTTGTCATAAGAAAACTAGAGGAATTTTTCTTTAGAAAATTAATTTAATTTAAGTTAATAATTTTATTTTGGACATTGATTAAATTAAAACTTTACTAATTTTATATTTTTTTTGGCATTGGAAAACATTACATTGTTTAAGTTATAATGATTATCCTAATATGATATGTCTACGAGTTAATTGACATTGCTTATTTATATGATACTTACTGAATATAAGAGGTTCTATTTATTAACAATTTAATTTTGAAATTTTTATTTTTAGAAATTAATTTTTTTTTTAAAAAAACCTTGCTTGAAGTTGAACATGATTTCTAGAACTAGAAGATTTAAAAATAAAATTGTAAAAAAAAAAAATTGTGAGAGAGAAGAAACTAATCTTGAGAAATGTGAAATAAAAACAGGGCATGGAATAAATGAGAAGACAATGATAGCCACATTGGGAAAATGGGATCACGAGGAGAAGAAACTCTTTAGAAAGAGGAGTAGCCATTTTTTCAGTGAAGATGAACGCTCCTTTGAACGATGGCACGAACATGGCATGCGACTGCTCAAGCATGAATTCATGCGCTTTAAGGTATCCTTTCCCTTTCTCCATTTTCTTTCAAAAATTTTCATATTCTCATTTTGATATGTTACTGATTTCACTTTTTAAAATATATATATATATAATTTTCATGTAAACAACTCATTATTGAAAATAACAAATCACATTCAACAATTTTGTTAAGAGAAATATTGAAATCTCATTTACTTTGAAAGTGTTCATCTTTTGATTTTTTTTTTTTTAAATATATCATTTGTTTCATTTTAGGACTTCTATTGTTTGAGTCATATTAGTTTCCCAATTAACACAATATTAAGAAAGTTATTTTTATTAAATGTGAACTTACAAGGTCGTACGTCCCTGAGAAAACTTCCATGACCTAGTTTGGCTTGTACCTAGTCGGACTTTTTTTTTCTTCTAATAAATAGGAGATGAAACTATTTATTTGATTTGAAACTTACAAGGTCATAAAGAAATTAGCCTTACGTAAAAATAAATATTTTACTTTTATTTTTTAAGAAGAAGTTATATTTACTAATTTAATTTTATATCTTTTAAATATGTCATTTTTATATTTATATATATTTATTTTGAGTTCTTACTATAATTTTTTTGTCAATTTGGGTTGGCCTAAGACATTTTAAAACGTTGTAGAAAATAGTGTTTCTAGAATTATGAGGCATAAGACCATCATTTCATTTGCTAATACCTTAAGATATGACATTAGAAACTCATAGTGTCACTGTCACTAACTTTTTATCAAAAATATGAATCTAATATAGCATATCAAAGTGCAAGTTGACTTTCACTAGTGTTAAATTAACTTTATATTATCTTTTAAATAATAGCATTTGATCATGTTGGATATATTCATGAAAAAACGAATTTAAATGAAACAATAGAATATATATAGAAATCAACTCATCAAAAGAAACATGAAATAGAATTGACAATACTCAATAATGCATGTGAGAAAAACTTTTGAACATAATTTATATGTATGTGGATGATATATATATATATATATATATATATATAGAACGCTGTGGTGCTATGGACAACGCATCCATGGGAAAGAGATGCTCGTTTGGTGAAGGAAGCATTGAGCAAAGGGAATCATGGCCAAAACATAAACATCCTGATTGAAGTAGCTTGTACCAGAACATCTGATGAGCTCTTGGGAGCAAGGAAGGCCTACCATTCCCTCTTTGATCATTCCATTGAAGAAGATGTTGCCAGTCACATCAACGGCCCTGAACGCAAGGTTAGTTTGTCCATACAAATGAAAATTTTTATCCTTTTTTTAAAGGAAGAGTAAACTATATTTTTGGTCCCTAGGATTTGAACTTAGTTTCTATTTAGTCCTTAAATTTTTAAAACTAACATTTTTGGACTTAAGCCTCAATGTTTGAATTTGATTTTTAATTGGTCCCTAAAGTTTGAAATTGGTTTCTAATTATTGTTCCATGAAATTTGAAATTGGTTTCTAATTTGTCCTAGAATATAAAAAAATAAAATATATACAAAAAAAATTTCAACTCATTTAGAAACCAATTTCAAACTTCAAGGATGAATTAGACATCAAATTCAAATTTAAGGAACTCAACATGCCACTTTTAAAACTTCAATGACCGAATAGAAATAAATTTTAAATTTTAATGACCAACATTCAAAGGTCAAATAGAAAATAAGTTCAAATTTCATGAACCAAAAGTGTATTTTACTGTAAAAGTAAGTACTAAGTGAGTGGTTTTGGTTTTGGAATGCAGCTTTTGGTTGCATTAATGAGTGCATATAGATACGAAGGACCAAAGTATAAGGAGGAAACAGCAAAGTCAGAAGCAAAAAAACTTGCCCATGCAATTAAGGAAGCAGCCAGCAAAAAGAGCAGTCTCATAGAAGACGACGAGGTTGTGAGAATACTCTCAACAAGAAGCAAACACTTTCTCCATGTCCTCTACAAACACTACAAGGAAATCTCAGCAGGCCGATCCATTGATGAGGTACTTATCCACCTGCTACCTAAATTGTCACTAATGAAAAACTTATAAATGTGTGGTGTAAATAGAGATTGAAGAACCTTACTACTAGTTTAGTTTAGGCATGTGAGTCATCCCTATCTTCTATGAAAAATATTATAACTTTTTGTTGGTAACATTTACTCAACTCATCTTATTTACTAAGATTTGAGTTTTTTTTTTTTTTTTTTTTGGGCAGGATCTTCATGGAGACTTGAGGCTTCAAGAGGCAGTGCTATGCTTAGCCAATCCTGTAAAATATTTCACTCACGTATGTAAATTTCAAACTCACTGCATTCTGCAATATAATCAAAATTTTTACATCTTTGTTTCGATGTTTCGGATAATATCATTTCCTATTTTGTGTTTAGATTCTGGATGTGTCATTGAAAGTTGACGCAGACAAGAAGATCAAAAAAGTATTGACTCGAATTATCGTCACAAGGGCTGACAAAGACATGAAGGAGATCAAACTTGAGTTCAAAAATCAATTTGGAGTTGCGTTGGGTGAGAAAATTGAATCTGTGTGCAATGGCAGTTACAAAGATTTCTTGCTCACTTTGCTGGAAAGATCAGATTGATAACAGTCAAGATGGAGAAAAAGGATTTGGAAATGGCAGTTTTTTCTCTTGGAAGATCGAAATTTGTTGTGTTTAATTTATGTATGAGTTGGTTGTTTTTCCTGATTCTCTATTGCTTATGGGGCTGTGTTCTTCTCTTCTGCCATAATAAATCCAAACATTGTGAAAACTGTTCTCATACTTGTTTGTTCAGTCATTATATATGCTCTTTATTGTGCCTTCTTCAAAATAGTCTTGAATTATTGATCAAGACACCAAGAAACCAAACAACTTGCTTCTTACTAGTAAGAAGTTATATAGGTGTTTCAATTATGCTTCTAAACTTTGAAAAGTTTCATTTTTATTCTTAAACTTTGAAATTTGTTCCAAAAAAAATATCCTTGAAGAGTTTAATAATTAACATAGGATGAAAATTGACACGACGACTAATGTGTAGTGTTTTCTGTTAGTAATTTTATGAATACTTTTAAGCCTATAAAAATAAAACACATCAGTAAGTTCGCATAAAAAAAATAAATTAAAAATAAAACAATGCATTTTTAGAACTCTTAAGATAATAGTAAAGCTTAATTATTAAACACATTGACAGAAATGAAAAGATAAAACAGTGCATTTTACAAGGTCAATCACACTGACATAATCCAAGTCTAATCAAGCATATACTAATAATAAAACTTAAGTAATCACATTGACAGAAAATGAGAAGATTAAGATTTCGTTTGATGACTATTTGATATTTAGTTTTTAGTTTTAAGAAATTGTGTTTGTTTTCTCATCATTTTTCTATAATGAGTTTCATATTTCTTAAGAAAACATTTGAATTCTTAGTCAAATTCTAAAAACAAAAACAAGTTTTTGAAAACTACGACCATGTTTGATAACCATTTGGTTTTAAGTTTTAGGTTTGTACAAATTGTACTTGTTTTCTCACAATTTCTATACTATGGTTTTCATCTTCTCTACAATGGTTTTCATTTTTCTTAAAGAAACATTTGAGTTTCTAACCAAATTCCAAAAACAAAAACAAATTTTTGAAAACTACTTTTTTTAGTTTTCAAAACTTAGCTTGGTTTTTTAAAACATATGTAAAAAATAAATAAGAAAACATAGAAACTCATAGGTAAAAGTAGTATTTATAGGCATAATTTTTAAAAACAAAAAATAAAAAACTAAATGGTTATAAAACGGGACCTACTTTTTTCAGTTTTCAAATCTTGACTTGATTTTTGAAAACATATGTAAGAAGTAGATAACAAAACAAGAAATCCTTAATTGGAAGCAGTATTTATTGACTTAATTTTCAAAAAACAAATACTAAAAACCAAGTGGTCATCGGGGCCTAAACAATACATTTTTAGAACTTCTATGATTATAATAATACTATTTTATATTGATGTAGTAGGATCATGCTGGTGTCCCTTAGATTAGGTTAAGCGTGCAAGAGCTTGTCCGATGCTCACGATTATATTAATAATAATAATAATAATAATTTGATTAAATTACAAGGTCAATCCTTGAACTTTCATATTTGTGTCAAATAGATCATGGACTTTAAATATTGTGTAATAGTTTGCTAAACTTTCAATTTTTTGTCTAATAAATTCTTGACGTATTCGATATTTTTTAAAATTTACGAACCTATTTGTTTTAATATCCTATTAGACACAAAATTCAATCACATGTCTAATAGCTTCATTAATTATAAAAAAAAAAAGGTTAAATATGTCAAAGACCTACTAGATAGAAAATTAAAAATACAGAAAACTATTAGACATTTTTAAAATTCATGAATGTATTAGACACAAAATAGAAACTTTAAAGATTTGTTAAATAGAAAGTTCCATAACCTATTAACCACAAACATGAAAGTTTAAAGACAGCTCTTAAATTTAACCTCCTATCTTTAAAAATATGATTTAAACTTGTAATTTAAAACAATACTTAAACTTTAAATAAGATATTTAATTTGTAAAACTTTTTAACTTTTCTTTAACTAAACCGTTTAGAATACAAGAGAACAAAAGAGAACTTTGTGAGAGAGCTTCAAAGGCAGAGAAGCATGGGATAACATAGCGAAACCAATAAAGTCTTCATATTCATACAAAACCAGAGCTCTGTAGTACAAACACTGATCATATTACTAACAGAAAGCCGATTATTAGAATACTACTCATAATAGGATGATGATAAGTAGAATAATTAATCAGCTTAGTTACCAAGAAGAGCAAGGATGAAACGCTTGTAGTCGCCAGAGGTCTCCTTGGACACAGCATCATCAAGGCTTACACTGTTTCTCTTGTGATAAGCCTCCTTTATCTGCCTCAGGTCTTTCTCCGCCCTCGACACCACCACTCGGGTCAACGCATCCTCGTCGCTCTTCCCGACCCTCTTGATTGCGTTTCTCACCACCTGAAAACCATTTTTTTTAATTCAAAAAGAAACTTTCATTAGTCCCATCTTCTCTTAAGAGTGTACAATTCAAGATGATGTTGATCATAAATCAGCTTTGTACTTTGTTTTGTCATGAGAAAATGAGATGGGAATATCATATTAGTTTTCCTTCAAATTGAACAGCTTCAACATCAAGAATTGGAAGCTTTTCAATTCTAAGAATCAGTGAAGATCTAAATTCTTGCATAAATCTGAGTATAAGTCTAATTTGACAGAGTTTATTCACCTTCTCATAGTACTTGAAAGGGTCATCGATGCATCGGATCACAGTTCGCAGAGCTTCTGTGAACTCTTTGCCTGCAGTATCACTGGCCAATTGCTACAAGAAAGTGAAACTTGTTTAGACTATATATAATATCACATGGGTTCGAAATTTTTTAGTGGAAAAATAAACTGATCCGAATTTCTATTCCTCAACATAGCTCAATTTCCAAGATGTTTGTCTTAAAATTTCATGGTGGATCACAACACTATCAGAATATGGTCTATCAATCAGACAATTCATTTTGTTCAATGGAATATTGTACATATAAATCTCAAGTCAACCTTACAAATAGAACTCCACTCTCCCTCCATGCACATTTTTCTTATGGCATTGTCAGCTTGAAAAATCATCCATCATTTTCAGAAGAAGAAAGAACAAAAACAGAGTAAGACCAAAAATGATATCAAAGTGTTAAAATATTTAGCAAGTGGGGGGTTGGTCTAATTAAAGAGTTCTGTACCTTGGAAATGGAAACGCCATAGGCATCTTTGTAGTGATTGAAAGTTGCAACCAGCTGTGCCCTACTCCTTGTGGTTAAGATTCTTATAACATCTTCATGATAATAAGTCTTGTCTCTGATTGCGCGCTCAAGTCTCTCCGCTTCTGATTTCGCCAGGCTTAGATCTACATCCGGTCCATTGTAACGGTATGCACTCACTAATCCCACCAACAGCTGCAATAATTTTATTTCATCAATAATCCACAACTTCTTAACTATCCTAACCTAATACTATACAATCTACATAGACATACTATCTTTCTTTAAGAAGAAGACAATCAAGGTGGGAGGATATGAATTCCTTATACCTAACAAGTTTTTACTAATTAATTAATCACATGTGGACATTTAATTACTCTTGACATCACATTAACTTATATCTTATTAATTCTAAAGATTAAAGCTTAATTAAATTCTTTAGTACCATAATGGTTAAATTACAAATTAGGTCACTGTGTTTCAATAAAATTAGAATTTAGTTTCTATAATTTTAAATGTGGGAATTTCGTCCAATAAAACAAAATCTCATCAATAGTTCCTATGGTTTTATAAAACCTAGAACTATTTATGAGGATTTTATCAAACAATAGAACTAAAAATTCTAATTTTCTTCAAACTATAGGGACCAAATTTGTAATTTAACCTATCATAATTGATATGAGTATGTGGGGTTAAATAAGTTAGCTTTATTACTACTACTTTTTCATTTTCTTAGACAAAAAATCATAACTATGAAATATTAAATATATCCTTTTAGATTTTTAACTGTAATTAAATTCATGAATGTCAAGATATTTATCTCTTACCGTCTTACTCTAACTTGTGGGATACTTTTGATCTAGAAAAAAAACTGGTGGGATCCTTGAAAAAAAAATCATAGTACAATCAATTACATACTCATAATTGTCTAAATTGATACTTGAAATTTAATTTTATTAAATTTCACTTGAAATTCTGTTAGAAAAAATAATAATTTATAAGAAAAAATTTACTAGTACAATTTGTATATTATTACTCTAAGCTAAAAATAATTTATGAAATTTTTAATTAATCAATCATAAGGCCAGTGTTTTTTAAAAAAATAAAATAAAAATATATATGAATGTGAAATTAGTCTTTTTTTTTCTAGTTCAGTGAAATTAGACATCTAATCATCACATGAATGTTTTATTTATTTTCTGATTATATTAATTTTTTTCATTAGTATAGAGTATTATGAATAACATAAAAGATATAGTTTTTTCTATGTTATTGATCATATTAAAACATCAAATGATCATTTCAAATCAAAAAATATATACAATTGATTTTCGGAAGATAACAAAATATATTTAGGGGCTGTTTGGGGCAAGGAGTTGCAGGGAGTAGGAGTTGCAAGGAGTAGGAGTTAATATGTCTGGGGAGTTAGGAAGTCTGTGTTTGGGTTGCAGAGTTGTTTAGTCTGGAGTTAGGAAATCTGTGTTTGAGGCAAGGAGTTGCAAGGAGTAGGAGTTCTGAAATCTGTGTTTGGAGTGCATATTTATTAAACATGGAGTTATGAAGTCTGAGTTGATTTTAGCTCTTTTTTTTGTACAAATTTTTTCTAAAATTTCTAAAATTTTCATTATTAGGAATTTGTTCCCATAAATTCTAAGATTGAGATTTTTTGTTTTTATTAATTTATATATTCTTTACAAATTTCTTTAAAGAATTTTTTTTTAACAAAATACCTCATATTCTTTTTTCAATATCTCTCACATTAATTATTCATTTGCCTTGGATAGTTTCAAATAAAAGAAATTCTTACAAATTTTTTAAATATTACATGTGAGTCGAAAAGATTTCAATTTATTAATTTTACGGGATTCAAATAAACTTGAAGATTTTTATGTTTTTATTCTCTCAATTCTATAAATAATATAGATTTATTTCCGTCAATCCTAAAATTGAGATTTTAAATTATATTATTTTATGAATATTTTATAATTTTATTAAAGACTTGTTTTCGTCAATTTTAAATTTTAATTTAAGATTTGTTTTTCAAGCTTAATAAAATAATTTGTTTTATATAATTTAAGAATTTATTTTTCTAACTAATCAATGTAATGGATTATTTAAAGTTTGATTAATTTGTAAATAATATATTCTTTGAAGTAAATATCAAATATTTATGCTATTTTAAAATAATTAAGTTCAAAATGAATATATATTTTTTAACACCATTCAAAATGAATATTATATATAGTACTTTTGTTCATATTACTATATATTTATGTTATTTATTGTAATTATTTTATTTTATTAAGTTTGGAATGAGAAATCGTTTATCTTTTTACTTTGAATATGATTAATTTGAAAACCAAATTTTTTTAATACGTTAACATTTTTAAACACTAATTTCTTAAATAGTAATACGGGTTAGTTTAAAATATGTTTTTCTTATCTTCAAATCATAAAATTATATATGTTTTTTAGCTATTAATAAAAAAAATAAGCCAAAAAAAGATAAGATTGTTATTTGTTATAAGTAATTTTTGTTTAAACTTACGAAAAAATTGTAGATGACATGTGGAAGAAGTGAGATAGGGATGTTTTTATCAATTAAAAAAATGGTTATGTAGTACTCTAATTTACACTAAGAATTTCAATTTAAATAATAGTATCATATCTAAAACACATTCTTATATAATTTATATTTAAAAAAGAAAATTATAGAATAAAAAGAAAAATATTTTTGTTAAAATTTTATTAAAATTATAGGATAAAAATAAAATTATTTTTTAATAATTAGTTATATTTAATTATTAATTAGTAATAATGACGAGAAATTTATATAAAAAAATAAAGATTTTTTTTAAATTAAGAAATTAAAAAAAATATGTAAAAAATAGAGAGAGAAATGAAAGGAGAGAAGAGAGAGGGGTAGGAGTGAGGTGAGGTAAAAAAATGAGATAGTAAACTTGTGGGGAGTTGTGGGGAGTTGGAAAAAGAGTTTATAAGTTTGTGGGACCCACACTAAGGAGTTAGAGGGGGAGTTAATAAATCTGTGGGGCCCACAATAGGAGTTAAAAAACCCTTGGGCCAAACAAGGAGTTGGGAACTCCTCCCAACTCCACTCCCCCCAACTCCTCAATCCAAACACCCCCTTATATTTTTTAATTAAAACAACTACTTAATCTTATTAAAAAGAAAATTCTAAAATCAATTAAGATTATAATTATCTAATGAACATTTTCTACTTTCTAGAATGTTTAAAAAAATATCAAAATCCATTTCTAATCCTCAAATACTAATTCTTAATTCCGTTACCTAATTTAGAAGTTGTATATGAGTATGTAATTAAATCATATCAAATGTAATTAAACAGATCCAAAGTTAATTAAGAGATTAACAAAAGGAGTGCGGGTTGAGTTACCGTGCGCAGATCGTCGTGGGTGCTGGCTGCAACATCTTCCTCCAAGGAACGCTTGTAGCGATGCTGGTAAGCCCTCCTGACCCCCAAGAGCTCTTCAGGAGAGTAGATGCAAGAAAGTTCAACAAGCACTGCAAAATCTTCCTTCGGCTTCCTTATGGCTATGTTGGCCAACACAGCATCTCTGTCCTCTGGATCCAGCATCCATCGGTACACCGCTCTCTGTTTCAGCCACAAACAATTTAACTCTAGCTACTTCGACCACCAAAACAATAAGAATCGGACCAAATCGATCATCGGAGCAAAATTTTTAGCAAACAAAAACCTAGAGTTGATCTTTTCTTTTTCCCAGTGAAAAAATTTGTGGCGGAAAACCAAATAGGTGTCGTAATCATCGATGTGACACAATCTGACATCGATGAAACGATGCCGATAATCGACGAGGAGAACACATCACACATGTATGGTGAAGATTATAATGACGGTCGATGACGATGAGCAGATGAACACAATAGTAGAAGAAATTAGGAAAATAATGACGATGATCGATTTTCGAAAAAGACAGAGAACAATGAGCAGAACTGAACTGTAAAAGCTACAGTGGTAAAGCGCAACGGATGAAGTCGATGAATAACACGAGTTCATGATCACGATGATTTCAAAAAAAAAGAAAAAGAAAAAACAGAAACAGAACCTCGAAGTGGCCAGAGATCTCGGATTCAAGGCGCTTGATAAGATCCTCTTGAAAAAGCTGTTCATAAGCAATCCTGATGTGCCTCCTCTGAATCGCATTTCTATGCGCCAGGATCGAGATTATACCCTTCTCATCGGCTCCCCAGCCTATGAAGAGAAGAGAAACAGATTCAGAAACATAACACATCGAAGAATCGTAATCAACCAAACGGAATGAGTGGATGACGGTTTTAACAAAGGAATCAATCAAATGAAACCGAGTGAATCGAATCGATACCTTTGAAAGCGGTTCTGAGAGCTTCCGCATCGACATTGGCGGAAGGAACATCGCGAGGAACAATTAGGGTAGCCATAGCCTCAAAATCTTCTCAGAGTTTGGATTTCTCTCGGTTTCTTTTCCACTTCGCAGCAGCGCTTTTTTCTTCCCTTGGCGTCTCGCCCTTTTTTATACATATATCGGAAATTCGACGCCGCTTAGCCCCCACCCGGAATTTTGCTTTTTCTTTTTTCTTTTTTCTTTTTTGAAATATAGATAAATATTAGAAAAAAGAATTATAAATTTATGTACACGTGGAAAATGGTGACTGGTTGAGGTGCAGCTTTATCCTCGTGTTTGGTGCTTGTTCGGCCTTCGGACCACACCGGTCCGTGAACTACAACACAATTACTAGATATTACGTGGCAGCCGTCTGCTTTCATTATTTCGTATTATTTTAAGTTGAGTACGGGAAGTGGCTCTGGTTGTAATAATTTGGAATAGGAGGGATCAGAAGAAAAGGGAAAAAAAAGTCTAAATTATACAAAATACTCCGAAATTTTTTACTTTATTTTAAAAATACTCCTATTCTTTTAAAAATTACAATAATACTCTTCATCTTTTCAAAAGGTTTCAAAACTACCCTTCAAGATAATTTTCGTTAGAAGTTTGACAGAAAGCTAACATGGTTGTTAATAGATGAATTACGTAGATATGTAGGCATTTGGAAGCGTTTTAAAGTTCAACAAAAACGATGTCGCTTTTTAAGCTTTGTGTTAAAAAGATTGGAGGAAGAAATTGCGTAAGCAATGAAGAACAACCAAAGAGAAGAAGATGGAGAAGGTGAAAACGAAGAATCTCCATATGGGTTTCTCTTCCTTCAATCACCCCCTCAAACTCTTTATTCTCATGCCTCTTCACAAATCTTTACTCCATAGAAGCTTCAGGTAATAACCAGTATACCTTGACTTTCACAAATCGAAGTATAGATGTTATGTCTTTGGTATTGGTATTATATATCAAAAATTGTTTAAAATCAAAATCAGTAATTTATTGATGTTGTTGTTTTCAAAATAAAAATCAGAGATATTCCAATTATTAGAATATCCTTAAGCCCTATCATACTTTTAACTAATTAAAATGTATTACTAAAGAATATGTTAATATATTTTTTTAAAATAAAATCATGATAATGAATCTTAAATTTTAATTTATTTTATCACTATTTTATTTGTTAGTAATATTCTTTATTTTAACAATTTATTTAACATTGTTTGATTAAAATAAAATTACGTATTAATATAATTTTTATTAGAACAACAATCATTCATATAATTTTTTAAAAATTTTATTATATCTAATTGAATAGTTTATTTGACATCGACAAATAATAACTTATTAAAATAAATTTTTATTAGAAGAATGTTGATCAATTTTCTTTGTATATATTCTCTAATAAATATTTTATTTTAATAAATTAAATAGAAATTTTAAATTTTATATAAAAAAAAAAAAGTACATGTCATAAAATAATATAGTAGTATGATTATTTTATTAAGAGAATGTATTAGTAGTGTAAAACAAGAGGAAGAGTAGCCAACATAAGCATAGTTCAACTGGCATAAAGATGTGACATTGACCAACAGGTCAGAGGTTTAAATCTCCATCTCATATATTATTGAGCTCAAAAAAAAAAAAAAAAACAAAGGAAGTAAAAGTTGTAAAATAAATAATAAAATGCTTTTTTAGTACATTTGAGGGTGAGGGGGGATTCCCTTCTTAGTGATGATATATTAACTATTTGAGTTATGTTTAAATTGATAAAATTAATTTTAAAAAAAAAGTTATAGGTCTCATCAACATATGAGAGATAAAGGATAAAAGTTCTAAAGTAACTCATAAAAAAATGATGGGACCCACAGAATAAGGAATAAGAATGAGATTAATTAAAGTTTTAGAGATGAATGATTACACTTTTCATAAAATAAGAATCCAAATTGGTGGCAATCCCACCAATTGAGTAGATTCTTTTAGTAAAACATCATCAAATGTAATAAAAAATTTCATTCACTTGGAGTAAAGTGTCTTAATTTAAGGCATATATCTTTAAAAGTTTCAATTTGATTTTTAGAATTTTGTTAAATTTTACACAGTATTCCTGAATCATTTTTTATCCACAAATTCTACCTTTTTTCAATATTTTTAACTTAGCCTAACTTAAACTCTAATACATTCATGTAATATACTCAACTAAACAGAAAACATCAACTTATCATCATAAAAATAAATTTAAAAAAATCAACTTGGTAACAGTAGGGACAGATTGTGAAATCAAATTAAATTATAGGGACCAAATTAAAAATAATCTCAAATCATAGGAATCCATTTCATAATATAATCTTCTTTTAAAACCATTTTTGGTAATTACAAAACAAATTGAATTATTTTATGAATTTATGTAATATTTAATCTAAACTATTTTTTTTAATTCAACAACGTGTGGAGTGCATATTCGAACCTCTCATATTCGAACCTCTTACTTTTTTACTATATATATATATATATAATTTTACTAAATATATATATCTTAATCAATGAAACTATAATCACATTCACTTAATCTAAAATGATTGCTCAATTAATAAAAGTTACATTAACTTACCTTTTTCATTTGTCGTGATGTGATTTGCATATTAGTTTGCCTACCTTAACAGTCACACCACACCCTAATTTGTCCAAACTTATAAAATAAGCACTTGACATCAATATTTTATTAACAATCTTAACGTAGAAAATAAATAAAATGTTAAAATACTATTTTGGTCTCTATATTTTGAATTTTATTCAATTTTGGTTTCGGTACTCTCAAATATCCAATTTTAGTTCTTTTACTTTCAATAAATCTTAAAATTGGTCATTCAAAGTTAATTTTTAACAAAATTGGTTAAATATCAATAATAATTTTCATGCAATAAAAAAAACCATGTAAATATGTTTCTAAAATTTATAAAGAAAAAATTAATAGAGCTAAATATTTTTTAGAAAATTTAACAATAAATTTACTGTAGGGACTAATTTTAAGATTTATTGAAAGTGCATGGACTAAAATTGGACATTTGAAAATATAAGGGACTAAAATATAATAAAAGCCAAAGCACATGGACCAAAATGGTATTTTAACCTAAATAAAAACATAATTCAAAATCTAAAAGTTGAAAATTATATAATTCAAAAATTAATATATATTCAAACAATCATTTTCTTTACAATTAAAAAAAAACTTTAATTAAATCTGAACTTTTGAATTTAGAACGTAAATTTGTAACTACTAATTACCAAACATAATTAGGATGGGTTTGGTATACCTTCCCATTTAAACGCCTTTTTTTTTTAATTGATTTTGCTTAAATCTCTTTTTTTTTTTAAAAAAATATATATATAACAATAATAAATAATAGTTTTAATTAAAATCATTACATATTTGGTTAGAAATGATTATAGTCACAAGTTTGTTTTATTGCACTGTATCTATATGTGATTTTACAAATGCCAAATTACCAATAAATAATTCTAAAGTGATTATTGATCAATCATGGAATCACTTGAGAATCACTTTTTGAACAACCAACTTTAAAACAATTCTTGAAAGAAAAAAACTAATTTAATTATTTCAAAAGTAGTTTTTATTTGTTACTAAATATTCAAGATTTTAAATAATAAAATAATACCTATCAATCAGGACTATGTTTTTTACAACTAGGAGTGAATAATGTAATAAAGTAAGAGAGAATAAATATTTATCAACTTGTGCCTAGTTTAATTGATTAAGGCTTACATCTTCGACTTAATAGAGATTCTCCACCCATGTTCTTGAACTCAAAACCAAGAGAGGATAAATACATTTTTTTAACTTTTGAAAAAATAAATAGGTGTTGAAGTATAATGATGTGGTCCGTAAGTAAGTTTTTTTTTCTCTCTAATTTCTCTCTGAAAGAAATCTTTTTACTTCCCAAAATCACTTAAAAAGTAAATTTAAAGGTGCACTTAAATGGGTAAAAGCATGATATATTTTCTTAAAATTTAGGTCTCATTTGATGACGATTTCATTTTTTGTTTTATATTTTTAAAAATTGTGTTAATTTTTTCTTAATTTTTTAACTATAATTTTCACTTCTCTTAAAGAAAATTTTGAATTATTAGTTAAATTCTAAAAACAAAAATAAAATTTTAAAAACTATGGTCATGTTTGATAACCATTTGATTTTTGAAAACTAAACTTATAAACACTACTTTTACTTTTGAGATTTTTTGTTTTGTTATCTACTTTCTACCCATGTTTTTAAAAATCAAGCCAAGTTTGAAAACTAAAAAAGATAGTTTTTAAAAACTTATGTTTGTTTTTAGAATTTGACTAAGAATTCAAATATTTCTTTAAGAGATGTGAAAACCATGATAAAGAAATTGTTGGAAAACAAGCATAAATTTAAAAAACCAAATGGTTATTAAACGAGACCTATTTTTTTTAGTTTTGATCAAAACTTGAATTTTGAAAACACTTTTAGAAAGTAGATAATAAAACAAAGGTCAACATAAGCATAACTCAACTGACATAAATCATATACTATCGACCAAAAGGTCAAAGGTTCGAATCTCCCACTCCACATGACATATTGTAAAGTAAAAAAAAAAAGATAACAAAACAAAGAAACTCATGAGCGGAAGTAATATTTATAAGTTTAATTTTCAAAAATTAAAAACCAAAAATCAAATAGTTATAGAATGAAACTTTAAAAATTAGGTCAAAATACTATTTTAGTCCATGTACTTCGGGTTCCATTCCATTTTAGCTCATATACTTTCAAACATTCAATTTTAGTTTATGTACTCTCAATAAATCTTAAAATTAGTCTCTATCGTTAGTTTGAATTTAATTTTTATCAAAATTGGTTAAATAATAATAATAATTTTTATGCAAGAAAAAATACGATGTGAACATATTTTCAAAATTTATAGAATGAAAATTAATAAAGACTATTTTTTTATAGAAAAATTAGTAATAAGCTAATGATAAAGATTAAGGACTAAAATAGAATGAAATTCAAAGTATAGAAACTAAAATGATATTTTGACTTAAAAAATTTCATTAAAAAACAGTAGAATTAAAATATTGTTTTTTTTTTTTGTATTTCAAAAAATATATATATATTGTTTTTTGTATATTTGAATTAGGACAGCGAATCTTTTGTCAGAGTCCTGATATGGCTACTCTTTTTGGTGGTGAGAAAATGTGAACGACGGAAAATGAATCAATGCAATGTTTTGTTCTTCATTGATATTAACGCCAACCGCACACGGTTTCTCTCTCTATATAATATTATTTTAATAATTTTAATCTATATTTGTCTCTTCCCAAAGTTTCTGTTTCTGTTTTGGCACAATCTTTGGATGAATTAAAAAAATTGATTCTCTTTTTCTTTTCTTTTTTAAGAAATTGATCCGATAACTATTTCGTTTTTAATTTTTAGTTTTGAAAATTAAGCCTATAAATTAATCTATGGATTTTTTTATTTTGTTATCTACATTTTATGTATGTTTTCAAAAATCAAGCCAAATTTTAAAAAGTAAAAGTAATTTTCAAAAACTTGTTTTTGTTTTTCAAATTTAACTAAGAATTCAAATGTTTTTTTAAGAAAGATGAAATTATTGTAGATAAATGAAGAGACAACATGAACAATTTTCAAAAATTAAACATAAAAACTTAAGCACTGTTTGATAACCATTTAGTTTTTGAAAATTAAGCTTACAAATACTACTTCCACCTATGGGATTTCTTGTTTTGTTATTTACTTTTTGTCTATGTTTTCAAAAACTAAGCCAAGTTTTGAAAACTAAACAAAGTATACCCCGTTTGATAACCATTTGATTTTTGAAAATTGTGCTTGTTTTCTCATAATTTATCTACAATGGTTTCCATCTTTTTTAGTGAAACATTTGGGTGTCTAACTAAATTCCAAAAGCAAAAAATAAGGTCTTGTTTGATAACCATTTGGTTTTTGGTTTTTGGTTTTTGAAAATTAAGCTTGTTTTCTCCTAATTTCTCTACCATGGTTTTCATCTCCCTTAAGGAAGTATTTGAATTCTTAGCCAAATTCTAAAAACAAAAACAAGTTTTTAAAAACTATTTTTTTTTAGTTTTCAAAACATGGCTTGGTTTTTGAAAACATTGGTAAAAGGTAGATAACAAAAAAAGTAAATCCATGGATTGGAGTAATATTTATAGGCTTAATTTTCAAACATCAAAAACAAAAAACCAAATGGTTATCAAACGGGGCCTAATTTTTTAGTTTTCAAAACTTGGCTTGGTTTATGAAAATAGAGGTAAAAAGTAGATAAAAAAAAACATGGAAACTCATAGGTGGGAGTAATATTTATAGACTTCATTTTCAAAAATCTTACCAAAAATCAAATGGTTATCAAACGGGGTTGTAGTTTTCAAAAACTTGTTTTTGTTTTTGGAATTTAGCTAAAAATTCAATTGTTTTGTTAAGAAAGATAAAACCAATTGTAGAGAATTCATGAGAAAATAAGCACAATTTCTACCAAAAATCAAAACTCAAATGGTTATCAAACGAGACCTAAATGATTATCAAATGAGACCCAAATAATTATCAAATTAAACCATAATGAATTGAGTTTTTATAAGTATCTCACTCAAAAGGACAACATTTATAAGTTCTTTTTTAAATATTTTAAAATATCACTACCATGAGATTATAAACTCATTTTCAAAATTATTTTATGATGAGATTGGAACATGCGAAAAAACTAAATAGATTTAGAAAGAATGAATTCAAAGTGCACAGTGACCACCTATTTAAAATATTATAATTTAAAAAATCAAACGTTCTAAGGCTAAATGACGATTCTAACACTTCCTTGACCCTCTCACATACAAAATATATAAATGTATATAGGTTAAATTTATAAGATCTAAAAATTTAGGCCCCGTTTGATAACCATTTGGTTTTTGGTTTTTGGTTTTTGAAAATTAAACCTATAAATACTACTTCCACCTATGGTTTTACTTGTTTTGTCATCTACTTTTTACCTATGTTTTCAAAAACCAAACCATGTTTTGAAAACTAAAAAAAGTAGTTTCCAAAAACTTGTTTTTGTTTTTAGAATTTGGCTAAGAATTCAAATGTTTCCTTAATGGAGATGAAAATCATTGTAGAGAAATTGGAAGAAAACAAGCTTAATTTTCAAAAACCAAAAACCAAAAACCAAAAACCAAATGGTTATCAAACGGGACCTAAACTTTTAGATCTTTATTTATTTAATCTTTAAGCTTTAAAAAGTGTTTAATAGGTCATTAAACTTTAAATTTAGAAATCTATTTGACACAAAATTGAAAGTTTATGGACTTATTAGATACTTTTAAAAGTTCAATGACTAAATAAACACAAATCTAAAAATTTAAGGACTAAACTTATAATTTAATTATGCATATATTTTTAAATATTTATAAATAAAAAGGAAAATAAACTTCACTTAAAATTTAAATTTTGAAAAAGAAATCCAACCTTTGGAAAGACCTTGCTTGAAAGTAATCATGCCAGATGTCTGATTGTGACATAAGTTTCTATCAACTTTTGTCCAAAACAATGGACATTGGAGATGTTTTAGGTATGATTAATTTAGTTGGCAATTTTGATTTGTATCAAAAAAATGGGTTAGGTGCTGTGTTGGCACCTGACAGCTTTTGAAAAAGCCATATTCTCTTCATATATATATATATAATTTATGCATGAATAATGGCCCAAAACTTGCACATAAAGCCTTTACCAAAAAAAAAAACTTGCACATAAAGACATTATATTAATAAGAAAACACAATGATAAGTTTAATATATTAATTATTTAATTAAAGGAAGCCCTTTCCCTTTTTTGATTTTCCATATCTCTTCTTAGTTCTTCCTTATATATTTTAGTTGTAAAAGTCTTTGCAAATGAAAGAAAAGGTCCAAAGACAAGCAAGTTAAGGGACCCAGGGGATCAAACTTTTCCATTTTTCATACTTTGATCACATTATTAAACTATCTTATTATTTTAATTATTAAGATTTATTATTGAGTTTTTCAAATATAAAGTATAGCTTAAAGATTAAGACGCTTTATTTTTATTTTTTTTTAAAAAGAAGTTCAAAGATTAAGACATCTTTATTTATCATAAGGGGTCTTAAGTTCATTGTATTTATGATGTACTGCTCTAACCAAAATGATTTATTGTAGGTTAAAATTTACCATTGAATTGTGAGATACCTTATGAGGAAAAGAGTTCAATAGAACCATTATACCTCAAGAAGAACGTGTGCCTCAAACAATTATAAAAGTTCTTATTTATGAGAAAGTTTTTGACTGATACTAAATAAGATTCCTTTATAATACTGGAAGATTATGTGATAAAAGAATTGCTATAAATAAGATTTAAGTCTATCGATCTTTTTAGTCCTTAAAATTTTAAAATGTCATTAAGTCAACAAACTTTCAGATTTATTCTATTCTAGTCTCTAAACCGTCAAAATATTCATTTTAATTCTTAATTATAAAATATAATTATCCTGGTTCCTTGTCGTTATTTTGTTGTTACTAATTATTTAATAAACAGATAACATGGTTTTTCAAAAATATGTATTAATGTGTTAAAATGGATACATATTTGTTACTAAATAGTTTAGCTAAGATAGTTATTGGGTGGGTACTAGGTGGTAGAATAATATCAATGACCAAAATGATTGTTTTTCTAAAAATTTAGAGATTAAAACATATATCTCGTGTAATTTTATAAACCAAAATGAAAGAAAAAAAAAGATCCAAACCAATATTTAAACTCGAAAATAAAACTTTAGTTACATTAAAATTTTGGTCCTAATGATTTGGAGAAAGTTAAAATTTAGTCTCTACAGTTGGATAAAACCCTTATAAATAATCACTGCCATTAGAAGCCACTAGGGAACTATTTATGAGATTTTATCAAAGTATAGGGAATATTTATGAGGTTTTATTAAATCATAACGATGAAATTCTAACTTCTAAAACTATAGAGATTAAAATTCTAATTTTCTTCAAATCACAAAGACCAATTTTGTAATTTAACCTGAAATTTTAATAAAGTAGCTTGTAATAAGACAAGACTCTTTTAGACTACATTGAGCTGGGTAAGAGGTAATAAGGATTGTCACTACGTCTAAGTTGAGCTAGGCATCTCAATCAAAACATGATGTTGGCCTTGATCTCATGTCGAAACTGCGATCCATGTCATGTCATTAGGTGTTAAAAAGGTACAATTAAATCGATATTAATTCATTTGTGCATGAAAAAAAATGGTTAAATTATCAAAAATACCTTTGAACTATGAGGTTTGTTTCAATTATACCTCTGAACTTTGAAAAGTTTCATTTTAACCCTTGAACTTTGAAGCTTGTTTCAAAACAATCTTTGAAGGTTTTTTTTCGTTAAATTCATTGACGCAAAATGATGTTTTTGCATTTGTATTGTTGCTTATATGAACATATTTGAACATATACGTTGAAAAAAAATCAAAACATATGCAAATACATCATTTTTCGTCCATAAATTTTAACGAAAAAATCTTTCAAGGGTTGTTTTGAAACAAACTTCAAAGTTCAAGGGTTAAAATGAAATTTTTTAAAGTTCAAGGGTATAATTGAAACCAACCCCATAGTTTAGGGATATTTTTGATAATTTAACCAAAAAAAATTATAGAGATTGTAGTGGTCTTTTCAATAATTACGAGATAAAGATCAAACTAATCACTTTTGAAATGGTTGCTTAACCCTTGCTCGAAAGGGAGTTGTAGTGGTCTTTTTAATCTTTCCCATTGTCTCTCTCTCCTGCTCCCTCCATTATTACGAGTGCAAAAGTGATTCTCTTGGCCGACGATGAGCGAAAGAAATGTGATGGAGGTCAACAGTTAGAAGTGCTTTCTGAAAAAGCATATCTGCAAAATTTGTCGGGTCATGAAACCAGCTAGTTAAAAACTGGATAATGGAAAATAGAATTACTTGATGCAATCTTCTTTTCAAAAACTAGAATCATCTTTGGTTGTAATCATCGATGGTGACAAAAAAACGTGGGGGGGGGGGGGGGGGGGGGGGGGGTGGGGGGGTGTTGGGGGAGCCTTTTTTTAAATATTATTTTGTTTGGGTTTTGAAGTTTTTTAAATGATAAATACTCTATTTTGATTTTTTAAATTTCAAATTTATCTCATTTTAATATATATATTTTTAAAGATATCTCATTTTAATATTGTATTTGAAGTTTTAAAATGTTTATTCTTGTATATCGAAATATTGGTTCCTGGTGGAGGCTTTTTTTCTCTTTTTCCTTTTTCCTTTTTCAGTAAGATAAAAATGAAGGTTGGGCTAAGGAAAGAATAGTTACTTTTAATGGTTTTTATTTTTTTTTAGTTCAAAATATAAAGTGAGGATATTTGAATCTCTAACCTCTATGAATAGTAGATGTCTTAACAATTATACTTATTAAAAAAAAAATAAGACTCATCATAAATCAAAATAAAATATCAATTTAAACATAACTTGATTGATTAAGACATATATTTTTAATAAACAAATCAAAAGTTCAAATCTCAACTTTTGTTGAAGGAAGAAAAAAATAATCAAAATAAATATTAATATTTTTTTAATTAAATTAGATTATGAAGCCTTTAATCATAAGAGAAGTAAATATATTTAACCATGAGCATAGCTTAATTATTTAATCGTGCACATAGTTTAATAGTAATTAAGCTGAAGATATGCTCACGTGGTTGTTTAAATTGGTTTTTATACAACAACATTTTGAAAAATAAACAAAGCATATATTTTCAAAACCAAATAAGTTTAAACGGTGGGTGAATGAGACATTTCATTGGAAGTATAAATTTCCCACATTCATTCCATAATCTTTTATGCCCATGATTTGATATCCAATATCACATTTCTCAAAACACAACAATAATCAAATAAAGGAGGAGAGAGAGAGAGAGATGTGACTAAGAACGGAGGTAAAACAGAGGAGCTCACACAACAGAGAAATTTAGAACACAGCTTAATTAACATAAATAAGTCCTCATTACAAAACCAAGCATTTCTTCAACAAACACACGTCCCAGGGCACAAGCAGCTTATTATATAATATAGCAACTAACTTACAAGCCGATTAAAAACACTCATAGGTAAAACATATATATATATATATATTATGGATTCAAGAAGAGCAGTGTTTTTATTCAGCTTGGTTACCCAAAAGAGCAAGGACGAAGTGCTTGTAGTCACCAGAGGCCTCCTTGGACACAGCATCATCAAGGGTAACACTGTTTCTCTTGTGATAAGCCTCCTTTATCTGCCTCAAGTCTTTCTCTGCCCTTGTCACCACCACTCGGGTCAATGCATCCTCGTCGCTCTTCCCAACCTTTTTTATTGCATTTCGCACCACCTGTGAGATCGATGGATTATTTGATGTCAACTTGAATTCAGCTCAAATGGTCGAGTTAGAGAGATTAAGAATAGATTATGAACTCCAAGTTTAGTCCATGAACTTTCATGTTTGTGCTTTGTTTTCCTTAAAAATTTAATGAAGAACATGCAGTAAATCAAGATGGGAACGTTGAAATAATTTGCATCAAATTGAACTGCTTCAACATCTGGAAGTTTTTCAGTTCTTCAGTGAAGATATCAATGCAAGCATTGGAATAGAGAAACACATTAAAACATACACATGAACAACATAATCTACTTTGATATAGTTCGTTCATTACCTTCTCATAGTATTTGATAGGGTCATTGATGCATCGAATCACAGTTCGTAGGGCTTCTGTGAACTCATTGGCTGCACGGTCTTGACCCAATTGCTGCAAGAACAAAAAAAGACACCAACCCAAACTTCAACATAATTCAACTTCACAGTTGTTCTGTTTTAAAATCTCATGGTAAATTAGCGCTATGGGAAAAACAGAGGAATATGACCAACATTAATATCGATGTAATCTAGGATCATTGCTCTTAGTTTTATACCTTAGAGATGGAAATGCCATTGGCATCTTTGTAATGATTGAAAGTTGCAATCAGCTGAGCCTTGCTCCTTGTGGTTAGAATCCTTATAACATCTTCATGATGGAAGGTCTTCTCTTTGACTGCACGCTCAAGTATCTCAGCTTCTGATTTGGCCAGCCTTGCATCTATCTCTTGTCCACTGTAACGATATGAACTCACTAATCCCACCAAGAGCTGCATTGATTTATCATAAATCAGCATTCAACAATCAACAATCACAAAAACTATTATCTTGAATCTTGAGTTAAATTTGTTCATGTCATTCTATTTACCCTGATATTCCCTTAACTTATAAATCATTAGCTATTAAAAGTTTTGTGTTAGTAGAATCTCTATATTTAAGTTGCATCAGTTTAGACTCTTCCACTTTCAAATTCTCCCAAATACATCAGATCTCTAATTTTTTTATTTCATTTTCTATTCTGGGTTTCCCCCTAATTTAGAATTTATTCTTATTCCGAGTAGCCTTCAATGAATAAGTTGTATGCTGCACGTGGTTCTTCTCATTAGTATTTCAATTCAGAACGTGGGATCGAATCTCTATATTAAATGGGAAGGTGGATTTTCTCTCTTAGAACACTGTTTCAGCTGAAATTATGAAGATTTTCTTGGTGTGTTACACTTTTTCCCTCTTAATTGAAAGCATCGGGATCAGACATTACTGGTAAAATAAATAAATAAGACGAAAAGTTTGATTCTCGAAATAACTATATCGATTTGAATTCCCAAAAGAAAATTTGAAAAGTTGATCTGTAAAATGGCGATGGTGGATTTTTGCCCTAAGTTCAGAGATCCAAATACAGACGATCGAGAGAACCAAGTGCGAAATCATTATCAATGGAAAATGGAGTTAAAAAAATGGATTAGGGACAAGTTACGGACCTTGCGAAAATCGTCGTGAGTGTTGGCGGCAACATCTTCCTCCAATGATCGCTTGTACCGGTGTTGATACGCCCTTCTGACCGCCAAGAACTCTTCAGGAGAGTAAATGCAAGAAAATTCAACAAGCACTGCGAAATCTTCATTGGGCTTCCTTAAGGCTACGTGCGCCAACACAGCGTCTCTGTCCTCTGGATCTAGTATCCATCGGTACACAGCTCTCTGTTTCCACAACAAATAATCAAACTCCGATTCAGCTTGTATAACAATCATATTAAACAAAAATCGTAAAAACAAGAAAATCGGTCGATCTTAAAAAAAATGGGCAGAAAATCCAATGGTTTCGATGATCGCGAACAAGAGAACAGTATCTGAAACTGACCATGATGATGACGAAGGCGATGATGAGGAATACGAAGAACATAAGCATAAACGAGAACAAGACGACCATCGATGAGGATAAAAGCAATGAGTAAGAATATTATAAAGAAGAAGAACCTCGAGGTGGCCAGAGAGCTCAGATTCAAAGCGCTTAACAAGATCCTCTTCAAAAAGCTGTTCATAAGCAATCCTGATTTGCCTCCTCTGACCTGCGTTTCTGTAGCCTAGCACCGCAACGATGGCCTTCTCATCAGTCCCCCACCCTGCAGAGAAATAACAACACATTCAGAATCATCACATATTCGCAAACCTAAACACAATCCGATCGTCGTTAAACGAACCGATCAGACAAATCAAAGAGAAAACAAAGCAAAACAAAACGCTGATGAATAATGATCGATCGATCACCTTTGAAAGCGGCTTTAATGGCTTCAGCATCAACATTTGGGGGAGGAACATCGTGAGGAACAAGAAGGGTCGCCATAACTTCAAACTTTGAATCGATTTCTCACTTGCTATGTGCAGATTATGCTGCGGAATGCTCTCTCCCTGTCTCTGCCTCCTCCTTTATATACTAAAAACTACACTTCTATTTACCAGCGCTTGTCTTGAAATCAACGCCTCCACCAGAGATTGTTCAACGTGGCCTACAACGATGGCTGCCACTGATTTAGGATCAAGATGTATTTTTCATATTTTTATCTTTGAATTTTTATCTTATTTTCTACACTAAACAACCTTTTAGGGATTATTTGGGTTACTGAATGGGCTATAATAATATGGATAATAATAGTCTGTGAAATAATATAATATTATTTAAAATGCATAGTTGTTTAGTCTGAAGTTATAATAATCTGCATTTGGGGTGTAGAGTACTCCACAGACACATGTTATTATAACTCTTGCCCCAAACAACCCCTAAAGTTTTAGGTAGAAAAAGAAAGGGCTAAATTATAATTATTAAAAAAAATCCTAAACTTTGCCCATTGTGTTAAAAATACACTCATCTTTTCAAATGTTGTAACGATGACTAAAATGCTTGCATGGATTAAGTCGCATTCCACCACATCGACTTTTCGTCCAACATTCTAATAGATTTTCTACTTCAAGTTTAGTTTTGAAACATTTATAAAAGATTAAAAGTAATGTTGAATTTTTAAAAGAATAAGGATATTTTTTAAACAATTGACAAAGTTTAAGAGTATTTTTTATAATTTAGTCAAAAGAAAATTAATCTTGTCTTATTACCTAAACTTTATTTTTACAAAACATCCATTTTAGTTCAACAATGTGCATGTGATTTTTTTTTCTTTTAGTTCAACAATATGTGATGTGCAGAGAATTCGAACCTCTGACCTTTTGGTCGATGGTACATACTTTATGTCAATTGAGTTATGTTCATGTTGATTGCAGGTGAATATTTGAACTTTTGATTTAATGACGTGTTCAGCTATACTCATATTTACATTTTATTACCTAAATTTGGAAGTGTTTGTTTTAGTTTTTAGATGTTTTTAAGAAAGCAATGATTTTGGCGTAGCTTAGTAGATAATATCCCTATTACTTTCTCTAAATCTCCTATCTCACATTTTATGAACTAAAAAAATATATATATATAATAATCATCATCATTTTGTTCCAACTTTTTATGCGAGAAAATGATTATTTTAAAAAAAGTTTAATGTTAAGACATATATTAAAAGTTAAAAAATGTCAAAATCAAATAAATATAAAAGTTCAACAAAAAAATGAAAATTAAACAACATTTAAATCAATTATAAACTTTGATTCTTGATATATTATACATTACTTAAAATATTTTTTAGTGTAAAAAAGTTTGTTCACCTAAATATATAGGTGAAATGATTAAAATATTATATATTTGATCAAAATATTAGAAGTTTAAATTTTCATTTAAAAGTATTTTATAATTTAGGAAGAAAACTATTCAATAATTGCGCTTTGAAATTTGAAATGACGAAATGAAATAATTAATAAGATGACAAAAATTTAAAGTTTTTTCTAAAGTGAAAGAAAAAATATCGAGCAAATAAAGAAGGAAAGATTTGTTTTCCCGCCTGTTTGAAACTTTGATCGGTACAAATTGATAATGACGTCCAAATCAACACCACTTTTATAAAACATTCGGTTTTTTTTTCCACTTTGCCGGATTAAAATTAAAATTTTCTAGGACATTTCTAATTTAGTTTTAAAATTTTAAAATTTTAAAATTTCTAGTTTTTATTATTCTTAATTGTATTTAAAATTTTCAATTAAATCCTTTCAATTTTTTTTTATCATTTTATTAACATATTTGAATATATAAACATATTATTCATGCTACTTCACACGTGAGATCTAAATCCTATATTTTCATAATCCAGTTCATCCATCATTAAAATCTATTTTTATAACAAATTTTAAACAAACGACTTAATTGAGAATTTTTAGAATATTAATGGTGAGTTGGACTTACATTCTAATTTAAACACTTTTTCCTTTAACATTTTCTTAATAGTGATTTTGATTATTGAACTAAAAAAAAGTGTGATTTTGATTGCAAATTGTTTGGTTGTCACATCAGAGTGATTTTATAAATGAAAATTTATCATAAAATGACTCTAAAATGTCTTGTAGTTAATAATTTTATGAATAATCAACTTTAATGTGTTTTTTTAAAAAAATAATTTTAAGACAGCCAAAAATATTTTCTTTTCCAGCCACTCTATATATTTTTTTTAATATTTCTAGCACTCAAAAATCATCTAGAAAGTTAATCCAAATTGATAATTACTAAAGGTTAAGAATTATTATGCATATTTTGTCAAACTTTTTAATCATTTGCCTATTTAATATTATTCAATCTCCCAGTTATTGACAATATTTAAACAACCAACAGTTATAATAATAATAATAATAATAATAATAAAATTTACAATTAATGAATTAAATATGCGGTTAACGGATAAAACCTTCATTTTTGCCTTTGCCAGTTTGCCCCGATTTTTACAATCATTTTTTTAACATATTTTTACAATCATTCTAATTATAGCAATTTAATAAATATTTTGATCACCTCCATATTTTAATATTTTATTCTAAGTTTAGCTTTCAATAAATATTTTTATCCTCACTTAAAAACTCTGCATTAAATTCTGAATACTATGGTTGTTAAATATTAAAAAATAAGATTTCCTGTTTTTTTTTTGCAAAGAGATAGCTGGCTAGGTTATGATTACTTACTATTTGGGTGCAAACCATAATATTGGTAGTTTTGTTATTTCATCATTCACTTTAAATTTTAATCCACCGTTACTCTGGCTCCTTTGAGAAAAAAGGATATTTAAATGCAGTTACATTACGTTTAATATTCAATCTTTTTTAGTTCAATAATATTAGAAGGTTGGGAGATTCGAATCTTTGATCTCTTGATCAATGATACATGTCAATTACTACTGAATTATGCACGCTTTGGCAGGTAAATTCAAAATTGATCTAACTCAAAAAAAAAAAAAAAATCAAGATTGGATATGCCTTCTAATAATGGTTCGAAAATAATTTTACAAAAATTCAAGAAAAGTGTTTTTGTGTGAATTTTTAATTATTATTCTCTAGTTCTTCTACATGCTGGGTTTTTCTTCTTATCTTTTGTTTTTTTTTTTTAAGAAATGATGTAAATATCGATTTTGTGGATATACAAGATTTCTTAATAATATTAATTTTTACAAATGGTTCGTTTACTTGCATTAAAAACAAACTTATTTTTTAAATGATGATATGTTTTCATTTATTTAAAAAAAAAAAAACTCATGGTTTGAGAATTTTATTTACACGCATTACATATTATTTTAACACTTTTTTTTCTAGATATTTTAACTCACTTAAAGAAAGGATAGAGGAATATCATACTTTTTTTTAGCACAATAACATAGAGATGAAGATCTGAACTTTTAATCTCATGGGAAGAAGTATATGCATTAATCATTAAACTATGTTCATGTTGACATATGAATTAGGCCTTTTGATAACTATTGAGTTTTTTATTTTTGGTTTTTGAAAATTATACTTATAAATACTACTTCTACCTATAAATTCCTTTGTTTTGTTATTTATTTTTACACGTGTTTTTAAAAATCAAGCCAAGTTTTGAAAACTTAAAAAATAATAAAATAATAAAAGTAGTTTTCAAAATTTTATTTTATTTTTGAAATTTGACTAAGAATTCAAATATTTTTATAAGAAATATGAAATCCATTGAAAAAAAAGATGAGAAAACAAGCAAAAATTTTAAAAACTAAGGGCCCGTTTGATAACCATTTAGTTTTTGAAAATTAAGCTTGTTTTCTCCTAATTTCTCTACAATAATTTATATATCCCTTAAGGAAACATTTGAATTCTTAGCCAAATTCTAAAAACAAAAACAAATTTTTGGAAACTACTTTTTTTAGTTTTCAAAACATTGCTTGGTTTTTGATAACATAGGTAAAAGGTAGATAACAAAATAAGTAAATTCATAGATGAAAATAGTATTTATAGGCTTAATTTTTAAAAATCGAAAACTAAAGACCAAATAATTATCATACGGGCCTAAATAATTATTATACAAAGCCATAATTAAGAAGTTGTTAAAAGAAATTGATTGAACTTACCACCTAAAAGAGCTAGATTTATTAATGCGTGTTGCGTAAGCCAAACTTTTGTGTTTGATTTTTTTTTTTTTTTTTTCTCTTCCTTTTAACGGCAAACTTTATCGTTTAAGTAGGCCTTCTTCGAAGGATTATGATTTGTACGACATAAACCCCACATCCATTTGCCTAAGGTTTCAAATTTACGGGATATAAGGTTTTTATTGCCAATACAGACCAAAAAAAAATAAAAGGACAAAAAAAAAAGGTCTAAATAAATTTAAAATAGCTTCTCTATTCACCCTTATTAAACTGCCTTTTATTAAATTATAAATTTAATTTTGAATTTTTTACATTGTATTTATTTAACTTGACTTTCAAAGGTTTACGTCTTTAAATTTTAAACCATACTGAAATTGCAAATCCATAATTATAAATAATTATTTAAATGAAATGCTAACATTGCATGTTTGTTATTAATCGACTTTTTTTAATTCACATTAAAAAAAATTATCATATTTTTCTAAAATAATACTTACCTCCTTATTGATCTATAGAAATTCTTATTGACCACCATTATGTTTTTATAACTAAGGGAGAAAAATGCAATCAAAAGTAATAAATAGTCAAATATGTAAAGATGGTCAATGAGAGATACATATTGAATGTTGAGGTAAGCATTATTCCTTATTGTCGAATGTGTTTTTTAGTATAACAAAAGTAGGTGGAGACTTAAACTCCTGACCTCAAAGGAAAAGGTAGGTGTCTTAATCGTTAAGTTATGTTCATGTTAATAAAAATATATTAGTGTTGGAATAACCTATTAAAAAGTAGATGTGGCATATTCTTATTAAAAAAAATATAAAATTGCATACTATCTTACGATTCAATCCTACAAAATTGAAATTTAAAGTGAAAATCAATTAAAGTTAGGTAGCTAAAATTTGATATATTGTTTTTTCTAAAATATTAAAATATATACAAGTAACTTAAAATAAAAAAATAAATATAAAATATAAGTTAAATTACAAGTTTAATCCCTAAACTTCCAGATTTGTATCTAATTGGTCATTGAACTTTAAAAAAAATATCTACCAAGTCTCTAAACTTGTAATTATGTGTCTAGTAGATCCCTAGACTCTAAACATGTCTAATAGATTCCCAAGCTTTCAATTTTGTATTTAATAGGTCATTGACATGTTTTACATTTTATAAAGTAAACAAATCTATAGCCATAAAACTAAAACTTATGTCTATAAGACCCTAAACTTTCAATTTTGTATATGATAGATATGTGAATTTTAAAAAATGTTGAATAGGTCAAATGACCATTTGGACCGACTAGACACTAAATTGAAAGTTTAACAAACACAAAATTAAAAGTTTAAAAGCTTGTTGGAAATTTTTTTAAGTTTAAGAATTTAACAAGGTTAAATTACAAATTTAGACTATATAGTTTGGACAAAGTTAGAATTTAGTATCTATGGTTTTAAAAGTTTGAATTTGTCTCCATTGTTTGATTCTCTCATAAATATAATAGTTCCAATCTTCATAAATATATATGAAGATTTTATCGAATTACGTAAACTATTTATTATGTTTTATGAAATCCTAGGGATAAAATTTTAACTTTTAAAATCATAAGGACTAAATTTTGACTTTCTCTAAATTATAATCACTAAATTTATAATTTTAGTTACAAAAATGAAATTTATAATTTAATCTAAAATATACCAACAATCTATTAATCTGATATTAATTATGATTAAGCTATACTTACTTTAACTCAGAATGAGTGGATAAGAACTGGAGTGTGGTATTGGGTGTAGTGCAGTGCAGAGGTAGGACTGTGTCGACTTGTCGTCATGATGACTAGACTTGGCATTTTTATGGGTCGCAGTGTTGGAATTATTGCCCGTGAACGGAGGAGGGAGCATCGATTTTTACCCGTTGATTTCGTTTTCTTCCTTAATACGTGGCTGCCTGCAGAAATTCGAGATTTTTTCCGGGGTTTTTTTTTTTTTGAAAATAGATTGTTTCCTTTTCCGATCTTTTGTTTAACAAAAATGTTTTTTGTTTTTCATTTTATCATTTTGGTTAATATTATTACTATTATTTTTTTGTCTATACATGCAGAGAAAATATTTGACCAAATTTAAAATTTAAAACCTTGTTTGATTAAAAACTATACAAATTAACTTTGAAGGATGTGTTTTATTTATATTTCTAATTTTTAAAAAGTTTCATTACAATATTTTCGAAAAAATTTACTATATAAAGATTAGAAAAACATGAGAAACATCATTTATTATTTTATTAATGTAGATAATTGATGAGTAAAATTTGATTTTTCTCAATGATGTTGTAAATGAAGTCAACAAATTTTTTCGAGCTGAAATGAATGGCAACAATTATTTTAATCTTATGAATTCAACAACATATGGGTAGAAATTCAAATTTCTAACATATTAGTCGAAGGTACATGTTTAACTGGTCGAGTTATTCTCACGTTGGCAATAATAATTTTAATATTCTACATAGTTAGAATTGAGTGGTAAGTGATGTCACCTCACGCATGACTTCTATTGACTAGTACTTAAATGCAAAATCTATCCCAGTGGTTTTTACTTCAACAATTTCAAAGTTCAAGGTTAAAATTAAAGATTTTTAAGTCTAGTGGCACAATTGTAATGTTTTCGATTTAAGTCTAGTGGCACAATTGTAATGTTTTCGAAATAAAGGGATATTTTGTTGAATGTAACTTTTTTTTGGTAAAAAACAAGAGTTGATGATTTATGGCCCATTTGGATTGACTTTTAATTTAAGTGTTTTTTAAAAATGCATTTTGTTTTAAGTTTTTTTTTTAATGTCTGTTTAAAATTAAAACACTCACATGTTTGGTTATATTTTTTCAAAGTGTTTTTATATACAAATTTGTTTGGTGTTCTATATACTCAAAATACTTCTACTAATGTCAAATTACTATAAAGGACGACTACTAAACACTATAATCGACTCACTACTTGATCGGCTGATACACGCAAGCGCACGTGATCGAAGTAATATAAAATGGTATATGAGTACCAAGTATCGAATCCCACAGGGAACGAAGTAACAAAAATGTTGTAAAGCAAAGTGTAAGGAAAATTGCAACTTTGAAAACTAAAAATGCAAAAATAGTGTTGGGATGGTGTATTGGTAAAAAGAAAAATTGCAGAATCTAGAAATGACAATAAGCGAAATAAGAAAAATTGCAGAATTGAATTGCAGAATCTAGAATTGGCAATAATTGAGAACAATTTAGATAGACTTAGTGAGTGATAATTCAAAGAGAACTTGGATAAAAATGGGGCTCAAGAGTGTCATTGCCCTAAGTTGTAATTGCAAACCAAAATTGCAAGTCCAACCTACTCCACACTCAATTGGAAACCAAAATTGCATCTCCTATTTTCCTTGAATTTAGGTTTTTAGGAGGCTAAGTAAGAGACCTATATGTCTATAGTCCCTCTATCTTAGATAATTTGGCTCACAATTTTATGGGTTTGGAGACCTTAATCCCTATGTCTAGGGTAAGGAATTGGCTTATGTCTAAGCTCTTTTTCTCCATCGCTTGTGTGAAATCCGCTTATCACTAACCCCGTCAGTATTAGATCTAAGCTTGAGTTGGTACCCTAGTTGATCAATCTAGAATCTCAACGGAAATTTGATCAACACAAGAAAACAATTGAAATGTAGGCTTGGTTTTCATTGGAATTTAGGCTACAATTACTTCTTAGGGAATTCACATCCTTGAACCCCCTAAGAAGTTTTAGCTCATATTAAAGATAAAAATCTTAAAACTAAGTTTTGAGGAAAAGTTCATATTAAAGTTATGCAAATTGAATAATTAAAACAATACCTTGTAAAATTACTCTCGGCAAACCACCAAAAATTTAGAAAAAAGGATTTTCAACAAGGATTAAAGCAAAAACTCAAAGGCAACTAAATGGATTTTTATTCTTCTTCCTTATGCCCTTTAGTTTAACTAGCTTTAAACATTTCCCACAAACTTAAATGGAATAAAACACACTTCCACAGAAATTGAATTGAAGAAAAACAGGGGCTAGAATCAAAAATTCAATTCAATAATTAACACAACTTCTTCCAATCCAATCGATTCATTCTCCTCCACTTTTAGGAAACAATTAATCTTAACGATTCAAGAAACTCTTGAATCGGACTGGATAAACTGAAGAAAAAGTGCAGAAATTAAATGGGACAAACTTGCATCATTATAAAGGTGAAATCAAGAACGAATTCTAAAGAACTTGCAAACGAAACTAGATTACCCCACAGATTAATTCGCACTTGAATTCGACTGAGAGCCAAGGGGAACTCCCACAACTATTCGGCATTCGAGAAGGAAAATACACAAAAAACAGTAACTATTGGTGATACAAAAGAACTAAAAAAAATATGCAGGAAAACAGAGTAACAACTTGAAATAAACCCACCAACTAAATCTTGAAATTAAACTCCAACTTAATTCAAAAGTACATCAATTGAAGAATAGAAATTGTTCAAGCATCTCTCCCAAAATACAAAACTGAAGAAAAACCGAGATTAAAAGTGAATTTCTTGGCTAAAAACAGAAGAATAACGAAAAACAGAGGTTCGAAAAAACATAAAAACCCACAAACAATTGATCCTTCCAATCCCTCCAAAAATCCGAATTCCTTGTTCTAGCTTCTTTCCCCCTCTTTTGTAGATCTTTCTAGGGTTGAAATTTGCCAAAAATCGCGCTCCAATCCCTCAATTCGTGCGAAAATTGATTTTTCCATATATGGATTTCTTCGTTTGCGCAACTTTCGGTTTCCATAATTCCTTTGCCCATAATTGCAAAATCAGATTTTGCAATTTCCATAATTTCTGCAAAACAAATCAATTTACTTAGAATTCTACTCCAAATGCTATCACATTCATTTATTCTTTAAATTCAAGCAATCTTCCACTATTTCCAATTGATCTTAGGACAAATCAAGATCTTTTGAGCATTTGGGAGTTAAATAAGCCTTAATTCTAAGGCTTATCACTACCTCCAACCACCATCGGAAGGAGTCGAAAGGAGTGGGGTCTGATAGCTCGCAAAAGTGAGTTGTTTCTATAACTTATTTATTCCTAGTTTTGATTCCTAATTGACCAATTTTATATACATAATTGTTTGTTTTGTAGTAATTGAGCATTTGAAACTAAATAGAGTAAAATAGAGAATTCAAAGAATTTATCGAGCAAATTACAAGCAATCAAGTGATGATAAAAGAAATCAAGAAAAGAGAAGAAGAATACAGAAGGAAAGTAAAAGAAAAAATAAAAATGACAAAAAAAAGGCTTATCGAAGCGCCTAGGCGCTACTATGTGTTACAACAACCAAAAGTCATGGGCGCTGTTTTGAAGGAGATTTTCTTTGGGATTTTTTACCTAAACACAAAACTACTACTTGGGAGGCTTACAAGACGATTTTAGAACTAGGAAATAAATTATTGAAGCTCGAGATTGTGGAGATAGAGCCAGAAGTGGGATATCGCCACGAGCATACCTGACTTGTCCTCTTACCTTTACTTTTTGTATTTTTGTTATGGATTTTAGCTTGAGATTTTGTGGTTATTTTGTAAACATGTGTAGATAAAACCTTCGTTCTTAGGGATTGATGTAGCTATTGAATTTTTACGATTTAATTGATTGAATGCATATTTATGCTTGATTTCATTCATATATTTATTTGCTTAATACTTTTGATTTATTGGCCATAGATTTAATGTTTTGTATTTGAATCGTAAGCTTGAGAATGGGAATTGAGATAGAACTTAAATGCATGACTAAGGTAGTTCTAAGATCAGAAGATTTAGAGTTGCTTTAGAAATTGTTAAAAATGATTAGACTTAAGGCCTTCCATGTTAATGAATCTAGATAGGAATATTAGGTTTTTAACATGCTTAAGAATTAATTGTGCTCGAGAGAGACAATTATGACCTTAGAGTTCTAGACTTATGGAATATTGCATGTTGTTATTTGTATTAAATTCAACTAATTCATAAATTCAATTGGTGAAAATCAACTCCATAAAACACTTTTTCCATAGATTTTTCTCGCTTATCTTAGTTTTGTTATTTTTTTTATTCGAGATTCATTAGATATTTATCTCTAAATAAAATCGAACGATGGTACTAATTAAATGAACTAGAAACTCAATCCAGATGATGACATCCATAATTCACTTACACACTATATTAGAAATTCTGTGCATAGGGTCGCCGACGGTGGTGGCGGTGGGTAGCGACAGTCACCGATGGTGGGTGGCGGTGGTCGCTAGTTGTGGGCGACAATGAACAAGGTAATGTGAGGGTATTTTGATCATTTTCATATACCATAAAAATTTTGGAGGAATTATAAGTTAAACGCTTAAAAACACTTTTTTTAAATTTTGGTTTCAAGTGTTTGTTTCAAAATAGCTTATTTCTTGAATTCATTTTTTAAAAAGTCATTTTGAGTAATTGCCAAATATTACATATTTTATTAAAATGATTCTTTTTTCAAAATTACACTTAAAAAGTTAATCCAAATGGACCCTTACTTTCTAACTTTTGAGAGGTAAGTAATGTCTTGATTAGTTGAGCTATACTAACATTGACCTACTAGTTTAAATACATAAAATTGAGATGAGTAGAGAATTTTATTTTGCATTCCCTTCTCTAAGAGAAAATTTGGAGAACTTTTTCTTCCACTAATGACCCATTTCAAATAAAACCTTTTGCCCTATCTAGGATGGAGTACCTTGAACATAAGATCCCACAAGAATCTTAGTGTGCACTCGGTAAATTATTTGAAAACAAAATTTTGAAAATAAATAATTTAATAATAATAATAAAAAAAAAGCAAAGTTGTATTTCACATTTTTAATGTTTTCAAATATGTGTTTGATTATCTATTTAGAAATTGAATCTCAATTTAAAATGTTGTTCAAAATTTATTTAAAAATATAGTTTGTAAAATTTGCACTAATTAAATCACATAATCTAAAACAATTTTCAAAAATAAATTTGTCAAACCAGTATCTATTGAATCTAAATAGGTCGTTAGTCACATTTCAAAAAATAGGTCATTAGTCACCGTTGTTAGCTTTACGAGTTTCAATCATACGACCATATGTTTTGATGATAACAAATCTTTAAAGCACTAATGATTTTAGTGTTCTAAAGTGTCCACAGTGTAGAGCTCGAAAAAACAATTCTAACGTATTTTAATCGCTCAAATCAAATGTCAAACGGAAAAGTTATGGCCAAAAGAAGATTGAGAAAAACTGTTATTTTGCAATGGCGCGAACGAATAACATTGCGACATGTGGGCATTTTTAAAGACTGTTGGAACCATTTTTTAAATAGTTTTTTAATAATTCTTTTACCATTTTCCTCCCAAATTTCCTCCACCCTTGATCTACTTAACCTAGATCCAATGACCCAAAATTTACCCTAATTTTGAACCTTATTTAAACATATTTTTCCCTCTCATTTCAAAATCTTTCATCTCCTAAACTTATTGAAAGGTTCTCTCCAATACTCCATTGTTAGCCATTCTTCAAATATTCATTTTTATTATAATCTTTTTGTGATAGATTATATTTTTGTGAGGATTAGATAATTTTGAGTGCTTCAAACTTATGCATCTACTCTTGTGAGATTTTTTATTTTGTGGGGTTTTTAATTTCATCTTTCAATTAGATTTTGTATTAAGGTGTGGATACACCTTGTGATTTTGAGTTAGCGGTTTAATCCTAAACCCGAAAAAAGATTTGTAGTGGTTGGATCCTGAACATGTTCAAAAGGATCGTAGTGATTTGATCTTGAATCCGTTTAAAAAGATCAAATATAGGTTGGATCCTGAACCTGCAAAATGATCGGTTGTGGGTTGACTCTTGAACCCGTAAAAAGAGTGGCAATCGGTTTGATTTTCGCCCGTAACAGAACTGTCGTAGTAAAATACTCAAGAATGCATCTTGGGGAGTGGAGTTGGAAATTTCGAACCACTATAAAAATCTCTAGTGTTATTCTTCCTCTCTGCTCTTTTAAATTTTCGTTGTCTAATTATTTATTTGAGTAGAATGCATGTTTAGAGAATTTTCTATATATTTCTAAATTTTTGTTGTCCAATTATTTATTTGCGTAGAATGCATGTTTAGAAAATTTTCTATATATTTTTAGAATTGTTTAGAGTGCTTATTTTGATTAGTTTAGATTGAATTAATTTAGTTTAATTCATATAAAAAGTTTTAAATTTTATTAAGCAACTCTATTCACCCCCTCTAGTGTTGCCATATGATCCTACAAATCGTTACTTTTGAGATTTATTTATTCATTATATTATTATTATTATTGGAATATATTCACCGTCTAGAAAAGTTCATATAGCATAGTTCAGTTTCTGATTTATGGTTGTAACGCCAATTTCACGTTTGCAATGGATCATGGATTTTGTTTCTTTTTGCTCCTTATTCCATGGGACGCAAAAAAGCAAAATTAATAAACTTACCAAAATTTGATCATTTTGCTTTTTTGCGTTTCTTCTCATGCATCCTTGTTTGCTAAGGAATAATAATACTTTTTTTTATACTAAAATAATAATAATGAACTTACCCAAAATTAAAACAAAATGACAAAAGTTTACAGCAAAGAAACGAAAGGTTTAATGTGCTGCAGTTGTAGTTGTACTTCATGATTATTTTGTTTTTTCTAACAGTAATTTGTTTATATATATATATATATGTGTGTGTACGTGTGTGAATGTATGTATTTTAAAAAAATTGCATAAAAAATAGGAAGGAAATCATTTTTAACTCTAAACTTGGCAGGTTGTATCAATTTTAACCCAAAACTGTCAATTTCATCAATTTAAATCTCAAACTTGAATAAATGTATAAAATCACACCATCGGTTAAGTTTTCCGTTTCAATCCCCGTTAGAAAGGTTTACCACACATGTCCAAAAGCACTTGTTGCTCTATAACATATATGTATTTGTTATTTTTTTCAAAAAATAAAATTGTTGAAGAAAATTAGAGTAGACTCACCATAATGTTTTTCAATTTCAAAGCATAGTTTTTTTTTTTTTACTTATTATCTTCTCTGATTCTGTTGCTTTTTTTCATTTCATTAATTGAGGTTTTTTCAATTTTAAGGCAATATTCTACTCGATCCCTCGACTTTCAGTAGAAACAAAGCTTATTTGCATCATATTTTTCTTCAATAGAGTACTCCCATTCTTGAATTGGTGGCCAATATTAATTTTTTTAAAAAAATTTGTCGTTAGCCTTGAGCTTGATTTGTCCTCCATCCACCCAACGGATGTAAGGCTTTCAGAATCGCCCTTATCATAATCTTTCTCCCCTTCCTCTCCAGCATTGATATCACTTTAATCCTTCGTAACACTGTCGATGAGGCCGACAAGGTCAGCTAATGAAAAAAGGATAAAAATATTTCATATTTGGGATTATGGCTACCATGATTTTAGGAGGAGAGAGTGAATACTTTTTGTTCCATTTATACCATTGGTATATATACTTGTATTCACAGTCAACCCTCACAAAATAATTTTTTCTTTTAAAAAATATCATGAATATTCTCTCACTGTTTCTCACCATAACTAATTTGCCCCCTAAATTTATGCATTTTAAAATTCTCTCTTATTTTTGGAATTTCTCCATTTTCAAATACTTTATCTAATTTTCCAACATTTTTTGTGGTTTCTTTAATTTATCAAGATGCAACATTCACAAACGGACCAACTGTGCCAAAGTAAATGGAAGGAAAAAAATGCAAAGAAGAAGTTGTAGGATCATTTGATTTTTGGAAGCAGAAACGACGGTGATAGAAATATGTACCTCGAGAAGGGGATTGGTTGACGACGTCTACTCTACTAGTTTCTATCGCTAGAGGCCAAGGGGAGATGAAACAACGTTGAAGATTGAAGAAAATCGAATGGATATGAGAGTTTCAAATGAAATGGATTGTCGGGGAAGATGGAGAGCATTTTTCATCGTTTCTTTAATTTCCTAAGATGCAACGTCCACAAACAAAAATTGTGTTTGGGTAAATGGAAGGAAAAGAAACCCAGAGAAGAAGCTACAAGGATGAAGAAATTGATCAAACACATTCGATTTTCGAAAGCATAAACGACAGTAGATAGAAATATATACCTCAAGATTGACATTTGCATTGTAGATACTAATATGCACGGGACAGAGCAAGCCTAAAGGAACCAATAAGCAAGAGGAAATACCAGCAAGAGAGGTCCCTGTGTATACTGTGGGTCGTCAAGAGTAACCAGTAAACAAGAGGAAAATATCTAATGGTCCAACAAGCATCTATACATACCTTAATGCAGGGTCGAGCTTCATTCGCTAGTGACGAGGAATGAGTGGCAAGGGTTTGCTTTATCATTTGGTTTGGGAAAAAACAGTGGTATAAACAACGAGGGAGACGAGGGAGTTTCAGGTGGAGTATTAATTATGGAAAGTGGTTAAATGATGACATTTTTACCTCGATTAACGACATGTATGAGGTATCAATTTTTATATTCAGTTTAATTTTTACACGCTTGAAGGGTAATTACACATGTTTCCATTTCATTAAACCAGTACAGATGTATGGTACAATATATACTATAAGTTAGATGTAAATTCAATAACTCGTCATTTAAATCGTTGTGTTCATTTATGTAACCTATGCATTGTTCTACAAAATTAAAAAATTTAGTTATTTTCTTTAAATGATGTTAACCTAATAGTTTAGATTTGATTCAAGTTTGTTATATGTTGTTAACTACAATTCCTCTCTCTCCCTTTTAGAATCATGCTTTTTTGTATGCTTTTATTTAGTTAGTTAGGAAGTAGAAAATGTAAGTAGGCGTATTTTAGTCACAATATAATTATAAAATCATAATATAAATAATGTAAAAAAAAATTTAGACATATTTTTAAATATAAACAGTTTTAGTTATTTTTTAGTAGGAGCTACCAATAGTTAGCTATTCTTCTAGTTGCCTCAATTTTTAAAAAATTTTGACATTTGTGTAATTTGAGACCCCAAATAAGCTACCATGTAGTTAACCCAACTAAAAAAAAGAAGAAAAAGCTGCCAAACCCATTAGGGCAAAAATGTGGATGGTTGTCATCAGCAACTCATGGTGGGCACCAGATCTATGGGCCTTCTGCCAAAAGCAGTTTGATCTAAATTCTAGTGGACTACTTTACTTTGGAGGAAAAGAGGAAAAAAAAAAAGGGAAATCAAAAGAAATGGCTCCTAGTCATTATCAACAATGGTCAAGGAATTTTTTAAAATAAAAATTGGTCACTGGATTTTTAAAGACACTCCTACTGCATATTTTCCTCTCCTTGATTTACTGGAGTGTAACTAAGATACATTTTCTAAAATAGTAATTTTTAAATTTCAATTTTGCAACTCTTGGAATCGTATTATTTTTTTAATTTATCTTTCTAAATCTAATAATCTTGTTGTATATCATAAATTTGATTTAAAACTTTTATGGTTTATTTCTTTTTCAATTTTAAAATCTAAATGCATTATTTTCTGTTTTGGCAACGATAGTTCTTTAGCTACATCATCACCTCCATTGTTTACTCTCAATTTTCTGTTGAGTTTTAGATATCTAGAGTATAGGCATCATAAAGTTTTCATTATTAGAGTTTTTATCTACACGCTAAATGGGTATGTCATTCTCCTGAATGTTTATTACATTCATGGAGGTTGTCTCTGTGTTTGAGGACAAATGTGTAATTTTCGAGGAGAAATTGACGTCGGTGGCAGCCTTCACTGAAAAATGGACAATTTTATTTTGGGGTCAAAGAAATTGAAGCTAGTGTGGACGAAATTTTGGTGGAGGAAGACCGAAGGCAGAAGAGGAGTCGATTTGAGAAGGAATGATTTAAGTTAGGGTTGAAGACGTAAAGCAATTGAATGAAGAAAATTTTAAACGCTCCCGAAATATCAATTATTTGCATGTATGAAATTCTAAAATTTTCTAAATTCGATTAATCTTCATATTACTCGAAAGTTCAGGCCCCGTTTGATAACCATTTGGTTTTTGGTTTTTAATTTTTGAGAATTAAGCTTATAACTACTATTCTCATCTATGGATTTACTTATTTTGTTATCTACATTTTACCTATGTTTTCAAAAACCAAACCATGTTTTGAAAACTAAAAAAAGTAGTTTTCAAAACTTGTTTTTGTTTTTAGAATTTGGCTAAGAATTTAAATGTTTTCTTAAGGGAGATGAAAATCATTGTAGAGAAATTGGGAGAAAACAAGTTTAATTTTCAAAAACCAAAAACCAAAAACCAAATGGTTATCAAACGGGGCCTCAACTTTTATTTATTTTTTTCATTTTCAGGTTTTAGAAAATCTTCTTATTTATTTGTGTGTATGAGATTTTGTTGTTTTAAAATTTTCTTCCTCATCTATTTTTAATTACTCATAATTTGGTTTAATATTATTTTAAATGCTTCTGAAATACTAGGTATTTGTATATATGAAGTTCTAAAATTTTCTAAATTCGATTAAATATTCTTATTATTTGAAAGTTTGATTTCACAAAAAAATTAAAATTAAATTTAAGTTTTTTTTTTAAATTTTTTATTTTCAAGATTTAGATATATCTCAATTTTGGACGAGTTTTAATTATCCCACAAATTTATGAAATCTTCTTAATTATTTGTGTTTGTGAGATTTGATTACCCATGGGATTTGGTTTGATGCAATTTTAAATGTTACCAAAATACCAGATTTATTGGTATGAAATTCTAAAATTTTTTAATTTCGATTAAATATTCATATTATTTGAAAGTTTGATTTTGAAAAACAATTAAATCTAAGTTTTTTTTAAGGCTTGGAATATAACTCGATTTTGAATAAGTTTTAATTATCTCTTAATTTTGAGAAATCTTATTGTTTATTTGTGTATGAGATTTGATTGTTTTATATTTGTTTTTTTTTTTATCTATTTTTAATTATTCATAATTTTGATTTTTAGTTGTCCAAATGATCCATTGATTTATGAGATTTGAGTTCTTTTATTTTGAATTTGAAATTTGTTTTAATTATTCTATAATTCTATGATTTAGATTTCTATTTTGTTAGTAGCATTTTAGTCTTTTGATAAATTATAATTAATATTCAAATATATTGTTTGGTGATTTATCCAATTAAAAATGTCGATTGGACATATTTCAAAATGGGCATTTAAATTTGGTCTTTTATGCCGTTACAAAAAAAAAAATTACAAGTTTAGTTATGAATTTTTAAGTTTGTGTTTAATAGGTTCCGAAATATAAAAAGTGTCTAGTAAGTCATTAAACTTTCAATTTTGTGACTAATAAATTCGTAAATCTTTAAAAAATGTCGATTAGATAAATGATCTATTAGATATAAAATTTAAAATCCATAGACTTGTTAGACATATTTTAAAGTTCATAAATCTATTAGACACAAAATTGAAGTTTTGTATTAGAAAATTTTTAAAGTTAAATGACCTAACACAATTTTCAAAATTTAAGCATGTTTGATAACCTTTTGATTTTTGTTTTTGGTTTTTGAAAATTAAGCTTATTTTCCTACTATTTATCCACCGTAGATTTCATATTTCTTAAGAAATCATTTGAATTCTTAGCCCATTTTGAAAACTACTTTTTTTTTTCTTTAGTTTTCAAAACTTTACTTGGTTTTTGAAAACAAGTCTAAAAATTAGATAACAAAATAAAGAAACTAATAGATGAAAGTAGTGTTTATAAGCTTAATTTTCAAAAATCAAATGGTTATCCATTGGGACTTTAGAGATTGAAATTATAAGATAATTAAAAAAATGACAAAAATAACTTTTGTTATCTACTTTTAAAAATTGACAAAAAATAAAAAATAACAATACTTTCACTTATGAGTTTATTTCTTTTGTTATTTGCTTTAAAAATATTTTCAAAATCCAAGCCAAATTCTAAAAACTAAAATAAGTAGGTTTTATTTAATAACCATTTTATTTTTTATTTTTTAAAATTAAGCTTATAAACAATATTTCCACCTATGGATTTTTTTGCATTTGTATTTCTTTTTACAAATGTTTTTAAAATTCAAAACAAATTTTGAATTTTTTTTTTTAAAAACTTGATGTTGTTTTTGTTTGGTTGATAATGCAAATACTTCTTTAAGAAAAACGAGAACCATGGTAGGGAAATGTGAAAAAACAAGTTCAATTTTAAAAAATTGAAAACTAAAAATGCTATGGTCATTAAATAGAGCTGGAGTTTTTAGAAACATACTTTTACTTTTTAAATTTGATTAAGAATTCAAACAATTTTTTTTAAAGAAATTTGAAACCCATAGTAGAATTATAAAAAAACAAGCACAATTTAAAAAAAAACATACAACTAAAATAAATATTGTTATCAAACCGATCTATCTAATTAGCTTTCAATATTATATTGTGGGAGTGTATATCTAATTTTGATATGTGGATTTTCATGATTATCTCATTTTATTATTCGTACTTGGAAAATTTTTTAGTATTACTGTAATACCTACTTCTTCCATTCATAATTTAACACGTCATTAAATGATATATTAATTTATTTAATGAGAATTACACTATTCTTACATGTTGTGATTATGACAAGCAATGAATGAAGGTAGTACATAAATATTTTTATACTATTGGAGTATTATAAATTTTCCCTCCATAGTTTCAATAGGAGGCTTGATATTAAACTCTTAGGGTTATTTTATTTGATCATTGAGCACTTAAAAATCCATTTAGCCCATTAATTTGTACTTTCATTTAAAAAAAAAACACAACTTGTCATTGACATCGTTTTACGTTGAATAAATCATTAACTTGATTTTGAATAATTAATATGCTGGCATGGATATGTATTGATATCATATATTAGTAAAGACGACTCTTAAGTGAAAGGATATTAAGTTAACAAAATAATAGCAATGACCAAAATAAATGTGTTTTAAAAAAAAAGAAAAAGAAATTAAGATAAACATTTTAAAATTTCAAAAACCAAAATAATTATTTGATGAAAATTTAAAAACTAAACTAGTTAGAACCAAAATATAACTTTATGTGTGGATTCGGGTACAACATCTCAAAAGCTGATGATTTAATCCATACCTAATTTAGAAAAAAGTAATCAACTTAAGTTTTTTAGACATATATTCTCGACCAAAAGATTAAATATTCGAATTAAAAAAAAAAGATAAAAAGAAAATACTCTTCTATTTTTTAAAATTAAGATTGCATTTTTTTTATATATAGATTAATTAAATTTGCATTCATGAGGTAGAAAACAACATTAATTTCCTAAAACCGAAAATCAGATATTAGACGAGAGGGGCTCGATAAGGAGTTAGGTTCAAATCCGCGTTGGCAGAGTAAAAGCGACACCTCAGCAAACCTCCACCACAAATTAAGTCCTCACCCTGGGCCCACCACTCTTCCCATCATCCCAAATGCAAAATGAAATCCAAATGAAATTCAAATTCACCTCCGTCCAATCACATTCCAGTATTTGATCACAGTCTTCCCAGCCACAACTTCAGTACATTTTCTCACACGTGTCGTCTCGCTCGCAATCCCTCCCCTTCACAGAACCCACGTGACGTCACGTGCCCCCTGTTTCAACCAAATAAAATCCCTTTCTTTCCTCCTCCTCCTCCTTTCTGGTCTTCAATCCCAAATCGTTCGGTTTTTGTAAAGCTCTGTTCGTTTGGTTTTTTTGAATTTGTTGCTTGTGGTTCTGTGTGTTTTCTTGTTCGTCTTATTTTTGTTTGATGTTCCCTTCCCGGGCTTTTGAACGGCGTTCCGTTTCTGGAGTTTGATGCTTTCTGTTGCGGATTTCGGGATTTTCTTTCCGTAACTTCTTTTTCCGGAAAATTCGGCGATGTGCGGATCAATCTTCGATCAGTTGTTGAATTTGGATTCTGGATTAGAGATTCTGTCTGGGTTTTTCAGCTATGTTTGATTGGAACGACGAAGAGGTAACCCCCCTTCTTTTCTTTCTTTCTTTTTTTCTTCCTCGTGGATTTTTATTTTTCTTGGCTTCAATTTTACTCCTGTGGTGTGAATTTTTGTGGCGAGTGAGTGGACAGTGTTTCTGGGTATTGCTTAGCTTGTTTGGTTTATAGTACTACCATGGCCGAGTTTTTGCGTTGAGCTACCGAATCAGTGTGCTTACGGCATACCGTACACTTTCCTTGGAAAAGTCTAAGTTTATTGCAAGAATGGACGACGAATCTGATGGATCTGATACCCATCTCGGCATTTAGGGATGCCAATTAGTAACTCGTGGAATGGGGAAAACATTTTGGGAGGATCTATGAAGCATTTTCGGGATTTGTGGTTGCTGTGGTTGTCTGGCGGGACTTTAGTATGACCAAATGACTCACGAAGAAGTCTTTGGGTGGCATCACTTGATCTATGAGGAGTTTTTGTAGGTTTTGTCGAGAGTTGTAGTCTCATTAACCCTCCCTTGGTGAATGATAGGTTTACTTGGTCCAACCACAGAGAGAGAGTGATGTGTTGTAGAAGGGATGGATTCTTGTTGTCGAGAGGGTGGTGGGATACTTTTAAAGAAATGAGACAATCCTTAGGTTCGAGAATTATGTTTGATCAATGACCCATCTGTTTGGGTTTAGGCCACACTATATGGGGGTCTTGGTTTAGATTTGGGAATATGTCGCCTTTCCCTTCTTGATAAGTTGTAAATGTTGAAGACATGTTAGAGGGATTTTTTTTAATGATGAAAATCTTCTTGCTTATGCTAGTTCTAAAGGATTGGAACCACGGTGTCTCTGGGGATCTTAGGATTAAAAAGCAAGATATTTTGGATACAATTAGACGCTTGGGAGCCTTGAGCAAGGAGTTGAGGGAAGTTTGGATTATGTTTAAAGAGGATTTTGAGGAGTTAATTTATCAGGAGGATTCTTGTTGGAGACAGCAAGCTAAGGTAAAGTAGGTTAAAGAGGGTGATTGAATACCTACTATTTTTTCCTCTTCTAAATTTGTGAGTTTTAGGACGAGAAAGAGTGTCATTAAGTCCCTATGCGGGAGTATGATGAACTTGGGAGAGGGAAAAGTTGAGACTTTGTCTTTCTTTACGACCCTGTATTTCCCCCTTGTTTCTTTTAGATTTTTCTTGGTAGGTTTATATTGGTGTTCCTTTATGTCTGGGAGTTGAAGGCTCCTTTTATTTTGGAAGAAATTAGGAGGGTCAAGGACTTCAAACCTATTAGTCTTGTCACTAGTTTATATAAGATCATTTCTTTAGTTTTGTTTCTAGGGCTTTTTGTAATGATCCTCTTAATCTTATTCTTGTCCATTGGAGCCTTTTTTTTTTTTTTTTAATCTATAAGTATAGTTTTTTGTTTTGGCTATTTTTCTATTGGGCTTTACTTTTTGTATGCTGTTAGACCTCCCGTTAATATAGTGTATTCGTAGAAGGGAAAAATAGGAATTTCAGTTCCAAGCACGGATTAGAACAAGTAGTTTCTAGGTATTATTATGTTTAAATTTCAAATAAGGATAAGAACAAGTAGTTTCTGGGTAGTTATTATGTTTTAAAGTTTGAATAAGGAGTTGTAAATCCTTGGGCCAGTTATATTTGTCTTTCCTACAAATAGCTTTGTGTGTTGTAGATAGGCAATGTGTTTTGTGTGGTAGTCAATTTGTAATGTTGGGCGAGTTAGTCACCCTCTCGAATTGGTCAAGTGTTGATAGGTTGAAATCTCTAACTTGTTATCTAATAGTAAATAAAAAGAGATACCTATCATTAGATAACAAGTTGCAAGTTCGAGATTACAACTTATTGACACTTGACTCTTTCGAGAGGGTGACTATCTCTCCCAACATTACAAATTAACTACCACATAAAACACACTGCGTATCTGCAGAATACAAAGCTGTTTGCAGGAAAGACACATAATTTCTCCAAGGAGTTACAACTACCTATTCAAACTTTTAAACATAATAACTACCCAGAACTACCTGTTATTATCCTTGTTTGAAATTTAAACCTAATAACTACCCATAAATTATTTGTTCTAATCCTTACTTGGAGCTGAAATTCATCTTTTGCCCTTCTTCAAATACACTTTTGTAATTGGAGGTCTAACATATGCTCATGTATTCATTGATTATCCTCAATAAAAGCTAGGTTTTTCATTAAAAGGAAAATAAACTCAGAACATCAGCATTTATTTCTTAAAAGCACAGAAATGTTGGTGGAAAGCTTGTGTCCTTGCTTGAAGATGAATACATTGTTCCTCCAAAGTTTGACCAAAGACAAGAATGTTTTCAAAGAAAACAAAAACCAATCTTCTACTAAGTTTGAGTTGTAGCCGATAATTAAGTGCATAAACTTCTTTGTTGTGTGTGTCGATCCAAAATGCATAATTGACTATTCATATAAACTTTGATTTCTCTCAAATGCATTCATCCATTGGTCCTCTGGACAAATACAAACTTGATAGTATCCACCACACAATATTATCATACGTGTTATGCTACTTTAGCAGCTCAGTCATGTTGACCTGTGGAAGTGATACTTAACCGTGGTTCTATTTATAGCTTGACCTGTGGACATTATGAAGATCCATCCTTTCGTGGTAAGATGTATGGACAACCCAAGGATTGGGGTTTGGTTGAATATGATGACCTTGTCTAGTTGCTTTTGAACTTGCTTCCTGAGTATAGCTTGAGGAAGATTCTACAAGATGGACCAAAGAGCTATATCAATGTGGTGTCGGAAACTGTGCCAGAGATATCTTTCTTTGGGCAACCTACTCGAACATAATTTTAAATTTCTCCATATGCATTGCCTTCATATGCAAAATCAATCTTCGGACACTTGCATTGTGGAATGTTACAGGGCAAATCCATTCCACTTGAATATATGCACCTTGGATAGTAAAATCTTAATTTTGTCCCTAATTGGTTACATTACAATTTTATCTTATTAAGTTTTTCATTTAAGTTCTCACCATTAATAGACGTTAAAAGAATGATAATGTGAAAAATTAAATATATACATATTGTTAACATCGTGGCTAGTCATTAGTACCCTTTTTTTGGGTGCAACAACTGATTGTGGGTCAAGTAAATTATTATTGGTCAAAATGATGTGAAGTAGAAGTAGGTAAGATTTTGATTTACAGGTGGGTATGTCTAAATCATTTAATTAAACATAGGGTAATTACAACTTAAGTTATACAATGTATTTTGAAATGAAATAACCATTTTATTAATGAACATTAGCGTTTATTGAGATAGTAAGGAGTTTGTTGATTAAAACTAGTCACATGGAGGATGAAATTGAAACTTTTAAAAGATTAAAGACGAAGATAGTACAAACATTAGAGCATAATTTTGTATTTAGCCAAAAAAAAAGTTGTTTATGATCTTGGTTGATCTCTTTTTTTTTTTTTAGAAAAACCAAACTTTCATTCAGAAAAAATGAAAGAATACAAGGACCTACAAAAGAAAGGAGAGCCCACAAAAAGGGGGAGTCGCTCACAAAAGGGCTCTAATCAAGTAAGATAAGACCTAGCGAATAATTACAAAAAAGCCTCGACACCGAAGCCCAGAGGAAAACATGAATCTAACAAGGGACCGAACATCTCAAAACGATCTTTTCCGCCCCCTAAAGGTTCTATTATTTCTCTCGGTCCACAGGCACCAGACAATAGCACAAACCCCTACTTGCCACAAAAATAACCCTTTCTCTCGAAAAGGCGAGAAAAGAAGGAGCTCCATTAACAACTTTGTACAACTCTGAGGCCTGACAAAACTATAGCCAAATTTGTTCAGAAAACAGCTCCAAACTCCACGCGCAAAATCACACTCCCAGAGGATATGGATCAGGTCCTCAGCTTCCATCCTGCAAGGAATACAACAAAAAGGACCAACCAAAGGAGAACCTCTAGCTAAGATCCGATCAAGGGTGTTAACCCTTCCGTGCCTTACGTGCCACAACAAGAACTTAACCTTCTTGGGAACCTTCACCTTCCACAGCGAGGAGAAAGCAGAATCTCTCGAAGGGTTAGGGCTAATAAGCGACTGAAAGAAGGACCCACAAGAGAAACCCTTCGAAGGGCAAGGACTCCAAAGACGAACATACCCCCTCGTGGGACTCAATTGGACCTGATTAAGGATGGACAACAACTCAACGACCTCAGTTGTTTCCCTAATGGTCAAAGCACGACAGAAACCAAAGGAGAGAGAAGGAGGGATTCCAGAGAGGGACATAGGGCCATCAACCTGACGGATTGAAGCCACTGTCTGATTTTTAAAACAGGACTGGTGATACAACCGAGGAAACAAGGAACTGAGGGAGGGGACAATCCCCCAACCACTTATCCTCCCAGAAAAAGGTTCCCCTCCCTTCCCCCCACCACACATTGCACAAACTGAGAAAAAACAGGAAACTCAGAAGAGATTTCTTTCCAAGGGTTTCTGCAAGTGACAATCGCTCCCCCAACAGTCCACTCAAATGAATAAGGACCATACTTACTTACTATGACTTTATGCCATAAAGTATCAGCTTCATGATAGAATCGCCAAAGCCATTTAGCCAATAGGGCCTTATTCCTAGCCCTAACATTACCAATACCTAACCCTCCGAGGTCACGGCTTGGTTGATCTTATCTCATTGGAGTATGTTGATTGTATATGAAACCCTAAGTTCTAGAACATTTGACATTTTTTTGTTTTTTTAATCCGTGAGTGTCTAGGCTAGCTTGTACGCACCCCGACTACTCTCACAAGACAACCGCCTGACCCTACTATATTTGGTTTCCAAGGTAACTCGTAAGATGTAGAACTCTAGGTAGGTCTAGCCACCATGACTTGAACTCATTTCCTCTAAGACCTTTATTATTTACATGGCCCTTATTGACCACTAGGCCGACTCGTGGTTGTTGGAACATTTAGCTTATTGTGGCAATGGATTTACCCATTCTGATAAGAATCTATTCCACCATTTATAAGCACTCCAGAGTCCTGCCACAAAAAGTATCTGCTGTTGTAAAGCAATCGCAACAGATCAAACCATATAGGTTGTGACCTTTTAATTTCTGTGGACAATTCATTGCTTAAATGCCTTTTTTTCTTTTTTTCAAACAAGAAACAATTTTTTCATTGATTGATGAAAATATGTTCCTTAGAAGCCATCGAGTTAAGTTATTGTCATTACTCTGGTGCCAACTGATGAAAAGGGTACTATTCTTAAATTTACAGTACTCATCCCTTTTCAAGATTGCAGCACTTGCGTATAGGGGCAGTAGTTATTGTAGATAGCAATAGTCTTATACAACATAGCATCCACTGAAAGTAGAAAACTTAGTAGTAAATACTAAATAGTACATTCATTTAAACATTCTAATAAACTCAGGTAAGAGAGCTCCAATGTATGGAGAAAGAGAAGGGGAGATATCTTTAGTGGATTCAGTGATACAAGCTTGACTTCCTCTCTACCTGCTATTGACTTCAAAAGCGGAGGTTTTCCTTTCAACAGTGAAGAAGTAATGTCCGTAGTTACTTGGGATTGGTAGCAGAATAAAGTTCATTGTATCATATGTAACTGGTTGCGTGGTTGACCATTTAAGTGATTCTATGATTTGGTGCATTGATTTCTTTCCTTTTTTTGAGTATACAAATAAATTGTTTTTGATTAGAAGTGCTTGCTAAAATCATAGTTGATTACAATTAATAATTAGGTAACTATAAAAATTTTCCTCTCTTAATTTTCTGTGGCAATTTCAGTTTGCAAACATAATATGGGGTGAGGCTGCTGATAGTGATGATCATATTGTGCCTTATCCGGAGGCCAGTGAGAATTATTATGACAAGAAAGAATGGAATCAAGGCACAGTATACACAAAGCTTGTGGAGCAAAAGTCACCCGGGACTAATGCTGATGATACCCATGGAAGAATGCTGGAAAGCCGTCCTGGCAACGAAGAAGGAACCTCTGCCTCAAACCTCAGCAATGATCCATTGGTTGACTTATCCTTGTCCAAACCTTGCAGAATTGATCAGGACTCTAAGGGTACTGAAGTATCTCACGAATTAACTGAAAATAGCAAATATAATTCACCAAGACATGGTAAAGATATTATGTTTTTGATTCTCAGTAAATTCTAGATGTTTATGTGCGCTCAAGGCAACATTGGCGAGCAATAGTATAAAAGTTCAATTGCGTATTAATTCTTTGAATGACATGTATATTGACAGCTGCAACAACCAAAGATGCACAAAATTTTCAAAGTTCTGAAGAAGGTAAAGAACAGGCTGATTTTGTTGACTATGGATGGGCCAATATTGGAAGTTTTGATGATCTAGATAGAATTTTCAGGTACACTGGTATTTATTCTCTGAACTCCTTGATTGAAGATTGTTAAATTAAAAAATGAAAAAACTCATCATTCTAACACTCTTCTTTTAACTGAAGTCAAATGATAAGCATGATGAAGAGTAAAACAGTGTAGTCATGTTGTGAGCTGATATTGTTTTATATCCTTTTGGAAGAGACCTTCGTTGTCATCTTTTCTAGATGAAGCGAAAAGATTCTCATAGATCCCCTACCTTATGTTGATGTTGTTGAAAGGAATTCTTCATGTCAAGTTGATTGATTCACTCCCTCAGAAAAACAATAATCATTTTAGTGCATTTTTTTCCACTTGGAAGCCACAGATATTTTTTTTTACTATTATTGTTGAAGTGCAGTGTAACTCAAGTTTTTGGATTGTAGTAGGCCTTAATCTTCTTCATGTTCTCTAGCCCCTTATCTCTTACTTTGTAAAAATTCAATTATGATTTATATTATCCTATGCATAATAGTCGTTACATGATCATTATAACCAAAGTTGTTGGATAATCTTGATAGTGCTTTTTTTTTTTGTCCTTTAGAAAGGCAACTTTATTCTTTGAAATGTTTGTGTACCTATTATAGTTATTTTTTCTCTAACCAATGATATCCATTGGACTGCATATCCTCACAAGTGGAAATTTTGTAGCAACGATGACCCAATATTTGGCCAAGTAAGTCTCAGTGATCCTGATGAACTATGGTCTTCTTCTTCGAAAGATGTGCCTAACAGCGCAATGAAACTATTTCCAACCATGGAGTCAGGAATGGACATGGGAAAAAGCAAGAATCCAGAGTATTTGAGGCAAAATGAGCAATTATCTACTCTTGGCAATGAGCGAAACAGTGATGCTGGATCGCTTGGGTTACAGACTGGAAGTGCAATCTTAACTAATGTAGAAGAAGATGCAACTGGAGCTATAGCAAATGATCGGGTATTACACATGTTGAAGTAGGGATTAATATAGTGCATCTTCCGTTTCTATTTTTTGAGCAAACTGAAAATTCTATATAATTTTTTTGGCTTATTCAGACAGATTTGGAGAGAATGGAAAAGCCAGCTGCAGCCACCCTTCATCAAAGAGCTGATAATATCGTGACTGCCAATGAGTTTTCAAATAAGGTTTGTTTCACATTTGTTTGTTGAAGTAACTAGTTGATTAGCTTAGCCTTCATTTTGTTGTCTATATTTAAGCTTTTTTACCTGCTGATGAAAATCAAATGTGTCAAAGAGTGATTACGTTTAAATACTTCAATGGTAATTTATCTAAAAATAATGGTCAGCATTTGCAGATAGGATGTCCATGTTCAATCAACCATTTTCAAGTAGATTAATTTTCATATGATAACCAGATGGTAAAAAGTCACTCCTTGAATGTATCTTTGTTGATATTTGGGTGTAAGATCTTCAGAACTTTAAGCTTTCAGTCATTAGACTGCCAATTCCGATGTATCACAATGCATTTTAATGTACTTCTTCTGGTAAAGGATGTTTTTCTTGAACAGTTCTGGAAGGTGGTACCTCATGCCCCCACTCTCAAATTCGATTTTTCTTTGATGCTCATCTAATTCAACCTCTACCCAAAAATTTATCCAATCCATGCAGCAACCATAAAGACTGTTGAATGGTGTTGTAGTTTACTGGTAAACTCCAGCAGCCAACAAATTGTTTGCCATAATTGCTCTATATGTAAACTCCTCGACCCTCAATTTGCAGTGGCAATTGATCAAACACAGCTGTCTCAGCTTAATATTGATGTGATTAGCCTCATCGTTGGTGAAAGATTGCCGACTCACCATTCACATGGTTACTTACTATCACGTTTGCTTTAATTCCAAATCTTTATGAAAATTTCAAAGAATTTTTTTGTTTTGTTACTAATCAGTCAAATCCGAATTTGTTCCTCTGTGATAGAATTTGTTCCACTTACAAGTTTACAACTCCAAGCAAATAACAACTACCTTTGGTAGGAAGGTTATCGTAACTACAAGTAGTAGAGGATTAACTTCCAATTAATTCGACAATACTAACAGTTGCCTACAACTAACAGTGTGGCAATAGCGAATAGTTAGAACTGACAGGTGAGGTTACACTGGATATTAGTAAGATGAAAGGAGCAACAGGCATCTATTTCTGGTTGTCAATGTAATTATATGTCCATGTATTCCTTTTTCTATTTACCCAACCAGAACAACCAGAACAACCGAACTTGCCACCTTGCTTAGTACGTGGAGAAAACATTTTGGGTTACTGTGTGCTTGCTTTCTTCAATGTGACGTGAGATTTGTCTGCAGATTACAATTTTGTGACTGGAATGATGGTTTCTACATCAGTGCACTATTTAGACTTCTATTTCTCAACCATGAGAGACGTAGCCATTTTCTTTTATGTCCATTCTCTAATTTTATTACTTTTCTGTGCTTCAGATTGGTGGTAGGCAGAAAAAACTGTTGAAATCTCGTAAACAAGCTGAGGGGAAAAGTGAGGAGAAGATGTTTCAAGATTTTCATGGAAACTGGCCTTCATCAACGAACCCAGCAGGTCAGTTTGATAACAATTTAGCTCTACAACTGGGAACACCTTCACCTGCAGTTATCACTAAACATAGTCAGCTTCAAGGAGTCGAGCCATTGCAATACCAGCGAACTTCCAATCCCTTGGTGCCCCAACCATTTTATGCAATTGCTGCAAATGCATATCCTGGCATGCCTTTGCTGTCCCAAATGCAGCCCAGCGATCTCCAGCATCAGCCTCTTATCAGTCATGATATTTCCCCGGGTGGCATGAATCGTGTAGACAAGCCAGCTGATGGCTTTGTGAAGTCTCTTACCATGACACCTCAAGAAAAAATTGAAAAACTGAGGAGAAGGCAAAAAATGCAGGCAATGCTTGCCATTAAAAAACAACAGCAACAGTTCAAGAATCAAGCCTCTACTACCAGTCAATCCATTTCCCCAAAACGTCCCCAAGAAATTCAGTCTCAGCACATTGAAAAGACTGATCTTGATTCTGAAGAAATATACACTCTTCCTGCTGTAGATCCAAAGTCGCCTTTAGAGCAAGATGATTCCATTACAGTCTCCCCCGCGGTTGATCATTGTTCTATGGAAGAAACAATTCTTCGCCGGCTTCAAGAAATTATTTCAAAGGTACACCTGACTTGTGAGTGGATTATTTTCCTCCTAGAGTAACCTGACTTTAGTTACAATGCCCTAGAAATGTTTTACTACAGCTGGATTTCAAAATCAGACTTTGTATCCGGGACAGCTTGTTTCGGTTGGCTCAAAGTGCAATGCAAAGACATTATGCTAATGACACAAGTAGCTCCAACAAATGTACCAGAGATGAGCATGACATCAGTGCAAAAGGAGAAATCAATAGTCATTGCAGGTTAGCGAACACACTTTAAGTTGTTCAAAGATTCTTCCCTTGGCAAAAATATTTTTGAGATCCTGCCACAATCTTTTTCACCTGGGAGTCGTGAACTAGTATGTGTCTTTTATTTTATTTTAACAAGAAACAAAACTTTTCATTGAAAAAATTAAAAGAGACTAATGCTCAAAAGATACGAACTCCATAAGGGAGTGAATACAAAAGACAATAGATAGAAGAAAGCACAAAGGGAATGTTTGTTTTTTATTATCTTCTCAAAATTTTAGCCACATTAAGGACATGCACGGGACGGGACATTTTGGGATTCACGTTAGGACATGCACAAGACGATGGGGAGCCATGAACTAAGAAAATTTAGTCTTTTCGAGTCAACTAGGATTATTTTTACATTGAGGAACTAAAACATAAATAAATTAGGGCAACATAGTCGATGGCCCACTATGTTTTAAGGTTGAGGGTATGAATAAACATAATCTCGTAAATTATCTTATAGTTAAAAAAAATAATAAAGAACGCTTATTCTGGAACAACAAAAAAAAAATCCATATGAAAATAATAAAATTGATTCTATTTTCTTTTCTTGAAAACTGTTTTGTTAAAATGCATGTTCTGGATTAAAATATTGTTTTCCAATATCAGAAAAAGGAGAATTTTTAATTACAACGTTTTTACAACCTTAAGAAAGTTACAAACCTGGTGGGTGAAAAGTTGAGGTGTGGAAGCTGAGAGCCTGAGATTATATTCAGTGGCAGAGATCCTCCAGATCCCTGCTTATTTTGCTTGTGTTGCTTTGCAATAAATAGTTCCAGTTCTGACTCAGCTCTACTTAGCTTCTTAAGATACACGGTGTTAGAAGTTGAGCCAATGTAAGGCAAGAAGAATTCTCTGACATTTAGTAAGAAATTATTTCACATCTTTAGTACTGGTTGAATATGATCCTGTGGTTGCATCCTAAGAATGGACTTGGTTTCAGTTTTTCAACAAATGATATAAATTGAATACTACATATTTCATAAAAGTGTTATAGTTGATTTTCAGTGTGGTTTGGGGAATTCTATTGGAATCTCTAACTTCTGTGATGTCCTTTGCATTTTTTTCTAGATTTGCTGGGGTGCCTGACGTTGAAACAGAGACCAACCCCATTGATAGAACTGTGGCTCATCTGCTCTTTCATAGACCCTTCGAGTTGTCGCAAAACTATCCCGACGCACCCGGATCTCCTATTTCCACCAAACTTTCTTATGACCAGCAGGCAGGTTTGAAGAGCATGCCAATGGAATTCTTACCTGACAGTGCATCGGGCAAACGTCATATTTCTCTGGATGGGTCTAAAAGTTCTTGGACGTTGGCAGATACGCAGCAGGTAAGAACTAGTCCTTGCATGGACACTTCGGATAACACATCAAATACTGGACTGGTAGATGATGCAGTTTTGGAGTATGAAACTTCCCAGTGAAATGTGCATGTCAGGAATATCATACGGGTAATTCATTCCTTTATCTCTTCCATGCTCAGTTGTTCGCTTCTCATGCTTGACCATATGGGTTTATAAATAATGCAAGTATCTTCTTTTCATTCATCTGCTTACTAGATCATACAAGCCGCTGTCGCGGGAGCTTATAAAACATTGACCAACTCGTGGATCTTGAAGTATTGAAACGCCCGAATGTACGTCTCGAAGTATTGAAATCTCGAAACGTACATGCCTATGTATTCAGAAACAATAAACTCAGAACAACGATTTGGAGACCGACTTGTCTGTATCTAAACATGCACCAGCAATAACTGGGTTGTGCTATTTATGTGATGCTATGTCTGTAGTGTTGTAAGTGTTTGAAGGTCTTATTTTAGTCAGTCTTGGAAGATCGAAACATAACATTAGATCCTACTAGTCATCACTCCATATCAGTGGAGTTTCCACAACTCTAGTAAAAAGTTAATCCTAGTGGTTACATTCTTAAGGTACAAAGTTAGTAGTTTGTATTCCCAAACTTCTCGAGTTCTGATTGAATTTTGATATGCCTCAGTTTGTGTATGCGATAAAAATGTATATGTTCGTGAGGAAAATTGTGTCAGTTTAAGATTGAATATGATGCGGCGTTCATATAGTTTACCTTCTCATCCCTTGTTTTCCAAAAGGTTGGTTGCTCTGTTATGTGCATGCTAGTGAGATTTTTCGGTCGTAGCTCACTTTCATATTTTTCGTGGTCTATATCATGTGAATTGTAAGATCAGTTTTAGGAAACTTGTTCAGTATCTTCAAGTTGTGAACTTTTTTTCAATAAATTGTGTCATCTTCTAGAGAATATGTACTGTGTTGGGGCCAAATGAGCTTTTGGAGAGAGACAATAAGTACAAACTAAGATAGCATCATGCCTGTGACTAGTGACTTTGTGCCAACTTAGGTTATTTCTTAGAGAGGGTTAGCTACAAATAGCCAACTTGGTAGCCAAATATAAGCTCAAATGAAACCTAGAAAAGTGCAAATATGGTTCTTGTCTCTATTGTCAGCCTTGCAAAGAGAGCCCCTAGTTAATGACAGGATATCTCATTTGGACTCTCTGAAGGATATAACTTTGACATTCACGAGGGAATCAAATGATTTTCATTTTTTTTTCCTAAGACTTTAAAACTCTATAAAGTCGAAGTAAATAGCTTAAAAATTGTCTCATAGGGATGTTCACAGGGTGGTGATGACCTCATCCCTATTTCTGCTTTCCATTTAATTCTCCGTCTTCATGGAACTTTTCATTAAACTTTGTGGGTTTTGGATTTTTAAGGAAAATTATTTTTCCATTTTTTTAAATCTCGATTAAATAAAATAAATTCTCTTGAAAAATCTCTATTTAAATAGTTAATTTCGAATAATAATTTCTATCTAAAGAGAATTTTTTAATCTCTTAATAAAACAAAATAATATTTCATACACATATTACATTAAGATAATTATTCAACCATACCATATGACTCAAAGTTCAAACATATCAAATATCCAAGTCATTAAACAAAAAAAAAAAAAACACTTTAAATTTAAATATTACAATATAGAGCACTCAAGGCTGAGATGGGGAAAATTCCCTCTCCTATTCCTTGCTTGTTTAGGTAATGGAAAATTTTTTCTACCCATTCTCTCGCTCGTTCTTTACCTAAATGAGGATTTTCTGCGGAAAAAAGAACATCCCTACTCACAGAGATACTCAATAGAAATAATGATTCACAGGTATCCACAATCACTTAGAATCGAAAGCAAAAAAAAAAAAAAAAAAAAACCAAAAGCAATTGGTAATAAAAACTAAATAATCAATAACTTATGGTTAATCAATTGATATATTCCATCTATACATCATTAATTATTTACATAACTTTCTTTCTTTTAAAAGTTACATGTCTGCAAATAACACAAGCCATTGGCGACAACTTTGGGGCTTGGTAACAGATCGGGCCCGGCCCAAACTCCTAAACTGGGCTTATGATTCAGAAGTTGGAGGCCCAGAAGAAAGCTACTACCAAACAATCTGCTTCCCAAAGCAAACGACACAAGCTAAGGTAGCTATGAATATGGTGTCGTCATCTGTTGAGTGAGTTCCGAGCTTTGTGTGGGCTATGGCATTGGCAGTCAAAACTCGAACTCGAAGGCCGATATGAGCTGAGCGGTGAAGATAGATTCGAAGAAGAACCAGAGCCAAAGGCGTAATTTCGATGGTTGAGACGCCGAAGATGGAAGAAAACAAGCAGAGAAAGTGGAAAAGAAAAGACACTTCATCCTCGTCGGCTCGAATCAACAATTTGGACGATGGCTGTTTAATGCATATTTTCAGCTTCCTTTCCCCCATACCAGGTAGGTACCTCTCTCTCTCTCTCTCTCTCTGTAGGCTGGCGCGATATGTTTCAATTTTTTGTTTGAATGTCTATTACTTCAATTTTTGGGATTCCTATATGAGGGTTTCTTTCTGTTCCCTCTTCAAATTGCTTTGTTCAGCTGAAATTGAAGGATTCTACTTGTTTATGGTGCAAAATTGGGAGGTTTGCTGGAAGGAAAAGAGGGGAATTTTCAATTTTTGGGTACTTCTGGAAATGGATTGTGAGAAGTAATATAATTGTGATTTTGGGTTTGACTTCAGTTGGGAATTATTAGTATGAAGTGGGGTACGTACTTGTTCCAGCATATCTAAATCGAAAATAAACTTATTTGAAGAGATGGAGTGCTTACCTTCTATATGTTGGATCTATTGGAGTCTTTAATTAAGCCTTATCAGTTTTCATTATGTGTGGTTTAAGAGAATTTCTTGAGCCTTATCAGTTCTCAATATGTGAGGTTTAAGAGAATTTCTTATAAAGTTGGAAGTTCTTTCCTTGGACTTTGGATGTGAATAGGTTGGGTTATCTGGTTGGAAAGAGATAAGAAAATTTTTGGAGACAAAAGTGAAGATCATGATGAAGTTTAACTAAATATTGTAATGACTGTTGCTCTAAGAATGCCATTTCTTAATATTTGTGTATTTCTTTTGCTTCTATTCTAGTGAGCAAATTTTTACCATTAGTCTAGTGAAGTAAGTGGATGTCGCCCGCATATTTCCATGGAGTTTCTGCCTTTTCTGTCACTTTTGCCATTGAGTTTGCAGATCGGTATAACACCGCCCTCGTTTGCCACAGATGGCGTTATTTGGCGTGTCATCCTAGGCTGTGGCTGCGAGTAGAACGATCTATTAAAGATTTATCTGAGCCTGGAGTTTTCCCAACCATTGAGGCAGCTGTTGCTGCTGCTAGGCAAGTTTTTGCATGTTCATGTTTTTTTTTTTTTTTTAATTGAGGAAAGAATAAGAGTTAGTTGTTAATAGAGCCTGAATGATTTTGTTCTTCATAGGCCTGGTGACACCATACTAATTGCAACAGGTGGAGTTCATTCTGCCTCTAACATTCAAATTACAAAACCACTTTGTCTGGTATGTTCTTTTTTCCCCCTTCTTCTGGCTGCTTGGCAGTGAAATCTTACTCTTCATATATGGTTTAAATTTCACTCAATTGTCCGGCATCTCTGCAGAAATCATGTCTGGTTTGTGAATAATTTAGATACCCTTCAAAAAAGTGCCCTCTTATAAGAAGAATAAGAAATGTGATCAGTGTCTCTAAAAAGGTTGCTATGTAAAGCTAGAGTTTGGGTTCTGTTATTCAGCTTTTAAAAAAATGTTAGCAGAATTTCCTTCTTTTTGTTGAGAAACTAAGAAATTATTGGATCTAACAACCTCAACCCTAGTCCCCAGCTACAAAATATAACTGGAGTCTTAAAAGAAGGTTACTATGGAGAGGCTAGTTAGCTATTTGGGTTCGGTTATGCAGTTTTAAAGTGAACCTTTCTATGGCTTGGCCCTGCAATTGCAATTCAGATTAAGTACTTGTTTTAAGAGGCAGTATTAAGCTATTTCCCTGTACTTGCTTTTAAATATTGGTGGAACGTGAAATAATGGCTTCCTGGTCCAGTTGTGGTCAGTTTTTGGACTGTGTGAGCTTTTTACTTATTTTAACACCTTGTATACTTCAATTTATTCCTTACTTTTTTTTCTGGCTTAATTTATGATAGCAGTAGTAAGAACTCTCTCTCTCTCTCTCTCTCTCTCTCTCAATGTGAAACTGGTTTTCAGTGAAAGACTCATTTAATAAATAACTTAGTTCCACTGTTTTCCATTATTTATCTTAACTTAATATTGTTCAGATTGGTGGAGGTGAACTTCCTGAGGAGACAACACTTTTCTGTACTCGTGGTTCAGAAAGGTACATGGCATATAATGTAATTTGCAATGGTTAATCCTATACATGTTCTCCCTCTTAACCTATCTAAGAGATCATTTATCATCATACTTCTCGACTTACTATCGTTACTGGTGCTCTCTAATCGAATTCACCTTTTACTTCTGGCGACTTCTCTGGACTAATATATTCTTTCATCATTGACTGTATTGTATATTCATCCAGCAGTTGGGTCGGGAGAAGGACTTGCAAAAACTTCTGTTTTTTATTTGGTTTAAATCTCATTTTGATAATAGAACTTTCATATTTGTTTCATTTTGGTGCCCAACTTTCAAAATAGCCTCGAACTTTTAAAAAATAACCATTTGGATCCTTGAACTTTGAAAATGTCTAGCCCTTGAACTTTCAGAAAATAGCCAGCCATTTTGGTCTTTACTATTATTTTGCCACCTAATACTCATCTCATCCAACCTATAGGGGTTCAATACATGCATATGTTAGCATATTAATACACACACTACCCATATTTTCCATATGTTAAAAGAAAAATAATGGAAAAGACCAAAATAGTTGTTTTCTTAAAGTTCAAGGGCTAAAGTAGATATTTTGAATGTTCAAGGAGTCAAAGGACTAAAATGGGATGAACTTAAAAGGCCAAGGACCAAAACGGACATTTTAGAGATCTTGAAAGTTTGGGAATCAAAGGAGGATTTAAACCTTTTTATTATATGTTTTTTAGTGGCAACTTTTTGAGTATGTACTTTCTGTTTCTTTTTAACAGTGCTTTGGAGTTCCTCTCCACCAGTAAACTTTCTAACTTAACAGTCAGGGCAGAACTTGGCTGCTGCTTGCTTCACAGAAAGGGAAGATTAATTATAGATGCATGTGTCCTCCAATGTGAATCAAACCCTTTGGACTTCCTATCATGCCCCATTGTTTGTACAGCAAGTTCCGATAAGTTATTGCCTTCCTCGGTGAAGGGTGGTTATACTGATGGCGTTTCTGTTTCACAAACCCGCATCGAGGGTGGCGCCAAAGCTGTCCTAACAAGCGAGGACCTGGCATTACAGCACGTTCGAGTTATTTATGCTCGAACAGCTTTGTTCTTTTGGTTTGATGTTGAATACAAGTTATAGTAATTTCCTTGTAATCTATTAGCAATGTGTATCTGTTTCAACTGGTTAATCCTTAGATATGTTGTTATATTGGCGATTATTTAACGTGTATGATGCCTCTGTTTAGGCTCTTGTCATAATCCCTTTCGCTGTAAAACTTTTCGTGATCTCTTTGTTTTTTATTCTTAACGATTGGAGCTCTTTTACGTAGTTATTTCAAGCTCTTTCGATTGCCTTAGCTTGTGTGTGTGTGTGTTTTTTTTAATTGTTCAGTACAAAATATCTTATTAATGTGTTTAAAAATCACTTAGAATTTCGTTGATATATTGCATGGTTTGTTCATCATTTAATGTTACAGAGGGATTTCATTGTAATATGAAGAAGTTAAAGTTTTGTTTTCAATAATTGACAAGTTTAATCTGATTTCAAGACAAACTTACAAGGTTCTTAGGGGACAATTTTTTTTCTAATGAACTGTATAATTTGGACATTTGAGATGAATTTTTTTTCCTTTGGAGTTCAACACGTAGAGTTAAAGATTTAATATATGATCTTTCAATTGAGAATATATGTCTTAACTACTTAAATTATGTTTAAGTTTTTTTTAGTACAATAAATGTGAAGTTATGAGAATTTGAATCTTCGACCTTAAAAAAATGAGTATATGTTAATTACTGTTGAGCTAAATTTACTTTAACATATAAATGTGAAAGTTAGTAATTAGAACTAGTATAATAGTATATTATTTTGGATATTAAATCTTTTATTAATTACTCTAGCTCTACGAACTTTTAAAGTTAAATATTTTATTAATTACTCTAGCACTAAGAACTTTCAAAGTTAGCTATTTGTGACTTGTAAGTTGTTCTAGTCATAAAAAAGTGCAATTATAATACCCAAAAATAAAAACATGAAAGTTTGAGCTACAGAATCATAAGTTCTTTTGATTCATAAAGAGTCAATTTTGGAGTCAAAAATAAATAAATAAATTGCACATGACCAGGCATTTATTGTTCATGTTCCTGGTCTTCTCTGATAATATTTAATAATTTCAACCACTCTTTTTTCTTGATGTTCTCACTTGACTGAAATTAATACCATGTGATGTACAATATGTGATTAAGAGCTTTTTTTTTAAATTGAGATGAGTAGATTTGGATTTTCTGATAAATACTTTAAACTATTCTTGAAAGTAGAAATATCTTATAGTAGTATAAACTATTGAAATTATGAAAATAATTTTTTGTTTAAATTAAGTTTAATCATGAGAGTGATACAATTATTCTTTAAACAAAGTTTTGAAGAAAGAGGTAAGTTTGTAAATATTTTTTTAGTTCAACAAATATAGGGGTGATTTAAACATTTAACTTCAGGAGACTTAACCATTGAGAAGTTCATGTTAGCATAATTTATAAATCAATTAAATTAATTAAATGAATTTTCAAAGTAATTTTAATTAAGTTAAATTATTATTTTAGCCTTTGAACTTTCATGTTTGTGTGCTTTTGAATTTTAAAAAGATTCTAATAGGTCTCTAAACTTTCAATTTTTGTGTTTAATAAGTTCTTGAATTTTAAAAGTATCTCATAGGTCCTGAACTTTTAATTTTGTGTCTAATAAATCATTAGCCAATTTGACAATTGTAAAAACTAAAGATTTATTAGACACAAAATTGAATGTTAAAAAACATATTAAACACATTGAATATTTGGGGACTTATTATATACTTTTTAAAGTATATAAGAACCTATCAAACACAAAATTGAAAGTTCATAAACTTATTAGATATTTTTTTAAAAGTTTAAGGATTTATTAGACACAAACTTGAAAGTTTAAGAATTAAATTTATAATTTAACAATTTATTCATTATCATTTATCTCTATCTCCTCCCATTCTTAAGTCAATTTTTACGTTGATTTTCATTATGAATATTGGTGAATAATATTAATATTAATCCTATGTCAATTTGGTTTATAAGAATTAAAATAAATCTAAACAACAAAAATTAATTTCAATTAAATCGTTTTCCAACTGACTAGTTCAACTTCAACCTAACACTCAAACTTTATCATATACAAAAACAACAACAATTAAAAAAAAAAAACTAATTATAGAAATGTCAACTTAATTCTAATTTCTAGAAAGGTCAAAACTGCATTTTGTTTTTTTTTTTTTCAAAAAAAAACTTAATATATCATTTGATTTTTCAAGTTATGCCATTTTTTAAAAACTTTGTTGTTATTGTAAATATGGCACATGTAAATGCCCATTCCACATGCCCATTTAATATCCATGCCAAGTGGCATTTTCTCCATAGCCAAAGTGTCTTCTATGTGTCCAACAAAGGTCATAGATTGGTGTCCAAATGTACCACATCATGCTCTCCCAAATTGCCTATAAATAGTGGTTTTTGGTGGATAAATAAGAAGAGACATTTTGGTATAGAAACCTCTCCAATCTTCTTTTTTCTCTCCCACTTTCTCTAATTTCATTTGTTTTTAATTTGCCATAAATCTCCATTTTCTTTTGTTTATATTATATATATATATATACTCCTTTTATATTCCAACACTTATTATTATTATTATTATATGTTTTGGTAAAGTTTTGGTGCCCGGTTTCGCCTCTCAATTTTACAACACGTTATCAGCACGAAACTCTGTCATTTTTCCCGCTAAAGGTAAGTTTTATAGGTAAGCCATTTTTACGCATTTGGTTTATGTTAAATTTCTAATATAAATATATTATTATTTTTGATAGTGTTATTATGGCAAACCTTACAAAGCTAGAATTTGCGGCCCTGGATATTAATGGAAATAACTACTTGTCATGGGTCATTGACGCTGAGATCCATTTAGATTCTATGAATCTTGGAGAAACAATTAAAGAAGGAAATGATGCATCAAATCAAGAAAAAGCAAAATCTCTGATCTTCCTTCGCCATCATCTTCACGAGGGATTGAAAATGGAGTATCTTACAATAAAAAATCCCTACGTTCTATGGCAAGGTTTGAAAGAAAGGTACGATCATCAAAAAACAGTTATTCTTCCAAATGCTCGTTATGATTGGATGCACCTGAGGTTGCAGGACTTTAAATCAGTAAGTGAGTATAATTCCGCACTTTTCAGAATTAGTTCAAAATTAAAATTATGCGGAGAAAAGATTACTGATGTTGATATGTTAGAGAAGACATTTTCCACTTTTCATGTCTCGAATATGCTCCTGCAGCAGCAATATCGAGAGAAGGGTTTTGCAAAATATTCTGAACTTATCTCATGTCTTCTCGTTGCTGAACAAAATAACGAGTTATTGATGAAAAATCACGAATCCCGACCAACTGGAGCAACACCATTCCCTGAAGTCAATGCTGTGAATTTTAATATCCGTGGTCGAGGTCGTGGTCGTGGTCGAGGTCGGAACCGCGGTAGAGGAAGAAATACCTATTTTCGTGGTGGGCATTATAATTTTAAGAAACCCACACGAAGTGATGATCATAAAGGAAAGGCTCCACAAGATAGAAGTTCGAAAGGTGATGAACATAAATGTTTCCGGTGCGGAATGACTGGGCACTGGTCACGTACCTGTCGTACGTCAAAACACCCTGTTGATCTCTATCAAGCTTCCCTGAAAGAAAAAGGAAAAGGAAAGAATGTGGAGGTAAATCTTGCCATTCAAGAAGATGATGTGTTTGACCCCTCCAATATGATGCATCTTGATGTAGCTGATTATTTTGAATCTCCTGGAGAGAGAATTGATACAATCAAACAAGTAGAGGATGATTTGTATGAAAATATATAATTAAATACTGTTTAGTATGTTTTTGTTGTTGTTTTGTTTGTATATTGATAATTCTCATTCATGAGGATTATTTAGCCTTTAAACTTAGTTATAATTGTGATTTTTATGCATATTATTTGATGAAAAATAAAAAAATGCTTGAATTTAATCACATGATTGATGGAAGACCTTTAAATTAAGTAAGTTGAGAAAAGAAAACAAAAGAAGAAAAAAATTAACACTTACTTAATGTTTTGATGCAGAATTTTCGTGGAATGCAAAAGCAGTGCAATTGCTATGCAATTGCAATCTGGAAAATCTGGAATTTAAGTCAAAAACGTGAATTTCGGGATTTTGAAGGGAATTTGACCCACGAATTCAGCAAGATTATTAGCAATGATTTTCCATCAACCAAGAGGGAAACCCTAGCATGAGATCCCTATAAATATTGATCAAAGAAGCCGAACAAGGAGAGCTCGATTTGTAGAAGATTTTAGTTTATGTTTTTGGGTTTTCTTTACTTTCTGCAAGTTTTCATTTTTAGTTTTTCATTGTTGTTTTGTTTTAGTTTCTTGTAGATCTCAGTTCGAATCTCTTCCTTAATTCGTTCTCAACGAAGTTGATGTTGGTAAGAAGCAAAACCTTATTCGATTGAGCTCGATTTGGGAGGAAGATTTTCATTTTTTTTTTTGGGTTTCTTTCATGAACGATACTGTTTTCTCCATCTTTATTTTCTGTTTTTAATTTCTGTTTTTAATTTCTGTTTTTAATTTTTGTTTTGTTTTTATGTTTTTAATTTTTGTTTGTTTTAATTTAAATATAGTTACTGTCTTTGGTATTTTCTGAGATCTATTTTTCTATTTAGCAAAGTTAATTTAGTTTCTCCGTGAGTTAATTGGTATTGAATCCGTGGGTTGTTTTTCTTAACTATTCACTTGCATAGCATTTGCAATCTAATTGCATTATTTCCTTTGAGTTTCTTTTAATGAATTTTTACAATTCTAATTTATCAATTCCAAATTATTCCATCATGAAGAGCTAAATTTCCTTTGGGATTCAAGTTCGTGAATGCCCTAGAGGAAAGATGTAAAGCTCGAGAGTAAAACCAATCTAGCTAATTCTTGGACTCAAGTTTGCTTTTGGTGAGTAAATTGTTGGGTAAAACTAGTTGGCCATCTAGTGTTGCTTGTCTAGCTAAAACTTAATACCGAAAGGGTTAAGGGAAGCAGATGTCGCAAAAGCAATGGAGGAAAGGGCTTAGACATAAGTCTGAAACATCGACCCTAGACATAGGGCGAGACTCCAAAACCACTAGAATTGTGCGCAAAACTATCTAAGTTAGATTAGCCATAGACATATAGGTTTAATCACTTAGTCTCCTAAAGATACTTCAAAGAAGGTCGAATGGGAGTTGAATTCGGTTTACTTAGTTCCTGAGTTAGCTACGATTGCAATTGCTTTCTTGTTGCATTTTCTTTCCAAAGGGGCATTAGCATACTTGAATCCCTCTTTATTTCCATTGAATTTTCAAACACATTTTTAGTTAAAACACCTCTCAATTTATTTTCATCCTTGGTTACTTTGAATTGCAAATTGCCAACAATTTCGTGCCAACTGAAATTTATTTTATTAACTCCGTTCCCTTGGGTACGATACTCTGGAATACTCCAGTTTTTATTACTTCGATCACGTGCACTTGCGTGTTAGCACCGATCATATATATATTTAAGACTCTTTGTAATCGTTTTTCGTTTCTTTTCAATGAAGAAATATGAACAATTTCAATATGTTGAGTAACTCGAAAATGAGCAATGAGGATTTATGTCTGGCAGACTGCGCAACTACGCACACGATACTCATAAATAGAAAATATTTTACTAGATTGACAATGCTGGAAGCAAAAGTCAATACTATATCAGGTTCTGCAAATCTGATTGAAGGTTTTGGAAAAGCAAACTTTATTTTGCCTAGAGGAACAAGATTTACAATTAATAATGCTCTGTTCTCTAGCAAATCAAAAAGAAACTTATTAAGTTTTAAAGATATACGTGAAAATGATTATCATGTTGAAACTGATTGTAAAAATAATATAGAGTGTCTCTATATAACATCTATTGTTTCACATGAAAAACGTATATTAGAAACACTGCCTGCTTTTTCTTCTGGATTATACTATACTCATATACGAGTAATCGAAAGTTATGCAATAATGAACTCGAAGTTCATGAATCCAGAAATATTCAGTGTTTGGCATGATCGATTGGATCATCCAGGGTCAATAATGATGAGAAAAATTATTGAGAATTCACATGGACATCCTTTAAAAAGCCAGAAGATTCTTCAATCCAATGAGTTGTCATGTGATGCTTGTTCTCAAGGGAAATTAATTATTAGACCATCACCAGCTAAAGTGGGGATTGAATCACCTGCATTTTTAGAGCGAATTCAAGGTGATATTTGTGGACCTATTAACCCACCAAGTGGTCCATTTAGATATTTTATGGTATTAATTGACGCATCCAGCAGATGGTCACATGTATGCTTATTATCAAGTCGAAATCTTGCATTTGCAAGATTACTTGCTCAAATAATTAAGTTAAAAGCACAATTTCCTGATAATACAATTAAAACCATTCGACTTGATAATGCTAGTGAATTTACATCCCAAACTTTTAAAAATTATTGTATGTCAATTGGGATAAGTGTTGAACATCCTGTAGCTCACGTTCATACACAAAATGGTCTAGCAGAATCATTTATAAAACGTCTGCAACTAATTGCAAGACCATTGCTTATGAGAGCTAAACTTCCTACATCGGTATGGGGTCATGCTATTTTGCATGTTGCATCACTGTCACGTATTAGGCCAGTAGCTTATAATAAATACTCCCCAATGCAATTAGCTTATGGCCAGCAGCCAAATATTTCCCATTTAAGAATTTTTGGATGTGCAGTATATGTACCGATTGCTCCACCACAACGTACTAAGATGGGTCCTCAAAGGAGGTTAGGAATATATGTTGGTTTTGATTCCCCATCAATTATTAAATATCTTGAGCCCCTTACGGGTGATGTATTTACTGCACGATTTGCTGATTGTCATTTTAATGAGACAAATTTTCCAACATTAGGGGGAGGAATTAAGAAGTTGGAAAAAGAAATTACATGGAATGCATCGTTATTATCTCATTTAGATTCTCGTAGAAATCAATGTGAACTTGAAGTTCAAAAGATAATTCATTTGCAAAATATAGCAAATCAACTACCAGATGCATTCACAGATACTAAAAGTGTGACTAAATCATATATACCAGCTGCAAATGCTCCATCAAAAATTGATATCCTAAAGGAACAAGTTGTCAATAATGAGTCTGGAGCACGCCAGAAGCGTGGTAGACCAATAGGTTCTAAAGATAAAAATCCTCGAAAAAGAAAAGTAGTTGAGAATCAAAATGATTCAATAAAAGGTATGGATGTTCCAGAAGAAATCCAGAATACAACTACTCAAAAGAGTATTGGTGAAAATCAAACGCTTGAGGATAATAATGAAATTTCTATAAACTATGTTACAACAGGAAAGAGATGGAACCAAAATGATATCATTATTGACAACATTTTTTCTTATAATGTTGCTCACAATATTATTCATGAAAGTGACGATTTTGACCCAAAATCTATCAAAGAATGTCAACGTAGAAAGGATTGGCCGAAGTGGAAAGAAGCAATCCAAGCAGAGTTGAACTCACTTTCAAAACGTGAGGTTTTTGGACCAGTAGTCCCAACACCGGAAAACGTCAAACCTGTGGGATATAAATGGGTATTTGTAAGGAAAAGAAATGAAAAGAATGAAGGCACAAGATATAAAGCGAGACTTGTTGCACAAGGATTCTCGCAAAGGCCTGGTATTGATTATGAGGAGACATATTCTCCTGTGGTGGATGCAATAACGCTAAGATATTTGATTGGTCTGACTGTATATGAAAAGCTTGATATGCATCTAATGGATGTAGTCACGGCGTATTTATATGGATCTCTTGATAATGACATTTATATGAAAATCCCAGAATGATTTAAAATACCAGAAACATATGAATCAAGTTCTCGGGAATTGTATTCAATAAAGTTACAGAGATCATTATATGGATTAAAACAATCAAGACGAATGTGGTATAATCGCCTGAGTGAATATCTGTTGAAAGAATGATACCAAAATAATCCAATATGTCCGTGCTTTTTTATAAAGAAATCTCAGTCAAGATTTGCTATTATAACTGTATATGTTGATGACTTAAATATAATTGGAACCCCTGAAGAGTTATCCAAGGCAATAGAATATCTTAAGAAAGAATTCGAGATGAAAGATCTTGGAAAAACAAAATTTTGCCTTGGTTTGCAAATTGAACATTTAGCAGATGGGATATTTGTTCATCAATCAACTTATACAGAGAAAATCTTAAAAAGATTCTATATGGATAAAGCACATCCATTGAACATTCCAATGGAAGTTCGTTCACTGGATATAAAGAAAGATATATTTCGACCTCGAGATGACAGTGAAGAACTACTTGGTCCTGAAGTACCATATCTTAGTGCAATTGGTGCACTTATGTATTTGGCTAATAACACAAGACCAGATATTTCATTTTCAGTAAATTTATTAGCTAGATATAGTTCATGTCCTACAAAAAGACATTGGAACGGAGTTAAGCATGTACTCCGATATCTTCGAGGGACAATTGATATGGGTTTATTTTATTCTAACAAATCAAAGTATGATCTAGTTGATTATGTAGATTCTGGTTATCTATCTGATCCACACAAAGCTAGATCTCAGACAGGTTATCTATTCACATGTGGAGGAACTGCTATATCGTGGCGATCAGTGAAACAGACTATAACGGCCACTTCTTCAAATCATGCTGAAATCCTCGCTATTCATGAAGCAAGTCGAGAATGTGTATGGCTAAGATCGATGACACAACACATTCATGAGACATGTGGCTTGTCTTCAAGTAAACCTCTTCCAACGATGTTATACGAAGACAACACAGCATGTATAGCTCAAATCAAGGGAGGATATATCAAAGGAGATAGAACGAAGCATATCTCACCAAAGCTCTTCTATACTCATGATCTTGAAGAAAATGGCGATATCACTGTACAACAAATTTGTTCAAAAGATAACCTGGCTGACTTATTTACAAAGGCATTACCAATTGCAACCTTCGATAAATTAGTATATAGTATTGGAATGCGGCGACTCAAAGACTTTAAGTGATGTCTCCATGAGGGGGAGTGAATGTATTATAGTAAACTATATAAAATATGTACTCTTTTTCCTTCACTAGGGTTTTTCTTCCCATTGGGTTTTTCCCTAGTAAGGTTTTAACGAGGCATATTTTGTATAAATGGGCATTTAAGGGGGAGTATTGTAAATATGACACATGTAAATGCCCATTCCACATGCCTATTTAATATCCATGCCAAGTGACATTTTCTCCATAGCCAAAGTGTCTTCTATGTGTCCAACAAAGGCCATAGATTGGTGTCCAAATGTACCACATCATGCTCTCCCGAATTGCCTATAAATAGTGGTTTTTGGTGGATAAATAAGAAGAGACATTTTGGTATAGAAACCTCTCCAATCTTCTTTTTTCTCTCCCACTTTCTCTAATTTCATTTGTTTTTAATTTGCCATAAATCTCCATTTTCTTTTGTTTATATTATATATATATATACTCCTTTTATATTCCAACACTTATTATTATTATTATTATTATTATTATTATATGTTTTGGTAAAGTTTTGGTGCCCGGTTTCGCCTCTCAATTTTACAACAGTTGTTTTAATTTTTTTTTTATTTTTTATTTTTAATGTTTCATAGATTTTTAATCAAGCTATCAGTAAATGGCCCATTGAAATAGAGTAACAAACTTGTGATATGAGTCATATGACATTAAAGTATATCACTTTTTATGAGCCAATAATTTTTGTGTTTAAAAGTTATGTCAATCTCATTCTATTCAGCTAAAAAAATTAAACTAGCCTTATCTGACTAAAAAGATAACCTATGATTACTAGGGTATTTCATATATCATCCAACGTATAAATAAATAATATATATATAATAAAAAGCCACTTATATAAAAAATTTGACACTGTCATTAAACTTGGACATTATTATTTATACAACCTCCCATTTCTTTAGCCTTGCAATTCACCTTTCTTCAATTATAATGAAACAATTTTTCTTTTTAATTCTTGTAACTTGTTGGAGTGAAAATAATCCCAAAATGTGTCAAGAGCATAAAGTCCACTCAAAAGTGGGCCCAGCAAAGGGATGGGCACTATTATTAGGCCAAGGTCAACTAGAGCCTGATCGAAGTCAACCTATGTTTGGTCGAGGTCGACCAGAGCTCACTCAACTAAGCCCATTGTGCCAAAAGGCCTAATCTAGGGTCAAAGAGGCTTGCTTTGGTTGGCTCGAGTTGAACCAGCCAAAACGATCCCAATCCAATGCAATACCAAGGCACCTCCTAGAAACTCTTCCTCCTCTTATGTGCCTTTCAGAAACCCTAATTCATATCTATAAATAAGAGTGGGAGGTGCGCCTATAAGGTATGCTCACACAAAATCATAGCTACTCACTACATTCCTCTAAAAATTTCAGCTGATTTAGGTATCGGAGTGTGTGTGGTAAGTCACCACACCAATGTTCTTCTCTCTATTTTGCAGGTGATCTAGCCAAGCCGACTCATGCATCAACCCAACTCATGATGTTTTAAAATTCAAATGACTATATTATTCTCATTTTATTGTAGAAATTGGACCTAGTGGGCTGCTTATTGGTAGGTCAATTGATTTTTTTTTTTAATTGAAAAGGGTAAGGCATATTTAACATCTGCTCATGAAAATATTTTTTTTTCAAATTTTCAATTTCAATTTCAATTTTATTGTTAAATTTCAACTTTATCATAAATATTTTATATATTAAAAGTTAATTTGAATTTAAGAAAATTGAAAAGTTGTATATATTTCAAGAAGCTAGCTTACATTTAAAAAAAAAATTATAGCCTACATCCTCTTTGATGCATGAGCTTATAAAAAATTAATAATTACGGTCATGAGCTTAAAAAATTTCTACTTTAGTTATTGAATTCTAAACAAATAATCATATTGATGCTTATTATTATTATTTCATCCAGTATCCACTCATTTAATACATGTATTAATCAATCCATGCAACTCCAATACATGTCGATATCAACAAATTAATACATATATACCATTTTTTTAAACTTCCAACCTTAAATAAAGGAATTGGTGTCTTGATGACTGAAATATGTTTGTATTGGCCATATACTCCAAGTCATATATATTTATTAAAAAAAAAACCGCAAGGACCAAAATAATTATTTTTTAGAAGTTCGAATAGAGAATGGGCCATCATTTTTATTAGGAATTGACAAAGTTTGAAATTCTAACTTTGAATATATGATATCTTCATTCTAAAAATTGAGATAGACAAATAAGAGTAAACTACAAAAATCTTAACTATATATATATATGTATTTCGTTCTAAAAAATATATAGTTTTTAAATTTTGCACCTAAGAGAAAATATAATCTGTCTCTTTCCTTCCTTCTACATTTTTTAAGTTTTAAAACTAAAATGGATAGTTGGCCCCGTTTGATAACCATTTGGTTTTTAGTTTTTAGTTTTTGAAAATTAAGCTTGTTTTCTCTCAATTTCTCTACAATGGTTTTTATCTCCCTTAAGGAAGTATTTGAATTCTTAGCTAAATTCTAAAAATAAAAACAAGTTTTTGAAAACTATTTTTTTTAGTTTTCAAAACATGGCTTGATTTTTGAAAACATAGGTAAAAGGTAGATAACAAAATAAGTAAATCCAAGGGTGAGAATAGTATTTATAGGTTTAATTTTCAAAAACCAAAAACTAAAAACTAAGGCCCCGTTTGATAACCATTTGGTTTTTGGTTTTTGGTTTCTGAAAATTAAGCCTATAAATACTACTTTTACTTATGAGTTTTCATGTTTTGTTATCTACTTTATACATATATTTTCAAAAACCAAGCCAAGTTTTGAAAACTAAAAAAAGTAGTTTTCAAAAACTTATTTTTGTTTTTGGAATTTGACTTGAAACTCAAATGTTTCCTTAAGAAAGATGGATACCATTATAGAAAAGATGAAAACTATGTAGAGAAATTGTTTGAAAACAAGCATAATTTTCAAAAACAAAAAATAAAAAATCAAATAGTTATCAAATGGGGCCTAAATGATTATCAAACGGGCCTTAGAAGTTCAAATACTGAAATAGAATAATCTTAAAAATTTTAATACCAAAATGAAAAGAAATCTTAAAAATTCAGAGATAATATTTTGTTTCCATTTATAATGAATGAAGAGCGTGTGTTGTTAGGGTGCAAACAAATGTCCCACATTGGCTAGGGAAGTGAGTGATCATGTGTATATATGTGATGACAATTATCTCCATTGGTATGAAGTCTTTTGGGGAACTAAAAGCAAAGTCATGAGGGCTTATGTCCAAAGTAGACAATATGTAGAGGTCCGTTGTCCTTATCACGTGTATATATATGAAGCGCGTAATTTCACATCACGAAACCGGCCGCCGACGAGTCAACCATAAGATAATTCATAATTCAGTCATAATCAGTGTTCATCAATCATCACAGGGCGCTGCCGCTTTCCCTCTCTCTTTCGAACGTTCGTTTAAACTTAAACTAAAATTTCCCCTTTTTCTCTTTTCTGGGTATTTCGATTGGCGATTGAAAAAGTGAAAAAAACTTTGGAATTTTCCCTTTTCATTATAAAAATATCATTTTTCGGAATTTCGAGGACACTGAAACCGGCCTGCTTGTTGTGGGCAAGGGGAGAAGGGTCCGCACGTCTTAATTTCTCTCTTTTCTTTTTCCCTTTTTGTTCTTTCTCGAGAAAAATCTCTCCCTCTCTCTCTCTCTCTCTCTCTCCTGTTCTTCATACGCTCCTTCTCCCTCTCTCTCTCTCTTTCATGCTTTAATTTGAATTTTCTCGGCACCCAAACGCGTACTTCTTCATATCTCTCCGTGTATTATCCATTTGTTATGCTGTTTATTGTCCTATCACATTCGAAGTTGCCTTACAACCAGATTTCTTTAGTGGGGTTCTGATTATCTTTTGAGGTATTTCATCTTTTGTTTGTTCTTCTTTGATTTCTTCTTCTATGATTTGGGGTTCTTGTTATTTGGGGTGTTTTGCTTCATGGGGTGGTTTTATTATTGTCTTGAGTTGTTTGAAGCCTTCGTTTTCGGATGTCCTAATCTGCATTCCGTTTGTTGGTTGTCTCATTGTGACTCTGGATATTTGTTGTTGTTCTATGGGCCTCAAATTTTGTTGGTGGAGTTGTTCTTTGGAGTTCTGGATTTAGAAAGTTTGTTGATATCAGAAACATAAAGTCAGATATGAGTTTCTGCACGGTTAGTTTTTGGTAATGGTAGTTGAATTGGTTCCTTTGGGGTTTTAGTGCTAATGTATTTGTTATTTTGTCTTTTTCATTCATTTATACCATCTGACCATCTGGACTAAATGTTCCATTCTCATGATTCTGAACTTGGAGATATCATCCTGTTCTTTTTCTTTTTTCTCTTTTGGGTGTTCTGGTCTTTTATCTAATGATCTTTTGGATTAGTGGACAGAATATTGGATAATGACTTGAGATGCTTTCTTTTTCTTTTAGTGAAGCATCTTTGTGGTTAGTTGATGTATATTTATTAACCAATTCATTATTGGAGGAAACAAATAAAACTGGTTCTAAAATAATAATAATAATAATAAATAAAGATTTGGCAAGTTTCTTAAAAGTTTTTTTTTTTTGGTTTTCCTTTTGCGCCACCCGTTTTGATTATTGCAATTTGCTCAGTGTCAGTGAAAGTAATCCTTAGCCCCTTTTTTGTGATAGTGGGTGCTTCCTTCCATAGACTAGTTTTTCTGCAAATCTTATCATGACACATTTAGCTTGAAAGGGATAGGAGGATTTTCAATGGCGCTTGTGAAGTTCTTTCTTGTAACTATAATTGGTCATATTCATTTTGGAGGCTCCTCCCCCTCCATTCCATGTTGGCCCGTGTATTCTTTATGACCTGCCTGTACTTTCATTCTTCTTAAAGAAAGCGATTCTTTTATACCTAAACTGGTGAAAAACGCCCTTCTCTAAAAAGATTTGTTGGTTTTGACATGTCCCTTGAGAGAAGTGTGTATATATGTTATGGTGACCTACTGAAAGCCCTAGAGCTTTACTAGAAGCCGTCCTAATCTGGTGAAAGCACTCTTCTCAAGAAAGATTTCTGGATTTTGACATGTCGCTCGAGAGAAGTGTATGTATATGTCAGGGTTTTACATCTTAGTACTAAAAACCAGCTTTATAACAAGCTGTCTGAATATGGAGGACTTCTTGATGGTCAGTGTTGGTTCTTGTGAAACACCCTTTTCTGGAAAGATTTATGGGTTTTTTACTTGTCTCTTGATATAAATCTTCCTTGGGCTTTATCTATCCGGTTATTTACAAGAGCAGCCTAGTTAGGTGCTGTAAAGATGTTTGGTTCTTGTAAATGAGAAGGAGTTTGACAAAGATTGTTGGACTTGTTGAAAGGGAGTCCTTATTTCTTGGGTAATTGTTCTTCTATCTCTTCTATCTTTTGATCCCTTCGCCCACAACAATTTTCTCTGAAGTGCCCATTAAAAGTTTTATATGCACCCTAGTGTTATTGAAATATCTAAGCTCCACCATAAGAATCCATAACAGGAAACCAAGGATTTGTCTTTTGTCCAACCAGTTTTTCCTATGCTTATCAAAAAACTGAGGATGTGGAGCATTTGCTTTTTGGGTTTTGTGGCTAATTGTTCATTTCTGTCTTCCCTGGTGTTTTTCTATGGTATTCAAATCCTAGAAACTTTTGTAAGTACAGTATCTTTATATTGTGACACACTAGAGAGCTTTCTCATAATCTTTTATTTTCCTTTTAAAAGGTCAAACTCACTTAATCCCCTCTTATTTTGTAACTTCTTTTCTTTGTAGAAGAGTTTCTTATCCTAGAAAGAGTATCTTGATGAAGGAGTAAACTTTCACCTCGTTAATACTCTAAATACTTATTTTTCTGGGGTAGACCTATCAATTGACAAATTATGTTCTTAATACTTGCAAGTTCTTGTTCATACTTTTCCTAACTCGTGTTTATGCATGTAGGCATTCTATTGATTAAAATGTCATCTGCAAATCCTTATTTTGATGACATTCGGACCAAACCGGAGGTTATCGATCCTCCCCAGGATGATGACATGATGGATGTTAGTGAAAGTGTGAGTGATCCTGCTCGAAATGGTGGAAAGCCTAATGTAGCTGTCTCTAGCAGCGTTCGTGAGCTGTTGGAGTGTCCTGTTTGCTTAAATGCTATGTACCCTCCCATTCATCAGGTCTGTTGTCATCTTTTTAAGATCTTTTGAATGAAATTGTTTACTTGTTGGAGAGGGCCCGGGTGAAGTAGGTGGTGTTAGTGATGGAGTTGGTGGTGATGTTAGTTATGGCGAAGGTTTTGGTGGTGAGTTTGGAAGATCTAGGTTTTGGAGGAGGATTTGGTGGCAGGGGCTGGCTATGGTGGAGGTGGAAATGGACACCCTTAAACTTTGAAAAATCTCATTAGTTATACCATATATATATATACACTTTGTTATATTACCACATGAAACTAATCTCATGGTCATGGAAAAGATTACATAAATATCTGTCAAGAGAAAAACAAAACAAAACAAAAGCCGAGTGGAAAGAATTGTTCAAAGATCCAACATAAATTGGATACTGATTCCAAATAAGTAATATAATCCTGAATCTCCTCGAAACTCTTGAACTCTCTTCAAAGATCCTATGAACTATAATCTTTTTCCATCCCACAAGTCACATATAATTCCTCTAATCTAATTTGTCCACACGATATTGGCCTTCGTCTTAAAGGCGTCTAAGGAAGGCACCATGTAGGGCGAACATATTCAGCAGTTTAAACCAACAACTAGAAGCCATACCATACCTTGGGAGATAGATGATTTTGGCTCTTGTTCCTATACAAAATACACCGGTTTGGATTAGTATAGCAGGTTGGATGTCTCTTCTGGATGATATCTACAGTGTTAACACCACCTAAAATCAAAGTTCAAATGAAAAATCTTACTTTCTTAGGATAATTCTGCTTTGCATGGATGTAGTCAGCTACTTGCTCAGAATCTTCATTTTGGCAGTTGAAAAACAGAAGAACAACTTGTTGATTGTTATGCCAAACTAATTTGGAGTTTGAGAGTTGTTCTCCCTTTTAGCCTCAGTTGATTGTTCTCCTTGGTTTATGATTAATAATGTTAAAGCTCTGGATTTTCTTCCCCATATTAAGCATACCATTTCTTTCTGCAATATATGACAATAATTTGTTATCTTATATTCTTATGTCAATTAACCTTCTGCTGTTGCAGTGTTCGAATGGTCACACGTTGTGTTCCGGTTGCAAGCCTAGGGTGCACAACCGGTGTCCCACCTGCAGGCATGAACTTGGCAATATCAGATGTCTTGCATTAGAGAAGGTGGCTGCATCTCTGGAACTTCCATGTAAATATCAAACTTTTGGATGCGTGGGCATATACCCGTACTATAGCAAGCTGAAACATGAATCTCAATGTGCCTATCGACCCTATAACTGTCCATATGCGGGGTCGGAATGCACAGTTATTGGCGATATTCCATTTTTGGTAGCCCACCTCAAGGATGATCACAAAGTTGACATGCATAATGGGAGCACTTTCAATCATCGATATGTCAAGTCGAATCCGCAAGAGGTCGAAAATGCTACCTGGATGTTAACGGTACTACTCTGCTTCATCTTATTGTGTCATGTTTGGGTTATTGGCCTGTCAAATCTTGTTCAACATATATTCAAATGAAGGTTTAATTATCAAGAAAGAGTGTCTAAGATAGAAGAGGCTAAGGAGTAGAGAGTAGGACAGACAGAGTTACATGTCCTCTTTTATTAGATAGGGATCGAGTTCATATCTTTGCTCTCATTTCCATGTATACGTTGCAAATTTTGAGATGTCGGATACACAACTGATACCGTTTTTCGGTTGACTTCTAGGTTTTCAGCTGTTTTGGTCAGTATTTTTGTTTACATTTCGAAGCTTTCCAGCTCGGAATGGCACCCGTCTACATAGCGTTCTTGCGGTTTATGGGTGACGATAACGAGGCCAAGAACTACAGTTATAGCCTAGAGGTTGGTGGAAATGGGAGGAAGATGGTTTGGCAAGGAGTGCCACGGAGTGTTCGGGACAGTCATCGGAAGGTCCGAGATAGTTTTGACGGTCTTATTATCCAACGTAATATGGCGCTCTTCTTCTCTGGGGGAGATCGGAAGGAATTGAAACTCAGGGTAACTGGAAGGATTTGGAAGGAGCAGTAACAGTGTAATTCTGATCACTTTCTGTTCTATGTTTAGCTCCTTGGAAAGTAAAGTAGGCTAATTAGAGATAATGATAATATAGATGTCCAATCATGTAATGTAGTTATTTTATTTTTAGTTTAACATTGAAGGCTGAAAGGCAAGGCCTCTTTGCTTGTGGGAATCAAATACATGAACTGGAAAACCTGTGTTCTTAGTTCACTGTTGTAAGAGGAAGGTGTTCTGTCATTTTTTTATTTATTTATTTTTGCTTTCTGCTCCCTAGAAGAGTTGAATTTGCACTTTTAGGTCCAGCAATTATGCACCATATTCATTGCCATGGAAAAGGAAAAATAAAGTTATGTTTGGTGTTGGTTTCAATGGCCGTACTTTCAAGCGTCAAATGTAATTATTAGAGTGAAGTGTAGATCTATCTAACATGATTGAAATTTGATGTTTTATAAAATAATTGTAAACGTGACACGTCAATCATTTAATTATTGTGATTATCTAAATCAATATTTACTTCCATTACTAATTATAAAAAGGTTAAGAGATATACTATTGACCAAAAAGTAAGAAATTCAAATCTTCTACTCTTACATGTTGTTGAATACATAAAAAATAATAAATAAAATACCATTTTCGTTTTTGTATTTTGGAATTTATTCTATTTTCGTCATTGTATTTTTAAGTCTCCAAATTTAGTCTTGTACTTTCAGTAACTCTTAAACTAGTCCCTACTTCTAGTTTATGTTTAATTTTTCTAAATAAAGTCTACTCTATAGTAGCTTTCTTGCTAAAAATTTTAGAAACATATTCACATTATGTCTTTTCTAGAATAGAAATTATTAATATTATTTTTTTATTTTTTATTTTATAAAAATTAACTTCAAACTAACTATGCTATCTAATTTTAAAATTTATAGAAAGTACAAGACTAAATGTTGACATTTAAAAGTAGTGGATCTAAAATGGAATAGTATTTTAATGTCATGTAAATTTTTATTTACTTTTTAGTACAACAAATGTAGGGTATGAGGATTTGAACCTCCAACCTCAAAAGGAGTACATGCTAATCAACGTTCAACTATACTCACTTTAACGACCTCATGTAAATTATTAATAGCATTAAAAACTAAAAATTCAAAATCGCGTTTCATAATAGAGATTATTTCATGGACAAGACATTTGGGTTATTGGAATTATTATTATTAGTAGGCTAAATTATAAAAAATATCCCTAAACTATGAGTTCTGTTTTAAAAATACCCCTAAACTTTAAAAAGTTTCAAAAATGCCCCTGAACTATGAAAAAGGTTTCACAAATGCCCTTACCGTTAACAACACAAACAGAAGGCTAAGGTGAACAGTTAAATGTTGAGTTGAACTTGTGTGACATCGAAAAATAAAAATGTGGCATCTTTAAAAAAAACTATGGAAATTGTCACTCTCTCTTCTTCTTCAGAAACCCCATCGCCACCATCTTCCTTCGTTTCCACCTAAACCTCCCACTTCTTACTAAAATCACGGCATAAATTGCAACATTCAAATCTATGGTGCGATTATTCTCCCGCTCCCGCTAGGATGGCTTCTGGCGTCAATACATGGTCGCATTTGGTAATTAAACGCAATGTTTCTTCATTTTCTAATTCGTTCAAGCAAACAACGCATTCTATGGCACTTTTACCGATTTTGTGCTCTTTCACTTATGAGTAAATTAGTGTGGTTCGATTAGGGCAGGATCGAGGCCGCGGGTGGCACAGAGGGAGTGTCGGGCAGCGACGAGAGGGCATACGGTGTTGGATTGGTAGTAGGGATGTCCATTTAACCAGCGGGGACCCGCCCCGAACGGGGCGGGGAATCCCCGATTACACGGGGAATGGAGGAGGGAGCGGAGAAGTTTTTTTTCCCGTTGGCTAAACGGGGACGGGGACGGGGAATATATTCCCCGCCCCGATTCCCCGATATATTATTACCTATAAATAGAATTTTTTTTAAAAAAAAGAAAACTATAGTAGGAATTATTTTAAGACTATTTCGTTATTAAAAAAAAAATTAAAGTCTATGTTGTAATATTGAAATTTGAATTTTTAGAAATTAAGTTGTTTCGACATTATAGTATTTTTACTTATGGTATATTATTGTTTTTATTAGGAAATTTTATAACATTTACTTTAAATAGAATTATATTGAAAATTATTCATTTAGAAATAATTTTTATTATGGTTGAGAATAAATTAAAAAAAAAAAAAAAGAACGGGGAAAAATTCCCCTGAGGGAACTCGATCCCCGCGAATTCCCCGCGGGGAATCTCCGCCCCGATCCCCGCGAAATTAAACGGGGAATTTCGTGGGGACGGGGAATGAAATGGGGGGCGGGGACGGGGAGGGGGACGGGGAATCCATTCCCCGGCCCCGGCCCCGCCCCGTGGACATCTCTAATTGGTAGTCGTTGCAGTGGCGGATGTAGACGGAGAAGAAAGCCATGAAGAAGAGGGCGGCGATGAGGATTACGATGATGACGGACATGGAGCCACTGAGGCGGTACTGGTAGGGGTCGAATCTGAGCTTCGGGGAGAGTTGGGACTGGGCAGAGATGGAAAGGAAGTGGAGGAGGAGGAGGGTGAAGAGAATGCCATAGGCAGTAGTCTTAGAGTGAGAGGACATGATTGTTTTGTTCGGAGTTTTGGAGGTGAAGAGAGTTTTCTGTTCCACTATTGCCCTCTCTCTCTTTCTTTATTCTGAAATCAGTGTTGTTGGAAGCTATTGTTCGAAGGGTTGACAATATCGACAACATTTTGGCCGAAATAAGATTCTTATTTTTGTTCTTTTCCTCTCGAATCTCATGGGTATAATTCTCTTTTTGTTTTTGTTTTGCTGTGTTTGTAAAAAAACACAGAGGCCACTTTTTGGAAACAGAGGAAGATGGTGGCGATGGGGTTTCTGAAGAAGAAGAGAGAGTGACAATTTCCATGGTTTTTTTTTAAAGATGCCACATTTTCATTTTTCCATGTCACACAAGTCCAACTCAACATTTAATTGTCCACCTCAGCCTTCTATTTGTGTTGTTAACGGTAGGGGCATTTGTGAAACATTTTTCATAGTTCAAGGGCATTTTTGAAACTTTTTAAAGTTTAGGGGTATTTTTGAAACATAACCCATAGTTTAGGGGTATTTTTTTTTTTTTTTTTTATAATTTAGCCTTATTATTATTATTTGCAAAAAGGGTTATTGGACAATTATTAAAAAATAAATAATATTTTAAGAGGAAAGAAAAACAACTTTAAGACAATTATTTGGTTTGAAGCTACAAAAAGTTGCAGCAGATTTATGTCTAGTTTGGTCCTAAAATCATTTGTTCACAATTTATAAATGACTTTTTTTTCTTCTCTAATTGCATCTAATCTTTTGCTCTCAAATTATTGTTTTTGTTAGGGTTAAAATCCTAATTTGGTTCTAAACTTTTGGATTTGAGTTTGATTCTCAATTTTTTTGTTTAAAGATTATCAACATTCTTGACGCTAAATTTATACAATATATATGGAAAAAAAAAGTATATCATATCGTCTAACCTTGCATTTAGACCACCTGTGTTAGATTTAATTAATATTAGGTTTGGAAGTGAACTAAAAATTTCTATTAAAGGCAATGCAAAAGTTTAAATGATTCATCATTAGAAAGAAACTTCTACGAAATATTAGTTAGAGAGAGATTAGCTAGAACATAAGAAATGGCGTCCATTATTGGAGAGGTTTTTCTTTTTTCTTCTTCTTAACAATAAATGTGGGAGTTGAGAATTTGAACCTCCAATCTTAAAGAAAGAAGTAGATGTCTTACCCGCTAAGCTATGCTCAGGTTGACACGAACATTATGCATTTAACTAAGCACAACTACTATGCTCAAGAAAAATAAGGTAACATGTATAGGCATGATTCATGAGACATGTTTGTTATGTCTTTATCTAAACAAGACTACTAAATTTAGTTCAATTGGTTAAGATATATACTCCGACCAAGAGATTAAAGGTTCAAACTCTCCACCCTATAAGTTGTTGAGCTAGACTGCAACAAAAGCATACTTTAAAAAGATATTGTTCTATGAATGGTAAACACCTACTCAAAATACTCTTAAAAAAAGGCTAGTCCAATCATAGATAATCAAGCCAAGTGAATAAACAAAAAAAATTACGATTATAAATCTAACCTTAACTTTTTCTATATATATATATATATAAAGAACTATAATAAAAATTAGAAAAATTTATGAAACCCAGCAAACTATAAGGATGGTTACAACTACACCTTCAATGATTAATCAATCCTCTAAACTTACAAAATTATTGCAATTAAACTCTTAAGATATTGCAAAATGCACAAACCACACCTTAAAGTAAGTGTTGTTCTAATCAACCCCTCGAACTATAAGATTATTACAATTAAACTCAAATTCTTTACATCAAGTTTTTGTTTTTTTAAATTGAGTTGGCAGCTCAACATCGTCTTAAGAATCATTTTTAATGGTTAGTATTATACTTTTCAAATGTTATAGAGTTGAGTAGTAAAAAAAAAAGTTATAGAGTTAACAAAAATCATACTTCAATTGTGATAATACAATAATTTAAAGATTTGATTATAACAATCTTTATTAGTTTAGGAGTGATTGGTGCATTTTGTAATATTTAAAATTTAATTGTAAAATACTAAAATTCATAAATTTAGGAAAGTGATGGATCAAATTAAAAGTTTTAGGGTGTGATTGTAACAACTCATATAGTTCTAGAGTGGTTCTTAAAATTTTTCTAAACAATTCTAGATAAGATTTTCTTTTATTACAATAAACTTTAAGTGCATTTTTTTAGGGGGGGAAAGGTCATTTTTAGGGACTTAAAAGTTAAATTGGATATTTATCTAAAAATCCACAAGGAAAAAGTTTCCAAAAAGCACGCGATGTGGATGCGCGTGGTCTTTTAGTAATCAGTCAATAAATAAACGGATAAACTAACTTACCAGAAATTCTGTGATTCCCTAAAATTCTAGTTTCCCTCCTGACGCCATTTCCACTATTCACCAAAATCGCGAGAAGATTTTAGCCATTTTTCCGCCGAAATGCTGTTTATTGTTTGCGATCATGGTACCCATTTCATCTTCTTCAATCTTCTGTTTGTTTTTCTGTTCTAATTCCCACCCAATGCAAATTTCTCTTCGTTTGTTTCGTCTTTCATGAATTTTCCTTCGTTTTCTGTTGAATTTTCCCCCAATCAAGGCATTTTCACTCTTCCCCTGTTTGTATTCTCTGTATTTTTGAGGACCCATTTGGTTTTTCGTTTTGCCTCATGGAACAAAGAGTTGTTGTATTGAACCCTAATGCGATTAGTACGCATTTCGCTCCTTTGTTTGTTAATATGCGATGCAGAGAAGAAGCTTGGAGATGAATTGTATTTATCTTGGTAATTTACCTTTACTTTTCAAAAGTGTTCTGTACTTTCTAGGATCTATTGCCAATCTCAGGATTCTTTTCTATGATGGTCATTTGTGATTAGGGATCAATCTGTCGGAATTTTTCTAAACGTATTTGGAGAGTTAAGTTTGTGGGTTCCAACAGCTTGCTTCAGCATATGAGTTTGGATTCATTTTTGCTAAACATGTCGATGAAGTTACACCATATTGATCTAAAGGGTGGTTCAGGTATTCTTTTTCGTGTGAATTTGGTGTGTTCCTGTAAATATTTAGCTTTGTTGGAATGTAAGTTTTGGCTAGGCAATTGGAATTAAAAAGGCTATTGTATTTAAAGAATGGATAATCATGGTAAGTAATATGTCAATTGGTTTAGGCATATACCCTCGACCAAGAGGTCAGAGGTTCGAATTCTACTGCCCACATGTTGTTGAACTCAAAAAAATATGCCTAATGATTCTAAAGTTCTGAGAATTTTTATAGAAACAACTTTGTTTATTGTTAAATTAACATTGATTTTCAAAATTTAAACTTCTGTGCCAAAGTTAATCATTTAGATTATTTATTTCATGAAGGCTTGGATTTTTATCTTGATTCATGAGATCCAGCAGGTGGGATATTTTTTGAATGCGTGGAAATGAAAAGGAGTCATGGTCAACCTAATCATTCATTCATTACACGTAAAATCTAAGTGCTAATATGATATATTTGTGCGTGAAATCCTCTTCTGACCTCCATGTTCCATTACTCATCATTGATCAGGTACCCAGAAAAGGTTGAAGGATCTCTCAGCTCAGTCTGCCAATAAGTACTGTGCAGATTGTGGATCTCCAGATCCAAAATGGGTGTAAGTATTCTATATTTTATTAGATGGTGTACTCTCCCATTTTTTCCCAATTCAATTGGTACATGGTTAGTAGAAATGCCCCCTTATAATTAAACTGAGAGTGTAATGCTTGATTTTTCTAAAGAGTTTGACACATAATTCTGAAAGGTACCATCCTTCCTCAGAAGTTTGAATCCATAATTTTAAATTATTGGGAATATGCATTGAAGTAATTAAAATTAGTTTGCTTTTATTTTTCTCATTCTTTTTGCTGCAGAACCATGCTTGTGAGGTAGTGTTTATAAGGCCGACTACATAATACATATCAGCTTGTCAACTCCTTTTTACTCCTAACTTGCTATCTTTCATGCTTTGCAACTATTTTTTGTATTGGTACAGAATCTAGGACTACAGCATCAAGAGAGTGAATTATGTAAGTAGATATCTTAGAATCTTCTGTAATCGTCTTTATAGACATCTAGATAAAAAAATGAGTGTTGTTGAATTAATAACCTATCAACCTACTTTTCAGAAAGAGGACAATCTGCCTTTTCCCCATATAGGGAAATTATCAGTTTTGAAAGAGATTGGGAGGTTTTGAGGAATAAAAAATGGTACATTATCAGTTTTGAAAGAGATTGGGAGGTTTTGGGGAATAAAAAACGGTCTTCTCATGTTTAGATTGGTGTTTGTGTTTTTCTTTCTTTAAATTGTCAATGTTGATGACTGCATTTTGTTCTAACTACTTGAGTCGCAAGTGTCAATGAAAATTTATTTTTCTTGGGAGAACTGCAGCATCCTCTCTTTTTAAGAACTCTTCTGTTGCAGTCTAACTCGATCATATTTTTGTGACTGCTATTTCTAAATATAAAGGGTCCTTGAATTGTGGGAAAAGTATCGGAAATGAAAGTAACTTTATTATTTTGATGAAGTTATGAAAGCACCGCCAGTGATGTATGTTTCTGACACAATCATTTGACTAAAATTATGTGTTAGCTTTCCCCCTAAAGTTCTTGAGAGAGTAACAGAGCTACTACCAATAAATTCTTTCAATTTTTGCATCTTGGGTTTTGTATTTTGACCATATTCACTTGTTGGATGCAGATCTTTGAGTTTTGGGGCATTTATTTGCATCAAGTGTTCTGGAGTACACCGAAGCCTTGGAGTGCACATATCTAAGGTGTTTTTTCTTCTATGCTCTGAATCTACTCCTTTCTTCAACAGCTTTGATTTGCAGATAAATAATTTGTATTTCCCATTATCTATGCCAAGGCTGGAAGAAAGCACTGAGTAGGTAGCATGATGACACATATTTAGGTCATACGGTATGGAGTTCACTTACTATGAATCAAGATGATTATGATTTTAATGCCTGCAAGGTTAGGGTTTTTCATGAACTTTTACCTAATGAACCGCTAGACAATAGTCAACTGAAGGTACTTAGTGGATTAAAAACTTCAGTAGAAATCTTGTACTGGCGTTTTCCTTTTTCTTGAGAGGATCACAACCAATTTTGAGTGTGGTAACAATAAAGACTTTTAGCAGAAAGACAAATATCCCTGGCTCATTATTGACAATCACTTATCCACAAATCTTATTTCTCACGTGGGGTTAATAGTTTCCATTTCTCATTTCATGGAAAACCTTTAGCACTACCAAAGCATGGAAGCCTGAATCTTTTAGAAAATGTATTCCTATCTATGGTAAGAATCATGTTTTAGAAGCTAAACATTCCGTCAAGTATGGGGTTTGCAATATTATTTTTCTTAGAAAAGTTATGTGATGGTCAGAGACATTAAAGATATACTCCATGCCTGATGTCTACTTTTTACTGATTGATCTGCCTTTTGATTTTTGCTTCAGAAGTCATTTGAGAATCAAAATAGCTTTTCAGTGTTTATTTCTTTCTAACATGATCTTTTAATAAATTTACAATTGATTCTGAAATTATGCAGGTTCTTTCAGTGAAGTTAGATGAGTGGACAGATGAACAAGTTGATGCTTTGATGAGTGTTGGTGGAAATACTGCCGTAAACAAAAAGTATGAAGTTTGCATCCCAGATGGCAATAAAAAACCTAAGCCAGACTCCTCCATAGAGGAGCGTTTTGATTTTATAAGGTAAATCTTTTGTGATATTATTTTTGCTTTATATCTAGAAGCAAATATCACCCAAATGATATAATTACATGTTGGCTGCACAGGAAAAAATATGAGCTGCTGCAATTCTCAAGTCTTGATGACCAGTTTTTCTGTCCTTTTCCACCCCCGCAGAAGAGAAATTCATCATTCTCAAATACCACTTCTAATGATAATGGAAACCAAGAAAAGAAGAATTATGAAAAACAACCAACAAAAACTCGAATTGGAAGTGCATTCCGGAACAGCTGGGGAAGAAAAGATTCTGAACATAGGAACTGCAAGAAGGGAAATACATTGGTATTAAGCAGCTCAATGGTAATAATCAGTGAGTGTTTAATTTGCTGCAGTTTGATATGCTTAAAAAATATTTGCTTCTACTGCATTTTTCTGTAGCTGTATAGAGTAGTTTAATTTGCCTTACCAAGTGCTTTTCCTGTCGATATTCAATGAAATCAGCAGTACGTTTATGGAATTTCCATTCGGTTCTGGTGTAGCAAGATTTTTCCCAGTTGGTGTTTTTCTGCATTATTTCCCACATAATGAGTCACTTATGTTCTTACTAGAACTGTTCTCTCTTTATTGTTCTCAGAATAAAACTTGAGCAGAAGAGGTAGCTGAAGTCTATGCCTGATAATACACAGATATTCTTGCAGTTTGCATGGTCAGAAAAATTAGACATCAAACATCCATCTGAGTCGAAACACGTTTAATTTATAAGTGAAACAATCACTTTGAAGATACTTCACTCTTTATGCTGTTAACTATAAGGATTTTGTATATTGTCTGGCTTATGTTCTTGGAGCATACATCACGTGTCTAGTTTAGAATAAATACAATTCTTGCCAGTAAAGTAGGGCCAGAGGAAAGCATTTTCACTTAGCTGATATGTTACATTTGATCTTATTGCGTCGGCCGTACTGTTTGCAGGCAGGTATGGTTGAATTCGTTGGTTTAATTAAGGTCAACGTGGTTAGAGGAACCAATTTAGCTGTCAGGGATGTTGTGACGAGCGATCCGTATGTAATTCTCTCGTTGGGTAATCAAGTGAGACTCCCTAGTGAACTTTTCTCATATTTTCATTGCTTATGGGGTGGGAAATTACCTGAATTCACCTGTTCTTACATACTTTGCAGTCAGTGAAGACACGTGTTATAAAGAGCAGTTTGAATCCAGTCTGGAATGAAAGCCTAATGTTGTCAATTCCAGATTTCATTCCTCCATTAAGGGTGGTAAGTTGGATGACTGTATAATTTGTCCAAAATCATGTGTAATTTACTGACTAAAGCTTGTCGATTTTCTGACTGTAAATTTAAATATCATTGGAGATATATGCCATTCCTGTTAGGGTAAGATTTGGATGCCGTGTGAAAACATGTAATTTTGAGTGAAGCATTTATTTTGTTAGCACTTAGGAAGAAAACTAATAAAATACGTAATCTAAAAGCACGTTACTTTTTATATATTTTTAGAATTTCTCAAACTACTTTTGATCATTGAAAATTTAAAAGGGTGCTTCCAATTTGTCTAAATGCACTACCAGTTTCTAGCCATTCTTAAGCATTTTAAAAGGCATACATACTTCGAATCAATTCGATTCTAAATTAGATTACGGGAAAAGGTACATATCCACTCTTTCTTTTATTTGATAGATAATTATTTACAAAATTAGTACTTGCCCTTACTGCTTGGACCTCCTGAGGTTCTGAATCTTCATTCTCTAATATGATCAAGCATTGGCAGACTAGCTCACTTTAGTGTTTATGTTAGCAGAAACCGCTGATCAGTTCTTTGGCTAACTAACATATTGTCTTCTGGATGGGCAACAGTAAGCATTCTCATATGCTTCATTCTTACTGACAGCCTAAAAAAGGGGCTCTAGATGATGAATATGAGTTAAATATCTTGATTATTATGGGGTTTGAGAATTATGTTACTTTGCTTCTTTCTGAGATCCTTATATCCTGTAAAGTTAGTATCGGTGGAGCACTTCTTTTCAACAAACTTCTTGTAGACCTGAAACACTACCTAGTTCTTTCTCTTTATTACATTTAATAGGAACTTCAAATAATTCTGTGCAGCTTGTGTATGACAAAGATACGTTTTCGACCGATGACTTCATGGGTGAAGCAGAAATTGATATCCATCCGCTGCTCACCGCAGCCCGAGCCTGTGAGAGGTCCACAATCTGTGAACCAATGCAGCTAGGAAAATGGGTTGCAAGCAAGGAGAACACCCTTGCAAAGGATGGCATTATCAGTCTTGTGGATGGGAAGATCCGACAAGACATCTCCTTGAAGCTGCAGAATGTTGAGAGGGGCGTGCTGGAGATGGAGCTTGAATGTGTTCCTCTTTCTCAGTAGCTTGTGCATTCCCCCATCATCCTAAACTAGTGCTAATACCAAATCAATTAAGCCTTTCAAATCAGTTTGTATACGATATTAGGTAACCATAGGCCAACTTGAGCATAGCTCAACTGGTGAAGGCATATATCCTCGACCAAAAGGTCAGAGGTTTGAATCTCCCACCCCGCATCTTGTTGAACTCAAAAAAGTATTAGGAAACCATAGATAGAGCTATTTTTAGAGATTACTATAAATCAATGTCTCTGGAGATGGAGACAGATCACTCTTAGGAATATCAAGGGAAGAAATACCTGTGTTGAAGAATTCTTGTGTTCATAATTGGAAGTATGGCAGAGCAGACATGTTTGTGGATAAGCTGAAACATTTTTGCAACAATATCCTTAGCATGTATTTATTAACATTAACCCCCTTTTAATGTTTCTGTAAAGTGTAAACTATATGGTGTTGAGGAACATTCTACAGTTTGTTTATATGATGAAAAGGAGAAAGAACTTGACCTTTTCTTGTACTTGGAAAAACTGAAATTAATTTGAATTGAGCCTTTCATTTCTACTCTGAAATGTTGTGCTTTTTACTTTTGTGAAAATTTGATCACTGAAGCTCTGATGGGATCAGAGTGAAAATCAAAAATGTAAATTGCAACTTGAGTTATGAGTAGGTGGAGGGGAACATCCATACCATACAATCAAAGACTTTTTTTTTTGTTTTTTGAAAAAAACAATCAATGACTTATCCACTTGGAAATGGAAGAGTAACATTTTCATCATCTGTTTGGCATTTTGCTGTTGGAGCAGACAATTCTTTACATCAAATATGAAAAAGAGGATGAAAGTGAGGCCAATTGCAAAGAATCTGATGTTGGTCTTTCCATTTGAATTTTTAAAACTATTCTTTTTTTTTTTTTTTGACAAAATCTTAAGTGTTTTAGAGAGTGTTGGGAGTGATTTTAGAAATATTGATTTTAACAAAAATGATTTGTTTATAAGAGATTTTGTTAAAAGTGTTTTTTATATAATTATTTTAATATTCTTTTAAAAGTGATTTTCGTTATGTCAAAAGTGATTTTGAATAAGTTAATTTTAAAATAAAAGTGATTTTAAACATTACAAAAGTGGTTTTGGTCGTTCTAAAATCACTTCCAAAATATGTCCTAAGTGAATTTTCATGCGCTTTTGATTGTAATATTTTCAAATAGAACACTTTAAAAGAAACATTTATTTATTAGATGCATTCTAAATTATTACTGGGAATTTTTTTTCCTCAAGTTTTAAAAACATTTTTATATGCAATTTGACACAAAAATTAAAGTGTGTTTCATTAGTTTTTTTTTTTTTTTTTTTTTTTTTTTTTTTTTTTTTTGAGACTGTGTTTCATTAGTTGAAAATGGTTTTTGAAACATTCAAGAGTAATCTTGAACACTTTTTTATAATAGAAATTTCTTTAATTTGTTTAGAATTCACATAAAATCAATCAATAATTTACTATTTTATAGTCCAATATTAATATAGCAACGTTTTTAATAGATTCATCTCTACCACCATACCCTATTTTGAGTTTATATTAATCCTATTTTAAGTCAAATATTTATATAATCTACAACCTGTTTTAAGTAATAGGTTGCTTTAAATTAGTGTTTAAGTTTATGTAAAATTAGTATATTTTAGTTCTATTGTTAGACACATCCAACCTATTAAACTATAACATAAAATAATGCCAATTTGCTAATCCGAACATAGTTTCCTAGCCGAGATATTTATTACATTCTCAAAGATTGATATATCTCAACAAAGAAAAAATGATAGTTCAACCCTCTACATCTTAAAAAACTCCAATTTGATTAATAAAATGTACTTCAATGTCCCATTTATTCTTCCCTTGAAGTCGAAGGATCAAGTCTCCGTACCCCACATCAAATGTATTAAAGAAAATTTTGAGACTTGACAACAATAACTTGATTTTGAAAAATGTAACAAAGAACTTAAATCTTTTACGATCTAAAAGAAAAATGGTTGTGCTTGTGAAGATCCTCCTGAGAGCCAACACAATAGCTTAAAGCCAAATTAAAATATTATTGGGATTAATAATCACACCCGGTTGAAAAATGGAAACTGTTTGCCGCTCCCAAGAACTCAAATATTCAAATGCACCTTTCAGATTCCAAGTACTATCGAACACATTCTTCAAGTCTTGTGCCTGAGAACCTAACATATTCCAAAATCCGCATCTCATAAACATTAATTTATTACTAATCATCAATATGATTAAGGTATATATCCTCGACCAAGAGATCAAAAGGCTCAAATTCCTATCCTTAACTATTGTTAAAAAAAATCATTAAATAATCTTCTTTCAAAAGCTATGAAAAATCATGTGTTTCATTCAAGAACATCCAAATCCAATACAGATACCATTCAATCAACTAGCATTTCTTCAGTCCATGAGAAACCCATAGAATTCTTCTCATTCATTTGGCCCTGCATGAAAATCCAAAACCATCAGGCTCCATTCATTATCCCACTCTTTCACCATTTGAGTGCTTGCTTGACAAACAGCTGCACCTATGAGGCAGAGAGATTACTGATATAATTGATATCTGTTTCCAATATCAGACAAGAACTTGGTTTCTGCATTCATGGCAGCTTCAAATCTTGCTTTCAGTTTCTATCCTCTGAAAATAAAAGTTGAGTTTGGCACTTGAATAATAGATTAGAAAGCAAGCAACTGCAGACTACTTTGACAAGGGGCAGATCAAGCTTCTTTTTCTGTGGTTCACAAAAGTAAATTTGGGTGGGGGGAGGCCTTTTCTAGGTCTCCATCTAACTTAAATTAATCAGAAGTTTCAACATCTCAGCCAACAAGATACTCTTTACCTATCAGTGGTCAACTTTTTTAGATGAGAAGCATGTACAATGGCGTTTTCGCTATATGACATAGCAACTAGGACATTTTTTAAAAAAAAATTCAAATGGTTTTTCTCCTTCATACACAAAGAAACCAGAAGAACCATCTGATCTATCTATGAGAAGGTCACACAGTTGAAAACCAAAATAATTAGAAATGTGGCCTCCCATGAAGATGAGCCTAAAAAACACGAGTACGTGTTACCTCGCAAACAATCCGCGAAGGAAATCTTACATTCTGTGAGCAAAAAGAGAAATCATATAGATATAAACTCAATAAAATTTAAAGATAGATATAGATATGGGTATGAAACAAACCCTTTTTAGTAAGAATACATCAATTGCAACCACTGCAAATTGGTGTTGGCAAATAGCACTAGATATTTACATTCCCATAGAGGGGAATTAGCCTCCCCTGTAACAGGTCAAATGAAAAAAGAAACCCAAAAGAAAAAACATGACTCAGACTTTGCAACATTGATAACATACACTATTACCAAAATGCTGTTCATAAAGTACATGAACACCAGTACCCAACTGATGAACACTTGGCTAAACAAATAAACTATTAACCAAAGAGTCCAAACACCAAACTTATGTAGGCACATCCACAATCAATAATGTGAGGGTTTAGTGATTATTTATCAACAACAATGCATCTGAAATACACACCGAAGAACATCGAGTTGGTTGGTTGGTTCATTCATTCATTCCTTCCAAGATATAATTCAGGAAGCACATTCAGGACATCGAATTAATCCATTCTCATTGCAATCTAAGCACCTCTTCAAGACTTCTTCATCTTCATCAAACACTTTCCTGCTCCCACTGCAAGTCATACAAGGAACAAACCTTACATCCCCACAACCCTCACACACAAACCCGGGTTCCCGAACCGGGAACCCCTCGAGAATCTTCACCAATTCTCCAGCTTCAAAGAGTTGTTTGATCACCTCGGCTCCTCCCACATGCTTGCCCCTAATAAACACTTGAGGCAAACTCACATTTTTCTCGCCCAAAACACTCTGCAACTCTTTCTTGTACGCAGAATCCATAGATATGTCGCGCTCATCTACCCAAACCCTAAAACCTCGGAATATTATCCTCACGGCATAGCAATCCTCATACGTCCTTCGAATTCCTCGTAAACTGGTTAAATAAACCACAATTCTATCTTCAGTACCAGGTAATCGAATCGAAGGAACCCGGAAATCAGAACCAAACGATTTGGTGGATTTTAGCTTGCTTTGAATTTGATGTTGCGATCCTTCGGTCGCCGTGGAAGAAGACTTACCGCTCTCGAATATATTACACAATTGCTTGACCTTCCCTTTAATGGAATTGCTGGCGGATTTCATGGATTCAAAAGGGCTGTAATATTTCTTGACAGAATCCGTCCGATTGAGCGAGGCTCGAAGATAGGGTTTCTTGGTGGAATCCATGGAAGAGGAATGCAACGTAAGAGAGCGATTGAAGAAGGAGGACTTAGGTTTTTCCGAAAATTGCATACTTCGATCAAACTCCGCCATCGACCCACGAAAAGAAATGGAATTAACTGGAAACCCAATGAAAATGAGAGGGAAAAGAACCGAAAAACGTGAAAATCAGAGGGGAAATCTACGAATCCCGAGGGAGAGAGAACCAGAATTGAGGCGGTGGTTTTTTTTTTCAGGTTGATGAGAAAACTGATTCTCCCTGTTTAGGTTAGGAGGAAAAACGGAGGAGTATATGCGTAGCTAGTAAGCGAAGAATGTTGTTGGAAAAGCCTTTTCTAGAGAGAGAGAGAGAGAGAGAGAAAAAATGGAGCTTTTTGTGAGAACCTTTCGGTAGGGTATGGCTATGGCGTGAGATTAAGAGAGAGAAAGAGCAGTTTGATTACCTTTTGAAATCAAAATGAAATGAATACGCGGCAGCCTTTGTTTGAATTCTACTTGGCGTTTCTTCTTCTCTCTTTCATGGCTTTCTCTCTCTTCGCTTTCGTTTTCTCTCTCTCTGACTGGAAATGCCCTGGCTTTTGCCCAAAATTGTAAGTTTCTAACTCATTGACCGCAAAAAAGTTGACTCCTTTGCTTATTTATAATATGTATTCCTTCAATTCTGCACATTATTATTACGTACATTTTATTTTATTAAAAGTATAACTAGCTTTTATTATTCGAACCTACCTTGTGTTTAATAGTTTTGATCTATTAGGATCTGAGTATGCACAATTTTTGTCTATTTTGGTTCTACAATTTCGAGCGTGGAGTTCGAACTATCAACTTTTATGATAGTAATTGATGTATTAACCATTTAGCTATGCTCGAATTGGTGGTTTGTTTTTTTTTTTTTTTTTTTTTTTTACTTTTTTGAGTTCAACAATATTTGAGGTGGGAGGATTCGAACCTATGACCTCTTGGTCGTAAATCCATATTTTATACCAGTTGAACTATGCTTTTATTGGCAATTAGTGGTTGTTTTTATGTTAAAAGGTTCCTTTTTCTCTTTGTATTTTCAACCTTTGTCCAATTTAGTGTTTATGTGATTAAAAAGGTGAACATTTTGTTTCTTTATTTATATATATGCATGTATGTGCATATATATGTATATGTTTCTTAAATATTTCTCCTGGCTTTGCATTAGAGATTTTCGATGTGTACAAATTTTACGTTACGATTTTGCAAACATTATATTGATTAAAAATGGATTTTCTTTAAAAATAAATAGAGACTAAAATGGAACTTGTGAAAGTATATTGACCAAAATAGACAAAAAAGTTACCTGAACCACAACATATGTGTTTAAAAGTAGGTTAAATTATAAATTTCTTGGAGTTTGTGTCCAAAATGTTCATATACTTTAAAAAGTGTCTAAACTTTTAATTGTACATCTAATAGGTACTTAAACTTTAAAAAAATGTCTAATAAATCTTTGAACTTTTAATTTTGTGTCTAATAAGTATTTGATATGTTCATAAATTTTTTTAAAAATTAACCGATATATTAGATATACAATTGAATTTTATGTCTAATGGGACCCTAAGGTCCCGTTTAATAACTATTTGATTTTTAGTTTTTTAAAATTGTGCTTGTTTTTTCACAATTTCTCTACAATAGTTTTCATCTACTCTACAATAGTTTCCATATTTCCTAAGGAAACATTTTAGTTTCTAGCCAAATTCCAAAAATAAAAACAAGTTTTTGAAAACTTTTTAGTTTTCAAATTTTGACTTGGTTTTTTTAAACATAGGTAAAAAGTAAAAAAGAAAACATGGAAACTCATAGGTAGAAATAGCATTAATAGACTTAATTTTCAAAAACCAAAAACAAAAAATCAAATGGTTATCAAACGAGGCTTAAACTTTTAATTTTGTATCTAATAAATCCATGAATTTTAAAAATTTTGGAATAGGCCAATGACCTATTAGACGCAAAATTGAAAATACATGGACCTATTAATCACAAAATTAAAATTTTAAAGATATATTAGACACTTTTTAAAGTTCAAATGTCTATTGGAAACAAAATTGAAAGTTTAGGTCCCGTTTTGATAACCATCTGATTTTTTAAAATTAAGCCTATAAATACTACTTATACTTATGGATTTCCATGTTTTCTTATCTACTTTTTACATATGTTTTCGAAAACAAAGTCAAATTTGGAAAACTAAAAAAAATAGTTTTCAAAAACTTATTTTTGTTTTTGGGATTTTGCTAGAAACTCAAATACTTCTCTTAAGAAATGTGAAAACCATCGTAGAGAAATTGTGAAAAAACAAGCACAATTTTCAAAAACGAAAACTAAATGGTTATCAAACGAGACATTAGGAATTCCTGTTAGATATTTTTTTAAGTTCATGGACTAAATAGACACATGCCTAAAAGTTTAGGGGATTAAACTTGTAATATAAGTATGATGATCAAAATAGACAAAAGTAAAATTGTCAAACATGAGCATAGCTCAACAATAATTGACATGTATTCCTTCGACCTTGAGATTGGAGATTGGAGATTCGAATCTCTATACCCAACAATTGTACTAAAAAAAATACGTATACAAAAAAGAGGGACTAAAAAGATTTAAATTTCACTTCTTAAAAATAATTTTGGTATTATTGTACTATTCACTATCCATAATTTTCTTTTCATAATTCTAGAAAATTATCGGGTTTTTATTTACAAATAATTACTACCTTATTTCATATTGTTATTTTTCTAATTATTATAGAATTATTGTATGTAGGCCTTTTTGTTATTGTACGGTTATAATTGAATATGTTGAATTATAATGTTTGATGTCAAAAGGGAAGTGTAGGACTCAAGAAATAGTTGTCACCCGATTCTAGCTTTTCACTAGTTAAGATATATATCGTCAAGTAAAAGATTAAAAGTTTAGATATATATCATCAATTAAAAGATTAAAGTTTGAATACTCATTTCCACATGTTTTACAAAAAAAAAAAAAAAAAAGAAAAAAAAACCCCAAAGAAATATTAATTAATATTAAATAAATTGACTAGTATATTGTGAACGGGTGGTTAAGACATTGTATTATCAATTTAAGGTTATATATTCAAATCATCGCTCGGGTAGGAAACTAAAAAATAATATTAATGAAAAAAAAAAAACAAACTACTATATCCAATAAAGTTTGTCAAATATAAGTCGGCCATAAATTAAACCATAATTTATAGTAAGAAAAGTCATATTTCTTCCAAAGTGAGCTTAGTTCAACAGTAATTGACATTTATTCTCGACCAACAAATTAGAGGTTCAAATCCTTCCACTTCAGATATTGTTGAATTAAAAAAAAAAAAAGAGTCATGTGTCTAAAATTCAATGGAAAGAAAGGTTACCCATTACAAGTTTCTTTTTATAAAATTATAACTAAACTTATGTTTTCTTTTTGTCAATATTATTCAATTTTTGCCAACAAAATATAGTTCAATTGGTATAAAGTATATATCATCGACTAAGAGATTAGATGTTCGAATCTCCCACTCTATTGTTATAACTCAAAACATATATATATCATTCAATTTTTTTCTATGGTTGATGAGTGATGTTAAATATAAATAAAAAATATACTTTTGAGCATCTGACTTGTCAATTATATGATTATATCTTTAGTTTTTGTTTTTCTTTTTTAAAGTTTAAATTTTTAAACATTTTTGTGGTTGGAAACCATCATTTCTCATTCAAAAGGAAAACATTTAATATATAATTTAAATATATAAAAGCAGCTCATGTGCGTCACGTGTGTTTGTTTCTTTTTAATAAAAGTAAGTGAAATAATTGCAATTATAAATAAGAATTATAGGCCCCATATAACAACGATCGATTTTAGTTTTTCATTTTTGAAAATTAAACTGATTTGCTATCACTTTCAGTTTTGTTTTTATTTTTATTTTTTCAATCTTAATTGAATTTATATATAAATAAAAGAAGGAAAACTTATTTTTACAAATGACTTTTTCTAATTTTCAAAATTTAACGAAAATTTTAAGAATGACAATATTAATGTATGTCTAGACAAAATAAATTTATATATGGGATATGACCTATAATTAATAGAAGACTATTTCTATCAACCTAAACATAGTTTAATTGACATAATGTACGCACCCTCGACTCAAAGGTCAGAGTTCGAATCTCCCATCCGACACATTGTAAAATGTAAAAAAAAAAGTTGTTTTCTTATTTGATGGGAAGAGATTGAATGTCATTGTCATATACACACAAAAATAAAATAAGAATAAAAATGGAAATATAAAATGGAAATTTTCTTTTAAATACAGAAGGGGCATATGGTAAGACTATGATTAAAAATAGTCAAAGAAAAAAAAAACACAGGGTCTAGAGCTCCAGGTTTAATTTCGGCAATCAGCTTTTTTTTTTTTTTGAAGGATTTAGCTCACATTGACACGAGTCGCAGTATACAACTTTTTTTTTTTTGAAAAGGTCGCGGTGTACAACTTGAATCAATATTAATACGTAAATTAAGTATAGAAAATAGTTTTTTATTATGAATATGACATATGTAAATGCCCATTCCACATGCCCATTTATTATCCATGTCAAGTGGCATTTTCTCCATAGCCAAAGTGTCTTCTAAAGACCATAGATTGGTGTCCAAATGTACCACATCATCCTCTCTTAAATTGCCTATAAATAGAGAGATTTTTGGAAAAGAAAATACACCAATTTTTCTCCCATTTTCTCTAATTTTGTGTTTTTAATTTTCCATAAATCTCCACTTTCTTTTGTTTATACTATATATATATATATTCTTTTTATATTTCATCTTTTGTATTATTATTATTATTATTATTATTATTATTATATGATTTGATAAAGTTTTGGTGCCCGGTTTCGCATCTCAATTTTACAACATTTTTAATATTTTAGATTATTTTTAATTTTTAAGATTCTCAATTTCGTCTTTAATATATTAAAAAAATCAATTAGATCATTTGGTACAAATTTTGTTAACAAAATTTAGTGGATTAGTAAATTATTAAAATTAGCGTCATTTTTTTTTTTAATGTTTATCAAACTTGGTAAAAGATTTATTTATTTTTTTAGTTCAACGATAGAACCATAATAATTTTCATGTAAGAAAAGTCATGATGTGAATATGCTTCTAAAATTTATAAAGAGAATGCTAATATAGACTCTTGTTTTTGGAAAGACTAACTATACACTAATTGTAGAAACTAATTTTTAAGATTAATAGAAAGTACAAACATTAAATTTAGACATTTGAAAGTGTAGAGACTCAATAGTACATCTTAAAAAGTATAGGAACCACAATAATATTTTAACCAACATTATTTTATTAACATAATTCGACGTATAGGCATATCACAAGGGATGCTACTTGATCCCATCAACAAAAAAATCATTCCTTTCCACTAGCATGACTATGGATCCAAATATAATAAGGAAAAAAAAATCATTTTTACAACTTTTTTCTTCAAATGAACCTAATGAAGAATTTTCAATATTTTGGAGATAAAAATGAAAATTTTAAAAGATTAAAAACCAAATTGAAAATTACCTATAAAAAATTATTCGATATATTGAACTTATTAAGGAAAAGAAAAACCTTCCAGAAGTATTATTACACGTGTGTGTATATATTCATTGAAGCGTAACCATGAATATAGGCTAAAAGAACGATATAAACTTGCTTCTACTTATAAGAAAATGATACCAATACAGAATGTAAACATGACCCAAAAAAAAAAAAGTCAACCTATGTTGCTCAACATGTTAAAGCATATACTCTCGACTAAGAGGTTAGAGTTTTGAATCCCCACCCCCATATTAAACTCAAATAAAAAATAATAATAATTAAAAAAAAACCGTCACTGAATGTCAAGTGAAAATATACCTTCCTTCTTCTCGTAGTGTATGTACTTGTGTAATGGAAAAAAAAAACTTCAATACTGGCAGCTATGGTAAAGTTAATGCAAAAATCCCAAAACATAAGAAAACACAATCACTCAAACCACCCCCCCCCCCCCCCCCCCCCCCCCCCCCCCCCCCCCCCCCCCAACCAACCAACCAAAAAGAAAGAGGATTAACTGAGGACTGAATATTTGGTTACTGGCTTCATTAAGCAGATCAATGTAAAACTCTTCAGGGAAGAAAAAGTCTGAAAGCCGAATGTTACTGAATATATGCAGAAGGGTAAGATTTTTACAGGTCATTGCAGACAAACTTCCAGGCATTCAAAGTTTCAAACTTCTTCACATGGAGTTGCTCCAGGACTTGGCCAAAGCTCCACCCTCCATTCAATAACCTTTGTTCCCTCGAATCCTCGCCCTCATGTCAACCTGAAATTTTGAGGTGCATTGAGCGTTATGAGATGTATTTACATCAATTTTAGTACCATCTAACAACATCCGCGACTTTGGGAATACAAATTAAACATAACTGCCATTGATTTTTATTTCTTTTTCTTTTAGAAACAGGAATCACTTTTTCATTGATATGGTAAAACTTTTGTAAGTATATACCAAATAAAACCACCCAGTCAGTCCCTAATGGAGTTTACAGAAAACCACTCCAAGAAGAATGAATTACACTGAGAGTGCAGTATTAGAGGCATTTGATCAACAGGAACCTAGTAAGAACAACAGAATTTAGCTGACTAATCCACTCTTAACTCCGTTATTTCTTTCCAACCAGAAACTCTACCCTAAAGTTTCTTTGCTTTGCTCCTTGAGCGATATCCACAAAAAAGATGAAATATATTCTCTTACAAAGAACGATCTGAGAAAAACTGTAAATCTGAAGCCTAGTAAAGGGCAAAGGAAGAAAAAACGGTCCATTCCTTCACTTTCTTCCAAACATAAAGACCACCCTGAGGGGTACAAAACAATTGAAGGAAATCGAGCCTTCATCTTTAAGAGGTTTTGAGTCCACGAGAACAAGCTCTGTAGGCAAAAAGTTAAGAGTTTTCTGGGATATTTTCCTATTCACACTTCCTTATAGAGCTCCTTTCTAGACCACTATTGCATCCATTTGGTTATAATACAAATGTTGAACCCAAAAAGTGAAAGTCCACAATCTCTCATGTATCCAAGCTCCACCCCGCTCATTTTCCAGAAAATCCAGGAGGTCATTTTGGATAACCGGGAGTTGGAGCTTTACTCCCCTATACCTGGGGGGTACTCGAGCCCGTCCCAAGGCCCGGATCAGGGAGACATCAAGGGTTTTCATTTATTTAGCTCATCTGAGAGCTCGAACTTGAGACCTTTAAGCCGGTATGACCAAGAGACCCCAAGCCCTTACCAACGGGGCCGCCCCTTAGGGACAAAATCCAGCAGGTCATTAAGTTCACTAAATTCAAGTGCTGTCAAGTTCCTTCTGGTCAGCACATTCCAGCTTCCCGAATTCTCGTTTCATAATTCATTTACTGACTTTAGGTTATATTCAACCATAATAAACCTCACAGCAAATGGATGTAGTCCCCCCCCAGTAGGCCAGTATCTTCCCATCACCTGATCTGATAGCAGAATTATTTATGATGAATCCCCTTCAACTTTGTTATGTTTTATATAGAGATCCAGGCACTTCTTCCTTTCTTTCAGAAGCAGGTCACTCCCCCTTATTTTAGATAAATGCTGCTCATTACCCTGTGTCAAATCTGATTGGATTCATTCACAGATCTCCATACTCATTTTTCCATCAGTGCTTAATTTATTTTTCTCCAATTCTCAATACAGGCAAGAGACCACCTTTGAATTTACGAAGTGGATAAGCTTTCCTATCAGGAGCCATCCTAGATAAAGTTTCTCGTCTTCTTTTCCAAAGTGCTGCCAGATTTTCCCCAAGGCATGGGACAAGCAGAATGGCAGATTTGCTAGCACCACGTGACATAAGGTTAACCTTCCACCTTTAGAGAGACATAGTTTTTGTCATTTCTTCAGCTTGCACGTCACCTTTTTCCTCCATAAACTATCAAAACCTTAACCTTCTTGGGTTGTCTCCCAAACTCATACTGCATACCCAAATAAGATGACAGGTAAATCACGTGCTTTGCACCCAAACTTCCCAGCCAGTTCCTTGACCCAAGACCCTGGTGCAATAGCATATTATTCATCCTATTGGATTTTGAGGTAAAATTCCATATGCATTATCCCATAGTGTACACTCACTCCCTGTTAGACCTCCTATACTGAATGTATACACTAGAAGAAATAAGAAGAAACCACCTATTGTAAATGTTTATAATAGAAAGGGTAAAAGAGGAAATTGAGTGAAAGTTAGTTAGGATGGGGAACGTGTTGGGTTATATAGCCTAGTAGCGAGAGAGAGTGAGGTAACTGTTATCTTGGGAATAGTGGAGCATTTTTGGGAGAGAACAACCCTCTCGAATTGGCTGATAGCTTGTATGGTGATATTGTACATTGTCTCTGCTTTATACATAAATAATATCACAGATACCTATCACTCCCCTTTTAGGATCATTTGGAAGAGTAAAATTTAAAGAAGGTTTGATTATTTGCGTTAAGTGGCCAAAAATAAAGTAGGCACTAATGAATTCATTCAGAATAATTATAAATTATTTACTTGCCCTCATCCTTTCTGACAGGAAGATGAGGGTATAGATAGTGATCACTTATATGTCTCTCCTTGTCTTCAAAAAGCCTAGCATTTCCTTCCAAGAAAAATTTCCAACATTCTCCTATAATATATTACTTTGGATGTTCCTTTGGGATAGCTCCACCCACATATGTTCTCTCTACTCCCACTGAGAACTCAAAAAGGAACAATGCTAGAAAATAAAGAAGTGACTAATCATCAGTTCACAATCTGCTATCTTAAGATCAATCTTTACATCATATAACACCTCATAAAAGTTCAAATTACAAGTTGCCATGTAGCATGATTGAGATCTACTTAAACAAAAAAGTGAGTGACTGCAGGGGGTTGGAGGAGTTAACGAAAACTTGCCTGGCCTCTTTTACAATTGAAATATGTTTCCCTTAATCCCACACATTCGCTTGGTATGCATGGACTCTTCTCTCCAGCACATTCCCTGTAACTTCGGTTCTGAACCTGAAATTACAACAAATGACAGAAAACCATGTTAAATAAAAGCAACAACTCTATACATCCTTATTGCATTCTTCATGATAGAGTTAGATGCATTCGTTAAGACTGTATATTCTGTAATTTCTGTAGCAAATGATTGCCAACAAATAAGAAGTGCACTTCAGAAAATAGATTCCAATTCCATAATAAAATTATCCAAGTACTGATCAACAAGATACATGTCTGCACACCCACACACATAACGACACAGACATACACAATGAGAACATGATTATATAAGACCTTTACACAATCGGATTCGCTGAGACACTTGACCAGTTCCATTGCCAACCCTTTGCAAGATTTCGACATCCTTCCCCGTAATTTAATTTTTACCCTCCTCAAAGTTTCCAATTTCTGTTATGTCTCAAATCCTCGCTAGAAGAACCACAATTATCTTCGTTCACAGTATTCAGTTACTCATGGACCTTCTTCTCCCCCCTGGTAGCCGCTTTCTCAATAAATATCAGCCGAGCTGATTTTCTACTCGAAGGAATGAACTGGAAACCAAATAGTATGCTCAATTCATCAGTGTCAGTAAGGAACAACCCGACAAACAGCTAAAATAATCTATAACATGGAGCACGGTGGCCAATTACACAACAAACACGTAATACAGGTAGAAAAAAACGCATTGTATCATTAAGATAACTAACAAGAAGGTAATGAATCAATCAAATTCCTTGAAAAAAAATTGATAGAACGATTAATTCCTGGGATATCAGTAAGGCATAAGATCAATAAATGGGAGCTGGCTTCCAATTAGAAGTCACGGACGCATAACATAGAGCTGAATACAAGAGGTAATATGAATATATATGAAACCATAAGGATGGGAGCTGGAGAAAACATAATAGAACAAAAACGAGGTAAATGAGAGAGAGACTGTGGAATGGAGATGGCGAATGGATGTATAGATGGAGACAGCTTCGATGCAGAAGTAAATGAACATACAGTTGCAGAACGAAAGGGAAGCATGAACAATAACAGCAAAGAACACGAAGAAGTGAATCGAACCATGACGGAGGAACTTACCTGGTGAGAGGAAAGGACGACGACCGATCGCTGTGAACGCCCGACGAAGAAGAAGAAGAAGAAAGAAGTGAACAAAGGGGGCTGCAATACAAAATGGGCCGAAGTTGAGAAAATATTCCAATATACATGATTTTATATATTTTTCTTTAAATAATTAGATTTTATATATTTTTTTAGTTCAAGAATCAAGAATCAATCAATGTTTGAGTTATCCTACTGGCAATTAAATTTTAGATTTGTACAAATACGACAACGACTGAATTGACATGTACTTTTAGTACTATGTGTATTTAACTCTTTAGTTTTTTTTTTAATGTTTATAAAAATATATTCTAGAGTTTTTCAAATAAAATTAGTTAAAGGTATTATACTTGAAATAAAAATTAAACATATGCTTCAATTCTCCCCATTTTTCTAAGTTAGTTCTTGTTGTTTAATTTTTTTTTCCCAATTCTATGTAAACTCACTAATGCAATACCATACCATGTGAGGTTATCACCCGTCAATGTTAATAGTCCCTAAAAACACTTTTTAAACCTTTAAAAATACATTTCAAACAGACCCAAAAATTGTTTAAACCTCATTTAATAATAATCATATTTTTAGTTTTTTTTTTTAAAATTATGTTTATTTCCTCACAAATTATTGTTATGCTATCCCTCTTTCTTAAAAACACGTTGAAATTATCAACCAAATTTCAAAAATAAAAAATAAAATTTTAAATTTATTATTATTTTTTTTAGTTTTAAGATTTTAGCTTACATCTTAAAAAAGTGAATAATAAAAGAAAAAAACACATAAGCATAAATAGGGTGTATAAACTTAGTTTTCAAAACAACAAATTAAAAAACAAAATTGTTATCAAATAGACATAAAATATAAAAGATTAAATTGATTTTTTAATACAATATACGTGGGGTATGAGAATATAGACATCGACCTCAAAGTGAGGAGTAAATGCCAATTACTACAACTCTGCTTACTTTGTCAATTTCGTTGAAAGATTAAAGAACCAAATCGAGATTTTTTCAATAATAAAGACAAAATGTCAACCTGAGCATGGTGTAAGTAATCAAGACATTTCTTAAAAAAAAAATACGGTGAAAAAAATAATGACTAAATAGAAAAATACAACAAACATCCATGCAAAATAAACGTAAATTTAGCCAAAAAAAAAAGAAAGAGACAAATAGGATATATATATATATATATTTGTGAGAATCAAAATCGAAAAATTATATTTGCGTGAAAAGAAAGAAAAATTATACCGGAGATAAAAACATGTAATTAAAGTTATTCTTATTATTCAACATAAGAAGAAATAGTATATTATTATCCGCTGAGAGTTTCCAGACCGGCCCCACACATCCATACCCAGTGAAAATTATAAAAGAAAAAAGAAAGAAAAAAAGAAAAAGAAAAAGAAAAGAAAAGCCAACAGAAGCTTAGAAAACCGCTCTTTGCTTCTCTCTGACCAAAATCTTGCTGTTATTCCAATGGCGGTCTTTGCTTCGAACAATGTACGCCCCTAGTCTACTCTCTAGCAATCAACAACCGCAAAATCTCCAATTCTCATTCACTCAATCTCCGGAATCACTTCAATCCAAGCTCCTCCAATGGACGACGACGACTTCTCCGACTACAAGCTCTGCGGCTTCTTGTGCGTGGTTCTTGCCGTTCCTTCGCCGGAATCCGAACTGGTGAATGCTCTACGTCCAGGTACGCGTTGCTATGTCTCCGGTGAGAGTTCTGATGTTTGTTTCACTTCCGAAAACGGTGTCGTGCTTTCTCCGATTGAGGTAAACCCCAAACCGCGCTCGAAGGACGGCGTTTCGCGTCAAGATTCCGAGCAATGTAGGGGGACGGTAGGCGGGGAGGGAACTGGTTCGATGGAGATTGGTGATTTCACCCCGAAGCGGGAGGTTTCTGCGAGGGGAAGTAGGAGCTCGAGGAAGAAGAGGACGAATAAGATGGGGATGGTTCATGGCAGTATGAGCGTTGTGCATCAAATTCATGCTCTGGTAGTGCACAAGTGCTTGAAGATTAGCGCGCAGGTGATTTTTGTTGACATTGGTGTTGATGAGGAGGCCAGAGTTGTGTTGTTGGTTGATGTTCACCTTCCCATTGAATTGTGGTCTGGTTGGCAGTTTCCTAGATCCAAGACGGTTGCTGGTGCGCTATTTAGGCATTTGAGGTGATGAACTGCTTTAATTTTATTCGATTTTTTTCGGTTGGGTTGTAATTTGGGTTAGTACTTTTCAGTGACTTTCATCAACACAATTTATTAGAAAGGGTCAGCGAGGACTTCTTTTTTTAGTTGATTAACATGTGGATGGGAGATTCGAACCTCTCACCTCTTGATCAAGAGTATATCCCTCAACCAGATGAGTTATGCTTAAGTTGGTTGGTTAGCAAGAACTTTGAGTGGCTATTGGTTTTGTTTCTTTTTTGAATAATCAGATTAACGCTCAAAAAATCTATCTTTGTCCTACAAAGAACTAGAATATCTTAAAGCCATCTACCAACATAAATGACATTTTTTATCTACCAATTAAGGAACCTCTATGCATTATGTAGCTGCTTGAAAATGTTTAGAGAGCTGATATAACTCCTCCACAAAGCCATATAATCCCTTAATAAAACGTATAGATGGCACATATAGGTGAAAAAAGTCAAGTTTTCATTCCCTTCACTAAACCATCTAATCCTGGATTTTTGCATCGTTATTGGTTATCTTAAGCTTTCATCTCCATAATTCCAGCTTCACTATTCTTATTTGGTCAAAAGCAAATTTCTTCTTCCATTTTTTCTACATATTAATCTTCTCCATCAATGACTCCTTTCTATTGAGACCCGAAGAAACAATTTGTTCTACTCTCTAATATTCTTAGTAGCCTTTACATGATAGAGAAACTGGACCTTCTTTCATTCTAGAATCGATTCCAAAGGCACTTAGAAACGAGTGGTATGGTTGTGAAAAGTTCTTAAATTTAAAGGAGATAGGATCCGTAGATATTGCCCTAGTGATTGAATCCTTGAAAGGGAAGGAATGAAAGGATCTCTTTAAAGATGAACTTGAAAATGCTTGATGTTTGGTCCCTTATTTATTTTTAAAAATTGTTCTGGCACCTTATTTGTTTTAGAGACCAAGCAGTTCAAAAAGATGATTTTGTCTTTAGTTTTTGCAAGATTGGGTTTAAGTTGTAATCTGTAGCTGTTCATTCATCTTATTTGTTTATTTTTTCCTCTGTTAAGTAGGATCTACTGCTCCTACTTCTTTTAATAGCTTTGTTTTTAATGGATTTTTGTTTCATTCAAATGTTGTAAGTTTATTGTGGTATGTATTTTCAGTTGTAAATGGAGAGAGAGGAGCTCTATATTTCTTTTAGCAGTCTTTTTTTTTAATGAACTTTGGTTTTATATGAAATGTTTTAAGTTTATTATGTCATATATTTGCAGTTGTGAATGGCAAGAGAGAAGCTCTATAGTTGTTGGAGAAGACTATTCGCGAGATGCACATATGGTTAGGAAGGGCGTGTGGAATCTCGCAGAATGTCATGTCCACAATTGCAAATTGCACAATAGTTCTGGAGGTTCTCCAAATAATAGGCTTTTTGAACTTCATGAAATATTTAGGAGCTTACCTAGTATTGTTAAGTCAAGCAAATCTGACTATACAAGAATGCAACCAGAGGATGATTATTCTCAATCGGGCATTTGGGACATATCAGATGACATTCTAATTAATATACTGAAAGCTCTTCGTCCCTTGGATCTTATTCGGGTTGCTTCAACTTGCCGCCATCTGAGATCCTTAGCTGTATCAATCATGCCATGCATGAAACTAAAATTGTATCCTCATCAACAGGCAGCTGTTGAATGGATGTTACACCGTGAGAGGAATGCTGAAGTATTCTACCATCCTTTATATGTACCTTTTTCGACAGAAGATGGTTTTTCTTTCCACATAAATACCGTTACCGGTGAAATAGTCACTGGGGGGGCCCCAGCTATCTCTGATTTTTGTGGGGGGCTCTTTTGTGATGAACCTGGCTTAGGAAAGACAATAACTGCACTGTCCCTTATCTTAAAGACTCAGGGAACATTAGCAGAACCACCAGCTGGAGTACAAATTATTTGGTGCACACATAATGGCAATCGTAAATGTGGTTACTATGAGGTTAGCAGTAACAATTATACTAGCAGCAACCATTTCTTGGTGAAGGAAGCTGTGGGTTGTAATTCTCTGCAAGGATTGGAGGACTTAACATTTCATACACCTAAAAGGGCAAGACTGACAGCCCTGGATGACAGACATACAGTAACTAATGATTCATGTGCTGGCAATGATCTGAGTTCTCCATCATCTGCAGAATATGCAAAAGCAGTTCATATGGTTCGATGCACTAGGAGCTTGAGTACTGTCAAGAGAAATCTTCTTTTCACATATGAAGGCGCATCTAGCCTTGCCAAAGAACCGAATACCGGTAAAAAGTCAACCAGGACATGGACAAGGAAGTTTGCTGCTGGGGCAAAGAGAGCTGGTGTGTCTAATGGATTCACAAGCAACTATGAGGTGTCTGGGATGACCACTGCAGATAAACTTGAATATAAGGACACATGGGTTCAGTGTGATGCTTGTCACAAGTGGCGGAAGCTTGCAGAAACTTCTATAGAAGATGCTAGTGCAGCTTGGTTTTGTAGTATGAACACTGATCCTTTTTACCAAAGTTGCAGTGTTCGAGAAGAGTCTTATGACAAATGCCGTCCAATTACTAATATTCCAGGATTCTACCGCAAAGAAACTTCTGGAGGAGAGGAGAAGAATATTTCGTTCTTCACCAGTGTGCTCAAGGAAAACAGTGCACTGATAAATTCTGGAACAAAGAGAGCCTTGACTTGGCTGTCTAGTCTTACCCCTGAAAAAGTTTCAGAAATGGAAAGAACTGGTTTAAGAAGTCCTATATTAACATCTTATGTAGTTCCTGGTGGTGATGCCCGTGGTTTTCATCAAATATTTGAAGCATTTGGTTTAGTAAGAAAAATGGAAAAAGGCACTATCAGATGGTACTACCCGCATAATCTTCACAACTTGGCATTTGATGTTGCTGCTTTGAGAACTGCATTGAGTGCGCCGCTAGATTCAGTCAGGTTATATTTATCAAGAGCAACCCTCATCGTCGTTCCATCAAATCTAGTTGATCACTGGAAGACTCAAATTCAAAAACATATCAGACCTGGTCAGTTACTGGTTTATGTATGGACCGATCATAGAAAACCTTCTGCACATTGTCTAGCATGGGATTATGATGTTATCATTACCACATTTAGTCGGTTAAGCGCAGAATGGGGGCCACGGAAGAGAAGTATATTAATGCAAGTGCATTGGCATAGGGTCATTTTAGATGAAGGGCACACCCTTGGCTCTAGTCTTAACTTGACAAACAAGTTGCAAATGGCTATTTCATTGGTATCTTCAAATCGCTGGATACTAACAGGAACTCCAACTCCTAACACACCTAATAGTCAGCTTTCACATCTTCAACCATTACTTAGGTTTCTTCATGAAGAAGCCTATGGTCAGAATCATAAGTCATGGGAGGCTGGTATTCTCAGGCCTTTTGAGGCAGAGATGGAGGAAGGAAGGTTACTTTTGTTGAACTTACTTCGTAGGTGTATGATCAGTGCAAGAAAGACAGATTTGCTATCAATCCCACCTTGCATCAAGAAAGTAAAATACCTAAATTTTACAGAAGAGCATGCTCGGAGTTACAATGAACTTGTAGTTACAGTGCGGCGTAATATATTAATGGCTGACTGGAATGATCCTTCTCATGTTGAAAGTTTACTGAATCCAAAGCAATGGAAATTTCGAAGTACAACAATCAAGAACATCAGGCTATCTTGCTGTGTGGCAGGACATATTAAAGTTACAGAAGCTGGTGAAGATATTCAGGAAACCATGGATATTCTTGTTGATGATGGTCTGGATCCTATGTCACAGGAGTATTCTTTTATAAAATATAATCTCCTTTATGGTGGGAACTGTGCTAGGTATTATTTCACTTTGATTCATGCGACTCTTTCACAATGTTTTATTTTACTAATCAAAGAATGCTTTTACATATAGGTGTGGGGAATGGTGTCGTTTACCTGTGATTGCACCATGTAGGCATCTTCTGTGCCTTGATTGTGTTGCTTTGGATAGTGAAGGGTGCACTTTCCCTGGGTGTGGTAAATTATATGTGATGCAGACTCCTGAAACCTTAGCACGGCCTGAAAATCCCAACCCAAAGTGGCCTGTCCCCAAAGACCTTATTGAGTTGCAACCATCATATAAGCAAGTAGGCTGACTATGAGAGACAGTTACTTGTAAATATTTGCTTTCTAACTTTATCAAAATCTGATGAGGGTGTGTGATATTTACAGGATGACTGGGATCCTGATTGGCAATCAACATCCAGCAGTAAAGTTGCATATCTCATTCAGAGATTGAAAGCTTTAGGTGAAGCAAACGATAAGGCTGCTTTGGTTCCTCCCTCTTCATCGAACAAATCTGATACACTACTACAGGAAATTGACCACTCAAGGACTATCACTTCAGATCATGAAGTAGTCAGAGAGAAAGTTCTTATTTTCTCTCAATTTCTTGAGCATATACACGTCATTGAACAACAGGTAACCGTTTTTTTATTTTTATCTTTTTAATTCCCGGAAATTTCTACAATTATCTGTACTTAACACCATTTCTCTTTGGCCAGTTAACCATTGCCGGCATCAAATTTGCTGGGATGTATAGTCCAATGCATGCTAGTAATAAGGCATGTCATTTAATTATATCATTTTCATAATGTGTATTGATATCTAGGTGTGATGCTGGTGTAAATTGATGCTGTTTCACCTGTGCAGATGAAGTCATTGACCATGTTTCAGCATGATTCAAGCTGCATGGTGCTTTTGATGGATGGAAGTGCCGCATTGGGTCTTGATTTGAGCTTTGTAACTCACGTATTTCTAATGGAGCCAATCTGGGACAGAAGGTAATACAAAAACATTTTAGATTCAAGTCGTTTGATGGATGACATGTCCTTAAACCTTCCTACAGGACTGCACAATAAAAGATAACTAGTTATACACCATCTCAGATACTCTTTTAGCAGCTTTGAATTTTTGTTGAGAGAAAAGCCTGAACATCCTTCCACCTGAAGGAAGTCCTATCACTCCAAGTATACAACCTCATCTAGGAAAACCAAGAATTTTCAAACTTAAGAGAAAAGGCACCTGTTTGAGAGAGAAATGAGTGGACGTGTGTCTCTCTTTGTAATTCAAGAGTAAACAAATCTGTTTTGCAAAATGAGAAAGTGGTCGATGAGAGGAAAGATTTAGTGAGTTCATGTATTGGATTGTGAAGTAACCATTAGAAGTGGAGTTTCATTGAAAGATAGGTCTTAAATGAGTTGGTTGAGTTTCCTCATGCTGTTATGTTTAGTTATTCTGCCACCTGAGGATTTTTAGCAACACATCTACTGACAATCAGTTTGTACTGCGAAGAATCAGATTCCTTAGGCATGTGGCTCTTGCCTTATTGTTACCAATGTATTATAGACCGCAGCTTTTCGTCCATAAGAAAACTGTTAATTATGTAAGTAGTGAGACCTTTTCTCTAAATCCAGACCTTCCTGAAAGAAGCCTCTCCTACCAATCAATCTGAATTTGCTTTTCAAGAATGAAAAGAAGTCTAACGAGGGGCATATAGTAGATTAGGATGTTGTCTTGGATAGGTATGATGTTGAATGAGATTGTCCCTTTGTGTAGCCAATTATGTCTTAAACATAAGAGTCAATCTTCCCCTCGTTAATTTTGTGAATTGTGATTAATACTATCTTACCTGTTTTCAATTTCTCTTGTATTTAGCTGGTTTTTCATTTAGGCCAAGTAGACCAATTTTATAAGCTCCTAAAGCTCTAGAATGAATTGATATCTTATTTCCCACCCTTCTTTTCATACCTTTTGACTTTAATGAAATTATTGTTTCCTACAACAAGAAAAACAAGCTAATAAGTATATATAAAATATATGTATAAAGCCAATAACTAAAACATGATGTAATATTTTTTGTGGGAAGTTGGATCTGCAAAGCCCATAAATCTATCAGTTGCAAAAGAACTAAATGTTGGTTAACTCTTTGGCATGAGCAGCTGTAACAAAATATGTACATGAAACCTTCGGCTTAGTGCTTTTGTAGTCTTTAAAAGATTGTAAGTGATTCTAGCTTTCATTTGAAAGTTGTGAATGCTAACTGAATGTGAACGAGTTAGATGCATACTCCAGGCTTGTTAAGAGAGCTTACACCTGCTATTCTGTTGTTAAACAACATCTTTAGTTACTTGAGGAGCAGGCTAATTCATGATATATTTTCATTTTTCCTTTCATGTTATCTTGGTTTTCTTCCCATACCTTTCTAGTTCATCATGCATTTTGAACTTTTATTGCAAGTAATATATCGGTATTTCTGTGCATTTGGCTCTGACTTCTCAGAAGATAAAGTGTTAATAACTAATCCATTTTAGCGGTGCTTTACTATTTTCCTTTTTTAACTGCTCGGCATATAATTGTTATTACTTATAGTAACCCGCACAATTATTTTATGCTTTTTCTTAGCATGGAGGAACAAGTTATTAGTCGTGCTCATCGGATGGGTGCTACTCGTCCTATTCATGTTGAAACCTTAGTAATGCGTGAAACAATTGAGGAGCAAATGGTACAGTTTCTACAGGTATGCTATATGTTATTGAAATACTAGCAGTGGTAATGATCTTGCCTTGGGTGTTAACAGTCATGTTATTATGTGCTCTAGTTTTTGTAATTTTGCCTTCTGCTTTTGTGAGTTTGGGCTATACTTTTTGTAGGTCCCTCTTTTTTACTTTCATTTATCTTAATAAAAGCTGGCTTCTTATTAAAGAAATAAGAACCTGTTGACCTGTAATTTTTTCCGAAGAATTTAAATTTAAAGATGTCTTAGATTTTAAAGGATCAGCAAATCAGGATTTGAGGACCTTGGTTCCTTATTCTTGGCAAAATGCGCCTTTCACATCTGTTATGTTTTGTTTCACACACAAGAAACCTTTCATTAAAGTGGAAAATACGCACAGACTAAAGACGAGATGTCTTCTCCCTCCAATCAATGAAAATTGTAAAAAGCCTCTCTAATATGAATCATGGAATGCTCTACCCAAAGAACATCTAAAAGAGAACATTTTAAAATTCAAGAAATCCCTAAAAACCTTATATAAAGTCTTCTTTTCCATTCTATTTATAAGTTCTGAAATGAAGCAAAGCGAGTATTTATAAGTGCTGAGATGCATCAGATGAAGAAATCCTGAACATTCTATGACCCTGATAACCCCAAAAGTCTTCTTCTACATGTTCTGGAGAAGTCTAGAAAAAAAAAAAAAAGATGCTCCTGGTTTTCACAATTTTGGCATCAACAACACTAGTTCTGGAGGAGGCTGATCCAGGATTTTTCTTTTTTTCTTTTTGTTTTTATGAGAAATAGTGAACCTTCGTTTCATTGATGAGATGAAATTAGAAAAGAGGGCAAGAAATGCCAAAAGAGTTACAAAAAATAATTCCAGTGAGCTATAAGAGATGTAAGACTATAATCACAAAAATATGGGGAGAATTTATACCAAGATAAAGCAAGATAAATAAGGTTTTCAAAAAAGGAGTTGAAATCCATAGTCTTGTCCTCGAAAATGCGGTGGTTATGCTTGAGCCAAGTTAACCAAAGAAAGGCTTTGTTGATGGAGACCCACAATACTTCCTGTTCTTTGCTGAAGGGATGACCCATAAAGATCACTTCTAGAAGCATAATAGTGTCATTTGGGAGAACAATGTAGAGATTGAAAGCATAAGAACCTTATTCCAGACTGCTCAAATTGACAGGCAGTGAAAAGATGTGTCATAGTTTCTCCACTGTTATGACAAAGGACACACCAATTTGGAGGGGAAACAATCCATGGGCCTTTTTGAGCAAGGTGTCGGCTGTGTTGATGCATTTATGATCTAGGATTTTTCTATTGAATATATATGAATATATATATATATATATATATATATATATATATATATATATATATATATATATTTGATAAGAAACTGAGTTTTGATTGAGAGAAATGAAAGAAAATACGAGGGCATACAACAAACAAGCCCGCCAACAAAAACACCCACAACTAATTACAAGAATGGGCCCCGATTCAAAAGAATGATGCCAAGCTGATAATTACAAAAAGCCCGATTAACGAACACCCACAAAGACGAGTTAAACCTAATCACCTTCCAAAGCTCCTCATTAGACCTCTCGACCCCTCTAAGATTATAATATTCCTCTCAAGCCAAATGCTCCACAAAATGGCAAAAAAGCAAGCCTGCCATGGGGATTTTTTTGTTGAATATGTTCAAAGTATTTACCTCGCTAGAGGGGTTCAATAAGAAAAACCCTTACATTTTTAGGAATTCTAAACTTCCATATCTCCAAAAGGAAACAATGACTATATTAGAAAAGTCCAAAATGAGGGCTAGAAAAGAACAACCTATGGGCCAAGGGTGGAGGGAACTCCGCCCAAAACCTAACTAATGAGGGCTTTCCAATCACTCAATCCCAATCACTTAGGATTGAGAAGAAGATTGTAATTACAAAAGAATTCTAGGTGGTTTGTGTTGGTATAATTAAATTTATCATAACCCGTTAGCTTAAGCTTTTGGATTGATTGGTGATTTAACATGGTATCAGAGCTAGAGGTTCTGTATTCGGATCCCTGTAATGTCATTTACTCCCCAATGAATATTGATTTCCACTTGTTGGGCCTTCTACAAATTTCCAAGTGAGAGGGAGTGTTGGTATAACTAAGTTTACCATAACCTATTAGCTTAAACTTTTGGGTTGATTGGTGATTTAATAGTTTGAAACTCACCAACAAGCTGTATGTTTCACACTATTACAAAAGGAATCAAAAAGTAAAAACTTATCTTCAAATATTCTTTGGTTTCTTTCCCTCCAAGTGTGCCAAAGAAGACCTCTTGCTACACAACTCCAAAGGATTTTTTACTTTCCTTTGAGATTCCATCCACCTAAAGCTTCGTTCATCCAATCTTCTCTTCTTTTGGGAAGACAAGCTTGAATCCCATGTTCATCCATCATAAAATTCCAGCCGTTGTAGGCCATAGGGCAGTGCAAGAAAAGATATCAACATTCTCATTTTCTTTTAACCAGCAAACTCAAACTGAAGGGGACAGGGCTGCAGTCGGGGAATTTTCTTTGCAGCTTTGTCCATAGTATTAAGGCTTCTATAAGCTAGACGTGCCAAGACAACTCTGGTACTCACCATCTGAATTCTGGTTGAGGGCTGGGAGCAAAATTCGGTAGAATCTTCATCCTGTCAACTCATACTCATTTACACTAAACTATCCTTGCTGTCAGTTAATAATAGAAACGCTGGGAAACTTAAAGAATTTTTCCTTAAGCCTCATCCTCCTAATCGCTCACTTTATCACCTAGGCCTACCTTGAATCTGCTCTCTTCTCCTTTCTGTAATATCTATCAATCAAGTTCATCTTTTAGTGGGGGACCCTCTCTCTCCCTTTCTTTTTTTGCTTGTGGTGGATGTTTTAAGCAGGATTATTTTGCGAGGGGTTGAGTGTAGAGCTCTTGAGGGCTTTTAGGTCGGGAAAGATAATTTTTCCGTGTCTCATCTCCAGTTTGTTGATGATACTATCTTTTTTTGTTTTGGTAAGGAAGAGTCGTTCTTCACTTTGAATAACTTTTTAGCTCTCTTTGAAGCCATTTATGGGTTGAACAGTGTTTTAAAAGGTGCGCCTAGGCGCAAGGCGTATGTGAAGCGCCTCGCCTCTTGAAGGCACACGCTCCACACGCCTCTAGGGCTTATTGAATTTCATTTTTTTTTTTAGTTTTTTAAGTCCAAATGGTGCATTTAGGTTTGATTTTCAAAGTTCTAATACACCACCATTTTGTCACACCCCATGGCTTTCCCTCTCTCTCCCTTTCCTCTCCCCTCCCCCACTCGACTGTGTTTTCTTCTCGGCGGAAGCTGTTTGAACATTCATGGCTGTCTTTTCTAGCTTTTGTCGACTGATTAGTAGTTATGGCCCCGGGATATATCTCAAAGAAGAATGAAAATAAGACTTTCTCCTGTGGTTTTGATCAGAAGAAACAAGGACGATGGTACAAGATTACAGAAAGGCATCTACGGAGATTCTTTGAGTTGGTTGTAGAAGAAATGGTTGTTGTATGGCTTGTAGACTCGATGGAGGACTTGCTGCTCGCCCCTCAGTCCCAAAAATTCTTCCGAAAACTGACTGTAGTGGTGGTTTCATATGGATTCAAAAGATCACTAACAAGCGTGGTACCTTCATTGAAATCACCAAGGTTCAGAGTTCCGAAGGAAAGAAAAATATGGTTATCCCTTCGGACAAGCATTTTGAGGGGTGGGAAATTTTTAGAAAACCCCTTGTTGACTTTTTGAATGGTAGGACATGGAAGTCTTTCCCAGCATGTCATCCCAAAACCGAACGACCAAGACGTTTCTTTTGTGGAAGTAGTTAAGAAGGGAGTGCTGGGTACGGAGAAGAAAGTGAAGATGGAGAAGACCAAGGAGAGTCAGGTTTCGTCCTTCTCTCCGGTGATGGAAGGGCTTACCTTTCGACTACAAGAAGCCGGGTTGAAGGAAGTCAGGCCTTTCAAATGGGATGATATAGTGGTTATCACTCGACGGGACTTTCATGACGATTGGGGAAGGATTTTGGAAACTCTACAAAGCCAACAGGAGAAAACTTTCGTGATCAATCCTTTCCTCCTCGATAAAGCTCTTTTGCTGTGCCCTTCAATCGACTGTGCCAGGTTGTTATCCATGAACCGAGTTGGGTGACTTTTGGGCTTTACACCATGAAGATGGAGCGATGGGATTCTCAGAGACATGGACGAATGACGATGATTCCTTCTTATGGTGGTTGGATAAAGTTCAGGAACATTCCCTTGCACTTATGGAGCTTGGCAACATTTAAGGCGATAGGCGACTGTTACGGAGGTTTTTTGGACTATGCCGACCAAAACTCTGCTCTCATCGAATATTTAGAAGTTGCGATTAAAGTTAGAGGGAATTACTGCGGTTTTCTCCCGGCGGATGTGCGAATTATGGATCACGGCCAATCTTTTATAGCCCATGTTAATACGTTTCAGGATAGTTTGCTTTTGGCGGGGAAGAAGTTTGAGGCTCACGGTGGTTTTTCGCCGGAAGCTGCCGCTAGTTTCTACATTTCCGACCAGGGGTCGGGCACTAACCCAGTCGATGTCTGGAGACTCAACGATGGTCTCTATTACCCAGTGGTCAAAATAGTTTATCCAGTTTTTCCAGTGATCCAAGACAATAGACTGGGCCCTAGCCCAGTAGCGGATCCAGAATTTTTGTTGAGGGGGGGCTTCATTTATAATTTTGTAAAAATAATTTACAAGTAAGCGAACCAAAAATTTAATAAATAAATACAAACTATTAATTTAATACATTGTGATGGTCTTCTATGAATTTTCATACTTTAAAATTGTTGCATAATAACTCCATTTTCTAATAAATTTTTTTCAATGCATGCTATAAGACTTAAATTATCTATCTTATCAAATAAATCTTTTTCAACATAAGCATTAAATAAAATATAGAAGGTATTTAAGTAGGTATATTTAAAATTTTTTAAAATGAAGAGGGTGTGCCCCTTGGGCCATGGTGCATCTACTATTGGAGGCGAAACCAAAACTTTATGTCTGACGATAAATTCTGTAAAGAGAATTTTGAATGCATTGATATATGTTGATATTTGTTTATATAATTTGATATTAGTTTGTTCAATAAGAAGTATAATTGATTTTTTTTATATAAATATACAAAAAAAACTAATGAAACTTGAAATAATAGGTAAATTTTTTTTCATTTTATTATAGCAATTAGAGTGTGTTTTTATGGGATTAATTTTTTTAAAATAATACACTATTGATATTAGTTTGTTACTAGAAAGTATAATTGATTTTTTTTATATAAATATACAAAAAAAAAAAAACTAATGAAACTTGAAATAATAAGTAATTTTTTTTTCATTCTATTATAGCAATTAGAATTCTTTTCATGGATTAAGTTTTAAAAATAATAGACCAAAGATTTAAAGGAAATATAGTTTATAATTTAAATTATAAAATATAAAAGTCTAAATTAGTTTTTTTTTAAAAAAAAGTATATAAAATAATAACATTTTTTTTTGCTTCATTTCGTTGACCATATATAAAGACAGCAATCTCCTAGTAATTAGCTGCTATATGTAATATAAAATAATAGTAAAAGCGCCTCCTAGAAGGCTTGAACCAGGAATCCACGCTGCTGACAATCACAATATATAAAGGAAAAAAAATAAGCCAAAAGGTGCCTTTATGAAGGCTCGAGCCTTGGCCTTTGAGGGGGGGCTTGGCCGCAAAGACCACTAAGGCAACTGCTGTTGTTTGTGCATGATGGCAAATTTTATAATACTTATATAATATATTTCAAATTTGAGGGGGGCCCGAGCCCCCCCTAGGCCTATGCTAGATCCGCCGTTGCCCTAGCCCATTGGCGGGTCACGTGTTGCTTAATGATGAAAAAAGTCTCTCCCTGATTGGACAATATGCTTCCTTGAGCTCCACGCACCCCCAGTTGACTCGGCCACCTCGGGAAATCGTTGATTGTGTTTGTCCTTTAGCGAAGAAGTTCTTTTCAGATACCCCCATCACTTTTAAAAATAAGATTAAAGGCAAGGGTAAATCGGTAAAATTTGTCGGAGAGACTTCTAAGCCTCGTGAAGAGCAGGGGAAGCTTGGAAAACAGAATGGTAAGATATGTTCCATTGCCCATGTTAGCAATAGTGTCCTGATTGCTGATAGAGGGAAGGTGACTGACCCTGAAGTCTGCTCGGAGGCCTCCCTTTCTAGTCAGGCCAGCTCTCTTGTAGATAAAGAAGAAGATGATCAGCGGTCAGTGGCCCTCGGAGATATACCTGATGGGTATCAGCTATGCTTTCAAGAGAGAGACTTTCATGTTCCTGTATCTATGGCGGAAACGACTATTGCGATAGAAGATGACTTTTCAGCAAAGCAGGCCGCGGCCCTACCAAAGGTAACCGACTTTCAAGGGAAGTCCCTCATCTAAGAAGTATGTCAGAGAGCTGAATAGCCTGCTCCGGACATGGGAGGATGAAACACCTTTTGCGGAAGAGGTGGATACGCTAGAAGAACAGGGCTCTGAGGGTGATCCATGAAAGTCGTCTCATGGAATGTGCGAGGTCTGGGGGCTCCCTCGAAAAGAGCTCTTATTAAAGATCTTCTTTGCAAGATTAGTCCGGATGTGGTCATGTTACAAGAAACGAAACTGAGTCAGGTTGATAGGCGGATGATTAAGGCTGTCTGGTCTTCCAGGAGAATTGGTTGGGTCTCTCTAGATTCGGTGGGGGCATCAGGGGGTATTTTACTCCTTTGGAAAGAGGATTCTGTTGTGGTTTCTGAGGCTATGATAGGTTTGTTTTTGGTTTCAATTAGCTTTTCCTACAATGATTGTATTTCTGGTTGGATTACAGGGGTTTATGGGCCGGCCACCCCACGAGGCAGAGATGATTTCTAGCAAGAATTGTACGATGTAGCTGGGTTATGTGCAGACTGTTGGTGTATTGGGGGCGATTTTAATATGGTTAGATGGATTTCTGAGAAGTCGTACAACAACAGAGTTACCAAAGGTATGAAGCTGTTTAACACCTTTATTGAGGAGGTGTCTTTGTTTGATCCCCCTATGAAAAATGGAGGTTTCACTTGGTCCAGAGCTGGGGACAAGCCCTCCTCTTCCCGCCTTGACAGATTCTTGCTCTCTAAAGGCTGGCTTGAAGCTTTCCAGGAAGTCTCTCTTGGTTGACAGGTCTGAATTTCCTCTGACCATTTCCCTCTCCTTTTGAACTGTGGTTTCCACAGGTGGGGTCCCACTTCGTTTCGCTTTGAAAACATGTGGTTAGACCATCTTGATTTCTTGGTGAATTTGGAGAGTTGGTGGATGGAGGGGGGTACAAATGGTTGCCCTGGTTTCTCCTTCATGGAAAAGTTGAAGCGGTTAAAGCCACACTTGTTGAGCTGGAATAAGGAGACTTTTGGCAATGTTGCTGCTCAGAAAACAACGCTCCAGTTCCAGATTGATCAAATTGATAAAGAGGAAGAGATGGGCCTGGTTTCGATTGAACGGACGGCAGAGAAGAAGACTTTGCGAGCTAAGTTGATGGAGACGATTTTGAATGAATAGAGACTTTGGAATCAGAAATGCAAGCTCCAGTGGTTGAAGGAGGGAGATGAGAACTCAGCTTTCTTTCATAGATGGATGTCCTAGAGAAAGGTTAGAAGTAGCATTTCCTTTCTTGAGTCTGATGATGGCGCAATCGTCTCCACTGAAAGAGCCACAGAGAATGAAGTGCTTGGCTTCTTTTCTAAATTATATTGCCAAAGAGCGGAGCACAGATTTGCTTTGGAGGATCTGAACTGGTCTTCTTGTCTCCGTCGTGGACTGTTAGGCTGGAAGCCCCCTTTGAGGAGGAGGAAATTAAGTCTGCAGTTATGGGGTTGAGTAATTCTAAGTCTCCTGGGCCGGATGGGATGACAAGCGAATTTTTAAAAAAATTGTGGAACATTGTTAAAAATGACATTCTTACAGTGTTCCAGGATTTTTTTCAAAATTGCATCATTAATAAAAGAACAAATGAGACCTATGTCTACCTTCTTCCAAAAAAGTTGCGGGCTAGTCGTGTGACAGATTTTTGCCCAATCAGTCTCATAACCTCTTTATAAAAATCATAGCTAAAGTCCTTGCTGAAAGATTGAGGCAAGTTCTCCCAGATATCATTGATAGCACCCAAGTTGCTTTTGTTCAGGGAAGGCAAATTCTTGATGCCATCTTGGTGGCTTCCGAAGTGGTTGGGGAGGTGAAAGTTAAGAAAGAAAAGGGCTATCTACTAAAACTAGATTATGAGAAAGCTTACGACAAAGTTGATTGGTTCTTCCTTGATGATGTGTTGGCCAAAAAGGGCTTCGGTTCGACTTGGAGAAGATGGATATGGGGCTGTGTCTCATCAGCTAACTTCTCGTTTTTTATAAATGGTCGTCCTCGGGGGAAGATTGTGGCTCGTAGGGGTTTAAGACAAGGGGACCCCCTGTCTCCCTTTCTCTTTACGCTCAGGAGATGCTTTCAGTAGATTGGTTCATTTTTGTTTGGAGAAGAGGATTTTGAAAGGGTGGGCTGTTGGGAATAGAAATTTGATGGTCTCTCACTTACAGTATGTGGATGACACAGTCATTTTCTGCCATGTTGGTTGGTCCTCGCTTAGACGTTGGTGGGCAGTGATCTCTTTATTTCTGGGTTGCTCGGGGCTAAGCCTAAACTTTGCCAAGACGTATTTGATTGGGATCAATGTTGATGGCCGAGAGGTTGATGCCCAGGCGGCCACTCTTGGGTGCAATTCCGCAAGGCTTCCAATTTCTTATCTTGGATTTCCTCTAGGAGGTAATCATAGGTCTCGGGTTTTCTGGGAGCCTATGCTCGATAAGTTTAGGAAGAAAATTTCCAAGTGGAAGGCATCTCTTCTTTCTAAGGGGGGTAGACTTTCCCTCATAACTTCGGTTATGAATGGCTTGCCTTTGTATTTCTTTTCCCTCCTTAAAGCTCCGAAATCAATTATTAAGGATATGGAGAAGCTTGTTCGTGATTTCTTTTGGTGTGGAGGGGATTTCAAAGCTGGTTCTCACTTGGTAAACTGGAAAAATACTTCCTTGCCTATTTCTCATGGAGGGCTCGGGATTGGGTCTTTGGAGCACAGAAATACAGCCCTTCTTATTAAATGGCGTTGGCGTTTCTCTATGGAAAAGGAAGCCCTTTGGAGACAAGTGGTGACAAGTATCTATGGGGAAGCACCTTACGGGTGGTTGGCGCATCCCCCTTCAGGCAGCTCAAAGAATCGACCATGGTTTGACATTGCTAAACTGAGGCCAATTTATGAGAACTTTATTCAGTTTAGGGTGGGTAATGGCATGAGGATTCGTTTTTGGAAGGACAAATGGCTCGGGGATTCTTCCTTGCAAGTGGATTTTCCTGCTATTTTTGTGTTATCTTTACAGCCAGGTGCTACTGTGGCTGAATGCTGGGATGATGGGCAGGGCACGTGGGACTTAAGTATGAGAAGAGGTGTGTTTGATAGAGAGTTGCAAGATTGGGTTCAGTTGACGATGAAGCTGGAATCCTTTCGTCTGGGCCAAGGAGTAGATGGAATCACTTGGTCTCTTGACCCTGGAGGTGCCTTCTCCACTAAATCCCTTGTGCTCCATTTGGTAGGTCCTAGGAAGGTTTTGAAGTGCTCGTTGTCCAAATTGATTTGGAACTTTAATATTCCGAAGAAGGTTAAAATCTTTTTATGGTCGGTAGCTCATAGAAGTTTGAATACTCACGAAAGGCTACAAAAAAAGTCTCCTAGCTCTGCTCTTTGCCCCTTCGTTTGCTCCCTTTGTTCCATGCATGAAGAATCTCTGGACCACTTATTCTTACATTGCCCTTTTGCTAGACAATGCTGGGAACGTCTTTTGAATCTTTTTGAAGTGCAAACTTGTCTTCCCAAGCTGGTGGATGGTTGGTTGTCTGAATCTCGGGGGGGGGGGGGGGTGGAGGTTAAAAGGTAAGTACAGATTGCTATGGAAGTTTGCCTCTCGAGTTCTCTTTTGGAGCTTATGGTTGGAAAGAAATCGAAGAATTTTTGAAGATACGACTACTCCTTTGGGTATTTTTTGGGATTTTGTACAGCTAAATACAGCTTGGTGGTGCCATAGCTTTAGCAAATTCTTTTGTAACTACCTTTTTTATATGTTTTTAAATGATTGGAAAGCTTTCTGTATGTAGCTCCTTGGGTGGGGGTTCTCTCTTCCCTCAGCCCTTAGGTTGTCTTTCCCTTGTTGTTCCTGGTTTAATATATCTTTTATGGTTTCTTATATAAAAAAAATAGGTTAGTTATTATTTAAACAAAAATTGTAAAGCCCTAAACATAAGGGCTTCTGTTGTATTGTTTAGATTCTTACATATTTTTTATTAGTGTTGTATTGTTTCATGTTTTTTATGGAGTATTGACTCTATGTTCAAAGACTAATACTTAACTTTTATATATTTTTCTTGGTTAAAACTTCATTTCTTCCCATGAAGGTTTTTTTATTGTGTATATATACTATACATGTATATATACATGTATATATACATGTATATATACATATATATATATATTTATTTATTTATATATATATTTATGTTTTTTTTTTAAATATAGTGCGCTTACAACGAGCCTTTTTTTGTGCCTTGCGCACAAGCTCCGGAGGGCCGTTGCGCCTTGAGCCTTTAAAAATATTGGGGTTGAAGATTAACAGGGGCAAGTGTCAATTGTTGGGGGTGAATTGCGAGCCAGGGAAGTTAGAAAGGTGGGCTACCTTGGTTGGGTGTGAAGTTGGGTCATTTCCTTCTTCGTACTTAGGTCTTCCTCTTGAGTACAACCCTAAGCCTATCTTGTTTTGGGATCCTGTTGTGGGAAAGGTTCGTAAGAGGCTTTCATCTTGGAAGAGGAGTTTCTTTTCGAAAGGTGGTAGACTTACTCTTATTCAATCAGTCTTGAGTGGGATTCCCATCTATTTCTTTTCTCTCTTCAGGATTTCTGTCTCAGTGAGTAAGGGTTTGGAGAAGCTTATGAGGGATTTCCTTTGGGAGGGTGTTGAGGAGCGGAAAGGGGCTTACCTTGTTAATTGGGAGGAGGTGACGAAGCCTGTGGATCTTGGGGGGTTAGGTATAGGTAACTTGAGATCTCGTAACAAGGCCCTTTTGGCGAAGTGGTTGTGGTGTTTTCATCTTGATTCTTCTTCTCTTTGGCGTAAGGTTATTGTGAGTAAGTATGGGTGAGCGGACTTCGTGTGGAGGTAGAGGCACGTCTAGGAACCCTTGGCAAGGCATTGCTGAGGAATATCCCTTCTTTTCTAGCTTTGTCCATTGTTCCATGGGGGTGGGAGGAATACTTTTTCTGGGAAGATAAGTGATTGGGGATAGACCCCTCTGCTCTGTGTTTCCTCACCTTTATCATTTATGCATGATGAAAAGTCATTTGGTGGCCGATGTTCTGTCTCCTCTTGGGCCTTATCCCTCACTTTTGTTGGGTTTCCAACGTCCTTTGTCCGATAGGGAAACGATGGATGACGTCGACCTCCTTTCTTTGTTAGGGGAGTTTCGTTGTGTTTCGGGGAGGAGGGATATTCACTGTTGGAGCCCTAATCCGTCTATTGGTTTTTTGTGTAGGTCTTTTTCTTTGCCTTGTTAATCCCTCTCCTCCCTCTTCTTTAGGGGATTCTGTCTTTGCCTCGTTGTGGAAGGTGAAAATCCCAAAGAAGGTTAAGTTTTTTGCTTGGTAGGTTTTGCACGGAAGAGTTAATACCTTAGATAGGGTGGTGAGAAAGGTGCCTACCTTAGTGGGGCTGTGGTGTTGCATTCTTTGTAGGAGGGCTGCTGAGGATATCGATCGTGTGCTCTGGAGCTATGAGGTGGCTTATGATTTGTGCAATCGTTTCTTGGCGGGGTTTGGTTTTGTTCTTGCTAGACAGAGGGATTGTAGCGAGATGATTGAGGACTTTATCCTTTATCCCCCTTTTCGCAAGAGGAAAGTTTTTGTGGTAGGCTGGGGTGTGTGCTATCTTGTGGGGGCTTTAGGGTGAGAGAAACAATAGAATTTTTCGTGGGCTCAAGAGATCTCCTATTGATGTGTGGTCCCTTATTAGATTCTATGTTTCTCTTTTTGGCTTCGATGGCAAAGCCTTTTTGTAATTATAGTTGAGGTCTTATTTTGCTTGATTGGAGGCCTTTCTTGTAGGTTGCCTTCTTTTTTGTATGCCCTTGTATTCTTTCATTTTTTCTCAATGAAAGCTCGGTTTATTCTAAAAGAAAAAAGTTCATCTTTTAGTGGTGCTTAAAATTCTTCATCGGTGGGTTCTAATATCATTAAGATGCTGATATATTGCTGTGGTTGTCAATAAGCTTAAGTTCAATCCTTTTCCTATATCATATAGTAAGTGTCTCACTTTTAAGTTAGGTGCTCGAGATCCTTCGTGATTGGAAGGCTCTTCTCTTGTTTTGTGGGAGGGGGATCTCTCTTCCCCCACCTTTAGGCTGTTTCTGGTTCCTTCTTTATATCTGTCTTATTTCTTATAAAAAAGAAAAAGTTAGGTTCTCCTGTTGTTGATTTTTTAATTTGTAGTGCACTGGTTTTTATTAGTGAGAACTGTGACTTCAATATTTCAGCCTCTAGTAGTCAATAAGCATAGTTCTACGGGTTAAGGTGCTTTCCATTTGGGTTAAGGTGCTTTCCATTTGTCCTAAAGGTCATATGTTCAAACCCCCACCCCACATTTAAAAAAGAAAAAAAAAAGAAAAAAAGAAAACGAAATCCAGACTCCGGTATATATTACATGCCAAGTCCATTATCTTGTCTTCTCTAATCCTTGGTACTTCTGTAGGGTAAACTCTCTTTTGCGCATTCTACGGTTGATTATTTTTCCTTACATGATTTTTCTGAAACATTCCACGTCCTGCAAGTTGTTATGGATCTTTTTAATGCTTTAAGCCTCATAATTTACTCTTTTCTCTTCTTGCTTTGTTTTTCTTTCCCCTTTCAAATGAAGGATACTGATGAGTGCAAAAGATTGATGAAGGAAGAATTTGGCAAGCTTGATTATGAAGGGCCACGAGCTCATCGTTCATTGCATGATTTTGCTGGGAGCAATTATCTTTCTCAGCTCAAGTTTGTGAGGACAAATCCTATGATGGAAAAGGTTCTAGAGAATATTTAGTTATATAGTGCAGTTCTCTGACATATCCTATTGTTGTTACCGTAGACATTTATAACAAGATCGGTATTACGACTTGAAGGGAAAGATCGAAGCAAATGGTCTGCAGTGGCTCAAGTGCTATTCATAAAGTCAAGAAATAGAAGTAGGTGTACTTTCATTTTGTTTTCAGTTCCAAGTTATTGCTGAAGACTCAAGAATTCAATCAGCATATTGTTATTAGCGATTACTTGGGTTTAGAAAAACTTGGATCTGAAAAATGTGTATAATTCAATGTAGTAGCTTCCGATAGTCAGAAATATAGACTGTCCTGGGTGGATTGAAGTAGTGGACTCTCCTCTAATAGCAAATGGAAAAGGGCAGAACTTTTTGATTGTAATGGTGTGCAGGTCTCATGAGATCTATGCAGCTGTAAAAATCAAATAAAAGTCGCAACAGAGCTGCAGGGTATAGCGATTCCCTCGCCTGACGCCCTTCTGGACCTAGCAGCAGATGGCAGGCCAGGTTTGGATTCAGATTAGACTTTTATTTGTTTGAGCTGCTCCCACGCATAATTTGTTTTTGAAGGAAACATATCCCAATTGTACACTTGTTTCCATTTTTTGTCCTGCTCTATAAATTGGCTAAGCCATTGAAGTATATTGATGCAGGTTGTAATACTGCTGGTGTGAGAATGAAAGATGTCATGTATGTAGTAGAGTATATCTACAAAACTTACCATTTTAAAAAACCTTCATTTCAACTGGATAGAAATAAATTCTGGTTAGATTTAATAAGGGGTAAAACACTTTGATAGGTCCTAGTTTTAACTTATTTTGTGCTTTATAAAAGAGATCAATGTGAATTATCTCTTTCTTCTCAGTTGCTTTATTCAGTGTGTAAACGATTGAAATTAGGGCAAGCATCCAAGAAAGGTTGATTGAGGGTTTTCCAATTTTTAATTCCCAAGAAAGCTAAGATTATATTATATTCTTGAGAAGTAACCATGAATTATCTTTAGGTAAAGGAAAAGGATAGAAATGGATAACCTTAGTGCTAGTGCTTTTCTACTTCCTTTCTTATAAAAAAGGAAGAAAGAGTGAAGAGAAGTTCAATTTCTAACTATTTTTTCCTGACCTTTTTGACATAATCACACCACAAAAATTACAAGAGGTACACTCAAACTTTATAAGTTTGACCAAAATCACAATGGGTGCACTCAACTACTTTCCATGCTTTTCCTTTTCCTTCTATTGTGGATAAGAATCAATGTATTACTTTCACTAGGTATTTAGTAATTGATTCAATTATCATATTGTTTATTTTAGTTTAATGTTTTAGTAATTGTTAGCTCCATCCGAGCCTAATTTAGTTAGTCAACTATTAGTGTCTCTTATATGTTGTAAAAGAAAATTTGTATACTCTATCGATACATCTGTCCATCTGACTATCAACGTTGTCTTTTTGATTTTTGATATTGATCAAATATTGTTAACTTTTTTTTTTCAGAAGAAAATGTGAGAAAGGAAGAAAAATTTTCCAATATCTTGCAGATTCTCTCCAATCAATTAAGATCTTTCCATCTTTCTTTCCTTTCTTTTTATAAGATTAAGAGATAAAAATTGTGGGCAATTATTAAAACATCAACATTGTTTTTTTCTTTCCTTTTTTTTTATTTTTTATTTTTTATTTTAAATTTTTTATAATGAGAAGCTTGAGTCAAAATATGTACAATTTCTAATAGATAATTTGAACGTTTAATCCAAGGCATAATATTATTGCTCCTGTTCCTCTTCCTTGCCTTAGGTTTTAAACAGATAAAAGTGCAAATGCATTATAAAAATTCGATTTTCCAATCTAATATAAGTAGTAAAGTGTACTTTTGAAGATAAAATAATTTCCTGTCAAGATTTTCAAAAATAATATTACACCATGTTTTGAAAACTTTTCTTTTCCTTTTTACTGTTCAAACACGAGTCTCAAAATTCCCATTATGACTCCTTTGGAATCCTTCCAAGATTGACAACCAATTTTCGTGGAGGAATTGGAAACAAGCAAATCTTGACCAAATTCATTCAAAAATCTTATTAATGGGTCAAAGCCAAAATTGGAAAATTAAAAGAAAAGAAATTATATGCCTTTATTTTGTTTGTTTGGTAGAGATCATATCATGAGTTGCACATATCAAAACTACAAAACAATGAGATTTCTAAGCCTAAAAATATGAATTTTCATCAACTTTGTACATTTAGACAAATTCAAAATGACTGTCACTCTTGTAACATTAGAAGGTACATTCATTAAAAAAAATTGGTAATTTGAACCAAATGTTTAGGAATGATAATTGTATTTTGTTCTTGTTCTCTCACATGATTGGATCTGTTCCATTTCCTTTCTCTTCAGATTGTTGGATTCCATTTCCTTAGCTTTTCCTCTACATATGAAAGGCTTAAGCTTGTTGACATCAGATAATTTCACTGGTTTTAGCAAAAACTCCTCAGCTCCTTCTTCCAAACATCTGATTCAAAACAAAAACCAAAACCCATTTCAGATTACACATGAATTTTCTGGTTTATCATTTCAGATTTTAATTTGGTTAAAAAAAAAAATGATTCAAATTCTAGCAGTTTCCCTCACCTGTTGATTCTTGATGGAACATTCTCAGAGGACATAATCACAACAGGAATGTCTTTAAGTGAGTCAGATCCCTGTAAAACCAGATGAAAATTTCCTTTCAGATTTTCTGTTTGGAATGAGAGAAAAAACATTGCTTGGAAAGTGACAATCCAACCAGAAAACTAAGCCCATGTCTTGAAAAGAAGAAGAAGAAACTTGCCTTGATCTTTCTGAGAAGATCATAGCCTGTCATTTCTGGCATACAGTAATCTGTAATTATGAGATTAACTTCAATTTCCTGCATCAAAGATAAACAAATCAAACAATGCCCAAAAAACAAGACCAGATTAAAACCCAACTTGGTAATTGTTAACTAACCTGATGATGGTGATTATTTTCATGGGAAACAGGAGAATGGGTGCTTCCATTTTTCTCTCTAACCAAACCCAGAAGCTCCAAAGCTTTGCTTCCAGAATCCACAGCAGTAACTGTGAAGAAAAACAAAACAACCCACAAGTTAAATCACCACTCAACCCAACCAATAGACTATTTAATCATTTATTCTCAAAGTTCCCTTCTAGACTTGAAAATCAGCACAAGACCTAGCAAGTTAAATCACCACTCAACGCAACCAAAAGCTTATGCTAATAGACTATTTAACATTTATTCTCAAAGTTCTCTTGTGGGCTCGAAAATTGGAGAGAAAACCACATTCGATATCATTTTAAATTACCATTCAACCCAACCAAAAGCTTATGCAGATAGACTATTTAATCATTTATTCTCAAAGTTTTATTGTGGCTCAAAAATCAGCACAAGACCTAACAAGTGACAATCAACGATAATTGAGGAGAAAATCACATTAGCACAAAACCTAACAAAAAGCTTAATGCAGATAGGCCATTAAATCATCTATTCTCAAACTTTCCTTTCCTTACTAAGCTTGAAAATTAGCACAAAACCTAACAAGTGACTATAATGGCATTCCATATCATATTAAATCACCACTCAACTGAAAAACTAACTTAAAAGGACAGGTTACATCAACAATATCACATTCTCAACACCAGAAGTAAGAAAAATAGAATGAAAATAGAACTCAAGAAATCAGAGATAGGCTTCAGTAGCAGAGTACCATTGAAGGAGGAAGTTTTGAGCAGCCTTTCAATCAGCTTCCTATCAACAAGGCTGTCATCAACAGCCAACACATGAAATTGAGCCTCTGCAGAAACAAGAGCCATGGAAATTCTTTCAAATCAAAGGAAGAAGAAGAAGAAGAAGAAGAAGAAACAGAGAGGGATTTGCGAAGAAAGCAAGGAAGAAGACAGGGTTTATAAATGGAGACGAAAGAAGGCATGGTGTTAGATTAGAATGAGATATGGAGAAATCCTTTGCAAATTGTGACAGTTTGGAAAGGGAGATCCGACAGATTTTGTTACAGAATCTCGCGGATCTTTTAGGGTTTGATTTTTTTGAATTCAACAAGAAGCAAAGAAGAAGGTGCTTTGCTTTGATTTTCCTTTTCTTCTTCCCAATTTTCCTTTTTTTTTTTAAAAAAATTATTATTTCTTTGGACTTTTTTCCATTTCTCAATTATTATATGCTTTGACTATTTGGGTCTTTTTTTTCTCATTACGCCAACTAACAATTTTGGTGGCCAACATTTTTATCAAATCTTTTCTATTTATTAGAAGAGGAATAATAAATACATGTCATTTTAATTAAACAAATCATTAACTATTAATTAGTTTGATTTGATGGCACTAATCCATCTTTTTTTTTTTTTTTTTTTAAACTTTTAAGGGTAATTAATGATTGAGTTGGATATTGATTGAAATAACCATTATGATGTGAATTGATGTGTTTTATTTTCTACCATATTTATATTTATTTTTTAAGGTGTCAATTTTGTAATACTTTTATAACAGAATTTTCATTAAGATATATATATTTTTTGAGGGAGTTAAAAAAAATGTAGTTATATATATACATTATAAAAAAATACAAATAAAAGAGTGGAGGTAGAGGATTTGAATCTATACTATACCCAATGAAGAATAATAGCTAATTGACACATTTGAGTAGTGTCCAAGATTACTTCATATTTTAAATTTATTAGTTCTTATATTCTTAAATTTTGTATTATTCAAGTATTAGTTGATTATAACTTATAAACTATCAATTCGAGTATAGTTTAGTGGATAAAATACTAATTAACATCTCAAATGTCGATGATTCGATCTCCCAACCCGCAATGGTTGAACTAAAAAAAAGTTTTTAGAAAATGCTCTTGCCACTAATAAAAATAGCATATGTCAACATGAGAGTAACTTAGTGGATAAGACACTCATTACCTTTCAGCTTAAGGTTAAAAGTTTGACACTAATATTTTTCGAACCAAAAATAATAATAATGAGCAACCAAAAATCCAACTTAACAAGATGAAAAATAGAAATGTATAACATACTATCCTTCTTGTATTTACTTTTCAACAAAAATGTCTTAAAACTCGATTTAAATACATAAATTTTCTTCAATGTGACTTTTCTTTAAAGTATGAAAACAAAATGTGCGTCATGAAACTTAGGTACATATTTAATCTCTATGGAAAAATGATATCCAATAAACTTTACCCTAAGTACAACAATAATAATGAAGATTTTTTTTTTCATGTAAACAAACTAAATAACATAATAACTTTTTTTTTTAGGGAATAATAACATTTTTTTACTTCAACATGAAGAGATAAGAATTTGAACATTTAACTTTTTTGTCGTAGTATATGCCTTAATTAGCTGAGTATAACTCAGATCGGCAAATCAACATAGTAACTAAAGCATATGAATTGCCAAAATGAGTATAGCTCAACACTGGTATAAAGAATGTATTAACGACCAAGATGTCTGTTGTTCGGATCCTCCCACTCCCATATTGTACTTAAAAAAAAAAAAAACTAAAGCATATGGATTGAAAATATAATCTAACATGTTTCTTTATGATAGCTAAAGGGCGTATTGGCCTATTGTAGGACTCTTGATCCTTAATCTTCAACCACATGCACTCGCCAGCACTTTCTCAATTCAAATTCCAGTGGATCTTATTTTCCCAAATTATTGAGATCTTGTCATCAAATTTTGGATTTTTACAATTTTTCTTTCCCAAATAAAATTTGGATCGAGTATCTATATAAAACAAAATTAAATTCCTTTTAACAAAATCTGAAAAATAAAATCTCTGCCACCTCACGTTTATTTGATCGATTTTTATTGTTTCAATTCATATAATTTATGTTCATCTTTATTAAAAAAAATGAAAATAAGAAATTAAGATGGACTTTGACCATTGAACTTGAATTTCTATCAAAATCCTATTCTCTTTCCAATCACATTGTGTGTATGTGTGTGTATATATATACATAATTTTTACTGTTCTATTTCTGTAATTTTTCTTCCAAAATATTGTGTGCTAAATGTTAATTCAATTGGTCGGTGGAGAAACTTGAGACCTTCCATTGACAAAAATTTGATATATTATGATCCCATTAATAAAATGTATTTTAATATCAAACAACATTTTATTAATACAAATTAAAGTTTAGTGAATTTGGTAATCTTTAGAACAGAATATAAAAATGATAAAAAAAAATTATTTTGAGAGAGAATTATTGGTGGAAATATTGCATGTTTGAGTTGAGGCATAGCTTCACATCTCAACTTTCTTTACTCATTTTACCAAAAAGATAAAAGGAAAAAAAAAACATTGAATATTTGATTAGATCATGAACCAATGGCATCCTTATCCCAAGGCCAATTATAGACCTAATTAAATTGGAAAAAAAAAAAAGACAAAGTGTGTTTGGATTTCAAACTATTGAGATAGAGAATTCAAATCAGTAAATTCAACTATAAAAATTTGGAAGTGTTATCGTACTTCCCTTTTTTTTTTTTACAAGAAAGTTTTTTCAACTTTCCAATCTCTGTGTGATGAGAGGTCGAAATTGAAGTTCAAAATGAAAATGTTTTCTCCCTCTCTCCCTTTGTACAATTGATTCCCATTGGCAACTTTTTCATATCTCAAGAAATACGTGCGTGTCTATGTCATCTTTTATTATATCTTTTCTAACATCGTTTTACATGTGATACTCACATTTCTATTTGTAGAAGCATATAAAAAATGTTGTAACTTATAATATGATAAATTTGTAATTAATATTATTTTTTTAAAAGAAAGAGACATTTTAAAATAATCAATATATGATAAAACATAAGGACTCATTTTTTTCTTTTATAATTTAAACGTTCACGCTAATTATTCTATTTCAGCACCTAACTTTTAAACATTCTATTTTAATTTTTCGACTCTACATAATATTATTTTAGTCATCATTTTCTTTATAATTTATTGAATGAAAACATGAAATAGGGGTACGATTTTTTACTCATTTACATATAATGAGTAGATGTCTAAACTTGGACAAAAATACCTTTGGAACCACATGTAAATGATCAAGCATAAGGGTTTCCAAACAAATTCAAACATTTTATGAAATGATAAATAGAAAATTAACCATAATAACTAAAACAATATTTTATACAAAGCATAAGAAATCAAAGTATACAAAACATTTGATAGTTTGAGATCAGAATTTAAATTTAAAAAAATAGGTAGGTTTTAATTTAGAGATAAGTATATCATATAAAAGTGAAGGGAAGTTGAAAATGACCCAGTCCTAAGTAGACAATGACCCAATCCTAACCCTTTTGGCCAAAAAGAAGTGATTCTTTTTTAAGTCTTCTTGAACATGTGAAACTTTTTTTTTGATGTTATTTTAACTAATTGATTAAACTATTTAGTGATCAGAGAAGAAAGATTTTGTTTAAACTTATCCATCCATCTTTTCCTTGACCTATAATAATAAATATGAAGTATATGAAATAAATGAACGCAATAAAATAAGAGTGGTTTAAATCTTTATTTTAGTCTTGAACTTTTAACGTTTATTCCATTTTGGTCTCTGAACTTTTAGAATGTCCATTCTAATCTTCAAAATTTTAAAAAATAATCATTTTGGTTCATAGACTTTCATAATGTCTATTTTAGTCCCTAAACTTTTTAGAAAACAATCATTTTGATCCTTGTTCAATTAGTTTTCCACAAAAATTCACTTGCCCAATACTCGATTTTCATTTATGTGATTTAAATATATGTTCACATTAACACGTTAGTACATGTACTCAAAAAAATGTTATTAATTTGTTAAAATAAAAAAGGAAGGACCAAAATGGTTACTTTTTAAAAGTTTATAGATTGAAATGGACATTTTAAAAGTTTAAGGATCAAAATGAATATTTTGAAAGTTTAGGGATCAAAATTAAATAATAATCTTGAAGGTTTAGGGACCAAAATGGAATTTAAACCAATAAAATAAAAGTGGGAGATGTATGAAATTCCTATGCTATCTTCCAATGCCTTTTTGGAAGATTAGTTGCATCACATGAATCCCAAAATTATAGTGTTGAAAAAAGATCAATCAAAGATGGGATTAGATAATCTTTTTCTTAGTTTGAATTCTCATTCTCCATGTGTGTTCATGTCTTTTTCAGATTCAATTCATTAATTTTCTTTCTATCGTTATTAAAATATATATAAAAATATTTTCTGTTTTAAAGTTCTTTATTGAGTTTAAAAACATTGTTTTTAAGATATGGAATGAAAAGCAAAAAGTTTATAGAGAATATAGAATTATTGTATGTTAGAAAAATGTTATCCTTGGTGCTCCTTTCCGTAAAAAGAAAAGTTAGGTTATAAATTAGTTCAAATATTTTGATTATTCTGTTGTCTTAGCTTATAAATATTAAATTTTAATTTTGATCTTATAAATTATACTTAAATTTTGTTCCTACATTAATCAATTAATAATTTTTTTTTTAAATTTAACTACATATGAAGTGGAGAATTTGAACTCCTAATCTCTTGACCGAAAAAGTATATGTCTTAACCAGTTGAACTATGCTCGGATTCACACGTTGATACCACATATGATTTATAGAATAAATTTTGGTTGAGCTAACCTTTTATTTAAAATATTTGTAACTATTTGTCACATCTCACTAATTAATTAAAACAAACTTATCTAATGAATATATGTTGTCAACATTTGAATGGAAATAAATATTTCATTTTTCATTTTTCAAAGAAAGTATTGTTTTGAAGAGCAATGAATAATAATATCGATCCAATACCCCAAGTTTTTTGTGGCCCAAAAGGTTAGGTGGGCTCTTTATTAAGTAAGGATTTCATATATATAGCACGTGTCATGTGTAAATCTTGGATATGGTTGCTCCAAAAAAAAAAAAAAAAAAGTATATGGTTTTAGTACCTAAAACATTAAAGTCAAGATAAGATGAATTTTATTTACTTTTCCACTCATGTCTTCCATTGTGTTAATGTGATTTTTGTGATTTGTAATTTATGTCATAAATTAGGCACAATTAGGTTACTCTCTTTATTTATTTTTACATTATTGTGTATAAGTTGGATGTGGTACTCTTTCTTGTAAAATAATGAACACAATTAATCAATACAGTAAATAACATGGTATCAAAGTCCTACTAATTTTAGGGTTTTGTATTACTGATAAGCCTTAGTATTAAGGTTTATTTAACTGTCATAAGCTTAAAATATACTTGTTTGCTTTAGGGAGAAAGTTGGTAAATGCTTGAAAAAACATCAATAACTTGTGAGAAGTGCACTTGAAAGAAAGAATGAGGGAAAAGGGAAAGGTAAACTAAACAGGGTTTCTTTTTAGTGCATGAAATTTGAAGATTGCAGAATTGAAATTGCAATATGAAATAGCAATCTAGCAACAACGAAAAAGAATAAAAAAAAGAGGAAAAATGTTGATTATGGAAAGTGTTGATTTCCTGCACGAAATTGATGGGATGATGGACGAAATTGAAGAGGCTGCCAACCCTAATAAGAAGAGCATAAAAGAGGACGAAGAGGGACGAAAAAATGATCGATTTTTCAGCTCCAAGTTTCGCTCAAGCTCGTGGGTTTTCTTTTTTATTTTTTCTGTCAAAAATTCGAGAGTTGCTTAGATTTTTGTGTTATGTTTTTCCCTTGGTTTTTCGATTCAACCCAAATGAAAATTTGGGTTGTGATGATTCATTCTTTCCTAGAAATAGTCAGGATTGAATCAATTGAATACCAATAAGAGAAATCGTGACTGGTGGAATGTATCTTTAATATTATTACTTCTTTTGAATTAGGGTTTTGTTTCAAGTTAAGTAGAGTTGTAATTTTCATAATTTTCAATTCCTTGCACTCTGTGTTATTGTTGGATTCAAGTTTAAATTGAAGAAGTTTTGGAATTCATTTCATTAGAATTTTCGTGGTTATGGGTTTTAGCATGTAAATTATTTCTAGAATTTGTTTTGTGGTATTTGAATTAATTACTAAAACTTCTTAGGGGGTTCAAGAATGTGAATTCCCTATATGAAGTAAATCAAGACTAAATCACAATGAAAACTAAGCCTATATTTCAATTGTTTGCTTGTGTTGAATAAAATGCTTTTGAGATTCTATGTTGATCAATTAGGGTAACAAATTAAGCTTGGATCTAATACTGGCAGGGTTAGTGACAAGAGGATTTCGCACAAGCGATGAAGACAAGAGCTTAGACATAAGCCAATCTTTACCCTAGACATAGAGGCAAAAGACTCCAAAACCCGTAAAATTATTGAGCCAAATTATCTAAGATAGAGGGACTATAGACATATAAGTTACTCACTTAGTCTCCTAAAAACCTAATTTCAAGGTGAATAGGAGTAACAATTTTGGTTTACAATTGTGTGTAGAGTAGGTGATGAGTTTCATATTTTATGTATTTTTAGCCCTCTAAACATAGGTTATTTGTAAGAATTCATGTTTATATGTCCATAATTGTTAGCAAATTGATATGAGAATATCCCAAATGAGTAAAAGTGTTTTTTTTTGTGATGAGAGATCTGAAATGAGAGGAAAAGAGTTGAATTTTACTGATTTTTGATGTTTTTATGCAAAAAACTGTAAACTGCCAGAATTGCGACTCCAATTGCAACTACAATTTTTCTTGGAGATATAATTCCTAAAAATCAGGAGGAAATCTAGAAATTGAATTTCATGCTGATATTTGAAGATATTCTCCATGAATCAAGCTCATAAAGTTTCGATTCTTGCCTTAAACATACGTGGAGCAAACCTTAGCATTTGGAGGCTATAAATATAAAGATTCAAGCCATAGAAAAGTCGTCCAAGATCATTTTCACGACTTGAAGACCACTTTACTTTCTGCACTTTTTATTTTTTGTTTTTTTGACTTAAAGGAGGAAGAACGTTGCCCAAACTTCAATCAATCCCTGTAGCAAGTCTAGGGTTGTGAAGATCTTTGAGTTTAGTTGGATAAGAGATGTGGAAGTTATCTCGTTGAGTCTCAATTTTTCTTTGTATTTGCAAGTTTATTTTTCTGTTTTAGTTCTTTAATTCCAGTACTTTGAATTCTGTTATTTTACATTTAGTTCTTTGTCTTTAATTTTTGTAGTCTTTTACTTTACAACAAGTTATTTCAATAAAGTTCTTCATTCAAGTTTACGTTTTGGCACTTTATTTTTCAGCTTTTATTTTTACTTCTTTTTATTCCTTAAGTTAGTATGTGTTGCTTTTCTCTTAATGTTTTGTTATTTATTTTCTCAATCATGAGCTAATTCTGTCCTTAGGATTCAGATATGTGGATGCCCTAAGGATTGGAAGCTTGACCTAAGATGTAAAAGTAACTTTGCTCAATTCCATAACATTGTTTGCTTTTATTGATTATCATTCTTATTGTGAATCTAGCTTGATCACCTAGGTTAACATACAAAGATCGAGTTTAATACTGAAATGGTTAAATGAGATAACGTGTTCATACAAAGTAATAGAGGAAAGGGGCTTAGACATAAGCACTTGTTTTTTACCCTAGACATAAGGCGAAACTTCTAAGACCAAGGGTTGTATTCTCATTAAACTAAGTTTGTATTAGCCATAGACATATGGTTTAATCACTTAGGCTTCTAAAAGGTTTTTTTCATTAAAATCAAATAGAAGTTGAACCCGGTTTACATTGCTTGGTGTTTGAGTAAAGATTGCAATTGCATTTTAGGTCACAATTCTTTTTTAAGGGGAAAAATCATGTTCAGATTCCATCTTTTTATCATTTGTTTTTTAGTACACTCACAACCTTCCCTATTTATCCATATTGGTTACCGAGGTTGCTTTGTGTGAACATCTTTGCCTTAATTTTGGATTTTGTGGTATCCATTCTCTGTGGGATCGATACTCTGGAATATTTCCTATTACTATTTGTTTGACAGTGTGCACTTGCACTGGGCTGAAGACTTTTTCTATTCAAAATTTTTCTTCTAAAAGCCCACATGTTTCCAGTCGACCAAGTTTTTAGCGTCGTGCAGAGGAACGACATTACTAACAAAATTTAATTTTGCAGCATAGATTGTGAACAGATTGCAACTGCAATTATCCTTTTCCCAAGAGAAAGCACGATTCTTGTTTACATTATTTTGCAGGTTGAGGGAGAGTGAATGCAAGAGAAGAAAAACACAACATAAGGTTTGATTGCTTGAGATAATCCATAGGATGGAAGTAGACGTCATTGCAACATTGAGTGCACAAGCTTCATCATTAAGCTACATGCTGGAAACATCAATGATGAGAAATCGCATAGCTCCTATTATTCTTATCTCTTCTATTTCTTGTGTTTATTGTAAAGGAAGTCATTTATTTGAAAATTGTCCTTATAACCTTGATTCTTTATATTATAGATTTCTACCCAGTTTTGCAAACCAACATCAGTACAAGTATGCCTAGCAAGGAAAGATGATTCCAAAAGAGCCTAGCATCGAAGAACTCATGAGGGAATATATGGCAAAGAACGATGTTGTGATGCAGAGTAACGATACTGTGATGCAAAGTCAAGCCACATCTCTACGAAATTTGGAGATCCAGGTGGAATAAATTGAAAATGAATTGAAGAACAAGTCTCAAGGAATCTTGCTGAGAACATAGAAACTTCAAAATAAGAAGAAAAAGAACAATGCAAGGTGGTGACACTTAGAACTGAATTGAAACATGAAGACCTTGAACTCATTAAATAATGACTTGGATTGGTAACACTTCTATCCCTGCCATTCATGTTCAATTTGATGCTTTTGATAATGCCAAGAACTTTGAGATTTTTTGTCTACGCATTTTCAAACAGTTGGGCTTGCTCATTATTATCAATTGCACAATACTCTTGTTAGTCTCAATCAAGATGTTGGTCAATATGTAAATGAGTATCTTGTTATGCTTCAACCTATTTGGACCCAATTGGATCAGGCTAAAATTAGTCCTAAGCATATGTGGTCGGGGTGTACACGCAAGCGCATGCGATCGAAGTAATATAAAATGATATGTGAGTACCAAGTATCGAATCCCACAGGAAACGGTGTAACAAAAATATTGTAAGCAAAGTGTAAGGAAAATTGCAACTTTGAAAACTAAAAATGCAAAAATAATGTTGGAATGGTGTGTTGGAAAAAGAAAAATTGCAGAATCTAATTGCAGAATTGAGAAATGACAATATTGGATAGTAAACTAAAATTTCAAAAGGAATTTAGATAAAGATGGGGCTCAAGAATGTCATTGCCCTAAGTCGTAATTGCAAGCCTAAATTGCAATTCCAACATACTCCACACTCAATTGTAAACCAAAATTGCTTATCCTATTCACCTCGAATTTAGGTTTTTAGGAGGCTAAGTGAGTGACTTATATGTCTATAGTCCCTCTATCTTAGATAATTTGGCTCAACAATTTGATGGGTTCTGGAGTCCTTAATCCCTATGTCTAGGGTACGGAATTGACTTATGTCTAAGCTCTTTTCTCCATTACTTGTGCGAAATCCGCTTATCACTAACCCCGTCGGTATTAGATCTAAGCTTGAGTTGCTACCCTAGTTAATCAAACTAGGATTTCAACGGAAATTTATTCAACACAAGCAAACAATTGAGATGCATGCTTGGTTTTTATTGAAATTTAGGCTACAATTACTTCTTAGGGAATTCACATTCTTGAACCCCCTAAGAAGTTTAGCTCGAATTGAAAGTAAAAATCTTACAACTAATTTTTGAAGAAAAATTCATATTAGAAAGTTGAGTAAATTGCCAATTAACACAAAATTCTATTCTAATTAGTATTACTTAAATGAACAACTTATGGTAATAAAAGCTAACACAATTCTGGGCAATTTAAGGAAAATTCTCAATGGGAATTAAGTCAAGAATCAAAGGTATTAGTGAGTTCCACTTTCTCCTCCCTTCAATTTCGATGAAGTTTGCAAATAATTGATGAACTTTTCTAAGGCAGAATGCAAACTTCACTAAAAATAGAGGCAAAAATGATACTTGATCTATGAATCCTCCCGTATTCCAATCGACTCAATCCCCACCAATTTCAGGAGAAGATTAATCTTAACAATCCAAGTATTACTTGAATCGGATTGGACAAACTAAAAAAATGCAGAAAATTTTCAGATTATGACAACCCATTGAACTTTATGAAAAACAGAATTTTAAATGAACAAACATGTAACACAAATGAAGAAATCAAAATAACATCTAGTTGTACTGCTAACACTGTTGGTATTACAAGAGAAACTCGAAAAAAAAATGAAAGACAGAGGCTGAACTCCTCGGCAAAAACAGAAAAAGTTGCAGAAAAACAGAAGCAGAAAAAAAAAGAAAAGAAAACCCACGGAAATTGACTCCAAAATTGCCTCCAAAACGAATGCTTAGCTCCTCCTCTTCTTCCCCATTTATCGGCCTTCATTAGGGTTGGAGATTGCCCAAATTTCGCTCTCCAATTCCTCCAATTTGTGTGGTAATTTAGTTTTCCATATATGGGTTTCTTTGCTTGCGCCAAAATTTTCAAGAGTCCTTGCCATTCAATGCTGTCCAGAATTGCAGAATCTGATTTTGCAATTTCCATAATTCCTGCAAACAAGATCAATTTATTTAGAACTCTTTTCCAAATGCCATCATATTCATTTCTTTCTTAATTTAGAGCAATCTTTCAACTAATTTCAATTGGTCTTAAGTCAAAACAAGAATATTTTAAGCAATTGAAAATTAAATAAGCCTTAATACTAAGGCTTATCAATATGTGTTTTATTAAGGTGCTCATGGGTATTCGTCTAGAATATGAGTCGGTTCATGTTGCTCTAGTTCATCGCAATCTGTTACCTTCTTTAGATGCAGCAATTCAAGAAATTTTGTTCGAGGAGAAACGATCTCATTTTTAGTTTTGAGGAGCCCGTCCTATGTCTAGGATCAAGCGTGACTTATGTCTAAGCTCCTTGCCTTATTGCTTTTACGAAATCCATATTCTTCTAACCCTTTTGGTGTTAGATTGGACTTAAAAGCAACCCAAGTTGATCATTCAAGGGTTCTAATGAAATAGTAAAATCAGTAAAAACAACTGATAAGCCTTAGGATGAAGGCTTAATTAACTCCCAATTGCTTAAAATATTCTTGTTTTGACTTAAGATCATTTGAAAATAGTGGAAGATTGCTTGAATTTAAGGAATAATTGAATGTGATAGCATTTGGAATAGAATTCTAAATAAATTGATTCTTTTTGCAGAAATTATGGAAATTGCTAAATCAGATTGCAAAATCTGATTTTGCAATTGTTTATGGAGCAGAGAATGTGAAAATTGCTAAATCAGATTGCAAAATCCGATTTTGCAATCCTGGGCAGAGAATTTATGGAAACTTCATTCGCGTGGACGAAGAAACCCATATATGGGAAGATCAATTTCCGCCTGATTTGGTGGAATTGGAGCACGAAATTTGGGCAATCTTTAGCCCTAATGGAAGCCTATAAATGGGGAAGAAGAATTGGAGCTAAGCATCGGATTTTTGGGAGCAATTTTAGACATAAATTTCGTGGGTTTTGTGCGAAGAAACCCATATATGGGAAAATCCATTTCTGCACGAATTGAGAGATTGGAGTGCGATTTTTGGCAAATTTCAATCCTAGAAAGATCTATAAAAGAGGAGGGAAGAAGCAAGAAGAATCAATTCGGATTTCCTCGGTCGATTTCAAGGATTAAGTTCGTGGGTTTTTGGTAGTTTTTTGGCACCCTCTGTTTTTCGATTTTCTGCTGCTTTTGGCCAATTTATTCAAGTTCCATCTCAGTTTTTTTCTTCAGTTTGTATTACAGAAACGTTGTTGAGCTATTTCTATTCTCATTTTGATGTATTCTGGATTTAAGTTCAAGTTTAATTCAAGTTAATTTGTGGGTATTTGTTCTAAAAAGCATACTCTGTTCATCTTCAATTTTTTTTCGTTCTTCTTCACCGAGGGTTTGTTCACAATGTTATCGAAATTTCTTTCTTTTATGCTGAATAAATTGTGGGGATTATCCCGTTGTCCTCGAGTTTTGTTTGATTATTGGATTGGATTGGAAGGAAGATCGATTACTATCATCTGTTTTAAGTTAGTTATTGTTTTACAAAAGCCCAATTTTCTCTTGCAGTTTATTACTTTTGTTGGGAGAAGGAAGTAAAACCCATTAATGCCCTTAATTCTTTGTTAAATTCCAATTGAGCATTTTTCCTCGAAATTTTTGGCCACTGCCTAGATTCTTATTACAACTTATGACTTTGATTGTTCAGTGAGCAAGTTGCCAAGATAATTTTGTTCCCATTATTTCACTTTGCCCATTATTAGTAATTTGCTCAAATTTCTAATATGAGTTTTTCTTTAGTTAATTGTTATATTTTTATTTTTAATATGATCTAAAACTTCTTAGGGGGTTCAAGGATGTGAATTCCCTAAAAAGTAAATGTAGCCAAAATTTCAATAAAAACCAAGCCTACATCTCAATTGTTTGCTTGTGTTGATTAAAATTCCATTGAGATCCTAGATTGATCAACTAGGGTATCAACTCAAGCTTAGATCTAATACCGACGGGGTTAGTGACAAGCGGATTTCACACAAGTGATGGAGAAAAAGAGCTTAGACATAAGTCAATTCCTTATCCTAGACATAGGAGTAAGGACTCCAAAACCCATAAAATTGTGGGCCAAATTATCTAAGATAGAGGGACTATAGACATATAAGTCTCTCACTTAGCCTCCTAAAACCCTAAATTCAAGGTAAATAGGAGAAGAAATTTTGGTTTACAATTGAGTGTGGAGTAGGTTGAAATTGCAATTTTGGCTTGCAATTACGACTTAGGGCAATGACATTCTTGAGCCCCATCTTTATCTAGAATTCCCTTTGAAATTGCATTTGCTAGGTCTATTTAGTTGTTATTCCAAGATTGCCATTTTAGATTCTGCAATTCAATTTTGCAATTTCTGTTATTTCCAATATTGTCATTTCTAGATTCTGCAATTAGATTCTGCAATTTTTCTTTTATCAACACACCATCCCAACACTATTTTTGCATTTTTAGTTTTCAAGTTGCAATTTTTCCTTACACTTTTGATTTACAATATTTTTGTTACTCCGTTCCCTGTGGGATTCGATACTTGGTACTCAGATATCATTTTATATTACTTCGATCGCATGCGCTTGCGTGTAACACCCGATCAACAACACAACGTTCATGTGATGCCGATTGCTTTGGTTTATTAGCTAAGCATCCTTACTTTAGGGCATTCATGTTCTTGAATCCGTATGTGGAATTTAGCTCATGATCTGTGAAAAATTGTGAGAAACATAGTTGAAACAGAATTTGGGTTTAACCGAGAGATAGAACTTTTTATTTAATAATGTAAAATCCGTACAACATGGGAAACTTTTCAATAACACAAACCGAAATACTATAAACCAACTCCAATACAAAAGAAACAACTAAAGACAGAATCGTAAATGATGAAGGTCTTTAATATTGGAGAAAATAGAATTGAAATTGCAAAACTAATAATTTTAAGCTAGACTCGATTACAAACCCTTCAATCAAATTCCCTTCTTCTCTTTCGAGCTAAGAGAATTCTTCACAACCTATGGATGAACCAAATGTTGGATTCTGGGTTTTCTCGAGAATAAAACTGACACAAAAGATACAAAAAGATGGAGAAAAACAGTAGAGTAGAATCGAATAAAAGAGCTAAAACGAAACTAGAATTACAATAAAAATAGAATTCTTGTCAACTTTCTTTCCTTCCCTTTAATCGAACTCAATTCAATTTTTTTTCAAGATGAATTAGGTCTTAACAATCTTAGATTTTTGTCCAGATTGGATTGAGTATGGAGGAAAAGAGAGGAAGAAGAAAATTGGACAGCAAGTGAAAAAGAAGAAAAAGTACAGAAAAATGGGTTTTCTTCAAAGGAGGAATTCCTTTTTTTGCCTTTGCTTTCCTCCATTTTATAGCCTTCAAGTATCTAGGGTTTTCTTTCTTGGTCACCAATATATTGATTTCTCAAAATTGTTACTTGAATTAATGATATTGATTGCACAAAATCTCTTAGATTGCTTGATTCACGAAAATCTTGGATCTGCCTTTCCTTGTTTGATTACTATAGCAATTGGTCAGCAATCGTCTAGAAATCGTCCCCTTCTTGTCAAAACTGCAGTCAAAAGTACTTTATTAGTGCAATTTTTTTTTCATTTATTGATTTTAATTTACTTGGGAAGATTCGTGATGCTATTGTTGGAATTTGAATGATTTATAAAGAAAATGCTAATAAATCCAAGCATAACCTCCATTTATGAGCTAAATAATTCTCAATTATGAGAAATATCAACAAGATAGACTCTTTGAGACACTAAAAAGGTTAGTATAAAAACTTGAGTTTGTTATCATCAAAATATTTTATTTGATTGAAGCCCTAAAGCTTACAATCTCCCCCTTTTTGATGATGACAAACCACTCAATAATGCCTATAAACTCATAAACATTCTTCCCTTTTTGTTATCACGAAAAAAATACAGACAGATAAAAATATGCTCCCCTCAATCACATAAATAATGTAAAAAAATGCTCCCCTTAATACAACATGGAGAAAAGGATGCTCCCCCTATCAACCATATTCTTGCTATTAGATGTGAAGGATACCAAGTGCAAGTCTATTTTTGCAAAATGCTACTTCATTTAAAGCTTTTGTAAGAATATCTGCTACTTATTTCTTTGTATGCACATAATTAATGACAATGTTTCTATTTTGCACATGCTCTCTAAGAAAATGATGTCTTATATCTGTATGCTTTATCCTAAAGTGTTGATTAGGATTTTTGGTTAAATTAATTGAACTACTATTATCACAAAAAAATAGGTACTTGTTCAAAAATTAAACCAAAATCACGCAAAGTATATTTCATCCATAAAACTTGAGAGCAACAATTGGCAACAACAATATATTTAGCCTTAGTAGTAGATAATGTAACAGAATTTTACATTTTACTATACCAAGAGATTAGAGAGCTACTTATGAAATGACAAGTTCCACTAGTACCCTTCCTATCAGTTAAACTATACCAGCAAAATCAGCATCATAATAAGCAAGAATAGGCAATTAAATCTAAAGATGCATTCTTAGGATACCATAAACCTAAGTCAATAGTGGCAAACAAATATTTAAAGATTCTTTTTACAGCATGCAAGTGTGATTCTTTAGGACAATATTGAAATCTGGCACACGTGCATACACTGAACATAATACCAGACCTACTCACAGTTAAGTAAAGCAAGGATCCGATCATATCTTTATAAACTTTAATATCTACGTTTTTACCTTTTTCATCCTTATCAAGCTTTGTAGTGGTACTTATTGGGGTCTTTGCTACTTTTGCATTATCAAGCTTTGTAGTGGTACTCATCTGATTTTAGTTTCATTTCAAAGGTCTTGTTTCATTTGAGCTGCTATTAGAGTCGGCTTAAGATATAGGCAAATGAGATAGTTGTCTGCACCTCTCAATCTTAGAAGGTCCCATTTTTCTAGAGTTTATATATTTGGTTTAAATGCTATTTTTGTTCATTTTAATCTCTAATACTTTTATAGTTTTTATATCCATTTTGGTCTTTATACATTCAAAACTTTGATTTTTGGTCCCTATCCTTTTAAGAAGTGACCTTTTATTTTTTATTTTTTCTCTTTATTTTTATTTTTTGCTTTCACAAGTTCAACCCAAAATAAATTTGTTGAAATATTATCATGTCTTTGTAGAAAAAGAAAAATTCATTGTGTATAGAATTTTGTGTTGATATTTTTTTAAATTAAGAACAAACAATCATTTTAAAATAGTATAGGGAACCAAAATTGGACATGAGTAAAATGGTCACAACTAAATTACAAGTTTTCCATTATTTTGACTATGCATACATTTTAAAAGAGTTCTTTCAATCTCCCTAAAATGTTTGAAAACAAAAACTCATTTACTATTTCATTTTTTATGTTGTATTTTCTTTTCTTAATTTCTATCATCAAAATCTAACTTGTCATGATTGTATCTTCATATATCCTCATCAACTTCTTGTACCATGGACAACCACTCCTTTTTAACTTTCCTAGCTTTCTTGTTAACCTACAAAATTTACCCATTCAATTATCTCTCTCAGTATTTTATTTTAAATCATAGAGTGGCAACAAAAAGTAATAATAGTTATTAGAAGAATACATTAATAAGATTAGTTCACTACTCCTCTTCTAATGTAATAGTCATCAAAACAGAATCCCAACCTTTTTCTGTAATATCATTCACAACAACCTTTTGAAATCTTTATAAAGTTGTCTAAGATTGTTAAACTTATTTTTCAATTGATCATGAATATAATTATATCATGTTTTAGCAAATAGTGTTCTTTGATCTTTCATATAAGTCCAACTAGTTCTAGTGAAGGTTGTAGTTGGGTGATTTCCTTTCCCACTTCTTTCTTCCATTGAATCAATAAAAATTCTCATTTTTAAAAGACCATGAGCCATTACATTTTGATACATATCGATTTGAATAACATCATTAATACAACTCGTCTTCATGAGTCATGAATAATAATATGTACAAAAACTAATAGACATGGACCAAAGCCAAATAATCACAACTCACAACATGAAGGTACAAAAACTAGAAGTTCACCAAATGAGATTTAAACCAATAAAATTTATTTTTGAATCTCAATCTAATTTAGGTGTGGACTACTGATGAACCCTTTGAGCCAATCTTATTTTCTGAAAACTAATAAAAGGTATCTAAAGAGAGAAAACACAGTAGTTAAAAAAAATGAATGTGAACTACTCATTAACCTTATTGGCCAAGAAAGAAAATGCAGTAGTTCAATTAACAACAATAATTGAAGAAGAAATTAAAACTTCAGTGGAAACTTTGAGAGTAGTTATCTTCCAAACCTGAATTAGCTAGTAGGAAGAAACCTCCCATTTCAAGGGCCACGTTCTTGAATATAAAAGACCAAAAATATCCTCAAGTGTCCAAGGTCCTTTCTATATCAATACTAGTCTTTTTGCTAGTCTCCCTTGCCTTAGCTTCTTCTTCAAAACTTTCTAATTGACCAATTTTCCAGGAAAATTTCCACTACAAGGGTTGAAATTGGTTCCTCATTGCCTTTGAAGAGAAAACAGAGCATGTTTCTAAAACCTATAAAGATTGGAAAATATGATGTTTCTGAAACGAAAGATTAAAGATTTTCAAAAATTCAAGGATTGGAAAAGGGAAAATCAAGGATTGTGAAGCTTACTCATTCATAATTCAAGGGCCCCTTTCCGCCGATTTGGATGGAGTGGAGTCGGATTCAGCGGAAGCCATTGGAATCCTCAACAAGGAAGATCTCGATAGAACTGAAATCAAAAGCATTGCTAATGACGTTACCGATCTGGTTCGAAAGTTGGGAGAGGTGACGTTTCTGAAGTGTCCCCGATCCGATCGATCAATACAGCCGCGAAGAAGTGTCTGTTTTTTTTGGGTTTCTTTGTACTTGTAATGTAACCCTTTGGGTTTACTCTCCCTTAAAAGAGGAGTTTGGTTGTGGTTAGTTGGATGGTGTTTAATGAAGTTTTTTTTTTTTTTTTTTTTTTTTAAATCCCTTAATTTTGGATTTAGTTTCTCCATCCAACTTTTCGTTAATTATTAATGGAATGTTGGCGTGACATTTCTTTTTATTAAAAAAAAAAATAATATTTTTTTAAAAGTGAAAAGATATATTTTTTTCTTTTTCCTTTCTTCTTTCTCTCTCCTCCCATCTTTCTTCCTCCTTCATCCATGGTCGCCGCTGTCCACATTGTTCGCCGTTCACGTCACCTCTTCCTTTTCTTTTTTATTTTTATTTTTTTTTATTTATATATATATTTCTTCTTCTTTCTTCTCCCTTCTTTCTTCTTATTCTCTTTCTCTCCCTTCTTTCTTCTTCCCCTTCTTACATTTAATGCAAAAACAAAAAAAATTTACACGGCCACATTCCATTAATAATTAACGGAAAATTAGATGGAGGGACCAAAATGCAACCAAATTCAAAACTCAATGGCTAAGGCCCAAGCCCCGTTTGATAACCATTTGGTTTTTGGTTTTTGAAAATTAAGCCTATAAATACTACTTCGACCTATGAGTTTCCTTATTTTATTATCTACTTTTTGCCTATGTTTTCAAAAACCAAGCCAAGTTTTGAAAACTAAAACAAATAATTTTCAAAATCTTGTTTTTATTTTTGGAATTTGACTAAGAATTCAAATGTTTTCTTAAGAAATATGAAACCCATTGTAGAGAAATGATTGTTGGAATAGAAATTTTGGCCAATCAAAAATTGTTATGTCATTAATTTAAATTAGTGGCAAAATTATTTATTTAATTAGGGATTATTTAAATTTGCAAGTATCCCTAAATTAAATTAAAGTAAATCTCAATATGCAATTGGGTTATATGAAATTTGGGCCGATTTTAGATAAAGCCCAAATGGGAGGCCCTAATCGAGCAAAGTGTAGGCCTAAAGTCAATAAGTCCTAGCCCACAAGGCTAGGCCCAAGGTTAAACAGGCCCAGTCCAATAGTCAAGCCCAAGCCCATCTGGAGGTCCTGAGGACTCTATAAATAGAGACCCCCTCCTCCATTTTGGGGGTTCAGAAATTGGAGATCTTAGAAAGAATTCAGAAACAAAGGCTAGAAAACTCTTTGAGCTCTTGAAGATCAAACACCTCCTGAACAAAGAACACTTCTTCGAAGATCAAGAACACTTCTTCGAGACCCCAAGAATCCATTGAAGCTTCAATCTCGAGAATAAGCTCTACAGCCCTCAAGTGAAACATACAAGCAAGAGAGAGAATCAGAGGATCAAGTATTAGAGATTGTATTCCACTACATTCAAAATCAATACAAATACAAAGTTTCATTTGCACGTGTTCTTATTTCTTCACCGAAATTCACGTGCGAACAAATTGGCACGCCCAGTGGGACAATCTCTACCTCTCATCTCTTTCTCTTCCAAGTAACGCAATGGCACCAAAGAAAGCTGCATTGAAGTCTACTGCTTCAAGCAACACACACATGGGACCAGTTACTCGCAGTCGATCTCAAGGGGTTGAAATAAACGAAGAGCGAACCCCTGACGCGATTGAAAACAGAATTGTTAAATTGATCGAAGAATCTTCCAAGGACAAGGTTGTTGTCAAGGACAACCCGTTGTTTGATCAATCCACTCCTACTGTCAGTCAATCGAAGACGACATCAAATCCAGATGTGATGTCTGTAATGATGGTCGATGTAGATTCCGATGAAAGGATGGCAGAGATGGAAAGAAAGATCAACCTCTTAATGAAGGCAGTCGAAGAAAGAGACCAAGAGATTGCCTATCTAAAAAATCAAATGCAAAATCGAGAAGTTGCTGAATCGAGTCAGACCCCTACTGCAAAGAAAAGTGACAAGGGGAAGACTATCGTTCAGGAAGATCAACCACAAAACTCAGCTTCGGTTGCTTCTTTGTCAGTCCAGCAACTGCAGGATATGATTATGAGCTCCATTAGAGCTCAGTATGGTGGACCCACCCAGAATTCTCTCATGTACTCTAAACCGTACACTAAGAGAATTGGCAACCTAAGAATGCCTGTCGGATACCAGCCTCCAAAATTCCAGCAGTTCGATGGGAAGGGTAATCCTAAGCAGCATGTCGCTCACTTTGTTGAGACATGCGAGAATGCTGGAACTCGCGGTGACCTTCTGGTTAAGCAGTTCGTCCGCACTTTGAAAGGCAATGCCTTCGACTGGTATACTGATCTTGAGCCTGAGACGATTGATAGTTGGGAACAGTTTGAAAGAGAGTTCCTTAATCGCTTCTATAGTACGAGGTGAACTGTCAGCATGATGGAGCTCACCAATACAAAACAGCGAAAGGGCGAGCCTGTTGTCGATTACATCAATCGCTGGAGAGCTCTAAGTCTCGACTGCAAAGACCGACTTACCGAACTGTCCGCTGTGGAAATGTGCATCCAAGGCATGCACTGGGGACTGCTCTACATCTTGCAGGGGATAAAACCTCGTAGCTTCGAAGAGTTAGCAACACGAGCTCATGACATGGAGCTAAGCATTGCTGCCAGAGGAAGTAGAGACCTTCTAGTCCCTGATGTAAAAAAAAAGAAAAGAAGAAAGTGAAAAGCACCGAGAAAGTTTTGAAGCGTGCTACTACAAAAGAATCTATGGTCGTCAATATGACCCCTTTTAAATTAACTCCGAAAGGAAAAGAAGTCAAGACGGAGAAACAACCAGATGGGGGCGAGAGACGTTGCTTAACTTTAAAAGAGAGGCAGAAAAAAGTTTATCCATTTCCAGACTCTGATGTTCCAGACATGCTGGAACAGTTGCTGGAAAAACAACTTATTCAACTGCCTGAATGTAAACGACCCGAGGAGTTAGGAAAGGTAAATGATCCTAACTACTGCAAATACCACCGAGTCGTTAGCCACCCTGTGGAGAAGTGCTTCGTGCTCAAAGGGGTGATTATGAGATTAGCTCGCGAGAAGAAAATTGAGCTAGATCTTGATGAAGTGGCTCAAACAAATCATGCGGCTATAATGACTCAGCCCAGAGTCCAGTCACCTACAAGATCGTCTTACGAGGGAAAAAGAAGCCTCATTCAGTTCGGATCCTTTGAACCTATTGCTGTTTGGTCAAAGGAAGAACCCCAAATCAAGAACTATCAAGAGAAGGGCCTTCAAAAGAAGTACATCCAAGAAAATGATGAAAAGACTAAAGATGAAGACGAAGGCTGGACTGTTGTGACTCGTCGTAAGAAGCGACAATAAAGCTATGCTCAAAAAAAATCTCGGCTATTTCGGGAGCATAAGAGAAAAAGAAAGTCACAAAGGAAGAAAGGAAAAAAGAATACAAGGAAGCTCGCATGTGTTGCGAAAGAAGATGAGGATCTCTTCCAGCCTCGACAACAAATAACTCTGGAGGAATTTTTTCCAAAGAACTTTCTAAGTGTTGGACAAGGTGAAGCACTTGATGTGATTGCATGTCATGTTGTCAGCACAAGTGAGGATCCTCCAAGCTCATATGGGGTGACAACTGAGCTAGAGAACTTATCCTCTTTCAGTATAGAGGACCTGTTGTCACTCCCTCAAGCAGCTAAAAGCGCTCTTATTGAGGCGCTGATAGACTGATAAGGAAATGCGCAGTCAAGAATATCATGAGGGAAGTCTACGAGATGAAAATTCAGCCCAATCAAGCTCAACCGAAGCTCAAACTAAAAGTCAATGGAAGTCAGCTCTAATTCAACCCAATCATGAGACAATCATTATGCCACAAGGTCCAATGACAAGAGCTAGAGCTAAGAGACTGCAAGAAGCATTGAATATCCATCTCCAAGCTAAGGTGTCTATACAATGTGAAGAGTTGAAACTTTTCAAGCTTGATGGAGCACCTTTTCAACCAAGAGTCATGATGAATCTAAAAATCCAGATTCATTCACATTTATAATGCATTATGTATCTATTTATTCCATGTATTTACATTTAAGAAGATTCATGTATGGAGTTCAAGGGTTGGGGGATGTATTTAGACCACATTAGTGAAAGGTTGTGTCCTTTCAAGATGACTTTTCAATTAGTATAAATAGGGATGTAACTTTGTCATTTGGAGACATGATTTAGTTGAATGAAAACTTGTTCTCTCAAGATTGAGACCCTTCCAAGCATTTCTTGTAGTAGAATGCAACCGAGCCATTCAATCCAACCTTGATCAAGTTAGATTGTGGAGTGACTCAATCTAGAACAAGATTCCCCAATCTTGCTTCTAGATCATTGATCTAAGAGGTAATCAATTTCTGGCCTATCTCTTGGTTGATCCAAAATTCGTATAAGGAGGTGTTAACTTCTTAATTCAAGGGTTCTTGCTTAATCAAGCTTGGATCTTTGGGGTGAGAGTTAGGGTTGCCTTATCATTTTGGTATCAGAGATTGTTCATGTTAAAGTTCAAAAAAAAAAAAAAAAAATCTGGAAATTGTTCATGGATTGTTCATGCAAATTTGGTGTTTGATCTATGAAATCTGAACATTTATGAGATAATAGTGTTTTGACATCAATTATCATTATTTTCTATCAAGTGTTAGACCAATTGCATGTTTATTTGAAGGTCTAATCAGTTTCCAAACACATTTTGTTGAAACTGTCCAGTGTATTGTAATTGCTGCACTTAATGCTCCTAATTCCATGTTAACTTCTTAATTCAAGGGTTCTTGCTTAATCAAGCTTGGATCTTTGGGGTGAGAGTTAGGGTTGCCTTATCATTTTGGTATCAAATGATAAGGCAACCCTAACTCTCACCCCAAAGATCCAAGCTTGATTGAGCAAGAACCCTTGAATTAAGAAGTTAACACCTCCTTATACGAATTTTGGATCAACCAAGAGATAGGCCAGAAATTGATTACCTCTTAGATCAATGATCTAGAAGCAAGATTGGGGAATCTTGTTCTAGATTGAGTCACTCCACAATCTAACTTGATCAAGGTTGGATTGAATGGCTCGGTTGCATTCTACTACAAGAAATGCTTGGAAGGGTCTCAATCTTGAGAGAACAAGTTTTCATTCAACTAAATCATGTCTCCAAATGACAAAGTTACATCCCTATTTATACTAATTGAAAAGTCATCTTGAAAGGACACAACCTTTCACTAATGTGGTCTAAATACATCCCCCAACCCTTGAAATCCATACATGAATCTTCTTAAATGTAAATACATGGAATAAATAGATACATAATGCATTATAAATGTGAATGAATCTGGATTTTTAGATTCATCATGACTCTTGGTTGAAAAGGTGCTCCATCAAGCTTGAAAAGTTGCAACTCTTCACATTGTATAGACACCTTAGCTTGGAGATGGATATTCAATGCTTCTTGCAGTCTCTTACCTCTAGCTCTTGTCATTAGACCTTGTGGCATAATGATTGTCTCATGATTGGGTTGAATTAGAGCTGACTTCCATTGACTTTTAGCTTGAGCTTCGGTTGAGCTTGATTGGGCTGAATTTTCATCTCGTAGACTTCCCTCATGATATTCTTGACTGCGCATTTCCTTATCATAGACTTCGACAGTGCAAGTGCTCCAACTTCTACGGCACATACATGCGCATCGTGTTGTATGTCAATCAGTTTTACGGATGAGGACCTGCTGCTGGGGTCGAAGCCTCACAATAGACCACTATTTGTCTCAGGGTACATTTGAGAGCAAAGAGTTGGTCGAATCCTTATCGACGATGGATCAGCTGTCAACATAATGCCTAAGTCGACAATGAAGCAGTTAGGCATCTTGACGGAAGAGCTGTCAAACAGCAAACTGGTGATCCAAGGCTTCAACCAAGGTGGGCAACGAGCTATTGGCATGGTACGCTTAGAGCTCATCATTGGAGATCTAAAAGCTGATACCCTGTTCCACGTCATAGACTCCAAGACCACTTACAAGCTGCTACTGGGTCATCCTTGGATTCATGGAAATGGGGTTGTAACTTCTACGCTGCATCAATGTTTCAAATTTTACCAGGATGGCATTAAGAAAGTGGAGGCTGACATTAATCCATTTTCGGAAGCCGAATCTCATTTTGCTGATGCAAAGTTCTATATGAAGGGTGATGGCGTTGGAGAAACTTTACCATCAAAGATTCCTTTGATTAAAGGTGGTAGTAAGCCCAAAGAAGAACCACAAGTCGATATGAGAAAAGAGACTATTGAGGAAACAGACGGGCCTGCCCCAAAAAGAGATGAAGCCTCTACAAGCTCTGCAAAGTCCAAGGCTTTGAAAGATGAGAAAACCTCAAGTGTTCCTATGTCCCTCTATCTCGACGCAAGAAGGGTGAATCACCTTTTGCTGAATGTTCAAGGAATTTGAGAGTCGGGGACATTGAGATCCTAAAGGAAAACTTTGTCACGCCTCTCACAAAGATAACAAAGCAAGAGGTCAAGAAACCTATGGATGACCCAACAAAGACGTTTCTGCTTAAAAGACGAACGAATGACGGATTCGACCCGAAGGCGTATAAAGTCTTAGCAAAAGCAGGCTATGACTTTACGACTCTCACCGAGTTTAAAAGTCTAAAATTCTTCGATGAAAGACCTGAGCTCTCTTCAACACAGAAAAAACTTCTGAAAGAGGGCTATGCTCTACCAGTGTCAAAGAAAGGGCTTGGATATAAGTCCCCTGAGCCAGTTCGCATAACGAGAAAAGGGAAGGCGAAGGTGGTAGACACAAACCACATAACAGTAGAAGAGGTTGATGACTCAAATGAAAAGGAAGACGTCAGCCGAAAGACTTCTGTTTTTAGACGTGTCAGGCCATCAGTAGCGCGACCTTCAGCTCTTCAGCGATTAGGAGTGACTCCGATAGAAGAAGATGGGTCACTTCCTGCCTCTAGTTCCACTCGGCTTTCGGCCCTCCAGAGGATAAGTATGCTTGCTAAGGAAGAAAATACTTCATCAGCTCCAACTTCTAATTTTACTCGACCTTCGGTCCTTCAGAGGTTAAGTATGCCTACAAGCGAAGGGGAGAGTTCCTCATCAACTCCAACTTTGGCACGACCGTCAGCTTTTCGAAGATTAAGTGTGCCTACGACGAAGAGAAAAGATGCACTTTCAATCTCAACCGCGATGCGGCCATCAGCTTTTCAAAGGCTGAGTGTAACCACGTCAAGAAGTGGGGACCCTCCATCGTCAGTCTTTGACCGGCTTCAACATGATTGCCCGGTGGAAACCCCAAAAGGTAAGTCCATTGTTGAAACGAAGAATGATGGAGAAATTCGCAGTGTCTTTCCTTCTCGAATGAAGAGAAAAACCTTCGTTGCAGTCAATGTAAAGGGTTCGTTGAGGGTAAAGCGACGAGATGTCGTCATCACCAATCCCTCAAGAGAGGATTTGGAGCAAGAGGAAGGTGAGACCTCCTGTCACCATATCACTGTTGAAGAGGAAAAAGAGACTGAAATGTCTGAAGAAGATGCTGATGAGGCACCATTGCTACTTGAAGATGGTAGCCAATCAACAGTGGATGAGCTTAAAGAGGTGAACCTCGGCACGCCAGAGGAGCCGCGTCCAAATTTTATAAGTGCATCGCTTACTTGTGAGGAAGGAGACAAATATATGAGCTTGCTCACGTTGTATAAAGATGTCTTTGCTTGGTCGTATAAAGAGATGCCTGGACTTGATCCAAAAGTAGCTATCCATCATCTTGCCATCAAACAGGGGTATAGACCAGTCAAGCAAGCTCAACGGCGCTTTCAACCAGAGCTAATTCCCCAAATTGAAGCGGAGGTCAATAAGTTGATTGAAGCAGGGTTTATCCGCGAGGTAAAATATCCGACGTGAATAGCCAACATCGTTCCTGTTAGAAAGAAGAATGGGCAACTTCGCGTTTGCGTTGACTTTCGCGATTTGAATAATGCATGTCCAAAAGACGACTTCCCACTGCCTATCACTGAGATCATGGTTGATGCCACTATAGGACATGAAACTCTATCTTTTATGGACGGATCATCGGGTTATAATTATATTCGAATGGCTCTGGTAGATGAAGAGATGACAGCCTTTCGAACTCCAAAAGGGATATATTGTTACAAGGTAATGCCCTTTAGACTGAAGAACGCTGGTGCAACTTATCAACGTGCCATGCAAAAGATTTTCGATGATATGTTGCATAAACACGTCGAGTGCTATGTCGATGATCTCGTCGTTAAGTCCAAGAAAAGATAAGATCATTTGGAAGATCTAAAAATGGTCTTTGATTGCTTAAGGAAGTATCAATTGAGGATGAACCCTCTCAAGTGTGCATTTGGCGTCACCTCGGGAAAGTTCCTTGGATTTGTGGTGAGACACCGAGGGATTGAAATAGATCAGTAAAAAATTGATGCCATTCAAAAAATGCCAAGGCCAAGAAACTTACAAGAGTTGAGAAGCCTTCAAGGTCGTTTGGCCTATATCCGGAGATTCATCTCCAACTTAGCCGGTCGATGTCAGCCTTTTCAAAGGTTAATGAAGAAAGGAGAAGACTTCGAATGGGATGAGGCATGTCAAAACGCTTTTGACAGCATCAAAAAGTACTTGCTTAATCCCCCCGTTTTAGGCGCCCCTATAGCAGGAAAACCGTTGATACTGTACATCGCTGCGCAGGAAAGGTCGCTTGGAGCGTTGTTGGCCCAAGAAGGAGAAAAAGGGAAGGAACGAGCCCTTTATTACTTGAGCAGGACTCTGAATGGAGCTGAAGTAAATTACTCTCCAATCGAAAAGATCTGTCTAGCTCTTTTCTTCGCTATTGACAAACTAAGGCACTACATGCAAGCCCTCACAGTGCACCTAGTGGCGAAAGCTGACCCTATAAAGTACATCTTGTCGAGACCAATTATTTCTGGACGTTTGGCCAAATGGGCAATCTTACTCTAGCAGTATGACATTGTCTATGTATCTCAAAAGGCGGTAAAAGGACAAGCTTTGGCAGATTTCTTGGCAAATCACCCAATTCCATCAGACTGGAAGTTATGCGAGGATTTGCCGGACGAAGAAGTCTTCTATGTGGAAATCACAGAGCCTTGGACCATGTATTTTAATGGTGCGGCACGAAGAAATGGAGCGGGGGCAGGCATTGTCTTTATCTCGCCTGAAAAACACATGCTCCCTTATAGCTTCACACTCCGTGAGTTATGCTCGAACAACGTTGCTGAATACCAAGCGCTAATAATTGGCCTCCAAATGGCTATAGAGATCGGCATAACGTATATAGAAATCTATGGCGATTCAAAGTTGATTATCAATCAACTTTTGCTTGAGTATGATGTGAAGCATGAGGGCTTGAAACCTTATTTCAACTATGCAAGGCAGCTGATGGGCAAGTTTGATAGCATTATGCTGGAACATGTTCCAAGGTCAGAAAATAAGAGGGCAGATGCGTTAGCAAATTTAGCCACCGCTCTAACGATCCCAGACGATGTGGCTATAAACATCTCACTTTGTCAAAAGTGGATCATGCCACCAGCTGATGATGAACACCAAGAAATAAACATGATCTCTGTCTATGCTACTGAAGAGGAAGACTGGCGACAGTCCATCATAGAATATCTTCAGCATGGGAAGCTTCCCACAGATCAGCGACGTAAGGCTGATGTACGAAGAAGAGCCTCCCGATTCATCTATTACAATGAGACTCTTTATCGTCGTTCTTATGAAGGACTGTTCCTTCGATGCCTTGGAAAAGAAGAGTCGATCAAGGCACTAGAGGAGGCGCATTCAGGCGTTTGCGGTGCTCACCAGTCAGGTCCAAAACTTCATTTCTAGTTAAAGAGGATGGGCTACTACTCGCCCACGATGATCCATGATTCAATGGAATATGCAAAGAAGTGTGAAACTTGTCAGTTTCATGCAAATTTCATACATCAACCGCCAGAACCTCTCCATCCAACTGTTGCTTCATGGCCTTTTGAAGCTTGGGGGCTTGATCTAGTTGGTCCAATAACACCAAAGTCGTCAGCAGGACATTCCTATATTCTGGCAGCGACAGACTACTTTTCAAGGTGGGCTGAAGCAGTCGCATTAAGAGAAGCCAAGAAAGAAAATGTAGTGGACTTCATCCGAACTCATATCATCTACCGATACGGCATCCCGCATCGTATCGTGACGGATAACGGGAGGCAGTTTTCCAATAGCTTAATGGACAAGTTGTGTGAGAAGTTCAAGTTCAAGCAGTACAAGTCATCCATGTACAATGCTGCAGCGAATGGCCTTACAGAGGCATTCAATAAGACATTGTGCAACTTGTTGAAGAAGGTAGTCTCTAAGACAAAAAGAGACAGGCAGGAAAGGATTGGTGAAGCGTTATGGGCTTACCGAACTACGCATCGCACTCCTACAGGAGTCACACCTTATTCCCTCGTCTATGGGGTTGAGGCTGTGCTCCCATTAGAAAGAGAAATTCCATCACTCAGGATGGCTGTACAATAAGGGTTGACTACAGAAGATAACGCAAAACTACGTCTCCAAGAGCTAGAAGCGCTGGATGAGAGAAGACTAGATGCTCAACAGGCTCTGGAATGTTACCAAGCACGAATGACGAAAGCCTTCGATAAAAATCTCAGGCCCCGATCATTTCAAGTTGGTGATCTAGTACTTGCTGTCCGAAGACCCATCATCACAACACGACATACAGGAAACAAGTTCACACCTAAATGGGATGGACCCTACATTGTCAAAGAAGTCTACACCAATGGAGCATACAAGATCGTTGACAAAGACGGCTTAAGGATCGGCCCCATCAATGGAAAGTTTCTCAAAAAATTCTATGCATAAAATGTAAACACTCATAATCGTAAGAGTATAAACTGCATGTTGCTCCTGGCCCGCATGAGCTTAAAAGGTGAACAGCCTTAATAAAAAAATGTATTCATTTGAACTACGTTATGACTTGATCCCTTCCACTCAAAGGGTACGTAGGCAGCTTAAAGAAAAAAAAAACTTTAAGTTCAGTCTCTTAAACAAAAAATGTTTCCTCCCCCATGAAGCAAAACGATGAGTTGGATGCATACCATAGAGTTTTATTCTCTTCAAGTTGGTTTATTGCTCACCTTCTTAAGGCTCAAGCATCTTCACTCGCTGCAAGTTAGGGGTTTGCGTTTCGTTCGCTTAAGGTCGACTATTTCCGCTCGTCAAATTCAAAATTCGTTTAGAGGGATTCAGTGCCATTTCATCTTCAAGATTAAAGGCTTTATACGTCTTCATTGCAAAGATGAATTCTAATCTTGGATTACAAGAAAAAAAATGACCATCAATGGTCATTATGAACTCCTAAGATGAATCGTAGAAAAAAAAGGGTCAGGAGTTGGTCACCCTTATGTTTGCCTTACAAACTTCACAGGGGGCATCCCAATATAAAAAAAAAAAAAAGAGAGAGATTAAGCCTTTATGGTAGATGAGAGTTATTTGGAGAAATAGTGAGATGAAGTTTCCAAAAAAAAAAAAAGAAATTACAAAAAAAAAGGTTAAAAAAAAAAGTGAAAAAAAAAATGTTGAAGCCAAAGGAAGACAGCCCTCAACTTCACTTGAGTTAGGGCTTTGTCTTCCAAAAGTGAAACAAGACCGCCCTCAACTCCACATGAGTTAGGGTCGGGTCTTCCAAGGGAAGACAACCCTCAACTTCACTTGAGTTAGGGTTTTGTCTTCCACAAGGGAAATAAGACCGCCTTCAACTCCACATGAGTTAGGGTCGAGTCTTCCAAAGGTAAAACAAGACTGCCCTCAACTCCACATGAGTTAGGGTCGAGTCTTCAAAGGGTATAACGAAGTTGCCAAAAGGTGCCATCCACTGAAGAATCAGGGGGTTGGTCACCTTCGGAATTAAAGAATGTGTCGAAGCTGCCGAAAGGTGCCATCCTTGATTCTGCCTGAATCAGGGGTTGGTCACATTCGGAATTAAAGAATGTGTCGAAGCGGCCGAAGGTGCCATCCTTGATTCCGCCTGAATCAGGGGTTGGTCACCTTCGGAATTAAAGAATGTGTCGAAGCTGCCGAAAGATGCCATTCTTGATTCTGCCTGAATCAGGGGGTTAGTCACCTTCGGAATTAAAGAATGTGCCGAAGAGGCCGAATGGTGCAATCCTTGATTCCACCTGAATCAGGGGTTGGTCACCTTTGGAATTAAAGAATGTGCCAAAGCAGCCGAAAGGTGCCATCCTAAATTCCGCCTGAATCAGGGGTTGGTCACCTTCGGAATTAAAGAATGTGTCGAAGCGGCCGAAAGGTGCCATCCTTGATTCCTCCTGAATCAGGGGTTGGTCACCTTCGGAATTAAAGAAGATGCCGAAGCCGTCGAAAGGTGTCATCCTAAATTCCGCCTGAATCAGGGGTTGGTCACCTTCGAAATAGAAGAAGACATCGAAGACGCCGAAGCTGTCGAAAGGTGCCATCCCAAATTCCGCCTGAATCAGGGGTTGGTCACCTTCGAAGTTGAAGAAGACATCTTAGCTGCAAGCAAGAATAAAAAAAACAAGGGGGCATATATATTGTTTTAAAAAAAATACCTACCTGTTTACCTTATGATATTATCTTCTATAGGAAAGTATTTGCAAGTCTTGCAACTTAAAAAAAAAAAAAAAAAAAGTAAAAAAAAAAAATTAAAAAAAAAACGTTAAAAAAAACGAAAAAAAAAACGTAAAAAAAAAGGAAAAAGAAAGAAAGAAAAAAATATATATAAAAAAAAAAAGAAAAGAGAAAAAAAAATTGGGACTTGCCTATTCTTCATTCCTCAATGTGAAGCTCCACTAACTCTTTGTTGATGTGAATTGATGGAAGACCCATCTCCTCTATTTATAGTGGAGGAAAAGATAAAATCACATCTAATTTGAATCCAAAGATCATGCAGGATTCAAATTTTAGGATATTAAAGTTTGAATTTTGGGATGAGTTGACTACAAACTCAAATCCAAGTTCTATTCCAAAATTCAAATCGAAATCGAGCAGGATATCATCTCAAATTAAATTTTGGCATATCTTATCTCAAATTAAAAATTGACTGGAAGCCAAATTAAAATTCTATTCCAAATCCAAAATTCAAATTTGGTAGAATTTTATCTCAAAAAAAAAAAAAAAAAAGAGCAAAATTTGGGCATAATCCAAAATTTATCCCAAATCAAAATTTGATTAAAGTCCAAATTCAAGTTCTATTCCAATTCTAAAATATAATTGGGTAGACTTGTATCTCAAAAAGTGAAATTTGGACATAATCCAAAATTTATCCCAAATCAAAATTTGATTAAAGTCCAGATTCAAGTTCTATTTCAATTCCAAAATATAATTGGGTAGACTTTTATCTCAAAAAGTGAAATTTGGGCATAATCCAAAATTTATCCCAAATCAAAATTTGATTAAAGTCCAAATTCAAGTTCTATTCCAATTCCAAAATATAATTGGGTAGACTTTTATCTCAAAAAGTGAAATTTGGGCATAATCCAAATTTTATCCCAAATCAAAATTTGATTAAAGTCCAAATTCAAGTTCTATTCCAATTCCAAAATATAATTGGGTAGACTTTTATCTCAAAAAAAGTGAAACTAGGGCACTCCAAATTCAAGCTTCAAATCAAAATTCATTGGTAGATTCTAAACTATGCCCTAAATAAAAAAATGGGTATAATTTGAATACCACTTGAAATTCAAATAAAATTCAAATTAGAATTAAGGTAGAACATTAATTTTACCGAAATTCAAATTAAAGTTCGCTGCCAAATAAGAAAATCAAAATTATGACCCAAATTCATATTTTGATGAATTGACATATCAAATGGAGTCCAAGTTAGGGGCAAATACCTTAAATTTTGATTCCAAATTATCTTTTTCGAGATTCACTCACACATACTAGTGCATAAATCTCGAAAAGGGGGCATTTGTTGGAATAGAAATTTTGGTCAATCAAAAATTGTCATGTCATTAATTTAAATTAGTGGCAAAATTATTTATTTAATTAGGGATTATTTAAATTTGCAAGTATCCCTAAATTAAATTAAAGTAAATCTCAATATGCAATTGGGTTATATGAAATTTGGGCCAATTTTAGATAAAGCTCAAATGGGAGGCCCTAATCCAGCAAAGTCTAGGCCTAAAGTCAATAAGTCCTAGCCCACAAGGTTAGGCCCAAGGTTAACCAGGCCCAGTCCAATAGTCAAGCCCAAGCCCATTTGGAGGTCCTGGGGACTCTATAAATAGAGACCCCCTCCTCCATTTTGGGGGTTCAGAAATTGGAGATCTTAGAGAGAATTCAGAAACAAATGCTAGAAAACTCTTTGAGCTCTTGAAGATCAAACACCTCCTGAACAAAGGACACTTCTTCGAAGATCAAGAACACTTCTTCGAGACCCCAAGAATCCATTGAAGCTTCAATCTCGAGAATAAGCTCTACAGCCCTCGAGTGAAACATACAAGCAAGAGAGAGAATCAGAGGATCAAGTATTAGAGATTGTATTCCACTACATTCAAAATCAATACAAATACAAAGTTTCATTTGCACGTGTTCTTATTTCTTCACCGAAATTCACGTGCGAACAATGATAAAAAAAAAAAAAAACAAGCACAATTTTAAAAAATCAAAATCCAAAAACTAAATGGTTGTAGCCACCTATTTTTGTCTGGCTCACTTTTATAAATTTGATTGCTAGATTAATAATTTCTATACATTTTTATGTTTGGGTTTCAATTTGCTTATTATTGGTTATATCCCCGTTGTTGATTTTATTGCTAATTTAGTTTGCTTTTTATGCTTTTATTTATGTTTATTAAGTTGGAGTAACAAACCAATTTGTTGAAAAAAAAAAGCAAAAAACAAAAAAAAACAAAAATGGATTAAAGGAGTAGTGTTTTGAATCTTTTTGATTTGGTTGACCAATGTTGGTCTTTTTTTTTTGTGTGTTAGCTCCTTTTTTGGCATGAATTTCAAATTGCAAAAAAAAAAAAGAGCCAGTAAAAGAGTTACACGAAAGAAGTATTCTTTGGGACTTCTTATACCCCATTTTCTCAACTTGCAAAGGGGATTCGGGGCAACAAAAAAAATACCTACAAGCATACAGTCCACTTTCAACCACAACCACATCACAGAGAAAAAATAGAGTTCCAGAGTAAGTCTTTGCTCTAGAAGCTAGCAAAAATCCTTTAGAAAAGAATAAAAATTTTAGAACACAACAAAATAACCCTGCTTAGCTGGGGGTAGCACTCGGTAGGGCTTTGACCCAAGGATCCACATCTCAAACAACAAGCTGGCTGTGTGTTCTTGACCCCCACCTCTAGATCTTCATTTCTACCTCGAAATGCCCTTGAAAAACAGTAGTTGAGTAAGGGTGTTATGAGTTTGCTTGCATTTTTGTTGTTTATTACATCTCTTCTCACTTTTATTACAATGAGAATCTTTGCCTATCTTTGTTTGTATTATGTCTTAGATCATTTGTTATGATACTGGTTTATTTTATGGTTTATCTTCCCTACTTATCTATTATTGTTATCCATTTTCTTCTTCTTGGCTCTTGAGTTCTTGGTACTAAAAAAAAATAAATAATAAAAAATAAAAGAAAATCAGAGCAAAAGAAATAGGAAACAAGATGTTGTGAAATTGAAATAAAAGAGTATAACTTACCTTCGTTGAGAGGAGGAGCTTTTGCTTCTGTTGTAAAAGAAAATTGCATGGTGAAGGGCTAAGGAAGAAGAAAAAAAAAGTGAAGTTTGAGAGTAGAGAAGAGAAGAAGATGAAGTGGTTGAATGGAAAGGTGGAGCAAAAAAATAGATGAGTTTAAAAGAAAAGGAGAGGAAAATGCAAGTTTTATTATTATTATTTTAATGTATATATATATATATATATATACTATTTAGTTGGAATTGACCTTTTTTATTGTGTGCGCGCGCGCACGTGCGCAAGCTTGCATGTGGGACTGACGCGCATTTATTATTATTATTTTTATTTTATTTTTTTCTTCTTTCTTTTCGAATGGACACTACATTGACACATTTTAAAAAAAAAAAAATATTATTATTATTATTATAAACACATGTGTTTGCATGAGAATGCAGAGTTCTATGTTTTTTTAATTTATTTCATTTGAGTTGTCGCGTCAACCTTTCTTTTTAATTATTATTATTATTACATATTACTATTATCAATATTATTATTACTATATTATTATTATTATTATATATGCATATATGTATATATGTGTTTTGCGTTAGAGCACAATTTTCTAACCCTTTTTTTTATTGTTGCACGAACGCTGTTGATAGAGAAATTTCGGCCAATCCCAAATTACCACGTCATTATGCCAAATTAATGACAAAATTACAAGCAATTAAATTTGGGATCAATTATAAATTGACACGTGTCTCAAATTTAATTTAAAGATAAAAATTGACAAATCCTAAATTAAAATGTCATATGTCTTCATTTGACCAAATAATTAAAGTTAATTTGGTTAAGTTGGGTCATATGAAATTTGGGTTAAGGTAAACAAAACCCAAATTCAAATGGTTGGGTCCAAAGCCAACAAAGCCAAGTCCAATGGTTAGGCCTAGAGGCCATTAAAGCCCAAACCCACATGCCCATGCAAAACTCTATAAATAGAAGATCCCTCCTTCATTTGTGGGTTCAAAATTTCATTCTCCAGAGAACTCAGGGAGAAATGAGAGCAAAGAGGGACAAAGTCCTTAGGTGCTGAATGCTCCCTGAAGTCCTTAGGTGTTGAACGCTCCAAGACAAATCCTTAGATGTTGAACCCTCTTTAAAGACCAAAGACTCTTCAAGACTAGTTTTTAGGTGCTGAACACTCCTTGAAGTGCTGAACACTCTTTGAAGACCAAAGACCCTCCAAGACAAGCCTTCAGGTGCTTAAAAGACCGATCCAAAGATCAACAAGCCAAAGGCCGATCCAACGATCAACAAGCCAAGTGCCGATCCAATGATCAACAAGCCAAAAGCTGATACAGAGATCAACAAGCCAAAGGTCGATCCAACAAAGTCAATAAGCCAAAGGCTGATAAGAAAAGACCAGCAAGCGAGCTCGAGAACAAGCTTTCAGCCCTCGAGACATTTGTATATGAGAGAGAAAGAATTAGAGGAACAAATTAGAGATTGTACCACACCCACAAAATTAATACAATTATAAATTCATTTACACGTGTCTCATTTCTCTTTCTTTGTTGATATCACGTGTGAACAGACACATTTCTTAAATAATAATAATAATTATTATTATTAATACTATTCTTATTATTATATATAATATATATATGTATTTTTTTTCTTCGCATGTTTGTTGATTTGATATATATACATTTGTTTTGTTATAAAGAATTGTGGTAATCTTTTAAATTCATTCATTTTTTTAAAAAAAATATGACGACGGAATCTAGAAATATTTGGGAGTCCGATTTTCTAGTTTTCTTGAGGTGAGGAGTCGATTCTTTGGAAGTTCAAGACTAACTCCAATATGTCATTTTAAATTTTTAACATACTCGCATATTATGTTTGTTTGCTTATCTATTATGAACAGATTATTTTGCATGCTTAATTTATCTTTACATTGATTTTATTTGTTATGCTTGACTTTGATTTTTTATTTTCTTAATATTTCAAATCTCATTTTCAACTCATTTATCTTTTCATAAAATTATTTCCAAATCTTTAAATTTGCTCCTTTTGAGTTTATGAAAGTTTTATAACGAAAGTGTCATTTTAAAGCCTTTTGTAATTTCTTTCTTAAAAAGTAGTTTTCAAGGCTATTTTTTTTTCTTTCTAAAAATTCATACGACAGAATCTAGAAATATTTGGGAGTCCGATTTTCTAGAATTCTTGAGGTGAGGGATCATTACCTTTGGGAGTCCGAGATTTTGATCCCAAGAAAAAAAATGAATTTAATTAAAACAAAAAATTTGTTTTTTTTTCTTTTACAAAAGGGTTATTCTATGACGAAGTTGAGAAATTGTAAAATTTTCTAATATTCTTGAGGTGGAGAATTTTTCATAAGTTTTTTTGGGAATACTTTGAATATAGCCAAATTGATGAATATTTATCAACTTATTTTATGGGATCATGACTTTAAATATTGGAGGAATGAGAGGTAAAATAAGACATTGTTTTAAAATTTTCTTTTTTCCCTAAATAAGCTTTTCCTCTAAAAACTTTTGCAATTCAAGATTAAAATTTGGCCATTGTTTCTATCAGGTGTTGTGGGGTGCTAACACCTTCCCCATACATAAATAACTCCCGAGCCCAAATCTAGTATTCGCATACTGTTTTTTTTTAAAAAGTTGTTTTATTCTATTTTGGTGCCCAATCACACCATAAAAAAGATTGGCGGCGACTTCTTTTTCAAATCTCTCATTTTGAGGACGTCGGCCACTCTGCGTTGCAGGTACGTGGTGACAATGGTTATCAAACGGGAACTAAATTGTTGAGTTTGAAAACTCATAGACCTGAATGCTACCAAACTCAAAACTCATGACACAAAAGTGTATTTTTCCTTCAAAAAATTGGGAAATCTTTTTCAATATTCAAAATTTTCCTTGAAAAAATGAAATAAGAAGCAGATACCATTTTCAAAAATAAAAAACTAGATATGAAATTGTGATCCATTAAAATAGTTATCAACAACTAATTTAGATAAGAATGTAAAGTAAAAAAAAGTATGATATAAAATATAATGCAATTTATATTTATTTTTAGGGCAAAATACACTTTTAATCTTGAAGTTTGGAGTTGATGTCTATTTAGTTCCTGAGGTTTCAAAAGAGACATTTAAGGCCTGTTTGGCAGGTAATCTGAAAACAGAATTTTGAAAACAAGGGATTCAATAAAAATAGAGTTGTATTTTGTGTTTTCAGATATGTGTTTGGCAGCAAATTTAGAAATTTGATTCCAATTTAAACTATTGTTCAAAATGTGTTCTATGATATATTTATAGACTATTAACTAGTTGTAGTTGCAAAACTAAATATTAAATTGAATATAATCCATTATTAATTAATTTAGGAACATGATTTTTGTTATAAATTTTGTATAATTACTATTTTACAATATCATATAATTTATAATATATTATATTATACATATTTTAATTTAACAAAAATAAATTGAGTTTATAACGTGAAATACTATATTTATTAAAGTTTTGGTCTTTTCTAATGTAATTCTGCATTTTAAATTTTCAAATTCAAATTTTGGATACAATGAAAACATAAAAATGTTGTTTTTAGAATTTCCACTATTTGGATTATAAAATCCGAAAACAGTTTTCGAAACACGTCTGCCAAAAGCATATTTACTGAACTCAATCAATCTGAAAACATAAAACAAAATCCAGATTGCCTACCAAATTAGTTACTCACGTTTGTAAAATGATTCTAAATAGTCCTCGACTTAACTTTAACCTAACGAAATAGTGACTAGACTATTACTTGGTGACATGTCATTTTTTTATTATTTTAATAATTAATAATGATGACACTTTAAAGTTAATTTCTAACTGACATTTTTTTATTTATTACATTATTTAACCTAATGATTTTTCTTAGTAGAATTTTAATAGTTTTTTTTTGTAACAATAATTATAATAAGAAGTAAATTTGTAACATAATGATTTTCAATGTTAGTAATTAATGTGTCAGTTTTAAATATTTCAACTTTTCGTTTTTTTAGTACATGTTTTTTTATAATTAAATTATTAATAATTAAAAATAAATTGCAAAACATAAGAGATATGGTCTTAGAAAATGACATTTTTGTAATTCACTAAAAATAAAATGGGCAAGATAGTCAAAAAATGTTTTTCAAACATCCTTACCTTTTAATATAGTATAGATATAGATATAGATATATATATCTTTCAATACATTGATATATAATATTTCGAGTTTGATTGTATGAGTGAGCATCGGTTGGGTCGGGTTGGTTTTTTGAGACGACAAAAAAAAAATTATAATTTGTATTTTCTTTTGTGAATATTTAACTTCAATAATTTGCAACTACTATCCAACCATTTTTCTTGATGCCCTGATAGTGAACAAAATGTTTTTTTTTTCTTTTTCTGATCTTTATTGGTCACATAATAGGCAAATGAGAAAAAAGAAGATATGTACTTTATTAGGAATAAATCTAAAGATATACTTTTTTATTTATTTAAAAAAATAAAATTAAAACCGGTGATTTAAAGAGGTAAGAGAAAATTGTTAGATTTATTCCTAATAAAGTGCATATCCTTGGAATCAAATTAAAACCGGTGATTTAAAGAGGTAAAATCAAATTGTTAGATTTTCTGAATTTTATTTTGTTAAAATAAATAAAAAAGGTACATATCTTTAGATTTATTCCTAATAAAGTATATATCATTCTTTAAAAAATATACCCACGGTGATTACCTAATTTTATTTATTCCTAATAAAGTACATATCATTCTTTAAATTAAATCACCGGTTTTACTTTTATTTTTTAAATAAATAAAAAAGTATATCTTTAGATTTATTCCTAATAAACTACATATCATTCTTTAAAAAAAAAAAACTAAAACGGTGATTTAATTTAAAGAGGCAAGAGAAAATTGTTAGTTAAGGAAAAAAAAACATAAAACAATAGGAGTAAAATCGGGCATAAGAAACTGACAGACAACGCATTAGATCGTGTCCATGCGTAAATGATGGAGCTGAAATAGAAACCTGAAATCTCGTTTTAAATAGATAGATTTGAAGCCTGGTTTGATATCCAACCGAAATCCAAATCGAAATCTCTTCAGAAAGCTTTCAAAATCTCTGTAATGGCGACTCTTGAAAATCTCCCAGAAGAAGTGATAGTCCAGATTCTATTGAGGCTTCCGCCAGATTCTGTAGTCCATGTCAAGTCCGTTAGCAAATTCTGGTATGCTCTAATCAACGATCCTAAAATTTCTTGTCTTCTTCAGCAAGAACTCATTCTTTTCAAGCGTCTTGTGCCTGCGAACGACGACTCTGGAAAAAAACAACTTAGACTCTCCATCGTGGCCCTTCATCCATCTATGTCCGTTCTCGATGATTTCCCTTTGCCATTCCCATTCCCATTCGATGATCAGAGATTAGAGTATCTCAGTATCCACGGCGTTTTTCATGGCTTAGTTTGTCTCACCGATTGCGGTAGAATTATTTTACTCTGTAATCCCACCACCAGAGAGTTTCGTAAGCTCCCTTCCTCCATTATCATACCCACTAACCCTTACACTTATGCTTACGAGTTGTCTGGAATCGTCGTCGGATTCGGCTACGATTCCAAATCTAGGGATTTCAAAGTGTTTAGAGCTGTGGGTTTTGACGGACCTGCATATTATAATAGAGCCGAAATTTACGATTTGAGCAAAGATAGATGGAGAGAAATTCAAATCCCTTCCGATATATATTTGTGTCCTTCTTTTGAGATGTATCATGAAGGAACATATTACCGAGGGAGTTTTAAACTAACACTCCAAATTATACTTTCCTTTCACATGAGCGAAGAGGTTTTTGGCGAAATTTCGTTACCGGAGAGTTTCGACGATTATCGGCAGTGTTTAGATATGGGGGTTTTGAATGGATCCATTGTTATGTTTCAGTATCCATGGGAAGTGAATGAAAAAGCCTTCCACATTTGGGGGATGGACAAAGATGATGAATCTGGTGGGGCTGTTTCGTGGTCAAAGTTATTCACAATTGGCCCTCTCTCTGGAATTGACATGCCATTGTTGTTTGTGAGCTCCGATCAACTTTTAATGTCATCCAGTGAAGGAAACGTGATTGTGTACAATATTAAAACTCAACACTTCAAAACCCTTCCATTACAAGGGGATTTGTTTCAATTTCAAGCTACTTTTTACGTCAAGAGTTTGCTCTCTGTGAAATGAGGAAGGAACATCATATCAGCTATATAGGTTTTAAGTTCTAGTTAACACATCTATCAAATATAATCCCGGGTATGCTATTTATGTATGTTTTGATCTAACTCCAAGCCTCAGCTTAATTTTACACAAAATCTTCTACTTCCTTAATACAAAACTGCTATTAATCGATTTGGAGATCACACACAACTTCATTGTTGTTCATTGCAAGGTTATCACTCAGTTTTGGTGTGGCTTTATTTCATTCGTATGATTGGTTTATCTTTCAAGTCCCCAGTTTCATCAAACTCCCTCTCAATTCCAATTTGAAGTAGTGTTAATGTGCTCGTAGACAGGGTCGAACTTCAAGAAATCACTTGTATCAGAGAACGTCCTTCTCAATCGCAAAAGGAGGCAATAATAAAAGAAAAGGCAACCCCAACACCACTAAATTAGAATCTGATTTTGCTTACAAGTACATTAGCTATCAAACTTTTTTGGTACTTCACAAAATCTTCAAATAGCTAGAGTTTTCAACATAGTTTGGCCAAGAAAACTTAAACCCAGCCTCGTAGTGGAAATTTTCCTGGAAAATTGGCCAATTAGAAAGTTTTGAAGAAGAAGCTAAGGCAAAGGAGACTAGCAAAAAGACTAATCTTAATATAGAAAGGACCTTGGACTCTTGAGGATATTTTTGGTTTTTTTTATTCAACAACACACGGCCCTTGAAATGGGAGGATTCTTCCCACTATCTAATTCAGGTTTTGGAAGATAACTATCAAAATTTCCACTGAAGTTTTAATTTCTTTTTCAATTATTGTTGTTAATTGACCTACAAAGCTGCACTTTCTTTCTTGGCCAATACGGTTAATGAGTAGTTCACATTCATTTTTTTTAACTACTGTGTTTTCTCTCTTTGGATACATATTAGTTTTCAGAAAATAAGATTGGCTCAAAGGGTTCATCGGTAGTCCACACCTAAATTAGATCGAGATTCAAAAATAATTTTTATTGGTTTAAATCTTATTTGGTGAACTTCTAGAATTAATCTATCATGCTTTGTACTTTCAAAATGTCTATGCTTCTCAATGCCCTTCATGTTGTGAGTTGTGATTATTTGGCCTTGGTCCATGTCTATTAGTTTTTGTACATATTTATATTTATGACTCATGAAGACAAGACGAGTTGTACTAATGATGTTAATTATTCAAATCGATATGTATCAAAATGTAATGGGCCATGGTCTTTTAAAAATGAGAATTTTTATTGATTCAATGGAAGAAAGAAGTGGGAAAGGAAATCTCCCAACTACAACCTTCACTAGAACTAGTTGGACTTATATATGAAAGATCAAAGAGCAAGTACAATTTGCTAAAACATGATATAATTATTTTCATGATCAATTGAAAAATAAGTATAACAATCTTATACAACTTTATAAAGCTTTGAAAAGGTTGTTGTGAATGATATTACTGAAAAAGTTGGAATCATGTATAGGGGACTATTACGTTATAAGAAGAGGAGCAGAGAACCAATCTTATTAAGGTATTCTTCTAATAACTATTATTAATGTTTTTTTTTTTTTTTTGCCAAAGAGAATCATAATGTCTACTTTGTTGAGGTTGCTGAGTCTTGTGTTGTAGATATTTAAGACCATTAGTCTTGTGTTGTTAACAAAAATACTACTTTAGCTCGAATAACTTTACTTTTTAACTCTACTTAAAGACTTATACTAATGAAGATATTTTTACGTATTCACTTAAGATGTTTCTCATTTTTACTAGATGTAGAACTTTATTCACATCCTGACAATTCTCTTCTCGAAAAAGAAGTACTAAGCCACATCTTAAATAATTGTTTGTTCATCCATTCTTGACCATATTGAGAGGCTTGTTCGTATTTATATTAACTCCTCTTCGCTAAAACGCACCATCAGAGGCGGCCACTTTTTTTTTTTTTTTTTGTTCTTTAACAAGTCTTGTCATTGTCTTCCTCTGATTTTCTTTTACCTCCTTGCTTCATTATTCAATAGCAGTTGATTCCGTTGAGATTTGAGGTTTTTTCTTAATTAAATTTCAGTTTTGTGTTTTTTAGGTTTCTTATTTATTGTTAGATTTAATTGTTAAGTTTTAAGTTTTCAATTTAAACATTTACTATTAATGTTGTTTTTATTGTTTTAAGTTTTAAGTTGTTAACAAATTATAACAATTATTTTACTGAAATATCTAATTGAAAATTTTTAATGCATTAAAAATAAAAGTGAGAATTTATATAAAAAAAAATTAAGGATCAAATTGAGATTTTTTTTTTTAATTAAGAAATATTCTATATATTTAGCATTTTTTAATTGTATTTTTCATTTTCCATAATAATTTCTCTCTCATTTTAAAAAACATTGCTTTTCATAGATTTTTTGTTTGGGAAAAAAAAGTCATTTTTGACCTTAAACATGGCAGGTTGTATCAATTTTAACCCTAAACTTTTAATTTCATCAATTTAAACCTTCAAATGTATCAATTCACACAATCGGTTAAGTTTCTATTTCAATCCCTATTGGAAAAGTTTCCCATACATATTTAAAGCCAAGTATGATATAAAATATAATGCAATTTATATTTATTTTTAGGGCAAAATACACTTTTAATCTTGAAGTTTGGAGTTGATGTCTATTTTGTTCCTAAGGTTTCAAAAGAGACATTTAAGGCCTGTTTGGTAGGTAATCTGAAAACAGAATTTTGAAAACAAGAGATTCAATGAAAACAGAGTTGTATTTCATGTTTTCATATATGTGTTTGGTAGCAAATTTAGAAATTGGATTCCAATTTAAACAATTGTTCAAAATGTGTTCTATGATATATTTATAGACCATTAACTAGTTGTAGTTGCAAAACTAAATATTAAGTTGAATATAATCCATTATTAATTAATTTATGAACATGATTTTTGTTATAAATTTTGTATAATTACTATTTTACAATATCATATAATTTATAATATATTATATTATACATATTTTAATTTAACAAAAATAAATTGAGTTTATAACGTGAAATACTATATTTATTAAAGTTTTGGTCTTTTCTAATGTAATTTTGCATTTTAAATTTTCAAATTTAAAATCTGGATACAATGAAAACATAAAAATGTTGTTTTCAGAATTTCCACTATTTGTATTATAAAATCTAGAAACAGTTTTCGAAATTAGTTCCTCAAGTTTGTAAAATGATTCTAAATGTTCATCGACTTAACTTTAATCTAACGGAATAGTGACTAGACTATTACTTGCTCACATGTCATTCTTTTGGTTTACTTGACAAATAACTGAAAATTTAATTTAAGTAAAAATTAAAAAATCATCTTTTCCTCCATCTTGCCCTAGCGTCCGTTCTGCGTTCTACTCACCCAGTCCAGCCACCAGCCATCCAATCGATCGTTGTTAACCTGCTTCTCGTCGTAGACTACCGCCCGTTGCCGACTAGCCTCCCATCGAAGACCGCCGCCCGTCGCCGACTAATTGAAGGCCTGTACGACGAGCTTTGGTTTGTTGCTCCACGAATTGAAGGCCTGTACGACGGGCTCGAACGAATTGGTGATCTACCAGTGATGTAACGCCCGACTTTTTCAAAAGTGTTAATTTTGGAAATTTTAGAATTTCATTTGAAATAATTCCCAATTTGAAATTTCATGGTTTAAAAAGGGACATTTTTGGAAATTGGAAAGTTGTTTAAAAAAAAAAGAAAAAGAAAATACCATCCTTATCTCTCCATCTTCTTCTTCCTCCCTCTCACGCAACACACACACACACACACACACTCTCTCTCTCCCTCTCTCCCTACCTCTGGCCGATCACTTATCCTCCACCGGTCTTCTTCTTCTTCTTCTTCTTCCTCGTCGGACTGCAGCCACCGCCGAAGCTCCAACCTCGCCGCCGGCATCTTTTTTTTTCTTTTCTTCTTCGTTTTCTTCCTCTGCCGACAGCCACAACCGAACCCTCATCCGTATGTCTTCTCCTTCTTCCTCGCTCACCGCCGCGTAGCCCGATCTCCAATTGAGCAAGACGCAGTCGCCGGAAGCCGTTTCCATCCAACCCGAAGCTGCACAGCTCAGACCTCACCGGAAAACGCTGCACGAAGCTTAGATCCGACCCGCCGAGACCGGATCTGTCCAGATCAGTGAGCCACGCGCTAACTGGAGTCCTCACGTGCCGGCCACGCGCGCCCACACGCCGCCGTTCACCGCAGCAAGAGCCGTTGTCTCCGATTCCAATTTTCGAGCCTGAACAGTCCCGGTTACGATCGTGTTCCAATTTGGGTAATTTCGTTACTCAATTGAAGTTAATTAAGGACTTTAATTAGATCGATCGTTGACCAATGGACTTAATTTTCAGGATGTCGATTGGAGGATCAAGCTATCGAATTGGAGACAAAGTGTTAAATTTCCAGCAAGGTTGTTAGTATTGAACAGCCACCTCTCGAGACTAATTAATTTTGGGTTAAGCAGGAAGCCAAAGTTTGGAGGAGATCCTCACTGCTAGAATAATACTAATTATTCTATTCGAGGTAAGTAGTTATTGGGATTTTAAGCCCCTTTAAGTTCGTAAATGTTTTGGATTTATGTTTGATAAATTGTGAATTGTGAGATTATGCTTGGAACTGTGTTTAGGAAGCATGTAAGGGTTAAAGGATACGTTCGAAGATATTTTTGAGCTAAAATGGCATAAGTTGTGGTTATAGTTGAAGATAGGGGCTCAAAGTAAAGAAATATTGTAGTTAGCAAGTGTAGAACCTTAAAATTTTGCTTAAGGTGGTGATTGTATAAGTTTTAGCGTGCTTGTGGTAAATTATGGAAATTCAAACTTGCCTAAACATGGTTATGGAGAGAATGGCGTGGTTAGCTAAAGAAATATGAGGATTATCGCGATGGGCTCGTGATTGCCTAGAATTGTTTTTATTCTCGTTAAGTTCTCAAGGATATAAGGAAATGAATAAATTTGATTGTAATTTTCTTTATAAGCATAAAGGTATGGATGTTTGTTTGAAATTGAATGATCGTACGTGTCGGAATGTCTAAGGGGGTTGGTTAGCTACTGAACGCAAAATACTTGAGCTTTTAGATTGAATGGTTGGCTGAGGATTAATTTCATGAGATGTTGGGTGAGATAACTGCGCATGGGATGTTTAAACTATTGAGTTGTTTGGTTAGATTTGAAAGAAACGGCTTAGGAAAGTATGTCACTAGCGTGCGTTGAAGCTATGGATAGGTGGAGAACTTGTTTAAGATGGTTGATAAGTTTATACACGAATCCTTGTTCGAGATTCACGAATGTTGGTTAGTGAAAAGTCAGGATTAGTGATTTCAGTTGCTAGTTGAAGGGCAATCAAGAATTCTTTGTTGGTAGATGATCCTAACTGTAAGGACTTGGTTCAAGGGTGATTGGGGCATGATTACTTGAAAGCCTTAGTAATTTGTTTGCTTGAATAAGCAAGAGGTATAGTCGGTGATTGGTCGTTTCAAGTTTGTGCCTGAACCATGTCTACCTTCGTGTGTTTATTATTGTGTTCATGGTTCGGTTATACTTGAGAGTTATGAGATTGGATTTGTGGGAAAGGTTGGTGATTTGTTGAAGGATTTGGCGCCCTTGGCGTTCCAATCGTATTGTGAATAAGGGAGAAATAGTTGCTCGACTTCACGAATTCTTTTCCCATATGAGGAATAGATGTGGTGAAATAGGATGGGCACGAGGGTTACTTTCCCTCTTTGCTTATGTAAAGTAGGGGATGTTTTCCCCATTGTATGTATTTTCGAATGTCGGGCAAGTATGTGATTGGAATACGGACTTGATGGATGAATTTGGTATGATGGATGATCCGGAGGGTTTCAAAAGTGTTATGAAAGTATAAAGGCCTGTTAGATTTGTGGTACCTACCCTGTTTCTGTCGCGACGTGCGAGTTTGTAGGCCTAGAATGTTAACTTGAGATGTGTTTGGGCATAGGGGATGCGTTTCCCCATTGCCAGTGAGCTAGCTTAGGGGTGATTCCCCACTGTGTTGAGCATAGGGAATGCGTTTCCCTATTGCCTGTGCGCTAGCTGAGGGGATGAGTTCCCTGGTTGCCTGTGTGGCTATTGAGATGTGTTGAGCATAGGGGATGCGTTTCCCTATTGCCAGTGAGCTAGCTTAGGGGTGATTCCCCACTGTGTTGAGCATAGGGGATGCGTTTCCCTATTGCCTGTGCGCTAGCTGAGGGGATGAGTTCCCTGGTTGCTTGTGTGGCTATTGAGATGTGTTGAGCATAGGGGATGCGTTTCCCTATTGCCAGTGAGCTAGCTCAGGGGTGATTCCCCACTGTGTTGAGCATAGGGGATGCGTTTCCCTATTGCCAGTGAGCTAGCTTAGGGGTGATTCCCCACTGTGTTGAGCATAGGGGATGCGTTTTCCCTATTGCTTGTGCGCTAGCTGAGGGGATGAGTTCCCTGGTTGCCTGTGTGGCTATTGAGATGTGTTGAGCATAGGGGATGCGTTTCCCTATTGCCAGTGAGCTAGCTTAGGGGTGATTCCCCACTGTGTTGAGCATAGGGGATGCGTTTCCCTATTGCCTGTGCGCTAGCTGAGGGGATGAGTTCCCTGGTTGCTTGTGTGGCTATTGAGATGTGTTGAGCATAGGGGATGCGTTTCCCTATTGCTAGTGGGCTAGCTTATGGGTGATTCCCCACTGTGTTGAGCATAGGGGATGCGTTTCCCTATTGCCAGTGAGCTAGCTTAGGGGTGATTCCCCACTGTGTTGAGCATAGGAGATGCGTTTTCCCTATTGCCTGTGCGCTAGCTGAGGGGATGAGTTCCCTGGTTGCCTGTGTGGCTATTGAGATGTGTTGAGCATAGGGGATGCGTTTCCCTATTGCCAGTGAGCTAGCTTAGGGGTGATTCCCCACTATGTTGAGCATAGGGGATGTGTTTCCCTATTGCCTGTGCGCTAGCTGAGGGGATGAGTTCCCTGGTTTCCTGTGTGGCTATTGAGATGTGTGTGAGGGTTATATACCTTCACAGGTTTGGGTTCTAGGTAACATGACTCGCAGATGTGACACGAAATTAGAGTCAGGAGGTGGTAAAAGTCGAAGTTGGTTGAATGAGCATTTAAATAACTGAAGTAAATATCTGAAGTAAATACTTGAAGCTCACAATTTGAAGTATGAGCACGAGTGTAAGTAAAGAAAGTTTGCCTTCGTGGTAGGTTTTCTTTAAGTTTTGGACCCTTAATGGGCTACTTACTGAGTATGTTTATACTCATGTTTGCTAATTTGTTTGTTTTGCAGATTATGCATATTCTCGGGGTGGATGACGCAGGCGACGACTTGACGAGACTATGGAGACTCCACCTATATTTCTTTTCCCTGTTTAAACTTTTAGTTTTGTTTCTTTGTCCCTGTTGTTTGTTGGTCTGTAAAGTTTAAATTTCTTTCGCTTCCGTGTATTTAATTAGAAGTTCTTAGGTTCCTTTATATGTTGGTTGAGCTCAGCATCATTTATCGTAGTTTGGCGGATGCTGAGTCTGTTATCTGAAACATAGCAGTGTTATGCCTTTTTCCAGGTCGTTGTAAAAGTTTGGATTCTCCTAGTTACGTCGTCATGATGCCGAAATTTCGGCATGAGCGAGGTAACTAGGTCGTGCTTTCGATCTAGCGTGTCGTAGTAGGTTTGGGTCTTTACAAGTGATCCATCGGCGAGTACTGCTCGTACGAATGGTGGTGGATCAGTTGTTGGGCAGCAGCGTTCTTATGGTTATCTGGATGCTCGGTCGAGGTCTCTGGTAGTCCCATGATGTCATTCTCCCATTTCTTTGATTCTTCATCCGTTGTTGCTGGAGGAGCAAGGGAGGGTAGAAATTCGACAGCTGCGGGTTTGGGATCTTTAGATGTGCCAGCCATGGTGGATTTCTGACGATGATGAGTAGTTTTTTCGTTTTGGATCGAGAAATAATGGAGGGTTTTTATCATGATCAGAGAAACGATGTGGTTTATAAAAAAGAATTGATTCCTTCGCGGCGAAGAATAAAGAAAATTCAACAAATTTTGGAAAGTTTTTGATGAAGAAGGATTGAATGAGGGATTTTTCAAGGGGAAAATGTTGGCTGTAAGGCGATTGTTGACGGAGTTGTGAAAAGGAAAATGGAGAAATATGTAAGAATTAGAGAAAGTTTAGTAATCTAATCGTCGCCAACTAATTGAATAGTTTACGAAATCTTTTATTCCGAATACTTGAAATTAAATAGCTTAATTAGTAATCTATTCAACAAAAATTGCATAATCGAGACCAAAACGTGTCGTAAAACGAGTTGGAAGTTAAGAAGTGTTTTGTTAATCATAACAATTCTGAATGCAACTCTCGCTTTACAGCACACACACAGGCAAGTCGGCGGCAACGATGGATTGCATGTCTGGTGGTTGGACTGGGTGGGCAGAACGCAGAACAATCGCTAGGGCAATATGGAGAAAAAGATGATTTTTTAATGTTTAAATCATTTTAATTTTTACTTTAATTAATTTTTCAGTTTATTAGCCAAGTAAACCAAGAAAGTCTAGTTACTATTGTGTTAGGTTAACGTTCAAAGAATATTGAGAATTATTTTGTAAATTCGAGGAATTAAAGTGTCTATTTTGAAACTTTAGGGATCAAATAGATACCAACTTCAAACTCAAGTACCAAAAATACATTTTACCCTTATTTTTAATAAAATTCTAATTTATTCATTAAAATTAATTTGATTTTTTTTTTCAAAATTTTGGGGGCCCATGGCCCCCTAATCTTCTAGAAGCTCCGCCCCTGCTTTCATATAAATATACCTTTAAATGCATTGATATATAATATTTCGAGTTTGATTGTAGGAGTGAGCATCGGTTGGGTCGGGTTGGTTTTTTGAGACTACAAAAAAAAAAAAAAATTATAATTTGTATTTTCTTTTGTGAATATTTAACTTCAATAATTTGCAACTACTATCCAACCATTTTTCTTGATGCCCTGATAGTGAACAAAATGTTTTTTTTTTCTGATATTTATTGGTCACATAATAGGCCAATGAGAAAAAAAAAGATATGTACTTTATTAGGAATAAATCTAAAGATATACTTTTTTATTCATTTTAAAAAATAAAATTAAAACCGGTGATTTAAAGAGGTAAGAGAAAATTGTTAGATTTATTCCTAATAAAGTGCATATCCTTAGAATCAAATTAAAACCGCTGATTTAAAGAGGTAAAATCAAATTGTTAGATTTTCTTAATTTTATTTTGTTAAAATAAATAAAAAATTACATATCTTTAGATTAATTCCTAATAAAGTATATATCATTCTTTAAAAAAAAATACCCATGGTGATTACCTAATTTTATTTATTCCTAATAAAGTACATATCATTCTTTAAATTAAATCACCGGTTTTAATTTTATTTTTTGAAATAAATAAAAAAGTATATCTTTAGATTTATTCCTAATAAAGTACATATCATTCTTTAAAAAAACATAAAACTAAAACCGGTGATTTAATTTAAAGAGGCAAGAGAAAATTGTTTAGTTAAGGAAAAAAAAAACATAAAACAATAGGAGTAAAATCGGGCATAAGAAACTGACAGACAATGCGTAAATGATGGAGCTGAAATAGAAAACTGAAATCTCGTTTTAAATAGATTTAAAGCCTTGTTTGATATCCAACCGAGATCGAAATCAAAACCTCTTTAGAAAGCTATTGAAATCTCTGTAATGGCGACTCTTGAAAATCTCCCAGAAGAAGTGATAGTCCAGATTCTATTGAGGCTTCCGCCAGATTCTGTAGCCCAATTCAAGTTCGTTAGCAAATTCTGGTATGCTCTAATCAACGATCCTAAAATTTCTTCTCTTCTTCAACAAGAACTCATTCTTTTCAAGCGTCTTGTGCCTGCGAACGACAACTCTGGAAAAAAACAACTTAGACTCTCCATCGTGGCCCTTCATCCATCTATGTCCGTTCTCGATGATTTCCCTTTGCCATTCCCATTCCCATTCGATGATCAGAGATTAGATAATCTCAGAATCCACGGCCTTTCTCATGGCTTAGTTTGTCTCACCGATTGTGGTAGGATTATTTTACTATGTAATCCCACCACCAGAGAGTTTCGTAAGCTCCCTTCCTCCATTATCATACCCACTAACCCTTACACTTATGTTTACGATTTGTCTGCGATGGTCGTCGGATTCAGCTACGATTCCAAATCTAGGGATTTCAAAGTGGTTAGGGTTGTGGGTTTTGACGGATCTGGATATTATAACCGAGTCGAAATTTACGATTTGAGCAAAGATAGATGGAGAGAAATTCAAATCCCTAATTCTAATTCTGCTTTTGCCGATATATATTTGTGCCCTTCTTTTGAGATGTATCATGAAGGAACATATTACTGGGGGAATATTAAATTCAGACGCCATATTATACTTTCCTTTGACATGAGCGAGGAGGTTTTTGGCGAAATTTCGTTACCGGAGAGTTTCGAGGATGGGCAGTGTTTAGATATGGGGGTTTTGAATGGAACCATTGTTATGTTTCAGTATCCATGGGAAGTGAATGAAAGAGCCTTCCACATTTGGGGGATGGACAAGGATAAGGATGATGAATCTGGTGGGGATGTTTCCTGGACAAAGTTATTCACAATTGGCCCTATCTCTGGAATTGGCATGCCATTGTTGTTTGTGAACTCCGATCAACTTTTAATAGAGTCCAGTGAAGGAAACGTGATTTTGTACAATATTAAAACTCAACACTTCAAAACCCTTCCATTACAAGGAGATTGGTTTCAAGCTACTCTTTACGTCAAGAGTTTGCTCTCAGTGAAACGAGGAAGGAATATCAGCTCAGCTATTTATGAGTTTTAAGTTCTAGTTAACTACACATCTATCAAATGTAATCCTGGGTATGCTATTTATCTATGTTTTGATCTAATTCCATGCCCCAGCTTAATTTTACACAAAATCTTCTACTTCCTTAATACAAAACTGCTATTAATCCATTTGGAGATCACACACAACTTCATTGTTGTTAATTGCAAGGTTATCACTCAGCTTTATTACATTCGTATGATTAGTTTATCTTTCAACTATATAGTTTCATCAAACTCCCTCCCAATCCCAATTTAAAGTAGTGTTAATGTGCTCGTAGATGGGATCGAAGTTCAAGAAATCACTTGTATCAGAGAGCGTCCTTCCCAGTAGCAAAAGGAGGCAATTAAAAATGGCCTAATCACATCTAATTGATCTACTCGTTTATATTGTTGCTTGCATTCTTCAATCTCATTTTCGTTTGTATTATATGATTTTTTATGTCATGATAGGTAAAATTCTACAATATATCCAAAACATTTAAAGAGGAAAGCTCAATTTTAAAATGCATAACGGAAAATGTGGCATACATGTTTTTAAGTTCGATTGATCTAGGAGCTAAGACAACTTAAATTTTTTATCATATAATTGCTTCGATCCAATATTAGTGTTATTATGCAATTTATAATTAATTTATTATAAAAGATTTGTTAACTTATGATTAAAATTTTAAATTTCATTAAATTTATTTTTAATTACCCAAACATTTATGATGCTTATAACTCTGAAGGCATTGATGTGTTATTTGATTGTCTGAGATTTTTTTACATTAGTGGCTTTCTAAGGAAAATAAACTAACACAAAATATTTTGTAAATTCGAGGAATTAAAGTGTCTCTTTTGAAACTTTAGGGATCAAATAGACACCAACTTCAACCCTTATTTTTAATTAAAATTCTAATTTATGCATTAAAATTAATTTGATTATTTTTTTTTCAAATTTTTGGGGCCATGGCCCCCTAATCTTCTAGAAGCTCCAAAAAAGATATGTACTTTATTAGGAATAAATCTAAAGATATACTTTTTTATTTATTTTAAAAAATAAAATTAAAACCGGTGATTTAAAGAGGTAAGAGAAAATTGTTAGATTTATTCCTAATAAAGTGCATATCCTTATAATCAAATTAAAACCGCTGATTTAAAGAGGTAAAATCAAATTGTTAGATTTTCTTAATTTTATTTTGTTAAAATAAATAAAAAAGTACATATCTTTAGATTAATTCCTCATAAAGTATATATCATTCTTTAAAAAAAATACCCATGATGATTACCTAATTTTATTTATTCCTAATAAAGTACATATCATTCTTTAAATTAAATCACCGGTTTTAATTTTATTTTTTAAATAAATAAAAAAGTATATCTTTAGATTTACTCCTAATAAAGTTACATATTATTCTTCAAAAAAATAAAACTAAAACCGGTGATTTAATTTAAAGAGGTAAGAGAAAATTGTTAGTTAAGGAAAAAAAAAATAAAACGATAGGAGTAAAATCGGGCATTTAAATTGAAGGGTAGGCGTAAATAGGAAACTGACAGACAGAGCATTACATTGTGTCCATGAGTAAATGATGGAGCTGAAATAGAAAACTGAAATCTCGTTTTAAATTTGATTTGAAGCCTGGTTTCATATCCAACCGAAATCCAAATCGTTAAAGCTCTGTAATGGCGACTCTTGAAAATCTCTCGGAAGAAGTGATAGTCCAGATTCTATTGAGGCTTCCGCCAGATTCTGTAGTCCATTTCAAGTCCGTTAGCAAATTCTGGTATGCTCTAATCAACGATCCTAAAATTTCTTCTCTTCTTCAACAAGAACTCATTCTTTTCAAGCGTCTTGTGCCCTCAATCGACGACTCTAGAAAAAAACAACTTAGGCTCTCCATCGTGGCCCTCCATCCATCTATGTCCGTTCTCTATGATGTCCCTTTGCCATTTCCATTCCCATTCGATTATCAGCAATTAGAGCATCTCAGAATCCACGGCGTTTCTCATGGCTTAGTTTGTCTCACAGATTGTGGTAGGATTATTTTACTTTGTAATCCCACCACTAGAGAGTTTCGTAAGCTCCCGTCCTCCATTATCATACCCACTGACCCTTACACTTATGCTTACGAGTTGTCTGGAATCGTCGTCGGATTCGGCTACGATTCCAAATCTAGGGATTTCAAAGTGGTTAGGGCTGTGGGTTTTAACGGATCTGCATATTATAACCAAGCCGAAATTTACGATTTGAGCAAAGATAGATGGAGAGAAATTCAAATCCCTTCTGATATATCTTTGTGCCGTTCTTTTGAGATGTATCATGAAGGAACATATTACTGGGAGAGTATTAATCTAAGACGCCAAATTATTATACTTTCCTTTGACATGAGCGAAGAGGTTTTTGGCGAAATTTCGTTACCGGAGAGTTTCGACGACTACCGACAGTCTTTAGATATAGGGGTTTTGAATGGATCCATTGTTATGTTTCAGTATCCATGGGAAGTGAATGAAAAAGACTTCCACATTTGGGGGATGGACAAGGACAAAGATGATGAATCTGGGGCTATTTCTTGGTCAAAGTTATTCACAATTGGCCCTCTCTATGGAATTGACATGCCATTGTTGTTTGTGAGCTCTGATCAACTTTTAATGGCGTCTAGTGAAGGAAACGTGATTTTGTACAATATTAAAACTCAACACTTCAAAACCCTTCCATTACAAGGGGATTCGTTTCAATTTCAAGCTACTTTTTACGTCAAGAGTTTGCTCTCTGTGAAACGAGGAAGGAACATCAGCTCAGCTATATATGGGTTTTAAGTTCTAGTTAACTTCACATCTATCAAATACAATCTCGGGTATGCTATTTATGTATGTTTTGATCTAACTCCATGCCTCAGCTTAATTTTACACAAAACCTTCTACTTCCTTAATACAAAACTGCTATTACTCCGTGCCTCAGTTCTTGGAAGACCAAAGACCTCCAAAACAAGCCCTCAGGTGCTTAAAAGACCGATCCGAAGATCAACAAGCAAAGGGCCGATCCAATGATCAACAAGCCAAAAGCTGATACAGAGATCAACAAGCCAAAGGCCGATCCAACAAAGTCAATAAGCCAAAGGGTGATCATAAAAGACCAGCAAGCGAGCTTGAGAACAAGCTTTCAGCCCTCGAGACATTTGTATATGAGAGAGAAAGAATCAGAGGAACAAATTAGAGATTGTACCGCACCCACAAAATTAATACAATTATAAATTCATTTACACGTGTCTCATTTATCTTTCTTTGTTGAAATCATGTGTGAACAGACGCGTTTCTTAAATAATAATAATTATTATTATTAATACTATTCTTATATATATATATATATATATATATATATATATATATGTATGTATTTTTTTTCTTCGCATGTTTGTTGATTTGATATATATACATTAAATCTGATGACGGAATCTAGAAATATTTGGGAGTCCGATTTTCTAGTTTTCTTGAGGTGAAGAGTCGATTTTTTGGAAGTCTAAGACTAATAACTCCAATATGTCGTTTTAAATTTTTAACATACTTGCATATTATGTTTGTTTGCTTATTTATTATGAACAGATTATTTTGCATGCTTAATTTATCTTTACATTGCTTTTATTTGTTATGCTTTACTTTGACTTTTTTATTTTCTTAATATTTTCAAATCTCCTTTTCAACTCATTTCTCTTTTCATAAAATTATTTCCAAATCTTTAAATTTGCTCCTTTTGAGTTTATGAAAGTTTTTTTAACCAAAGTGTCATTTCTAAAGCCTTTTGTAATTTCTTTCTTAAAAAGTAGTTTTCAAGGTCGTTTTTTTTTTTCTAAAAATTCCTACGACAGAATCTAGAAATATTTGGGAGTCCGATTTTCTAGAATTCTTGAGGTGAGGGATCATAACTTTTGGGAGTCCGAGATTTTGATCCCAAGAAAAAAAATGAATTTAATTAAAACAAAAAATTTGTTTTTTTTTTGTTAAAAAAAACTTTCTTTTACAAAAAAAAGGCTATTCTATGACGAAGTTGAGAAATTGTAAAATTTTCTCATATTCTTGAGGTGGAGAATTTTTCATAAGTTTTTTTGGGAATATTTCAAATATAGCCAAATTGATGAATATTTATCCACTTATTTTATGGGATCATGACTTCAAATATTGGAGGAATGAGAGGTAAAATAAGACATTGTTTTAAAATTTTCTTTTTCCCTAAATAAGCTTTTCCTCTAAAAACTTTTGCAATTCAATATTAAAATTTGGCCACTGTTTCTATCAGGTGTTGTGGGTTTCTAACACATTCCCCATACATAAATAACTCCCGAGCCCAAATCTAGTATTCGCATACCTTTTTTCCTTTTTTTTTAAAAAAAGTTGTTTTTATTCTATTTTGGTGCCCAATCACACCATAAAAAAGATTGGTGGCAACTTCTTTTTCAAATCTCTCATTTTGAGGACGTCGGCCACTCTGCGTTGCAGGTACGTGGCGACAATGGTTATCAAACGGGAACTAAATTGTTGAGTTTGAAAATTCATAGACCTGAATGCTACCAAACTCAAACCTCATGACACAAAAGTGTATTTTTCCTTCAAAAAATTGGGAAATCTTTTTCAATATTCAAAATTTTCCTTGAAAAAATGAAATAAGAAGCAGATACCATTTTCAAAAATAAAAAACTAGATATGAAATTGTGATCCATTAAAATAGTTATCAACAACTAATTTAGATAAGAATGTATAGTAAAAAAAAAAGTATGATATAAAATATAATGCAATTTATATTTATTTTTAGGGAAAATACACTTTTAATCTTGAAGTTTGGAGTTGATGTCTATTTAGTTCATGAGGTTTCAAAAGAGACATTTAAGGCCTGTTTGGTAGGTAATCTGAAAACAAAATTTTGAAAACAAGGGATTCAATAAAAATAGAGTTGTATTTCATGTTTTCATATATGTGTTTGGCAGCAAATTTAGAAATTTGATTCCAATGTAAACTATTGTTCAAAATGTGTTCTATGATATATTTATAGACCATTAACTAGTTGTAGTTGCAAAACTAAATATTAAATTGAATATAATCCATTATTAATTAATTTATGAACATGATTTTTGTTATAAATTTTGTATAATTACTATTTTACAATATCATATAATTTATAATATATTATATTATACATATTTTAATTTAACAAAAATAAATTGAGTTTATAACGTAAAATACTATATTTATTAAAGTTTTGGTATTTTCTAATGTAATTCTGCATTTTAAATTTTCAAATTCAAATTATGGATACAATGAAAACATAAAAATGTTGTTTTTAGAATTTCCACTATTTGGATTATAAAATCCGGAAACAGTTTTCGATAACACGTCTGCCTAAAAGCATATTCACTGAACTCAATCAATTTGAAAACATAAAACAAAATCTAGATTGCCTACCAAATTAGTTACTCACGTTTGTAAAATGATTCTAAACAGTCATCGACTTAACTTTAACCTAACGAAATAGTGACTAGACTATTACTTGGTGACATGTCATTCTTTTGGTTTACTTGACAAATAACTGGAAATTTAATTTAAGTAAAAATTAAAAAAATCATATTTTCCTCCATCTTGCCCTAGCGTTCGTTCTGCATTCCAATCGATCGTTGTTGACCTGCTTCCCGTTGTAGACTGCCGCCCGTTGCCGACTAGCCTCCCATCGAAGACCGCCACCCGTCGCCGACTAATTGAAGGCCTGTACGACAAGCTTTGGTTTGTTGCTCCATGAATTGAAGGCCTGTACGACGGGCTCGAACGGATTGGTGATCGACTAGTAATCCATCGGCGAGTACTGCTTGTACGAGTGGTGGTGGATCAGTTGTTGGGCGGCGGCGTTCTTTTGGTTATCTGAATGCTTGGTCGAGGCCTCTGGTAGTCCCATGATGTGATTCTCCCATTTCTTTGATTCCTCCTCCGTGACAGCGGGGGTACGGCTGCTGGAAGAGCGAGGGAGGGTAGAGATTCGACAGCTGTGGGTTTGGGATCTTCAGAAGTGCCGGCCATGGTGGATTTCTGATGATGATGAGTAGTTTTTCGTTTTGGATCTAGAAATAACGGAGGGTTTTTATAATGATCAGAGAAACGATGTGGTTTATAAAAAAGAATTGATTCCTTCGCGGCGAAGAATAAAGAAAATTCAACAAATTTTGGAAAGTTTTTAATGAAGAAGGATTGAATGAGGGATTTTTCAAGGGGAAAATGTTGGCTGTAAGGCGATTGTGTGACGGAGTTGTGAAAAGGAAAATGGAGAAATATGGAAGAATTAGAGAAAGTTTAGTAATCTAATCGTCGCCAACTAATTGAATACCTTACGAAATCTTTTTTGCCGAATACTTGAAATTAAATAGCTTAATTAGTAATCTATTCAACAAAAATTGCATAATCGAGACCAAAACGTGTCGTAAAACGAGTTGGAAGTTAAGAAGTGTTTTGTTAATCATAACAATTCTGGATGCAACTCTCGATTTACAGCACACACAGGCGAGTCGGCGGCGACGGTCGATTGCATGTCTGGTGGCTGGACTGGGTGGGCAGAACACAGAACAATCGCTAGGGGAAGATGGAGAAAAAGATGATTTTTTAATGTTTAAATCATTTTAATTTTTACTTAAATTAATTTTTCAGTTTATTTTCCAAGTAAACCAAGAAAGTCTAGTTACTATTGCGTTAGGTTAACGTTCAAAGAATATTGAGAATTATTTTGTAAATTCGAGGAATTAAAGTGTCTATTTTGAAACTTTAGGGATCAAATAGATACCAACTTCAAACTCAAGTACCAAAAATACATTTTACCCTTATTTTTAATAAAATTCTAATTTATTCATTAAAATTAATTTGATTTTTTTTTTCAAAATTTTGGGGGACATGGCCCCCTAATCTTCTAGAAGCTCCGCCCCTGCTTTCATATAAATATACCTTTAAATGCATTGATATATAATATTTCGAGTTTGATTGTAGGAGTGAGCATCGGTTGGGTCGGGTTGGTTTTTTGAGACTACAAAAAAAAAATTATAATTTGTATTTTCTTTTGTGAATATTTAACTTCAATAATTTGCAACTACTATCCAACCATTTTTCTTGATGCCCTGATAGTGAACAAAATGTTTTTTTTTTCTTTTTCTGATCTTTATTGGTCACATAATAGGCAAATGAGAAAAAAAAAGATATGTACTTTATTAGGAATAAATCTAAAGATATACTTTTTTATTTATTTAAAAAAATAAAATTAAAACCGGTGATTTAAAGAGGTAAGAGAAAATTGTTAGATTTATTCCTAATAAAGTGCATATCCTTGGAATCAAATTAAAACCGGTGATTTAAAGAGGTAAAATCAAATTGTTAGATTTTCTGAATTTTATTTTGTTAAAATAAATAAAAAAGTACATATCTTTAGATTTATTCCTAATAAAGTATATATCATTCTTTAAAAAAATACCCACGGTGATTACCTAATTTTATTTATTCCTAATAAAGTACATATCATTCTTTAAATTAAATCACCGGTTTTAATTTTATTTTTTTTAAATAAATAAAAAAGTATATCTTTAGATTTATTCCTAATAAACTACATATCATTCTTTTAAAAAAATAAAACTAAAACCGGTGATTCAATTTAAAGAGGTAAGAGAAAATTGTTAGTTAAGGAAACAAAAAAAACATAAAACGATAGGAGTAAAATCGGGCATAAATAAGAAATTGATTCATTACATCGTGTCCATGCGTAAATGATGGAGCTGAAATAGAAACCTGAAATCTCGTTTTAAATAGATAGATTTGAAGCCTGGTTTGATATCCAACCGAAATCCAAATCGAAATCTCTTCAGAAAGCTTTCAAAATCTCTGTAATGGCGACTCTTGAAAATCTCCCAGAAGAAGTGATAGTCCAGATTCTATTGAGGCTTCCGCCAGATTCTGTAGTCCATTTCAAGTCCGTTAGCAAATTCTGGTATGCTCTAATCAACGATCCTAAAATTTCTTCTCTTCTTCAACAAGAACTCATTCTTTTCAAGCGTCTTGTGCCTGCGAACGACGACTCTGGAAAAAAACAACTTAGACTCTCCATCGTGGCCCTTAATCCATTTATGTCCGTTCTCGATGATTTCCCTTTGCCATTCCCATTCCCATTCGATGATCAGAGATTAGAGAATCTCAGTATCCACGGCATTTCTCATGGCTTAGTTTGTCTCACCGATTGTGGTAGGATTATTTTACTTTGTAATCCCACCACTAGAGAGTTTCGTAAGCTCCCATCCTCCATTATCATACCCATTGACCCTTACACTTATGCTTACGAGTTGTCTAGAATCGTCGTCGGATTCGGCTACGATTCCAAATCTAGGGATTTCAAAGTGGTTAGGGCTGTGGGTTTTAACGGATCTACATATTATAACCAAGCCGAAATTTACGATTTGAGCAAAGATAGATGGAGAGAAATTCAAATCCCTTCCGATATATATTTGTGTCCTTCTTTTGAGATGTATCATGAAGGAACATATTACCGAGGGAGTTTTAAACTAACACTCCAAATTATACTTTCCTTTGACATGAGCGAAGAGGTTTTTGGCGAAATTTCGTTACCGGAGAGTTTCGACGATTATCGGCAGTATTTAGATATGGGGGTTTTGAATGGATCCATTGTTATGTTTCAGTATCCATGGGAAGTGAATGAAAAAGCCTTTCACATTTGGGGGATGGACAAAGATGATGAATCTGGTGGGACTGTTTCCTAGTCAAAGTTATTCACAATTGGCCCTCTCTCTGGAATTGACATGCCATTGTTGTTTGTGAGCTCTGATCAACTTTTAGTGTCGTCCAGTGAAGGAAACGTGATTTTGTACAATATTAAAACTCAACACTTCAAAACCCTTCCATTACAAGGGGATTCGTTTCAATTTCAAACTACTTTTTACGTCAAGAGTTTGCTCTCTGTGAAATGAGGAAAGAACATCAGATCAGCTATATGGGTTTTAAGTTCTAGTTAACTTCACATCTATCAAATATAATCCCGGGTATGCTATTTATGTATGTTTTGATCTAACTCCATGCCTCAGCTTAATTTTACACAAAATCTTCTACTTCCTTGATACAAAACTGCTATTAATCGATTTGGAGATCACACACAACTTCATTGTTGTTCATTGCAAGGTTATCACTCAGTTTTGGTGTGGCTTTATTTCATTCATATGATTGGTTTATCTTTCAAGTCCCCAGTTTCATCAAACTCCCTCTCAATTCCAATTTGAAGTAGTGTTAATGTGCTCGTAGACAGGGTCGAACTTCAAGAAATCACTTGTATCAGAGAACGTCCTTCTCAATCGCAAAAGGAGGCAATAATAAAAGAAAAGGCAACCCCAACACCACTAAATTAGAATCTTATTTTGCTTACAAGTACATTAGCTATCAAACTTTTTTGGTACTTCACAAAATCTTCAAATAGCTAGAGTTTTCAACATAGTTTGGCCAAGAAAACTTAAACCCAGCCTCGTAGTGGAAATTTTCCTGGAAAATTGGCCAATTAGAAAGTTTTGAAGAAGAAGCTAAGGCAAAGGAGACTAGCAAAAAGACTAATCTTAATATAGAAAGGACCTTGGACTCTTGAGGATATTTTTGGTTTTTTTTATTCAACAACACACGGCCCTTGAAATGGGAGGATTCTTCCCACTAGCTAATTCATGTTTTGGAAGATAACTATCAAAATTTCCACTGAAGTTTTAATTTCTTCTTCAATTATTGTTGTTAATTGACCTACAAAGCTGCATTTTCTTTCTTGGCCAATACGGTTAATGAGTAGTTCAAATTCATTTTTTTTAACTACTGTGTTTTCTCTCTTTGGATACATATTAGTTTTCAGAAAATAAGATTGGCTCAAAGGGTTCATGAGTAGTCCACACCTAAATTAGATTGAGATTCAAAAATAATTTTTATTGGTTTAAATCTTATTTGGTGAACTTCTAGAATTAATCTATCATGCTTTGTACTTTCAAAATGTCTATGCTTCTCAATGCCCTTCATGTTGTGAGTTGTGATTATTTGGCTTTGGTCCATGTCTATTAGTTATTGTACATATTTATATTTATGACTCATGAAGACCAGACAAATTGTACTAATGATGTTAATTATTCAAATTGATATGTATCAAAATGTAATGGGCCATGGTCTTTTAAAAATGAGAATTTTTATTGATTCAATGGAAGAAAGAAATGGGAAAGGAAATCTCCCAACTACAACCTTCACTAGAACTAGTTGGACTTATATATGAAAGATCAAAGAGCAAGTACTATTTGCTAAAACATGATATAATTATTTTCATGATCAATTGAAAAATAAGTATAACAATCTTATACAACTTTATAAAGCTTGGAAAAGGTTGTTGATAAGCGCCCAAGATGTTGGATTTACAAAGCTAGAGGTCCTTCTAGGATATTTGCAAACATTCGCGAATAAGGCTAACTTAACGATTGATTCCAACCAAGAGTTTGGTTAGAGATGAATCACTCTAAGATCAAACTTAGAATCTATGATGGTCACTCTTAGATCCCAAGACAACTCACTCCAAAATTAGCTTGATCAAGACTAATCCAATGAATTGGTTTAACATCAAACCTAAAGCAAGATTTGAAAGAAAATAACACCAAATGGGTTTCAAGAAAACACAAGTTTTGATATTCAATGTTGTTGTTCTCACTTGCAATACAAATTCCTTTTATAGACAAGGAATTCTATACAAATCAACACTTCCCCAACTACTTCATTAAATGAGCTCCCCAACCACCTCATTTAATGAACTTCCCAACTACCAACTACCTTATTAATTAACTTCCCAACTACCAACTACCTCATTAATTAATATATGTCTAAACTTTAAACTTAAAATTACAATGTCAAAGTTCATGAAACTTAAAATTACAAGGAATTCTATTCAAATAGGTTTCCATACTTAAGTGAACTCCATGGTCAACTTTAATCTTGACTTGTTGAACTAACATTATAAAGAAATTTGTGCTAAAAAATCTTTGTCTCTTCTTGTGCATTAGCTAGCTTTTGTAGATGTAATGTGAAAGCCTCTTGAATCTTCTTTGCCTTGCTCCTTGTTATTGCTCCTTCAGGTACATGCAATGGATTAGAGGTTGGATTCACATCATCCCCCCTTTCTTTAAAAGGATTTGTCCTCAAATCAAGGTCTTCATTTCCTACATCAAAAGGAGTCAAATCAGCCACATTAAAAGTAGAACTTACATTATACTCACCTCGGAGATCTAGTTTGTATGCGTTGTCATTAATTCGCTCTACTACTTTAAATGGACCATCTCCCCTAGGTTGAAGTTTGGACTTCCTTTGATCTGGAAATCTTTCCTTTCGTAGATGAACCCAAACCCAATCACCCGGTTTAAGTATCAATTTCTTTCTCCCTTGGTTCTTTTGAGTCACTAGCTTTTCATTCTTCTTTTCAATCCTTTCCTTGATTTCTTTGTGCAAAGTTTTGATGTATTCGGCCTTAGAAATAGCTGCATCACTAGTAAACATATTAGGTGGCAAAGGTAATAAATCTAGAGGAGTTAAAGGATTAAATCCATACACAACCTCAAATGGTGAACGATGAGTGGTGCTATGTATCGCTCTATTGTATGCAAACTCCACAAAAGGTAGTGTCTCTTCCCACGACTTAAGATTTTTAGAAATTAGCGATCTAAGCAAGGCCCCCAATGTTCTATTAACCACCTCGGTTTGACCATCGATTTGGGGATGACAAGTTATAGAAAACAAAAGCTTAGTTCCCAATTTTCCCCACAAAACTTTCCAAAAATGACTTAAAAATTTGACATCTCTATCACTTACAATGGTTTTTGGAATGCCATGCAATCTAACTACTTCCCTAAAGAATAGATTAGCTATGTTAGTGGCATCATCTGTTTTATTACATGGAATGAAATGTGCCATTTTACTAAACCTATCAACCACCACAAAAATGCTATCATGATGTCTCCTAGTATTTGGTAATCCTAGAACAAAATCCATGCTAATGTCAACCCATGGTTCACTAGGAACATCTAAAGGTGTGTAAAGACCATGTGGTTGTGTTTTAGACTTGGCCTCCTTACATTTGAAACATTGCTTGCACACTTTGTTCACATCCTTCCTCATTTTCAACCAATAAAAGTGTTCACACAACATGCTGTATGTTTTAAATTCTCCAAAATGCCCCATAAGTCCTCCTCCATGAGCCTCCTTCACAAGTAACTCTCGAATGGAACACTTAGGAATACAAAGTTTACCCTTTCTAAAGAGCATGCCATTAAACACAATATGATCATGTACGTTTTTCCCGCCTAAACATTGCATATACACGTCATAAAATTTAGACTTCTCAACTTTGTACAATTCAATCATGTGTTCAAAACCAAGAATCTTTGTACTAAGAGAAGAAAATAATGCATACCTTCTTGACAAAGCATCGGCCACCACATTGTCCTTACCTTTTTTGTAATGAATGACATAAGGAAATGTCTCAATGAATTCTAACCATTTAGCATGCCTCCTATTTAGCTTTGTTTGGCTTTTGAGGTGCTTCAAACTTTCATGATCAGTATGGATAACAAACTCTTTTGGCCACAAGTAATGTTGCCAAACTTGCAAAGCCCTCACAAGTGCATGTAGTTCTTTGTCATAAGTTGGGTAGTTGAGTTGTGTTCCATTTAGCTTTTCACTAAAGAACATGATTGGCCTTCTTTCTTGCATCAACACAGCTCCTATACCTATCCCACTTGCATCACATTCAATCTCAAAAGATTTATCAAAGTCCGGTAAAGCAAGACAAGGTGCATTGGTCAATTTATCTTTTAATTCATTGAATGCATTCTCTTGTTTTTCCTTCCATTCAAACGTCGCATGCTTTTTAACAAGTTCATTCAATGGTGAGGCTATACTACTGAAATTCTTAATAAACCTCCTATAAAAAGTAGCCAAACCATGAAAGGATCTTACCTCGTTTGCATTGGTAGGTGTTGGCCACTCTCGGATAGCCTTTACCTTTTCTTCATCAACTTGCACTCCATTTTTTCCAACAATGAACCCTAGGAAATTGACTTGGTCTAGACAAAAACTACACTTTTTGAAGTTGGCATAAAGCTTCTCTTCTCTAAGTTTAAGTAAAATTGTCTTAACATGCCAAATATGATCATTCAAGCTTTTGGAGTAAACAAGGATATCATCAAAGTATACAACTACAAATTTTCCAATGTACTCTCTCAAAACATGATTCATTAGTCTCATAAAAGTACTTGGTGCATTAGTAAGACCAAATGGCATAATAAGCCACTTATAAAGTCCAAACTTAGTTTTAAAAGCCGTTTTCCACTCATCTCCCACATGCATTCGAATTTGATGATAACCACTTTTAAGATCTATTTTTGAAAACAGATTAGCACCATGTAATTCATCTAACATGTCATCTAATATAGGAATGGGATGTCGATACTTTACCGTTATCTTGTTAATGGCTCGACAATCAACACACATCCTCCAGGTGCCATCCTTCTTAGGTACCAAAATCACCGGAACCGAACAAGGACTCAAGCTTTCTCTAACATAACCTTTATCCATGAGTTCTTCCACTTGTCTTTGAATCTCCTTAGTTTCGGTTGGATTGGTCCTATAGGCAGCCATATTTGGAAGAGTTGCCCCGGGTATGAAGTCGATTTGATGTTCAATCCCTCTTAAAGGAGGTAAACCCGTAGGTGCATCTTCATGTGGAAACATGTCATTAAATTCCTGCAAAAGAGACTTAAAAGCACTTGGCAAAACATCATTAGATTTTGGTTCAGTTGCTAGACACATTCCTTTGCACATAAGTACAAATTTTGGTTCTTGTGTTAACATTACATTCCTCACTTCTCCCAAACTCATATTCTCTCTTTTTTTCTCAAAATCACTCTTTTTTCTTTCTTGGTTTTCACTCACATTTTGCCCCTCACTTTTCTCTTTTTTTTCACTCTTCTCTTTTAACTTACTTTCTTCTCTCCTCTCTTTTTGTTCGAATTCTTTTCTTTTCTTCTCTAATTTCAAGTGATCACAATGTACTTCATATGAAGACAATGGAAGTAAAGTAAATTTCTTCCCGTTCAAAGTAAAAGTATACTTGTTCTTCAATCCATCAAATGTGACCTCTCTATCATATTGCCAAGGTCGGCCTAACAATATATCCCCCGCATGCATAGGTACGACATCACAAAGGACTTCATCCTTATATCTTCCCAAAGTAAAAGGAATAAGAACTTGAGAGTTTACCTTAAGTTCTCCTTTGTTTGTCAAACATTGAAGTTTGTATGGTTTAGGATGGGGACGGGTAGTAAGTTGAAGTCTTTTTACAAGAAAACTACTTACCACATTTGTGCAACTTCCACTATCAATCACCAAGCTGCATGGGTTGCCATTAATTAGACATCTTGTGTGGAACAAGTTTTCCCTTTGATCTTCAACTTTGTCTTCCTTGATTTGTACATTAAGTACCCTTCTTGTAATCAAGGATATGGAGTTACCTTCTTCAACATACCCATCATCATGTATTTCAGATTCTTCCTCAAGTTGTGCATCATGTTCCTCACATTCATCATCCGAATCAAGTACACCATTTCTTATCACCATAACTCTTTTATTAACACACTCTTTGCTCATGTGTCCAAACCCTTTGCATTTCCAACATTGAATAGAACTAGACTTCTCTCTTACCTCCTTCGAAGCTTCATTCTTTTTTGTATTGGAACTCTCCGCCTCCACTCTATTGGCAGCCCCAAACTTTCCTCTTGGTTGCAGTGATTCATTCCTATTCACAAAACTATCATTTTTCCAAGCATTAGAATTTGAAAAGGGGTTAGCTTTAGATGTATACCTTTTTGAATGCTCATTTTCTTCCTTCAATTGAGCTTCAATTTTGATAGCATAATGATACATATCTTCAAGGTATGGCGGTGGATTTCTATCAACCAAATGTGCAATTTCTCGATTCAAACCTCCAAGGAATCTAGACATGGTGTTTTCCTCTTCTTCTCGAATTTTTGCTCTTTCCATCAAGGACTCCATCTCTTGATAATATTCAGCAACACTTTTTGTTCCCTGCCTCAAAGCTTGCAATTTAGTTTTTAAATCTCTTTCATAATGTTTTGGAACATACCTCTTTCTCATGATTTCTTTAAGTTCTTCCCACGTTTCTATTGGATTCTCCTCTTTTCTTCTTCTTTCAGATTTGAGATGTTGATACCATTCACCTGCATGATTGGTGAATTCTGCAATGGCAAGTTTCATCTTCATATTCTCGCTATATGTATTACAATCAAACACATGTTCAATTTTTCTTTCCCATTGTAAATATGCTTCAGAGTCCGCCGTTCCACTAAATGGTGGAATTTTGAGTTTCACTCCTCCATTTCTATCTTCATTCACTCTTTCCATTCTTCTAGGTTGCATAATGTTTGCAAGATTATTTCTTCCTCTTCCCCGCACATTTCCTCTTCCTTCAAAGTGTCTTTCTTGTACCGGTAAGTCAAACATGCCTTCATCTCCTTGTAAGGCTCGTTCTTCTCTTTGTTGTTGTGCCCTCCTTTCTTGCCTATCTTCCATCATCAATTCCATCATACCTTGAATTGCTTGAAGAATAGCCATATTTGGATCTACCACTTGTGGCACTTCTTCTCCATCATGTGACATTTTGTAATAAGGACCTTTCCACACTTCTCACCAAGATTTCACTCAAGGACACTCGTATTTATCACTCAAGGGTAGGCTTTTGGTACTAGGTCAAAGATGTAAGGGTTGGTTTAAAAATTTGGTGCAACCTTGCTTTTAAACTTGATATATGATCAATTCAATGAGCAACTTTTACAAGCTAAAAATAGAGTATCTCAACCTTAGGATCAACAACTCAAAATTTTCAAACAAAACACAATTTAATGACAAGAACCTTTCGTGCGCCTTGGATCTTTGATTTTTTTTTTTTTTTTTTTTTTGCTACTGTTTTTTTTATGCAGTTTTTTTTTTGTACTATTTTTTTTTTTTACTGCTGATTTTTTTTTTTGTGGTAATGATCCAATAACAAGACTCAAATATTTAAAGAAAAAGTGTAGTATGCCATTGCACTTTGTAATTGCTTACGAAAAAAAAATGTCAGAAAACAAAAATTATAATAATAACACAAAGTGAAGATATTGCACCTTAAAAGCCGGCCAAAGGATGTCGACCAAATGCTCTGATACCAAATGATAAGCGCCCAAGATGCTGGATTTACAAAGCTAGAGGACCTTCTAGGATCTTTGCAAACATTCGCGAATAAGGCTAACTTAACGATTGATTCCAACCAAGAGTTTGGTTAGAGATGAATCTCTCTAAGATCAAACTTAGAATCTATGATGGTCACTCTTAGATCCCAAGACAACTCACTCCAGAATTAGCTTGATCAAGAATAATCCAATGAATTGGTTTAACATCAAACCTAAAGCAAGATTTGAAAGAAAATAACACCAAATGGGTTTCAAGAAAACACAAGTTTTGATATTCAATGTTGTTGTTCTCACTTGCAATACAAATTCCTTTTATAGACAAGGAATTCTATACAAATCAACACTTCCCCAACTACTTCATTAAATGAGCTCCCCAACCACCTCATTTAATGAACTTCCCAACTACCAACTACCTTATTAATTAACTTCCCAACTACCAACTACCTCATTAATTAATATATGTCTAAACTTTAAACTTAAAATTACAATGTCAAAGTTCATGAAACTTAAAATTACAAGGAATTCTATTCAAATAGGTTTCCATACTTAAGTGAACTCCATGGTCAACTTTAATCTTGACTTGTTGAACTAACATTATAAAGAAATTTGTGCTCAAAAATCTTTGTCTCTTCTTGTTCATTAGCTAGCTTTTGTAGATGTAATGTGAAAGCCTCTTGAATCTTCTTTGCCTTGCTCCTTGTTATTGCTCCTTCAGGTACATGCAATGGATTAGAGGTTGGATTCACATCAGTTGTTGTGAATGATATTACTGAAAAAGTTGGAATCCTGTATAGGGGACTATTACGTTATAAAAAGAGGAGCAGAGAACCAATCTTATTAAGGTATTCTTCTAATAACTATTATTAATGTTTTTTTTTTTGGCCAAAGAGAATCATAATGTCTACTTTGTTGAGGTTGCTGAGTCTTGTGTTGTAGATATTTAAGACCATTAGTCTTGTGTTGTTAACAAAAATACTACTTTAGCTCGAATAACTTTACTTTTTAACTCTACTTAAAGACTTATACTAATGAAGATATTTTTACGTATTCACTTAAGATGTTTCTCATTTTTACTAGATGTAGTGTAACGACCCGAATTCCTACGACACTTTAGATGCGGAAGCACGACCTAGTTACCTCGCTCATGCCCGAAATTTCGGCAGCATGACTGCGTAACTAGGAGAAACCAAAATTTATAACGACCTGGAAAGAGGAATAAACACTTCTATGTTTCAGATAACAGACTCAACATCCACCAAACTACGATAAATGATGCTGAGCTCAATCAACAGACAAAAGAACCTAAGAACTTCTAACTAAATACACAGAAACGAAAGAAATTTAAACATTACAGACCAACAAAACAACAGGGAACAAAGGAACAAACTAAAGGCTAAACATAAAAAAGAAATTTGGTGGAGTCTCCATAGTCTGGTCAAGTCGTCGCCTGCGTCATCCACCCCGAGAATGTGCACAATCTGCAAAACAAACAAAGTAGCAAGGATGAGTATAAACATACTCAGTAAGTAGCTGATAAGCCGTGAAATTAAGGCTTATTTTAATCCTAAATTGTTTGAAAGAACTCGTGTTTGTCCTATTATTAATGGAAAATGGTGAAAAATGGTTGAAAGAAGAAAGTAATGAAATATGGTAGCAATTGGAAAAGATTTCTAAGTATTGTGATTATTTTGCAGGAATTGCCAAACGAATTGCCAAACGAATTGCCAAACCGACCAAATGGCAATCTTCAGCAGCTGCAAATAAGGAAATTTCGGGAATTTCGTGATTGATGAACCCATAATTGACAGAGAATTTCTCACACAAATCAAGGGATTTAGTGCATTATTCTTGGCAAATTGGAACCCTACATTGGTCTCCTTACTACATTGGTCTACATAAGGAGATTGAAGAACGCCGAACAAGGAGGACGAATTGAGGGGTCAATTCGAAGCTTTGTTTTCTGTTTTTCTTGGTTTTGGACAGCCTCTGTTTTGGCTGTTCACTACTGTTCTTATCATTTTTAATCAGTTCCCATTGCAACTTTCTTTTAGTTTATGTTACAGAATACTCTAAGTTACCTTGTTTTTCAATTTGTTATAATTTCATTTAAGTTTGAGTTGTTCTCTATTGGATTCAAGGATAGTTTTGTTCGCAAATGTTCCTCTGTTTTTCCTTCGGTTTTAGTTGATTTCTTCACCAAAATTTCAAATACAGTACATCAACTCTTCGGTATTGTCAAAATGAATGGGTTTGGGTATTCTCCTTTTGCTCTTAAGTGAATGTAAACAAGTATTATTGCGTAGGAATTTCCAAATCCATTCGAAGTTCTTTTTCTTTAGTGTTCTTCAATTTGAACTGTTAAGCAATTTCCGAATCTCCCTTGGAATTCCAATCCGATTCAAGAAATTCTTGGATCGTTAAGATCAATTTCTCTCTAAAAGTGAAGGAGATTGAATCGATTGGGAAGGAAGAAGTGGGATAGCATCGAATTAAATTTCTTAATTCTTGCTCTGTTTTTCGTTTGCCTTCAATTTAGTTTCTGGAGAAGAGATTAAAACAAGGAAGGAGAAAGGGAAGAATTACATAATTACCCTTGCCTCTTTGATTTACTTTCAATTAATTATTTTTGCTTGAATTTTCTAGGAAAACCCAATTACAATTCATAAGTAGTTTTTTTTTTTTATTTAATTTCATTATGAAATCTTTCTTTAAATTTAGTTTTATGTTTTTCATTAAAAATATGAGCTAAAACTTTTTAGGGGGTTCAAGGATGTGAATTCCCTAAGAAGTAAATGTAGCCAAAATTTCAATGAAAACCAAGCCTACATCTCAATTGGTTGCTTGTGTTGATTTAATTTCCGCTGAAATCCTAAATTGATCAATTAGGGTTTCAACTCAAGCTTAGATCTAATATCGACAGGGTTAGTGACAAGCGGATTTCACACAAGTAATGGAGTAAAAGAGCTTAGACATAAGCCATTCCTTACCCTAGACATAGGGATTAAGGACTCCAAGACTGATAACTCTTAAATTAAGAGTTATATCTTGTATTTTTTGGACTAAATTGCCATATTTTATCTCATATATCTTGGAAATTCCCTAGCTTGGAGTCATTTTGCTCTAGGACTAATTTTGATATAGTAATATTTTTATTAGAGCAAATTTATCTAATTAAGGCCTTTTATGTGATTAAATCAGGGTGGATTAAGGAGGACTTAAGAAGCCAAGAACAGCAGTTTTACAACTAATTGCTGGAGCAAATGTCGCGTTCCAGGCTTTTACGAAATTCGCACGTGGGAGCTGTATTCATTAATTGAGATGGCATCTGTCAGTCCAGTCAACTGCTTTCAACGAATCAGAGGCCGCCACGTCACTAGGTCAAGCCCAGTCAGCCCTCGTTTTCATAAAGGGTGACTATTATAATGGGAGCAGCCGTTTTTGTTGTTGGGCAGATTGGGAGAGAGGAGAATAGAGGTGTTGATCCCGAAATAACAGAGAAGGAGCAGCAGAGGAGAGTTTCGACCAGGAGTCTTCACCGGAGTTTTGCCAAAAACGGAAGGATTCCAGTTGGAGCAACGCCGTTGCTGTGGCAAGAAACTTGGGGCAGCATTTCGACTTCTCCTGCTACAATTTCTACTGTCTTTTAGTCGTTTTCTGTTTTATTTTCATTATGTTTCCATTTCTACTGTTTTTCCGTTTTCACTGTAGCATGAACTAATCACTCTAAGGTGAGGATTAGAGGATGATTGTTATTAGCTAATGTTATAGTTGAGTAGCTTTCATCTCCTTCGGTTTGGTTTTTAAGGGGTTTATTCTTAGTTTGTTTCCGCTTGGCCAGCCGTTTCGAACACCGTCCCTCTGATTTCTGGGAAGAATAGGAGGGGCTGAAAACTTAAAAACCACGTTAACCTCTTGTTAATGTTAGTTGCTGACTAAGTGGGTAGGTTAGGGATAGCCACTCGCCTAACGCACGTAAAGTACAGAGGGTTTATTGTGCTGAAGTAATTTATTTGCGACAGCATACATTCGGTGATTCGGGAGAATACCGTGTAGTCTGTAGTGAATCGATTGGAATGAATGTGTACTCAGTTTATAACTTAGCTAATGCATGACTTACCTCTAATCCGAGCCTTTCGTTTAATTAAAGCACAAGTTAATCGTTACCTGTTTTCTGAACCTCTACTCTGTTGTTTATTGCTTTAGCATTACTTTTGTTCCAGCATTTATGATTTCTTTTATTGCATCTCTATCGATAATTTTGAATGGTTACCAACTGAGTTACTGAGAATTAACTTGGGTTCAGTAGAAAGATCAATAGTCTCCGAGGATACGATAATTTTACTTGCCACTTGCTATAAAAAGGATGTGTACACTTGCACATTGACACTCTAATTTGCACAATTGTTCACATTGCTCTAGCAAACGCATCAAAGACCCATAAAATTGTGAGCCAAAAATCTTCTATGATGGAGGGACTATAGACATATAGAGCCCCCACTTAGCCTCCTAAAAAACCCAATTTGAGGTAATAGGAGATGCAATTTTGGTTTACAATTGAGTGTGGAGTAGGTTGGAATTGCAATTTTGGTTTGCAATTACGACTTAGGGCAATGACATTTTTGAGCCCCATCCTTTATCATTTCATTCTTAAGTTCATTCAAATTGCTATTTCATATTGCCAATTTAGATTAGCAATTTAATTCTGCAATTTTAGTATTTCGCATATTGCCATTCTGGATTAGCAATTGGAGTAGCAATTTCTGTTATTTCGCACATTGCCATTCTGGATTAGCAATTGAATTAGCAATTTCGATTTTCCACCAACAACTTGATTTTTGCATTTTTACTTTTCACACTTGCAATTTCCCTTACACTTTTGCAAAACAAGGTCTTGTTACTCCGTTCCCTGTGGGATTCAATACTTGGTACTCAGATACCATTTTATATTACTTCGATCGCGTGCGCTTGCGTGAACACCGATCAGTAGCCCACTTAAGGGTCCAATGTTTAAAGCAACCATACCAAGAAGAAAAACTGCTCTTTCTCACGCTCGTGCTTAGATTTCAAATACTTCATTCTGTTATTCTAAAAGTCCATTTAACCTTACAGAACATTCTCTACTACCTGACCCTAACTTCGTGTCATACCTGCGAGTCCTATAGCCTAGAACCCAAACCTGTGAAGGTCTATAACCCTCACACTCATCACATAGCCACACAGGCAACCAGGGAACAAATCCCCTCAGCTAGCATACAGGCAATAGGGAAACGCATCCCTTATGCTCAACATGGTGGGGAATTACCCCTAAGCTAGCTCCCAGGCAATAAGGAACGCATTCCTTATGCTCATAATACTGGGGAATCATCTCTCAGCTAACACACGACAATAAGAAATGCATCTCTATGCTCAACACAGTGGGGAATCACCCCTAAGCTAGCTCATCGGCAATAAGGAACGCATTCCTTATGCTCATCACATCACATACGTTCTAGGCTTACAAACGCGCACGAAACAACAGAATTAGGGTAGGTAGTACCAATCTAACGGCCTTTGTACTTTCACAACCGTTTTGGAATCTTTCGGGTCAATCCACCTTACCACATTCATCCATCATGCCTGAATCACAAACACAAGCTGGCTCGATGTTTGCAAACACATACAATGGGGAATCATCCCCCTAATTCGCATAAACAAGGAGAGGAAACAACCCTTAAGCCTTTTCAACATTTACAACATCTTACGCCTCATATATATATATATATATAGGCGAACACCAGTCCTAATGGACCAATCCGAAAGGCTGCCTACTTCCTAGGCCAGAACTAAAACGGCCCACTTTTCATTATTTTTAAGAAGTTATTCGTAGCATATGACCTAGGCCCACCTTCCATAAACAACCACTATCTCATCATGGTGACTTTTCGCCATAGATCACAAGCACGAATCTCGAGCAAGAACTATACGTAGCCATAGCCCATACATATGTCAGTGACATAAAGCCCTTCTATCATTAATTCTGAATTCAATCCTCCAAACATGCTAGACCTCAAAACAACCAATACCCTTCCATTCTCATTTAAACCTGTCTGAAACTTAATAAACATGCACAACCATCTGATCATTCTAAACACACGAAACATGATCCACAGTCTGAAGCACTGCATACCCTTAAGGTAAACTAAATCAGTCTCTAGCCCAAACTAACCACCCCATTGCCTTGCACACCATTAACTAGTCCACAAATCTGTGAAAACCAAACCTTCGCCAACCATTCAAGTGTTTCAATCATCCTACACTCCGTTAAACATCTCAACATCGCCTGAAGACCTTTCTCAATCGCTTATGATCATTCAAAATAATCAAACATCTAGTACTTCCATACTTTGAGTTAAATTACAACCATAGTCATTCAGATATTTCAATGCTCACTTCTATAATCAAGCTCTAACAAGTTGCATACAGAACACATAGCACACGACTTGGACCCTTGGATATTGTACTAGCAATCGATAGTCATAAACGTTCTAAAATAATTTAAGCCCCTTATACCATTTTAATACGTGCTTAAACAACTTAAGCTCAAGGGCAATTCAGAATAATTCAGCCATTCACACCATGACCCACATATTCATATGAGATACACCACAACATGACCCAAACTCATTCAAACCCAACCCTTTGAAAATTCTTAAGGCTTTACACATGCTAACTACAATATCCCAATACTTTAAGTCCCTATTTCCAACTATAGCCACATATTTAAGCTAATTACAGTTCAAACAACATCCCCATCGACCCACAACTAATTAAATGCTTCATAACAAGATTTTCAAGCATGCTTTGATAATTTTACAAGTTCTCAAACATACAACATACACAAATAGAATCTTAAAGGGACTTAAATCCAACTTGCTACTTACCTTAAGCCGAATAAATAATTTACCACGAACACCATTGGTAACGCTTCCTGAATTTAACTAGCACCACCCAATTTAGACTCCAAAGTTTGCAGGACAACAGCTCGAATTGACCCGAACTCACCCAAAATGGCCTTTAAATACAATGGTTGTTCTATAATTGAATCCCACTTTGAATCGGAACCAAACGAAGCTGTACAACCATTGAACTTGCAGGAAATTGACTTGGAATCGTCGCCCACTGCTGTCTGTACAAAAATGGAGAAGGAGAGAGGGATGGGCGGCGATCGGCGAGTGGGTGAAGGAGACCGGCGAGGCAGCTGCACGATGGATCTGGGGCCTGTCCAGCAGAGGTGAACGCGTGAGGTTGCAACGGAAGACGCGATCTGTGCAACCGATGCTTCAGGCGGCAGAGTTGAGCGTGGTTGCGACGGAAGACGCGAGGCGGACACGAGCTGCACCGGCGCTCAGGGGTGGAATCGAGCAGATCAGCGGCGAACTGGTTTTGCGGGGCTGGCCGGCGGCGTTTTCGTGCGTGCAACAGTTTGGTGGGAGAGAGAAGAAGAAGAAGAAGGCTGTCGGTGAATGAGAGAGATTTCGAGAGAGAGAGAGAAAGAGAGAGAGAGAGAGAGTGAGTGAGTATGAGGGAGAGACCAACGGGAAATAGGAGGAGGAAGAAGAAGAAAAGGAGAAGATAAGGATGAGAAAAAAATTTTATTGATAAAGACTAAAATGCCCTTGTACCAACTCTTTTCTTCCAAAATTGTCTTTTCAAATCCATAAAATTTCAAATTAACCCAAAATCTCAAAATACTTAAGAATTATTCAACTTAAATTTCCAAAATTTCAAAAATAATGCCTCTGAAAAAGGCCGGGCGTTACATGTAGAACTTTATTCACATCTTGACAATTCTCTTCTCGAAAAAAGAAGTAATAAGCCACATCTTAAATAATTGTTTGTTCATCCATTCTTGACCATATTGAGAGGCTTGTTCGTATTTATATTAACTCCTCTTCGCTAAAACGCACCATCAGAGGCGGCCACTTTTTTTTTTTTTTTGTTCTTTAACAAGTCTTGTCATTGTCTTCCTCTGATTTTCTTTTACCTCCTTGCTTCATTATTCAATAGCAGTTGATTCTGTTGAGATTTGAGGTTTTTTCTTAATTAAATTTTAGTTTTGTGTTTTTTAGGTTTCTTATTTATTGTTAGATTTAATTGTTAAGTTTTAAGTTTTCAATTTAAACATTTACTATTAATGTTGTTTTTATTGTTTTAAGTTTTAAGTTGTTAACAAATTATAACAATTATTTTACTGAAATATCTAATTGAAAATTTTTAATGCATTAAAAATAAAAGTGAGAATTTATATAAAAAAAAATTAAGGATCAAATTGAGATTTTTTTTAATTAAGAAATATTCTATATATTTAGCATTTTTTAATTGTATTTTTCATTTTCCATAATAATTTCTCTCTAATTTTAAAAAACATTGCTTTTCATAGATTTTTTGTTTGGGAAAAAAAAATCATTTTTGACCTTAAACATGGCAGGTTGTATCAATTTTAACCCTAAACTTTTAATTTCATCAATTTAAACCTTCAAATGTATAAATTCACACAATCGGTTAAGTTTCTATTTCAATCCCTATTGGAAAAGTTTCCCACACATATTTAAAGCCAAGTATGATATAAAATATAATGCAATTTATATTTATGTTTAGGGCAAAATACACTTTTAATCTTGAAGTTTGGAGTTGATGTCTATTTTGTTCCTAAGGTTTCAAAAGAAACTTATCTGAAAACAGAATTTTGAAAACAAGAGAGTCAATGAAAACAGAGTTGTATTTCATGTTTTCATATATGTGTTTGGTAGCAAATTTAGAAATTGGATTCCAATTTAAACAATTGTTCAAAATGTGTTCTATGATATATTTATAGACCATTAACTAGTTGTAGTTGCAAAACTAAATATTAAGTTGAATATAATCCATTATTAATTAATTTATGAACATGATTTTTGTTATAAATTTTGTATAATTACTATTTTACAATATCATATAATGTATAATATATTATATTATACATATTTTAATTTAACAAAAATAAATTGAGTTTATAACGTGAAATACTATATTTATTAAAGTTTTGGCCTTTTCTAATGTAATTTTGCATTTTAAATTTTCAAATTTAAAATCTGGATACAATGAAAACATAAAAATGTTGTTTTCAGAATTTCCACTATTTGTATTATAAAATCTAGAAACAGTTTTCGAAATTAGTTCCTCAAGTTTGTAAAATGATTCTAAATGGTCATCGACTTAACTTTAATCTAATGGAATAGTGACTAGACTGTTACTTGCTCACATGTCATTCTTTTGGTTTACTTGACCAATAACTGAAAATTTAATTTAAGTAAAAATTAAAAAATCATCTTTTCCTCCATCTTGCCCTAGCGTCCGTTCTGCGTTCTGCTCACCCAGTCCAGCCACCAGCCATCCAATCGATCGTTGTTGACCTGCTTCCCGTCGTAGACTGCCGCGCGTTGCCGACTAGCCTACCATCGAAGACCGCTGCCCGTCGCTGACTAATTGAAGGCCTGTACGACAAGCTTTGGTTTGTTGCTCCACGAATTGAAGGCCTGTACGACGGGCTCGAACGAATTGGTGATCGACCAGTGATCCTTCGGCTAGTACTGCTCGTACGAGTGGTGGTGGATCAGTTGTTGGGCGGCGACGTTCTTATGGTTATCTGGATGCTCGGTCGAGGTCTCTGGTAGTCCCATGATGTGATTCTCCCATTTCTTTGATTCCTCCTCCGTTGCTGCTGGAGGAGCAAGGGAGGGTAGAAATTCGACAGCTGCGGGTTTGGGATCTTCATATGTGCCAGCCATGGTGGATTTCTGATGATGATGAGTAGTTTTTTCGTTTTGGATCGAGAAATAATGGAGGGTTTTTATAATGATCAGAAAAACGATGTGGTTTATAAAAAAGAATTGATTCCTTCGCGGCGAAGAATGAAGAAAATTCAACAGATTTTGGAAAGTTTTTGATGAAGAAGGATTGAATGAGGGTTTTTTCAAGGGGAAAATGTTGGCTGTAAGGCGATTGTTGACGGAGTTGTGAAAAGGAAAATGGAGAAATATGTAAGAATTAGAGAAAGTTTAGTAATCTAATCGTCGCCAACTAATTGAATAGTTTACGAAATCTTTTTTTCCGAATACTTGAAATTAAATAGCTTAATTAGTAATCTATTCGAAAAAAATTGCATAATCGAGACCAAAATGTGTCGTAAAACGAGTTGGAAGTTAAGAAGTGTTTTGTTAATCATAACAATTATGGATGCAACTCTCGATTTACAGCACACACACAGGCAAGTCGGCGGCGGCGATGGATTGCATGTCTGGTGGCTGGACTGGGTGGGCAGAACGCAGAACAATCGCTAGGGCAAGATGGAGAAAAAGATGATTTTTTAATGTTTAAATCATTTTAATTTTTACTTAAATTAATTTTTCAGTTTATTTTCCAAGTAAACCAAGAAAGTCTAGTTACTATTGCGTTAGGTTAACATTCAAAGAATATTGAGAATTATTTTGTAAATTCGAGGAATTAAAGTGTCTATTTTGAAACTTTCGGGATCAAATAGATACCAACTTCAAACTCAAGTACCAAAAATACATTTTACCCTTATTTTTAATAAAATTCTAATTTATTCATTAAAATTAATTTGATTTTTTTTTTCAAAATTTTGGGGGCCATGGCCCCCTAATCTTCTAGAAGCTCCGCCCCTGCTTTCATATAAATATACCTTTAAATGCATTGATATATAATATTTCGAATTTGATTGTAGGAGTGAGCATCGGTTGGGTCGAGTTGGTTTTTTGAGACTACAAAAAAAAAATTATAATTTGTATTTTCTTTTGTGAATATTTAACTTCAATAATTTGCAACTACTATCCAACCATTTTTCTTGATGCCCTGATAGTGAACAAAATGTTTTTTTTTCTGATCTTTATTGGTCACATAATAGGCAAATGAGAAAAAAAAAAGATATGTACTTTATTAGGAATAAATCTAAAGATATACTTTTTTATTTATTTTAAAAAATAAATCTAAAACCGGTGATTTAAAGAGGTAAGAGAAAATTGTTAGATTTATTCCTAATAAAGTGCATATCCTTAGAATCAAATTAAAACCGCTGATTTAAAGAGGTAAAAATCAAATTGTTAGATTTTCTTAATTTTATTTTGTTAAAATAAATAAAAAATTACATATCTTTAGATTAATTCCTAATAAAGTATATATCGTTCTTTAAAAAAAATACCCATGGTGATTACCTAATTTTATTTATTCCGAATAAAGTACATATCATTCTTTAAATTAAATCACCGGTTTTAATTTTATTTTTTGAAATAAATAAAAAAGTATATCTTTAGATTTATTCCTAATAAAGTACATATCGTTCTTTAAAAAAACATAAAACTAAAACCGGTGATTTAATTTAAAGAGGCAAGAGAAAATTGTTTAGTTAAGGAAAAAAAAAACATAAAACAATAGGAGTAAAAATCGGGCATAAGAAACTGACAGACAATGCGTAAATGATGGAGCTGAAATAGAAAACTGAAATCTCGTTTTAAATAGATTTGAAGCCTTGTTTGATATCCAACCGAAATCGAAATCAAAACCTCTTTAGAAAGCTATTGAAATCTCTGTAATGGCGACTCTTGAAAATCTCCCAGAAGAAGTGATAGTCCAAATTCTATTGAGGCTTCCGCCAGATTCTGTAGCCCAATTCAAGTTCGTTAGCAAATTATGGTATGCTTTAATCAACAATCCTAAAATTTCTTCTCTTCTTCAACAAGAACTCATTCTTTTCAAGCGTCTTGTGCCTGCGAACGACGACTCTGGAAAAAAACAACTTAGACTCTCCATCGTGGCCCTTCATCCATCTATGTCCGTTCTCGATGATTTCCCTTTGCCATTCCCATTCCCATTCGATGATCAGAGATTAGAGTATCTCAGTATCCACGGCGTTTCTCATGGCTTAGTTTGTCTCACCGATTGCGGTAGGATTATTTTACTCTGTAATCCCACCACCAGAGAGTTTCGTAAGCTCCCTTCCTCCATTATCATACCCACTAACCCTTACACTTATGTTTACGATTTGTCTGCGATCGTCGTCGGATTCAGCTACGATTCCAAATCTAGGGATTTCAAAGTGGTTAGGGTTGTGGGTTTTGACGGATCTGGATATTATAACCGAGTCGAAATTTACGATTTGAGCAAAGATAGATGGAGAGAAATTCAAATCCCTAATTCTAATTCTGCTTTTGCCGATATATATTTGTGCCCTTCTTTTGAGATGTATCACGAAGGAATATATTACTGGGGGAATATTAAATTCAGACGCCGAATTATACTTTCCTTTGACATGAGCGAGGAGGTTTTTGGTGAAATTTCGTTACCGGAGAGTTTCGAGGATGGGCAGTGTTTAGATATGGGGGTTTTGAATGGATCCATTGTTATGTTTCAGTATCCATGGGAAGTGAATGAAAGAGCCTTCCACATTTGGGGGATGGACAAAGATGATGAATCTGGTGGGGCTGTTTCCTGGTCAAAGTTATTCACAATTGGCCCTCTCTTTGGAATTGGCATGCCATTATTGTTTGTGTGCTCTGATCAACTTTTAATGGCATCTAGTGAAGGAAACGTGATTTTGTACAATATTAAAACTCAACATTTCAAAACCCTTCCATTACAAGGGGATTCGTTTCAATTTCAAGCTACTTTTTACGTCAAGAGTTTGCTCTCTGTGAAACGAGGAAGGAATATCAGCTCAGCTATTTATGGGTTTTAAGTTCTAGTTAACTACACATCTATCAAATATAATCCTGGGTATGCTATTTATGTATGTTTTGATCTAACTCCATGCCTCAGCTTAATTTTACACCAAATCTTCTACTTCCTGGGGGTAAATTAATACAAAGTGCTGTATATTATTTCAATTGTTTTTATATTGATATTTCAATTATTTTATTGGGTATGTAATGTGAAACATTTATTTGTCGTAATTAACTAGCATATGGCTATTAATTTTTTTTCTTTATTAAACATCATCAATCCATTTGGAGATCACACACAATCTCATTGTTGTTCATTGCAAGGTTATCACTCAGCTTTATTACATTCGTATGATTAGTTTATCTTTCAACTTTACAGTTTCATCAAACTCCCTCCCAATCCCAATTTAAAGTAGTGTTAATGTGCTCGTAGATGGGGTCGAAGTTCAAGAAATCACTTGTATCAGAGAACGTCCTTCCCAGTAGCAAAAGGAGGCAATAAAAATGGCCTAATCACATCTAATTGATCTACTCGTTTAGATTGTTGCTTGCATTCTTCAATCTCATTTTCATTTGTATTATATGATTTTTTATGTCATGATAGGTAAAATTCTACAACATATCCAAAACACTTATAGAGGAAAGCTCAATTTTAAAATGCATAACGGAAAATGTGGCATACATGTTTTTAAGTTCGATTGATCTAGGAGCTAAGACAACTTAAATTTTTTATCATATAATTGCTTCGATCCAATATTAGTGTTATTATGCAATTTATAATTAATTTATTATAAAAGATTTGTTAACTTATGATTAAAATTTTAAATTTCATTAAATTTATTTTTAATTACCCAGACATTTATGATGCTTATAACTCTGAAGGCATTGATGTGTTATTTGATTGTCTGAGATTTTTAAGGAAAATAAACTAACACAAAATATTTTGTAAATTCGAGGAATTAAAGTGTCTCTTTTGAAATTTTAGGGATCAAATAGACACCAACTTCAACCCTTATTTTTAATTAAAATTCTAATTTATTCATTAAAATTAATTTGATTATTTTTTTTTTCAAATTTTTGGGGCCATGGCCCCCTAATCTTCTAGAAGCTCCAAAAAAGATATGTACTTTATTAGGAATAAATCTAAAGATAATACTTTTTTATTTATTTTAAAAAATAAAATTAAAACCGGTGATTTAAAGAGGTAAGAGAAAATTGTTAGATTTATTCCTAATAAAGTGCATATCCTTATAATCAAATTAAAACCGCTGATTTAAAGAGGTAAAATCAAATTGTTAGATTTTCTTAATTTTATTTTGTTAAAATAAATAAAAAAGTACATATCTTTAGATTAATTCCTAATAAAGTATATATCATTCTTTAAAAAAAATACCCATGGTGATTACCTAATTTTATTTATTCCTAATAAAGTACATATCATTCTTTAAATTAAATCACCGGTTTTAATTTTATTTTTTAAATAAATAAAAAAGTATATCTTTAGATTTACTCCTAATAAAGTACATATCATTCTTTAAAAAAAATAAAACTAAAACCGGTGATTTAATTTAAAGAGGTAAGAGAAAATTGTTAGTTAAGGAAAAAAAAAATAAAACGATAGGAGTAAAATCGGGCATTTAAATTGAAGGGTAGGCGTAAATAGGAAACTGACAGACAGAGCATTACATTGTGTCCATGCGTAAATGATGGAGCTGAAATAGAAAACTGAAATCTCGTTTTAAATTTGATTTGAAGCCTGGTTTCATATCCAACCGAAATCCAAATCGCTAAAGCTCTGTAATGGCGACTCTTGAAAATCTCTCGGAAGAAGTGATAGTCCAGATTCTATTGAGGCTTCCGCCAGATTCTGTAGTCCATTTCAAGTCTGTTAGCAAATTATGGTATGCTCTAATTAACGATCCTAAAATTTCTTCTCTTCTTCAACAAGAACTCATTCTTTTCAAGCGTCTTGTGCCCTCGATCGACAACTCTAGAAAAAAACAACTTAGGCTCTCCATCGTGGCCCTCCATCCATCTATGTCCGTTCTCGATGATGTCCCTTTGCCATTTCCATTCCCATTCGATGATTAGAAATTAGAGCATCTCAGAATCCACGGCCTTTCTCATGGCTTAGTTTGTCTCACCGATTGTGGTAGGATTATTTTACTTTGTAATCCCACCACTAGAGAGTTTCGTAAGCTCCCGTCCTCCATTATCATACCCAGTGACCCTTACACTTATGCTTACGAGTTGTCTGGAATCGTCGTCGGATTCGGCTACGATTCCAAATCTAGGGATTTCAAAGTGGTTAGGGCTGTGGGTTTTAACGGATCTGCATATTATAACCATGCCAAAATTTATGATTTGAGCAAAGATAGATGGAGAGAAATTCAAATCCCTTCCGATATATCTTTGTGCCGTTCTTTTGAGATGTATCATGAAGGAACATATTACTTGTTGGGTTTTGTGTCCTAAAACTCGTGGTTTTGTAAACTCAATGTATATTCTTTTTTGCAATAAAGATGTTATTGAGGTTTATTCAGTAAAGGTGTTATTGGATAAAGTGAATTGTGTCCTTTTAACTCAAATCCAATGAACTAAGAACCCTTGACTATAAGATGTAAACTTGAACTTTATGTATGACATAAAAGTGGATCAAGTTCGACTAATAGTCAGAACGGTCTATAGTATAGGGATAGGGCTGGGTACCTTATCCTGGGGACACTATGGACGCGGCCCACTTTGTATAGTACTAACGATGTGATCCTGAATCGTTCATGTGGAGACATGAAAGTGGGAGCGTCCTATACAATGAGTTTGCATAAGACTGGACCGCAAAATAGTCACTTAGACTTTTTAACTCCGTTTACTGTTTTAACTGACTATTTTCATACGATGACCTAGGTAACTCGATCTTAATCCTGAGTGTGCTATGAACTCCTGTTTATTCGGGATTATCCTTAGATTTGCATGGGTGAGAGTGGCCCGAGATCGCCGACTCAATAAGCCTTCCATTTTGGGGATAAGACCGAGTAGATAGTTGGGAACATAGTCATGCGAGATGGAATTCACTCCTACCCGCTCTAGGGTTTAGTAGAGAGGTTGTTCCCTTAAGTGCTGACTCCGGGTCTTGAACAAAGGGCCCACCCTCTCATTGGCCCTAGAGGGATTCGGTTTGTTGGTTGGACCACAAACCAATTGTTCATTAGAGGATCAGTGGGACTTAAGGAACAAGAAGTAATTACAGGGGTAAAACGGTTTATTTGACCCAGCTGTAATTATGAACGACCTGTGAAGGATCGACTTACTAACCATGGTTATATCGAGTGGACATAAATATATCTACAGTGAGGAGAGTGCAGCCGCTGGGCTTTAGTGGAGTGTCTCGGCGGTTAACGAATGTTGATTAGCTAGGCTAAAGAGTTTGGCTGGTTAATCTCGTATCGTTGGAGCTCATGATCTGTAGGTCAATTAGGTTCCCCTTACTAGCTCGGACTAAGCCTTGTAACAATTTGAGAGAAAAGAATTTGAATTGTTCAAATTCGGTTTTAGGAGAAAACGTTAATTATATTCGATATACTTAACGTTTCATAGCTTAATTATGAATTAAACTATGATAAAGAAGAGGTGGACATATTTAAATTTGATTTAAATATTGGTTCAGTTTAAAACATGAATAGGGATTCATGTTCGAACATTCGATTTGAGAAATCGGGATTGGTCCAATTATTTAATTTGATATTTGATATTAAATTAAATAATTATTTAAAATTAATTAAATTATTTAATTAACTAAAATTTGATTTTAATTTAAAATTAATTTTATATTAATTTTGAATTAAAATTAAAAGAGAAATTCAAATTCATTTCAATTTCAATTTTGGACCAAATACACAATTTGATGAATAAGCTTTGTGCTTTTTCAAATTCACCAAAATTCCCCACCTCCTTCTTGTTTTATCCTTCTCATCTATGTGTTGTCAACCTTAGCAAGCTTGATGAAGCTTGTTAATAGCTTTAAATAGCAAAGAAACACAAGGGGAAGGAGGATTTTGCAGAAAATTGAAGATTTTTTCGGTTTTAGACCTTTGCTTCCTCTCTCAAAAATTCTCTCAATTAAGGATCCCACAATCCGTTCCAAGGCCTGAGGATAGTAGGGAAGATCCTAAGGGAGGTCCACGAAGTGTTCGTGATCAGAAATTGGCCAAGGATTAGGAGAATTTTGAACAACAAAGGTAATGTTCTTATTCTCTGTTTTTCCAGTTTTGAGCATGCTATTAGTTTGATCAAATTGATGTAATTAGAGTGCTTAAGATCCAAAATTGCTTCCTCTTTCTTAATATTCACCCCTTCATTACTGGGAGAGTATTAATCTAAGACGCCAAATTATTATACTTTCCTTTGACATGAGCGAAGAGATTTTTGGCGAAATTTCGTTACCGGAGAGTTTCGACGACTACCTACAATGTTTAGATATGGGGGTTTTGAATGGGTCCATTGTTATGTTTCAGTATCCATGGGAAGTGAATGAAAAAGACTTCCACATTTGGGGGATGGACAAGGACAAAGATGATGAATCTGGGGCTGTTTCTTGGTCAAAGTTATTCACAATTGGCCCTCTCTCTGGAATTGACATGCCATTGTTGTTTGTGAGCTCTGATCAACTTTTAATGGCGTCCAGTGAAGGAAACGTGATTTTGTACAATATTAAAACTCAACACTTCAAAACCCTTCCATTACAAGGGGATTCGTTTCAATTTCAAGCTACTTTTTACGTCAAGAGTTTGCTCTCTGTGAAACGAGGAAGGAACATCAGCTCAGCTATATATGGGTTTTAAGTTCTAGTTAACTTCACATCTATCAAATACAATCTCGGGTATGCTATTTATGTATGTTTTGATCTAACTCCGTGCCTCAGCTTAATTTTACACAAAATCTTCTACTTCCTTAATACAAAACTGCTATTACTTTATCCATCCATCAAGTACATATTTTAATTATTTTTATATTGATATTTCAATTATTTTAATTGGGTATATGGCTATTAATCTTTTTCTTTATTAAACATCACCAATCCATTTGGAGATCACACACAACTTCATTGTTGTTCATTGCAAGGTTATCACTCAGTTTTGGTGTAGCTTTTATTACAATGAGAATCTTTGCCTATCTTTGTTTGTATTATGTCTTAGATCATTTGTTATGATACTGGTTTTATTTTATGGTTTATCTTCCCTACTTATCTACTATTGTTCTCCATTTTCTTCTTCTTGGCTCTTGAATTCTTGATACTAAAAAAAATAAAAAAAAAATAAACAAATAAAAAAATAAAAGAAAATCAGAGCAAAAGAAATACGAAACAAGATGTTGTGAAATCGAAATGAAAGAGTATAACTTACCTTCGTTGAGAGGAGAGGAGGAGCTTTTGCTTCTGTTGTAAAAGAAAATTGCTTGGTGAAGGGCTAAGGAAGAAGGAAAAAAAAAGTGAAGTTTGAGAGCAGAGAAGAGAAGAAGATGAAGTGGTTGAATGGAAAGGTGGAGCAAAAAAATAGATGAGTTTAAAAGAAAAGGAGAGGAAAATGCAAGTTCTATTATTATTATTTTAATGTATATATATATACTATTTCCTTGGAATTGACCTTTTTTATTTTATATATATGTGTGTGTGTGCATGTGCGCGCTTGCATGTGGGACTGACGTGCATTTATTATTATTATTATTATTATTTTATTTTTTTCTTCTTTCTTTTCGAATGGACACTGCATTGACACATTTTTTTAAAAAAATTATTATTATTATTATTATATACACATATGTGTTTGCATGAGAATGCAGAGTTCTCTATTTTTTTTTAAATTTATTTCATTTGAGTTGTCGCGTCAACCTTTCTTTTTAATTAATATTATTATTACATATTACTATTATCAATATTATTATTACTATATTATTATTATTATTATATATGCATATATGTATATATGTGTTTTGCATTAGAGCACAATTTTCTAACCCTTTTTCTTTTATTGTTGCACGAACGCTGTTGACAGAGAAATTTCGGCCAATCCCAAATTACCACGTCATTATGCCAAATTAATTAAAAAATTACAAGCAATTAAATTTGGGACCAATTATAAATTGACACGTGTCCCAAATTTAATTTAAAGATAAAAATTGACAAATCCTAAATTAAAATGGCATATGTCTTCATTTGACCAAATAATTAAAGTTAATTTGGTTAAGTTGGGTCATATGAAATTTGGGTTAAGGTAAACAAAACTCAAATTCAAATGGTTAGGTCTAAAGCCAACAAAGCCCAAGTTCAACGGTTGGGCCTAGAGGCCATTAAAGCCCAAACCCACATGCCCATGCAAAACTCTATAAATAGAAGATCCCTCATTCATTTGTGGGTTCAGAAATTTCATTCTCCAGAGAACTCAGGGAGAAATGAGAGCAAAGAGGGACAAAGTCCTTAGGTGTTGAATGCTCTCTGAAGTCCTTAGGTGCTGAACGCTCCAAGACAAATCCTTAGATGCTGAACCCTCTTTGAAGCCCAAAGATTCTTCAAGACTAGTTCTTAGGTGCTGAACACTCTTTAAATGCTGAACACTCTTCGAAGACCAAAGACCCTCCAAAACAAGCCCTCAGGTGCTTAAAAGACCGATACGAAGATCAACAAGCCAAGGGCCGATCCAATGATCAACAAGCCAAAAGCTGATACAGAGATCAACAAGCCAAAGGCCGATCCAACAAAGTCAATAAGCCAAAGGGTGATCAGAAAAGACCAGCAAGCGAGCTTGAGAACAAGCTTTCAGCCCTCGAGACATTTGTATATGAGAGAGAAAGAATCAGAGGAACAAATTAGAGATTGTACCGCACCCACAAAATTAATACAATTATAAATTCATTTACACGTGTCTCATTTCTCTTTCTTTGTTGAAATCACGTGTGAACAGACGCGTTTCTTAAATAATAATAATTATTATTATTAATACTATTCTTATTATTATTATATATATATATATATGTATTTTTTTCTTCGCATGTTTGTTGATTTGATATATACACATTAAATCTGACGACGGAATCTAGAAATATTTGGGAGTCCGATTTTCTAGTTTTCTTGAGGTGAAGAGTCGATTCTTTGGAAGTCCAAGACTAATAAATCCAATATGTCGTTTTAAATTTTTAACATACTCGCATATTATGTTTGTTTGCTTATCTATTATGAACAGATTATTTTGCATGCTTAATTTATCTTTACATTGCTTTTATTTGTTATGCTGGACTTTGATTTTTTATTTTCTTAATATTTTCAAATCTCCTTTTCAACTCATTTCTCTTTCCATAGAATTATTTCCAAATATTTAAATTTGCTCCTTTTGAGTTTATGAAAGTTTTATAACCAAAGTGTCATTTCTAAAGCCTTTTGTAATTTCTTTCTTAAAAAATAGTTTTCAAGATCGTTTTTTTTTTCTAAAAATTCCTACGACAGAATCTAGAAATATTTGGGAGTCCGATTTTCTAGAATTCTTGAGGTGATGGATCATTACTTTTGGGAGTCCGAGATTTTGATCCCAAGAAAAAAAATGAATTTTTTGGGAATATTTCAAATATAGCCAAATTGATGAATATTTATCCACTTATTTTATGGGATCATGACTTTAAATATTGGAGGAATGAGAGGTAAAATAAGACATTGTTTTAAAATTTTCTTTTTCCCTAAATAAGCTTTTCCTCTAAAAACTTTTGCAATTAAATATTAAAATTTGGCCACTGTTTCTATCAGGTGTTGTGGGTTGCTAACACCTTCCCCATACACAAATAACTCATGAGCCGAAATATAATATTCGCATACCTTTTTTCCTTTTTTTTTAAAAAAAGTTGTTTTATTCTATTTTGGTGCCCAATCACACCATAAAAAAGATTGGTGGCAACTTCTTTTTCAAATCTCTCATTTTGAGGACGTCGGCCACTCTGCGTTGCAGGTACGTGGCGACAATGATTATCAAACGGGAACTAAATTGTTGAGTTTGAAAACTCATAGACCTGAATGCTACCAAACTCAAACCTCATGACACAAAAGTGTATTTTTCCTTCAAAAAATTGGGAAATCTTTTTCAATATTCAAATTTTTCCTTGAAAAAATGAAATAAGAAGCAGATACCATTTTCAAAAATAAAAAACTAGATATGAAATTGTGATCCATTAAAATAGTTATCAACAACTAATTTAGATAAGAATGTAAAGTAAAAAAAAAAAGTATGATATAAAATATAATGCAATTTATATTTATTTTTAGGGAAAATACACTTTTAATCTTGAAGTTTGGAGTTGATGTCTATTTAGTTCATGAGGTTTCAAAAGAGACATTTAAGGCCTGTTTGGTAGGTAATCTGAAAACAAAATTTTGAAAACAAGGGATTCAATAAAAATAGAGTTGTATTTCGTGTTTTCATATATGTGTTTGGCAGCAAATTTAGAAATTTGATTCCAATGTAAACTATTGTTCAAAATGTGTTCTATGATATATTTATAGACCATTAACTAGTTGTAGTTGCAAAACTAAATATTAAATTGAATATAATCAATTATTAATTAATTTATGAACATGATTTTTGTTATAAATTTTGTATAATTACTATTTTACAATATCATATAATTTATAATATATTATATTATACATATTTTAATTTAACAAAAATAAATTGAGTTTATAACGTAAAATACTATATTTATTAAAGTTTTGGTATTTTCTAATGTAATTCTGCATTTTAAATTTTCAAATTCAAATTATGAATACAATGAAAACATAAAAATGTTGTTTTCAGAATTTCCACTATTTGGATTATAAAATCCGGAAACAGTTTTCGATAACACGTCTGCCAAAAAGCATATTCACTGAACTCAATCAATCTGAAAACATAAAACAAAATCCAGATTGCCTACGAAATTAGTTACTCACGTTTGTAAAATGATTCTAAATAGTCCTCGACTTAACTTTAACCTAACGAAATAGTGACTAGACTATTACTTGGTGACATGTTATTCTTTTGGTTCCCTTGACAAATAACTGAAAATTTAATTTAAGTAAAAATTAAAAAATCATATTTTCCTCCATCTTGCCCTAGCGTCCGTTCTGCGTTCTGCCCACCCAGTCCAGCCACCAGCCATCCAATTGATCGTTGTTGACCTGCTTCCCGTCGTAGACTGCCGCCCGTTGCCGACTAGCCTCCCATCGAAGACCGCCGCCCGTCGCCGACTAATTGAAGGCCTGTACGACGAGCTTTGGTTTGTTGCTCCATGAATTGAAGGCCTGTACGACGGGCTCGAACGGATTGGTGTTCGACCAGTGATCCATCCGCAAGTACTGCTCGTACGAGTGGTGGTGGATCAGTTGTTGGGCGGCGGCGTTCTTCTGGCTATCTGGATGCTCGGTCGAGGCCTCTAGTAGTCCCATGATGTGATTTTCCCATTTCTTTGATTCCTCCTCTGTCGACGGTGGGGTACGGCTGCTGGAGGAGAAAGGGAGGGTAGAGATTCGACAGCTGCGGGTTTGGGATTTTCATATGTGCCGGCCATGGTGGATTTCTGATGATGATGAGTAGTTTTTCGTTTTGGATCGAGAAATAACGGAGGATTTTTATAATGATCAGAGAAACGATGTGGTTTATAAAAAAGAATTGATTCCTTCGCGGCGAAGAATAAAGAAAATTCAACAGATTTTGGAAAGTTTTTGATGAAGAAGGATTGAATGAGGGATTTTTCAAGGGGAAAATGTTGGCTGTAAGGCGATTGTTGACGGAGTTGTGAAAAGGAAATTGGAGAAATATGGAAGAATTAGAGAAAGTTTAGTAATCTAATCGTCGCCAACTAATTGAATACCTTACAAAATCTTTTTTGCCGAATACTTGAAATTAAATAGCTTAATTAGTAATCTATTCGACAAAAATTGCATAATCGAGACCAAAACGTGTCGTAAAACGAGTTGGAAGTTAAGAAGTGTTTTGTTAATCATAACAATTCTGGATGCAACTCTCGATTTACAGCACACACAGGCAAGTCGGCGGCGACGGTCGATTGCATGTCTGGTGGCTGGACTGGGTGGGCAGAACACAGAACAATCGCTAGGGGAAGATGGAGAAAAAGATGATTTTTTAATGTTTAAATCATTTTAATTTTTACTTAAATTAATTTTTCAGTTTATTTGCTAAGTAAACGAAGAAAAAGTCTAGTTACTATTGCATTAGGTTAACGTTCAAATGCCATTTAGAATTATTTTGTAAATTCGAGGAATTAAAGTGTCTCTTTTGAAATTTTAGGGATCAAATAGACATCAATTTCAAACTCAATGACCAAAAATGCATTTTGCCCTTATTTTTAATTAAAATTCTAATTTATTCAATAAAATTAATTTGATTATTTTTTTTCAAATTTTTGTGGCCATGGCCCGATAATCTCCTAGCTCCGCCCCTGCCATCATATATATATATATATATATATATATATATATCTTTAAATGCATTGATATATACCACGTGCAATGCACATGCATTTTTCTTTTTTATTCTAACCATTAAACGATTTGGGTAAAATGTTATTAAGTTAGTTATTATTATTATTATTTTGAAGTAAAAAGTATAGTTATTTTTAAAATTTAATTAAAATTGATTTTTATATCTGCTTTTTTTTTTTTTTTTTTTTATAATAACACAGGTTTGTTAAACTTATACAACTCTTAAGAAATGATAAAATAATATAGGTTGAGTCTATATATATGGTTGATGTGCTATATATTGAATTTATATAAGTGATATTTTATTTTTTAACATCGATGGTGGATTCAAAATTTTGAGAGGACTTTCAAAAACAAAAAAAAATGTGTGAGGGGCACACATTCGTAACTATTTATTATCAAGAATTGATAATAACATTAGTGGCTTTAATTTAAATTTATGTAACTATTTTGTAGTTACTGTACAATTATACTTGTGATGGGCAAAAGTAGAAATTCCAATATGTAATTGATTTTTTATTTATTATTTTTTTATTTTTTGATATATTAGGAGTAGTTTTGAAAGCTTTTAAAAAATTATAGTATATGCTGAAGTGTATAAAAGTTGAGCCAAATCAATAAATCAAATCAATCAAGTAAATTCGGTAATGTAATCATCTTGATATGTTCAAATTGATCTAAAGCGTTGGCAAATATTATATTAAGCTGAATTGAGAGACCAATATAATAATAATTATTATTATTTTAAAAATGAAGAATTATTTTAAGTATAGAATATGTGTGTGTATAATTACTTTAGTGGCAATTTTGTTATTTTAATTCACGTTTATTAATTCTTAAAAAAAAAAATAAATAAAGCCACAACTACCTTCAACGGTATTTTGTAAATTGCAGCTAATATGTTTTTCAAAACCTTAACCTTAATCACCCCTACTTTTTTTCTCAAATCTCTCATTTCACCTTTACATTTTCTCGCTATTGTTAGAGTTGACAAACATATTACAGTCTCTCTCATCTTGTTCATTCATCTCCTTTCGATTGCCGTCCATCTAATTTTGTTTGTCATTGCTACCGTTCATCTGACGATGTTGTCGTCATTCACCATCTGTTGATGCTGAACTTCTTTGATCTTTATTGTTGGCCAGTCGTCGCACATGTGCTCTCTCTTTACACATTTGAGTTGTTTACTAACATAACCCTCCTTTCCTCTAATCTCTCTATATTCATTCATCATGTTAGTCTGCTTCTTTCTCATGAGAATGTATGTCATTCAAAATTACCTGTTGAGTACAATCTCTTTGTTGAGTACAATGTCATTCAAAATTTCTCGTCAATTTCACTCTTGCCAGCATTCTGTTGAGTACAATTGATCCAACAAACCAAAATTAATCAGTTTGATTCTTCCTTATTGGCCTGCACGATTTGGTCTAAAACAATGATATTAAACTTGTGTACATTATTTGACAGTGAGAAGATTGATATTCTTTTGTTGAAGAATGTGAGTAGTGTATTCTAAAAATAAGTATGAGCAGTGTTATTAAATCTATATGAAAAGAAACAGGAAAAAAAAACGTGTTCAATGTATTCTAAATCTATCAATAATCAATATTAAATAAAAAATGAAATAATAAAAAAAAAAAGTTGTGAGCTATGCCATACCTGACGTATCTTTAATTTTCTTGTTCTTTTTCAGCTTTTCTCATTCCTAATGCACTATTCCAGACACAGATTTAAGTTTGTTTCCAATTTCCAACTTTTCAAGATAGTGTATTTTTACCTTGTACACGAACTCAGAAGAAAAAGTATTTATACCTTTTACATGGAATTTTAATAGTTCTTTTTTATTATTTTAATAATTAATAATGATGACACTTTAAAGTTAATTTCTAACTGACATTTTTTTATTTATTACGTAACTGTTATTATTTAACCTAATGATTTTTCTTAGTAGAATTTTAATAGTTTTTTTTTGTAACAATAATTATAATAATAAGTAAATTTGTAACATAATGATTTTCAATGTTAGTAATTAATGTGTCAGTTTTAAATATTTCAACTTTTCGTTTTTTTAATACATGTTTTTTTATAATTAAATTATTAATAATTAAAAATAAATTGCAAAACATAAGAGATATGGTCTTAGAAAATGACATTTTTGTAATTCACTAAAAATAATATATAGATATAGATATAGATATATATATCTTTAAATGCATTGATATATAATATTTTGAGTTTGATTGTAGGAGTGAGCATCGGTTGGGTCGGGTTGGTTTTTTGAGACTACAAAAAAAAATTATAATTTGTATTTTCTTTTGTGAATATTTAACTTCAATAATTTGCAACTACCATCCAACCATTTTTCTTGATGCCCTTATAGTGAACAAAATGTTTTTTTTTTTTTTTCTGATCTTTATTGGTCACATAATAGGCAAATGAGAAAAAAAAAGATATGTACTTTATTAGGAATAAATCTAAAGATATACTTTTTTATTTATTTAAAAAAATAAAATTAAAACCGGTGATTTAAAGAGGTAAGAGAAAATTGTTAGATTTATTCCTAATAAAGTGCATATCCTTGGAATCAAATTAAAACCGGTGATTTAAAGAGGTAAAATCAAATTGTTAGATTTTCTGAATTTTATTTTGTTAAAATAAATAAAAAAGTACATATCTTTAGATTTATTCCTAATAAAGTATATATCATTCTTTAAAAAAATACCCACGGTGATTACCTAATTTTATTTATTCCTAATAAAGTACATATCATTCTTTAAATTAAATCACCGGTTTTAATTTTATTTTTTAAATAAATAAAAAAGTATATCTTTAGATTTATTCCTAATAAAGTACATATCATTCTTTAAAAAAAAAACCAAAAACCGGTGATTTAATTTAAAGAGGCAAGAGAAAATTGTTAGTTAAGGAAAAAAAAACATAAAACAATAGGAGTAAAATCGGGCATAAGAAACTGACAGACAACGCATTAGATCGTGTCCATGCGTAAATGATGGAGCTGAAATAGAAAACTGAAATCTCGTTTTAAATAGATTTGAACCCTGGTTTCATATCCAACCGAAATTGAAATCAAAATCTCTTCAGAAAGCTATCGAAATCTCTGCAATGGCAACTCTTGAAAATCTCCCAGAAGAAGTGATAGTCCAGATTCTATTGAGGCTTCCGCCAGATTCTGTAGTCCATTTCAAGTCCGTTAGCAAATTCTGGTATGCTCTAATCAACGATCCTAAAATTTCTTGTCTTCTTCAGCAAGAACTCATTCTTTTCAAGCGTCTTGTGCCTGCGAACGACGACTCTGGAAAAAAACAACTCATACTCTCCATCGTGGCCCTTCATCCATCTATGTCCGTTCTCTATGATGTCCCTTTGCCATTTCCATTCCCATTCGATGATCAGAGATTAGAGTATCTCAATATCCACGGCGTTTCTCATGGCTTAGTTTGTCTCACCGATTGTGGTAGGATTATTTTACTTTGTAATCCCACCACCATAGAGTTTCGTAAGCTCCCGTCCTCCATTATCATACCCATTGACCCTTACACTTATGCTTACGAGTTGTCTGGAATCGTCGTCGGATTCGGTTACGATTCCAAATCTAGGGATTTCAAAGTGTTTAGGGCTGTGGGTTTTAACGGATCTGCATATTATAACCAAGCAGAAATTTACGATTTGAGCAAAGATAGATGGAGAGAAATTCAAATCCCTTCCGATATATATTTGTGTCCTTCTTTTGAGATGTATCATGAAGGAACATATTACCGAGGGAGTTTTAAACTAACACTCCAAATTATACTTTCCTTTGACATGAGCGAAGAGGTTTTTGGCGAAATTTCGTTACCGGAGTGTTTCGACGATTATCGGCAGTGTTTAGATATGGGGATTTTGAATGGATCCATTGTTATGTTTCAGTATCCATGGGAAGTGAATGAAAAAGCCTTCCACATTTGGGGGATGGACAAAGATGATGAATCTGGTGGGGCTGTTTCCTGGTCAAAGTTATTCACAATTGGCCCTCTCTCTGGAATTGACATGCCATTGTTGTTTGTGAGCTCCGATCAACTTTTAATGGCGTCCAGTGAAGGAAATGTGATTTTGTACAATATTAAAACTCAACACTTCAAAACCCTTCCATTACAAGGGGATTCGTTTCAATTTCAAGCTACTTTTTACGTCAAGAGTTTGCTTTCTGTGAAATGAGGAAAGAACATCAGATCAGCTATATGGGTTTTAAGTTCTAGTTAACTTCACATCTATCAAATATAATCCCGGGTATGCTATTTATGTATGTTTTGATCTAACTCCATGCCTCAGCTTAATTTTACACAAAATCTTCTACTTCCTTGATACAAAACTGCTATTAATCGATTTGGAGATCACACACAACTTCATTGTTGTTCATTGCAAGGTTATCACTCAGTTTTGGTGTGGCTTTATTTCATTCGTATGGTTGGTTTATCTTTCAAGTCCCCAGTTTCATCAAACTCCCTCTCAATTCCAATTTGAAGTAGTGTTAATGTGCTCGTAGACAGGGTCGAACTTCAAGAAATCACTTGTATCAGAGAACGTCCTTCTCAATCGCAAAAGGAGGCAATAATAAAAGAAAAGGCAACCCCAACACCACTAAATTAGAATCTTATTTTGCTTACAAGTACATTAGCTATCAAACTTTTTTGGTACTTCACAAAATCTTCAAATAGCTAGAGTTTTCAACAGAGGTTGGCCAAGAAAACTTAAACCCGGCCTCGTAGTGGAAATTTTCCTGGAAAATTGGCCAATTAGAAAGTTTTGAAGAAGAAGCTAAGGCAAAGGAGACTAGCAAAAAGACTAGTCTTAATATAGAAAGGACCTTGGACTCTTGAGGATATTTTTGGTTTTTTATATTCAACAACAAACGGCCCTTGAAATGGGACGATTCTTCCCACTAGCTAATTCAGGTTTTGGAAGATAACTATCAAAATTTCCACTGAAGTTTTAATTTCTTCTTCAATTATTGTTGTTAATTGACCTACAAAGCTGCATTTTCTTTCTTGGGCAATACGGTTAATGAGTAGTTCAAATTCATTTTTTTTAACTACTGTGTTTTCTCTCTTTGGATACATATTAGTTTTCAGAAAATAAGATTGGCTCAAAGGGTTCATCAGTAGTCCACACCTAAATTAGATTAAGATTCAAAAATAATTTTTATTGGTTTAAATCTTATTTGGTGAACTTCTAGAATTAATCTATCATGCTTTGTACTTTCAAAATGTCTATGCTTCTCAATGCCCTTCATGTTGTGAGTTGTGATTATTTGGCCTTGGTCCATGTCTATTAGTTTTTGTACATATTTATATTTATGACTCATGAAGACAAGACGAGTTGTACTAATGATGTTAATTATTCAAATCGATACGTATCAAAATGTAATGGGCCATGGTCTTTTAAAAATGAGAATTTTTATTGATTCAATGGAAGAAAGAAGTGGGAAAGGAAATCTTCCAACTGCAACCTTCACTAGAACTAGTTGGACTTATATATGAAAGATCAAAGAGCAACTATTTGCTAAAACATGATATAATTATATTCATGATCAATTGAAAAATAAGTATAACAATCTTATACAACTTTATAAAGCTTTGAAAAGGTTGTTGTGAATGATATTACTGAAAAAGTTGGAATCCTGTATAGGGGACTATTACGTTATAAGAAGAGGAGCAGAGAACCAATCTTATTAAGGTATTCTTCTAATAACTATTATTAATGTTTTTTTTTTTTTGCCAAAGAGAATCATAATGTCTACTTTGCCGAGGTTGCTGAGTCTTGTATTGTAGATATTTAAGACCATTAGTCTTGTGTTGTTAACAAAAATACTACTTTAGCTCGAATAACTTTACTTTTTTAACTCTACTTAAAGACTTATACTAATGAAGATATTTTTACGTATTCACTTAAGATCTCTCTCATTTTTACTAGATGTAGAACTTTATTCACATCCTGACAATTCTCTTCTCAAAAAAAGAAGTACTAAGCCACATCTTAAATAATTGTTTGTTCATCCATTCTTGACCATATTAAGAGGCTTGTTCGTATTTATATTAACTCCTCTTCGCTAAATCGCACCATCAGAGGCGGCCACTTTTTTTTTTTGTTCTTTAACAAGTCTTGTCATTGTCTTCCTCTGATTTTCTTTTACCTCCTTGCTTCATTATTCAATAGCAGTTGATTCTGTTGAGATTTGAGGTTTTTTCTTAATTAAATTTCAGTTTTGTGTTTTTTAGGTTTCTTATTTATTGTTAGATTTAATTGTTAAGTTTTAAGTTTTAAGTTTTCAATTTAAACATTTACTATTAATGTTGTTTTTATTGTTTTAAGTTTTAAGTTGTTAACAAATTATAACAATTATTTTACTGAAATATCTAATTGAAAATTTTTAATGCATTAAAAATAAAAGTGAGAATTTATAAAAAAAAAAAAAAAAAATTAAGGATCAAATTGAGATTTTTTTAATTAAGAAATATTCCATATATTTAGCATTTTTTAATTGTATTTTTCATTTTCCATAATAATTTCTCTCTCATTTTAAAAAAACACTGCTTTCCATAGATTTTTTTTAGGAAAAAAAATCAGTTTTGACCCTAAACTTGGCAGGTTGTATCAATTTTAACCCTAAACTTTTAATTTCATCAGTTTAAACCTTCAAATGTATCAATTCACACAATCAGTTAAGTTTCTGTTTCAATCTCTATTGGAAAAGTTTCCCACACATATTTAAAGCCACGTGTTGCTCTATGATAGATACTTATTTGTTATTTTTTTTTTAAAAAAAAAAATTGCTAAAGAAAATTAGAGTAGACTTGCTAGAGTGTTTTTCAATTTTAGAGCAAGGTTTTTTTCACTTCTTATTTTCTTTAATTTTGCTGCTTTTTTCATTTCATTAAATGGAGGAATTTTCAATTTCAGGGCATGAAACTACTTGAACCATCGACTTTTAGTAAAAACAAAGCTTATTTGCACCAGTTTTCCCTTAATGGAGTACTCTAATTCTCGAATTGGTTGCCAATATTAGTTTGTTTTTCTTTTTATTTCTCATTGGCCCCGAGCTCAATTTTTCCTCCATGCACCGTAGCGGGCGTAGGGCTTTTGGAATCACCTCGTTGAATCTTTGTCTCCTTCTCTCCAGTATTAGTGTCGCCTTAATCCTTCATAAGACTGTCGACAGGATCGACAAGGTCGACTACGACCAATTCATGGCATTCATGAGTGTCGCTCTGTCTACCACCATCTTCCTTATTCTCTCCCACATTTTAGCCGAGCTCAAACTCCTTACCACTGAAGTCGACGAAACTTCCATGGTGGTCGTTGCCTTCAACAACGTCATATCCTAGATCTTCTTCACACACTCTGTTGCAGGTATCGACACCGAAGGCCAGGGGGAACACAAGAGTCTATTAGTTTTTGTGTGGGTCCTACTTTCGAGATATTCAAATAATTAGCCATCTAAGCCTTAGAGTGTGTTTGGATTAACTTTGTAAGTGAATATGGAGGATAAAAAAAATGTTTTTTTTTTTTTTAATTCTAAAGTGTTTGGCAACAAAAGATAATTACTTTTGAAATAATTTGATTGGTTAGTTACAATTTTTCAATACCTAGTTTCAGTATGATCATAAAAAGAATGATTCTAAGGTGATTTATAGAATCACTTAAAAAAATCTTCACATTAAAAAAAAAAAATTCACAATCCACATGAAAAACCCAGATAACATTAAAATTTCATAATTTCCCTCAAATTTAAAGTTTATTCTCTTTATGATAATAGGACATTTGTAGAATTACTTTGTGCAACCAATCAATGACATGTTTGGACATGATTTTGAAATGGTTAAAAATCACTTTTTTCATGTTCAAAATTACTCTGAAACATGCATTTTAATCATTCAAAATCAACTTAATGTTAGATTTTACACCTTTAAAGGTGATTTTATTGGTGATTAAAATCACTATATCAAAATAAAGGTGATTTTTAATCATTCAAAATCAACTTAATGTTAGATTTTACACCTTTAAAGGTGATTTTATTGGTGATTAAAATCACTATAACAAAATAAAGGACTTTCTACATTAAAATCACTATAAGGAAAAAAGTTTTAAGAAAAAAAAAAAAGGAACTAGTAGGGCATGCCAAACTCACCAATCAACTTACTTAAAGTCAACTTTAGCATAATTCAATCGGTTTAGGCATATATCGACTAGAGGATTTGTAACATTCAGTTTATTCAGGAGCACTAATTTTGAAATTCAAAAGTTAATTTTTAAATTGGTTAATTTGGAAGTTAGAATGATGGAAGGGGTAAATATGGAATGGAGAAGTTGGATGAGGGCAATTTTGTAAAAAAAAAAAAAAGATAAAAATAATACCCTTATTCTTATCTCCATCTTCTTCTTCCCTCAATTTCATTTCTCTCTCCCCGAATACCCATACCCATACCCATTTTTCTTCTCTTTCTTTCTCATTTCCTCCTTTTTCTCATCCATATTTTTTTTCCTCCTCCGAAATGGTCTCCCCCGAAAACCCATCTCCATTTTTTCCTCTTTTCTCTCTCTCTCTCTAACTGCTGTGTTTTTCTTCTTCTTGTGAATCCGACGCCGCCGGCCTTCATCGCCGTTCACTCACCATCTGCCGAAGCTGCTGCACGCCACGCTGTCATGCCGCCGTTTGCCTCCCCTCGCTGCAGCACGTCGCTGCCGCACGCCCAGCAGCTCGCGACAATCGCCGGCCGATGTCTCTCTCTCTCTCGGTTTTGGTACAAACAGCAAGGAGAGTGTGGTTCGGGGTCAAATTTCGACAAGTTCGGTGCTCGTACAGTCATATACGACCTCGATTTGTAGTGGGTAAGCTTCCCGATTTTTTATTTCAATTTATTGATTGGTGTGGTTGCAAATTTGAGACACCCATAAAGTTCTTGTGCTAATTTTAGATTACTCATAGCTTTTGGATGTTATATATGCGAATTTAGACCTTTGGAATCAAATTGACAAGCTCTTGGTTCATGGGTAAGTGTTCCAATAATGATTCGAATTCATTTATGGGTGTTAAACTGAGTTTTAAGAGCCTTTTTGTGGAATTTAGGGACTGTTTTAGTGTTTAATAATTTACCCATAATGTGTGAGATCTTATTCAAGGTTACCCATTATGTTAGGAGGTCGGATTGTCGAGTTCGGACCCCTTTGACATCGATTTCAGCAAGTAAGGATGTTATTGGATAAGTTTGTATTGGATAACTTTGTTTCAACTTAATTGAGTTCATGGTTGGAGTTTAAAATGACTTGTTAATTATTTTTCAAGACTTTGTTTGGCGTTTCAGGCTCACGTACTCGATTTATGGGTAACCTTGAATCTTGGAGTAAATAGTAAGTAGTTATTTGGATTTTTAAGCCTCTTTACATTCCTAAATGATTTAGATTTATGTTTGATAAATTGCGAATTGTGAAAGCATGCTTGAAAGCGGTGTTATGAGATACGAAATGATTAGTAGATATGTTTAGAAGTAGTCTTGGGCTAAAGCGGCCTACGTTGAGGTTATAATGGAAATTGGGGCTTAAAGTTGCGATTTTATCATGTTTGACTAAAATATATGTTTAGAGAAAATCATGCTCTTTCTCTGAAAAAACATTTCATAAACTCAAGAGATTTCTCAAATAACTTAAAATATTTATAAACTCTCAAATAATCACCAATCTCTATATTTCTAAAACGATAATTCCAGCTGTAAACATAAGATACTGCAATTTCGACACAATTTTTGAAAATTCAAAATAATTTCTCAAAGATCATAAAACATTTCCAATATCTCTAAATCCATAATTGAAATCATAAATCACTGAAATTTATAACAAATTCTTTGAAAATCTCTTAGCAACTTCTCTAAAATCACACATGATTAAAAATATCTTGATCAAATTCCACAATAATAATTAAATAATAAAAATATATCGTAAAATAAATTACTCACAGAACAATTATTGTTGGCACCTCAAATGTACTTTTGTCATTTTGTCCTATCCAATTTAATAACTTTCTAGTTTGTCTTTCTCTATAAACCCATTACTTTCATTTTCCATAATAAACAAAATAGTCTTTCTTTTTCCCTCCAAACTATAGTCCTCTCACGTGACTACCCTAAACAACCATTTTCTTCCCTCATTTAATTCCATAAAATCACTCATTACTTGTCATTTTATTTTAATCAATTAATCTAATCTTCTTCCTTCCCTTCTCCTTCATGACACTATTCACACCAACTCCTATGTTTTTTCTTGTACAGCCAACAATCTTTGCAATTTTTTTTAACTCCAAAGCTTCCTTTTGATTGAATTTTCCAATATATCTTCCATGGTATGTATTGTAAGCTTTTCTCATGGGCATGACTATCCCTAATTTCTTCTCCTTAATTAAGACCATCTCTCCTTAAAAAATTCAGCAATCCCATTCCTTAAACTTCTTAAAGGATCATTAATAATAATTTCTAAATAATTTCTAAATGAGTAAAAAAATTCATGTAAATTTCACTATTAAACTTCCATTTTCATAGTTTCTCTTTATAAATCTCTAAAAACTTATCAATTTTGCTACCTCTTAGACGTGGTCTCCTTGCCTAATTCTTAACTGCAAACACCGAGTTTAATTTCATCGTCCTCTCTCTAAGTTCTTTCCTTTCTCTCTGAAATTCCCCTCTCTGCCTCTTTCTTCTTTTCTTTTCTTTTTTTTCCTCTTGATTTTTAGCCAACTTGCCAAACTACACACCCACCAATACACGTGCAAGCAAGCCCTCACAAATTTTCAATTTCTTTTCCTTTTTACTTTTATTCTTCTTATCCTTTTCTTTCTTTCGTTCTTTCTCTCTCTCTCTTTCTTTCTACCAAGCTTGCCACCTGTCTTTTTTTTTTTTTTTTCTTAAATGAAAAATGGGTCCTTACAGTATGGGGCCAATTTCCATAACATATATAATTTGTTATTATTACGGTATAATTTGTGATTGGTTGGTTGAAACCTAATTATCATTTTGAGATTTGTGGATGAAAACCACCAATTCTAGAAAGATTTGTTAACAGAATAGTAATTATTTTATTTCTTTGTAGCATAGTACACTATTCTGGGAGGATAGAAAAATAACAGTTGAAATGCATTAGTCTTCATGAGAGGACCACAAAAACGGAGAACCACACTTGACAGCAGACCCAGGACAATCAATGAGGGTTACACCGTCTCTATTGAAGCACAAAACGATTTCGTTCAAAAGCAACACCAAGCCGGCCTGTCCAGGTATTTTAATTTGTATGCAACGGAGGGCTGGCTTCTTTCCTATAGCAGCCTCAATGGCATGTACGATGTCTTGGTATTGGCGGTGTGGGTTGGCAGTCGGGCCCAACTTGGCGGCGTTCAAGATGGCCAAGAGGTCGTAGTTGGGATTTGTGCGAATGTTTAGAGTTATTTGGAAATACTGAAATTCATTAAAAGGGGGACTTGAACATCTGCCGTGGTCATTCCATTCATGCTTCCAAAACTCTTCGTTCTTCCCGCGTATCACGTCTGGCCAATATGTATTTAGTTGTTGTCTTATTGCAGCAAGCTAAAACAAAAAAACATTTAGAATGTCACAAAAAAACATTTTCAACCGAACGAACCTTTTATTGTATTTAAGACAAAAAATTCAAACAAATAATAATATCTATCTCCATCTAGGGGCCGGATGGAAATGAAATATAAAAAGGTTTTAAGTTGAAAGAAAGCAAGCAAAATAAACATGTATAAATAAATAAGAAGCAACTAATTTCACAATTAAAGCCGGTTGTGTTGTGTGTTTACGGGATAGGAACCTGAGATGTTGGATCAAGTACTGATGCTCCACGACAAACAAGTTTGGCACCGGAGAAATTGCTTGGCCACAGACCATGAATGGTGAACATATTCGAAAATATAGTAGGACATGTAACACCATAGATCCTACATGTGGCCCGCGGCCATTGTTGGACCATTTGAAAGTATTCAAACTGAGCATTCACAAAGAACATGAAACTCAATAGGAAGAGCACTAAGAGATCAGCTTTAGCCATGGCGGAAGAAAGGAAGGAGTAAAAGTGAGGAGATCAGATGAGGAATATCGAGCGAAGTGTGATCATCAGTTGTAAAAGTCAAGTCATATATAAAGAAATTAAGATGGGTGGTGAGAATAAGTTAATTTGAATGTTTGTACGTTGTTGGAGGGTGTAATTATTAATCCCATGTGAATTCTGAAAACTGAAGTGGACATAAAACTATCTCCATTCCATTTTTAGTGTTAATATTCTCTTCCTACTGCCACACCTCACCGAACCCTTTTGTCTAATCATCAAAAACTCCCCAATTTCATTATTAAAAAAAAAAAAAAAGTCACCTCTACACGTTTTGAATTTTCTTTATAATAATTATATAATCAAAATATTAAGACGGTGTCTGGATTTATTACTAAATCAAGAAATTCTTATAATGTCGTACACAAGAGAATCAACATCTCAATCCTAAGTAACTTAATAAAGAATGAGATGTTGTTGTTTTATTTGAATGTATTGGTTAGTGAACTTCATTCTTACCCACATTTTTAGCCTTCTTTTTTTTTTCTTTAAACTTTGCCAACTGCTAGGCATTTCTGGACAACAAAAATCATCTACAACTTGAGGGTAGATTAGCTAAAAATTTCTACCTATCATATTTCTTGTTAGAGAGAAAATTGATATGTTTGGTCTTTTGTATTCCTCCATATATGGTCCAAGATCCTCCAAAATCATTTTTGATGATGGTATAGAGCTTTAATTAGAACCCTAATTGAATCTCTTTTTCATTTAAAGTCAGTTAATGATTCTCTTCTTAAGATAATGAGTCCAAATCATGATGATTCTTTTAAGCAAAAATCAGAACAATTTTTTTTTTTTTTTTTTAAATTCAATCTACAAAAGACTTTTTTTTTTTTTTTTTTTTTTTTGAGTTTCCAAAAGACTCATATTAAGAAACTACATGTAAGGTATTTCATTAAGTATGCATTTTAGAGCACTAATGATCATTTCATAATTTTCTTTTTCCAATCATGGGAATATTCTTTCAACTAATTGCATGAATGATTTTCAACAAATTACTTCATACTTAGAATAAAAAAAATAAATAATTAACTACAAGAACCATAAATATGAATAATTTCTTTACGGACGAAAGTACCTGTTGCACCCACTTTTCCATTCTAAGCCAAGTCTAAATTTTTTCATGAAAATCGTAAGATGTCTTTTTTCAAGAAAAAGAAGAAGAAGAACATAATAAAAATACAAAAATTTATTCATAAATTCATAATCACTTGTTATATATTTTGTTTAAATAGAGAAGTTTGAGAGTAAGTTGATTTACTGGTTGATTCATACGTAAATAAATTGGTCTGTATTTAAGTAAGAAGTTTCATGTTTCTCTTTGTCAGCTTGCTTTTTATTTCCATAATAAGTCCTCCATAAATTTTTTTAAAAAAAAACATAATATGCTCCTTTTTTTTTATTGTACAAGATTATTTCTAATTGCCAAAATGAGCCTAGTTGTAATTGACTTGTACCCTCAACTAAGAGATCAGAAAATCGAATCTCCTATTCCAATATTGTTGAACTAAAAAAAAAAGATTATTTCTAATTAATTCATCCTTAATCTTTTTTTAAAGTCAACAACATACGTGTTTGGCTTTTTCATTTCTTAATATTTTCTTATTTGGAAAACTTTTAGGTCGATGGTCTTAGATATCTACAATAAATACGACTCACCTAGGCTAGGCAATGGACAACTTTTAATTGTCTTTGGCAAAAAAAAAAAAAAAATCATTGATATTCTGCTCCTTTTTTGTTCTAAGAATGCCAAGTTCATTCAAAAAAAATTTCCTAGTTAAGTTAATTAATATATATCTCTTCTAAAATTTATATTACTAAGCTAAGTGATATCATATTAGGGACCTTTTAACTTCATCTTTCACTTTTAGTTCACAAATAAGAGTAGTTTGTGAAACCGGTTCTTAAATTCATGTCATTCTTGAAAGTATATTTTATTATTAGGCTAGGGTTTTTAGAATTTTCATTGGAACGTCTAAAATTTTGTCAAAACTCATATGATACTATTGGAACTATCTTCATCATTTGAACTAATAAAAGAGCCTGTAGCTGCCAACTAAACAATTGGCTTGAGAAATTGATGGCCGTGAATAGAAAAATAATCAGAATATTAAAAAAAAAAAAAAAAAAGGTATGAGCCCTCGTTTCTTGATTGAATGAATTACAAGCTAAACATAATGTAATTAGTTAAATAAGCACGGTACCAAACTAGTACCATCGACCTTTTTGCTAAAAATGAGAATAACTCAAAGAAGGAATTAAGGACATACAAATTTTGAAGAATCACTCATGGAAGAAAATTCAGCAATACACATTATTGCTTCTGATAAAAGGAATTTACTCCAAAAGGGAAAATGTGCATTATGAGTATTGCTTGGTGTTGTCAAATAACCCAAATAAGGGAGGATTTGCATTAATCAAGGCCTTCATTGAATTAGACTTATTTGAGGTGATATCAATGGCTGCTTGTGTGTGGCTTGTTGATGTTATATATCACCAAGTCCAACCATGAAAATATCCGTCAATATGTTGATATATCCGTCTATATATTCGTAAATCAGAGGGTTCAACATGGATATTGAGTATCAATCGATATCTCCAATATTTTTTATAAATACCCATAAAACATAAAAAGATATCATCTATGAACCTCAATATAAATATACACACAGTAATATTAAAATCTATAACTTAGTTTGGAAGTAAAAACAACTTAATTATTAATTTAATTTTTTTTTTAACTTTCTGATTTACAAAAATATTCATCAATCGATATTGATATTAAAATGTCGATATTGGTGTAATTGATATTTTCATCATTGTATATCACCAACTCAATTCAATAATATAGAAACAATAAGAATGGTAAACAAACAACATGATTGTGCCAATAAGTTAACATCACACTTTATTAATTTTTTTTCAGAAGACATGCTATATTATCAAATCAATTGTCAGTGTTTTAGAAAACAACGTTTAGAAAAAGATGAGAATTAGAGTTGGTAATATTTTAAAATCAAATCAACTCACTCTCATTAAAAACCACATGCATCTTTCCTAAAAGAGATACATAAAAGTGGAGTAATTTGGACCAAGAGTTTCCTGATTGGCATGGTTTGATTTTGATATTGATTCTCCTCTACCATTAGATTACCTATTTTCATTATCACTACTGTTTCACATTTTTTACCCTCTTTACTGTCCAATACAACACCAAACCTTTGGTTAAATTCCAATTTTACTGTTCTAACTTTAACTTGTCGTATGATTCTTTTGATTTCAATATTTTTATTTTTGTCCTTGCTCGTTTATTAAAGTCTAGAAGATGTTCGTGTAAAGAGTAGCAAAAATAGGGAAAAATGAAGTCTACCAAATTATCTTTGACTAAAATATATAAGTCTACTACTAGATACCTAACATGTTGTATGGTCCCTTTGTCCATAAAAAAACAACTTCCTCAATGTTTCCTCTATAAGAAAGTTGGAATTAACAAAATTAATGTGTACTAAAACAAACACAAAAACAAAATTAATAAAGGAAGGGAATCAAAAAGCCTATATGTAATGTAATGAAAAACGGAGGACTTGAAGTTGGATTATTTGTAAATAATTATAATTTTATTAGCATAAACTCGAGGAGTCTAAATGAGAAGGGAATGCATCTACTCAGCCATATTATTGCAAACACTTTAAAATTCATTTCCACTTTTAATATCTCAATTTGCATTACTTTCTTTTTTCTTTTTTTTTTTTTGCAAATCTGATGGAGCAGCATATGTAAGTATTGAGTGTTAAGAGTTTATGTTTTCATCGTCTTCTTCTTTTTTCGAAAGATAATATTGATGTTTACTTTAAAGCTTGGTTTAGAAAGCTATGACTAACATGTTCAAAAAATGAATCTCATAAACTATATGCTATGCATGTTGAGGATCCCACATTGGAAAAATGTAGAGAGACCTCACAATTTATAAGATACATGGGCTACTCCTCTCATTGCCAATTGATTATGAGATGGAACCCCATGTAATCTTGATATGGTATCAGAGCCCATTAAACCCAAACGGGTATTCGGTCCAAAAATTAAAATTGGGATCCGATCCAAGAATGGTGAACCCAAAGTGGCACCATCTTGAGGGGGCATGTTGAGGATCCCACATTAGAAAAATGTAGAGAGACCTCACAATTTATAAGATACATGGGCTACTCCTCTCATTGCCAATTGGTTATGAGATGGAACCCCATGTAATCTTGATAATGCATTTGTCTAATATGGAACTAAAAAAAATTCCATCTATGTTTACTTAAGACATTGTTTTAAGGGGTGTTAGAAGAGTATGTATAGCGGTTCTACACTCTTGGAATGTATGTGAGAGAATTTAAAATCTATATAAAAAAATATATAAATGATTAATAGGGAATAGACAGAATGAAAACCTATATCAAAAACCTATATCAAACTGTTATAATTAGGGATAATCATATTGAAACCACCTTATTGATCAACTTTTTGCTTTCTTTTTTTAGTTCAATGAATGTGGGAGATAGAATATCACATTTTCATCCTTATGGAAGGTGGTAATAAGATGGGCAAGTTGGAATTTGGAAGAAATGAGTTAAAAGATAGTAATAATTAGGAAAAGTTGTAAGTTAGTATCAATTTTCACCTCAAACCGTTCTAATTGAACCTTAAACTTAAACAAATGTTGCAATTTTAACATATGATCAGCATTTGCTAATTCACTTACTAATTTTTTAAAAAAAGAAAAAAAAAAAGAAAGTAGAAATCTTTCAAAATTTTATATTTTAACAAAAGTCAAGTTTTACAAAAAAAAAAAATTAAGTCTGATTAATCTATAACATCAATAACAGAATAAATCTTTCAAAAACTTGCCAATTTCATACAAAAATCAGCTATCTAGTAACAATTTCCTTTTAAACTTCATTAATCATTTAGAACTTTGTAATTTGAATATACTTTCCTAATTCTTATGGAACATATTATAATAGTTGATGGGTTGTAATTTGGACAAAAAGAAGAGAATGCAAGAATTAGTCTTCACAAATCCCAATTGATATTTGTATAAACATATTAACTTAGCACATAAATTTTACAGAGAACTTTTCTTTTGTTTTGTTGGGTTGAACAATTTGGATTGAAGATTTGATCACATCTAATCTAAGATAAACGTGATCCCATTGGAAAAAAACATTTAATTCTTCTTTTGTAATAAATTTGTTTTTTTGTATTGGCAGCTATTATCAAATTCTTTTTTTGTATAAGTAGCCATTGTCCAAAATACACAAGAGGGATGGTAAGATGGCAATAATTTCTTTAATTTCAAATGTTGCACAAAGTGATTCTATAAATATCATATTATCATAAAGAGAAGAAAAGAAACTTTAAATTTGAGGGTACTTTTGTAATTTTAACATTATTTTGGTTTTTTCATGTGGATTGTGAACTTTTTTTAATGTGCAGATTTTTTTTAAAGTGATTTTAAAGTAGTGGGTGTAAATAACTATAGAATCACCTCAGAATCATTTTTTTTTATAATCACAAAGGTAATTATCTTTTATTGCCAAAAACTTTAGAATTTAAAAATATATATATATATTTTCATCCTTCATATTCACTTACAAAGTTAATCTAAACATACAAATCATTATGAAAAAATATGTTATTATCTAATCCATGAGTAGTTTTTGAGAAAATCTATAGAAAGAGATTTTTTAAAATGAGATGAATCATTATGAAAAAAAAAACTATAGGCACATTTTTATTCTTATTATTATTATTATAGTCAAAGAAGAATAATAATTATTAATTATACCAATAAACTACATCAGACAATCCAAAAAAAAATGTTATTTTCAAATCAATTACTAGTTTTTTGAAAAAAGAAATCTATGGAAAGGAGACATGTATCGTAAGTTTGTCCAGTGCAGAGAAATGTATCAAATAATCAAGTCAATACCTAGATCGAGGTATTACCACGTGCTATACCTGCGAGAAATGTATCCTAGGCTGGTCTAATTCAGAGAAGGAGAACAACTCTCACGCTCAACACTTTGGAGACATCGCCCCTATGCTAGCATCAACATCACTCTCTTTACTCTAGGGACATTGCCCCTATGCTAGCATCAACATCACTCTCATCGCTCTGGGGATATCGCCCCTATGCTAGCATCGACATCACTCTCTTTACTCTCCACTCTGCCTCAGCCACCTAAGAATACATGCTCGCATGGGGAAAAAATAAGGTAGGTGGCACTAAACTGATAGGCACTTTCATAAAATGTATCAGAGTGGTGTCACATAGCCACAAGAGAAGCAATGTCCAAAAAACTAAGCTACCTGCAAGAGTTACTATTATACTATCATTGTTTTTTGTTTCCCATTTGTCATGTCTATGAGCTGCTTGGGTCTGAAAATACTTCAAATTAATGCCCCAAATATTTCCATCTAAGAATTGCCATCCGTAGTGTAGTAGCACCATTTAAATGCCTTTTCTGTTTTTTGGGTGTAAGCAAGCAGTTTTGACTTTGGAGTGTGTTTGCTATATTTTGTGCCACTCAGAGTCTTGAGAGATTAGATTGATTATTTGTTTCTTCTTATATATATTCTTGTGATAAAGGTAAATATAGACTATTTTTTATGTATTCGTTCATTATCTATCCACTTGAATACTCAGTGTTCATAGTATGATTACAAAATAAAGGATAGCTTGCAGATCTAACCAGTTATCACAAATATTTGCATAGATACCAGCCTAATATAATCATCTCAAATATGGCTTTCTAAATTCTAATGACAGTTTGGTTTGAGGCATCTGTTTATTCATTATTGTTTTTCTTTTGAGAAATTGCTCATTTGATCTTATATCCATTCATTATTTTGTATTGAATTAAAGGTTGTGTTCTTAGAATTTTTCAGGAATTTTAATTAGTTCATAGTAAAATCATAACTGTGTCGTCTTTTAATTATAATTGACTCATAAATTCTTTTTTTTTTCCTCTGACCACAAACTCTTGATTTTTAAAATGTTATGAACATGAATGAAACTTTGTGGTAGACCAAAACTTAGTCAATAACATAGTATCTAAAATTTCTATTATCCTTGCTCCAACTGATCAACATTCCTGTTATCTGTTCTTAGTTTGTGTATGGAGGAGGTGAATGATCGGGGAGCAATAGACATGTTTTGTTGTGAGATTCAAACATTGATGAGAATCACCATTTAGCATTAGGAGCTACAATCTAGTCAACAGGGTTCAAGTTTCAAGAGCTTAAGATCTCATATAGGGAGAGAACTAACCTTCAGTTATTGAATTTTCTTCTTTGTAGAACTCCACAAGAGGTAAATTTTTGTTTATTAAAGTTTCTTTCCCCTTCTTTCCTATATTAATAGTGATAATAGTTTATAGTGGTCTTCTTTGTTAATGGTAGGTAACCTATATTATGCTGTAAGATTGATTATGAGACCCAATTTATTAAAATACAATATACTCATGATAGGGATTATATACTTGAAAATTTTAGCCATCATAACTCAATCACTACAACAAATTAGAGATATAATATCTTTTAATTATAACATTTAAATTATGATCCATCCCAAATGAACTTTTGATATTAGAATCATTCTCAAAGCATTTAAATTATGAAGTTAAAATTAAATAAATTTCGTTTTCATGCATTTAGTTTGCGTGACTCTGTACAAAATGGTTCTTGTTATTATTTGTTATCTCACTTTAATGTTCTTAATTATGTTCAGTTTTATGGTTTTTCCCCCTAGATTTGAACTCACTGTCACAAGAACACGAAATATGATTGAGCAACTAAGATAAGTTGACCTATTGTTAGTTCTATTTTACTGTTCAATTTTGTCCTTTATCAATTTGCCTACTCACCAATTTTTAGAAATTGGTTACATACATGAATTTTGTTCTTTGATCTTCCCTTTTCATTATACCATTTTCTTAAAATTGCTATTAAAAGTGTATTAAAAAAATTTTAAAAGCGCATTTTTTCTTTTGGCGGACTAAAATGTATGTTTCCCTCCTAGTTAAAAACTTAAAATTTCATACTCAATTTTTTTTCTCCATCTAAATTATTGTCGAAGGTCTACCATCAGAATCAAACCCAAATGTTCACAAACTAAAGGGTTAAAAGTCGTAGCTTATCTTATGTGCTAGTTGTTATGGTTGATGCCTTTAGTTACACTAGTAGTAACACTATGATTGAATGGTGACTTAACTATTGTCTGATTTAGACACGATGTGAGGAAGGGGAAAGGGTGGTCGTAGAGGCCTAAACATGAGGGCCCAAAGGCAGGAAAGGCCTATCCGAGACCTTCCATTTGTGGAACAACCGGTAGAACAAGAAGACCATCTCTAGGAACCCCTGGATGAAGGATCACCATTAAGGCAAGAACCAGAACATGCAGCACTTACTACACCAGCTGCCACTATGATGCTGACTTCGAAATTGCTGGAAATCATTATCCGGTCAGCCTTGGCTAGTCGGGAGACGCCGACTATGCAAAATTGGAATTATTGACTGAGGAAAGGTTAAGGTTGGCCATGTGCTAATATCAGATCACTTATTAGATGTGACCTTGATAGTCTTGGAGATGTCAGATTATGATGCAATATTGGGCATGGATTGGTTGGCTGAAAATCATGCCAATATTGACTGCCACTTCATGGAGGTTGTTTTCAGACCTCCACTGAGACCCAACTTTAGATTTAAGGGATCTAGGTCCGATGTGGTACCTAGAGTAGTCTCAGCGATGAAAGCGAAAAGACTGGTTAGTCAAGGGGCGTGGGCCCTTCTAGCCAGTGTGTTAGACACAATGTGTGAAGGAACGAAGGTGATTTCTGTGCCAGTGGTTAAAGATTTTGTAGATGTCTTTCCAGAGGACTTGCCAGGAATGCCTCCATTTCGAGAGATAGACTTCAATATTGAGCTCGAACCAGAGACAACTCCATTGTCAAAGACTCCTTATAGAATGGCTCCAGCAGAGCTAAGGGAACTTAAGCTACAAATACAAGAGCTACTGGACAAGGGTTTTATTTGCCCTAGTGTTTCACCATGGGGCGCACCAGTACTGTTTGTGAAAAAGAAAGATGGTTCGATGCGTCTGTGCATAGACTATCGAGAACTAAACAAGGTAACAGTGAAGAACAAATACCCACTTCCTCGGATCGATGATTTGTTCGATCAATTGCAAGGAGCTGCAGTGTTCTCGAAAATTGACTTGAGGTCTGGGTACCATAAGTTGAGGATCAAGGAAGAGGATATCCCTAAGACAGCTTTCAGATCTAGGTGTGGACACTTCGAATTCACCGTGATGTCTTTCGGTTTGACCAATACGCCTGTCGTGTTTATGGATCTGATGAACAGAATATTCAAGGAGTTCCTCGATACCTTTGTGATAGTGTTTATAGACGATATATTGGTATACTCCAAGTCAGAGGAGGAACATGAAGTCCACTTGAGGATGGTATTGTCAACTTTAAGGGCAAACCAGTTGTATGCCAAGTTTTCCAAGTGTGAATTTTGGCTCGAGCATGTATCCTTCTTAGGGCACGTAGTGTCAAAAGATGGAATTTCAGTGGACCCAGCAAAAGTTGAGGCGATTACCACATGGTCTCGTCCAACTTCGGTCACTGAGGTAAGAAGCTTCCTGGGCTTAGCTGGATACTATAGACGTTTTGTCTGGGACTTTTCCAAAATAGCTTCACCTTTGACCCAGTTGACTCGAAAGGGAATCACGTTTATGTGGAATGGAGCTTGCGAGACTAGCTTCCAAGAGCTCAAACGAAGGTTGGTTTCAGCCCCTATCCTGACTTTACTCGATGGGACAGGCAATTTCGTGGTGTATAGTGATGCATCCAAGAAAGGCCTTGGTTGTGTTTTGATGCAACAAGGGAAGCTGATTGCTTATGCTTCCTGTCAACTGAAGGACTATGAGCGAAATTATCCAACTCATGACCTAGAGTTGGCAGCGATGGTCTTTGCCTTGAAGATCTGGAGACATTACTTGTATGGCGAAAAGATCCAGATCTTTACGGACCACAAGAGCCTCAAATATTTTTTCACCAAGAAGAAGTTAAATATGAGGCAGCGTAGATGGTTGGAATTGGTAAAAGACTATGATGTGGAAATCTTGTACCACCCAGGCAAGGCTAATGTTGTTGCTGTAACGACCTGACTTTTCCTATAGGACTTTCTCAGGACGTTACTACTTGCATGCAAATAAAAATTTGAAAACTTTAATATTGGACAAAAGAATTAAATTTCTTGATAAACAACTAAAGATACTTTAATTCGGGATCCCTTTTTAATAACATTTCAAAAGATACTTTGAATTAAAAAGTTAAAACAACTGAAATAGTTTCACCACCTAATGTTTACTTAACAAAATAATTTGAGTTAAAACATAAACTAGATGCAGAAGCTATACTCTTCATGACACACATGACCCTATCAGCAAACTACCTTGCCACTCGCCTAAGATATGTTCTTGCCTTTACCTGAAAAGAAAAACATTTTGGAAAATGATGAGTATTTAAAATACTCAGTAAGTGACCTCACTATCGGGTCAGGATATGCATACACATACATAATGAGTTTTCGTAAACATTTTTCTTTCCTTTGGTGGGACCTAAATTCCTTTCATAGCGGAAACGTTTCCTCAAAATTTTCCTTCGACTTTTAATGTGGACAATTTAACCCATCCTAACTATGTTTTCATTCATATAGCCTCGTAAGGCTCCTTTACATATAGCCTCGTCAGGCTCCTTTTCATATAGCCTCATAAGGCTCATTATCATATATAGCCTCGTAAGGCTCATTCTCATATAGATGTACATCAATAACTTTAGGAGGGTAATTGTCACAGCCTTCGAAATCATTTCATAATGAAAACACATGTATGCATGAGGTCCTAAAACATCTTTCATTTTCATGCAGTGATGCAACATATAGAAACATTCTCACATTAATCATCATACATCATAATTCTTGCATCACATTTGTAAGAATATTTGGCAAACATTGATAAGCCTTAGAATTAAGGCTTATTTAAGTCCCAAGTGCTCAAAATATTCGTGTTTGTCCTAAGATTAATTGAAAATAGTGGAAGATTGTTTGAAATTAAAGAAAAATGGAATGTGATAGCAATTGGAAGAGAATTCTAAGTAATTTGGTTCTTTTTGCAGGAATTTCGGAAATTGCCAAATCAAATTGCTAAACCGTTTTGACAATCCTGGGCAGAGCATATATGGAAAATCTGCACCCGCGTGAATGATGAAACCCATAAATGGGAAGAGGAAATTTCGCACGAATCAAGGGAATTGGAGCGTGATTCTTGGCATAATTGAACCCTAAAACGATCTACAAAAGAAGATTGAAGAAGCCGGAAAAAGAAGTTCGGATTTCCTCGGTCGATTTCAGATTTAGTTCGTGGGTTTTTCAGTTTTTCTTCGCATCCTATGTTTTCGGATTTCTGCTGTTTTTAACCAAATTGATTCAAGTTCTATCTTAGTTTTCCTTCAAGTTTGTATTACAGAACATTGTTGCACGATTTCTAGTCTCATTTTGAAGTATTTTGGATTTAATTTCAAGTTTAATTCAAGTTATTTTGTGGGTATTTGTTCTAAAACCCATATTCTGTTTTTTTTTTTTTTTTTTTGTTCTTCTTCACCGAGAGCTTTTTTTCAGTGTTATCGAAAATTTCTTGCTTATGTGATGAATGTTTGTAGGGATTATCTCTTTATTCTAAGTGGAATTCAAGTATGAACTAGTTTGAGGGATAATCCATTTTCATTGAATTGGAATTTTTTTTTCAGCCCCTGTTTTTCTTCTACAAGTTAACTTCTGTGAAAAGGGTGATATTATTCAACTTATGCTTGTGGGAAAGATAAGGCTGAAGGAAGGAGATGACAAAATTACTTAGTTTCCCTTGAAGTTTTGGCTTAATTTCCATTAATTATCCTTGCTTGAATTCCTAGTAATAGCAAAAATTCATTTTACAAATTACTGTTTTAATTATTTAAATTACACACTTTTTCCATGAACTTTTTCTCAATAATTAGTTTTAGTATTTTTAGTTTTAATATGAGCTAAAACTTCTTAGGGGGTTCAAAAATGTGAATTCCCTAAGAAGTAATTGTAGCCAAAATTTCAATGGAAACCAAGCATACATTTCAATTGTTTGCTTGTGTTGATTAAAATTCCGTTGAGATCCTAGATTGATCAACTAGGGTATCAATTCAAGCTTAGATCTAATACCGACAGGGTTAGTGATAAGCGGATTTCACACAAGTGATGGAGAAAAAAAGCTTAGACATAAGCCAATTCCTTACCCTAGACATAGGATTAAGGACTCCAAAACCCATAAAATTGTGAGCCAAATTATCTAAGATAGAGGGACTATAGACATATAGGTCTCTCACTTAGCCTCCTAAAAACCTAAATTCAAGGTAAATAGGAGATGCAATTTTGGTTTACAATTGAGTGTGGAGTAGGTTGGAATTGCAATTTTGGGTTGCAATTACGACTTCGGGCAATGACATTCTTGAGCCCCATCCTTTATCATTTCATTATCTAAGTTCATCCAATTTGCTATTTCATATTGCCAATTTAGATTCAGCAATTTAATTTTGCAATTTTTAGTCATTTCGCTCATTGCCAAATTAGAATCTGCAATTCAATTCTGCAATTTCTGTTATTTCCAACATTGCCATTTCTAGATTTAGCAATTGGATTTAGCAATTTCTGTTTTTCACCAACAACCTATCCCAACTTTATTTTTGCATTTTTAGTTTTCCATTTGCAATTTTCCTTACACTTTTGCAAAACAAAACTTTTGTTACTCCGTTCCCTGTGGGATTCGATACTTGGTACTCAAAGACCATTTTATATTACTTCGATCGCGTGCGCTTGCGTGACCATCGATCAAACATACATGTGAGAATGACTTATCACACAACATTCCAAATCTCATCAACAATCATGAATATAACATTTTAAAATCTTCTTTTTTTCAAAAGTAGTTTTACATGTAAGAGTCCTTTTTGAAATATAGCATTTTAAATTCATCACAAATCATGAATGAAAATATTTAAAAATCTTTTCATTTCAAAAGTGGTTTTTCAATTCAGATCCCAACTTGCATTTAAGCATACCAGCATAAAGTCCCTTACCTTAACTCAAATACTTCGCTTTCCCCTTTTTATGGAGTTCTTTCACCTCAGCCTATAAGGATTTAAAAAGAATTTATTACTTGACCAACTCAACTTATGGACCTTAGGTGAATTTACTCAAATTACTGTATATTCACATGAACCCACCGTGGTTTGCTACAATGAATTCCTTCGACAAGAATATTCACCTACCTAGGTAACTAAGTTTACTCCCAACTAGTTACCAGGATAACAAATTTCATTCCTTTATTTTTTCCAGTAAGTCATTTTGATAATACACATGTTTTTCCAAATCTTTAAGTCATCTATTCCAACATAGCCATAAACTTAGTCAAAACTTAATTCTAATTTACCCATAGTAAGATTTCTCTAAATATGGCATGCTTCCTAATTATGAATTTCATGATTTCCTTCTAAAATTCATAATAATAACCCAAATCATAAGTAACTTAAAGGGCTTAATCCAAGTAATTACTTACCTCAAACAGAATAATTATTCTTATTTTGGGCAGCAAAATCTTCTCCAACTCTGGCTTCCTGTTTATCCTTCAATAGTCCAAATAGAATAAGAGTTATAAAACTTGGTCCAAATTTCTTGAAATTTCTTAATTGAGGTTCATTTAGTCCAATTTTGGTTAATCTTTATTGAACCAGTACTTTAATTTAAATTTTACTGGGTCTTAGCTCCACAGTCTTGTTTAATGGCCCAAATGTCTCAAAAGTCCAATAATTTCTTCAATTGTAAATGGTGTCCAGTAATTCAGCTCAATAGTCCAAGGGTATTCTTAATTTGTAAAATCAGTCCCTTTTTATTTCTCAAATTGATCTTAACTTATGAACATAATGCTCACCCAAACGAAGTGGAACCGGGAGGTGGCTGCACAGTATTGAATCATTGCTGAAATTGTTGGGATTTATGCTCTAAAGCCTCGTAATTAATAATTTATTTAATAATTATAATAATTTTGATTATTTTATTTTCAATATAATATTATCCATTATATGAAAAATCCAAGGTTATTAGTGTAATCTTGAACAGTATGTGGTTGACATACGAGAGGATCATGTTCAAGAAATAACCTAAAGGGTCATAGTATATGGATAAGGTTGGGTGCCTTATCCTGGTAACACTATTGATACGGCCCACTTTGTAATAGTTACAAATGATTTGATCCAAATCATTCATGTGGAGACATGTGAGTGGGGGTATCTTATACAATGAGTTTGTATAAGACTGGACCACGAAATATTTAATCTCTCTTTATAAATCCGTTAATTGAGAAGATTAATATTTCATCAGGATGATCATATGTGACTCGATCTTAATCCTGAGTGAGTTATGAACTCCTGCCTGTGAGGGCTTGTCCTTTGATTTGCATGGGTAAGAGTGGCTTTTGTAGCCGATTCAATATGCCTACCATTTTGGGGACTTGACCAAATAAGGAGCTGGGAACATTAATCTCACAAGATGGAATTCACTCCTTCCCATATAGGGTAAGTAGATGAGTAGTTCCCTTAAATGCTGATTTCGGGATTTGAACAATGGGGCCCCACCCTCTCATTGGCCCGAGAGGGACTTAGTTTATAATTAGATTATAAACATATTGTTCATTAGAGAATCAGTGGTACTTAAGGTGCAAGATGTAATTATAGGGGTAAAACGGACTTTTGACCCAGCTGTAATTACGAACAACTCGTGAATGATCGACTTGCATGTAATGATTATATCTATGGACACAACTTGTCCTACACAATCGCACTCTTCGCAACGGGTCAACGATTGTGCGGCACTTGCTTTAGCTCGACAAGCAAGTCAGCCGTACGAAAAACGAAAGTCGCGGACTACTTCCGTATATGGTCTAGCCTCCCCTCGGGTCTCGGGAGAAAATGTTTTAGAAAACGGGAGAGAGAAAGTGTTTTGAAAGCTTTTTGAGAAAGTGTTTTGTTATACGCAAGCAAGCAAATAAGGGACAAACAACAGCTTGATTATCATATAACTCCGGGTAGGAAGGATGGACAACTAGTCATACCCCCCTATAGTACATTCTAGGATTTAGTACAACTCTAGGTGTATAGTGGAGTGACCTATAGTTAATGAATGAAAATTAATTAATTAAAAAGTTTAATTAATTAATTTTGTATCATTGGAGCTTATAATCTGTAGGTCCATAAGGTCCCATTGCTAGCTCATAGTAACACTAAAAGATCAATTTAGTTGAAAGAAAAATTTGAAATGTTCAAATTAATATTTAATTTGAAGTGTTCAAATTAATATTTAATATATTAGATATATTAAATATAAAAGAGGAAAATATATTTATTGTATTTGATACATTAAATATTAAAATTTGAAATGTTCAAATTTAATATTTAATTTGAAGTGTTCAAATTAATATTTAATATATTAGATATATTAAATATAAAAGAGGAAAATATATTTATTGTATTTGATACATTAAATATTAAAATAATTAATATATATTTGATATATTAAATTAAATAAAAGATATTTATAGAATTTGAATAAGATTCAAATAAATAAATATCGTAGGAGATTTGAATGAGATTCAAATAAATAAAATATATATTTTAATATATTAGATATTAAAATATAATATTTTAATAATGGCAAAGATCTTCCCTTGGTCTCTATAAATAGAACCCTTGGGTTGAAGCATTCTGAACAACACACATCTCCTCAATAGAGAGAATTAGAGAATTCTCTCTAAACCTCTTTCTCTTTAATCCCTTGAGGATTTTCTTTCAAGAGGCTCCCACAAGCCTTAATCTTTTGTTATAGTCATAGCAAGGAAGACTTCGTGGAGGAGATAAAGACCCGCCAGAAGAATCTCCATATTTTCAAGGTATTTATTACTTAACCCTTGTATTTTAGTTTAATTCTAAATAAATCAAAGACGATTCCTATGCTTCCGATGTGGGTTTAATTTGATTATTCCCTTCAGAAATTTATCGAATTAACCCAATTTCGATTATGGGTATCCTGAAATAAAATTTCCCAACAATTCTTCGCTCGTTAATCAAATAATTCTTAAAATTCTTAATCCAAAAATCAGATCTTGACCAAGATTACCCAAATCAGGATACAAACGGAGCGTCAGGATTTCGAATCTCGATTCGGGAGGCGACGACCGTGTGAACAGTACCCCCGCGGCGGGAATAGTGACTGCGGCGTGAACAGTACCCGCTGTGTAAATAGTAACTGCGGCGTGAACAGTACCCCCCCGCCGTGAACAGTACGGTGAGCGTGAAGGCATGACGTCGCCGGATCTGGAGAGATCGAGTCTCCAGCATGGGTTTGGCGGCGACGTGAGTCCAAGCCATTCTCGATGGTAAGGATAGGCCGAAAATTCTCCAGCGAGGTCATTTTGGGCGGCGATGGAAGAAGACAGTAAAGATTTGCGGGTTGTCGGAGAAGGGAGCAGAATGGATGGGTGGAATCCGGTGAGCTCGGGTAGAGAATATATAGAGAAAGAGAGAGAGAGATAGCTTGATGGATGTGTGTTTTCAGGTGAGGGAGAGGATGGTGATAGGAGGGAGATGATAGTGTGATAGTGGAGGAGAAAATGAATAGAAAAATTAAATGTGGGGACAAAAGTAAGTGGGCATAAAACAAACTTGAGTGGACCAAAATTTTGGGGAATAATGGGTTTTTTTTGTCTCCCAATTTACATATAAAAACAAAATATATATGGGTGATCTGGTGGTCACGCAAGCGCACGCGATCGAAGTAATATAAAATGGTCTCTGAGTACCAAGTACCGAATCCCACAGGGAACGGAGTAACAAAAATATTGTAAAGCAAAAGTGTAAGGAAAATTGCAAATGGAAAACTAAATTGCAAAAATAATATTGGGATGGTGTGTTGATAAAAAGAAAAATTGCAGAATCTAATTGCATAATCAAGAAATGACAATAATGGAAATAAAGAAAAATTGCAGAATTGAATTGCAGAATCTAGAAATGACAATAATCGAATTAACAAAAATTGCAGAATTGAGGAATAGCAATATTAGAATGACAAACTAGATAAACTTAGAAAATGAAATTGCAAAGGGAATTTTAGATAAAGATGGGGCTCAAGAATGTCATTGCACTAAGTTGTAATTGCAACCCAAAATTGCAATTCCAACCTACTCCACACTCAATTGTAAACCAAAATTGCATCTCCTATTCATCTTGAATTTAGGTTTTAGGAGGCTAAGTGAGAGACCTAATGTCTATAGTCCCTCTATCTTAGATAATTTGGCTCATAATTTTATGGGTTTTGGAGTCCTTAATCCTATGTCTAGGGTAAGAAATTGGCTTATGTCTAAGCTCTTTTTCTCCATCACTTGTGTGAAATCCGTTTATCACTAACCCCGTCGGTATTAGATCTAAGCTTGAGTTGATACCCTAGTTGATCAATCTAGGATCTCAACGGAATTTTAATCAACACAAGCAAACAATTGAAATGTATGCTTGGTTTTCATTGAAATTTTGGCTACAATTACTTTTTAGGGAATTCACATTTTTGAACCCCCTAAGAAGTTTTAGCTCATATTAAAAATAAAAATCCTAAACTATTTTTTGACAAAAAGTTCATATTAAAAATTGTGTAAATTGAATAATTAAAACAATAATTTGTAATATTATTTTTAGCAACTACTAGGAATTCAAGAAAATGATGCTTAATGGGAATTAAAGAGAACTTCAAGGGCAATTAAGTAAAATGATGGTCTTCTTCCTCATACCCCTTAGAAGCTTTAACATTCAAACTTAGAATTTCCTTGAAGAAAAACAGGGGGTTTACAAAAATTCATTTCAAAACTTAATCCATCCAATTTGCTCCACTAAAATTGTAGAATAAGTGAAGAAATCAAGCTAACAATGAATGGGTAATGCTATCCCAAATGGTATTATAAGAAATTTCAAAGAAATATGGAAAACAAAAACTACACTCAAAACCCACCAACTTCCAGTAAGTAAAAAAAAAAAAAAAACAGAGAACAATTTTGAAATAAACCCACCAACTTAACTTGAAATTAACTTAAGCTTAATTCAAAAATACATCAATTAAAGAATAGAGATTGTTCAAGCAACTCTCCATAATACAAAATGAAGAAAAACCGAGATGGAACTTGAATGTTTTGGCCAAAAACAGCAGAAAATCGAAAAACAGAGGTTCGCAAAAAACGTAAAAACCCACGAAATTCACTTCTCAACTCCGCCTCCCAATCCGAATTGATTCTTCTTGCTTCTTCCCTCCTCTTTTATAGATCTTTCTAGGGTTGAAATTTTTCAAAAATCGCACTCCAATCCCTCAATTCGTGCGGAAATTGATTTTCCCATATATGGGTTTCTTCGCACAAAACCCACGAAATTGATGTCTAAAATTGCTCCCAAAAATCCGATGCTTAGCTCCAATTCTTCTTCCCCATTTATAGGCCTCCATTAGGGCTGAAGATTGCCCAAATTTCGTGCTCCAATTCCACCAAATCAGGCGAAAATTGATCTTCCCATATATGGGTTTCTTCGTCCACGCGAATATGAAGTTTCCATAAATTCTCTGCCCAGGATTGCAAAATCAGATTTTGCAATCTGATTTAGCAAGTTTCACATTCCCTGCTCCAGAAATAATTGCAAAATCAGATTTTGCAATCTGATTTAGCAATTTCCATAATTTCTGCAAAAAGAATCAATTTATTTAGAATTCTATTCTAAATGCTATCACATTCAATTCTTCCTTAAATTCAAGCAATCTTCCACTATTTTCAAATGATCTTAAGTCAAAACAAGAATATTTTAAGCAATTGAGAGTTAATTAAGCCTTAATCCTAAGGCTTATCAATGGGTTATTACAGTTGCTGATGCCCTTAGCAAAAAAACGTCTCATACCTCGACATTGCTCACTAACCAATCTCATCTGCAAGCAGAAATGGAACGCGCAGGAATAGTAGTGATGTTGGGAGAAGTCAATGCACAGTTGGCACAGTTGATTGTTCAACCAACTTTGAGACAGCAGGTCATAGATGCCCAGCAAGAGGATTCCGTCCTGGGGAATGCCTTTCGTCAGGTAGAGGCAGGACAAGGAATCGAGTTCTCAATGGCTGAAGATGGTGGTCTTCTATTTAGAGGGCGATTATGTGTGCCTAAGCATGAAGAACTCAAGAGCGAGATTCTATCTGAGGCCCATAACTCTCATTTTTCAATGCATCCAGGCAACACCAAAATGTATCAGGACTTGAAACAGTTCTATTGGTGGCATAGCATGAAAAAGGACGTTGCAGACTTTGTTAGTAAATGTTTGGTCTGTCAACAAGTAAAGGCCTTCTGGTTGAGTTTTCAGAAGGCTTTGGGGTCATAATGCAACTTTAGCACAACTTTTCATCCTCGGACTGACCATCAAACAGAGAGATTAAATCGGACCCTGGAGGATATGTTACGGGCCTGTGCATTGGATTTTTCTGGAAGCTGGGATATGCACTTGCACTTGATGGAGTTTGCTTATAATAATAGTTATCAAGCAACAATTGGCATGACACCTTTCGAAGCTCTTTATGGGAAAAAGTGTAGATCTCCTGTGTACTGGGGAGAGGTTGGCAAACGCAAGTTATTGGGACCCGAGTTGGTCCAAGTCACAAATGGGGCAGTCCAAAAGATCAGGGCTAGAATGCTAACTGCCCAAAGTAGACAAAAGAGTTATGCCGACACAAGGCGAAGGCATTTAGAGTTTGCAATTGGTGATCACGTGTTTCTGAGAGTGGCACCAATGAAAGGGGTGTTAAGATTTGGAATGAAAGGGAAGCTAAGTCGTAGATTTATCGGGTCATTTGAGATCTTGGAAAGAATCGGTTATGTGGCATATCGTTTAGCATTGCCACCTGCCCTCTCTGCAATTCATAATGTTTTCCACGTGTCGATGCTACGAAAGTATGTGCCATATCCATCACATGTGGTTGACTACGAACCCTTGTGTGTTAATGAGAACCTGTGCTATGAGGAAAAGCCAATGCAAATTTAGCAAAAGACTAAAATACTCTCCGGAACCGACAATTTGACCTTGTCAAAGTGCTTTGGAGAAATCACCGAGTTGAGGAAGCCACTTGGGAGCGGGAGGACGAGATGCAGACCTTGTACCCTGAATTATTTTCAGATTAGAAACTTTCGAGGACAAAAGTTCTTAAAGGAGGGGATATTGTAACAAACCGTATTTGTGTATTTAAAAAAATAATAATAAATAAAATAAAATAAAGAAGATGGTGGGAGACAAAGATTCCCCACTCTCCCCATTAACCCATGTTTCATGCCATTCTTTTTGTCTCCACCCACTGCATCTTCTTCCTCTTATTATTCCCTCACTCTCCCCTACTCACCGAAGCCACCAAAACATCCCTTCCTCTTCATCTTCTCCCTCTGTATTCCACGGCCGCAAACACCAAGATCTCGTCGGAGTTTTCTTTTTCTTCTTTCACACGAAACTCGCCGGAAACCACAGTGAGTTCTTTGTACTTGCCGGAAAGTCCAAATCTGCAAACACCTTGTCGGATCTACTACCCACACGCCGTCGTACACGCCACACAGTTCAAATCACGTCGGTTACTATTCACTGCGATCACTGTTCACGCCGGTACTATTCACGCACGGTATTGTTCACACCGGTACTATTCCCGCCGGTACTGTTCACGCTGATTACTGTTCACACCACGGGGGGGTACTGTTCACGCCGGTCACTATTCCCACCGCGGGTACTGTTCATGCCGTCGCCGTATCCCGAATCAAGTTTCAAAATTCTGACGCTCCAATTGCATTCTGATTTGGGTAAATTTCGACTCCGATTCAATTTTGGATTAATATTTTGAGACTTATTGGATCGTTAATTATTGGACTTAATTTCAGAATACCCATAATCGAATTTGAGTTAAAATGGATCTAAGGAATTAAAAGGGATTGTTTTACCAATTGAAAAAATACCCTTGAACCATTGGACTGATTTACTGGACAACCTTTGCAATTGGAGAAATTATTGGACTTTTTGAGACATTTGGACCATTGAACAGGACTGTGGAACCAAGACTCAGTAAAAATTAAATTAAAGGACTGGTTCAGTAAAGATTAACCAAAAATTGGATTAATTGGGAAGCTCGATTAAGAAATTACAAGGAATTTAGTCTAAATTTTATAACTCTTATTTCTATTTGGATTATTGAAGGATAATTAGGAGGCCAGAGTTTGGAGAAGATTTTCGCTGCCAGAATAATATTAATTATTCTGTTCGAGGTAAGTAGGCATTTGAATTATGCCCCTTTAAGTTATTTTATGGCTTATTTGTTATTGCAAATTATTAATGATTGAGATTATGCATGAAATTGGGATTTTGAAGGCATGCTATGATTAGGGCAAAAATGTGAATTTTATTATGTGCCCGAGATTTATAATTATGGAGCATGCAATGATTGGAAAATCTTGCTGAAGTAGTTTTGCAATACATAAGGACTAAGTATATGATTGTATTGGAATAGGGGGCTTGAAGACTAGAGTTTATTATGAGAAACATGCATGGTACTTAAGGAATTTACATGAGTTAATGGACGGATGAATTTAATTTATCCTGGTGATTATTTGTGGTAAATTTTATTACCAAAGCATGCGAATATTCTTGATAAAGAATTTAATGTTGTAAACCCATGGTGGGTTCATGTGATTAGTACGCAGTACCTCGAATGTGTTTGTACTAGAGTTTTATGATTGGCACTTGAGTGGTATGTGTAAGACTTCATATGAGTTTATGTCTGAGGTTCATGATTTGGTTGAGTTGAATTTATGTAAAACCTTGGATGGATTTATACCTAAGGTTCATGATATAATTTTGGATGACATCTGATGATGTAAATTGATGATGGATCCATGTGATCAGTGCATAGTATCTCGAATGATTTTGTGCTCAAGGTCTATGGTTGAATTTTGAAATTCATGTGTTGAACCTTGGATGAATGTATGCCTAAGGTTTATGATGAAATGACATGTCAATATAAAAGATCAGACCATTGTTATAGTTGGTAACACAGCATGTTAGCTATCTTTCATGGATTGGGGGATAGCAGCGTGATCTGGGGTTCTTCTGTTGTGACAATTGTAAAGGGATTGCACAACTGAAGTAACTGTCCCTAACCCAACACGTCCTCGGACAGGAGGGGTTGTTCCGTGTAGAGAATGTCGGGTGTAAAACATGCCAGTGAGGGACCACTATAAGGTTGACAATCTTATCTTCGAAATTGTTGTTATGAAAATCATGATCTTGAAAGCCCCATTAAAGTTAAGGGAATGACTTTACACCTTTAGGCTAGTGGGACCTACTACCTCACCCGGGGCGTGTTTTCCTATGATGTGATTTGCTAGTCTGTGTAGAGCATGAGATGATTATGCCTCATGGCTTCTTGTCTTGGGTAACGAAGTCCCGGTGACCGATGTGTTCAGCTAGCTTGTGTTGCATAAGAGATGATTATGCCTCCATGCTGTATTTTAGTCTTGGGTAATGAAGTCCCAATGACATGTGATATACTAGCCAGCGTGACTCGGGGATGATTGATGCCTCCTTGTCATATGCTAGATTGGGGTTACAGCCCCGTATTTAGGGAACATGACTCTAGGATGTAGCATTAAGGCTACACCGTGGGTGAGGTTAGTTAGGTGGACACTTAGTCCAGAGAGTGAAAAGTTGTGATAAGATCATAAAGGTGAAAGGTTTGTGGTAAGATGGCTGGTGGTTGTTGAACTCTTTATTTTGGATAAGTGGGCTACCTACTGAGTATTTTTATACTCATACTATGCTATTCTGTCTTTCTCTTTCAGGTGATCGGTAGACTCCGGGCGGGAGATGTGTGGCATTGGCTTGGCTAGGCTATGGAGGTTGCCTTAGGACTTTAGAGTGATCATTTTCTTTTGAGTCCTTTATTTTTAAATTTTTAAATCAATTTACTTTTGGACTCTTGGTCGTTCTATAAAATTTGAATGGTTATTTCGCTTCCGCAAATGTTATGAACGTGTTTTAAAAGTTTCCGTTGTTTTAAATTTGAAGGGTATTTTAAGACTTTCTTGTTAAATGTGTATTAAGTGATTTCCTTAGTAGTGCCCCAGGGCGGGTCGTTACAGTTAACATCTACCAATTCGCTTCAATTGCAAGTAGATATATCTATAGCTACCAAGATTACTACATTTGTTGGTATGAGTATTTGATATCTCTAGCTAACATGATCTTTATATCTGATGTTGTTACGTTATTTAATATCTAAATTTTCTGTTTTTTCCTTAATAGAAAATTTAGAGTGGGAAAAAATCTTTGATGTTTGTAGGTGATTAAAGATGGATTTAAAGTACTTTATTATAGGACCCAATGGCTTGAGTTTTCATATTGTTATTTAAATTTTTATTTCGTATATTTCTTTGTTTAATCTAACTTTGTGCTTTTTTTTTTCTTTGCTTCTATATATGATATCTTAACACAACTTCTCCCCAATTTTTTAAAACTTGTTGGTCTAGAATAGATTGATCAATTGCAGATACTAGGTTTTAAAAAGAAGACTGGGCCTTGGTTGTGAAACTTCATTTAAATTGTAATTTAGTCTTTTTATACAAGAAATTAAAGTTGTAGGCAAACAACTTATGCCTATAAATATCATTAATCCAACAAATTTAGAGGTCGTACTAACAAAACATAGGAAAAATTAACCTATGGTTATAGTGATGCTCTTGATCATTTCAATCCATCAAACAAACTTTTCTAATGTGATTTATTACTACAAGATTTGTTGCATGAGTGTGTAAGCTATCCTCTTAAACTGATTTTTCTATCCGGTTGTTCCTTTACAACTAACTATTAAGAACTCATTCTTTTATTTCCTTTTTACTCCAAATTATCTTGAGACTTCTCAACTTATATTTGGTTTCTAATTTGAGGCATTTGTTAGTTATGAGTAGTTTCCTTGCTTCGAATTCTCGGATAATTATTTTCTTCTAGGTTGGCTCGGCCTTTGGATTTTACCTACGATGTATGGTTCAATATTTGTAAGGGATGACATCTTGATTAAATCTTTCTTAGGTTGGTGTTTGGACATTCTTTTGGTTCTTTGTTGTGATTTGGGGTTTTCTTTTTCTCTGGTTGGGAGTTTACATTGTTTTCTTTATATACTATGTTTTTGCCTTGATTACATTATATCAAAGTATTATATTATGAACCAACTTAGTACATATCCTTCATTTATGAAATCTAGGGTTGCTTGGAAAGAGTTGAAGCTAGAAGTTTTATATTTGGCCGTCCTATTGCATTGTGTAGTTATGATTTGGAATATTTTCTTTGCAAATCTAATGTTAGATTTATGTTCTTTTTTTTTTTACATGTCTTCATTTTCTTATATCATGAAGAAAATCTTAATTCCTATGTATCTCTGATTCAAATATTAGTTTGCTTTTTAGATAGTAAATTTATTGTAGACTTTATTATCTTTTTTGTGCAAACATATATTTGTTTATAGAGTTTGAGGTGAATTTGATGGTAAAATTATGTTTCTTTTGCAGTCGTCAAGGATAAAAGACTAATCATGTAAAGTGCTAGATGTGAAGATTAAAGGATGTAACTTAAAAAAATTAGACAGGTTACCTTTTTTTTTTTTTGTAAACTATAGAATGACTATCCCACCAAAATGTCTATGGAGTGTTGTAGTGATTGAAGAATCACATTATTGTGTTCAAACTCTTCAACAATTAATGTTAATTGTTTCCTGTACGGATTTAGTTGTCTAAATTTTAAGTTTTCAATTTTGCTTTATGTAATTAAATTAGTACAAAAGTTAAAGTGATTTTAACAATCTTATTTGATATGGTGCTATTAAATGTTATTTGATATAGTTTGATAGCTATTTAACAATTTTAAATTGTTAAATACTTTTTGAAAATGGTACAAATGTAAACAAAACAATAAAGTATTAAAAATAATGCTATTAAAAAATCACCTATTGTCCATAACATTGGCTACCATAGCAAGGCTAAAAATGTTATGATATGTTTGCAATAACATTTTTTCACTGCTATAAAAAAAGCTATTAAAGATCAATATAGTGTTTTTTGCTAGCCATGAAAAGTTTCCATAACATTAAAATTATGCAATAAAAAATGAACATTTATAGCTTTTTCTATAGCGTTGAAAACATGCTATGGAAAGTCAGGGATTTTCAATAATATTGGCTACGACAGCGTGCCTAAAAATGCTATCATGTGTCTTTTATAGCGTTTTTTCACTGTTATAAAAAACGTTATGAAAGAGCAATCATAGCGTTTTTGCCAGCACTATGAAAAATTTTCATAGCATTAAAATTACGCAATCGAAAATAGAATTTCTATAGCGTTGTTTATAGCGTCGAAAAAATGCTATGAAAAGTCAAAGACTTTTAATAACATCGACTATGACCGCATTTCGAAAAACGCTATCGAAAGTCTACGATGGCATTTTTCTAATGCTATCGTATGTGATATTTCTTGTAGTGGTGGTGACTTCTTTTTCAAATCTCTCATTTTGAGGACGTCGGCTGCTCCGCGTTGTAGGTACGTGGCAACAATGGTTATCAAACGGGACCTAAATTATTGAGTTTGAAAACTCATAGATATGAATGCTACCAAACTCAAACCTAAGGATACAAAAGTGTATTTTTTTTCCTTTAAAAAATTGAGAAATCTTTTTCAATATTCAAATTTTTCCTTGAAAAAATGAAATAAGAAGCATATACCATTTTCAAAAATAAAGAAACTAGATATGAAATTGTGATCCATTAAAATAGTTATCAACAACTAATTTAGATAAGAATGTAAAGTAAAAAAAAAAAGTATGATATAAAATATAATGCAATTTATATTTATTTTTAGGGCAAAATACACTTTTAATCTTGAAGTTTGGAGTTGATGTCTATTTTGTTCCTAAGGTTTCAAAAGAAACATTTAAGGCTTGTTTGGTAGGCAATCTGAAAATAGAAATTTGAAAACAAGGGATTCAATGAAAACAGAGTTGTATTTCATGTTTTCATATATGTGTTTGGTAGCAGATTTAGAAATTGGATTTCAATTTAAACAATTGTTCAAAATGTGTTCTATGATATATTTATAGACCATGAACTAGTTGTAGTTGCAAAACTAAATATTAAGTTGAATATAATCCATTATTAATTAATTTATGAATATGATTTTTGTTATAAATTTTGTATAATTACTATTTTACAATATCATATAATTTCTAATATATTATATTATACATATTTTAATTTAACAAAAATAAATTGAGTTTATAACGTGAAATACTATATTTATTAAAGTTTTGGTCTTTTCTAATGTAATTTTGCATTTTAAATTTTCAAATTTAAAATCTGGATACAATGAAAACATAAAAATGTTGTTTTCAGAATTTCCACTATTTGTATTATAAAATCTAGAAACAGTTTTCGAAATTAGTTCCTCAAGTTTGTAAAATGATTCTAAATGGTCATCGACTTAACTTTAATCTAACGGAATAGTGACTAGACTGTTACGTGCTCACATGTCATTCTTTTGGTTTACTTGACAAATAACTGAAAATTTAATTTAAGTAAAAATTAAAAAATCATCTTTTCCTCCATCTTGCCCTAGCGTCCGTTCTGCGTTCTGCTCACCCAGTCCAGCCACCAGCCATCCAATCGATCGTTGTTGACCTGCTTTCCGTCGTAGACTGCCGCCCGTTGCCGACTAGCCTCCCATCGAAGACCGCCGCCCGTCGCCTACTAATTAAAGGCCTGTACGACGAGCTTTGGTTTGTTGCTCCATGAATTGAAGGCCTGTACGACGGGCTCGAACGGATTGGTGTTCGACCAGTGATCCATCGGCGAGTACTGCTCGTACGAGTGGTGGTGGATCAGTTGTTGGGTGGCGACGTTCTTCTGGTTATCTGAATGCTCGGTCAAGGCCTCTGGTAGTCCCATGATGTGATTCTCCCATTTCTTTGATTCCTCCTCCGTCTACGGCGGAGTATGGCTGCTGGAAGAGCAAGGGAGGGTAGAGATTTGACAGCTGCGGGTTTGGGATCTTCATATGTGTCGGCCATGGTGGATTTCTGATGATGATGAGTAGTTTTTCGTTTTGGATCGAGAAATAACGGAGGGTTTTTATAATGATCAGAGAAACGATGTGGTTTATAAAAAAGAATTGATTCCTTCGCGGCAAGGAATAAAGAAAATTCAACAGATTTTGGAAAGTTTTTTATGAAGAAGGATTGAATGAGGGATTTTTCAAGGGGAAAATGTTCGCTGTAAGGCGATTGTTGACGGAGTTGTGAAAAGGAAAATGGAGAAATATGGAAGAATTAGAGAAAGTTTAGTAATCTAATCGTCGCCAACTAATTGAATAGTTTACGAAATCTTTTTTGCCGAATACTTGAAATTAAATAGCTTAATTAGTAATCTATTAAACAAAAATTGCATAATCGAGACCAAAACGAGTCGTAAAACGAGTTGGAAGTTAAGAAGTGTTTTGTTAATCATAACACTTCTGGATGCAACTCTAGATTTACAGCACACACACAGGCAAGTCAGTGGCGACGATGGATTGCATGTCTGGTGGCTGGACTGGGTGGGCAGAACGCAGAACAATTGGTAGGGCAAGATGGAGAAAAAGATGATTTTTTAATATTTAAATCATTTTAATTTTTACTTAAATTAATTTTTCAGTTTATTTGTCAAGTAAACCAAGAAAGTCTAGTTACTATTGAGTTAGGTTAACGTTCAAAGAATATTGAGAATTATTTTGTAAATTCGAGGAATTAAAGTGTCTATTTTGAAACTTTAGGGATCAAATAGACACCAACTTCAAACTCAAGACCAAAAATACATTTTACCCTTATTTTTAATTAAAATTCTAATTTATTCATTAAAATTAATTTGATTATTTTTTTTTCAAATTTTTGGGGGCCATGGCCCCCTAATCTTCTAGAAGCTCCGCCTCTGCTTTCATATAAATATACCTTTAAATGCATTGATTTATAATATTTCGAGTTTGATTGTAGGAGTGAGCATCGGTTGGGTCGGATTGGTTTTTTGAGACTACAAAAAAAAATTATAATTTGTATTTTCTTTTGTGAATATTTAACTTCAATAATTTGCAACTACTATCCAACCATTTTTCTTGATGCCCTGATAGTGAACAAAATGTTTTTTTTTTTTTTCTGATCTTTATTGGTCACATAATAGGCAAATGAGGAAAAAAAAGATATGTACTTTATTAGGAATAAATCTAAAGATATAGATTTTTATTTATTTTAAAAAATAAAATTAAAACCGGTGATTTAAAGAGGTAAGAGAAAATGGTTAGATTTATTCCTAATAAAGTGCATATCCTTGGAATCAAATTAAAACCGGTGATTTAAAGAGGTAAAATCAAATTGTTAGATTTTCTGAATTTTATTTTGTTAAAATAAATAAAAAAGTACATATCTTTAGATTAATTCCTAATAAAGTATATATCATTCTTTAAAAAAAAATACCCATGGTGATTACCTAATTTTATTTATTCCTAATAAAGTACATATCATTCTTTAAATTAAATCACCGGTTTTAATTTTATTTTTTGAAATAAATAAAAAAGTATATCTTTAGATTTATTCCTAATAAAGTACATATCATTCTTTAAAAAAACATAAAACTAAAACCGGTGATTTAATTTAAAGAGGCAAGAGAAAATTGTTAGTTAAGGAAAAAAAAACATAAAACAATAGGAGTAAAATCGGGCATAAGAAACTGACAGACAATGCGTAAATGATGGAGCTGAAATAGAAAACTGAAATCTCGTTTTAAATAGATTTGAAGCCTTGTTTGATATCCAACCGAAATCAAAATCAAAACCTCTTTAGAAAGCTATTGAAATCTCTGTAATGGCGACTCTTGAAAATCTCCCAGAAGAAGTGATAGTCCAGATTCTATTGAGGCTTCCGCCAGATTCTGTAGCCCAATTCAAGTTCGTTAGCAAATTCTGGTATGCTCTAATCAACGATGCTAAAATTTCTTGTCTTCTTCAACAAGAACTCATTCTTTTCAAGCGTCTTGTGCCTACGAACGACGACTCTGGAAAAAAACAACTTAGACTCTCCATCGTGGCCCTTAATCCATCTATGTCCGTTCTCGATGATTTCCCTTTGCCATTCCCATTCCCATTCGATGATCAGAGATTAGAGTATCTCAGTATCCACGGCGTTTCTCATGGCTTAGTTTGTCTCACCGATTGCGGTAGGATTATTTTACTCTGTAATCCCACCACCAGAGAGTTTCGTAAGCTCCCTTCCTCCATTATCATACCCACTAACCCTTACACTTATGTTTACGATTTGTCTGCGATCGTCGTCGGATTCAGCTACGATTCCAAATCTAGGGATTTCAAAGTGGTTAGGGTTGTGGGTTTTGACGGATCTGGATATTGTAACCGAGTCGAAATTTACGATTTGAGCAAAGATAGATGGAGAGAAATTCAAATCCCTAATTCTAATTCTGCTTTTGCCGATATATATTTGTGCCCTTCTTTTGAGATGTATCACGAAGGAATATATTACTGGGGGAATATTAAATTCAGACGCCGAATTATACTTTCCTTTGACATGAGCGAGGAGGTTTTTGGTGAAATTTCGTTACCGGAGAGTTTCGAGGATGGGCAGTGTTTAGATATGGGGGTTTTGAGTGGATCCATTGTTATGTTTCAGTATCCATGGGAAGTGAATGAAAGAGCCTTCCACATTTGGGGGATGGACAAGGACAAGGATGATGAATCTGGTGGGGCTATTTCCTGGACAAAGTTATTCACAATTGGCCCTCTCTCTGGAATTGGCATGCCATTGTTGTTTGTAAGCTCCGATCAACTTTTAATGGCATCTAGTGAAGGAAACGTGATTTTGTACAATATTAAAACTCAACATTTCAAAACCCTTCCATTACAAGGGGATTCGTTTCAATTTCAAGCTACTTTTTACGTCAAGAGTTTGCTCTCAGTGAAACGAGGAAGGAATATCAGCTCAACTATTTATGGGTTTTAAGTTCTAGTTAACTACACATCTATCAAATATAATCCTGGGTATGCTATTTATGTATGTTTTGATCTAACTCCATGCCTCAGCTTAATTTTACACAAAATCTTCTACTTCCTTAATACAAAACTGCTATTAATCCATTTGGAGATCACACACAACTTCATTGTTGTTCATTGCAAGGTTATCACTCAGCTTTATTACATTCGTATGATTAGTTTATCTTTCAACTCTACAGTTTCATCAAACTCCCTCCCAATCCCAATTTAAAGTAGTGTTAATGTGCTCGTAGATGGGGTCGAAGTTCAAGAAATCACTTGTATAAGAAAACGTCCTCAATTCCCAGTAGCAAAAGGAGGCAATAAAAAATGGCCTAATCACATCTAATTGATCTACTCGTTTAGATTGTTGCTTGCATTCTTCAATCTCATTTTCGTTTGTATTATATGATTTTTTATGTCATGATAGGTAAAATTCTACAATATATCCAAAACATTTAAAGAGGAAAGCTCAATTTTAAAATGCATAACGAAAAATGTGGCACACATGTTTTTAAGTTCGATTGATCTAGGACCTAAGACAACTTAAAATTATTATCATATAATTGCTTCCATCCAATATTAGTGTTATATGCAATTTATAATTAATTTATTATAAAAGATTTGTTAACTTATGATTAAAATTTTAAATTTCATTAAATTTATTTATAATTACCCATACATTTATGATGCTTACAACTGTGAAGGCATTGATGTGTTATTTGATTGTGTGAGATTTTTTTACATTAGTGGCTTTCTCAGGAAAAGAAACTAACACAAAATATTTTTTCCAATTATGAGAATTCTTACCAGCAAAGCAATATTTTACCATTTGTATGTTAAACCTAAAATACTTATCAATTATTAGACATTTGTGCAATTTAATTTCAATATTTTTTTTAAAAAAAACGTATTTCATTTCAATAGACTTGCATTGTATTTTTAAATACTTAGATAACTTTTTTTTTTCAAATTTTGTCAATATATTTTATAAGTTTAATTAAAAAGAAATTGTCCCTCTTTGGTTTTATCCAAATTTCAGGCGTTTGCTAAACATAGGATCAAACAAACAACCACAAATATAATCAAGTGATAAATCTCATAAATTCCAACGTTAACTGATCGGGGTGAACTTTGGGTGAAGAAAAGTAAATAAATACGTTTAACGCCAGTGTGGAAGTCCACACTGTCGATGCAAGTAATAAAAACAATATCCTGAGTATCGATCTTACAAGGAACGATGTAACAAAAATAATGCAGAGCAAAATGTAAAGAGAATTGCAACTTGGAAACTTAGTGAAAACAAAATAATTGTAGAATCTAATTGCAAGTTAAAGTGACAAAAATATCATGTAAGAAAAACAAAGATTGCATAACTGAATTGCAGAATCGAAAATTGCAAGATTGAATAGCAAAACAAAACAGACTTGAGAAAAGAAATGGTAATTTGAATAAAAACTAGTAGAATTTAACCAACTAATGAAAATTACAAGGGAAATTCCTTAGAGAAAGGAGAGAAGATGGGGCTCAAGTATGGGAAATTTGCACAGATGACTCACTTTCACGCGTATTGATGCCATTTGACCCGTGTTTTGAAATTAATGACATATGACCCTTTCCGTACTTTGCATCCCGTCCAAATTACTGTGAGGGCATCGTTGCTCTAGCTTTTCTCGCTCTCGCTCTAGATCGTTCTCGCTCTCGCTCTAGCTTGTTTTCTCTCTTGCTCTAGATTGTTCTCGCTCTAGCTCGTTCTCGCTCTCGCTCTAGCTTGTTTTCTCTCTTGCTCTAGATTGTTCTCACTCTAGCTCTAGTTCGTTCTCGCTCTCGCTCTACCTCGTTTTATCTCTTGCTCTAGCTTGTTCTCGCTCTCGCTCTAGCTCGTTTTCTCTCTTACTCTAGCTTGTTCTCGCTCTCGTTCTCGCTCTAGCTCGTTCTCGCTCTCGCTCTAGCTCGTTTTCTCTCTTGCTCTAGCTTGTTCTCGCTCTAGCTTGTTCTCGTTCTCGCTCTCGCTCTAGCTCTGCTGCTCTAGCTCTTCTATGACGTAATTTTTTCTTGTCTTTTTTTTTTCTCCAGATTTTCAACCACTCATTTGAGCGAGAGAGCTAGAGCGAGAGCGTTTCCGCCTACGAGAGCGTGAACAAGCAAGACCACCTCATACTACCCTCATGTGTAATTTTGCGCACTATGTCACGTCAGAATGGGTCATATTTCATTATTTTCAGAATGCAGGTCATCAGTCATTAAAACATTGGAAAACGGGTCATCCGTACAAAAACCCCCTCAAGTATGTCATTGCCCTAAGTTGTAAATTGCAAAACTAAAATTGCAAATCCAACCGACTCTACACACAATTGTTAACCAAAATTGCTATTCCTATTCACCTTGTAATTAGGTTTTTAGGAGGCTAAGTGAGTAACTTATGTTTATAGTCCCTCTATCTTAGATAATTTGGCTCAACAATTTTATGGGTTTTGGAGTCTTTGATCCCTATGTCTAGGGTAAAGAACTGGCTTATGTCTAAGCTCTTGTCTCCATCATGTTGACTTTTTGGCCATTCATCTCAAATTAATTAATTAATTAATGTTTTGATGATAACAAACCCGATTTTATTTATTAATAAGCTTTGTTTCTACTAAAAGTCGGTGGATCAAGTAGAATCCTGCCCTGAAATTGAAAATTCCTCCATTAATGAAATGAAAAAAACAGCAGAATCAAAGAAGATAAGAAGTGAAAAAAACCTTGCTCTAAAATTGAAAAATACTGTGGCCAAGTCTACTCTAATTTTCTTTAGCAATTTTATTTTTTTAAAAAAATAACAAATAAGTACCTAACATAGAGCAAAATGTGGCTTTAGACATGTGTGGGAAACATTTCCAATAGGGATTGAAATAGAAACTTAATCGATGGTGTGAATTGATACACTTGAAAGTTTAAATTGATGAAATTGAAAGTTTAGGGTTAAAATTGATACAACATGCCAAGTTTAAGGTCAAAAATGATTTTTTTTTCCCAAACAAAAAATCTATGAAAAGCAATGTTTTTTAAAATGAGAGAGAAATTATTATGGAAAATGAAAAATACAATTAAAAAATGCTAAATATATAGAATATTTCTTAATTAAAAAAAAATCTCAATTTGATCCTTAATTTTTTTTTATATATAAATTCTCACTTTTATTTTTAATGCATTAAAAATTTTCAATTAGATATTTCAGTAAAATAATTGTTATAATTTGTTAACAAAAAGTTAATGGGTCATTTGATTGTTGTTTTATTAATATATAAAAACCCCTGAGTTTTTGAATATGCTTTTAAATAACTTTGCTGGTAATAAAAAATATAAATTATATTATGAATAATTATACAAGAAAAAGATTTGTAAATAGACACAATTCAGCGAATAAGACGCTGAATTGTAAGTTTGATATTTTACCCCAACCATTGTTGAACTTTAAAAAAAGGAAAAGTTTTTTTGTTTGTTTGGTAAAATTGCAATTTTTTTCCAATTTTATCAAGTAAGATTTTTTCAAAGTGATTCTAAAGTGATTGACTATGAATCACTAGAATCACCTCATAATCATTTTTTTTTTTTTATAATCACCTTATTATCATTCTAAAGTATATACCTTATCCAAGGGTTTTTTCATAGCGCCGTATAAAGACCATGAAACAATTCCTTTAATGCCAACAAGGATAAAATCATTAACCTGAAAAAGTAGAAAAGTGACGGTTGATGAGTTGACAGAAGAACATACTTAGTAACTCTAAAGGTAAGAGATCACAAATGTAGCCTGCAAAAGGAAAGATACTACAAACATTGAATTTCACCTTGCAAATTCAAATCCAAGTAGCACCATTAGTAAAAAAAAAAAATTAAAAAAAATAAAAATAAAAACTGCAACAAACTCTACCCTGAGAAAAACAAATCAGATCTGATGTTGAATGTTTCCATCTAACACCCGATGAAGGTGTGGATGACAAAATCCTTTTTTTTAATAATTTTTTGAACTATGAATGAGAACAATCTGCTATAGTCCTAAACCTAAAAAGCCATCAACAATAAACAATAGTCCTAAACCTTACTTCAAACTGCTTATTTGTTTATAATTTTTTGAACTATGAATGAGAACAATCTTCATCCTTTACAAACAACTACAAAATGGATCTTTAATATCCATGACATAAAACCATAAAGGATAGAATTGACTGAAAAACAACAATAATTAATGTTGTTATATATAGCCTAGTAAAATAGTCCAATTAAAGATAGGTTAGGTACGATTCAAAAAGAAAAGAATGAAAGGTATTAATACTTGTATAGAAATATGTTTTTAAAATGCTAAAAGGAAGGGGATACAAGAGTAAACAAGAATGAGAATTTTAACAACTAGAACAAATGTTTATGAACATTGTGATAAACTTTATTTACAAGGACTAAAAGCAAGAAATATTTCATATCCGTAGACATACATAAATTCCAGGAACAAATACAAAACCTAAGTCATTCATCCATCGAGGTACCGATGGTTTCTGTTCCCACTTCAACCTAGGAAGCAACCCTCTAGGTTTTCTGACACGTACAAAGAATTGCATAGAATTTTATGTCAAAATTAAGTACTCATGTGTCTACAAAAAATTTAAATTAGATAAAGATGCACATCTTGCAGCTCCATCTTTCTCATGCTTTGTATATTAAAGTGAGAAGATTATGTATGAAGGCATGGACAAATTAAGTTATGGTCAAATGCAAAAACTAATAACATATTGATAAAAAAAATATATTGCTCGTCCCTAATGTCGAGACAATAGTTAATCATTGATTTGCTAGCATCTAAGAAGAAGTAAATGAACATAAATAGGGCTACGTCCACAAATAGAATACATGGTCAACATCAAATTCAGACCATAAAGATCGTATACCTAAAAGAGACTAATGTCGAGACAATAGATGATTAAATAAATGTGCCAAATAGCATAATTATCATAAAGTTAACAAAGAACTACTTTTTCACGGTGAGTTCCAATTATCGGTGAGGCTTAATATATGACGAATAGCAAAGTAGCCTAGGTGAATCCCAATTATTGTGAGGCTTCAAGTCTAAACTTTCTAGAGAGGATCAAGAGGTGGGACATTGATTGTGAAATCAAAAATACCATTTTTCATACAAATGTTAAAGAACTATGAAATAAATGTCAGATAACATTGCATTAGGGCATTACTTTTTCAAAAACGCCCATAACAAAAATCAATAAGAAGACTCTAATAAAAGTATGGTAACATTCCAATCAAACAAAAGCAGAAAAATCACTAATACAAATTTGACTTTTAATGACGGGCAATGTAGGTCATTAAAAGGAAACGATGTCGGACGCACATTCAACATTATTTCGCATGTCATCATAGACTACGATGACAGACACCCTTTAATGTCGATCAATGTACGACATTAAATTCAATGTTTGTTATTAAATGTGCATCGTTAAATGTTTGTTTTGAATGTTTAATGACAGACAATGTCCTTCATCATTTTCTTAATAATTTAATTTAAAAAAAATGTTGGTTGCTCAACAATATTTTTTTTTTCTCAACCTATGCATGAAATAAAATCTCAATAATAATTTTACACAACAATCAACTCAACAAGCATAACTTTAATCAATAAAATGTAACATATATAAATACACTTCATCTTTGATTGTTGTTAATATACTAAACAAATTGAAAATATGTGTGACTTCCCATTCACATAACACAAGGTCTACGAGAACAACCCGACAACAACATTAAGGATAATAAATGCAAAATTAGTCATAATAAATTGAAGTTAATTTGAAGCCGGTTCAAATGAAAAACTCGATGAAGTGAATGAGAAAATTTGACTTGAGTTGATATCCACCCAAGATTTCATAGGCCCTTTTTATATCTTTTCAGAATCTCCCCTTCAAGATGATCACGCCAACTACCCCATGTCTATAACAAGTTCCACAACATATCATAAAATTGGAAAAATTGCAACATAAAAATTATATATACATGAAAAAAATAAGGCTAGTTCATATGGTAAACAAAAACTCACTCAATCTAAAGGAAAATAAACAACACAATCCAAAAGATGGCCCAACGGAAAAAGCTACAAGGTTTGATTGCAGAATATATAAATTTCAACAAAGAATTGAAATCAACTGCCAAATATTTACTCAACTCAATCACAAATATATCTCAACACACAATGTCTTTTAAACACGCAAGTTCCTACTTTTCTATCCTGCAAACAAGCACACAATAATTAAGTCTCATATCATGCAAGTTTTACTTTTCTAACTTTTACATTTACTCAACTCAATCACAATGATATTTCAACACACAATATCTTTTAAACATGCAAGTTCCTACCTTGGGAAAATGACTTGTTCCACACAAAAGCACACATTACAAGAAAAAGGAGTTGCCCCACGGCAAAAATTGTCGTCGGGAGAACTGAGTCTCTTCTGATGCCACAATAAATGACATCGAGAGAGACAGTCTTTCCTGATGCCACAGTTAACAGCGTCGAGAGAGGGGAGTCTCTCCCAACGCCGTTTACTGTGGATTCAAGACAGACAAGGAAGTTTAAGCCTTTCTCGATGCCACATATTGTAGCTCCTAGAGAGGAACCTTCTCCTAAAGCTGTTTAACTGTGGGTTGGGAGAGGCTTGTTAAAACCCTAACTGTAAAGACCCTAACTCATACGACTCTCTAATGCGGAAGCACGACTTAGTTACCCCGCTCATGCCCGAAACTTCGGCAGTACAACGACGTAACTATAAGAAACCCAAAAATTTACAACAACCTGATAAGAATGAAAACACTTCTATAACTCAGATAAAACGCTCAGCATCCAACAAACTACGACAAATATGCTGAGCTTCAACATCAAACACAGTATTCTAGGAAACTCTAGCCAAATACATGATAACTAAAGAATATTTAATTTTACAAACCAAATACACATCAAGGAACAAGGAAATAAAACTAAAAACTAAAACAGAGAAAAGAAATTTGGTGGAGTCTCCATAGCCTCGTTAAGCAATCTCCTCCGTCACCCCCCTCATGAATATGCATCATCTGCAAAACAAACAAAGTAGCAAGGATGAGTATAAACATACTCAGTAAGTAGCCACTTAAAGGGGTCCAATGTTTAAAGAAACCATACCAAGATGGAAACTTCTCTTACTCACACTCGTGCTTAGATTTCAAATACTTACTCCAGTTATTCTAAAAGTCCATTTAACCTTCCTCAACATTCACCACTCCCTGACCCTATCTTTGTGTCATACATGTGAGTCCTGTAACCTAGAACCCAAACCGGTGAAGGTCTATAACCCTCACACTCATCACAATAGAGAAATCACCCCTAGGCTAGCACACAGGCGATAAGGAACGCATTCCCTATGCTCAACATATGGGAAAAACATCCCTAAGCTAGCCCACAGGCGCTAGGTAACGCATTACCTACGCTCAACATAATGGAGAATCATCTCTAATCTAGCACACAGGCAACAGGGAACGCATCCCCTATGCTCATCATAATAGAGAAATCACCCCTAAGCTAGCACATCGGCAATAAGGGAACGCATCCCTTATGCTCACTACATCACATACGTTCTAGGCTTACAAACTCGCACGAATGACAGAGACAGGGTGGATAGCACCAATCTAACGAGCCTTTGTACTTTCACAACACTTTTGGAACCTTCCGGGTCATTTATCACACCAAATTCATCCATCAAGTCCGAACCACAGCCACAAACGGTCCCGTAATTCGCAAGCACATACAATGGGGAAAAACATCCCCTAATTCACACAAGCAAAGAGGAAAAACAACCCTCAAGCCTTTCCAACATTCACAACGTCTTACGCCTCATATATATATATATAGGCGAACACCAATCCTAACGGACCAATCTGAAAGGCTACCTACTTCCTAGGCCAGCACTAAAACGACCAACTTTTCATTCTTTTAAAAAGTTATTCGTAGCATACGACCCAGGCCCACCTTCCATAAACAACCACAAATGCATCTTTGTGACCTTGCACCATAGATCGCAAACACGAATCTCAAGTATGGACTTTCGCCCCGATACCACATTCCTAAATCAGCACTTTGCATACTATAGCCATACATGTGCCAGTGGCATATTACTCTTCGATTATTTAATCCAGAATCCAGTCCTCTAAACACACTATAATTTAGGACAACCACGGTCACTGTATACCCTTAAGGTATTCTAATTCAACCACTAATTCAACCCAACAACGCTGCCGCCCTGCACACGATCAACTCATCCATATCTCAAGAAAACTAAACTTTAGCCAACCCCTTAAGTGTTTCCAACATTCTAAACTCTATCAACATTTCAATATCGCCTAACGACCTTTCGCAACCACTTATGATCATTCAGATTAATCCAATATCCACTACTTTCACACTTTTAGTTGAAACACTATCTTAGCCATTCAGGTATTCTAAGGCCTTTATCCAAACTCAAGTAAATAGCATACATAAAATATAATGCACGGACCGAACCCCTTGTAAATCTTACTAGAATTCATTAGTTCTAAGCATTCCAAGATAAATTAAGCCCCTGATATCGTTTTAATACGTGCTTAAGCAACTTAAACTCAAGGAAAATTCAGGATAATTCAACCATTCACACCATGACCCACATATTCATATTGGACGTGTATATTTATTCTCAAGCTCCACAAACATGAGCCAAACTCATTCAATCATAGTCTTAGGCAAACTCTTAAGGTCCTACTTATGCTTACTTGAATTCTTGAGTCTCTATTTTCATTATAACATCATACTTAAACCTTTTTAGCTCTAACAACATCTGTATCAATCCACAATTCATCATATACTACGTTAACAGAAATTTCAGACTTGTGCTTGTAAATTTCCAAGTTCTCAAACATACATGAAAAAGCAAAATAAAGAACTTAAAGGGGCTTATATCCAAATAACTACTTACTAATTTACTCCAAGATTCAAGGTTGCCCATAAATTGAGTACGTGAGCTTGAAACGCCAAACAAAGTCTTGAAAAATAATTAACAAGTCATTTTAAACTCCAACTATGAACTCAATCAAGTTCAGACAAAATTATCTAATAACACTTACTCAAAACAGCCTCTTCAGTTGCTGAAATGATGTCGAATTCGTCCGAACTCGACCACCCGACCTCCTAATGTAATGGGTAACCTTGAACAAAGTCCAATGCATTATGGGTAAATTTTAAATCACCAAAAAAAGCCCCTAAACTCATAGAAAATCCTAATACATGGGCCAATTAAATCCAACTCAAGTTTAGTCTTAAACATGTTGTAAAATTACCAAAATTCCAATAAATCTTACCCAAATCAACGTTCTCACACACTGAACAGCAACTCGAACAATCTGGATTCATCTAATACGACCTTCAATCGCAATGGGTATTCTATACTAAAATCCAAAATATTGTGGGTTAGCTTCGAATCACTAAATTAGCCCTTTCAATTCAATCCTACAACCCATAAATTACTTCGAATTAACATTCGCCTACTTACCCACTTCGAATCGGGACCAAACGAGGCTATACAACCACCGAAGTTGCAGGAAAAATGACCCCAAATCATCATCCACTACTGTCTGTACAAAGACGGGGAAGGAGAGAGAGATGCGGTGGTGCGTGAGCTGTAAACGGCAGACACGAGCTCTGTTCGTGGGGCGCCGGCGATGCGTGACCAGAAGACGATGGACGGCTGGCGGTGCTAGAAGTAGATCGGTGGCAACGAGGCTGAGCGTGCACGCGGTTCTGGCGAGCGGCGGCTCGCTTTCTGGAAAGGTGGTCTGATCGGTGGCAGAACAACACGAGGAAGAAGGAGAAGCTATTGTGGTTGGAAGAAGAAGAAGAATAAGAAAAAATGGAATTTCTGGGAGAGAGAAGATTTCGAGAATGAGGCAGAGAGCTCTCGGGAGAGGGAGGGAGAAGATAGGAAGAAGAAGAAGATAAGGGAAGAGAGAGAAAGAAGCTTATCTCAAAAAAAAATTAAAAAAAATTCCAAATATGCCCTTTGACCAAAATTTCATTCTCATTTTTGCCCTTTTTAAACTCTCTATCTCCAAATCAACCCAAGCATCAAAATACTTATTTAAGAAATTAATCCAACTTGATTTCCAAAATTTCAAAATTAATGCATCTAAATAAACGACGTTACACTAACATTCCTTTTATTCTCTCCTCATTTTGCGATACCCACCCAAAAAACCACAATCGCCGCCTTCTTCTCTCAAAGGTTGTTCGAGATCTCCCTTAGCCCTATATATCGTCGTCCACCTTGTCCAGCGCCGTTGTCGACCCTGTCCCATCGCTGTCGTTGATCCCGTCATCGTCAAGCCTCCTTGTCCCCTTCAATTTTTCTTTCTTTTCCCCATCATCGTCAAGCCTCTCGTCGCATTTGAGCTTCGCGGTCACCCCTACTCCGTCTCGTTGCCGCCGTTTATGTGGTGCCACAACTGCTTCACTTGCACTCCGTTGCTGTCAGTAGATATGCCACTGTCACCCATCGATATGTGGTTTTTCCTTTTCCTTTTAGATAGTTTCTGCATATTAGTCCCTTTGAAATGTGTTGAGAAAATTCATGTTTAGAGAAAATTGATGAATAGAACATACAGGTTGAGAAAATTTGTATAGAACATTCAAATTGAAACTTTGAAATGTGTTTACTCCTTTACTTGTTTGGTGAAACTTTGAAATGTGTTTGCTCCTTTGCTTGTTTGGTGAAAGTTTGTTCTAAACTTTCTTGGATATTTAGAGGATAAATTAAAAAAAAAATTGAGTTATGAATGTTTGTTCTGAAATGGTAATAGATTTTTGCAAAGAAAAAATAAGCTCAAAATTATGGTGCATTATGTTATACGAATTAAGGGTATATACAAAATTGGTACTTTCTTTTGTAGCATTCGATTATGGTGCATTATGTTATACGAATTAAGTACAATAACATCTCTAATTTCATTAGGTTGATTGGAAATTATGAAATTTTGTGATAATTAGTGAACTTTTATCCTCCTATTTGTTTGATTCATTCATGAAAATTCAAACAAACCATTTCTGAACCGAAATCTTAATTGTGGCATATTATAATTCAACTGGCACAAGGACTATTTTGTATGTATTTCTATTTTTGAAACTCTTAGTTACCACAGTAACTTGTACCAACAATTTCTATTAAACGAAAACTTGTGTGTATGGCTTTTTTGAAAGTTTGAAACTCGGTGCAAAATATAGAATTGGTTGTATGTATGTCTTTTTGAAACCTTCAAGCCATTTTTCTTTTTGCTTTCTTAATTTGTGGATCAAATTATTGTTGTTTGTGGTGAACAAGGTTCATGGGAGAATGAGTAGTGCTTGTTTGATGTTTGTCACTTTATTCACTGTTAAGGATTATAGACTAGTTATTACTTTGCCATGAAACATTTGATTTTGTTAATTGACACTTCTTGGACTAGTTGGGCATAGAAAACGAAATAATTTAGACACCTTGGATTTTTTGAACAAATATTAATGTAAGTTTCAAGTAGAGTGTGCTGGATATATGAACAAAAATTAGTGTAAGTCTAGAGGCTAGATTTAAAGGTTAGAATCCTTTGGGTTGTTTTGTTGATTAAATTTTGTGTGATTTTGGGGAAGTGAAAACTATCCAAATTAAACTTAACTAATAGTTTAAAAACTCAGGTTAATCTGAGTTCACATATGCACATGTTAAAGGTTCAATAGTTTGAAAAGTTGAAGTTAAATTTAAGATCATGCCCAATTATATTTACTTGAAAGTTGACGGAACTTTTTAACTTGTTTTGATGTTGACTTTATTAGTGTATAGGATAGTCTTGATGGATGGATGGAGTAATAGTAGTTTTGTATTAAGAAAGTAGAAGATTTTGTGTAAAATTAAGCTGAGGCATGGAGTTGGATCAAAACATAAATAGTATACCCAAGATTATATTTGATAGATGTGAAGTTAACTAAAACTTAAAACCCATATATAGCTAAGATGATATTCCTTTCTCGTTTCACAGAGAGCAAACTTTTGACGTAAAAATTAACTTGAAAAAAATCCCCTTTAGAAGGGTTTTGAAGTGTTGAGTTTTAATATTGTACAAAATCACGCTTCCTTCACTTCACACCATTAAAAGTTGATCGGAGCTCACAAACAACAATGGCATGTCAATTCCAGAGAAAGGGCCAATTGTGAATAACTTTGACCAGGAAACAGCCCCACCAGATTCATCATCCTTGTCCATCCCCCAAATGTGGAAGTCTTTTTCATTCATTTCCCATGGATACTGAAACATAACAATGGTTCCATTCAAAACCCCCATATCTAAACGCTGCCCATCCTCGAAACTCTCCGGTAACGAAATATCGGCAAAAACCTCCTCGCTCAGGTCAAAGGAAAGTATAATATGGCGTCTGAATTTAATATTCCCCCAGTAATATGTTCCTTCGTGATACATCTCAAAGAAGGGCACAAATATATATAAGCAAAAGCAGAATTAGAATTAGGGATTTGAATTTCTCTCCATCTATCTTTGCTCAAATCGTAAATTTTGACTCGGTTATAATATCCAGATCCGTCAAAACCCACAACCCTAACCACTTTGAAATCCCTAGATTTGGAATCGTAGCTGAATCCGACGACGATCGCAGACAAATCGTAAGCATAAGTGTAAGGGTTAGTGGGTATGATAATGGAGGAAGGGAGCTTACGAAACTCTCTGGTGGTGGGATTACAGAGTAAAATAATCCTACCACAATCGGTGAGACAAACTAAGCCATGAGAAACGCCGTGGATTCTGAGATTCTCTAATCTCTGATCATCGAATGGGAATGGCAATGGCAAAGGGACATCATCGAGAACGGACATAGATGGATGAAGGGCCACGATGGAGAGTCTAAGTTGTTTTTTTTCCAGAGTCGTCGTTCGCAGGCACAAGGCGCTTGAAAAGAATGAGTTCTTGTTGAAGAAGACAAGAAATTTTAGGAACGTTGATTAGAGCATACCAGAATTTGCTAACGGACTTGAATTGGGCTACAGAATCTGGCGGAAGCCTCAATAGAATCTGGACTATCACTTCTTCTGGGAGATTTTCAAGAGTCGCCATTACAGAGCTTTAGGGATTTCGATTTCGGTTCCATATCAAACTAGGCTTCAAATCTATTTAAAACGAGATTTCAGTTTTCTATTTCAGCTCCATCATTTACGCATGGACACGATCTAATGCGTTGTCTGTCAGTTTCTTATTTATGCCTACCCGTCAATTTAAATGCCCGATTTTACTCCTATCGTTTTATGTTTTTTCTTAACTAACAATTTTCTCTTACCTCTTTAAATTAAATCATCGGTTTTAATTTTAATTTTTTAAAACAATGATATGGAAAGCTAGAACACCCTAAAAATATTGATTAATCGAGCACAACATGCCTAAAAAGCTTGAATGGTTGGTCAAGGTTTAGTTTTCTTGACTTGTTGGATCTGGCATGCTAGAACACTCTAAAATTATTTAACGTTCCAGGACATTATCCATGTTCCTTGTGTTAGAATGGTTTAGGAAAACTTGAGGTACTTAACATATTATTGTTAAGGTTCCTAGCGTGACTTGAGGATATGGTTTGAAAGGAGTGGCTTAGGGAAATATGCCGCTAGCGGGCATAGAGACCATGGATAGGTGGAGGTCTTGTTTAAGATGGTTGATAAGCTTATACATGAGTCTCTGCTCGAGATCCAAGAATGTGCGTTAGTGGAAAGGTCACTATTAGTGATTTTGGTTGCTTGTTAAGACACGACCGAGATTCCTTCATTGGGAAATAGACCTAACCATAAAGCCTTGGTCTAAGTGTGATTAGGGCGTATTGAACATTATACCAGCAATTATTAATTACTGTGGTTGGTAAGTTTTAAAGTTCGGAACTTTTGTAAATGGTCTTTCAAGGCCAAGCGAGTTTTAGGAAGTGGGTTTTGTAAATTGTGTTTTGTTTGAATATGAATGAAAACTTTGGTAAAGTGGGATTCATTTGATCCTATACTTGAGCAACGATTACTTAAATGTGTATGACGTTGAACTATATCTTTGGTTGAGTTCGTGAACTTCGGTTCAGGAAGTAGGTGTAGTTTGGACACGGTGAGTGGTTTGGTATTGTGAAGTATCTTGAAGTTTTCAAGAGTATTGTGAATGAACAAAGGCCTATTAGTCTAGTGTCACCTACTTTATTCTTTTTCCCCATGCGAGCATGTATTCCTAGGAGGTTGAGGCAAAGTGGTGAACATGAGGAAAAGTGATGAGATAGAGGGCGATTCCCTCAAAGCGATGATGATGCTAGCATAGGGGGCGATTCCCCCAAAGTGATGAGATAGAGGGCAATTCCCCTAGATTGATGATGATGCTAGTATAGGGCGCGATTCCCCTAGAGTGATGAGTTAGGGAGCAATTCTCCAGAGTGATGAGAGTGTTGATGATTCTAGCATAAGGGGAAATTCCCCTAGAGTGATGAGAGTGATAATGATGCTAGCATAGGAGGCGATTCCCCTAGAGTGATGAGCGATGATGATGCTAGTATAGGGGGAGATTCCCATAGAGTGAGGAGATATGAGGCGATTTCCCCAGAGTGACGATGATGCTAGCATAGGGGGCGATTCTCCTAGAGTGATGAGTTGGGGGGCGATTTTCCCAGAGTGATGAGAGTGAGAGTTGTTCTCATTCTTTACATTAGACCAGCCTAGAATACATGACTCACATGGTAATACCAGAGGAGAGTGAACCTAAGGTAAGGTGAGTAGGCACATAGCTAACTGAGATAAATGTTTGAGACTGGACTGAAGTATGTGAGTTAGGGCAATGTCCCTCATTTGTATGGTTTTGAACTTTGGACTCTTAAGTGGGCTACTTACTGAGTATGTTTATACTCACCCTACTACTTTGTTTGTTTTTGCAGATGGTGCATGACCACGAGGTGGGTGACGGAGGTGATGGCTTGACGAGGCTATGGAGACACCATCGAAGTCCTGTTTAGTGCTAGTTATGTATCTTTGTTCTGTATTATGTGGTTGGATTGTAAATTTGTAGTTTCTTCTATTTTTGTGTGTTCAATAGAGTTTTCATAGTTCTCGTGTCGTTGTGGTTGAACTCAGCATGGTATTCATAGTTTAGTGGATGCTGAGTGGTCTTTCTAGGTCATAGAAGTGTTTTTATGTCTCTTTTCAGGTCCTTGCAAATTTTGGTTTTCTTAGAGTTAAATCGTCATGCTACTGAAATTTTGGGCATGAGCGAGGTAACTCAATTGTGCTTCCGCATTTAGGTTGTCCAGTTGTTAAAGTCGTTACAACTTTAATAATGAGTAAGGACAAAAATAAAAATATTGAAATCAAAAGAATCACATGACAAGTTAAAGTTAGAATAGTAAAATTGGAATTCAACCAAAGGTTTGGTTTTGTGTTGGACAGTAGAGAGGGTAAAAGAAGTGAAGAGTAGTGATAATGAAAAAGGTAATAATAGTGGAGAATCAACATCAAAATCAAACCATGCCAATAAGGAAAACCTTGGTCCAAATTACTCCACTTTATGTTTCTCTTTTAGGAAACGTTCATGTGGATTTTAATGAGAGTGAGTTGATTTGATTTAAAATTATTTACAATTCTAATTCTCATTTTTTCTATGATGAATTTCTCCATCTCTCTGGTATACTATGGAAACACATTCGCGTAGCATACGAGTAATCACCATGGGTATATAGCTCTAGTGGTTTAAGACCACTTTTAACATAAAACTCTTAATACTCAAAACTCTTTCTGAAAATCATACTCTTTCTCCGAAACAACATTTCATAAACTCGATCGAGAGATTTCTCAAATAACATAAAATATTTATAAACTCTCAAATAATCACCAATCTCTATATTTCTAAAATGATAATTTCAATTGTAAACATAAGATACTGCAATTTCAACACAATTTCTGAAAATTCAAAATGATTTCTCAAAGATCATAAAACATTTCCAATCTCTCTAAATCCGTAGTTGAAATCATAAATCACTGAAAATATATAATTCTTTGAAAATCTCTTAGCAACTTCTCTAAAATCACACATGATTAAAAATATCTTGAAATTTCACAATAATAATTAAATAATGAAAATATATCGTAAAATAAATTACTTACATAACAATTATCGTTGATACCTCAAATTGTAAGTTATTTCAATTTCTGTCCAACTTGAAACTCCAATAACTATATCATTAATCATTCTCCAAACAAAGTAATTGAAAGACTATAACACCAAACTAAATATCAAATAACCCAAATCTTATCCTTAAATATCATTAATTAGTCAAATTTTCAAATTACTCGTTCACTCTCATCTATTTATTACCAATGTACTTTTGTCATTTTGTCCTATCCAATTTAATAAATTTCTTGTCTTTCTCTATAAACCCATTAATTTCATTTTCCATAATAAACAAAATAGTCTTTCCTTTTCCCTCCAAACTATAGTGTAACGCTCAGCTTATTTAGGGGCGTTAATTTCGAAATTTAGGGGTAAATTAATACAAAGTGCTGTATATTATTTCAATTATTTTTATATTGATATTTCAATTATTTTATTGGGTATGTAATGTGAAACATTTATTTGTCATAATTAACTAGCATATGGCTATTAATCTTTTTTCTTTATTAAACATCATCAATCCATTTGGAGATCACACACAACTTCATTGTTGTTCATTGCAAGGTTATCACTCAGCTTTATTACATTCGTATGATTAGTTTATCTTTCAACTCTACAGTTTCATCAAACTCCCTCCCAATCCCAATTTAAAGTAGTGTTAATGTGCTCGTAGATGGGGTCGAAGTTCAAGAAATCACTTGTATCAGAAAACGTCCTCAATTCCCAGTAGCAAAAGGAGGCAATAAAAAATGGCCTAATCACATCTAATTGATCTACTCATTTAGATTGTTGCTTGCATTCTTCAATCTCATTTTCGTTTGTATTATATGATTTTTTATGTCATGATAGGTAAAATTCTACAATATATCCAAAACATCCAAAACATTTAAAGACGAAACCTCAATTTTAAAATGCATAACGGAAAATGTGGCACACATGTTTTTAAGTTCGATTGATCTAGGAGCTAAGACAACTTAAAATTATTATCATATATAATGGCTTCGATCCAATATTAGTGTTATTATGCAATTTATAATTAATTTATTATAAAAGATTTGTTAAATTATGATTAAAATTTTAAATTTCATTAAATTTATTTTTAATTACCCAGACATTTATGATGCTTATAACTCTGAAGGCATTGATGTGTTATTTGATTGTCTGAGATTTTTTTACATTAGTGGCTTTCTAAGGAAAATAAACTAACACAAAATATTTTTGCCAATTATGAGAATTCTTACCAGCAAAGCAAGTTGAAGAGATGTAAGAGAATAAGATTGTTTTACATTATTGTTTACTAAGAGAAAAAAAAAGTATGGTTAATATAAAAACTAAACAAAATATTTTTGTCCCATGACTAGAAATCGAATAAAAAAGCTTGAAGATAGTTTTAGAAAAAAAAACGACTTTTCCTATGATAAAAAATAAATTCACGTAGAAATTACATGACTTTAAAGTTATCCATTTGGAACAATATAAGAGAATAATGCGAAGTTACCCAAATAGATTAGCTATTTGAGTTTTTTTATTCTTTTAAAGAGAAAGACATATGTGTGAGATGTTAAGAATTTAACAAATTTAATTATGTATTTATTTTTTAGATCTAAAAAATCCTATAAATACCTCTCTCACAAACACTTTCGATACACAACATTTCAATCTTTTATGGGATGCGAATTTGCTATGACCCTCACAGACAGAAGTTCATAATTCACTCAGGATTAAGATCGAGTCGCATATGATCATCCTAATGAAGTATTAATCTTCTCAATTAACGGATCGAGTCGCATATGATCATCCTAATGAAATCCCTAGGTTTATAAATATATTTGATAGAGCCTTCAACAAGTTCTTTATCCTTCGACAAGCTCTTTATCATTCGACTATAATAATAATAAGAATAAAATGCCCCTATAGTTTTTTTTTTCATAATGATTCGTCTCATTTTAAAAATCTCTTTCTATAGATTTTCTCAAAAACTACTCATTGATTTGATAATAACATTTTTTTTTGACAAAAGAAAAAAAGTGTGATGTTAAGTTTATTGGGTATAATTATCATTGTTTAACATTTGTATGGTTTCTAATATTGTTAAATTGAGAGTTGGTAGTTGCAAGTTTTTAGTAGTTCAAGTAATGAAGATAAGTTTGAATAGTATCATATGGGTTTTGACAATTATAATAAGGCTAAATTTTAGATGTTTCAATGAAAAACTAGAAGCCCTACCCTAATCATACATATTTATTATTCTTAGAAAGAGCACAAATTCAAAAATCGGTACAAACAACTCTTATTGTGAACTAAAAGTGAAGGAGAAAGTTAAAAGGTGCATAATATTCAAATAACTTAGCCATCTAAGCCTTAGGGTGTGTTTGGATTAACTTGGTAAGTGAATACGAGCACAAAAAATGTTTTTTTTTTGTAATTCTAAAGTGTTTGTCAATAAAAGATAATTACTTTTGAAATAACTAGATTCGTTAGTGATAATTTTTCAATAATCAGTTTCAATGTGATCATAAAAAAAATGATTATTAATTGATTCTATAGTTATTTGCAGTTAATCACTTTAGAATCACTTTAAAAAATCTGCACATTAAAAGAATTTCACAGCCCACATGAAAAACCAAAATAACGTTAAAATTACAAACTTGCCCTCAAATTTAAAGTTTATTCTCTTCTCTTTATGATAATATGATGATATTTGTAGAATCACTTTGTGCAACATTTGAAATTAAAGAAATTATTGCCATCTTGCCATCCTATTTTTTAGTATTTTGGACAATGGCTACTTAGACAAAAAAGGAATATGACAATAGCTGCCAATAAAAAAAAAAAAGTATTACAAAATGGAATTAAATGTTTTTGCTAATCGGATCACGTTTATCTTAGATTAGAGGTTCAAATCTTCAATCCCAAATTGTTCAACCCAACAAAACAAAAGAAAAGTTCTTTTGTAAAATTTATGTGCTAAGTTAATATGTTTATACGTATACCAATTGGGGTTTTTGAAAACTAATTCGTGCATTATCTCTTCTTTTTGTCCAATATACAACCCATCAACTATTATAAATGTTCCATAAGAATTAGGAAAGTATATTCAAATTACAAAGTTCTAAAAGATTAATGAAGTTTCAAAGGAAATTTTTACTAAAGCTGATTTTTTTAATGAAATTGGCGAGTTTTTGAAATATTTATTCCGTTATTGATGTTATGGATTAATCTGACTTAATTTTTTGTAAGACTTGATTTTTATTAAAATTATAAAATTTTGAAATATTTCTACTTTTCCTTTCTTTTTTTTTTTTAAAAAAAAAATTAATAAGTGAATTAGCAAAAATTGATCATAGGATAAAAGTTACAACATTTGTTTAAGTTTACGGTTCAATCGGAATAGTTTGAGGTGAAAATTGATACTAACTTACAACTTTCCCTAATTATTACTATCTTTTAACTCATTTCTTCCAAATTCCAGCTTGCCATCTTACCACCTTCCATAAAGATGAAAATTTGATCTTCCATCCCCACATTCTTATGGAACAATGTCTTAAGTAAACATATATAGATGGAGTTTTTGAAGTAACATATTAGACAAATGCATAGCATATAGTTTAAATTCTATTCATTTATCTAATATGTTACTACAAAAACTCCATCTATGTTTACTTAATACATTGTTTTAGGGGATTGGAAGAGTATGAATAACAATTATTCTACACTCTTGGATATATGAGAGAGAATTTAGAATATATATATAAAAATATGCAAAATCATATCTTCTTCTCCTAAAATCAGTTCTAGAACAAAACTAAATTCATATTCTTTCATAATAAATTCTAGAACAAAAGAATCACAATTCAACAAAACAATATGCATATCGGCTATGTTACCACTTGTTAAACAATTGCGATACTAAAGCAATTACGCCAGAATCATGCATATTGAATTATTAGAATGAAGAACATAAAAAAACAATCGAACCTGAATCCATTAATGTCGTTCTAGCAATTTGATTTCACCAGAAATTCTACGTTCAAGGAGATCTTCCACAGTTAAACACACCAGAGCTCTGAAATCTCTCAGTCAGATGGGTATAAGGAGAACTGAATATATTTAGCGTATTTGAGACCATAACCCTTGCATCCTATTTATAAACTCTTTACTGAACCCCCATTAAGGCCTAGTAAGAGTTATTGGATATCCACCTAATAAAATTTCATACTCCATAAAAGTCTACGGGTCTATTTAACTATAGATCACTTTAATCAACCCCAGTAATAGCCAAATAATATAAGTACACTTATATAAATATGTTATCCACATTATTATTATTATTATTATTATATATAAAATATTCCAGCAAAAGGATGCCAACTCATATTGTTTAATCATCCGAAATTAATATAAATTAAATGAAACTTGCCAAATCATCAAGCTTATTAAGAAATTAACTGCCACTTCATGGAAATCATTTTTCCATTAGCCCTCAAAGACCAAATAGACACTACCTCCAAATCTGAAGGGGTAAAAGTGTATTTTGCCTTTAAAAAAATGAATGTCAACTACTGATTAACCTTATTGGCCAAGAAAGAAATCCAGTAGTTCAATTAACAACAATAATTGAAGAAGAACTAAAACGTCGGTGGAAATTTTGAAAGTAGTTAGATATATATATTTTTTTTTTCTTATGTAAAAAAGATATGTACTTTATTAGGAAGAAATCTAAAGATATGTACTTTTTTATTTATTAAAACGAAAAACAAAATTAAAACCGGTGATTTAAAGAGGTAAGAGAAAATTGTTAATTAAGAAGAAAATAATAATAGAACGATAGGGAGTAAAATGCGGCATTTAAATGGACGAGTAGGCGTAAATAAGAAACTGACAGACATCTCATTACATCGTGTCCATGCATAAATGATGGAGCTGAAATAGAAAATTGAAATCTCGTTTTAAATAGATTTGAAGCCTGGTTTCATATCCAACTGAAATCAAAATCAAAATCTCTTTAGAAAGCTATCTGTAATGGCGACTCTTGAAAATCTCCCGGAAGAAGTGATAGTCCAGATTCTATTGAGGCTTCCGCCAGATTCTGTAGCCCAATTCAAGTCCGTTAGCAAATTCTGGTATGCTCTAATCAACGATCCTAAAATTTCTTGTCTTCTTCAACAACAACTCATTCTTTTCAAGCGTCTTGTGACTGCGAACGACAACTCTGGAAAAAAACAACTTAGACTCTCCATCGTGGCCCTTCATCCATCTATGTCCGTTCTCGATGATGTCCCTTTGCCATTCCCATTCCCATTCGATGATCAGAAATTAGAGAATCTCGAAATCCACGGCCTTTCTCATGGCTTAGTTTGTCTCACTGATTGTGGCAGGATTATTTTACTTTGTAATCCCACCACCAGAGAGTTTCGTAAACTCCCGTCCTCCATCATCCAACCCACTGACCCTATTAGTTACTTTTACGATACCACTGCGTACGCCGTCGGATTCGGCTACGATTCCAAATCTAGGGATTTCAAAGTGGTTAGGGTTGTGGGTTTTGTGGGATCTGGATATTATAACAAAGCCGAAATTTACGATTTGAGCAAAGATAGATGGAGAGAATATCAAATCCCTAATTCTAATTCTGCTTCTGCCGATATATGTTTGTGCCCTTCTTTTGAGATCTATCATGAAGGAACATATTACTGGGGGAATATTAAATTCAGACGCCATATTATACTTTCCTTTGACATGAGCGAAGAGGTTTTTGGTGATATTTCGTTACCGGAGAGTTTCGAGGATGGGCAGATTTTAGATGTGGGGGTTTTGAATGGATCCATTGTTATGTTTCATTATCCATGGCAAGGGAATGAAAAAGCCTTCGACATTTGGGAGATGGACAAGGATGATGAATCTGGTGGGGGTGTTTCCTGGTCAAAATTATTCACAATTGGCACTCTCTTTGGAATTGACAGGCCATTGTTGTTTCTGAGCTTCGATCAACTTTTAATGGTGTCCAATGAAGGAAACGTGATTTTGTACAATATTAAAACTCAACTGTTCAAAACCCTTCCATTACCAGGGGATTGGTTTCAAGCTACTTTTTATGTCAAGAGTTTGCTCTCTGTGAAACGAAGAAGGAATATCATCTCAACTATATATGGGTTTTAAGTTTTAGTTAACTTCACATCTATCAAATATAATCCTGGAAATGCTATGTATGTATGTATGTTTTGATCTAACTCCATGCCTCAGCTTAATTTTACACAAAATCTTCTACTTCCTGGGGGTAAATTAATACAAAGTGTTGTATATTATTTCAATTATTTTTATATTGATATTTCAATTATTTTATTGGGTATGTAATGTGAAACATTTATTTATCATAATTAACTAGCATATGGCTATTAATCTTTTTTCTTTATTAAACATCATCAATCCATTTGGAGATCACACACAACTTCATTGTTGTTCATTGCAGGGTTATCACTCAGCTTTATTACATTCGTATGATTAGTTTATCTTTCAACTCTACAGTTTCATCAAACTCCCTCCCAATCCCAATTTAAAGTAGTGTTAATGTGCTCGTAGATGGGGTCGAAGTTCAAGAAATCACTTGTATCAGAAAACGTCCTCAATTCCCAGTAGCAAAAGGAGGCAATAAAAAATGGCCTAATCACATCTAATTGATCTACTCATTTAGATTGTTGCTTGCATTCTTCAATCTCATTTTCGTTTGTATTATATGATTTTTTATGTCATGATAGGTAAAATTCTACAATATATCCAAAACATCCAAAACATTTAAAGACGAAACCTCAATTTTAAAATGCATAACGGAAAATGTGGCACACATGTTTTTAAGTTCGATTGATCTAGGAGCTAAGACAACTTAAAATTATTATCATATATAATGGCTTCGATCCAATATTAGTGTTATTATGCAATTTATAATTAATTTATTATAAAAGATTTGTTAAATTATGATTAAAATTTTAAATTTCATTAAATTTATTTTTAATTACCCAGACATTTATGATGCTTATAACTCTGAAGGCATTGATGTGTTATTTGATTGTCTGAGATTTTTTTACATTAGTGGCTTTCTAAGGAAAATAAACTAACACAAAATATTTTTGCCAATTATGAGAATTCTTACCAGCAAAGCAAGTTGAAGAGATGTAAGAGAATAAGATTGTTTTACATTATTGTTTACTAAGAGAAAAAAAAAGTATGGTTAATATAAAAACTAAACAAAATATTTTTGTCCCATGACTAGAAATCGAATAAAAAAGCTTGAAGATAGTTTTAGAAAAAAAAACGACTTTTCCTATGATAAAAAATAAATTCACGTAGAAATTACATGACTTTAAAGTTATCCATTTGGAACAATATAAGAGAATAATGCGAAGTTACCCAAATAGATTAGCTATTTGAGTTTTTTTATTCTTTTAAAGAGAAAGACATATGTGTGAGATGTTAAGAATTTAACAAATTTAATTATGTATTTATTTTTTAGATCCAAAAAATCCTATAAATACCTCTCTCACAAACACTTTCGATACACAACATTTCAATCTTCTATGGGATGATCATATGCGACTCGAAATTAGTATATTGTGTTTGGAACGATTATTATGTAAATTTGTTTTAGAATTGTGTTTCGTTGAAAAGTATTTGTGTGATTGCAGTGGAATTAGTTGTACCGAGAGCTAAGAATTATTTTAAAAGCATTGCTATAGGGTTTTTTTTTACAGGTTTTGGGTAAATTATGCTAATAAATATATTGTTTGTGGTATTAGAAACAATGTCGGTGTAAGGCTATCATCTTATATTCAAATAATGACGGTTGGAAAATGATATTAAAACAAACTGTCATCGTAGCATTTGTGTTTGGGTGAAGGTAAGATGTTGGTTCAAGACCGTCATCAATGCAGCCTTGGATGTCAGTTGTCAACTGACATCGTACGAAACTGTCATCGTATGAGTACCGTGACACAGACTTCGATGTCGATTTCTAACTAACATCGTACGCAACCGACATCGTATGGGTACGATGACACTGGGTTCGATGTCGTTTCAAAATCAACATCGTAGTTAACCATCATCGTACATCTACGATAACGGTTCGTTTGATGTCGGTTTTAAACTGTCATCAAAGCGAACCAACATCGTATCCTACAATGACACCCAAAAAGATGTCGGTTTTCCAAACCGACATCATATGGCTTTAATGTCAATGCAGAACTGACATTGAAGCCCGAATTTGTTGTAGATTTCTTATTGGTTTTTGTTACGGACTCTTTAAAAAAGCAATGCCCTAATGCAATGTTATCTGACGTTTATTTCCTAGTTCTTTAACATTTGTATCATAAATGGTATTTTTGATTTCACAATATATGCAATTCTTTGTATGTGTCAGAAAACCTTGAGAGTTGTTGCTTCCATTGGTACCTCGTGGATGAATGGCTTAGGTTTTGTATTTGTTCCTGGAATTCATATATGTCTAGAGATATGAACTATTTCTTGCTTTTAGTCCTTCTAAGTAAAGTTTATCACAATGTTCATAAACATTTGTTCTAGCTGTTAAAATTCTCATTCTTATTTCTTCTTGTATCCCGCTCCTTTTAGCATTTTAAAAACACTAGTTAGTAACACATGCGATACACGTAGAAATTTTTAGTTTTATTTTGCAATATAAAAAATAAAGTTTCATAAATTTATTAAATATTACAAATAAAATAGCTAATTAAGATGTCTAAGAAAGATAATACAATAAATTAATAAATGACTAAAGTATAAAATAATTTAAATGTCGCCCCAAAAAAAAGAATTTAAATGTAAATTATATGATAAATGTATTGAAAAAAGGAACAATAAATTATATTCCTAGCCTAAAGTACTTTTTTATTTGGTTGATCTTGAAATCCTAAAATCCATAAATTATCTCTTTCATTTTTGTTCCATAAAAAATCCCATAAAACAAATTAATAACAATATAAAGTGCTGAAATTTACTTTTAGGGATTTGAAATGTGATTTGAAAGTTAACTAAATTATGTGATGTCAGTTGGGATCTACATTATTAAGTCATGATGAAGGGTAAGAGGAAAACAATTGGGTTCGCTCTACTTCTTTTAAATTTATTTTTAATTTAATGAAATGATTCGGTTAGTTAGATTTGACTAGTTAGATGTAGTAAGATTTGATATATTGGTTGTGATTTTTTTTAGCAAAGATTGCAATATGTTTAATTGCATCACGCCAAGAGGGACACTTAAAGTTCAAATAAAAAAAAAATAGAAAGAAATATTTAGTTTTTCTTTTATTCTCTTTTTCATGAATTTTATTTTAATGATATATTTATATTATTAATTTAATTGTCGATAGTTTATTTTAAATTATACTTAAAATACATTAATTATAAATAATGAAGTTTAATTTTTAAAACATTTTTAAAAAGTGTCTCATATTTATATAATTGAAATGTAACAAAAAAAAAGTGAAAAAATATAGACACGGCATGTAAAGGAATTACGAAAATAATATAAATCTATAATATATAATTTTAGCATTTACCTAATATTGTATTTGTTTGATTTGAAAGTGATATAATGTAACGCCCAATTTTTTTTCAGGTGCATTAATTTCGAAATTGTGAAATTTTTAAGGAAAAATAGTCTTGTTAGTTGGTTAATTAAGTATTGAGAGGCTTGATTTTTGGAGCTTATAAATCTTGAGGGGGAGTGTTTAAAAAAAAAAAAAAAAAAAAATCTCCCTCTCCCTCCCGAAACCCCTTCCCCCTCTCCCTCCCCCTCCCACTCTCCCTTCCCGCCTCCTCCCTTCCGTCTCTCTCTCTCCCTTTCGTCTATCTCTCTCTCTCTCGTGTTCTCTCTCTCACACGTTCACTTGGGGTGTTTTGAACTTTTCAACAATTTCTTGCGTGGACAGCAGCTTTGGAGGTTATCTTTGGGCGACTTAGAATTCTATTCGGTGTGGGCTTTACTCCTTTGGTCGTGGGTAAGCATTTCGGCTTTGGGTTAAGGTGTATAGTGAGTTTAATTGCTTATTTAGACACCGTTTGAGTAGTTTTGGGTTGACTTTTGGTTTATCGAACTCACTTCAGGATTACCCATCACGGTAGAAGGCTGAATTAACCAATTTGGAGCGTACTGAGCATTGAACTAGTAGCTATAGTTGCTGTAGTTTGTAAGTTTTAAAGTTTGGAAAATGGTCTTTTGGGGCCACGCAAGTTTTAGGAAGCTGGTTTTCACTTATTTGACTTATTGTTGTGTAGTTAGAGGCTTTTTTGTGCATGTTAGAAGTTGGCATTAGAGGTTGTGTTTGCTTGGGTTGGTCTCTCTCATTTCCTAGGGTAAGTCTCTAACCTTCCTCACCATAGAATTAATTTGGGTTAGAAGAGGGTTGGGAATTAAACTAAGCGTAGAGTCCTAGCAACTTATGTTAACTTGTTTTCATAAGTGAAGCTAATACCTTTCTAAGAAGAGGATAAGCTATTCGATCTTAAGTTGGCCTAGAAGGTAAGTAGACATTTGGACTTACTGTTAAGGCCTTGTATATAAAGAATGTATGTGGGGCATGTTTGCGTGCTTTGATGGGATGCGAATTTGCTTGATTTTTGGTAATTTGTGTTCTGCTTGAATATGAATGAGACTTTGGTGATGTGGGATTCGTTTGAACCTATACTTGAGACATGTCTACTTAAACTTGTTTGATGTTGAATTGGTATCTTTGGTTGTGCTTGTGAACCTCGGTTCGAGTAGTGGGTGTGGTTATGACACAGTGATTAGTTTTGGAATGGTGAGTTACCCCAGGGGTTCAAAAGTGTTGCGAATGAACAAAAGCCCGTTAGGCTAGTGCCACCTACCCTTTTCTTTTCCCCATGCGAGTATGTATTCCTAGGAGGTTGTGTGATATGATGAGCATGAGAGTTGTTTTCCCTTTTTGCTCATGCTAGCTTAGTGCACGATTCTTCCATTGTATTTAGAATGAGGGTTGTTTTCCTTCGTTGGTATCCTAGCTTAGGGGGCGATTCCCCCACGGTGTTTAGAATGAGGGTTGCTTTCCTTCATTCGGTCTGCTAGCTTAGGGGCGATTTTCCACCGTTTCGAACATGACAGTTGCTTTCCTTCATTGCATTGCGCTAGCCAAGGGGCAATTCCCTCAGTATTTATAGTTATGAAGGTTGCTTTCCTTTACTACATTAGACTAGTCTAGGTTACATGACTCGCAGTATAGCATGAGGCAATACCAGAGAGGGGTGGGATTGGGGTAAGGTGAGTAGGCACTTAGCTAATTAAGGTGAGTATTTGGGACTGAGCAGGAGCCTGTGAGTGGGCTTGGACTGAGCAGGAGCCCTTCTTAGTGTGTTTTTAAACTTTGGACCCTTAAGTGGGTTGCTTACTAGGTATATTTATACTCACCCATGCTACCTTGGTTGTATCTTTTCAGATGACGCTCAACCGCGAGGCGGGTGATGGAGACGACAACCTGACGAGGCTATGGAGGCATTGCTAACTCCTCCCTAAGCTCATTATTATTGTATATTCTTTTGTTAGGTCCTTTCTCATGCTAGGTTGCAAACTCTGTTTTGTAAGTTGTAGATATGTCTTCTCTGTTTTGTAAGTTTTAGATATGCCATCTTTGTTTCTCTAGTTTCTGAGGAGCCCTTTTGCATTCTTGATTGTTGTTAGTGGAACTCAGTTCTTTTGTGTAGTTTGGTAGGTGATGAGTGTCTTTTCGAAATTAAATAAGTGTTTATAACTCTTTCCAGGTTCATGCAAAATTGTGGTTTTCTCATAGTTACCCCATCATGCTGTCGAAATTTCGAGCATGTACGAGATAACTCCATTATGCTTCTGAGTTAGCCTGTCTAGTTTTTAGGGTCGTTACAGTTGGTATCAGAGCCCTAAGTTCTAGGTTTTGTAGACTCGCTTACATCGTAAGCATTAGTTTCTCCATATCCTATCGCAAGAAGGTCACCTCATCACACCAGGTTTGTTATTGTGAATGTGAAAAGTAACTTAGGGTTAAAGTTAGTTTGCTCTTGAAAGCGATGCCTCTTGGTTGTTGTGTGCTTTGAAGCTTCTCTCTTTTGTTGTATGTGTTTAGTAGTGCAATTGGTAAGGTAACACATTTTGGTTTGTAATTCAGATTATGGCTCGTGGTAGAGGCACTATTGGTCGTGGTAGAAGTCGCAGAAGGGTCACTACGGGGCGTGGCAGGGGTGGTCATGGAGGTAAGGGCCAAGGAGTGCGCAGGCAGCACCCGGTCCTAGACACCCCATTAGGAGAGCACTCGGAGCACCAAGAGGAGCCTGTCATTGGTCTTACAGCCTCTAAGGAGTCGACGGGTCAGAATAACCAGAACAAGGAGAGCTAAGGAAATATAAATGTGGAGCCGCCAGCTACGATGACTCTGACAGCGGAAGCTCTTCAGCCAATCATTTAGTCAGCCTTAGCCAGTCAGGCGACATTATTTGCCAAAAACCTCAAATCTACTATAGAGGAGGTGATAACTCTTAAAATAAGAGTTATAGGCTAGCATTTCAGGATTAAACTGTCATATTTTGTCTCATTATATTGTGGAAACCCCTTAGCTTTGATTTATTTTGCTCTTGGTACTTTTGATTTAGTAAAATTCTTATTAGAGCATGATTTAAATAATTAATGAGCTTATGTGATTAATACAGGGTATCCTTAAAGGTTGGATAATTATTGAGGAAGAAAGACTTTGGAAGCAAAGGGCAGCAGTTTTATGACGTTTTGCTGGAGCAAAACTAATAGTTCAAGACAGCACAAATTTCGCACGTGAGAAAGTCAGCTCACTAAATGAGCTGGAAGATGTCAGAACAGTCATCTTGTTTTGGCCAATAGAAGTTTGCCATTTCAGAGGTCCTGTCTAATCAACCCTAATTTTCATAAAGGAAGGAATATTATGCTTGGGCAGTCGTTTTTCGAGGGGAAAAAAAAAAGAGAGATGTCTAAAAAAGAGATAGAGAGAAAATGAGAAGAACCTCTGATTTTGGAGGCCATGGGCGATTATTTTTCCAAATAATGAAGGTTTCCTCCTGTGGAGTTGAAACTCATGTTGAACCAAGCTATTTGGGGCAATATTCTGTTTTCTTCTTCTTCTTCTTCTTCCATTTAATTTTTCCTGCACCGTTTTGCTTCATGTCTGTATTTCGATTTCTTTGTTGTATTTCTTACACTATGAACTAATCACCACAAGGTGAGGATTAGGGAATGATTGTATTAGCTTGAACTTTTGTTGTTTCATATTTTGTTAATCTTAACCTAGTTTTTAAATGTGTTTACTACTATAGCAAAATTCTGTTTGGCCAGCTCAACTTTTGCATTGTCTTCTTGATTTTCAAGAGAAATAGGGGAGGTTGATTCTTAAAAACCACATTAGCTCATTTCATTAGAGTTAGAAGCTATCTAAGCAAGTGGGTTAGGGATAACAACTTGCTTAATGCACTATCAAAACAACGGGCTAAAAACAAAAGCATTAATTGGGAATTAATCATTTATCTTAGGGATTTCGAGAGATTTTCCTAGAAAACTGTAGTGGGTTGAGTTAGCAAAATTATCGAGTCAGCATCGTTCTCTATTAATGCATGATTTACCCTAATCTGAACCTATTTACTTGCAATTGCAAGTTAGTTTCATTTAACGCTCTGTTTAAGCATAAGTTCTGTTTAGCATCCTATTTGTCCTTACATTATTTGTTTTATTGTTGTTACCATAGTTATTAATTACTCCCAAAATTATTGTGGTTACCTTATTGAGTTATGATCGGATTTTTGCTACACGCAAGTGCACGTGATCGAAGTAATAAGAAACTGGAAGTATTACAGAGTATCGTACCCAAGGGAATGGGTTTTAATAAAATTTATAAAAATGGCACACAATCGTTGACAAATTGCAACTTAAAGTAACCATGGGTAAAAATGATTTGTGAGGTGTTTTGACTAAAATAAAAGTGTTTGAAAAATCAATGAAAATGAAAAAAGGCTTCAAGTTGCTAATGCCTCTTTGGAAAGAAATGCAACAAGAAGGCAATTGCAATCATAGCTAACTCAAGAACTAAGTAAACTGAATTCAACTCCTATTCAACCTTCTATGAAGTATCTTTAGGAGACTAAGTGATTAAACCTATATTTCTATGGCTAATCTAACTTAGATATTTTTGCTCACAATTCTAGTGGTTTTGGAGTCTCGCCCTATGTCTAGGGTCGATGTTTCAGGACTTATGTCTAAGCCTTTTTCTCCATTGCTTTTGCGACATCCGCTTCCCTTAACCCTTTCGGTATTAATTTATAGCTTGGCAAGCTACACTAGATGGCCAACTAGGATTACCCAACATTGAACTCACCAAAAGCAAACATTAGTTCAAGTGTTAGCTAGATTATTTTTGCTATCGAGCTACATCTTTCCTCTAGGGCATTCACAATCTTGAATCCCAAAGGAAATTTAGCTCTTCATAATTAAATTAAAAAAAACAGTAAGCTGAAATTAAAGTAATTCATTGGTAGAAAAGAAAATTTGGAAATAAACTAAAGAATTCTTGCAAGCAAACTTGTATGGAAAATCTATTATGTCAAAAGAATGCTCTGAAGCAAAATAGAAGAATTTCTAACTTTATTAAAATGCTAAAAAGAAGATACAATCAGTAGTTAACTTTAAATAAATAAATAAAAACATAAACAAAATACACTACTTGCAGAAATTGAATAAGAACTCAACTATCCTAAAAACCCATCTTTCTTCAGCTCAATCGAACAAGAAGTTGTTCATAACCACACCCAATTCTTGTGGAGATGGGATTGAGAAAGAGATTCTGGAATTTCAAGAAGAAGAATAACAGAAAAACAACTTGGAAAAAAATAAAAACCAAAAAACACTGCCATTGAAGAAAACCCAAAAATACATAAACAAAAATCTTCCAAAATCGAGCTCAATCGAATAAGTATTTGTTCATAACCAACACCAACTCTCGTTGTGATGGGATTGAGGAAGAGATTCGGACTGAGATCTACAAGAAAATAAAAGACAGCAACTCAAAACTAAAGAAATGCAGTCGGCAATGAAACCCACAGAATTTTCTTTTCAAAATTCGGCTCTCCTTCACGGCTTTCTCCTCAAAATGTATATAGGGATTTCATGGTAGAGTTTCCCTCTTGGTTGATGGACAATCACGGCTCATCATCTAGCTAAAATTGTGGGTAATTTGCTCAAAATCCGAAATCTGCATTTTTTTCCTTAAATTCCAGATCTGTCCATATTGCAATTGCATTGCAGTTGCATTCCGAAAAAATCTTGCATCAAAACATTAAGTAAGTGTGAATTTTTTTCTTCTTTTGTTTTCTTTCCTCAACTTACTTAATTTAAAGGTCTTCCATCAATCATGTGATTAAATTCAACCACTTTTTATTTTTTCATTAAATAATATGAATAAAAATCACAAATATAACTAAGTTTAAAGGCCAAATAATCCTCATGAATGAGAATTATCAAGTTACTAGAAATTAATTTTTGCCTTAAGAAAGATTCCTAATCTCTATGGATACAATAATTTACTTATCACTTGCTACAGCTTATGTGCACACTTGCACATATTATCACACAAATTATTGCTACATAATTCTACGCATTAGCAAGGTATCAGGAGGCCAAGTACTTGAGAAATTTCAAGAAGTATGACCCGAACTATTTTGATGGATAAAGTGTGGAACCTACAGCAGCCAAAGCGTGGCTGGCATCCATGGAATCTATATTTCAACGTATGCACTACCCGAGGGAGCAGATGGTGCAGTGTGCAACGTATGCGTTGAGAGGGCGAGCCCTTCTTTGGTGGGAATCTACGGAACGGTCGATGGATGTTAGTGTGGAGCCGATCACGTGGCTACGCTTCAAGGATTCGTTTTATGATAAGTATTATCTGTTAGGATTTATGCCCTAAAACCTCATAATTAATGATTTATTTAATAATTAATAATAATTTTGATTATTTTATTTGTAATATAATATTATCTAATATATGAAAAATCTAAGGTTATTAGTGTAATCTTGAACAGTATGTTGTTGCCATATGAGAGGATCATGTTCAAGAACTAACGTAAAGGGTCATAGTATATGGATAAGGTTGGATGTCTTATGCTGGTAACACTATTGATACAGCCCACTTTGTAATAGTTACAAATGATTTGATTCCAATCGTTCATGTGGAGACATGTGAGTGGGGGTATCTTATACAATAAGTTTGTATAAGACTGGACCACGAAATATTTAATCTCTCTTTATAAATCCGTTAATTGAGAAGATTAATATTTCATCAGGATGATCATATGCGACTCGATCTTAATCCTGAGTGAGTTATAAACTCATGCCTATGAGGGCTTGTCCTTTGATTTTCATGGGTGAGAGTGGCTTTTGTAGCCGATTCAATAAGCCTACCATTTTGGGGACTTGACCAAATAGGGAGTTGGGAACATAATCTTACAAAATGGAATTCACTTGTTCCCATATAGGGTAAGTAGATGAGTAGTTCCTTTAAGTGCTGATTTCGGTACTTGAACAATGGGGCCCCACCCTTTCACTGGCCCGAAAAGAACTTAGTTTACGGTTGGATCATAAAAAAATTGTTCATTAGAGGATCAGTTGTACTTAAGGTGCAAGATGTAATTACATAGGTAAAACGGACTTTTGACCCAGCTGTAATTACGAACAACTCGTGAAGGATCGACTTACATGTAATGGTTATATCCATGGACATAAATTGTCTTACAGTGCATAAGAGTGCAACTCTAGGTCTATAGTGGAGTGACATAGAGTTAATGAATGAAAATTAATTTATTAAAGAGTTTAATTAATTAATTTTGTATCATTGAAGCTTATAATCTATAGGTCCATAAGGTTCCCTTGCTAGCTCATATGCACAAATATGGATCAATTTTGATGAGAAATTTTTTTTTTGAAATGTTCAAATTAAAATTTTATATATTTTATATATTAAATGACAGAAAACATTTTTTTTTTTTAGTACAATGGGGGTTGGGGGGATTTGAACCACAGACCTCATGGTCATTAACACTTTTAATATGCCAGTTGAGCTATGCTCTCTTTGGCGACAGAAAACATATTTAATGTATATGATACATTAAATATCAAAGAAATTATTAATGTATTAAGATACATTAAAGAAAATATATTTATTAAATTTGAATTAGATTCAAATTAAGAAATAGATGTCGTAGGAGAATTTAAAAATGTTTGAATAAGATTAAAATTGGTTAGATAAATATATTTTAATATATTATATATTAAAATATATTATTTAATTATTTTCTTTAGGCCACTATAAATAGGACCCTAAAGGTGAGTCATTGTGTATTCTTCATAAGAAACACATCTCTTCTACAGAGAATTGTAGAATTCTCTTTGAATTTCTCCTATCTCCTTTTCTTTCAAGAGGCTCCCACAAGCATTGATTCTATGTTCAAGTCATAGCTAGGAAGACTTTGTGGATGAGATAAAGATCCGCCTAAAATATCTCCATATTTACTCCAAGTAAGTTTGCTTAATCTTATTTTTTTAGTTTAATTTTAAATAAAATCAAAGACGAACCAATGCATCCGCTGCGGAGTGAAACGCTCATTCCTTCATTATCCAACTCTTACAAGGACCAGAAAGCAGGCAAAATTCATGAAGTTGAAACAGGGAGAAAACCAGTCAGTTGAGGACTATGAGCAAGAGTTTTCAATGCTTTTCCATTTCACCCCCGACCAAGTGGACACCGAAAAGAAGAAGGTTGATCGATTCGTCATGGGCTTATGTGATGACTTGTTTGGTGCAGTGGCTGTACTTGAACCAAAGACGTACGCCGCAGCTCTTTGAGCTGCATCTTTGATCGACTCTGGTACCCCTAGGTCGAGGGGAGTTAGCAGCGGGCAGAGTTCGAGGTCAAGGCAGAAAAGAAAATTTGATCAGGCATTTGCAAAGCCAAATTGGTACCCGATGCAAAACCAACAAGGAGGTCAGCAGCAAGCTTTGGGTCAAGAGAAGCCTCCTTGTGCTAGTTGTGGTGGACAACATGGTGGGGCCTATTTTGCGACCACCAAGACATACTTTAACTGTGGGAAGGTGGGTCATCTGTCGTCTGTATGTAGGCAGAGAAGAAGGCGGACCCAAGGACATGTTTTAACTGTGGAAAGCAATGACACATCGGGTCCGGTTGTACTGAGAATAGGAATATTGGGGCGCTGAGGGGCCGCTAGCAAGAGAAGGCTTTTGCGACGACGAGTAAAGTAATAGGTGGATTAGATTCTATGGTGACATGTACTCTACTTATTCTTCTCCATTTAACAAAATGTAGTTCTAATGTTGTTTTTCTATTTAGTCCCTAAGTTTTCAAAACTAACATTTTAGTCCTTGAGATTTGAATTTAGTTTCCATTTGGTCCTTGCAATTTCAAAAGTGACATGTTTGGTCCTCAAGGTTTGAATTTGATTTCTAATTGGTCCCTGAAGTTTGAAATTGGTTTCTAATTGGTTCCCAAGTACAAATATATATATATATATATATATATAATTCAACTCATTATTTTAAAAAAATCATCAAAATCTAGTTAGCCTATGTTAACTACCACATCATCATTTCATTAGGTTAATGAACGTCAACTTTACTAGACACCATTTAGAAATCAATTTTAAACTTCAGGTAATTAGAAATCAAATTCAAACTTTGAGGACCGAACATGTTACTTTTGAAGCCTCAAGGACCACATAGAAACAAAATTTAAATTTCAAGAACCAAAAGTGTTAGTTTTAAGAACCTATAGGGACTAAATAGAAACTTAGTTCAAATTCCAATGACCAAAAGTATATTTTACCCAGTTTATTTTTAAATTTATAAGTTATACTTAAATTTGGTTCCTAATGCTAATCAATTAATAATTTTTTAAAAGTTCAGCACCATGTGGTTGGGAGAATTTGAACTTATGTCCTCTTGATCAATAATATATATTGTCTTAACCAGTTGAACTATACTCAAGTTGACATCCATTAATCAAATATTGATACAACATATTTATAGGATAAATTTTGTTTGAAATAACCTACTATTTAGAATATTTGTAACTATTTGTCACATTTAGCTAATTAATTAAAACAAAACTTATCTAATGAATACATGTTGTCAACATTTGAATTGAAAAGAATATTTCATTTTTATTTTTTTAAAGAAAGTATTGTTTAAGGGGCAATGAATAATAATGACCCAATACCCGAAGTTTTTTGTGGCCCAATAGGTGAGGTGGGTTCTTTATTAATTAAGTATTTCGTATCAATATATGCATATATAGATGTATGTACATGTATGTATATATGTATGTACATATATAGATATATGTATATGTATGTACATATATATATATATATATAGCACGTGTGTCATGTGTGAATCTTGGATATAGTTGCTCAAAAAAAAAAAGAGGAAAAAAAATGGTTTAAGTCAAGATAAGATGAACTTTATTTACTTTTCCACTCATGTCTTCCATTGCTTTAATGGATGGTTTTCTTTTGCTATGATATACTTAGGGGCTGTTTAGCAAATTAAATTTGAACCATTTTTTAAAATTAGGTAATTAAAATACATTTTATGTCTACATGTTTGGGCTCTAGTTAGTAGCATTTTGATGCTTAAAACTTTTATTCCTTTTTAATGATTTAGGTCTCTATGATAAATATTTAAAGCGTTGAAAATCATGTTGTCATCAAAACATACAAATAATTGAATAATATTTTTTTTGTGGATTATAAAAGGTCCATAAAAGTGCTCGTTACACACAATCAAATACACTTATAAATCGAACCATGAATAATTTACAGTATAAGTGGCCAGGTCAATCACAAGGAACCAAATTAATTGATTTCTAAATTCTAAATTTCTTATTTGGCACGGACTAAGGGGGAAGTTAAACATAAAATAGAGACAGAATGACTAAAACAGAAAGCGGTAAAGATAAAGATCTCACATTGGGCACCATTGGGGGTAAGCATGTAATTATGCAAATTATTGATCATTGAAACTATCCTAACAGGCAATTCCCAATGTTTTAAGATTGACTGAACTCCTTAGGACACCGTAGGAGAGTCCCTTAATTAAACCAATGTATAAAATTCTTAATTGGCTCTAATTTAATTAATTAATTTGGCATGATCAATATCGAAAGAACTTGATAGGGACGACCCTCGACAGATCTCCACATTGGTATGGTATTGTCCTCTTTGAGCATAAGCCCTCATGGCTTTGTTTTTTGTTTCACCCAAAAGGCCTCATACCAATGGAGATAGTGTCCCTCACTTATAAATTCATGATCTTCCCCTTATCTAGCCAATGTGGGACTTTGGTTGTACTCCCAACAATCCCAACAATCGAGCCCCCCCTCAAATAGTCATCCTTCCGAATTACACTCGAGCAAATTACTAACAACTCCTCACTGGAGTATACTGTGGTGTCAACTCTTCACTGGAGTACACCGCGCTGTCAACTCCTGACTGGAGCACACCGCATCTGAATGCTCAACCACGGATTCACTATGACTATGCCTTTGAGGCTCCCCTTCTTTACTCGACACTCGAGGATTCTACCGACATTGCTAAGTCAGGGGCATGGCTCTGATACCACTTGTTAGGGACAACGACCTTCGACATATCTCCACAATGGTATGATATTGTCCACTTTGAGCATAAGCCCTCATGGCTTTACTTTTGGTTTCATCTAAAAGGCCTCATACCAATGGAGATAGTGTCTTTCACTTATAAATCCATGATCTTCCCCTTATCTAGCCAATGTGGGACTTTGGTTGTACTCCCAACAATCCCAACAGAATTAATTAAACGTATTAAACCCAAGGGATAAGCCAAAATAAGTTAATTAATTAAGAATGGTTAATCTAAATTAACTAAGCCCACGCTAACAATTCTAAGGCCTACCATGTATTCGTAATTAAGCAATTCAACTTAATTTAACCGACGTGGCAACCGGCCTATTTATTACTCAAATTAAGCTAGAGACTGAAGACATCTACGAGTACATCTAGCATAGCTAAGAAATTTCTAAATTAATTGATTTTTCAGTTCACTCAAAGTAGAAATAACTAGGAATAAGCACAAGAATTTGCAAGCCATAAAACAGTGCTGGAAAATGAAATTAATAACAAAATCTCACAATAAAATGCATAATACTCTATTTACAACCCCGAAGCAGCGTCAAAAGCTTGGCAATCCATTGAACCAACATAACCCGACACCAAGGTTTGATGAAAGACTCCTAATATATATTATACTACTGAAAAACAGAGAGAAGAAAGCTTAAAATGGTCTCATGATGGCTAAAAATCGGAGACAAATGACCTAGAGGGCGAAAAAATCTATTTATAGGAATCAACGGAGCGTCTAGAAGCTCTGGACAGCGTCTAGATGCTTCCCAGCGTCATAGGAGCTTACCACAACGTCGAAGGAGGCTTCAGGGGATTGTCAATAACGGCTAGACGCTCTAGACAACGTCTAGATGCTACCCAGCGCGCAGCACTGGTCATTTTTGCTCTAACTCTTCGCTTGGGTGTCCAAATGACCTCTAGTTTGATCCGCTGGAATCGTGATTCAATGTAGAATCTCCTGGAATATTCCTTATGCTAAAATCCCTACAAAATGATCAATTAATTACATTAAAACCTCTTAATTAACATGATTTAGGCATAAATATATAGGACTATTTTGGTCTTATCAAATAACCCCCAACCTAAATCTTGCTAGTCCTCAAGCAAGACCCAAACAAAAATAATAAAGATATGAATCAATGATTGTATGAATGAGACTCTAATTTCAATACTTAAGAATATCGCAATAATCACAAAAGAGAAGCAGACATACATTATCCATGTTTTGAGACACTTTTAAAAACTCTTTCTATTCTTTCCCACGTGTGTATGGCCTCGTAAAGTAGTCTCTTCCTCAATGCTATAGCATTAGACACCACAATGTTATACAGAGCAGAAAAAAAACAGCAGGAAGTTTTAAACGAAAATCGACCCAAAAACTTCTCGAACTCAATTTTCTTTCCTTTAACACTGAGTAAAGCATGTGTCTATGAAAAACCAATGATAATAAACACTAATAATACCCAAATTTTCCAAAATCACAAGTTTAGAATGCATGTCTACACCCTACCATTTCTACCCCTTAAGGAGAAATCACTTGCTCCATTTGTGTCAATCCACCTATTCCTAACCCTTTCAGTATTAAGAACTAGTTTGTGTCTTACCCAAGGTGATCAAACTCAAATAAGAACTTGCAATAAACACCCCAAATGGAAGTATAACTACATAGAATATGCATTGAGTCAATAGGGTTCAAACAACCACATAAATCCTTAAATTCCAGCCCTAAAACACTTAGCCCATGACTTAAAACAGAGAATAAACCATAAGAATTCAGAAATCAACAACATCATGAGTTTAATCTAAGAGTTATACCTAAAATGGCTACAAAAATATGTAACCTAGCTAAAAGATTAAGAAAAACTTAGGGCAATACAAGAATCAATAACAAGGAAGTGAAAACTAGAAAGAAAATGAGAAAGAGAGAGTAAATGATGATGAATCTTCTTCTTCTTCTTGAAAATCTTCAGAAAATCGCAGTATTCTTCTTCCTTTTCTCTGCTTTCTGGTTTTTCTTTTGTTTTCGGGCCTCCCCTCACTTGTTCGAGGCTTTTTTTTCTCTACCCATTCCATTTAAGGGCTTATGTTGCTTACTGTCCACGTGGCTGCTGCTTATTGGTCTATTTTTTACTCCCATGATTTAATTTCTGCATAACATTCTGCGTCCAGATCTGATTGCGATGCTATAGCATTGTTGACCACATAGAAATGTGATTAACAATGCTATAGCATTGCTATCCACATTCAACTGCTAGTCCACGAAATTGGTCCATACACCTGAAGTTCTTCAGCCTAAATTTGTATTCGAGAAAACCTATCCAAATGAGAGAAAATTCAACAAAAGTAAAGGAAGAATAGAAGATTTTTCAATATGCACGCCTGCTTAATTCAGTAATCAAATAAGCGCTACAAAAATGATAATGGAACGCAAATAACTTGATTTTTAGCAAGGTCCAAGAGTGAAATTGTGATAATTTACTCCCATTTCATGGGATTATCACTCTACTAGCCCCGTGAAAGTCTATAAGGCTCTCAATCCATATTTCCCCTGCACTGACACTAGGACTAGCTACCAAGCTTCCAAACCATCAAACTAGTAATAGGTTACTGGGTGCTTGAACTCAAACCCGCAGGATAAACTTGTATCACTTTTAAAACCAAATAACACTAACTTTCACACACCTGTCGTAGGGACCCATATCCAGAGCACTCGCTCAATGGATGGCCTAACTGATCACGACAAGGGTAGCTCTTTTTACCCCTTGATTCACCTAACTCATTACAAGCTTGTTTTATTTTCTTCTTTTTCTTTCTTTTTCAAGAATGATCTTCTTTTCAAGCACACTTTCTTTCTTTCTTTTTTCTTTTTCTAAGCAAAGCACATTTTTACTTCTCCTAAGCAACGCATTACAAGCTATCAATCTTTCCACTCAATAACTAGCCTTACACCTATCGAGGTGACAACAGACATACAAGCTCTATAATCCCACCCTAAGCCTTCAAGACTACTAAAGGAAAGGCTAACGTGCTCAGATAGTGTAGGAAAGACCAGAAAATTTTGAAAATTAGGCAAAAAAAGGCTCAAAACAGGATTCTCATACTTGAACTAATGCAATTAAATCAACATACCATGCATGTCATCAATTGTCCTCATCAAGCAACAGGCAAACACATCATCAATCATTCAAGCTCATAATTCTCACAAAATTTGAAAAAAAAAATCACACAATAATCATGTTAAACACAATCGGTCAAAAATCCGAGCTCAGGTGCTCAAAGACAACATATAAGTGCAACTATCAAACCTAAAAATAGGTCTGAGCTCAGATGTTTAAGGACTCAACCAATCATGCTAAACACATCATCAAAGCATAATAATGACCTCCACCCCCAACCTAAATTCTACATTATCCTCAATGTATAAAAATCAGTGGAAATTAAAGGAAAAAAAGAAAAGAGAACAGAAAACCTCCTCTGAAAACTCAACACTAGGTGGGTGGTGGTGCGACGAAAACCTCCAAGAATGATAATTCTTCTATTCAAATGTCAATTTATTACCTACAAAACAAAGCAAAACAAGCTAAGCTAGGAAAAACAAAACCAGAAAACAATAAAGGAAAGCAACTAAATTTTCAAGCCTAGCTACCTCCAGGAAGGGCAAATTTTTATAGTCGATTCCTCGACTTGCCGTGTGGCACTCGTCAGGGCACATAAAAATTCTTCTATTTCTTTGGCCCTTTCTTCCTTGAATCTGCAAATCCCACTGCACTAAGCAAGCTCTTCAACATCTGATGGCCTCCAAAAATGTAGGTCTTTTTGTATTTTTCGACTCTAAAAAACATAAAAATAGAAAAATCAAAGAAACCAGGTTGACTTTAACTCGTGAAAGTAAGAAAAACATTCACATAATAAAGAAGAACTCAAGGATATAACAGATGCAGGCCTTTCGACCTCCAACTCTATCACCTGGACCTTCTATTCGAACTGAAGCTCGACTTCTTCTACCTCACATACATGTTCCTCACATGGCAAACAAACTTTATCATTGAGCTCTAAGCCAACCAAATCAGATTCTCGTACCTCAAGGATGTTAATAGGCGGTTGATCTTGAATGCTCTCCAATGAATCAGCCAGCTGAATGACGGAGTCACCCAGTGTCCTGGCCATCTCCTCTCGAAATTGGAGATTACTCTGCTGAATTTGATTAATTAAATCCTCTAAAGACATACCTGAAACTAAAGATTTGGGCCTCGAATTTTGCTACTCCTCCTAACATCCATATGATCCATCCCACTCATGACCGTGAAGATCGTGGCTCATGTAATGTTGCATTTGCTCTTGCTTTTCAAGCAATAGAGTAACTGAAGAGGCTAATTTAGAAATTTTAGAATTTAAATCACTAAACTCTTCATCATGCAGGGCAGCTCCACTGAAATTCCATAAATTATTTAGCCATAAAAAGAAACAAGGTATAGACTCTTTTTTTTTAATTATTTTTTTATTTTTATTGAAATAAGAAAACCAAAATCAAGAAATCAATTTAATTGGTGGTTTCCTGGAAACGACGCCAATTTATAAACTGGACGACGAATAATTTGCTGTATAAGTAGCTAAGGTCGATCACAGGGAATCGAATTAATTGATTTCTAAATTCTAGATTTCTTATTTGACACGGACTAAGGGGGGTTAAACATAAAACAAATATAGAAAGATTAAAACAAAAAGCGATAAAGATAAAGATCTCACCTCGGGCACCTAATCGTGGGTAAATAGGTAATTATGCAAATTATCAATCATTGAAACTATCCTAACAGGAAATTTTCAATGTTTTAAGACCGACTGAACTCCTCGGGACACCGTAGGAGCCTCCCTTTAATTAAACCACTTTACAAAATGCCTAATTGGCTCTAATTTAATTAATTAATTTGGTATGAACAATATCAAAAGAATTAATTAAACGCATTAAACCCAAAGGATAAGCTGAAACAAGTTAATTAATTAAGATTGGTCGATCTAAATTAACTAAGCCCGCGCTAACAATTCTAAGGCCTACCATATACTTGTGATTAAGCAATTCTACTTAATTTAACCGATGTGGCATCCAGCTTATTTACTACTCAAATTAAGCTAGAGACCGAGAACACCTACGAGTACATCTAGTTCTAAATTAATTAATTTTTCTGTTCAATCAAAGTATAAATAACTAGGAATAAGCACAAGAATTCTCAAGCCATAAAACAGTGTTGGAAAATGAAATTAACAACCAAATCTCACAATAAAATGTATAATACCGTATTTACAACCCCAAAACGGCATCGAAAGCCTAGCAATCCATCGAACCGACGTAACCCGACACCAAGGGTTTGATGAAAACTCCTAATCTAACCTAAACTACTAAAAAACAGAGAGGAGAATGCTTAAAATGGTCTCGTGATGGCTAAAAATCGAAGATAAATGACCTAGAGGACGAAAAAATCTATTTATAGGAATCGACATAGCGTTTAGAAGCTCTAGACAACGTCTAGATGCTTCCCAGTGTCATAGGGGCTCATCGCAGCGTCAAAGAAGGCTTCAGGGACTGTCGATAGCGTCTAGACGCTCTGGACAACATCTAGACGCTACTCAGTGCGCAACACTGGTCATTTTTGCTCTAACTCTTTGCTCGGGTGTCTAAATGACCTCCGATTTGATGCGTTGGAACAATGATTTAATGTAGAACCTCTCTAAATGTGCCTTAGGCTCAAATTCCTACAAAATGATCAATTAATTATATTAAAACCTCCAAACTAACATGATTTAGGCATAAAAATATAGGACTATTTTGGTCCTATCAGTCCACCAACTTCATTCGTTTACCTATATTTCATGCTTAAATTATTTTTCAATCATATAACTTGAAATGAAAATTTTAACTCAATATGGATTGTTATTGTTGTTATTGAAATTCGCCAAGGAGAATCACCTGACCTTCACGTGATAACATCGGTAAATTTGTTTAGTTTGGGGAAGCATACGTGCCTGCAAGACAGATAAAACCTGGGTACAGGTGTGGTACTTGCCACACAGGCTCCGATGATTAAATCAAATAGGATTTAGAGTGTAGCAAGTGTATGAAGATTGTTTGAGCTTAATTACCTTCTTCAAGTCGAAGAATAGTATTTATATGGTCTCTTTAGGGTTTGACCTATTCCTCAGCAAAGTAGGAGAAGAAACAGATCAAGACGAGACGAGTCAAAATGAACCGGACCGGGAGGGTCTAAGCTGGGGGCACGTTTCGAAGATGTGGATTTGGGCCATTCCCTCTTTGTCTAACGGCTCAAATTCGTCTGCCGTTTTGGGTCATTTTTGCTTCTTTTTAGGCCTCCTATCCTCGATGTTGCTTATGAATTGGGTTATTTCCTCTTAGTCTAATTTCACCCACAATAGTTATATTCTTTAAAATATAAGATCTATATTTAAATTTAAGAATTATGATATTTCGTTACTTATAATATTAAGTTAATTATTTAATTTTTGCATATCATGTTTTGCACAAATGGAGAATAACTTTATTTATTTTGAAAACAGGCTACTAATTGTGAGAACAAACCAAAAGGAAAAAAAAAATTAATATTAGGCCAATTTTGTACGATGAGTTTATTTCTAAAAATAACATTTAAATTCTATGCAAAATGTGAAAATTTTGAAAACAACATCTACTTTTAACTGTTTTCAAATTCTAAATTTGGCACCAAACACATATTTAAAAATAGTGAAAACATATAAGACAAGTCAATTTTCCACTAATCTCTAGCTTTCAAAAAAATTGTTTTTAATTCACCAAATAAACACACAATTAAAATTATTTAGGAGTCGTTTTAGTACAACAAATACAAAAGTGGAGATTTAATCTTTCAACTTAAAACAATATTAATACTTTAATCGTCAGATTATGCTCTTTTATTTCATTAGAATTTGTTTCACATTTTGATAATATTAACTCTAAATTTTCAATTAACCATTATTAATATTACATCCCATCAACCAAAACCACCATTAAAACCCACCAAACCAAAGACCTCCAAAATTAACTTAACTACTACTACAAATTGGTAAAAACAAAAAAAAAATACAGATTAATCATAATCATTATATATATCTTCTCTCTCTCATCATATCATAATTATAATTCAAATCATATCATCCCCATAGCACCCATTATTATTACTATTCTTCACATCATCATCATTTTTCCCTCCAACTCCTTTGTACACAAACCCATTGGCAATCCAAACATAGACACACAAATTCAAAGCGCTCAAAGCAGCCAAAACCCAGTAAAAGTAATGCAGATTTGAACGGTTCAGATTGTCGTCCAGCCATTTCCGGTGGCTCCCGATGGCAGTGGCAGCCTGGACGACGGAGATGACAGCGCTGCTGAGGAAGTTTCCGACTCCAATGATGCTGATGTAGGCAGCGGCGCCTAAGCTCCTCATGGATTGAGGCATTTGGTCGTAGAAAAGTTCTTGGAGACCAACGATGGCGAAGGCGTCGGAGACACCGCAGAGCATGTACTGTGGAATTAGCCACCATATCGTCATCGGAACCGCCACTTTTGGAGTGTCAGTGAGACCATGCTCGGCGGCAATGGTGACCCTTTTGGCCTCTACCAAACCGGAGACGGCCATAGTGAGGATGGAGATGCATAGGCCTATCCCTATTCTTTGTAGCACTGTTATGCCTGCGTGGGTGCACAGTTTTAAATTCTCCCATATGTCTCTAATGGTGAGGATGATCAACCATATTATTATTAACCTCTTCAAATAATTAGTCGTGATCATATGAATATGCATATATTTTTTTAGTTTCAACCATTTGTGGAGTCGATTTTTTTTTTTTAAAGAATGTGAGGTAACAAATCTTTAACTTTTTAGTTAAAGTTATGATACAGTAGTACCCAGTAGTGTAGAACTATACTTAGGTTGACAATGATATTAATTTTTTATATATAATTTTTGAAATTTTAATGTGTATCAACTCTTTAATTTCTTTTAAATAATTTAGATTTATTTCTAAATTAAACTTTTAGTCTTATGAACTATTTTAGCTTCTATTGTTAATTTTTTTTAGTAAATAAGTTAATGGGAAATATATAGCATAATAATTATCTCTTTTGTTCATTTACCATAGGCACATATATGCATGTGTTATTGGTGTACCAATTAATGTTTGAAGTCATATATAGTAGCTTCAAGAATTGATTTTTGTTAAAGGATCAATGAAAATTTAATGACAAAGGGCTAGAGTAGTTTTTTACACAAAATTTAAATATTAAAAGAAAATATTTAAAAGTCACCATAAATTTAAAAGGTTACCAAAACCAGGGCTAACAGAATACACAAGTTTTAAAGTTAAAAACAAGATTTGAGCCAATAATTTATAAAAGAAGTAATAATTAGGTTAAATTATGAATTTGGTCCTATTTATATATAGTTTGTGGACATAGTATGAATTTGGTCCTATAGTTTGCGGACATAGTATCAATTTGGTCCCTACAATTCTAAATATTCAAAATTTAGTCTTTTTGGTTTGAGCCTATATCAATTTGGTTTTTATGATTTAAGTCAAATTTCACAAATCACCTTTACTCCAATATTAAATACATAACATGTTTTTCATTCACATACACATATAAAGACCAAATTGAAATTACTAAGTCTATGTTTAAAAAAGAAAAATTGAACCAAAGTTAAAACTATAAAAACGACATGAAACTTTTAAAACCATAAACAACATAAATTTGCAATATAACCTAGTGGTGTTTGAAATTAATTTCACATGCAAATTCAAAACAAGAACAAAATTTATAGAAGTGATGTGTAAAACGACAAAGTGGTACCTGAGTGGTGGTCGGTGAACTTCCTGGCGCCGGGGACAAAAACGCGGTCGTAAAAGAGGACGGTGAGGAGGATGGTGAGGCCGACGACGCCTTGCAGAGACGCCGGCGGGAGCTGAAAGTGGGGGCCGACGGAGCGGAGCATGGTGGAGCCTTGCTTTGTAAAGAATGTGTGCATCTGAGCCTGCACTACGGCGAACATTAAACAGCTCACCCACACCGGAATCAGCCGCACCACCAGCTTCACCTCCTCCACCTCCCCCACCGTGCTCAGCCGCCACGGATCCCGCTTCTTCCTCGCCTCGTCCTCCTCATCTATCACCGTCGCCTTATCCAAAATCCTGCCCAACATCATCATGAAAGATCACGTCAGACAAAGACAAAAGAAAATTTTATAGTACTATGATAATAGTATAGTATGAAAAGTTGTTTTTTCCATACTACTCGTTTATCATTGTTAATTATTTGGTATTATTTAAGAATGATATGCTTGTGTGCTCGAGAAATGAAATAATATAGGTTAATTAAATTATAAGTTCCATCTATAAATGTTGAAAGTTGTGTAGTAATAGATTCTTAAACTTTAAAAATTGTTTCTTAAACTTTTATATTGTGTCTAATAGATTTTTAAATTTTTAAAAGTGTCTACTAAATTCTTTAAACTTTCAAAAATGTACTTAATATGTTTTTGGACTTTCAGTTTTGTGTTTTAAATTCTTAATTTATGAGTGGTTTTTTAAAGTTCAAAGACTCTTGAATACAAAATTAAAAGTTCAAAAATTTATTAAACACCTTATATTTTAAAGTTTTCCCTATGATTTTTAGAAGTAAGAATTTGGTATCTATAGTTTGATAAAACTTCAAAATTGTCTTTTCCATTACAAGATTGAATATATGACTCTTAGAAGCCACTAAAGAATTGAGGATGAATTTATTAAACATAATGCTAAACTTTTTAAAATATAGAATTTTATTAGGCATAAATTTCAAAGTTAAAAAGCCCAAACTTCTAATTTAACTAATAATATATCAATTTTTTATGTGTATAAATGTGAACAGGGAGTATGTGAATGTTGTGCTGTGCTGTGACGTAAGACTATGGGTGCGACAGAATATAAAATTAGATTATGAGAGAGAAAAAGAAAAATATATATTTTGAAATTTTGATTAAATTGCTTGTCAAGAATATATATTAGGTGTTTTTTCGCAAAAGAATATATATATTAGGTTAAACTCCAATTTATATCTCCAAGTAACTATCAAACACTTTACAACTATAAACCACAAAGTTTTGATATTGAATTAGTGAGGGATTATTAAATTATATTTTTGGTATCTATATTTTAATAATTTAGTCCATTTTTATTTTAATAATAAGATCTAAATTTGAAACTTTGATGGATTTGACTCAAATACTTTTATATTTGTTTCATTTTAATTTTTAAAATCTTAACTATTTTATTTTAGGCTCTAAACTTCAAATATATTATTTTTAGTTCCAAAACTTTACATTAAAAACTATTTGAATTTTTATGTTAATTTCTCGTTAATTATTCAATAGAAAATCTTGGTTCATATACTAACCTCTAATCCACTGCGTTCCAAAACTTGACATTAAAAACTATTTTAATTTTTATGTTAATTTCTCGTTAATTATTCAATAGAAAATCTTGGTTCATATACTAACCTATAATCCACTGCATCAAACTTGAAGTGTTTGTTGACATAGACATCTACTCATTAACAATGATAAAAATTGGGTTAAAATACTATTTTGGTCTATATACTTTGAAACTTATTCCATTATAGTTTTTGTACTTTCAAATGTCTAAATTTAGTCATTGTACTTTTAATAAATCTTAAAAATTAGTCCTTATTATTAGTTTGAAGTTAATTTTTATTGAACTTGGCATAATAATAATAATAATAATAATTTTCATTTAAGAAAATATACAGTGTGAATATGTTTTCAAAATTTATAAAATGATGATTAATAGAGACTAAATTTTTTTATAAAAATTTAATCATAAACTAACAGTAAGGACTCTTAAAATGTATTGAAAGTATAGAAACTAAATTTGAATATTAAAGTACATGAACTAAAATAGAACAAGTCTCAAATTACAAAGGCCAAATGGTATTTTAACCTAAAAATTATGTCACATAACAGACTTCTCATTAAATGACTAAAAAGTAACCTTAAGGATTAAAATGATTTTTTTTTGGTCAAAAATTCAAAGACTAATATAAATTAAAACATCTAAAATTTTAGAGACAAAAACAAAACTGAGGATGAAAATTTATGCCAAGAAATAAAATACAATCTAAAATTTTATAGATCAAATTAAAAACAAATATAAACTTTAGGATAAAGGGATAAACCATAAAATTTTATTGAAAAAGGGAGTTGACCTAAGAAAATAAATTGAGCCATACCTAAATTGGTTTGTACGAGCAAAAGTCTTAAGCATGTGTTGACCATGCTCCTCATTTTGGGCATGGTTGTCTTCGTCGTAGCACACTCTCCATCCATAGCGCGTCTCGTCCACGCGCCACTTCCTCGCCGCCGCCACTACTACCTGAGCTATTTTCGTCAACGGGCTGCCGACGGGAACTTGCCATCTGTACCTCTTCACCCCGGCCAGAAACAGAACTATCGCCGCCGCCAAAACTCCGGCCAGAATTCCAAAACTTAGCCCCCACCCAATATTATCCTATTTAATTTTGTTGTTGTTCCAACAATAAATAAGCTGAGATAATTATATATTGAAATATATAATGGAAGAAAATAAAAGTGGAAGATAATATTGTATAGGAAAAGTATGGAACTTTTTGTTCATGACCTAAAAAATTATATATATTTACACTCGATAACATATTTTTTTTCTTTAAATATTAAACATCACATGTTCTTTTTTGTTTCATAAATTAAAAAACGAGTTCCCATAAATGTAGAATAATTTATGCTATTTCTTTATTAGTTATTCTCATGCATAATTGAAGCTGAGTTTGCTTGTAATTATTATATAAAAGAGTATACATTAAATCAATTTAAATATATGTTTGATGTGACATGAACATAACCAGATATTATATTATTCATCAAAAAAAAGTTAGAGGTTCAAATTTATGCATTCACATATGGAAAAAATTTGGGCAGCACCCAAATGCTGTGATGCCCACATCACAACCCTCCATTTTCTATTTTTGAGTTTTTTTTTTTTTTTTTTTTAAATCGATGGATGTGATGTGGGCAGCACATGATTTGGGTGCTGCCCATGCAGCACCCAAGTCTTGCCCTTCACATATTATTCAACTTCAAATAAAATTAATTTAAACTTGATTATTTAGTCCTAATTTTTACTTATCTTTTATTTTAATTTTTAGCACACTTTTTTAAAAACTGCATTTTAATTCATGAATTTCTAGCTACTATTTATTCTAACTTTAGTCATCCAACTTCCACTAAATTTAGTTTTAATTCTTAGAAGTAAAAAAGTAAATTTGAGCACAACTCAATTTATTAAATAACATTTGAATCTCTACTCTCATATAGAGTGAACTAAAATGAAATAAATTTTACTAATGTAGATTCATATTAATTTCAAAGTTATTCAAAAACATGATTTCTTACAATTTATTATCCCACAGGCTGTATTCATATCATTACTTTCCAAACAAAGGGACTAAATGTAAATACAAAGGTAAACGAAATTAGTAAAAAGGCTAAAATTCAAAATTTTAAAAAGCTTAAGAACCAAAACCATAAACATAATTCGAGCCATCCCATATTCCAACCTTTTTAACATTCATATAAAAACAAAACACTGTTTTTTTTTTTTTTAGTTTAACAACGTGTGAAAATAAAAAAAAATCGAATATCTAATTTCTTAATTGAGAATATATGTTGTAACTAATTGAGTTGTGTTCATACTAACAAATCAAAAATACTATTTACTACTATAATTAGAAAATATAGGCAGAAAAAATATGAAAAGAATAAATTGATATCGCAAACTCGATCATAATACTTAGTACGTATATTAAAAAGAAAAAAGACTAATATACGATACTGGATATAGCCACTACATTGTGTCTATCTCATTAAATTTTTATTTTTCTCTCTTATATCCAACAGTATAAAACTGCCAACTTTCTTAGATAAATTTCTCGAGCCAAAAATGTGTTTTAAAATTTTTATATCCAATAATTTAATTCATAACAAAAATTGAAAAAGAAACACACAACTATTTATTTTTCGAATGATAAACGACTAACTTTAATCTTTCCTCTTTTCTTTGACATTGATTTGTGAAAGAGAAAGATTGTGAATCAGAGTTAGATTAAATTAAACACATAAAAATTAAAGAAAGACAATAATAAATAAATAGTAAAATAATACCTGAACGTAAATAACCACAAAGACAGCGAAAGTGGAGCCCACCACAAGGCCCACATACCACCAATTAAAGAACGAGCTTTTCTTCTTCCTCTCCTCCGGCGACTCCTCGTCGAACTGATCGGCGGCGAACGTCTGTACACACGGCCGGTGGCCACCTTCTCCGACCGACAGAATGTAAAGTGCCAAAAAAAACACCGCCTTCCGGTGATCGGCTCTGACCACCGTAGCCGATATGGTCAACAGCACCATACCAAGACAGTATATGAGGGAGGATATAATTATAGTTTTGAACCGGCCGAGCAGCGAGTCGGCGACGAAGGCGCCGAGTAACGGGAACACGGCGGAGACGCCGACCCAGTTGTTGACTTGCTTCGCCGCAACTGCAGTGGATTCGTGGAAGACGGTGGTGAAGTACATGATGAGATTGCTCGACAGGCCGATGAAGGCAAACTGCTCGGCAATCTCCACGACTGTTGGAAAACGAAAATTAATCGAAATGAAAAATAAACAATACGATAATTACTGCCTCATAATTTTGTCATAAATTATATTATTTAAAATTCTCAATTTCTCGATTTTCACAATTTAGAAAAAATTTAAATTTCTAGCTCAGGAGCCAAAGACATAATAAGAAAGAAAACTGGAGAATTAAAAAAGGGAGAGTCAAGAGAGTTGTACATATGATGAAGATGGCAGCTTTCCATCCGCCTCCGGGACGCTTCGTCGAGCACTCGGGAACGACGGTCCGGTGATCGGGAAATTTCTTGGGAACGTTGATGATGGGGGTGGGAGATTTTCTCTCAGCTTTCTCCATGGGAGAGGGATTGAAGGAATTAATAATATATCAATTTGAGAGATGGGAATTTGCAGGGGAAGAAACCAAGTCTTAAGAGATATATATATACTCTTTTCAACTTCAAAATGACCCTTTTTCTTTCTCTCTCTATAAAATTTCTTTTTTCTTTTCTTTGAAAATGGGTGGAAATTGAGATACCTTTTTTGAACCCCACCAAAGGGAAATCAAAGAAGATGACAGTAAAAACTTGATCTTGAGGCTTGGATTGAATGACATGATCAGATGAAGTAAAAAGTGAAAGAAATGGTAAAAATAAATAAAGAGATGGGAATTGAAAAAGTGGACCCATCTCCATATTTTCTTTTTGGAGCTTCCTTCACTTTCAGTCGTCAGCTAAAAAGAAGCTTATTAAACTCTAAGAAGATTTTTGAGTCGGTTAGAGAGAGAAAAGAGGTATTACAAATCTAGTGGTCGAGATCTTATGTTGGTAAAGAGATTAAAGAATGAGAAACAAAGGCTTTTTTTTTTTTTTAAGGAAAAAAGGAAAGAAAATTAAGGCAAAACTCAAAGTGTGTAATATTTGGAAGCGAAAGAAGATGGCAACATCCATATCATGGCCTTTCTTTAGAGCCTAAAAGTTGGATGTATAATATTCATATGTATGTTAAAATGTAAAAAACATATATGCTAAGGTTGGAGATGGATGGACAAAATTTATACTAATTTGAGTTCATTAATCAATTTGGTTAAGACATATATATCATCGACCAAGAGATTAGAAGTTTCAATCCTCCACCTCCACATATTTTAGCCTATTGAGTTTTGCTCAAGTTAAAAGAAAAAGAAAAAGGAAACAAGTTATAATTGCTTTTTTATACAAGAAATGTTGAGGTAAAGATTTTTTTAGTATAATAGATGTGGAGGTGAGAAGTTTAAACTTTCAACCTCACTATTGAGCTATACTTACGTTAATGGAAGAGATGAAATTGGATCAATCTTTTGACCACAAAGAAAGGAATAAATGTTGATCTTAACTGCTAAGCTATGTTGATATTGAAAAATAAGATTAGTATTGTGGAAGTGCTTGACAAGGTTTTTACATAAATATTTTTATTTTTATAGGAATTTTGAAAAAATAAAGTTATTTAGAAATTTATTCTAGAAGTAAGGTAGTTCTTTTACCACATTAATTAGAAATTGTCTTAATTCTCAAAAGACAATTTCATTTAACTAACGTATGAAGAGACAAATTTTAGTGCATATATGGAAATACTATGTTAGAAATAGAAATACTGCTGAAGAGCCCCTTGATTTCTTATGGCCACCCTTAAGAATTCAATGTAATTTTGTTTCTTTCTCAATAAAACTTTAATATATAAGGTGATGGTAATGATTATTCATGGTTTTAGCTTAAACATTATTTTTAGATACAATTACACGTATTATGTGCAAATTAATTAATGGAAAAAATTTACTCTAACACTTATTTTACACATTTTTCTTTATTAATTATAATCAATTAAAGTTGCCAAACGAAATTAATATGATTTATTTATATATAGTCATGAATCATGATGAGATGCAATGCCATATCATCATTTTTTTCTTACAAAATTTATAATCTCTGAATAAAACTATTAACAATAACATCTGGTTATAATCAACCTTAACATATAGTTCAATTGGTTTAAGCATCTGTCCTTGATCAAAAAATTAAAGATTTGGATCTTCGGCTCTGACATGTTATTTTGATCTTAAAAATAAAACATCTGATTAGAAAAATCAGATCAAGAGATTCCACATTTTATCTGGAGTTGATTTCTTAATCATTTTCAAATTGTTCCAAATAATCTCATAAATTATTAAATAAGTTTGTGAACAACACTATTTTAATAATATAAAAAGTTGGTGCATGGTTAGTGGGGAAAAGGAGGGAAATGTGGGAGACTTGAGTTATGATTAATTTATACAAAATTCAAGTTAAAAGAATAAATAAGTGGCCTCAAATCCATAGATTTCAACTTTACAAAGGTATTATTATTGATTAGATTAATTTTCTAACTTTGAATTTGGAATGTGGGGAATTGCCGACTTTCTTCAATGTGGTGTCATAATAATTATGGTAATTAGAATTTAGAGCCTTTTTTTTTAATAAATAAAACAGAAGATCCCCATAGTGGGAGGAGAGAATTTTTTTTAGCTAGAGGTGAATTGTAAATAATATTCTTATAGTACTATAATTATTTTTTGGAATCACAAACATAAAGCTTGCCATGTTTCACTTCATATTTGTTTTGTACTAGAAAAAGTTTGCCACGTCTATATATATACATATATACAAGAGTTTGTAATCAAATTATCAATTTAACTGGTTAAAACATTTTTTACTAAAAAGGTCAAAGGTTCGATCCACGTATTGTTAAACTAAAAAAACGTATTTAACCAAAATGAAAGATAAAGGATAATAACAATTTTTTTTTTAAGGAACGTGATTAAATTGAAAGTGGTATGAGAACCAAAAATATAATTAAATATTTTAATACCTCATCAAAGTGTTTCCATTAATGTAAAGATAGTGAGACCTTTAAATGGAGTGAAGACTTACCAATTTACCCTAAAAGAAATTAAACATAGGGGAAGTGGATCCCAACCCAACTTTACCAAAATATATCATTGATTTGACTGATTTTCACATAGGATTTTGGAATTGCCGACTTCAAAATCAATTAGTGCTATAAAAAATGTTTCAAAGAAAAATTAGTGCTATAAAAACACTTATGATCATTAGGTTAAAGAGTTAATTATATTATTGTTTATATATCAATTAAAATAAATATTTTTATACAACTAAGGAATAATTTTCTCTTACCCTTTTTAAATCTATAAAATATATAAATGAAAAAAAAATTATGTGAGTAGGCCAATCTCCATTTGAGGAATCCTTTGAACTTGCTCTGATACTCTAAATTTGAGGAATGGGGCCAACACGAAGATCAATACTTAGCGTCTTTTTCGTGCCTAACCGAATGTCATCCCTAAAAGTAGCATCTATGTATTGGCTATAAAGAAAAGATTGTCATGACATTAGCATCAGCCATGATATAATTTAGTACAACATCCCATAGGTTCTATCCTAGAGAGAGGGAATAATATTATTGTGCCAACATTAATTATACATACTATACAAATATATTTTTTATTGTACATATAGCTGAGCTTAGCTATGCGTCACAAATTACCAAATGCATAAATACATTTAACTTTTCAATCCTTTAATATAGCATCAAATATGATATGATGAATGAGATATGCAATTATAGCATGTTAATTAATCACTATGAACAATTTGATTAGCTTTTCTAAATACCTTTTTTGAAAAGTTCTCCACCATGTGGCCGGAAATTTTGGTGATTGGATTTAGCTTAATTTGCAATTTATTATGCTGATTCACAAAACCACTTAGAAATGTTTTTGACTTTGTGTTAATTTGAGGTAATTTAGATTAGGGTTGGTTGATAAAAAGGAAAAAGGAAATTTAATCTTTTAAGTTGTTGCAACTTTCTTTCTTAATATGATAGAAACGCATTACCATGGTTGATAAGTTTAGATATCTTTTAATATCTAAGTCAGAGAAGTAAACAAAAACTTACCATTTTTATGCAAAATGATGTAAAAAACTTTTAAAAACTCTTGCCCTATTATGTTAAATAGAGGTTGGAGAATCAAATAATATATTAGAGAATAGTTGAAATTTGTTATTAACGTAAAGTAATAATACTTCTCTACCATTACTTTATTCCTTAAAAAAACTCGAACTCTATATTTCATTTGTCAAACGAGTAAATAGTTAAGATATGGAGTAGTAGAAAATTTTTATTGACTTGAGTTCTCGCACAATAGGAATGAGAGATTAGAGTTAGAGGGATGACTAGATGATTGAGATATTTTTGATACCCTAATTACAATATAGATTATTTAAAGGATATGAACTGATGTTAGAGAAGAAAAGGAAAGAAAAAAGAAAAGTGATATCACTTTTTAATTGCAAAAAGATGAAAATTATGAAAACAAATGTTTATATCTACTAAACATTATTGGTCATAGATTTGGATGACCCAAAATCATGTGGTGCTCATAAAGTTGCTCCCTTTCTTGCAAGGATAGGACTCTACCATTATAAGATAGAGTACCTCACACCCTTTAAAAGAAAGTTGTACTAACAAAATAGTGCTCTAAATTTCAAAAGCTATGTTTCTTAAATGGATGACTAATAAATAATAATTGAATCAGAATCATCTATCATCTATGTGTGTATATAAAGAATAAGAAAGAAAAAACATTTTCATTAAGCAAAATCTAAAGAAAGAAACTATATTAGGTGCTTAATGAAAATGATTGTGGTGTGTCAAAATATTTTATTTATATTGTAATCTACGTCATGTTTTAATAGTATGTTATAATAACCATCTCTATCGAATATAAAAAATAGAATGAAAGTAATTTTTAAAGATACGTTTTTTTTATTAAAAAAAAAAAGGCTAAAGCTTTTAAAAATAGAAAGAATACGACAGAGTTTATTCGTTAGCAACTTTTATATGTTTAAAACAGAAAATTAAAAACATATATATTGAGTGTGTGAGTACATTTGGTTCAATGGTTTTTTTTTTTTTTTTTGGGTTAAAATTGATGTTGAACGAGTCATATCGATTAAAGAAGAAATATGATGTTGAAATTTATTTTTTAAACTTGAACTGAACGCCCAACAAAGTTCAATGACAAACTTCATGAAATGTCAATCTTAAATCAATTGAGTATTTTTAAGTCTTATACTTTAGCTATATTTCAAAAGAAAAAAAAGGTATATACGTTTAGCTAGAAAACTGAATTGACTAATAAAAATAGTTTACTCCAATCGAATCAACTTAACTCAAATGATTTTTGTCGATTGTGATCGATTGCTTCAATTTCAATTTACACTTCTAATTATATCTAACAAAGCCTATATATTTACACATCTCCATTAATGAAGCATATATATAGCTAGGGGTCTCATATAATAAGGCAAAATTCACCATAGATAGTGCTAACAAGAGACAAGTCACTCTCAAATTATATTCTTCTCTCTATTGCTAAATTATACTCAAGACTAAATTCTTAAAGAAGTGATTATGTAGCGCTAAAAAAAAAAGAAGTGATTATGTACATATATATACCTATTGGATGTGACCTTATTGGAAATGATGTGGCTTCTTTCTTAATCAAATACATAGAATAATAGACATCATTATAGGGTTGGCAACCCATGTAGAGGGAGAAACAAAATTAAATTCAAAGGGATAAATAATGTAATGAGAGTTATGCTTTTCTTTTTCTTCTTTAAAGAGAATGAATAATTTAATTAAAAGGTACCATACAACTTTTTTTTACCTAACTTTTTTTTTCTGGTTAAGACTCTATTAGTCTCTAAACTTTAAAGTTTTTCAGGCTAATTTTCATTAGAATGTATCTTATACTTTTCTTTTACCAATTTATATTTTGTGTTAAGATTCTATTTCATATCTAAATTACTTCAAAATACTTATTAAAAGTTTGTCAATTTGAGCATAATTCGACTGTGATTCAGGCATATATATATTTTCGACCTCCAAGAGGTCAAAGGTCCAAATTTTCACCTTCACATATTTTTTAACTAAAAAAAACTTATTAAAAATCCTTACACTATAAAAGTCCATTTTTTTTTCAACATTTGCGGAGTAAGAATCGAACCAACGACTTTTGGAATAGTAATTGGTCTCTTATCCATTGAGTCATGTTTTAATCAAGCTGTAAAAGTCCTTATAACAAGCAAACACTACAAAGAAATCAATACGGATTAGGTGAACTATTACGATTAAATCATGTAAAGTTTGCAGTAGTTTTTAGATTTTATAGATGGTCTAATCAAACATATATGTCACTAAATAAAAACATATGTAACTTAAAAAATGAAATATATTGAAGTGATAGTTAAAGCTTTTGATTAAAACATACCTAGTAACCTACCCAATAAAATTGAGACTTTTAAAATAATAGAGATGATCTAAGAAGCACAAACACAGACACGGGATACGGACACGACAATACGTCAATTTTAAAAAAACTGGGACACGGATACGTAGGGGATACGTTCTTTTTTTATTATTATTATTTTAATATATGTAAATTTAACGTAAAATACTAAATATACTCCATTAAAATGTCAAGTTAATTAAGTTTAACTTACACTAATTTAATTTAACTAATGGAAAGTTAAGAAAAAAAAAACATACTTCTAAATGGTGAACAACCAGTGGTGAAGAGGACTGACAATGACGAAGAGAACTGACGACTAGTGACAAGTGGTTGATGGTTTTACTTGTTAGGGATTTTAGATTTCATGATTTTCTGTCTTTTTTTTATAATTTAAATTATTTAAGCCTTTTTTTTTTCAAAAAATTTTCAAGCCACGTCTGAGCCGTGTCCGAAATTTTAAAATAAATAATAAAAAATGACAAGTAAAATAGCATGTCAGACAGGTGTCCAAACGTATCTATATCCGACACGTGTCTGACACGGACACCCGACCCAAAATGAAGTGTCTGTCCTTCATAGGAGATGATAAAATTGAAAAACAGTAGAAACATTATAGAAATGATCAGAAGTTGATAGAAATATTAGAGACAAAATAATTTTTATATATTTAGCTTAGATCTACTTGTTCTTCCATCAAAATAAAAAAGAGAATAGCTCAAATAATTTGCTTATAATGATGATACAAGATTTTTGAAAAGCATGCAATTGAAAGTAGCTTTTTGGGACTATTTGGGCAGTATAAGAGGCTTCTGATATTGCTCATGCATCAGCTAGCAAGTGGTTTTTTTTTCAATACAATGCATTTTTCTATTGAATATATATATATATATATATATGCCCCCACACAAAGAAGTTGGGAAAAAGCACCTAATTATTTGAAGGAAGATCTAGTGTTAAAAAGATTTGTGTCCACATTAAAAGGTTCCTAGCTATATATAAGAATTTCAACTTCACCAATATTTGAATAACCACTTTCACATCTATCTGCTTCTCTATTTTTATAGGTTTTTCAGTTCATTTTCTTTCTTGTCTGCCAAACACACAGCTTCCCACAGACTAAATAGCTATAGACTTTGCTTTTGTGTTTTTCCTTTGTGGACTCTAGCTTTCTCCATGAAGGCTATATGGTATGATGGGAAAAAGAAAATCAAACCTAATCTAAAAGAGAGATTTGGTGATGGATTTTCTTATATATCACGGGCTATTTGAGTACCAGTCGATCAAAAGAGCTTTTGACCTAAATGAGTTCGAGATTAAGTATATGATCAATCCTTCAAGAGATTCGTCAAACCAAAGTTAAGATCAATAAACAATAATCTCAAAACTTAAAATATAGATTCGAGATTAAGCACAACATTCTCCAATCATTTTAGATAGTAATTGGTGTTCTGTCCTATATAATTGCATATATTAAACCAAAATACATATAAATTTGAGAGAACTTTCAATAGAAAATAACCCACTTATAAATAATGGCTAACCTAAGTGTAATTCAACTAGTTAAGATATATATACTCTCAACCAAGAAGTCATATGGTTGAACTAAAGAAAAATCCACTTATAAATAATGTTTATAAGATAACATTTTCATTGATACAATACCTTTGCGATATATAGTCTAGAAAACATAAAGATCATATGAGTTTAATTAAGTCTAAAGTGAACAATATCTCATCCCGATAGTAGAGATCGATATACACACACATGTGGAACAACCGTCGCCTTAAAAATAAATTAAAATTTTTAAAAGAAAGAGTGATGTGATCGAAAGAAAGGTGATTATATATATATATATATAGTGAACAATATCTCATCCTAATAGCAAAGATATATACACACACAACACACATACGTGAAACGATGGTCGCCTTAAAAATAAATTAAAAATTTTAAAAGAAAGGGTGATGTGATTGAAAGAAAAGTATTAAATACATCACAAATATAAAACTTTTGAAGAGCATATTATCTTTTGAGAAAAGAAAGATTAGGGTTTTAGATGCCACCATGTCTCACAACATAAAATTATAGAAGCACTTAAGGGTTGGGGAGGGGCCAGGTTGCAGAACAAACTGGCAGTTCAACAACTCAAAGCATTAATAGTGCGATTTGAACTGACTACATTCAACACACACACACACCCAATAAAAAATTTTAAAAAAAAGTACTAATTGAAGTTGGAAAAAAGAAAATAGATCTCTGTCTCCAAACACTTTAAAGAAAAGAAAAAAAAGAAAAAAAAAAAACTATGTAGTATTTGCCAGAAGCATCTCTCTTGCTCTTAGCTAGCTAGTGGTATGTGACTCCTCAATTTACTGTCCCTTCCCTCCAATTATATCTATTTCTAAACACAAATTTCTCTCTCCCTCTTGAACAATCGAGATTGACTAACCTAAACATAGTTTAACGGGTTAAAGTATACGTCTTTGACCAATGAATCAAAGGTTTGAATCTATCCTCTATATTGTGTCTAAATTGGATGGATCTATTTGATGGCCATGTTTTTTGGTTTTCTGTTTTCAAAAAATTAAGCTTATGAAAATTACTTAATGTTGAGATTTGTAAAGTCGTGTGTCAGTTGATGATATTTTTAGTTTTTGATTTGTCAAAATTTGAGCAGTGTGACTACTCTACTTGTAATCAACCCAAGTTTAATTTCTTTAGTTTTTCACATTTTTAACACTTTTATTGAATTTAAAGAAAGAAATAAAATATAAGTTTTTTTTAGTTGCTTGTAAAATATTTATTGAAAATTAAAAATAAAATCGCTATTAAACAGACTGGATTGATTGACTGATGTGTAAGAACAACATATATGTATGATTGAGGAGGAGAATTTCTTTCACATCTAAAAAAAGGCATGCTCAATTACATGAATCCAAGAATGAGGCAATATTCTCTTTAATTGTTTAGATTCCATTCAAAGATTTAAACTTAGATTTTGAAGAAGGAAAAGATATATTATATGCATATAATTGCATTGGCCCCCTTTTGTATGAAGTAAATAATATATTCCTTTTTTCACTGTTAAAATATTGACATCTCTTTTGATATTGATTAAATAGTAACATATTGAAAAAGGCTAGTGATGCTATCTCACTTTTTGAGATCAACTCCTTGTCAAAAGTGAGATTCTCTCTTATTTCACTTCTTGCTCACAAATAAATAAATAAGACTTTATGTATTAATTAAAACTACATGTGATGTATTTAATACCATACACGCGCATGTATAGAGTATCCTAATTTCTGTGATAATAATTAGAATAATTTTATTTTGGCCAATTTCAACATCGCTACTTTTTAGTAAACATATTAGTACTTAAGTTTGAATTATAACTCTAATTTGATTGGTAAACATAATAATAACCTTCTTTAAAATATTATCCATCATGGATATAGAGATGGAATTAAAAATATTAATCTCTAAAAAAAATTAAATAATATAGTAATGTCACAATTGTTCATTTTTAGTTTTTCACATGAGTACGTAATAGAAAACACATATTGTTGTTCCAAAATATTGATGAAATATATCAAATTTTAAATAATTTGAAAACACTTTCTTCATGTGAAAAATTTATTTATGAATTTGATAGTCTCGGTAAAATTTTATTTTCACATGGGAATATTCCATGTGCTCCATGCTACTCGGGTCAAAGCGTAAGTTAGTGATGCTTTCTACTACTGGACCCTCACCATCTAGGGTGTAACACTCCACACCTTTTCGACTAGAGAGAACTTAAACCCTTCTTAATTTTTTTTTCAAATATATTTTTCATATCAATGGAACTCTCTACACAGAAAACATCAATCTTTAATACCTTAACATATTAAAGGCATATAACATACTTTGGTGGTTTTTTATGTCTCAATAACTTTATCAAATAATGTTTGGTCTCTTTATCATTCCAACTTCTTTTGCTGGTTTTTTGGGGTCAAGATGCTCTTTTTGTTGGTTGTTATAGATCCCAAACAATAGTTCTTAAAAGAAAAACAATGAAAAAATATATTTAAAAAAAAAAAAGAAAAAGGATTTAATAAGTAATAATTCATTGGATACATAAATAATATATATGAAATACATGCACATAAATATATAGTGTGATGATGGGAAGTAGAAGCACATGATCACTAAGACAAAAGCTTGTTCATCAACAGTAGCATCCAACTTGATTTGACCTTCACTTTACCCAAAGTTGCATCACTGTCTTGTTTAGGTACTTATCTTTCCAACAACATCTCTCAAATATTTTTGAAATTTCTAAAGAACCTTGTTCCAACACCTACCATGGACTTGGACACCTTTTTTTTCAGAAAAAAAAAAAAAGAGTATCCCTTTATTATTTTTTTTCTTTCTATTTCTTAAGAAAATTTTGCTAGCTCTTAAAGCTTTTGATTTTGTTGAATTGAAACTTAGATTTGAATAATGCCATGAAGTTTAATATGTCCAAAGTAGCTTTGTCTAGTCACGCCCAATTGATGGAGGGTATTAATTTCATTATTTCTTCGAGTTTAGAATTTAATTGGATGAAAATAAAAATTTTAAGATTATATTTAATTGGACTTATCACTCCAACTAAGCCTAGGGGCCAGGGTAAAAAATGATTTTTCTCTCTTTTTCATTTTTAAATATTGGAAAAATTATGGTCTCATTTGATACTTGACTTGGATTTTGAATATATTATATTTTTAGAAAGTAAATAACAAAACAATGAAACTTATAGGAAAAGTAGCGTTTAATTATAAACTTAATTTTTAAAAATCAAATAGTTATCAAATGGAGCCTATATATTTAGCTTACAACCTCGAGCATTTCCTAACGGTTAATTCTCTCATGAAAATATTTAGAAGAACCAAGTTCAACTATATATAAATCCCAAAGTAAAGTTGAAACCTCCTATATAGTTGGAAAATGCACACATGAGATGTTATTTCATCCTCGATGATTTTTTTTTAAAAAAAAGTTCAAAAGAATATTAAAACAATTCAAAAAGTTTAAAAAAAAATGTATTTTAAATTCAAAAAAGATATATGAAGTGTAAAGTTAATTCTTTTTATATAATTCAAAAGCAAAAACTATAACTTAGCTTGGATATTTAGTATTATCCTACTTACGGGTCATAAATATGATATCTTTTTAAGAATACTTTTATCACTTTAATTTCTAATTCTACTTTCTAACAATTAATTCTTTAAGCCTCCAAAATTCCAAATTAAAGCACCAGACAATTCATTGATCGTGGACTATAAAAAGTAGTCTCCAAGTTCAAGTGAATTTTTAAGCAAAGTGTCGTAATCTATTTTATTTGAAAAAAAAAAAAAAAGATATGGGTGTGACATGATTATTGATGGTATCATTAATTGAAATTTTATGTATGGACCACATGGGACTTCAACAGAATCAATTACCTCCATACATTGAAACTTTTTTTTTTTTTCTTTTTGGCTTTGTAGACTTTAAATTTGTCTAAAACTTTGGTTTCTTATGTGTTTATTTAGTCACTTCTATCAATTAAGTCGATAAATTTTAAGAAAGTACAAGTGCCATTTTATTTTTAAAAAAGATAACATTTTTTACTTTAATTTCTTTATGTTGTAAGTTACCTTTTTCTTTCTTTCTTTCTTTAATGAGTTTACACTTATATTCAAAACTTAAAGAAAGTAAGAAAAGCAAGGTCTATTTGAAAATCAAGTTTAAAAATAGTTTAATGTTTTTTAGAGTAAAAAAAAATTGTTTAATATTTTAAAAAAAATAAATAGAAAAAAAAAACTAAACTTCTTGTGTAGAATAATTTTTTAAATAATTTTTTAATTAAAAAATGTTATTTATAATTAATTATTCATTTATAATCATCATTTCTCTATATATATGTAATAATTATTATTATTTTTTAAGACCGTGTATTTTTTTTATTTAGTACAACATGGGAAGGTGGAGATTTGAATCTCTAATCTTGTGGTCGGAAATATAATGACTTAACTATTGAATTGTGTTCATGTTGGCTAAGATGACGTGGGTAAATAATATTGAATGTTATATTGGGAGACGTGAGATTAATAAAAAAAATTCTTGTTACATTTTTTTTTTTTTTTTGAGTTCTTCTTGTTACTTTTGATCTTTCTTGCTTTTACAAAGTATAATTTTAATTAACAAATGACAATATGCTTAATTATTTACCTTTTGAATAAAATAAAATACAACGTGTTCTGCCAAAACTCTTTCTTTATCGCTTGTATTTTTATTATTAAAAATAGGTTTTTATGTTAAATGTTATGTTGTTTTTATCTTTTGAGAAAAGAGTTGTGCCTCTTCTGAAAAAAAGCGGTTGTTTTTTTATTAACGACAAAATGAATTAATGCAAAACGCCGACATTAAAGAATAGAATCAATAGATCATGATAAGGATCGCAAGAGAGTGGAAATAAGAAATAAATATTTTTTTTTTGTAATTTAACGAATGCGGTGTGGGAGATTAATTTTTTTTAGTCCAATAATTTGTAAGGTGGGAGATTCAAATCTCTGATCTCTAGATCGACAATATATACTTTATGTCAGTTGAGCTATACTCATATGAAATATTTAAACTTTAACTAAAGTAATAAGTGTATTATCTATTGAATTAGGTTTCGATTGATAAGAAATATTTAATAATAAAATGATATTTGAACAATTTTTATATATTGAAATGAATTGTTTGTTCACATGTAATGTTGTTAATAAATCTAAACAACGGTGGAGTTATAAAAAAAAAATTAGATAAGTGGTAATCAACTTCTACCTTCCATCTTCTTATATATATAATTTTTCAATTCTAAAATTTTATGAAGTGGACTATGTTATAGGAAAACTTTAAAATCTCTTTTTTGTAAGTTTTTTTTTTCCTTTTTGAAACTTAAAATGAGTAAACTTTTTTTTTAGTTTAACAATATGCATGTGAGGGTAGAAATTTGAATCTTAGATCTTTTTTTTTTTATTTATTGAGAATATATATATACTTTAACCAGTTGAGTTATGCTTAACTTTTCCACTCCCGTACGAACATAAAACTGTTTTAAAATAGATTTTTTATTCATGTGAATTTATGGCTTATCTAAAAAGAAAATCATTCTTTTATTTATTTATTTGTAAACTTCAATTCGATAACATTTTATATTTAAAAACTCAATGCCTAGATATAGCCAAATAAAAAAGAAAAGTTGTTGACAAATACTCATGGAAATCTTTCATCTCTAATACACAATAAGAGAAAAAGGCATTTCAAAATTTTCTATAGATTAAGAAAGATTTATTATTTGTTTCAACTCTCCTTTTCCTTTTTAAATGGTTAAAAAAATATTTCTTAATTTGCTAAACTTATAAAACATAGGTTCAATTACAAGTTTAGTCCATGAACTGTATCTGTGTCTATTTGATCTTTAAACTTTCAAAAGTGTCTAATAAGTCCCTAAACTTTCAATTTTGTGTCTAATAAGTCCCTGAACTTTCAATTTTATGTCTAATAAGTCCATGTCAAACTCAAAATTTTTAAAAATTAATTGATCTATTAGATATAAATTTAAATTTTATGTCTAATGGAACCCTAAAATTTTAATTTTGTGTCTATTAGACTTGTGAATTTTAAAAAATTCGAAAGTCCAAAGACTAAGTTTGTAATTTTGAAAGTTTAGAGACTAAATAGATATAAACCTCAAAGTTTAGGGACTAAATATGTTATTTAACCTAAAACATATCATCCTCTAAATAGAACATTGTTTATTCTATGCATGTCACATATACCAATTCCTTTAAAATTAACTGACAAAAAAGCTATGATTTGTATTATTCACAAACCATATACTTGAAACTATTTTAAAGACATAAGTACAATAAAAATGTGAAATAGAAGACCAAATATAGTAGTGCTAAACATATAAATACAACTACCTATTGTTTCATAGAGATTTTTTTTTTGTGGGAATGAAATTTGCAGACAACATCATTATTTTTGTGTGTCAGTAGACATATGAAACTCAAAATGTCTAGATATCACATATCCAAAGTATCAAAATCTTCAAGAATCAATTATCAAATTTGAGAAGGAAAAAATAAACAGAGTTGACAAGGAGGAACACAATGAAAGCAAGGAACAACAGTTGAGGAACAGAAAGGGTCAACGGGAATGAGCATAAGGAGGCAGCATTGGAGGAGTGAAAAATAAAGTCCACAAAGCCTTTAACATGTTAGAGACCAAAATAGAGCTTGAGAAGTTTGTTAGAACATGATTAAAATATATACAACAATGTTGTAGGTTTAGAAAGAATGAGTTCAAACCATAGTGGCCAACAATCTAAGATTTAATATCTTACGAGTTACCTTGGCAACCAAATTTAGTAGGATCAGCCGATTGTCCTGTGAGAGTAGTTAAGGTGCACCTGACACTCACATATATTAAAAAAGATGTAGTAGGATCAAGCAGTTGTCCAATGAAAATAGTCAAGGTGCCGCAAGTTGATCATAACACTTCACAGTTATAAAAAATATATATACATAAAAATGTCGAATTTTCAAATTTATTAAAATGCCAAAAAAGAAATCAATATCAATGGATAAGTCCAAGAAACCAAGAAACATATAAAATTATTTTAGCTAGTATAACTTAGTGTTTAATTTACATCTTTTAAATAAGTTATTAATGATCTAATTTTAGTTTTTTTTTTTTTTGACATTTCTTAAATTTAATATGACAATATCAACTGATCTTACATTTTGATACCGATCATTTTGATTTATTGATATATCGACATGAATGATCTATTGATATATCGACATGTCAACCCAAATTTTATTCCTCCACATTTTATTCCTTAAATAACATGTGTGCTATCCTTGGAGGCAAGGACATATGGGCTGCTTCCATGACAGCTGTGTGCCACAACACACACAACACAAGTTCTTTGTTTTTTAAGTATTTGAGAGCCAATGGGAATTCAAAGAGGGGCAGGCCAATATTGCTTCTTGGATTGTGTCAAATCAAAACCCAACACACATCATCATGATCATGGGGGATTCCATTCAAGCCTTGTATTGTGTTTTCTATTGGCTTCTTTCTACTTGTGGGCCTTTTAATTTGTTTTGTTTTGTTTGGTTTTTTGGAGGAGAGATTCTAGGGTTAGATTACGATTCTAAAAGTCCATCTCGTTTTTTAAGGGATTTTTTTAATGTCAAAATTTAAATTAAAAAATCACTTTATTTTAGAAATTTGTTGAATGTAAAAATTTTAAACATAATACAATGCAATTTGTAGGACCCACGTATTATGCTTGTTATGGAAGAGGAAGGAAACACACTAATTTTTTGCTCGCTATAGTTATTTCATGTATATACTTTTATATACATAAGTATATAGACGGTTTTATATAGTGATCGTATGTAGTTTACTGAACTATAGTACTATAGATTGCAATATACCTTGCAGCTATATTTATTTGTATGTATATACTATTAATATTATAAAGTAGAATACCTTGATGTTGTATTTATTTGCATGTATATACTTTTGTACACAAGTATTTTATGTGTTTAATTATATAGCAAACTATAGACTTGATAATAATTGTGACATATTTGGAATTCTAGATTATGTTATAGGTGTATAATGCGACATACATAGAACAATATATACTAATTTGTGAAATTGGAATGGTTTGAAAAAGTAAAAATTTGAAGTCTAATTAATGGTATTTGTTGATATAGAAGATTCAAGTATAAGTGATAGAAAAAAATTTGTGGTTGATATATTAAATTAAGGTAAAATTAATAGATTTGTGAATAATTACAAATAAATTTGAATTAGGATAAGATTAATAAATTTGTAAAATTTGGAAATAAGATTCTATAGTTTTGAATTGTAAAAAATCTAGTTTTGGCAATATATATATAGTAAAAATGTGTCAAATTTGGTTAGAGAAATTCTGTTGTAGAAGATCTTGGACTTGGGCTGACTATTGATGCAAATATACATCAGGGGTAGAATTTGCATAACGTTTTCTTCACACTCCTTCCTAAAAAATAGGTAGACAAAATTCCAATTATGAAATATTTTTATCCTTTTTCATTATAGGTTTTTTTTTTTTTTTTTTTTTTTAATTTGTTGTTGTTGTTGTTATTGTTGTAGACATTACTTACAAATTTCCTTTCAAGATTAGGGTCACTCAATTTTGCCTATTTATTTAGCCCCTGAATCAATATGGTAGTGTTATTCAAAGCTTGTAAGGATATGGTGCTTGCTTTATTTAATAATTAAATAGTATGTTCGATGGGATTCAAAGTAATAATTTTATTGGTTGGAGTAATTGATGTGTCACTTGAAAATTGATTCGTTTCAACCACTATAGATTGGTCAATAGTCAAATGGATAAGTTGTGAACTCTAAAATATATGATGTGTGTTTGAACGATGTCTATTATCTACTTAGGGTAAAGTAAGATATTTTATGCAATGACTCTTACAAAACAAAATGTCTAATTGGATGGTGGCCAATTTTTAGGAAAAAAGGGCAGGAGGAAAGGTTTTGAATTTTCAAAATGTGAAATTAATGTGTATACTTTTTTATTGTCATTTGTTATGGTATAAATCAAGACCTGCCACATGGTCCAATCACCAAGGGAATCATGGTTCGGGCTCCAGCTCAGACATGCCAAGGTGAAGGTTAGAGCGATGCCATAGTACCTGCCAACAGTGGCGGATCCAGAACTTTATGTTGGGGGCACAAGTTCATATTAAGTTAAATTACAAGTTTAGTCCCTAAGCTTTTAAATTTGTGTCTATACGGTCCATGAACTTTAAAAAGTGTATTTAGGTCTTTGAATTTTTAATTTTCTATCTAATAAATCTTTAAAATTTCAATTTTGCATCCAATAAGTCTCTAACATATTTAAATTTTTTTATAAATTAAATGCTCTATTAGACATAAAGCTTAATTTTGTGTCTAATAAGACCTTAACCTATTCGACATTTTTTAAAAAAATTAATGTATTTATTAGTTACAAAAATAAAAGTTTAAATTAAATTTTATGTTTAATAGAATAGTTAAATTATTATTATTATTTTTTTTGAATATGTCTAAGACCTATTAGGTATAAAATTAAAAGTTAAGTGTCATACACAAATTTTAAAATTCAAAGACTAAACTTGTAATTTAACCTTCATATAAATATAATTTTAAATGCATTGATATATAATATTTAGATTAAGTAATATCAATTATGAAATTATAATAAACTATTTTAAAATTATCCACCTAAATATATAAGCAAAGAATGAAGCTTTAAATATTTAAGATTTTTTAAAATAGAAAAAGTTTTTTGAAGTAATTAATTTATCTAAAATAATTTACTATAATCATTTTTTTTTTGTGTATATTTGTATTTTGTATAGGGATATGTAAAATTTAAAAATAAACTAACTTAAAATAATATAAATATATATTGTAAAATTTAAAAATTGAAAATTAAAACAAAATCCCAAAACGAAATTAACACTTCAAAAGCCGTGGAATACAAGATTAAATAAAAAATAATTAACACTCAAAAATCGCATAAGACAAGAATTGAACCCAAGACACGTCAAGGACATGGCTTCTTCCATGCCCCATCTAACCAACGAACTAAAGAGGTCATGTAAAGACTTATGTGAAGCAGAATCTAAATATATATAAAAACTATAATTTTAGGGGCGGCGTGCCCCTCTTGGCCCCAACGTGGATCCGCCCCTACCTACCAACCAAGCATAAGTTCGGTCGAAAATTTTATCGAACTGAAATGTGGGGCTTTAGGAAAAGATTTTTAGTTTAAAAACAAAACTCTAGTCCAGTGCAAGTGCACACTATCGATACAAGTAATATAAAATTGGAAGTATTCCAGAGTATCGATCCCACAAAGAATGGATACAACAAAATTCAAAAGATAGCAAAAAAATTTCTCAAATTGCAATTTCGGTAATCAAGGTTATAAAAATGTTGGGAGGTGTTGTTGCTAAAGAAATTTAAAAAAAAAAACAATAAGTATGAAAAGGGAAATTCAAGTTGTTCATGCATCTTTAGAAAGAAATGCAACTAAAATGCAATTGCAATCGTAGCTAACTCAAGAAAACTAAGTAAACCGAATTCGACTTCTATTCAATTTTGCTTCAAAATTTTTAGGAGGTTAAGTAATTAAACCTATATTTTTATGGCTAATCTAACTTTGATAATTTTGCGCATAATTTTAGTGGTTATGGAGTCTTGCCCTATGTCTAATGTTCATGACTTATTTCTAAGTTTTTTCCTCAATTGCTTTTGTGACATCCGCCTTCCCTTAACCCATTCGGTATTAAGTTCAAGCCTAACAAGCATTACTAGTTGGCTGGCTAGGTTTACCCAACGTTATACTCAACAAAAACAAACAAAGTTCAAGCGTTAGCTAGATTGTATGTGCTTTTAAGCTTTACATATTTCATCTAGGGCATTCACCAACTTAAACCCTAAAAGAAGTTTAGCTCATCATAAATGGAGTGAAAAACAGCAAGTTAAAGGTCTAAAAATCCATAATAAAAATGAGAAGTGAAGGAGAAGAAATTCGAGTTTAATGAAGATTTAAATAAATGGTAATTCTATTAACATGAACACTAACATTCAACAACTTATAACAAAGCTTGGGAAACTATACTATTACAACAAGAGAACTACAATGGAAAAGAAATAATAGCAGCTAAAACTCCTATGAAATGAAATGAACAAAACAGAATCTAACGTGAAGAACAAATAAAGAGACCCCTTTCACTCCTTGCTTAACTCCTTGCTTAATCGACAAAACCACTCTGTACGTCTTCAAAGGCGACTGGGTCTTTACCACCTTTAACTTTTGTTGAGGTAGGATTAAGCTTCGGAGCTTCACGGGTCTAGAACGAACAAAAAAAAAAAACAGTAGCAAAATAAATGGAAAACAACATAACGATGGACTCTTGCATAAGAAAAACCCATATATCTTTGTCTTTGTTTCTTCCTTCTTTTATAAGCTTTATGGGCTAGGGTTTCTATATTTGTACATGTGTAGCTTGGGTCAACTTGCCTTGTTGAATTCGTAGAGAATAATGACATAAAATCCCCAAAATTACGCTAATTTGTTTGGTGCATTTTCCAAATTTTTGCAGAATTGCATTTCTATTACATTCTTCAAATTCCTGCACAAAAACATCAAATAAGTGTGGTTTTCATTTTCTTTTGCTTTCTTTCCTCCACTTACGTAATTTAAAAAGCTTCCAACAATAATTCAATTTGAACCAATTTTTTACTAGCCTTTTTACCTAATAACACACATAAAATAACAAGAATAACTAAGTATAAAGGATAAATAATCCTTATAAATGAAAATTATCACCAGACGACCGACTTGAGTGTATGGATGCTCTGAATGTATGATCTGCTAACCATCAAATACAAACCATTAGAAATGGCTGGACAATGCCTACCATTTACTCCCTTATAAAAGGCAGAGACCATCCCTTTCTAAAGGTACTCAATCTTAACCTACTCAACTCAACACCAATTCAAAAGTTTACATGGTCGAGCACCACACTGGTGCAAGGTCCAACTTGTAGGTTGACGCCACAGCTGACTTGGAAGCATGCCACCTCGGATTCGACATCTGCATTCGTGCCTCATTTGAAATCCCATCGACATCATTTCATGACTAAAGAAGTAGAATCATGATTCACTGGTAAAATAATCTTCTCACATGTATAATCATGTAAAAAATGTTGGTGTAACTAATTTGGTGGATTCTCATTGATACTTAATGAAGCTTTTCCTTTAAAAAATGTATAATCATGTCAAGTTGGAAAACTACCGAAAATATTTTGTTAATTTACAATATTAAAAAAAATCTAATAAAGGGAGGCTAGGATTACATGCCAATCTTTTACATTATTTTGATTAGTGTTATAATTTTACCCCCCCCCCCCCCCCCCCCCCCCCCGGATATGTATGGCTAAAAAAACAAAATTAATAGGTTTTTTTTTTCTTCTTCTTTTAGTTCAAAACAAAATTAATGTTGAATGATGTGTTGTGTTGTTCTTGATACATAAAAAAAACATCCATTCTTTGCCTTAAAAAAATCCATTCGATGAGCAGATCACACTTCATTACCTTTCATCCTTGAACGCTATATTTCATTAGAACAAATATTTGTATTTTCATTCTCGTATTATAAATCATTTGTACCTAACTGATAATCAATTATAAAACATATAATCATTCTTCTTTTTATCAACTTTTAGTACCTAAAAATTGGGCTATGATTTAAAATATTTTTAATTTAATATGGTTCAATTGAATTTTATATCATAAAATGTTATTTCAATTTTTGAAAACAATGGAATAAATCAAGTATAATATACTTCAGGTTTGAAATTTTTAACATTATATAAATAAGCCAAAATAATTCTCAAGTATCTCATTTTTCAATATAGTAAACATAAAGATAAATGATATAATATTCACAAAAAAAAAAGATAATTACATAGAATAATTGTAATAAGTGGAAAAATTCATTGTCATATTTGCAAATATGTCACACAAATAAACAATTTGCAAATATAGTAATTTTTAAAATTTTTAGGTCTATCACTGATATATCACTTTAATAGTTTGTCAGTGATAGACCTATATCATTGGTAGACCATTTTTATGTTTATTATTGATAGACCATTTCTACATGATTTAGTGATAGCTTTTATTACTGACGGACTATTTTATGTCTATTAGCAATAATTTCTACTTGTTTGATAGACTATTTTTATGTTTTCATTGATAAATATTTTTATGTTTATCATTGATAGACCATTTATACATCGTCTATCAATGATAAATATTTATCATTGATACACATCTAACGCTAATAGATATAAAAAAAAATGGTATATTAGTGATACATTGTTATTAGTAATTTACTGTTATTTGCTATCAATTTTTTTTTTTGTTATTGATATTAAGTTTTCACTGATTTACTATTTTTAATCTATTGATATGTGGTATATCGATGATAAACCAAATGAACATACAAACAATCACTAAAAGAAAGAAAAAAAGGTCAAATATCATTGATATACACTTTAATATGGTATATCAATGATAGAATTAATAACAAATAAGCATGTTAACTATTACAAATTGAAAATGAAAATTAAATGTCACTTATATACCATCTTTTTTTTTTTCTATTGATAAGATATATCAGTAATAGACCTAATAGAAAATAAACATGCAAACATGATCAATTAATAGAAAACTAAGTGAAATATTACTTATATACATTTTTTTATTCTATTGATATAGTTATTAACGATATACCTAATAGTAAAGGAGTATGCAAATAATTATTGATAGATAACAAATCCAAATATTACTAATATATATTTTTTGTATTTATTGATACGATATATTAGTGATAGACCTAATAACAAATGAGTATTCAAACAATCACTAATAGAAAATAAAGGGTAAATACCACAAATTTATCTTTTTTAATCTATTGATATCATAAATCAATGATAGACCTCATAACAAATGAGTTCACAAACAATTATGGACATAAAACAATTTCAAATATCATTGATATACCATTTTTAATTCTATTGATATAGTATATTAGTGATAGACCTAATAAGAAATGAGCATACAGATAATCCTATATTGAAAACAAAAGTTAAATATCATTGATATAATATTTTTATTTTATTGATAATATATATCCATAACAAACCTAAACGAAAATGAATATGCTTAAATGAAGTAAGATATCACTTTTATACCATTATATATTCTATTGATATGGTATATCAGAACATAATAACAAACGAGCATGCAAACAATCAATGATAGTCACTTATTATTTATAAACCTCAGTCAATGATAGGTCTGATAGGCAGCTTATTATTTATAAACCTCAGTCAATGATAGGTCTATTAGTGCCTATCACTAATAGACCTCAATCATTAATAGGTCTATTACTGATAGACCTCAGTCATTGATAAATCTATCATATAATAGACCTCAGTAATTGATAGATTTGTTATTGATAGACCTCAATTGACATAAAGCATGTGCCCCGACCAAGAGGTCAAATGTTGAAATCCTCCCCTCTCTACATATTGAACTCAAAAGAAAAAAAAAACTTATTACATTAAATATACATTAGTAGAATCCTTATCATTGTAATTATTATTGCCCACATGACCATAGCTTGACAGTTAAATTATTTATTAATTTTCATAGAGTTTAAAGTTCAAATTTCCACCTCACAATTGTACTACTAAAAGAATCATTATCACTATCATTATTTTATATAAAAATGTAGGATGTAAGAAATCTACTTTTAGGAAATTTTATCCAAACTCTTCAATTGATAATTTTCATTAAAGCCATTGATGTAATTTTCTAAAATATATTAAAAGGTAGGACATTAGAGAATATTTTTTTTTGACAATTTTATCAAAACTCCTCCATTGATAATTTCCATAAAGTCATCGGTGTAATTTTCAAAAACTTGATTAATCAATTATATAAGTTGGTTAAAAAAAATTATATAAGCGAAGTCAAGTAACTCATGAGAAACACATCTACTCATTTCTTTAAGGTTAAAGGTTCAAATCTTCACATTCCACATTTGTTAAACTAAAAAAAATATAAGAAAATTTTAGTAGCCGACAATTCACATTACTATACTTACAAATATAGCACACAATATTATGATTTTGTAAATATGACAATTTCTTTAAAAAAATTTCATGCATGTATTTAGACATTTTTATACTCACATATATATATTTTTTAGTATAATAAATGTGGGGTACATGTGATTTGAACCTCCGACCTTAAGAGAATAAGTACATGTCAATTACTACTGAGTTGTGCTCACTTTGGCACACTCACTCATATATCTCTAATGTATCACTAATAGACGTCAATCGCTAATAAACGTGAGGGGTCGAGACATAGTGGAAGGAAAAAAAAAACTACCCACTAATTTCAAGGCTATTTTAGTATTTTTACATGAGTATAGGTTAGCGCTGGGCTTGCTTATTCTTTTGCTATATTTGCAAACCCAGAATGTTGATGCTATATTTGCAATTAATTTAACTTGCTTTTGTCAAATATGCAACATCCTATAATAATAATAATAATGTAATAAGTTATTTTTAGGAACTACACGGAGACAAAGTCAACACTATTCGACTTGAACAAAAAGACGCTGCCCATAGCCATTACCGATATGATTGAAAAGTAACTATTGTTCTTCACTCCACCCACTCCCTGTAACTGTCCAGATTGACATTTCCCATCAAAATTAATCAACCAATAACAAGATTACCGTGGAAAATCAGCATTTTCACATGATCAATCATAGCACAGATATGAAGAATTTCTTCAGAGATTAAAGTTCGATCCCCCCGACCCATCTAACACTCCAATTTCTCTTTGATCCACAAACCCCTCCGGTAATCTCTCAGATTTCTCTCTAGTTCGTTTCAGTTGCGTCAGTTCAATTCCAGTTCTGGGTTGTGCTCGGATTTCATGGTTTAATTTCTAAAATCGGTGCTGTGGCTGCAGGTCATGGCTTCATTGGCTGCTAAGCTTATGATTCCCTCTGAGAATGGTTACAGAGTGTGGGAAGACCAAAACTTCATCAAGTGGAAGAAGAGGGATTCTCATGTTCCTCTACGTTGCCAGGATTCTGTTGAAGGTATTCGTCTTTAGTTTGTTGTTTTGACAGATGGGTTTTTTTGACAAAATGCTCCTTTCTCTCTTGTGGGTTGTGGAAATGAATTGGTTTCCTCTGTATTGAATTTTGACACTGTCTTATTCACTGTTTAAGCACCATTATTAGTGCTTAATCATGTACATTATGCGCATATCTGTGTATTGATTAGTGAAATTAGGAAGCTCTAGAAAGAGTGTGACTGATACCTGTGCCCTGGTATGGAGTTGGGATGTTTGAAGGTGCCCTTGATAGGCAATCTAATAACCTAAGAACCCTTGTTGGCTCTCGGAGCTGGCATTGTGGTGGGCAATGCCTCTTGGGGATTAGGGGGTGGGATATGAGCGTAATGGAAGGAGTGGAGCCCCTGATACCCTAGTGTTCGAAAAGAAAAAGGAGAGTGTGATTAACATAGCTTTTAGAATGCACTTGCGATGAATTTCTACGGTTATATCTCTACATGTTTTGCTTCTCATTGTTTGACCACCTCTTTATAGCACAAAGGCTTAAATCAATGAGATGCTTTTAATCATTTTGATGTAAGCTGTCTCCCAGTGAGGGGGAACAGTTTGGGTGTAACATTTGAGATTATCTAGATGAAGCAAACTGTTATTTGTAGGAAAACAGTTAACTAAACCATGAATATATGAATATTTTCAAGTAAAATTAAACTCATCAGCATTTGAGTGTCCTTCCCCAAAAATCTATTTATTCTTTGCTAGTTTAGCATTCAGTTAACTTATTTCAGGAAACTCTGGTGTTTTATGTATGCTCAGGATGTCTTAAGTACTGGCAAGACCGTAGTAAAGTAGATTTTCTGGTGTCGAACTCGGCTGTTTGGAATGACGATGCTGTTCAAAGTGCTCTTGACAGTGCTACTTTCTGGGTTAAGGGCTTACCTTTCATCAAGTCTCTATCTGGTTATTGGAAATTTTTCTTGGCCGCTAGTCCAACGAGCATTCCAGAGAATTTTCATGGAAGTGCATTTGAGGATTCTGAATGGACAACTTTGCCAGGTATAATTCAATGCTCAGAAGATATAGTTAGAAATTCATGAATTAGGTGGTAGATAACTATCCTTTGTAACATCTTCACATTTTCAAAATTTTCATCTGTATTATGTTAAAATGTGTTTGCTATGCTTTTTTGCATTAGGTTCTTAATTCTAACCTAAACTGAATTAGCCATATTCATGAGGATGTATAGAGATACCCTCCAAGGTCCTTGGTTCTGGCCTGGCTGATGGATTGGTTTATCAAAATTGAATTATGAGTTCAAAAAAGTTAAATCATAGCTTTCTTGTTGCATAACGAATCTTTAGGAGAACACAAAAGGAATAGGGAACATCTGTTTTTCTTCTTCAACATTGTCTGATAAACACATATTTTTTGTCTGATAAACTTTTTATTGCTTGAATACTTGGAATAGTTCCTTCAAATTGGCAGATGCATGGATTTGATCGGCCCATTTATACCAATATTGTTTATCCCTTCCCTCTCAATCCTCCGTATGTTCCTGAGGACAATCCTACTGGCTGCTACAGAACTTATTTCAATCTTCCAGAAGAATGGAAAGGTTCTTTTTCTTTCTTTTTTCCTGTTTTCTAAAAATATAAGAAACAATACTCATAACATTAATCAATATGCTATCTTTGTAACCTATATTATATTTGATGCATTAACAATTTGTACCTTACAGGTCGTAGAATTTTGTTGCACTTTGAAGCTGTTGATTCTGCATTTTTTGTGTGGATAAATGGGAGTCTCGTAGGATACAGGTAAACGGTGACTTTTAAGGCAAATTTATTTGTCACACTGCTGTTGTCTTTGATAGTATTCTTCTCTTTTGTGCTGATTTTCTTATGAGAAAAGAGAATGGAACAAGTGCATTTTGTTTTCCATTTTAGCTACTGAAATGTGATTTGGCTTGTGGTTTTTAGTAGATTGTGCCAACTGCCAAATGTAGGTGTGGTCATTTGGAGGGGTTTGGTGAAATTAGTATTGCAAGCAACTTGAAAGTTAGGAAATTATAGTGTTGGATATGCAACTGTGGTTAAAGCCTTTAATATGGGGAGTGAATTCTGAGACTTGTTTATGGTTGGGTCAGTCAGGACAGTAGACTACCAGCAGAGTTTGAAATAACAGAATATTGCCATCCATGTGGCTCAAAGTCCAAGAATGTTCTTGCTGTTCAAGTGTTAAAATGGAGTGATGGTTCTTACCTTGAGGATCAAGACCAGTGGTGGCTCTCAGGGATTCATCGCGATGTCCTTCTCTTATCCAAACCTCAGGTTTTTTTTTTTTTCAATCTTCTCTCTACTCTACTTTCAGTTTTATTTGTGAAGTTTTGTAAGCGTTTTTAATCAATTATGTTGGTTAAAAAAATAAATTTCCAATTAAATCACTATCATTCTTTATTGGTTTCTTTTTAATATTATATATATTTTAGTTTAATTAAATAGTAATAATTTCTTTAAAACGATGAAGCAAAATTTAGAATACTGTTTCTCTAATACTTCTGAAATTATGTAGTCGAGAAAATAAAGTTGAAATATTATTGCTCTTGTTTCAAAAAGAGTTATTTTTATTGTTGATTAGGTTTGATGAGATGGAAATGACCAGATGGAGATATCATAAATTAGAAATTGATTGGGGTTTGTTTGTTTGTTCGGTTTGTATGTAGGTATTCATAGGGGACTACTTTTTCAAATCATGTGTTGGGGAGGATTTTTCTTATGCTGATATTCAGGTACGTTGTAGATTCACATGTCACCATTTATATGCTTTCAGTATGAACTTTTGTTATTATTTTTCTAACTGAAAGTAAATGTGATTATTTGAAGTTTTAACTTATATTTTGAAATATACAGGTCGAAATTTTCAATTCCACAAATGGTTATATATGTATGTATATCACAGAAAAAGCGTCTGATTTATTGAAATAAGAGTGGTGATACAATTATAATTCAGTGAAGTGATAATAGAGAGTGGAATGGATTTAATTTGTATGGATAGTGAGAGACGTGTAAGAAGTTGGATATGGAGTTATGGACTGATATAGGAAGAAGTTATAACAAAGTGATGGATTGTGAGTTGGACAATAATAATAATAATGGCAAATTGCACAAATCACCTCTAAACTATAGTGATTACTACAATTACGCCTATGAAGTTTTAATTGTAAAAATTAACTCTTAAACTTTCATAAGTGAACTTTGATTGTATTTTTTTGGTTAAATTGCCAAATTTGTCCTAATGGTTTTGAAAAAGTTAGAATTCAATCCTTATGGTTTTAAACATTAGAATTAGTCCCTTTAGTTTGATAAAACCCTCATAAATAGTTCCCTAAATAGTTTCCAGGGAACTATTTATGAGGGTTTTATCAAACCATAAGGATTATTGTGAGGTTTTATCAAACCATAAGGACGAAATTCTAACTTTTAAAACTATAGGGACTAAATTCTAACTTTCTCCAAACCATAGGTACAAAATTTGTAATTTAACCTAATTTTTTTTATGAGAAACAAAATCACCATATTGATATATTAGTGAGAAAAAGAGGAACAACCTAAAGGCCTTAAGGAAGAGGGATCCCTAATATGTTTATTTTAAATTGTTTTTTCTTCCTATCTTATAAGTTGGATGAATATTAAAAGTTTGATTTTTCATTGCAATAAAATTGAAAAGGCTTATTCAAATGACTTAGAAAATAGACCCATATCAGGAAGTAGTGGTGACTTCTCTCCTAAAAGTTCTAGTATAACTGGGCATGCATGATGTTAATTTCTGTTCACTGTTCTGAATAATTTTGGATTTGTCGCACATATTTGCTTGTTGTCTCTCTCTCTCTCTCACATACCCATGAACATATATACTTCAAAAATCGAAATGATGGTTTATTACTTAATTATATGCTAGAATTTTAAGTTTCATTGATTAACTCAAACAATCTCTATAAACATTTCTGGTATCTGTGATTTTGCTCAAAAGTTTTCATTGTTTAATCTGTAAATTTGAATCATCAACGTTAGTATTTTCATCTTTGGTTGCTGCTAATGGTGCAATTTCCATGAGCTGGCATGTTGGTTATTGGTTTTGTTATCTTGATGGCATAAATTTCTCAAACTTCATGTTCATCACCGCGTAGATTAATTATTACATGACACAAACTTAAAATGCATGTTTATGTCATTTTACAGGTTGAAGTGAAAATTGACAACTCTCTGGAAACGAGCAAGGAAAATTTTCTTAACGACTTTAAGTTAGAAGCAGTATTGTTTGACAATCATGAAGGCCATGCCGATCTGCTCTCATCAAACGTGGCCAACGTCAAGCTTAGTTGGCTCTCTGCCACAAACCTGGGGTTCCATGGTTATGTACTTGGGGGACGATTGGAAAAGCCTAAGCTTTGGTCTGCAGAGAAAGTAATGAAGATTCTTATAATCTACTAGTTTCTCTTCTCTTTCTTTGCCACTGCACGTTAATTTTTAATCTTTTCTTTTCCCTCTTAAACAGCCACATCTCTACACTCTTATTGTTCTTCTGAAAGACTCGTCGGATAAGATTGTTGACTGTGAATCATGCCTAGTTGGAATAAGAAGTATAACAAAAGCTCCAAAACAGCTACTTGTCAATGGGTGTCCAGTAGTAATCAGAGGCGTGAATAGGCACGAGCATCATCCGCGTCTCGGGAAGACGAATATAGAGTCCTGCATGGTTCAGGTGATGCCTTCTCCTTTGTTTTTCTCTGAGGCAGAAGTTGAACTTTCCAAACCCAATCACAAAAGTACTCAAAACTAACCAAAAAAATGAAGTAGATCAAAAAATTCAAACTTAGACACAAAAATGCTAAAATCCAACTAATTAAAAGTCTCTAACATAATTAGAAGAATTGGTACCACAAAAATAGTCTCATCCAACTATTAAAACACTCATAGTTGATCATAAATCTTCAAAAGAAAATGGAAACTAAACTAACTGATGGTATTAATTGCACAACTTATTCGAGTATAGAGTTTAAATTGCAACACTTATTCTAGGTTTAAATGGATGAAATTGAAAGTTTAAAGTTGGAATTAGACTCATCCACCTTGGTTCAACGGTATAAACCCAACTTTTTCCATTTCTTTATTTGTCATTTCTTACACTAAAGAGATATAGTTTATTGGCGAAACTGATGGTACATTATATGGTGAGTGAGTTGTTTGTTTACTTTTGTGGTTGCAGGATTTGGTCCTAATGAAACAAAATAACATTAATGCGGTGAGAAACAGCCATTATCCTCAACACCCTCGTTGGTACGAGCTGTGTGATTTGTTTGGCATGTACATGATAGATGAGGCCAACATTGAAACACATGGTTTTGATTTTTCTGGACATGTGAAGCATCCAACTTTGCAACCGAGTTGGGCTGCTGCGATGTTGGATCGAGTAATAGGAATGGTGGAAAGAGACAAGAATCATGCCTGTATTATAGTTTGGTCCTTGGGAAATGAGGCTGGATATGGACCCAACCACTCAGCTCTTGCTGGTATGTCATTTTGATTTAATTCTATCCTTGAGTTGGTTTTAGTTGTAAGAAATGCTTGATATACGCTTGTTTGATTCCTGCAAGGCCTATTTATCTCGTGTATGCAATATTTTTAATTTCTGCTAGAAATTTTTTGACTTTGTGTAGGGTGGATTCGTGGAAAAGATTCGTCCCGAGTGTTGCACTATGAAGGAGGAGGGTCTAGAACCTCTTCTACTGATATAATTTGTCCCATGTACATGCGTGTATGGGACATGGTGAAGATTGCTAATGATCCCAATGAAACTCGTCCTTTGATACTCTGCGAGTAAGTCTTGTCAATAACTCTTTTTTGACTTTGTATGGATAATTTTACAACATTTTCATTGTGGGTTTGTGTTAATGTTATACATCTTCAAAAACAATAGGTACTCGCATTCAATGGGAAACAGCACTGGTAATCTTCATAAATATTGGGAAGCAATTGACAACACCTTTGGCCTCCAAGGAGGGTTTATCTGGGATTGGGTTGACCAGGTTTTGACACTTGTCAATAAGCTAATAATTAGAGTAGATACTATAAACAATAAAAATAAAAATATCTATTGTTTGATATCAATTGTTTATTTGTTCTAATTGTGAATTATCTGCTTCATTTTTCTAATTTTATATGCTGAAAACTACTTTCTAATCATTATCTTTGAGATGTTTAGCCATTTTTTGCATTATTTTCAAATGTTTTACTTTTTGATCTAGGCACTATTGAAGGAGGTTGCCAATGGCAGGAAGCGATGGGCATATGGAGGTGAATTTGGGGATATCCCAAATGATTCAAATTTCTGTCTCAATGGTGTGACATGGCCAGATCGAACTCCGCATCCTGCACTACATGGTAATTTGATAATCATCTTATTTGTTTACGAAGTTACGTGATTCGCAACGATTTTGAAAGCATTGTGTATGTTTCCTATCCATACTGACCAGTTTTTGTACTTGCGAAACTCAATTTTCAGAGGTCAAGTATCTTTATCAGCCAATCAAGATTTCATTAAAGGATGGAGCACTTCAGGTTTTTCAGATGCCTAACTGGGTTATTTCATCATTTATTGAGCCTTGGAGGGAGATGTTTGACATTGAATTTCCATTTACAGGTTTTAAATGCTCATTTTTTTTCAACAACAGAGGATTTGGAGTTCCGTTGGAGCATCTATGGTGATGGTCTTGAACTTGGAAATGGAATTCTCTCTCTTCCTGTAATAGGTCCTCAGGGAAGTTGTAATATTGAATGGCAATCAAATCCATGGTATGATCTATGGGCTTCATCACCTGCATTAGAGTTCTTTTTAACTGTATCAGTGAAACTTCTATGCTCAACACGATGGGTCGAAGCTGGTCACATCGTTTCATTATCACAAGTCCAGTTGCCAATGAAACGAGAATTCTCTCCTCATGTAATTTTGCTTATTTACACTGATTAATACTAAGTCAGATAATTTAATATTCCAATTATATAAACAACTGTAAAAAATTTATATTGATTTGCAGTCCATCAAAAATGGAAGTGCTGCTTTACTTAGTGAAATTCTTGGGGATACAGTTCGAGTCTACCAGCAGAACTTATGGGAGATTAAGTTGGATGTTCAAACCGGAACACTTGAAAGCTGGAAGGTAATTTATATAGTATATGATCGGATTTGTAATATTACTTGGGGGTTTTAAATTTCACAATATATCATTCTTAGAGGTTGGATATGAAATGAAGAAATCTCTTCCGACACTATGTATCAGCCTAAGTTTATTATTCTATGACAAGTCTGATAGAACCCTATTACAAGGGTATATTAGTAATTAGTTAGGGAGTTTGTCAGGGTATTTTAGTTATAAATAGGGAGAGTGGGAAAGGGGAAGGGTAGGCATTAATTCAGTGAGTTTTGGTTTAGGGCTTGAGTGAGAGTGCTCAGGAAAGGGTAGGGTCCAAGTTCCTCAAATTACTTGATTTATCTTACTGTTTTGTTACCTTTCATATTTCAATACATTTGAGTTCTATCAAGGTCTTTGGAGCTTTAAGAGAACTAAGGAGTCCTGATGTTGCGTGTTGACTTGTTGTAGATTAAAGGAGTTCCTCTAATAATTAAAGGCATCATACCTTCCTTCTGGCGCGCGCCTACTGATAACGACAAAGGTGGAGGTTCATGTAGTTATTTATCCTTGTGGAAAGCTGCCCATATTGACAGTCTCTCTTTCTCTGCTGAAAGATGTTCCATACTTAGTACGACAGAACATTATGTGAAAATCGCTGTCGTTTTTCTCGGTGTCGGGAGTGATGATCAGCAGGCTTCTTCCCCTGACTCAGAGAAATCAAATGTCTTAATTCGAGTGGATATGACTTACACAATTTTTGGATCTGGGGATGTGATTGTGGACTGCAATGTACAACCTAGTCCAAATCTTCCTCCTTTGCCCCGTGTGGGAGTCGAATTTCATCTAGATAAATCCATGCACCAGGTCAGATGGTACGGAAGAGGGCCGTTTGAGTGTTATCCCGATCGAAAAGCAGCTGCTCATGTTGGAGTTTATGAGAAGAATGTGTCTGAAATGCATGTCCCATACATTGTCCCTGGAGAATCTTCAGGCAGGGCTGATGTCAGGTGGGTAACTTTTGAAAACAAGGATGGTGTTGGAATCTATGCCTCAATATACAGAAACTCGCCGCCTATGCAAATGAGTGCAAGCTATTACTCCACAGCAGAACTCGACCGGGCAGTACACAATGAGGATCTTGTCGAGGGAGACGACATTGAGGTAGTTATTTCAGTTATATCTGTATATCTAACTTCTGAGCTTACGATTGTCTATTATTCTTTTACCACTGAGAGTTTGCACAAGTTGCTTAAGAATGTTCTGGTTTAACCCATGTTATAAGTTGCTTGTTTGTAATTAAGCAATCAATCGACTTGTAGATATTCTCTGATTTGATTCTTCGGTTGGCTTTTTACTCATCCTCTGCATTCTGAGCTTAGTTTCATCATGGTGTCGTGTAGGTTCATCTCGACCACAAGCACATGGGTGTGGGAGGAGATGATAGCTGGTCTCCCAGTGTACATGATGAATATTTGCTTTCTCCAGTGCCATACTCGTTCTCGATCAGGTTCTATCCGGTAACTCCATCCACTTCTGGCTATGATGCTTACAAATGCCAACTTCCATTGTAGTGAATTTGACATCAGCATTCAACCAAGTAAAGAACCTGTAGTAATCGATATTGGTTTGCCAGACTGCATTATTTTCCTTTCTCCCCTGGGTCTCTCTAGATGTAATGTTCAGTAGAATCTCTTTCGGCCCTGACCCAAAGACGAGGGACGATGCATACAAGTTCTCGGTCGTCTATGGGTCACTATTAACAAACATTACAAATAATGGCAATGTTGCTATGGATTCAGGTCAAAGTGAATTTGTATTGATCTTATTTGAGATGAGGAATGTCCCATTGTTTGCTGTTTTCTTCCCATATTTGCATCAGTAAGATTTTTCTTTTATGATTGATGTAGAATAAAATACATTGATGTTAGAGTTGATTTGATTACTGGGCTCTAAAATGAAGAAGATTTTGAGGTGCCTCTAAGAACATGTGGGCTTTAAAAAACGTGAAAGTTGGACTCGGAAACTGCTAAATTTTAGTCTGAATAGTTATTTATGTAATTCTCATGGAGCTGCGGCTTTGTCGACGCCAATTTATCGGTTCAGGACTAAAATAGATAAATTTGAAAGTCGAGGGACCAAAATGGACATTTTAAAGTTGTATCAACTTTCATCTTAAACTTTCAATAATTCTGTCTCTTCTAACAATAAAGGTAAACCAATAGACTTAGAATTATATCATAAATTGATAGGTTAAAGTTGTAACATTCAAAAACTCAAAAGATCAAATAGATACATTAGTAAAAATTAAATGTCAACCTGAGCATAGTTCAACTGATGAAGATATTTACTTTCAATTAAGAGGTTAGATGTTATTGAACTCATATAAAAGTAAAAATTAAAAACCAAATAGTTATCAAGACGGAGCCTAAATTGGTTGTTTCTCATCATGAAGTCTTTCTCAAGTATGTATGAGGATAAAAAGTTATAACCATCCTTTGGAAAGAGACATAGTGATTAGTGGCAATTTACAAATACTTTTTATGGATAATATTGTATTTCATGTCAAATTACAAATTTTTCTTAACAAATAATTAAAATTTGACTTTTTTCCCCTCCAAACGATAGTGTCTATTTAGCTCTTCAAATTTTAAAAAATCAACCATGTTACTAAACTCATAGGAAAAATAAGCGATGTTTTAATACAACGACATAAATGATAGTAGGCCAACTTGATAAAATTAAAAGCAACCTGACCCTACAATTCAATTCATTTTAAACTTATGTCCAAAAAAAACATTTTAAACTGAAATTTTTGTCATGTTCACTCTTTGTTTATTTCAAATGGCTTATTTCTATGTACTATCCACCAATTAAGTTATATTGATATTTGTTTTTTATTTTTTGAGTTTATACAACATATAAAGGTGAACTATGCTCAAATTGGTCGAAGATATTGTCTTGACCAGATGAACTATGCTCAAATTGGCACGATGGTATTTATTTTTGTTTTTTAAAAAAAAAAAAAAACATTTCATGTCATTAAGATAAAAAATTATTCTCTCAATGAATTTATTATCAATTATCATGACGCAATGGTCAATTTTGCAACCAAACCACTTGGGTCCATTTTTTTCAAAGTTGTTCCCATCCTCCATTAATCTTCAAGTTCGAGCAGGAATCCAAGCTCCAATGGCGATGTCGTCGTCTTCCTGTGCGGCGGCGGACTTGATAGTGAGGAACGCACTCATTTTCACCAGCGATGATTCTCTTCCTTTCGCCGATTCCATGGCCATTCTCAACCGCAGGATCCTTCGTGTTGGCACCTATTCCGCTGTCCAGGTTCTTCAAACTTCTTCTCATCCCTCTTCCTTAATTCTTTTACAAGACGCGTATGGAGTTATGTAGTTGGAATCGAGAGATTTGAGCTTAGTGGTTCAAGAGTTTTCCGCTGTTTTCGAGCTTAGATTCTACTTGAACTCTTATTTAACTCCCTTTCACTTTCACATAAGGCATTGTCGGGACTTTTGTAGTTTCTAATGATTGTAATGAATAGTAGAGGAGAATTCTGGAGTTGTTATTGCTAATGTTTAGTTTCTTCTCCCTTTCAAACTAGCTTACTCCCCATTTGAAACGAGCTTGAGTTTTGAGAAATTGAAATATGTTCTCCATTCTCTTATGTAGTATTGCGTCATTTATGTGAATTCAGGACTTGGTCGGACAAGGGACAAAAGAGTTGAATCTCGGGGGAAAAATTGTGGTTCCTGGATTTATTGATTCACATGGCCACTTAATTTATCAAGGACTGCAGGTTTTAGTGAAGCTTCATGTATCTCAACTAATTGCGTTATTAACAGCCTGAATTCCGCTTCCCTTGTTGAACAGTTTTCAGTTTTATTTCAATGGAATCTCCATATGCCTTTATATCGATGTCTCAAAATTTTGATTTTCGGGTTTTTTTTTGGGGGGGCTGTCCTCATATGAATCAGATGAAGCAAGTGAACCTTCATGGTGTAAATCATAAAAGCGAGTTTGTGAGCAGGATTGCAGAAGCAGCTAGAAGTAATTTTCTCTCTTTAATATAGTTCACGAATCCTGTGAAAAATGTTGTCGTACTCATCAAATGTCTTCGGGTGTTGGTTACAAATGTATGGTGCTCTCATGTTTTCAACCTGGTATATTATGATCAAATGATCTTCCTAAATTTCCATTTGTATTTAGCGTGTTGGTTCCATGTAGCTGTACATAGACAATGAATAGATTATATGCTTTTACATGAGTGCTAGCCATTTGGCTGGTGCAAAAAAGAAACACAAAACAAAAGAATTTTTTATGATAGGTTTTGATTTGGGTGGGATTTGTGGAGGTGAGGACATGTCTATGTTTTTTCTTGGTTTCTGTTTCTTCAATGTTTAGATGTTCTCGTTTTTTCAATTATAAATGACTTGGATGGATATTTTTATCGGGACTTCTAGATCCCAATTGAAGAACCTCTCCTGCAGTCTAGAACCTCAAACGTGCTGCCTTTTCAAAAACCATAGTGAGTATTCCAAGCCCATTTGTTTGAAATGTGATTTCACTGGAAGACATTCCACTCTTCTGGCTTAAATTGGTGATTTCTTCAGTTAACTTCAGAGTTCTTGGTGAAACTGCAATATTTCATGCACCTAATCCCTAGTTGAAAGTTAAAAGTTTTCTGGGAATTGCTGCTATCCTATGGTCAGTTCTGGTTTAAGCGATAGCTTGAGGGTGTCTTATCCTATTTTGTACTTGTTTTAAAAAACAGTAAGAAACAAACCTTTAATTCAAGAGAAAAAGAAAGGTGAACTCAAAAAAAGAGAATAAGAAAGGTACATGGGGTGGTAAGAGACATTCATCCAAGGAACCTGGGAGATTGGAAAGGACTCCCAATTGGTCAAATGTAATGAAAAAAAATTATTAGGAAACTCTTACAAATAAAAGACTCCTACCCTATTAGGCATTGTAAAAGAAATAGAATACCTAGAAACGAACAAGACTTTCCTCATAACGGGAAACTCTTCTATTTTCTTTTATAAACCTTCTTCTTATAATGTTAGGCAGTGTTTTAAAAGGCGCATCCAGGCACGCGCCTAGGCACGCCTAGGCGCAAGGCGCATGTGAAGCGCCTCGCCTCGAAGAAGCGAGGCGCTGGTAAGAAGGCGCTGCCTAGGCGCGCGCCTTGCATGAAGCCCCTGAGGCGCACGCTCCATGCGCCTCTAGGGATTATTGAATTTCATTTGTTTTTTAAGTTTTTAAGCCCAAATTGTGTGTTTAGGTTGGTTATTATTTAATAAAAAAATTGTAAAACCTCCAAACGCAAGCGAGACCCCCGTACTTGGTCATTCGAAGCGCTTGATAACAAATTCAAGCCAATATATACTGTGTTTTTTACTTCTAAATAATTGATTATAATATTGTGGGCTTGTACGTGATGATTAGAGCCTTCTAATTTTGAGCTTTATAAAAATATTCAGACACTAAGAAAGGAAATTGGGTATTGGGTGGTGGATGGAATAATGATCTTTGGGGAGGTGAATTGCCAATGGCTTCTTGGATTGATGATGTTACGCCATCTAACCCTGTAAGCCATCTCTTCCTTCAATGTGACTACTCTTGAAATATATCACGTGTCATCTATTTTACATAAAAATTCTGTTTACAGGTTCTTCTGTCAAGGATTGATGGTCATATGAGCTTGGCTAATAATGTGACACTTAAATTGGCTGGAATCACTAATTTAACAGAAGATCCAGAAGGCGGGACTGTAGTGAAAACTACTGATGGAGGTATTGTTTTACAGTATGGTTGAGATTTTAAAAATTGTAGGAAACAGAAGTATGTTAACAATGAAAATAATTTTGGAGAAATAAGAGTTCGGGCATCTTTTATATTACAAGAATAATTATTTTGAAAAAATTGATCTTAATGAGGCCAAATGAAATTATCTATAAAGTATTTTCTACACCCTGTAGATCCTACTGGATTGCTGATTGATTCTGCAAGGAAGTTGGTCTTACCTTTTATTCCCGAGGTTACAGTGGAGGAAAGAAGAGAAGCATTGATAAGAGTCAGTAATCTTGCTCTGGCTAGAGGTGTTACAACACTAGTTGATTTTGGAAGATATTATCCAGGAGAATCAGTGAAATTATCGTGGGAAGATTTTTCAGGTAATTTTTGTATTGTTATTCAATGGATAGCCATGCTAAATCTGTGTTTTCTATGTCAGTAATCTTGCTCTAGCTAGAGGTGTTACAACAGTTGATTTTGGTAGATATTATCCAGCAGATATAATTACTTCTTTGCTTTCTATTTTCATGTAGTAAACCTTTTTTTTTTTGTGTCAATAATTTTAAATGGGCAGATGTGTATCAGTGGGCAGATTCTTCAGGGAAGATGATGATCAGAGTTTGCTTATTTTTTCCAATGGAAACATGGTCATCTCTACACGTATGACACCCAAAAGAATGTTATTTAAATGATGTTCGTCATATTTCCCAAGTTTGCATTGCTAACTCTAATAATAATTCTTCTCTGGAATATATATTCAGCTTTTTGAGGATGTGCTGGTTAATTTTACAATAAGAAGCATGGAGACAAACATAAACATGCAAATCAACATAGATATGGGCTTTCCTTATTGAATAGAACTTTTTGTAAAGGATTTTATTTGTCAAGTTATCCATGTTAGAATTTGTGTGAACTTGAGCTACGTTTAGATTAGGTAAACCTTTATGCTTATTTGTCCACCACAAAGAATTTCTAACATTTCTTTGACGGGGATTCTTCATTTGGCCACTTGTTGATTTTCAATTGTTCAGTTAACCCAACATCGTTCAATTCATTCATTTTACAGGTTTAATAATGAGTGAAATGTTAAATTTTGTGCTGAAGTGATTACTTGTGTTCTTTTTTAATGTAACATATTCTAATTCATCATTTAAGAGGAATAGATTTCACCATATCCATGTACAAGTGGCTTCTAAATGCTTTCTGAAAATATATATATTTTGATAGCTTTCTGGTATTTATAATAACTCCATTTTCATTTCTCCAAAATAAGTCCACCATATTGTAATATGATGGTTGCTTGTTTAATTATTTAAAGGTTCAGCTTTATGTTTTTTCGCTATTTCTTTTAGAATAGTGTTGGATGCTTATTTGACCCGATCACTTTGAATAGAGCTCACCAGAATTTGTACATATTTTTATTGATCAATTGTTAGGGTATCTCGTTAAAGTTTTTATACCTTTGAGGGTCTTTGCTTCAATCGACTGTGCAACAACCTTACCTGTACAGGCTCCTTCAATCACTTTAACTGCTTTAGTATCTCCCTTGTTTGTTGTTGCTTCTAACATTTCTTTTATCCCATCCAGGATCTTATTCACAAAATTGGACAGGTTGTGAGCCCATGGATTTACTTGGGTGGTGTCAAGGGTTTTGCTGATGGGTCTTTAGGTTCACATACTGCTTTGTTTCATGAGGTGAGCGCACCACTAGGCAGGCATTTGAGTCTGATATGTTCAAAGTTGAAACATTCATTTGAAGTCCATAGCTAAAGTCAAGATCATGTGGTCAATGATCATTTGCGGTTTCTCTTTTAGGGCCAAACTTTTAATTTGGTTCCTACTACTTTATGATGATAATTGTCATATTGAGCTTTTCTAAAACAGAAGTATCTTCAACGTATTCATCTTTCTAGTAAAACTCTTGTTATACATTGTTTCCAAATTATGTGGCTTGTAGTTTAGTAACTATTTATGTTACTAACCATGCAGCCTTATGTTGATGAGCCTGATAACTGCGGCATGCAAATGACAGAACGTGAGAACCTTTTCAACATGACCATGGAATCAGATAAATCTAAGCTTCAGGTCCTTTTTTTCCTTCTCTGTTATTGTTTATGATTCATCTAAATAAGCGTGATTGCAACATGATGATTCAATAGGTTTACCTTAAATTTGGTTCAGGTTGCTATTCATGCCATTGGCGACAAAGCAAATGATATGATCCTCGATATCTACGAATCTGTTATTTCCACAAATGGACCAAGGGATCGAAGATTTAGGGTAATGTGTTCTAAGAAATAGGGAAGCTGATTAATGTCTTGATAAATATATCTCATCATTATTTTTTGTTTCTCATGAGTAGGTTGAGCATGCTCAACATTTGGCACCTGGAGCTCCTGAACGATTTGGTAAACTAGGGATTATTGCTTCAGCCCAGGTCTCTTATTGTTCTCACACGGGCTCTCTTTTGACATGTTTGTCTCCATTTTCAAACTCTCTGATTAAGGATTGATATTTGGGCTGTGGGGCATGAATAATATCAACCAAAAAAAATATTTGTAGAAACTATCCACCATGAAAAGCTTATGCTGTGGCTAAAAGTGTTTTTACTTCTTCACTTTGGGTGTCGGTGATTATGCTCTCTTCGCAGTTCACACAGTTGACAGTTCTACTTTTGCAATATTGCATGATTGTATGTTAAGTTCTGATAGCTTATGTAGTCTGTTAGTTTCAGTATAAAATTTGACCTACTCGTAAAATGTTCTTTTAACAAAACTTTCATATCTAATTAAAGTTATACTTCTAGTCAATTTTCTCATATTATGAACAGAGTATGGGCAAATTTAAATGGGTAAAAAACATAGAGGGTTTTTCATTGTCTTGGACAAAAGAAGAGGAAAAGATCAACCGCATTTTAATTGACCTAAGTAGATATTATAAGATGTAATCAAAGCTCTTTCTGATGCTTGTGTAAGATTGTGAGCCGTTCCATGTATTGATTATCTGTGGAGATTATTATCTACACCATTTTATCTTTAATAATTTATTTGCATTGTCAAAACCCTTTTTTCCATTTTTCTCTTCTTTAAGTTCATCTTCTTCTTCCGTTAGTTACTAGTTGTCCAAAACATTTAGAGGTTGTTTGGGACGTGGGTTATAATAGTCTGTGGAATACTCTACACTCCAAATATAGACTATTATAACTCAGACTAAATAACTCTGCATCTTAAACACATATTATATAACTCCACAGATTATTATCACCCACAGACTATTATAGCCCACTCAATGCCCCAAACAACCCTTTAAATTTTAATAAGCATTCCTTTTAGTCTGATTTACAGTTTGATTTTAACATTACTATTTAGCACGTTGGTAGTTCAGCATTACTTTGGTAGTTTCATCTATTTATATTGATGTCTTATCTATTTCTTGGCAGCCAGAACACCTTCTGGATGATGCAGAGTCTGCAACAAACAAACTTGGGGCACAGAGGGCTCAGAAAGAATCTTTCTTGTTTCGATCACTGCTAACTTGCAAAGCATGCTTAGCATTTGGTTCTGATTGCCCGGTGAGCTCTGTGACATTTTTATAACTTAAATACTACATAGGTTTAATCCTTTGTACTTCTGTTCTTAAAAATTCTAATTTAGAAAAAAACTTATAAATTTCATATATATATTAAGTTGAAGATTTAAGATTGCTTCTTGTGTGTAGGTTGCAAATATCAATCCATTGGGTGGTATCAAGACTGCAATGAGAAGGATACCTCCAACCTGGGATCACGCTTGGATTCCATCAGAGTGCCTCAAACTCGATGAAGCACTAAAGGCGTAAGCAACACTCTGAAATCACTTTCTTAAATGTACCTGTTTAGTTCGCTTTTGTTTGTTTCTAATGCTAAGGTCTGTTCGGCATTTATAGAAGCAATGCAGTTTTCTCAGTTATTAGCCTTATCAAATATGGTGCCTGACCTAGCGTAGAGATGAAAAAAACACATATGGGACCTACCTCAAATGGAGTGGAAAATCCTTGTGTGAAATGGAGACGGTAAAATAATTTATAAAATTTTATTTCCACGATATGGACTGTGATTGGGATTACATTTCTTCACCCACCCAAACCCTACCCGACCCAAGTCTTCTCAATTATAATTGTTCATTTTAACATTTATTTATAAATAAAAGTGTTAAGTACTTAAGTATTTTTAAAATTTTAATTATTTATATATTAGTAACAGTGTTGAGTATTCCTCCACAAGGGGCTGAATACTGCTGAAAAACTGGGAGAAAAAGAGTCTGAACTCATGCCTATAGCCTGGTTGTTGTCCTTTGTGCAAACATTTGGATGAAAACCAGGGATGTCCTATTTCAATGTTCTTTACAGAGGAAAGAGTGGAACATATTATTTCATTACTTCAACCTATCTTGGGTGTTTGGCTTATCGGCCAAAAATGGTAGACTCGATTATTACTTGGCCATAAGTTTAAAGGGAAAGCTAAAATCCTTTGATGAATTCATAAATGCTTTTTATTTGGGTGTTCTGTGTTTTCTTTTGTAAACTCAGGAGGTCTAGACTTTATATGCAACTTTTTTTCTCAAAATCAATTCAATCATAGAAAAGTGTTTCCTTTTAAAAAAATTAAATAAATAAGCTGATGCATAATAGAAAAGTTATTTAAATTTCTTCATATTTGGCTTACTGATATATATTTTCTATATATTTAATTTTGATTTATTTTTTTATTTACAAAATAATAAAAATGAAAAACAGAATTGGGAAGTTTTTTCTTCATGAAAAAAACCCTATTGGGAGATATCCTAAACCTGTTCTGATTCTCCAAAAACATTGGGTGAGGATAGGAGTTAAAAATCTCTATGGGGTCAAGGCCCAGTTCCCAACCTGTCTGTTGTCATCCCAACATGGATTTGAGTTGCTGCCATTAGTTAATGTTTCAAAGGAGGCTCAGACCAATAGGCTCTCTTGATATAGCTGCAAATTCAGAAATGTTATGCAGGATATTTTTCATCTGTTTTTTAATACTGGAAAGTCTTTTCCATTAGTAGGTAATTTGCAAGGTTTCAAGTAAGCATCACTTTCCTCTCTTTAATGAAATCAACTTCTATTCAAGAACATTTGCACATCAACCCTGCAGGTATACGATATCCGCTGCTTATGCATCCTTTCTTGACAAAGAACTCGGATCTCTGTCCCCAGGAAAGCTTGCAGATTTTGTCATACTATCTACAGATTCATGGGACAAGTTCGCAGTGGAAGGATCTGCTTCTATCGAGGCAACATATACTGGTGGTGAACAGGCCTATCCTTGAAGGTGCGTGCTTATTTGCTAAAGGATGCATAGTTATTAGACATCACTTGGAATTCAAAACTCGCTTTAGCTCTAAGATAAATTCATGCATAAGTGACCATCTGTATACATTAATCTCGAATTTCTTTGACATAATCACTATTTGCTGGTCAATAATGCATGTGAATGTTAACATGGAAAGCACATGTCTATGCACATAACAGTTCAAGGTTCAATGTATGCTATGACATTCACAATCAGTGTTATTTTCTTGTTTTCTAGTTAGGACACTGCCTTTAATGACGTTTAATCAATGTCATTTTCCTTGCACTTTTTTATGTTTTTTTTGTTCTTTGTTAATTGCTCCAGTAATTACCCCTTAGCATATTTTTTTGGCTCATCACTCCACTAATTATTAGCTGGAATTTTGTCTGAGGACTTTTGTATTTGCTTGTCTGAAATTTCTATTTGGCTACAGTATCAATCTGTTTCTTTTAAAAAGATTGCCTTTTGCTATAATTGTTTAGGTTCCTGATAGTAGATAAGATTATTTCGCTGTCATGTTTTGCTTATATGCATCAGTATGGCCAAAAATTAAGAGAAAAGGGAAGTTTTTGTTTCAATGGGATTTATTCTAAATTCCTTAAATGGCAATAGTGAAAATTGGTGGTAAAAAGTTTAATTTAAAAAACTATTGATGATGAATTTAAGGTTGAAATATGGCGTTAATCTCATGGTTCATTTTCATCTCAAAGCTTTTGAAATTTTGATTTTGGTCTAAGGGCCATTTTTTTTTTTGGTTCCACTCTCTTTTAGTTCTTAAAATTTTAAAATCTTAATTTTAGCCATTCCACTCCCATAAAAGGGTACAATTAGTCCTAAATAAAGGGTAGGATCAGTCTTTATCATATGACATTCACTTTAATGGTTAATTGTGAAATCTAATACAAGTTGAGTAAAATTTGAATTTTTAATGGTTAAGAAATTGAAATAGAAATTCGACATAATATTCCGAGGACAAAATTGAAGTTTTAGGAAGTTCAAAGTCCAAAATGAAAAAGTAAGAGGGTATGAATGAAAACAATGTTTTTCTTTTTTTCATTTATTTTTCACACTCTTAAAAATTCAAGATTTTTAAAAATATAGTTAATGGTGGCATATAAACAGTTATTTTAGAGAACGATAAATGCAAAAATAAATAAAAAGATATATATATTTTTCCTGTGTCCTAGGAAAACTACTTAAAGAAATCTTCAACATTACATTTTTAGCATTAAAAAAAAAAAACAATACTTGGTTGCATCAAAGGTGTAGCAATCTTCTTCTCTCTCACCATTCAATCCTTGACAATAAGGAGAGAAAAAAAAGAAAAATATTTTATCTCCTACACCCGAGAGTGCAGTTAGGTATTATTCTAAAAAAAAAACTATTGATTGTTTATGTAAAATATATTACAGTTTTCAGTGTATTAAGTTTTTAACTTGACCTCTTCATTCCCAAATTATTCTTTGAATTTGTTTGGTACCCATCAAATCGGGGAAAAGATGATTTGAAATGAACTTTATTGTCGTTTTTCAAGCACAAATTTCATTTTTCAAATAAAAATCAAAACAAGAAGTTGGCTTTGTCTGTTTTGATGGGAAAAAAAACTATACATAAAATTTAATTTCTTCGGTCCAGTTTAATAACCATTTAATTTTTAAAAAATAAGTCTATAAATACTACTTCTACTAATGAGTTTTCTTAATTTGTATTTACTTTTTACCTATGTTTTCAAAAATCAAGCCAAGTTTTGACAACTAAAAAAGTAGTTTTCAAAAACTTGTTTTTGTTTTTGGAATATGATAAAGAATTCAAATCTTTTCTTAAGAAAGATAAAATCTATTGTAGAGAAATAATAAGAAAATAAGCATAATTTTCAAAAAATCAAAAACTAAATGGTTATCAAACCAAACCTTAATATTTTCAATGAGTAAAGTAAGTTGGAAAGTATTGTTTTGCAATAGTGTCCAAGAAAAAGAAAAAAAAAAATTGTGTCAATTTTCCAAAAGTGTCATCGGATATCAAACTTTTTTATAGTTGTTTTCAGTTGAGATTTTAGAATAAACTTAACTTGAAAATAACATTAAAAGTGTTCTTAAAAACCACAAAAATCATATTTTAAATAGTAAATTTTAAGTGCACAAAAAGTTGTAAAGAGGGTGGACATTCTCGTTTAAGCACAATTCTTCAAAACAATTTCAAGAAATGTTTCACAAAGAACAAACTTGAACAATACCTTAAATGTATGCATGCTCAAATTATTAATACATGTGTTACCGATCAAGAGATCAGAGGTTTGAATTCTCTCACCCGATCACCCCACATGTTGTTCAGCTAAAAGAAAAAACCTTAAATTTACTTTTAAATTAAAATTTCTTAAAAAAAACAATACCCCATTTGATAACCAATTTTGAAAGTTGTAATTGTTTTCTCACAATTTCTTTACTATGATTTTATCTTTCTTATGGAAACATTTGAATTCTTATTACAAAAACAAAAACAAGTTTTTAAAAATTATTTTTTTTAGTTTTCAAATTCTTGCTTGAATTTTGAAAATATTTGTAAAAAATTGATAACAAAAGAAAGAAACTCATAGGTGGAAGTAATATTTATAAACTTAATTTTTGAAAACCAAATGGTGTTATCAAATGGGGCCTTAATTTTTGGATTTTTGTTTTTCAAAATTAAGCTTATAAACACTACTTCCACCTATGTTTTTCTATCTACTTTTTAAGAACATTTTTAAAATCTCAGTCAAAATTTGAAATCTAATGAAGTAGACATTGTTTGATAATCATTTGATTTTTTTGTTTTTGTTTTTGAAAGTTAAGCATGTTTCCTCACAATTTCTTTACAATGGTTTTCATCTTTCTTAAAGAAAGATTTGAATTTTTAGTCAAATTCCAAAAACAAAAATAAGTGTTTAAAAACTAATTGTTTAGTTTCAATTGACATGAATTTTGAAAACATTTGTCAAAAGTAAATAACAAAACAAAGAAATTCATAGTTGAAGAATAAGTTTCAAAAACAAAAAACCAAGATCAAATGGTTATCAAATAGGACAGTAGTTTTTAAAAACTTATTTTTGTTTTTATTTTTGAAACTTGGCCAAGGAATAAAACATGTTTTACAAACAAAAAAAAAAGTGAAAAATATCCTAAAAAGATGATGAGAAAGCAAACATACTTTTTTAAAGTCAGAAATTAAAAATTAAATCATTATCAAACGAGGCTAAATCATTCTCGACTTTATCGAGTCTACAATTTCTAGAGGGGGAAAAAGGTAAAGCATGGTATGTAGTAGTAGTAGTAGTATTGGTTAGGTGAAGATAGGAACAAGAAACAAGAATGGTGGTGTGATATTGAAGAGAAGACCTAAAAGAATAGGAGAAGTAGAATAGGTGGTTAGTGTTAGTACATAGTCCTATTAGCCCATTTCCATTTTTCTGTTCAAATTGAAAATTTGGTTGGTTTAAACTTTACCATTCCAAGCCCACTTTTTAGTTTTTACCTTTGAATTTACTTCTTTATGCCTATCCCTTACTCCTCTTTTACCCTACTCTCCTCCCTCTTTCTTTTTCTATCTCTATCTCTACCTAGTTTTTTACTTGTTTTCTTACATCTATTTATTTCCTATTTTTGATGTATAGTCTATAATGAAATTTTCATTTCTCTTCCGCCTCTCCTCATTTTCAACGTTGTTGATTGAAACCCCTCAACGAAAGGTTTGAAGAGAGAAAGATTCAATGAATGTGATATGTGAGATTGAGATCTTTCTTTTAACATAGTTATCTTTGTTATCATGTTACATTATCGATATGTTTATATGGAAGACTTTAGAAAATTAAATATTATGCTACAGCAAGAAAGATATACGTTTATATATATATATATATATATATATATATATAGAATAAAGTGTTGGATAATTATTTTTAGGTGATTGTGTTGGATAATGATTTGGTTTTGAGTTTTATATTTGTAGAAGTTAACATTGTTCATTAACGATTTCAATGTTATTTAGTTTTTAAAAATAGTTTCAAAATCCTAGCAAAAAATGTATGTTTGATTTTTTTTTAAAAAAAAAACCTTTGAAATTTAGTTTGAATGGTGGAAATGTTTTAAATAGTAGATTATGTGGAATAAAATAACTTTTAATAAACAAATTTAACTTTTAGAATTTTTTTTTTAAAAGCATAATTGTTTTTTTTAATTCAAGGGGAGATTCAAAACCTCTAATCTTTTGATTGATGGTACATATCAATTACTGTTAAACTATGCTCCCTTTGACAAGCATAATTGTTATTATTGACTCTCAATATTTGATATTATATTCATCTTATTCACTTAGAAAAATCCTTCAAAAGTTTAGTTTCCTTCTCAAGATTGATATATAAAATATGAATTTATGATTGGATTTTTTAACAACCCAACTAAATGAATACTTGAACTAAAAAAAAAACTAAATTAATGATCTTTTTATAAAATACTTTTAATAGCTTCAAAATTAATTCGAATGGGGATTACTTTCCCATCAATTAATCATTATTTACAGAATTATATTTATATTAAATCAATTTGAAAAATGTATATATATTAATGTCATGTAGACATTGTTACTTATTGCTCCTAAAATTCTTTGTTGCAATAAATGTTCCGCACCCTGTCACCACTGGGCACGGTGGGGGCCCAATTTTTTTTAGAAAAAAAGAAAGGTTTGTAGGTTAAAAAGTATATAATTTTTTTTAACTACAATATGGGGTTAGTAGATTCGAATCACAGACCTCTTGGTCGTTAGCATAAAAAGTATATAATTTTAAAGCTTATGGTTAAAAATTGTAATGTAAATAAAATTATTCCTCTGACAAAGTGTATCAGATTTATGTATACGTTCATCCAAAAAAAAAGTTATTGAAAATATATCCCTATTGTGACATTGATGGAAAATTTGAGATCTTTTTTGAAAATCTCTCAAAGAAAAAAATATATAATTTTTTAAGTTACTTTAGCTTTTAGTTTCAATCGTATATATGATGGAAAATTCTTTGGTTATGTGATATATTATGTCAATAATATGTGTATATAGGGTTTTATAGGGAGGAATATGGTTGACGACTATCGTCACATAAACTAGTAAGAAGAATGTTACATGGAAATGTACTTATAGATATGGTTTCTATCCAATTAGATTAATTGTATTATCTTTCATGATTAAGTCAAATCAAATTAGTGTAATTTCAAGGTCATCATATTGGTTAGGGTTGGAGTCTTTTTTTTTTTTATTCAAAACTAATGAATATTGGGTAAGGAAGAATAGGGTGAAATTATGCCTTATTACTGAATTTTAAGCGCAAACTTTTTTTTTTTTACACTAAGTTAGAAAATGGTTCAAAAACCAACTATAAATAATGAAATACTTGAAATTTAGTTGAAAAATTAGTAAAATAATACTTGAGCATGGCGACAAACAAAGTAGTAAAGAAATTTTTTGATAAAAATGGCAATAAAATGCATGGACTAACTAAAAAGAACCAACACAACGATAAATACTAACGTTCACAAAAATAGTCTAACTCAATAACAAGAACATCACATGTAGCTTGAAATTTTTTGTATTCAATTTAACCAAGTATTAATTTCATCACTATCGTAGGTTTAAGGCTCAATTTTATTAAATTAAAACTTTAAGGTTAATTTTGACCCTACTTCAATGGGTAGAAGGGGTTAAAAGAAACCAACTTTTTCCTTAACCAATAATTAGTGTTGTTAATGTTGTTTTTTTAAAAAAAAAATAATAATAGTCATACCAATTAAATAAAAATATCTTTTGTACTAAGATGACTTACAAATATACAAATTACACATACTATCGAAACATTAACGCAAATATAATTTTTTTTTAAGAAAATGCAAATACTATAAAAATATATTATATGCTAGTGATGGAAAAAGACCTATTTGATTTCACATCCTATTCATACAATTTAATTTTGTCACTCCTAACAATCTATAAAATTTGAGCCAACATTTTCTCATTTGCTTATAAAGATGGTCTATTCAATCTAATAATTATAGGAACAAGAACTTAAAAGTTATTTAGGTTCTTAATTAATTATTAGATTTAATGATTAGGACAATTTTAACAATGAATTTATATCATTATATATATTTTTTATAGTATGCATTTAATTTAGGTTCACATGTAGGGTATTCATTCTTGAACTTTATTTTATTTCTGATTTTGTCCCTAATGTTTAATTTTTTTTTTTTTTTAGTCTCTTGAATTTTTGTAACTTTTACATTTATTCCTTGTTATTTTAATATTCTCCCTGTTTATCTTTCTTCTCTAACTATTAAACATGCTATATCTTTTTTCTTTTTAAAATTTGAGTGAAAGTAAATAATATGTCCATATTGTCATGTTGAACTAATTGGTAATTATATATGTGGATATTAATTGAAAACATAATATTAGACCATGCCATTTATTATAAATTATTGGCTTAGATTTTAATAATATGAGCTAAATTTGCAAGTTACTAAGACTCGAGAGGGACTAATATATTAGACACAATAGTAAAGTTTAAGGACGAAAGTTGTATTTTAATATTTAATTTATATATTACTAAAACATTTTTTTTCTCTTTTAAAATATAAAAATATAGATCACACTTTATTATTATAATGATGGAGTCATAACAAATTCCATTTACAAACACTGTCACGGTTATCCAAAAGATTAAATTTTGGTTTTGTAGATGCTTATCTTGGATAGTATATGAATAAATGAAAGTGATTCCTAAGTACAAATTTATAAAAACAAAAATAATAAATTAAGAAAGCTTTCTTTTAGCTACTCATGTGAAACGTTTCACTCTATTAGAATAGCCTAATTGATAAAAATCCATTATTAAAAGTTCGAACCTCTAGATTCTCAATTATTTTACTTAGAAAAAATAAAAAAAGAAAACTAAGATGTTTATATGTTCTCTAAAATACTTTTAGAGTGATATGGATTCTCTATATCTTTACACCTTCAATGAGTAACTACTTATTTGTTTTTTTTAAACCACATAATCTTAATTAAGACTCTTAAGTGAAAAAACAATATTTTAATAAGGGTCTAAAAATTATGAAGTTTAGGTATATATTCCTAAAATATAAATTATGACTACACCTCTGCCATGATAAAGAGGAATAACTAATAATGTATTTTATGTTTACCATTAAATGTAAAAAAATATATATAAATTCTCTCTCTTTTTTCTGATTTTACTTGCGTGTATTATTGACTAATGCATTGTTAAAGGAAAAATAAAAATAAAGTTTATTATTAAATTAAAGAAATGTGGGTATGTTCGATTGTCTGACTTAAGACAATTTACAAATTCGTCTAATTGAACTAACTCTTGTAAGTCAAAATCGTTCAAGGTGAATTGATTGAAGTGAGAAATAACATTGCAAATCAAATTTGAACAACATTTGAAGGATAAAATTTATTATTATTATTAATTAGATGTTGGGCCTTAATAAAATACTATAACCTCTTTATAATTGTTTTATATTTATTTAATGCATGTTATATGTTTTATTATAGTATATGTACTAAATTTTATTTTTACCAAAAAACAAAAAACAAGAAACAGAAATAGTTATCAAACATGTTTCTATTTTTAGTTTTTAAGAAACAGAAACAACGGGGCCTAAAATAATGAATCAAAACTAGATAATTTTAATAATTCATACATGCTACTCTGTAAATTTTGACTCTTCATATTTTCTAACCGAGAAATACATACAAAATAATGTTGATAATAACAAAACTTTGAGATTTAAAAAAAATGAAAATATTATTCAAGAATAATAACCTAAGTACCATTTTTATAAAAAAAAAAAATGAAATACTAACATATTTTAAATTATGTTGTTCTTTTACATTGTATTTTTTTGTTTAAAAAAAGATTAACCAATTAAATTTACCTATTGGTAGAATATAGCTCAACGTGTTAAAATAGCAATTTCTCTTTTCTGGTAAATTTAAATTTTTACCCACGTTAAAATTCAAATATTGGAAAAAAAATTCACCCACTAGTAGGTTTTAATTATTTAAAATAAGCATGGTTATGGAGTAATTATTAGGTAATAAAAATGTGCCCATTCCCCCACAAGTGACCCATAAAAAGGAAAAAGAGATGCACTTAGGGGGGGTGAAAAAAGGTGAAAAGAAAAAGGATAAAAATAAGAAAGAGAGAGAATGAAATGTGTACTCAAATCCTTTTGATAGGGCATAGGGGCCTATGTTTGGAGGGTAGGGTTCCATTATAGAGGTTAGGTGGTCCATCCTCTATGGCTTATAGGTGTCTCTTTGGGTAACATTTGGATGAATTTAGGTTTGCCCATAATACACTTTGGAATCACTCTTTTTTTTTTTTTCTTCTTCTTCTTAAATACTTTTTGTTTTTTTAATTTTTTAATTTGTGTAATTAGGTGTGACATGTGTCAGTTTTTTATTTCTTAAGTTATCCCCACTTTCCACTTTTTTGAGTATTATGTTGCTATTATTTTCAATTAAATTATTGTCTAATAATCACTTACTTAAAATATCATTTTTAATGTCAATCCGAGCATAAGTAGATCACAAGACACTAATTATTATCTCAAATGTTGATAGTTTGATCTCCATCTCGCAATTGTTGAACTCAATAAAATAAAATAAAATATCATTTTTAGTGCCGAGTGAAGATTTGAACATTTAACATTTAAGACAGATGTAAGTGTCTTAATTAGTTGAGCTACTCAAGTTCACTTTATAACATTATCTCTATTTTTTTTATTTAGCTTAACATGTGGGGTAGATGATTTAAACCTTTGATCTGTTGGTCGAGAATATATGTCTTAACTAGTTTAATTGAGTTATGTTCAGGTTAGACATTATTTCCAAAATAAAGAAGAGAAGTTTGAATTTATAACCCTACTAATGCTAGATCACTTAAGCTATGTTTAAATTAATATTATTTAATTGGCATAGAATTGTAATCAAATACAAAAAGATTTATGAAATTAAGTAATATTATTAAATTTTATATTAAAAAATAGTAATAATACCAGAACATTGTACAAAAAAACATTATGACATTGTATATAATGAATTATAATCATAGAGGAAATTAGTAATTTTCAAGGATTTGGTATTGCAATTCCTAAAAAAAAAAAAATTAAATGGAACTTTTTTTCCCTCAAAAGTCATTTCATTACTCTCTTTAACAGTAGACTCAAAAAGAAAAATAAAATAAAATAAAATCTCTCTTTAACAATATGAAATTTTTTCTAGTTTACATCGAAATTCACATAAAGAGATGTGTCTTTTGGGTCCCATTTCTTACTTTAGATGAGTTAGGATGAACGTTTAAAAAAAAGGTTTTTTTTGTTTACTTATATTAATTTTATCTATATATTTTAAAAAATTAAAATAAAAATAAAGCACCTGAAACAAACTGCATATATTTTAAAGTTGAAAAAACTATGAACATGCTTATCTGATTATGAGTAATTAAAATAATTAATTCAATGTGAAGGAATACTAATATTCATCAATCAGCTTAATCAATTTCTATCTGTTTGTTTTTTTTCTTTCTGGTCTCTATCATGGTTTGGAACTGAGATTCTCCCTATATACCTAGATTAAAAGAACCCTTCATTCTTCTAAAACTATACCCTTATTTTTATTTTTTAATAAATTAATATGTGCATACATATGTTTATAATACGGATAGAAAAATGTGTCATGTTGATAATAATTAGGACAATCTGTGAGATTTGACCAAACTGTAGGGACAACATTAAAACTTATAAAATCAAATGAACTAAATTGAAAATAAGTTCCAATCATAGAGGACAAATTAAAACTTTAAAAATTGTAGGTACCAAATTAAAATTTATCTGAAATTATATAGATAAAATTTGTAATAAACTTCTATTGTTTTATACACGAAAAATGAAAAGAAAAAGGAAAGAAAGAAAGAAAAGAAAAACACTATTTTTATAATAATATAATATAGAGGTAGGTCTCAATTAGATCAAATCTTTTGTGGAATTAATAAAAACAAAAAATAGGATGATTACATTTGATGCAAGTGGAAGGCAAAATGAACCACCCTCTATTATTATATTATTTACATTTTACCATCCCAACTTTAGACCCAAAAAAAAAAGGAAAAAAAAAACCATCTCTTGATTTGATTGGACTTCCCTCTAAACAATAATACTTAATCATTAAACTTCATTTAATCAAATAAACATTAAATAGTGAAAAAAAAAATTAAATTACAAGTGTCACTAAATATCTTTAAACTTTAACAAGTTTCACCATGCCTATAAATTTTTAATTTTATATCTAAAAAATTTTTGAAGTCTCAAATTTGTGAATGTAAAAAAGATATAATTGATCACAATATTAAAAATTTAGAGATCTATTGAACACAAAATTGAAATTTTAATAAACTATTAGATACTTTATAAAGTTCGAAGATCTTTAAGTACAAAATTGAAAGTTCAGAAATTAAATAGACAAAAATTTAAAAGTTTAAGTAATAAACTTGTAATTATAAATAAATAAATATTAAAAAAAAAAAAAAAACAGAGAGAAATAGGTGAACTGGCCTCTCCTTTTCAAATCAAATACACAATACTCGTAGAGGCATAGCCATTATTTATTGTTATTCCCTTCCTCTCAAGGTAAAACAACTTTGTCACTGCAGAGTTTGAAGAATCATTCATTCCACTCCATCTTCTTCTACCTTTCTCTCTCTTCTCTGTTACTGTGAATTCCACTCCATGAACACAGCAACACAATTCCAATTGCTTTTAGTCTAAGAAATTTATTCTTTTTTCACCATTCACCCACACTGCAAAATCCCCACCCCTCCGATTTCATCATTTACATACTGTTCTGCCCTTCTTAACCCAAATCAGAAACACCCTCTTTCAATTTGAATCAATCGTCTTCTTTACACAGTTTTTGAATCGACAGAGCAATGTTGGGTCTCAGAGACGTTCTGTTTATAGCTCCGACGCCTTCTTCTCTTCACCAACAGACCCAAATCCTTTCTTCCGATCATCACCCATCTCTTCCTCTGCCCTCCTCGGCTGCTCTCGGCGTCAGCGTCGGCATTTTTCCACTTTTGGCGGCAACCCCATGTCTCCCGCCGCCGCCCAATCAGACGGCCGAGGAAGTTAGCGATCGTAGTCGGAGTTTGGAGAATCTGAAGAGAACTCAGGATTTTGGGTTTGGGTTTGGGAAAGGGGATTCGTTAATCGGCGGCGGCGGAGGCTCCGACGAGCTGGTGAAAGGCGACGCCGGCGACGGTTCCATGGCGGTTTGTAGGGACTGTGGAAACAGAGCAAAAAAGGAGTGTGAGTATCGGAGGTGCAGGACTTGTTGTAAGGGACGTGGGAATCATTGCTCTACTCACGTGAAGAGCACGTGGGTGCCGGCGTCTCGCCGACGTGAGCGGCAGATGTTGGTGGTGATGGACGGGGTCGCCACTGCAAGTGGCGACGGTGGTTCTTCTGGTTCTTCCTCTGCTGGTGCCAAAAGGCCTAGAGTTTTGATTCCTTCACAGAGTACTGCCGCCGCCGTCGCCGCCGCCGCCTCTCACGCTTCCACCTCCAATGCCACCACCCCCCGGAGCTTTGAAACAACCTCTAACCATCAAGGTAAATCTCTCTCTCTCTCATTTCTCCATTTTCATTTTCTTGTGTTTCTCATCAAATTCAGAATCATAAGCTGTATGTTTGTTCTCTCTGTTTCTCTCTGTGTGTAATGATTTGGCTATTTATTTCTTATGTATAATGTTAGATTAGTTCTAATACTATGTTCTTCAGTTTCAATTTTTCATTTGGATTCATAACAACGCAATTAGACTCTAAATGATTTTGATTTTAGTTCTCTCTTTGAAGATCTTGCAACAACTTTGAATATTTTGTTCAAGTAACTTAAACGTGTTCATAACACATATTCATTATGTATGTTATTGAAAAACTTAACAATCTTTTCATGTTTCTCACTCTGTTTTCCTCTTAATCTTAGTGGGAAAATGGGAGTTTTTTTTTTGTACAATGAGTTGAATTTAGTTGCTTCCATGGCTAAAACATATGCATATATTCAGTTGAGTGATCTAGTTTGGAAGAGTGTATTCATTTTTCTTCCTCAAATCTGTTCTGTTTCTTGATTGTTTTTCTTGAGGAGAAGTGCTTTTTCTAAAACCACCTCTTGGAACTCTCATGGCTTTTGACAACAGATGCAAGCTTCAAGAAGTCGTTACCGGGGCAAGTTCGGGCACCGGCCGTGTTCCGGTGCCATAGAGTGACAGCCATTAGCAGTGGTGAAGGGGAGTTAGCTTACCAAGCAACAGTCAACATTGGTGGCCATGTCTTCAAAGGCTTTCTCTATGATCAAGGAGTTGATGAAAAAAATGGATTCCCATCTCTTTCACACCTCCATTTGGAAAGTGGTAACCATCACAGGGAATAGAGACATTCCTCCTCTTCTTTCTTCTCCAATTCTCCCGCCTGAGGATTACCCGAAAACTCGGTCTCAGCCCCTTGAAAAATATCATATCTCTACTAGGATTCAGTGATCTGTTATGTTATCTATAAGTTCTATATAGTTACTTTCATGGTAGTAATGCAACGATTATGCACTACATAGAACACGAAATCTTCTATTCTATAATTTTCTAGCCTTAAAAGCTGGGGTTAGTGTAAAATTTCTCCAAGTCCAATGATAGTTGGATACTGATCTTCTGTATATTGCTAAGAAGATGTGTAACTTTCATCGATCCAAACTTCATTAAACATCTTCTGTAGCAAGCTAGCTTGTCCTATCTCATGACAGTTGTATATTATATGTTGGGATACAAGAGTTCAATCTCTTGTTTGATTGTCTATCTCGGAAAGTTTTACGAAATGAACATAATCGTTGGTCTTCGAACAATAGAACATCGAGCATCTTCTCGTGATTGCCACCATGGCGGGACAGGCAAAATGTGTGCAATGTTCCTTTCTTCTACATTACCATCTTTTACCTACAACTTCCAACATTTTCACTGATTTGGATATTTTCTAATTATGGGAGGGGGTTTCATTAAATGGAAGTCATTTATTTGATTGAGACGACCTCGATGGTAAATGTGTAGCAGGAACAGCAGGAACGCGAATGAGTAAAGTCGGACCCCACACGAACAATATAAGTAACTGAACTCCAGTTCCATTGCATCTCATCTCTAGCAAAAGTGAGAAGAGCAATGGAGATGAACACTAAAAACTGAAAGGTGGGAAGAAGAGGCAAACAGTCAACAATTACCAAAACTTGAAAACAATTGAAGGGAAGCATTAATGGAGGAGAGAAAAGATGAAGCAAAACAGTACAATATTTGGCCCTCAGCTGTTAAAGGGTTTTTTGCTTCTTAGATGAAGGTGCAAGCATTAACAAGAAGTCATGCATTAAAAGACATGAACAAAATCCATAGGCTCACAAGCTCACAATCACACCCCTTTTTGTCTTTTCATGTAGGAATTGTTGGCCCCTCATTGTACCAAGTGTAGGAGATTGACTCCAACTACATATCATTGCAAATGGCAAAAAGATGTGACAAGTGGTATGGGAAAAAGATGTTTGATAACCCATTGGCTCGAAAAACGAGGCTCGTCGCTAAACTAGATACATTTTAAAATCATGGGTTTAAACTATATTCGAGTGGATATATATGATATTGAATATCTTATATCCAAAATATCGTAGTATTAAGTTGTTGTCTAGTGAGATGAGTCGAGATGTTTCTTAAGAATAACAAACCAAACTCATTTTCTATATTTCGAGTTTGATTTCGCTCTCACTAGGTAAAATCATTCGTCCTCCCTTAGTATAACAAATCTTTTGATTTTTGCGGCCTCGAGATACCTTTCCAACAACAGAGGGTTTTTGGCTTTCTTTGCCTCTTGATATAATGCAATGAAATGAGTGAATGGACTAAGATGTGGTCCACAAATAGTGCTACTGTATCATTCTTGTATAATCATACAAGAAGTAATAGTAAGATATTTGAGGTATTTTAGTCGTTGAGAATAAATTGTAACAAAAGTTGTCGATGTGCATATTTCTAACAAAAGGACAATTTTGAATATTTAATAAATGAAGTCAATCTGAACATAGGTTAACTTGTTCTCAACTAAAATGTCAAAAATTCAAATCTCCACTCGCACATATTAAACTAACAAAAAGAATATTTAATAAATTAAATAAATTATTGAGGATTAGATTAGAGGTGAAATTATTTCTCAAAACAATAGGGTGGGGGGTAGGGCTTGACATAATCTTAATAGCATTTTACAAAAAAGCTTCATAAAGCCTATGAACAAGTAAATGAACACATACATTTGTCTTCTTGCTCTTTAGGGCTTTCTTTTTTCTAGCTTGCATATTTATAAAAATACACTCATATAATTTAACACAATTATGAAAACAACTCCTCTTGGTACATATCACATCAAAAAGACAACTCCTCTTGTTAGATGTACATAACATTTTTCATATGTATTACATGAGATTGAGAGAGAGAGAGTTTGGAATTAACAAAATATGACCCATGCTTTTGTATATTTCTTAAAACTTTTGAAGAGGGCAAATTTTTTTCCAATAAAATTTGAGTACCTTTCATCTCTTAAATTATTCTAAAGAAAACAAACATTTAATGTAGCTTGTCTCCCTCTTCATAACCTAGCCCCTCTTCCTTTCTTTTCAAAATTAGGTTTTTTTTCTCCTCTCTCTCTCTAAGTAGAGCTAAAATGGGAGGGGGGTCCCCTACTCACTCATTTAGTCCTCTTTACTTTTCTTTTCTTTTTCATAGACTCTTTTGTGAGGACAGAGAAGAACATTTTTTAAAGTAGGTTAGTAGGAAGAAATAAAATAAGTTTTTTTTTAAAAAAAAATTAAACTAGGTTATGGAAGAATGTGGAAAGAGAAAAGAAAACAGATTAAAAATAATTCATTATGTAGCTTCCTTTCTTAGTTACAAAAATAGTCTAGGTTATATATTCAATAGATTATGTAAAACTTAGTTTTTTTTTTTTTTTTAAAGTACTTTATTAACCTATTTGCATTAAGTGATATTTATAATAGAAAAAGGATCCCATCATTGCTTTTTTTTTTTTTTTTTTTTTTTAAAAAAAAAAAAAAGAAAACTATTACTTCAAATATCTGAATCAATTATTCACCAAATCCAATAGAAAAGAAAAGTCCAAGTGAAATGAGGAATAGGTTTGAAGAACTTTACCTAAATAATTATATATTTTTTAGAACAATTTTTTTTTTTTTTTTTTTTTTTGGGTAATGTGAAGTATAAGTAGTGATTCAAGTTCATCGTAACATCACCAACCTAAGCTATGATAACCTCCTTTGAAAGTTTGAACCCCAAACAAACTAAAAAGGAAAAACATTTAGTGGGATAACATTATACCATAGAAGGAATCTGATCTACAATCTATGAAATAGATCTTAGAAACTTTTCTATCACCCAACTCGACCTAACTCATAAGAGATTTGACATACAAATTCCAATTCTCTTAGAATGAAAAAAAATGAAGGGTGGAGAAGAAAATAAACATAATTATTTCTACCATTATGAAAGGCTTTTTCACACTTAAAGAAAAAAACAGTGGATACCAAAAAAAAAAAAAAAAATCAGGTTACTTGGGTCTTCAACCTTTGGTTAATAAATACATTTACAAATTAGTAACACTTGGGTGAGGTGAGGGTGAACAACTCTCATCTATAACTTTCTAAATCATATCACAATTTTCTAAAAACTCTCTAACTTAGAAAGAAAAATACAATGCATAATTGCCAAAGCCTACATGGTTACCTTAATTTATACACCAAATGGTTGCTCTTTCTTTCTTTCTTTTTTTCCTTTTTCTCGATGTGGCCAAACGCTACAACTCTATCAAAAACCGATATCATTTCTCACAACGGACCGACTGTACAAGGATGGCCACTGGTGCAAGTTTTGATGAATTGGGTCAGTATAACAACTTCTTCAAGTGTCTTCTACAAAAATTCTGAAGATGAAATCTCGAAACCGTTTCGAATATTGCTTTGGATCAACAGCAGATATCGATGATGGATCGTACTGAAACGATTTATAAGCATGCTCGAGTTTCTTGCTGATATCATAGTCTTGTAGTATGTCGATTATACCAAAGAAAATGATCACATCATACAACTCCCCAGTTGGCTCTCCAACTAGTTGAGCTTCGGGTTCTCCCTGTCTCACCGTCCGTTCTGCCCGTGCTGGCATATTGATGCCTAATCTGATGGAAGCCCACCTGAATAAGTAAATGGTCAGACTTCAGAATAATGATTGCCAGAGAATGTCGGCAGTTAGTAATTACGGTGAATTCAAGTTTGTTTTGGTGATGATAATGAACAAGAAAGCATCAAAACCAGAGTATGGAAGAAATCAGGCATTGCTGTTAAGAATTTCACTGGAAAAGCTAACGTGGTAAAGCAAAGTGGTAGTGTTTCATCAGCAAAACGTCGAAAACAAGCACAAATAGTTGAATTTCTCGCTACATTACAGCAGTAGCATGAGAAGGTTCTTGCAAGATTTCAGGAATTGAATATCAATAGTTCATGAGTTCATTCTACCTGGCTGAGTCTTGTTCCTTGTCTGCTCTTGATTGGCCATCGGCTTCGTAGTCGGGATCTCTACTTCCTGAAAGATACATTTTCGAATATCAGATTGCTTGCTGAAACTTTGATTTAAGAAACTCAATTGGAGAGCAGAAACCTGAATGATGGCTATTGGGTGTGCTCGCTTCCCGATACGAAGTTTCTTGGAAGTGAAGACCAACTAATAGACTGTAGTCCATGATTCTCTCCTGTTCAAGAAAGTCACAATCCTTGTCTACTTGCCTGCATTGAAACACAATGAAAAACCAATGAGAAAGTATAAACTGAGAAACCATAAAAAAGAATATTGACCCATTAATATTTATCTTTTGGGGTTCTTCTACAGAAATGTTTCAGCTCTATGGAAAGACAGGAGAATCCTCCAGTTTGGAAGTTTACAAATCCTTAAACGTCATTAACATATTAATCTCATGTAAAATGTAGTACATTTTCCAGCAGAATCTTGGCTCCTTTTTGTGTGTCCCCTGTTTTTTTTTTTTTCCTTCCATTCCTCGATATGAAAGTTCTATTTGTCATCCAGGAAAGAAAAATGTGATACAACCTTGTTAAATGTACTGTCTATAGAGCAGATCTTGTTCAAGTAGGTCGTTGGGTTGCTCTTTTGTCACTATTATAATGATAAGAAAATTCCATGATACTACAAATTCCACTTCGGAAACTTTTTAACTTAGATCCTAGTAAGGAGTTCAAATTTAGTTTCATTTGATGAGTTCAGTAGGTCATTGATCAGAGGGCAAAGGAATGATACAAATTCTTTGTCATGAACAGAAATGAGTAGCAAACAACTGGTAAGGAAAAATGTTGAGAAGTTTTTACCTACAAAATTCTTGGAACCAAATCTTTTGCAACCGGAATATGTAATTAAGATCAAGATCTTTAAGGGTGGTTGTTCCATCAATTTCTGCCTCTGGTTTGTCAGTTATACGGCCGTGTGAAGAACCTTTCAAGTCAAAACGCCTGTGGATAGTGTACTCGGAACAAAACAGATTTCCCATGATGACAAATCGCACCTGTAAATCAAGAAAATCCGTGAACCGAAGGATCTATGGCAACCATTGTAATGCTTTGGGATACTTTTATACCTTCTTTTGTGAAGTCCCAGTTAATCTCACACAATGAAGACCGTAAAATTTGGTGACAAGAGTATTTTCGAAGGACCGAACATGCTTGTAGTAGGCTGGAAGCATCCTCAAGAGAACCTGCATGTATCTTGGCCTGTTAAGATTGGAATATATTCAACTCACAGAAATGCATACATGTACTAGAGGAAATTAGGGAAAGCCTAGGATAGATGCAACAGGCAACAACTGAACCACAAAAATATACAACAGAATCGAGCTTTCCTTAACGGTGTAAAGATAGCAAAAAAGCACTGAGAACTCAACAAAAGTTACCTAATTCACAACCACAAGCTTCTTAAGACTAAGAAACTAAGCTAATTATGCAAGAACCACTTCAGGTAAGAGATCAGAAGTTCTAGGATTTCAAAAGATGTCGAAATTTTGCTTATGTTTAGGATAGCTTATAATCTAAGGCACAGATAATAAGAGGAAACTGAATTTGAGACAGCTGAGAGAGAAGACAGGACTAACTTTCACTTCAGCCTTCTTCATGGTTTTAATCATGTATCTGTCATCATGGGTTAAATAAAAGAAACTCCCACTTTTTCCGGGGGAGGAGAGTTCCCGAAGCGCATCGTTTCCGCATATAGATAGCATATAATCAGCTGGATCCACCTTGAACAGTTTCCTAAGAGTCCTGAAATTACAAATTTGATAAACTAATAAGACACTGCAATGCAATATTCCAATTCAAAATTCAAGACAATGAAATAAAAGAGAACATGAACGTCTGCCATTCACTAAGATGGTATAGTTCAGCAGTAAAGCTTGTATCCTACTCTGATTTGCATGAATTTCAGTCTCAAAATGTTCCCTTCATTTAAATTATTTAGAAGATCTAGGCGATTGAGCAACAATCAGAGCATTTTACGCCAAACAACAATTAGTTGTTTGTATAGTATGACTGAAAATTTTGAACCGGAGAAGAAAAATGCCCATTCTTAAAGACATTCACTTTTGAGCACTGACCTGAAGACAACAGGACAGTAATCCTTCCATTTGAAATCAGAAGATTGATGAGGTGGTGTATACTTGGATCCTTCCGGTGGAAATTTCGTCCACACTTTCTCCTTAGGATCAAAAGCTGAAGATTTCAGATCAAGGGATGTTGCTGGAGCAGGCCTCCCAACAGAATGCCTGTGCTATGGAACAAAAAAATCACTAAGTTGAAATGAAGATATTGCTAATAAATACACATTTCACATATATTTGAACATGGAAGTCACATTGTGGTAGAGACAGCTTCAAACTTCCTGTTCCACATCATTGATACAAATCAATGTGCCCCATTATATATCTATAGAGTAAATTTCTTGCCACATCGTTTGTTTGGAACTTCTTAAACAGAATAATTGTGTTAGGCTACATGTGTATCTCAGAACGTTTCAATTCAAATAACCACAGCAGAAAAAAGAAAAAAATTATTTCATTCGATCAACTTGCTTTCTCAAGCCTTCAAGTGTAGAATTAACAAAACCTCGTTCGATTTCCATTTTCCAATTCCAAATTTAAGAAGTCGAAGAGATCATCTTTGAATTCATAAAAGGAACTGACACATACTTACAGGCCTCTTAATCAAAGTACAAGGCAAAACTCTAATATCCAGTTTGAAGGAAAGAAAGGCAGCAGAAAAGGGGCAACAAGGTTATACTAAAGCATAAGCCAAAAGGAAAGGATTCTTAAATCATTTATACCTGATCCCTAGCTGCAGATTTAGCATGAGCTCATAGTTCTTGTGTCCCTTTGATATTGTAACACCCTGTCTCTTTGCTGGCTGAAATCTCAAATTTGATTGTCTTTTCCCTTTGTGCTCCGAATCTTGGAGCTGATGACTCCCAACTCCTTTCCCATTTCTAGAACTCGGATCATTCGAACTATCATTCAATGATTCAAAGCTAGAATTGGAGACTTTCCCATCAACAGATGTCCTTCTCAATCTCCTATTCCCATCATTCCCTTTCCTCGAAACCATTTGCTTCTGCGGCGAATGCGAATCAAGGTCGAGTCCCGACCAAGTTATCATCTTCTGAGAGGGATAGATCAAAATCCTCTCACCATTACAAAGCACACAATCATTCAAATATTCTGCAAAAATTTCCTGAGGATCCGAGGCCATTTCAGTCTCTGAAGAACCAGATGGATAAAAAGTCCCACTCTGCTCGTTAGGATCCTTGCTCCAAACACCAACATAACAACTCCCATCAGCCCATCTAAACGTTCCATTCCCTTTAGCCAACCCATCTTCCCAACACCCATCATAACGATTCCCATCGTTCCAAATCATAGTTCCATTGCCATTGATCTTCCCATTTCTCCACTGTCCAATGTAATGATTCTCATTCTTCCATTGATACCTTCCCTGTCCATCCTGAAACCCTCTACGCCATTCCCCTTCGTAATAATCCCCATTAGCATAATTTTGTGTTCCTTGACCATGTTTCAAATTCATCACCCAACAGCCCCTATAAGTATCCCCAGAAGAACCAGTGTAAGTACCTTTGCCATCCATGTAGCCGCTCTTGAAATCCCCTTCATAAGTGGCGCCAGAAGGCCAGCTGAATTTGCCCTTCCCTAAGGTCTTGCCCTTGTACCATTCGCCAACGTACATACAGCCATCGGTCCAAAGGTACTTGCCATGGCCGTGGGGCATGTTGTCCATCCATTGCCCTGTGTAGAAATCGCCATTGGGTATCGCCTTCTCGGCGTGATGGAGCTCGCCGGGGCCTGGCTCGTCGTCGGCTGGAGCGACGGACATTGCTGCAAATATGCTATTGGCCCTTTTCTTCGCTGAGTTTTGTGTTTTTCTCACAGTTGCTTCCCAAGCCTTGACGATTCCAGCGTATTCTTTGTACATTATCACTCTGAAACTCTCCTCTCTCTCTCCCTCCCTCTCCCTCTCTCTTTTGATGTATTTTGCTCTCTTCTATGTCATTTCTTCCCTCCTTTCCTCAGTCTCTTCGCTCATTTTCGCCTGAATTCAACGAACCCAGATCAGAGAAAATGTCTGTAATCGATTTCTTTGGCTCTGTACCAATGGAGAATCTTCAAAAGCAGGAAGGGGAAAATGGGACAACAAAATCCCGTGTTTCTGACGGAAAGAGAGACCAATGGAGGGAATCAGCGGAGAGGAAATACATAAATTCGGCCTTTGTTTTTTTGTGAAATGAGAGAAAGAAAAAAAAGAAGAAGAAGAAGAAGAAGAAAATCAACTGTGATCGTTCTAGTTTTGAGGTTCTATCATGCTTCTGTGAAATGGGTACCCTTCAGATTTTGGAAAATGGGAAAAAAATCAAATAAAAATATTTTTTTAAAAAAAAGATGAACAAAGAACGAAGCTGTTTGATTGATGAGGAAAGCAAAAGGTTGTTGGTACCAATGACTGACTTTTTTTCTTTGTTTCTGTAATTTTTTTTAGTTTTGGAATTTTTTTTTTCTTTTTTACTTACTATCTTTTTTTTTTCTTTTTAGTTTTTCAATTTTAGAATTGTTTGGACCAAGAAATTCAACCCCATTTCATTTCTCTCCCGCATTTGGTTCCTAAAACAACTAAAAAACCAAACATTTGGAGGGACGAGAAAGATGCTGATAATTTTGTGTTTTGCTGTTTTTTTTTTTTTTTGCCCATTTTTGTCTTTCCCCTCTATTTAGATTTATCTTTCCCATTGGATAAGCACTAATATTTTTTCATTATATGTCCTCGATATTTTCTTAAAATTCCAATTGTATCCATTTCCTTTTGTCAAGAATAGCTAATTAAAATTGATTGACTGACGAAAAGATTATTCTCTTCATTCACTCTTATCGCATATGAAAAGAGTACGATATGATTGAGATTTTCTATATTTGCATTGGACATAATTTGTTGAAACTAACTTAAAGCCACTAGATTGGTCCATCTGTATATATTTGCATTTGTTAGAAAAACAATCTTATCTATAAGTAAGAAAATTTTAGGCAAAGTTTGGTCTCAATGTTCAAGTAAATTTTGTAGTTCATTTTACCAATTTTCGTGCAAATTAATAAATCAATTAACTCACATTTTAGAATTTTTTTTAATATTTATTGTTATTTTTATAATTTCTCTTTTTCATCTAAATACCTAATGAAAGGTCCTAATTAAGCAACATTATTGAATTCATTAAACACACTAAATTATTTCAAAATTACCCTTCCAAAAAGATCATGAGAGAATGAAACAAAAATATATGTTAACAAGATTTTGTCAACAATGGAATTTCAAAGTGGATTTAATTAACTAATTACTTAAATATAAAATTAAGTCAGACGTGCAGGCTACTTTGTTAATCCAAATGAGGTCAAAGCCCAAAAGGCCCACTCCACTCCCCAAAAAATTAGGGAGGAAAAAAAAACAAAAAAAAGAAAAAAGTGGGGCCAACAATGGAGTTAGGGTTAGTGGCTTTAAAAGTTGACACTTGTCCTATTATGAAGCAAAAGTTACTCATCATCATGAATACATGATGATGATGATGATGATGATGGACCATACATCCAAAAGAAAAAAAAAGTGCATCTTTTTTCCCAATCTATCTTAGACAATCCTTGGGCAATGTGGTAACTTAACCTTAGATTATGTTTCAATTTGTTATTTGAGTTGTGGTTTCCATCTCATTCATGGTCAATAGCAGATCTAGAAATTTATATGAGGGGAGACTTGATATATTTTGATATTAGTATTAATTCAAAATTTTATGTCATGGTTTTTTTTTTAAAAAATAGAATTTTATGTATGTGCCTTGATATATTTTGATATTAGTTTGTCTAATAGAAAATATGATGGATCTTTTTTTTTATATAAATATATATAAAAAATGAAACTTAAAATAATAATTATATATTTTTTAATAATAGTTATAGTTTCTTATAGAATTATTTCATGCAATAAAAGACACAATGTGAACATATTTCCAAAATTTATCAAATGAAGGCTAATAGAGACTAATTTTTTTAAAAAAAAAGTTAACATCCAACAATAGAGACCAATTTTAAACTTTATTAAGAGTACATAAACTAAAATTGATATTTGAAAGTACATGAAATGAAATCCAAAGTACATAACCAAAATAGTATTTTAATTTAAGTATAATATATTAAGAAAAGTAAAATAAAAGAAAAATAGTGCACAAATCTTTTTTTTTTTGGAAATAAAAGTGCCCAAATTGTACCAGCAAAATTAACATAATATATAAATACAAGAAAATTAAAAGAAAAGGAAAACAACAATAATATATATATAATTCTCCAAGATTTGAACCCAAGAGACAGGGGGCTAGAAGGTTCTCACACCACTAAGACAACACGGCTTTATTCTATTGAGAGTGAATTATAATATACTAATAAAATATTTTATAAAGTTTCGGGGGGCTCAAGCCCCCCTTGGGCCTACTATAGATCCACTAGTGTTCATGGTTATTAATATAAATACTTACCTATTCATAGAAAGTTTTCTTTTTTAGCTGATCAACATATAGATGAGGGGATTTAAACCTCTAACCTCTTGACCGAGGGTACATACTTAAACCAACTGAACTATGCTTGTTAGCATGAGAGTTTTTAGTACTATGGAAGTATACATTTCCTTTGTTCACACTATATTTTTACCTTGATAAATAATTCAAAAGTCGATGGTTTGATCTCCCACCTCACCATTGTTGAACTTTAACAAAAAAAAAAAAAAAAAGTACTAGTGGACCCTACATCATGCAATGAATGGAAGGAGTATCCCTACTCCTATAGTACTAGAAATTTTTTCCTACTCTTTGATAGAAATACAACACGTGATAAGATATATCTTTTCTTTCTTCTTCTTTTTTTCAAAAAATGAATAGCTATCAAATTTTTAATGTGGTTAGTAAGAATTCTTACTAATTGATAGGACCGAAATAGTCCTATTTTATTCATGTTAATTCGTACTAGTTCAATAATTTTTATGTGTTTAATTCTTGATTTTGTAGGAATTCGAGCAAGAGAAGTGTTTTGGAGCGTTTGCATCCAAAAGGAATTAATTCAAATCAATTTGGAGGTCATTTGAGCAACTAAATAGCAAGATGAAGTGAAATGACCATTTTGCCCCTGACGAGAGCGTCAAGACACTGATAGAAGACAGAATGCGCGAGAACAGGATAACGTCTCAACGATGTTGCAATGGAGTATCAAGCAACCCTCACATGATGCTGCGACGAGCCCCTCAAAACACTGGTGGCAGCGTCTCGATGTTATCGCTATTTATATAGAAGGAAATTTCCCTTTAGGTCATTTGTCTTTGTTTTTGTCCGCCGTAATGAGACCACCTTAGTATTTTACTCTCTATTTTTAGTAGTTTTAGGCTTAAATAGGTAGTGTTGATCGATCCTCGGTGTCAGGCTACATCAATTTGATGTTCCGCTAGACTTTTGATGTTGATTTGAGTGTAAACAACGATACTTTGTAATTTTTGTGAGATTTATTATTAATTTCTCTATGCATATTGATAAGCCTTAGAATTAAGGCTTATTTTAACTCCCAAGTGCTTGAAATATTTGATCGGCTATTACACGCAAGCGCAAGCGATCGAAGTAATATAAAATGGTATCTGAGTACCAAGTATCGAATCCCACAGGGAACGGAGTAACAAAAATTATTGTAAAGCAAAGTGTAAGGAAAATTGCAACTTTGAAAACTAAAAATGCAAAAATAGTGTTGGGATGGTGTGTTGGTAAAAGAAAAATTGCAGAATCTAATTGTAAAATCTAGAAACGACAATTTTCGAAATAAGAAAATTTGCAGAATTGAATTGCAGAATCTAGAATTGGCAATAATTGAGAGCAAACTAGATAAGCTTAATAAACGAAATTTGCAAAAGAAATTTTGATACAAATGGGGCTCAAGAGTGCCATTACCCTAAGTTGTAATTGCAAGCCAAAATTACAATTCCAACCTACTTCACACTCAATTGTAAACCAAAATTGCATCTCCTATTCACCTTGAATTTAGGTTTTTAGGAGGCTAAGTGAGAGACTTATATGTCTATAGTCCATCTATCTTAGATCAATTGGCTCAACAATTTTATGGGTCTTGGAGTCCTTAATCCCTATGTCTAGGGTAAGGATTGGCTTATGTCTAAGCTCTTTTCTCCATTACTTGTGTGAAATCCGCTTATTACTAACCCCGTCGATATTAGATCTAAGCTTGAGTTGCTACCCTAGTTGATCAATCTAGGATCTCAACGGAAAATTGATCAACACAAGCAAACAATTGAAATGTAGGCTTGGTTTTCATTGGAATTTAGGCTACAATTACTTCTTAGGGAATTTACATCCTTGAACCCCCTAAGAAGTTTAGCTCATAGTAAGGATAAAAATATTAAAACTAATTTTTGAGGAAAAGTTCATATTATAAGATGTGTAAATTTATTAATTAAGGCAATTAATTATAGTGCTATTCTCAATAAAACTACAAAGAATTTAAGAGATTCTCAATTGAACAAAGAATCAATAGCCTTAAACAATCTAGTAAAGACTAAAACTTGACTCAAGGCAAAACTGAAATTAAAAAAAAATTAAAACAGGAACTTAGTATTATTCTCGGCAAAACTACCAAGAATTCAAAAAAAAAAAAAAAGATTTTCAATGGGAATCAGGGCAAGACTCAAGGCAACTAAATAAATTTCTAGTTTTCGTTCTTCTGCCTTTTGTTGATAAGCTTTCACATTCCCACAAAAACTTACTTGAATAAAAACAACAATTCCACATAAATTAAACTTGAATAACAACAGAAGTTAAAAATCAACTAATACAAAATTCATTCCATAAATTTAGCTAACCATTCACTCCATTCCAATCGACTCAACCTTCACCGATTTTAGGAAATGGTTAGTCTTAACAACCCAAGTGCTACTTGAATCGGATTGGACAATTGGAAGAATGCAAAAATTCAGAAAATCCAGAAAACAGAATAATGTTCTTGAAAACAAATCCACCAACTAAGATTAACAATTACAACTTAAATTGAATATAAGAAGAAATCAAAAGGAGAACATAGATTGAATTTCAAGAACTCTCCATAAAACTAGCAGAAACTGAAGAACTAAACTCAAGTTGGAATACTTGGCTGAAAAACAGAAGAAGAACGAAAAACAGAGCCTTCGGAAAACTTAAAAACCCACAACAATTGATCCTTGAAATCGCTCCCGAAATCAAAATTGATTCTTCGACCTTCTTCCCCTCTCTTTTGTAGATCTTCCTAGGGTTGAAATTTGCCAAAAATCGCGCTCCAATCACTCAATTTGTGCGAAAATTGATTCTTCCATATATGAGTTTTTTCGTTTGCGCAACTTTTTAATTTCCATAACTTCTCTGCCCAGAATTGCAAAATCGGATTTTGCAATTTGATTTTGCAATTTCCATAATTTCTGCAAAAAGGATCAATTTACTTAGAATTCCATTCCAAATGCTATCACATTCATTTCTTCATTAAATTCAAGCAATCTTCCACTATTTTCAATTGATCTTAGGACAAACAAGGATATTTTAAGCAATTGGTAGTTAAATAAGCCTTAATTCTAAGGCTTATCAATATTCTTGTTTTGACTTAAGACCATTTGAAAATAGTCGAAAGATTGCTTCAATTTAAGAAATAAATAAATATGATGGCATTTGGGATAGAGTTCTAAATAAATTAATCTTGTTTCAAAGAAATATGGAAATTGCAAAATCGTGATTCTGCAATCTGGAGCAGCAGACTTAGGAATGTAGAAATTGCAAAATCAAATTGTAAAATCGTGATTTTACAATTCTGGATAGCAGAAAAATTCAAGGAATAACGAAAATTTATGCGCAACATATATGGAAAGCTTAATTACTACATGAATTAAGGGAATTGGAGCACGAAATTTGGGCATTCTTCAACCCTAATGAAGGTCTATAAAAGGGGAAGAAGATGAGGAGCAACACAATTCATTTTGGAGACGTTTTGGAGTTAATTTTCGTGGTTTTCTTCCTCTGTTTTCTGCAGCATTTTTTTACTCTGTTTTTGCCGATAACTTCAGTTTATGTTTTACTTTTCTGCATTTTCTTCTTATATTACCGAGAGCTGCTAGTAGTCCAATCTTGTAGCTCATTCGAATTCTGTTTTGCATTTAGTTTTTGTTTAATTCTAGCCTCTATTTTGAGTTTTTGTGGATTCATCTTGCTCAATCTTCGTATTTCTGTACAAGTTGTTCAATTTATGCTTTCATTTCAGTTCACCCAATCCGATTCAAGTGTACTTGGATTGTCAAGACTAATCGCCTCCTAGAAATAGCAAGAGATTGAGTTGATTGGGATGAAGTAAGGATTAATTGAACAAATATTGAATCAATTATGTCTTGTGTCTTATAAAAGTTTCAATATTTATTTGTAGACTTATAGTGGAATTCAAAGGTAGAAGGAAGTGAGAACTAATTTCTATGGCTGCCCTCTGTTTATTTTCAATTTGAAAATTCTTAGAAGTCTTGTTTTTTTTATTTGCCCAGATTTGCATAAAAAAAAACTATTACTTAATTATTCCTAGAAGCAAGCTGTTTAGGATAGAAATGTTGCATTAATTCAATTAGTTCCATTTTTTATTAGTAATTTACTTAAGTTTCTAATATGAATTTTTCTTCAATTAGTTGTAGGATTTTTATCTTCAATTTGAGCTAAAACTTCTTAGGGGGTTCAAGGATGTGAATTTCCTAAGAAGTAATTGTAGCCAAAATTCCACAAAAACCAAGCCTACATCTCAATTGTTTGCTTGTGTTGAATAAATTTCCGTTGAGATCCTAGGTTGATCAACTAGGGTAGCAACTCGAGCTTAGATCTAATATCGACGGGGTTAGTGATAAGCAGATTTCGCACAAGTGATGGAGAAAAGAGCTTAGACATAAGTCAATCCTTACCCTAGACATAGGGATTAAGGACTCCAAAGCCCATAAAATTGTTCAGACGAATTATCTAAGATAGATGGACTATAGACATATAAGTCACTCACTTAGCCTCCTAAAAACCTAAATTCAAGGTGAATAGGAGAAGCAATTTTGGTTTACAATTGAGTGTAGAATATGTTGGAATTGCAATTTTGGTTTGCAATTACGACTTAGGGCAATGACATTCTTGAGCTCCATCTTATTCTAAATTCCCTTTGCAATTTCATGTACTAAGATTATCTAATTTGCTATCCAATATTGCCAATTCCAGATTTTGCAATTCAATTTTGCAATTTCTGGTTATTTCTATTATTGACATTTTTTGATTCTGCAATTCAATTCTACAATTTTTCTTTATTCCAATATTGTCATTTCTTGATTCTGCAATTTTTCCAACACACCAACCCAACTTTATTTTTGGCAATTTTAGTTTTCAAGTTACAATTTTCTTTACACTTTGCTTTACAATATTTTTGTTACACCGTTCCCTTGGGAATCGATACTTGGTACTCACGTATCATTTTATATTACTTCGATCGCATGCGCTTGCGTGTACATCCGATCAAGTTTTTGGCGCTTGCGTGTACCATTTTGTTGTTTCTTTGTCTTAGTTTAATTACATGCATGCTCATAGATAGATTGACAACCTATTCACGTCGAGTATGTTCTTTAGGCTAGTTTAAAGTAACAAGTAGGCCGAATATCTTTCCAGCATGTTTATTATTTATTGATTCTCGCTTTAACGCTTAAATCATGACTTTATTCGTAGATGGCCTGACAACCTATTCACGTCAAATAAGTTTATGATTGCTAGTTAAAGTAGAGCTAGGTTCGGCTCATGTTTGCATAGTAGAGGCTAGTCTCTCGTGTAGTTTGCATGATAGGACCTTAGAATTAAGAGAGTGGGTTAGTTAAATTAGATAGGCCAATCTAGTTTAATCGATTTGTCTTAATCAAGACCTAGAGTGTAAGGAGGCTAACAACGTTAATATGGAACGATATCGTGTCCAGCTAATTAGGGCTAGTTAGGTTGTTAACTCGATGCTAGGTTGGGTTAATTGATTTAGGGGACCTAAGTTTTCTTAGGGGCTTTCGCCGGCTTTTTTAGTAAGGTCGATTAGCTGATAAATGGCTGATTTGATTTCATGTTGGTTGTCTGTGATCAAATTTACATTGTTTCTTGTTTTACCCCGAATCAGTGCCTGAAGTGAGATCTTTATCTTTATTGCTTTTAGTTCTTCTGTCTCTTTCATGCTTTATCTCAAACCCCTCTTTGTCCGTGTTAGTTTATGTCAATAAGAAATCTATTTAATAGAAATCAATTATTCGGTTTCTTATGTTTCGACCTGGTCTACTATTAATTACTGCAAGTAGTTAATTTTAGGTCGGTATTATAAATTGTATTTGATGAGCCTTCGACAAGTTCGTTATCACTAATCAATCAAGAGGGATTTATAGTATCAATTTTAATAGTTGTGGGATTTTTAATTTCTTTTTGAATTATAATCAAATGGGGAAGTTTCATTGACCCACATTTGATCAAATGAGATTCAATAAATTTTAGTTGTTAAAAACATTTGAAAAAAGGGGTAACATGATATAAAACTAGAATTGTTTCTAATATAATTGTGATTTAAATTGTATCCATTTTAGTTTCTTAAACTTTCAGGTTATTATGTGTGCATGGTCTCTAAAAATTATATTCATATATAAAGAAAACTATTTTAGTTATATTGTCATTAATTTTCAACAAACCATTTAGTAAAAGCTTGATATAAACATGTCTTTTATTCATTTACACCTAATCAATAGATGACCATTCATAAGTTACATGTATAGAATGCTAGATGTGAGATTTCTCAACAAAATTAGGTTATTAATCAATTGCCAATAGAAAATTAACAACAATAACTAAAATGGTTTTTTTCCAAACGACAAATAGACTATAATAACTTTTTCAAAGTTTAAGGACAAACAAGAAATAAAATAAAAAAAAAGTTTTAAAAACTCAAATATAATTTAAATCTATATATTTTTATTTTAATATGTAGGATTTGACTCTCAATTTTTAGAATGGAAGATTTGAGCTCTTAATTTTTTGAATTTAACAATATGTGAGATGAGAGATTCGAACTTTTGACATCTTGGTCAATGATACATGCTTTATGTCAGTTGAGTTCTTTAAGAATGAAAAAAGGAAACATATACCGTTAACAAATGATAGATGAAAAGATATTAAATATATGTAAAGTTTTCTCTAAAGATCTTTTAGGCTGATCTTGTCAGTTAATCTTTTTACATAAATAAATCAAATGAGCCATGGAAATAGAAGCTTTCCCCTTGATATCTTAATTTCTCAAACTAAGAGAAGCTCGCAAAGTTTTGTTTGAAAAAGTAGATGCATTTGGTTGGTAATATGAAAATAGAAATTTGAAAACATGATTGTATTTCATGTTTTTAAATATACGTTTAGTAGCAGATTTATAAATTGAATCTCAATTTAAACAATTGTTCAAAATGTGTTTGATAATATATTTATAAACTATAAAACTAGTTGGAGTTACCAACTAAATATTAGGTTAAAGATAAAGTATTATTAATTAATTTATGAACATATTTTAGTTATAAATTTTGTACAATTATTATTTTGCAATATCATATAATTTATATAGTATATTATATTATACATATTTTAATTTTAAAAAAAAATGAATTGAGTTTATAACATGAAATATTATATTTATTAAAATTTTTATCTTTTCTAATATAATTCTACATTTTAAAATTTCAAATTCAAAATTTGGATACACTAAAAACATAAAAATGTTGTGTTTAGAATTTTCTATTTGGATTACATAATTTGAAAACAATTTTAAAAAATACATTTGTCAAACACATATTCTCTGAACTTAGTTAATCCGAAAACATAAAATAGAATCTAGATTGTTTATCAAACAAGCGTTTGATTACTTGGAATATTTGGAAAAAGAGAGGATAGAACCATCAATGTTGGAATGTTCAACAACATTCTACTAATGATAATTGTATGTCACATCATGGTTTTAAGATTGATCTCAACATTTTGGGACTTGTTTTTTTTTTTTTTTTTTACAAATTGGTAAATACACCATTAAAAAAAAGAAAGATAATATATTGTGAAAATGAGGTTTAGAATCTTTTAACTTTATTAAATTAGTTTAATTTAGGTCATTTTAATAATGTTTATAATTAATGAGTATATATATATATACATACATATATATGTATGCATATATATAGTTTAACAACATGTGGGATGAGAGATCTGAACCTTAATCGATGATATATGCCTTAATCAGTTGAGTTATCTCAAGTGGACATATTAAATTTTTTTTAATGGATTTTTAGAGTTAAATTGACTATCTATAATCATAAATAGTCTTTCAAACTAAATTTGATTTAAATATTATATTAAAAATAAATAAAAACACGAATAAAGCATACTCGTAGAAAATTTTAAAATTTAAAACAACAACAAAAAAGGATTAAAAACCAAAGTAATTTTTAAAAACAACGATTTAAAAAATACACCCAAACAACCCTAAAGTGATTCTACAATATTTTTTTATAAAAAAGAATGGACAATTCAAGATCAGTTTTGAAAAAGTAATAGAGATAACCTTTTGACTAAGAAAGTTCATTAAAAAAAAGTAGAACACATAAAAACACAAACAACAATTGGTTGTTTTGCATTTAAAAAAAAAACCATTATAATATGTCTAATGCACATATTTATTTATTAAAAAATGTCTCTTTATTTGCACATCATTATAAACCATAAATGATAATAAAGTGGGTATAACAGGGCAAGAGAGATTAATTTTTTTGTAAGATAAGAATTGCTTCAAATTAAGCTAATCATTGGGCCTTTTCTTGTTGGGGTCAAAACACACTCAAACATGTGACCTTTTAGAGTGTTTAAAAAGAGAAAATATAATTGGAGAAGAGAATAAGAGAAGTATTTTTTATTTTTATTTTTATTACAAAAAAAAATTCATTTTAAAATTAAAAAAAAAAAAGTGATGCCCCCTCCATTCATAAAGATGTTTGGACATACCATTATTCAACTTTGGCTATCAAACAAAACATTTTCATTACCCACAACTTATCCTGTTGGAATCTTCAACATATATATATATATAATATAATATAATCTCTCAATTTTTATACTTGAGATCCTTCTCTCTCTTTTTGTCTCACAATTCTTCTAAATGTATTTTTAAAATACTTGTCAAATGTAGTTTTTTCTTTTGTCTTAATTATGCTATTTTTTTTACTTTATTTTCAAGCTATATAATCATTTTATAAAGTATACGTGTATTGTTTAAGTTGTTTTTCTTTGTTAAGTTGAAGTGATGAACATAGTTTTATTGGTTAATATTAATACCTGACCTCTTGAAAAGGTTTTAAGCTTAAATCCTCGACCTTTTATATATTGAAAAAAAAACGAGATATGGTAATATAAATCAAAAGACATATTTTATATATTTTCATTGTTTTTACTTTATTTAAGCAAATTTTTCTAAAGGAAGGAAGAAGAAGAAGAAGAAGAAAAAAAAAAAAAACTCCGAAAAAGTAGTTGCATGATTAACCATAACGCGCCCAACTATGACATGTCTATTTACATGTTAGTTTGAACAAACATTTGGTTCAAACTTTTGAATAAATTGTAGGGACAAACCTTGTGTTAAGTGATAATTTGATCCAAGCCTCATTTAATATGGCTCCATGTGTAACAATTAAGACTACCCATATATAAGTTTTTTAGAATTAGTTTGGTCAGACATATCATTTTCATAATTTAAATCATCTCTTCACAGTTTGCTTGATACAATTATATTCTTATAAGTACTATTCTACCTACAACTTTTATATACAAAAGTTGTTCATCTTCATCTCAACTTCCTCATTACCATTTAAATGAAAATAGTCTACACACTTTTGTTCAAATTCATTACTCTAAATATAAAAGAAGTGCTCGCCACCCATTTGGAATATCTATATAATTATCAAAATGCTACCGACATATACTCCTTTCAACCATAAACACTCACATACTTGATTCAATCAAAACCAACTTTAACAATAACACGCTACTATTATTACTCAAACCCATTGAATAGTCATTATAATTTGGCAAACGCTATTAGATCTATAGGACTTTGATCCATTTTACATCTTCCACACCTAAAGACTTGTACGCGTAAATCTATCCTAACCAAACCACAACTAAAAGATTCATAAAACAAAACCTGCTGAATCGTGTAATTGCACACACCAACCATACCCATTAAAACCAAATAGGATCAACCCACATGCACCCATTAAAGAGAAAGACATAATTTTTGAAGGGCCGAATATAGCAAACGTGTAAGACCAAAGACCATTTGATTGGGGTAAAGAAAAAGGGAGAGATCTTTGGTGTGGGGAAAGGTTGTATTAATTGGAAAATTTGTAGGGCATATGCCCTATGGGCAATGGGTTGGCTTTTGGCAAATAGGGGGAGAGAGAAAGAGAGAGAGGTGGGGAAGAGGGGGACAAAGTTGAGTGTGTTGTCAACATAAATAGAGGCAAAGTGGTGATGATATGGAAAAGACAAAGGGCAGCCATTGGACCAAAAATGAAGGTTTGATGTGTACAATGTTATGCTCATGGGGTTGGTCTGCTCTGGGGGTGTCCCTTGTCAGACTTAGAATAGTCTTTTTGTCTCTAACTTTTCTTTCTATACTCATTTTTTTCCAATGCACTCAATTCCATGTATGTGTAACTTCATACCAATCCAAAGCTTGCACTTGCCTACAATCAGGGTATTAAATTTTCGTCGACATGTCGACATTTTCATCAAAATTTTCACATGTCTATGAGTTCGACATCGACATAAGGGGAGAATCGACATTTCCACTATACCGTACAAAATTGACGAAATATTAAAAAAAATAACAAGAAAATGTAACTTAAATGTAACTTAATGAGAATATAATAATGTAACAAGTATTTTAACTCATTTAAAAAGTGTAAAATGTTCATTTATTAATTTAAATATTTTTTTTGAATTTTTTGTTTTTAAATTTTTTCAAGAAATATCCATCGACATCGACATTTTATCGATATTTCCATCGACATTTCCATAAAATTGAGACTTCGACATTTCCGTTGACATCGACATTTTAAACCTTGCCTACAATACCCTTATTCCTCTACTCTCTCTTTTAGTTGGGTCTCACCAATAATATTTAGGCTAAATTATATAAAAATATATCTTCAAACTTTGTCTTTGTTTCAAAAATACTTCTATTCTTTCAATAAATTACAATATTACCTTGTCTTTTTATAAATGTTTCAAAACTACCATTAGAATAGAAAACCGTTAGAATTTGAATGAAAAGTCGACGTGACTAAATGTCGTTCTTTCAGACATAATCCAGACAAACATCTTAATCACTGTCACATCATTTCAGGTCATCGCCATGTCGATTTTTCAGTCCAACATTCTAACGAATTTTTACTTCAAATTTTGAAACGTTTATGAAAGGTCAAAGGTAATATTGCAACTTTTGAAAGAATATGAGTATTTTTTAAATAAATGGAAAAGTTCAGGGATGTTTTTTTTTTTTAATAATTTGGCATAATATTTAATTATATACTTTAGTGTCTGAGTCAACTTATGCACATCTCAACTAATCTCACATGGAACAAATTATCTTGTGTCATAACATTAGATTATCGAAAAACTAATAAGATTTTAATATTTTAAATAGATGGCCATCATGTAGTTTGAATGAGCCAAATTGAATTTTGATTTCATTTATACATCTATATATATATAACTTCATCATAATTCAAAACTTACTCACACTTGCCTACAACACAATACCCTCCTCTACTTTTTTTTTAATCTCATTTTTCTATAATTATTGTTTATATTTGTCCATATTCAAGTCAACTTGCACACATATGGCCTAACCTCTCATAGAACGACACACATGATCTTATGGCATTTAATTATTAGAAAATTCAAAAGATTTTAATATCATAAGGAAGTGGTCATCATTTTCTTATATTAAAAATTTTAATATTTAAGGATCAAAACAAGATACCCAAGAGTATAAATGAAATCAAATTTCACGTTTTTTGTATTGTCTTTGACAAAAAAATATATATATATATTCATTTCGTCATATGGATGAGTGTTTCAAGTCATTTATATTGGATTTGGAATAGTAATGGCAGAAGATTTATATGTTAACTACAGGTACAGCCTACCACGCAAAAATTTAATAATTGTATGTTTAAAATTTTGCAACCTCTTGTTTACTTGTTGGGGTCAATTTTTGTTTGATAGACATATTTTATAACAAAGTCCATACATGAAAATATATATGTTAGGGTTTCTTGAGTTGTAAAAGTTGAGTCCTTATCATTTTAAATTGAGGACGAAGACTCGAAGTGATAGGAAAACAAATAAGTCAAAGATATAAATAAGGGCATTAGGGTTTGGCCATTTGACGTCTATTCAAACATAAACAAGTCCACGTGATTAAATTTTGTAACTTATGTTTGTGTCGTTAAAATTTAATATAGAAACTGACTAGATCGAAATATATTAACATAAATAGAAAGTGAGACTTGATCACCTATAAAAGAAAGTACGATATCAATGAATGAATATTCACTCCAAATTTTGAATTCTATGTCATAAACTTTGCTAAATATATCAAACATGTACTCAAATAAAAATAAATGAATTCATTGACATCCTAAATCCTATAATAAAATAAAAAATGGCTCCAAAAATAATTGTGTTTATTTGTTTATAAATTTTGAACTAGAAAACATTTTGACAAACACGTGGCCGGCGAGTGAATGTGCGCGCACGCTTGCTCCTGCCGCCACATTTTGGGAGGCGGTTGCCGCCGTCAGCGACGGTTGGTTTTTTGTGCATGTTAAAGTTTTAATTTAATTTTTATAAAATAATATTTTACAATATGGTTCCTTTTTTAATTGAAATTATTGACAAAAAAAATCAAGGTTCAACTCTTTCTTAGGTGTCCAAAAAAAAATTATTTCTTAGAGATGATAAAAATTTACAAATGTTTGAAATTGTGGGATTCTTTGAAATTTGAGATTAAATTATTTTAATTATTTTTCTAAAATAATTGTCGGTTGTCATTTAAGTGAATATAAATTTTAAAAATAGCATAAAATGGTAGTCGAGACATCATCTTTCAATTAAAAAATTGATCTAAAAACATTTTCTTTAAATAAAATAAAAAAATCCAAAATGACACATGAAAAATACCATAAAACAATCGGTTTGGACGAGAATTCAATAATAGACCCTTGTTTGTATTTCTAACCTTTAGGGCAGGCATACCCAAAAGAGGATTATACTTAAATGTTTCCTAGTCATCAATATTCCAATAAGATGTGAATTGTCTCGTGATTATGTTTTTTATTTGATCAAATTATAAATTTGGTCCCTAACTTTAATGTTTGTATCTATTTAGTCCCTAAATATTTGAAAAGTTTCATTTATGTCTTTGTAATTTGATTTTATTCTATATGATCTCTATATTACCATAGTTGTTGACCATGCGATAACTTAATTTACATATATAAACTTTTGATTAAATTTTACAAAATACTCCTGAACTTTAAGGTAGATTTCAAATATGTTCTCAGACTTTGAAAAGTTTTATTTTTACCTTTGAATTTTGAAATTCGTTCAAAAAAAAACCCTTGGAGAGTTTATCATTAAAATTGACATGACAACTAATGTGTAAAAAATTGAAGGCATACATGACATCATTTACAACATCATTCACGTAAATTGATATGACAGATGATTTGTAAAAATTAATTATGTAAATAATTTTAATGATATTTTTTAAGATGAAATAAATGGTAACAACGATCTTATTCTATAAAATTGTATATAATATCAGCTACCACCTCAATTTCTATTCTTTATTTTAATGAACAAGATATTTTTTTTGGAACAAATCTCAAAGTTCAAGGGTAAAAATGAAACTTTTCAAAGTCTAATAGCATAGTTGAAACATACCCCCAAAGTTCAAGAGATTTTGTATAATTTAGCCGATTTTTTTGTTAAATTACAAAATTAGTCTCTGAACTTTTAAGTTTGTGTCTAATAGATCTCTAAACTTTCAATTTTATGTCTAATAGGTTCCTAAACTTTAAAAATGTCTAATATGTCCTTGTACTTTCTATTTTGTGTCCAATAGGTCTATAAAATATTTTAAAATTTCAAAATTATTGATCTATTTTTTTGTCCAATAAAATCTTAAACTTTAAATTTGGTGTTTACTAGATTAATGAATTTTTAAAAATGTTAAATAGGTCAATGATCATTAGACTCAAAATGAAAAATTCTTAGACATATTAGACATAAAATTAAATGTTTAAAAACTTATAAGACACTTTTTAAAGTTTAAACACGTATTAGACACTTTTTAAAATTCATGAACCAAATAGACAAAAACTTGAAAGTTCAAGAATTAAACTTGTAATTCAACCTTTTTTTAGTTCAACAATATGTGCAGTGGAGATTCAAATCTCGAATCTTCTAATCAAGGTTATAATACTCTAACCAATTTAGTTATGCTTAAGTTGACATAACATAATATACTTAACAAACAAATATGGATTGATTTAACACATTGTTACAAACAAATGGTAAATTAAAATACACAATAAGACAAAGTAGAATGACACAACTCATAATAAGGACTGGTATACATTATATACTATGTCTATGGTTAAATTACACCATTAAACTCAGCTTAAGGCCCCGTTTGATAACCATTTGGTTTTTGGTTTTTGGTTTTTGAAAATTAAGCTTGTTTTCCCCCAATATCTCTACAATTGTTTTCATCTCCCTTAAAGAAGTATTTGAATTCTTAGCCAAATTCTAAAAACGAAAACAAGTTTTTGAAAACTACTTTTTTTAGTTTTCAAAACATGGCTTGGTTTTTGAAAACATATGCAAAAAGTATATGACAAAACAAGTAAAACCATAGGTGGGAGTAGTATTTATAGGCTTAATTTTTAAAAACCAAAAACCAAAAATCAAATGGTTATCAAACGAGACCTAAGCTAATGAATTACTGTAAATTTAACCATATCGATACTTTAACCCCTTTTGTTTTCATCATGTCCAAGTGTGTCACTTTCTTGCAAACTAGCAAAAAAAAAAATTCAAATGGTAAAGAACTACACATGCAACTAATTAAAAGATCAAGAATGAAAATGGTCACAAAAGAAAAAAGGGGGGGAAAAAGCAAGGCTAAGGCAAAGGAATTGGGAAGGCTAGAAAAACGAAGGTACACAAAAATGGCAGAGATGAGTGCGGCTAGCTAATGCTAAAGCTAAAGCCAAAGCCAAAGCCAAAGCCAATTGCTTGTGGAAGTAACCAAAACAGAGAAAAACTGCCATTTCCAATCTCCTTTCTCATTCCTTCCTCAGCTCAAAAGTTCCATTAAATTAGGCAAAGATTGAGAATGAAAACACAACCCAAAAGGAAAACTCAGTTCTTAAATTTAAAACGCACCACTAGAGAGAGAACTAAGCCTTAAAAAATGGAAAAATACTCCTAAATTTTGCACTATGTTTAAAAAATACTCATATTCTTTGCAATATTCCCTTAACGTTTTATAAACGTTTCAAAACTATCATTAGAGTAGAATGTTGGACGAACAATAGTGTTGTTTTTTTACACTTAATTCAGGCAAGCGTCTCTCCTAGACACTGCCACATCATTCCAAGCCAATGTTATGTCAACTTTTCGTCCAATATTCTAACAGATTTTTATAAAAAAAAAAATTAGTACTTTTGTAGTATCTATTTCTTGTGTTCACATTAGCGATTTTTCTTTTATAAATAATTATTTAATATTAGTTGACCCCATATCATTCTCAAAAGATGCTGACGTGACAATCAATTAATGGGAGTAATACCTATACTGCCATAGTATAAGAAATTTTTTTGAATTTCTACTCCAATGATAATTTTGAAACGTTTATAAAAGATTAAGACTAATATTCTAAATTTTAAAAAAATAGGAGTATTTTTTTTTTAACTAAAGAGCAAAGTTGAGGAGTATTTTTAAAGACCCATTTGAGAGGGAAGAGAGATTAGATATAAATGGAAGGGAAAACAGAGAATTTTATTTGTATTGTGTTTTAACATTTAAGCATCAAAACGTGTAACAGATCGAGTTTGCTGCTGCGATTTGGCAAATCCCTTTTGCGGCTCAAATGGTCAGAGATTTAGGCGGCTACCCCCCACTGTACATTATCTCTCTTTCAAACAATTTAACATTTTTACTCTCTTTTGTACTTTTTAATTTTTGCCTCTCTGGTTTTTCCCATTTCATTCCCATGTCTCCATCAGTCCACGTTTTTACCCATATTTCATTTTTGGTTGAAATCATTAATTGAGTCCTCTAGCTTTGAAGATTGTGCTTAATATTAGTGTCACTTGATCATACCACAATTTGGATCAATAGTGAATTTCTATACAAATGACAAATCGAACTAATGCCCTGCAAAATAAGAGAATTGTGTATCCGTGTGGTGCTAAGCCACCTACTCAATCCGACGCTCAAGTCAGTATCGAGTTTGTAAATAACTCAAACAAAAGACTGGAATTATTTTGATGTACCTTTCCATATCACCGTATTCCTCTATTTATAGGGAGGTTTGATAGAAATAGTCACTTTAATTGGACTAAAAATCTCACCAAAATTTTTGGAATGCTTTAATCAAGGGAAATGGTTATTAGAACGCCAAAAGGCAGGGATTTAAGTTCGAAATATGACTCTGACTGTGGCCAACTCCATAGAGGGTCGGCCTCTTAGATCTTTGTCGACTCCTCAAGGGGGCCTCCATAAAGCTTGGTCGACCCCTCAAGGGGTTAGCCTATCCAACCTAGGTCGATCCCTTGAAAGGTCGGCCAACCCCTTAAGGGGTTTGCCTCCATGAGCCATAGTTGACCCCTTGACAGCCTCTTAGGCCTTGGCTAGCCCGTATGGGGGTTGACACTTTGGGTCTAGCATTCTAAGTTTAGACTGCTCTCAAACTCGACCTTGTCTCGAGCCTCTTACCTCATCTTTGGGCCTTAGGCTTCTTGTGGGTTTCGGACTTGGTTTGGTAGATAATTTCATCTCCAAACATCACTTTAAATTTTGTATCTAATAAATTTTTAAACTTTTAATTTTATGTTTGATGAGTTTTTGACATACTTGACATTTTTAAAATTATGGATCTATAAGTTATAAATTTTAGGTTTGATAAGAATATCTAAACTTATAATTTTGTGTTTAATAGATTTGTGAGTTTTTAAAAATGTCAAATAGGTCAAGGGCTTATTAAACATAGATTGAAAAAACATAAACTGACAATTTGAAGACCTATTATACGCAAAATTGAAAGTTTAGAGACTTATTACATATTTTTTAATTTTAGGGGCATGCTAGAAAGGTTCAAGAACCTATTTGACAAAAAATTGAAAGTCTAAGAATTTATTAGATAAAAATTTGAAAGTTCAATAACTAAACTTGTATTTTAACTTTCAGTTTTGTCCATTTTCTAGGTTAAATTGGAATTTCATCATTTAAGCTTAATTTCAATTTAGTTTCTATGATGTTAAAAGTTTCAATTTAACCTTTGGTATGGACTCGGTTTCAATTTGGTCTTCTATAGTTTGGTCAAAATTACAAATTATATTCATAAATTGTTTTTTATCCACTTAAATATCAAATTTAGCTCTAAATTTTAACAAAATTAGCCAAATGTAAATTTTCAACTTACTGGTAGGTAAATAAAAAAAAATGTCACATTCGACAATGATAATGACAAATTGTGAGGTTTGATTAAAATGAAACATATCAAATTAAAAATTTTAAAAGTATAGAGACCAAATTGAAATTAAATTCAAATCATAATTTAGATTGGATCTTTTAAAATCAAAACGACTAACATTCTAACTGGATGATTCAATCTGTTTTAAAAAAAAAAAAGTAGTCTAACTATTAAAAATTATATTTTAAAAATATTGAATATTTCTTCGAAGATTCAAATTTTTTAATATGCGGCCTTATAAATAGTTTCGATTAAATTCGGCCCCCTTCGAAGCATTGGGCTTTATTTTAAATTCTGGTCCGGCCCAACAACTTACTGATGGGCCTATATATCCAATTCATGTCCCTTGTAATTATTGGAATGAAGGAGAAATGATTGCTCATTGATGGATTTTTTTCTCTGTTGAAACAGCTTATTCATGGATTTAAAAATTCAGCAAAAAAATCAAATTTGACCCTAAACATATGAAGTTGTATCAATTTGGACTCTAAACTTTTAATTTCATCAAATTGAACCCTAAACTTAAATATGTGTTGCAATTTTTACCCTTGGTTCAAATTCGGCTAATCCACCCACTAATTTTAACAAAAAACAGTGTAAAAATCTTCAAAGACCCATTAATTTCAAGAAAATAAAATTTTGCACAAAAATAAGTTTGATCAATGCACAAATTAACCATTAAATTATCTTTTCCAAAATTCGTAAATTTCAACAAAAAATTTTTTTAGCTCTAATGTCGTTTTTCTGTAAAATTCTATCAAATTTTATATCGTACATATGTTTTATAATTCAATAAACACATAAGAGAAAACTTTTTTTAACGATATTTGAAGTTAGAACTTATTAGAGGATTAAAATTGTAACACTTTTTAAAGTTTGAAGTCATGATTGCAATACTTATCTAAGTTTGAAGTGCAACTTGTTAAAATCGAAAGTTTTGTAAAATTGATGTAATTTGACAAGTTCAGGGATCAAAATTGATTTTTTCTCAAAAATTAATTATTGATTGATTACTTTTAATATAAAGCTATTGCTGATTAGTTATTGATTAACTCTTCTTAAAAAAATTAGTTATTGATTAATAACATGTTACTTTTAAGTTAGCCAATACTTAGTGGTCATATTTACAAAAAAGAACGTAGACCTTATCAATTTTCAACAGTGTTATTTTCATTTATTTGTAATAGAGAAAATTAAAATTTTTCTTTGATAAATATTGCTATTTGAATCCAAGTCCTTTCTTCACTGCATCTATGGTATTAAATTTTTGTCAACATGTGGACACATTTCCACATATGTCTATGGTTCAACATCGATATAAATGATGAATTGACATTTCTATTATAATGTACAAAATCGATAAAATATTTAAAAAAAATAACAACAAAATTTAACCTAATGTGAATATAATACTACAAGTATTTTAACTCATTTAAAAAGTGTAAAATGTTTATTTATTAATTAATTTTTTTTAATTTTTTTTTAAAAAAAATTTCAGAAATATCCATTGACATCCGCACTTTAAACCTTTACTAGATCTCACCCTATTAATATCTCTAATAAAAAAAACCCTAAATAATTTATTGCAACAAAAGTAGAAACTATGTTGTAAAAGTTCATTGGCAAATAGTATAATATAAATTCAACCCTAAATTATATGTATATTATATAACTCAATCAACCAAACAAAATATACTATCGCATTAATGTATAATTAGAAAATATATCATGCATTCAATATGATAAATATTTATAATAATTGTTCACACGTGATTTCAACAAAGAAAGAGAAATGAGACACATGTAATGAACTTGAATTTGTATTAATTTTGTGGGTGTGATACAATCTCTAATTCGTTCCTCTGATTCTTTCTCTCTGATAGACAAATATCTCGAGGGCTGAAAGCTTGTTCTCGAGCGTGCTTGTTGGTCTTTTTTAATCGGCCTTTGGCTTGTTGACCTTATTGGATCAACCTTTGGCTTGTTGATCGTTGGATCGGCCCTTGGCTTGTTGATCGTTGGATCGGCCTTTGGTTTGTTGATCTTTTTGAAGATACAATCAAAGTCTTGGAGTCTTGTATGCTTCAAATGTCTTTGACTTGTCTTTAAAGATATTTTGGCATTTAAAGTCTTTAAGTCTTCTAGTCTTCAAAGCGTTTTTGGTCTTCGAATAGTCTTCAGTCTTCAAGGAACGTTTAGCACCTAAGGACTTGTCTTGGAAGGTCTTTGGTCTTCCAAGAGTGTTCAGTACCTAGGGACTTGTCTTGGAGGGTCTTTGGTCTTCCAAAAGTGTTAAGCACTTCAAGGAGTGTTAAGCACCTAAAGGTTGGTCTTAAAGAGTATTTGGTCTTCAAAGAGGGTTCAACATCTAAGTACTTGTTTTGAAGCGTTCAGTACCTAAGAACTTCATGAAGCATTCAACACCTAAGTACTTTGGCCTTCTTTGCTCTCAATTCTCTCTGAGTTCTTTGAATAATAAAATTTCTGAACCCCTCAAATGAATGAGAGCTCATCTATTTATAGAGCTTTCCATGGCATGTGGGCTTGGGTTTTAGTGGCCTTTGGACCCAACTATGGACTTGGGTTTTGGTCGACTTTGGGCTTAACCATTTGGATTTAGGCCTTATTTAACTTTGACCCAAATTCCATATAACCCAATTTGACTAAATTAAATTTAATTGTGTGGTCAAGTTGTCATAATGAAGATATGTAGCCTTTTAATTTTTAGAATTTGCCAATTTTTGTCTTCAAATTAAATTTGGGATACATGTCAATTTATAATTAGTCTCAAATTTAATTATTTGTAGTTTCGTCATTAATTTAGAATAACGACGTGACAATTGGAGATTGGCCGAAATTTCTCTGTCAACAACAATTGAAACTTTATAATCAAATTAAAGCTAAGCTTAACTTATAATGACCAAATTGAGATTTTTTTTTTGACCAAATTGAGATTTTTTTTTCTAGTTTACTAAATTGAGAATTTTAAAACTAAGTATCAAATTGAAACATAATATCATATCATCTTGACTAAAATGATAATTTAACCTAATAAGAACATCAAGAACCTTCAAAAAGAACCTCATCCAAAACAAGACAAGCAGCATTATTCAAAATGTGATTTGAGATAACAAAGCTAAACGCGAAAACAAAACTACGAAAGATCTAATCGGGTTGGTTTTTAATTGGATTGGAGGTGTAGAGAAAGGTTCTTCAAGGAAAGAAGAACTTGCTTCAACCTATCCTTGGTTTCTTGATGAATCAAATCACCATTATTGTCATCAAACTTCTGAGGTGGCTGGAATGCATTCACATGGAGCTCGGGCTTGTTGACGAAGTGAAGGTCCAGGAAGACTCCGACTTGCCGGAGATGGAACTGTGCCAGTGCTCCGCCGAAGCCGCCGCCGGCACTCACTATGGCAGCCGCCTTCCCGGCGAATGCGTTTGGTGGCCTTGATGCCCAATCAATTGCATTCTTCAAAGGAGCTGCAACAATGGTTAAGGTTGGCTAAGTTTTAAAAAAAAAAAAAAAAAGACTTTCTTTCTTTCTTACTTTTTTTTTATTATTAATAATTAACTTGACCATCATTATGGTGTGATATCTCTTTAATGATAAAAATCGTGTTTTGGTTGCTTAACTTTTAGACTTTACCTCCACAAGTTAGTATATAAATACACATTTAAAATTATGTCATACCAATCACTACTCAAATAGTTACTTTTTAAAAGTTAAATTAATAGACATTTTAATAGTTTGGATAAAAATCATTTAAGAAACTTTGACCAAAAGGGATTTAAATTAAACCCTCCTTAATATTTAAAATAGGTTAGTTGTTTTAAGTGTGTGCATTATTTATATATTTATTCGAAATTAAAGGTATCTTTATATTTAAAAAAGAATTCACATCACATCTCTAGTGATGTAATTTATTTCTTAAAAATCTTCACATAATGAAAATGAAAATGTCGCTAATTCGAGTATAGCTTAATAGATAAAATATCAATTATCATTTTAGAAGTCGATGATTCAATCTATTACTTTGCAATTGTTGAACCATCATTCTAAAATGATAATTAATGTCTTATTCATTAAGTTATAAGCTTGAATTAATTTAGCATTTAGGAGTCTTTTACATAAAAGAATTCGCTCGATACTTTTGTTAAAAATAACTTTTTAATCATCCAAAAAATATATATTAAAACAGGAAAAGATAGAAAGAAAAAAAAAGTTAGTTCATCATCGCCATTAAACAGAGTTCTTGAGAAAAGAGAGAGAGAGAAAAAGAGACCAGCAATGGAGTAATTATATTCCGGAGAAGCGAAGAGAACACAATCGGCCTCACGAATCTTCCGCCGGAAAACTTCAACGACCGGCGGAAAACCAGCCGGCGGAGTTTCGAGATCCGTATTGAGCATCGGCAAGGGCTCCACATCCAGGTACTCAATTTCAATTCCTTCAATCGATTCCTCGCAAATCTCAATCGCTAATCCACACAAATCACAACAAAAAGTGAAATCTCTCTCTTAATTTCATCAATCGATAGAGAGAAAAAGAAAAATCGATACATAATTTAACGAAAGAATTAACAGTACCGGCGCGAATTAGGCCACGATTGAAGGAGGCCTTACGAATAGAGCCGCAGAGGGCCGCCACTTTAACCACTGGTTTCGTCGCCATGGACCTCGAAACGAAAATGCTCTGTAAAATGGTTTCAGCGATCTGCAGTGGAACTTGGAATGGACCAACGATGATGGACGTTTATATAAGCCTTGAGAGAGAGAATTTTATATTAAATCGATGTTTTTCTTAAAATTAATTTGTTTACTTTATTGTATTAATTTGACCGTGTTGTCATGTGTTTTTTAATAGAATACTATTTTTTTTTTGTGAGTTTGAATAATTACAGGATGGAAGATCGAACTATAAATTTTTACGATAGTAATTAGTATTTTATCTACTAGCTATGCTCGGATTGACTTTAATAGAAAGAGTATTGTTATTTGATATTTTGTTAATAAATAAAATATTGTTGGTCATATTTTATTTTATACATAAAATAATTTATTTATGGTTTAAATCTTATTTTGGTATCTATACTTTGAAATATTTATTTTCTTTGTTGTATTTTCATTTAGTCTATTTTAGTTATGTACTTTAAAAATATCTATTTTGGTTTTTTAACTTTTAAAAATGGACCATTTTAGTGAGAAATTTGCACAGAAGACTCATTTCACGCGCATCGATGCCATTTGACCGGTGTTTTGAAATTAATGACATATGACCCTTTCCATACTCTGCATTCCGTCCAAATTACCGTGAGGGCATCATACTCTCATTCTTGTTCTGACTCTAACTCTCTAGTTCTCGCTCTCGCTCTAGCTCGTTCTCGCTCTCACTCTAGTTCGTTCTCGCTCTCGGTCTAGCTCGTTTTCTCTGTTGCTCTAGTTTGTTCTCACTCTAGCTCGTTCTTGCTCTCGCTCTAGCTCGTTTTCTCTCTTGCTCTAGCTTGTTCTCTAGCTCGCTCTCGCTCTCGCACTAGCTCGTTTTCTCTCTTGCTCTATCTTGTTCTTACTCTAACTCGTTCTCGCTCTCACTCTAGCTCGTTCTCGCTCTCGCTCTAGTTTGTTCTCGCTCTCGCTCTAGCTTGTTGTCCCTCTCGCTCTCGCTCTAGCTCGTTTTCTCTCTTGCTCTATTTTGTTCTCGCTCTAGCTCGTTCTCGCTCTCGCTCTAGCTTTGCTGCTCTCTAGCTCTTCTCTAATGTAATTTTTTCTTGTTTTTTTTTCTCCAGATTTTCAACCACTCATTTGAGCGAGAGCTAGAAAAAGAGAGCTAGAGCAATAGCGTTTTTGCCTACGAGAGCGTGAACAAGCAAGACCGCCTCATACTACCCTCATGTATAATTTTGCGCGCTATGTCATGTCAGAATGGGTCATATTTCATTATTTTCATAATGCAGGTCATCAGTCAATAAAGCGCTGGAAAACGGGTCATCCGTACAAAAACCCCCCATTTTAGTCCATGTGTTTTTTTTTTTTTTGGTCTTGTGTTTTCATACTATAATTTCAATACATCACTGCGACTTAGCTTGAGATTACTGTAACTTTTAAAAAAACTATTGTTTTTTAAAATTGTGTTTGTTTCCTCACACATTTTTTAATAAGCTTTTCACATTCCTTAAAAACACATTTGAATTCTATGTCAAATTTCAAAAAGAAAATCAAGTTTTTAAAAACTACTATTTTAGTTTTCAAAATTTGGCTTGGTATTTTAAAACATTTTTAAAAAAGTAGGCAATAAAGCATAAAAACTATATATCGAAGTAGTATTTATACGCTTAATTTTCAAAAATAGAAAACCAAAAACAAATTGGTTATTAAACGGGATCTAAAAGTAGAAATTGGTCATGTGAGAAAGATACTAGATAGTCTAGACATATGAAATCAATCTAAATTTCTTGAAAAAATAAAATTTAAAATTTAAAACTTGTTAGGAGGAGGCACATAATTATACAAGAATCCAATTTTAAAAGTTGTTGAAGAACTAATTTTGGGATTGAAGATGTTTAGTGTAGAATCGGATCTATGGCTCTTTACTAGGATTGAAACAAGTGAGGAACGAGTGACCCCAAGCTTCACTTAAGCGTTGGACATGAAGTTAGCTCAAAACCACTTTAGATAGGAGTAGAATGAATGACTTACAACTGAAGGTAGAAAATTGGAATCTCCTTTCAATCCTCATTTCATCACAGAGGGACAGAAGATGAGTTGGGAGTTTCATGTTCATCATGTGGCTGAGCGAAGCAACCCTAACATCGCTTTAGATAGAAGTAGAATGAATAACTTACAACTGAAAGTAGAAAATCAATATCTCCTTCGATCCTCCTTTCATCACAGAGTGGCAGAAAATGAGTTGGGAGTTTCATCGAGATTACTATCACTTGGACTTAACCAATTGAGTTATGCTCAAGTTGGCTATGGTGGTTTTCCTAACAATAACCACCTCACATGTTCTTTTTTTTAGTTCAACAATTGCGGAGTAAGAGATCGAACCATCGACCTTTGAGATGATAATTGGTGCCTTATCCACTAAACTATGCTCAAATTGACAACCACCTCAAATGTTGTTGAACTAAAAAAATCCCACAATAATCAAATTTCAAAAGTATTAAGACCAAAACTAATGTTTTAAAAGTATATAGATCAAAATGGACAAATAATAAAAGCACGTGCATTAAAATTAATATTTTGATATTCAAATACCAAAATAGAAAAAAGAAAAAAAGTGAAAGTAAACTCCATTAATCATCGGAGTGAGTGGTGCTAGCCCGTTAGGTCAATTATTGAATAGAATTAAAAGATTGTTAAATGATATATGATACTTAAATAGGCATTTGAATAATAAATTTGTATACTCTTTCATCTTTTTATTTGAATTTTTAAATGACATATATATATAACATGTGAAAATTAAACTTTTAAACTTACGATCTCTTAAAGAAAATAAGACATGTCTTGACTAACTTTATTCGAATGAACTAAATGTTATATTTTTATTTCCAAACTTTTTATGAAAATTTATTTTTGTTTGTATAATTAATTTTCATTAATCAATTATTAAGAACTTAATTTCATTTTGTAATTTGATGCTAAATAAATCTATTATATGAGCCTTTAAAAACTTGTCTATGTCCATATCTATCAATTAGAATAAATAAACTAAATATATGTTAATGTCAAAATCGATGTTGAATGATTTATTAAAAGATTAACATAAAGGTTTAAATGATTTGTATGCAGCATTTTAGAAATTAAAAATAATATCAAAATGAAATTTAAAAAAAAAAGAAAAAGAAAAAGAAAGAAAAAGTTAAGACCCATGAAAATAAAAAGAAAAATATGAGGGGTTGAGTGGCCGCCTTATTTGATTGGATAAAATAATAAATGGCTTATGTAAGGCTTATGTAAGGGATGATGTGGAGGAAATATTTTCTTATTCTTAAAGTTCATGCCCTTTGATTCATAGTATTACAAATTACAAATATTAGTTTCTTGTTCAAAGTATACTGAATAAAAATATTGGATCATAGTTCAATTGACCTGAAGTATGTATTTATGATCAAGAAGTCATGAGTTCAAATTCCTCCACCATTAAATGTTTTCGAATTCAAAAACTATATATATATTCACAAAAAAAAAAATAAAACATAGATTATTAAAAAAAGAAAACAAACTTACTAAATAATATATTTAAATAAAATGGTCGCATAATCTAAATTAATTCACTTATGAAAGTTCAAGAGTTTAAATGATATAATTATAAGTTTGCACACGTGTAAACTAATTTTTTTAAACGACATCTTAACATATATACCAGATTATAACTCTGTATTAGTACTTCTACCCGATTATCACACCACCTTAAAAGTACACCCCACCTTAAGACCTCCACTTTATACACTTGGGACACCACACTCTTTATGACCTCCACTCTCCTTTTGTACTCCACACTCTTTGTTACCCCCCAATTTATAGCTTAAACAGGTTGATACTATGGGTATAAATTGATACACTTATGAAACTCCATGATTTTAATTTACACAATTATTAGTTCAAGATTTTTATTGATACAACTCCTAAAGTTTAGGGGTGTAAATTGATTTTTGCCCTACAAATAAGGTATGAGAGAAAAATTTAACTCAAAGTTAGTGGGCATAGGGAAAAAATAAAATGTGTAGCGGGCATAGGAAAAAAAAGCTTTAAAAAGCTTTGTGATTTTTTTTCCTTTATAGTTCAACGACATCTGGAGTAGGAGATTTGAATCTTTGACCTCTTTATTAAAAATATATGTCTTAACCAATTAAACTATGTTTAAGTTTCACAAATTTTGCAAGGAATAGGTTTATATATATATATATATATAATTTTTTCTGTAATATAGGTAAGAAATTGAATGTACCTCAATTTGACTTGAAAAAGTGGATTGGGAATATACTTAAAAAAAATGAATGAGAAGAAATAGGTCGTTTTATTCTTCACAATCAAATGACAGTGATTAACAGTACTTTCATGTGTCCAATAATCATGGGGTAGCATCACATCACAACACTAGCATTTTTATAGATATTTAGAAAATTATAGGAATCATGATTTTTCATTTAAATGACAGATGCCAACATGAGCATAGTTCACAGTAATTTATATCTACTCTTTTTTTAAAGATTGGAGGTTCAAATCTCTACACACTTCATTTATTGTAGTTAAGAAAAATTTAAATGACAGATATAATCATCGAAGGAGGGACAAATTAGTACATGTCCATTAATAAAATATTATAATTAAGGGTAATATAGCTAGATAGATGGGTTAATTTTGATCAATAGTTTTCTTGATAGAGTGAACTTACAATTTCAAAGTTAAAAATACTTTTTATCAACAAAAAAATCATTATTACCCCACCTATCAATGCAACCATATGAATAAATTATAGATTTAAATCTCATTTCTCTCCTCTAATTTTTTAGCTTATTTAGTTTTGTTTTTTTAACTTTTAAAATATCTATTTTAGTCCTTGTATTTTGAAAAGTAATCATTTTGATTCTAAATATTACTTTGTCCACTCAATAGTCAATAGCCGCTCTAAGAAATCTAAGTGGTTATAGTACATCCCAAGTTAGCATGAAAAATACACATTAAAATTTATGTTATCTATTTGTTAAATAATTAATAGTAAAATAACAAGAATCAAAACTATTATTTTTCAATGTTCATGATTATTTTAAAAGTTAAAAAATGAAAATAGAATATTCTTAGGACAAAAATGAGATTTAACCCTAAAATCTACGTAGTAAATATCGGAAAGGTACTGTCTATTTACTGTAAGGATTTAAATACAAAGTCAACGACTAAAATGTAAAATTAAAATATCATATGTCATGTGAGCATAATTCAGTGGTAATTGACATGTACTTTTTCTAATTTCTCTATACTCTACTCAAACAAAAAAAATAAAATAACATATTATTTTGGAGCAATAAGATAAATGGCTAATTTTTGATAGATCAAACTGAAAAATAGCTAAATACATGAGATTTTGTAAAAATGTCTAAACGTATTTTTTTTTTAAATGTTAATATTGAATTGAGACAAAATTACCCTTGATTTAGATTTTTTATTTTTAAAGCTAAAAAAAATTCTAAAATAATTGAGCATATTAAGGATGAGAGAGATGAACAAACGTAACAACCATGAATAAAATCTAGAGAAATTCACAAAAAAAAATCTTGAATTAAGATAAGATATATAAATTGTAATTTGTTAACTTAATATTATTTTGAACTAATTTCTAGACTCTTAATATGACAAATTCAAAGATAGGTTCTACACTAGTGAATTAACAAAGATAGTGATGAACATATTGATAAAGACGATGACCAAGATAGGTACCAATGATAATTCTCATTTGTGAGGATTATTTGACCCTTATACTTAAGTTATTCTTGCTATTTTGTGTATTTTATTATTTAAAGAGCTAGCTAAATGTGGTTTTATTAGAAATATTTATGAAAGCTTGTTGAAATAATAAAGAAGAGGAAAAGAAGTTGAAAAAAGATATAAAAGTGTTGATTTGGTGATATTTGTGCGGTATTATAGACAAGGCATAATTGCAATTGCATTCCAGAATGGAAAATGCAATTGCATTTCTGTACAATGCAAGAATGGGCAACAATGACAAATCCAATTGTGATCGACTATTACACGCAAGCGCACGCGATCGAAGTAATATAAAATGGTATCTGAGTACCAAGTATCGAATCCCACAGGGAACGGAGTAACAAAAATATTGTAAAGCAAAAGTGTAAGGAAAATTGCAAATGGAAAACTAAAATGCAAAAATGATGTTTGGTTGGTGTGTTGGTGAAAAACAAAAATTGCAGAATCTAAAATGAGAATAATTGAAAGAACAGAAATTGCCGAATTGAATTGCAGAATCTAAATTGGCAATAAGCGAAATGACCAAAAATTGCAGAATTAAATTGCAGAATCTAAATTGGCAGGATTGGATAGCAAATTAGATAAACTTAGAAAATGAAATGATAAAGGATGGGGCTCAAGAATGTCATTGCCCTAAGTCGTAATTGCAAACCAAAATTGCAATTCCAACCTACTCCACACTCAATTGTAAACCAAAATTGCATCTCCTATTTACCTTGAATTTAGGTTTTTAGGAGGCTAAGTGAGAGACCTATATGTCTATAGTCTCTCTATCTTAGATCAATTGGCTCAACAATTTTATGGGTCTTGGAGTCCTTAATCCCTATGTCTAGGGTAAGGAATGACTTATGTCTAAGCTCTTTTTCTCCATTACTTGTGTGAAATCCGCTTATCACTAACCCCATCGGTATTAGATCTAAGCTTGAGTTGCTACCCTAGTTGATCAAACTAAGATCTCAACGAAAATATATTCAACACAAGCAAACGATTGAGATGTAGGCTTGGTTTTTATTGGAATTTTGGCTACATTTACTTCTTAGGGAATTCACATCCTTGAACCCCCTAAGAAGCCTAGCTCATAATAAAAATAAAAATCTTAAAACTAATTTTTGAGAAAAAGTTCATAATAGAAATTGTGTAAATTAAATAATTAAACAATAAATTGTAAGATTATATTTTTTTTTTTGACAACTATTAGGAATTCAAGAAAATGATGCTTAATGGGAATTAAAGAGAATTTCAAGGCCAATTAATTAAAATCATGGTCTTCTTTCTCATGTCCCTTAGAAATCTTTAACATTAAAAGTGCAGAAAAACAGAAAAAACAAAGGACAAACTAAAAAAAAAAACCCACCAACTAAACCTTGAGATTAAACTCCACGTAAATCAAAAGTGCATCAATTGAAGAACAAAGAAGCTCGAGCAACTCTCTGTAATACAGAACTGAAGAAAACTAAGATTAAAATTGAGTTCTTGGCCAAAAACAGAAGAAAAACGAAAAACAAAGGTGCGAAAAACCCACAAAAATTTGCTTCTAAATTCGCCTCCCCATCAAAAATTGATTCTTCTAGCTTCTTCCTCCCTCTTTTATAGATCTTCCTAGGGTTGAAATTTGCCAAAAATCGCGCTCCAATCCCTCAATTTGTGCGGAAATTGAATTTTCCATAAATGGGTTTCTTTGTTGTTGCAAAAACCCACGAAATTGATCTCTAAAATTGCTCCCAAAAATCCGATGCTTAGCTCCAATTCTTCTTCCCCATTTATAGGCCTCCATTAAGGTTGAAGATTGCCCAAATTTCGTGCTCCAATTCCACCAAATCATGCTGCAATTTGGTTTTCCATAATGGGTTTTTTCATTCGTGCCGGTATTTCCATAAATTCTCTGCCCAGAAACAATTGCAAAATCAGATTTTGCAATTTGGTTTTAGCAATTTTCACATTCCCTGCTCTAGAAACAATTGCAAAATCAGATTTTGCAATCTGAATTAGCAATTTCCATAATTTCTGCAAAAAGAATCAATTTATTTAGAAATCTATTCCAAATGCTATCACATTCAATTCTTCCTTAGATTCAAGCAATCTTCCACTATTTTCAATTAATCTTAGGACAAACAAAAATATTTTGAGCACTTGAGACTTAAATAAGCCTTAATTCTAAGGCTTATCAAATTGCAATCCAAATTGAAAATGCAATTGCATTTTTGGGCGGCCGCAAAAAAATTGAGAATTTTGGATTTTTAGCGATTTTGAAGATATTCTCTTCGATTCTCAGCATTAATGGCATGAATCTTTCCATATACTAAAGTTGACTATAACCCAAGCTTATGGAGGCCTATAAAAGGGACAAAGAAGCCAAATCAGTTTGGGTTTTTCTCACGCAACAAGACCTTCGTGCTGCTATTTTTTCTTCTATTTTGCTGCTATTTTTTTCTTCTGTTTTCCAACCCCTTTCAACTTCGAAACTCAATCATTCCTCAACTAAAGTTGAAGGAAGTGAAGGTTCAATTCCCTTTGCAAAAAGTGGAGTTGAGTCGATTGAGTAAGAAGTGAAAAAGGGGTTGTGTTCTTCCATTTTTTAGAATTTATTTTCTACTTTAAGTTATTTGCCTATGTTTTAGGAACGTAGTTGCTGCTGCATTTTCATTCATTCAATTGTATTTCAAGATTCAAGTTAGTTATTTAAGTTTCATTGTATTTTCGGCATTGAGTTGTTAGTTCTTAATTAAATTTTCAACTTGTTCGAATTAATTTTCTTCTTACTAAAGTTTTGTTCTAGTTTATGTTTTTTAAGTTTTGGTTAAGTTGTTTTCATTTCTACATTCTGGAATTTTATCTATTCTTTCTCTCATTCTCAGTTATACATTTTTATTACTTTAAAGCTTTGTTTTTCACTTTTGCAATGATGAGCTAATTTTTCTTTAGGGGTTAAGTTTGTGAATGCCCTAGAAGAAAGATGTAAAGCTTAAAAGCACAACTAATCTAGCTAGCACTTGAAACTTTGTTTGCTTTTATTGAGTTTAATATCGAATAAACCTAGCCGGCCAACTAGTATTGCTTGTCAAGCTTAAACTTAATATCGAGAGGGTTAAGGGAAGGTGGATGTCACAAAAGCAATGGAGGAAAATGTTTAGAAATAAGTTCTGAACATTGACCCTAGACATAAGGCAAGACTCCAAAAAATTTAGGCGTAGTAATATAGGTTTAATCATTTAGCCTCCTAAAAATTTTGAAGCAAAATTGAATAGGAGTCGAATTCGGTTTACTTAGTTTTCTTGAGTTAGCTACGATTGTAGTTGCATTTCTTTCCAAAAGGACATGAACAACTTGAATTTTTCTTTTTCATATTTATAATTATTTTTATTTATTTCTTTAGCAACAACACCTTTCCACATTTTTATAACCTTGGTTACTGAACTTGTAATTTGAAAACAATTTTTTCTATCTTTTGAATTTTGTTGTACCGTTCCTTGTGGGATTGATACTCTGAAATACTTCTAGTTTTATATTACTTGCATTGACAATGTGCACTTGCACTGGTCTGGAGCATTATTTTTAAACTAAAAATCTTTTATTAAAGCCCTCACGTTTCAGTTCGATCAAGTTTTTGGTGCCGTTGTCGGAGAACGACATTACTGACAAAATTCGATTTTGTAGCATAGATTGCAATTGCAATTATCATCTTTCTAAAAGAAAGCTCAATTCTTGTTCACATTATTTTTCAGGTTGATGGAGAGCAATTACAAGAGGAGAAAGACACAACTTATGGTTGAATTGCTTGAGATAATCAACAAAATGGAAGTAGACATCATTGCAGCATTGAACGCATAAGCTTCATCATTAAGCTACATGATGAAAACTTTGATGATGGAAAATCTCATAGCTCATGTTAGCCCTATCTCTTCTATTTCTTGTGTTTATTGTAGATGAAGTCATTTATTTGAAAATTGTCTTTATAATCCTCATTTTTTATGCTATGGATTTCTACCCAGTTTTGTAAATCAACACCAGTACCAATATTTCCAACAAGAGAAGATGATTCCAAAAGAGCCTAGCATTGAAGAACTCGTGAGGGAATACATGGAAAAGAACGATATTGTGATGCAAAGCCAAGCCACATTTTTATGAAATTTGGAGATCCATATGGAACAAATTGCAAATGATTTGCAGAACAGTTCTCAAGGAATTTTGCTCAACAATACAGAGACTTTCAAACAAGAAGAAAAAGAAGAATGCGAGGCAATGACACTAAGTAAATTAGAATATGAAGATCTCAAACTCCTAGTAAAAGTAGAAAGCGCTCCAACACTTGAAAACACTAAGGACCCAGAAGGGAGAGAATAAATTAAAGAAGAAACACCTAAAGAAGAGAATGAATCGCCCAAGGAAGTTGCAGTGAGCTATGCAGTTGTAATTTCACAGCAAATGACATCCAAAGTGCTCTCGATACTAGAATGCCATGTGTCCACTTATTGCAGCTTGCAGGAAACGCTAAATGAAGAAGAATACAAAAGGACAACTTGAAGGATGACAATTTGCAGTATGCGACACAGGTTGCAACCACAATTCTACTTTCAAAGGCACACGTAAATCTCTTGAGCATGCAAGACCCGTTGTGATTAAAGCACCTCAACTAAGATTGAAATCTCGTTCATCATCGAGACCTAGGTGCAAAATAAAGGAACATGGTTGCGGTCTCCCTACTGAAATTGGATAAGTTTATATTTTCTTTTTTTTTAATTTAAAATTATATATATATTGGTGTGGTTGGTCGTCATGAATTCAAATAAAAAGTTTTTGATTAAGTGGAAACTCTGTCTAAGGCAAGTCCTGTCTAGGTTGAGGTACTTAAGTTGACCGTTAGAAAACACCTCTACCTGGGGACTTATATGGGAGTTGAATTGATCAAACTTTTAATTTGAAATACATTAAAAATATCTTCTTTTTTTTTATTTGCTTAAAGTGCAAGAACTTTTTGAAGATTTACTTGTGAGTTTCAGGAAAAGAGCAAGTAAGAAAAGAGAATATGAAGTTGAGGCCAAGTTTGCAGCCGCAACATCAGAGTCAAAAGAAAAAGAATTTGAATCTGACTAGTTCTCAACACCACCACCAACAGTTAAAGAAAGGCCAACATAGGTCTCATAGGAAATTGTTGTTGCATCTCCACCACAAACTGCATACAACTCATCTACCTCCTCCTATGCACAATTCAAAGCTGAACTTGCCTACATAAAGAAGCAAAACGGGATTTATTGGGCATATGTTAATGTCTTTCAACACTATCCAAAGGAAAAGTGCCCACAATTCATGACTTCCATTCCACCCTCCTCAATGAGCAGCAAGGCTTTATTGGTGAGGACATCGCTTCCGAGGCCTAAGGGAAGTTCTTTAAACCCTATATGTACTTGTTTTTTTTATTAGATTAAATTTATTTGCTTTGTTATGTTAGGTTAGAATTTATTGTTTTCCTAGTCTTGTTTGTTGTGTTTGTTGTTTGTTTGTGTTTGTTTTTACTTTTGAGAACACTTTTTGAAAAAATAAAATTCTACCTCTTGCACAAGCATGCCATAAAAATCATGTTTCAAAAAAAAAATTATGCAAATTGTTTTCCTTAGTGTTGTGTTAAAAAGCCCTTGATGATGATAACTAGAGCTTTCTCAACTTTCAAATGCTTTTACACACAGCTTTGCTTTTTCAAAATCATAAAACTTGATAAATTCTTTTTCTCCATAAAACATTCGAACTCAAACTCCTCTTGTGTTTATCCCATCTAAGCCACTTAGGAGAGTTTAGCTTCGATGCTTACCAAGTTTAGTGACCCAAATATGTACTCCAACCCTTTGTTCTTTTTAGTTCTTAGTTAATGAGGACATTGAATCATTTAAGTTTGGGGGAGATGAGTTTTGTGCTTAAGGTTTTGTTGAAAAATGCTTGTATCATGTATTATATTGCTACTATGACCCATAAAAAGAAAAAGAAAAAAAAAAGGATACTTTTCTTTCTAGAGTTAATTTGAAAATCAGTAACTATGATATCTGTTGTTGCATTCTCCCAGTAGAAATAGTCAAATCAATAATATCAATTAATGCGAAGTTAGCATTCTTCTTCTCATATTGCATGTGTTAGTTTATTTATTCTTCAAGGCTTTTGAAACATGCATCTTCTTTCATCTTCTTCAACACCATACGTTGCACGACACTGCTAAGCTGCTCGACGGTCTTTGCTCTTTCATACTTGAAGCACCTACCGTCGTTTTGGTTTGCTTTAGTGTGCACAACTTTTTTCCTTTCTTTAGACGAACTTGGTTTTCTTAAGATTGAGGCTTCAAAATGGTTTTCATTCTTAGATTAGTTGACATTTGTATTTTGGAACTTAGACTTTTGGATTCTAGATAATGTTTGAACTCTTTTGAAAACAAACCCAACCATATTTAAACCAAAAAAAAAAGAAAAAAAAAAGCCATCATTTTTTATGAATTTGTTGAGTGTCAAAGGTTTGAAAATAATGCAACTTACAAAACCCATGTATCACAATTGTTATTTTCATTTTTATGCAATTTACAAGACCCACATATCACGGTTGTTTTGAAAGCGAAATGAAACTTAGTAATATTTGGCTGGCTATAGTTATTGCATGTATATATACTTTTATATCGCATAATGTAAATGATTTTATATAGTGATTTGATGTGGTTTACAGAACTCTAGCATAGACTATTATTATTTATTTGCATGTATATAGTTGTTATAAACAAGTATTTTATGTGTTTAATTATATGTATATAAAACTGTAAACCTTGGTAATAATTGTGGCATATTTGGTACTCCAAAATTTCATTATAGGATATATAATGTGACATACCTAAAACAATATAATATTAAGAATCTTGCTTATTATATATGTTACTATATACTTACAAATATAAATGAGTGGTATATACTTATTTGTGTAATTAAAATGATTTGAAAAAAAATGAAAAATTAAGTTTGATTAGTAGCGTTTGTTGATAGATGATTAAGTATAAATGGCAGAAAATTAAAAAAAAAATATATTGTGCATGATATCTTGAATTAATGTAAAATTAATATATTTGTAAATAATTATAAATAAATTTATGTAGATTTGAATGGTAAAGATCCAAGGACTGAAAATTTGGAGAAAAATGTTGATTTAAGATAAGATTAATAAATTTGTAAATAATCAAAAATAAAATTACGTAGATTTGAATTGCCAAGATTTAGTAATAATGAGTCAAAATTAGTTAGAGAGGTTGTTGGCGAATTTTCACTACTGTTTTTGGGGCCAAAGATGAAAATAAATGAAAAAACAGGCCGGTTAATTTGATGTTCTATATTAATAAAGCCCATTGGCCAAGTAGCAGAAGCCCAACTATTCTGAAGAACCGCCACTGAACCTTGATAAGCTATTGGGCCTTTTTTCAATCGCTTATTAAAGCCCAAATTGAAACTTATGAACTGACATTCACCCATTTGGTTTTCAGAAATAAAAAATACATGAAAAACCCTTCAAATATGTTTGATACATATTTTCAAAAACGATTTTTAAAATAGTCTAACAAAGTGTTGTTTTCTTTGTTTTTAAATTTTGTTTTCAAAACCTACGAAAACAAAGGGTGTAGTTTTTGGAAAACAAGTTTCCGACAAACGAAAATTTTCCAAGATTTTGGTTTTAAGAATTCTTGTCGGAAAACAAGTTTCTTTGTTTTAGTTTTGTTTTGTACTTTTTTTTTTTTTCCTTTTTTTACTGAATTTTTTTTAAAGATAAATGACTTCTCTTCGTACTTCTTTAGTGATTACGAACATTTATCTATTAAAATAAATATAACTTAACGGTAATTGACATATACTCTCAACTAAGAGATCAGAGATTCAAATTCCCTCACCCTCAAATATTGTTGAACTCAAAAAAAAAATAGATTGTAAATATTTATCTTATTACTTCCTCTTATAAATTTTACTTTTCTACTCCCTTGCCCCCGTCAACGTTAATCAGAATTTTTTTTTCATATTTTTCTACATTAATCATAAAAAATTGGCATATATTAGGTTTTCTTTAACTGTATTTCACTCGTCATTCCATATATATATATATATATATACATAGACACCAAACACGTATTAATATTTTCCTGCACTTTTATTCACAACCAAAGTTTTCAAATTTTGAATTCAAATTTAAAGTTTTTAAATTGGAACCAAATATGTTTTTTGATGTGGTAAAATAAGGAATTTATTTTTATTGTTATACTGAATTTTTTGTTTTCGAAAACAAATATTCGGACCACAAAGCAAATAGGTCCTTAATTCTTGAACATGAATTTGTTGAGGTATGCTTTTTTTTTTTTTTTGAAATAATAAGACATGCTTACATGAGTAAAGCTCAATTGGTTAAGCCGTATATTTTCGACTAAAAAGTCATAGGTTCGCATTTTCCACCTACATGTTATTAAACTCAAAAAATGAATTTGTTAATACATTGCAACGTGTTTTGTTGATAGATTCATCTTTTATATGCAAATAAATTAAATTGTAATGATCACATTTCCATAATTATTATTTTCAATTTTAAAAAAAAAGGAGAAGAAATCGTTTTTAATTCCATACTTTAGTTTAGTAAGTCTTTTTTAGTATTTACACTATAATTTTATTAAATTGAGTTACAGATCTAGCTACAAAATGAAGTTTAAAAAAAATCCAAACTCAATAACAAAAATGTTCAACTTAATTAAAAAAGACTTTCCACACAACTAAAAGTACGGATGCCCAAAAAAAGACAAATTTTTTAACCCAAGAAAAGTCATAAATTTTATAAAAGTGAAAACTTAAGGTCTGATTTAATAATCGTTTGATTTCTGATTTTTAGTTTTTGAAAATTAAGTCTATAAATATCTTTACATATGGATTTACTTATTTTGTTATCAACTTTTTACACATGTTTTCAAAAATCAAGTCAAGTTTTAAAAATTAAAAAAATATAGTTTTTAAAAAGTTGTTTTTGTTTTTAGAATTTGACTAAAAATTCAAATGTTTTATTAAAAAAGACAAAACTCAAAAGGCCAACTCCTTTATCGAAGCACACCGCCTATCCGATAGAGCTCTCTACCACGGATCTCTACCATGACTATGCCTTTAGGGCTCGCCTCCTTTGTTCGGCACCCAAGGATTCTACAGATCACGGCTCAGGGGCATGACTCTGATACCACTTGTTAGGGACAACGACCCTCGACAGATCTCCACATTGGTATGATATTGTCCATTTTGGGCATAAACCCTCATGACTTTGCTTTTGGTTCCTTCAAAATGCTTCATACCAATGGAGATAGTGTCCCTCACTTATAAACCCATGATCTTCCCTTTATCTAGCCGATGTTGGACTTTGGTTGCACTCCCAATAAAAAAAACAAACATAATTTTCAAAAGCTGAAAACTAAATAGTTATGAAACTGGGTCTAACTAATTGATGGGATGAATTTTACCTCTGGTTAAAACTTAATTTAGTGAAATTAAAAATTGAAAAATAAAATTAATAATGGAGGTAAAAAATGAAAATTTACCGAAAGAATAATTATGAAATCCACTCCATGATGAGGTGAAAAAGGAGAAACCTCTCGAAGATTGTCGGCAGAGTAAAAGGAAAAGGCGAAAAAATCCCTCTCGTGAAGCAAAAGCGACTACAATGAAAAAGCCGGGAAAAAGCTGCCACAATCCTTTTTTTCCTTTTTATTTATTGTTTCTTTCTTTATTTATTTTTCAATTTTTAAAGAAAATGGAAATTCTAACCTCTTTTTTCATTCATTTTTTGTTGCAATTAAAATATCGGCAGGTAGAAATTGAAACACTTTTAAATATATCCATTTTTTGTAAATATTTTCATGAGTCACTCACAACTCACAATAAGAATGAATTTAGGGAGAAAAAAAAACCAAATTTGATCCTAAACTTGTCAAGTTGTAGCAATTTGGACTCTAAACTTTTAATTTTATCAAATTATACCTTAAATTTAAATAAATGTTGCAATTTTTACCCTTAGTTCAATTTTCGCTAGTTCATCCATTAATTTTAATTAAAAAATAGTGTAAAAAACTCCATAAACTCATTAATTTCAATAAAATAAAGTTTTGCATAAAAATAAGTTTGACCCAAGCACAAATTAACCATCAAATAACTTCTCCAAAATTCATAAATTTTAACAAAAGAATTTAGCTCTAATGTCATTTTTCTCTAAAATCTTATCAATTTCATATCGTACATATGTTTTATAAGTCTTTGAACACATAAGAGAAATTTTTTTTAAAGATATTTGGAGCGAGAACTTATTAGAGAGTTAAAATTGCAACATTGTTTAAAGTTTGAAGTTAGGATTGCAACATTTACCTAAGTTTAAGGTGTAATTTGATGAAATTGAAAGTTTAGGGTTAAAATTGATACAACTCGACAAATTTAAGGGTCAAAATTAATTTTTTTTTCCAATGATTTATTACTTAAAATACAAGTTAAAAGAATTGTTTGTAAATTGATTTAAAATAGTTCAAAAATATGTTTAAGTAATTATTATTAAAAGTTATTTCCTTCAAACTGTTTTTGTATTTTTTTTTCAAAATATAGTGTTAATTCCTTTCTTCTTCCTGTTTTAGTTCTACAATATATGGAGTAAAGATTTAAACTTCTAACCTTTTAATCGATGGTACACATGTTATACCAGTTCAACTATGCTCATATTTGCTGGTACTAATTCTTTCAAAGTTACAAATTTTTGACACATATTTTAATGAGCACAGTAACATGATTCAATTATGATTTGTAATGGTACATAATTTTTTTTTTTTAAAAATAATTTTCCAAGCCCATTAACTTATACTCTTTTCATTTGATTTCTTATTTCATTTAATTCTTATTTTCCAAATAGCAAATGGTCTAGCTTGGTTGGCTATCTAAATTTTTGGAATTATGATTTTGGCCCCTAAATTTCTAACCAATTATTCACCTTGATCCTATAACTTCTGCAACTTTAATCTAGTTAATTATATAACCAATTTTCTATTAAACTTCACATGTAATTTCTATCATAGAAGTGGTAATCCAAATTTAGCATAAAAAAATGGCATTAAATCACCTTTGCACTGGTTCTGAATATTTTGTTTTTCCTTGAGGTCTAAACATAAAATTCAAGGAATAATGTTAAAAGGACTAAAAATTTTAAATTTTGAAAAACCAAACCAAAAAGTAGACAAAAGTTTAGAAACAAAACCAAAACTACTTCAAAGGTTTTATTATTAAACATCTCATTAAAATTACTCACATATAATACTTTATGTTTTTTAATTTAAATGTATTCCCTTAAATTGGAGTGACATGATTGTGTTTTCTTTTTGGCTAAACTTTAATAAGCAAATGTATAATTGGGACAAGAAAATTGTGTCCTTTCTAATCAAATAAAAACTACAATATCAAAAGTAGTTTAGCATATCTAAGTTATAGATCTAGATCATGTGTGACCTAACATGAAACTATTAATTTTTCTTTTAGGTTTAATTGTTCTTTTTAATGATTATAGTTTATGCTATTATATAAGTTAATTAAAAATGTACTTCTATATATATAGACTATAGTTTCTATGTGGTTTGATTAAATATTTGAAGATTTACATTTAGGCATTTGAATAGTTTTCCACCAATTTTAAATAAAAGAAATGTGTGACACAACTCATGTACTTAAGTTGAAATTTGTTGACTTGAAATCTTTATTTATTCAGATAAAATTTTATGTATAACTTTCTTTATGAACTAACCCAACATATAAGTTGTATTTACTATTTTTAAAAAAAAAAACTATAAAGTTGGAGAGGGATGTAGTTTGTAAAATATATATTTTAAAAAAAATTATAGAATGGTTTACTTTATGTCAACATTTCTTGAAACTAAAACATTATTAAAAATCCTCATCCTAAAGTCAATACTTTTCATTCAAATACTAGTAAGTATAGAGAGTTAATATAATACCAATCACCCTTCCAACTTGTCATTCCAATCTCCATTTGAAAATGATCTATCTTAATAAAATTGTCATTAAAAAATATTAAATATCTTCATTCTATTTTTTATTCTTCCTAAATTCACCATTATTTACCAAAACATAAAATATTATAGGTTCAAAAACAATATTACAAAAGTTTCAATTACATCTCGGGTGTTTTATTTTTTTCCCTTTTTTCGGTCTCGTACTTAAATACAAATAATAATAAATAAATAAAAAAGAACCCTTTTTTGCCCTCGATGATGTGAAACAATCTTTCAAGGCAAACAAAAGTAGTGAATATAATGTAAAAAAAAAAAAGAAAAAAAAGAAACAATGAATTGAGCTTGCTTTAAGGATGTGTGGTTTTTTCTTTAATTCTAGGACACAGTCTCTTCATTAATTATATAAATTTAGAAATGGGGTTCTCTTCCTCTCGATGTGATTGAAGTTATGATTGGGGAGTATGGAGAAGTTATAATAATAATGTTCATATCTTCAAACAAAATTAAATGAGAGAGAAGAAAAACCCTTTAATTTTTGACAAAAGACAAGCCATGTTTGTTGATAAAAGTGCAATCACATGCAATTTCATCACATTTTGACTCTTTCCCACACCCAAAAAAAAAAACACTGTTGTTTTTTGTCTCTCGATTTTAGAAAAAACTTGTCATTTTTTGTTTTTTTGATCCATTTAGGCTCTATACGACATCAACTGTGCAATGGGTTGGATGTTGATTAATTTATGTAAGATCAGTAAGGAAAAAAAGTCTCATTTCTCGAGCTAGCTTTTGAGGGTAGAATGCATATATTTCAAACTAAGGACAAGCTAGCTAGTGATATTAGAATTTAGACAATAACAACTCTTTTATTTTCCAACGGTCTTCTATGAAAGAGGAAGTTAATAAAGAGATTTCTATCAAAATCTTCGTCCATGATAAATAATCACGATGTTAATAGAGAGAATTAGATCTAATTTAGACATGACGAGTAAGTAGAAGATTGTTGGATTTATCTCCTAATTTGAAAAAGAATCAAATATTTTTGTTCATATCATTGGTAAAAACTAACATGAAAGCATGCGTATTGGACTACAATAATATTAATAAGTTAAAGTAAATAAAGGATTGAATTTTAATTCTCAATACTTTAAATTAAATTTTCTCTGTGGTAGATCTATTTTATGTATATATAATCATGGTATTAAATTTTCGTCGACGTGTCAACATGTACATTGACATTTCTACATGTCTATATGGGTTCAATGTCGACATAAGAGAGAAATCGACATTTCCACTATACCGTACAAAATTGATGAAATATTAAAATAAAGAACAAGAATGTGTAACTTAATGTGAATATAATATTGTAACAAGCATTTTAACTCATTTAAAAAGTGTAAAATGTTTATTTATTAATTTAAATATTTTTTTGAATTTTTTGTTTTTAAATTTTTTTCAAAAATATCCATTGACATTGATGTTTTATCTATATTTTCGTCGACATTTTCATAAAATTGAGAATTTGACATTTTTTTCAACATCGACATTTTAAATCTTGTATATAATATTGTTCTTTTTTTAACCTAAGATTTGAATTGAAGTAGAGATCTGATCCATCTTTTCAAACAATCAGAAAATAAGTCCCAATTTATAAATCTCTCCTTTTGGGATTTATTCCCATTTCAAGTGGGAGCTTCCCAAGTAAAATGGGCAGAAATAAACAAAAATTTTATATAATAAAGATGTTTGTATTCTTTCTCTCTCTCTCTCTCTATATTTTTTAATTCCAAGGAATATGATGAAGATCTCACTTTATTATAATAATGTTTCCAAAAAATACCCACTCGATATATAATCATAGCATTTGAGTCAGATTAGATCTCTTGGGAATAACTTTCATAATTTACACGAATAATATTCCAATTCATGTAAATAAAGATTAGAGAGAGAAAATCTCAAAAAGTTATGTTTTCTACAGTTTTTATGAGAATGGTTAACGGTAGGGTTAGAGATCCACGTGTAGAAGTACGGTTCCCACGCATTGAATAACGTTCATTAAGAGACTAGCTAGTACATCGAGCTAATTTCAGGTACAGACTTACCATAAAATACTGAGGAGCACTATAAATATCGAGATCCATCCTACTAGCAAGTTATATATAAAATCATTCTAGCTTAGCTAGACATCACTTCGATCTAAGCAATGACTTAAGCATCGAAGCATGTTAGATATAATGTCACAATCGTACTCTTCACAATGGAACAACGATTGTGCAGCACTTGCTCTAATCCGATGAGCAAGTTAGTCGTACAAAAAATGGAAGTTGCAGACAAATTCGGTATAAGGTCTAGCCTTCGCTCACGTTTCAGGAGAAAATGATTTTATTAAAACGTGAGAGAGAAAGTACATGAAAACATTTGAAAACAAGATTATTATACACTAGTAAGCAAATAAGGGACAACCACGCTTAGATAGCATATAACTCCAAGTAGGGAGAATTGAAAACTAGTCGCATCCCCCTATAGTACATTCTAGGATTTATGCCTATGATAGACTTGAACATGAAAATGGCGATGAGTTATACGCCAACAAATTTACAAGGAAGCTAACTACTAAGCAAAACTGAAAGACATATAATGAAAGCATGATAAAAAAAAAAACTTGTTGAAATGGGCATGCGGCCACAGGCAACACATCCTAGACAAGCATGACCGTGACATTCTCCTCCACTTAAATGGTTGATGTTCTTGTCAACCGACTTTGCTCGAACTCGGCGGTCTCACGAGCAACTGTCTTCAAATCTCCAATGTGGTCCCAACGGACCTCTGTGTCTTGGCTTCTCTTCTACTCTTCTAGGAACTTCTTGACATACATACTCTGACTGACTTTCTGAGGCGTTCTTTCTGCAAATGCCTCAAAGGCATTATTCAGGGTGATTGGTGGAATCGTTGCCTCATACCTTCTCATTAAGGGGGATTGTATCTGCTTGACTCATTTCTTCGTGCACCTCGGTGCTTCCTTCGAATACTTCTAAGTAACTTCTGGCTTTGGCCTCCACTCCTTGGTCAACAACATGGAACCTAACGTCGCAATGCTTGTCTTGGCTCTTATTCAACTGGAAGGCTAATAGTAATTTTACCTCATTCGGTTGTCTTAGATTGGCGTGGACCACGGTGGGATTAGATCTCGTGATTACTAAACTTTCTACCAACAACATCAGTATTACCTTGTATCCGAGGAGGAACTCCATCCACAACACAATATCGAAGTCGTCAATCTCGACGACTATAAAGTCTGCTTGTCCAATCCAAGCACCTAACTTCACTGTCACCCTCATGCAACACCCAAAATGGGTAAGACTGCTAAATTAACAACTTTGATCTTCCCCATGTCTCTAACCCAATGTAGGTTTAACCGTCGGACTTCTACTTCGGTCATAAAATTATGGGTTGCTCATGAGTCGACCATGGTACTTTTTGTGGGTTTCTGATTTATTCATGCATCGACATACATAAGATCATGTTGTGTAGATTCCTCAGTCTCTTCTGTAGGGCCGATAGAAATTTCAAGGCTCCGATTCGGGCATCGCCCCTATCTTCTTCAAGTAGGGTCTCTACTTTAGAGGTTTCCTCCTTGGCCCTTGAAGTGCTCGCCAATGAAGCTTGAAAAGCTTTCAAGGCCGCTCTGTTTGGGCATTCGTAAACTTGACGGGGCCCTCGATACAAATAACATGAAGGGGGCTTTGGACCAACTTTATATTATTGAGCTACCGCTCGCCATGTATCTCCCCCCTTTTGTTGGAAAGGCCTTCGATCTCTACCCTCAATTCTCCTCTCGTCCCATCCACCACTTTTGGGAGAGCTAGGTCGATAATTTCTATTATCTCTACTTGAGGAAGTTTGACTTCGTCTCCAGTCTTGAGATTGCCTGTTACTTAGGTCATTGATGAGATCGAACAAGCATTTTGCGACCACGAAAGCTTCTGACAAGCTCTGTACTCTTTGTTCATAAAGCTTGGATTTAGCCCACGATTGCAACCCTTCAACGAAATAAAAGACCCTTGTCTTTCTCTGACATGTCTCAGATGTCAAACATTAACCCAACAAACTACTTCACGTACTCTCGAATTGTCCCAGTATGTTTCAACTCTAGCAACATGCGTCTTGCTATATATTCAACATTTTTTGGGAAGAATTGAGTGCACAATTCCTATTTCAATATTTCCCACGTATCAATGGTACATCTCCCCTCTTTGATGTCCATATAACGTGATCTCCACCATAGCTTGGTGTCATCCACTAGATGCATTGTCATCAAGGTAACTTTTGAATCTTCAGATGCTATACTTGTGGCCCTAAAGTATTGCTTCATGTCAAATATGAAGTTCTCCAAGGTTTTTGCATCATGAGCCCCACAAAAGGGCTTGGGTTTGGGCACTTTCACCTTATTAATTGGACCATGCCCCCAGCTAGGGCTTGATTTCCAACTGCTCTCGTGGTGAGATTCACTCGAGCGCTCAAATTTGCCACATTTGCCCTAATAATATTGATGACAACTTTCACATCTTCATAAAAGTTCAGACACCATCTGAACTATTGTTTTTTGGGCGCTGTCTAGACCTTCGATGCGCTCCTCAATATGGGCAACAGAGCTTAATGAGCTATCCCCACGCTCGAAACCAACGGGTGGTGTGGCTTTATCTTATAGGGCCTCAACTCTCACCATCAATTCTTGGACGAGCATCCCGTCTAGGCAGCCAGCTACTCAGTCAATCGTGTCGGCTTTGGCTGCAATCTCATCCAGGCAAGATTCCAAAAATCAGACACTATCAAGAACTTCTATCAGGAAGGGCATTTGCTCTTCAATCTTAGTCAATCGGTAAACATGGGTCTTGCCCAACTATTTAGTCGTGGACATTATTACTTCGAATAGCCGACTCGGCTCTGATACCACTTGTCACAATCATACTCTTTCACAACGGGACAACGATTGTGCGACACTTGCTCTAACCCAGCGAGCAAGTCAGTCGTACGAAAAATGAAAGTTGCAAACAACTTCAGTATAGGGTCTAGCCTCCACTCACGTTTCAAGAGAAAATGGTTTTATTAAAATGTGAGAGAGAAAAGAATGAACGTTTCACTCTGCAGCGGAAGCATTGGATCGTCTTTGATTTAATTTAAAATTAAACTAAAAATAATATTAATTAAGAAAACTTACTTTTGAGATAAATATGGAGAATTGATAATTCTCATTTATGAGGATTATTTGACCATAAACTAAGTTGTTCTTGTCCTTTTTGTGTGTTTTGTTATATGACGAGTAAGCTAAAAATGGCGTTTATTGGTTAAATTCATAATAGCTCGCTGGAATAATGAAAAAAAAAAAGAAAGGAGTTGAAAAAAGAATGGAATTTAAACTAATTTGTTGTTTTTGTGTAAATTTGGAGCAAAAAGGAAAAATGCAATTGTATTCCGAATAGCATTCATTCGCAAGAGCATGATAGTGAGCAAGCCCAAAAATGCTAATGAAAATACAATTGCATTTCTTGAAAATTTTGGTAGATTTGAAAAACATAAATGCAATTGAAATGCAATTAGATTTCTGAAAAATCTGGAAAATTCAAGAATGACGAAAATCACGCAATTTTATGGGATTTTTGCACGATTTTGGGAGATTCTCATCCCAATTTGATTTCTAGAAGTCATCCCATGGATTGAGGATGATTATATATGGAAACACTAGCCAAAAAGCTTATAAATAGAGGAAGAAAAGATCCAAAACATGGTTGGGTTTTTCTGCTCGCCCACAACAGTTTAGTTCACAGTTTTCTGTCATTTTCAGCAAGTTTTTCTTTATCTTAGCTTTGTAATTTCCGAGGTTGATCCCTCCTCAACGAAAGTTAGAGGAGGTGAAGATCCATTTGCCTTTGAATGGGTATTTGGATCGATCAAGCGAGGAATTCACTAGTTTAAAGTTGTGTTGTTTTTGTTCCTCTGTTTTATTTTTTTTTACGAGGGATTGCTACTGTTTTTTTTTTCCAGTACTTTCAACATTCTAAATCTCGATCCTTCCTCACGAAAGTGAAAGTTGTGAAGAACCAATTTTTCTTGAAAAAGAAAGAATTGAGTTCGATTGAGCTACGGGTGTAGAAAGGAACATTTTAGCTTTAGTTTAATTGTTGAATTTCCTCATTCAGAATTGTGTTGCTGCTATTCTCATTAAATTTCAGTAATGTTATTCTTGTTTCCTTTGTTCATTTAAATTTTGGTGTTGTAGTGGTAAGCTTTTTGTAAGTTCTTGAACCAAATTGATTTTTTTTAGAAATTTCATTTATTGAATTTTCATTTAATTTAGTTGATCTCTCAATTTCTCTTTATCTAAGTTTGTTATGGATTTTCTACACTTTAATTTACTGTTTTCCATCCCCATCATAATGAGCTAATTCCTTCTTTGAGATTCAAGCATGTGAATGCCCTAAAGATAGGAATAAATGCCTAATTGTGAGAGCAACATTGCTTCCTCCATTGCTTGTTTGCTTTTATTGATTTTAATGCTTATTATTAGTCTAGATTGATCACCTAGATTAGTATACAAAAATTGAGTCTAATTCTAAAAAGGTTAGATAAAATTTAGTTTTCATAAAAGCAATAAAGGAAAACAACCTAGACATAGAAATTTGTTTTTGACCCTAGACATAGGGAAAAACCTTTAAAACCAAAAGAATTGTGTTTCAAAATTAACTAAGTTCGTATTAGCCATAGAAATATCGGTTTATTCGCTTAGCCTCATAAAGATACTTCATAGCATGTCGAATAGATGTTAAATTCGGTTTACAAAGCTTAAGTGTTGAGTCAAATGATTGCAATTGCAATTAGGTTGCAATTAAGTTGCAATTTCTTTCAATGGGGCAAAAACACGTTTGAATCCCTCTTTTATTATTTTTATTTCTTCTTTTAAAAAACAACAAAAACCATCCCACTTATTGTTTTACATCGATTACCCACAATTGCAATTTGAAGACGTTTTTGTTTATTCTCTTCAATTTTGTTGTATCTATTCCTTGTGGGATCGATACTCTGGAATACTTCTAGTTTTATATTACTTGCATCGACAATGTGTACTTGCACTGAACTGGAGCTTTGTTTTAATTTTAAAATATTTTCTTTAAGCCCCACGTTTCAGTTCGATCAAGAATATTCTGTCATGTCTTTATCTCCTCCACAATGTCTTCATAGCTATGACTTGAACATATGACCAAGACTTGTGGAAGCCTCTTGAAAGAAAATCCACAAGGGATTTTAGAGGAAGATGTTTAGAGAGAATTCTCTAATTATCTATTGAGGAGATATGTGTTGTGTTTAATGGCTCAACCCAAAGGTCCTATTATAGAGACCAAGGGTAAATCTTTGTCATAATTAAAATATTATATTTTAATATCTAATATATTAAAATATATCTTATACTTATTTGAATCTCATTTAAATTTCTTACGATATTTATTTATTTGAATCTTATACAAATTTTATAAATATCTTTTATTTAATGTATAAAATATAAATTAATTATTTTAATATTTAATGTATCAAATACAATAAATATATTTTCCTCTTTTATATGTAATATATCTAATATATTAAATATTAATTTGAACATTTCAAATTAAATATTAAATTTGAGCATTTCAAATTTTAATATTTAATGTATCAAATACAATAAATATATTTTTCTCTTTTATATTTAATATATCTAATATATTAAATATTAATTTGAACATTTCAAAATTTTCTTTCAACTAAATTGATCTTTTAGCATTACTATGAGCTAGCAAGAGGATTTTATGGACCTACAGATTATAAGCTCCAATGATACAAAATTAATTAATTAAACTTTTTAATTAATTAATTTTCATTCATTAACTATAGGTCACTCCACTATAGACTTAGAGTTGCACTCTTATGCACTGTAGGACAAGTTGTGTCCATAGATATAATCATTATATGTAAGTCGATCATTCACGAGTTGTTTGTAATTACAGTTGGGTCAAAAGTTCGTTTTACCCTTATAATTACATCTTGCACCTTAAGTACCACTGATCCTCTAATGAACAATCTATTTATAATCTAATTATAAACTAAGTCCTTCTCGACCTAGTGAGAGGGTGGGGCCCCATTGTTCAAGTCTCGAAATCAGCACTTAATGGAACTACTCATCTACTTACCCTATATGGGAATGAGTGAATTCCATCTTATAAGATTATGTTCCCAGCTCACTATTTGGTCAAGTTCCCAAAATGGTAGACATATTGAATCGGCTACAAAGTCACTCTCACTCATGCAAATCAAAGGACAAGCCCTTACAAGCAGGAGTTCATAACTCACTTAGGATTAAGATCGAGTCGCATACGATCATCCTGATAAAACATTAATCTTCTCAATTAACGGATTTATAAAGAGAGATTAAATATTTCGTAGTCCAGTCTTATGCAAACTCATTGTATAAGATACCCTTACTCACATGTCTCTACATGAATGATTTGGATCAATTCATTTGTAACTATTACAAAGTGGGTTGTATCAATAATGTTTCCAAGATAAAGCACCCAACCTTATCCATATACTATGACCCTTTAGGTTATTTCTTGAACATGATCCTCTCGTATGTCAACCACATACTGTTCAAGATTACACTAATAACTTTGGATTTTTCATATAATGGATAATATTATATTGCAAATAAAATAATCAAATTTATTATTAATTATTAAATAAATCATTAATTACGAGGCTTTAGGGCATAAATCCCAACAATCGCATCCCCCTATAGTACATTCTAGGATTTATGCCTATGACAGGCTTGAACATGAAAATGACGGTGAGTCATATGCCAATTTACAAAGAAAGCTAACTACTAAGCAAATTGAAAGACATATAATGAAAGCATGATAAAAAAATAATTGAAATGGGCATGCGGCCATGGGCAACACGCCCTGGACAAGCATGACCGTGACACATAGTAGCACAATAGTGTGGGTTTCTTTCTTGTAGGTCAACTCGACACCTCATCTTTTCTTGTCACATTGGCTATGAGCTTACGTAGACTTGTGACCATATTCTCACATCATAATAAAGATGATAAAAATAAGATTAGGTTACCGTTTAAGTTAAAGCTATAAATTTTGTTTGATTGTATCTATTTAATAATTCCTTAACTTTAAAATAAAAATTATTATTATTTAATATACAGAATATCAATTGAATTCAAATGTCTTTTATCTCGTAGTAGAAAATCATCTAAAAAGCTGGAATTTGATAGTGCCAAAGAAAAAAAGAATCGAAAAATGTTTGTTTTTACATTGAAAAGCAAACCTATTGCAATTGTTTGCTTTTGAAAAAGCGAATTCATCCATATGTTTGGCTGAATGCAGGAAAAAGAAAATCAAATTAATTATTGAATAATTAAAATGATGCATGCATGAGATACCCAACTAAAAAGGCAATTAAAAATAATTAACTAAACTTGAATTATTGTAAGAAATGACATAAAATGCCCCACATTCTTCCATTACTTACCATCTTTTTGTTGATCCTCACAATGTGGCATTTTCTTTATATCCATTTTATTCAAACTTTTAATCAATACATTAAGTTTTTTTAAAAAAATATATATTAAATGAGTGTTACACATTCAAACCACAAGTATGGTGGTCTGTTATCCATTTTCTTTATATCCACATGTTAAATTCTCAAATCTAATAAACTTCTCTTTCTTACCTTTTCTTTATTATTATTTTTTTTAATGAGATATTAGCAATTTTTTTTAATATTTATTGAGTATCATGATCAATTACCAAAAAAAAAAAAAAAAAACTGATGATGATTGTTTTCTCTTCTCACTTTTTACTTTAAATTTAAAATAATCTTACTTTCATCCCCAAACTAAATTGGGTATTTTTTAAATTAGACAAAATAAAACTTTTTTAATATAGAATTTAGAATATCTTTATTATATCTTTGAATTAGTAAATAATAATAACTTTTTTATTATTTCTTTTTCATATAATAATAACAATAATAAACCAATACTGATTATTTTAATCCAAGTACAGTATACTATTTCAACCAATAAAGTTTAGGATAAATTTCCAATTTGGTTCCGTAGATTAAACTCAATTTTAATTGGGTCCCTATCATTTCAAAATTTGTAATTCGACATCTTAATAATTTTTGTTTTAACATTAATATGTTTCTCATGATTTAGTTAAATCTCACGAGTCATCAGCGTTATTACAATATTGATCAATACACGACATTATACCTCCTATTTATGTGTGGTAATTGATTAGTATTTTCTATTTAAATGATTGTGTTTATTGATTATAGTAATTAGTTTTTAAGGAGTATTATTGGGAGTCCGACCAAAGTCCTCACATTGACTAGATAAGGAAAAGACAATAGATATATAAGTGAGAGACAATATCTTTATTGGTACGAGACCTTCTGGACACATGGACAATTTTATACAATTGTGAAGATATGTAGTGGGTTCATTGTCCGTAACAAGTATCTGTTGATTATTTCAAGGGTTCCTAACAAGTATATCCACTGATTGTATCAAAGTCTTTAGATAGAAAAAAAAAAAAAAAGTTTATGGATAATTTGTGAAGTTTAACAAAATCATATATATATATAGAATAAATTAAAAATCTTAAAATTAGTTGTACCAAAATAAATGTGAACCCAAACTCTAGGAAATAAATTTATATATAAAAAAAATAGTTAATAAAGTTTGTTGCATACATTGAAATGAAAATATATGTTGAAAAAAATTGATGGAGAAAGAGGTGGGGAAGGGAGACATGATGTGTGATGAAACTGAAAGGGACATTGACACGAGATGTCCAACGAAAAAATGGAGTCCAGTCTGTTCCCAAATACTTCTTCATCATTATTCCACCCCACACTTTCTCTTAGCTTTCTCCCCACATTACCTCTCTCCCACCATCAATTAAACAATAATATTCTCCCATAATTCTATCCTCCTTTTACTAATATTATTTAAATTCTACCCATCTAAACATTATTCAACTGATTAAGATATATATAGGGTATAAAATATCGGTCGACATGTCGTCTAGGGGGATGTCATTTTCTCCCCTTTTTCGACAACATGTCGTCCTCTTTTTCGTTTTTTTTTTTTAGGTTAGTTCAATTAGTCACAATAGCCATGAAATTCAATGGGAAAGGCATGGGAAACTTAGAAACGTGCATGCAGGATTTATATATATATATATATATATATATATATATATATATATATATATATATATATATATATATATATATATATATATATATATTCAAATTTAATCTTTTCTTTGTTGATAAATAATAACTAATAACCTATGCCCATGGGCAGAGGGAGAGAGAATTTTATTATCTTGAGGAGAAACTGAGTACAAAATACAGAGAGCAATTGGATAAGAGTTTAGAAGGTATATATATAGCACCCCTCTTAAACCCTAATACAGAATAGACCCAATTAATAAACTGATTTACACATAACTGATTTACACCCCCGTACTAGGTCATTCGAAGCGCTAGATAACAAGTTCAAGGAATTTCTACACTCCAATTCTCTTAATTTCCCTCCAATTTTATCAAATTTCCTCTAATTCTCTTAAATTCACTTCAATTCTCTCAAATTTCCTTTATAATTGTCTCATTGAAATAAATATTACATATATTTTAGATATATGATGTTAAGAGTAATCAATTATACTATAATTAAGTCACAATTAAAGTTTCATGAAATAATTCAAATAATTTTAATCAATTTCCTTTTTTTTTTCAAATTCCTACTAGCATCGACATTTCAAATTTCAATTGACATTTATATCTAAATATTGTCTTAATTTTTAGATGTGATGCTTAAAAATAGTCCACTATAGTCTAATTAAGTCAAAATCTAAGTTTCATTGGCTAATTCAAACAATTTCCATCAATTTCCACGATTTCCGTAAATTTCCCCCGAAATTTCCATCGACATTTCCATAAATTTTGGACCTCGACATTTCCATCGACATCGACATTTCGAACCTTGGATGTATATATATATCATCGATCAAAAAATACCTACGAGGTTGGGTGATTGGGTTAGCACTCTTCGTTGCTTTGTACTCGAAACAAAAGTGTTGTGCTACCCAATGTGTAACCTTATTTTCCTACCCCTCTTCTGGTTATGTCATTCTCAATTGCGGGGAAAAAAAACCATAACTTCATTTTTTTTCCAATGTAAAAAATGCCAACACAATTTTATAGCAATTGAGAATGATAAAGTTTAATGTAGTAGGTAAGAATAACGTTTTATTGATATGAGACTTACTAAGCGAAACCTAAAATGAACCTACGTAGGTTTAAACTCAAAGTGGATAATATTATATACTATTGAAAAAATATAGAGAGACTCATTTTCTTGGCTAGATAATCTTCTAAAAGTAAATTATAAAACTAATTATCTAAATATATGACCTTCAATTTTCTATTAAACTATCATTAAATTCAAAAGTCGAACTAATAAGTTAGGAGATGGTATTTATTTCTTATGTAATAAATATATGTGTATATGTATATATTGAGACTCTTATGCATATATTCTTTAACCTACTACAAATGTAGAAGGTTGTGGTTCAAACTCTCCAAAATAGTTGTTGTTCTTCTTTTATTCCATTGGTTGTTAATGCATTATAAACTTTGCTATGAAAGATTAAATATCATTATTATTATTATTATTTTGAGTTCAGATTAAATATAATTATTTGGTCTTTGATATTTGTGTTGATTATATATTTTTTATTTTCATTTCTCCAATGTTTTTGAAGTTTTAATTTCATTTTTATGTATTTATGTTATGATTTTAAAAGACATTAAGTTTAAATTCTATTTTGATTTCTAAACTTTTGAAAAGTTCCAGCTTACATGCACAACCGTCTGATCTTGCTACGTTTGGATGACAGAAAACACGTAAGATATTATATCGTAGGTAGGTGACCACCATGGATTGAACCTATTCTCTCTTAATTTTTCGAGACCTTTTTTACCATTAGACTAATCGATGATACAGTAATTAAATTTTAAAAATTAACCATTTTAGTTGTTTATCTCTACTTTTTAACAAATATAGAACATACTTGATTTTGAGTAATATGTATATGTATTGAAGTCAATGTCACATAGATTGGTTTAGGCAAGGGTTAAGAGGAGAACAAAACTTTTCTTATGACTTATTAGTAAAAATCTTTCTATTGACCATCACTAAGAATTTAATAGCTAAAAAAAGAAAATTTCTCTCACTCTCTATATTATTCGTGCCTCTTAATTGGAAACAGCGCAGGATGATTAGCATAAAATTCCTATGAGCTTATTTAGCTCAATAGGTAAAAAAAAAAGGGTAGAAAAATAAAAATAAGTACAAAAATATATACATATATTTGTAAATTCAAAGGCTAAAAAAGAGACATTTAGCAAGTTCGAAGAAACGAAATGATTATTTTTTAAAATTTTAGGGGCATTGAGCAACCAACCAAGTTAATGCACATGTTAAAAAGATCCAAGTTAAATTATAAATTTTAGTCTATGTACTTTCAAATTTGTATCAAATAGATTCGTAAACAAAATGTCCAATAAATCTCTGAATTTTACATTTATTTGACATTTTTTAAAATTCATGAACATGTTGAACATAAGATTGAAAGTGTATATATATATATTAAAAATATCAATGACTTGTTTGATACAAAATTGAAAGTTTATAAATCTTATTAGAGACCTATTAAGTCATGCAACTTAGATATTTAGATATGTTAAATTAGCAAACACAAGTACAACTCAACTGTAATTTTAATTGACACAGTTTTTTCCTTGTGGTCGGAGGTTAAAATCTCCCTACGATACTTAAAAAAGCCCACAGAAGCTTGAGATAAGAGTAGAGGGTCATGGGGCTGGGGAATGGCTTCCCCCATCCCCAACCACCCCCCCCCCCCCCTCCATTTTATTCCCCATCCCCGTGAATTTCTCAATTTAATTTCTTGGGGAACGAGGCGGGAATTTCATGCAGAATTTGCGGGAATCGAGTTCCTCACGGAGAATAATTATTCGTTTATGATTTTCATTTTTTTTAAAATTTGATTAAACAAAAAATATATATTTTCTAAAATTTTTGTTTAAATTGTTAATTCCTAATAAGAAATTTAAGAAAAAAAAATTTAATTTCCTTAAGAAAAAAAAAAAAAAAAAAAAAAATATATATATATATATATATATATATATTAGAAAAAAAAAAAGAAATAGGGACAGAGAACGGGATCGGAGAATGTATTCTTCGTCTTCATTTAGCTAACAAAAAAAATTGAAAATGGACATCTCTAGTCACAAGTCACGTGACGTTATGTTTCTTTCTATAAATATCTCCTTCCTCTTCACTTCCACAATCCACACTCTGTTTCAAATCACTCCCAAATTAAAAAAAGCCATGAACACAAAATCTTCCCCCTTCCTCCTCCCTCTCCTCCTCCTCCTCCTCGCCATTTCCGGCGAGTCCCTCCACCGCCACCACAGCCCCACCTGCTCGGCCGCTGACCACAGCTCCACTCTGCAAGTCTTCCACATCTTCAGCCCCTGCTCCCCCTTCCGCCCTTCCAAGCCGCTCTCATGGGCCGACACTGTCCTCCAAATGCAGGCCAAGGACCAAGCCCGAGTCCAGTTCCTGTCCTCCCTCGTAGCCCGCCGGTCCGTCGTCCCCATCGCCTCCGCCCGGCAGTTGATCCAGAGCCCGACATTCGTGGTCCGAGCCAAGATCGGGACCCCTGCCCAGACGCTGCTGTTGGCTCTGGATACCAGCAATGACGCCGCTTGGATTCCCTGTTCTGGCTGCGTTGGCTGCCCTGGAACCACCGTCTTCTCCTCTGATAAATCCTCCTCTTTCCGGCCCCTCCCCTGCCAGTCCCCTCAATGCAACCAGGTATGTCCATTCCACTTCCAATTTTATTTAATTTAATGTCCTTTTTCTTATTTTAAGTCTCACATTTCTTACATTTTTTGCTTTTTTTTTTCAATACAATAAATGTGGCTGAAGATTTTAACTTTCCACTCAATCAAAAGATTGTGATCTTATCTTTTGATCAAGTGCTTTTTTAGTTCAACAACACGTGGTAAAGTAGATCTGGTTATCTTACTCTTAATCAAGAGTGAAAATCTTATTCTTGATCAAAAGTACATATTTTAATCAATTGGACTATGATCTAGTTGGCAAAAGTAGTAAGTAGTAAATAGTTGAATGTTGAATTTTGTTGTATTATATTTTTTTTGAGTTCAATAAATGTGGGATGAAGATTTCAACTTTCGTGTGAAAAGACAGGAGTAGATATTTCACTTTTTATTCTTTTCTTTAAAGTTCAACAACATGTAAGTCGTAGATTCGAATGTCTGACTTTTGATCAATTTTATATATTTTAATCATTTGGGTTTTTAGATATTTAGTGTTAAGCTATGTGGCATTACATTTTTTCTTCTCAGCTTTCAAAAGGATTATTTTTAATCTTTGATTCTTAAAAAAAAAAAAAAAGGTTCATTCCTATTATTTACTTTGGTATAGTATTTAATATTTGTTTCAACCACATCATGACGTTTTAATACCTACCCTTTCTTTGAAGGTGAAGGTTAAAGATCTCACTACCACATTTTTTGTGAAAATATGTGTTGTGGACTTTATGAAAACTTGCTGAAATTAGAATGAATTTAAAATTTTCTTAGCCACTATAGATATTTTAAAAATTGTTTTGAGGTAGAACGAAAAGATGTGAAAGTTCAAGACCAAGTCGTATTTAAGCGTTTCCTTTTTAACGTTTTTGTGATCCGCCGTAATATTGAAATGCACGCGCTCACGCGCCGCCTGTTTGGTGGAGCGGCGAGATATACGGTGGAATATTCAATGATTATAAATGTAGGTAGGAAAATCGACCTCTACATAACATTCCCCTTTTGGTTGGTAATCTGTTGGGTTCCCCTCTTTATGCTTTTCTTTGTATTTTTCTTCTTTTTTTATAACACACATATATATATATTTTTAATATTGAAAAAGGGCTTTTAACTTTATAATTTTATAGTCGAACCCTTCTTTTTAATAATTATAATTAAAAAAAGAAAACCACTCTTTTTAAATCTAAATCTTAACCCTAAAGTAAAACCCTTGTATTAAACTAAATCAAACACCACTAAAGTTATATACATTTTTTCTTATTTAATAATCTTTAATTTACGGTCAACTTAACTAGAGTTCGATTAGTCAAGACATATTATTTGATTGAATCAATCTCTTCTAATTGTTGACTTAAAATTTTTTAAAAATGAATTCATTATATTTTAAGGTTATTATTGTCAGAAAACAGTTCTTATGTATATAATTACATTGGAACCAATAGAGAGTTTTGGAACTTAGCCCCCTATGGAGACTTTAGATGCTTTTCTAGAACCCAATCTGTGATCCCACGTGCGAAACAGTCCTTTCCTTCGAGGCGACACGTGTGACCAAAAACCCACAACCTCGTCGTACGAGCTCCTCTTTATCCCATCACATCATGGAACAATCCATATAAATTTGTAACATAAATCAACTATTCAAATTATTAGAAAAAAAAACATTATTTAAAAACATTTCAATTTTCGTACTAGTTAAAGAAAGTCTTTTTATTTTTCTAGTATCTATGTCTGCAGTCAGTCACCGACGGACCGCTCAGTCACGGGCCAACAAATTTTCCCAATTCCTTGTCGTATCGGAGGTCGCACGTTAACCTGCACGTGATTTTTTTCTTCTTTTCTCTTTTTTAACCATTTTTTGTTTCTGATGGTTTTAAAATTTAAATCTAAAACTTTGTTTGGGCTGCCATGTTTAAAATTCAATGGATTTAAAATACAGTTTCATGATTTTGAATAATGTACTTTAAACATTGTTTTCTAATTTTCAAGCTTCAAAATGATGCACTCAAAACACTAATTTCTAATTTCCAGACTTTAAAACCTCTTAAGGTTGATTTCGAAACGATGCTCCAAACGTTCCATAAAAGTGTTACAATTAAATTTATTTTAATCCATTCATTTAAGCTGAAAAATGACATGACATATCTCTATTAGGTACCGAACCCCAGTTGCGGCACCAGCGCGTGCGGGTTCAACATAACGTACGGCAGCTCGACAGTGGCGGCGGATCTGGTCCAAGACAACATAACTCTGGCGACGGACTCCGTTCCGGCGTACACATTCGGGTGCGTCACCAAGGCCACCGGCAGCTCAGTGCCGCCGCAGGGGCTATTGGGCCTGGGGCGTGGCCCATTGTCGCTTTTGTCCCAGACCCAGAGTCTGTACCAGTCCACATTCTCGTACTGCCTTCCGAGCTTCAAATCAGTGAGCTTTTCTGGGTCCCTGCGGCTTGGGCCTGTGGCCCAGCCCAAGAGGATTAAGTACACGCCACTGCTCCGAAACCCGAGACGGTCGTCGTTGTACTACGTGAATCTGATTTCCATCAGAGTCGGCCGGAGAGTGGTCGATATTCCTCCCAGTGCTTTCGCTTTCAACGCCGCCACCGGCTCCGGCACCATCATCGATTCCGGTATGGTTTTCTGGTCCATTCCTTGCCGTTTACACTAATAATAATTGGCACTAAATTTGACTATGGTTATGGATTCATTAGAACCATCTTAAAAATTTAAGATTGATATTTATAATTTAACCTTTTGATTGATAATTAATTATTCAGGGACGACGTTCACAAGGCTGGTGGCGCCGGTATACACGGCGGTGAGGGACGAGTTCCGGCGAAGAGTAGGCAACGCAACAGTCTCATCTCTCGGCGGCTTCGACACCTGCTACACTGTCCCAATCATCTCCCCCACCATAACCTTCATGTTCGCCGGAATGAACGTCACTCTCCCGCCAGACAACTTCCTCATCCACAGCACCGCCGGATCCACTACCTGCCTTGCCATGGCCGCCGCGCCGGACAACGTCAACTCTGTCCTCAACGTCATTGCCAATATGCAGCAACAAAACCACCGTATCCTCTTCGACATTCCCAATTCCCGCCTCGGCGTCGCCCGCGAACCCTGCTCTTAGAACGTCGTCGTCTCCGTTTCCAGTGATTTTTTTTTTTTTTTTTTTTTTTTTGTGTGTGGGAGTTTAGAATAAGAATGTCTGGTCATGGTTTGGTGGTGAGGGGAAGGGGGGTAAAGTAGTAATTTTGAATTGGTTGTTAAATTAAAAGAGTGCTTTTAGTTTTGAGGATATATATATTGATATTTATATGGTTGTGTTTTTGTAGTTGTTGTGTCATTTGGGATTTGGAAGGTTTAGCTTATATTATTGATGACTCAAAAAGCAAAGCTTTTTTCCTTCTCATATGGGTGTCTCTCTTTAATTAATTTTTAAATTTTATTTTATTCATGTGGTAATCAATTGATGAAATTAAGAGGAAACGCAATAACTACTGATATAACTAAGGTATCTTTACATGTTTTATGGCAGAGTAAAAACGAGTTATCTTTTCAAGATTTAGGACAGAGTAAAAATGAGGAAAAGTGAGTCGATTTTCTAAAAGATCTGTGAAAAAGTTTAACCGAATGGAAAATCTTAGGGACCAAATCATAACTAAAGTCAAATCACAAGGACTCACTCCTGAAACTTTTAAAATTATATGCACCAAATTGAAACTAAGCCTAAATTATAGAGGTCTTAAACCACATAGATTAAATTTGTAATTTATCCTCATTATAAAAACTGCGTATATAATTTAGTTTGGGGGATGTATAAGAAGTTACCACGTGCAAAGAAAAGAAACTTATATTGATCGAGCAAGAAGAAATTCTTTAAGATGAGTGTAGGAGAAAAAGAAATTAAAAATTTTGGTTAGACCATTTATGCATCTAATGGTCGTTAGAGAAGACAGCTACACTGAATAACTTTTAACCTATGACTGGTTCGATTTTATTTGAGAGCATTCATTTAGTCTACTTTTTTCACCTTTAATCTTTTTCTTTCTTTCATTTCTTTCGCTTCAACAAAGAGGCATCTCTTCAAAGATGCGAATCTAAAAGAAAAATACCACTCCCTCATTTTTCTTCATTATTCATAATGGTTCTACAATGTTTTTTCGTTCGAGCATCTTCAAGGAATTAATGATCTATTACTCCCCAAAGTAAATACGAAGCTTAAAAATTAATATAATAATAAAATTAAAATATTCTGAGAGGGAAAGAGAGGAAATAGAATCTAAAGAGAGATGTGAGTTTAGGGAGAAAAATAACTTTGAGGGAACGAATAAAGTTGACTGACCAAAAAAAAAAAGGAAAAAAAGTAAGCTAGCTGCCAGTTACATATAGAGGAAAAGAGAGAAAAAAAGAAATCGTCGAGTAAAAAAAGTTAGAGAGAGAAATTTAATTTTAAAAAGATGTCTTATGAGAATATTTTTCAGAAGAAAAAAGTTAACGAAAAGATTGTAGAAAAATAAGGGCATGTTTGGTATGCAATCTGAAAACATAATTTTGAAAATAAATGATTCAATGAAAATAAAGTTCCATTTCATGTTTTCATATATGTATTTGGCAGCAGATTTAGAAATTGGATTCAAATTTAAACAATTGTTCAAAATATGTTTTATAATGTATTTATAGACCATAAAACTGGTTATAGTTGCAAAACTAAATATTAGGTTGAATATAAACCACTATTAATATGAATAGATTTTTTTTGTTATAAATTTTGTATAATTTTTATGTTACAATATCATATAGCTTATATATTATATTATACATATTTTAATTTAACAAAAATAAATTGAGTTTATAACATATAATACTATATTTATTAAAGTTTTTTTTTTAAATCTTTTTTAATATAATTCTACATTTTAAAATTTCAAATTCAAAATATTAGATAAAAACATAAAAATGTTGTTTTCAGAATTTTCACTATTTGGATCACAGAATGTGGAAACAGTTTTTGAAAACACATTTGCTAAACACATATTCACTGAACTCAGTGAATCCGAAAGCATAAAACATAATTCAAATTGTCTACCAAACATGCCCTAAATGTTAGAGAAGATTTTTTAGGGAGAATAAAGTTAGGTTAAATTGCAAGTTTTGTCTTTGAACTTTCAAGATTGTATCTATTTATTTCTTTACTTTAAAAGTGTCTAATGAGTCTCTAAACTTTTAGATTTGTGTCTATTTTGACTTTCAATTTTGTATTCAATAGATCCTTGAATTTTTAATTTTGTTCTAATGGGCCTTCACCTATTCAATGTTTTTTAAAATTTACAGATCTATTAGACACAAAATTGAAAGTTTAGGATCTTCCTATTGGACATTAAATTCAATTTTATATATAATAGATTAATTAATTTTAAAAAATTTCAAATACATCAAGAATCTATTAGACATAAAATTGGAAATTTAGAGACCTATTAGACATTTTTTTAAAGTTCAAGAACTTATTAGATACAAAATTGAAAGTTCGGAGATCTGGTAGACACTTTTTAAAGTTTAGAAATTAAATAGCTACAAATATGAAACTTTAGAGACTAAACTTGTAATTTAACCAAAAAGTTGAAAGAGATATATTAGAGAAAAATAATTTAGACAGGATATATATTAAAGAGGGAGTATAATAGATAGAGAAACGAGTTCTAAGGAGTTTAGATGATAACAACGCAAACATGTTTTAAAAATTAATTTAAATGAATGAGCGATTAACCCTATTTTCAAAAGAAAAAAAAAAACTAAAAATAAAACATAGACAACTAACTTGATGTTTAGGGCTCCTTTCATAAGTATTTGGGTTTTGAAAATTTTAAGTCTATAAATACTACTTCTACCTATAAGTTTTCTTATTTTGTTATCTACTTTTCACATATATTTTCAAAAATCAAGCCAAAATTTGAAAACTAAAAAAAAATAGTTTTCAAAAACTTGTTTTTGTTTTTAGAATTAAGTTAAGAATTCAGATGTTTGCTTAAGAAATGTGAAACCGAATGTAGAGAGTTGATGAAAAAACAAACACAATTTTCAAAAACCAAAAATCAAATGGTCATGATTAAACGGAGCCTAAAAATTTAGTTTTAAAAAAAATTCTTTTTCTTAGAAATTTGGTTAAGAATTTAAAAGTAATTTCAAAAGAGTATTTTTTAAAAAACAAAAATTAGTAGATAATTTTAATTTAGCTACCATTTAAATGATTTTTCAAACATTGCCTTAATACCAAACACAATATTATACATGTTTTAGGCTACCATTGATTATCCTAATGTAACATAAGTTAGGCAGAAGATGAAAAATGAAAAATGACTTCTATTATAATTTATATGGCATTGAATAAAATCTTAAGGACATAAAATTGTGGAGTATATTTGATGTATACTATGTTCAATTCTTTAGTTGGGAACCGAAAAAATTATAATCATAATAATATGATTTTCATTATTTAAGAAAAGTTTCATTAAATTAAATAATCATAAAAATTCAAATCAATATATTCACATGAATTTATGGGAGTAAAATATCATATCACATCGTTTAAACTTTCTTTTATTCTTTAGACTTTCACGATTATTTTAATTAGGTCTATTTACAATATTTTAATTTTAATATCTAAAAATTATATAAAAATTTATTATAAACTTTGTTAAAATTATCTTAATAAAAAAAATCATTTGGCTCAAAATCAGACAAATTGGTACATTATTTTTCATTCATCATTAAAAAAAACAGAATTAAAAAATTAATATATGCTACTATATAGAACCTTTGACATCTTGATCGAGGTTACATGTTAATTACCGTTGAGTTATGTCAATAACCTCTTGGTCAAGGTTATGACTTAGTGGAATTATCTTTAATTAAAAGTGCCACTTAATTAAATATATATATCAATTGTAAACCACACTTTCTGATATCTCTTCTTTTCCATCTCACTTTTTTGTAATTGATATAGTTAATTAAAAAGGGGAGTGAAAGATATGCGATATCTACTTCATAATTTTTAACCTCTTTCTAAGGCTTTTCTAATTTGTAATTGATTAATTTTTAAATATATATTAAATAATCCAGAATTAATTAGTCAGGTTTGATTGTCTCATCAGTAAAATTAGTAAAGTAAATTACCTCTTGTCCAACTTAGGTTCAATTCTATTCAAGACAACCAAAACTATTCATGAAAAGATGGTCCTGGTTCAAAATGGATAACGAATCAGTTAAATAAGAAATTTAGCAACAATAAAGCTTTTAACAGGATCATTTTCCTTCATTATTTTGTATTAAAATTAAATTACAAATTTAGCCCCTAACTTTCTAATCTCTATATGATAACTTTCAATTTTGTTTTTAAAAGGTTCCTATCATATTTGATTTTTTTTAAAAAAAAGAAAATTACGGATCTATTAACACAAAATTGAATTTGGAATTATCAATTAAATGTCAAATATAACAAGGACTTATTAGAGTACACAATTCTAAAAGTTTCAGGAACTATACTTGTAATTTAATTGATTATACTTTTTTTGGATCTTCCCGATTACAATTCTCTTCCACCTTATTCAAACATCCCTCAAAGAAACGTCCTCTAGCATATTTGAATGAGTTATCTATAACATTAATATTGTTTCTCAACTTGCTTTACACATTCAACTCAACTAATAAATGTTGAATTGTGTTAATAAAATTTATTTACTTGAATCAATAGACTTCATTCTCAATTTAGCACGTTATACTTGTCTCTATGACATACATGGGTTCGAACTAATGGCATAAATGTCCATCTATTTTTTTAAATTTATATTGTAAAATATTTTGAAAAAAATTGAGATCTCTAATAATGATTTGATGTCAATAATTAAGGATCTCCAAACCAGCTTCATAACACACCATGCCTATAAATATTGTCCATTAGCAAAAATGTCAATAATACATAGAATTCTAGCTCACTCTTTCTTCTTGTCGTCATTCTACCCATTTTCACTCACACCAACAAAAAGTAAAATGATTTCTATTCTATGTCTATTAAATTTGGGATAAAAAAATAGTTTTTACTACTATATATGAGATCGATGGGGAATATCAAAATCAAAATAAAAATGATTAAAATTGATGTCTAAATTATTAAAGGGAATTAAAACTTATATCATTGAAGGATTTTCAACTATGAAATCATGATGGGATTTGATTTCTTTTTAAGACATGAGTGGAGTTGCCAATATATTTTAAAAAGTTGACTATATTTTGTTTGGTTACTCATTTTCCTTAGACGCCCTTTGGAAGTATAAAAGAACGCTAAAGTACAAAAACATTTTCAAAAAAGAGGCTATGTCTTAGCACAATCATACCCTTGATTACCATTTGTTGCTAATTTTCAAAATAAAAACATTTTATTTTTTACACAAGAAAAAGACATAATAATATGCTCGTAGTTATATTTTAAAGAGAGAGAGAGATAAAAAGTTGTTGGAGGCTCAACCATGGTATTGAATTATTTTGAGATCCGTTTGATAACTATTTTCAAAACATAAAAGTAGATATTTAAAAAAAAATTATTGAATAAACTTATTTTTCAAAATAAATAGAAAAGGAAAACAACTCATGAGCCTTAACTTTTTACACCTGTACAAATTAATAAATTCATTAATTCATTAAAATTAAAAAAAAAATTGACATTGATTAGTAAATATAATGTTATAGTGAATTCCAAGACAAAAACTCAAGGAATGCATAAACCAAATTTAGGAGGGGATAATGGGATGCAAAATCATTAAAACAACCAATCCTAAAAAACCCCAAATCTTTTTTCTCAAATGCCAATGAAATTAAACCCACCAAAATAATCCATTTAATTATTTATTCAAAAAGGTATAAAGGAAAAGGCTTTCAAAAGAGAGAAAGAGTATCCATTTTAAAGTGCAACCTATAAGATTTCTAGGGGTTATGTTTATTTTCATTTAGTAGTGAGGGTTTTAATTTTGTAGCACATTGGCTGGTGGTGGTGGAGATGGTACTGCCAGTTAAGTTAGTGGTGATGGTGGTGGTGGTGATGGTGATGGTGGTGGTGAATTAAAAGTGGGTGACAGGCCCACGTGGTTGACCCACCACCTTCTTGCTCTCCCACCATTCATCTTTTTTTTTTTCCTTTAAGAATATAATTTTTTTTAAAAATATATATATCGAGTTACCACTTATTCCTATAAGTTTAATTATTTATGGCTTGTTTGATAACTATTTGGTTTTTTTTTTTTAATTTTTAAAAATTAAACTTTATACACACAACTTTCACCTATGGTTTTTTTTTTTGGTTATTTACTTTTTAGGAATGTTTTGAAAATCCAAGCCAAGTTTTGAAAACTAAAAAAAAAAAATAGTTTTTAAGAATTTGTTTTTGGAATTTGGCTAAGAATTCAAATGTTTACATAGGAAGATGGAAACCATTGTAAAAAAAACGTGAGAAAATTACAAACACAAATTTTGAAAACTAAAAACCAAAATTAAAGCCCGTTTGATAATCATTTGGTTTTTTATTTTTAGTTTTTGAAAATTAAGTCTATAAATATTACTTCCACCTATGAGTTTTCTTGTTTTGTTATCTACTTTTTATGTTTTAAAAAACCAAGCCAAGTTTTGAAAATTAAAAATAGTAATTTTCAAAAACTTGTTTTTCTTCATAGAACTTGGCTAAGAAATTAAATGTTTTTTTTTAAGAAATATGAAAGTACATATGGTAGCTAGAGAAATGATAGAAAATAAGAATAATTTTCAAAAATCAAATAGTTATCAAACGAGATCTTAATATTTTATACTTTAGTTTAATAATTTAGAAACAATTACCTTTTTACCACGAAAACTAAATTAAGTATAAAATCAGAAAATTTGCAAAATTATTTTGTCCTACAACATTATTTGGTATAAAAAACTAGTAGGATAAATATTGTTTGCTTTCAGCCCCTGATCTTAAAGGACGGTTATAATTTACCACTCAATTCCAATTTTATTTTTAGGATAAACCATGATGGTAAATAGTAAAAGAATGTGAAGTGTGATGCAAAAAATATGAATGAGAAAGAAAAAAAAAAAGATAAAAGATAAGTAATAAACTAGCTAGCTTTTATGCAATATGACATATATGCTAAATGGATATGTGATGGGGTTGGCTTGATATCAAAGCTAACAGTCAAAGGGAAAAAAAAAAAAAGAGAAGATAACCAAAAAACAAAAAAAATCCCAAAAGCACATAGAAGCATCATAGACACACCACTCCAAATATAAATAAATAAAGCTAACTTTTTTTTTTTTTTTTAGGGCTAACATCATTAACACATTTGACAAAAAGTAATATCAATTCATTTTTCCTTTAGGTTGCCCACTTACCCTATATTGCCTTTTTCCCCCAAATGCTAGTGGTTCCATGTCTCTTTCTCATTCCTCTCTCTTGTTATTTCTATCTAACATTTAGATTCCCAACAAAACCCTACACGTTTAGTATAATCGATGAGTAAAAACTCTTACTTACTCTCGAATTTTAAGTTTATTTCTTAAGGGTAATTAAACTTTGTATCCTCTAATTTCGTTCATTTTTCTTATTGTGTATAGTTATGTATTATTTCAGTTAATAAATATTAAATATGTGTACTTTGATTATATTCTTGATTTGTTACATATAGATCATAAAGTTGATAGAATCACTCATACTTATTACTGTGTACATAAAAATATATATTTTTTTCCATCCCTTTTTTTCCTTTCTATTATTCACTCATTAGAAGAAAAAAAAATCACATCTCCATATCGAAAGAATGCCAACTTTTGACATATCGTAGTAGCCAGCTTTCTCTCTATTTTGTATATTATCCATTTTTGTTGATCAGATCATAAATCAGTGGTTAATACCATATCTATATACTTTCTCTTACAGTCAAAGATTTAAATCTTCATATTCACACTTCTGTTTTTCCTCAACTCCCATATACTTCAATATTTAAAAGACCTATACCGTTCCTTAAGCTCAAAAGTTAGAATTTATCCATTTCCCTTTCTCCTCCTCCTCATCCCTAAATAATATCACCCATCTTTCTAGTTGGCCACTAGCAAGCTATTCTCTTCTCTCTCTCTCTCTCTAGAATGCTAGTGGTTTTTTTTTTTCTTTTTTTTTTTTTTGTGCTCTCATCCACCACTCTTTCTTATGCCCAAAAACCCCAACTTTTTCCTCTTGGCATTCAAAAGCAAACACAAGAAACCAAAGAGTATAGAAAGATGTTAGCAGCTAATTAACAAAAGGGAAACTTAAAACTTAAACTCCCCTTCCTTTCCCTTTACTACAAACTCTAGCATGCAAACCCTTCACTTCCATGGAGATCAAGCCCACTCCATCCCCACCCAACTCTGAAACTTCCCCTTCTCTTCTATTTAACCACCACAACCACCACCACCAACACCCCTCCGCCGTCTCCGCCGCAGCCGCCGACGACACCCCTTCTCCCAAAAAACCTCCTGCTTCCACCGCCGGCGACCGCCTGAAACGCGACGAATGGAGCGAAGGCGCCGTCTCCACCCTATTGGAAGCTTACGAATCCAAATGGGTCCTTCGAAACAGAGCCAAACTCAAAGGCCATGATTGGGAAGACGTGGCCCGCCATGTCTCTTCCAGGGCCAACTTCACCAAATCCCCCAAAACTCAAACGCAGTGTAAGAATAAAATTGAGTCCATGAAAAAGAGGTATCGGTCGGAATCCGCCTCAGCCGTCGACGCCGCCGCCGCCTCCTCCTGGCCGTTGTATCATCGACTTGATCTCTTGCTTCGGGGAAACACTGTGACGGTGACGCCGCCGCAGCCTGTTTTGCCGCAGTCTCCACCACCGGTGATTCTGGTGGATGCCCCGCCGCCTCCTCCGGCTCCACCGCCGTTTGTGGCGGGGCAGAATTCTCTTGGATCTAATGGTGTTGATAGGATTAATCCTAAGGTGACTGATCTCTCTTTTCACTTTATCATGTTCCTTTACTTTTTTTTGTCTTTCAACTTTTGTATTGTGTTTTTTAGATTTATTTTGAACCACTTTTATTGGCTATTGCTTTTGCTCCCTTTTACTTTTTTTATTTCTTTGTGGGTTTTAATTATGAAGTGCATTTTTTTTTCAAGAACTTAATTTTTTAGTTTACTCATAGGTAAAGGTGTAAATTCAAATCTATGACTCTTTGATCAAAGTTATAATCCCTTAAATCTTAATTATGCTCAATTGACAATCATAAAATATGTAGTGATATATGATTTTTGTCGTGGAAAAATAAGCTTTTTTTTTCACATGTTATTAGAATTCAGTTCCTCTAAATTTCTTTATATTTAGCTAAATATGGTAAAAGTTTTTAAACCCCAATTTTCCAGTTCTTGCATTGAAATTTTATATGGGTTTTTTTTCCTGTCATTTTATTAGAAAATTTAGTTTGTTATTCTTGAAGTTTTGGTGCATGCATGATGTTTATGTATAAACATGAGAACATATTGCTTTGATTTTATATTTCTTGTGGGCAAGGTAAACTCAAACTAGGGTTTCCAGAAAATAAAACATTTTTAATTTTTACCATTTTAGAGGCTAATATTTTTGTTATGACAACTATATAACTTTTTCATCAAATATTTCCATCTCAATGACATTCTTTTTTTCCAAGATGTTAGGGACATATAAAATTGATATAGAATTGTTGTTCGTAGTAATTCACTATTAGGCAAACTTTTATTACATAAGTTCATATATTAACAGGAAGATGGAGTTGATCAAACAAGACTATCTGACCATTTATCAGACAAGAACAACGACAACAACGGCGACAACAACAACAACATCGTCATGGAGACAGACAGTAGCACACCAGCAATACTATACAGCGACAAAGAAAAGATGAGGTCCAAACAACAACCAAAAATAATGAAGAAGAACAAGAAGAAAAAGAGGATGTCCGATGAGTTAGATCAGATCGCGAGCAGCATTCGATGGTTGGCCGAGGTCGTGGTGAGGTCGGAGCAAGCGAGAATGGACATGATAAGGGATATAGAAAGGATGAGAGCTGAAGCAGAGGCTAAAAGAGGAGAAATGGATCTCAAAAGAACAGAAATAATTGCAAACACTCAATTGGAGATTGCTAAGCTCTTTGCAGCTGGTGCCAAAGCTGCCGTTGATTCTTCACTAAGGATTGGGAGGAGTTAATTTAATTAAACAATCATAATCATAATAATAATAATAATTGAAAAGCTTAATTTTACTTTGCTAATTAATTATGATGATCCTATAAATTAATCAATCAATGTACGCAAGTACCAAACTGTTTTTGTTTATTTTTAGAGTTGAAATTAGGGGAAGAAGAAGCAGAAAGGGCTTTGGAGATAATTAACTTTAACTATAATTAGTCCCCCTTTATTCAATGTACGGTTCTCCTTGATTCAGCATAAATACTCTTTTGTTTAACTTAAGAATATGATAATAAGTTAATTATTGACTTTGTCTCTCATTTTTCCTGTTCCAATAAAGCATTTCCAGATACAAAATAGTGAGTCAAAATCAAATTCATCATCGAATGGGTATTTTAGTTTTCTTAGATCAACAATTGTGAGAGTAGAAAATCATATCATATCTAATGAGCTATGCTCGGATTGACAAATAGGTATTTTAGTTGATTATAATTTTTCGATGATGTTTAATATATTTTGTTTTCATTTTGTATATTAATTAATAGAAAGATTAAAACATATTGATACTACTGAAGGGATTATGTGATGATTTAGAAATATATAGAGTTAATTAGGACTAGTTGATCGATGGTGTGCGATATTGGTTAACCAATGAGGCTGGTTACTAGGATCTTTTTTTTTTAAATGTGGTTACTAGAATTTAAATTCTCTATGAAAAGAAAGCAATTTCATATATTTTGACAGTAGTAATATAATTGAAATATTTTTTTTATAAGGAATATGTAAATAATTTCGTAGTATATGATGAAGTGTTATTAGAATTTTGAAGTGTTGTTATATATTTTACTTATAAAGATCGTTGGATATAAAACATTCTCAAATAAACAATAAAATTTTTGTCAACAAAATATGTAAAATATTTTAAGAAAATAAGATTTGAATAATATTTATTGCATGAGTTTTTGTACTTGTTATATATATATATCCTATATCAACCTTTTGTTGTAAAATTATCATATTGTAATTAAAAGAAAAAAAACGTAGTTCACTTATTTCTAAATTTAATAACTACAAGATATATATATATATATATATATATATATATCGGAGTTTGAATCAACCATTATATGATTATTTAAATTAATATATAAATTAATTATCAATCATGTAAATCAACCATTAAAAAATAAAAATAAATAAATTGATTTCCAATATCCAAAGTGAATCATTGTTTGATGATTTTTTTTTTTTAAAAAAAACTTCCTTTTATCATAACAATATTGCTTTCATATACACCCTAAATTTTGCTAAATAAAAGAATAATTAGTAGTGGACTTTTGTTTGTTTTAGAGAGAGAAAAAAAGTTCAATATAAAATCTATCCCCTGATGTAACAATTTTCAAAATTGCCCTCTTCTTAAAAACCCTAAAACTAACTAACGATTAAAATTACTAAGGAAAAAATTGAAACAACATAGTTTCAGGGGGAAAAAAACTCAATAAAAGGAAAAAGTTTATTTTATTGGTAAATAAAATGCAAAGTGAATTTTTGTTTTTAATTAGCCCTCCCAGAGGAGGAAGTGGGCCATCAGCCTCGGCCCATTAAGAATTGCTTAGGTTTGACCCAATTGACAGCCCACAATATGTCAAAAATAGAAAGTTGTTGCAATATCAAATTATCAATAATGAAATGTGGAGATCCTCCCATGATGAAGAAAAAGAAAAAGTAAATAAAAAGTTTTGGTGTTATGCAATGTAAGGAAATCATGAAAAATAGAAAATATAAAGCCGACTTTCTATAAACTCTGAGTTTTATTGTCAAAAAAAAAAAAAAAGAGTTTTTTTTTTTTTTTTTTTTTTTTTTTTGCATTTTAAAATATTTTATCTTATTATTTTAAGTGATAAAAAAATAAATTATATCATTTTTTAAGGATGCCCAACTTTAATATCAAATTGAATCTCAAAGTTAACAAAACTTGAGAGTCTTAAATAAAGTTTTTAAAACTTTAGAGATAAAATTATTACTTTGTTTTTATTCATAAAATTATTACTTTTAAAAGTATAAGGAACGTATAAAATGTAGAGTTAAAAAGTTAAATTTAATTAGTCTTATATTTTTCTTTTGCTTTTTGCTTTGTACCAAAATATTTATAGATAATTACCCACTATCACTCTATTATTTTTCAATTTTTTTTTGTTTTTCTTAGATTAGTGTTTAAAACTTTCTTTTGAATAAATTTAAGAGTTGATTGAAAAAGTATATCTCATTTTTATCTTTATATAAAGGCGAAATTTAAATTTAAATTTAAATTTTAAAAAAAAAAATCTGAATTTTGCCCTTTATTTTAAAAATACTTATATTCTTTCATAAGTTGAAACATTATCCTTGATCTTTTATAAAGGTTTCTAAATAACCATTAAAGTAAAAATCTGTTTGAATGTTGGACTAAAAGTTGGCTTGTCTTAATGTCGTTCTGTCAAATTTAATCCAAGCAAGCTCCTAGTCATTATCACACGTCATAGCCACGTCAATTTTTTATCCAACATTCTATCGAATTTCTATTCTTAAGGTAATTTTGAGCGTTTATAAAAAGTCAAATATAATATTACAATTTTTGAAATAACAAGAGTATTTTTGAGACAAATGACAAAATTCAAGGGTATTTTTTTTTTATTTTTTATAATTTAGACATTTATAAATCTTATTCAAACGAATTTGAAATGATGTATTGAAATAATCATTTTTATATTTATAAGATTATTAATGATTGTAACGCGAACAATATTTTTTTAGGAAGGAATAAAGTTGAGCACCTAAAAACAACTTTTCTTTCTTTCTTTCTTTTTTTTTGGGGGTTACATTATGGTATTTTCTTTTGAATTAAAGGTGCCATCACCCAAATGAGAATCACATTTTTCATCCCATCCACATGGGCCAAATTTTTGTTTCCTCAAAATTATAATTTTATTCCATAAGAATTCAATCATCAACATCAATTATTTAATTCAATAAAATAATAGCTAGAAAGGTTGATAAAACATCTTGATATATCATTAGATTATTTATATACAATAATAAATTTAGGTACCATCACATCAATTTTCACATGATATCATGTTACTTTCAACCTAAAGATTTTGTTGCTGAACTTATGACCTAAGGGTTTCATGTGATGTGTTTAAGAAATAATTAATGTTTAAGATTTCGTAATTTGTTTTAAATCCACATCCATCGAATTTAAGCTTTTTGAAAAACATCCAAATTTAGTCTTATATAAATAGATTCTAACATATGTAATATATCCCATGTTCTTATTTTATTACCAATTTGAATGTAACTTACAAAGTTAGACATCTCTTTTACATGCTATATATTCATATCGCATCCTTATATTTATGGTATCATAACCCTCAATCTATCTCATGTTCTTTGCCTTTAAAGTTTTTGTAATGTTGTCTATATACAATGAACTAACAAAATACAAAGAATCTTGTCAAAAACTCATAGTTGAATGTAGCTTAAGTTAATTCAAAATAAGGGTAAAATCATTATTTAAGTTCATGTACTTTCAGCTTTTATTTTTTTAGTTTATGTACTTTCAAAATGTCTATTTTAATCTCTATATTTTACAATTTTCTTAATTTTAGTTAATATACTTTTAAAATCTTCTTTTGGTCCATTCTTTCATTAAAAGTACAAGGACTGAAATAAACAAAATTGAGAGTATATGGATCAAAATAGTCATTTTAAAAATACGGGAACCAAAATAAACAAAAGTTTAAAAGTACGGAACTAAAATAGTATTTAAACCTTAAAACAAATATAATCGGCTACAACAAGTAAAATTTCAAATTGATGAAAATATCGAGGTCTCAAATTTTTTAAAATGCTAATGAAAATATAAATGCTTGATAGATATGTTTAGAAAAATCATAAAAATCAAGAAATTTATAATAAAGTTTAATTAATAAATAAGCGGTTCACACCTTTTAATGTTCACCTTACATACATATTCTAATGTCGCATTAGTAATATTTTAAAAACATTTTCTTTATATTTTGTCAATCTTCTTACAATAGGTTGAAAATATCAATTAACTTATTACATCCACGTCACCTATAGATATTTAAAAATGTCAAATCCATCATGTCATATATAAATTTAATACCGTGCTAAACTAAAAAGGTAACCTAAATATATACTATAACTATATAAGTCGGTGTCTTTAAAAAGAAAAAAAAAAAAAAAAAACTCTATAAGTAGGTACTACAAACTTTCTCCGAAAAAACAAAGTACTATACTAGATAACCATTTATAAGGGTATTTAAGTAAAAGAACAAAGACCAATTTAAACAGTGACGCCGCTGCGGTGAAGGCCCAACCAACCGACAGGCCCACAGTCAACAAAATTCTGCCCAACAAGAGAGCCGTTTCGACCTGTTTCTTTCTACCATCTTGCTTTTTCCACGCACCTCCCTCTGCGCGTGTCATGCACGCACATCTCCATTAAAAAAAATTATTAAAGACCTATTTGATAACTATTTAATTCTTAGTTTTTGATTTTTGAAAATTGTACTTGTTTTCTCATCAATTTTCTATCATGAATTTAACTTTCTTTAAAAAAAAACATTTGAATTTTTTGCCAAATTCCAAATACAAAATCAAGTTTTTGGAAAAACTATTTTTTTTAGTTTTCAAAGGAGCTTGGTTTTTGAAAATATAGGTAAAAATTAGATAATAAAACAAAGAAACTCATATAAAAATAATATTTATAGACTTAATTTTAAAAAACTAAATGATTATTAAACAGAGCATAAATTATATAAATTCTTGAATTGTTTTTAGTAGGTATGAGTTTTCAACTTTCGACTTTAAGGAAATGAGTAAATGTCAATTACCATCGAACCATACTCCAATGACCTAAATTCTTGAACTTATAAATATATGTTTTTTTTTAAATATAAAAAAAATGTCTAATAAATTTCTAAATTTTTAATTTTATATTTGATATTGCACCTTAATGTAAATAGATAAGAAAAAGATAAAAAATGTGAATGCTTGTTAAATCGATGATAAAATAGAATTCTAAATCTCATTGAATAAATAATTAAACTTTCAATTTTAACTTTAGAGATTTATTAAATAAAAAGTTAAAAAGTTAGTCTCTTATTATTATTTTTTAATAAGTCTATAAATTTAAAAAAAAAAATGCCAAATAGATTAAGAATTTATTATTAATAGTTCAATGACCTGTAATTTAAGAGGTTCTTCCTGTTAAACTAAAAAAAAAAAAATCTATTATACATAACTAACTTGTAATTTAAGAGGAAAAATAACCATTACCAAAAAAAAAATTAATATTATAATTTCTAAAAAAAAAAAACTAATAACATAATATAGAAATTCACTTTCATTTTCTTCACATTTCTTTCATCCTTCATTTTCTACCACGAAAATATTAAAAATCTCTAACATCTCGCTTAATTTACCCTCATAAACAAAAAACGCCGTGGCCGGAACTGGAAGGCACAATGTTCCCGATTTCCGTCAAACGACGACGTTTCCGACTGCGACTTCAGTGGGAGAAAAAGCGAGGAGTAGCAGCGCCGCCATGATTCCAACAGGAAAGAAGAGAAGCACAAGCGGAGGCGGAGGCAGCGGCGGGAGAACCAACGGGAGCACGACCATGGTGACCGCGACAGCGGCGAGGACGAGAATGGACACTAAGTTGAAGCAACGTACCATAGTAATCTTCCAACGATCGGAGATAGGATCATGTCCCTTAGCGACAGCAATGCGTGTGAAAAGAATCCAGCGAAGACGGCGGCGGCGGTGGAGATTTTGGATCGAAGTTGAGGGAGGCGGAGGAATTGGGGGTGGGGATTTATATAGGTGTGGAGACAGACTGGTTATTAAAAAAAATGGAAAAATGGAAAAAGCGTTTTTGGGGGTCAGCGCGTGCATGCATCTATGGACCCCTTTTTCTGTGACGACGAAATGAATCACCGCCGTTTGATTTTCTACCTTGTGGGACCCACGGATGCGTGTTTTATTTTCTCTTTTAATTTTTTTTTTTTACTTTGGTATTAATGGGCAAATTAAATCTTCTTAGTTCTTTGTACCGAATTAAATTTTTAGGTTAATCTTGTTATCTAGAATTACATACATGTCATTTTAGCTTCAGTTCGTTTTGGTTCAGTGTGCTTTTCGCACGTTTGTTTTCCTGTATGGTTAGCTTTTGCCTATATTAATTTATTTACTTTTGAAACGTTTATTTTGGTCATTGTAGAAAAATTTTGGGTGCACGTGCATCATGTGCACCCATCTTTAATGCACCTAAATTTTTGTAGTCCACCAATTCATCCACAGTTTGTCATATAGCAAATTTTTAAAAAAAAAATATTTTTGAATTTTTCCTATTGTGTGGTTGGAGTGGGTTGCAAAAAAATTCCAAGATGCACCCAAGCATTGCTCTTTTTCAAAAGTGGTCGGTTTGATCTTTTTATTTTGTTTTCTTACTATTTTGTTTTCTTCATCATAATTTTAGCACAATATTACACATAATAAATTTAGTTTTGTATTAAAGAGTATTTTTATGGATAGAATTTAGACTTTGGTTTTAAGTGACTGAAACGAGCACTTTTCAAGTGTACAAAGATTAAATTGACTTTTTTAAAGTATCAAAATAGACAAACGTTGAAAGTACAAGGACCAAAATTGAATTTTAATCTAAATTTTAGTTTAGTCCAAGGATGAGATTGAAACTTACAAAATTGAAATAAACTCGTCTTTTTATTCCCATACTTTACTAAATGAGTTGATTTTGCCTCTTTTTAGATAGAACCATCGACTTTTGAGATGGTAACAAGTATACATTATCCACTAAACTATATTTGAATTCGCGAACTTTCAAAATTTATCAAAATTGATTTAGATTATAACTTGAATAAATCTATATTATAAATGGGTTAGGATGGTAGAGCTCCACATTTTGTACTTTTTTTTTTAATTCATTTATTTTCATTTACTATTTGTTTTCACTTTGCACTTTGTTTTTTATATTGTTTTTCTTTTTATTCCTTTATTTTTCTAAAAGAAATTTTTAAACTAAAACTTTATTTCTATTCATGTAATTATACTTTTTTTTAAAAAAAAAAAAAAATCTAATAGCTTCATCTTAAAATTAGATAAGTATTTCAATTTTTTAAGAAAGTTAAAATATATTTTAAAATATAATTTCTTTGAAAAAAAAAACAATCTTATAAAGTGTTTTATTAGTTCTAAATAAATCATCATGTGGCCGTTTGAATAAATTGTGTTTTTCTTTTATTATTTTTGTGTTTAAAGAATATGATAGTATTTACGAATATTATTTAAAAGTTGAAATATTTTTTTTCACTTTTCAATTTATTTTAAGTGAAGAAATTTATAATTTTTTTAAAAGTCTAAATACTAAAATAAACCTTCCAAAAGTTTAGGGACTAAAATAAAATAAACCTAAAAGTTTAGAAGCTCCATTTTAAAATTTTAGAGATCAAAATAAAAAAGTATAAAATTTCAAGTACCAAAATGAGATTTAAACCGTATTTCAATAATTGTTGAACTTTACTCTCAATTATTATTGTCACACATTAAAAATGTGTGTAACCACAAAGTGCTACCTAATAGTGATATTAGTAGAATTCAAAAAAAAAAAATAGTGATATTAGAACCCTCTTTGAAGTTAAATTACATAATATTCCTCCTACAACATACTCAAAATCAAATTATAAAAATGTTCCTATTGGGATTTATGCCTTAAAACTACGTAATTAATGATTTATTTAATAATTAATAATAATTTTGATTATTTTATTTGTCATATAATATTATCCATTATGTAAAAAAATTAAAGGTTATTAGTATAATCTTAAACGGTATGTGATTGACATACGGGAGGATCGTGCTCAAGAAATAACCTAAAGTGTCATAGTATATGGGTAAGGTTGGGTGTCTTATCTAGGTAACACTATTGATACAACCCACTTTGTAATAATTACAAATGATTTGATCCAAATCATTCATGTGGAGACATGTGAGTGAGAGTATCTTATACAATGAGTTTGTAGAAGACTATGTCACGAAATATTTAATCTCTCTTTATAAATTCGTCAATTGAGAAGATTAATATTTCATTAGGATGATCATATGCGATTCAATCTTAATCTTGAGTGAGTTCTGAACTTCTATTTGTGAGCACTTGTCATTTGATTTGCATGGGTGAGAGTGACTTTTGTAGCCAATTCAATAAGTTTACTATTTTGGGAACTTGACCAAATAGTGACCAAATAGGGAACTATGAACATAATCTCACAAGATGGAATTCACTCATTCCCATATAGGGTAAGTAGATGAGTAGTTCTCTTAAGTGTTGATTTCAGAACTTGAACAATGGGGCACACCCTCTCACTGGCCCAAGAGGGACTTAGTTTATGGTTGGATCATAAACAAATTATTCCTTAGAGGATCAATGGTACTTAAGGTGCAAGATGTAATTACAAGGATAAAACGACTTTTGACCCAACTGTAATTATGAACAACTCGTGAAGGATCGACTTGCATGTAGTGATTTATCTATGGACACAACTTGTCCTACAGTGCATAAGCAGCTCAAGGTAGGGGTGTTAAAAAAACTCGATAATCTGAAAAACTCGATCAACCCAACCCAATTCTACAGTTTGGGTTGGGTTCAAACAAATGGAAACTGTATGGGTTGGGTTGGTTCGTGGGTTCACCAAAAATTAATTTGGGTTGAATTGAACCAACCCGAACTTCTTATTAATTTAAAAAAATAATTTTTTTACTTATATTACAACTATGTGTACATATATTTATTTTAATTTTATAATTATTTTTAGATTATTTATTTTTCAACAACTTTTTAAAATAAATTTTTAAGTCTTTGGAAGTCTTTGGAAGGTAAAAAATCATAATATAAATTGAAATTGAGTTGCTAATCTTAATTCAATATTTAAAAATAAATAAATATATATTTCACATATCAATACTTAACTTTTTCTTAAAATAAAATTTATAGTATATAACCCGACCAACCCAACCCAAATGTTTCATGGTTGGGTTGGGTTGAGTTCATTGCTTAATAAAGATTGTTTTAGTTGAAAAAATTTGCAACCTGAACGATTGGGTTGGGTCTAAAAAGTACCTCAACCCTACCCAACCCGACCCACGAACACCCCTCTCTAGGTCTATAGTGGAATGACCTTAGAGTTGATGAATGAAAATTGATTAATTAATTAAACTCTTTAATTAAAAGATTAATTTAGTTGAAAGAAAAATTTGAAATGTTCAAATTATTATTTAATTTGAAGTGTTCAAATTAATATATTAGATATATTAAATATAAAAGAAGAAAATATATTTATTGTATTTGATGCGTTAAATATTAAAATGATTAATGTATATTAGATACATTAAAGAAAAATATATATTTGAAATTTGAATGAGATTCACATAGATTAAATATATATGGTAGGATATTTGAATGAGATTCAAATAATATATATTTTAATATAATATATTAAAATATAATATTTTAATTATGGCAAAGATTTGCCCTAGATTTCTATGAATAAGATCCCCATTAGATACATGCTCTCCTATCTAAAAAATTCTCTAGATGTCTCTTGTCTGCTTAAAAGGCTCCCACAAGTTTTGGTCTTGTGTTTGAGTCATAGCAAGGAAGACTTTATGGAAGTCTTGGAGTTCAAATTCATTGGAATTGGAGCATAATAAGAAAAAAACCCGCCAAAATATTGGCCAGATTTACTCAATTGTAAGTTTTGTTTAACCTTGTTTATTTTTGTTTAATTCTAAAATAAAATCAAAGTAGATTTCAACGTTTCCGCTGTGGTTTAATTTGATTATTCTCTTCAATTTCAACCTAATCATTAAAATACCAAAATTTATGGACCAAATGAAGTAGATAATCATAAATAATAAAAATCTAAACTTACCAATACAAATTCAAATCTAATTAAAAAGTATCAAACACAATTAAAGAAAACATACCAATACTAATTAAAATATTTTCTACTCTAAAAAGTGCTTAAAGTACTTTTAAAAATTCTAAAAGAATTTCGATTGAGTGGTCAAATATTATTAACTTAGTCAAAGTAATATTGAAATATTAGAACTTCAAATATCGCTTTTAAATATATTTATAATATGTGCGTGCAAGAGGGACTTATCTTGATTAGCCTAAATAATATATGAAAGACATATAACTAAACAAATACATCGAATAATAACCAAACTACAAACAAAACAAGCCCATACTTTATACAAATCATAAAATAAGTCGAATTACATTGTATCTGTGTTTTTAACTTAAAAATCACACAATTGTGATGTAATATTTTTTTTAAAAAAATCAAATTTCAATTTAATCTTTGGTTTGTTTAATTAAAATTTACTATATGTCAAAAAAAAAAATTAAAATTTACTAAATATTTCTAATGTGAAAAGTTATTTCTATTTGTAACTCTAAAATGAATAATAGAAATTCAATTAATCTATTAGATTAATCTAAATATAGTTCAACTGATTAAGATATTTATCTTCAATAAAAAAATGAAGGGTTTGAACTGCACACCCATATGTCATAGAACTTAAGAAAAGAAAAATGATCAAGTCAACTTTACACTAAGTTAATGCACGACGACCGATGTGTCGCTTCACCTCGCGCGCTCTAACTAGACAAATCATGTATAATTAGTATGAATTGACCTCCACATATAACTCCTAGTCTTAGTTAGCTTGATCGACAACACACGAGTGCAACATTTTTCTAGTCATAAAAAAAAACTAATGCTACAAGTCGAAATTCATATAATTTTTACTAATATAACATGTCATCCAAACTCCATACCATTAAAACAAAATCTTATCTTATATAGTTTATATATCACACATCCACATTAACCAATTAAGTATCTAATGCTTTTTCTTATTTGCTAACTTATTACATGTGAATATATGTATCACCCTCGATTCTAACATTACAAAGACCAAATTAATTATAACTTACTACAAACAAAACAATACAAAATTCTCAATTGGAGAATTGGGAATGTGGTGGGAACTTGGTAGAGAGTGTGTCGGGTGAAGAAACGAATCGGACCGAATCAAACGGACAGATCCCGATATATTCATCAGATTACGTTTCGGTTTCAAACACATCAATTAATTATAAATTAGTTAATTTACCCCCAACAAAAAAAAAACATTATTAATCTAATAAATTATCAAAATCAAAATTAAATTTTTAAAGATAAAAAAAAACATTGAAGCTTCTCGCTTTTCAGCGGTTCGGTTGTTTTTGTCGATATTTCCAATGGGATTTTGGCGTCGGTTCTTTGTATCGGGAACAAACTCATTAAATAATTCAATTCATCGACAAAAACGACATCGTTTCGGATGCGGATGTCTCAAATGGACCATTAATTAATTAAATAATTAGTTGAATTGAATCTCAAACATTATAATAATAGTTTAGAAAATCTTCTCTTGTTTTTTAAAAATAATGTTATAATTTTTATTCTACTTGTATGGGAAAGAGAGTCGAACAAAGACGTAATATTTGGATTCCCTTCTTATCTTTTTGCTCTGTTTTGAAGATCTGATTCGATATATATATTTAGTTTATCTAAATCGATTTTGATGAGAGAGAGAGAGATTTTTTTTTAAAATTATCTGATTATTAAATTAATTTGTCAGATTATAAAGCCTAATTGGCTTTTTAAAAAGAATAAAATAGTGAATTGTACATTGCTAGTGTCTCAATATGTATGTTACTCGAGAACTGTTTTATAAATAATTCATATGATATAAATAGAAATATATGACGTACAAATAATGTAATAAGTTAGATTTTTTTTTTCTTTTGAGAATGAATTAGACAGATTGAACGTGTAGGTAAATTAAACCTTTAAATTAATTGATTTTTGTCGAGAATTAGAATAGATTCAAATCTATTTATATAAAAAAAAAAAAAAAAAAAAAAAATTGTCAGCCTATCTATCTATTTAGTTTTAAAATTTTTAATAGGGTTTCAATTATGTTTTTAAACATTCTAACATCATTTGATATGTAAGAGTAGGATTTCTGATCGACTTAAAATTATTCAAGAAAGCTGTCACAATGTAGCATACAGTTTTACACTACTGCATGTATGAGTAAAAAATTGCAAACATATTTCGAATTTGTATCTAATAGTTATTAAGGATATGCAAATTTTCAAATTTACATCTAATGGTTATTAAGAGTCAGCCACGTAATTGTAGCAATCTCATTGAATAACTTTTCTTGATCAATACAGTTAACTTTTAGGGGAACAAAATAATTATCATTTTATAATAAAAGAACTAATTAAATATATAAATAAATGAGAAAGAAGCTTCTAATCATAAAAATATTGTAATGATAATCTTTATATTGAATCGAATTGACCATAATGGCAAGAAAACACATGATCAATTCACAACCTCTAATTAATCAAGGAGATTAGAAAAAGAAATTACAAAGAGTCAAATTTGGCATCTTGGTAAAGATGCATTGATACCAACCAAATTACACCTTTCCAATTTTCCCCAACTTTCACATTTTTCTCTACCATCCTAAATTAGGTTGAAGTTCAAATTTTTGGATGAACCATTTTCTATGAATTGATAATGTTTTAATTTGTTTTTTTTCTAAGAAGTAAAAAAGGTTATTTGACATAGTGGTTGGTTGAAAAGGAAGTCAATAAAACTATACATAATAGAATGACACCATCTAAAAAAGAGGTTGATATATTGTACCAAAAAGAGAGTATGTTGTACTCGCAACTTTATATTAATGTATCTTTCTACCTAACTTCTAATTTTGATTAATCTATATGTCTAGTCAAATTAGTTAAATGTTTGTCCAATATATATGTCATATTATTATTTAGTTAATAGTACCAAGATAAAAATTACCATATATAGAATCACAATTAAAAAATGTAAGAACATAATTGAAATTTTCATCTATCACCTTTTAAATTTTTAGAATTTGAAGATCATTTATATCTATATTATATATAAAAGAGGCTAGGAAGGAAATTTTTTTACATATCCATTTTATCTTATACTTTATAATGTTTTCCTATTTGAAGTTCAAATTTTCTTACGATTTGAATTAAGAAATTTTTCAAATGAATTGAAATTTTTTTAAATCATCTATCGGTTCATAAACTTCACCTACTTTCAATACTTTTATTAAGATTTAAATATATGTGTTTATTTTGCCTACAATTTGAATTATCTATAATCTATGAATAATCAAGAAGAATCTTTATGTACCAATTTTTCTCTTTTATTTTAATATTAAATTAAATAAATTGTGCTATATTAATTTGGACTCTACACCTTCATAGAACATCATTTATGTGTTGATTCAAAATGAATTGCATCAACTTCATACAGTCATCATAAAATATTAGACATGTTGATTCAAGTTCCAACTAAAGTCAATCAATTTAATTAATTGATACATGAAAAAAGTTATAATTATTTCATCACAATTGAAGAAAGTTCTTACGTACAACGTATAATTAATCTATAAAGTATTCATATAGATAAGAATATGGCATAAAACCAAATCTTATCTTCTATAAAAGCTTTTTTTTAGAACTGTTTTTTTTATTGATTATAGGCATATAATTAAATTTATTAATTTGGTTTATATAAATAAAACTATACCATTTTACGTATATCACACATATTTTTTTACTAGTATGTATATAAAAAAGGTTGGAATATAAAATGTTGTCCCATAAATTATTTTATGGTGGGGTGGCCAACTTTTACACATTGTATTTTAATTTTTAAAAACCTTTCACAAATCGACCACATAAACAACATTCACAACAATAATGATGCCATTTTTTTAATTTATCTTTTCCTTTATTTTCTTTTCTCGGGAAAGTAAAAGGAATTTTCAACACTTTTCTCATTTTTTTTCACGTGAAGTTTGATTGTGGTATTTTCTTTCCTTCCAAACAATGTTTTCATTTGAGGGGTCAGATCCCTTTCTCTTAAGTTTTTTTTTATATGCTACGTGAATATGAGTACTACTCCTATAAATTGGTTGTCACGTTAGCATCGTTTACTAACATTAAATAATTATTTATGAAAAGAAAATCACTGATGTGAACATAGAGAGTATACTACGAAATTACTAGAAATTTTATCATTTCTCTTCGTCATTACAAATATTTATTCAACATTTTTTTTGTTCTATTTATTTTAAGGTTCAATTACAAATTTAGTGGTTGAATTTTGAAATTTATGTCTAAAAGATTCCTGAGCTTTAAAAAATATTTAATAGGTCTTTAAATTTTTAATTTTGTATCTAATAAGTCTCTGAACTTTTAATTTTATGTCTAATAGGTCTTTGACATGTCGTAAATTTTTAAAAATTAATTGATTTATTGGATATAAAATTAAATGTTATATCTAATAGAATGAATCTTAAAGTTTTAATTTTGTGTCTAGCAGGTCTAAGAATTTTAAAAAATCTCAAATAGGTTAAGGACCTATTATACAAAAATTATAAATTTAAGAACCTATTGGACACGAAATTGAAAGTTTAAGGTCTTATTAGACACTTTTTAAAGTTTAGAGATCTATTGGACGCAAAATTTAAAGTTCAAAGAACCTATTATACACAAAATTGAAAGTTGATAAACCTATTTGACATTTTTTAAAATTTAGAAACTAAATACACAAACCTAAAAGTTCATAAACTAAACTTGTAATTTGACATATTTTTAAATTCAAGAATTCTTTAATCTAACTCCATTCATTTTATTCGGATTTGTTCGTTGTTTAATTACATGAAAAGTGAGATTTTTATTTTTAAAAAAATGAATATAATATTACAAATAACAAAGGTCAGAGGTTATTTATGTGTTGAAGCAATTAAGTTGTACATATATTCAATTAACTTTAATAATTTAAGAAAAAAATGAAATTTCCATGTATGTATTTATACGAAATAAAAATTTAAAAAAATGAAACGAAAGTTTTGACTAAATTATTCAAAACATGGTTAAATATTTAGTAAGTAAGAAAAATGTATATATAATAAAGTTAGATAAATTTTAAAAAAATCATTAGAATTATATCTAAATTAAATGAGTGGTATATACAATGTATAAAGTAATCTCAATACTTGTGTATTTTTTAATAAGCATGAGAGAGAATCTCAATACTTGTGTATTATTTGTAATAAGCATATGTGAGAGAGAGTATTAGTGTTTTTTTAAGGCACTTGTGTATTTTTGTTATAACCATAAGATATATTTTTTTAAAGTATAATACTTGTGTATTTTTGTAATAAGTATAAGATTGGAAGTCATGATAAAGATTTGTGTATTAATTAAATGAGGAATTTCCTCAGCCACAAATTCTACATTTCTTTTCTCAAAAAAAAAAATCTACATTTCTCCATCATTGAGTCAACAAATTAACCAATCAATTTCAACTTCAATCAACTATTGTATTTTTATTTTTTAAAAAATTATTAGTAATTAACCATTCTCTTTGTCTCTAAATAAAAAAATATATGAATATTATATGTATAATCCCCTTATCCAACAATGAATAAATATAATTAATTGCCAAAGAAAGTATAGCTCAAATGACATATTGAATGTGTTAACGACCACGAGGTTTGTGGTTCGAATCCCCTCAACTCTATTGTAGTAAAAAATATATATAAATAAATAAAATTAATTATGAAAATAAAAGGGAAAAAATGCTTATAAAATGGTATCTTCTTGTAAAGAAAGACATTAATTTTACCTTTTATTCAATTTTGAGTTTCAAATTAATAAAATTAAACTATGGAATTAGATTTGAAGTCGGAAAAGGATTATAATGGTGGTTATTTGTGATCAACTTGGACATAATTAAATAGTTAAGACATCAATAACATTTCTTAACCTATAATATGTGTCTACTACTATGTGGTTGAAAAACAATACTTGCTAATTACACAATGGTAAGTAGAAGAGCTCTCACTTACTTTTTTATATATCATATTCTCATTGATCTATTTCTATTGTATTTAATAGATAAGTGGTTCTATTAAAATTTTTGAGTTACTAAAAATACGTCGTCGCATTAGAAAAAAATTTCTATTTACTAACGTATAAGTATTGTTTATGGTATATATTCCTAATAACAATTCAATACACATTTAAATATTGTTTGCTTCTAATAACCGTTGGTACAAGTTCAACATATAGTTTTGAAATGATAAAAAATTGTCAGTCACATTATTCAAACTTTCTCGAATAATGGCTCGTGTTGATGATGTAATGTTTAAAAAATAAAATAAACAAAAAGGCTAAAAAGGGTTGGTTGTTTTGTTGGAAACGAATTGTCGTAAATGAAAATGAGTGGAAAAGAAGAAAAATATGGGTTTAGGGGATTTCTTGGACGTCTCAGTTCAATGCATATTTACAAAAATTCATTTGAGTGGCGGCGCGTTGCTCCCACAGACGGACTGAGAAACTGGGAGAAAAGGAATTGTATAAAGCATAATTCATAAATAAACAAGTGGGTAAAATTCCACTTTCACCTGGCTGCCAAGCCATTTCATTCAATTTGACTCTTTTTAACAATTCACGTGTTTATCTCACGCGCCTCTCTCATTCTCTTTTCAGATGATCAAAAAGAGAAATTATTGGAGGGGGTGAAACAATATGACTAATGATTCTACCGTCTATGCACTTCGTCTTCATCCTGTCACGCCTTCACTTTATTCTCCGTACCTGCAAAATTTTCCATTAAATTTTGCAAGAAACTCATGGAGATTGGGGTCTCTAAAAGGAAATTATAATTATCATAGAAAATTTAATGGGAGGTCTCTAGAAGGAAATATATATATATATATCAATTAAACTATTTTTTAAAAATTTTCAATTAAATAGTTAATTCGCAATAGAGAATCCCATTGAAATGGTTAGATTCTCATAGAAAAACTATATTTAAATGTTTAAGTTTAAGTTTTTTTATTTATAAGTAAATTTTCTTTTAAAAAAAAGGGCAAGACGAGGACTCAAGGAAAATTCCCCCCTCCCCCAATGGCAACTCAGGTGAATCCCAGCGAGAAAAAGTAACCTCCCTTTATTATTGAATTTATGAGAAAGAATTTTAAAATGTATCTCAAATTTGTATTGAATGATTATTAGAAGCAGATAGATTTTGGACCTACATTAAACCGTTATTAAGAGCAATCATATTGTAATGCCTAGATAATTTTTTCATGGCAAAGGTGAGATAGGTTAGGATTAAAAGATGAGAGAGAGAGAGAGAGGATAAGATGGTGTTTTGGTTGACTGTTGATTTGTAAGGTAGACAAAGAAGAGCCCAATTGGATTAGGGGATTGGATTCTCATTCTAAATGCTCATTTTCCTTGGCCTTTGGGTTTGAAATGTGAAGAATGCAACTTAATTGGACTTCATCTTCCTAATGCCTAATTTCTTTTGGATATAGATCAATTTGCCAACTCGTCTTTACTTTCTTTTTGACTGAGAATAGTTTAAGTGAGAAAATTAAGATGAATTCAAGTATCTATCTTACTACGGATAAAGTCCTTTAGGAGGATTTGTTCCTTCATTTGTTTTAAGTTTTTTATTGGCTTTCTTCCTTCGTAAAGGCTTTGGATCCTACTCCTAGAATTTTCCTCAAAGATGTTTGGATTAGTGGTTAGAGGTTGGATGAAATAGTTTTGGAGGAAACAATTAATCTTTTTGTCGCGTTTGATAGTACATCACATGTAGTTTATTAATTGACATTCTTAAGTCATAATGGAAGATCTCTCTTCTTAGATATAACACAAGAAAACTATTTAATGTCATTTCAATGTCTTTTGAAAATAAAAATAAAAATAACATGTTTGCTTTAGAAATTGAAGTAGTAGTGGTCAATTTTGATTTGATCTCTTTAGCTTGGTCAACTGTTTTCATGAAATTCTTTCTTGTAATGCTACATCTACTTCTCTTCCAATGGTTGGTCATTCAATCATATGGAATAAATTAAAATTGGATATCATACATTCCTCCTTCACCTCTCATGCATAGTCATTTCATAAGATCCAAATTCATTCAAAGTTATGAAGATTTTTCTATTCTATCTTGCTGTCACTTTGTTATTCATGAAGAAGATATATATTCTCTCTTTCTATAGTGTTTTTTTGTTTGTCAATTTTGGGATGCAATTGGTCAAGTTATCAAATTAAATGAGACTCTACTAGATTCATGTATCACTTTTTTTTAGTTCAACAATATTTGGAGTGGAGAAATTTAAACCTCTGACCTCTTGGTCAACAGTTCATGTCAATACTGCTTTAACAGATTCCATGTACCACATTATGATATGAATAATTGGTTTTTTTTCTTTTTTATTGAAATTAGACCCTTCAATATCTTTTTATATATTATAGTCCATCATCTAAAGCCCCCATATTTTGAAGGTTTGTTTGGTGTTCACCACCTCCTCCAAGCTAACAAATCAAATATTCCCGTAAATTTCTAAATTATTTCACTTTGATTCTTGAACTTTTAAAAATAAATGTTTGTCCTTTAAGTTTCAAGCGATGTTAGTCCTTCAAGTTTTAAGTGTGCCAATTTGATATTTATCATTATTTTATTTTTATCAAATAGATAACATAGTTTGAGTATATGGATTAACATGCTGATATAGGTATCTATTGTGAAACCAATAAATATTGGTCAAATGAGTATTGAATAGGCAAATGGCATATTAATAACAATAACTAAAATAATTATTTTTAATAAAAGCTTAGAAACAAAAATAGACATCTAAAATTCCAAGTACCAAACTAGTTATTTTTTAACTTTAGTGATTAAAATAAAGACGGAAAATTCAACTATTATCAAAGGTTTCCCAATTACAAATTAATCCGCAGCCCAAAAAGGCAGAAATCAACATCATAAGAACATTTAAGCTTATTTCCTCTTCCTTATGTTTGATTTAAAACCTGTCAAACTCAAAAGTAATTATAATACTCCAATTGATAGTTTGAATTAAACTTCTTAAAAAATGATGCCAAACTCATGCAAACAATGGACTGTCAACCAATATTGCACATTCATACCATCAACACAAAAACAATCAAAATGAACTTCCTGATTTTACTGCCATTGAGCATGATAAAAGAACTGGACTAGTATTTTTAATAACATCATCAATATTTTTAACACGAAGGAATTTTTCTAGTAACATCATCATCATCAATATTCTTAAATGATGCTGATGTGATTGAGAGCAGTGTCTACACTATCGAAATCATGTGGGAGTGGGAGAAAATTTCCCCCTTAAACCATATTTATCACTATTCTATTTCTCTGTTTGGGGAGATTTACTACAAGCCCTAATGCTGGCATTGAATGTGCAACATTTTCACTTCCGAACACCTCTGCATTTATCATCCGTTTTATCATAAGAGAGTCAAGCTAAGCATAGCTTAACTAATTATAACATTATAACCTCAACAAAAAAAATGGGAGATTCAAATCCTCACAACAGTTTAAAAATTCTCTAAATTTGACTATATTTTTGTTCCAGGAAGATTTAAACTCCTTTCCTGTTCTCTTTAGCTTAACCCCATCAAGAATGATTTTTAGACTCCAGTTAATTTTTTGAATCGGAAAGAGGAGAAATTCTGTCAAACAATGGCCTGTCGTCCATTGCTCGAAGCCACAAAAATGTAAAAATATGTGCGGGAATTATCAAGAACTTCCTGATTTTACTACCAACGAGCACAAAAATACATATATATATATATATATGACACTCAAGTTGAGGGCAGAAGTATCATATTACCTACAGATTCTATACATTCGTTAGCTATCAAATACTTCTAATGAACGTGGATTAGTTAACAAAGGGGGTTGACTTCTTTCTAACAGGAACAACAGCAGACAAAGCAGACAGACTAACATTCCTCGTCCATCATGAAATCCAACTCACTTGGGGGGGTAACCCTCTTCCGTATAAGCATTTCAACGGTTGGACAAACTCTTTTTCTCCCTCCCCTTGGCTTTGAGCGGAATTGTTCATCAGCTACTTCGAAATCCCCCTAATTCCAGAGTAATACGCTCCTTTAATAATCTATATCTAAAGGTTAAAAGCACACAAATACGTATAGTTCTCTAAATGCGAACTTACATTGGTGTAAACATGCTGGCCGCTTTTCTCATGATTGTCTCTAACATGCTTGTACCCAAATCTCATGCCACATCCAGGGAAACAACAAGCAAAAGGCTTTTGTCCCAGATGCACGACCTTAATGTGTTGGCGGAGATTTGAAATCTGGGAGATCAATAACAAGGGAACATATCAAAGATCCATCCAGTCTAGATAAGAATAATGGCATTCATTGGGAATCCCTATAGCTCAGCTAAAAGTAGTTTCACCAAGGCATTTCCAGAGTTTGTGCTACTTACCGATGAAAAAACATTACTGCAACCCTCATGCGTGCATTGAATTGTCCTTTGTGGACCTTCACTTTCATGCTTTAGTCGTAGATGTTGCTTGATGTTCTTTCTCAATTTCATTTCCCCACAAATCTCACATTTTATGTATTGGTGGCAGGCTTGTATATGAGCCCTAAGGCATTGCTTGTTGGTAAATGTTTTCATGCAACCCGGTTCAGAACAATGTGCCTCTATTGAGTCTAGCTTACCTACAGTGTAGTAAATTTTGAAATTAATACATGAATATCATAAATCAAACGGTCAACTCAAAATTTAGTTGTTATAGAAAGAAAAAAAAGGAACCGACCATGGGAATCTTCATGCTTTTGCAATTGAGAGGCATATCTGAACACCTTTCCGCATCCATCTTCGGGGCAAACAAACTGCTTCTGACATTCAACTTCAGGAGTATCACCTTTATGGAATTCTTTCATGTGTCTATTCACACAGGATAGGTATGCAAATTCACGGCTACAACTCTCAATTGGACACTTGAACATCATTCCTTGATGCTGGAGAAGGTGTCGAGTCAAATGATCCTTTCTTCTATAACTGGCTTCACAACCATCTAAGGTACAAATATATGGCCTCTGCATTAAAATAATGCAATAAAATCGGTCAACTTTGAGTTTAATGACTAAAAAGCCTCTTCCCAACATTCTCAATTACTAGACTTCAAACCTCAAACTACTGTAGCGTGACCGAGGCCCCCTTGATGGAGCTTCTCAGGAGGTCTCCCAACCTGATACTGATCCAATCAAGCAAGGAAAATGCAGCCTCATGCATTTTGGAGTTCTTAATGTGGGATCCAATGCTTCACGCTGAGATATCCAGGGTCTTTCACATTATTTTAATATATTTAAGGATTTGTTCCTGCAAAACTATCAGCTTCAATGCAAGAAAAAGATATTGAATTGACAGGAAGGAATTCAGTAAAACCTTTCAATAATTGACAATAAATGAAACCTGACATAACACATAATTATCAATGGCTAAAATTGAAGAGCAAACACTGAAAATTGACTGCTAATATCAAGAGAAAATTTTTGCAACTGAGAACACAACCATAAAATGAACTGAGACAGCCATGTAAACAATGACATACACAGTTCATACCCATTTATGAGAACTGTAAAGGACAGAACAAAAAGCAAGCACCTGGATAACCAATAACCATACCTACATGAATTATATCAACAGCAGTCCACCAACATATCATGTTGTATATTGCACATAACCATTTATCTCATATATGAATCGATTAGCATGCAATTAGTTATGTAGACAGGAAGTAAAACATATTTTTTGTCCTAATATCTCCGAGTAGGAGAGAAGCAATTCATATATTGCTTTGCCTATGAAACATCTTAAAATACCTCGAGCGAATGGCTTTGCATATGTTGCTTCAAGTAAGCAGGCTTTTTGAAAGCAGCGCCACATTCCTGGCAAATATTGGATTTATCATCTCCATCATCCTTATATTTCCCGCCCTCCATCTATAAAAGAAATAAGATTAATAAATAATACATTCAAATAAACAGTTAGCCTCCCCTAACATCCAATGAATACTAAAAGAATCCTTTTAAAAAAACGTAGAAAATCTTCGTTGCAAACGATACCACTGCTTCAGGCTAAAACCATAATCTGTCTAATAACTCCCCTGGTACGTCACCAACATAAACAATAACACCTACCTTGAATTTACTCTTTGCTAACTTTTAATCAAAACCCAGAGCCCGATCTATACTCAATCAGACCAATCAGTCAATAGCGATGTGAACGACCAAATCCCTACCCTAGTAGACTCACTCGAAGTCTGAACAGAACACAACACTAACCCTCTGTTCCGTTGCCCCGAATTCGGAAGGATTTCAAATTAAATCTGACCTAATTCGAAAATTTACCCTATTTTGAAGTTGATTGAACCAGAGAAACCAAAACGAATAAAGGAAAGAACAAAGATGCGATTCAGGCAGACCTTAAGGACGAGCGACAGAGAGAAGGAAGGGCTGCGGCAGAAGACGGGGGTTGGCGTCCCGGCGAGCGGCCAGAGAAGAAAGAAAGGGGGTGAGCCGGTGGAGGTGTGCGGCTGCAGCAAAAAAGGGTTTGAGCCACAGTACTTGCAGAAGTAGCGATGTCCGTCACTGTGGATTCAGCTCTCAGCTGTGTTGCTGCTCGGCCGCTCTCTTCTTCCTCCGAACTAGCGGGAAGCTGAATATATATATAGATAAGAGCAGTACAAACCCTAGAGCACCTCATTTGTGGGCAGTTGACTTCTTGACATTTGGGCCCAGGCCCAACCATTTTTTTATCTCAATCTGTAGATCAATACTTCAGGCCCTAAAGTTAGGCCCAATTTTCATTTGTCTGTATCAGACTATAAGCCCAATTAGATTATTTTCTTTTTTCTTTTTTCTTTTTTTTTGAGACAAAGATAATGTCAATTCTTTATTCTTTATTTATTAAAAATATCACCTTTTAATATTTATGTAAATACATATCTATAATGTAATTAGTCTCTACGGTATATAAAAGTGTCTAAGGGAAGAATCTTTATGTCCCCTTCATACTCTCCACTTTCATTATATGAATTGTTTAAAAATTTCTAAATCACGCCGACTTGAGTATAGTTCAAGTGGTTAAGGTATTAGATATAATATTATAAATGTCAAATGTTTAAATTCTCACTTCCACATCGTTGAATAAAAAAAATTAATTACATAAATTAAACACTCTGCTTATTAATAACTGTTCTTATAGGCCAAAAATTTCAAATCTTAAAAAGTCAAATGATATATTATGACTTCAATAGTAATTAATTTAGTGAGTGTTTAATGGTGAAGTGAATTGATAATTTTAGCATGTTAAAAATACAGTTAGAAATAGAATAATTGTTGTGCCAACCTAGCATAACTTTTGTTGCACTCAAGAATAAAAAATTATTGTGGCTAATCATTTGTCCACGGTAAAATTAATTAATCAAGTATCCTTGTTCACCAATCTTAAGTTCAGCTAAAACAAGCCAACCAATCAAATTATCACTTCAGTCCATAAATATTCAATTTCTTTTTTCATTTATAAAGAGTTTTTTTTTTCATTACAATAAATGTAAGGAAATGAAAATTCAAACTTCTTACTTCAAGAGAAGTAATACATACTAATTACCATTGAACATTTGTTAGGAAATGGAGATTCAAACCTCCAACCTCAAAGAAAAGAATACATGTTAATTACCATGAACTATACTCACTTTGACTATGATCTCGTATAATTAGAACATGATCTCGTGATAATTAGCAAGTTTCGCAAATATTCTCTTCTAGATCTTCTGTTTCTTAAACCAAATTATCTACTAATAAATTATACATTTTGTAATCTACATTTAAAAACGTTTCAAAAACCTAACTAAAATTTAAAAACTATAAACATATATTAAGAGATATCTAAATGCTTTTCTTGAAAATTGTTCCAAAAATTATTTCTTGTAAACAAATATTACCATTCTACTTACCAACATGAAGACACTGTCTTCAGCCACCCTGTTACGGAGAAAGACAAGAAAACAAATTAAAGGGGCAGAGATCAGCCATAGACAAAAATAGAACATTCAAAGATTAATGTTTAGATCTTTTATAACTACAAATACTAATGTTCAATTTGTACAATGATGCTAATAATCATGTGTTATACATATATATTTACCCAGAAATCATAAGGTTACTTGCTGCTATAAATATTGTTTATGAAACAAGGGTAGCCTAATCTCACCTATCTGCATAGCTCTCCTTGTGTTTCCTATGATTATAAGGTAAGTCAATTACATTCCTTCCCTTCTGGCTCCTCCTTGACTTTTCCACTGTACATCCCGGCCTATTAACGGTAATAAACCCGTCTCCAGTACCGTGCAACTTATGTTCATTAGTAGGATGTTTTATTTGCATAGTGTGATGGTGTAACAGTATCACTTTAGTAGCAAAAAAGGAACTAACGGGAGGAGTTGAAGCCATTAGGCTCATAAACCAACTTAGATGGAGAACATATTGCACCAAGAGTATGGCAAAGCATTCTCATCGCGTTAGTTCTCATCAAGAACAATATCTGCAGGGTCTCCAATCCACGGTTTACCCTCTCTCCATCGAAACTTAATACGCAACTTCCCATTTGCGTCGACTCCAACCACTTGGCCTTTGCTAGCATGAGTCTCCATTCCCCATCCCCAACGAGGTGCAACAAGCCCTTCTCTAATCCTCACTTTGTCTCCAATTTTGAATGGCCTCACCGTTTCCATTTCCCATGCCTTGCAAAGCCACAGCTTCTTCTCCATGAAGCAAAATGAAACGAAAAGTTCTCCATTTTCCTTGCGATGAACCACCCCAATGCTCGAATGATTCACCTCTCCCCACTGATAGGTCGGTGTCGAAACAGAAGCCTTGACTCGAACCCAGTCTCTGACATGAAATTCCTCATCTTGTACCAACTCTACTTCAGCTGGATCTAGCATCCAAGGTTTAGACCCAGTTGCAGTATATATCTTGAGCTTTCCATCTGCATCAATAGCTGATATCATTCCAACACTTGCACGATTGTGCACTGACCAACCAAATCTTGGTTGATTTATGGATAATTTAACCCGAACCTTCTGTCCGACTACTAACTGGTCCACCCTTTCTAAATGGGTAATAGAACCAACCCAACTTTCTTGCTCCCCACAGAACAGCACACTAATTCTTCCATTCCATTCATCGCCTTCAAACCTTAATCCTTGCACCACTCCGATGCTACCAGGTCCTATGGATTTCCATTTGTCGGTATTTTCTCTCAATCTCACCCACTCTCCTGCCTCAAACATTTCTTCTATCTCAAGATCTGCAGGATCGCCCCTCCACAACCCAGGGACACCGAAGAATGCCACCCTAACTTCACCATCAGAATGCACACTGGTTATGGTACCGCGTGAATCACATTGAGCCCCTCTCCAACCCCACATTGGCTCAGAGAGTCCGGGGCGAAATCGAACATACTGCCCAACTTTATAGCATGGAACCTTCTTGACATCCGAAGCATGAGCAAGCCACCGGCTTCTACGAGTACAGCAAGCCAACTCAAGGAACAAACAGTCCTGTACACTATGCACCACTGCAAAACTATCTCTTCCAGCAATATTCCAGTCATAAGTAGGCCGATTTCCAGTGTTAGACTTTGAACGTACCCAATCACCAACTTCAAATCCCGAAAGTTGTTCTGCATCGCCTGGACAAACTTTCCACAAACTCTTTCTACCTGCCACCTTGACCTAAGTAAAAATAAACAAAACTTAATCAAGAATATGCGTGGGAGGAGCAACTAAAATATCGATAACAAACTTATGATTTCTTATGAGATGTCATACTGCACAATGGAGACAAATATTTATCATAAAATGCAAAAATAGTAGCATGATATGCTCACATTCAATGCCCCATCCATGTCAACTCTAGCTATTTTTCCAACAGTAGCAGGGCTTTCATTTGACCACCCAAGACGAGGTTGAGTGATAGAAGGCAGTATATGTATTTCTTGACCTATTTCAAAAGGAGCCACCCTCTCAACATCAGTTACAGAGCAAATAAAAAGCTTGCTCCTGAAGCAGAAGGCAATGCCCATCTCTACATCTTCCTCCAAGATATGAATAACTCCAATGTTGTTCCTTGAGATATCCTCCCATCCATATTTTGGAGATGACACTGAAGCTTTCACTCTAACCCAATCACCGACCTACCCAAGAAAAATAATGATATTTAAAAAGTAGGTTGCTATCAGAGAGAGAGAGAGAGAATGGCATGGTCTAATCATGAAGCAACTACTTGTCAAATAATGAGGTAGAGACAACAGAAAAAAGAAATTTACCTTAAAATCATCCACCTTTTCCATGTCAGAAGGATCTGCTTGCCAAGGAGTAGGACGATTTGGTATATCAATTATGAGGAGACCATCACTCTCTATTTCACTAATTCTTCCAACACTATGATGAGTCTCACCACCCCAAGCGTATCTAGGTTCTGCAACAGAGCGTCTAACACACACCTGATCTCCAATCTGTAAACAGGATCTATAAATATCAGAAAAATGAACAACCAAATGAGAGACAACAAGAAAAGAAAGTGTCTAATTATATACAAGCAGATCCCATTACCCTAAAAGGAATGACAGGTTCAACCTCCTCTGGTTCACAATGCCATGGATTTGGAAGATAGCTCAGTTCCAACAATAGGCTACCATCAGGCCTGTTGCAGTAAACTATACCAATGCTCCCTGGTGTTACAGATCCTAACCCATGCTTTGCTGTTGTGAGAGTGGGTCGGATGCGAACCCAGTCTCCAACCTTAAATTCTTCAACTCTTTCCATTTCTGCAGGATCAGCTTTCCATCCTCTAGATGCTCCAGGAAATCCAACACGAAGGATCCCATCATCATCTACACATAAAACAGTTCCAATACTGTCACGTGACTGTCCACGCCACCCAAACCTAATACAGCACAGATTAATTAGTATCATTACGAATAAGCAAAATTAATATAGACTTCAAACAGGCACAGATAGATCACGTGTCTGCAACATGGATCTAATTTTATGTCTGGATTTTATAAGATGGAGATTGAAGTTGTCGGTATTTGAATCAAAGTTTTTCTTGGCTACTAATCAAGATTTAATATCCTGTAATTGAGGGGAAAAAACCATAGAGAAAAATGCTACAGTATTCCCGATCAACTATGTAGGAAATATAACTGCAGATTTGATTATTGTATTAAAAATATAATTCAAGGGTTTTCCATCTTAGTTTCAACTGGTAAAGGGGAATGTCAACCTGAAATAAAGCACATGATAATGCAAGTTGTCTAGAAGCAAGGCTTAGGCAAAAATGAAATAAAGCACATGATAATCCAGAGAGGCTTGATGAAATGCTTCTATAGCGATCAAACATCCATTAGATATATGAAGGTTTCTTTTTCATTCTAGCATGGGACATGATGCTTTTGACTTCTGAGAGTGATGGAATATCCGGAAGTTATAATAAAATAATAATAATATTCTTTCGAACTTCTTCATTCCAAATACGTAAGGTAACCACAAGGAGGAAACAAATACGAAAGTGAAGCAAATAAATTGATAGCTTAAGACAATGGGAAACTAGTAAAGAGGTATAAAACTCAGGGCTTTTGAGGAATTGAAAAGCATCATTTGAGACAAGCTCAACACAGAACTCCCCAATGATCATCTTCACTATCACCTCCCTTTATTTATAATATAAAGGACAATTAAGTAGTTATTTGACAGTTTGTTCCGCTGAACAACTTTAAAGTAAAATGTTTCAGTGGCTTGTAAAGGTCATAATTTTAAAATGGAGAATAGCTTCAATTATCTTAAGAAAAACAAGTTACTCATGAAAACAAACTAAGAAATAATAACTTCTAAAAAAGATTGTTACTGCCAAGGTATTAAAGTGGAAGCAGCTTGCGACAAATGACCATATCTGATATCCCCAAAAACCTAGAAGGGGATGAATATTGAATGGGCTGTGATTATATATTCTAAGTTTTCTGCAACTTAATAATTTCTTTAAATTTATTGACTTTACTGTTTGACAATTTAGTGAATAGATTACAAGTAAAAAGAATAAAGGAAATTTGGATTTAATATCGAAACCAACAAAGGGAAAACCACCACACCATCCATCTTTGACACGGCTTCTTGATATTTTCAACCAAATTGCATTTTACAGTGAACCATGGACACATCCTATCACTATAAATTATGCATTTTGTAGAGGATCTTAATCATATTCTTTGGGGCTGTGATTTCGCTTACACAGTATGGAGCTGGTTTTTTGAGGAGTTTGGTCTAGGCTTGGCTAAGCATAGCGGTTGCATAAAGATGATCGAGGAGTTCCTTCTCCATCATCCTTTTTCTCTTCTATATCAGTAATCTCAGTAAGGTCAATGTTGAGTTAGCCAGAAACCAAAATTTTCATGAGCTACAAACACTACAAGGAAGAAAGCAAAATACCAAAAAAAAGAGGAAAAAATAAACACCCTAGTCTACGATGTTAAGGCCCCACAAAATAGCTTAGCATTATAAATTTTGTCTCAACTGATTGTTGATCGAGTTCTAAAGAGAAAAAACAAATAATTACAGTACAGACTTCAGAGAATAGGACTCTTAAATTCTGAAATATCTATCTTATGGGAGACTTGGAGAGAGGAATCATAAAATTATTATGACAGGATAAAAGATGACCAAGAGATGCAGGATCTCAATGCCCTCTAGTTGGGCAGCTTCAACCAAAAAGTATTGCAACTGTCCTATTTTGCTGATGTTAGCCAATTTTTCTTTTTGGAAGCCAAATTTTTTTTTATAAGAAACGAACTTTTATTAAGATAAGTGAAAAAAAAAAAAAACAAAGGACAGAGAAAGGCCCACAAAAAGAAGAAAGGATCAAACAAAAAGAAGGGCTAACAAAAAAGAGTTCCAACTTTTGGTAATAAAAATAGAGGATAATTATAAAATAAAATTGAATTAAGAGTCGCAAGAGAAGCGTTTAAATGTGCCAAAATTCAAACACCTCCCCATGATCTATCTATCATAATTTTTATTATTATTGAAAAGTGAGTTTCCACTCCTATCCATTCTATAAACGTTTCCCTGTTCCTTACCAATCAAATAAACCACATATCAAAGAATTTCCTGACCGTAACCAATTAAGAAGTCTTTTTTCATGCTCCCTTGTAAACTCCTTTTGAGTTAATATAAACTTTTTTTCTGAAAAGCATCAAAATAAACATGTCACCATATCCGATATAGATTGGTTGCATGCATACAATAATGAGAAAACAAAATTATAGTTTCATAGTTTTCCTTTATTCTCCTAGGTTAAAAATATATAGATTGCCCATTTCAAAAAAATAAATAATTTTTTTTAATTAAATAAACAGATTGCAAAGTATGAATATAGAATCACTTTTCATCAAGCCACTAGAACATGATCTATTAATATGCATAGAAAATGGTATGCATGCATAACCTGGGCTCTTTTACATCATTTTTAAGTTGGACATGCTGTCCTCTATCCAGCGGGATGACTTTTATAACTTCATTTGCTAACACGTGAACTTCTCCAGAGCAAAATGAGACCACGAGGTTGCCCTTGTCCAGGATGCTTTGCACAAAACCGACACTCTTATGCTTTGCACCTTGCCAACCATGAGTAGGAGTTGCAATCGTTCTTTTGAATTTTACCCAATCACCAACTTCAAATCTAGTCATGATTGAAATTCACAAACTGTAATTCATATAATAATGAACATAAATAATTTTAGAAGCATACAGTTATTTTGGTACATGGAAGAATGAACGTCTTCACATTACATTGTAGGCGACAGATGAATGCCCTTATGCACCAATGCCTCCAACAGTTCTTCAGAAATCCATTCCCGAGGAAGGGCCTCTAAAAAATCACGCAACGTCTTGCCACTGTCACAAGATAAATTTTCTCATCACTAAAAATGATACTTTAACTCTCGTCTCGTTTCTAGGCCCACAGCATTGAATTTAGATGTTATACATATACAACACAACGTTATTCACCAGTAAAAATTCTATGAATTCAAATACAACATTAATAATGGTAAGTAACAGCCAAGTGGTACTTGCCTGTGGTTTCTGACTTCAACAGCAGCATCTGCGTTCCTAAGCATCACAATGAGCCACTGAAGATTTTCACGTATCATTCTGGCAGCATCTGCTGCAATATGGAAAGCATTATCGCCTTCATCATCCTAACAGCAATTGGCAAGAATTGTAAGCAGATAGCATAAGAAATTCCCCTTGGGAAAGTAAAGAAGATGACACATCAACCATAAAACTTAAAAGTAATATTCATCGGCAAACAAATCTTTTAACAGGAAACATTCATTGATATGAAATACGGACAAAATACCTTATAACAAAAGAGTAATATGCACAACCCTATATGTACAGAAGACCAGAAACCCAACAATAAACAAAAGAGAAAAGTCATAAGAAATACACCCAATTTGTAAATTTAGGAACAAGCTGAGTGCATAAAACATCCTTAGCTAATGAAGTAAATAAAGAGGCCATATATTGAATATTGAATCATATTCAATATAATCTTTACATGTTTTCCTACTTATTGTTTGTGAAAGCTTAAAAACATAGTTTTTTTTTCTCTCAAATTGGGGGGATTCTAATACGAAACAATCTTAGGAAAATTTGAACAAACCTGCATATTATAATTTGCCCCAGAAGATAAGAGCAATCCAATACATGAGTTTGCTCCTCTGGCTAAGGCTACATGAAGGGGTATTGTATTGTGCACATTGCAGATGTTGACATCAACCCCCGCATTAAGGATAATCTAACCAAAAGATTTTTAAAATATCAGAACTAATTTGAAAGTACAGGAAAATAAGGGGAAAAAATAAAAGTTGTAAAAGCAGATATCTTTTTCTTAACATCCACATGCAACAACAGTATCTATATATTTGTTATAATACCTTGACCAATTCAACATCATTAGCCATAGCAGCAGTGTGAAGAGCTGTCCGTCCATGCTGGGCATCCTGGGCAGATGGATCTGCTCCAGCATGAAGCAATAGCTTTACTAGATTTCTTCCCTCTACAAGCAGCATGAAGTAACAAATAAATGGGGAAACTACTCGAATCGGTAAGAATAATCCCAGAAATAAAATATTCAATAACCAATGAGGTGCCATTTCAAGATTTATTTTTTCCCTTTTTTTGTAAGAAAAACTTTTATTTCCCAAAAAAAACTGTAGGGAAAGAGAATTATGATCATCCATCTAGAACTAACTCAAAGGGTCCAATGAGATTACATATTAAAGGTTAAAATACAATTTTCGTCCTCGTACTTTGGAATTTGTTCTATTTTAGTCCATGTACTTTCAAATGTCCAAATTTAGTCCTCGTACTTTCAATAAATCAATTAGTCCATACTTTTAGTTTATTGTTAACTTTTTCCAAAAAAAAAAAAGTCTCTATTAGTCTTCCCTCGGTAAATTTGGGAAACATGCTCACATTGTGTCTTTTTTTAATGGAAATTGTTATTATTATTTTACCAAGTTTGATAAAAATTAACTTCAAATTAACAATAAAGACTAATTTTAAGATTTGGGCATCTGAAAGTACAAAAATTAAAATAGGATGAGACCTAAAGTACGGGGACCAAAATGGTCTTTTAACCTGTATTAAATTATTTATTTAAAAAAAAAAAAAAAAAAAAGGAATTGCACCAAGACGCCTCCTTCACTCTCTTTTTCCTTCTAGAAATTCTCCTATCTCACCCTTTCCAATCTCCTATGAGGCCTCAAGGATCAACCGGAAGTCAGGATGACAAAACCCTAGATTTAAGACTGAAATAAGAACCAAAAGGATGTGGGAACAGAAGATAGGCAACTTCAAAGGCATGGCCTGCTAAAGATCAAACTTCCACAAGGTTTCCTCCAAATCTTTTAGCAAAGCCATGGCCTATATAAATTGTCTTTGATATTTATTACAAAAAAGTTAGTTTTCTAATAGAATCAATCAAAGATATTTTCTTCCGATCTGTAAAGTAGGTTATTTGGCATTCTACACCAGTAAAGGTGGTAACAAGAAAATTTTCAGTGTCAGCATCTAGTTTAAAGCATCCATCTAATCCATGTATGGTTCTGTAAAGTGACGGTGACCTATCTGTCAACTTTTCCACTATCACCCCAAAAAACCAATATATTTGACCAATGCTTGAAAATAAAAACAAGAAAACGAAAACCAAGTAAGAAGCCAAAAATAACGATAAGATTTACAGAATTGCTTATCCAGCCGTGAACGCATTAGCATAGCCAATGAATATGAATGGTTGACACTCTTGATGTTCCTTATAAAAACAATAATCTACTTCCAAAGGCAGCTAGAAGTTAGGAATTTTTATTCCTCTAAATTATTTGGAAGGATACACAAAGACTCCAAGAGAAAATATAATCAGAGTAATATTGGTAAGAATCACAAAAGAACAACAGCACCATCACCAAATGGAAGTTCTGATCAATGAAGGACTAAGTCATTCAAGTAAAAAGGTAATTGGCCTAGCTCCACCTTTTTTAGGGGACATAGGTCTACAATTACAATAATGGATTTTATTTCTCCGCATCATGTAATATACAAACCAGGAGAAAATCATGTCAAATAATATCACATAGGACCTAGACGAGGCAGTCTCTTAATTCCTGGATGTTGCATTCACTATGGAAAGTTAATAGAATTCTGAAAGTAAGCTACATTATAGGACTCATTCACAGAACTTATAAATACTCAGAAACTCCTCCCTCGAAACACAAAACCAACTCCTCTATGTTCACTGGGTTCATATCTGCGATTATTGTCTTCTTCCATAACATTTAATAATCAGAAAACTCGGGCGTAGAAGTTGGTCAAAGGGATTTTAAAGCCATGACCCACCATTACAAATTAGAACCCTACCATCCATGAGTTGGCTTATGAATTTCACTAAATGCAACTATTAGCAACATCAATTGACAAATTGCTATCATTACCACTTTCATGATCCTTTTTTAGAGCAGCGGCCATACACAATGCAGTTCCAGCTGGACTCGGTATGTCAATTGCCTCTGCAATCTCTTCAGCAGTTGCAACTTCCATCCACTTTTTAACAACAGCGACATTATATGTTGACACGCACATGTGCAAGGGTCTGAAAACAGAACAAATAGAAATATGAAGGTGTTCCTTGCAAGTTTTCCAAATATGATTGTTGGATATGTGTCACTATTTTGTAGTCGGAAAGAACACTATTAAAAGGATAAACCAATAATTCAAGAAAATGCATGGATCCATTCTTGCCTGACAACTGAGAAGATAAATGTGCATTTATATCAGGCATTTTGAAAGCTAAGCCGAAAAAACAAAAAAGTTTATATAATCCAAAATAATTTCTCAAACTAGCCTCATAATGACGTTGAAAATGAATCCACCAAACATGTACGAAAAGTCTCGTCTAGGCTCCAATTATCAAAAAAGTGAAAACCAAGCTCCTTAAATGGAAGAAATGTTTTATCTTTAAGGGTGGGAGACTCACACATGCGTGTTTTTTAAAGTGCACCTCACCTGTGCATGTTCAACAAGAATGTTACGAACCTTGTAATCATCTTCCCCATTTGTATCTTTAAAAAATGTTTATTCATGAGGATATTGTAGTTTAGTAGAAGTAACCTTTTGATAAGAAATAGAACATACTACCGATAAATATAGAATAGGAAACGCCCAAAGGTTAAAGGAATTTAAAAAGAATTGATAAAATTCAGGAGAGAGGTTACTGAGGCGAGAGGCATATCATGACTGCAAAGTCATGGCAGGATAATCGTTGCTGCAAAGCAAAATAGAATAATAAAAAGCATCTTTTCGGAGAAAGAGGTTGTAGAAGCATAGCTTAGAAAGGAAATCATTACTAATTCAACGATCTTTCCCGAAACAAACACATGGTCATTGTCCAAAGAGAAGTTTATAAAATTATTAAAATGTGGAAAACAAAGAGATGTTGCTTTCTAAGGACTACCAATGTGCCTTTAACAACTCTCCAATTGGCACAAGTGGTTGAAAAACTAGTCACAAAAGGGGAATGCAAACTGTAAAGATCCAAAATGATGTATAGGAATTGGAGCCTTATCTTCAAAAGAAATCTTGTCAATTTAGGCCCCATTTGATAACCATTTGGTTTTTGAAAATTAAACTTGTTTTCTCCCAATTTCTCTACAATGGTTTTCATCTCTCTTAAGGAAACATTTGAATTCTTAGTCAAATTCCAAAAATAAAAATAAGTTTTTGAAAACTACTTTTTTTAGTTTTGAAAACTTGGCTTGGTTTTTGAAAACATAGGTAAAAAGTAGATAATAACAAATGAAGGAAAATCATAGGTGGAAGTAGTATTTATAAGCTTAATTTTCAAAAACTAAAAACAAAAAACCAAATGGTTGTCAAACGGAGCCTTAGAGATTCAGGAATGGATATCCTCAAAAATGTGCTTCATATTTTTTTTTAAAAATGTCTAGGCCATGCTCTTGGACTTATTTTCTTCTTTCATATTCTTGAACTTTTGACTTTTAACGTTCTACAGGTAACTAGAGGTTCAACTCCTCCAGTCCAGCAACACCATCCAAATGCATTCTCCATAAGATGTTAGTAAGACAAACTTTTTACAATCTGTAAAACGGGCCATGGACTTTAATTAGACAGAAAAGTATTATTATTTTCTGTTGCACAAGATATACACATGCATGCAAGATGCGCACTTTTAATATTGTATTTCTGCACAATCACTTGGTCCAGAGATATTTATTAATTTATAAACAGACTCCAGAAAATCTCCGTTTTTTTTTCTAAGAGACCATATATTCAAAGGGAAAGAGAGAGACGGCCTAAGGTTGGGGGTAGAGAAAACCCCCAAAAAAACTGATACAAAAAAAACTCAATTAAGAAGATGTTTTACTCACGTAAGATTTTTTGAATTCAATATAGCCATTGATCTACATCCCCCATTTTCCAAAATGACCAGAGCACAATCCGAATATTTCTTGGTGACTGCTCTGTGTAGGACTGATTCACCTTCATCATCAACGACATTTGGATCAGCTCCACCCAACAGTAACTCCTACACAGATTTCAGTATAAAGGGATCTGATCAACTTTAGTAAGACATTAAAAGATAGATGTCTTAACCAAACAACTACTGATAAATAGAGTTCAACAAAAGACCTACACGCATGCAATCAGGTTGGCCATGGAAGGCACAGATATGAGCAACGGATGGGCCAAACCCTTCCCTCAACCTGGAACAAACATTAGCACCTCTTTCAATGAGAATACGAACACATTCCGGGGATCCTGCAGCCAAAGCAAACACTAGTGGAGGATCCCCATCTTTATCCAAAATGTCAACCTTAGCTTCCCTGAACTCCAAAATAGCCTCTACAATTTCAGCAAAGCCACGTCGACAGGCCAAATGGAGAGCCGTTTGACCATCATCATTTTGAGCTTCTAACAGTTTAGAGATTAAGTTGCTACAGCTTCCTGATGCAGCTTTTATAAGAAGATCTCTGCATGAGCAAAAGAGAGGAATTAGTTGTATTATGTTTTTGAACTTAACAACCACAATAGGTTTCTGACCATCATCAACTTGCCTAACACCACTGAAGTCTCCATCAAAAACGAGGCGTTGTAGATGACCAAGGTTATAACGAAAAACTTCCGAATCAGACATGAGAGAGGTTTCAGTTTCCATGATATAGGGTCCAGAGCATTTAGCTAAGTCACTGCTTTTACACAAATAAGATGAGAATTCTGGGTAAGAAAACAAGGCAGTAGCTCCAGAAATGCAAAGACCAAATGTTCTTATGTGAGAACAGGCGTTAGAATTGCTTACTTATCAGGACTTGCAGAAGGGCTTCGTGGAATTTCTTGCAAATAGCGAAGGAATGTTGTTAGCATTTTGTTGAAAGTAGGCCTTTTCAAAGACTTGAACTGCAAGCAGTCACCAATCATTTTCCACAATTCCCTAGGTATTCCAACACCTACAATGCTTGCATATTGTGGAGGTAGTTTCTTAGCCTTTACAACAGCTCGGTAAATTTCCTCTGTGCATAAACCAGACCACCTGCAGAACAAAATCAATACTTATAAAACCACCTACTAACCAGAGAAGATGTAAAAAGAAAAATCATTTACAGGATTGAGTAGCCCACATACGGGATGGAACCAGTACACATTTCCACCAACGTACAGGCAAAACTCCAAGCATCTGATTCTACAGACATACCAAGCCCATCATCCCAGAATAAATTCAGTGACTTCTTAACAGGCTCCCATGCTTCAGGAGCAGCGTAGTGAGGACTAAGCATTGCACATTCCATGCACAAGTGCATCTTCGATGAATCACAATCTGATCTAGCTTTTGAGCACATAGGCTTCTTTAGTATAGCAGCAAGTCCATAATCAGAAACCACTGCATGACCAGTGGCATCCAAGAGAAGGTTTGATGGTTTTATATTCATACATACGACACCAGCAGCATGCAGTTCAGCCACACCTCTTGCAACGTCAGCACCATACCTAGTATTGGCAAATGCATGTAAAATGTGAAGAAAGTTCATGGTAAGCTAATACTAAGAATTGTTGTTTCCTTTTCCTGAAAAAGCCGATTCCTCTAGATAAATGAGACAGATACATCAAAGCATCAGCACCATGCCTTGAGACATAAAACAGTTCTTATATCAGATCACATTTCAAATTACATAACTTTTTCCCTTAAGAAACGAACCTTTCATTGAAAAGAATGAAAGTACAAAATGAAAACAAAAGGCTTGACTTAACAGGAGGGGTAGAACAAAATTTTCCAAGAAAAAGCCAATTCAGATGTGATAAAGATATGAAGAAAATCTTTTAATAAATTAGGAACCACAGCCCACAAGGAACCACTTTAAATGCACGACACTCAAAACTTTCTACTACCATAAGCACCTACCCTCCTCTCATATCAAATAACACAGTCGCAAAAGGAAACACAAGTCAGTATACTTAAATCCTAACGTACCCTACAATTCCATGCATACATAAAATCATGCAGCTAGGAAATTGTCCTCTGATACTCGATGCTGCACTGCAGGATACTGCATCTCAGACTCTGATCTAGGCAGTATGACTATAGCACTCTACAACCCCTCTGTTAGACCCTATATATACTCTTCAGAGTTCTAAACTAATAAGCAACCATGACTTCACACCCATGACCAGCTGTACATATCCATCAGGGGCAGGGCAGCAACAAACTGCATGTAACTATAGTCCTTAAGTCTTTTTGGTTTAGAACTCTGGAGTTCTGAACCAATAAACAACCATGACTTCACACCCATGACCAGCTGTAAATATCCAACAGAGGCAGCACAAACTGCTGTGACTTTAGTCCTTTTGGTCCACTCAGCGAAAACTGAATTTCAACCTATGAAAATCATGCATAACAGAAGAATCTGGAAATGCTGATCACTTAGGGGCTGTTTGGGACACTGAGTGGGTTATAATAACATGGGTTATAATAATCTGTGAAATAATATAATATTGTTTAAAATGCAGAGTTGTTTAGTCTGAGGTTATAATAGTCTGTGTTTGGGGTGCAGAGTATTTCACGGGTTATTATAACACAGGTTATTATAACCCTTGCCCCAAACAGCCCCTTATATATGTGCTGCTCATTCTCATGTCATTTATGGTGGAGATGTAAGAGAACCATTAGGGGGTTTATTGGTAGGAGTAGTATGGTATTAGTAAGGGCATAAGGGTAATTAGTTAGGGAGTTAGTGTATTTGGTTATAAATAGAGGGACAGGGATTGAGGGAAGGCAAGCAATTATTGAGTGATTTAGGGCTTGAGTTAGCAAATTCAAGAGAGGGGAGGTTCCAAGTGCCTTATACTTGGTTTATCTTGTAGTTCTTGATCCACTACATTTCAATATATTTTAGTTCTTAATTCTTAGGTGGTATCCTAACAATTGGTATCAGAGTATCAATTCTGGCCATGGAACAATTGAACCTAGATAGTTTGGATCGTCTGATAGAGTTGGTGTTGGCAGCTCAGCAAAGATGTGAGGAAACACAACAAATTGTGAGAAAAATGCGAGCGCGTTTTGAGGAACTCGATCACCAAAAGATGGAGAGAGAACAAAAACGAAAGATGGAGAGAGAACAGAAACGACGAAGGGAGAATGATGATAGTAACCGGATTGGAGAAATCAAAGAAGCAATGAAGAAAAAAAAGAGCAAGGAAAATCAGAGTAGATCAAGGTTGGGCAGCAAAATCAACCAAAAATTATCATTTCGAAGTCGAAGAGTGGCGGGAAGGCGTCGAGCTTACGTGAGGGCACCTATGAAATCGCAAATTCTAAAAGTGTTTTCGTGCAAGAAAACCGTGGGCATGTACAAGAATTATCAGTATTCAAAAGGAGAGTGGCCAAAGGGAAGAGAAAGCGGAGGGTGGCAAAATGAGCGACTTCGACAGCAAAAAATCTGCAAGGAATATGAAGAGAAGCGATGGAGGGGAGGCCAATCTATTTTCTGCCGGAGTTCAAAGAACGTGCACAAGAGGGTTGGAATAATACTCGGGGCGGCGAAATCAAAGTTTCAAGGGAGAAGTCGCCGGTGAATACTACTATAGCCGAAAAATTGGGGAAGGCGTCGACGACAAAGGAGTTCTTCTAGTAAAGGAAGAAAATAACCGATTTGTTAAGAATGGGAGGAAATCGGCGCCGACGGAGGCCATTGCTGGCGGCGAGGACTCGTACAATTGGAGATGAAGACGTGGTGGAACTTGGAAGTGCCGATTGAATTATGTTGAATGGGCGGCAAAGGTGGGAGGCAGTCATGGAAAAAAAAGAAGAAACAAGGGAAAAATGGGCTAACCCTAATGATGTGGGCCAGATAGTGTGGAGTTAGTTTAAAGGTAATAGTTGAGGCCCATTATTGTACAGTGGGAGTGTATGAGTTTTGGGCCAAATTGCCTATATTTTCAAAACTAGAAATTGACCAGTTGCTGCAAGGTCCTACCCACGTGAAGAAAGCCCAAGCAGCTGCTGTTGACATCGCCAACTACCACCACTTGTGTTGTTGCAGCGAAATGGGGTCGATGAAGCACCGACCAGATGGGTTGCATCCTGTGTTTAAAAAAAAGGAAGGAAAAAAAATAATTGTTGATCATTACCCAATTTTGGGAGTGTGTTTTGATAAGCACACCTTGAGGACAAGGTGTCGTTGAAGGGCGGGGTAATGTAAGAGAACTAATAGGGGGTTTATTGGTAGGAGTAGTATGGTATTAGTAAGGGCATAAGGGTAATTAGTTAGGGAGTTAGTTAGTGTATTTGGTTATAAACAGAGGGAGGGGGATTGAGGGAAGGTAGGCAATTATTGAGTGATTTAGGGCTTGAGTTAGCATACTCAAGAGAGGGGAGGTTCCAAGTGCCTTATTCTTGGCTTATCTTGTAGTTCTTGATCCATTACATTTCAATATATTTTAGTTCTTAATTCCTATTAGGTGGTATCCTAACAGGAGACTCTTTGAACTTTTGGGGTCCAAACGACTTTGTTAGAAAGGTTACAGAATTTTAAATTATTTTGATTTGTACAAATCCTTTCAAGAAGAATGCCAAGATCTTATGGCTCAAGTGGGCCTGATACCACGCCCAGACTTGATCCAAACTTTTAACTTCATTTTTCCAGATTCTGCTATAATGCTCAGTCTCTCAACTACTTATATGAAAGAGCAAAAAACCAATAGCCATAATAGCTCATACATATCCTTAAAGTTGTGATCACAGACCTCTTGCACTACAGAATCCTTTGATGAGCTAGGAAAGAGGTGGTCAAAATGAAACACCTTCAAAACCCTATTCCAGAATATAAGTGACCACTAGGTATGATAGAAAGAGATGGTCTCTTCAATACTCCTTTTTCAGAACTTTGAGCTCTAACTGGTGTCCTCTCTCAACCCTCGTTTGTTATTATGACTTTCTTTAGATGTGTACCAATGAAGGAGATAAACATTCTCCTTGTTTAGGATTCCAATTTCTAATAAAGTGAGATAGAATTACCCCTTTTCATAAATATTTTTCAAAAAACAAACTCTGATTGCTAGAAAACTAATGTAACATTTTATTCAGGTATTGATACAGAGTGCAGCTATCCCTACCTAGATTCAACATATTAACGTCACTCGCATATGCCATTATTTTAAAGAACGTGTAGTGAATTAGCTAGAACTTTACTTTCACTACCGTCCTAAGGTTCAACCAGCTGCCACAATCTGGAGCATGCTTGAAGCCACCAATTCTTGTATGAGAGAAAACAAACAATTATATTATCAAAAAACCAAAATACAAACAACGGGCCAAAGAATCCACCCAAATGCTAAAAGCAGTACAAAAAAGGAAGGCACCCCGGGTAAAAATAGTGGTAGAGCATTATATTTATAATAAAGAAATAATTAAGAATAAGAACCAACAATTCCAAATATATTTACAAGATCAAATCAAAACCTCAGTATTTGCTCCAATGTCAGTCTCCCCTCGTTCTCCTGCATCTTAGATTGAACAGACCCGTAACACCTATCCATAACTAGATACAAGGAGCCATCCATTTCCATTGCCCCATGAAATGTACACACATTCCTACACCACATCGATGCCCGCCGCAAGCTCTCAAGCTGCTCAAGCACCCAACCCAAATCCATGTCTTCACCCACTGCCACTTTCTTCACAGTAACCTGGTGCCTACACTTTGTGCTCCCATTCCCCCCACCGCCAAGCACAGCAGTCCATATTTCAGCGCCATCCCTCGAACCCTCCCTAATCCGTCGCAGTAGCTTCAAATCCTTATGTACTCCAACGTCGATCACCGGCCCGCACCCTCCCGAGGTCGACGTACAGGATCCACCACTCCACCGGCGGTGAGAGAGCGATTCCTCATCTACATTCACCTCACCATCGCCGTTCTCATCGTCTTCCTCATCATCAGTGAAATCGCAGTCGAATTCCGATGCTGCCACTGCCGTCTTCGATCTGGAGTCAATCAATGCAAGCGCAGCAAAGTTCTTCCGCAGCGCTTGGATGGAATTCCCAACCGTTGCCGTCTTCGAGCTGGAGTGGATCAATGCAAGCACCGCAAAGTTCTTCCGCAACGCTTGGATGGAATTCCCAACCACCGAAACGTAGCGACATCTCGGACACGACAGCCTCGAGTCGGACGAAGCTAAGAACATGTGAGACATACAATCCGCACAGAAACCATGGCCGCAGTGAAGTAAAAGCGGCACTCTATCTTCCTCGTTGTACCGATTCTGGCAAACGGAACAACAGGGCACTTTCATTTCCTCCACTTCCACTGATCTTCGACCCCTATAAACTTACCCAGAAGAAATCAAACCAAACAGAAACAGGCCCAGAAAACTTGTAGCTCAGAATTTATGCTCAATCGATGTCGGTGATTCCAAAAGCTAAACTTGAGTCAAGTGGGAGAAGAATTGCAGATCCATCAGCTTGGTTCCAGAAAGAATTACTAGATGAAAACCCAGCTACAGGTATGCCCAAAAATGGTAAAGTGGAGAGAATCAACAAAAGAATCCAACGGAGAAGCAGAAGGGTTTTAGGAAAAAAGCTAAAAGGCATGGGGTTCTGAGATAAAATTCCATTTTTTCTTTTTCAACTTTCGGTCAGTTTGTTCCTCTTCCGTAAAATTATGGTTAAATTATTATATTCTTTTTCATTTTTGAACTTTTATCTCCCTTTTAATTTGCCTTTGCTCCGATGGATTTTTATTAGGGAAATTGTGTTGTGAGTGACAGGTAGTAAAAAAAAAAAAAAAAAAATTAATTCATCTAATAGGTATCTGAACTCTAAAGAACATTTTTTAATTTTTTAATTTTGTATCTAATAGATTTTTAAAATTTTAAAAAGTCAAAAGAACTATTTTTTTCCTTCTAACCTCTTGGTCCAAAGTACATGTCAATTACCGTTGAGCTATATTTATTTTAGCATTGTTATGGGTGAAATTGGACCAACAAGAATGTGTTAATTGAAATGCTATAATAAAGGGCCAAACGAGGAAAAGAAACCCAATACGAAGTCAAAAAGGACCCAAACTGAAAGAGGATCGGCCCAAGAAGCAAATGGACAAAGAAACGGGCTTGGGCCCAAGCCCATGGGCCGAGGCCGACCACATGGAAATGCCCATTTTTGGGCCTTGCCTCGGTCCCTCATGGCCCGTAGACTCCGGGTCTAGCTCCATTTGGTCCTTTCGTTCCCAGTTGAAGACGAAAACCCACGAAAACCCTAATTATGAGATATTTAAGCTCTTTCTTCAAGGGAGAGCAAGGTAAGTTCATTCCAATCTCTTGAACTCTCTGAGAACTCCCTAATTCTCTAAAAAAGACTCTCTCTGACTTAAGCATCAGAGCCAGTGTGCCCTACACACACCGGTGTCCAGGGTTTTCTTATCTTGCAGGTCGCGTTCTTCCTCCAAGAATACAAATTCGTTGTCGTTGTCACGTGAAGGTCAGGTGAGATTTCTCTTGTTCAAAATTTTGGCAACAATAGTTGGCATCGTCTGTGGGGAACGGCACGCTTGCTTGGAAAACCTTGTGCCTGAGTCAATCTTCTAAGAGAGATGAGTAGAATGCCAAAAAAAAACACTGGAATGAAGATGGAGACGATTCCAATTAGGATCGTCACCCGAGATGCACGAAAGAAGTTTCTCCTCCTCGGTCTCTTACTGACGCAGGCCGACCAGAAGAGAAGATTATCGAGCTGAAGAAGAAGGTAGACAACACGGATAAGTACCTTCTGAAAATTCTGGAAAAACTCGAGAAGCATGATCATCAAAAGGAAGAAAAACGCAATGATGAACCATCTCTCGTACGAGATCCAAGAAAATGAAAAGCGAATGTGGTTGAGGGGATGGGAGAGTTAAAATCTCATACCCAAAAGTCAACTGAGAAGATGGTCCTTTGAGGAAACGACAAGTCATGTCAGCCCTAGGTCAAAAGTAAGGCCAACAAGGCCAGTAAGTTAAAATTGGTTGTGCAGGTTGTCTCACAAAGTGATGGTCGAGGCCGACCAGGTAAGGTTGAAACAACGATCTCAAGGAATATTGAAGTGACATTGGACTTGCGAAGTCTGATCAACTTGAAGCGGAAGCTATAGGGCGAGGCCTGGTCGGCCGATGGCGAATAGGTGAAATTGAGGTGAAGCACAAACCCAAAGTCTTCCATGGAAAGCATACATTCTAAAAATCCAAAAGGAGTTTGGAGACCTTTAAGGAAACGTTCTCATAACTCGTGAGGTCCCGAGGTGGGATCTCGAAGCTCTCATCGAGCAAGTCGACCCTTCATTCACTTATGAGATCATGAGAGATAAGGTTCCTGAGAAGTTCCAAATGCCGACCATCACTCCATATGATGGCAATTTTGATCACATAGAACACCTAGACACCTATCGATCCCAAATGGAACTCTATGGAGTTTCAGAGGCAATCAAGTGCAAAGCCTTCTCTTCTACACTAATAGGACTTGCATAATAATGGTATAGGAAGTTGAAGAGAAAGTCCATTGGCTCTTTCAAAGAGTTAGCCAAAGCATTTGTAACGCAATTCTTGGGAGGATGAGACCAATGTAAGCCCCAAATGTACTTGCTCACCATAAAGCAAGGGTCAAATGAGAGCTTACGTGATTATGTTTCTCATTTCAACGAGGAAGCGTTACAAGTTGATGGATTTACAGACACTACTTCCCTAATTGCCATTGTTGTAGATTTGTAAGATAAAAGGCTTGCTTAGATTAATTGGTAAGAAAGAACCAACTTCCTATGTTGAGTTCATAACCAGGGCTCAAAAGTATATGAGCGCTGACGAGCTGATACGATTGAAAGAAACTACATCTGATCGTGAAAGAAGCACCGTCTCACGCATAGCAAGACAGAGCTCGGGACAACAATTTTTCCAATTCGAAAAGGATGAGGGCCGAGGCCAACCAGACCCTAAGGTCGTCCCTGGTTAACTGTTCGACATGTATACTTCCACAACTCTCCCTCCCAATCAGATCTTGATGAAAATTCACCACTTGAATTTGGTGAAGTTTCCAAGCAAGATGCGAACTCTATCTGGAAAACGAGACAAAGATAAATATTGTTTCTTTCACCGAGATCATGGTCATGCAACTCACGATTGCTATCAGCTACGAGACGAAATCGAAACTCTGATCAAAGAATGGTATCTGAAAGAATACATCAGATACAAGCCGAGGCCGACTAGGGATGGCCGAGGGCGATGATCGGTGCTTTTCGCTACACGCAAGTGCACGTGATCGAAGTAATAAAGAAACTGGAAGTATTCCAGAGTATCGTACCCAAGGGAATGAGGTTTAATAAAATAAATTTTAGTTGGCACAAAATCGTTGACAAATTACAAGTTAAGGTAACCAAGAGTGAAAATGATTTTAGAGGTGTTTTGACTAAAATAAAATTATTTGAAAATTCAATGGAAATGAAAATGGGATTCAAGTTGCTAATGCCCCTTTGGAAAGAAAATGCAACAAGAAAGCAATTGCAATCATAGCTAACTCAAGAACTAAGTACACCGAATTCAACTCTTATTCGACCTTCTATGAAGTATCTTTAGGAGACTAAGTGATTAAACCTATATTTCTATGGCTAATCTAACTTAGATATTTTTGCACGCAATTATAGTGGTTTTGGAGTCTCGCCCTATGTCTAGGGTCGATGTTTCAGGACTTATGTCTAAGTTTTTTCCTCCATTGCTTTTGCGACATCTGCTTCCCTTAACCATTTCGGTATTAAGTTTAGCTTGGAAAGCAACACTAGATGGCCAACTAGGGTTTACCTAACATTAATTTCACCAAAAGCAAACACTAATTCAAGAATTAGCTAGATTGTGTTGCTATCGAGCCTTACATCTTTCCTCTAGGGCATTCACAAACTCGAATCCCAAAGAAAATTTAGCTCATCATAATTAAATTAACAAAAAAAACAGTAAGCTAAAATTAAAGTAATTCATTGGTAGAAAAGAAAATTTGGAAATAAACTAAAGAATTCTAGCAAGCAAACTTGTATGGAAATTCTATTATGCCAAAAGAATGCTCTGAAGCAAAATAGAAGAATTTATAACTTTATTAAAATGCTAAAAAAAAGATACAATCAGTAGCTAACTCTAAATAAATAAATAAAACAGAAACAAAAAAAACAGAAAATAAAAATAAAGAACACTGTCGTTCATGAAAGAAACCCAAAAAAGAAATGAAGATCTTTCTCCCATATCAAGCTCAATCGAATAAGTTTTTGCTTTTTACCAACATCAACTTCATTGAGATAGGATTAAGGAAGAGATTCGAACTAAGATGAAGAAGAAATGAATACAAAACAGCAACTACAAAGTTTAAAATGAAAATTGCAGAAAGTAAGGAAACCCAAAAAATGTGAACGAAAATCTTCTCCAATCGAGCTCTCTTTGTTCGGCTTCTTTGTTCAATATTTATAGGGATCTCATGCTAGGGTTTCCCTCTTGGTTGATGGACAATCATGGCTAATCATCTTGCTGAATTCATGGGTCAAATTTCCTTCAAAATCCCGAAATTCTCGTTTTTTACTTAAATTCCAGATCTGTTCAGATTGCAATTGCCTAGCAATTGCACTGCAGTTGCATTCCACGAAAATCCTGCATCAAAACATTAAGTAAGTGTGAATTTTTTTCTTCTTTTGTTTTCTTTTCTCAACTTACTTAATGTAAAGGTCTTCCATCAATCATGTGATTAAATTCAAGCATTTTTTTATTTTTCATCAAATAATATGAATAAAAATCACAAATATAACTAAGTTTAAAGGCCAAATAATCCTCATGAATGAGAATTATCACACCCCCAAACTTGAGTTATTGTTTGTCCTCAAGTAATCAAAATCACAGTTATTCAGGTATGAAATTAAATAACTAACCCAAGTTCTTGATAAAACAAATATCCTCTTAGGAGATATCTCAGGCTCATAACACATGTTTATCACAACCAACTTTAATCTCACCTTAGTCTTGACCTTAGCACTTTTCACCCATACTTCCCTAGAATTGTATCCCTACTCTTCTAGTTTCATCTTGTTTGCTTCCTACATAGGCCATCTTTTGAGAAACAACTTGACAAAAGAAAAACTCCCACAAACTTATTTCTTTTTACTGCCAAGCTATTCAAACTTAAATTTTTTTTCTCTTTTTTTTTTTTTACTTTTTTTTTGTAGAGGGGTTCCTTAGTCAATTGTACCTTCGTTCCAACTTACCGACACTTTGTGGTGAAGGTAGTTGACTACGAGCACATCACCATTTGAAACTGTTTTTAACCTACTCATTTCCTGAATCAACCTTTCATGCAGAGGCAATCATGGGTGTCATGACTTTCCCTAGTTACTCGGTTAATTCATGGAAATAAAAGTATCCCTCTATGTATTTTTTCTAAAACTTGGCAGCCTTCATACAACAACTCACAACATGTTAACATTTCATGAATTGCAAAAAATGAATATACAACAATGTGGGGTCAACAAGAGTAATGCAAGATGTCTATCACCCCAAACTTAAGATGTGACAATGTCCTCATTGACTAGTTTTCTTTTGGGTGGTTGAGATGACCATATATATTAACAAACTTAATAAACCTAGAATTATAGAAACACAAGCTAGGTTGTATGAGTGGTGGGGTGCTAAGGAAAGTAAAGAAGTCATAAAGGTGGGTGGATAATTGAGTATTTAATGAGCCGAGCCTAGTCCAAATATCATCAACAAGGATTTTTAAACTTTGAGACATATTTGGGAAACATACAAAAGTCAGAGATTAAACATAACTGACACTGAGCTTCAAACCACTTGGACATTAATCAAATCATCATGACAAAATGCAAGGGACAAAAACAAGCACAAAAATTCAAGACAACAACATCACAATCTAAACTATTAAGATTTAAGAAGTAGAGTTTAAGGTGCAAAGAACAACTCCCCTAATCATTGGAGGTTGAATCATCATCTTCTTGGCATGTTGGATGTTTTGCTTCGTTTTGCAATTGCATTCCATTTGCATTCTTGTCCCTTGGCTTTGCCTCATTTTTCGGGAATGCAATTGCATTGCAATTGCAATTCCGTGTGATTGGCGTTTGATTTTTTTCTTCTCCTTTTAATCTGAACTCAAAAGAAAATTGTTAGAAAGTTCACACAGGCTCGAAAAAGAGTTCATGCCTTAATTTTTTTTTATTTTCTTATTTCTTTTTGAATTTTTTGAATTCCTTCAACAATTTCCCAGGTAAATCCCTAGGTAGAGGTGTTCCCTAAACGGTCAACTTAAATACCTCAGCCTAGACAGGATTCTGCCTTAGACAGAAATTGCTTAGTCATTTCAGAATTCATAGAAATAAGTTTTTTTTTTTTTAAATATTAAAAAGAAAATGATAGAAATATTTTTTTTAATAAAAAGAAAATGAACGAAAAGATAAACTTATTCTATTCCAGTAGGCAGCCCGCAACCGTGTTCCTTCATTTTGCACCTAGGTGTCGAGGTTGGACGAGATTTCAGTCGTAGTTGAGGTGCTTTGATCACAACAGGTCTCGCATGCTCAAGAGATTTACATATGTTTTTGAAAGAAGATATTGCAGTTGCAATTTGTGTCACATACTACATATTGTCATCCTTCATGCTCTCATTTCTACATTATTCTTGATTTAGCATTGCCTGCAAACTGCACTAGGCGAAAACAGGGCATTCTAGTATCAGGAGCACTTTGGATGTCAATTGCGATGACATTGCAACTGCATGGCTCACTACAACTTTCTTTTGTTGTTCCTTCTCTTCTTGAGGTGGTTCTTCTTTGATCTATTCTCTCCCTTTTGGCTCCTTAATGTCGTCAAGTGTTGGAGCGCTTTTTGCTTCTACTGGGAGTTCACGGTCTTCATGTTCCAATTCCGTTTCAAGTGACACCACCTCACATTCTTTTTCTTCTTGTTCTTGTTTTGAAGTCTCTCTATTCTCGAGAAAAATTCCTTGAGACCTGTTCTGCAATTTGTTCCACCTGGATTTCCAAACTCCATAAAGATGCGGCTTGATTTTGCATTACAACATCGTTCTTTGCTCTATATTCCCTCGCGAGTTCTGCTATACTTGGCTCTTTTGGAATCATCTTCCCTTGCTGGAAGCACTGGTACTGATGTTGATTTGCAAATTTGGGTAGAAATCCATAACACAAAGAATCAAGATTATAAGGACAATTATCAAATGAATGACTTCCTTTACAATAAATACAAGAAATAGAAGGGATAGGATTAGTAGGAGCTATGGAATTTCTCATCATCAAAGTTTCCATCATGTAGCTTAATGATGAAGCTTGTGCGCTCAATGTTGCAATGATGTCTTCCATCTTGTTGATTATCTCAAGCAATTCAATCATAAGTTGTGTCTTTCTCCTCTTGCAATTGCTCTCCCTCAACCTGCAAAACAATGTAAACAAGAATTGGGCTTTCCAGAATAGAAGAATTGCAACTGCTATGCAATTGCAATTCAATTGCAATCTGCTCACAATTTATGTGCCTAAAATAAATTTTATTGAAATGTCGTTCCCCAGCAACGGCGCCAAAAACTTGATCGTTGCTTTTCGCTACACGCAAGTGCACGTGATCGAAGTAATAAAGAAACTAGAAGTATTCCAGAGTATCGTACCCAAGGGAACGAGGTTTAATAAAATAAATTTTAGTTGGCACAAAATCGTTGACAAATTACAAGTTAAGGTAACCAAGAGTGAAAATGATTTTAGAGGTGTTTTGACTAAAATAAAATTATTTGAAAATTCAATGGAAATGGAAAAGGGATTCAAGTTGCTAATGCCCCTTTGGAAAGAAAATGCAACAAGAAAGCAATTGCAATCATAGCTAACTCAAGAACTAAGTACACCGAATTCAACTCCTATTCGACCTTCTATGAAGTATCTTTAGGAGACTAAGTGATTAAACCTATATTTCTATGGCTAATCTAACTTAGATATTTTTGCACGCAATTCTAGTGGTTTTGGAGTCTCGCCCTATGTCTAGGGTCGATGTTTCAGGACTTATGTCTAAGTTTTTTCCTCCATTGCTTTTGCGACATCTGCTTCCCTTAACCATTTCGGTATTAAGTTTAGCTTGGAAAGCAACACTAGATGGCCAACTAGGGTTTACCCAACATTAATTTCACCAAAAGCAAACACTAATTCAAGAATTAGCTAGATTGTGTTGCTATCGAGCCTTACATCTTTCCTCTAGGGCATTCACAAACTCGAATCCCAAAGAAAATTTAGCTCATCATAATTAAATTAACAAAAAAAACAGTAAGCTAAAATTAAAGTAATTCATTGGTAGAAAAGAAAATTTGGAAATAAACTAAAGAATTCTAGCAAGCAAACTTGTATGGAAATTCTATTATGCCAAAAGAATGCTCTGAAGCAAAATAGAAGAATTTATAACTTTATTAAAATGCTAAAAAAAAGATACAATCAGTAGCTAACTCTAAATAAATAAATAAATAAATAAAACAAAAACAAAAAAAACAGAAAATAAAAATAAAGAACACTGTCGTTCATGAAAGAAACCCAAAAAAGAAATGAAGATCTTTCTCCCAAATCAAGCTCAATCGAATAGGTTTTTGCTTTTTACCAACATCAACTTCGTTGAGATAGGATTAAGGAAGAGATTCGAACTAAGATGAAGAAGAAATGAATACAAAACATCAACTGCAAAGTTTAAAATGAAAATTGCAGAAAGTAAGGAAACCCAAAAAACGTGAACGAAAATCTTCTCAAATCGAGCTCTCTTTGTTCGGCTTCTTTGTTCAATATTTATAGGGATCTCATGCTAGGATTTCCCTCTTGGTTGATGGACAATCATGGCTAATGATCTTGCTGAATTCGTGGGTCAAATTTCCTTCAAAATCCCAAAATTCTCGTTTTTTACTTAAATTCCAGATCTGTCCAGATTGCAATTGCCTAGCAATTGCACTGCAGTTGCATTCCACGAAAATCCTGCATCAAAACATTAAGTAAGTGTGAATTTTTTTTCTTCTTTTGTTTTCTTTTCTCAACTTACTTAATTTAAAGGTCTTCCATCAATCATGTGATTAAATTCAAGCATTTTTTTTTATTTTTCATCAAATAATATGAATAAAAATCACAAATATAACTAAGTTTAAAGGCCAAATAATCCTCATGAATGAGAATTATCAGGCGACCAAATGAAGAACCCCCATGTGAGATCAGAACCATATTTGGGAGATCAGCATGAGGTATACAGCAGGAAAAGGAAGGCAATTGCTCATAAGGCTAGACACGACCCAAATTATCCAAGTATGTATTCAGTCCATTCTAAAACTGTGAACTAAGCTTTAGAATTCACAGAGGATGAAGCTATGGTCATCCATCAGCCCCATAATAATGCTCTGGTAATTACCCTAACTATAGCCAATGTGAAGGTTCACAGAGTCCTCATAGATGAGGAAAGTTTAGCTGATGTTCTCTATCTGACTACCTTTAAAGCAATGAGGTTAAATAGGAGACTACTGAAGGAGAATTTGACTCCCATAGTTGGATTTGGGGGAGAAAGAGTAACTCCTGAAGGCAGCATCGAACTTCCATCACATTTGGAGATGGACTGAAGGCAACTACTAAGATGATTAACTTCTTGGTAATGGAGTGCACATCAGCTTACAATGCCATATTAGAAAGACCAACATTCCATCAACTGAAAGTTGTAGCTTCCACTTATCATCAACTATTAAAGTTCCCTACTTCGAATGGAGTGGGAATAGTAAAAGGGGAGCATAAAGCTTCAAGGGAATGTTACTTCAATGCACTCAGAGAAGTGAAAAAGACTAAGCCACAAGCATGAGGCATACCTCAGCAAGGTCGAGGTCGAGGCCAACCATACCTCTATTTACTACTATGGGCTTTTTTTTTTGTTTACTTATTATCTAGTTAGGATTATTTTTGTCAACTTCTGCAAGTTTTTGTTGAAAGGAATAATCGAATTAAAACCATAGCGGTAGCGTTGGAATCGACTTTGATTTATTTAGAATTTAAAAAAAAACACACATACACATAATTTTTAGGCTAAGCAATATCCTTGACTTAAATGTGATGGAGATATTTCTGGTGGGTCTTTAATCTTCTTGCTCTAACTCCAAGGAGGTTGAAACGCCAATTTCATAAAACCTTCTTGTTATGACTCGAACACAAAACCAAGGCTTGTGGGAGCCTCTTGAAGAAAATCTCCAAAGGATTGGAGAGGAAGAGGTTTAAAGAGAATTATCTAATTCTCTATTGAGGAGATATGTGTTGTGTCTAATGACTCAACCTAAGGGTCCTATTTATAGAGACCAATGACAAATCTTTGCCATAATTAAAATATTATATTTTAATATCTAATATTTTAAAATATATCTTATACTTATTTGAATCTCATTCAAATCTCCTATGATATTTATTTATTTGAATCTTATTCAAATTTTATAAATGTCTATTCTTTAATATATCTAATATACATTAATTATTTTAATATTTAATGTATCAAATACAATAAATATATTTGTCTCTTTTATATTTAATATATCTAATATATTAAATATTAATTTGAACATTTTAAATTTTTCTTTCAACTAAATTGATCTTTTAATGTTACTATGAGCTAGAAATGGGACATTATGAACCTACAGATTATAAGCTCTAATGATATAAAATTAATTAGTTAAACTCTTTAATTAATCAATTTCCATTCATTAACTTTATGTCACCACTATAGACCTAGAGTTGCACTTTTATGCATTGTAGCACAAGTTGTGTCCATGAATATAACTATTACATGCAAGTCAATCATTCACGAGTTGTTCATAATTACAACTGAATCAAAAGTCCGTTTTACCCCTATATTTACACCTTGCACCTTAAGTACCATTGATCCTCAAATGAACAATTTGTTTATGATCCAACCATAAACTAAGTACCTCTCAGGCCAGTGAGAGGGTTGGGCCCCATTATTCAATTTCCGAAATCAACATTTAAGGGAACTACTCATCTACTTACCATAGATAGGAATGAGAGAATTTCATATTGTGAGATTATGTTCACAGCTTCCTATTTGGTCAAGTCCCCAAAATAGTAGGCATATTAAATCGACTACAAAAGCGACTCTCACCCATGCAAATCAAAGGACAAGCCCTCACAGGAAGAAGTTCATAACTCACTCAGGATTAAGATCAAGTCGCATATGATCATTCCGATGAAATATTAATTTTCTCAATTAATGGATTTATAAAGAGAAATTTAATATTTCGTGGTCCAGTCTTATACAAACTTATTGTATAAGATACCTTCACTCACATGTCTCCACATGAATGATTTTGACCAAATCATTTGTAACTATTACAAAGTAGGTCGTATCAATAGTGTTACCAGGATAAGGCACCCAACCTTGTCCATATACTATGACCCTTTAGGTTATTTCTTGAATATGATTCTCTCGTATGTCAACCACATACTATTCAAGATTACACTAATAACCTTGGATTTTTTATATAATGGATAATATTATATTGCATATAAAATAATCAAAATAATTATTAATTACTACATAATTAATTAATTACGAGGCTTTAGAGCATAAATCCCAACACATGTAAGATTCAAATTTTATTAGCAATAAAATTCTATTTTCAAGCTACAAATTGTGTCACTCAAGTATGAGTTTAACCAAAACTCCTACTTGATCAGGGGCTCTAAGGGGATATGGTACCCTATTAAACAAAAAAACAAAGAAGCTACATAGGAGATATGTCTCTCTATTAAACAAAATGCATAAGCTACTAAAGAGATATGCCTCTCTAATTGGCAGAAGCTATGCAAAACGAGCAAGAAAAGTCAACAACTTCAGAGAAATCGAGGCTCGAGGCCGAACACTTACAAGTAAGTGATTTTTTTCGGTTTGTGGTTTGGACGCATGTGTGAGGACCCCTTTTTATCATTTTATCTTGTTTAGTAAGACTTATATAATTCTATTCAACGAAGTTTGCCTCTTTAAAAACGAAATTCATTAAAGAGAAACAAGGATGATAGACATAAAATATATTCTCATTGATTCATAAATAAAAGTCTTACAAGATAAAAATAAAGTAAAGGGAGAGCACATAATATTTAGCCCTCATTCATGTCTGCTTCTCCACTACCATTAGATTCATTTGAATCAGGGAGGACAAATGGATCTTTCTTGAAAGAAGCATAGTCTTCTCGAACGATCTCACAATTTATGTCCTTGTGATGCTTGGAAAAGTGCTTGACGGCCAAGTTAAATTCGCAGTCAAATATTTCATCTTGCATCACAATATATTCCTATGTCTTCTTAAACTCTTCAGCTAGATATTCTGCATTGGTCGGATGGGCCTTGGCTTCATCCAACTGGGCACGAACTGATTGAAGCTCAACCCTCGCAGAATCAAGCTCAGTCCTAGCTTCAGCTAACAGATGGTTAGCCTGAGTCAAGCTAGCTTGGGCCTGAACTAGCTCTGCCCTGGAAACATTAGTCTGTTGAAAAGATGAGATCTTCTTAGCCATGGTCGTGACAGACATAGTGAGCCGACCAAAAGCCTAAAAGAACAAAACAGTGAGAAAATCAATTATAAAGAAGCAAGTACAAGATAAAAGAAGACGGATAATGAATGAAAGACTTACATGGCACAACTCAAAAACTCCTTGGACAACAGCCTCCCTATGATTTTTTATTTTATAACTTGGAGGATGGTTATGACCAACACCTTTCCAGAGCTTGAAACTTCACCCCAGAATGTCAATCTCATTACATATTGGAGAGTAATCTTCACGAAGGGCAAAAGTGGGAAGATCATAAGGAATATCCTCCTCAATAGAGGAAGGAATGCTATATCTAGTACGTCGAGTACTGACACCGGAAGGTCGAGGAGGAAGGTTTGAAGTCTCAAAGACAGGAACACCTCCCACATCTAAACTAGATCCACCAGCCCTCGAGGACCCAGCTCCCTAGTGGCTTTCTTTTTCTTCTTTTGTCTTTGAACATCAAACAGAGAAGTAGATCGTAGAGGCATATCTGGAAAATAGAAGCAAAAATCGTGAGTTATAGAAAACACACGAAGCATAAGTCTAAACAGAGGAGCCGAGGCCAACCTCTCCCCAACAGAAGAATTAAAAAAAGAATCTAAATTTAAATCCAACCTTCAAGAAGAGGGGGTGGAGCAAAACTAATTTCGACTATATTCTCTTGACTTACAGAGGAAAGACCAAGACAAGCTAGAGCCTTCAAACTCTTCACAACTCTCACAAATGCTCGAGCAGCAGCATGACGATGGAACTCGATGGGAACTAAAAAGGAGAAAATATAGTGTGGTTAGATAAAGGTTTATAAAAGCAGTTTCCAAAAAGAAATGGAGAATAAAGAGAGTAACTCACCATAATCTCCAAACTTCATGAAACTGCGTAGGTGGAATTTTGTGGCCCACGAGCTAACCAATTTCTACTCACAAAAAACCATTTATTTTTCTATCCATGAACCGAACTTGGTTCATCAACCCAGTTTACCATAAGAGGAACTTAGATAATAAAATAAGCAACCAAAAGAGGAGTTGTGACTTAAAATATAGATAGACATAAAAACATGTGGTGTGAGTGGACTACCATTGTCATATGTTGTCCATAATACATAACAGTCTATGAGATAACTCCAGCTGTTTGGGACAAGCTGAGTAGGAGCCAACCCAACCAACATAAAAAAGCTTTGCAAAAATAAAGGCAAAGGAAGACGAACTCCAAATTTAAACATAGCAGAATAAAATGCAACTTCTCATTCAGGGGGATCGTCAAGACGATCATCGGGCCCAGGAACCCTCAGTTGTACATCAAAGGGAATATCATACTTGTACCGCAGTTGCTCAAGATGAGCATCGGTCACCAAGGATGATATAGCCTCGGAATATACAGAAGACTCACTGAAAAGATGATCAAAAGATGAATGAGTCTCATAATAACTGGTACTAAGAGACTCATCATCAAAGGAAGACCCCTCAACCTTAGGAGAAATAGCGGAACATTCACTCTCTATCTTGATGTATAAAAAAAAAGGAAGAGTATTAGAGTAACAAGCTACCTTAAAGAAATGAGAAGAATATGAGAATGGTGTGAGAATGTGAAGAAATGAGCTCTTATCTATAGGAGAATGATGAGGGAAAATTGGAGGAAATTTTGGATTTGAAATTCAAATTCAAAAAAAAAAAAAAATTAAAAGGAAATTGGGTTTGTCGAGGCCAACCTGTGACCTGCGCACAGCAGGCCTGCCAACGTGCGCTAAGCGCATCATGAGGCAGGCCTGTGCGCAGCAGGGCATGCCAGGCCTTCCTCGACCTCGGCTGGGCTGAGGCCGATCGGACCGGTCCAGTTTGGCAAACCATACACATGTAAAACGTGTATGGGTATGGATTTCTTCTCCTCAATACCCTCCACTATTCATTTTTCTCTTCTCATTTCTTAGGATATGCCTGAAATGAAGCTACAGTTGTTCAGAAAACGTTTACGAAAAGCAGGAAGCTATGAGGCTACTAAATAGCCAAGAATTCTCTCCAGCAGGAGGTCATGAAACTACCGATTACTAGATTGCCAAAATTCCCTCATACGGGAGGTCGGGAAGTCTAGAATAGTTCCTACGGGGGTTGATGACAATCCCACTTAAATTTGAGGATGCCCTCAAATTTACATAATATCTCCAGGAAAACGACACATATCGTGAATCCAGAGGAGAGTCTTAGCCCTAAGAAAGATCGAAATGTTCCCAACGGAGTTGATCGACAATCGTGGGGAGATCCAAGGAGAACCTTGGAGTCCTAAATTTTCTCCAATATGTGGATGAACACACATCCAGAGGAGAATCTTACCCATCAAGAAAATACCAACCTACGGGGTTAGACGACAATCCTGGGATGATCTGAGATGCCAGATAACGTCACGTACCCTAAAATTCCTATAGGAAAATGGATAAACCAAGACGCAAGATAAGCGTCATGGCAAAATAAGCGTCATGGAACCCTAAAATTCCTACAGAAAAATGGAGAAACCGACACTCTAGAAGACTGAATATCCTCACAAGGATGGACAACAATAACTAGAAAGAATTCGAGGCAGACCTCGAAATGTCACAATGACTCCAAAACTTAATAGGCTACTCCCAAGTCAGGCTCCATGCAATTACTTCACACGCTCCTAATCTCGAATCCTAACTAGGGAGTGGGGACTAAGTTTATGGGTGAAATTGGACCAACAAGAATGGGTTGACTGAAATGCTACGACAAAGAGCCAAACGAGGAAAAGAAACTCAATACGAAGTCAAAACGGACCTAAACCCAAAGAGGACCAGCCCAGGAAGCCGAGGTTGACCACATGGAAAGGCCCACTTTTTGGCCTTGCCTCGGTCTCTCATGGCATGTAGACTCATGTTCTAGCTCCGTTCGGTCCTTTCGTTCCCAGTTGAAGATGGAAACCCACGAAAACCCTAATTATGAGGTATTTAAGCTCTCTCTTTAGAAGAAAGCAAGGTAAGTTCATTCCAGCCTCTTAAACTCTCTGAGAACTCCCTAATTCTCTAAAAAAGACTCTATTTGACTTAAGCATCGAAGCCTGTGTGGCCTACACCACACCGTGTCCAGGTTTTTCTTGTCTTGCAGACCACGTTCTTCCCCCAAGAATATAAATTCACCGTCGTTGTCACGTGGAGGTCCGGTGAGATTTCTCATGTCCAAAATTTGACACCAACAAGCGTCAACAACGTTCTTAAACTTTTAATTTTGTGTCTAATTAATTTTGAGTATATTCAACATTTTAAAAAATTAACGAATCTATTAGACATAAAATTGAATTTTTTGTCAAATATAACATTACAATTTCAATTTTGCGTCCAATAGATTCGTGAATTTTAATAAATGTCAAATAGATCAAGGACTTATTAGACACAAAATTAAAATTTCATGGACTTATTAGATACAATATTGAAGATTTGAGGATTTATTAGACATTTTTTAAAGTTCAATAACCTATTAGACTCATTAAGAACCTACTTGACATGAATCTAAAAGTTCAAGATCATGACTAAGCTAGTAATTTAATGTTTTTTCCCTTCTTTGTATCAAATTAGATAGTCTTTTAATTTTAATTCTTTAGCTACAACTACGACTATATCTTACAATGCAATAAAATTCATGTTTTTTCTATTTTGATTAACACACTTCCTTAGCGTGGACTTTCCTTTTAATATTTTTAGGTATTTTTAAGTTGTTCATGAAAAACATGAGCCTCACCATGATTGTAGATAGGATGTGGAAGAGATTCAAACTTAACTTGCAGTAAAAAAGATACTAAGGTGCTGTTTGGGCACTAATTTGGAATCAGAAATCCTGGGAATCCTTAGCTGGAATCAGAAACCCTGATTACTTTGTGATCGGGTGAACTTTAAGTGGAGAAAAATAAGTAAATACGTTCAACCACAGTGCAAGTGCACACTGCCGATGCAAGTATTAAAACAGGAATATTCCTGAGTATCGATTCCACAAGGAACAATGTAACAAAGATATTGCAAAGAAAAATGTAAGAAGAATTGCAACTTGAAAACTAAAATTGCAAAAACAAAGTTGGGATGGTGTGTTGGTAAAAAGAGAATAATTGCAGAATCTAATTGCAAGTTAAAATGGCAAAAATTGCAGAACTGAATTGCAGAATAAAAAATTGCAAAATTGAGTGATGAAAATTGCATAATCGAAAATTTGCAATATTGAATAGAAAACTAGATAGACTTGGTAAATGAAATTGCAAAAGAAATTTTAGATAAAGGAAGGGCTCAAGAATGTCGTTGCCCTAAGTTGTAATTACAAACCAAAATTACAATTCCAACCTATTCTACACTCAATTATAAACCAAAATTGCTACTCCTATTCACTTTGAAATTAGGTTTTAGGAGACTAAGTGAGTGACTTATATGTCTATAGTCCTTTTATCTTAGATAATTTTGCTCAACAATTTTATGAGTTTTGGAGTCTTTAATTCCTATGGGTAAAGAATTGGTTTGTGTTTTAGCTCTTTTCTCCATCACTTGTGTGAAATCTGCTTATCACTAACCCCGTCGGTATTAGATCTAAGCTTGAGTTTCTACCCTAATTGATCAATCTAGGATCTCAATGGAAATTTATTCAACACAAGCAAACAATTGAGATGTAGGCTTGGTTTTTGTTGGAATTTTGGCTACAATTACTTCTTAGGGAATTCATGTCCTTGAAAGAAGTTTATCTCATATTAAAGATAAAAATCCCACCACAAATTTTAGAATAAAAATTCATACTAAAAGATTAAATTAATTTGCTAATTGTAAGCAAAACTAAAGGAATTAATTAAAAAAATCTACCATAATCAGTATTGACTATTGAAATAATGAGGGCAGTAAAAAGTAATGCAATCTGGAAAACCTATGAACAAAAAAACAATGCTCCAAGACTTCTTAATTTGGATTAACACAGAGGAAAAAGTCATGATTCAAGAGCTGCAAGGGGAGAGTTGTTCAACAATTTTTACTTGAATCGGACTAGAAAACTCAAAGACAAAATAGAAAATAACTTGCAGCAGTTAAAATAGAGAAGAACAAAGAAAAAAAACTGGAAAAATAGAGGAATACTTTGACAACAATTCTCGGTAATACAAAGAATAAATTGAAGCAAAGTAACAAAGACTACGATTGACAGAAGTTCTTCGCAATACAAAGAATAAAAATTGAAGGAAAAACAAATACTAAACTTGCAGCAACTCACGATTAAAACAAAGAAGAAGAAAAAAACTAGAAAAACATAAAACAGAGGAAGAAAAATTGGATAGAAACCCACGAAAATTCTACAAGAAAACGCCTCCAAAACCCATCTCATTCTCCAATCATCTTCTCCCTTTTTATAGGCCTTCATTAGGGTTGAATAATGCCCAAATTTTGTGCTCTAAATCCCCCAAATCGTGCTGTAATTGAAGATTTTCGTAAGCAGATTTCTTTCGTTTTTTGAATTTTTCTGCTACTCCAAACAAAATTGCAGAATCACGAAATTGCAATTTTGATTTTGCAATTTCCACATTTCATGCTCCAAAAAATTACAGGATTACGAAATTGCAATTTCCACATTCCCTGCAAACAAGCTTAAATTTTTTAGAATTTTATCCCAATTGCCTTCATTCTTATTTCTTTCTTATTTTCAAGCAACTTTCAACTATTTCCAAATGATCTTAAGACAAAACAATAATATTTCCAAATGAGTTTGTTTAGGCTTTTTTTTTTAACAATTTTTTTTACTTGATAATTGTTTGTTGAATTTCATATCAATATTTTAACCAATTATGTAGATCAATTGTTCCAAGCATAGTTAAATATGAAACGTACTATGTGTAGTTTGTACAAGTATATTGATATCTCATTCACTCCATTCATGATGATGTAAAATTAAATAACATTAGTACGAACATATATTTTAAATAATTAATACGTGGAAAAAAAAGAATGGTGTTGATGGAGTAAAGGAAATCCATAATGCAAAAGAAGGTCCAAAGTTCATAATATGTTAAGACATAAGCTGAAAGAAATGAATATGGACAGATGCATCTACATATACATAACAACACAAAGCAGTTTGACAACAAGAGTCCATGTTGTGAATAGTCGATTGACATTATAGTCTGAACACATCTGATTCGTGAGATTATCCCTTCACTCATTCCAGGCATCCGTTATAAAATTCAAATTCTATTTTAGAAATTAAAATATTAGAAACTCTATTTTGCACAGTATTTTGAAACCTATTTCAAACATATAAAAAATTTGTTTAGTAGCAATTTTTAGTTTTATTTTAACATTTTAAATAATTGACCAGGCGGTCGAGTCGCTGGGGTAGTCGTCGGTGGTGATTGCAGTGTGGTCAAGTCGTCGGAGTGGGTTGTTAGGTGGTTATCTGGTGGTCAGGTAGTTAGAGTGGTCATCAAGATGGTCGGGTTGTTAGGTGGTCGGGTTGCAAGGGTAGTCGTCAACGGTGGTTGTTGGGGGGTCAGATCTTTGGGGTGATCGCTGGAGTAGTCTCGGGGTGGTCAGGTCACTGGGAGTGGTCACCAGATGGTCGTTAGTGGTGGTTGCCAGGTGGTCAAGTTTTCGGGGTGGTTGTCAATGGTTTTTGCCAAGTGGTCGGGTCTTTGGAGTGGTTTTCGGATGATCGTTGGCGGGGTTATGGGCATGTTGGGTCGTCAGGGTGGTCGTCATACTGGCCTCTAGAGCTGTCATCGGAGTAATCACCAGAGGTAGTCATCAACAGTGGTTAGATCGTCGGTGTGGTCGTTGGAGTTGTCGTCGGAGTTGTGACCGGAGTTGTTGTTGAAGTGGTCGCTAAAAATAGATGACAAATAGAAGAGGAAAACGTGGCATAAACCTCATAGGGTTACATTGTTGTAACCCATGGGGTTATGTTTCAAAACCAAGGGTTTTCAACACCTTGGCCCAAACATAGTTTCGGGTTTGGAACCCAAAACCATCAAAACCCAAAACCATGGGCCAAATACCCCCTAAATGTCTAACTAATTGAGGACTTGTTTGGATTGGGTGTCAAAAAGTGTTTTTCAAAAATGCATTTTTTTAACATTTTTTATAAAAACAATTTAGAATTGAACACACTCATATGTTTGGTTACATTTTTTAAAAAGTGTTTTTTTATACACAAGTTTGTTTGGTTTCTTTACACTCAAAATGCTTTTACTAATGTCAAATTACCATAAAGGATGACTATTAAACACTATGAACTAATAAGTTCAAATTTGTATTTAAAATACTATGACCGGCTAACCACGACGACTACAACTTAAAGGGGTCGTTGGAGATGGTCGCCATCGGTGGCTTTCGACCATAGCCAGAGGAGGTCGTCAAAGTGGTTGTCAATCGGCAGAGATGGTCGTTAACGATTGCCGCTGGTAGTTGGAAATGGTCATCTGAGGTGTTGTCGATCGCCAATGATGGGCGGCAATAGTGTGAGGGTATTTTGGTCATTTTTATATATCATGAAAATTTGGGTGGGATCCTAAATTAAATACTTAGGGGGCGTTTGGAGCACCGTTTCAGAATCAAAACTCTTGGAATGGGAACCCTGGGGGGTTTGTTCTGGTGGGTTTGAAAGCCTGGGAATCAGAAAACGGTGTTTGGGGTGCAGTGTTCTAAACCCTGGGAATCAGAAAACAGTGTTTGGGGTGCAGTGTTGTGAACCCTGGGAATCAGAAAACAGTGTTTGGAGTGCAGTGTTCTGAACCCTGGGGTTGTGCAGTTTTTGTTTTTCCTTTTTTCCTTTGCCACTTTGGTATCTTTTTTTTTTCCTTTCCTTATTTTCTAGTGGCAACCTTTGGTTAGTTGTAGAATCTTTTGTGTAAGTTGTGTAATTTTTTGTAGTACTTTTGAACATACCTTTTAATTAGTATAAAAATGAGAAAATTGTTACTGAAAATGCAAATACTCATTACCATTAACAAAAAAAAAAAACATAACATGGCAATTGTTCAGGTTCACCAATTCAAACATGGGATAGAAAATGTTGAAATAAGATAAACATGAGATAGAAAGTCTGTAAATAAGATAAGAGAGCACGAACAACATAAAGAAACATACAAATGTAATTAAAGTTCATGAAGATGAGGGTCATGGCTGTCTCCCAAGGATACGCATGCAATACTTGTACTTCCATTCCCCTGGGAAGTCCATAAACATGCTAAACAACTGGGGATCAGTTAGCAGCGTTTGAGATACCAGCAAACAGTCGTCCATAGTGAGTCCAGGGATCGCTTGAAGTTCCCCGTACAGCTGCCTGTGTTTGGAGGATTCCACTTCATCTCTCTCTTTAGGCCACGACGCGATCTTCTCAATTTGCGTAGATGCCCAACGCATCTCCTTGCAAAATGCCTCGAGGAGGTCAGCTGTCCCTACACGTCTCCTCTTGTTTACTCTGGAGGATCCTCCCCCATCTTGCCTACTCACATCCGGCCTATTCTGATCTTGCCTGCTGCTTGGTGTGGTAGACATGTCATCCCCCACTGGAGGATCAACTGAAGATGGCTCGGGGACATAGAAATTCTAAAATTCTGGAGTCAAGTCATCCTCCAAGTCAGTGGCTGAGGCCATCTCAATCGGTGTCTTGGCCGCTGCTCCGTTAGCCCTATCCTTACCGAACACAATGGCCAGGTCATCAAAGTAAGGAAATGGTTTGTTCCTCAGACCTCGGGCAGCGGGGTGTCCCTATATGGAATAGTTTAACAAAGTCAACATACGTAATCATGTCACAGATTTTTTGATGTTAGATTGCGAATGAATAATATGTGTGGTTTTACCTTCACCCAATCATCGAAGGTCGATTTCTCTACCTCGATGCATTTTCGTTCGTCGTTCCAACCAAAACCACTTCCTGCAGGGCCCATCATTTCAGCGATTGCCCCATACTGCTTCTTCAAAATCCTCACCCACGACTCCAAGTTAGGGGTCACTTGTATGTCACATTCTGGTAGTCTCTCTTTCATCAACTTTTGTATTTGCACCAAGTACCCTGGTCTAAACGTTCCATTATCTGCCCTCCATCCACCTGCTTGAACAAGATGTAACAAGCACTGCACTAATATTTCATCCTCCTGTTGTGTCCAGAAATGCTTAGGGGCCTTTGAACTGGATGTTGCCATCTACATAAAAATGAAGACATAGCCAATATAATATTCAGAAATTTGATTACAATAAACATGAAATTTAAGCAACTATATTTACACCCAAAAAATTAGTTCAGTATAAATATTGCAATCGAACGATATAAACAAAACACTATAAAACATCAGCTTATTTACACCCAAAAAATTTGTTCGACTACGAAGATCGGATTCGAACGGTGTACACAGAAGAATATAGAACCTCAACAAGTGAAGTGCATAAAAGTCTCATACATTGTTCCAATCATCAAACATTTGATTAGCAAGATTGTCCCTCTATTCAGTCCATTCACTAGTCGTCTCCACGAAGTTTATGTTTTCGCCGCTCATCTCGTTTGAGTCAACTTCACCGGGGTGCACCTCCTCATATGATGGGTTAACACCCATCTCTCGAAATATCAAGTTATGTATGAGGCAACACGTTGTTATCGTCCTCCATTGCACTTGTACCGGGTAAAATGATTTTCCTCGTAAAATGGCCCATCGACCCTTCAACGTTCCAAATGCCCTCTCAATAACATTTCTAGCAGATGAATGTCTCATATTGAATAATTCCCTCGAATTTGTTGGTGGGTTCCCGCCCCGCCACTCGGTGAGATGGTATCGTTGACCTCGATATGGGGCGAGGAATCCTTCAGCGTTCGGGTAACCGGCATCACATAGGTAGTAATAACCTGACCATTTTGATACAATTATTGATGATCAGACTTAGCCTACAATGCACACACATGCATGCAGTACGTTAAAATAAGGAAGAACACGTCATTTTACCCCTAGGGACTTTCAGGTCGGTTGGTCATGATATTGCATCTCTTAGTACCCTGGAGTCCGACGCAGATCCTTCCCACCCAGGTAGAACAAATATGAACTCACCTTTCTGAGAGCACACAGCGAGTACGTTCGTTGCAATCTCACCTTTCCTAGTTTTGTACCTAGGACGATCGGATGAGCTTACGTTCACTTTAATGTGTGTTCCATCGAGCGCACCAAGACAGTTCTGCAAGGGAGTATAATGTTCAGCGTTCCTTCGAATGCATTGTACTTTGTAACTGTAATTAGAGGGTGATACGATTTATATACCTCAAACCATTGCCACTTCTCATCAGTACAGTTATGTGTGACATGATCTGGAGTTTTCAATAGGACGTCATGGAGTCTGACTACGGCATTAAGAACAGCGTTGAAATGTCTAGACACTGTCTCACCAGATCGTGCGAAGTGTCGTCGGATCACTCTGTTCTTTACATCATGCGCTAGAATATGAAGGAAGATCGCCACCATCTCTTCCACGTCCACAAATTGAGTGTCTGACAACCCTCCCCTTGTTTTTAACAAGGTGCATAATATGGCAAAACATCTTCTATCCATTCGTGTGCTCTCTCGACATGCTAAGTCATCCTCGTGAATGAGGCGAAAGAAGTTAAGCTGCCTAATTTGGTGTCTAAGGTGTGGTGAGGAATTTTCAATGGTCAAGTCTCCATGATTCATTATCATATTGAACATTATCAGCCACTGTTGTAGGGTAGTGCATATGACAGTGAGTATTGCAATTAACTCATCCACTTCTATGTCCATTCCATCCATTACTGAAAGACATAAGAAACAACGTTCATAATATAGGACCCTTGTCGTTTTATTGAAGTACCTAGTGGTAGGATTACAACTAAGAACCTACTAACGTCATGACAATTACACCAATTAAGAACCCTAGAAGAATTAGAAAAAAGGGATAACATTGCCACTCGCATCTATCTCGGTGGGTGTTCCCCAAGTCATTCTCCCGTCCACAGTGAGTGTATCCTATCTGAGTGGATGGACCACATGCGGTGACATTGTATGCGTTATAGGCATACTCCGCTTCTTCTAGTGTCGCATAAGACTTGTGAACTGCCCCACTAAATGAATGAACTTGCCTATGACATTCGTACCAAGTCATATAAATTCCGGGCTTACGACCGACAAAAACAACATAGTACTCTGTTTCCCCCATAACCCTAGTATAAAAGTTAAATTGTCAAATACAAAGTTTGGTTAGGTTTATGGCATGTATAGGAAAAAACATTTCTAATACTTTCTTGTCTCTTACAAAAAATGGGAGTTTCCAATGAAAAATAATTACTTCGAAAAATATGAGATTTGGTTAGGTTTATGACAAGTATTAAAAAAAATATATATTTATAATAATTTATTGTTTGTTACCAAAAAAAAAAAAATGGGAGTTTCCAATGAAAAATAATTACTTCGAAAAATATGAGATTTGGTTAGGTTTATGACAAGTATTAAAAAAAAAAACACTTATAATAATTTTATTATTTTTTACCAAAAAAAATGGGAGTTTCCAATGAAAAATAATTACTTCAAAAAATATGAGATTTGGTTAGGTTTATGACAAGTATTAAAAAAAAAACACTTATAATAATTTTATTATTTTTTACCAAAAAAAATGTGAGTTTCGAATGAAAAATAATTACTTTGTCAAATATCAAATTTGGTTAAGTTGTTGACAAGTATTAAAAAAAAAAATTTTAATAAATTTATTATTTTTTACCAAAAAAATGTGAGTTTCCAATGAAAAATAATTACTTTGTCAAATATCAAATTTGGTTAGGTTGTTGACAAGTATTAAAAAAAACATTTATAATAATTTTATTATTTTTTACCAAAAAAATGTGAGTTTCCAATGAAAAATAATTACTTTGTCAAATATCAAATTTGGTTAGGTTGTTGACAAGTATTAAAAAAAAACATTTATAATAATTTTATTATTTTTTACCAAAAAAAAATGTGAGTTTCCAATGAAAAATAATTACTTTGTCAAATATCAAATTTGGTTAGGTTTTTGACAAGTATTAAAAAAACAAAATATTTGTATTAATTTAATGTTTGTAAAAAAAATTGTAAGTTTTCAATGAAAAATAATTACTTTGTCAAATACGAAATTTGGTTAAATTATGACATGTATAAAACAAACATTTGTAATCATTTATTGTTTGTTACAAAAGAAATGTGAGATATCAATTTAAAAAAAAAATAGTTTGTGAAATACCAAATTTGGTTCAAAATCATTACTTTGATTTGTGAAAGAAAAAGTTTGGTGAGGACCATTGGTTTATTCTTTTTTAAACAGTGTCATACAATGTCATATAAAACCATTTTTAAGGACAATGTGATTTCATAGTATTTGCCAAGGTGACATTAAGGAAAAAAAAGGACCATTGCTTTTCTTTTGTGAAAGAAAGATTGATGAGGGTTATGTCATTGAACCATTACTTGTGAACAAAAAAACTTCTTCCTTCTTACCACCATATGACATAAAAAAGGTAATAAACATTACTTTTACAAAGAAATATTTGTCAAAACATATCACAAAAGTGTAATGAACTTTATTCTTACAAAACATTGTTTCTATTTAGATTTTGACATAGTATATTTTAATGAAAAAACAATGTCGTTCACTTTCTAAAGAACCACGGAATACAAATGTAAGAACCCTGTTAAACCCCACTTTATGTGGTAATAAACATTAAAAATGAATTGAAATTTAGATAAAATTTGTTTGGAACCTATTATGCCTTTTATTGCGTAAATCAAGTGATTATGTTCATTATTCAATGTTCGTGCACAAATTTTGAATCATTTTTTAACTGCTCACTATCCTACATGTTTTAACCGTTTATTATCAAGTTTGGGAAATTCATATTCTATCTAATTTACATATTGAGCAGAAACAAAAAGTAAGAATATGTTTGAAAAAGGTTTTAAAATACAAATCCTTAAGTATATAAACACACATCCATATTACAAAAAAATTCCAAAACATACGTAATATACCAAAGCAACAGTTGGTAATTAAAGTGCAACATAGGTAATATCACAACATACAACAAATGGAGTCAAGTTCTAAAAAGTATGTAAAGAACAATGTCTTCGCTACTAAAAGGAAAAAAAAACAGTGGATGAGAAAAATTTACGTTAATAAGATGAAGCGTTTCGAGGTGCACTGTACAGACTTAACTGTGACGATACAAGGCCTACAGAAGGAAGTAAGCAGATTATAAAAAAAAATAGAGTTAATGTAACAATGAGGGGCATGGGAAAGGACCATACAAAATGAAAGAGTGAAAGAAATGATACCTCTACGATGTTTGGCCCGATCCTTGACTACGTGATCCTTAAAGCATGAAAAAAAAACAGCAAACAATGTTCAACGTACACCACGTATCATGTAGACATTGGATAGAAACAATAAAAAAAGTGGGTTAGTTCACAAAGAAGGAAGGAGCATAAGTGGAATACTTAGAAAGTAAACAAAGAATGAAGAAGCCTAAGAGAAATACTTAGAAAGTAAACAAAGAAGGAAGTAGCATAAGAGGAATAGTAAGAAAATAAAACCATGTACAAAGAATAGAATACTATATAGATGAACTCATATGAGGAGAGAAAGGCTTACCAAAGAAAGAGATCATTCGGTGAAAGGGCAGTGCATGTGTTTGGGTATCAAGATGGGTAAATTTATAAAGAGTGATTGAAGAAAAGATGTCATTAATAACAACTACCATTTACCACCACTAAAATGGGTTTAACATAAATGGATGTGACTATTAGCCACTCAACCACCAAGTCATTTCATCATTTAAAACTTGGAAGTACAAGTCTCATTCATCATTTAATATGAAGTAAGGAGTCAACCCAAGTTGGTTGGAAAATAAATTTACACACTGTTATGACTATCAAATGTGAAAACCAAAGAACAATCATGCTCATAATTAGCTTCACTTGCCTGGTAATCAAATTTTGCTAGGATAGATACAACGATGGCTAGATCATAGATGCTATATCCGGTATATTAAAGTTAGCAAATATACAAAAAGGCAAATATTCTAAAAAGCTGCATAATTTTCTAAACGAAAGATGTCTGCATGTTTTGGATATGTTTGTGCAATTTTCTCCAAAGTAACAAACATTATACTGACCTATATATAAAACAATGTATATAGTCCTATAACACAAGCAATTTATTGTGAATGTCATATAACACAAGTAATTTTCCAAGAGAAAAGCCGCAAACAATGTAAAAATGACAAAAATTTATCCATTAGAACCCTAGTAGCTATTGCAGTATGTTTAATGAAATTGTCAATGTTTTACTCTAAGATTGAATATCAAATATTAAAGAATCATAGATATTAATACCAAAACCAAGCCATCAAATACTTTATTTGGCTCTCCAAATCAATGTGCCAATAACAAGTGAATGTCTAACGCTATAGGCTTCTATACACATTTTCCAGTAGTTAAATAACTCATGTATGGATGCCATTGCCAGACTTGAAGACAGAATTCAGAAAAGGCCATAAATCACCCCAAACTGACCTTCGAGCTTGATGATGTAAAGTAGGATTCTTACTCTATGTGACAACGACTCGCTCAAACGAGCCCTCTGAGGCATCTCGCGTTGTTGATCGACAAATATCCATCGATACATGCCTTCCCCTTCGTATCGGTGAAAATACAATCCTACCCCAACCACCACCAAGATCAGCAAGTGGTGATTCTCCTTGTCCCTCTCCCTCTTCTTCTCCATCATCAAGAGTTTCAGTTTCCATGACATCAGAATCATATGTAACTGGATCCACTTCTTGGTATGGAACAATATCTTGTGTGTTCAACTTTATTAGGTCCTCTGCCATGGTCAAAGTAAGGAAGGATAATAATTAATGGAATAAATTTAGTGAAACCGTAGCTAATAGAGATCAGTTTGAAGATTTTAGTTGTCATTTCTGTTTACTGGCTTGTTTAAACAAAAATGGATATACATATATTATATTATATTTATTTAATGCTCACCATAGTCAATCTCTAGATCTTCTGGATTTCTTTTGGCATGCTGTTCCTTAGCGTCTCAAACTTCATGCCGTCAAGAGGCCATGGTTCCCTGGAAAAATCAAAGTGAGGTTTTAAAAAGTGAAGCAAAAACATGTTTGCAGAATTGACAGTCTACATATAAATATCAAGATAAGGACACGAGGTTGGAGAAATTATAAATATAACACAAACTGCTAACAATCAACATAATATCACTTGAACAATCCTATTATTCTTAAGAGAACTGAACCTCAGAACTTTGAGATTTTGAGAAAGAATAAAATGAACTCACCGAGGACGTTGTCTGCGCCTGAACCCAACAAAAGAAAACTTCTCATCCTCAAAGCCTCTTAAAGTTCACCCTTGGCACGCTACATGTAAAAAGGGTAAAAGATAATAAGCAAGGGTATTTTGGATCCACATATTATACTATATACTGGGGACACTAACAGATTCGTCATAAGAACATTCAAGATCTACAATAAAAAGATGCGGTAATCCCCAAAATCACTTTTGCTTTCTTTTTTAAAGAACTCTACATATAAAATCGAATGAATCTGCATAGTCTCAGAAACTTTTTAATAGTAACCATGAGTACAGGATCTGAACCGACGATCTGAACCGATAAGGCAGGAAAACAACGTTGATCTGAACCGACGAGGCAGGCAAACAGCGTTGATCTGAAGTTTGTAGAGATTAAAATGGAGAAGGGGGAAATGAGATGAAGTAGATGTTGGAGATAACACGAGAGAGATGGAGGAGAGGTGATGAGAGAAGCATACGAGGGGAAGAGAAGAGGGAAGGAGAGAAGGTTAGGGTTAGAATGAAAATGATGGAAGAGACGGGAGAGAGAGAAAAGAAAATTTAATAATGAAACCAGTTGGCAAATTAGGGGCAAACCATGTGTTGGTAAATCAAACCCTCCGTATTTTACTTTGCAAAACCAAGGGGCTGTGTTTCAAAACCATTGGGTTTTGAACACAGCAGCCCAAACAAGAGTTTGGGTTGGGATTCCAAAACAACCCAAAACAACCCATTCATCCAAACAGCCCTTTAGGGGGCATTTGGCCCACCATTTTGGAATTAGAACCCTTAGATTCAAAACCTTGGGGGATTTGTTCTAGGGGGTTTGAAAGCTTGAGAATCAGAAAACATTGCTTGAGGTGCAATATTTTGAAGCATGAGAATCAGAAAAATAGTGTTTGGGGTTGGTAGAGTGAACTTTGGGTGAAGAAAAGTAAATAAATACGTTCAGCCCAAGTGCAAGTGCACACTGTCGATGTAAGTAATAAAACAATAGTACTCCTGAGTATTGATCCCACAGGGAACGGTGTAACAAAAATATTACAGAGCAAAATGTAAAGAGAAATGCAACTTGGAAACTAAAAATTGCAAAAACAAGGTTGGGAGGGTGTGTTTGGTAAAAACAAAATAATTGCATAATCTAATTGCAAGTTAAAGTGATAGAAATGTTAAGTAAGGAAAATAAAGATTGCATAAATGAATTGTAAAATCGAAAATTGCAAGATTGAATAGAAAAATAAAACAGACTTGATAAAAGAAATGGTAATTTGAACAAAAAATGACCGTATCAGAATGTTAAACAAATGATGAAAATTGCAAGGGAAATTCCTTAGAGAAAGGATGGGCTCAAGAATGTCATTGCCCTAAATTGTAATTGCAAACCAAAATTACAATTCCAACCTATTCTACATTCAATTGTAAACCGAAACTACTACTTCTATTCACCTTGAAATTAGGTTTTAGGAGACTAAGTGAGTGACCTATATGTCTATAGTCTCTCTATTTTAGGTAATTTTGGCTCAATAATTTCTTAGGTTTTGGAGTCTTTGATTCTCATGTCTAGGGTAAAGAATTGGCTTATGTCTAAGCCCTTGTCTCCATCACTTGTGCGAAATCCTCTTATCACTAACCCCGTCGGTATTAGATCTAAGCTCGAATTGCTACCCTAGTTGATCAATCTAGAATCTCAACGAAATTTTGTTCAACACAAACAAACAATTGAGATGTAGACTTAGATTTTTTGTTGGAATTTTGGCTACAATTACTTTTTAGGGAATTCACATCCTTGAACCCCCTAAGAAGTTTAGCTCATATTAAAAGTAAAAATTCCACAACAAACTCTATAAGTTAATTCCATACTAGAAGAATAAATTAAAATGTTAATTGCAACCAAAAACTATAAAATAAGAATTTGCTTGCTGACCAACAGATTTTAGTACGTAAAGAAAACACAGCAATAAATTACAAATACTTGATTATCAACTCCTTGAACAACACCCATGGTTATTGAAGTCTCTAGCACAAATGAATTCGAGTCTTCAGTCTAAAAACAAGGAATTCAGCAACAATACAAAAGAGAATTGGCAAGAATTAAACTACTACAACTTAACTCAATTAAACAGAATTCGAACCCAACAAAAACAGAGGAATACATCACTGATCTTTACAAATCCTTTCCTTCTCCCCAATCAATTCAACTATCCCTATTTCTAGGAAGAGAATGAATCGTTACAATCCAAGTTTTTCATTGGGTTGGACTGGAAAAACTAAGAAATAATCGAATACATACTGCAACAACTCTTTGACAATAGAAAGCAAATAAAAAAAATTACAAAAAAACGAGGAAGAAATAAAAGAAAATAAAGGAAAACGAAAACCTGCTGCCTTTTAATTCGAAACTCCAAGAAAACGCCTCCAAAAACCATCATTCTTTCCTCATCTTCTTCTCCTTTTGTAGGCCTTCATTAGGGTTGAACATTGCCTAGAAATTGTGCTCAATAACCTCTAAATCATGCAACAAATAAAGATTTTCCTTATCTGGTTCTATGAAGATTCTTTCCTTTTTTGATTTTTTTGTCTGTTGTTGAAGAATTGTAACTTCAACTTGCAATTCCGATTCTACAACTTCCACAATTCCTATACAAAAGAAACTCTTCTTAGTTTATCTTTCTCTTTTTCTCATTCTTTCTTTCACATGCACTTCTCATAAGTTATTGATGTTTTTCAAGCATTTTACCAAATTTCTCCTATGATTTCTAAAGCAAAGCAAGCATATTTTAAATCTATGATCATTAAATAAGCCTTAATTCTAAGGCTTATCAGGGGTGCATTGTTCAAAACCACGAGGTTGTGTTTCAAAAACCATGAGTTTTGAACACCATGGCCAAAACACTGTTTGGGTTTGGATTCTAAAGCCAACCGAACCTAAAACGGTGGGCCAAACACTCCCTTAAAATCTTTTTTTTTTTTCCTAAAAGTTACTTCAAGTGTTGTACTCAAAATAGCTTATTTTTCAAACTCATTTTTTTAAAAGCCATTTTGAGTGATTGCTAAACACTACCATCTTTATTAAAATGATTTTTTTCCTCAAAATTAAACATTTAAAAAGTTAAACCAAACATATTTTAAATTGTGTTCAATTCGACAATATGAACTTAACTTATTTGAGTTTATTTTACTTTTTTTGACCTAAGAATGTTGTGCTTGCTTAAACTATGTGTTGATCTTTTGATAACTGATCCTCTAGACCTCTACATTATATTATCAAAACAAATTATTATGTCAGATGACTTTGGCTAAATATATAATTTAGTTCATAATGCTTGGTAATTTTTTCTTTCTTTCTATATATATATTTTTTTTCAGTCTGAGTTTCTACCATTTTAAAAGTTTCTTTATTTCTCTCTTAAGAAAAACATTTCAATTTCTTCATTTTTTTTACAACTAAGTTCTTATAATCACTAAATGTTAAGAGAATGTTAAACCAACGTAAGCATAATTCAATTAGACAAGACATTATTATTTTTTTTTTGAAAACAATTAGACAAGACATTATAAATTTAAAATAAATATCAAATGTTCAAATCCCCACTCCACAATATTGAACTCAAAGTTAGTATGCCAATATTTTGATATGCAATATTTTTTTATATATAACAACACGCAATTTTGAATCAAGCTAGACTATGTATATAAATCATATGAAATGAGTTTTTTTAATAGGGTAAATTTTTATTTTACAGCAAGTGCTATTTATAATTCATAAAATTAGAAATATAAATTATCTTCAACTCAAATAATAAAATAGATTTTGACATTACATAATTATTTTGTCTACTAGTCTCAACATTTCGTCAGAATAACAACATAACTATAATATATATAGAGAGGACAAAATTGATGTTTTTTCTATTAAAAAAAAGGACCCACTTGAAAGGAAAAGAAAAAAAAAACAGGGACTAAAAAATATACTTAGCATAAAACTTATATGTCACATCAACATCAACAAATAACTTATGGGTATAATATTTTTTAAGACAAAATCGTGACAATGTTAATTACATTCTCTAGATTTTTATCCAAAGCAAGCTTAGTGATAGCATTCTCTTTCTTGTGAAACTGAAGGTGACATAAAGTATTCTTGTAATTTTGTTATCCACTTCATAAATTATGGTCCAGCTTTCTGAAACATCATCTACATCTTTATTGAACAAGTTGATAATTCGACAAAAATTAATCAATAATATAAATAAATACATTTGATAGGTATTAATTTTTGGCAAACATTTAAACAACTAATTTTCCAAGACAATCAAATTCACACAAGCATTAAATAGCATGAACTAAAAAATATATATATAATTTAACTATGTTTTTAATTGCAATGTTATTTGTTTGAATGTCAACTTTTTCAATGAAATGACTATCATAAAGAAGTTATAGATAGATAGATAAATAAATATAGATAGATAGGGAAGATTGCAGAAAAAGAAAAAAAAACACACACACAAATAACAACTTTTGAACGATAGGAGTTGTTACAATTATACCCTCGAACTTTTAATTTGATCAATCACACGTCGTAAACTTACAAACATTTTTTAAAGTGCTTTTCTAATAAAGCGTTGAACTATAAGATTGTTATAGTAAAAAACTTTAATTCTTTCCATAATTTTTTTTCTTAACAATATTGAGTTAAATAGTAACAATTTTATAGTTCTTAGGATTGCTTGTAATGGTACTCAAAAAAAAAAAAAGGATTGCTTGTAATAATGTTTATAGTTAAGAAGTGGTTTGTGCATTTTTCATCATTTAAATACTTCATTGTAAAATTTTGTATATTTAGGAAGACAATTGACCAAATTGAAAGTTTGAATGTGTTACACTTCAATAGTTCATAGATGATTTTTGTACTTTTTTCAAAATTAGTGGATGTAATGAATATTGATTTTTGCGATACGATAGAAAATTATTAATATTATATCATTAGATAAACTACTAAAAAATGAGTGATTAATATCACAAAAAAAGAAAACGTTGAAACTCAAAAAAAGAGAGAAGAAACAATTTATACTATCACTCATGTAAACAATATAATAATAAAAAAAAATTAACTTATTTAAAAATGTTGAGTTGCTTGTCTGTGAATTTAAAATATCAATAGAGAATAGAAATAAAAGGAAAGGTAACTTTATTGGGTCCATTGCTGGAACGTGGCCCAATACGAAAGTGCGTGCAATTCCAGCGGTCCTGCCTGTGCGTGGGATAGTCGCACGAACAGAGTAATTAAGGGCTCGTTTGATAACGTTTATGTTTTCTGTTTCTTGTTCATGTTTCTCATTTTTCAAGAAACAGACATGTTTGATAAACCATCATGTTTCTTGTTTTTAAATTTTTTAGAAACGTTTCTAAAAAAATGGCAGATTTTGATAAACTTCAAAAAGTAGTTTATCAAATTCTGTTTCTGTTTTTTTTTTTCATATTTCATTCATGTATTCCTATTTCTCTTTTTATCTATCTCTCCTCTCTCTCTTCCATTCTATTTTTTTTTTCTTTTAATGCTTTTTGTTTTTTCTTCTTTTTTATTTTTATTTTTTGATTTATTTCTTTCTATTCATTCTCTCTCTTTCATCATAATCTTTTTTTCTTTTAATAGTTCTTTTTTTTTCTTTTTTCCTTTTTACTTTTCTTTTTTCGTTTATGTTTTTCTCTTCTCTTTTATTTTCTTATTTTCTTTTACTTTACATTAACGAGCTTATAGTTATTATTTTCTATTTAATTCTCTATTATTTTTCCTTTTGGTACGATTTTATTTTTTTATTAAATAAATAAACTAATAATGTATTTCATGTTTACCATTAAATGTAAAAATATATATACATTCTCTCTCTTTTTATGATTTTACTTGCGTGTATTATTGACTAATGCATTTTTTAAAAAATAAAAATAAAGTTTATTATTAAATTAAAGAAATGTGGGTATGTTCGATTGTCTGGCCTTAGACCATTTACAAATTCGTCTAATTGAATTAACTTTTGTAAGTCAAAATCGTTCAAGGTGAATTGATTTAAGTGAGAAATAACATTGCAAATCAAATTTGAAAGATAAATTTTATTATTATTATTAATTAGGTGTTGGGCCTTAATAAAATACTATAACATTTTTATAATTGTTTTATATTTATTTTAATGCATGTTATATGTTTTATTATAGTATATGTACTAAATTTTATTTTTACCAAAAAACAACAAACAAGAAACATAAATAGTTATCAAACATAAAACATACTTCTGTTTTTAGTTTTTAAGAAACAGAAACGAGAAACAGAAATAGGAAACAAGAAACGAGAAACGAGAACGTTATCAAATAGGGCCTAAAATTCGTATATATTAAGTTACAAATTTAGGAATCATATGTATTTTATATGTGATTGAGTTCAACAAGAAATCACCAAGTTTGAAATGGCAATAAATGCTTTACTAGACAGAATTTCTATAATTTTATTATCATATTCAACTTTTTATTTTGTTAAACTACTCGTCGTTGAACTTTAAAAAATTTAACATTTTAGTCATTAAATTTTTAAAATATTTATTTTAATCCCTACAATTTTAAAAAAACAATCACATTGGTCATGGTAAGCCACCAATATTTGTTCACTCAATACTCACTTCAAATCAACAATCGACCTATGTATCTCTAATACATTGTTTACAAATGCACATTAAAACACGTATATTTGTAGTTACTCTATTTACGTATCAAACAACTGACAACAAAATGATGTTGAGAACCAAAATAATTTTGTGAAAAAAAACACTAAAATGAATATTCGGAAAGTTTAGAATTAATCCAAACTTAAATCAACTTGAAAGTTTAGAAAAAATATATATTTTGAAAGTTCTTGACTAAAAAAGTTTAGAGAACTAAATGTTAAGACTATTTAAAGTATACTTTTGATTTTTTTTTAGTTCAATAATATGTGGGAGTGGATCTTTGAACTTTTGACATTTTGATCGATAATATATGTTTTAATTAATTGAATTATGCTCAAATTATTAATATACTTTTGAGTTTATGTTTAGTTTAAATTCTAATACTAGTGAAGTTTGAATTATATTTCTACTTTTGTGAGGTGAAAATTTAAAGTTTGACCTAAAAAAAAAACACGATCTTAACTGTTGAGCTATGCTCATGTTGACATTATACTTCTACTTGTTAACACCATTAATAAAATGCTAATGTGATATATCTATTAAATACTTATAGCAATTAGCCATATCACACCAACTTAACTAATGACAATATTGCCAACTTGGGCTCTAAAAAAAACAATATTGTCAACTTGAGCATAGCTCAATTGGTTTAGTCAATATGCTTGACCAAAAAGTTAGAGATTAATTCAAATCTTCCACATCCACATGTTGAACTAAAAAAAAAAAAACTAATACCAATGCTTCATGAAATTTGATAGACAGTAATTTTATCATATAAACTAAACTTAATCTAATCCAATTGTACGCATGTGGTGTTGAAATTATTCAAACTTAATTGCATCTATCCTCTAAATTTAAACGAGTGGCTTCAGATTTCAACAAAATTATGTAAATATGTAAATTTAACAACAGAGAATAAAATAATTTATCAATCAAAACATGAATAGATGGATAAATTGATGATTCAATCTCTTATCTTTTGAGATGGTTGAACTAGAGAAAACTAAGGTGCTATATTCTTTAAACTCTCCAATATATATTTCAAACTATATTCTATTAACACAAAATCAAAAAAATCACAACAAATTCCAAATAAATTTCTGAAAATTCACGTATATTATATTAAAAATAATATAAATATAGACAAATAAAAATGTGACAACGATTGATCGACCTATACAAATCCAACATTATTTAGTAAAATAAAAAAGGAAAAAACTTGAGTGGCTGCACCCAAGATGGTGTTGCCCACTTTACAATTACACAAATTTAATTTTTGATTTTCTTTTTTTTTTTTGGTTGAAAATCTTGTAGTTGTAAGGTGGGCAGCACCATACTTGGATGCAGTTCAGATTACATCCAAATTGTGTCCAATAAAAAAATCATAAAAGAAAAAAAATGGAGAAACTATAACGTACGCCGAATTTACAGTAGTGCACTTAAACCTGGCATCTCAGTTTGTGTAGAAGATTCATGCCAAAAGCCATGGAACATTTCCGCAAAATTCGCATCGAAGTTCTGCAAAACCAAATCCTCCGGCGGAGCCACCGACGATTGATACGCCGCCGTTTCGATCTTTCCAGCCACAAGACGATGATCGCGATCAACTAGATCGTCGTCGCCGAGGAGTTGGTAGTCGAGGAACGCCGACGCGGACGATTGAAGATTATTCCGATCACCGGCGGCGGCAATCAGTTCCATGAACCTCTCGGCGTCGGAGTCCTGGCCGGTGAGTTTCTGGACGAGAGATCGGAACTTGGAGGCGCTGGTTTTCACCTTCATCGGACTCGAAATGTACACGACTTTGAAATCGGCCGCCGATTTTCTGCTCTTCGACCGTTTCTTGCCGGTAAGATCCATCGGATTTCTACTTCCTTTTTTTAAAAAAAAAAAAAATCTCGTTTGTTTGATTTTGAATTTCTGTGGAGAGGAGAAATTAAGGAGTTGAAATTGCACTTTTATGGAGGTACGGTTTATAAATGATTTTGGAGTGGAAGGATTGAAGTGTCCGGAGGTGGATTTATATAAGGGAGTACGGACGATGGGAGAAATTTTCTTGGGAAACAAACATGGGCGGTTTCCGGGAAAGTGGTAGGTTGGAAAATTTTGGGGAAATAAAGAGGATGAGAAAGTGAAAATTCCTAATGAAAATGAAACACAGAGAAAAACAGGAAAAGCAATAGAAGGTTCTTTCGAGATGTCCTTAAGGGACCCGTAATCTCTTGAACCAAGGAAAAAAAAAGATGCAATATCTTATATATATATATATATTTGGATTAAAACTTTTAGTTTACATGGCTGAAAATGTGACAGCTAAGAGATATTTTTCTTTAATGGGAAATGATAGACGAATTAAGTTAATTGGGAAGGGTTAACAAGACTAAGATTTTTGTTTAAGCTCATGTATGTATGAATACAAACACACATATATAGAGGTGTTCATACTAGAATCGGACTAACTTGCATATATATCTCCTAATTTCTTATAATAATACAATTGTCTAACTCTATTATAGCTTAAGTTGTTCAAATCAACTTATATACACATACACGTAACAGTTCGGATTAGTTTACACATATCTTGACTAATTTTACATGGTTAAAGTATTGATAACATATTAAATTTATTGTAATTGATCAGCTTATGCCCCATTTGATAACTATTTGGTTTTTGAAAATCAAGCTTATAAATACTACTTCCACATATAAGTTTCTTTGTTTCATCATCTACATTCTACCAATATTTTTAAAAACTAAGCCAAGTTTTAAAAACTAAAAAGAATAGTTTTAAATTTTTTTTTTTTTGTTTTTTGGAATTTAACTTAGGGTTCAAATGTTTCTTCCAGAAAGGTGAAAACCATAGTAAAGAATTTGTAAATAAACAAGCATAATTTTGAAAAGCATAAAACTATAAACAAAATTGTTATCAAATGATCCTTAAATTTTTGGGTTTCATATGGATTTTGAGCCAGACATTGAATATATTTTTTGTTTCACATATTTTCATTTGTTAAAATCCAAAATGTTATTGTTTAGGAAACTTGAAATCCCATCCAACATAGATATTCTAGCTAATACTTTCTATATCTGTGAATTTCTTATACACGAGAGTTAAAATATAGGCTAACTAATAATTAAATAATATTAATTAATCATTAATATTAATATATTATTTAGACTTAATAAACTTTAACTAATACATTTATAATTAATATTTTATATTATTACAACTATTTAATATAAAATTTTATTATTTATTATCAATATTTTAATTTATCTATACTTATTTAATTATTTTTTTTATTAATTAAGTTAAATTATTTAATTTTTAGTATTACTTTTACATTAATGTTTGAATGTAATAATATTTATTTATTTATTTTAATTGATTAATTAATATAACAATATATTAAATAATACTAATTTTAATTATGATTACATTAATTTATTATCTTACATTTAATTAATTAATTAATTAGAATTCTCATCAACCAAACTAGTAAAACAAACACAATATTGAATTCTCGGACATTAATTATCCTACAAATTTAAACACAAATATTTAATAAGTGTCAAGTCTACAAGCGAGAGAGACTCTTAAAGTATTAATATACAATTAGATTATCATACCTTTTTTCTTAAGCTTTTGAATCTAGTGGTGATTTAATACATACGACAATTGTTTGATCCAACTATATTTGATTTTCAATGACAGTCACGTAGCTCATGTTGATGTTATTAATTCTAGTCCATGTTGTAGTATAAGTCAAATACACTAGCATACTAAAAAAAGGGTCAAATACACTAGCTAGTACCAAATTTGATAGGTTAGGGAAGATAGGGACATTAAACCAATGTAAGAGTCTGAGACTAATAAGTGAATGCTCAAAGAGACATTAATTTGCAAGGCCAGAAGAATAGAACATGAGTCAGAGCATCAATAAAAATAAAGTTGAATATCACTTTTAAGTTTGCAAAAATATATGCACCACAAATATGAAAAAGTTATTCATTTATTTGGTCATGAGTACAATGTTCATAATAAAACAGTATCTGTCAGATGTGTATATATATATATATAAGGAAAAAAAAATGTTAAAATCTCTTTTTTTACTTATACTTTCAAATGTCTAAATTCAGTCTCCATATTTTTAATAAATTTTAAATCGAGTCATTATTGTTAGTTTGATTTTTTTTTTGTTTGAAAGAATGAATGGTTAGTTTGAAGTTAATTTTTATTGAAATTGATTTAATAATAATAACAATTTCCATGTAAAAAATACATAATGTGAATACAATTTCAAAATTTACAGAGGGGAGTAATAAAGACTAATTTTAAAATTTATTAAAAGTACAATTACTCTCAAGGATTAGCTTTTCAAAAAAAAAAACTCTCAAAGATCAAAATGGTATTTTAACCCTACAGACGTACAGTGGTAGATCCAGAAGTTTAAGTCAGGGGGCTTAAATTCATATATATGAAAATTATTTTGAACACATTTGTTGATTCAAAACTTTATGTCCAGACACAAATTCATATAGATATAATTTTGAACGCACTAATATATATTGATTTTAATGTATTTTTTTTATATTAGCATTTTTTTAGTACATTTTGATATTAATTTGCTCAATATAGAAAGTAAGTTTGATTTTTCTATATAAATATATAAGAAAGATAATGTAATTTGAAATAATAAGTAGTTTTTTTTTTTTATATGCATTATAGTTTCTCCTTAAAAGTAATTGATTAAATACTAATAATTAATTTTTTAGGTTATTTTTCATTAACATTTGATAAAAAAAAATCTAATTTAAATAAAAAATTAAAACATAAATTATAATATTTGTTATTATTTCATAAATTTTTATTCTTATATAAAGTTTTTATAAAGAAAAATAGGACAAACAATCTGAAATTCTAAATTACTTATTAATTATAAATATTTTTAAAATTAATAAAAACAATTAATTATTGAAAAAATATAATAAAAACAAGGAGAAAAAAAATTGAAATTTTACCTCTAAACTTGTCAAGTTGTATCATTTTTTTGTCTAAATTTTTAATTTCATCAAATTGCACCTCAAACGTAGATAAGTGTTGCAATTTTAAACATAAACATAAAAAAGTGATGCAATTTTTACTCTAGGATAAGTTTTCATTTGAAAAATTATTAAAAAAGTATTCTCATATGCTTTCAAAGAATTATAAAACATAGGCATGTTATAAAAAAATTGATAAAATTTGAAAGCAATATGACAGCTCATTTTTTTGTTAAAATTTGTGAATTTTGGCAATGTCCTTTGATGGTTAATTTATGCATTAATCAAACTTGAAATTGGACAAAACTTGATATTATTGAAATTAATAAGTTTATTGAAATTTTTACATTATTTTTTTTTAATAAATTCTGATGGTAAATTAGCAAAAATTGAAGATACAAATTATAACACTTATTTAAGTAGGACAAATTCATAAAATTTAAATTAAATAAAATTGATACAATATACTAAAAATTGATTTTTTTTTTTCCTAAAAAGGATCCATTATTTTCGTGTAATGGGTCAAAAGTTCAAATTCAGAAGATGGAATATGGGGTCGCACAAAAAAATCAAAAATTTGATCTCCAGCAGGATCGAACTCAAGACATCAGAGGGGGCTAGAAGATTGGAAACCACTAGGCCAAAGTTCAAGTTTGAAAAAATAATTGAATTCTTTAATACTAATACAAAACATTTTAAAGTTCGAGGGGGCTCGAGCCCCCCTAGGCCTACTGTAGCTCTGCCCCTGCAGACGTGTGTGTTAAATTACAAATTTAGTCCACATAATTTTTATAAAGTTAGAATTTATATTTTATAATTTTAAATGTTAGAACTAATTTCTATAGTTTGATAAAATCTTCGTAAGGATTGAATTTGTGAGGTTTGTGAGGTTTTATAAAAAATTCTAACTTTTAAAATTATAGAAATTAAATTATAACTTTTTACCAATACTCAATTTGCAATAGCTGTCAACGAGTCAATGATGAACATTTTGGAACTAAAAAAAACTGAAACATTTTGAACTAAAAAAAAAAAAGGAACATTTTTTTATTTTTTTCGGAAGACATTGGCGCCGGTATGGAATAAAATATTGAGTTTGTCTTGACAGCCGTTGCGTTCAATGCAATCAAAGTAAATTGTTTAAAAAAAAAAAAAGAAAAATCAAAGTAAAAAAACAATTAAGTCACGTGCGCAGCCTTGTCTGACTTTGGAAATTTTAGGTTTCGGTGGTGAACAAAAGCTTTGAGACGTGTCGCCCACCTTTTGGCTGTGGTAACTCTGTTTTGGAAACATTGGTGTTTCCTAGAAAGAGTTTATACCCAATTTTAATTTATTGAACTTTTATCCTCTCAAAAAACAAAAAAAAAAATCTTTTATTTTTGCTGATCTTGATAATGGCTAAATTATACGAAATATATGGAACTTTGAGGTATATGCTTTTAGAATTTAAAAAGTTTTATTCTAAACTTTGAACTTTAAGATTGTTCCAAAAAATATCATTGAAAATCTATTTTTTTTTATTAAAATGATGAATTACTGCACGGCAACTGATGCATCAAAATTGAAATGCATACATTACATAATTTACAACATTATTCGTATAAATTGACGTGATAGTTGATGTGTAAAAATTGATTTTGTAAATGATGTTAACGAAATCTTTTGAGTTGAAATGAATGGTAAAAATGATCTTAATATTTATATAATTGAATTTGAGTTGTAAATTATGTTATGTACGCTTTTCAATTTTTACAATAAGTTGTCATGCCAATTTATGTCCTTCATTTTAACAAAAAAAAAAACTCCAATGGTACTTTTTGAAATAATTTTAAAGTTCAAGAATTAAAATGAAAATTTTACAAATTTAAGGGTATAATTGAAACTTATCCCAAATTTTAGGGGTATTTTGTATAATTTGACCTTTGATATTAAACTTTTAAAATGTCTATTTTAGCCTCTAAATCTTTTTAAAAAACAATTGTTTTGATCTTTTAAAAAAATAACACATTTTATGATTACTATTATTTTCTTCATTTGGCATTTGTTGATCTAATATTCGTTTCAATCCATTTAAGTAACCTCTAGAACATGTAACATTAGCATGCCAATAAATATAATTCAAAGTCATGTTATCCACTTGTTAAAAGAAAAATAAAGATAAATGACATTTTTTAAAAAGTTGAGGGCTAGTATAAACATTTTGAAAATTTTGGGACAAAATGAGATAAATCTATAAGGACTAAAATGAGATTTAAATTAACAAAATGTTTCAATTGAGGTACAATTTAATAGGTTTACTTTTAACTCATTTAATATGCGTTTGAGATTACTTTTGAGAAATATGCTTTTTAAATAAATATAGTTATTTCTATAAGAACCTTTGAAATAATTAGAGTGTGCTTAATTAGAGTATATCTTCATAAGTGAATTTAGATGATTAAAAGTATTTTTTAAGAAAATTATAATAATAATAAAATATTTAAAATATCATATTAATTTAAAATATCTTTTTGAAAAAATAGTTAAAAGATGATTATCCAAAAAGTGACTTTGAAGTGATTACTTGAAAATCTTTCAAATATGTAATATGAAGAAATATGTTTGTCACTAATAGAATAACTTTTAAATGCAACACAACCAAGCAAATTTGTTATTAAAAGATTTTAAAAAAAATGTAACTATCACAATTACTTTTTTTAAAGTACTTTATGAATAAATCATTCAACCAGAAGATATCTCAAACTCACCCTTAATATGGTTTCAAAAAGTTTATCATCGTCTTTCACATCCTTTGACTAAAGCTTAAAGTATCCATATATTTTATGTAAATAGTGACAAAGCTCTAATGTAATACGCTATTCATGGATTAATCTCAAAGTACAAAAAATTAATGGATATTATAAGTTTGATTTGAAAACGAGACTAATCATATATGGTCTTCCAATAAGAACAATGTTATAAAACCTAATTCAAATTCATGTTTTTTTTTTTTTAAACTAGACTTTCATTTTATTAAAACAAAATGGGACATCTAATTTAAAATTCACTTGTATTCACAAATAACTTGTCGTGTGGACTTTTTTTAATAGAAACGTCCGAAAATTTTAATTCAATTGAAAATTTTAAAATTATTTAACATTTGACTATTAAAACTAAACGTGTGTGGCTATGATTGCCTATGATTAAGATCATCAACATCAAAAATTTATTTATTTATTTTTTTAAACCAAGTATTGGACTTGATCCTTTCCATTTTTTGTTTATCAATGATCTATTCATTTTTAATAAACTTGGTAAGAAAATTAGTCCAAATTCTACAATAATTTGGCATATTTTATGGAACACTCTAGTTTTAAAATAATGACCTTAACCACTCCAATTTGACCGTTTGAAAATATATACATATATTATAAGCTTGAAACTTAAAAGTACTAAATAAAGTATAATATAGTTCTAAAACACGTCTGTTAGAAAATGTGCTGTTTAATAAAATATATATGTGGGTATGCGTTTCAAGAGAAACCTCATTAATTAAACTAAAATTTATTTATTTTCCTATTTCTTCCTCAGCTCCACCGTTGCGTTCCTTTTCAATGACACATCTTGTCTTTGGAATTCGTGCACATTATTATAAGAAAGAAATATTTAAAATGATTTGTTGTTTTAATTGAATTCTAAAGTTCTAGTAAATTATGACTATTTTTATCGAGTACAAGAGCAAGCAATAACGAATTATCTATAAGTACATATTATATAAGGTTATATAGTAACGATCATTTTACTTCATTAATTCACTGTAGTACCTATACAAAAATCTTTTGAAAGATCATTTTATTACTTGATGATAGAGCCAATGTTAGATAAGAAGGGGTGAAATGAAGCATGATCTATATCATTGTGATAATGGACAATATTACTTATATTTAGAATAATATAATTTATTTAAGTGAAAAATCAATTTTTACCTCTAAACTTGTCAAGTTGTATTATTTTTTACCTTAAACTTTCAATTTCATCAAATTGCATGCACCTCAAATAACTTATATAATAGTGTTGCAATCTTAACTTCTTTAATATGTATTACAATTTAAACCTTGTATAAGCTTTTGTTTGAAAGATAGTTAAAAAAAATATTCTCATATGCATTCAATGAATTATAAAACATATATATGGAACAATAGTGATAAGATTTTAAAGAAAAACAACATTAGAGTTAAATTTTTGTTGAAATTTGTGAATATTGACAAAGTTATTCAATGGTTAATTTTGTGCAAAGTTTGATCTTTTATTGAAATTAATGAGTTTATGGAGATATTTATATTACTTTTTGTTAAATTTAGCAAGTGAATTAGTGAAAATTGACTATAGGGTAAAAATTGCAACAATTGTCTAAGTTTAGGGTCCGATTTGATGAAATTGAAAGTTTAGGATGAAAATTGACACAACTTGACAAATTTAGGAGTGAAAATTGATCTTTTCCCTTTATTTAATAAATTAAATTTTAGGTTAGTCATAATATAGTAAGCAAACACCTATATGTCAACGCATGCATAGTTCAACTAATTAAGTTATTGTACTCTCAAGTTCTCAACTTAAAGGACATAAGTCCAAATCTCCACCTCACACGTTGTTAAATTATAAGGAAAAAAAATAAGACCTATATTATTAATTATTAAAAAAAAACTTCTAGAATGGAAAAAGAAAACACTTTCAAAATATCATTTTCTTGAAGGGGACGTTTTTTTATATTTTTATTTTTTCAAAAAAGACTCGAGCTTCCTTGCATCATTGCCACGTCAGCAAAATGACTCAATATGTTCTTAACGAGTCCAAAATTTCAAAACGAAACTATTTTTAAAAAAAATCCAAAATTTTACTTTGTTGTGATATTACATTTTCTCCCACGGAATTAGTTTAAGCAATAAAATAAAATATGGAGACCATTGGAAGTGAAGATTCTTGGTCGGCAAGGAAATTAGAAGGCAAAGTGGAATTTGGAATGCTAAAAAGGAGACAATTTTGGAGCCGTCCATGTCAAATTTTGCTAGCATCTCAAGGGCATCGGTAGCATGATGGAAAATTGCGTCCAAGCCATCGTAAAACTTTTTTTTTAAAGGAAAAAAAAAAGAGAAATATTCTTCACATTCTTTTTGGAATATATTTTAGTTAAATTATAAATTCAGTCTCTAGACTTTAAAATGTATCATATGTAAGTCCAAAAACTTTTAATTTTATGTGTAATAGGTCTATACACTTTTAAAATGTCAAATAGGTTCATAAACTTTCAATATTGTATCTAATAAGTATTTCACATATTCGTAATTCTTAAAAATTAACAAATCTATTATATTAGACATAAAATTGAATTTTGTATCTATTAGTATATTTCTTTTAGTACAACAGCACGTGGGGATGGGAGGTTTCGAGCCTCTGACCTTTTTGGTCGAGGCATATGCTTTAATCAGTTGAACTTGGCTCATGTTGATTATCTAATAGGACATTAAACTTTTAATTTTGTGCATATGTTTGTGAATTTTAAAAAATGTTGAATAGGTCAAAGACCTTATTAGATACAAATTTGAAATTTCAAAACTTATTAGACACAGAAACGAAAGTTTAAGGATTTATTAGACACTTTTTAAAGTTCAAAAACTTGTATGAGACACCACATTAAAAGCTTAGAAATCTATTTGACATAACTTGAAATTAGTCTATATGACATGATTTAATTGTCATGTTATGTCACATAATTCTTAATCAATAAAATTTACTAGGTCACATAAGCATTAAACTAACAAAGTTAACGATAATTTTTTTTTTGAAATAAGTCAATGACAAATATCTATTAAACATAAAATCTGAAATTATAATTTGTTAATGTCTGGGACTAAATTTAAATTTGACTTAAGTAACAAGTTATAACTATTATTTGACAAAGAGATTAATCCATATTTATTTGGTTAAATTTCCAAAACAATGGATATTGTGTGGGTGGGTTAGACTTTGTGTTCATAAGGGGCATTTAGGGAATAAATAAATATTGAGGTGCACTGAATGAAGTTAAAAAATATATATATGGTCAATTGAGTAAATCAATTGTATCCAAAATTCAATTTATTGACTTTGATTTCATAGTACAAGAATAAAAGATATATCAAGATAAACACATCATTGTAAATATTTATTTAAAAATAACGTGTGTATTAAAATTAAGTCTTTAATTTATTTCTTCAACTAGCAATTTTGAAACTCCTACACTCCAATTCTCTTGATATTTGTCAATGATGTGACATAGACAATGTACCTAGAATTCTTTGATCTTACTTGTCAAAATGGTTGATTTAAAGGCCAACAATATCAAGTTCATGGAAAAATGAAGATTTTGGCATGATTAGTGGATTCTTATTTTCGTTCACACATTAACATCAAAGGCACTTTGATAAAAAAAAAAATAATAATAAATTATCAAACTTTGGATCTTAAGCACTACCCATCGAGCTAGCTATATATACAAGTTAAAATATTATTTTGGTTACTGTACTTTGAGATTTATTTTATTTTAGTTCATCTACTTTCAAATGTTTAAATTTTGTCTATGTACTTTCAATAAATATTTAAAATTATCATAATTGTTTGGAAGTTAATTTTTTTAATATATAATTTGATAAAATAATAATAATAATTTTCATTCAAGAAAACACATGTAATGAAAGAATATATATATACTTTTAGAAAAGAAGAGTAGAGACTAATATTTTAAGATTTATAGAAAATACAAAAATTAAATTTGAACATTTGAAAGTATAAGGTCTAAAATAAAATAAAATCTCAAAATATTTGTTGCCAAAATGATATTTTAATCAAAAAGTTTTTGTAATAATCTCCATCCACATATTTAAACTAAAAAAAATCAATTAATTTGTTTTATGTCGTGGAAGCAAATTATCCAACCAAATGCACCAACAAATTATTTGCAAATATTACCGAAACTTTAGTTTTTTATATGTTATCTTATCCACACCACATTTGCCAAATTTCGCCCCTAAATCTCTTATAAAAAAATATATAATAAAATAACAATATCACTTAGTACGGGGGAAAAAAATATAGACACGAAAGCTTGAAAGCCACATTTTAGATCAAAAGGAAAGATACAAGAAGCTAACAAGTTCGCTTTCAAGTTAAGAAAAAAGGGTTGGGTCATGTAATCACATGTTATGACCAAGAATTTCAATGGAGGATATATCATTATTGGTTCACATAAGAAATGAAACTAAGAAAAAATAATAATAATAAATTACCTCGTTTGGTTTCCAGTTAAGCTCATGAACTTTTATGTTCGTGTCTATTAAGTTCGTGACCTTTAAAAAGTATTTAATAGGTCTCAAAACTTTCAAATTTATGTATAATAGATCTCTAAATTTTGAAAATGATAAGTAGGTCCCTAAACTTTCTTTATGTCTAATGAATCCTTGCCATATTCAATGATTTTTAAAATTAATGAATCTATTATACTTAAAATTGAATTATGTGTCTAATAGGACATTAAACTTTTAATTTTGTGTCTAATTGGTTAGTAAATTTTTTAAAATATTGAATAGGTCAATAACTTGCTAGACACAAAATTGAAAGTCATAAACTTATTAGACACAAAATTGAAAGTATAGATACTTATTAGACACTTTTTAAAGTTCAGAAACCTGTTAGCTAGATACAAAATTGAAACTTTAGAGATCTATTTGACACAAACCTAAAAGTTTAGCAACTAACTATTTGATTTTTAGTTTTTGAAAATTGTGCTTGTTTTCTCACAATTTCTTTATTATGGTTTCTATCTTTCTTAAGGAAACATTTGAGTTTCTAGCCAAATTTCAATAATAAAAACAAGTTTTTGAAAACTACTTTTTTTAGTTTTCAAAATGTGGGTTGATTTTTTAAAATATATGTAAAAAGTAGATAAGAAAACATGAAAACCCATAGGTGAGAGTAGTATATATAGGCTTAATTTTCAAAAACCAAAAACCAAAAACTAAGGTCTCATTTGATAACCATTTGGTTTTTGGTTTTTGAAAATTATGCTTGTTTTTTCACAATTTCTCTTCATCTTCTCTACAATGATTTCCATCTTTCTTAAGGAACCATTTGAGTTTCTAGCAAAATTTCAAAAACAAAACAAGTTTTTGAAAGCTACTTTTTTTAGTTTTCAAAACTTAGCATGATTTTTGAAAACATAGGTAAAAAGTAGATAAGAAAACATAGAAACCCATATGTGAAAGTAGTATTTTTAGGCTTAATTTTCAAAAACCAAAAACTCAAAACCAAATGGTTATCAAACTTAGACTTGTAATTTATCTACATTTTTTTTATATAGTTCAACAATATGTGCGGGTGAAGATTCGAACCTTTTTACATTTTTAGTTGATGTTATAATGTCTTAACTAGTCGAACTATATATATATATTTTTAATTCAACAACATGTGAGGGTGAGAATTGATCCTTTGACTTTTTTAGTTGAAAATATATGTTTTAACCAGTTGAACTATACTCAAGTTGGTAACTATGTTCAAGTTGCCATAACAAAAAATGTTGTGATAATTTTCAATATTATATCTCTTGAATGGTCGTAGTTTATAAGAACCAAAAACTCATTTTACCAAGGGGCTCGTAGATATCATTAAAAATTAAAAATTTAAGGTAGAAAAAACTGCAAAACTAAAAAAAAAAAACCAATGTCAAATTTTATTGAACCATATCTATACAATCGTTGAATCTTTAATACAACAGAAAAAAAGGTTATATCGAATTGAATTGAATAGATACATTTTTCCCTTGATAGATTTTTAAAAATAAAAATAAATTTATTATTATATTTTAAATCCTTTGATAGATCTTCATATAATAAAATTTAGCTTGTAATTATCTTTTTTTTTTCCTTAACTATATGCAGTTGATCACAAATTGGGAAATTGTTAAGATGAAAAATTGCTGGATTGCATGGTTGGAATCTTGAAATTATTGTTCATGCACATTTTAATATATCAATTTTTTAATTCAAATAATATGTAAAAATTCAAACCTATACTCTTAAAAAAAAAGTTACTAATGCTTTGATCAGATGAGCCATACTCAAGCTAACTTTTAACCCATGTTATTTCTTTGATTTTTTTTTAAAAAATATTATTCTGAGCGTCACCTAATAATTTAAGCATCATAATGATAGAAAAATATGTATAAGTTACTTAAAATAAAGAAAAATAGAAAATGAAGTCAAAATTGAACTAAACTAAATTTATCCAAGGTCGATTCTCCTCTAGTTAATGAGTAAGTGAATTGAATAAACTTTCGCTATCAATCGAAATCAACTATTCCTAACTCTCAAGGTTGTTAAAAAGAAAGGTCAATCTTGGAAGGGACACTCCTTATCCACCCCTAAAGTAATCTCTCAAAATCATAGAGTTCAAACCCAACCCATGAATAGAGACACCCCTTTGAGATATAGTCAATCAATTAGGCAGCTAGATTAGATCAGTCACATCTTGGGTTCCAAGTTGGAAACATTTTTGGTATAGGCATGCACAATCTAATGAAAATCTATATCACAATCAACAATTTCCAAATACATGTATCTAGTTCTAAATAAATCTATACTTAGACTTTTTACTCTTAGTACATCAACTATACTCCCAAATATTACTTTTTTCTTATGCCCTGCAAACGTACGTCTCATTCTCGATAATCTTACTTCTATTACTTTTTTTAAAATTAATATTATATCTCTACATACAAATACAAACTTGTTTGTTGTCTCTATATATCTATTACCATCTCTCGTTGAGTTATTTCTGACTGACTTCTCTCTACATACAAAACCTTTGAAATCATGTAAACCTAAAATGGATTGTTCCCTCAAGATCTACAATCAAAATTAAAATCATTCTCTCTCACTTATACACTAATCAACAAACAATACCTTAATTTCATTCAATTTTGAGCGGGTTGCTACATTTTTCTAAAATATTTTCAAATGTGTAATTTTATAAGAGTATAATTTTTAAAAAATAATTTATAAATATAGGGTTTTTTTAAAAAAAAAAAATACTGATCACTAATTGATTATGGTAACCAACCTGAGTATAACTAAACTGGTTAAGATATATACTTTCGACTAAGAGGTCAAAGACTTACGTAATTGTAATCAATATATTGTTGTTTTACATGACAATTATTGACTTGCATAATCGTTGATCACTCACTATTATTATATGGTATCACCCATTGATGTTTACTATATTATTTTTTTCTATTTTTATAATATTTTATGAATAATATTTGACTGTATATTGGTGTGCAAAATCTTCTTGCACACCACCATTAAATGGTTGACAATTAGGAGATAAAAAACACAGTTAGGATAGAGGAAGGTAGAAAATATTTTATCTCTCCTGGTTGTCAACCATTTACTAGTGGAGATTCCTACACATCGATATGCAGCCAAGTATTGCTTATATTTTATCTCAATTATGCTAGGTCTATTGTCATCGCGGTCGGGTGAAGCGGATTTCATAGTAGGCAAAGTTTGGGGCATAGTGGGCTAATTATGTCCCTTAAGTGACTATTTTCAACATCATGGTGGGCCGCTCCCACCAACCCATTTTAATGTAGCTCAATGACTTTTCATTTTCTTTTGGAACCTCTCTTTTTCACTTCTCTTCCTTAAAATTGATTTAAGTGGCCTTTCACCCTTTATTCTCCATCTTTAAAACTTTGATTTTGTAGTAGTGTGCTTGAAAGTACTTTGATCAAAAGAATGTTTATTTCAAGTACTTCAATCAACTTTTTTGTTTGTTTTGTTGTGATATTTTAAGAGTGTTTTTAATTCTAATGAAAACAAATTCGAAAATGTGATATTTACTTCACAAATATATATAGAATTGACCCATATTTTTTAAACAAATTGAGGGAGTATGGATTAGAACTAGAAAGATATTTAAGTGGGAAAAGTTAATATGTAATAAATTAGAGTAAGAAAGCATGTGTAGAAAGAGATGTGTGTAGCAGTCAAGGAGTTGGTGATAGAAAGTGTTTAGGTAAATAAAAAATAGTTGGAGAAAATATGTGTGTGTAATTAAGCTATAAAAGAGAAATGAAAAAGACGAGCTAATGGCAAAAAGTTTGTGAGGATGGTAATTAGCACAAGAAAATGTGTGTCGTACCACCAATTCGAGCATAGCACTCTGATTAAGACATTCATTATCATTCAAAAGGTTGATGATTCGATTCCCACCACTGCAATTATTGAACTCAAAAAACAAAAACAAAAAAAGAAAAAAAAGAGATTAACAATATAATACTTTAAGCGAAAGAAAACCAATACAACATTTGCTTGCTTGAAAAATACTTCTAATTAACATTGAGCTTCAGAATTGCATAACTATGTTACTCCATTAATTAAAATTGGAAAATTCATCATCTAAATCCACGAAAACTTGTTGGTTGGTGTCCAAGTGAGTCTGAAATTACAACCAAAGGCTTCCCAAAGGTCAGAGACCAATCTAAAATACTTAACTTGAGTCCAAAAGGATGTATAAGGCACTAAAGCTTACCGAACTTTACTAAATAAGCTCGAATGCGTGTTGAGAGTGTTCGAGTAGGATCGAAATGGTTTGAAACTGCAAATAGAAGGCTCCCACACGTTAGAACCTAAGCTACAACACTTAAATTAATTTGCGAAAGGTATAAAATGTGGCAAAACTTACCGATCAGCTCTAAAAGGATTGAAGGGCTTACTGGGCTATGTTCGACGAGGTTCAATTTTGCGAATTAGAACACTTTAGACTATGGGTAACTCGATTCTAGGCTATTCGAGTTATGGGTCACAACCAAAAGTGTTCAAAGCAACAAATGAAGGGTATCTAAGCGTTAGAAGCTGATTTACAACAATTTAAAAGAGTTCGAAAGGGTGAAGAACACGTTGAAACATACTGAAAGAGGTCGAAACCTCGCTGGTCGGTGTTTGACAACATTCAAAAATGTGAATCCGACCCTCACGACCTATGGGTAATTTGAATCAAGGAGGAATGGAGTGTGGGTCACAAATCGAAGTGATTTTACCATCTCCACATGTTTCTTTTTTCTGTGAGTTCAACAAAATGTTGGGTTGGAGATTCGAACCTTTGATCTTTTTGTCAACGATATGTCTTAACTAATTTAGTTATGCTCAAGTTGGTCCCACATGTTTTTTTTTAAATCGAGACTCCACATGTTGTTGAACTAAAAAAAATCATTTATAATTAATAATTATCCTGTAAAGATGATAATATAAATCAATTATTCCTATCTCAAGCCAACCTAAACATAACACTCAATTATTGGTTAAGACATATCTTTTGACCAAGAGATTAGAGGTTTGATTCTCTTCATCCCATTTTCTGTTGAACTCAAAAAAAATTCTACCCATCTCACAATAGAAGTCGAAAAAAAAATGTTAAAACATGTTCAATAGTCATGAAAAAAGGTTAGACAATTCAATAAAATCTTGCTAAATGTTTAAGCATAAATATTTTAACGTGAATGATTGAATATGAAATTAATCAAAACTTGAAGAAGTAACGAATATATATTTTTAAATTATTAAAAAAAAAACACAAATATTTTTTTAACTGTAGGGAAAAGTTAGATATAAGAATAAAATTTAGAAACCAAAACTATATTGAACTAAAAAAAATCCATCGTTAAGAAAAAAAAGACAAAATGAGCATATATTAGCGATAATTGACATGTATTTCTTGAATAATGAATGTAATTAATATAATATATTATAAATTTACATAAAAAAATCAACAACTACGTGATCTAAATAATGAATATAAGAATTTCTACCAATTTGGACATAATTTAGTAAATAAAATACTTATTGCATTTTTTAAGGTTGAAAGTTATTCTCTCTCATCTCTACCATTATTGAACTAAAAGAAACAAAAAAGTTAGAATTTCGAATAAGATAAAATTTTGTTTATTTTAAATTAAAAGATTAGAGATCAAAACCAATGAATGCGAAATGGGGAATCACGTTTAATTTTGGCTACATTTATGTTTTAATTCTTAACGTTTGAGTATTTTTTTTTCATTATAGCATATATTGTTTAAAATATTCAATTTAGAACCTTACATTTTAACAAAATCAAGTCATCTTATAAAGGAAGGTCTATAATTCATTATCCAAATTTATAAGGTCCCGTTTGATAATCATTTGGTTTTTAATTTTTTGTGTTTTGAAAATTAAGCTTGTTTTCTCTCAAATTCTTTAAAATGGTTTTCATCTCTCTTAAGAAAACATTTGAATTCTTAAACAAATTCCAAAAACAAAAACAAGTTTTAAAATTCTTTCAAATTCTCTATAATGATTTTGAAAATTTTTTGTGTTTTGAAAATTAAGCTTGTTTTCTCTCAAATTCTCTATAATGGTTTTCATTTCTCTTAAGAAAACATTTGAATTCTTAGACAAATTCCAAAAACAAAAACAAGTTTTAAAAACTACTTTTTTTGGTTTTCAAAAACTTGTTTTTGTTTTTGGAATTTGACTAAGAATTCAAGGGGCGTTTGGAGCACCATTTCGAAATTAGAACCCTTAGAATCGGAACCCTGAATGGTTTGTTCTGGGGGGTTTGAAACCCTAAGAATCAAAAAACAGTGTTTGGGGTGCAGTGTTCTGAAACTTGAGAATCAAAAAACAGTGTTTGGAGTGCACTGTTCAAAATCATGAGATTGTGTTTCAAGCCCATTGAGTTTTGAACATAGTGGCCCAAACATCGTTTTGGGTATGGATTTCAAAACTATCCAAACCCAACACGGTGATCTAAACGCCCCCCAAATGTTTATTTAAGAGAAATGAAAACCATTGTAGAGAAATTGAAAGAAAACAAGCTTAATTTTCAAAAACCAAAAACTAAGGTCTCATTTGATAACCATTAAGGCCCCGTTTGATAACCATTTGGTTTTTGGTTTTTAGTTTTTGAAAATTAAGCTTGTTTTCTCGCAATTTCTCTACAATTGTTTTCATCTCTCTTAAGGAAGCATTTGAATTCTTAGCCAAATTCCAAAAGCAAACACAAGTTTTTAAAAACTATTTTTTTTAGTTTCCAAAACATGGCTTGGTTTTTGAAAACATATATAAGAAGTTGATAACAAAACAAGGAAATCCATAGATGGAAATGATATTTATAGGCTTAATTTTCAAAAATCAAAAACTAAAAACCAAATGGTTATCAAACGGGGCATTAGTTTTTGGTTTTTGGTTTTTGAAAATTAAGCTTGTTTTCTCCCAATTTCTCTATAATGGTTTTCATCTCCCTTAAGGAAAGATTTGAATTCTTAGCCAAATTTTAAAAACAAAAACAAGTTGTTTTTGATTTTTTTTTTTTTTAGTTTTTAAAACATGGCTTGGTTTTTGAAAACATAGGTAAAAAGTAAATAACAAAACAAGTATATCTATAGGTGAGAATAATATTTATAGGCTTAATTTTAAAAAACCAAAACAAAAAATCAAATGGTTATCAAACGGGGCATAAGAAATTAATTAACACTTTGACTTTTTCTCTTTTAAGTAGCCTAATTTCTAATTTAAATTTATGTAAACCCACTAAGCTATCATATCATATATGTTTATCATAAATAAATTTTATCATTCATCAAAAGAAGGGGTATGATTGAAAAATGTTAAAATGTAAAGGATTAAATTGATTTTTTTTACTAAAGTGAGCTTAACTCAACAGTAATTGTCATGTACTAACTCCTTTGAGGTCGAAGATTCGAATCCTCATTCCCCATATTTGTTGTACTAAAAAAATAATTAAAATTTTTTTATACTATAAAGACGAAATTGAAAAAAAAAACTCAATATTTCTAACTAAAACAATATTTAACCTTTATTTTAATTACTTAAAAAAAAAAGAGTAATGATAAAAAATATAGATATAACTTAACTATTAAAATATATATTCAGACCAAAAATTTAGATGTTCAAATTTCCACCAGATCTCAACTAAAATTATGAAAGACACAAATCCACTCATCATTACTCACTCAATTGCATTATTCACAAAATTACCCAAAAAAAAAACACAGAATTTGGGAGTTTACCCAAGAGAGTAGTCACAAGATTGGTCAAACTGTAAAGCGACTGGCAATGGTGTCTGTGTTTTCAAATTCATTCAATCCCATGGCTAAATTTAGATCACTGACATTGCCACTACAACTCATGATAATTGCTAACAAAGAAATACCCCCAAAATTATCCATGTCAAACCCACTGACCTTGATCACACACAGAATTAAAAAACAAAAGCAAAAGGTAAGTAATAATTGGCCAATGGAAAGTTGAAGATTTCCACGCAAAAAGAAAGGCTTTCTTGAGATTGGCTCTCAGCCGAAACGTCTCTCTCTCTCCTAACCTTTCGCACACTTGAATCCAGTAATACACGAGCGCCACCTCATATCCCCCACCATCTTCGTCATCAAACCGTCTACTGTGTTTACTTTGCTTCACCTCAGACTTTTACAGAGCCCCAACTGTAAGAAAGCGCTTCCATGCCGATTATCTACTGCAATTGTTCTTGATTTTTGTTCCAAGTTTGTGATTGGGGGAGGGGGGGCCTTCCAATTTTTCCAATTCTTCCAATTTGGACATCTGGGTCTCGCTCGTTTGAGGTCAAATACGTGCTGCCAAGTCCCTGATATGCCAATTTGACTTGTTTTGGGTGATTTTGACATCTGGGTATTGTTGGTTTGTGATGAGTTTTGTGGTTCTTTTTTGACGGTTTACCGGTTTCGTAGTTATAGGGAGTATTCTGCATCATTTGGGTAAATTTGATTTCGTGGTCTTTCTGGGCTGATGGTAAACGAGGTATACTTTGCTTATCAGTTCGATTGACTTTCCAGTTGATTAGGATCTTTCTCTGAATTTGATCTCTTTGGTTTTTGGGGCTGGTGTTGAGTTCCATGACCCAAAAGGTTGTGGCTGACATTCGGATGATCCTGTAGCTAGGTGGTTTTTACTTATTCCTTGATGTCCTATTAGCTTCCTTTTCATGGCTGATACTTGATTATATCTTCTCTTCGAGGCTTCTTGCTATTTTTTTCCTGGTATCATCGGTTGCTATGCTTATTTCTGAAACTTCTTCGAGTATTTGCTTATAGTTGATTAGCTAGGCTTTTGGGTTCTTTTGATTTTGGTGTCTTAGACTTTTCTAGGTGATGGTTGTAGGGGGATTAGACCAGGCTAGTTGTGAAAGAAATGAGAAGAAAGTGGCGAGTGGGATGCCGGGTTTCACTTCAGAGATATCCATTTGTAACCAACTGTAAGTTCCTCCCCTTATATTTGCTCATTGCTGCGCCAAGTCATGTTAAGTTTTAACTCTCAGGCTACTTGTTCTGTTGTTCCTGTAATACTAAGAACACGAAAACCAATTTCTGAGCCGTGGTTTGCTTGTTGACTTGCTGCATTCAAACATAATGATTGGTTCAATTGTTAGTTAGGCTCTAGTTTTTGGACGGGAAATAACTTGCAGAAGTGCTACTTCTTGCGCAGTTAGTTGCAAGTTCATTTGGAACATGGACCAAGCTTTTAGATGCAACGATGACTTATCATTGCTTTGGAGCATATTCTTTGTGGAGCCCGTACTGTTTTTTGTTTATCACTAGCCAAGAGCTTCTTCCTTGTATATATATGTATTTTTCCCACTTTCTTTGGCCATTGCTCCTTCTTTCAGCCGTAATTATCAATTTTTCGCAATAGTGCCTTTGGCGCCTCCCTTGGTTCTTCACCTTTAAAACGTTGGAAGTTGCTAAAGTTTCGTCTTTCTTAGTCTCCACTGTAACCAACACAGTAACCACAATCTGTATTCAGATTACCTTAATCAAACTTGGTGGATATAACTTCTTGCAGAGGCCACAATTTGGTATCCTCATCATTAAAGAAAAAGGAAGGCTGAATTACATTTCCAACCCACCTCTAACAACAACTAATTAGTTTTACTGTTCTGTTTTTTAGCTTCTTCTTGGTTTATTAGGTCTAATCTCTTTCATAACTACTATCTTTCTCTTATACAGACCATATAGTGTTTTTCTTACAACTCCTTTGGTCCTTTTGACCTTATATATTTCGTTTAATTCAAAGAAATTGTATCTTATCTAAGAAAAAAAGAGGTATTTATAGCCTTATTTTATGTCTGCTAAATGGAATCGGGTGGAAATTCTTCAAAGAGAAAACACACGAACACACATTTACTTGTGTATACATGCCTCTTTTTTTGGGTAGTAATATGTTGAACTCTTGATGCAGAAACTGTGTTTTAAACCCCTGTTAATAAGAGGCCAAACCGTTGCTTGTAACCTTCTATACTGGAACCTTTAGTAAGGTGAGTTCTATTTGATTGCTGGTTTTGTGTCCTCTTATAAGTTTCTCTACCTCTGTTTTCTTCCCCTGTAATGAGCAAACAAAACTTGGAAGTTCGTTTGTTTATAATCCAATTATCTTAGTCTCACACACACACACTCAGCATTCACACTCACACATTGTGGCGATTTATCTAGAAGTTCACTTATTATGGTCTTGTATAAGCTTCAATGTTAATACCTTGTAGCTCTGTAGTTTTTTTTTTTTTTTTTTCAAATGATGACTTAAAGCATAGTTATTATGTTAAAGGATCAATTGGGAATTTTAGAATCCATGTACTCTGTAGTCCTTTTCAGTCATACTGCCACAGCACTTCCCATGCAGTGATGCCTTTGGTTTCCATATCTTGCAGTATTACAGAGAACCTCAAAGTATATGCCATGACTGATGTTAGTCCAAGGACCGACATCTCTACAGATGTCGACACAGATGACAAAAACCAGAGGGTAATATGTCTTTCATATTCAAATAATGTGATACTTTGTCATTTACAAGATTAAGATTATTACGCAATATAGGGTATATGGACTTTGTTTAGGTTGTAATGGTTGACTTGGTTGATTTTTCTATGCACTGCATAGATTTGTTAATACTATGCTTCATATTTAGTTCCTGGGAAAAGGGTTGGTGTATTTCTGCACTAATATTTATATTTTTTCTCCCACATTTACAGCTTGATATGGGCCAGCGTAATGCTGTTCTGGCTTCTGATTCCAGTGATAGAACAAAAGATAAGTCTGATCAGAAGGTTGTACTAGTCTATTAGTTATGTAGTTGATATCCAAGATTCATCTACTTGGCTGTGATGACCTTGTGTGACAAAAATGGATTATTATCTTTTTCAGACTCTACGTAGGCTTGCACAAAATCGTGAAGCTGCCCGAAAAAGCCGACTACGGAAAAAAGTATGGCTCAATATTTTCCATTCTGTTTTTATTACAATCGTGGCACATTGTTGCCATTGCTATTATTTTGTTCAGAAATAGAAGCTTATAATTACTTAAGTCAGGTAAAATTTAAATGTAGAAAATGCCCAAGAGTCTGTTATAATTGAAGGGAAAAAGGATTAGGGAAATAGATGGCCAACCAATTCTTCAATTGATTTACTCAAACTGCACCAGTTCAGGTGGAGGTGAAGGAAAACGTTGCTGCACCTTATCTTGAGTTTTAGACCACCTAATGCTGACCTCCAGTAAAATGATTGAAGTTTCTTTAAGTATTTGTGATTCCACACGTCCTTACAAAGGGAGGGAAAAGGAGCTCTGTTTACATTATTGATCTTCTGAACGGGGCAGCAAGTAAAACCTTTTGTACCGTGCAAGATAAATGCCTCTTTCTTTATCCCCTTCCTCATCATTAAATTTAAGACTTCATTCTTCCTATGATTCTTGTCTTGTGTTTTTGGCTAAATTGACGGCTTTGAGGATATTTATTTGATCGAATGACCTCATTAGATGTTTAACTACTTAATATTGGCATTTTGGAATATCTGATGAGCTGTTTTCTTCTTCTTGTTTTTTTTTTAGAAGAGAAACAAATTTCATTTATAAATGAAATAATGGGGTAAAAACCCCAAAACGCCTATCGGTGGATTACATGAAAGTTCTTCAATTTAAATTAAAGAAGATAGGCTATAGTCAATAAAAGGGTGTTTAAATTTACACCAATACAAGGCATGAAAAAGAATCAAATCCATAAAGCAATCAAAAGTAGAGGAGGTGTCCCTAAGAATTCTTCCATTCCTTTTGCCCCAAAGATACCAAAGAAAAGCCCTATTGAGAGCTGTTTTCTGCTTCTTTGATTCCCTTATTCATGTTTGCTCTACTTCTATCTAATCTTTATGTGTGGATCTTTCTTCCTTTTTGTGTATCTTTAGACCTTGTGCATGTATTATTTTTTGAGGCTGGTTTACTCTGTTGTTTTGCAAATGGTAGCGGCTTTCGTACCTCTAGATTTTTCGATGAAAGCTGGTCTATAACATTTCTTCCTGACCTTACAAATAAACCTCAGTAATAAAGATTGCTTGGTCAGTTTAAAATAACAACTGATAATGAGTACATCTCTAAATCCTACGTTTTTTCTTGACCTGCAGGCATATGTTCAACAGCTGGAGAGCAGTCGTTTAAAGTTGAGCCAACTAGAGCAGGAGCTTCAGCGAGCACGGCAGCAGGTTGCCTGCATTTCCTTTTCATGATTATTTTCTTTCCTAAGTATTTTGTTTCTCTTTTGTTCTCTACCTCTCAAGTTTGAATCTCTTCGAATTGCCTATAAATTGTGTCCCTCTGTTTAGGGAATCTTCATATCAAGCTCAGGAGATCAGGCCCATTCGATGGCTGGAAATGGTATTTTAATTATCTTGAATCATGATATTTACTTTCATGAGACAACCTGAAATTTGAGATATGATTATGTTAGTCTGTGAGAGACATTGTAATCTGACATGATTATTGACCTAACACAGTTTCATTTATCTCTTGCATTATCGTTGGTGAATTCCTGAATAACATTAGCCATAATTAATATTTGCAAGGTTAAATTACAGGCTTAGCCCCCGAAATTTCATGTTTGTGTCTAATAGGTCCTCGAATTTAAAAAGTATATAATAGGTTCCTGAACTTTCAAATTTTATGTCTAATAGGTCGCTGACATATTCAACATTTTTTAATGTTAATGAATCTACTACACATGAAATTGAATTTTGTGTTCTAATACGACATTAAAATTTCAATTTTGTGTCCATTAGATTCATGAATTTTAAAAAAATATCAAATAGGTCAATGACCTATTAGACACAAAATTGAAAGTTGATGGACTTAGACAAAATTGAAAGTTTAGAGACTTATTAGACGCTTTTTAAAGTTCAAGAACCTATTAGACACGAAGGTGAAAGTTCATGACTCATTAGACACTTTTTGAAGTTCAAGGATTTATTTGACACAAACTTGAAAGTTCAAGAATTGAACTTGTAATTTAACCTATATGGAGAATACACTTTGATTATGTAACCTTAACAACTTTGTGGTAGTAAGTGCATTTTTTTGAGCTATCTTTTCAGTTTGAAGTTGCATAGCATCAGCTACTTGACATTTGCAGGGGCCATGGCATTTGATGTGGAATACACCCGTTGGTTGGAAGAACAAAACAAGCAGATCAATGAACTGAGAGCAGCAGTAAACTCTCATGCAAGTGATACTGAACTTCGAATGGTTGTCGATGGCGTCTTGCTTCATTACGATGAGGTTTTTCGGCTAAAAGGCGTCGCTGCAAAGGCTGATGTTTTCCATTTATTGTCTGGCATGTGGAAAACTCCTGCTGAAAGATGTTTTTTGTGGCTTGGTGGTTTCCGTTCATCAGAGCTCCTAAAGGTGTGCTCATTTTGATGCTTCATACTCCATTGGTGTGGGGCAGTTCTGAAAAATCTTTATAGTTGGGAACTTCATAGAACAAATATGTAGACGAAAGATATGTTTAAACTTTTGCTAGTTTTTGTTATTTCATTTATCAATTTTTGCTTTTTAAGTTGATCATTTTCATGATAGCATTAGCAATGTACAGCATGCCCAAATGTTTAACACAAAATATGTAACTGCTTTAACTGATGTTTTGATGTTAATACCAGTATGAAGTAAAGCTCTGAGTTTTAAGCCTTACTAAAACTGATTCGTTTCGTTGCAGCTTCTTGTCAATCAATTAGAGCCCCTCACAGAACAGCAGTTGCTGGGTATATCCAACTTGCAGCAGTCCTCACAACAGACTGAAGATGCATTGTCACAAGGCATGGAAGCATTGCAACAATCGTTGGCTGAGACGTTGTCCAGTGGATCTCTTGGCTCCTCGAATACGTCAGGCAATGTGGCAAACTACATGGGTCAAATGGCCACAGCCATGGGTAAACTTGGGACTCTTGAGGGGTTTATTCGCCAGGTATGCTTAACATTTTCTTAAACTTATCCCCCAGCACCCTTAAGAGAGAAGAAAATGCATTCTGCCATCTATCTTCCCATGAAGTTCTCAAATGGGAACCCATCTTTTCTTGCATACAACGTTCGAATCTAGATTTAGATCTCATATTCAGGCTCTGACTCACATGTCTCTTTACATATCCGTCCTTCGACAATCGAGGATTAAGTTCGAGTCTGAAGGGTCTTTGCATATCTTTCTATTCAAAATGGATGTACTTATACTAACTAGGAACCCCGTTCTGCTTCACTTGTTAGCCAAAAGTCTTTCCATTCTACTGCTATCTAAAGATTTTCATTATTGCTTTCTTTTCTCCCTCTCCTTGTTTGGGATTGTGGGGTTCAAAAAAACATAACAGGCTGACAATCTACGACAACAGACATTACAACAAATGCATCGAATATTGACAACTCGTCAGTCAGCTCGTGCACTTCTTGCAATCCACGATTACTTCTCCAGACTACGAGCTCTTAGTTCCCTATGGCTTGCTCGTCCAAAAGAGTGAATAGCTTTTTGATTTCTCCCTAAGTATATTGACAAAAGCATTAGAATAACAATTTAACAATTGTTGCTTTAGTTTTCATTTTTCATTTGTGTGCATGATTATATATGGTATCAGTCTTGTGATAATCTAGAGATGAACTTGTAATAATCTGTATGTATCATTGTATCTGTATGTTATTTAATGCTGAGTTTCTTTTTTGATAGAAAACAATTCTATTCCTCCAAAAGAGTGTATAAAAGATAGGATGCTTAGAGATTGTGGGAGGAAGATGGTTGCAAAAATGTCTAGAGAAACATATTTGGTCCTATTGGAGGGAGGACTGCACTTCTCCTTTTTGCCATATAATTTCCCTTATTATCGAAGACTACAACGATGTTTGACTCATAGTTTGAATCAACCTATAGTTGGGAATCTTAGTTTGTATGATTAGGTTTGAAATGTGCAAATTCACATTATATAGAAACCTAATTTATGTAACTTGTTAATGTATGATTAGTAGATTTATAATTTATATAGGTCAATACATAAATCTATACCATATAAACTCAGGCTTCTAAAGTGTGAGTTTATAGGGATCAAAGATCAAATATGAGCTTGACTTCTTAACTTCGAGTTATGAATCTAACTCTCACAACCAAGCTTTTGAAAGATGGATGAGAAAGTTGGATCTGAAGAATTTTGGCCCTGTTTGAAAGGATGGGTATGTGAGTGATATTTAGGAGCACCAAATACAGCAGTTGAAAACAAAAAAAAACCTATTCCACAAAGCAGTGGAGAGCGCACACCACTAAGAGCATAGAATATTCAAATGTGGTATTCCTCTTTCTTTGCAAGTGTGGGTGAAAAATAATAATTCCGAATCGTTAATACAATATAACTGTCAATTTCATGAATGTAAAAAGTTTTTCTTTCTTGCATCCAATGAGCTTCACAAGATTACCAACTTTTTTGTTATACTTGGTTTCTTAAATTTGCTTTTGCTGAATCGAACTCAGTGACAGTTATTAATAATAATAATAATAATAATAAAAACTTTAACACATTCAAGGAAGGTAGTACATGCGAATTAATGCTAGACATGCTCACTTTGGCAATACAAGAATCTCTTAATAGCTACATAAATACATTATCTCAAAATTGAGGTGCATTTTTATCTCTAGCATTCTTGCCCTGTAGCCTTTTGACTGGTTGTAACAGTCACCCTTATAAACATTTTTCTTTTGTATAGAAACAACATAAGGGAATATATTCCAAAAAAAGGCTATATAGCTTAGGGCCGAGGGTAGAGATCACCCCCTCCTAGCAACTATCTAAGTAGAGCCTACCAATCGCTACTAACCTTCATTAGACTATAATTAATTACAAAAGAATTTTTGTGTAAGGCAATCCACCAAGAGGCCAAATTTTGTACATGATTACAAAAAAGATCGAAGCGTAAGGACTAAATTACAAATTTGTACATGGTCACCTCTATAAACATTATAGGTTAAATTACAAATTTGGTCCTTGTGGTTTGAAGAAAGTTATAATTTAGTCCTTATAGTTTTAAAAGTTAAAATTCGTCACTATAGTTTGATAAAACCCTCATAAATAGTCTCCTAAACTAAATTCTAACTTTTTTCAAACTATAGAGACCAAATTTGTAATTTAACCTAACATTATAACTTATTGTCATGGTAACTTCTACAAACATTACATCAAGGCTAATTAAACACTCATGCTCATGCATTGGAGGAGATTTACTTGATTGTCACGGTGAAACGATTCTTGAACTTCATAAACTAAAAATATATTTACCCCAATAATAAAAAATGAGATACACAACCGCTTCTAGATTTCCCATTGTCCAAATGGATTTACTGCATTCTTCACATCCCACAATTAAAATTATTGCTACTGTTCAACCACAGTTTATATATATTTATATATTTCTGAATGAGACCTCATTGTCCCTTTTCAAGTTTAATGTCTTAAACTTACAATTATGCCAGTAACAAAATGAAGCCAACTGAAACTGAAAGGGAAGCAGCAACTGGAAGTAACCAAAGCTTAGAGTAGACAATCATTTAGGCTTTAATAGTTAAGAACAGGAGCAAATAGAGCCAAAGGTCTTCGATTGCTTTGTTTATGTAAAAGCTTACAGCGGATCATAAGGTATCAACAATTCAATCCAACAAAATGATCAAATAGTATCATTCTCCACGAGACAGATATAGTTTCTTCATTATTTCTCAAGATCACAAATCAGAACTATTGATGTCTCATATTCAAAGAACAGTGAAGTTTAAAAGTAGTTACTCTTGTAGAAGTTTTTGAGAAAATTGGATATGCCCTGATCCTTGGTGCCCAAATCTTGCACAAGTCCTTCGCGACCAACCACATACTGACCAATGATGTGATGCCGCTGCTTTGCATGTTCGGTAATGTTACCAAGCTCTTCCATTCCCTTGAAAAGAAGCATATCAATCACCTGTAAACTTGAAAAGTCAGAAACTGGTTTGTTTAGAAAAAAAAAAAAAAGTCAGAAACTGGCAAAAATAATCTTTACATTTGCATTCCAAGATAGCGCAAAGAACAGCATCTTAGGAAGTTAAAATAGACACAGATTTTCTTTCAACGAATGAAGCAAAAATAATCGCCTACACCAAACACATTCCTCGAATGAAACAACTTAGAAGTGTTTTCAATGAGTAAGATGCATCTATCTTGGGATCGCAAGCTTCTTACTTGGTGCATGAGGTGCACAAAAGATATCACCTGATCGAAGACACTTTTAAATAGATATATAAGAAGGCGCTCACCCTGGCATACCATTGGACAATGGGATGAAGGAGGCTCTCGCTCTTACACACACACAGGACAAAGGCACTCACCTTTGTCAGGCCATTGGGTTGAAGGAGGCTCCAACCTACCCTGCCTATCTTTCTTTCTTTTCTTTTCTTTTTTTTCTTATTTATTTTTATGAAACGAGAAAAAATTTATAAAGGGTCACTTCAACAAAAAACAGCCCAAGGGCTGGGGTAGAGGGAACCCCCACCCAAAAGAGAAGAACTATTACAGAAAGGCCTTCCAATTCCTAATAATCATGGAAAGGCTATAATTACTGGAGAATTCCTTGTGAATAGAACTGCACCAAGAAGCCAAAAGCTGTACACTATCAACAATAGAATCAGCAGAACTACACTTCTCTTAAAAGATTCTAGCATTCCTCTCTCCAAATGAACCATATAGACTAGTTAATACCAAAGGTTATTCACAGAAAGAACACAATATTAAAACTAATTCCTCGGGTATGTCACATAAACGAGCTTCGACCATCTATCACTAGATAGTAAGCTTCCATAAGGTGCAATATTCTAGCAACCTCTGAAGTCCCAAATCAGCTAGCCTTCATTTGGAAATTGTGAGAGGTGTACGCACAAAACTTAAATAAGAAATAGTCAAGTGTCTAAAGCCAAACTGCCAATAGCATTTTTGAGGTGTTTTGTCTTTATAAAAATTTCGAACTAACCTGTAAAGCAATGAACATAGTGAACAATGAACATGTCTCCAATCACACAAGTGATAGCACAAAAATTACAAATAACATTCAACTGGCAGCAACTGTAGATCAACATACAACAGGTCCCACTTCCACCATAAATAGACACTGACCATAGGAAGACAACTAACCGACAGAGTAAAGAGATTGAGGAATCAAATTAGCGGCACTTAATTGATGAAAAGATGAAATAATAGTAAATGGATAAAATGCATACGTAGGCATGGATAATATTAATTAATGCATATGTAGAATTCTATTTGAATTGGTAGATGACCAACTTGGCTTTTTTAAAAATATATATATTTTATTTATTTTTTATTATTATTTTGGGGTAAGAAACAAAAGGACATATTTAACTCTTCAAAAAAAGAACAAAATAGGGATATTACATTGATCAATTCATCAGACACTCTCACTTACCAAAAAAAAATTGAGATTATGGTAATCTCACGGAAGTTTTGTATTATTTATTTACTTTTGATGGGAAACCAAATTCATCGATAAATGAAATATACAGAAGAACAAAAACTCTTAAGGGGCTTACAAAAAGGCACATCAATCGGAGTTAATTTAACCCAAAATAAGGATTCTACACTCTTGTTTCTTTCTAACTGAAGACTCCGAAGAAACGCCTAAACTACATTGACCCAAAATTAATTTGTTTTGGCCCAAAGTAAAACCTCCATTTAAAAACCACAAGAAAAAAGGAACATTCTTTTGGGGGGGAAAAGAGAACATTTTATAAGATTGCAGTACTTGTATTTGCTTGCCTATCTTCAATGAGTTCCTTCGAAACAAATTCTTCCAAAAAGTCAATAATTAATTGGTTGTCCAAAGAATCTTACCATCAAATTCACCTTTAGCACTGAAAGAACTGTCGTTAAACAATGTTCCATAATTAGAAGGAAGAGCCCCAGAAATACAAAACGGATGGAATAGATAAAGGACGAATGAATGCAAGTCATCTACATTTTCCACCCTATCTAATATTCCCGCCCGGACGTGTTGCAATGGCAACTGACCCAACTCTAATATATACAGAGGGATCGTAATTGAACAATACTAGCAGTGTAAGGCCACTGTATCTACAGGGAAAAAGCCCCAGTATCTATACGATTCAGCAGAAATAACTCGCCTGAGAAAGAAAAACCCTCCAGAACGAGAGATTTACAATGACTAGAAGAATGAGAAAGATAAACCCTCTAATGGATAAAAAACTCAAACACGTTTTTTTTTTCTTTTTTTTTTTTTTCTTTTTCTATGAAGCATTCATTTAAAATAGATGGAAAATACAACTTTGAAATTTCTTTCTCTGATGTCTCTAATCGACACAGAGGGTTGGTTCCAAAAAGTTTCTCCAGACCATTAAACGAAGGATTCAGATAAATTCCGTAAGAGGCCCCCAAAACATATGGAAACGATCAAAAGAAACGAAAAATTGAGAAGAATATAATGTAAATTGCAGGAAAAAGAGACCTTAGGATCCGTGACGTGGGAATTCTTGCGGATCTCGGAGGCGACGGCAGAGCGGAGCTGAGAAATGGCAACGACATCATCTAAGTTGTAAATATCCATGATTGTTGGCAATGATCGACATGCTGATCTGAAGAAGTCGAAGACTCGATTCCTGGCTTCTTCTAGACTCGCGGAGTTCGGCGGAACCTTCAAACCTCGAACTGTGAATGCCATCGCCTTCTCTCTCTCGATTTCGCCCAATCAACGAGTGAACTCGCTCAGCAATTGCTGTTCGCGCTTGCCCCCAACAATCTTCCACGCGCCTGGTTTTCTTTTCTGAGTTTTCTCTTCCGGATTTAATTTATACGGATTTTTTTATAATTTTGGTAAATTGTCATTTGCAAATAATAGAATTGATAAGTTATACTTATAGATTAGATTACAAGTTTAGTCTGAATTACAAAAACTAAACAAGTTTAGTTTGAAAGTTTCATGTTTATGTCTATTTGATACTGAACTTTAACAAAGTGTCTAGTAAATTTTTAAACTTTTAATTTTGTTTAATAGATCTATGAATTTTTAAAAATATGGTTCTTAAACTTTCAATTTTGTAGGTTTTGAAATTTTCAATTGTGTTTAATAGATCATTGACCTATTCAATATTTTTTAAAATTCACAAATCTACTAGATACAAAATTGAACGTATATGGTTCCATTACACATAGAATTCAATTTTATAACTATTAAATTAGTTAATTTTTAAAAATTTTGAATATGTCAAAAACCTATTAGATACTTTTGAAAATCCATAGACTAAACTTGTCATTCAACCTAAGTTTTATATTACAAATTTAGTTCATGAACTTTCAGAGTTGTACGTAACAGATCCCTAATATCTAATCCATCTCATGACTTTCAATTATGTGTCTAATAAGTTTTTGAAGTTTAAAAGCTTCTAAGTTCTTGAACTTTTAATTTTGTGTCTAATAGGACCTATTCGACATTTTGTAAAATTTAAAGATCGTTGTTCTATTAGGTTAAAAAATAAATTGTGTTTAATAGATCCGAAAATTTTAAAAAATATTAAGTAAGTCAATAACCTATTAGACACAAAATTAAAAGTGTAAAGACATTATTGAAACTTTTAAACTTAGTCATATTAGATACAAAATTAAAATGTCAACCTAAGCATGACTCAACTAATTTAGGCATATACCCTCGACCAAGATGTTAGAAGTTCAAATCCCCTCACTCATATATGTTGTTGAACTAAAAAAAATACAGAATTAAAAGTTTAAAGTAATCGATAAAAAGGTTGTGGAGCTCACAAAATAAGAAATGTTAATAAGATTGTTGATGGTTTAGAAGAGGAATGAAATTACCACATAGGGTAAGGATTCCTAAATTTTATTCCATCTCTATATTTTAGCAAACACCATTAATGGAAATGAAAATGATACCTAAAAATTTAATGATTTATTAGACACAAATTTATAATTTAACCAAAATGATAGATACTTGGCCTTTTAAAAGTGGTTTTTTTAAAACAAAAATTTAAACGTACAACACGGAAATTTTGAATCTTCAACAAATCTTTTGCTAATGTGTTCATTGTTGAACTATACTTCAATAATGATGCAAAAGGTTGACATGATGTAACTTACTGTTGGCACAAGATTATCCTAGAATAATCTTTACAATTTATCAATGATTTATCGATATTTATTTGACAAATTTATATTTTCATATTAAAAACATTTATTTACTAATATATATATTTAGATTATGATTTTGAAGTATTACAAAATTTAAATAAACTCATTAACTTTTTAAAGGGTTATAGTTTCTAAAATGCATGGAGAAAGTAAAGTGAAAGCTATATATATGTATCTTTTTATTAAACAAGGTTAATTTTCAAAATTAAAAAAAAAAAAAAAAAAAAAAAAAAAAAAAAGAAAAAAAAAAAGAAAAAAAAAAAAAGAAGATCATTGTCAGTGAACTTCAACTTTAACCTCCACTCTTCATCCAAATAAACCATGTTTCTACTATAAAAACCCAAAAGAAACCTTCCCCTTGAAACAGAGCTTGTCCTTAAATAGGCTTTGTGATATAATGTGAGATGTACGATCTTTCCACTTCAATTCTTCTATCTAATACAATAATAAGAATTGAAGGGTCATGTCATGATTAGAATAAAATGAAGAAGTCTAAATGGAAGAGCACTGACATATCTAAGCAGACATAAGTTTCCTTAAAGCTGCATGTCTATTCTTGAGTAAGTTGCAAGGAGAAAGCTTGCAAGCTTCCCTTTACTCTATAGAAATGTCTGCTCGTTCTCCCAAACGCGTCTTCGATCCAATATAATCGCTCCCAACCTCCTCGGAATGGAGCCTGGATGTCTTGAACCAAAGAAAGTCATGCCCACAGAACGTGGACAATCAAAATGAATGGCTCAAGACAAACATGACATTGCCAAGAGCCAAGTTGCTTAAATACTGTGTCAAGGACCTCAAGGTAGAAGTATTAATCAGATTCACATCTTTAAAAATCATGGTCTGTTTTTCATTACAGCAGAAACTGGAAGTGAAGGAAAACTCTATAACAATTAGAGAAATATATTTTGGGGAACACCAGTAGAAGTTTGTAACTCAAGTATTACATTTCACCACATTCAGCAATAACACAAGCCAGCTTCGGTCGGTTATTTGGGCCAGTAGCTACATTTTCAATCTTCCTGACAACCAAAAGGCCATCACCCAGCACCCTCTGCAAAAATCACAAGGATGATTAAGCTATATTTCATCTCAGACTACCACCCTAGGGAGCAGAAAATAAAAGACGAAAAAGTTTGAGAATTCCTCCCTGGACTACAAAATGAAGCTAGAAATCTAGATACCGATAAGAATTAACAGAACATAATTGATTAAATATGATCAAAGAATATGCAGTGACAGGAAAAACTATGAAGACAGGGAACAGAAGCATATCAAAACATAAACATGGAAGAAAGCACAAAATATGCATGTAACATTCTAATGATCATTAATCAACTGATCAATTAAAACCAGGCAAGCGTTCACATTGTGCTTCTTCAGGCCATTTTTAATCAAGCACTCAGAATTTACACTTCTGATGTTATAGAAACGTCACAAGTTAAAATCCCAAGGAACCATTTGATTTACAGATTTCCAAGCAAGGGATCAGCGGAAATTTGGTGCGCCAAAGTGAGATCGATACAGAAGCCTCAATTTGGATTCTTCCAAGCATAAATTAGCATACAGTAATTGGCTATCAGTCAATGGGAGTGAAACGTAATCATTAATAAAATTCCCATAGTAGCCTTTATGGCGACATGTACGTTACATTGCGGAGGGATATCAGCAGTGGATGATTATGGTAGTGCTTGAAACCTTCCACTCTGGGGACACATCTCATGGTACGTTTAATTCAAAATCACAATAATGAGATGCTTTCCTCCAATGAATCAGTTAAAGCTATGATTCCCATAAAGCAGAGGGTCTTATGTTTTTAAATAACATATATGTTACCAGTAAAATATACTACAAAAAGGTTGAAGGACTTGAAGCATACCCCAAACACCACGTGCTTGTTGTCAAGCCAATCGCACTTGGCACAAGTAATGAAGAACTGCAGCAAAAGGTAATCAGTATAAGAACAAAATACATTACCATTCTAAATGATGTAAAAGCAGCTTTAGCAGAGATAGCCCTCCAGCACAAATCACATAGACCATCCTTTATACTACAATTGTTCCAACTTATAAAAAGCCATATTAGCCCGCTTATCAAAATGGCCAGAAAGCATGTGTGGTGTTATCTGGTAGTGATACAATTGGAAATTAGAAAGAAGTAGGAACTATATGGAAGAGTGGAGGTTCAATTCATCTCTCATCTAAATAACTCTGAACACACACACACAAACGTACAGAATCATGAGAACATTGTAATCAAAGATTTTAATTTGTTTTTTTTTATGAGATCAAAACTTATTCCGGAGGAAAGGATATATCAAGGAAGGGGGATTAGATTTCCATGCAAACCCAGGTACCAAGGTTTTTTAGGAACATCATCCAATTTACATTAATAAGAATAGTGGAATTGTTATGTATAAAGTCCTCATGAAGGGCACTGCAATTAGATGCTAAAAATATTAAATAATTCGAAGAGGGGTGTGTGTGTGTGAGAGAGAGAGAGAGCAACGTTATTGGAGTACCTGACATCCATTTGTCCCAGGCCCACTATTTGCCTGAAGAAGAAGCAGACATCATCAATAACACATTGCAAGTGGTACATATAAGTAAAAGTTATGCAGTGACCACACCACATAAAAATTAGTGAATGGTGACCTTCTCAACATAATACTCTAAAATATAAACTAATCTGTACTTGCAGATTAATTATTGTGACAAACAAACATGGTGGTTGATTAATCTAATATCATCAAAGATTTTTCCCACTAGTAGATTAAAATTTACCACCAAAGAACTCAATCTAAAGAAACAAAGTATTATGCTAGGAAGCACGGACACTTCAATTTAGGCCAAGTGTCCGTGTCAGACACGTGTCGGACACGGATACCTCCGAACACGTGTCCAACACGCTGTTTTACGTGTTCTTTTTTATTATTTTTTTTTAAAAATTTCGGACACGGCTGGACATAGCTTGGACACGACATGGGAAAATTTTGAAAAAAAAAGCTCAAATCATTTAATTTTTTTTTTTTTAAAAAGGACATAAAATCATGAAATCTAAAACCCCTAACAAGTAACACCGCCAACCACTCGCCGCTAGCCGTCAGTTCTCTTTGCCATCGTCACTCCTCTTCGCCACCGGTTGTTCACCATTTAGAAGTATGTTTTTTTTCCTTAACTTTGTATAAGTTAAATTAAATTAGAGTAAGTTAAACTTAATTAACTTGACATTTTATGCGATTTAGTGGAGTATATTTAATATTTTACGTTAAATTTACATATATGCTAAAATAATAATAATAATAATAATAAAAGAACGTATCCCCAATGTGTCTGTGTCCTAGTTTTTTAGAAATTGACATATCGCCGTGTCCTGTCGTGTCCGTGCTTCATAGGTATTAAGTCAATATATGAGTCCAAAAACGGAGGAAGAGTAAACCTTCCATCTCACCAAAAGTTTTCCATCTAGAGACTTAATGTTAGGATAGGACCCTAGAGAGAATCTCCAAACATCCTCCCCTTAACATCAAGCCATTAGGAATCAAACAACTTTAATATTATGATGGCAGAAGGTATACATTTGCTGAAGATATTATGATCCACGCATGCATTTATGAAATTCAAAATATTTTACTGAGAATAAAGTTAAGCAACATAGGGAAAATTACACAACATACATAAAGCACTGAATCTCATTCCAATAGAAAAGCATACCATTGACAATAAACCAGGTCCAGTGTGTTTAGCAACAAAATTTTCGTCCTCAAACTTATGTCCGTAAATGGAAACACATCCACTACCATCACCCTGCAAGAGACCATAAAATGCTTATAGATGATAAGGGGAAGTGAATAGAAAAATAGGTAACAAAGCGATGCAATAAGAGTAGAGGTGATTTTCTCTATTTTTATTAGAACAAAAAGAGATCACTAAGTTGATATGTTTAAACAACGACATAAAGAAATGGGAAGGAATTATGTTAACAATGAAAATAATTTTCAACCTAAATGAAATGACAGAAATGTAATTTATGCCTGGAGATTGACCTTAATCATGAAACTGTAATGTATCAATAATCATTAATACCGGAAGAGTTGGATCCAATGTAAAATTAGGCAGGAGAAACATAACTGCAAAATGGTTGATTTGATCACTTTGCCTTGCAACAAGGAACCTCTAAGAACTATGTTCCTATTCCCATTGCAGTTAACAGAAGGAGGGCATGGAACACTAGATATAAAGATTTAGATGCTGCTTAGTGTTCTCATCATCACATAATAATCAATACCTAATACACATATTAGTTAACACCTAGAATGTCTAAAAAACAGACCAACAAACTGGATTACCTTGACAAAGTCACCAGCTTGAATCATGAAATCCTTGATTACTCTATGGAATTGGCATCCCTTATAACCAACAGGCAATCCGGCTTTCCTGTCAATTGAGACCCAAAGTTGAAATAAGTTCACCAAACATGAAACAAGCTTGCATTGGAGAAGCCTTAAGGCTACCTTTCACCTTTTAAGTGTGCATAATAGTTCGTGTGGAAACAAAAAACAAAATGTGTAATTTTAATAGCTGTAGAGGGTAGGCAACGGAGTTCAATATAAAGCTAACCCCAAAGCCCCTTTCGGGTCTCAACTCTAAATCTTTTGTAAGTTGAGGTTTCCCTATTATTTTAACTTTGAAGTTTAACCAGTTGAGAATATTTTCTTTGGAAAAGAAACCGATCATAGCGCTTCAACATACATTTACATGTCACCAGTTTGAGTGTTCCTTAATGGGGAAAAAAAGCTCATAAATTCCCTGAATTTAAGTATGAAACTAGAATTTCTTAGTCATAAGATTCTTAATAAATCTGTAGTTGAGATTTGACATAAGTCTACCAAACCATTTTAAAATCTAAGCTGACACAGAGAGAACTTACAGGGTTCTAAAACAGTTACAATCATTAGAGGATGAGTATAAAAGATCATTAGAAGTTCTATCACTTGCATGATTCCTCCTATCAAGATTATACTAAAAAGCCTAGCTATTTTAAATGACTTCCTCGCACTTAAACTACATAAAAATCCTATTGTAGGTCAAATAGAGAAATACTTGTTAAATTCTGGTTTTAGAGTTCTACTTGCCTGTATTCTCCGGTGCAGAACTGCCTGTCAGAGACAAAGTAATCCAAATTAGGGGACTGAAAGAGATGGGAAAAATAACGCCTAAAAATTTAGTATTTAAAGGAAGCAGGTGATATCAGAACCCAGATTCTTAGATTACCCAAATACATGAACCCAGATTACTAATAAAGTAAATGAATACATAGAAGAAAAAGCAATATCTCGGAGAAGACATAAATAGTTACAAATACATATAACTATATGACTCCACGCAATAACATTTCAATCAGAGGTAAATGAAGAAAGTAGTTGCACTCCACGAGAGTTCAAGTTCAAGGTACTTCTAATCTTCTTCCTAAGGTGCTTCCGTTCGTCATTTCTTATTGGCAAAAGTGGATTCAATTCAACGAAGAAAAATAACACTTCCTCCCATCTTTCAACTAAAAAAAATCCTAATACTCAATGGAGCAGTCCGTGGAATTTCGTAGAGGAATGGAGCAGAGTAGACCTCCAGCTACCAGCTAATGCAAACTCTATTCCATAACAAAGTTAAAACTTCAACAAAAAGCCTTTCGACTAGTAAACAATTCACATCGCTTCGCAGCAATCGTATACAAATTCAAAAAACATGGAAGAATAAAGTGAAGAACAAGCAGAGCAAAGCAGTGTGAATACCGAAAATTCTCGGCGGTTTTTGGAGCAATATCGGCGAAGAGCTCCATCTTGATACGACCGGCGGGAATAGTGCCAATGGTGACGTCGAAGAAAACTATTGGGTTCTTAGGGTTAGGAGGCCTGACATGCCACTCTACGCCTCCACCTGCGGCTCCTCCTACCGACGCCATAGTTGTCACTCCCAAAGCTCTCTGAACTTCAGATACTCAGTTTTGGCTTCTGGGTGTAAAACAACGATATTGCCTGCAAATACCATTCCAACATTTGGGCTTTACCGTAATTTCACTTTCGAGCGAAAAATTACCCGTCAAGCCAAGTTTAATTTTTTGGTTAAATTATTAAAAATACCAACCATCTCATAGGTTAGTTTCATTTTAATTCTTGAAGTTTGAAGTTTGTTTCAAAATAATCTTGAAATGCTTTTGTCGATAAATTCGTGTACGAAAAATGACGTACCTACTTACGTGTTGTTTATGTTGAACAATTTTGAACACATACATAAAAAAAGTAAAGACATATGGTTGCTGCAAAAAATTAGAAGATATTTAGAAAAGCAAATTTGGGGAATTAAAGTTAGGGGAAAAAATCATAAACGAAAGAACACAAAATTGGAGATGGTATTGAAAGGAGGAAAACGACAACGATAGGGTCCAAAGAAGGAAGTCAAGACAGAAATGTGCATGGAAGACTTAAAGACGTAGAAGAAACTTGAAATATATCTTTGTTGAAGGGTCCGTTGAAGCTAGAAACGTAGAACCTTACTACGGCCTCTTGAAGTATATATTTGTTTGAAATTTGAAGAAACTAGAGATTACTTGCTAGCTTTTTTGGACCTTGTCCCGTTGTCATCTTCCTCCTTTAATTTCAACCCCATGCACCCCAATTTTTGTGTTATTTGGTTTACGACTTTTTTCCTAACCCTAATCTCCAAATTTACTTCCCCAAATGTAAATATGTTTACGTAAGCAAACACGTCATGTTTCATCTTGAATTTAATGGCAAAAGCATTCAATGATTGTTTTGAAACAAACTTCAAACTTCAAGGTTAAAATGAAACTTTTTAAAGTTCAAGAGTATAATTAAAACTAACTCCATAATTCTAAGGTATTTTTAATATTTTAACTTTTTTTTGGTAAAATATACCTTTGATGATTTGAACTATTTGGTCTCTAGTTTTAAAAACTGATCTTTGAAATTTAAATTTTGTTTTTGGTCGGTTTCAAAAGTGAGGTTCCCAAATTTGAATTTAATTTTTTAATTGGTTCTTGAAGTTTGAAATTGATTTTTAAATAGTCTATAGTAAAGTTGACATTAATTGACTTAATGGAATGCTATTGTAGTAGTTAACATGTGCTAACTAGACTTTAGTGATATATTTTTTTTAACGAGTTAAAAAAAATTATATATATTTTAATTTTTATACTCAAAGACCCATTAGAAATCAAATTCAAACTTTAAGGATCAATTAAAAATTAATTTCAAATTTTATGGACCAATTAAAAATCAATTTCAAACATTGAGAACCATACATGTCACTTTTGAAATCTCAAAGATCAAGAGTGTTAATTTTGAAACCTTTAGAACTAAACACAAACAAAGTTCAAATTTTATGAGCCAAAAGTGTATTTTACCATTTTTTTTTTCTCGTAAAATTTTCAATTGCACCTATAATTATTACCATTCTACTTTCCAACTCCCAACTTGAGCATTTTTTTTAGAACTACGATTCAGCAATTATTTATTCAAGCTTACGAAATTTCTCTGATTCTGTTTTGAATGGATTTTGTAAGTTTTTTTTAAGGAAAAAAATCCTTGATTAAAAAAAGGAAGATGACCAAACTAGTTTTCTTTAACCAAGGATTTAGAATTTGTTAATCAGGAGAATTCAATTGCATACGTCACAATTTCTATATAAGACTATGTTAAGAAACTAATGATGGAAGGATTAATTTGAAACAAAGTTCAGTAAAAAAAGTGAAAATTACCACAAAATTTAAATATTAGAGATATTTTGAAAAGAAATGTCATTCGACCAAACCTAGTTTTTTTTTTTTTTTAAAAAAATAAAAATAAAAATAACTCAATGGCAATATCAAACAAGTCCTGGAACAAAATAGATCAAAATAAATATAAGCGACAATATTGACTATCTATTACAACACGAATGTTATCGAAAATTGAAAAATAAAATTAAAAGAAGGGATATATCCTTCCTAAGAAAAAAGAAAAACACAATATTCATACAAAACTGTGTCAATTAAGCAGTGTAAACAGGACAAGGGTAATAATTTACACTGAGGATTTGGGAATCTTGTACTGTTTCTTGAGAAATTGGGAGGCTTCTGAATCACTCCTGTGACATAGTATTCTCAACAAAGTTTTGGAATCTGCTCCTGGTTTGTATCTGCCGCTCTGCACGTGTCCTCCACTAGCAGATCTCAAATCCTCAATCAATTCTCTGGTCTGCAAAACAAAAAAGGTTCATTGTGCTTATGCAGTTTAGAATGGCACTCGTATGGGAAAAACATTGCAAAACAAAACAATTGCTGTTGAATGGTAAAAAATAAAAAACAAAAAAAGTGGCTAAAAAACCCTACTTTTTCATGAATTTTGCTGAGATTTAGAAGAGTTTTGTTTTCTCGTGATTTATCTACAATGGTTTTTATCTTTCTTAAGTAAACATTTGAATTCTTAGTCATATTTCAAAAACAAAAACAAGTTTTTAAAAACTATTTTTTTTTTAGTTTTCAAAACTTGGCTTGATTTTTGAAAACATTAGTAGAAAGTAGATAACAAAACAAAGAAACTTATAGATAGAAGTAGTGTTTATAAGCTTAATTTTCAAAAACTAAAAACCAAAAACTAAGGTCCCATTTGATAATCATTTGATTTTTGAAAATTAAGTCTATAAATACTACTTTCACCTATGAATTTCCATGTTTTGTTATCTACTTTTTACTTGTGCTTTCAAAAACTTATTTTTGTTTTTGGAATTTGGCTAGAAACTCAAATACTTATTTAAGAAAAATGGAAACCATTGTAAAGAAGATGAAAATCATTATAGAGAAATTATGAGAAAACAAGCTTAATTTTCAAAAGTAAAAAACCAAAAACCAAACGGTTATCAAACGGAACATGTTTTCAAAATTTGCCTTAGATTTTGAAAACATTTTTAAAAGCTGATGACAAAAGAAAGAAACTTATAAATAAAATGAGTGTTTACAAGCTTAATTTTTAAAAACCAAAAAATTAAATAGTTATCAAACATAGCCTAAATTGTATCCAATGAGGCCAGTTGAATCGAAACAATTCGAGGGAACTAGATGGATTCCAAATTTACATCAGCAATGTATTCCTCTTGATTCTGAGGGTTTGCGGTGCGTTTACAAGTCCTACAGCATATGGGTTAACTAAAAACTGAGGTGATTTAAACTTAGAGGCCATTTTTTTCACTATCAATCCAGTTCCTCTTTGAATCAATAAGTTAAAAATGGAGGAAAGGATCAGAAGAAGTAAGTTTCAGCTTTCAACACATGAAGAAACTGAAAAGTATGAAGCATTTTCAGCTTTTTAGCATTTAAGGCTGCGGTTTTTCTAGGAACCATCAACTACAAATGCAGAACAGAGAAAGAAACTAACCTCATAACCATGCAACTTGATTACGTCCCGTACATGTGCTACCAGATTTTCAACCACCCCTCGTGGAAGACCATCTCCTCCAGAAATGAAAAACTCCTAGTAATCGATAAGAGATCAATCTTCTCATATAAAAATCATTACGTTCAAGCAAACAAAGGCAACTCAACATCTTCACGAGGTTTCTTGACCCTAAGAATTTCAAACATTTTAAAGTTCCAAGATCCCAAAAATGAACATTTGTAAGCCCCGAAATGGAAGAAAGAATCATAAATACCTTCAAGACCTCTAAATCTTCTTCTAATAGCTTTGCATCACTGGTACTAAAAAGTCGTGATGGCCCTCCATCCAGTATCACTCGAAGAAGGCCATCCTGAAAATTTAAACCCATAGAGTTAAAAACAAGAAAATAAATGGTAATCCAGATTAAATAGAGTGGCGAAGACATAAAGTTGAGAGAGAGAGAGTCAGGAAAATGGCAATAGCTGGAATCGTTGATTTATCCTTCAAAAAAACAAAATTGAAATATATGTTTAGAACAAGGGAGAAGAGATTGACCAGTGATGCTTGAAGGAGGCTGGTCACTATGCGATCTCTGAGTGGTTCAACAATAATATCACAGAGTTTACTCAGTTCCTGCACAGCACAATTGACCACAAATGTGAAAACTAAGAATCTGGAGTACCAATCTCATCTTCGTTATCTAAAACATCACACGGACATCCAAACGGGGGAAAAACTCTTAATTATATCAAAACTACAAACTTTTTTCAGAATTCAAGGTAAAGCATACATTAGTGACAGAATTCTTGAAGATTGTATGAACAAATATTTCACCTTGCACTGACAAAACTATCATTATACATGAAGATAGTAAGGAGACTCCTACCGTGTCAAGGGGTTCAATTAGGGCTTCCAACCTAGAATGAAAAACACTAGGTTTATAGAGACCATCAATGAATGGCTCCCTCAAATCCCAGAAGACAATTTTTGTTCCTGAAAATAGTGAACTTTGAATTTTATAGAGATAAAAGTTGATGCAAATTGACAATGATGAAATCCTTCAAATCTTACCAGTAAACTCACAAATGCGGTCTGTAGCAATATTTATATCCTTCCGGCTTCCATCAAAGGATTCCTTTTTCTTGTTGCCACTTTTTGATTCTTCATCCATGGATTTTTCTACCCAGGAAAATCAACATTCACGAATTATTATGGTATGATAAGGCAGGTTTATTATAGTACCATGTGGTTCCGTGAAAGATAAACATCATGAGATTCATAAGTGACTCTGATATTGATGAAACACTCAGCAGAGCTAGAATGCATATATATTCCCCTAATTCAAACTGTATATTTCAAATTTTAGAAGTAAATGGGGAACCAAACAAGTGAATTCTGAAGTTACAAAGGGGGATTTCAATTCGTCTTTTTCATCATAGAAATTTCCTTGGGTAATGGGTTAAAAAAATAATTTTGTTAATACATTGAGCACAGTGGTCTGTTATTGCTTCCAGATTTACATCACGTAATTTCAACAACTTTTTCTTCATTCATGAATTTGATTCTTCATTTAGGAAATTAAACTACAGAGATCAAAACGAGATTTTGCATCAAATATTAATTTAATTCTCAAGAGAAGTTATTCATCATCTCATTGATACAAAAGAGTTTGATTTGCACATCTCTTGGAAGTCATATCAGATGTCACTCAATAAGAAACGATTAACTTTTCTATAACAAGAGTTATTTTATCAATATGTAGCAAATCTTCCAAGCCTGTCGTTACATGCTATTACATAGATAAGCATAAGGGGTTTCCTTCAGAGCTTCATGTTTTTCGAGATGCTTATAGGTTCTTTTGAGGGTTAATTCACGATATATTACAATTCAATAGGTAAGGGACCTCATTTTTATTTCTCACAATGGATGCATTTTACATATAGGGATTATGGAATCAGCTCATTCTTTACTTTTGCATTGTCCATATGTTCAATTGTCTTGGTTCAGATTTTTCAAAAATTTTGGATGAGTTTTCTGACTGCAGAACATCTATTGTGCCAGTCTAGAAATTGTTTGGTTGTAATGCAATGTGAAAGTGTGCAATTGCAGCTTCGGAGATACGCAAAGAATTTTTAAGATAAAGATGAAATCTTGATTGTCTATCCTAAAAAGTAGAATTTCAGCCTCATTTTGGGCTTGCAATTTAAAATATTTTCTGTACTTTTTTTTCTTTTTTTTGAGTCACATTTAGCAAAACAGAGTTAAACGTATAAGAGCACATGGACGCACACACACATATTAAAAAATTAAAACAAAAAAATAAAGGTATATGTCCGTACGACTTTTTTTGCTTGTCCAACGATCCCAGATGCTGTCCTCCAACTTGTTCAGCTGGCTAATTGCATACTGTGAATAGCCACAACAACATTATCATTATAACTTCATGACTTGGAAATGAATGATCAATAACCAGGAGCCTACAGCTAATGGTTTCTTTGGCTTGAATGCAACAAAATAATATAACTAAACAAGCATCACAACAATTGGTATGTATTAATATAACATAAAACCTTGAATAGCAGATAATGTTACTTGTTTTTTCTTCGGAAAATCAAAGGGAACCTAAAAAAGGGAAAAGATTGAAGATTGAAAACTGAAATCATATCCTTTCTATTTTATTATTTGTGGAGGAGTTCTTCCCTCCGATAAGAGATTATTTGTATAAATGTTTAGGCCTAATTAGTAGTTTCCTTAAATGGTTGACATATACTCTCAAAAAAAAAAAGGTTGACATTTCTCTGCTTGCAAATCAATGTTTTAAGTCTGTACAGGGTGAATACAGAGTATTAATCACCCGTTCAATCTTTACACAGTATCAGACATTTCTGATCCATAAATCACAACCCTAACCCAAACTCAAGAAGCTGCTGCCTCCTCGGTTTTCCCCCCTCCAGAAACCTAATATGACTGTCTTTGAAGGTAGAGAGATTTTTTTTTTTTTTTTGGTAAGAAACCACACTTTCATTGAGAAAAATGAAAGAATGTACAAAGGCATACAAAAAACAAGCCAACAAAAGAAGACCAACCCTAATTAGTGAAAATGACTCCAATCTAAAAGAACAAGACCAGGTTCATAATTACAAAAAAGCCTAGTGACTAAAGCCCACAAGGAGGCGATAAACCCGGTCACCTCCCAAACCTCCTCACTCGATCTCTCAACCTCTCTAAAAATTATATTATTACTCTCAAGCAAAATACCCCACAAAACAGCAAAGCAGCTAGCATGTCACAGAATTTTGTGCTTCTCCCTAAAAGGAGGATTCAAGAGATCCTCCTCCAACATCGATCTACCATCTCTATTCCCAAACCCAGACACACCAAACAAATTCATCCAGCGACTCCAAAGATATTGAGCAAACTAGCAATCCCACAACAAATGATTAAGGTCCTCCTCATGCTTCTTGTAGAGAATGTACCATTGTGGGTACAACACGAAGGAATAATGCCTTTGAACACAATCCATGGTATTAACTCTCCCAAGTATCTTCTCTAAAAAAAACTCTCCCAAATAAAACCTGTAATGCAAAAATCTTAACCTTCTTTGGAATTTTAACCTTCCAGAGAGAGAAGAAAGCAAATGCAACAAGAGAGGGAGAAGGGATAGACAAGATATGGAAAAAAGAATGGCAAGAGAAACCTCTAGAAGCATCAAAGGTCCAAATCCTAACATCCCAGAGAGATTAATACACCAACGAGAAACTATGAGACCATCCTAATAGAACCACTGAATCATAGAACCAAATCAGTTCACAAGGGTTTAGAGGCTTTAAGTCCACATTTTAAGGGTATCCATGTGGTGGAAGAGGAAGACAACAAAGATTCTTGAGGCCTGAGGGAACCTTGCAGAATTTATTAAAACTTAAGCTGATTACAAATAAGTTTACCTCAGGAAAAACTAACTAGACTCAGTACAACACCACGAAAAAGACAACAGCAATAAGCACCAACTAACTACTTAAATTGCTGTGACCACATCAAAGTAACTAACAACATAACTAGCGGAAACTTGGAAGGCTAGAGAGGCTCGAAGTCAAATTGATAGTTTATGTCAAAAAGGAAAAAGACCTGTTGAAGCTAGTGGGCCGCCACCCTCCTTGGATTTTCCTCCTCTTGGGGCAAACCTGGGGCCTAAATCAATTTCTTTCCCCATTGAGCTGCTCCCTTTCAAACCTCTTACACGGCCCTTCACACCCTTCAGCCGCTCACCATACTTTGCCTGTTCCTTCTTCATCAAAGCCTCACGCACTTTCCAACCCTCCCCAAAACTCCATCGCTGAGCTTGACCCCAAGCCCACAGTTATAAAAAAATCCATCTTTACTGCACTAGCAAACCAACGACCACCTACCACCTTGATGAAGGCAAGACCATTCTGGAACTACTTGTTCTCGCCCCAAGCCTGCTTTCTCTCCTTGGAAAAACTGATGGGCTGATCAACCAATTGACCTGAATTTTCCTTCGGGACTCTCCTTCAACCATTCTGGAAAATAATCTCCCCTCTCTCTTCCTTGAATCGGAAGTAAAGGTAGACCTCACTATTCCAAACATACAGATTGCCAAATGATAGATCATGGGCCTACCTTCCCCATAGCACTTGAAAGGAACTCACTTTTTCCAGGAAAATCTTTCTTAATTAGCCTAGAGTTTCATTTTTGGGTAGCAAGCCGAGAATTAGCAAAAGGCACAAGGTAGCTTAGAAATCTTACAGGTAATAATGAAGGTTGAAAAATAAAATGAAATCAAATCCCATGAGATAAAGTTGAACCATAGGACCACATGAAAAAAGTTTTACTCGGTGAACTTAAGTCTGGAAGCCAGAATCCATTGTGATCACCCTAGGTTATAACCATCAAATAATCATTGCAAAAAGATACAGCATAAAAATGAAACAAGTCTTACAGGAAAATGAACTAGATATTTTTTATCCAAAAGCAAGGTTGGCATTATATAGAAACTGAAACTCACATATAATGTATTTAACTGAACGCATAGTGTTGGTGTAGTCAACACGTTAATTTCAGTAGATCTCCTTTCATCAGACATCTTGGAGTCAAATATTTCCTTCTTCACAAAAGCTTTTATTCCAGCTTCCTTCTTGTATCGTGTGAGAATTGGAAGAGGCGGAATGAGATCCTCCTTGTTTGCTGCATGACCAAATTAGATAGGCCCTAAGTTATTTGTAATTTTAAAGCAAAAACCACAAAAAGAAAAAGATGTGCAGAAGTCAAATATAAGAAGATGATGAGTACGGTGATAGGCAAAGGAAAACATGCACATGAATGAGAGAGATATTTGGAGACGACCTAATAAAAATTGAAACTTAGGACAAAATGAAGAATAGAGGAGAAAGAAACAATGTCATTGATAATGACAGTTACATCGTCTGCAATGACAATGAGGAGGACAAGGATGAGGTGATGTAGTTTAGTTTGATTATTAGGGCTCTCTTTGTAATCTAGCTTAGGTATTTTATTTTATTTGATTTATTAGTTAGGTTGTTAGTTAGTTACCGTGGTTAATATGATTAACCACCATTGTAATTGAAGCCCATTATCTCATGAGCTAAGCCTATATGTAAAGGCTAAGACTCCCCATTTTGTACAACTTTTTGGCAGTGATGTTGAGGCGACCCCAGGCGCGCGCCTCAGGCGAGAGGCGAGGCGACCTGGGGGTTGTGCGCCTCATATGCTGCCCAGGCGACCGACTTCAAACAGGCGCTCGCCTGGCTGCGCCTATCTGCGCCTGGCGACGCCTTCGCCTCTGTCGAAGGCGAGCGCCTGATTCAATTATGCAGATTTTGCTTTTTTTTTAATATATATACAAAAAAAAAACGATAATGAACCAACCCAGAATATGATTTATCGCTCGATAACAGATTCAAGGCATTTCTACAACTTGATTATTATTGGAACTACTAATCTTTTAAGCTTTGGAATTTTATGTGACTATATTTACTATATAAATTTATGCTCTATATATTATTTATTTATATATTTATTTATTGCGCCTCGCTTCACTCGGGCGACGCCTTTTTGTCGCCTCTCGCCTTCAGGCGATCAAGGGGCATGTCGCCTTGAGGTGCGCCTTGCGCTTTGAAAACACTGCTTTTTGGAAGATTAATAAAATACCGCCATAAGGGTTTTGGCTCTACCATGAGGTCATGATGCTTGGGTAAGCAGCCTTCTTCATTATTTCATGGAATTTTTGGTTTGAATGAAATAGGAGAATATTTAGAGATTTTGAGGTCTGTATGAGTATGGGAGGCTCATTTCAGTCCCTCGTCTTAGGCAATCTCATTAATTTGTTTTTAATCATCCATTATTTTTTTGTATGCCCCTTTTTGTACTTTCGTTCATTTTAAAGAAAGCAGGTCTCTTATTGAGAAAGAAAAAAAAAAGAATCAAAATGTGAATGAGTAAGTAAATCAAAAGTCTGAATGCAACACTTACTCAAGTTCTCAATGACACGAATGGCATACACCTGAAATGCATTGTCGATGCCACGAAGCAAGCAATTAAGTTCAGTCAGCCTCATTGGGACTTGAAGAGCAAAAAATTGATCCACAGTCTGCATAAAATGGCCAAGCATGCTTATAAGAAAATTGAGTTTGATGAGCACAAACATACACAAACGCACATGCGCACACACATATTTAAAACCACCCCAACAACAATTCAAGACATTAGCAGAAAATTTCTAAAAACTTAAGATAAAATGCAAGAAGAAAATGCAAAAAGATTAATCATCTCAAAAGTATCCTTCCAAGAAGCTTGTTTGTCTTCGAAATACATTGGTTTCTTTCAATGAAAGCTCCACAAGAGTGCTTTGAGCTCCATATACCAAAACAAGGAAACTCAACTTTTGAACCCAGGACCACATAACAGAGAAGAGAAGTAAAATTGACTCTAGCTCTTGACATGAAAGAGCCAAGAATACCCAAAACCTTGAAAGGGCTAAAAAGCCAGTGTTCCGTAAAATATAACTGCCATTTACACACAAGCAACAGACAAAAACAAATACATGAACAACACTCTCCTCTTAATCATCTTCAATCATGACTTCAACTGGATATCAAAAGTAAACTATATTTTACTGCCTCAAGATATGGCAATTATAGAATCATGTGAAATTTTTTATGACACTTGTAGAATCATCAAAAAGCCACCCAATTCTTTCTTCGATCTTTAATTCTTCATTAGCATTAGCCGCCGCCATTTCCAAAATATGCCAGTAATAATCATGGGCATTCTCTTCCAGCAACGTCAGATACTCTACTACAAATACTTATACGCAATATCTATTCGCCCAGAGGTTAATCTAGATGGATCCAATTGCCATAACTATTTGAGCTATCTGAAAATCTATTTTTCCAATGTTTTTCCATTCTACTTTGAGAGTGTAAAAACTGACAATAAAAACTATAAGGTTTAAATCTTGCTCTCTTTTTTTTACCAAGTTGAGCTATCTTTACCTTCCTCTTCACAAAATTTTGAAGATGAAGAATCTGAAATTAGTAAGTAGTGTTGAATCAGAATCTCATATTTTGAATGATGCAAGCTGTAAACTTTTTGAGGATGAATATCTATCTACTGCCTTTGATTTAATTTTTCAGGACAATGGAATTGGGTCATCAGATCAGTCGTTGAATTGTGAAGCTCCAAGATCATCACCAGTTAATGTACCAAGTTAATTCTCTTCTCTCATTGAAAGTTATGACATTCAGTTAAAAGCAATCACCCTCTGATACCTCCAGTCGGTTTAAATAATTAATAAGCATCAGCTATTTTTGAATTAAAAGTGTTCAATGAAGATTATATCTTGGAACACTAGAGGCCTAGGGGATAGATCAAAGAGGGTGGCCTTGAAGAAATTTTTACAACATCATTGCTCTGATGTAATGTTAATCCAGGAAACTAAGATGGTATCATTGATCAGCAATTGATTAAATCTATTTGGAGCTCTAGGGATGTTGGTTGGGTTAAAGTGAAATCTTGGGGAAGGTCTGGAGGTTTGTTAATAATGTGGGATGAAAGCAAACTGAAAATTTTGGAATATCTTCAAGGTGGTTATACGCTATCGATAAAAGTTTCTTTTCGACAACAGGAGTGTTGGATAACTAATATGTATGGGCCAAATGAGTATAGAGAAGAAAATTCTTGTGGGAGGAGTTGCGATCCTTATTTCTATATTGTGAAGTTCCTTGGTGCATCGGTGGAGATTTTAACGTGCCTCATTGGATTCATGAAAGAATTTCGACTACTAGAGTAACAGGAGAAATGCAGCAATTCAATTAATTGATTGATGAGTTGGGGCTTTTGGAATTACCTTTAGGCTTTATCTAATGGAAAGTTCATGTGGTCCAGATCAGAGGACGATTCTTTTCAGTCTCTTATAGATAGATTTTTGTTTCCAAAGATTAGGATGTTCTGTTTAACAATTCTCGAGTCTCTAAATAGGTACAGGCTTTTTCTGATCATTTTCCTCTTCTTCTTGAAGCTGAAAGTTTTGCTTGGGGTCCATCTCCATTTCATTTCTACAGCAGTTGGCTAAGTAGGGCAGGTTGTGTGAGTATTGTGGAGCATTCTCTTTCTCAAGACAATTCATATGGATGGGCAAGCTTTGTTATCACTGCTAAGTTAAGAAATTTTTAGCATTAGTCTTTTTTCATATCCTTAATGAAAAGTTGTTTCTTGTTCAGAAAAAAAAAAATTAACGATTGAAAAGTTAAAAAAAGAGTACAAAAGTGCAAGTCTACGAAGTGTAGACAAAGAAAGTAAAAACAAAAGGGAAAAGAAGAAAGTAGAAAACATCCTACAAAGATTACCTCCAGTTTGAACAAACATCAAAGAATGAATAGCCTTCAAAAACTTGAGATAAAGAACGCCAATGAGAAGCTTTGATCTTGATGAGTTCAAAACGATCTTCCCAATCAAGGAACTTATTTTCAAAGATTCTTTGAAGTTTGATCTTCTCAATCAAGGTTTAAATATTGTTTTGGTCCCTACACTTTCAAGATTAATTCCATTTTGGTCCCTAAAGTTTTCAAAAGGTCCATTTTCGTCTAACTTTCAAGTTTGTTCTATTTTGGCCCCTAACTTTCAAAATGTCTATTTAGTCCTTCAAATTAAAAAAAGTACCGTTGTGGTCCCATCCCCACCATATGGGTTAAAATTAAGTATTGGGTATGCAAATTTTGGGTGGAAAAATAATATTAGAATGATCAAAATTGTTAATTTTTTTAAAGCTCAAGTAGACATTATAAAAGTTCAGTGACCAAAATAATTGTTTTTTTCTAGTTCAAGGAATAGACAGTTTAAAAGTTTAGAGACTAAAATAGACATTTTGAAAGATGATTGTTAGATTAAAGTATAATAGGTTTTAGACAATGAAATAAAGAGATCTCTACATAATAGGATTTAATCTATGAGAGCTTTAATAAAGTTGATTATTATATTAAACTAAAGTATAACAAGTTTCAGACAACGAAATAAACTTCTTTCTGAACTGCATATTTTTTAATTTTTAGAACTCAAGGACACAACTGTACAACCTATAGAACAGATCCTGTTCAAGTAAGGTCATACTGCATATTTTTTAATGATAATGGGCTAACTGTAAATCTACAAAAGTAATGCTACCAATAATACAAACAGTAATAAAATTTTAAGACAAAGCCACACCCTCGATCTAAACGAGTTTAATCATCAATTTCATCGTGCCCCTTTGTTTATACAATGACTGCAGATTTTAGCAAGCACGGTAATGTAGGCCAGTGTTCACAACCTCAGATAGAATCACAAGAATGTAATAGCAATATATAGTGAAAGTAGTTTCAAGTTGACATTCAGAACCAGGAAATAATGTCATGAAGAACATAAAAGAGTAACAACCATACCTCCTCAACGATCCTATAGACTTCAACAATTGAAACTCCATGACGCTGCTGAGGTGATATTGGATTCCACCGCTGTTGGAAAAGGAGATAGAATATGCAGCTTACTATTAACATTAAAGAGTTCGATAGAAGCAGAGAAAAAAAGAAAAAAGCAAGCTGTTGGGAAAGAAGATAAAATAAACTAATCAAAATCATAGATATGACATGAGACATCTTTGATTTTTTAACCCTTATTTTTCTACAATATTTTAATCTGAAGTGGCAACTAGTTTTATATCTCAAAATATGCTTACATGGCAAATTTAGTGAAACCCAATTTATTGATTTACTAAAAATAAAAAATTAGACATTAAACACTAACATTAAACAAATTTTCCAGCAAAGACATCACACCTTTAGGCCCTCATTGTCCTCCAAACATTTAAAAGTAAAAAATAAAAAAATAAAAAAACCAAAATTTTCAGGAGAAAAAGAAACGCACATCCCCATCCTTTTTTTCTTCATATTCATCTTCTTCAAAAAGCCCAGAAACGTCCTGAAAACTGCATTTTTGCACATCAACCTAAAAAAAACTCAATAATGTTCTTTCTCGTTTAGAGAATGGGGTTTCTTCTCCTTGATGATCCATTTTATAGGTTAGCCTAAAAATTGGCGGATTTTTTTTGTCATAGATTGGCAGCATGTTTGGTTATGCGTTTTTTACAGAAAGGAAGGGGGTTGACAGCATGTTCAATTATGCGTTATTTATAGAGATGGAGATGCAGATGAGAAGAATAATAAATAAATTTAGTTTAATTTATTTTCCTATAGCTAACAGCGTCCAATATGACGATTTTTCAAAACCTCCGAATAAAAATATCACATTCTGAAACTTAGAGACTAAAGTGAAATTTATTTCAAATTTTAGGGACCAAAAGCAATTTATCTTAATTATATATTTTGAATGTTTAGAACCAGTGATATTTATAGGTTTAGACACGGTAACATAGGCATGGTAACATAATATTGATTTGCCCTAACTCAACCACAAGTACAATTAGATATACATATATTCATTATTTTGAATGTGCACAACCTAGTGAACATAGGCATGGTAACATTGTTTTTATTGATTTACTGTGGCTAACTGGCATAACTAACCACTGAAATTATATAACTGCCCCAAAAGATATTTAGAAAAGTGATTGACATAACAGCAAGCTACAGCATACATCAGACACTGGGAGAACCAATAACTAGACTACGACACAGAAATAAGTTTGTAAGGAAACGACCATGTTTCGTTTATGGGACAGTACAAACCAACCACCCATCCAAAGGGAAACAAAACTCAGCCATTATTTTCACCCTGATTAAACAAAAATACAATTAATTTCTACTGGGAACACGGATAAGAAATCCTCAACAAGATCCCACCTTTTCAAAACAATTTTTTTTTAGGAAATAATTTCATTGATGATATGAAAATAATACAAAACAGAAGAAAATCCTATCCAAAGAAGTTACAAAAAGTTTCTCCAATTGGTTATCAGAGAAGTAAAGCTATAGTTACTGAAAGGAAGAAAAATTTTGCACCAAGAAATGGCCAAAAAACGAAATCAGTGAGGGCTACTGTTGTTTTCTCCTTGTCTTTAAAAGTTCTGTCATTTCTCTCTTTCCATAGGCACCAGATAAGCAGATACGAGCACAATAGAAATGTAGCCATAGGATCTCGTTTCAAAAACAAATTCATCTAATAAAATCCAACGTTGTTCAACTTTGAATTAATATAAATAATAAAATGGCTTTAAAGTAGTTTAATAGAGAAAAACAGAAGTACCAAAGAGATATAACTAAGTGGAATTCTTTTTATTTTACCATGCCTAAGACTGTACACCACTTGGACAAACCTCTATGTCAAAACTCACGGCCAAGAAAGTAATCGAAATTAAGTGAAAACAGTATGGTGATGATTTACAGAACAAATCTTCAAATATTAATCTTAGTTCATTCGACACTTTTCCAGATACAATACAAAACTATATTTGAATATTTACACAGCTGCCCACTTCTTTCTTAAATTTATATGAGCAATATTATTCCAACTCCCAAGTCCTGGATGAATGGTCGAATGAAAAAAACACAGATTTAGGAAGTTTACTGGAAAAAAAAAGTTATGTGCTTGCCTCTTGTTGAATAGCTCTTTCCACCCATCCTAGGATCCGTCCAAGTTGTGAGTTGACCCAACGCAGCACCAAGGTTCCAGATATAGATTCAATCTAAAAAAATTAAGAAGGGTTGACATGATGAGAACAGAAGAAAGATATTCACAGGCGGAACCTGGGAGGCAATAGCAATTCTAAGATTTTATACAAATAAATAAATAAATATATATAGATAGATAGATAGATAGAGAGAGAGAGAGAGAGAGAGAGAGAGAGAGAGAGTTTTGTCTCCTCAGAAAAATTGACTTGAGAGCAATGGGAGGATTTTTAGAGGGTGGTTCAACACCTCCCGTTAGGTGTCTATAACCAAAGAGTTTTGTGACTATCTTTTATTTCTTATTTGTGAATAGTTGGAGCCTTTTTTCGTAGAGGCTTTTGTCTTTTGACTCTTTGTATTAGTCTTGGCTCCTTTTGTTTTGGACTGATTTTTTGTATTGCCTGGATGTATATCCCTTTCATTTTCTTTCTGAAAGTATGATTTTTTTTTCTAACGGAAACAATTTCATTGATGAATGAAATAAAGGAGATAAGACTCCGAGCACCTATTGGTGAATTACATAAAGATTCCATAAACAATTTCTGACAGTATGATTTTTTATTACACACATAAATATATATATAAGCATGACCATCAATAATGTATATGATTATCTTTGAGGATTGAAACTGATCGTGGGAAATCTTAACCTGCATATATAAATAAAATAGCATCCCCAAACTGAATGCACCTTACCACACTTGTGATACTTCACAATGCATCTATATCCCTTTTGCTTTTGGTGCATTAAGAAAGATATGTCAAGGTTTCACAGCATGTTATATATGGGGGGCCTCAACAAAGCATCGGGATCAAATCTTTTTCTTTTTTTCTTTTTTTTTTTTGGGGGGGGGGGGGGGGGGGGCGTCGGATTGTTTGGAGGAATGCATTCACAGAAAAGGCCTAAAGGGAGGCACGAGGTGTCACCTCTCCAAGAGGGACGGATCAAATAAAAGCCCTCCAATTGAGATTCATAGTGAAAGTAATGTAGTTACAAAATAACTTGTGTTGGACACTCCAATGTGAGGCCAAGGATTCTACAAGATCACAAAAAAGGTCTTGTGAATTTGTCTTATCTGTGAAACATTGGGAACAGATTTTTCTTGCCAATTTCATTTGTAGTGAAAGTAATGTAGTTACAAAATAAGTGGTGGAAAAAACCATGCTCTCTCTCCCCTCTCTCTACAGCTCACCCTTCTCCTCCGCCTACTGCTCCCCTCTTTCCCACACCCATGTCTCTCCGGCCAACTGACCGATTTCCACCATGACGCCGGCCACCTCCTTCAAGATAGAGAGGAAAACCTTCTCCATTACACAAAACTCCAAAAACCACAATCTCCTTTGTATCACCGAAGCCACAAATGAGAGAAGTTTTTCCATAACCATAAGTAGAACTATTCTGAGATGGCTCCATGAGTGTGTCACTAGACTTTGTGAGCTCCCGTTGACACAAAAATTCTTCAAGGAAACACGAGATGGAGATATTGTCTTTTGGGTGGAGAAGATATCAAACAAAAAAGGTCACTGCATTGAAGTAGCAAAGCTGGGAGCTAATGGGGGTTTAAATAAAATTATTCTCCCCGGGGGTGGAAATAGGATCGGTTGGATAAATCTCATCTCCACCATTAATGCTGTCAACAACTCCAAACAGGCCGACATTAAGAGAGTTTTATCTTACAAGGAAGCTATAAAGTTGAACATTCCAGGGGAAAACAAAAACAGAGAACAGGTCCCACAGCTTAAGCCGGCCAAAGTCACCGCTCCCTCACCATTTGCGACCCTAAAGCTTTCGTCTGCTGTCATCATTCAACGAGAACATTTTCACGACAATTGGCATGATATCATGCGAGCACTTCAGCAAAACTTTTCTAATTTTTCATCAGTTAGTCCATTACAACTGGATAGAGCCCTGCTTTCGTGTAAAGATACAGAGCAAGCTCAAATCACGGCTAATATAACTTGTTGGTACAAGGTAGGGAAGTTCAATGTTCGATTTCGGCCTTGGAGTACAGAAAACATGCTTGGTGATCCGAAAGTGCCATCATATGGGGGGTGGATAAAGATCAGGAACCTTCCAATAGACAAATGGTCCATTGAGACTTTCAAACAAATTGGAGATGAATGTGGGGGTTATCTGGAGACAGCAAACAAGACTTTGTCTAGAATGGATATGATGGAGGTTAGTATTAAAGTAAAGGAAAACCACTGTGGCTTCATCCCTGCAGAGATACACTTACCGTCATCCTCTTCCTCGCCCCTGACTGTAAAAATCGATCCTTTTTTTATGGAAGAAAATTACATTGGATATGTGGTCGGAATCCATGGGAAGATACCCACCTTGCCGGTGATGAGGGCGAAGACACGCGCCTCCCAGGAACAGTTTAACGAGAGTCTAGAGGTCTCCAAGACACCGTACTCTCGAGCCGCTCCATCTTCAGATAACCAGGTACAAAATTCTGCAGCAATCAATCAGCCTCCTTCTTTGCCTTTAAAAAACCCGGGCCCACACCTTAACCAAGCCCAGACGCAACCTTTTGTATCTACTACCCATCAACAAATAGTCCAAAGGGGGACCCACCCATCTCCCTTATCTCAAACCAAACATTATTTAACCTCTCCCGATAACCAATCTATTGCTATTGGGTCCCACCCCCAACCTGAAAAGCCCCCTCCACAGCCATCATCAACCGTTGACCTTTGCCCACAACAGGAATTTGATTTACAATATTCAAACCCTGTTACCACACCACCCCCATCGGATTTTACCCAGTACCTACCTTCATCATCCAAAAAACCCATTTTCATAAATAACAAGCAAACAACGCTCCTCATTGGGACCAAACATTCCACCAATACCGAACTCATTTTGTCAGACTCCGAAGGCATCCTCTCTTCACCCTACTCTCAATCTGTAAAAGACTCCCCACCAGTGACTCTCTCTCTACAAAAATCTCCCACAAACTCGCCATCGTTTTTACCACAGCTCTTCGACCTCCCCTCTGACCAACAGACCCCGTTGCTTAATCCTTCCCCTTTATTTATCGATGACTCAGCTCAAGAACACTGTGAGATGAACCATCCTTTGGGCATTATTGACTGCCACCGAGACAACACCATCATCGGAGATGTTAGTGACGTGGAAAAGGAAGAGGAATCACAGAATGAAGATCCAGCAATGTTTCTTCCTATTATTTTTCCTTGGTTGATTAAAAATGGAATGTGCATTATGCCTCTACCAGCCAAAAAAATGAATACCACAGCTACAAAGAAGAAGAATAGATGGGTTAGAGAGATAAAAAATCTACAATCCTCAGTCAACTACAATAAGCCTTGCAGCATAATTGAATACAAGGCAGAGGGGTCGACCTCCCCTAGATGATTTTTATCTCTTGGAATGTAAGGGGTCTAGGCTCTTGGAAAAAGAGAGCCCTTATCAAGGATTTCATTCGACTTTATAATCCAGCCCTCATCATGTTACAAGAAACCAAATCTCACGATATAGACCGGAATTTTATCAAATCGCTTTGGAGCTCTCGAAACATTGCATGGGCATCAATTGATGCGGTTGGTGCCTCGGGCGGAATTGTTATTCTTTGGAAAGATTCTGCATTCAAAGTCTTAGAAGTGGTGGAAGGTAATTATTCCCTATCTATCCATCTCTCTCTTGCTGATGAATACTCTTTCTGGATTACAGGGGTATATGGCCCAAATTCTTCTACTGAACGGAAATTCTTATGGACTGAATTAATTGCTCTATCTGGGCTTTGTCAACCTAATTGGATTTTGGGTGGAGATTTTAACATTACTAGATGGTCTTGGGAGAAATCTTCTGGTGTTGTATCTACTCGAGGTATGAAGAAGTTCAACAGATTCATTAGCTCCACTGAACTTACAGATATCACTCTCTCAAATGGCAAATTTACTTGGTCCAATATGCGCACTGAAGCATCGATGAGTCTTCTGGATAGATTTTTGATAAAGGATGGGATCATTCAAAAATTTGTGGATGTCTCTTCCCGCAGATTAGAGAGAATTACATCTGACCATTACCCCATTTGCCTCACTTTAGGAAAGGAAACTTAGGGTCCTGCTCCCTTTCGGTTTTTTAATGCATGGTTGAGCCATCACACCTTCGAGAGGATGATCGAATCTTGGTGGTCGAATAACCAATTACAAGGGTGGCCAGGTCACGGTTTCATCCAAAAACTCAAAGGCTTAAAGAAGGAAGTGAGGTTGTGGAATCAAACTACCTTTGGCCATCAAAAGGAGCTTAAAGCCAGCCTCCTTCGTGAGCTTTTGAACATTGATGAAAAAGAGGAATCTTCCCAATTAACAAATGATGACTTGCAGCGGAGACTAGCCATAAAAGGGGAATTACTTACTATTTCAGCAAATGAAGAAACCATGTGGAGACAAAGATGCAAAACTAAATGGTTAGTTGAGGGGGACGAAAATACTGCTTTCTTCCATAGGTTTGTGGCAGCAAACAGAAGGAAAAGCACAATTATGGAAATCCTTTCTGCAAATGGGAATAGTTTGGTGCAGGATGAAGAAATTGAGGGAGAATTTTTGCAATTCTATCAGAATTTGTTTACAAAAAAAAAAGGGGACAGAACACTACCCCAGATTGACGATTGGAGCCCCCTTTCCTCTGCCCAAAAGGAATCTCTGGAATTACCGTTCACAGAAGATGAGATATACAAAGCAGTCACTGATTTGGGATCCAATAAAACTCCAGGACCGGATGGTTTTACTGCTGAATTCTTTAAAAAATCATGGAACATCCTCAAGAATGATATTATAGGGGTGTTCAATGATTTTTTTACGAATGGGATAATCAATGCAAATATGAATGAAACTTACATTTGCCTCATTCCAAAAAAGAGTGGCGCCAAACAAGTGAGTGATTATAGACCGATTAGTCTCACAACTTGTCTTTACAAGATCATTGCTAGAGTCCTCTCAGAAAGATGGAAGCTTGTTCTTCCATACACAATCACGGCCCAACAGTCCGCTTTCGTAGCCAATCGACAAATCCTTGATGCATCCCTTATAGCAAATGAGATCATTGATGAATGGATCCGAAAGAAGAAAAATGGAGTTGTCATTAAACTAGACATCGAGAAGGCTTTCGATATGGTGGATTGGGATTTCCTTGAGAATGTTCTTCGTGCAAAAGGATTTGGACAAACTTGGCGAAGATGGATTCAAGGGTGTATATCGTCAACAAATTTCTCCATTAGTATGAACGGAAGGCCTAGGGGTAAATTTAAAGCCACTAGAGGTCTTCGTCAAGGAGACCCTCTTTCTCCTTTCCTATTCGTTCTTGTGGTCGATTGTCTTAGTAGAATGCTTTTATTGGCGAACCAAAAAGGAGTGATTGAAGGCTTCAATGTTGGTAAACCTCCACAAGTAGTTTCTATCAATCACCTTCAATTTGCAGACGACACCATCCTTTTCTCTCCACCCAATGAAATCTATCTACAAAATCTCTTTCAAGTCATTCATGATTTTGAAGAAGCATCTGGTTTAAACATTAATTGTCAAAAATCAGAATTTTTGGGGATTGGTATCGACACAAAAGAAGTTGAGTATCTTGCTTCTCTCTTCGGTTGTAGGGTTGGCTGTTGGCCTTCCTCATATTTGGGTCTCCCGTTGAAAGGAAACTCCCGATCGACAAGTTTTTGGAGTCCAGTCATCGAGAAGATAGAGACTCGTTTGCATAATTGGGGAAATTCTCATATTTCCAAAGGAGGGCGACACACTCTCATCCAAGCTACGCTCTCCAATTTACCCACCTATTATTTCTCCATTTTCCTTGCTCCATCAAAAGTCATAAAAGCTATTGAGAAGCTATATAGAACTTTTCTTTGGAGGGGAGGTATCGGAAAAAAGGGAAGTCATCTTTTAAGATGGTCCACTTTACAAGCACCTTTTGAGGAAGGCGGGTTGGGTCTCTTTGAATTACACAAACGAAACATCTCCCTTTTGGCGAAATGGAATTGGAGGTTTTACACCGAAAGGGAGGCTTTATGGCGAAGGGTGATTGCGGCAAAATATGGTACTAGCCACTTTAATTGCAAGCCGGGCAGTTTGTCTTTGAAAACTTCCAAGGGTCCTTGGAAATCTATCCAGAATTTACAGCAATTGGTTTATAGCAACATCGAAGTCGTTGTTGGAAAAGGTGACAAAACCCGATTTTGGAAGGATGTATGGCTGGGAGCTCAACCTCTTCAGTCAAAATTCCCCTCTCTTTACCTTTTATCTCTCCAGAAAGATTTGCTTCTTGTTGACCATTGGAATCAAAGGGCTGAATCTTGGAATCTCTTTTTAAGAAGAAACCTCAACGAGATTGAAATTGAAGAATGGGCTTCCTTATCTCACCTCTTGTCTTCCTTTATATTCAAAGAGCAAGAGGATAGATGGTCTTGGTCATTGGAAAAGGATGGTCTTTTCTCTACCAGTTCGTTAACTCATAGGCTTGCATCGACTGGGAACATGGATAAATTGTAAGGGAACTAATAGGGGGTTTATGGGTAGGAGGAGTATGATATTGGTAAGGGCATAAGGGTAATTAGTTAGGGAGTTAGTTAGTGTATTTAGGTTATAAATAGAGGGAGGGGGATTGAGGGAAGGAGGCAATTGTTGAGTGATTTTGGGCTTGAGTTAGCACACTCAAGAGAGGGGAGGTTCCAAGTGCCTTATACTTGGTTTATCTTGTAGTTACTGATCTTTTATATCCCAATATATTTCAGTTCTTGATTCTTGTTAGGTGGTATCCTAACATAAATCAGCTTTTTACAAACAATTGTGGAAGGGACACCATCCAAAAAAAGTTAAGTTCTTTGTTTGGGAGCTTAGCCATGGGTGTATCAACACTTTTGATATATTACAGCGAAAATCCCCTAGTGTGGCTGTCTCCCCCAATTGCTGCCATCTTTGCTACAGAGATAATGAATCACAAATACATCTCTTCAGCCATTGTGTTTTTGCCACTGCAATCTGGCCTTCATCCAGCAAGAGTTTGGGTGGTCAACAGTATGGCCTGGGGATATATATACTTTGCTAGATATGCTAATCTCTGGTCATCCATTCAAAAAGGAAAAGAAGACACTGTGGCTCAATTTCATTTATGCTTTTCTATGGAATTTATGGCTTGAGAGAAATGCCAGAGTCTTCACAGAAAAGCACCGAAACATTCATTCCCTCATAGAATCTACTACTTTCCATGCTTTATCGTGGAGTAACCTATCTCCCCCTTTTTGTAATTATGGCTTAACTACTCTTTTATCTCACTGGAGATCTCTTTTGTAGCTATCTATGATAGTCATCTTTTGTATCTATTTCAATCATCAATGAAATGGTTACTCTGTTTCCAATAAAAAAAAAAATGTAGTTACAAAATAACTTGTGTTGGACACTCCAATGTGAGGCCAAGGATTGTACAAGATCACAAAAAAGGTCTTGTGAATTTGTCTTATCTGTGAAACATTGGGAACAGATTTTTCTTGCCAATTTCATTTGGATGGTGATAGGAGTTCACTGCTAATGATATCCTTGAATCCCCAACTAATTATCAGTTATCGTAAGAATTATTGACGTCTAACTCATTGACAATACCAACATAGGAGGAGGAATTCGAACCTCTAACCTCTTAGTTGAGGGTATATGTCTTAACTAGTTAAGCTATACTCAAGTTGAACTCAAATTGGGCTCATTGGCAATACCATACCATGATACAATAGCAAGCCTTGTAATCTTTTTAGAAAATGAAGTACTAAATTTAAATTTCCCTGAGGCAGAAATTGTTCCCTTTGATAATCTTGAAAGAAATTTATCCTTACAAAGGAATGGAAGAGAGGAGATTTTTTTTTTTATAGAAACAAGGGGAAAACGTTAGGCAAATTGCAACTACATGGTGTCTAACCTGGTATAGCGCAAGTTTTCTGATGTGAATCTCAGCACCCTGCTCTTCACATGCAGATGTGATAAGGGTTAATATATACTCCTCGAGGCTATTGGCTGCCGGAAATACAGATACAACATCCTCGGTCAGATGTTCAACTCCATCAAGGAAGGGTTTCTACAAGGTTTCCAATGAACTTTAGATTTCAGAAGAATACCCCACTGCATCATGGACTAAAAAGACAGGAATTATGAAATTAACTTGCATTACCAAAAATGGCTATAATCTTACCAGTTTGTAACCATAAAGTTTATGGAGAAGTGATGCTGAAACAATGGTTGCTTGAGCGTCCCTTTGAGATAAGATTGGTATGAAAAGAGATGAGTCCCTCTTTAGAAGTTTTTTTGTTTCTTCAGCAAGCAAGGCTAGAGAATGTTCGTGATTTGTCTCAGATTTCTCCACAGAATGCAAAACCTGCAGAATAAAACAATTAGTAGTAACATAAATAACATTCGATGCAGGGAAATGAAGTTTGCCAAAATTTTGGAGTTTTTCAGAGGGGAATAGAGTACAATTACAAAATAATGGAGAGTTGAGTAGTTAATCTCAAATCTTTAACCAAAAACTTGCAGACGTCCAGATAAGCTTTTACTGAAAGAGAGGGGGGGAAATCTGAACTTCTACTCATGTGATAAATTATATGAAGATGGTGTCTAGGTTTCAAGCCCTCCAGAAGATTGAAACCTCAGCCAAAATTAAAGAAAAAAAACCTGATTAATTCCCTATGCTACCAATAGCACAGGTAATAGATATCGATTGTTACCCAGCTCATGCTCTCAAATCAATATCTTGTTGACCAACTGGAATCCTTTATGTAACTCGTGGCTATTATCTCTCCTTTTGATGAAATTCAGTTTCTCCTTTAAAATATATATTTTTTAAGTTTATCTCTCTTCATGATGATTTTGGGATCGAATCAGGATCAGGGATACGTCATCTCCTTTTTTTTGTAAATCCTCTTTATTCACATTTGTTGGGGGTTGGGGGGGATTATTCAGATCTTATTTCTTAGGCTTACTTGTGCAAACATCTCTCTGTATAGCATTCCTTCCCTGTAATCAGTTTTTTCCCTTCTAGAACATTTTGCTAGTGTGTTCCTTTCATTTCCCATCCCAGAGTACAAACTTTATTTGGCAGAAAGGACAAAAAGAAAACCCATTCCGCACCAAATTGAAGTCTAGGGGCAATGCTACAAGTTAATTCATATCATTCTGACGTTTTTAAAAAAAAAAAAATCACAAGCCAGGATTTAACAAGATTATCCCACAATCTCTGCTACATACTTCCCATCCATCAAGCATCAGCCAGAAAATAAAGCACAAGTAATACAATCACTTACCCTGGAAAATGCATTCTTAAGGGATGATAATATATAGAATTCAATCTGCTCTTTATCTGTTCTAGACATTGATTCTGCTGCCTGTAATACACATGAGCAATAAAAAGACGTGAGCAATAAAATTTTAATCAATGAAATTTTAGTCTCTTTTCATTTATTCAATGAAAAGTTTTGTTTCTTGTTAAAAAAGAAAAACATGAGCAATAAAATTTTAATATTTCATATATCTGAAGCACAGGAAGAAGAAAGAGAAAATGGGAAAATAAATTCAGTGAATGAATGTTGTTGGAAAAGGCATGTTATTAACATCCTAAAACTTCCAAATCCAGGACCTCGATCTTTTTTTCATGTGAGACTAAAGTCTGCATACTTATTCTAGAAGGGTAAAAAGGGAATTGTAGGGTTAAGAGTTAGTTAAAAAAGAGATAGTGCTTTAAAATGTAAGGGCCGTGAGTGCTAGGTGTCCATCATTTTTGGGAAGTTTCCGTTGAAGAGAAGTATCATCTCAACGACAACTATTCCTCCATGTTCAAGAGCTTGTATCAGAGAATAGTTCCTACATAAAAATAATATACTACTGTTTTCTAGCCTGCGTGAGAGAAGAACCCATCACTGACAAACTTATTTGGGGCATTCATGTGCTTCTAATAAAAACATTGACATACAGTTTCAGATTCTTCCAAAAGCAGCCGCCTGGAAAGCATTGCAACGGTGACAATATTCCCCATCTTTCTAGGATCCTGCAAGGTGCATAAAAAATATTACAATAGAGAATACCAATCTATAGATGCTGCACGACAGAACTTTATATTTAGAGATACTGAAAAAAAAATAAGGGAAAAAGGAGAGAGAACACTTGACAATCATCTAAGGCATACATCAAAAGAGTTGGAAAAGAAGACTGACCCCAACCCACTATGGAAAGCAGAACAGACATGCCCAGAGGGGAGGGAGAGAGAGAGAGAGAAAGATTACTACTCAACCCCCCAAAAAAAAACTCCACAAAGGGGCACGCTCCAAGACAAAATTATAGCCTTGGTCTAGAATTGTTTACTACTAGGAATGGAGCTTTTGTGAATCCTATGTTAGTTGGAAACTATGTAACTATATATGTCCCAGGCAAACGGGACAAATCTATCTTCAAGTAGTTGATTTTGTTCTTTCTAAGTTGACACATAAACCCACATATGCTAAAAGAAGATTTAAAAGGCCGATTTTAGCAGATACAGACATGTGGAAGAATTAGATTGGATTATATTTCTTGATACCTTTGTGGTAGAAAATAGTAAGTGATTTTAGCTGACACATTTAGACACTTGCAGGGTCTAAAATCAGCCTTTGCGAAAAGTAGACAAATTTTAGACGCTTAGTTTTTTTTTTTAACCATGCCTCTCCTTTTCCTTGATTTCCATTCACCAATAATTTCATTGACAGCTAAGCTTGACCTTGAAAAGGCCTTTGACAAAGTTAACCAGGACTTTCTAGATGTCATTAATAGAGGTCAAAGGCCTTGGTGATAAAGAGAGGAGATGAATCTACTCTGTGTATCTAGTGCAAATTTTTCCATAATAATTATTAGAAGACCTAGAGGTAAAATTCTTGCATCTGAAGGCATTAGACAAGGGATCCACTCTCTCCCTTCCTTTTTATTATGGTGGCAAATCGCCGACGCCCAAGTAGGCTTCTTTTGTGAGGTGCCCCTCATGGCCTCATAAAAGGATTTAATGTGAGGAACTCCTCTCTTTGCATTAGTCATTTACAGTTTACCAAGAAGAGAGAAGAATAGGTATGACTTGAGCTTTCTTAAAACTAATATTCTACAAAGACTTAATCAACATACAGGAGGAAAAAAATAACGGATGAGTTAATTGGGTTAATTTTTGTGATAAGTCATTCACCTAAAAAAGACGACACAAACACAAAACGACTCTACCTAATTATCATGTCACAATCTATCTCCAATGACCCACAAAAATGCCAGTCACTGAAATATAGAAATGCAAACCAATCATAATAGATTTAAGATGCCAATAATTCAAATTCAGGCATGATACTTACACACAATGATTGAACAGGAAAGAGCAATTTCAAGTCTACTTCGAAACAGAACCAATAATTTCATTGGTTGAGTAACAACGCTAAAGCCCCTACGTGTTTTGGCCTAGAAAATTTGTCCTACTTAACAAAGTTAAAACCCACTACCCCAATCCAAGTTTTGCAGCCAGGAAATGGTTTACCGAACCTCAGAAAAGTGCAGATGGTAGTCTCCTAGAAGCCTATCAGCCCAACTCTGTACTGGAACAATAAATGATTTTAAGAAAGAGAAATCTCGAAAGCTCCCTTCCTCTTCCAGTTCTGAATGCAGACTTTTTAAGTGTAACCTCTCCTGTGGACCCCTTTGTTCCTTCAATGGTATTTTCTTCAACTGCTCAATTGCATGTTGCAGCATTCCTTGCTCGGATGTAATAACAAACTGTAATACCAGAAACCTTCCCCCAAACTTAGTAAAAAAAAAAAAATTTAAATAACAAACAGTAATACAAGATGAAATAATGAAGATAATAAAATATAAAATCAAAAACCCGCAATTTTTTTTATAGGAGTCAACCCACAAATTTTTATTGTCAGACATTTAGTAGATTCAATAACAAAGGAGACTAAAACTAATGCAATTGTTTAAATAATTCTCTTCTCAGATAAAACTTTGTTTCCCATAAAACTTCTATATGTATTTCATCTCCATGATTTGATTCATTCCAAGCGTCATGATGCATTCTATGTTAAAGATAAGCACTCCATATCTTATCTTCTACTGAATTTTTATACGCTTCTAAGCTCTATTCACTATGCATTCTGTTTCACACGTTGTCTTTTCATCAAATGGTTTCTAGGTTGTGAGTTGACACTTTGGGCAAACTGCAGAGAGAGGGGGAAAAACCCAAATAAAAAAACAAAAAAACCATTTTGCTCTCCTCCCCAAGCCTGTCCGAATGGCAAAGCAGAAGAGGAGTCCAAATATTATATTTCATCATCTGGTCTTTTCTATACTGTAATTTTTTTATAAACGGTACATTTGGGCTTGTCTCTTGCATTTATAGAGACATCAATTTTCTGCATCCTGAGATATTGTCAGGCTTGAATACAATTCTCCGTTTCTCATTAAAAAAAAAAAATAATTAAAATAGAGAGAGAGAGATTGTCAGGACTGTAGTTTAGAGGAAAAACAAAAACTCTTAGGATAAATGCTGCTAGAGCTCTTCTTTAAATGCTTTGGATTGAAGAAAAAAGTTATAATTTTTAAGAATCAGAGTAGAGACTTTTGTTCATTTTTGGAGAATATACAGTACAGGGCTACATCTTGGACAGCATTGCATGGCTGATTTCTCTGTTTTTCTCATTAATCTTGAACGGGGCCATTTTTGTATTCCCATCATTTAAGGTTTCGGGAGGGAGAGAACTTATTTCCCTGCCCTCTTTTGTGCTCCTGCTTTTGTGATTTGAATGCTTTTTTTTGGTATTTTTTACAAAACAAAAGAAAGAAGGGAAAGAAAAACAACCACCACCACTACTACTACTTTAGAAAATAGGGTTACAGATATTGAGAGTGCATGAAAAAGATCACAACACGATACATGCTTATTTTTGCAATGGGAATGTCACGTTCACTGATTTTTCCACCTTAGTTCTTAGAGCAGCTGAGGTTCTTTCTTGACGTGTTTGATTCTTTTTGAGTTAAATAAGATATCGGATCCTTGTAATTATCAGCATATTTTTATGTTCATTAATATAGTTTCTTCTAAAATGTGTCGTTCTTATTCCCCACATGTGAACATTCTCCACATTGGTAAAGTGATATATTTAATTAATTCATATGTTAATTTTGAACGTCTGAGAAACACAAATATCCCTGGAAACTTGATAGTAAGGAATGATGAGTTAACCAAAAACTAAAGGCTTAAACTTTTCATATGATAATTCAGTGACTGTCATACCTGACGAAACAGTACCCAAGTAAAGCAGGTATAATGGATGGTCTCTGTGATTCCTAGAACTCGCCAAGTTGACTTCAAGAGTTCGAGGATTTCTTCTACCTCCTGAAAATATAGATGGGTTAGGATCATCCATGCAGATCAAGAAGAATGCCACAGTAATGTGTCTAATTTTCTTTTCAATTCTAAATGTAAATTAGAACAAAATATTTTTTTTTCTTTTAACACGATACGAACTTCTTGTTGAAATAATGAAAAGATGCAACAAGGTTCAAAGAAAACAAACTCCCAAAAGGAATGAAAGAAAACTACAAAAATAAACTTAAACAAGAACAAAAAGTTAAGACAGTATCTTTTCTGTTTCTTTACTTCTTTCTTTTTTTCCTTTTTATGAAAAACCAAACTTTCACGTTTCACCAAGAAAAATAGAAGAATACAAATGGGCTTACAAAACGTATAGCATCTCTAAGCTACTAGGTAAAGTGGAATGATAAGTCACAAAAGGAAGACGAGAAAAAAACAAGATTTTTTTTAATTTTGGTAAATTTGAAGATTACCAGTGTCGTTGCCTTGTCATACAAGTATAGTAAACAGTGTTTAACAAGGCAAAAAAAGCACTAACCTCAGTCAACTTTCCCTCATCTAACATATCAAAGACACTAAGAAGAAGTTTCTCGTAAAGCCTGACATTGAGATGATAACCATCAGCCCAGTGACAGACTTCACCGGTTAAGTCACCCCGAGCTGGCCTCTCTGCAAGTGAAATGGCAATCGCTCGAAGGGATCTCAAGCATTCTATACGTTGGAGTTCCCCTGTGGAAGGTGGGAGAGACTGAAAATTCCAAAATGTCAGCTACAAATGTGTGTATACATATGTACGAAAAGAATGGCACAGCAACAACTTTTTTTCCGTAAGAACTATACTTTCATTTTCATAAAAGGGAAAAAAATGAAGATAACGGAAAAAAACTCCAATCTGTAAATGAGAGGAGACAAAAAATGTATTCCACCTCAACCTACACTACTCTATCTCACTATGTTTATTTTTAAAATATTTTTTTATTCCTATCCTTCCAAATCTCCAACAAAATTACCAACATCGTATTCATCCATGTGATTGAGATAAAAATGTATACCCTTTCTAACCATTTGTTTCATAGGAATATAATAGCCAGATTCTCATATCTGTTTTGCAAGAATTAAAAGATACCAAGGCATCTCGGCATCCTTGGTTGCCTATGAGGTGAGCATCTATAAGGTTTTTATCTTTAACACAAGGGTTTCCTAGATTCCCATGAGATGAGAATCCATTTTTAACATTTTTGCATCCTTTAGAGTTAGACTTTATATTACAACAATACTCAAAATCCTATCAAGTCATGTGATTAATTAGGCTTTAAATAAAATAAAATAGATATAAAACTAACACAATCAAGTCCATTTAAACTTAAGCTTGTTATATTATTGAGTTTTTCCTTTTTTAATCTTATGACATTTGATAAGAGTATAAACATACAATAAATTAATCATTTTAGTATGATATATTAGATTATTTTTGTTTTGTTTTTTTAAAAAAGTGCCCTTTGCAAAATTCTCATTCCATGGAGAATTTGGTTAAGAATTTGGGTGTCTAGGGAAAAAAAAATTCTATAACTATCCATTGCTTAACCATTGGAGCCTCCTTTTTAATTTCTGGCCCCTCCTTTGGGCCTCTCGTTTTGTAAGGTCCTTGCTCTTGCATTTTCATTTCTCTTAATGAGAAATAGTTTTTCAATCACGGAAAGGAGAAACTTCATAGAAAGAAAATCAACATAAAAATTGAGTAATTTAGTAAAATTCGATTAAAAATAAAACTTAAAGAAAAACAAACACACCTCAGATTCCTCAATCTTTGACAATAGAATTCTCAACTCACTTGCCTTGCGCCCCGATTCCCCAAATCCCACAACAGGGTGATTAATAAGCCCCTCCTCCAATATGTTCAACTGTACGCATACAAAAGATTAAAGTCAGCAGGAAAATTAGATCACTTAACGTGTCAAATCAAAGGTTTATCATAAAATTAGATAGAGAGAGAGAGAGAGACAGAGAACAAGTAAAGAGAAAGAAGAAACTTACCTGCCTTTTTTGCCAGCGTAAAAATGCTTTTCTATCAGAAAATTCTGTTTTTGAGATACAAGACAACAATTCCAGAGGAACTAAAAGGGTGTCCATTCTTTTTCCTACTTTTCCTGAAAGGGCATTTAGGAGGCCTTTCCGTGTTCTCACATCCATTGACTCGGATATCTGAAAATATATAAGAACTAAAATTTAGCAGCAAAAATGAACTATAAAGCTTTCCTCCAATCAGAAACAAACAAATTTATTGAAAAAAAAATAGAAGTATGGTAGGAATAATAAGCAATAAGATAATCTAGCCTCCTTAAAATGAAAATAGTAGTACAATACGAAAACACATCAGCCCCACGACACAAATAAGCAATGAAAACTTGAAACCAATACTAATATTCAGATTCCAAAGAAGAAAAAACAACTAGATTCTATCCCAGTCATTCTCAATGTCTTTTTCTCTTCAGATAAATGACAATTTATTTGAGATAAAAGTAAAAAAGCAGGAGCGATGACTGATGAGGCCTGACAGATAACTTTTTTTCAAATTAGTACATAACATGTTCATGATTACAAAAAGGATTTGGCAAAGAACCAGAGCCAACAAAATGTATAATATCCCAATACTCTTCAACCTCTCTAAACATCAGTGAAAATTACTCTTTTGGTACTCTTTTATTCTCCCTAGGGGAGCTGTTCTCTTACCTTTTATCAGTGAATATTTTCATATATTAATGAAAAATGCTTCTGTTAAATATATATATATATATATATATATGCATATGCATATATATCAGTGAAAATTGTGCCACATCTTTCCAACCAAATCTCTCAAAAAATCAGTAAGATCCCATTTCCTCAAAGGATTATAAACGTTAACTTGATGAGGTGAGTGCATGTGAAAACCAGCTTGCTCAATGTGTCCCGGCATTCCATTTGAAAGTCACCACAAACATAATCGGATTCCTAAATGAATCGTATAGAACACAGGTTCTGTTTCATTGCTATGGATACTAAATATCCTTAAATAATATCAAGCGCATTAGAATCCACGAAGCAAGTAATAATTTAAAATCAAGTTTAAAAGTTATTATCGTGTCAAGATAAACATTGAATAACAGAACTACCTCCATCTGTACTCGCATGGTTTCTAACAACCCAACTAACCCTGGTGCACGTTGAGGTTCGACAACAATTCCACTTTTACTACTACGTCCAAGCTTCCTCATCAACTTAGACCTTTTATCTTTCTTCTTCTCTGTTGATGGTACAATAAGACCCCTATTTAAATAGTGAAGACAGATTTAAGAAATTGTGAAATAACAAAATCTAATATGCAGATGAACACTAAATGCTGTCAAGAACGGGAATAACTGATTCACATAACAAGAAGATGATACAGTGAATTAAAAGGCTAAACATGTATTTTCCTTACCTTTTAGCATTATTAGTTGCTGCTGTACTAGTTTACAGTTTACTAATTAGTTGGGTGGTTTATTGTTTCTTAGTAACTTCGTTAGCTGATTAGTTAGCTGAAAACCTCCATTGTGCTTTGTTGTTGTAGTCATATGCTTTTTTCTTTAATGAATAAAAAAATTTGGAGAGACTTCCTTGAGAAGTATTCCTGGGCTACATAATATGGTATCAGATCGATGTTTTTGTCTAGGCCAATGGCTGCCACAACAGAAAATCGGGAAAACCCTATTGACAATATCACATTAAGGAGGATAGTGATACTGTTTTCGGATATTGAACATCATGCAACAATCTTAAAGGCCTGCCTAAAAGATTAACAACAGTTTTATGCCGTATAATCGGAAGCACTAGTATTATCTTAGTCTTTTGATGAGCTAAAAGCAACACTTTCAATTGTATCTTTCTACGTCACAAGTAGTGGAACCTATATTTTCCTTTTATGGTGTCTTGAATGACCCACCACATCTCGAACTTGAGAACAAGTCCTTTTAAAAGGAAGAACAGACGTAGTGAGTTAAGGATTATTTTTCCTTGCATTTTACTGTTATTAGTTGCTGAAGTTGCCATACTATTTTACAATTTTTTAAGCAGTCGAGTGGTTTATTGCTTGGTTAGTTACCTAAGAGTTTTTTTTTTTTTTAATAACTGAGAGTCGGAGCTTTGCTCCCCTATACCCGGGGGCACCTGCACCAGCCCCAAGGCCCGGACCCGAGAGAGTTACCTAAGAGTAATTAATAATGATCTTGATCTCCAATGACCTTGAGAATTATTATTTATTCCTGAAATGTGTCAAAGAAAAAACAAGAAAGTACAAGATAAGATGGTATACCCAGAGGCCCCAGCACAAGCCAAAAGAACCTCATATGCTGTTTCTCGAAGGTCGTCATCTGTGATTCCTGTAACAAATAAAGAAAAAAGTATAAAACACACTCTCCAATGTTCTACTTTAAATTAATAATCTAAACCAAGTCTGTGCTAGAGACAGCAAATTAAATGCAGATGGAAAACTAGTCAGACAATTTGAAAGATAGAACCTCAAAAATCCTATCCTTTGCAACCTAAATGCAGATGGAGGTGATCAATGTTGTTACATTAGATAGCCTAGAAAGTAAGGAAGACTTGGAGAATGTTGGAAGAAGCAGCTAAGCATGCCCACTGCTTTCTTCATATCTACAGCTACACACAACTCCAGCAATTTCAACACAGATAAAACAATCCATCAGCCAATAAATTTATTACTACCTGTTGAAAAAGAGGGCAGTTTGAGAGTAAGATCTGCTGCGTCATTTGGGTTTCTTCTTGACGTCCTCACACTATTAATCTCAACATCTTCTTCATCCTCAAAATCATCAATGTCGTCCACGGTCAGTTCCCGAGCTTGTGAGGACTCAAAAGACTCGGATCTAGATACATTTGCTTCAGTTAGCGATGGTGTGGGAATAGGTGGTGGTGCAATTACTGCCGGAGGTGTATAGACAGGAGGAGGTGTGAATGCAGGAACAGGCGGTGGTGCCCTTTTTGGAGGTGACCCGGATGAATCTAAATCCGTAGCCAAGAAAAATTCATCGCCAGAACCTGAATTGTTCTGGAGTGTCAAGATAGCACATAGATTAGCCAGGATTTTATTACACAAATCATAGATCAAATACAACGGATGGATCAGCATGGGGAAAATTACATTCACAAAACCTACAGCATGTGAAAGAGAAGGAAAAAAAAAAAAAAAAAAGTGGGGGACTTCATGTAAATCATACTCACCATCTGAGGAAACCCCGTAAGGTCATGATAATCTCTAATGGCTTCAGATAGTTCCAGCATTGCACCTGTTTTCACAGATGATACCATAAGAATATTTTTGAAATAAATGAAACTTAAAAATATGAGTATGAACATGTCAAAGGACCTTTTTTAGCGCAATTAAGAACATAATCCACACTAATTTGGTCTAGATCCACATCATCAAGGGTAACTGCACCAGGAGGCATTATAACTTTCTTTATCAAGCTACCAGACAGAACAAAATCAAGAAGTATCTGTCTGTCCCGCCTGTAGCGTTGTAAAAGCTCAATGGCATTTTCCCTGTATCATGGAAGGAATACTACATTGTTCATCCAAAACAATAGAAATGGAAGTCCAAACAGGCAAACACTAGTAACACTAAAATGATGAGCATTCTATTTCACTAGTTTTCCATAAAGAGAGTAGTCATTAGATATTCGGGAGACGCTTACTCTTCCATGGTGAAGCTAAATGATACTGATAGTGAAATTCTTCAATGTCAGACAATGTGCATCCGGTCCATCTCTGGTAGCAAAATCAAAAATGAATATACTATTATACGTTAAATCAACAGCCAACCGGAAATCGAATTCATAAACCAGAGCATTGCAAATGCACGTTAGAGATAACAGTTTCAAGATCAACGAATTTTCCTGTGCATTCAATCTGAAGTAAAATTGGCATTCCTGGATTTCACGTATTCTGGAGAGAATTCAAGTTCACAATCTTGGAACCTCAACCATACCTTAATTCCTAGAAATGAGAAACTGGGCAGAGTCCTCCCAGTCCCAGCTGTGGCACGAGCTGCTCCGATGCTGACTGCTACAAGACCAGAAGCCACTGGATCCTACAAATTGAAGTAGCTTTCTGCAATTAAACACTCCGTCCAATTCACTTCGTATCAATTCAGCAACTGGGCAGAAGTAGCAACTTCAGAAATAAGGAAACTGAAAGAGATTCCATTGGAAGCTTGAGAGACAGTAGAAAGAAAACTTCCATTGATACCTTGGCTATGCAGCTGCCTGGTCGAAGAAAATGAGTGCCGAAGCAATGGCGATGAGACGAACAGTCAATGTTTGAAGTGGGAAATAGAATTACGGCTATGGAAGCTTGAATTGAGAAATTGGCCGCCTGAGCTAAGAAATCGGAGATGGATCTAATCCTCAGAATCTAATAATGTTTATTATTGAAAAATGTAAATGCCAATCGTCCTACCATTATGATACAAAATAATTTTAGTCTTCGGTGGCTTTTTTTAAATTAAAAGAAAAATAAATAAATAAATTGATTTTTACCTATAAACTTGATATGTTGTATCAATTTTTACTCTAAATTTTCAATTTGATGAAATTTCACTTCAAACTTAGATAAGTTTTACAATTTTAACTTTATGACAAATTTTCATTTAGAGGATGGTCATACAGAAGTATTTTCATAGGCATCTAATGAATTTTAAAACATTTATTTTTGTTAAAAGTAGTTGGTGATTTTGCAAAAATTGAATATATGGTAAAATTTGATGGACTTATATGAGTTTAGGGTCCAATTTAATAAAATTTGAAGTTTATGATGAAAATTGATACAACTTTACAAGTTTGTAAAAGTTGATTTTTCTTTTTTCTTTTTTCTTTTTTCTTTTTTTTTTGTATATTTACTTTAAAATTTTAACCTTAAACATGTGTTTTTATAAGGATAAATATGTGGCATAGTTAATAATCTAGGAGATCATTTTTAATTTGGTTGTTGATGTTTTAAAATTTTCGAGTACACATTTGATGAATTAAAAATTTATTGTTTAGGTACTTTGCATGTAAAAATTATTAAAATTTGTTGATGAACAAATATTGTATTATTAATGTCGATAAATGGTTTTTTATTTTTGAAAATTGTACTTGTTTTCTCACATATTTTCTACAATAAATTTTATATTTTTCTAATAAAATATTTGAATTCTTAACCAAATTCTAAAAACAAAAATTACTTCTTTTTTTTTTTTAGTTAAAAAAAAAAAACTACTTTTGAAAACTAATTTTGTAGTTTTCAAAACTTTGCTTGATTTTTTAAAACATATATAAAAAGTAAATAACAAAATAAGAAAACTTATAAGTGAAAGTAGTATTTATAGACTTAATTTTTAAGAATTGCAAACAAAAAACAAAATGGTTATCAAATGGAGTCTAAATTATTACTTTTTTTTAGTTAAACGACGTGTGGCTGGAGAAATTTGAATTCATAACTTCTCGATCGAGAGTACATAACTATTTGAATTATGCTAAAGCTAGCAAATTGTGACATATTTAAACACGTAGACATGTCATTCAAATATTATTTGACACATAAAAGTACAATCCACTCTCCGTGAAAATTATGCATTAACAACATCCATTTTTTCCCACATATAAGGCCCAAGGTTGTATTATTCACCTCTTTAAATATATCAATAAAACGATAATTTAATGAAGCATAATAATGGTATGACACGAATATTAATTTAAATAAGTATGGAATTCCAAAATTATACAGATGAAAAGTAAATTTAAAAATAATTTGTAGCCACAAATCTGTTTTATGAGTTCAGCATATGAGTGGAGATTCAAACATTTGACATTTTGGTCAATAATATATGCCTTGTTTCTATTTATTTTGTATTCGAACATTTGATATTCGGTCGATAATATATGCCTTGTTTTTATTTATTTCGTCTCCAACTCTAAACTTTAATATAGTGAAATGAAAACACACATATATTTATAAAGTGGTCAACTAATATATTCAACCAAACATATTGTCATGTAAATAAACCAAGCATCTTATATATGTCGACACGAATATAACTCAATTGATCAAGACATTACTTATTTATTTATCACACGTTGTTTAAATCTTCCCACTTTACTAGCCTCTTAGTTCACCATAAAAGCAAACATTAACTACAAATATATATATATATATATATATATATATATATATATATATATATATATATATATATATATATAACAAGCAGGTTCATGTTTTAAATGATAAGAATAATTATAATTTGTGAAAATACATACACTAAATTGAAACCATGTCCAAATTACAGGAATGAAATCAAAATTATAACTCAACCTAACAATGCCATTAAAATTAAAAAAACACTTTTGGTCTCTAAACTTTCAAAATTATTAATTTAGTCTACGAGCTTTACCATGTAGCAATTTAGTAACTTTAGTTTAACATTTATAATAATTTAGTCTATACTATAAAAATGTTGTTAGGATTTAATGGGACTTCCTATATATGGTAGATCAAATAATTGATGGAAAAAACCTACATTTACTTCTTATTTTTTTAGTTCACCTACACATAATGAATTGTTACTTAATAAAAAACTACACTTAATTTCAATGAAACATTTAAGTGTAGGGTTTATTATTATTTTTTGTAGTACAATATACGTAGGAAAATGTCAAATCTCCAACCTCAAGGGAGATAGTGCTCATTACTAATTATGTTAACTTCAACCGAGTAGAAACTAAATTACTACATTATAAAATTTAATGATTAAATTGTTACTAATTTGAAAATTAAATAACTTTCAAAACAAATTATTATTATAATTATTATTTTGAGTTCAATAATTGAGAGGTAGAGGATAAAATCATGGACTATAAAATGATAATTTGTGGCTTATTCACTCGTTTTTAAAAAAAAAATTGAAAGTTAGATAAAGAGTATTTTTTAACCTAATGATTACAATACAGATTTTAATAGTCCATTCCTCATGAAAAAAAAAACCCTGGCGACTCTACTTGGTTGATAGGGTTTAGGCATCGCCGGCAAGCTCACTGCTAACAAAATATTGATACTCTGTTTCCTCTCGACATACACCATGGATCAATTTCCCAAAGACCTCGACAAAGAAATCAGCAACGTCGAGAAAATTGAAAGAGAAGAAGACGACGACGACGACGATGAACAAGAAGATGGACAAGACGACTGGGACGACTGGAATGCAGACGAGGAAGAAGGTGAAGAAGCATTTGACTCGACTTTTTTGTGTCTTTTCTGCAATTCCAAGTATAATGACTGCGACACGTTGTTCAACCACTGCAACTCCGTCCACAATTTCGATTTTCACGGCATTAGGAGGGCTCTGGGTTTAGACTTTTATTGCTCGTTCAAAATTATCAACTACATACGATCTCAGGTTAGCCGAGTTTTTCTGAGAGTTTTAAATTTTGTGAGTTTCATGTTTGTTTGTTATTTGTTGACAAAATGGTCCAGAAAAGATATGATTTTTAGCACTTAAATTCGGGAGCTGCACTAATTAGCTGGACTGGATCAGTGGAGTGTCCGTGTTTCAGCTTTTGGTCTCCCAAAATAGTTTTTGTAGAATTTATTTTGGCTAGTACTTGAAACGTTGCCTTTTAATTATAATCGTCCAATCGGGGGGGGGGGGGGGGGGGGGGGGGGGAGGGGTTTGGTGATATTGTTGTAAATTTCATGATGATTTGATTTGAAAATTTTAGCCCCTTTAGATAACCATTTCATTTTTTGTTTCTGAAAACCAAACATATAAACACTACTTCCACCTATTATTTGTTTTTGATTTGTTATCCACTTTCAAAAGTATTTTCAAAATCCAAGCCAAATTTTGAAAACTAAAAAAATATATATTTTAAAAACTTTTTTTTTTTTAATTTGACTCAGAATTCAAATAATTCAAATAATTGTGAGTAAACAATCATAAATTTCAAAAAACAGAAAACTAAAAATGAAATCGTTAACAAGGCTTAGTTTTTTAAGTTTACAAATCTTATTATTAGCTGCTGAACAAGTGTTAACTCATTATTTACCATTTATTGTACTGACCAGGTAGCAGAAAATAGGTGTTGGAGCTGTGGTCTCTCGTGTCAATCAAACCAGGATTTACAGAACCATTTGCACAAAACAATAAATCTCAATGACATAAAGGCTCTTTGGGATGATGATAAATATCTAAAACCCTTTAGGCTAGACGATCCCCTTCTGTACAGTTTTGCAGAAGACGAAGAGGATGATGACATTTCACTTGTCAACAGTAGTCTTCAGAGGAATACAGATACCGATGGATGTAATTGCAATGTCGATAAAATGACCAGAGAAAATCTTCCATTTCATCCTAACCAAAACAAAGAAAATGGAATGGAAGATTGTAGATCTACTTCACATGGTTATTTGAATGCTCCAAGCAACTTGGAGGCCGTGATTGAGAATACTGTGAAAGCCAGGGAGACTTTGGGATTGAATGATAAGATGCAGGAAGACGGTCAATTAAAAGTAGCCAGACGAAATTTTTATTCAAAGTATATTAAGAATGCAAATGAAAACTACTTTGGTTCATATAGCTCCTTTGGCATACACAGAGAGATGTTAAGCGACAAGGTGCTATATTACCTCCCAGTCTACTTTTTGATCGAACGTCATAAACTGATTCATTTTTGAAGTAATATATCACCAACATTACCTTTTTATGCAGGTCAGAATGGAAGCTTATATGCAAGCTATTTTGCAAAACCCATCTCTCTTCCTCAATGCAGCTGTGATGGATGTAGGATGTGGAACAGGCATACTTAGGTGAGCTGGAAAATTGACTTTGACAAACCATACACTCCTCATTATTTATCTAATTACAAGGTTTATGTAATCTTCATCTGTTCCTCTTCCCTTATACAGTCTCTTTGCTGCAAAAGCGGGTGCATCAAGAGTAATTGCAGTTGAAGCAAGTGAAAAGATGGCAGCAGTGGCCACCCAAGTAGTGAATCAACATCAATATAATGATTTAGTTTCCTTGTTTCTCTGATGGTTTATTTTACACTATCTCATTTAGTTTCCTTGTTTCTCTGATGGTTTATTTTACACTATCTCCTTTACTGAACTTGGCTGCAGATTGCAAAAGACAATGGCCTCTGGCGGAATAGGAAACAGACTGGAGATTGTGGCATGTCAAGTGGGACTATAGAAATGGTTCATGGTATGGTAGAAGAACTTGATAAGAACATAGAGATTCAGCCTCACAGTGTTGATGTATTATTGAGTGAATGGATGGGCTATTGTTTGCTGTATGAGTCAATGCTCAGTTCAGTTCTCTTTGCAAGGGATCGTTGGTTGAAGCCTGGAGGTGCAATCTTACCAGATACTGCCACAATTGTAAGTCTGCATTATTTTGATTCACCCCTTGTGAGAGGTCTGATCTTGAAATTATATTAGTTTTTTGTTATTAATAATTTCTCTATCTACTTTTCAGCTTGTTGCAGGATTTGGAGTTGGTGGAACTAGTCTTCCATTTTGGGAAAATGTGCATGGTTTCAGCATGTCTTGTGTAGGGAAGGAACTTGTAAAGGATGCTGCCAAAGGTCCCATCATTGACATTGTGGATGCTAACGATTTAGTAACTAGTGCTGCAATTCTTCATGTAAGTACTACCCAACAAATTTTTTATTCGTTGTGGATGCATTGCACTCTACTACTACAGCTTGGTGAAACATTTTCTTCACTGTTCTTAGAATCACGAGTGTTCTTACTGCTAGGTCTGATTCTGAAAGAAGTATACTTGGAAAGGGATGTGATCGCTAGGGCAAAAACATTTTAATGTGCTCACTACATAGTTTGTGAATACTGTTTTTCTATTTAGGAACGCCATTTCTTAGGTCTTTTATCTTAGAAAGTCAGACAAATATTTTAGTTATGCTCACATATCCTAGTGGTCATAAGGGCCTTTGGGAACTAAGAGGGAATGAGTTCAATCCATGGTGGCCACCTACCTAAAATTTAATACCCTACGTATTGTCAACCAAATGTAGTAGGGTCAGGCGGTTGTCCGATGAGATTAGTCGAGGTGCGCGCAAGCTGTCCCGGACACTCACCGATATAAAATTAAAAAAAAAAAAACATAATCCCACATCTGGTGGGACTCATGGGCTTCATTACTTCTGCACGCGTCTTTTTCAGTTATTTTCCCCCCCTCTGAATAGATAAAAATTAGAACCATTGTGCTGGGTTAAAAGGTTTCATATATTTTTGGCCCCAGTTTGTTTGATTACGTTTTCCTCTCTTCTACTAATGATTGAAATGCTTAGCAAGTCTTGAGCTGTTTCTTCAATTACTAAACTAGCGTGTACCTCAATTATCCATGATTTTTGTATCATTTTTAAGAATGTCATGTATGGTTTAAGGATGATCTGAGTGCATTCCAAACACTCTTGATATATTGTGGATAACAGAATGGTTTGAATGGTTTAATCCCTGCTGTAGTATACGTGTAATGTAACTGTGAACATTATTTCACATGCTGCTTTTTTCTCTCGTTTTTTTTCAATGTTCTAATTTGGCTTGGGAGTTAATGAAGACATGCCTTCGTTTTTTTGTTTTTTTGGTGCAGACTTTTGATCTAGCTACTATGCATCCTGATGAAGTAGACTTCACTGCAAGTACCGAGTTGGAACCGAATTTACATTCTCTTTCAAGCAACTCAGAAAATGTTGAAGTTGAAACATCTTGGTGTCATGGAGTTGTCTTATGGTTTGAAACTGGTTTTACAAGCAGATTTTGCAAGGAATCACCGGCTGTTCTGTCTACATCCCCATACACTCCCAAAACTCACTGGTCTCAAACCATACTAACCTTCAGAGAACCAATTGCCATAACGTCTAGAAAATCTGCCACCAACAAATCAGCACCAGTAGGTACTGATGCCTCCCCTGCTGTCAAAGTTCATTTGCGCCTTAGCATTGGCCGTGCGCCTGAACATCGAAGCATTGACATTTCACTGGAGGCTACTGGGATTGCTGGTGATGGTAGGAAGCGCCACTGGCCTGTACAACTTTTCACACTATGATAGAGTACCCAAACTGTAAATGACAGATGCTTGGATCCTGAATCAGCAATTTCAGACTTAAAACTGGTCTGGTCTTTAATTATGTTTTTGGAACTTGTACTATCTCCGTTTGTGTTATTTGATAGTAGCAGAAGATTCATTCATGGAGTTAACCAATTTTGACTCTTAATTATTGATTTGTAAGTTATATTAGTAGGCATTGAGAATGTAAACGAGTTAAGCTAGTTAACTTGAGAGACATATTGCTCCGTGTCTCTAAAATCATGGTATGGTTATTGAGGCCATTAGTTTTGTTTTGATTATTGTATTCTAATGTTATTGTTTTTTCACAGCATAATGAGGAATTTGATGTTTTAGGAATTCACTAATCTGCCTTTACAATTACGTTGTACAATGGGCCTTGATGCTAACTTGATATAATTTTGGATTTGAATAAATTTCGACCAAAATCTAAGCTTTCGAACGCAACAACTCGACTAGAAAAGGGGAAAAATAACCAAGCGTCTTTCAGTTTCTCTTCCATTCTTTAGACGAGATTGATAAAAAGGGTAAATGCAATTGCAATTGATGAGGGGGGATTTCGAGAAAATATTTAAACGTTTTTTTTTTATAATATAAAGAATCTTTGATCGAACTCAAAAAAAGAATCTTTGATCAAGGATGACGTAATTTTTTTAAATAAATAAAAATAAGTTTTTTTTAAAAAAAAAAAGTTAATTATGTACAGTTACAGTTAGTTTTTTCTTCTACAACAAATGTGAGGGAAGATTGAAGGTTTTTTTTCTTTTAAATATTATTATTATTTTTTTCTTTTTAAGATTGAACATTCTATCTTAAGAAAGCTATTAAATGTTCTATCTATTGAGCCATGCTATATGCTCATATTCATATAGTTGTAGCTCTCTTGTAATTAATGTAATGCATCAAGCCCAAGATTTGAATTAGGATTCAAAATCTTGGTCAAATTCGAATCCTAGGCTTAGGTGTTAGAAATGGTATATTAGAGCGAGACTTCTATGATGTGGTTCAGACGAACCAATGTGAAAGTTGGTGGATTGGACATGTGATACTCAAGTAGAGAATTGATACATGAATGAATGGTGACCACATTTTGATGAGAGATCTTGAGGCTATGCAAAATTGTTAAAAAAAGTTTTAAAAAATTGATAGTTGCCCATACCAACAAAATGCACTTTCTTTTAGGATGATCTAATCATAAGAACTCCAAAGTTATGCAAGTGAGAATAAAGTGTGTTGGTTTGTCTATAGAGATAATCTTCACTCACTCTCACAAGCAACTCAAGCCACATGACAAGGTCGCAAGGAAATGTCAGAGCAGTTAGGTGTCAAATCCAAACTTTGATTCTTAGTCCAAACCTTGAGCTTTGAGTGTTACAATTAAGCACTTTGCATTCACAAGAAAATGTCAATTTTTACTCATACACTTGACAAAGTTAATCAATTTTCGTGGTAAACTATCAATTTCATCAAAATAAATCTTCGAGCGTGATAAGCGTAATAATTTTAACTTTCAGTTCAACTTCTGCCACATTCACCCACCAATTTTAACCAAAAAAAAAAGTTTTATAATTCATCGTCCAAATTCTGGACATGGAGCGGTACACAATTAAACACGTTGCACTCACAAGAAAATGGTCAATTTTTACTCTCAAACTTGATCAAAATAATAAATTTCCATGATAAACTTTCAATTTCACCAAAATAAATCCTAAAGTTCGAAGTGTTGAAATTTTAATGTACAGTTCAACTTCTGTCACATCCACCCACTAATTTTAATGAAAAGCATGTTTGGTAATTCATCAAATGTATGTACAGACTATTTTGCTTAATAATTCTTAAAAACAAATGTCTATAACAAGGTAAAAACTGCCACATTTATTCACCTTTTAGGTAAAGATTGCAACATTTATCAAAGTAGACATCCCAATTTTGATGGAATTCAAAGGTCAGGATAAACGTTGATACCCCTTACCAAGTTTATGGTAAAAATGGGAGATTTCCCAATTCACATCTGGTAAAACTATTTTATGCAAAAATGCAAATACAGAGGCTAGACCTATGACCTGCTTAGACCACGCTGTCTGAATTTTCTCGACTGACTTGGCTTAGCAAAAACAAGGGCAGCACAATTGCTAGTCCAAATCTGTCCATGATGGGTTAAGAGAATGTATTGTATATTCATGATGTGGAATGCAATGTCTGAAGTCTGATTCATCTAGAAAACAAAATGTTTTTCTCAAGATCCATCATGGAAGATGAAAAGAGACCTGAAGATTTTGGCATCAATCTAAACTGTAAAAACGAGCAGTAGAATGACTAGAATACTCCATACCCTTCATCTCTCTCAAACGCCCAAAACCTCACTAAAGAACTCCTTTTGACATTCCAATTTGTTTTCTTCATTAAAATCTGTATTATCACAATTGTTTTTTGCGTCAATTTGAACATAGCTCAACTGGTGAAGACATACACCCTCTACTAAGAGAATAGATATTCAAATCCCCCCCCCCCCCCCCCCCCCCCACACACACACATGTTGAAGTCAAAAACTTTCAGGTGATTGGTTCAAATTTTCTAACAGTTTTTTCATCCAAAATCATGTTTTTTTTATACATCTTAGGGAAGGAAAAAAAAAAGTACGACACTAACACATTCTCCTTGTTACATAATATCTTACCTAGATCATTGGCACATTTGCTTGTAAATCGTAATAGATTATCACACAGCTGCAATGAATTAAATTACTCAAATTGAACACAGCCGAAATTGAACTAAACTAATTAATTATAGCCAACTACAAATTTCAGATGGGTGCCTAAAACAAGGGGAGTGGTGGCGGCTATTCTACACAATAACTCACCGCTCAATACAATACCCCCGTGGTAATACAACTTTAGAGGCAGAGAGAGAGAGAGAGGGGGGGAGGAAAGAGAATATATATATATATAGATATATGTACCTGCGGGTTTGGAAAATTGTAAATTAAGAATCAGGTTGTTCAGATTTAATAGGTGCACCTGAAGATGATCCACAACTTCCATTTTGTAGGTAAAGGCTGTTAGCCACCAGAGAATCACTGACCAAACCAACGTCTGCATCGTCAAAATTTAGCGTGCCTCGGAGTTTCCGTGTTCTATGTGAAGAAATTAAGCAAAATAGCATATTAATGATGTTATGTTATCAATGAAAAATCCTGTTTTCTTTTAAAAAAGTAATGCCATTCCAGAAGAAATAAGTTGACGTGTTTGAATTGAAGCATACCCATTCAAGCGGTTGTTTATGGCGGTAAGGTCTTTTGAAGGGCTTTGAAACGCATGAGTGCTCTCTCCAACGCAAGCGTAGTAACTTTTAGAACTGTGTGAAATCAACGCATCCATCTGCACACAATTTTCAAAAGTTAGTTAAATATTACATATATAGTGGTGGCCAATATGAGCCAAGCTCAATTGGTTAAGACATATACTCTTAATCAAAATGAATTAAAAGACCAAAAATTCGAATCACCCACCCCCAAATGTTGTTGAACTCTATTACATATATGGTGCTACTACTTAAGGCAACTTATAATTGGTCACTAATCATCATGTGATGTGGCTACAGAAAAAAAAGACTCGCAAGATCAATTAAATTTCAATCAAAGATCTCATAAAACTATATCCGGAGGAAACGTCTCAAAGATAGAATTTAACTAATGACAATGACATGCCACTAGAGTGAAATATGAATAAAGCAGGTGCCACAGGCCCACTAAAAAATTCACACCTTTAAAAACAAGTGCAAACTCTGGCCCAAGTTATTGCATGAGAAACCATATGAGATACAAATCATCTATCAAACGGATAAGGGTATGACAAGGATAAGCAACGAGTTTTTCTTCTTTTTTCGTGAGGTAAGATAAGCAACAAGTCATGTGATCATAAAAGATATGTGCCACACAATGACCTATGGAAATAATATTTTTTTAACTTTTTTCAAATTATTGATGGACATGTATGTAGAACTGAAACATCGACATAATCATAACTGGAGATCTGTCATGTGGTGCATGGTTACCTTAAGTGCTGTATCAGAATAAAGATAATCGCATGCTATTTTAAGAATAAAACGATGCTTAAGATAGCCTGGGAAACTTGTAACAAGAATACTGAATATTATCATGCGTCAAGTTAAAAAGAAATAACTAGCAAAATAAAGTAAAGAGAAAATTACCTTTTTGGTCCTTGAATTTTCAGGAATAGGTGTGTTTGGTCCCTAAGTTTTCACAATATACCCTTTTAGTCCTTGAATTTTGAGTTCTGAGAAATAGGTTTAAAGGATACCTTATGTTGTTTTTTTCATTTATTAGTATTTTTTTTATTATTTTTAATATATTTTTAAAAAAATTGAAAATCTCTCTCCCCCTCTCTCACCACATTCTCTCTCCTCCCTCCTCCCTTCACCCTACTTTCGTCTTCTTCTTCTTCTCCCCTTCTCCAACAATATCTTCTTCTTCCTCTCCAAATGCAAATCACGATTAAATAAAAACTAACACTCCTTGAACAAAATACACCATAGCAACAGAACATACCCTTCATCTTCAAAACTCAAATTTTAGGCAAAAATCCCAAATGGGTTTTATTGTTTTACATTTTGCTTTGAAGCATGTACACAATCCTAACTTGATCCATTTTAATCTCCAGCCACCCTGTCAGCCTCTCAAATAACACAATCCTATTGTTTTACATTTTTATAGCTTTAATTTTGTCACTTTTTAAAAAACATATTTCGATTTTTTTGTGATTAGAACTTGAAAGGAAAAATGGATTTTTCTTTTTTATACCTGTTAGTGCTTATGGCTTCGTTTGGGTTGTTTCATACAGGTCCCAATAGCTGTAAACAAAACATTTAGCCCTTTAATTAATGGAAAATACTTCTCTATTAAGTGTTAACAGGCTACAAGAATTTTCTGTTGATCGCCACAAAGTTTTAAGCTTGCTATGGTGTATTTTCTTCAATTTTCTTTCAGTTCTTTCAAATTTGTTTATGGATCCATTCAATTCAATCTTGAATCTTGCATAATAGAGCCAAATCAAATCAGCGAAGATGAACGATTTGATGACAAAATCGTTCCTAGCTTATGTGGAATTAAAGAAACTGACGCAATTCAAGGAAGAACTGAACCCGTCTCTATTTTTTGAACAAGTCAAGGAAATCAAGACCCAAATGGAAGAGACACCAACAACGCCTCCATCTGATATATTCAACCACCCTGAACGGCCAAGAAGAAGAAGGGTAGAGGGGAGAGGAAGAAGAATATGCTGTCAAATAGGGGAAAAGAAGAAGAGGGAAGAAGGGTTGAAGGAGGAGAGAGGAGAGAAAATGTGGTGAGAGAGGGGAGAGAGATTTTTTTAATTTTTTAAAATTTAAAATGTATTAAAATTAATTAAAAAATTACTAATAAATGAAAAAAAATAACATTAGGGACTTTTTAAACCTATTTCTCAAAATTCAGGGGCTAAAAGGATACATTTTGAAAACTCAAGGACCAAACGCACCTATTCCTGAAAGTTTAGGGACCAACAAGGTAATTTTCCCTAAAGTAAATTATTTTTCAGATTCAACAGTGCAAGATACGACATGATAAAGTTGTAGAAAACATCAGATGATATAGTAGGGCTATCTATGCATATGATGAAAATAAATATTCGCATCCCCATTGCTCGTTTAGGAGGCATGTGTCATGCCAATTCAGCTAAGTAGTGAGACACAATAGCAAATCACCTAGCAGTACAAAGATCAATATTGAATGTATGAATATACAAATACCTTTGATAATCTTAATGGAAAGACATACCTTTGATGACCTTAATGGAGAGACATAGACATTATGTGCTGAAGATACTTTCTTTGGAGACATATCGGGAAGACTTGGAAAAGGAGATATCTTAGGTGATCCAGGACAAGATGCTAATCATAAGACAAAGGAAGGCCGAAAAGCATATTTAGATATGATATGCAAGATAATAAACTGCAAATAGGACATCACTATTACAGTTAAATAAACTTGACCAGGTATACCATCACTATTGTTATTGACTTGAGGAACCCTGTCGGTTTTCATGGTTGATCCAGCCGGGCCAATCTCAACAAGCAAAGGTTTTACAGAAGGAATAAATATTTCATTGTAGAACGTAATTATATCCACATGATCCTGCCCCGATCTCTGAATCCAGAGCATTCAAGGAGTTAGACTTCCTGTTACAGTGTGCATTTATTTATTAAACTCTTTTTAAATAAAAAAACAGCATACCCCATTACGACGTGCTGAAGACCAATCAACAAACACGTTGCGGAAGACTTGTGGTTTACATTGTGGTTGCTTCCTGTAGTTGTAAATGATCTCCCTAAACGTGAGGCTCAATTGAGATATCTGCAACATCATTTGCGTTAAGCTAAAATAAAGAAACCGAACCAAAAGGTATCAAAAACCCTTTCAACATCCTTTAGAGCAAACCTTTGCAATGCCATAGAAACAACAAAGGATGATCTGGTCAATGTGACGATTAAATAATAATGATGCCTTTTGACTGAGTATCTGTTGGAAAAGGCAGTAGACATTCTCCCTGATCTGATGAGATAACTGCAACCTTTCCACCATACCATTGACTCTAACAGCAGCCAACTTGATGATCTAAAAGTTGAAAATCATATGAAGCACTTATTATCAAAATGGTTAAAGGAAAACAGCACAAAAATAAAAATCATAGATAGCAGCAATGGGAAGGGGAAACAGAATAGTAAAAGCAGTTATAAAAGTTATGTCAAAGATGAACGTCCTAACTATTAGTCAATAGGTTGAGAGATCTCATATTTTCAACATATGAATAAAAAATGCAAGTCACACACATATAATCCATTTGCTCCCCAAACTTCAATCACATGGTTTGATTAATAAGTCAAGTAACTTGATCAACTCATCATTTGTCTTACATTGTCATCTTACTCTCCTTTAGAAATCACGAATTAGGATGTCCCAAAATGTTTACAATTATCTTGATACTACAGTAGCCAGAAGTAGACATCCTTAACCTTCTCACAAATCCAGGATATCTTAAACAATCATTTAGATAAAGACTGACCACTACATTTCCAATCAAGAGGCAATCAGAAGATTATATTTTATACCTTGCTAAAAAATATGTTAATTCCAGTTTCAGCACACGTTTCTCCACCACCTCCAGGATTAGGCCGAGTAGGACTGCAAATAAAGTTATAAAGCATGGAAATAATAGTTAGGGAGTGATCAAAAGATTGACATTTGAGCAGTAGCACTTAAAAGACGCAGATTATACCTTGCAAATGCTGACTGTAAAGGAGGTGGTAGAAGCTTAGACTTAATATTACTGAAAGCCAGGAGACGGTCCTTCACTGGAGAAGTAAAGGAATTCCGTTCCACTAGCACACTTCTTAAATCTGTGCACAATCTTTTTGGCGACCTTATATCCCCATTCTGACCTGAAGGATAATCATATATCCATGCTCATAATTTAGGGAAAGAAGATAAACATATCTGTTAAATTAAATGCAAACTTTTGGACTCATACAAACTCTGAGGCAGTCAAAAACATTTCTATCTATTAAGAATAAAACACAAAAATTGATGATTTCTATAAACGTTAAGATGACAACTAGATTATTTTCTGCTAATGCTGCCTTTTACAAGTCATGTTCATGTGTTAACCACTTGTATTTTAATGATATAAACCAAAGATGAAAACAAGAGTATTCAGTTACCTGGCAAACTCTCGTGCTTCTGCAAATTAGGCATGGTTGATACCCCAGTACCAGAAAAGTTAATTTGAACAGCAATTGCATCCAAAGATGGCATGGGTTCAGCTAATAAACCCAGACGATTTATTTCAGCAGCAAGGGCAGGCTTAGCAACAATCAGGGAGTTATACATTGATGAACCTTTTTCCCATACCATGCTCTCTAAGAGCCGTTCTTCCAAGGAATTAAGATGTCGCCTCAATTCTCTAGGAAGTGATTCTTCATGTCTAATGAAACTTTCTATCACCTTACTAAGGTCAAAAGCTGTAATGCCAGTTCTCTCCAATACTGCAGGAAATAACATTGTAACAGTTTTATGTGTTGCCAAAACCAATTCGGCAGAACAAGCCAGCATACATCTATGGAACCTCTCATTAGTCAGCAAAGAGGTCAAATTAGTCACATGCAGCATCTGAGACTCTGCTCTGCACATTGCTTCCAGAACTCTATAATATAACTTCAGTGCTTCTAGTCGTCGCTGTTCTGCCCAGATGTTATCCATGAGGTTTGCACTTTGTAAATTTCCAGCTATACAGCGCTCTCCTAGAGCACTATTTGGAAATATAGCCTCTAATATTATATGTGCCCTGCGAACTACATCATTAGTTACATCTCTATCACATGAAGCCAAAAAGCGCTCCATCTCTGCTGAAGGTTTTGCCGGAAGTGGAGAAATAACAGTTCTGAGCCATTTTGCCGTTGTCATGGCTGTGCTAACAGGTGTGGCAGCAAGTTTTGCATTGCCACTATTAAGAGTGCCATTGGCATGTGAAGCAGGAGAGCGAAGTGGAGACATTGGACTTGTTATTGTCCTTGCAGGTGAGCACATTGAGTCAAACTTCCTCTGAAGAGATTAAGACCAAAATCATAATCCATATAGGAATAAAAAAAAATAAAGTACTATAGATGTAGGTTGCCATTGGATTGGAAAATGAGCATAACTCAAAAGAAAATACCTTGATGCCACTCATCGTAACAGCACCTGCTGACAAGCTACCCGACCCAAGTAAACTGTCCTCATCGTTAACAAATACCCGCTCATCAAGCTCACCTTTATTACGAATTGCATCTTCATAGTCCTTTTCTAGAATTTCTAAACTGGATGAAAGAGATGACTCCTCCATTAGATCTTCAAAGTATATCAAACCCTCTGCATTAAATGCCAAAGGAAAAGATGAAAATTTCACGAAGTGCATGGAAAATATAAAATAGCGTGCAACTAATTCATCAAATGAAGCACACTGGAACTGACCAGTGTCGATATTCTCCAAGCTTTTACTATTACACTCAGAAGCCAAGCGAGGCTTCTTCTTCAAAATGTCTTCTATCAAACTATTTGCCTTCTCCATTACTTCCCTCAGTTCTTCCTCTGAGGTGTCATAGACATTACAAAGTGATCCAAGCAGGTCCACTCCTTTTCCGCCTTTCTTAACTGGACAAAATATAAACGAGATAAGCAACTATAAGACAAAGACAACAAAACTTTTTTTTATAAGAAACAAAAAAATATATATGGCAAAACCAATACAGAAAGAATATTTACCAAAGCGTTCAGAGTCAAGAATGTTGAAGTTTCTGAAACGAACGGGAACATGAAGAATTAAAATAGCCTGTCAAAGAGTTTACTACTTGTAAGGTTGGGTGATCATTTGTACATATATCCAACATTACATTGCATAAATCTGATATGCTTCTAGTCTACAATAATTTTAGCGCCCTAATTATTATGTTCAAGTTTGACCAAAGAAAACAATAGCTTAAGAACACCATTGATCCATTTATGCTAATTAGACCATTCCATTAACCCTAATTTCTGTAGTCAAAGATTCATAGAGGAACAAAACTCACCAAAATGGAAACCAAACCATTAGTGCAAGTCACCAAGTCCTTAAAACGACTGAAGGCATGTACACGAAGTGCCAAAAACAACAACCATCCAAAACGATGGTAATCAGACAAGTAACCAGTAGGGCAGGATATAGCTGACTGCTTTTCAACATTAGCATCACTGGTGGAGAAGAATTCTCGGTAGACACGCTTATAGTACCTTGAAACATAGGTGTGATATAAAAATTTACGAAATCCAGAATGATTTGCACAATGCAAACGTGCCAGGAGAATAAAAGATGCTATGACCAAAAAACTAATTTAGAGCCCCTAATGAATGTCGCAGAGCACAGAGGAAAAAACACTAACTTGCTTAAGAGGCTCAAATGCACGAAGTTAGCCTGCAACTCCTTTGCCTGGTTAAATGAAAATACACGAGAAAAACCATAAGCAACAATTCAAATAAAATACATTCTTGATTAAAAGATACATGATGACATTATGTAAAGTAAGCCCTCGAAATATATGCCAAAAATTACTGTACCTCTAGTCTATTCTCCCAATCTGCACCATAGAGATTACTTAATACTGGACCAGCTTTAACAACAAACTGAGGCAGCTCTTTAAAAAATTCTACAATACTGTATGATAAGCAGTATAACAAAAAATAATAAAAGAAAATTAAAGTCTATACAAATAGAAGCTACTAAGAAGTGAAACAAAAACAGTATCAAAAATAACATACTTCAGCTTGCAAATTCTCAATATGTGGCATAAAGTGAAGCTATTGTTCTCAGGTCCCTGATGTGAACTCTCTGGATTCTTATCTCTCAGCCTCTTTACAGAATATAAAACAAAGGCAGACCAAAAACGTTCGGCTTCTTCAGGCTGTTAAAGTAGAACTTGGTTAGATTTAAGGGAATTTTTATTAACAAAAAAAAGAAGAAAAAATCATCCTTGAAGATAATAAAACAATATACAATTCCACTCCCAATTGCTGATATATTCGCCACCAAAAGGTGCTTGGTTTCTCTAAACAACTTCAACGCTTGATTACAAGAATTCCCATCCAGGCGTAATCCATTCTGCAACCAAATTTGAATTACAGTAAAAAATTATATAAATGAATTGACTTAGATAAATGTATAAATGATGTGTGTATTAAAAAAATAAATAAAAATAAAAACTAATATTAGAAGAAGAAGAAAAAAACACCTGACACAATTCTGAGAATTGAACTTCAACAGTGTCCGTTCCTCCATCAGAATGGCAATTATTTGTAGCTGATGGCTTCATTTCCTCCACGTTTTCCATGAACACAACCCTAGCTGATATATACAATCCATTCAGTTAATTAAATTTTAAATTTTAAAACTGTAAGAACAGATATTCCGAAGCCAGTAATTTGGGCGCCTATAATAGTTCAAAAATGCGAAGACTACAGTAAAAAACAATTCTATTGCATACAAACCCCCCGACATTCATCAAACAAGTAGGCTAGTTCACCAAAAAACACAAACTAATTACTAAACCAGCTCCTACCTACAAAATTAGGCCTATGGGAAGTTCTTAACTCGTTTTCTCAGCAAATCCCCAACCAATTACTTCAAAATCACCTCTATTCCCTCCAAAACGCCCGTACTAAAAAAAACAAAATTTGGAAATGAGTTCATATCAAAGCACCGACTAGAAACCAAGAAATTCATAGTAAGAAAAACACCACGGCATTCAAAGGGAAAGGCGGTAAAAAAAAACGCACCTTAAAAACCAAGAGAAAAAAAAGCGGAGCAAAATTGCTCGCCACAGGCTTCAGAAATCGGCCCGATCTCTGATTGAACTCCCACCAACCTGCAGATCCAGTGAAGAAACCCTTCCAATGGCCGGCTTTCACCGTGGAGAGTGAATCAAATGAAGATTCTTGGAGGGCGAAACTGTGAACCCTATCTTCTCACTCTATCGCTTGTTCTCTCTGAATTCCGTCGTTCCCTTCTCTCTCTAACATTTTGGGGCTTCTCACTCTTCCAGGAAAACCCTTTAGAGTGGCCTCGCGCGGGAAAAACAACAACATGTCATAATACCATGCCCGACATACATACATACATCTCCAGCCAATGGGAGAGCGACGCGTGGAATACGTTAGGTTCTTTTACCGCCAAAATTTCCCACCGTTACGGGATTCGCTGAGAGGCACTCTGGTATGAAGAGCCGGGTAAACGTCGTTATGGCGAGGTGACGGAATTTTCCTTTTTTTATTTTTACCTAGGTTAAATTACAGATTTCATCAGCTATAAATTGTTTTGAAAAAAATAAAAACGAAGTATAAATTTATCTATATAATTTGTCTCTGGTTTTAATTTAGTCTCTATAAAATATTCAATTTAGTTTTTTTTTTCTTTTTAAAAATATATTTAATTATTTTGCTTCAATTCAGTCCATGTAGTTTTAAAATATTAAAAAAAAATCATAACACGAGAATAAAGACTTGAATCTCTAACTTTTTGGTCGATGTTATAATGTGTTAATTAGTTGGTTATACTCGAATTGGTTTTAAAATATTCAATTTGATACTTGTAATTTAGTTAGTCTCTATTGTTACTATGTTGACTAGTGTTTTCTATTTGACTATTTTTGTTAGTCTTTTTTTTTTACAAGAAGAAGAACTATACGTCATTGATCATAAGGGGAGGAACCCCAACAAGCATGACCCTTCCATTATTTAATACTAGAGACTGAAGCAATCGAGGAAAATAATGGAGCCATAATATAGCATTTTGATCATATGACCGCCAAGTGAGCTCGTGAGCAGCCAAATTTTGATTTCGAGGAAGATGCCATAATTCGATAACCTCAAAATGTTCTGATGACGACCAAACATCTTCAATCCAAATAAGAACTTCACTCAATGGAATAATTTATTTGTTTATCACATTAAGATTTAGAATTGAGTAAGAAATATAATTATTTTTTTATAACGACCAAATATCGTCAATCCAACTAAGAAATATAGGGTTTGAAAAAACATAAAAACAAGTTATGAGGTTTAACTATACTATATGAACATAACTGGAACTTTTAAATTTACATGGACTAAACTAAAATTAAACTCGAATCATCAAAATTAAAACGAAACTTTTAAAATATACCTACCAAATTAAAACTATACTAGTCTACAGTGCCCTGTTATATATATTTACTTTGTTTTCTTTTCTTTCTTTTTATTATTTTAAATTATACCTAGTGGTAAAAGATCTGTCTCGGTCAACATCATGGGAATGAGACGATCCACCCGTGTGACAGTGAGGCCCATGGGCTTGGCCTTTTCGCATTTGATACGGCGTCGTTTACAATGACAGAGGTGACGAACGGCAGCTCTGCCAACCCCTCTCTTTCTTGGCTCAGATTTCAGAAGGAATTTCCAGATTGTGTAAAAAAAATAGAAAGTCTGAATTTTCGAACCCTTTTTCATCATTTTCCAAATTTGTTAATAATATATTCGATCATTATTAGTTACTTTATGCTCGTTTTCCTATTTTGTAAAAATAAGTTCAAAAGTCTTTTTATTTTACTATAATTTTTTTACTTACGTTTCAAGTTTGATGTATTTTAATTTATGTTTTTCTATATATTTTAAGGCTTCATTTTGGTTGACATTTAATCTTTTGTTTTAAAAGTCATTTTTTAAATCTTAGCCTTTTTTTAAAAAAAAATTGACTTCAAATGTTAATCGATATTTCAATAACTTTTTTATTTAACATCATCAATTTTAATTATAAAACATACATTTGTTTTCATTTTAATAAAAGTAGTGATATATATCGAGTATAATCTATTTTTTCATGGATAGATTTGGAATTTTAAAATTATATAAATGACGAATATGTCAACAAATGATTCTCAACTATCATATCTTTTAATATAATAAAGATAAAGATATACATACAAGATAGTTGATACTATATAAATGGCATGTACATTTATTTTGTAATATTGAAGTAATATGAAAAGACGTAATATTATTGTTATTTGTGTTTAGCCCACCATCAATTTTGAATTTGATTGTTCTAAAAAAAATTGATGTAATATTTACTTAACAACATGATAGATGTTAATGAACTCATCTAAATATATCTTAATTGATTAATGCATTAATAGAGACTGTTTATAAATATAATGTTCAAATTCTCACGGACACATTTGTAACATTGTATTTTAAAAAGAAATAAATAGTGACATAGCTATCATATTATAAAGCTATAAAACTGTCTAAATATATGGTGATCACAATATGTTAAAGTATGACAACTAAAGTCAAATATTTTAAAATTTAAATGATAAGGTAAAGTATAGAGTGGATGTAAAAAGTACGTTAAATGTTAAAAATCTCTTGAGCTTTCATCAAAGTAACAATTTATGCCCTGTTTGATAACCATTTCAGTTTTTTATTTTTAGTTTAATGCTTTAAAAAAAAATCATACATGTTTGGTAACTGTTTTTTAAAAACAAAAAACCAAAAACATGTTTGATAATTATTTTTTGTTTTTTGTCTAAACAAAATCAAAAGAACACTTGATTTCTCTTTTTAATTAAATATTTTTTTATAAAAATAAAAGCGAACTATTTTTATAATATTTTTCCATCTTATATGCATAAGGTAAAAAAATTACCTTTTACCCTTAAGTTTGTCAAGTTGTATCAATCTTTACCCCAAACTTTTAGTTTTATCAAACTGTATTTCAAACTTAGATAAGTGTTGCAATTTTGAACCTCTGATAAGTTTTCATTTGCAAATTCATTAAACAAAAGTATTCTCATTTACTTTCAATAAATTATAAACCATATATATGGTATAAAATTGATAAGATTTAAAAAACAAAATTACATTAGAGCTAAATTTTTGTTAAAATTTGCGACTGTTGACAAAGTTATTCCATGATTAATTTGTGAACTAATCAATCCTAAATTTGTGCAAAACCTGATATCATTGAAATTAGTGAGTTTACGAAGATTTTTACTTTGTTTTTGGTTAAAATTAGTTGGCAAATCTACAACATTTTTTACCAAGATTTAGAAACAAAAAGTCTTCTTGATGGTGGATATATGATGTGTATTTTTGTATTTTTCTAATTTAACTTTTCTTAAAAAAACACTAATGATATGAAATGGCTTTTTTTTAAAAGAAAAAAGCAATAATGATATTAATATTTAAAGTAAGAAATGAAAGTGAAAATAAAACTGAATTTAAAAAAAAAAAAGAAAAAAGAAAAGCAAATAGAAAACTTAAAAAAAAAAACAATTGAGTTTTCCAAAATGCAGACTTCAAAGCCCACAAACCACATGAAGGCGACGGTTGTTGCCCTGGCGTGACCGGGCCATGATTTTTTAAAAAGATTTGTTTTTTTTTTTTAATTCCTTAACAAATTTAAAAACGTTTTCAAAAATACAAGACTACAAAACTCAATTGATTATCAAACGGACATGTTTTTCAAAAATAAGAAACTAAAAACCAAAAACTGAAAATTAATTGGTTATCACACGGGGCCTTAATCTTTGAACTTTAATTTATAACGATTTAGTTCATGTAATTTCAAACTTGTAACAATTCAATATACGTAACAACTTAGTCCCTATATTTTAAATTTTGTAACGATTTAGTATTTGTCATGAAAAATATTGTTAAAATTTAATGAGATTTCTTACATATGTGATTAGTAAAATGATTAAGTGACCAAATACGTTTATAAACTATGAAGACTAAATTGTCCTATAATAAAATTTGACATTTAATTTTGATGAGATTTTCCACAATATGGATTAAATTGTTACAAATTTGAAATGACAAAGATTAAATTGTTGCACACTAGAGTTTATAGACTAAATTATTACAAATTTAAAAATATAGGGACTATATTAATTTATGGACTAAATTATTATTTTCATCATAGTTTACTGTATTTTTTAACCAAAGCTAAATTATTATAATAAATATTTCATTAGTATATCAACCAAAAAAATTGATAACTATTTGCATGGACCAGTGCAGGATTTCAAACGGCCCCTGAGTAGGGTATGGCGATGCAAATTGAAGATCTCCGAAATCGTCCGTTGACCCATTATGCTTTGTTTGATTGACAATAACAAAAGCAACAATAAACAACAAAACAAAAACCACCTGTAAACTGTTTACGTTGTTTGACTGTTACAATTTTGTAAGGTTGACAGTAAAGAGACTAAAGTGCAGCAACTGATCTAGTTTTTGTTTTTTTTCAAAGTTTGATAACACGTGGGGTGGAGTGAAGATTCAAACTTCTAACTTATTGATCAATATTTTATGTTTTAACCAATTGGACTGTACTCAAATTGGCCGAGTCGTTGTTTTAAGGTGCTTGGGTGAGACATGAGTCGTTTTACACACAAATACGTGCACGCGAAGACAATTCATTGTTATAAATATTTTACATTACCCATTGATGCATGGAAAATGCACATTTACTTCGAACTATATCTAGATAGTGTGCTATGTAGTTATGAATTATAACAGATCGTGGATTATCGTTTTAGGTATATATCGATTTATATCATACGATAGGGATGAAGCTATAAATATTCGTAGGAAGAAGCAAGACTTTACATTATAATCTTGTATAGATAAAAACATTCCTTCTTGGAAATTTAGGGGAGAATTAAAGATAACTTTCAAATTTAAACTTTTTTATATAATTGTTTTGAAACTAGAAATAACTAAGAAGCAACTAGCTTTCTTACTTGCTTCACCCTTGTAACCATATATATTCTCATCCAAAACACGATGTTATTGATCATGAGAGCTATGATTTCAACAAGATGACGTTTTTCACTTGAATGCCTGAAAAAAAGTTCAACATAAAATTATAGACTTTTAGCCGTGACGGGTAACCACTCTCAATCTTCAATTGCATGTCATGTACAATTGATACTTTACCAACATTATAAAACAACACCTTGTATACAAAAGTGAGCATAACTCAAACAGTAATTGACATGTACTACTCCTTGAGATTGGAGGTTCCCAAAATTGTTGTACTACAAAAAACACATGCATGTCAATAAGGATATCAACCCAGCAAATAAACATCCAATTGAGATATTGATTAACAAGCAAACGGGGAAAATTTGGGGAGGGGGAATTAACAATGCTATGTTTAACTACATAACGTGTATGCATGAAATATAGGGTGTAACTCAATTCAACTTTTGATTTTACATCAAGCATGTTGAGCATCCATTTAACATGGTATGTCATAGAATCCACATACAACCTAAACTTAGCTCAACTTGGTATAAGGTTAATGGATATCTTAGGCCTCGTTTTATGACCATTTGGTTTTTAGTTTTTAAAAATTATGCTTATTATTATTATTATTTTAATAATTTATCTATAATGGATTTCATCTAATGGGGCTCTAAAATTTCAATTTTGTGTCTAGTAGATCCGTTAATTTTAAAAACCGTCAAATAAGTCAATGACCTATTGGACACAATATTTAAAATTCATGGACTTATTTGACACAAAATTAAAAGTTTAATGATCTATTAGACACTTTTTAAAGTTCAATTGACACAAATCTGAAAATTCATGGACTTATTAGATACTTTTTAAAGTTCAATGATCAAATAGACACAAACTTGAAAGTTCATGGACTAAACTTGTAATTTAACCATTAATTAATAATATTTGATATACAACTAAATATTTAGTAGTACTTATCACTATTCATATTGTTTGAGTATGTGATGTTAAATACGATGAACAAAATTTTAAATTGAGATATAATTTTAATTTTCAAAGCATGGCTTGATTTTTAAGAACGTATGTAAAAAGCATACAACAAACTAAGAAAATCTATGGGTAAAAGTAATATTTATAGGTTTCAAATTTTCAAAAACTAAAATTAAAAAATCAAATGGTTATTAAATAAATAAAACTTGTATGAGACCCATGTTTCCTTGTATGAACGTTGATCACTTTCATTAAAAATAGAATTATAAAAAAAAATCCAAACAAATTTTAATAGAAATTACACATGAAGGGAGATAGTTAAACTGGAGTATATCGATAAAATAAATAGCAAAATTAATTCAAACAAATATTGTGAAGTTTTGACATTGCTTATGATATCTTATTCTTTAACCAATCAACGGCCTGTTTGAAATCGCTTTTTAAACCTTTTTTAAAAAAATATTTGTATATCTTGCATTTAAAAGAAAAAAAAACTCTTTTTTGGCACTATATTAAAAAATGATTATATTAATTATAAATATTTTTTTTCCCTGGCCAATTTTGAAGATTTTCGGTTAAGCACTTAATTTTTTTTTTAATTTTAATTTTTTTAATTTATCTATCTAACTGTTTCTTCCAAATATCTTTTTAAATTAATTCTTTTTTTTTAAGTTCTTTTTATTTATTAGAATAAAAAAAACACTTTTGATAATCTAAAAAATATATATATTTCTTGAGTTCGATAATCTAAAATAATTCAAAAAGCTATACTACACACATTTTAAATTATTAAAATTTTAAAGGTGTTTATACAAAAATTGATTTTGTTTAAAAAACATCGTTTTTTTCAATAGTTATTCCAAACACACTATGAGATGAGATATACTTAGATTTACCCATAAGAGCTTATATAACAAAAGTATGAAAGGGTGAAATGAAAAGAAAACATGGTTGTCATAACGAACATAGCTCAACGGTAATTGATATGTATTAATTTCCTTGAGGTTAAATGTTCAAATCTCCATACCCTACGTTTGTTGTACTAAAAAAACATGGTTTTCCCCTCTATTTGGTTATCTTTCTCCCCAAAATAGTCCCCACCTAAGACAATTGTAGTATAATTCGTTTATTTTAAATTACAATAAACAAGTTTTTCTCTGTGTTTTATTCATGTATATACTTTACATTAAACAATTTTGATATTATTAGAGAAAATGCTAAAATACCATTTTGGTCCCTGTACTTTGAGCTTTCTTCCATTTTGGTCTACGTACTTTTAAATGTCCAATTTTAGTCCCTGTACTTTCAGCACAACTTAAAATTAGTCCCTATTATTAGTTTATGGTTATTTTTTCTTAAAAAAAGTTAGTATCTATTAGATTTTTCTCTATAAATTTTGGAAGTATGTTCACATGGTGTATTTTATTGTATTGAAATTATTATTATTATTTAACCAATTTTGATAAAAATTAACTTCAAACTTGTCATAGGGACCAATTTTAAGTTTTATTGAAAGTACATGGACTAAAATTGGACATTTGAAAATACATTGACCAAAATGGAATAGAGCTCAAAGTATAGGGACCAAAATGATATTTTAACTTATTAGTTTCATTCAGTTTGAATTGATCCATTCACAATTAGTGTCATTAATATTTTAAAATATTATTTGAAATAAAGGCATGTTGAGTGTCAATTTTAATCATGCCAAAATTACTTCCAAACCCCCTACCTAAAAGACAATACTATAGTTTTCAAATTTTATATAATTATAAAAATTGGGTTAATTTATATCAATCACGTTGATCGATTACTGTAACAATTTTGAGAGCTTGTGAGTGTTTGTGCAATTTATAACATATCGCTAACGGTATTATAACTGTTTAGTTTAATTGCAATTAGGGGTGTTCAAAAAACCCGACAACCCGAAAAACCTGACCAACCCAATCCGAATTATAAGGATTGGGTTGGGTTAGACAAAAATTCGGTTTGGGTTGGGTTGAATTTCTAAACAAATGACCGGTTCAATTCGGATCTCAGGTTCATAACAAAATTTGTTGGTTCAACCCGAACCGAACCAGTTTAAATAAATATATATATATAGTTATATGGTTTCTTATTTCTTTTATTCAAGTATTCAGTCGCAGCACGGTCCTTCCCCTTCCCCATCGCCACACAGCGTCCTTCACCGTCTTTCTCTATCGTTCGCTTCATCTTCGTCGTCTCTTGTGTCTTGTCTAACTCACTTCGCCTTTGCTGTTTCTCTTCCCTGTAGCCCATCAACCATCGTCATCGCCAGTCGCCAGTCGCATTTCTCTTTTTTATCTCAACCATCGCCCTTGTGTTTTCTCTCAACCAGTCGCCATCGCCTCAACCAATGTTTTTTTCTATTGGCGTTTCCTAGGAAGCCCTTCTTCATGATCGGGCCCACGTTCGTGATTGGGAGGAGTCTATCCTGCTCTCTCGGCGACGATAATTTATGATTGCTGTCGGAGTCCGCCATGGAAAAAGATTTGGGATTTTGATTTGTGTTTTGGTAATGGAATATGGAAGTTTGTGATTTTTGTAAGGGATGGATGGATAGTCGTCAAGTTGCAACCAGGGTATAAAATGTCGGTCAACATGTTGAAATGTCGACCGTCTTGACATGTCGTCTAGGGGAGGATGTCGTTTCCCCCCCTTTTCGACGACATGTCGTCCTCTTTTTCGTTTTTTTTTTTAGGTTAGTTCAATTAGTCACAATAGCCATGAAATTCAATGGGAAAAGCATGGGCAACTTAGAAACGTGCATGCAGGATTTATATATATATATATATATATATATATATATTCCAATTTAATTTTTTCTTTGTTGATAAATAATAACTAATAAGTAATAACCTACGTCCATGGGTAGAGGGAGAGAGAATTTTATTATCTTGAGGAGAAACTGAGTACAAAATACAGAGAACAATTGGATAAGAGTTTAGAAGGTGTATATATAGCACCCCTCTTAAACCCTAATACATAATAGGCCCAATTAATAAATTGATTTACACATAACTTAGGTTTCGGGGGCGTTGCCCCCGAACCCCCACCAGGGCGCTTGGCCCCTGGACCCCGACTCGCTGACCGGTCAGCGAGACCCCCGTACTAGGTCATTCGAAGCGCTAAATAACAGGTTCAAGGAATTTCTACACTCCAATTCCAATTCTCTCTAATTTCCTCTAATTATCTTAAACTCACTTCAATTCTCTCAAATTTCCTTCATAATTGTCTCAATGAATATAAATATTACATATATTTTAGATATATGATGTTAAGAGTAATCAATTATACTATAATTAAGTCACAATTAAAGTTTCATGAAATAATTCAAATAATTTTAATCAAATTCCTTTTTTTTTTCAAATTCCTACTCGCATCAACATTTCAAATTTCAATTGACATTTATATCTAAATATTGTTTTAATTTTTAGATGTGATGCTTAAAAATAGTCCATTATAGTCTAATTAAGTCAAAATCTAAGTTTCATTGGCTAATTCAAACAATTTCCATCAATTTCCACGATTTCTGTAAATTTCCCCCGAATTTTCCATCGACATTTCCATAAATTTTGAACCTCGACATTTCCATCGACATCGACATTTCGAACCCTGGTTGCAACCAGTTAAGTTGCAGAAACTCTATGCAAAAGTGAGTGTTAATATTGTAATTTGATTGAAAATTTCTAGATATTTTAAGTTGCAACCAATTAGTTTGGCAACAATTTTCTATCTCAGCCGTTGCCACTCGCCATTTGTTTTGTTCTCTCCAGCCAGCCATAGTCATCTATAGTTTCGTTTCGTTGTCGCCCTTTTTCAGTCGTTCACTTCACTATATGTTTTGCACTGAACCCAATTGACCTAACCTGACCCAACCAGATAATATAAGGGTTGGGTTGTCTTCAATAATCGGGTTGTTCGGGTCATAGACTCAACCAACCCGAAAATTCGGGTTGGTCCAAAAAATGTCCCTAACCCGGCCCAACCCAACCCGTGTACACCCCTAATTGCAATAGTTTTATAAGTTAGAGGTGACTGTAATAATTACTATGGAAAAAAAAATCAATCTTACCCTTAAATTTGTGAAGTTGTATCACATTTCAACCTGAATTTTCAATTTTATTAAACTGGGCCCTACACTTAGACAAATGTTATAATAGTTACCATTTGTTCAATTTCTAATAATTCACCCATTGATGGTAACAAAAAGCAATGTAAAAATTTCCACAAACTCATTATTTTCAACAAAATTAAGCTTTGCACAAAATTAAACTTGATTAATGCACAAATTACCATTAAATAACTTTGTCAAAATTCAGCCAAAGTGATCATAAGTCAATGATAATTGACATGTACCACCGACCAAAAGATTAAAAGTTCTAATCATCCACTCCAAATGTTGTTGAGCTTCAAACAAAAAAAAAAAAAAGAATTCCCAAAATTCATTAATTTCATACAAAATTTAGATCTAAAGTTGTTTTTATCTAAAGTTTATCAAACATGTGTTATACACACATGTTTTATAATCCATTAAATAAATATGAAAATACTTTTATTAATGATTTTTTCAAATAAAAAAATATCAAATGGTTAAAACTGCACACATTTCAAAGTTTAAGGTTTATATTGCAACAATGATCTAAGTTTGAGGTGCAATTTGATGAAATTAAAAGTTTACGGTAAAAATTGATACAACTTGACAAGTTTAGGGGTGAAAAATTGTCTTTTCCCTAATTACTACATTTAAGAGGGAGTATATGCAGTTTTATTATTTAATTGTTACCAATTTCTTAAAAGTAAAAGTTAGACGAGCATAAGACATATATCATCCACTATGTAAGAGTTTTGAATCTCATTGCTTAATAATAATAATAATAATAATAATAATAAACTTAAAAGCAAAGGAAGAAAAAAGCAAAAAACGTAAAGAGACAAAAGACAAAGGCTAAATTATAAAAAATATCCTTAAACTTTGTTCATTGTTTAAAAAAATACTTTTATTTTTTTAAAAGTTACAATATTATCCTTAACATTTCATAAATATTTCAAAACTATATTTGAAGTAGAAAGACTGGTAGAATGTGAACGAAAAGTCGACATACATGAATGCCGTTCTTTCATAATTAATCCAGACAAGTATCATAGTCACCGTCACGTCATTTCAAGTCATCATTATGTCTATTTTTCGTCAAACATTCTAACAGACTTATATTCCAATGGTAGTTTTGAAACATTTATGAAAGTCATGGTAATATTGCAACTTTTGAAATAATATGAGTATTTTTAAAACATGGGGCACAATTCAAGTGTATTTTTTACAACCTGGCCAAAGAAAAAAGAAGGAAAAAAAATCATATTTGACCATAAATTCGTGAGGTTGTATCAATTTGGATCCTAAACTATAAATTTTATCAAATTTGACTATAAAACTTAAATAAGTGTTTCATTTATTACCCTCGGTTCAAATTTCGCTAATTCACTCACTAATTTTATAAAAAAATAATAATGTAAAAATCTTTAGAAATGCACTCATTTCAACAAAATAAAGTTTTACACAAAATAAGTTTGACCAAAATTCATAAGCCTCGACAAAAAAAAGAAGCTATAATATCAAATTTCTCTAAAATGTTATAAATATCACATTATTGTACATATGTTTTATAATTAATTGAATATATCCAATAAAACTTCTGTTAACCAGAATTGAAGCGAGAATTTTATTAAGATTGGATGCAATTTGATGAAATTGAAAATTCTAACTTAAAATTGATTCAACAAGGTCAAAATTGATTTTTTTCCCAAAATAATAATAATGATAAATAACTAACATTCAATAAGAAATTTGCGCTTTCATCGCGTTCTCTTCGTTCAGAGGACTTCGAAGCTCTGCCGAGACTGAGAGTCGACATGTTTTCTGAACTCTGCTAGCTGATGCTTCAGTCTCCAGAACGCACAGGAATTTCTCGGCAGTGCCAGTTTCTGAATCATCGACATGGTAAACTTACAATCTTCGAGTCTGTTTTTTTATTTTTATTTTTATTTTAATCGTCTGGTCTTTGTTCAAGTGTAAATTGTAGCTTGGGATTCTTCAGACCTTCTTTTATCCGTCTGGATGGCAGTGGCCGTTGTTCAGAACGCACCAGTCTCAAATTTTCTTTGTAATTATCGTTTATTAAGGCACAGGACTGTTTGTTTCATTTGATGAGTGAAGGGTTTTCATGTTCGGGAGAATATATGTTATTAGTTGTTAGGATTATCTCGTACGATTTTCGAACTTCTTTTATGGTTAACAGGCAACTCTTCTTTTGAAAGCGAGGGAGGAAACGTGGTTTTCCCTATTTCTACTGTTTGAAGTTCATAACCAGGATGTAACAAAAAAAAAAAAATCAGTTAAAAAGGCTATATTGGAAAAGCTGAAGTTCTAGATTCCTTTTCCTTTCAAATAGGGCAGAGTTTGAAGGAAATTGAACAGATGGGCTGTAATTGACTATATCAGCTGCAAATAGTTGATTTTTTAGGGAACAATTCCATCCGTGTTATATCACCAAACACGTTTAGATGAGTTTATTGGTATTTAGGCATTTTGGTCCAGAAACTACTTAAAAATCAATTCTGGTCATAAATATATATTTTAATACATTGTTCTCCAAGCATCATGCAACAGTATTCTTCTTTTCCAGGAAGAGTTCCGGAAGGCCATATTGCAAACGGGGCCACCAGAAAATTTTGCTCTGCAGACAGTTCAAGATGTTATCAGACCTCAGGTAGCTACACCAAAACATTGGACTAATTGTGTGGCATATAAATAACACATCACAAGTTTGTAGAGTTTTGAATGTCAATAACACATCACAAGTTCATAGAGTACTGAATGTTTTAAAGTCAGATGGAAAGTTCAAATTTGACCTATAAATTTCGAGTCGAGAAGTTTTTTGGGTTTTTTGGGGGGAGGCTTTGTTCTGGTTTGATTCTTCTCTTTTTTATTATTATCATTATATATAAGAGACAGAAAAGATTCATTATCGAAGAGTACACACACACAAAAAAAGAAAAGGTTGGGGACAAGGCATCTCCTCCGGCCTCCCAACACTCAAGAATTAGGGCTCACAAAAGGGCCCAATCCAAAATAAGGATGCTCAAGAATGGTGGCTTCCTTCCCTCCTTGTCATTTCCCTACAAGAAATCTCTTTTCTTTCTCCTAGTAAAATTCTTGTGTTAGAGTTGATTGACCCCATGGGAGCATGTTTTCCCTTCCACTTGAATAATTATACGATTGACCTAATGACCTTGACTTGAGCAACATACTTCTGATCGATTAGTATTCCTAAACGTGGAGCTCGTTTGGGATTAGCGGGGTGTTCCGTAGAGATGGACGATCTTTGTTGGAGGAGGTGCTTTTGAATCTTCCCTTTAGGGAGAGAGGCAAAATGTTGTGGTAGGCTAGCTTATTTGCTGTGTTGCGGGGTATTTGACTTGAGAAAAATAATAGGATTTTTGGGGAGATCGAGAAATCGGGTGAGGAGATTTGGAAGGTTGTTAGGTCTCAGGCTTCCTTGTGGGCGTCAGTCGCTAGGCCTTTTTGTAATTATGATATTGGTCTTGTTCTTTTGGATTGGAGTCCCTTTTTGTAGTTAGTGTCAGACTCATGTTTCTTTCGAGGCTTGTTTTTTTTTATGCCCTTGTATTCTTTCATTTTTTCTATGAAAGTTCGGTTTCTTACGATTTTTTTTTCAAGCTTGAGATCGTATTTCCTGAATATCAAGTATTAGGGAACATGTTGGATGAGATTTGGTCTTTGGCTAGATTCAAGGCCTCTTTTTTGGGTGTCCGTTTCTAAGGAGTTATGTAACTATCTTTTATCATGTATTCTTATCAATTTGGAGCTGTCTTTCTTCACTAGTTTAAAGTTTTTTGTGTGGCCTTATTTTGTTTTGGGTTTTTGTATTTGCAGGTCCCTTTATACACGTTCATTTATATTAAGTTAAATGAAAGCTCGGTTTATTGTTTACGAAAAAAAATTAAAACTTCACTTCTCATATATAAAATAATAAAAAAAATTGTTTAGATCTTTTTCTTATTTAGTTTAATTTTTTATTTTTCACATGACAGAAGCACACAAAATTGGCACAAGATGAAAATCAGTTGCTGGAAAATATTCTACGGCGACTACTTCAAGAATTAGTGGTAAGCTAACTGTGGAGCTTGTTTAATTGAGATTTTGATTTCATCAATCGTGTATACGATAGAGAAATTTATTTTATAATCTTCGCTGTATATATAACTTCTCTTACATTAAACACTTTGCATGGAGCTAGGGCATTTAAATCTCAATTCTGATTTTTTAGGGAGATGATTTTGTTGAAGTTTTCCTCCTTGGATTTATAAACATGATTTATGACGAAGCTCAGGATTTGTATTGTCTTTTTGGTTCAACACGGAATTGTCTTTATCCATTCCAACATTGATAAAATCTGGTTTCTAAAATCCTTGAGTCATGGATGCCTTCAATTGTGAGTCCTTTACTTGCCTAGAGAGGTCCAAACCCTCGTTCCTCATAAGTCATAGGTGTTCCATGCAGCAAGGGAATAAAGGATGTGTTTTGCCTCTCTCATCATTGTTGCTCCTCAAAAATCATATCATAACCTTTTAATGGAAGAAAATTATCTGTATAATACTTCAGTTACAATTTGGTGCCTCCGGTAAATTGTGAAGCCTGTTTCTTTGAGTTGTTCAAGGCTTCATCTTGAAGGCTAGAAGTATGCTTTGTTGTCTTGTTGATCTAGCAATCTCGGGAGGTCTGAATATATATAAATTGATAAAATATGTAAATTACACACACAGTCTGCCTCATAATAAAGACCTCTTTTTTGATGTATATGAGTAGTGATTTAAAATTTTTTTAAACCCTAAACCATGGAAGAGTCAACATAGAGGAGGTACAAAGAAGATCTCCTAATAAGGCTCTTTCCTTATTGTGTTGTATTCTTTGCAATAAGAATGGGAAGCCAGGAACATTTATCCATCCTTCGTCAATATAGTAATTTCTGCTGGATAGCCCTGTTTTGCGAATTAAACATGGGTCGGGTTGATCATATTATGCCTGAGAAAACTTGAAACGATTGTTTTGTGGCCACAAGTTGAGAAAGCAGGCAAATCATTTGGATGAATGCAGCATAGCCTTTGGGAGCTGTTGTTTGAATGGAGTAATCGGATATTCTTTGAGAAATCTAGAGATTGGAAGGAAACTCTTTTTGTTTGTTTTGTGTGTGTGATTGTATAGTTTTATAACGGAAATTATTTTGTTCAGAAATGGAAGGGTTGATTATTATTCTAGGTTTCTTGTAACATTTGGACATTAACACGAAGGAATGGAAAACCAATTTCTTTTACTTGGTACTTCAAGTTCAAACTTTAAAAGAAACATAGTTTTTGTTCATTATCCACATCTTTCTTGTCTTCATCTTTATATTAAATGGAACCTTTAACTGTTTCTCTTGAAAGAAAAGTGTCTTTCTTCAATGGGAAAAAATGGAAATGATAATAAGAAAAAGAGAGGAAAGTTCTCCATTGGCCTGGATGAGTAATTTGTGGTGTTTCTAGATTTCAAATGTGGGTACCATTCTTCTTCCTCACATTTGTATTTTCTAGTATTTTTGCAAATAAGTTTATTATCAATTGGATATTCGTGCAGTCATCTTCAGTTCAATCAGCAGAGCCAATAATGCAGTATGGGATGTCTATTGATGACAAGGAAACTTCACAGGGTCATATTCCGCGTCTTCTTGGTATTACATTATTTAGACTCAAACTTTTTGTTGTAACCTAAAGATCTGATTTTTATTTATTTTTCTAATAGGAAATGATATTAATAGATATTCCACTGATTTTTATTTTTTTAATGATATGATTTATTGATTATTGTGGTATTGTTATGTATTTAAAAGAAGTAGCAGATTTTAATTATTGATTTATTTCTGTTTAAAAAGAGTTGATACCTGAGAATCACAAAAATAGATGCACCAGGAGGATGACAAGGATGTATTTTGTTTTTTTGCCCCCTCAAAAAACCACTTTCACGATGAAGAAAAAAAGTACAAGAAGGCCATAAAAATGTACGAGCATGAAATGAAGGAGCCTCCAAAAAATAATTGCAAGGACGAGTATGGCAAAATCAAAATGTCATTTTCCCAAACATAGTAAGGCATGTGGAAACGTTTGGATTAAGATGAGCTTTGGTGAGGGCTTGGGACTTGTGGTGGTCTTTCTCAAACAATTTTTTGATCTTCTTCCTTGCATGTTCAAACTAGGTCGAGAGTTTTATTTCCCCTCCATTATTCATTTGGTATTTACGGAGCCGGGCGGTGAGCACAAAGCAAACTATTCTTTTGCCTTTTACTAAAGAATACCGTGTGCTTGTCGCTCTCATCGGCATACGCCTATTTTTGGAGGAGTTGCTCTTTACCGAGAAATTCCCATTTTAAAAAAAATCATAATTCATTTGGTTTTGGTATTTGGCTACTAGATGATTCTTTGTTCCCCCTGTTTGGTGTGCATCCTCTGTTTATTAAAAGAGACAGTACCTTGAACATGGATTGCTGAGGCTTATTTCTCTACAAACAATTCATAACTTTTAAAGATTGTGAAGTCTTCTGATTTTTCCTTCAAATAATACACATATCTTTCAACCATAAACAAACATAAGTTGATTTTTTCTTTATTGAGTTCAACAACATTTGGGGGTGGGGGATTCGAACCTATGACCTCTTAGTCATAAGCCCATACTTTATGCTAGTTGAGCTATGCTTTTGTTGGTAAAACATAAGTTAATATGAACCAAGTAATGAAACCAAGATTTCAAGATCTCAAGATCTTCAAACTACAATTTAGCGTCCAAGAAGCCATGCAATGCGCCATTCCGTGGTTCATATCATAAACAAATCTTAACGGCTTTTTTGTCCTCTAGGATATCCCTTGCAGAAATCGATAATGCAGTTTGCTAGCAATACATCCTTCTCAAACTTCACATGGAGCTTTCATCTGTGGAGAACCGAGCACCATATTTCTCTACCTTATGAAGTTAGATGATCGTAGGAAAAATTCCCAAACCATTCAACATTCAACATTCCTTACATTTTGTTTGGAAGCATGAATGAGTGATCTTGTGTAGATAAATTGGGAACCTACCATGCATCATCATGTTAGCTTGGCAATTAACCCAATGTGCATCATGATTTCGACATACTCCACCCTTAACAGAATCCTATCAAAAAAACTAAATCTTATATGCTTGAGCACCTGTACACCATCTTTGATTAAAATCTTGGATCCTGTTCCTTCAAATCGTTCCTTAGTTTTCAAGATTGATGGCTGGATTGAGATGAAAAATTTTGAACATCAATGAATGCATCTTTGTTTGGCAATTGTCAACAATTATCTAGTTTTGGCTTCATATTTTAGTTGTAGTCTGAAGATTTTACTGCATTGGAACTGCACTAATGATGAAAATGTTTATATCTAATCCTTCAGCATTCGGACACTTTTTAATCATTTTAATGTCTTCATTCTTGCCTTAGACATTGTTCTGTATCTTTGTGAGAAAGAGCATGTCGAAGGAGGCATGATATTCCAGCTGTTGGAGGACCTGACTGAAATGTCAACATTGAGGAACTGCAAAGATATTTTTGGTTACATTGAGAGCAAACAAGATATATTGGGAAAGGTATCCTCTTCTTACTGAAATACAACTTTTCCATTTTTCTTTTAAATAAATTTTGAACTCCCTATATATTCTCTGTAACTTTATTTGCTTTGAAACGGCATGGCTATTTTGTACACAGCAAGAGCTTTTTGCTCGTGGAAAACTTGTCATGTTGAGAACGTGCAATCAATTGCTTCGCCGTCTATCAAAGGTACTATATTGTATTGCAATTGCATTTTTTTTTAATCTTTGAAGTCTCATTTTGAAAATTTTTCTAGTGGTTCACATGCACTGAACTTGAGGAAGAATTTCTTTGCTTTTCTTCTTTTCTCTCCTTTTCTTTTTTAAGAAACGAGAACAAACATTTAATTGATATCTTGGAACTTCCCCTACTTATCCCTCCCAACCAACCCGATTTGTGTGTAACAAACAAATTGTAAATTCAAAACCTGGAAACCCAACAAGTGGCATGAAACTTCGTTAATTTTAGCTTTCTTTGGGAGGGGGTTTTCTTTTTCCCCGTGCCACTAAGTTGTATCTTCTTTTCCATCTATATACTCTCAAGTTTCTTATTTTTTTTTTTTAAAAAGAAACTTAGCTAATTCGAACACCTCCTACCCCAATATTTTGCCTATTTGTTAAAAATTCTGCTATTCCTTTCCAACCAATTACTCCACAAAGTAGATTTGGCAGTATTGACACATAGTTTTAGCACCTTGTTAGTTAGTAATGAAATGGTAGTGGCAGTGCTCCGCTATCAGATATTGACTGTGACATCCTTGTTCGATGAAATCTGAAAACATGATCGGTTGCCACCAGAACAAGCAAACAGGATGCTAAGTTGACCAAAAAATGGAACATGAAATATTTCAATACAAAATTAATTCTAGTCTATAGAGCAGCTTATCCTTTAGGTCAACTTATATTTATTTGCTCATCAAAAAATAAAAAATAAAAACTTTTATTTTTATGTAGGAAAATCTCTGTTCTCTTTGATTAATGATCACCGCTTCTTATCAGAAAAATAATTTTCCAATCAGCAGTATGGTTGCGTCATCTCTCTCTCTCTCCTTCTCTCTTATAAAGGAATTAATTATGAAACAAATTTCTGGATTTCAATTTAGGCAAGTGATGTGGTGTTTTGTGGGCGCATTCTGATGTTTCTAGCACATTTTTTCCCTTTATCTGAACGTTCTGGTATGTGTTTCAGACCCCCACCTTTGTATTCTAATGTTATTTTTGAATATTTCTCATATATATTGTTCTCTTGATCTATTGTTGCAGCTGTGAATATAAAAGGAGTGTTCAACACCTCCAATGAAACAAAATATGAGAAAGAACCCCCTGATGGTATGCTATTGCAGCGTTTAATCTTTTCTTTAATGCCAATATTCTTTCCATTCTAGAAAATCAAAGTACTGGAGTTTCTTTTGCTCCTTTCATGCTTGCTTTTATTTATTTATCATTATTATTATTTTAAATTTAGATTAACACTCAAGCTTGTGATATTTCATTTCTTTGTTCTCAGGCTTTGCTATTGATTTCAACTTTTACAAGACCTTTTGGAGTTTACAGGTAATGTGGAATATAAAGTGGTGGTCAGTGGGTGTTTTTGGCATTTGGTTTAAAAATTGCCTCTCATCTTTCAAGTAGAGTCTGGAAGTCTAATCCATATAGAAGTTCTCGCAACCTTTTGATTAAATGGCGAATTGATAACCTTTTAAAGTTCTCTAGGTATATACTAAGAGCATGGGCCTTGGCATGTTAGTTCATTTGTCCTTGCTTTGAATTTTGATCGAATCAACCTCCTTTTTTAAACAAATTAAATAGTTATGAATTTTTTATAGGTATATGAATAATTCACAATGTTCTAATTAATTTCATTCAGATAATATAACTATCTCACAGTGTCATCTTGTTATAATATTTCAGGTGCTAATGAAATTATTTTAGTGAAATTTTACTGTCTCAATTCTTGGGTAATTGCAACAAAAATTTGATGTGTATTCTTGTCCAGGAATACTTTTGTAATCCTGGCTCCCTTACTCTTGCTTCAACGAAGTGGCAAAAGTTCACATCCAGTTTAATGGTAACCTTTTTGATCTTGTCTATTTATTTTCTTACTAATGTACATCAAAAAACTTTTCTTACTGTGATACGTTTTAGTTTTCAAATACATAAATCCAATAAAGTGCTTTTTTTTTGGATTTTGAAACATAAAGGTCGTGTTGAATACCTTTGATGCACAACCTTTGTCTGATGAAGAGGGAGATGCTAACATCTTGGAGGAAGAGTCGGCAACCTTCAGCATAAAATATCTTACTAGTAGTAAACTGATGGGTTTAGAAGTAAGTTTGATCTAGATTTCATGAATACTACTTCTGAAGTTTTAAAATTTTAACTTGTCAAAATACTAGCTTGGTTGTGTCTCCTTTTGCTATTTCCCTTCTTGTTTCTGTGGCAGTTAAAGGATCCAAGTTTTCGACGTCACGTTCTTGTGCAGTGCCTTATATTGTTTGATTATCTAAAGGTAGTTTGTACAATGTTTTGTTTTAAAATTCTTATGCAAAATTGGTTTTCTATAAGTTTGAAGTAGTCCTAATTAGTATTTTCTTGTTATAGGCCCCAGGAAAGAATGAGAAAGATGTTCCATCTGAAACCATGGTTAGTACCGTATGCCATTTTTAAGCAGTTGCACGCGTCCCACTATCTTGCAAACCTTACTTGAATCCAATTACAAATTTCCCTTTTTGATTGTAGCCTTGAGATTAATTACTAGGATTTTTATTTTTATTTTTTAATTAGAAACTGAAGAATTCTAATAATTTTTATTCATATCTCAATACTATATGACATTAGAATAAATACAATTTACAACACAAAACTTAAAAGGAAAGAATATTCTGCCCTAATCAAATCTTAACTAAACTTAAAGGAATATAAATTAAAAAAGGAGATAATAAACCTAAGATACAAAAATACAATATTGCCCTAACTTTGACTATAATTAACAACACTCCCCCTCAAGGTGGGTTGTATATATTATACAATCCCAACTTGCAATTCAAATCTTCAAAGTTAGGTCTCGGTAAAGGCTTGGTAAGGATATCCGCTAACTGTTGTTTGGTAGGCACATAGTTGAGTTGAACCACTTCATTATTGACCTTTTCTGAGATAAAATGCCGATCAATTTCAACATGTTTTGTCCTATCGTGATGAACTGGATTCTTGGCAATACTTATTGCTGCTTGATTATCACACATCATCTGTATTGGTGATGAACAATCCTTTCCTAATTCACTTAGGACTCTCTTAATCCATATGCCTTCACATATGCCATGAGCAAGTGCTCTAAATTCAGCTTCTGCACTACTTCTTGCAACCACAGACTGCTTTTTGCTTCTCCATGTAACAAGATTACCCCATACAAATGAACAATAACCTGAGGTAGATCTTCTATCTGTAATGTCACCTGCCCAATCTGCATCAGAATATACCTCAATGTTTCTCTTGTCTGTTTTCTTAAATAACAGTCCTTTTCCAGGAGTCATTTTTAGATATCTGAGGATTCGGTACACAGCATTCATATGTTCTTCATTGGGACTATGCATAAACTGACTAACCATACTGACGGCAAATCCAATATCAGGGCGTGTATGAGAAAGATATATAAGACGCCCTACAAGACGTTGGTATCTCCCCCTATCCACTGGTGTGCCCTCGTGATTAAGTCCAAATTTCTTTTGAGGGTCCATAGGCGAGTCTGTTGGTTTACATCCTAACATGCCAGTCTCATTGAGAAGATCCAACACGTACTTTCTTTGGGATACAATTATACCCTTTTTCGACCGAGCAACCTCCATACCTAGAAAATATTTGAGATTTCCTAGATCTTTGACTTCAAATTCTTGAGCCAAGTGTCTTTTCAACATTTGTAATTCCAGTTCATCATTTCCTGAGAGGATGATATCATCAACATATACTATTAAGAGGGCAAGTAAATTTCCAGACTTCCTTTTAACAAACAAGGTATGGTCTGACTGACATTGTGAGTATCCAAGACTGAGAATAAAGTTTGTAAATCTGCCAAACCAAGCACGAGGGGATTGCTTAAGCCCATAGAGAGATTTTTTTAATTTACAAACCTTTGTTGGATCAGCATTCTCTTTGCATCCGGGAGGAATATCCATGTATACTTCTTCTTCTAGGTCACCATTCAGAAAAGCATTTTTAATATCTAACTGTTGGAGACCCCAATCAAGATTAGCTGCTAGTGATAAGATAATTCTTATGGTGTTGAGTTTAGCAACTGGTGCAAAGGTTTCCTGGTAGTCAATCCCATAAGATTGAGTGAATCCTCTAGCAACAAGTCTGGCCTTTAATCTCTCAATGCTCCCATCTGCCTTATGTTTCACTGTAAATATCCACTTACATCCAACAGTTCGTTTTCCACTAGGTAGATCTGTCACTGTCCACGTGTCATTTTTCTCAAGAGCTTCAATCTCATCTTGTACGGCTTTTCTCCAACCAGGATGCTTAAGCGCTTCATGAATATTGTTTGGTACCTGAACATTATCAAGAATAGAAACAAATGCTCGATATGATTCAGATAACCCATCATATGACACGTAGTTCCCTACAGGGTGAATGGTGCAACTCCTAACTCCTTTCCTTACTGCAATTGGTAATTCTAAATCATCAACTTCTGGAATTACAATTTCTTCTAGCTCACCTTTATCCTCACTTATGGGTTCATTGGAAGTAAGAACCGGTTCAGACGTTTGGGAGGGTTGATTTGTTCTAGAATCTATTTTCTCAACTTGTTTGTTTCTCCTTGTATATGTAATGAGACGTTCACTAGCATTTGGAGGGACGACACTTGGATTTCTTTCAGGAGATACTGGAAGAGACACAGGAACAACTTGAGACTGAGGGTGAAGTGTGGAGTGAAGAACGGATTCGGGTTCAGTTTCAAGTAATGAGGTCCACAACTGATTGTCACTCATGTTCTCCCCCTGACACGAAGTTTTGGTATAGTATGGTAGATGTTCAAAGAATGTGACATCCATAGTGACATATACCCGTTTTGTGAAAGGAGAGTAACATTTGTAACCCCTTTGATTTGGTGAGTATCCCAAGAAAATGCATTTATGGGCTCAAGGATCCAATTTGCTACGATGTTGGGAATAGATGTGGACAAAGGCACTACACCCGAAAACTTTAGGGACCAAATCAAGAGACTGAACACGAAGGTGGGGAAATGATTGGAGGAAGACTTGACGAGGAGTAGAGAATCCAAGAACTCGAGAAGGCATACGATTGATCAAGTATGTGGCAGTGAGAATGGCTTCACCCCAATAGAATTTTGGAACATGAGTAGAAAACATCAAACACCGAGTGACTTCAAGGAGATGACGATTCTTGCGTTCAGCCACTCCATTTTGTTGGGGAGTGTCAACACAAGTGCTAAGATGGAGAATCCCTTGAGCTGATAAGTAATCTCCAAGATAGGAACTAAAGAACTCTTTTGCATTATCTGTTTTGAGGACACGAATTTTGGTTTGGTATTGAGTTTGAATCATATTGTGGAAATATTTGAAATGTTGGTGAACTTCAGATTTTTCTTTCATAAGAAAGATCCAAGTAACTCGTGAATGATCATCAACAAAAGAGACAAACCATCGAGCCCCAGAGATATTTTTTATTTTTGAAGGGCCCCACACATCACTATGAATCAATGAAAACGGACTTGACGGTTTATAAGCAATGCGAGGATAAGGGTTTCGAGTATGCTTGGAAATCTGACAAATCTCACAATTGAACAATGCAGGATTTTTATTATGAAAAAGATTTGGGAACAATTTGGAGAGATACAAAAAATTTGGATGACCTAACTGATAGTGTAATAACATAATTTCACTATCTTTGTTGATACAAGAAGAAGAAGACTGACTACTACTACTAGAAGTAAAAGAAAAGAACGAAGACTTGTCTCCAATTGCTAGTGAGCCATGATCATAGTTGAGAAGATAGAGTCCAGAACAAAGTTTAGCATTGCCAATCGTCTTCCCCGATTCCAAATCCTGAAAAACACATAAGTTTGGATAGAATTTAGTCACACATTTAAGATCACAAGTCAATTTACTAATAGAAAGTAAATTACAATCCAAATCTGGCACATGTAATACAGAGTCTAGATATAAATTCTGAGTAACTCGAATGGAACCTGTCCCAGCCACTTTGGAGTATGACCCATCTGCAATTTTCACAGAGGAGCTAGAGTTGTCAGCTTGATAGTTGTGAAACAGAGATGAATTCCCTGTCATATGATCTGAAGCTCCAGTGTCTACAATCCAGGGTTGTATCCCTCCTTTACTAGCTGTCAAGGCAGTAGGTATAACTTTCTGTGCCACCAGTCCTGCACCCTGAATTGTGTGACCAATGATCTTTTGCAATGCATCTATTTGTTCTTTGCTAAATGGTGCTGCCTCTGAATGAACAGAATTATCAGGAGCTACACTAGCAACATATGCCCTGCCATCACGATCATTGCGATTCTTAGGTTTCCAATCAGCAGGCTTCCCATGGATCTTCCAGCACGTGTCTTTTATATGACCCACCCTTTTACAATGTTCACACCAAGGTCTTTCTCGTTTATGCTTAGTGTCACCAAACACTGTTGGGTTAAAACTACGGGTAACAAGTGCAGATGTTTCCAAAACTGTAGAGACTGAGTCTGATTTGTCTATCATTACACTTTTTCTACTTTCTTCTCGCCTTACCTGAGAGACAACTTCACGAAGAGTTGGCAGTGGATTGGTTCCCATGATTCGACCCCGAACTTCATCAAGATTGTGATTAAGGCCAAGAAGGAATTTGAATGTCCTCTTTTGCTCAAGGATTTTCATGTATTGGGCGGTATCATCGGCACACCTCCAAGTATAAACTTCAAACAAATCCAGTTGTTGCCAATAACGAGAGAGAGTATTAAAGTACTCAGTGACAGATTTATCACCTTGGCGAATATCATGAAGAATTGATTCTATTCGAAACAATTCTGAAGTGTTCTCCTTACTCGAGTAAGTTTCCTTGACAGCGTCCCAAATCTGATGTGCGGTCCCATACAACAGAAAATTTTCACCTATCTCATTGGTCATGGAATTAATCAACCATGACATGACCATGTTATTTTCGACCTTCCACTTCCTGAATTCCAAATCAGTTTCCTTAGGTTGCACATTCTCTTTCGAGAGGTACTCGTCTTTACCCTTGCCACATATGAACATCATGACTGATTGTGACCATTGGATATAATTGTGTCCATTCAGTTTGTGACCCGTGATATAGGCAGGTGATGATGAATCATATCCCCCTTGACCATTGGAGATTAGGTCGATTGATTTGGAAGAAGACATATCCAAAATAAAAAAAACCTGCAGATGAAAGAAGTGTAGAGAGAGCAGTAGACAAGCTAGGTCAAAATTAGGTCAAAAGAAGTAAAAAAAATCTTCAAGCCGTGAGTTAATAGCCGCCGGTCGTGGGTTGCTGCAGTTGATGGATGAGTCGGCGGCGATGGATGAGCCGGCGTCGTCGTCGAGTGAGGGTGTTGCAGTCGCAAGGAGACAGACGAGTCGAATGCTGCCCAGACGTCGACAGACGATTTCGAAGATGGGTGAGTCGGAGTCGCCGTCGAAGTCTCAAGTCGGAGTCGCCGTCGATGAGACGGACGGTGGTGATGACGGCGAAATCGCACGAAGATTGAAGGGTTCGCGATTTCTCAGTTCGCGATTTCGCGATTTGGCGAGGGCTTGCAGTTTCACGAACGAAGCTTTGGAAGGAGACGGCCGCCGTGAGGGTACAGTCGGAGGGAGGGAGACCGTCAGAGAGTTGACGGTGATTAGAGCTCCGGCGGTGGTGATGGCGGCGGCGGCGAGAAAATAATAAAACTAGGGTTTTATTTCTGCTCTGATACCATGAAGAATTCTAATAATTTTTATTCATATCTCAATACTATATGACATTAGAATAAATACAATTTACAACACAAAACTTAAAAGGAAAGAATATTCTGCCCTAATCAAATCTTAACTAAACTTAAAGGAATATAAATTAAAAAAGGAGATAATAAACCTAAGATACAAAAATACAATATTGCCCTAACTTTGACTATAATTACAACAGAAACCATTCCAAGTTAAATGCTATTTTGCTTGTTTTTCACCCCTATTTCGCAGCCAACAAAACCTCCTCTTTTGAAGTGTGCATTTTGCCATGAGAACTTTTCAACATCAATGTTTGAGGCGTTCAGTAATATCAAACTATTTATTTATTTTATAATAATTATTATTAATGGAAAGGTGATAGCTAGATGCTGACACTGAAGTGGTTAAAGGAAAACACAATTTTTTTTTTTAATTTTTGCCTTTTGATTCATTTAAACTGACATAAAATAGTTGGATACTTTTCTTTACCATTCTTGTGAGATTTCCTTCAGTTTATTTTCTGTCAACTTTTTCTTTTTTATTCTAAATGCATTATTGTATGCCTTTTTTTTAAAAAAATTATTTAAAAATTCAGAGAGAAGAAATTAAATCTTGTGAGGAGCGTGTGAAGAAGTTGCTAGAGGTGACACCGCCAAGAGGGAAAGAATTCCTTCAGAAGATTGAGCATATATTAGAACGTGAAAATAATTGGGTGAGTCCTGCTTATCATTTTCTTGTTTTCCGCAATAACCATTTTATAGCTTAAACGTTCTCCCAAATGTACTTGTAGGTATGGTGGAAACGCGATGGTTGCCCTCCTTTTGAAAAGCAACCAATTGAAAAGAAAACAACCCATGATGGAACTAAAAAACGGTATGGCTTCTAGTCAATGGACTTGATACACTCTCAAATTTTTGGGAAGTGGTGGAACCAAGTCTTAATTTTGTGTGGGCTAAATATTATATAATACTAAGGTTTCATTTTCAAAACCAGATTAGACAGAAGTTGTCGGTGTTTCTAAGTTGAAATTACGAAACAGTTGAGGAGACGAAAATTGAAAGCTATTTGTTCAAAATAAGTTATTTATTCTCCATCTTTCTACAGAACTTATCTGAATTTTCTTTTTAAAATAAACTATTTCTGTCGTGAAAATTAGAAGGGTTGAAATATAATCAAGCCACAACATGATTCATAAAGGAAAAAAGAAGCAATTTGTTGCATAGATGTAGATGACAAGAATAGTGGCAATTTATTTTAATTTTCCCTCCCTTTGTTCTTTCACTCTGTGTAGAGTTGTTATCCGTGAGCATTTTTTCTTTTTTTCATTTATCAACGAAAAGTTCGTATCTTGTTAAAAAAAAAAAAGGAAAAGCACAGATTGATTTTTCCTTATTGAAACTAAATAAAGGAGAAAATTGTTTTTCTTTAAATAAAATAAGGTATAGTAAAGAGACTAGGCTAATCTTTCAGACGAGGGCGAATCATAGGGATTGCATTTTTTCCTTAAACAATCATGGGAGTTTAGGTTGACTTACTTGCATGTCAACAAATTTCGCAAGACAATTGCATAACATTACAACTTTTGATGCTGAGAAACTTGTAAAAGTTTAATATTTTATGTGGGTGACCATTAAAGTTTGTTACCATGATGTTGGATGCATTTCAATTTGCAACTCGCTGGTTTAATTCAGAGGTTATCTTGTTAGAGGTTGGGTTTGTTTGATGAAACGTTTCCATGACATTCCATATTTCTCAATTTACAAGATAATGTTGAGTTGGAATAACTACGGTCTTTGCCTTTTGGACTTAGGATGTTTAGTCTTACTTTTTGCTGTAAACAGTTCTTTACATGTATATATACATATTATCATCTTGGTTGATCTTTTTCAAATGCTAAAAAATGCTAATTATTAAGAATTGAGGTTGGTTCTTGTTGTTGTTGTTTTCTTCTTCTTTTGTTCTTCCTACTTTTGGCTTCCCCCCCTTTCTTGGCCCATTCTTTTATTTTTATTTGTTTTAATGAAGGCTGTTTTTCTATTAAAAAAATGATTTTCATGCCTACCTCTGTTATTCATCGTTTTGCCTTAAAAAAATTTCAGTAGGCCAAGGTGGAGATTGGGGAATAAAGAACTCTCTCAATTGTGGAAGTGGGCTGATCAGAATCCGGTGAGCGGTTATCATTAAAATGATTTTGTCCAATCTTTTTTGTTTACTTGAGGAAAATTCTCCATATTTAACATAAGTAGCTACTTCTTGAGTACAGATCTTGAGATTTCTGTGTTGTCATTTCTCTCTGTCTAAAAATTATCAGGCCATCTGAGCATTGTGCTTTTGCCTTGGATTTAACTATGTTGTCATCTGTAAAATCTCGAGGCACATTATGTTAATGTTAAACATTTGTCAAGTATCTTAACTGCTAGACATTGTATGGTCAGACAGTAATCAATTGGTTGGGGACTTCCCGTTTTCAAAGGAAAAAGTTATACTGTCCAAATATTAGGCCTTAATTTTCAAAATCTAAATCTGCACCTGGGGAATTATAAAGATTAATCAATAAATGAACACAAAATTAAATTTCTAATTTAGTTATAAAAAAACATAAATTAGTCATCATTGCCTGGTGTCGCCCATGATATGACAATTGAAAATGAAGGTCTGGTCAAGAGGTTTATAAGGTCATTCACTTCATGTATCTATTGACTATACATACTGACAATCATTTTTTATTACCTCAGAATGCCTTGACTGATCCTCAACGTGTCCGTACTCCTGCAATTTCTGAGTATTGGAAACCCTTGGCAGAAGACGTAAGCATATTAAGCACATTGTTTTACCCTAGTTGAATAATTGTATTGTTACCCATTTGCTCATTATATTTTCAACTAAAATGTACATTGATATTTGTTCCAACTTATCTTTTTCTGTTGTAAAAAACTATAATATTGCACCTATTAAGATGAACTTTTCGTCCTTTCTGGGTTACAGATGGATGAGTCTGCTGGCATTGAACCTGAATATCATCATAAAAGTAACCGAGTAAGTTTTGGATCATAGTATTAAATTCATTACCTTTTGGTTGGGGCTTTGTATGTCCCGTGTATTTTTTCTTTTTTTTTTTCTCAATGAAAAAGAAAAAATAATAATAAATTCATTATCATGCTGTGCAGCTGATTAAATTGCTTGGGTAGGTGGATGTTTGGGGTGGGGGGATAAAAAGGCATCAGATTGTATTAGGGTTAAAATACCATGTTGGTCCTTGTACTTTGGATTTCATTCTATTTTAGTTCACATTATTTTCTTTTTTTCATAAAAATTATTGTTATTATTTAATCAATTTTGATAAAAATCAACTTCAAACCAATTGCCTTGGGACGGGTGCGGGTGCCCTCGGGTATAGGGGAGCGAAGCTCAAATAGTAGGGATTCATTTTAAAATTTATTGAAAGTAACATTTGAAAGTACAAAGACTAAAATGGGATGAAGCTCAAAGTACAAAAACCAAAATGGTTTTAGAGAAAGGCATATACAGAATCATAATAGGACTAAGGGTTTTCAACAGAGTTTTCTTCTAGTTTCTTTGGGGCAAGAGGAAGGGCCAATTATTCAGGGATTCTTTTGTTAGGTATCCTAACGTGAAGAACCTGTTTATCAAGCAGAAAAACACACAACACAAGATAATATGGATAAACCAACACTGTTCTATTGAGAGTTCTTCAATAGACAGTGGGTTATTAGCCGATTGGATTGAGAATGAGGAAAGCAAATGCAAAATAAGACTACCCAGTTGTTAGAGAGCCAGTCCTCTCCTCTCCAGACACTTTGTCCAGAAAATACTATACTAAACTTGAACAAACAAACCCCTACATAAACCCCCCTCACAACCAGACCGTACAAGCACGATCCACTCCCTGGGCCCCGCTACAAAAGCCCCTTTTCATTCTTTTGTTCCCCTTTTTACCCTTCCTTACATAAGTGTGAATAAGGCCTATGGATTATATTCTTTTTCATGCTATGTATTGGCGTAAATGTAAGCACCCTTTTTCTAATTATAGTTTATCTTCTTTGATTTCAAACTAAACATCCTTTTTGTAATGCACCTTTAGGTGTTTGGAGGTCACACTCCGTTTTATTTCATTCATCAATGAAATTGTTTCCCTTCTCAAAAAAATTTGAGAAATATTGGTTATGCCGGATTCTTAGAAGTTGCTTTTGGTAGCAAAAAAATGATTTATACCATTGCTAGTCGTCCACTCCTGTTTACTTTAGGCAATTATCCCTAGGATATGGAGGATGGGAGTAGTGATGGAGGATGGGAGTAGTGATGGAGGAAGGATGAGAAAAAGAAGCATCATTTAGACCTAAAGAGCTAAAGCAAAAGACAGTCAAACTCATCAATTGAAAAAAGCAAAGATAAGGAGATTCCTTGTAGTTTATTATAGTAGTAATGGCTTCAAGTTTCACCCCATGATTGGGCTTCCTGATGGAGCGTTTACCGTCGAGTCTCTTTCTTCTATTGCTTAGATTAAGAACAGCAAACACTATTCAAGATATAGATGCATCAAGTCTTTTCTTAACTTCATGATTTGATCATGGAATTCGGCATTCATGGCTTTAAGTCAGTTTTTGTATTGGGTCATTCTGCACTTATTTCTACTAGATTACTATTAGAAAACACATGGGGTTTCATCTCAAAATCAATTGCACTTATTTCTACTAGATTACTATTAGAAAACACATGGAGTTTCATCTCAAAATCAATTGGCAATGAGAGGAGTAATCCATGAATCATATTAAAAATGTGAGGTCTCTCCATCTTTTCAACGTGGGATCTTTAATATGCTCCCTCAAGATGGTGCCTCTTTGGGTTCACCATTCTTGGATCGAATCCCAATTTTAATTTTTAGACTGAATACTCGTTTGGGTTTTATGAGCTCTGATACCATGTTAAATTATCAATCAACCCAAAAGCTTAAGCTGATGGGTTATGGTAAATTTAATTATATCAACACTCTAACAATTACAATTTGAAGAGAAGGGGACTTACCTGTTAAGGTAGAATGTATAGGAACGGTTAAATCACCCATCAATCCAAAAGCTTAAGCTAAAAGGTTATGGTAAATTTAATTATATAACACTTTAACACTCCCCCTCACTTATGGGCTTGGAAATTTGTAGAGGGCCCAACAAATGGAAATCAATATTAATTGGAGAGAAAATGACATCGAACTCAGGACTTCCTGCTCTGATACCATGTTAAATCACCAATCAATCCAAAAGTTTAAGTTGAAGGGCTATGGTAAATTTAATTGTATATCAACACTTTAACAGGAACAAATCAGGGGGATTTGGGCCTATAGTTGAAGTAAAGTTGTGCAGAATTTAGTTGCAATGAAATGAAATGCCCTTTGATGAATGAAAATCCTTGTAAAGTCCTCTAGCTAGTGTATGTAACTATAGGTCCTATTTGATTCTTGCAAATCTAAGTGCCTTTTTGTAGCCTCCTTGGTGTTAGAGTGATTATTCATCTGCCTCTTTTGTAATTGTTTTTATGATGTCTCTCTAACTAGACGTGTTTGAAGAGTTATATAACATATTTGGGAGATGCTCCAGCCCTCATTGTACCTTCTGATGAGCTTCAGACAGACCCCATTAATGATGCATTGTCCAAGTCATCAACAAAAAACCGGAGCCCAACTATTCCCTTATCTCACACGGCACCATGTGCCCCATTTGTCTTTCTACAAGATAAATTTGGGACCCACAATCAACCTAACCCTCTGCAATCTGAGACTAATATTCAGCCCATCCCTTTTGTCTCACAACAAGTACAAAATGGGTCCCACCACCTTTCTATCAATCAATCAATTGAATTAATTACCTCTTTTGTCCAGCCACAAAAGTCAAATTATCAGCCTGAACAAGCCACATCAAATCATGTGGTACAACACCCTATTGTTGACCTTACACCCTCTATCTCTCCTCGGTTTGGTGCCAAAATTCCCATTGTTATAAACAACAAAAAAACTCATCTTCTCATTGGCACAAAATTTTCCACAAACACCGAGCCTCACCTATCAGAATCCGATGGCAATCTCTCCTCCCCTTGTTCACAATCAATGGAAGGTTCCCCATCTATAGTTCGGCCACAACATTTAACACCCATTGACTCCCCACCCAATGTTTCCAGTCTTTTTGAAGTTCCCATTCATTCACAGCCTATATCTGACAACCCCCTCCCTTTATCCATAGAAGGGCCCACGATTGATATGGCTTGTCCTTTGATGGAGAGAGAAACTTTATGCGAGTTGGATTATCCCGCACATAATTTAGAGCTGGAAGATACCTTTGATTCAAAAACAGAGGATTGCTACCATAATGAAGACCCTGCAGTTTTTCTTCCATTTCTCTTTCCCTGGTTGGCTGAAAACGGTATGTGCATCATGCCTATACCCACCAAGCAAAAGAACTCAACGGCAGCGAAAAAGAAAAATAAATGGATAAGGGAGGTGCAGAATTTGCATTCATCTGTTAACTATAACAAGCCAAGCAACAACAAAGGTCTTATTGCTGAGGGGTCGAGTACAACTAAATAATTATTATCTCTTGGAATGTTAGGGGGCTTGGTTCTTGTAACAAGAGAGCTCTCATAAAGGATTTTTTTAGATCCTACAATCCGGCCCTCGTCCTTCTTCAAGAGACGAAATCCTCAGCCATTAACAGGAGTTTTATTAAATCCATATGGAGTTCCAGAGACATCGCTTGGGCTTATATTGATGCTGTTGGAGCCTCAGGCGGAATTGCCATTCTCTGGAAAGACTCCTTTCTCAATGTTTTGGAGGTTGTTGAAGGTATTTTTTCTCTATCTATACTCTTCTCTCTTGCTGATGGTTTCTCCTTTTGGGTCAGAGGGGTATACGGGCCAAATTCATCATCGGCTAGACAGAATTTTTGGAAAGAACTTTATGATCTAAGGGGTCTTTGCCAACCAAATTGGATTTTGGGAGGAGACTTTAATATCACTCGCTGGTCTTGGGAAAAATCTTCTACTTCTGCCCCCACCTGAGGAATGAAGAAGTTTAACAGATTTATCGAGTTGTCCGAACTCACAAATATCCCCCTCAGCAATGGCAAGTTCACGTGGTCTAGCTTTCGAAAAATTGCCACCATGACCTTGATTGACAAATTCTTAATTTCTGAGTCCATTATTAATAAGTACAAAAAGGTTGCCAGTCGAAGATTAGAACGAGTTACTTCGGATCATTATCCACTTTGTCTCACTTTCAGTAAGGAATCTTGGGGTCCCACACCTTTCAAATTCATTAATGCTTGGCTGAGTCACCATTCTTTCTTACGGTTGATGGAAAACTGGTGGTCAACAACCCCCTCTACTTGGCTGGCCCGGTCATGGCTTTATTCAGAAACTCAAGGGGCTAAAGCAAGAATTAAAGAGGTGGAACCAACACACTTTTGGCCACCAAAAGGAGTTGAAAGCAAAGCTCCGCAGTGAGCTCATGAACATTGATTTAAAGGAGGAAAATAATTTATTATCAGAAGCTGATCTGCAGAAAAGGATTGAGATTAAAGTTGATCTCTCTTCCATTTCAGCCAATGAAGAAGCTATGTGGCGACAACGTTGTAAATCGAATTGGTTAGTTGAGGGAGATGAAAACACTGCATTTTTCCACAGAATTGTGGCTGCCAAGAGCAGGAAAAACACCATTGTTGAAATTCTCTCACTTGATGGTCAAAGTCTGGTTCTTGACAGTGAGATTGAACAAGAATTCATTGATTTCTATCGAAAATTATATACTAAAAAGGATGGTGATCGAACTATTCCTAAGGGGTTAGATTGGAATCCTATCACCGAAGAACAAAGCATTGTCTTAGAATCACCCTTGACTGAAGAAGAGATCTACAAAGCTGTGAATGATTTGGGAACAAACAAAACCCCCGGACCCGACGGTTTTACGGCGGAATTCTTTAAAAAATCATGGAGCATCCTAAAGGGAGACATAATTGGGGTGTTCGATGACTTTTTTAAGAATGGAATCATTAATGCTAGTCTAAATGAGACTTATATTTGTCTCATCCCAAAGAAAGTGGATGCCAAAACAGTGGGTGATTATAGGCCTATTAGCCTTACAACTTGTCTTTATAAAGTCATAGCAAGGGTTCTATCGGATAGATTGAAAAAAGTTCTCCCCTCTACGATAACGGATCACCAATAAGCTTTTGTGGCACATCGACAAATCCTTGATGCGTCCCTCATTGCAAATGAACTCATTGATGAATGGACTATAAGAAAAAATAGTGGCATTGTCATAAAGCTCGACGTAGAGAAGGCGTTTGATATGGTGGATTGGGACTTCCTCAACAACATTCTTGGAGCTAAGGGCTTTGGTCAAGTATGGAGGAAATGGATTAGGGGTTGCATCTCATCAACAAACTACTCCATTATCGTTAACGACAAACCTAGAGGCAAAATACGAGCCACTAGAGGACTTCGTCAAGGAGATCCGTTATCACCCTTTCTCTTCATCCTAGTTGTTGACTGCATGAGCAGATTGCTCCTTTCGGCTGGAAAAAAGGGTTTGATTAAAGGCTTTCATGTTGGGTCGGGCACACAAGCAATTTCCATTACCCACCTCCAATTTGCAGATGACACCATTCTTTTCTCCTCATCAAAGGAGTCTCATCTTATTAATCTTTTTAGAATTATTCACGAGTTTGAGGATGTTTTGGGCCTGAATATAAATTGCAACAAAACAGAATTTTTGGGCATTGGTATTGATTTACAACAAGCTGGTCATCTAGCTTCTCATTTTGGTTGTAAGCTTGGTTGTTGGCCGACCACTTATTTGGGGTTACCCCTTAATGGAAATCCTCGCAACATCTCTTTTTGGGCTTCCGTTATTGAAAAAGTGGAGAATCGTCTGCATTCTTGGGGAGCATCACATATTTCCAAAGGAGGAAGACTTACTCTCATACAAGCTACACTTGCAAATTTACCAATTTACTATTTCTCCTTATATCTTGCCCCTAGCAAGATTACCAAATCCATAGAGAAATTATACAGACTTTTTCTTTGGCGGGGTGGTTCTGAAAAGAAGGGCAGCCACCTCCTCAATTGGTCATCTATACAAGCCCCTGTTGAAGAGGGAGGTTTGGGGATCTTCGATATTCATAAGAAAAATATTTCCCTATTGGCTAAATGGATTTGGCGTTTTTATCATGAAAAAGATGCCCTTTGGAGAAGAATCATTGCATCAAAGTCTGGCACCAGTCATAACAACCAAAAATCGGGGAGTTACTCATTGCATTCATCCATCCTTGGAAATCCATTGTTAAATTACAGCAGCTGATTTACAGCCACATTAGATCAAATGTTGGGCTTGGTGACAAGACCTTTTTTTGGAAAGATGTTTGGCTAGGATCTCAAAACTTTCAAACAAGCTATCCATCTCTTTTTCTCGTCCCAAAGAAAAGAGGCTACCATTGTTGATATGTGGAACCCTAATACCGAAGCATGGAATCTGTTTTTGAGGAGAAACTTGAGGGAATCGGAAATTCACGAATGGGCTTCACTATCGAATCTTTTATCATCCTTTAACTTCACTCTACAAGAAGACAGATGGGTTTGGACTTTAGAAAAGGATGGATTGTTTTCCACAAGCTCACTTACTAGAATTCTTGCATCTACTGGCAATTTGATCAATTCTGATTTTTACTCCCAATTATGGAAAGATTGCTCTCCCAAAAAAGTCAAATTCTTTGTTTGGGAGCTTAGCCATGTTTGTGTTAACACCTTTGATAAGCTTCAGAGGAAATCCCCTTGGATTACCATTTCTCCTAGTTACTGTCACCTTTGCTTAAGGAGTAACGAATCCCAAGTCCATCTTTTTAGTGACTGCTCTTTTGCAAGCACTTTTTGGAACTACATACAACAAGCTTTTTGCTGGTATACTGCACGTTCAGGTGATATTTATACTTTACTCAATTACACCATCATTGGCCACCCTTTCAAGAAGGAGAAGAAGACTTTATGGCACAACTTTGTCTATGCTTTCTTATGGAACTTATGGCTAGAAAGAAATGCCCGAATCTTTACAGACAAACAACAAAACATTGGTTCCTTTATTGATTCTACCGTCTATCTTGCTATATCTTGGAGTAAAAATTATCCTCCATTTTCAACCCTCATCACTCATTGGAGGAGTTTTTTGTAATTATTGCCGATAGGACTTTTTGTATCTATTTCATATATGAATGAAGTGGTCTTTGTTTCCTATAAAATATATATATATATATATATATATATATATATATATATATATATTTGGGAGATGCTCCATCTTTGTTGCTGAATTGTATCAAATCATGAGGATGTTTACTTCTAATTAATGTAGCATATACTATCACAACCTGCAATTATGGAATATATATAGAGTACGGAAAACCCTTTCCTCTGTAAATACCTCACCCCCCCCCCCCCCCCCCCCCCCCCCCCCCCCCCCCCCACACCCCACTTTAATTAGGAACAATTTGTTTCTGAAATTTAAAAAAAAAAAAAAAACAAACAAACAAACAAACAACTTTATAATTGCATGAAACTCTATGAGGAGAAGGAAAAATGCCATCCCAAATGTGCTCCAGGGGCGTCTCAACTTCTTGAAACATGCTCCTGTTTTGCTTTAAAATCGTTCTACCCACATTTAGCCATATGATTTAGCTTTCTTCTTTGTGGGATGGTCTGGACCTCTCAGCCTCATTTTTTTAGCCTTTACTTTGTTGATACTTTTAAAAAAGTTCAAGAAGTGCCAAGAATTTATTTATTCCATCAATTGGAGAACATATTTCAAGTAAAGGTCGTACCATCAACTGTAGATTTCTCAATTTTGTAATGTTTAAACTACCAATTACCAACTATTAAGATAGCAACTTGACCAATTACATAATTGATCATTTAGTATGTATTTTCCTAATTCAGGTTTATTGCTGGAAAGGCCTTCGCTTTTCAGCTCGGCAGGACTTAGAAGGATTTTCTCGAGTACGGTTTAAATTGAATAAAAATCGTTAGCATTTGATCTAGTGAAGAAAATCTGATACTGATGATTCAACGTGCAATTACAGTTTACCGACCATGGCATTGAAGGAGTTGTGCCTTTGGAACTCCTACCACCTGATGTACGAGCCAAATACCAAGCTAAACCAAATGAGAGATCTAAACGTGCTAAGAAGGAAGAAACGAAAGGGGCTGTGCGTCAAGTTGAAGAAAATCAGGTAGAGTTCAATTAAATGCATTTGTCATTCATATCGGGGAAAGGCCCTTCTGAGGAAATGTCAATTTTTTTCTGGGTAAACTGTGGTCCTATGGAGATTGTATGTATGAAATAACACGTAAAAAAATTCAAATTGTAAGACTATGGTTGTGGGGTTCCTGTGGACTTTAGTTTTCATTTTAATTTTTAGTATTGATGTTTTCTGTGGAAGTTACTATTTTCTAGATTGTTTTAACATTTTCTATCAATGGATTTTGGCAAAAGATGGCAACACCTGCTAGTGAGAATGATGGTGAAGGAACTAGAAGTGACCCCGATGGGCCATCAGTGGCAATGGATGCCGATACAACTGTTGCCACTGGCAATGTATCTCAAGGTGGTACTCCAACTCCAGAAGAAAATAAGCAAAGCTCTGACACGGATATTGGTCAAGAGGCAGGGCAGTTGGAAGCTGATGCTGAGGTAGAGCCGGGTATGATTGATGGCGAGACAGATGCAGAGGTTGATTTGGATACTGCAGGTTGATTTGTGCGGCAGCCCTTCCATAATAACTAGCAAGGTGCATATCTTTCTATTATATCTAGCAAGTTGCATACCTTCTAAGTGACTAGTGAAGTATTTTGAAGGAATTTTGGGTCCCCTTGTAGAATGGTGGCAAATCAAGATCACATTTTGAAAAATTTGCACATCTTTCTGGTCTAACAAGCGAATTAATAATTTATGTTCTACTTCCTGGTGGTTCTGAAATATTGAAGTTTGAACTTCACTCATGAATAGGATTAAATTTATCAACTGTTTAGAGGGGAAAAAGGTAGAGGAATATTGGAGTTTTGATCCAACTTGTGTCAATTCCTTTTTATGATAATTTTTTTATAAGAACTATTACCGTTTTGCTTTCTGAACTTGTGTCAATTACCGTTTTGCTTTCTGTGATATTACAATAAAGGGCAATAGAACTGCCCTTGATATTGACATTATTGGCTGCTAAAATTTCATCTGCTTTTGTTATTTGTTGGTGATGTAAGAGCAAAGTTTGTGGTTTCACTAATCACTTCAATATGAAGTTTGCTGTCACATTTTAACCCATTAACCCTGTGGCTAACCTTTTCATGTTGGAACTGCAGGAAATATGATCATTTTCCCCCTCCATAAAGTAGCTGTTTTGTTTTGCTGTTTCGGCTGCTACTAGACTGCTTATACAATCAAGTTGAGGTATGATTTTGACATCGATATTCAACATGAATCATATAAATTTACGTGAAGGAAAACTTATAAAGATAAAACCTCTAGTATGGTTTAATGTTACAGCATTGTTTGTAATGCAAGCCCGTCTCTTAATGTCTAACAATTGCATATTAACACATTTCAGGATTATTAATGACCAGGAAGAGTTGCAGGTTCTTTTGTTATTTAGTTGAACAATATGAGAGGCCTTGAGATTCTTTGTCGACAGTAACATAATTTATTACAGCTAAAATTTTCATAAACTGATTCTTACATGTATTACTGCTGTATCATTTGCTGTATCTTTTTTTGTTTTTTACGGCGATGCAGTCAGATGAATCGAGTGATCCAAATGCTGCGACAAAATTGATATTTGATGGAAAAAAACATCTGATGAGAAAAGTTACGTGAATTGATCTTATAGTAAATGAAGTCATTAATAATTTAATGAACGCGGAACTTGTTCTCTTGCAGTAGTGTGCCGACCCAAAACCATTGTAAACCTTTTATGGGAAGAATTTCACAATCTTTTGGGCTAATTGTAAACCTTCTATTGGAGCTTAACTTAGCTAGATGAACCTGTTTTGGGCAAATTGTACGTTAGCACGAAAGCGTATTTTGGAGAATTGTTACTCTGGTCCATACGGTCAATTATGAAAGGTTCATCCTATTAAAGAGTAAATCCACGTGTCAACTTGAGCATAGTTCAATTGATTAAGACATATATTTTCTACCAAAATGTTAGAGTTTTGAATTTTTTCACCTCACTTGATTAACTCGGGGAAAAAAATCAATTTTGACCTTTAAACTTGTCAAGTTGCATCAATTTTAATATTAAACTTTCAATTTTATCAAATTGCATCTCAAACTTGGATAAGTGTTGTAATCTTAACCTCTCAAACCTTAAAAAGTGTTGCAATTCTAACTCTCTAATAAGTTCTCAGTCTAAATATCGTTAAAAAAAATTCTCTTATGCCTTCAATAGATTATAAAACATATATACGATATGAAATTGGTAGAGAAAAACGACATTATAGCTAATTTTTTTTGTTGAAGTTTATGAATTTTGGCAAAGTTATATAATAGTTAATTTATGTACTTGTCAAATTTATTCTGTGCAAAACTTTATTTCATTGAAATTAATGAGTTTATGAAGATTTTTACATTAGTTTTTGTTAAAATTAGTGGGCAAATTAGTAGAAATTGAATCGAGGGTAAAAATTGCAACACTTATTTAAGTTTAGGATCTAATTTGATTTAATTAAAAGTTTATGATCCAAATTGATACATAATGATAAATTTAGGATCAAATTTGAAGAGGAAGAAAAAAAAGGAAATCACAAATCAGTACGGCAGAGGACCAATTAAGGGGAGACACCACTTTTGAAATAGTATGTTTCGGATGCAATCATGTAGCATGAAGCGATAAAATCACAGAAATGTTATAAATTAAAATTAACTATTTAAATCTGCCCAGTAGATTCTAGCAATCTCCTCTCGACAATTTACACTCCTACTTATATGCGTTCGTCTAGCAACATTTCAGTAAATTCAGAGAAAGAAGACTCTTCAATGATTTAGGGACATACAATACACTTAAATTCTCAAGCAATAGTTTCAGTTTTGGTTTCGATTCCAACCTGACCCAAACTAGATATGTTCCCAATTAATTGTAATTGTATGTGCAATAGTATCAATCCATAAACACCACCCAATAAGATGCAATAATATGATGATTTGCACAACTCAATACTCAACTCAAAGTGTTGTACACATAAAATTTTAAGCTTATTAGTCATCAATTGAACCAAATTCTTAAATGAATTCAAACGACCACGAGTCTCCACAACATCGTCTAAAGCTCTTACAACCACTCAATTTATGCTAAATCCTCATTGTCCAGCCAAAAGAACAGGAACAAGCTCATGAATACAATTACTAATTAGTCCTGTTTAGGTTTCCATTATCGTATCAAAAAGATCAGGGCAATCAGAGTACACAGGTCCACTTCACTAAGTTCTATAGGAATTTAGATAGAACATAACACTCGGTGGGGTAGGGATAGAGTCTTCTAGTAAGAGGGAGTAGTGTTGCAACTTCTAGCTCCCTAAAGAAGCAAAAGCACTGACGCTTGCTGCGTTAGAAGCCTTGTCATGCTCTCTGCAAGAAAATAATGTCAAGAGGTGAAAGATAAAATAGAGGGGGAAAAATCAATTTTTACTCTAAAGCATCTAAAGCACCTTAAACTTGAGTAAGTATGGTAATCTTAACCTTAAACTTACAAAAGTGTTGCAATTCTCCCCCTCTGATAAGTTTTAATTTGAAATATTGTTAAATTCTCATGTGCATTTAATGAATCATAAAATATATGTACAGCACAAATTGATATGATTCAAAAGAAAATGACATTAGAGCTAAATTTTTGTTAAAAATTGTGAGTTTTGCAAAATTATTCAATGGTTAATTTGTGCATTAATCAAACTAAAATTAATGCAAAACTTGAAATTATTGAAATTAGTGAGTTCATAAAGAATTTTGGATTGCTTTTGTTAAAATTAGTAGGTGAATTAGCGGAAATTAAACCGAGGGTAGAAATTGCAACAATTATGTCTAGAGTCCAATTTGATGAAACAGAAAGTTTATGATGAAAATCGATTCAACTTGACAAGTTTAGGAGTAAACAATGAATTTTTTCATAAAATAAAATATATTCTCTTAAATGGAGAAACAAAATGCTGGTTGGCATGGATTAAAACTTCACCTGTGTAGGGAGGTACAACTTAAACTCTGGTGGAAGCTCCTCCTCCGAATACAAGCGATCGGCAAAATAAATCCTCCTCAAGCGGCAGTTTGCATGTACCTGAACTCGCAATGTCTCCACATAGTTCGTGCCATACGCCCTCCGAGTAAAGTCAGCCAGATTTAGCTGGATATGGTTCCAGCCTTCATCCATCCTTAGAGGCATCGTGCAGATATATGGCTTAACTCTAGTGATAGCCTACATAATAGAAGAGAAGAGACATTGTCATCATCTTATATACTCATAGAATTATCAAGTTAAATCACATTAGCAACAGCATTGTCTGGGACCAAGGACTTCTACATCATTGTTAAGCAAAATGTCACTGTAAACAATATCACCCATATATAGACGCAATAGTAGCTAAAGTCCTTCAATAACCAAATAGTTGTTATCTTTCAAGGGGGTGGTATTCGTGCATGAGTGTGTACAGGAAAGAGAAAGAGAGCTTCAGTAACAGCAGCTAAAAAAAGGTAGACTTACACACTTGAAAGTTAGAAGCTCGGAAGCGTCTTCTGACATTCTTATCATCGAGAACTTGAATCTCAAAAGTAAAATATTTCTTGAGATTCTTCACGATTATAACCAAGAATGGCAATTTTATACCCAGGGTAGCAGCTGGGTCCGCTGGGCATGTTATATAGGTAGACTGAATTTTTGATCCAACAATTTCAAGAACGTTTGATTGGATGTCTTCATCCTGAGGACGTTTGATGTGGCCATTAGAAACTGCCAAAAAAAGAAAAATAGTAAGATTATAAGCATTCTTTTAAAAGTTGGTAATACTTGATGGTTCCTTCAGTTCTAGAAACTCAAAGAGTTAAACTAAAAATTTTCACCAAAAACATTGATGCCCTAGCTTCATAATTCATTAGTATAGTCGCAAAAACTTTTTGGTCCCACAACAGCCCAGCTACAACATTAATTAATTTCTACGCCGCAAGAACATGAGTGGCACATGATTCCAAATTTTCTAAATTAAGGAATACAAATCTTAAATAGACTAGTAATATTCTTCATCGGCCATCATTTAAACAATTAGGTAAGAATTTGAATTAGTAGCAAACATCCGTATCCTGTTCTCTATTACAACAGTTATATTTCTAAAACATAATACCTTTCTGTTCCAGTATGAAATGACATGTACCGTTTGAGGGATTTATGCTACAGCGAACATGGGAGAAAAAAGTTTCTCATTGATGCAAGCTGTGCACTTAACTCGTACAAAGACAAACAACCTCGAAAACAAGTTATACCAATTCCCACATAGCGTTCCAAAATTAATAGGATAATTCAGTAACTCAACCTGAACTAACACAACAACAACAAAAAAAATCTTGGAACAACAAATGTGGGGGTAGCAATTTGAATCTCCGACCTCACAGAAAGAGTAGAAAAGTAGATATCTTAACTGTTGAGCTTAGCACATGTGGCAACTAACACAACTAAATTGGGATAGTATTGTGAACAACTAGCCTTTCATAGCTGCTTCAAACCATTTAAGAACGCCATAGCCGTGTTCTCAAACACCAAACAGGCAAAAGAATCTTTAACCAAATGCAAAAAAAAAAAAAAAAAAAAAGCCCAGTCCGCAGATGAACAAACTCACCTTCTTTATCCCATATCTGGAGTGGTTTGCTCCTACAGAAAACAACAATGATACATAAAATAGAAACAAATTATCAGTCCCTGGCATCGGAAAAACAACACCTTTGGCAGACTGTAAGCACTAGCATTAAAACATCTAAACATACCCGAGGCTGTATAATATAGAGAGAAATCCGGACTGAAACGTATTTTTGAACATTTTAAAACAATCAGCTACACTCCGCAAGCTGCAATGTAATCAGAACCGTCTTATGCACTTAAATGAAAAGCAGTGTCTTCCCTATAATGTATTTTCTTTCTTTTTCATCAGAAACTAGAAACTTGCATTGATATGAACGAGCAATAGAGAAATAGCATAAAATCCCCAGTAAAACCCTAGATGATAAACCTCGAAGTATTTACGATATCCAAGCGCCGAAGAACATAAATGAAAACATTAACGCCATAGATGAAGGGAAAAAAAGAGACCCAACATTGGGATATTTCGATCTGTAAATGGATTGAAGATGCAGGAAAAAGATCGCAGACCTGTTTGGTTCTCGGGAAATTCAGTCGCGATGAGAAGAAATTGCCGGAAAGAAGCGAAAGCAGAACTTGGTCGTGGCTTGACATGGGCTTCCATAATTTCCCGCTACATTTAGGCGCCTTGTGGACGATAGATTGGGCTCCTTTGCAAAAGCCCAATGTCTTGGTTTAGTAGGATTAAGTGTATGATTAAGTGTATGATTTGTATTTTTAACTTTCAATTTCATCAAATTTCACCTTAAACTTTGATAAGTATTAAAGTATTTACCTTCAACTTAAACGGCTATTACAATTTTTACCCTTTTGATGGTCTTTTTATTTAAAATTTTGTCAATTATAAATATTTCCATGTGTATTTAATAAATATAAAACATACATCTTATGCGAAATTAATGAAGCTTCACATGTAAAACAATACATAAATTTGAATTTTGTTGTTTTTTTTAATAAATATAAAACATACATCTCGTCCATGGCTTAAATTCACGTTTTTTTTAGTTTGACAATTTGGTAGGTGTAGATTTTAACTTATGACCTTTTAGTCAAATATATAGTTACCTTGGCCATTTGAGCTATGTTCATATTGGCTTTTAAATACGCTATATTTTATGTAAATATGTTTCAAACTATATATCTACACTAACTAATAATTGCAGTTAAAGTGAGTATAGCTCAGCGGTAATTGACATGTACCATTGACCAAGAAGTTTGAGGTTCGAATCTCTCCCCCCTAAATGTTGTTGAACTAAAAAAAAAAAAAAACTCATAATTGCAAAGCACATGAACATACCGTATTGTCTGCTACGGGAGACACTAATTAACCAATTTTGATTGAAAATTTGACTATGGATAAATATTGTTCTATTGTACTTTATTCATGGAGATGGAATGAGAGTTTCTTTTTAGTTTAACAATTTGTGGGAGGGTATTTAAACATCTGACATCTTGATTGAGAATATATACCTTAATAATACGTGAAATGAGTGTTTGGAGTGTTTATTGCACAAGTATTTTAATTCTAAATGCTTCTAGTGAAAAAGTACTTGATAAAAAATCAAATTTAAGTTTTGATTTCAAAATTTAAAACAAAATAATGGAATACTTTCTAGTCAATTTTAGGGCTAAAAATACTATAAAAGTACTTCCTCTTTTAAGGTGGTTTTAACCTTTTTTTTTTCCTTCTTTCTAAAGCACTTAAAAGATGACATAAAGTAAAAAAAGTCATTAAAAAAAAAAAAGCAATAACTTTTGTTTGTACAGTTGACTATATTTTTACCACAAAAAAAAAGTGTCTAATAAATTTAAAATGTCGATGTCTCAAGTTGATGAAAATGTTGATGGAAATATCCATAAAATGTTGATGTCCATGAATATTCTTGAAAAAATTATAAAAACAAGTATATAAATAGATATTAAATAAATATTTTATACTTTTTAAATAAGTTAAAATGCTTATTGTTTATATTATATTCACATTAGTGGCATTGTGTGGCTATTTCTTTCTTTTATGTTTCATCAATTTATTTTATAATATAATGGACATGTCGATACATCTCCTATGTTGATGTCGAATCTATGGACATATAAAAATGTCGATGAAAATGTTAACATAAAAATTTAATACCATGTTAATAACACATCATTCCAATGGTTGGCTCTACAAAGTAAAGTTCTTGCAAGTACTTCCTTTAACTTGCAATCACTTGAGACTCAAAAGTCAAAAGCATTATGCCAGTGCTATGTGCTTCTTGCTTTCTTTATATTAAAAAAAATTGACAAGACACTTTAAAAATATAAGGGCTGCAATCTAAAAACATAATTTTGAAATTAAGAGATTCAATAAAACATAAGTGTATTTCATGTTTTTAGAGATGTGTTTAGTTGCAATTTTAGAAATCAGATTCCAATTTAAACAGTTATTCAGAATGTGTTCCATAATATATTTATAGACCATGAAACTAGTTGTAGTTGCAAAACTAAATATTAGGTTGAATATAGATAAAATTCTAAGTCTTTGAGCAGAATGCACAGCAGAGGAAAAAAAAAGGGAGTAATATGCCCAGTAAGTAGATAATCTTGTATTGATTTTCCTTTAGTTCAATACACGAAGATTACCTTCTATTTAAGAAGGATTTTAGCCTCAAGGCAATAAAAGAGAAGTGACTAAACACTGGTTAGGTAAAGGAGAAGGAAAACTAACACACCTAACTTAAAGTACAACCATTCTACAAGAAAGCCCAAACAGTAGCTGAACAAAAGAAAAAGACAGACTGTGAATAAGTACAAAAACTATAGAACATCATGTCTTAACAGCCCCCCTCAAACGAGGCAAAGGGAGCACCTGAAGCCCGAGTTTGTCGCGAAGAACTAGAAACTGTTGAGGAGATAACGGTTTCGTTAAGTAGTCAGCCACCTGATCTTGAGACCGGACATGGCGAAGATCAAGTTGGTGAGAAAGAACTTGGTCACGAATAAAGTGAGCATCTATCTCGATATGTTTGGTACGAGCGTGGAACACCGGGTTGCGAGCGAGAGCGGTAGCTGAGATGTTGTCACACCAAGCAATGGGAACGGAGGAGAGGCCAACTTGAAGATCACGTAGCAAAGAGCGAAGCCAGAGGAGTTCACATGCGACATGGGACAAGGAGAGATACTCAGATTCGGTACTAGAGCGTGCAACAACAGCCTGTTTCTTGGAAGACCAGGAAACTAATGAGGAGCCAAAGAACACACAGTAAGCACTAACAGACTTCCGATCATCGGGAGAGGAGGCCCAATCAGCATCCGAAAACCCGGTTAAGGACAACGTAGGAGCTGGTTGCAATGTGAGGCCAAGTTGCATAGTACCTTGGAGATAACGAAGCACTCGTTTGAGAGCACGCCAATGAGGTAGCCGCGGGGCTTGATTAAATTGACTGAGCTTGTTGACAGAGAACGCGATGTCAGGTCGAGTATGTTGAAGATATTGAAGTGAACCAAGGGTGCTCCGATAAAGTTGAGGATCCTCCATTAAGTCACCATCAAACCGAGAGAGTTGTTTGCCAGAGATCATGGGAGTAGGAGCTGGTTTGAGGTGTTGGAGATGTAAGCGAGTCAAGAGATCGTGTATATATTTGGATTGAGATAACACTAAACCAGAAGGGATGTGATGAACTTGGATGCCTAAAAAGTAATGAAGAGCACCAAGCTCTTTGATGGCAAAGGCCGAATGTAACTGGCGAGTAAAATGATCAAGGAGCCGTGTGTTTGAACCTGTAAGAATCAAATCATCAACATAAATCAATAAGAAAACAGTACCAGTGGCCGAGTGGTAGATAAAAAGAGAGCTATCAGCTTTGGATTGAACAAAACTCCATAGCAGAAGGTAGGACCGCAACTCCTCATACCAAGCCCGAGGGGCTTGTTTGAGCCCATAGAGAGCCTTGTGAAGCTTGCAAACATAAGTAGGATGGCGTGAGTCAACATAGCCAACCGGCTGAGCAACATACACATCATCTTTCAAGGTGCCATGTAATAATGCATTAGTAACGTCCAGCTGCTTGAGAGGCCATTTATAGGTGAGAGCAAGAGTGAGAACTATGCGGATAGAGGCCGGTTTAATAACAGGGCTGTAGGTTTCACCATAATCAAGGCCAGGAGTTTGTAAATAACCCTTGGCCACGAGTCGCGCTTTATAACGTTGAAAGTTACCGTCAGCATCTCTCTTGATCTTATAGACCCATTTAGTACCAACCACATTTTGAGAAACATGAGGGGGAACTAGAGTCCATGTTCTGTTACGTTGCAAGGCCAGAAACTCACTGTCCATGGCTTTTTTCCAGCCAAGAAATTGAACTGCATCACGGTAAGAAGAAGGCTCCATATTAGACCAATCAACAGAAAGTTGGGTAAGGCCGCTAAAGGGATGCTTTGGTTTATGGATGCCAGCTTTGGCCCGTGTAGTCATAGGGTGAAGGTTGTTAAGGAGAGGAGTGGGTGGTTCGGGTAAGGTACAATGAGGAATATGGGAGCAAGGTGGAGAAGATAGTGAGGCAGAGATCGGAAGTGGTATAGGTGTGAGGGAATGGGACTGGTGATTGGATGTAGACGAAGAGGACATGGGACTAGGTTGTGGATGCTCGGGATTATGAGAGGCAGTAGGCAAGGTAATAGGAGAGGAACTGGAAGGGGGTGGTGGAGAAGGATGGAGAGGAAAGGAGGTTGTGGACACTAAAGGTAGCCAAGAAGAGACATGGTGAGATGAGGTTGTTGATGGGTTGGTGGGAGGTGAGGAAAAAAGGTCATGGTAGGGAAAAACAGCCTCATTAAAGGTGACATGTCTAGATGTGTAGATTCTGCCCGTGGAGCTAAGACACCGATACCCTTTATAGTGATCACTATAGCCAATGAAGATGCACTTTTCAGTATGAAAATCAAACTTGTGCTGCCTGAACGGTCGAGTATAAGGGTAGCAGGCTACCCTAAATGTCCTCAAGTGGCTGTAAACAGGTTGCTGTTTTTTGAAAATCTGGAATGGACTTTGGTTGCTGATTACCGGTGAGGGCATTCGATTGATGAGGTAAGTAGCTGTATGAAAGGCATCCCACCAATAAGAAAGAGGCATTTTAGCTTGAGCTAGAAGAGAAAGACCTGTCTCTACTATATGCCTATGCTTACGTTCAACTCGTCCATTTTGAGCTGATGTGTATGGACAAGAAATCTGGACAGCAATCCCTTTTTCTTTGGCAATCTGTATGATTGATTTAAATTCTCCCCCTCCATCACATCTAATAGTTTTGATATGAGTTCCAGCTTGATTTTCAATGAGTGCTTTAAATTGTTGGAACACTACCTTAGCATCACTTTTGGTGTGCAATGGATATAACCATGTGTATCTACTATTATCATCCAAGAAGGCAATATAATATAGATAACCATTAACTGACTGAACTGGGGCTGGTCCCCATAAATCCATGTGAATGAGGTCAAGTGGTTTGTGTGCACGAGAATCTGAGAGGGAAAATGGTAGTTTATGCACTTTACCAAATTGACAAGCCTCACAAAACACTTCTTTTTCATTCCTTGCAACAGAAGCATTACATTTAACCAAGATTTGACTCAAAATTCTAGAGGAAGGATGACCCAAGCGTTGGTGCCAAACATCCATAGTACAAGATACAAAAGCATAATCAGTTTGATTAGACAAATCTTGAGATCCATAAATTCGAGAGGCTTCTAAGCTGGTTTTTGTACAGTAAGCTTCTTTCCTTGCTTCCTTATTTCCATCATTCATCAAAGAGGCTTTAGTTCCAGCATCTTCTAGTCGATACAGCCCATGATCAAGTCGCCCGATTAACTTCACTTCCTTGGATTTCTTTTCCTTAACAACACAAAACAGGTCATGGAATTCAATTGTTACCTCATTATCCTTTGTTAACTTGGAAATACTAATCAAGTTCTTTTTCATGAGAGGAACATATAGAATATCTTGCAGAATTAACTTCATGCCTTTTGTGTGTAAAACAGTGGTGCCAATACCAGAAATTGAAAGTTTAGTACCATCACCAACCATAATGGACTTTATGCTAGAGTACTCACCTTTGACACTCATTTTCGCAATCTGAGAGGTGACATGATTGCTGGCCCCGCTGTCTAAGTACCATGCATCATCTTGGAGAGTCTCAGGATAAGCCATAAGAGCAGCCGGAGTAGATGGAGAGGAGCTATTTGGAGTAGTAGTCACATTGGCAGAAGTTTGTTGATCCAGTTTTTCATATCTGTGATGACAGATTGATGCCACATGTCCAATTTTTCCACATATTTGACAAGTCGATCTGTTGTGTTGAGGATATGGAGAATAACGACCCCTTCCTCTCCATTTTCCACTTCTTCCTGAAGAATTATAGCTACCTCGACTGGTCTGTAGGTTATTGTTAGGTTGAGTTGAAGTTCTGTTTTTGTCTGCAGCAACATAGTTGATTGAAGCCTGGTTAATGAACAACCCTCCTTTGAGTGCTTGAAGCTTATCTTGCCTTCTTTCAAACATCTTGAGTTGGTATTGCACTTCATGCCATGGCATGTTTTGGGTTCGTATCACACACACAATAGGTGTGTAGTCCTCATCCAAACCAGCAAGGATGTATGAGATGAGACTCTTCAAGTCCATCGAACTTCCAGCAAGCTGTAAATTATCATAGTAGCTTTTCATTAGGTTCAAATACTCATCTATTTTCATACTTCCCTTCCTTGTTTGTTGAAGCATTTGGCGATAATGGTCTTCTTGTGAACGAGATTGGACTCCATAAAATTGTTGAATAGCCTCCCACAATGGTCGAGCTGTGTCATATCCCATTACTTGTGCAGCCATTTCAGGTGTCATTGAGTTGTAGAGCCACCCTACAAGTAGTTGATCAGCAACGTCCCAGACATCATACTCTGGGTTCGGCACTTTTAATCCTTCAGGTTCGTCTTCACAAGGAGGGACAATGATGGATTGTTCGGGACAAGGTGTTTTGCCAGTCAAATGCCCATCAAGTTTGTAACTTCTTAAGATGGGTAAGACTATACTTTGCCATAAAAGGAAGTTTTCCTGATTTAGCTTGATTGAGGTAACTTGGTTGAGTAGATTTATAAAAGGAGGGTTACCAACACAGACATCCTTCGATCGTACCTGATATTTTTCCTTGCTAACTTCAGATTGAACTTTGGGCTGACTTTGTGAGGACATAGCAGTGGTCCTTTTTGCAGATTCTTCAGCTGCAGTTTCATTAGAGGCTTCAACATCATCTTTTGAACCAGATGGATCGGCCATGCTCTGATACCAAGATAAAATTCTAAGTCTTTGAGCAGAATGCACAGCAGAGGAAAAAAAAAGGGAGTAATATGCCCAGTAAGTAGATAATCTTGTATTGATTTTCCTTTAGTTCAATACACGAAGATTACCTTCTATTTAAGAAGGATTTTAGCCTCAAGGCAATAAAAGAGAAGTGACTAAACACTGGTTAGGTAAAGGAGAAGGAAAACTAACACACCTAACTTAAAGTACAACCATTCTACAAGAAAGCCCAAACAGTAGCTGAACAAAAGAAAAAGACAGACTGTGAATAAGTACAAAAACTGTAGAACATCATGTCTTAACAAATATAAACCATTACTAATTAATTTATGAACATGTGTTTTTGTTATAAATTTTGTATAATTATTATTTTCCAATATCATATAATTTACAATACACTATATTATACATATTTTAATTTAACAAAAATAAATTGAGTTTATAACATGAAATACTATATTTATTAAAATTCTTATCTTTTTTAATATAATTTTACATTTTAAAATTTCAAATTCAAAATCTGAATACAATGAAAATATAAAAATGTTGTTTTTTAGAATTTACCACATAATTCGAAAACAGATTTCGAAAACACATCTGCCAAATGTCTATTCACTAAATTCAGTGAATAAAAAACATAAAAAAGAATCTAGATTACCTACCAATCATGCCCTAATCGTTTTCGGATAGGAAGTGCATTTGGGCACTACAAAAGTACTTTTCGATTAATGCCATTTGTTTTTTAATCCATTGATGAGTCTCTCTACGATTAATGAAGAAAAAAAAAAGACTACTTTTATCTATGAATTTTCTTATTTTGTTATCCACTTTTTACCTATGTTTTCAAAAACAAGCCTAATGTGGAATACTCAACATGCCCCTCAAGATGGTGTCTCTAAGGTCATATTAGATTACATGAGGTTTCATCTCAAAACCAATTGCCGATAAGAGGAGTAGCCCATTATCTTATAAATTGTGAGGTCATTATTCAGCTTTCCGATGTGGGATCCTCAACATGCACCTCAAGATGGTGCCTCTTTGGGTTCCTTATTCTTAGATCGAATCTCAATTTTAATTTTTTTAAATCGAATGCTCATTTGGACTTTTATGGACTCCGATACCATATTAGATTATATGGAGTTCCATCTCAAAATCAGATAGCAATGGGAGGAGTAGCCCATGTATCTTATAAATTGGGAGGTTTCTCTTCATTTTCCAATTTTCAAGCTATTTTTATTTATTGTCTTTTAAATTGGGATTTTTTTTTTTTTTTTTTTTTTACGTTTTCGTTTCGTTATCTATCTTCATCTCTTATTCTCGACTATTTATGGGCATAAAATTGAACCAATTTTATTTGCAAAGCCTGAAGCCGGAAGCCAAGTGTGAGAGGAGGATGCGCCACAATGGGCGGTGCGATTTCAAGGTATCTCATTCTTATCTCTGCTTTGCTTCCACACCTCTGTTTTTTAGCTGTACACAACACAAACTTTTCTTTTTTCCAATAATGGAAAATTACTTCATTTAGACGTTTCAATTTAATACCAATATCTTAATTTTATTATTTATTTTCTAAAAATATTAGATTACACTCACAAGGAGAGAATTTGAACTTACTGACATGTTAGAAAAATTAGAGATGTCTTAGTCTCATTTGATTTTTAGTTTTTGATTTATGAAAATTAAGCATACTACTTTTACCTATAGGTTTTCTTATTTTGTTATCCACTTTTTATTTATGTTTTCAAAAACCAATCTAAAGTTTTAAAAACTAAAGTCTCGTTTGATAACCATTTAGTTTTTAGTTTTTTATTTTTGAAAATTAAGCCTATAAATACTACTTCCATTTATGGATTTCCATGTTGTCTTATATACTTTTTACATATGTTTCAAAAACCAAGCCAAGTTTGAAAACTAAAAAAAGTAGTTTTCAAAAATTTGTTTTTGTTTTTGAAATTTGGCTACAAACTCAAATGCTTCTTTAAGAAATATGCAAATTATTGTAGAGAATATGAAAATTATTGTAGAGAAATTGTGAGAAAACACGCACAATTTTCAAAAACCAAAAATCCAAATGATTATTAAACGGGGCTTAAAAAAATAGTTTTAAAAAACTTGTCTTTGTTTTTAGAATTTGGCCAAGAATGCAAATGTTTTTTTAAGAAAGATAAAAGTCATTGTAGAGAATTGATGAGAAAATAAGTATAATTTTCAAAAACATAAAACTAAGGTAAGGCACTGTTTGATAACCATTTGGTTTTTTGTTTTTGAAAATTAAGTCTATAAATACTACTCTCACCTATGGTTTTACTTGTTTTGTCATCTACTTTTTACCTATGTTTTCAAAAACCAAGCCATGTTTTAAAAACAGTTTTCAAAAACTTGTTTTTGTTTTTAAAATTTGGCTAAGAATTTAAATGCTTTTTTAAGGAGATGAAAACCATTGTAGAGAAATTTGGAGAAAACAAGCTTAATTTTCAAAAACTAAAAACCAAATGGTTATCAACGAAACCTGTTTGTTTTCTTTTTCTTCATGTTGACTAATTTTATTAACTTGAATTTTTGAACTTTGACACATGAAAATTTATACTATCCATTAGTTGATTTTTTTTTAACAGAGTTATGGTTGTTGGATTATTTTTTTAATTACCTTATATTATTTAGCCTCCACGTTTTAACTGTGATTTTAATTTGGCTATATTTTGATTAAAACTCATCATACATCTCTATCATTTTTTGAGTACATACATCAATGTTTATTATTGTATGTTGTTGTTGCCAAATTTTGAATTGGAGAAATCTAATCTGACATCCACGTGACAACCACGATGAATTTGTAGTTCAGGGAAAAAACGTGACCTACAAGACAAGTGAAATCTAGGTATCGGTGTGGTACTTGCCACACAGGCTTCGATGCTTAAGTTAGCTAGGAAGCTATTTTAGAGAGTGTAGCAAGAGTTATGGAGAATGAATGAACTTACCTTGCTCTCCCATGAAGAGATAGCTTATATACTTTCCTTTCTAGGATTTTTCGTGGGTTTTCGTCTTCAAATGAGGAAAGGAAATATCGAACTGGGCTGGATCGGGGATATATGGGCCATGAGGGATTGAGGCAAGGCCCAAAAAGGGGCCTTGCCAATCTGGTCCGCCTCAGCCAGGCCGACCACGAGCTTGGGCCGAAGTCCAAGCCCGTTTCTTCTCCCTCTCATTTTGGGTCGGTCCCCTGTCAATTTTGGTCTGTTTTGACTTCGTATTGAGTTTCTTTCCTCGTTTGGCCCTCCGTTGCAGCCCTTTAGTCAGCACGTTCTTGTTGGTCGAATTTTACCCATTAGCCCCTACTCCCTAATTAGGGTTCATGGTTTAGCTTTTCAATTATGGGCTAATTGCATGGAGCCTAATTAGGAAGTATAGATTTTGTGTCTAAATTTGTCTTAAGAATTAACGTTTGTGCTTGGTTTTATATAACCAAATTCTTCTCACTTGTTATTTTTAAAAAACTCATCGTGAGACTCATCTCGGATTTTTAGGCTCATATTAACTAATCAAGTCCCTTTAAGGGACCCAATCAATCTTCTGGGCTTGTGTCATCCACACATAAGCGGAGTTTTGCATTCATCACGCTCTGCATAGCTTTATGAAGCATGCTTTGTCGTGCTCAATAGGGACCCATCGTGAGATTTTTCTCAAATTTTTGTGCCAAGACCAGTCAACCAAATCCTTTTGTGGTTCAATCAACCTTCCAGGTCGCTTCCTCTACACCTAAGTGCTTAAGAGTCTTGCGTGTTTCATACTTTAATTGCATGACATGATTGGCCGTATCTTAGAGTAGACTCTTAGATTTTGACTATAATTTACCATATCTGGATCGAGACCCAAATTTTTTCCTCTCATTCTGATGGCCAATCTTATGGTTATTCATTTTTTCTTTCTTGTAAACCTTGGTCAGGAGGAAGATTAAATTGAGTTGAACCAATGACACCAAAGACCAGGAGTGTGCATGCACATATGCTCTTCGAGCAACATTGGGCTCATCGGCCTCGACCTCTGAGGCTAAGGAGGAGGTTGGGCCATTTTGGCCCAATCTCCTCTTTTATGTAGTCCATTTTAAGCCTCGGTTAATTCTTGATTCATTTCTTTGTTGTCGGACTAATCCAAAATATGGCCTGACTCTGGATTTTCTCAAGTTCAACGATTCCAAGGTGAGTGATAATTCTCATTTATGAGGATTATTTGATCTTAAACTAGGTTGTTCCTGTCATTTTTGTGTGTTTTGTTGTATGACGAGCAAACTAAAAATGATGTTTATTAGTTAAATTCATAAAAGCTCGTTGGAGTAATGAAAAAAAAAAGAGAAAGAAGTTGAAAAGAGATTGAAAATTATACTAATTTGTTGTTTTTGTGTAGGTTTGGAGCAAGTACAAAAATGCAATTTCATTTCTTCGGGAAAACAAGTTTAACAAGCACAAAATGCAATTGCATTCCATAATGGAAATGCAATTGCATTTTGGAAAATTTTGGCAGATCTGAAAAATTATGCAACAAAAATGCAATTGCATTTTCTGAAAAAATTGGAAAATGTGAGATTGACAGAAATCACGAGATTCATGGAGATTTTTGTGAGATTTGGGAGATTTTTCAGCATGATTTAATGCCTACATGTTGACCCAAGGTTGTAGAAGAACAAATATGGAAACCCTAGCCCTCGATGCCTATAAAAACGAGAAGAACAAAACAAAATCTTGAATGAGTTTTTCTTCAAGCCCCAATTCCACCGTCTGTTGTTTTCCATTTACTTTGCTGCTGTTTTTTTGTTTTCCAAGACCCATGAGCTCTAAGTTTAATCTCTCCTCAACGAAAGTTAGATAAGGTAAAGATCCGATTGCACTTGATGGTGTATTCGTGTCGATTAAAGCAAGGAGAAAATGGGTTTCGTTATTGTTTTTTATGTTAAATTCAGTTTGTTCATTTCAATTCATAGGAACTTAGTTGCTGTCTTTTCTTTTATTCCTTGTAATTTCCTTTTAAGTTTAGATAGTTGCTGAAGTTTTTGTTAGGCATTGAGTTCAGTAGTTTCTTTAGAAAATCAGTTGGTTATTTGATGCTTGAATTTCTTCTTATGTTACTTTATTCCATGAATTACCAACTCTTCAACTTTCTGTTTTCCAACTTGTTGTTTTTCATTCCAATAATGTTGAGCTAAATTTCCTTATGGGTTCAAGTTGGTGAATGCCCTAGAGGACAAATGTAAAGCTTAAAAGTAACAACAATCTAGTTAACACTTGATACTTTGTTTGTTTTTGTTAAATTAACGTTGGGTAAACCTAGTCGGACAACTAGTGTTGCTTGTCAAGCTTGAACTTAATACTGAAAGGGTTAAGGGAAGGCGGATGTCGCAAAAGCAATGGAGGAAAATGCTTAGACATAAGTCCTGAACATCAACCCTAGACATGGGCGAGACTCTAAAATCACTAGAATTGTGTGTAGAAATATCTAAGTTAGATTAGCCATAGAATTATATGTTTAATCACTTAGTCTCCTAAAGATACTTCATAGAATGTCAAATAGCAGTTGAATTCGGTTTACTTAGTTTCTTGTGTTAGGTATGATTGCAATTGCATTTTAGTTACATTTCTCACTAAAAGGACATAAACAACTTGAATTTCCCCTTTTCACATTTATTATTTATTTTCTTTTACCAAAAATACCTCCCAACATTTTTATAACCTTGGTTACCGACTTGCAATTTGAAAAACATATTTGCTTATCTTTTGAATTTTGTTGTATCCGTTCCCTATGGGATCGATACTCTGGAATACTTCCAGTTTTATACTCTGGAATACTTCCAGTTTTATATTACTTGCATCGACAGTGTGCACTTACACTAAATTGAAGGTTGTTTTGAATTAAAAATATTTTCTTAAAAGCCCCAACGTTTCAGTCTGATCAGTGAGCCTTGGATCATCAGTAGGATAGCTCGTCCAACCTTGTGGGGATGACTTTTTGTAGCTTTTTGCATATTCGAAAGCAATTCTTTTGTCAATTGTAGCTTCATTTCAGGCAAACACGATGAGAGGAAAAGGAATTGTGGACGGGTCTTGAAATATGGAGAAAACAAAATGGTGAGGTTTGGTCGGCCTCCGTTGGGTTTTCTCTTACATTTTTTGTTTCTTTCTCCTCTATATTGTAAAACTTTCTACCAATGAATGCAAGATTCATCTTTGGATTTTCACTAATTTTCATTGTCTTACTTTTATGAACTTTCCATTTGAAAAAGAAAATTTTAATAAGTAAAATCAATGTCTTACTATACATAATTTTAACTAAGCAGAAGCCTCATGTCCTTGCGCCGAAAACTAAAAAATTCGTAGGAGTTTACTTGAGGATGGTTGACCTCGGCCTATGACATGGTCGGCCTCGGCCTCTTCATCACTTTGTTTTCCTTCCTCTGACTCTCACTAAGACTGATTCAATAAGCTTCGACTTCTTTCTTTATTGGGACAACCATAGTTATTTTGAGCTTTCAGGAAGCCCCATGTTCATGTGCCTTAACTTGAAAAGTCCATACAACCTTGTTTGTTAGGGTCGGCCTCAACCTCCTCTGTATTTTTCTGGCATCTGGGTTATCTTTGTACTTTGGGTGCTTTTTGTTTAATAGGGAGACATGTCTCCTAAGTAGCTTATTTGCCTTTTGTTTAATAGGGAGGCATATTCCCTAAGTAGCCTCCCACTCAAGGAGAATATTACTTGTAGGAATATCTCTTTTGCTTGAGTACAAATTCGTTTTCAAAACATAACTTGTATTTGATCAACTTAAATTGAGCAATAACAAGCCTAGCCTATTACATGAGACTTGCTAACCTATCAATTGAATTTAATGAATCTAAACTCGACAAACATAGTTTGATCAAAGAAAATAGAAGCTAAACTAACTCTGTATGAAGAGGATTTAGGGTCGGCCTCGACTAAATATGAGGTCGGCCTCGGCCTCCTATGAGGTTGACCTCTGCTTTGGCCTCCTATGAGGTCGATATTGACCTTTTTCCTACACGTACATCGATGTATTTATTTAATAAGTCGTTTCAAATTAGAGCCTCAATGTCATTCTTTAGCTGGAAGCAGTCTCTGGTCATATGTCCATGATCTTCATGGTAGAGACAATATTTTTGTCTATCTCTCTTGTTTGATCATGTTTTCATCTTTTCATGTTACTTTAATAAGTTTGAATGTCGTACCTCCATTAGAATCTGCTCAAGGGGAACTGATGTTGGAGTATACTTTTTGAACTTTCTGGATGGGTGGCCAAGTCGAAGTGGTTTCTAGTCATCCATCTTTTGTCTCTTGGTCTCTTGGTGTTATATCTCACTTGGTCTTTTTCTATCATTTAATTGATATGATATTCTTTCAAGCTCATTAGTTTCCTTCTTCGTACGAAGCAATTCTTCTGCACGTACGTACTTTTGAGCTCGAGTGATGAGCTCTACATACGATGTAGGTTTTCTCTTTCCCAAAGATCGTATGAGTCTTCGATCTCTGAGTCCATTAATTATGGCCATCAACGCTGCTCTGTCAGTGCAATCCTTAACACGTAAAGCTTCACTATTGAATTGAGCAATATGTTCTTGTAGGGTTTCTTTGGATCCTTGTTTGATAGAAAGTAGGTAAGTTGTTGGCTTGCGTTGATCTCTTCCTCCCAAGAATTATGTCACGAATGCTTAAGCCAAGTCCTTGGACGAACCAATAGATCTTTTTTTTATGTTGCGAAACCAATTTCTTGCTGGTCCTACTAGAATGAATGAGAAGGCCCTGCATCTGATTGCATCTTCCACTCCATGAAGTTCCATCCATGATCTATACATGTCCAGATGCACTACAGGGTCCTTGTTTCCATCATAGAGTTTGATCTTTAAACTTTGAATGCGAGAGGTAGTTTCACATTCATGATTTCATTAGTAAAAGGTGGATCTAACTATTCTATCAAAGTATCAATATCAAACCCTACATTTTTTACCTTGTGCATATTTCCTTGGATATGATCCATCTTGCTTTGAATCTTCAATAATTATGCCCTCCATGACAGACTGTTCGCTTCATCTTTGGCCTTGAAATATCCTTCGACTTTGGCCTCGGCGTAAGTATCGAAATTGGTCTCGGCCTCTCTCCAAAATTAGCCTCGGCCTCAGCCTCGACTCTCTATTGTTTTTTCCATTCGATGATACTTCTCAGATTCGTCGCTTTAGTATCTGAAAGATTGCTCGCCTCGGTTTCAGCCAAGGCTCTATGCCACTTCTTTCCCTCGATTATGCTTCTTAAATCTGTCCCTTATTTGCATTGATCCAAGGGTAGGGTTTTATCTTTGTCTCGGCCTCAGCCTCAACCTCGATTTCAACCCCTTTTACCTTAACGTTTTGATGTCGAGTATACGACGGATTTTCTTTCCATTTGATCGACATACCTTGCTTCCTTGTTGGTCGTGTTGATCTAGTCACTTTTTAACTGAAGTAGCTTGAATGATCTAGTCGCCTTGACCATGTGCTGGTCAGCCTCGGCCTCGACCAATAGGTATTGGTCGGCCTCGGCTTTCGGTCGACTGATTCTGAACGATTTCGATTTGATCTTCGAGGCATGTTCTTCCATTCAAATCGATTTCATCTTGATTCCAATTACGTTTTCTCATAATTTTGCTCATTCTTGAATGCACTCGATATGCATATTCTTTCAAGCAAGCTTGATTTTCTTTCCCACAGACGACACCAACTGTTGTTGCCAAATTTTGGACATGATAAATCTCACATGACCTCCACATGACAACCATGGTGAGTTTGTAGTTCAGGAAAGAACGTGACCTGTAAGACAAGTGAAATCTGGGTACCGACGGTGTGGTATTTGCCTCACAGGCTCCAATGCTTAAGTTAGCTAGGAAGCTTTTTTAGAGAGTGTAGCAAGAGTTATGGAGAATGAATGAACTTACCTTGCTCTCCCCCCGAGGCCGACCACGGGCTTGGGTCGAAGTCCAAGCCCGTTTATTCTTCCTCTCATTTTGGGTCGGTCCCCTGTCGGTTTTGGTCCATTTTAACTTCGTATTAGGTTTCTTTCCTCGTTTGGCCCTCCGTTGCAGCTCTTTAGTCTGCCCGTTCTTGTTGGTCAAATTTTACCCATAACATATGTAAAAAAAAAAAAAATCAATGTCATTATTGAATAGGAACACAAATAGTAACACAAATCAAATCATTTGTGGACAGTCAAAAGTTGACATTCTTTTTATGCGAACACTTGGTAAAAGTTTTTTTATTTTTTATTTTTTTATTTTTATTAAAAACATGTAAACGAGTCAAGTTTTACAAAAAAAATGTTGATTGAAAACTGAAAAGCATAAAGAAAGTTAAAAGATCAATCTATATTTTGCAGTTCAACAAAGTATTTTAGCTCTCTTTTGAGTGCAGTCCCAAACAGTTCCAAAAAACTTGTTATATTATTAGATTTTTTCTTCCTGGATGTTGGGTAAATATTAATGAAAATATATCCATGATAATAAAAATAAATTGAAGTCGGTATAAAAAAATAAAATAAAATAAATTGAAGCCAAAATTAAAACTTAAACTTAGAACGAATAAATACAACATTATGATTTTCCTTTTAGGAACGTGATTCTTTTTTCTTTTATCTTCTGAATGGAACGTGCCTTTTTTCTTTTTTTTAATAATACTATCAGTGTTTTAAATGTCGAAATGTCGAGCGACATTTTGACATGTCGAGGGGCTCAACATGTCGTTGGGGGGGAATTTCGTTTTTCCCCCCTTTCGACGACATGTCATCAACACCTCGAAATGTTGAGGTGTCGACGACATGTGGATGAATTATTTTTATTTATTTTTATTTTTTTAAATGTGAATTCTGATTTTCTAAATGGGACTCCGTGCAAGCCATTGATAGGTTATTTACACATTCCAACTTCACTTCAAATGTCTTATCTCAAGTGTATTAAATGTCGCTCGATATGTCGTTGGGGGAAATTTTCATTTTTCGCCCCCTTTCAACGACATGTCGTCCCATATCAAATTTTTTCTTTTTAAGTTCAGTCAGTCAGTCACACACACACACACACACACATATATGTCCATAGGCAAGAGGAAGAGGGAATTTTATTATCTTGAGGAGGTGTACATAAGAGTTTAGAAAGTGTATATATGGCACTCTCTTAAACTCTAATACAGAATAGGCCCAATCAATAAACTGATTTACACATAGGGGTGTACACGGGTCGGGTTGGGTCGGGTTGGGGGGGTTTTTGGGACCAACCCGAAATTTCAGGTTGGTTGAGTTCATAACCCGAATGACCCAGTTATAGAAAGCAACCCAACCCAATTTTTTCGGGTTGGGTTGAGTTGGGTTGTCGGGTTCTTTTTTTTTTCTTTAGATTTTTTTTAAAATTATTTGCAATAATTTATTCTAGAACTAAATCACATAACATTCAAATATTAAACTTTAAAGTTCATAACATCCGTTACAATCCTAAATGAAAAGCATTATAAATTCACAAATTCATAATTTCAATCATCCAAATAAACATACAAGTTCATTAATACAATTTCTACAACAATTAAATTCTTAAATATAGTCCCACTAAATTTCCACAACAAGAATGAAGCCAAAACATCCCTTAAAAAAAAAAAAAAACTTATTTTTAGTTCGGGTCAGGTTGAACCGAGCCAAAATTATCCCAACCCAAGAACCGAACTGAATTTTCGGTTCTTCCAAATTTTAACTCAACCCAACCAAAAAAAAAAATCTAACCCAACCCAACCCTTACAATTTAGGTTGGGTAGGCCGGGTTGTTCGGGTTATCGGTTTGTTTGTACACCCCTATTTACACATAACTTAGGTCCCTGTACTTGGTCATTCGAAGTGCTATATAACAGGTTCAAGGCATTTCTACACTCCAATTCCAATTCTCTTAATTTCCCTCAAATTCTCTCAAATTCCCTTTAATTCTCTTAAATTCATTTAAATTCTCTCAATTTTCCTTCATAATTGTCTCATTGAATATAAAAAATTACATATATTTTAGATATATCATATATGATGTTAAAAAGAGTAATCAATTATACTATAATTAAGTCACAATTAAGGTTTCATGAAATAATTCAAATAATTTTAATCAACTTTCAAATTTTTTTTTTTTGCAAATTCCTACTCGCATCGACATTTCAAATTTTCAATTGACATTTATATCTAAATATTGTCTTAATTTTTAGATGTGATGCTTAAAATTAGTCCATTATAGTCTAATTAAGTCAAAATCAAAGTTTCATTGGCTAATTCAAACAATTTCCATCAATTTTCGTAAATTTTCCCAAAATTGCCATCGACATTTCCATAAATTTTAGACCTCGACATTTCCATCGACATCGACATTTCGAACCTTGAATACTATTCTTAAATATTATTAATAAAGTTGTCCTCTAATAATAAAATAGGATATACAAGAAAAATTATGTGAAGTTGTCGCTATAATGTAGCTGATAATTCTGCACTGATAGATACATAAGGGTATGGTTGGGAATAATTTTAGAAATAGTGATTTTAGCATAATTGATTTGTTTATAATTGATTTATAAAAAGTAATTTTCATATAATCATTTTAATGTTTGGTTCTACACTTTAAATAGTGATTTTCATACAATTAAAAATGACTTTCAATGATTAAGGATATTTTCTAGAGTGACTTTAAATAAGTATTTTAAGCTAAGTAATTTAATTATAATTAATTTAATCATTTTAATATTTGGTTCCACTCTTGTAAAAGTGATTTAAATTTAATTACAAGTATTTTTTAAAACGATTAATGTTTATTTTCAAAGGTGATTTTAGAATCATCAAATTACTAAAAGAGCATTACATTTGAAATTTAAAAAAAAAAAAAAAAAAGAAGGTGGTAGAAAAAAGTTATACCGAGAGAACTAAAAAATTAAGAGAGAAAAAATAAATCTAGAGAAAATTAAAGTTTCAAAGAGAAAAACATGTTAAATACATGGAGGGATAAAAATTTTAGAGAGATGGACAAAAAATTTAGAGAGAGAAAATTTAATAGAGCGAAAAAATCGAAAGATAGAGAAATAAATTTAGAGAGATATACAAAAAAATTTGAAGAGAATGATAAAAATTTTAGGGAGAAAAACTTTAATAAGAACAAAAAAAGTTCAAAGTCGGGGACAAAAAATCTCAAGAACAAAAAGTTATGTCAAAGATAAGAAAGAAAAAAGTTAAAGAGATACAAAAATTATAGAGAGATGAACGAAAAAATTTAGAGATAAAAAAAGGTAGAGAGTTAAAACCATTGGAGAAAAAAAAAAGTGAGAAAATGAATAAAAATGTTAAAAAGAGAATAAAATAAGAGATAGATATTATAAAAACTTTAGAGAGAGAAAATTTTGCATTTTTTAAATAATGATGGATGATCTCAATGGTGACAGTTTTGAGAATACATGTTTTTTGATGGAAATTAATGAATTTTTATAAAAGATGACGATTTTTACCCATCACAAAAAGTACGATTGTTTTAAAATATAAAATAATAGTCATTTTAAAGACAAAATTACTTGGGAATCACATCCCAGTGATTGACCGGAAATCACTTCAAGTGATTTTGGATATTTCTAAAATCACTTTTTTGTCATTGCCAAACATCACAATTTTGAAGGAGAATTGATTTTGGGCATGTCAAAAGTAATTTTGAGCATTCCAAAATCAATCCCAAACATGTCCTAAAAGAGAATTATAAAAGTGCTTCGAATTTATATGTTGTAATTATTAGAGAATTTGCAAAATTTTGAATCTGTTATCAAGAGAGAACCATATGGAATAATTTTTTCACATACAATATGACTCATAAAAATGTCTCGAACTGAGCCACGTGTCAGCATCTCATTTCAAATTGAACCGGTGACAGCTACTCCAACTATTACTTTCACCGGATCAAGAAATATTTGCCGTTCCAAGGAAAAAAAGAAAACCAATTATTAATTTATTATTTCTCACCTGACTTTTATTGCCAATCTGTGTCCGTAAGATGTCACAATTTCAAAATCCAACGGCTGAGATTCCTCCGCCAACGTGGAATTATTATAATTGAAAGTTTGCGGTTAATTCGATACAATAATTTAAGAAATAACAAATTTAACTATTGTGTGGAACGGTTTTTTGTATTAACGAAATTGAAATTTTGCGGCAATTTCCGTTCTCTCCGTTGAACTGGAGAAAAATTTGTATTAAAAAAAGAAAAAAAATCCTCCTCTGCTCTCGTATATTTTTGCCGCCTCACCGAGCGACGCGCCATATAATAAGAAGCTTCCATTGTGTGAGGTTCTCCGTGGCGTTGCTCTGCAGAATCAGAACCTTGGGATTTGCCTCGAACTTTTCGGAACTTTTCGCGGTTCTTCAACGTGTTCTGATTTGGTATCCGTTCATTTCTGATAAAAGGTTTGGAATCAAATGTTGCAGTTTTTCGTTATTAGCCTTGATCATATATTTGTTGCAATGGCGCCAATTATATAGGAAGGGATTTGTTCTGGTTGTACGGATTTTGGTTTGTATGGGCTAGCTTGATCGCATATAAGGTTTGGGACGACTTCTTTGCTGTAGAATTGTTTTCGAATTATATGATTCTTTCTTATGACTTTTTGAGATCTGAAATCGAAGGCGTGATAGTGCTGCTTGCCAGATAATCTTTTTAGAGAAATTTTTTTCGTTTCGTTTGATTGGTGAGACTCGAATATGTATATGAGATTATATGGTTCTGGAGGGAATCTATTGTGTTTTAATTTTTCGAACCGGGATGGGTAAAATGCGTAGAATGGGATGAATTTAGTTCTTTTTCCGTTCTTGTTCGCTTCAATGTAAAAAGTTAGATTTTAGAATGTCCATATTTTGTACGATTTCTTTTTGTTTCTTGTATCTCAAAGATTTTTGTAATGTGGTTTTCTTGTGTGTGTAAATTAGAGAGGATTCTTCTACGTGCTGGTACATTTTTACTATTAATTTTTTTGTTTATTGTATTATAAAGATTTTTGTAACGTGGTTTTCTTCTGTGTGTGTAAATTAAAGATACCTGTAACTTCGTTCGGTCCTTTGAATCTTTATTGGTGTATTTCATTTTACCTATGAAATCTTCTTTCACATATGAAAGAAGACACGATCAAATTTTCTAGCATCTCTCTCTCTATCACGCTATGTTTTTGTTCAGGTTGCCTTTTAACCTTCAATTTCCTCTCATCAAAAAGAAAGAAAAAAAAACTTCAATTTCCTAGAATTACGGACATTCTATTAGTGCCTGTATTTTATGTTAAGTTTCTTATTATATTAGGTAGTTTGAGGTTTGTCGTTTTTGGTTTCTCTTTCTATGTCCAAAACTTGCGGAAAAAATTTAGCCTTTGAATGATTGTTTGGATCATTTTCATTATACAAAATGTAATATATAAATTATAATATTCAAATATTTTTGCATGTGATAATTCTCAATCTTCCCAAGTTCGAGAAAATTACTTGCTTTAACTTGCTAGAGTAACTCATATCACCCCATTATTTTTGTTTACCTTAAATCTGGTTCACTTATTGACTGATATTTTATGCATTGAAATTGAATGACTGTTGGCTGTAGCTTTCATATTGGAGCTTAAGCATTTTGTGGAATTATATGGATATAAGTTTTATAATATGTATTGGGCAACAGTTTTGATATAATTTCTGATACTGCTTTAAATATTTCAGAATAATATAACTTATAGGACATATGAGTATAGATATATAAGCTGGTGATAGTGCGACAGTATTCTGGGTTATGTTCATCATCTTAATGCTCCCTCACCCTCCGTCCTCCAAGCTTCTCTCTGATTCCTATTTTCCAAAGAAGAAATATTTTTATATAATTACTTTAATTTCAAAGAACTGCTGAATGAGAATTAGATTTTATGTTGTCCGTTTGCAGTTGTTTCTTTCATACAGAGTTTTTATTTTTACTGTCTTTTTTAATGGAATTTCTTCCTGTACGACAGTCGGGGATGTGTTGAATAGAATGGTTCTTTAAGGTTATTGATTATCAACTATTGGTTTTTTAATTTTTCAGATCGGATAATTTCACCTGAAGAAGTTTGTTGTGATAGTGATTTTCTGTAGAAATTGGTTTAACTATGGGCACAGTGGAGAATGCAACAAATAAGAAAGAAGATCGTCTACCTAGAGAAGCAAGGGAGACTTTGCAGCAATTGGCTACGAAATGGGGAGATGACATTGATTCAAGTGCATGGCAAATGATCCCTTTAAAGGGAGCCATGACCAATGAGGTCTTCCAAATTAAGTGGCCCTCTAAGACAGAGGATGTCTCTAGAAAGGTTTTAGTTAGGATTTATGGTGAAGGTGTGGAAGTGTTTTTTAACCGAGAAGACGAGATAAAGACATTTGAATTTATGTCAAAGTACGGGCAGGGACCTCGTCTTCTAGGGCGATTTTCAACCGGTCGAATTGAAGAGTTCATCCATGCAAGGGTATACAGGTTTTATTTTCTTAGTAATGATGCCTTCACTTTGATTTTAATTTTCAAGAATCAGATTAAAATGATCTCACAAGTAGAGCAATTGATAAAATATTTTGAGGGATGATAAATTTATGAGAAGATGATCTCCAATTCTTTTTGTTTCTTTGTAACGGAGATCTGAGTTTGCTCATCAAATTTCCACCTTGATTAATGTGGGATAGCAATTTGAAGAGGGCTGCGCCACAATACTAACATATTATCCATGTTTTCTTAACTCCTTTCGTCAACGTGGCTTGTTTTATCTCTATCTACCCATTTTTTCCTGGCACCTTTCTATAACTTCCAACTTATTATTGCATATTTTTTTAGGAACTGTATGGTAATGTTATGCCAGCTACTGAAACAGATTTGGAGCATTTTATTGTGTTACTTGCATAGTTTATATCTGGAAAATTGAATTTAATATAATATGAGCGGCTTTTGTTTTCTAATGGCAGAATACTGTTTTTTCTTCTTATAGTGTTTCTTTTGTCTTCTTGATATGTGACTGTCAGACATTATCGGCAGTGGATCTACGTGATTTAGAAATATCTTCTCTCATAGCCTTGAAAATGAAGGAGTTCCATGATCTTGATATTCCGGGTCCAAAGAATGTGTGCTTGTGGAATAGATTGCGGTATGGCACTTTACTCCACTAGTCTGATCTTGCTTTCCTTTCAACCTTTCCAGATATAATGATCTACACTTGTACTCGTTATAGTTCTTATAGTCCTGATATAATTTTTCTTTTTCAACTTCAGAAATTGGCTAACTGCTGCCAAAAAAATTTCTCCACCTGAAGAAGCCAAAGCCTTTCGCTTGGATTCTATGGAAGAAGAGATTTCTCTATTGGAAAAGGACCTGTTGGGGGATCATCAAAGTATTGGTTTTTGCCACAATGATCTACAGTACGGAAACATAATGCTAGACGAGGAGACCAGATCAATAACTATAATCGTAATCTTCTCTTTCTGCTGGCATAGAATTTGTTTTTCTCGAAATAAAGTCATGTCTATGTTTTTTTTAAGCATACTGTTTGATGAACTGCATCACATAAAGATAGAAAACAGATTGCTCATTGTCATTTGTCTATTGAAAAATTCATTAATGAGAAAATGGTATCTGAGTGTTGCAAAGTATATATGATATGATCATGGGAGTGCCAAACTAAGGTTCTTGTATCAAAGTGTTGTTTGTTTTCTTGAGTTATTGTGAGGTGCCAAACCTCACTTCGGAAGAGCAAACAAGTATTCAATCCTTAGCCAGAAAAAAAATTCTTTGTCAACCTTTGGCAGTACTAAAATACTTGAGAATATATTATGTCCAGAACAAGTAAAAAATCAATAAAGGTGCATGTTTTACTCTGCAGTGCTTTGATTAAAAGTGCATGCATTGCTCTAAACGTATTTACTCCGCAGTTTGCTGTGGTCAGGAAACAACATAAACTATGACAACCTTCGTGCTTAGCTTTCAACCATGGAACATAGCATTTGCAATAGCATCTGTCATGCTTGGCCACAATTTTAGGCTCGTTTTGGTTAGATGAATATTTATCCAAGATTTGTTCTTTGAAGTTAATAAGTGACGGAGACATGAACATGTTGCCGTTGCTTGAACCATTGCTAATTTAGGTTTATTTATTTATTATTATTATTCTTTTTTAACTGGAGCCCGTCTACAAGTTAGCCATTTAGGCAAGAGAATATCATGTTTTTTTAGAAGAATTGAAATTTGAGTCACGTTACTCATAATTGATTTTCACAATTCTCTTTCACAGGATTATGAATATGCAAGTTATAATCCCATAGCCTTTGACATTGCAAATCACTTCTGTGAAATGACTGCTGATTATCATACAGATACTCCACATGTTTTGGACTACCTCAAATATCCTGGTGTGTTTTGTATAAATCTATCAGTATGCTTTTATGCATTTGGTCTTGATTGAAGGGCAGTACTGACTTCTTCTCCCGTAACAGGTTTGGAGGAGCGAAAAAGATTTGTGCAAACATATATGAGTGCTTCAGGTAATTTTATAATATTTACTATAGAATAGGAACTATGAACGGTTGTTAAGGGACACAATAATCGGCAGCCATGTCCAGTTCTTGTCCGTATTTTATACAATATGATGCTTATTCCCAAGATGCTTTGCTTTTCTGTGCAAGTTCAAGTAGTTCTCGGTTTTGTTAGATCTTACTGTATTGTTTTATTACTTATTTGGATTTCGATACTTATTGCATCTGTTATTAGCTCTCCGATGCACTGAAGTAACAATTTATTTTTTGCCCTTCATTAATTTTCTTATGCCCTTTTTGATTATTGCCATTCCCTGTCTTAAATTTCTGGGACCATTCAAATTTCTGTTGTCTACCATTTAAGAAGTACAAATTTTTCAGTGATGGAAATAGATTTTCTGAAAGATCAAAGATGCATTTGTATGGGACTATATCGTTTTGAGAATTGAAGGTCTTGAGCTACTTGTTGATTTGGGACCTCAAATTATGTTACACATATGCAGGTCAGCAGCCCAGTGATGCTGAAGTGGAGCAATTAGTCCAAGATGTTGAGAAGTATGCTCTTGCTAGCCATCTTGTTTGGGGCCTCTGGGGAATAATATCGGTAATTTCGCTCTTCCGACACTGAATCTATGCAGTCATTATAGTTATTAGGCTTAACCACACATTCTTTTCAAAAAGTTATGGGCATTTTTTGTTTTGGTTATTATTTGTGCTAATTGCTAAATAAATCATTGTTCTGTTCCGTAATATCTAACATTTATGATCTTATTTTTCTCATGTATTGGAACAAGATAAACACCAACTCTTCTTTCAATTGTATTGTGTTTTATGCTTCGAATTGTGATATCATATGTCGTGGCGATATCATATGTCATAACCACAGACTTGATCTCCTGAACGACGTCCTTATCATCGATACGTTCATTTCATTTTCAGGAGCATGTGAATGACATCGACTTTGATTACATCGAATATGCAAGGCAGAGGTTTGAACAATATTGGTCTAGGAAACGTGATCTTCTGGGTGAGGAGAAATAAATCATGGTTAGTTGGTGAGTTTTCGTTTCCAAGTGAAAATCAGTAGGAAAATTCGTTTACGGTTCTGAAGAAGGTTCAATGTTTAGGATTTGACCTTCTCTGAATCAAGTGGTGCACAGAAGTATTGTAAGGTGCTGTGATTCCTTTACTGACTTGTGAAAAAACTGTTGTTGTATTTGAGCTCCCATATTGAAGGGTTGCTCCATATGATTGTTGTGTAATAGCAAATGAACGAAGAAATTTGTTTCTGAAACCAAAACACTGAACGAGATGATGTTAATAAATCCAATAATATTCATGTGTAATACGTTTTTAGTGTTCTGTTTTTTTTTTTTTGCATTTTATCTTTTGTTGTACTAAAAATTGCTGTATCACATTCACATTACTGTTTATCTTCTTTTATTTTGAGTAAGGGATTTTTTAGTTCATGGAATTTGAAATTTTATTGTATCTTATCTTATTCTTGTAGTTTAAACAATGACTGCTGAGGGCTCACGTAATTCGTTTTTATACAAGTTTTATTATAAATAGTGTTTTTCGTTATGTATTTTCCTTTCAGACACTTTTAAAATCTAAGGTAATCTTAAAAAAAAAACATTTTTTGATCCTTTTTTTCATAATTTGAATATGATTTTAAACAGGTCTTGAAAAAAAAGTAGATTTATTTTTTAAAAATGGTCAACGTGCTTAATTTTAAGAAGAAAAAAAAACTAGCAAAAGAAGTTTGTCTTTTTTTTGGTTGAGATACTAATGTTACTTTATTAGTTAAGTCATGCTTATTAAATGATTCTTAATGGTTGAAGTTTTGTATATAATATAAATCTTTTTTTTTTTGAGTTCAGTATATAATATAATTTTTTTTACTTTGCAATAAGACAAGCTACTTCAATTGTTATTTGATGTTGTTTTGATTTACATTTCTTAAATTATATGACAATCAAGCTTATTAACCTTTAATTAAATGATTCTTAATGGTTGAGGTTTTATATATAATATAAATCTTTTTTATTTTACAATAAGACGTGTTACTTCAATTGTTATTTATTGTTGTTTAGATTTACATTTCTTAAATTATATGACAATCAAGTTTACTGTCGACTAAGAAGTTTTAGGGTTTTTATTTTTTTCTTATCTTTTTTTTAATAATCGTGAGTTTTTATCGTTAAAATTAACGTGTCATGCCTTTTTCTTTTTCTTGAGATTTATAACTTGTCCTGTCATGGAATATTTAGTGCACATATAATATTTCATCCACACGTAAATTAACTTAAAGTTCATTTTTCTTATAAAAATAAGGTTAAATTATCAAAAATACCCCCGAATTATGAGGTTGGTTTCAATTATACCCCTCAACTTTGAAAAGTTTCATTTTAACCATTAAACTTTGAAGTTTGTTTCAAAACAACCCTTGAAGTCCTTTTTTTTGTTAAATTCATAGATGAAAAATGATGTTTTTGCATTTGATTTGTTAATTATGTGAACATATTTGAACATATACGTTGAAAAAAAAAATCAAAATATATGTAAATACGTCATTTTTTGTCCTTAAATTTAACGGAAAAAAACCTTCAAGGCTTGTTTTGAAACAAATTCAAAGATTAAAATGAAACTTTTTAAAATTTAGGGGTATAATTAAAACCAACCTCATACTTCAGGGATATTTTTTATAATTTTACCTAAAAAGAATAATAAAGTTCATTGAAAAAAATGAAATATTACAATACACGTATTTGAGGACAGAAAATCCATTTTCAAATCGGACCAACAGTATACGGACACGTAGTCATTCCAAATCCCACTCAATTCCCACGCCACAAAACGGCCATCCATGTAAAAATATCTCGTCTCTCCAAAACCCCGAGGCCAACAAATCAACGAGAAACAAAATCTCCGAGCGTTTTTTCCTCACAGAGAGGAAAACACACATCACGAACTCTCAGCTTCTTTCTCTGAATTTCGCAGCAGTTCGAATCTGCAAAAAGCGTTTGGATTTCCCGAGGAATCGATAAGAGCTTCGGAGGAATGATGGCTTGTGCTTCACAGGCGCTGATTGCGGCAAATTCATGTTCGTTTCCGAGCCAAAGAGCCATTAGGAAGTCTCAGAGACTCTTCAACCAGAGTGCTTCCAATCTAGTTTTCACGGTCAGAGCTTCATCTGAAGATCCCGACTGCAATGTCGACGAATGTGCTCCAGATAAAGAGGTTGGCCCGCTTTCTCGTTGTTAAATGATTCGCAACGTCTTTGGGACCGATTGAGTTGTATCTAAATCTTGTTATAATTGATTAGATTATGTTATTCAATGTTATAGGTGCAGTGTATTTAATTGTTCATTTCGTTTTTATTCTGCAATCTATTCGTTATTGAACTGTTGTTTCCATAGACACATTTATTAAACAAGATGCTTCATGTTTATCATTTTGATTGATTGAATTGTATAGTTTTTAGAAATTGAAATTTTCCTCGCACAAAAACAACTGTTTAGAGGCAAAAATAAAGCTTGACATGAACCCTTTAGACGCAAGTAGAAATAGGCTAGATTTACGATGTTACTATTTATTGATGCTTCTGTAACATTGAATTCTTGGTCCTCAACTAGCTGTCAAAAGTTGAACAGCGACTATCCTGTTTTCTGGAGAATAAAATTTTACTTATGACTTCGAAGACATTTGATTTTACAGCTTACTAGTTAGTCATTGACACAGTGCATGATAGTCGCACAAGAAATTTTCAGATGATTTGTGCTGTACTAATTTGTAACTGGTATAGATACTCTTAACAGCACAATGTCCATTGTAATGCAGGTTGGGAAAGTAAGTATGGAATGGCTAGCTGGGGAGAAAACTAAAGTGGTTGGGACATATCCACCAAGGAAAAAAGGGTGGACAGGCTATGTTGAGAAGGACACTGCAGGACAAACAAACATATATTCCGTCGAAGTAAGTATGAATTTTCCAGTGATTGAAGATCAAAGTTTTGTTTCTGGATTATCTGCTCTTGTGAATGTCTGAATGAAAAGGAAACTTGTTGTTGTAAGACTTATAAAAACACTGGATGTTCATTTGTAGTAAATTTTGGATATATGGATCAGGGTAGGTGTTCATTTGATCTAATCAAGCTGTATGATTCTGCTTTTGAAGGTTTTAGCAGACAAATTTTAGTAGTTGTACATGCTGTTTTCATGAACTGATGGCATTTGACGATCAGTTTCACTGAGGACATACCCTTTTTTTTTTAATATTTTTGTTGAGCTGTCTTCAGTGATTGATTTGATTTTGATCTCTTCTTTTCTTGGAAAGATAAATTCTTATCTCATCGCCTTTGGCCTCATTTGATAACTATTTGGTTTTTGGTATTTGAAAATTAAGCCTATAAATACTACTTCCACACATGGGTTCTCTTGTTTTATTATGACCAAAGTTTTGAAAGCTAAAAAAAGTAGTTTTCAAAAATTTGTTTTTGTTTTTGGAATTTGGCTATGAATTTAAATGTTGTTTTAAGAAAGATGAAACTCAATGTAGAGAAATAATGAGAAAACAAACACAATTTTCAAAAACCAAAAACTAAAAATCAAATGATTATCAGACGGAGCCTTGACTATTCACAAATCACAAAATTGCATTACGCTTCCTTTTTCTTTCATTCTTTGTTACTTTGAAATTTGGATATTAAATCACCAGGCTCCTTAAATTGCATGTACTTGCAGCCAGTAGTTTATGTAGCAGAAAGCGGGATAAGCTCGGGGACTGCAGGTTCTTCATCTGAAGGAGCTGAGAACACGTTGGCAATTGCTGGTGGACTTGCACTCGTTTCAGTTGCTGCAGCTTCACTTATACTGCTTCAAGTTGGTAAGAAACCACCTGAAGTGAAAAATGTTGAATACGCTGGACCCTCACTCAGTTACTATATTAGCAAGTTCAGTACACGAGAAATTATCCAACCACCTGCACAAAGCGAACCCGAATCCTCCTCTCGAGTCGACGGTGTTGCTCCTGAAGTAACAGAGATTCAAATTCAATCAGACATTGTTGCTCCTGAAGTAACAGATATTCAAGTTGAATCCCAAACGACGGTGGCCGGTGTTTCGTAGGCTAATTGAACCAAATTCATGTGAATTTTTTAGAGGTTTTTCTTCTGTATTCATCCATCGTGAATATTGGTCCTCAGTAATTACAAATGGAACCATGATATTTGCAGATGTGCTGTACTGCAACCACTTTTTTCTTGCTGCTGTTGGGGGAGTGAAGGAAAGATGAGGCGTGAGTCAGTTAACTGTATGTAAACATAAATTTTAAGGGGCTGTTTAGAGTGCTAAGTGGGTTATAATAGTCTGGATTATATAATATGTGCTTAGGATGTAGAGTTATTTAGTTTGGGTTATGATAGTATGTATTTAGGGTGCAAAGTACTTTATAGATTATTATAACCCACTCAGCTAACGAAACAAGCGCTAAATTAACTTTACCTATTTTTTTGGAGCTGGAAAAGGATATTCAATTATTTGATTGCTAAGAAATGCATTCAAAACATAATTTTACTTGAACCTCTAATTTGCGTAGGCACTGATTGTTTTGTGAAATTTCTCATTGTGGATCACGTATCTCGTCGTTTTTCGTTATAAGATAAGAAATGATGGTGATTTCATGCATATACCCAAGTTTTAGAATTTTTTATTTTTTGTTTAATATTTAATTAGGATATTAAGAGTGTCTTAAACTATGAAAAAATAAATAAAAATGATAGGTCTAAATAGATACTATAAACTTGATTGGTGGGAAGAAAAACAAATTATAAAAGAGAATTGGAATTTATGAGGGTGAATGTGTTAGGAGGAGGCAACATTTATGTATTAAGATTCACAATTGATCGCGACAAGTTAACATTCAGGTGGTTGGAATTTTTTTTAGTACAACAATTAGAGATGGTGAATGATCAAACTATTAAATTTTGAGTTGGTAATAAATGCTTGAGCTATGCTCGGATAGGTCTCTGTTAAGCTAATTCATAGGACAATAAAAAAGAACTATATAAAGCTTCTAAGTTTTTTTTTTTTTTTTTTTTTTTAAAAAAAAATTGTTTTTTGAGTACATAAAATGCTTACAATTTACTAAAAGTTAAATTCAACTTATTCACTATATATATATATATATATATATATATTGTTATAAATAAAATGTTTTTGTTGACCCATTTTTTAAGTTAAAATTTTGTTATTTTAGGACCAAATTGTTTAAAATACCATTTTGATTCCTGTATTTTGAGATTTATTATATTTTAGTCTTGTAGTTTCAAATGTCTAAAATTAGTCTATATGCTTTCAATAAATCTTAAAATTAATCCATGTTGTTAGTTTGAAGTTAATTAGTTTTTTTATAGAACTTGGTTAAATAATAATAATAATTTTCATGCAAGAAAGACACGAGGTGAAAATATTTCCAAAATTTATAGAGATAAAACTAATAGAGACTATTTTTTTTAGAAAAATTAATAATAAACTAACATAACCAATTTTAAGTTTTATTAAAAGTATATGGACTAAATTTAAGCACTTAAAAGTACAAGAACTGAAATGAAACGAGTAGCCCATTGAGAAAAAAAGAGAGTTAAAATACTATTTTGGTCTCTATACTTTCAAATGTCAGATTTTAATCCCTATAGTTTAAATAAATGATGTAGTGTTCTGCCTATTTGTTCCCTTCCAATCCTTGTTACTATGGACTGAATTTCTTTTACTGTTGTCATTTGTTTTAAAACCGTGGCTGTTACTTTTCAGTTTAGTTTTACTGCTGTTTTTAGATTAATTACTGCTGTTAATTGACTAAGGCTGGTATGTAGCCTTATATATAGGGGTCCCTAGGGCTGTATTTGAGGTATTATTCAATAAATTTCAATCCAAGAATCCTTCAAGATTTGTTTTACATCAATTTTGGTATCAGAGCAGCCTCGACGAAGGACCTGATGGCGGGCAAGAAGGTTCCCGTGACTTCCGGTGCTGACACAGCTCAAGCCATTGATGAAGTTGAAATCCTCTCACCAAAATCAGTTTCTCTACGCTTTCTCAGAATGGAAGAATCCATGGAAAGATTGAGAAATGGCCAACTTGAACTTCAAGAAATGTTCAAGACTATGATTGAAAGAATGGACACAATCACCATGTGGCCCAATGACAACCAGTAGCAACATGAAGGCAGAAATAGAATCGCACCACAACATGAAAGGCGTCCACCCAATGAAGGAGGCAGAATACAATGACTTGCAAGAAACAACCCTCCTGCAGTTCAATACCATTCCCACGACCATTATAGGGAAGAAGAACAATTATTTCATCAAAGAGCACCTCAAAACCTCGCAAGATTGCCTCAAGAATTGCCAAGAAATACAAACCCACCATTCCAAATTCCAGAACCACGGTTTGAGGACCCAAGATTTCAAATATTTGATAGCTCGAGTGAGGATGAAGATCCACGCTGGAGAAGAAACTATGATTATCTTGAACAAGTGGGAAGAGATCAAAATTTTCAAACCCAGCAGAATTATGATTACAAGATGAGGATGGACCTCCCAACATTCAACGGAAAATTTGATGTGGAAACATTTTTAGATTGGGCAAAAGAAGTGGAATCTTTTTTCGATTTTACCAATACTCCTGAAGACAAGAAGGTGAAGTTAGTGACTTATAAGTTGAAAGGGGGAGCTTCTGCATGGTGGGACCAAGTACAAATTAACAGAAGAAGATATGGTAAAAGACCTATTAAGTCTTGGCCTAAGATGTTGAAACTTATGAGAAAACAGTTTCTTCCAGTGAACTATGAGCAATTATTGTACAATCAATATCAACATTGTACCCAAGGAAACCGTACAGTTGCTGATTATTCTGAAGAGTTTCATAGACTAAGTGCACGAAATAACTTAGTCGAATCCGAACAACATCAGATCGCCCGTTTTATTGATGGATTATGGGAAGATATCAAAAGAAAGGTGAATATACAGCCAATTTACTATCTCTCAGAGGCTGTATCTATGGCCAGAAAAGTTGAAGAAAATCGAAACTCAAAGCAAAAAGGGGTCAGCACCAAGAAATTACCATGGGAAAAAAGCAATCAAAGCTTTAAAAGAAACACACTGGAAGTGCAAAAGAATTGGCAACTTGGTGGACCATCCACAAGTGGCACCGAAAAAAAGAGGGAAGACAACTCCCAACGACCCACTGCAAACAAAAACCACGAAGAAACTAGCGCAAAGAAGACCAACATCTATAACCGACCAACATTGGGGAAGTGTTTTAGGTGTGGACAACAAGGACACTTGTCAAATGAATGCCCACAAAGGAAAACCCTAGCTGTCATGGATGAACCTAATGAAGAAGATCAAGATTTTGAAGAAGTCGAAGGAGATGTTTCCTATGTGGAGGCTGACGATGGAGAACACTTGTCTTGTGTTGTGCAAAGAGTACTACTTACACCAACAAGTGAATCTCACCCACAACGACATGCTCTATTTAGAACACGTTGCACTATCAATGGTAAGATTTGTAATGTGATCATTGACAGTGGGAGTAGTGAAAATATCATTGCGCGGAAAGCCATCCAACTTCTCCATTTGAAAACCGATCAACACCCAAATCCCTATAAGGTAAGTTGGATCCGGAAAGGTGGAGAAGCTCAAGTTAACGAAATTTGCACTATTCCTTTATCCATAGGGAATAACTACAAAGATCAAATCATTTGTGATGTCCTAGACATGGATGCATGTCATGTCCTTTTGGGACGCCCATGGCAATATAATGTTCAAGCTCTTCATAAAGGGGGAGAAAACACTTATGAGTTCCTTTGGATGGGAAAAAAATAGTTCTTATGCCATTAACATCGACCTTTACAAAGAAAACCAAGGCTGAAAGTCCATCTAATTTGTTTACTGTAATCGGGCCTAAAGAATTTGGCCACAATTTTGGCAAAGAACTATGGGCCATTATGCAAACAGAAGAGAAAAATGTTGACAGTGAGGAGCCAATTAATTCACAAGTTGCTGGAATTTTACAGTATTTTCCAAAATTGGCAAAAAATCCGGATTCTTTATCTCCTTTGAGGGATATTCAACACCAAATCGATTTAATACCAAGTTCCACTTTACCCAACCTACCTCATTATAGAATGAGCCCAAGGGAGTATAAAATCCTTCAAGAACAAATTCAAGAACTCTTAGACAAAGGGCACATACAGCCAAGTGTTAGTCCTTGTGCTGTCCCAGTTCTACTAACTCCAAAGAAGGATGGAACATGGAGAATGTGTGTGGACAACAGGGCCATCAATAAAATTACGGTAAAGTATAGGTTTCATATCCCTCGCTTATCTGATTTAATTGATCAATTGGGTGGTGCTAGGATATTCTCGAAGGTGGATCTCCGTAGTGGATACCATCAAATCCGAATAAAGCCCGGAGATGAATGGAAGACCGCTTTTAAGACAAACACTGGACTTTATGAATGGTTGGTGATGCCATTCGGGCTTTCAAATGCTCAAAGTACGTTCATGCTGTTGATGAATCAAGTTTTACACCCTTTTCTCAATAAGTTTGTTGTGGTCTACTTTGATGACATTTTGATTTATAGTCGAACTAATGATGAGCATCTAGAACACCTTATGACACTTTTTGATACTCTAGATAAGAATCAACTTTACATAAACTTAAAAAAGTGTTATTTCCTACAATCAAAGATCCATTTTTTAGGTTTTATCATTGGCAGTAACACAATTGCAGTGGATCCTATTAAGATTAAAGCTATTAGAGAATGGCCCCAATTAAAAAATGAAAAAGACATTCAATGTTTTTTGGGATTAGCCACTTTCTATAGAAAATTTATTAAGGATTTCAGCACTTTAGCAGCCCCTTTGACCGAATGTTTAAAGAAAGGAAAATTTTGTTGGACCACTAAACAAGATAATAGTTTTGCCACATTAAAAAATAAGCTTTGTGCAGCCCCTATCCTCGCCTTACCCGACTTTGATAAAGTCTTTGAGGTATCAGTCGACGCCTCAGGTGTAGGGATAGGTGCTGTCTTGTCCCAAGAAGGTCACCCCATTGAATACTTTAGTGAAAAACTTAGTGACCCTAGACAAAAATGGAGCACATATGAACAAGAACTTTATTCCTTGGTTAGGGCACTTAAACAATGGGAGCACTACTTGATAGGCAAAGAATTTATCTTGTTCACAGATCACTATTCTCTTAAATTTTTGCAAACACAAAAGAATATCAATAGAATGCATGCTAGGTGGATCTCTTTTATACAAAAATTTGACTTTCTCATCAAACATAAAGCTGGAAATACTAATAAAGTTGTTGATACTCTTAGTAGGAAATATTATCTACTTACTCTACTCAGGGGTGAGATTATTGCCTTTGAAGAATTACCATCTTTATATGAGTTTGATATTGACTTTCGAGACATATGGCGAAAATGTTGCCAACATGTTAGTCCAGGAGACTTTCACATTGTGGATGGGTATTTGTTTAAGGGTAATGTCCTTTGTATTCCACATACATCTCTACGTGAACAACTTATAAAGGAAATGCATTCTGGGGGACTAGCTGGACATTTAGGGCGAGATAAAACTCTTGAACTTATGTCAAGTAGGTACTTTTGGCCACAATTAAAAAAAGATGTTATTAATTTTGTCCAACGATGCTTTGTTTGCCAAACATGTAAAGGTCAAGCACAAAATACTGGACTTTATTCCCCTTTGCCTATTCCACAATCTATTTGGGAAGACCTTTCAATGGATTTTGTTTTAGGTTTGTCTCGAACACAACGGGGTTATGATTCAGTTTTAGTGGTTGTGGATCGATATAGTAAAATGACACATTTTTTGGCTTGTAAAAAAACTTCTGATGCTATTGCAATTGCCAATTTGTTCTTTAAAGAAATTGTACGATTACATGGTATTCCTAAATCTATAGTTTTAGATCGTGATGTTAAATTCCTAAGTCATTTTTGGAGAACTCTTTGGAAGAAATTTGACACAGGATTAAAGTTTAGCTCCACAAGTCACCCCCAAACCGATGGGCAAATCGAAGTGACCAATCGTACACTTGGTAACTTGATCCGTTGTCTTTGTGGAGATAAACCACGCCAATGGTGTTGGGTTTTATGTCCTAAAACTCGTGGTTTTGTAAACTGAATGTATATTCTATTTTACTATAAATATGTTATTGAGGTTTATTCAGTAAATGTGTTATTGAATAAAGTGAATTGTGTATTCTATAACCCAAATCCAATGAACTAAGTACCCTTGGCTATAGTATGTATACTTGAACTTTATGTATGACATAAAAGTGGATCAAGTTCGAGTTATAGCCAGAACGGTATATAGTATAGGGATAGGGCTGGGTACCTTATTCTGGGGACACTATGGACGCGGCCCACTTTGTATAGTACTAACGATGTGATCCTGAATCGTTCATGTGGAGACATGCGAGTGGGGGCGTCCTATGCAATGAGTTTGCATAAGACCGGACCGCGAAATAGTCACTTAGACTTTATAACTCCGTTTATTGTTTTAACTGACTATATTCATACGATGACCTAAGTAACTCGATCTTAATCCTGAGCGTGCTATGAACTCCTGTTTATTCGGGATTATCCTTAGATTTGCATGGGTGAGAGTGGCCCGAGATTGCCGACTCAATAAGCCTCCCATTTTGGGGATAAGACCAGGTAGATAGTTGGGAACATAGTCATGCGAGATGGAATTCACTTCTACCCGCTTTAGGGTATAGTAGAGAGGTTGTTCCCTTAAGTGCTGACTCCGGGTCTTGAACAATGGGCTCACCCTCTCGTTGGCCCGAGAGGGATATGGTTTGTTGGTTGGACCACAAACCAAATTGTTCATTAGAGGATCAGTGGGACTTAAGGAACAAGAAGTAATTACAGGGGTAAAACGGTTTATTTGACCCAGCTGTAATTACGAACGACCTGTGAAGGATCGACTTACTAATCATGGTTGTATCGAGTGGACAAAAATATATCTACAGTGAGGAGAGTGCAGCCACTGGGCTTTAGTGGAGTGTCCCGGTGGTTAACGAATGTTGATTAGTTAGGCTAAAGAGTTTGGCCGGTTAATCTCGTATCGTTGGAGCTCATGATCTGTAGGTCCATTAGGTTCTCCTTACTAGCTTGGACTATGCCTTGTAACAATTTGAGAGAAAAGAATTTGAATTGTTCAAATTCGAATTTGGGAGAAAAAGTTAATTATATGCGATATACTTAACGTATCATAGCTTAATTATGAATTAAACTATGATAAAGAAGTGTTGGAAATATTTAAATATGATTTAAATATTGGTTCGGTTTAAAACATGAATAGGGATTCATGTTCGAATGTTCGTTTTGAGAAATTGGGATTGGTCCAATTATTTAATTTGATATTTGATATTAAATTAAATATTTATTTAAAATTAATTAAATTGTTTAATTAATTATAAATTGATTTTAATTTAAAATTAATTTTATATTAATTTTGAATTAAAATTAAAAGATAATTCAAATTCATTTGGAAATGAAATATGGACCAAATTCATAACTTCTTCACTAAGCTTCTTGTTTGAAGCTTATCTTCTTTCAATTGGCTTCTTCACTAAGCTTGTGGTTTTCTACAAATAGAGAAGAAACACAATGGGAAATAGAGTATTAGTAAAAAGGAGATTTTTGAAGAAAATTCTCTAGCTATTTGTTTAAGACCTTTACTCATTATTCTCCCAAATTCTCTCAATCAAAGATCCCACAATCTGTTCCAAGGCCTGAGGATAGTAGGGATTACTCTAGAGGAGGTCCACAACTCGTTTGTGTTCAAAGAAAGCCCACGAATTAAGAGAATATTGAGCTACAAAGGTTTGTGTTCTTATTATCTGTTTTTACAGTTTTAAGCATGTTTTTTGTTTGATAAAATTGATCAAATTAGAATGCTTAAGATCCAAAATTGCTTCCGCATTCTTAATATTCACTCCATCAAATGGGACATAGCGCTACCTCAAGCGGAGTTTGCCTATAATCACATGCGCAATAGGTCTACAGGGAAGTCACCATTTGAAATCGTTTATACTAAAATTCCTTGTTTAACTGTGGATCTTGCTACATTACCTTCTTCTCTGGATGTCCATCAGGAAGCTGAAGCAATGGCTGACCGAATTACTCAACTACACAAGGAAGTACACGATCATTTGGAAGCTACAAATGCAATTTACAAGCTGCAAGCTGATAAGCACCGCCACTCACATTCCTTTGAGATCGGGGACCTTGTGATGGTTCATTTACAGAAATCCAGACTACCATCGGGTCTTCATGGCAAGCTCCATCCCAAAAAAATTGGTCTTTTTCTTATTCTTGCGCGCTACGGTCCTAATGCCTACAAAGTTGATCTTCCACCCCATTTCAAGATCACTCCTACATTCAATATTTCTGATCTTACAGCATACCATGCCCCAGATGGTTTTCAATTGGCTTCTTAACTTGTGGACAAGTTATCTTTAGGGGGAGGGAATTGATGTAGTGTTCTGCCTATTTGTTCCCTTCCAATCCTTGTTACTATGGACTGGATTTCTTTTACTGTTGTCATTTGTTTTAAAACTGTGGCTGTTACTTTTCAGTTTAGTTTTACTGCTGTTTTTAGATTAATTACTGCTGTTAATTGACTAAGGCTGGTATGTAGCCTTATATATAGGGGTCCCTAGGGCTGTATTTGAGGTATTATTCAATAAATTTCAATCCAAGAATCCTTCAAGATTTGTTTTACATCAATAAAGCTTAAAATTGGTCCTTACTATTAGTTTATTTTTATATATTTTTAAAATTAGTCTCTATTAGTTTCTCATCTATAAATTTTGAAAGTTTGTTCACATTTTATATTTTCTTGTATTAAAATTATTATTATTATTATTATTTAACCATTTTTGATAAAAAAAAATCTAATTTACATGAACTAAAATTGAACATTTGTACAAAGATAACAAAATCTAAAATACATGACCAAAATGCTATTTTAATCGAAAAGAAAAAAAAAAGAAAAAAATAAAAAAGAAAAAAGAAAGAAAAAAAAGCTTAGGGCCTGTTTGGTATGCAATCCGGATTCTGTTTTATGTTTTCAGATTCACTGAGTTCAGTGAATATGCGTTTGGCAGACTTGTTTTCGAAAACTGTTTCCGGATTTTGTGATCCAAATAGTGAAAATTCTGAAAACAACTTTTTTATGTTTTCATTGTATCCAGATTTTGAATTTGAAAATTTAAAATGCAGAATTACACTAGAAAACACCAAAACTTTAATAAATATAGTTTTTGATGTTATAAACTCAATTTATTTTTGTTAAATTAAAATATGTATAATTTAATATATTATAAATTATATGATATTGTAAAATAATAATTGTACAAATGTTATAATAAAAATCATGTTCATAAATTAATTAATAATGGATTATATTCAATCTAATATTTAGTTTTACAACTACAACTAGTTAATGGTCTATAAATATATTATAGAACACATTTTGAACAATTGTTTAAATTGGAATCTAATTTCTAAATCTGCTACCAAACACATATCTGAAAACATGAAATATAACTCTGTTTTCATTGAATCCCTTGTTTTCAAAATTCTGTTTTCAAATTGCATACCAAACAGGCCCTTAAGTACCCAAAAGAAGGGCGCCGAATTCCATAATATAGCTGAGCGAAAGGTTTAGGGAAGGTTTTAGCTTGTACCGAGTCGGTTATCTTGTTCATTCGAGTCTCAGAAATCTCAGAATCAATTACAAACTTAGAAGCCATGGTTGTGAAGCCGTCGGACGACGCTTCAAAGTAAAGCCAACCGCATTCTCTCAGTATCTTCGTTTCTTCGTTTTCCTTTGGCTGCATCGAAGCTGAATCGCAGTTTTCCGCCATTGTTAGTTACTGATCAGTTACTTGCTAACACGACAAAATTTGCAGGGACGGGAAGCAAGTTGACGATCCTACTCCAATCGATTCGGACATTGATAAGCAATTCCTTGGCCTTCCTATCAAATCCGCCGTCGATAAGTTCCAACTTCTTCCTGAATTTTTGAAGGTGTAAATCATCACACTGCTTTTGTTTGTTACAATTATCAGTTTAATATGCAGAAGGCACCACGACAGTATCTATACTACGCTGCGTTTGTTTAAATTCAGCCTATGATTATTAATGCACTTAGTGTTAATCATGTGGTTGCAGGTAAGAGGTCTGGTTCGGCAACACTTGGATTCCTTTAACTACTTCGTGAATACAGAGATAAAAAAGATAGTCAAGGCCAATGATCGCATTGAATCCAGCACTGATCCGAGTATTTATCTTAGGTACACGTTTTTTCATTCATATACCTCATTGTATATAACTGTCCTTTCGAGTGATGAATCATTAAGTTATAATCATCTCTATTTACTCCTCTGTTCATTTTTAGCTACGTAATTTTAGCGTGATATCCGTGTGGTTAACTGTCGAGTCTCTTTTGTCTAGACCCCTGGCATTGTGGAATGGATTTCAGTGGCTCCAATTGAGTAGTTCTTCCCGATTTTTGCAGGTTTTTGGATGTAAGAATTGGTGAGCCTTCTGTGACCGTGAATGCTGTCAGTGAATCTATCAGTCCTCATATGTGCCGCTTATCCGACCTGACGTATGGTTCCTTCGTGATTGTTATTACCATTTTAGTTGTTCTGCCTCTGCATTGATTTCCAAAATATTCATGAGTGATTTTGATGATCCCTGACTGTTCAATTATTTCAAATTTTCAATTGCATCTACATTTTCCACCGTGTTGGTTGACCCAAGTTGGTATTGTGTTCTGCTGCAGTTAATTTTTTTTTATTATATTTTTACCATATTGATTCAATGCTAGATCATACAAGGAATTTAAAACATTGTGATTTAATTGAAATTATTTTATCTTTATGCATTAGATATGCTGCTCCGATACTGGTTGATATAGAGTACATTGAAGAAAACCATGCACAAAAAGCCCCTAGGGAGAAGGTATAAACTTTATTATAAAGTTATATTCATACCTGGTTTAGAGTATTTCTACTGTTATGTAAGTTGGATATTGCAGAAAGACGTCGTCATTGGGAGAATGCCTATAATGTTACGAAGCCGTTGTTGTGTTTTACATGGAAAAGATGAGGCTGAACTTGCAAGACTTGGTTTGTGGCAAAAAATTAGAATTAAACTATTATATGTCGCTTCTTTTCTCACAGTCTTTTTGATGGGAGGGATAGTTGTTAATGTTGTCTGTCTTTTTAGGCGAGTGTCCACTTGATCCTGGAGGCTATTTTGTAATCAAGGGCACCGAGAAGGTAATGCTTTAACTATTTTTGTACTGTTTAAAAAGTAGTAAACTAGATGTCCTTGAGGTTGATTTTTTCACGATTGTCTTGAAAATTACCATTTACGAGTTTTCTAACTCCTAAAGTTACAGGGTCAAACTATTGTCTTTTGGGGTTTGTCAAAAATTAGATAGCACTCTTGGTCTAGACACTGCTGATATCATTGCTTTCAAAATTTTGATATTTGGTTTTTAATATTTATAGGCAGTTTCTAAAATTAGATGGCACAAAATGTATTAAAATGAGGACTTGTTATAAATATGATCTCCAAGAGAAACTTGGAACTTGGAAGAATAGAAAACTGTCATTTGTTGTTTTTTTTTTTTTTTGATGAGAAACATCGGTAACCATTTCATTGATAGTATGAAATGAACAAAAGAGTGCTATGGACTCAAATTACAAAACTGTCATTTGTTGATTGTGTAGCCAAATTTCCTTTGATTTGATCATTTTGCACTTCACAAAGTAATATTCATCATTCCAGTTCTGATTTATATTTATTTCTTAAAATTGCACAAGCTAACACTGTAAAACTCTCCTATCCATGTCAGGTAGTTTTGATTCAAGAACAACTTTCAAAGAACAGGATTATCATTGATACTGACAAAAAGGGGAAGTGAGTACCCTTTTAAGTATCTTGTTTCGATTTTCTAGTTTGTCTCCTTATTCTCATGATCATTGTTCTCTTGGTAATGGCCTTCCGTGTAAGTTAGACAAGGGTCACTGTTTCTCTTCTATATCATTATGTCTACCAGATTCCTAGTTTATTTTGTTCACATACGATTACAAATTGTTTCTAATGGGCATTGTTTGTATTTGTACTGGATCGTGGATCCATATGCTTTTGGACGTTTTTGTGGTTGGTACATGGTTGTTTTTATAGCGAATCTCATGGTGATGTGAGTAAGTTGTTCAACTAGAGCACACACATTGAAGAATGCAAGGTAATGAGGAGAAAATCTCCAAGAATGGTCAAAAGAATTTTTATTATGATTCAAAAAGTAAGCTAATCACAAGAGATTAACCTTCTATTTATTGAGGATTAATGGGTTTACCAACAGCCTACTAACTAGGTAAATAACTAACTAACTACAAACTAAAGCAATAACCATTCAAATAAAAATCACAAAACAATTACTAATTATGCTACACCATTATATTACTGCTGTTTATTCTATGATTCCTGTTTTGAAATACTTGTTTTTATTTTTTTTCTCTTATATGTTGGTTAAAAGTTCATAATTGTGTAACTTCGGCCCAAATTGTCCTTGTTGCTTCCCAGTATAAATGCATCTGTTACAAGCAGCACAGAGGCAACAAAAAGTAAAACAGTTATTAAGATGGAAAATGAGAAGATTTATCTCCAGCTCAATATATTTACCACACCAAAGGTCTGAATAATTTCTACATTTTCAGTGATTGGCACGTCTCATTTGAATGATTATTGTTCAAGCATGCTTCTTCAATTGATTATTTGATCCTTCCGTTTTCTGGTTTTATTAGATTCCCATTATGGTGGTCTTGAAGGCTATGGGAATGGAGAGTATTCAAGAAGTTGTGCAAATGGTTGGAAGAGATCCTCGATATGGGGCCCTACTTCTTCCATCAATTGAGGTTGCTAATTGTGCTAATTTCAAGTTCTTTAGAAGTCCATGCATCCTATTTTTTTTTTTCTTTGCCAATGAATTAAGGTTGCGCATTTTAAAGAAAATTTCTCTGATTGCCCTCTATAAAGCAACGTAGCATCTAAGAGAATGATATCCAAGAAATCTCAACTATTCTTTCTATTATTTAAAAAGTCTTGTAAATACCAGAAACTAGCCCCTATTTATTGAGGATGTTAGCCCATTAGGTAAACTAATCACTAAGAAAATAACCAACAACCCGACTACTAATGAGAATTATTCCTTGAGCTTAGTTAACAATGTTTGAGAAGGTCTTTGACCTTTATTCAGCTTAGATTCATTCATCATTTTGTTGTTCAAATAGTAAAAATAAGTGATGTCAACGTGCGTATAACTTAACTGTTCAGACACCATTTTCTTTTCTTGAGGTTTGAAGTTCAAATCCCAACTCCCACATTCGTTGAACTCAAAATAAAAAGGAAAAGAGTAGAAATAAGTGGTCGGCTTTACTTCAGCATACCATTATAGTTCCTTTCTCGATCATTCTTCAACATTAGTAAAGCATTTTCCAAGCAAAATTAGATTTCTTCATCCTGGTTAAAGTAACCAGCAAGAGCCAAAAGAAGTCTTCCTCCAAGCTCTTTGGCGTTATTTGATCCCCTTCATGAACAAAATGATCAACAAAACCCAAAAATAACTCTTCTATGGTCTTTCCCTATCTGAGAAGCTTCCTCCTTAAAATAATTATCAAAATCAACAAAGATGCCTACTTGGTGATGATTTATATTTTTTTTTTCTTGACAATCACTAAGTGTAACTAACATAATATTGATGAAATGTATATGCATATATAACACACTCATTTTGAGACTGTTGTGCTGTAGCATTGTGGATGTGGATATAATTTTTATTGCAGCTTTTCTATTGGCTGTGTAGTTATGAATCCATTTTATGCGTTTCTTCCATTTATTCTTGGTTTAATCATTTGCCAGTTTTATAATTTTTTTTCTTTGACAATGGCACTATTATTGTAGGAATGTGCGAAGGAAAAAATATATACGCAAGAACAAGCATTAGAGTATCTTGAGACAAAGGTTTGTATATCTGGTACCACTGATTATTGATATTTAATGTGGTTTTATTTATTTAGTTAGTTTATTGATATTGATAACTCAAGTTTAAGGAAATGTTGCCGTCTATGGGTGTTTTGAAAAGATTGATGAATACTTGAGAAACTTAGGGAATTAGTTGTATTGATAAACGAACTTCAGCACTACCTTAGTTAAGTCATAAACCATCACTTTTAATATGAATAGAACTTAAATATGTGTATTTACACTCATGTTAATATTCAACATCTCGATATTAGCATTTTAAGAAGTATTATGGAAATATTTTAGCAGAATATGTGAAGCTTAATTCTCATCCTAAAAATATAGAGTTTATATTCATTGGAACTCTTAGAAGAGAGAAATGATATATAGGCAAGCTGTTGAGAACTGATTGTGCAAGGGTAACCGTCCCCCCTTTAGAGAGAAGGAGATTCTTCCAACCGTCCAACTTAGCTTTCAGTTTATCAATGAGAGGATCCCACAAGTGACGACTGTGGTGATTTCCCCCAAGAGGAAAACCTAGGTAGTTAATTGGCAATGAATCAGATTGGCACCCAAAAGAAGAAGCCAAGGTCCGGACCTCATCCATCTCCACATTAATACCAACCAGCGAGGTTTTGGCTAAATTCATGGATAAGCCTGCCCCAGATAAAATTATCTTCAAAATCAGGCAACAACTTCTAAGAAACTCTTCCTCGTACGGGTAGAAAATAATAGTGTCATCGGCATATTGAAGATGAGAAACTTCAATCAAGTCGTATGCTTCTCCTGACAATAGTACAACGAACGACTCATAGCATCCCCAATAATAGTAAACAGGAAAGGAGACAACGGATCCCTTTGTCTTAGACCTCTCCCCACCAAGAATTTACCTCTAGGTTTTCTATTAATCAACACAGAAAAATTTGTAGTAGAAACATAGCCTTTAATCTATCTTCTCCAACGAGCGCCAAAACCTTTTAACTCCAAGATGGAGTCCAAAAAGTGCCAATCTACTTTATCAGAGACTTCATTTGGAATGGTGGTTCGTATAAGCCTGGCCGAAATCTAGTGAATTGGGAGTGTATTGCTTTGCCCATTGTTCGTGGGGATTAGGAGTTGGCTCTTTCACCCACTGAAACACTTCCTTGCTTACTAAATGGATATGGAGATTCACTCAAGTTGGTAGCCCTCTTTGGAAAAAGGTTATTGCTAGTATTTATGGTGTGAACTCTCAAGGGTGGATGACGAAAGAAATTAAGAAGAAAAAAGTGAATAGGCCTTGGGTGGATATTGCCAAAAACTTGCCTTTCTTTGATCGTTTTGCTAGATTTAAAGCTGGTATAGGCAATCAGATTCTCTCCTGGGAGGTTGGATGGACGAAGCTTCTCTCCAATCCCGTTTTCCTGATATCTATTTCATTTCTAAGAAAAAGGGTGCCTCCATTGCGGATTGTTGGGATAGTTCAAAACAGTCTTGGAATTTGAGCCTTAGGCGAGCTCTCTTTGATAGAGAGATTGATAATTGGATGGAGCTCATTGAGAAGATGAATATGGTCTTCCTTAATGAGGAGGCTGATCGGTTAACCTGGTCTCTTAAGGGTTCTGGTACCTATACTACGAGGTCTAACTTTTTAAATCTCTCCCCCACCCCTTCTAAGGTTAACCTCGCCCTTTCCAATATGGTTTGGAAGAGCAAGTGCCCTAAGAAGGTCAAAGTTTTCCTTTGGTCTATGACCTTTAGAAGTATTAACACTGATGATTTGCTCCAAAAAAAGTTTAGATCCTAGGCTTTATCTCCTTTGGGGTGTAGATTGTGCTTGAGGGGGGCGGAAGACATTGATCACCTTTTTCTTCACTGCTCTTTCGCTATAAAGGCCTGTGTGTGTATTCTGGGGAAGTTTGGGATTGTACGTGTTTACCTCGAAAGATAGACAATTGGCTCTTTGAAAGCCTAAATGGCTGGAATTTGTCGGGCAAAGCCATGATCTTGGGCAGCTGTGCCTCTAGGGCTCTTTTGTGGCACTTATGATTGGAAAGAAATGATAGATCATTCTCATATAAGTTTATGTGTTTTGATTCTTTTTGTAATCTTTTATAAAATTCGGCTTCCTGGTGGGCCTCTCTGCATTCTAAATTCTTTTGTAACTATAGCTTTCTGATGATTATTAGTGACTGGAAAGTGCTTGTTAAGTAGTTTTTTGGGAGGGGGTTTTCTCTACCCCTGACCCTTAGACTGTTCTTTTGTGCCCTTTTTAATCTACCTCTCTCCATTTCTTATAAAAAAAATATATATATATATATATATATAGAGTTTATAGGAATCGACCTTGACCGACCTTCTCCCAAGGGGTGGTAAGTAAGTCCATTCTTGGGTTGGCCCTAAAAAAATATTTTTCTATTGGATAAGAAAGAACTTTCATTTAAAAAAGCGTGGAAAAAAGTTGGAAAAGGAAGCTAAGAGAAAAGGTAGGTTGAACAAAAAGGTCAAAAATTGAAAACTTGATGTCTTAGACATTTATTTTTTTGCGGGCTTCTTTTGATTTTCAGCAATTGGAGTTCCTTTTTGTGATTTCTACCTTTTTTGGTGGTTTTGTTCCGTTTACAAGTTCCTTTTGTTGTTGTTATTGTGTGTTTCTTAGTAGTCCATTTGTATTCTTTCATTTGTCCTCATAGGCTGTAAATTGGTTTGATTTGGTTCGATAGTTATATTGAATCAGCTGAGCCGATCTTTTTGGTCCTATTTGTTTTTCGAACCAAATGAACTAAATGTATGAAAGGAATTGAATCTATGGTTATGAAAGAGAAAATTTTCTTATCCCAAAAAAAGAAAGAGAAACTCTAAGAGTTTTGCCACTAGGAAAGGCTTCCTGCAAAGGAAAGATCAAGCAGAGCCTAGTATCCTCCCGAGATAAGGCCCGACTTCCTTTCCCAACATCAGGGGCAAACCATCTGATTATAAGTTTTTCATACGTTTAATTTTTTAATATACCTTTTAAAATCTTTTTTTTTTTTTAATTTTCTAATTTTGAGATGAAAGTTATATTTTATATTAAAATTTTGTATAATCTATATGAGATTATAATTTTCTTATGAGTTATGAAAAAATTAATAATTCTGTAATAAATAAAACAATGCATTTCAAAAAGTTGTTTAATAGTGTACTTCAAGCCTATTATTGGAAGAAACTAGTATTAAACGTATTTTACTATTTAGTTTTATGTAATGAAATATAGAGTCTCGATTTTTCTGATTGTTTGGTTTGGAATGTGTTGAAAATTATGCGTGAAATGATTGATATTTATGTATAGTACATTAGTTTATATTATAGTTTTTCCTTTTTCAATGGAAAACCAACTTTCATTAAGAAGATGAAAGAACAAAGACTATATTACATGCAATGTGTATTTAAGTACCGGTATTTACTGACAATTGGTTCTGCGGCTTGTGGTTTTCTATACTTTCAGTTGTCTTATATTTTTAAAAAATTTAGTATATACAAATATTCATACATCATCTTATTTTCCTTTATTAGGAATTATATCTTTATCCAAAAAAGGAATTATATCTTTCTTTGGGGTTTCTCTCATTTGTTATACTCGAGTGTTCCAAGTGCTATTATTTCTAGTTTGATTTTAACCTAATTAAGATATGTCTTATTTATAAACTTAGCACTTTTTATATGCCCTAGTTCAATCTCGATGTGGGTATTTTTTTTTGTTTTGAATTAGAGTCATTCTCTTCCCCTTTGTACTCTGTTTTCCCGTTGTTCTAGTACTATTCTTATCTGATATTTTAGGATTTCAACAATCATAAATGTTTGTGCATTGATTTTGTTAATGTGCGATCTTGTATTTATCGAATTTTGTTTGTTTACTGGCAGGTGAAGAAGTTTCAATTTGGTAGTGCTCCCCCAGAAAAGGTTTTCTTCTTTCTCATTCATTTTAAGTTTTTGAGTATGAAGTGCAATTTCTTGTTGTTATTTGGGAAATGTTTTTAGCTGTACTCTTCTTTTTTTGGGTATAAAAAATGATTTTACTGATAACTGAAATGATGTAAAAAACTTGATGGGTTACTGGAGGGCTCTCCAATTAGCCAGGATAGAAATTACATCATAATTAAAAAAGGAAACCTTAGATTCTGTACACCAAAAAGAGGCGGAAGGCATAATAGAGTTTCAACGATCTAGAACTTGTCGCTCCACACAGTTGATTTTTTTTTTTGGTACGCTCTAACCAAATTTTTCATAAGAGTGAACCAGAGGTGTTGATCTAGGGGGAGGATGTACAAAGCGTCTAAAAGGATGGCCCATAAAAATATCTGTATTTTTATGATCAATTATTTTCTTTTCAAGAAATTTTACCAGTTAAGTGAATTTGAACATTAGGTTTCTATTTCAAAACTTAGGGTGTGGCTTCAACTTTTATGCCATTTATATCATTTTTCTAGATGAAAACATGATTTTGTATCTAAAAAGAACATGATTTTGTATCTAAAAAGATTATGCAATTTATATCATTTTTTTTAATAAGACAAATTTCATTGATGTATGAAATTCACAAAAAGGATCCAAGATCCATGATGATTACAAAAGGCTTTCTCAACTGACTAAAAGGGAAGCATAAGAGTAGGTAGCAAAGAGAGATGAGAGTTTACACCAAGATATAGCATAATATATAACAAGATCAAAGAAAGCTTCAAAGGAGAGCTCTTTTTCTTGGAAAACTCTGTGGTTTCTTTCTTTCTATAGTACCCAAAAGAAAGATCTAATTATATTCATCCATAGCAAGGCTTTAACCTCCTTGTAGGGATGTCCCAACAAGACAATAGGGAGAAGGTCCTTCACATTTCCAGGGAGAATAAAATACCAATGGAAGGACTTAAAGATCTTGTTCTAGAGTCTCCAAGCAAAAGAATTGTACATAAATATATGATTTTGTGATTCGTCATCTGTTTTGCATAGAGAGCACCACCCAGGGGATAGGGGACCATGTATGGCATGCGCCTTTTGCAATACATCTTTGGTGTTGATGGCTCTATGAGCGAGCTCCCAAAAGAAAAATTTAATCTTCTTTAGGTAATTGTCCTTCCATATAGCTTTGGCCAAAGATGGCTCAATGAGACAAGTGTTATCTCCCATGTCAGATAAAAGGGATTTTGTTGAAAATGTACCATTGGGATTGAGGGGCCAACTCCAAGTATCCTCGTTTTGCGAAAGAGTAATGAGTTTGATGACAATACTAAGATCCGTCCATTCAGATCTTTCAAATTCCTCCTTAGTCGAAGATCCCAGAATCTAAGTGTGTCATTCCATACTTCTTTAATTGTAGCTTTTTTGCAATGAGAGAGACGATACAAATGAGGGAAACGTGTGGCCAAAGGGGTGCTAATGACCCAAGGATCATTCCAGAAAAGTGTATTACCTCCAACCAATTTGGTGACAAATGCGACTTGTGATGAGGTTTTGTTGCTTAACAATATTTTTCCAAGGGCCTTTTGAATTTGCTAAAGCTGCACAATCTAAGTAGGTGGAGGATCCATATTTAGCTTGTATAAGCTTTCTCCACAAGGCATTTTTTTCTTGATTGTATTGCCAAATCCATTTAGCCAAGAGAGCTTTGTGTTTATCCATCATAGAGCTTATACCAAGGCCTCCTTTATCAATGGGATGGAGAATGTTACTCCATCTGACAAGATGTTGACCATTATTATTCATTCCCCCTTTCCATAGGAAGTTTTTGAATAATCTCTCCATCTCTTGGCCAACCTTGCAGGGCATTTGAAATAAAGATAGATAGTAAGTAGGGAGATTTGATAATGTTGCTTGAAGGAGGGTGCGCCCTTTTGATGTAAAGGATGAGCACCATGTCAAAAGTTTTCTTTCTATCTTTTCTATAATTGGTGCCCAAAAACCACGAGTTTTGCAAGTACCATTGAGTGGTAAACCCAAATAAGTATTCGGCCATCCTCCCAATCTGCAACCATATGTCTGAGCGAAAATCTCCATATCATTTTGGTCCACGTTAATGCCAATAATCTTGGATTTGTGAAGATTAATGTTTTGTTCTGATGATTGTTTGAAAGTTTCAACCGTATGAAACAAATATTGAGCAGATGACTCATCTTCAAACTCAAAGAATAGGATGGTGTTGTCTGCGAATTGAATGTGTTGATGTTAATATTTCCATGGCCTAACCAGAAACCTTTGATGTGCCCTTCTGATTCTGCTTTAGAAAGTAGACGGCTAAAACTGTCCATGATCAATATGAAAAGGAAGGGCGATAATGGATCTTCCTATCTAAGGCCCTTGGATGCAAAGATCTTACCCCGAGGGCGGCCGTTGATGAGGATCGAAAAATTAATTGTTGAGATACATCCTTTGATCCATGCTTTCCATTTTGTGTCAAATCCTTTGACAAAAAGGATATGATCAAGATAATTCCAATCTACCTTGTCAAAGGCTTTTTCGATATCAAGCTTTATAACTACACCTTTTTTCTTCTTACGTTGCCATTGATCAATGAGCTCGTTGGCCATTAGAGATACATCGAGAATTTGTCTTCCCTCAACAAAAGCGGTTTGGTAATCTGTAATAGTATGGGGGAGAACCTTTTTAAGCCGTTCAGATAAGACTCGAGCAATGATTTTGTAGAGGCAAGTGTTGAGGCTTATAGGTCGAAAGTCGACCACCGTGCAAGCGTCAATTTTCTTGGGAATCAGATAGATACGTCTCGTTAAGGCTAGCATTAATAATTCCATTCTGGAAAAAATCTTGGAACACCTTCATGATGTCGTCTTTGATAATGTTCCAACATTTTTTGAAGAATTCTAAGGTGAAACCGTCAGGACTAGGTGATTTTTCTGTACCCAGTAGCTTAATCGCCTTCCAAACTTCTGCCTCTGTAAAAACCTCTTCCATTTCAACTGCTAAATGACTTTGGATAGGACTCTAGTCAATATCTTGTGGGTAGGTTGCTTGATCAACTTTTTTCGTGAACAAAGCTTCATAAAAATCAATGAATTCTGTGACAATTTCATCTTTGCTAAGGAGGCTTCTACCATTGACAGATAGGATTTCCATAATGGTAGTCTTTCTTTTCTTTGTGGCCATAATACGATGAAAGAAGCTAGAATTAGTGTCTCCCTCTTCAATCCACTGTTTCTTACTCTTTTGTTTCCATCTTTGTTCCTCATATGCAACTAAGGATAAAATTCCAGCCTTCATTGTTTTACGATGCGTATGTTGCACTGAGGTAATGGAGCTAGATTCTTCCATGTTGTCGATGATTGCAATTTCGGTCAACAATTGATTTCTCTTTGTAGCTATACAGCCAAATATCTCTCTATTCCAGGATCGAAGCCTCTCTTTCAAATCTTTCAGCTTCATGATAAATCTGTGACTTGGCCATCCTCTCATAGGAGTGTTTTTCCACCAATATTCAATCATAGGCAACAATGTGTGGTGCTACATCCACATGTTTTCAAATCTGAAAGGGTAAGGACCCCATTTATAGCAACCCATTGAGAGGATAAGGGGATAATGGTCGGATGTTGGTCGATCTAGCTTCCTGACCTCAGCATTTGTGAACTTTTCGAGAACCCCTTCCGAAGCTAGAAATCTATTGATGAGGGTCATCGTGGGGGGTGAATGGTTGTCTGACCATGTAAAACGCCCATTAAGAAGAGGTAGGTCGATTAAATCAGTATCACTGATAAATTGGTTGAAAAGCCTCATGCTACGGGTAACTCTGCCATGGGATTTCTCATAGGACCAACGGGTAACATTGAAATCCCTAGCTACCAACCAATGGTTCGTGCATAAGCAAGAGAGGACATAAAGCTCTTGCCAAAAAGGCGGTCTCTCTCTATACCGTGTGGGGTCATATACTCGTGATCCAAACTTGAAAACCATCAGCAAGAGTAAGGACGAGGGAGAGCATGAACAAACCTTTGGTGATGTCGGAAGTAATTATGGAAAGGTCGTTCCACATAATAATAATGCCTCACAAGGAGCCTGATGCTTCCAAAGTTGTCCAACTAATGTTTCTACCACTCCAAAGTGACTTTATGATGAAACGATCGACAATGGCCAATTTTGTTTCTTGGAGGATGATCATCGTTGGATTGAATTTTTGAGGAGATAAGTTTTAATGAGAGCTCTCTTCTGCCAATCTCCTATGCCTCTTACATTCCAAGAAATGATAATCATCTGGCAGTGTCTCCCTCCCTGGTGGGTTTGGATGAGGATTTATTATAATTGATGTTAGAAACGAGACTCGCCAATTCTCACGCCAGTTTGTTATGCTTTTGGGCCGTTTTGTTCTTCTTGTTTGCTGTTGGAATGGCCATGATACACATGATTTTCCACCAGCCAAGGTACCAAGATACAAAGAGTGGCTTTTGGGGTGGGAGCAACACATACCCGAGGGTCGGGCATTATTTCACTGTTGGTGCCAATCTCTATGCAGGAAAGGTCAAAGGACATGGGAGAAAGAGCCATAGTGGCCGTTGGTGAGGGTGGGGCGGTGGACATAGGGAGAGGGCTAGAGGCGTATTCATCGTCAAAATCCAGTAGAGGGGGAGAGGTTGTGGATTTTTGGCTAGGGACAAGGAAGGTATTTTGGTGATTAACGGTTATGGCTAACTTTTCGGGTGATGAAACCACAGTCATTGGGTCTGGTAGGAAACATGAGTCAGTGGGTGTGGGCTTTGGATGATGAAGAGATAAGGCAATATTGTTAGGCTTGGGTAAAACAAGTTTAGGGCTTTAACGGGTGGGTGTGGGCTTTATATCATTTTTTTGTGTTCTTGGATACTAACTCTCTATGTTTGTTGAAGAGGCATATAATTTTTTTTTTTTGAATAATTAATGGTTGAGAACCTTATGAATTTGACTACAGAGAAATATGAGAATTTGTGGAGGAGAATTGGAGGAACTAAGAGGTTCTTGGAGTCATTGGGACTTTACCAAAGATTTGAGAGTTTAGTTGAGATGTGTGCAAGTTGGTCTAGGCACTCATAGATATTAAAAAATAATAATTGTTATGGATAGGAAAATAACTTTGTCTCTTGTTCTTAATAGCTGGAGCCCTCTTTTGTAATTTTTAGTTAGGATTCTTTATATAGCCTTCTTTTGCTAAGGAAAAAACTTAGAAAGAAGAAATAAAGACTTCCTAGTTCATACAGATATCACTAACAGAATAGTGCATAAATAGACTAGAAATAGAGAACACTATTGAGAAGCTCTAAATTTGGCAATATCAAAACTCTCCAAATAACTTTTTCGGTTTTCAAAAAAATCTTTAGTTCAGCTCAAACCAAAGCTTTGAAATAATAGACCACTGCATTCATAAAAGATGAGCACAAGAAGGCAATGCTGGTCCATAAAGAGAGATTTCCAAAGAACCAACTCCCCTCTATTGAGAGTTCTTCAATGAGGAGAGGGTTATTAGCCGTTTTCTAATTGATTGGAAAAAGAGAAGAGTTACAAGATATTCTCCCAACTTGCCAGAGAGAGCTGGTTCTCTCCTCTAGACAAAATGTCCCTAAAATTCTTCACCAAAACCTGCCAAACATCCCCACCCCCCCTCTTAAACCATTCTCACTCACGGTACAAAAACTCCAGTGGTCCCCTCCCCACTAACGGAATTTTGCCCCCTCATTCCTTTCTTACCCTTTCTAGAATATGTATTCATAATAGGTGGCCTTACAATACCCCCGGGATTCAGAAGCACCTTGTCCTCAAGGTGGAAATCGGGGAACTGATTGCGGATGAACTGAAACGACTCCCATGTAGCATCACACGGCTGTTTGTCACTCCATTGGATCAGGCATTCCCAAGTGGAAGTGTCCTCATTCCATGGATAACCTTGTACCGCCTCTGGAGTTGAACTCCATTCAAAATCATCAGAAAACAGAGGGGCCGTGGACTGCAGCGGTATCGATGGTCCAATAACCTTCTTCAACTGTGACACGTGAAAGACCGGGTGAATGGAAGACTGTGGCGGTAGTTCCAATCGGTAAGCTACTGAACCAATCCTTTCCAAAACCACATAGGGGCCAAAAAATTTTGGTGACAGTTTTTCACACCTGCGTTTAGCTACAGATCGTTGCCTATATGGACGTAGCTTTAAATACACGAAATCACCCACCTGAAACTCCACTTCTGGACGGTGTTTATCTGCTTGTTTCTTCATTCGGTCTTGTGCTATACGGAGTTGTTCTTTTAAGGCTGCGAGGGCATGGTCCCGTTCCACTAACATTTGGTCTAAAGTATTATTCGGAGACTTCTTATCCCCATACGATATTAACGGTGGAGGTTGGCGGCCATAAACCACATTGAAAGGAGTGGTATTAATGGAAATATGGAACGTGGTGTTGTACCAATATTCTGCCCAACAGACCCATTGCTCCCATTTCCTTGGCTGTTCGTTGCAAAAGCATCGTAGATACGTCTCCAAACACCGATTGACCCTTTCGGATTGACCGTCAGTTTGAGGGTGGAATGCTGTACTTTTCTTCAGTTGGGTGCCTTGGAGGCAAAAAGTTCCTCCCAAAAGTGGCTAAGAAAGATGGTGTCACGATCGGACACAATGGACTTGGGGAACCCGTGTAGTCGCACAATTTCTCGAATGAACTTCGCCGCTACTTCCTTCGCTGAAAAAGGATGCTTCAGGGTTACAAAATGAGCATATTTGCTCAGCCTGTCGACCACCACCAAAATGGAATCCACCCCATTGGATTTTGGTAGCCCTTCTATGAAGTCCATAGTGATCTCCTCCCAAATCCTATCGGGTATCGGTAAAGGTTGAAGTAACCCTGCTGGGGACACCGAATCCGTCTTGTTTCTTTGACAAGTGGGGCATCCTTCCACGAACGATTTCACAGTAGCTTTCATCCCCTTCCAATAGAGTTCTCCCGTCATGCGTTTGTAAGTTCGCAGAAATCCTGAGTGTCCCCCCATCACTGAAGCATGGAACAATTGCAATAGGGGTGGGATAAGCTTTGACTTACTTGACAGTACCAGGCGATTTTTGTATCGAAGCTGCCCTTGTTGCATTGAGAATTTCGGATGTCGCAGGGGGTCTTGGCTAATGTCCTCGATAATCCGCCGAAGGTCACTGTCTTCTTCCACCTCCTTTTGTACCAGCTGAGTATCGACAATAGAGGGTACAGACATTGTAGCCAATTCCGCCATGTCTGGTTTGCGAGATAAAGCATCGGCAGCCTTGTTTAACTGGCCTGGGTTGTACTTGATTTCAAAATCATAACCGAGAAGTTTGGTCAACCACTTCTGATACTCCGGTTGGACCTCCCTTTGATCTAGAAGGTGACGTAGAGCCCTTTGGTCAGTGAAAATGGAGAATTTCTGTCCCAGCAAGTAGTGGCGCCATTTTTGAACCGCCATGACGATGGCCATTAGTTCCCTCTCATAGATGGGTTTCAGCCTTGCTCGATCGGATAGGGATTGGCTAAAATAGGCAATGGGCCTTTGCTTCTGTGATAGCACCGCTCCCAAACCCGTTCCTGAAGCATCAGTCTCAATGACGAAGGGTTGAGTGAAATCTGGTAAGGCTAAGACTGGCAGTGTCACCATGGCTCGTTTCAGAGAATCAAAAGCAGCAGTGGCTTCCTCGTTCCACAGAAAGGCTTCCTTCCGAAGCAACTGATGCAAAGGAGCTGCAATGGTTCCATAATTTAACACGAACCGCCGGTAGTACCCCGTTAGCCCGAGGAATCCGCGTAGTTCCTTTGTGGATCGGGGTCGTGGCCAGTCAATCATTGCTTGGATTTTCCCCTTATCGGCTTCTACCCCTTTTGCAGAAACCCAATGACCTAAGTACTCGACTCGGTGTTGCGCAAAGATGCACTTCTTCCCATGGACAAACAGAGAATTGTCCCTCAGAACGTCGAATACCACTCCCAGATGTTTCAAGTGAGTCGAAAAATCTGGACTATAAACCAATATATCATCAAAAAACACCAAAATAAAGCGACGGAGGAATGGTCTAAAAACCTGGTTCATTAATGACTGGAAGGCGGCGGGGGCGTTGGAGAGTCCGAATGGCATCACCAGGAACTCGTAGTGTCCCTCATGTGTTCTGAAAGCTGTCTTGGGTATATCAGGAGAGTGCATTCGTATTTGGTGATAACCCGACTTCAAATCTAGCTTCGAGAACACCGTGGACCCATGCAGCTCGTCCAACAATTCTTCTATCACCGGAATGGGAAATTGGTCAGGGACTGTGACTTGGTTCAGAGCTCGGTAGTCAACGCAAAACCTCCAGCTGCCATCTTTCTTTTTAACCAATAGTACCGGGCTGGAAAACGGGCTATTGCTCGGCCTAATAATTCCCGATGCCAACATCTCCCCTATCAGCCTTTCAATCTCATTTTTCTGCGCATGTGCATATTTATAGGGTCGGACGTTGACCGCTGATGTCCCATCGATCAAGGCAATACGATGGTCAACCTTGCGCGGGGGAGGTAACTCGTTCGGTAGCCGGAAGACATCCGCATAATCATCGATTAACTCCTGAACCTCAGTTGGCAGGTTATCGTGGACCTCCCCTTCCTTCGGAACCTCCATGTCACCCTGCTCATTCGCTGAAATCGCCTGCAGTTCTACTAGAAATCCTTGGTCCGTACCAGTCCATGACTTGGCCATCATCTTCAGCGAAACTTCTGATTTAGTGAGGGAAGGGTCTCCCCGTATCGTCACCTTGCTGGATCCTACCTCGAAGGTCATCGTTAGCTCAGTCCAGTTCACTCCCATGAATCCCATAGTTCTTAGCCATTGCATTCCGAGGATAACGTCTACCCCTCCTAAATCTAGCGGAAGAAAATCTTCCCGGACGGTCAGGGATGGCAAGTGAACCACCACCTCCTTACAGACCCCTTGCCCCTTTACTGCGATTCCGGTCCCCATCACGATCCCATAGCTGGTAGTCTCAGTCTTAGGGAGGGCTAATTCTTCGACTAATCGGTTGGAAATGAAATTATGGGTGGCCCCACAGTCTATTAGGACGACCACTTCTCTTTGCTTCACCTTGCCACGTATCTTCATTGTACCAGGTGTCGAGAATCCGATGACGGATTTCAAATCAAGTTCTACTGCATTCCCGACTTCGAAGGTTATTTCCTCCGCTTCGCTGACTTCGGATTCTAAGCCTTTACTTCCCCTTGCCTGAGTTCTACCTCTCCGTGCTCGCTTACCAGTAAGACCCTGAGTTCTTGTATATCCCGATTCTTACAACGGTGGTTTGCTGAGTACTTCTCATCGCAGCGAAAGCAGAGGCCCTTCTCCCTTTTCGCCTGGAATTCGGCATCCGATAACCTTCGTGAGGGCTGCTCCTTCCGAATCGGGTTGCCTCGATCTGGTAAAGTAATGGACCGGATGGTTTCCAAGGGCCGGTTCGTTTTCTTTACTGGGCTAATACTCACCACTTTACCCTGGCCCAATGGCCCTCCCTTTTCGTTATTTCCGTTTGGGCCCAGGTCCAACGTTTCCCAGGCGAGTTGGATAGCTAAGTCTCTATCTTCGATCAGCTGGGCCTGCTTCATGATCTCTTCCAGCCCAACCGGTTGGCGACTGACAACGGCTGCCCTAATCGGTGGTTTCAGCCCATTCAGAAACGTGTTTTCCAGTACGACCTCCGGTAACTCCGGTAACGGAGCTGAATACACTTCAAATTTAGCCCGATACTCCGCCACTGTTCCCTCTTGCTTGATGGCTAAGAATCTCGCACACAAGCTCTGCTCCTGAGACGGTCTAAACCTTTCGAAGATCCTGGTTCGCAAATCCTCCCATGACGCGACTTTCTTCCGATTATTCGTCCATCGATACCATTCTACCACGTCGGGGTCGAAGCTCACAATGGAGACATTGATCTTCTCACTATCGCTCAACTGGTGTATTTCAAAGTAGGTCTCGGCTCTCAGTAACCATGAATCCGGATTAACACCAGAGAATACGGGCATTTCCAACTTCTTGAATTTGCCGCGATCCATGTTCGTTCCCTCCTTCCTCGTCAGGGATGATTCTCCCTCTTCCGTGCCGTCAGTTCCCGCACCTCCTACTCCCTTCGGTTTTTGTATAGACTCGCTCCCTTCCGCCGAGGAACCCAATCGTTTCCCCCCGGAGTTCTCTGCTATCATCATGATCAAGGCCTTTTGATTCTCCTTCATATCGTTCGACATCCTTTCTATGTTTCTCCCCATTCCCTGCATTACCTCTTTCATCTCAGATATTTCCTTCTCCGTTCCTCCTAACCTTTCTTCAATTTTCTTTTGAGCCATCCTTCGTGTTCTCCCCAGGGCGTAACGTGCTCTAATACCAGTTGTAAGGTATCTTCAATGAACAATTCCCCTGCAAATGACACAATAACACAGTGCACACAATTTCCAAAGAACCAACTCCCCTCTATTGAGAGTTCTTCAATGAGGAGAGGGTTATTAGCCGTTTTCTAATTGATTGGAAAAAGAGAAGAGTTACAAGATATTCTCCCAACTTGCCAGAGAGAGCTGGTTCTCTCCTCTAGACAAAATGTCCCTAAAATTCTTCACCAAAACCTGCCAAACATCCCCACCCCCCCCTCTTAAACCATTCTCACTCACGGTACAAAAACTCCAGTGGTCCCCTCCCCACTAACGGAATTTTTCCCCCTCATTCCTTTCTTACCCTTTCTAGAATATGTATTCATAATAGGTGGCCTTACAAAATAGAGAACACTATTGAGAAGCTCTAAATTTGGCAATATCAAAACTCTCCAAATAACTCTTTCGGTTTTCAAAAAAATCTTTAGTTCAGCTCAAACCAAAGCTTTGAAATAATAGACCACTGCATTCATAAAAGATGAGCACAAGAAGGCAATGCTGGTCCATAAAGAGAGATTTTTCATTTTTCATGATACACGGCCACTCTTCCATTCTTTTTTAATCATAAAGAGATACGAACTTGGGATGTTTTTATTTCTCGTAGTTAGGTTTTTCTTTTTATGTTTTTACTTCTAGTAGTTATTTTTTATTTTTTTAGAAAAAGCCTTCTCAAATTGGAAATTTTTTCAAAAAAAAAAAATTGAGCTTTCATTGAGAAAAAAATGAAAGAAAACACAAGGGCATACAAAAAACAGGCCTGCCAACAAAAACTCCCACAATTAATTACAAAAAAGGACCCCAATCCAAAACACAAGGGCATACAAATTGGAAAGCTTTTTTGTAATGCCTTGGCTTTTGCTAGGGTTTGTTATATTTTGTATGTTACATGTACTGATGAAATCTGTTTTTTTTTTAAGGAAAAATGGTAATTGTGACATTCTTTTGATTCATTTATTAGGAAGGAAGGGCTCTAGGGATACTTCGTGATGTTTTTCTTGCCAATGTCCCAGTGAGTGAAGCTTCTCTCATATTGATTTATTTTGATTCTTATATTTGTGTGCTATAACCACTCATGTTCTTCAATAATGTTCTCTGATTAGGTGCATAAGAATAACTTCCGTCCGAAATGCATATATGTTGCAGTTATGATGAGACGGATGATGGATGCAATTTTAAATAAGGATGCTATGGATGACAAGGTAAAGTTGTAACTTCCCAACATGAATGTTTTATTATCGGTGTCCTGACTTGCCGATGATAATTTAACATTCAACTTGCAGCTGACTAAACTATATTAAAATATTGTTTACATAAGTTATTATCTGAAAAAATCATCCAATTTCCTGCAATATTGTAGGATTCTTTTTTATCAGAAAATAACATTAATTAGGGAGGACTTGATATGAGTAATTTTCTTTTCATCAGATTAAACAAAAACATTTTTACCATGAAGGCTGTTAGAATATTTTTGTAAACTGTGGGGGCTAGAATAGGTCAACAAAGATCGAACAAAAAAAAGTGGGCCTACAAAAACCGAAGCCCAAAAAAAAGGACAAATTATTCAAGTGGCTACCTCTTTAAAACCATTGGATGTAGATCTTAAAATTTGTCTGTCCCTTAATAACCGCTGGATACAAAGTCGAGATACTTTTACGATTTCTCTCTCTTACATCTAATGATGCAAAACTGTCAGCCTTATTGTGGCAGCTTCATCGAATAATTTCTCAAAAAAAAAAAAAATCTCCTACAAGAAAGGGCTCCAATCTAAAAAAAGTTAAGGCCTAAAGAATACTTATAGAAGTTTTTTATTTTTTTTATTTTAATAATAAGAAACAAAAAAGGAGATAAGAGGTCTCCACCAAGGCAATGGGATTACAAAAAAAGCTTCTCAATTGGCAAAAACTTGTGCAAAGGTTTTTTTTTTTTTTTTTTTTGGGATAAGAAACCTTCGCAATATAATCAAAAAGAAGGGCAAAAACCCAAGGAACTTATTACAAACAGCCTTCCAATCAATAAGAATCAAGGGGAAGGGGAAGTTACAAAAGAGTTTGTAAAGCTATGGCACCACCATGATGCATTGTGCTGTACAAAATAAAAAAAACTCAAAAGAAGAAGACTTATCTTCAAAAATCCTTCTATACCCTTCAACCACAAGCTCCATAAAAGCGCTCTTGAGGCAAACTTTCAAAAAATTCTGGTTTTACTTTTCATCTTCCACCCCCTCAAAGACTCCAACATCCTATCATCCACCTTGGAGACAAATTTGCATCTCAAAGATGTTTAGTAGCCTTTCCCACCAGTGTCTAGCAAAAGAACAATGCAAGAAAATGTGGTCCAACGACTCTTCACTACTCAAACAAAGCGAGCACATAGAAGGGTCAAGAGCAAGATTTGAACTCCTCTTTTGAAGTCTCTCATGAGTATTCAAACTTCTGTGAGCCATCGACCATAAGAAAATCTTCACGTTCTTAGGAATTTTGAAATCCCAAATCAACTTTGTCAGCGAGCATTTTAAAACAAGTCTAGAGGCAGCCAAGTTAAAGATAATGGATTTGGTGGAGAAGGAGCCTGAGTGGTCCAAAGACCATCTAACTTTGTCTTCATCATTGCCCAAACGAAAACCGTCCAATTTCTCTGTCAGCCCAACCCACTCTTGGGGTTCTCTATCAAAAATCCCTCTTCTAATGCTCAGATCCCACGACCCCTACTCGTTATCCCACGACCCCTACTCGTTATCCCAACATTCTACCACCATAGCATTTTGCTTCAAAGAGAGTTTAAATATCTTGAAATTCATTTTTAAGTGCGGAATTGCCAAGCCAAATATCTTTCCAGAATCTTCTACACAGCCCATTTCCAACAAAGGCGCAACCTTAGCAATGTCAAATGATGGCCGATTTTTGGAGTTTCCCCTGGGCATAGAAGCCCTCCGAGATGTTCTTTCCCATAGATACTAGCCACTACCTGCCTCCAAAGGAATAATTATAGAAATTGCTTGAGATAGCACACTAGCTAGAGACAAACATTCTATAATTATAGAAGTCTTTAGAAACAAACACCCAAAGTGAGACATAAAAACTAGAAAGGGCCAAACCTCCCCTAGCATAAGACAACCATCCCTTTTACAGGAAAACAAACCCCAAAGGCCTTCATAAAGCAGTCCCAAATGAATAAGCATATTGAGAATTTAAAAGGATGGGTCCAAATTTTGAGACACGTTCTTTCAGAGACTAAAATCTAGTCCATAGTGTTAATAACCATGAGAGACCTACCAAGCAACGAATTTGACATTCTTAGCAATGTTAACCATCCATAACGAGGAGAAAACAAGAGACATAGAAGGACAGGGACCACACAAAACATTGAAAGAGAACCACAAGAGAGCCCTTTCAAAGGATTAGAGGACCATTCCAAGCTTGTAGGTGCAAGTTTGCTCTTTCAATTTGAGACTATTTTTTGTAGACGTTTGGTTTGTTCATGGCTTGAAATAACAATTGTCATTCGATGGAGGAGGTCTTATTCCATCTACCCTTTCAAGATAAGGGCCGTATTCTATGGCAGATTGCTTTTTCTACTCTTTTATGGAGTAGTTGTCTAGAAAGGAATGATAGAATTTTTAGATGGTTAGAGAGGTCGTAGGATGAGGTGTGGGCCTTTGTCAAGTTTAATGCCTCTCTTTGTGCGTATGTTTCTAAAGTTTTTTCGTAATTATTATCCTCTTGGTCCTATTATTTTGGATTGATGCCCTTTTTTTTAATCTTGATTAGGTTTTTAGGTTTGTTTTGGCTCCATTTTTTGGGTGGTGTTTTTATTGGCCTATTTTGTATTTTTTTCATTTCTTCTCAATGGAAACTCGGTTTCTATATATATATATATAAAATTATATTGTATTGTCTATGATAAATTTTTAAAGGATGGTTTCTTGTTGAAGTTATAGGATTATGTGGGCAACAAACGTTTGGAGCTATCTGGTCAGTTGATCTCTTTACTTTTTGAGGTATATGCTATTTACTCCTACCTGTGGACTTTTCATTTGCTGTTTGTTATTTAATTGTGTTCTCTAAAAAAAATTAAAACTGAAGTGTTTCTTGTAATCGATCTGTAGGATTTATTCAAGACTATGGTTAGTGAAGTGAAGAAGACGATTGATAAGCTTCTTGGAAAGCACAGTAGGTCAAGTCGGTTTGACTTTTCTCAGGTTAGAATCTATAATTTCCGTTTTAGAATCTATTTTCAAATTTCTATGTGATATGCAGCTGAAATTTTGAGGATTCTTGGTTCATAATTATATTTAACATGAAGCTATATAGATTTTTGAGCTGGTGGAAGAATAAAGGGGTAAGGTACTCTCTTTGTATTTTTTATTAATTCCGGTTAAATTGTAGAAGGAAAGGTAGCAGATGCCCATCTATAAAGGCAAGCTTGAGTGGTAGCAATTTTTAGTGTCAACTCGAAGAATACAGTAATTTATTGAAAAACTTTTTTTTTGCCTTTTACTCTAGAAATTTCATTAAATAAATATCTGTATTTTGCAGCATCTGAATTCAAACATTATTACTTTTGGGCTAGAAAGGACCCTTTCAACTGGTAACTGGGATGTCAAAAGGTTCAGGATGCACCGGAAGGGGATGAGTCAGGTTATTAATCTCCTCTGTGTCTATTATCATATCATTCAATTCAGTTGGTGTACGCTATCTTGTATAACACAAAACTTGAAAACTTCGCCGGCCATATTTTGGATTTCTGTGTTTTTTTCCTGACTGAATTGTTCTTTCTTGATCTATTGTATGATAAAAGTAAACACCAGTTGAGTAAGGGCTTATTATTGCTGTTCTATATACATCCTCATTTTTATGGCTAATATTGAAGAATAATCTCTCCAATGAAAAGTTTCGTTTCTTGTTCAAAGAAAATAATCAATTTTAGTTCGAATGGTTTAGGAGGAACCATATCTCTTAGGCATTAGTAAGAGAAACACATATTTCATTGGTAGAAGATGAAATATTACAAAAGAAAAGGGAGAGAAGTTCTCCTGGCAGCCTAGGGTGGATTACAAAAACATTTCCACGGGGCCAAAAGTTTGAACTTCAATTCATATTGTTCAAAAATCTCAACCATCATGGGTTAGCCTAGTGGTAATAGGACCTTAGAGAAATAAAAGAGAATGTGTTCAATCCATGGTGACCACCTACCTAGGATTTAATATCCTATGTGTTTCTTGTCAACCAAATGTAGTAGGGTCAGGCGGTTGGTCGGTGAGATTAGTCGAGATGCGCGTAAGTTGGCATGGACACTGATATAAAAAAAGAAAAAGAAATCTCTAATCAACAACCGAACAAGATCTATTTTGTATAAGACATTCAATCTTTTGAAACCGACACTTCTAAGAGTTATTTTGCATGCAATGAATTCGGTCGTTTTATTTATTATGAAGACTTCAAGTCGTGATCTTGTATATTCTTTTTTCAGTCAATTATTAAAGCATTCTTCTTTATTAGATAATGTAAAAGAGAATAAAGGAAAATGTATAATGATTAGAAGAGGGCAAAATATCCTCTTTCTATAAGCTAATGTATGGAATTCAAATACAATAACCTTTCACGGCAAATAGGCTTCTCAACTTTCAAATCCATTTTGTATCTTTCCTCTCTCTTATTTCTCTCAAATTCTACTCCCTGGTTTCTGGTGGTACGCACTTTATCCTTTTTTGCATTCTTGGATCCGTTGTTAGGATATATTTTCCAATATGTTGCCACCTAAGAAGCACGGATACGGACATGGGACATGGATACGACACGATATGGACACGGCGATACGCCAATTTCTAAAAAAGTAGGACACGGACACGTTGCGGACACGTTTTTCTTTTTTTAAAATACATATGTATATTGATATATTAAATACTTTAAACATATAATTTGAACATAAAAAAACAAAATATATTTTACAAAGAATACAAAAAGAGTTAATTCATTATTGCTAAGGAAGAAAAGGCCACTCTATCCAACCAATATATATATAAAGAAAAAAAAAGAAGAAGATTCAACACAATGTGGAGTGCTTAAACCTTAAGAAAAATGAATAACATTTTATAATTAAAAAAAATGGTTGCTGTGATTGAAAAAATCTAGAAAGAAGAAAAATCGGACTGATGAGATAAGTACTAGAAGTACTAAGTACTTCAACTGACAAAACCTGCTGGTGGGATATTGGAAAATTCCACTACTCCCACTAAGAAGATAAGTACTAGAAGAATTGAGAAGAAACCTCAACCCAAGGTTACCACCAGCAATTCTTTCTTCCTCCCTTGTGTGCTCTCTTCCTCCTTCCCTTGCGTAATATTTCAAGTTTTCAACCAAAGTTTAGGGTTCAACTGAAGCTCCATTGCATGCGAAAACAATAGAAGAAGGTTTCTCTTTGTGTAATTTCCATTAAAGGAGATAAGTACCTTCTTCTCTCCCTTTATCGATTCTTTTAGTGTGAGTTTTAGGCTGCAGGTGTGCTGTGTTTGGTCTCTTCCCCTCAAATTTCAAGTTTTTGGGCTTCATTTTCTTTTTAAATCTTTTTTCTTTAGAAAAAATAAATGTTTGGGTTATCTGGCATGTCACTAGGCGTGTCCCAACGTGTCCGGACGTGTCCAAAATTACAAAAATATTATAAAAAAATCGGATACTCTATTTGGCGTGTCGGACACGTGTCCAGCACCATGTCCGGACGAATCTGTGTTGGACACGTGTCCGTGCTTCCTAGGTTGCCACTATTTTTTCTTATCATAGAACTCGTACTGTAACCTCCTTTGCTATAATTTATTTTGTACTGAGAATTTTAATTTTCATTAATGAGGATGCTCACTTCTTATTCGTTTCTTGTGATTTATCTAGTCACTATAACTTTTTTTTGAGCATACCTGGTTTGATGCAGTCCTCTTGTCAATAGGTTCTTGCTAGGTTATCTTTTATTTCTACTATGGGTCATGTGACTAGAGTCTCCCCACAGTTTGAGAAGTCCAGGAAAGTGAGTGGACCAAGAGCATTACAACCTAGTCAGGTAAGGATGATCAATGAACATCATGCAAAGTTTTATCTTAATAATTATTACTTCTATTGTGGACGTTGTTCTTAATGTCTCATGACTCTAGACATTAAGAACAATATCCACAATAATTTCTTTGGTATTGTACAAAATATTTCTTACTGATTTTTTATATTGGTTGCTGTAGTGGGGTATGCTTTGTCCATGCGATACTCCGGAAGGTGAGGCTTGTGGACTGGTAAAAAACTTGGCTCTGATGACTCATGTAACGACAGATCAGGAAGAAGGTCCATTAATTTCTTTGGTATTGTTCACAACCATAACTTCTCTAATCACGTTTGGGCCGTCTCTTTTTTACAGCATATCTTCCCCTTGTGTGAACTGTCGCCTGGCTTCTTTTTATTTATTTTTAATCAAATTTAATTTGATATTGCTAATCAACAAGTTAAAAGATTCATGATGAAAAACAAGGTAAACCATAAGTTTCATATAAAAAATGAAGGTAAAAAGATTCATGCTGAAGAAATACTCAGGCTAGCTGCCCAAAAAGAAGTCAATACTATACCTATTCAATAGTCAGTAAGCTGAACATTCTTATCTTTGCATTTACTTCCTCTTGTGCTTTATTATGGATGTTTTATTTGGGATTCTAGAAGATCTTCTCACCTGGCCTGCGTACGTTGAAGATATGCAGCTTGCGTTTTTTGAAACTATTATCCTACTCCTTTTCTAGAAGATCTAAATTAGAAATTACTTACAAGTTAAATTCCTAATTAGAATTCATAGTCATGACTAAATGTAAACCTTTTTCCCGACCATGAGCACTCAGTGAGATAGCTCAATTCCCTTGATAAGCCTTAGGAGGTTGGTCTATAAGTGTGCAGTTTGCAATAGTGCTACCTTAAGAGGAAAGGTGACATGCAAGACCCCAAACGCAAGGGGAGTAATCTGATATAATCCTCCCTGGGATATGTTCAATTAAATGCCAAAAGAAGAGAGGATAACATCCACAATTCCACAGACTTTCAAGTGGTCTGAGTGTATTTGCCGACTGTTGCCTATCTTTTTCTCCATTTACAAGCTATGCACATAGGTAGTCTAAAACTGAATGACACACTAGTGACCCTACTTGCTAACCTTGAAATCTTACATTCGATCACACTCACTTGCATCACATTTCTTATAGTCTTGCCAGCCTTCCACTTCTCCATAGGAATTCCTTATCTTACCCTCTCATACTCCCCTTCATATTCCTTCTAGAATAAGTAAAATGCACTTGTAGCTTCTCCTTTCTATTTATATTTCTATGTTTCTTGAACAATCATGATCCAATATGCCCTGTCAACAACTGGAGAAAGGTTGATCTAGATATACGTTAATGTAGTGTATTTCTTGAGTGCTTTCTTGTATTTCTTGTGTGGTTCCTTGGGGCTTTGTATTTGTTTCTTGGCTGTTCTTGAGAAGTTCTTGGCTGTTCAACGTACCAATATTTGATATGAATTGTAAATTGTTGTATCAATAGTGCTACTGTTTGGGTGTCGAAGACTTGGAGCTTCTTTCTGCAGAAGAGCTACATACACCAAATTCCTTTCTTGTTATTTTTAATGGACGTATCCTTGGCAAACATCGGAAGCCACAGGTGGAGATATTCTTAACTCATGTGTGATTGAACAGATATATGTAAGATGTTTGTTGATTAAAAATTTCCTTCTTGTTTCACACCTTGTCTGCTTCTTCCATTAAGTACTTTGCTACTGCTATGAGAATGCTGAGGAGGGCTGGAAAAATTGGCGAGTTTGTCAGTGTCTTTGTGAATGAGAAGCAGGTGAATTTCTTTTCTGCTCCTGTTCTCCTATATTCATGTGCCAGCCACTCTAGGTTTGTTCTTATGTTACAATGCTGAAGTATAGTATTTAGCACTCATGGATAACAGTCTGCAGTATGTATTGTTGCAGTCAATTTAACTCATTCTGCTGAAGAAATTCAAGCAACATTTTTCATTTTAGATGCCCAAAGCCCTGAGCAAGGATGTTATGCTCTATGTAGCAATCATATTGCTTTGAAATGAGCTTGTATATGAAAATGTTTGATAATATTTCTGCACAAGAAGTTGAAAAGATTGCATTTTTTGCAGTGGAAATGTGACTTCCCACATATTCATGTTTACATGTAATTGAGAGAATAATTTCATGAGACCATGTTCATACTTGAATAGGCTTATGATTTCCATCTTCATTTTTATTTTCCTGATATTTATTACACTTGCGGACCACTAAACCTGTGCGACTAATGTGCATCAGAACTGTGTATACATTGCTTCTGATGGAGGACGAGTTTGTCGTCCGCTTGTCATTGCTGACAAAGGTGTATCGAGGATTAAAGAATACCATATGAAAGAGTTATCGGTAGGTGCATTCAGTCTCCAATGCTGCAGGCGTTTGTGTTCCTACTTTGCATCAGTTTCTACCTTCAGAGTTGCAAATGAAAATATTTTTTTTGGCCACGTTCCCTTTTTTCCAGGATGGAGTCCGTACGTTTGATGATTTTTTACGGGAAGGTTTAATTGAGTATCTTGATGTGAATGAGGAGAATAATGCTTTGGTATGTTCACAACTGAATTGTCTGATGTTCTTTGATTATGATATGTTCTTTTATCAGTGCATCATTTTTCAGATTGCTTTGTATGAAGGAGAAGCTACACCTGAAACAACCCATATTGAGATAGAGCCCTTTACCATATTAGGCGTTGTAGCTGGGCTAATTCCATATCCTCATCATAACCAGTCGCCTAGAAACACATATCAGGTTTGTTTTCTACACTCTCCATGATTCTCTTCCTACCTATTAATTATTTAAAGGTCTTTAAGTAACTATATTCTTATTCATAGTGCGCTATGGGAAAGCAAGCCATGGGAAATATTGCATACAATCAGGCAAGTATCTTTTTTAATTATTGATTGCAGGCTTGCAGCTCTCTTTTTGCCGCTTAGCATAGCACCTTCTCTGTACTTCTATATATTCCTGTGTGAAAGCGAAGAATTTTTTTTGTCTCATTCAAATCTGATTCTCCGTTAATTATTTGATATTTACAGAAAAGAGTAAAAATAACCACTGATCCTATGAACTGGTTGTGGTCTTAAACTACGTAAAAAATCATTAAAATATGGATAGATGATGTAGTAGGATTAATGGTTAATTAGATATTACTCTTGGTTAATTCTTTTTAATATATTTTTAGTATTTTTATTACTTAGTTTGTTTTTCAATTCTCTATAAATAGAGAGTTGCACTCATGTATTCTTTTCCTTTTGATTCATAATAAAGATTCTTGAGATAGACTTCTTGGAGAAAACCCTCATTAGTCACTTAGGCTACACCAAATTGGTATCAGAGCAATCATTTGAGCCACATTGGTTGCAGCTAGTGGAAGACTGGGAAACTCTTGTTGATGCCGATTGTAAGAGGGTGCTTCGTGAGTTGTGCTCGTTATTCAACAACTCACACTTATTTACAAGGGGATAACTTTTAGAGTATTCTCTTTTCAAGAAGAAACAAGAAATGACTAGTGCATTTTCAAGAATGGAGATTTACAACGCCAGAAAGGTGACCAAGAGAAGATACAACGATTGTTATAGGCAAGAAAACCAAAAATACATTCAAGAACAGTGCTGGAATTTCGATTCTAGCGATTTAGAAGATGAATTTCAACATAACAACTCTACCCATGCTCGATTTTTTCAAAGATCCTATGAAGATCTACATTGTAATTCTCATTCTAGTGACTCTGGTGATTCCGAAGAAGATTGTGATACAAATTCAAGAACATTCAAGAAATTGTCAATAAAGAAAATTTACAGCACAAAGGCCAAAAAAAATTTCTTCGAATGTAGATCACGCCCAATGGAGGCAAAAATTGAAGGAAAGCAGGACCAACGCTTGTAGTTGGAGGAAATCAGAGAAGGGTTGATAGACGTTGAACTTATGTTAGGAAAGTTAATTCACAATTTGGATCAATTTTCAACAAATCGACAAGTTCAATGCGAAGAAGAATTCACGGATCATATGAGGAAGATGAAGTTGAGAAGGAATTGATAGAGACAGTTGATGATTCTCCTTTTTATTTGGCTCAATCATTCTTTGAAGTTGAAGTACAAGACTTCAGTGGGCATAGTTCTTTAATCTTTCAAGAATATATATACAAACAGAACAAGAAATTGAGAAGGAGAATGAGAAGGAAGCCAAACTAATTTCTCACCATTCATATGAAATTTACCCATTTAAATATGTCAACATTATATTTCAAGATTCATGTTCTACTGGACAACCAAACCAATCCCTATATTCTTCTTCAAATGACAACAGTGAGCTAGATGAGATGAAGACAAAGAAGATTTCAGAGTATAGCTATTTTCAGGTTCTTTGTGCTACTTCGAGGATTTCTTGGTGTTTTGACAAACTCAAGAAAATATTTTCAATGGGAGTTTTTTCTAATCATCGAAAAAAGCACCATTGGAACAACAAATTTTTGAAGAATGTTAGTAGACAACCTCTAATCATCGAAAGAAGCTTCTTGAAGCAAGATTTTCAACTTTTCTTTAGCTTAATAGTTTTTTTTGGGAGGGATAAAATATGTAGTAAGATTAGTAGTTAATTAGATATTACTCTTGGTTAATTCCTTTTAATATCTTTTTAGTATTTTTAATACTTAGTTTGTTTTTCAATTCTCTATAAATAGAGAGTTGCACTCATGTATTCTTCACCTTTTGATTCATAATGAAGATTCTTGAGATAGACTTCTTGGAGAAATCCCTCCTTAGTCACTTAGGTTACACCAATAGATGTCGTCTAGCTTGATTATAACAGATTTGAAATTCTTGTTGGAACAAATAAATTAAGCTGTTGTGTGGTTGGCAGGTGCTGGATGTCATTATGGAGAAAGTTTGTTTCTAATTTTAAAGAATAAACAAAATAAAACAAGGAAGAATATTCTTGAAGAAGTCTTTTGTCAATATTTTGAAAACCTAGCATTTTTAACAGGAAACTCGAGAACAATTTGCATGAAAGTCTCTTTCAAGACTTCCTGCAGTACTTTTCATTTTCTAGAATTGATGTGTTTATGTTACTTGAAGGCTCCCACATTGAACAATGTGTTTTCTTAAGTAGCTTTGAGAATCATGTTGTGTCTTGCAGTTAAGACGGATGGACACGTTACTTTACTTGTTGGTGTATCCCCAGAGACCCTTATTAACAACACGGACAATTGAGCTGGTTGGTATGATGTATATTTATGAGCTTCAAACATTATGGGTGCACAACTAATTACTTTGCTCTCAGGTTGGATATGACAAGCTCGGAGCAGGGCAGAATGCAACTGTTGCAGTCATGAGTTACAGTGGCTATGATATAGAGGATGCAATCGTCATGAATAAATCGTCACTTGATCGTGGTTTTGGCCGTTGTATTGTTTTTAAAAAGTATGAACATTTACTTCGGGGAGATTAAAATTCTGTTTTTAAAAAGTATGAAAATTTACTTCGGGGAGCTTAAAATTCTTTTGGCTGCATGTTATAGCTGCTACCTATTTTGTTTTGGACCATGTCATGTATGGGTTACATGGCTTGAGATAGGTCCTAAAGTTTGAAACTTGAAAGTTAGAGTTTCAACAAGAAGAATGTTCTTTGTAATCATATATATTTTATAATGTGCAGATATTCTTCTGTCAATCAGAAGTATGAAAACAACACTGCTGACAGGATAGTAAGGCCGAATAGAAACGAAGATTTTTCAGGAAATATGCAGGTAACAAATACACACATTTGTAGCTTCTTTTACTGGAATTAAATGGCTTATTGTGTATGCTTCTGTGAACAGTTATTTATTCCATTCAACTATTTCTGGTTATTCATTGTTCGATTATATGATGGGTCATAGCTCACCATTCTCTCTTTTCTAACCAAGCCTGTTCAGTTAAGTGTGTACTTTATCTCCTAGTCACTGAGCTTAACTTCCATAAAGGAAGAGCGGAACTGTGTGATGACATTATGGCTTACTTCATTGACATGACCACCAATAGGATGCAAACCATCTTTCAATATTTGGCCTCTACTCCTGAATTCAGCGTACTTGCTGTTATTCAGACTGACAAAGTTGTTCCTTATACGTTATCCTTTTTTTTCCTTTATTCATCAACCGTGCATGTTCCTTTGCTGCAATCTGGATATTGCTCATCAGTTCGTGCAATCTTGATTGAGATAGATTGGAAGTTACACGTTTATTCACAACTTGACTACAATTCTTTTTTTTTTTTTTGAAAGAACAACTTAACCACAGTTGATCCAAAGACTAATCGAAACTACGTCAATATTGGAGTGTAATTTACACTCCACCATGGTTTTGTACTCAAGAACATGGATGCTAAGGAAATTACAGCCTTCTTATTCTTTTTCAGTGAACAAATGATGACAAAGAAAATGCTAAGGAATTGAAGGCATGGAATTTAGTTGCTTAATTTTTCAATATACTTTATATGTCCCAGTATAATGGGTACATTTTCAAGGCTGGTAATCTTTAAGTTCTAGTGGATAAATAACATATCAGTGGAAGGATAATGGGTCAAGAGTCTATTGCACTTTACAGAATTGTTATCGGAGTATCCTAGAGAAAGGTGTGTAGTTGGTCAAGCTTGCTACTCTATTTGGAAAATTGATGCAATTTTTCTAATTTTTGCATGTCTTTTACTTTCCAATAGGACTGGTTCTTAAATTTTAGTTTCAGAAATTTTATTCCCTCAAGTAATTTACTAGATATATCCTTGCATCGTAAATCTTTTGACAACCAAGTGAAATTGAATTCAAGTGAATTTTTGAACGTGAGTCTCCTAAATCCATTTGATGGAATCTATAGATTGGTGAGTGATTTGGTGTGAAAGAATGGATGTAGCTAAATATAAAGCATTTTTCCGGTGTTCATTATCTTTTGTTTTCAATGGTTTTTTTGCAAATGAAATCTTTCTTAATTGGAGGATTTTCTTGTAATTTTCATGTATTTTTAGAAGGAAAATACATGTTGAAGAAATAATTACTGCTATTTGTAGCAATGAGGGGCATGACTATTGGTATTATTCATCATGTAATCATTTGTTCCTTTATCCAGTCCTATACCGAATTGATCTAACATTTTTTCTGGAGCTGAGATCTGAAGAGGACTTTACCACTCTAAAAAATCTTATGGAATTTTCATCATATTCTCTTTTAGGCCAATTTGAAGTTCATATTCTTTATGTTTGGAATCAATAACATCGTAACACTTGAACATTTACTTGTTCATTGATTTCTATAGATATTAGATGATGATGGACTTGCTGCACCGGGAGAGATAATTAGACCAAATGACGTTTATGTCAACAAACAATCCCCCATCATAACAAAAGGGTCGCCCTTACCAGGAATACCAGATAGGTCAGTTGCAGTCCAAAGGTATCTTTGACGGGTCTCACTGATGCCATTAGTGCTTACTTTATTTTTATTATCAGTGCATATAGGCCTTGTAGACAAATATTTAAAGGTTCTGAAGGAGAGCCTACCGTGGTTGATAGAGTGGCTCTTTCTACAGATAAGAATGACTGTTTATGTATCAAATTCTTGATTCGCCAGACCCGTAGACCAGAGGTGGGCATTATTTATCTAGGGTCATCTTGAGTAACAATATTCTCATTCATGGAACTTTTGCCTCATACATTAATTTGCATGTTTGTTCTCTCAGCTTGGCGACAAGTTCAGTAGCAGACATGGACAAAAAGGCGTATGTGGCACAATTGTCCAACAAGAAGATTTCCCATTTTCCGAACGTGGAATTTGTCCAGATCTAATTATGAACCCTCATGGATTCCCAAGGTAATGTATATTGCTTACTGCTTTTGTCACTAATGTAATAAACTTCCAAGTCTCCTTGAGGGGTGTTTGTTTACATTTCTTCGTAATTCCTGTCCCTAGAAATATTGTATGTTTTTATATGTTGTTATTATCTCTATCGTTATGTATATAAATTCTTACACAAATATTTTAATTTTTGTTTTATGACTAATTCTTTCTTTTTTTTTTTTTTTTAATTGTACATTCATATCGGATTCTCAATATTTTTCTGCATGATTAGATAATGTATATTTATTTTATATAATTAAATATTTAAAATATTAAATACTTGATAGTTAAGTTTATAGAAAAGCATTCTTGTCTAGAAAATATATGCCAACATGCACATGTGGACTACAACAAATTCTAGAAAGGTGACATCGAGAAAAATGCAATTTCAAGTTGCTTCCTCGTGAATTGTGTTATAGCACATATATAATTGTATTTGTGTACATAGCTCAGGTTTAAGAAACTAGTGACTTGTCCTTTATTGTAATTTTATTTTCTATTTGTTAGGGCTCCATGTATGTATATGTATGTGTGTGTATAAATATATATCTAGATATAGATATAGATATATGACTTTATTGGTTTTTTGCTTAACCCTCCCTCACTTTCTGTTAGATTACAATACAATAAATACTATCAAGTTTTGATAATTGGGAGTTTATCTCTTAAAAAGATCGAACACTGCCAATGTTATATCTTTGTTGATATATTTTAGGGTCATGCTCACAATTAATTTTTTTCTTCTCTTCTTTTCTGGTGCAATCTTTTCCTCTGTTGTCTCTTTCTTTTTTTCACTCTTCCCATATATATGCTTGTTGTTTTATCAGGATCTTGTTTATTTTTTCCTTTGCACACGTGATTTGCATTATACTCCCTTTTTTTCTGATGAAAATAGAATTAAATATAAGAAGAGGACGATGGTTTTACCTTCTATATCATAGTTAATGCTCTTTTTTCTTTATCATTTTGCCAACCACAATTCTAAAATTATTGCATAAATCGTCATCTTGAGTTGATGATTTGATTTATGCCACTTACTAAATCATGTAAGATTACTAGTGGTAATTGTTATTAACTGGTTGCTGCAGTCGAATGACAGTGGGGAAGATGATTGAACTCCTAGGAGGAAAAGCTGGGGTTTCGTGTGGTAGGTTTCACTATGGTAGTGCATTTGGAGAGCCAAGTGGTCATGCAGATAAAGTTGATGCTATAAGGTATTAAGGGGCTTTCTTTACATCCACTAATACTATCTTCTATGGTTTTCTAGGAGTCATTGAATTATTTCCTTCTCTCCTTTTCAGCGAGACTCTTATCAAGAGAGGCTTCAGTTACAATGGGAAGGACTTTCTTTATTCAGGTTTTTATCTTCCCCGAGGGCTAATTGGTCTCACGTAGAGAAGTTTAATGTCCAATTTCTTATTTGATTTTGTCCTGTAAAACATTCTGCTGTTTTCGTTCTTATGACATTGTGACGTCAAAAGTTGAAATGTTTATGTTGAAACATAGAGAACATTGTTTTGACGTTTTCTCTTATGTGCCTTTATTAATCCAGATCAGCTGAATGATGTGGATTGAGTTTAACCTTTTTCACACAGACCTTTGCAATTAGATAAAATCTAATCTCTAGTTGAACTTTTTAGGATTGTTTTACTAAAGTAGATAAATTCCAGATGAAGAAGATGGATATAGTTTGGGACAAATTCTCTATCCCTTGTCAAACATTATGAAAATTTAAAGGTTTAAATCCTATTTTAGTCCTAGTTTATGTACATTTGGTCTTTGTACTTATAAAATATTTATTTTGGTCCCTGCACTTTCAGCTCTGTTTATTTTGATTCTTGTACTTTCAAAATATCTGATTTGGTCTCTGAACTTTTAAAAAGTGGTCATTTGGTCCCTATTTGTAAATTTTATACACATCAGAAACCAGTACATAATTATAGCTACATTGCAAACAAATTTAGACAAAAACACTTTTGGGATGCATGCATAATTTTCTAGGGAACACATGACCTCTAGAGCGAAAGATTTAGCCATGTATTCTGATGCAGAGGAAGCTGCCGTTATAGGACAGCCTGCATCTGTTTAGCCTGATTGTGATTACATTGACATTGTGCTTATATGGTGCGCTGCCAATAGCAGTAGGCATAGTCTTGTGAGGTTTGCTTCGTTAGAAGCTGTAACCAGCATTAAGGATGGAATGGAATTGCACAGGTTTGCTTCTAGGAGTTTCCTTAGGCGAAGCAAACCTTTTCTTGCCAATACACTCTCTGCATGCTAAATAATTGAAATGCGAAATTAAATTTCCTAGACTATTATTCTCTGGAGCCAAAATTTGGTGCTTTGTCTGTTAGAAGCTGATATGTTCTTTCATTCTCTAGGTATCACAGGTTGCCCATTACAAGCATATATATTTATGGGACCCATTTACTACCAAAAGTTAAAGCACATGGTAAGATTCTGTTCCTCTCCTATTGATTCCAGTTTTCCACCATGTTGTGAATTACTGTTTCCAATCCCTTTTTTTTTTTTGCTTTATTTACTGTATCAGATATTTGTTTTGCTCGTCTAATGTTTCATGATAAATAGGTCTTGGACAAAATGCATGCTCGAGGTAGTGGTCCGCGTGTCATGTTAACTAGACAACCAACAGAAGGGAGAGCTAGGAATGGAGGTTTGGCATCTTTTAATTACTATTTTCAACTTCTCCTCAGTGTAAGAAGTACTGCATGTTTAGGTAGCTGTCTATGTCCCAGGACTACGAGTAGGAGAAATGGAACGTGATTGTTTGATTGCTTATGGTGCTAGCATGCTGATTTTTGAACGCTTAATGATCTCAAGCGATCCTTTTGAAGTTCAGGTACTTTTTCTTGTTTGTATTCCTGTCTTGCCCTTTGTAATTGCATACTTCTAAATTATTGTTACGACGAATGGAGTAGAAGCATTTTCTTTTCAAGTACTAAACATACTCGCTCTTTGGTGATAATGCACAACATGGTTTCATTCTTGTAATTTTGAAGATTGTGAAGAAAAATTATTGTAAAAAGGGATTTCAAAATGGGTTTGTGAGACTATTCCATCCATAGGCTGCAGACTCTAAAGATGAAAAGATGGAGATGACGCCCTATTTAGTGATAACAAATTTTAAATCTTTTGGGTCTTTCTGATGTGATTTAGTAGTTTATTTTTGAGACTTTGCAGACTCTTTGTGTACTTGAATGTTATTTTCTTTAATAGTTAATCCTTTTTTCTCTTTCATATTGATGCTGATTTTTAATATTGTGTATTTTATATATATCATGCACTTCACCTCACCTAAGCCTTCGCCTTTTTTACCTTGATAAAAGATCACTGCACTTTTAGTGTGGTTCACGCTTTTAAACACACTAGAGGTTGTTGTCTAGCATACATTATGTGCCTCTTTGGTGGGAGTTTTAAAAGTTCCTTCATTCTTATTTTCACAAGATCGTATAGTTACTTATAAGGCCTAGTGTGAGACTCAGCCTCGAGCACGAGGCTTTATTCCCATCGTGTGCAAGAAGTGGTTTATTTTTCTTAGAATAAATCAATAATCATAAGAATAAAGCAATTAGTCATAACCATGGTACTATTCTGAACGGTTGATGTTGATAATTTTGTGTATACTTCATAAAAGAAAATGATAATATTGTGTATACCTCCATATAGCTGACAGTGCTCCCCACTTTTTGGCACAGGTCTGCAGAGTTTGTGGTTTGTTGGGATATTACAACCACAAGCTAAAAACAGGAATCTGCTCCTCGTGTAAAAATGGAGATAATATCTCCACCATGAAACTTCCATATGCGTGCAAGCTCTTAATCCAGGTTGGTAGTTTTTTTTTTTCCGATTATCTCAAAGACATGTTTGCATATGTATTTTCCTGTCTTTTTTTTAAGGCTTGTCGTAGGTTTTATTATATCTAGTTTGATTTTCTGTTGATAGTAAATGTGAAATATATCATAGAAGGTAGGTACTAGGTATTCTGCCATTTTATGGATTGCCACGTTTACAGAACTTAACTGTGACGTGAAGTAGAAATACTCATTACTACTTTAACTAAAGGAACGTGCAAATATTAGGAAGTCCCAAACCTTATCACTAAAGACCATGACTGATCTTTTTTTTTTTTAACAAGAAATGAAACTGAGAAATATAGCAATTCTCTGTTATATTCATTATGAGAAGAAAAGGGTTTCTTAAATAAGAGAAACATCTATTTACAAGTAAGGAAATAAATTTCCAGCAATATAATACAATAAATACAAATATATTGATTGACCATAAAGGAAAATAACCAAAAATAACCAACACTCCCCCTCAAGCTGGTTCGAAGATGTCTTCCATCGCCAGCTTGTTAATCATCTTGTCAAATTTCAACTTTGGGAGCCCTTTTGTTAACACATCAGCAATTTGCTCTGTCGTAGGAAGATAGGGAATGCATATTACTCCTGCATCAATCTTCTCTTTTATGAAGTGTTTATCAACTTCGATATGTTTTGTCCTATCATGAAGGACTGGATTATGGGCAATGGAAATTGCTGCTTTATTGTCACAATAAATTCGCATAGGTATCTTCTGAGAAAATTTTAATTCTTCCAATAGTCTCTTTATCCATATACCCTCACAAATACCATGGGCTAAGGCCCTAAACTCAGCTTCAGCACTACTTCTAGCCACTACACTTTGTTTTTTGCTCCGCCAGGTAACTAGATTTCCTCCAACAAAGGAACAGTAGCCAGAAGTAGATCTTCTATCTGTGGTGCTACCTGCCCAATCAGCATCAGTATAAACTTCAACATTCACATGACCATGCTTCTTAAACAATATACCTTTTCCAGGGGTACCTTTCAAGTATCTTAGAATTCTATAAACAGATTCAAAGTGAGTTGATCCTGGTGCATGCATAAATTGACTTACCATACTAACTGCAAATGCAATGTCAGGACGTGTGTGAGACAAATAAATGAGTCTTCCCACAAGTCTCTGATATCTTTCTTTGTCTTTTACCTCACTTTCTGTTGCAGCTTGTAATTTTAAATTGGGTTCAACTGGAGTTTCTGCTGGTCTACAACCAAGTAATCCTGTTTCTTCAAGTAAGTCAATGATATATTTTCTTTGGTTAACGAGGATACCACCTTTTGACCTAGCAAATTCCATTCCTAGAAAATACTTCAAGACACCCAGGTCTTTAATTTGGAATTCATTTGCTAACCTTTCTTTCAAGATAGTCAAGCCTGCTTCGTCATTCCCTGTAAGAATAATGTCATCAACATACACTATTAAGATGACAATTTTGTCATTTCCAGTATGTTTATAAAACATAGTATAATCTGCTTGACTTTGGATAAATCCATAGTTCGTGACTGCTCTTCCAAACCGTTCAAACCACGCTCTAGGAGACTGTTTAAGGCCATATAATGATTTCTTTAACCTGCAAACTCTGTTAATCCCAAAGTGTTCTTCAAAACCAGGTGGTAAGTCCATAAATACCTCTTCTTCAAGTTCCCCATTGAGAAATGCATTCTTCACATCAAGTTGATAAAGGGGCCAATCTGCATTAACAGCAATAGATAATAGAACTCTAATGGAGTTGATCTTAGCAACGGGGGCAAACGTTTCTTGATAATCAATTCCATAAGTCTGAGTGAAGCCTTTAGCCACAAGTCTGGCTTTGTATCTTTCAACACTACCATCGGATTTGCACTTTATAGTAAACACCCACTTGCAACCTACTGTCTTCTTATCATTTGGTAATTCCACTATGTCCCATGTGTGATTTTGTTTAAGAGCGTTCATCTCTTCCATAACTGCTAACTTCCAATTCGAATCATTTAGAGCTTCCTGTATATTCCTTGGAACAAACAAATTATTTATCCTGGAGGTAAACACTCTATGACTATCGGACAATTTGTGGTAAGACAGATAGTTTGCAATAGGATATTTGGTGCAATTTCTGATACCTTTCCTATGGGCTATTGGAATATCAAGATCAAGTATATCAGATGAACTATTATGAATAGATGAAGAAGTAGGAATAGAGGATCTGTTACCTGGATCTTCAGGTTCATTCATCGGAGTATTAGATTGGTTTTGTGATAAGTCTACTGTCTGGTCCTGATTCTTTTGATTCACTGCCCTTCTAGTATAAACCTGAAGTTCAGGATTTCGATCAGTTAGATCTCTTTGTAGTGTTTCTCCCCTTGACGAAGAATTTTCCATACTTGGCATTGAAGAACTAGAACTAGTAACCTCAGGACTAATGATGGTAGGAAGGGGAGAAATATCCCAGAAATTATCTTCTAAGTTAGGTATTATCTCCCCCTGAAGAGAATTTTGGTGAAAAAAGGATTGATTTTCGAAAAAGGTGACATCCATACTTTCAAAATATTTTCTGTTCACGGGATCAAAACATTTATAAGCTTTCTTCTGGGAGACATACCCCAAAAAAATACATTTAACAGCCCGAGGATCGAATTTAGACCGAGAAAAGCTAGGAATGTGAACATAAGCAGTACACCCAAAAACTTTGATCGGTAAATCAGAAAATAGGCGGACAGTGGGAAAAAAACTTTTAAAATGATCCAGAGGGGTTTTGAAATCCAAAATTTTTGTAGGCATTCGATTAATAAGGTATGCAGCTGTGAGGACTGCTTCTCCCCACAAATAAGAGGGAACATGCATAGAGAACATAAGGGTACGAGCAACATCAAGTAAATGTCTATTCTTCCTCTCAGCAATACCATTTTGTTGGGGAGTGTCCCGACACGTAGATTGATGAACAATTCCTTTCATTTGTAAGAAATCAGTTAAATATTCATTAAAATATTCAGTGCCATTGTCAGAGTGCAGAATGTTAATTTGAGTTTGAAACTGAGTTTTAATCATATTATAAAACTGAATAAACACATCTTTCACTTCTGACTTTTTTGTTAAAAGATAAATCCAAGTTAAACGGGTGTGATCATCAATGAACGTGACAAACCACCGTTTTCCAGTATGAGTCAAAACCTTAGACGGACCCCAAACATCACTATGAATTAAGTAAAAGGGTGCAGAAGACTTATAGGGTTTGGGCAAATAAGTGGATCGATGATTTTTTGCAAAGATACAACTTTCGCAATGAAAAATAGAACAATCAATTCCTTTAAATAAATCAGGGAACAAATACTTTAAGTAGAAAAAAACTGGGATGTCCTAGTCTATGATGCCAAAGCATTATAGTTTCTTTAACAGAGGAAGAACTAACACTACTCAAGCCTTGAACTTTTTTATGACTAGATGAAGATTCATCAAAGTAGTAGAGACCATCGAGCATCCTAGCACGTCCAATCATCTCCCCCGAGTCCTGATCCTGAAAAATGCAATGGGAGTCAAAAAAGGTAACACGGCAATTAGCATCCTTAGAGATTTTACTAACAGATAACAAATTACAGGTTAATTTAGGAACATGGAGGACAGAGTGTAAATGAATGAGTGAGGTCAATTTAATAGTTCCTTTTCCTGCAATAGAAGAGAAACTACCATCGGCAATTCGAATTTTTTCATGACCGTACACAGGGGAGTATGATGCAAATAGTTTGGAGGAACTAGTCATATGGTCAGAGGCTCCGGAATCGATAATCCACGGAGAGGAATTGGAACAAGAGAAGGCTTGAGGATAATTACCTGTTTGTGCCAAGGAAACACTAGGATTACCAGATGATGAAGTGGCCTTTAGCAGTTTCAGGATTTGATCAACTTGCTCTTTGTTGAATGGATTAGAATCAACAACATTAGCACTGGATGGATGTTGGGTGGTGCTTTTCTCACCATGCTTACTCTTCCAGTTTGCTGGTTTTCCATGGATTTTCCAACACGTATCACGAGTATGCCGAGGTTTGTTACAGTAATCACACCAGACACGAGGCTTTTCATGGGTCCTGTTTGATTGATCAGAAGCCTTGTGTGCTGTAGCTTCAACCACCAAAGCAGAACTTTCAACTGAATCATTGGGCTTCTTCCCAATCATAACATTCCGGCGGCTCTCTTCCCTGCGCACTTCAGAAAAAACTTCATTAATAGTTGGGAGATTTGTTTTACCAAGTATTCTGCCTCTAACCTCATCAAACTCAACATTGAGGCCAGCCAAGAATTTGTAGATACGACCATCCTCAACTATTTTCCTGTAGTGTGTTTGATCCTCCGTAGACTTCCATTCATATGCATCAAAGAGATCAAGATCTTGCCATATCCTTTTTAGGGAGTGAAAGTATTGTGTAATTGAGTTACCTCCTTGTCGTATGTCACCTAGCTTGAGATTCAGCTCAAATATTTGTGACTGATTTCCCAAATCTGAATACATCTGAGTTACGCTCTCCCATAATTCCTTTGCAGTAGAGTAACACATATAGTTACAACTAATGTCTTCTATCATGGAATTAACTAGCCAAGTCATAACCATGGAGTTTTCAGCATCCCACACCGCAAATGAAGGATCATCTTTGGCGGGTGGTATTGTATCTCCAGTAAGATACCCAATCTTTCCTTGTCCACGGATATACATTCGAACACTTTGGGACCAACGAAGAAAGTTGTCTCCATTAAGTCGAATGGTTGTAATTTGGACAGTAGGACTGTTGGGATGAATGCAGTTATCTAATACTTTGGGAATCGAAGCCTTATTTTCTGCCATTATTCTGAAAAACAGAGACAAATCAAACCCACAAAAAACAGAACACAACCAGTAGCCTAACAAAGCAGACAGCCAAAAACAGGGCACAAAAAAACGAAGGCAACCGAAGGCAAAAAACAGGGGAATGGTCGGCGTCGAGGACGGCGGCGGTCGGCGTCGAGGACGAAGGCGGTCGGCGTCAAGAGCAGCAGCGGTCGGCGTCGATGGTCTGTCTGATGTGAGGGAGCCAAACGCGAATGCAAAACGCGAAGCAAAAAACGCAAATCTGTCTGATGCGAGGGAGCCAAACGCGAATGCAAAACGCGAAGCTTGAAGCCCAATGGGAGGCGACTTGGTCTGTCTTCGGCTCTGGGTGAGGAAGGACCGAAAAACAGCGGCGGCGGCGGCGGTATTAGTCGGCGGCGGCTGCTAGGTCATAATATTAGGGTTTCTAGCTCTGATACCATGAGAAATATAGCAATTCTCTGTTATATTCATTATGAGAAGAAAAGGGTTTCTTAAATAAGAGAAACACCTATTTACAAGTAAGGAAATAAATTTCCAGCAATATAATACAATAAATACAAATATATTGATTGACCATAAAGGAAAATAACCAAAAATAACCAACAGAAACTTTTCATTGATAAATGAAAAGAGACTAATGCTCAAAAGATACAAACTCCACGAGGGAGTGAAACAGGAATAAAAAAATACAAAGTAAAATTAAAATCAAACCAATTAAACATTAAACTTGAAGAGAAAACCCAGAAAAAGACTTTAAAATAAAACACCAAGATGAAGTTTTGAAACGAGTAGACTCGGAATGATCAAGCCAATGAAAGATCCAGTGAAACCTATCCAACCATAAAACTGATAAAGAGGCTAAAACCGCCCGACTCCTTTCTCCTGGAACTCCCCCGACTCCTTCTTTTGGCTTTTTTCGTGCGTTAACTAACAGGGAGTCTTCGGATGTGATGGCTTTGTTATCACTCATTAGTGAGTTCAGGTTTTATCCCATGAGGGGGGATGTTCGTATTTGGAGTCCTTGTCAGTCCAGAGGCTTTTCCTGTCGTTCTTTTTTTCACTGTTTGGTTAACCCCACTTCTTCGGGGGAGCCCTTGCGTGAGTCTTTCTTCTCCTCTTTATGGAAGGTTAAGGTTCCGAAGAAGGTTAAGTTCTTTGTGTGGCAGGTCTGGCATGGACGGATTAACACCTTGGATCGGATTTTGGCCAGAGGTTCTCCTTTGGTTGGGCCTTTTTGTTGTATTCTGTGCAGGAAGGCGGCTGAGGACCTGGATCATATTCTTTGGAACTGTGAATTTGCTCGTGCTGTTTGGTGCTGTCTCTTTGGGGAGTTTAACCTGTCTTTTGTCAGGCCTCAGGATGGTAGAGAGTTGGTTGTGGAGCTTCTTATGTTCCCGCCTTTTCGTGAGAAAGGGTTGTTTTTGTGGCAGGCCGGGGTTTGTGCTGTTTTGTGGATCTTGTGGGGGGAGAGAAATAATCGAATCTTTAGGGGGCGGGATAGATCAGTTCAGGAAGTGTGGTCCCTTATTAGATTTTATGTTTCTCTTTGGGCTTCGGTGTCGAAGTTTTTTTGTAATTATTCTCTAGGAATTATCTTGCTTGATTGGAGCCCCTTTTTCTAGGGTGGTTCCCTCTTTTTGTGGGCTTTCTTTTTGTATGCCCGTGTATTCTTTCATTCGTTCTCAATGAAAGTTCGGTTAATTATAAAAAAAAAAGATAAAAGAGGCTAAAACCGCAATAAGAATCTTCTTTTGCAATGAGGAAGAGACTGCCAAAAGCCAAGGAGTTGACTGATCTTAATTGCCCTTTTTCCTGCTACTGGAACCGTGTTCTATCAGCAATAGAAACTTCTTTGTTATTTGAATTACGGCTATGTTTACTCATAAGGTCTGCGGCTCCAAAGTCTATTCAGAAGTCTCTCTTAAAAAATCAATAGGAGGAAGGTTGAATTTTGGAAGAAGAAACAATTTCATTGATGAATGAAATAAAGGAGATAAAACTTCGAGCACCTAAAGGTGTATTACACAAAAGTTATCCAATTGGAAGAGGAAGGTTGAATAGTTTTACCTGAGGCCAAAGAATAAATAATACCTTGATTAGCTGGCTTAACAAATGTTCCAGGCAAGGATTTTTAACTTCTCAATTTATTCTTTATTGAACTGAAGTTCATCAGAGGGCTACTAGTTGGAATGAGTAGGAAGAAACCTGACTTTGTTCGTCCTTTACTGGACCAATTCCTATGGTTATTTCTAGAATTTGAGGGTTTTCTATAAAGCTTCCAATATTTTTCCCTTGGTATGTCTTGGTTATTTGCTGCAAGAGCACAGCAACGAATCTTTATCGGTGGGTTAAGTTTAACTAAACCGCCCCTTCTTCATTCCCTTCCACTCGTTGTATAAACAGTTAGTTTCCAACAAAATTTTCAGCTAATTAGCTCGTTAGCTACAAAATAATATACACTTAGTATTTTAATTATAGTTCTACGTTCTAACACCTACCCTAATGGCTAATAGTAAGTTAACAAAACTTGCACACACCAACTCCAGTTAATGATGAGGATAAATATGCTATTAATTTCTGGGTTAAATTACAAGTTTAGTTCGTAAACTTTTTAAGTTTGTGTCCAATTGGTCCCTAAACTTTAAAAAAAATCTCTAATAGGTCTTTAAACTTTCAATTTGGTGTCTAATAGGTCCTTGAATTTTCAATTTTATGTCTAATAAGTGCTTGTCCTATTAAAATTATTATTCCCCAGACTTCTCAATATTTTTAGCACATTTCTGGGGGATTTATAAGCTGGAGAATAAGGCACTGGGAGGCTTCCTTTTTAAGACTGCTCTATGATATTGAGTGCTAGGACCTATTAAAATTATAGCAAACACTCAAATTATTGTGTGTGAGAAGTTCTAAAAATTATTCAATAGTTCCTTGAATTTTTTAATTTTGTTTGACAACTTTAGAAAATGTTTGATAGTGCTTATTCTATTAAAATTATTCACCATAATTTTAATTATGGTCTAATAAGTGCTTGTCCTATTCAACATATTTTAAAATTCACAAATCTTTTGGACACAATTGAAAGTTTAAGGTTCTATTAGACATTGGATTCAATTTTAAATCTAATAGATCAATTAATTTTTAAAATTTTTAAATATGTCAATGACCTATAAGACAAAAAATTGAAAGTTGAAGAACCTATTATATATTTTAAAGTCCAAAGTCCAGGAACTTATTAGATGCAAAATTAATAGTTCAAAGACCTATTAGACACTCCAAAAAAAAAAAAAAAAAAAAGTAAACACTTTTTAAATTTGGTTCATACACAAATTTGAAAGTTATGGGACTAAATTTGTAATTTAACCTAACTTCTTTCATATGGTTAATGAATATTGATCAAGATAATGACTTGTCAGTTATTGTGTTTTCTCTATAATTGTTATCTGTTCTCTTACAAATGTTAGAAAATTCACCATAATTGGTTTCTATATGCAGGAACTTCAATCTATGAATATCGTTCCTCGCCTAAAACTAGCAGAAGCATGATCAGCATCAAAACCACGATTCAAACGAGTCGAGACTGTACATAGACAAAAATATTGGAAAACCATTTTTGCAGTCAACTGTATTCACGCTATTCTGGAGGTTGCATCACACAGGATAAAATATGAGGCCTTTCGGATTCCCCCCTCCACTGGAACAGCTTTTAGTTTGCTAGCTAACTCGTCGTCTCTTTACAACAGGTCTTGCTGCTATAATTTATCATCCGACTCGGTGTCGCACGTTCACAACAAAATGTCACCAGGAGGCAAATGCATTTCTGCTATTCTTATGCACATAAGTTTGATAGAGAAATGTCAATGACCGGTTTTCAGGGAATGTCGTATTATTGGGTGAGATCATGTTATTTTACAAGATTACTAAGTTATGCAGTTGAAAATGAAAGATTCTCATCTCAGCGGCTGCTTGAATTTTAGTGTTAGCTATAAACTTGTATTTGTACATTTGATCCATAGAATTCTTGTTATGCCGATCAACCACCATCCTGAATGAAAAAATTTCACAGGAAGTTTGGCAGTGAGTCAGTGACAACAAGACGGAGGAATTCAGCAGGTGAGAATAGATAGTTTCATCTTTCTTACTTTTAGTTCATTTAGATTAAGGTTGAACGCATGTTACTAAATGTTTTTTACAATGCCACTCCGAACATAGTTCGGTGGATAAAGCATCAATTATCATCTCAAAGATTAATTATTTTTGGGAGGATTGTTGGGTGGGTAATAACCTCTGTTCTGTTTTCTCGCGGTAATATCATATTTCGAGTAAAAAGTTGCATTTTGTGGCTTCGATTTTACCTTCATTGAATCCTTCCTCGTCTTTATCTTTGGGTTTTTGTTGCGCTCTTACCGATAGAGAAGGGAGAGAGGTGGTAGATCTTCTTTCTATTTTTCGAGACATGGTTGTGCCTTGTGGAAGGAGAGACCTTAGGTTTTGGTACCCTGATAGGTCAAGAGACTTTTCTTGTCGGTCTTTCTTTCACCTTTTGATTACCCCTTCTCCTTCCCCTTCGCACTCAGCTTTCTCCTCGCTCTGGAAGGTGAAAATTCCTAGGAAAGTCAAGTTTTTTGTGTGGCAAGTTTTACATGGGAGAGTCAACACTTTGGACCGGGTTCAGCATCATTTCTCTTTGGTGTTGTCCCCGCAATGGTGCGTTCTTTGTAGGAGCCAGCTTGAGGATATGTATCATCTACTTTGGGGCTGTCAGTTTGCTCATTTGTTGTGGTCTCGGTGGCTGCAGTCGTTTAGGTTTTGCTTGTCTTGGAACATGGATTGTTATGTTGTGGTGGAGGAGGTGCTTCTAAGCTCGCCCTTTCATGCAAAGGACAAAGTCTTGTGGCACGCGAGCTTCTTCGCCATTTTGTTGGGTATTTGGCTTGAGCGTAATAATAGGATTTTTCAGGATGTGGAGAGGTCTTGTAGTGAGGTTTGGGAGGTGGTGAGGTTTAATGCCTCGTTGTGGGCTTCGGTCACGAAGTTTTTTTGTAATTATGACATTGGTTTGCTTTTGTTGGATTGGAATTTTTGTCTGTAGCTAGTTCTTAGACCCACTTTTGGTTGGGCTTGTTTTTTGTATGCCCTTGTTTCTTTCATCTTTCTCAAAAATCATCTCAAAGATTAATGATTTGATTTCTACCCCAGCAATGGTTTAATTTAAAAAAAAAAAAGAAAAAAAGAATGTTTTATAATCCATTTGTTTACTCTTTTTTTTTTTAAGTTTTGGAAAATATGTTCGATAAAAATTTTAATAAATGTATTTGGGATTAAATTTTTATGACAAGTTTTAAAATTAGGTTTCTATTTTTTAAAAAATCTCACTTTTTTCTTCACATACCATCTTTCTCTCTTTTAATATATTCTATTTTTAAATGTCTCACTTTTTTTTTTATTCAGTTTAAATGTCCGCTTCAACTTACCTTTCTCTCTCAAACACATCTGTTTTTAAATTTTATTTTCTTTTTCCCTCTAAAATTTATCTCCCTCTTAAACTTCTCTCCCCAGCATACTTTTCTCTCTACAATTTTTTTTAGAACTCTCATTCTCCCTCTAAAAAATATTTCTCTTTAAAATTCCTAACATATCTATAAGGTTGAAAAAAAAAATTCTAACCTTTTATTACCTTCGAAATTTGTTTCTCTCTTAACTCATCCGTCTTTCCTTTTTTTCCACTTCTCATTAGTATTATAATTTTTTGGAAGATATCTTATAAAATTTTAAGGAGTCAATTTTTATTATGCTGATTAAAAAGTGATCATTTTAATTTGATCATTTTTGTATGATTGATAAAAAAAAAAAAATTATCATTAAACAAAATTTTGTTTCTTTTTTAAAAAAACAGAAAAATATTATCCATCAATTTTTGCTTTACAATTTTTTTTTTCAAAAGAGAACTAAATGCAGTTGCTAAACATGCTTAAATTTTGTTTTTAAAAAGCTAACCAAAAATCAAAAACTTTCTTTTAAGTTTTTCAGTACCCTTTAGATGAATTTAAACTACAGATGTTAAACGAAACTTGTACCAACCTGGACGATCTAATTTTTCAATATTGATCTACGTATACATCCAGGCTTTCATTTGCTCAATCTGCAATGGAAGTAGCAACCTTATATTCTAATTTCTAACCATAGAAGCAAAGCTTATATTCAAAATGTCGATATTACTTCATCTTGACGTATGAGAAACTATGAAAAGGATAATACCAAGAAAATGTCAATGGAAATTGACTAAAATTATTATCCTAGACTTGGCCATTAATAATGTGTCTGCCCCAGAATTTTATGTTGAAATTCATGCCTTTTTAAAATTGGGAAGAACCCACGAGCCTGGGAGATTTTCAAAATACTCATGCTTCTCAAAAAAAACAGTGTTCTGTTTCTCTTTAGATTTGGTTTGGTTTGATATTTTTAGAGTCGAATGGTTCTGAAAGAAAACAAAAAAGGTTTTATTATTCGGTCAAAATTTAAATTTACGCATTTCTCGAGTAGTTTAGAGGCTTAATTATGAAATTTTACAGGAATTACCTCTCGCCATTCAACTTAATAAAAAGATGTACAGTCCCCAAGTTTCATTCCATCCTGGAATAATAAATGAATATTTGAATTCAGCAACCGACAACACAAATACTTGAATAAAAAATTTGGAAAAGAAAATTGTGATCGAGGTTAAAATTTAAATTACCTTTAGAGACCCTGCATTAAAATCTTAGACCTTGGAGATAAAAGAGCATGTTTATCGAATAGAGCGAAACTCGACCTCGTAATACGATTCTTCGTTACCTCATTAAAGAAGTTGATTCTTAGTATCATAATTTAGAAAAAGTTTCTTTTATAAATAATTCTTCAATGTTATTGGATCACATTCTTAATGATGCTAATGTGGCTAATAACGAATTGAAGCAACGCCTAGCATAGAAGATTTTCCCTCATAACTCTGCATGATTGGGATTTTTACACAAGGTGTCTAATATTAACAATGGCTATTTTATTTGACTTCCATCTATTTATGTGTTCATACTTCATATTGATACCACATATCAAAACAAAATAATCTCAGAGTTGTGATATATCTTTTTGAGAAAAATACACACATACTTCTAGAACTAATGCTTGTATTACATATTTACCTCATAAATAACTCTGAAGACGCCAACTTATAATTCCAAGCTAGTTTCTCTGAAAGCAGGAACATTTGCCATATTTGCAGTTTGGTTGTCTGTCAAAGGGAGGAGCTCTCCCAAGTGTAAGCTCTTTATGACCCATTTTGCAGACTGTAACAAGTCAAAGAACAAAAGAAACTGATTTATTTCTTTGAATAGTAGAGTGCTTTATCTTTTAATTATTCAACCAATACGATTATGAAGGGCAAGCAAATTGGTTACTACCATCAAGGGTATCCCTTGTTCCAAGGCGCATTGCTTCAAGTGACGGGACGCCTTGTACTCATCCTCAACTACGATGACTCCGACTGAAAGCTTCTCTTTATTTACACTCTTCACTAACCACTGTAGGGTCTTGAATACCTGTCCACCTCCATGCTGGGTAAACCAATGATTAAAAAAGACTGAAGTGGTCAGGTCCAAGTAATGCGTACATTATCAAATGATATGCAAAGTGATTGTTTGAAAAGAATGTTTCATTAATAAAATGACATGATACTAAGGTTCAATCGTTCGTCGCTCTGATTTGTGATAATAACATCTAAATGAATAAATTTCGGTAGACAAAAGAACAGGGAGATTCAAATTTGTATGCATTATATATATACATATATATAAACTTGGTAGAGATACATGCATTTCATTACCGAAAGAGAGGATGGACAAAATGGTAAGGAGATGAGCGAGCAATAGAAATAAAAAATTGCTGACATCTCTAGTCGAATTTTGTCTAACTATCACTCACCATCCTTCTGTAATTTATTTTCGTTTTGTTTATTACGACTAATGGAGGGCTTGTTTTTAAAGCTCCCGTCCCTACGAGTCACAGATAGAATCCCCCATGACTTTTTCAATAACTCTTAGTCTTTATACAATCTTTTCTGATAAAGAAAAAAATGAGAAAGAAATAGGTTTTGAATCTCATTACAGGTGTTGCAATTAGTCTTGAATTTCCAAACTCCAATTATAGCAGCAAACTTGTAGAAAAGATTTTTTTTTTCTTTTAAGAATTCAACAATAAGTGGAGTGGAAGGATTCGAACCTCTAACTTATTGGTTAAGAATATATGTCTTAACCAGTTGAGTTATACTTAGGTTTGCCTTGTAAATAAGATTAAATGCCTACATCTCCATGAATATTTTAAATTTTTTCCAATAACAAAGGAAATCATGTTACCTCAAGTCATTGTTATGCATAAACATGGTATGTATAACCATAACAACTTAACCAGTACAGTTGATGAACTCGGTCGTTGAATAAATTGATGGCCAGAAAGATAAAGATGAAGTCAGCTTCAAGAATCAGTAAAAGGAGAAAAACTTTACCTCTAATACCTTCGTCAATTTGGTGCAGAAGCCTTGTTTCCCATGAAGCATGATTCCAACATTCTCAAATATATATCTTCGACTACTGTGTCTAATTGATCTTCCCATTTGAGTACAATCAGCTTGATTTGATATAATCATGTACCTTAATAGGAAAAAAGAAAAATCAAATAAGACACAGAAAAAAGAAAAATCAAATAAGACACAGAAAAAAGAAAAATTACAAGTACAAAGGACCAACCAAGAATAGCTATGTATATAAAAAAAAATTATAACCAATTAAAATGCCTTTTAGTGGCGCAGCTCCATTCCCCAAAAAATACATGGGCACAAAATGAAATGCATGTTCATTCTCTGAAGAACAGCCAGACTGAAAGGTGAAGTGCATTAAACCCATGAAAATGCTAATCCACCCATGCCTCCATTCACGAATTAATAAGCAGCAGCATAAAAGATCTTTCTTACTGCAAACATCAGATTTAGTTTTTCATGTTTAACCTTTAACCAATATGGTTGAATGCCAATCTCCGTTAGAACTCATAAGAGCCAGCATCGCAAGAGCTGGTCTCAGCCAAAAAATAATATCATTGGTTGACAGAATTCAATAAATTCCAGATGCTTATGTGCCATGCCAAGTCACATGCAGACAACTGCTACGAAAATAATATGGCGGCACTTATGGAATTGGAAAACTTCTTTATATTAGTCCATTTTAAAAGATATGCTTGCATAAACGTGTTACTTTATCCATAACGGTTGCTTGAACCCTTCATCGTAGAGTTTGTGTGCATTAACATTTCTAGGTGTCGTTCAATATCCAAATGAAGTTTTTCCATTTGCACTCTGATAGGCCCATAATCAGATCTACATAAGCTAGATGGAGAAGAAAAGCAATGGAGTTCTGAGTACATACACAGAGCAACAGGGAAGAAGCTTCGAGAAATTACGGTGGGTAGAGTTTGATGACTAGCTAGTCTGTAACCTAGTTAGTAATCTATTTTAGTGTTTTAAAAACGCCTCAGCTCCTTATCTCTAATCTAAACACGCATAGATTTACTTTTGAATTCTACTCGAAAAAATCTCATATATGATATAATGAGGAAGTTTTTATAAACCTACAAATCCATACCTCTAGTAATTGTTACAACCTAACTAGTTAGCCTCATTGTACTTGTCTGTGGTTCCCATTCCTCATTTATTGCTTGAGGTGGTTTGGTGTTGTTTACCGTGTAATCTAGTTTTCCTCACCTACCATTTCCTTAATTTAGTGTGATTAATCTGATTAATCTTGTCAATCCTGTCCGTTGACTTTCTTGTATTTGTTGTAACCTCTCCTATTTAAAGGAGTAGTTCAGTGTTGAAGCAAGTGAAAACATCTTCCAGAATTTCCTTTAACTTCGTGCTCTGTTTTCTCCTCTGCTTGTTGTTTCATATTTCCACTGTAATGCTTCCTTCGAACAAAAAATAGTATTCTCATAATTAGTTATCAGTCTACTCTCCGGCTCTAATTTAGGTCAACTCCTCTTCAAAATATTTCACCTATTAGATAGAGCTCTACAACGGATCACATGGTAGAAAAAGTGATGATGCTAATCACTCTTTTCTCAGACACTTACGAAAAACCATCTAGCCTCTCCCAATCATACTTTTAAAGACGTCACTTGTCTAATAGAGATCTACCATGGACCATATTATTGAGATTACCAAGGTTCACCACTTTTGTTCAGCATTTTGAAAATTTCATCCATGAAATTGTCTCTAAGGCACAATCTTTGGTCTTTTGGGGCATTCCTCTTCTACATCTTTCATTCCTCTGTTTGTTTACAACATTGTTTCATTTCCTTCACAAATCATCATCAACAGAATTTACAGGGGGGGGAATGTCATGGCCCTGTAAAGAAACAATTGGATTTCCTTTATATTTTTGTAATATCAGTTGTGTATTAGCTGTCTAGTCTATATTTATGTTTAGTATTGTTAATATTTACATGTGTAGTTCTTTTCTCTTATTTGTAGATGGTCTTTTTCTTATATACATACCTTGTATTTGATTCATAAGATAGTAGAAAATATAATATTCTTTTCTTCTCCAAAATCAAGCGAAACACAAGTATTAGAATAACTTACTTCCACGGTGGTAACATGGAACCAGCTGCAATGGAATCTGTAAGCCAACTGACATTGACTATAGGGGCATTCACCGCACACCCATACAAGAATTTTGTTGTTTGGAGCTAAAACAAACAGGTAAAATTAATCAGATCAATAAAGTTATAAACAAAAAATAATGACAACAGTAATTTAAAAAAAAACTCATCATCAAATGGTAATAGAATGTTTATATTGGTTATTAAATAACATTAGAATCTAACTGGATTATTATTATAAAAACAAAAGGCAACAACAAAAGGAATGAAACTGCCAAAAGCATTTATTATTTAAGTAAAGAATGATATTAGTTATAGTGAACCAACCTTCTTTGAAGACAGAACAACAGGAGGCCCTTTACAGTTTGATTTTGACATCTTTTTCCCCTTTGAACTTGGACAGGGAATGTCAGGAAGAACCATACCCCCGTTATTCCATACTAATCCTTCAATATCCTTTACTTTACGACTAGAAAATCCTGTTACCAAGAACTGTATGCCTTGAAATATTAATATCTTCCTGCTCTTACTACGACTCTTGAGATAACCTTTACCATCACGACGAGATACTAAGCATTGATTAGAAAACTTCCGTCTTTTACTAGTTCTGAGAGCAGAATCTGCATTTCAAGGAAAAGGAAATTTATTCATGAATACATAGTAAATCAAATCATATAAATAACACCAATAATATTCCAACCCTTACAATTTTTAGGTGAAGGTTGTACTTTCTGAAGGTCCTGGTTTTCTTGAGGCTGATCATTAGCTTCAGAGAAACGAACTCTCTTTTGCACCAACGTACATGGCTCAAGTGAATTCTTACTTTCAAATTGCATCTTCAAGATGTTTCTGACCTTTTGAGGATCAGACATAGTTTCGGTCCTTGAACTTTGAAGATGATCTTTCTTGATAGAGGGTTTCTTCATTATAGGTTTAGATACCTGCAGACTCTGATTTAAGATACCAGGAGTTATCCTTTTCTTTACTGACTGAACAAGGAACTTGCTCCCATCACCTGCAACTTCGTCACTTTTACTTTTCAGTTCTGTAATTTCCGCAAATAAATTGTGGTTGGCATCAGTTTGGCAGTCCTCCAAAATATCCCTATTTCTAGATTTTGAAGTAGTCCAAGAGGGTAAAGTCTCCACAAAATTTCTTTTGCAAGGAAGCCTGGTGCAATCCAGACGAGAATCCAATGATAACAGACTCATATCGCCTTGTAGTTGATGTGAATAATTGTTGTCAAGTTTTCCCCCTTCCAAATCAACATGAGTGGGCAAAATTGTGCTGTAAGTCTTAAGTGAAGTCGATTGCCTTCTAATTGAGGGCCTAGGACTTCCAATATCCACAGAGGTACCTAAGCATTCTTTCGTAAAATCTTTTCCTTCATTCAGATTCTGTTTAGCACAAGCAGTGTCCAACGAAATGCTGCATGGAACAAAAGAACAAAGAGGATCAACCAAGGATAGGCTACATTTCACAACATCTTCAGTTGCCGGCAAACCCTCATCACATTTTTCATCTAAATGACCAAAAGGTACACTTGACTGTGAAGCAACTTGGAACTTAGATTCACATCTTTTCACACAAGAGTTCTCATCTGGAGCTATATCGGCGGATTCAGAAAGAAAGCTTGTCTCATTAACAAACATCGAAGGAATTGTTTTGCCATCACCATTTTGTCTTAACTGTCCAGAAACATCTACTTCCTTACAAAAGGAAATGGAAGAGGTAAGACACGATAAGAGTAACAAATAGATGAGAAAAAAAATTGATTATACTAACAAAAAGGAAATGAACGGGGATGGAGACCATTATAGTGACTATTAAAATGAAACACTTGATTGTATAACTATGCATCGAAAGTGGAAATGAAACTTGTAGACCTCAATAAATTAAAACTGGAGAAGAACAAATTTTTTGGGGTAAGGAAGTTACATCAATGAGAAATGCTATATGCAACCCTCCACATTGAAGGGATTTATAGCAATAAGAGTGCATAAAAAGTTACCAACACCTTCCTCCCTTATATTATTGGTGATAAGGTTATGCGTTTTATGTTATAAATAAATATGTGGATAAAAAAAAGTTCCCGAATAGGCATCTTAGAGTAACCATTGCCACATATTGAACCTAGACCAAACTTTCTAAAATATATCATAGCAGACTTGATGAATAAACATATTGCATGGTTTTTATTACCATTATTTTTTTTAAAAAAATCTACACTATGTTCATTAAATTGTAATTGAATCTCTTTTGTTAGAACACTTGGAAATAAATAATAAAAAATAATACAATCTCCACTAAACAAAGTTTATTGATCTTGAACACTGAGTTATCCTCTGTTTAACACTATCAAACTCCAGATTCCAACATAATAATCTAAAACCCTAATGTATGAACCAGCATGGTAAGTTGAAAACAAGAGTGTAATGGAGCACACACCTTACCTGTCCAACCACCCAGCCAACGACTCTTAAATCTGTCTGGAGTGAAGAAAGCAACCCGTTCTTCATTGTCTGAGAATGTGAAGAAAACTATTTAATACTTAAGCCTACATATTCTCATACATCAAAAATATAGATCAAAGTGACTCACTTGCTGACACCGTATTGCAATCATGTAGGCCGGAGTTTTCTTTGGCCTGAATCATACACAAACTTGTATTGACTGTAGACAACGCGATTTTCTGCAGTCATGATATTGTATTGTCGTTATTAACAGCTTCAATAATATTCAATGCTATTTGTAATGCTAACGTTCAACCTTTATTACATTTATCTTACAAATAGTGGAGAAAACCTTGTACACGTCTTTATTAAGTGGAAGATCTTTTCCATGTCTTATTAAATATAAATTTTGGGTAGTGGCATTGGGCAAATCTCAAGATGGTGATGTCTTTTGGACTTTTACCTGCTTCACAACAAACTCATCTGATTCATTCTGAGCTGAGTGCTGCAACATTGAGTCATCATATTTACAATTGTTCGGACTAGTTGAAGCCAACACAACATCGTCAGAAAGTTGATTTTGAATGTTACAACTCACATGTTCCAAAGACAAGCCCTCAGGTCTTGTCACCGCAAGATTCTCTTCCAACTGTTTCAGGGAAAATCCATTCCCCAATGCGTCTTGTTGACTTCTCATATCTATAGAATTACATTGACTTCCATGTGTGGATTGATTTTCATTGACAGGAGTATCTTGAACATCAAAACCTATTTTTTCACACTGATCGCTGCTGAGAATACCGCAAGGTAATCCTACATCATCAAATGCATCTCTCATTGTTAAGTCATCCAAGTCTGAAAGAGAATCGCTCCAGTCCATTTCCTCATTTAAGCTTTCATAGGCACTTTCCAGCAACTCAATGCGGGCTCTTTTAACCTGGATGGAAACTTCAAGGACAGCTTCAACTGATAATGCTTCAGAATCTAGCTCAGTCTTTAACAAGTCGTGTATAACCAATGCTTCAGATGCCACAACAGAAAGCTCAATTGCATTGTTAACTTCAGCACTTTTTAGGTACCTGATATTCGATTTTTCTCCCCATTGGTTTTCATGATCTTTGGTATTGATCAGAGATTGACAAACAACATTGTCCACAATGTCTTTGTTGCTAGATTGAGGAGAGAAATCTATGCGCTCTCTGGAAGAAATATTTTCCCTAGGATCAAGTGATGCTTCAACCAGACTGATTGACTGAACTTTATTATATTCAAGCAAGTGGTGAGATCCATCCAAATGTTGAGTTGGAGTACATTCCGAGCCACCATATGATGAAAGATGCAAATGAAATTGAAGTGCCTGCTTTTGTTGTGAAAAAAATCAATGAGAAAAACATGGCACCTTATTATTTATGTATTTATTTAGAACAAGTAATACAATTGCAGAAATGTCCAGATATAACATTAGGAAATATATTAAAATGCATATCTATTAGTTTTGAGTTCTTTAGTTAATATTTAATCCAAAATCTTAAATATATATTGTATTTTCTACACGCGAGGGGATGAATTTTACTTTGTTAAGAAATACAAAAAAGATCAATGTCTTGCCTAATAACAAATTGATGAATTTCTTAAAGAGAGAAATAACATGATGAATTTTAAATGCACAGCAGATTACTAGTAAATAATTTGATTTGGAGGAATGCAATTTCAGCCCTTTCGTGATTCTTGGGATAGAGTAGAGATCTTATACTAAATTAAATTTAGTACATTGATTTTTCTTCTTCTTTTGCCAGTTTCCATCGGTCGAGATCCTTTAACAAGTTTTTTTTTTTTTTTTTTTTCTGTTGGGTCAACAGGTTACCTCTCTTGATTTTCTTGTTTCCAAGTCATTTCCAAAATGTAACTGTTACGATTCACAAAAACAGTAGTCAGTTCAACTATTTATACAATTTCTCCACATCCATAGGATTCTCAATCACAGTAGTTGATCTTCTCACTAAACACATTCATTCCTACGAAGTTAGTAATGAATATCATATCTAAAACTGATCCCTGTTACTGAAGTTCCAATTTGAAAGTACAATTACATATTCTTTATTTATATCCACATCATTCTGCATGTCTGCAGGAGCTATTTATTTTTGTCAGAGAATGTTTGCCTACTGCTAAATCTCTCACTTATTCAACCATCTAGCTTCAAAGAAGCCTAATTTTGAATATTCACATTAAAAAACCTCATATCAGTAAAATGGGCCACAAACTTACATTATTAGATGATGGAGCGATGCTTTCAAGTGAACTGTCCTGTCCTGATAGAAATAAATTATAACTGTTGCATCCACCATCTTTTGGAGAGTGATTTGCATCTTCCAGTTTATTGACGAATTCCTACAGTAAATATGAAAGACAGGCGCATCAATACGTTTTAGAACCATGTAGTCTCTCCAGGAAGTGCAGCTAGTAGCAGTGCTGAGCATGAAATAGTAGCAGCTAGTAGCAGTTTATTGACGAATTCCTATTCTCTTTTAAACTGATACTGTATTCCCACGTTATCAATAACAAATCATGTTATTTACATTATATGAAATTTAAAACCATCAAAACTGCACTATTAATTTATAAAAGAAGTTCCTGATAACACCAACAGATAACATAAAGAACTGGAATGTGTCACATTTAAATTAAAAAGATATACTGAACTGAACTAGAGAGGTTATCAGCATCTTCGCCATATATATGTATAAATATATCTTTTTATTTTTTGAGTTTTACAATATGGGGGGCAGGGATTTGAACGTCTGACCATTAGGACATATTTGTAATGTCTTAACCAGTTGAGTTATGTTCAAGTTGAGAGCATCTTCACTATATTATTGATTTATCACACAAAAAGAATAAAAAGATGTTCATTCAATTGGAAAAGCTACAAAGAAAATCCTTAAGAGTCTTAAACAAGGATTGTGTATAAAAGAAGACCATGGTAAATGTAAATACCAGAGATGGATGCCAACCTTGATTGCTGACTCGTAATGAGAGTCTATTCCTTGCTCACTGGGCGGTGTTGTTTGATTATGCTGAAGCCAGCAAGGAAGCCAAGCTAAATCCTGTAATTAAAACATATTCGACAAATCAAATACGGCTAGGATGCCTGAAAGGAAGATGGCTAAAATTCCAAGTATAAGACTGACGAAAAAATCAACCTATCCGTTTCAAGAGAGTACGATAAAAGCATGGCTTAAAATGTTGCAGTTATTTCTAGCAGAAACGGAGCTGATCAGAAAAATGAATTTCAAAGTCAGGCATGAAGTATCGAAAATAACGAATCTCAATATAAGCAAATGAGGTTCTCGTAGGACTGCTTTCCAAACAAGCCCAATCCTGACAAGCTCCATACATTGTTCTATTCCACTAGGTTAATGCGAATTACAGTGAAATTGAGACTATTAAACCTTGATAAAGCTAAATTTATAGGAACTGAGCAGAAATCACTAGAGGTTTCAGCTATTAAGGATTTATAATAACTGGCAACAAAGAAAAAAAAATACAAGCAATTGGTAACCACTGAGTAATGGAGGCCGAATTAGGATTTCTTTTTCCATAACAAAGCTTAATCGAGAGATCAAAAAAAAAAAAAAAAAAAAAGAACTGATGATTGAATTTGCATTATCCTTCCTACAAGTCAAATTGTGAAAATTATGAGATGTCGCAGATAATCTTGGAGAATTATACAAAATTCTCAAATTCTTGTCCCGATTTGATCTCAAACGAACGCAGCTCAATTCATTAATCGGTCAAAAGAATGATAACGGATACGAAATTGAAACGCCTTCCGACATCGGCGATCGAAATTTCAACTTTATTTTCCGTAAGCAGTGTAATTAAAAATTAATCACAGCTAACTCTGTAGTTCGTCTTCTATTTCTTCGGTTTTCCAGAAAACAAACGAAGTGGCGATGAAAGTAAACTCAACATACGATAAGATTATCGGTATAGTCGAGGCATCGTTGATTTTTAAAAGGAGAAATGTGAATTTACCTCTGAGAATTGAGGAGGACGAAGCTCTAAAGTTGTCATCTATAAGTTGAGGAATCAATCAATCTTCAAGTCGCTTAATCCTCCATGGAAATCGATATTGACTGCATCGCTGAGAGAGCGGCGGTAGATAGAGCGAGAGAGAGATTTGGCGCCAAAATGAACTTCGGAGTGGCGGGTATTTGCGTCTTAATTAATTAGTTCCCAATACTTTTATCGATGGTTATTCAAAATGTTTAATTTTAAATACCATTACATTTTTTTAATGGATATTTAGATCTTAGGTTAGGTCTGGTCTGGCACGTGTTTTTCCTTTTCTTTATTCAACAATAATTGGGCAGAAGAAACTGTTGGGTTCTCGAGTTATAGGTCATTTTTAAAATTTTAAATCTAATATTTTGAAAGTTTATATTCCTGTTGCTTATGATTTACAAATTTTCAATTAATATTTCACTCAATGATTTAGTAAAAGTAAATAGCATTACTTTTACTAATTCATTGAGGCGATGGCAATCTTGGAAGGTCTGAAGGAGTTGGTGGATTAGAGTGGTGAGCGTATCCCTCCGTTGTTTGTCGAGTCGGATTTGAAAGAGGTTATTCATCTTGATTCTGATTTGTTGGAAGTCTCTAGTTTTGTGGAAGATATTCTCTCTTTGTCGACAAGTGTAAATTCCATTTATTTTTGTAATATCCCTATAGAGGATAACAAAGTAGCCCATAATCTAGCTACTTTGACATCTTCTTCAGGGTGCTCTTTGGTCTGGAAAGATGGTTTCTAGCGGACATTCTCCCTTGTTTAAAGATGAGCTTTAGGTGGTTTGTTTGGTTTGTGTGTTGTTTGCTATTTCAGTTTTAAAAAGAAAAATAATAAATAGCATTACTTTTGTCAAATATATATATATATATATATATATATATATATATATATATATATATATATATATATATATATATATATATATATATATATTTGGTCCCTTTTCAAAAATTAATCAATTAGTTTCTAACCTTTAGAAAAGGTTATTAAAGTTCAATCTATGTTTAGAACGAAAATATGATTTGGCAGTTAACTTGCCAGTTAGATTTATTAGGTAACATTTCTCTCTCTTCTCTTCTCATTTGCCTTCCTTGTTTTTATTATTAAATAATAATCAATCAATTGATTTAGAATTTTTATGGTTGATTATTTCAACCTTTGTTATTTAAAATTATTAATTTATTTATCAATTAATAGACTATATTAGTTAATTATAGAGTAGTTGATTAATTTAGAGTTTTAAATGTTCTTAAATATTTTAAATATTAATAATTATTTGTTAATTAATAGATTAGTTTAGAGTCTAATTGTGATTTTAAGTTTGTTTTTTAATCAATTTATATTTTTATTTATTTTCTTATGGAGTCAAATGAAGATAAATGTTAATGATTGTTCGGTATGCAAATGGTCACATATAACCTTGTCAAAAAAAGAAAGTCACATATAGTGAATGATATAGATGAAATACAATGCGACTAACCCCCATGTGAATGATTGATTGTTTACATCAGAGTTGTGTTTGATCATTTATTGAGATAGTTAAGGTTGAATGAACTATGAGATAGTGTATAGACAGCCAGGGACGGATGGGCCTTAACCCCCCTCAACTTTTTAACTATTATCTATTTGTATTAAAAACTACAGGTTTATCACTAGTTTTCTTGTTGACCTGATGGATGAAGCCCCCTAATAATCTCAATTCCCTGGTTTGAGTCCCAATGTGCACATTTTTTAGCTTATTTTTGTTTTTTTTTTCTTTTTCATTTTTTTTAATTATATTTTTCATTCTTATGTATTTTTTTTCCTTCTTTTCATTTTCTTTTTTTTTTCGTGCACATTCTTTTAGCTTTTAGCTTATTTTCGTTTTTCTTTTTTATTTTTTTCGTTTTATTTTTTATTTTTTAATTTCATTTTTCACCTTTCCGTGTTTTTTTCATTGGATTTTTTTTTCCTTCTTTTCGTTTTCTTTTTTTTTTCGTTTGTTTTTCCAGTTTCTTTCTTCGTTTTTTTTCTCGTTTTTTTTTAATTGTTTTTGGGGTTTTTCTTTGCAATGTAATATTTATTTTTCATATATTTAAAATAATTTAAACTTCTTTCTTTCTCCTTTTTTTTTAGTTCAAAATTTCTTTCTTATAAATACATGATATTATAATTCCTTTTTTTAATTTCATTTTTAAATTTGAATTCTTTTAGTGAAATAGAGATGAAACAATAAAAATATTTTTGAATTTTAGTAATTCTATGAAAGAGAAAAAATAATCTAATTATTAATTGTTATTTCAAGTTTCATTTTTTTATACACTTATAAATTTGATCTATTTTAATAGGCTTTTGAATTATCAATTGGTCTTTAAACTTTCAATTTTGTATTTAATAGGTTCTCGAGTTTTGAATTTAATGTTTATAATAGATTTGTAACTTAATAGTTTTTTTTTTAAGTTCAAGGATAAATACAAAATTGAAAATTGATGAGCCTATTAGACAGAAATTGAGAGCTTAGTGACTTATTAAAAACTTTTTAATGTCAAGAACTTCTTAAACAAACTCTTGAAAATTTAAGGTCCAAAATTTTAATTTAGTCCATTTAAAATCAAAATATATGAACTGATATCAATATATCAATGTGTTCAAAATTATTTCTATATAGCCCTCTTTGACATAAAATTATGGATCCGCCACTATAGATGGCCCACTCAAACGAAATGAGATCTCTACAAGGTTTATTCATATTCTAATGTGTAACACGATGTGAACTTGAAGCTTTTGTTCAATATTGCTTTTTTGCCTCCTCCATATTTAGTTGAATTATATAATGGAGGTGGAATGTTGTGTAAATACAAAAGCTTTAGAAGGAAGAATAATTGCTATATATTTACCACTAGTTGTTTGATAGTAGACAAACCCAACCCAATTGTTGATCCTAAAATAGTTGTACTATACATGTAGATCAATACTCAGTTGTAAAAAAACGATTTATCGACTTTGTGACTGAAACTGAAACAAATAATGAATTTGATGAATTGAATTTAGAAGGTAATAGACATGATATTCTCTCTTATACATTCATTAATTTGGGTCATATATGGTTATAAATTAGATGTAGGGAAACTTGAAGTAGATTAATTTGGATCATATGCATGGTTATAAATTCTTTAGAAAAAACGTGATTCCATTGTAATACAATGGTGTGTTGAAAATACTATTTTGTATAAGGGTTCGTTGTTAAAAATAAAGACATCATCCAACACTTTATTAAATGATTTTCTATTAAGAGCCACCAATCTTAGAGCTTGTAGAATTAATGCCACAAATCTTAGTCAACACACAAGTTGATGCAAGTCCTTCAACCCCGTTGTTCATGATTCCATTGTCTGGTTATACTCCAACTTCATCACCCAAGGTTTAAAATCTCGATGTCGATTGAAATGTCGAGGTGTCAATCTTATGAAAATATTGATATTTATCAATAAAATGTTAACGTCGATAGATATTTTTTAAAAACAAATTCAAAACAAACAATTCAAAAAATATATTTTAATTAATAAATAAACAATTTACACTTTTAAAATAAGTTAAAATATTTGTTATAATATTATAGGCACATTAAATTACATTTTATTGCTATTTTTTTTTTAATATTTCATAAATTTTACACTGTATAATAAAAATGTCGATTCACCCTTCATGTCAATATCGAATTGATGGACGTGAAAACGTTGTTGAAAATTTCAATATGATAACGGAAATTTAATACATTGCCACCACTTCATTAAACACGATATGACATCGGTCCCTCAAAGGTGTGCATGGTCCTAGGCTAATAGGACTGGGGAGCATGAACATTATTTATCATTTGGGTAGGTTTCCTAGGGTTCCTGACGATGACATTTAACTACCTCATTGATGACAGCCATCTAGTAACTTATCTAATTTTGATGGCAATTAACAACCTCATTAATGAATTTTGATATTTTCAAATTGATTGTATCTTTACTGATTTTACTAATTTTTATATAAAAGATGTATTTTTAAGCCTGAAGTTTAAAATTTTTGATTTCTGAATTTGAGTTTTGTTCTATTTTGGTTTATGTACTTTCAAATGTTCAATTTTAGTTCATATATTTTCAATAAAACTTAAAATTAGTCCCTACTATTAGTTTATGGTTAATTTTTCTTTAAAAAAGTTAGTCTTTATTAACTTTCACTCAATAAATTTTGAAAGTATGTTCATATGGTATCTTTTTTTATATTAAAATTATCACTATTATTTAACTAATTTTGCTAAAAATTAACTTAAAACTTATCATAGGGACCAATTTTAAGTTTTATTGAAAGTATGGAGACTAAAATTAGAGTTTTGAAAGTATATGGACCAAAATGAAACAAAGCTTAAAGTAAAAAGACTAAAATGATATTTTAACCAAAAATTTACAATAATACTTGTTGGAATAGAAATTTCAACCAACCCAAAATTGTCACGTCATTACCCAACATTAATGACGAAATTATATTTAATTAGGGATTAATTAAATTTGCAAAGATTCCTATATTAAATTATGGCAGGTTCAAATACACTATTGGGTTCTTTGAAATTTGGAAGACAAAAGCCCAAATTGAAGGCTCAGTCCAGATGCTAGACCCAAAGGCAACCAAGCCCAATTCAAAGAAGATGGCCCAAAGTCAACAAGGCCCAGTCCAAATGGCTAGGCCCAAAGTCAACCAGGCCCAGTCCAAATGGCTAGGCCCAAAAGTCAACCAGGCCCAAAAGGCTGGCCAAGGTCAACCAAATCCAATCTAAATGGGTTGGTCCAAAATCAACTGGGCCCAGTCCAACAGGCCCAAGCCCACCTGAGGCCCATGAAGAACTCTATAAATAGAGAGCTTCCTCCTTCATTTCAAGGGTTCAAAACTGAAGAAGCTCAGAAAGAATTCAGAAACAAAGTTGTGAAGTCTCCAGAAGCTCCTGAAGATCAAATACCTTCTGAACAAAGAACACTTCTTGAAGATCAAGAACGATCCAAGAAGATCAACAAGCCGAAGATTTTCAACAAGCTACAAGCTGAAGACCTTCAACAAGCTACAAGCTGAAGACCTTCAACAAGCTACAAGTTGAAGACCTTCAACAAGTTACAAGCTGAAGACCTTCAACAAGCTACAAGCCGAAGACCTTCAACAAGCTACAAGCCGAAACCCTTCAACAACAAGCTACAAGCTGAAGACCTTCAACAAGCTACAAGCTGAAGACCTTCCACAAGCTCAAAGCTAAAGACTTTTCCACAAGTTCAAAGTTGACGATTCAATCTCGAGAACAAGCGTTCCAGCCCTCGAGTCAAGTATACAACGAGAGAAAGAATCAGAGGATCATACATTAGAGATTGTACTCACTATACTGAAATCAATACAAACACAAGTTCATTACACGTATTAAATTTCCCAGTTGAAATTTCGTGTGAACAAATTGGCACGCCCAGTGGGACCATCTCTACCTCTCATCTTTTTCTTTCATCTCAACATACAAGTGAAGTAATGTCATCCAAAAAGACTTCTTCGATGACCGTTGACATGAGCAACTTATACACGGGTTTTGTTACCCATAGTTGCTCCAATAAACTGAGACTGCAAGAAGATGAAGTAATGACACCGTCGGGGGCATCTACTAATGACAAGTTCCTGATTAAGTGTAATCCTTTGTTCGATCTCGATTCTGACGTAGTGTCCGCCATGATGATTGAAACAAGCACTATGGAAGAAAGAATGGCAAAAATGCAAGAGCAAATCAACACCTTGATGAAGGCGATCGAAGAAAGAGATTCTCAAATCGCATACTTAAAGAGCCAAATTGAGAACCAAAATGTCGCCGAATCAAGTCAAACTCCTGTCCTCAAAGATCGCAACAAAGGAAAGATCGTTGTGCAGGAAGATCAACTACAACACTTAACTTCGATCGCTTCACTATCTGTGCAACAACTTCAGGACATGATCACGAACTCCATCAGAGCTCAATATGGTGGGACTTCTCAAATTCTCTATTGTATTCTAAACCATATACCAAGAGAATCGATAACTTGAGGGTGCCAACTGGATATCAACCACCAAAGTTTCAGCAATTCGATGGCAAAGGTAACCCTAAGCAACACGTTGCGCATTTCATCGAGACATGTGAAAATGCTGGTACACTAGGAGATCTACTGGTTAAGCAGTTCGTTCGAACACTTAAAGGGAACGCTTTCGACTGGTACACTGATCTAGAGCCCGAGTCAATAGACAGTTGGGAACAGTTTGAAACTTTTACAGCATGTTCGAGCTCACCAACACTAGACAACGAAAAGGTGAACCCGTTGTCGATTACATAAATCGTTGGAGAGCCATGAGTCTCGATTGCAAAGATCGTCTCACTGAACTGTCTTCTGTCGAAATGTGCATTCAAGGCATGCATTGGGGACTTCTGTACATCCTCCAAGGTATAAAGCCTCGCACCTTTGAAGAACTAGCAACTCGTGCCCACGACATGGAGTTAAGTATCACTAGTCGATGAGATAAAGACCTTCTAGTCCTTAATGTAAGGAAAGATGGAAATAACATTGAGGAAACTTCAGAAGAATCTATGGTTGTCAATACAACTCCTCTCAAGTTGTCTTCAAAAGACAAAAAGATTGAGAAGCGACAAGAAAATGAAAGACGTCACTTAACATTGAAGGAAAGACATGAAAAAGTCTATCCTTTTCCAGATTCTGACATTCCTGATATGTTGGAACAACTATTAGAAACACGACTGATGGAACTTCCTAAGTGTAAACGACTAGAAGAGATGGAAAAAGTCAATGATCCTAAGTATTGCAAGTATCATCGAGTTATCAGTCATCCGGTGGAAAAGTGCTTTGTCCTAAAAGAGCTAATTCTAAAATTAGCTAAAGAAGGAAAGATTGAGCTAGATCTCAATGAATTAGCTCAAACAAATCATGCCGCAGTGACAACAAACACATGCAGTCAAATACACTATAGTCCGCTTCATGATCAGGAGGTGCACCTAGTCCAATTTGGAACTCTAGAGCCTGTATCTATTTGGTTTCAACCTGAGGTATCAAGAAACAAACTTCAAGACGTGGTCAAGCCTATCAAAGATCAAGATAAAGGTTGGACTGTTATGTCTCGTCAGAAGAAACCAGGACAACATGTTGTTAAAAAAGAACATTGCCCATTCATAAGAAAGAATAGGCATCAAAGAAAGGATGATCCAAGGAAGCCTAAACCTGAGAGGAAAGGAAATAAAAATTGTTCCCAACCTCGCCAACCGGTGACCTTAAAGGAATTCTTCCCAAGAGATTTCTTTTCCGTTGAAAAAAAAGGAAGAAAACTTGGCAAGTTCATACTGCACCAATGCAGAAGAAATTGATGATGCAAAAGAAGCCGAGCAAAGATCTTCTGTCTTCGATCGTATCAAGCCTTCAACTACTCGACCTTCAGTTTTTCAAAGGATGAGTATGGCCGTGACAAAAGAAGAAAACCAATGTCTAACTTCTGTCTCAACTCGACCTTCAGTCTTCAAAAGGCTAAGTGTCTCCACATCGAATAGAAATCAACCTTCAACATTTGTTTTTGATCGCCTCAAAGTAACAAACGATCAACATGAAAGGAAGATGAAATCCTTGAAGACGGAGTTGTTCGATGAAGTGAACAATGACAAAAAGATTCATAGTACCGTCCCTTCACGTATGAAAAGGAAGTTCTCCGTTCTCATAAATACATAGGGTTCCTTGAAGGTGAAGAAAAATCTCGTCATTACAACGAATCCTAAAAATGAAGGATCTGATCAAGACCATGGTGACGATATGAACATTTAAAATGTAAAAGCTCTTTATCGCAAGAGCCTAAACTGCATGATGCTCCTGGCCAGCATGAGCTTAAAAGGTGAACGGCCCCTAAAAAAAAATCATTGAACTACGTTATGACTTGATCCCTTTCACTAAAAGGGTACGTAGGCAGCTTAAAAAAAAACTTTTAAGTTCAGTCTCCAAAAAAAAATTTCATTCTAGGAAACAAGACATTGCAAGTTTGATGCATATGGGCGAACTTCAACCCCTTCAAGTTCGGTTCGTCGCTCACTTCCACGAAAGTTTGAGCTTCAGCCTCTTCAAGTTTGGTTTGTTGCTCACTCCTTCTAAAGTTCTAGCTTCATTCTCCTCAAGGTCGAAGGGCTTCGTCGCTTCTTCTCTAAGTTTGAAGGTTTCGTCGTCGTTTATTCTTCAAGTTTGAAGGCTTTGTCGCTGCTGCTTCTCTAAAGTTCGAAGCCTTCGTTGTCGCTTCTTCTCAAAAGTTTGAAGGTTTCATCGTCGCTTCTTCTCAAAAGTTTGAAGGCTTCGTCGTCGATTCATCCCCAAGTTTGAAGGCTTTGTCGTCGCTCCTTCTCCAAGTCAGAAGGCTTCGTCGTGGCTTCTTCTCCCAAGTTCGAAGGCTTCGTCATCAATTATTCTTCAAAGTTCAAAGGCTTCGTTGTCGCTCCACCATCTTCAAGTCAGGAGGCTTCATCGTCGCTTGGCCATCTTCAAGTCAGGAGATCTCAAGAGGCTTCGTTGTCGCTTCGCCATCTTCAAGTTAAGAGGCTTCATCGTAGCTTCGCCATCTTCAAGTCCGGATACTTCATCGTTGCTCCGCCTTCATCTTAGGAGGATTCGTCGCCACTCCATCCCCAAGTTCTTAGACTTCATTTCTTCATCTTCAAAATCGAGGTTGCCGCTTTGTCTCAAAAGTCGAGGTTGCCGCTTCGTTTCATCTTCAAAGTCAAGGTTGCCGCTTCATCTTCGAAGTCGAGGTTGCCGCTTCGTCTCAAAAGTCGGGGTTGCCGCTTCGTCTTCAAAGTCTGGCGCTTCGCTTCATCTTCAAAGTCTGGCGGCTTGGCTTAGTCTTCAAAGTCTGACAGCTTCGCTTCATCTTCAAAGTCAAGGTTGCCGCTTCATCTTCAAAGTCGAGGTTTCCGCTTCGTCTCAAAAGTCGAGGTTGCCGCTTCGTCTCAAAAGTCGAGGTTGCCGCTTCGTCTTAAAGTCGAGGTTGCCGCTTCGTCCTTAAAGTCTGGCGTTTCGCTTCATCTTTAAAGTCTGGCAGCTTCACTTCGTCTTCGAAGTTCGACGGCTTCGTTCTGTCTTCAAAGTCTTGCGGCATTGCTTCATCTTCATCTTCCAAGTTAAGTTCGATGGCTTAGTTGCTTCATCCTCCAAGTTAACTTCGATGGCTTCGTTGTTTTATCAACAGAGTTAAGTTTGACGGCTTTCGACGTTGGTAGTTTTCATCTCAAGTTAAGTTCGGAGACTTTCATCAAAGATAAGTTCAGCTGCTTTCATCATAGATAAGTTTGGCAGCTTCTGTCTGTTAATCGGAGGTTGCATAATGTTCTCTGTTGCGAAGTGGGGAATAATCACCCCTACACTTGCTTCTATCTTCGAATCGAAGGTTGCATAATGCTATGTTGCGAAGTGGGGGATAATCACCCCTACACTTGCTTCTGTCTTCGAATCGAAGGTTGCATAATGTTCTGTTGTAAAGTGGGGGATAATCACCCTTACACTTGCTTTTGTCTTCGAGGTAGAGACTTCATAATGTTCTGTTGCGAAGTAAGGGATATGAACACTGAGGGACACAATCACCTTTACTCGTGTTGGCCCTATATCAGTGTCACTCCTATGCTTGCCTAGTTTCATTCATTGGGGGCATTGTAGCTGCAAATAAAGAACGACATAGCAAAAAAAAAATTCACAAAGGAAAATTTTGGTTTACTTGGAAAGCCCACTTACCTCATAAGTGAAGATTAATGTTGAAACAAAGCTTCAAGGATAAAGTTGCCAACTCCTAGAAAAGAGAAAATATATATATATATATATATATATATATATATATATATGTTATTAGCAAAGCCAATAGAAAAAAAAGGGTCGGAGAATAAAAAGAAGAAAGGAAAGTTGAAGTTTGTAAAAAAAAAAAAAAAAAAAAATCAAGTGGAAGAAAAAAAAACAATATTTTTCGTTTAAAAAAAAGGAAAAAAAAAGAAAATTAAAGTGAAAAAAAACGTGCAAAAAAAAAAAATAAATAAATAAGAAGAAAGAAAAGTCAAATTCTCTCTCCATGATGATGTACTTGCAAGCATTAAAAAATAATAATAAAAATTTCTTCTCTCTCTATGTATTGATGTGTCTGCCAAGCATTTTAAGAAGACAAATAAAATTTTCTGTCTCTCATGATGGCTTGCTCCCATTAAAAAAGTGAAATATGCATTGGCTTTTGTCTCCAACTTCTTCTCCCTCCCCGAAGTGTTCTTCTATGGTTTTATTCTTTAACCAAAACTGCCGCCCCAACTGAACAATCTGACCGGCGACGGCTCACGGCAACGCTCCGACAATGGTAAGCGGACCTTCAATGGTGGAAGCAACAGTATCCGGCGGTTTCCGACAGCGTTTAATCAATGGCCCACGATGTAGTGACTCTGCGATGAAACTTTTCTACCAAACTCCGGCGTCAACGAACGATACGAGGCGACGATGCAACACGATCTTTCGGCGAGAAAAAAAACCCACACGCCGGACTGCATTCAAAGGCCATTTCAGCAGCTTGAAGATGACTCCAAATGCTTTATTTGATGAATGACTACACATTTTGACTGATATATATAGAGAAGATTTGGAATCAAATAGATTTTCTGTTGCGATTTTCAAATTTATTTGGCCCATTCCAACATGAAATCAGCCTAAAATTCCTCCATTGAACAGAAAATTGACTGAAATTTTACCTCAGTGAAAATCAAAGTTCAATTTGTTGTTCTCGAAATCAAGCTTGGATGGGATGCCAAAATGTAGGTAAAATCAAATTTTCAACATTGGGATTTTGCCACTCCAAAATTAGAAATCCATCCCATACATCCCAAATTCGAGTAAATAAAGTTCAGTTCCACAAATTTATTTCAATTCCAAATTCAAGAATGAAATTTACTCGGATTCAAAATTTCGATTGGGTTGAAATTCCAAATTTTACTCCAAGTCAATATTTGGATAAAATTCAAAATTGCTATATTTGGGATTACTCAATTCTAAAATTGAAAATACATCAAATTCTATACCAAATTAAATTTTCGTTTCAAAATTCAAGCCAAATTTGATTGAATTTCATTCCAAGTCCAAATTTCTCAAAGTCAAAATTTGGGCATAATCCAAATTTTATCCCAAATTAAAATTTGATAAAATTAATTCTATCCAAATCAAAGTCTTGGTAGAATTTCAAATTTATCTCAAAATGCAAAATTTGGGTATACTCCAAATTTCTTTCCAAAATTGGGTAATGTCAAAATTCTGTCAAAAAAAATCTCGATAGAATTAAGTTCCTCAAACAAAATTTGGGCATAATCCAAATTTTATCTTAAGGCAAAATTGGAGAAAGTTTCAAATTTTATTCCAAGTTCAAACAAAAATTGGGTAGAAGTCCAAGTCCTATTCCAATTTCAAATAAATTTTGGGTAAAATTTTAACATTGCCCCAAGTTCAAATTTTGAATTAAGGTAGAGCATGAATTCTACTAAACTCAAATCAAAATTTTATGCCAGAAAAGAAAATCAAAATATTGACCCCAAATTCATATTTTGATAAATTGGCATAAAAAAAAAAAGGCTCGTGTCAAAAGAAAAAAAAAATCAAAAATATGAACCAAATTCCATGTTTTGATTAAATTGACACATCAAATGGATTCCAAATTAGAAGTATTTAAGTTTTGGTTCCAAAATAGCTTTTTCAAGATTCACACACGCATACTTGTGTATAAATCTCGAAAAGGGGGCATTTGTTGGAATAGAAATTTCAACCAACCCAAAATTGTCACGTCATTACCCAACATTAATGACGATTATATTTAATTAGGGATTAATTAAATTTGCAAAGATTCCTATATTAAATTATGGCAGGTTCAAATACACTATTGGGTTCTTTGAAATTTGGAAGACAAAAACCCAAATTGAAGGCTCAGTCCAGATGCTAGACCCAAAGGCAACCAAGCCCAATTCAAAGAAGATGGCCCAAAGTCAACAAGGCCCAGTCCAAATGGCTAGGCCCAAAGTCAACCAGGCCCAGTCCAAATGGCTAGGCCCAAAAGTCAACCAGGCCCAAAAGGCTGGCCAAGGTCAACCAAATCCAATCTAAATGGGTTGGTCCAAAATCAACTGGGCCCAGTCCAACAGGCCCAAGCCCACTTGAGGCCCATGAAGAACTCTATAAATAGAGAGCTTCCTCCTTCATTTCAAGGGTTCAAAACTGAAGAAGCTCAGAAAGAATTCAGAAACAAAGTTGTGAAGTCTCCAGAAGCTCCTGAAGATCAAATACCTTCTGAACAAAGAACACTTCTTGAAGATCAAGAACGATCCAAGAAGATCAACAAGCTGAAGATTTTCAACAAGCTACAAGCTGAAGACCTTCAACAAGCTACAAGCTGAAGACCTTCAACAAGCTACAAGCCGAAGACCTTCAACAAGCTACAAGCCGAAACCCTTCAACAACAAGCTACAAGCTGAAGACCTTCAACAAGCTACAAGCTGAAGACCTTCCACAAGCTCAAAGCTGAAGACTTTTCCACAAGTTCAAAGTTGACGATTCAATCTCGAGAACAAGCGTTCCAGCCCTCGAGTCAAGTATACAACGAGAGAAAGAATCAGAGGATCATACATTAGAGATTGTACTCACTATACTGAAATCAATACAAACACAAGTTCATTACACGTATTAAATTTTACACTGTATAATAAAAATGTCGATTCACCCTTCATGTCAATATCGAATTGATGGACGTGAAAACGTCGTTGAAAATTTCAATATGACAACGAAAATTTAATACATTGCCACCACTTCATTAAACACGATATGACATCGGTCCCTCAACGGTGTGCATGGTCCTAGGCTAATAGGACTGGGGAGCATGAACATTATTTATCATTTGGGTAGGTTCCCTAGGGTTCCTGACGATGACATTTAACTACCTCATTGATGACAGCCATCTAGTAACTTATCTAATTTTGATGGCAATTAACAACCTCATTAATGAATTTTGATATTTTCAAATTGATTGTATCTTTACTGATTTTACTAATTTTTATATAAAAGATGTATTTTTAAGCCTGAAGTTTAAAATTTTTGATTTCTGAATTTGAGTTTTGTTTTATTTTGGTTTATATACTTTCAAATGTTCAATTTTAGTTCATATATTTTCAATAAAACTTAAAATTAGTCCCTACTATTAGTTTATGGTTAATTTTTCTTTTAAAAAGTTAGTCTTTATTAACTTTCCCTCAATAAATTTTGAAAGTATGTTCATATGGTATCTTTTCTTATATTAAAATTATCACTATTATTTAACTAATTTTGCTAAAAATTAACTTAAAACTTATCATAGGGACCAATTTTAAGTTTTATTGAAAGTATGGGGACTAAAATTAGAGTTTTGAAATTATATGGACCAAAATGAAACAAAGCTTAAAGTAAAAAGACTAAAATGATATTTTAACCAAAAATTTACAATAATACTATAGTAGCATAAAATTAAAGCTGCATATATAGCGCACATAGCTCGAGTCGTATCAACGCGCCATCGGATGTGGATGAGGCTGTTAAAAAATTCTTAGCTATAATAAAATACGGTAAGAGGTAATTTAATATGTAAAATTAATAGTATAATTAAAATTTAAGATATAATAAATAAATATATTTTTTAGTAAAAAAATACATTTTTAGTGACTGAAAAGTTTGAGTTTGATAGTATTTAAGTTATTTGAGTTTTCAAACTCCACATTTTAACCATGAGGTTTGAGTATAGTAGCACTTTGGTCCCTCCCGTTAGTTTTCCATTACAGTAGCTAACAGAGCTTACGTGACAATATTTTTTTATTAATTTTTTTAACTTTTTAAAATAAAAAAGATTTTTTTTTCCCTTCTTTTTATTCCCTCCTCCCATTCATTCTTCTTCCTTCCTCTCATCCATGGCCACCGTCTCCTCATTTTCTTCTTTTTCCTCTTTTCACTATACACAAAGTAGAAAATTTATGGTTCTATTAGACATAAAATTCAAATTTATATCTAATAGATCAATTCATTTTTAAAGATTTTAAATATATTAGAAACCTATTAGACATAGAAGTGAAAGTTCAAACACCTATCAAATACAAAATTGAAAGACGTTCTAAGGACTTGGATACCTTTTAAATTTCAGAGATCTTTTAAACACAATCTTGACCATTCAAAATAAATTCTTTTGAAAGCATCTCAAAGTCGTTCTCTCCCACTTCTTCTTCAACAACTCAATGTCCCCGCTTTCTATCCATTATTTCTCTTTTTAGTTGTTTTTTTTTTCTTTTTTGGTAGCAACTCTTTTTAGTTGCTTTATAGAGAAGGAAAGTAGAAAGAACAATAGATTGTTGTTTTTTAAGTTCAACAACATTTAGGATAGGAAATTCGAATCTCTAACGTCTATTGATGGTATATGTCAATTATCGCTGAGTCATGCTCACTTTTGGCAAAAGAACCATACACACACACAAAGTGGTAAAATTATTTACTCTCTTTTCAAACATGCGAAAAAAGTCAAAATGGGATTGGCTACTCGACAACGATGGGTTACTCTCTTTTCAAACATGTGAAAAAAGTCAAAACGGGATTGACTACTCGACAACGGTGGGTTCCCTCTCGACGGAATATTTGGGGGGTTCTTTTGCATATTCAAGGCAAGACGATTCAAAGTTTTCTTTTGTATAATTTATAATCATGGTGGGGGTTCCCTTCCCATGGTGGGGGGTCGATCCTGCAACCATGCAGTTTACTGTTCATTTACCGCCCAATTTTTTGTACTCAAAAAAAAAAATCATAAAAAATAATAATAATAATAATAAAATCCATATTCTCAAATCTCAATTAGGTTATTTCATATTTTTAAAAAAATATATTATTTCATAAATAAATCACTAAATTATATTTTAAAAAATAACATTTATCAACAAAAAAAGTTGATGTATAATTAATTTTGTTTTGTTAATACATCTAGATATGTCCATATGCACATGCCACTCATGACTCAAATACTACTTAACACATGAAACTCAATACATCTATAAGCAAAATCCATCTTGCCCATCGACAAAATTCATATCTTCCAAACTGTATGTCTCTAGAATAAAACTACATACAATTCTTAAGTATTCATCTTATTAGTTGAGTCATAGTAGGTATTCTTCTAAGCCAAAGCCAAAGAGGGCTAATCTCGACCCTTCTCGTCAACTGTCAACCACCATAATAAGAGAGTGGCTATGAATGAACCAAGACTAACAAGGGCCAATCCCGATCCTTCTCAATAGGCATCGTAGCAACAAAGTGTGTGACTAACTTCGACCTTATTCTCTTAATTAATTCATTTCATCAACAAGTGCAGAAATTTATACCATGACTTATAGGGGTATCATTGACCCTAACCACTTGAATTATGCTCTCATCCACATTAAAAAATAATAAAAATAAAAAACTACCTATTAAACACTATCTAGGAAAAAAAATTTAGTACTACGAAAGTATCGTATTCCTTTTGTTCACACTATCGTTTTGCCTTTATAAAATGTTTGTGAATCCCACATTATATTATATTTAAATGAATACAAACATGGCAAATAATAAATAAAAGAAATATTCATACTATTGTAATACTAGATTTTTTTCCCACTATCTAGTATCTTTTCATTCATCTATTGTATTTAAATCATTTTAGTATTTATATTTAAATGTATTGTTTCTAACTTTGTTTTGTTTTTTTTTTTTTAAATTAATCTAAAAATTTGTCGTTATCGCTAATCGAATATAATGATGTTGCAATAGCATAGAAGTGCAAACGGCTCGATTTGGTGCGGTTACTATGCAAAATCAGAGATGAACTGCTTATATAAAGCCAGAAAAATAAAAATTGAAACTGAACTGGTTTAATAAATAACCGCGCCGACCAAACCTCTAGAACTGACGGTTCCATCGGTTTGGTTTGAGGTTAGTCATCTAGATGCACGTGCAGGTCGAGAAACGAGCGAACGGGTCGTGTCCCGTGCATTATTTCAGGCTAACCATTCGGGCGTGACACGTGTCGAGTGATGACTCGTGATCTGCATCCGTGCGTTGCCTTATTTTTTTTGTTTAAAAAAGTGCATTGGCCCTTCAGTTGCATTTAATTATTATTTTATTTATATTTTTAGTTATATTTCATATTTTTAAGAAGTGCATTGGTTGGGACCGTGGGGAATGGGTTCAGGTTGCATTTAATTATTATTATTATTATTTTTTGAAACAGTGCATCGGGTTGCATTCAAATCAAGTCTTCAAATATATTTAATTATGATTTTATTTATATTTCATATTTTAAAACTTAAATAGTTAAGGAGGCGTTTGGCGCGCAGAGTTGAGTTGAGTTGTGGAGAGTTAACGAGCAACACTTCGTGAAATGAGAAACCGCGTAAAGTTACTCAAAAGGGTGGGGAGTTAATTACTCAAAACGGTGGGGTTGAGTTGCTTTGTTAGGAGTTGATTTGTTGATGAACAAAACGGGGAGTTGGGTTTTAAACCCAACTCAACCCAACTCAAGTCAGTGGGCCAAACACCCCCTAAATGTGTAACTTCATTCTATTTATTATAACAGTATTTGGAATTTAATTACTAACATTCTTTTCATTTTAATAGTATTTAGAATTAAATTACTAACTTGCTCTTAAATCTTAAGTCCTTTGTTTGATTTTACTTATATTTTTATTTTGTGGTTTTTTAAAATAAATAATTTTGATTTTATTTGTATTTTTTTTCTTTTTTTTTTCTTCCCTCTTTTTATAAATTTGCTTTTCTATTCTATTATGCTCTCTTTTTTTTTTCTTTTTTTCTCCATCTCCTACAGGATTCTTCTTATATAATATAATTAAAATAAAAGAGAATAGCTTAACATTAACTTTTAATCTAATAAAAATTTTAATTCAAGCTCCAAAGTTCAAAGCTCCAAGGTAAAGTTTATGTCTTTATGAAATAACAAAAAAAAAAAAAAGGTTCATAATAAGTTAATAACTAAAAACATTAACTTTAATTTTAATATATTTAGTTCATAATAAGTTAATAACTAAAAACATTAACTTTAACTTTAATCTAATAAAATTCCACTTCAATCTTCACTTCAAGTTCAGTCATCAATCTTCATAAAACATTACATTATCCTTCTCTCCTTCAATAATCTTCATGAAACATTCCCCTTCTCTATTTGTCCTTTATTAGCTGCTTTTTCCATGCATAGTTTCAATTCTACAAAAAAAAAAAAAATAATAACAATAATAACAATTATTAATTAAAGAAATTAATGTAATTTTGAAATTAAGTTTCAAGAATTAAAAAGTTCCAAACATTTTTCATCATTAGAAACTTGCTCCATATGTGATTGGAGATCAACACTAATAGCATTAGAACATATCCAATTTTGTCCACAAATAAGTGCTTCAACTGTGGATAGAGCCAAAGCGGAGCGATACGGATCAATCACTCTCCCACCAATACTGAATGCAGACTCATAAGCAACTGTAGACATTGGAATTGCTAAAACATCTCGTGCAACCTTACTGAGAACCTTGTATTTAGAAGAGTTGACTTTCCACCATTCTTAGATGTCAAAATTCTCATCATCTTTTGCACGACGTTCCAATATTTAAACATCAACCTTTGTGTTCACATCAAAATCATCCTCATCATCTTCCATATCAGCATGTTGAAAGCGAAAAGGATTCCTTGTTTTACCAATAGAATCAATAGAAGTAGATTGACTCATTCGACTCTGATGTAGAAGGTGATGAACTTGAACTATAAGCATTTTTAGACTATAATGAATTATTCTCATTGAACAATCGTCTCAACACATCTTCTACTTTTTTTCTAATTTCCTTTGCCACATTATCTTCAAATAACTGATTGAAACAGTACATAAGGAACTTCATCTTGTGACAAGGATCGAGAACAAATGCAACATATAATAAGTAATTTGCCTTTTCACTATTTCCCCAGTACTTATCATATTTCAATTGCATTTTGGTCGCAACATCAGTAATAATTGAACTATCACTACCACAATATTGAGAATATTTTCATATTCGAAGTAATATAAAGAGAACTTGAAATTCTCTTAGTGACCTCATAAAATACAGATAAGAACTTTGTAAATATGTGAGCGACCTCCCAATCTGTACTATTTGGATTATGATTCTACTCTTTCATTTTCAAGTATGTAAGGTCATAATAGTCTAATCTATCAAAAGCCTTCTCAAATTTCTCAGCTGCCCCAAGCATCAAATATGTAGAGTTCCACCTAGTTGGAACGTCAAGACATAGAAGATCGTTGCTAGATATATTCTCCTCTTCAATACACTTTTTAAATTTTGCAAATCGAGCAGGAAAAGATCTAACAAATCTAACAGCATTTCAAATTCAAAGTCATCGAATCATGCACATCTTTCAAGCCTTCATTCACAATCAAATTAAGAATATGTGCACAACACTGAACATGCAAAAACTCACCATCCAAAACCAACCCATGTTTAAAACGCTTAACTAGATAAACAATAGTAGTATCATTGGATGAAGCATTATCAACAGTCAATGCCAATACCTTTTCAATCCCCCACTGTTTCAAACATTGTTCAACTTCTCTTCCAATGGTATCCCCTTTATGATCATCTATTTGAGAGAAATTAATGATCCTCTTTTGCAGTTTCCAACTATTACCAGTAAAGTGTGCAGTTAAGACCATATAGTTAATATTTTGACAGGATGTCCAGGTATCAGTTGTGGGTGAAATTCTATACCCTTGATCTACAAAATGGTCTTTCAGAGCTTTTTTTTAGTGGCATACATAGCTAAAATATCATTAGCAATTGTAGTTTGAGAAGGGAGAACAAATTTAGGTTCTAATAAAGTGATGGTCCCCTCCACAAACGTCCTAAATCTCCTAAATCCTTCACTCTCCACAAACCTAAAGGGTAACTCTTCAATTATGATCATTTCAGCCAAAAGTCTTCTTGCATTCTCTACACTAAAAGCTGCACACCTAATTGAGGTATTTGTTGTATTAGGACCTACACCATCATTATTTTTAAATATCAATTTTTGTTGAGATGCATCTTTTGTCTTTGCAAAAGGACTTTTTTTTACAGTAACTCTCAATATGCAATCTCATTGTCCCTGTCCCATTCCTCTTTGTATGACATGCGTATATAGTACCACAATAATTACATTTGGCTTGAGGTTTATCTTCACTACAATCATGTAATTTAGTAAAGTGATCCCATACCATAGAAGTTCTTCTTCTCTTTCTTTCATCCTTAGGTGCTGGTGGTGGTAGCATCTCAGCAAGTTCATCCATATCATCGTTCTCCTCACAATGAATTTCACCCTCATGCTTTATTGAATTTGTCATACTTTGATAATTGATATTTTGATATCATGTCAACTCAACTAAGAAAAAAAAATCAAAGCACTAATAAGTAATTATATATAAATATAATATATTATAAGTTGAAATTTATTTATTAAATACTAAATAGTACTCCTTGTCATTAGTCATTAAATACTAGTTTACAGTATCATGAGTATACATTTAATTATTTAAAATTTAAATACTATTAAAATGAATAGGAATTAGAATTTTTTATAATACATAATTGATTCTTACACTTATCTTACATTTACAGTATGAGTACTATGTATATACATTTAATTTTTAAAATTTTAAATATTAAAATCTAAATAATGTTTAAATAAATGGATTTTAGATTTTATAATACATAATTGATTTTGAAATTATGAGATATTAAGATATTCATTGAGATTGAGAAATTAGTTATTAACCTTCCCTTCTTAATTGAACACGTTGCAATATTCTCTTCCCTCCTTGTCGTGCCGTCTACCTCTATTATGAGTTTGTGTTGGATAATTGTGTAATGCGTAATTGTTGTTGCTTTATGATTTTTGGGTTTTTTGATGTTCAACTTCAACTTCATGTGTTGTGTAATGTGTGGTAGGTTTTTATATTTCAAAAACAAATTAAAATCACATATAAATTACCTATAGAATTAAATTATAGGGAAGGAAAAGATAATTTTTTTTTCAATTTTCCATAAACATTAAGGTAAGTTTTTTATTTTATAGTCCTATTTATTTTTTAAATTTTCAATTTTCCATAAACATTCAACTTTCCTTTCTAATTTCTTATAAGCATCTTAACTTCTTAGTAGGTGTTTTTTCAAGAAAGGAAAAATAAAAATCACAAGAGTTAAAGAGTTGCAGACGAGCGAATCGTGGTTGCCAGTTGGAGACCTTGAGGTAAAGGTTGAAGAAGGAGAGGAAACGACCTACAACACAAAGGAGGAGAGTTTGAGAGAGAGGAACGGAAGTCGAGGCAATCAGTCACGTCACATCAATTAGAGTCAGTATTCACTTCTCATTTCAAATTTTGCACAATAATCAATAAGTATTATTTATTATCAATTTATTATATAATAATATAATATTATTAATTTATTAGATTGACATGACATGTCATTGTTAATTAATGTTTTGATTTGAACTTTTGAATGACAAAAGCTTATGTCTCCTAGGGGTGCAAACGGCCCGGTTCGGTGCGGTTACGATGCAAAATCGGAGCCGAACCGCTTATATAAAGCCAAAAAATAAAAAACGAAATCGAATTCCGACCAAACCGCTATAACCAATGGTTCCATCGGTTTAGTTTGCGGTTAGCCGTCTAGATGCACGTGTAGGTCGAGAAGCGAGTGAATGGTCGTGTCCCATGCATTATTTCAGGCTGACCATTCGGGCGTGATACGTGTCGAGGATGACTCGTAATATAATATAATATTATTATATAATAGGGACTCGATTAGATTACATAATTGAGGAGACGTGCATAAGACATTGCCATGTGGGGCCATTTGTGAATTTGTTGAAAATAAATAGACTCCCATTTAAATGTTTGAAAGTGTAGCGCCGCCGACCATACAATAAGATAAAAATACAAATCACTAATTAAGAGGACAAATTCAATTTGAATTTTATTTGTATGTCAACTAAATTATTTTTATTCACATAGTCGCCACATTTTTCTGCCTAGTAATTTGTAAATAATAAAACAATTTTTTAGTACAATAAATTTGGAGAAAGAAAAATTAGAGAGGTAGTATATGTCAATTACTGTTGAATTATGCTCACTTTGACAATCAATATAGCTCAATTATGAAAGTAAAAACGTGATAGAAATATATATACATGCATGCACACACCATGTGTCAATCCAAATAATAAATATAACTTAGTAGATGAGACACATTGTTACTTTTTTAAAAGTTAAGAGTTTGATCTCTTCTCCCACATTTGTTGTATTTAAAAAAAACACCAAATGATATATTTAGTTGATAGAATGATTAATTCCTTCTAACGATTCAGGCATTGATTGATTATGTATACTCTTGGATTAGTTTTTCATTTTTAGAAATCACAATTGCTTCCTTCCAATCTCTTTTGGTATGCTTTTAAATTCCTTAGGAATACATTTGAATTCTTAGCAAAATTCAAAAAAAAAATTCAAAATATGACTTAAATTTTGAGAACATATAAAAAAAAGTAGATAAAAAAACAAAGCAATAACTATTCGACAAGCTTAGTTTAGTCCTTGAACAGAAAATTTGTATTTATTTGATCATTGAACTTTAAAAAGTATTTAATAAGTTTTTGAACTTTCAATTTTGTGTCTATTTGATTTTTGAACTTTAAAAAATGTCTAATAGATCATTAAACTTTTAATTTTATGTCCAATAAGTTTCTAAATTTTTAATTTATTGTGTAATAGGTCATTAGCATATTTGACATTTTTAAAAATTCACGGATTTACTAGACACAGTTGAAAATTTGACCTTATTACACTCAACTAAATTTTATATCTAATATGCCAGTTAATTTTAAAATATTTCAAATATGTGTGAAACTTATTAGACACTAAATTAAAAATTCTAAGATATATTAAAAGTTTTCAAAATTTAAAGATTTATTAGACTCGAAATTGAAAGTTAAAAAATTTATTAAATACCTTTTAAAGTTGATAATCTTTTCCAACTTTAGAGATTTATTAGACACATAACTAAAAGTCAAAAAATTTATAAAATATCAATTAAAAATTAAAAATTTTATTAAATATTTTTTAAAGTTGGTAATCTTTTTAGACATAAAATTAAAAGTACTAGACTTGTAATTAATTGGTAGTTTCTTGCCCGGTCAAAATTTGCCTCCTCCCGGTTCCACGGATGGTTGCCAGTGCCGATTACTTTCTTCTAAAAGATATCGAATTTTGAAGCGAATCGCGACTTTCATTCAGTAACTTTAGACACTCTTTTTTTATAAAAAAAAATTATAAATTTAATCTTGAAGTTTGTATCTATTTAGTATCTTGACTTTTTAAAATTATAAATTTAGTTCCTTAATTAACTTTTTAAAAATTTATGGATCCGCCAAACATAAAATTAAAATTTCAAGATTCTATTAAACATAAAATTAAAAGTTAGAAATTTATTAGACACAAATCTCAAAATTCATGGACTAAACTTGTAATTTAACATTTTTTCTTTCTACCATTTAATATACTTTTTTAGAGTACAACAAATAAAAGAAAGAAGATATAAAAGTTGGTTTGGTATGCAATTCAGAATTCTTGAATTGGATGGATTTAGTGAACATTTATTCGACATATTTATTTTTGGCTAAATTATAAAAAAAAAAAAAAAAAAACCCCTAAACTTTGCCATTTGTTTAAAAAAATATCCACATTCTTTCAAAAGTTGCAATATTACCCTTAACATTTTTAAAAGTTTCAAAATTACTCTTGGAGTAAAAAAACTGCTAGAATATTGGACGAAAAGTCGACGTGTCTGGATGATTTAATCCAAGCAAACATCCTATTACCACCGCGTCGTTCTAGGTCACGCCAAGTCGATTTTTAATCTAATATTCTAATGGATTTCTACTACAATGATAGTTTTGAAACATTTATTAAAAGTCAAGGATATAAGAGTCTTTTTAAACAAATGACAAAGTTCAAGAATTGTTTTTATTTTTATATTTATAATTGAGCATGCATTTTTAATAATTGTGTTTAAATTTTTGGGATCCAAATAGTATCATTTTTTAAGTTTAACTTGTTTTTAATAAAGCATGGGTTGATTTTTTTTTTTAGTTCAACAATTTGCAAGGTGGGGGATTCGAACCTCTAACCTCTTGGTCTAGAGAACATATTTTTTTGCTAGTTGACCTATGCTCATGTACAGGATTGATTTACGTTTATTACATACAACTTGATTTAAACTTCAGTTGATTAAATGTTATGAAACTTGAGTTTAAATGCTTATGGAATTCCAACCCCAGGTTCTACAATTGCAATTGGCAACTCCCTTGGTGTTAAATTGGACAACATGTATGGTACAAATCCCCACATTTTCCTTAAAGTTCTCATGGCATGAAAAGTCATTCCAAACATGTCCAAATATGCTTTAACCATCATGCTATGCTTTGATTTATCTTTAATGCTTATTGTTTTTATTTTATTTTTAGTTTAAGAATTACGAAGTGGAGATTGAATAATTAACTTTTGAAATGGCAATTAGTGTCTTATACAGTAAGCTATGTTTAGATTGACACATTTAATACTTACTGTTGATCTTATTAATTAAACGTCGGTGTGACATTTCTATCAAATAAATAGTTGAATTAGTATGGTACAACAGACAACAATAAACTATTATGAGTGCCACATTGGATAAACAAAGGAAAAACTATAGGTATATAAGTAGAAGACAACATGTCCATTGGTATGAAACACATGGGTGAAATCTTACAAAATCAATTTACACTGTGTTTGCAATAACTTTTGACCAAAAAAAAAACCTTTTTAAATCAACACAACCTTTTCTAATAAGCATATTTCAAAAAAAAAAAGGGTTTTGCTTGAAATACCTTAAAGTTCACTTATTTAAAAAAAAAAATATTTTTGATAAAAATGTATTTATATTTTACATTTTTTTAAAAAAATATTATAAACGACAATTTTTTTTGTTGCACTATATTTAAGAGTGTTATATTAATTATAAATATATATATATTTTTCTTATTATATACTTGAAAGATTTTTAGTTTTAAAATAATTTTTGGACAATCTGTGTTTCAAGTTTTTTTTTCCTGAAATAGATTTAAAATTAATCCAATTATTTTTAAAGTGTTTTTATTTATTAAGATTTTTTAGAGAATCATTTTTATCATCTAAAACCATTCAATAAATTATGCTAAATACACTTTAAATTATTATTATTTTTTAAAAATACTTATAGAAAATTTGATTTGATTTAAAAAGCATTTTTTTTCCAAAAGTTAATCCAAACACACTATTAATAATTTGAAGTATGTTTAGTATAACTTAACTGAGTGATTTTAGATTGATTATAAGTGTTTATTTTAATATAAATAAATTAAAAAATACTTATAAATAATTGGATGAATTTAAAAACTATATTTAAAGAAATACTCGAGACAAGAATTATCCAAAAATGACTTTAAAGTGATCAACTGAAAATCTCAAAACATGTAGGATGAAACCAAAACATATTTATATTATAAATCACCTTTGAACACAGTGCAATGAAAAGAATTTATTATTTAAAATACTTTTTAAAAAAACTAAGATATAAGAATATTTTAAGGAAAAAGTGCTAAAATTTGAAAGTATGTGAAACACGCCCTTGTGCTCAAAGTATATAATAACATATCATTGTAAAATTATGAAAAAGTTCAATAAATAGTACAAATTTAAAACTTTTTTTAAGCTTAAAGTAGATGATAACATATCATTGTAAAAGTATGAAAAAGTTCAATAAATAGTACAAATTTGAAACTTTTTTTTAAGCTTTGGGACAGGAAATACGAACTTCTGACATCTTGATTGATGGTACATGCCAATTACCATGAGATAGACTCACTTTGGCACGAATTTGAAACTTGCAACCTCTGTGGAATTTTAGTTATTCATTAACACTCGTTGAACTATGTTTACGTGGGTCTTCTTCAAATACTTAAGACATTGACATTGACACCTATTATATATATTTTTTGAGAAACTAAAATACATATATTTTAATTGGCTAAAGTAGTAAAAAAATACTCTTAAACTTTGCCTTAATTTAAAAAAAAAGAAAAAAAAAATTCATATTCTTTCAAAATTTGAAATATTACATTTGATCTATCATAAACATTTCAAAACTACTATTGAAGTAGAAAATCCATCAGAATGATGAATGAAAAGTCAACCTAACGATGACTTAGAACGACATAGCAATGGGACACTTGTCTGGATTAAGCATAAAAGAACAACGTTCTGTTATGTCAACTTTCGTCCATCATTCTAATAAATTTTCTACTTCAAAGGTAGTTTTAAAACTATATGAAAGGTAAGGATAATATTGCAACTTTTAAAATAATAGAGACATTTTTTAAATAAAATGTAAAGTTTAGGAGCATTTTTTTTAAATTTATAATTTAGCATTTTTTAATTTAAAGAAAATGACATTGACAAGTGCAACCAAATTTGTATTTATCCAAAAAAAAAAAGACAGCCAAATTTGTAAGGTAATATAATATTTTTATTTTTTACAGAGCGGAGCCGTGGACCAGGTCTCAAATAATGTCATGGAAAGGAGTGGGCATATGGCGCATGCAGTGACGCTCTGCCATGCGAGCCAAATTTCTTTCTTAAATTAAATGCTTCTCCTTCACATGGAATCGTCGAGACTCAAGAGACGTCTGAAACTCTACAACTAGCCAATCATTTCTCTCTTTCTCTCTTCAATCGGCAATGAAAAGAACGAGCTCCGAGATTTTGTCAGGCATGTCAGTTTGCATCATTAATGGTGGAGACGGTCGCGAATCGGAGGAAAGAAACTGGTGGCTGTAGTTGAAGACGGGACAAAGCTCGTTCGTCGACTATTTAGGGGGAAGAGTTTCGTTTTTCGGAGGAGTTTTCGAGTTCTTTCTGTCTGCCTGACGACGACGAGACATTGTCATCGAGTTTTGTTTTGTTGTTAGGCTTTCAGAGCAAAAATGGCGGACGAAAGCCGGGAGAGATTTTTGAAGGAAGAGCATTACTACTACGAGAATTGTCCTGGATGCAAGATGGAACAGCACAATCAGCTGCACCGCGGCTTTCCTTTCCGCCAACTTCTTATGATTTCGCTTATCGTTCTAATCACTGGTTCGATTTCTCTCCATTTTTCTCATTCGTTTCGTTTGTGCCAAACGCAGCCATGAATGGGCTATTGTGTAAAATTTTACCTAAAATGTCGATTTCAAACTCGGTCTTCGAGGTTCTCTCCACTTCACTCTCCCATTTCTCTTCATGCTTCGATATGCCTGCTGTTTTCTTTTACTGAGAAGCAGACATGGAGTCGCAATGTGGAAATAGGGGGAAAGTATGGGTGGAACTAGAGACAATAAGGTTTTTAGCAAATCAGGATACTTAATAAAGAATTTCTCATATTACTCTGCTCTGAATCAGCGAGGAAACTAATGAGAATCTAGCAATTGAAGTGCCTGGAAAAGATAAACTGAGGCAGAATTTCTCTACTCTCATTGAAAATACAAAGAAAATGGCACGGCAGGAAACAGTTTGACAAATAATTTTGTTTTGAGATTGAGACATATCGGCTAAATTGATTGAGTTGCAGATTTTTATCGTCAATCTTTTATTTGTCGAGTGGTTTGAATTTTTCACCTTACTTTTTTTTTTTCCTCCTTTTTTGTCGTTTCCAGGATTGCCGATATCAGGTCTTTTCCCATTTCTGTATTTCATGGTAAGTTTGTGTCGCATCCTCTAATGGAGAGAGGATCTGTAATTGTGGATGCTTGGTTTGATTTTTCTATCAACTATGCTGAGAGCCATGAATGCTAAAGTCACAAAATTAGAATCTGAGGGAGGAAATTGAATCATGTTAGTTTAAGATATTTGGGAAGTGACCATAAATAAATTAACACGACTGTCATTAGTTGAAGAAAATTTCTAGTAAATTTGTTAATTAAAGTTGTAATGTTTCTAGCCTAGCAATAATTTTCAATATTTTATACTTTGCCTTTATGCCAATGTAGTTGAATATCATAAGCAAATCTCATGATTACTAACATGCTGAAACTATATGTAATGAAACCAGAAGTTTCTGAGAGCACAATCCATGTTGTTCATCACCATTAAGTTTTTGTACCATCGAGACTATTTCTTTTTATTCCTTTTCTGATTATTCCAATTTTAATGCAGGTTCGGGATTTTAATATTGCAGAAAAGGTAGAAGATATTGGATTCTATTCTGGTTTTGTCGGTAAGATTGCTATAAACATTTTACTTTTTCATTCTATTTCCCTGTCATTCATATGGTACTTGAATTCTCCATGTCCTTCTAACAAATCCCTCATACAACTTGTAGGAGCTTCTTTCATGATTGGCAGAGCGTTAACATCTGTTTTCTGGGGAATCGTGGCTGATCGCTATGGTCGAAAACCTGTTATTCTTTTTGGAATTATTATAGTGTTAGTTGCTGAACATTTATATTTATAGAAGTGACGCATCTGGGAATTGAGTTTCATTTGCTTTTTAAGTGTTCAATTATACTTTCACTTCAATTTTTTTTCTATGTTGGTTACTGGTTTCAGGATTATATTCAACACCCTATTTGGCCTCAGTTTAAATTACTGGATGGCTGTTATCACTAGGTTTCTTCTTGGAAGTTTGAATGGCATACTTGGACCAATAAAGGTAATCACTAGAATCCAGGAACAATGAAGGCATAATATTTCTTCTTGAAAGTTTGGTTCTTACTTCAGCCTTTCCTGTCTCCTCTCTGGTTTTCATATTTTTATAATGATGGACTTCGTTGCCAGGCATATGCAAGTGAAAGTGTTGGTGAGGAATATCAAGCGATAGCTATGTCATCTGTGAGTTTTGTTTTTTAAAAGAAATCTCTCTCTCTTCCTCTCTCCCCCTTTTTTCTGGTCCTGATATTGCATGAGTTGCTGAAGATATTGCGTTTATCTTTCCGCTGGCATCAATACTGAAACTTTGGTTGAACTTCAGATTAGTACAACATGGGGAATCTCATTGATAATTGGCCCGGCTTTAGGAGGGTTTCTTGCACAGGTACTTTTGGTTACATCCCCTCAGCTAATGAACATTTGAACTTTCAAATTGTGCAAGACTACATTTAATTTCTTTCATTATTTTGTTCCACACCGATAATCACCAGCCAGCAGAGAAATTTCCTGGCATTTTCTCCAGTGAGGGTTTGTTTGGGAGGTAAGTTGGCTTATCGCTAATTTTCACAGTTTTGTCATAATTGTTCACTGTCCAGTAGCGTGCTCACAGCATTGTTCTGTGGTGCAGATTTCCATACTTCCTGCCCTGTCTTTGTACATCGCTCCTTGCAGTAGCTACAGGAATCATCTCTCTCTGGCTTCCGGTATGCCCTTTATCTGGATATTCATTTCTTCTGATTAATCAGTTTATAAGTGGCTTTTCAAAATTTCTGCGTAAAGTAGGAAGATTCGTATTTTGCTTATTAATTATTAATTTTTTATTTTGGTACTTTGAAGGCCATTTCAAATATGATTTAATTTGGGTTTTGGCTTCTTAAATCATTCTGCATTTCTAGGGAAAGTTAAAATTTCTATTGAAATTGGGTTAATAATTATCATTATCTGTCCAACTGCACGGTTAACTTCAAAGAAAATAGCAGAACTTCATCATTTAGTTGAGGTTCGTGCCCCACAATTCTGGAGAAAAGACAGCTCTCCTAAATGGAGGATTTAAATACTGGTGACGGACCTGATATTATATCTTCGATTGGAACATATTTTTTAAGTTTAAACATCTGAGAACCTAGGTGATCTTGTATCTCCTTACCCACTCAGGCTTTGATATAGCATTACTTTGTGAGCAATATCTTATGCGATCCCTAGGTTTCTCTCTTTCTCTGTCTCTCCCTATTGACATTTCAAGTTATCATTACTCATCTTATTGTTCATCTTGTAGGAATCACTGCACAACCATGATGAAAATGTTCCATCATCCTATAGATCATATGAAGCTCTGGAAGATCAACCTGGTGATTGTAATGGAAATGAAGCAGTCCAAACAAACAAACAAAAAGAACCAAGTCTCTTCAAGAATTGGGAGTTAATGTCAGCAATCATTGTTTATTGCATATTCTCACTTCATGATATGGCTTACGTAGAGGTATGTTTATCCTCAGTCAAGCTTGTCCACTCATGATTCTTTTTCAGTTTCATGTTTGAAAATACATTTATATTGAAACGAAAGCATGTTTTCATTTTCTTGTACCCAATTGCTTCTTTTGTGTTAAAGATCCTACATCTGAAAGATGAAAAGACATCTCACTACTTTTTTTTTAATTATTTAACCTACATTTTAATAAAATTTTCAAAATCATAGCTAAATTTTAAAAGTGAAAGAAAATATAGTTTTCAGAATTTTGTTTTTTGTCGTTGAAATTTGACCACGAAAAGTTGAGTAGCAATCATGAGTTCATTTTTTAAAAAGAACAAAAACATTATAAAAGGTGACCTTTGTAGTTGTTACTTACATTCTTTTAACTGGAGTAGATTAAAGCTTTTAAGGTTCGCAGTATGAACCATTTGGTGAAGACCACCTTCTTTTCTGTAGATATTTTCACTCTGGGCTGTCAGTTCTCGTCCGCTTGGTGGTTTAAGCTTTTCATCTGGGGATGTCGGAGAAGTCCTTGCCATCACAGGTAGATCCACAGCTCCACAACCCCACCCCGGCAGAATGCCCCTTGCGTTGGTTTACAGTATTTCCTGTTCAAAGTTCCAAATTAGTAAACGCATTCTTGAATTTACATCAGTCATACAAATTTCTGCAGTCAATACTCAATGCTTACATTTCAGATTAGCAAAGCATCTTACACCCAATAAACTTGGAGCGATGGCCAACCATTATTTACTTGTCTCTCAAAACTGTTTTAAGTGATGAAAAGCACGGGGAGTCTATTTTTAACTGCAATTTTTTTCAACTAATTGTGTTGCAAACTTTTGTTTACTTGCTTTTAGGTTTCAGCCTTTTTGTGTTTCAATCCTCTTTATACCCATATGCGGAGAGGATATTTGGACCCATAATGATATCTCGTATTTGTGGGGTAAGTTTCCATATCACTTTGTAGTCTAAATTTTGAATGGGTACTTTTGTGATATCGAAGATTATATGTACTTTCAACTTTGAATCAGAGTGGAACTCATTTCAAGTCTTAAGTGACATTGAAATACATTATATGTTGTAGATATTGTCGATCCCCCTGCTGGCAATGTATCCCTTTTTATCCCTGTTGTCAGGAGCTGTCCTTCACATTGTTGTAACTCTTGCATCAATCTTGAAGAATCTTCTCTCTGTAAGTATTGCACTAAAACTTGAATCTCTCATTTCCATTGATCTGCAGTCTACAAGGTAATGATTCCGTTGCTTCGTATTGTGGATTAATTTGAAATCTTTGAACTGAAGTTTGAAAAATTCATATTAAGTTTGTCTGAGGAGAAGCAATAAGCTTTATAAATACAAATAATTTATGTGTATTGCACGTGGTTCAACCATCATTTTGTAAATATACATATAATAATACATCATGAAAGGGAGCGGAGCTTCGAAGAAACGATCTTTTAAGAAGGTAGATGTAGAGAGGCCTTAACCATTGAACTATATTTAAGTTGATTCATTATGTAAATTGTTGACACCTTATTATTTTCATAAATTTTTAATATATTATATATCTTTTACTTTGTCTATATAGGCTTAATCAAGTTATTGTAGTTTACAAAAAGTCTTATGTCATATTGCATAAACTAAATTACATTGTCAAACGAGAGAAATTAGAAATTAGAAATGCAAATAGATAATTTAAAGACAATTTAATTTTAAAATATAGTATGTATGCGTGTATATTATATTAGAAATTGGACAAAAAGGCCAAAGAAGAAATGTGACAATTATTCAATAATATAACTCTAAAAAAATGTTCAATGGTTGAAAAACTATGTAAATACTCAAAATTCATTTATGCAACAATGGAAATATGAAAGGATATTTCTAAAATGTCTCGAAGTTATTGTAACTTATAAGTTACATGGTGCCAAAAAAAAAAAGAGAGAAGATGGTGTATTCTAGGCCAAACAATTTGCTTTCTTGTCTTGTCATGTAATATGAATTCATAACCAAAGTTTATCTTCATTATTTTTCGTGATTTAATTTTTCTTGATCTATCAAAATTTTCATCTGTTCTCAGGTTTCCATTACAACTGGTCTGTTCATCTTACAAAACAGAGCCGTGGTAATAATATCTTTACCTTTCCCTCATTTCCTCCGCTCTTTCCTTCTCTCCCAATATGCAAAGAGCTTTGATTGACGTATGAGACCATCTATGTACAGGGTCAACACCAAAGAGGGGCTGCTAATGGCATTGCTATGACAGGAATGTCTCTTTTCAAGGCAATTGGTCCAGCTGTAGGTGGTGTATTGTAAGTGCACTCCACATTATGTGGATGTTAACTTTACACGCAAACATACAAGCTTTGATGATCAGTCTTATTTTAGCTGGCCTTGAAACATGTCAAATGCTGAATGCTTTGCGTAACTGCTACTAAGTTACTTTTCTTAAAGTCTTCAGTACAACTATAGTTGAGAAACTACCACGGGTTGGCCTAGTGGTCAACAAGAGCCATGTAAATAATAATGGGCTTAGAAGGAATGAGTTCAATTCATGGTGGCCACCTACCCAGGTCTTAATATCCTACGAGTTACCTTGACAATCAAATATAGTAGGATTAGATGATTGTTTTGTGAAATAACTACAGCTGAGAATGTCAATGTGAAATAAGTTGATATCATAAATTTCATGGAAATGTCAATAATCTTTTTAGTTCTATGTAAACATGGAAGAAAATGTAGATGTTGATGGAACCTTAAATTGTTAATGCATGTTTAGTGCAAATGGAAATAATATGTTTATATTCTGATAAATTAAACTGGAAATAATTATTGCGTCAATTTAACAACTTTTGAGATAATCCTCTTCTATGCAGACTCTCTTGGTCACAGAAGCGTCTGAATGCTGCTTTTCTCCCAGGTACATTTGTTTTTTGCTAATTATTTTAGGCAGAATTCTTTACTAGGTGTTGTATTAAGATCATCCTGCATCCTCCTTCCCACTTTTAGCTAATCAGAACTCAAAAATATTTCAGATAAATTTTGATTCCTTATTAGTGAATAATTCAAATTTAAAATTGTATTTTATTAATTTGAAAGAGGCAATAGATTCATTTCATAATGGGACATGGTTGAGGCGTGCCATTTGCTTTTGTAGATCTGCATAGTTGAATGATAGCTGTAGGTGAAATTTATGAGATCTTAGTTGAGATAAATAAAAAATAAGATTCTTGGAGAGATCCACAGGTTTTAGAAGTGAGGAAGATAAGAGTGATAAAAAGAGAAAGGGAACGTGTTCGTGTTCGTGTTTGGTTGTGAAAATAAGAAGGGGAAGAGAATGGTGTGTCTTGAGAAGTCAGCAAAGGAGAGATGGTTGTGAGAATTGAGTTGGAGGGGAACTGTGGTTTTGAGATGAAAAAGGAGTCGCATATAGCCCCCTAATTTTGAGATCCTTGAATATGTAATTTTAAAGTATCTCAAATTCATTTCATTTGCATTGATGACATTCTCATAGTCACTGTCCTGTCCTTTCCTATTGCATGAAATGTCTTTATGGAGAATTTAAAGCTTGACCTCATATATATATATATATATATTTGGAGCCCACCATGCTCAATTGGTTAGGGCTCATACACCCTTGACCAAAAGGTCAAAGATTCGAATACGCACCCCTACATGTTGAACTCAAACATATATTTTTTTGTTTGTTACGTACCGATGATAAACAAACAAAGACATAGAGGTTCAAGTCTCCTCAAGGAAGAGATGTAGTCTATGTGAAGGATTTCTTGATCCAAATTTTTATGGTGTTTGGTTAGTTACATGACCAAAAATACTTTTAATACCTTTGATTTTATACTTTTGACTAAATGACCCAGAAATTGGACCAGAGTTAATTTGATTGTTGCAGTTTGTACGTCTCCATTGGTAGTCAAAAGATAAACCTCAAATGAATATTGCAAACAGACATTTACTAAAATGAGATTCTTCAATAAAAAAATAAATATTATCGCCATGCACTTGTACTAGTGTCTTGTGCTCTAATCTCTCTTCCATGAGCTTCTGCCATTCTTTTCACACAATTATTAGAAGATTGATTCAGGATTTGACATATTGTTACCTTTTATAAAAGATGAGGAAAACCAGTTGTTAATTTAGTAATCTCTTCCAGGTTCCCAAATGATTTTCTTCATCCTAAATGTGATCGAAGCAATTGGAGTGGTGTTGACATTCAAACCGTTTCTTGTTCCACCTCAAAACTAGACCAAAAGTTGAACCACAATGAAGGAATGCTCACAGAAATAACGGCATCAAAATCTCGACTTTGTCGTTGATTCTTCATCAGCGATTCACAATAGGTCCTATGAACTCTTCATACCCGTGCCTTCCTGACCGAATAGAGCACTGGTATCATTTTTCTTTGAGTTCGTAGAGTCCATATATATAGTTCTTGATTGGCACCCAATCAAGTCTATTTCTTGAATTACTACAAGATATAGGTTGATTTTGATATATATGTAACCTCGAAATCCATTGTATACTTCTTACCATATTTGTAGTTGATCTATAAGCTTTATCATTCAAATGTGGTTAAAAATACAATTTTGGTCCATATACTTTAGGGTTTGTTTTAATTTAATTTCTATATTTTCAAATGTATAAATTTAGTATTTGTACTTTTAATAAATCTTAAAATTAGTTCATACAGTTAATTTATTGTTAATTTTTCCAATAAAAATTTAGGGCAAAAATCAATTTATACCCTTAAACTTTGGGAGATATATCAATTAAAACTATAAACTAACAATTATATTAATTTAAACTCTGAACTTTCGAAAGTGTATCAATTTACACCTCTCATTAGATTCTGTTTGAAAAACGTTAGTTTACACATGTGCAAACTTATAATTGTATCAATTAAATTTTTAAACTTTCATAAATGAATCAATTTAGACATTCCATTTCAAATTGAGAGTCTAAATTGATTCATTTATGAAAGTTTAGGAGTTTAATTGTTGCAATTATAAGTTTGTATACTTGTGAATGTTTTTCAAATGGAATCTAACGGAAGGTGTACATTGATACACTTATGAAAGTTTAGAATTTAAATTGATACAATTATTAGTTTAGAGCTTTAATTGGTACAACTCACAAAGTTTAGAGATATAAATTGATTTTTGTCCAAAAATTTAATCTCTATTAGTCTTCCCTGTAAAAATCTTGAAAACATATTGAATGGAAATTGTTATTATTATTTACCAAGTTCAATTAAAGTTAACTTTAAACTAACAATAAAGACTAATCTTGAGATTTATTAAATTTTAGGGTGTAATGTTTATGTCTGAATGTGTTCAAATGTAGATGGGTTAAATTAGGTTATTGATCATTGTATTATGCTTTAATTTACATGTGTATCACAGATTAATTGGTTCAAATTTTATGTATATGTTATCAAGGTTAGATGTTCGAGTTTCCACACCTTCATTAACTAAAGAAACTTATGTCGTTAATAATATTAATAAAATGTTGACGACACAATATGTTTATTAGTCTATTTTTATGTATGATACATTATGTCAATTCAACTAAAATTAATTTAATGGAAACCAAAATCAAAACATAAATGAGAGATGAAGCTTTCAACCAAAAAATAATTATAAGGTGTTTTATTTAATAAGTTATATTTGGATGTGCCTAACAACAGCATGTAATTTTGAGGGGGTAAGAACCATTATTTTAAAATTATTATATTTTGAGACTATTTTAGAAATCCATGAAATTAAAAGTAATAATCATTACGTTATCTTTGACCTATCACACAGACATTCTCCCGTCTCGATGATTGTTGTCTTCATTATTATATGTACTAGTGTATTACCACGTGTAAAATGCACGTGTATTTTTTTTAATTGTAAAATAATTAAACTTTTAAATCTATAATATATTAAAAAGTAAGAATGTTTGAAAAACATTTTTGGACTACTATACCCTTGCTTCAATCTTTAAAATTACAAGTATGTCATCAACATTTAATTGTTAATAATTAATTTGTTTAAATAGTATAAGTAATTTCTTTTTCATTATTTAAATATTTTTTATATATAATTAAAATTTTTAATAAATGTAATATATTTGGATGCATAATTAACATTTAAATTAATAAAATAACTTTTAAAATAAAAGTATAAGAATCTAGAAAAGTTCGAATATGAAAAGAAAGAATATAAAAGGTTTTTTGATTTAATTCCTATAAATTAATTCCTTAATGACACTTTACATTGAATTATATTTAATATAGTGTAATTTCAAGGGTTTTGTAACCTTTCAACTCCCCTACAACTATATAAAGAGCTATCCCCTACTATGTTCTACAAAAACTCAAGTCTCTTATTCTTAGTTTGTTTCTCTTTCTCTCTCAATCCATTCTCTCAAAGTTTATAAGGTTGTATGAATGAAAGACAAAGATGCTTCAACAAAATGCTCACAAACAAAGGTATCAATTATTCCTATATTTTATTATTAATATATTTTTTTAAACCCTTATGCACATGTTACAATTCTTTTAATTCAACTTTTAGAAAAATTTTAGTCTTACTGATGTAATAAGATTGTTCACTAATTTTCTCATATAAAAAGCTACAATTAATCTTGAAAAAATGTTTTTGGACCATGATGTCCTTTAATCTATTTTTACATTTATCAAGCACATGTCATTTTCAATTCTTAATCGGTTAATGAAAATGGCAATTGCCAACTAATGAGTTTGTATTCATTAATTATATATTTACATAATTTTCATATTTAAAGAAAAGTAAATATGATATACTTTAAAATTTATAATTTTATTCGGTGCTTCAACAAAATAACTATTAAGATTCATAGATGAAATATCTATAATATATTAAATCTATAATATATACTATATTAAAAGGTAAGGATGTTTGAAAAATATTTTTTGACTAGCTTGCCCATTTTTTTTAGTGAATTACAAAAATGCCATTTTCTAAGACCATATCTCTTATGTTTTGCAATTTATTTTTAATTATTAATAATTTAATTATAAAAAAGCATGTACTAAAAAAACGAAAAGTTGAAATATTTAAAACTGACACATTAATTACTAACATTGAAAATCATTATGTTACAAATTTACTTCTTATTATAATTATGGTTAAAAAAAACTATTAAAATTATACTAAGAAAAACCATTAGGTTAAATAATAACAGTTACCTAATAAAAAAAAATGTCAGTTAGAAATTAACTTTAAAGTGTCATCATTATTAATTATTAAAATAATAAAAGAGAACTATTAAAATTCCATGTGAAAGGTATAAATACTTTTTCTTCTGAGTTCGTGTAAAAGGTAAAAATACACTATCTTGAAAAGTTGGAAATTGGAAACAAACTCAAATCTGTGTATGGAATAGTGCATTAGGAACGAGAAAAGCTGAAAAAGAATGAGAAAAGATACGTCAGGTATGGCACAACTCACAACTTTTATTTTGATTATTTATTTTTTTATTTATTATTGATTATTGATAGATTTAGAATACACTTAACACTTTTTTTTTCCTGTTTCTTTTCATATAGATTTAATAACACTGCTCATACTTATGTTTAGAATACATTACTCATATTCTTCAACAAAAGAATATCAATCTTCTCACCGTCAAATAATGTACACAAGTTTAATATCGTTGTTTTAGACTAAATCGTCAAGACCAATAAGGGAGAATCAAACTGATTAATTTTGGTGTGTTGCATCAACTGTACTCAACAGAGTGCTGGCAAGAGTGAGATTGACGATAAAATTTGAATGGCATACTCAACAAAGAGATTGTACTCAATAGGTAATTTTGAATGACATACATTCTCAGGAGAAAGAAGCAGACTAACATGATGAATGAATATAGAGAGATCAGGGGAAATGAGGGTTACGTTAGTAAACAACTCAAATGTGTAAAGAGAGAACACATGTGCTACGACTGGCCAACAATAAAGATCAAAGAAGTTCAGCATCAACAAATGGTGAATGACGACAACATCGCCAAATGAACAGTAGCAACAACAAACAAAATTAGATGGACGACAATTGAAAGGAGATGAATGAACAAGATGAGAGAGACTGTAATGTGTTTGTCAACTCTAACAATAGCGAGAAAATGTAAAGGTGAAATGAGAGATTTGAGAAGAAAAGTAGGGGTAATTAAGGTTAAGGTTTTGAAAAACATATTAGCTGCAATTTACAAAATACCGTTGAATGTAGTTGTGACTTTATTTTTTTCATTTTTTTTAGAATTAATAAACTTGAATTAAAACAACTAAATTTCCACTAAAGTAATTATACACACACACATATTGTATACTTAAAATAATTCTTCATTTTTAAAATAATAATAATAATTATTATATTGGTCCCTCAATTCAGCTTAATATAATATTTGTCAACGTTTTAGTTCAATTTGAACATATCAAGATGATTACATTACCGAATTTACTTGATTGATTTGGCTCAACTTTTATACCCTTCAGCATATACTATAATTTTATTAAAAGCTTTCAAAACTACTCCTAATATATCAAAAATATATAAAAAAATCAATAAAAAATCAATTACATATTGGAATTTCTACTTTTACCCATCACAAGTATAATTGTACAGTAACTACAAAATAGTTACATAAATTTAAATTAAAGCCACTAATATTATTATCAATTCTTGATAATAAATAGTTACGAATGTGTGCCCCTCACACAATTTTTTTTTGTTTTTGAGAGTCCTCTCAAAATTTTGAATCCACCATCGATGTTAAAAAATAAAATAGCACTTATATAAATTCAATATATAGCACATCAACCATATATATAGACTCAACCTATATTATTTTACCATTTCTTAAGAGTTGTATAAGTTTAACAAACATGTGTTATTATAAAAAATAATTAGATATAAAAATCCATTTTAATTAAAATTTAAAAATAACTATACTTTTTACTTCAAAATAATAATAATAATAACTAACTTAATAACATTTTGCCCAAATCGTTTAATGGTTAGAATTAAAAAAAAAATGCACGTGCATTGCACGTGGTAATACACTAGTATATATAAGTGTTCTTAAAAAATGATTTAAACAAAATATAATTAAATATAATTATTTTAAATATTCATTATTTAGTTTGATTTCAAAACTCTAGAATTCATTTCAAGTATCATAATTAAAATCATGAAACAAAAAAATAACTTTAGTCAAATAGGTTTTAAAATTTCTAAAATTTGTGTTCTTAAGTTAAATTAGGTAATTGTTTGGTTGTTCTTATACAATTATAAATATGACGACAACATAATATTTAGCATGATCTTTTACAAAAAATTATGGGGGGTAGTTTTAAAAAATTTTAAATTATGAGAATTTGTTGGTTAATGAATTTTTCCACTAAGGGATGTAGGGATTAAACATAATCGATGGAGTGAATTAGATAGGCGTTTACTTCACCTAATCATGTTGGTTGGTCCAAATCCAATTGAGCCAATTAAGAACAGTCTAATTAGTGATTCAACACATAGTATATTTGACGAAATTGAATCAATATAAAATTAATTATTATTATTTCAAGGGAAAATTAGACGCACCATCCCCTAAATTATAGAGATTGTTACAATTGCAGCCACCAATATTTAATTGTAATTAAAAAATAAGTCCAAACTTTTTCGAGTGAAAAAATTGTACAATGATCTTTGTTATAAAAAGAAACAGTCAAACTTTCATAATTTAAAAAATTGGAAGCCTTTTTATTATGTCACATTTCCTCCCACTCTCTCTCCCCCTCCTCCGTCTCTCTCCAACTTTCTCTTTCCCCTTTGGTAGTTCCTCATGCATAGAAATTGGATCAAAAAGACTTTAGAGGATTATACAAAATTTTCACTTAATCGTGTTTTTATATGGTGCTTCATTTGGCTCTGTCATACATATGAGTGCATAGCTTTCGCTAAACCTTTAAAAAGAAAAAAGAAACCATTAACTTATTATTAATGTGTTTGCATCTATTTATAAGATTTCATATATTTAAGAAGAAAATGAACAAATTTTAAGTTTTACAATGATTATGTGTGTGTTTCTATAATTTTCAATAAATTTAATTGTTGAAACAAAAAATAACATTCTCATTGAAATGAAAAATAACATTCGACTAAAATATTTTTGCTTTCTCTTTGGTAAACACATATCATGCAATTCTTGATTGTTTATTAGGATTCGGAGTTAAAATATATATATTCTTAGTGGCAGTTTAGTAATTTTAATGTAAGTACCTACTTTTTAAAAAAAATAAAAAAGAAAGTTACAAAATAAAACTAAACTTCAATAGCATTTTTATATATAGAAACTAACTTTGAACCAAACCCTAGCAATCAACTTTTCTTTTCTCAAATTTCTGTCTTCTCCTCACTGCTTCCATTGACATTTTCCATTATTGTTTGTGCCATTTATTTGGGTTGTTTGATATGTAATCATTCGTCTCCTTTCATTTGAGTTTTGGATTTGTCCTCACAGCAACAACAATTTTTTATTGTGGGTCTTTTTCATTTGAATTTTATTATTTATTTATTAATAGAATGACTTTTATAATTTTTTTTACACATTATAATTCTAATTTAAAATTAGAACCATGGCTTAAAATTCAATATTTTGAAATTCATAATTTTAAAATATAGAATGAGTCTTAATATATATATATATATATATATATATATATATATATATATATATATATATATATATATATATATATATATAAAATAAAAATTAACTTTCTTTTGTTAATGATTGGAATTCTATGGTTAACCGTTTTATTTTAATAATGATCATAACTAAAGTTATAACCTACAAAAATTGAACCCTCATGTAAGAGTAATTAATTAGTATATTTAAAAATAATTTGAATATTTATTTATTTATTATAATATAAAATCTTACCGTTCTAATTAAAATTAGAACCCTAGCTTAAAATTAAAATACAGAATATTAAATTTATTTTGAACGAAATGACTTTTAAGATTAAAAAATATATTATCTCAAAAGAATAGTTTTAAGATTAAAAAATATATTATCCCAAAAGAATATTATAAAGGTTACGTTTGTTAATCTCCAAAAAAAGACAGTCTAAAAAAAGAGGTTACGTTTATTTGTTTTTTTTTTCTTTTTGACAAACAGATTACGTTTGTTAAAATATATTAATTCAATTGATTTATTAAGCACTTTACATGGAATAATTAACTTTAATGGACTTAAATTTGATATTAGAGTTATATATTTTAAATTAATGTAAATGATGTCGTAATTTATTGATTTATTAAGACTAAAAGAGAGAAGATGGTTGTTGAACTCAAAAAAACAACAACAACAAAGAGAGAGATGGTTACATGTAAATGATACATAAAAATAAAAGGTTATGGTCTAAATGAAAATGGTACATTTGTAATCTAACAAAAACTAAAGGAGTAGGATAGTCTAAAAATGTTTTTCAAAAATCCTTATTTTTTAATATAGTATAAATATAGATATAGATTATAGTGTAAATTCATTGCCTAAACAAAACTTATATATTTTTTTAGAAAAAATATTGTTATATTTTTTTCAAGAGAAAGAAAAAATTGTTATAAAATTAATAGGAAACAATTTAATAAATATTAAATTTCTTATAGAATTTGAATATACTGAAAATTAAATTAATAAACTAAAAACAAATAAAATATTCCAAATTAAAAAAAAAACGCGCGCACACACACACAAAATAACAATAACTCCCAAATAACAAAAAAAAAAAGTAATAGAGAAGAAAATGAAGATATGTCAATACACAACTACCTTAAAATTAATTTTACATTTTACTTAATAATGGTAAAAATAAAAAATCATATAATTCATCAAAATAAGAATTGAAAATATGAATATGGTTCATTCGACACGTGCATTTTGTGCTCTCTATATGAATCTTGTAACATTTAAAAGTGTTTTCAAGATTGACGAAGTGATTTAAAAAGCAACGAAAAAGAAGCAGTCTAAGTTTTATTTTTCCTATTTTGTTTGGAATACACTAAAATAGTAATAATTATTAAAAACAATAAACAAAAGTAAATTAAAACTATTGAAGTTTTCATCTAGCTTCAAGTTCAAGGACTATTTGCGGAAGCTCTTGGAAAAATGAGGACTATTTGCGGAAGCTCTTGGAAAAATCTTCCATCCATGCCAAATCAATTCCATCTTCTAGTGCCATCGAAGCAAGCAAGTGCACATCCTCATTTTCTATCTCTGTTTGGAGTCGAGTCACCAATTCACATCCACATTCACACATTTACACACAACTAAAAAGGAGTTTTAGGTTGGTAATGAACAAAAAATGGTGAAAGAAACTTCATTTTTATAGTTGAAGGTGATAGAATAGTTAGAAAGCTTTTGAAATTCCGAAATCATTAAATTTTAGAATTAATTATAATTAAAAGCCAAACTTTAAATGTTATAGAAAATGAAAAGACAAAACCTTCAAGGTTTTTAAACTCCATATATTTATCACAACTTTATGGTGTATTTAAATTCACATTTATTCTTAGTATGATTAACATATCCCTAAATTATTGTTAAAAAAAACATGCATCCCTAAATTTTTATCTAAAAAACATATTTGTAAATTCTATCATGTAAATTGTCAAAAATAAAAAAGATATTATAGTAATGTAAATATTTAATAAAATGTAATTTATTTTTTTCATTACTAATATAATATAAATACTCTAAATTACAAATGATACAAAAAAGTTCGGGCTTATTTTTTAATTACAATTAAATGTTGGTGCCTGCAATTGAAACAATATGAATATTATAACTATAAATTTATCGATTACAATCTAAATTGACTTATAAAATAATACTTTAAATTTATCATATTCATTTTAATAAAGGAATAAATTTACAATTTTTTAGTATAAAATACATTTGTAATTAATTGAAGAGAAATTACACTTTTAAAATTTAAATAATAAATAATAAAATAATTGTACTAAAAAATAAATAAATAATAAAATAATTATTGATATTTAATTCCAATGGCATGTTTGTAAATGTAGGAATTAAAGTAAGGGTACAATAGTAAAAAAATATTTTTCAAAGATGGTGGCTTTTTAATATAATAATAGTGTTTTACCACGTGCAGTGCACGTGTATTTTTTAATTTTGAATTTTTTTAATTTTTAATGATTTAAGTAAAATGTTAATCTTATTTAGTTGGTAAGATTTTTTTATTTTACATGTTATATCTTATGTGAATATAATATTGAAAGTAACTAACTTAATTATTATTTTAAAATTTTAATCTCAAATGTAGTAAGAAGTTTACAATTTTATAAAAGTTATAAAAAACACAAAAATAACTTAATCAAAACTCAACTTAGATTCAAATTAGAAACTTAGGCCCCGTTTGATAACCATTTGGTTTTTGGTTTTTGGTTTTTGAAAATTAAGCTTGTTTTCTCCCAATTTCTCTACAATGGTTTTCATCTCCCTTAAGGAAGTATTTGAATTCTTAGCCAAATTATAAAAACAAAAACAAGTTTTTGAAAACTACTTTTTTTAGTTTTCAAAACATGGCTTGATTTTTGAAAACATAGGCAAAAAGTATATGACAAAACAAGTAAAACTATAGGTGGGAGTAGTATTTATATGCTTAATTTTTAAAAACCAAAAATCAAAAACCAAATGGTTATCAAACGGGGCCTTAGAGATTGGATTAAAGAGGAAGAGAAACAAACTAAGAAGAGGCTCAAATTTTTGTAGAAAAATGGTAGGAAATAGCTCTTTATATAGTTGTAGCAAGGAGTTGTAGAAGATTTTAAAACTCTTGAAATTTCATTATTAAATTAAATTAAATGTAAAAAGCCACTTACTATAGACTTAATTTACATAAATTAAGTCAACAAAACCTTTTATGTTCTAACCTTTCATATTCTAACTTTTCTTTATTTTTATACTTTCATTTTAAAAATTATTTTCTTAATTTAAATGTTAATTATGCATCAAAATATTATATTTTTGTTTTAAAAGTTTGATTATATATAATTTATTTTTAAAAAAAATATATTTTTAATTTCTAATTTTTTTTTTTAAATATCACGTTTATATAAAATTTCATTAAATATAGTTGATAATAAATTATGTTCAAAAATTCATTAAATTTACGTTTTTCCATTGCTTAACATTTTTTTTTATGAAGATCCACTACATTTTTTTTAGAAAATTAAAGCTCCCTACATTTAAGTTATTAATTGGTTTGAAAAATATTTAAATATTTAGAAAAATTGCACTTGTTACCATTTTTATTTTTAATAATTAATGTTAGTGGCATGCTTGTAAATTTAGAAATTAGAGTAGGTAAAATGATTTAGTTATATGAGAAAAAAAAATGTAGGTTTTATTTGTATGTGAATGGAGGAGTTTTTTTTTTAATCTAAAAACCTATTTATCATATTTGTATGCTAATTTAGGTGGGAGAGAGAGTATTTGGATGGATGGAAGAATAGGAGAGAGGAAAGTAAAATTGAGAGAGACCTAGAGATGAGTAAGAAAGAGAAAACTAAATATAATTAAATTAAATTACATATAATTAAAGTTAGTGACTAAGTAAATAAAGAGATAACTTTTTATATTCCAACTATTTAAATGTCATTACTTATAATTATTAGTAATTAATTATGATGACATGCTTTGTAATTATAAAATTTCATAAAGGATAATGTAGTCCAAAAAAGTTTTTCAAAGATTGTGGCTTTTTAATATATTATAGAATTATAGATATTTCATCTATGAATCTTAATAGTTATTTTGTTGAAAGCATCGTGTCTTTCATGGTGCTTACCACTACTTTGTAATTCATATGAATTTAGAAACATTGAGAGGAGATTGAGAGAGGAAGAAAAACTAACTAAGAGGTTCACGTTTTTCAAAAAAATTAAAGGAAGACTCTCTATATAGTAGTAGGCTTTAGCTAGGAGTTGAAGAATGTTGAACAACTCTTGAAATTATATTATTAATTATAATTAAATGTAAAGTCATACTTTCATTTTTTTAAAATTTAGAATGAATTTATAGGATATTAAACCAACAAAACTTTTTATATTCTAGCCTTTCACTTTCTCATACTTTCATTTTAAAAAAATTATTTTATTAATTTCAATATTAATTATGCATCAAAATATTACATTTATTCAAAAAAAATTATTATATATAATTTACTTTTTTTAAAAAAACTATATGTTATCTTTTAATAAAATAGTACATAAGTTTTTTCAAACTATAATTTTTATCTATAAACAAAAATAAAAAACAAATCAATTTATCGAATAAAATTATAAATTTTATGGTATATCATATTTACTTTTCTTTAAATATGAAAATTATGTAAATATATAATTAATGAATAAAAACTCATTAGTTGGCAATTGACATTTTCATTAATCGATTAAAAATTGAAAATGACATGTGCTTGATAAATGTAAAAATAGATTAAAGGACATCATGGTCCAAAAAAAAAAAAATTCAAGATTAATGGTAGCTTTTTATATGAGAAAATTAGTGAACAATCTCATGACATTAGTGAGACTAAAATTTTACTAAAAGTTGAATTAAAAGAATTGTAACATGTGCATAAGCATTTACAAAAATATATCAATAATAAAATATAGGAATAATTGATTCCTATGTTTGTGAGCATTTTGTTGAAGCATCTTTGTCTTTCATTCATACAACCTTATAAACTTTGAGATAATGGATTGAGAGAGAAAGAGAAACAAACTAAGAAAAAGAGACTTGAGTTTTTGTAGAACATAGTAGGGGATAGCTCTTTATATAGTTGTAGCTAGGAGTTGAAAGGTTGCAAAACCCTTGAAATTACACTATATTAAATATAATTCAATGTAAAGTCATTAAAGAATTAATTTATAGAAATTAAAATCAACAAAACCTTTTATATCCTTTCTTTTCATATTCTAACATTTCTAGATTCTTATATTTTTATTTTAAAAGTTATTTTATTAATTTAAATGTTAATTGTGCATCAAAATACATTACATTTATTTAAAATTTTAATTATATATAATTTACTTCTTTTTTAAAATAAATTTCCATACCGTAATTTTATCTATAAAAAAAAGGAAGAAATAATAAAAAAAATCAAAGGGAAAATAAAATTCATAACAAAAAATATAATTGTCAAGGCATAATATATTTGTTTTTATTTATATAAATACATAATTAATTAAGAATAATTTTTTAACTAAATAATAATAATAATAATAATAATAATAATAATAATTAAGAATAACTCCTTTTTATTGGGTATTATAAAAAAAAAAACTCTTGTTTACTGCTCTTGATGTTTGGCGTTTCCAAAAAAGAAAAAAATAAAACTGTCTATTACCATAAGGATTTAAATAATTAGTTGCTTGAAAAAATATTTAAATAATAAAAAATAAATTACTTATACTATTTAAACAAATTAATTATGAACAATTAATGTTGATGGCATACTTGTAATTTTAAAAATTGAAGCAAGGGTATAGTAGTCCAAAAATGTTTTTCAAACATCTTTGCTTTTTAATATATTATAGATTTATTGCAAAACCTAAGTGGCCTTTGGCCAGGTATCAGTAAATTAGCTTAAAAGAGGTCTCAATAATTTTGTTTGATTTCTATTGTTTTCCTAATTAAAAATAACAAATTTGATCTATGAATATTGATGTTAATTTATTTATAATTCATAAGTTTTTACGTTGTTAACTTTTGTCAGCATTTGCTGATGTGACATATCGACATATTGAGTCCGTATTTCTATAAGGTACTATCATGTTATGTCCAAACAATTGCTTGTCAACGTCAACATTATTTTAGTTGGAGTGCGGTTTGGATAGCTTTTTAATTTAAATGTTTTTCAAAAATACATTTTTTAAGTTTTTTTTTTTTAATAAAGACCGTTTAGAATTAAAACATTCACATGTTTTGTTACATTTTCTCAAAAGTATTTTTATATACAAATTTGTTTAGTTTGCTCTACACTAAAAATGTTTTTATTAATGTCAGATTATTATAAATTATGACTATTAAATACTATGAACTAGTAAATTCATATTTGTATTTAAAATACTGACTGACCAACTACCGCTGACCACAGTCGGAGGGTCGTCAGAGTAGTCCCCATAAATGGTCTCCAGTGGTGGTCGTCGAAGATGGTCGTCGAGGGTTGCCGCCGGTGGTGGGTGATAGTGTTAAGGTATTCTGGTCATTTTTATATATCATGCAAATTTGGAAGGGATTTCAAGTTAAACACTTGGACCTGTTCGGTAGACAATCTGGATTCCATTTTATATTTTCGGATTTATTGAGTTCAGTGAATATGCGTTTGACAGATATCTTTTCGAAAACTGTTTACGAATTCTGTGATCCAAATAGTGGAAATTATGAAAAGAACATTTTTATATTTTCATTGTATCCATATATTTAATTTGAGGTTTTAAAATGCATAATTATATTTAAAAATATAGAAACTTTAATAAATATAGTATTTAATGTAATAAACTTAATTTATTTTTGTTAAATTAAAAAATATATAATATGATATATTATAAATTATCTGATATTGTAAAATAATAATTATCCAAAATTTATAACAAAAAAACACATGTTCATAAATTAATTAATAATGGTTTACATTCAATCTAATATTTAGTTTTGCACCTACAACTAATTTTATGGTCTATAAATATATTATAGAATACATTTTGAACAATTATTTAAATTGGAGTCCAATTTCTAAATCAGCTACCAAACACACATTTAAAAACATGAAATATAATTATGGTTTCATTTAATCCCTTGTTTTCAAATTACCTACCAAACATACTTAAAAACTTTTTTTTTCTTCTAAAAGTTGGTTTCAAGTATTTCACTCAAAATAGTTTATTTCACAAACTCATTTTTTTAAAAGTCATTTTGAGTGGTTACCAAACACTACAAATCTTATTAAAAAAAAATATTTTTTAAATAAACACTTAGAAAATTAATCCAAACAGGCCCAACATATAAGAGTGGGAATTCGAACTTATAACCTTTTGGTCGAATATCTATCCCTTAACTAGTTGAGCTTTATTAAGGTTGGCAGCATTAACATTATTAAACTAACATAGTTAAAAATACATATTTATTAACATTAAGATATAATGTACAAGTAATTAAATATAACTTGATTTTATTTTATTTTTTTAGTTCAACAACATGTGGGGTGGAGGATTCAAACTTATGATCTCTTGGTCACGATCAAGAGTATATATCTTAGTTAGTTGAGTATGCTCTTGAGCCATTGGTATTAGTATGCTCTCGAGCCGTTGGTATTGTTGTTTCTCTCTCTCTCTAATTCTTTTTATTGTTCCAATTCTTTTAGAAACATAACTATTCCATGTTTCTTGTTTTTCATTTATTAAAATGTTTTCAAAATTACATACTGTTCACACGAGATTTCGACAGGGAAATTTAACACGTGGAATGAACTTTGTATTTGTATTAATTTCAGTATAGTGAGTACAATCTGTAGTATTTGATCCTCTGATTCTCTCTCCTACTTGTATGCTTTGCTCGAGGGCTGAATAGCTTGTTCTCGAGGTTGAAACTTCAATGGATTCTTGGAGTGTTCTTGGTTTTTGTGACGTGTTCTTCGTTCAGATGGTGTTTGATCTTCAGGAGCTTCTGGAGACTTCACAGCTTTGTTTTTGAATTCTCTATGAGGTTCTTCAGTTCTGAACCCTTGAAATGAAGGAGGAAACTCTCTATTTATAGAGTTTTTCATGGACCTCAGGTGGGCTTGGGCCTGTTGGACTGGGCCCAATTGATTTTGGGCCAACCCATTTGGACTGGGCCAAGTTGACTTTGGGCCAGCCTTTTGGGCCTGGTTGACTTTTGGGCCTAGCCATTTGGACTGGGCCTAGTTGACTTTGGGCCAGCTTATTTGGACTGGGCTTAGTTGCCTTTGGGTCTAGCATCTAGACTGGGCCTTCAGTTTGGGCTTTTGTCTTACAAATTTCAAAGAACCCAATAGTGTATTTGAACCTGCCATAATTTAATATAGGAATCTTTGCAAATTTAATTAATCCCTAATTAAATATAATTTCGTCATTAATGTTGGGTAATGACGTGGCAATTTTGGGTTGGTCGAAATTTCTATTCCAACAAATGCCCCCCCTTTTCGAGATTTATACACAAGTATGCGTGTGTGAATCTCGAAAAAGCTATTTTGGAACCAAAACTTAAATACTTCTAATTTAGATTCCATTTGATGTGTCAATTTAATCAAAACATGGAATTTGGTTCATAATTATTATTTTTTTTTTTTGACACTAGCCCCCTTTTTTTTATGCCAATTAATCAAAATTTGAATTTTGGACAAAATTTTGATTTTGTTCTTGTTTGGCGGCCAACTTTGATTTGAATTTCAATTGGATTTAATTCCAAATTGAATTTCGAGTAATGCTTAAACTCCATCCAATTTTAACATGAATTTGAAGCATCACCCCTTTTTTTTTTGCATTTCACTCAAATTTGTTTTGGGAATAAAATTGGATTATGCCCAAATTTTGAGGTGACAAATTTTGACTTGGAGGAAAATTCTACCAAATTTTAGCTTTGAACTTGGAATAGAACCTGAATTTGGGTTTCAATCCCAATTTAATTTTGAATAAAAATTTGGATTATGACCAAATAAGATTTTGACTCTCCCGAATTTGGCAAATTTGGCTTAAATTGGAAGAAATTTGAAAGCCCACATGTGAATGTAGCAAAAGGTTGGTAATTTAATGTTCATCCCAGAGGTAAAACTCTTTTTGGATTTATCTTGAAATGGACTTGAATAAAGAAAATGAGACCTCGAATTGAATGCCATTTGAACTTGATTTGTAAATTGATTTAAAATCAAATCTTAATACTTTATCCCAGTCCAATTTACTTTCAAACCAAATTTGTGATATTGAAATACAAATCCTAATTAGATATGGATGCGAAATGGAATTTAAAAAAAATCCAAATCAAATTAGATTTTTAAACGAAATACTTCTAGCATGAACCCGGCCAAGCAAAGCTGTAAGTTTTCATCCTTCTTGCACTTGATACAAGCCAGTTTACCTTTTTTTTTTTTTTTAAAAAAAAAAAAAACTTTGATTCTTGAAGCCTTGAATAAATCACAACTTCATCCTAACCAAATGGGATAACAGATTCCGCTTCAAAGAATTGGCATAAATTTTGGATTATATCTTTATCAAAATTAGATTTTGAACCAACAAATTTCAAATCTAGATTTGATAAAAGATCTTAACGGGAATCTCAATCCCAAAATCTTCTCTATAAATAACGATGAGGGGATGAGGGAGGCATTCGTAGAAGTCCGCAAGTGGTCAAGTGCCGGGATCCAGTTGTATTGTCACCGCCTGCAAGTGTGCAGAGCCGACCGGAAATCGCCGCACATCCCCACCGCTCAGAACCGCCGCACACCAGATTGTTGTTCGAATCGTTGCGCGCCGGAAGCCGCTGCAAGTCGTCCTCTGTGTTGTCGCAGTTCGCTGACATCGAAGGTATGAACTCATCACCGTTTGCTCTTGCCGAATGGGTTGGGCGTGAGAGAAAGAAAGAGATTTGGGGAGATGGAGAGTGATGAGAAAGATAGAGTCTGGGAGAAAGAAAATGAGAGAGATAAAGTGAGGAATAAAGGAGGGGGCCACAGTGTGAAAAGAAAAAAGAAAAAAAAGAAAGGTGTTGTGTTTTTTTTTTTTTTTATATTATAATAATAATAATTTTTTTTTTAAGAAAAACGTGGAAACTGCAGCCCACTTTTTTTCCTCTTTTTCTATTTTCATTTTTTTCCCTTTTTTTATCATTTTTTTTCGTTCTTCTTTTTTTTTTTTCAATTTTTTTCCTTCTTTTTTTTTTTTTCAATTTCCCTTACAAATCCTTATCCTCTCCCTCTCATCTTTTTAGAACTTGACATTTGCACGACTTGTAAATATTTTCACTACAACAGAAAATATTCTCATCCACCAAAAGATAAACAACCCACTTTTTTTTAGTTTCTTTGCAACTTTTTTTCTCTTTTTTTTTTTTGTTTTTGTTTTTTTGTTTGTTTGTTTTTTTTTTGTAGACTTATTATTTTTTTTCTTTTTCTTTTTTTTTTTTGTACAAAGCTTTTTTTTTTTTTGCTAACTTTTTCTTTCTTCTTTTTTTTCAGGAAACTTTACTTGCAACCTCTTTCAACTGTTTTCATCCATCATTAAGGTAAACAAAGTTTTTTTTTTCTTTTTCTGTTTTTGTCTTGTCACTCTCTTTCAGGAAACTTTATTTGCCACATCCAATCCCCCACTTCGCCACAGAGCATCATGCAACCTCTGATTCGAAGACAGAAGCAAGTGTAGGGGTGATTAGCATCATGCAACCTCTGATTTGAAGACAGAAGCAAGTGTAGGGGTGATTATCCCCCACTTCGCCACAGAGCACCATGCAACCTCTGATTCAAAGACAGAAGCAAGTGTAGGGGTGATTATCCCCCACTTCGCCACAGAGCATCATGCAACCTCTGATTTGAAGACAGAAGCAAGTGTAGGGGTGATTATCCCCCACTTCGCCATAGAGCACCATGCAACCTCTGATTCAAAGACAGAAGCAAGTGTAGGGGTGATTATCCCTCACTTCGCCACAGAGCATCATGCCACCTCTGATTTGAAGACAGAAGCAAGTGTAGGGGTGATTATCCCCCACTTCGCCACAGAGCATCATGCAACCTCTGAGTCGAAAACAGAAGCAAGTGTAGGGGTGATTATCCCCCACTTCACCACAGAGCATCATGCCACCTCTGATTTGAAGACAGAAGCAAGTGTAGGGGTGATTATCCCCCACTTCGCCACAGAGCATCATGTAACCTCCGAGTCAAAAACAGAAGCAAGTGTAGGGGTGATTATCCCCCACTTCGCCACAGAGCATCATGTCACCTCTGATTTGAAGACAGAAGCAAGTGTAGGGGTGATTATCCCCCACTTCGCCACAGAGCACCATGCAACCTCTGATTCAAAGACAGAAGCAAGTGTAAGGGTGATACATAGTAGGACCATCACGAGTAACGGTGATTGTGCCCTCCGTGTTTATCCCTTACTTTGCATCAGAATGAAACTCTCCCATTTTTTCTTTCCCTTTTTATAGTCCACTTATGATTTCTTTTTTTTATTACTTTTTTTTAACTTCTTTTGTATGACTAAACTTTTCTCTTTCCCTTTTTTTTTTAGAACCATGGTGCACTTTGTCGAACACATCTCTTCAGGACAGAAATATCTCGTCATCCTGAAAGATAAGGATCAACCGATTAAAAATGGGCTTTCACTTCTTGCTGAGGAGCTGATGTCTGGTCCTCTTTCACCTTTATGGCCTGACTTGGGTGCTGTCTTTCCACATGAACTGTCGACAGAGAAGCCCTTAAATTCAAACAACAAGGTATGGATTTTGAAATCTTCCCTCCACAATAAAGCCCCTAATCGAGACCCAGAGTTAACTTTGGGGCGTCGCTTGATAGAAGGCAAAACTCATTGGAACCCCATAATGAAGATTCCTGGAGAATTTACTTTCACTCCATGTTATTGGGAGTGGCTCGAATTTGTAGTTGGTCGAAACGAACAACTACTTTATCAGACTTGCCTTTTTAACGCTGTGATGGCCTCCCTCTATACTTACGACCGCAATAATGACGTGGTTCGAGCTTTCCTTGAAGGTTGGTGTCCAACAACAAATACTCTCCATACTGCAGCAGGTGAATTGTCTATCTCTTTGTGGGATTTATGGACTTTAGGCGGTCTTCCAATTAAAGGCAAGTTTTACGAGGAGGTTATCCCTTGCTTGAAAGAATTGACTGGGTCGCGGAACAAGCATAGACATCTTCCAAAGAGCTGTGAGTATCTTTTTGAAGCTTACCATCTAATAGCCTCTTCGAAGAATGAACGAGGGTCATCTTCAAAGACTGACGCTCATGTGTCCATAGGGTCTTGGATTTCCTTTTGGTTCAATAACCTTCCGAAGTACGAGAAACCTCCCCCACGAAAACAGAGAAAAGGGTCTCGTTCCAAGCTTACTCATAACCCGGATGGTACCAAGATCAAACCTCGAGATTGGATGAACAACGAGTACAAATTATTTCAGGATCTCGGTGTGGCAGATGAATGGCGTGAAAAGACATATCTAGCTGCCTTTCTATCCTGTTGGTTATGCATCTTCGTGTTCCCTCGTAAGGGAACTCAACTTCTTCGCCCTGAAGTCTTTAGGGTTGCTAGTTTAATGGCTGAAGGACAGATCTTTAGCCTTGCCATCCCGACTTTGGCTAATATATATCATGGACTAGGCAGAATAACAGAGGCTACCAATCCGATCGGGCGCATGGAAGTTTGCTTGCCTATGCACTATATTCATGGTTGGCTAGCCCATTACTTCAACACACACTACTTGATCCCAGTGGAGGTCCGGGGCCCTAAGATGGTTGATTTTTCTGGCGAGGGAGGCTCAAAATACTTTGAGGACTTCGATGCTCGCGAATTAATCCACAAGGGCGCAACCATTATATGGCATGCAAATGTCCAAGGCAGAAATAAGCACGAGCTTTTGGAAGATAGCAACGCCTTATCTTTTTCTCAATCTTCATATTTTCCTAGCCTTCGCTCATCGTACTTATCATCGCGGTACGGGGACCTATTAATTATCGAATCTTATAGTCCTTATCGATTCAGTCGGCAGTTTGGCTTTTACCAAGATGTGCCAAATGATTTAGGAGGAGACCCGCCTGCTCTTAGCCTGGAAAATATTTTACGCCACTGTAGGATTTGCACCAAAAGTAATATGTTGTCTCGTGTGTATTTACCAGCGCGCACGTTAGACCCACATATGCAGGTTTCCCAACAGTATAAAAATTGGTGGTTGGAGAAGCATGGTGATTATTTTGAGGAGAACACGCATAAGTTAGTAGGTAGTGTAATTCCTTCTCCAGCCCGCCCTAAATTACCAAAGAGCACTGGAGGTGATCATGGGGGTAAGAAGATACGCTTGCCTGAGAATGAGGCCATCACCCCCGAACAAGATAAGTCAGAACATGGTGAATCCAACCACAATAGCACCCAAGACCATTGTTGGAAGAGAGCGCCGAAAAAGTCGAAAGTGTCTCCCGCCGGGCTGGATAATTTTTTTGAAGGGGTCACAAGTGCTTCGCAATTTCTGACGCAACAGCTGCTCTTGGTTAGTGAATTTTTCCATCAAATGATTATCAAGTGTTTTTCATTGCTCTTAAGGTGTGCATTTTTTTTGTAGTCTCCTCTAGATGATGTCCATCTTGAAATTGAGGAGCAGCATAGTGAGGAATCATTAACGGGTCCTGATGCTATCGATAATGCTATCGGGCGTGCGAGCATGTCCAAATTGATATCATCGGAAGGAGCTACAACCTCTTATCGCCCTCTCCAAATTTCTGGAAGCTCTCAATGAACTCAACATAAACCCACTGCTGGCGATCCTGAAGCTTCCCAGTTTTGTGCCGACCTTGTGATTTCCAATTTCAAACAACAGGCAGCCATAGGCATGTGGGAAGCTGTGCAACAAAAAATTGCACGCACATCCTTTGAAAATGTCCCCAGTCTTGTGCCCGAGACGCATAAAATACTCGATGCCATTTCAGGGACTCGGACGAACAACTTGACTTTCCTTTAGAATCTCGTAGGAGACTATTTCAAGAGGGTGGAGACGTACAACAAACTTGCATTCACATATTCCACTCAGTTGACTTCGACAAGTCCAGATCACCAACTGGGGGAGAAAAATCTTGAATTAGAGAAGGTGCGACTTGTGGAAAGCCAATTACTTAAGGAAAAGGATGCGCTACAACAACAGTTTACGCAGTCATCACTGGAAATAAAGAAATTAGAAGCTAAGTTACAAAATGCAAAAGTCGAGTCCAAGAAGCTTTCTAGTTTGATTCATGAGAAAGAGACAACCTTAGAACAGCAGGTACTCGAGGTGTCCTGGATCCGTGATGAGATCAGTAGTATTGAGTGTGCCCCCATTGTGGATGAGGAAGATGCTAAAACTTTGGCGTTACTCCATGCAAACTTAGAGGCTACGCGTGAAGAGCTGAGAAACTACAAGTGGAAGCCTTGATTTGTTCAATTTCTATTCTTTTGTAAACATTTTTTTTTGTTGACTCTATTTTTCCATTTGTTAGGCGAATCATCTATTTGTTGCTCTTTCTCATTCAATCAATAAAATATTAGAGCCTTATTCATAGATAACTCTTTTTTTTTTTTTAACTTTTATGACTGAACTTAAAATTTCATTTAAGCTGCCTACGTACCCTTATGATGAAGGGATCAAGTCATAACGTAGTTCAAAAGTGTTTATTAATTTTTTTTTTGGGCCGTTCACATTTTAAGCTCATGAGGGCCAGGAGCAACATATAGTTTATACTCTTACGATAAGGAGTGTTTACATCTTATGCATAAAACTTTTTAAGAAACTTTTAGTTGACAGGACCGATCCTTAAGCCGTCTTTATCCACGATCTTGTATGCTCCATTGGTGTAGACTTCTTTGACGATGTAGGGTCCATCCCATTTAGGTGTGAACTTGTTTCCCGTATGCCGCGTAGTGATGATTGGTCTTCGAACAGCGAGTACGAGATCACCAACTTGAAATGACCGCAGTCTGAGATTTTTATCAAATGCTTTCGTCATTCGTGCTTGATAACACTCCAATGCTTGCTGAGCATCTAATCTTCGCTCATCGAGTGCTTCCAACTCCTGAAGGCGCAATTTTGCATTATCTTCTATTGTCAGCCCTTCCTGTATGGCCATCCTCAATGACGGAATCTCTCTTTCCAAAGGGAGCACAACCTCTACCCCATAAACGAGGGAATAAGGTGTATGTTGCGTAATTTTTGCGCAATACTGCAAGTGTACGGGTCAAGTTTTAATATAGTGAAAGAGTGTTCGAGTATCGGCCTCAGGATTGGTTTTCTAATTCACTTAAGTACTATGAATATTATCGCCCAATTTTATTTAGAGAATAGAATTGAATGATGGAATATGCAAGATTAAATAAAACAATTATAATAAAAATTGAAACAATCAGAGGAGAGAATATCCTAGGGAGGTGGATTTCACCTATTAGACTTAAATTAATAAATTACTTAAACATCCAAGATTGATCAAACAAATATTTCATAAGTCTAGAAGTCTTTTATCATGAATGACTCTTTCGAGGACAAACAATTCTTATGCAATAAGGCAAAACCTACATCTCTGCTGATTTTTAACGTTATGCATAGCATTAAGTTCCTTCATTAACAACTTCGAAAGGAGCCCTAATCATTATCAAGTTAGAACTACCTTTAGTCATGCAATTAGGATCTAATCTAAATTACCTTTCTCAAGCGTGAATTCAGACCAACATAACATTTAATCCGTGATCAAAAGATTAAAAGCATTAAGAATATAAAAGCATGAATGAAATTAATGACAATCAATCATAGAATTTAAATAATTAAAACATAAGGTCTAATGGCTACATCAATCCCTAGAATAAGAAAAGAGTTTAGCCACTCATGTTCACTATCACAAAATCTAAACTCTTAAACAACATTTAAATACTAAATAAAAAGAAGGAAGAGAAAAACTATGCTGGTGTGTCGATTTTCCGTCTCCGTATGATCTCCACAACTTGGCCTTGAATATTTTCCTCACGTCTCTTATCACTCTTGTATGTAGAAATTTAGAGTTGTGCTCTCCAAAGTTGAATGCCTTGAAGTGAAGAGAATGTGGGTATTTATAATGGGTTAATCCATATCCTAATCTAATTAGGAATTCATTATTTAATTAAGAATCCAAAATCTAATCAAATTAGGAATCCATAACCTAATTAAATTAGGAATCCATAATCTAATTAAATTAGGAATATTTTTCTTCTCCAAAAATTGTCCCCAAAATTGGTTGCTGAATTAGCACATTTATCACCATATTTCTTCTAAAATCTTCATTTTGCTCCAAATGCTCAATTTCTACAAAATAAACAATTATGAACGTGAAAAGCATGTTTTTAAGTCTCAAAACTAGCATAAAATGAAGCCTAAAGATAGCACATATTGAGTGCTATCAGTGTAGCTCCGGTGGGAGTGCGATGCGTAGTTCTGTAGGCCCAGAGTGCTTCACCAATTCTTTCTTGCCAGTCTCTTTTTGTCTTAGAGACTACATTCTTCAGCAAGTTGCACAACGTTTTGTTGAACGCCTCTGCCAACCCATTTGCTGCAGCATTGTACATTGATGACTTGTACTGCTTGAACTTGAATTTCTCACACAACCTGTCCATTAGACTGTTGGAGAATTGTCTCCCATTATCTGTCACGATACGATGTGGGATGCCGTAGCGGTAGATGATGTGAGTTCGAATGAAGTCTGCCACATTTTCTTTCTTGGCTTCTCTTAGTGCTATTGCTTTGGCCCATCTTGAAAAGTAATCTGTGGCTGCAAGGATATAAGAGTGGCCTACTAATGACTTAGGCGTTATTGGACCAACAAGATCGAGACCCCAAGCTTCGAAGGGCCATGAAGCAACAGTCGGATGTAGAGGCTCTGGTGGCTGATGAATGAAGTTTGCATGGAATTGACAGGCTTCACACTTCTTTGCATACTCCATTGAGTCATGGACCATCGTAGGCCAGTAGTAGCCCATTCTTTTCAATTGGAAGTAGAGTTTTGGACCTGACTGGTGAGCCCCGCAGACGCCTGAATGTGCCTCTTCTAGTGCTTTGATGGATTCATCTGTTCCCAGGCATCGAAGGAATAGTCCTTCATAAGAGCGGCGATAGAGGGTCTCTTTATAATAGATGAATCGGGAAGCCCTTCTTCGTACATCAGCCTTGCGCCAGGGTTCTGCAGGGAGCTTTCCATGTTGGAGATAGTCTATAATGGAATGTCGCCAGTCCTCTTCTTCAATAGTGTAGACAGATATTACGTTTATTTCTTCGCATTCATCTTCGCTGGGTGGCACGATCCATTTTTGACAAAGTGAAATGTTCACGTTTCATCTTCTGGAATTGTCATGGCAGTGGCCAAGTTTGCTAGCGCGTCTGCTTTCTTGTTCTCTGCTCTTGGAATATGTTCGAGTGCTACGTTGTCAAATTTCTCCAGCAATTTCCTTGCGTAGTCAAAATAAGGCTTCAAGTCCTCGTGCTTTACCTCATTCTGAAGTGTGAGTTGATTAATGACTAATTTCGAATCTCCATAGACTTCTATGCACGTGATCCCGATCTCCATGGCCATCTGAAGGCCGATTATTAATGCTTGGTATTCAGCCACATTGTTCGAACATAATTTACTAAGTGTGAAGCTGTAAGGAAGCATATGGTTCTCCGGTGAAATAAGGACAATGCCTGCCCCCGCTCCATCTCTTCGTGCCGCGCCATCGAAGTACATGGTCCATGGCTCCATGTTTTGAACATAGAAGACCTTCTCGTCGGGTAGGTCATCGCACAACTTCCAGTCTGATGCTAGCCAAAAAATCAGCCAACGCTTGCCCCTTTATCGCCTTCTGAGGCACGTAAACGACGTCGTACTGTTGGAGCAAGATCGCCCATTTAGCTAAACGCCCAGAAATTATCGGTCTCGATAAAACGTACTTGATCGGGTCAGCTTTTGCTACTAAGTGCACTGTGAATGCTTGCATGTAGTGCCTTAGTTTGTCTATAGCGAAGAAAAGAGCAAGGCACATTTTCTCAATTGGAGAATAGTTCACTTCGGCCCCGTTCAAAATTCTACTTAGGTAGTAGAGGGCTCGCTCCTTCCCTCTTTCCCTTTCTTGCGCTAGAAGTGCTTCGAGCGATCTTTCTTGTGCTGCGAATGTACAATATCAATGGCTTCCCTGCTACCGGAGCACTTAATACAGGGGGATTAAGCAGGTACTTCTTGATGCTTTCAAAAGCGTTCTGACATGCCTCATCCCACTCGAAGCTTTCTCCCTTCTTCATTAACCTTTGAAAAGGTTGACATCGACCAGCTAGGTTGGAAATGAACCTTCTGATGTAGGCCAAACGACCCTGAAGACTCCTCAACTCATGCAAGTTTCTAGGGCTTGGCATTTTTTGAATGGCATCAATCTTTGACTGATCTATTTCAATCCCTCGGTGTCTCACCACAAATCCAAGGAACTTTCCCGAGGTGACTCCAAATGCACACTTGAGAGGGTTCATTTTCAATTGATACTTTCTTAGTCGATCAAAGACCACTTTTAGATCTTCCAAATGATCTTGTCTTTTCTTGGACTTGACGACTAGATCATCGACATAGCACTCGACGTGTTTATGTAACATATCATCGAAAATCTTCTGCATGGCACGTTGATAGGTTGCACCAGCGTTCTTCAGTCCAAAGGGCATTACCTTGTAACAGTATATCCCTTTTGGAGTTCGAAAGGCTGTCATCTCTTCATCTGCCAGAGCCATTCGAATTTGGTTATATCCCGATGATCCGTCCATAAAAGATAGAGCTTCATGTCCTGTAGTGGCATCAACCATGATCTTAGTGATAGGCAGTGGGAAGTCGTCTTTTGGACATGCATTATTCAAATCGTGAAAATCAACACAGACGCGAAGTTGCCCATTCTTCTTTCTAACAGGAACAATGTTGGCTATCCACGTTGGATATTTTACCTCGCGAATGAATCCTGCTTCAATCAACTTATTGACCTCCGTTTCAATTTGGGGAATAAGCTCTGGCCGAAAACGCCGTTGAGCTTGCTTGACTGGTCTATACCCCTGTTTGATGGCAAGATGATGGACAGCTACTTTTGGATCAAGTCCAGGCATCTCTTTATACGACCAAGCAAATACATCTCTATACGACGTGAGCAAGCTCATATATTTGCCTTCTTCCTCACAAGTAAGCGATGCACTTATAAAAGTTGGACGCGGCTCTTCTAGCGTACCCAGATTCACCTCTTTAAGCTCGTCCACTGTAGATTGAATACCATCTTCAAGTGGCAGTGGAGCTTCGTCTGCATCATCTTCAGACATCTCAGTCTCCGACTCTTCTTCAATTGTGATATGGTGGCAAGAGGTCTCGCCTTCATCTTGATCTAAATCCTCCTCTGAGGGATTGGTGATGACTACGTCACGTCGTTTTACTTTTAACGAACCCTCTGTGTTGATCGCAACAAATATTTTTCTTTTCATCCGAGAGGGAACAATGCTACGAATGTCTCTGTGAATTCTTTTCTCGCTGCAAAGCGAATCTTTTGATGCCTCCACCGAACTTTCAGGTCGAATTCGGTCAAATACTGACGCTATATGCCCTTCATTTCTTGTTGTAGTTATGCTTAGCGTTTGGAAAGCTGATGGTCGTGTCGTAGCCGAAATGGAAAGTCTATTCTTCCTCTCCTTTGCTGGCATACTTAATCTTTGGAGGGCTGACGGTCGCACCAAAGTTGGCGTTGCAGAGGTACTATTTTTTTCGCCTGCAGGTATACTTAACCTTTGAAGGGCCGAGGGTCGAGCAGTATCAGAAGTTTGAGCTGATAAGGTACTTCTCCCTCCTGAAATGGGCTTGCTCAACCTTTGAAGAGCTGAAAGTCTAGTGGAGCCAGTATTAAGCGGTGACTCCTCTTCCCCTGTTGCAACCTCACCCAACCTCTGCGAGACTGGAGTGCGTGCGATTGGTGGCCTGATGCGCCTAAGAGCGGGAATCCTTTGGTTGGTGTTTTCTTTTTTTCTTTGATTATCAACTTCATTCACCGTTATGTGATTCACGTCTGCCATTTTTGCTTTCCCTCTTCTGGTTATGCGAACAGGTTCGGGCGACTTATATCCAAGTCCCCTTCTTGACGTAGGTAAAGTGTAACCCTCCTTTAAAAGCTTCTTTTGCGTCGAAGATAGTTCGGGTCTTTCATCAATGATCTTCAGACTCTCGAACTTGGTGTGCTTTGAAAAGTCGTAACCGGCTTTTTCCATAAGCTTATACGCCTTAGGATCAAATCCATCATTCGTTCGTCTCTCAGGTAAAACTGCCTTTACCTGATCATCGTCGGGTTTCTTGACCTCTTGCTTTGCTATCTTGGTGAGAGGCATGATGAAGTTTTCTTTCAGGATTTCAATGTCCCTGACTCTCAAATTTCTTGAACATTCAGCAAAAGGTGATTCACCCTTCTTCCGTCGAGATAGAGGGACGTAGCGCAAGACAGGGGGACTTGGGACGTCTCTGTCTTTCGAAACTTTGTCTCCTGCAAGGTCTGTTGAGGCTTCATCTTTGCTAGCATCAGATATCTTTGTTTCTTTGACGACTCCCTTTTTCTTTTCACTTGGTGGCTCTGGCTTGACTTTATCACTGCCTTTGATCAAAGGGGCCTCTGCGGGCACAGTTTCTCCTACGTTGTCGCCCTTCATGTAAAACTTTGCATCAGCAAAATGGGACTCAGCCTCTGAAAATGGATTTGTGTCAGCCTCCACTTTCTTGATGCCATCTTGGTAAAACTTGAAGCACTGATGCAATGTGGAAGTTATCACCCCGTTTCCATGGATCCAAGGGCGACCTAGCAGCAACCTGTAGGTGGTTTTAGAGTCAATGACATGAAACAGAGTTTTGGCTTTTAAGTCACCGATGATGAGCTCCAAGCGGACCATACCAATTGCTCGTTGACCCCCTTGATTGAAGCCTTGGATTACCAATTTACTGTTTGTCAACTCCTCTGTTGAAATGCCTAGCTGCTTCATAGTTGACTTAGGCATTATATTGACAGCTGATCCATCGTCAATGAGGATTCGACCGACCTTCTGTTCTCGAATGTATCCTGAGACGAACAACGGCCTATTGTGAGGTTTTGACCCTAGCAACAAGTCTTCATCGGTAAAATCTATTGACATGCAGCATGAGGCACATGGGGGCGCCATCGAGGTCGGGGCACTTGCACTATTAGAATCTATCAAGGCCTCAATGAGAGCGCCTTTGGCTGCCTGAGGGAGTGACAACAAGTCTTCTATGCTGAAGGAAGATGAGCTTCCTAGCTCGGTTGACTTTTCCAACGAGTTTGTCGGCTCTTCATTGGTGTTGATGGCGTGACATGCAACAACCTCAAGTGTTTCTTCTTGGCTGTTTTCTAGGAAGTTACTTGGGAAGAATTCCGCTAAAGTAACTGTCTGTCGAGGCCGGAAGAGCTCTTCACTTTCTTGCACTACAAGCTTCGACTTTCTGGTAATCTTCTTGCCTTTTCTTCTTGGGAGTTTACTTCTTCTTTTTCTCTCCCGGAACACGCGAGTTTACTTCTGAATGTAGTTCTGTCGTTGCTTTTTGCGACGGGTCACGACAATCCACCCGATATTTTCGTCTTCAATCTGTTCGCACTTCTCTTGAGTGCTCTTCTTTTGGTGGCCTCTTTCTTGAACATCCTTGCTTGAGGCAATCTTCGGTGACCGAACCGCAACGGGTTCAAAGGACCCGAACTGGATCATGCACTCTCCATTCTCACGTGAGGGGATTGCAGACGGTTGGAAACTTGAATTTTCCATAATTGCGGCGTGATTTGTTTGAGCTACCTCGTCGAGGTCTAGCTCAATTTTCTTCTCACGAGCCAATCTTAAAATCAGCTCTTTCAAAATAAAGCATTTCTCCACCGAATGGCTAACAACACGGTGGTACTTGCAATAATTAGGATCGCCTACCTTTCCGAGCTCCCCTGGTCGCTTGCATTCCGGGAGCTCAATGAGTTACTTTTCTAGCAATTGCTCCAACATGTCTGGGATGTCGGAGTCTGGAAATGGATAGACTTTCTCTTGTCTTTCTTTCAAAGTTGGGCGGCGTCTCTCGCCTGCTTCTTGTTGCCTTTTCGGATTGGTTTCTTTTCCTTTTGAGGAAAACTTAAGAGGGGTCGTGTTGACGACCATGGATTCTTTGGCGGCGCTCTTTATAACTTTCTCTGCGCCTTTAAATTCTTTTCTTTCTTTCTTCAATTCTGGGACTAGTGGATCTTTATTCCCTCTGGCAGCAATGCTTAGCTCCATGTCGTGAGCACGGGTTGCTAGCTCTTCGAAGGAACGAGGTTTTATCCTCTGCAAAATATAAAGTAGTCCCCAGTGCATTGTTGGGTTTTATGTCCTAAAACTCGTGGTTTTGTAAACTGAATGTATATTCTATTTTACTATAAAGATGTTATTGAGGTTATTCAGTAAATGTGTTATTGAATAAAGTGAATTGTGTATTCAATAACCCAAATCCAATGAACTAAGTACTCTTGGCTATAGTATGTATACTTGAACTTTATGTATGACATAAAAGTGGATCAAGTTCGAGTTATAACCAGAACGGTCTATAGTATAGGGATAGGGCTGGGTACCTTATCCTGGGGACACTATGGACGCGACCGACTTTGTATAGTACTAACGATGTGATCCTAAATCGTTCATATGGAGACATGCGAGTGGGGGCGTCCTATGCAATGAGTTTGCATAAGACTGGACCGCGAAATAGTCACTTAGACTTTTTAACTCCGTTTACTGTTTTAACTGACTATATTCATACGATGACCTAGGTAACTCGATCTTAATCCTGAGCTTGTTATGAACTCCTGTTTATTCGAGATTATCCTTAGATTTGCATGGGTGAGAGTGGCCCGAGATCGCCGACTCAATAAGCCTCCCATTTTGGGGATAAGACCGGATAGATAGTTGGGAACATAGTCATGCGAGATGGAATTCACTCCTACCCGCTTTAGGGTTTAGTAGAGATGTTGTTCCCTTAAGTACTGACTCTAGGTCTTGAACAATGGGCATACCCTCTCGTTGGCCCGAGAGGGATACGGTTTGTTGGTTGGACCACAAACCAAATTGTTCATTAGAGGATCAGTGGGACTTAAGGAACAAGAAGTAATTACAGGGGTAAAACGGTTTATTTGACCCAGCTGTAATTACGAACAACCTGTGAAGGATCGACTTACTAATCATGGTTATATGGAGTGGACAGAAATATATCTACAGTGAAGAGAGTGCAGCCACTGGGCTTTAGTGGAGTGTCCCGATGGTTAACGAATGTTGATTAGCTAGGCTAAAGAGTTTGGCCGGTTAATCTCGTATCGTTGGAGCTCATGATCTGTAGGTCCATTAGGTCCCCTTACTAGCTTAGACTAAGCCTTGGAATAATTTGAGAGAAAAGAATTTGAATTGTTCAAATTCGATTTTGGGAGTAAACGTTAATTATATGCGATATACTTAACGTATTATAATTTAATTATGAATTAAACTATGATAAAGAAGTGGAAATATTTAAATATGATTTAAATATTCGTTCGGTTTAAAACATGAATAGGGATTCATGTTCGAACGTTCGTTTTGAGAAATTAGGATTGGTCCAATTATTTAATTTGATATTTGATATTAAATTTGAATTAAAATTAAAAGATAATTCAAATTCATTTGGAAATGAAATATGGACCAAGTTCATAATTTCTTCACTAAGCTTATTGTTTGAAGCATATCTTCTTTCAATTGGCTTCTTCACAAAGCTTCTTGTTTGAAGTTTATCTTCATTCAATTGGCTTCTTCACTAAGCTTGTGGTTTTCTATAAATAGAGAAGAAACACAATAGGTGAAAAGATTAGAAAAACAAGAAATTTTAGTAGAAAACTCTCTAACTTTTTTATTTAGATCTTTACTCATTCTTCTCCCAATTTCTCTCAATCAAAGATCCCACAATCCATTCCAAGGGCTGAGAATAGTAGGGAAGACTCTAGTGGTGGTCCAAGTAGTGTTGGTGATCCAAGATTTGCAAAGGATTAAGAGAATATTGAGCTACAAAGGTTTGTGTTCTTATTCTCTGTTTTTCCAGTTTTGAGCATATTTTTTGTATGATAAAATTGATCAAATTAGAGTGCTCAAGATCCAAAATTGCTTCCGCATTCTTAATATTAACCCCTTCATGCATACCTTGGGTGCACATTTCAACAGCAGATACTTCTGTGAGTCGATCTTTGCAGTCGAGGCTCAAGGCCCTCCAACGATTGGTGTAGTCGATGACAGGTTCGCCTTTGCGCTGTTTGACGTTGGTGAGTTCCATCATACTAACCGTTCGCCTCGTACTGTAGAAGCGATTCAGGAAATCTCTCTCAAACTGCTCCCAGCTGTCAATCGTCTCGGGCTCTAAGTCAGTGTACCAATCAAAGGCATTTCCTTTCAAGGTACGAACAAACTGCTTGACCAAGAGGTCACCGCGCGTCCCGGCATTCTCGCAGGTTTCAACGAAATGGGCAATATGCTGCTTAGGGTTGCCCTTCCCATCAAACTGCTGGAATTTTGGAGGCTGATACCCCGCGGGCATCCTCAAGTTGTCGATCCTCTGAGTGTACAGTTTGGAGTACATGAGAGGGTTTTGGGTGGGCCCACCATATTGAGCCCTGATAGAGTTCATGATCATGTCCTGAAGTTGTTGGACAGATAAGGAAGCAACTGAAGCAAGGTGTTGTGGTTGCTCCTCTTGGATGATAGTCTTTCCCTTGTCATTCTTTCTCATAGCAGGAGTTTGACTTGACTCAGCCATTTCTTTGTTTTGCATTTGATTTTTCAGATGGGCGATTTCAAGATCTCTTTCTTCCACCGCCTTCATCAAGAGGTTGATCTTTCTTTCCATCTCCGCCATCCTCTCATCAGGGTCTACATCAGCCATCATAACAGACATCACATCAGGGTTCGATGTCTCATTCAGTTGACCGGAAGCGGTAATGGGTTGGTCAAATAGCGGGTTGTCTTTGATAGTGACTTTGCTTTTAGCAGACTCATCAATCAGTTTTATGATTCTGTTTGCGATTGTGTCAGGGGTTCGGCCTTCACTTATCTCAGCCCCTCTCGAACGACTGCGAGTAACTGGTCCCGCGTATGTGTCGCTTGAAGCAGTAGTCTTTGATGCAGCTTTCTTTGGTGCCATGATTCGATCTGAAGAAGAAAGAGATGAGAGGTAGAGTGGTCCCACTGGGCGTGCCAATCTGTTCACACGAGATTTCGACAGGGAAATTTAACACGTGGAATGAACTTTGTATTTGTATTAATTTCAGTATAGTGAGTACAATCTCTAGTATTTGACCCTCTGATTCTCTCTCCTATTTGTATGCTTTGCTCGAGGGCTGAATAGCTTGTTTTCGAGGTTGAAACTTCAATGGATTCTTGGAGTGTTCTTGGTTTCTGTGACGTGTTCTTCGTTCAGATGGTGTTTGATATTCAGGAGCTTCTGGAGACTTCACAGCTTTGTTTTTGAATTCTCTCTGAGGTTCTTCAGTTCTGAACCCTTGAAATGAAAGAGGAAACTCTCTATTTATAGAGTTTTTCATGGACCTCAGGTGGGCTTGGGCCTGTTGGACTGGGCCCAATTGATTTTGGGCCAACCATTTGGACTGGGCCTAGTTGACTTTGGGCCAGCTTCTTTGGACTGGGCTTAGTTGCCTTTGGGTCTAGCATCTAGACTGGGCCTTCAGTTTAGGCTTTTGTCTTACAAATTTCAAAGAACCCAATAGTGTATTTGAACCTGCCATAATTTAATATAGGAATCTTTGCAAATTTAATTAATCCCTAATTAAATATAATTTCGTCATTAATGTTGGGTAATGACGTGGCAATTTTGGGTTGGTCGAAATTTCTATTCCAACACGTACAAATTTTAGAAACAACAAGATCTAATTATTGGTTTATTCTTTATTACTTCCCAACTTTTCAAAAACATAAATAAAATTATCTTTATTTTTTTTTCTAACTTATAAAAAACGGAATAAATATACCAAAATAAATAAATAAATAAATCACAATAATCTTGAAATTTTATTTTAAAGAAACCTTTGATGCTCCACCTGAATACGAGCCTCTCTCTCATCAACCAAGCTTTCATTATTACAACCTTGGTATTTCTGATGAGATTTCTAGTCTACAAGTCGCTCTTAATTTAAAATTTAAAATTTGAAAAAATAAAAAAATTAAGGTCATTTGATAAGTATTAGTTTTGATTTTTAGAAATTATACTTGTTTCTCGTCATTTCTCTATAATAGATTTCATATTTCTTAAGAAAACATATGAATTCATAGTTAAATTCCAAAAATAATAACAAGTTTTTAAGAAGTACTTTTTTACTTTTTGAAAAGTACTTTTTTTAGTTTTCAAAACTTGGCTTGATTTTTGAAAACATATGTAAAAGTAGATAACAATACAAAGAAATTCATAAGTAAAACTAGTATTTATAGGTTTAAGTTTCAAAAATCAAAAACTTAAAAAAAATGGTTATTTAATGAGACCTAAAGAAATTTGATTATAGAACACAATTTCGATTTTCCAACAAGAATTAGAAAAAGTTAAAAGTAAGCATAAGTCAATCGTAATCGTAACTGACATGTACTCATTCTCTTAAGGTCAGAAGTTCAAATCTTTATACTTCACATTTGTTGAACTAAAAACACAATAATAAAAAAAAAAAAAAAAAGAAAAAAAAAAAACTCTCAATATAGTAAAGAAAATATAAAGTACATTTAATAAGTGTGATTGCAACACTTAATAAAGTACAAATGACTGATTGATAAAATAAAGAATTTAAGGGTGTGATTGTAACAAATGGTGTAATTTAAAGGTTGTTTGCACAATTTTCTCGATTTTTTTTTTTAAATTTAAAGAAAATGACATTTGACAACCAAATTTGTATTTATCCAAAAACAAGAAAAAGAAAACAAAAAAAACAATAGACAACCAAGTTTGTAAGGTAATAAAATATTTTAACAGAGCGGAGCCGTGGACCAGGTCTCGAATCCGCCATGGAAAGGAGTGGGCATATGGATATGGCGCATGCAGTGACTCTGCCATGCGAGCCAAATTTCTTTCTTAAATTAAATGCTTCTCCTTCACATGGAATCGTCGAGACTCGAGAGACGTCTGAAACTCTACAACTAGCCAATCATTTCTCTCTTTCTCTCTTCAATCGGCAATGAAAAGAACGAGCTCCGAAATTTTGTCAGGCATGTCAGTTTGCAGTCATTAATGGTGGAGACGGTCGCGAATCGGAGGAAAGAAACTGGTGGCTGTAGTTGAAGACGGGACAAAGCTCGTTCGTCGACTATTTAGGGGGAAGAGTTTCGTTTTTCGGAGGAGTTTTCGAGTTCTTTCTGTCTGCCTGACGACGACGAGACATTGTCATCGAGTTTTGTTTTGTTGTTAGGCTTTCAGAGCAAAAATGGCGGACGAAAGCCGGGAGAGGTTTTTGAAGGAAGAGCATTACTACTACGAGAATTGTCCTGGATGCAAGATGGAACAGCACAATCAGCTGCGCCGCGGCTTTCCTTTCCGCCAACTTCTTATGATTTCGCTTATCGTTCTAATCACTGGTTTGATTTCTCTCCATTTTTCTCGTTCGTTTGGTTTGTGCCAAACGCAGCCATGAATGGGCTATTGTGTAAAACTTTACCTAAAATGTCGATTTCAAACTCGGTCTTCGAGGTTCTCTCCACTTTCTCTTCATGCTTCAATATGTCTGCTGTTTTCTTCTACTGAGAAGCAGACATGGACTCGCAATGTGGAATTAGGGGGAAAGTATGGGTGCAACCATAGACAATAAGGTTTTTCCGAATCAAGATACTTAATGAAGAATTTCTTTATCCAAAAAAAGATACTTAATGAAGAATTTCTCTTATTACTCTGCTCTGAATCAGCGAGGAAACTGATGAGAATCTAGCAATTGAAGTGTCTGGAAAAGATAAACTGAAGCAGAATTTCTCTACTCTCGTTGAAAATACAAAGAAAATGGCACGGCAGGAAACAGTTTGACAAATAATTTTGTTTTGAGATTGAGACATATCGGCTAAATTGATTGAGTTGCAAATTTTTATCGTCAATCTTTTATTTGTCGAGTGGTTTGAATTTTGCACCTTACTTTTTTTTTTTCCTCCTTTTTTGTCGTTTCCAGGATTGCCGATATCAGGTCTTTTCCCATTTCTGTATTTCATGGTAAGTTTGTGTGGCATCCTCTAATGGAGAGAGGATCTGTAATTGTGGATGCTTGGTTTGATTTTTCTATCAACTATGCTGAGAGCCATGAATGCTAAAGTCACAAAATTAGAATCTGAGGGAGGAAATTGAATCATGTTAGTTTAAAATATTTGGGAAGTGACCATAAATAAATTAACACGACTGTCATTAGTTGAAGAAAATTTCTAGTAAATTTGTTAATTAAAGTTGTAATGTTTCTAGCCTAGCAATAATTTTCAATATTTTATCCTTTGCCTTTATGCCAATGTAGTTGAATATCATAAGCAAATCTCATGATTACTAACATGCTGAAACTATATGCAATGAAACCAGAAGTTTCTGAGAGCACAATCCATGTTGTTCATCACCATTAAGTTTTTGTACCATCGAGACTATTTATTTTTATTCCTTTTCTGATTATTCCAATTTTAATGCAGGTTCGGGATTTTAATATTGCAGAAAAGGTAGAAGATATTGGATTCTATTCTGGTTTTGTCGGTAAGATTGCTATAAACATTTTACTTTTTCATTCTATTTCCCTGTCATTCATATGGTACTTGAATTCTCCATGTCCTTCTAACAAATCCCTCATACAACTTGTAGGAGCTTCTTTCATGATTGGCAGAGCGTTAACATCTGTTTTCTGGGGAATCGTGGCTGATCGCTATGGTCGAAAACCTGTTATTCTTTTTGGAATTATTATAGTGTTAGTTGCCGAACATTTATATTTATAGAAGTGACGCATTTGGGAATTGAGTTTCATTTGCCTTTTAGGTGTTCAATTATACTTTCACTTCAATTTTTTTTCTCTGTTGGTTACTGGTTTCAGGATTATATTCAACACCCTATTTGGCCTCAGTTTAAATTACTGGATGGCTATTGTCACGAGGTTTCTTCTTGGAAGTTTGAACGGCATACTTGGACCAATAAAGGTAATCACTAGAATCCAGGAACAATGAAGGCATAATATTTCTTCTTGAAAGTTTGGTTCTTACTTCAGCCTTTCCTGTCTCCTCTCTGGTTTTCATATTTTTATAATGATGGACTTCGTTGCCAGGCATATGCAAGTGAAAGTGTTGGTGAAGAATATCAAGCGATAGCTATGTCATCTGTGAGTTTTGTTTTTTAAAAGAAATCTCTCTCTCTTCCTCTCTCCCCCTTTTTTCTGGTCCTGATATTGCATGAGTTGCTGAAGATATTGCATTTATCTTTCCGCTGGCACCAATACTAAAACTTTGGTTGAACTTCAGATTAGTACAACATGGGGAATCTCATTGATAATTGGCCCGGCTTTAGGAGGGTTTCTTGCACAGGTACTTTTGGTTACATCCCCTCAGCTAATGGAAATATCGCTGAACATTTGAACTTTCAAATTGTGCAAGACTACTTTTTAATTTCTTTCATTATTTTGTTCCGAACCGATAATCACCAGCCAGCAGAGAAATTTCCTGGCATTTTCTCCAGTGAGGGTTTGTTTGGGAGGTAAGTTGGCTTATAGCTAATTTTCATAGTTTTGTCATAATTGTTCACTGTCCAGTAGCGTGCTCACAGCATTGTTCTGTGGTGCAGATTTCCATACTTCCTGCCCTGTCTTTGTACATCGCTCCTTGCAGTAGCTACAGGAATCATCTCTCTCTGGCTTCCGGTATGCCCTTTATCTGGATATTCATTTCTTCTGATTAATCAGTTTATAAGTGGCTTTTCAAAATTTCCGCGTAAAGTAGGAAGATTCTTAAATTTCTTATTTTGCGTATTAATTATTAATCTTTTATTTTGGTACTTTGAAGGCCATTTCAAATATGATTTAATTTGGGTTTTGGATTCTTAAATCATTCTGCATTTCTAGGGAAAGTTAAAATTTCTATTGAAATTGGGTTAATAATTATCATTATCTGTCCAACTGCACGGTTAACTTCAAAGAAAATAGCAGAACTTCATCATTTAGTTTAGGTTCGTGCCCCACAATTTTGGAGAAAAGACAGCTCTCATAAAATGGAGGATTTAAATACTGGTGACGAACCTGATATTACATCTTCGATTGGAACATATTTTTTTAAGTTTAAAACATCTGAGAACCTAGGTGATCTTGTATCTCCTTACCCACTCTCTTCTCAGCTTTGATATAGCGTCCCTATTGACATTTCAAGTTATCATTACTCATCTTATTGTTCATCTTGTAGGAATCACTGCACAGGCACGATGAAAATGTTCCATCACCCTATAGATCATGTGAAGCTCTGGAAGATCAACCTGGTGATTGTAATGGAAATGAAGCAATCCAAACAAACAATCAAAAAGAACAGCCTTCTAAGCCAAGTCTCTTCAAGAATTGGGAGTTAATGTCAGCAATCATTGTTTATTGCATATTCTCACTTCATGATATGGCTTACGTAGAGGTATGTCTACCCTAAGTCAAGCCCGTCCACTTATGATTTTTTTCAGTTTCATGTTTGAAAATACATTTATATTGAAACGAAAGCATGTTTTCATTTTCTTGAACCAAATTGCTTCTTTTGGTAATGTTTTTAAAATATTAGGCTTGTTTACTACTCATATATTTTTAATTATTTAACCTACATCTTAATAAAATTTTCAAAATCATAGCTGAATTTTAAAAATGAAAGAAAATATAGTTTTCAAATTTTGTTTTTTGTTGTTGAAATTTGACCAAGATTTCAATTTTTTAAAATGATGACGAACTAAACGAAGAGTTGAGTAGCAGTGAGTTCAATTTTTAAAAAGAACAAAAATATTATAAAAGGTGACCTTTGTATTTGTTACTTGCATTCTTTTAACTGGAGTAGATTAAAGCTTTTAAGGTTCGCAGTATGAACCATTTGGTGAAGACTACCTTCTTTTCTGTAGATATTTTCACTCTGGGCTGTCAGTTCTCGTCCGCTTGGTGGTTTAAGCTTTACATCTGGGGATGTCGGAGAAGTCCTTGCCGTCACAGGTATATCCACGGCTCCACAACCCCTCTTGCCTGCATTCTTGCATTGGTTTACAATATTTCCTGTTCAAAGTTCCATATTAGTAAACGCATTGTTGAATTTACATCTAGTTCTTAAAATTTCTGCAGTCAAGCAATGGCCCACCATATATTACTTGTCTCTCAAAACTGTTTTTAAGTGATGAAAAGCACGGGGAGTCTATTTTTAACTGCAATTTTTTTCAACTAATTGTGTTGCAAACTTTTGTTTACTTGCTTTTAGGTTTCAGCCTTTTTGTGTTTCAATCCTCTTTATACCCATATGTGGAGAGGATATTTGGACCCATAATGGTATCTCGTATTTGTGGGGTAAGTTTCCATATCACTTTGTAGTCTAAAATTTGAATGGGTACTTTTGTGATATCGAAGACTATATGTACTTTCAACTTTGAATCAGAGTGGAACTCATTTCAAGTCTTAAGTGACATTGAAATACATTATATGTTGTAGATATTGTCGATCCCCCTGCTGGCAATGTATCCCTTTTTATCCCTGTTGTCAGGAGCTGTCCTTCACATTGTTGTAACTCTTGCATCAATCTTGAAGAATCTTCTCTCTGTAAGTATTGCACTAAAACTTGAATCTCTCATTGCCATTGATCTGCAGTCTACAAGATGATGATTCCATTGCTTCGTATTGTGGATTAATGTGAAATCTTTGAACTGAAGTTTGAAACATTCATATTAAATTTGTCTGAAGAGAAGCAATAAGATTTATAATTACAAATAATTTTACATTTGTATTGCACATGGTTCAACCATCATTTTGTAAATATACATATAATATTTATATCATGAAAGGAGTTGAGGCTTCAAACAAACAATCTTTTAGGGACTGATATAGAGATGCCTTAACCATTGAACATCACTTAAGTTGATTCATGATGTAAATAGTTGATACCTTATTATTTTCGTATATTTGTAATATATTATGTGTTTTTTTACTTTGACTATATAAGCTTAGTTCAATCATTTTAGTTTATGAAAAGTCTCATGTCATATTGCATCGACTAAATTACATTGTCAAACGAAAAAAATTAGAAATTACAAATCCAAGTAATAGTATGTATGTGTGTATAAATATTAGAAATTGGACAAAAAGACCCAAAGAAGAAATGTGACAATTATATAAATGGAAAACAATTATTCAATAATATAACTATACAAAAAAAAGGTTCTTGAATGATTGAAAAGCTATATAAATACTCAAAAATCATTTATGCAACAATAGAAATACGAAAGGATATTCCTAAAACGTCTGGAGGTCCTATAATTTATAAGTTACATGGTGAAAAAAAAAAGAAAGTGTATTCTAGGCCAAACAATTTGCTTTCTTGTCATGTAATACGAATTCATAACCAAAGTTTATCTTCATTATTTCCTGTGATTTAATTTTGCTTGATTTATCAAAATTTTCATCTTTTCTCAGGTCTCCATTATAACTGGTATGTTCATCATACAAAACAGAGCCGTGGTAATAATATCTTTGCCTTTCCCTCATTTCCTCCTCTCTTTCCTTCTCTACCAACATGAATAAGAGCTTAGATTGATGTAAACGACCATCTGTGTACAGGGTCAACACCAAAGAGGTGCTGCTAATGGCATTGCTATGACAGGAATGTCTCTTTTCAAGGCAATTGGTCCAGCTGCAGGTGGTGCATTGTAAGTGCACTCCACATTATGTGGATATTAACTTTACACACATGCACACAAACTTCGACAATCAGTCTTATTTTAACTGGCCTTGAAACATGTCAAATGCTGGATGCTTTGCATAATTGCTACTAAGTTACGTTTTCTTAAAATCTTCAGTACAACTACAAGTGAGAAACCACCATGGGTTGGCTTGGTGGTCAACAAGAGCCATGTAAATAATAGTGGAATGAGTTCAAGCCATGATGGCCAACTACCTAGGTTTTAATATCCTATGAGTTACTTTGGCAACCAAATGTAGTAGGTTCAGACAGTTGTCTCGTGAGAATAGTTGAAATATGTGCAAGCTAGCCTAGATACTCACGATTTTTTCATAAATTTCATAGAAATGTCAATAATATTTTTGGTTCTATGTAAACATTGAAGAAAATATAGGTGTTGATGGAACCTTAAATTGTTAATGCATGTTTAGTGCAAATGGAAATAATATGTTGTTTATATTCCGATAAATTAAACTGCAAATAATTATTGCGTCAATTGTTATAGCTTTTGAGATAACCTTCTTCTATGCAGACTCTCTTGGTCACAGAAGCGTCTAAATGCTGCTTTTCTCCCAGGTACATTTTCTTTTTGCTAATTCTTTCACCTGCATCCTGGTTAATTATATTTAGGCAGAATTCTTTGCTAGGTGTTGTCTTAAGATCATCCTGCATACTCCCACTTTTAGAAGTGAGGAAGATAAAGAGTGATAAAAAGGGAAAGGGAACGTGTTGGTGTTGGTGTTTGGTTGTGAAAATAACAAGGGGAAGAGAATGGTGTGTTTTGAGAAGTGCAAAGGAGAGATGGCTATGAGAATCGAGTTGGAGGGGAACTGTGGTTTTGAAATGAGAAGGGGGTCGCATATAACATGTTGGGGTAGGGATTCAAACCTCTGACCTCTTGAAAGTGTATATGTCTTGACCAGTTAAACTATGTTTAGGTTGACTTAAATTTTAGCTCTAGCCCTTATGATCCTTGAAGATGTAATTTTAGAGTGTCTCAAATTCATTTCATTTGCATTAATGATGTTCTCATGACTCGCATATTAGTAACTTTCAAGCTTCTGGTTCTTCTACATAGCCATAGTCACACTGACCTTTTGCTTGTTGCATGAAATGTCTTTATGGAGAATTTAAAGCTCGACCTCATATTTTCTTTGTTCTGGTATGCCATTACCAATGATAAACATCGAACTATCGAAGACAATAGAGGTTCAAGTCTCCTCAAGTAAGAGATGCAGTCAATGTGGAGGATTTATTGATCCCAATTTTAATGTGTTTGGTATAACTTTTGGACCTCTAAATTTTTATGGTGTTTGGTTAGGCTGGTTACATGACCAAAAATACTTTTAATAGCTTTGAATTTTTACTTTAAAAAATTGACAAATTGACCCAAAAATTGAAGGAACAATTGAAATTAGTTTACTTTGATTGTTACAGTTTATACCTCTCCTAGCAAGCACCAAGGAGGATTAATTATGGGACAATGGAATGAGAACTATATTCATCCATTGGTAGTCATAAGATAAACCTCAAATGAATATTGCAAACAAACATTTACCAAAAATGAGATTCTTCCTAGCCACCATGAGTTAGCTTAGTGGTCAATAAGGCTAGGTAAACAATAAAAAGTTTAGAAGAAATGGGCTTAAGTCATGGTGGTCACCTATCTAGGATTTAATTATCGTACGAGTTACCTTGACAACTAGTAGAACCAGGCGGTTGTCCTGTGCTCTAATCTATCTTCCATAAGCTTCTTCCATTCTTTTCACACAATTATTAGAAGATTGATTCATGATTTGACATATTGTTACCTTTTATAAATGATGAGGAAAACTAGTTGCTAATTAGTAATCTCTTCCAGGTCCCCATATTATTTTCTTCATCCTAAATGTGATCGAAGCAATTGGAGTGGTGTTGACATTCAAACCGTTTCTTGTTCCACATCAAAACTAGATCGAAGTTGAACCACAATGAAGGAATGCTAAAAAAAAAAATAGCTGCATCAAAATCTTGACTTTGTCGTTGATTCTTTATCAGCGATCCACAATAGGTCCTATGAACTCTTCATACCCGTAACTTCCTAACCGAACTAAGCACTGGTATCAATTTTCTTTGAGTTCGTAGAGCCCATATATATAGTTCTTGATTGGCACCTAATCAAGTCTATTTCTTGAATTACTACAAGATATAGGTTGATTTTGATATATATGTAACCTCAAAATCCATCGTATACTTAACTTCTTACCATATTTGTAGTTGATCCATAAGCTTTACTATTCAAATGTGGTTAAAAATACCATTATGGTCAATGTACTTTAGACTTATACTATTTTAGTCTGTACTTTCAAATGTTCAAATTTAGTCTTTGTACTTTTAATAAATCTTAAAATTAGTTATTATTGTTAGTTTATTGTTAATTTTTCCAAGAAAAATTTAAACTCTATTAGTCCTCGCTCTATAAATCTTGAAAACATATTCATATTGTCTCTTTTATTGAATGAAAATTGTTATTATTATTTACCAAGTTCGATAAAATTGATTCCAATTTCAGAGAAATCTCGCCCAATTATTTATTTATGAAAATAAATGGTATTATGTAGTATTTTCAACTCATCAATTGAAAATTGAGAGTTTAAAATAAAAATAAAAAATATTATAAAATAAAAAACGAAATTGATATTGTCAAAAAAAACTATATGTATAAAAAAACAAATGTTATTATAGGTTATGAAATGTATTCTCACATTGTTATTTTTAACTCTCAATTTTCAATTGATTAATAGAAAATAAATGATATTGTGGAGATAAGAAAAGAAAATAAGAATATAAATAAAAATTATAAAACAAAAAAATAAAATTGATTATGAAACTGCCGTTAGTTTTAGCTTATGAAGCGTATTCCTCAATTTATTATTGTAAACTTTCAATTTTTAATTGATTAATTAAAAATAAATAGTATTGTGTTGATGAGAAAAGAGAATAAAAATAAAATAAAATTGATATTGTTAAAAAGTTTGTAAAAAATGAAGAAAAGAAAGGTTATCACTCAAATGAAAAAAAAAATGAAAAGAAAGGAAAAGAAGGAAAAAAAACCTTAGAAAAATGAAAGGTGAAAAAATGTAAAAAAAAATTAAATTAAATTGCCACGTGATACCATAAAGATGGGCCACATGGCAGGACTAGGAGACAGGTGCAGGTGAAGCAGCAGCTAAGTTTTGTTCCCTTCATATTTGTGTGGAACTAAAAAACACACCATCAGATAAAAAGGAAAAATCGATTCTTAATATAATAATAATTCGGTAAAGAAAAAACGCAACGCGATTGAGAAAGACACGTCGGATTCCGATTCCGTTACTGCAATCAGAGTTTTATTTGTTCTATTCTATTTGGTCGAAAGAATAAAAGTCTGGTCTGCTCAGAGAGGAATAAAAGTCTGCTCTGCTCAGAGTGTGGAAGACAAAAACGAAAACCAAAACGAAAGCGAAAGAAGAAAAAGGATTCTAGTGGTGGCTTTGATTAGAGAAATGGCGGAATCGAATGGTACGGAAGTTCGGTTGGTTTGGAGCAACAACGACGACGAGAGAAACCGATACGACGACAACTGCGGCGGCTGCAAGTTCGAGCAGCTCAAGCGGCTGAGGACAGGCTTTCCTCTTCGAGACATTTGTATTGTTTCGCTCACCATGCTCTCTACTTGTATGTTTCTTCTCTCTTTAGATCTTTCTTATCGTTATCAATGGCGGCCACTGGTTTTTTTTTTTTTTTTTCTTTCTTCTTTTTGGATGTTGGTAATTGGTAACTGGACTGTTAATTATTTCCCTTTTTTTTAAGGCATTGTTTGTTTCACTTATGTTTACTTTTTAAAATCCAAGTAATTATTATTCATGGATAAAAATAATCCATGAACAACGAGATTTTATTATTCATGTAGGAGATGAGTTTTTTTTTTTACTTTAACATTTTTTCTCTTGGTAAATGGAGAAGAGAAAAGAGTGAGAAAAATAATAATTAAACTCTCAAATATTAATTATCATCCATATTCAAATACATATATTTATTATCAAGATATTTAAATTATAGGTTTTTAATTTCTAAATATTTTATATTTGCAATTCAAAGGTGTCCAATTGCAATGATGCATAGTAAAAGTTCGGTCAGAGACAAGACTGGGTGTGTGAGAGTGTGAGAGAGTGATTGTTCAACCGGTTAAATAATTTTGTGGTCCATCATTTTTTTTTTCTTTTTGTTAAATTATAAGTTTTTTTTTGTTAAAGTCAATATAACAGTAACCTATCAGCTTCATGGTATTGAAACAGGATATCTTGTATTTAAACCTCTGTAATGACTCCCCAATTAATGTTGATAACCACTTGTTGAACTTTGTGTAAATTTCTAGATTTAATTTTTTTTCTTTTACAATTATAAGTTTGATCTTGAAGGTTATGATTCTGTTTATTTAGTCTCTATATTTTAAGTTTACAAGCTTTTAAAGTTGTATCTATCATTTGTTTAAAAAAATAGTTCCTAAGAGGTTTCTAAGCCTTCAATTTTATATTTAATAAGTTAGGTTTAACGCTTTCGTGGCATGTTGTCTTTATCAATTTCGAATTACGTGGTCGGATGATTGCAAGCAAGTTCAGACATTTGATGACATAAATATTTAACCGATTAAGTTAACAATAGAGTACAGTTAGATACAAAATTGAAAGTTAAGTAGCTTATTAGAATTATTTAAAATATATGATTAAATAAGGACCACTCTAAACGTTAAGTATTAATAGCTTATTCGGACTAAACATACATGACTCTAGAAGTTGAGGGACCAAATTTATCTATAATTAAAAAATTTCTTAATTTAATAATTATTTTTCTGTAATTGCCAATTTGAGAATAGCTTAGTGGATAAGGCACCAATTACCATCTCAAAGGTCGATGGTTCGATCTCCCACCCACGCAATGGTTGAGTTATAAAAAAAAAAGAAAAAAAAAAGAAACAGCTAATTCTTAATAAAAAATGACTACAGGTTTTAAAAGGTACAAAACCATATAAGTTTTTATGATTTGTGTTGATATTCATGTTTATTTTGTTCTTTGCAGCACTGCCCATAGTATCTCTATTTCCATACCTCTATTTCATGGTGAGTGCACCCAGAATTCATTGCTTTCATCTGATGCTTCTTTCAAAATTAAAAAAGAATTATCTTTTATGTACATTATGCTTCTTCCTATATACTCAATAAGCCCAATGAAAAAAGAAAAAATAAATTGGCTCCCAAGTCCAAACATAAAAGTTCTCTCTGTTTTGCTAAATGAGTCTGTTTTTATTTGCTTTGATCTTCTACTTCATGCTTCCACTTTCACTATACAAAGCAATATGTGCAAACTGTTGATCTTCATCAATTGTTCATTTCCTTTTCTTTGAATTTACCACTTGCTATATCAATTTTTTTCTTTTTCTTTTTTTCGGGTTGTAGATTGATGATTTCAACATAGCAAGAAGAGAGGAAGATATTGGATATTATGCTGGTTTTGTGGGTAATAATACATTTTTTTTTTCCGAACAAGTTCTTTTATTATCCTACGAGTTACCTTGATAACTAAATGTAGTAGGGCCATGCGATTGAAAACAGTCGAGGATATTTAAAAGAAAAAAAAAGTACCTTTTATTGGTGACCTTTGTCTTTAGAGCTCATATATGAGTCAATGGAATGTTTTTCAACTCTGTCTTTCAGGTTCTTCATATATGGCTGGGAGAGCATTAACAGCCATTTTATGGGGAATGATTTCTGATCGCTATGGTAGAAAGCCAGTCATTATCATTGGGCTTGTTGTAGTGTTAGTACCTACCTTACATCAGTGAATGATTTATGCATGAAATTTGAAAGTTTAAAAAACACTTTTGGTCCCTAAACTTTTATGAACATAACAATTGAATTCATAAACTTTATTCTATAATGATTTAGTTCATGTATTTTCGATTTTATAACAATTTAGTACTTGAACTTTAATATTAATAGTTTAGTCCCGTACTTTAAAATTTGTAATGATTTAGTGCCTATCCTAAAAAATATTATTAAGATTTGATGAGATTTCTTACATATGTAGATTAATAAACTGGTTAGAGACCAATGTAATAAACTACAAAAACTTAGGCCCCGTTTGATAACCATTTGATTTTTGGTTTTTGGTTTTTAAAAATTAAGCCTATAAATACTACTCTCACATATGGTTTTACTTGTTTTGTCATATACTTTTTGCCTATGTTTTCAAAAACCAAGCCATGTTTTGAAAACTAAAAAAAAGTGGTTTTCAAAAACTTGTTTTTGTTTTTAGAATTTGGCTAAGAATTCAAATACTTCCTTAAGGGAGATGAAAACCATTATAGAGAAATTGGGGGAAAACAAGCTTAATTTTCAAAAACCAAAAACCAAAAACCAAATGGTTATCAAACGGGACCTTAGTCATTACATTATAAAAATTGACACTTAATTTTGATGAATTTTTTACGATAGGGATTGAATTGTTAAAAATTTTAAAGTACGGAAACTAAATTGTTACATACCAAAGTTCAGGGACGAAATTGTTACAAATTTGAAAATATTGAGTTTAAATTATTATAAATTAAAGTTTAGGGACTAAATTATTACTTTCATGAAAGTTTAGGGACCAAAAGCATTTTTTAACCCATTTGAAATGGAAAGTGTCTAATATTTGCCCTGATGTTTACAGGGTTATCTTCAACGTTCTGTTTGGCCTGAGTGTAAATTTCTGGATGGCAATCAGTACAAGATTCTTGCTTGGTAGTCTCAATGGTTTACTTGGACCTCTGAAGGTATATAATTGATTTACATCATAGAATGCCCTTGAAAAAAAAAAGGTTTTTAAATGAAGCACATTTGGGAGAAGCACTAAATAAATGCTTCTTGTCAACATGAGCATAATTTAGCAGTAATTGACATCTACTTCTTCCCTTGAGGTTGGAGGTTTAAATCCCTATACCCTACATTTTTTGTACTAAAAAAAATGCTTCTTCTAAAAGTATTATAAGGGCTTCTTATGAAATTTAGAAAATCACTTTTCATTGGATGAAAAGTTATTTCAAACTCACTCTAAGTTAGAGTTCGGAATATGAGTTTGGATAAAGGACTCAACTACAATGGAATTGTAGTTCAAGGACCAAGGTCAGTCCCCAAAAACAAAATCATTAAACTGAAATGCACCTAATATATTTTTTAATGTTAGTAACATACCTTGAATGTGCTTTTCTTTTGATTTCTTTTCCACATTAGTACTTTTTCAGTCTGTTTAATTTCCAATTCTGTGCAAAACTTCATTACCAGGCTTTGACAAGTGAACTTCTCACTGAAGAACACCATGCCTTAGGAATGTCAGCTGTGAGTTCCTTTGACTGCAAACTCTGAGTTACTTCTGATGCTTTTTTTTTTTTTTTTTTGACAAGCAGTTACTTCTGATGCTTGTTTTGCCTTATAATCTCTCTATTTCCATTGATCAGCTATCTACAGCATGGGGCACAGGGTTGATTATTGGCCCAGCTCTGGGAGGCTTTCTGTCTCAGGTACTTTTTCACTTTAAGCTATAAGAGAGAATCTGATTTCTTTCTTATTTCTTATAGTGTGGAATAACTTTTGAAAAACATGCTTTTTCAAGAGAATTAATTTTTCTGTAAGCATCTTTAGAAAAATTAATAATTAAAGTGTGTTTAATATAGCTTATTGAATGATTTAGATGATCAAAAGCGTTTTTAAAAAAAATCTTAATAAATAAAAAGAACTTGAGACACTTGGATTAATTTAAAAGCTATTTTTGAAGAAACTCTTGAGAGATAGATTATCCAAAAATGACTTTTAAGTGTTCAATTGAAAATTTTCAAAATATGTAGTAAGAAAAAAAAACACATTTGTAATTAATATAATCACTTTTGAATATAAGCAACCAAAAAAAGTTGTTATTTAAAGAATTTTAAAAAAATATAAGATATAAAAACATTTATATTGCAAACATTTTTTTTTTAAAAAGTGCTTAGACTAGAAAGTATTCCAAACGGATCCATAAATTTGTTCTTGTTCTTCCTAACAACATTTTTTTCTGAACCAAAAATTGTGAAACAGCCTGCAGAGAAATATCCCACCATTTTTTCTGAAGAGGGGTTTTTTGGGAGGTAAGTGTATTTGAATGGCTAACTTTAATTAGCTGTATTTTTTTTCTTAAGAATTGATGTTAATTGTCTTGTGATGTTTTTCTTAGAGCAGATTTCCATATTTCTTGCCAAACCTCTTTATCTCAATCTGTACCTTAGGAGTGGGAATTGCTTCTTTATGCCTTCCGGTATGTGTTTGGTTTGAATCTTATTTCTGCTAATAAAATCCCCTCCTTGACCTCGAAGTCACACAAAAAGGGAAAAAAAAAAAAAACCTTGTTATCCCTTGGTTAGGTGGGTGAAGCTTCTCCAAGAATTCGCGGGGTGGCCATGTCAGGCCATCAGAAGTAAAAGATTAAATTACAAGTTTAGTCCATGAACTTTCAAATATGTATCAAATAAGTTCATCTAATAGATCTTTGAACTTTCAATCTTGTGTTTAATAGGTCAATGAACTTTAAAAAGTATCTAAAAAGTCCATCAACTTTCGATTTTATATCTAAGAAGTCTCAGAGTTTTGAATTTTGTGTCTAATAGGTCATTGACCTATTCGACATTTTTTTTAAATTCAAAAATCTATCGGACAAAAATTTGTAAGTTTAATATCCTATTCAATTTTATGTCTAATAGATTCGTTAATTTTAAAAAATTATTGAATATGTCAGGGACCTATTGAGGAGCGATTCACAACTATCACTTCTTATTTCTCACACATAACATTTGACGACGACGATAATATGTCAGGATATTAGATATAAAATTGAAAGTTTAGGGATTTATTAGACATAAAATTAAAATTTTAGGAATCTATTAGATACTTTTTAAAAGTTCGAGGATCTATTAAACAGAAACATGAAAGTTTAGAGACTAAACTTGTTATTTAAATAAAGTAAAATGTCAATTTTTTGTTCATCCTTTGTCTACTGCGTATCTGCACTTACTGTTATTTTCTCTCCTTGGCATAGTAATGAAAAACATAGTGATGTCTATTAACTGAAATATTCATGATAGTGCAATTCTTTAGGGAAAATCTTTATGTCTGTGTGTTTTGCAATTAGGCTCAAATTTTGTTCTCTTGTTTAGAGTTTGGTGCCTCATACTTGTAATCTCTTTTGCTTTGATAAGTTAAATGGGAACTTATAGACTATAGTATAAGAATCTACAATAATACAAGTAAAATAATAACATATTTTACCAACTCAAAAAATATATACATATATACTACAGGGCATTTAAGCAACGATGAATCTACAAGAGGCTCATGGAGGGCCCGAGCTTGAGCCCCCTTCAACTTTAAATTTTTTTTATATTATTATTAAACAGTTCATTCAATATATTGAATATTGCTTTTGGCCTGGTAACGCTCATGGCCCACCCTCCCGACATAAAGTTTTGGATATGTCATTGCATTCAATAAACTATTAACCTTTAAGTTTGCCTTCTCAACTATTGCAGGAAACATTACACATGCACAAGGACGAATTTCAGTCAAATTATGACTCAAGAGGAATAAGAGAGATTAATGAAAGTGAAAAAGAATTACCTTCCAAGAAAAATCTCTTAGCAAATTGGCCTTTAATGTCATCTACACTTATTTACTGCGTATTTGGACTTCATGATATTGCTTATTCAGAGGTACTTCTCTTGTACCTTTGGTTTTAAATAAATAGATTTACTCCTAACTTTTACAACAGATGGAGAAATTTCAATAGGTTATTGTCGTGTGTGTGTATATATATATATATATATATATTTTTTTTTTTTTTCTTTTTTTGTTATTTGTCATATTAATTATAAATGGTTAATGACTAAAACTATCCTACTTTTTCTGGTCTATACATTACTAAAATAAATTCACTCTAATAGTTAGCAAATTGATGTAACATTGCTAGTGTTTTAATATACTTAGCTTGATCCTCATATTATTGCCCAAATTAAACATTTTTGCCAGTTATCTCTTTTCTTTTATCCTAAATTGTTGACTGGAAGATTTGGATGGTAGATTTTTTCTTTATGGGCTGTGAGCCCTAAAAGATTTGGAGGGCTGAATTATTCAACAGAGGTGGTGGGTGAAGTTCTTTCAATCTCAGGTTTGAACTCTCTCTCTTTGAAATCCTCAATGGTCTCCCTCATTGTAGCCTTAGAGCCAGGGGCGAAGCGAAGCAAAAGGCTTTTGCAAAGAATGGCAAAATTTTACATTATAACTTTATTATTATTATTATTATTATTTTTTTTAATATAGTCCTTTAATTTCAGCGAAAGAACTTTGAAATCTTTACAATATAATTTTTTGGTTGAAATGTCATTTTAGTCCATATACTTTGAGACTTATTCTATTTTGGTTTTCATACTTTCAAATCTTAAAATTAGTCATTTAGTTAGTTTGAAGTTAATTTTGATCAAATCTGGCAAAATAAAAATAATAGTTTTCATCCAAGAAAATACACAATGTGAATATCTTTCCAAATTTTATAGAGAGAAGACTAATAGAAACTAATTTTTTTTTTTAGAAAAGTTAACCAAAAACTACTAATAGAGACCAATTTTAGGATTTATTGAAATACGAAGTCTAAATTTGGACATTTGAAAGTACATGGACTAAATGGACCAAAATAGTATTTGAAACTAATTTTTTTAATCTAAAACGAAGTAAAGCCAATTTCCCCCTGCTTTTGCATAGAGAAACGAATTGAAACTTGGTTTTAGACAAAGTTGTAGATTCAGTTGCAGTTTGAACTAGAGTTCATCTTCTTCCAATAGTTGTAGAAATTTACATCAATAGAGTGGAACTATGATGTTTCCTAACTTGTACTTTAAATTTTAGGTTTTGGCCTACTTTTTCTTCAGCTTTCTATGTACCCATTTTTAGCGAAGTTACTCGGGCCGTTGACATTATCTCAAATTTGCGGAGTAAGTTCCTCGAACCATTGTTACATCTATACAAATATCTTGTTAAATCTAGGGGTGAAAGGAACCGAACCAAACCAAAAAACCGAACCGTTTTACCCCTACTAAATCAGTATCACCTTCAAGATGCTGATTGCATTTAACTTTGTGACTCTGTTTAGTTTACCAACCTCATACAAAAAGTAGCATTGTTGCTAACAATTTTTTTTTCCTCTAACAAATTCTTTTCCCCCCTCTATAATTTATGTGTCATATGGATTGTTTCTATTTGCAGGTTTTGTCCATCCCACTGCTTACTAGCTATACTTACATTGCCAAACTTCCAGAACCATTCCTTTTTTTGGTTTTAAATTGTGCATCTCTGATTAGGAATCTTTTTATGGTAAGTACACTAATAGAACTCAAAATCATTTTCTCGAATCAAATTTGTCGATCGAAGCACGGGTGTGATGTTTATTTATCTAGGGTGTTTGGAGGATGGAAAAATAGAATCTAGACTAGATATATGTTTTGTTTCTCCATTTTCGGGTGTTTTTTCAATTTGGTCTCTAATTTTTTAAAAGTTAATCGAAGAAAATTCAATACATAAGAAATGAAATTGAGACTTTTAAAAGATTAAGGACCAAATAGAAAAAAACATCAAAACATTAGAGACTATAACATATATTTAGCCTTGCATCATCCTTCTTACTCCTCGTCCTCGTTATACCGTTGTGTTAATCTCTTTTCCCATTAGAAGAGTGTGCCTAAGCCACCTTTGTTTGTCATGCAGCAGTGCATTGTTACTACTACGATGATTCTACAGAACAAAGCCGTGGTAATTATTTTCTCGTTGCTTACAAATTTTATTCATGAATCTAAGAACTTTTGCTCGCATTGTCTCGCGAGTTTGAGTTATATATTGTTTTTTCACATTTTATAAGATGAACACCCAACCCAACCAAGTGATGGTGTATATAGGAACAAGACCAAAGAGGAGCTGCTAATGGAATTTCTACTACAGCTATGTCTATTTTTAAAGCAGTTGGTCCAGCTGGTGGTGGTGCTATGTGAGTTCTTGATTAATTCCCATTTTGCCTGACTCTGGTATCATAAGTTGTAAACGGGTATGAAACCCTTGGAGAAGAAGAGAAGAAATGGAGAGAGTCTGTCATTAGGGTTTCGGCCACACTAATATCATTGCATAACAAACTATAAATACTAGTAAACAATACAATGGTAGAGAGTCCAATGAATTTGTACATGAGGAAGATAAACATAAAGTAAATAACATAATATTAAATACTCTAACACATAATATTAAATACTCTAACATAAGTCATATCATTTCGACTTTTTCAAGAAAATCAGTTTTCGGGTATTGAAGCTTCTTTTAAAAATGGTTAAATTACAGATTTAGCCCCAAAACTCTCATGCTTGTATTTAATAGGTATTTGAACTTTCAATTTTATGTTTAATAGGTCATTGATAGATTCAACATTTTTTTAAAAAATTAATGAATTTATTAGACATACAATTAAATTTTGTGTCTGATAGGACATTAAACTTTCAATTTTGTGTCCAATAAGTTTGTGAATTTAAGAAAATGTTGAATATGACAAGGACCTATTAGACACAAAATTGAAAGTTCTAGGATTTATTAGATACAAAATCAAAAGTTTAGAAACTTATTAGTTATTAGTCACTTTTAAAGTTCATGGCCTTATTAGATACAAAATTCATAGTTTAGGGACACCTTTGACACACATCTAAAGTTCATTGACTAAACTTATAATTTAACATTTAAAAATTTTCAAATTGTATTGAGTTTGTGCTTGAGGTTTTAGTTTTCCATTTGTGAATGTGATGCATTTTGCCAAAGTAGGCATAACTCAACAGTAATTGACATGTACTATTTTTCTTGAGGTCCTCATACCTTACATTTGTTATACTAAAAAAAAAGGGACAAAAATCAATTTATATCCTTAAACTTTGGGAGTTGTATCAATTAAAACTCTAAATTGATAATTGTATCAATTTAAACTCTTAAACTTTCATAAATAAATCAATTAATTTAAGAATTCAATTGATACAATTATAAATCTGCTCACGTGTGAACTAGCTTTTTTCAAATAAAACCTAATAGAAGGAAAGTTTAAAATTTAAATTGATACAGGTATTAGTTTAGGGTCTTAATTGATACAACTCGAAAGATATGGGTATAAATTAATTTTTAAGAATGTGATGCATTTCTTTTCTTGCCTAAAAAATGGTAATCTGCTTTGCAGCTTTTCTTGGGCGTTGAAGCGTCCTATGACTGCCTTTCTTCCAGGTACTTAAACTAGTTTTTCTTCAAGTCCATGATTCTCCATCAGTTTTTTTCAACCGGTAGAGTAGGCTACTTATGCAAAGTACATATAATCTTATCGGTTTTTACACTAAGAGAAATGGGATAGAAAAGTTAGGGATACAACGCTATTATAACTATTTCTTCTTTCTTGTTTCTAGTATGGGAAAAATTTAAGACTTTGTTAGTGTTTGATAATAATTTGTACAATGTTTGATAACTATTTATTTTTTGGTTTTTGGTTTTTAGTTTTTGAAATTAAGCCTATAAATACTATCCACATCTATGGGTTTCGATATTTTTTTATCTATTTTTTACATATGTTTTCAAAAACCAACCAAAATTTGAAAACTAAAAAAAGTAGTTTTCAAAAACTTGTTTTTGAAATTTGGAATTTAGCTAGAAATTCAAATGTTTCTTTAAGAAAGTTGAAAATCATTATAGAGAAGATGAAATCCATTATAGAAAAATTGTCAGAAAACAAACATAATTTTTAAAAACCCAATTTGGTTATTAAACGGGGCCTTAGTTTTTAGTTTTTTAAAATTAAGCTTATAAATACTACTTCTACCAATAGGTTCTCTACTTTCTACCAATGTTTTAAAAAACCATGCCAAGTTTTGAAAACTAAAAAAAAAAAAAAGTAGTTTTCAAAACTTGTTTTTGTTTTTAGAATATGACTAAGAATTTAAATGTTTACTTAAGAAAAATGAAAATCATGATAGAAAATTCATGAGAAAACAAGCTTAATTCTCAAAAACCAAAAAAAAAAAAAAAAAAAAAAAAAAATCAAATAGTTATCAAACGGAGCTAATGTTTGATAATTATTTTTGTTTCTTGTTTCTTGTTCAAAAGAAATGTTCCCAAGGTGGGATACAAATTTTAGAAACAAAATCAAGGTTTTTGTTTTCTATTCCCGTTTTCAGATTCTGAGAAAAATATAAATAAAAGAAATTTTCATTTTTTTACTTGTAAAATACATAATAAATATTTTAAAATAGGCTTAAATGGTTCATGTACTTTTAGTCCGTGAGCTTTTGTCCATTTTAGTTTCTATACTTTAAAGATGTCTATTTTAATGCTCATACTTTTAAAAAGTAACCATTTTGGTCTCTAATAATAAATTTTTAACACAAATTTTATATACGTTAAAAGTATAGTAATTTAATACAGAGCTATGACAATATTTCAAAATATTTATGAAGTGCAATGTTGTATTACAATTTTGATTGCAGAAAAATGTAATAAAACAATAAAAAAATGGGACCAAAATAGTCCACTTTTAAAAGTATAGGGACCAAAAATGAAAATCTTGAAAGTATAGAGACTGGAATGGACAAATACTGAAGTATAAATACCAAAATGATGGTTTTGAAAGTACATAAACTAAAATGAACAAAAGTTGAAAGTACACAAACAAAAATAGAATTTAAACTTAAAAATAAATATAGAATTAACAATTTTGAATATTTAATTTAAAAAAATAGTTTTTATTTAAAGATTTTATTTAAAATGTTTGAGAACAAAAACAATAAATGGTTACCAAAAATTTTCCTTTTTTTAATAAAAAAGAAAGAACAATTAGAAACAATAAATGATTATCAAATACATTTTACGTTTTTCTTTATTAAAAAAAAGAAATAAAAAATAAGAAATGAAAACGTTACTAAACATATATCAGTCCTTAGTAACCATTTGAATTGCAGGTATTCAGATAGTATTCTTATTCCTGAATGTGATTATATCCATTGGAGTGCTCATGACCTTCGAACCTTTTTTAGTTCTACCATGAACATTAAGACAGCTCGATAGATTTGGACAATGAATTTCACAAAAATGCAAAGAAACTTGATCCAATGGTTTAAGTTTAACCCACAATGTACCAAAAATATAAAATGAATTCTTGTGAGGATTTAAAATAAGGATATCATATGGCTGTTTGAATAAAGGTTGAATGTGAAGCCATATATGGAATATTAAAGAGTCATATTGTGAAGAGTAATTTAGTTTATTTTCTTCTATCTTTTTTATGTTTTTGGGCATTGTTGTGCGTACAACAGTCTCCAATATTTGCAATAAATTTATGGGAAAGAAATCAATTTCTACCTCTAAAGTTGTCAAATTGTATCAATCTTCACCCTAAGTTTTCAATTTCATCAAATTGCACCTCAAACTTAAGTAGGCATTGCAATTTTCTCTTATAAACTTTCGTTCAAAAGATCGTTAAAAAAAGTATTCTCATATGTGTTCAATGGATTGCAAAACATATATATGGTATAAAATTAATAGGGATTATAAAGAAAAATAACATTAGAGCTACGTTTTTGTTAAATTCGTGAGTTTTGACAAAGTTATTAAATGGTTAATTTGTGCATTAATCAATCTAATATTTGTGCAAGATTTGATATTATTGAAAATTTGTGCAAAATTTAATATTATCGAAAGATTTGATCTTCTTCTGAACTTTGGGATAGGTTTCAATTATGTCCCTAGACTTTGACATGTTTCATTTTAGCCATTGAACTTTAAAATTGTTCTAGAAAATACCCTTGGAGATTTTCCCATTAAAATGATGATTAGAAATTAACACACGACAGCTAATGTGTACAAATTAAAAGACATACATGACATCATTTACAACATAATTCATGTAAATTGATGTGATAGCTAATGTGTAAAACTTGATTTGTGAATAATGTTGTAAATAATGTTCATGGTATATTTTGAGTTGAAATGAATAGTAGCAATGATCTTAATCTTCTATATAATTGAAATTGATTTGTATGCTTTCCAATTTTTATAATCAGTCGTAGCGTGAAATTTTGTCCTTCATTTTAATCTTTTATATAATTGAAATTGAGTTGTATGCTTTCCAATTTTTGTAATCAATCATTGCGTCAAATTTTTTCGTGCATTCTAACGAAAAGAAAACTCTTCAAAGGTATTTTTTGGAACAATTTCAAAGTTTAAGGGTTAAAACTAAACATTTCAAATATATAGAAGATTAGAACAAAAAACTCTCTACGGGAATAAGTGAAACCTATCCCAAAGCTCAAGGATATTTTGTATAATTTAACAAAAAAATATTCAAAACATTAGGGCCATTTGGTTTGTGATTTATTTTCGTTCATATGTTTTCGAAAATAAAAAATAGAAAACGATGAAACACATTTGATATACTTATTTTTAAAAACAACTCTTGAAATAGCTTATTTTAAAAAACAACAAATTGTTGTTTTCTTTGTTTTAAAAAATTATTTTCATTTTCAAAACCTAAAAGCCTACTCCTATCTGCAAAGTGAATCCCTCATCAATTTTTTTATGAAGGTTTTTTTTTATAATAAAAACAACAAACCACAAATTAAGGACCAACCACCGTTTTTAAATCAATTTTTTTACCTTAATAGATTTTACCAACCACATATTAATAATCTTTAACTGGAGTTCAAATTAAGGACCAAACCCCACTTCTAAATTTTCAATTCAAATTAAAATTTTGTAGAGAATTCTAGGGAGCCATCACACGCACGCACGCACACATTATATCTACAAAATATTTACAAATATTAGTAAATTAATTTTTAATATTTAATTGTATAAGAAACTATAAATATTCTTGATCTCTTCAACATTTTTTAAAATTTATGGATCTATTAGACACAAAATTAAAAATTTAAGAATCTATTAGATACATTTAAAGTTTAGGAACTTATTGAATACTAGATTGAAAATTTAGAGACCCATTAGACACTTCTTAAAGTTTAAGAATCTAATAGACTAGAACTTAAAAGTTCATGAGCTAACTCGTAATTAAACTTTTTTATTTTCTATTTGATAAGAAATCGAAATGAACTAAATTATACGATGTGTACGATTATTCAAATTTAATTAGAAAGTCTTTGATACACCAATATATTCTTATCTACATTAACATTTTAGGCCCCGTTTGATAACGTTCTCGTTTCTCGTTTCTTGTTTCCTGTTTCTGTTTCTCGTTTCTTGTTTCTGTTTCTTAAAAACTAAAAATAGAAACATGTTTGATAACTATTTCTGTTTCTTGTTTCTTGTTTTTTGGTAAAAATAAAATTTAATACATATACTATAATAAAACATATAACATAAATTAAAATAAATATAAACAATTATAAAGATGTTATAGTATTTTATTAAGGCCTAACACCTAATTAATAATAATAATAATAATAATAATAAATTTTATCCCTTCAAATGTTGTTCAAATTTGATTTGCAATGTTATTTCTTACTTCAATCAATTCACCTTGAACGATTTTGACTTACAAGAGTTAGTTAAATTAGACGAATTTGTAAATTGTCTAAGGTCAGACAATCGAACATACCCACATTTCTTTAATTTAATAATAAACTTTATTTTTATTTTTTCTTTAAAAATGCATTAGCCAATAATACATGCAAGTAAAATCAGAAAAAGAGAGAGAATGTATATATTTTTTTACATTTAATGGTAAACATGAAATACATTATTAGTTTATTTATTTAATAAAAAAATAAAATCATACCAAAAGGAAAAATAATAGAAAATTAAATAGAAAATAATAACTATAAGCTCGTTAATGTAAAGTAAAAGAAAATAAGAAAACAAGAGAAAATAAAAACATAAACGAAAAGAGAAAAGAAAAAAGGAAAAAAAAAAAAGAGATAATGAACTATTAAAAGAAAAAAGATTATGATGAAAGAGAGAGAACGAATAGAAAGAAATAAATCAAAAAATAAAAATAAAAAAGAAGAAAAAACCAAAAAGATTAAAAAGTATTAAAAGAAAAAAAATAGAATGGAAGAGAGAGAAAGAAGAGAGAGGAGAGATGGGTAAAAAGAAAAATAAGAATATGCATTAAACCTGAAAAAAAAAAAAACAGAAACAGAATTTGAGAAACTACTTTTTGAAGTTTCTCAAAATCTGCCATTTTTTTAGAAACGTTTCTAAAAAATTTAGAAACAGGAAACATGATGGGTTATCAAACAGGTCTGTTTCTTGAAAAATGAGAAACAGGAACAAGAAACAGGAAAATCAGGCCCCGTTTGATAACGTTCCTGTTTCGTGTTTCTTGTTTCTCGTTTCCTGTTTCCTGTTTCTTGTTTCTTGTTTTTTAAGAACTAGAAACAGGAATATGTTTGATAACTGTTTCTGTTTTTTGTTTCTTGAAAAAAAAAAAAACAGGAACATATATTTGTTTGATAACTGTTTCTCGTTTCTTGATTTTTTTTTTTTTTTTTTTTGTAGTATAAACAGAGTTTAATATGTATAATATAAAAAAGATATAGCATGCATTAAAATAATATTAAAAGCAATTATCAATATCTCAATGTAATATCACTAAAAAAAACATATCTAATGCAAATTATACTAAAAAATAGTATCTATTACAAATAAGTCCTGATGCAAAATTAAAAACAATAATAAAATTGTATTTATCCTTCACATGTTGCCCAGATTTGATCTGCAATGTTGTCTCTTACTCGAGCCATTCGCCTTAAATGATGTTGGCTCACATCTAACTCAGTTATATTACTCTGTAAATTGTCCGGCAAACTCTGTGCATCTTTAACGATCATTGATTCATTGCTAAAATCATTGAAGAGATCATCTTGACGATCATTCAATCTAATGTAATTGTGAATAGTACAACATGCTGTTGGTAAATATTTTTGTGTGTTGACTGGGTAAGGAGGCATTTGTTTAAGAATAGGGAATCGAGCCTTCAACACGCCAAAGCAACGTTCAATAACATTTCGTAGTGAAGAATGTCGATAGTTAAACACTTCTTCCCTACCTCGAGGTTGATTTCTCCTTTCTCTAAAATCTCGTAAATGGTATCTTTGACCGCGATATGGTGCTAAAAATCCAGGCATATTTGTATATCCATAATCAACAAGATAGTACTGATCTGTATAACATAAAACAAATAAAAACTTGTGATAAAGTGAAATGTTGACTTAAAATATAAATAACACATAATTATATACCTCTTTTAGGCATAGGAAATTTATTCTCAGGATATCTAATACATTCAAGGAGTATGCGAGAATCATTTGCTGATCCTTCCCAACCAGACATGACATATGTGAATAACATATCAAACGAACAAACACACATTATATTCCATGTTGTGTCAGTTTTTCTACCACGAAATGGTATTTGTTCGTTTTTTGGAATACATGCAGCAATATGAGTGCCATCAAGCGCACCAATACAATCCTGAAAAATATACATGAGCATAAATATATTTTCAAAATATTATGTTTGTGTAAAAAAAAATAAGGCATTACCTTAAAGAAAGGATAATATTTAGGCGAGGATATGATCTCTGGTGGTACATTCTCTACGTTTGGTGGACAAATAATTTCTACTCCAAGCTTGCAAACCTTTTTCAAAACAAGATTAAAAACTCGAGAAATAGTTTGACCTGAATGTTGAAACCTTTCTGCTACAATACGATTTCTCTCATTATGTGATATGATTAATAAAAAAATGGCAACTTTCTCTTGCACGGTAAGATACCTAGAAGCTTTCAAATTGGTCTTCGCTTTTAAATCTTCACAAAAAGCTATGAATGTACCTTTTTTCATCCTAAAGCAATCAAAGCATCTTATGTCGTTGCCATTTAACAACTCGATCACATAATCATGACCTCTTAGTAAAGACGTTCTACATGGTTGTCTAGAAGATTGCATCTTGTGAAAGCCAACAAACAATAAGTTGAAAAAGATGTATACAGCATCATCGTCGTCATCAGAATCAAAAGTCAAGTCATTGTCTTGAATTAAATCCATAAGGATATCCCTAAATCAAGCATGAACAACATGAAACCATATAATCAAACCACATAATTCGACAATAAACTACAAAAGTAACATCCCAAAAATAGTCATTAGAAATACAAGATAAACACAACCAAGCTTCAAGTTTGAGTCAAGAAGCCAAAAAAAAAAATCCAAAAAACCAAAACTAATGTTATTCCTACGAATGAGATACTACAAAAGCACAGTGAAATCTAGATACTACGTATGAAATCTTTCTTCCTCGCATCAGGCATGAGCAAAAATAACTTTCTCCAAGCAACATCTCCATGCAAAAGTTTGAGTATTTTAGTATAAGTTTCTCCATCAAGATCCTCCATTGCATTCAAACATTTGAAGCATTCCATCAACTCCTCATCAACAACACCTTTTTCTTTTGATGTTTGACCTTCCTCAACTTGACTAACACTAGAATTAAAAGATCTTTTTTCAAGGATGTCATTTCTTCTCTTGGCACTCTCAGCATACACATTTATAAATGAAGATATGACACTGTTAAATTCGTCTCTCTTGTTTCGAACTCGTTTTATACTTTTTTCATGACCACTATCTTCACCAATCAGATTTGTATTGCTTCCAACATAATTTTCATCCTCAGAATCTGAAGGAAGATTTGTTGATGGAAAAGCATTTGCACCTGTAGCTGTAGTATCTCCAAAGATTCTCATAAGCTTTGCATAGTGCGGGCAACCACTTTTTTTAAACCTCTTAGCTCTCTTATTGACCTATAAGAAATTTTACAATAGTACATAAAACCAATCATAGTTCAATAGAAGATTAAACATTGAAAAGGAAAACACTTGCCACTACTTTATACCTTAAAAAGATCATTCCATTGCTCATCTTCTAGGGTGATAGTGCCCAATAATGGATCCCAACCATTTCCTGACATATCACTCAATATTCTTTTGAAGTCTTTGTAAATTTGTCTTAATTTGTTGAACTTGTTTTTCAATTGATCATGAGTATAAGCATATCCCGTACTAGCGTTCAGGTTGGTTCTCATATAATTCCAACTAGTCCTTGTAAATGTTGTGGTTGGTCGATTGCCCTTTGCAACCTCTTCATCCATTAAGTCAATAAATAGTGTCTCATTCTTGTCAGGCCATGGTCCCTCACTTTTCAACCCATCAATTTCAACGACCTCATCAACGCAATGCTTTTCTGATGATTGTCGTGACATCTAGAAACATTAGCAGAAAATTTCTTATGTAAATTACAAGAATGGTTGACTCCAATGTTCATTTGTTCTAAAAGAAACCTTTCTAGTCCAAAAGAATATACATGCCAACATTCATTGTAGAAAACAATCATAAGATTAAAAAAAAAAAAATCCTAACATCCAAATGCCTAGAAGAAATAGTTGAAAATTGTAGAAATGTCTTGAATCTGTTATCAAGCGCTTCGAATGACCTAGTACGGGGGTCTCGCACCCAAAACCTAAATTATATTATGGCTTGGTTCATTATCATCCATCTTTGTATTCAAGACAATTAAAACTTATCCAACTCCATCCCAAATCTCTAATCTTTGTATTACTTACAACATAAAGAAAACAACGTAGCACCAAAAAAGAAGGAAAAGGCAGACACACACAAACTCAAGTCACTCTCAAAACCTTTTTTTCCTTTTCTATGATCTCTCTTTTGGTTTTATTTACTCTGTTTTTATCAGAAACCCAAAAAAAATGATACTAAAGCAGTATATTACTAAAGCAGGGCATCTAATTGCAATAAAAACATACTTCCAAAATACAATGTCGCTTCAAAATTCAACCCAACAAAAAAAAAAAGAGTAATTCGCTGAACTCCACACAATTAGAATTTGAAGAAAACAGAAAAACCAAAATCCCTATAAACCGAGGTCATTCTAGAGGGCAAAATCAAAGGCAATAGAGAGAAGGAGAAGAGAGACGAAGAAGAAATTGAACTGCAACAAGGCTTCAAGAAAACGAGTTTAGATCTCAACTCATCAGTGTTATCAATCGCGCATAAATACAGAAAGTGAATGAATAACACCACATCGCAGAATAATCCCAGATTCGAGTAATAACAGATGAAACATTTGATAATGAAAAAAAAAAAAGAAACTGGAAAGGTGTAGAGAAATTACCGTGGCGAAGATCTATTGTTCAAGAAGAAAGCAGGCGGCGAGAGGCGAAGTCCATTGTTCGAAATCGAGAGGAGAAGCAGAACGAAAGAAGAGAGGCGAAGACTGCTGTTCGAAATCGAGAGGAAGCAGAACGAAAGAAGAAAGGAGAAGGTATTGTTTGCCCTAAAAATCGAGAAGAGGAACGAAAAGAGGCTAGAAAAGAAACGGAACAACAGAAACTCCTTTTTGCTGTTTCTAATATTTGGGCCTAATATGAGAAACGTTTTTCTAAAATTTGGAAACGAGAAACGGGAACGGTTATCAAACAAGCCCGTTTCTTAAAAAATGAGAAACGGAAACAGGAAACGAAAAACGGAAAACGGGATTGTTATCAAACGGACCCTCAAATTTGTCCGGCTCAACTATAATTATTTGTCCACCCCTGTCACAAGTCTCCATCGTTTTTCCATACATGTGCGAAAACAACTCTATATCTCTCTCAATAAAGTTAAAACATATAATATAATTTGTCGGCTCCAACCATTATTATGTGGGTCCGCCCCTGTCTCAAGTCTCGATCATTTTTTCCATACAGTCCCTATGATTTTGTAATCGAAAATATCACATAGCCAGGCGCTCTGGTTCTCTCAAGTCTCCATCGTTTTTTCCATACACGTGCAAAAACAACTCTATATCTCTCTAAATAAAGTTAAAAGTTAAAACCGTAGGTTCCGATTATATTGATGAAATCTTAAGCGAATCCTTTTGTCTTTTTTTGTACCGTCCCTATGATTTTGTAATTGGAACTATAGCAAAAAGTTTCCCAAGTTCTTATCAACACGATTCGGGTTCAGGTTCAGGCTCAGGCTCAGTCCGACTCCGACTTTTCTGTTTGTAGTTTCTGCGAGGAAGTGAGAAATGGCGGAATCGAATGGTACGGAAGTTCCGTTGGTGTGTAACAGCAACGACGACGGGAGAATCCGATACGACGACAACTGCGGCGCCTGCAAGTTCGAGCAACTCAAGCGGCTGAGAACTGGCTTTCCTCTTCGAAACATTTCTATTGTTTCGCTCATCATGCTCTGTTCTTGTAAGTTCCTGAGCTCTCTTATCGTTATCAATGGCGGACTTTATTTACAGTTCTTTTTTCTTTCTTGCTTTTTTTTTTATTTTTTATTTTTTATTTTTTTTATGAATACTGATTACTGCTAAGTGGAGTGTTGATTATTATTTCCCCCTTCCTTGATCGGAGAGAGAAGGAGATGGATTGCATAAGGACATTCCGCATTTCCGGGTCCATAATCGCAATCTTAGGGCGGGGATTGAAAAGAAAGGTGGACGGCGGCGGCAGATTGTGACGACTGAAACAAAGAAAATGGAACAAAGAGCCAAGGGGCTATGGCTCGTTTGGGTGTTCTCTTCTCATGTTCGGCTGAGGAAGAGAAGAAGTTGAACAGAGAAAGAAGACGATATTAATATGAAATTAAGTTGTTAGGGTTAGGATTTCCTAATTCCTTTTTTGTATGGACTAAAAACGTGGATTGAGCTTAATTAAAGAGGGGGTTGGAGTTGTCCTAAAAGATAGGTTAAATTATCAAAAATACCCTGAACTATTTTGTTGGTTTCAATTATACCCCGAACTTTGAAAAGTTTCATTTTAATCTTTGAACTTTGAAGTTTGTTTCAAGGGTTTAACCTTTGAACTTTGAAGTTTGTTTCAAAACAACCCTTGAAGGCTTTTTTCATTAAATTCATGGACGAAAAATGAAACCAACCCTTTTATATTTAAAACAGAAAAAAATATATTTATTTTTGACATCCCTTTTATAGAGGGAGGGAGGGAGTTCATAATGATAAAAATTAATAAAAGTTTTCATAATTTTTGGTGGGACTTTTGATTTGAACATAGCTCAACGGATAAAACATAAATTACCATTTTAAAGATTGATGGTTCAATCTCTCGCTCTTGCAATTGTTGAACTAAATTTTTTTGTTAAAATATAAGTTTGATCTTAAACATTTAAGAAAATATCTATTTAATTCCCGTTCTTTTACTAGTTTCAAATATGTTTACGAGCTTTTAAAGTTGTATCTATCCAACATTTATAAAATATATTTAATAGATCCTTAAACTTTCAATTTTGTGTTTAATTAGTCACTCCGTTAGTTTAACACTTACTGGATATTGTCTTTTTTTATTTTTTATTTTTTGACATTGTCTTTATTATTTAGGGATGTTTGGTGGCATAAACATTAAATTGCTTGAGTTAATGGTAGAGACATGTTACACACAAAATTGAATATAATTCTATATGGACCTATTAGGGATTATTTTAAGTACAAGGAGTAAATGACAAATCATTGAAAGTTAGTTAACTAGCGGTGAAAGAAGCTCAAAGATAATTTAGAACTATTTCTCAAACTTTAGGGACCAAATAGATACCAACTCCAAACTTCAGAGACCAAAAATGTATTTTATCTTATAATTTATTTATTTATTTGTTGGGGTATTGTGTACCTGGAAACAACCGATTCCTAATAGAATGTTTGTAAGTTTTGAAAAGTACTAAATCATTTGTCTCTTTAATTTGTGTTGACATTCATGTTTATTTTGTTCTTTGCAGCACTGCCCATAACAACTCTTTTTCCATACCTCTATTTCATGGTGAGTGCACTTAGAGGTTGTTTGGGGCGTGGGTTATAATAACCTATGAAGTACTCTGCACCCCAAACATAGACTATTACAACTCCAGACTAAACAATTTTGCATATTAAACAATATTATATAATTCCACAGACTATTATAACTCACTCAGTGCTCCAAACAACTCCGAGTTTATTGCTTTCATCTGATTCTTCTTTCGAACTAAAAAGGACTATGCTTATGTACATTGTTTTTCTTCCTATACACTAAATAAATCCAATTAAAAAGAGAAGGAAAAAAAAAAAAAAAGCTCCAAGTCCAAACATAATAGTTCTCTGTTTTTATGAGGGGTCTCTATTTGCCTTGGAGTCCTTCATGCTTCCACTATCTTTATACACAGCATTGAATGCAAACAGCTGATCTTCATGGGTTGTTCATTTCCTTTTGCTTAACTTACCTCTTACTTTATGAGCAATTTCATTTTTCAATGAAATTTATTTTAATTCTAATTATTATTCCTGTTCCTGTTCTTATATAACATACATTAATAACAATTCATTTGAAGTGAAATTTACCCTTCTGCTCGTCTCTGCTCTAGAAGATCAGGACATGAAAGTTTGCTTACCATTCAATTGGTAGTTCCATACTTTTTATATTGCTTAAAAGGGTTTATGAAAAACGGATTTGCAGATTAAGGATTTCAAGATTGCAGGAAGAGAGGAAGATATTGGATATTATGTTGGTTTTGTGGGTAAGATCACAAAACTTTATGTCTTTATCTTTCTGCAAGCACCCTTTGTTGGTGGCTGGCTCTTCTCTTTAGAGCTCATATTTGGATGGAGCCAGAAATTTTCACAAATAGGGGCAAAATTCTACATTCTAACATTATATATTTTGACTCTAAAATCTTAACTTTCTTTCATAATTTTTTTTTAATCTAAGACAAACTAGAGGACAATTGTCCCCTTCCTTCCTCGCTTCGATCTTTCATATTCGAGTCAATGGAACTTTTCTCAAGTCTTCAACTTTCTTTCAGGTTCTTCATTTATGGTTGGCAGAGCATTAACAGCCATTTTTAGGGGAATGATTTCTGATCGCTATGGTAGAAAGCCAGTCATTCTCATTGGGCTTGCTACAGTGTTAGTTCTATACATCAGTGTAAAAAAATGCATAAGATTTGATCTGGGAACTGCCTAATATTTACCTTGATGTTCACAGAGTTATCTTCAACATTCTGTTTGGCCTCAGTGTAAATTTCTGGATGGCAATCAGTGCAAGATTCCTGCTTGGTACTCTCAATGGTTTACTTGGTCCCCTAAAGGTATATTACATCAACGATAATTAGTACTTCATAAATTATATATATATACATGAGTTCAAGTTAAATACATATTTGGTCATTCTTTTGTCTTAAGTACATTAACTAGAGTTTAGAATTAAGTCAAATACTTCCAACTTCATTGGAGTTCGGAATACAAGTTTAGATAAAGGACTCAACTATAACAAAATGGTAGCCAACATTCAATTGGTTAATGCATTTATCTTTGACCAAAATGTCAAAGGTTCGAATCCCCAGGCACACATGTTGAAATCAAATGACCAAATATGTAATTTAAGTTGATTTTAATATCATTAACTTGAAATGTGCTTTTCTTTTGAGTTCTTTTTCCTTTCATTACTACTTTTCCTGTCTGTTCAATTTCCATTTCTTTGCCAAACTTCATTGCCAGGCTTTGACAAGTGAACTTGTCACTGAAGAACACAATGCCTTAGGAATGTCGGCTGTGAGTTTCTTTGACTGCAAACTCTGAGTTACTACTCATGGTTGTCTTCCTTATAATCTCACTGTTTCCATTGAGAAAACAATCATGACTTGATTTCAGATAGGTACAGCCTGGGGCACAGGATTGGTTATTGGCCCAGCTGTGGGAGGCTTTTTGGCTCAGGTACTTTTTCACTTCATTTCTTTCTTGTTTCCTAATCTTTTTATTGGCCGAATATATGTTTAGTCCCTAATGTTTGAGTCTTTTTCAATTTGGTTTCCAAGCTTCTAAAAGTTTCGATCTCATCCTTTGTGAATCGATTTTTTTCAATTAAGTTCTTATTGTCACAAAGTGTTAAAATTAATTGACCAAATGATGATGTTATGTCAAAATATACTTTATTTATTAAACTGAATGTCTTCTATGGTATAATTTGGTGAAGTAGACATACCATTTACTCAAAAAACTATAAAACTTGCTCATTTTATATGACTTAGTACACAGTGATGTACTTGACCTGAAATTGTTTTCAATAGTTTACCAACAATTGACAACCTCATAAAAATTAATATTTTAAATTCATATTTCATCAAGGACTTGATGAAGGATGAAATTAAAACTTTTATAAGATTAGGAACCAAATTGAAAAAACACCCAAATATAAGGGACTAGAAAATATGTATCACATTTTCTTCTCTTTTCCTCCCAACAATATTTCTGAACCAAAACTTGTGAAACAGCCTGCAGAGAAATATCCAACCATCTTCTCCGAAGAAGGTTTTTTTGGAAGGTAAGTGTATCTGAATGGCTATTCTTAGCTGAAACGTTTCTTAAGAATTGCTGTTAATTGTCCTGTAATGTCCTTCAACCGCTTCCTTCTTGGTGCAGATTTCCATATTTCTTGCCAAACCTCTTTATCTCAATCTGTGCTTTAGGAGTGGGAATTGCTTCTTTATGCCTCCCGGTACGTGTTCGGATTGTATCTCCTTTCTGCTAATAAAATGCCCTCCCCAACCTCAACGCGCACACGTAAAAGAAGAAAGAAAAAAAGAAAAGTATAGATATCCTCCTAACTCCTGGGTTTAAGCTCCTAAGTTGAAAATTTGATCATTTAGAACTCTTGTTATCTTGCGGAGTTGGCTTTGAGGTGGGTGAAATATCCCCAAGGATTAGTGGGAAGGACAATGATCATAATGCTAGGAGCTCCTCCTTCCATTTCTGCTCTCTCTCTAATCAAGGAAGGAGTTGAACTCTTGTTTAGAGTTTTGGTACCTCATCCTCGCCCTCTCTTTTGCTTTGATAAGTTAGTGGGAACTTGTAGGCTATAGTATCATAATTGCAGTAGTACAAGTAGAATAATCACACATTTGACTATAATGCATCCCAGAATTTATTAGCCTTTTGGCTTTCTTTTTTTTAACTCTTGCAGGAAACGTTACACATGCATAAGGACGGATCTCGGTCAAATTATGACTCAAGAGTAACAAGAGAGACTTATGAAGGTGGAGAAGAATTACCTTCCAAATCCACAAGAAGTCTCTTAACGAATTGGCCTTTAATGTCATCTATACTTGTCTTCTGTGTGTTTGGACTTCATGATATTGCTTATTCAGAGGTATCATTTATATATATATGTATATCTGTGAGTGTCCAAGCTAGCTTGCATTTTCTTGTCTATAAAAAATTACAGAAATAAATTCACTGTAATAGTTAGCAAAGTGATGTCAACACTGCTAGTTAGCAAATGACCAATTTGCCAATGATGTTTTTACCTTTTCTTTTATCCTAAATCATTGACTGGATGTTGAATACAATTTCTCAATTGTAGATTTTTTCTTTATGGGCTGTGAGCCCCAGAAGATTTGGAGGGCGGAATTATTCAACAGAGGTGGTTGGTGAAGTTCTTTCAATCTCAGCTATGGACTCTCTCTCTGGGATAAAGGCCAAGGAATCTCATATTCCAAATCCACAATAGTTTAATTCCTTTTGATATCATTCTTAAAGACAACCTCCTTACAGTATGATAAGCAACTAACTCAACATCTAAAATTTACAGCTTTCTGAGAAGGGAAGATAAATAAAAAGGAGAGTACTAAAAAAGGTGAAAAGACTTTTAAGGGAGTTGGTATTTTCTAAAAAACCAATTGGTGTAGGTCAAACAGATATCTTATAAGATTAGTCAAGATGTATGTGAGCTAGATCGGACATTTGCAGATATATCGATTAGAAATTACTTGATTGTTTTGGTCTTTTGAGATCCTTTCCTTCAAATGTGAGACTATAATTGAGGATACCTTTGCACGTTCAAAAGTGATAAAGAATTCTTAATGGAACACTTCACTGTAGCCTTAGAGGAACAAACAGAAACTTGCTTTTAGACAAAGCTACAGATTCAGCTGCAGTCTGGACTAGAGCTCATTTACTTGCAATAGTTATGGAAATACTTAGTGGAACTGATTTTACGAAACCAATTTATATCAATAGAGTGGAACTGTAATGTTTACTAACCTGTGACTTAAATTTTAGGCTTTGGCCTACTTTTTCTTCAGCTTGCTATGTACCCATTTTTAGTGAAGTTACTCGGGCCGCTGATGTTATCTCGAATTTGTGGAGTAAGTTCCTGGAACCGTTGTTACATTTTTACAAATATCTTGTCAAATCAGTAACATCTTCAATGCATTCAACCTTGTGCCTCTGTTTAATTTACCAACCCCAAACAAAAAGTGGCTTTGCTTTCAAATGCATCATACGGATTTGTTCCATTTTGCAGGTTTTGTACATCCCACTGCTAACTAGCTATACTTACATTGCCAAACTTCCAGAACCGTTCCTTTTCATCGTTTTAAATTGCGCATCGTTGCTTAGGAATCTTCTTCTAGTAAGTGCTGTAACCATACTCAGAAATCTTTTTTCCATATCAAATTTTATCGAAACACAGGTGTGATGTCTATTTATGTAGGATGTTGAAAGGATGGAAAAGTAGAATCTATTTCATGTTGCGCCATCGCCTTAGCTCTTGTTATATCGTCGTCATGGTCTCCTTTCCTGTTGTACAACTGTACTGAAACCGTCCTTTCTTTTGTTTTGTAGGAGTGCATTGTTACTACTCTGTTCATTCTACATAACAAAGCTGTGGTAATTATTTTTTTGTCGCTTACATGGTTTAATCTTTGAGATATTTTCCCACATTGTTTAAGATGTTTATCCATCTAACCAAGTGATGATGTACATAGGAACAAGACCAAAGAGGAGCTGCTAATGGAATTTCTACTACAGCTATGTCTATTTTTAAAGCAGCTGGTCCAGCTGGTGGTGGTGCACTGTGAGTTCTTGATTAATTCCCATTTTGCTTGGATTGGTATTCATAATCCTTATCATTTCAACCCTTTTGCTTTTTGAACCTTTGTTTAAAAGCTTGCAAATTGCATTGAGTTTGTGCTTATGGTTTCAGTTTTGCATTTGTGAATAAGATAAGTTTCTTTTCTTGCCTAAACCCTGGTCATCTTTTTTGCAGTTTTTCTTGGGCGATAAAGCGTCCCGAGGCTACCTTCCTTCCAGGTATTCAACTCAAGCTAGTCATTTCTTGAATCTACAATTTTTCGTTGAATTTTTGAAGTCGTCGAGTAGGTTGCACATGTGAAATATCTCAATTTTTACCAGTTTCTACACTGAGAGAAACGGGATTAAAAAGCTAAGCCAACACAGAGTAAACTCTTTGAAATGCAGGTGTTCAAATAGTATTCTTCTTCTTAAATGTGATTACAGCTATTGGGACGCTCATGACCTTTGAACCCTTTTTAGTTCTACCATGAACACCACGACAAACTCGATATTCAAACAATGAAATTCGCTCAAATGCGAAGGAACTCGATCCCAACCATTCGAGTTTAACCTGAAAAATTAAGCTATGGTGTAGGTGTGCAGTGAATTCTTGATGGGATTTGAAATGAAGATATCAAATGGCTGTTTGAACAACAGTTGAATGTGAAGCCATATATGGAAATATTAGACAATTGTGATATTATGAAGCCATTTTTTTCTTATTCTTCTTGTTGTGTGTATCATAGTCCCCAATCTTTGTAATATAAGCTATAATATTATTTATAGGCTTTGGATTGCTCTCTTCCAATTAAAACCTTTTGGCTTTAATCCCTTTTGAAGTACAATTTCAGACAGGTTATGATATTGTTTAAACTTTAAAGAGAGAGAGTGACTTTCTCTACAAAAAAAAAAAAAAAAAAAAAAAAAAAAAGATTGAGAGAATGTGTGTCCTTGTGTTTGGTGATAGAAGTGGCAGGGCATGAATGTTTGGGATTTATATATTATTTACGTTGAATTTTATTATACATTTATACTATTCAAGTTTCTATTTTTCTATTATTGTCGTTGATTCGTTTTTAGATTTTTTTCCCCCTCAAGGTTCGTGCTTTGTAATGCAAGCAATAAAAAAAAATTAAGTTCTAGAAGAAAAAAAAAATCTGATTTCTATTTTATCAATAAAGGTTTACAAATTTTTTTCCATTATATAAATACGAGAAATATTGTATTTCAAAAGAATTTGGATGCATATTATCATTAATTTTTTTTTTAAAAAAATCATCATTAAATAATGGGTATTGCGTTAAAATGAAAAAACCAATTTTGTACTAAAAAAACAAATTTGGCCAATAAGTTTGGAATTAGTTTCAATTTAGTCCTGATAACTCAAATTTAATTTTTATTTGATCTTTGTTTTAAAAGTTTAAATTTAGACCATATAGTTTGTTAAACTGGACTAATTCGTATGATCAAACTATAAGGATTAAAGTAAGATTTTAAATTAATACTAAGTTTAAACTATAATAACCAAATTACAACATTTAAAGTTACAAGACTAAACTAAAACTATAGCGATCAAATTGAAATTAAGCCTATAGAGATTAAATTTGTAATTAGTATAGCTTAACAATAATTGACATGTACTCTTTCTATTGAGGTTGGAGATTCACCTATCTTTTGACACCTATGTAATCATATGACATATGACCCGATAGCATGATGCTACACATCACTAAATTTTTTAAGGATAAGAGAGAAGAAACTTTTTTTTTTAAAAAAAATAATTACAAAAAATTTAACGATGGGCTTCTGTCCACTCACGAGGAAAGTATGATTAGTACCTTACTTAGGAGAGAAGATTCCTACTAATCACCATTAAAAATATGAGTTATTTATTTTTTTGAAAAAGGAAAACTACATTCTCTTTCTTTTTGCATTCTACTCTTCTAATAGTAAAAAACATAATGTGATCGGTAGAATTGAGCCGTGAGACGTTTAAGTATTATTCTCCAACAATTTCTTTCAAAGTTCACTCTATAATTAATGTAAGAGAAGAACTAAACCAACATACCTTAATAAACCTTAATAAAAATATAAAGACAGATAAAACAAATATAAATATCGAGACAAACCTTATAAATGACAAACTATAGATACTAGCTACAATTAGAATCAAAATTTAACGTTGATATTATTAGCTTTAAAAAAATCAACCAAAAAAAAGAAAAAAGAAATAACATTCAAATTCTAACCAAGAAGATGCTTAATTCAGCACCATTATTGCTATCAGGATTCATCATATAGAACGTCTCGGAGTCCTTCGATCCAGTCACTCGCTCGAAATGCACTCTCATGTACGTCAATTGATCGCCGTCCGCCGTCTCCGCCGCATCCTCCTCCGGAATCACACCGGCGCCCATAGACACCGCGTTCAAAGTCTGCATAATTTTTAGATCCTCGTCGGACGGATCTCTCCGAACTCCATATCCCGATTTCCTTCCATTACAGTACAATGTCCAAATCGGCTCCTCCAGAATCTTCCTCTTCTCCGACGGCCGCTTCTCGCACTCCAAGGCGAGCCTCACGAGCCCTAGCCCCATGTCCTGGAGGAGTTTCCCCGTCGGAATCGCCAGCTCCAAAATTAGCATCGGGAGGCACCTAGGACTTTCTTGAAACGCGAGATTCACTCGCAATTTCCGGTATCCGAAGATCGTTCCGGTGATTCGAACGCCGCCGTGGACGTGGCCGTCATGGTGCCGACTTCCGTTGAGTGGAATTCGACAGGCCGGAGACAGAATCGGAAGTGTACGGAAGACGGAGCGGACTTGCCGGAGGAGTTTTGTAGGTTTTGAGAAACCTGATCGTTTTGGAGATGGTTGGAGTGAAATTGCTGGCCGCGGTGACGACGACGGAGACGATTGTAGTGCCGGCGCCGGCGACGAGGATTTTCTCGGCTCGGCCATTTGTTATCGGTGGAATTTTGGGGAAATGGGATATAAAATGTAAATGCGGTGGTGGAGGAGAGTGCTGTATAAGAAGAGGGAATTTTTTGAGGCATGCACGATTGAATTATTTGAATTTTTTTTTCTGGAACACAATAATTTTATAAATATATTTACTAAATTAAGCTCAAAATGACATTAGTCAGCTTCCTTATTCCTTTCATACCTAAATGAATATATACAATAATTTTAACAATTTAATGTGGCCACTTATTTTTATTAGAAAATGTGTCGATCACAAAAGTCAGCAACACATGGGAATTAAATTATATATATATATATATATATATATAGTTGCTCAGTTCCTTTGACTTTGGTTATGTTTTTTAAAAAATAAATATTCATATATAAATGCTTATGAACTCTTTACATGTTGGAAAGAGTTTGAGCCAAACTTGAAAGTTTTACCTCTTTTAAGAATTCAGGTATATCCAACATGATTCAGGTATATTGAACATGTTTTATATTTGTTATTTGTTGGATAAGTTGTTACTGTTGTTTGGGATCGCTCCCCGACAAATCAATCGGTGTAGACAATGGTTTTTTTTTAGTACACAACAAATTTGAAAGAATGGAGATTCAAATCTCCAACTTAAAAGAAGTAGTACATGCCAATTATTGCTGAGCTATGCATAATTTTTGTTTTTTTCTGCAGATAAATTACAAAAAAAAAAAAAAAAATCAACAACCATAAAACAAGAAAAAGAAATAATTGATGACGTTTCTTTTCTCTCTCTTGAATTCGTTTTATATTTGGAAAAAGAAAAAAAAAACCCACACACGTGTAACTGAACTTTCTGCTCTCTTTACAAAATAATAATGATAATTAAATTAGAAGTTTTTGAATTTGTAGAATTATTGTGTTTAAGTTTAATAAGTTTTTTATTTTATATTTTCAGTTTTTTATTTTAAAGAAATTAAAACAGGTAGGTCAAATGGTCTCTAATAATTAAATTTCTAAAAGTTTATTTAATTTTTTTTTTATAATATCTGGAGTGAGAGAATTGAACTTCTGACCTTGAGATCGATAGTATAAGCTTAATGCCAGTTCAGCTATGCTCATTTTGGCAAAAGTTTATTCAATTTAAACCTATTAAACACTTTTTTTTTAAATTAAAAAATTTAGGAGACAAAATAGAATAATGGAAACTATTAGGCACAAGAAATTTTAAGAACTAAATTTGTAATTTAACTAAAAAAAATTAAACTCATTTTTTTTAAATGGAAAAAATATCAATTTCTATCCCTAAACTTACCAAATTGTATTAATTTTCACCATAAACGTTCAATTTCATCAAATTGGACCCTAAACTTAGAAAAGTATTGCAATTTTTATCCTCTATTCAATTTTCGCTAATTCACCAACTAATTTAAACAAAAAGCAAAGTAAAAATTTCCATAAACTCAATAATTTAAATAAAATTAAGTTTTGCACAATATTATTTTTGATGAATGCACAAATTAACAATTAAATAACTTTATAAAAATTAACAAATTTCAACAAAAATTTAGCTCGAATATAAATTTTCTTTGAAATCTTACCAAGTTTATATCATATATATGTTTTATAGTTTATTGAACACATATACAAATATTTATTTTTAACGATATTTCCAAAGAAACTTATTAAAGGGTTAAAATTAGAACATTTTTTAAAGTTTAGGTTAAGATTGTAACACTTATCTAAGTTTGAGGTATATAGTTTGATGAAATTGAAAATCTTGGAGTAAAAATGGATTTTTTCCCTTTAAAAAATTATAGAAAAAAAAGTAAGATTTCACACTTTTTCCCCTTAAAAAATTTTAGACTTTTTCCATTTAAAAAATTATAGACTTGACACGTTAATTTTGTTGAAATTATTTTTTTTCCCCTCTACCCTCTCCTCTCCGACCACTATTGACATTCTCTCTCTCTAAATTAAAATGAATAATGAATGCAGTCTTTCAAAAATAAATAAATAAATAATGCATACAGTCTTTTAAAAATAAATAAATAAATAATGCATGCAAAGGTTTAAACTAAAAGTTGATGTATTCTTCCATTTTATCTTATAAACATAAGTAAACGTGTGGACTCAATTGTTACTTGACTCATGAAACTCAATTTAGTTATGAGCAAAATTGATCCGCCGATTCACAAAAATCATTTCTTCCAAGTGATATGTCTAAATGTCTAAATTACGTACACAAGTAATTATTAAGAAAATGTGCAATTTGAATATATTTCTAAAATTTATAGACGAAAGATTGAAAGAGACTAATTATTTTTTGAAAAAATTAATTATTAAACTAATGGTAGGTAGAGATGTCCATGGGGTGGGGCGGGGCCGGGGAATGGGTTCCCGTCCTCGGCCCTGCCCCCATTTCATTTCCCTTCTCTTCTAAATTCTCCATTTAATTTCGTGGGGATCGGATTTCCTGCGGGAAATTTTTTTTCCGTTTTTTTTTTTGTTTATTTTTTTTAATTTATTCTCAACCATAATAGAAATTCTTTCTAAATGAATAATTTTCAATATAATTTCTATTTAAAGAAAATGTTATAAAATTTTCTAATAAAAACAATAATATATACCATAAGTAAAAATATTATAATGTCGAAACAACTTAATTTCTAAAAATTTAAATTTCAATATTACAACATAGTCTTTTTTTTATAAAAAAAAAAAGTCTTCAACTAATTCCTACAATAGTTTTTTTTTTTTTTTTTTTTTAAATTTTCTATTTATATGTAATAATTAGCATATATATATATACTAAGGTTTAAAATGTCAATGTCGACGGAAATGTCAAAGTCTCAATTTTATGAAAATTTCGATGGAAATATCGATAAAATGTCAATGTCGATGGATATTTCTGAAAAAATTTTAAAAACAAAAAATTCAAAAAAAATATTTAAATTAATAAATAAACATTTTACACTTTTTAAATAAGTTAAATACTTGTTACAATATTATCTTCACATTAAATTATATTTTCTTGCTATTTTTTTTAATATTTCATCAATTTTGTATGGTATAGTGGAAATATCGATTCTTCCCTTATGTCGATGTCGAACCCATAGACATGTAGAAATATCGATGGAAATGTCGACATGTCGACGGAAATTTAATATCATGATACTAACTAATCAGGGTGGGGAGGAGAATCGAGGCGGGGTCGAGGTCGGGGACATGGACGGGGGACAGGGAATATTCCCTGTCCCCATCCCCATTTAGTTAACGGGAAGAAAACTCTCTCCACTCCCTCTTCCATTTCTCGTGTAATTGGTGATTCCCCTTCCCGTTTGAGGAGGATCCGGGCTCCAACCCCACGGGTTAAATGGACATCTCTAATGGTAGAGACTAATTTTAAGATTTATTAAAAGTACAGAGAGTTAAAAATGACAAGCAATCTTAAGTAATTAGAATGAGGGCATTTAAGTCATTTTGGTACTAAGGGCATTTTTGAAATTACATCATCTTCTTACCTTTAGGGCTGTTTTTTTCGTGAAACAGAGGCAGAGAAGAAAAAGCAGCCGCACAGTGAAAAACAGGGGGAAGAAGAAAACGCAGGCTGTGGATTCTTCGATTTCCAGTGAGTTTCGCGACGTGGGTCTCGATTTCAGAGGCTGTAGCACGCCTGTTGGTCTCGGTAGTGAGACAGAGTTCGCTGGCGTGGGATTTGGTTCCGTAGCAGCAGTCACCGGCGTGAGGTTTCGGTTTTCCGGGCTGGGTATTTGTTCGACGGCGTGACTGTGATCTCCGGCGACTGAATCTTGTTCTCTGAGGCTGTAGGAGACTTGGGTAACAGCGCAGTGAAGGCGCGACTATTTCAGTGGCCTCGGTAACGTGAGTCTGGTCGAAGAAAGCATTGGGTCTCGGTGTAGAGGCCGGTTTCTCCGTGGGTTTCTTCTCTCCAATAACTTCGAATGCTGTTTTACAGTGATATTCAATTAGAGCTTAAGTCAATGAAGGATTTGAAGTATTGATCCTATTATCACACAATTTCAATCCATAGACATTGGATTGGTTTATGCTCTTTGTACTTGTAAAATTGTGACTCATTGCTTCTAAATAAAATCAGATTCTCAAAGTAGATATAAACCTAAAAGTTGAACTACTATATAGCTTGGTGTCAAATTTTTCTCTTGTTTGCTTGACTAAATTGTTCGTTGAAACTTGCATTCTAGTTTAGGCAAATTCGAGTTCGATTTTAATAACATAAAGATTAAAATGAAATGAAGAATCTTAAAATATAGGGACTAAAATAGTATTTAAACCTACAATTCATAAATTCTTTCATATTATTGCAACATTCAAATTAAAAAAGAGAAAAATTACAACCATTGATATGGTGGGTCCAATTTAAACCCGAAATTTACTAAAAGAAGAATCAGAAATAATAATCTTCAGTGTGCCATTAAATAAAGACCATTCTTTATAACATAAAACTTGTTTTCAAAAAAGGAAAACTCAAATAAGATTTTACGATTGGTAAAAGAAAATCCAAACTGAAGAGGAAAAGCAAAACATTTTCCTTAAATAAACTCTGCTACTTCCCACCGATTTATGGCATCTTTCTTTTTCCTATAAGGAAACAAAATTTTAAAAATCTCTCTTTCATTGCTTATAAATAAAGCCTTCTTCCTCTCTTTTCTTCGTATCAAAACATTTGTACACTACTTGAAAAACAACAAATTAACTACGCTGTTGAGAAGTGAAAAGCTTGCAGATTGTAGAATAATTAATGGGTCAGCTGAAAAGAAAATCAGAGGTTTTGGGCTCTCAATTTTCAAGGTACGCTTAATTTTTTCATGCATTTTACATTTTAATTGAGAGATAATAGAGGGTGAAGAAGAGATTTAACTTTTTCTCCAAAAAAAAAAAAAAAGAATTCAGTTTTTTTAGTTATATTACAAATTTAGTTCCACTCCTATTACAATTTCTTGTGCACTCTAATAGCTTCTCTATTTTTTTTTTTTGTTTCTGTCTAATAAATTTTTAATTTTTAAAAAATGTTTCAAAGTTATAAATTTATGAAGCACAACATTGAAAATTTTAAGAATTTATTGGAGATAATTTAAAATTTAATAACCTATTAAACACAAAACTAAAAATTTGAACACTTAAAAAATCTATTAAACACAAATTTAAAAATTCAAACAAAACTTGTAATTTAGGTTTGGTTTAATAACCATTTAGTTTTTTATTTTTGAAAATTAGCCTATAAATACTACTTATGAGTTTTCTTGTTTTATTATCTGTTTTTTACTATATTTTCAAAAAATCAAGCCAAGTTTTGAAAACTAAAAAAAGTAGTTTTCACAAACTTATTTTTGTTTTTGAAATTCAGCTAAGAATTCGTATGTTTAAAAAAAAAAAAAAGAAATCCAAAGTAGACAAAGGGTGAAAAAACCAAACACGATTTGCAAAAACCACAATTAAATAATTATCAAATTAGTCTTAATTGTTATTATTATTATTATTATTTAGTAAAGAAAGCAGAAAGTTTAGTTACACGTGTGTGAGAGTTTTTTTTTTCTTACCAAATATAAAGCGAATTCAAGAGAGAAAAGAAACGTGATCAATTTTTTCCTTTTCTTATTCTATGTTTTTTCATATTTTTCTCCCATTTACCAGCAGAACAACAAAAAGGGTGAGTATCACCGCCATTCCTCCACCAGCGATCAAATCACTTCCACAAGATTTATTGATCGAAGTTCTTACAAAAGTTGCAACATCCTCATTCTCGGACTTGCTCAACGTCAAATTAGCCACCAAAGATTTTCTTGAAACATCAAACGACGGCTGGATATTTCGGCACGTGTCACTTCGAAGCTTCCCGAAAGTTCCATGGAAGAACAGCTCCAAATTTTGGCAATTCATGGAAAATTGCTACAAAAATGGAAATCCAGAAGCTATATACAGAAAGGGTATGTTGGAATTCTTCAACCATCGTGAAGAAGCTTCTGGAATGGCAAATTTGAAAGTTTCTGCAGAAAAAGGTCATACAGAAGCTTGTTATGTATATGGCATCATTTTATATTCGGTGAATTTGAAGGATGAGGGAGTGGAGTTTTTGAAGAAGTGTGAGGCCAAATTAGGGTTTAAAATGGTCGAATGTCGCCAAAAAGTTAAGGAATTTTTTAGGAGTATTTGGATTATCAACAAGATTTCTTCGCTGGAAAAGGATTATGATTGTGTAATTAAGAATAATTGTAAGATTAATGAGAGAAGAAATGGATGGGATTGGAAAGATGAAAATGATTATTATGGAGAATTTACATGTGAAGGGTGTAAATGGAATCGTGAGGTTTCGAGATTCTGTAATATGTTGAGGACTGGGAGCTATAATTGAAACAAATGCTCTCTCTTTTGTAATATGTTGAAGATAATAATAATTGTTTTGTTTTAGCTGTTTTTAAAAATTTTAATCATATTTGTAGCTTTTAATTAATTAACAGTATATGACTAAGATCTAATTTTAATTTACGCCAAAGCTTGTTATCAAGAATTCAAATTTGGAATAAATATTACAGCAAGATATAATAAGGCCGGTTTGAATATTGCAAGACTATCTAATAGGTTAATAATTGGAAGTATAAAAGTGGAATATATTCGTATAACACACACTTCAGTAAGTAATTTTTATATATAATCATTTAAGAAAAAAAAGAAGCTGTCAATGCCATTATGTTTTGTTTGTTTCATTAAAGGAAAATATTTTCCTTTTTCTCTTCGATTTGGATCAGTTTTCCCTTTTTATCAACAAAAGTGGCCTTCATAAAATAATAATATTTAAATAAATAAATAAATAAATACAAAATTGGTCAGCCATATTTCCCATTTTCTATTCTACTTTATATTAACTCGACCTTGCAACTTGGGCTGAAAACTTGTGGATTTGGACTCTTAAAAGAAGCCCATATATTTTGATTGCTCTCATGGCCGTCCAATTGGGCCTCACTACAAGAGGAAAATCTGGTTTTGTGTTGGATAGCGAAGGCAAACATAAAAACTGATTAAAAATAAACATTTAATTGGTAGCTCATTTTCTGAAATATTTATAAATTATGTGTATTTTTACTATAGTCTGAAAATAAAGATCCTTTAAAAATGCCCCTACGTACCATCCCCCACCCAAATAAATAAATAAATGCTATTCTCTAATTGATTTCAATGGTAGTTTTGAAACATCTATAAAATGTTAATATTGCAATGTTTGAAATAATAGTATGAAATTTTTCTTTTTTAAACTTTTTTCAGCAATAATTGATAATGGCTAAATTATTAAAAAATAAAAATAAAAAAAAAACTCCTAAAGCATTTTTTTATTTAAAAAATATCTCTATTCTTTCAAAAGTTGCAATATTACCCTTGACATTTCATAAATGTTTCAAAACTATCTTTGAAGTAGAAATACGTTAGAAAATTGGACGAAAATTCAACGTGGCGGAACCTCGTTCTTTCATATACTTAATCCAGACAAGTGTCTCAATCATCGCCACACTGTTCCAGGTTATCGGCATGTCAATTTTTCATCCAATATTTTAATGAATTTCTAGTACTCCAAGGGTAATTTTGAAACCTTTATGAAAGGTCAGAAGTAATATTGCAATTTTTGAAAGAATACGAGTATCTTTGAAACATTGGATAAAATTCAAGGGTATTTTTTTTTATAATTTAGCCCGTTGATCATTGACATGGGTAATTACAACCCTAGTTGGTTAACCTACTTTAATACTACTTTGTTATATTTATAATGTCAAATTATAAACATAGTGTCTGAACTTTGAGCATTATATTTATTTAATCATTGGACTTTAAAACGTTTTAATTAGGATGGTTGCCTCTTCTTCTTCTTTTTAAGTTCAATAATATGTAGGAATAGAGATTCGAACCGAACCTTATAGTCAAAGTTATAATGTCTTAACTAGCTTAACTATGTTTAGGTTGACTAGCATAGCTTCTATTTTATTAATCTTATCATAAACAAAATATTGACATGGCATGCCCATTAATTAATTAGTATCTCTAAGCGTCTACCACATTATGTCAATTATTCAATTACGATTTATCTAACAAACATGTCACATTTTTTTTTTAGTTCAACAACATGTGGAGGTGAGAGATTTGAACTCTAACCTCTTGGTCGAAAATGCCTTAGCTAGTAGAACTATGCTCAAGTTGGCAACATGATTGCTTTATTAACAATGTTAACAACATGAACTAAATAGAAGCATATTACAAAGTCTAAGGATATATAATTGAAATATTTTATGGTTTAGTGACTTTATAGACATAATATTAAACGTTCAAAGACTAAATTTTGTAATTTAACCTATTTATAATTAACTTTCTGGAGTTGCTAATTTTGTCACGTTGGACACCTAATTATGCTATATTTGTCGTGAGTCCTATATAAAGTTGTTTTGCTAGGGTTTTGGGGGCCTACGATTAGGAAACAAAGCATGCACATGCTTTTTCTTTTCTTTTTTTTTTTTTTTCTTTTTCTCTCTTTTTTTTTCAAAGTACATTAATAAAAAGAAAAAATCAAGCATACATAGCTAAATATTTTCTTCCAGCTATTGAATATTAGCGGATCAAAACTAGAGGTGAAAAAGGCTAAAAAAGGCAAAGTGATGAGCTTGAAAAAGTTTCACAAGTTTGGAATCTTTGGAAAAAAAAAAAGCTTGGGGATCTTTGACCCGATAAATGAGCTTTTGAATAACATGATATATTGATCAATGATTTCAATTGAACATCATCAATTAACCATTATAGATAGTCTAGAACATATTAAAGAAGTAAGATGTGTAGATCTAATTGTCTTAGAGATTGCACATTAAAAAAAGTTATAGGAATTTCTTAGGCTATAGTTGTTGTTAAGGATCCTACATTAGAAAAATGTAGAGGGACCTCACAATTTATAAGATACATGAGCTACTCCTCTCATTGCCAATTGGTTTTGAGATGGAACCCCATGTAATCTTAATATGGTATCAGAGCCCTTAAACCCAAACGGGTATTCGGTCCAAAAAAATTAAAATTGGGATCCGATCCAAGAATGGTGAACCCAAAGTGACACCATCTTGAGGGGGCATGTTGAGGATCCCACATTGGAAAAATGTAGAGGGACCTCACAATTTATAAGATACATGGGCTACTCCTCTCATTGCCAATTGGTTTTGAGATGGAACCTCATGTAATCTTAATAGTTGTTATCCTATAAGATTGATATATAGAGGCCGTATGTTCATACCAACTATATGGTTGAGATCAATCAATAGTTCAATAATTTGAAAGCTTTTCGATTAAGCTAGTGAGATCATCAAGAGAGTAGAATTGGAACGTGGAAAAAGAAGACCGAATTTCACTTTGAATATTTAAAGTTATAATCACTTCGCCCACTATTAACGATGATATTACGAAGCTTTTCTCTTTTGCAATACACATTAAGCGAGACAACAAAGTTTGGCATGAAAGAAGTGGGTGTGGGAAGTAGAAAAGAAACTTTAGAAAGCTGGTTTTTTGGAGCAATGGGTACCAACAAAATTTCTTTTGTTTGGGTTTGGAAAAAAAGCTTACTTAAAAAAGAGAGATCCAAATTGATTGGAAAGCTGTGGAAAAAAAAGCAAAAGAGAAAAAGGGTTTGCATTTGCACCCCCACTCAAAAAGAATTATGAGAGCATTTTTTCTTTGTTGGGTGGTGAAAGAAAGGAAGACAAGATTGGCTTCATTAATCTATCATATCTATCCTTTCCTCATGTTGTTTCTTTTGTGAAAAAAAAGTGTGGTTTCATGCAAATATTGGGTGGCAAAGAACTTTGAGACCATTATATGATGATTCTGTTTCTAACATTTTGTTGTGGTTTTTGTTTTTGGTTTTTTTAATTATTCATAATTTATAGCATTTTTTAATTTCTTGTTAAATGTTTAAAAAGTTCTGGTTTCATTTTGTAAAGAATTAAAATTTTGTAACTAAGTCCCTATTTTATTCTAATGTGTCATTGGACTGAAAAAAATTATATGAAAGGGTGATTTTATATATTTATCACAGTACTATAAATGATTGGTGTTTTTTTTCCATGACTATCCAAGTACTTTATCCTTCGTATTTAATTTAAAAAATTCAATCAACTCTATATGAATATAAAAAAAAATCTACCCGATCCAATCACTGAAAATGAGAAAAGAAAATAAGAGAGTTGTTTGTTCATCTAGAGAGCTACCAAATTTTAGAATATCACAAATTTGAAGAGAGATTGTGTGAACAAAGAATGTGATTGATTACTTGAGTGGACATGAGTGGAGTGAAAGAACATTACCAGAATGTTAAAAATGAGAAGATAACACACAAGAAAAGAATATGTGCAATATTCAATATAGTTGTTGAAAATTGTAAAAGAGACAAGTTCATTTAACACATGAGATATAAAGTGTTAATGGAGTAGAATTTTCATTCCAGACTTTTTAATTCGAATAGATATTGTAGATCTTTTAATCAAAGTAATGGGTTAGACAATACGTCATTATTCTTTGTTAAAAGTTAGATCTTTTAATCTTATTGTTAAGGTTTGGACTTGTCAATTAATTCTCTATATCAAACTTACCTAGAAATCCAAACTCTTGTCAATACATCATTTAATATATATATTTTTTAAAAAACTAGTACTTAAATTTTTTATAATAGGATACTAATAATTTATAAAGAAATACCTTTGTCAAAAAAAATTAGAATACTATTAATTGAAGTGACTATAACCTTGACATAATATATATTATTGACTATGATGATCATCTATCATAAATTCTCATCGTTACCAGAACTTCCAAAATTGTATGTGGGGTGGGGGAAGGTGGGCTGTGAGGTGGGAGGAGAGAAAAGAGAAAAAACAAAAGGAAAAAAAAGTAATTTTTAATTTTTAATATTAACAAAAACAATAATTAATATATTTTTGTCACAACAGCAACTTAACTTAACAAATATAAAATTAATATATTTAAGCCACATCAACATGAAAATAATTTTAAAAAATGTCCAACCAGCCTTAACATAACTGAAAGTTGACAACAGTGACTAAAAGTGATAAAGTAGAGACCAAAAAAAAGATTATCTCAAACTTCAAGAGTTAAAATGTTGAGTTTGATAATTTAGGCTCCGTTTGATAACTATTTGATTTTTTATTTTTAGTTTTTGAAAATTAAGCTTGTTTTCTCTCAATTTCTCTACAATAGTTTTCATCTCCCTTAAGGAAGCATTTGAATTCTTAGCCAAATTCTAAAAACAAAAACAAGTTTTTGGAAACTACTTTTTTTAGTTTTCAAAACATGGCTTGGTTTTTGAAAACATAGGTAAAAAGAAAATAACAAAACAAGTAAATTCATAGGTGGGAGTAGCATTTATAGACTTAATTTTCAAAAATCAAAAACCAAATGGTTATCAAATGGGGCCTTAGAAACTCAAATGCAACCTAAGTCAAACTTTAGTGACCTTGTGCATTTTTCCGGTAAAAAAAAATTGAGCTTGAAATAAATTTTTTGAAACATCTTAGGCTGAGTTTGAGATTGTTGTAGCTTTTAAAATAAGTGTTGTCCAACTGTGTTTTAGAAAAATCAGCTATAAAATGAAGTAAATTAGTGTTTGGTAAATTTTAATTTTAAATTTGAAAAAGCATATTATAGTGTTTGATAAAATAATGTAAAATTGTTGTGATTTAACTATAATAATCAAAGTAGACATATCATTTCAATTATTTTTATATTGATATTTAACTTCTATTTTACTATAAGTTAATTGTTTAAAAATTTATATGATTTAAATGGTAAGTTATTTTGTTTAATCGAAATTATTTAATAAAAGTTCAGAAAAATAATTGTTATAAAAAAATAGAATTAATTAAAATTTTATTGATATAGGATGAAATAGGTGCAAAAGAAAACAGAAAATACATAAAAGGATAGGATTGAAATTTTAAAAATTAGTTAGAGAATATGACTGAATTTTAGAAAAACTGCTTTTAAAAGCTGTTAGGTAGGCGATTTTAAGAAATTTAAAAGTGGTTTTAGTTAAATTAATGAACAATCATTTTTCTCAAACAAATAAAACCGTTAAAATTCTCTCCTAATTAATTTTGACCCTAGCAAAAGCAATCTCAAATAACCTTAGAAACATATTTGTTATTATAGTCATAACAAAATAGTACAGAAGCCGAAGCAGAAGCAGAAATAGTACATAGTCATATTTGTTATTAATTTCAACCTCTCTTTTTTAGTACAGAAGCAGAAAATGCAAAACGCAAAAAAGAAAAACTATGAAATAAGCGCACCCATTCAAACGGCGGCAGCCGCCCATGGAGGGTGCTCCTCCACCCAAATGGCGGTGGTGTTCATCCGACACATGTGGGTTCCCGTTCACGCGTGCAACAAGATTGCCAGTTCGTGGAAAAATTATTCAAAGAGATCACTACAATGAGATTAACGGTTTTGCACTGTTGGATCTATGAGAGTGAAATTGTAAAAGTACATTGATTTTGTATCCAACAATTATTAGGGGCAAACAAATTTTAAGATATACATTAAAGAGGTAGCCATATTGTGCTGGTCTTATTGAATAATTTGTCCAGTCCGTGATACGAATAACAAGCCTTCAACCAATTGAAAACACTTAAATGATTAGTTCTTACATATATTCAGCCTACTATCGTAAAACTAATATTTTGAATCTAGAATCTAACAATTTCTTAGTATCCGTTTGATAACCATTTGGTTTTTAGTTTTTGAGTTTTGAAAATTAAGTTTATAAACACTACTTCCACTAATGAGTTTTTTTTATTTTGTTATCTACATTTTAGGAATGTTTTCAAAATTGAAGCCAAGTTTTGAAAACTATAAACAATAGTTTTTAAAAACTTAGGCTCCGTTTGATAACCATTTGATTTTTGGTTTTTGATTTTTGAAAATTAAGCATATAAATACTACTTCCACCTATGAGTTTCTTTGTTTTGTTATCTACTTTTCACATATATTTTTAAAAACCGTCAAGTTTTGAAAATTAAAAAAAAAATAGTTTCCATAAACTTTTTTTTTGTTTTTGGAATTTTCCTAAGAATTCAAATATTTTCTTAAGAAAAATGAAATCCATTGTAGAGAAATGATGTAAAAATAAGCACAATTTTAAAAAACTAAGGTCCCGTTTGATAACCATTTAGGCTCCGTTTGATAACCATTTGGCTTTTGATTTTTAGTTTTTGAAAATTGTGTTTGTTTTTTCACCATTTCTCTACAATAGCTTTCATATTCTCTACAATAGTTTTCATCTTTCTTAAAAAAAAACACTAGAATTCTTAGCCAAATTCCAAAAATAAAAACAAGGTTTTGAAAACTACTTTTTTTAGTTTTCAAAACTTGGCTTGGTTTTTGAAAACACATCTAAAAAGTAGATAAGAAAACATTGAAAACCATAGGTGGAAGTAGTATTTATAGGCTTAATTTTCAAAAACCAAATGGTTATCAAACGGGGCCATAGTTTTTGGTTTTTTGTTTTTAAAAATTAAGTCTATAAATACTACTTCTACATGAATTTTTCTTGTTTTGTTATCCACTTTTTACATGTGGTTTTCAAAAACCAACTCAAGTTTTGAAAACTAAAAAAAGTAGTTTTCAAAAACTTATTTTTGTTTTTAAAATTTGGCTAAAAATTCAAATGTTTTCTTAAGAAAAATGAAAGTCATTGTAGAGAAATATAGAGAGATGATGAGAAAACAAGTACAATTTTTTTTTTGAACATAAGTACAATTTTTAAAAATAAAAAACCAAAAACTAAGGTCCCGTTTGATAACCATTTGGTTTTTGGTTTTTGGTTTTTAAAAATTAAGCTTGTTTTCTCTCAATTTCTCTACAATGATTTTCATCTCCCTTAAGGAAGCATTTGAATTATTAGCCAAATTCTAAAAACAAAAACAAGTTTTTGAAAACTATTTTTTTTTTAGTTTTCAAAACATGGCTTGATTTTTGAAAATATAGGAAAAAAGTAGATGACAAAACAAGTAAAACCATAGGTGGGAGTAGTATTTATAGGCTTAATTTTCAAAAACCAAATGGTTATCGAACGGGCCTTTAGTTTTTGGTTTTTGAAAATTAAGCTTGTTTTCTCTCAATTTCTCTACACTGATTTTCATCTCCCTTAAGAAAACATTTGAATTCTTAGTCAAATTCTAAAACAAAAACAAGTTTTTGAAAACTGTTTTTTTTAGTTTCCAAAACATTGTTTAGTTTTTGAAAATATAGGTAAAAGGTAGATAACAAAACAAGTAAATCCATGGATGAGAGTAGTATTTATAGGCTTAATTTTCAAAAACCAAAAACTAAGGCTCCGTTTAATAACCATTTGATTTTTGGTTTTTGGTTTTTGAAAATTAAGCTTGTTCTCTCCTAATTTCTGTACAATGGTTTTCATCTCTCTTAAGAAAGCATTTGAATTATTAGCCAAATTCTAAAAACAAAAACAAGTTTTGAAAACTACTTTTTTTATTTTTTAAAACATGGCTTGGTTTTTGAAAATATAGGTAAAAGATAGATAACAAAACAAGTAGATCCATGGATGTGAGTAGTATTTATAGGCTTAATTTTCAAAAACCAAATGGTTATCAAACGGAACCTAAATGATCATCAAACTTGACCTAAATAGTTATCAAATGGGACCTTAATTTTTTAGAATTTGGCCAAGAATACAAATCTCTTCTTAAAAAATATGAAAATTATTGTAAAAAAAAAAAAAAAAAGATACAAAAAAACAAACACAACGTTAAAAACTATGCGTAGCTTATCCAAATTTCTTTGTGATCACGTGTGATGGGATTGTACAGTTTAATTTGAACTAAAAAATTGTTGGTCCTTCTCCCATTTCCAAAACGCCACAAAAATTTCCACTTTCTTTCCCACTCAGATTAGACTTCAATTTGCACTTGGATTCACTTAACTGAGATCTCATAACTCACTTTCTGTTATCTGAATCAATGACAAGGTCCCTTTTTGTCCCTTGCCAATATCCTTGAGCCATTTCTCTCTCTATTCGAGATATAATTGACAGCCACATTATAATATGACTATCACTCTCATGATTGTTAAATAAATGAAGAAAATAAAACTATCTTTTTATCTCGTCCTTCCTCTATTTTAAAGAAAAACTAAATATTGGATACTTTCTCTTTCTACTTCTCTCTCACAAAAGAGATTTGAAACATTAGACAAGTTAAATCAATTTGATTATTTTTTTTAAAAATATAGTATTACAAATGTGGAGTAAAGAGTCGAAACTACAACATTTAAAGAAAGTTATTAATGTTTTCTTGAGTGTTGTTAACATGAATGTGATCGTCATTGTAGTTAGATGCATAGAATAGAATTTTAAAAAGTACATATATTTTACTAGAGTGTTGTTGTGCTAGTTACATTAATTATAACAACCACTTTGAATAGTTTTTTAACCATATGTTGTCTAAGCTTTATTCATATTTGAGTCATAAAACATACATCATCATACAAGCTAATCATAGAATACACATATACATAGATTTTTCACAACTCTTTTTCAATCATATATTATTTATTACCTTAGTTGATTTTCCTTAAACATATTTGAGCTTATAATTTCAAATTACAACTCGCCCCCAAGTAAAGCTTAACTAGTTAAGGCACATATCTTTGACTAAGAGGTCAAATATTCAAATCTCCACCCTACATGTTGAACTAAAAAATAAATAAAGTTAGAACTCATGTTTAGCCACTTTTATAAGTTGGTGAAATATTGTAAAGAACTTTGAAAGATTTTTTGGACTCATTCCATGTTAGTTTCTGTACTTTCTATAAATCTTAAAATTAGTTATATTTGTTAGTTTGAAGTTAATTTTTATTAAAATTGATAAAATAATAATGATAATTTCCATTCAAGAAAAGACATAATATGAATTGAATTTGTTTCTAAAATGCATAGTAGAAAGCTTAATATAGAGACTAAACTTTTGTTTCTAGAAAAGTTTAACTATAACCTAGCCATTTTATGATTTATTAAAAGAATAGGGACTAAATTTGAACATTTAGAAGTATTGCATATGCTAAAATAAAACAAGTTCTTAAGTACATGGACCAAAATGGTATTTTAACCTCTTTTTTTTTTTTTGGTAAAAATCTTCGAAATTAATCCATGTATAAAATCATTGTCCCATTTACTTCTAGGTTTTTTTTTTTTTGGGTAATCAATACAACCTTATTATTGTTACGAACAAGATTTTTTAGATCACTATCCATTTTGTTAGTAGTTGATAAATGATTTTTTGTGATGATTAGATACCCATATATTAAAAATGTTCTTTTTAGTGCTCCACTTCATAGCATGCATTATTTATTTTATTTTATTGGCTTTTGTACCTCTTCAATAAGGGAATCAGCTACTATAGTTTGTGGGAATAAAACATTTTTTTTTCTTGTTTTGAAAATCATTATTGTGTGTATATTCTTGGGGGAACAAAATGAATACCAATGGTCTTCGTTGTTGTTTAGAATTGATTTATATACATATCCACAATTAAGAATATGCATAGGTCACCAAGATCAATACATATCTAAATTAACATATAATTAATATATACACACACACACAATGGTTTTCTTTTTTTTCAGAACAAAAATTAAATTGAATAAAAATCATGTTTGGATATTTATTAAAAATATATATACATATTCTCACAAATTATGAGTTTTATTTTTTTAACATATGAAAAAAGCATGTTAACATGACTGATCATGATAGTGAAGTAATTAATGGAAAAAAAAATGACTTGAGGGAAACTAGGTTAAATTATACAATTGGATCAAATAGACATAAAAACATAAACCTATGTGCCAATTTTTAACAGGATTACGTTGTTTCCATCCAATAAAATTTTTATTTTAATTTTAAGGGTATAAATAATCAAATTAAATATTTTAGAACTACATTCTAACTACCAAATAGCTTAACATAAACTCCAAGATTCTTTTATATATTTCATTAATTATAAATTAATCGAGATATATAAGAACTTGATAGCAAAATTATGCAAATAATTCTCACTAGATATGTTTTTCACAATTGAAAATAAAACCATTTCTTCTCATACAAAAGTTAGTTATTTTAAATAAACTCGCTAAGAAATTCATTAAAGTTAAATCAATATTGTATTGTGACACTTTTAGAAGTTAGTTAATTTATCATATAATATTAGTTTGTTGATATTGTAGATTTCAATAATTCTTTATTGATTGTGAATATTGTATTATACAATGCCATATACAAGAGATAAATACACCAAGAATAATACACAAATGGAAAGTTTCTAAATTCCTAAATAATTCCTAAATTGCTGCATGACTTAATGTTCACACCCTCCCTCAAACTCAAGGTGGTAAAGTAGCAACCAACTTGAGTTTGCGTTGTAATTGAGTAAACCGACCAGGAGACAAAGCTTTTGTAAAAATATCAACTGGTTGATCAGTAGTGAATATGGGTTGTAAGAGGAGAGTGTTGCTTAAGAGGTGATGTCGAATAAAGTGGCAGTCATTTTCAATGTGTTTGGTACGTTCATGGAATACATCATTGTGAGCAATCTGGATTACACTACGATTGTCACAATGAAGTATAGTAGCAGATGATTGTGGAACATCCATATCAGCAAGAAGCCATCGAAGCCAGAATAACTCAGAAGTAGCATCCGCAAGTGCACGATATTCAGATTCAGTACTAGATCGTGAGACAACAGTTTGTTTCTTACTTCACCAAGAAATGAGTGAATCACCCAAGTAGAACCAGTATCCTGTGGTAGATCGTCGATCAGTGGGATCACATGCCCAATCAGCATCAGAATAGCCAGATAATACTAATGATGATTGGGAAGAAAACTGAAGTCCATGACCGAGGGTGCCCTTAACATAGCGAAGAATACGAAGCACAGCGGTAAAGTGTATAGTTCGAGGGGCAGCCATGAACTGACTAACAATGTGAACAGCGTAGGCAATATCTGGGCAAGTCACAGTCAGATAAATAAGACTACCAACAAGCTGTCGATACAAAATGGCATTCTCCAGTGGAATACCATCAAAAGGAGTCATGCGAACATTTGGATCAAGTGGTGTTGGTGTTGTGACTGAGTCAGAAATACCAGATCGATTGAGGAGATCAGAGGCATATTTTGCTTGAGATAAATAATAGCCATCAGAGTGGGATGAAACCTCAAGACCAAGAAAATAACTAAGTGATCCCAAATCTTTTATTTCAAAATGTTTGCCAAGGTAACTTTGTAAGTCAAATATAGCATGTGGGTCATCACCTGTAATAATCATATCATCAACATATAAGAGGAGAAGAACAATACCATGAGGAGTCTGTCGCGTAAATAATGCTATGTCATGAGGACTGGAAGTGAACCCAAGTTGTGTTATGGTGGAACTGAATGTTGCAAACCAGGCTCGTGGAGCTTGTTTGAGTCCATATAATGCACGATGAAGAAGACACACTTTATGAGGTGGAGAAGAAGCATCAAGTGGAGGTGTCATGTAAACTTCCTCAGATAAAGTGTCATTTAGGAAAGCATTCTTAACATCCATTTGAAGCAGTGGCCACTGTTTGGCAGCTACAACAGCTAGGAGACTGCGAACGGAAGTCATACGAGCAACTGGAGCAAAACTCTCTTCATAATCAATGCCATGCTCCTGGGAATAGCCCTTAGCAACCAAACGCACTTTATAACGTTCGATAGATCCATTAGAGTGTGTTTTAATTTTATAGATCCACTTACAGCCAATAGGTCTCTTACCCGGAGGTAGATCAACATAGTCCCATGTTTTCGTCTTTTCTAAAGCTTGGAGTTCCTCATTCATTGCTTGCTGCTGGATAGGGTTAGTGCTGGCTTCTTTATAATAAGTAAGTTCAATTAAGGAAACAATAGTGGAAAAACAATGATAATCTTTGAGATGGTGAGGAATTTCTCTTACCCGAGTGGAGCGACGAATAGAGGGGACCGGATCAGGTTTAGGTTCAACAATTGTGACAAACGGCAGATTCGGGATTGCAGAAAATGGTGCAGATTGATCAAGCTCAAGTACAGGAGGAGACTCAAGGGATGGGAAAAGATCATTAGAGAGATTAGTAAAGAATGGTTGATGACTCAAGAGTGAGGTATGAAATGACGAGAGACTAGAAAACATGGTATGTTCTCAAAAGGTAACATGACGAGATATGCGTAGCCGGTTAGAAATGGGATCCCAGCAACGATAACCTTTATGTTCGGTTCTGTAGCCAAGAAAACAACAAAGACGTGCACGCGGTTCTAGTTTAGTATGTTCATGAGGATTAAGAAGGACAAAACATGCACATCCAAAGATTTTAAGATGATAGTAGGAAGGGGGAGTACCATATAATCGTTTAAACGGGGAGATATTGTGAAAAACTGAAGAAGGAAGCCAATTAATGGTATAAACAGAGGTAAGAGCAGCCTCACCCCATAACTTCTCAGGGTAGGAGGCAGAGAGAAGTTGAGCACGAACAGAATCCAAGATGTGTCGATGTTTACGTTCTGCTCGCCCATTTTGTTGGGAGGTATGTGGACAAGATCGTTGAATGAGAGTACCCTGCTGAGTGAGGAATGAAAGAAGAGTGGAATCCTTATATTCCATTGCATTATTTGTGCGAAGAATTTTAATGATTCGAGAAAACTGAGTTTGAACCATATTAGCAAAAGCAATGTAAATCTGAGATAAGATAGACCGATTTTTAAGAAAATATATCCAAGTAAAATGAGAGTAGTCATCAATAAATAAAACAAAGTATCGATAACCATTGATAGTACTATTAGGGGCAGGACCCCAAATATCCGAGTGAATTAAGCCAAATGGAGTATCACATATAGAGGATGACGTAGAGAAAGATAAAGCAGATTGTTTGGCAAGTTTGCAATTCAAACAATCAAACGGAATGAATTTGGAAACATTATTTAATTTGCAAACAGAAATTAAATGACCAAGACGAAGGTGCCACTGATATATTGTAGAGTCGGTGACAGGAGCATAAATGGATGAACAGACATGGAGCTAGAGAAATGTGAGCTCAAACAATCTTCCCACTTTGCGACCTGTACCAATCGTCTATCTCGTTTGCGGATCCTGAACCTAACAACCAGTAGGAGAAAAACAAACTGTTAGGCCAATGTCACATAATTGTCCCACAGATACAAGATTAAAGGTAAGATTTGGAACACAATAGGTATTGGGAAGACTTAAAGTAGGCGTGTCTACTTTGCCAATATGAGAAATAGTCATACAATTACCATCGGTAGCATGAATGGGAGGAAGAGATTTTGCAAGGGTGGATGAAGACATAAGAGGAAAATTAGAGGTCATATGGTTACAACAAGCTGAGTCAATGAGCCATGACTTACCTGATGAGACAATAAGAGCAGATGAATGGGTTGAGATCACCTGTTTTAATAAGTCCTGAAGGTCACTGAGCTGGAAACTAGGAGGAGTGGAATCAGATGAGATCACTTGTTTTAATAAGTCTTGAAGGTCTCTGATACCATGTAGATTTCAATAATTCTTTATTGATTGTGAATATTGTATTATACAATGCCATATACAAGAGATAAATACACCAAGAATAATATACAAATGGAAAGTTTCTAAATTCCTAAATAATTCCTAAATTACTGCATGACTTAATGTTCACAGATATGATTCTTCTATTTATAAAATATAAAATTAATTTAGTGAAAATTAAGACAAATATATAAAAATGAGAGAACAATGAATTAGTAGAAAAGAATGATGGAAAAAAAGGATTAAGGATAAGAAAGGAATCAAACTTCATTAATTCATTAATCACATTTGTGTATATGTGTGTAGCATAGCTTGCAACATCTCTAAAAATAATTTACAGCCATGTATATATTTTATTAATATGTATGTGGACAACATGCTTTAATGTAAAATTTAATAAAAGGGAATCAAAACAAGTGAGTGACAATTCTTAAAAAAAATGACGAGGTTGTGATTTTTGTGTTAGAGGAGAAGATTAGAGCAACAAGTGCGACCCAAAATCATATATTGTTTAGGCTCGAGGTCCAATTCTTGAACAAATAATGGGTGATATAATCAAGGAATCAACTAACAAGGATCAAGCTGTTTTTTATTTTATTTTTTTTAAAAAAAATTAATTTCATTTTAATCCATATACTTTCAACGTAACACTATTGTCTATTTTAATTCATGTACTTTCAAAATGTCTATTATATTTATGAATTTTCAAAACAAATCTTATATGGTCTTTATACTTTTAAAAATGACCATTTTGATTACAAAGTCCTAACTCAAATTCTACTCATAATGAAAAATCCTTTATAACAAAAGGATGAATATAGTCTTAAAAATCTATAAATGTGTTGTGATATATCATTAAAATCTACAACAATAGTAATAGTAATATAGATAAATTGCCGACTTAAAAAAAATAGTTTATATACCATTTTGGTCCCTATATTTTTGGATCTCATTCTATTTTAGTTCTTATTTTAGTCTCTATACTTTCAATAAATTTAATTAAAATTAGTTTCTATAGTTAGTTTATTGTTAATATTTTTTTTCCAAAAATATAGTGACTATTAATCTTCTTTCTATACATTTTGGAACATATTCACATTATATTTTTTCTTATCTAGAAATTATTATTATTTTAACAAAAAAAATAATAATATAGATAGATCGAGGGCAAAGTGGATAATATTCCAAGTAATTTTAAAGGAAAAAAAAATATATATCTTCTTGGATATCTCTCTCTCTCTTTTTTTTTTAATACATCTTGGATGTCTCATTTAAATTGTAGATTCTCTATCTCCTTAGAATCGCGAGTCGCTGCATAGAGGCTTCCAAAATGAATTTTACCTCTCCATAATTTCATTAAAATCTGCTCTCTCTCTTTCTCTCTCTTATTAGAATTTATCCTTATATCTAATTTTATTTGTTCATCTAAGAACAACGGACCTTCTATATATTTCTATGTAATATTATGATAATATCTTTTTGTTTATAAAAAAGATATTATTCTTTATTTATATACGGGCAAAATTATAATACTCTCATAATATTGACTCTCTTCTTTTACATTATGAATTTTTCTTCATCCATAATTCTTTAATTTTGTTAGACTCTACATCATTATTCTTAAATGATGCTAACGTGACAAACAATAAGTAGTAGTATATATGCTATGTAGTATTGAAATTTTTCCTTAAGGATCTTCCACTTTGTTTCTAGTTCATTCCAGAGCGTCTTTAATTTTGCAAAATAGGCAGTCACAGAGGACTGATCTTGAACCAAATTTGAAAGTTCACGCCGAAGCTGGAAAATTCGTGGACGATTCTTTCGTTGATACCGTTATTGGAGGTCAAGCCAGATCTCCCTGGCTGAATCGAAAAAATTCACACTAGCGATGATTTCTTTGCAAAGCGAATTGAGAATCCAGGCCATAACGACACTATTGCAAATAATCCCTGATTTCAACAAATCAACAGTCGGCTTCTTGATAGTTCCATCAATAAAACCTAATTTGTTCTTGACTGTAAGTCCAAGGGTCATCGCACGACTCCATGAGGCTTGTGCTATCTGAATGATGAAGAAAGTAAGGATTAACATACTAATCAACAATGGACTGACCAAGTGGTTGATTATTTGAAGAAGATGGTGAAGAGGGAAGAATGGTCTCGATCCCAATTTCAGCCATGAAAGAGGGTAGGAGAACACATAATGATGCAAGAAAAGAGGCTCAAGAAGAGAGAGAGAGAAAACACTCAGAAAAGGAATTAAAAAGTCATTTGATACCATATTAAGATTGAGTGTAAATTAATCTTGCATGAAAAGCTTCATTAATGAATATCAACTATAAGGGGGTGTTTGGTTCCCTGTTTTGGAAGTGGGGAGTATGGGTTTGTTTAAACAAACCCATGTTTGGTTGGCAGTTTTGTTAACCCAGGTTTGCTACAGTACATACTATTCTACCCCCCAGGTTTGCTACAGTACTTTACCTTACTCACCAGGTTTGCTACAGTACTTTATTCATACTCCCCAAGTTTGCTACAATACATATTTTGTCTTTAATTATGCTTTTAAAATGCATTAGATTTTTAATAAAAATATTTTAGTTAAATAAAAATAATTAATTAATGATAACTTTATAATAAATAAATAAATAAATTTAGTTCAAATTTCAAATAATAATAGTTAATTCATAAACCGATATGTCGGCTTTGTTATACTTCATGTTTTAGAGCAATTATAATGATAAATTTATAAGAAGAAATTTCTTTATATTTTGGTCCTACATTGATAGAAAAAAACAATTACAAAACTAACTAAATATTTGTTTTACAAAATAATTATTCAAAAAGTGTTCATATTAGCAATAATATTAAAAAATAAATTAAAAAGTGTTCATAATTTATAAGAACTCGTTATTATATTTTAAAATTTTTATGAACATATAAATTATAATAAAAATTATTTTATTATAAATTTCAAACCAGACACGTTATATAAACCTAAATTTAATACGTCAATTTCCATTTGATAAAAAAAATCTATTTCTCTGAATCCACAACTTTCCTAAACTCATTTTCTTGTGAAAATGTAAAAATCATGTTATCATAGTCAATTAAAGACATAATATTTGTAAGATTAATTAATTAAACTATTTTGGTTAGTGTATCTTGAAGTTAATAGCTTTGAAAATAATATTATTTAAAATACTTTAACTTTATAACCTTATGTATTAGTTAATATAGAAAGTTAAGTTCAATAGTAATTTTGATGATAAGTAGTAAATAATTTTTCTTAGCACAAGTTATAAATCATTAAATAAACAATTGATAACATTTTCTTATGGTTATGTTGGATATATTTGCATAAAAAAAAATTTGTTTATATTTGTTCACACTTTGGTAAATAGTCTGAAATATTTTCATGAACAATTAAATATTTATTCTATAAAATAATTATTGGAAGAAAATTGAGTGGACAAATGTATTAAAAATATTTTATTTATTATTAAAATAATACTCTCTAATTTCATCATAAAAGTTACATTTTATATATAATTTAATATATAGTTTTTATTACTTTAATTAAATAATTTCTATTATTTATACAAATTTTAAATGTACCAACCAAATACACTTTTAATAAACTCAGGTTTAACAAATTAGAATTTAAACACAGACTTAACAAACTCAAACTTGCACCATCCAAACACTGGTTTAACAAACCCAGACTTAACAAACCTATTTTCGGTACCATCCAAACACAGACTTAACAAACTCAGACTTAACAACCCCAGACTTAATAAATCACCCAAACCTGCGAACCAAACGACCCATAAATAGCCATGTGTCATACAAGGTGGCAGTTACTTAACAACTCATCAGAGTAACTAACCAAACTAAAATATAACTACTCTTAATATTAATCTATGTGGAACTTTGGTCTCATTCTTGACCGATCTCTCTTAACCAGCGTGCGACTCTCTTCTCGATATATGATATTTTTTATTGTTTCTTACCCTCCTTTCTCTCTATCTAATTTTCTCTCTCTCTCATTTTTTATTTTTTCTTACCCACTTGAGCTCGCGAGTCGGATGCCTCTCCAATGTATATGACGCGGCGTAATCCCACTCTCATTTTTAAATATGCTCTTTGAAACCTTCCATTACCTGTTTTCTATGTTTTAATTAATTTATTTTTTTTTGGAGGAAAGTTTTAATCTATTATTGCTTCAATTAGTATTATTTTTTGCATGAAAAAATGTAATTATATATATAAACTGGTTTGAAACATTTTGAAAGGTTGAAAAGCTTAGGTCCCCATTTACTTTTCTATTTTTGGTTTATGAAAATTAAGCTTAAAAACATTACTTCCTCCTATGAATTTCTTTGTTTTGTTATTCACTTTTACAAATGTTTTCAAAATCCAAACTAAAATTTGAAAACTAAAAAAAAAAAAAATTTAAAATTTTATTTTTATTTTTGGAATGGCTAAGAATTCAAATGTCTCCTATTAGACTTGTTATATAACTATTTTGTTTTTCTTAATAGAGTAAAAATACTTTTTGTGTTTTTCTGTTTTAAAAATATCTTTTGAAAATGATTTTTATATGGAAAATATTACCCATAAAAATATGCATTGTTGAACATTTTTATTTTTCTTTTATAAATGAACGTGAAAGAAAAGCGATCAAACACACCCAAGAGACATATTTACAAGTAGTGTCATTGTTCTTTATCTTTTAATATATATAGCTGAACATGTTTCCTTCGATTCTTTTTATTATTTTTTCCCCTCAAGTACTATATACCATTCATTCAAATATGGAATAGAGATTCCAATTTATAATCTTTTAGGGGCCGTTTGTTTTTATGGAATCAATATGTTCGACATATTTAGATACCCGAAATTTTAGATAGTTAAAAATATAGATGTCTGACATCTTTAGATAACTATGTTAGTTTTGCATAAAAATTCTTTAAAATGTCCAGAAATATTTAGATAGTCATGTTTGTTTTGCAAGATTTCTATATGGGAATGTTTTTAAATGATATATTGTTCCAAAAGTACCCTTACCTATTTTTACATAATTTATGTATTAATTTAATAAAATTTGAGTGTATATAACATTTTTGTCTTAAATTATTTATAACATTTTTGTCTTAAATTACTTTATCTTTTACTTTTATACATACAATTTAGATTAATTTTATATGTTATTTTGTAAAATAAGTTAATTTATATTGACTTAAGATATTTATAAAAGATTTAGAATGAAATATTAATTTCCATTTTAACTTGAAATACTTAGAACTTATTTTGAGAAAATATTTAAATAGTTAATACTATTTTTTGTGAATTATATTTATATATTATCAAAATAGAGAAATTTTTGAGAGAAATAATATCAATTTGTGATATTTTAAAAATATATATATTGGATGATCGCCGTTGGAAAAGTAAAATAGTTAATAATGTTTTTTTTAGTGAATTATATTTATATATTATCAAAATAGAGAAAAAATTTAGAGAAATAATATCAATTTGTGATATTTTTTAAAAAATATATTGGATGATCATCGTTGGAAAAGTAAAATAAATCAAAAATATCACTTCAGATTTCAATTGAAAATAAATTGAGTTATATATTATACAATTTAAATAAAATTTATTTTATATGTAAATGAAACATATATAAATATAGTTAATTTCATAGATTTCTTTTAATTATAAAATTAAAAGTAAAGAAATAAAGAAAATTGATGAAATAAAATATACGTAAGAGAAAAATGAAGGGCAAAAATGACATTAATAAGTGATTCCCTAACATGGAAATCTTAGGGCTCGTTTGATAACGTTCTTGTTTCCTGTTTCTTATTTCTGTGTCTCATTTTTTAAGAAACAAACATGTTTGATAAACTATCCTATTTTTTGTTCTAAATTTTTAGAAACGTTTTTAAAAATGGGACAAATTTTGAGAAACTACAAAAAGTAGTTTCTCAAATTTTGTTTCTGTTTTTTTTTTCATGTTTCATATATCTCTATTTCTCTTTTTTTTCTTTCTACACCCATCTCTTCTTTCTCTCTTCCATTCTAATTTTTTTCTTTTAATACTTTTTTATCTTTTCGTTTTTTTTCTTCTTTTTTATTTTTATTTTTTCATTTATTTCTTTCTCTTCTCTCTTCTTTCTCTCTATTCCAGTATAATCTTTTTTAATAGTTCTTTATTTTTTTTTCTTTTCTCTTTTCGTTTATGTGTTTCTCTTCTCTCTCATTTCCTTTTCTTTTTTCTTTTTACTTTCCATTAACGAGCTTTTAGTTATTATTTTCTATTTAAATCTCTATTATTTTCCCTTTTGGTACGATTTTAATTTTTTTAATAAATAAATAAACTAATAATGTATTTCATGTTTACCATTAAATGTAAATATATATATATATATATATATATATATATATATATATATATATATATATATATATATATATATATATATAAATATTCTCTCTCTTTTTTTTTAATTTTACTTACATGTATTATTGGCTAATGCATTTTTAAAGAAAAAATAAAAATAAATTTTATTATTAAATTAAAGAAATGTGGTTATCGCTCGATTGTCTAACCTGAGACAATTTACAAATTAGTCTAATTGAACTATCTCATGTAAACCAAAATTGTTTAAGGTGAATTGGTTGGAGTGAGAAATGACATTGCAAATCAAATTTGAACAACATTTGAAGGATAAAATTTATTATTATTATTATTAATTTTGTGTTGAGCTTGAATAAAATACTATAAACTCTTTATAATTGTTTTATATTTATTTTAATGTATGTTATATGTTTTATTATATTATATGTACTAAATTTTATTTTTACTAAAAAAAAAAAAAGAAATAGTTGTCAAATACATATCTGTTTCTTTCTTTTTTTAAAGAAACAAGAAACAAAAATAGTTATCAAACGTGTTTCTATTTTTAGTTTTTAAAAAATAAAAAACAGGAAACGAGAAATGATAACATTATCAAACGAGCCCCTAGAAACCCATGCATCATGAGGGCATCAAAATTTTCTCGGATGTCCCCCTTATGGGCATCCTAGGATGCCCGGGCATCTTAAGATGCATAGACATTTTACATTATTGCAAAATAAACGAGGTAATCCAAATGCACATCCCATGGGAATCCTAGATTCCCACTAAACAAACGACTCTTTAAAGAGATTATTAATACTTTAACTAGTTGAATTATGCTCAAATCAACTATGCTCAAATTGATAATGATGATGATGAAATACACTTTTTAGTCCTTGGGATTTGAACTTAGTGTCTATATGGTCCCTAAATTTTCAAAACTACCAATTTTTGTTCTTGAGATTTGAATTTAGTTTATATTTGGTTATTGAGGTTTCAAAAGTAATATATTTGGTCTCTAAAGTTCAAATTTACTTCAAATTGGTCTATGAAGTTTGAACTTGATTTCAAATTGGTTTTTGAAGTTTACAATTGGTTTCTAAATAGTCTCTAAGTAGAGTTGACTGTTAATTAACCAAATGGAATGATGACGTAGCAATTAATTGTCATATGTTAACTATACATTGTTGATGTTGATATGTATTTTTAAATGAGTTGAATTTTATTTTGTTTCTATTTTTTATACTCATAAACCAATTAGAAACAAATTTTAAACTTCAAGGACCAATTTAAAATAAAATTAAAATTTTGAAGACCAAACATATCACTTTTGAAACCTCAAGAACCAAATAGAAAATAAGTTCAAATCTCAATGATCAAAAAATGATAATTTTGAAAACCTTAGGGACCAAATAGAAACTAAGTTACAAATCCTAGGGATCCAAAGTGTATTTTATCCTAAAAATTATATATATACTTTTTTTTTTCCTGAAATATTCAAAAAAAATTATAATAAACTCGTTTATATATTATAAATTCCTTTTCCATATTCTAGACAAGGAATACTTCAATTCTCCAAAGCATCCCCTCATCATAGGGTTTGGGTTTAAACAAAATTCAATGTCTTCAAACCAACATTTAGACTAATAGAATTCTAAAGAGAATATAGTCAAAAGGTATACTGTCTCACAAGAGAATGGTGAAAAAATACAATGGCTACTCAAAATATGGCCAAAAAGAATATTAAAATTACTATTTCATATGATGGAAGATAGTTATAATTAAGTTTGGTTCCTAACAAAAAATGTAATTGTAATTCCTCCACATATACAAACCAAAATTTAATGACAAAAAAAAAAACATTATGTTCTACCAAACAAGTTTTTTTTATCTAAAAGAAAATTGTTCTATATTCTTTAAAAACAATTATGCTTTTGGAAACCTGATTTTCAATAAAGGTATACCTTTGGTGACGAAAGATGGTTTAGCTACAACTATTGTTTTTCATGACCAAAAAATTATTAACAAGAATTAAATAGGAAAATCCATGGTGTTACTCCAAATAACTAAGACTCCATTTAATAACACAATTTTGTTTATAGTTTTCGATTTTTGAAATTTATGTTTATTTTCTCACAATATTTATTTACCACGTTTCCACTTTTCTTAAAGAAACATATGAATTCTTAATCACAAATTCCAACAATAAAAACAAGTTTTAAATAACTATTTTGAAAACATTTTTAATAAATAAACAAAATAAAGAAATTTATAGGTGGAAGTAGTGTTTATAATTAACTTAATTTTTAAAAATTAAATGATTATCAAACGAGACTTGAATGATCAAATTTTATTCATTGGTATGAGCAACCAAATTTTGAGAGAGAAGTTTTGACAGAGGATAATAAGATGGCCGGTTAGGGGGAAGATTCAAAAAATGAGAAGCAAATAGGGTGGGAATCAGAGAAAGAGGAAGATGAATAATTAGTATCCACTATAGAGTATTTGGGAGGAGAATATGAATAAATTATATGAAAACATCTTTTTTTTTTCTTTTTTTTTACCTTTCTATCTCATTCACTACATATTGCCCATATTCCCAACATTCATTGTAATCAACTTCTCATTCCATCACCTCTCTACTTTATCACCAATAATAATATTTTCCTACATGCTTCTTTCAACTTTTCTTTTCTTTTTTTCTTCATTTTGTCCCCTTTTTTTATTTTCCACATAGTAACTAATTCATATGTCATCATTTAAGAATAAGAACAAAGAGGTAGAAAATCTAAAAAGCACAATTCTCTCTTAAATCTAGTTTTATAAGGGTGTTTTCGTAATTTTCGTTATAACGGTATTTTTAAAAATATATATATTTGAAATCTTAATTAAAAGTTTTCATTTTTTTAGTTCACTAGCTAGCTACAATTTTCACTTTTTTAGTTCACTAGCTACAATTTTCATTAAACAAAGAAATCAAATTTTTTTTACAGAAAAAAATACAAACAAACAAACTTGCTTTTAGCAAATGAAAATTAATACTTTCAATTTTTTTCAAGGTATTTCATTATATTGCATGTTAAGAGTGCTAACAAAGCCCCACATTGGCTAGGGAAGGAAGAGATCTATGGTATATAAGTGAAGACAATTATCTCTATTTGGTATGAGGCCTTTTGGGTGAAACCAAAAACAAAGCTATAAGGGCTTATGCCCAAAGTGGATAATATCATACCAATGTAGAGATATGTGGATGATCATTGTCCTTATCATTGCATACTCAAAATTAAAGTGCTTTTAAAAATTCTACAAAACACTGAAAAAAATCAGTCTCTCAAAAGTCATATTAAATATCTCATTTCAAAGCAATATAAAATAAGTAAATAAATTGTAAATAAAAAGATTTAATTTTTTATAAAATAATTTTTAAAAAATAAGCAAAACTTAAATAATATTCTAAATATTTCAATGATTGTTTATTATTCCTCTAACCTATTGGACTAATTTGCCACCCAAACAAGCAAAAATGGGTCTGGTTTTAGAACTTTGATAATAAAAGAAAAAGAATCAAATTAAAGTAACTTCAAAAAAATAAAAATTATATAGACAAAATATAATCTCTCTCTCTCTCTCTCTCTCTCTCTCTCTCTCTCATATAAATTAAAATATGTATATGAGATAGAAAAGAGAGAGAGCTACAGTTCTTACAAAATAATTGATCAGATCACAACATAGAGAAAAGATTGAACAGGAAAAAAAATTCAATGAGATTCCCTCAAGAGCTGTATAAATATCAGTTGAGCCCTCCCACTTTTTCCTAGGAAGAAACACAAGCTTTCTCACAAAGCACTTCCTCTCTCTCCTCTTTTTCTTTCTCTCTCTACCTTCCCTCAAAATTAGTTCAATTTTTCATATTTTCCCGAGAAAATGGGAAAACTAAGCTTGAGCTGCTGCAATAGCTTTCTTGAGAATTCAAAACCTTACTTTGCCATGATATCCTTACAATTTGGATATGCAGGCATGAACATCATCACCAAAGTCTCTCTTAGTAGAGGGATGAGCCATTACGTCCTCGTCGTTTATCGACATGCCTTTGCTACCGCTTCTATTGTCCCCTTCGTTCTCTTCTTCGAACGGTAACTTTTTCCATTTCCCGTTCGGAGTTTTCTAAAATCTATTTTTAAAAACTACTTTGAAAAAGAAAAACCTTTATTTGTCATTCATTATGATAATTTGAGGTTGTTTTTCTTTTAAAATTATTGAGTTATGAATATTAGGGTTAATATAATCTTAATATTCATGTGGGAAAAGTTATTGAACAAGTCTTTAATTTTTTGTTTTATATGTGCTTGAAAGGGTTATGAAAGTGGTTGGTTAGCTTTGATATGTGAAAGGAAACTCACTTGAAATGACTTTTATTTTTTTGCTTTTTTTCACTTTGATTTCAGGAGAGGACAGCCAAGGATAACACTCAAAGTTTTCACTCAAATATTTGTGTTGGCTTTGCTTGGGTGAGTAATTTTCTTTACTCCAATATCCTAGTAAATTTTGAAATTATCAAATATTCCATTTGATAATGACTTTACAAATATAAAAACAAAAAAACAAAGTTTTCACGAACATCCTCTTTTGTTGATTCTTTAAGTTGGCTAAGAGTTTTAAAAATGATAATTAAAAAAATTGTTAGGAAACATAATCATGTTATCTAAAAACAAAAGCCTACAACTAAAATCGTTATCAAACAGGTGATAAAAAATGAACACTATTTACAATATATATTTTTCCTTTTTTTTTCGATTTTTGCAGCCCCGTTATCGATCAAAATTTCTACTATGCTGGGCTAAAATATACTTCACCAACTTTCTCTTGTGCCATGAGCAACATGCTGCCTGCAATGACATTTGTGATGGCTGTGATCTTCAGGTACTTAAAAAAAATATCCCAACTCCCAAAAAAAAAAGGAAAAAAAAAAAAAAAAAACTTTCTAAATCAAAGGCTAAAAGATTTTCTTTCCTCTGTTTGTTTTTGGTGGGAAAATGAAAAATCTTGAAAAAGGATGGAAAAATTGGACATGAAGAAACTGAGATGCCAAGCAAAAATTTTGGGAACTTTAGTGACAGTGGCTGGAGCAATGCTGATGACTTTGTACAAAGGCCCACTGGTTCAAATGGCTGGGTCTAAACATTCTCATGTTCCCACAAAATCTAATGAAGCCTCTGATAGTTCCAACAAAGATTGGTTCAAAGGCTCCATTTACCTCATCATTGCCACTCTTGCTTGGTCTTCTCTTTTTGTCTTGCAGGTATTTATAACAACTCCCAACAACTTCCTTCCTTCTAAGTTCTAATTCTTCATCGAAGCCCGAAAAAAACCCGGATCTTGTTTCGGTGTGTTTTTTGGTGAAATGGGTTTTTTTAGAACAAATCGTATTCTTTTTATGATACTGCAAGTGTATGGTGTCAAGTTTTAATATTTCAGATACGATTTTTATTTTTAATTACGGATGAAAGTTTTGTTTTTTAAAACGTCGAGGATGATTTCTTAACATCGGTTCGAAACGGTTGATTGGCTTTTTCTTTTTTGGGGTGCAGAATCAGGCATTGAAGACATACAAGAACCACCAGTTCACTCTCACTACACTAGTGTGCTTTCTTGGGACTTTGCAGGCCATAGCAGTGACTGTAGTAGCTGAGCACAAAGCTTCTGTTTGGAGAATTGGTTGGGATATGAACCTCCTTGCTGCTGCCTATGCTGTAATCTCTCACTCTCTCGTTACGATAACGAAATAGAATCCAACTGATCTTTATCTTCATAATCAAAAATGTAGAGAGACCTCACAATTTATAAGATACATGGGCTACTCCTCTCATTGCCAATTGATTTTGAGATGGAACCTCATATAATCTAATAGATATGATATTAGCGTTCCTTATAAACTAAATGATTTTTCTCGTTGTCTAATTGATATGGAAACTTTGGATAAATGTCTAATATATATAACAATTAACAAAGACTACGGGAAGGGATTTTTTTATCTTTATCTTTATAATGATATGATATTGTCATTTCTTATAAATCAATGATCTTTCTCATTTCTAATTAATATGAAAACTTTAGATAAACGCCTAGTATATTGACGGCTATTGGAAGAGATTTTTTCTTAAGAGATATTATCGTTTCATATAAATTATGATTTTTTTTTTCTTCATTTTTAACTGATGTAAGGCTTAGGCCACATTTTCGGCGTATGTCGTTAATTATAGGGGTTTTTTTATTCTCTCTTTAACTAAAACTTTTTTTTTTTTAGGGAATTGTGACATCAAGTATTTCATACTATGTACAAGGACTGGTGATGAAGCAGAGGGGACCTGTATTTGCAACTGCTTTTAGCCCTTTGATGATGATCATTGTGGCCATCATGGGCTCTTTCATCCTTGCTGAAAAGATATTTCTTGGAGGGTAAGTAATCTTTTAATCATATTTTCACTTCAATATCTTATATAGTTTTTTTGGTAGTGTATTGGGGAATATTTTTGAGTATCCTATAAAACTACTTTTAAAAAATTAAAAAAAATATATTTTTCTTTATAAGTATTTCATCCAAAACTATTCTAGAACACTACATAGCCAAATATCATAAAAGTTTTGAAAAACAAATATTTCTAATTAATAAAAAAAAAAAATCAAGACAAACTCAAAATTATCCCTTTTTTTTTTTTGGTTCAACTCGAAACTATCTTAAATCTACATTTTAAAAAAATATATATACTATGTTGCAAATAAAGAGAAGAGGATAAGAACTTAATTATCACTCGCATTGATACGCCCACCCCAACCACTTGAGCATATTCACATCCATCCACAAATACACTATAAAATTAATCATTATACTTTTCAGATTCTTTGGAATAAAAATCTCTACTATGAATATATTTTAAGAAGAAAAAAGGTATAAAAAAAAAAAGCACTTTTTAAGCATATATAAGACATCATAAAATCCCCCACTAATTAAATTATTTGATTTTTGATGTGACAGAATAATAGGATCCATCTTGATAGTATTTGGGCTATATTCAGTCCTTTGGGGGAAGCACAAGGAGAATTTGGAGATCAAAAGTTCTGCTGATAAAATACCAGAAGTAATTAAGGCTTCTTCTCAACAAAATAATAATAATAATAATAATATTGCAGATCTTGAAGCTAAAAAGCTTTCCAATAATTCACTTTTTATTTCCATGTCTGACCCTGAAAACCCCATCAAACCCAACCAAATCCCAAGAGAATGATTGAGGGGAAAAGGGGTGTTTGGGAGGGGCTTTTTTTGTCTTTTCACATCTCCTCCCTATCCTTCAATATTTCATTTTCCTATATTTATGATGTTTGAGTTATTGGGTTTTGTAGTAATATCTGTACTCATGGCAATAATACAGTTAATATAAGTTGCAATCTTATGAGGTTTTGCTAAGTCCAAGTTCCAAAGCACGTAACGGTTTCATTTTTGGTTTTATGTGATTATTTATAACTAACGTTATTGTATATGATCTGGATAAATTTTCAAAACAAAAAATAATAATGACTCGATAACTATTTATAATTCATTTTTAAAGCTCGACGTAGAGTTTATAAAAAAAAGAATGCTACAAGACAAAGAAACTATCAATATGTTCAAAAATGACAAAATGGCAAGGGCATATCATAAATTAATTTTTTATCAAAAAATCCAGTCAATATTTTGTTATTTTAGCCAACCTAATCACAAAGATCAATAGTTTTAAGATTAGAACCTGGAGTTAAACCTAACTCTAGACCCAAGAATCAAACCATAATTTGCCTAAATAATAATATTATAAAGTTTAAAATACCATTTTGGGTCTCTATACTTTCGGTCTCATTCCATTTTAGTCCATATATTTTCAATAAATCTTAAATTTAATCTTTATTATTAATTTGAAGTCAATTTTTATCAAACTTAGAAAATAATAGGGCAAAATACATTTTTGGTCCTTCAATTTTGTATTTAGTTCTCTTTTGGTTTTTGAGTTTTCAAATTGAACAAATTTACCCCTGAGTTTTGTATTTCGTATCAGTTTTAGTCCTTCAGTCAGATTTTCTGTTAATTTTTAACAGAAAGTTGACATGACACTTAAATATTATTAAAAAAATTAATTTTTTAATTATTAAACTTAATATATATATATATATATTCTCTTCTTTCTCCCCTTCTCCGCCAGCTTCCGCCGGCCGTTGCTCTTCAGTCGCTGGCCGCCGCCTCCAGCCGCCGTCCACCGGCCAATTCTTTTTTCTTTTTTTCTTTTTTTTTTCTTTCGTTTCCTTCTTTTTTTTCTCCCATCTTTCTTGTTGTTCTCTTTCCCTTCCTTTCCTTTTTTTTTTAAACAAAATTCATTTGTTACATTTGTCCATTTAAAAAGGTATTTTTCCAATTTTTTTATTTTTGTCGTTTTCCTTCTTCTCTCTCCAATATTTCTTCTTGTCCTCTTTCCATTCCTCTCCTTTCTATTTTTTAAAACAAAATCCATTTAAAATGAAGGGGAAAGAATTTTGTTTCAACTAATTATTTCCTTTGTTTTAAAAAAAATTATTTAAACCAAAACTTATTAGTTTCAACTTATTATTTAAATCCCTCCGTTTCAAGTTAAATAATTTTTTTTTAAAAGTTTGGTTTAAATAATAAATACGGAAAAAAACAAGGGGGAAATCCCTCTTCAATTCGTTTCAAGTCTAAAATGAAGGGGGAATGATTTTGTTTCAACTAATTATTTCATTCGTTTTAAATCTCTCCATTTCAAGTTAAACACTAAACATAAACATTGTTAAGACGAAAAGATTTAAAACGTAAACAAATATGCAATTGTTGAAATGAAATAATTTAAAACAAAGGAAATAATTAGTTGAAACGAAATCCTTTTCCCTTTATTTTAAATGGATTTTGCTTAAAAAAATAGAAAGGAGAGGAATGGAAAGAGGATAAGAAGAAATATTGGAGAGAAGAAGAAAAACGAAAAAATTAAAAAAAAAAATATTGGCAAAATACCTTTTTAAATGGGCAAATGTAACAAATGAATTTTGTTTTTTTAAAAAAAAAAAAGAAAGGAATGGAAAGAGAACAACAAGAAAGATGGGAGGAAAAAAAAAGAAGGAACCAAAAAAAAAAGAATTAGGCGACGGCCGAGGCAGAGGGAGGCGGCCGCCGGTGACTGAAGAGCAACAGCCGGTGGCAGCTGGCGGCGAAGGGGAGAAAGAAGAGAAAATATATATATATATATATATATATATGAAGTTTAATAATTAAAAAATTAAAAAAAAATCTTTTTTAATAATATTTAAGTGTCATGTCAACTTTTTGTTAAAAATTAACAAAAAAATCTAACGGAGGGACTAAAACTGATACGAAATACAAAACTCATGGGTGAATTTGTTCAATTTAAAAACCCAAGGACCAAAAGGGAACTAAATGCAAAACTGATGGACCAAAAATGTATTTTGCTCAAAATAATAATATATAATAATTTTCATTCAAGAAAAGAAACGATGAGAATATATGTTTCTAAAATTTATAGAAGAAAGACCCATAAAGACTATATGTTTTAAATTGTTTCTAAAATTTTAGAAGAAAGACTCATAAAAACTAAACATTTTTTGAAAAAGTTAACAATAAAACAACCGTAAAGACTGATTTTAAGATTTATTAAAAGTACGTTGACTAATATTTAGACATTTGAAAGCACGTAGACTTTTAATAGAACAAGTTTTAAAGTACATGGACCGTACCAAAATAGTATTTTAACCTATTATGGAACAGGTCTTGATACATTTATACTCTCATATTATTAATTAGTAGTAGTCTTTTGAATTATATAATAAGATACTTTTGGGTTTTTTTTTTTTAGTCCTTTTGCATCCATGTGGTGGAATTTGCTGACATATTAAATTTTGATGCAAATTCCACTAGAATCAAATTTGTTATAGTGTGAAACCCCTAGTGGGTTTACCCTTTTTATAAACATATCACATATATATGTTAATTCATATTGTTCTTTATAGATACTCCTTGTTGAGTGCACCAATTGCATCTCAAGTTTGCATCAATTTTTTTGCATCTGATTCCTCCAAACACCTCACCTATATAAATATTAGTACCTTATTTTCTTAGTTAATTGCATATATTCTCTATTTCAACTTCTTCTTTTTTTTTCTTTTTTTTTTTGGAGTTTTGCTGATTTCTTTGCTTAATTAAAACTTTTGTTTCAAAGATAAATATACGCGTAATTGAACAATATCATCATTACTTTTGTTAATGATCAAGAATATCTTGATCATTATATCAAATATGATACATTTTAGTAAATTCGGTTTTGGTTTTTAAATTTGTAGGTTTGTTAAATCTATTTGAATCTCTAAGGCCCTGTTGAATAACCATTAAATTTTTAGGCTGGTAAATTTTTTTAAAAAATTGTGTTTGTTTTCTCATTATTTCTCTATAATAGGTTTCATCTATCTTAAGAAAATATTATAATTTTTAACCAAATTCCAAAAATAAAAACAGATTTTTAAAAACTACTTTTTTTAATTTTCAAAACTTGGCTTGATTTTTACAAACACATGTAAAAAGTAGATAACAAAACAAGGAAAAACATAGGTAGAAGTAATATTTATAAACTTAATTTTCATAAATCAAATGGTTGTCAAACAGGGCTTTACTTTTCTATTTTTAAAAATTATGCTTGCTTTCGCTCGATTACCATGGTATGTTTTCACTATTTTTCAAACACATTTGAATTCTTAGCTAAGTTTAAAAAAACAAAAAACAAGTTTTTAAAATTACTTTTTTTGGTTTTTAGAATTTAGTTTAATTTTCTTCCTTGGATTTTGAAAATAATTTTAAAATATGTAAAAGACAATACAAATATATGTGGAACCATGAAAGTAGTATTTATAAGCTAAAATTTAAAAAACAGAAAATCAAAACCAAAATAATTATATCAGTGGGGCCTAAACTTTTTAGTTTTTGAATTTTAATTTTCATTAGAAAAAATCATTTCAGTCATTACCTTTTTTTTTATTGTTTAACAGAAACCTAACGAAGTTAGACACATTTTTTTAATTTATTTCTATGATATTAAGTAGATGTTTGTATGGACAAATGATTGAAAATATATATTGCTAGATATAGTGCAAGGCTCCACAATGAATGAAGTTTTTTGTGAAATAATTAACTGAAAAATAACATGACTAAAATAATTTTTTATGTAAAAATATTTTATAGACAAAAATAAAACTTTTGAAAGTTCATAGATCAAAACAAAATAAGGTACGAAAAAAAATTCAAGAACCAAAATATAGTATTTATACCTAAGTGACATCAATTTACCTTCCTATCAAAGAAGTATCTTGTGATCAACTAACTGCATCCAATTATGTACAATGATGTCCTCCTTTTTAAATCTCGCATACTTTGCAAATGACATATACATGCATCAAAATATATGTATGAATAATTTTGTCAATATAAAATGTCAAAAAAAATTGTTTCTTATCTTATAGCTGTTCGATTTTATTCAAATAAATGAGAGTAAAGAAGGAAAGAACAAGAGAATATAAAAATTACGTATGCATAAGTACACATATATTCATATGAAAGAAAGTATTGATCCACATATCAATATTTCCATAAATAAAATACATATAAAAAAAATTCAACAAAAATACCCTTAAATATGAATATTAAATAATAATATAATGATGAGAATTTATAATTTATTTTCAGAAGTATCAGATACTTATTTATTAATACAAATAAACTTTATTGAATTTCTTAATTTTCATGATTTTTTGCAAAAATAACATATTTTTACCAACAAAATTCTTTGCATACACCTATATAAGCAAGTTAGCAGCTTTATCAGGGAATCTGAAAATCTTCTTTTTATGTATCAACTTATCATTTTATTCCTTATGAAGTTATATAAACGTTGTCGTTTTCAAAATATCATCAAATTACATGCAAAGATTATTTATTTTCTTTTTCTTTTTCTTGAAATTTTAGATAAATACATATAATACCTTCTAGATGTATGGATGTTGTCCTTCTTCATATAAATTTTCTTTTTTGATATATATCTTACATATAATTTTTTTTAATAAAGAAATATGCATTAGAAAACGAATCTTTGATGTCCAATGTAACAAATTTATATACACATTTTTATTACAATATTTAATACGATAAAATGTTTCGAATTATAGATTATTCGATAAAAAGTTGTTTTCTTTTTTTAAGGAGAAAATGATTTAAATTTACGAAAATATACCTTATCCTAAGACAAATTATGAGATACTTGACAAGTAAGGAGAGAGCATATATGTGTAATATGGTGTTTGAACTTTGAACTATTGTTGTTACAATCGTAACCTCAAACTTTTGATTTGATCAACCACCTTCCTAAACTTACGCAATTGTAACACTCTTAAACTATAAGTATTGTTTCAATCAAATTCTCTCGAGCTATATGGAATGTTACAACCAAGTCCAATAATCTTTTCATATCAATTTTTTGTTTTCTTAAATTAAGACGATGAATCAATATTTATAAGTGTTATGGAAGAATTTAGCTAAGCCCAAGATTTGCTAAGTTCAAAGGGCCAGTTGTTTAAGAAGGACAAGGTCCATTGAAGCCGACCCATAATAGGTCTGTGAGGCAAGAATAAACGACCCGAGAATCGAAGGGGCCAACCCGAAAGGCAGTAAAAGCTCAAGTGGTCGACCCACGCCTCATTTGGCCGACCCATTTGAGTCGGCAAAGGCCTAGTTGGTCGTTCCACATGGGTCGGCCCAAGGCCCTATTTGGCCAACCCACATGGGTCGGCCAAGGGGCTTTATGGCCGACCCATGTGGTTCGCCAAGTGCCTTCGTGGCCGACTTACGTAGGTCGACCAAGGTCCTTCATGGCCAACCCTCATGGGTCGGCCAAGGACTTAATAAGGTCGATCCATGTGGGTCGGCCGAAGGTTAGACAAGGTCGGTTTGAGTTTGTAATTGATAGTTTTAGAAAAGGATTCGTTAGAAAAAATTGTTAGCAATAATGAACAATTATTTTGTAATTAAGAGAATAATTGCGAGTTAACTTTTTGTTACAAAAGCCGGTTATTATATAATCAAAAGGGATCATGCGTAAAAGGTATGCTTTTCAATACACACAATTTGCTCTCTAAGTTTTTCTTGAGTCTAAAGACTAACTTGAGCATCAGAGTGCAAGTGGTTTAGCACCACACCAGTGCTCAGTTTACTTTGTTGGATTTTTCTCCGAAGAATACAAATTCATCGTTGATCCGAAGATTCGAATTCCAACATTAAATTTTATAAAATTAAAAAAAAATGGTTTTTTTTTACAATATGTGAGGTGAGGGATTTAAACTTCTAATCTCTTGGTCGAGAGTATATGCATTATGCTAGTTGAGTCATGCTCATGTTGGTAAAAAAAAAATTGGTTAAATTGTAAGTATTCTAAAGTTCAAAGGTTGGATTGTAACCATCTTTATAGTTAATTGATGGGTAATTTTGTGCATTTTATAATATCTAAAAGTTTATTTCTAACAATTTTATAAGTTTAGGAGGAGATTGATCAAATTAAAAACTCTATAGCGTGATTGTAACATACATATATATATATATAGATACATATATAAATACGCACTAGTGTTGGGAAAAAGTAGTTTTTTGCGAGTACATACATACATATATATAGATACATATATAAATACGCACTAGTGTTGGAAAAAGAGAATATATTCCATACTTTTTCAAACCAAACTCAAAATTCTTTTTTTTTCTTTTTATTTTCTAATACTCACCTAAAAAGTAAAGGTGTATATGCTCCATTAAATATGGAATTTGGTAGAGACATGCAAATAACTAATGGAACATGTTTCAATGATATTTTTTAAAAAGTTTCCTCTTTTGTTTTTTACTAATGGAACATGTTTCAATGATATTTTTTAAAAGTTTTTTTTTTCTCGCTTGTTATCGATCACGAGTGATAAATCGATTCTTTAGAACATGATCAAAGTCAACTTATTTTTAATAACGTGACGAAGAGAATGTTTTTAATTTAAAGAATCTTTGTGTGTTTATGAACAGTAATTTTAAAATATGGTAATATATTCATTTTATTTTAGATGTAAAGAAAAAGAATAAATGTATATAGATGTGTGTCTTGTGAGATGATTATAAATATTAGTTTAAGTTTTACAAAAAGAGTATACAATATATTTATAGCAATTCATCTTTTAAACTATAAAATGATTAACAAATTGCATAATTGACAATAATCCACTATCCTATGTTCTCATTTAAAAAATCTCGTAACATGCTGACATCAAGCAAAAAAACAAATCTAAAACATAGTGGCGGTCGAACGATACATATGTAAGCAACAAAGAAAATCTCAAAACCCTACTAGTATGTTTATCTTCTGCTTATCTTCTTCTATCAGTACCAACATGAATCTCAATTATTTTTTACTTAAAATAAATGTTACACCATGAATTATTTTAGATTGAGCCAAAAATTCTAGTCACACGCATCCATAACAAAGTGTGACGACATTTTTTCATTATAACAATTATGCCCCCGGGGCTACAGAAATAGAGCTAGTACTAGAAACAAAATTCAAAATTCAATCCGAAAAATTCTTAGTCCTTAAAACAGAACGTCCAAACATACCAAATCTAGCTAAACTATCAGTCAACCTATTTTGTTCACGCCAAAAATGTCGAAAGTTCACTTGCTGAAAACTCTTATTGATCAACTCGATATCATGAAGAATGTTCTATACTTCTAGAGTCCGAACCCATTTTTCATTGATCATTGAAATCACAGAAAAAGAATTAGAAAACAATAACGCTTTCGAGAACTTCAATCTTTGTGCTAAAGGAAGACCTTCCAACACAGCACAAGCTTAAGAGCATGTGAGAGAAATAAAATTATTATAACAATTCTCCATGGTAGCTACCTAATCTGTCATCCGCATAATAGATTACCACTTCCATACTAGTTTTTTGCTCATTCTCTTTACAAGTTGCATCCACATAAGAAAGAAAGTGTGACGATATTGAAATTAGGAATCTATAAAATATATTACATCATCATGGAGTGTAGTATAAAATTTCCTAACTTAACTCTATTGTAGTTAAATTTTAGCAAAATTATCTTGTATTTCATTAAATATTTTTGTGAAATTCTAAGGGATACAATTGGAATAAGGTCAAGTGGCATTCAAAGCATATTGAAAAAAAGAAAGAGAAAAAAAATTGTGCTTCTCACTTTATGAAAGGTAAATAACTCAACCAAAGCTAGTGGGAGGAAAAGACAACACGCAACCAAAAATATATATGGTTTGGGAAGAACCCAAAGATTTTAAATATGTGAGAAATTCAAATATTGTACATTTTAATAAGTTGATTTTTTTTTCTAAGTCTTTGCTAAATTAGATAATTATTTGGTTTTTTATTTTTAGTTTTTAATTTTTAAAAATTAAGTCTATAAATATACGTATGAGTTTTCTTGTTTTACTTCCTACTTTTTACATATGTTTTCAAAAACCAAATCAAGTTTTGAAAATTAAAAAAAATAGTTTTCAAAAACTTGTTTTTATTTTTGAAATTTGGCTAAGAATTTAAATGTTTCTTTAAGAGAAATGAAATTTATTGTAGAGAAATTTGGAGAAACAAGCTTAATTTTCAAAAACCAAATAGTTTTCAAACGGTGATTAATAACTGGTTTTTAACCAATGTTTCTTCTTTCTTATTCTCGAATTTATTTGTGCTAATGACCCATTTTTGTTTTAGAGAACATAGGTTAATTTAATTAAAAGTCTGTTTGAAAAAATAGCTTTTCAAATATTTAATAACACTTTTTTAATACTTAAAAAAAAAAAAAATCAAGCACTTAAAAAGTGATTCCAAACATGCCCTAAATCTCTATCCCTTGTCTAGAGGCAAATTGAATAAGAAAGGGTTTTAAGGATTTTTCTCTAATTTACTCTGTCTTCATGAATTTTCATAATTGACATATTTAATATATAAAAAGTTCAGAAAAAATATTTTTTTTTTCTGATTATGTCATTGCTCCTATATATGTGATGTGATATTTCAAAAGACCCTAACCTATGGCATTTGTTAGTAAAGAGTCTATAATTGACCAACAATTAATAAAAAAGAGTCAAAATTCACAAAGGCTTAATTATATGTATTTTGTAAGCACATTTATATACACACACCATAAATATTTTAAATGGTTGAAAAGGGAGGATGGTGGAATATTATTCACCAAAAAAGAATAAACTTTAGTTTAAGATTAAATTTTGTTTTAACATGAAATTAATTAAAATTTTAAACTCAAAACACTATATTACATAACCACTTAGTTTTATTCCCCCACATATGTACTTATATATTAATCCATCAATTCACATGGGAGACACTCCATAAGATCTTTTTTCTTTCTTTCTTTCTTTTTTTATTATTATTATATTTTTTGATAATAGGTTTGGTATTGATCTTTTACATACACATACAATGAATTGATCTTTCCCTATGTTATTTTGTATTTTTATTTTATACATTTCTCCTTCCTTCCTTCCTTTTCCTTTTCCTTTTCCTTTTCCTTTTCCTTTTACTTTTCCTTTTCCTTTTGTATAAAAATATGGTTTTGGTTGCTTTTATTAATTTTTTAAATTTTGTTTTCCATTTCAATTTTTTTTTCTTTGGACTTTCAATTATGTCAAAATCAAAATTCATCGCTAACCAATCTCCAAACGGTCAATCGTAGATTCTAATAATAATTAGCAAATAATTTCACTTTTTAATGTTATAAAATTATCTCGCGGTACCATACAACCGACTATTCTGTGTAATTTTTTTAATTCCAAAAGATATAATCTTTTAAATTATAAAAAGAAAAAGTGTGAAAATGAAAGAAGCAATTTAAAAAACACTCACACACAATGGAATAAATAAAATAATAGAAAAACATGAGTTGAGTTACATTCTTTCTTAGTAGGATTTTTTTTTTTTTTTTTTTTTTTTGAGCTTAACAACATTTAGAGTTAGGGGAATTCGAACCTCTAACTTTTCAGTCGATGATACATGTCAATTCTATGCTCACTTTGACTTCTTTTCTTAGTATTAAAAGCATAAGAATCGGATCAATCTATTCCATCCCAATTATACTTCAAAGAATTTTTTATGATTTAGTGATATTTTATATAAATTTATTTTAAAAATTATTATTTTATATATTTTCTTCATTAAATTACTGCTAAACCCGTGGGCGGATTTACTTGGAAATTTATGTTAAATAAATTTTTTTAATGATTTTGATTTGAAAATTTATATATACATGTATATTGTCTTTCAAATCATTTTGAAAATTTTATATTCATCGTAAATTATGTTTTAAAAATGATTAATGGTTTTTTTGAAAAATTTTAAAAATATTTAATGGGTGGCTTTATTTTTGTAATATTTATAATTATATATGTAGTTTTCTAAAGTAATTAGAAATTATATAGCATTCTTTAAAGAAAATTAATTACAAATATAACATTTTTTTAACTTATAACTTGTTATTAACATAAATATGGTAATTGAAAAAATATATTTCATGTGATAGTCCTCGATTAACATAAATTGATAATTAACTATTAGTTAAGTATAATCATAACAATATGCTTTGGTTAAGCTATATATTGATTAATTATAACCACTGATTTATATATTTTGATTTTTACTGTGTTTGGAATCAAATTTTTAGTGCTTTTTAAAAATATTTTTATCAAAATTACACTAAATTGCAACTACTCTAGGATTTTTTATTTAATTTTTTTTTTTAAGTTCAACATGTGAGGTGGGAAGATTCGAACTTTTTACTTCTTTGTCAAGGGAACGTGCCTTTAACCAGTTGAGCTATATATACATGTTGGCAACCACCTTAAATTTATATAATAAGGTATCATTATTAAATACAAATCTAACTAATATATTGAATTTTTATAACTTAATTAGTTTGTCAACTTCCAAATTACGTTATCGAAGTTCGACCTTTCCAAAATATGTTGTCTAAATCCACTCTTAACTAAACTTAGATCAAAATAATTAAAATTGTTAGAGTAAATTTAATCTTTTCATTACATTACAACTTTTAACACTCTCCACACATAGACTTAGACATAAAACGAAAATAGAATATCAATGCAAGGATTTAAATTTAGGACATCATGCTACAATATCATGCTAAATTATCATTAGACATAAAACTTTTGAACTAACAGTTGACTTGAGCATAACTCAATTATTAAGGCATATGTAACTCTTTGTAAAGTTAGAGATTTAAATTCTCACTCTAATTTATAATATTTTAAATAAATGTTTAAATTAATATATGAAGATAAATTTAACCTTTTCAGAATATTTTGAGCATTTTCTTGGCAACAAAAGTAAGAATTAGGGTTTTTTTTTCGTGCAATATTTTATAAAATAACCTCAACCTATAATAATGTGTAAATAGTGAAGGGGAAATGGACAATGGATTAACTGATTGAATTATTTTTGGTTTCTAGCTAATTGCATGTGTTGGATAGCAATAATAACACCCAAATTATCCAAATAAAACAACCCAATAATGGATTGAGATCATGGCAATGACCAAGCCACACTAAAATCTCCTTTTTCACTCATCTTTTTTCTTCAATTACCACAATAATTGAATACCAATGATTCATTAAAAGAGATAATTTGCAAAACCACTAAGCCATATTTGTTTTATTCTTAATTAAAAATTAAGAATTCTAATCGATTGTCTATTCTATTATAAATTTCATTTTCATAGACATTTCGCCACATCATTTCATATAAATAAAGACACGCATCATATTATATAACATTTGAAGGTGATTTTTTTATTTTATTTTGTTGTCTTTGGATTACTTTTAAGTTGATAGTTAAGTTAATAATTAATTAATACTAACCAAACACACCACTTGAGCACAATTATGGTGCATCTTTTTTTTTTTTTTTTTGGTATCTTTTTCGCTTTTTCATTTTTATGGACAGGCCAATGACGTTAGCCAAGTGATGTTATTTCCTTTCTTGAATAAGAGTTGAACGAGAAAATGAATAAATATATCTATTATGATAGCCATATCACCACCAACAAGTAGTAAATGTGAAAAATAAAATAAAAAATTTGTCCATATGTTTATTTTTATAATCATTTTTAATCTTTTAAACTTGTTTATTTTTCCTATAGCATTGAATTTTCTCAATCAAGTCCTTACATTAATAAATATTTTATGGAAAAAAATGATTGATGAGAAATCTGCCAGATAGAATATTTCAGAAGGATTAATAAATTACATTATATTTAGGAGCAAAAGCCAAAAATCTGGACCAAATTAATTCTGTTGATTTGAACTATCTTTTATTCAGTTTCTTAAAATATAAAATTAAAATATAGTAAATTGGTTCAATTTCAATAGATTTGATCAATTCTAATCAATTTTGATCAACTTAGCTACAGGTCATGGTCTGTTTCAATTCTTACTTCTCCTAAGATATGAGTTCGGTATCATTTTTAGCCCAAAATTGACCATATTTCTCTTATATATTAACGTAATTTTCAAGTGTATTCAATTTCTATCGACATGCCAACATTTCAATCAATATTTTTATATATCCATCGACACGATGAGTTAATCAACAATTTCATTATATCATTAAAAATAATAATAATAATAATAATAATAACTTGATGGATGGAAATATAAAAAATATCAACAAAATAAGTTTGACATAATATTAATAACAATAAATTTTAACTTATTTAAAAAAGGTGAAATGTTTATTTGTTAATTTAAATATTTTTCATAAACTTTTTATTTTTATAATTTTCTAAAAATGTTTAGGTTAAAATACCATTTTGGTCCATGTACTTTGGGCTTTGTTTCATTTTGGTCCATGTACTTTCAAATGTCCAATTTTAATCATTGTACTTTTAATAAAGCTTAAAATTGGTCCTTATGACAAGTTTGAAGTTAATTTTTATCAAAATTAGTTAAATAATAATAATAATTTTAATATAAGAAAATACACCATGTGAACATATTTTCAAAATTTATAGAGGAAAAGCTAATAGAGACTAACTTTTTTTAAGAAAAATTAACCATAAACTAACAATAGGGACCAATTTTAAGCTTTATTGAAAGTACAAGAACTAAAATTGAACATTTGAAAGTATAGGGACCAAAATGAAATAAAACTCAAAGTACAAAGACTAAAATGGTATTTTAACCAAATATTTATCAACATTGACATTTCATCAATCTTTTTATAAAATTTAGATCTTGATATTTTTATTTGCATTGACATTTAAAACTTTGCACTGCACAATAGTAGTTTCGATACTTCTATTTGTAAAAAGAGGGGCATCTAAAAGGATAGATAGGGAAAATGAAAACAAAGCCAAGGCCTCTTCATCAGGGCTAATTACACAAATTTCTTGGGGACAACAATTGTAAGATCTCATGGTTAGCATAATAATTGTTGGTATCGGTCACATAGAAGAGAATCAGACTTGTAGTATGATTAATACCACATTGCAGCAAGCTATAAGAATAAGAAGTGCAACAAAAAAAGGCAAAACAAGAGATGAATCTGATGAGTAGCAAAGGAATCCTATACAATGAGAATTAGAATGTATAACCTGCCTCTGCATTAGCCTCAGCCTCAAGCTCCTTTGGAAGCTGAATCATCTTTTGGAAGAGCAACATAGTTGACTGGTATTATGTTAGGTACTCTCCCACTTTCTCTCCGATCTTTCCCGCCGGAAATGCCATACCGGCCCGGAGTTCCGATCCGGCGACCGGGGGTCCCCAACATTGTGTTGCTCTGACCCAATGGTTTCTTGGCTATCGGCTTTGATCCATACAGTGCCTCTTGTTCTGAAGCAAGTTGCTCTTGCAGCCGTTTCTGCTCCTGTTTTTACCAGAATGCTTGTTAGAAGTTAGAATACTAGGGGCTAACTTTTTTCTTTGTCAAAAAATAATATTAGGATGCTATGGATTAGGGGTGTAAATCAGCTTGATTTGGTTTCTGGTCAAATAAACCAAATCAAACTGGTTTGATTTGGTTTGGTTCAGTTTATTTGTACCATTTAGTTATAGAAATTTTACTCTAAACATAGAGTTGCATTTTAACTTCAAAAATATCATGGTCGATCTAAGAAAATAGAAATGCCACTGAAATTAAAATTAACATAAACAATTATATTTATGGCTTCGAACTAAATGATTATATATTCATTAGGTTTGGTTTGGTTCAGTTCAACCTAATATTTGTTGAACCCCAATATGGTTGGGGTTTAGATTTTTTTTTTCTTAGTTCTACATGGGGTGAGAGATTCAAACCTCTGACCTCTTGGTCGAAGGTTTATGCCATAACAATTTAAGATATGCTCAAGTTGGCAGGTTTAGTTTCGTTTAGTTAGAACTAAATGATTGTGCATAACTAAATCAAACCAAACCTATTCAATTGGTTCAATTTGGTTCTTCCCTCAGATTGGAGTGTGAACTTTTGTTCTTGTTCAACACTCAACCTGGCACTTTAACTAGCAATGGACCTTATCAAGGGTGGATTTTTTGTTCATAATCGTCAAAAAGTATGCTGAGGATAATGAAATAGACTGCAAAAGTTTGTAAAGCATCCAGGTAGTTAAGTTTTAACAGGTGGTGTTAAATTATATTAGAGGTATAGAAGTTAAGATCTGTACCCGTGATTTTCGCTTATCTTCTTCTCTCTCCTGCCGCAACTTTGCATCCTCCTCCAATGTACGTAGAAGGGGAACCTGCAAGTTATAAAATCTAAGGTCAATACCAAAACTAGCACAATTCAAGCCCAAAAACGATTCCCTGTTCCTTACCTTCTCATATGAGAAAGTAATTCCCTTTTCTGATTCCCATGCTTTAACTTTGGCAGCCAAATTTTCAACCATTGCTAAACAAACAAAGTCGGCTTAATCAGTAACAAGAGATATTAAATATGCATGCAACATTTAGCAATCAAACAAGGTTTAACGTTGCTTTGTCAATCTTGTTGCTCTGAATATACATGCTTGGAGGATATACAATGGTATAACGTAATTTTAGCATTTCATTGTCCTTGAATATTAGTCCTGAGAAATTTGGTTTTCAATTATGCGGCATATGGAAGAATTATATGCCTGTATAAACATAGGAGCATATGAAAGTTTTCGTTTAGAGAGCAACATTCTTAAAAACATAGCATATGTGAGCATTATAACATGATTCAAATTTAAATAAATAAATAAAAAGCCAAATTAAGAGCATGATGAAAAGCTCACAAGGTAATTTGGTGACGAGCACTCGTGCTTTCTCGGCACGTTTCAAATTCTTGTGAGCTCCTCTTCCCGCGCTGTAACGATTGTCATCCTAGGAAAAAAAAACAGTTTAACCATGAAAATAAATTTTTACTTAAGGGCAGAAGCTTGCAATTATAGTCCACGAAATTCTTCTGAATGCGATGAAGTCCTAATTTCAACCAGTCACGTTGATTAGAGGAATCGTAAAGGGTAAGCAGTAGTCTTCCAGACAACTAAAAAAGTTCGTGGCATGGTCAAGTAACAGAAGCTATATTCTAGAGCTTTACATTGAAATGAACTGATATGTTGAGAAGTAAACACTGCATATGTACAAGTAGGCATATTCTTAGATCATATCCTCTTGTAAAATATGTCTCTTTAAAATAAGTTTGAAATAAGTTAAAAAATCTAAAGTGTGATATTATTAAATCTAGAAGAAGCTACTTAAGCAACACCATAAAATCAAAGATAATAACAACTGCATCTGCATCACTAAAAAGAGTTCTAAAACTCATTACTCATTACAGGCTTATAGCCTCAAACCTAAATACATGAAAAAAGCTTCTAAAAACTGTACAGGCATAAATATGTGTTGAAGTGAGAAGGATTAAATGCCTATGAATCTGGAACTCAGATACACAATCAGAATCTGAAAATGTGTCGTCATCATATATCAATTGTTGTATTCTACGTATAGATTATCGAGCAATGAAAACTAAAAAATATCAGAAAGTAAAATTATCTGAGCAACACCTAAAGAAGAAATCGTGGAAGCACCCAAGCAAGTAGAATTTCTTGTATTCTAGGAACAAGTTGATCAACTTATGGAATTTGAATGTGTATTCACAACAGCAATTAGATACTACGGCTTCGACAGAAGTAATCAATTCCAAATCAATGACTTTGATGCTGATTTTTCCCAGAAAGGCAATCACGAGTTTAAGCATCACGTTAAACCTTATTATAAATGTACTCTTTTCAGACAGCTATGTATATGGAGCCCTGTCCTTGGTTTTCAATCTTACTTATAAAAGAGTACTACAGCATGACGATTTGAAACAAAGGAATCAATAAACTATCACTAATTCTAACCAACACCCGTCTTGGGCAGGAGGAAATCTCCTAGTCTCCTACCCAAATGTTGTCAACAAGATCTCATTATTCACTTGGGAACTGAATTAACCTCATTAAAACCAGCAACCTCAAACGAATAAAAAAGACATACTTCGACATAGTCTGCACAGATTGTTAAAGTATAGTTGAAGTATTAAGGACTTGTTTCTCAAAGTCATGAAAGTAGAGAAGGCAAAAGCATGCACAAGTATGTAAAGACGAATTTTCCATGTGATGAGAATGGCCCATGTCAACAAGAAGTGAAGGACCCTCGCGACCACTAATGAGTGACTTTACAAAACAGCTTCTGAAGTTCTATTGATGTGATAAACAATTGAAGTATAACAATTGACAAAACATGCTATTCATGTATGGTATATAATCACAGCGAAATGCATTATGTACCCTTTCATAGTCATCGAGCCACTTCTCCTCCTGCAATGCAAATTGCCATTTCTCTACCTTGTCCAAGATATCCTTCCTACTTAGAGCCTGCTCTTTAGCTTCAGCGACCTGATCATCCATGCTAGAAAGTAGATCAGAAAGATTGACATTCCCTGAAAAAGACAGGTTGACACATAAATACCATTTAGAATTTAAAAGGAATATCAAGATTTAGTACAATTTCAAATAAACTTAGAAATTTGAATTATAGAAAAAGTCTTAAACCTGAATCTATTAGACTAGTAAGAGTCTTTCGAGCACCATCGCAGTCTATATCCATGTGAACCCCTCTATATATTTCTTCAAGTTCTGTTTGCCTCTTAAAAATCAGCTCCCTCATCTTGCTAGTTTTCAAAATATTTAACCTCTCAACTTCAACTTCAACCTGGCATTTGTTCAATTTGAGAATTCGTTAATTATGCATACCTTCGGACTCTTTTGCTGAGTTCTCCATAAAGTAAGTCAAATGATGGTAAATAGAAGAGGCACAACCTGTTCAATGATATCTAAAGCAAGACATCCTTTCCCAGACACCTCGTCAACAGAAGATGACATTAAACAGGTAACATGGTCAAATCTTTTTCGCTCATCAGCAGGCGCATCCATGAGATTCCATAGATCCGTCAACCTCTTGCCAAGATCTTGAAGCTACAGTACGTGGGATGGGGGATAAATTAGGATTATGAATGTAAAAGAATTTTATGGTAGGGAGTAAAATCACGAGTGGACCAAGTATCATATAAAACATAAAGGAAGAGAAACACGATGAAAATAGATCAAAGAAGGTGCTTGACTATCTAATTACCTTTTGTAGCCTTTCTTGTTTTTCCTGTTTTAGAGAATGAATTACACCGGTCAATCTTGCAAGAGTATCATTACTGATACTTCTCGAAGGACCACTTTTAGGATCACCCAAGCTTGGGTGGACTTCATTTACAGTCTTCAGAAAATCAACTGACATCACCACCGATAGATCATGGATGAGACTGATATTGCTGTTCACCTTTTGTAGACGTAAATGCTGCAAAAATGGAGAGAATTGACTAATACGATAGCCCCACGTAACTTAACTTATGACTGCGGAAAGAAAAAACAAGACACACACACACACACGTTCTACACGAGATGACAACCTTTTCAGTTTGTAGTTCTTGGAGGTGCAATTTAAGTTCGCCCAGTTTCTTCGCCGTTAAATCACGCTCATTAATTTCCGGATCAACGTAACTTTTAGACTGACCACTTCCTGCTATTTCTGAGCATAAGGAGACAATCTGCGATTGAACTTCTGAAAATTCCTTTAATTTTTCTCGTTTCTTGGATCTCAATTCTTCCAGAATAAGTTTTATAGCAACAACTTGCTCCTTGAGAGTGCCCCTTCCCTTCTCCAACAGAAACGAAAGAAAAAATGCCAACGCAAAGGTTAAAACGGAAGCTGTAACAGTAACCACTTTGCATATGAAACAACAATTTGAAGGCGATAAAAACCCATTATGCTACAGGAACCTACTCGTGAAAAGGAAGAGAAGCCTTCGCCGAGAGCAGATGCAATGCCAGCAATTTCAGTTTCTGCTTCTGCTAACTGTTGGTGCAAATCGGCCTTGTACTTTCTCGTTTTCTCAACCTTCCTACGGTAAATATCGAGGCATTCTTGCTCAAGTTGTAGAAGCATTTTATCTCTTTCACTATCACTCTCCCCAATTTCATCCCATATAATCTACATCTCAACAAAGAATCAAGAGTCAACTAATCTAAACATGATGCAAGAAGACAAGACTGTCAGTTCAAGCTGTGAATTTACTAGTAAAATTAAGTCCACATTTCCACGAGAAGTGAACAAAGTATCACAATTATACCAAACGTGATGAGGAAGCAAAGCAAATAACTAGCTCGAACTCTACTAAACACCCAGTGAGTGCAATTAGCGTACACCAAACATTTAGAGAACGTCAACAGGCTTCTTGATTTGATTCATGAACAAGGAAGTAGAAATTAAACTAGAATTTACATATCGTCAACTCAAAGACCAAATGATTAGCAAATCATAACATCGAATTATTAGGAGTAGAGAGACGAAGAAAACCTGCAACTCGCGGAGGAGAGAACCGCAAGTGGTGCGAGAAGGGGAGAGAGTGGGAGGCACAGTCTCCATTTCCGACACCAAAATCCAGTAGAAGAGCCACAGAGCAAATCGGCGAAAAAGGAGAATCAAACTTGGGAACCTAAAGAAAAGAGAAACCGATCGAAAACTGAAACGAACGAGCGTTACGAAGATGAAATTGCGCTTTTTGTGTTCTCTGAAATGGCGGTTCGATCGGCCACTGATTCACTTCTTCAATCCTCGAAATGGCGTAGATCCCTAATCAGAATCAGAAAATTTCCGTTTTCGAAAATGGCAAGTGCGGATTTTGGGTTAGGCTTTGGCGCCAAGCGCTCCCTTTTGATTTTCTCTTTTTTTTTAAATATTTATTATTTCCATTCGTGTTTTTTTATCAAAATATAATAATTCGAATGGAGAGGTGGTCATTAATGCTGGCGATTTGAAATATTCTAAATATTTAATTACTAGGGGCTGTTTGGGGCACTGAATGAGTTATAATAACATGGGTTATAATAGTCTGTGGGTTATAATAGTCTGTGAAATAATATAATATTGTTTAAAATGCAGAGTTGTTTAGTCTAGGGTTATAATAGTCTGTGTTTGGGGTGCAGAGTACTCCACAGGTTATTATAACACATGTTATTATAACTCTTTCCCCAAACAACCCCTAAATGACAAATGAAAATTTGTGATTTTAACATATGAGGCATATATTGGGTTAATTTGAGCGACTAATCTAAAATTTGAGTCCAAATAAATTTGACATGGATTTTTAAAATAAGTTTTTATAACCTTTTTAAACTTTTTTTAATACATTTTTTCTTGTCCTTTTACCTCTCGCTTTCCCTCCCCTCCCTCTCTCACTCTAGCTCTTCCACTTTTCTTCTTCCCCATCCTCCTACCACCGGGGACCGATGAGAGCACCTTTCAGATTTGAAGTAAAGGGAGGGGTTTTCTACCTCGTTGACATCGACGTCTTCAGAGCACAAACAAGAAGAAAAATAGAAAATCAAAGCAAGAGGAAGAGTAAAAAAAACAAAATACTTAAAATGATTGCTGACGTTAGTAAAAGGTTAGAAAATTTTATTTTAGAAAATCAAGTCAAATATCATTTTCAAGTATAAACTTTTAGTAATATGAAATTGTTTTTTTCTAAATAAGAAAGTGATATTATATCTTAAATAAACAAGGTTCTATGAAGTATGTAGATAGTGGGTCTAGTCTCCATCTGCAAACTCAATTTCTGCTTATTATTTTGGTAATTTTATTTTCTAATATCTTGTCCTCAAACCTACCCTTCATAAAGAATGTGTCTAACCACTTTACCCTATTATGTTTTTCTTTCCACAGAAATAAAATGTTAAAATACTATTTTGATCTCTATACTTTAGATTTCATTATATTTTAGTATATGTACTTTCAAATGTTCAATTTCAGTCTATATACTTTCAATAAATCTTAAAATTAATCATTTGAAGTTAATTTTATTGAAATTGGTTAAATAATAATAATAATAGCAACTTTCGTGCAATAAAAGACGCTACGTGAATATGGTTCCAAAATTTATAAAGGAAAAACTAATATAAACTAAATATTTTTAAAAAAAATTTAACAACAAACTAATTAGAGGGACTAATTTTAAAATTTATTGAAAGTACATGGATCAAAATAGCAAAAACAATGGAGGCTTTAAACTATATTTCCATTTAGTTGTCACTTAAATTATGCATCTATTAATGCATTTTTAATCTCACTTATGGCTCAAATTTCTCTGTTTGTAATTTAGCATTCTTTAAAGAAAAAAAAAAAACCATTGTTACCATATGTGAAATAATTTAATTGATTTTTTTTTCTTCTCCTTAATACCTTAAATTGCAAATTTGATATTTCAACCTTAAGAGTTGTAACTAACATGTCACCAAACTTTTTAAAAAAATATCTAATAAATTTCTAAACTATTAGGGGGTGTTTGCCCCACTGACTTGAGTTCGGTTGAGTTGGGTTTAAAGACCAACTCCCCGTTTTGCCCATCAACATATCAACTTCCTACAAAGCAACTCAACCCCACTATTTTGAGTAATTAACTCCCTACCATTTTGAGTAACTTCACACGGTTTCCTATTCTATGAGGTGTTGCTCATTAACTCTTCACAACTCAACTCTACCCAACTCAACTCAACTATGCGCGCCAAACGCCCCCTCAATGTTTTTTTTAGTACACCTAAACTTTCAATGTTGATAATCATAATAAGTCTCATGATTTAAAAGGTCTCTAACATAGATCATTGAGTTTTCAATTTTGTGTCTAATAAGCAGTTGACCTATTCAACATTTTTTAAAAGTCACGACTTCGTTGAACATAAAAGTATATTTTATGTCTAATTGTACATTTACATTTCAATTTTGTGTCTAATAAGTCTTTGAGTTTTAAAAAATATCTAATAAGTCAACAACTTATTAGACACAATTTTAAAATTAAAATTTCAATAATCTATTGAACACTTATAAAGTTTAGTCTCTTTAGGCACCTCTTAAACACAAAATTAAAAGTTTTTCACTAAATATATTTTGAATATTGAATAACTAACGAAATATGATTTGTATATGTATACTAAACCATCTAACAACCAAGCCGTCTTAGCTCAGTGGTAGAGCGCGTGGCTTTTAACCACGTGGTCGTGGGTTCGATCCCCACAGACGGCGATGAAAAACATTTTGTATTTTTTGAATAATAATTTAGTTTTATTTTATGCAGTAATGTCCGGCATCAAATACGATTTTTTTAGTTCTTTCTTTATCTTTTTAATTAAAATACTATTTTAGCCTCATTCCATTTTAATCTCCACACTTTAAATATCCAAATTTAATTCTTGTACTTTCAACGAAGTTTAAAATTGGTCCTCACATTTGTTTGAAGTTAATTTTTATCCAAAGTTGTTAAATAGTAATAATAATTTTTATGCAATAAAATACACAATATGAACACATTTCTAAAATTTATAGAATGAAGGATATTAGAGACTAATTTTTTATTTTAGAAAAGTTAACAATAAACTATTTGCTAAATTATAAAAAATACTCCTAAAGTATGGGTTTTGTTTCGATAATACCCCTAAATAGTAAGGATATTTTTGAAAATTTTTAAAAGGTCAGAGATATTTTTAAAACTTTTAAAAGTTCAGGAATATTATTGAAATTAAACTTTAAAGTTTTTCATTCAAAACTTAACAGTAAGGGTATTTTTGAACGTTTTTGAAAGGTCATGAATATTTTTTAAACTTTTTAAAGTTGGAGGCATTATTGAAACAAAATCCATAATTTATGGGTATTTTCTACAATTTAATCACAAGCGATTAGTAGAAACTAATTTTAAGTTTTATTGGAAGTACATTGACTAAAATTAGACATTTCAAAGTATGTGTACTAAAATTTATACGAAACTCAAAATACATTGACCAAAATAATATTTTAACTTTGTTTTAATTTTAACATGTGTGAGATATGAAGATTCAAACCTCATGTTAAATATGTTGAAACAATATAAAATTCAAAGAAACATTAAATGTGTACTACAAAAATAATAATAATAATAATAAGTGGCCGAAAATTACGGAAATTCAAACACCAAGTTAACAGACAACAAAATTTCAAGCAGTTGCACAGCTGTGTGTGTGTTTTCCTCTTTTACAAACAATAATAAATTTCCATTTATTCGATGGAGTAAGAGTAACATGTGACTGGTTTCTTTTTTATTTTTATTTTTCATTTTTTTTAAATGTAATGGTATGTTAATTTTGACCACTGTTTTTTTTAGCTTAAAAAACTGTAAAGTGAGAATTTGAATCTCTGATTTTGTAGAGACAATCGTATGTTTTAATCAGTTGAGTTATATTCAAGTTAAATGATTTTAATTATAGTTTAACTAAAAATCTAATTATTAATTAGAACATGACTAAGTAGATGAGACACATATTACTACTATTATCTCAACAGTTAATAATTCAACATTCATTCAATCCCTGTTTGACTAAATAAAGCCATTAATGTAGTTAGTGATGTTTATATGGGTAAAAAATTCAATTTTTTTTTCTCACACTTCTGATACGATGCTATAAAAGTAATAGTAATAAAAATATAATTGAACTCATAATGAAAATTTTAACTAATAATAATCAAGTAGTTTCAATAAGTGTTTTTTTATTTTAATTTCTCACCAACCTTACCACAGTTCACTAGTAAAGTCATATATACTCAACTAAGAGATTCGAACTTCAAATTTCACCCACACATATTGTTGAACTGAAAAAAAATACATTTTATTTTCATTCTATAATATAATATTGCACATTTTTTTAAACACATCAGTACATGTGGGGACGTAGAATTTTAACTTTTGACTTCAAGGGAAGGAGTACAACAAACTGTGAGAAAAATCAATTATCATTCCAAAGATCGATAGTTCGATCTCCACCCTACAATTGTTGAATTATAAAAATTAAATAAATAAATAAATAAATAAATAAAAATTATAAAAATTAAATAAATAAATTTAAATTTAAATTTAAATTTAAATTAAAAAAAAAAAAAAAAAAAAAAAAAAAAAAAAAAAAAAAAACTAGTTTTTAGCAGCCATCTTTGCCTCCATTCACATTTGAGTGTTTTGAATCAAAATCCATTCATTGTTTTTTTTGTAATATTTGAATACTGGTTGAATATACAATCTAGCTCATAATATTTTAGGGTCTGTTTAATATAGGCACTGAGTGGTGTTAGGATTTATGTTTTAAAGCCTCGTAATTAATGATTTATTTAATAATTAATAATAATCTTAATTATTTTATTTGTAATATAATATTATCCATCATATGAAAAATCAAAGGTTATTAATATAATATTGAATAGTATATGGTTGACATACGGGAGGATCATGTTTAATAAATAACCTAAAAGGTCATTATGGATAATGTTGGTTGCCTTATCCTGGTAACACTATTGATATGATCCACTTTGTAATAGTTATAAATGATTTGATTCAAATCGTTGGAGACATGTGAGTGGGGGTATCTTATACAATAAGTTTGTATAATACTGGACCACGAAATATTTAACATCTCTTTGTAAATTCGTTAATTGAGAAGATTAATATTTCATCATGATGATCATATGCGACTCAATATTAATCATGAGTGAGTTATGAACTTCTGCATGTGAGGGCTTGTCCTTTGATTTGCATAGATAATAGTGGCTTTTGTAGCTGATTCAATAAGCCTACCATTTTGGAGACTTGACCAAATAAGGAGTTAGAACATAATCTCACAATATGAAATTCACTTCTTCCCATATAGGATAAGTAGATGAGTAATTCCCTCAAGTGCCGATTTCGGGACTTGAACAATGGGGCTCCACCCTCTCACTGTCCTGAGAGAGACTTAGTGTATGGTTGGATCATTTTTGTCTTTTCATTTATTGGGTGACTTAATCTCTCATTCAAATTATGGTCGATATTATCAAGTACCATGTCATATAAATTTATGATTATCTGTATTCAATATCCACAAATATCATTCTAAATATAGTTTGGTAGACAATATATTGATTATATTCTTGAAATTACAGCTTCAATCTCCCAATCTCACATTTGTTGAAGTAAAATAAGACATTTAAAAAAAAAGTATAATTAAAAGATGTTAAGCATTAGATATTAAATTAAAACTTTCAAAACAATATGAACTTAATTAAAAAGAAAATAAAACATAGAAGGGCAAGTAAACAATAAGATATTTTTAATTCAAAATATTACATCAATTTTTGTGTTTTTTTTTTCTTTTATAAAATAATATTACATCCCAAATATGAGATATACATTTTTTTAATTAAAAAATTATAGAATGAAAATAAGCCAACTCGAACATAATTCAACTAGTTAAGTCATATATCCTTAATTAAGAGATTAGAGGTTCAAATCCTCCTACCTTATGTTACTCCCACCATATATTTGTCAATTTGAGCAGTTCAAATCCTCAATTGAATTATGGTCGAATTTAGAGCCCATGTAGTAAAAAGGAGAAGTTATTAAAAAAGACTACCACAATGAAGCTGGTAGTTTGACACAATTAAATGTATGAAAGAAAAATTGTAAAAGTACCTCACTTTCGTATCTAGCAATTATTAAAAGCCAACAAATTTAAAGATTTATATTCGACAGTTTAAAAAAGACATCCACGTTATGGCCACTTCATTTATCGGTAAAAAGACATATAAGTTATTAGTAATCTCATGTTATCTCATTACCCGATCGAAACTCCAATATCCCATCCACGTGGCGCGATCTAAACCAATCCACAAAACACCCAAATACATCTACCCGCAGAGGATCAACTTTGTGAAGTCGGCGTCGAGACGGCGGCGTCGGCGCCATATAAAGTCAAAATAGTTAGCTCTGCTTGAAGTTTCTCACAGTTTTGCTCGCTTTCCTATCCTTTCCTTTCATTTCCACCGATGAGAAAATGAGCTCAAAATGCAACGGCCCTACTCCTCTCAACGTCATCGGAATTCTTCTCCGATCGGAGTCTTCCCGGAACTGCAACACCGACCAGAATTCCCGGATTCTTAGGGATTTCGTCACTCGCGAAGTCAATGCTTTTCTCTGGTTCTCTCTCATCGCCATCACTGCTGTTCTGATCAGCAAGGTTGTCGCGCTCTTCAGATTGTGGTCGAAGGCGAAGCTACTGCCTGGACCTCCTTGTCCGTCTTTCTACGACCACTCCAAAGACATTTCGCGCCGGAATCTCGCTGGTGAGTTGTTGATTGGCTGTGATCTGTGCGTTTTTACTTTGTTTAGTTCTTGAGGATGTGAATTTTATCGAGGAAGGTGGAGGAATTTGAGTTTTAATTGATTTGTATAGGCTGCTATAATTTTGTTAGGATTTAATAAAATTGAGTCTGATTCCTATTTGAGATGTAAATGGATGTTGATCGTTAGATGGCAATCGACGACTCATGTGTTCGAATTCGAAGCAATTAGACTTTTTTACTTTGTTTATTTTTATTTTTTTTTAAACTAAGAAATAAAATTCAGTTGATGAGATGAAATTTACAAATGCTTTCGTGGAACAACCAAAATAGCACGTCTCAACGGGAGGAAATGGTAGAAAGGGAGTAATAACAAAAATACTTAGTAGCTAGTTCTCTCCGAATTAAACCAAAAAAACCTTCTAATTGCTCTTGGAACGGAGCAAAAGAGGGAGAATAAACAACGACAGGTTATCCTTAGAGTAGTATCGTTGTAATCAAATTTCTGACATAACTACCGAGGTCCGAATTTTCCAAGTGTAATGACAATTAGGGAATTAAGATTAGGGAATTAAGATTAGTCGCTTCACTCTTGGACATTAAAGGCAACACCAATTCGGTTGTAGAGCGATGGTTGAGTATCTAGTTTGGATCCATCGAATCATTGATATTTAGCCCTCCTCTCGAGTCTTGGCAGAACCCAAAGGAACACTTTTACTTCAACGGATACTTTCATTTTCAAACCGCTTCAATCAAAGATTTTGGGTGATCGCCATCCTCCTGGTACAAACTTATAAGGGATGGTTTACTAGAGAATCCACCAGATGAATCTTTACACTAGCACCACTTATCTGGACTATTTGAGATGTAAACATTCCTAAAGGAGTCATGAAGCCAAGCCAGTCTTCCATCTCTTGACCAGAGAAATTTCTGTTAAAATAAAATAGAATCTATGATCTATAAGAATTAAAGGCCGCCTTGAGATTTTTGTTCTTTTTTTTTTTTTTTTTTGACGGGGATGTAGACAGATAAATGATAAAAAAAATGATGAGGGGTGAAGTTCGTAACCTGCTTCTAGTTGCTTATATTAGTTATTAAATTTTGATTATCTACTTGGCCCCTCATAAATCTGACATACCAAAAGGGTATGGTATCTATACATATTTTCCATAGAAATTACTTAACTCTTCTATCCTGCAGATCTGTTATACGACTCTCATAAAAAATATGGACCAGTAGTCAAGCTATGGTTGGGTCCCATGCAACTTTTAGTGTCTGTAAAGGAGCCAGCTCTTCTCAAAGAAATTCTGGTAAAGGCCGAGGATAAATTACCTTTGACAGGAAGGGCATTCAGATTGGCATTTGGGCGTTCAAGTCTCTTTGCTTCCTCTTTTGAGAAGGTACAAAATTTTGTATTTTATTCAAATTTATTGCAATGCCACAAATGTGATGGTACATAACTGAGAGATTTTTGTGGGAGCAGAAAAAGATGGGGCTATCATTCAATCATTTGATTAGTAGGAAATATTAGTAAAGATCGAGTCACTTATTTGTTTGAGCTGAGTAAAAATTTTCTTCTTTATTTTAATTTTTTCTGGATGTTTGAAGTATGAATTACAAAACCATTAACAGCACTCCTGTAGTAATGTGCTCCTTGAGTTTTTATTTCCGTAAATGGGGTCCTAGTTGCCCGTCCTGTCCGGAGGAGCTGCTCTAGGCAGCCATGTAATCATCTGTTTGGGGAGGCCTTGAACATATTAAGATTGAATAAACTTTCTTCTTGTTTTCTTTATCATGTAATTGTCCCATGGTAATTTACTGACTATAATTGTCTTAGACTCTTATTCTAAATTAGTGTTTGAGTATCTTATTCTTTGTCTCAAGTATAGGTACAAAATAAAAGACAGTGGTTAGCAGAAAAGTTAGATGAAATATCATTTCAGAGAGCTAATGCTATTCATGCAAAGGCTGTGGATTGTTCCGTGGGGAGAATACAAGATTTTATGATTGACGAAAGTGTAGATTGTAATAAGGTTTCTCAACATTTGGCTTTTACATTGTTAGGGTGCACACTTTTTGGGGATGCCTTTTTGGGCTGGTCTAAGGCAACCATCTATGAGGAACTTCTGATGATGATTGCAAAAGATGCCAGTTTTTGGGCCTCCTACAGAGTTACTCCTTTCTGGAAACAAGGATTCTGGCGGTACCAACGCTTGTGCATGAAGTTGAAATGCTTAACGCAAGATATTGTTCAGCAATATAGAAAACATTGCAAGCTCTTCTCTCACTCTCAGAATCAAAACCTTCATAATGAAATCAAAAGTACTGGTGTGGAGGTCGCATTTGATATACCACCCTGTCCTGCTGCCGAGATGCGTAATAATGGTTTCTTTTATGGTCTTAATGATCATGTTAATCCTAATGAAGAACCATATGGAAATATTATGGGTGTGATGTTTCATGGATGCCTAACTACTGCAAGTTTGATTGCTTCCATTTTGGAAAGGCTTGCCACAAATCCTGAATTACAGGAAAAGGTAAATTGTCTTTTGTCTTTGTTGTTTTCCAAAAAACCTAGTAACCGCTTTTATTAAGAAGAATGAAAGATTACAACACTGAGCTATACAAAAAGGCAACTAGGGAGCCATAAAAATTACAAGAAAAGGCTCAATAATTAAAAACTGAGAAACATTTTGAATAAAAAAACTTAAAGTGAGGAGGCATTGAGGTGAGTCTCCTCCAAATTTCTTCTTAAACCCTTCAACACCCAAATAAACCCTTCCCTTTCTTTCTAACTGAATACTCCAAATAATAGCAAAGAAACATACTTGCTAGAGAACCTTCCCTTTATTCTTAAAGGAAGGGTGAATCATAATTTCCTCTATCACGTAATACGTCTGAGTTGAAGCTTACACCCCAAAGCCTGAAAAAAACATCTTTGTTGAACCTTTCAACAAACCTACACCTCCACGGAATATGACCAAGCTCCCCAAACGCCTGCTTATACAGAATGCAACACTAAGGAGAAGACTTGGGGATAAAGTCTATGGTGTCAACACTACCAAACCGACCAGAGAAGAATATAACCTTCTTTGGTGGTGTTGAGACGTTCCAAAGTCTAGCTAAGAAAGGGATCTAGGGTTGGTGGGAAGAAGTAAGATGAGCGAACAATTTATAGGAAAACACGTTAGAATATTCAAGAGCCTAAACTGTTTTTCTAGTGATTTGAGGTTAACATGAATGACAAAACTCTTGATGATGGAAAGTATGGAGCCAACTCCTTCACTTCCATATCAGGTAAGGTTCTAAAGTGAAAATAAGTGGAGCCAAACCACCCATGGAGATGGGATGGGGCCCGTAGCTCAAAGGATTAGAGCACGGGGCTACAAACCACGATGTTGGGAGGTTTGAATCCCCTCAAAGATTAGAGATAGGGAAGGAGAGATTTAAAAGGATCCTCCCAAAAACAAATAATGGAACCATCTTCAATTGAAACACTTACATGATAAATACAATTGATAAGAACACATCAAAATAATTTTACATGGGTTTCTGAAACTGTCCACACCAACCAGATTAGAATGCCACTCATTAAAATGTTGCCCATGTTTACTCACATTGATCATGTTCCATAATACATTGGGTTTTAAAGGAAAGTGTTTTAAATATTCTTATAAACTAAGTTCTCAATCTCGGAATCCCCCTACTGACAAACTTTAGAGACTACCTCTCACCTAACAGGGTGAGAACCATCACTCTTCCCAACTCCTTCCCATAACAACTTTATTTTATTATTTTGTTATATTTTATTTTATAAGAAACAAGACCTATATTATGCACGTGGCCCAAAAAATACGGCCTAAAGGCAAGGGAGAAGAGAGAACTCCCTTCCTAACAAAAACGCTATAAAAGAGCTTTCTAATTAAATTGGAGCATGGACAAACTGTAATTACAAAAAAAAAAAATTCGATTCTTCGTGCACCACTAACAAGCTAAAGATTGAATATTACTACAAAAAGAATCAAAAGAAAAGGACTTATCCTCAAAAAGACGCCGATTCCTTTCAAGCCAAAGGTTCCAAAGCAACTCCCTAACAGCCATAGCCCAACACTTTTCTTCTATTTCTCAGATTCCACCCCACCAAAGCCTCAACCAACCGATCATCAATTTCGTTTGGTAAACAGAAGGAAAAATTAAATTCCCTTAACAGCGATTGCCAAGCAGAGAGGCGAACAGGCAGTGAGTGAACAAATGGTCTAAGGATTCCTCCTTTTCAAACACATCAAACGCACATTTGGAAAAATAGTCCAGTGCACACATGTAGAGAAGGTCATGTGTGTTGATCCTTCTATGAGCCAAAGACTAGAGAAACACATTAACCTTCTTTGGAGCACCATTCTTCCATATAGCATCAATCAAAGGAACTCTTAAAGAGGGAGGAGATTCAGAAAGCTTCATAAACGCTGACTTAGCAGTAAAGTTCCCAGATTTGTCTAAAGCCCAAACAACTTCATCCGCACCCTCACCCTCACCCAGCCGAATGACATCAATCAACTCAACCAGCCCAAACGGCTTCTCCTTCCCATAAGAACTGATGATGGTTGACTGAAATATTGTTCCCATAATAAATGCTGTAACCTTCCACAAAGTTCTTCACTGGTGTTCTAGACAACGATCTATATAAGCAATCGGCAACCAAGATGAAGAAGAAAAACAAGAACAAATGGCTGCCTTGCCTTAAGCTTCTTGTGGTAGTGAACTCGATCTTAGTTAACCATTAAAAATGATAGAGAAGTTGGAGGAAGCTACGAATCCACAGATCCATTTTCTCCAAATGACACCCAATTATTATCTTTGAAGATAGGTATCTAAAAAATCTCGATCCACTAGATTATAAGTCTTTTCTAAATCAACTTGAATACAAGATTTTTCTTCATATTCTTCCATTTACCTACCACTTCATGTAAAAGGTAGAATCAATAATTTGTCTTTCCCCATAAATGCTGCTTGATATTGTGAAATTGTTCTATCAATTGAATTATGAACCCTTTTTTGCATTAATGGACTGAATATTTGGTATTCTAAAAAGTTGGAATAATTCATCTTCATACAGATTAACTCAGAACTAAATATAGTACAAAAGGGCTCAGTGACAGATCACCAGAAAAATGTTGATAACATGCCACTTCTGTTGGCAACTATATATGAATCTGCCCGTCTTCTGCCAGCAGGGCCTCTGTTACAAAGATGTTCACTTAAACAAGGTATCTCACTTCTTTTGTAGTTTTATTATAGCTTGGTAGGTTTTGAGTACCGTTGGAACATCTACAGCTACTTTATTTGAAGTAGAAGCACATTGGTCCTTTTCTGTCTTTTGATTGAACAATTAAGATGAGGTGCCAAGGAATTGTTAATAGCCAGACTCATGCTTTTTACTTTTAGTGGTCACAGCTTCTGACCCAGAAAATTCTTTAATGATTGTTTAAGAAAAAAATTCAAATTTTTATACGGGACCATAGAGGGAAAAAACAGGAAAGAAGGATAAAAAAAAGAAAAAGAAAATGTTGATTTTCATCTCGATGCCTCAGTCAAAATCCACTACTACCTCAATCTCAAGCTGTCTTTGTGCTTTTTATCTTTTTATGTCTGCAGTACCCTCACCACTAGATGCTTAATATTCTATAGCTGTCTTTCATACTGATTGGTATGTCTATGACTCCATCTTTCAAAGCCACAAAACATATGGTGGGTTCTTTCCAACGCTTCCTTCTAGATGTTATGGCACCTAGTCAATAATCATATTAGGTTACCTTTGGGATCTTGAGTAGCAAATATGTGTACAAATAGTTCCACAGTGAGCTGCTGAGTGGTAGAATTTTGTTTTGTTTCGTTTTTAGTTATAAATTTCTCGTTAGAACCTACCAAGAAATTTATAAATATTGATATGCTTGGCTAATATAGGGATGGTGGTCCTAATGTATACTTATGGGCTATGAGTTCAAGTCTAGATCCCGCCTACTTATAATATTCACATTATAAGTACTACTTATAATATTCACATTTATATCAAAAAAAATACTTATAATATTCACATTATATGAGTTTTTATTTTGTTTTATTTTTATAACTTTAAATGTTACAATTTCAAGCTTTTTTGTAAGATTGACTGAGTTGCATAACCTTTATCTCCTGCACTTATATGGTTTCATTTTAAATCCACTTTTCTTTGTCACGTCCTACTTTTCATCCAAGTAAACTGCCCGATAATAAATGTAGTGTACTACTTTGGAATAGTTAGAGGTGTTATGACAGTTGTCAATTTTCTAACCACGATTGTCATAGTCAGGAACTAAGCACATGATTTAAAAGATCCATCACTTTCAATGAAATATTTAATAAATAGTTAAATGCTTGGAAATTGTGATAGTCAATTATATGGTTGTGTTGTGGGTGCATTTCAGCTTCATGATCCATAAAGTTTAAGTTTTTGTATCATACTATTAAATCCTGGGAATATTTTCGGCTTTATGGTTATATTATATATCCACCAAGTACCAAGTATTGTTGATTACTCCCGACCTTCATTGCTTTTCACTGCATAGTCACCTCTTTCTCTTTCTGCTGCATCCAGATTTGGTCCTAAAGACTGGTATAACTATACCAGCCGGAACATTAGTTGTTGTACCCATAAAATTGGTACAGATGGATAATTCAAGTTGGGGAAGTGATGCCAATGAGTTCAGTCCCTACCGTTTTTTATCATTGGCTTGTAATGGGACTGATACGACTCAGCGAACATCACTTACAGGTATGTTACTTCATGCTTAAATACTAATCCTAGCATAATCTACTTAACAACTCAGTGTCCAATTTACTTAGCTCCTTCCTTTGGTCCTCGTCTAAGAGTGAAACTCTTGTGTTTTCATTTGAAGGAGGTCTATGAAATTTTATGGCTATTATTTCTAATTCCATTTACAGTGGTAGAATTATTGGACGGCAGGGCAGGGTGGGGTAATTAGTTTTGTGGGAATTGGCTATGTTTTGATTTTTGAATAATAGGACTCATGAGTGACAGTGGACGAGACTTAGTTTTTTGAACCTCCATATGAACTATGATAAGGATTCAGCCATTTCCTATTCTCTCCCTTTTTCCCCATATTATCTCTCAACAGTAGAGCATGTATGTAATATGAAATCTTTTGCTTAATCTTTTTGTTTATTATTATTTTTTTTGGAATGCATGTCTAGTTTTTCTTTTCTTTGACTTTTGGCCTACAAGTTCTCTTGGGATTGGGTTTTTGTCCATCCGACGCATTATTTTCCTTTATGTTTAACCATATAATATTTTCTCTTGCTTGAGAAAGAAGCATACAGAAAAGTGCAATTTGGAATTTTGATGAAGATATGTGGTGTCAGCCGAATTTATTGTGATAAAATGGTCTAGATTGCTTGTTGATGCGCTATTTCTTTTTGTCGCAATTGTATTGTCGTGCTGCAGGTGAAAATGCTGGGAATCATGGAGAGAGCTCATTTGTTTTGAACGATCCAGTTGGCAATGTTGGATTTCTTCCCTTTGGCCTTGGTGCACGTGCCTGCGTTGGTCAGAAATTTATTATACAGGGAGTGGCAACATTATTTGCCTCTTTGCTCGCAAACTACGAGGTTGGTGGTTAGCTTTTATTTGTACCTATGTATTTATAGGCTCTATGTGCATCATCTCTCAGGAATTAACAAGTTCATGTTGATTAGTGATAATTATAATCAGTTCAATCACTAGTTCTTTACATTTTGGATAATGTTGTTGGCACGACCTCATTGATAGTGCTTTTCGTCGCTCTGGACTACTACCATATAGTGAGTTAAAACATCGACATTGAGATATATTAAAGTTGCTAACGAAACATTCTAACTGTCCATGCTTGTAGACTGCACCTGCACTTGCACCCGGTTATCCAACATATTGCTGGATGCTGAAAATACATAAATGAACTATATTAAGCTGTAATGAGGCAATTTTTCTACACAACTCACAAATATCCTAAGTTGACGACTTCTATGTACTCCTTGTTTCTTAACAATAAAGGAAAAATAGACTGCTTGAGTTCCACTAAAAATTGGTTAATGCCTCCTTGTGGGCATCGGCCACTAAGCTTTATTTATTTATTTATTTATTTTAATTATGAGCTTGGTTTTATTCTTTTGGATTGGAGTCCTTTTTTTGTAATTGGGCTTCAGCCTCTTTTTTTGGTTGGGGCTTGTATTTTTTTGTGTATGCTCTTGTATATTCTTTCATCTCTTATAAAAGCGCGGTTTCTTACCTAAAAAAAAAAATTGTCATTCTCTTGCTTGTCCTTGTTTTTTGTTGAGGGAAATTCATGAATTAATACTCTTTTCTACTAATTTTAGAATGCATTAAAAATTTAAACGATTGGAATCACCTCAGTCTAACAATTTTATCTGTTTTTAGGGTTAGTGGTAGTTTAATAGTGCTCTTTACTGAAAGGTCCGGAAAGATGGAAGGGGAAACATAAAATTCGATTTTTTTGGTACTGTGGCTTTCGAAGTAGTTGATGATGCCGTGACTCTTGAGTCGTGACTGATAATAAATGCCATTTCTAGCAGTCATTGAATGACCTCATTGATTATTTCTTATATTTTCATTACATATTGCAGATAAAGCTTGAGTCAGAATCTAAGAATGACTTGAAGCTGTCAACAAACCCCTCTGCATCCCAAATCCTTCCGAATTCGAAGATAGTCTTCGTAAAGAGGAACATCTGAAGAACAAGTAGCCAAAACAAAGCTCACACCTCCATAGGAAATATATATAATTCAGGTCAATTTACTATATTTTCTCTGAAATAGTTTTTATGGGGAAGTTCTATATCTTTTTCCTCGACTCATCGACGGTCGAATGGGAGGCTGAGACACATGTTTTTTCCCTCCCTATGTTCATAATAGCTTGAGTGCCGCTTTTCGCTATTTTATCACTTGTTTTTGAAGCACTCGAGTTCTATTATTCTGTTGGGCCTTATACTTCTCCATCTTTAGCTTCTCAATTGTGTCCCAAGTGTCTAGAGTAACTCATGTTTCTTCTTCATCTTTTTTTTTTCTCTCCATAAAAGGGAGAGTTTCTTGTGTATTGTAATGTGTACTGAACAATGCTGGACTTAATGCACCATCTGAGTTGCATATATCTCCAATATCAATTAAAGAAAGACTATGTTTATGTTTTTGTTCTTCTGTATCAGTTTCATATTGACATTGATGTTGAGGAATGTTATTGAAGTATTTAGCGAGTGGCATTAGGTAATGTTATTGATTGGGGTCCTTTCGGTAGTTTGTTGGGACGATGGAAGAATTGAAGGCTCTTTTGGTAGTTTGTTGGGCTCTTTTGTCGTGCTATTTTTTTTGTATGCCCTTTGTCTATCCTTTCATTTCTCTCCATTTAGTCTTATCAAAAAATATATAAGAGGTTTGAATTATAAGAGGTTTGAATTGTTTTTTTTTGCTTTTTTTTTTTTTTTTTTACTCATTCTCTTTGCTTTCATGACTAAAGATGGATCATACATTATTTGACATTGATGTTGAGGAATGTTATTGAAATATTTAACAAGTGGCCTTAGCTATTCTTTTGGATTGGTGGTCCTTTCGGTAGTTTGTTGGGACGACAAAAGAATTGAAGGCCCTTTTGATAGTTTGTTGGGTTCTTTTGTCTTGCTATTTTTTTGTATGACCTTTGTATATCCTTTCATTTCTCTCAATTTAGTCATATATATATATATATATATATATCACGAGTGGTGTTGAAGAACAGATGGATCACACAAGGAGGGGATTATATGAGAAGTTTGAATTGTATTTTCTTTCCTTTTTTACTCATTCTCTTTACGTTCATGGCTGAAAATGGGTTCTCTTTTTGTGCTGCATTTTCTTATGTTATCATTTTGACTCGGAGGCCATGTAAATGGTGGGGAGATTAATCGAGTGATTCAAAGGGTAAATAATTGGTAAAAGTAGATTTTTAAACAACAAATATTCATATAGTCATTATCGTTGTTTATGAGATGTTCTTTTAACTTCTTCTTTGTAGATTTAAAAGTGCAAAATGTATGTTATATTGTAGCAATTGTATTCAATAATTTTTCATTATCGACTAGTACAAAGGGTATAAATGTTTGGATTACTTAGCTTGTAAGAAAATATAAATAATTTTCTATTATCAAATAGTGTATAAAGGACATAAATGTTTGGATTACTTACCCTTTAAGAAAACGAACTTGATCGGTGTCTAAAATTCACTCTTTTTTTTTTCTTTGATAGGCTTTAGAATCTTTTGTTGACCGGAGATTCGAACACCAGTAGGATTTCATAAAATTACTATCTTGTATTGATTAATTTTCCATATCATAATAAATAGTCTAAATTGAGGACAGAAGTTTTGTTTTAATATATGAAAATCAAAATAGATTTTAAATTATAAATTGCGCAAGTCATACCATTATAAAACTGAATTTTTTCCTTGCATTTTTTGAGGGTTTTTTCCCCTTGCATTTGACTGGCTTAAACTCCATTTTTGAGACCTAATCCAACGTAGTGATTTGTTTGCCTTGTGTTCAACTTCTGTTATTCGATCAGTATTCCATTCATACACTTTAACAACAACAACAACAACAACAAAAAAAAAAAAGAAAAAAAAAGTAAAAATCACCAAATTTTGCTCATTGTAATAAATATCCAGCCTTACATAAAATTAAGCTAAAAAACTTATCATTTCAATAAAATGTGGCTCTGTGTCATTTTCTATCAATTCTGTACCATAAATTATCTTACGTATCTAATAATATATATATTTTTTCTAATGATACCTTCTAGGTAAGTACTTTTCCATTTATTGTACTAAAACATACTACTGATATTCTAGTTTAAAGTAAATTGCAATATGAACTCAATTGCATTTGCAATATCTAAGTCTAAACAAAGTTCCAAACTATAGGTAAGTAAATAAAACATTTATTACCATTTGTAAAGTTAGTAGTTTAACTAGCTAAGACACATACTCTTGATCAAAATGTTTAATTTCCCATCTCATTGGGGGCGAAAAACGAATCGACATCTCGATGTGAGACAGCCTTTTCAATTTTAGTTGGGAAAGAACGGCGAAGTCCATCCGAACCGTCCAATGAAGAATAAGAGGAGAACAAAGTGCCAATGGCGCGCGAAGCGCATGCGGAACTGATACGGATAAAAAAAAGTGTGGAGAAGAATGAGCTCATTCCCTTTGCTTCCTGGGCCCAAAGCAGTGCAGTCTTTCCTGAAGACTTTCGAATCTTTCTTCCTCACATATTGATTAACTAAAAAAAGGTCAAAGGAAATTAAGATCTCATTTGATAACGATTTGATTTTTTATTTTTAAAAATTAAGCCTTTAAATACTACTTATACTCAGAAATTTCTTAGTTTTGTTATCTACTTTTAGCTAAATTTTGAAAACTAAAAAATAGTTTTCAAAAATAAATTTTTGTTTTTTAAATTTAACTAAGAATTCAAGGTTCATTTGGTTCGTGATTCATTTTCGTTTTTATATTTTTGGAAATAAAAAAAAGGAAAACAATGTTCATATGAAAGATAAAATTAAATGATGAGAAAATAAATACAATTAAAAAAAAACACAGTTATCAAATCGGCCTAAAATTTTAGGAAAGTTAGCAAGGTTTTTTCCCCCACAATTAAATGCTTAAACACAACGCATCGCTTCGTGGAGCAGTTCCTTTATCGGCACGAATCCAGATTCTCACACTCGTGGCGCCAAGAGATGGAGAGAGAGAAAGCGTCTCATTTATGACGAACCGAACAAATTTCATAAAGATCGAAAGAAAAATGAAGCAATGATCTGATCTTCTCTCTGTGATGAAAAAGGATTTTTCGATTCGATTGTCTTCATCTACGCTGTTGTTGCTGTTGTTCTCTTCGATCCTTCTTGCAGGAATCGCATCAGCTCACTTTTGTACAGAACAAGACGATCCACTGCTCATGGCGTCCACTCTTGGAGGCGTGCACGATTCTCAGGGAGCTTCCAACTCTGCCGATGTCGATCAACTCGCTCGTTTCGCCGTCGATGAACACAACAAGAAAGAGGTAAAGAGGTTCTATCGCTCTCTAGCTCTCTATTAAAATGAATTTGTTTCGTACTCGGTGTTTCTTTATCCTGTCGATTCTCGTTGATGGCGTCTGTGCCATTAGTTCTCGATCTTGTTCTTGTTGTGTTGTGCTATGAATTTCTGTGTATTAGGTAGCATTTACGTCGCGATGATGAATTTTGTATTGACTTGTTCTGCATTTTGATGCGATCGGTTTCTTTCGAAGTCGATGATTAGTATCACGATGTGGTAAAAATCGGAACTGCGCGATTCTCTCATTCTTCCGTTTGTATGATTGAGTTGAATCAATTGATTGTGGTGATATTCTTGTTTCTTTTAGGTACTGGATTGCCTGCGGTTTTTAGGTTTGGGCAGTGGATATGCGTAATCTTCTCGTTAGCTTGGCCATAGAATATGAATTCATGATTAAAAGCTTGAAAAGCTGAATAAATTTGTGGCTATAACTAGGATCAACATTCGATTTTCTTTAAAAAACAAATCATCTTGCAGTCTTGCCATTAGATAATGACTGGTCATGTGATTGTAAAGTCTAATGCCGGTCTTTTCTACTATCTTTTTAAGGTGGATGGAAACTAGGTCAGAGAATGGTCCTTCCGTTTTTATTATAATTCGTGGATTCACAGTGACAATGAGATTTCTGTTTATCTTTTGATCACTTTTAGTTACTTAAAACACATTGGGTGTTTTCATCAGAAATAGTACATTTCTTCGTTTTTCGCATGGAAATCACGTCCCATGTATTTGCATAATAATTTCATTTCAGTATTTAGGTAGACATTTTATTTCAATTTAATGTGTTCTTTTTCCATAACTAAATAAGAAGCTTTTCTTTGACAAATATGTGTAATGTATTCCGAGCGTTGGAAATTGGATATACATAAGCATGGTATTGCCGTTGTTTGTAATTGACAATTCCCTGTTGTTCCTATGTCCTCATTTTATGCAACTGTAATAACATCTATACTTGTCCATAATGTAATTATCTTCCTATTCCTTTGCAGAATTCACTTCTTGAGTTTGTGAGAGTGGTGAAGGCTCAAGAGCAGGTAGTAGCTGGTACACTGCACCATCTTACTCTTGAGGTTGTTGATGCTGGTAAAAAGAAGCTGTATGAAGCTAAGGTCTGGGTGAAGTCATGGATGAATTTTAAAGAACTGCAAGAGTTCAAGCATGCAGGCGACGTCCCCTCAATTACTACTTCTGATCTTGGTGCAAAGAAAGGTGGCCGACATTCTTTAACTCATGAAGTGCTATTTCAATTACAATTTAAATTATAGCTTTGATACAACCAATGTCAAATGCAATGTACGAAAGTTTTGGACTCAATATTTTCCTTGCATGGGAGGTAATTTTTGGTTGAAGTCATTCATAACTTTTTCTTGCAGGCCGATCAAATCTAATTGTATCTTTTCTAATTTACTAAGGGTTGAAATTCTTGTATATGGTTTCTTCATGTCAACAAACCTACATCAATCACTATTTGGCGTGCTCCTTTCCAGAATATATCATCTATGTAATTTGTGTTAATTGTAGTAGCTCTATACAGAGCATGAGCCATCCATTAGCATTAGTATTTTTACATAAGCTTATTAGCATTCTTGTATGTTTGTATTGTATTCTTATAAACCATAAAAGCTGTAATGTATTTGAAATTGTTGTAACTGTTCCAAGAAAATCCTTGCACTGATTTGACAGATAATCGCTGTTACCTTTTGTATATTACTGACCATGGTTAGAAATCAGGTGATCATCCCCAGGGATGGCGAGAAGTGCCACCACATGATCCTCACGTTCAGGATGCAGCACAGCATGCGGTTCGGACCATCCAGCAGAGATCTAATTCTCTACTCCCCTATGAACTGCTGGAGATCATACATGCAAAGGCAGAGGTAAATGCATTATGGTCCTTTTATGTATTATATTGTTCTTATGATTGTGGAGTTGAACTATTATATCAGGACTTTTCTTACTTCTCACGTTACTGAAACTTTCTCATTTTTATTTTATATTTTAGACGTGTATGATTGACCATAAAGTTTCATTCATCCCTAAAGGCATCAAGTTTGAATTTTCTTAGGACTCACTTTTTAATGATTCACTTTGTTTCACCCATTTGTTTTAAAGCTTTTATAATGATATAATTTTGGTTAGCTTAACTTTTAATGACTATCGCTTCTATCAAACTAAATATTAAGACACATTTTACACGAGAAAAAGGTAGGTGGTTTGTTGGTTTAAGTATTGGAAAATAGCGGAGTTCCGAGCTCCGAGATGTTCATTCATTCCCCATGTGTGCACTTTATAAAAATCTTCTTTCAGGGAAGATTCAACATTCTAAATCACAAATCGGATTGAATTTTGTTTATGCGAATGGAGATTCATGATGCTTATGAAACACAGGTGATTGAAGATGCCGCAAAGTTTGATTTGCTCCTAAAGCTCAAGAGAGGGAATAGAGAAGAGAAGTTCAAAGTGGAGGTCCACAAGAACAATGAAGGTGACTTCCTTCTGAATCAGATGGTGCAAGATCAGTCTTAGGCGAGTTTGGAATGCGCAATAAAAAGATAAAAACAATATATACAGAAGAGTTAATGTAATGATAAAATATTTGCATAGTTTCCTTTAAATCTGTATACTATCGAAACTTGAACCTCGCCGTTGAACTTAATTGCTCCCATCCCTCGAGACGGACTGATATCCTCGAGATGCCTATGCCATGAACAATTGTGGAGCCACCTCTTAATTAGGTAATGGATCTGTGATAGTGTGATTTACTTTTGTTCTGGTTTGGTTAATTCGTGCTTGGATGATGGATTTTGTATAAGTTAATAGGTTGTAGGAATTTGTGTTCGTGTTAAAAAAAAAAAAAAAAAGGGTTGAACTTAGAACTCAAACCCGTGTTTAATGCGTCTCAACTTTATAAGGAAACTTTATAATATGTCTTTTCATTTTCAAATAAATTTCAGAAGCTTAAGAGTGTCTAATACAGTGAAAGGTCGAAGTCGTATTAGAATTTCCACAGACCTGGGTTATGCAGATTTAAGCCTAGTATGGGATTGTAAATGCGTGCTTTTAGAAAAACCAGTAAATTTGTACTTGATAAACATAGTTATTTAAAATGTTTGTGTTTTAAATTTATATTTATATTTTGTGGGCTGAAAATTATTTGTTTCAAGTATTAGGGGAAACAATTATTAACTTTTTTTTTTAAAGCATTTTGGTATTAAATTTTTTTTAAAAAGAAGGGTTGCTTTCAACTAATCAATTTGAAAAATTCTTAAATTCCATTAAATGAGGAGATGAAATTTGATTTTTTGAGAGAGATGGTAGGAGATCAATCTTAATTTCTTTAAAATTTGTTATAGAGAGGAGTTGATTTTACGGGAATCCACTCTTGAAAGCTGATCCGTTCACTATTTTTTTTAAAAAAAAAAGAAATTTACGTGTAATCATTTACAATTCACCAGTTAAAGAAAATTAGTTAAGATTTTTTCGTTATCAGTTCCAACATTATTGAAATGAATATCAAACGGATCATTTTTTAATTTTTAAGAGGAATAAAATTTTTAAGAGGAATAATTGAGGATGGAGTGGAGGCATAAATGGTCTTTCTGGCATAGTTTTCCAATAGATTTTTAATTTTTAAGAGGAATAAAATTTTTAAGGGGAATAATTGAGGATGGAGTCGTGGCATAAATGGTCTTTCTGGCATAGTTTTCCAATAGAAAAAGCAGAAAACATCAAATGTTCTTGGTTAAATTATCAAAAATACCTCAAAGTCTTGAAGATTTTTTTTCGTTAAATTTATAGACGAAAAATGACATATTTACATATGTTTTAATGTTTTTTCAACGTATATGTTTAAATATGTTCACACAAGCAACAATATAAATGCAAAAATCTCACAAATTTAACGAAAAGAAACCTTCAAGGGTTGTTTTGAAACAAATTTCAAAGTTCAAGGTTAAAAATGAAACTTTTCAAAGTTCATGGATATAATTGAAACCAACCCCATAGTATAATTCAAGAGAATTTTTGATAATTTAACCAATGTTCTTTCGAATATCTTTAATCTACACAGCAGGCAGGAAAATTAAAAATGCAATGGAGACAGGTGCGAAGTATTGTTCTTTCGAATTTTTTCTCTTTTCTACCGAGTAGGCAGGAAATTGAAAATGCAATAGAGACGGAGGTTAGGTGTAATTTTCGAAGGAAGAAAATGTGAATCTGGTAAAAATATATACCCTCAACCTCAATTAAGATGAATCTTCTTCATCTTTGCTCATTGAACTAAAAAAATAATAATGAAACTGTGCATGTGTGTAACTTTCAAAGGCAAAAAATAAGAATATAAAGATAGTAAAGTCTTGAAGCCCTTATGATATGGAAGAGGCCAACGAATCTTTCTCTTGCGGTAAAATCACGTACCTATTTACTCCAACAAGGTTTAACGATGGAATAAAGACATTGCATCCTTGACCTATAGGTTAAAAGTTCTATATCTGCATGTGTTGTTGAACTCCCAAATAAAAAAAAACGGTGGAATGAAATGTAACAGAGCAATGTTGGAATCCCAACTAAAATACTATAATCTCAAGTAAATTAATTAGGGTTTGACATGGCATGCATATATCAGCTCTGAAGAAGAAGAAGAAGAAGAAGAAGCAGAAAAAGTACAACCTACTCTTACCCCAAAGGTTAACGTAACACTCTTCACATGGATTACATAATGAACAAGCTATTACTTTTCAACAGCTACACACCTAATGTTAGATCGAGAAATTACTTACTTAGAACATTAAGAAGAAGAAAAGAAAAAAAAAAAATCAGAAAACGATTTCAGATGAACTAACTAGATAGGGCATTTTAACAGATTGAACTCCAATCTCTGATTCTTCTTATTGTCTTTGACTAATTAATTTAAAACTGACCTCCTTCCTATGTAGATTGCTTGCTTCAAGTAATAGAGATGCTCTCAGCACATTCAAGGCCAGCCAGCCAGTGAGGCTACTCCTCTTCATCATAATCTTCCTCTTCCTCCTCTACTCTTGTGCTGAGATGTGCATATTGGAGAGGGTCAATTGCCATTTTGTCCACGTCAGAAAGAGGCCAGGCAGGGAATTCATCAGCAGCTTTAGGCTCAGACTCAGTAGTAGTTGGCCCGGGCTGCCCTGCCGATTCGACAGGCACTTCTGGTACTGCTGCTGCCACAGTCTTGGAGTCTTCGCTGGTATTGACGTCGGCATTAAGATCGAAGCTTTGGATTGCTTGATTGGTTTCACTGACTTCTTTTGATGTTTCGCTGGGCTCGACGTGATGCTCCATGTGCACATCTGGGTTGGGGTTCTTGTTCCTGTTTTCTATAGATGTGCAAGGGTCGGCATCGGGGTTTGGTTCAAAGTGGTCCCTTTCAGCTGTTCGAGCAGGCCGTCCTCGACCCCTTCCTCGTCCTCTTCCTCTTCCTCTACCACTGCTGCCATGGCTCATGTCATGCTGGAGGAGAAAAGGAAAAAGAAATCACTATCTCTATCCAAGTGTGATTCATCTTTTCAGTCCAATGAGCTCATTATGCATTTGATGACACCACAAGAATGACAATTACTAATTCTAAAGTTTTGGGTTTTCTGTTATGTCAAAGAAAATGCAATTTAGCAGACATTCGATTCGTTGAAAGAATAATTACCATCTTGCTCTTCTTCAACTCATCAACATCATTGCCCTCATCACCAAGGGGTTTCCTGATCAGATATTAAGCACGTTAAGTTATCTACCGGTCATGAAAAAATAGGAGTAAGAAATAAGTATATTATACCTCCTCTTTCTATCATCAACAGCACCATCAGAATGACCATGACCATAATCTGGAACCCGACTAACAATATCCCTCAGAAAATCGAAGACAGTATAGCTTTGTACACAGTGCTTTCTGTAATAAAAGTTCAGAAATAAAATTAAGAGAAATCGATATCCAAAAACATAACAATCAGATTTGGGGAAACAAATGAGGAAGGGGGAACAGCCGAACAAGGTATGTATATGATACCAATTATCAAATAAGGTTGTAGGGTCACTCAAGGAATTAACCAGTTAGATGCTAAAAGTAAAAACTGTAAAATTTCCTGAGTTTGAATGTATGGCTTTCACAAAACTTCATAAAACAAGGTCGATTAAAATAGTTATGCTCTTACAGGTGCAATGAGTTCATTGTCTTTGCTCCTCTTTGTAGAGTTATCTCATATGTACGATCACAGAGGTCTTGCAAGAATAGTTCCAATGCTTTAGCTGGTATTAATGTGAAGAAACATTAGCTATCATAAATTTCTTAAATGGAACACCTTATGACATTGAATACTACTGAATCATCTGTAATGTTTGCTTACAAACTAAAACGGGCACTGCCAGTGCTATCTTTCCAACATCCTCATCTGCTTGCATTATCTTCTTGATTCGAGCCTGCCAAATTATATCATTTATCAGATAATAATGAACTGAAAATCCAACCGCAGTTTAGGATTCAATTGAAAGTTTAAAGTTCACTTGAAATGAATTACCCTTCCTCACAAAAAACTGAAGAAAGTCTTTGAAAATTTCCAATATGTTAAAATTCCACAAATAAAAAACGTACAGCAAGTCAAATCATTAAGTAAAAGCCAAGCCATAATATGCCTAATTATGTATCGAAGGGGGGCTCTCTAGATCCTCAACAACGACCACCAGGAGAAGCAATAGCAATACAGTTTATATCTGGAGTCACCAATCATCTTTAGATCATAAGGACAAGCATGACAATCTACATTGAGCTATAGCAAGCATAGAATAATTGGAAGTGTCAAGCATAACATCCAACCTATGGTGATTTGGGAACTGAATATTAATTCATTCAGTTATTTTGACATCAATTCATAACATATTGTGCTACATGCCTACAATTCTTCACACGATTCCAAGAAATCATTGGAGTGACATTTATTGACGGACTGTGGATGGTAATAAAATAGAGATTGTTGAAGAATGCTCTTTGGAAGTGAATATAGTGTCCCCTTACGCATTCTATGTTGAGATTTTTCCTTTTTTCTTTCTTTCTCCTTTTCTTTTGTTTTTTTTTCAAGGACTGAGCTTTCATATAATACAAAAAGACTAAGAAATGTATGTCAATATGTCTATTGCAATGTTTTCAATGCCCTATAGAATGAAAACTTGGAGGCAATTCAATAAAAACAAACTGGTATACTCATCATAAGACCATTATGTAAGCCATCAAGATGTTCTCTCCTCACCACTTTCGAGTAAGCAAGCTATGAACCCTACATCCAAATTCTAAAAATTTGAAATTTTTTTGCAATCTTTGTAAACAAAAAGAAGAAAAAATTTCCAACCAAATCATTTATGAACTAATTAAATTATCTATAAACCTCATATTCTAGTGTTTCTATATTTGAAAAAGATAGCCAACATGTGTAAAAGAAAAGGCCAACTTAGATACTCAAGGTTTCAATATGCATGATCACGTCAGAAGATAAGTTTTAAGGATTGACACAAAACAAGTAGACAGACATCTTATAAGAGACTTAAGAGTCCAAGTAAAAAGTATGTAGACATGAACCAGTTCTAATTTATATGGAAGTTAGAATAGTACAAAAGGAGGGGAGATAAAGAATCAGCTCTTCAAAGCCTAAAACAGAGACAACGACAAAGACAAAGATCACACAAAAACAAAAAAACAAAAAACTACTGCCACAGATCAATATACTATTGTAATTACAGAAGCAATTAGAGAGAGTGTAGGGAGCACCACCAAAAATTTAATCATCTCCCGGATTTCTTGTCAATCTCCAGCTTTCTCCTCAAAAATTCAGAATTTAGGAATAAACATCTATTTGGAAATTGATTCTTAGTATAGGAAAACAAATCTACCGTACAGTAGTTGTTTACTAGTTTAGCAGTTAAAAATTCAAATTAAGAGGGATGTTTTGTTATAGGATTTTTAGTAAAAAATGTATATAAGATTTCAAAGCTTGGGTATAATGAAGAGGATTTTATGAGCCAAATAATGTATGCGGACAAAAACTAATATAAATAAGAATGTTACAATTTACTCACTACCATGAAGAACGTGTGAGAGTACTAGTAAGGGTTATATTAGGAATATTGGTATATTATTAGTAGGGACATATTAGTAATTAGTTAGGAGTGTCTTAGTTATAAATAGGGGAATTAGAGTTCTTAGAAAGGGGGAATGATTTTGGTATTGTATCCTAACAGAACGTTGAATATTATCTTAAAAAATAAGGCTTCTTGTATTGACACAAAACTAGAAAGGGGGCAACAGAGTTTGGGTTAATCTTTGTACTTTAGTATCTCAAGGACACAATCACGTCCTCTGCCTGTGCCATTTTGCCAGTTTTATTTCAGTCAGGCTCTTTTAAGCTTTTGGAGTTGCTATGTCGTGCTATGTTTGATGAGATTCTCTTTCACTCTCCCTCCCGTGTGAAATATCAATTGTTGTGGCTATGGGGGTTCTTCTATAGGCCATGGCATGTCTGGTTAGAGAGGAACAAAAGGGTATTTAAGAGAAGGAGACATGGTGGGAGGATTCTAGGTTCATTGTTCACTTCCCTCCCTCCACTTAGAGCTTCTTAATGCAATTTTTTCCAGGACTTCTCTCCCCATCATCGTTAACAATTGATGTGCCATTTTTAATCTGTTCTCTCTTCTTTAGCAGCCCCTTTATGTTGGCAGGACCAAAGGAAATAAATATTTCTTTTATATTAAAAAAAAAAAAACACTCTATCTCTGCAAGCCTAATCACTATGTATTACCCCCCAGCAGGACAAAAAAAGCCATAAATTTAAGCTTTAAAAGCACTACTGCGTCAAAACCAACCAAATATATGATATCAACGATGATTACATTCATTTCACAGGGTTATACAGTAATGGACCTGTAATGAATATTTAATACCATGAACTGAGCACGACAAGTTGCAGATGAACAAAACTACAGAGTTAGCTTAATTGACACAGACAAAATAATGAAACACGATTTATACAATAAAAATTCCCGTCATATCAGGAATACATCAAAACATTGCACGATACCAACCAAATGATAACAATGATAGAAAAAAACAAAGAAAAAGAAAAAGAAAAAGGATGCACAAATCATCGGACGAAATTGTACGCCATGATCTCTTCGCAATAGCAGAAATTGACAAACGAAATAAAATTTCCCTTCATTCGTTCAAACAGAGCAGTATTATCAATCCGATCGAAAGAAAAAAACCCAAGAAAAGAGAATAACGAACTTACAGCAGGAAAGCGGGTATCGAGCTTCTTCCTCATGGCGTCAGATTCGAGACATTCAAATGGATTAAAAACTATGAAAAAAAAAGAAACAACAGCAGAAAATTGCCAGAACTTCAGCAGAATTCGATTACCATTGCGATCAATCGGCAATCAACACAGAAATCTATCGAAGCAATCTCAGATCCAGGAGAATTTAGGGTTTTTATCATAAAGGGCTCTACGATGAAGAAATTAGATTTCGAACCCAGAAATCTGAAAATTGTAAAAGTAGCTCACCTTTTGTGAGCGAAAAGACTATAATGCCCTAATTTGATGACCTGGAATGGAAAGTGCAACCCCTCTTTGAGGAGTGTGATTTTGATCGTTCAGATTTATTTTGACGGTTCAGATTTTCTTGTAATTTGAAATATATATATATAATGAATCTATAAATTACCTTTTCTACATTAGTTCAATCAATAAATAAGTTCAAATGCCTTTTCAAAAAAAAAAAAAAAAAAAAGTTCAAATGCTTTATATATAACTCACCTTTTTTTTTCTTTCTAACTTGACTAAGATCAATTAGTCAAATATCTTCTAGGCTCAAATTTCTACCTATGTTTGAATTATAATACTAAAATAGTAGTATTTTTATTAAAATCTACAGTTCAATTCAGTAGAATTAAAGTCAACTTAATTCAATTGATTAAGATACATGTCATTGATTAAGAGACTATAAGTTTGATCTTTCCACCTCACATGTTGTTGAACTCTGAAAAGAAAATTAGTGAAATTAGAAGTTTAGAATAAAAATAGCACACTGAACCAAGATAACGGGCAAAATTTAAGCTTCTACTTTTTATTTATTTTATGTATAGGTAAAAAAAGTATAGTAGGTTTAATTTGATTAAAGTTTAGTATTTTGTTCTAATTTTAAATATTTTTTCACATAAGAGTCTTGTTAATCTTGTGTAGAAATTGTTTGATGAATCTGAATGTCAAATATTTAAAATTTAAATGTATGTAAACTTGAGAATCCTCCTTTTTTTTTAGTTCAATAACATTTTGGGTCGGAGGATTCGAACCTCTAACCTTTTGATCGAAGGTACATATTAATTATTGTCGAGCTATACATACTTTGGTCTTAAGAATCCTTTTAAAAAAAAAATTACTTGAGAATAAAATATTTCTTCATATATATATATATATATATTAGTCCAACAACATGTGGAGGTGGAGATTCGAATCTCTAACCTCTTAGAGCATATTTGGGAGTGATTTTTGAATGCCCAAAATCACTTTTGACATGCCCACAATTAATTCTCCTTCAAAATTGTGATGTTTGGCAATCATAGAAAGTGATTTTGGAAACATCCAAAATCACTTTAAGTGATTCCCGGTCAATCACTTGGGAGGTGATTCCCAAGTGATTTTGTCTTCAAAATGACTATAATTTCATATTTTAAAAAAATCCTACTTTTTGTGACGGGTAAAAACCTTCATCTTTTTATAAAAATTCATTAATTTCCATCAAAAAGCATGTATTTTCAAAACCATCACCATTGAAGTCATCCATCATTATTTAAAAAATGTCAAATTTTCTCTCTCTAAAGTTTTTATAATGTCTATGTCTTACTTTATTCTCTTTTTAACATTTTTATTCATTTTCTCACTTTTTTTCTCTCCAATGGTTTTAACTCTCTCTAAATAACTTTTTTTTATCTCTAAATTTTTTCGTTCATCTCTCTATAATTTTTGTATCTCTATAACTTTTTTTTATTTTTAATCTTTTACCTCTTGCTATAACTTTTTGCTCTTGAGATTTTTTGTCCCTGACTTTGAATTTTTTTTTTCTCATTAAAGTTTTTCTCCCTAAATTTTTTATCATTCTCTTCAAATTCTTTTGTATATCTCTCTAAATTTATTTCTCTATCTTTCGATTTTTTTGCTTTTTATTAAATTTTTCTCTCTCTAAATTTTTTGTCCATCTCTCTATAATTTCTATCCCTCCATGTCTTTAACATTTTTTTTTCTTTGAAACTTTAATTTTCTTTAGCTTTATTTTTTTCTCTCTTAATTTTTTAGTTCTCTCGGTATAACTTTTGTCTACCACCTTCTATTTTTTTTTTAAATTTCAAATGTAATACTCTTTTTAGTAATTTGATGATTCTAAAATCACCTTTGAAAATAAACATTAATCGTTTAAAAAAATACTTTTAATTAAATTTAAATCACTTTTACCATAGTGGAACTAAATATTAAAATGATTTATAACTAAAACTTTTACAAAATTAATTATAATTAAATCACTTAGCTTAAAACACTTATTTTAAAGTCACTCTAAAAAAATGCCCATAATCATTGAAAGTCACTTTTAATTGTATGAAAATCACTATTAAAAGTGTAGAACAAAACATTAAAATGATTATATAAAAATCACTTTTCATAAATCAATTATAAACAAATCAATTGTACTAAAATCACTATTTCTAAAATCATTCCCAAACATGCCCTTAGTTAAGAGTATATGACTTCAGTTGAGTTATACTCTAATTGACATTAATATATTTTGAATATATCATTGATCTAGATGTCAGAGGTTCGAATCCCTTCATTCCACATATTAAAAAAATAATAAATCAAAAGTGCGGCCCATAAAAGAGGGGGGAAAATGGAGTGACTCATCAATGTTGATAAAAAGAAGGTTAAAATACCATTTTGGTCAATGTACTTTCAAATGTCTAATTTTAGTACATGTACTTTCAATAAAGCTTAAAATTAGTCCATATTATTAGTTTATTGTTAATTTTTCTTAAAAAAAATTATTTTCTATTAGCTTTCTCTCTATAAAATTTGGAAGTGTGTTCACATTGTATCTTTTCTTGTATTGAAATTATTATTATTATTTAACCAATTTTGATAAAAAAAAAAATTAACTTCAAACTTATCGTAGGGATCAATTTTAAGCTTTATTGTGTGGGAGGATTCGAACCTCGAACATTTTGGTTGATGATACATGTCAATTACCACTGAGCTATGCTCATTTTGCCATCTAATATTATATAGAAAAGGTATTGTGTTTTTTAATAGGGAGTGCAAGTCGCAATTGGAAAAAAAGTTGATGAAACCAATTTGTATCGAGTTGGTTTGATCAATTTGGATAGAAAAAATATTGGCAAGTTTAGTTCTTTGAAGGATACTTTTTTTTTAAAAAAAGAAAAGAGAATTCAACTAGTTATTTTGTCTGGTTTGATTAAAAAACAAGAAAAGGTTTTGGAATTGATTTTCCATTTGGTTTTTTTCTTTTTCTTTTTTTTTTTTTGGAGCTTTTGCATTGATTTTTCAGTACTTTTCACAAAGGGATAAATTGATTACTCATCCTATTCAAAATCATTGGTCGCAAAATTGTAAGAAAATTTTAGGTACTATTGGAGTATGAATACTCTTTTTATTTATTATTTACCACGTCTAACATCTCATTAAAAATGATATGGGTCCATTAACATTAAAAAAATATTTATAAAAGCAAAATTATAGTGTAAACAAAGTGAGTATGATTTTATAGTAGTATTAGAAATTTTCTCCAAAATTGTCAAGAAAGCAAGTACTTTCACAACTTTTAAATTTTGTCTTTCCGCTATAGTCAATAAAGTGTTTCAAACAATCCCTCGTTGAACTTTTAGGGATGATAGTGGCATCAAGGATTTTTTTTTTTTTTTTTTGGGCCAAATTGAAATAAAATCTATTTGGTAAGAAACCAAACTAAATGTATGACAAAATTGATTGAATTGACCATCAATTTGACCAAAATTGAACTAATTGATTGAAATAAAGAAAATATATACAAATAAAAAAATGATGGATTATTATTTTAACTTTATATTTTATAAAATTGAACTGATGGATAAGAATATTTCCACTCAATCAAATCAAATGAATTTGATTAGTTTCAGCCCCGTTTGATAACCATTTGGTTTTTGGTTTTTGGTTTTTAAAAATTAAGCCTAGAAATATTACTCCCACCTATGATTTTACTTGTTTTGTCATATACTCTTTGCCTATGTTTTCAAAAATCAAACCATGTTTTGAAAACTAAAAAAAGTAGTTTTCAAAAACTTTTTTTTGTTTTTAGAATTTGGCTAAGAATTCAAATACTTTATTAAGAGAAATGAAAACCATTATAGAGAAATTGGGAGAAAACAAACTTAAATTTCAAAAATCAAAAACTAAAAATCAAATGGTTATCAATCGGGGCTTTCGTTAGTTTCTTTTTTTCTTCTTCTTCTCCTTTAATTTTATCTTTGCACTCCTAAATGGTACAACTAAATCTTCTCACAGAAACACTAACCTCAAGTAATGTCTTGCCATTTTCTTAAACTTGAAAAGGAGGAAAGAAATAGGAGAGGATGAGTTGTTGGGAAAGATTAAAAATGACTAATTAAATCTAAGGTATATAAAAAATAAATGACGTTGTACAATATTTTAATGACTCGAAACAAAACTTTTTACAACAACAACTAAACATATACATTGAATAAAAGTTAAAGGATTTTGTTTATGTATAAAAGTTATTGGAATTGAAAATTTTAAAATCAAAGTACGTCAAATCAAAGTACGAACTTCACCACATATAAAAGTTCGTACATTAAATTTATTTAAAATCTTAGAAGTTTAAATATTAAAATAAAAATAAAAAAATGTTGTCCATTTTCTTTCTTTCTTTCAATTTTTTTTGAGACACCCATTTTCTATTTAAAAAAATACAAAATTTAAGAATATAACTTCCAAAGAGGCTCGACTTTCTAAGATGATCCACAAGGCCAATTTCAAGTTTTTGTGAAATTTAGTGTTATTATTCCAATTCTTTTATTATTGTTATTTTTTTTTAAATAAAAAAAGAAAGAAAAAGTAAAGGACTCGTACTTTGTATATTGCGAAGCTAAAGGTGTGATGGTGGCTATGGTTCTTCAATCGAATATCCGTTCCCAGAAAAAAAAAATCAAAAATCAAAAAGAAAAACTTTCAAAAAGAAGAAACGACGTCGTAGAACTTTCAAATCATGAAAATATCCCAAGTCAATGTCCATGAAACATGAAATGCACACACGTTCGGTCTGACAAGTTTGTGGTTTAATAAATTTTGATATTTTATGTTTTTAAATATTTTGTTTTTGTTAGTCTAAAAAAAACTGTTTTTGTTTTCTAATCTTTTGAACGTGTAATATAAAAATATTAAGATTTTTAATTTTTGTTTTCTCTAATTTGCCTTTTAAACTATTAGATTGAAAAATTATATAGGAAAAGTGTTTGCCTCGCATACAAATTTATAATCAAGGGTTTGTTGGAATATTATAAATTTGGTAAAAATATCATTTTAGTCATTGTACTTTCAACTTTGTTCCATTTTGGTCTATGTACTTTTAAATGTCTAATTTTAGTCTCTGTACTTTTAATAAAGCTTAAAATTGATCTCCATGATAAGTTTGAAGTTATTTTTTTAATCAAAATTGGTTAAATAATAATAATAATAATTTTAATACGAGAAAAGACACCATGTGAACATACTTTCAAAATTTAGAAAGGGAAAACTAATAAAGACTAACTTTTTTTTAAAGAAAAATTAACCATAAACTAATAGTAGGGACCAATTTTAAGCTTTATTGAAAGTACATGGACCAAAATGGAACAAAGTTTAAAGTACATGGACCAAAATGGTATTTTAACCTATAAATTTTGAACACTCTTACAAAAATAACATAAAAATTTATAATCTGAAAAGAGGAAAGTAGTTTCGAAGTGTCAACGTGAACATAACTCAACTGATTAAAATATATATCCTCCACCAAGAGATCAGAGGTTTAAATCCTCACACCCTATATGTTGTTAAACTGATTTTTTTTTTTTTTTTTTTTTTAATTCTGAATATTAGTAAGTTTCAAACATTGTTACAAAAATTCATGTAACTTAGAGAGATTTGTTGGAAAGTTCTTTTTCCTATAAAAGTGAAATATCTTTTTAGAGATTTATTTGGCCAAAAGTCAATGTATGTTGTATAAGAAAGTATGACGTATTGACTTCATATAAAGTGCATGCATTTCTTTGATCGAGGTCAAGTTTGATTGAAGAAATGAGGGTTATTCTCTAGGAACAATTTGATCTTTCAACCCATGTCAAAATTTGATAACTATTCCACGTGATTTATTTCTTTAAGAAAGGTTGGAGAATGTTGTTTAGTGGATCGCTTTTTGAGAATATAATAAGATTAGAGATGTGGTGTAATGATTTAAATCCTCAACTTATAAGAGAGGTTACTAATGCTTAAACAATTCAATTATGTTCGGTTTGGTTCGTTATTCCATTTTTTAGTAAAAAAAAAAATTAATAACAATATTAGCCAACGACTTTGTACAAAAAATCAAGAAGAAACTTCATTTACAAAACATTTGCGAATTGTGGGTCCTACATTAATTTAACTCGATTCTCATGGGATACTTCCTTCTTTGATGGTTACTATTGGGATTCCATCTTGATTTGACCAACATGCCACCAAAGAGGTTCCATATTGTTAGGATTGTTGGGACTTTAGTCGCACTCCTAACAATCCTAACAATCTTCTCCTTGAACAAAATACCACCGAACCTCCTCTCAGATAGTCATCTCTATTCGTCTAGCTCTTATCTAGATAAACTCATTTTTTCCAAAGTATACCACCAGTCCGATAGAGCTTAACTACAGATCTCCACCATGACTACATCTTCGAGGCTCATAACTTCTTTGTTTGACATCCAAAGATTCAACCGACACAACTAAGTCAGAGGTATAACTCTGATACCATATTAGATAAACATGGAGTTTCATCTCAAAATCAATTAGTAATAAAATGAGTAATTCATATATCTTATAAAGATTGTGAAGTCTATTTACCTTTTCGATGTGAAATCCTCAACAATCAACAACAATGGTCATTCTCTTTATTCTAATTTGATTTTCAAAATAATTTTAATTACAATGATTTAAAAAAATTTACCATTTCTTAATTTTTAATTTTGATTGATTTTCATTTCTATTAAGTAAATCAGACTCGAATGATTTTTTTTCTTTTTCTTTTTAACCTAAAGTGCAATATTTTGAAAAAATAGTAAACACTTGTGTTTATATAGTCAGTTACGACATTTGCAATATTTTGTCACAACTCCCAAATTTTATTTTATGTTCAATACAAAGCTTGATATCTTTTTTGCGAAAGTTTTTATTTATATTTTATATTTATTATTTTTTTTCTGGCAAAGGAAAACTTGGCATTTTTTGGTAATAAAAGTTATACCATTCTACAAATTTAAATGTGAATTCTCACATTTTTAATTTTACAGATTGAGAGAATGTTCAAAATTACGGTCATGATATATATATATATATATATTAAAGTTATGATGATTTTTTTTTCTCATCTCCGAGCGTTGAAAGTAGGATTCGAAGAAAATTTCTTATAATATGGTAGTATAGGTAGTACTTCTATTAATTGGTTGCCACGTCAACAATCTTTGAAAATTATGTGAAGTCCACAACATTAAATAATTATTTAAGAAAAGAAAATCTAGTGTGAACACAAGGAGTAAATACTACGGGAGTACTATAAATTTTTTTCATAGAGTTCAAGGGATAAATCTTGAAAAACCAACCAACCAAATCAAATCGAAGAATATGATGACTATACCAAATTGGAGTTGAACATATTTTATACCTAATGAATTTGATTCAAATAGATGATATACAATTTTAACTTTTGAAAAAAGTATTAGGGTTCGTCTCCAACCTTACACAAACACATCCATTTATTTCAACTAAAATCGAACTACAATTGAACAAACCAAACAAAACTTGAATTTAGTTATTTATCACTTTAAGTTCAATTTTAGTCTTGTCACCTTAATAAAGGTTATTGTATACATAATGGTTAATTTTTTCATTAAGTATTTCTAAAAAAATTCAATTCTGGTCAACCTGAGCATAACTCAACTAGTTAAGTCATGTACCCTCAACCAAAAGATCAAAGATTCGATTCTCCCACCCCACATGTTGTTGATTTTTTATAAAAAAAAAAAAACTCCATGCTAAAATATGATGTGACTTCTATCTTATTGGATATAGCAACAAATACTTTTTCACTTACATATATGTCTATTGAATGAATGAATGGAAGACATCTACGTATATATGCTAAATTTTTATAAAAAGAAAAAAAAAACAACAAATAATATAAGATTTATTTTTTTATTTTTGCAAACTTCAACTTCAAGAACTTTAGAGACTTAAAAGACTCCAAATAAAATTTAAATACGAAAAAATGACTTAAATCCTATTTTTGGTTCCTCAAATTTTGAATTTATTCTATTTCAGTTCTTGAAATTTTAAAATGTTAAGTCTTCAAACTTTTAAAAAAACAATCATTTTGATCTCTGAAAAATTTAAAATGTCCATTATAGTCCCTAAGAAAAAAAAGATTGTTCTTGAACTCTTAAAATCTTTATCATGAAATGATGATTTATTAAAATTAAAATAGACATTTTGAATTCAAAGACCAAAATGAAAGGTACCAAATGAAAAATGCAGAGACTAAAATGAATGTTTTGAAAAAAATCTGGAAACTTTTTGGACCAAAATGAAATCTAAAACAATAATTTTATAAGCAAATCTAGATAATGTTTAAAAGTTGAAGATAAAAAAGAGTAAACACTGAAGTTGAAAACGAAATTAAATTTTAATAATAAAAAAGGAGGTTCTTTGAAAGTTATAATTTAGGCTCCGTTTGATAACCATTTAGTTTTTAGTTTTTGATTTTTGAAAATGAAGCTTGTTTTCTCTCAATTTCTCTACAATGGTTTTCATCTCCCTTAAGGAAGTATTTGAATTCTTAGCCAAATTCTAAAAACAAAAATTATTTTTTGAAAACTAATTTTTTTAGTTTTCAAAACATGACTTGGTTTTTGAAAACATAGGCAAAAAGTATATGACAAAACAAGTAAAACCATAGGTGGGAGTAGTATTTATAGGCTTAATTTTTAAAAACCAAAAACCAAAAACCAAATGGTTATCAAACGGGGCCTTAGTTTTTAGTTTTTGAAAATTAAGCTTGTTTTCTCTCAATTTCTCTACAATGGTTTTCATCTCCCTTAAGGAAGCATTTGAATTCTTAGCTAAATTCTAAAAACAAAAACAAGTTTTTGAAAACTATTTTTTTTAGTTTTCAAAACATGACTTGGTTTTTGAAAACATAGGTAAAAGGTAGATAACAAAATAAGTAAATCTAAGGGTGGGGGTAGTATTTATAGGCTTAATTTTCAAAAACTAAAAACCAAAAACCAAATGGTTATCAAACGGGACCTTAGTTTTTGAACTTTAGTTTGTAAAAATTTAATTTCTTATACTTTCAAATTTGTAATAATTTAGTCTCTATACTTGTAAATTTGTAATAATTTAATCCTTACTATAAATTTTTTTATCACAGTTAAGTGTCAATTTTTATTATGTAATGATTTAGTATTTGTAGCTTATAAACACATTTAGTCCCTATTTAATTTATGAATCTACTTATGTAAGAAATCTCATTAAATCTTAATAATATTTTTTACAATAGGGGTTAAATCGTTACAAAGTTTAAAATACAGAGACTAAATTGTTACACACTAAAATTTAGGGACTAAATTGTTATGAAATTTATAGTACACAAACTAAATTGTTAAAAACTAAAGGTTAAAGACTAAAATGTTATTACCATGCCAAAGTGAGTATAATTTAGCCGTAATTGACATGTATTTTTTTTTTTTTTTTTTATATTTGTTGTACTAAAAATACATTGTTATTACATAAAAGTTTAGAGGGAAAAAGTAATTTAAAAAAAAAAAAAACCTATTTTGAAATCATCTAATAAATAAATAAATAAATGATTGAAAATAATGTTAAAAGAAAATGGATGAAGGTGAAGACAAAAAAGGAGGAAGTTCCGGTCGGTTGGTGAAAGCAATACTGTCCAAAGGATCCAGTAATGCTCCGCCTCGCTTCCCGCTCTTCCTCTTTTATTTGCAGAATCGTTCAATTCTCTTCCATTTTCCATGTGTCTATTTCAACAGTTCTTCTCTCTCTCTCTCTCCCTTCTCTTTCGGATCATCCTTTGGAATCTGTCCCATTTCCCCCTTTCCCCAAATCCCAATTCCAATCTCGTTTTTTCGCATTCTACATTCTTCGCATTTTCCTTCAGCACCCATTTCGAGATTCTTGCTGTAATCGAGCTTAGTTTTCACTTTTGTAATGGATGATCGGATTGAAGACGATGAGCGGGAGGCATTGGCGGGGTTGAGCTCCGTCCCTCCTCCTCGGAAGTCTCATTCTTACAGCCAGCAGCTTCGAGCTGGCTCCGATCAGAAGCGTCACCAGATGCGCAAGCACAGTCTCGACGAGGACCAGATTCCGAAGGTCATGGAAGCGTATTACGATTCTTCTGATGATGATTTTCTGCCCTATTCGACGTCGTCGGCCATTGGAGGTGAGGAGTTTCTCTCGCAGAGGTTGGACCAGAATCTCTGTATGGACGGCGGCGGAGGTCTCGAGGATTCGCAGCAGTCGCAGGCATTGGCGGAGTTCGTCGGCAGCGGTGGCTCGACGGGAGTTTTCAAGGTTCCGATTCGCGCCGCCGTTCATCCTGGCCGGCCGACGTGCCTGGAGCTGAGGCCGCATCCGTTGAGAGAGACGCAGGTGGGGAAATTTCTGAGGAACATTGCGTGTACAGAGACTCAGCTGTGGGCTGGGCAGGAATGTGGGGTGCGGTTTTGGAATGTTGAGAATGCTTATGAAGCTGGTAGTGGACTGGGCGGGAGGGTGAGGAGGGGCGATGAGGATGCTGCCCCTTTTTATGAATCCACCAATACCTCGCCCACTATGTGTTTGATTGTTGACAATGGGAACAGATTGGTGTGGAGTGGGCATAAGGATGGGAAGGTCAGATCATGGAAGATGGATCAGTCTTTGGATGATATGCCTTTCAAGGAGGGGCTTTCATGGCAAGCCCATCGTGGTCCTGTTCTTGCCATGACCTTAACTGCTTATGGTAAGCAGTTTTTTCCCAAGAAAAGTCAAAAAAAGCATGTTAGAATTGGTAAAAGCAGAGGGTTCTGAATAAACTGACTATTCAATCGTCCACTGTTGCTCCTGAATGTTATGCAATTTTCCATCCTAGGAAGAAATTACTGTTCATTTCTTATCTATGTTGCTGTGCTATGAGATTTTCTTTGTCCTAGAAATTCTATGAAAACAAAAAAAACCAGGCAATTTTAGTGATGGCATGAATGCAGGAATAGGAGAAATCAAATGAGCCCACACCCCATAACCCATCTGGTATTTCTTCAATATCAGTTGTACTGTGGAGAAGACTGGGTTTGAAGATCTTAGATTCATAAAACCACCATTTTTCACTGAAATACTTTCTTTTATGAACCAAACAATGTAATTAAAAGGTATTACAAGTTACAAGCAACTTCGCTCCTACTAATTTTTGACTTACTGTATTCACTTTGATTTCACAGGTGACCTGTGGTCAGGTGCTGAGGGTGGTATTATTAAGGTCTGGCCATGGGAGGCCATTGAAAAATCTCTTTGCCTTTCATCAGGGGAAAGGCATATGGCTGCTTTACTTGTGGAGAGGTCGTATATTGACCTCAGGAGCCAAGTAACAGTTAATGGTGTCTGTAGTATAACTTCTCAAGACGTAAAGTGCTTGTTATCTGATAATGTTAGAGCCAAAGTTTGGTGTGCTGGGGTTCTATCATTCTCACTGTGGTAGGTACTCTCTTCAGATATTATTCTTTGTAGTTCAATGGTTATATTCAAATCCTAAACCTTTTGTGAATATAATCTTAAATAAATGATAGAGGTTTGGGGGAAATGCAATTTTTACTCTTGAATTAATATGGTTGTTATAATTTATACCATCAACTTTTAATTTGATCTATTTTACCTTTATATTCAAATAATTGCTACAGCGTGAATAATTTATTTCATCATTTTTCATTATACCACAACTGAACTATCCCTCTAAACTAGTATAGGTGTGGAACTGTTCACCTCACTGCTACTTCTGTGAAATTGTTATTTGCGAGGGTATGACTGAATATTTTAGTGAGTCTAAAATGAATACATTAAAAAGAAATAGGAGTTATTGTAAAGTTAAAAAAAGAAAAGGGAATTATAGGCTCAAAATTTGAGAACTAATGGCAAGCAAAAACAGTTGACAATTGAATTGACATTGCAGCACTTATTTATATTCAACGGTCATCGAATTAAAAGTAATCTAAAAGAATCAGTTTACCCCCCCCCCCCCCCCCCCCCAAAAAAAAAAAAAAAAAAAAACCATTCTATTGCTTATCCATGCGGACATGTATTGTTTAATTACCACCATCTTGTTTGTTTAACTTCTTTTCATAGCTCATTGATAGAGGAAAAGACCAAGCATTTTGTCAAATGACTTTCTTTCTCCTGTTAGGGAAGTAGAAATTTCTCATGGTTTCATAATTGCTGCAAAATTAGTCTTCATATCTCATAGCTAATTAATCTGGAAGTGAACTTTCTGATTAATGAGCATATCAGAAGTGAACCAAGCATCATGAATCAAAACCCACCTTTTATCCCATTTCTTTCCTTTGGAATCTTACAGATTGTGTGGGAGAGAGAAAGAAATGAACTTCATTCTAATTTTTAATGCTACAGGGATGCTCGAACAAGGGAGCTTGTAAAAGTTTTTAATTTAGACGGTCAGGCTGAGACTCGAGTTGATATGCTACAAGCCCCTCAAGATCAATCAGTTGAAGATGAGATGAAAGTAAAATTCGTATCCACATCCAAAAAAGAAAAACCACAGGGGTTTCTCCAAAGGTCACGCAATGCCATAATGGGAGCTGCAGATGCTGTTCGTCGGGTTGCAAAGGGAGCAGGGGCATTTACAGAAGATATCAAGAGAGTAGAGGCAATAATGCTGGCCAAGGATGGCATGATTTGGAGTGGATGCACAAATGGCATGTTAGTGCAGTGGGATGGAAATGGAAACCGGTTGCAAGATTTTAACCACCACCCTTATGCTGTTCAGTGCTTCTGTGCTTTCGGGACACGGATGTATGTGGGTTATGTGAGTGGAGTTATCCAAATAGTGGATCTTGAGGGGAACCTAGTTGCTGGATGGGTTGCTCACAGTAGCCCTGTGCTAAAAATGGCTGTGGGTGCAGGATATGTTTATAGCTTGGCTAGTCATGGTGGAATTCGTGGCTGGAACATGACTTCTCCAGGACCTATTGATAACATAATACGGACAGAACTGGCTGCCAGAGAGTTGTCATACACAAGAAAACAAAATGTCAAAATGCTGGTTGGCTCATGGAATGTTGGACAAGGAAGAGCCTCTCATGAAGCACTGATGGCATGGTTGGGTTCTGCTGTCTCAGATGTTGGCATTGTTGTTGTTGGATTGCAGGAAGTAGATATGGGTGCAGGTTTCCTTGCCATGTCTGCAGCAAAAGAAACAGTAAAATCTTCTGCACTCTATGATGGTGTATTGGAGTCTGATTGTTGTTAAGCTCGTTTCTCATCATCTATGTTTTAACATCATGATTTAGGTGGATCAATACCAGATATTTCATTAAAGGGAAGAAGTTAGAACCACGTTTTATTAACTAACTCATGAACTCAACTTGCTTGCTCCTGCAAGCTTGTTATCTTCAAGATATTTTTGGTATAGCTTGTGATGATGAAATATTTAGCCAAGTTTTGAAATCAAACTCTTTATGATGGAACCTACTAAATGCAAAATCTTGATAGGAAGATCACTTTAGCCTAATGATCTGTATGCATGCTCTCACTTTTCTCTTTCTTAGCTGTGAATGATCTATACCATCGTAGCTATGTATATTTCTCACCTGCATAATATATGTTTGACATTCTGATTATTGACAATTTGTGTTCAGACAAATTTCTCCAGTATCCTTTGAGTTCTTATACGTGCAAAAACACACGTTCCATTATTAAGTTGCATGAATACATTTATAGTCATTCAAAATTTGCTGCCTTTGCCAAAAAAAGAAAAAGAAAAAAAAATTGTTGCCCAATAACATTATGTCAACTGCAGGTAGGACTTGAAGGCAGTGCGGTAGGACAATGGTGGATCGATACCATAGGAAAAGCCTTGGATGAAGGGACAACTTTTGAACGCATGGGTTCCAGGCAACTGGCTGGCTTGCTTATTTCTCTTTGGTTAGCACTGTAATTTGAACATTAGATGTAATTATTCTTTTATAACATTTAGAATAAGTTGTCAGTTCTATCATACCGCTTAATGGAATTTCCTGTCAACTCTCTCACATCTGTACGGATTGTTTCTAATTGCATATGCTGATACTTTATGTCAGGGTGAGGAAAAATGTTAGAACAAATGTTGGAGATGTTGATGCTGGAGCAGTTCCTTGTGGTTTTGGTCGTGCAATCGGTAATAAGGTTTGTTTATCTTTCAGAAGTTCGTTAGTTTTCATGTATGGAAATTACTTGTTCTTATTCTTAATATCTTGAAAAACTGGCCTTTTATAGCCCTGAAGTGGCTGTAAAACTATCAAATCTGTCCGATATACATCTTTGAAGGTTCCCTACAACTGAATGTTTGTGGAATGCTTTGACTTCAAAAGAAGTCTAATAAGCAGCCTTAAAAATGTATCAAGTGTTGATAATTTTAAACATCAGGGTTGTTGTTAGAGAACTTGTTTGAGATAACACATGACAATGATGAAGTATTGGAATATTTTGGGTCTATCTTTTTACTTTGCGACATTTCATTTTCCCTTTGAGATGGCAATGGCAATGCTTTGGTTAGTAGAAATATTTCAATTATGGAATGACTTCTTTCAGTCGCAGTATTTGTTTCTCATGTGCTCTCTGATTTTCAATATATGACTCGGCTAAAACTGATCCAACAGGGAGGTGTAGGTTTGAGAATCAGAGTCTATGATAGGATAATATGCTTTGTGAACTGTCACTTGGCTGCACACTTGGAAGCAGTAAATCGTCGTAATGCTGATTTTGACCACATCTATCGAAACATGGTCTTCAACCGGTCATCTAACCTTCTAAATAATGCAGCTGGTATGGTGCCATACCTGTTTTTGTCTTGCTCTCTTGCCTTCTCCACATATTTATTTTGGCTGCTTTACTCTTCTGGCTTGCCGTTGGCCCTCTCTATTGCAGCTGGTGTCTCAACTTCTGTTCATACGCTTCGGGGTACAAATGTATGTCTTGATGATTAATGCAACAGCATTGTTTAGCTACTTGCCTTTTTACCATCCACTATGTTTATCTCTTGCTGGTATTTAGGTTGCTGCTGTCAATCCTGAAGAACCAAAACCTGAGTTATCTGATGCAGACATGGTTGTGTTTCTGGGTGATTTCAATTACCGGCTCTTTGGCATATCATATGATGAAGCCCGAGACTTTGTTTCTCAGAGATGCTTTGACTGGCTTAGAGAAAAGGATCAGCTTAGGGCTGAGATGAAAGCTGGGAAAGTTTTCCAAGGCATGCGCGAGGCACTCATTAGATTCCCTCCAACATACAAGTTTGAAAGGCATCGGCCCGGCTTAGCAGGTATACAGCTAAGAAAAGAGACAGATCTTTCCAACTATTGTTGGATTTAAGTATAGGATAGGGGAAGTTTCCATCGTCTGAACAAATTCAGCCAACCTATCATTCATCTTTATCAATCTGATCAATAATTCCCTCAAGAGGTTCATCATGTTGTCTGTGGTTAAACTTGTTAACATTCTTCATATACCTTTTCCAGGATATGACGCTGGCGAGAAGAAACGTATTCCTGCCTGGTGTGACAGAGTAATATATCGGGACAATCGGTCAGCTCCAGTGTCTGAAAGTAGTTTAGAATGCCCTGTAGTATCATCTGTTTTATTGTGAGTATAAGCTTTTGGAGAAGTTTTCTGTTGTTTCCTATAATTTTTTTTTAACTTTGGTTTTGAGATTCTGATGCACTTGCAGATACGAGGCCTGCATGGAAGTGACCGACAGTGATCACAAACCTGTCAGATGTAAATTTAACATTCAGATTTCCCATGCTGATAGGTCAGTGAGGAGAAAAGAGTTCGGAGATATCATTAAATCTAATGAGAAAGTGAGATCTATTTTTGAAGAGTTATTATACGTTCCGGAAATCATTGTCAGCACCAACACTATAGTTCTACAAAATCAGGAGTCGTCTGTTTTCTACATAACCAATAAATGCCTGAAAGATGTGGCTACTTTTAGAATTATCTCAGAAGGTCAATCCTCTATCAAGGATGAAGGTGACCAGCGCGATTATCTTCCAAGAGGCGCCTTTGGCTTTCCTCGGTGGCTTGAGGTATTGTCTTTCCTTTGATTAGATGTAAATGCAAAAGCAAACCAGTATTGTCCTAGGTACCATATATCTGTTTAGAGAAAGGATACAGACGCAACAGCTTAGAGAAATTTGGTTTTGGACTGATCTTCCATAGGTAAATCGAAATTTGTTTTTGACCAATCCTCTCCCATCTAGAGAATCAAAGGATAATTACTGAATTTTGTGGAGGATTTTATAATCATGCCTGATTTACATGAAATTATGAATATTGCATAATTTACAATTACAAGCTTACCTTTAAAACAAGTATGGTTCTTCTGAATTTCTGCCCTATGGCAAGCATGCAACTAATTTTAGGACGCTTACCTCACATTACTGGCTATTAATGATACAACTTATATATGTGGTTGTGTTGGCCCCTTTACATTTAAGGCAGCTCCAATTCATTAGGCACCTTCAAGGGGTTTTTTATAGCCCCTTTAGGAAGTTCTGTGGTCTCCCTTCTAAAATATGAAGTCCATGGAGAGTATACATGTGGTTGTGCATATCTCAAGGAGACTTTCTTCCCTTTGATATTTCTCTTACTCTTTGTTATTTCTAATTGCAGGTATCACCAGCTGCAGGAATAATTAAACCCGAACAATCTGTCGAGATATCGGTACACCATGAAGAATCCCATACCCTGGAAGAGTTTGTTGATGGCATCCCACAAAACTGGTGGTGCGAAGACACACGAGACAAGGAAGTTATGTTAACTGTCACCTTACAAGGAAGTTGCTCGACCCGATCAATCAGTCACCAAGTCCGTGTGCGCCATTGCTTCTCAAACAAGACAGTTCGCATCGACTCTAAATCCAGCAGTACTAAAAAAGCTTAAAAGATTCTTTGATTCATTGGCAATTTTTTTCTCATTTGGTCCATAGAATGCTCAAAAAAGTCCTTGAAAATCGGGAACGAAAGAACAATGATACTATGAGTTAGGTAATTGCATATTTTCAACATTTCTTAGGAAATCAAATTGTGAGGAATCTTTTGCAATTTTAGTTAACCAGTATGCATTTTTATGTAAATAGCCTGGCAACTGTTTTAGCCATCTTAGTACAGGTGCCACTATGCTCGGTGTCACGGGGCTAAAGATTGAGGTCCTAACACTCAGCGTATACTCTAATTCTCAGATTCTTTCCAGTCAAAACATACTGTAATTTGTAGATCCTTTCTTCAAGATTGTACAAAGAGATTCTACATGCATAGTACTGGTTATCTGCTCAATTAGTGAGATATCTCTTGGTGTCCCTCATTGATATTTCTTTCTTCCCTTTGTTAAAGATGTTCACCAATTTTGCCCTTTGACTGAGTAAACTTCATTTGATTTTAGCTCAACTAAATGTGTTGTAGCCATTTAAGATGGCTCATTTGCTGCAATCCAGGTCCTTATAGATCATAAATGTTAGGGTGTGAGTGCTGAAATTGTCTTATAAAAATTCAGGCAATTCATTCAATTGCTCGACTAAAAACTGATTGAAACTGACAAAATTGAACTGAACCGACTCAAATTCACTGAGAATGGTATTTTAAATTGATGGAATCGAATTGGTTTAAATAGTGACATTAGTTTTTTCAGTTTTGACTTACACCCCTAATAGAATGTTTCATTATAGAAGACTATCATGTTTATTGATCATGTAGTCCAGAGAAGAGAGTAGAAAAGCAAATAGAAGAATTACTATTCATTAAGTGAAAAAATTATTAATATCTGTCTCTTAGCAATTGTGGATGTGAATTTGAAAATTTGCATGCCTCTAATAACTACTAGATAGAAATTCAAGTTACTTTTGCAGCTTCTCTCTTATACATTCAACAGTGCAAAACTATCAACTATATTGTGAGTCTCCTCGAATAATTTCTCCTTAAACAATTGTATTGCACAATTAGGTGGCTGGCAAAATAAATTACCCATTGAGACCAAAAAAAAAATAATAATAATAACAAAGGACGACATAAAAGGCATTGTTTAATGAACAATGAATATTAATCTTTGAGGCTCCAACAAGAGCATAGCTCACTGACATAAAGTATGAGCTTATGACCAAGAAGTTATAAGTTCGAATTCCCTCACTCCAAATGTTGTTGAACTAAAAAAAAAAAATATTAATCTTTGAGACAGAGTCTTCATTTTCCTCTGCCTTTTTTTAAAGATATTTATTTTATTTTAATATGAACAAAAATATTAAATTTAAAAATTTATTATTTAAAGGTTAAAAAACACTTTTAATCCTTGTACTTTTATTAAAGTAACAATTTAGGTCTTGAATCTTGATTGTATCAATTTAGTCCCTGAATTTTCAAATTAGTAACAATCAGGTGTGAGCTTGCTAAGCTAGAGCTCATCCGTGTAAAAATTAGGAATTCCTCTTCCAACTCGTCCTGGAATGGACATTATGACAAAGAACAAGGAAGAAAACAAAAGGAGAAATTTTGTCCAATGATAATAAATGGTGCCTTCATATTGACATCCGATCCAACTTAGTAGTAAGCAATCCGCCAAAACCAACCAAAATAGTCCTTAGTGCATAGGGCAAAAACTTGAACTATGCTCATATGTACTTGTTAATTCGAAGTAGTATTTTAGTATAGAATAGAGGCATTCTAAGCCGACTACTGTGACTACATGTGCATCTAGTGCAATTGCTTCAAAGCAAGCTACCTTGACCATCTTTCCAAGAAAAAAAGAATCGACTAATCAAACACTGTAGGGGTAGACTGCTAAACATTTAGCCACGTGACTATGACCCTCGAAGCGATCTTCTTTAAGTGTCAAATTTAGCATCTATAGTTTAAAATTTATAACAATTAAGTCCCTACCGTGTGTCAAATTTTATTATATAACAATTTAGTCTTTGTAGTTTATGAACACATTTGATTCCTCATTGGTTGATTGACATATATAAAAAACTTCATTAAATTTTAATAATATTTTATCTTGATAGAGACTAAGGGTGTGTTTGGATTAACTTTTCAAGTGTTTAATTTTGAAAAAAAAGTCATTTTAAATGAATTTGTAGTGTTTGGCAACCACTCAAAGTGACTTTTTAAAAAATGAGTTTGAGAAATAAGCTATTTTAAGAGAAACACTTGAGGCCAAATTTTAGAAAACATGTTTAACTTGGAACCCCTCCCAATTTTTCATGATATAAGAAAATCACCAAAATACCCTCACACTACCTCCACTCACTGCCACCACCGCTAGCGACCACTTCGACGACTCCACCAGTGACCTTCATTAGTGACCACCACCAGCGACAACTCCAACGAGACGACCACTGCCCACGACCCGACCACTCCGACAACCACTATGGTGACCACCCTAGCACAACTCCAATGACCACCCCAACAACCCGACCAACCCTGACGACCACTTCAGTGAACTGCCAACGATGACCTAACCACCTTGACGACCACTCAAATTACTTGACCACCTCGGCGGCCACCATGGCGACAACTCCGACGACAATTTCAGTAACACCGCTGACGACCACATCGCGTGACCTCCTCTAGGGACCCGCCACCCTGGTGACAACTCTGGCCACCACCGACAACGACCACTTCAGCACACAATCCATCGACCACCCAACAACCACTGCGAACGACCACTTTGGTAACCAACCGGTGACAACTCCAGCGATTGCGTTGGTGACCAATTCGGTGATTCGACCACGCCAGAAATCCAATCACTTCGATGACAATTTTGGTGACCACCTGGTCACCATCGACGACAACCACCTCGGCAAAAACATCGACGACCACTCCAGCGACCCGACCACCTCAACGACCCCTTCGACCATCGGCCGGTCATACATGAGTGTTTTAAATTTTTTTTTTTTGAAAATGTTAGAAATACAAATTTGAACTTATTAGTTCATAATGTTTAATAGTCATCATTTATAGTAATCTGACATTAATATAAACATTTTGAGTGTAGAGCAAACCAAATAAACTTGTATATAAAAATACTTTTGAGAAAATGTAACCAAACATATGAGTATTTTTATTATGAATGGTTTTTATAAAAAATGCTTAAAAGAAAATGCATTTTTAAAAAACACTTAAATTAAAAGGTAATTTAAACGAGCCCTAAATCGTTACAAGTTTTAAACTATAGTACCAACATTCTTACATACTAAAGTTCAAGGACTAAATTGTTACCAATTTGAAAATATAATGACTAAATCATTACAAATTAAATTCCAAGAACTAAATCGTTACGTCAATAAAAGCATAAGGACTAAAAGTGTTTTTTTAACTTTATTTAAAGGTTCAATTACAAGTTTAGTCCATGAACTTTCAGGTTTGTGTCCATTTGGTCCCTAAACTTTCAAAAGTGTCTAATAGGTCCTTAAACTTTCAATTTTGTGTCAATAGGCCCCATAACTTTTAATTTTGTGTTTAATAGGTACCTGCCAAACTCGTAATTTTTAAAAATTAATTGATCTATTAGATATAAATTTAAATTTTATGTCTGATGGAACCTTAAAATTTTAATTTTGTGTCTTTTAGACTTGTGAATTTTAAAAAATTCGAAAGTCCAAGGACTAAGTTTGCAATTTTGAAAGTTTAGGGACTAAATAGATACAAACCTCAAAGTTCAGGGACTAAATGTGTAATTTAGCCTTATTTAAATTAGTAAATAATAAAATATTACTTTTCCTACAAATTATATATAATATAAAGATACTTCGTGATTTTTTAATTTTTAAATTTAAGAAATAATTAAAAATAAGTACAAAATGAGAACTTTCTACCCAATTTCCAAATTAGAGAACGGGACAAGGATAGTCATTAATCTCTAAAAATGATGGATGGCTACACTGCAATTTTAAAATTTTCACGAAGTGTTTCTTAACCCTAAAATAATTAAAAATAAGTACAAAATGAAAAGACTTGGCCTATAGTTTTGACTTTAGCTTTTGGCCAAATTGCCAATGACGTGATTTGATTAAGCTAATTTTCTCCATCAACTAATCATATTAACTTGTGTCAATATTTTGTTTTGTTTTTTTATTTTTTTTTCTTTGGTGAGTTCAACAACGTGTGGATAGAGATTCAAAATTCTAACTTTTTACTCAATGATATATTTCTTAACTAATTGAGTTGTGCTCAAATTGACAAATTGTATCAGTTTTATATATTTTAATGTGCCATGATATGGATATTTTAAATTTGTTCAAACTCGCAGCATTGAACAATGACATGTATATTTTCATAAACTTAGCTAGAATGTATATTTTCATTGAGCAAGAAAAACAAAATGTAGATTTCTAGCCTTCTTTTCTTCGTCTCTGCTCCTTTTGCAGCACTAATATTAAATTATACCATTTACCATAATTCCTGTAAATACTTGACCTCAGACCAATAATATATGTTAGTCGATCTAGTTTCATAAACTATAAAATTGAAAAGTAATCAGCCAGTTCAATTAAGTTCTTTTATCAATTTGGTTTGGTGGTTGGTTTTGTTGGGCGAGCTTTCAATTTCTTTCTTCTTATTAAGGTCTCGTTTGATAACCATTTGATTTTTTGTTTTTAAAAATTAAGCTTATAAACACTATTTTAACTTATGAATTTCTTTATTTTGTTATATACCTTCTACAAATGTTCTCAAAATACAAGTTTTGAAAACTAAACAAAGTAGTTTTTAAAAACTTATTTTTAAAATTTGGCTAAGAATTCAAATGCTTCCTTAATAAAGATGAAACCATTGCAAAGAAATGGTGAGAAAACAAGCACAATATTCAAAAACTAAGTGATTATTAAATGGGGCCTAAAAAGCCACTTTTGATCTCCACCTTTATTCCACCTTTATTCGAAACCATTTTGAGTTTGAATTGTTTATCCCCAAACCTTATGCATTCCAGAACTACATCCAGCACAGCTTGCTACAGTCAGCCATTCACATACCAAACAAACCTCTTCTATTTCCTTCAAAAACATATTTTTCCCATAAAATAAACAACTCTTCACTGGAAAACATCGCACTACAAAAAAATGCACAAGAAAGCACACGGGGTGATACACAGAACAAAGCAAGCATTTGACTAAATGAAGTTCTAAATCATTTCATATCCAGAAATCCTCCTGCTTTCTACTAAAACACCTCACACAACAGAGGCTGAATTTCCATGAATGGCAAGATCAACCATCATTTCGACCTGAAATATCTGTCTATATAAAGACTAAGGATTTGAGAGAGGAAATAGTACTTCTAGGAACTATGAGCCAGACAAAGAATCTCACTTCCATGACGATATACACTTTCCAAATCCTCCCAAAGAGGATAGGGGAAGGAAGAGGAGTTGAGTCAACAAGGCAGCACACACGGCTGGTCTATAAGGCAGAAAGTCCTGCAAGAGCAAGAGGAATTCAAGCACTGCACCCTAGAGTCGACAGGTAAAAAATCAGAACACGTCCTTGAACCAGATTAAGGGATACCGACTCATCGCGCTTCCTGGGTAGAGTTTTTTATTCTTTTTTCCTATTTTCTATTTCTCACACTCAAATTAGTCACGCATTTCCTATTAAATGAAAAAGGAGCAAGGAACAATAACTTGGAGGAGCACAATTACACCAATCAGCACCAGCAAGACAACACAAATAGTGAGACAACTTGTTTCCTTTGGGCTACACTACAGAAATTAAATTTTGTTTTTTTACTCTTCATCAAGGTTTCTGCTAGAGGGTATCCATGAAAAGAATAGGGAGTTTTTAAAGCTTAAACTCATCTAGTCAATATATAGAGCACATCTTTAGTTGGATTTCTTTCCAATTCTTCCTTGTTATTTTTCTTCTAATAAGATTACTACATCTCATAAAAAATAAGTCTCTGTCGATTGAGAGAGAGATCGGCATGACAATAACAGTATGATGCACGTTGAGATTGTTAGTCCTCAATCACCACAATCACTACAGCGTCAAAGGAAACAACATATCTTCATATCGACCAACCAAACAATAATGTAAAGGAAGTTTATATCGATCAAGAGTAGACATCAATCAATAACCGGCACGAGAGAAAACATCAATCACATAAGCATAGTAAATTAATAGATCTAAATGATCAAACCAAGAGATACTCTAAGGATCAGATTTCTAACCCGAATTACAAGAAAAAAATACACTATCATTCACATCAAATTGTATGTAGACAAATGATTTTGACACAAATATTATTCTTTGGTACATATTTCTTTCCAATAATGTATTTCCCATACCCCTCTAACATTAAAATGCTAAAAAAATCTTTATCAGAAAGGGAACAGAAAATGGAGATTAAAAAAGAGGGCAAAATTCACAAAATTCTAACCTTCCAGTAATACCCCTGAAGGCCATCCAAATAGCAGAAATCAAGCAGGGCATCACTGCGCACCACATCAAAGCAACAGAGCTAAAGGGAAAAGTTGCCACAATCATTCAGCCATTAGTGTATGAAGAAATCCGGGAAGCCATGTTAGCAACTTGAGCTTGCAATTGAGATGCCCTGACCTTGGCAGCTGTAGCCCGGTGGAAAAACTGCTCCCGTGACAACAACCTCACATTTCTCAAGTACAGATCAAATTGAATTGCTCCATCCTGCACAGCCTTATCCAATGAATATATAGCATCTTCTATTGCCAAATCTGAAGCAGTACACTCAAGCATTTGCTTTGAAAGCACATCAACACATTCAAAAGCATCATCTGCTTCGAAATCACTGCTGATCTTCCCCTCATTCTCCCTCAACCAAGCTTCCAAAACATCAGTATTCATCAAAACCATCTGCAGTTGCTGCTCCAAACCCTCCTTCTCATCTTGCATCTCTTTCAAACCTTTATTTAGCTCCTCTTCCCTCTGTCTCAACACTCCCTGTGCACTAAAAAGTCCTTCCATCTCGGCCTCCCTAGTCTTTCGTATCCCGACAATATCATTATGCACCATCTCTACAAGCTTATTAATTGCATTTCGTTTGAAAACTTCATTGGGATCTTCAGTATGTGACTGTAGTCGCGCAACAGAAGCAACATCATTACCACTACCATACGGCGACGGTGGGTAAGCCCTCGGCGGAATTACAGGGCGCGGGAAAGCGGCAGCCCCCATATTAGAAGCAATCGAAGAATTAGCACTATTACGCCCAAAACTAGAGCTAGGACTCGGAGAAGGACTAGGGTTATGGCTAGGGCTAGGATTCGGCCTCCGTTGAGAATAAAGTGGAGGGTCACGACCAAACATAACGCTCAAATTACGAACCAATTCAACCAAATTAGAGCTCGGATAAATCCAATTTTGCAAATAAGGGATCGAGACCATACCGGAGGGATTCACATGAGGATGAGGGCGCTTGATGATCATATCCCGAGTTGGGTTCACGTAAACGCAAGGAGGGTGCCGAGGATACGACTCCATGAGCCAAATAACAACCGGAATGTTGTAGGTAACGCCTTGGAAGGACATGGGGACGGTGCCGTCGGATTGCAGAAGGTTGACGGAGCGGCCATCGTTGTGCGTGAAAGTTGCAGTCCGAGGGACCAACGACGGGAAGGCGGAGGTGAGGGAGACCAAGTGCTGGCGGATCAGCCACTTGGTGTCTTCGGCGTAGGGAAGGGCGGAGGGGCCGCGCTGAGAGAGGACGGAGCTGAGGAATTGTTGGATTACCTGTGGATTCGGCGGCGAGGGATCGGAGTGAGCCGGCAACGGTACCATAGCATAGAGATTGACGATTCGAATTTGGAAAACTGTTGTGATGCTTCGATTGATTGAAGGATCTGATTGCCGGAGATGAGAGAGAGAAATCGGAGATGGATTTTTCTTCAGGGAATCGAGAATTGGGAATTTTACACTGACGAAGGAAAATGATACACAAAGGCAATGAGAGAGAGGGAGATTGTGAAAGGCGCGTGCCTTAGTGGGGAAGAAAATGAAATGGAAAAAATGAAATGGTGGACTCCTAAAAAATTAGGTTAAATTATAAATGGAGTTTTCGAGCGTATTACTAATGTCTTGACCGATTAAATTATGTTTGATTTGATATCTCTACATGCAATTATTTTAATAAAGGTCAAATTATTAAAAAAAAAATTATGAACTTTACTCATTGTTTCAAAAACATTCTTAATCATTCAAATATTACAATATTACCATTGATCTTTCATAAACGTTTCAACACTGCTCTTCAAGTAGAAGTTCATTAGAATATTGGACAAAAAATCAACATGACAATGATTGGACACTTGCTTTGATTAAATTCGAAAGAATGATATTTCACTTCGTCGACTTTCCATCCAACATTCTAACAAACATTTGCTTTTGGTTTAGGGTAATATTGCAACTTTTGAAAGAATATGAATATTTTTTCAATAAAGGATAAAGTTTAAAAATATATATTTTTTAATAATTTAGACTTTAATAAATGTGATGATGAAAATTTGAGCCTATATAAAATGTTTTACCTAGTGAGTTATTCTAAAAAAAAATTACTATCTCAAACTTTGAATTTTGTATCTATTTAACTATCATCATTCATACCATAAACAAAATATTGACTCATATTTTTTAAAAGAATAAATACTCACATCCAATTGTTTGTCACGTTATATATAGAAAAATTAGACTAGATGGCCAGAAATACACTTCTTTCTGACAAATTGTCCAACTCTAAATTTTAATGAAAAATGGCTGACGGTATTTAGGAGGGCCCACCATTTTCTTTCATTTCTACCCCTATACGCCCCCTTGATAATTGGATTATCTCTTCTCACTTTTTCGATTTTCATATTTTATTTTAGGATTATCTTTCTATTATCTTTTTTAATTTTAAATTATAATTATCTTTAAATTATCTTTTTAGATTTGTTACGTGATCTTATTTTACTAGAAATCAAATTTAAAATATTAAAATTTTTGTCCTTTTAATTCCTAAACATAACCATTTTCTTTGATTTGGCCAATTTTAAATTAATGTCACCTAAAATTTTCGAGAGCTTGAGAATCTAGGTTGAAGAGTTGTCCTCCCTACCAAGGTTCCCTATTGACCGCCATTGATTTTTATTAGTGTATTTGAGTCATTAGATATTGAAAATCTAAGTATTATATGGTTTTCCTTATTGAATTCGTCAAATTTAGGTATGTCATGGGTTTCATCATTAAAACTTCTTTAATTGCATCCCTTACATTGAGTACAAAAAAATGGATGGGATAATTGAAGTTGATAGAACACTTAGCTATGGAGTCGAATGATGATGATAGTATAAGTTTCGATGAGAGATCGTGCATGACCACGTTTGCAAACGATGATTGGAGATATCTAATTGAGATGGTGAAAGAAAATTTTTGAGTGTTTAGATAAATTTGGAGGTGTTGAAAGATTGGTTAATCTTCTAAAAACTAATGCTAATGGCAGAATTAGTGCAAAAGACCGTATGAATCTTCGATCTTTAAGTCCAGTGACCTTCTTTATGCGAAGTAACTCCTCTACGCTCGTGTACTTATGAGCTCGTGTGATGAGTTCTACATATGATGTAGGTTCTTTCTTTCCCAAAGACTTTATGAATCTTCAATCTTTAAGTCCATTGACTATAGCCATCAAAACAGCTCCGTCAGTGTATCCTTCTACTTTTAATGTCTCACTATTAAAACGGGTTATGTACTCGTAGAGTCTCTTTAGATCCCTGTTTAATAGAGAGCGAGTGTGTTTTTGGCTTCCGTTGTTCTCTTCCTCTCGGGAATTGTGTTACAAATGCTCGAGCCAATTCCTTGAAAGAGCCTATTGATCTTCTTTTTATCTTACAGAACCAATCTCTTGCTGGTCCCACTAGAGTGAATGAGAAAACTTTGCATCTGATTGCATCTTGTACTCCATGGAGTTCCATTCATGATCTATACATGTCCAGACGCATCACATGATCTTTTGATAATTCTCATTTATGAGAATTATTTGGCTTTTATACTTAGTTATTTTTATTATTTTATGTGTGTTATTAGATAAAAAGGCAAGCAAAAAGTTGGTTTAAATGGAATTATTGTTGGAAGCCTTTTAAATTAGCCTATTGTTTTAATCAATGTAGAACTAATGCCAAATATTCACTTACAATCAATTTTGCAATCACATATCACACATATGAACAAATTTAAAATACCTACCATACGAACTTTTAATTCTAAATAAAAATTAAAGTAGGCTCTGATACCAATTGAAAGAAATAATCGAATTAAACCCACAACGGAAGCGTTGGAATTGACTTTGATTTTATTTTCTCATTTTTATATGATTGATATGATATTTGGGAAGCTTTTTTTTTTTCTAAATGATCACGACTTGCTATCGAGCTGGTTTAGAGTCACCCAATCGTAATTTTCATTCTGCTTATTTAGGTTTAAAAGCCTTTGATCACATATCATCTCAAATTAGAGGTATGTAGGATTTTTGTTGGTGTATTTCTTGTTCAATCACTCATGATCCTACTTTGTACATAATATGCTTGGATTGATTTTGACTAAAAGCAAGTTTCCAGAGAGGACAAGAAACAAGAAATTACGTGACTGTCAAAGAGTTTCAATTCAGGTAAAGGGTTGGTGATTTTGAAGAGATTGTGAAAAATTCGTTTGGTTCAATAATGGACGTTGGTTCCAATTTCTCAAATCGAAATCATTTGTATGATTTTGTATGTGTCATGACGACTATCTTAACATGATGATGACTGTCTTAGAGTTGAATATTGTTGAAGATGGAAGGGAAATTGTTTGACATTTGACAACACCATCAAACATTTTCAAATACAAGGTATTTGCACATAATTTTATTTCTCAATAATTATTTCCAAGAGTGTGCATTGATTAGCTGTTTTTGAGTATAATGTATTAGTGGGGCTTAGGGAGACTTCATCTATGTAATAGTATAATGTAATAGTTATTTTGAATACAAGGTATTTGTTTATCCCCTAAATTTTGGGTTATTATAATTAAATATTTTTTATGATTAATGTTAATTTTGCTGGAAACCAACACATAAATTGATGAATTTTCTAGTTTCCATCAATTAACGTGTAATTATGTTTTTTAGATTTTGTAGTTTTTTTTAAGTTAGCTTTGTTTGTTTTTGAGATATTGTTTGTGACATATTACTAAATTTTTTTAGGTGGAATTCTATTTTTAATTTATCAATCTAAGAATATGTATCAAATTATCATTTTAGTTAAGTTAATTTATTATTTAGTTAGAATTTTAAAAATGATATATTTTCGATTTTCAAATCCATAACTAGTCCTTTATTTAAGATATTTTGTAAAAGATATGTTTGTTGTAATTTGAGTTCTAGATTTAAAATAATTATAGGATAAGTTTAGCATCTTGATTCAAATTTGTGGTAAATGGTATTTTCAACATTTAATAATTCAATTTAAAAATGAAAAAAAAAACCGTTTGGCTATTTTTCAAAGAAAAAAATTCTATGGCATTTTTTTCAAAACGTACATTCAAATTTGGCCGTTCTTGAATAAATTTAGATAGTTAGGTAGCCTGACTGTTCAGTTTGTCAACTATTTTACTTCAATATTTTCAAAAACAATAAATACAAGGGAAACAATAGAAACACTTTTTTTAAACAATTTTTGAAAACCATGATAAAGAATAGCTCATTTTTTAAAACGAAATCTTTGTTTTCAAATTTGTAATACTTTTCTTGATTTTTTTTCTGATAGGGACTCGAAATAAATTTCCCACCCCATTGCCTCTCTCTCTCCCAACCCTTTATTAAAAAAATCATTAACATATACATTAAAACTTTAAAAGTTGCTATCAAATTATTTATAAAAATCAATATATAAATCAATAATTTAAAATAGTAAATAATATAAATACTAACTTTTCATAAAACTATATAATTTAAACCTGTGTTTATCTTAATTTTTTTAAAAGAAATAATTAAAATAAATATAAAACAATAATTTTTCCCTATTTGGCAAGGACTGATTTTGTCAATAAAATACCTTTATATTTCAATTCATTATTTTTATATCTGTAAAAAAAAATTCATTATTTATATATATCAATATATTTACAAAGCACACTCTATTTTATAAAGTTTAAATTCATTACCTAACATAGTTTTTAAATTCTAAATTCAAATTTAAAGTTTTTCAATCACCAACCATGCGTGTTCTCAAGTATCGTGAAAACGAAGAATTCAGTAGAAAATATTCATTTGAATTTTCTACTGAATTCTTCATTTTCAAAAACACATTTTTGAATCAATAACCAAACAAAGCCTAAGTTTTCAACCAAAGGATTAGAACCCAATATATTAAAAGGGTATTTCCAAATAAACCAAGCCCTCACCTCACACCCAATTATATATATATACCGCATAATAGTGCACCCACACGTCGAGAGCTAACTATTGAAACTTTGGGCTATCTGGACAAACAAGATCAAGTTGGCAAGGGTTCAAATATCCCTTTCTATTTAACAAAAAAAAAAAGCAACTTTTTTCTTTAAAACTAAATAATAATCATATAGGGTTATATTAAAACTATGCAGCTGATAAGGATAAAATTCAAGGCACAGGAGAAAGATAATCAAATTATTAGCCACACTAGTTGAGATGCACCTTCTTCATTTGGAAAACTACAAATAAACAACAGGAAAAGGCCATAGTAACAATCAGGCACACATGTTTACACTTTTAACACTCCCATTCCCCCAAACCCCTAAGGAAATGGAGATGTTACCAGCTGCCTCGGCGCACTGAATAGGTCATTTCCTGCAAATGGGGAGGTCCAATCGCGCAATCCACCTGAAGAAGACATATCTTTTACCCCTCCCCCACCCTGCATCCCCAGTTCACACAGCCTCATTCCAGAATTGTTCCTCAACGACGAAGAAAAACCTGGAGACAACGACATCTCGCTCGATCGTCCACTTGGGCTATGCAGAGTCCAGTCTATTCTGTTGTAATCGCAATACGGCATCAAGCCCCCGATGTTCCAGTCCATCTGTGACAATAGCCCAGACGTTTGTGCTGCTGTGCCCTGGCTGAGGTTGGAGTTTGATCCATAAGAAGATGGGACTGCAAATGAAGACAGAGTTCCACCACCAGCTTTCCACAAACTTTGTGGTTCGGAAGGAAACGAGTGCGACGACGACGACGCATTCTCTTTTGCCCATGGTATGTCAAGCCCTGACGATAGCATTTCGACTGGACCAGACATGAATTGTGGTTGATTATGGACAGCCTGATGGTAGATCTGCTCTAACCTTCTGTTTTCTGCACCAAGGCTCACCCGGCTATGGCTGTGCAGCAATTTGTTACTTGGAATGATGTTTTTAATTGCTGGAGCGTTGTTTGAATACAATGAAGTTGTTCCGGGAAGCATAGGACTGGAGACAGAGTTTTGCAATCCGTTTATGGATTGAGGCTGGTGCATAAAAACTACTGGCTCTACTGGCTGCTCCGATATCTCTCGTCGTAGACTGATCGCTTCATTTTTGGAAGCACCAATTTGAGCCTCTGCCTTTACATATGGATGATGAACTACAGGCAATGGTGGCGTTGAAGTTGACGAAGAAAGGCCTGATCCTACAGCAGGCCATCTCTTCTCCCCTCCCCTTAGCAGCCTTGGTTGATCCGTCGTCTTCAAAGGCTGCTGTATGCTTCTATTGCCTGCTTCTAACCATGCTGGCACTGTCATTGCAGTACTATTACGGCTAAATTCTCGATCGTTTTTGCTCGACTGCATTGCAAGGACAGATGCAGACCCTGGCATTTCTTGAGCCCTTGGCATATTCTTTGTTTCACCAACTACTTCCTGATTTGACTGACTGACAGGTTCTTTCTGCTTTTGTTCTCTTAGAATACCTTCCGCCTTATCAAGATCACCTCCACAAGCAACTACAGCTCTTTCAACCTCTTGCTTTGAGCATTTGTACCGCGCTTCGAGAGCTGAGATATGAGCTAGCTCACTGCTAATATCAATCTTCAAGTTACCTCCACTTGTAAAATTAGCAGTGTCCTTGTTCCGGGCTTCTTCCTCATTTCCTTCAAAGAGCCAGGAGACTGATTCCTCTAGCTTACCCTCGTTTAACATGAGTGCCATGGTAGCTCTTTCAGGAGAGAAACCCATAGCAACCAGTTGCTGAGAAAGAGCTTCGAGCTTTCTAGACATTAGATAGCCTTTGCATCGTTCATGCAACTCCTGAGCCCGTTTCTCTTTCTGTCTCTGGTGTTTCTTCTCATTCTTTAGACGAATCTTCTCCCGCTTTTCATGGTCACATCCAGATGTCCTCTCCTGCTGGTTTGAAGAATCAACTGCCTTCTCTTTTGGATCCTCTGACTCGCCCGAGCAGCTACCATTGTTGGAAGACAGATCAAAATCAGATACCGTACCACGTGGACTGCTTGAGTGGTCATCTGTATCTTCCATATTCTGGAAGTGACCATTGTCAGAGTGCGGTGAAGAAGCGGCTAGTGTTGATGATATTTCAACTGTATGAAGCAATTCTTCAACTGGATTGTGAGCAGTAGTGGCTGCTGGACTCCTGTTCGAATTTTTAGAAGCAGAGTTTTTCAGAGCCCTCGGCTGTTTCTTAGCAGCAGCCCTAGCAGAAGGCTTATCCTTGGAGGCTGACTTGGATTTTGACACCGGCATCTTCCAAGATTAAGTACCTATTTACATAAGAAAGTGGGAATCAGTCATTCAGCTAACAATAATGTAAAAAACTGAAACAAAATAAGTTACAGCATACATTGAACCAGTGCAGAATATATGATAACATTGTCGAATTGATTGTACAAATAAGAAAAACAAAGTCCTTTCCATAGCCTTTTCACATTCAACACAATAAGGAATCCACAGTCATATTACAAATTAAGTAACTGAGAAAGAAAAATCACAGATGGTCTACTGGCACTATCAAAAGGTATTAGAACTAAAAATAATGAAAGAAATACTGAGTTTCATCTACCCATAATAAGAGAACAAAAATGAGACAACTGATCCCTTCCAATATGTAGCCAAGCCAGCTATGCAATCCTTAGGCATTCTAAACAAAATTAGCTTGACATAATCCACAAAATAGAAAATTGCAAGTATGTCACTGTTTATGAGAAACCACATCTCATAATTTACTTCAGATATAGTATTCTGTGTGTATATAAACGAAGATCCGTAACAGATAAGCAATTGCGGCATCTCTCTTTTTTCACTATGGAAGATTTCGTAGGCACCCAACCCAATTAGCAATTTTCAGCATGGATGGACAATGATGAAGTGAGAAAATAACATTTAGATATAAAGAGATACCACACACTATTCTGCATTCGTGGAGCAAAACTCAGAAAATGACATTTTTATTCAGATGAAAAAAGGATGAACTCCAAAACTTATAGTTATTACCTTGAATATGATAAAACGCGATGAGTTACAAAATGCATATAACAAATGATTGTTTACGAATTCTGCATGTTATTGATTTAAAATCTTTTCCCGACATCCAAGAAATTCAAATATTTCCTTGGATCCAAAATCCACAGAAGTTTTGATGGTTCTTATAAGAAAGGGGAAATAACAATAATTGGTATCTACGACTTGAAAATGTTGAAAGTGCACTCTGACAATCAATATATCTTCAAATTAGAATATACTTTTACAGGAACAAGTAGAAGAAATCGAAAAGAAAACAGCCCTTACGGATTTTCCACCAAAAACCGTTTTCAAATCCAAATATTAGAAAGAAGAATGATGAAATCAGAAATAAAGAAGAAAAAATCCAGAATCAATCAGGATCAAACAATTGGGGGAAAGAATAGCACGGATTCATGCAATAACATAGAAGCGGAGAAACTGAGGACATTAAACCAACAGGACGCATTTCAAAATCAAACCCGAATTTTCTTTAAAAAATCACCACACCAAGATTTGCAACACATTCATAAAAATGAAATCTAAAAAAACAATCAAAATCATTTCCCTCCAAAACAGAACCCCACCCCGTAAAAGAAACCACAACAGATCCACAAATCCACGCCCACCATCTCCAGCATAGACAAACAATCATCCAAAACCCCAAACAGTCAAACCTAAAAAATAAATCAAAAACACCAAAAACACAACCCTCAACAAGAGATCCCCATTCTCCACTCCAAATCCACACAAAAAAAAAAACCAAAATCAACAAAGAAACACCCAGATTCATCAACATCCTAAGAAGATCGCAAAGAAACAACAACAGAATCACAGAAAAACACAAGATTCAAACAAAGATCAAACAACAGATCTAAAAACTGACCAGTGAAGAGAATTCAAGGAAGAGGAAACGGAAGGAGGAGGAGGAGGATGAGAGATCGAAAAATGGTGATGACGACAACCGCGATGAGGTCGCCTTCGTTGTCCTTTCTCTCTTTTTTAAGCCTCTCGCCCTTTCTTTGTCCCTTTCTGTTTTGTTTCCTTTCGTTTACTGTTTTCACGTTCTTCTCTCTCTCTTTTTCTTTTTTTTTTTTCTTTTTTTTTTTTTTCAATCTCTTTGAATAAAATAAAAAAATAAAAAAATAACAAATTCTTTGGGTCAGTTTCGTACACGTGTGAGACAGAACGGTGGCGTCTGGATTTAAATGTCGGTTTGACATTCATAATGTTTTTCTTAATTATTATTTTTTTTTGTTTTTCCAAAATTTTAAAATAAATTTCGATGGATTGTTTTAACTTTTTGGGAGAGATTCATTTCTTTTTATATCTGTTTTAGTTTCTTTCTTTCTTTTTCTTTTCGAAAGTGACCCTGTACTTCGATTTGTAATTCAATGAATTATTATTTAAAAATCATTCCATGTAAATTTATTGCCACACAAATGACGGAGTAAAATTTATTGTCTGAGAGGAGTGAATGTACGAATGTACTTTCTTAAACTAAAATAAATGAGTTGTAATAAAAAAATTAAAATAAATGAATGGGTGAATTCTAATAATATATTTATTGATTTTGTGACTAAATATTAATAATAGTAATTGTTGTTGCCAAAATTTGGACAGGAGAAATCTCATTTGACCTCTACGTGACAATCACAGTGAATTTGCATTCTTGAGAGAAGAATGCGGCCTGCAAGACAAGAAAAACCTGGACACCGGTGTGGTGTAGGGCACACATGCTCTGATGCTTAAGTCAGATAGGGTTTTGAGAGAATTTAGGAATTCTAGGAGAGTGTTGTAAGCTAGAATGAACTTATCATGCTCTCCCCCTGATGGAGAGTTTAAGTAGCTTCCTTCCTAGGACTTTTCGTGGGTTTCCGTCTTCGAATGGGGAGAGGAAATGTCGAATTGGGCTAAACCGAGAGCACATGAGCTATGAGGGACCGAGGCAAGGCCCAAAATTGGGCCTTGCCAAACTAGTTGGCCTCGGCCGAGGCCGACCAAGGGCTTGGGCTTCAGCCCAAGCCCGTTTCTTCATCCCTTCTCATCCTGGGTCGGTCTCCTATCGGTTTCGGTCCATTTTGACCTCATATTGGGCTTCTTTCCTTATTTGACCCTTCATTGCAGCTCTTTAGCCAGCCTATTCTTGTTGGTTCAATTTCACCCGTAACAGTAATATCTACTTATGAAAAATACTAAAAAAAAATTCAAAGTTTAAAATTAATAAAAGTTTTGTTTTTTAATATATAATATCTTTGATATTAGATTATAATAAGTCTATTGATTTCATTCACTTGATTATATATTTCATACATAACTTTCTAATCATAATTGAAGCACACAAAATGGGTAGATAGTGGACCATCTTTGATCACAAGTTGTAGGAAATTAGTCAACTTTGTTCATGCATGGATTTTTTGTTATCAAATATTTAGTTAAAATTATAAGTCATTAACTTAATTGTTATATTTAAGAAAGTATAAAACTAAATTGTTACATATTAAATTACGAAAACCTAAATGTTATTCGGGATAAAGTACATAAACTAGTAATATATTTTAACCCATACTAATTAATCTAAAATTCATGTTGAAATCATATTATATTCTTAACTCATACATGGATTGTTACCAAGATTTTAATTTTCCGTCGACATTTTCATATGTTCATGGATTCAATATCAACATGAGGGGTGAACATACATTTCCTATCATAAGAAAATGATGGAATATAGCAAATATCAACAAAATATCACTATTATGAACCAAATATTAATAATAAGAAATTTAAACCTATTTCAAAAGTGTGAAATGTTCGTTTGTTAATTTAAATATTTTTATATGTTTTTTTTTTAGAAATATCAATCGACAATGACATTTTATCAATATTCTCATAAAACTGAGGCCTCAATATTTATATGGACATCTACATTAAAAACCTTGATTGTTACATCCATTCAAATCTTCAAATATATATTTTTATTTTAAAAAAAATGTAATTATGGAAATCCGAACCTTCGACTTCAAGGAGAAAGTATTGGTGCATTAACAATTGACCTATGCTCGTGTTAGTTCAAATGTTCAAATTAAGCAATCGGAGCTCACCCTTATAAATCTAATGATAGCTAGTTATATCTAATGTCCATATAGTTTTTCATAAATTTGATAGTAATAACTACGAGTCTATTTGGAATCACAACTACTCCATAGTTTAAAAATGGTTTAAAATTTAGGATTTAAGGCTTAATTATAATTACTCTTATAGTTAAAAAGAGCAATTTGTGCATTTTAACTCATATTTAAAAAGTGGTTTAAGATTTAGGATTTGAAGGTGTGATTGTACTCAAATATTTTTTGTTCTTAAAAATTGTGTTTGTTTTCTCACCAGTTCCTTACAACAACTTTCATAACTTTTTTAGTCAAATATTTATAAGTTTATGGCAAAAAAAGTTCACAACAATTATGTAAATTAAAAAATAAACATTTAGCGCATTTTAAATAAGTTAAAAGTTCTCATTTATTAACATTTATTTCACTTGTCAACACAAATTTAATTCTTTTTTTTTTTTTTTGGCTTGTTTTGGTAGACCCAACACTAACATAACTATTAGATTACATGGGGTTCCATCTCAAAATCAATTGACAATGAGAGGAGTAGCTCATGTATCTTATAAATTGTGAAGTCACTCTTCATCTTTTTGATGTGGATCCTCAACATGCTTCCTCAAGATGGTGTCTATTTGGATATATCATTCTTGAATATGATGCATTTTTGGGTTCACCATTCTTAGATTGAATCCTAACTTTTGGATCGAATATCCATTTGGGTTTAATGGACTCTAATACTATATTAGATTACATGGGGTTTCATCTCAAACCAATTGGCAATAAGAGGAGTAGCTCATGTATCTTATAAATTGTAAGGTCACTCTTCATATTTTTTCAATGTGGGATCCTCAACAATAACTCAATTATTTAGACATTTCTACTTTCTTGAAGAGCTATTTATTTTGCTAATATTTGTAAGGTAAAATATAATACTAATGATGACAAACTCTTGAATATATTAAAATATCAATGAAAATATCTCAACAAAAATTTAATACTAATTTTATAACGCGGTAAAATTCTTACCATCTAATTTGTTGAGCTATTTATTTTGCCAACTGGTCTAATCAAAAGTGTAGTTATTGTATTTTATTTTAAATAAATGCATCAGAATTTTATAAAAAAAAAAGGAAAATAAAAATTTCTGGAAGCTTCCGAGTTCGACGGCGGTTTAGAGGCTGCGAGTTAGGGTGTAAGAATCACAGCCGACCAATCTTCCCCTTTAATCCGCCTTGGGATGTTCCCATACATAGTCCACCAAGATTTTTTTTTTTTTCATTTTTTAAAGGTTAAAATAACATTTATGTCCCTGTACGTTCAGCTTTGTTCATTTTAGTCCATGTACTTTCAAATATCAAATTTTAGTTCATGTACTTTCAATAAAACTTAAAATTGGTCTATACTATTAGTTTATGATTAATTTTTCTTAAAAACAGTTAGTCTCTATTAACTATTCCTCTATAAATTTTGAAAGTATATTCACATGATGTATTTTCTTGTATTAAAATTATTATTATTATTTAACCAATTTTGATAAAGATTAACTTCAAACTTGTCATAGAAATCAATTTTAAGCTTTATTAAAAGTACATGGACTAAAATTGAACATTTGAAAGTACAAAGATCAAAATAGAATAAAGTCCAAAGTACAGAAACCAAAATGATATTTTAACATTTTTTTAATTATTCATTATTTTAAACGTTTTCATTAAATATTTCAATTACTTTAAAAACCTTTTTAATTAAATAACAACGATCTTTTGGAAATTAAGAAAAAAAAAATACATGTTGAACTTTCAATCTTTGAAGCAATTGGTTGGCAAATGTCACATCACTTGGTTTATATTTTTAAAAATTAATTTATTTTTTAAAGTGAGTTGTGATTCTTACCTCCAAATTTTTTTTCAAAGAAGCTTTTGATGATCTTAATTGATTAAAAAGAAAATTGAGAATAGTCCAATTGAGGTGTCCATGATTGCTTCATTGCACAAAAACGTATACTAATTTTTTTCACACTTGCTATACTAATTTCCTAATTTAAAATTTTGATGGTTGATTTGTTAGCCGTACAATAACAAAAATGACAATTGACAAACTTAAAAACTACGTCGATGAGGTGTCAAAATTATTTATCTCAAACCTTAGGGGAGAAAGGGGAAGATTTTGTAATCAAATATAGATTTTTTTTTTTCCATTTTCACTCTTGTACGTGAACAGTAAGTCGATATAGGCCTTAATTTTTTTTTTTCTTTTACAAACCCAATTGAATGTGCTGCACTAACACTAGCCACCTTGATGCCCCTCCTTGACTCGGGTTACAAGCTTGTATCATCGAACTTATCGACCTTAAACTTTTAACATCATCAAGTTGAATCCTAAGGTGCCAATTCGAGCATAGCTCTCGGTGGATAGACACCAATTACTATCTCAAAGGCCGATGGTTCGATCTCCCAACTCCACAATTGCTGGACTAAAAAAAAAAAGGTTGTAATGTTGTAACCTAGTTAATAAGTAGTAAAATTAATTGCTCATCAATACCATATTAGAAAATTATCTATAAACCAACTACTATAAATCATACACGATTTTTAACCAACAAGAAACTCAATAAGTCACAACAATATCCAACCTCATGTACAAAAATACTTGAACCTAACTACAAAGTCAAGCAAGTAGAAAAGTATACTAACTTGGCAACAAAATACTCATCCAGCTAAAAAAAAATCTGCAGCAACTAAAAGAACTAGTAACAATAAAAATAGTATAGCCTAACAACAAAAATGCTTGAGTCACAAATCTTTAAATAAATTAAAACATAACTTGAAGATGTTAATTTCACTATTAGTATAACTGGTTGAGTGATTAAGGTGTGTAACCCCAAACTTCCAGTGACGATTTATTCAACGATATTTTTATATAAGAAGTCGCTAATGACAATTTTTTGCAACGTTAAAAATTAATCTTCACTCACAAATATATGTCGCGTTGCTAAAAAATCGTCATAAAGATTAATTTTTTAGCGACATCTTATATAAAAATGTCATTGACAGATTAGGTGTAATTCAATTATTTTTGGAACCCTAACTGAATGAGTGATTAAGGTGTGTAACCCTGAAGTTTAGGGTTACTGGATCAACCGGATGAAATTAATGATTAAACTTGACTCATTCAGTTATTCACAAGAGTAAACAACTATTTTCCTTTTATATCTAAATAATAAAAAAAAAAATTGTTTTTTTTTTTTTTTTTTTAAACAATGAAAGCTATAATTTCATTTATGAAAAATCAGGAAGGAAATCACCACATGCATAACATGTTACATAACTGACAAACTACAGACAAACTAAAGTCATACCCAGAACAATCAACGATAAAAATATCCGTCAATATGTCGATATATCCATAAATTGAAGAGTTCGACATGAATATTGAGGTTTAATTGATATCTTCAATATCTTTTATAACCCATAGAACATATCAATATAAATATAAATAGCAAGAAAGAAATCTATAACTTAGTTTGGAAGTAAAAACAACTTAATTATTAATTTAAATAATATTTTAAAATTTTATGATTTACAGAAACATCCGTCGATATCGTTATTTTATGGATATATTTGTAAAATTGAAATCCCGACATTAATAACATCGATCATTTCATCCTTGGGAACAATTTGCCACAAAATAGAAATGATGATACTTACAAAATTCCATTCCATGCATGAATGCCAGTATACATTTGAGCATTCAGATTTATCATTTAGAATGAAATGAAGTGAAGACAAGTGCATTAATTTTTACCTTTGATTTTCACCCTTGCACGAGTTACAGTAGTAAACTTCTGTAATACATCTGAACTAGCTCAAAGCATGGAGAAGGTGGCAATTGGCTGCTATTGACATGATTCAGTCAATGAAGAATGCTGCTTCCTGTAATGACACATAAAACAGTTGAAGGCTATGAAGCAAAGAAAGGCATTTGCTAATTATGTACTAAATTTGAAGTGAGAGGTATCCAAGGGGTCCTGATTTGGCAAACGGCTTGAGATGTTGGAAGATATCGTCCAAAGTCTTAAGGTCCAAATACCCATAAGAAACGTAATAATTTAAACCATTGTTTTCTCAAGATTAGGCCCCAGTACTTCAATTATAAAAAAGATTAAAAAACATTTTTGGTCTCTGAACTTTCATGGAGGTAACAATTTAGTTCCTGAACTTTAGTTTGTAACGATTTAGTCCCTTACACTTTCAATTTTATAATAATTTGGTCTCAGAACTTTAATATCTAACAATTTAGTCATTGTACTTTAAAATTTGTAACAATGTAGTCTCTATCATGAAAAATATTGTTAAAATTTAAGGACACATGTAGATTGATAAACTGATTAGGGACCAAATGTGTTTATAAACTATAATACTAAATTGTTACATAATAAAAATTTGCACTTAATTTTGATAGAATTTTTCACGATAGGGATTAAATTTCAGGGGCCAAATTGTTACAAAATTGAAGTACAATGACTAAATCGTTACATACTAAAGTTTGAGGACTAAATTGTTACTTCCATAAAAGTTTAGATACCAAAAGCTATAGAAAAATTGAAATTGAAGTGACGGGCTACTAATGCCTCCAGCAAACATAGCTGAACAGAAAAATCTATAAAAAAACAGAACAGACAGAAGTGGACTGACAAATGGTTCATCAGTTATAAGGACTGAAAATATTTTTATTCAGTTAATTATCATTGATGGTTTCTGTTTTTCATCCCAAAAAAAAGAAAAAACAGAGAAAAAGAATAGGCAAAATTGTAAACAAGAACAGCTAGATTATGGCATTGGTTTCAAATTACACAAATGTTGCTTATAATACAGATAAAATGCGCTATTGACAAGTCCAAAAATCAGTTGTTCTAATGCCACATGAAATATGTTTCGTAACAGGCATGGTAACTAGAAATTCTCACCATTCTAAAGCTTCCATCGCCCGAGAAGCAGCCAACTTAGAAAGTTGAAATATTCCATCAAAGTTTTTTTGGTCCATGAACTCCTCATTAAATATTGCATCGGATAAAACTACCGAAGATGCTCCTTGTCTGATATAATCCCCTATTGAATCTGTACAGATTTGGAAGTAACAAATGAATTCAGAATCAGCTCAAGTTATATCAACTGACTAGCCCAGAAAACAGAAACAGTGAACTGAAAAATGAAAAACATGGCACAAGAACACAATCTCAAAATTACCTTGTTTCAAGATAACATAAATCTATTTAAGAAAGAACATAAGTTATAATATTGTCAGTTATCTTCTTGCTATTTTTACAATCTTCCTCGTCAGAATATTTGAGCATATATCAGGAGTCTTGGCTGTCATGTCAGAAGTGCACAAAGAAAAAGTCATGACAAGAAATGACATATTACAGGAGTAACATCAGAGATCGTCTTACACGAACACCATCTAATAGCTGTAACAAAACATGTCCCCAACAATTGTATAACTTCTCTAAAGCCGAAGCACCCAAAAAATAGTCACCAAGGTATTAACCCGATAGCCTTCCCACACAAAATGCCATGGATAATGAGTTGAATAAAAACAATTAGTGGAGAGAGAGGGACGCCATTGGTAGTTGAAGAGATTAAAGTGTTATACCATATCTTCATAGTAAATGCACATATAGAAAAAAGCAGTGATTTTAAAGTAATTATTCTTAAGGTGCTTTATTCCACACCCACATTTGTATTTCTTAACTATTAATTATTACATACACCGACATAGTGTTGACAATAAAATGAAAGGTGCAAAAGTCATCCCAAACTAAATCTACCATTTAGCATACAAAAATCCAGCTACTCAGCTTCAGGCAAACCAATATATATAACCCAGCTTTTATTGAGAAAAAATGATAGAATACAAGAGCATACAAAAAACAAAGCCCACAGAAAAAGAGGCAAACTATAAAAGGGCCTTTAGGCAAACCAAAATATCGACTTATTAGAAAGTAAAGAGCTTTCCTGACTTCATCCGCCTACTGCAAAACCACCATACAAACATATAAACAATATGGTCTATACTAAAATCTATCCTACACATGAAAATTGAACTTGGGAGTTACTGGATATTAATGCAAAAACAAGTGAAGTAGGAGTTGGAGCTTTAGGAGCAAAGAGTTTAAGTTGAGTACTGACCAATAGTTATGCCTTGAGAAGCAACCATGGAAATATGAGGAAATGGCATCTTGAGAGCTGATATATATTTAATACCACCTAATGCAGAAACTGGATAAACCTATTTTTCAAGATTAAAAATCAAAATAAATCGATAAAAAAAAAAAAAGGCAAGCTAGAACCATATTTTGAAGTCAAAACCAGATGCAAGCAGAAGAAAAAATTTAAGCACTGAAGAACGTAAAGCAAAATAAATTACTTGCATTAACCATACTCTGCGTTTTTTTTAATATCTATGAATTTATGTTCCTTTTTTTTTTTTCCCAATTGAGTAAAGTACAATTTTTATCACGTTCACTTGGGATAAATGCAGAACTCTAAGAATTCAATTATATAGATATAAATTTCTAGTCTTCCAAAGAAATGTGGTAGTTCCTTGAAAACTGTTATGTAAATGAGGTATACTGGCCATCTATCTTAGAGGAATAAGTAGTGAACGTGGTGATAGGAAAAGATAACTGATTATCAATGACCCCCTTAAACCAGACAACAAATTTACTTTAACAATCTCAGCGCCAGCTTCATATGCAGTCAGTACCTGTAAAGTATACATATCAATAAGTTACAACGGTAATTTGGAAGTTTCAAAAACTATTTGCGGCAGAAGCAATGATTTTCATATGTAAAAAGAACGAATCCTAGGAAGTTAAAGAGAAAAGAGCCAAAAGTGTTATGCAATTACTTCTGTTGGGATCATCACACCAGGTGTATACAAGAATTCACCTTCAATATCATCCATGATACCCTGCTAATCAGTAAAAACAATCTGAGAGAAGAAAATATCTTTACAGTCTCTTCTAGTTGGACTCCAAGATGAAAAATCACGATAGAAGGAAAACATGGAAAAAAGGATAAAGAGGTTTCAACATATACAATTAAAGTTCACTGCGATATATAAGCAAAAAAGTAGATGTGGTATACGGGTCACCTATCAATGCTTACCTTCACCATAGTAGGACTCATTATAAACTTGGCTCCAGCTTTTACAGCATTCTTTGCATCCTTAATATTAAGAACTGTCCCAACCTGCACAATATTTGGGAATCTTCAGAAGAACTCAACAAGTAACCATCCATCATTTATGAGGTTGACAAGTTGCATTTTGGTAAGCATTTAGAGTAAAGCTAGTTCACCCTAATTCATCAAAGGCTCAAGAGCAAAGGCTTCACAAATTTTGACCTAGTTGTACCAAGGATATATAACAAACATTAAAAGATCACCGACAAAAGGCAAAGAAAATAATTACTCCCAATGTTTTTGTAGGATAGTCTTGCAGCAACTGCTGTAGAACCTGTTTCAAATTTTATAACAGAGAAAAAAAAAATGAAAGAATGAATAAGATAAATAATTACAATTAATAACATCTACAATAACAAGAAAAATATTTTCTACAACAACCTCAAGCACACCTGGCGTCGACATAACAATCTCCAGCTGCATTGTGACAGAAGAGGAAAAGAAGTCAGAAACCATCAACCAATTCATGGAAGGAAAGGAAAGAAAAAATAAAAAAACCATTTCAATAAAATTTATATGCTATCGTCACTTACTATGATTATTATTTTTCATGCACTTACCACTTACAAAAGCATCATCAGGGAAATTTCTTCAACCTTTTTAAATTCTACTAATCATTTAGAAAGCATCAGCGATAAGAAATCATATATCAAAAGAATATTTGAATGTATCAGTGAATATTATTCATTAACCAATTCCAATACCATTTTCATTTTCAGACTAATTATAGAAAATGAAAACTTTAAATTAAGAGCACTCACAACTGATACTCCACCATTTAGCGCAGCGCAAGCAGCACCCAACGCCAGCTCTGCACTATAGTGAATTTAAAAAAGAATTAAAGTCCATACTAAGGCTCTAGATAACTCTCGACAAATGATATTGAACTTCTTGACAATAATAAACTTCGGCAGCCTAGATTTTTTTGGATTAGAAAAAAAAAAATGAAGGTGCGTTTGAGGGGTCTCTGAAGGAGGCAGGGAGTTTGCCTCACTTTGATACCTTTCTTTGGATCCATATCATTAACACTTCCTGTGGTCTATCTTTGATCAGAAACAACTAGTTGGTAGCTCCTTCATCTAAACCTAGACTATTTCCATTCCAAGTCCAATATGATTTCTTACTACTAAAAAAAAACTTCTGTAATGATTTCCAAAACCTAGACTATTAGTTCTTAGTACCTGCTGGCCACTAAGAACTAATAGTTCAATCTCGTGAAGCATAGAGCTTTAAGAGAATCCAGTACCACCATATTCTAAAATGCAGAAAGTGTTACATGAAAATGGGTTACCTGTTAGCTCGAAGGCAAGCAATGACACCAGAATTGTAAATTGTTCTCAGGGTCTTGTCTTTGGGAGATACAGATAGCTGGCTAGAAGCACAAAAAACTCTAAAGCGAGCAAATGCAAAAGGGTTCCAACACCCTATAGCAGGCAAAGACCACATGCTGACGCTCCTAGAAACCAACATGTACTTCAAATATAGTCCTTCTGGTCGTTCGTTTATAAGCAGTGTTTTATCCCAGCCAATCAGATACACTGATGATGATGGTTGTTATGTCATTAGTCATGGATTCAGGGGAACATCTATCATAGTGGACAAAAGTTATAATATTAACTGAAGTGGAAAAGCAAAGTGATGGACAATAAGATACACAAAATACTCGCAGCAAAAAAGTTATTTGTAAGTTGAAAGTTGATATGACAATTATAAGTGTACAAGCTGCATATTGTTCAGGCTTAATTAAAGAAAATGGACCAGAGGACAAAATTCTGCCATCCAACTTTATGGATTTAACTAAAGAAGCTCATGTTGAAACAAGCAAAAAATTTAGGCACAAGGAATGCAACCACTGCAAACATGCTAGCATGAGAATAATGTGAAGTAGCACAAGAGGAATACAATAGAATCAAGCTCTAACATATTTTTAAGAGCAGTTAGAGAAAACACTGTTTCAGTAAAAAGTGATCAGAGAGAAAAACTTAATAAACAATGCAAATAAAGTATAAAATTCAACATGAAAACGATTATGGATAGATAATGTACACAAAAATATGTACATGACCTTATCTAACATCATGAATTTATAAACATTTGCAAACAATTTTCTGTAAAAAGTTGTTCCAAATTTCTATTGCCCCTTTTCAAGTGCAGGGTGGAGATTTTTGTTCAATGTTCTTGGCTTCTCTTTGCATGTTCTTCAATATTTCTATGGGTTCATGTATCAGATTTCCATGACAGAAGATCAGGAGGATGTGCTAAGTAAACCACTATATTGAGAGCTTCAAGGTTCTGTATATTTTACTCAATTCTCACCTCTAAATCATGTTTCTTAGATAAGAGTATTTTGAAATTGTTTCGTGTGGATGAAGATCAATTGGGGTTGCGCTTCTATAAGCTCCATTGGCTAATAGGTTTGGGAGTACCTCGCCTTCCTTTGTTCTTTGCTAGTATTTTATTCTTCGTATATATATCTATCTTTTTCATCAGAGAAAATAATAATACCAATAATAACAAGATATACAAGGAATTACATAAATTTTATGAATTCGAGAAATATTTGTAACCAAACTAGAGGAAGTCTGCGGAAAGGCAAAACAGGAAGTTCGGATGAAACCTAGGTAGTTAATATAAAGACAACGATTAGGATATCCAAATGAATTAGAGGTTCCATAATTATTGTAGTAATTTACACTCGCTCAAATGGAGAAGCTTCTTGTTTGCAAATTTGTAAAAGCAACTACGTGGAGTCTGGAATTGATCTTTCCTGTATCCATCTTGTCTTGGATTGTCTTTTACCTTTTCTTTTCTTTCTTCTCCTTTGTTTTTCTTGGTAAAGAAAAAATGATAACAAGCTGCATGGGTTTGGATTTTTCTCTTTTATGATCTCGGACAAAGATCCACACTTGAGTCAGAAAACGACTGCTTATTCTTCATGGAGGAGCAAATCATCTAAGGTTGAGCTCGAAAAGGCATATTCTCTTGTAGATAACAAATATCCATTACCTGCTTCAAGTATCACTTGTAGTTCAATTTGGCACTGGGACTGCAATCTTCACGTGACACCAAAATTTTGCATGTACTTGGGAAGCCGTGGTACCATACTTCAACAAAAAGTAGGAACCAGGACAACCCACATCTTCACCTCCTAAAATGTGCTTCTCAGTTGTGAAAGGAGCTGAGAGTTTATTGATATATAGTGTCAATGTTCTAGATCACAACTTGTCTCTATTCATATTGGAGGTTACAAACTATTGGTAAATGCAGGTGGAAACTTAGGTATTTGAAAGTTTGACGCCAATTAATTACCAGTAATCATTGCAAGAGCATACACCTGCTGTGAAATGATGAAAACGATTAGAGTCTCTAATGACAATCTCCTTCTTAAGTAGCGTTGAAGCTAACTTCATGAAATTATGACAATCCACACAAATTCGGATGTTTTTCATAATCCTTACAGGAATACCAACGCGACACAAGTTATTGTCATTCATTACAGAAAAAACCAAAGCCAGCTTCTCGCTATGATGATATAGTTGCTCCTCCTTTTGCTCTTGCTCCACATCATGCAAGGCTAAGCTTGTCTCAGGCACATAACCAATCTCCTTTAACCTCCCAATTAGTTCTTCAAGCTCATTGCATATTACCTCTCTCTGTGGATGACGGCGACCTCCAGATGCAAACTCATGTACTTGATTTTCTATTTCTACCCAACTTAATCCAGGTTCCTTTCTCACTCTAGACCCTTTCATTTCCATCCTAATTATGTCTGCTTCATAAAAGCTACCACTGAAGCAATATAGATTTGACATTTGAACATAAGCTAAAGAATTGCAAGGATCTAACTCTTTCAATTTATTAGATGCTAATTTGGCCAATTGTGTTGCACCATGCTTCCTACATGATCCGAGGAACGAACTCCAAACAACAAAATCAGGTTCCATAGGCATTGTACCTATAAAATCTTCAGCCTCTTGAATCCGACCAGCTCTCCCCAAAATGTCAACCATGCAAGCATAGTGATCTAGTTGACAAACAATACCATAATTTGCTATTGAATTGAAAAAGCTCGTTCCTTCTTCCACGAGGCCAGCATGGCTACAAGCTGAAAGGAGAGAGACAAATGTAGTAGAATCAGGTGGGACATTCATCCTTGAAAAAAGCTGCAAAGCATTCTCAGCTTGCCCATGGACAGCATAGGCCTTCATCATTGTGTTCCAAGAAACCAAATCTTGACGTTTCATTTGATCGAATACTTTCTCAGAGGAAGTAATTGAACCACACCTCCCATAAGCATGAATCAAGGCATTGTTAAGGACAATGTCATCCTCAGACATAGATTTAATTAGCAGTGAATGATATGTTGAGGCATGCTTCTCGGCTAAAAATCCAGCACAGGCCTTTAATACAATTGAAAAAGTGTGTCCATCTGGAGTTAAGCCTTCTTGTCGGAACTTATGAAAAAGGGAAAGGGTTTTCCCAGGGTCATGTTCTACAAAAGCTGTCATAATGCTGGTCCATAAAACTATATCCTGATTATATCCTGCTTCAACAAAAAGCCTATAACTATCTGCAATGTCCCCTCCAAGTTCTGCATATGTTTTCACTAATGCAGTAATTATTTCAACTTCTGAGATGAAAGCAGTTTTAATTGCTTGACAGTGTAACTCATGACAAAACCTCAGACCAAGACCAAATTCATCCCAACTGCAGAGACTTATGGAAGACAAAGTGCTTAAAAGTGTTGCACGATCAAACCCAATTCCTTGACGATTCATTTGCATAAATAAATAGATAGCTCGGTTTCCAAGTTTCCGGAAACAAAACCCTGCAATCATCGAGTTCCATGCTATAAGGCTGGGATTTTCTATGCTCTTGAACATAGTCCAAGCATCATCTTTAGTATCATTAAAAGCACCACCTTTATAGAAACTCTTGCTATACATGGTAATAAGAGCATTTGCAACATAAACAAAGGCATCTAAAGACGTTTTCAAGGCAAACCCATGTACCTGCCGCCCACGTTCACCGTCATGCTCACCAAATGAGGTAAGCAAACTTGCAACTGTAAACTCATTTGGCTTGTGATCTACCAACATTCTCAAAAATAGAAGGAAGCACTCATCGACATGGCCATACTGAGAAAGTCCCGATATAAGCGCAGTCCAAGAAACAAGGTTTCTCCTTGGCATCTCATTAAATAATTGGTAGGCATACCTTAATTGGCCACATTTACAGTACATGTTAATAAGATGATTAGTAACAAAGAGATCAAATGAGTCCATAGGATCCCAGGACATCATGTAACGGTGCAGTCCCATGCCTTCTTGGAGGCAGCGGAGGCGTGCACAAGCATGGAAGAGATAGGCATAGGTCTGGCGGTGATGAGGCCATCTAGAGGAGTAGAACAGTGAAAGAGCCTGCCTAAGGTGGCCGTGCGTGGAGATCCTGTGTGCATCCAATAGATAGCCATTATCAATATCTTCTGTCCTAAAAGGCACAATATCGCCTTCTGCAGCCGAACTCCAGTACCTAAGGTGGGAACCAAAAGCGTGCTTACTTGGGTATGAAACCAAATTCCGTTTGGCAAGAAATGGACAATGAATCGTGAGTTTCATGAAGTCAACGATCCTATCTACCTAAATAAGCAGATAGAACGTTATTGTACCACTCAGGAATTTCAACAAATATTTAGAATGCAAAACTCATCACCTCAATTTTCACCAACACATCAACGCAAAAAAAGAAACACTTAAAAACTTCCATAGAAGCATCCCCAAAATTTTACTTCCACGAACAAAAACATAAAGCTACAAATTAACCTTTATCACTGACATTCTCTTATCTCGATAAGCGACTTAAAGATTCAAACTCAATAAATAACAAGGCTCTTCTCCAACGTTCTTCCATTCATTACAATTACCATATGAACACGCCATTCAGGTTCAGCAGACGAGTGGAAAAAGTATACATAAACCATACATACACGCGTACGCGCGCGCGCGTGTATATATATATATATATATATATATATATATATATATATATGTATGGAATAAACACTGAAGAAAGAAGTACAAAGATATCTATATAGTTATGAGCTCGAAATACGAAGAAAGAGAAAAGAAGTGGACTCGGTAGCTAGGCCTGAACATTAGCAAGCAAGCAAGAAAGAAAGCAAAGAATTGAAGGAGTTAAGGAAGAAGACCTTCAACAGACACTTTGCAGAGAAGATGGCATTGATTTGCGAGCGCTGAGGGAGACAATGATGGACTGGCTGGAGTTGCTGGGACTGGCAGTGAGCCGAAAGAGCTGATATGGGCCGCCGGACCTTTTGGGTTTAATTGGTTTGGGCTTCAAAGAACTAGGCCCACTAGCTGCAAACACGGCCTTTTAGGTTTAACTTGGTTTGGCCTTCTAGGAACTAGGCCCATTTTCTGTAAGCAGGCCTTTTGGGTTTAAATCGATTTGGGCTTCTGAGAACTAGGCCCACTTTCAAGTACGGCCAGCAGGGAATGAGGGAGGGAGTGAGGGAAAATCTTTCCCGATTAGCTAAATGGGGACGAAGATGGGAAATGTATTCACATCCGCCCGCCCCGATTACTTTATTTCTTTTAGTGTGTGTGTATACATATATATATCCTAAATTTAAACTTTAATGATTTATTATTTTATTTTTCTAATTTTTTTTTAAAAACTCTTCAAATAGAAATTCATTATTAGGAATTAACAATTTAAGTAGAAATCTTCTATAAAAAATTTATTTAATCAAAAATAAAAATAAAATCATTCTTCTTAGAAAACCCAATCCCCACGAATTTCCCACAAAAAATTTCCGCCCCGATTCTCATGAAATTGAATGGAGAATTTCACGAGGACGGAGAATGAAATGGTGGCATCCCGATCCTGCCCCGTGGACATCTCTATTTATATATCTTTCTTTTTTTTTTTAAAAAAAAAAACCATTCTTTTATTTTTCACTTTAAAATTTAGCCATTATTCTTTCTCAAGATATATATATATTTTCTAAATATAGGGATTTAAACTTTCCACCTACATGTTACTAATGTTTTAAATATTTAATCCATGTAAGTGATGTTTAAAGAAAGATCTTATTTAAAACTTAAATATTTATACACAAGGTGGCACAAATTAAGTTATTGACCATTATTTATTTAAAACTTAGATTTATTTTGTTTAATAGTCAGTTATTAAATGTAAGACCATATTTCTTGCAATATGTAATTGGATAAAGTATACACTTAAACTTGCTTATAATGAAGTTTTTTTTTAATGTCAAATAATTAATTGCCACATTTTTTTTTTCAAATGCGCTAATTCATTAGCTTTGTATTTTACATATTCACACAATTGAGTTCTTGGGTTTTTGAAATAGTGAAAAATGAGGAATACTGCTTGACTCAAACTTATTTTTGAAAAATCAAGGCATTTAATTTCTTTTAATACAACAAATGTGGAGAAACGGAGATTTGAACATTCGACCTTAAAAGAAGTAAATGACTTAACCATTGAGCTATACTCATATTGGTGAGACATTTAGAATTGTTTGTTAGCAAAAAGTCAAGAAAAGGAATCACACACAACAAATACACATATCCCTTTTACAAGCATTTGATGACATTAAAACAAATCCGATCACATAACTCGCTCGATTGCTATCGATTCCAAGACACCTAATTATCTAAGTCCTATTTTCACTCCAACTCTAAAACAACTGTGAATTAGCCACCTCCTAATTTCATGAACACTGTTTTTTTTCTTTTTTACAACACACAACTTGACTAAACTAAAGATGTAACTTCCATATCCAAAAACTCAACCAGATTCCTAACAAAGCCTCCTACTTCCAAACTGTGCATGGCAGAAGGAACTGTGACTCAGTTTCTCTAAATGCCATTAAACTAAGAAGATTAGAGAAGTGAATTTCACCATTACCATCCTTCAATGGCAGTTGTTATATGTGTTATTTGTTATGACCAAGCAGCATGAAGACAGTCCTCCCATGAGCCATATTTTGAACTGAAACTGCCACCGCCATGTCGTTGAGCATACTCCGAAATGATTTCTCGAGCGCACACGTCCCATGTCCTGGCAACTTCACTTATAGAGAATGGATGAGGAAGGCTTCGGACAGACATGTTGAACTTTTCCCTTGCCTTCAAGGATAGGTCTTCACAATCTGTTGGACTACAAAAAAGTGAGGTTATAAGTTAAAAGGATTAAATGTGTTATGGTTCCGGATCCTTAAAAATTTGAGGAATTGAAAATTGAAAGTCAAAGGACCTATGAATTATGAGTAAAGTTCTTGTTAAAAACACTTCTTGAAACTATTTGAAATTATAAGTAACCTTCAATAATTATATTTTGGCTATTCAAATGGATATATTGAGTGGTCTTAATTGGCTTATAAACATTTTTAGTCTGACAGTTGAAAGACCTATAAATTTTGAGTAAAGTTCCCATTAGAAACACTTCTTGACATATTTGGAATTAATTTACAATAAGGTAACCTCAATAATTATATTTTGGCTATTCAATGAACATATTAAATGATCTAATTATGACTTGTAAACTTTTATTGTCCATGAATAGATAACAACCTGTTGATTCTAAGAGATTATAGAAAGGCTTAAGATCTAAAATTAATCAAGTTATAGCCCCTTCTTTAATCTTCATTCTCCAAATCAACAGAGTTGTCCAACTCATATTCAAGATCTTTAAATGTATACCATAGATTTGGATCTCCATTGATTTTGATTCTCTTCCATACATATATCTATTCATAATTATCCTTCAGAAAGAAGTCTTGTTCTTGAATAATTATGGGTTAGCGGAGAAGGACATTTTTTGTAATTTTGTGTGTGCGCCCTTTGGCATTCCTTGTGGTTCCCAGAAGTTAATAAGAGTTCATAAAATATGAATCTAATAAAATAGAAAATCTATATCAAAGAAAAAAGGCTCATCTAAGAATATTATTATGAGCAACAGTGAAATAAGAACTAGCACATGAAATTTCTTGCTATTATAAGGATTGAAGTGTAATGTGACTGCAAAAGGGAAATAAGAACCTCAAATATAAAAGCTCAAATCATGTCGTGGTCATATAGGCAGATTCGTGCTAAGGATAAATCTTCTTACCAAGGTTCCACATGAAATTTCTTGAATATGGGAGAAATGTGTGGATAGCGTTTGGGAACTAGCAACTTTAAGGGATCCACTGCTAACTGCATGTCATAACGAATAAAATAAGAAAGATGGAACAAGTAATTAAGCCTATAAATGATGTATCATATTAAAAATAAATGGGCTTAAGTACCTGAAGGGCTGGAGTTTGCTGTGAGATTAAATTTGAATTGGTGCGCATGGCAACAAAAGAACACTCGACTATGATCCCTTCACTTCTGTCAATTGTAGATCCAGTTTCAGTTGTTCTCATATCTTTGTCACAAATAGACACCACTGTATCAATCAGCTGCTCATTTATCCTCCTAATTTCTTCAAATAAAGATTGCTTGACCGGCAATGTAAACCCATGCCAATGTGAATGTTCGGGAGTCTATTAACAGAAGTATTTGAAAGAATATCGATGAAATATATTGTTAATAAGAGGTTTATAAAGAATCTATTTGAAGTTGAACAAAGCCCTTTTTTTTTAATTCAACAAAATTTGAGAGGGGATTCAAACTTTTGACCTTTAGGTTGAGAGTATAATGCCTTAACCAATTAAGCTATGCTCGTGTTGCCGGACAATGTAGTTGTTTGATACTACAAGACTAGTTAATTATAATTTATAATAATGTAGTTGTGTTCAATATATTACTAAAAAATTTCAGATATTTTAGTTATAATTTCTCATACATATTATTCCTTCTTATACCGATTCTATGCCTACTAGTCGAGACATATCAAATAATATCAAGGATCTTGTCAACATTATCATCAATGGATGTTGTTAATGAGGGGGAAAGCTAATCTCACATTCATGAGTAAAGTGCTTCACATTTAATTTTCTCATATTAAATAAACAGAATCTTTAGGAAAATTATTAAATCAAACTCATAATTATTACTAATTGGCAACGTTAATTATCATATTTGCTCAGAAGCTCTTATTTGTTCACTCACGTAATTTCACCTTTTCAGGTTATAATAATCATAGATAGACCAAATAGATGGTCACTCACCTCAATTCCTGACGTTTGTGTAAATATTGAATTCAAGTCATAACCTTCACAATCCATCAGACGTCTGGAGCTTGCATACATCCTGACACTCCCACAGTGTCTTGTTCTCCTTGATCCAATAGTGCCTCCAAATCTTGAACATCTTCTTCTCAGACGAGATGCAACTGTGCCCACCAAATCCCCGCCAACAGCAGCTTTGGACTTGTTGAGCGGCGCAGATGAAGAAACTCTATCAGTCATACAGACAAGAGAATCTATGTCACTAACAGAAGCACTTAGTGCTTTAGGTGACATTACGTTTACCTGAGATTGAGCAAGGACAGCATTCAACAATGTACATAAAACTTGTTCTTAAAAGAGATGGAACTGAAAAACCTTTTTGAACAAACCACTTTAATCAAACGTTGAAGAGGAGTAACACAACATATGTCATTCTCACGATCTGATTCTGTTACCTCCTCCAAAAGGGCTGAAGGTGACATGCCGGGAGTGGAGATGATGAACGCTTTTTCTTGTTGAACTGCATCATTTACCATTTGATGAGACATATTCCCTCTTTGTGGGAAGAGAAAATCCTCCCAGGCCACTTCGTAATCAGCTAACAAAAGTAATAGCAGAAAAATCAACTGAAACTTTAGTAGGAAAAGAAGTTCCTGGAGAGAGTAAACAGAACAGGATAATACGATCTACCTCAGGAGAAAACGATTGGAAATCCTTGACTTAATCAACTTGTTCTTCGCAATAACCCACCAAGAAACTTCATAACTAGTAGTTATAAACACGTTACATTTCTAAGACTCGTCAAATTAAAAACAATTTCTCCTGAAATTTTCCACCGCTAAGGAACTTAATTGAGCAGTTTACAGAATGAAAATTGTTTCAGGTCAAAATTTCTCGATACATAAATTTTTTGTCGCATATTTTTTATGGAAGAAGACGTGATTTATACCCAGGTCAAAATATGCAAACATATATCATACTTCCGCGCGCGCGCGGGAATTATCGTTTTGCAAAATTATCTTCATCGAGTTAAAACTAAAAGAAATGAGGCATTCAATATCAAGGAAATTCAACAGCCATCCAATTTCATGCTACTCTCTTGCTGCAAGTAAAGCAGCAGATGCCGAAGTACAAAGAAGTAACAGAAATCAGTATTCATTTCCTCACCTCTTCCATTTTCAGGTAAACCAGGCAACATCGTCCTCCTCTTCCTGTAAGCTAATTTCCGAAAATCGCCCAAACAAATCTCAAAGATCCTCTCACCTGATACAACATGCAACAAAATCATACACAGCAAAAAAATTGTGACAAAATCGAAGATCCAAAACTTCACTGTAGTATCACTTTCACTCACCATCATCCAACCACAAGATTCATCACAAGCAAACATCACAAAACACAGACAAAAAGTTTAAAAAAAACCATCATCTAACTCAAATGCCACAAGAAAGAACAAAAAACGGCGTCCAAAGAGCCGCCGATTACAGAGAAATTCACAGAGAGTTGAAAATGAGGGAAAAAAACGCAACAAAAACAGATTGAACGAATACCTTTAGGGCAAAGCGAGGAGAAAAGCTTCCATATCCAAACTGAATGAGATCGGTAATGGAGGAAAGTTGTATCATGTTGATGTGAATTATATAGTGGCTATGCTTAAGGGGCAAGAAAACAAAGAATGAAGAGGATGAAGAGAGAGTGGTTGTTCAAGAGCATACCAGCTCATATCCGCGCCATTATAACAAACCGTTCAAAATCGGAACGTGTGTCACAATATTCACTTTCTAATGCTTATTTTCACAATATGAATATCTATTAACTTCGCGCTAATGCTAATTGACATGTATTATGAATTAAAAGGTCCTAGGTTTGTAATCTCTATTGCAAATATTGTTAAACTAAAAAATTTATTTATGTCCAAAAAAAATTGATAATTTATCTTTACAAGTTTAGTTCCTAAACGTTCATGGATCTAATATGTCTCTAAACTATAAAAAGTATATAATAAATACTTGAACTTTTAATTTTCTGTCTAATAGGTTTCTGAATTTTTAAAATGTCAAATAGGTCATCAAACTTTCAATTTTGAATCCAATAAATCCCTGACATATTCAACATTTTTTAAAATTAACGAATCTATTAGATATATAATTGAAATTTGCGTCTAATAATATATTAAACTTTCAATTTTGTGCAACATGTTCATGAATTTTAAAAAATATTGAATAAGTCAATGACCTATTAGACACATAATCGAAAGTTCAAGGACTTAATAATACAAAATCAAGAGTTTAGGAATTTATTAGACACTTTTTAAAATTTAGAGACTTATTAGACACAACATTAAAAGTTTAGGGACCTATTATAAACTTTTTAAAGTTTAGGAACCTATCTAATATAAACCTAAAAGTTTAAGGACTAAACTTGTAATTTAACATTGTTTATATTTGGAATGAGAATAAATATTTATATATTTTTTATTTTAATTTTTTACCTCTTTACTTTTTTACTTTTTTTTTTTCTCTTCATTTTGGAAAATGTAATTTATTTTAAGTTTGATAATATTGTAATTTTTGTTTAGAACCAAATTTTGAATTTCCAATCTCATAAGGGGTAGATAACTTAACTGTTAAGTTATATTTATGTTGCCATAATATTGTAATTTTTTTAAAAAAAGTTGTGCTATGATAAGTTTTAAATTTTTTCAGTGTTTTAAAAATTATTGTGAATAACGTTATCGTTTGTAAAATTAGTAAATCTCATTTCGTTATTAGTTGGTACATTTCATACACATAAAATGAGCACGTGCGGCAAATTTGATAGAAGAGCATGATAATAGATTTTTAAACCACTTATTTAATTAAGATATAACTCTATGGTTTTTGTGTGACAAATTTGATAGAGTATGATCAATAGATTTCAAAACCATTTTTTAGATATAACTTTCTGATTCTAGTGCTTTCTTTATATTGCCAAAGTAAGTATAGCTTAGTGTTAATTGACATGTACCCCTTTTTCTTGAAGTCAAAGATTCAAATCTCCATAATTTGTTATAAAAAAAAAAGTGCTTTCTTTATATTTTTTTTAGATACTTTAAAAGTAATTGTAAAAAAGTGAAACTAAACAAGTAATTTTGTATTTGATGAGCATCTCTAGAGTTTGAGATAGATAGAGATTGTCAACATGAGTATAACTTAAAAATAAGTGACATATACTCCATTTGAGATTGGGAGTTCAAATCTTTGTATCCTACATTTGTTGTACTAAAAAAAGAATAGATATAGATTATCGTCTGTAATCGATATTATTTATTTTTTTAGTAATAAAACCTTTTACATGCTAATATTGTAATATTTTCTTATTCGGGCCGTTTGTTTAAATTGGATTTAATCAATTATTTTCTCACCATATTTGCTTATATATTGGACGGATATAAAATGTCAAACATACCATATGCAACGACAAATATTTAGCCTACTTTGGTAATCAAAATCGACGCTATATAAATCCAATATAATCAGTTATTAATCCTCCATCCAAACATCGTTTTTTTAGGACAACGCCACAGTTGTCCTAACAAAAAAAAAAAGTTACTTTTATTATAATTTCAAATTTATAGAATAATTCAACAATTGTGTAATTTGTGCATATATTTTTCTTTACTAACGTTTGGGATACTGAATGAGTTATAATAGTTTGTGAAATAATATAATATTGTTTAAAATGTAGAATTGTTTAGTTTGGAGTTATAATAGTTTACATTTGTGGTGCATAGTACTTCACAAATTATTATAACTCTTGCTCCAAACAGTTCCTTAAAAAAGTTATCCTAAATAAGAAAGTAGGGGTGTTAAAAAGTCGAGTAAAAACTTCAAAATCAAAAGCTCCTAAAAATTAGGGACTGGATCGAACTTGGGCCTGTTTAGTGCATGTTGAGTTTAATATAAATTACTAGCCCAAACTAGCATTTGGGCCTATCATACAAAGGCATATGCTAGAGAAGCAATCCACATTTTGACTTGTGTTTTGAGTCAATTTGTTTCAAGAGAAAAAAGGGGAAGATTAATTTTAGGTTAATTTACAAATTAAGTTTGTGTCTATTTAGTCTCTGAAATTAAAAAAGTATGTAATATATGTATGAACTTTCAATTTTGTGTTTAATAGGTCCATGAATTTTCAATTATGTGTATAAGAGGTCATTTACCTATTCGAGAATTTTTAAAATTCACGGACCTACTAGACACAAAAATGAAACTTTAGGGGATCCATCAGACATAAAATTCAATTTTATATCTAATTGATCGGTTTAAAAGTTTAGAGACTAAATGAATACAAATATGAAAGTTCAAGGACTAAACTTGTAATTTTAATTTTAATGAATATTGTTTGTTTAATTTTTAATTTTGTGGTTTAAGTTTAGTTATTTTTTCATTAATACAACTTTAAGAGTTTGTTTATTTAACTTGTTTAATTTAAAGTAAATTAATAAATTTATAACCTGGTAAATATATGATAAGAAAATTAATGAAAAAACTTACATAAGTTATTCGAACATGAATAAAAGTGTGTCCCAGCTTTGAGAACATTGTCATAGCTAGGGAAAAATTAAAGGGGTTAAATTATTTTCAAAATGTCAATTTTAATATTTGTCATATTGTGAAATTTGTAAACCTAATACTAATATTTGCCAAAGTGAGCATGACTTAATGATAATTGATATGTACCATCAACTAAGAAGTTAGAGATTTAAATCTCTCATCCCAAACGTTTTTTAACTTTAAAAAAAAATGCTAATAGAAGCCTATATTAAACTAATACTAAAAAAGTTTAAATACTATTTTAGTTTTTGTACCTAGTGCAACAAGACTTTATAAAATTGCAACAATTTCTAGCAACATATAAACAAACCGCTACAAATATGTATTGCAGCGGTTCTTTTATAGCAACTTTAAAATTGTTGTAAGTCCATGTACAATTGCAACAATTTTGTAGCAACATATTTACAAATTGTTACAAATATGCTTTTTGCACCGATTAATTTACAACACTCAAACTGTGTTACAATGATTAAGTTGCAACGTTTGTGATATCATTGCAATAGTTTAATACAATTACAACAATTATACTGCAACATTTTAAGAAATCGTTGCAATTATTTGTATGGCAACAAGTTTTTCGTACAAATTTTGTAACCATATAAGAGTGATTTAAATTAAGCTTAAATTACCTATTGGTCCCTAATGTTTGGTTTACTTTCAAGAGTGTGATTCTAACAACTCCTAAAGTTAAGGAGTGGTTTTTATAATTTTTCCAAACTTTTAAAATCATATGGATTCAATTATAACTAAGGCCATGAACTTTTAAAATTATAGTGACCAAATTAAACTAAGAGTGATTTAAACTAATCTTAAATTATCAAATTTGGAGTTGAATAAACTTAACAAAGTTTAATAATCTTTTTCATTATTAGAAAAATCAATAACAACTTTTGTAAAGTAAAATCTATTTTATTTAATTTATTTCACTCCACCTAAAAATAAAATAAGATGAATTTGTGTTTCTTTAAATATTCCTCTTTTTTTTTTTCCATTCTCCCGTCCAATGCCCCAAAAAATAGCCCTTTCCATTTTATTTAATTTATTCCACTCAACCTACAAATATAATAAGATAATTTTGTATTTTTTTTAACCGTCAACTTTGGTATCGGTACTTTTGACTTTGGTTCATTTTGATCCATGTACTTTTAAAATGTTCATTTTAATTCATGTACTTTTAAAAAGTGACAAATTTGGTCCCTCATTTTGGTTTTTACCTCATTTCTTTCAATCATAATTTTAGCATGACATTTCACTTACTAAATTTCTTAAAATATAGCCATAAATTTGTATTAGAGAATTTTCATTGTGTATAAAATTCGCGTTTAAATTTTACAAATGCTAACCAAATTGGTCACTTTTTAAAGGTATAGGAACGACCAAAATGAATATTTTTAAAGTATAAGGACTAAAATAAACCAAATTCAAAAATATGGAAACCAAAATGGACATTTTAAAAGTACAATGACCAAAATAGTATTTAAACTCTACCAAAAAAGGTATTATTCATTTTTATATTTCAATAATCAAGGTAAATTGTATATTATTCTAAAAGGTAATTTGTATATAAGATAAAGATCGGCTATATATTTTCTTTGTACAACTTTTCACATTTCAAAAATAACTTATAATTAATATAAAAAATACTTATAATTAAACACATAATCAAAATGTTAGTAAATGAGCATAATTTTAAAGAATATAAAACCAAAACAAATAATATATATATTATGAAATAAGCTGTAAATTTTCTTGTTTAGTTAAATAATGAAGAGCCCACAATATTATTGATTAAGAATTTTCTACTTAATGTTGAACTAAAAAAAAAAAACTTTTAAATAAAATTGTTACTGTTTTAATCAATTGGACACTATACTAAGTTTGATACACACATATGAATAGTACTACAACAATCGTATGTAATATTCTTGCATTCCAAGTAATAATATGTCTAAATATGAAACATTCCAAAAAATACAAGTTTGGCATGCAAAAAATCTATGTAAACTAACACCCGACTCTTGGAGTTCAAATGTGACAATTAATGATTGGATGATCATCAATTACAAAAGGAAAAAAAAAATTAAAGTAAATAAAACTAAGATGGGAAAAACCATAGTGTAAAATTTCGCTCGACATGTCGTTTGAGGGAGAATTTCGTTTTTCCCCCTCTTTCGACGACATGTCGTCATTTTTTTTTTTAATGGCAGGCTGTGAAATGCGCATGGGAAAGGGGCGCGTGCAAGGTTTATATATATATATATTTCAAATTTAATCTTTTCTTTGTTAATAAATAATAAATAATAGCCTACGTCCACGGGCAGAGGGAGAGAAAATTTTATTATCTTGAGGAGAAACTGAATACAAAATACATAGAGCAATTAGATAAGAGTTTAGAGGGTTTATATATGACACTCCTCTTAAACCCTAATACAGAATAGGCCCAAAAAGTTCAAAAAATAAACTGATTTACATATAACTTAGGTTTCAGGGGCGTTGCCCTCGAACCCCCACCAAGGCGCTTCGGCCCTAGAACCCGACTCGCTAACTGGGCAGCAAGACCCCCATACTTGGTCATTCAAAGCGCTAGATAACAAGTTCAAGATATTTCTACACTCCAATTCCAATTATCTTAATTTCTCTCCAATTCTCTCAATTTCTCTATAATTCTCTTAAATTCATTTCAATTCTCTCAAATTTCCTTCATAATTCTCTCATTGAATATAAATATTACATATATTTTAGATATATGGTTAAGAGTAATCAATTATAGTATAATTAAGTCACAATTAAAGTTTCATGAAATAATTCATATAATTTTAATCAATTTTCATTTTTTTTTTCAAATTCCTACTCTCATCGACATTCAAATTTTTAATTGACATTTATATCTAAATATTGTCTTAATTTTTAGATGTGATGCTTAAAAATAGTCAATTATAGTCTAATTAAGTCAAAATCAAAGTTTTATAGGCTAATTCAAACAATTTCCATAAATATTTTCAAAATTTCCATCTACATTTTCATTTCCATCGACATTTTCATTAAATTTTGGACCTCGACATTTCGAACCTTGGGAAAAACCAATGAGCAAGATGTAAATTTCAAATTCTCAAAAAAAAAAAAAAAAAAAAAAAAAAGATCAAAATTTCAATGTATGAAATTACACACCCTCATAAATTCCATCTATGACTTAAGCATGAAGTGTTTTGTGACTCTTTCCCCTTAAACCCAACATTCAACTTTGTTCTTCTTGTTCTTCCTTTTTTTTCCTTCTATTTACATTAAATGATTGTTCATCCTTTTGCACATATCTTGGAATCTCTTGAAAGAAAAGGAAAAAAAAAAAACACACACACACACACACAATGAAAAATTCAAGAGGAAAAAAAAATTGAAATTATCCAAGATAAAACAGTAAAAAGAAATAAAAAGAGATCATATAAGCAACTCATTTTTTAATATGAGCAAGCTTTTTAGTAAACATACATACTTATAAATTTTTTATTTTGTTTTTCATTTTCTTTACAAACCCTTTTGAAATCCTAGTTAAATTTTAAAAAAATTAATAAACTAGAACAAGGACAAGAAAAAAGTTAAAACAAAGTTATGTTGATCAAACGAGCCGTTGCTAATTTTTATTTATATAAATCATGTAGTAGAAAAAGGAAATTACAACAAATAAAAAGTTTCTTGGCAAAGAAAAAAACCAACACAACATTCTGTGTCAATTTCTTAAACACAAAGGAGATGAAGATCAAACCTAAACTAAAGCTTGAGCGTTAAATCAAGTTCATGGCTATCGTCGACATGGTGTTCGATCTTCAACATTGGCTCCGAAAGATTCAAGTTTGGTATCGAAATCGTCCCGTCTTCTTCAAATCTCCTCCCTGATCCAACGACATTATTCATCGCAGTCGTCAATCGAAACCCGCCATTATGAGCTTGGATTCCCTCCATCTTCAACCTATCAAACGCCGACATTTTCGGATTATTCACCACCACCGGCCGGGAAGCCCAACCGCCGTCCACACTGCCATGAAATTGCAACCCTGGCGACCCGAGCCACCGGTACGACGGCTTGTGAATCATTGAATCCATTCGTATTCCGAGCGATTTTCCGAGCGACGATCCGTAGAGCGGATGAGGCGAGAGAGCGGAATACGGGTAGTATGAAGCTAGGTACGGTGGTGCCCCGCCGCCGCCGAGTTCCATTCCTTGGCGGCGCTTGGCCATGGCTCTTTCTTGTTTGTGAGCATTTTGGTGGCCTCCTAGGGCTTGGGAGGTGGAAAATTCCCTCTTGCAAAAGTTGCATGAAAAAACCCTAGACTTTGAATTTGAAGATAATTCATTTGCATGACCATGAGAAGAAGAAGAATCCACAGTCACCGGTGCCGGCGCCGGCGCCGGCGCCGGAACCATCCTCTTGGAGTTCAAAATCTCCGGCGAGCCCTTGTCAGAATCTTCATTGGAAAGCTTAAGATCCAACAACAACCGTGAGTTCGACTCCTGCGACTGTCGATCGCCGCAGTCGATTTCATCGACAGCAATCATCTCCATCTTCATCATCACCGGTCTGCCGCTGCCGCCGTCACCACCGGACGCGGCAGAAATACTAGAAGGTTCAGAAGGGTAATTTTGATTATCTTTGCCAATATCCGCCATGGCCAAACAAAAAAGAAAAAGAAAAAACCTTCGAAACTTTCTTCTTCAGCTTCTTCTTCTTTCTCTCAAATTTGTGACAGAAATTGAAAGAGAGGAATTGGGTTTATATTTCTGGTTGAAATTAATGCGACGGATTTGCAATTATGGAAAGAAATCTCAAATTGCAGTTATTACCATGCAAATTATAAAAGAAGATGTGTTTTTCAATTTTTTTATTTTTTAATTTTTTGTCCTCCAAAAGTTATGGAGCTGAGATGAATTATTGTTTGAAAGTTTGAAACTATATTTTTAAAAATAAAATAAAATTATTCAAAGTTAAGAACTCAATAGAATCTGCCACTAAAGAAAAAGATTCATGAGTTTGATCTGAAAAAGGCATGTATCAAAACACCATCCCATCTCATTGATTAAACTTTCCTAAAATGATCATCGAAGATTTTTTTTTTTTTTTTTTTAAATTGAAAATAATTTTGTGTTCATGGTCTTTTGTTAATTATTATTACTACATGTTAGGGATCTTGTCATGGAGACACATTCAATTTCCTTAAACAAGACAAGGACAACCTAGGACTTTTAGGGTTGTTGATGGTTTTTGAAAAAATTAATTGTGTCTTAATCATGAAACATTGAGAATTTGGTTGAGTTGGGTCTAAATGATTATTAATTGATTATTATTATTATTTTGGCGTATTAAACGAATTATTTGATAACTATTTTATTTTTATTTTTCAAAATAAGATCGTTTATTTATGATCTCGTTGTTTAATTAGAATTAAGTATCTAAAAAACTATTTTAGAATTATAATTAAATTATTTTAAGATTTTTTAAAATGTCCGATCATAATTGATTTTATTTTTAGTTTTCAAAATTTGAAATGCATATTAAAGAGAGCATGTTTAATAAATGATTTTACTTTTATTTTGAGTTTTAAAAAAACACATTAGAGAGATCTTACATAAGAATGAAAGAATTGAATGATATCACAAGCATTATTATCATAATTAAGCCATGCCATGCACAAAAATTTGAACAAATTTGAACTTTGAAAGAGAGATGTCTTGGAAAAAAAATAATATAATTTATTTCATAATTATCATTATCACAACTAGCTGGCTTTCCATTCAATTTTTCTGCCCTTTGATTTTGTAACTGATCCTTTTGGGTCAATTTGATTCAACCAAACTTTATAATGATTCACTTTTGCAGTTACTAAAACTTCCACATTTTTTCTAAAAATAACATATTAATTAATTTTCAACACAAATTAAGATTTATGCATCAACTTAGCCAGTTGTAATGATCTTCAAGTTGCCTAATACAAACCACTCTTTTCAGCCCATAGTTTTCTTTTTCTTGATGAATATATATGTTTCAGTTTTCTATTTCTACTCTAGAAAATTAATATAACGACTGTTATTTATTGGCTAATTTGTGAAAAAGACATTCTTTTTTATTAATGGGATCAAAATAACCTTAGCATTTTCAAATGTTTGATAGCATGGCGAAATGAGTATAGTTCAACAATAATTGGCATATTCTCCTTCCTTGAGATTGAAATGTCAAACCTCCATAGTCCATACCTCACATTATAAGAATAAAGAAATATTATCGAAACTCTAATATTAATATATAAGTCTATTTGAGCATAGCTCAATTAGTTAAAGCATATATCATCGACCAAGATATTAGATATTCGAATCTTCACCCTCAAATGTTGTTGCTAAAAAAAACTCTAATAATATTAATAAGAATATACAAGATGATTATATATCAAATATGATTTAAAATAATGAGAATTTTAAGAACTCCTCAAAATGGTTAAATCTCATTTGATATTTAATATATTAGGTAATATGAAACAGCATAGGTTATTTATTCTTATTAAAAAAACCCTAATTAAGGTTAATTATAAGAATTATAACCCTAAATAGTATAATTCATGCACTCTTACTAGATAACTTGCCCACTTAGGGTTTTTTTTTGTGTCCTTTCCTTTTTGCTAGTTTATACATCTCCTTTCTACCACTCTACATAAGGAATATGCTTAAATTAAAGAAAGTTTGATTTGGGTCCTATTATTTTCTTCTTTATATGATGTATATAAGGTGAGATCATTATTATTTCAACCTAAATCCATTGTTTTTATGTGCCAAATTTTGACCAAAATGACTTATTGATAGCAATGAAATGAATGACCAAATATGATAAGCTTTATACAAGTTGGTGTTTTGAAAGTTGATTAATTAATTTCTTTTATTACCTAATAATTAAATGAAATTCATTTAAACTATATATACACCGCTCTTCAATGGACAAAATATGAAACTTTTACAAGTTGGTCTTTTGATGTTTCCTTTTTTCATTTTGGGTTGTTTTAAAGCTTCTTCTCTTCAGAGTTCAAATTATCTCTACCTTTGCTCGTAATAAAATATCATTTTTTTAGGGGTTTTTTTTTATTTTATCAATTTGAAGAATTAATTTCAATCTAAGGGGAAAAAAGGAATTTTAGGAACACCTTGCAAAATTAAAAGGAAGTAAATTCTTTGCAACCCTTCATAGAAAGAATAGCTCTTCACAACCTTTCACAAAAGGGTTGAGAGAGATAGGGGTGAGAATGATTTTTATTATATGGTAGGTGTAATGAATGTTAAGTATATATATGGGTTAAAATACCATTCTGGTCCATGTCCTTTGGGACTTATTCTATTTTAGTCCATTTCAAATATCTAAATTTTTTTCTCCCCTTCCAATAAATCTTTAAATTAGTCTCTAATGTTAGTTTATTGTTTACTAAAAAAAAAAAACTATTAGTCTTAAAAATATTCACAAATTAATATGAGACCCAAAGTATAGAAACCAAAATAATATTTTAGCTTATATATATATAAAAGTGAGACTAGATATGAGAGAACACTACACAAATTAATTTCAATGAGCAAACAAGAATAAGATCATAAATTTTTGAACTAAAAAAAAAAAAAAGAAACAAAAGGGATCATAAATTTTCATAAATGGGGCAAAGGTAATTATGGTAAAGCAAAAGCTATATCTTACATAATCTATAGTTGTCCACTAAACGATATTATCTAAAAATACATCACTATACCAAATTTCCAAAAGCCGTCTGTTAAATATTTTAATGAAAGGGAATGAGAAAATGAGTAATGAGAATTATTATCCACTCGTTTCAATTAATCCTATTATTTCTTGAATTTATCAAAGAATAGAAAATGTTATATTTAATTTATTGAGAATTATTGTTTCTATGCATTGATTTTATAGGGTATCAATTTATTTCCATTCCTTTATTTTTGTGAGTTCCACCCTTTTTTTTTATCGGGTCTCACTTCAATTTAAATTTGATCGTGTTGACCTTTTAATAAACAATCTCTGATTCTGATTCCAAAATAATTTTAGCAAATATAATTGTAAGAGTTTTGTTTCCATTCCAAAAATTTTATTTCTTCAATTCTCTCAATTCCATTCTTAAATGAAACCTTAAAATATATTTTTTTTCTTTAACAATTGCTACATTTTTTTAAGAAATGTTCAATTTTAATCCTTGCATTACAAATTCTAAGAATATATATTATTTTATTTTAAATTTACATGTTAGGTATGAACAATCAAAATGACCTCAAATTGTAGTAATTACAAGTAGAACAGCAAAGCATGCAACAAGTAAATCAAAAATAAATAAATAAATAAATAGTATGCCTAAGTAAATAATGTGAAGGTCTACTAAGACCCCACATGGTTGAACTAAAAAAAAAATCCATATCAGTTTTAGCTCATTGCCAATGGGAAAGATAGGAAGAATGATATTTGCAAATTCACATTGCCAAGGAATTGCTAGCAACTCCTTTTTCCCACAAGGACATATTCTTTCTTTTATATTCTCTCTTCCCTGAAATATTACCTAATAATACATCATTGAAATGTTAGATTGATATGCTTAAGCACTAAAATACACACCTGAATTTTCTACTTTAAGTTTAGCAAAATTTAATGTACATATGTTGATTTAAACCATTTGTTGAATCAGGGATGATTTGAAGGTCATTTCTGTTTCTGTCAATAGTGAATATGAAACTACTTTCTAATCTGGGTGAAAAGCTCAGGAGGTTTTCCAGTTCCTCCTGCTCCACCACCCGCAGCAGCCACAAAAGCAGAGAAACCACCGCCTCCTTGCTGGCTGCCGAACGCCCCAAATCCAACTGCAGCACCAGCAAAACCTCCACCTGTAGCACCTGCAAAACCTCCCGTCGTGGAGGAAGCACCAGCAAATCCTCCACCGGTTGAGGCTGCACCAGCAAAACCACCACCAACAGGTTTCACACTGGTAAAGCCAACACTAAAACCGCCAGGGGATCCTGAACCAGTTCCAGGGAGACTGGGACCAAGCTGCCTAGATTGACCAAATGAACCAAGAACAGTACCCAGTGCTTGCTGCCCTACTCCAATCTGGGCAGGCTGACCGAACCCGCCTTGAGAGGGGGCTTGAGTAGCCATTCCTGAGCCAAAGCCACCAGAGAATGCAGCCGAATTTGTGGGCTGTGATGCTGCTTGTGAAGCCAATTGAGATTGGAAGCTAAATGATGCAGGCCGAAACAACTCTCCACTTGGAGGAGGTGCCATAGTAAAGGAAGAGTTCATTGAGGTTGCATTCACATTACCAAACGGACCACCGAATGGATTTGGTTTAGGAGCATTCGACATAGGGGTAGAGCTATTTCCAAGTACTCCCAAGATGCTCAAACTGAACTCAACGTTGTTATTTGTCTCTGGAGCCTCCTCGTCCATATCGTCATCCTGAGTAACCACAGCGTCTGAAGCTTCATTTTTACCATTTGCAGAAATCTTAGAAGTTAAGTTTGGTGTAGGTACTGGAACAAAAGCAGCAGATGACTGTTGTGGTTGAGCATCCCCTATTACATTTGGAACATGTCCTCCCACATCTTTGGAAACTGTCTGGGTTCCAGAAGTTGGCTCTACATGATTTTTAACAGCAGGTGTTACCAAAGGTTGAAGCTTCAGTGCATGAGGCTGGGGCTTTGAAGCCGGTGCTTGCTTTTCAGTATCATCATCTGATTTCGGAACGGGTAGTTCTTGTTTTGAGGACTCCGATGTAGGATTCAAGGAAGATAGATTAGGTGATGGTGATACCATCTTAGGGGCCTGAAATAGGGAATCAGAAACAGAAACAACTGGAGAGGAGAAGTTCAATTGGGTTGATGTTGACAGAGGTTTATTGAGATCTACAACAGCAGCAGAACTTGGAAGAGATTTGCTTACTGGAAATCCTGAAAATAAAGTTGATGCACTTGAAGGAGTATTTAACAGTGCTAGTGCTGGAATTGATGGTGAAAACGCCGTAGGTGATTTTTTTTCTTCAGTCTTTCTTGGTCCATCAACAGTAGTAACCAGAGATCCAAAAAATGCAGATTCAGGCTTATTTGCAGACCCAAAAAGTGGGCTTGCAGTTGTATGCCTCTCCTTTACGTTAGCAGTCTTCTGACTGTTGGAATTCGAGGTGTCAATGGAATCTTTCAGTGTGGGCATCTGTTTAGATGATATCACAAAGATAGATGATTCCTGATCAAGGTTTATATTAGATTTCTGGACCAAGTTGCTCCTATTGAGTGAGAAGAAATCAGAAGATTTTGATTTCTCAGGATAAGTCACCTCTGCAAATTTGTTTTCTGAAGTCACAAAGTAAGCTTCATTATTACTTTTTTTCAGCATTTCATGTGATGATTGAAATACTGGCAGAGGAGATGGCGCTGTAGCATTAGTTTTTTGCAGTGGTTGAGATTTCTGTCTGGAGGTACTTGATGGTTGTGGAGGGCTAGCCCACGTGAAAGGCGTTGCTGGGTTCTCAGAGCCTTGTTCTGGATATGGAATATACATATAAGCTGAAACATTCAAAACTTAAGGAAATACTTCACAGAGAATTCGTGAAATCTGCCAGTAAACAAATGGCTGTAAAAACCTTCTGCTTATGCTTCATCTTAGGGGTTACCTGCATTTTTAGATGATGATGACAGCATAGAAGATGTTATGTGACTAGCTGGACGTACAACTGTTGCTGGCCCTTCAGGTGTACGAGAGCGAAATTGTTTCTCATTGGAGACGGACAATGGTATTCCTTGCAAAATCATCCGCTTAACAGTTGTTTTTGGAGGTTCAACACTAGCCAGGTTCTGCATCAATTTTATAGGGGATAAATTTATGACACAAAAGCATAGCAGGTCTGCAAAATTGTTTGACTATGAGTACAAGAATAAATAAACAGAATCAGTCTTGTCAGAGTGTTTACTTCATTGCAAGATATGTTAGACTTATGAACATCTATCAAGGAGGACGTATAAATGCTTATGGGCACATAGACCATGAGCTTGACGTTACTTTTCTTTTAAAAGAAATATATTTTTTTTATTAGTTGTAAACATAAGAAAAGACTAGATAGCAAGAAGGTGATCAAAGAATAAGTACTAGAAAAAATATTCTATTTTGGACCCCTAGATGTCTCTGGTCCGTTGGATGTTTCCAAATCACTCGTCTCTTTTGATCTTGGAGTTAAGAAAATTAAATAATTGTGACATGATGATCTCTTATCAAGGAAAAAACAGTACATAATATGCAAAAGAGTCCCGGGGAGATAAGGTATACTCTCCATCCAAGCAAAAAGACATAAAAAAGGCTCTCCAATTGCCTTGAACAAAAAATGAAGAAAAACAGCTAATTTGTATCATTAAAAAATGCAGCGGTTTCTTTCTATTCAAAGTTTCTACAAACCATAGCTTTTTCCATAAAGCCAGTCCTAAGAATTATACAAGTACGCAGAACCATGTAGATGGAAGCCTGTTAAAAACGGACAGACGGGTTATCAACTTGGGTGGATGGAGATAGAAAATTCAAAAAACACCCGGTTGAAATGGCGCATTGTTGAGTGCAGTGCATGACTTCGGAGACCACGAGCTTGTTATGGACGAAGTACATGTAAGGCCCCCTATCATCCATACGTATGTGAGAAAGGGTATGGGGGGCTAATTCGGTTTGTTATTGTGGGGACCAGTATTGGGATCGTGCTTGTAAGGAGAGCGGGGAGCGTTGGGGTTTTTGTAGGGGTTTTGGGAATCATTGTGGAGTGTGGAATTTTGTAGACAGTCTTGTCTAAGGTAGGAGAGAACCAGCTCTCTTTCTAAAGCTGGAGAGACCTTGTTTTGTGGCATTCTCAACGAATAGCAATCTGATCGGCTCAATAACCCACTGTCTATTGAAGAACTCTCAATATAACAATGTGGTTTTCCCATCTCTATCTTGTTGTGTATTTTTCTGTGTGATTAAACAGGTTATTAGGTTCGTGGATACCTTACAATTGGTATCAGAGCACGTTCATCCTGGGGAGGACACGAAGGATGGCTCACAAACAGGTAGAGGAAAGGTTGGAGGGGACAGAGAAAGACATAATCGAGGTAAAGGAAGCGATTCAAAACTTGGGGAAGTATATGGAACGAATGGCGATGGACATGAGAGAGAACCAGAAGTCCCTGATGGAACGGATGGCGATAGACATGAGAGAGAACCAGAAGGCCCTGATATTGATGATGGCCGAAAATTCGGGTAGCAAAAGCCAAACGGCTTCTGCAGTGTCCATTCCCAAGGCTCCCTCATCGGGGGAAGTAGAAGAAGGTGAGTCATCGCAAGGAAAGAAAGACCAACCTATTGGAGACCGAAGCAAATTCAAGAAGCTGGAGATGTCGGTTTTCTCAGGTACGAATCCAGATTCTTGGTTGCTTAGAGCAGAAACTTATTTTGAGGTACATCAGCTCAGCGACATCGAGAAAATTTCAGTTTCGATTGTAAGTTTTGAACAACCAGTGGTTGACTAGTATCGCTGGACTAACAACCGAAGAAGGTAACCTCGTGGGAAGATCTGAAGGATAGAATATTCACTCGATTTCGCCCTTCGCAAGAGGGTAGTCTATGCGCACGATTTTTAGCCATCAAGCAGGAAGGAACGGTGGCGGAGTTCAGGGGGCGGTTCGAAACCTATTCTGCGCCATTGCCGGAGCTATCGGAGGATGTTTTAGAGAATCTGTTCCTTAACGGGTTGAATCCAGTGATTAAGGCTGAAGTGATTAGCCGGCAACCTATTGGGCTGGAAGAGATCATGAAGCAAGCCCAGCTTGTGGAAGACAGGAATCTTGCGGTTAAGTTGACGATTGGGGAAATGGGCTTGAGCCCAAGTGCGGAAAAGAACAAGGCAACCCAAGGCGCAATTAATAAAAATGAATATTTAGCTACTCACAAAACGGGTACTCGAGCGGTCGAATCAACTCGTTCTATTCGATACCGGAGAAGGGAACCCTAAATCGCAGAGATGCGCCATCGAGAAGATTGTCCGATGCCGAATTTCAAGCTAAGAGGGAGCAAGGGTTGTGTTTTCGGTGCGATGAGAAGTATTCAAAAAATCATCGTTGCAAGGCACGCGAAGTGAGGGAATTAAGAGTACTGCTGGCTGGGGAATTTGGGGATATTGAATTGAGGCAAGACGAAATCGAAGAAGACGATCAAGAGGGTGTTGAAACAGAGGTCAAGGCGCTAGAAGTTGGGGATGCTGTTGAATTAGACCTAAAATCAGTGATTGGTTTTTCGACACCAGGGACTATGAAGGTGAGGGGTAAGGTTGGGGGAAAGGACGTGGTGGTCCTGATTGATTGCGGGGCTACACACAATTTCATATCTCACCGATTAGCCAAAGAATTGAATCTACCACGGACAGATACGACTAATTACGGGATCATTATGGGAAATGGATTGGCTGTGAAGGGCAAAGGTGTATGTAAAAATGTGGCAGTGCATTTACCAAAGCTCTCAGTACTCGAGGATTTTCTACCCTTGGATTTAGGAGGGTAGAAGTCATCTTGGGAATGCAGTGGCTTCGAACTATGGGATTTATGGGGGTGGATTGGTCCGAACTGACCATGACATTCAAGGTAGGTGCGAATAAGGTTACGATCAGAGGAGATCCATCTTTAACAAAAGCAAAAGTATCTTTGAAGATGCTAGCCAAGACTTGGACTGAGTCCGATCAAGGCTTCTTAGTATAGTTAAGAGGATTGACGTTAGAAGAGCATAAGGAGGATGTGATTGAAGAAATCGGACACAATGCGGACAATTTACCACTGGAAATTCTAGATTTGCTGGCAGAATATCAGAATCTCTTCGAGCTACCGGCGAAATTACCACCCAAGAGACAGATTGATCACCGCATTGAACTGAAAGAAGGGCAACCTCCAGTGAATGTGAGACCATATAAGTATGCCCATGCGCAGAAGACAGAGATTGAAAAACTGGTCAACAAAGTGTTGGCCGCCGAAATTATTCGACCCAGCACAAGCCCATTCTCTAGTCCAGTCCTATTAGTTAAGAAGAAAGATGGAGGGTGGTGTTTCTGCGTGGATTACCGAGCTTTAAATCAGGTAACGATTCCCGACAAATTTCCGATTCCAGTTATTGAAGAATTACTTGATGAGCTGCAGGGCTCCACCGTATACTCGAAGTTGGACCTTAAATCGGGCTACCACCAGATCCGCATGCATCACAAGGATGTACCGAAGACGGCCTTCCGTACACACGAAGGACATTATGAATTCCTTGTCATGCCATTTGGACTTACAAACGCACCCACTACCTTTCAATCTCTGATGAATCACATTTTCAGGCCTTTTTTACGCAGATTTTTACTCGTGTTTTTTTATGACATATTAGTGTACCGCCCCGATTTTTCATCCCATCTCAAGCACTTAGGTGTGGTTTTCAACATTCTTCAAGACAATTCCTTGTTTGCCAATCGTTCCAAGTGTGTATTTGCCCATAATCGTGTTCAGTACTTGGGACATTGGGTCTCTGCCAAAGGAGTTGAGGCGGATCGCAGTAAAATTCAGGCCATGATTAATTGGCCTCGTCCTCGTACAATCAAAGAACTCCGTGGATTTCTTGGCCTCACAGGATACTATCGCAGGTTTGTGCAAAATTATGGGTTGATCACTGCTCCGTTAAATCAATTGCTACGAAAAGATGCATTCGATTGGAATGACGAAGCAACCAAAGCCTTTGAGCTCTTGAAGACGGCAATGGTAACTCTTCCGGTCCTAGCACTACCAGACTTCCAGCTCCCATTCGTAATTGAAACTGACGCATCCGGAACAGGGGTTGGAGCTATATTATCTCAAAAGCAACGGCCGATGGCCTATTTCAGCCAAGTCTTATTTGATCGGGCCCGCCTGAAATCAGTTTATGAAAGAGAACTCATGGCAATCGTCCTTGCAGTTCAGAAGTGGAGGCACTATCTCTTGGGTTAGCGATTCACGGTATTAACGGATCAACGATCCCTCCGCCATTTGCTGGAACAACGCGAAGTTCAGCCCGAATATCAAAAATGGTTGACTAAACTACTCGGATATGACTTTAAAATTAAATATCACCCGGGATTGTTGAACAAGGCAGCCGATGCTTTGTCTCGAATGCCTTCGAATGTGGAACTCTCAACCACATCTGTGCCATCGATTCTAGATTCCAATGTTGTACAGCGTGAGGTGGAACTCGATGCCGAATTAAAAAAGGTTATCACTGCGATTCAAAGCGATCCCCTCAGTTATCCCAAATTTTCCATTCAGCAAGGCCAGCTACGTTATCAGAATCGCCTGGTATTATCTAGTAGTTCCGCTCTCATTCCACACATTTTGAAAGTCTTTCACGATTCGGTAATCAAGGGCCATTCCGGATTTCTGCGAACATACAAACGACTATCAGGGGAATTATATTGGAAGGGTATGAAAAGTTGTGTCAAGGATTATGTGGGCAAATGCTCAGTGTGCCAGCGAAACAAAACAAAATCGATATCCCCCGCAAGGCTTTTACAACCACTGCCAGCTCCCGATCGTATTTGGGAGGATGTGACGATGGATTTCATCGAAGGACTACCCAAGTCCAATGGAATGGACACTATTTTTGTCATTGTGGATCGCTTGAGTAAATATGCGCATTTTATCCCTCTCACACACCCTTTCTCTGCAAAGGATGTGGCCGCCCGTTTTGTTCGAGAAGTCGTTCGGCTACACGGCTTTCCGCAATCCATAATTTCTGACCGAGACAAAATTTTTATCAGCCATTTTTGGAGCGAGATGTTTCGATTGCAAGGTACACACTTGAAACTTAGTACGGCGTTTCATCCGCAAACAGACGGCCAATCCGAGCGAGTTAATCGTTGTGTGGAGACGTATTTAAGATGTTTTTGTGGTGAGCAACCAAAGAAATGGGAACAGTGGCTATCATGGGCTGAATATTGGTACAACACTACTTTTCATATTTCCATTAACACAACTCCCTTTCATATAGTATATGGCCGTCCACCACCTCCTCTTATTTCTTATGGGGATCGGAAGACCACCAATAATACTTTAGAGCAACAACTGATTCAACGAGACCATACGCTAATCACTCTCAAAGAACATCTCTGTTTAGCCCAAAACCGGATGAAGAAACAGACTGATAAAAAGCGAAGGGAGTTGGAACTTGCGGTGGGGGACATGGTTTATTTGAAGCTGCGGCCATATCGTCAAAAATCCCTTGCGAAAAGACGCTGTGAAAAATTATCGCCCAAGTTTTTCGAGCCGTATCAGATCGGGGAACGCATTGGACCGGTGGCCTACAGATTGAATTTACCACCACCACCTCCATTCACAATGTGTTTCATGTTTCACAGTTGAAGAAAGCTATTGGGCCGCAAGTAACAATACAGTCGACTCCACCAGCTCTATTTGACGAATTTGAGTGGCCCTCTGAACCATAGGATGTGTTGGGATTGCCCTGGAATGACGATCGGGACGAGGAGGAATGGTTGATCCAATGGCAAGACAGCCCGGTGTCACGGTCGCAGCTCTTCAACCGTGCGGCACTTGCTCTAACTCGATGAGCAAGTCAGCCTTGCCCCAAAAACGGAAAGTTGCGGAATACTTCCGTATAGGGTCTAGCCTCCCCTCGGGTCCCGGGAGAAAATGTTTTAGAAAACCGGGAGAGAGAAAGTGTTTTGAAAGCTTTTGTGAAAACGTTTGTTCATATAATTGTTATACGCAATAAGCGAGAGAAGGGTCAACAACGGCTTAGATTGCATATAACTCCGGGTAGGAAGGATGGACAACTAGTCATACCCCCCTATAGTACATTTTGAGATTTATGCCTTTGACAGGCTTGTACATGCAAAGTGGCGAGGAGTCATACAAGCCTAAAAATACAATGAAAGCTAACTATCAAGCAAAACTAAATACATAACATGAAAGCATGATAAAAAGGGGTTGAGATGGGCATGCGGCCACGGGCAACACGCCCTGGACAAGCATGACCGTGACATTCTCCCCCACTTAAATGGTTGACGTCCTCGTCAACCGTCCCCGCTCGAACTCAGCAGTCGTACGAGCGTCTTCTTCTTTAGGTCTTCAATCGGTCCCAGCGGACCTCTATGTCTTGGCTTCTCTTCCAGTCTACCAAGAACTTCTTCATATTCTCATTTTGATTTGCTTTTTGAGGCGCCCTCTCGGCCAATGCCTCAAAAGCATTCTTTAGTGTGATCGGCGGAATCGACGCCTCTGACCTTCCACCTGAATTATAAAATTTCTGTTCGACCCATTGTTTTGTGCTCATTGGTGCTTCTTTCGCATACTTCTGAGCAACTTTTGTCTTTGGTCTCCGCTTCGTGGGAGAATAATTAACTTGATTATCGACGTGGCTTCTGACGTCGCAATGATTTCTTTGGCCCTTGTTCAATTGGAGGGCAGATAATAATTTTGCCCCATTTGGCTGTCTTAGCTTGGCAGGGACCACAGTGGGGTTCGATCCTGTGATGACCAAACTTTCTGCCAGCGGCATAGGCACTACTTTGTGTTCGAGGAGAAATTCCATCCCCAACACAATGTCGAAGTCGTCCATCTTGACGACCACAAAGTCTGCTTGACCACTCCAAGCATCTAATTTTACTGGCACTCTTCGTGCCACACCCAAGATGGGTAAGGCTGCTGAATTTACAGCTTTGATTTTTCCTACATCTCTAACCCAATGTAGGTTCAGTCGTCGGGCCTCTATTTCGGTCATGAAGTTATGTGTCGCTCCTGAATCGACCATGGTACTTCTTGGGGGTTTCCCATTAATCTGCGCGTCGACATACATGAGCCCACGTGGAGTGGATCCTTTTCCTCCCTCGACCTTCTTCTGTAAGGCCGACAAATATTTCAGCGCTCCAATGCGAGTGTCGCCCCCATATTCTTCGGAGGTTTCATCCTTTGCCCCTGAAGTACTTGCCAACGAGGCTTGGAAGGCATTGAAGGATGCCCGATTCTTGCATTCATACGCACGATGGGCCCCTTTACATATGTAGCAGTATGGGGGAGTTTGGTTGTTATTTTGATAATGTGGTCTTCGCCATGAATTTCCCCCATTCTGTTGGACAGGTCTATTATCTCTTCCCCCATTTGTCATTTGGCCCCCTCCCCCATTCTTTGGAGAGTTAGGACGAGAATTTCTGTTTCCTCTATTTGGGGGAGATTGGCTTCGTCTCACCTCTTGACATTGTTTGTGGCTTACTTCAGTAGTGAGATCGAATAAACGTTCGGCGGCCCCATAAGCTTCTGACAAGCTTTGTACTCTAAGTTCGTATAACTTGGCCTTAGCCCCCGATTGTAACCCTTCGACGAAGCAGAAGACTTTATCTTTCTCCGACATGTCTCGGATGTCTAACATTAACCCAGCAAACTGCTTCACATAATCTCGAATGGTCCCCGTATGTTTCAGCTCGCGCAACTTGCGCCTCGCCAATATTTCAACGTTTTCGGGGAAGAATTGGGAACGCAACTCTTGTTTCAAGATTTCCCATGTATCGATGGTACATCGTCCTTCTTGGATGTCCATATACCGGGATCTCCACCATAGTTTTGCATCATCTACTAGATGCATCGTTGCCAAGGTAACTCTCGACTCTTCAGATGTCGTAGTTGTGGCCTTGAAGTATTGCTCCATGTCAAATATGAAGTTCTCCAAGGCTTTTGCATCACGAGCCCCACAGAAGGGCTTCGATTCGGGTACTTTTACCTTGTTTACTTGGACAACGCCTCCAGCTGGGGCTTGGTTTCCCACCGCTCTCATGGTGAGATTCAGTCGGGCGCTTAGGTCCGCCACTTCTGCCCTTACTACATCGAGGGCAGCTTTTACATCCTCAGATAGTTCAGACACCATCTGAAAGATTGTTCTTTGCGCGCCGTCTAGGTTCTCGACGCGTTCCTCTAACTGGGCCACAGAGCCCGACGAGCTATCCCCATGCTCGTAGCCAACAGGTCTTGTGGCTCTATCTTCTAGGGCCTCAACCCTCACCATCAACTCTCTGACGGGCATTGCGTCTAGGCGGCCAGCTACCGCATCAATCGTGTCGGCCTTCTTGGCAATCTCATCCAAGCGAGATTCCAAGAACCGCACATTGTCAGGGACTTCTCTTAGCAAGAGCATTTGCTCTTCAAACGCGGACGGTCGGTCGACATGGGCCTTGCCAAACTCTTCGGTCACCGACATGATCGTTGCTTTTTTTCAATTCGAGGAGCCAATTAGGCTCTGATACCACTTGTCACGGTCGCAGCTCTTCAACCGTGCGGCACTTGCTCTAACTCGATGAGCAAGTCAGCCTTGCCCCAAAAACGGAAAGTTGCGGAATACTTCCGTATAGGGTCTAGCCTCCCCTCGGGTCCCGGGAGAAAATGTTTTAGAAAACCGGGAGAGAGAAAGTGTTTTGAAAGCTTTTGTGAAAACGTTTGTTCATATAATTGTTATACGCAATAAGCGAGAGAAGGGTCAACAACGGCTTAGATTGCATATAACTCCGGGTAGGAAGGATGGACAACTAGTCATACCCCCCTATAGTACATTTTGAGATTTATGCCTTTGACAGGCTTGTACATGCAAAGTGGCGAGGAGTCATACAAGCCTAAAAATACAATGAAAGCTAACTATCAAGCAAAACTAAATACATAACATGAAAGCATGATAAAAAGGGGTTGAGATGGGCATGCGGCCACGGGCAACACGCCCTGGACAAGCATGACCGTGACACCCGGCTTGTGATGCATCATGGGAGTCAGCCAACTTCATAAAGCGCCAATTTCCTGATTTCCACCTTGAGGACAAGGTGTCTTTCACCCCCGGGGGTATTGTAAGGCCCCCTATCATCCATACGTATGTGAGGAAGGGTAGAAAGGGTATGGGGGGCTAATTCAGTTTGTTATTGTGGGGACCAGTATTGGGATCGTGCTTGTACGGAGAGCGGGGAGCGTTGGGGTTTTTGTAGGGGTTTTGGGAATCATTGTGGAGTGTGGAATTTTGTAGACAGTCTTGTCTAAGGTAGGAGAGAACCAGCTCTCTTTCTAAAGCTGGAGAGACCTTGTTTTGTGGCATTCTCAACGAATAGCAATCTGATCGGCTCAATAACCCACTGTCTATTGAAGAACTCTCAATATAACAGTGTGGTTTTCCCATCTCTATCTTGTTGTGTATTTTTCTGTGTGATTAAACAGGTTGTTAGGTTCGTGGATACCTTACAGTACATGAGTATTATTCTTCATGTGATAGACCCTGGTCACAAAGATTTATGAGAATAAGCGTGTGATAAAGGGGACGGGTGTGTGAAGTAGTTTACATTTGTTAGTGTGGGGCCCCTTTATTTTTGTTAGTTGGAAAGAGGGCCACGTAAGGGGTGAGTCTGTTATAGGGAGGAAAGTAGGTGAGTAGGGGGTATCTTTTTTGTACATTTTCTGCTTGAACATCCTTCGTATAGAATTTGGAAGAGGCTGGGAGCTCCCAAATCTCCCCTGTTCCTTGTTGATAAATAAAATTGTTGGCTTAGGCCTATCAACATGCAGATGCTACTGCACTACGGATGGCAATTCTTAAGACCCAAATATTTGGGACATTAGTTAGAAGTATTTTCAGACCCAAACAGCTCAGGATGGGAAACAAAAAACCATGATAGTACAATTGTAACCCTTGCAGGTAGCTCAGAGTTTTTAGGACATTGCTTCTGTGGCTATGTGAGAAGGAGCAGCACACAATATAGCTAAAAGCAGTCTTGCAAGGGGTTTATTGTCAGCAAGAGTGACCCCACTCTGATACTTTTTATAACAGTGCTCACCGGTTGCCATCTTGGAAAAATTGGGCCACATGCATCCTCTAACCATTGTTCCAACTACATCCTATATAAGAAGTCCATGGGCGGGCATATGAAGTAAGGTGGTCAGAGAACATCTTGCCAAGTTCTGAACCATCTTCCATGTATGGCACTTAATCCAAATTTATTTTACTAATGCAATATAAATCTTATTTTCAATCGACAACAAAGTTCCACATGAAACACAGTCAAAAAAGAAAATAGAAGTTCAAGGAAACACAGTACCCTGTCAAGTGAGTCTCTTCTCCTTCTCCCGGTTTCTGCTTCAGAATTTTTCGTTCCACTCCGCTGTTTTCTTCTTGATGTATCTTTACTAGAAAAAGAATCAGCAGAAAGTAAAAGCTTCTTACTAGAAGTTTCTGCAATATTCACATTTGGAGAACTGAAAGAAGCATCATAAGTAATTCCAATGGTCTCAAACAATTCCTTTGTGACACTCTGCCTTTTCAAAGAGGGTGATTCTATATTGAGTGCAGCCATTTGTTTTGATAGACTATCAGAAAGAAGTTGAGCTGCAGCTAATTGAGACCCCATTATGCTATTCAAACTATGTAAGGAATGACTTTGCCTGCAACAAATTTTGATGAAGAAACGTGTGTCAGGCTACTCAAAAAAACCAGCTGAAAAGCAAACGGCAATAAAGCTAATAAATTAATTCATTTAAATAATCGTGAAGACAGAATTTTCTCACTGAGACGTTCTACATCTAAGAGCCAAAATAAAAATTGAAGTACCTCGAAGATCCAAATTTCTTTTGAAGAGCTCTTTCGTTAACTTGACTTTCATCATTTCCACCAAACTTATTCAGCTCAAGGCCATTAAAATGTCTTTCTAACTCAATTAACTGGTTAGTCGTATTCTGGAAAAGAGAAGAAACACATGAATGTGTCACATCTGCAATTGGGGAAATTAACTGGCTTTTGAAACAATCAATAAACTACCTGATTCATCTTTAAGATGTGTTGTCGCTTTAGCTCTAATTCAGAACTTAACTTTTGGCGATCCCAATGTTCCCAATAGTTGCTGTCAGAAGCTTGCATAACAATACCTTCAATGTATGTTTTCTTTGGCAAAACTGAAACCAAATAAACTAAAAAATGTAAAATACATATGAAATTATGACCAGAGATCAATTGATTATGATCTTCAATTCGATATTTAACCAACTTGATGAATGAACTGACATAATCGCTATTTACTTCAAAATCCCCGTATTCCTGATCTCCTGCCTTATTATTTGCAAACGTCAATCAAATTCCCGTGATAACCATTAAGACTTTTTACCGAGAAATTTTAGCTTCAGCGTTTGGAAGGGATATACATGGAACTTTCTTGTTCTACTTCTTTGTGACATTCAAATATTCAATGCATACTAAACAAATGCACTTTAGCATGAAACCTTCTATGCCAACAAGGTCACCATTAATAATGTAGTATAAACGAACAAGAAGCTGAGGTTTCAATACCTTGAACCGTTTTGTCAAAGAGATTTTGTACCTCCTGTGCATGCTCATTCATTGTGTGCTGCAAAGAGAAGAAAAAATGAAATTCACGTGTAAGAAAACTGTATTGATAACAAGGAAAAGGATGTAGTAAAGAAAAAGGGGCCCCAAAAAAAGAAACCAAAATTAAAGCGTATAATTCAAATCTCAAGAATTAAAAAACTAAGGGAATATTTTCTAAACTTGATATTGGAAATCAAAAGGCTGAGAGAGGAAAGGGAGGGCATTCAACAATATAAATCTTCGCTTTATTCTTATCCTAAAAGATTCTATTATTTTTATAAATCCAATTCATCAACTAATATTATTAAAGCAACAAAAAGAAAACTCTATTTTTTATTCCTGAATGCAAACCAAATCTCCTCTGCGAAGAATTGATCAATACAATGACTACTAATAGAATTAATCCACAGCAACAAATTATTCCGAAGTTAATAAGCAAAAGAACAATGCAACGTTAGAGATCTACAGAATCCCCATTAAAGCCGCATAAACAGCAAATCTGAGGAAACAATCAATAAAGAAATTCATGAACTAATCATAGTAATAACTCTTCTATGAGTCACTCCAAGAAAAGACTTGAAACCTGGATTATACTTTTGATATTTTCTAAGCTCAAGTAATTTGTAAATTAATTACCTATTAACAAGAAATGAAACTTTTCATTGAAGAAATGAAAAGAGACTAATGCTCAAAAGATACAAACTTCAAAAATGAGAAAGAAGGAACAAAACATAGTAAAATTACATAAGAAATAAGCCTTGAATAGGCTTATGATGTATTAGTTAGCTGTCTTTATTTGTTGTAAGCCTTATTTGTTGACCGGTTGTCTAGGTTATTTCCCTTTGTTTACCGGCTGCTTAGGTACTTTGTTAGTTAAGCCAACTTTCTATATAAATACCCCATTCCTTGTATTTGGTAAAGGACTTTCTCCAGACTTCAATAAAAATTATCATTTGACATTACATCAGTTTAATAGTTCTTTCTTAAATTACTCTAGTCGAACATAATTAGTTTCTTCTCGGTTGATATCCAGTACTGGCCATTGGCCCTAGGACGGAATACTGGCCATCTTTTCTCATACCATACTTTTCTTTTTGCAAGTATTTTTCTTTTCAGTGATGCTTCCATCAAGCTATTGTCGTTTCTCTATTTTTTTGCTTTGCTAATCTCTTATACACACCATTGCTATTAAGATGAGAAGTCCTGGAGCCCCTTGCTCCTCCATACATTTTCTTTTTCACATTTTTCCCCCTTCTCTGGATCTACTTTTAGCAATAAATAGTGAGGCTATACGAATTAATAACCATATTCTCAGTCTAACAAAATACAGGAGAAAATAATTACAAACTGAAAAATATAAAACAACAATTGATAATTACCCTCCATATTTGACATTGATCTGAAAGAGTGGCTAAGCCAAGCTCCAAAGCTTCAACCGAGCTTTTCTGGAAAGTAGTGCAGACATCCAAAAATCCACCCGGCTCTTCTATAGATTCTAGAAGCTTGTCCAACCCTTCGCACATTTCTTTCATCTGTATGGAATAGGAGCATTGAAGACGCTTGAAAAAATCTGAAGAAACAATAAATAAATATATATATATATATATATATATATATATATATATATATATATATATATATATATTGAGAAAAAAATGAAAGGATACAAGGGGAATACAAAAAAGCACCCCAAAAAGAGCCCAACTAATCCAAGAGGGGCTCCAATCAAGCAAAATAAGGCTTAAAGGATAATTACAAAATCTTTACATACGGAAATCCAAAGAGAGGCATGATGTCTAACAAAGGACTACACCTCCCCCTCCGGTCTTTCAATCCCTCTAAAAAAACCTATTGTTTCTTTCCTTCCAAAGACCCCACATAGTAGCACAAAGACAAGCAAACCATAGTCGTCGACCCTTTACACGAAGAACAATATTTGGTTGTACATCGGTGTGTAGGTATCTTCCTACACACCACCATTAAAATTATGACAATTGACAACCAAGAGAGAGAGTAAAAAAATTTCAATTTCTCATTTTTTATCTTTCTCTTTCCTAACTGTCAAAAATTTAATGGTGATGTGTAGGAAAATACCTATACACCGGTATACAACCAAGTATTATTGTTTCACGAAAGGAGGAATGGGAAAGTAACTCCTCCAACATGGATCTATAACTCTTCAGCAAACGTCCCAAAGAAGCGCATACAGACAAGACCAAAGGAGATGATCCAGGTTCTCAATCGCTTCCCTATAAAGGATATAACACTGGGCCCAATCAACTTAGGCGAAAACCTCTTAACATGATCCAAAGTATTAACCCTGCCAAGCAAGACCTACCATACAAAAAATTTAACCTTTTTCAAGATTTTAATCTTCCAAAGCAGGGAAAAGATGGGAGAACTCTGAGAAGAAGACCCACCCAACAATGAAAGAAAAAGTTACTGGAACACCCATCCAAAGGATTGGGAATCCACATGATAGTCCCCCCCCCCCCCCCAACAAACATCCCAAAGAATCGCATACAGACAAGACCAAAGGAGATGATCCAGGTTCTCAATCGCTTCCCTACAAAGGATACAACACTAAGACCCAATCAACTTAGGTGAAAACCTCTTAACATGATCCAAAGTATTTAAACCTGCCAAGCAAGACCTACCACACAAAAAAATTAACCTTTTTCGGGATTTTAATCTTCCAAAGCAAGGAAAAGATGGGAGAACTCCAAGAAGAAGGACCCACCCAACAATGAAAGAAAGAGCTACTGGAACACCCATCCAAAGATTGGGGCTCCACACAAAATAGCAAAATCACCAATTAAAGTAACAAGGGCCGCAATATAATTAGCCACCCATTGGAGAGGGACCAACTAAGACCAAGGGAGATAGACGAAAAGCTCCCAAAAGACGGAAGGATAGAGGCCACATAGTGAAATTTCAAGTTGGACAACGGTAAAAATGAGGAAACAAAGAGCAGAGGGGGCTATCCCCCAGCCACTTGTCTTCCAAAAATAAGTGCTCACCCCATCGCCTACTAAACAATGAATAAACTGGGAAAAGAAAGGGAATCTGTCATAAATAGCTTTCCACCGATTTCTAGTAGTACCTTGCAAAGCCCCCTTCAAAAGCCATTCAAAGGGATGGGTTTGTTTTTACTCATGATAACCTTATGCCACAAATTATCACTCCCAAGGAAAGCGCCACAACCACTTAGCCAAAAGGGCCTCATTTCGCACCCTAAGATTCCCTATACCCAACCCCCCAAGCTCCATCGGTCTAGCCACTACCTCCCACTTACCAAGTGTGAACCCTTCCCTTCCTCCACCCCTTCCCATAAAAAATCTCGCATAAGTCTCTCTAGGACTGCAGTTAATACCAATCACTGAGCATTTTCCTCTATTAATCGTCAAATCCAAAATAGATTCAAAGAATTGCAAAATCTCATTAAGATTGACAAAAGACTCCTCTTTCCCGGAATAGAAGAATATGGTATCATCAGCAAACTAGAGATGAGATGAAGACAAGTTATTCTTTCCTACCTGGAAACCCTCAACAATACTCTTCTCCACCCCCTTAAAGACAATCCTCCTCGGGATGTCCACGACCAAGAGGAAAAGAAAGGGAGAGAAAGGACACCTTGTCTTATACCTCTTGTGGCACAGATCCTGCCCCAAGTTTTTCCGTTAATGAGGATAGAATATCTAATCGTCCTAATCCAACTCCAAATCCACGACCTCCACCTATACCTGAAACCTTTCTTAGCTAGTAGGACTTTATCCAGAAAATCTCAATCCACGTGATCATAAGCTTTTTCAAAGTCAATCTTGAATAAGCCCTTCTCACTTTCGACTTCTATAATCCTCAATAGCCCCATTGGCTATCAGAGCCTAATCCAAGATTTGTCTTCCTGCCATGAAGGCCCCTTGAAAATCTGAAATTGTCTTCAGAAGAACTTTCCTTAATCTATCCGCCAAGACCTTGGCCAAAATTTTATACACACTAGTAATTAAACTAATGGGCCTAAAATCCTTAACCCTACCCACCCCTTCCTTCTTAGGAGCCAGATAGACGAAAATTTCATTTAGAGAATTATCCAAAATTCCTCTTTCATAAAACTCACAAAAACCTTCCACAAAACGTCTTTAATACAATCCCAATTATCCTGAAAAACGGCCAAGGTAAAACCATCAGGGTCAGGGGCTTTATCTCTGTCAAAACCAAAGACCACTCTTCTAATCTCCTCAAGAGAGAAAGGGCCGTCCAAATCAGCCCTTTCACAAGCTAAAATGGGGGACCAATCAGACTCTCAAGGAAAGGCCTGGGTGATATACCCGGTCCATAAAGGGAGGAAAAAAGAGATACAATCTCCTCTTCAATCTCTTTATCCTCTCGCAAGGTTCTCTCATCTTTGCTAACCAGGGAATCAATGATATTTCTACTCCTTCGGCTGGCAACCTTATGGAAATAAGTTGTATTGCAATCTCCGTCCTTAGCCCACTTAATCTTTGCCTTTTGCCTCCAACTAATAGTCTTACTTTTAATCACCTCTTCAAACTTAACTTTTAGAAACAACTTTTCCTCCTTCTGACCATCACTTAAGGAACTAGCCTCTTCCAATCTATCCAACACAACAATTCTATTAAGCAAATCCTGTTTCTTGATCGTCAAGTCTCCAAATACTTCACGATTCCACGTTTCCAAAGACTCGTTCAAACGGCAAAGCTTACCCAAAAAACAAAAACCTTCCCATCTTCCTGAGCTCTCCACCGCCCACCAAGAAGATCTAAAGAAACAATATTAAAGCCGACTGGGGGGTTGCAGCTTGGAGGTGGGACACTTTTTAGTAGCCTAAATACTGGCAAAGGGAGAACACAACTATCCAAAAAATATGTCACAACCACAAACTACCCAGCAATAAACGAAACGGTGAGATGTTAGTTGACTAATTATATGGTAAAGATAGAGTATGAACTCATATATGAAAGGGCATGGGCTTCATTATTTTGTTAGTCACATAGAGGGACCATTATTCAGGCCAAGCATTATATGCAGAGGAAATCTCATCTTCTAATTCAAGATGTTCCTAAGAGGAAAATATCGGTACAAGAAAGCTCATGCAAGTATTCTATCCACTTTTCCTTTTATATACTAGTAGAAATGGAGTGGAGGTGTATTTTTTTTTTTTTTTGTGAATTTTTTTCCCGATGAAGATGGATGGGAGGTGTATGAGCAAGCCAAAGAACGGCAGACCAAGTCATAGTTGATATAGCAATTATAATAATAATAATCTTCAGATCTTTAGACCAAGTCGTTCCTACAATAGAATTGATTATGCTCATATTGGAAAATTATTTGAATAAATATCGTTCAGAACTTACTGGTTTTGCCAGGGGTACATTGCTGTAATTTCGCTCTGAACCATCTTGCTTCTCATTAGAAATTTTACCCAACGAGAAGTTGTCTTGCAATGATATTTGCGAGTTCTGTATCACTGGTAAAGGTTCAATTTTAGCAGCACCTGCAGTTACTTGTCTCCCACTTTGTGTTAATGTACTTGGAACATCCTTTGGTTGAAAATGTTTTCCAGCAAAACCTGTGAAAGCATTTGCAGTACCCAAACTTTGCTTTATCGTTGATTCTTTAACATTGAGAAAGGGCTGGCTAGGTACGTCTGCAGATTGCCCTGAAAAAGCAACAGATCCGAGGCCAGTAAATTTTTGAACAGGCTTATCAAAATTCCCAATCTCATTGTTGGGTCTCTCCAAGAAAGAAGACTTTAATGACTGGCTAGGCATGTCTACAGATTGCCCCAAAAAAGCAACAGATCCGAGACCAGTAAATTTTTCAAAAGGCTTATCAAAATTCCCAATCTCATTGTTGGGTCTCTCCAAGATAGAAGACTTTAATGATTGGCTAGGCACGTCCACAGATTGCCCCGAAAAAGCAACAGATCCAAGACCAGTAAATTTTTTAACAGGATTATCAAAATTCCCAATCTCATTGTTGGGTCTCTCCAAGATAGAAGACTTCAATGATTGTGAATAAGCAAAAGAATCAATTTGCTGGCTTTTACTATTACTCTCTCTGGTAACAATTGCACTCTCTTCAATGTTAGATACTGGACTCTGATCAATATTAGAAAAGAGCTGAGACTGATTATCAGTAGGCACTACTGTATCATCTTCCTCTTCCTCGTCACAAGCAGAAACAGTCTCATTTGGAGCTTCAGATTCATTGACACTGCATGAAAATTTTAAAAACCCATCGTAAAAGAAAATCAGGAGCTTTAGTCATTATATTCAGGCTGCTATTAACAGCTAAAGATTGGAATGTCAAGGGGGGAAATAGAATTTGGTCTTGGGGAACACTAACAAGCAAGGTCTCAAAACAGAAAAGGCAGTACCTAGAAAAATAAAACATAATGAGCTTTCCCTCTAGAGTAAGACACAAGAGAATGCAATATGGCGAGACTTCTCTCATCTCTTCATTTCCAACTTGAACTTCCACCTTCCCAGGAAGAGAAACTCGATCAATGCATAGCCCCATTACCAAATTATCATCACCATTCTCTGAAACAAGAATGAGATAGAATTATATCACAGAAGAAGAGATACTGCAAAAGTACAAAAATTAAAACCTAATCTATGTGCATGCATAAATGCGCAAATAAAAAATGACTATGAAGGCAATCAGAAATTTCAAATAGTGGCCAAGCCCAGCAACCCCAGTCTAACTTTCTAAAAAGAAATTATACTTTTGCTCTGTCTGTGCGCATGAGAAAACCAAGTGTAGAAAATCAAGCTGTAAATTAAGGCTTAATTGTTGGGATTGTTTCCTTGTATATAGCTGTATTTTTCTTTTCCATATAGGTCTAGATTGATTGCATATTTTCAGCTTATTAGATTGAGAGTCTCTTGTATAAATATATCTCTTCCATACTCAATGAAATACAGAAAAATATTATCCTTATACATAGCTTCACCAAGGAAAATCAAATAAATAGCAAAATACTAAAGGTCTGTTTGGGGCGTGAGTTATAATAGTCTGTGGAGTACTCTACACTCCAAACACAGACTATTATAACATAGACTAAACAACTCTGCATTTTAAACAATATTATATAACTTCACATACTATTATAACCCACATACTATTATAACCCACTCAGCGCCCCAAGTAGCCCCTAAAAGAAAAGATAATGAAACCAACTGTTAGAAAAATCAAGACAAGCACAAGTAAAATAATTGGATAATGTCTCAAAATAAATTGATCTACCACATTAGAATCATTTTTTTATCGAGAAACCAAACTTTCATTTAGAAAAAATTGAAAGAATAAAATAGGGCCAACATTGGCCAAAAAACAAGAAGCGGGCCTAAAAAAACAGCCTAAAAGGAGCCAAACAGGACTAGCCTAACAAACAAGAAAAGGGCTTCAATCCAAGAGACTATTGGAACCATGAAAAACCAACTCCAAGGAAGCCATACAAGTAGCGATTGAAAAACCACAAGGCAGGAAAATTTAGCACACTATTAGAGCTTTCATTTCTTTTTTCTTTTTTCTTTATTTTCTTTTTACAACCAAGGTATCGAGAGTCCCACCCCCTTGCATTATGCTCAAGGCACACCACAAGTTTCTGAGGCTTTTTTATCACTCCAAGGCCAGCTCCAAGAGAGACAAGGTTTCAAATTATCAAGTTCTCTACCTACTAGCTTGGGTTCGACATAAACCATGGTCCACACTGCTAAAGTTTTGACAATATCATATCTGTATTTATGGAGCTGCAGTTTTGACCATATTATATCTATACTTCTGAAAGAGTTTTTACGAATCAAGCTCCCATTGATTTTCCAACTAGAAATGCCAAACGAAACAACCTTCTAATAAAAACATATTTAGATGAAATAATTTTGGCTCGATCAAATGAACAAAGAAAAAAGGCCAAAAATTGAAACTTGCAAAATCATAATATAATATAAAGAACATATGTTTCTTATTTGATTCTTCGAATAATTAGCCTCCAAGGAGATCAATATACACAAATACACATTCAGAGAAACATCTTTTAGTCTACATTTATATTATGAAACGCAAATCACATTTCATTTGATGACTCAACACATTAAACCAGGGCACATTCCTAGGGAGGGGAAAAAGGGCAACAAGATAAGCTAATGAACTGTGGTAGTCAAGTCACGAGGATCACTAACCCTGAAGCTCAATCCTCGGAAGTGACCTATCTCTTTCAATGTCAATAACTGCAACTTCGTTCTCAACCTCTAGCAACCAACCAAGCAACACAATATGCTGATCCGTATTGTTCCTATTTGCAACAATTGCGAGCTTGCTGCATCCAAATCAAGAAAGAGACAATAAATAAAGTTGACCAGAAGGATCAGAATTGAAGAATAATCCCAAGGAAACAGAAAGAAGAAAGAAAAATTTGAAGAAGTGATAACCAAAAGTTTTTTAAATGAAGAAAAAGTAGTATTTAAAAAATAAAAAAATAAAAAGGAATTCCAAGTAAAATTCAATTTCAAACGTTCAGAGCTTAAATCAGATCAAGCTATTTCTGCATACCATTTATCTAAATAGCTCAATATTAAACAAGGCCCACTTTCAACAGGCAAAATGTCGTGAGTGAACCCTGAATATATGTCATGGAACGATACCAAAACTTTATTTGAAGAAACCTACAAAAGAAGGGGACAAAAATTAATCTACCAAAATACATATAAAATAAATAAATAAATAACATATGCACTACGTCATGTGAATCAGTTTATGATACTGTTCCATAATTCTTGTTAAGCAAATTACATTCATATTTAGTGCAAGTTAGTGGAAACAAATATGAAAACTGTGATAATTCTTGAATGTCACTGTCAATTCAGATAATATTACTTCATTCTCATTCAGAAGATCAGAACAATAAATAACAGATTTATAACATAGAAAAGGAAGGTGATTGATCTTGAATCTAGGGCACTAATAACAGTGAAAGTATGCAGACTTTCTTAAAATACATACAAATGCATAGGGTGAAAATATTAAAAACAATAACAACATAATACACGATTCACAGATAAATATAAGATTTTGTCAAGACAAAAAATAAATAAATATAAATAAAATAAGAGTCTATTCATGATCTTCCCCACTTCTTAATCAATGTGGGAATTTAGTTGCAACCTTAACAATCATTCCCTTGAATAAAAGACTGCAAAGGTTCCCCTCAAACAACCATCTACCCACCCACTCTTGTTTCGGTCTAAACTACTCCTTTTCTGCTAAGAAGACTGCACATGGCCTATCTCATAAAGCTCAACTACGATCATATTTAAAGATAATTAGTTAATTGCACACTTCACATTCATCCATACTCTATCACAACAACCGTTTGTTTATATTCAAGTCAAATCTTCTCTATCTTGTAGATCCGGTGAAGTCAACCACAAATCACAATATGAAATAATCAGGCTCTTATTTTCATTCCACATCCAAGGATTTATTTACCCTAGAAATGTTTGTATTTCCTAAAGAGATAACTAAACCAATTGATAAACCAACTAATGTCTTACAGATAATTTCCACAATAGCAACCATAAACATCAATAAAGCCAGTGTACGAGATTTACTTGACTTGGTGTTTGTGGGACATCCTTTTCATAGAGTGAGAAAGACTACTTGGCTCGCTTTCAACCGAGTTTTCTTCTGGACTTCGTGGTGTGAAAGGAATAAAAGAACTTTTGTGGACCGTTTCTCAACTTTTGATAGTTTTTTTGAATTGGTTCTCTTTCATACTTTGTATTGGTCTAAAAATAAACACCCTTTTATAGACTATAGTCTCTCTACTTTAATTTCAAACTGCAAATCTTTCTTGTAATCACCTTAAAGTGTTGGAGATTTTCTTACTTCCCCCTTTATTTCATTCATCAATGAAATTGTTTCTCTTCTCAAAAAAGACAAAAGGGCTAGTAAAGAACAACAGCCAAAAAAAATGAGTCAAACAACAATGGACCTAACAAAAAAAAAAGACTCCGTCCAAAAGAACAAAGCCTAGAAGATGATAATTACAAAGGTCCTTACATTACAAATGCCTGAGAGAGGCATTAAATTTGGCAAGATCTCACACCTCTTTCCAAGACCTCTTAAAGGCTCTAAAATTTATCTCATTCCTCTCAAGCCAATTACTCCATAAAACAGCAAAAAAAGTACTAGCATGATAAAGAACACAACCCTTATTACAAAAACAGAAATGGAAAAAGGAGAAAAAAAGAAGAAAACCACAACTACTCACGTCAGTGATAAAGAACACAACCCTTATTACAAAAACAGAAATGGAAAAAGGAGAAAAAAAGAAGAAAACCACAACTACTCACGTCAGTGATTTTTCCATCTTTACTTCTGATAACTTGGACAAAGTAATCTTCTTCATCACCTGTTGCAGTCACTTGAAAGCATCCTATAATGATACAATCAGCACGAACCCACTTGATACAGTCAACTGATAAATCAGGAAAAGTCAAGTTAAAACATAGCAACTATAAGTACTTTCTAGAATGATAAATGTAAGATTGTAATTAAGAGTCAAAAATAGTAGTTTTGTTGTATATTACGTCGTATTATTATTTCCAATTTATTTCAGTTTTTCAGATATTTGTTTTTTACTTTTCTTAAATTTTCTGGATTATTAAAAATTAGTTAGAATTTAACTTATATAATAATTCCTTGTTCTCTTGGAATCCTCATTGAGTTATAGAAAAGGAACGATGTAGTAATGAAAAATAATTACAAAAGGGGAAGGAAGAGGCAAATTCCTAAACTAGCCATAGAGTTCCCAAAACCCTGCAATTGGAGATTTATTTTGGCTCCTTTTGTCTTAGATTTTGTAAGCTTGCTAGTATTTTTTCACTTATCTCAATGAAATTTTGGTTTTTCTTAATTATAAAAAACTTAAATTTAAATTACTCATATAACAATGGCAATTATCCCAATATAGAATTGCATGGGATGAAGAAGCAATATCTTCAAAAGTTCCGTGATTTCTCTCTAGTCAAATAACCCATATAACAATGACAATTATCCCAATCAAGAATTTACTTCTTTTACCACAAAAATCATTGCCAATTAAATCTATTCCATGATAGTAAGCAAACTAAATAGGGTTAAAGTAAGCAAAAATATATGCTGAGATTACTGAGGTAGAATGCAAGTGTGCTTCATTCCAAGCTAGCAACTCAAACTCAACTTGTAGCCAATCTTAAAATCCTAAGTTTGCATTCCACTCAGATAGATCACAAAAGTAAAATATAAGAAATACCATCCCACCAAAAAAAAAAGAATGATGAAAGTTATGAAACCTTCACGTTTCAACATTTTATAAACATCATTTTTACACACACACAGAGAGAGAGAGAGAGAACCCTTCACTGTAAAGTCCGTATCAGTGTCGCCATTCCCTAAACTCGGCAAGAGTGACATGGATAGTCGTTCTTTGAATTTATATGAGAAAATGGTAAGAGTGTCCTTTTTAGCCACAGCAATGAATTTGCCTTTCACACTGCATTCAACTAAAATCCAAAAGAAGATTTAAAAGAAGTTAAAAAATAGTAGCTCCACAATTACAAGCTTTGCTAACAATAATTCAAGTAAATGGATTGTTTTCGTAAAAAATTTAGCAAAAAAGCAAGGGCAAGAGAATACAAACGAAGAAGAAAATCTCTGCCAAAGACACTGCACAGTACATGCAAAAGAAAGGACAAAAAGAATACAATAACTAAAATTGTTCACTATCAGAAAATAGAAATGAGTTTAAATTTCTGAACAAATAGAGATCTCTAAGATAAATCGTTTAAATCAACTCTGAGTCCAACAATCCATGAATATCATTCTTCAAACACATTCCTATCTCTAACTTAACTCCCCTAATTACTGCCCTAACGAGCAGTACCTTCACTCATCATCCTTCCTAAAATTTCCAAGTCCTCAATTGAGTCTTAACTCAATAATCTTCTTTTCTGTCTCCTAAGGCCTATTGCCAATAACAACCACGGGCATAGGTTGTAGTGATTCCTCTTTTTCAAATTACAATTACAAGACACCGTTCTTGTACCTTTTTTTTTTTTTGGAATAAGAAACAATTTCATTGATGAATGAAATAAAGGAGATAAAATGATCTTCCACTCTCTTTTGGACAGGTTTTTGGTTGAACTGTGATCCAATTGCTAGTGCTTTTCCTAGACTTGTCAGGCTTTCTACAAACCAATCTAGTATGGTGGCAGAAGTATGGAATGACTGTGATTTAGCATGGGATTTACAGCTACGACATAATTTGAATGATCAGAAAATTTCTGAATGGGCTATCCTTTCAAACATTTTGACTCTAATCAGACTTCAAAATTCATTAGATTCTTGGCATTGGCCTTTAGAGTCATCTAGGATTTTTTCTGTCAGACCCCTCACAGAGAGATTGGTGGGTATTGATGACCCTTACTTGAAAGACCTTTATTCTGTGATTTGGAAGGATAATTATCCAAAGAAGATTAAAATATTTCTTTGGGAGCAGACAATACAAATGATCAATTGCAACGATGAATGCCTTATATGGCTCTTTCTCCAGATTGTTGTTTTATGTGTAGAAGGCAGGCAAAATCTACTGGACATTTATTTATATATTGCACTTTTGTTTATCGTTTTTGGAGTCATATGTTGGAAGCCTTTCGTTGGCCTTTGCCTTTCACAAACAACATATTTGATTTTCTCTATGTGGTTTTGGTAGGTTACCCTTTCACAAGAACAAAAAAGGTTTTATGGCTTGTTTTGTTCAGGCTTTTCTGTGGATTCTTTGGCTGGAGAGAAATGGTCGAAACTTCAGGGATTCTTCTTCTCCTTTTGAACATTTTATAGACAATGTGTTTTCGATTGCTTTTCCTTGGTGTAGGCATTTACAACCTTTCTATCATTATAGCTTATCCTTTTTAATCTCCAATTGGAGAGTCTTCTTGTAATTCACCAATAAGTGCTCGGAGTTTCACCTCCTTTATTTCATTCATCAATGAAATTGTTTCCTTTATCAAAAAAAGAAATAAAGGAGATAAAACTCCGAGCACCTAAAGGTGTATTAAATAAAAGTTCTCCAATTGGAAATTAAAAAAGATAAACTAAAATGACCAAAAGTAGAATTGCATTGACATTTTTAGAATGACCAAAAGGATATTTTTAAACTAAAGTCGGAAATATGATGTTTGCACCACCGCATAAAATAATATATCAGACATACATATTGTAACACGAGCCAAATGATAAACTACCTATTACTTGAGGAGAACAAAATTGGTGTAAAAGCAACAAGATGCGATATTTCAATATTAAATAATGTATTTTGATGAGCAAACCCAGTTTAACAATAATGTGAAGACAATTGTCATAGCCATCGTAAATTAAATATACAGTAATTCAATATAAAATGTAAGAACCTTATCAAACGCCACTTAAAATTGGCATTATGAATTATATACATAAGTTACTATAAAAAAAGTATATAGCGTACCAGCATCAGTATCGTGCATTACATGTTTAAGAGAGCCATTAGCCGATCCTTGATATAACTGTCCATGTTTTGAAAGAACCAGATAAGAATTTTCCAGCTTTCTGGTCCATTTGAAGTCTTTGATGCAGCTGGAATCAGTTATTGAACAAGAGAAAGAGGGTTTTTCTGCCTGCATAACAGCAATAAAATAAAAGAAAATGACGTGCAAGAAATATAACTAAAAAAAAAACCCCACTAGTAATAAAAATGACACGGCGTCAAATAAATGGGAAACTTGCTGAGAGATTAGAAAATGTCGATTCTAAGGCGAGTTAGAGGTTTTCATCAAAATACTACTTTAATTTCCAGAGAGAAATTGCGACATTTTCCCCGTTGATGCAAATAACCAAATTGACATTTCAGGGAAACGGTGCTTTGAAATTAGGACAAGCTCCAGCGAAAAGCACTACCTTATCACGCAGCGAGTCGACTGAAAAAAGATGAACATCACCAGCTACGACGGCAGCAAGAAACGAATTATCAGTGGAAAGTGCTAGAATGTTAACTTTTCCGACGGAAACATCCACAATACTCAAATCCTGGATTGAAGAACCAGTTCCCCCGTTTTTCATCTCCTTAGCTGAAGCAATTACATCCTTGGTCCTCGTCACAAAAAACCCTTAACAAACAAGATTCTTCAAAAAATCAAAGAAAATCACAGAAAAATCAACGGTATTCACAACAATGGGGGAAGCAATTGAAATTACCAACCAGACAAATGTGCAACGAAGATGAGACCGAAACTCTCGGACACAGCAAGAGGCTGAGAAGGAGGACTTTGGGGATCAAAAATGGAGTCGTTGAGCTTGACGGGAACAGGTTCGCCAACCTTTTCGAAGTAGTAATCGTTGGTTTCAACATGCTCCCCTTCGTAGGCGTCTTCTAATGGAATTGGAGTTGAATTAGTGAAATGCCGCGAATCAACGGAAGCCATGAATTGAATCAGGCTTGTCTCTGAATCGTGAGAGATGCTCTGAAGAAGGTTTTTGAAGCAAACGAATGCTTTCCTTCTTCTTCTTCGACTTGAGGTTTTTGGAGTATCGCACTCGAAGTGCCTTTGGGCGGTAAGCGTGTGGGAGGCTAAATATATAGCAGCGATTTTAAGCTATTGGATTTTTCCAGTGTTGTTGTTGGTGGGCTAAATTATTAAAAACATCCTTGAATTTTGTCATTTCAAAAATACCTGTATTATTTCAAATATTGCAATCATAACCTTAACTTTCATAAATGTTTCAAGATTGGCCTTGAAGTAAAAATTCGTTAGAATGTTAGACGAAAAATCAACGAGATGGTGACCTAGAACGTGTGACGGAGACTAAAATTCTTACTTGGATTAAGTTTGAAAAAATAACATTTAGACACGTCGACTTTACATTCAACATTCTAATACTTTAAGGGTGGTTTGAAACGTTTCTAAAAGATCAATGGTAATATTACAATTTTTGAAAGAATATGGGTTGTTCGCATGAGATTTCCAGAGAAATTTTAGATTTTAAAAAAATTTGATGTCGTGGAAATGAACTTGATTTTATTGAATTGAATTTGGAGTAGTGTGATATCTTTGATATGTAGTCGGTGAAGAGTTGAATATGAATTATGAATCTTGGATCTTCCGAATTCTCTGAATTCTCTGATTGAACTCTCTGGTTGAATGCTCTAGATTATGACTCTTCTAAAAATGGTGGTCTCCTCTATTTATAGAGTTGACCCAGTATGGGCTTGGGCTTGGTTTATTTAGGCCCAACTTTTGTACTTGGGCTTATTTGGGTTTAATTCAATCATTTTCAATAAAATCTGAATTATTTAAATTTGGCCCAATTTCTTTTTAATGATCTCGGACTAAACTAGTTTTAGGCCCAACTGTCATGTGACATAATTTGATTGGACTGACTTAAGTCGTCAAATTGGTCAATACATGTGGCATTATTTGATTTGCCAATTTTTCATGTCTTTTAATTTAATTTGAGGACACACGTAAATTTATAATTGGTCTCAAATTCATCAATATATATTTTTATGATTAATTTAAATTAATGATGTGGCAATTTGTGATTGGTCGAAATTTCCCATTCAACATGGGTATTTTTGAAACAATGACAAAGTTTAGGGATTTTTTTTTATATAATTTAGCATGTTTGTTTTTAGTCTTAGACATTTCTTTCAAAACAAATTAGATGAGTAGCTCAACTATTTAAGGTATATATTACAACCAAAATGTATATGTTCATATTTGTACTCTCATTTGTTGAACGTAAAAATTAAAATAAAAATTTCATTTATACTTTAACTAAAACACTAAACTAATAATTAACTCAATTTACATCATTCCTTAAATTAAGTTAGAAGATTGGTAGTTAAGAATTTATAGTACAACATATGTGGGTATGAAGATTTGAACCTTCAACCACAAAGAAATAATTAAAAAAAACAAATTCTATGATATATAAATGGTAAAAAATATCATCTTCACTGTATTAAGCAACAATCGATACTCTTACTTGTAGCTAATGAAAACTCCTTTATCACGTTATTCACCAAAATCTAAAATGCTGTAACAAATGCAATGTCACATACAATAACATGTGTTTGACAAAAATTAAATATTAAATATATGTTTAGCTCACGGCGTCGATTTGTTTTTCCACTTAGTTCCTATTATCTCAAAGTTTCAATTTAATCCCTTGTATAATAACAATTTTCAAATTAGTATTGTACCATAAGTGAATGTTAGAATTGGCTAATAATAAACTTACGTGGTGTTAGTAAATTTGCATAAATTTCAATGATAAATAAAATGTCATCTACTAGAATAAAACTGAAAATGTCTACTAGTTTTCTATAAATTTGGAAGAACAACTATAAACTTTTGTCACTTATGTGAGTTTATCATTGGTCCATTTAACATTCAACGAGTATTATGCTACGTAAGTTTATCATCCATAAATTTTAGTATTCACCATTAACGGGGGAATAAGTTGAAAAATGTTAAAATACAAGGGAATGAATTGACTAAGTATTGTGTCATGTAACTTATCACCAACTAGTTTGAACACTCACTAACAGCAAGGGATTAAGTTGAAAAGTGTTAAAGCACGAGGGACTAAATTGACTGAGTATCATGTCATATAATTTATCATCAACTAGTTTTAACATTCACCGACACTGAGAGACTAAGTTGAAAAATGTTAAAGTGTGAGGGACTAAATTAACTAAGTATCATGTAATGTAATTTAGCATCAACTAGTTTTAACATTCACTAACAGTAAGGGATTAAGTTGAAAAATGTTAAAACAAAAGTAACTAAATTAAAATTTTACGGAAAATAGAAACTAAATTGAAAAATCACTTCACAAACGTGGTCGATTTTAGACATATGTAGAGAAGCCAACAATTTGGCTCACTCGATTGTTGGTAAAGTCGTAAATGAATGTGTCTTTGGTAGGTGGGAAAGGTTTTTCCCTTCTTGTCTATCCTCTTTGGCCTGTAGAGAGGTAGTTAGTTCGGCTGGCCGTGTTTAATGTTATCTCCTTTAAAAAAAAAAAAAAGAAAAGAAAAATAAAATACACATGTTTTTAAAAAAAAGATTGAAAAAGCACATGTCAACTTGAGCATAGTTTTTAAAATATATACTCCCGATCATAAAGACGAAATTCTAATTTTAAAACAGATTAAATTATAACTTTCTCGAAACTACATGGATCAAATTTGTAATTTAACCAATCAAAAAATATTTTAGAATGGAAATTAATGCCAAAGTCTTAAAAGCCATGCTTTTTGGGGCTAATTTTGAGAATAATGGTGTTTAAATAACTAATGATACAAGTAGGGTACTTTTGAAACTAAAAATTTTGAAAATGTATAAAAAAAATCAAATTACAAAAGTAGGGTAGAAAATAAAAGAAATGTTTAAATTGGGGTACCTAAATCGTGTACCATGTACACGATTTACATGTCATCTGAAATCGTGTACATGGTACACGATTTTTGAGTAAATCGTGTACCATGTACACGATTTACACAAAAATATGTTGTCCAACACGAGTTAGGTGTACACGAGTAAGATGAATTATTATTATATTTTCGGGCCATAATCGATGAATTGCGAGTTTCTTTTCACAAACTTCAACTCATAAAAAGAGGCGAAAAGAGAGATGGATTTGAAGAAAATAGCGGTGAATGTTGAGGACGTTGGGTAAAAAAATATCTTATTGTTATTATTATTTATTTCTTACCGCAAAACACATGGGCACATATTATTAGTTTGAAAGTTTATTTTATAAAGAGTTTGAAAATTTTCAAATTTAGCCCATATTATTAGTTTGAAAGTTTATTTTATCTAAATTGGTGAAATTTGTGCAATTTTTATTAACAATTTTTTTTTCAGAACGATATAATTTAGAGTTTGTAAGATATTAAAAATGAATAGAAAATTTTCTAAAAGAGCAAGGAAAATTAAAATTAAAATGTCCCTAAAATATTGAAATTAAATTGCACAAATGTCTAATTAGATCAGAGTTTTAGGTTTAACACGTACGAATTGTAAAATATTGCTGAAAAAACTCATGTACCACGTGGTGGCCTTCTTCTAGGACGGGCTCCACGACGAGGTCGAGGAACATCAAAGTGTGGTTGCTGGTGAATTATATCATCAATATCTTGTTGCACAATAGGTGGTAATGGATCTTGTGCATGACCAGAACTTGAAGCAGTGTCGGTATGAACATCTGGTGAGGGCATATGAAAAGCTGGAAGTTGATCATCAACTACAGGAGGCTCTTGGTCCAGGTGTGCCTTTGGAATGTCTTCTGGAATGTTTTCAGCTTGTTGTCGTCGGCGCCTACGACGAGCACGTGTCCTATCGGTGTCAGCAACAGTTAGTCTTCTTGTTTGTTGAATTATATCAGTTACCGTTGTGACATATTGCTCACACATAGAACCTAAAACAGGTAAACTTTGTTCTATTGAATATTGTTGTACATTCCGAACAAAGTTATTCTGCACAAAAAAATTTAATTTAATATGTAGTCCATAAAATTGAATTTAATAATAGAAATTTAGTAGATAGTTATTTTACCGTGCATGCATAATAAGCGCCATCGCGTGTGATATACCTCCTCGTGATAGAGTCATACCATGTTATGTAATCATCAGATACAATCGGCTGTTCTACTATATCACCTACTGCACAGTGATGTCGACGTGCACGCCACAGTGATATAAGTGTTGCATGATGTCGTCGCCAATCGTGGTCATGCTTACCTCGTAAGTCTAATTGATGCAACTGTGTGCTTGTGTCACAATATGGTGGCACTGTCTGCCGCATTCCAAACTATCTCAATACCCGATTAGGTTGATGCCACTCTACAATATGAAAGCAGATGAGAGGGCTTATAGTCAACCAAATATCTTGTCCATTATGGCAATATTCAGGTAATAATGCCATAATTTCAGGTGTGTATGGCGTCCAGATGATCTGAAAGTTATAAATAATAATTAGAATAATTAAAATCGATATTAAAATGTATGTCAATTAAAATAAACTAGATATTTACCTGATTGGGCAAAAGACGATCAAATGCAATGCGGTATTGTATTAACATGTTGGAAGTTTGTTCAGAGGTAGCTACAATTCCGCTCCAACTACACACATATAATAAGTTAAAACATTGTATTATTTGTAATTATAATAAAAAATATGTAAATGAACATACCGAGCACTAAGTGGTCGACCAACATACTGATCAGGGGTTTATAGAGGGCGTTGTGGTGCAATTGTATAAAATCGATCAAATGCCCATACTTGTAACAATATTAGCGGACCTGCAATTTCTAAGGCATTAGCATTGCTAGCTCGACATAGATCCCGATACAACCATGCGAGGCAAGCCCCACCCCATGAATATTGTCCTGCTATCTCGAAATCTCCCAAAAGAGGAAGAAACATGAGATGGACAAGAGTATTTGACTTGTCCGCGAATATAAACCCTCCAATAAGTTGCATTATGTAGGCTCTTGCATATCTTTGTATCATGATATCATCAGCATCTGGAGATAACTCTACAAATTGCGCTGCCAACCACGGGATACTTAACCTAGACCCATTCAGTTCAGGAGGTCGAACTCCTAAGAAGTCTTCACATACCTGTTCCCAATTATATTGTAATGAACCAGTTACAGGCTCTCCATCGACAGGTAGTCTAAACTGGACTGCAACATCTTGGAGTGTAATAGTACACTCTCCACTTGGCATGTGAAATGTATGAGTTTCAGGTCTCCATCGCTCCACCAACGCCGTTATGAAATGCCAATCTAGTTGGATAAATCCAACTTGTGCAACCCCCCAAAAACCAGCCTGTTGTAAATAAGGAATAATACGAGGATCTAACTCAATGTTACGATGGACTACTGCCTCCCTTCTTCGACATTGTAGAACAGTAGTAGATTGTGTATCCCATATTGATTGGGAACGATGTGTACGTTGTAAGTATAACTGAGATGGATTGGATGGTCCAGGATCCATATGTAATACTGAAATATTTAAAACATAAATAAGCTAATAAGCTAATAAAATCCATTACACAAAAGTCCATTACATATAAGTTAATAAAATAATAAAATCCATTACACAAAAGTCCATTACATATAAGTTAATAAAATAATAAAGTCCATTACACAAAAGTCTATTCCAAAAAAGGAAAAACAACCAAAGATAATGAAGTAAATTACAAATAAGTCTATCAAAAGGTCCATAACTCATTAGTTTCATCCCTGTACATTGAAAAATAACAAAATCAAATTCAATATCAATTTAATACTGATAAGTAAAACAAAAATTAAAAAACTAAATCAATTAGACCTTGTTCACCCATGACTTGAAGATGCGCCTAAGTTACGAGAGGGACAAGTACGTTTGTTATGTCCTTCTCTCTTACAAACTCCACAACGCAATTTTGTACTAGCTTCTCGCCAATCCATCTCATTATGAATACGAGAACTTTTTGGTCTCTCATGTTCTCTCAGCAAATTTTTGTTTGGATGAAGTATATCAAATGTCACCTCTGGCCAATAATCTCTATGTTGAATTGGATGAAACTGAAGTTCGAAGCATCGCTGATATTGTGAGATCTTGTAAGCATCATCAACAAAAGGAAAATGTGCCAAATGAATGTGACGACATGCTGCAATTACATGAGAACAAGGGATCTTAAAAGATTGTCATTTGTTGCAAGTACATGTTTTTTCTATCAAGCACACAACTTGTGTTTGTTGACCTTTGTATGGAGAGATCATGCTAATTTCAGTTTCAATCTCAAAACTACATGTCTCTCTGTCAACAGATTTCACAGTATGTGAAGAAGCCCTTCTCTCCCACCTTCTGAGCTTTGTTAAAGCAAGTTCAGTATATACATCACCACGATTTAGTGCATCACTAACCATTTGTCGGCGCTTTTCGAAATACTTAATTGTTCGATACCAAGTTAACTTAACCAATGATGTAATGGGTAACATCCTAGCTCCTTTAAAAACTCCATTAATGGATTCAGCTAGATTTGTAGTCATCCATCCATAGCGATGTCCATTATCATGTGATTGTGTCCATTGTTCTAACTTCATACGAGAGAAAAATTCAAGACAATCAGGGTTTAATCGCTTTAATTCTTTCATACATCGCTCAAACTTGCGCCTTTGGTGCTGACGTCCTGCTTTAGACACTAACATTTTCAATTGCTTCGATTTGTACTTGTTATTGAAGTTACTAGCAACATGACGAAGACAATATCGATGGTATGCTCTTGGTTCACTCCACCCATTTTCTTCATTTTTCACAGCAGCTATGATTCCTCCATGTCTGTCAGAAATTAAACATATACCCTCTCGTTGAGTAACTAATGATCGCAAGGCACGTAAAAACCAAGACCAGCTCGAAGTATTTTCTTCTTCAACTATAGCAAAAGCAAGAGGAAATGTCTGGCCATTTGTGTCCATGGACGTGGCTATCAATAATTTTCCTTTATACTTGCCATACAAGTGTGTACCATCTATTTGAATCATCGGTATACAGTATTTAAAGCCTTCTATTACAGGAGCAAATGACCAAAAAACTCGACCGAAAATATGATTACCTGGTACGTCAGTTGGAAGCAAATCCCATTGAGTTTGGGTTCCCACATTGTAATGTACAAGAGCATTCAACCAATATGGAAGTTCTTCGTACGATTTCTCCCAATCCCCAAAAACTTTAATTATAGCTTTTCGCTTAGCTTGCCATACACGTCTGTAGTTCACACAATGCCCAAAGTCCTTTTTTATAGTTTCTTGCAGTACAGATATTTTCACACCAGGATCACATCGAACAAGATTCTGAATTTCATTACACATTAAATCTGAGTCAAGTTGTGAATGATCCTGTGTGAGTTCTGGGTACAAACATGAATGTTCCCCTTCAAGTTTCATAATTTCAAACATTCCATGGGTTTTGCGCCGACATGCACGAAGCCTCCACCTACAACCCTCATTCCATTGTTTGCATTTCACATACCATATATCTCTATTTGATTTCATCACAGTAATCTGATAGTGTTGGTTAACACAATATTTTTTTATGGCAAGTTGTAGATCTTCTTTACTTTCAAATAACAATCCTTTACTTATTAAACGTGAGTCCATTTCTACACATCTTGCCTCCTCTTCTAAAGTAGACCCTTCTTCGCATATTGAATTAGTAATCTCCCAATTTATATCAGTAAAAAAATCTGAAGGTTCATCTTCATTTTGACTTGGGGAAGAAATATTCAACTCATCTCCATACAGTTCATCAAGTTCTTCCTCTATATCACTATCTCCACCATTTCCAGGCTCAAGTATCACTAATTGCTCACAATGGAAGGACATATTTTACCAACTTGTTTATAACTGTACAAAATTTAACATTTTATAATTAGTTTACAACAAAGAGACTTGATTAGTATATAAAATTAATTATTTTATAACGAAGACTTAATTTATTGCAAACTCAAAAAAACCATACTTTTTTATAATATAAAAATTTTGGCTTTATAATTAATTTATAATTTAGACTTAATTAGTTTATAATATTTTAATTTACAAAAATAACTTTGTTCCATAAATTACATATTGACCATCAAAATTAGTTCAACAACTTCAAAAGTGGTATTGATCAGCCCACTCCAAATCAGCCCAAAACTATAGCTACAATTATAGATCAGATAAAAAAACACCCAAATCAGTCCAAAATGCACCCAAATCAGTCCAAAATGCATAGATCAGTCCAAAATCACTCCAAAATACACCCAACTCAATCCAACATTTATAGATCGATCCAAAATCAGTCCAAAATACACCCATATCAATCCAAAATGCACCCAAATCAGTCCAAAATTTATAGATCCGTACAAAACACTCCAAAGTTCACACAAAACTACACTTAATAATTCAAAAAATATGTAGATCAGTCCTAAAATTACTCAAAAAATACGTAGATCTGTCCAAAATAAATCTAAACTATAGATCTCCAAAAGATACAACATAAACTTGCAAAATAGAAAAAAAAAAAAAATACCTGCAATGAGGCGCGGCGACTGCACCGCGGACGGCGCCTGGCGGAGGGGAGCTGTGGACGGCGGGGACTGCACACGGCGGCTGGACGGCGAGCTGGGGACGGCGGCTGGACGGCAGGAATACAGAGAAGAGACAGCAGAAGAAAGAAGACAGGAAAAAAGTGGGGCTCTCGAGATTGTGTGGGGTTTTTAGGGACCACAAAATCGTGTACCTTGTACACGATTTGCATATTGAAATCGTGTACATGGTACACGATATCCACATGGAACTCGCATACGAGGTACGCGATTTCCATGTCACAAAATTCCCCCCCCCACCTGGCAGCCACGGTATCAGATTGATCCGGATGGCACAAAAATCGTGTACATGGGCCGCGATTTACATAAATCGTGACCCATGTACACGATTTTTCTACCCTACATTTGTCATTATTTTAAAACTTACCATTTTTTTGTTATTATTTCTTTAATTTACATTATTTTTTTAAAAAATCCTGCTTTTTGCCATTTGAGATATTTGTTGTGCAAAAATTGAATTAAATGAAAAATTGCAAATCTTAGCGGCCTTCTGCAGAAGCCGAGAGAGAGAGAGAGGGAAATGAGCTCGCAGCTACTTCTCGTCGCCTCTCTTCCACCCATCGCCATTGCCAAAGCTCACAATCAAACCCCATTAAAACCAACCTCCATTACCATCTCCTCATCTCCTCTTCCATTTCACACTCTTTCAGAAAGAACCCACATCCCCTCTCATGTCTACAGGCATCCAGCTGCCGTTCTCCTCGAGCTCTGCACTTCCATGAAAGAGCTCCACCAAATCCTTCCTCTGGTCATAAAAAATGGCCTCTACAACGAGCATTTATTTCAGACCAAGCTCGTCAGCTTATTCTCCAAGTATGGCAGCATCAACGAGGCCGCTCGTGTTTTCGAGCCGATTGAGGACAAGCTCGACGCTCTTTACCACACGATGCTAAAAGGGTATGCGAAGAATTCGTCGTTGGAGACTGCTCTTGCTTTTCTTTGTCGAATGAGGTACGATGATGTTAAGCCTGTCGTGTATAATTTTACTTATTTGTTGAAGGTCTGTGGTGATAATGCGGATTTGAAGAGGGGTAGGGAGATTCATGGGCAGCTGATTACGAATTCGTTTGGGGCGAATGTGTTTGCAATGACTGGCGTTGTGAATATGTATGCTAAGTGCAGGCAGATTGATGATGCGTACAAGATGTTCGACAGAATGCCTGAGAGAGATTTGGTGTCTTGGAATACGATTATTGCTGGGTTTTCTCAAAATGGGTTTGCAAAAAAGGCATTGGAGTTGGTTTTGAGGATGCAAGATGAAGGCCAAAGGCCTGATTCGATTACATTGGTTACTGTTTTGCCTGCTGCTGCTGATATTGGATCGTTAATGGTGGGGAAGTCCATTCATGGGTATGCCATTAGAGCTGAGTTTGCAGAGCTTGTTAATATTTCAACTGCTTTGGTTGATATGTACTCAAAATGTGGGTCAGTGGAGACAGCTAGATTGATTTTTGATGGAATGGATCAGAAGACTGTTGTGTCGTGGAATTCCATGATGGATGGATATGTGCAAGGTGGTGAACCAGAGATGGCTATTGCAATTTTTGAGAAAATGTTGGAGGAAGGGATAGAACCAACCAATGTAACCATAATGGAAGCTTTGCATGCCTGTGCGGATTTGGGTGATCTTGAGAGGGGGAAGTTTGTTCATAAATTTGTGGGTCAGTTAAATCTTGGTTCTGACATCTCTGTTATGAACTCATTGATTTCTATGTATTCTAAGTGCAAGAGAGTTGACATTGCTTTTGACATTTTCAAGAACTTACAGGGAAAAACACATGTCTCTTGGAATGCAATGATATTGGGTTATGCTCAAAATGGAAGAGTGAGTGAGGCTTTGAATTGTTTTTGTGACATGCAATCTCTAGGTATAAAACCTGATTCATTTACAATGGTAAGTGTGATACCTGCTCTTGCAGAATTATCAGGTACTCGCCAGGCTAAGTGGATTCATGGACTAGTTATTAGATCTTGTTTGGACAAAAACGTTTTTGTGATGACTGCTCTTGTTGACATGTATGCAAAATGTGGAACGGTTCATATGGCGAGGAAGCTTTTCAACATGATTGATGACCGGCATGTCATAACATGGAATGTGATGATAGATGGGTATGGGACCCATGGACTTGGAAGAGCTGTCATAGATCTTTTCGACGAAATGCAAAAGGGAATCATTGAGCCAAATGATATAACGTTTTTATGTGTTATCTCTGCCTGCAGTCACTCAGGTCTAGTGGATGAGGGACTTCGTTATTTCAAAAGCATGAAACAAGACTATGGATTAGAGCCTTCAATGGATCACTATGGTGCCATGGTCGATCTTCTTGGTCGAGCTGGCAGGATCAAGGAGGCTTGGGATTTTATCGAATACATGCCCATTAGTCCAGGGATTACTGTATATGGTGCCATGTTGGGTGCTTGTAAAATTCACAAAAATGTTGAATTGGGAGAGAAAGCAGCCAACAAATTGTTTGAGTTGAACCCTGATGAGGGTGGCTACCATGTCTTGCTTGCAAATATTTATGGTTCTGCTTCAAAGTGGGGCAAGGTAGCTGAAGTAAGAAAAACAATGGAGAAGAAAGGGCTTAAAAAAACTCCTGGTTGCAGCTTGGTGGAACTGAGAAATGAGGTCCATTCCTTCTATTCAGGGAGCACAACCCATCCACAATCCAAGAGAATATATGCCTTTCTTGAGGAACTTGGGGATGAAATCAAGGCTGCTGGCTATGTGCCTGATACTAACTCGATTCACGATGTAGAAGACGATGTGCAGGAGCAGCTTCTCAATAGCCACAGCGAGAAGCTCGCCATCTCTTTCGGTCTTTTGAATACCAGTCCCGGTACCACGATACATATCCGAAAGAACCTACGAGTGTGTGGCGATTGCCACAATGCAACCAAGTATATTTCACTTGTGACTGGAAGGGAGATCATAGTAAGAGATATGCATAGATTTCATCATTTCAAAAATGGAACTTGTTCTTGTGGAGATTACTGGTGAACTCTAGCCATACAGTTTTTCATCCTCGTTAGTTGTAAGTTGTAACACTCACTATTGATAATATAGCAAAAGATAGGCTGTATTTATACCAATAAAAGGGTTGGGAATGATTCTTTTGTTTCTCTAAACACATCTTCGTTATTATTAGGTACTAACAATTTTCTTACATAGTATGTTTTCTTAGATGTTAACTCATCGAAAAATATTAATATCATAACAAAAATGTTTGAAAGATGATAAAATTGAAACCAAATAAAAATTTTATGAACTAAAATAACAATTTAATTTTTCCTATTTACTTTTAGATCAAATATCATTTTTAATGAACGTAAAAATAAGTTAGACTTTCTTCCAAAAGAATAGATAATAAAATTATCTTATTTTTCCTTTCTACAGGCCTTAACAAATTTTAATATAGTTTTTCACTCTTGTATTTTTGTAGAATTTGTTCATTCTTTGTCTTCTTTCGTGAGTATTTTTTTAAAAATAAAAATGAAGGAAAAAAAAGGCTGAAAATATTTTCAACAGGAAGAGATACGCATTTATTTTTGTCTTCCATTTTGGATTTCAATATTCTTATTTGATTCTTAAACTTATTGCTGCCATTAAAATTCCATACCGGAGCTCTAACAAAAACCTTAACCCTGATGTTTAAGTGTAATAATTGGCATAATTTATGAAAATAATTACGTTAAAATATTTCATTCTATTTTAGAATATTTACTTTTGAATGTTTAAATTTAGTTCAAGTACTCTCAATAAATCATAAAATTAGTTGTTTGAAGTTAATTTTTATCAATTTTATTATTATTTTTTTTTAATAAGAAACCGAGCTTCCATTGAATTGAATTTTTATTGAAATGATATTCAACCAAATAATTAGCATAATGGTCTGGAGAAACAGAGTTATATGAAACAGTACAAGAATTATCTAAGAGTCTTAACTCAATAGGAAGGGGAAACAAAAACCCTCTCCCACTTCAAGATCACTAGATTCACATTTATTCTACAAACTTTAAAAGCTCAAGAAACAGTAAAAAAATTAGCTAGCAGCCTCAACAGGAAGGGAAAAGCTCTCCCATTTCAAGATCACTGAGCTCAAAATTAGCCTACAGACTTAATAAGCCCAAGAAACAAGTAGTAAAAGAGTTAGCTAACAGTCTCAAATTGGAACTTGGAAGGGAGAAGCTCTCCCATTGGAGAGAGAGATCTTGATAAGCTCAAGAAGCAGTGTTATTTGAAACAGTAAAAACATTAGCCAGCAGCCTCAATAGCAAGAAAAGGCTCTCCCATTTCAAGATCATTGTGCTGAAAATAAGCCTATAACAAGATTTTAACTTACAACCTTCCAATCCTATAGAACAGATCGGGTTTCGGCTGCAGCATTGCCACGGTATATGTCCATAAGATCTGGGATTTCAGCCAAATGCTTAAGAACATAATTCTTCAGAAAACTTCTCTCCCCTTGAATAAGCAACCAAGCAATCTTTCTGTTCTTCTTAATCAGATTCTTCACCATCAAAACCTCAAGAACTTTGTACCTCGGCCGAATCCGCTTGTCAAGTCCATACATGAAGAATTTGGGGTAAGAAATTACAGTTTCAGGGTCTAACTTTGCAGTGTTGAAACAAAAATCAGCCACATCCCTCATTTTCTCCTCTGAACAAGCTAAACAAAGTGGGTCTCTCTTAAATGCTGTTAAAATCTCCTTCTCAGTCCATCCCAAACTCTTCAAAACATTTATTTTCTTCTTCCAAGTTGAGTCATTCATGGAAACTATTACTCGAACCGCATGAATAAACATGGGGGTCTTTGGTTCAATCCCCAATTCCTTAGCCATCTTCACTGCACAAACCATTCTATCAACCTTTTGCATAATAGTTCTTGGCTGCAACACAATCAATTTCGCTATATTCCTAGAAGGTACCCCTTCACGAAGCAAAACATCAATGTTAGACTGCATGATGCCCTTAAAATCAAAAGTTAAAAGCCACGAAGATCGACGAATAGCAGCAGTAACTTTCGCATCCGAATCAAGCATTTCCTTAATGAAACAAAACGATGGTTTCAACTGAGAATCTAAGCCCCTGAGCAGAATCGCCGGGTTCGATAGGATTAACTTTGGAAGTAAAGGACCAACAAACCCAATTTCCTCGAGGAACTCAAATTTAGGCTTCAGATTGTTGTAGACTCTCGATTGAAGGATCGAAGGCCGCCTCGAGATCAACTTGGTGATCTGCGAATTCTCGAATCCATACGATTTCAAAAAACCAAGAACAGATTCGTACTTCCGGTAGTTTTTTTCGTCGAATTGCAGCTTTCGATTGCCGGAAGAACAAGATTCTGAATCAAGCCCACAAGAATTCTTGAGGAATTCGATCGTAGACAAAGACGCTAAAGGCAATGTAGAACTCGATACCGTATTAACGAAACGTTTTTTGATGAAATATAGCAGAAATGTCGAGGAAATTTTAGACATTTTGGGGTCGGATTGTAGAAGTTCGAGTAAGGATTTTCGTTAGGGTTCTGAGCTCTACGAACACTCGCAGAGTGTGCAACAAAGCATTCATGTCAGATTTTGAAGCATGGAGCTCGCAAGCAATTTGGGGCTTTCCAAACTTTCCATTTTCTGTTCTCTTGAAATTTGAAAATGAGAAATATCAATATACTTTAGTAAAATAATATTTGGATTTTTTTTTTTGGTGGTGGTATAAATGATCTATTTTTTTTTTTGCTCAAATGAAATATGATTGACTTTCTAAGAATTAAGATGGATAACCTTACGTCACAACGAGAACAAGAGGACGAGAAAAACAACGATCAACCCACGCTAGCGCCCCATCACCATTTTCAACCTTCTTCTTCTCCTTCCCCTTCTCATGCACGTCTGCGCCAACCCACCTCACCGTCTCCATCTTCATTTTCTTCCTCCTCCAACAAGCGAACTCAAACAGTGAGTATTCAACGTCGGCTCCCCCATCACCATCTTCAACCTTCTTCTTCTCCTTCTCACGCACTCCAACTCTCCTCCATCGGTGCTCTAAAAACGGTATCATCCACCTTCACAGAACGAGCCAAGCCGTGCTCAAACTGGATGTTTTTTCCAGAAGAATCAATTTATCGAGCAAGTTATTGAGAACCTCTAGCTCTCGTTAGTTGTCGTTGTCCTCTTGCTCTCTCTGTGATGTAAGCAAAAATGTTTTCATCATTAATTTTAGAAAGTCGACCATATTTCATTTGAGCCCAAGAATTTGGGTCATCTGTACAAAAATCCATTTGGACTCAACTATTAATATACATGTCATCTATTGAGAGAATAGAGGCTTGAATCTCCTAACAAACAATTGGCACATACTCTCAACCAACAAGAGGTTAGAAACTCGAATCTCCCACTCCAAATGTTGTTGAACTAAAAAAAAAGTTTGAATATCTCATTCACTTGTTGAACTAAAAAAAAATAGAGCAAAAATCAATTTTTACCGCTGCTATTTTTCAAACTAAATTTATTAGAGGATGTAAATTGATACACTTATGAAAGTTCAGAATTTAAATTTTTAATTGATACAACTCCCAAAATTTAGAGGTATAAATTTATTTTTTCCCCCAAAAAATAAAAAGTAAAATAATACTACGTGAGGGTTATTTTAATAAAATAGCTCCATGCCACATTTTGTTTCATGAGAGCGTCGGGGAACCAAATAAAATCTGGTATTGTGCTACTTTACTAAAATTATTAATGAGAATTAATATCTTTAAGTCACGTTTAAATTATGACCCTAGATTTTGAATATTTTATTTTAAAACTCTTGAAAGTTTTTTTTTCCATTAAAATGTCATAGAAATTGACGTAGTATATATGTAAAAATTGGAAGATGTATGTAATATCATTTACCACTCAATCTCGATTTTTGTTACTATTCATTTCAACTTAAAAAAGATTGCTCATTTCAATTCAAAAGATATTGTTGACATCATTTACATAATCAATTTTTACACATTAACTTCTACATCAATTTAGAAGAATGGTATTGTAAATGTCATATATGCTATCCAATTTTTGCATATCAATTATCGCATCAATTTCCACGTTCCTTAGCAAAAAAAAAAAACTATAGTGGCACAACTGAAATATATATCAAATTTTGAGGTATTATGTATAATTTAATCTAAAGATTAAGTTCAAACATAATTGGTATATATATATTTTTTGCTTGTCTGTAATTTGTGTTTATACTTTGGTATTTATAACATTTTGATTCTTATATTCTTTTATAACAATTTAATTTTTCTACTTTTAAAAATGTAACAGTATAAGTCCTTGATCTTAAAAATCTTGTAAAAATTAAGTCATGAATTTACAAATAATTAATCTATTTTAAGGTATTACTCTAGGTCTCCTAAAAAGCCATGCTAACAAAAATTAATAGTTGTATAATGTATAGAATTCATCATAGCTTCAAATTCTAACCACTGTCGCTAAAAGAAAAAAAAAATTTCTTAAAGCTCTGTGGTCGCAAAAGTTTTTTTTTTCCCTTCTTCTTTGAGTTCTAGTTGCAAAAGATTGAAGTTTGGCATACATCATAAAAAGATAAACCATTCGACCTAATCCACCTCCATGAAAACAAGATTAGATTAAGTTGGCTCTATAATCAAACCACAGTCCTATAAGAAAACAAATTTACTGTTCAATTCAAACCTAGGTTTATTTTGTTAAATGATTAAATTACAAATTTAGTCCCTATGATTTTGAGAAAATTAGAATTTAGTCATATGGTTTTAGATGTTAGAATTAGTCCCTATGATTTGATAAAACTCTCATAAATAGTCTCTACTGGTTTTATTGAATCATAGCTACTATTTGTGAGGTTTTATCAAACCATAAAGATGAAATTCTAACATTTAAAATCATAGAGACTAAATTCTAAATTTCTCCAAACCATAGGGATCAAATTTGTAATTTAACCTTGTTAAACCCATGTTTAACAAATCATTACTCCAAACCTAGGGTGAGCTTAGGGACGTCACCCCATCCCAACCACCACTCTATGGGCCAAACAGCCCCTTAGGTTACAAAAGCAAAATTTTATCCAATCAAATCCAACTTAACTCATAAACATCCCTGCTTACTTTTAAGTGAAAGAAATCGTATCTAGTTGATATAGGCTTTCTTTTATGGCAAAAGAGTCTTCACACATTTGAAACATGCCCTCTTTGTGTACAAACAGATGGAAATGGATGGAAGGAGGAAGTTGCATGCTAGAAAAAGAAAAAAGGAAAAGAAATAACTAATTTTGGCATTAAATTAGAGAACATGTATAAAAAATAGTCAAAATAATTGAATGGAGTTGAAAGTTTCAGTCCAATGACAACCTTCATTCAGAGCAACCTCATATCCACAAGCTATAGACTATCAAATATGTATACAGAGGAAGCAATATAGAACCATTGTAATAACACATTGAAAAAGTATAACAAACCAGAAAAGCACTTCTCAAGTATAATATGTTTGAAATATCCTAGTTTCCTAAAGAACACATAATATCTATTCTATTATCTCTGTTTCTCTGTTATTTAGAGATGAATTTCCGAGTGGTTTCCAGGAAGATTTGGTTTACCTGGCGGTCATTTATTGGGTGGACTGTCTCGTGCGATTCGAAGGTGTCGATTATTGATTGGTGGGTGTATATGATTCTGCTGGAGAAAGGTCCCTGCTGTTGCACATTGGGTCACCATCCATTACGTGATTAAAGTATTCCAGTACCTATTTTACATATATGAAATAACAACTAACGAATCAATGGACAAAGTATAGGGACGAAGTAAATTTTTTTTATTTAAAAGTGATATATTTTACCAACTTTTTTGACATAGATGAGGATAAACTAGAAGGAAAATATTAAATTCTTGACTAGTTATGTGTTTTCTTTTTTATCTTGCCACCTTTTGTTTTTAACTTCGCCACTGTCAAAGGGAGAATTTTGTCCCTAGTAGCAGTTTAATTAGTGAAAGCTATTGCCTACAGTAATGTAATGGAGAGAAGCTTACCAAAGAGACATGGACAATGAATATGATACCCTCATATTGCATGGTCTAAATTGTGGAAGTTACAATTTAACCAATTTACTTCATTCAATTGGTTAGGCCCCTTTGGTTTTTGAAAATTGTGCTTGTTTTCTCACAATTTCCTTACAGATTTTCATCTTTCTTAAGGAAAGATTTGAATTTTTAGCCAAATTCCAAAAACAAAAACAAGTTTTTAAAAACTATTTTTTTTAGTGTTAATAAGTGTAATACTAAAAAGTATTAAGAAGCTTTAATTTCCAAAAGTAGATAACAAAACAAAGAAAAACATAGACGAAAGTAGTGTTAATAAGCTTAATTTTCAAAAACCAAAAATCAAATGGTTATCAAAGTTATTAAGTGCAATACTAAAACGAAAATAAAATGGTTATAATAACTTGTGAAGAACTCGCGTTAAATTTTCTAAAATCATGACCTAAGAGTTAGATACATAAGACTGGCTAAACTGTATGCACGGTATAAATTCATACTCAATCCAAGGAACAAGATGAATGCGACTAGCCACATAGAACAAAAATGTGAACATTGAACAATACAGGGGTGATGAAAAATAAACATATGAAACGGAAAATATATGGGCAGAGTGTTCACCTTATTCATAGTTATTCTCTTGCGAGGATCCTTGCTCAGACATTGCTCTACTACATGAACCATCTGAAAGAGTTGGTGGAAATCGTGACAGTCTGCTATTCTTGGATCTATTAAATCGGGGTAGTTCCTTTCCTTTAGCAATGGTCTTGCCTAAAATAACAAAACAACACATATAGCACAACTTCCCTTAGTAAATCTTAAAAACATTGAGGATCAGGTACTTAATACACACACATACTGGTACTCAAGCAGATTGGAGCATGACAATGAGAACATATTCCCACTTTTGGGTTATTCTTGTTGGATTTATATGAATCAAGATTATGCTGACTTATCATCTTACATGACATCTCTTACTTAAAGAATTTATCAAATATCAAAAAAAGGGACTTCAGCAAAATTGCAAGAGATGTCATTATTAATAGAAAAACTAAGACAACTTTATATAATAACACAAAATTAAGACATCTATCCTACACAACCATGCAAAAAAGAAAAGAACTTGGATACTTACAAATTACGAACTTTTAATTGGGTGGACTTTTGTTAGTCTATTTATATTACAATGGATAAATATATGGATTACAATAATAATTATAGTGAATTAACATTAGAGCACATCAGAACATAACAGCTACTTGTAGTGTATGGTTAAGATTTTTCCTATTTAAAATAAATTATCACATGTTATAAAATAGTTATACGTACTAATTTTCAAAAGCTGACTTTTTGGCATTAAACTCTAAAATATTGAATAAGGTAACTAAATCCAACTTATTGTTGATATCCTTTTCCTTTTAGAAAAGCAGTAAAACCTCTTCAAGTTCATTTAGTTGATATGGCATCAGAACTTCTATACAAGAGATAAAATATGATGTGCATTAATTCAGATTCAGTGAATCCCACTTATTTACAATTCTCATTACTTTGAGCTAAAAAGACAAACATCAGGGTTACGTACTGATCACTTATAATCATTATCAGCTTAATTATACTTTTGTCACATTTAGCATACAAGTTTTAACAAGATTGCTCCTATTATAATATGACAGGAGCCGATAAAAATATTTTAGTAAAGAGCTTATTACTTACCCAGCCCACAAGACTCCTTCCTTCAAATATCATGTCCGTGGTTCTCAATCCAGTAATAAGCTGTAATAAGACCACGCCAAAGGCATAAACATCAGTCTTGGTAGACACTTTACCAAATTCTGCATACTCTGGTGCTAAGTATCCCAATGTCCCAACAATCCTCGTCTCTGCAGAGTCTTCATACTGAGTTCTTGCTAGCCCAAAATCTCCTAGCTGAATGTAAGAAAGAATCAGCACCGTTTAACTGAATTCTTAATGTAGTTCTATAAATTCAAAGGAATTCTAAAGTTTCACAGTGTTCTAAACACAGATTAGAAGAATTCTCCTAGCTGAATGTAAGAGAAGATCAGCTTTTTTTTAACAAAATATGTTGTGCAATTTAATAAATTTAAAGGAGTTCAATAGCTCCACAGTGTTCCAAACATAAGCTACAGGAGTTTAATTGTGAAAGAACTATGGTAGGCACACCGCACACAAGCAGGAAATTATTACCCGTGACTCATAATCATGAGTTATGAGGATATTATTTGGTCTCATATCTCTGTGGATAATGTTATTTGCATGCAAATATTGTAAGCCTCTAGCAACTCCTCTAGCTATCTTCATCCTCGTTTCCCAACTAAGAGGGCTCCTGGCAGTCCCTGCATAAATTCCACCAAAAAGAGAAGCGATGATCCAACTTTGTTTGATAACTACTACTTTAGCTTATTTACAAAGAAAAATAAAAACATATAACAATCATTTCCTTTTTTAAGAAATACCAAGAGTAAAAACAATAAACATCATGTTATCTGTTCAATAATATTACTCATCTATTTGGTTCGATATTTATATTAAAAAAAATTATTCGTTTTGTATTCCTGATGAAAGAGACATAATAATGCATTTGATAATAGCATTAAGTTTCTTGCCTTTCTTTTGTTAAAAACAGAAAATAAAAGCTTAGCTCAACATTTTTTTAGAAATGATTTTCATATTGCTCTGTAATTGAGATTAAACACAATTTTTAAATATGCGCAACAAAAATAAATAGAGTGAATCATGAAGAGTTATCAAACATACACAAGTGCCTTAAACATTTAAAAGAAGAATACTAAAATCATCATCCGGGGCCTAAATTGTAGATAGAATCCAAAATAAACGACTAAGATACATAACACCTAATCCTTATAATACATAATCTGTAATACGGGAGATTAGAAATGAAAACATAGAACTTCGATCAATTTCTTCTCAAAGCAAATACCAAACAAGTAACCCAAGATAACTTTTCCCATGATCCACATATGATTTCAAAAACATTTCTAAAAAACAAGAAAACAGAAGTATTACCAATTACAGTTTTTAAAAGAACAACAAAGCTCCATGTCGAAATCCTTACTTGACAAGTGTTTCTCCAAGGATCCATTGCAGACATACTCATAAACAAGCAGTAGCCTGTGAGTTGCTTCTCTACACGTACCCAAAAGCATCACCAAATTCTCATGGCTGACTTTGCTTAGAACATTAACCTCAGACCTGAATTCCTTTTCCCCTTGGGAACTCGCAAGTTTATGTCGCTTCACAGCGATCCTAATCCCATCGATTTCACCGCTGTAAACCGAACCAAACCCACCTTCGGAAAGGAAATTGCGATCCGAGAATCCATCTGTAGCCGCATAAAGCTCTGCGTAAGTGAAATCCCTCCTCCATCCAACAAATGGGCGCTGGATATGGCAAATCGAACAGGCGGAGATTTTGAAATCCTCGGAAATCGAGAATAGGGAAGAAGATGAATCTCCTCCTGAAGAAGCCTCTTTCGGCGTTAGAACTCGCAGAATCGAAGACTTCGATTTATTACGATTGCCGCTTGAGGATGATTTGCAGAGTGAAGCTGATTTCTTCTTGAGGCGCCATTGCGAAAGCGTTGTTTCGATTTCGAAGACGTCTGATTCTTCTGCATCTTGCACTATACAAATTGCCCAAAATTAAAATTTGAACGTAAAGAATTTGTTTTTGCAAAGATTTTCCGCGCAAAAGTGAGTCTTATTTACAAATAAAATTTTGATAAATTATAAGTTGTGGAAATCAATTTTTACTCCAAACTTGACAAAAGTCAATTTCAAACTCCAAACTTTTGATTTGGTCAATTAAAATTTAAACTTCAATCATTATTGCAATTTTTATTTAGACTTAATATTAAATGTTATAAATATAAAGACTTCTGTATGAATAATGGTTTAAAAAAAATTATCCTATGTGTTTGATAGGGCTTTAGAGAAAGATATGATTAAAGCTGAATTTTTGTTTAAGTTTGAGAGTTTTGGGTATTGATTTGATAGTGTTTTAGAGAAAGATAGAATTAGAGTTTGATCTTGGGCATTCATTTGATCGAGTCTTATTTTGTGCATTTATTTGTTAGGATTTGGTTTCCATTGAAATTAGTAGGTTTTGAGATTTTTTTTTTTCCTTTTAATTGGTGGTTAATGTATCAAAAATTGAATAGAAGGTAAAAGAAATTGCTAACACTTAGGTAAACTGAAAGTTAAATTTGATAAAATTGAGAGTTAAAAGGCTAAAAAAAGTGGTTAACCCCACCAAATTCATGGATAAAAATTTTAAAATTTCCATAAATCTAAGTACATCTAATTTTAGTTTATATTTTTTTCAAACAAAAAAAAATATTATACCTATTTAATTTTTAATTTTTTTTTAAAAAATCAATTACAAATTTGGTTTATGTTTTTATTAGATGAATGCCATTATCATATTTAATAGAAACACTCACTTACGCTCAAAAAAAAAAAGAAAAAAAAGATGAAAAAGAAAAAAAAATACTAACTTCATACGCACTTTAATATGAGTTATGAGTAGAAAATTCAATACTACTAAATGTATAATCTCCCAGAAGTCAGAGGTTCGAATTTTTCACCAAACATGTTGTAAAAAGAATATATATATATATATAATCACTACATTAACATTTAGCAATATAATCACCACATATATCCTTTTATTACAATAAGTCTACATTGTTCTTTTGTTTTAGTTGTACAGACAACTGTCATACTAGACTTCGTATTTTTCTTCATCCAACTATATATCACTGTCATACAAACTGAACCAAAATTTATCTAAAAGACATATCAAAGTCTACATTTTGTTAACAACGTTAACGACAACAACAACTAAATAAAAGTTCAATCAATTTAATATTCATAAACTACATAGACGTAATAACCCACATATAATAGGTTTTTTGTATAGATGACCTAAAAAATTGTGCCAAAATGATATGTGATCCGCTTCGGCTCCTTATTTTCCCTCTTGTTCTCAATCTGGCTCCCTCTTTTTCCTCTCACTTTTGCCTCTCTCTTGCTCTCGCTCCACCAACTTTCTTCTCCTCGTCCTCCCACCATTGGCGACTCTCCCATCGCTGATGACCCTCCCTACCACCGATGAGGATGCCTTCCAGATCTTTTTTTTTTTTTTTTTTTTAAAAAAAAAAATTGAAAGGTACCCTTGTTGGCAGTGGGAGGGTCGTTAGTGGTGGGAGGGGAGAGAGAACGAAAGTGCATAAGAGGAGGGGAGGAGAAAGCGAAGGAGGAGAGGAAACGACAGAAAGACATAAGAAAAAATAATTTTAAAAAATGTTTAAAAATGGTTAGAAAAACTTATTTTGAAAAATCAAGTCACATTCCATTTAGATGCAACTTTTTAGGTTAGCCTGTCAAAATACCCCACATAACTTCTAAAATGCAATAAAAAAGCACACATATAAAAAATAATGCAAATATCTTTGTTTCCAAAAAGCAAAGGAAAAGAGATAGAGAAAGAGAGAGTTACTATTTGGAGAAAGTTGATGTTGATCAGGGCTTCCTGGTATCATCTCAGCATAACTAAATTGAGAAGGAGAAGTTTTTGGGAAGTAATTAGGTGTGAGGGGTTTGGCCAATTCCTTTTTCTCCTCTCTTCCATATTCCAATCCCAATTTTCCTCTCAACTCTTGAACTGTGTTGTCCCTTTTCATTCTTGATACTTTGCAATTCAACCTCTTCAAAAAGAACTTTCTATCTTTCTTCATATGCCTGACAATATCGAATCTATATCATTTTACATACGTGACGGTTGTGAATTTTTATAGTTATGTTTATGTACGTATTCAGTTTAGACCTTTGTACTTTTGTAAACACTTATTTTCATCATTGATGTTGAATTTTTGTGTTGTAATTAGCAGAAATCATAAGCTTACTTGTTTTCTGAATAAGATATTAAAAACTCGATATGGCTTGGAATAGAAATTTAAAGTTAGTTAATTAGTAGAAAAATAGCAATGACTATAGCAAACTTGTATGTAAAGTTTATAGATAGAAAATAGAATATTTGAATGTGCATGGATCAAAGTAGAATAAGTATGAAAAATTGAGAGAAAAAGGACTTAAAACACCAATTTAAGTCAGTGACAAAGACTACAATAGATTTTTGTGCAAAATTTAGAGGTAAGAAAAGAATATTTGAAAGCGGAAGAATCAAAGTAGAATAAATATGAAAATTTTATAGACCAAAATAATGGTTTAAAAGTAGAACAAAACTTTAAAGTTCGTGGCAATGATTATAACCAATTTTTTTATGTAAAGTTTAGAGTTCAAAACATAATATTTGAAAGCACAAAAATCAAGGTGGAATGAGTATGAAAATTTATCAACCTAAGCATAACTCCACATGTTAAGGCATATACCTTCAATCAATAGGTCTGAGGTTCGAATTTTCACCCTCACATGTTGTTGAACTCTAAAAAAAACGAGTATATAAATTTTTGGGACTAAAACAATATTAAAACCTAACCCCATTTTTTACTTTTTTTTTTAGTTCAACAATATGTGAGAGTGATACAAAATTATAACCTTTTTGTCGAGAATATATGCCTCAGCCAGTTGACCTCTCAATTAAGTATCATGATGTATTATTATTATTTTATTTTTAAGAACTAGGAGTCGGAGCTTTGCTCCCCTATACTTGGGGGCACCCGCACCCGCTCCAAGGCTCGGACTCGAGAGCCATTAAGGGTTTTTATTTATTAAGCTCATTTGAGAGCTCGAATCTAAGACCTCAAAGTCGATATGACCAAGAAATCCCAAGCCCTTACCAACGGAGCCACCCTTTGGGGGCTTATTATTAATATTATATATATATATATATATATATCAAAATTCAAAGCCAAAATTTGCTTGGGATTCACCTGTCAAGGATAACCCATGTTGGTTTGTAACTTTTAGCAGCTTCAATAGCAACTTTCTTTGGGGAAGACCCTGCATTAACTTCCACCTTGAACCTTATCTAACAAATTTTCAACAAGATTTATATTAACCCTTAATCCATTATATATGCTCAATATTCTACAGTAGAGAATCATATAAATATATATTCAAAATTAAGATCTACCCAAACATCATTCAACTGACATCGAGGGCTTACTCAACATGATCCACATTATCTACATAATGGATTATTTTACTTCTTTTATCTTTATAAAAATGCAACGATCAACTAGCCATGGTATAAGTTTCATCAAATGAAACCAGACACAACTCAAGTCATTGAAATTAAAATGTTAAGGCCCCGTTTGATAACCATTTGGTTTTTAGTTTTTGATTTTTGAAAATTAAGTTTGTTTTCTCTCAATTTCTCTACAATGGTTTTCATCTCCCTTAAGGAAGCATTTGAATTCTTAGCTAAATTTTAAAAACAAAAACAAGTTTTTGAAAACTACTTTTTTTAGTTTTCAAAACATGGCTTGGTTTTTGAAAACATAGGTAAAAGGTATATAACAAAACAAGTAAATCCAAGGGTGGGAGTAGTATTTATAGGCTTAATTTTCAAAAACCAAAAACCAAAAACAAAATGGTTATCAAACGGGGCCTAAATTACAAGTTTAGTCAGTTTTAAGTTTATATCTATTTGGTCATTGAACTTTAAAAAGTGTCTAACAACCTAATAGGTTTATTAGCTTTCAATTTTGTGTCAAATAGGTCCTAAACTTTAAAAAGTATCCCGTAGGTTCTTAAACTTTTAATTTTGTGTCCAATAAATCCCTAAATTTTAAATTTTGTGTCTAATAGGTTCACAACATATTCAACATTTTTTAATATTCACGGATTTACTAGACACAAAATTCAAAGTTCAGAAATTTATTAGACATTTTTTTAAAAAGTTTAAAGACATTTTAATCACAAACTTGAAAATTCAAAGACTAAACTTGTAATTTAACTAAATTAAAATCTCATCACAAAACAACTGATTAATTCGAGTGATCGAACATTGAAGTGACTAGATCTTCCACAATCCAAAATGTGATTCGAATCAATATTAAACAAACTACTATAGCACATCTCAAAAGGGGGAAAATTTTAAGAGCATAAATGAATTCGCAGACCTTTTTGAGTTTACAAAGATCCCGAATTTCATGCATTCGATCATTATTGTATTCCTCCATTTTCTTTGCGCTTTCCCTTTCTATCAAGTTGTCGTTCAGCCCTATCATGGAGCTCGAGTCCACGCGCTGCTTGTGTCCCACTGGTCAAAAAGCACAATAAATGACGTCGTTTTAGTAATACAAAGATGGTTTAAACACTAGTTGATGTTCTTTTAGCTTTAGTTCATTTTGATATTGAACTTTTAAAAATATCTATTTTGGTCTTTATACTTTCAATTTTTGTTTATTTTAGTCTTTATACTTTTAAAAAAGTTATTTTGGTCATCGTACTCTTTAAAAGTGACTATTTTGGCTCATGTTGGGAGAATTCAAATATAAATTCTTGGTTAAATTATTAAAAATACCCTTGAACTATGATGATGGTTTCAATTAGACCCCCAAATTTTGAAAAGTTTCATTTTAACCTTTGAACTTTGTTTCAAAATAACTTTTGAAGGCTTTTTTCGTTAAATTTATGGACGAAAAATGATGTGTTTGCATGTATTTTGATTTTCTTTTTAACGTATATGTTCAATAAGCAACAATACAAATGCAAACACATCATTTTTCATCCATGAATTTAACGAAAAAAAGCCAAGGATTATTTTGAAACAAACTTCAAAGTTCAAGGGTTAAAATAAAACTTTTCAAAGATTGATGGTGTAATTGAAACCAACCCCATAGTTCAGGGGTATTTTTAATAATTTAACCTAAATTCTTTATACAAAGTTATGATTACATTTTAGAAAATTTATTGAGTGTAGTATTGTGTTGAGATTGTGATCGAAAAAAGACATAAAAAATAAAATGAAATGATCAAGATTGTCACTTTTAAAACGTACAAGGATCAAAACAGACATGTTGAATGTATTGAAACTAAAATAGACAAAAGCTAAAAGTACTAAGATTGAAATGAATATTTTGAAAGTACATAACCAAATGAAACAAAAACTGAAAGTACAAAGATCAAAATAGTATTTAAACCAAAAGAAAACTAAAGGAAAAAAGTCATTTTGTTTTTACCTTGCGAGTCATTAAACTAACTTAGCCTTAGAATTCTCATTTTAAATAGTAGAGTTATCAACCTTTTTTTCAATGAAGATTGGGTAAATGGTAATAATCACGAGATTAAGACTTGGAAAAATAGTTTACTCAAAATACAACAAAAAAAGGAACCTACAACGTCCAAATCCAATCATGAAAACCATGAAAACACTCAGTCACACGCCTCACACCCACCCAATCAATTAGCTAAAAAAAAAAAAACGTTAAACTTTCCTACAAAATGTTCAAACTTGACCAAATAAAACCTCTAAACAAATAATTTTGATAATTTTTTCTTTCGTGACCCAAACTTAAATCATCTTCTTAAACTTAACCCTACTAGTAAATTTATTAGTGCTAAAGTAAACATAACTCAACAATAATTAAAAATAGTTCATTTTTCCTATGGGGCCCGTCTTAACGGGACAATGAATCCTCGTTTAGGCAGGGAATAGGGGAAAAAAATTCCCCACGAGCTAAACAGGGAACGGGGACGATCCCCACCTTGTTTAATTTTTTTTTATATATTTTATATTTTATTTTTTAAGATATACATATCTATACGTGTGTGTGTATATATATATATATATATATCATTTAAAATTTTAGTGTTAATGATTTAGATAATTGGATATATTTAAATTATATGGTTAAACATTTGAATTATATGTATGGATTAATTAGATAATTTGATATGAAATGTTGTTTTATTTTTATTATGAGATTTAAGAATTTTATCTTAATATAGAGATTTTTTAAATAGAAAATTAACTATTTAAATGAAGATTTTTCGTGAATAATTAACAATATAATTGAAAATTAATGGACATTTCTCATGAAAGATAACTATTTGAAAATTTATCAAAAGAATTGTTTGATTCTTAAAAAAAGAAAAAAAAGAACTAAACGAGAAATAATTTCCTGCAGGGAACCCAATCCCCGCGAATTCCCAGCGAGGAATCCCCCAAAATTTAACGAAAAATTTCGTAGGGATAGGGATTCAAATGGGGGGCGGGACGGGAAAGCCATCCTCATCCCCGCTCCGTGGATATCTCTAGCGGTAATTGACATATATTTCTTCCTTTGAGGTTAAAGTTTAAATTCTTATACTCCACATTTGTTGTACTAAAAATAAAAATGTAAATTTATTAGTATATCTAACCCATTTTGGTAATTTCATAGTTGAACTTGTCATTCTTTTAATCTTACACTTTAATAAGATCACTTTGTCTACCAAAGGAAAAAAAAATCTAGAGACAAAAAAGAAAATATTTAGAATGAAATGAAATGGCCTTCCCTTGAATTATTTGGGAAAGAATGGGAAGGGAAAAGAAAAAAAAAAGAAGAGTGTAATTGAAATCTTACACATTAGAGCTTCCATCAAAGCATACATACTAGGATTATTAACCTGGTGAAGAACAACTAGCAGTTTTATTTCATCTCCCTTTTTAAATGGAGAGTTCCTCAGCACCCATTCAATTCCCATTGCTGTATTCCAACTAAACTTTCTGCTTCCATCTTGGATCACCATCACTTTCTCTACTCCTTCCTCCTTCGCCATCCTCGTTCTCGAAAACAACAAAAATTCCCCGACCCCGACAAACAAAAACGAATAAAACCTAAAGCCTGTGGTTTTCTAAGAGTGATTCGAAAGTTATTGTATACCTTACAAACTTGTGATCTTCAAAGAAAGAGCAGCTTCAGAATAGAAAACAACTTTTAAAAACAGTCATCCAAACATGCAATAGGAAAGTATCTATCTGGTTTTGGTTTGATGATCAAATCAATCTACAATCCAAAAAAGCCCGTAGATTTTTAAGTGTAACTTGTAATATTAAAGCTATTGGGCGACTATTTACAACCTTGTGGTTAATATGATTAATCATAGTTTTAGTTAGGTGATCAAATCAATCCCGAACCCCAAAAAACGAGGAAAAGGAGAAAGAAACTTCTATTTTGGATTAAACAACAGAGATTTTTCAGTTGTGAAAGAAAATCAATGAAGATATTGAAGATTTTGTGGGAAAGTGAAAGAGAAAATGAAGAAATTTTTTTGAAGAGAGATGGTTTAAATGGAAGCCAAGTTGCAGCAGAAATCAGCAGTGTGGAAGGGATATTGGAATATCCTGAATTGAATGGGAGACTGATGGATTCTATGAAGTTTGAGTAAAGGAGAAGCCTCCAACTTCATTTGCCCTTTCCTTTGTAACTATATAGATGAACTAAACTTTGTTTTTTTTGGAGAGATAACAAAACTAATTATTATAATATATTGTTTATACTATTTCATTTTTTTATGAAATGGTTTATAATATATTAGGGGTGCAAGCCAAAATCGAAAAAACATGAATATAAATTGACCGAGTTGAACTGATTTGGCTTTTTAGTATGTCATTTTTATGGATTTGGTTTAATCGAGTTTTCTTAGGTTCAGTATTGGTTTTGAATTAACCATATCGGTTGTGGGATGTATTAGTATTAAACCGTTAAATGTTGAGGATTAAAACTAGTTAACTTGCATGGTTAGTTGATTTTTTTAGATGAAATCAATTTATTTCAAGCACACAAAGTGTTGCTTCCCCCACCACCTACTGACCATCTTCAATTGAACTTCGTTGGTCGGGTGGTTCCTTTACTTTAAAATTTTGGTTAAATTACAAGTGTAGTCTTCAAACTTTTATGTTTGTGTCTATTTGGTCTTTTAACTTTAGAAAGTGTCTAGCTCACTGAACTTCCAATCTTGCGTTAAATAAGTCTATGACCTTTAAAAAAATGTCAAATAAGTCCTTAAACTTTCAATTTTATGTCCAATATATCCCTGAATTGAAATTTTTATGTCCAATTTTATGTCCTTAAACAGGTCCTTGACCTATTTGACATTTTTTTAAATTCACAAACCTATTGAACACAAAATTGAAATTTTAGGGTTCTAGTAGACATAAAATTCAATTCTATATCTAATAGACTAGTTAAGTTTTAAAAACTTCAAATATGTCAGGGATCTATTAGACATAAAATTGAAGTTCAAATACCAATGACTTATAATTGAAAGTTCAAAAATCTATTAGACACTTTTTAAAGTTCATGGACTTTTTAGACATAAACTTGAAAACTTACAGACTAAACTTGTAATTTAACCTAAAACTTTTTATTTTTAAGCCTATTTCCTTTCAACAATTGGCATTAGGACCAGTCTAACTTCTACTCCAATCGCCAAAGTAAGTGGCATGTACTCATTCTCTTGAAGTCAAAAGTTCAAATCCTCATACCCCATTTGTAAAAAAATAAAAATAAAAATAAATAAATAAATAAATAAAAGCCTTCTACTCGACTGAATTCAACTAACTTCTACTCTTATTCCCTAAGATAAAAAACTCGAAAAGATAACTCTATATGTATATATAAAAGAATTACTAGCATTCCATAATATAAATTACATTAGAAAGTACCTAAGCTTGATTTTTGTACTTTTATCTTCAATAATTCAAGCTTGATTTTTGTACTTTTCTATTCAATAATTCTTCTATGATGGCTGGCATCTCTCATCACCAATTGATGAGCCCAAAGTTTCTTCTTCGTAATTGTTTTTTATTTTGCAAGATTCTTGTTGTAAGAAAATTATTTGTTTTTGTCATCGGATATGGCAGCTAACTGGGCCTTGAATGGTTTCAAATATTTTATATCCATTTTTTCATTTATAATAAGGCTCATTTCAACTTTAATGCATCTCTATTAATCAATCTTGATGATACAACTTATGTTGGTCCTCATTATTTTATTCTAAGGTATCAATCATATTTTACATTCACTTGAATCTTATTTATGTGGTATCGAGTTGTTTCATTTTATAATTGAAATTTATATAAGGTTCATTTGATAGATGTCAAGATCAATATTTCATTTTCATAAGACATTCTGCTACTTTACAAAATACCTAGTAAACAATATAAAAAACTTTTTAAAAAAAGAAAAAAAAAAGATAAAAGTTTCTTTCTAATTACATTTATATGAAATACTTTTTTTAAATGCTTCAACTAAAAGATGACATCCAATAAATTGTTCAATAACTTTTTCCAAAACAGTTTTATATATATATATATATTTTTTTTTTCTTTTAGTATATTTTTGCCAATATTACCTTTTTAAAAGTGATACAATTATTTTTCAAATATAATTGTCTTTTATAAGTTGCACATTGAAATCCTCGTCCTTAACTTGTCATTATAAAATTGTCTTTTCAAAAACAACTGCAACAAAAACTACCAACATTTTTTTCAATATATTTCTTAAATCTTAACTACTTCATTTTTTAAAATATCTTTAATAATATATATATGTGTATATATATATCCCTGGTTTGGCGTGTGCTCTCAATGCACTATATTTTAACAGTAACACTATTTTTTTTTTTTTTTAAAAAGGAATATTTATGTTTTAATATTTCATTGGGAATTGGAATCTTACTTACTGACAGGAAAGGGTATTGGACGAAAGAATCAATGTCAAAAGGATTGAAAAAAAAAATTAGGGCCTGTTTGGTATGCAATCCGAATTCTGTTTTATGTTTTCAGATTCACTGAGTTCAGTGAATATGCGTTTGGCAGACTTGTTTTCGAAAACTGTTTCCAGATTCTGTGATCCAAATAGTGAAAATTCTGAAAACAACTTTTTTATGTTTTCATTGTATCCAGATTTTGAATTTGAAAATTTAAAATGCAGAATTACATTAGAAAATACCAAAACTTTAATAAATATAGTTTTTGATGTTATAAACTCAATTTATTTTTGTTAAATTAAAATATATATAATTTAATATATTATAAATTATATGATATTGTAAAATAATAATTGTACAAATTTTATAATAATAATCATGTTCATAAATTAATTAATAATGGATTATATTCAATCTAATATTTAGTTTTGCAACTACAACTAGTTAATGGTCTATACATATATTATAGAACACATTTTGAACAATTGTTTAAATTGGAATCTAATTTCTAAATCTGCTACCAAACACATATCTGAAAACATGAAATACAACTCTGTTTTCATTGAATCCCTTGTTTTCAAAATTCTGTTTTCAGATTGCATACCAAACAGGTATATTTTCTGTTTCCTTTACTCTTTTTTTTTCCCCCTTACAATCCTACATTCCAAAGGAATCAATTTGGGGGAAAAAACAATTAAACTGATCAAATTAAATTGCTATTAAATTGGTTTAATTGTTCTAACTTGACCCATTTTTATATTGAGTTAGATTTTAGATTAATTCGAGTTGATATTTGATCGATCAAGTTTCTTTCTTGTTTTGAGAATTTGAGAAGAAATACGATTTTAAAATCCCATTTGATAGCAATTTTAACTTTACTTTTCTATTTTTTTTAAATTAAACCTATATAAAACTAATTCTATCTATGTTTTCTTTCTTTAGCATTTTGAAAGTTCAGTCAAATTTAAAAAATCAAAAAAGGATTTTGAAAGCTAAAGGCAAAGATTAAACAAACTTTTTTTTAGAAAAGAAAAAAAAAGTTGAGAGAATAAAATAGGAGTATGAAAGTTCTAACATCAAAATAAAATTCAAACCTAAATTAAATTTTAATCATTTAAAATATTCTCGACAACAACAACAATCTCATTGACAAAATGAGATAATATCATTTTGTTTCCACCTCCACCTCCATTTTGTATTGTTTTATGATATATTAGACTTGCTAGTTCAGAGTTATGTAATAAATAAACCTCTCTTAAAATATTGGAAATTATTACTTCAAAGAAGAAGAAAAAAAAATCAAATCCTTCAATATTGAGGGAAAAGGCCAATGATGTGAGAGAAGAAGTACTTACTTTCCAAGGGAACAACCTGTCTTATGCTGAAAGCAGAGTAACAGCAATGAATAAACAGAGAGCCAATCCTAAGCAGAACCCAACAATCGCCATAAACGCCTGGAAATGATTTAACTTTAAGCATAACATCAATGTAATGAAAAAAGAAACAAGATGGATATATAGAAGTTTCGTTTCTAGTAACCTGCCCCTGAGACTTAAAGTTGTATTTGACCGCGAACCATGACAAACCTCTGTCGACGAATGGCGCTAGAGCAAGAGCCCTGCATGAATGAGAAGCCTTGATTTAAAAGGTTGCTTCCTCGTCTTGGGAATTGGTAAAAGGAGTGAGAATTTAGATTCTGTTTGATAATGATTTTATTTTCAATTTTCTGTTTTTGAAAATTAAGCTTATAAAAACTATCACTTTTTCAAAATCCTAACCAACATTTAAGTTGATTTAAAAAACAATCTTAAGAATAGATTTGAAAGCAAAGAATAAGTTAGCTAATGAGCATAATTTTAAAAATAGAAAATCAACAAAGATGCTATCAGACAGAGCCTTTTTAAGTTATCGAAGTTGGAATAAAGGCAAGTATTTAACAAGTGAATGACATTGCCAACAAACAAGTTAAACCTGGTTGGTTTGATGCTTGATAGGCACAATCACATGTATCAGAAAAGTACTTGATAAGAAGCAGGAATATAGGAGCTCACCCTGCAACTCTTGCAAGCTTAGTAACTTGGCTTCCAGCCCACACTGTAGCCATTATTTTGAGAAATCTACAAGGTAATAATGTGCATTGTCTTAGTATAAAGCTCCATCCCACCTAAAAAAAAATTTTAATAGAAAACCAAGCTTTCATTGAGAAAAATGAAAGAAGCAAACAACAAAAAGACACCCAACAAAAGGAGCCAACCAACTTAGCCATTTAAAAGGGGCTCCAACAAGAAAAGTTTTCACCTTCCAGCAGCCGCAACATAACCCATTTTCGCAGGTGCTGGTGCAATGTAGAACCTAAAATGCAAATAAATAATTTGATAACATGTCTGAAGAGTGATTAAATAAACAGGAGATAAACAATAGTTATATAACATAAAGAGTGTTATCTTTTTAAAATAAATAATAATAAAATCAAATAAACTCTCCACACTGAATAGGTAGTAAAGGTGTTGTTAATCAGATTTCCACAACCATTGACAATCATTGAACCCAAGAATCATGTCCAAAAGGCTGAAATGCCATCTCTTAGCACCTCAATCCTTAGCCTGTATGTTCTGAAATTCTAGCTCTCCTAAAGTGGTATTTCACCAATGGCTCACTTCCCCTTGAATCTAAGTCGAAAGGCCCAAAATCAATCTCAGGGAACAATGGAGCTTTATAAGGTCTTTTTGTCCAAGTGCAGGTAGTTTGCACCCATAGTTCACAACCACGTGCGCTCATCATCTGAGCTACAACCCCTACCCCGTCTCCATTAAATCCATTCTTGGGATATCCTAAAAAGGCAACCTTTCCTCTCCCAAGCCATCTGCCCATTATAAACAAAGATCCTCAGAGACCTCCAACATCCAATTCTAATCACCTACAAGTTATCCAAATACATCTCCCAAAGGTATGGAACCATAAGTTAGCCACTGGCCAAAAGTCACATCAATATCAACATTAGCTGCAGCCATTACATCAAAAGAAGTTTGCAAAATAGTTACTTGATAGGTTAGGGAGTGGAGGTAATACGGTAATTAGCAAGGAAGTTTGTCAGAGGATAATAACTAGAGGAATCGGCCAACAAGAGAAGGTAGACAATATTAAGCTTGAGCTCGCTCAAGAGGGGTAGCATCCAAGTTCCTTAAATTACTTTCAAACATCTTACTGAACTTTCTTATCTATCTTTCTATACAATTTCCAAGTCTAATCATCTGGTTCCTGTCATTACCATCCCTCAACATCCAACTCTAAATCCAACATGCATACCGAATAAACCTCCCAAAGGTATGAAGCCTCATATTAGACACGGGCCACATTAAGTCTCTTTTGCATCAAAACAATAATAATAGTAGTTAATATATCAATGAAATTTGGTTTTGACTCACCACACAACGAGAAATGTTGTAAGATAGTAGACTGTATTCAATAATCCGTAAGACAATATTCCAGAAATTCCATATCGCCTCAATTTATCCAGTACCCTACAAGATGAACAGGTACTAGAATAAGTGAGCATGAAATGTAATATCTCCAAGACTGATGTGTTAATAACCTACAATGAAGCATGCAGCGGTGCGTCCAATGAGATAAAGCCAAGAAGATATTTGCTTCATTTTGATAAAGCCAAGAAGATATTTGCTTCATTTCGATAAAGCCAAGAAGATATTTGTTTCATTTCGATAAAGCCAAAAAGATATTCGTTTCATTTCAATAAATCCAAGAAGTCTTTGTTTCATTTCGATAAAGCCAAAAAGATATTCGTTTCATTTCAATAAATCCAAGAAGATCTTTGTTTCATTTTGATAAAGCCAAGATGATATTTGTTTCATTTTTATAAAGCCAAGAAGATCTTTGTTTCATTTCAATAAAGCCAAGAAGATCTTTGTTTCATTTCAAGTGGTTACTAAATGGAAAGTTTGTTTCCTTTTTTTTTTTTTTTTTATATATATAAATTTACTTATTTTATACCCAACAAACAAATTTATAAGGAATTGTACTCCAAAATTCTAGAATGTTAAAGCTGGTCTCGACCACTAAATAATATGGAGAAAGGAAAAAAACTCGCCTAACTAAGGACTCTTACTTACTGGCTTATTCTTAGTGGATCAAATATATTTGCGAGAATCACTTATTTCTTAAATGTAAAATAAATAAACCGACAGAAAAAGTACTAATATTAGAGGAACATGAAGTATACTATTTTTTTTTATTATTCCTGTGTGGAGGCTAATTTCTGTTCTAATAGTATAACGTCAATTAGAAACTAGAGAGAGCTCGAGCAGAAAAAGGAAGGTCTCACCACCACCATGGCATTAACAATAAAAGCAGTAGCCTTAGAATTCATCAAATGTATGCAAGGCAAGTAGTAGTACTCATTTGATTTTTGCGGATGTCTTTGACGATTTTCAATATTTTCCATTGAACCTAACAAGAGAGAGAGGGAATGGGATGAGAATTCTTAAAATTTTAATCAAGAATGTGACATTTGAAGATCTAAAGTTCATTGAATGCAACAAAACTCAACCATATATTCACAGGTTAGGTTCTCTATGGCATACCTTCCGCTTCATGATTGGAAAAGCCATTTTCAGATTTCAATGGATCGCTGGCCTATGACAAGACATCAACAGTATCTAATCAGTAATACATACGCTTGTCCAAATACAGAAACATGCATGCCTAAAATTTTATTTACTGCCACATTCTAATCGTATAAACAACTGAAGTCACTAGAAAGTAAACCAACAGTTAAACATGCAAAATAACTTCATAGAAATAAACTTCCCGTGACTCCAAATAGCTAAATCCATCATACACCACCTCTTCTCCTCTCGTACTGTGGAAATTGAACTCCTGCTTGGAACAAAACCTCTTCACTTTTACATTTTTTTTTTAATACAAGCGGTTAAGAACAAGGTAAAATAGTACAAATGTCTCCCTTTGTTTTCCTTTTGTTCAAAATGCATGGACAGCCATGTAATATATAAGTTCTGTTTTGAAGTTGATAGGGACAACGACCCTCAACAGATCTCCAAATTGATATGATATTATCCACTTTGGGCATAAGCCCTCATGACTTTGTTTTTTATTTTATTCAAAATGTCTCATACCAATGGAGATAGTATCCCTCACTTATAAACCCATGATCTTCCCCTTATCTAGTCAATGTGGGACTTTGGTTTCACTCCCAACAATCCTCCCCCACCTCGAGCCTCCCAAATAGTCATCCCTCTGAATTACACTTGAGCAAATTACTGACAACTACTCACCGGAGTATACTGTGGTGTCAACTCCTCACTGGAGTTACACCGCGCTGTCAACTCCTCACTGCAGCACACCACATCCGAATGCTCAACCACAGATTCACTATGACTATGTTTTTTAGGCTTGCTTTCCTTGTTCGACACCTGAGGATTCTACCGATATTGCTAAGTCAGAGGCTTGGCTCTGATACCACTTGATAGGAACAACGACCCTCGACAGATCTCCACATTGGTATGATATTATCCACTTTGGGCATAAGCCCTCGTGACTTGGTTTTTTGTTTTACCCAAAATGTCTCGTACCAATAGAGATAGTGTCCCTCACTTATAAACTCATGATCTTCTCCTTATCTAGCCAATATAAGACTTTGGTTGAACTCCCAACAATCCCAACAAAAGTATATAAGAAATAATAGCATGATTTAAACGAAAACACTGATGAAGCTAAATGGAATACATGGGACAGAACCAAGCACGCCATAGCATTCGCTGCCAATTAGACAAAAGAAAGCATGCTGGTACTCAGAGGGTGCAAAACAAAGGCAATTAAAAGTCAGTAAACTTATTGTCGCTCCGCTCATTCAATTGGCAGAAGACATTAATAAACAAAACAATATAGAAATCACCCCAAAAATTAGGGCGCTGGATTCTTAAGCAAGTGGATAAAACGCCATAGAAAGAATCGGCAGAAAGCGACGAAAATTACCGTTTTAGCATTTCAATGAGAAACACTTACGCTAATTCCGGCATTGCTAAGGCAGAGTCGGACGCTAGGGTTCCGATTAACAAAAATGTTCTTCGGCTTTGTGGCGCGAAATGGCGGGGAAACTCTGGAAATTGTCTTCGGCTGCAATTCGTTACGAACCCAGAAGAATCAAAAATCGGGAAGAAGGTGACGGAAATTAAGATGTTTACACATTCAGAATGTAAAATGTTGCAGAAATTTCGAAATAGAGTGAAGCTTTTAGCGATACCGGGAAAATGACGCAACGGATGTTGACATTGGTGAGCTCGAGTGGAGTGGGCATTTGAGAGAGAAGGTGGTCAAATATGAGAAGTAGAGTTTTGAAAATGATAAAAATAGGAAGTTTAGTTTAGAAAATCCGAATATTATTTGGTTAAATTACAAGTTTAATCAAACTTTGAGTTTTGTATCTATTTGATCTCTAAACTTTTAAAAGTGTCTAATAGATTCATAAACTTTTAATTTTTGTGTCTAATAAGTCTCTGAACTTTTAATTTTATATCTAATAAGTCTTTGGTTTTTTGTTTTTGAAATTAAGCTTGTTTTCCCCCAATTTTTCTATAATGGTTTTCATCTCCCTTAAGGAAGTATTTGAATTCTTAGCCAACTTCTAAAAACAAAAACAAGTTTTTGAAAACTACTTTTTTTAGTTTTCAAAACATGTCTTGATTTTTGAAAACATAGGTAAAAAATAGATGACAAAATAAGTAAAACCATAAGTGGGAGTAGTATTTATAGATTTAATTTTCAAAAACCAAAAACCAAAAATCAAATGATTATCAAACGGGACATAAATTTTCAATTTTGCGTTTAGTAGACCCATTAATTTTAAAAAAATCTGAGAGTTCAGGGACAAAATTTGTAATTTTGAAAGTTCATAGACCAAATAGACACAAATTTCAAAGTTCAATGACTAAATTTATAATTTAATCTTAATTTGGAGATTCGAACCTCTGATATTTTTGATAAGAATACATGCCAATTAGCGTTGAGCTATGCTCATTTTGGCAAATTGTATATGTAGGATTGACCATATATACTCAATCAAAAAAGTCAAAATTTCAAATCTTTTCTAAAAGTTAAATCATATATATCTTTTTTTAATTTTTAAAAAAATGCTATATGACATATGAAACATAAGATTCAAACCTACAACTTATTAAAATAAATAAACATGTCTTAACTTTTAAATTATGTTTGTCTTGTCCCTTTATTCATTATGTGTGCTTTTGAAACTAGGTTGAATTGACATGGTGTTGATATCTAGTTGAGAAAGTAAGTGTAAGTAATGGTACTAACAGATATTCAAAGTGCTCTAATGATTTTTTAGGTTGTTAACCATTTTTTAGGGTTGCTTTTAATATTAAATTATATGTGCCAAAGCCATAATTTAAACATTTTGCTTAGTAGGGAGAAATAGATTTTGATCATCACTAAGTCATGTTCATATTGATAATAGTCATTTTGATAGTTACTCATTATTATTTTGTAGCGATATATCAATTGTGTGGCCCATGTAGCTGCTAAACTGGCAACCAAAAAAAATATTGAAGGATGCAAGTTGCAAGACATATCTAAATATATGATAGTATGCTATGAGGGAGAGATTCTCAATATGATGTCTAAAGGTTGGGGACATGTCTAAGTCTCTACTATATCTGATGCTCGTGGACTGAGCTTAGTTTAATTATTCAGGCTGATTCATTTGTTAAAATTTGTACTCCGATGACCAATGACAGTGCGATACGAATGCTAGCTGCTTCTTCTTTTAAATTGTATGTTTGTTGCTTTATTGAGAGTTTTCATATTTGTTGACAGAGGCAGAAAGGGTTGAACGTGAAAAGTTGCTAGATTTGACTATATTTGAAAGGTTACATGGAAATCGTGGAAAAACATCTCCATGTGTGGCTATCAAAACGGAGAAATTATTCAGTGAGACCGCTACAATGTGGCTATCAATTTTTTACCGTTGGATGTGGAGGGAGAAGTATTTCGAATTTATATTCAGTGGTTATTAGGGGGCATGAAATTATTGAATCCACATCCTACATATCTATGCTCCATCTTAATGCCTTTCTTTTGGCTTCTAATGCGAAACAGCTCCACCCCTTCTTTTATTTTTCCTTTAAATCATAGTTTTCAAATTAACATGCAATTCTTATTACCCAAAAAAAGAAAAAATGAACAAGAAGAAGTAGAAGCAGAAGAAGCTATTACCTTGGGGAATTTTGCAGTATATAGGAAATATGCAACTGTCAATTAACTCTTTTTGGGGCCTTGAACTATTAATTTAGTTGCCATTGTTGTTTAAAAAGTGTTCTATGATCTTTCTGGAGAACCTCTCTTTTACCATTCAAAATTGTTATTTCTCCTCTTTTTGTCGAATTATATTGAGTTAATTAATCGTGCATGGACTTGAATCCTCTGTTGTCATTAGTTTAACTACCTTCGCTAATCAATGGAGTTGTTTTTTGTAACTACTTATCAATAGAACTTTCCTCTGTATTCCATTTCATCATATCAATGAATAGTACTGCTTCCTATTAAAAAAAGAAAAGCAAAAATGGATTGCGATGTTAGGCTGATCTAGGAATTATTAGACACTCATCATTTCGGGTCACACTTAAATTGCTATTAAAAAATTATGACAAATGATCTTTAGTGTGTAAAATTTTTTGGGCACTGTACTGCAAGTTTTGTTTTGTTTTTTTGGGATTCAGCCAGTTGAACTTAAAGACTTCAATCATGTAGAGATGCATTTGAACTTCAAGGCTTGCAAACTCTTTTGTTAATTTTGTTGGAGTGCAGATGAATTTTTTTTATATTCTGTAATAATATTGCACCCTTGTGTTTTATTCATCTTGAATCTAATTTCATGTCATATCACATCAGAAGCTTTTAAATGGTGATAGTAGTTCAAATTCTTCCTCAATGCATCACATCTCAACATGCAGCAGCTCTCAAAGGATTTGATCACACTACTTAATCTCTATGAAATAAATAGAAGTAACGGTGCTATATTTGAAAATGAAGCCGATTTCCATTTATTCTATGTGCTGCTGCAACTTGGTTCTAATAGCCGAGCGACGGTCTGTCTCTAGCTTACCGAAATCATTACTCTTAGCCACGGGTGGTAGTCTTAATCGAAAACCGATGAAACCAAATCGATTCAGTGGTTTGGGTCGGTTCGGTTTTCATCTAAAAAAACTATTAAAAAATCGAACCGAACTGAACCGAGAGATATAGATATATACACCTCAAAAATGCTCTCAATCGAATCCCACTTGCGCCGTTTCGTCCGTTTCCTCTCAAGACTCGTCGCTTTGTTCGCCATCCACGCTCACACTCACCGGCACCAGCCACCTCGCCAGACGCCGTCGCTCGGTCTTCCTTCTGCCGTGGCTCAGTCCTCCTCCGGCCACTCTTTGAATCCCATCCATCGGCTCATAGAACTGAAGTAACTAAGTGAGTGTTTATGTTTTTTTAGCAATCTCATAGAACTGAATTCAGATCCTGCAATCTTATTCATAAATATATATAGTGTTATTAAACTTATATGGTACGCGATTCAACTTGCAATCGATACAGATCGTAGTTTTGAATCGAAAATGAGAGTTATCGTACAATTTGGAATATAAATATATAAAAACGGTTTGAAATGACTTTCTGGGTGCTTAAAAACATTTTTTTACACTTAAACATACTTGAAAATACTTTTTTAAGCACTTAGAGAAAGCCATTACAAACATACGCTAAGGCAATTGAAGAAGCTATTTGCAGAAAATTGTGACTTCAGAAATCAAAGTAACTTTTGTGAGCTCTTCAATAAAGTCTTGTGAAATCTTTTTAGTTCAGGCTTCTCATTCTACAGGTCTTTAGCTTGAAAATTTTGTAACCATTCTCCCCTCTTTATTAAATGCCAATTGGAGACTTTATTTATTCTCCTGGCTTTTGCAAATGGAAGGCTTCCTTCTTAGTTCTTAATTTATCCCTTTGACTTCTCCTTTCATGTATATTTTATATAAAAATATTAAGGGAGAGAGTTTCAAGATTATGATACCTCATTAACGTAAGGTTCAAGAATGCAATATTGAAGATTGGAAGCCTCAGCTTCTATGGTACAAAGGAAACCCTTATAATTACACATCCGAAAATATCTGTTCAGAAGAACGGCAAGGACAGATAGAAAAGAAAAGTGAAAATTGTGAGATGAGAAAAAGAAACTTCTCTCCAAACACCATCAGGCATTATTGAAACACAAGAAACAAACAAATCTTAATAAGCAACTGAAATACCACAAAATTCTTCGAGAGAAACACATTTCCTTCGACTTGATAGTAGGAAAATGTAAAGTACGAAACCACGAAGTAAGTGATTCCCCCTGACAAATTAGAGACAACAATGTGTTACTTATAGACATGGCTAAGAGTAGATTGTACTGTACTGACTCAAAATTTATCAATGCTTTCAGTAAGCTAGAGACAAACCATTGCTTGGCTATTAGAACCCAAATGTAGCAACACATAGAATGAATGAAACTCGGCTTCATTTTCAAATATAGCACTGTTACTTCTATTTACTTCATAGAGATTAAGACGTATAAGACGTATATTCTTGTTCCTATGCCTTAACACCTAGATTCTTGATCATAGCATTAACCAAATGATCAAAAATTTGAATTCTCATTCTTCGAACTAAAAAAAATCCACTATAATTTGAAATGAAAATCACTGTAAAATAAAAAGTGAATGAATTAACTAACAATTACAAAATTATTTATTTTAAAATGCCTTCATGGCCCAAAAAATTGTCGTCTGAGTGAGAGAGGCAGTTGGCCCGTGGCTTGGCTACTGCCTCAACGCATCAACTCCTTCCACGAGTCTTTCCATAATCAAAAACTGGCTTCTTCATTTTCAAGATTTTTGTCTGTAAATTTTACTTTGAAATTAGGGTTGTAGTTCGTTAAATCCCTCATTATACCTTCCAAGCTAGTGTTAGTAATGCTGAAATTCACTTCCCTGTACATTTCGAAGTACTGCTACTACTACTGCAAGTTGAATTTCTTTAATTGGAGCTGAGTTTGGCGGGGATTTTCTTCATCTTTTCAGCATTTTGCTCAATCAAACCCCCACCTTAAGCCTTCAATTTTTCGTTGTTCTTTGAGGCCCTTGGCATTTTGGCACCTTCAACTTTTGAGTGCCATAGCCGCTTCATCTCGTCTTCTCCGTATGGTTCAGGTACGTTAGTTATTACGAACGCGTATGGTGTAATTCAAATTCTGAGTGCAGCTTGAATGTTATAATTTGAGTTCTTTAGTTGAAGTTTCCTATTTTTTTGTTTTAAATGTACTGGTGTTGGAACAGGTGGGGATGTTTTGCAATGAACATGAAGAAACACGGTGATGAAAATAAAATTTAGAGTCAATATTGTTTTATCTGCATTCAAATGGGATATGGATTTCTTGCCATCATCATTCATCCTTTAAACTAGCTTTAAAATTATGATGGCTATGTACTTCATCAAGAGTTTCTTTAGTCAGAAGAACAATGATTGATTTTATTATATATGGCGACTTTTCTTATTTAGCTTATTTGTTTCTAGTTTCTGGTTCTTCATGAAGAGTTCATTTTTTTTCATTAGTTTCTGCTCCAAGCTCAATTTTGGAAGAAAAAGAGCATACAGATATTTTGCAACGGCCAATTCTGCCTTGTCTTCATTCAACTGCATGGACGATGGCTGCTTTACTTATGAATATCCTGTTGCTACAAACTATGATGTTCACTTTGATGAAAAAAGTTGTTTTGGCAATGGAGTTTCAAAAGGTCAGAAAGTAGACGGTGATGAAACGAAAGTGATAAAATTGATACTTAGGAACCATGAGTTGAATCTCAGTTCTCATTCAAAAGAATTGAATATGGTAAGGATTTTGGACATTTTATTTGAGAAGAGTTCAGATGCAGAACTTTGTCTATACTACTTGAAATGGTCAGGATGTTTATCTGGGTCTAATCAGTCACTGCAGTCAATCTGTAGGATGATACATATTTTGGTTATTGGGAATATGAATCACAGGGCAGTTGATTTAGTGTCGCATCTTGTTAAAAATTATGGTAGTAAAGAGGGATCTTCAACTATGTTGCTAAGACTTTTTTATGAGACACATAATGAAAGGAAGACTTTAGAAACCACATGTAGCATGCTGGTTAACTGTTACATAAAGGAAAGAATGGTAGCAGCTGCTCTTATGTTGATGGGTCAAATGAAACATCTTAACATATTGCCTTCTGTGTGGGTATACAAGTCGGTGATACAAGCTTTATTAGAAACCAATCAGTTGGAGTTAGCCTGGGATCTTCTAGAAGAAATGAAGAACCAAGGTGTAAGTTTAAACTATTCAATTAATTTATTTATTCATCATTATTGTGCAGAAGGTAATCTGGGCAGGGGGTGGAAAGTGCTTCTGGAGTTGAGAAACTTTGGATATAAGCCTGATGCAGTTGATTACACAATTGTGATCAACTCACTCTGCAAAATCTCTCTTCTAAGAGAAGCCACTGCCTTGTTGTTTAAAATGACAGCTTTTGGTGTTTCCCCTGATTCAGTTACGACGAGTTCTGTTATCGATGGTTATTGTAAAATAGGAAAGTCGTATGTAGCTTGTAAAATATTGAAGTATTTTAGGTTTCCCCTCAATATTTTCATATATAATAGCTTTATAACAAAGTTATGTACAGAAGGAAACTTGGTAAAAGCTTCTGAAGTTTTTCTTGAAATGTATGAGGTGGGCTTAGTTCCAGATTGTGTTAGTTACACTACCATGATAGGAGGCTATTGTAAAGTGGGAGACATAAACAAAGCATTTTTATGCTTGGGCAAGATGTTAAAAAGTGGAATTCAACCATCTATTATCACATATACTTTGTTCATTGATAACTTTTGCAAGTGTGGAGATGTGGAAATGGCTGAAGTAATGTTCCAAAAGATGATTATTGAGGGTTTAAAACCGGATGTTGTCACTTATAATATTTTGATGGATGGATATGGAAAGAAGGGCTACTTGCACAAGGCTTTTGAACTCCTTGATATGATGAGCTCTACAAATGTTACACCTGATGTTGTGACATATAACACTCTCATTAATGGACTTGTTACGAGAGGGTTTCTTCGAGAGGCAAAGGATATTTTAGACGAGCTCATCAAGAGGGGTTTCAGTATAGATGTTGTCACATACACTAATATCATATATGGATATTCCAAAAGGGGAAACTTTGAGGAAGCTTTTCTTGTTTGGTATCATATGACTGAAAACTGTGTGAAGCCTGATGTTGTTACTTGCAGTGCTCTTCTTAGTGGATATTGCCGAGAACATCGTATGGATGAAGCAAATGCTTTATTTTATAAAATGCTGGATATTGGATTAAATCCAGACTTGATATTGTATAATACTCTAATCCATGGATTTTGCAGTGTTGGTAATGTGGATGAAGCTTGCAATTTAGTAAAGAAGATGATTGAAAGCAGTATCCTTCCGAACAATGTTACTCATCGGGCACTTATCCTTGGATTTCAGAAAAAGAGAGTTATTAATCCAATAGAGAGTGCCACTTCTAAGCTTCAAGAAATCTTCCTTGCATATGGTGTTCAGATTGATGACAATGGATATATCTAATGTTGGACTTTGGAGAAACAAGATGATCGCAACATTTTGCATATGGTAAATTTCTCTACTACATGCTGGGTTCTGTTATATGTGTAGCTTTACGACACTCATTCCAGGTTTTTCAAATGGCCTACTTCATAATACTGAAGTGGAAAGAGGATAAACCAGAAAACGAGCCAGTCCCCGAAATCATATTCAAATCTTTTGAAATTAGGACAATGATGTTCTCGAATCAAAGGTTTCGGGGAAATATCGAAGTCTCGACCACCGAGTTGGTTGGAAAATTGGAGTGAAGAAGCAGTCCGAGGAGGCTGAATCTGGCAAGGTTTTTCGGGATTGAATGATAATCTTGAAGAGAGTCTATGTTACTTACTACTTCAGGATTTCGTGCTAGAACTCAAAATGAAAATTTAGTTTCAATGTGGCATGTTCCTTACCAAGAGCTGAAAATTTTCTTATGGATGAGCTTAGAGTGCTAAGATGCAAGGAAGTCATGCCTACTTCAACTTTTGAATTGGAAAAGTCCAGTAAGCTTTCGACTCCATTTATCTATAATTCCTATACAAACTAACGTACTTTAGTTAAACATTATTCTGCATAAACAATGTCAATGATTTAACTTCTTATGCAAGTGTAGTGTGGCATGCGCAATCCTATTGGCGAGGACAGATGAAAATGACCATTGTGCCCTTGGAAAGTCTAGAAGTTGGTTCATCTTGTTTTGATGTGGTGATGTTTCGCACACACATTTCTTTTCTTTTTTTTTTAAAGTAATTTTATTTTTCTAATTAAAGAAATGAAAGTTTTCATTTGTCAATTTTAACCATCACATACACTCTTCCTAAAGGAAATAAAACCATATAATTGACTACCAAATAGAATGGGTGTAGGATATGAATATAATTTTAGAATGTACATGGTTTAATTTGTGTCTTTATACCTGCCTAACAGTGTGAAGATAACTAACATTTAACCATTTTGAAAGTTTAATGGCCAAATAGACATAACCTCAAAGTTCAAAGAAAATAAAACTATATAATTGACTACATAATAGAATGGGTGCGGGATATGAATATAATTTTTGAACGTACATGGTTCAATTTGTGTCTTTATACCTTCCTAACAGTGGAGATAACAAAAATTTAGCTATTTTAGAAATTTAAGAACCAAATAGACACAAACCTCAAAGTTCAAGGACTTAAAATTGGAATTTAACCTAATTATGAAGATATACAATATGCTTTGTTTAGAATAAAAAATCATAAACAGTTGAAGCTCTTTACAAATTCCCAAGAGACCAATAGTAGTTGTTTTTAATGGTTTTATTAGTTCCTAAACTCTAGTCATCCTTTTAAAAAATAATTTAAATATATTTCAACAATAGTATTATCCAACAATTACTACTGTACATTTAAAAATAAAACTAGATATTTACTACATTCTACAAATTATAACAAAATAAGAAAAAAATAACTATTTTACTATTAGATTTCGTTTTAACATGACAGCTTGATAGAACCAATCGTTCATCCTCATTGATGAAGAAATAATTTTTTTATAAAAAAAATAAAGGGAATTCATAAGAACTCTTACTTAGATTTGATGTAACTTTAATATGTTCATGGTCTCTCTCTCAAATTAAAAAAAAAAAAATTGTTCATCATGTGAGTATTAATTCATCTTGTCACATAAGTACCTCTCTTTATGGATGGTAAGTTTAAATCTTCTCTCTTTTATGTCATAATATTAAAAAAGTAATAATTATTATTTGATAAAAAAAAAGTACCAAATTTGCAAAACTAGTGTAGAAAAATACAAATGCGTCCTAAGTAATATATCTAATGCCAGTATAGTGTTACAAATTTTCTTGCGCTCCTGCCAAAGTGATAATAGCATAAAAAGTTTTAAAAATATCTCTGATGTATCAAAAACGTTCAAAATACTTGTACCGTTAAGTTCTGGATGGAAAACATTAAGGGGCTGTTTGGGGCAAGGGTGCATTTTATAATAACCCGTGGAATACTCTGCACCCCAAACACAGACTATTATAACCTCAAACTAAATAACTCTGCATTTTAAACAATATTATATTATTTCACAGACTATTATAACCCACAGACTATAATAACCCATGTTATTATAACCCACTCAGTGCCCCAAACATCCCCTAAAGTTGTGTTTCATTAATATCCTTGACCTTTCAAAAAATTTCAAAAATATCCTTACTGGAAAATGTTTCTTCTTTTCCTTCATTTCTCTACAAATTCTTCCTCAAAAATTAATGTGAAACTATGCTTATAAAGATTGTGCAACATAACACAAGATGAAAACAAAGTTTGAAATCAAGCTTTCATTTTTTAAAAGTGTAAAAGAAGATACGTGGACGAAAAAACATAAAAAAAAATTTGTTTTCCTTTTTGCTCGCTTTGTTTGTGTGTATTAGTGATAAGCAAGAGATTAATGTGATATTTAATTACGATGAATGAGTGGGGAAGGAAGAGAGGTGTGAGTTTTTTTGTTTTAGTCTTTGGAGAGTTACGAGAGAGGGTTGTGATGATGAATTTTGGGTTTTGGAGCTTATTTTGTCAAATTGTTGCTACAACCTTTCAAATGCTAATAAACTTATGCATGTTTGGTCTAGTTTACAAGGTTAATTAATCAAATACGTGATTATTTTTTTTAATATTTAAGAAATGTTAGAACCATTATATGACAACATAGGGTATGTGTGAGAAAATAGCAGTGAAAAAGCTATCAACAAATCTTTTTTTTTTTTATAAGTTTATATTTATATTAAATATATAAATTAGCATTGATAACTTAGTCAATTTGAATCTTCATTGCATGTGTAAAGAAAACAATGTAATAATAATATTCCTATAAAAAATCTAGGGTAAACAAACCTTTTTATTTTTTTGGGCAAAATGCATTTTGGTCATTGAGGTTTGGAGTTGATGTCTATTTGATCCATGAATCATATTCAATGGTCTGCGGAAAAAAAAAATGATAACATGTATGTATGTATGTATGTCTTGGTTCGGTTCGATTTTTCTTTTGATTTTTTCATTAAAAACTGAATCAAACCAAAATTATTCAATTTTTTAAAAACCAAAATCAAGATGTCCATTATAATATGAATAACCAAACCAAACCCGATTTGGTTTGGTTTGGCTCGATTTGTCGGTTTTTGGGTTTTTGGACCCCTAGTATTAGGGTTTAATTCATATAGAAAAATAGAAGAACAACAATCTGAAACTTGAAAGACATGTATCATCTAAGATAAAGTATTAAATTTAGTAGACATGTCATAATTTTTAATCTATAATTTTGTTGTCCCTCGATATGACATTTTATGTTGTTAACCAGCTTTTTAAAAATAGATTTCGATCATCACTAAGTCATGCTCATATTGATAATAGCCATTTTGACAATTACTCATTATTATTTTGTAGTGATATATCTATTGTATGGCCCATGTAGCAGCTAAACTGACAACAAAGAAAAATATTGAAGGATGTAAGGTGAAAACATCTCTCTAAATAAATGACAATATGCTACGAGGGAGAGATTCTCAATCTTAAGAAATTGTTGTACGTATGTCTATATATATATATATATATATATATATATATATAGTTCGAGTTTAACAATACGTATAAGTGAAGGTTTAACAATACTTAAGATATTTGGGTTGATAATGTATACTTGGTCATAGATTTTTTAACATGCAACATACTTTAAAAGGAATGGTCAAGATGAGTGATATAGATTACTTTTGAACTGACTAACATTTTTTTTTTGTTTCTCAATTTCCAACACGTGATTAAGGCTATTAACACCTTACCAATCATTGTGTCTGACTTTTATCATTTCATTGAAATTTCGTTAAATTATACCAAAATACTCCTCAACTTTAGATTTAATTTCAACTATAATCTTTGAAAAGTGTCATTTTAACATTTACTTTTGAACTTCGAAAAATTGATGCCAGGTTTTATTTCAATTTTTACCTTTAAACTTCAAAAAGATAACATCAATTATTGCTTACTTTGGCACTAAATTAACAATTTTAAAATGATAAGTTAAATCATCAAAAATACCCTTAAACTAGGGGTTAGTTTCAATTATACTCCCAAACTTTGAAAATTTTCATTTTAATTTTTGAACTTTGAAGTTTGTTGCAAAACAATTATTGGAGGCTTTTTTCGTTAAATTCATGGATGGAAAATGACATGTTTGTATTTGTATGGTTGCTTATTTGAACATATACATTAAAAACAAATTAAAACATATGTAAATACATCATTTTTCGTCTATAAATTTAATGAAAAAAATCTTAAAAAATTATTTTGAAACAAACTTCAAGTTTAAAGATTAAAATGAAACTTTTCAAAATTTAAAGGTATAATTGAAACCAACCTAGTTCATTTTATATAATTGAACCAAAATGATAAGGACGTTGGAAAAAGAATAAAACGACTTAAACCTTGATCATTCGTTCCACTCCGTCTGTCCACGACCTCGCTGCCATGTTTCCCAATTCCAGATTTGTCTGCATCGTTCTTCCCGAAAACAATGGAGAATTTGCAATTCGGTGTTGCAGAAAGCGCTATTAGGAACTCCACCATCAGAAATTTTGATTTTACGCGTCAATTGAGGAAAAGTTCCAAGTTCATCCATGGAGCGGACGGAGCGTCAGCGTCGAAATCACTCTCCATCTCGTTCTTCTGCACCATCTGATTCTGCTGGATCTTCGAGCTCCACTTCCCGCAGAACTTATTCCAACCGCAACCGAAACTCCGACTACAAGCATTCAAAGTATAACACCAACGGCAATCGTAGCTTTGAGGATGATTCTGACTGGCGTAGCAGAAGGAGTAGCGATAGCAAAAGCTATGTCCTGAAACTTGAACCGAAGGAAGAAGACGTTGGACATGATGGCCGTTCTCAAGTCGATCTTCCGCCAGTATTAGTCGGCTCTTGTCCGTTCATGTGCCCTGGTATGTTGAAACTGTCCACTTCTTTCAGCTTCTTAATCTTTGTTCTTCTTTGTTTCTGGTTTATCTACTCTTTTTTCCATTGAAACTGTGAGGAAATATGCATTTCGTTGTCCTCGTTGTGGCGAGACTATTGGACTATAGAATCCCTCTCAAAACCTCCCTTTATTTTCTGCAATCACTTCTCCGTTTTGATTGCTCAAATCTTGTAAAGGTTGGGGACATGTCTAAGTCTCTGCTATATCTGATGCTCGTGGACTGAGCTTAGTTTAATCATTCAGGCTGATTCATTTGTTAAAATTTGTACTTCGATGACCAATGACAGTGTGATACGAATGTTAGCTGCTTATTCTTTTAAATTGTATGTTTGTTGCTTTATTGGGAGTTTTCATATTTGTTGACAGAGGCAGAAAGGGCTCAACGTGAAAGGTTGCGAGATTTGGCTATATTTGAAAGGTTACATGGGAATCCTGGAAAAACATCTCCAGGTCTGGCAGTCAAAAAGGTAATATCTGCTGATAGTTGATCTATGCTGCATCTTAATGCCTCTCTTTTGGCATCTGCGAGACTACGAGCAAGGGATATGTTGGGAATATTAGTAAGGGCTTTGTGGTAATTAGATAAGGGGTGCCTTGGTTATAAATAAGGGAATTAGGGTTATTAGAAGGGGTGGATCATTTTAGTGTAATAAAATAAACATGCATTTCGTATTACCCAAAAAGAAAAAAAAGAAAGAAAGAAATAAGCTATTACCCAGGAATTTCGCAGGTATAGGAAGTATGCAACTGTCAATTAACTCTTTTAGGGGCCTTCAACTATTAATTTAGTTTCCATTGTTGTTTAAGAAGTGTTCTATGATCTTTCTGGAGAACCTCCTTTTACCATTCAAAATTGTTATCTCTGCTTTTTTCGAACTAATTGCAGCATTGAGTTAATTAATCGTGCATGGACGTGAGTATCGCTACTTTCAAACAGTATGATAGCAAGGCATTTGCAACTCCCAACAACTTGAATCCTCTATGGTCATTGGCTCATTCTGCTTGAATATAGACTAATAATTTGTAATATCTTCGATCATGATGGATAGATTGGTTTTTTCTCACCACAATTCTTGCTAGGTTTCATCTGCAGTAACATTTCACATGTTTAGTTCTGCAGAACGATATCCGCCAATAGTGACCAAGCATTAGATGTGCGGCCTCTACCTGTGCTGGAGAATACATTGAAATATGTCCTAAGCTTTTTGGATTCTAAAGAGCAACCTTTTGAAGTGATTCATGACTTTGTATTTGATAGAACAAGGTCTATAAGGCAAGACCTCAGCATACAGAATATTGTTAACGAGAAGGCCATCTCCATGTATGAGGAAATGGTTGGTAATATTTTTTACCTGTTTTTTTAATGCGTCCCTCTCTTCCCTAGAAGTGAAGTATTCTGAAAATTGATTGGGTGACTGTTTAAGGAAACTATATATTTAATTGTGGGTGGTGTCTGGTCGGTCCTTCGCAACAGTTGTCCTACTTGAAATTGTTTATTTCCTTGTATGTTCTGAACTTAGATACTACACCAATTAGTTTGTGCAGTACCTGGAATCTTGTGCTCTTGACTGCCTCTGACATGCACAACTCTTTTCTATTCTTATAATTCACCTTTACTTGTTTTATTAGGAATCTTTTTAGAAACTAACTATTTAATTCAGAATTATCTAATGGGTTCGCCAAGTTGATCACTTCCATTTCCACAATATTTATGAGGCAAATAACGAGCTTTTATGGAAAGATTAGAGCCTTAAATGGGTTTTAATTAGCCCACTTGCCTTCTTTTTGATGATGTTTAAGGCAAATAGATATTCAAAGATCTACTAATAAATGCAAAACTTTTGTTGGATTACTTTTTCTGTATGCCCTTGTACATTCTTTCATTTCTTTTAATGAAAAGCTTGGTTTCTTATAAAACAAATGAAAATAAATCCAAAGCTCTCGCATGTTTTCCTCAAGTATGACTCTTTGTGGTATATTTTTTTTTGTTGCTAGCAAATATGGATATTGGTTATTTCATTGATTCCACTTCTCTCTTAGCTATTACTTGGAGCAAGTTGTCTCCTCCCTTTTGTAATTATATTTTATCTACCCTCACTAATCAATGGAGGTGGTTTTTTTAACTACTTATCGATAGGACTTTCTTTTGTATCTCATTTCATCATATCAATGAATGGTACTGTTTCCTATTAAAAAAAAAAAAAAAGCAAATATGGATTGCGTTGTTAGGCTGATCTAGGAATTGTTAGACACTCATCACTTCTGGCACACTTAAATTGCTGTTAAAAAATTATGACAAATGATCATTAGTGTATAAAATATTTTGGGCACTGTACTGCAAGTTTTTATTTTTTTAATTTTTTTGGATTCAGCCAGTTGAACTTAAAGACTTCAATCATGTAGAAATGCATTTGAACTTCAAGGCTTGCAAACTCTTTTGTTAATTTTGTTGGAGTACAGATGAAAAAAATCTTATTCTGTAATAATATTGCACCCTTATTTTTATGCATCTTGAATCTTCGTCTTTACAGGTTAAATTTCATGTCATATCACATCAGAAGCTTTTAAATGGTGATAGTAGTTCAAATGCTTCCTCAATGCATCACCTCAACATGCAGCAGCTCTCAAAGGCTTTGATCACACTACTTAATCTCTATGAAGTAAATAGAAGTAACGGTGCTATATTTGAAAATGAAGCCGAGTTCCATTCATTCTATGTGCTGCTACATCTGGGTTCTAATAGCCAAGCAACGGTTTGTCTCTAGCTTACTGAAAGCATTGATAATTTCTGAGTCAATACAGTACAATCTACTCTTAGCCGTGTCTATATAAGTAACACATTGCTGTCTCTAATTTTTCAGGGGGAATCACTTACTTTTTGGTTTCGTACTTTACGTTCTCCTACTATCAAGTCGAAGGAAATGTGTTTCGCTCGAAGAATTTTGCGGTATTTCAGTTGCTTATTAAGATTTGTTTGGTTTTTTGTGTTTCAATAATGCCCGATGATGTTTGGAGAGAAGTTTCTTTTTCTCATCTCACAATTTTAATTTTTCTTTTCTATCTGTCCTTGCCGTTCGTTTGAACAGATATTTTCGGATGTGTAATTATAAGGGTTTCCTTTGTACCATAGGAGCTGAGGCTTCCAATCTTCAATATTACATTCTTGAACCTTACGTTAATGAGGTATCATAATCTTGAAACTCTCTCCCTTAATATTTTTATCTAAAATATACATGAAAGGAGAAGTCAAAGGGATGAGAAGGAAGCCTTCCATTTGCAAAAGCCAAGGAGAATAAATAAAGTCTCCAATTGGCATTTAATAAAGAGGGGAGAATGGTTGCAAATTTTTCAAGCTAAAGACCTGTAGAATGAGAAGCCTGAACTAAAAAGATTTCACAAGGCTTTAATGAAGAGCTCACAAAAGTTACTTTGATTTCTTAAGTCACAATTTTCTGCAAATAGCTTCTTCAATTGCCTTAGGGCATGTTTGGAATGACTTTTTCTAAGTACTTAAAAAAGTATTTTAAAGTGTAAAAAAAATGTTCTTAAGCACCTAAAAAGTCATTCCAAACAAGCCCTTAGTCATTTGAGTTCTAACTCTATCAGCAAAAGAAGCTAGTCAATAGATGGAATAAAGAGTCTTGAGAAGGAACACCAGACTTTGGTATAAATTGACAACTGAAGAATATAATCATTGTGAATCTTAGGAATTTGAGTTCTCCCTAAGGGCTTGATCAGTTGGTTACAAAAAAGGAACTTGATCGTTTTTTTAAAACCTCTACTGTTCACTATGCAGGTTCGAGCTTTAGCTTTGTCTTTTATAAACAATGGTGGCTACAAGCTTAATCCCTATCCTTTGGTGGATCTATCCGTGCTTTTAATGATGGAGGTATAATTCATGACAACTTATGATCTTCTCGACGATCTATTCATGTCACGCGGTCGTTTATCGTAATTTTTCTGGCATATTTCAGGAATCAGAAGTGGAATCATTTTGCAAAGTCTGTGGTCTTGCAACTTCTGAAGATGAACTAGGAAATATTTCACTTCCTACCAAGCAAACAACTTTTTCTTGTCCCAGAGGAGCGTTTCAAAGATACAGCTTTCTCAAGCTGAAATAACATCAAGGTGGGTTATCCATACACCAATTGTTTTATCAATTTTCTTTATAGGTGGTTTCCCCTCTGGTACGACTATACTATACTGTAGTGGTCCTTGAAAGTTGTATTATCCCATCATTTATTGTAGCCTTGTACGGATGAGAACTAACTATGTAGCATCTATATATTGTGTATGTCATTCGTCCAATCCTTTACTCAGTGAATCTGTAATAACAATCTTACAGAATGAATCTCTTTTGCAAATTAAATAATGCTATGATGTTTAGGTTCTCCTAGATTTCTGATTGATGAGTCTGCGTGCGTGCATGATCTTATGTAATTCTTCAAGAAAAACTACTGATAGATTAATTAAAATCTACTTCTTTAACATAAATCAACTCGATGAGACCTATATTCTTGATCTTATGCCTGAACACCTATATTCTTCATCATAGCCTTAACCAAATGAGAAAAAAAAAATTGAATTCTCACTCTTCGAACTAAAAAAAAAAAAAAAAAAAACCACTATAATTTGAAATAAAAATGGAACGAATTAACTAACAATTACAAAATTATTTATTTTAAAATGCCTTCATGGTCTAAAAAATTGTAATCCGAGTGAGAGAGGCAGCTGGCTCATGGCTTGGCTGCTGCCTCAACGCATCAATTCCTCCTACCAGCCTTTCCCTGATCGGAAATTGGCTTCTTCATTTTCAAGATTTTTGTCTGCGAATTTTTACTTTGAAATTAGGGTTTCAGTTCGTTAAATTCCTCATTATACCTTCCAAGCTCGTGTTAGTAATTTTTAAAATCACATCCCTGTACCTTTCGAAGTACCGCTACTACAACTGCAAGTTGAATTTCTGTAATCGGAGCTGAGTTTGGCGGGGATTTTCTTCCTCTCTTTATCATTTTTTTCACAATCGAACCCCTCGTTAAGCCTTCAGTATTTCGTCGTTCTTTTAAGGCCTCTGCCATTTTGGCGCCTCAACTTTTGAGTGCCTTTAGCTGCTTCTTCTTGTCTTCTCCGTATGGTTCAGGTATGTTAGTTATTACCAATGCGTATGGTGTATTTCAAATTCTGAGTGCAGCTTGCATATTACAATTTGAGTTCTTTAGTTGAAGTTTCCTATTTTTGTTTTACAAAGTTCTCCAATTTGTGATCAACGAGGTAAGACTTTAAGCAGAAAAAAGATGTTTGAATTTACACCAATACATAGCATGAAAGAGAATTAAATCCATAAAACTATCAAAAGTAGAGAGAGTCCCTGAAAATTCGTCAATTCCTTTCGCCCCAAAGATCATTCAAATGTGGTATGGATTTCATGCCTTCATCATTCATTCTTTAAACTAGCTTTCAAGTTATGATGGCTTTGTACTTCATCAAGAGTTTCTTTAGTCAGTAGAACAATGATTAATTATATATGGCTACTTTTCTTATTTAGCTTATTTGTTTCTAGTTTCTGGTTCTTGATGAAGAGTCCATTTTCATTAATTAGTTTCTGCTCCAAGCTCAATTTTGGAAGAAAAAGAGCATGCAGATATTTTGCAACGTCCAATTCTGCCTTGTCTTCATTCAACTGCATGGACGATGACTACTTATGAATATCCTGTTGCTGCAAACTATGATGTTCACTTTGATGAAAAAAGTTGTTTTGGCAATGAAATTTCAAAAGGTCAGAAAGTAGACGATGATGAAACAAAAGTGATAAAATCAATATTTAGGAACCATGGATTGAATCTCAGTTCTCATTCCAAAGAATTGGATATTGTAAGGATTTTGGACATTTTATTTGAGAAGAGTTCAGATGCAGGACTTTGTCTATACTATTTCAAATGGTCAGGATGTTTATCTGGTTCTAATCAGTCACTGCAGTCAATCTGTAGGATGATACATATTTTGGTTATTGGGAATATGAATCATAGGGCAGTTGATTTAGTGTCGCATCTTGTTAAAAATTATGGTAGTAAAGAGGGATCTTCAACTATGTGGCTGAGACTTTTTTATGAGACACATAATGAGAAGGCTTTAGAAACCACATGTACCATGCTGGTTAACTGTTACAAGAAGGAAAGAATGGTAGCAGCTGCTCTTATATTGATGGGTCAAATGAAATATCTTAACATATTTCCTTCTACATGGGTATACAGGTCGGTGATACAAGCTTTATTAGAAACCAATCAGTTGGATTTAGCCTGGGATCTTCTAGAAGAAATGAAGAGCCAAGGTGTAAGTTTAAACTATTCAATTAATTTATTTATTCATCATTATTGTGCAGAAGGTAATCTGGGCAGGGGGTGGAAAGTGCTTTTGGAGTTGAGAAACTTTGGATATAATGCAGTTGATTACACAATTGTGATCAACTCACTTTGCAGAATCTCTCTTCTAAAAGAAGCCACTGCCTTGTTGTTTAAAATGACTGCTTTTGGTGTTTCCCCTGATTCGGTTACGATGAGTTCTGTTATTGATGGTTATTGTAAAATAGGAAAATTGGATGTAGCTTGTAAAATATTGAAGTATTTTAGGTTTCCCTTCAATATTTCATATATAATAGCTTTATAACAGAGTTATGTACCAAAGCATTTTTATGAGGTGGGCTTGGTTCTTGAAATGTATGAGGCGGGCTTGGTTCTAGATTGTGTTGGTTACACTACCATGATAGGAGGCTATTAAAGTGGGAGACATAAACAAAGCATTTTTATACCTGGGCAAGATGTTAAAAAGTGGAATTCAACCATCTGTTATCACATATACTTTGTTCATTGATAACTTTTGCAAGTGTGGAGATGTGGAAATGGCTGAAGTAATGTTCCAAAAAATGATTATCGAGGGTTTAAAACCAGATGTTGTCGCATATAATATTTTGATGGATGGATTTGGAAAGAAGGGCTACTTGTAGAGATGTTCACGGGGCGAGGTGGGGCAGGGGAATGGATTCTCCGTCCCCGTCCCCACCCCCATTTCATTCCCCGTCCCTGCGAAATTTCGCATTTAATTTCGGGGGGATCGGGGCAGAGATTTCCCGCGGGGAATTCGCGGGAATCGGGTTCCTCGCAGAGAATTTTTCCCCGTTCTTTTTTTTTTTTTGTTTTTATCTTTTTTATTTTTTTAAATTTATTCTCAACCATAATAAAAATTATTTCTAAATGAATAATTTTCAATATAATTCTATTTAAAGAAAATGTTATAAAATTTCCTAATAAAAACAATAATATACCATAAGTAAAAATACTATAATGTCGAAATCGAAACAACTTAATTTCTAAAAATTCAATATTACAACATAGTCTTTTATTTTTTTATAACGAAATAGTCTTAAACTAATTCCTACTATAGTTTTTTTTTTTTAAAAAAATCTATTTATATATATATATATATATATAACTGAAATGGTTATATTATAGAATTCTTAGCCAAATTCTAAAAACTTGTTTTTGTTTTTAGAATTTGGCTAAGAATTCAAATACTTCCTTAAAGGAGATGAAAACCATTGTAGAGAATTTGGGAGAAAACAAAATTAATTTTCAAAAACCAAAAACCAAAAATCAAATGGTTATCAAACGGGGCCTAAATTATCAATTGATCGACAATCATTCAAGTATAGTGTAGTTGTATGATACTCATGATTTAATTACAATGAAATTTTATGGTTACACTACTAAAATTTCAGAGATTAAATCATTAAAATAAGAATCAAAATATGACAAGCTTACAAAATGAATTTGAAAGTTTAACCTTTAAAGCATAATGAGAATTAAAGTACTATAACTAACACTAGAGTTCTGACCTATATTTGCATAATTAGTTCGTTAATGAAGTTAAAAGGTAAATAATAAAATAATTATAATTATAATTAAAAAAATAGAAGAAATAAAATTTCCATAAGAATCCTAATCACTCCAATTAGAAGATTTTCTATCCCCCAAAAGTTTGAAATTAAGGAGGAGAATAAATCCCCAACAGTTTCTATTTAAAAAATTGTAAAAAAACTTATCACACCCAACTAGATTCAATCAATTTCATTATCATTTCCATTTTCGATTTAAACTCCTCGTTGCCATATGCTAAGAATGCCCCCTCCAAAAAAATCTACCAAACATAAATCAAGGCTAATTGGAAAAATGATATAGCATTTAAATAACAGGGCATCAAGGAAAATGACCATACAAAAAAACAAAAGAATTGCAAATCACAGTGCATATAATATAACATCACCATGAAGAAAACGATAAAACGCTACAACACTCGTGTGTAATTTCGGTTTTAACAACAGGGTGCTAAACAAAGAGAAGGAATCTAGATAAAAACGGGAGAGCAAAAGGCCAAAGTAAATATTATCTATGTTATTTCACTCATTGTTCTCCCAAAATCACTTCCCTTAAACGCAAAAACAATCAAAGCTAGAAAAACAACTCCATAACAAAATAGATGATTAAGAAAGTAATGAGGTCGGTCTATGAGATTATGAATAAAGAAAAACAAAATTACTGAGAGACACCAAGCCATTTCAAGAAGTTCTCGAACTCGGTGTAATCACTGTCTGATACCATGCCTTGCCTGCAGCTCTGATTGCAGTAGCCTCCTCCTGTGAGGTTCATGTACAAAAGGAGAAAAGAAAGTCAACACCATGGTTAGGACCTGCACTGAGACTATAAAGTCTGGTTCCACAAAATGCAGATAATATGAACACATGGTTGTGCCACCATATTAAACAACTTGATTCTACTTTAAAATGAGAAACACAGAAAGTATAGAAAATTTTGGAAGGATAAAACGAACTTCCTCATGAAGATAAAACAAACAAGTCTCAAAATAACCTAGTTCTCAACCAGAACTAACAAGGATGGAAATGGAAAGCGCACAGAACAAAGAGTATTTAAGAGTTCAACCATTATAAAGTGTACTATATGTCCCAACTGCAGCTGTAATCAACATTTCCATTACTTGCTGTGATGTGTAAGTCAGGTTAAAAACTTTGTTATAGCAAATTTGATGTTATGTCCTATGTTTGTACTCTTATTCAAAAGGAAAAACAATAATAATAAAATGAACACAAACCATTACTATTTTTTAAAAATGGAAGTAGTGAGTCTATAGTTAACCTGAACCCATGTTCAGTCTATCGAAGTTAAATGATATCATTCAGGACATGATTAACATATAGCAATCATTTTTAGTCAAATCATATCATCAATAGACCCCATGAACCACATATAAAAATTCAACAAGAATGTAAGTGAGCGCCCAGTCAAAATATACCGTCAAATGAAATTAATTAGGCCATCAAAGAATGAAACCAACCCCACAGCAACAAAATAATTACAATTATTTGAAGGCAGGCAATACCTCCAGTCCAGTCTAATATGAATATATGCACAACTTGATTTCCAAAAGAATGTAAATAAAAATTGATGAGCCACATGCAAAAGATCTCACTAAGAATGGGAAAGATGTACCTTTGTAGTCAAATTCCTCTTCTTGTCGAGTTTCTCCTTGTTAGCCTTAACACGTTGCTCCTCCGCCAACAGGACCATTCTTCTAGTACACACATGTATAAGATGTTCTTCAACCATCTTGAAAATAATAAACTCTTACATTTATTTCATGGATCTCATAAAAGATTAAAATCCATATCTTCCAGCTGCTTCAAAACTTCAGAATCTGAAGCCTCCTAAAATAGCCAAGGATGTCAGAAAATACTAGACACTATAGCTTTTCAAAAAATTCCTAAAGCTTCATCTACTGTACCACCGTTCTTCAGCACAGGAAGAAAAGCTTCGACAACAGCAATCTTCATTTTAAAACACTCTCTTTCACAAGTACCAAGTCACATTATTCAGAATCTCATCAAAACTTATACTATACACAAGATTCTACTTTGAATGCCACCAACATAAAATAATCTAATCAATTTCCTTCAAATCATAATACTGAGTCAATAATTGATTCAACAACCTATAGAAGCTTTACGACATGGTATTAAAGTTAGGACACTCTTTACTCAAATGCATCCGGTAACCTAAGAGAGTTTGATTAAGCTCACATTCAAAACAAAGGAAATATGTGTAAGAGAACTCAAGTCAGGAAAGTTATAGCTTCTCAAATTAAAAAGTTGAAAAGATTTTCGTGTTTCAAGTTGACCTTGTGAATGCAAAACACATCATCAAGAACATGCAAGCTTGAAAGTATGAAATGTAACCTTCGCTCCGGCAGATGGCTTAGCCTCATTCATATTCAGTGATCAGTGAACTACTACACACTCTTTAAGGGTGGCTGCTTCTAGGCAAACCAGCAACCTTTTGATTATCTCTACAACCATGCCTCTTTTGACACTAAGTGGTCATTTAGGCACCTTAGTTGGCGATCAAGGCTGATTCCCTCAATCATCATCTTCAGAGCTTCCTTCTTCACTAGCATAATCACTACTATCGTCATCTTGATCAAGAATATCCAACTGAACATGCCTAACTTGAATTGGCTCAGGAATTCTGTGTAATCCTGGAAGAGCATTAGGCCTCAATTGTGGCTCATCAACTCTAGCAACAGGAAGAGAGTCCAATGGGGGTAATGGCACAGGGTCCCAGGCTTCCATCCAGGCGGGGGCATTGGTAAATCTCTAGGTAATTCCACAGGCATTCCAGGTTTCCAACCAGATGGCACAGTGATATTTGGAGGAAGCAGACCTTGAATACCAGCTAAATTAGAAAGAGGATTGGCATCTGTTGGAACTGTAGCTGGAGGCTCAATCATTGGCTCAATAGTTTTCTCAGTGGTTTCAACTGATTTAGGCAAACCAACATCAAGATCAGCAAAATTATACAACTGGGATGCACGCATTTGCTCTTCTTGCGGAGCGGGGGGAAGTGCCCCACGTAACGGAGCTTGTCCAGCCCCAAATTCAGGTGGTGCAAAAGTAGTATAGCTTATCTTATGAGCATACGACAAGATATCAGATAATTTCAACTGGGATGCAACCGTAGTTGAACACAAAGACTCATTTTCAACATCATCCTTCGTTTTAACCCGTCGAGGTCGCTGATAATCCACATAGTCATCAAACAAAACATCAAGAACCTGCTCAGCATCCTTAAGTTTATTAGCAAAAGCACGAAGAGAAGCATCTTTAGCCCGTATTTCATAAGCAATCTTCTGCTTAGAGTCTTGAAGATCAAGAATCTCCTGAAGCTCAGCAACAGCTTCAAACAACTGGGTCTGCAGAACATTAAACAGGGATAGAATTTCTTTCGAAGTAGACGGAGTAGAATCAAGAGGCGTAGAGGGAGACGACTGTGCTTGAGAAGTAAGAAAAGTGGGAAGAGAACCCCGAAATGCAGTGAGCCAAAGGGAGCGATTTGGGGAAACTTCAAAGAGCTTGGAAGCTAAAAAAGCCATTTGCAGGAGAAGAGCTTGAGCTCTAGGAAGAGGAGGAAGGAGAGGGAGAAGGACGGAGGATGGGTTTGGAGAAGAGAGATTGGATTGATTTTGGTGATGGGATTGTTGAGAAGGGGGCAATTTGGGAGGGGTAGGGTTTTGAATTGAGGGAGAATTGGGATTCGTCAAGCCTAATCTAGCTGGAGATTGAACAATTTGATGCTGAAGCATTGTTGTGTGCTTCAATGGAGATTCGTATTACGAAACAATCAAATGTTGACAATCCACCCAACAAGAAACATCCAAAAGCTTGCAATGGTTTGGGGTACGTGTTCGAGTCCGAACCAGGAACTCTAGGCTGTGAAACTGAACTGAATTAACAATGATATAGACTATCTATTCAAATTGTAGAGGGAGTGAAAGGGCTCACCGGTGGGTCAATCGTCGGCGACAAGGATATAGACTATCCGACGGCGAGATCTACACCCAGAAACAGATCTGAGTAGAGGAGGCTGGATCTGTAAGCGTCGAGGCCAAGATCTGACGCGAGGAGGCCAGATCTACAAGCGTGCGGCCAGATCAGAGGCGAAGAGGTCGGAGAAGGTCGGATCTACAAGTGACAGCGGCGAGGAGATTTGCGCAAAGAAGAACCAGATTGAGGGTTCGGTTTTTCTTTTGGTTTTTTTTATTAAAACCGAATCCAACCGAAATTATTCGGTTTTTTAAAAACCAGAACCGATATATCCATGCCAATACGAATAACCGAATATTTTGAGTCACCTTGGTTCTTTTCTCTTGTAATTTACTACATTGAGTTACTGTAAAATCTGGAAAGGTTGGCTCTTCACATTTTGAGTTACTTGCGCACTGGATGGTTTTTTTTTTTTCTTTTCATTACCTTAAATAAAAATGCTTTTAACTGACTAAAAACACTCTTCAATTGATTATTATTATTTTTCCAATTCTGTGAAAGTATTTTTGAAAATTCAAAAATTAAAATATTTTAGTTATTTATTGCTTATATAGTTTTTTCGTTACCTTAAAAATGCTTTCAACTCAGAAAAAAACGTCTTCAATTTTTTTAAAAAAAGAAATTCTGTGAGAGTATATATACATATATATTTTGACAATGTGTGAGTGTATATTTGAAAACTAGAAAAAATAAAAAATAACGGCCCATTTGATAACCCTTTGGTTTTAGAAAATTAAACTTATAAACACTACTACTTCTACCAATAATTATTTTATTGTCTACTTTCTACCAATGTTTTCAAAAAATCAAACCAAGTTTTGAAAACTAAAAAAAATAGTTTTTAAAAATTTTATTTTTGTTTTTGAAATATGACTAAGAATTCAAATGTTTACTTAAAAAATATGAAAACAATTGTTGAGAAATAATGAGGAAAAAAACTTAATTTTCAAAAATCAAATGGTTATCAAACAGGGCCTAAGTTTTCAGTTTTTAGTTTTTGAAAATTGTGTTTGTTTTCTCACCACTTCTCTACAATGGTTTTCATATCTTCTACAATGTTTCCACCTTTTTTAAGGAGTTTCTAGCCAAATTCTAAAAACAAAAACAAGTTTTTGAAAACTACTTTTTGAAGTTTTTCATAACTTGATTTGGTTTTTGAAAACAAATGCATAAAGTAGATAATAAAACATGGAAACTCATAGGTGGAAATAGTATGTATAAGCTTAATTTTCAAAAACAAAAAATCAAAAACCAAATAGTTATCAAACGAGGCCTACAATTTTAGACTATGAACTTTGATGATGGTCTCAGTCTGTGTGTATACCAGCCTATAAACTTTAAAAAGTTTCTGTCACAATTTTAAATTTTAAATTGTGATTTTATGTAGTTAGTGTCTTAATTAAAGAATGGTATAAAATTGTGATTTTATGTAGTTAGTGTGTTAATTAAACAATGGTATAAATATTTGATCATTTGACATGTTATGATAGATGAATAACATAAAAAAGTAACATGAAACAAAAATAGATAATGTCATCAAATAAATTCTTTAGTCCTACAATCTTCAACCGAAGTGGTACAACTTTTGACTTGCAATTCCCTATTATGTAACATTCTTTAAATTGTAAATCAAACCATCTTTTAAGTTCTACAAAAATTACTTCCAATTAAAATACAATTTGATTAAAATTTGTCTCATCCCAATTATTGGTTAGGGTTGCTCCACAAAAAGTGCAGAAGTAATTGATTATTTGCTATGTTACTTCTGAAACGTGCATTAAAAATAATCAAAATCCTTAAAAGAAGTGCCTTTAAATTAATACATCACTCAAAAGATCCGTTGCTTTAAATATAAACTTTTTTAATTTAGAAAATCATTTGCTTTTTCTTAAAACACATTCAAAACCATATATTCTAAAAACAATTCCGTGCTAAACCTAATTTCAATAAATAAGTCACTGGATAACTGTTTAGTATTTGATTTTTAATTTTTGAAAATTAAGCTTATAAACACTATTTTTATCTATGAAATTATTTGTGTTTGTTATATACTTTCTATTAATGTTTTCAAAAATCAAGCTAAGTTTTGAAAATCTAAAAATTTGTGTGTGTGTTTTTTTTTAAGAATTTGATTAAAATTCAAATGTTTATTTAAGAAAGGTAAAAATAATGATAAAAAAATTGTAGGAAAACAAGCATAAATTTTAAAACTAAAAACAAAAAAAACAAATAGTTATCAAATATGGCCCAAACTTTTTTTTTTTTTCGTTTACTCTCCCAACTTAAAAAAAAAAAAAAACTATTATTATGTTTTTAGACTTTTTAATTATTTAAAACGATTTAAGGCCTAAATTATGATAAATAGATACAATTGGAGCTAAATTAGGTTTATAAATTAAAACAAATGATTCTCAAAATAAAAAAATAATATATATATATATATATTGAATTGAATTGATTAGGTTAAAATTAAGGCTAAAACTTAGGCATCATGATAACTATTTATTTTTTAAAATTAAGCTTATAAATACTTGGTTTATTTGTTTTGTTACCTATTTATTTTAAAACGTTTTCATCTTTACGCAAACAGAAATGAATTGATAATTGATGTAGATTTACTTTTCAATTGTTGAGTCGCGGGTCAATCTCAATAATTTATACATTTCGAGAGCGTTTTGGATATTTTGAGAATACTGGTGTCTGGTGGTCGGGAACCCGACGCGAATCGGAAAGCGACACTGTATGAAGAAATCTACGCGGTTTTGGGGTTTCTCCATTCAAGCGAACTTCTTAGGGCATTGATTTTCCAGGTTTCATCTTCGTCTTTGTTTGTGAATCGATTGGGTTCGTTTCAATTTTGATTATATAGAAAAAAAGAAGCTCTGAATTCGAGTTGTATCAGAGGGAAATCGGTCGAGAATCGAGATGACTCCTGTTTGTCCCTTCGTGAAATCTGCTCGTCCCGACGACGCTTCTGCGCGGAAGCACCAGCCGGAATCTGCTTGTCCTTTCGCGAAATCCGGCCGTTCCGATGATGCTTCTTCGAGAAAGCAGCAATCGGAGTCTGCTTGTCCGTTTTCGAAATCTGCTCGTTCAGACGATGCTTCTTTGAGGAAGAATCAGGCTGAGGCGGAGAAAGACTTTGCCGATGCTGCTAAAACTGGTGGCAAGTGTCCATTCGGATATGATTCTCAAACTTTCAAGATTGGCCCTCTAAGCTGTATGATTTGTCAGGCACTTCTCTTTGAATGCAGCAGATGTGTGCCCTGTTCTCACATTTTCTGCAAGTAATTATTCAGCTATGGTGTTTCTTATCTTCATTTTGTTTTCTTTTGAAATCCCTTCAGTCATTTATTTGTTTGTTTCTTCTTGAATTGAACTAGAGCTTGTATATCGCGTTTCAATGACTGCCCCCTGTGTGGAGCTGACATTGAGAAGATTGAAGCACACGCCGATCTGCAAGCTACGGTTGATCGCTTCATTGAAGGCCATGCGAGAATCAAGAGATCCCAGGTGAACTCAGACAAAGAGCAGGAGGAAGTTAGTGAAAGTAAAGTAGTTATTTATGAAGACTTGTCCATGGAGAGAGGTGCTTTCTTGATCCAACAAGCCATGAGGGTAATATTCCTTGTTGTTTTCTTTCTGTTTCGTTTTTTCCCGTGATATGAATGTATGTTTGATCATCTCACTGCAATCAATTGGATCTTTCCTTTGAAATCCTTTTATTTGGACGATCTAGTCAGTGTGTGGTGTGAGCTTCATTTTCTTAGGGGCTGCCTGAAAAAGTATTTTGAAAAGGATTTTCAGTTTTTGTTTTCAAAACGATTTTTTTTGTATAGAAATTATTGTTTTTATGCAGGTAAAAATTATTTTTTCACACATTCATAATTTTGAAATGAATAAGTAGTTTCCCCTTTTTTGGAAGGATCATTTCTGACTGGAAGATCGCCCCGGCCCCTACTCTGTTGCAATTTTCCCTTTTTTGAATACACATTTTCTCTGTCTCTTATATATAAAGAAATAGTTTCATCTGTGAGTACACACAAAAAGAAAGCAAGAAAAAACAACTTTTAGGAAGCAGTTATCCAAGCACCATTTACAGAAAATAGGAAATTGCATTTCCTAACATCCCTTTTTGTTCTTAAAAGTTTTAAACTTTGGCTTTTTATTGCAGGCATTTCGTGCCCAGAATATTGAAAGCGCCAAATCCAGGCTCACTATCTGTGTTGAAGATATTCGAGATCAATTAGAAAGAGTGGGCAATTCATCAGAATTATGCTCACAGCTTGGAGCGGTTCTAGGCACACTTGGTGATTGTTGGTACGTTGGCTCCCTTCTCTCTCTCTCATGTTGGGACATATAATTTCTTAAAATGCCACATCCCTTCAATATTGTCTAGTAGGAAATCCTGATGTAAATATTTCTTGCAATTATCCGAACAAATATTATGTGTCCAAAAATTTTTAATCCACCAAAACAATATTTATAAATCCTGATGTAAAGTTCTGCTGTTTGATCCAACTTTACAGTCGAGCAGCTGGGGATGCTAGTTCCGCAATAAAGCACTTTGAAGAAAGTGTAGAATTTCTCTCAAAACTGCCTGAAAAGACTCACGAGGTTCGTTATTTGAAACTTTTGTGAGTGAACTTTGTGAATTATCAACTGCTTGCTTTTGCAATACTCTGGAACCCCCTTTTCTTTTTTCAGGTCACGCATACACTTTCTGTTTCACTAAATAAAATTGGCGATCTTAAGTACTATGAAGGAGACCTCCAAGCTGCAAGATCTTATTATCACCGGTCTCTTAATGTACGCCAAGATGCGAGCAAGCATCATCCAGATGATCCAGCCCAGGTTGGTGAATGTCAATTTCTTATATGCAATCTTTTATCCTAAAAGATAACATGTCCTATAAGCTAGCCAGTTCTAGAAGCTTTTAGTGATAAGTAGTTTTATTCAGGTTCATCAACCAGTGTTAATAGAGAATTGACCATAAAGTCCTAACGACCAAAAACTAATTTGTGGAGTCATCAACTGCATCTTGAACGCTGTGAAATTAAAAAAAAAAACTTGAGGAATCTTTCTGAGTGGACTAGCAAGAAAGCACAAGGGTACAAAAACTGACCTGAATGCCTCTTTCCCTTTCAAAATTGCCCGCCTTTTCTTTTGCATTCCGTGTACCTAAAGGAATGCATAATTATACCATTAAATACTGACATACTTATACAAATCAACTTGATGTAGTAGCTTAGTAAGGATAGTTTTGAATATTTTTGTAATTTTTTAAAAGTTTACTATTTTAGTTATTGGCTATTAGTTAGTAAAGTAGTTATCTATAAACAGAGGCATTAAACTCCTGTATTATGGACCTTGAAATAAGTTCGACATTTGAAAATTATTAGAGGGTCAATGTGAGTCTACATCATTTGTATCAGTGCGATGTTCTCTCCTGAGCAAATGACTGTTGTCAATTGAGATCGAAAAAAAATCCTATTGAAACAAATTGTAGGAGGGGGCCTTTTATCCAACAGCACATAACAAGTTCCTAGAGGCTAACCTGTTAAAATAAACCTCTTTCCAAGAAAAAGTAGAACTTAATCAATCTTTCATTGCTATCAATGAAATTCCGGTAGGATTGTCTCCATGGAGTAAAATTGCCCGAAAGAATGGTTATTATGGTGAACCCAATGTAATCCTTGATAACCAGTTGGTTGAGTATTCTTCAAATGCTTACTATCGACCTTTTGGAATTTAGAATATGATTGGTGATTTTCTAGAATCCAAGAATTGACGAGTTCTACAAAGACACAGGATCGAGAAGGGTATTTCCATATTTTTGCAAAATGTTAGCTAGGTCCATTCTTGCTTACAAAGACTTTGGTTGTGGCATACATTAAAATAAATAAATAAATAATACTGTACGAATTCCTCATAGTTTCTGAAATGGCTATTTTTTATTTACCTTATTGCTTGCTACAGATCCTAGATGTGGCCGTTTCGCTTGCAAAAGTGGCAGATGTGGACAGTGGTCTAGGAAATGAGGATATGGCAGTTAATGGATTTGAGGAAGGCATAAAGTTGTTGGAATCATTAACACTGAATTCTGAGAATCCTGGTCTTGAACAGCGAGTAAGACTAAAATTCTTTGTTTCCTTTCGTTTTTTTTGAGTTCAACAACATGTGGGGCGGGGAGGATTTGAATCTTTGACCTCTTGGTCAAGGGTATATGTTTTAACCAGTTGATCTATGTTTTAACGGTCTCTTTTCATTTTTGATTAGTACCAATCAAAGAGTTGATCGACATTTCTATTTTACTTGCAGCGTCAATCTGTGATGAAGTTCCTTGAAGGTCAACTTGCAGAGAGACAAAAGCCAACTCAATCCAGTTGATTGAAAAACTGATGCCCTCTGTTAGAGATCATTCCAATCTTCTATATGCAATGTCTTAGTTAAGCAAATAAGCTCCTTTTAGCCAAGCAACGGGGAAGATCGTGAGCATTAAGAAAATTTATCGCTATGGAATACATCGTCTTGGATGCTCTTATCCTGTTTTCTTCAGCATATAGTTCAGAAGCCTACATAATCAATGTCGCTTTATTCACATAAGCTTGATTCGGCCTGGCAGTCGTGAAGTCGTGGCCTTTCAAATCTGCCTGGCAGTCACGTCTCTTGTGTATAATGTTTTTCTTATCCTCTCTGAGAAGTCTGGTTTTGTACAATTTAGCAGGAACTCCTCACGTTACATTGTTTGCTAGGCTGCAATCTCTGAAATAAATTGAACTTAATTAGTACATGGTCTATAGTAGGTTCTCCCATTCTGTCATTCTCATTTCTGTTTCATGGTAATATACATCTTGTTTTTGTTGCCTTCTCTGGGAAGATAATTGTTGAGTTATGCAATAAATGCTGAAAATGGTGATGGGATGCCTTCTTTTTTAGTACAACAATGTGGACCTTTTAGTCGGGGTATAATTTCATAACCTAACTTCTAATTTTTTGGTTAAAGATATAATACCTTAATTAGTTATAGGAAAATATGAGAAATTTTTATAGTACCAAGTAGGGTTGATAGTCTTAACTGAAAACTGATCAAATCGAATTGAACCAAGCTGATCCAGTGGTTTGGTTCGATTTTTTAGAAGAAAATTGGATATCTCAGTTTTTGTTTTGGCAAAATTGAAAAATATTGGTTCGGTTTGGTTTTCGTCCGAAAAAACCATTAAAAATCGAATCGAACCGATGTATATATACCTCAAAAAAGCCATAAATTGAATCTCATTCCATTCTTGCGTCGTTTCATCCGTTTTCTTTCAATTAATTTTAAAGTAACAAAATGAGATTGTTAGCTCTATGAATTCTTATTGAGATTTGAAAATTTTTGGGGCAAAAAAAAAAACTAAAATAGGAGCTCAAACTAGGAAGTAAAATAGCAAAAATATTTGTAAAAAAAAAAAAGACAAAAAAATCGAGAACCGAACCAAAGAGAAACCAAACTGATGGACAACCGAACCGATGGTTTTATCCTTTATTGGACATTGGTTCGGTTCCTCTTTTGCTAAAATTGATTGGATCGGATCAATTCTCAATTTGGCCTAAAACCAATGAAAATCGAACTGATATCATCCCTAGTGCTAAGGTAGTGTGGAAAGTTCTTCAAACTACTTACCATAACAATATTTAAGAATAGAGTGAAGTTCATAAAATAAAATAATATATCACTCGATGACTTGTCAAATTAGGAATGGAATAAGTAGGTATTATTTTAATACTAAAAACTTTCTAAAAGAAATGGTCATTGTATTGAGGGTTCAAAATTTGGTTGTTTATATTACCATCTTCGATTTGATAGGTTTGCCTCAACTCTTTGAGTTTGCAATGTGCCATGCCCAACTTTCTGTAAATCAAAGCTAAGAATGGCTCGTTTGGAAGTTGCACCCTTTTTGTATATAAGATTATAAGATTCAAGGAGCGTTTTTGCAACAACCAGAATCAAACATCAAATAATGGACTAAATGACTAATTACAAATTTAGTTCGTTAAATTTTGATAGTGTCCATATAATTCTAAAATTATAAAAAATTTAATTGACCACTTAAGTGACTGTTATAGTGTGACATGTCTCATGGACAACTAATTTCGTGCAATTTGATAATTGATTGAAGAAATTAGATAGTTCAACAAGATAATGCAACAGATGTAACATACTCTCTTTTTGAAGCATCATATCAAATCTCTCGAGTTATTCTATGTTGTCTGACTTTCAGTCAGTTGCCTAATAAACACGCCATGTATTTTCTTCATTAAAAATGTTAATAACAAAGATCATATACAATCACAGCTCAATATTGAGATGTAAATACAACTTTTTAAAATTGGAAACTAACAAACACAACCATAAAACTCAAGGACTAAATTTGCCATGTAACCCTGGTCTGAGAACTATAAATTTGAGAAGAAGATGACAATCTTATTCAGGTCTGTAACCACGGGGGAACAGAAGCTGCAAAGCCATCAAAAATAAAAATAAAAAAATCCATTTTAGTCTCAGAATTTGGGGACTCATCCCATTTTAGTCTTTATACTTTCAATAAATTTTAAAATTAATCTTATTGTTAATTTGAAGTTAATTCTTATCCAACTTGGTAAAATAATAATAATAATTTCCATTAAAAAAAAAAAAAAAAAAAAGAAACAATTTGAATATGTTTCAAAATTCATAGAGGCCTAGAGGGAAGACTAATAAAGACTATTTTTACATTTTTTTTTGGAAAAAGTTAACCATAAACTAACTAGAAAGACTAATTTAAGATTTATTGGAAGTATATGTATCAAATTTGGACATTTTAAAAGTACATGGACTAAACAAGTTCCAAAGTTCATGGATCAAAATGGTATTTTAACCTTAAAAAGCAAACCTAGCAAGTGAGAAATGTAAGAATGTACCAACTTAGATGCTCTACCCTAAATCCAATGAACTCAGTTGGACCTTCCCAGCAGGAAATGAAAGAATATCTTCATCAACTGATAAAGTTGGACCTTCCAATCAGGTGATGGAGACATCTCAACACATCAAGCTAAGATAGATATGATCAAATAATGAATTTATAAAAAGGAAAATATACCTTCTTTAGCCAACTCAAGGCCAATTATACTCTCAGATTGCAGTGGGGGAACCTGGAAACAGAAGCAGTAGAGCAAAGAGCTTCCTCAAAGTGAAGTAGCATCCTCTTTATTTCCCATGCATGGAGATTCAAGTTTCATGTTACCAAGTCAACAAGTTTTGAGCTTTCACAGCATTCTCATGGAAGAGATGGACTACTACTCCCTGCTTCATGAGGAAAACAAAGGTAGATTCATATTCATGTTCCTTTCCACTATTCATGTTCCATTGCTTATTTCTCCTTTGGTAAAATTAAACAGTATGATACGTGTCAACAAGAACACGATGAGAACAGTCTAATGACACAAACATATCTAGGCAATCAAGCACTAACTGGTCAATCTTTAACGGGCAATCTAATGCTGCTGGATGAAAAAGTTCCATTCTCATCCCATAAGGATCCTAGGTTCGAATCTCTACTCCTATTGAATTATAATACTTTTTTATACAAATAATTATTAGGTTAAATTACAACTTTGGTCCCTATAGTTTTGAGAAAGAAAGAATTTAGTCTCTATGGTTTTAAATGTTAAAATTAGATCCTATGGTTTGAAAAAACCCTAAAAAATAGTCCCTATGATAGGAACTATTTTTGACAGTTTTATCAAACCATAGGAACTATTTATGAGGTTTTATCAAACTATAAGAACGAAATTCTAATTTTTAAAACTATAGGAACTAAATTCTAAAATTTTCCAAACTATAGGAACCAAATTTGTAATTTAACCTAATTATTATATTTAAAAAATAATAAAATAAAAAAACCCTTTGTTGGTTGGATTGATGGATGGGCCGGTCTCCCCAGCAACTTTAAATTTCTGAACCAGCATGACAATTTGTCATCATGAGCAGTGTCACCCCATCTGATTACTCCATCTCTTCCCTCTACTACTGCACCCTGAGAGGCACAGTAGACATGCAGTTAGAGTTTAGAAACTAGCCTACAACCTTTTTCTAGTAGGTTTGTGTTAGGCCCCCAATTGTGAATACCTACGCTAGGAGGGGGTAATAAGGGAAAAGGCCACTAAACAAGTCGTTAGTGGAATGTGTTGTACGGGTGAGCATGGAAGTGAGTGAGTATATTAGTGCAATGTCTGTTAGGGAAAGGGGTACGTTTATTTTGAGCAATAGAACAGTGTTCTGGGTGGAGAGGTTACCAGCCCTCTCGAATTGGCTGGGTTGTCTTGTGTTCTTTTTTGTAACCGTGTTTTCCCTTTAATTTCAATCAAAGAGTAAGGTAGTATCCTTACAGGTTGATGGAAAGGGAGGTGCTCACAGCAACTTGAAACTCTGGCATAGTGACTTGACATCATGAAACTCTTGCATCCTCAAACTCACAGTGACCTGCATGCTTAGTATAGAACCATGGCTGCTAGATAGAATGTAGACCTCACTGTCTCTGTCAGAATACTTTTAAGTATGTAAACCCCATACACTCACTGAGCATAGCATTCAGATTCATGGATGAAATAGTTTATGGTACAAACTAATCTTTCACTATCCAAATAAGAGGCATCAGACATCTAATCTTGTGTAGGGAACAAATGTCATTATTTGGTTGGAAATACGTACACACTGATCATTGCAATTATTAAGGCTATCTTGTAGAGTATAAAATGAAGGTGCAAAAGAACTGGCCCTTTTTTCAGATCTCTCAACTCTATTATTTCTCAGCAGCAGCAGCAGCAAACAGTTTTTCTCGGACCAAATATCAAGAGGAGACTTCAAACAAAGATCTGCACATAAAAGATCGAAAATAAATTTTATAGACTCAGCGTCATATGCGGGATTGCTTTTGGGTCATTCCATGGATGTACCGAACTCTTTGTTAATCTTACAACCCCCATTAGTCTGCCAAATTCAAAAGAGGGAAGGCTTAACTTTTAAACTAACATGGATTTCCCTCTTTTGAAGCTCTGCACCTTCAGGAGCAAAAGTTTGTTCCACCACTATGACAATTACACTTAGTTTAGATGCCCTTAGCCCACGCTTCTCTTGATCCTTCCTTCCACAGTTCCCATCTCCATCTTGGTCTTGGATGATTAACTGCACGTTTTGACATGATTCCTCCAGCAAGGTGAGAATCGGCATTGTGATAGATGAGCAATTCCATATCGAAGGAGTCAGTACATTTTTCCAAAATGGAAATGATAAATGGAAGTTTTAACTCAATCTTGTAGGTTTTAAGGCTAGCATGAAACTTTTTCAAATCTCTCATCCCTATTCGTCCCTCCAAACCCTCAGCTTGATAACAAGTCTCGGCTTCTGACAAAACTCCAGGGCCCAATTTAAGAAAGCTAAGATTTGGAAATATTTCAAACAGTGTATCGAGGCAAAACTTAACAGATTCAACAGATTCACCACGTTGCATTGTATCGAGGGTGAGTTCCTTTATAGTTTTTGCAGATGAAAATGTTGTGATGAGACTGTATAGACGCGGAAAATGAAGCTGAAGCTTTCTCAAGCAAGGAAATTCATTAACTTGTAACCCACTTGCATCTTCTAGACAAAAATGGAAATCAGATAGCATGGGAGTTTCGATGATAAGAGATTTTGGTTTGACACACTTCAGTTCAAGTTTCAAAAGGCTTGGCGCACATATGCTCAGAGAAACTGGAGCATTCGACACTGTCCATAGACAGGTTTTAAGGTGCAACAGATGAATTTTTGGTTCGTTTAGGCCTCCAACTCCTATCAAATTAAGAACTTCAAGATGAGGGAAGTTATAGTTAACCTCGCTCAGATCTTCATCATCTAATCTTATAAATTCAAGGGTCAGACATTTGAGGGAATTCAATCTATTCAGACCATCCACTGACAACCAAGCATTCTTCAATTCAAGTTCCAGAAGATTACGGCCTACAAAGAGAAACAAGTAAAGGTCAATAATGGACAATAACAAGAAAATTTAAGGTATGGAAATATTTTGACTGGAAAATACAACCAAGATTATAACCAAAATCACTTCAAACTGATGGAAACAAATTGTTCCTGGTATCAAGCGACTTAATGTATCATACATCTACCTGGATGAAAATCTCAATGACAAGTTCCATTAATTGGAAACGAGAATCCTTCTTTAATAATTAGTTCTCTATGTGAAAAACAATTATAATCGGCTTGATTCTAAAACTAAACCTCTCTTTTCCTAAATCCATGGCAACACTGATTGTTTCTTAGCGCTTGCTCTGATCCATGTGAAGTCAAAAAAATAAAAAGGGAGACTATGACATGCCTTCTGAGGGTTATAAAGCCTGCTCTTTTTTCTCCTCTTATCCAAATTATTTCAACCATATAATTTTATCCAAATTATTTCAACCATATAATTTTATCCAAATTATTTCAACCATATAATTTTACTGATCGAATTTCAGTCTTTCAGAGGTCTCATGTTGCCACACCAGGAAGTTGCCTTTTTGGCGTCCTTCTCCTTTCCATTTTCAGAAGCCAAGTGCACCTATGCTATTCATTCAGCTATGGCCAACCACTTAAACACGACCTTCATTATACTACTATCACATCAGAAGAGCTCATTCTTAAGATCTAAGAACTGACTTGCAACGGAGGGCATGTCGTAACACGTCACATTCTATCACACTTTCAAAGTTGACATGATGGTTAAATCACTATTAAACTCAAAATTCTAAGCTACTGGGTTGCAGAAAATTTAATCTTTTTTTTTATAACCGGGAGTCGGAGCTTTGCTCCCCAGTACCCCATACCTGCACCCGCCCCAAGGCTCGGATCCGGGAGACATCAAGGATTTTTATTTATTAATCTTTTATTCATATTCCTAGCACTTCCCTTACTTTTGTTTGGACTTAAGTTGAAGCTCTAGTAGTTGACTAGTGGACGGTATATTAACTGGGGCTCAAATAGAATACCTTCTGATACAATGTTAAAACGCCATTTAACCTAAAAATTCAAGTCTGATGAGTTAAATTTAATCTTTTATACAAATTCTTAACCATCCACAATATCCCATATTTTCTTGGTGGTGAAAGACATGCAGACTTGGAGATTCCCCTCTACGTCCTCACAGCCATCCCTTATGTTTTTCCTGTTTCTTCGTCGTATATTCTTATTGATCAGAATTAATTGGCATACCAATTTTAACGTTTTCAACAATTGAAAGAAAAAGCATATACTTTTCAGTCTCTCAGAAGTGGAAACGTCTAGAACTTAAGATTAACATAATAAACAGTTCCACGGAGAAATTGATAAAATTTTGAGCAATTCAATAGCCAAACTCACAGCACGAAGTAATTAGCGCCAAAATCTTCGATTGCCTCCAGCAAGATTGAACCCAAAAATCAACGATCGTCAAGGACGTCAAATTTCTTCCAATCGCCGGCAGCCATTCCTTAGCGAAGCCAACGTCCGTCAAGAACAAATCGTCCGACCAATCCTCAACGTCGTCGTGCTCATACGAAATCCGTCCGAGTGACTTCTCAACACCGATCGACACAGAATCGAGAGCCAAAAAATCGTTCACCAGACTCTTCAATATGACCTTGAAAGGCGTAACTAACAACCTCGTCTCCAGAGCCCTAGATTTGAGATACCGATCCAATGAACAAAAGAGGTTCACTGACCTAACCTCGCGAGAGAGAGCATTAAGAGATTTGGAAGCCACTCGGCACCGAGCCAAATCGGCGGAATCGGTCAATCGATTCAGGATTTCCAGAACTAACGACGGCGGAAGATCGTCCATGGCGGAGAAAAGAAGAACGGTTATGGATTCTGTGAAGATCTAGCGATGAATTTATGCATGACTTCGTTGACGGTGAGCTTCGATCATTGCGATTAACGAACAACGGTTTCAGAGAATATTCATTTTGGTTTTTCCGTACGGACAAGCATGAAGAACAAAAAATGGAATTTCAAAACCAACCATATAAACACAAAGGATAAGCATAGTAACCAAAGCTGGTTTAAGCATGAATTTTGGTTAAATTGACCTGTTGTGTTTATGCAAATAAAACTATAATTTGGAAAATGTCAATAGAGTATGAGAACTTTTGTTGTTTCAGATGGTATAGTTGAGTTGTATGTTCTGTTCTCTTAATTTTATAAAAGTTTTTAGTATTAAGATCTTATTTGTTTCATTGGTTTTAAGATGGATTTTGACAATCATATACAAAATTTAAGAAAAAAAATTATAGTACTATAGGAAGTTAGGAACATCATACTTTCTTTGTTCAAACTATATTTTTAGGTTTATAAATGGTTTTTTAATACTACTGGACTCCACATAATTTTCAAAAAGATGCTGACGTGACAAACAATAAATGAGAGAAGTATGGAAAATTTCTCATACTTACGATAGTACTAGAATTTTTCCCAAACTCAAGTTTGATGTTTACTTTTTAAAACAAAGTAATTATTATCTAAAGATAAAAATATCTCATAAACTATGGGATTCTAAGGATAAAAATATCTTATGAACTATGGATTTTATTGTCCTCTTGGAGATGAACATTTTTTCCTAGGAGAAGAGAGAAGGGAGGAAATTACTCATTACTTTCTAATTGATGTGTAAATCAATTTAAATTGTTTTAAGTTTTTATTTATTTATTTATTATCTGATATAAATATATTTAATTAAATCTAATAATTAATTTTTCTTTCTTCATAAACAAAACCTATAAAATAAATACATACATTTAACTCTTAGTCTTAGATATTAATTACCGTTGATATCCAAACACATACATTTATTATCTTTAAATATTTAAATTCAAGGTTTTTAATTCTTAGATATTTAATATTGATGATCAAGACCACCTGTAAAACATAATTATTTAGAAAATAAAACCATAATGTGAACAAAGGAGTAGATATTTGTGTAAAACTAAAAATTTTGTTTTGCAACCCAGCCACGTGGCACACATATGTATTTTTTTTTTTTTTATAATTTTAATAAACCCTTTCTTCCAATTTTTCTTCTTCTTCTTAAGTTTGTTCTTTTCCTTTTTTTTTTCTTTTTTTTGCTTTTTGGATTTTTTTCCCTCCTTTATATTTTTCATATTTTTAATTTATGTATGAGATTAGTTTGAAATTATTTTTTAATCAATTGTACACCCAATAGCACATAATTATATATTTGATGCAATTATTTTCTTCATGAATTTTATCAACTGTACACCTAATTACATATATTTATATATTTTCACTATTATCATAAAAAGATAAATATTGCAACAATTATTCAAAATATAACGTCAATCGACCAATCCACTATAAAAAAATCAGAGGTTTGAATTCACACATCCTAAATTACAAGACATTTCATAACTAGTCAATTGAAATTAGAAACTATATCTATATTTATGAATTCCAAAGTAAATATATTTATTTATTCAAATGATTATTTTTTCAATTAGAAAATTATTATTATTGTTATTTTAAGCCTTCAAATTTTAATTGACTAATTATGAAAATTTAGGATGTGTGGGCCGATTATGTTGGATTTTGAATAATTGTTGCTAGTGTTGGAATAGAAATTTCGACTAGTCAGAAATTGCCACGTCATTACCAACATTGATGACAAAATTATATTTAAGTAGGAATTAATTAAATTGGCAAGGATCCCTAAATTGAATTATGGGAAATCCCAAAATACAATTGGGTTATCTGAAATTTGGGTTAATTTTAGACAAAAGCTCGAATAAGAGACCTCAATTGACCAGGCCCAATCCAAAGGGTTAGACCAAAGTCAGTCAGACCCAGTCAAAAAGTTAAGCCCAAAGTCAACTAGGCTCAGTCCAAAGGCTAGGCTCAAAGCCAACCAGACCCAGTCCGACAGACAAGCCCAAACCCAATTAGAAACCTTCATAAACTCTATAAATAGAGAGTCCACTCCTCCATTTCAGGGGTTCATAGTTGAATAAGTTCATAGAGAATTCAGAAACAAATATGTGAAGTCTCCATAAGCTCTTGAAGATCAAATATTGTCTGATCCAAGAAGGTCAACAAGCCAGAGGCCGATCATCAAGTAGATCAACAAGTCAGAGACCGATCATCCAATGATCAACAGGCCAGAGGTCGATCATCTAAGCAAATCAAAAAGCTAGAGGCCGGTCGTCAACTAGATCAACAAGCCAAAAGTCGATCATCGAAGAATATCAATAAGCCAGAGGTTGATCATCCAAGAAGATAAACAAGTCGAATACCTTCAAGAAGCTACAAGCTGAAGACCTTCAAGAAGCCACAAGCCGAAGATCTTCAAAAAGCTACAAGTCGAATACCTTCAAGAAACTACAAGCTGAAGACCTTCAACAAGCTCAAAGATGACGATTCAACCTCAATAACAAGCGTTTCAGCCCTCGAGTCAAGTATACATACAAGAGAAAAATTTAGAGGACCATATATTAGAGATTGTATTACACCTACTATATTCAAATTAATACAAATACAAGTTCATTCCACGTGTCTTGTTTCTTTGTTGAAATCTCGTGTGAATAACTAGATTCGACTTTTGATAATAATAGTAAATATATATATATATATATATATATATATATATATATATATATATAAATATATGTAATTAGGTGTGTGATTATTGAAAAAATAATTCTAAATTGATCTCATGCACAGATTACAAATTTGAAAAAGATAAAACAAGAAGGAAAAAAAAAAGCAAAGGAAAAAACATAAAAGAAAAAGGAGAAAATTGAAATTAAAAAAAAAAAATGCCACATGGCACAATGAGATTGTGCCACGTGGTTGGGCCGTAAAACTTATGTGCGGCCCAAGTTTGGCTCTTTTTTTAAGTTCTATAATTAAAATAGACATCGTAAAAGATCACATACCAAAATATTTATTTTTTTGAAAGTCTATAATCTAAAATAAATATTTTAAAAGTTCATAAACTAAAATGAAATAAATATAAAAGTTCATGAACCAAAATATGAATTAAACAAAAAATTATCATACTGCCTCCATGAATGAATGCAATAGCGACAACATTTAAAAATAATGTGAAGTTCATAAAATAAAATAATATCACTTAATAGTGTATCAAGATGTCAATGGAATGATTATTAGGGATGAAAGTTAAAACTGAATAAATATATGAAGCTTATCTAATAGAGTTAGTTTGACAACTTTAAATCATAGTGCAAATTACACTCTTGGTTTTTCATATTTAAATTTTGTTTCTATTTAGTTTTAGACATTTCGAAAGTGACACTTTAATCTTTTAAATTTGGAAAACAGTTCTAGATGGTTTATAGAGTATGTTGGCTATTATTTGACCCAAAGAAAAATAATGTTGTGATTGAACCATGAGGTAAATTGTTTTTGATTAATTATTAATGTATAAAATGAAATAAAAAATAATAATAACTTTTAATGTAGGCTTACATGGTGCTTACCTTTAAGTTTATATTTAGGGGAAAAACAAGTTATACTCTAAACTTGAAATGATGTATCAAATTATACGTTGAACGTTTATCGTCATTAATTTGAACTTCATAGTTAAAATATCATTTCAATTGTTATTCTTTATTCAATTTTTGCTAAATTCACCTACTAATTAAAAAAAAAAAATCGATTAAAGATCTTTGAGAACTCTTGAATATTAACAAAAGTCAACCATTGCATGAAGTCGAGCTTGATTAATACACACAATTGACCAATGAAAAAATCTCTTGAAACTCACAAATTTAACAAACATCCAACTTTTGTATTGTTGTTCTCTGAAGGTCGATCAATTTTATAATTAATATATGTTTTATGATTCATTAAAGATGCATGAGAATTTATTTTAATGATTTTTTAAATGAAATTTACTAGAAGGTAAAAATTGCAACGCTTGTTAAAGTTTAAGATAAATATTGCAACACTTATTAAAGTCCAAGGTGCAATTTGATAGAATCAAAAGTTTAGAGTAAAAATTGATACACGTTGTCAAAATTAAAGATAAAAATTAATCTTTGTCGTTATATTTATTGGTTGGTTCTATTATATTTTTTAATATAAAATGCTCATTGACTTGAACTTTAGGTGTGGGACTAATCAAAACTTGATTCATTTTCTAACTTGATTCAACTAACTTAATGTGGACTTTTGGTGCTTAGCTCTCCTAAATATTTTTTGCTTTCAAAATCTTGATCCAACCAACTTACACGTGCAATTTCGCTCTATAGCTTGCTTCAAACGCTCTTTTATCGATTCAATTTGGATTGATTTTGTTAGTTTCTTTCTGCCATCAATCTATATCATTTCAGGGGGAAGAATGTTTCAACCTTGATTTTCTTTAAATTATATTTCTTAAATTGATATTTTGATATTAGTTTTATCCAAACACTTCTAAAATATTGCCATGCATTGCGTGAGCCATTGATATTTTCCTCAAGTTGTAGTTTTCTTTAATATCTTCTTTTATCATGTCACTATCACTATCCTCGTTGGAAAAAAAAATGACATGCTTAAAAAATGAATTTTCAACGTTTAAAAATTAAAAAAAATTACGGCTATTTGATAATGATTTCGACTCCATTTTATAATCATTTGATTTTTAAATTTTGAAAATTAAGTCTATAAATACTACTTAAATCTATAGTTTTCATTATTTTGTTATCTATTTTTTATCTATGTTTTCAAAAATCAAGACAAATTTTAAAAACTAAAAAAAAGTTGCTTTTGTTTTTAGAATTTGGTTAAGAATTCAAATATTTTTTTAAGAAAGATTAAACTGATTTGTAGAGAATTGATGAAAAAACAAGCATAATTTTCAAAAGCCAAATGGTTATCAAACGCGACTGATTTTTAGTTTCCTGTTTTTTAAAATTACGTAGAAATATTTTTGAAAAAAATAGTTTTTTAAAATTACGTAGAAATATTTTTGAAAAAAAACAATGTTATTTGTTGGAGATGGAACCATCGAATTTGAGATGATAATTAATACCTTATCCACTGAACTATGCTCCAATTAGCAAAATATTAACGTCTGTCTTATTAAATGGTTAATATAAAACAAGTAGATTTCTCAAATGATGGTAAGTGTAATATCTACCGTATGGTTCAATCAATATGATGTAGTATTTGATGGAGCGATTCCCACAAAAATAGTACATGAATAAAATATATACCATCATAGATTTTCATTAGGTTTAAATTATATTTTTGAAAGTCTCTAAACTTTGAATAGTCCGTATATTTAGATTATGAACTTTTAAAGAATTTAAATACATTCTCAAACGTTTAATTTTGTGTCTAATTGACTATTGTCGTTAACTTGGCTACTTTAATGCTTATAGTTACTGAATGTAATAATTAACAATTATATGGCAATTGAAATAAGATTTTTCATACTACTTCCATTAATTATTTGTCATATCAGCAGTATTGAAGAATGATGATATGTCAAATTGTGAATAGAAAGACTACATAGACATTTTTTCTCTTTTGAATTCAATACCATGTGGAGGTAGAGACTCGAATCTTTAACCTTTTAATTGATGATATAATGCCTTAACCCGTAGAGTATATGTACTAACTTTTGTATCATAAAAATTTCCTTCAAACATGTTGGTAGGTAGACTAATATTTTGACAATAGAGCCAATGGGGCAACCATTTTTTTTTAGAGAGTTCGCCCAATTCCTTAATCCATAGATTTGTCCCGTAATCCCCAATTAAAATAGTTCGCATGTCACACAAACTTACACCAACAAAGTTAACAATAAGTTCCTAAGTTCCTATCAAACATAAGATTAAACGTTAATGGAAACTTCATAAAGTTTGTGAACTAAATATACACAACTCTAAAAAGTTAAACAACCAATTTTGAATTTAACTTTTTATGGAAAAAAAATGACAATAATTCATACAACTTTTTTAGTTCAACAATTGTGGAGTTGCAAATCAAATTATCAACTTTTGAGACAGTAATAGTTGCTTTATCCATTAAGCTCAAATAAACTAAAATAATTTGTTGATTAAATTGTCAATGAATTTTCAAGACAGTGTTTAATAAGTCTTCAAATTTTAAAAGGTGTCTAATAAGTTTTTGAACTCAATTTTATTTCCAATAACCTCCTTAAAAATTCAAACACTAAACTTACAATTTAATTTACTTTTTTTAATACAAAGTTCTTAGAGTAAAATAATATAGTGATTTAATTTACTTGTTTTACTACAAAGTTCTTAGAGTAAAATAATATAGTGAAGTGTTAGGGGAAAAATAAAATAAACACAAAAATGGAATTTAAAATCTAAAAATTATTCTAATTCATGTACCTTTTCTTTGGGTCAAATCCATTCACCTACCTGATATGTATTTGTAACATACATTTATTTTAACTTTTTAAGTGAACTTTTTTCAAGAGATAAATAAAATGAGAGAGAGAGAGAGAGAGAGCATAAAAAAAAAAAGCAGAAAAAAAAAAGGAAAAGAGATAAAAATGTATATTTGGAAGCTTTTATGGGGCTCTTTATTATTTATTTATTTATTTTTGTCCACCAACTATTCCACTAAACTCAGCACGAGGCGATTTCTTGATTATAAAAAAAAAAAAGAAATAAAGAAACACAAAATGAAGGTTCCTCGTCATTAGAGCAAAATTATTTTTGATGCCGAGCTTCGAATGACAGAGGCTTTAGGTTTGAGTGCGCAATTTCTTCGATTCTCCGTCAGCAAAACCTCCTGGCGAGCGAGGATCTACGGCGGGCCTGAACTGAAATTGGTAGGGTTTGTTTATCGAAATTTGGCCGCAGTTTTTTCAGATTCGACTAGCATAAGATCTGAATTAGCTCCTTAGGTTTTTTCAGGCACCTGCATCAAAATTCGCTCTGAATTATCGATTTTTCTCTGATTCGTCGTTTAATTGTTGAATTGAAGGCCATTTTGTATTCCCTAGAATCTTGATTTGCGTGCGCTTATAGGCTGATCCGATCTTTCACGCAATTGCGTAGGTAATTGTGAGCTTTTATTGTTTGAATGAATTGTTAGTACAGTTGGAATTTAGGAGTGTCGGATCGCCATTTACAGCTCATTTGTTGTTCATTTGAAACGAAAATTAGTCCCCCTATCTTCCGTCTCGTACTCAACCTTCATGTACAGAGGACATTGAGTGCGGGGTTTGGATGTGCGTGTCTCTCGCAGTGCTTCTCTGTTCATATATTCGGGCGGAATTGTATAGATATGCAGCAGAGTGAGGGTCTTTCTAGGAACAGTAATGAAAATGATATTTCTTCATCGTCTTTGAGGCTGACAACGCCTCAGAAGTCTATTAGGCGATTGGGGTTGTGTTCGCAAATAGCAACTGGCGGACAACACTCCTCGCCCATTGTCTTCCCTGAGAAGCGCAGCAAGGCCAAGTCTTCTTCTAGGCGAGGCGGTGAGATTAATTCCTCTATCCCAAAGTTCACCATGACCTCGAGTGATGATCGTGACAAGCCGAAGAGCTTCGAGCATAGGATTGACATTGGTGGAGGAGATGAAAAGTCTGATTTATTGGGCTATACAGTAGTCTCGGGTAAGCTGGTTTTGGATAAGAGAAAGAATTCGGACAAGAATACTTCTGATGACACTGGTGTAGCCGATCAAGAAGGTTTTGATGCTAAACTTACTAGCACGGCCTTGGTATGGGGTTCTCACATGCTACGTCTGGAGGATGTCGTTTCAGTAAGCTTTTCTTTAATCACCAAAACACAAGGTCCAAGATTTTCTGTTAAACGTATTGATGAATTAATGATACTATGCCCCATTTGACAGGTCTCGTACAATGTTGGTCTCAGGCATTTTACAATTCACACCTATCCACTGCAGAAAGGTCCATGTGGTCTTTCTTGTTTTATGAAGCCCAGGAGAAAGCAGAAAGATTATCGCTTTTTGGCTTCTAGCGTGGAAGAGGCAGTTCTGTGGGTTGGTGGTTTTGCAGATCAGCACTGCTATGTAAACTGTTTGCCTCACCCCTTACTCTCATCAAAGAAGCAGGCATCTTCAGAGTTAATTCCGGTTGATACACCTCCTGAATTACTTTTCAAATGCAAGAATCCACCAAAGATGCTTGTGATATTAAATCCACGGTCTGGACGAGGTAGCTCAACTAAAGTTTTTCACGGGATTGTTGAACCAATATTTAAGGTACGATTTATTCATACTCTAAACATGTATATGAAGCACTCTGTTCCCATTCAACTAGATTTTTCTTCGAGCTAATACCCAACAATAACAATGGAGTACTGAGTACAAAGCCTTTATTGACCTTTTGTATTAAGGCTTACTGATCTAGTATCATGATGGAAGTTGAACATTCCTACTCTTGGGTGAAGTTGAAAATTTGGATCTTTTCCTTTCCTGTGGGTGAATTGATTTGGTAGTTTTTCCATGGATTAGAAAGATTCACTCTCTTGTGCTCATTATTATTATTATTTTTTGGCCAAACTTAACAGCTTGCAGGGTTTAAATTGGAGGTGGTTAAAACAACATCTGCAGGCCATGCTAGGAAGCTTGCATCTAGTGTTGACATAAGCAGTTGCCCCGATGGTATTTTGATGTGCTCTATTATGATAAAGAAATGTTATATCTGATTATCTTTTCCCTCTTTAAATAATGAATCCACCCCTTCAATTTTCAGGAATTATTTGTGTTGGAGGTGATGGAATTATTAATGAGGTTAGCCAATTATCTATCTTTTCTAATACTTCTCTTTGGGCATTAACAACGGTTGGGGCTCTTGTGTGTAGTTGTGTAGTTTTGACCTTTGAGTTGTCCCTTGAGGCATCTTTTGTTTCTATCTTTCATTTCTCTCATTGAAAGATGGTTTCTAATTTTCTTTAAAAAAAGTGTGCTTTTTTTAGTGTCAAAAGAAAAAAAAAAACTTGCTTTATTTTATCGAGGCTCCATATCTTTTTCCCCTTACCTTACCATAGCGCTAGAAATTGTTTTTGGCTTTGTATTTCTTTAATGGTATATTAAGAAATATAAATCACATCAACCTTGGTGGTTATGCAGGTTTTGAATGGTCTATTAAGTAGAGACAACCAGAAGGAAGGAATTTCTATTCCAATTGGAATAATACCTGCAGGTTCTGATAACTCGTTAGTTTGGACTGTCCTTGGAGTTAGAGATCCTATTTCTGCTGCAATGGCTATTGTGAAGGTGAAAACTTTTTATGGTCACGTTTATAAAGTTATACTTTGATCAAATAAATTTCTTGCACTTTTTTTTTGTTCCTAGAGATATATGAAAAGCTTTCCATGACTTGGAAACCTGGTTACAATGCAGTATCTCTCCAGATTTGTAGTTTACAACATGTCTATGTTTTTTGGGAGTTTTACTAGGTATTTTCTTGTTGTGTTTACTTTTCTACTTAATGTCTGTACTAGCAAAGGTAAATATTGGGGTTTATGTTTCCTGTTCCTGGAAGAAACGTAGATTGTGGAATTTATTAAAATAATGAGGACATTCTTCTGTGGTAAGTAATACAAATCACCTCTTATATGAACGTATGAGTAATTCCCATAACAAAAAAATAATTGCATGATGATGTTATTGCTAGATATATGCACGCATATTCATTCTTGTGTGGAAACACAACTCATCACCATTTCTGCACCTATAACCCAACTTTTTATATACTTCACATGGGCAATATTCTATAGACATGGCTCTGACCATTCCTTAACCTTCATCTTGGTTGTTTCAAGATTAGTTTTATTAGCTATGTTTCTCTTACTCATGCTATGTGGTGATTTTTTTTCCTAGGGTGGTCTTACTGCAACCGATGTTTTTGCTGTTGAGTGGATCAAATCGGGTGTTATTCATTTTGGGTTGACAGTCTCATATTATGGATTTGTCAGTGATGGTAAGTAATGATATTGGAGTTTATTTTATCATTTAGATTAGTGTTCTAAACTAATGTTGAATGCACTCTAGGGTGAGGTGAATTAGGGCCATGATTCTCTTTTTTGGTATTCATGGAAGTTTTTCTTTGCCCTTGCTCCTTATGCGATCAACTTCCTCCTTGCTCCTTATGCAATCAACTTTTATACTTTTCTATTTTACAATGGTATACCTTACAGCATTGCATGATATACATCATTCGTTGTTCTCTTGTCAATTCACACCTTTTTATGGTGTAAATTCATACTCTCTCTCTCTCTCTCTCTCTGAGTTGATTATAATTCAAAAGTATTTTGTAAGAATGAAAAGTGAAAAATAAATAAAAACAAACAACATATATGTAAGTAATCTTTATAAGCTTAATTTTTTTTTTTATATATCTTGTTCTTCCTCTTGGGGCAATCCTCCCTCTCGTGATTTTTGGCAGCCAGTGGTAGATAAACTTGGAAATAAGTTTTATTGCTTGACGCTTCAAAAATATTTCTCTATTTTTGATAGATAAGTTTGTGGTGTGTGTAAAGCTGCGGATGGCTTTTGAGTAGGCTGGCCTGCTTTCAGTTGGATATCTTACACCAATTTTTGTAGATGTAACTTTTCTGTTCCTCATAAGAAACTAACTTCCATTAATACATTTACATATTAATGAAATGTGTTTTGTTTTGTCAAAGAAAATGATGTGAATTTGTTCATTTGTTACAGTGTTGGAGCTTTCTGAAAAGTATCAGAAGCGGTTTGGTCCTCTTCGTTACTTTGTTGCTGGATTCCTCAAATTCTTATGCTTACCAAAGTACAGTTTTGAAGTGGAATACCTTCCAGCATCATTAGAGGATGAAGGAAAAGGCTTGGCTGAACGTGAAGTTGTTGACATGTCAGATTTATACACAGATATAATGAGGAGATCAAGCAAAGAGGGCATCCCAAGGGCCTCTAGTTTATCAAGCATTGATTCAATAATGACGCCTAGTCGAATGTCTGGTGGAGACTTGGATACAACCTGTAGTAGCACTCGTGCTAGCACTGAACCATCCGAGTACGTGCGTGGTCTCGATCCTAAATCCAAGCGCCTTTCATCAGGAAGGAGCAATGTAACTGCAGAGCCTGAAGTTATTCATCCACAGCCACCCTTTTCAGGTACTCCCAACTGGCCAAGAACCAGGTCAAAGTCCAGAACAGACAAGGGATGGACTGGTTTGATAACCACACAAGATACCACTAGATGTTCTTGGGGCAATGCTGCAAATAATGACAGAGAGGATATATCTTCAACACTGTCTGATCCAGGCCCGATTTGGGATGCAGAACCGAAGTGGGATACTGAGCCTAATTGGGTTGTTGAACATCCAATTGAATTGCCAGGTCCCACAAATGATGCAGAAGAAGGTCCTACAGAGCAAGCTGTTCCCATGGCTGAAGATAAATGGGTTACTAAGAAGGGGAAATTTCTTGGAATCATAGTTTGCAACCATGCTTGTAGAACCGTTCAGAGTTCTCAGGTAGTGGCCCCAAGATCTGAGCACGATGACAATACTCTCGACTTGCTTTTGGTTCATGGGAGTGGGCGACTTAGGCTGTTGCGGTTTTTTTTGCTGCTTCAGATCGGTCGACACCTTTCGCTGCCTTTTGTTGAATATGTCAAGGTATGTTACTCTACCTTCCCATTTAGCCTTGCATTTTCAGACTGCAATTAGGCCTTTGTAAAAGGGTGAAAGTGATAGAGATTGTAAAGTTCCATCCAGCTGCATTTTCAGTGAATATATCTAGAAGGGTAAAGCTTTTAGGCAGTCGAGCGTCGTGACCTAAAACATCGTTTGTTCTCGATACAGGTGAAGTCGGTGAAGATTAAACCTGGTAAACATACACATAATGGCTGCGGCATTGATGGTGAGCTTTTCCCCCTCACTGGCCAAGTCGTTTCTTCTTTGCTTCCAGAACAATGCAGGCTTATTGGTCGATTTCCTGGCCATCACGTATAACCAAGTAATCCTCTTATCTGAAATATTTTGATGTGCCACTGACTGATGATCGCATTCCGTTTAACCGAGTCGTCATCTTCAACCATCCTTGATGAACAATGGTGACAACATTTTGGCGTTTTTCGTCGTGTGGTTGTGTAACATGCGGAGCAATCCTTATACCATAATAGAGAATCTTTGTGCATTATTTTCTACCCGTTTCCCGTCTCACAGTTCTGTTCTACCTTCGAACGAATTGAGGTCTATGTAAATCTTATGTTCAGAAAACGCGTTGCTTTTTGTCCTGCAGTTCTATCCCTCTTGAATTCCCCTGTTGTGTATTTTGTACCCCCATCATATCATTTTCATTGTACAAGCGATAAGCTGCACACACAGCTCTCCGTCGACTCGATTTAGTTCTTCCATTTACATTCTTCACAAGTTTTCTGGAGATACTTATATTGTATATACGTGATTGTGAGCTTTTGGTCTGCCCTTCTCTCCTACTTCCAATTTCCCCTCTTTCCCTTGATGTTCTAGTTATGTCTATTTTATAATCCTAGTGAGAGTTTCTAAATAAGTTGTTAGTGATTGAAAAGGATGAGTAGCTTATCAACGAACTCGTCGATACTTTGAAATATGGTTGACATTTTTCTTGGTAGGTATGTGTAATGAATATCATTGGTTTAGCTGATTTTTGGTTGATCATTGAGGTTATATGGACTTGAAGTTGATCTAGTGTTTGAATATTTTCACTTCTGCTTGTATTTGTGAGAAAAAAACAAAAGAAAACACTGAAGGGGCAAATCACTGACATTGAACAGTGATAATGAATATTTATTAAGAGATTTTCATCATGCATGGATGATAAATTTTTATTACGTGATTTTTTTTTTTGATACAACGTGATTTTTATTACGTGATTTTTCTTTAACTGGTTTTAGTTATATTTTTTTTCAATTTTTAAGAATAAGATAAATTACCCGTGCCCATTTTAGAAATCATTGTAAATGGCCTAAGCATTTAAAAATTTATTGTAATTCTAGAAATTTTCTAGCAATACATTGCTTTTAGTATGGATTTCTTTTAAAAAATTACCATAAAATCAAATTCATATTTCTTTTTTTCAATAAAACGTATCTTCTTATTTTCCCCTCACTCATATAGTCATAATAATGACGGTATTAATTCATTAAAAAATGAAAGTAGACTAGTAAAATTTTAATTAGTTTCAATTTTCATGTTCTTTTAATAGATACTTTATAAAACCAGATTATAATTTAGATATACACAAAATATGGAGTGGGAATAATTTCTGGAAAATTCGAATTTCAGACGATTTGTCGTTTAACGATGGAGCGGAGTACGACAGGGCGATAATCACACGTTCACATATCCACGAGATAAGGAAAAGTACACGTGGCATCATTTTGATTCTCTTGTTCCAGATAAGAAGGAAAAAAAAAATCCTCAATATCATTTCTATTTTCTTTTTCCTTAAAAAAAAAATCAAATTGGCTGAGGCTCTTCACAAAGTGGAAAATATCCAATAAGGCTGTGTGGACAGTGGCAATAAATTAATATAATAAAATTAAAGGAAGAGGAAATTTCTGTAAATATTAAAACTCTCAATACTATATAATTCCTTCTTCGGCGAACGACTCCACCGGCGACACAGAGATGATGAGTATTGCAAGCAGTATCGGGGTGATACCATCGCCGGCGCCGGCGTCGGCGTCCGCGGCCGCTCGTCCCGCCTGTTTTATGACGGTATTCTCTAGTGCTGATGTCAAATCGTCCTATTCCTCGTCCGTTAGTTCTCTATCGTCAGTTGTTGTTAATCCTTTCAACTGCTCGATTAGAAGAGGGAGAAGAATCTTTAGCGAGGTTACAGTCAGATCAGATTCCGGAACTTCATCTTCAGCTACTGCTGTTTCGGCGGCGACGACGTCATTGTCAGAGGAGGAGACTGGCGAAGCGGCTGCCGCTAGAATTGGAGCGAGAGTTAGGGTTAAGGTGCCTTTGAAGGTGTATCATGTAGCTAAGTTGCCGGAGGCGGATCTCGAGGGGATGGAAGGAGTGCTGAAGGACTATGTACGGGTTTGGAAGGGGAAGCGTGTTTCTGCTAATCTTCCGTATAAGGTGGAGTTTGTTGTTCCGGTTGAAGGCCGCCCTCCGGTCAAATTCAACGCTCATCTCAAGGAGGAAGAATTTGAATACGTTTAATCAGGCTTATTGAATCATCAGACCAATGCAATTACTGTTTTTCCGATCTCAGTATCAATACCAAGCTCCCTTGTGCAGTATATTATCAACCTTTTAAGGTTTGATCCTCTTTCATTTACATCATTTACTCTTTGTCTTTGTAATGTAGAAAATTGCTCGAGTGTTTTTTCCTTTGAGCTTATTAACTTTCTCGATTATCGATGTGGCTCTGTAAAATAATTGACCCAAGAGGTAAATTTAGTGATCTAATACATGTCGAATCAAATGGTTTCAAAATTGGCTACTCTTGTATGGCTGTTGTTTCGACCACTATTTTGAAGATAAATGCCTACTTGATTCTTGTGACTTGCCGCAGTTTATATTTTACTTTGAATAAGAAATTTTTGTTTGTCCTAAAGAGCTAACGTTCTTTATCCATCTATGTTCAAAATAATCCAAGAATTCACAAATGACCACACCTCTATTTGTGGCTAATTACTTATGAGGAGAAGAATTAGTGGGAGGAAATATGAAGGCTAATTGTAGATGATTATTGAGGAGTATAGACCTGAGGTATGTAGTACCCATTTGATGGATCATACTTGGCTAAGAAGCACGGATATAGATATGAGACACATATATGACATGACACGGACATGGTGACTTGTCATTTTTTAAAAATCTAGGACACGGACACGACAAGACACGTTTATTAAAATGTATATCATTTTTAAAGAAGGAAATTAAGTCAATAAGTTTATGCATTTATATGCTTAAAAAACTGAGTTTGATGTGTTTTGCTCTCAAATTTGTTATTTTTGTCCTATATTATTATGTGTCTATTTAGTATACTTAACAAGTGTTCGACATGAGTCTAACAAATGTTGGACCTATATTGACTTTGTACACCTAGTTTCTAACACATATCTCTATTGTGCCAACAAGTGTCCGATACGTGTCGAATGAGTGTCAGAGTGTCCAAGTGTGCGACATGTGTCGGACTTAGACACGTGCTTCTTTTATACTTAGTTATTTGTAAATATAATTTTTGTAAGAGTAGTTATAGCCTCTTCTTGCATTCTGGTTTTAGTGGATGGTTGATTAGGTAGGTTTGAGTTGGCTTGGTCCAAATTGAACTGATATTGTGAAGAGTTTCTCACAGAACCGATTGAATTGTACATATGACTAGCCTCATAAGGTGCATTATATGCTTATCTTTACATCATACATGCATTTAATATGAAGAAGTCAATTGTTTCTGATCAACGTGGGTTTCTTTACGAAGGATCTGGTTGACTTGGCTTCAGAGAGGAATGTTAGTGTATGTTCATTCTTACATCTCTGAACGAATACCTAAGTGTCTAGGACTCGCAGGTCTAAAGGCCACACGAGATCTGTACAACATACTGTTGATTTACTTTGGTGGAGGATGATAAAATAGTCCATTGCATTCTCATTAAGGTCAAATATTGAATACCAAATCTTGTCTTGTTCTTGAGTTGCCAGTATAGAAGAAACTAGCTAAGTTCTAGATTTAGGTCAATACATGAGCCTCCTTCTAAAACCTTGTGTTCAACCTATACACGAAGATGATCCATAGTGAAAAATATGTTGAAGTTGAAGATGGAGGGATGGAAATCTAATTATGAAAAAGAAGGTTATAAGTCGTTCAAAGTTCGAAAACTTTAGATTTCTTTCTACTGTGAGTTTGTTGCTATTTTGTAGTACTCACCAAAGTAGAAACTTCACAATGAATCACCTTATCATCTTAATTGGAAAACTGGATGATATTTTTGCTATGATTGAAATAATTACAATTTGCATATTGTGCACCTTATTATTATTTTTTTATAAGAAATAAAGAGATATATATACAAACACAAAAAACGTACAACCTAAGGGCCAGGGTTGAGAAACCCCCTCCCACCACAGAATCTAAATCATGATAGCCTTCCAATCATTTAAAATCATGAGGAGGCTATAATTACAAAATAAATTTGAATGTAAAGAAATCCACCAAGAGGCCTTATTTTGAACCACGCTACAAAAACTATCAAATCGAAAAGGCTTATCTTCAAAAGTTCTATTGTTTCGTTCATTCCAAATGTGCCATAACACTGCTCTCATGGCGCAACTGCTCACCACCTTGGCCTTACCCTTCAAATTCCAGCCTCCCAAACCTTCAAGCAGCCAATCGTCAATATGCTTGGGCAAGTAGTAAGAGATGCCCACCAAACTAGCAATAAAACTCCACGATTTATATGTCAAATCACAATGAAGAAATAAATGATCCATGGACTCACAGTTATTTAGGCACAAATGACACCCATAAGGGGAGAGCAACCATCCCTTAAACTTCCTTTGCAGCTTGTCATCCGTATTCAAACTTCTAAAGGCTAAGGACCACAGGAGAACCTTCACACTTTTGGGGCATTTGCTCTTCCAAATCACTTTGATCATGGAGACATTTAACTTTGGAGTAATACAAGACAACTTTTGGAAAGCTGACTTACTAGAGTACATACCTGAACCCTCGAGAGTCCAGCAAATTCGGTGCATTCCATCCCCCAAATGCACTGAACTTAGCAGCTCCACCAAAGCCACCCAACTGCCCAATTCTCTATCAAAAAGGGCTCTCCTCAAACCAACATCCCAAGTTTGACTATCAACGATCCAACAATCGTATATGGTAGCTTCTTTTTTGAGAGACATAGTGTACAGGTCAGGGAATCTTTCTTTTAAGGGATTTTGATCAACCCAATAGTCCTCCCAAAAGTGAATCTTCTTCCCACAAGACACATGGAATTTTGTAAACTTTTCAAAGAAGGGGTAATTCTTAGAGATGTCCACCTAAGGCTTGCTACCTTTCTTCTTTGTCAATGTCCTGGAGGACCAGCCAAGGGGCGAAGTACTATAAATGCTAGCTATCGTCTTTTTCTAGAGTGCTTTATCTTCTTGAGTGAATCTCCAAAGCCACTTCGTCAAAAGGGAGGTGTTTCAATGCCTAAGAGCACCTACACCTAGCCCGCCACAGTGAATTGGAAGAGCTATCCAGTCCCACTTTACTAAGTTCCTTCCAGGCTTGTACTCACCGCCTGTCCTGATGAAGTTCCTAATAATCTTTTCCATGAAATCAATCACCGATTTAGGGGCTCTTAGCAAAGAAAAGTGGTAAATGGGCAGACTATTAAGCACTAATTGGGCCAGAATCACCCTACCCCCCTTTGAGAGCGCCAAACACCTCAACAAATCAAGCTTGGCCCTTAATTTGTCAATCAACGGCTCCCAAAACGTCACACGATGGTGATTACCTCCTAACGGAAAGCCAAGGTAATTAAGAGGTAAAGACTCCCTTTTACACTCAAAATCTTCAGCCCAACCATTCAAGATTCCTCATTAACATTGATTCCCACCAGTGTTGTTTTTGCCACATTCAAAGACAACCCGGAGCCAACCCAAAAAATATTCAAGATATCCCACCAAATTCTCATAAGAGGACCTTCATCTGGGCAGAAAATCGCCGTGTCATCAGCGTACTGGAGGATGGCCACATCAACTGAATCTCTTCCCACCTTGAATCCCTTCAGAATTCTCTTCTCAAGACAATAATGGACAGTTCGGCTGAGAGCATCACCAACAATTGTGAACAAAAAAGGGGACAAGGGGTCCCCCTATCCAAGCCTTCTAGAAGCTGTGAACTTGCCTTTTGGCTCTTGGTTTGCCATTGATCACGATGGAAAAATTGGTAGTGATTAAACACCCCTGAATCCAATTCTACCATTTTTTTTCCAAAGCCTTTAAGCTCCAAAATGGCATCTAGGAAGTGCTAGCACACCTTATCATACACCTTTTCCAGGTCAAGCTTTAGGATAAACCCTTTTTATTCGAGGCTTTCCAATCTTCCACCGTTTCAGAGGTCACTAAAATAGCATCAAGAATTTGTCTTCCTTCCACGAAGGCTGCTTGGCAGTCACTTATATTGTGAGGAAGGACCGCCTTAAGCCTTTCAGCAAGGACGTTAGCAATAACTTTATACAGGGAAAAGATCAAACTAATTGGCCTGAAGTCCCTAACTTTGGAAGCTTTCTTTTTCTTCGAGATAAGGCAAATGTAAGTTTCATTAGTACGCTTATTTATGATGCCGTTTTCAAAAAATTCTTGGAACACCTCTACTAAGTCTGGCTTTAAGATGTTCCAAATTTTTTTTATAAAACTCCCCAGTTATACCATCTGGTCCAGGGGATTTATAGCTTCTCATATCTTTGATAGCTCTAAAGATTTCCTCCTCTTGTAACGGCCTTTCCAAACTACTCTTTGAATGACGATCCGGGGGGCCCATTCTAAACCTTCCAGAACAAAACGAGGGCTATTCTCCGCTTTGTACAGATTTTTAAAGAAATTGACTACCTCAACTTCAATGTCATCTTCAATGGTCAGCCACGCTCCCTTCTCACTTTCAACATAGAACTACAGTTTCTATTTCATCTGGCCGAAATCCACTTGTGGTAGAAAGCAGTATTTTCATCCCCCTCTCGAATCCACTTAATCTTGCACTTCTATCTCACAACCCGCTGTTCGTTAATGACTATCTCCAACAGAGCCGCCTTGAGGTTATTTCTGATATCAAGCTCTTGCTAAGAAATCATACCTTGCTCTTCCAAGTCATCAATTTGGGCGATTTGCTGCAACAGATCTTGTTTCTTCCTCATTGTACTCCCTAAGGTCTCTTTATTCCACAACACCAAACAAGATTTAAGCCCTTTCAGCTTCTCCATGAACTTGTAACCGGCCCACCCTGTGCGATTTTGATTAGCCCACCACTTCTCAGCATTCTGCTTGGAGTTTGGAGCTTCCAACCAAGTGTTTTCGAAATGGACCCCATTTCATCACCCCCACTGTCAGCATTATAGGAAAGTGATCTGACATTGGTCTATGGAGTCTCTCAGCCTTATATTCTTTGAAAGCTTCCGCCCAATTTCTAGAGAAGAGAAACCGATCAGTCTTAGAAGTTGTCAGTCTTTCCCCCATTCTAGACCACGTAAAAAGACAATTAGCCATAGGAGGATCAATCAAGCCAAGCGAGGTGATAAATTGGTCGAAATTCCTCATACTTCTGGTACTACGAGTCACATTCTGTCTTTCAGACATCCATCTCACGACGTTAAAATCACCAACCAAGCACCAAACTCGCTGACAAAGCTCCGCAACATCAAAGAGCTCCTGCCAAAATTGCTTCCTATCTGCGTTTTTACAAGGGCCATACACCCCGGACACCCAACCTTCAAAATTCTTGTGGAATCTACACATAACTGAAGTCGAGAAAATGCCCAAGACCGAGTGAAGAACTTCTATGTTGCTTTCTTTCCACATTACTAAAAATCACCCTGCAAAGGCAGCCGCGTTTAAAGAAGTCCAGCCAACCCCTCTAGAGGTCCATATGGACTGCACCAAATTTCTATCAATCACCCCCAGTCTAGTTTCCAGCAAAAAAACAAGATCTGGATTAGCCCTACTCAGTAAGTCTTTAACCAGGGTTCTTTTCGAGGGAGCCCCCAAGCCTCTCACATTCCAGGAAATCCATATCAACCTTGACATTACCAGCTACTTCTACTTTGATTTCCTCGCCTTCTTCATCTATTTCGTTTTTCCTGGATCTGATTAAACCAGAGAATTCCCTCGTCACCTTTCTTTGAACCGAGCTACCTTTTTTCAACCAGGCACCATTTAACGGGCAAATGCATAAATTGTTTTTTTTCAAAGTTTGAACTACCGCTTTGCTTATAGCAAAACCTTCTGGGACTTTATAATTCTTAGCTTTTCTTGACCTTGTCTTCGTTTCTATAGGGCTGAGAGCCAACATTTGCCTAGCATCTTCAATTGAAGCCCTTCCCCCATCACTACATTCTATAGCCAGAACTTTTGTATTCGAGATCTGAGCTTTTGCAACCGAGGTCTGAGTCAATAAGGGGTCTTCCATTTGAAAGCACGATTGGAAACCGACGGGAATATCCTCTTCCATGGTGTTTGGGATTTCTACCGTTTCAGTCGAAAATCTACTATCTGGGCTTGATAATGAAACTTTCGATAAAGCATCCTCTTCTCTCACCAACGACCGGGCTATATCGAGGCTAGAAGGTCCTCCCTTTCTGCTCGTGTATTGAATCGATCCTTTTTTTAGAAAAGTTTGAACTTGGGCCTCCTTCGCAAAAGTGATGCCTTTGCTTTTCTTAGAGTTTTGGGTCATCTTTGGGTTTTTGTGGGTTGGCCCATCTACCACAGGCTCCTTTCCTTTTGCTTTTTGGGCTATATCTGTTAACTCCCGTGTTTCAACTAGCCCATAAGCTGTATTAAAATTCTTATCTATTTGTTGGCGGGGAGAATTTAAAGTAGCATTTAATCCATGTGGGTCCACTCCTTACGATTGTCCTGGCAAAAGGATGTTCTGCACGTTGACCACTGGGCAATGGACTCCATTGTCAATCCTCCATTTATCCAAAGAACTAAACACCCAAGATCCAACAGTCCACGATGGAATGCGTGCACTGCTGCTGCCATGGATCCCGGCAAACCTCTCAACGAGCAAATTTCCCTTTTGATATGTAACAATTTGTAGTTTGAATTTGTTTTCGCCATCCACAAGGGTCATCTCACTAGGCAAGAAGCCACAATAATTTCCCTGGACCTTTAAGCCCACTTCCACTCAATTGATACACAAAGAGTTGCTCTCATCATAGCCTTCGAAACCACCCAGCCAGTCCCCGATAGCCTTAAAGATTTTAGATGCCATAAATGGAGGGGAATATTGCAAATTTTTACCCAACCCCCATAAATAGGGACCACAGTACTTTTTCCATGGATAGTGGCACTCCACTTCTCAATCTTTATGATGACAGGACCAAGGCTAACCCACCCTCTTTTTTTGCATAATAGACCGGCGAGCTCCTCTGAATGACATATAAGTAATGCTTTGTCTGCGTGAAAGGGGTTAATAATGAGTTGCTCCTTTATGTGTTCTCTGAACATATCTTGAAAAATCTCACGTATCCTTCCCCAATCATCGTGAAAATCTCTTTTTGTAATAACTACCACATCCCTCCAGTCAATAGCACGAACTTCCTCCCGACAAACTTTTTCATCATCTGAGTAGATGTCGTTCAACATGGACTTCTTAGAAGTTATCATTTTCTCAGTTTGCCCTTACAACATCCGCAAAGGATTTTTCTTTTCGTACCGAGTTCACCACCGGCGACTGCTGATTCCTATCATGGCCATTAAGAAAATCCTTCAGAAGCAATGAGAAATCTTTCCAGCTTCTGCACTCTTCTCTCGCTAGAACGACCAAATTGTGTTTTCCCCCTATGTTGTTCACCTTCGTGATCTCCAAGAATCTCACCCATTTGTTTGTGATTCGCTGAATCCAAATGAAATTGTTGATGCAGTTCGTTTTCCTGAAGAACTTCTGCAAGTTTGGAGCCAAAAGGAGGTCATCAATGGAGTTTGCTAACCAAACGAGAATGATTTCTTCAACAACTAAAAAGAACTTCTTTCTCAGATGTGTCTCTGTTATTTTCACTACTCTCCCTTTAAAATTTTCATCAAAACTGCATGAGAAGAGCTTGCTCTCTATCTTGGTCGCAATTCTGTTCGCTGTTGCTTTTTTGTCGTTACTCCTCACTCCCAAACATCATCATGATTTCTTAAACTTTTGCAGATGCATATCCACCAAGAGGTGCAGAGCGTTGCTAGTTCAAAAATTTAAACTATGATGGGAGTGGACATCTTTTAAGAGAGAGCTACTTTTTAGTAAGTTAGTAGAGTGAGGAGGGGAAGAGAGAAGGGCTATGGATCTTCAGGGAGGGGTGAAAACATAAGGGTGAATATTTTGTTTGTGCACCTTATTTTATTTAATAACTCTGCATGATGAACTATGCCATAGCTCAAAAGAGTTTTTAGTGTTGAACATGAATTCCTCTCGATGAGATAGAGAGGTGCATTCTGCAGATAAGAGGAGGGAGAGTTAGAGGAATTTACTAATAAATCTCATTAAGTAGTTTTGAGGACCAGACCTTTTCCTTGGGAAAAAACCCCCGAGTATTGCTGAAACTGGACAAGAATCAATTAATTGTTTGTTTGTTGAAAGCTCCAATTATATATTTTCTTAGTGGAATGAGTGCAAAACATTATACATCTTTGCATGCTTTGAACATGCTGCATTACATTGGAAAAGTGATCGTTAAATCTCTACTAGTACGTTACATCATCTAATAAATTTTCGTGAACTTCAATGAAAATTTTCACCTTTGTTACATAAAGTATCAATTGTTCAATAGGTCATACCTCTATGTTCTTGAGTTTGAAAGAGTAGCCTTTGGTCTGTGATTGCATTTATAAATGCTGTCTGAGTATTTATTTAATTAAAAGAACTAACTAGAGATAAGCAAGGAACTGATGACAAAGAAGATTTGAGAAAGTTGGGGAGAAAATGTGAAGAACCACAGACAGAACTGGTGAACTCTCTTTTTTATTGAATCCATTTAGTTTCAGCCTAAAATAGATTATGATGCTTCATTACATGGTTCATTGCTGAAATTCTCGTTTCTGCTTCATTTTTCTATTAATTGATCATCTGAAACTCAAAAAGCACAAAGTAGGCAAGGAGAAGTTATAGAAGTTCTTTCCGTAGTAGCATAATTTAACATCGAGCTTAGCGGATGTCGTGTGAATGCCTGCATTGTTGAATTGAGAAAATGAGGAACAGCAAAGACTAGAGAGAAATATTTGTTTTCCTCTTAGCTACACTTAACTTCATTAATCAGCAAAATCATGAGGAAATAGCATTGCATTCATTATTGCATTGATATGTAGGAGTAGAAGCATATTTTGCATTATCCTCTTTGGTTATTTACTAATGATTTGTTTTGTTGATTTTGCCAAGTTTAGAGAGGAAATAATATTTGTCTGCCAAGTTTAACCACTTCATCTGACATGGGTTAGATGGAGTTGGGTGTTTGAAATCATTTGGATTGTTAGATTAGTTTGATCAAACTGTTGTGAGTTGGGTGAATTTCTTGCTTCAATATCAATTCATTTCCCCAACTGAAGACCTTTAACTTTCACCTTCTAAATTCTTGATATTTAGAATGTTATCTAAGTGACGGGCATAAGCTGGATTAACTTTTCTAATTAAATGAATGGGTTTGGTGAATTTTCATGTCTAGAAATGGCATTGGAAACTATTTATGGCATGTTTTAGATCCATGAAAAGTGCTTTAGCACTAGCAGTGAATTTGGGTGATTTTTGTGAAAAATGCCTTTTAAGTACTTTGGCATTGGAAGCTACTTTATAGAGCATGTTTTACTCGTAAAAAGTGCGTTAGCAGTGAGATTGGGATGATTTTTATGACAATGCTTTAAATTCATTTTCTATAAGCACTTCGAGATGAAATATCAATCAAGGCTTCCTTATAAGCATTTTGAAGTGGTTGGTTGGAGTGTTTTTAATCAAACACTATAAATTTTTTGAAAAAATGCTTTTAATTGGCTAACATATTTTTTTACCCTTTTAAGAATCATGTAAAACTTACCTCAATTAAAAGTATTTCAACTTTTTTTTTATTATCATATTGTACATTTTCTTTAGTGTAATAAATGTACGGTAGTAGAGATTTAAAATTTCAATCCCAAGAGAGACAAGAATAGATGTCTTAATTTTATTTATTTTTTAAATATTTTCATGTTGACTTTTTCTAACATATGATCACAAGCAATAGTTTTAGCTTGTTAAATGGATACGATGGTTGCGCTCTAGCTCACTGGATCAAATGTGCTTTACATTTTTAATTTTAGAAAATACAAGTACAAGAAAGACTCTTTAAAAACACTTTAACAATATTTTTCAAGTATACACGACATCTTGTGCATTTTTAACTTGAAACCATAATTAGATAATATGTAAACTACTTAAAACCATAGTATTTTTAACAAAGTATTTTTACTTTTTCTAACATATGATCACAAGCAATAGTTTTAGCTTCTTCAGTGGATAAGATGGTTGCGCTCTAGCTCAATGGATCAAAGGTGTTTTATTTTTAGAAAATACCAAGTACAAGAAAGACTCTTTAAAAGTACTTTAATAATATTTTTCAAGTATACATGACATCTCATGCATTCATGCATTTTTAACTTGAAGTTTCGATTACATTCCACAAATATATTTCATTTTAGAAACACAAGTATACAAAATCATTTCAAACACTATAACGAGATTCTTGGCTAGCAGTTGGTACAAAACGTCGAAAATAGTAGCTGTACCAAATATCATGTAGCACCTTTAAAGAACAAATAATGTGATGTTTTGAACTTTGATGAAAGAGGGTCCCTTCTGGATGAATGAATTTGCCTTGTTTGGTGTGAGTTAAAAGCACGAAGCTAGTAGAGAAATAAAGATGGAAAGAGTTCTTTTTGGTCACTTCACCAAGTACTAAGCAACTATCTCCGTTTGATAACGTTCTCGTTTATCGTTTCTTGTTTCCTGTTTCTGTTTCTCGTTTCTTGTTTCTGTTTCTTAAAAACTAAAAACAGAAACATGTTTGATAACTATTTATGTTTCTTGTTTCTTGTTTTTTGGTAAAAATAAAGTTTAGTACATATACTATAATAAAACATATAACATGCATTAAAATAAATATAAAACATATATAAAGAGGTTATAGTATTTTATTAAGGCCCAACACCTAATTAATAATAATAATAATAAATTTATCCTTCAAATGTTGTTCAAATTTGATTTGCAATGTTATTTCTCAATTCAATCAATTCACCTTGAATGATTTTGACTTACAAGAGTTAGTTCAATTAGATGAATTTGTAAATTGTCTAAGGTCAGACAATCGAACATACCCACATTTCTTTAATTTAATAATAAAATTTATTTTTATTTTTTCTTTAAAAACACATTAGCCAATAATACACGCAAGTAAAATCAGAAAAAGATAGAGAATGTATATATTTTTTTACATTTAATGGTAAACATGAAATACATTATTAGTTTATTTATTTAATAAAAAAATAAAATCATACCAAAAGAAAAAATAATAGAGAATTAAATAGAAAATAATAACTATAAGCTCGTTAATGTAAAGTAAAAGAAAATAAGAAAATAAGAGAGAAGAAAAAAACATAAATGAAAAGAGAAAAGTAAAAAGGAAAACAGAAAAAAAAAAGATAATGAACTATTAAAAGAAAAAATATTATGATGAAAGAGAAAGAACGAATAGAAAAAAATAAATCAAAAAATAAAAATAAAAATAAAAAAGAAGAAAAAAACAAAAAGATTAAAAAGTATTAAAAGAAAAAAAATAGAATGGAAGAGAGAGAAAGAAGAGAGATGGGAGAGATGAGTAAAAAGAGAAATAAGAATACATGCATGAAACCTGGAAAAAAAACAGAAACAGAATTTGAGAAACTACTTTTTGAAGTTTCTCAAAATCTGTCCTTTTTTTAGAAACGTTTCTAAAAATTTTAGAAACAAGAAACAGGATCGTTTATCAAACATGTCTGTTTCTGAAAAATGAGAAACATGAACAAGAAACAGGAAACAGGAACGTTATCAAACGAGCCCAAATTCCCATTTTTTAGTCAAAAGTTTGGTTTTTTTTTCCATTCGAAATTTTGTGACAAAGATTTTGAATTTTCTTTGTCTTTATTGATCCTTTCGAGGAGGGCTTTCTTTCTAAAGTGAGGATAATTTTTTGCTTAGAGAGGATTATTGTACCCTTTTAAGTTTTGTTGTAGCTAGGAAATCTTTTCTCTAGGGGTTGGATTTTGTGTAGTATGCATTTGATTGAGTAAAAGGAGTATATTTTAGAAAGCTATATTGATGTAACTTGTGTTTGGTTGGTGAGTTTATGATTGTAGAAAGTTAACATCTCACCTTAGTGGTAAGTTTTTGAAGCTTAAGTTTATGCCATTTTGTAAAGTTATTGGACTCAGTTTCTTAACTTTTAGAGTATATACAAATTCAACCTATGTATTGCCATTTTTGAAAGTTTTCTTATGAACTAATATGTTTAGTGTATTGAAAAGTCATAATCTAACATTAATGTAAATAATCACTTGATGTATTCATAATATAAGTACATACCTTAATAGCAAACCTTCGTGACATGTGATTGATGCGTTTGATGTTTCTGATTTTGGCAAGTGTTGGGGAATGGAGGAATTCACCCCATGGCGATGTGACCGTCACCAAGTTGGACCCTCCTAGCTTCTTGTGTTTTTTAGGATGAATGACCAACCTTTAGAACGATTGAGGTTCCCCTAATTTGGACGGACAATAAACTTGTTGACTCAAATAAACTGACATGGGTCACTGTCAACTTTCAAGAAGCTTGAAAGATCTCGCCAATAGGGTGGCAAATGAGACACACTAGGCCTCTCGTTGACCTAGGAGCAATCATGATTCCCACCTCGTAAAGGAAGGGTCATTAACTGTGGAAGGTAAGTAATTTCAACCCTAACTTAGCTTGACACTACTCCTTGAACTAACTTGAGTGTCGAGTATTTTGGACAAAACACAACGTTGGTGCACATGCTAGTACTCTTTGGTGCATGTCTACGTGAAGGGAGTTCACGTAGATCTTGCATGAAGTAAATGAGGAATATGCTAATATCACTGTTCTGGATGCGCATCAACATGAAATTATATTTATCATCTTTTTTTATGTCTTGAAAACTAATTCATTGGAAAATTATATCGAATATTGCACAAAGCAAGATCAAAGGGGGAAGGGGGAAGTGTTTAAATTATGTCCAATGGTGATCATTGGCCTTTTTGGTTGGAATTAATAAATGGATACAAACAGTATAATTTGCATGAGTTTGCTCCATATATAAAATTGTTGGATAAGAAATTATGGACATGTGATAGACATATTTAATTCAAACAAAAATAAATTACTAACGTACAACAAAAAGACGAATTTTTTAAGAATCATGTGGGTTGCAATAATAGAATAAAACAATCCAATGAAACTTTCTCCTTGGAGATTCACAACACAAAATCTCCATGGATGCTTTGTGTGAAGTGAAAGTATAAATAATAATAAACAAAAATTATGTATGGATCTCATTATTTATGTCTCCTTTAATGTTGGATAAAGGAGTTATTATTGTGTTTGCAACAATTGCACTTGTTGTTAATGCTTTCTCATTTTATTTTTTTAAAAACAGTTATTGATGGAGTAATCCGTAAAAGTTAAGGTTATTGGCCAATCTGAACCTAGTTTGGTGGATAAAACACACACATTATCATCTTAAAGGTCAATGATTTATTTTTTACTCTGTAATTGTTGAACTAAAACAAAAAGAAGTTAAGGTTATTTTGCATTTGGAATCATAATCTTACAACAAGCCTTATAAGCTAAAAAAAAAAAAAAAAGAATAATAAAGGTATAGTTGTTTCAAGAAATAGGATTTTTTTTAGTTCACACAACATTTGGAAGTAAGGATTCGAACCTCTAATTTTTGAGTCAAATATGTAATGTTTTAACTAGTTGAGTTATGACCAAAGTAAGCATAACTCAACGGTAATTGACAGTTATTTCTTTCCTTAAAGTTGAGGTTCAAATCTCCATATCCCACATTTGTTGTACTTAAAAAAATAGTTGAGTTATGCTATAATTCACAAAAAAATGTTATCTATCACAATAAACTTTGAAAAGAAAGAAGACAAATTACCAATTAATATACTAATGAATTATCTTTTAGAAAATAAAAACAAACCATTTATTTGAAGCTAAATCTTCCAAAACCACCCCCATTATTTTTGTTTGACAAATTTATCCAAAAGTCGCGTTCTCAAAAAGAAAAAAAAATATAAATTGATATTTAGATTTAATATAACTTCTTTTTTCATCCAACTTAAAGATTTAATATCCTCGAACACCTGCATCTGTATCTATCTAATAAAACCTTTCTTCAAATAGTTGAATAAAATCTTATAACACACTAATGATTAGCTTTCTCATGTTTGTAGGAGCTCAATTCATTGAATCTTTGTTATAGAAGTGGATTTTTTGAAACTTATCCGACCTTCTTCACCCCATCAATTTATGGTTCAATTATTCCTAAACGTCACACTCAAATGATATCTTTGCACAACCACTTTTGTGTGGTGCTTGTTTACACATGTATAATAAACATAAGATATAACTAGAAAATAAAGGCTCAATACTAGTTTGCATAGTGGTTGTAATGTTCCCACTAATAATTAGAGGTTTCAATCACCGACATTAGATATATTGGAAATTTTTAAACAAAATATATCCGAAGGAAATTATTTTTGAAATGCCAATAAGAAAAAAGATGCTGCTTTTGGTATTGATTTCATATAAAAAAAGAGTAAAAAACAAAGTGGAAGGTGTGTTGTGGGGGTTTTGTGGGCCACTTTGAAGAGAAAGAGGGTGAGAGATATTTTGTATAATTACATTTTAATTCTAAACAAATAAGTAAAAGTTGAACTAAAATAAATAAATAAATAAAAGTAAGGGTGTAATTGGATTGGTTTGAATAATTTTTTTTTCCCAAAATTAAAGTTTGAAGTCAATTTTTTGAAAATAAAACCTATTAAATTGATCACTTCGTTGGCCCGAATCGAGTTGAATTGGTTACTAAAATTAATAAAATTCATCTAAATTAAATAGATTTGTTTTTTAATTATTATTTTTTTATTTCTTACTTTAAGACAACCAAACTGAGCGATGAGTATAATTGAATGGATTCAATTTGGCTAGTTTGTTTGGTTCAAACCAAGAAAAACTTCTCTACTTTTATTTCAATCAATATCTAATTAAAAATGTGATCTATAGATATTTCTACTTTGTCCACAAAATAATAATAAAAAAATCTTCCAAAATTGTCCCTTTATTGTCAAATCGATTTTAAAAAAATAGATCATCTTTAACTTTTTGCAATGGAAAAATTATTCATCACGATTGTTCATCTACTTATTATTGTAATGCATAAATTTGTTAAATTTATCTCTCTACATCTTATAATTTAAAATTATCGACCACGTTATTTTAGCATTCTCAAACCATTTTTTCTTGTAAAGTTGTAATAACAGAAAGAAAACCACCCCTTCTTATGGTACAATTATTTTCCAAATTATGACTAGAAATGATTATATATAAACTATAGTCAAACAAGTAAAGAACAATTTGAATAAAGAGTGATTATGAAATTCAAAAGTCCAATTTTTTAGTAAAGTTTATCGAGATAAAAAAAAAAAAAGAGTAAAGGTTAATCAATGCGTCAAAGCCATTGGAACAAAGTGGTGGGTTAACGGTATTGCTTCTCCTTGCTTTTGACAATTTTTAAATCAGAAGCGGAGGGAGAATAGTCCTCCTGCAATTTCAATCCTTTGTAAAAAAAAAAAAAAAAAAAAAAAAAAAAAAAAAAAAAGGAAAATTCAATTTTTATCTTTAAATTTAACTAGTTGTATCTATTTTCACCTAAAAAATTGAACCTAAACTTAAACATGTGTTGTAGTTTTTATCATATGTTCAACTTCTACTAAATTCACATCTCTTAAAAGTTGTTAATTTGAACAAAAATAAAGTATTGCATGAAATCAAGTTCGATTAATGCTTGAGATTGATAATTGAATATATATTTAAGGACTCACCAAGTTTCAACAAGAATCCAGTCGTAAGGTCGATTTTCTTTGAAACTTCATTAACTTTGTATTAGATATATGTTTTTGTATTTATTAAATGCACATGAGAATATTTTCGTTTATGATTTTTAAAAGGTAAAGATTGCAACATTTAGTCAAGTTAAAGGTAAATATTATAGCACTTATCAAAGTTTAAGATGCAATTTGATGAAATTGAAAGTTTAAGATAAAAATGGACATATTGCCAAGTTCAAAAATAAAAATCAATATTTTCCCAAATAAAGGTTATAAGATAGGTCATGTACTTTAAGATTCATTCAATTTTAGTTTATCTACTTTCAAATTTTCAAATTTAGTCCATACACTTTCAATAAATCTTAAAATTAGTTTCCATCTTAGTTTGAAGTTAATTCTTATCTAACTTTGTGGAATAATAAAAACAATAATTTTTATTAAAAAATGCACAAAGTAAATATGTTTGCAAAATCTGTGGAGAGGTTGATAGTGACTAATTATTATTTTTAATACTATTTTAATAATAATCACAAAATAAAAAAAAAAAGGTCAAATGGGCCATCAGATCCAACTTGGCCCATTAAGGTTTGGGCTGGCCCATAAATCCCCGCACGGGACAGTCCGTGGCACGTCGCTTTCACACTGACCAAAACCGCTGCTTCCTTTATTTTTTCAAAAAAATTGATTTTTTTGTTCTTAAAATTTCCCTCTCAGTCACACCTAAAATTAATTTAAAAAAAACAAAAAGAAAAAAAAAATTATTGTGTTAATTATTTGAATAAAAACGATGTGAATATTATTTATTTATTTATTAGTTGGCGGAGGGAGAGGGGACACAAAACGTGAAAGCGCCTCACCTCTTCTCTATCAAATTCATTTTTTTTTCTTCTTTTCTTTTCATTATTTTTTTTTGAAATTGAGTTTTGGCCTTCTGTCCTTCTCTGTCCCTCTCTCAAAGAGCTTTGCTTCGGCGGGATATGGCCATGGCGGTGCCGTTGTAGGTGGAAGAAAGCGAAGTGTTTATCGACGACGCGGCCGCCTCCGCCGTCTCTGAACCTCCGGCCGACGCCTGAAACTTCGAATTTCTCGTCTCAAATACTGTACTGTGCTCTTCTCTCTCTCTCTGTCTCTCTCTCTCTGTCTTCGCGTTTTGAAATTTGGTTTTGGATTTTGTTTTTTTTTTTCTGCTGCGGTTTGGTTAATGTGTGTGAGTGTGGAGAAAGATGAAGCTACCATGAGTTGGAATTGTAGCGTGTTGTACTTTTTCTTGACTTGCTTGAAGCAAACTGAACGAGGCTTCTTGTCTGGTTTTCTTCTTTGCTTGTTTGTGTGTGTTTTTCTTTTTCTATCTATGATCTGGCTGCTGGAGGTTTCTTGATTAATTAATTTTCGTATTCTTTGGAAATTTTTGTTTGCAGTGACGTCGTTTGGGGCTGGGAGCGGTGGTGGAAGAATAGGTGGAGTTTGCTGTTGAGATCTAAGGTGTTGCGAGTGGAGATCGTCGGTTCTTGGAAGTAGTTGATGAAGCAGTGTCACTAATTATTGCGCTATTCTCGGATTCAAATATTTTGGGAATGTGCACAGTGGAATGCCGCTGTTGCAATTCCAATTTCTAGGTTTTCTTCGCGTTCTGATGGTACTGTGGTCCTAAATTCCTGATTATACATGCCATGACTACCAAACGGGCGTACAAGCTACGTATCCTTTCTCAATGTCTCGAGGTTCATCTAGGGATTTTAAATTTTCGAAGTGAAGTGTTATTCTTTAGACTTGATCTGCTTGTATGGCCTCGTTATTTTCACTTTGTGATTTTCATTTTCATATCTTCATCAGATCTCCGAGTGTGTGAGTGCGTGTGTTATGTTTTCATTTCGAAGTATTTGAGGATATGGCTTACTAATTAGAAATAGGCCTCGCTTACAACTGGAGGCTGAGGAAGGCACCTACCTGTTTGCCTTAACAATTATTTATACAGAAGAATTTGTGGCTCATTCTTCCGCTGTCAATTGCCTGAAGATTGGGAGGAAGTCGTCCCGTGTTCTTGTCACAGGGGGCGAAGACTTCAAAGTCAATCTCTGGGCTATTGGTAAACCCAATGCCATACTGGTATGTTTCAATTTCTACCGTTAATGGTTTCCTATCTCTTGACCCCAGTTACAGTAGAGTTCAAAAGTTGTGCTCTATTAATTTGTTCTCAAGTTAACAAAAATAACCTTTGAGAAACCAATTATTTGGTAGTTTTCTGGCAATCCTATACATTTTAGTTTTGTATTGGACTTCTTGTCCATGATATTCAAACATTCTCATGTAGAAAATCTAGAGGGGAGGATTTCTTTCCCTCGTTTTAACATCCTTTTCTTCTGATTTTTTTTTTTTGAATCACTTGCATCTTCTTTTATTATACATGTGGACTTGCACTGCTAACAGTTCTTGTGATGAAAACAACATGCAATCAATTTTATTCACGATAATTTCCCCCCACCTCCAAAAAAGAAAAAACCAATTCCATTCGCACTATGGTAAATAGGAATTGCATATTAGGCTATTTTAAATTCAAAGAAGATGGATGCAGACTCACTTAAGCTAAGTAGCTAAAAGAGTTGTGTTTGTAAATATCATTTTTCTTTGCACTTTAAGTTAGTTGTACTTTCACATCCAGAGTTTGACTGGCCATACGAGCGGAATAGATTCTGTAAGCTTTGACTCATCAGAAGTATTGGTAGCTGCAGGGGCTGCTAGTGGCACAATTAAGCTTTGGGATTTGGAGGAGGCTAAAAGTATGCTTTCTATTACCTCAACATATTTCCTTTATCTTTGCAGCCAGTGTCCAATTTGATATTGCTGATTTCCTTGGATAATTGTACTGTGAAGTTGACTTGTATTTTCCCTTTTCTGGATTCCTCCTGTGATATTTCCTAGTTGTTCGAACACTTACTGGTCATAGATCCAACTGCATTTCTGTGGATTTTCATCCCTTCGGGGAATTCTTTGCTTCTGGATCCTTGGATACAAATCTTAAGATATGGGATATCAGGAAGAAAGGGTGTATCCACACATACAAAGGTCACACTCGAGGGGTCAATGCAATCAGATTTACTCCAGATGGTCGTTGGGTTGTATCTGGTGGAGAAGACAACACAGTGAAGGTTAGAATTTGTTTTCCTTATAGTTCAGGTTCATGAATTATTATTAGTCTTTTTTTTTACCAAAAAATTATTATTGTCTTTTTTAGATGAGAATGACAAGTTTTTTCCCAATAAAACCTATGGAGCAAGTATAACTATATGAATCTCATTTTTCTTACCAGAAAAAATATTGACCTTATTAGCCATTTGTGGTTTCTATATGGTCCTTACTAACAAAAGAGGCTGTACTACAGTTCCTTCATTTGGACGATTCAGAGAGCTTTCTTTTATCTCTATTTCCCTTGATTATAGTTCGGAACTAGGATTTCTAGTCCCCATTTCTTGTATAACATCTCTATTAATATTGTTTATATAATTTGTTTCTTTGAATTTTTTTTCCTCGATTTGGCTTCCTAGAAGTGTCTAAGCATTGGGCACAAACAACTTTGATGTATTGTCTGGTGCCAAGTGAGCTGACTTGTACTAGCGTTGCATCATTTGCTTAGGTGTGCTCACCAAGGACAACTCTTTTAATACTCAAATACTTTTTTCTTATTTCTTTTTTCTTTCACATACCTGCCATTCTCTAACCTTTGTCCTCTTTAGCTCTTTTTCTCCTTTATTTTACCAGCAGGTGATATTCATGTGCTTAAATGGTTATAGATCACGACATTGATATGCCTAGATAATTACTCTTCTAGGTATATTTTTAATCTTATATATATTGGGTGCTTTAGCTCAATTAGGTTTGGACTTCACTTTGCACCTTACACACCTAGCCATGGAGGAGCCTTTGTGTGGAAAAACATTGGCCTTATTTATGGTGTTTGACGGAGAAGAATGAAACTATTGATAGTTGGTTTGATGATTGCGAGTTTTCATGGTGTGTTTGGTTTAAACCATCTCCTCTGAGTTTTTTGTGTTGTGGGGTCCTTCCTATAGACTTATTCAGTGGGTTTTATTTAATGAAAAGAAAGGCATTGCCCTATGTGGATTTTAGCCAAATTGACTCAATTGTTGGGAAAGGGGTGGGGGGGTTGTGGGTGAGTGTGAAAGGTTAGTTGAATACAAATTTAATAATGTTAATGCTCTTGGCGATGAAGTTTGATTTTTAGTTTTAGAGTTACAAACAATTTTGATGTAGTTCCTTTTCTTTATCGTATAATTTTTATTAATAATTGTAGATTTATTATGCAATTTCTAGAAAATGGGATATTATATTCTCATGCAGAATTGGTAGTTGTATTTTCATTTAATTATCATTTCCGATTAAAAAGAACCTTCTAATAGATCTTTTAATATATATTTTTTAACAGCTCTGGGATCTAACTGCTGGAAAGTTGTTGCATGATTTCAAGTGCCACGAGGGTCAGGTTCAGTGTATAGACTTTCACCCTCATGAGTTTTTGCTGGCAACAGGTTTGTTATGCACTTTTAACTTGGTCTCTCTACTCTCTCATCATTTCTCTACAATGAGTTTCATCTTTCTTAAGAAAACATTTGAATTCTTAGCCAAATTCCAAAAACAAAAACAAGTTTTTGAAAACTACTTTTTTTAGTTTTCAAAACTTGGGTTGGTTTTTGAAAACATATGTAAAAAGTAGATAACAAAACAAGAAAACTTATAGGTGGAAGTAGTATTTATAGATTTAATTTTAAAAAATCAAATGGTTATCAAACGTGGCTTTAGATATTTCTTTCTCATCGAGAAAGAGGGAGAGAAAAATGTCGATTCTCGACTGGTTTGAATGACAACCAAGACAAGGGTGCTTTTTGAATACATTTCTCTCTCTCTACCTTGGGAAACAATTGCGCTCGTAGTTTTGATATTTTTTGCTTCAATAACAGATGAGTAGATGGGGCTCCTTTCTTATATTTTTAAATATGTGTTTTACTCTTATCGTTTTATTTTATTTTTCCTTTCTATATTTCGGTCAAGATACAAGAGGAGGTAGCTACCCACCAAATTGAGATTGTTGCCAAGGCCTTCTAGGAACTTTCATCGAGACGTTTTATTAAATATAGTCAACTTTTCTTAGTTCAAGTTTTCCAATTTTCTAATGTAATGACTTTTTGTCAAAGTATTAATATGAAAGTGCGAAAAGAGGATGAGACATTCCCTAAAAGGAGAATAATATTTAATTTTGTATTAGAATGAAAATTTACATTTCATATGGAGAATAGGCACAGTCGCCCGGTCTAGTACTATGAAAGCAAAACAATTATGTGGAACAGTAATTAAATTCTGTGAATTTCAATTTTCTTTTGCTTGAGGCCTTAAATTTAAATGAGCGAATTTAGCATATATAAAATACTTGATCTGCTCGTTATTAAATCCCGTCTTAATTTTCCTTTTGTTGATCAGGTTCAGCAGACAAAACTGTTAAATTTTGGGACCTTGAGACCTTTGAGTTGATTGGTTCAGCTGGACCTGAGGTATTTTTTCCAAATGCATTTTTCGTGTCCTGGCTTTTGAATAAATATACCTAAGGGTGAACATTTTTATAGAGGACTGTTTGCTATTTTTTTTTGAGAGATCTCTTATTCTTGTTTCTGTTTCAGACCAGTGGAGTCCGTTGTTTAACTTTTAATCCTGATGGGAGGACACTGCTCTGCGGATTGCATGAAAGTTTGAAGGTAATTTTTTGTGTGCAAATTTCATCTATAGAACAACTTTTTCAATTTTTGTTTTATATTTTTAAAATGGTGCTACTTCATAGGTTTTCTCATGGGAACCGATAAGATGTCATGATGGTGTAGAAGTTGGTTGGTCTAGGCTTTCTGATCTTAATGTTCACGAGGGGAAACTTCTTGGCTGTTCATACAATCAGAGCTGTGTTGGAGTGTGGGTTGTAGACATTACGGTACAATGCATTATTCATACATAAGATTGGCCACTTTAGTCTTCCAGGTTGTTTACGATTCTTTAACTCAATGTAATTTTGTTTCTTTGCCTCTTGCACAGCGCACAGAGCCCTATGCAATTAATAACGTTAACAGATTAAATGGTCGCTCTGAACCTAAATCCAGCAGTAATCTACCACTGCAAAATGAGAACAATACCAAGGCTAATTTGGGTGGATTGCCAGTATCACAAGCTTCTGATCCACTGTTGAAGGAAACTAAAACATTGGGAAGGTTGTCAGTTTCTCAAAATACAGATGTTGCCAAGGATCCAAAACCTTTGTCATGTAAGTAATTGCCTTATCTTGTGTTGTCAGTTTCACTTTTGTTTCTTATTGTTACTTTTTAGAACTACCCTTCCTATTGGGCCAGCATGCAAGTAATTTCCTTATATTTTGTTTTTTGTTTTTTTTTTTGTTTTCATTTGTAGGATTTCACTTCTGTTTCTCATTGTTACTTTTTAGAACTACCCTTCCTATTGGGTTTTTTTTTTTTTTGGCACAGCCTCTTCATTTACTAGAACTTGGAGTATACATCCATGATTTTATTTTTGTGCTGATTGAAGCCACAGGAAATGGACCAAATACTCCTCAAAGGATCGGTTTAAATGCTGGCCCAAAGACTAATTCTGTTAGCTCAGTAACAGTACCTAGTGCAGTGGTACCGAAGAGAAACTCTGTGAAGGCTACTTCAACATTCAACAACCCAATCTTCAATAAATCAGATGTGATACCCGTAATTGTACCCAGGACAAATTCAAGGCATGAGCAGGATGATTCTAGAAAGGACTTTGATGTCGCTGGACGAGCAGTGCCACTATCCAGAACAAATTCAAGGCATGAGCAGGATGATTCTAGAAAGGAATTTGATGTTGCTGGAAGAGCAATGCCACTACCCAGGACAAATTCAAGGCATGAGCAGGATGATTCTAGAAAGGAACTTGATGTTGCTGGAAGAGCAGTTCCAGTACCATTGCTATCGAAAACTACTGATAATAGGAGGTTTCCAAATGGAAGAGATGAAGTTGATAATCCAAGTATCTCTGTCCTTTCTGAATCCAGAGGTTTGTTGAAGGCTGCTGATTTGAGCAACATTGCAGATAATAGGAATTCCTTGAGTGGTATTGGTTCAATTCAAGGAGTATCTGCTCCACAGAAGATTGTGAAAGAAGAAAGATATATTGGATCTGGCAATAATGAAACAGAAACAAAAGAGACAACAGCAAGCTACAAACATGAAGGTTGTGCGTAATGTAGTGTAGTGACCATTTTATATGATCAATTTTCAACTTATGGCAGTTGCTATCTCATTGATGGGTCTATTATCTGATAATTTAATCTTTTGATTTATCTGATTTCATATTTGCTCATACCCATTCAATTGGAACAACTGACCATGTTATGATAGGTTGCTGTGACCATGTTTCATTTTTATCTGGAGTTTTTTTTTGGGCTATGTTCATGATGTCATTTTGCAACTGTCTTTTTTATTTTGACTCGCCAGTTTTGGTTTATCAACGTACTTTTGATGTTCTCCTATTTCTCTGCGCTCATGCTTCTGTGTTACTTCTCTTTGTTCTAGATGAATCTCGAGGGCATAAAGTAAGCAGAGATGCATCTTTTCCTGAAGCTACAAGAGGAGGTATTGTCATATTTAGTTATTAATGAATTTTTTTCCCTTGACAACAAATTATGCCTTACAATTTTTTTTTTTTTTTTTTTGTAATATTTAGGGAGAATGCGTTCACATGTAGATTGGGAGAAAAGAGAAAGAGCTTCTAATTTTAGCCGGCTAACATATAATGCCTCCCCTGGAAGAGCAGCTGCACTGGAAAGTCTTCCATTAAATAACGGGGTATGAACTCATTTGAATGGAACTTTTTTTCTTGTTTAAATTGTGAGTTGTAACTTTCTTGAATTGTGATTGATTCTGGATTATGAAAATAACTTGGCTGAAAAGTTGATGACTAATTAAAAATTTTGGACTCTCACGCGGTCTTACCCTTTTGTCCTTTTGTTCTCTTCTTCAATCTAATTTTTTGACAGAGAGGTTATCGTCGATCTCCAGAGAAGGAAACGGTAGCACCTGCAAGCGATGAGGATACCATAGCAAATGTTCTACAACAACATGATCAATTCATCAACTCGATGCAATCTCGTTCAGCAAAATTGCAAGTAATGAAAACCTTCAATTCTAAACCGTTGCATGCTTACACTTGCAAAAGATTTAACTCTTATTTTACACATTTATCATGTTATATGAATCAACTAAAGGAGTGGTTTATTATTTTGCTAGTATTATTTGTTATGTAGTATGATAAAAAATTTGATATTCTTTTATTAAATTTTTAGCATTTTTTATGGAACATAAATAAATATTAGATAAGAGTTTTTGAAGAAACTTTTTGAGGCCCTACTGCACTTAGAGAACTTTATGAGTTGGCATTGTCGAATCAGTAGGCCAGCCAGTTTTCTTTAAAGCGTAAAAGGCATTATGATGAGATTCCTGACCGCGGCCAGTTTGAGCTTTGAGACTTGCACGTTGGGGCTTTGTTGTCAGTCACTTTCTGCAGTTTGAAGTGTGCACGTTTTTAAAATTATGCGTCTTATTATTTTTGTAGGCAGTCTATAGATATTGGGAAAGACGTGACATTAAAGGGGCGGTGTCTGCGATGGAGAAAATGGCTGATCATGCAGTGAGTTTAATATCTTGTTCTTGTTCTTTGAATTGGAATAAAGTGTTTTTACTATTTTTCTGATTTAAACTGTTCGAACACGGATTCCTGTTTTCTGCAGGTTGCTGCCGATGTAATTAGTATTTTGACTGATAAAATCGAAGTCGTCACTCTGGATATCTGCAGTTGTATTCTGCCTGTTCTTTCTGGGCTCCTTGAAAGTGACTTGGATAGGTCTCATCTCTCTCTCTCTCTCTCTCTCTAAGCTCTCTCACACACACAAAAGTACTACACCAGCAAATTTCCACATTTTGATACAAAATTTTTATGGTTTGCGGGTTTGGAAAACTTATTTTGTAACATCTCTCTCTCTCTCTCTAAAGTCTTTCTTCAAAAAGAGTTTTAACTTGATCTAATTTTTTTCAAAATGCTTTGGTAAGGATACCACTCACAAGAAAACACGAAATATGAACTATATTGCAATATCAATAGAAATTACAATAATCAATAGGCTTTCATGAGGGCTCTCTCCCAAAGTCTCTTACACTGAGACAATACCAAAATCATTCTCCCTTTTTAGAACCAAAACTCTCATATTTATAACCAAGGCACCCCTAATTAATTACTACTATACCCCTTACTATGCCCTTACTCTCACAGCTTTTTATTTGTTAAGATTCTTTTAAAAAACATTTGTGACTATCTAAAATCACTTGAGAAGTTGTACTAATTACTAAACACGACTTTTAAATTAGTAAATTTTCTAAATGTGCTTATAGAAAAAGTAATTTTATTTAAAAAGCAATTTTAAATGAATTTTTGAAACAATAGGTTTTTAGACATCTCTATGGAAATGCTACTGAAGCTGGTGAGGACGTTCGGTTCAGTGATCTATTCAACGTTATCAGCAACATCGTCTGTTGGCGTAAATATTGAGGCAGAGCAAAGGTGTGTTTCCATATTATTTTAGAAGTATTTAGATGATTCCATGTCTTGATTGGTAATGAAAAGTGGCTGTGTAAAATGGACGTTTCTAGGTTGGAGCGATGTAATCTTTGCTTCATCGAGCTTGAAAAAGTCAAGCACTGTCTTCCTGCCCTTATAAGGTACGACCCTACCCTACTATATATATTTATAAATAATTTCAGAAGCATGGCATTTTTACCTTCCTAAATCACTCTAAAACTCTGCCTCCCTTATTAAACATTTTTTTTATTACATATAATAATTTACTTTATTTATTCTTGAAAAGGATAAAGTTCACGGAAAATAATGTCTGATATTAATTATTTAAAATTAATCATATATTCGTAATTACATAGTGCTCCTTTTATTGTTTAATATCTCAAAAGTTAAGTATTAGTACTATTCAAAACAATTATATTAACTCCTTATTTGTAAACGTTAAAAAACACTGTCAATGCATGTTTTTCATGTCACAAAATTGAAAGTTTTGTGACGCGCATATATACTTAAAATATACTAAAATTACTGAACCAGAAAAGTACCAAAAAGCTGAAGCCTTTCCACTTTGGATCTTGTTTCCTTATTAAATGTTCCATAACTTGTATATTTATTACTTGGGAGGGGACAGAAGGGCAAAACAAAACAACACAAGAAATATATGGACATAATAGGGATTCTGAAAATAAATAAAAGGTTCAATTACAAGTTTAATTAGTTCTTAAACTTTTAGATTTGTGTCGATTTGGTCTTTAAACTTTAAAAAAATGTCTAATAAGTCTTAAACTTTCAATTTTGTGTCAAATAGTTCAAAGAGTATCTAATAGGTTTCTAAATTTTCAATTTTGTGTCCAATAGATCTCCGAATTTTCAATTTACTTGCTACTTTTGCATGTTTTTCTTTTCCATTTTTCTGCCCTAAACTTTGATCAGCATGTTTTCTGTTTTGCCTCCCTAAACTTTTGCATAATTGTCGTACCTCATTTTTTTTTTTGGCACAGAAAAAGGGGATCGGTAGCGAAGTCAGCACAGGAACTGAATCTCGCTTTGCAGGAATTTCAATGACATAAAAAAGAAAAAATAAAGGAGTAGAGGACTTCTAATATCCTCCACTTCTGGGTTGCTTTGAGAGAGAGAGCTTTCAATTCTGAAGATTGAAACACTCCTTTTTCATATGCAACGATCTGAAGGTGGTTGGTGGGGTAGGGGGTTTTCTTTGACAATGCGCCATTTTTCCACATTACTCATGTTCTCGTGTTCGAACCTACCGTCTTCTCCTTCCTCCTCCTTTGGTTGATAGTAGTCAAAGTAGAGGGCATTTTATTGACGACTGGCTAATTAATTCTGCACATACCGAAACAGAAAAAGAGCTAATTGTAGGGAGTTTGCTTCGGTTTTGGAGAACCATCAATTTCATAAAGCCACCTTTCTGAGTGGTGGTGGAGTTGAGTGAGTTACCTTACCCTAACCCACCCCAAAACTACCTTTCTATCTATCTTTCTTTCTTATGGCTAACCTTGTGTTCTACCCTTCCTTTTTCCCCTAATTGTTGTAAACCATCTCATCTAACTCAAACTTGTTTCTGAGTATTTTGTTGTGGTGTTGTGTTTATATACTTTCCCAAGGAGCAACCCTTCCACCATCCCAATTAGTCTCTGTCTCTGTGAACGGAGGGTTCTTTCTTGTAATAGCAGACAGATCAATCTCATGTATGTCACACCAATTGATTAAATTTAAAAAAGGTTCTTTCTTCGGGCTTTTGAATGATTCTATACTTTGTCCACCAGGAATTTCCAGTTCTTATAAAGCTTGCCGTAAGTTGACGACTAAAAGTTATGCTGCGTGTGCAAAGTGAAATTCTTTCGCCTATTGCATCTTTAATACCCTTCTTATGTGTTATTGCATGAACCTCAACTTTGCCTAAAAATATGTTAGTGAATTGATCTTCACATTGGTGGTACTTGGGGTGTCTTTTGTTGTGTTAAAATACAGGCATTGAAAAAGTCATTAACAAATCTAGTCAACAAGTTAACAGGGTTAAATAAACTTTTGTAAACCAACGGTTTACAGATTTTTCAGAACTATTTAAAGATTAGAGATTCAATTGTCAATTTTTTAAATTTAGGGAACAATTCTTAAATTTAAAGATTAAAAGTATACTTTGTCCTTTGCTTTTCGATACACATTGAAAAACTGTTTTTGGGCTGGGCACCTTAAGAATGATGAATGAAATTGAAATCAGCCAGAGATTGGAACGATGGAGCATGACTCATATGTTTGGATTGGTTCAAGAATTTTTTTTCACACAAATATGAGGTATGAAAATTTGAACCTTCGACTTCAAAGGAATGAGTATGTTACCATTGAGCTTTACTCATATTGGCTTGAAAAACTTGATTGGGAATATCATGAAAATTTCAAATGGGGGTGCATAAACAAAAACTTTGCTAAGAAAAGGAAACTTGGGTTAAATTTCAATTTACCTTAAAAGAGGGTAATGATGGAATACATTTTTATAAAATGGCAAGAATTAAACCTAAATTGTCTGTAAAAAATTGGTTTTAAATTATCTGTTCATAGTCTTCAAATGATCTTTTTGCAGATTTACAAGTATGAGCAAGACTTGTGTACATCATGGTCTGCCTCTATCTTTTTGCAGCCCACTCCAACCAAGAAAAAATTCAAAAATATTAAAAAAAAAAAAAAAGAATTTGCCACATGAGAAAAAGTGAATGAACTGGTGAGCTGCAAAAAGATAAGTGCACCCAAGGATGCACCCAAATTTTCTCTTTCGAAGAATCTCACGACCATGAGAATCCGATCTTTTTTTTTTCTTAATTTGTACATTCATTTTTTAGAATGAGTCCCTGGTTTACTACATGGAAATCCTTGATTTGTGGGAGGATGGTCAATTACCTTTTTCCTTGCTAGTCGATTTTTTTATACTTCCTTGCGAGGCATTATTTTTCCAAACAAGTTAAGGTGGGTATAAGAACCCCCCCCCCCCCCCCCCCCCCCCCCCCCCCCCCCCCCCCCCCAAAAAAAAAAAAAAAAGAAGGAAGATTCTCACTTTTAATTGGAATTCCCTTCCTTCTAGGGTGGGCGTGTGGGCTAATTTTCAATTTTACGAGTGCAAAATTCTCAAACTACTTGATCTAAGGCTAAAAACTTCCTACTATTCCGGCGGAAGTTTAGATAAAAGATGAAGATTTAGGAAATCGAAGAGGCATTATATACAATACACCTAGATTCTAAAGAAGTTAGATTTTGAAATACTTGTACCCAAACTCGGCGCTGGTCATCCCTTCTTCCCAATCGCCCATTCGACGTCCCCCAAAAACCACTTGTTGGATGCCTAAATATCTGCAGGTCGAAGTAAAAAATAACAAGTTCCTCAATTAGATAAGTACCTGAAACTTTACAAGTATTTGTCCAGAAATTGTCGATGAGTAAAATACAAAGTTGACAACTCAAACTTACTCTGAACTTAGAACAGTCAAGCAGTTCAATAGTACATCAATGGCGAGATGATCAGACGTACCGAGGTCAACCCTGCCACACATTATCATAACTTGTTTGAATTCCATATTGAGAAGCATACAAATTAACATTGAACAATGGAAATACAAATTAATTTCAAGAACTCTTACCAAACTCGGCCCCAGTTGTCCTGAAACTCAACATCACTGATATCATGAAATGATGACTGCATCACTTTAAACCCTTTATCGGCATCATAGAGAGGATTGTACTCCATGGATGAATTCGCCAGCTGCAATTATTTTGTGGTACAAGTTTGAATAATAATTCAACAAAATTTTTATTCCAACTATTTAGCAATTCACTCAGCAGCCATAGCTTCGGTCCCATTAGGTCATTAAAAAAAGGTGTTAGATACTGACCACCTAACCAGGTTGGTTTGGCCATCCGTTTCTTTTGACACAAAGTCAGCAAATTTTTTTGGAGAGAATAGAATTTTGTAGGATATATAAACAGCCTTCAAATAAATCAAATTCATATACAATTGAACGTTCATATATATATATATATATATATATGAACGTGTTTTTTACATTGACCAAAGTCCGTTTTTCAATAGTCTGAGGGGCATATTGTTCCAGAGGACACCAAAACTAGAGTGCCTACTTTCAACCATATAAAGCTGGCAAGACAATTAAGTAGTTGTGTGATACATTCATCATGTAAATGTTATCCCCACACGACAAAAAGTCACATGTAGAAAATATTGAAAACACTGGCCAAAAGGCCTTCCCTCATTCCAATATATAAGTAAAGAAATTAACTAAAGAATTAATTTATAATTGCGTCATAGGTGAAAAAAAAAAGACATGTAATTGACTTCAGATCATTAGTGTAAGGCACTTTAATGAAGTATAAATCAATTAGGTTCAAAGATATATGAAGTAACCTGCAAATTTGAAGAGTTAAAGGCCCCCAATCGACCCATGACATACCATGACTGGATAACCTGCATGGTTACTTGTAATGTAAGTAATATGGACTACAAGGAAAGTTAAGAGTCATTCAGGGATGCACAGAGAATGGAGGGAAAATGGAAGATGGTCATTTTAAAAGTTTAAGCAGGTCAAGGAAAAGAATGATTCTGACAAAGAAAATCATTCTACGGCAACAAGAATTAACTTACACTGCCAATAAGATCAACATCTCGATCGGATGGTGATCCAATCAGCTCAAACCATATGTAGGAATCAAGAGGATTGAAGCTGTGCAGAAAAACAGAGGGAAAAAGGATGGTCAGTATCTTAAAATGGTAAAGTTCGAACGTCTCAAAAGTTAAATGAACAATTTGTCACCACATCAATGATAATATGAACAAAAAAAAAATGAACAATTTTCACTTCATTAGCAGCTTAAGGATGGCTGAAAAATTCCCAAGACATGTAGCGAACAGGCATAGATAAATGTAAGTGCGGAAAAAACAATGGTTAAACTTAAAAATCAGTTAATCAAGAAACGAGGACAAAATCAGCAAGAGGATGCTTAAAGATGTCAACAAATGTATAGCAGAACTCCAATATTCCTGTATCCTGGGATTGTTCAGTTCTGAACTGGCCAACTACAAAATTTACCAAAAAGAAGAAAAACTTGATTTATGTGGTTTTAAGTGATTCTATAGTCATTGATGTAGAAGTTTATCATGATCCAACATTTCAATTAAGGCCAACCTTTCTATCAATATATTTCAGATAGTTGACTAGTACACACTCATGAGCGAATAGATAAATAAATAGCCAATGCATATTCCCATCCTCTAATTAGCTCAGAAGACAAGAAAAGCTTCTTCAACCATGATAGTGCCCGTAAAGCAGTATCCAATCATTATTTAACGTACCAAAAAAATGTAAAAGAACATAATCAAAAAAAATTTGACTTGCACATTTGGGAAACCCAAAGTTGAAACTAAATCCTATCATGTATGGATTGGAAGCCACAATAAAAACTTATTCACTTGAAATACAGCTGCTTTAAAAAAAACTTGGTGAACTAGTAGAAGCCAGGACTTAACACCTTTCGGGTCTTAAACGTTTTCTTCAAAACAGATTTGAAACCCAAGCAATTGAGAAGAACAAATTCATATTTAATGAGTAATGGTCTATTGCAAGAAAAAATGGAATTGGCAATGGGGTGAAATCTTTTCTTTTATGAAGGAGAATTCAGCTTTGATTTTGGCACCGGAAATGAGGTTATACTAGTGTGGACAAAAAAGGACAGTAAACAAGTAAGGGGCTATTCATCGAATAGATTACTCTCTAAAGCTGACTTTGAAGGCAAGGATGGAACCCGTTTCAGACTTTTGGAAATCTCTACCCTTCCTCCGAACTCTCTCTTCAACCTGTCACAACCACATTGGAAGATGTAACTATGCACAAAAATAAGAAAATGTCATTGTTTAACGGGAATTGCATGAAAAAATTAGAAGTTTTTTCTCAAGGTCGATACCTCAGAGAAAGAAGCTTATTCTGTTCATCACTTCTATGTGAATGCAAACATAGACAAATGCTCAAGACATGAGATTCAGATTGGTTTTGATAGTCTAATAAGAAGCTAATGGCTTGTGATTGACAATAGATGCGAAATAAGTTTAGAGATATTTCTATACAAATTATTAGTCATATGAGAAACTTCTCCAGAAAAATGTTTTGAGATATTAAATTCAATCTTGGAAGAACATAATATAAAGAGCCAATACTAGAATATAAGTCAAATGAGCAGCTTATGAAACGGCAGCTAATAAAATAGTTCTGTTGATTATCCAGAAATAGCACTTTCCAAGTTTCCATGATATCACACGCATCCATGCACGACAGAAAATGTCGGATCAACAAAACCATATTCAATTATATTTTACAAGATATATACCGACGCTCGTAATTGCGAGAAGAAAATAAGGCGAATCTTATTTTCTCAGACGTCAATCGCGAATATGCTACAAACTAGTTTCAAGCATTTTGTTAAGGTTTCTTGTCGCTCAAACTGAAGTGAAGAAATCTGAACAATAAGTTAGAAAAAAAACGCACAATCAGAAAGGTGCAAACAGAAAATGCCATAACGAATGAGCAAGAACAACAAACCGATATCGAAAACAGATGAAGAAGATGAACATTAGCCAAACCGATATACCTTTTTCCTCATTTCCTCTGGATTGCCAATGCTATCGCCAAGAACAGCGCGTAATTCCGCATCGTTTTTGCAGGCATCTTCTAACACTCTGTCATTTTCCCGCCGTTTCCATTAGCAATAAAAAACAGTGAAAAGAACGCAACACACAATCATACGGAGCAGAGAAAGAGATAGAGAGAGAGACTTCGCCCAGGCAGGGTAATTGTGGAGTCGATCGTGTTCCCGTTTACGCTTCTCTTCACGAAGCTTAAGCAATCGACGACTTCTAGCAGAGGTTCCAGAGCCCTTGGCATCAGTTGCAGTCGGTGTAGAAGTACTCTTGGCATCGAACTCAGATTTGTGGCCGTTTTCAGAAAGCATTGCACGAGAACGAAGTGAAATTAGTTGAAATTCACGGTTTGAAGTGACAGATTTGAGGAAGATTCCTGGATTAGATGGAAACTTGCAACTGGAATTAGCATTTGGAAAAGCCAACCCTAATCCCACGCCCTCGAACACGGACATTTTCTTGTTCTCTCTTTCCTTTACCAGCTTGTTCTTCAGAAACTCTCGCGCTAATTCTTATGAATGATGATATGATTCCCCTCATTCGCAAACCAATTTTGAAATTACAGTTATATCCATTCAAGGCGCTTTTATAATTTCCTATCACCTGCGATTTCTTTTTTCCAATTTACCTTATCAGTTATAACTAGAATTTTTTTTAACAGTAAAAATCAATTTTGACCCTTAAACTTGTTGAGTTGTATAAATTTTCTGTAAACTTTCAGTTTCATCAAATTGTACCATAAGAATTGCAATTTTAACCTCAAACTTTAAAAGTGTTGCAATTTTAATCTTTTAATAAATTCTCTATCCAAATATCTTTAAAAGAAATTTTCTCTTATGCGTTCAATGAATTATAAAATATATGTATGATATGAAATTGATAAAATTTTAGAAAAAATGACATTGGAGCTAATTTTTTGGGTTAAAATTTATGAATTTTGGCAAAGTTATTTAATGATTAATTTGTGCATTGGTCAAACTTATTTTTATGCAAAACTATATTTTATTGAAATTCATGAGTTTATGAAAATTTTTACACTATTTTTTGTTAAAATTAGTAGGCAAATTAGTAGAATTTAAAATGAGGGTGAAAATTGCAACATTTATTTAAGTTAAGAATCCAATTTGATGAAATTGAAAGTTTAGGGTCCAAATTGATACAACCTCGCAAGTTTATGGTCAAATTTGGTTTTTTTTCTTTTTTTTTTCTTGTTATTATTATTTATTTATTTTTATCCGGATTCTATTTGCCAACCTTGTTTTTTTTTTTAATTTATTTTTTTCTTAAAAAAGCAATAGATATCTTATCTATTGAGCTATGCTTGAATTGACCAACATGAAGCATAGCTCAACTAATTAAAGCATATGCCCTTGATCGAATATTTGATTGCTCTAATAGGAAAAATGAGAGAGTTATATGAATAACCAGATCATTTAGTGGGATTGTGAAAGAGATAGATTATTATTTAATTTAATGAGGTATAAAATATTCCTCATTATAGCTTATCGAGTTGATTCTTTATTTAGATTGGATCAATTTTGAGATTTTTATTGAAGTAAAATGTGTGAATATGACCTGACTTAGTAAATCAATTTTAAATTTACACTCGTAATTTCATCAAATTACTCCAAATTCAAATAAGTAATGAAATCAACCCTCAATTAATTAAATTCTCATCTAAAAAAAACTAACTAAGAACACTCTTATGTTTGGACAAAGTAAAGAGAAGTTAGTAAGAGAATTGTGCTCGAGAGATTGGTGAGAGTTTAGTCAGAGAAAATCTAGAACTCTAGAAGACCTTATAGATAATGGGAGAGAGAACAATGAATTAGTTGAAGGGTAGAAAAGGATTAATGAAAGATGTGTGTATAAAGGGAAATAAAAGAAAGAAATTATTAAGAAACAAGTGTGAACTTATTCATATGAAGTATGTGTTAACAAAGTTGGCAAAATTGTGAATAGGAAGTGGAATGAAGCACAAATGTATTTCTTGTCTAATGAGAATATTCCAAACCCAGAACAATTATAAAGTTCCTAATAAATTAGAGAAAAGGGGGGGAAAAAAAAGGCCAAGAATGTGGTAGCATTTGTTCATCCACCTTGAAGAAAGAAAGGCCACTTCTCATACAAATAAACATGTAAAATCTCAGAAATCAAAGCATAAAGTGGAAGGACCATGTAGCTGAAGTAAAGACAGTAATCATTCACAAGAACATTGGCAATTTTTCCCATTGGGCTTTTAATGGGGAGAGAGAACATACATCTTACAGTCATGAGAGTCTACTTGAGCAGTAAGTTGATGTTGAACCACCTGACTGGAGTGCTGTTGTAGGAATGAATAATCAGTCACAAAATTTTGGCACGAGTTCGATGTACATACATAGAAATAATGCACACCTTTTCAAGTGAGTCAAGAACAACGTTTGAGAGCAGTACTTTTAAGTGAAACGGTTTTTTTTTAAGTACTAATAATGTGTTTACTTCAGAATCATTCCTTTCAAGTATTATTAGAGTTTTTAAAAGTACTTCTTACTGTGTAATCTAAGGTCCGTCCGTTTAGTTTAATTTTTCATGTGTTTAATTTTGAAAAAAAAAGTCATTTTAATAAAAACTGTAGTGTTTGGCAACCACTCAAAATGAGTTTTTAAAAAATGAGGATGAGAAATAAGCTATTTTGAGTGAAACACTTGGAATCAACTTTTAGAAAAAGAGTTTACAAGTTTTTAATTTAGAATCTCTCCCAAATTTTCATGATATATGAAAATGACCAAAATATCTTCACACTATTGCCGCTCATCGCCGGCGATAATCTCTGGCAACTACCGCTAGTGACCATTTCCGACAACCCCTCTGGTTGTGGTCGGCAATGGTCGGCCAGTTATAGTATTTTAAATATAAATTTGAACTTATTAGTTTATAGTGTTTAATAGTCGTCCTTTATGGTAATTTAGTATTAATAAAAGTATTTTGAGTGTAGAGAAATCAACTTGTGTATAAAAACACGTTTTAGAAAATGTAACAAAACATATGATTGTTATAATTTTAAACTGTTTTTATAAAAAATGTTAAAAAAAAAATGCATTTTTGAAAAACAATTTTTTTCACAGGCAATCCAAATGTCATGAAAACTCTGAAAAGTGCTTTTAATTACACGCTTCATATCTTACCTCCCATAAGTCTCGAGCTGTAACAGTAGTTGATGGACGCAAACCTATAGCTGACCAACATGCAGTGATATTAGCTCTCCAAAAGCCTCTGTTCCATAGAACCACAGCGACTCTTTTACCACTCAGTGGCCCTGCCCAAACCTGCATTGTTTTTTTGTGTAAAAAATTTCAGAGTAAAGTAAAAATTTTCCTCTTATTTTTTTCGTCTGTCCTTTTGTTTTCTTTTGGGATGTGTTAGATGATGAAAAATTACCTCAAGATCTCCAAATTTATAGACCTTCTTCCCTTGAACTCCAAGATTATCTACTTGGATAAAAAACTTTTAGATGGGAGCATAATGTCATATTTGGTTTATGATTAATCTTTCCATTTTATTGAGAGAAATTATTTCTATGTTTGGTCATCTTTTCACAGTTCTCTATGAATTAGCAGAAACAGTTTGGTTTTTACTTACCCTGATTAACTGCAATAACCTCTTTATTACTTAACAACTTCAAGGTGGTGATGTCCATTGATCTGATGTCACATCCAATCAGCAAAGGGGCCTTTCACATATGAAGAACAGAAAGGAATCAATTATAACTTAATAAGATACTTAATGAAGTGCACAAAATTATATACTCAACTCAACCTACAAATCAAGCAACAGATGATATTCAAAATCCTATCTTAATATGGTTTTCTGACATGGTTAAGTTATTTAATGAACTTGGATTCCAAAGCTGTCTTTAATACGATACAAGAAATAACCTCTAACCTAAAACCTAGATTCTGGAAAGTGTTACTCAATGGTACTTACTTTTGCCAGTGCCCAAATGCTAAAATGAGAACGGTATTCTGCTGTTGTCATCCCTCCGTTCCCCACTTCAAGCATGTCAGGATCTGAACAAAAGAAATTTTAAACCAAGATTATTTTCCTTAGCATTTATGAGATTGTTGTACAATCCATAGAGATTAGCCAAGGGGAAAGAATTTTGAATGCATAGAAAAAGCCATTTAGTCATAATCATAAAAAGAAGCTATTTTGATAATAACTATGAATACTCTTTATATTTTACTTTTCCTTTCAAATAGTTTTCCTCGGACAAGATTGTTTAAGGTTGAGTTAAAACAGTTGGTCGCTAATGGCAGAAGTAGAGATCGTCTAGCCCTCTGTTCAGAATCAGCATTGGAGTGACTTCTTCAATCATTATCACTCTTTAATTAGTACTGAGAGATATGAAAAGGGGCCAAGGCCAACCGTCAAGGGTACGTGTTTAATTTTCATATTGAACTACAATTATGAATTTACCATTCCATCCTCCAGGTTTAGCATAAGATGCCCATTTGTCATTCTGATCGGCAATAGTTGTCATGCTGTACCATTAAGTAGCAGCATCAGTTTCTTGCTAAAGAAAGTATTTTGGACTTGAAATATCATACTTCAATGCAGGAATATTCATAGATAGGGGGAAAAAAGAAACTAATCAAATAATGTAGAGAAATTTTTTGAAAATGTTGCATGTTTCCTGAAATGATGACAAAATTTATGCTTACTACCTATTCCAGTTATCTTGAATATCTGATGTCGTTCTCCAACTATTTCCTACATTTACTGCCCAAGTTGCTGGATCTTCTTGTCCCCTAAATGAAGAAAAACTTAAGAAAGGAACTCTGTCTGTACTCTAGAATGAAGAAACATTAGAGTAAAATATAGCAAGTCTGTCTTCTAAGAAAGATTGCTAACCATTCGCATAAAGAAAAAAGTATGGATCTCCCAGATTGTTGTAAAGCTTTAGTCATCTTCGGGTACCTGTACCCCTGGGATTGTTGCAGTTATTGAAAATTTTGATAATTAAACATAGAAAGCTGATCCTACCTTTCTTTTGGGCTTGTACCAGTATTTTCACAATTATCATACTTCAAGTAATCGATCCCCTATACAATTGTGTACATATCAGTTTCTATGTTTCTGAAGGGAAATATTTTAAGACTTAAAAGAGTGTAGAGCAGCAAAAATACCCATGAGGCAAAAGTTTTTGCATCTTGTTCTTCGTGACCGAGGGAACCTGGCATCTTCTTACTGCAAGTCTGGATCCTGAAGAAATTATATTAACTTGGGTAAAGAAGATCTTACTAAAACAGGGCTGATAATGGAATTGTAAGCCAAAAGTAGGAAAAAAAATATTTCAGCAAATAAAACTATCAGCAGCATTTTGATGAACTGCGACAATGAAAATGAACGAGGAAGTTGTTTAAGCAGATGTGATGAGTGTATAAACTTACCCAGCATCGGAGTAAATTCCGAGCTTGAGCCCTTTTCTATGAACATAATCTGCTAGGGCCTTAATACCAGAAGGGAACGTCGAAGCTTTAGCAACCAAATTACCCTGAAAAAATCGATGGAATCTTCAACGTCAGACTTCATCATCTAATGCAAACATAGAGATTTTCACAGACATCCGAGAAAAGAAATTGGACAGTGAAATTTACCTTAGCATCTCTATTCAGTTCAGCCCAACAATCATCTAACTCAGATAGAAACAAGATCAATTGATATCAGAAACAGAAAGCATAAAGTTGAACAAACAAAGAACTGTAAAAAGAAAGAAATATAATCATCACCTAAATTGATATACTCATATCCTAATGCAGCAAGGCCTCTGGATACCATTGCATCCGCTTAGCAAAAGAAATAGGATGTGTATCTCAGTCACTGTACACAAATCCAAACTGAAAGACGCCTTCAAATCAAAATATCACCTGTTTCCTTGATTAAATTCTCGTTTATATTACATTGAAAATGGTTCCAGCTATTCCAACTGTGCTCATTACAAAAAAAACCGAAGCAACACATTAAAAAAATCAGCAAACCATTTCCAATCGAATCGTCAATAAAACAATATTGAACGAAACTGAGCAGATCGACAATTAAACGAACAGACTACATTACATTCAATCTGATCGATCCTCCTGAGAAAGAGACTAAACTCATGATCGTAGCATAGGACTTACCCCATCGGAGGAGTTAGAGCGAGGCCATTATTGAGGAGAACTCTCCTGGTGGAATCAGAATCAAACTCAGCGGCAAACAGCAGAGGCCCCGATCGAGTCGCTCCGGCCACCGCACCGCCATTGCCGTTGCTAGTGCTACCAAACAAGAACATCCAGAAAAGGACGGAGTAGAAGAGAACCATAATCGAAGCTGGAGATGAAAGCGGGAACGAGGGAAAAGCCATGGTTGACGGCTGTAGCCTGTGATTGAGCATTAATGGTGAATGTACCATTTACAGAGTAAGTTTTAGATCAGAACTGGTTGATTCGTTACCTCAGAGCATTGAATTCGCCACAGATACAGGATTTGGTAATGCTTCTTCACTGCACAACAAACAATTATGGAGAAAGTGCGGTCTGTCCATGCAGGCCATCAATGGGGGTTCCACCATAATTAAGAACACAGCAAACTTGGCGGTACCCCAATAATTGGAAATTTGCACACAACACTCATTTTCACTCACCATGATGCCATTTGACCCGTGTTTTGAAATTAATGATATATAACATTTTTCGTACTCTGAATCCCGTCCAAATTACCGTGAGGGCATCGTACTCTCACTCTTGCTCTAACTCTAGCTCTCTAGTTCTCGATCTTGCTCTCGCATATGTTAGTAATGAGTGGTCCTCATCTGGAGAAAAGAAAGAGACATGGAGAATCGCTCTCTAGTTCTCGCTCTCGCTCATTATATTAATGAGTGGTCAAAATTCTAAAGAAAAGAAAGAGACAAGGAAAATCGCTCTCTAATTCTCGTTCTCGTTCTCCCTCTAGCTCTCATTCTCGTTCTCGCTCTAGCTCTCGTTCTCGCTCTCGCTCTAGCTCTCATTCTCGTTCTCGCTCTCGCTCTAGCTCTCATTCTCGCTCTCACTCTTGCTGTCATTCTCGCTCTCACTCTAGCTCTTCTCCTCTGACGTGAGTTTTTCTCGTCTCTTTTTTTTTTCTCTAGATTTTCAACCACTCATTTGAGCGAGAGCAAGAGAGCTAGAGCGATAGCGTTTCAGCGTACAAAAGCTTGAACAAGCAAGACCGCCTCATATTGCCCTCATGTGTAATTTTGTGCATATTGCCACATCAAAATTAGTCATATTTCATTATTTTCAGAACGCAAGTCATCAGTCATTAAAAAGTTGGGAAGCTGGTCATCCCTACAAAAACCTCATAATTCCATCGAATTACTTTTTTATTTTTTATTTGTGAGAGAGTGTGTTTTACTTATTTGGACTATATATAAAAAAAAAAAAAAAAAAAACAGGTTGCACTAGATATGTCCACGCAGTGGGGCGGGAACGGGGATGGCTTCCCTATCCCGTCCCGCCCCCATTTGAATCCCCATGTGACGTCCGAGTTTAGAAGGGGTACATGAAAGAACTGACACCACATCGGAATGAGAGATATCCTTAGGCTATGCAAGGCATGGTTAAGAAAAAGCTTAAAAGAATTGATAGCTACTACCTATACCAACAAGGTGCACTTTTCGTCCATGAATTTAACGAAAAAAAAAAGCCTTCAAAGGTTGTTTTGAAACAAACTTCAAAGTTCAAGGGTTAAAATGAAACTTTTCAACATTCAGGGATATAATTGAAACCAACCTCATAGTTCAGGGGTATTTTTGATAATTTAACCTAAATATTATTTTCACCTATGAGTTACCTTGTTTTGTTATCTATTTTTTGCATATGTTTTCAAAAACCAAACCAAGTTTTGAAAACTAAAAAAAAAAAAATTCAAAAACTTATTTTTGTTTTTGGAATTTGGTTAGCTAAGAATTCAAATGTTTTCTTAAGAAAGATGAAACCAATAGTAGAGGAATACAATTTTCAGAAAAACTAATTTTCAAAACACAAAAAACCAAAAACTATGGCCCCGTTTGATAACCATTTAATTTTTGAAAATTAAGCTTATAAATACTACGTCTTTCTATGTTTTCTTATCTACTTTTTACATACGTTTTCCAAAAGAAAATCAAGTATTTCAAAAACTTGTTTTTTATTTTTAGAATTTGGTAGAAACTCAAGTGTTTCCTTAGAAAAATGGAAATCATTGTAGAGAATATGAATATTGTAGAGAAATTGTGAGAAAACAAGTATAATTTTCAAAAATTAAATAGTTATCAAATGGGGCTAGAGACTATATTTACAATTTAACCAAAAGTTAGAGCTAAATTTCAAAAACAGGAAATTAAATATCAAAAGAGAAAACTGGATACTATAAATGAGTCATTTTAAACCATAAAATCCCTCTTTAAAAGACTAACATAAGAGGTTAAAAGTTTAGTGGTATTTGTAAAAAATGTGCCAAAGGGTTTTATGATTTAGAAATTGGGCCCAAATCCATGTGTTCACACGTGATTTCAACCAAGAAAGAAAAATGAGACACGTGTAATGAACTTGAATTTGTATTAATTTGAGCTTAGTGGAGTACAATCTCTAATATTTATTCCTCTAATTATTTATCTCTCATGTACAAATGTCTTGAGGGCTGAAAGTTTGTTCTCGAGTGCACTTGTTGGTCTTTTCTGATTGGCCTTTGGCTTCTTGATCATTGGATCGGCCCTTGACTTGTTGATCCTCTTGAAGAAACGATCGAAGTCTTGGAGTCTTGTACGCTTCAAATGTTTTCGACTTGTCTTCAAAGATATTTTGGTCTTTAAAATATTAAGTCTTCAAAGCGTCTTTGGTCTTCGAAGAGTTTTCAGTCTTCAAGGAACGTTTAGCACCTAAAGACTCGTCTTAGAGGGTCTTTGGTCTTCAAAGAGGGTTCAACATCTAAGGACTTCAAGGAACATTGAATCATTTAGCACCTAAGGATTTGGCCTTCTTTGCTCTCAATTCTCTCTGAGTTTTCTGGAGAATAAAATTTATGAACCCCCAACATGAAGGAGAATTCATCTATTTATAAAGCTTTTTATGGCATGTGGGCTCAGGCTTTAGTAGCATTAGGCTTTAGTAGCATTTGGGTCATACCATGGACTTGAGCTTTAATTGGCTTTGGGCTTGACCATTTGGATTTGGGTCTCATTTAACTTTGACCCAAAACCCATATAACCAATTATTATATGGTCAAATGAAGACATGTGGCACTTTAATTCAGAATTTGTCAATTTTTGTCTTCAAATTAAATTTGGGACACATGTCAATTTATAATTGGTCCCAAATTTAATTATTTGTAATTTTTTTTAATTAATTTGGCATAATGACGTGACAATTTAGGATTGGTCGAAATTTCTCTGTCATCACCATGAAATAAGTTTTATTTATTTATTATTGTTTTTTTTTTTTATATTTTTGATGTAAGCATGGATAAAACACAAACACTTCTTCAACTCTAATCATAAACATGCAATTTCCAAAAATAATTTAAAAATCAACAAAAATCATTAGAAAATTTTGAGAAGATAAAATGCACGTGGAGAAGATTTGAATCTTGGAAAAATTATTTCGTTTATGGAACTTTTTAATGATTTTTAGAACTTTACCTGGTTTAGTTTTAATAATTAAAAAAAAAATTGACAGATCAATAGAATTCAAACTGGAATTGGTCATGATTCATATAATTCTCAAGTGGAATGACATGAAACTCTGCTAATTCTAGCCAAAATGGTATGATATGAAGAAGTTAATAAAAATAAAAAATCAAGAAGATAACAAAATGACCTAAAATCAAGTGGTAAATAAACAAGGTAACTTACTCCCTAGTAAAATATTATTGAAGAATTCCTATAACCCAAATCTCCCTAAATGGCGTTTATCTCCCCAAATCTCTTTTACAACTTTTGTTAACTTTAAAGATTTTTTTTTTTAAGAATTTATTAACAACTTTCTAAAATACACTTCCGTTCCAAAAATTGAAAAGAAATATCTTTATGAAAAGAGTTGAAGAACTATTTGTGTTTTAATCCATATAAAAAAGTTGGTAAAATAAATTATGAGAGTTAGACCTTGCATATAATGAAAGATGTTAAAAGTGTAAAATTACATATACATTATATTTTTGCAAAGTAAGCAAATTGACAACTACACCATATTTTTATTAGTCAACTGATCAAATGTGTCGAAGACCATTTAGAACTATTTTCAAAACTTAAATGTCTAAAAATGTCACTTTTGAAATTTCATGACTAAATAGACATCATATTTTAGACCGACAAGAACTCAAATAGGAATAAACTCAATGATTATTAACTTAAAATTTATTTCTTTCCCTTATACTATAATATAAGAAAAAAGAATGATGCGATGAGCAAACTGTCTCATGTCATTCTTTATTTTAAGGTTAAATTACAAGTTTAGTTCATGAATTTTAAAATTTGTATCTATCAAGTCATCGAACTTTAAAATTGTAATAGATCTATGAATTTGTAATTTTGTTTTTCTTAAGTCTAAGAAAAGTGTATGTTAATTTCTTAAGACCCTGTTTGATAATATTTTTTTTTTAATTTGATTTTGATTTTTGATTTTTTATAAAAACAAAAACAATATATGTTTTATAATTTTTTTTCAGAAAACAAAATAAATCTAATAACTGTTCTTTTTTCTTTAAATTGAGAATTGAGTATAATATCAATAACTAAATTCATTATAAGTTAGGAGGGATCGGAAGAAAACAAATGCCCCGTACTTCGTTCAAAAAAAAATCATTATAAGTTCATTAATTCAATTTGAAATTTGGTGGGATAAAGGATAATAATAATTGAATTAAGGTTAAAATATCATTTTGGTCTCTCTACTTTGGACTTTGTTTCATTTTGGTCTCTGTACTTTTAAATGTCTAATTTTAGTTCTTGTACTTTCAATAAAGCTTAAAATTGGTCCCTATGACAAGTTTGAAGTTAATTTTTATCAAAATTGGTTAAATAAGAATAATAATTTTAATACAAAAAAAAATACATCATGTGAACATACTTCCAAAATTTATAGAAGAAAAGCTAATAGAGACTAACTTTTTTAAGAGAAATTAACTATAAACTAATAGTAAGAATCAATTTTAAGCTTTATTGAAAATACAAGGACTAAAATTGGACATTTGAAAGTACATGGACCAAAATGGAATAAAGTTTAAAATACATAGACTAAAATGGTATTTTAACCTTGAATTAAAAATTTTAAGGAAAAAAAACTTGAAAAAATTACAAAATCAGTCAACTAGAAACTAAGGCCCCGTTTGATAACCATTTGGTTTTTTGTTTTTGGTTTTTAAAAATCAAGCTTGTTTTCTCCAAATTTCTGTACAATGGTTTTCATCTCCCTTTATGAAGCATTTGAATTCTTAGCTAAATTCTAAAAACAAAAACAAATTTTTGAAAACTATTTTTTTTAGTTTTCAAAATATGGCTTAGTTTTTGAAAACATTGGTAAAAGGTAGATAACAAAACAAGTAGATCCATGAATGTGAGTAGTATTTATAGGCTTAATTTTCAAAAACCAAAAATCAAAAACCAAATGATTATCAAACGGTGCCTAAATTGGCAGTTTTTGCAATTAGCCTTTGGTTCCCGGTTTGAATAGATTTGCAAATCAATTTTGTCCAATAATTAAAAAGAAGAAGGAAAAAAAAAAAAAAAAAAAAACTCATAATTGGCGGTAAATTTTCAAGTGAAATGCTTTCGTTCTGCGAAAAAACTCTCTGATCGATCATCTGCAGCTTCTTCCATCTCCATCATCAAAGGTAATATTTATATTTATATTATATTATATTCTTTGTTTTGTTTTGTTTCCTTTTTCTCTTTCGCATTCCGATCAGTTTTTCGATTTTTTTTTCTCCTTTTTGCGCTTTCCTCATTCCTTGCAGTTTTTCAATTACGATCAATCGATTGTGTTCACTCTTTCTTGTTTCCACTTTCAGTTTTCAATGGATGCCAAGTTCTTGACTTACAACGATCTTGTGCTTCGAAGATCCGATTTACATAGTTTGAAAGGTCGTAACTATTTGAACGACGACACCATCATCGATTTCTACTTTACCTATCTCTACGGTACCAATCTGGCGAAATCCTCAGATCTTATTGGTTCCGATATGTATCTCGTTTTTACTAGCCAACACTCTTGATTGGGATATTTTCATAGCCACAATCGAATCTCTAAACCTCCACGAAAAGAAACTCATCTTCTTCACCGTTAACGACAACTCTAATTTCTCCTCTTAAGGTGGTGGATCTCATTGAAGTCTTGCTTGTGTACTGTAGAAAGCGAAATTTATTCATGCATTATAATAGCCTTAACATGATGAACTACGAATCTGCTTTCTCCCTCTAAATAGATAATTTTGTTGATATGTAATCATAGCAGTTCTGTTTATTGATTCAAATGTATATGGATTGTATATTGAAGATTAATAAAATCCTTTGTTTTAGCTTGTTATTTGTATGACCCCAGTGTATCTTGTTTGATTGATATTAATTTCAAGTTATTTTCGTTTGGGTCATTGTAAAAAATACAAATTTTAAAGAAATTTAGTTCTCATAGTTATTTTGTTGTTGATTAGTTAACCGATAATGTGACTTTAGACATGTGCATTAGTGGTTCACATATGAAATGGACATATATTGGATGAAACGAATATCAGGTGAGTAGATTTTAGGTTGTAGAATAATAATTACAAAAATCAAAATGGTTATTTTTTAAAAGTTCATAGATTCAATTAGAAAATTTGAAAATTCAAAATCAAAATGTCTATTTTTTATTTTAAGTTTAAGAGCTAAAATAGATCGTTTATAAGTTTAGAGACCAAATAGAACAAATGATTGGCCCCTCTAAAGCTTCAACTCTAGATCTGCCCCTGAAATTAACTACCGAATCATCTTTCCATTAGTCAATTGATGATCAAGTGAGCCTAACCTTGGATCATTTAGAACAATTTTTAAATCCTAAAGGACTAAAAATGTCACTTTTGAAACTTCATGACTGAATAGACATAAAAGTCAAATAGGCTTATAAACTCAATGATTATTAAATTGGAATTTATTCCTTTCACTTATAATATTTTAATAAAAAAGAAAGATCCATGCCATGACCAAAATGTCTCGTGTCGTTCTTTATTTTAAAGTTAAATTACAAATCAAGTTCATGAATTTTTAAGTTTGTATCTATTAAGTTGGCAAACTTTAAAAAGTGTAATAGATCTATAAACTTTTAATTTTGTGTTTAATAGGTATTGAAATAGATCTCTAAAGTTTCATTTGATAACTATTTGGTTTTTAGTTTTTAGTTTTTGAAAATTAACGTTACAAACACTACTTTCCTATGAGTTTTTTTTTGTTTTGTTATCTAACTTCTAAAAATGTTTTCAAAATCCAAACCATGTTTTAAAATCTAAAAGTTGGAGGGGTTGATTTTTTTGGTAATTGAAAAAGATCATTTCTAATATTGATTTTTTTAAAAAAACAATAACAATACATGTATGATAATTGTTTTTGTTTTCCTTAAAAAAAAGTAAAAAATATGTTCGATCACTATTTTTTTAAAATGAGAATTGATTGTAATATTAATAACTCAATTCATCAGGGAAACAAATGCCCCTTCTCATTGTACTTCAATTTGAGATTTGATGGGATAATAATATAATAGAATTAAAATTTTTAGAGGAAAAAAAATCTGAAAAATTGCAAAACTGAAAATCAAATTGGCGGCAGTTTTTGAAATTTGGCTTTGGTTCCCGGTTTGAATAGATTTAGAATTTAACTTTATCCAATTAAAAAAAAATCCTTAAAATCCCATAATCCCAACGGAAACGCAATTTGAAAAACTGCCATTAATATCATTCAAACAAAAAAAAAAAAAAGAATTTTATTCACCTTCCATGGACATCATTCAATCTACATTTGAATCAATAAACAAAACTACTATGATTACAAAAAAAAAATCAACAAAACAATTTATTTAGAATTGGTTTCTTCTTGCTTCAATTCCGAAATAAGTTGCAACAATTCAAAACGCATATTGGACTCAACATATTTACAATTCACACTTCGCATCACATTAAATGATCCACAAATCTCATCCTCGCTTAGAAATTGATCAACATTGAAATAACATTCACATATCACTCTAGCAATTTCCATCACGTACAGTCCGCAATCATATCCATTCCTTTGTCGAGGCGCGCGACAATCCATGAACTCAGCTGAATCATAACTGATGTAGCTATTCAGAGATTCATAGAGGGAGAAAGCAGATTCATAGTTCATCGTGCTAAGGCTATCATAATGCATGAATAGATTTCGCTTTCTGCAGTACACAAGCAGGCTCCAATGAGATCCACCACCAGAAGAAGAGAAATTAGAGTTGTCATTAACGGTGAAGAAGATGAGTTTCTTTTCGTGGAGGTTTAGAGATTCGATTGTGGCTATGAAAATATCCCAATCAAGAGTGTTGGCTAGCAAAAACGAGATACTCGTCGGAACCAATAGGATTTCGTCAGATTGGTACCATGTGGAGAGGTAGGTAAAGTAGAAATCGATGATGGTATCGTTCAAATAGTTATGATCTTCCAAACTATGCAAATCGGATCTTCGAAGCACAACATTGTTGTAAGTCAAAAACTTCGCCTCCATTGGAAACTGAAAGTGGACATAAGAAAACATGAACACAATCGATTGATCAAAAACTGCAGAGACTGCAGAAGAGAAAAAGGGAAAGAACAAAATCGAAAAACTGCAATAAGTACGAAAATAAAATAGTATTTAAACCAAAGAAATTAATATTACCTTTGATGGAGGAGATGGAAATTAAAATAGCTGTGCAAATGATGGATCAAACGAAAGCCTTCCGCAGGGAATTTGTTAAATTGCAATTGCGTTTGACAAAGCGGGAACCGAAGGCTTTAAATAGGCATAAATTGAGTTTCCGATTTCCGTTGGGATCAGGAGATTTCAAGTTGTATCTTTTTTTTGATTGGTCAGTTAAATTGCAAATCTTTTCAAACCGCGGGAACCAAAGCCAAATTTCAAAATTTGCCGGCAATTTGCTTTTTAGTTTTACGTATTTAAAATTTTGTTTTTTTTTTAATAGAAAAAAAATCAATTTTTATATCTAAACTTGCACGTTGTATTAATTTTTATTATAAACTTTCAATTTTATCAAATTGCACCCTAACTTAGATAAGTGTTGTAATTTTAACCTTAAACTTGAAAAAATAGTAATAAGTTTTCATTTCAAAATTCGTTAAAAAGATATTCTCATATATTTTCAATGAATTATAGACACATATGTATTAAATTTATGGTTTTAAAGAAAAACAACATAAAACTAAATTTTTATTTAAGGGTTCATTTGAGCATTAATCAACTTAAATTTGTGGGAAACTTGATATTATTAAAATTAGTGAGTTTACGTAGATTTGTACAATGGTTTTTTTTTATTAAAATTAGTGAGTGAATTTGGAAAGATTAAATAGAGGGTAGAACTTTAACCTTTAGGGCTTGTGTTGGGCGCTGAGTGGGTTATAATAGTCTTAAGGGATTGGTTCTAAAGGGTTCTGAAGCCTGAGAATCAAAAAGCTGTGTTTGGAGAGATTAAAAAACTGTGTTTGGGGTGCAGTGTTTTGAATCATGGGTATGTGCTAGTTTTTTTCCTCTTTTTTTCTTTAGCTGTTTTGTTCTCTTATTTTCCTCTTATTTTTTAAGTGGGGTGTTTTGTGGTTGAATCGCCATAATGGTCGCCAGGTGGTCGTCAACGGTAGTTGTTAGGTCGTCAGGGTGATCGCTAGAGTAGTCATCAAGGTGGTCAGGTTGTTGGGGTGGTCGAGTCATCGGAGTGGTCACTAGGTGGTTGTCGACAATAGTTGCCAGGTGGTCGAGTTTTTAAGGTGGTCGCCAACGGTGGTTGATGGGTGGTCAGGTCATGGGAGTGGTCGAATCACTAGAGTGATTGTCGGATGGTCGTTGGCGGTGGTTGCTAGGTGGTCAGGTTGCTGGAGTGGTCGAGTCACTAGAGTGATTGTCGGATGGTCGTTGGCAGTCGTTGCAAGCAGGTCGAGTCGCTGAGGTGATTGAGTCATTAGGGTGGTCAGGTTGTTAGGGGTGATTGGGTCATGGGGGTGATCGTTAGACTGGTCTCCAGAAATGTCATCAGAGTGGTTGTTAGAGTAGTCGTCAAGGATGGTCGGGTCACTGGAGTTGTCGTCATTGGCTGTCATCGGGTGGTTGCTGGACTTGTTGTGCGAAGTGGTCATTGACAAATGGAAGAGGAAAACGTGGCACAAACCCCATGGAGTTGCATTATTGCAACCTATGGGGTTGTGTTTCAAAATCAAGAGTTTTGAACACCTTGGCCCAAACATTGTTTTGGATTTGAAATCCAAACCCACCCAAACCTAAAACCAAGAGTCAAATTCGATGAAATTGAAAGTTTAGAGTGTCAGTTACTGTTGAACTATGATCTCTTTTGCCATATTAAGATCTTTTGCCATATTAAGATTTTCTTGCTAAATAAATAAAGATGGAAGAAAATGCTAATTTGATTTATTAACGAATACACGGTGATTATTAACCTAAAAAGAAAATATTCCAAACTGAACAGATCCAACATCAACATATTACACCACGAAAATTAATAAGTTGAAAAAAAAAATGACAATCTCTTCCTAAATGGCTAATTCTAAAATTTGGATTTTAAATCCTCTTCAAGAAATTGGGGTCAAGATGTACATTTTGCATGAGTGGGCTTCCAAAGTGTGCGATATATTGCCCACAAATTGCTTCTCAAATGTCTTATGCTGCAAAAATCACCACCCACACAAAAAAATTATGAGTTATTTATCAAATCCAATTCAAAATAATATAGTCATAACATTTTTATATGGCCATGGGTTCAATATCACGCGAATCGATATTTTCATTATATCATAGAAAAATCGACAAAATATAACTAAAATATCAACAAAATATCACTATTGTGGACATACTATTAATAATAACTTATTTAAAAAGAGTGAAAAGCTTATTTGTTAATTTAAATATATTTTTTAATTTTTTATATTTATAATTTAAACTTTGCAACAAGTTAATGGTATTATACCTTTGAAATCAGTATTATTTTCAAATCCTTGATTCTATAGTAGAATGAAAATAGGCCATTTGGAAAAACAAATTAAATTGAAAAAAGAAAGAGAAAAAAAAAATTAAACAACAACAAAAATAATAATAATAACCATATGAACTTTGAATCTAAAATAAAAGTTGGACAATTCCCATCCCTAACAAACCCTGTTTTTTAGACCAACTTTAGAATAGCTTGTACCTTCAATTTTAGATAAAATTTCAAAAACACATTCAAAAGTTGCAAAAGAAATATATATAATAGAATTGTAGGTAGGCCCAGCCCATGAAGCCCAATGGGCCTTTGTGAACATTACCTCCCAGAGATCTCTGGCTTGAACGACAGTGTCCTGAGGGACGCCGATGTCGTCCCAATGGGCCGTACCCGCAATTCTCCATTCCCCTCGGTTCACCAGCAGAACTGCCACTCGGTAACCAGATAAAGGCCCGGCCCAAACCTGATCAATTTTTACCATTATATATAGAAAAAAATGAAACCCATTGGATGAGAAAACAATGCATAATTTTCAAAAACCAAGTTATCAAACGGAGCCTTAACAATAACTTTACTATAAGGACTAATTTTAAGATTTTATTGAAAGTACTTGGGTTAAAATTGAACATTTGAAAGTACCAAGAATTAAAATGGAATGAAAGTCAAAGTACATATACTAAAAAATGGTATTTTAAAAAAAAAAAAAATTATCTTTCCTTGGCTTTAAATTAAAAAACTTTTTTTTGTCTTTTGTCAATTTTAGTACCTCTACGTCTCCTTCACTTCTAACCTTCTTTGCTTGGACGCCAAGAGGATCTGTAATTTGCGCAAAAAGCAATCAACTTTTAGTAAAAAAAATTATAATTCCAAAAAAAAAAGTAATTAAATTTACCTTGGTTTACAGCAATGACCTCGGAATTTCCAATTATTTCCATTGTGTCATCAGAAATGTCCCTCAGATCATTGCCCAAGAGAAGTGGAGCCTGTGGCCAATTTATTATTATTTTTAAATAATAAAGAATAAAATTATAATTATGCACTTAAAAAAAAAAAAGAAATATGAATGAGGATTTGACCTTGGAAATGGCCCATATGCTGAAGTGGACTTTGTACTCTTCTTTTGTCATCCCTCCATTTCCAACTTCAAGCATGTCCGGATCTGAAAAAACGAAAACAAAATTTAAAATTTAAAAAAAAAAAAAAGCTTTTTAAAAAAGTACTTTTCATTATTTATTAATAACTTTTGTGTTTTTCAGATTAAAAACTAACCATTCCAACCGCCAGGCCTTGCATGCTCTGCAAAAGCATCGTTCAAATCGGCTCTACTCATCATACTGTTAAAATGCAATATTTTGAAATTCGAAAATAAATTATTCAATGAGATTTAACTAATAATTATGTAGTTAAATATAAATTAAATCTATAATCCAACCTGTCCCAATTGTCTTGGATATCCCTTGTAGTTCTCCAGCTGTTTCCCACGTCAGCACCCCACAAAGCAGGATGCATGTCACCCCTATTTTTAACATAAGCTTAGGAAATAATTATCATATTACAAAGTTCGATTAAACAAAAGATTATAATATAAAGCATTTGTATGATTAAATTAAGAAATATTACCATTCGCATAGCGATAGGAAAATGGGCCGTCGTGCCTTCATCAGAGCTCTAGTCATTATGGGATATCTTTAAAAAGAGAAAATAAATTTAATTAATATGGGGTTTTGCTTAACGAAAAAATCTCTATTTTTGTGTTAAATTACTATAATACCCACCTCTCCGTTGGCTTAATGTTGTCATTGTTACAGTTATCATACTTCAAATAGTCAATTCCCTGCATTAATTCATACATACAATACACTTCACAATCAACATGCATTACATTTATGATGACGTGGACAGGGAGGTGGAATTTTACCCAGTCAGCGAAGGTTTTGGCGTCTTGTTCTTCGTGGTAAAGGGAACCGGGCATGGTTTTACTGCAGGTAAATGTGCTGGAGGGAAATTTCACCGTGGGGTTAAAATCGGAAAAAAGGAAGATGAAAGTGGGTGAAAGGGGAGTGGGATTTACCCGGAATCAGAGTAAATTCCAAGCTTTAAGCCCTTGTTGTGAACGTAATCTGCTAGGGCTTTAATTCCAGATGGAAATGTGGCCTTTTTTGGCACCAAATATCCCTACTCAAAAATTAAAAAAAAAAAAAGAAAAAAAAAGAAAAAGAAAACATAGAATAAAATGAATTATGATTTATGCTCTTTTTTTTTTCTTTTTTTTTTTTTTGTTTAATAGGACGAAATTAAGAGAGTGATTTACATCCACGTCGCGAGTCAACTCAGCCCAGCAATCATCTAAAACGACAGCGTTTTGAGTCAGATAAATTAGGGTATTAAAATAATGTAAAAATTTAGGAAAAAATCAAATTTAAACATAAACTTGTGAGTTTGTATCAATTTGGACACAATGTTGTAGTATTTACCCGTAGTTCAAAATCCGCTCACTAATTTTAATCAAAACAAGTGTAAAAACCGTTAACTCATTAATTTCAATAAAATAAAGTTTTACAAGTTTGACCCATATACAAATTAACCATTAAATAACTTTTTTAAAATTTATACATTTATAATTACTGAGAAAAAAAAAGCAATTAATTATGTTTTATTTAACCTATGTTGACGTGGACGTATCCGAGCTTGGAGAGGCCAGTGGAAATGAGAAGATCAGCTGTGGAAAATAAAATTCTATTAATAAATTTAAGAAAATGTTTTTAGAAAACAATGAGATTGGAGTAAATAAAGGGTGGTGGTAAAACGGCACCGTTTTGTTTGACGATGGTTTCGTTGATGCCGCACCGGAAGTGATTCCAACTGTTCCATCTATAAAAGAGAAACAGATCAATAGAAGCAAACAAGTTTCAGAAATTGAAGAATCGAAACGGAGAATTGAAATTAAACGGAGTTGGAACCCCATGGGAGGAGTCAAGCCGAGGCCATTGGCGAGGAGATTCCGTCTGTTTTGAGGATCGAGCTTGCGAGAAGTGGCGGAGGAAGACGCGATCAGAAGGCAGGATATCAGAATTGAAGCAATGGTGAGTTTCTCCATTTGATTTGAGGAGGAGAAAGAGGAGTTTTACTGTTTTTGATGATGACGTAAGGAAAGAAGGAGGCGGTGGAGTTTGAGGTATAAATAGAGAGGGATGAGGTTTAAGAGAGATTTTTGAGAAGTTAGGGTTGGAATCTGATTCTGATTCTGTTTGATTTGAATTCGAATGAGAGAGAGAGAAAGAGAAATAGAGAGACGAATGATCGTTGTGAGTTTTACGGAGATCGTCAAATGGAGGTTGAGAATTTTTCTGTCGAATTGCTAATGGCCATATGGGTTAGTTGCGATTTTCGGCTTTTTTTTTTTTTTTTTTTTTTAGTTCAAACAATTGAGAATGGGATTGAATTATCCACCTTTTACGTAATAATTAGTGGTTGGCACAGTAATTGTAGTAATTAGTATCTTATCTAGTTGGAATCATTAAAAATTACATATTGATATTAGAGACGAATATATGTCAAATACGACTGAACTATACACTTTGGCAAATGAACTTATAAGTTTGTAACATAAATTTTCATACTATTTTCTAAGTAATCACATTAGCACAGAAACACAAATTTTTTTTTATTCAAACTCTTCTTTTCATATTATTTTCTGAAAAACAAACTCGACTTTTTTTCATTATTAAATAAAGTTAACATATAGTAATTATGTTAAATTATAAAAAATATCCTTGAACTTTGTACTTTGTTTCAAAAATATCCTTGAATTTTTAAAAGTTTCATTAATATCTTTAAACTTTCAAAAAAAGTTCAAAAATATCATTACCGTTAGTTTTGGATAGAATCCGTTAGTACTTTATTTCAAAAATACCCTTAAACTTTAAAAAACTTTCATTAATACCCTTAAACTTTAAAAAAAGGTTCAAAAATATCCTTACCGTTAACAAATGGACATAAATTGTTAGTACCTTGTTTTAAAAATACTCTAAACTTTCAAAAGTTGCATTAATATCTTTAACCATAAAAAAAAAAAAAAAAGTTAAAAAGCCCTTACCATTAGTATATGGACGAAAATCATTTATCTACACCCCATTAGCTTCCTCTTCTATTTCTTCCCTCTCTTGATTTGCTTCAATCTATGGCCTAACACTTCTCAATTTTTTCTCTTTCTTTTTCAATACCCTCTTACTCTCTTCTTCCATTTTTTAGTCTCTAAGACTACCCCCTTCAATAAAGCTATGTAGACTATAGCAAGAAGAAAGGAGAATAATGGAACCACCAAAGGATCTTAGGACTTAAATGCTTTAACAAGTTTGTACGTTAGTAATTTGAGTTAGTACGTTTGGATTTAATACACAAAAAGAGACACATGTTTAGAATTTGAGTCATAATTTTGAGGACATTTAGTGAGAGGGAAAAGAAAGAAAATATATGCATTATCAAATTTGTAGCATATGAAGATTTTATTAATCATTTTTACAGTTCACTTTAGTCTATTTGTTGTGCTTAGTTAAGACGGTCCCCATGATTGAGAATTGGACAAATGGAGGAAAAATGAGAGTATCTATATGAAAAGAAAAAAAAAATGTGAGTATCCATATGAGTTGTTTTCAAATTGATTTTTTTCCAACTCAAGATAACTACATTGACTATTTGAGTGTTGAGATTTCTTATATTTATGAGTGGGCAAGAAGAGAGTAAAGGAAAAATTTCTAGTACTACGGGAGTATCATACTCCTTTTGTTCACACTATGTTTTAATACTAGTGAACCCCACATAATTTTTGGTGGACTCCACACAATTTTCAAAAGGATGCTAATGTGGCAAGCAATAAATAGGAGTAGTATGGAAAATTTTTCATACTATGGGAGTACTAGAATTTTTCCCTAGAGTAAGAGGGTATTGAAAAAAAAAGGAAAATTAGAGAAATTCTAGGCTATAGATTAAAGCAAATCACGAGAGAGAATACATATAAGGGGGAGATAATGGAGTGTACATAAACAGTTTTCATCCATATATTAATGGTAAGGGCATTTTTTAACTTTTTTTTTAAAGGTTAAGGGTATTAATGCAACTTTTGAAAGTTCATAGGTATTTTTAAAACGAAGTACTAACGATTTCTATCCATTTATTAATGATAAGGGTATTTTTGAATTTTTTTTTTTTTTTTAAGTTTAAGGGTAGTAATGAAACTTTTTTGAAAGTTTAGGGGTATTTTTTAAACAAAGCATTAATGGTAAGGATATTTTTGAACTTTTTTTTTGAAAGTTTAAGGGTATTAATGAAACTTTTAAAAGTTTAAGGGTATTTTTGAAACAAAGTACAAAGTTCAGGAGTATTTTTTATAATTTAGCTTAGTAATTAATTAAATACTTCAAAATAAATGAATAGGAAGATGATAATGTAAAGTTTAAATCATTGTTATTTTTTATTTTAATTAAATTATAATAAACACCACATCTCATATGAGTATAACTATATAAGTTGCATTGGAGAATATGAAAAGAAATTAAATTACAATAAATGTCATCTCTCAAATATTTATATGGGTTATAGGCTTTAAATATTTACATGGGTATAGGTTATATGGGGTGAGAATGTGAAAAGAGATTAAGTAATTAATATTCATTTTATTTTACATTTTAATTAAAATTTTAAATTAAGTAAAAGGAAAAAGTTGATATGGAGCTCTTTACTTCCCAATTTCTTGATGAAAGGGTAGATTTTTTCAAAATGTGGTTGTCTCAATTGATAAGATAATGTTTATACAATTCTTCGAGATTGCATGAGTTTGAAGGCTAATTTTCAAATGATAGGTTTTTTTCCATGTAAACATAAATTTTAATGTTTTAGCTCATGAGTGCTAAGGAAGGGTATAATTGATCAGGTGTCTATTTTATGGTTATCTTCATTTTCAGAGTGGATTGTAAACATTCTGGAGAGTGAGCTTCATGTTTGAGATAATGTTGTGGTAGCCAATTCGCCTTTGTTCTAATTTAATATATTTCCTTCAAAAAAAAAAAAACATGGGTGGGTGAAGGTGTTTTTAAACTAGCCATTTATTTTTTTTAATTAAAAAGAAGATAATTTAAGAAGAACAATCTGGGTATTATCTTAAAAACCAAGAATTATAGATAGATTATGATTAAAATTAAGAATATAATTTATTATTAGTAATTAATTGTAAGTGACATTTTGTAAATTTAAAACTGGATAAAAAGATAACTAGTCTAAAAATATTTTTCAAATATGGTTGTTTTTTAATAGATTATAGATAACTTATTTGGGCTAACAAAGATTAAAGGATCTTCAAAATCAATTACATTGAAGAGACTTAATGCTGACATTTTATTTCTCTGTCCTCAAACTTGCAGCAGAGCTTCAAAACAAAGCATTTTACAAAAATGTTCCATAAATCAAAACACATGGGACCTAGTGTGGAGTGATGCCCAAAACCTTATTTCTTGCAGTGCCAACCAGGTCCAAATGTGGAATTTATGTCTTTAACCTTAAGAAATTGGCTTCAAAATATACAATTTGCAAGCATGAGAATCCACAGTTGCTGTCAAATTTGCCACAAAAATAGTCTTCAAAGTAGTGTGCTGCAAATTTTCACACACAATCAGATAATAAATACATGTCATTGAAACATAATATACATGAAAGTTTGGGGATGCTTGAAAATTACCTCCCAAAGATCTCTTGCTTGAACATTACTGTTTGGAGGGATTCCGATGTCGTCCCATTGGGCAGTGATCGAGCTGCGCCACGGGCCACGGTTGAGCAGCACAAGTGCTACTCGGTAGCCGGAGAGAGGCCCCGCCCAAACCTGAAACAACAGCAAACAAATGGATGTTTTGCTCTTACTTGTTCTGCAACAAAAGGATCATGCTCTGGCAATAGTATCACAGTGTTGGATTTTACCTCTAGATCACCTTCGCCTCTAACTTTCTTGGCCTGGACGCCAAGGGAATCTGTTTCGGGAATTATCGAGCGAAGTTGATGAGATTGAGAAGCAAGTAATAACATCTATGACAGAAGGAAGTGTAATAATCATGTATTTTATACCTTGGTTAACTGCAATGACTTCTGTGTTAGTAATGATCTCCTTTGTTTCTTTTGTTAGATTCCTCAAATCACAACCAAGAAGAAGGGGAGCCTGCAACACCACCCCACACGTGCTATATTAGCAAACAGGCCTTTCAATCTCCAAAAAGATACAAGGGAAGGAACATAAGTTTTTGCTGCACAATACCTTGGAAATGGCCCAAAGACTAAAGTGGACAATGTACTCATCTTTAGTCATCCCTCCATTACCAACCTCAAGCATATCAGGATCTGAAAACAGTTTGCAAGAATGATTAATCAATGTGGCAAAAGATACTCAACGAGTAATGATTTGGTTCGATGTGGAGAATACGCTACCGTTCCAGCCACCGGGCCTTGCGAGATCAGCATATACTTCATTGAGGTCTGCTCTAGATATCATACTGCAAATGCAATCTCCAATGCTTTAGTACTTCAGTTTCAGATGTTAAAGTATTAGCAACTAAGCATAATTTTCTTTGAAATGATACCTTTCCCACGAATCGTTAATGTCGTTGGTAGTTCTCCAGCTGTTTCCTAACTTATCGCCCCACAAAGCAGGGTGCAGGTCTCCCCTGCAGAACAAAGCAAGAGAGGAAATATCATAAATGAGAATAGACAAGGAACAGTTTCATATGACTAGCCTGAGTTGGGGATAAGGAGTTGTCACCATTCACAAAGGGAGAAGAAGATGGGGCGCCCGGCCTTCATCAGCGCTCGAGTCATGACCGGATATCTGAAAAAGAAAAGATAATCAACAGGCTGCTTCATCTTTCAAACCACCACATATGGACAAACTGAAAAAAGAAGTGAACTGATTGATTTGTGGTTGTAACGATTGCATTACCTAACGGTTGGCTTAATGTTACCATTGTGGCAATTATCATACTTCAAATAGTCAATCCCCTGCCAAGTAAAACAATGTGCATCAACAACAATCTTCCAACTGGAAGATGAACAAAAAGGAAAAGAGGAGGAAAGTTTGCTTTAATTTGGAAAAACTTGATAATAAGAATTCCCTGTTGTTCATACCCATGAAGCAAAGGCTTTAGCGTCTTGTTCCTCATGGCCAAGGGAGCCGGGCATGGTTTTGCTGCAAGTAAAATACCTGCACAGTTGCATGATAATTTAATGCGTGGATATAGTAGATCGACTTTACATATAGAGAATGTGCAAAGAAATTTGAAAATGTTGAAAATTTAATTTTATACTATATTTTTCCGTTTTTTTTCCCTGAATATTTTAAAATTTTTAATTCATCTTTCATGTACAAGTCATTAATGTCTCAACAGGCTAAGATACATTTGAGTTGGAATTATCTTATTAATTTAATAAATTAAATATGTAAAACCTATCTATTTTACATACTCTGACCCCTAATAGGTAATAACTTACCAAATTCATAAATAATTATTATTACAAAAATTAAATTCATTAAAAATACCTAGTGTGCCGAACAATGAGTGAAGTTGAAAAAATTAATACATAAACATAAAAGATAAATTAAAACTTATCAAAATTAAGACGTGAAATGGAAAAATAAAATATAGATTATGCAGTTGAAAATTATCGTTACCCAGCATCTGAATAGATTCCAAGCTTAAGACCCTTGGCGTGAACATAATCTGCAAGAGCCTTCAAGCCAGATGGAAATGTCGATTTCTTCGGCACCAGATTACCCTGAAATCATATTAAAAGAAGTCAGAATTCTCAGAGACATAAAATCAAACGGTTTACATGCAATCTTAAGAAAGAAGAAAAAGAAGAAAAAGACGGATAAGAAATTACCTTATCATCACGAGCTATCTCAGCCCAGCAATCATCTAAGAAGAAAAGCCAAATATCAGATAATTTACCTTTTGAATCTTGAAATATAAGAGAAAGAGAAGAGATCGGCCCATACCGATATTGACATATTCATATCCAAGCTTCGAAAGCCCAGTGGAAACCAGAGCATCAGCTGTCAAATAAGGTCTTTTTGTCATCAATCATTATTTAATGTTTGAGTGATGAAGTAAAAGACATTGGATAGTGAAATTTACCAGTTTCTTTAATCATTTTTTCATTGATATTGCATGCAAAGTGATTCCAGCTATTCCATCTGTCCAACAACAAGGAATTTTCAAAATTAAAATCAGAACAGTTTCACTTTCATCAACAGTGTTCTGTGTTCCTCCAATCGGATATTAGAAAGAAAAACTTAATTAATCCAAAAAGAGAGAGAACTCATCTTGCTAATTGAATGATGAAAAGGACAAATACAGAGACGAATAACTAGAGATTCGAGAAGTGTGTGGCAACTGCCAATAACGTCAAACCTTTCTCCTAGCCTTACGAATAGAAAAAATAGCAAAATAAAGAAAATCTCCTAGGACACTGTTTGCCTAAAATTTCCACAGAATAAAAATCAGAAGTTTGAAAGAGAGAGATGAAAAGTCGAAAATCTAATTGGTTCAAAAAGAACTACAAATTAACATACAAAATACAAATCCAGTTCAGTAACCAACATCATCTGAATAGAAAACAGAGAATATGCATAAACAAACTAAAAACCGATCAGATTGTAGCAGATCGAAGCACTCACCCCATCGGAGGAGTAACTCCGAGGCCATTTGCAAGCAGATTCCGCCTCAGCAACTCGCCGTCGGCGGCGATCTCCGTCATTCTGGAAGAGGCCGAAACACTCGCCACCATTACCGATGAGAACACTAAAACAAACGCCGCCATTGCCGCTCCTCTGCAGTAACCCCGGAGCTCCATTTCTCCACTTCAAAGCTCTCTCACTATCACTCTCTCTCTCTCTCTCTCTCTCTCTCTCTCTCTCTGAGAATCGCTTTGGTTCTTCGTCTTCTTCAGTATGCGCAGGGTAAAAAATTGAAGTTCTGATTTTAACGATCGTGGATAAGCCACTTCGTGGGAGTGTCAGTATTTATAGTGATTTCTGTACTGTAATGGACCGACTGAATTTTATTTTTCGATATTCCGAAATTGCCCTTCCCATGTGTCTCGAATCGCTGAGTCAGATCGTTTTGCTTTAGTGGAAATTTGGGATTGCAAATCATTATTATTTTGAATGCGACTCTCCGCTCTTCTAACTTTCATATATTTTTTTTCATGGGATAATTACAATTACAATTTACAACTCACATTTTCAAAAAAAAAAAGGCATCTTTTAGGAATTATCTTTGTTTTTAGAATATATAAATTGAATATTTTTGTAATTTATAGAATCTTAAAAGTATATGCTTCTTCTTTCAAATACCTTATCTTTAATAATTATGTTGATTAATTTAATTCCTAAATTTAAAATTTTCAAATTACGTCTTGAATTTTGTATTGAGATTCTATATAATATGACCTCTATTTTTAATATAGCTGATTAAGTGATGTCATGACAACAAATATGAATTACTTTAATTAATTGAGTTATGTTTGGATTTTTTTTAGTTAAATAATGTATGTAAAAAGATTATTCGATATGACTGTCACTATAGGGCTATCTCACTCCAAATCTTTGGATGCATGGTCAAACTACAATTTTTCTTTCTCTTTCCTATATCTGATGGTGTAAAACTATGATCACATTATTTCATCCTTCTCAAATAAATTTTCAACAAAATATGAAAAATTATTGGAAAAATAAAGGGATTAACAAATTATTAAAAGAAATGCTTGAATCAAATGGATAGTTACATGGTTTTTCATCTTCTCCTTATTCTTCTATTTTTCTCTACTTATTTAAGAAAATGATGTGATAATTTTTCTTGCTACTTTGATAAGATTTAAAGAAAAAATAGTTTTATTTAGGTGATTTTGAGTTGGTTTAAATGAAATCAAATAAAAATAGTTATAAATCACTAACATATGATCTATATTGATTAACTTATGGAAATTTAGGGTTTAAATTGATACAATTATTAGTTTGGGGTTTTAATTAACCAACTCCCAAAGTTTAGAGTATAAATTGATTTTTCCAAAATTATTTAATGTAGCAGCTATAATATGGTTGTTCCTCTCCAAATATATTTTTTTATATCTTAAGTAGTTAAACTATATTTAAATTGGCAGCTACGTACTGGTGAACAGAGAATGATTGAGATCTAAACTTGAAAACAAAGAGCAAAAAAAAAAAAGGATAAGTTTGAAAGTAATTTATTGCGAGCGTCTGAAATGGGAAATGAGAGAATTATTTGAGTAAATTTATCCAAAATATTAATTATAAATATCGAAAAAGGAAAAAGGAAAAATGAGGATAAAAGACAGCAAAAAAAAAAAAAAAGAGGGAAAGCTTAATGCCCGATTGATGTGGAAAAGGGAAAGGAATCTGATTATTTGATAATTATTTAATTTTTTATTTTAAAAAATTAAGTCTATAAATATAGTTTCACCTATGGTTTTTTTTGTTTTGTTATCTATTTTTAACAACGTTTTCAAAAACTAAGTTAAGTTTTGAAAACTAAAAAAATGGTTTTCAAAAAAAAAAATTTGTTTTTGAAAATTGACTAAGAATTCAAATGTTTTCTTAAAAAATATGAAACTACTGTAGAGAAATGATGAGAAAACAAATCACAATTTTCAAAAATCAAACAGTTATCAAACGGGACCTAAACAATTGGATTGATCTAATTCATGTACAGATTGAGTTGGGTTGAGTTTAGTATATGTGGTTTGAGTTGGAAAAAATTACAACCTAAATAATGGTTAAATTAAAAGTTTAATTAGTCTTTAACTTTTCATAGTAGTATCCATATTTAGTCACTTATGAAAGTTTATAATAAATCATCAAACTTTTAGAGTTTGTCTATTAGTTACTATACTTTTAAAAATATTTGATAGGTTGTTGTAACTTTTAATTTTATGTGTAATAGGTCATTAACGTAATTAGCAAACTAGGTAACAAGACAATGTAACTTGTTCCAAATTAGTTTGCCATGTTACTTTAAATATTACAAAGGCAATAAGACACTTAAACTTCCCTAAAATTTGTTTCCTGCATAATCCTTAAGTGATAAAATTAGTGTGTTACATAAACATTAAACTAACGATATATATAACATAAATTTATAAGACACAAAATTGAAAGTTCAAAGACCTATTAGAAGTTTTTAAAGTATATGGATCAAATAGATAGCTTTTAAGTTCAAGAACAATTAGAATTCTTTTAAAGTAGATACTATTGAAAGTTTAACAGCCAAACTTGTAATTTTACCCCCCCCCCCCCCCCCCCCCAAAAAAAAAAAAAAAAGGTTGGACTCGAAAAGTCCTTTAACCCAACCCAACTCGTAAATAAGTGCATTACAAAACCAACTTAATCCATAAAATGTCAACTTATTTGAAGAACATTGATTAAGTCATCAAAATTCTTTTAACACTCCTACTTTTTATTTTTTTTTAGAGTTCACCAACAAGTGGGGTGGAAATTCAAACTCACCATTTAATTGGAGGTATAATTCCTTAATCAGTTGAGTTATGTTTAGGTTGGCTCATAAGTTCTTGTTTAACAAGACGACTTTTGAAATACGACAAAAGTATGCTTTTCATAATAGGTAAATGGTTAAAACATATAATTTACTTCCTAGCATACACACATTTTCAATTTTGTCCCAAACATTTGGAAAGTTTTATTTTTACTCTCAAAGTGTTAAAAATTTTACATCAAATCCCTTTCATTTTTTTCCAATAGTAGAGAAAATAAAGTTAGTTTTTTTTTGCTCTCATGAATGAAGTTGGCTTATCTTTCCTTTTCATTTGAATGGTACAAAGACAAAATGGGTGGTGAAGCAATAAAGAAGGAAGTGGAAGAAGAAAAAGTGAGCCAAAATTCTAAAACACATGCTTTGGAGTCTCCCTTTCTCTCTTTGTTTGATTTGAATTTGTATTCTTTTTGGACCAATGTGAACCCACAAAACCACAAAACCTACTTTCTTTTTGCTTTTTTTCCAAGGCCTTGTTTGGTTGCACACAAAATTAAATCCACAAAGTTGTTTTCCAAATCTCTTTTATTGGGAGTGTGTTTGTTTTGTGGAATAGTGGGGCTGACTTTTAAAGCAAAATAAGAAAATAATGCACATCTTTTTGAGTTGTCATTGTTTCTATTTATTTGTTTCTTTGTTTCAAATGATGAGGTTGAGTTTTGAAGAAGAGGAGGATAAAAGTGGATCTTCTCATTAAAGGACAGTAGTTGTGAAATGGTAGCAGGAAGAAAATACTTGCTAAATGGATAGTAGCAAATTTATGTTATCCACCACTAAGCTTTTGACACGTATTTTTTGTTTCTCTTCAATTTTATCTTTTGTTTACCTAATATTTATATTATTTACTTAATAATGAATATTTTGTTAATTTTTAAATGAATCAATAAATTATTTTATCTCAAAAGCAAACAATATAAAATAAAATAAATAAATCATTACCAAAGATTATGAAATGAATCCCAGTACTAGAAAAACAATATATATATGTTGTGCATAAAGATTTAGACATCTAATTTTTCGGATGAGGATGCATGCCTTAATTAGTTGAGTTACAACTCAAATTAGCATAAATTAGTTGAGTTACAACTCAAATTAGCATAAAACTAATAGCTTAACAGGTTCTATTTTTGACTTATTTTTTAAAAATTCATGACTTAAAAGGTCGATTTTCAAAGACATGATAACAAAATTTCAAAGAAATATATATATAATTTGTGTTAAAAATATATGTTTACAAAATGGTGAAATAAATCAGCTGAATTTCTCCAATCAATTTTAAGCAAGTGATTGAGTTGATTTTGGATTTGGTTATTTATTATTTATAACATTAAAATAATAGAGATATTGAAAGCACAAATCAAAGTCATGACATTAAAGGAAAATATTTGTCATATGATAACCCCAATAGTTTTGAAAAAACACATTAATTTTATATAAGGAATCTCTAGACAGATCGATTTAGAAACGCAAGTGTTGACAGATCGATTTAGTTATTTCGTTTGATTTCATGATCATATATTTAAAGCATTTCATTTTTGTTCCTTTTCAATACTCATAATTCAACCTTTATTTTTATAATAAATTTAAACCGAATGTTGTCTCTTTTTTTGATTTGCATGGAGTCCAAAGCCACGTGATTTGCTTTGACTCACAATCTCTTACCAATAATGTTAGGATTCAAAATTTAAAAATAAATAAATAAAAACATAGTCTTTATGCTTTCATCTTTGAAAAATAAAATATTTAGATTTCTTAACATGTCTATTTCAGTTCTTTTTTAATTTTCCACAAACTAGCTTTTAGATTTTTACCATCTAATATCTATTAATCAACTTATATGACTCCCCAATATATAAATAACACAATATGTTAGTAGATCTATTCATATTCTTTATTGTGCTAATTATTCATGGAATAACAAGTATCAAAATTTTTGGTTCATTAAACCTCCCAATTTGAACCTAACTAATTAAGACATACTCTTGAAAGTCAAATGTTCAAATATGCACCCTATATGTTGAATTCGAAAAAAAAAATTGTTTAAGACCTCGAATAAATTCAAAGTCTAATGACTAAAATAAAGATTCTAAGACCAAAATACTATTTATACCTTAAAATTATCATTTATAACTAAAAATACATTGAAAAATATTTTAAGTTTTCTAAATTACAAGTATGACAAAATTATTTGAATGAAAAGGACATTTAGCAACTTTATCTTTATAATTTAATTCCAAGCGTAATTTTTCCTTCAAATATTAGTCCTAAGTTCTTAACTCATAAAATTGATTAATTAAGAGATTAGAACTCTTTTTTTTTTTTTAGTTCATCAACATTTGAGATTAAGAAGATTTAAACCTCTAACCTCTTGATTGAGAGCACATGTCAATTACCGCTGAGCTATACTCACTTTGGCACTTTGGCAAGAGATTAGAACCTATGAGTTATGCTTATGAGTTATGCTTAATAATAGACGGTAGATATCTTACATATTTTATAGAATTTATTTTAGAGCTAATGCAATAATGAAAATTATTTGAAAAGATACAATAGTTTTGTCAACGTCGAAATAAGGCTGATACAAAAAACAAGAATAAATAATGAAATCATACAGGCTAAAAAGAAAAGACTTCATGAAATCACAGATGAAAGAATGATATAAAGCTTCAAATTAACATAAATGGAGATGCACATATAAGTGAAAACAAAACTACAATGGAAAAACCATCCAAATTTTCTTTCAAATGTCACATAGTACAAATGATTTATAGTTCTAAAAGCAAAAATTAGGGCACAAAACTTTGGGAATTTCAAGAACAGAAACTCTATGAAAGTCAGATTCAATTCTTTACTTCTCCTAACCTGAGAAGATAAGATTAATAGCATAAACTCTTCATTTTTCAAAATAACACAGCAAGCGGTCCAAAAAATCCAGGGAATATCCACCCCCTTCCACAACAAGAAAATCAAAATACCGGTTCAGCCCTCTTTAGGTGAAATACTAAATAACTATACTTGTAATAATTAGCAAAAGGATAGATTGAGATCTGAGTCATCTGACTGCAAAGATAAATAAAGGTAAGGAATACACCTGGGCAACTTCGTGAAGACGAAGGAGCTGATGTCGAATTCTCTTGTCTATTTAATTCATTTCACAATGCATATCTTGATGACGGAGGCAGCTCCAATACGGTGAAGTGCAACAATGGCGTCGCCAGGTTTGCACAGTCCCTTCCCAATAGCTGATTTCAGAGCAGCCTCTAATATCACTTCTGTGGATTCAGCATCAGTGGCCTTTGCAGATCCTTCAGCAAGTATAGGAATCAAACCTCTGTGGATCAGGCTGTGTCTGGCTGGGGACTCGTCACTGCAGGTCCAATCAAAAGAATCAGTAGTTAAGACTGGAACCACGACTGAGAGGATTGGAACAGCTGGTCTGTACTTAGCAACCAACTTGGCTGTGGTTCCACCACGAGTCAACACGACGATAAGTTTTGCTCTTGCCTTGTTAGCAGTTCGAACAGCTGAGGATGCAAGACTCTCCAATGGGCTCATTGGAAGTGGGGTGGACCTTATCATCTCCTTAAAAATGACCCCATAGTCCAAGGATGATTCTGCTTCAATGCAAATACGAGCCATGGTTTTCACAGCAATTTCAGGATAAGCCCCAGCTGCACTCTCACCACTAAGCATAACACAATCGGTGCCATCAAGAACAGCATTAGCTACATCTGTGGCTTCTGCACGGGTTGGCCGTGGAGATTTGATCATTGATTCAAGCATCTGAGTGGCTGTAACCACAGGTTTGCCAGCAAGGTTACACTTGTAAATCATCATTTTTTGTGCCAAGAAGATCTTCTCAACTGGAATTTCCATTCCAAGATCACCTCGAGCAACCATGAATGCATCAGTCTCACGCAAAATTTCATCAAAATTGATAACTCCCTCCTGGTTCTCAACCTTGGGTATTCACATTAGAGGACAAATTACCATTTGATATAAATGGAAAGTATGTCCAAAGAAAGACTAAACTATTGAAGTATGCATAAAAAGCCAAATATGATCGTGAGGGATTCCTTGACATTCAAAAGTAACAACTCACGACCCACTCAACTAGCCTGGTAATAACGTATGCACCAGAGGACTAAGAATTCAAACTTCGTGCACACCATGTATATGTGGAAGAAATGACAACAATGGTTTCAAGAGGAAGAAAGCGCCAAAGCAAGGTCAGCCAAACATCTTCTAATGCACTGACATTGTTTAAAAGAGAGGATTTTTAAGCGTTTAAACAAAGCTAAACTTCATATTATGCTTTTATGATTCCCCTGATGAAAATGTATATTCCAAACGTGAAGTAATAACCTATGTGCAGTCAAGCAACGCATGCAATAAAAACAGGACCTGGAAGCAAAATACATACCTTTGACATCAGTTTTATATGTTTGGCATGGGGGCCAAGAACCCTGCGGACATTGACTAGATCAGAACCCTTACGAACAAATGAAAGAGCAATCATATCAATACTGTTGGGAACACCCCAACCAAGAATATCCTCTTCATCCTTTTTTGTCAGGGTGGGAAGATCCACCACCACACCAGGAAGATTCACATTCTTTCTTTCTCCCAACATTGCAGTGTTTTCACAACGACATACCACCCTCCCAGCTTCTGGATCACAAGACAAGACTGTGAGGGTGATGGTGCCATCTGAGCACAATATAATATTTCCTGGCTTCAAGTCCACGGCAAGCTTTTGATAACTCATTGAGATCATTTTCTCATCCCCCTTGATGCTATAATCCGTAGTTATGGTGACTTCCTGACCTTCCTTCAGTTGAATTGGTTTCTCATTCTTCAAGAAACCAGTCCGAATCTCTGGTCCCTACCATGGTGAATAAGAGGAGAGGCTTCATGAAAAATCCGTTTACAGGTGCTAAAAGAACACAAAATTAAGTGAACCCAGTATGCCAGGATATTTTGAACTCTTCAAAAGTGGATGAGTTTGTGTAAGAAGTGAATATCCAATCCTTCTTTTTATAAGTATATATATATTTTTATTAGTATAAGCAGTATATATTCAATCCTCAAGCACCATCTTTACCTAGAAAGAAATGTGCGGACTAGAATAGAGATTTAAGAAGCCCTATAGTTAGAATTGTGCATGAAAGGTTGCAAAAGCATGGTATATCAACCGGCAAATTTTCTTAAATAGACATCATCTTCACATTAGACATTTGACATGCAAAGGATTTTGAAAGATTTGTAAAATAGCTAAAGACTTTGTGCAAATCCATAATGATCAATCAAAATATACCAAATTTAAATGAAAGATCATGTACCGAGCCTAACTATTTCTCAGATAAAGTTCTGGATTGAATATTTTTGTTAACTGCACATTGATTGGCTTAGAAGGTTGTCTAAATTTCAAATAGAACCCACATTTTAATTCTTTGCAGTAGAGGCGACAGGAAAAGGAAATGCTCCAGACACGCAGAAATGCAATACAAGATTTGCCCCAAGTTTCACCATGGTATTTCGATGGGATGGTTTTCCTACAATTTAGAAGGTGTAATGGGATGTGGTGAGGTGAAAGAAATGAAAAAACAATTTCAACGAGGTGTCATTGCAATGTTTTTAACCGAGGAAGTGGATTGAGAGGCAACACAACAGGAATTTTTCATATTGCCAAAATCAATAATGCGCCGAAGTAAGTTCATTAACCAGATCCTTCTTAGTTCTTTCCATCCATTTTCAGGTCACCAAAGCCAGAACAAATGATAAACATTAAAGAATACAAAATACCATCTAGCATCGTTGCATGATTCATCAGTTTCAAGCCAAGATCATAGTAGGAGAAAGTAACAGACCTTGGTATCGAGCATGACGGCGCAAAGGATTTGAGTATTCTGCATGGCGGTCCTGAGATTGTTCAAGGTCTCTTGATGATACTCATGAGTACCATGAGAGAAATTGAAACGAGCAACATTCATGCCAGCCTTGAGAAGCTTCTCGATCATAGGCACCGATCGGGAAGCAGGTCCCAGAGTACAAACAATTTTGGTTTTGGGGATACGTCCATCATTAGGAAGTTCCTTAAGAATCCCCTCAATATCAATATTGGCCATCTGCAACTATTTTTCTCTTTCACACTCTCCTACTTCCTCTTCCCCCTAGGGTTCTATTAAGCAAATCAGAAATCAAACAAAAAAAATGTCAAACACATGTAAACAAAATCATTAAACAAAAAGATCAATCAGGATAGGAAATAGAATGAGATCCGAAAAACACGAGAACGTAGATTAACTGAAAACTCGAGGACTGGAACTTAGGAAGAGAAATGAGGAAAACAGGGAAACATCAAAGCATCAAAATCTATGCTCAAAAGATGAACAGAAACAGGAAAAAGCGATCGACAGAAAGCTTCATTTACCTAGTGTTGATGAAGATGGTAATAGCTCCAACTACAAACTTGTATGATTCTTCTGAACTTCTTCCTGTTGTTCTTGTTCTTTAAATCTCTGTCTCTTTGTACTGTTGTTTGAGCTCTGTGTGCTAGAAGAGAACGCCACAAAGCTTCGGCTACCACCGTTCCTGCTTCTTTACCTATACCGCTTTGTAAAACTATATATTCGTATTTTCAAGGAATATTGGTCGAAATATCAAATATTTGACCTAAAAAATGGAATTTTAATATGGAAACTTGCGTAATAAATTAATAAATTAAAAATACACGGTAATTTAATATATAAACATTTTCTTTATTTTTTTGGGACAACATGAACGGTGTGGGATTTGAACCTTTGACCTCTTAATCGATGATACATATATTTATGTCAGTTGAGTTATGCTCATGTTGTCATATAAAATTTTTTCTTGATTCTATAGGTTTTTTAAATATATATATATATATAGTAAAAAAAATTATTGAAAAATTGGGAATATAGGCTCCGCTTTGAAACTAGACTACAAATTTATATATAAATTAACATAAATATAACTCAATAGCTAAGGTATGCTATGAAAAGAAAAGAAAGTTGAAAATCTCACCTCCAACAACTATTGTATTAAAAAAATCATATCCCATTAAATAAAAATAATTATTATATTTTAGTTATTAAATTTTTCATAAAAATTATAGTCATTTAAAAATATATATATCTTAGTCGTTGTTAGTTTTGCACAAATTTTTTAACATATATTTGAAGCATCCATTGTCATGTCTTTTGTCATTAATCTCATCAATGTATATTACTCTATTGGTGCAAATAAATATTTAAAATAATGAGCAAAATATATGTTTTTCAGTCCAACACGTAGAGAGTGAGTCAAATGGTTAAGTTTCAAACCGAATAACATCAATGATTAAACTATTTTTTATGCAAAGTTTATAAACTAAATAAAGTCATTTTTTGGTATTGTAATTCAAACAAAAAAGTGAAAATTTTGAACCTTTAATAAAAAGTTTACTAATGTATCACAAAGCTGAACTATACTCAAATCAACACTAAAATGAATCGTCAAATTGAAATAAATATTAAAATTTTAATAACTAAATTATGATCTAAATCCCCCTCTCTATATATAGAGAATTTGTTTGAAATTACCAAAAATTGCACACAAACAAGAAAGATTTTTTTTTTTTAACAAATAAGTTGTTGTTGTTTTTTTTTTTTTTTTTTTGGTGTGTTCACATGAAAAATGTGGGAGGGAAAATACAAAAGCAGGTGGAGTAAAAAGCTGTGTGCGTGAGGGGCGCGTGAGCGCGTGGGACTTTATTGATGTAATGGCCGTGTAACTGTGGGCTCGGGTGCATAAAAATCGTTGAAATCCCCACGCGCGCTTCTAGAATCGTCCTTGTATTATGCTTTTTTCACGCGCCTCTCATTTAACTTTTTAACTTGTGGGACAAGACAAAGGATCATTGAGGAATATTACCCTAAATATTCCACCCCATTTCCCTGTTTTTCCTTTTTCATTTTGCCAATCAACAAATTTTAATTGATTTATTACTTTTGGGATGACAAGACCACCATAATTGCTTTTACGTTTTACTTTTACCCTTTAATTTTCATTATAATAATTAAATTACAAATTTAGTCACCTCTCCTCTTAACTTTAGTAATATTTTTTAGTACAACAATAGAGTAGAGATTCGATCTAGATGGCCAAAGCGAGCATAATTTAGTGATAATTGACATGTACCATTGACCTCACTCCCAAATGTTGCTAAACTCAAAAAAAAAAAAAATCGATCTTTGACTTTTCGATTTAGTAATATGTTTTAATCAGTTGAGTTATGTTTAGATTAGTCAACTTTATAATTATGTCTATTTAATTCTTAAATTTTTAAAAGTTTCAATTACACGTTTGTTCTTTTTCTTTTTTTGGTATTTTGAATTACATTTATGAACTTTGAATTATGATTCTATATAATTTTTGTTATCATTAACTAAATAATGATGCAGCGCGCATATTAGACACATATTAGTCTATACTCCATTACATTGGCATTATTTTTTCTTTTTTTGGTGAGAGGGCATTACATTAGCCTAAGTAAATTGACAACTGGACGAAACAAAAAGGAATGTAGCAAGCACGCTTTTATGATGATTATTGTTATTACTGTTTTTTTAGTTCAACAACATGTGAGAGTGAAAATTAAAACCTCTAACCTCTGGGTTAAGTGTATATTCATTAACCAGTTGAGCTATGCTCAACCACTCAGGTTGGTATTATTATTATTCTTATTTATTTTAAGAAAATTGTCATTATCATATCCATAATATTTAAGATTACATATATGCACGTAGACGAAATCTTACGATACAATTGTCTAGCCCTACTACGTTAGAGTTACCAAAAATGGGGTAGAATGAAGATTTTAACTTTTGACCTGTAAGAAATGTTACTAATGTTTTAACAGTCGAGTTATTGGTGTATCTTTGTTTTATTGTTAAAAAAGCCAACAATATTGAGGTAATATGATATAGTTTTTTTTTTTTAAGAGAGAGATATAATATAGAATCTTAGGTTATTAAGATGGGAAAAAAAAAATGGAGTTGCATAGTTTAAAGAGTTGGAAAACAATGGAAGTTAGCCACTTGTTTTAGAATTAAGTAACCAAGCGTCGGACAGTTGTTTTTGATGGTTTTGTTTTGGCTGCCTTCACTTTTTTCCAAAACCACTTCTTATGTTTCTTCTTTTTGGACTTCAAATCTCCATGCTCTCTGCCACCAAATCTCCTCTCTCCCTTTCAAGTTTTCAACTCATACTTTATTTATTTATTTTGAAAAATAATATTATTTTATTTTTATTTCTTAGTCGCTATGGCTTGAAAATCCATCGTTGTCTAATATCTATAATGATGTTGATATGTTATTATTAACATTAATTAATTATTCTGTAAAAAAAAACATTAATTAATTATAGGGGTAATATATATTTTTTTTATTTGCAAAGATAAGATATATAAAAAACAAGAGCAAAAGAATGGAGGACCTCACAGTTCGAGGTCAAAGCAACAGACAAAAACACAGAGAAACACTAAAAATTACGGTGGAAAAACAAACATAACACAACTTATGTAATACTTGACCCTAAATTAAATCTTGCAAAAATAATTACGACTATTCTAAACTCAAATGAAAATTTTAAAATGTTAGAAACTAAAATAAAAGGTAGAAAAAAGATCAAAAGTATTCAAAGCTGTATAAAATTTCTAATGTTTGTCAACTTAAGCATAATTCTTCTAATTAGCTACTTCAAACATAGCTCCATGGATAAGACATCTATTGTTTTCTTAAAGATTAAAGATTCAATCCTCATTGTCACCCACATTTGTTGAACTAAAGAAAAACATAATTCTATTGGTAAAGACACTAAAAGCTATGCCAACGTTAGCATTGTTTAGTAGTTAAGCCACTCATACATTCCCTTAAGGTCAAAGGTTCTTGAATTTAAAAAAAAAAAAAAAAAAAAAAGTTGGTTTCATCCCTCTCATTTGCTATATATATATATATATATATATATATATATATATATATATATATATATATATATATATATATATATAATAATTAACTTTCTAAAAATCAAAGGTTCAAATTCTCACCTCTACACTTTGTTTATATATATAAAAGAAACTGGTGTTTATATATATAAAAGAAACTGATATTTAAATTGTTATAATGTTATATATGGTAGTTTGCATGTGTTAGTCGATTTAGCTGATTTGTGCGTATAAATTTTGTTAAGATCTTTTTTTTTTTCTTTTATGAGTTCAACAACATATGAGGTATAGATTCAAAATTCTAACCTTTTTGGTTGAGAATATGATGCATTAACTAGTTGAGCTATGCTCGATTTGATAAATATTGTTAAGAATTAACAAGTTGACAATTTGATTTGATTTTTTTTTTTTTTTTTTTTTGATAACATGTGGGATGGAAGATTCAAATCTTAAACCTCTTAATCGAGAATATATACTTTATGCTAGTTGAATTACACTCATGTTAGCTATCAATTTGAGTAGTTAAGCATCTGTATGTTGTTATTATTTTGAAGTTCAAAGATACAAATGAAATTGAAAACTAAATCAATAATTCTTCCTTAAAAGTAATACATGGGAGACATCTTTTTTTTGCAGTTACGGTTTTGAGAAAAACAAAGGGTGGGGTGAAATCTGAACAAACAAACCCTTTTCCAATGTTTTCGAATTTTGACAAATGAAAATTTTCGAAAGTGGTGTGAGTCATATACTAGAATTGAATTGAATGTGCCAATGACCAAAAAGACCATGGGCCATTTGTCAATACCTTGGATTTTCCTTTTAAATTTCAATTCTTTACATTTTTCAAATGAGTTAAGGACATTACCATAAATAAATTATAGAATATACTTATTTCATAATCTTCTTTTTTTTTTTTTTTTTTTCTCTAAAATTTCAAAACATTGCGGGAAAGAATGAGCATTAAAATAAATCTATTTAGCTCCTGAACATTAAAACGTGCCTGATAGGTTTTTGAATTTTCAATTTTATATTTAATAGGTCCCTGAATTTTAAAAATGTCTAATAGATTCGTAAACTTTCAATTTTGTGTCGAATAAGTCCCTGACATATTTGAAAATGCTAAAACTTAACTGATATATTATATTTAAAATTGAATTTTTATGTCTAATGAAGCCTAAACTTTCAATTTTTTGTCTAGTAGGTCCATGAATTCTAAAATATGTTAAACAGAACAATGACCTATTGGACACAAAATTAAAAGTTTAAGAACCTATTAGACACTTTTAAAAGTTTAAAGACTTATTGGACACAAAACTGAAAGTTCAAGGATCTATTAGACACTCTTCAAATTTTAAAAAATAGCTATAAAAAACATAGAAAAGGATCTATTAGACACTCTTCAAATTTTAAAAAATAGCTATAAAAAACATAGAAAAAAAGTTATATAAATAGAGTAACTTACAACAATCAATATTTATAGATTGAGTTTAGTTAGACTACAAAAATCAGAATGAGAAGAATTATTCGAGTTGAGTTGATATGATAATCCTAAACCAAACATGTGTTGGGGGTTTAAATTGTTCTAGTCATTTATTTATTATTTTTTTTAGTACATCGTAGGTGAGATATGAGAATTTGAATCTCTAACCTCAAGAAAATGAGTACATGCCAATTACCGTGAGTTACTACTTTGGCAATAAAATTTCATTTAAAAAGTAGACAATAATAGTTTAAGGATTAGTAAACATACTTTCACACATTGAATCGACAATAGACGAACGTCATAATTTATTTTTAAAAAAGACAATATTCTAAAAACTAGAAACAAATTAAAAAGAGTCAGATGCCCTACTTTAGTAACACCAAGCTTACGTATCATATGTGATTAAACTAAAGTTTGAAAAGTACATATACTGAGATCTCAAAATAAATAAACAAATCTATATATATATATATATAACGTTATGGTCTTAGTTCGAATCTTCCAACCCCAATTGCATTTTCATAAAAAAAAAATGTTGAGACAGGTTAAATAATTGATCTTAAGAGGGGGGAAAAAAGACAAAAATATGTGTCAATGGGAGAGTAATAGGTTGCAAAATTGATCAAATAATTGGGATAAAAAACCAACTCAGGAGAGACATACCAGTGCTAAGTTGGTCTTGTTTGTAGTGTCCAATGAATTATATAATGTTGCCTCAGCTGGGGAGCTGGTTCTTCACTGTTGTTGGCCATGGCTTCTCCTCTGAGATCACCCCTCTCCCTCCTCTTTTTCTATGTTACAGATATCATTTCATGGAATCACTGCTAATGACCCGAACTCAAGTCATAGCTGGATTGCTGATCCTTCAATTTACAGTTGTGCTTTTGACCCTTTCTCTAACCATGGTTTGGACGAAGAGCTCGCCTGCCCGATATGAGGATCGAACCTGACCAAATAAGGAAAGAAGTACCAATGAACACATTTTGGCGGCAAACTTGGTCTAGGAAATGACTGCAATTGTCTTGGTAATGCAAGTATGATACATTACGAAGAAGCTTACCAGGGGTCCACTAGCCACGTATCGGAATCCAATCGACTCCCCATATTCTTTCCAGAATGCAAACTTTTCGGGAGTGACGTATTCCTTGACAGTCAAGTGTAATGGGGTAGGCTGCAAAAGGCCAACTGTGGCTTAAGAATAACGATTATATCGTCGACAATAGATGGGTCTACTCAAACTGTTAATATGCATGAGCTGATGCAGGGCTTAGTTGCTCTCAGCAGTTATCAGACTAAACACCCAAGGGATTGCAAAAATGATATACACTACAACGATTATAAGCAACAAAGAAGAACAACTAAGAACAGTCGGAACTCTGCCAAATTTGGCTGATCTTCATTTAAATCCATTCCATGGTAGGTACGTGAAGGCAAGGATTATTTTATTTCAATGCAAGGAATAAATCTGTCTGTACGAGTCAGAAAGTTAAGCATTAACAAACCTGCAAATACTGCCCAAGTGTAAGAATATCCACATCTATGGCCCTTAAATCAGCAAGAGCTTCCTTCAATTCATCATCAGTTTCTCCCAGGCCCAGCATGATTGAAGATTTGGTGATCATTCCCTCCTTACTGTGCTTTGCATGTTCTAGAACGGCTAAGCTCTGGTCATACCTGCATAGTACCAAACTGATCTTAAGAATCTTGACTAGGTGAGGCATGGATCACCTTACCAGAAAAGGAAAAAACTGAAGAATGATAAGGGTTCCAAATAGGTTGAAGCCTAATGCTAGAACGGGAAAAAAAAAACTACAGAAGGGATAATGAAATGATTATTTTTTCAAAACAAAGTCGAATTGCAAAGAATGAAAGCACAAAAACCATCACACTCAAAAGTTATTAGTTGTAATTTGTAAAAGGACTTTTACCATAATGAGGATAAAACAAACATGCCATCACACCCAGATTCCAATGTTAGTTCTTCATCTAATTATGAGAACTAGAAGGTTGATGCCATTCGGACCAGAAGGGGCAAGGGAAAAAAATTACTTGGAAAAATGAATGGGCGTCAAACATGATAGAGTTCAAGATTATAGCCTATTAGACTTCAGAAATCCTCGTTGGTGCTTCAGAAAGCAGATGTCACAAGATCTGAGTTATTTATCACGAAAGGAGTAAGAAAAAAATACAAATAATCTCATGTTCTTAAATATTACTAAAATAAAACTGCGGATCTAGTTTTGTTTGCTTACATTTCATAACAAGCTAAATGCCATTATTTCTTTTGAATCTTTTCAAGGATTTCACTCACCAAGTGATCTAAGATTTAGGATCCTTAAGACAACACTATATTCCACTTTGGAGACAAGTTTGCAAAGGAAGTTAATTGGTGATGCAACTTACCCAGCTCGAGGATCTCGAACAATTCGTTGAAGCCGTTTCACAGTCTCAATATTGTGAGCAAATACATCTAATCCTGAGTGCACTAGAGTCTCCACAGCCTTCAAGTCACCTCGGAAATCAGAAGTCAAACATTCAACCATAATCTCGGGCTTAAGTTCCTGCAGAAAAGAATCATTAAGATCAATCAAACATCTAGTAACTTTTCCAAGAAACCTTCAGTAATTATAGTTTATAGATAAGGAGACAAATTATCGTAGAAAAATCTGTTGGACCTTCATAGCTTTGACTGTTTGAGCAAAATGTCCACTTCCTCCATCAGGAATATCATCACGATCTACACTTGTTAGGACGATGTAATCGACACTAATAGGGATATAGAAAAAGAATTCAATATTGTTAAAAAACTAATTACACCCATTAATTTAAAACAAGTATATGAGAACAGCCATGATATGCCAAGCAAACCCTATATAAAGATGAAATCAGGATTTCTTATGACTTCCCCTTCATGTTGAGATATCAAAGTCATTCAACCATTCCATAACAGCTCTTTCATCTTACATTGATAGCAGAACACCAAAAACTCTAGAGATTAACAAATTGATAAAGAGAAAAAATAAAAGCTATAACACCATATAGACTCTTGTTAATTGCATTCTTAAGCTCATCATTTTCATAACAACCATGTAGCCGCATTCTGCCAATTAGATATAACACAAGGTCGAGTACAAGAAACAGCCATCCATATTCACTCTTAATAGACAAAAAGAAGGGAGATTCTCATGAAGATACAGGGTAATTATCTCATACCCCCAACTGGCAATAGCTGTAGCAGTGTTAACAGGTTCCATTGGATCTGGAGGTGCAGGGTTTCTGCTGGTCTTTACAGCACAAAATCTACATCCCCGAGTACATGTATCCCCAAGAAGCATAATTGTAGCAGTTGCAATGCCATCCCCTCCACCATTCCAGCACTGCCCAAAAACATTAGAATTATGAGGATAATACTCAATCCTGCAACTTCATTATTCTGCATACTTGTGCAATTAAAAGTCCACCCACATTGACACAAACCCAATTCCACCTACTGGAAACAGAAAACCAAATGAACTTCAAAATAAAAATTACTACTCTGAGATCGCTGTTCATCATACTACTTAATAAACTCAAGCTTCTGAGAATAGTTCTTTAATTCATCGGGTATAAAACGAATCAGTGTACGAAATTAACTATAATAAGCTCTTCTAAGTTCAAAGACGGACAGAGAGAGAGATAGAGATAAACCTCTCCAATGTTGGGGCATTGGGCCTCTTCACAAACAGTATTGAGATTCAATCGTGACAACGAGTCCTTAACCTCCTGAAATTTCTCTCCCTGAGGAGCACGTTGCCTCAACCAACCAGGCTTCTTCACACTCGGATCTCTGCCAGTGTAAGGGCCCATTCCTCCGGGATACGGACCTGCCTTGGAAGAGCCCTCTTGCGATTCCATAACCTTACTCGCATTCGATAATGGCAATGAAGAAGAAGATTGCACCGCCGCCTTCGAAGAAGAAGAATCCACAGCCTCGCATCGAATCAACGCAATCGACTGGCAAAAGCGGCCGGAATAATTGGAGAATTTGTGGGGTTTAACGAATGGGAGAGAGAAATGAGAAGAAGAAGAAGAAGAAGAAGGGTTTGAAATTGAGAATGAGGGATGAATCATTGTGAGGTGAATTCGTGTGAGAAATGGCGAAGGAATTTGGAAATGGGAATTATGAATCGAAGTAGAGAAGCGATTGTAGTGAGGAATTTGAGGTATGTGGAGATGGAGCTTCGATTACTCCGTCCAACCGCCGGTGGCTTGTTTTCTCATTTTCGTTTGTTTGGTTGCCAAATTGATATTTACAACTTTCTACTAATACATTTCTCAAAAAAAAAAAAATCACCTTTCTAGTTTCTACTATTACAGTCCAATAAAAGGGATGTCAATCCGCCAAAGGCACGCAAGTGAGCCAAATCGAGCATAATTCAACTTAGCTAGCATAAAATATGCGTCCTAGAGTTCGAGTCCCCTACTTCAGTTATTGTTAAACTATACAAGTATTGCTCAGTGGATAAGACATCAATTACTATTATATAAGTCATAATTCAATCCTTCATCCCACAATTGTTAAAATAAAAAAGAATTAAACAAAATGGAGCTTTTTCTTTTAAAAAATTGGTTGTTGAACTCTTGTAAATAACAATTTAGTCTATAAACTTTAGTTTACAATGATTTAGTCATTGAGCTTTAGTATGTAATAATTTAGTCTTTATACTTTAACACTTGTAACAATTTATAATCTATGTCTAGATATAATGAAGTTTCTTAAAAATGTAGATCGATAAATTGATTAGAAGCCAAATGTATTTATAAACTACAAAAATTGTCATTAATTAATAAGAATTGACAATTAATTTTTATGATATTTTTCACATTAAGGATTAAATTATTAGAAATTTTAAAGTATAGAGACTAAATTGTTACATATTAAAGTTCAATGACTAAATTAAACTTTCATGAAAGTTTTGGACCAATAGTAATTTTTAACCATTCGTTTGTTCATTTTATTGTCGAACTTTTATGTGTCTATCTGCTCATTCTTTTGAGGTTGGGGGTTCAAATTCCCTCTACATTTGTGAAAGTCTATTTTAGACCCTTGTTATTGCTACGTAATATTCGTCCACCCTATACTCATATCTTCAATACATGCTCATGCAAACATGACAAATACACATACTCATAGTTATCTTATACATTTTCTAAAAGAAAAATAACACAAATACCAAAATGATTGGTTTTTAAAAGCTCATTGATTAAAATAAAGACTTTTTAAAGTTTATAACTAAAATGGAATAAAATTAAAAGTTGATGGGAAAAAAAATGAACATTTTGAAAATTTATGAACTAAAACAGATAAGTCCAAAAAGCTTCATTTTTTAAAATATTATCATTTGAAAACAAATGTAGATTAAAACTCATAATATTTAAAGAGGTTATTAATGTTCTTGAAGGTTTTTTTTTTTTTTTTTTTTTTTGAGTTCAACAATATCTTTGAGGAGTAAGGGAGAATTCAAACCTATGACCTATTGATCGAGGGTACATACCAATTACTATTGAGCTAATATGAAGAACTATTACATTGGAAAAATAATTTGTAATAATAATTTAAACCAAGACCATAAATAGAGGCACCAATATGTCCCATGCTCGTGTTGGTAATATCTACCACTTCAAATTATAATTATATGGACATTTTTTTTTACAATTAATACATTTAAAGGAAAACAATAAATGTTTAGAAGAGGGGACTTGAAAATATTAAGTATAAACAGCTTTTTTATGCATAAAATTTGTTTGATAGACTATTTCTGTAGAAACAATTTGTTTAAATAATAACAATATTATAGTTACATTAGCATATGAAAAATGAAATTACAAAGGAAAAACCTATACTTCTCAATAACTTTGTTATTAAAAAAAAGTTATAAACTTTTACCTTAAGAATATCAATAAACACACGATCTTTCACTTGAACCTTTAACTTGAACAGGATCTGTTCTATAGATTGGACCATCTCTTGTTGAGTTCTAAATAAATCACATAATAGAGGGAAGGATAGTTTTTAAAGAATCAAAACAGAAAGGGGCTAAAACCAAAAATTAACAATTTCATCAAATTATCTACGAAGTAATTTCATTTTTTATACAAAAGAACCCAGAATCAACCTCATATTGTAAAAAATAAGTAAAAAAACTGGGGGAAAAAGGATTTATCCTACAAAAACTTCATACCGCAAGCCCCATAAAAATCCTTTTTTTTTTTTTTTTTAATAAAAAAAAGGATCCTCTTGGTCGAGTTACAGTCATAGTCTCACCTCCCAAAAAAAAAAAACTACATTCTCTTAATTATTTTTTTCATCAGAAGTGTCATCTTTTATATCTTCTGAATCTGAAATGTCAGCCATCTTTTGAAGAGAATCCATGTCCCCAGCTTCAGAGAGTGTGTGTAATCTTAGTTTTTCAGCATCTTCACTGAAAACAACAAACAAAATTCATATAATCAAACATTAGAAAAGCACTGCAAGGAAGATAGTTCCAGAAGCTTATGTTGAAGAAAAGTTTCAACGTTCCCATCTGATCTGCTGCAATGGCTCACAAGAATCTAAAGGAAGGTAAGAATTCAAGGACAGGAACTTACTCTGTAACACCAAATATTTCTTTGACAGTTAAAGAGCTATCTCTCGAACAGAACTCCGGCAGCTGTCCGACATTAAGGCAAATTATTAAACAAGTTAAACTTGGGAAGAAAATTGCAATATGTATGCTTCTTTAGATTAGAGAACCCTGAGCAATAACTCTCAACTCAAGTCTCAACATTTTTATGTTGGATCGTTTTTGGGACATATCGAGGACATCCTAACGTCATGACTTATGTAAAAGATGATACTGTTATGCTACCCCCAAAAGGTCTGAAAAGCATGTTCACATTTCTACTGTCTTAACTTTCTTTCATGTTGTGCCCTCATCAAATCATCTCTTGTCATGTTAATCATGTATGCTAATGCAAAGGAAAACACACACACACACACTCAACTGCCATACTATTAATCATGAATACAGTATATTGATCAATCCATTACATTATAAAGCAATGGATAGGAGTTTCCTATTGACTTCAACTGCCATACTGTGTAAACATGTTTTACTTTTAATTATATGCAGTGTTAAAAGAGCTCAGAACATAATGTCTTTTGAACTCCATTTAAATCCAGAACATTTTATTAGAGAGGGATAGATATTGTCAAGAAATAATTGGTTTGGTCGGCATTCAGTAGAGAAAGCTGTCAAGATAGAATTGGAAAAGGAAAAAAAAAAAAAGAAGAAGAAGAAGAGAGAGATAGTAGGTTGGAAGACTAAGAAAAAGAGGATCATGAATTGAAACATTAGGGGTTCTGCACAATCTACTGCTCATCCAACTAACCTCAGACAGATAGAAGATTTTGCCAAAAAGGGTCTGTACGGCTAATTTTCTCTTGAAACCCTTCTCAGTATAACCTGACATGTTCATAACAACTGGACCTGAAAAATAAAGAACAATTATCAGAAAGACAAATAACGTGAAAGTTCATCTTACACCTAGCTATCAATATATTATTAGAATATATATATATAAATGAACAAACAAGTTAAAAGATACTTGCACAAAGAGAGCGCCTATCTGTAATAGTTGATTGTTTAAGCTTTCTTATTAAAATTTTAAGAATAACTCCAGACTAACCGCCTTTACCATTAATAGATAGTTCAGGCTAAAATAGCCTATTGAGTAACAGTCAGAAATTCCAGGCATGCAAGCTCACATATTCAACACCAGAGAATTCAGCTGCAATTCGATAGAATTTTAAATAAAAGTGCCTTCATAGAGATATCACTCAGTTTTTCAGGGAAGTTTCATTTCTTTCTGGTATTTAAAGAAAGTTAGCTATTTTTACATTGCCATGCCTCCTATGCCAAGCCCTTTCTCTCAAAACTTTGTGGAATAAAGTAGTGCTTGATAGAAGCACGAAACATAATAGGAGCATCATCAGAATTCTTCCTTTGATTTCCTCATGTCTGTACAATTCTTTGTTCCCTAATTGTGTTTTTTTTAAATGATTTTTGGACATTGATTCCCCTCACCCCCCCCCCCCCCCCCAAAAAAAAAGAGAGAGAGAGAGAATGTGTGGGCCATACAACATGTTTTCCAAAGTCCCCTGCATATGATAAAATACAGTAACAAAGAAGATTCAATTACCTTTATCTCTCTCAATCCTTCTTGATACCTCATTCAGAATTTCCGCAACCTGAGTGTCCTCCAATGCAGAAGCTTTTCTCAGCTGAATTAGGTTGGCAACCAATTCAGGGTTGAAAGGTTTCTCATTCAGTGCATAACGGATGTACTTTCGCAAAATTTCATCCACACCGAAACCTGTCTGGAATGGATTGAATTTAGAAGTTATTACAGTCCATAATGTGAATTGTCTAGCATGAAGAGATCAATGGAGACAATCAACTCTCATGCACGCTAAATTGAAAACTAGTTTAATCATCACTCAAAAGCAGACTAAGATCCTTTGGTAAAATCCTGTTCAATTGGATCTGTGAGAAATTAGAGAATAAAGGAATATAAGATCTTTCGTTAATACTCATAGAGGTTATGTAAATTCTTTTTGACATGGCTGTTCACGTAGGCTCCAATTTGAGCATACTCTCTCAATCTTTTTGTAATTATTCCTCCCCCTTCAGATTCACACCAACTATAGGCCCTACAATTTTTTTGTAGATTCCTTTAATTTGAGGGTTCCCCCTCATTTTGTTTCCCCCGTAACTTTTCAAGTTTCTTAAATGGGAAAATTATTGTTCTCTCTCAAAAGAAGAAGATTATCCATGTCCGAATAGCTAAACCAGGGAAGGAAAAAAAAAGCCTCTTACATAAATTAACAAGCAATATGGAAGAAAATGATATGTTTTTTGGATAACCAGGTAGAGCTTTGCTCCCCTATACTGGGGGTACTTGCGCCCGCCCCAAAGCCTCCTTGGAGACATCAAGGGTTTTTATTTATTAAGCTCACTCGAAGGCTCGAACCTGAGACCTCTAAGCCTGTATGACCGAGAGACCCCAAGCCCTTACCAACGAGGCTGTCCCTTGGGGGCTGGAGGAAAATGATATGTTAAACCAAAATTGCGAAATTATTTGAATAATTCAAGATATTTGCATTAGATTTCGTTGATGCCAGAAATTATCACTTCATGGTAAGAAGTACAACATATACTCTATATGAGAGTTAAAGAAATATGTAACAGATCTAACCTTCTGCACAATTTCAGCAAGAGCCTCAGGTTTTACTTCATCCCTTCCTTTCTCAAGCAGCTCATCGACTGACATGCAGAGAATGGCATTCTTTGTGACCTGAAAAATATCAACCCCAATCAGTGTAAACTGTAATTCCTTATAAATGGCACTGATGAAAAAAATCCTCCCGCCGCTGGCACAAATAATACGCATAATACAAATATAGCTACTAGCTTCCACTAGCCACTAGAATTAAATCCCGATCTCAGCCATCCCTCTCTCACTCACAGGCAAACAACTCGAGTATCACTATCTTCATGTAAACATCCTATAGTTTCCTTCATAACGATTTAATTTTTTAGTGTAAAGTTTGTAACAATTTAGTTTTTAAATTTCAGTACATAATAATTTAATCCCACAATTTAGTGCCTGCCATGAAAATTCTGTGATGTAAGTACATTGATAAATTGCTCAAAAACCAAATGTGTTTTTAAATCATATGAACTATTAGATCAATAAATACTAAGATTCAATACTTCAATTTTGATGAAATTTTTCATAGTATGGACTAAATCATTAGAAAATTTAAATTATAGAGACTAAATCCTTATGTATTAAAGTTCATGGACTAAATAATCACAAATTTCAAACTACAAGAACTAAATTGCTGCATGTTGAAGTTTACGGACTAATTCACTATTTCAAACATGGACCGAATGTGTCTTTTAACCTAAAGGAAATGAAGTTGCAGAGGAGAGTGAGAGGAGGAATACCTGTCTCCGGCGTTTTTCTTTAGGGGAATTGAACTTCCGAACAGTCTTAACGAAAGCGATAACAAAAGTGACGCCCAAATAAGCAAGAGGAACAGCAAGGATCCAAGGCAACGAGCTCTGGCCAACCCTAGGTCCAGGAAGTGCCTGAGTGACGGAGCCAGTGAATTCCACGAGGTCCAAGGCCTTCTCCTGATACCATGGCAGCTCCTCTTCCACCTCCACGAATTCCTCTTTCTCTACATCAGTATTACCCTTAGAATTCGTAGATTCCTTCGTCACTGCAGGAACTGCATCGGAATCCTTCTTCTTCGCCGCCGCTAAGAGAAGTGTTGCGCGCTTCGAGACCGTGAATGGAGAGAAGGTAGAAGAAGGAAATGGCGATAATGGAGATTTGGGGCGAGGAAGCAATTGAGAAGCATAGGAACAGCAACAGAAACAGGAAGTGAGGGAAGCCATTGGTGAAGGAGAGAGGAAGCTCGGTGGTGAAGCGCTTTCTGGGTTTTATCGTCTTCAACCCCACCTGAAGGTGCAGACGATTTTGGACATGCCTTTTAGGTTTCTGACGTGGCTTGTGAATTTTTTCCAATGTTTAAAACTTATTATAATACATAAATAACATTTTTTGACCCAGCGACGAAAAAAAACCATTTTTTTTGTACTAAAATAAACAGTTTTTTTACACATATAATATAAATGTTTTTTTTTTTTGTACAATTGTACTTTTTTAAGAAAAAAAATTGTATTTTGTTCATTGTTTTTTTCTTTTTTCAATTTTTTTTAATTTTTTTTCTGACTTTAATCAGTCTTCTATTATTGCTTTTTAGTCGTTTAATTTTTATGAATTTCTAGATTTAATTTCTACTGGAAAAATGTTTAATTTGTTAGAAATGTGATATGGCTCCATTCATTATGGGTACATTATCTTTATATTTAGTTCTCAAAATTGAAATTGAATTTTAAATGTTAAAAGAACTAAAATAGAAAATAAATCAAACCAATGTACAAACTATAAAGTACAAAGATAGGTTCACATACCTAAAAACTAGTTTGATAACTATTTTATTTTTAATTTTTAAAAATTAAGCACATAGTTTTTTTGTTTCATTATCTCCTTATAAGTGTCTTATAAGTGTTTTCAAAATACAATATGTTAGCGATGTAGAAGTAGAACTAATAATAACTTCTCTATTTTAAGCCGAAGATTCCAAACTCCACTCTCTCAACAAAGAAATTGTAATACTTAAAAAAGAAATGAATAATATATTACAATAATTATTAAATCAAAATCAATAACCATTAAATTGTAATCATATTTACAGACTACTTGGCGAATGGCAACTGCTTTAAAGCCATAACTAAAAGCTTTTGACAAACAATCTGAATTTGCTTACATGATGATATGGGAAGTGCGAGTTCATGATCAAACATTGTCTGGCCAAAATTCCCTGAAAAATGCCCGCTCAAATTCCCTCTCTTGAAATAACCTTTCTTCCTCTTGCATCTTCCTCATCTTTTTCGACATCGCCTTTGCTTTCTTCGAAGGAGGACGTTCCTGAAGATCAAAAGCATCAGTATTACTCAGCTAGCTATACTTTTATTTTTTTTCCTTGCAATTATTTGGTATGTGTAGAGTGAACAAATTATATATGTAGAAACTTTTGAAGATGATCATGTCAAAATATTTGAACTATCACACGATGCCAGTTCGTGGAGAGTGAACATATAGTGAGCAAGTGATTAATGCGATCCAATAGAATTCTGAAATGTTCATGGTAAATTTCACCTCGTCCCCTTGGCAAATAGTTGCTTTTTTTTTTTTTCTTTTTTGGGGGCAAATTGCTTGATAGCTACCGTTACCAAAAATATGTTAAGCATGATACCGAGGTCCAAGGCCAACAATTTCAACTCTCTAGGACTTTCGAATAATCCAGCAAAAGACAATATTCTAAGCTGTTATGTAGTCAGCGTTTAGAGAAGGCAAAAACACTACCTATAAATGCAGTGAAGTATTGGCTTAGGGAATCTGACTGGAGAGAAATTACTTGATAAGTAATCGAAAGTTGGACAAATTATTACGATGGCTAGGTGCTACTGTTCTTCTTCTTCTTCCTGGTGTTCCCTACATTATTCTTTTCTTAATTATACTCCTTTTGAGATTAAATCTAATTGGAAAGTATTTTTGTAAGCTCCTATTTTGTCCAGATCCTTCTCCATCTAAACTACACCTAGCAAACTGATGATAGTGGTCAAGGACTTACAGAGAATTTCATATAAAGAAGTTTTACCTGGTTATTTTTCCTATCAGAGGCTGCAATATCATTGGTTTCTTTAAGCTTCTTCTTCACTTTATCTGCTCCCAAGCCTCGTTTATTATTCTTTACAGATGCCTGTACGGGCTCCAACCTACCCTGCTTGCATGAGAGTTCAAATAGTTAATTTCCAAGTGTAAACAAGAGGGCGCAACAATGACCTAGTTACATGATAAGAGGAAAAAAGAACCCCTTCAAAAATAAATAAAGAAAACAGACATTCAGTGTTAGGATGATAAAAACGAGGGAATACAAATAATAAATCTAGGAAGTGATGAGAGTCCTCTCAACTTGGCTGTAGGAAAAAAAAGACTATACTTGGTAAATTCTTTATGGAGTGGAGTGTACTCCAAGAGGAAGAAACAAGGACGCTAATCTCCAATATGACATTCATATAATGCTACTTAGGAAAGTTCCCACGAGATTGCCCTAATTGCATTTAGCTTTAAATTTTACCCGTCTTTTTGAAGGGGTGGCCACAAAGGCTACGTGTAAAAACTCCTTAACTTCTCTAAAGCAAGCAAAATCCAAATAAAAGATACTAAACGAATTATTCGAAAGTTCGGAAGTGACAAGGCACCAAAGCCAGCAATAATCTGCTGCTTCTTCCCTGCTCTTGCACAAGACAAGCCAACTAGAAGATGGTAGGAATCCAAGCACTACACTAGGGCAAGGATCGATCATCACAAGAACTGACTCTATCAGGAGAGCGAGCAGAAGCTGCTCCCCGGACCAACTCTCTAGAAAATTTTAGTTTTCAATCCCCACCATCCAATATTGAGAAATGGAGGAGGTTCATGGAATTCGCACATGGGGATCAAATTTCCTGGCTTGAAAATTCTCTAGTAGCTTTCTGGATTTAATTATTTTATAACCAGCAAATATATAGATGTACGAAATATTAACAGATAGATTTTAGTATTGTACACATTTTTTTTGTTTTGAAGAAACTGACAGGTTGGAGAATTTCCCAAACAAGATTGGTCTTCCCCATGTAAAAAATGCCCTGGTTGATCATATCCTAGTCAAATCAGGGATTTCCCACCTTGACCATTCCCTGCTAGTATTTTTGCCATTCCATTTCCTACCAGATAGCATAGTGAGGTTGCCTGATTGGAATTTATTTTTGGGTTACTGGGTATTCAAGCCTCCTAATGAGCGATCATAAGAAGACTCAGATTTCTTCAAATGATGATACCTTCCTGCATGGCCCTGCACACATGGCATTGATGGGGACGGAGAAGAACTGAGCAACTTGAGTATGTCCAAGGTAAGGGATTTAAACATGAAAGAGCCCAATTGTCATGTCTCCACACTTCAAAAGGAGTTCAATTTCCACCATGTGATCATTCAAATTTCTCTTCGGGTCAATGTTCCATGATGTAGAAGGTAGAACTTGAATCCCAACAATCTCTAGTGAGACATCCCTTGTTATTAGAAACCAGACAACGTATATGAAAAGCCAAAATTTCTACAACCACCTAACACAAAGAATACATTTTTTTAACATGGCTCTTAAGACTTAGGATAGCTTTGTGAGGACTTCTATAAATAGCAAAAGTGGAGCAGAGGTGGCCACTGCCTAAACATCATCTTCAATTATCAAAAGAGAACTTACTTGCCACAATCTTTGCGTACATGAAATTCTCATGTTATAATTCTTTCAAAGTCAATAATAAAAGCCTTAGAGAGAGAATGGGTTAAATCATAGTGGCCACCTACCTAGGTTTAATATCCTACGGTTACCTTGACAACCAAATGTAGTAGGGTTAGGTGGTTGTCCCGTGAGAATAATCGAGATGCACACAAGCTAACGCATACACTCACAAATTAGAAAGAAAGAAAAAACAGATCTTTCAAAGTCATTGGATATTTATCTTTGTTTGAGAATCCACTCTCTTCTTCCTTTCCTTTTATCCCCATATGAAAGCCTACTCGTTATTAACTCGACATGCCAATATTAATGCATGAAACTTTTGTTAGTTGTATAAAGTTATGTAGTAACAGGACATCAAAGGTTTTAAAATTTTCAGTTTCGTTAAGTGTAGCGAAAATTGCCTATTACAAGTGTAAGTTAGGTATTGTGGCTTATCATACTATTGCAGTAAGCAATTTTCACTACAAGTTTTTGCAACCAATTTTAAAATTATTGAACTATGACTAATTTTATTTAGGGTACATAATAAAGCGTGAAAACTATAAGTGAAACAACCTGCTCAGAAACTCCAAGGCCTGTTCCTTCCCTCCAACCATGCTTCTTCAAAAGCTTCAAGAAGACAACAAAAAGAACAAAAAGGAAAGTCAGTATACAAAATGAAGCTCAAAGATGGGAAGGTATAACATCAATAGAGAGAACAAAAGAGGTATAAAATGGGGGAATAGAATCTATGCATGATTTAGGACTTCATATGCGTGACAGTGAGTGAAAGAGATAGCAAACCTGAAACCCTATGTTCGAGGAATCAATGGCTGTAGCAGAAACAGAGCCCCCTGAGCCTGACTCGAAATCCATCCTTCCTCCTGTAGCATGGCACCATGATCAAAACATCATCATCCGAAAGTAAAATAATGACACATAAAAATTTACAGTCTTCCTGAGAAAAAATTAGTTGTATTTATTTTCTAGTGCATTGTGAAATCCAAAATGAAAATGTTTTCTTTGTAAGAAACACTTCTGTTAACAAAAGCCTGAATGAGAAGGGGGGGAAAAGAAGTAATCTCCCTAAAAGCCAAAGAGTTTACAAAAAAGCACCTGCACCCTAATTGGCCAAAATAAAGGACATACTATAATTATAAATTCCTTGGATCAAACACACCAAACAGAAGCTAGCCACTAGGAATCTAGAGAGATCCCAATACTCTAAACTCCTATCCTTCTCTTCCAATATTCTTGAATTTCTTCAGCCAAATAATCCCATAAAGAGCATTAACAACATTTGCTAAAAGTCGTGTCGTACTGACATTAAATGTATCAAAAGTTTCAATTTGGAGCAAGGCCCAACGATTAAAACAACACTACTTAAAAGAGGTCGTAGGGTTGAGTCCCCTCACCCACATATATTATAATATTCTCAAATATAACAAAACTGAGAAATCAGATAAGTTGCAACCACATACTTTTGTTATCGACAAAAACCTCCCAATGTGAAAGTAATAATGATCTTTAACTATTGATTAAAATCCATCTGAGTTGTTTGTTTTCCCCAACATAGAGCGCCACTTCAATGAGATAGGTAGAAATATTCCTTATCACAAATTCATAATATCTATTTGAAAATGGAATAGCTCCTGAATTAATCAAAATCTGATCAGAAGTAGTCCATGCACAATCCCACCAAATTGACGAGTCTATAGATTCAAAACGCCTGTTCTTTTGCCATACTTCGCACCAAGCTCTTTTGTACACTTAAACTGACTACCATGCTTCGAAATCCATCAATACAATACAAATATATGCAGCTCCAGAGATTACACTCAAGTATTGAATTACATAAAAACTAAACAGCAAACGCCAAAAATTCCCTCCAGTTGGAGTATGCATAGCTCAAATAGGAGACTATGAAGAGTTTGAATCTCTAACAAGTAACAAAATAATCAATTTAACTTAACTCCCGCATACGACGAATTAACTCCAGCACCTATTTCTCTTCTGCGAGTACATTTAGTATCTATGAACCAAACTCGAAATACACTCATCGCGTAATACGTAATTCTTGGAAAATCAAAAGTGAAAATTGATGAAGAGGCGAACCTGGAAAGGACTTTTGGATGATCTTGATGCCCAGTGGAGAAGAACAGAGGGTGAATTCTTAGAAGAATGATATGTTGCCAAACCCTAATCGAATTCGAAACTTGTAGAACTCTCGCACTTCCTCTTAACCCTAGCGATTCGAGTCTTCGCCCTTTTTTCCTGGTTCTTGATTCTGACGAACGGAGAACGCCGTGAAAATGCAAACTTCTGAACTTCGAAGAAATTTCGCGCGTTCTCTTTCTCTCTAACGATCAGAACTTGGAAATATGAATGTCAGATATCCAACGGGTCGGGTGCCCGTTAAGCCCGGCCCAATTGGATCGAACACCCGACTTCAAATCTTCTAACATTTTTCGAGGATGTAGAAATTGAAAATATAAATGATGGTAATGAAAATTGATAATAGAATATTAGCTGTATATGTATGATTAATAATATATATATATTTACATATTACCCTTCCAAAAGTAGATGATTTTATTTTTGCATCTTTTTAGTTGTTGAACTACAAAAAAAATATAAAATATATACACTAAAGACCTGCTTTTGCATCTTAGTTTGTCAACTTTTAGAATGTACTCAAATGTGTCGGATCAACACATACTCCATTTGGACTATTGGTTGGCTCTATGATCAGGTATGCCGATTTTTTTGTTAAATTATTAAGAGAGCTGAAATAATGTGGCTGACAATTCTACATCGTTAGATGTATGAGAGATAGTTTAAAATTTGTAATATGAGAGATAGTTTAAAATTTGTAATATGTATTGAACAACAATTGAAGGCAAATGAATTTTGAAGTCACGTCTAATAATTATTTTCATTTTATTTGAATTTCGGTGATTATTCCTCCCTCTCATTAGAAAAGTGAAGATGTGACAATTTATCACTTAGCCATATGGCTATGTCATCTTCACTCAATAACCCTTTTGTGAACGTTGTGGATAAAGATTCGAGGACTTATTCCTATTGTCAACTCTTCCAAATGTGAGTCAAACATGCAATATGAGTGACGATGCCCCATTTAAGACCTTTGTACAATGTGTGACTTGCTATTTTTCAACTAGGAGTGTTGGTGGTATTTGTACATGTAGACACCACATGATATTGTGTGATGGATGAGACATAAGATGAATGTTGCAATAAAAAGCCGTGCATGTATGCAAATTATTGAGAGAACGATTGCATGGATTGAAACAAGTTAAAAAACACAAATCTCGAAACTTTGAAATATAATATATATATACATGTATGTAGTCTCTCGTCTACAGTTACTTAATATAAATGAAAGTTGCAGATAGCTGAACGATAATGTAGTGATAATAAAGTACGTAAGTCAATATCAAACAACAACATTAACTTCATTATTACGAAGCACAGTGACATATATGGTAAACGACACTACAACACCATAATTAAATAACATTTGCTTTGGTTAACATGAGTTAAATCATACACCTTATTTAAAACAAAATTCACCGAATTACTTCTTAACTATTGTCACTTTTGCATCAATTCAACAAAAGCCGATATAATGTATGTAATGCACAAGTATTATGCTTTTTATCGAGAGTATTGCAATTCCAACAAAATGAAAAAGCTTCAACCCTACTTTAAGATTATTAAAGCTTTAATCAATTAAATTATATTTTGATCAACAAGAAGTAAATGCTAGATTAACCGTGTTAGTAACCCCCATTAAATAGTGTAATTAAAATTATAGGAATGTAATAAAAATGTTATAAAAGTCGTGGATTATATTAATATATACAACTTAACAAATGAATAATTAATCATAATGATTTAATTTTTTATTTGGTCATTTTCAAATTTTTATTTATAGAACAGAGGTCTTTTCTTCTGAAATTAACAAAACGGGGGCGGAGGCTGGGATAGATCTGTTTGGTCAGCGTCGGCTCGTTCCACTGAAAATTTCAATTTCAATCACAGCCTCCATATAATTAAACCGGAGTTCTTCTTCTCTCTTAGGGTTGTTTGTTCTTCTCGTTCCATTCTCCATTCTCGCTCGTCTGCTGCTGGCAATCCGAGGAACAGAGACATGGATTTGGACCAGTGGATCGCTAAGGTCAAGGAAGGCCAGCACCTTCTTGAAGACGAGCTTCAACTTCTTTGCGAATACGTAAGGTTTTCTTGTTTTTAATCCCACCCCCAATCAGGTTTTTTCGCGATTAATCTTCAAAACCTCATGTATCCGAGGATAGTTAGGGTTTATACATTTTGGAGCCTCATGTGTGTAAACCCCTTCCGTGTCTTCATTGATGCTACGGCTCTTGCTTCTACTACCAGGGTTTATGCTTTACATTTTGTGGATAGATTTTTTAGTTTCTTCAGCTTTTAGCGAAAATCTCTCGCGTAGCTCACCGGTTTGTACTTCAATGAAGTTTTAGAGAAATGGATGTTGAAGTTGTTGGTTGTATTCCCAGAGATCAATTGGGGGTTCAGACGTGAAATTCTGATTGGAAATTTGCGACATGGTGTTTGTGCTTCGTTCATATCGAGGAGGATGTGTGATACGCACACTTGCTCAATGAGCCCTTGTATTATAAACGTTATTGTCGGTTGAAACTTGGAAAGATTTTGATTGCCCGTTCGCTGCTTTATCATTTATTTCTACAGGATCCTTAGTGTGTGCATTCGATGTTAGCAATTCTGGATAATCTTATGAAATTTTCCTGTTAATGGGTGCATACTATCTGCATAACAGGTAAAAGAGATTCTCATTGAGGAATCTAATGTGCAACCTGTCAACAGTCCTGTAACGGTCTGTGGTGACATTCACGGTCAGTTTCACGACCTGATGAAACTTTTTCAGACCGGAGGTCATGTACCAGAGACAAATTATATCTTCATGGTATGTTTTATACTTTTTAGACAATTTATGACACAGTCACTCACCGATTCTATGGGGTGGTTAACATTAACATTAATTATTCTTGTCAGGGTGATTTTGTTGATCGAGGTTATAACAGTCTCGAAGTTTTTACTATTCTTTTGCTTCTTAAAGCCAGGTAATGTTTTATGCATGCTTCTGGCTTTGAAAATACGCTCCATGTTTGCAAGGTCATATAATTCATAGTTTATTTCTTTACGTTTTTTTTTTTTTTTGTGTGTGTGTGGGGGGGGGGGGGGGGGGGGGGGGGTTGTTATTTGCATACTTTTATGCTCATTATAGCTGAAGACGGATGCACCTTTTGTTTCTGGCTTTCAGCAAATTTGCCAATCATCAAGCGAATTATGGTCAAAGAAATAAATAACTCTGAAATAGATCAATTTATTAGTAACAACAAAGATTAAAAGAAAGTGTATCATGTATACTTCACGCGCACATAAATGTTAGGCGTCAACTTTTTGCTATATGGGTGATTAAATGGAACATTTCTGTCTACAGTCATCTTGTTGTATATAAAGTTCATGAGCAGATTTGTTTCTATTTTTTTATTAATTAATAGCAATTCGAAAGGAGGATGTGTGTGATTAGCAGCATTAATTTATTGATTTGAATTTATAGTATCGTATTTCTATTTCAGTTTATATTAAACATTATATTCAGATATTCCAAGATATTTGTTGTGTCTATTTATTCTTTGCAATTTTTGTGAGAAGAGGGTACTTGCTCATTTTATCATTTGGCCTCTTGTTTCATAGGCCTTTTCTTCGGGTTGCACTTATTTGTCACCTATGAGTACAAAAGAAGTCCTAAAAATAGATTTGGCTATGGATTTGGTTTTCTATTCTGTTATTTGCTATGACATTCTTTGGGAAAATCAACAATTTCCTTTCCTAAGAAAATTTATTTGTCTTCTTAGATACCCAGCTAACATCACACTCTTGCGAGGAAACCATGAGAGCAGACAGCTTACTCAGGTTTGAATTTTCTGTTTAGTTTCTTGAGGTCGTGATGCCATTTCTCTTATAAAGTAACATATTTAAAACCTCCACATCTACAATGGAAAAGAAAGGAGATGAATCTCTGCTTTTAAGACCCGTGATTTTGATAGACCCTAGATTTGCAATGATGGGTGAGTTGGAGAAGTTAGGCCTTCAACAAGCTATGTTTCCATCTCATCAATTTCTTTTTTTTTTTCTCCTGAAAACAGTTGAGAAAATGCCTTTTCTCAAATGCACAAGCATTCTGAAAGTCCGTATAAATAGTTAAAAAAACATGGGAGAATTTAGGTCTTGAACAAGCAATGTTTTTATCTCTATCCAATGCTCTTTTCCGCTTCTGAAAACAGAGTCAAGAAAACGCCTTAACAGAAGGACACAAGTATTCTGAAAGTCCTTATAAATAGTAAATACCATGGCCGTCCTTGCATTTGCTTGTATTCTGCACCAACTCACTGGCACCTCAATTCTATCCATATATCTGCCTTTCTTTTTTGGCTGAAGCACTGAGAGTGAGTAAATTGTGCATTAAAAGTTTTTCTGCTCATGTAATTTTTGTAACTAATGGGAACTTCCTTGGATTCAAGTTCAATTCAACCCAATGAGGGATGGGTTTAAAATCCGTTGAAGTCATGAAATTGGGATAAGTATATATTATTGGGGGACAGATCGTAGTCCTGGATTTGAATTTAGTGAATAGAAGGTTGGAGGATTTCTGAGTTTCAAGTTTGGGAACAAGGATTAATTAATCTTTAACTCTGTTTGGAAACAGCTATAAAGACTTTGCCATTTTGTTGAGTTCTGGTCCCAAAATGCTGTTTATACGCATTTTCCACAGCCATAGTTCCAGTCCTTTTTGTACTTTCTTTCCTCCTCTTAACATGGAACTTATTGAGTGGAGATCATTTATTGCTCCTTATTATATTGAAAACTTCATCTTCATACTTCGTTGATAACATGAATGTTGATATGAAGGTTTGAAACTTTATTGTAATATCCATTGGTGCTGCAACTTTTTTGCTAGGTTTATGGTTTTTATGATGAGTGCCAGAGAAAGTATGGAAATGCTAATGCATGGCGGTACTGTACAGATGTTTTTGACTACTTGACACTCTCAGCAATTATAGATGGAACCGTAACCTCTCTCTCTCTTGTTCCCCTTCAAAACCCCCACCCCTGACTGTGTGGTTTAATGTGCATGGATATATTCAATTGATTTCTTTACTGCGTGAGTTTTCCTTGACTGTTTATTAGTGCTGGGTGTCCTTATGTAATTATACATTTTTGCTTGCTTTTTTGTTTCCATCTCAGGTTCTCTGTGTCCACGGAGGGCTCTCTCCTGATGTTCGAACCATAGATCAGGTTTCCTTATATTCTTTCGAATGATAATCTGTCTTTCTCTTGTCCTATACATTTTCTTATGACACTCACTTTATGATATGTATGCATCAAATTCTTCATGTGAAGAGGGAGAAAATATATGAACAAACGTTTACTTATGCCTTATACAGATAATTTGGTATGAATTGCCATAACTTTCATATGTGTGCCCGAGAAGCATTTCAGAAATTAATTAGTGGCATGGATTAATTTGATTTCATCACGTAGAAAGCAATTGGTTGGAACTTTGACTGTACGTTTTTCCATAGGAGCAAACCTGTTTAAGAAGTCAGCGCTTTCTTACAGTAGGAAGGCCCCAAAGACCAGTTTACCATGACTTATTGTTTGTTTATTTGCACACTCAATTCAGTAGATTGTCCATTCTACCATTTCTCATTGAGACCTTCTGTATTATCTGCCAATATTAATACAGCGTCCTCTTACTGGTATTTAGATCTGTGCAGATCCCTTGAAAGAAATGAGGGAAAAAATTTTATATTGCAGCTTGGCACTTGCCTTAGGAGCACTTTCACGCACCTTACAAATCCAACTTTGAAATACTATAATGCCTGATGTGATATGATTTCCTCTATGAACTGTTGAATGATGTTTGTTAATCCTATGTGCCAATGGATCAGTTTGGAACTTTACTGGCTTGAGGCCTTTTTTCCACCATTTTTCTTCCGCTGACAGATAAGGGTGATTGATAGAAATTGTGAAATTCCGCATGAGGGGCCTTTTTGTGATCTTATGTGGAGTGATCCAGAAGATATTGAAACATGGGCAGTTAGTCCACGAGGAGCAGGTTGGCTTTTTGGTTCCAGGGTTACTTCTGAGGTAATTTTATCTGTTTTAAAGTTCAACCATATAACTTTCAACGGAGCTTATGCAGATTCTAATTATTGCAGTTCAATCACATTAATAATCTCGATTTGGTTTGCCGAGCACATCAACTTGTACAAGAAGGTCTTAAGTATATGTTTCAGGATAAAGGCCTTGTGACTGTAAGATTTAGAGCAAAAGTTATTATTTCTCTCTATAATGATAGGCTTTATCTAGTTGATTGAGTTATTTGGTCCTTGAATTTGCAGGTATGGTCCGCTCCAAATTATTGTTATCGTTGTGGGAATGTAGCTTCTATATTGAGCTTTAATGAGAATATGGTGAGTATTCACTTGCCCACTTTAGTCATATTATTTTATTTTTTTAAAAAGAAGAAAAGTACTGGTCCGTCGGTGGTTTAATCTGTTGAAGCACTATTATGTATACTTATGATTTTGATGACATTCACTTTTTCAAGATTTCTTCTATTATAACAATAAATAGACATCAAATATTTTTCGATCTCTCTCCCACATTTTATGGTCAAAGGAGAGGGTAGCCCATTGAATAATTTCTCCGTCTTTAGAGTTTGAACCCCTAGTCGACCCTTCTTCTTCTATATAAAGTTTTTTAATTATTTTTTTCTAAATAATGGTTTTAAAATATGTTTCATTGGATTTATATTCAAGTTTCTTATTCATCAAACCGTTCGTTAACTTCAAACAGGAAAGAGAGGTGAAGTTCTTCACTGAGACAGAGGAGAATAATCAGATGAGAGGCCCAAGAACAGGAGTTCCGTATTTCTTATGATAAAGAAAGGGGGTTTGATGGTTGACCATAATTGTGAAAGTATCAAGCTATCATGATCAGGCGATAAGATCTCTTTAACGAGGATACCTTAAATTTGTTGTTTGCAGGTAGATCATTGTTCAACTTGGGTGGATATTTCCTCCTAGGCTGATAAGATAGATATTTTGGGCTGTGAATTACGTTGGCAGTAGGTAATTTATTTATTCAGCAGTTTGCATTCAGAGTCTGTTTCTAGTTGAGACCGCTTTAAATTCATTTGTGTATTACTATTGAAAAAAAGGAAAATCTCAGCCAGCCACGCCTGTGCATTATACTGCCTGTTGAGAATGTTTTGAGATGTCAGATTCTGACATTAATCAATGTAGAAAGTATGTAGGGATGAGATAAATTTGTTTGTGCTACTCACTTCTGGAACACCATAATTTTTTTTTATCTTTGTTTGCCTCTGGCTTCCTTTCCCTATTCCATGAAATCGATTTAATTTTTTTTTTTAGTTCTTGGAGTTGAGGATTTGAACCTCTGACCTTTTAGTCAAAGATAAATTGCCTTAAACTAATTGAGCTATGTTCATGGGCCCTTGGTTTCAGACTTTCAAATTTTTCGTTGTTAAGCTCTGAGAGTAGTTAGGGGTTCTATTTGTCCTCCTTTTGTAATGCGCATATTTAAATTATTGATAGTTTTATTGGATAACCTAGATAGAGAATTGTACAACCAAGGGTAGAAGGGGGAAAAATCATGATGTATGTTTGAAAACAAAGTCTTATCGAAAAGGGCATATGTAGCAGTTTCTTTTCTTATTAGCTGAAGGGACTAAAAGATTACTGTTTAAATTTAAGTTATTGGAAAGCTTTCTGCTGTTGAAGCTTTGACTTTGGAGTTTGGAAGTGACAATTAACAGTGATCCTATAATAATTCATCCGTGATAGTGTTGATTTTGGCATGTTATTATTCAGATGGGCTAGGCTAATCTTCTCTGTACCGTTCCAATTTTATCGATTATTGTTCGTGTAGAAAACGAACTTTATGCATTCTCTTTGACGTAGGTCGTAGCTGTAATGTAAATGATGTTTTTTCTGGTTTATCAGATGCTTCGAACAAAAGTACCTTATATTAGATCTAGAATAATCAGTGATGAATAATATTTTTCTCCACTAAAAAATTCGAGAGTTATTTATTTATTTTTAATGAAAGCAAAAGTCATTTTCTCCTCTTGTCAAAAATTTAATGGTGGTCAATAGGAGCTTCATATTAATCCTTTGGTATGTAAGTATTACCCTCTAGTAATTGTATAATAACTCGCTCAATAATTTGATTGTATATGGTAGTGTTCTTGTTGGCAATGAGATGCACGTTTGGATTGGGAATGTTAAGACAGCCACATTAACAATTCAAATGCTTCTTGGTTTAAAACAGTACAGTGGAATTTATTGTGTAATTCTTTTCCAGAGTTTTGTGCCTGCATTAGCTAATTATATCATAAATATTTCTTAAGAAATTATATCATAAATATAGGTGTAAGGATTCAAAGCTACCATGTCTTAGACGATGTAGAAATGTTTTAAACTACTGAGCTATATTTAAGTTGATCATCATAGTATATATTATTTTCTCTTTTCATCAATAGACTACATAATTAGTAGGTGTACAAACCTTTTTCTAATAAGGGTCAATCATTTACGCTTCGGTTGATAATCATTTAGTTTTTTATTTTTGAAAATTAACCTTTCAACGATGGGGTTTCTTGTTTTGTCATCTACTTTTTATATGTTTTAAAAAATCAAGTCAAGTATTGAAATCTCAAAAAAGTAGTTTTCAAAAAGTAGTTTTTATTTTTGGAATTTGACTAAGGATTCAAATGTTTTCTTTAAAAAAATAAAATCTATGGCAGATAAATGATGAGAAAACAACTACAATTTTTAAAAACTAAATGGTTATCAAATGGAGTCTTGGTGTGTAATTTTTTTTTTTGAAAAAAAATTAGTGCATAGTTGTACCCTTTTGGAAACTATTAGTCAAGTGTGTCACATATATATATGAGAAAAATTCTAGTACTGTCGTAGTATAGAAAATTTTTGATACTACATTCATTCATTACTTATCATTATAGCAACATTTAAGGATAGTGTGAGATTCATTAACTAAAATAATATATCAAGTAGGTACAACGATAGTAGTGAAAACTTTCTCAATGTATCGAGGGCCTCATATCATTCATTATTAAAGCGAAACGGATAACGTAACGATAATGAAAGGTGATTGGGAGATAGGGTTTGGGAATATTTTTGTTTAACCAATGAGATTGAGAAGTATGGCAAGGGAAGTCGTTTTCACTCAACAATTGACGTCATCCCATTTTCCACACTCTGTTCCGTCAGAGAATCAATTATTGGAAATTACGTGGCCCAATGCCCAATATTCATTCATTCATGTGACATATCATTTACTGATTTTTTAAATAATAGAGATATTCATTTCTATGAATTTTTTCCTAAAAAAATTCCTAGTTTACGTACTTGGATTCATATTTATTTTCTTTTAGTAAACTGAATTATGGTTGTTTTTTAATTTTACAATTTAAAGGAAATTTTCACATTGATTTTTTTTAAAATAAAAAAACAATAATTTGTTTTCCACAAATGAAGGATGAAGGATGGTTGCTATATGTTTTTATATTTATTTATTTAAATAAAAAGGAAATTTGTGAGCCTCACATGTTTCTATAATGTGGATAACTATGCAATTTGACACTGATGGGCAATGGCTTCATTCATTCTCGAAGAATGAATCATGCTATATCATTATTTTTATTTATATAATTTCTATTATTTATTTTATATATATATATATATATATATATATATATATATATAGGTTATCAACATGGATGAGTAAATAAGGATTCAAAATTTTTTATTTTTTCTTATCTAGTTGAATTATATCTAAATTGAGAAAAAACAATGAAATTTATAAGTTAATGTTGACCAATGTAATTTAATATTACTAATAATATTTAAGTTTTTAAAAGTATTTGTCTTATATTTGATCTCTTTTGAATTCTATATATGAAGTTACGGTCAAATCTACTTATAAAAGATAATGAAATTAGTAAAACTTTGATGTTTGTTCATTCCTTATTCTCTCCCCTTTTTTTATTTTTTATTTTTTTTTTAAAAAGAACTCATTATACTTTGTGCCTTTGTGGAATATAAAAGTTCTTTTTTGGGTTGAAAAATGTGAAAAAATAATACCTATAGCTGATAAAGTTATTATTTTTCATCCCTGGTAGCTGATAAAAGGTTCTTTTTTGGATTGAAAATTGTGAAAAACAATCAAAATAATAAGTTTCGTAACATCATTTATAAAATTATCCCAATTATTGATATTGTTGCTTAATAATACCTCTTATAATTTCTTTGAATTTATGTTGTTTAAATATTTTTTTTTCATTGTCAAAGTAAACATAACTTAACGGTAATTGACATGTACCTTCTACAAAGAAGTTAGAGGTTTAAATTCTCTCACTTTCAAATATTGGTGAACTAAAAAAAAGAAGAGGAAGAATATTTTCTTAATTTCTTTAATAAAAATTCTTATATATATGTCCATAATTTTTTGTAGTTATTTTGATATTTTGATATTGACATTTTTGTATAGTATATTAAATAGAGAGCATAGAAATTTGAATCACTAGAGCACATGTGAATTACCATTTAACTTTGGCATGTACTCCTTATCATTATCTTCTAAGATCATATTTCAAATTATATAAATCGATCAATATTCGATACGAATAAACAGAAAATTACCTATTTTGAACAGTTGAGAAAAAATCGTTGACTGCAATGAAGTCGTTGCAACAAAATGGCATATTTGGCATAGTCAGAAGAAGCCTTCTTCTCTTTATTCCTGTAGTGTTACTTTCGCCGGCTCCGCCGTCGGTAGCTTCGTTCCGTCACTTCCGATCGCCGGTTTCATCGACGGCCGTCACTATGAGCAACTCTCACTCGCCTCCGGTAGCTAAGAAGGTGGAGCACAAGATGGAGCTGTTTGGAGACGTCAGGATCGACAATTATTACTGGTTGCGCGACGATTCTCGCAAAAACTCCGATGTCATTTCGTATCTGAAGCAGGAGAATGCCTATACGGATCTCGTCATGTCCGGTGAACTATAGTTTACATTTCGTTTCGATTCTTGATTTTTTACTTAAAGTTTATGAGAAATTTATGGTAGCATTGAATGAGAGTGGCGTCGTTTGATTTATCGATTTCTGATGATTTCTGTGTAATGAGGATCATTCGATGAATGTGTGCGTTTTTCTTTATTTATCGATCTAGGAACAAAGCAAGTGGAAGAACAGATTTATGCTGAGATTAGAGGACGAATCAAGGAGGATGATATCTCTGTGCCTGAGCGTAAAGGTTCTTATTATTACTACGAGAGGACTCTAGAGGGGAAAGAATATGTTCAATATTGCAGGCGTTTTGTACCTCGTGGTGAAGAATCTCTCTCTGTGCACGATACCATGCCCACTGGACCTGGTGCTCCTCCGGAGCATGTTATATTGGACGAAAATGTTAAGGCACAGAACCAATCCTACTACTCCATTGGTGCATTTGAGGTATTGTAGGGGCGGAACTACTTCAGAATTTGATCCCGTTTCTCTTAGACACAATTTTAATTTAAGGATCTTTATGGTCATTTCTTCTCCAGGTTAGTCCAAACAACAAGCTAGTGGCGTATGCAGAAGACACTAAAGGAGATGAAATCTACACGGTTTATATAATCGACGCCGAGACTGGAGCTTCTGTAGGGAAGCCTCTTGTAGGCGTGACATCGTATCTCAAATGGGCTGGCGGTGACGCTTTAGTTTACATCACAATGGATGAGATTCTTCGGCCTGATAAGGTGATTTTCTACCCCACTTGACCGCATCCTGTGTTTTTCAATGGCTTCTATTTTGCTTGTCTCATTGGAAAAGCACTAACAATGATTTAGTTCCTGAGGCCTATCATAACCAAGATAACTGTTGATTGTTCTGTGCATTCAGAATCGACTTCTAATGATATAATTGTTGGTACATTCACTGAAATGCGACGCCCTCTATACCACTAGAACAGTTTGCATTTCCTTTAATTTCTCATTTGTGCTACGGACGTAGATTATAATATCCTAATAAGTTGATGTCAGAAGAGTGGACCCAGTGGAGTTTGTATAGTTGTAAAGAGCGCTGCTCAGAATACCTTTTGGGTGAAAAAAACATTTGTTAACTCCAATATAATTGCATTCAGTATTTGCATTCTGATGTTCCCATAAATATGGCCAAACTTCAAATTAAAATTTATTTTCAACGTATTCAGATGTTGATCTAGTAAAATTTTCCCCCTTTCAATAGGCATGGTTACATAAACTGGGAACAGAGCAGTCAACGGACACCTGCCTTTATCATGAAAAGGATGATACGTTCTCTCTTGATCTTCAAGCTGCCGAGAGCAAGAAATATTTATTTATCGCATCTGAAAGTAAATTTACTAGGTTCAACTTTTATCTTGATGTTTCAAGGCCCCAAGATGGGCTGGTTGTTTTGACACCTCGAGTGGATGGAGTTGACACTTTTCCCAGTCATCGTGGAAATCATTTTTTTATCCGGAGACGAAGTGAAGAGATTTTCAATTCAGAAGTAGTAGCTTGCCCACTTGATAATACATCTGCAACTACAGTTATTCTTCCACACAGGGAAAGGTAGTGATTCGCATTCTTATATGATAATTTTTTTTGAGTACAACATATGTAGAGGTGGAGATTTGAACCTCCGACCTTAAGAGAAGGAGCATATATGCCTTAACCAATGAGCATAATCATGTTGGCTATTCTCTTGTGATAATTGATAATGGTATAATGTGAAGTTGACAGAAAATTGGAAGTGAAGAGCCGATAGTTAATGACTTGAATCAACAAGCCTAGGCAGAATAGAGATCTTTATTGGAACTTGCTGTCTTCTTATTTTATTTGTTGGAAATTTGTTTCGGTAGCTATTTTACAAAAGGAACGACCTAACTGATCTATATCTGGGAGTAAAAGAAAATTATTATTGGGATTCTCATGTTCACTTGGTCTGACACCAAGTACGTAGCTGGATTTAGGTTTCAAGACACTAATAGAATTTCTATTGTTCTGTGAATCTAATTTTGTCTATCAAAACTGTTGAAAGCTTCTTAATTAGTTTATGTTTCAATATTTCTCTATATTTTCTGCAACCCATCTGGGAAACAAACTTGTCATTAGGGCTTATTAAGTTGTTTGAATATTGTCCAGTGTGAAAATCCAGGATACACAACTATTTCTTAACCACATCGTTGTACTTGAACGTGAAGATGGTCTACCAAAAATTGTTGTCTATAGCCTTCCCGATGTCGGAGAACCACTTAGAAGCCTTGAAGATGGACGAGCTGTGGATTTCACTGATGCGACTTATTCAGTGTATTTATCAGAATCAGAATTCTCTTCCAGCATCTTACGGTTTTGTTACAGCTCAATGAAGACACCCCCCTCTACATATGACTATGATATGAAAACAGAAGTTTCCATTCTAAAGAAAGTTGAAGCGGTGAGTAGTTCTGCTATCATGGTTATGTTGTTTTCTCTTTGACCGGGATTGCCTCTAGGTGGAAATGAATAATTGTTTATTTTCACACGTTGAGATATTTTCAAACTTCCTGGTTTTGTTAAAAAATATTAACCAGATATGTATTTCTGCCATCTATTTTTTCAACCTACTACCCATTTGAGGCAAGGAAGGAAAATATGTCATTTCTTTATCTTGTCTTTCTAAAACCAGTGCTAATTTCTTCAACTTTGAGTTCATCTTTTACCTTTTTTTACTTTTCATACTTTAATTTTTATTCCATATGTTAATAACTTCGTGATATTTTACAAAAATCTCCTCTCTATCTCTTTGTTGATTTTATGCCTTTTCATTGTCCACTTCTATACTTGAGACCTGTTCTCTTGCGTTTACTTTATTCCATCCAAATACGTCTTAATTTTCCCTCCCCCCTCCTCCCTCCCCCCAGGGGGATTCAAATTAATTTATTTGTCTGTAACGTAGTAAAATTTTCACGACTTTTCTCAGGTATTGGGAGGTTTTGATACTACCAAATATATCACGGAGAGGAAATGGGCAACTGCTCTCGATGGCACTAAAGTTCCCCTATCAATTGTTTATCGAAAGGATCTAGTGAAACTTGATGGTTCAGACCCACTTCTACTTTATGGCTATGGTTCTTATGAGGTAAAAAAAATCCTTGTTAATTAGACTTTAGACGGATTTCTGGGTTTTGAAATTATTTTAAAGTAAAAGAGTGTTCTTGTTTCCTGAGGCAGCCTCTCCATATGGATCAGAGTTTTGTTAATGGAGCTTTACTTCATGTAACTATAAGTTGTTCTCCTGTTTTGATTAATTTATCAAAATTTCCATTTCAGAAATATTTGTTTCTGCACTGTAATGTATTCTTTGACGATCTATGCTGCATTTTGATGGCCTGGTTTTTGCTACAATTATGATGTCTGCCAGGTGCCAATTTATTGTTCTTAATTATTTGCATAGAACATGACCTTGTACCTGATTCTTTCTGTTTACTTTCTTCTTGTCATTTAACTGATTTATGAATTGTAACAATTATTGTACGTGAACATGGTCTCAATGCGAATTTCATTCTGTGAACAGATGTGCGTAGACCCCAGTTTCAAGGCATCAAGGATATCTTTGTTAGACAGAGGTTTTATTTATGTAATAGCTCACATTCGTGGGGGTGGTGAAATGGGGAGGCAGTGGTATGAAAATGGAAAGTTATTGAAGAAAAAAAATACATTCACGGACTTTATTTCTTCTGCTGAATACTTGATCGAGAATAAGTACTGTTCAAAGGAAAAATTGTGCATTAATGGAAGAAGTGCTGGTGGTTTGCTTATTGGTGCTGTTCTAAATATGAGGCCTGATTTGTTCAAAGCTGCAGTTGCTGGGGTACCTTTTGTAGATGTTGTAACGACCATGCTTGATCCGACAATTCCCCTTACAACTTCGGAGTGGGAGGTAAATCTCTTCCCTAGTGTACCTTTCGTAATCCTGTTAGTGGTGACAACCAGTGAAATAGTCCGATTCCTCGGTCAGTACATAAATAGACCATTAAAGGAGGACTCTTAACTTTTAGCTTATGGTAGCATTGGCTTAAAATCACTTCTGGGTCCCCAAATTATAGTGCCATTTTGAACGAGAGTCCAATGTAGGTAGTTATCAGTTTAATATATATTAAAAAGACATAAGGGTGCCAAAGTGAGCATAGTTCAGCAGTAATTGACATGTACTCTCGACCAAGAGGTCAGAGGTTCGAATCCTCTAATCCCAAATGTTGTTGAACTCAAAAAAAAAAAAAAAAGAAGAGAAGACATAAGGGTGGTTAATGTTTCTGTTTAAAACACGCACATAGATACTATTTCTAAATATGTTCATATACTTACTACAATGCTTTCATTACATTTCTATTTTATTTTTCCCACTACGGGTTCTCAACATACTTAGAGATTCTCTGACTCTGTAAATATCTCTACTTATCCATTATCATGTCTTTTCACTGTTTTCAACTGTCGTATACTGAAAATATGTTACGTTATTAATTGCAGCGCCTATTCTTTTTGACTTGCCTCTTACCCTCTTTTGAATTCTGCAGGAATGGGGTGACCCTAGGAAGGAGGAATTCTACTTTTACATGAAATCATATTCTCCAGTTGACAATGTACGCACCTCTCAGTTTCTTGATCAACATGATGTTTCGGCCATGTCCACCTAATCATCGAATTGATCTCAACTTGATTTTGGATCATTAGGATGTATCCGTGGTCATGTGCTTCATGGAATATCTTCAAACTTTTATTTTCATTTGGACATGACTTTATCTGCATTTTTCAGGTTAAGGCTCAAAATTATCCAGACGTACTTGTTACCGCCGGCTTAAACGGTAAGTGTGAATGCTTGAAACTTCAATCCAAGTAGAATCAATCAATTTCCCTGTTTCTTCATCCTGTGCACATAATTGCCCTTCATATTCAGAATGGACTAGGAGATTGATGAATATATATATATTTTAGAGACATTCCATCAAAGTGTCAATTCTTTTTTGTCCATGTGGCAGATCCACGTGTTTTATATTCAGAACCCGCTAAGTTTGTGGCAAAATTAAGGGATACGAAGACTGATGGCAATCTTCTGCTTTTCAAATGTGAACTAGGTGCCGGACATTTTTCAAAGTCAGGAAGGTAATAATTCTATAGTTGATTTCTTTTTCAGGCTTTACTTTATGATCTGGGTTTTCTTGCTTGTTTGTATCTCATCTCTTTTTGTTGCTTGTGCCTTTTTTTCTTCTTTAAACATGATAATAACGTTATTTCTTATTTAATTGATTACATTAACTGCTGCCTTTTCTATTTGTAACTCTGCTGTAGATATGGAGAAGAAACATTATGTTGAACTCTGTTACGATTTCTCACTGCCTATTTGTGCAAAATAGTTTAAAAAACTGTAATGAGGAGACTTGTAATATTTAAATCATTGTGTATTTGTTTACAGACCTGTAATTTTTGAAGTACAACTTCATTTCTTTTTCAAAAAAAGGCCACCCGTAATAATAAACTTGGAAAAAAAAAAGAAGGAAAACAACTTTTAGAATACGAACTGAACCTCTTCGCACTAATCTTTTGTTATTATTATTATTTTTTTGAAAAAAGAATAGCTTCGAAAGAGCTCATCCTTGGTTTGATAGGTGTCTATGCCTCGGGCACTAAAAAGACACTTAAATTTTGTTGTTTTTCATTTATTAATTTTTATCCGTTTCTTTTTTCTGCTACCGTGCAGATTTGAGAAGCTACAGGAGGATGCTTTCACATACGCTTTTATATTGAAGTCTCTTAACATGATTCCAGCACTTGGAAATTGAGCAGAAAAAGCTGCCCTTGATGGTAAACGAGTACCATCTTTAAACTCTTTCATTCTCTATTGAAAAAGATTCCTTTTTAGTGAATCTTTATTTACGAGATAGAGGGGTTATTTGTACTGTTCTTCATTACCATTAGATAAGCTAGCTATTTTAAGATAACTAGTTTACATTCATGTGCATTTTGCACATATTTTTAGGAGATTCTAAATTAATCCAAACAAGTTTATCCCCCTCTCAATAACGCAAGGACCTTCCTTCTTCCTAGCCACTACAAAAAAATATTGAGATTTTTTTTTAATTTTTTTTTGATATTCGTGAGTGTTCTAATCGACTACGTACATGGATTAAAATAGGTCGGGATCGGGTAAACCTAAGCATATCCATGTTTCCTTATAACTTCTTTTCTATATGTATTCTAATTTTATACTTTTTCACAATCACATACTTGTCGAGAATGCGACCAAAGTCCCACATTGGTTAGGACAACTATCTTCATTAGTATGAGGTCTTTTAGATAAAACCAAAAGCAAAACTAAGAGTATGCAATATCATACCATTATAGAAATTATGGAGAGGTTGTCCTACTCCTCCCTACTGCTTTCTCATTCATTCTCATGGCCTTGTTTTCACCTCTTCCCATAAGGTTTTATAATGTAATCCCTACCATTACTACAATAATAGCACTCATCTTGTTTTAGGCTACCTTTGGATGCTAAATTCTCCCATGTTCCATCTCCATCATGATTTATGGATGAGGATTGTTTTCCAAGCTCATGGGAATTCCTTCCTTATTCACTTTTTTCCTTTTTAATATTTCCATTTAGAGATTTGACGTTTTTTTTTTTAGTAAAATCATAATTTTTAGTTTCTTTCCTACATCCAACAATATAAAATTAGCAGTCGAAGAATTTCTCCTACGGGCTACGGGTAGGGTGTGAGCAATTTTAGAGAGAGGAAAGGTTTGAGAGAGAAGTTTCAGAGAGAAATGCTAGAGAGACTAAAAAGTTTTAGAGAAAAACTAGGGCATATCCATATATAGACTAGGCTCCAAAATCCATGAAAATTTTGTATACTTGTTTTGGAGTATCTGCTTAAGCAGTGGAATAATTCTGGAAATGGCTGAAACAATAAATAGTTAAATACTTGGCTTTTTAATTTTGAAAGTTTATTTAATGTTATATTTAATTAAATATAAATTCACATGAATGACGTTTTAAAAGAGCATTACTTGGGTGTAGCCCGAGTTGCACCCATCTCCATGTAGCCCATTTGAAATACACTGCAGTAATTTTTTTTTTTTTTTTGAAAAAGGTGGGCTTCATGGAGTTTAGTATAGCCCGAACAGCACCCAAATATTTTCCGTTTTAAAAAAAATCATAGGAATGATGCCTTTGACTACTTGACTCCAATTTACCATCTGAAGTCAATTAGATTTTTTTTTTAAAAAAAATTTCACTAGTGTGCCGTTTCTAAATTCATATCAGTGGAGTGATTTTTTTTTTCCCTATTTCATATTACATGAAATTCTCTATTTTATATTCGTGAAATTTGATTAACAAACATTGACCATTGATGTAAAATGGAAGATGAATTTCCTACATACTACTTGAGTTTTCAGATTAAAATAAAATTTTCTTAAGATTTTTATTCAAATTTAGTTATAGATGATTTTTACTTGATGAAAGAACTCTAAACACAACAATTTTTTTTCTCTTTTGTAATTGACCGACCTTAAGTTATGTTGTTTTATTGAGTACGTTAGGTTTTATTATTATTATTATTATTATTATGATTAAATTTAATAATACATTGGGATGGACTTGATGATGGTATATTGATGTTATTCAAACTGAGTTCTTAATGATGCACCTATATATTTTTGTCACCAATAATAACTATTTTTTTAAAAAAAAATATTTACAGAGCATAATTTGTTGGCCCCCAAAACTTATTCACGACTATTTTTTTTTTAAAAATATTTACAGAGCATAATTTGATGGCCTCCAAAACTTATTGTTTGGCCCAATATTATTATATTTATGGAACATTATATATTAGAGAAACATGAGGTTTTATGTCAAAATTCATTGGCTATGAGAGGAGTTTTGGACTAAATACCCATTTGGGTTTAATGAGCTGTGATACCATATTAGAGAAATATGAAGTTCTATCTTAAAACCAATTGGCTATGAGAGAAATAACCCATATATCTTATAAATTGTAAGATCTCTTTTTATCTTTTAGATGTGGGATCCTCAATATTATAATTACTCGATTGACCACTTAACAAATTAATATCTATAACCAATGACGTTCTCTAGTTAATGTGCCTTCGACCAATTGGAACCTCTCTAAGCAAATCATGACAATGGAGTGATTTTCAAAGCCCACGACCTTTCATAGTAGAATTGTGGCTTTAGTTTTATACTTTAAGTAATGACACATTATTTTAATAAAAACCCAAGATAAAGGGTGGTTGTTAACATCTCAATAAAGGAAGGCCAACCTTATTAGAGGATACCTTTCCTTTTATTAAGAAAACAAACTTTATAATTAGAGTAAGAAATCCAGCTACATTATTGAATCTGCTTTATTGGGAAATGAAGCAAAAACTTTAACAAAGAGAAGAAGATTATGAATGAAATTAAATTATAAGATATGCTTTACTTTGCTTCTTCTCTAATATCGTTTGCATCTTATCTACTTTAACCAACTAGCTGTCATAATTAATCATACTTATTAATGAAATTTGTCGTGTGAAGTATATTCAATACACATTGAACATGAACACGTCACTTAAACTGAAGTGTCAATTTTTCATTATTTATTTACCTATTATATTGGATAGTTAGAAAACAAATTGGCTAAATTTATTTATGATGAGAAAACTAATAAATTAGAAAAAAGGAAAATGTGAAATAGACATGAAATAAACAAAGTCATGTCTATCTTAGCTGGTTTCATGTTTGTTAAGCCTTTTGATATCAAATTTTATGGGGCTATTTGCTTCATATGCCTCTTTTCATTGACAAATTTCCTTCTGAGTGTGACTTTTAATGGAAAAAAGAGAAAAAAAGGGACCAAACTTTATGTTTGATTGAAACTGACAAAATAAAATTTAGTTGCTAACTGATAGTCTATCAATTTGCACCAAAAATATGATTTCTAGCTGTAACAATTTTTTCATATTAAAAAAGATTGTTACATTTTTCTTTCTTTATTGATTGATGTGTTGTAAAATTATCTGACTTTTTACTAATATATAAAAAATGTGATTGATTATTAATTGATGTATCATACTCTTGTGATATAAATTTTAATGTAGTTATATGAAAAAAAGTTTGTTACTCATCATTGGGCGCCGTTTGATATATCGTTTTCAATTGATGATTTATACAATAAAATTAAGAATCGTTCTTATAGACTCTTTCCTCCTCAAAGGGTTAAGAATCTCATTCCAATATTTATATGTTGGGTTATAATAGCAAAAAACTTGGCGCTCACTCAGGTGCCCATTCACAATTTTTCATGTAGCAAATTGTTTGTTTGTTTTTTTTTTTATTTATAATATTTCAGATTTTTTTTTTGTTTTATGATTAGAGTGGGCTGCACAAATATGGATGTAGTCTGCACTGAACTTAAGTTCTGCTCGTTATAATATAGTTTAGTAGGTTTGTATTAATCATTAGACTAAATCTACATGTCATTTTTCAATTTTGCTTTTCAATCTCTTAAAAGTTTCAATTTTATCTTTTATGTATTGAGTTTTTTCGAATAAACTCATATGGATAAGTCAACATTATAGCAATAATATTATGTGAAACTAAAAATGACACATTTTTTCACGAGGTTGCCAAATTAGTATAGTAGCATAGCATTTTTATAGTTCTATTTTCTACCGTGGTATTATTTTGAGTAGGGTAAGTTATTACCAATAAAATTATATAAAGTGGATAGGTTTTAGATTTTACGAGTTACATGCCCAATTCATCAAATTAAAACCAATATTTTAACGAACGTCATCATTTCATCAATAACTTTTTAATGTTTAGTGATAATAAGATTTTAATTAAAAAAACTTTCAAATGCGGACAACGACATCGAAACTTTTTAAAGAATAGAAACGAATAGAGAACAAATACATTGTATATATTTAGCTAAATGATAAAAAAAAAAATAAAAAAAAAAAGGGAAAACTTTACTAAATTGACGAATAAAAAAGACATCTCTTTCACATCAAGTTGCAAATTTAAAAACTCAAAACAAGCAAAAATCTATTACGATGGAGAGGAGGGAGGGAGGGACCCTAAAATGCAAAAGAGAGGACTTTCAAACTTTTTCAACGGTTGAAGTTCAACCACTAATTTGGACAATTATCCTTTCACACAATTATCACTTTGGAAATGGGATTTTAGAGAGAGAGAGAGATTTTCGTCAAAATTTTGATTGGACCAATTTATTTCAGTTACCCGCAATCAGCGCATTCTAAATTATTTTATTATAATTCGTTTTTCTTTTGTTTTTTTTAGTTCAATTTCCCCAGTTGTTTTTTTTTAATGTTTTTTTAATATTAAAAAATTTGGTTTATTAATTTTTACCTTCTTTTTATAGAGAAAAAAAGTTATATCCTAAACTTGGTAATGTGTATCAATTTTCACTCTAAATTTTTAGTTTCATCAAAATTAATACTAAAGCTTAGATAAGTGTTGCAATTTTTATCTTTGGTTTAGTTTATGGCAATTGACTCACTAATTTTAACAAAATTAATGTAAAAATATCTAAAAATTTATTATTTTCAATAAAAATAAAATTTAGCTCAAAATTAAACTTCGATCATGCAAAAAATTGACCATTGAATAGCTTTGCTAAAACTAACATATATATGTTTTTTAAAAAAATCAGCTTTAATGTTGTTTTTCTCTAAAATCCTATCAATTTTGTACCAACATATATTTAAGGTTAAAATATCATTTTGATCATTATATTTTGGGGCTAATTTCATTTTAGCTCTTGTACTTTCAATAAATCTTAAAGTTAGTCCTTACTGTTAGTTTATGTTTAACTTTTCTTAAAAAAAAAAAGTCTTTTTTAGTTTTCATTCTATAAATTTTGGTAGTATATTCACATTGTGTCTTTTTTTTTAATAGAAATTATTATAATGCTTTTGACAAGTTAGATAAAAATTAACTTCAAATTAATGATGAGGATTAATTTTAAGTGAAAATACAAGGACTAAATTTATGGACATTTGAAAGTACATAGATTAAAATAACATGAGTCTCAAAGTACAAGGACCAAAATGGTATTTTGACCAAATAATAACTCAATGGACACATATGAAAATATATTTTCTTTAAAGATTCCTCTAAAGAAAAAAGTTACAATGGTTATTTAAGTTTAAGGTAAAGAAGACAACACTTGTCCAAGTTTAAGGTACAATTTAATGCCAATTTAAATATAACTCAATTAGTTAAGTCATATATATACAATTGATCAAGAAGTCAAAAGTTCGAATCCCCCACCTCTACATGATGTTGTTGAACTAAAAGAAAATGTGCAATTTGATGAAATAAAAAGTTTATGGTAAAAGTTGATACAGAGTCAAATTTAGGAGTAAAAATTGATCATTTTCCCCCACTCTTTTGGGACAGTGGGATTATTACAATCATATCATTTTGTATATAGTATTTGGCAATGTTTTCATAGACATGTCAAAATTAAGATGGAGAATAATATTTGGTAAGTAAAGTACAATTTGTATGAAAAAGATGAAAAATAATACTTCACTATATACACCTATCGTATTTAAAAAATTGACTACATATCTCTCATTGAGTTGCATTTAAATTGGTGATGAAAGAGGAAAAGAAAAAAGAGGTTCCATTTGTATAATGGGATATTATTTATTTAATTATTTATTTTTATTTTTATTTTTTTTTGTGAAAGATTGTATAATGAGAATTTGATTAACATAAAATTGGTCAATATCCAACCAATTTCAATTGTAGCCTTTGCAAATTTATTTTTTTAAGTGGGTGTGAGGATCGAACCATTAACTTTTAAAATGATAATTGGTACTTCATTCAATGAACTGTGCTTAGATTGATGGCTTTCGCAAGTTAGTCAACTAATAGTTGAATTTTCACTCTAATGAAAGGTTATTATAAATAATGATTAGACATTAAATTATATATAATGTAATCTTTAAATATGTCATTTAGTGGTTTATTTGCAAAAAATGGATAACATGCTTTGATTGGAATAAAATTAACAATTAATTTATGGAAGGATACACAATTTAAAGTGTAATAATTATGTCCAACAATTTAATGGATGTGTTAAATATTTAGAAGTGTGATTGGCTGATTCTAATGGATTATGGGAAACTATAAGTTCAATAATACTCAATTCATTAATTCTAAGGGATTATGGAAAACTATAAGTTCAATAGATTATATAACTAGCGTTATAGTTTTCAATACATTATCTTTCTTAGTTCCATATTGGGGTTTGCTCATCTTAAAGTTTAAGTTGAATAGTTGAAGAGGATAAAAATTCATCAAGTTTCTCCTTGCTGCTACATGAGTTTGGTGTTTTGAACCATACTAAAATTAAAGTAATTATATTTTCTTACACGATTTTGGTTCCTTCTATGCATTGGTCCTATCATAATTATTTACTAGGTAAATTGAATTGTAATTCAATTGAATACTTAAAAGAGGCTATGGTGTATTTGAGAATTACTATTAGTTTTTTCTCTCGTTTTTCAACAATTGCAGGAGTGAGAAATTGAACCATCGACTTTTGGTATGAAAATTGATATCTTATCCTTATCCAATAAGCTATACTTGAATTGGCGAGGACTGGGAGTACTATTATATGTACACAAATAAAACATAAGGATATACAAAATTAATAAATGTGCCTCTTTTCTTAGTACTTATTATTGTTATAATTTGTACACCTTATGTCATTAAACATGCAAATATAATTAGTATGTTTATTCAAATAATGAGCATCTATAATTGTATGTATATTCAAATGGGCCACTTCAAAAAGTCCAAGGTTTGCCTCTATTTGTGTGTAAGTGAAAGTGTTCTATTATTATTATTTTTAATCAATACCAAAGCTATTATGTACAGTTTGGTATATGCTTTAATAAATGATATCATGATTGTGACTATTTGATGAATAAATGAGTCCCTTCCAAAAGTTAAAAATGTTCGTAGCAAACATATTATTACAATCAAAAGATGAAAATATTGATGTGAATAAAAATAGTCGATATCTAAATTTTATGGAAGTGATGAAAAATAGTAACATTTATAGATATTTTTAAATTTAGAAGTAAATTTTATTTTTGACTCTGGAACTTTCAAATATTCTATTTTAGTCATTAAATTTTATAGAAAAAATTAATTTAATCTTTGTCACTAATATTTTTATAAATTATTTTATCAAAACCTACTAATGTCAATTTTACCTATAATCTAATGTCTACCTAAATAAGTATTTAAAGTTATATGTGACATTTTGTTTAAAAAAGAACTTAGATTTAGATTAATTATTAATGAAAACTTAACTATAAATACTCCAATGCAAATTCAAGAGTCTAAAACAAAACATTTAAAAGTTTAGAAACTAAAATGAAATAAACATGAATTTAAGAGACCAAAATAAGATTTAAATCTAAAATTTATTGCAAACATGAGCATAGCTCAATTGACATAAAATATATATCATCAACCAAAAGGTTAGAGGTTCGAATCCCATACTCCCATATTGAAAAAAAAAAACCTAAAATTTATCAAAATTAATAAATGAGTATTTTATACCTCATAAATGCATTTAAAATCTTGAGATTATTATTTATTTATATTTAAATTGATGATATTTTCTTAACACTTTTAACACTCAGTAGATATTTTTACCGAAAAACACTAACCCAATCAAATTTAGGTCAACTTACAAATGATAATTAACGACCTAATCCATAATTAATCAACTAAGGGTTCATTTTAATTAATAACACTAAACACTAAGTGGAAAAATGAAATGATGGGTCATAGAAATAACTATCATAAGTAAATGTGAGTTTTTATTTTTTATTATTATTATTATTTTTTTGAGTTCAAGTAAATGTGAAATTTGATTTTTCTTCAAAGGCTAGAGGAATTTGAATACAGTGCGCTCCAACTTTGAAATGCAATTGGGATCCTTGTGATCAAACGGCTATAAACTAAAAAACTCTGCATGTGAAACTCTTTAAGCTTATGATATTCAAACTTTCATTTACAAAATTCTCACTCTTTCTTTCACTTTCTCCCAAAAGCACTTCCTTCTTCTTCTTCTGCTTTCGTTCTCTATAAATACTTCCTCCATTCTCTCCTCTTTTTGAAGCCCTTGCAAATTTTATCAACAACCTTCTTTTTCATCATTATTCCTTCTTGTCTACGTGAAACAATAGAATAAAAATCCTTGTCTGTCCATCCACTTTTTCCACCTTTTCTTTTCCCCCACCTTCTTTCCTTCCCTGTTGATTTTCTGCACAATTGTCGGATCTGATTACCACCCTTCTCCCCAAAATGCAGCTTCTGAAATGGGTATTGCTTTTTCTGTGCTTGCTTGGTGTGTTGCTGGCCGTGGTTGCGGAGGAGACGATGACGGTGGCACCAGTTTGTGCAGCGGAAGATAGAGCTTCATTGATGAGTTTCAAGGCCAGAATTGTGCAGGACACGACGGATATTCTGGCGTCATGGACCGGGAGCGATTGCTGCAACGGCGATTGGGAAGGCGTGACGTGTGGCGCGACGGGGAGAGTGACGAGCTTGCAGTTGCAGAGACCAGAGAAGAACAGTGAGCTCTTCATGAAGGGAACTCTGTCTGCTGCTCTTGGCAATCTGCATTTTCTTGAGGTAATTGTGATTAGTGGAATGAAGCATATCAGTGGCTCAATTCCTGAGAGTTTCACAGCTCTGTCCCGTTTGACCCAACTTGTCCTCGAGGACAATGCCCTTGGAGGGACCATCCCTTCAGGTTTAGGTCACCTGTCCTCTCTCCAGATCCTCTCTTTGAGTGGCAACCATTTGACAGGGCAGATTCCACCCACCGTAGGAAACCTTGTGAACCTACTCCAGCTAAATTTTGCAAGAAATTCACTTTCTGGTCCAATCCCACAAACTTTCGAAACCTTTCCCAGCTTGCAATACTTTGATCTCAGCTTCAACAAGCTCTCTGGTGCCCTCCCAGGCCATGTGGGTCAGTTCAAAAACCTCACTTACATGGACCTCTCCAACAACCAACTTTCAGGGCCAATCCCCATCTCCATTTTCAGCTTGCCCAAGCTTTTGGACTTACTATTAAGCAACAACAGACTCACAGGAAACATTCCAGTCCAAATTGAAGGCCTCAAATCCATCACCACACTTTCTCTCAGTGGCAATCAAGTTAGAGGTCAGATACCAGCCTCCATTTCAAAGCTTCAGAATCTATGGAACCTTAATCTATCAAGAAATGGGCTCTCAGATCCATTGCCCACCATTCTTGCAAGCAACATCCCTTCACTTTTGACAATAGATCTCTCTTACAACAACTTCATTTTTGGGACAGTTCCTGCTTGGATCAGAAACAAGCAACTCTCAGAGGTTCATCTTGCTGGGTGCGGACTCAGGGGATCCCTCCCCATCTTCAGAAGACCTGATTCTATAACCTCCATAGACCTCTCAGACAATCACTTCACAGATGGGATTTCAACTTTCTTGACAAACATGTCAAGCCTGCAAAAACTCAAGCTCTCAAACAACCAGCTGAAATTCAACCTCTCAGAACTCAGATTGCCAAATGTTTTCTCCTCTCTCGATCTTCACTCAAATCAAGTTTCTGGGTCACTCTCAAACATCTTAAACAGCGAAACAAGTGGCTTTTTAGAGGTAATTGATGTATCAAAGAACCAAATCACAGGCGCCATTCCAGAGTTCAACTCTGGCTTGGGGTTGAAGGTCCTCAGCATAGGGGCAAACAAGATCTCCGGCCACATTCCAAGCTCAATCTCGAACCTGGGAGAGCTAATAAAGGTAGATATTTCAAGAAATCAAATACAAGGAACAATCCCTACGAGTGTTGGAGCTTTAGTGAAGCTCCAATGGCTGGATTTGTCCATTAATTCTCTCACAGGCAAAATACCAAGCACCTTGTTGGCAATCCAGCGGCTTCGACATGTGAACTTCAGAGCGAACAGATTGTGCGGAAAAATCCCACAAGGGAGGCCGTTTAATGTGTTTCCGGCCGCCGCTTATGCCCACAATCTGTGCCTTTGTGGGACGCCATTGCCGCCCTGCAGAGAAGCATAAGAATGGAAATTGAAGAAGAATCAGTGAAAGCGAAGTAGAAAAATAAACTACCCATTACGAGAATTGCTTGTTTATTGTCGCTCATCGTCTCAAATGAGCTCCAATGGCGTGGAGGAGGAGCTAGGGATCGAGAGTTTTCGGCTCTGCTCCTTTAAATGGTTGATAAGTTCCATTTGTTTTTCTTCTTATTATTCTTCATCTTCTTGTTGATTTGATTCTATAGTTAACTTATCTTGTTTACTTATTGGATATTTGATACTACTCTTTTAAGGGAAACATAAAAGAAAATTGTTGTTTTTTCTTTTCACCAATACTTTTTTGGTCTTATATTTTTGTTGAATTAATGATTTAGTCCTTCAAACTCTATAATATGCCGATTTAGTTTTTCATATTTCAAAATTTATAACAATTTAGGTTTTCATGGTAACAATTTAATCCTCTTCAAACTCTATAATATGCCGATTTAGTTTTTCATATTTCAAAATTTATAACAATTTAGGTTTTCATGGTAACAATTTAATCCTCACTTATATATATATATATATATATATATATATATATATATATATATATATATATATATATATATATATGAAGATTAGTAAACCGCTCAAGGACCAATTGTGTTTATAAACTATAAAAACTAACAAGTTTCATAATAAAAAGTGATATTTAGTTAATTTTGATGAGATTTTTCATTATAGAAACTAAATCGTAGTAAATTAGAAGTACAAGAACCAAATTATTACATGTAAAAGTTGATGGACTAAATTGTTACTGAAATATTTTTTTGAAAGTGTATTCAATTGAGTTAATTGATTGACGATACATTTTCAAGTTTGTGAGACTGGAATACTTCCAAATTATTCCGTTTTGTTCATTTTTGTTGGATTTGGAAAGGAAAGAGTACATTTGTTGATTCAAAATATTTTGATTAGATTCCTTGTGTAATAAATACAGATGGTTGAATTTGAATTCAAAATGAATAATTACTTAATATGGTTGTACAATATGACAGCCATTTTATACAATATTAAATTTATGAAAGAGAAAAATCATTTGTTTTAATCCTGCATTGTAATTGTTAAATTTATTTGGTTGAGTTAAAATTTTCGTTTTCAAGTTGATATTTATTCGCATTAAAAATGTATGGGAGAAATAGATTTATTCTATTCATTTGTTTACGACTTTAGGTTTAATGTTAATTTAACATGGTATAAGATAGCATAAACTTGACGACGTGTATCAATTTTTACACCAAACTTTCAACTTCATTAAATTGTATATTAGATTGAAATAAGATTTAGCAATCTTTATCTGAAATCTTAAACTTGAACAAGTACTACAATTTTCACATTTTGATAGGTTTAGTTGTATAAAAAAATATTTTCATGTATGTTCGATGAATTATAAAATTTATGTAAGGTTTGAAATTGATAAATTTCAAAGAAAATGAAATTAGAGTTGACTCTTTTGTTAAAATTTGTGAGTTTTGGCCAAGTCATTCAAAGGTCGATTTTATGCATAAATTTTGTTTAAAACTTGACTTTCATTGAAATTAGTAAGTGGTTAGAGATTTTTAAATTGCAACATTTATCTAAGTATAAGCTCTAATTTTTCTTTTTTTTAATGGAATTGAAAGTTTAGATTGAAATTTGATATACTTGGCCAAGGGCAAGGGTAAAATTGATTTTTTCACTTAATTTTTTTTAAAGGCAATAGCTTAAAATTTTAGAATCTAGACAAATTTTGTATTTTGATTTGTTCAGAAAATATCTTCTAAAATTAGGCTAAAAATGTACTAATCTCAAGAGATTTACTTTGGAGACAAAACAGTAGGGGGGAATCTGGGCCATGGAAGTTCAAGACGGGCCGTATATTGGGCCCATGAGATTCAGCTTTGACCAAAAAGCCCATGAAACGTTAAGTAGCGAGTTTGTTTTTAATTTTTTTTCTTCTAAATTTAAAAAAGTGAGATTAAAATAAAAGGCTACGTGGCTAAGCGGGTTTACTTGAAGCGAGTGATTAGTAGAGATGTCCACGGGGTGAGGCCGGAGATGGCTTCCCCATCCCCGTCCCGCCCCCCATTTCATTCTCCGTCCCTGCAAAATTCTCTATTTAATTTTGCTGGGATCAGGGCGGGGATTCCCCGCGGGGAATTCGCAGGGATCGGGTTTCCCGCGAGGAATTATTCCCTGTTTATATTTTTATTTATTTTTTAAATTTTGATTAAATAAAATATTTTTTTTAGAAAATTTCGATTTAAATTATTAATTCCTAATGGTAAATTTCTATTTAAAGAGATTTTTTTTTAAAATTTTCTTTAGAAAAATAAAATAATACATCATAAAATATTAAATTTAGTATTTATTATATATATAAATATACATATTAAAAAAAATAAAGTAATTGGGGTGGGGCGGGGGAGAGGAATGGGGAATACATTCTCCGTCCCCATTTAGCTAACGGAGAAAAATTTTTCCCTACTCCCTCCCCCATTCCCCGTCTAAACGGGATTCCCCGCCCTGTTAGAGGCGGGTCCTCAGCGGGAAAAATGAACATCTCTAGTGATTAGCTTAGAAGATTAGAAAAATAGAAAAGTGGATATTTTGCCAATGAAAAAAAAGTGGTCAAGTATTGACTATTTTAACATTATTTTTCATGTGTCATAGTGGGTATAGGTTAGCGATAATTGACATATACCTTTGACTAAGAGATTAGGGGTTCGAATCTCTTCAACCCCAAATGTTGTTGAATTAAAAAAAAAAAATCATTTTTCATGCTCTAGCTTAATGCATCTTGATTTTCAGTGAATTTATAATTATTTACTTTTTAAAAAGATATTTTCCATCTTATTTAAAATTAAAATGATAGATATATATATTTGAGTTCAACAACATATGAGGTAGGATGATTTGAACCTCAAACCTCTTAATCAAAGATATGTCTCAATTGAGATATGCTCTGATTGGCAAATTAAAATTATATTTAACTTGAAACGTCTACCAATAAATTCTAAAGATTCATGTGTATTGTGAATTTGTGTATCACTTGTTGTTCCAAATTGTTACTTGTTTTGAAAGGAGCAAATATTTTCAATCGTCTTGTAGTTTTGCATGTAAATTTTCAAAAAAAAAAAAAAAAACATTGGCGATGTAGTTCAAGATTTTGACCCAAAAAAAACTTTTAGAAGAAAGAAAAAAATATTTTTTTTTAGTTCACCAAAATGTGAGGTCGGGAGAGGATCTGAATATGTGACATAGTTGAGGGTATATACCTTAACCAATTGAACTAGTAAAAAAAAAAGAAATTTAAAAAAGGATTAGTGTTAGAAAATCTACAGAAAAACTTAGTTATAGTCTCTTTCATCGTTGGTTTATGACAGGGAGATTTGATTTTCAAATCAATTTATACTTAACTGGAATAAAATAAGAGGCATAAAAAAAAAGAAATCAAAATATATAAATCTATCGTTCATGAAGCATGGGTAGAAAAAGATGAATCTAAATTAAGCATCATCCACTACAAACGTAGATATTATAAGTCTAAATAACAATAAAAATAATTCTCATCCAATCATTTTCCTTCTCTTCAAAACTTAAATGCAGTCAAAATTTACCTAAAAAGGAAAACAATGACAATACATGAACAAAAATATTTAAATTTTACTTTAATGACTTGGCCAAAACTCACAAATTTTAACGATGACAATAATTCTCATCCAATCATTTAAATTGAATCATCATTACATTCAAATACATTCTTGAATAGAAAAAAAAAAAGAAAAAAAAAACAGCTAAGTAAAATTTATATAATAAGAATCCGACTTTAGTGGATAAGACACTTATTTAATATTTGTTTTTTTAGTCCAAGTTTCGATCTCTCTTCTTCATATTTGTTAAACTCAAAAAAAGAAAAAAAAAACTTTATATAACCATTAACAAACAGCAAAAAAACTCCATTCCACGAATCCCTTCTTTCAAATACACTAAGAGAATATACATATTAGAAAATATTAAACATTACGTCTTTTTGTTGCCCAAAAGTTGGATAAAACAGTTCAAAACCACAACTAAACATTATATTAAGCCACAAGAATTCTTCTTTCTTCTTCAACAAAAGAACCCAAAATTCCCATTGTCAAAGTTCAAAGCATAACTCATAGGGTCATAGTGGAAACTGACCCGCCTCTTCCGGTGAGCCCCGGCCCCCATCTGCCGCCGGATCTCCGCCCTCACACGGCGGAAGAAGCTCCTGATCTTCCTCTTCCCACGCACCACCGCCGCGTCGGAGCACAATCCGGCCACCGCCATCCGGCCAGAAAAAAAAAGTGAGGAAATTTGAGAAAAGGGTTTTTTTTTTTCCTTTGTTTTTTTGTTGGAAGGATTTTTATGGGACTTAGTGATGTATTGAGAAGTGGGAGGTGAGGAAGGGAGAAAGGCTATGGCGGCATCACAGTGAGAGTCAGAAAGAAAGAGAGAGATATGGATAGTTATTGGGGTTTGGTCGTCATGTGCTTTTGAAAGCTACTTCTGATTTTAACTGAATTTGTTCATTGGATTGCAACTTCCTTCATATTTTTTTTAATGTGTTTTCTTGGGTTACTCTTAGACGTGTTTGGAAGCCATTTTGAAATGGTTAAAATCATTTTCATCATATTCAAAATCACTCTAAAACATGCTTGTAATTATTCAAAATCAATTTTTATGGAATGAAAATCATGTTTAAAAGTATAAAATCAAACACTAAGTTGATTTGGAATGATTAATGTTTCAGAGTAGTTTTGAACATGATAAAAATGATTTTGACAATTTTAAAATCACTCCTAAACATGCCCTTACTCATACATCATATTATTTGTCATTGCATCAAAAAGAGACGTTTGGTCTCTGGTTACTTTGATAATTCAAAAATACATTTGGGTCTTTGCGTACTTTAGATTCAAAATCGTGTCAATGTGAAACATGAATCTTTAGTATATAATGATTTAATTTTAAAATGCATTTGGAACTCGAGTGATTATTGATCTACATAGGTTAGAAACTCCGTTATATACTTTAATGAGGTTTTTTTACAATAGGCACTAAATTGTTACAAAAGTTAAATTACATAGACTATATATTATTGCATCTTCTAGCTTAAGGACTAAATTAAAATAGATTTTAAAGTATAGAGATTAAATGGTTACGTATGAAAGTTTAAGAAACTAACTTATTATTTTTATCAAAATACTGGGACTAAATGTGCATGATATCTCTCTTAAAATAATTAATGCCTCAATTTCTCACGTTTTTTTAGCAACTTAAATTTTTTGGTTCTCAAGGTTGGATTTGATTTCTATTTGGTCGGTAGGGGATTAAAAAATACATTTTAGCTAGTCTGAAAGTTTAAATAAATAGTCCTACATAGTCTCTAAGTTGAGTTTACCATAAGTACAAAAAGATGACAACTCAATTAAAAACACTGTGAAAAGATATTGACATTGGTAAGACATACATGACATCATTTGCAACTCAATTTCAACTATTTAGATTATTTAAATTGTTGTTGCCATTCATTTCAACTCAAAAGATTTCATTGACATAAATCACAACATCATTCACAAAATCAATTTTCAAACATTAATTGCTATGTCAATTCACATGAATGATGTCGTAAATGATGCATGTCACATATGACTTTAAATTTTTACACTCCAACTCTCATGTCAATGTTTCATCTATCATTTAAACGAAAAAACTCTCCAATAGTTTTTTTAAGAACAATTTCAAAGTCTAAAGATTAAAATAAAACTTTTCAAAGTCTAGGAGCATATATAATTGAAACATACCTTATAGTTGAGTGATATATATTTTATATAACTTAACCTATACATTTTTATGAAGAAAAAGACAAGGCATCAAAATAAGATATTAGAAAATATAAAAATGAAAACTAAGTTTAGTAGGAAAGTTGGAACATGAAAATGGGATTCTAATCAAAAGATGAGGAAAGAGAGAAAAAAGAAAAAGAAGTTTGGAAGCAATAGAGAAAGAAGGGTGTTTGAGAAAGAAAGGTATGAAAAGGGAGATATTGTAATAAGGACTGGGATTTGGGATGTGATGTAGGGATAGTTTTTATGGAAAGAGAAGTATTGATAGACCTCATGATTCAACATCTTTAGATTTGGTATTTTTTTTTTCTCTATCCTTTGATTTTGAAAGCAACTCTTGATTCTTTCCAATCTATCTCTTCACCTCCCTCTCTCTATATATAGGCTTCTAAACCCTCTTTTTAGGTCATTCTTTATTAGTCATCTTTTGCACTATTTTTATCTTTACAAAATTATATCTTAGATAAGGGAACATTGATTCAAAGCTGGAAATATAAGAGGACATACAATGTTGCTCAACCACTTCAACTAGAAATGTTCATTTTTTCTGTGGGGATCCGCCTCTAACGGGGCGGAAAATAATCCCCGTTTAGGCTGGAAATGGGAGAGGGAGTGGGGAAGATTTTTTCTTTGTTAGCTAAACAGGAACGGGGATGGAGAATACATTCCCCGTTCCCTGTTGTCCCCGCCCCGATTTCTTTTTCTTTTTTAATATATATATTTGTATATATATAATAAACCATAAATCCAAACTTTTATTCAATATTATTTTATTTTTCTAAGGAAATAAAAAAAAATTCTCTAAAATACAAATCTCTTATTAGGAATTAACAATTTATATAGGATTTTTTTTAAAAAAAATATTTTATTTAATCAAATTTTAAAAAATAAAAATTATAAACGGGGAATTATTTCCCGCGGGGAACTCGATCCTCGCGAATTCCCCGTAGGGATTCCCCACCTCGTTACTTGCAAAATTAAATGGAAAGTTTCGCAGAGACGGGGAATGAAATGGGGAGCGGGGACGGCGACGAAGAAGCCATTCCTCAGCCCCGCCTCGCACCGTGGACATCTCTAACTTCAACTATGTTCGAGTTGACTTAATCTCATTGTTTACCTTGTAAATTTGTTGTTGCTTTATTTATTTTTTTCTTCTTTTAACTTAATTTACAATTACTAGCTTGAGAGATTAGTTGATGTAAAAAATATTATACACCTAAGAAATATCTAATATAAACAAATCAATAAATATCCCAAAATTTAGCAAACATTCAACGACAAAATGTGTAAACCCAATTGAAAAAATCATCTAACACAACTAGAAAAAATTGGCACGCCACAAATGAGCATTGTCCAATTCACAAAGAATGTTCATATCCTAGCCACAAATCTTCAAGTTTAAGGTTCAATCAGATAAGATTATAAACTTAATGTTAAATTTAAGGCACCCACTTAAGCATACTAATTTTTTTACCACGTGCGATGCATGTTTATATATATCAAATCATACATTTTTTTTTATAACTAATAAAATAATTTTGTATAAAATACAAAGGATAGATTAATTACTAATATAATATGATATAATCTATAAGTTTATTATACTAAAAGAATTATAATTTTATAAATAAAATTTTGCCAACTTCAACATAATTGAAATGGTCAAACATAATACCATTTCTATTGATGGGAAGTTCAAATCCTTCTCTCTGTTTGTAAAATTGTATTACAATTATAGGGGTAGGAATTTATACTTTCAATTTATTGAACAAGTTATTGATGTCTTAATTTTTCTTTTTTTAATTCAACATGGGTTGAGAGGATTCCAACCTCTAACATTTTAATTAAGAATATATGTCCTAAATTATCGATATCTTAATGTGAAAACTTCACGTTGTTGAAAAAGTTATTAATATTTGAAGTGCACTATCGACTATACTCAAGTTTCTATCTCTTAATCGTATATAAATATATTATAAAAAATAATATATATATATATATATATTTCTTTTGTCTTGCTAGGATGACATGACTTGATAATATTAGGAAAATCTAAATTGAAAAGACTGTAATGACAAGGAAAAAGGAGAGATTGATAAAGGAAATGATGAGGCAATTGAAAGTGGAAGAAGAGAAAGAAAAGGAAAAGAAATGAGAAAAAGAAGTGAGAGACTAACTAAAACTAAAAATAAACTAACAACAAAACATTGGAGATTGTGTCGAAAAAAAACATTTTCTTCTTCTGTGTTATTTGTTCTCCCCCGTTTTTGGTGTCTGCAAAAAATTAACACAGAGAAGGAGAGAGAGAAAGATATGGGACAGATTTTGTGTTGGACTTTGAAAGAACCGCCACAGCTTGAACTGTCATTTTCACCTCTTCTTCCATCTTTTTCTTTTCTTCTTCATCTTCACCTTTGAAAAAAACAACTTCATTCACCCGTCACCCATCTTTTGACCATTGCTAATTTCTTTTTATTAGATTATATGGGTTCCATCTCAAAATCAATTGGCAATGAGAGGAGTAGTCCATGTATCTTATAAATTGTGAGGTATCTCTACATTTTTTCAATGTGGGATCCTCAACATGCCCCCTCAAGATGGTGCCTCTTTGGGTTCACCATTCTTGGATTGACCATTCTTGGATTGGATCCCAATTTTAATTTTTGGACCGAATACCCGTTTGAGTTTAATGAGCTCTGATACCATATTAGATTACATGGGGTTCCATCTCAAAACCAATTGGCAATGAGAGGAGTAGTATATGTATCTTATAAATTGTGAGGTCTCTCTACATTTTTCCAATTTGGGATCCTCAACACTTTTCACCTTCAAATGAAACTAACCATTCAGTTTCTCAACTTTAGTTTATAACAATTTAGTCTCTTTGCTTTCAATTTAATAACAATTTAGTTTTTAAATTTTAATATGTAACAATTTAATTTCTGTACTTTAAAATTTACATATGTGGATTGAAAAACTGATTAAGGATCAACTGTGTTTATAAACTACAAAGACTATGACCCTGTTTGATAACTATTTGATTTTTTAAACCGTGCTTGTTTTTTCACAATTTCTCTATAAGAGTTTCATCTTCTCTACAATGGTTTCCATCGTTCTTAAGAAAACATTTAGTTTCTAGCCAAATTCAAAAAACAAAACCAAGTTTTTGAAAAAACTATTTTTTTTTAGTTTTCAAAACTTTACTTGGTTTTTTAAAATATATATGTAAAAAGTAGATACAAAAATATGGAAATCCATAGGTGAAAGTAGTATTTATAGGTTCAATTTTCAAAAACCAAAAACCAAATGGTTATCAAACGGAGCATAAGTCTTACATAATAAAAATTGACACTTAATTTTAGTGTAATTTTTTTAGATTAGATTGTTACAAATTTGAAAATATAGGAACTAAATTGTTACATGCTAAAGTTCAAGAACTAAATTGTTACAAATTTGAAAGTACATGAACTAAATCGTTACAAATTAAAGTTTATGGACTAAATTGTTACTTCCACAAAATTAAAATAAAAAGTGTTTTTTAACCCAAATTATTTTATTTTATTTTTGTGTGGTTTGTGAAAAGTGGTAGAAGAGAAGTGATAAAACCCCTTTTTTGAAAAAGATATTAAATGAGGTTGCCACAAATGTGATAACTTCTTAATAATTGTTGGATGTGAATTTGGAAAATCTATATACTTCTGATAACCACTAGATACAGATTCAAAATACTTTTACTTTTGGTTAAGTTAAAAGTTTAGTTTTTGAACTTTCATTTGTGACTAATAAATATATGAACTTTTCATTTGTGTTTGATAAGTGTTTGAACTCTAAAAAGTTAATAGACTTTGAAACTTTTTAGGATGCGTTTGGTTAATGATCTAAAACATAAATTTGAAAATAAGGGATTCAATGAAAATAATATGTGTATTTCATGTTTTCAGTGTTTTTAAATATATATTTGGTAGTAGATTTAAAACTAGATCTCAATTTAAAAAGTTGTTCAAAATGTATTTGATAATATATTTATGGTTAAATTAAACATTTAGTCCATGAACTTTGAAGTTTGTATCTATTTAGTCTCTGAACTTTCAAAATTACAAATTTAGTCCTTGAACTTTCAAATTTTTTAAAATTCACGAGTCTAATAGACACAAAATCAAAATTTTAGGGTTCTATTAGACATAAAATTTAGCTTTATATCTGATAGATCAATTAATTTTTAAAAATTTCAAATTCGATAGGGACCTATTAGACACAAAATTGAAAGTTCAGGGACCTACTAGACACAAAATTGAAAGTTTAGGGACCTATTAGACACTTTTGAAAGTATAAAGACCAAATAGACACAAACCTCAAAATTCAGAGACTAAACTTGTAATTGAACCTATATTTATAAATTGTAAAAATAGTTTTAGTAACTAAATAAATATTATGTTGAATCTCAACTATTATTTAATTAATTTATGAACATGTTTTATGTTATAAATTTTATATAATTATTATTTTACATTATCATAAATTTTTTAATATATTATACTAAACATATTTTAATTTAACAAAAATGAAATGGGTGTATAACATAAAATACTATATTTATCAAAGTGCCTATTCTTTTAAATATAATTCTGCATTTTAAAATATAAAATTCAAAATATAGATCCACGAAAAACATAAAAATAGTTTTAAAAAATAAATATGCCAAATGAATATTCGTTGAATCCATTTGACGAATCTAACAACATAAAATAGAATCCATATTGCATACTAAACATGCCCTTAATTTTGTATATAATAAATTCTTAATCTATTTGACATTTTAAAAAATTTATGGATTTATATTAAACCCAAAATTAAAAGTTTAGGGTCCTACTATGTACACAAAATTTAATTTTATGTCAAATGATCCGTTAATTTTAAAAAATATTGAATATGCCATAAATCTATTAGATACTTTTAAAATTATTAGACAAACTTGAAAGTTCAAAGACTAAATCTGTAATAAAAAGTTTTAATCTTATCTTTAGTTTAATTTTTTTTTTTTTGAGAAAAATTTCTCTCGTTAGCATTTCTATTAAAAATGGTGAGAGAGACTAAAACCTAAATGATTAAGTGTGGCTCTATATCTAATGAATCTTTATAATAATCATCTTGTTAGGCTCAAATTCTAACATGCTATTTTCTCTATTCTAAAAATAGAGTTAAATGCCAATTGATCAAGACATATATATGATCAAAATGTTAGAAGTTCAAATCCATAACATAATCCCAAACGTTGAACTAAAAAAAAGAAAAAGATAGAGTTAACACGACTATTAAATTGTATAATGTCGTATCTTAAATCTATGTAGATATATACTTTCAATTTACTTAACATTTTAAAAGATCTAATTTAATCTTCATTTTTTTAGTTTATGTAGAAAAAAAAATCTATTGTTAGTAATTTTAGAATGCTAGAGAAAAAAAATGGAAACTAACTACCTAAGTTAGGAACAAAATTAAAACAATTTTATTTCTTAACCTTTAATGAGCATTTTGTATAGTATATTTATTTCTGTTTCAAATGTTCTTTTAAATTTTCAAAAAAAAAGAAAAAAAAAAGTCTATAATTGGGTTGGCCAACCTTATAAACCATGGCCCAATGGACTTGTCTGTTCCTCCATTATCCTCCGTGATACAAGAGTGACGTTGTTGCAATATATATACGGCCAAAACTTATACTTCAAAAAAATTATAAACTTTTTAAAACACGAGGACGTAGAATAATGAAATGGTAGAATGAAAAATATTCAACGTGAGGGTAGATTCATTAACTGAGCTATACTTTATGTTGGCCGTATATATTTAGATTAGATAATCTCACAAATTTTTTGGTAAGAGTTGAATAAATTTAATTTGATTAGATTATGGCGTGCAATTAAAAAGAATGTTAAATCACATCATTAAATTTCTATGTTAAACCTTTATATTAATTTAATCATCAAATTTTCAAAAGTTTCATTATCTTATCTCATTTTGATTAAAACTTAATGTATTTGACTTAGTGAGCAAAGAAAAGCAACCTAAAGTGGTGATGAGTTATATATATATATATATATATATATATATATATATATATATATATATATATATATATATATATATATATATATATATATATATATATATATATATATATATATATATATATATATATATATATATATGTATGTATGTATGTATGTATGTATGTATGTATGTATGTATGTATGTATGTATGTATGTTAAACTCTAATGGCAGTTTCAAAAAATTAAAAGTAAATAAATAACTCTAATGGTATGATATTTTGTTTTGACTATGCCAGTGTTCATACAAGATTTCAAAAGAAATTTAATTCGTGAACAAAATATAATTTTATTGAATCAGTACTTGCTGATCTTCTTAAATCGATCTCTGGGCTTGCTGATCTTCTTACATTAGCCTTTGGTTTGTTGATCTCCTCGAATCAACGACTTTTGTTGATCTCTTTGGATCAAACTTCTAGTTTGTTGATCTCATTGGATTGGTGTTGTAGCTCTTTGACCTTTTGATCTTCTTCTGGCTTTTTGGTTCCTTGATTTTCTTTTTCCTCTAGCTCTTATCTGGCTAAGTTTTTCTATGAATGAATTAAATGGTGAATGATGCTTCATAGAGTTTTTAATGGCCCTCATCAGGTATGGCCCTATCGATTTCGAGTCCAATATCACATGACACAATTTCATTGAGCTAACTTATTTTATCAGATTGTCATAGTCAATCTGATTGGACCAACTTATATCATCAGATGGTCATGACACAATCTGATTATACCAACTTGTGTCATCAAATAGATACCATAGATATATGTTGTAATCTAATTAGATCAACTTATGTCATAGGGACCATGATGCATTCTGATTGGACCAACTCAAATGGTCAATAATTCCTTTTAATTTAATTTAGATACACTTGTCAAATTTTGATTGGTCCAATTTTAATGACAACTTTGTCATTGTGGCAATTTTGTGATTGACCAAAATTTATTGAAAGGTCATATTGATATAAAAATATGGACTTGGGTTGAGTTCTAAACCATTACTTTGGTGGAAAGCAAAAATAAAGTTAGGGTAGAATGCAATTGACAATGTCAATAAAAATTATGTCACTCCTTTTTGAAGTGTAGGGCTACAAATAACTTGAATGAAAACAAGACAGACATCTGGTAAATTTTAAATTCAATCTTTGAAAATAGGTAAATAGAGTAATAAAAGAATTGCTCCTCATCAGTACTTTCCTTTTGTCATATGTGTATAAACCCAACAACAAATATTTCCAAAGAGAATATCCTCATTCCCATTCTCTATTGGAGAGAAAGCTTTTCATTTCTTTCCATAAAAAAAGTTGAAATTGAAATGAAAAGTGCTTCTATTCCAATGCAAAAAGAGAATTTGACACCACATGCATCTATCCCTATAAGAAAGTGAGATGATTCACTATTTTGTTGTTTTCTTGCTGTTAGTTTCTATGATAGAAAGATAAAAAGTTGAATATATATGTAAAGTCCCCTTATTTTTTTCCCTTTCAATTTAGGGCACATCATTTGAGAATTTGAAAGTGCTTTCTGATGAATATGGAAACTTTTAAAATAGTCACACACACACACACAAAGTCAAAAAGATCAAAAAGAAACCCACATAAAGTCATTAAAAAACCACACCCAAACCAAAAACCTCTCAGACATTGTCTGTCCTTTTGGACAAATACATTTGTCAAGTGACCAAACAAAATTCTTGTGTGTACTGTTTCTATGCCCCTCATTTTTCTCCTCAAATTATTTGCTTGTCTAATCACAATCATTATATATATACACACATATATACATATATATTATAACCAAAATTGATCATGAATTAACTATAAATTTTAGAAGTGAAGATTGTTAATTTATTTTTTTTAAAAAGATCGAATACTTTATTGATGGTATGCAAGAGACATACAAAGGAAATTACATCAAGAAAATATATCTCCAATTCAGAGCGATAGAAGAAATAGAATAGTTACTAAAGAGAGTAGATTTTGCCGCCCGATTAGAAGCCCCGAGGAGGCAAATATCTTCTTACAATTGATTAAAAGGTCTCTCCCTGTCTTTAAATATTCTTTCATTTCATTCTCTCCAAATTATCTAGAGGGTAGCTAGAGCCATATCTTGCCTTAGGATGCCAACTTGTAAATTGGCCTAAAAACACCATATTCAGCATTATGTAACAATTTTTTTTTACTTAATGACATCTTAATGTCTCCCACTACACTAATTGAGATAGACTTCTTGATGCTAACTTGTAGAAACTATTCTACATGTTAAGTATTTTCCAAGAATTACATATTAAATGTAATGAAGAATAAAACTTGATAGTAGATCTTATATCGACTATCTAGGTGGCATTATTTATATTCCACCAAAAATCTAGTAAATCAAATTTACTGTCATTTATATTTTTCTTCCTAGAGGCATTTCAAAAATTTCACTTATTATGACTGTCCTAGCTAATTTAGAAACTATTTCCTTTTATATAGCTTCAATCATTTGGTTTCTTTACTTGGATTTTTGTAATACTTAATTTTGAGATCATTTAGACAACTTTCTAAATTTAGCCTATGTTGACTTCAACATCTCATATGTTGTCATTTTATTTATCTTCTAAATTTGACATCTAACATGTAAACTAGGAGAATACGTACAAGCTATCTCGCTTACTTTTGATTCATTAATCATGTGCTTCACGAACAATTCGAATAGCATTAGCACCAGGTTTTGAGAACATTTCTCAATAAAGACAAATAAATATTTTACACTACCATTACAAGTGTTAATGTTACTTTTTCAAGTAATAAAATTTCTCAATTTTGACTTATCAGTAATAAAATTAAAAATTATGAGAGAAATTGACATAATATTGAAATATATAAAATATATAATTTAACATCATGCAAACAATTATCCATTCAATTTTAGCATAGAAATCAAACAATTTGAAAAATGAACCCTATAAATCATTTCTAATGCTATGGTACTTTAGTGAGTTAGAACAAGTGCCGCCGTAGGGTAGGTCAAGTATTCATTCACTAAACTGAGACAATCTCAACCAAGTATTATACCAAAATAACTCTTATTCCTATAATATTTAGTTACCATTAGTTTGGTCAAAGACATCATTAACAACCTTAATAAGCCATTTGTAAGTGTGACCCATCATTTTAGATCCCGTAGTTTTATCCCAACAAGTGGGAGAGGACATAGCTCCAATCGAAAGCTTGGAAAAGCCAATTCCAGAGTCTCGAAGACGGAAGGGAAGATTGTTAATTTAGAGAAGTGAGAATTGAGAGATGACAACAAAATGGGTTAGGGTTTATTTTTTAATTTTTATTATGAAATAGATAGTTGACCTTAAAATACATCATAATAGCCCATTTACATCAACAGAACTTTAGTAAAAGGGTAGCTAAAGCAGCCCTTTAAAAATTAAAAGAGATAAGCTTTCAAATCACAATTTAACTTAAATAAATATATAAACAAAAACCAATTAAAAAGGTAGTCTAATAAGACCATATCTATATATATTGTTGGTGTCGGTATATTTATTTATTTATTTTTGGTTGAGCACAAAAGCAAATTCATGGAATTTAGTATTAAAATAGACATTATCAATACTAATACAAAGGATTTGGACAAATCATTTGTCTCTTAATTATTGAGGTAGAGTTAAAAAAATAAAACAGTACGAACTTATAAAACTCGAAAGATATCGTATCTTAAAATAGTAAAGATTATTTTTTTGTCGTTAATGAGATAGTGCTTCTTATAGAGCCACATAAATAGTGTGTATGTGTTTTTACCACCACAGAAATAGGGAACCAAAACTGAAGTTTCCTCCTCGTGATGCCTTTCACATGTCCATCCTATAATTGTGCTTCAATCTCATCATTCAAATGTCCACTGTAGCTCTTGTGACACTACCAAACACATGCACCATAACATCACAAATACATAGAAAAAGAGAGAAAAAAAAAAAGAGCTATATTTTTTTACCCATTTGTACTTTCGTGTAATTAAGATAATTAAAATTTTCAAATATCATTAACTCATAATTTTTCCTTTTTAAGTACGACGATGTGGAGTTGGAGAGAATGAACCTTCGACCTGAAGAAAGGTAATAGGTACTTTTATCTACTGAATTATACTTAAATTGATCTATTAACTCTTGATTCAATATGATCTCTATGTAGATAGAGACAAAATGAATTGTCTTTAATCTAACCACGTCTTTCGGTGGTAGATAAAAAGAAAAGGTAAATAACTCATTAATAAAGTAACATACTTTTTATTACATTACATTAAGCAAAATACACTACTTTATAGAAACTATACTATGCCAATTGCCAAGGTAAACACTATCTTATTTACATGTGATTTAATTTATTTATTAGCTTTGAAACAAAAATAATAGGTTAAATTATCAAAAATACCCCTAAACTATGGGGTTGGTTTCAATTATACCCCTAAACTTTGAAAATTTTCATTTTAACCCTTGAACTTTGAAGTTTGTTTCAAAACAACCCTTGAAGGTTTTTTCCGTTAAGTTTATGGACGAAAAATGACGCATTTGCATATGTTGTTCACATAAGCAACAATATAAATGTAAAAACATTATTTTTCGTCCATGAATTTAACGAAAAAAAAAGCCTTCAAATGTTGTTTTGAAACAAACTTCAAAGTTCAAGGGTTAAAATGAAACTTTTCAAAGTTTAGGGTATAATTGAAACCAACTCCACAATCCAGAGGTATTTTTGATAATTTAACCAAAATAATACTATGATTAAAAACTATATTCCAAAACTTAAAACATAGTTTGCATATTTAGCAAACATTGGGGCCAAATCCCAGAAACCCATTAGCCCCATCGAATGAAATTTGAATCCCTTCCTGCTGGATGTTTCCGATTATGGAAAGTCCCGACGGCGACGGAGCAAAAGCGAAGCAGAAAGTTCCGGCGCCGTCGACCGGAATCAGAAAGTTCTTCGCCGGCAGCGTCAGCACCGGCCCATCAGAGAAGTAAAACGACACCGTTGGCACCCGTACGGACTCGAAGCCGTTGAGATCGTAACACGTGTCGAAGATCGAAACTCCTGGCGCTCGTGGGAGGTTGCCGGTTTGGGCAATGAACGAATCGCGGAATGCCACGTAGGCCTCCGTCGGCAGGCGCGTCACGGCGGTGCCGGTGTCCATTACGACGCCGTTGGTACCGAACTCGGTGAGCTGGAAAGTTTCTTCCGGTATCGGAACTCTGATGCCGCCGACGCCGACGCCGGCGAGTCCGATGTAGTAGAAGCTTGGGGCCCGTGGGTTTCGGACAAGGGAGATCCACGTGGCGCCAACCGGCATTGCTCCGCGGCCGAGGTCTAATGTTCCGGTCGAGCCGGTACCTCGGCTCACCAAACAGTAGCTGAATGCGCCGCCGGTTTGACCGCCGAGCTGGCCGACGAATGACATTGAGCCACCGCCGAGACCGAGTAGTCCGGCGGCTCCAATGAACATGCCTTGGTTCGTATGACCGCACCCGATTGCCATGTCACGAACTGTGACCTGATTAAGGAAATGAATAGATGATTAAATATAAAAATATCTAATCCAAAATTTGTTGTTAAGTGGTAAAATTTTTTATTTCTTAGTAGTGGTTGCAATTGCGTCAGCCTGAATAGTAGCATGAAACTTTTTTATTTTCTAACAAACCTTTAAACTAGTTAAGAGATTCTTCAATTTAAAAAAAAAAACATCTAATGAATTTTAGACATAAAAAATATTTTTAAAATTTGTAATAATATATTAGATACAAAATTAAAAGTTTATAGATTTATTGTACACAACTTCAAATATTCAATATCATATCCATAATTTTACTTAAAATGCAAAATATTTAATATTTAGATGATAATAATGATTCATCTCTTATATGACATGTTTGGAACACAAGAGTAAGTTTCTATTTTAGCATAGATAGTCACTTATTGAATCTTATACTAATTTTTAAAATTTTAAGCCTAGAAAGGAGAGGGTTAAAAATATGAATAGGAATAAATAATTAATATACCATAATTCATCCGTTTAAATTTTTGAGTTAATAGTTCTCACCTCACCGATGGTGAGAGTTTCGAGGGCGAGAGTTCCTTTAGTGTAAGACCCATCCCCATACGACACCTCATACCGACACCGTCCAGCGTGGCAGCCAGCATTCTCGAGGCGGTCGCAAACGACAGAGCCACAAGAGACGCCGGTGAATGAGGCCGAGTTGGCCGGGTCGAAAACCGGGTCGGACTGTTGGTAGCATTGGCTACAAGGCTGACATTGAACCCACACAATATCACTGCCGGAATCAATCACCATATACTGACTCCTCGGCGGGCTCCCAACTCCGATCCGAACAAAATACTCTCCACTCCCCTCTTCCATTCCTAATTCCAAATCCAAATCATTTAACAAAAAATAAAAAAAAATTCAAAAAGATTTCAACAATACACAAATTGGGTTTTAAAGTGTACTAAAAAAATCTAAAATTTTCCTTGCCTGAAATGACATCCGTGGCAAAATTCGCCACCTTGTAACCATTATTATCTTGTACGGCAGAGGTGGCGGCGGCGCCGCCTTGAGATAGGCGGCGGACGAGGGTGGTGACTCGTTTGGCGTCTCTTTTGATACGCTCGTCGAAGCCATGGCGGTGGCCATGGACGTGGGACAGCTTGTCCCGGTGGACAAGGTTGAGCTTATATTTAGTATGGTTGGATTTTCGACCGCTCACTAGCTGGTGACCGTCGGAGAAATTAAGGGTATGAAGAATCTGACTATCGTTAGAGTCGAATTTGGTTGATTTGACATTAAGGTATTGAAACTTGGCCGGAGAAGATCGGCCGACGGAGGCGGCGGAGATGGCGGCGGAGAAGAAGAGGAGATGGAGAAGGAAGAGAAGGGAAGAGGGTAGTTCAAGGAGCATGGTTTTTTTGGGCGTGTGGAATGGGACCTTTGAAGTTGAGGATTTTGTTTATTTGAAGGGACAATATGGAAGAACCACGGGGATTTATGTGGGTTGCTTCTGTAGGTTGGAATTAGGGTCAGAAAGATGCAATATTTGAAAAAATGAGAGAGGAAAAGGAAAAAGAAAGAAAAATATAAGTCCTCTTTAATATATTTCTGAAATGTTTTGGACTGATTGATAATTTTAGGTGTAATTGTTTGTTCAATTATTTGCTTTATTTGTCTTCCCTTGAGAGAAAGTGAGAGAGTGAGGGAGTGGTTGCATAGTATTCCCTTTCAAAGTTTGATTTGATTGTGGTCCATTTGTATTATATGAGACTGAGATTTGTATTAGGATGAGATTGAGATTTGAGATTGAGATTTGTTACGTGATCACTTATATTGTGGTTTAATGATTTTTGTTAGATGTGGTTTATGTTATTTGAGATTTTAGGCCATGTGGGTTTTCTACTTTTTTTTTTTTTTTTTTTAGTTTAACAATTCCAAGGTAAAAATCGAACCATCGATCTTGGAGATGGTAATTAGTTTTTCACCATGTTGTGTTTTAGACCAACGATTCTTATTACTTGTGGTCTATAGGCGTGTATTCACACATAACCTTTCAATTTAAAAATTGAAGGAGTGAATTGGATAGAAAAACTTAAGACCACATTTGATAATCATTAAGTTTTTTATTTTAGCTTTTGAAAAGTAAGCTTATAAACATTACTTCCATTTTTGGGTTTCTTTGTTTTGTTATCTACTTTTTACAAATGTTTTCAAAATCCAAGTCAAGTTTTAAAAACTACTAAGAAAAGTAGTTTTTGGAATTTGAAATTTGGCTAGAAATTCAAATGTTTTCATAAGAAAAAGATGAAAATTATTGTAAAGAAATTGTGAGAAAACAAGTACAATTTTCAAAAACCAAAAACTAAAAACCAAAAACTAAAACTCTGTTTGATAACAATTTTCTTTTTAGTTTTTTAAAAATTGTGCTTGTTTTCTTACTATTTCTTTACTATGATTTTCACATTTTTTAAAGAAAAATTAGACTTCTAAGCCAAATTCTAAAAGCATTTAGACCACGCATGTACACATCTAGGCCACATCCGTTAGATTATTTTGTTCTAATTTTGGGATATCATGGATATTCGAATTAGCTTATGTGCACTTTCGTCTTTCACTAATCTTAAAGAATAGTCGCTTGATCATATCTTATTCTAGAATACTTAGTTATCAAGAAACTCTTGAAAGATTCTTCTCTAGAAAAATGTATGCCATCATGAAGTTTGAATTCACATCCCAAAATTTCTCTCTTTTTTCACAAATATCTTTTAATGCCACTTGCCAACCATGACTTTTAACACAAGCTTTTTAGAAAAGTTGTTTAAGCTCTAAATTTAAGCGTGACTGTTACAAATTTATACCTTAGTGATTGTAACCCAAAATGTGAGAAATTGAATTTCATATATATGAAATATGAATAATGATATCGCTGATATTTATGATTACTTTTTCTTTTATTAATAAACTTAATTCCCCTTTGTCCGTATGAATATAAAAGCATCATTTACTAGATAGATAATCTAGAAGCTCCGAAACTTTTTTCCGTCCTTTAATCAATCTTTTCATTTGTTATTATCAACTGCATTAAAGAATGAGAATAACATGAATTTCATAACTGAAATTAATGGTTAGTGAGTATTGGTTTGAAATGATTTATTTTTCGAGTTCTAACATAGTAAAAATTTGAATGTCTAATCTTTTAGTCAAATATATAAAATACTTTTTTAGTAAAAAAAAATATCTTTAGTCCGATGAAAATTGGAAATTGGATCTTTTAGTGTAAAAAACAATACCTTTTTTTTTTGTTGAGTTCAACAACATTTACGGTGCATAAATTTGAACCTCTAACTTCTTAATTTAAGGTACATGTCAATTAATACTGAGCTATGCTCACTTTAGCTAATATTTTTTTTTTGTTTTAAAAATTGTTATTTCATAATCTCATAATCTTAAATTAAAAAGAATTACAATTAATTTGAAAAATAAACGTATCAATACAAATAAACTAAAATGATAACACAAAAACAAACTTCTAAGGCCCCGTTTGATAACCATTTGGTTTTTGGTTTTTGATAATTATGCTTGTTTTCTCACAATTTCTCTACAATGGGTTTCACCTTCTTTACAATGGTTTCCATCTTTCTTAAGAAAACACTTGAATTCTTAGCCAAATTTAAAAAACAAAAACAAGTTTTTGAAAATTACTTTTTTTAGTTTTCAAAACTTGGCTTAGTTTTTGAAAACACATCTAAAAAGTAGATAAGAAAATATGGAAAGTCATAGGTGGAAGTAGTATTTATAGGCTTAATTAATTCAAAAACCAAAAACCAAAAATCAAATGGTTATCAAACGGGGCCTAAATTATTTTAATGGAATTTTTATACTGTGAAACCTAAAACTTTATTTTTCAAAAGCATTTCCAAACAACTCTCGTTAAAAGTACGGTGGAATTGTTGTAATTTTTAAAATAATTGTTAGCAATTGTGCTTTTAAAAAAATGAGTTGTGAAATAAAGTAAATTAGACTTTGGTAAATTTCAATTTTAAATATGAAAAATCTTATTGGTGATATTTAAATTAATACTAAATTATTGTGATTTAGTTATAATAACAAATTTTTTTATATTAATTCAATTCTTTTTATATTGATATTTAATTTATAATTTATTATAAGACAATTATTTAAAATTTAATTAAATTGTTGTGATTTAGTTATAATAATCAAAGTTTGGATATTATTTCACTTCTTTTTATGTTGATATTTAATTTATAATTTAGTTTATTTTTTTATGTACGTGTGTATAAATTGATATCTGTTGTAAGACCCACTTATGGTAATCATATAATTGGACATATATAAGATATATGAGTTATTTAATTTGAAATATTTTGATGGAGGAGAAAATTTAAAGGAAAAGTGTTTGACAAAATAATTTAGTAAATATGTAAAAAAATGTGTGTTTTAAAAAATATATATATATAAAATAAAAAAAAAACATTAAGAAGAGAGAAATTGATAAAAGAAGTCACATTAAGTAGAGAGAGATTGTTTGAAATAAGACCATCACGTGGGAAAGGTGTATGAGAATTTTGAAAATAAAAAAAAAATTGGAGTAGTACAAGTGCACTCAAGTGGGAGAGAGAATGGTTTTGGGTAAAGATGTGTTTTGGCCTTTTGGGAAAAGGGGTATGCAAATAGAGAGAAAGAAGAACGAGGTAGGGAGAAAGGATTCGAAACTCACCGGAAGCCCGCTTGGAAAGGTCGTGGTAATGTTGAAAATGAATCAAAGAGACCAATATGCAAAAATTTCAAGTCATGTAAGTTTATTTTTATCTAGAGTGAAGGTTTTAGGAAAAAGTATGTAATATTTGGACACTTTGATGAGGTTTTTATTTCTTTTTCCTCAAAACTTTCCATGGATTTTCTTGTTGGGGATTTTGGTTGTTGTGTATCCTAAGTATTGTTGGTGTGGACAACCTTGAAGGAAGGTAATTTTGAAGAGAAATAAATAAAGAAATAGTGGATGAAAACAAAATTATGGAAAGAATTGTTTGTGAATTTGAGGAGAGGAAGAAGAAGAAGAATAGTGGAAAAATAAAATAGTTATTAATAATACTAGTAATAGAGGAAAAGGGATTGGTAGAAGAAATGGAAGAGTAACAAAGAGTTTGTGAGGAAGAAGATGAATAGAAGAAGAAGATGAGAAGAAAGAGAAAATAAATAAATAAATAAATAAATAGAGAAATGTGATGATGATACATTTGGGTTTAAATGAAGAGAGAGAAAGTTGTTGAGAAGTGTGTATGAGACGTGAGAGAGTGGAATTTGGAGGAAATAGAAAAAATATATATATATTACTTATTATGTAGAAAAGTTGATGGAGTATGGGAGGAGAGAGAAAGTATTCCTTTAATATTTAATTATAGAAAAGGAAAACAAATGGATGAGAGAGAATAGGTAATTTGAAGTTTGGAATAATTATGGTGATGTTTAAGAGTGATAAATTGGATTAGTTGGTATTTAATTAATATTATGATTTTTCAATTACTTGTTTGGAAGATGATTATTGATGTGGTTATTGGAATTCCAGGTTGGACGGAAATTGAAATAACTTACGATTGAAGCATTAACAAAAATAGTTATGTGAGTGGTTTATTTTACGAATTGTTTTCATTATTTGATTATTATTATAGATTTTTAATAATTCTATAATTATGTGTGAATTTGGAGAAAATTGCTAAGAGATTTTCATAGAATGTTATGAATTTCCAAAAATAGTATGGAAATGCCAATATTTTATGCTTTTAGCATAAATTGTCATTTGAGAAATATTTGAGATATTTTTATGATTATTGAGATTTTTGAAGAGTTTAAATGTTTATTGAGAAATGTATGACTTTCATGGGATGTAATTTCAAAGAAAATATGACTTTGAAAATGTTTATATTATTTGAAAGATTTGATGATTATTTGAGAAATTATAAATGTTTAATGTTATTTGAAAATCTCTCAAGTTTATGAGATGTTTAAAGAAAAAGCATGGTTTTTAGAAAGAGTTTGAGAAGTTAAGAGGTTTATGCTGAAAGTGGTTTTCAAACCACTAGATCTTTGTACCCTTGATGATTACCCGATATGCTATGAGAATGTGTTTCCATAGTATGCTAGCGTGCTCAGGCCGCAGGGGATGCAGGGGAATGCCGGGGCCATTAGATGCCAAATCCGGATTCCAAATCCTGGTCCAAATCCTGGACCTGAAGCATTACAGATGTTAGAGGTTGCTCTACGTGCACGTATGACAGAGATATGTTCTACTATGTATCTAGAGATTACTCGGTACATAGTATGATAGAGATTTGGGTACAGATTTGGTGATGAATTTCACTAGTTATGTTTATGCTTTCCAGAGCTGTAATTACGGATTCTCCTATCGATGTTTTTACTAACATGTGCTTATGTTTTAAGAGTTTATGGTTTCAAGAGTTGAAACCTTAGTTGCGCCATTCATGTTTTCAAGAGTTATTTGTTACACATTTTTAACGTGTTAAAATGATCTCAAGCATAAACTACATTGTTTGCACGTACAAAGATTTGATTTATGTTTATTATGAAAATGTATTTTCTTATGAATCACCACTCACTGGGCTTTTTAGCTCATTCTTTTGTTTTTAATTTTTTCACCAGGTTGCTCTTGAGTTTCAACCAGAGTTAGCTAATCAGAGTCTGCCACCAGTCTTGTCAAGTCATTGCATATCATTTATTGTAAGTAAAGGGAGAAATTCTAATGCGTTATTTATGAGATATCCATAGTTAAAGTTAGATAATGTAAGAAGAGATAAAGACTTGGCAATAGATTCCATTGCACATTTGGAGTCTACTGCCATCACATATCGTCCTAGGTTTGGTAGAGTTAATCTGGGGCGGGGTGTGACATCTGTCAAGTTTTACATGTCCAAATAAATTGAAAAGTGATTCTTATAAATTAATTAATGACTAATTATTTTACCAAACAGTCTAAACGGTTAAGATTATCCGATAATTATTTTTTTGTATTTCCAAAAACAACCCGGGGCCGTGCTTGGGTAGGTAGGAATTGTTGTGTGCATGCTTGCGTGTGCTTGTAATTGCATTTACACAAATCAATAAAAAAAGAAAGGGAAAAATACCTTTTTGGTCCCCGAGTTTTCAACCATATGTGCATTTGGTCCCTAAGTTTTTGAAATAGACTTTTTTAGTCCCTGAGTTTAAGGAAAAATACTTTTTTAGTCCATGAGTTTTAGAAACAGACCTTTTTAGTCCCTAAGTTTTGAGAAATAGGTTTAAAAGGTCCTTTGTATTATTATTTTTTAAATATAAAATCAATATTCTTTATTAATTTTTAATATTAACGATTTTTTAAATTAAAAAAAAAAACTCTCTTCCCTTTCTACCCAATTCTCTCTCAATATTAAAAAATCGTTAATATTAAAAATTAATAATTTAAAATTAATCAAGAATATTGAGAGATTTAAAATTAAAAAAGAAGTTTTTTTTTTTAATTTAAAAAATCACTAATATTAAAAATTAATAAAGAATATTGATTTTATATTAAAAAATAAAAAATAATAATAATACAATGGACCTTTTAAACTCATTTCTCAAAATTCAGGGACTAAAAATGTCTATTTCCAAAACTCAGGGACCAAAAAGGTATTTTTTCCTAAACTCAGGGACTAAAAAGGTCTATTTTCAAAACTCATGGACCATACGCACATATTGTTAAAAATTCAGGGACCAAAAAAGTATTTTTCCCAAAAAGAAAATAATATGTAGAAAACCAACCCATATCTTATCTCTGGCCTTTTTTCTCAATTAGTTAATACCTAATTTTATGATATTTAATTAACAATATTTATCAATTCATACACATTCTCTCTAAAATAAGATTATTTTAAAAGGACTGGAGTATGCACGTAAAAAGGTGATTAATTATATATTAATTAAATTATTAAAATGTCTCTTGGTTCTTTTCTAGAGGCCAGTACCAGTAGTCCACCGAAAATATCAATGGGGTCAACCAACTTCATTAATTAATAATTTATTTTTTAAAAAGTAAATTTATTTTATTAAATAATCCCATAGTTTTTTGGGCGTGCTTAGAGAAAATGTATAAGATGTCAAATAGTCATTGATGAGAGTCTCATTGACTTTTTTTTGTTTTTTTTGTTTTTTTTGTTTGGAGTTAATTGCTTAATGAAGGTATATTTATGGTGTAGGCACTAGGCACTAATGTTAGCATCAATTAATTAGAAAAAGTAATGACATCTTAATCAAGTCTGATTTGCTTTTTCAAAAAGGAAAAAAAGGTTTGAAAAGTGTGTAATTATTGCTTACTTTTTTTTTTACCCCAAACCATGGTAAGTTAGAGACATGCTTGGATATAGTTAAAAAATTTCAATTTGATATTTACGATTTGAGATTAGTTTTAATTTGATCTCTATGATTTTGATAATTTTCATAAGTCATCTCTAAATCATGTTTTACCTATTTGAAAATTTTACCCTATCTTCTATTATTTTTTACTCAACTCTAAACCTTCATATTGTTAACTAACACAATTACCCTAAATAGAAAACTAGTATGTGAAAACAAAATTTGTCAATATCATAACGGTAAGGACAATCTATGAAGTTTGGCTAAACTATAGGAATTAGATTGAAACTTTTAAAATTATAGAGATTAAATTGAAAGTCGTAAAATCATGAGACCAAACTAAAACTTTATCAAATTATACTGACCAAATTTATAATTTGACCTAAAAAAAGAGACATCTATAATACCATTCATATTTAATGACATGACACAATATAATAAGAAAAAATTAAAAGAAACATAAAAAAGGAAATGAATTAAAAAGTGAATGGGGTTAGTTGAGGTGAGGTAGCCTAGGCTTTTGGGAGAGAATTTGCAATTAAATGAATGACCTCAGCTTCCCAAATATTATGTTAATTTATACAAACAAATCAAAGAATTAATCATTATTTGATTGGGTATTAATGTCTCTCACTTCTTACTAGTTGTAAGTTTGAAGATTTTAATATTTTTTTTATACTATGTTATATTTTCTAAAATCATATAGTAGTAAAAGAAAATGTAATGAATAAATTGTATATGTATGTGTATAAAAGTGTCGCGCGTGATGTGAAGGCAGAGAGGAGAGGAGAGTGCATATCCAGTTCATTTGTATTTGCCAAAAAGTTGGTGGGCTGTTTTTTTTAGTCATTATTGCAAATGTAACATGCCTCTCTCTCTCTCTCTAAATTCATCTTTTTTTTTTTACTTGAAAAAGTTGGTAATAATTTTATTTTTAAGTTTCAATTGGTAATATTTTTAAGTTTTAATCCTGTTTTAATTCTTGCCTTTTTTTTTTTTTCTATTTTAGTCATTATACTTCAAAAACAATGGATATTTTGATCTTTGTATACTTTTAATTTTTTTTTATTTATTTTCGTCTTTGAACTTTTAAAAAATTATTGTTTTTTGATCACTGACCAAAATATATATTTTTAAGTATAGAGACTAAAATAATAGACAAAAGTATTTAAACCAAATTAACTTTCATTTGAGCGAAACATGTTTACTATCATTAAGGAGTAACATAATTCCAACATGATAAATTATTTGTAAATATGGCAAGTCAAAAGTGAACTATATGACATGACAATATATCCGATAACATGGGAGTTTTACAAATTATATATATAGTAGTTTTTTTTTTTGAGTTCAACAACATTTGGGAGTGGGGGGATTCGAACCTATGACCTCTTGGTCATAAGCCCATACTTTATGCTAGTTGAGCTATGCTCTTGTTGGCTTATATATACAGTAGTTGAAAAAATGTACTCTAAGTCTAGCTTTAAAATATTATTTTGATTGAAGTGCAACCACTGGCCATTACAGCAACTTTTTTTTTTCTAAAAAAAGAACTTATAACATTTAGATTTTTATTTATTGGATATAGACCTCGAGTAAAACTTTAATGTGAACTAAAAAAACAAGTAAAACTTTAATAAAAAGATATCCACGATAACTAAGCATTAATTTGAATCAATTTCAGGGGAATAATTGAAATTTAAGCATGAAACTAACGCAACCTTGTAATTGCCATTCATAAAATAACGTAAGAGAGATATAGCATGGGTATATTTAATGCAAGAAAGATATGCTTTATTACAAGGAACAAAAAGGGAACCATACAAAAATTAAAAATAAAAGCATTACTTTTAATAACACCACCTTTTACCTTAAATTGAGTGCAAGCATATTTTAAATATTTATAGTTTAAAAAAGGCAAAAAGGTTTAATTACTTTTAACTAATTAATATGATATTAATCCCCAACAATTGAATTTTTCTAACTATATGTTTTTTTATATTTGTGTTATGCCCACTAATCAAATATGCCATTGAATGGTATGGATCATGTAGATTAGAATATAAGATATTGGAAGAGTATATTCAATCCATTAATTAAATACGACAAGACCAAACAATTTTGGTCGTATTATAATTATATATTTAAATAATAATCTAAGTGGAACATTGGAAATATCGCAAACAGATGCACGAGTTGATACTACTTAATTAATACTAATAATTGGACTATAATTACCACTAGAAGCTTTAATTTTATTAAAAAGATATTCATTAAAATATTAACCCAATTTCTAACCCTTCTCTCTATAATAATTACTGGGGACTTTGGACTGACTCTTATTTGCTTTGATATTTATAATGTTTTGTTAAGAGTTATTTATTTATTTATTTATTTTAAGTTTGTAAAAAAAAAATATTTTCCTATCTTAATTTTTTTTGGGATGGTTAAGAATTTAACCTTTTGTATTAGTTTCTTAAAGAAAAAATTTATGGTTCAAAATGACTTTTTTATGAAATTTAAACTTTGTTTTTTAACTTTCATATCTTTTTTCCCTATCAATCATTATATATCAGAAAATGATTTCTCACTCCTATTATCTTTCTATCTTTCTCCTAAAATCAAAGAAAACTTCCTAATTTTATACTGAGAAGAATAAAATTCGAGAAAAAAGTGATGAAACATAAATGAGAAGGGAGGATGAAAGACTCGTTCAACATTTCATCAAATTTGAATAGAATTTCAAATTTAAATTAAACTACCCATCAGTAATGTCTATAAAATTATATTTATAATTCAAATTATGAAATCTTCTCTTTGGTGTGTATGTGTGTCGATATGTATTATATTTATGGCCACAACGAAAGTTGCAAATCTCAATTATTTTAAATTATTTAAAAATTATTAATATTTCATCCCAATATCTAACCTAACAACAAATTAAGAATTGACACCAAAAGTATCGCCTGATTCGACAGTAAAGAAAAAAAGAAAAATATGACAAGAATTTCTAGAAGACTAGGAACTACTCTTTAAAAATTATTAAATTAATACAAATAAGTTAACATAATTTTTTTTTTTACAAAAAAGTGCGTTGTCTCTAACATTTTTCGAAAAGACTGAGACGACTCATCAATTGTAGGCGTGGGGGTATGTGGTCTCTGTTGTTTTATATAAATTAACCAACGGTGGTTTGCTTAAGGGAAAAATTAATGCACACCAATATTTAATTCATAAGGATTTTTTAATATATATAATATTTTAAGAAAAAATTTGAATTTTCTTTTTAATAAATATGAGTAGTAGCATGATGAGGAATTAAGATGTCTAAGTCTTCGAATTACTATAGGCTTAGATTGAATTAGGAAAAAATCAATTGATTTTAGTAGTGGGGCAACCAAACATAGATAATGAGGGGGCGTTTGACATGCAAAGTTGAGTTGAGTTGAGCAGAGTTGAGTTGGATTAGGCAAAGTCAGTTTATTAGTGAGTTCAGAAGTCCGTGTTTGGAGTGCAGAGTTGAGTTAAGTTGAGTCAAAAAGTATGTGTTTAGGGTGCATGATCGAGTGAACTTTAAGTGAAGAAAAATAAGTAAATACGTTCAATCCCAGTGCAAGTGCACACTGTCGATGCAAGTATTAAAACATGAGTATTCTTGAGTATCGATCCCACAGGGAACGGTATAACATCAATATTTCCAAGAAAAATGTAAGGAGAACTACAACTTGGAAACTAAAATTGCAAAAACACAGTTGGGATTAGTGTGTTTGTAAAAACAAAATAATTGCAGAATCGAAAATTGCAAGTTAAAGTGACAAAGATTGCAGAACTGAATTGCATAATCGAAAATTGCGAGATTGAATAGCAAATTAAACAGACTTGGTAAAATAAATGAAAATTGCAAAAGAAATTCTTTAGAGAAAGGAGAGGCTCAAGAATGTCATTGCCCTAAGTTGGAATTGCAAACCAAAATTGCAATTCCAACCTATTCTACATTCAATTGTAAACAAAAATTGCTACTCATATTCACCTTGAAATTAGGTTTTAGGAGATTAAGTGAGTGACTTATATGTCTATAGTCCCTCTATCATAGATAATTTGGCTCAACAATTTTATGGGTTTTGGAGTCTTTAATCTCTATGTCTAGGGCAAAAAATTGGCTTATGTCTAAGCTCTTTTCTCCATCACTTGTGCCAAATCTATTTATAACTAACCCCGTCGGTATTAGATCTAAGCTTGAGTTGCTATCCTAGTTGATCAAGCTAGGATCTCAACAAAAGCAAACAATTGATATGTATGTTGGGTTTTGTTGGAAATTTAGCTACAATTACTTCTTAGGGAATTCACATCCTTGAACCCACTAAGAAGTTTAGCTCATATTTAGCTCACAAAATTCAAAACAATTTTTAGAAACAAATCCATATTGGAAAAGAAATTACTTAAGGCTAGGCATTATTGCAATTAAGACTAAAGGAAATTGAAGGGAGTTATTGTCCAATTAGATTTTAATTTTAAAAGAAAGTACTATAGTAAACAATTAAAATTTTCATCCCAACACCCACGAGCAATGGAAGAGAATTTTCAAAGAAATAAAACTCAAATTGGCTTATGGACAAAAACCCATGAACATAAACCTTCAAAATGAATTGCAATTCAATTTATCTTCCTTTTCAATTGAATTGACGAACTTATAGAATGAATGGAATGCAACAACTAAAATTCTACCATCAACTTGGCTAAAAACAGAAAATTAAATTAAAATAATAGAGCAATACAAAAGCTATTGGATTCGATGTTCGTAAGTTCTTTCTTATTCACTAATCGATTCAATTCTCCCACTTGCTCTTAGGAAAAGATTGAATCTTAACAACCCAAGTTTTTGCTTAAATTGGACTGGAAAATCGAGGGACAAACTGAGCTAAACAGTGCAACAACTTTCAGTAAAAAAAGAGACAAAAAACCGAAAAAACAGAGAGAAAAACGAGAGGAAAACCCACGAAATTTCTACAAGAAACGTATCCAAAAATCGATCCATTTCTTCATTCCTCTTCTCTTCTTTTGTAGGCTTTCATTAGGGTTGAATATTGCCGAAAATTTGTGCTCAAAATCCCCCAAATCGTGCAATAATTTAGGATTTTCGAGTTGGGTTAAATGCAGATTTTTTCTTTTTTTGGATTTTTTTTCTGCTGCTCTAGAATTGCAACTTCATCTTGCAATTTCCACAGTTCCTTGCAATTGCAACTTCAGCTTGCAATTTCGATTATGCAATTTCCACAATTCCTACACACAAGTTTAGTTTTTAAGAATCTCACCCTAATTGCCTTCATTCTTCTTTTTTTCTTATTTTTAATTTCAACTATTTCCAAATGATCTTAAGACAAAACAAGAATATTTTAAGTAATTGGGAGTTAAATAAGCCTTAATTCTAAGGCTTATCGGTGCAGAGTTGACTTGAGTTGTCAGGGGTATCTGGTATAGTTTTTTGTAACTCGAAATAAATTGAATTTTGGCTGACTGTTTTTATTTATTTTATTTTTTATTTTTTCCGATCATTCATCTAGAAACATATTTTCCCAACTTTCCAACATTGAATTCAGATGTTCACTTCAAAAAATATATATATTTTAACATTAATTTTTTTTTTAAAAAAAAAAAAACATCATTCTTTATCTTTCTTTTTTTAGAAATTGATTTCTTCCAAACTATAGGCAATGTGGTCTTGTTTTCTCTTTCTGCTACACATTAAAATTCTTTCAATTTAAAAAAATCAAATGTTGAATTCTTTATAACGACAAATAGCAATTGATGAATGGAAAAAAGACAATGTATCTGTATTTTTTTTTTCTTTAAACACAAATTGAACTTCTATCAAAATATAGAAATCTAAGGTTTCATTTTCTAAACATACATTGAACTTCTTTGAAACTTACAAATGAGAACCTTATTATGACATTTTTCAATTACTAATAGGGTCTTCATTATGAGAGAGTTTTGTTTTAAACACATTGACCATTACGTGTCTTTTTTTTTTATTTTGTAAAAGAACATTGTTTGTTTACATTTTTTTAACGCATGTACTAAATTGAACATCTTTGAACAAGAGAATGCCAGTATTTTACTTTTTCAAGATGACAAGAAAAAGACAATATATTTCAACATTAGTGTCATGTAGGAGTGAAATATTCACAAAATATTAGTAGGTCATTAAGGGCCTATTTACATGATTCATAAAACATAATTATGGTTTACAAAAAATAAGTAATGGCCAACAATAGGTTGATCGAGTTTGTAAGTCCGAAGAAAAATTATTGGAGCAGGGAGTCAGACCAACTAAGTACATGCACATTTTATATTTTTTGAACTATAAGAGTGCTGTCGGTCGCTGAAAATTGTTGCCGGCGATAAGTCGCCGAAGACGGTATCGCCAGTTGTCAGATATGGTCGCCAACGATTGCCATCGATCATCGAAGAATGTAGTCAATAGTGGCCATCAATTGTTGCATATGGTCGTCGGTTGTCGGAGAAGGTCGCCGGTGGTGGCCGCCGGTCACTGGAGAAGGTTGCTAGAATTGGTTGCTGATCGCTGGAGAAGATCGCCAGCGGTGGCCACCGGTCTTTGGAGAAGCTGTGATAAAATTGTTGGGATTTATGCCCTAAAGCCTCGTAATTAATAATTTATTTAATAATTAATAATAATTTTGATTATTTTATTTGCAATATAATATTATCCATTATATGAAAAATCCAAGGTTATTAGTGTAATCTTGAACAGTATGTGGTTGACATACGAGAGGATCATGTTCAAGAAATAACCTAAAGGGTCATAGTATATGGATAAGGTTGAGTGCCTTATCCTGGTAACACTATTGATACGGCCCACTTTGTAATAGTTACAAATAATTTGATCCAAATCATTCATGTGGAGACATGTGAGTGGGGGTATCTTATACAATGAGTTTGTATAAGATTGGACCACGGAATATTTAATCTCTCTTTATAAATCCGTTAATTAAGAAGATTAATATTTCATCAGGATGATCATATGCGACTCGATCTTAATCTTGAGTGAGTTATGAACTCCTGCCTGTGAGGGCTTGTCCTTTGATTTGCATGGGTGAGAGTGGCTTTCGTAGCCGATTCAATATGCCTACCATTTTGGGGACTTGACCAAATAAGGAGCTGGGAACATAATCTCACAAGATAGAATTCACTCATTCCCATATAGGGTAAGTAGATGAGTAGTTCCCTTAAGTGCTGATTTCAGGACTTGAACAATGGGGCCCCACCCTCTCATTGGCCCGAGAGAGACTTAGTTTATAATTATATTATAAACAAATTGTTCATTAGAGGATCAGTGGTACTTAAGGTGCAAGATGTAATTATAGGGGTAAAACGGACTTTTGACCCAACTGTAATTACGAACAACTCGTGAAGGATCGACTTGCATGTAGTGATTATATCAATGGACACAACTTGTCCTACAGTGCATAAGAGTGCAATTTTAGGTCTATAGTGGAGTGACCCTAGAGTTAATGAATGAAAATTGATTAATTAAAGAGTTTAATTAATTAATTTTGTATCATTGGAGCTTATAATCTGTAGGTCCATAAGGTCCCCTTGCTAGCTCATAGTAACACTAAAAGATCAATTTAGTTGAAAAAAAATTTTGAAATGTTCAAATTAATATTAATTTGAAGTGTTCAAATTAATATTTAATATAAAAGAGAAAAATATATTTATTGTATTTGATACATTAAATATTAAAAGTTGAAATGTTCAAATTTAATATTGAATTTGAAGTGTTCAAATTAATATTTAATATATTAGATATATTAAATATAAAAGAGGAAAATATATTTATTGTATTTGATACATTAAATATTAAAATAATTAATGTATATTTGATATATTAAATAAAAGATATTTATAGAATTTGAATAAGATTCAAATAAATAAATATCGTAGGAGATTTAAATGAGATTCAAATAAATACAAGATATATTTTAATATATTAGATATTAAAATATAATATTTTAATTATGGCAAAGATTTTCCCTTGGTCACTATAAATAGGACACTTGGGTTGAGTCATTCTTCACAACACACATCTCCTCAATAGAGAGAATTAGAGAATTCTCTCTAGACTTCTTCCTCTCCAATCCTTTGAGAATTTTCTTTCAAGAGGCTCCCACAAGTCTTGGTCCTGTGTTCGAGTCATAGCCAGGAAGACTTTGTGGAAAATATAAAGATCCGCCAGAATATTCTCCATGTTTATTTCAATGTAAGTTTTTGCTTAACCTTGTATATTTTGTGTTTAATTCTAAATAAATCAAAGACGATTCCTATGCTTCCGCTGTGGATTTAATTCGATTATTCCCTTCAAAAATATGTTAATAAGGTTACTGTACAAGTTGGTGGAGTTAATATCCTAACACTGTAGCAAGTCGGTAGAGTTGAGTTTTTATTTTTTTTATTGGTAATTAATTTCTCAATGGGTCAAACGGTGAGTTGGGTTTAAAACCCAACTCAACTCAAGGGGGCCAAATGCCCTAGAATGTGTAAACTTATTCGTTTATTTGCCTCGAATGGTTAAATGTTAGTAATGTCGTGATTAGTTTGTGTTGGGGCAAGTACAAATGACAGAGAAAAATGAAGTAAATATTGAGAAATAAACACCTAAGGCCCCGTTTGATAACTATTTAATTTTTTAAAATTAAAGCCTACAAATACTTCTTTCACCTATGAGTTTTCTTGTTTTGATATCTACTTTTTACATATGTTTTAAAAACTAAGCTATGTTTTGAAAACTAAAAAAAGTAATTTTCAAAAACTTGATTTTGTTTTTAGAATTATGCTAAAAATTCAAAATGTTTTCTTAAGAAAAATGAAACTCATTATAGAGAAATGATAAGAAAACAAACAATTTTCAAAAACCAAAAACTAAAAACCAAAAGATTATCAAACAGGGCCTAAACATTTAGGTTGGGACACCGTATCTCGCTATGTTTAAAGAGATTTAAGCCTTCTGTATATTTCTTTTATCAACCAGTTGTGCAACATGTTTTCTCTAGTATGTCCTCTCCAAGATACAACAACCCAACTGAAATGTTGTATAGCTCAAATCACTTTGCACAAAAAAGTTGAGCTCAAATCTCCAAAACAAAGAATACCGAGAAAATAAGATTGAAAATGTTGTGTTGAAAGTGTTTGTGAGGGAGGTATTTAAATAAGAATTTTAGATCTAGGAATTTAATACATAATTAGCTTGTTAAACTTTTAACCTCTCTCACAAATACGTTTTTCTCTTTAAAAGAATAAAAAATCTAAAAACTTAATATCTCAAAAGAAACTCATATTTAAAAATAATTAAATATTAAAATATCACAACAATTTGTCATAGTTCCAACACAAACAGAATGCAAGATACCCGACGTAAAAACAGTTAGCTGGAGAGTGTAACTAAAGTCTCACATCGGCTAGATAATGGGAAGATCATGAGTTTATAAGTGAGACACTATCTCCATTGGTATGAGGCTTTTTGGATGAAACAAAAACAAAGTCATGAGAACTTATGTCCAAAGTGAACAATGTCATACCAACATAGAGATATGTGGAGGGTTGTTGTTTGTAACAGCCTGATTATTATATTTTGATGGCTAAATAAAAATTAAAAACAAACATTCTGGCAGTTAAAAAAAAAAAACATTATGGGACATCAATCTTATCTTATTTTTTAACACTAAACTTATCACATTACTTAAATATATGATTTCTTTGTTTACACATTTACTTTTAAAAAATATTTCTGAAATTTTAGCCAAAATTTAAAATTAAAAAAAAAAAAAAAAAAAACTTGAAACTAGATTAGTTGTAAAAATAGAAACCACTTATCTTCATCCTTGCTTCAAAATGGATCAATTTCGCTATCATATCCATTCATTAGTTGAGGCGCGCGACTCTTCATAAATTCAGTCGAATCATAATTGCCGTAGCTATTAAAATTAACAATACTAGAAAGAAACTTTACAAAACTAAAATTAACTAAATTAAATTGTACTTAAAGTCCAATTATGTTGCCGACAAATATTCAATGAGTTAGCAATATCATTTATTTTAAAAAAATATTTTGATGCATTAGATTATCAAAATTTAATACATATAATTTTCCTTCTTAAAAGGTAAGAAAAATTTGATACATATAATTTTACTTCTTAAAAGGTAAGAAAAATAAATTTAGATATTATATTGATAAAATTACGAGTGTGGTATCTATGACTTTAAAAGTTTCAAATTAGTTGATTGTAGTTTGGGGTTAGCTTCAATTTGGTCTCTATAGTTTTACAACTTTTAATTTCATCACAATATATAATTTACTCACACCACACACATTTTTTTATGTGGCAATGTGTTGATATTTTTAATTTGATTAACTCTGTTAGTTGATGATATTAAAGTTTAATGTTGAATAAAAAATAGAAGAAAATTGGTGCATTTCGGGTGAATAAAAGTTAATTTAGAGACTGGGTTTCTATTGCTTCAATCCTAAAATCAACTGCAGCAATTCATAACGCATATTAGACTCAACACATGTACAATTTACAGTTCGCATCACATTAAATGATCCACAGATCTCATCTTCGCTTCGATGTTGATCAACATTGAAAGAAAATTCGCAGATCACTCTAGTAATTTTCATCACGTACAATCTGCAATCATATTCATTCGTTTGTCTAGCAGCGCGACACTCAACGAACTCAGCCAAATCATAACTGATTTAGTTGTTCATAGATTCATAGATAAAGAAAGCAGATTCATAATTCATCATACGAAGGCTATCATAGTGCATGAACAAACTCCACCTTTTGCAATATACAAGTAGGCTCCAATGATCCACCACTAGAGGATGAGAAATCGGAGTTCTCGTTAATAGTGAAGAAGATGAGTTTCTTTTCATGGAGGTTTAGAGATTCGATTGTGGTTATGAAACTATCTCAATCAGAAATATTGCCCAACAAAAATGAGATACTGGTAGAAATCAGGAGTTTTTGTACAGATGACCCGTTTCCTAACGCTTTAATGACTGATGACATGCGTTTTGAAAATAGTAAAATATGACTCATTATGACATGACAATGCATGCAAAATTACCCATGAGGGCAATATGAGGCAGTCTTGCTTGTTCATGCTCTCGTATGCGGAAACACTATCGCTCTCGCTCTTGCTCAAATGAGTGATCGAAAATCTGGAGAAAAGAAAGAGACAGGAAAAAATTAAGTCAGAGAAGAGCTAGAGCAGACAAGCTAGAGTGAGAGCGAGAGCAAGCTAGAGCTAGAGCGAGAACTAGAGAGCGATTTTTCTTGTCTCTTTCTTTTCTCCATACTTTTGATCACTCATTGCTATCATGAGCCAGAGCTAGAGTGAGAGTGAGAGCTAGAACGAGAACTAGAAAACTGGAGCGAGAGTGAGAGTGAGAGTGAGAGTACGATACTCTCACGGTAATTTGGACGAGATACAGAATATGGAAAGAGTCATATGTCATTAATTTTAGGGAAAAATACATTTTTGGTCACTCAGTTTGCAGGCGAGTTTCTATTGAGTCCCTGAGTTTCAAAATCGAACAATCAAGTCCCTTAATTAGGTAAAATAGTTCAATTGAGTCCCTCCACGTTAACCATCGTTAATTCTTTAACGGATTGCTGACGTGTCAATTTTTAATATTAAAATAATAATTTTTTAAATAAAAATAATAATTATTATAATAAAAATAATAAAATTAAAAAACAAAAAACAAAAAATCTTCTCTCCCCCTTTCCTCCACTGTGCTCGTGCCCCCTTCCAATTTTTTTTTCCTTTTACATTTTCTCTTCTTCTTCCTTCTCTTCCTTCTTTCTTTTTTCTCTTTTTTCAGATCTGAAATTTCTCCCGCCGACGTCCCTCCCATCGAATGCTTCAGATCTGAAATTTCCTTCAAAATTTCATCCAATCCAACCAAAGAGAGAAAAAGAAGAACAAAATGAAGTGTAGGTGGGGGTGGGATGGGTTTTTTCAGATCTGGGTTTTTCTTCTACAAAAATCCAAATATGAACCCCAAATCTGGGTTTTTTAAGAATAAGAAGGGGGTGGGGGTGAGTTTTGAAGAAGAAAAATGAAAATCCCTCTTCCATTTCAAGGGGCAATCGGGACGAAGAAAGAGAACAAAAAAAGCCAACGTTGTGGGTCTAAACTCGCCGGAACTCTAGGGTGCTTATGCCGCCATTCGCCAATCGTTGGAGGCTCGCCAGAGGAACGTTAGAGAAAAAGATTGGTCTCGCCGACGATGGAAAAGAAGAAAGAAAAAAGGAAAAAAGAAGGAAGAGTAAGAGGAAGAAAAAGATGAAGGAAGAGGAAGAAGAAGAAAAAAGAGGAAGGAAGGAGGAAGAAAAAACCAAAAAAAAAATAGGGAAGTCGAAGGTGAGGGAAGAGGAAGGGGCACAGTGGAGGTGGAGAGAAGGGGAGAGAGAAGATTTTTTTAATAATTATTTTTAATTTTATTATTTTATTATAATATTTATTTAAAAAATTATTATTTTAATATTAAAAATTGCCACATCAGCGATCTGTTAAAAAACTAACTGTGGTTAACGGTGGAGGGACTCAATAGAACTATTTCAAAAAATTCAGAGACTTGATTGTCCGATTTTGAAACCTAAGGACTAAATAGACACAAACTTGAAACATGAGGGACCAAAAAGGTATTTTTCCCTTAATTTTAATATAAGTCAAATGGTATCAAGGAGCGTGAAAATGGATCTTCCGTGCAAATTTCCCTAGAAAATCAGTAGGATTTCGTCAGATTGGTACCATGTAGAGGGATGGGCAGAGTAGAACATCGATGATGGCATCGTTCAAATAGTTACGGACCTTTCAAACTATGCAAAAATCGGATCTTCGAAGCACGACATCGTTGTAAGTCAAGAACTTGGCATCCATCGGAAACTCCGAGCGGAAACAAGCAAGAGTGAAGATTAGATGATCTAATCGAAAAAATACTTGGAAATTGGAAGAGATGCGTTTCCTTTTTCCCGCGGGAATTTTGAGATATTAAATTTCATTATTCTTTTTGTTGGATAAAAATAAATTCAAAATGTATTTAAATTGGAGGCAAACGCAAATTTCAAAAAGTTTGAAATTTTATTCTGAGACATTTTTTTAATATATTATTTTCAGAAATTTGTACAGTCTTTTTTAATAATATTATATTAACGGTTTTATGTGAATTTAGAGGGAAAATGGAGAGAATAAATGTAGTGAATACTGAATAGAACAAAATTTATTTTCTAATAAACCCTTGTAATTTAAATATTTTAATCTAATCAATTTTTTAATTTTTAATTTTCTATTTACTAGGTCTAATTCCACCATTTTAATGGAGAAATTAGATTTCTAAACTTTATAGAATAAGTATGTAATTTCTTATGTTTCAGAAAAAAAAGTTTGTATTTTCTTTTAATTTCTTATATATGATTTAAATATTTTCTAAATTAAGTTAGTTATATATATCCTTATCGAACCCATTTAAGCTAATTAACATTGATGGGTAACTAAAACTTGATTTTCTCAAGTAAATGAGTACAATTCAATGAACAGTGAGAGGATGAAGTCAATTTTAATCATATTCAATAAAAAGTATATTAATTTTTTTTACAATATGTGAGATGAGAGATTTGAAACTCTGACTTCTTGATCGAAGGTACATATTTTATGTTAGTTGAACTATGCTCATGTTGACAAATAATATTAAAAACTGAAATAACTTTAAAAAAAGATGGTTTGGTTGTATTTCTTAAAATTTGTTTTTGAAAATTATTTTGCACACCAATTTTCGAAATTGTTTTATGTAAATTTTAACTTTCAATATCGTTAGGAAAGATATCTTGTTTATTTTTTATATTAATTAAAATATATAACTTTTCATCAAGATAAGATTATTTATGGATAATTATAATAAACAAAAGATGAAAAGAAAAACAAACAATTTTCAAGATAATTAGGCCGTAGGTCTGTTGCTTCATTCCATGCTATTCTATGTCAAAGAGTTCAGTTATACTCACACTTGATTGAAGATTTAATTAACATGTAAATGTTTCTCATTTAAATAACAAAATTACTGTATGATAATGATTTTCTAACTTCAAGAAATAAACTTAGGAGAATGATTTTGTTTTATTTTCCTTTCTTGAATTCTAGACAGTTTATTTGAAAAGAGAGATGAGAAAAGTAAAAGATTTAGGAGAAGCAATTACTTCCATAAACTCAAAATTTTTGAACTACTCTAAAATTCTACAATATATCTTATCCCAAATGAATGGTGAAAAACTAAAAAATAAAAAAAATTAATAATGCCTTTCCAACAAATAAAAGCTCTCACTCTAAGCTAAGACTAAAACAAAACTAAGCTAGAAATGAATGATAAACAAACTAGCAAATCACCTATACTGTAACAAATCATTTGTAAAGAAAGATCTCTTGAAAATTGTTGAGCTTTCTTGTGTCGTTTCCGTTTGTCGCATTTTCGGTTTTCTTTAAATAACCTGCAGGCAAAGAAAGAAATTGTGAATCATCAACAAGAGGATGCCATGAGGATGAAAAATGTAGCAATTACAAGTAAATTTCAGAGTTGTTCTTACAGTATTAAGCTAACGAAATTCATCATGGTACGGATAATAATCCATTTCGTCTTCGCTAAAAACCGTGCTATAGAACACAAATGGGTTCTCAATCATATCATTCAAGGTTAGAAGTCCATCATCATCACTATCTACCTGCAATTAACAACACCAAGAATCTGCTTTTCAGTGTTTGTGTACAAAAGGAAAGGAAATAAGATCTTCAAAACGATCGAAATTGTTCATCTCGTGATCCTAAGAATGAGCATGTGAAGATTAATACAAGTTTATAATCCTTTCAATCATTTTGTGGATATGTTTCCCCCATGTTAAGTTACGTCGGTGATCCGAATTGGAATTTTTTTTTAGTACAACAAAATATGAGGGTAGAGGGATTCAAACCTCTAATCTTTTGGTCAAATATATATGTCTTAATCAATTGAGCTATGCTCAGATTGGTAACTGATCCTTATTGGTTGAAAGTAAATTAAGAACCCATTGCATATAAGCAACCACTAGAAACCAATTTTTGTTGTGTAGAAATTTCCATCCATCCCAAACTATGCAATCTGGTAAAAGATCAACTCATTCACACAAGTATATGGTTGATGATGCATAATCCACATTTCAACTTCCAATAACAAGAGAGTAATCCTAACAGAATTTGTTCTTTTTCCCAAAAATATAAGTAAACTCGCTCTCGGTCGACACATGGCGCAATCACAGATAATTTTATGAATTGTTTTAATTCCTTTGGACTGTAAGACATTTAAGAAACAACAATAAAAGCAGCAGCCAACTTTTATCAACCAAAAGTACCTGAGAGATGATGTATTCTGCTTGTTGTTTTGCATAGTAAGCCTCTGATGGATGTATTTTTCCAATTACAGGCAGCAGGTCTGTTGCTGAAAGGTACCTGTAAAGAAGCAGAACAATATATACTGTTTAGAGAATGAATCATCTACAGCAGAAAGGTATATATAGGAAAAATGTTTTACCCATCATAGTATTTGTCAAGCAGATAGAAAATCCTTTTTGCCAGTCCCTCCGTTGCACCGTCATCCCGATTCGATAAACCGTCACCGTTATCGTCTCTTCTTACTAAATCGAAGATTCCATGGAAAAACTCTCTGAAGTTGAGCTTTCCATCTTTGTCTTCATCTTTTTCCCTAAAAGATGACATTATAAAGGAATGATCGTGTGAGACTGAATCAATTCTAACTTCAAATACAACAGAAGGTTTCGAAACCAAGAAGATTGGAAAAGTATTAGAATCTTGTAAATCTAAAGCCTTCCTCGCTGTCTTCTGTTCGCTATGTTTAACCATCTTGGTAATAAGCTTCTTTGTGAAATTATATCAACAGTTAAAGTACAAATACAAACTGCAGAAGGACAAATTTAAGTATGAACCAAAGGCTTTTGAAACTGCATAAAGGAATCTACCTTACTACATCTGCACACAGCCATAGAAGCAGCTTTGGACTCTTGCTGTCAGCAGGATACAAGAAGCTGAAAACGAGTAGATCACGGAACGCTTAAGTATCGAGTAAGAGAAATCGATGAAATACGAACTTCTTTTTCTAATCATTTTCAAATGATGATTGATGGTGGGATAAAAGAGACTAGGTGAAGTTTTAGAAGCTTACTCTTTGAATTCAGCTATGTTCAAAACCCCATCCCCATCTGCATCTGATGCATTGAAGTGCTCCTCATTCCACCAGCCAAGATCATAGACGAAAGAACCATTATCTGATGAACAGATTGGAAATTAAATATCACAATATGTAACATAAACAATACTGCTGGAATCTTTAAAAACCTCTATGAGAACAAGAAGAAGCCATTTAGGGGCGTTTGGCTTGTGTTACAAGTTTAAGAAACCAAGCCTATAGTTAGTGTATGGATTTGCAGATTCCAAACTACCGGAATTGTTAATCTTAGGGTCAACCTAAATCTAAATTACAAAAATTTAAGCTTCTGAAATCTACCTTTTATAATATATGGTAAGACTTTTATACGTCAAGCATAAACTCGCAAATCAAACAAAAAAGTCACGAACTCACATATCACAAGTTACACTTTTTCCCAAAAAAAAAAGTCAAAAACCCACCAATCAAACACATGTTATTCTTTAAAAAAAAAAAATCATAAACCCACATATCAAACATGTTACACTTTCTCCCCCAAAAAATTCATAAATTCACATATCTAAGACATGTTACACTTTCTCCAAAAAAGAAAAAAAAAACACATGAATTACACAAACGTAGGTTTAACTTCCTTCTTTGTACAATACTACACAGACTCAAATGTCTCAATTCCAAACTTCATAAACTATATGAGCCAAAAATTCCCTCTAGGAGCTACATAGGAGAACTTAAAGAGTGTATATATACATATTTAATATCTCACAAAAGCATATACACAAACAAATTAAAAATATCCATATTTCTCTTGCCCAAAAGGTAACTATCTACTTCAAAAACTGGTAAAGTAAATCATATATGCCATTGGGAAACAAACATATCATATAAAATAGTATACTATAAAGTACTCAATTGCCAAAGTAACCGAAAAAAGATACTACAATACAAATTCACCAAATAAAAACACATTAATTTGCAGAGGCCCCCAATTTAAAAAAAAAAAAAACAAACAAACAAACAACAGTAAAATCCAATTGAAAAAAGTAGCAAGAAAGATCAAGAACATCTACCGGCAGCCATAACCCAACTGGGGGGCTCGTACTCAGCAAAGGAAACAAACCCATCACCATTCTCATCGTGAGATTGAAATTCCCTTTCAGTCCGATGCAGAGCCTCATTCATGGCCTGCTGCAAGTTCCACTGAGTCAATTCCTCTGCAGAGACAAACCCATCACGAGGATCAACATCGATTTTGGGGAAAAGGGACACCAACCTTTCGGTGACATTGAACCTGTCCTCGTCGTTGATAAACTCTTCCCACTGGGAATGGGACTCGGCGGCCGAAGCAGAGTCATCGGAGTGGGAATGTTCGAGGGAATAATGCTTCTGCCATTCCTCGTCCTCGCGGCGGAGCTGGATGTCGGCGATGAGAGGATCGAAGGGGATGCGGTGGTCGTGTTGTTGGCGGTGGAGAGGGGGATTGAAGGTGGAGTTGGAGCGGAGGCGGAGGCGGAGGCGGCGGTGGCGGAGGTGTTGAGTTGGGGTGTGATAGATGAGGAGAAGAAGAAGAGAAAAGATTGATATGTAGATGAAAATGGAGAGTCTCCCCATTGTGGGAGATTGGTTTTTGTTTGTGAAAATGCAGAGCTTCGAGTTTGATCGATATGGTGAAAAGAAAACTTGTTCGTTAGTGTGCTTTGGGGAGTACGATACAGGAAGATTAAAGGGGGCTTTTATAGATTTTGTTTTGAGTTTGAATTTGAATTTGATTAAGATAAGAAGGATTATCTACTTAAAATCATCTGATTAATTAAAACCAAGTTAGGACTAGGAAGGAAACTTGTAATTATGGTTATGGTAGGTGGCACCCACTATTGGATTACGAGGTAAACGGTCTGATTTATTTTAAATATGTATCTAATAATTATTAGAAAAATATAAATTTTAAATCTATTTCTAATTATTATTAAGAAATAATCATATTATGACGGTCTTTTCCAATAATTTTTTAAGGTATCGATTTAATTATTGTATTTGATTTTAAAAAAAATAATTTTCTAAGTTTGTTTGTGCATACTTCGTCACTCTATTTACAAAAAAAATTACTAAGTTTTTTGGTCCATTTCGTTTATGATTCCATGTTTTCAAAGACGATGAATATAAATGAAATAATGAAAATGTGTTGGTGCACTTGTGTTTCGAAAAGTGAAAACAATGATCCAAAATAACTTGTTTGAAACAAAGTTTGCAAGTTTAGACATGGGCATCACTTATTCTTGTGCATTGCTTATTCGTACAATAAAAGGTATTTTCATTCCCTTAAAAAATGGTAAGTTTTCTTTATGCCCACACTCTCTCTTTCTCACTTTCCTTTTGTTTTTCTTTATTAATATTTAGTGTATATATTTGTTTTCAATAATTATAATTAATTATTTAATTAAAATTATTTATAATCAATCAATTTATTTCTACTCGTTAAAATTAGTTTTGATTAGCTCGTTAAATAATGTATCAAAATAATATTTTTAGGATTAATTTGATAAAATAAGTATAGACATCCATTATAAAATAAATTATGAAAATACTGATTCATTGATTAATAATATACTTAATAAATTAATTACAAATATAATTAATTTATAGTAAGGATTTATTTTTAATCATTATAATTAATTATTCATGGTTTATTTATGGTCAATCAACTATTAATTATTATCTTTAAAAAAATTATATTATTGTTTGGAATTAATTTTGATTGTTTTAATAATAATATATCATAATTATATAAGATTTATAAGATCAATCTCATAAAACAAACTTTGCACATGGTTTGTGGGAGTGTAATTGTCTACTTGAGCATTATTTCGTGGTTGAGACATTCTCACCTTTCATAAAACAAACTTGATTGACGTAACGTGTTTATACTACTTCATCTATTACTTATAATTAATTAAACTATATTGTTAGTAGCCAAAGTGAGCATAGCTCAGCAGTAATTGGTATATACCATTGATCAAGAAGTAAGAGGTTCGAATCCCCCTACCCCAAATATTATTGAATTAAAAAAAAAAAGAAAACTATATTGTTAGTTGATAATGCTAGTATTTTACATATTTCTAGCCCTTTTTACTTAAGCTATTTGTACAAATGCATGCTTTTATGTCTAATAAATATAGCAAATTAATGAGAAAATAGCCAAAATTAGTTAAAGGATTGTTTTGAGCTAAGAAATAAGAAATACGAGGAAAATAGTTGATTTTTAATGAGTTTTGATATTTTTATGCATAAAAGTGAAAACTGCAAGAATTGCGACTTCAATTGCAACTACAATTTCACCTGGGAGACAGAATTTCGAAAAATAAGGAGAAAATCTGGAAGTTCGATTTATGCTGATATTTGAAGATATTCTCCACGAATCAAGCTCATAAAGATCCGATTATTGCCTTAAACATCCATGGAGCAACCCCTAGCATTTGGAGGCTATATGATCGGGTTGTACACGCAAGCGCACGCGATCGAAGTAATATAAATTGGTATGTGAGTACCAAGTATCGAATCCCAAGGGAACGGTGTAACAAAAATATTGTAAAGCAACATGTAAGGAAAATTGCAACTTTGAAAACTAAAGTGCAAAAATAATGTGGGTTGGTGTGTTGGTAAAAAGTAAAATTGCATAATCTAATTGTAGAATCTAGAAATGACAATAATCGAAATAAGAAAAATTGCAGAATTGAATTGCATAATCTAATTGTAGAATTGAGAAATAGCAATATTGGATAGTAAACTAAAATTTCAAAAGGAATTTAGATAAAGATGGGGCTCAAGAATGTCATTGTCCTAAGTCGTAATTGCAAGCCAAAATTACAATTCCAACCTACTCCACACTCAATTGTAAACCAAAATTGCATCTCCTATTCACCTTGAATTTAGGCTTTAGGAGGCTAAGTGAGTGACTTATATGTCTATAGTCCCTCTATCTTAGATCATTTGGCTCAACAATTTTATGGGTTTTGGAGTCCTTAATCCCTATGTCTAGGGTAAGAAATGACTTATGTCTAAGCTTTTTTTCTCCATCACTTGTGTGAAATCCGCTTATCACTAACCCTGTCGGTATTAGATCTAAGCTTGAGTTGCTACCCTAGTTGATCAATCTAGGATCTCAACGGAAATTTATTCAACACAAGCAAACAATTAAGATGTAGACTTGGTTTTTATTGAAATTTAGGCTACAATTACTTCTTAGGGAATTCACATTCTTGAACCCCCTGAGAAGTTTTAGCTCATATGAAAAATAAAAAATCTTAAAACTAATTTTTGAGGAAACAACATTTTAAAGAAATTTGAGTAAAATTGCTACTGATAATTAAAACTAAATAAATTGATAAAATACTTGGGCAAACATAATGCTAGACAGTAGCTAATAATCCTCCAAAACCTCTCACTGTGAATAGAAAAAAAAGGGCAAATTGATATCAATTTCTAATCAAGACTTTAACTTATCGAAGAAAACAAATTGTGAACAACAACACCCATATGACAGAACAACAAAATCAAATTTCCTTGTAATTAACAAGTACATAATTGAAATCTTCTGCTGCAAGACAGAATTTCATCGACAAAAATTATTCTTAGAACTGAGTTCCTCTTTATTACAATCGACTTCATCCTTTCACTATTTCTAGGAATTGATTAGTCTTAACACTCCAAGCTTGCCTTGAATTGGATTAGAAAATTGAGAAGGAACTAGCTGAATTCTCGGGCGAAAACAGAGCAGAATTTTCCAAAAAACACAGAGTATTAATGTGAATAAAACTCACGAACAAAAACTGAATCAAAACTTAATCTTAATACGAGAGAGATTTAAATGAAGAACAACAATTGTACAGCCAACGACTCTTGATAAAACAAGAAGAAATTGCAGAAAATAAAGACAGAAACTTGAAGTTCTCGGCAAAAAAAACAGAAAAACAAAATGCAGAAAAACAGAGTTAATAAAATGATGAAAACCCACGAAAATTGACTCCAAAATTGCCTCCAAAATCCGATTCTTAGCTCATCATTTTCTTCCCCATTTATAGGCATTCATTAGGGTTGAAGATTGCCCAAAAATTGTGCTCCAATTCCACCAATTCAGGCGGTAATTTGGTTTTCCATAAATGGGTTTCTCGGCTTTTTCAATTTCCATAATTTCCTTGCCATTCCATGTTGTCTAGAATTGCAGAATCTGATTTTGCAATTTGATTTTGCAATTTCAATAATTCCTGCAAACAAGATCAATTTACTTAGAATTTTATTCCAAATTCCATCATATTCATTTATTCCTTAAATTTAAGCAATCTTCCAACCATTTTCAATTGATCTTAAGTCAAAACAAGAATATTTTAAGCAATTGGTAGTTAAATAAGCCTTAATTCTAAGGCTTATCACTATAAAAATGAAGATTCAAGCCACGAAAAAGCCGTCCACGATCGTCTTTACGATTGGAAGACCACTTTACTTTCTGCACTTTTTATTTTCTGTTTTCTTGACTTAAAGGAGGAAGAACGTTGCCCAAACTTCAATCCATCCCTGTCAAAAGTCTAGGTTGTGAATATCTTACTCTCCTTAACAAAGGTTGAGTTTAGATCGATTGGAGAGGTGGAAGTTATCTCTTTGGTTTGATTTTTCTTTGTATTCGCAAGTTTAGTTTTCTGTTTTATTCAGTTTACTTCCAGCCTTTGTCTTTAATTTCCATAGTTATTTACTTTGCAGCAAGTTTAATTTTAATAAAGTTCATTGTTATTCATTCAAGTTATTCTTTACCTTTTAGTTCAACACTTTATTTTTCATTTTCTATTTTTCTTTCTTTAAAGTCAGTATGTGTTTTCTTTCTTTTACTGTTTTTTTAATTTATTTTCTCCATCATGAGCTAATTCCGTCCTTGGGATTTGGATATGTGGATGCCTTAAGGATTGGAAGCTTGGCCTAAGATGTAAAAGTAACTTTGCTCGATTCCATAACATTATTTGCTTTTATTGATTATCATTCTTATTGTGAATCTAGCTTGATCACCTGGGTGAATATACAGAGATCGAGTTTAATACTGAAAGGGATAAACGATATTACGTGTTCATACATAGCAATAGAGGAAAGAGGCTTAGACATAAGCACTTGTTTTTTACCCTAGACATAGGGCAAAACCTCTAAGACCAAAGGTTGTGTTCTCATTAAACTAAGTTCATATTAGCCATAGACATATGGTTTAATCACTTAGGCTTCTAAAGGTTTTTCCATTAAAATCGAATAAAAGTAGAACCCGGTTTACATTACTTGGTGCTTGAGTAAAGATTGCAATTGCATTTCATGTCACAATTCTTTTCTAAGGGGCAAAAACATGTTCGGATTCCATCTTTTTATCATTCGATTTTTAGTACACTCACAACCTTCCCGATTGATTAATATTGGTTACCGAGGTTGCTTTGTGTGAACATCTTTGCCTTAATTTTGGACTTTGTTGTATCCGTTCTCTGTGGCATCGATACTTTGGAATATTTCATTTACTACTTGTTTGACAGTATGTACTTGTACTAGATTGGAAACTTTTTCTATTCAAAAGTTTTCTTCTAAAAGCACACACGTTTTCAATCGACTATTAGTACATTACTTAAATTGTATTTATTTGTCGGAATATTTATTAATTATTTAATGTATTACAATTACATAAAAAATTATATATTAATTTCACCAAACAAATATAAATATCATTTTTTTATAGACAAAAATGGATAACATTCTCAAGTATAACCAAACACAATCATTTTATTTCTAGGCATTTATTATTTTCAGACATCTTATTCCCAAGCATCTATTACATGTGGACATCCAATAAAACTTTAAATCAAACGACTTCATAATATTTGGAGTGAGAGTTAAGCTTAGGGTCTAGGGAGTGAACTAGACCCTTATTTGAGATGGGAGTTAGATTTGGGTTTCTCATGAAGTCCACTTAGAGCCATTTGTTTGATATCATTTTTTTTATGTCCTCTTGAATAATAGGATTTTTAAGATTCTCATATATTAAGGGATCTTCTAATAAGTTGAGACGCAGTGGTATGGGGTGGATCCTCAGAGACTGTAAGGGTCATCCGTTGATTGACGGATGTAAATTCATAGACTAGGGATGTCCGATCAAAACGCTTGAAGCCCTAGCCATTCTCGAAGGCTTGCATGAGGTTCTTTCTTGGAGAAAGGAGCATCTATTATCTTTGTTAATGGAGTTTGACTCTAGGGAGGTGATATCCCTTTTGAATGGGGAGGATTCTAATTTATCTAAAACTTCATTTTTTATTGAGGATATTCTATTTCTAGCTAAGAATATCCGTTCTATCATTTTTTGTAATATCCCTAGAGAGGAGAATAAAGTTGTCCATGGGTTTGCAGCTTTAGCATCTTTTTCAGGGTGTTCTTTAGTCTGGAAAGATAGTTTTCCAGAGGACATTCTTCCTCTCGTTTCTGAGAAGGAGTGTGGTTTGTAGCTTGGTGGTTTGTTATGTGTTATTCTTTCAGTTTAAAAAAAGGACATCTTCTAATAGCATATTGAGTTTTGAGTAAACAAATTGGGTTTGTAATTACTTTGTTTGTTTGTTTCTTTTTTCTTACCTTTTTTTTTTTTTTTTTTTTTTTTTTTTGTAGAATAGGAGAAGAGTATATCATTGATAGGATCATCGAGGACCAATTTTAATGCACATATCCTTTATAAGTAAAGGAGAAAGAGCTCGATTTTGATTTCAAACTTTGTGTGTTCATCTGATTTTATTGCACATAACTTTTATAAGCAAAGTTTATCATTAATTTTCATGGAGAAAGAATTTGGAGACAGAGAGGAAGAAGAAGAATAAACATTTTCCATCCAAAACTTACGGTAAGGGTATTTTTGAAACTTTTTGAAATTTCAAGGGTATTAATGCAACTTTTTAAGGTTCAAGGGTATTATTGAATTAGGTTGATTAAATATGTTTATCAAGATTATTTGATCCTAAATTCTAGTTTATTCTTTGATTAAATGGATGAAATTTAATTAATATTTGTGTTTAATTGGTCCTAAGCAAGTGAAAGTAAGAAAATCATGTAAGTTAGTCATTTTATCCACTCCACATATTGTGAAAAAATAGAAGACGAAGTAAAAGAGTCATTTTTGGTTGTTTTTGTAGAAAGTTGTGAAATAGTCAGTTTTCATTAACAAAGGAGAGAAAAAAAAAGAAGAGAAGATGATGAAGATGGAGGGGAGGAAGAAGAAGAAGAGAAAGAAGAAGCAGAAGGAAAGAAAAAAAAAATACAGTTGGCGGCGGCAGGTGGTGGTGGTGGAGGAAGAAGAGGGAAGAGTGAGACGATGAAAAGAAAAATAAAAGAAATTAAAAAAGTTTTCTAATCAAAAATCATTTTTTTTAAATTTTTTGAATAAAAATATATTAAATTAAAAAAGTATATTGTTAATTTAATATATTTTTATTTAAAAAATTTAAAAAATTATTTTTGATTAGAAAAATGTCATGTCAGCTATAGTAACAAAAAATTAGATGAAGGGACCAAAATATTACTAAACTCAAATTTCAGAGGTTAAATTGTTGAGTTTGAAAACTCAGGGATCTAAATGTTACCAAACCCAAATACGAGGGACTAAAAATATACTTTTTCTAAATATTTTTTATTTTTAAAAATAAAAAAAATATTTTTTTAATAAAAAAATGTTACATTAGCTTTTCGTGAGCTAATTAACAAAAAACTGATAGAGGGGCCAAAGTGGTACCAAATGCAAATCGTAAAATCATTGAGTTTGAAAATTCAAAGACTCAAATGCAACCAAACCTAAACAAGTATCAAAAGTGTATTTTTCCTTAACATTTTTATTGAAAATATATATTTTTCAAAAGTGTTTAAATTAGAAGGTAATCTAAGCAAACGAAAGTTTAAGAATAGAAATGAATCCTTTTAAAGTCTAAGGGCATAATTGAAATTTACCTAAAATTCAAGGGTATTTTATATAATTTACCCAAAAAAAATATAGATGCTCATCAAACATACTATTCCTAATTTTTTTTGAAAGAGTACTATTCCTAAATTTATACTTTATTTTTCCCAAAGGTAAATAACCATCCTTAAAAATAAAAGGTCAGATGATTTCCATGAACCTGGAGAAAAAAAAACTTTGAACTAAAAAAAAAAAAAAAAGAAAAAAGAGAAAAAAAAAACTTTTAAAATCTATTTTATCCAATTGGAAAGTCCAATTATTGATAATTTCACAAGCCAATTGAAAACAACAAAATCCAATTCGAACTAAAAAAAAAGGAATAAAAAACCAATTCTCTTGATTTTCTACGAGAAATTCTTTTAATTAAAACCAGTTTTATCTTGAAAAACACAAAAATTAAACAATACCCTCTTTTTCTAATATTGTTTTTGTGAAATTGGCAAGATCGATTGCCTTCGAAACAATCAAATCACGAACGCCAATGGGTAGAATTTGGATTTGGCCCTCTCTCGTTTTCTGCTCTGAAACTGCTTTACAGTTGCCCAACTCCCCACTTCCATCACCCTTCCATTTCTTTGGTCTACAAACAAAAAGATTGAAAATAAACCATAAATTTCAATCGCCTTTTCCTTTCTGTTGCTTCTTTCATGGATTTCTTGTTCATATGTTCTTAAAGATTTGCAGATTCTGTGCCTTTTTTATAACTATTAAAAGGTATGTTCGAAGTTTCTGTCTCTTTCAGCTGTCTTATTTACAGTAATTAGTTGTTGGGCAGTGGACCTAAGACCCATCAGACTCCATTTTTCTGAAAGTTTTGTAAAACCCATCATCGTTGCTTTTAATTTCTCTATCTACCTTGTAAAAATCTACCAAATCATGGCCCCATCTCAATCCAATCTTTGTTATTTTCATTTGAATCCTTCCCCTTTTCCCTTTTGAATTCGTCCTACTTTTAAGATAGCTACCAACTTTCTCTGGGTATGTTTTTAAGGCTGAGAGAAAGTAAAAACAATAGTGAAAGTTTTGATTCCTACCCATTTAGGGCATCTTTTGTAATTCTGCGACTAGATTTGGCCTTTTTGATCTTTAATTGTTTGTGGCTATGGATTATGGTGGTGAAAACTGTGCACGGTTGGTAATAATTCAGCATTTTCGTGCATCATTTGTTTAGTGTTTTACTTTAACAATCACTCATTGAGATTTGGAAAGTGAGAGGGGAGGACTTTTGAGGGTTTTTCCTCAATCAAGGGGTTGAAAAACCAGGCGCCGTTCTCTATCATTTCTGACTGTTCTTCAATGAAAGAGTTGTCAGGGTAGTTTTAATTAGCTTACTTTTTGATTGGAAAGTTGTAAAAGCACATGAGTTTCATTTTAATTTTCTTTTTAATAGCTAGAATCTATGCTCTGAAGGGATTGATGCTTTTCATCTCAACTTTGCATCTTTCTCTCTTTCCACTGATTCCAAATCTTATCTCACAATCAAAGTAAGCTACTTGTAAAATGAATTTACTATTTGAGCAGTAGAAGAAGACAGAGCATAAGGAGGTAGTTGGATTTTGGATTTTGGCTGCGGTTGTTTTAGGTTCATAAACGTAGAAATCATTTTGTAGAGAGATTAATTTTGTGGTTGGACTGGTATAGGCTGTTCTTGTCAACTGATACGATGATAATTGAGTTTTTGTTTGCTCGTTGATTTAGTATTGGAAGTGGTAACGTAAATACTCTTCTATCCTATAAGGATTTTTGGATTCATCTTTTTTTGCTATTTGTTGTCCTTTTCAGATTTCATCATCAAGAGACGAAATTCTCATTTGAATTGATTCGCCCATCACATTGAATCTTTTGTTTTCTTTTGAAAATTTATATGTTCACTTTCTTTCATATGGATTTTCAGGGTTTTCTCATGCAGTCATGCTCCAATTAACTCTGTTGCCTTTTTTCATTGATAGGTCATCTTCACCTGAATCCAGCTTTTGAGCTGTGGAGCAAATCGTTTTTGAAATCTTTTTCGAGTTCCATCATTATTATTACAGGTGAATTCGAATTCAACTTATCAGCATTTTCTTTTTCCATTTAAAAACCCCATTTCTAAAGCATTCTCTCTGGCAATGGAATTTAGATCATAGCAGACCTTCATAGTTGTCTGTTATTTCCTGTGGGAAATTTGGACAATCAACACAAGGCTAGATGACAGTGGATGAAAAGGGTAAGAGCTCGATGTGGAGCCGAGAGCAGGACAAGGCTTTTGAGAATGCTCTAGCCATTTATCCTGAGGATGCTTCAGATCGTTGGGAAAAAATTGCGGTTGATGTACCTGGAAAAACTCTAGAAGAGATTAAAGATCATTACGAGCTGTTGGTTGATGATGTTAACCAAATTGAATCTGGTTTCATTCCTCTGCCCTCCTATAGTTTTTCTTCTGATGGGTCTCCAAGTCATGCTATTGAAGAGGGAACTGGAAAGACGGGAGACCACCATGGGCTTGACAACAGTGAATCTCGTTTTGGAAGTAAAGCTCCAAGATCAGACCAAGAGCGTAGAAAGGGGACTGCATGGACAGAGGATGAGCACAGGTAAACTTATGATCTTTGAACTTCTATTGACAAATGGATTTTCTCAAGCGTCTAAGGTGAGGTAAGTTTGACTAATTAATAATAATAAAACAGTCTTTTTTTTTTTTTTTTGCTTTTATACACAATATGCTTGAATATGCTGTTAATTCAGCTCTCTCATTCTTCATCGTGTCTATTATGAGTTGATGTTATCGGTTTATCACGAATCACGATTCATTGTTTCCATTTATTCTTTTTACATGCCTGTTGTAACGTTAGTCAACAATTTTGGTAAAACTGTAGGAAGCTCTGAATTGTGCCTGGGTTTCCTTATGTGGGGATGCATATTAGCTTTTTGTTTTTGTCATCGACACTGATTAGTAGCTATAACCTTAATTTCTCCATAGTCAACAAATGAGAACACTGTCTCTCTTCGGACATCATTATGGGAAGCCATTGTGGCTGATGTTTAGAAGGTCATATTTTCTTTTACCATTAAGTTGAGGTGACTATTCTGGTATAGAACCTCTTATTATTATATTTTAGTTTCAAAGACATGAATTTCTGCTCAAGTGCTGAGTTATTCTCTCAGTTCTGTTACATTTTCTACAATTACTTATTACATTCAAATAATCATTGTTAATATCTGGGTGGATGTTACCCTTTTTTCAATGTGGCAATATTAGAGTTACGGTTTCTCATTAAACAAAAAAACCATTCTTTGTTGATAAAGGTGGTTAAGTAATGAATGTGGTTAATATAGGCCTGTGCTTAAATAAAAGAGGGGCTGAGCACTTATCACGCGATTGAGTTTTAACTTTCTATTACTGTGTTGATTTCTTACTCTTGACGAAAAATAAATAAAAAATACTGACAAACAAATCAGCACTAGCTGCAAATAGGCCATGAAATATGAATTGGAAAAAGATATGGTAAGCTCATTGAAACTGCAATGGAAATGGGGCAGACAGAAGTTTCCATCTATTTTCTCAACTTTCATCCCTTCTGTTCTATGGTTTGAACTTCTTAAGGATGAGATACAATAAGTGGTCAGCTTAATAGCTAGCAGTGAGGGCATTCCTTTTTCTTTTGTGTTTAGGTACAAGTGCTTCCGAGATCCCTTCTCAGCCTTTGATCATCAACTCTTTTTGTCACCTGGTTAAAACCAGTTTTATTAGAGGAGGTTTAATTAGAATAACATTGGACTGATGGTGTGATTTTAAGCTGGAACACTGATATCTGCTCAATGCATGCACAAGGGCAATTGTGCTGCCATCTTAATCATGAGTTATAGGGAGGTTTTTATTTATTTATTATTATTATTATTTTAATGAGAAACAAAGGATTTCATTCAAAAGGCTGAAGCCAAGAGAAACAACCTAAGGAACGCCCTAGGGAGGGAAAAGCAAGTGTTGGATTCGAAGTTGGTGCTAAAGACTCTAAATTGACTTATTATACTCCTGAATATAAAACCAAAGATACTAATATCTTAGCAACATTTCAAGTAATTCCTCAATCGGGAGTTCCACCCAAGGAAGCAGGGGCTGGCATAGCTGCTGAATCTTCTACTGTCTCATCATGATACTTCATTAGCTATTGAGCTTTACACCTTCATGGATAGATATGCCATATACATTTGCTATTTTTTTTCCTCAATTAGAACCTGAAGATAGTTCATGTATGGTTTATTGGATTACGAGATGGGAAAAGTAGCCACTTCGGTAAATATCACATGCAGAACATATGTGTTTCGTTGGGAGGAAGGGGTGTGCCTCCAGAATGGGGAACATGAATTACAAGGCACTTAGTTCAGTTTTGTCTTGTTTTTTAGATATTAACCCAAAGTCGTTAGATAGTCTACTTGTTCAGTGTTTTGGAGTCAATTACAGCGAGATACAATTGTACTGACCTCCTCCCGCAAGAAATTCTGTTGGGATCATTCATAAATGGAATATAATTTACACAAATACATGACAAGGGTACTCCAAGTTGAAGTTAAACAACAAAAAAGAATATTTCTTAAGGGGACAATTTTTATGTGCCCTTATGAAAAGTTGAGAACCCTCCAATTCCTTTTTAGCCAAACATTTCAGAAGATGGTCCTCGCTACAAGATTAAAATTGAAGACTTCAACCTTTTTCTTAAAAGAGTGGCCAGAAACTATCTGATCACAATTTGTCTTTCCCCCCACATCATATAGTCCTCGTTTGATAACCATTTGGTTTTTAAAATTTGTGCTTGTTTTCTCATAATTTCTCTATAATGAGTTTCATCTTTCTTAAGAAAACATTAGAATTCTTAACCTAATTCCAAAAACAAAAACAAGTCTTTGAAAACTACTGTTTTTAGTTTTTAAAACTTAGCTCAGTTTTTGAAAATATGTAAAAAGTAGATAACAAACAACGAAACCTATAGGTGGAAGTAGTATTTATAGGCTTAATTTTTAAAAACAAAAAACTAAATGATTATTAAACGGGGCCATAGCTTTTTGTGTGTGTGTATTTGGTTGTCTGTTAGGCTTTTGTTTATTTGTTTTTTCACAATACATTTTCTGGGTTTATGATACCCTGGTTTTATCATAAATCTTATGATTAACAATAGGTACATTTTGGGATCATACAAAGGCTTTACTTTTACCATGTGTTACCAAGCAGGCTATTTCTTCTTGGTTTGGAAAAATACGGAAAAGGAGATTGGCGAAGTATATCCCGGAACTTCGTGGTGACAAGAACACCCACCCAAGTGGCAAGCCATGCACAAAAGTACTTCATTCGCCTGAACTCAATGAACAAAGACAGAAGGCGGTCGAGCATCCACGATATCACCAGTGTTGATAATGGAGATGTATCTGCACCTCAAGGACCAATTACTGGTGAAGCAAATAGTTCTGGAGGAGGATCTACCAGCAAATCAACCAAACAACCTCCTCAACCACCTGCTGGACCATCTGGTATCGGAATATACGGTGCTCCAACTGTAGGGCAGCCGAAAGGGGGGCCCTTTGTTTTGGCAGTTGGCACCCGGGTTAATACTCCTCCACCAGCACATATGACATATGCAGTCAGATCCCCTGTAATCAGCTCACTGGTTCCTAGACCACCAGTAAATATGAGCCCCATAACATATTAAATGTCTCAAGCGTCCATCTGCTGAAAGGTAAATATTCTGTTCAGGCATAACTTATCTGAAGAGTGGTCTTATGCTCTAGTTTGGTTGCACTGGATATTTACTCAAAATTGCACAACTTATTATGGTGATGCTCTGTTGTTTCAATAGATTGAAAATGCTTTAATTCTTTAATTGAGCTCATAAGGATTACAAAATCTGTGAAGGGTTCCCCCACCCCAAAAAAGGGTGGGGGGTACGATCAGAGGAAGCACAGAAATGGTCAAATGGGAAAGAAAACACTGGCTTTCCCTTCTGTCTGTTTGTAATTACTTGTTATGATGAACTTCAGTTGTTGCTAAGAAAAGCACCTTCATGAATGATGTATGGGATTCTTAACTTTATTAAATGTTGCTTCTGGTTTCTTCTCCAACATTTTAGTTGAGTGTTGTTCTTTCCCAACACATTGGATTAAAGTTGATTTGATTTTTTTAAATATATATTCTCAACCATTTTAGTTTCGATGTATGGTTACTACTGAAATTTAGAAAATATCATCAGGAACGATATATCTGTAAAGTAAGTCGTCCTAGAAACCTCGTATAGTCTCCAACATGGCTCTTGCATATCTGATTTCTGTATTATGTGAAAAGTGTATGATCCAATGTATGGTGATGATGAAAGTTGAATGAGATGTGGCAAATTCCTCAAGAACTTGAGAATTTGTAGGGTAGGGTGTCCTTAAAGTTGCCTTAAATCTTCAATTGTGAATTCAGCCATGTTAAGTAAAAAGTAGAAGAATTTGAAATGGTAAAGGTGAGCACATATATGATCTCAAAAAAGAGGGAAAATAACTCAATTTCAAATACTTAAAAAAATTATGACTTTTTGCATGTGATATGTTTCTTTATTTTTCCTTTGCTCATGTAACCTTGGTGGAAAAAAAAAAAAAAGAAGCTTTGCTTGCATCTTAAAGCTAACCAGCCAGCTCTGAATGTTGCATGGTCAAAGATAACACGCCACATATTCTTTGCAATAAAAAGGGAGGAATTTCACCATCTTTCCTTTTCATTCCCCTTGAAAAATATAAAATTATTTAAGATACTGTCATAAATAATTTTGATTTAAAATGTGTTTAGTAGAACAATTTTTCCACAAAGTAAGGAAAAATTTTAAGAAAAATTTCTAGTATTCTCATAATTCATACTCTCTCCATTCATATTATGAATTTTATTTTATAAATAATATTTTAATATTGTTAGACTGTAGTATAAGAAATTCCCTACTTGCCACATGTGATCCACCAACAATAAAAAATTATTTATAAAGACAAAACCCTAAAGTGAATGAAATAAGTAGGTACTCTTTAGTATTGAAAATTCCCCTACATTAGCATGTAGCCTCCAAGCCTTGGTTCAAAGTTTTAGACTAAATTATAAGAAATATCCTTGAACTATGAGTCTTGTTTCAAAAGTACTCCTAAACTTTAAAAAGTTTCAAAAGTACTCCTCAACTTTAAAAGTTTAAAAAACGTTAAAAAATGCCCCCACCATTAGCAGACCACATGAAAAATTGACGTGAATTGTTAAATGTTAACACCAACCTATATGCCATTGGAAAAAATGAAAACGTGGATGTTTGAAGTGTAAAAAAAATTATGGAAATCTTGTGTCTATCGATTTAAAAGAGATGGAGAAAAATCGGTCGAGAATAGAGCTGAAAGCACATCATAAATCGACTTTGAATTGGACTTGTTGAGAGCATAAGGATCCTCCATTGAAGGGGTGAAATAGAGTTTTAGATTAACAATGAGGGTTAAGACTAAGAGGGATTGACAGCAAGAATGCAGAGAATAAGAAAAAGAAGAAGATAGAATTCAATTATTGGTAATGAGTGAGAGAGAGAAGGGTGGGGTATTTTTGAAACAACTCCAAAACCCTAAGCCACACCAGCCACGTCTACATACCAGGTAAGTTTCTTTTAAATTTTCAATGGTCAACATAAATTTTTTGATTGTTTACTAACGAAAATGGCATTTTTGAATATTTTTGAAAGGTCAGAAATATTTTTAAAACTTTTTAAAGTTCAAAAATATTTTTGAAACAAATCCCATAATTCAGGAATACTTTTTATAATTTAGCCAAAGTTTTATTATAATCTAAAATATTTACCTTACAAACTTTAAAATCTACAATATATTTTTTCTCCCAAAAAAAAAAAAAAAGTAATGTAGCATAATATATATCCATTTTTAGGATACAATGCACCTATAAGCAATACGTGGCATATCAATTTGAACCTGACATACTTATGTCATTTTGAAAGATGATTTGATTTTATAATAATATGCCTTTTTATGTTAAAAGCAACAAAAACAAATCAACACCCATTTTTCCTTTGCCTTTTTTCTGCATTGAAAAAACAAAAAAAAAAATCCTATCTTTTTAATCTGTCTCTCCATTTTCAGTTGATGATGACCCAAAAATGAACCAAAAAAATCCCAACCAGAAGCTTGAGCAACTCATCTTCACCTTCCTTTAAATACCTTCACCCACTTCAAATCTTCACATCACTCTCTTTTTCATTTCCCTCTAATTCTCAATGGCGAGTTCATTTCAAGAACGTCTGATGGTGATCGGAGCTCCGTTCAGGTCGCCGGCGGATTTGGGGCGGCTCCGGCCTGATTCTGTGGCTAAGTTGACGATGGAAGAATATGATGGCTCCAAAACATTGAAACAATGTATGAAAATGAGATGAAGTTAGTATTTTTTTTAGACTTTTTCTATTGCATGAACTAAGGGGCTGTTTGGCGCGCTGGTTTGGAATCAGAAACTCTGGGGTTCTGGAACCCTGGGGTTTCTTGGCTGGAATCAGAAACCCTGGGGTTTCTGATTCCTATGTTTGGGATGCAGGGTTGTGTTGGGCTGGTTTGCTGAAACCTGTGTTTGGGGTGCAGGGTTGGGTTGGGCTGGGTTTGTTTAGTTTGTTTTTTTTTTTTTTATAATTTTTCAAACTGTTAATTATTTTAAAAAAAAAATCTTACACTTTTTTTTTCCTACTCCATTTTTTTAACTTCATAATTTTTTTGGTGTGTTACATACCAACTATTTAACCAATTATGTAGAGCAATTGCTACAACTATAGTTCAATTTGAATTATACTATGTGTAGTTTGTATAACTATATGCTATCTCATTCACTCCACTCATGATGACATAAAATTGAAGATTATGCGTAGCAACAGATAATTAATAGGTGCAATGTAAGAATGGTGTTGCCAATGGTAAAGTAAAACCAAACATTAGAACTAAGATCTAGTTCTAAAAATATCATAACACACATTCCAGATGAAATGACAAGAAAGTAGAAGTAGTTGTCCAAACACAAATGTAAGTCATAAGAGTGGTAAATGAAAGTGATGAAAAGAGAGTCAGGTTCTAGGTGCTTTCCCCAAAATTTTCACGTAGTAATCATACTTCCAATCTGGGGTGAATGTAAAGAAGGAGTTCAACATCATACTATCCGAGAGAATAGTCTTTGCAACAGCCATTCAATCTTGCCTTGTCATCCCTGGGATCGCCTTTAGTTTTGCATATAGCTCGTCCACGCTGGCCCTTTTAAAATATTGACTAGGTGGTTGGGTCGCTAGGGTGATTGTTGGAGTGGTCGTTGGGGTGGTTGGATTGATGGGGTGTTTGGGTATGCCGAGGTGGTCGCCGGTGGTGATTGCACGGTGGTCAGGTCGCCGGAATGGTCGTTGGGTGGTTTTCAGCAGTAGTTGTCGGGTCGCTGGAGTGGTCATCAGGGTAGTCATGTCGCCGGAGTGGTCGCTGGGTGGTTGTGGCAGTGGTTGGGTTGTTGGAGTTGCCAAGGTGGTCACCAAGTGGTCGTCAACAGTGGTTTTGGGTGGTTGGGTTATCAGGTCGTCGGGGTAATCGCCGAAGTAGTCATCATGGTGGTCAGGTCATCGGAGTGGTCACTAGGTGGTTGTCTACGGTGGTTGCTAGGTGGTCAAGTTTTCGAGGTGATCGTCAACTATGGTTGTCGGGTGATCGGGTCATTGAAGTGGTTGTTGTCGGTGGTTCGGGCAAGTTGGGTTGTTTGAGTGGTTGGGTTATCGGGGTGTCTAGTTATTGGGGTGGTCGAGTCGCAGGGGTAATCGTCAGATTGGTCTCTCGAGTTCTCATCTCAGTGGTTGTCTGAGGTAATCGTCAGCGGTGGTCGGGTCACCGTTGTAGTCGTCAGAGTTGTTGTTATCGATGATTTTTGGGTGGTCGCCGAAGTTGTCACCAGAGTTGTTGTCGAAGTAGTCGCTAGAAATGGAGAATGGTAAATGGAACTGGTCTATAGAGTTCTCATCGTAGTGGTCGTCGGAGGTAATCGTTAGCGGTGGTCGAGTGGCCGATGTGGTCGCCGGAGTTGTCATCAGAGTGGTCGCCGGAGTTGTTGTCGGAGTGGTCGCGGGAGTTGTCATTGGAGTGGTCGTCGGAGTTGTCATCGGAGTGGTCGCCGGAGTTGTTGTCGGAGTGGTCGCCCGAGTTGTCATCGGAGTGGTCGCCTTCGTTGTTGTCGGAGTGGTCGCCGGAAATGGAAAACGGCAAATGGAAGAGGAAAACATGGAACAAACCCCATGGGCTTGCACTATTGTAACCCATGGGGTTGTGTTTCAAAACCAAGGGTTTTGAAACACCTTGTGCCAAACATGGTTTTGGGTTTGGAACCCAAACCCATCCCAACCCAAACCCATGGGCCAAACAGCCCCTAAAAGAATTGATGGGTTTGGTGTGAAAATTGCAGATAATGGGAAAGATCGTTCATTGCGAAATCGAGTGAGGAAGATGAGAAGAAAAGCTGATGGCTTTGCTCATGGGTTTCGAGAGCACAGTCAGTGGACGAGAGAGCTAGGAAATTTTTTGATTCATTTGTTTGAGTTTAAAGTGGGTTAAATTATGAATTTTGTCATATAGTCTAGGCATATATATAGTTTTTAAATTCTTATGCTTTTTAAGTGTTGTAATTTTATACCTAGTGTTTTCATCTCAGTACTTTCAATTTGATTCTTATAATTTAAAAAGTTTTAATTCAAATCGATTTAATGAAATGTTATCAACAACATAATTTAATTGGTTAATTAAAACAATATATCATTGACTAAAATATTAGAGGTTATGATGTTAAATTGAAAAAAAAAAACTCACAAATTCTTTTTTTTTTTGTTATTAAATATATGTGGCCTTTTTGTTTTTTGTTTTTATTTTTTTTTCCACATGTCAAGAGTGATGTTTTCTATTTGTCTAAATGTGTTAATCGAATACATTGGAGTTTGGACTTAGTGAAAAATAGGAGATAATAAGTGGATTTTCAAGTGGATCAAAATCAGTTTATAGACCATTTGTGAAGTTTAATAAAATCATATGGACCAAATTGAATCTTTTGAAATCACATCGATCAAATTGAAACTAAACTCAAATTATAGGGATTAAATCGAATCTTTTGAAATTATAGAGATCAAATTAAAACTTTTAAAATCATAAGTACTTATTAACTATAAGGACTAAGTTGAAACTTTTAAAATTATAGAAGATTAGATTGAAATTAATTAAGTTTTTTTCTCTTAAGAAAAACCTTTATTAAATTTGAAACACAAAGTTTAGCAATGTGGGTTTGGTTTGGTTTTTGATGTTTTTGACATTGAAATTGCAGTGAGATTAGGGCTCACAGAGACTCTAAAGGGGAAGTTGAGCTTAGGAGCAAAAATTCTGAAGGTGGGTGGCTTGAGAAAAGTTTATGAAAAAGTGTTTACAGTGAACAAAGGAGAAGAGCTGCTGAAGGCTTCCCATTGCTATTTATCAACCACAGCTGGGCCAATTTCTGGACTTCTCTTCATCTCCACTTATAAGATTGCATTTTGCAGTGACAGATCCATCAAAGTCTCTTCTCCAAATGGAGATCATTTCAGATTCCATTACAAAGTCAGTTTTAATTTTTTTTTTCTTTCTCTCTCTCTCTCTTCATATCATAGATTTTTTCTCTCTCTCTAGCTAATGTAAGGTTAAATTATGGGTGTAGTTTGAATGGGATCATTTTAAAAGTTTCAATTTAGTTTATTTAATTCAGTTGAGAACTTCTTCATAGAAACCGTTTTTGCCTTTATCATATTGAACAATGACACGTTTTTTTAAGTTAAATTAAAAATTTGATCCCTATGATTTTGAGAAAGTTAGAATTTAATCCCTATAGTTTTAAATGTTAGAATTAGTTTCTATGATTTGATAAAATCCTCATAAATAGTCTCTACGTAGATAACTATTTGTGAGAGTTTTATTAAATCATAGGAACTATATTTATGAGGTTTTGTCAAACTATAAGGACGAATTTAAAATCATAGGGACTAAATTCCAACTTTTTCCAAATCGTAGGGACCAAATTTGTAATTTAATCTTTCTTTTATTTATGCGGCAATGATCAGTTGATGTGCTTTTTATTTAGCTAATTGTGTAAGATGAATGTATTAGGATTTAAAGCCGAGGGAAAAATAGAAAGAGTGGTTTGGATTTTTGATAGATGTAAAAGACCGTTTAAAGATGATTTGTGAGGTTTAACTAAATTATATGATGAAAATGAAATTAAGCTCAATTTGTGTGAGATCGAATTCGTAATTTTTAACCTAATATATGGTGCATTTGCAGGTTGTAATTCCAGTTGAGAAGCTGATGAGAGTAAATGAAAGTGAGAATGTTAAGAAAGCTTCACAAAAGTACATACAAATAGTGACAGTGGACAACTTTGACTTTTGGTTTATGGGTTTTCTAAATTATCAATCTACTTTCAACTGTCTTAAGGGAGTAGAAAGAAGAGTTTGAGCTTGCTTTTCTAATGGCTCAGTGATGGGGATGTGTACTTATATATATATGTCATTTTAAAGCATATAATATTGATTTTGTACAGATTACTCCAATACCTAATTAATGAGAAAAATTTCCATTTGATTCCAAGTTGTGCTGTCTAAATTATTGAAGTTATTATTGATCATCTTTTAGGTCTTTTAAGTGGTGGGAATATTGATTGTCTTTTGTTAGATACGTCTTTGAACTTTAAAAATGTCTAATATAATATGACTTCGAACTTTTAACTTTGTGTCTAACATTGGATAGGTCAAGGACCTATTAGACACATAATTGAAAGCTTAAGGGTCTATTAGATATTTTTTAAAGTTCAAAGATTAAATAGACACAAACCTAAAAGTTCATGAACTAAACTTAATTGTAATTTAACCTAGAAAAAAAAACTACTGTTGTCCTCATGATTTCCTTTTATCTTTTATGCTTTTCCTTCTTTAGTTTTTAAACCAATAAAATTTTGATATAGCATCATAGGATTGAGTGAGATGACATAACCAATATTCAAATATTTCCTCAAGATTAGGTAATTAATTAATACTAATAGTACAAAGTTACATGATTCATAGATGACACAAAAATGAGAAAGAAAAGAAAGAAAGAGATGGCGACAATATATTTTTAAAATAAAAGCTTCTTATATATCTCCATGTCGATATGATTTTGTCTTCTTCAAGTCAAAATATTCTCCCAAAATCTCGAACCCAATATTTTAAAATTCTATTTGATGTCTTTAATACATACATTCTTACATCATTTCAAATGATGATGTGGATTTAGCATGTGATTTGGTCGTTCATTTGACTCATCAATTTCTCTTTTTGCTCGATCATCTATATTTACTCGATTAGAAAAATGTGTGTTGCCATCACAAAGCAAACCAACCACCTCAGAAAAAGTCATATGAAATCTCACAAATTAAAATCAATCGCTTTATGTAGGAGAGAAGGAAAAAAAAAATGGGATAACGTATTTTGATCGATGGCTTTGAAAAGAAATATGCATGTATTGCATGGACGGCTCGATTTCAACCCTAATTATTTCTATCTTTAATGGGTTCTTGCTTTTTTTTTTTTTCTTTTTTTTTTCTTCTTTTGTGGTGCAAAAAAATTCCATTTTTAACCACAAAAACGCCCCCTTTTTGTATCACTTTCCTTAATTTTCTCCTTCTTTGGATGATGATGAGTCACGATGGTGGAGGCAAATAATTTCACAGCACAGTAAAATTTTACATTTGAACTTTTTTTTTTTTTTTAATCTTCCAATTCTAAAAATTTAGAGAGGGGAGAGAAACTTTAAAATCTTAACTTCTTAATAAAATTTTCTGTTAAATTATAAGCTTATGTCTAATAAATTACTAAAGTTTTTGGGTTTTGAAAATTAAACTTATAAATACTACTTTCCACCTATAGGTTTCTTTGTTTTGTTATTTACTTTTTATCTATGTTTTTCAAAAACCAAGCCAAGTTTTGAAAATTAAAAAAAAAAAAAAAAAAGTAGTTTTCAAAAACTTGTTTTTGTTTTTGAAATTTGGCTAAGAATAATTCAAATGTTTTCTTAAAAAAGATGAAACCTATTATAGAGAAATAATGAGAAAATAAGCATAATCTTCAAAAACCAACAATAAAAAATCAAAGGGTTATTGGAGGATCATATGGCAACACTAGAGGGGGGTGAATAGGGTTGCTTAAAAAAAATAATTTTTTTTTCAAAGAATTGAACTAAAATAATGTAATTCAAATTAATCAAAATAAACACCGTAAACAATTCTAGAAATATAGAACAATTTTCCTAAGCATGCAATCTACTCACAAAAAATATTAAGCAACAAAAATTTAAAAGAATAAAGAGGAAGAGATAACACCGAAATTTTTTATAGTGGTTCGGAAATCTCTACTCCACTCCCCAAGATTCCTTCTTGGGTATTTTATTGCGATGATCCTCTTACGGGTGAGAACCAAACCGATTGGCACTCTTTTTAAGGGTTCAAGAGTCAACCCCCAACCGATCCTTTTGTAGGTTCAGGATCCAACCTATATCGATTCTTTTAACGGGTTTAGGATCAAACCACTACGATCCTTTTACCAGGTTTAGGATCAAACCAATACAAATCATTTTTCGGGTTCAGAATTAAACTGCTCACTCAAAAATCCCAAGGTGTACCCACACCTTAATACAAAACCCAATTGAAATAGTGAAATAATTTAAAGACCCACAAACAAACTCTCACAAAGAGTAGGTTTATAAGTTTTAGCTCAAAAGGAACAATCTAATTTCTCATATAAAATTTTCTCACAAGAAAAATAGAAAAGGATGAAACTTTGAAGAATGATCAACAATGGAGAATGTTTGAGAGAAAATTTTAGCAATTTTTGGGGATAAGAGTTTTGAAATGAGAGAAAATGATATTTAAATAGAGTTGTAAGGAATAAGTTTGAACCATTAGATCTAGGTTAAGATGGATCAAGGGTGGAAGAAATTTGGAATGAAACTGACAAAATAATGATTAAAAAATAATTTTAAAATGCCTCTAACGGCTATTTAAAAATGCCACGTGTCGCAATATTATTTGTCCACATCATTGCTAAATAGCAGTTTTTCTCAATCTTCTTTTGCCCATAACTTTCTCGTTTGACGTCTGATTTGAGCGATTCAAAATGCGATGGAATCGTCTTTTCGAGCTCTACACTATGTATACTTTAAAATACTAAAAACATTAGTAATTCATAGGTTTTTTATCATAAAAATATATAGTTGTATGATTGAAGCTCGTAAAGCTAACAATTATCAAACATGGCCTGTATTAATTAGTTTTTTTTTTTTTTTTTTTTTTAAATTTCAGATATCTATTAGACACACAAAATTTGAAAATTTAAAACTTAATAGATGTTTTTAGAAATTTATTAGACATAAAATTAAAAGTTTAGACGATTATTAGAATAGTAGTCACTTATTAGACACTAACTTTCATTGTGATAAAAAGTTAAATGCATATATGACATTGGATTAATTAAGAGAAGTCCACTATTTTCTTCATATATTCATCTATAAACTATTGGTTGATTAATGTTGAGATTTCTTTTAGAACGCATTCTTCTAACTTCTAGAATAAAATATGCAAACTATGTTTTGGAAATTTATTTTCTAGACTTTTCTTTAATTTGTTCTGATGGATAGTTATTTTGGTGAGCACTATTGAAAACTTCCATATTTTATATAATACTATAATATTGTCTACTTTTGGTAGTTTTGCTTTTAGTTTTATTCAAAAGATCTCATACTAATAGAGATGTTGTCTTTTATTTATATTTAATGGATCTTCCCTCACTTCAAAGCTAATATTGGACGATGTTCGCATCCTCAACATCCACATTGCACTTAAAATTGTATAAAATCATCTAATGACAATTTTAACAATGGGCATGAAAAATAAAAAGTTGGGTTGAAAAAAAAATCTCAATTCTTATACACTTTAAGCCATTGAATGCTTTTAATTTTTTTAAAAGATGGAACATAATTAACTTTGTGAAATGGTCAAAAACAGTTGATGATTAGTTGGGTTTTGTAAACTTTTTTTTTTTTTTGAGAGGGAAAGAAAAGGAAAGAAAAAGGGGAAATCTTTAATTTATGTAACATTGGTTTCCTTGTCTTGAATAGTTGATGATGAGCAAGAAATGAGTCAGACAAATCAAAAGCAAAAGCTTCAATTCACCATCTCCAAACCAAACTCCCCCTTTAAATACGTCGACACAATTCAATCATCCTACCAATTACAATTACTTCACCAACATTCTCTCTCTCTCCAAATTTCTCTCTATCATTCTTTCTCTATCTTTTCGATCGAACATGAAAACCCCAATTCAAGAACAGGTGTTTGGAATTCAGATGAAGTCATTGGCTCTCACACGAGCCAGACTCTTGCCTGATCCTTCAAAGCATCGCCACCAATCTGCTTACGACGTTGATGGATATTGTCAATCAATTAAGAAATGTAAGACGAAGAAGAAGAAGAACTATTTTTTTTTATGGTTGAATAATATAAATAGCCGAATAATGCATGAGTTGTTTGTGTTTGTTCTTAAATCTTAACCAGATTTGCTAATTAATTTGGTGTTTGAATTGCTGCAGATAATGGGAAAGATTGGATCTTGAATAGAGTCAACAAAAATGGAAAAAAAGCGGATAATATTATTCATGCACTCCGAGAACATGGTAAGTCTATAGAGATAGTCTTCTTCTAAGACTCTAAAATCTGATTCAGGATTTGGAATTCGAATCTGGCATGACTAAATTAACATTTTTCTACTGCAATCTGAACGTGTTACCTACTTGATTCGAGCTACTTACAAGAGGAAAACTATCCTTACCTACGAACATAAGTTATAGGGACAGTTTAGCTCTTAAAAGCAGCTCAAGTCAAGCGAGTACTGGTCATGTTTTGGTTAGAATTATATTAGAATTTCGAATCCTAGTTCAAATCTTGAGCCTCCAGTGTTAAATCGAATCTGGTTTTGGTTCAATTTCTGATCGATCTTTTGGGGTTGAACTTGCAGTGAAATTAGGAGCCAAGATCTCAGAAACTGTAAAGGGAAAGCTGAGTTTAGGAGCAAGAATTCTCAGAGTTGGTGGGCTGAGGAAAATCTACAAGAAATTATTTTCAGTCAGTGAAGAAGAGAAGCTTTTGAAGGCTTCACAATGCTATTTGTCAACAACAACTGGGCCTTTGGCTGGCCTTCTCTTCATCTCCACTCATAAGATTGCTTTTTGCAGTGAAAAATCCATCAAACTCTCTTCTCCAAATGGAGATCATATCAGATTTCATTACAAGGTCAGTTTCTCTCTATTCTCTCTATTGTTTATTTTATTTTATTTTTTTTCCTCTCTCACTCTGTAAGCTAATAAATATATATGGTGAATTAATTTTCAGGTTGTGATTCCAATTGAGAAGCTGATAAGAGTAAATGAAAGTGAGAATGTTAAGAAAGCTTCACAAAAGTATATACAAATGGTGACAGTGGACAACTTTGAGTTTTGGTTTATGGGTTTTCTAAATTATCAATCAACTTTCAATTGTCTTCAAGTATTAGAGAGAAGAATTTGAGTTTTCTTTTCTGAAGATGGAGATTTGTGTATATGTATATATGTGCAATTTGAAGCATAAAACATTGATTATTTTTGTACAGATTAATTCAATCTAATGAGAATAATCTTGATAATTTGATTTTCTCTAGAAGATGATCTGCCCAAGTTATTGAGAAATATTGTTCATCTCTTTTGAGTTTTTGAGATGTGGGATTTTCATTTTTTAGAAACAAATGCTGGAAAAATTAGCTCAAATTGATAACTTAAAATAGTTAATTAAATCAATGGAAATTAAACTTTTTCAAAGGGATGTCCATATATATATATAATGGGGTTATTTTGATTTTCTATAATTAAGATTGAATAAAATTGGAGCTTGTGCCACAAAGCCTAAGAGTCGTGAAATAAGATAAATTCTGGTCGAGTTAGAGTGGTACGTAGATGCTAGATCATGCCACTACACTTGTGCATTATATTTCGACATGCCTTCAAATGCTTCTTAGTTTTGGTTCTAATTGGGTAGCTTTTAATTTTTAACTTCGATTTAATCAAACATATTTAATGATTAGGTTCCAAAATCCTAACATCACCATGAGATGATGCTACTATATATTAAAGGAATTTTGATATAGTTAATGGAGTGAAGGAATTTTAGACAAAGTAGCAACGTTACAAATCAATCAAGTTGATGTCATAGAGCATACATTGTCCCCCACATTTTGAAGTGAGAATTGTGTTGATTGTAGGTTAGATCAACTTGTCTAAGGGAGAGTTTCCTCAACTATAAAGCATATATGAATACTAATTTGTATAGGACAATACTCCGTGTTAGACTGCGCAGCTAAAATTTTTAACTATCCACCACTAAATTTTTGACATATAGAAGTGGGAAAGACAAAGAAGGGATGAAGGAGAAGAGACTTTTACCTTTTTTTTTTTTAAAAAAGATAAACACGTACAAAATTTAGCCCCATTTGATAACTTTTTGATTTTTAGAAATTGCGCTTGTGTTCTCTTCAATTCTCTTCAATGAGTTTTATCTTTTTTAAATAAACATTTGAAATATTAGCCAAATTCCAAAAACAAAAAAGAGTTTTTAAAAACTATTTTTTTTTAGTTTTTGAAAACACAAAAACCCATAGACAGAAGTAGTATTTATAGGCTTAATTTTCAAAAACCAAATGGTTATCAAATGAGACCTTAATTAGTTGTGGATAGTAAGAAATTCCCTGCCCAATCAATAGGGAACGAAAAACCGGACCCCTTGAGCTGAACCAACAAAGCATTCCATTGAATGAAGCCCACTTCCCTCCGTCATATTGTTTCTTTGTTCATCTTGTGAATTATAATGTGTAAAACTTGTTTACCAAATTAATCCTCTCTAGGGAAAAACTATTTGGTATATCCTTATAATTTTTCTTTCTTTTTTTAGTTATACCAGTTTTTTTTTAGTTTAACAACATGTGAGGTGGAGGGATCTGAATCTTTGATCTCTTAATCGAGGATACATATATTTTAACCAATTGAGTTATGCCAGTAAATTATTATATACTAAAAATAGATTGAATGTGATGACATAATTACCCAACATTCAAAAATTTCATAATGGTTAATAATACAAAATTCACATGATCTCTAGATAACAAAAAAAAAGAAAAAAAAAAGAAGTAATGATATATTTTTTAAAATAAAAACTTCTTATATCCTCATATTGATAGGAGTTTTTTTTTATTAATATTGTAGTTTTTTAAAGTAATTATAAAAATATTGTTGTTTTGAAAGTATTTAGAAGAATATTGTAGTTTTAAATAGCTGGAGGAAGAGACGACCATGTACACGCATTTGACATGGTCGTCTCTTCAAGAGACAACCAAGTGTATGTGGCAGATGGTCGTCTCTTCAAGAGACGACCATGCCTCGCGCTTTAAAAAAAAAAAAACAGCTACATGGTCGTCTCTTCAAGAGACGACCATCTTTTGCATTTTTGCCAGGTTGCGCGGACATGAAGACGCGTTTGAGTTTTTTTTTTTTTAAAAAAAAGTGGATTAAAAAAAGAAATAAAAAGTTGAAAACTGCGTTCCACATTGCTCGAACCTAAGCCTCTTACGTTTTAGAGTGATCAACTGACCATTATGCCAACTGGTATAATTGTTAAAACTTTTGAGATGGTCGTCTCTTGAAGAAACGACCATCCACTTTTTTTTTTTTTTTTTAAACTCAAACGCGTCTTCATGTCCGCACAACGTGGCAAAAATGCAAAAGATGGTCTCTTGAAGAGACGACCAGCTAGCTGTTTTTTTTTTTAAAAAAGCGCGAGGCATGGTCGTCTCTTGAAGAGACGACCATCTGCCGCACACACTTGGTTGTCTCTTGAAGAGACGACCATGTCAAAAGCGTGTACATGGTCGTCTCTTCAAGAGACGATCATCCTCTAGCTATTTAAAACTACAATATTCTTCTAAATACTTTCAAAACAACAATATTTTTATAATTACTTTAAAAAACTACAATATTAATAAAAAAACTCCCATATTGATATGGTTCTGTCTATTTTATGTGTAAATAGTTGAACTACCCAAAAATCTTATACTGAATATTTTTAAATTCTAATTGACATCTAATTTTTTTTTGAACCAAAGTGACGTCTAAATATACATGCATAGTACTCTTAAATCATTTTGAGTAATGATGGAAGTTTATCATGTGATTTGGTTCTTCATTCGACTCATCTATTTTTCCTTTTGTTCATTTTTCCTTATCTAATCTATGCCAAAAAAAAAAAAAAAAAAAAGTGTGAAGCCATCACAAAGCTAACCAACCACCTCATAAAAATCATATAGAATCTCACAAAATCATTCACTTTATGAAGGAGGAAAAAAAAAAGGAATGGAAGCCTACACTTGGGATAATGTATTATATGATGAATAGTGGTTGGAAAAGAAATATGCATGCATTGCATGAACCCCACTTTTTTTTTAATTTTCTTTTGATCACCATAATCAACCAAACACATTATAGGATTTTTCTCTTCTTTTCTTTCTTTTTCTTATTATCTTCTTGTGTGGCGCAAAAGATGATCCTTTTTTGTATCTCTTTTTTTTCTTTCTTAGTTGATGGTGAGGCATAGGGATGACTCACCATCACCACTCGCTATTGCCGACATCTCTCTTTATAATAGACCTTCAATACCTCGAATCAACTTATCCTCTCTCTCTCTCATGATGATAATGATTGATCGATGAGTACGTACCTCAATTCAGGAACATATTTTGATTCGTCACCTAACAACTTTGACATTCATTCAACACTTAGTGGCTTCGAGATTCTCTCTTACATTTCCTATAGCCTGACTATGCTACCTACTTGACTAGTGTTGCTTGTACATGCTGCTTTAAAAAATGAAGACACAATACCTACGAGCTAACACTAGTCCTTTTCAGCATAGTTTATATCTATCACTCACATGCTTAATAAGAAAATTATTAAGAAGTCATCCAAACTAATATTGCTCCAAGTCAAACACACTTAATTTTAAAGTTTTTATTATGTGAGTTGTGAGTTGTTTCTTATTCTTGTTTCTCTTTTTTTTTTTTTTTTTTGAGAAATAGACATGTGTGAATAATTGTTTCCGTTTCTTGTTTCAAAATTGAATCAAAATTAGAGAAACTATGAAAAACAGTTTCCCTCGCTTTTGTTTCCATTTTATAGAGGTTGAGAAATAGTCACGCGTGCACGTCTATGCAAACACCACCCCTGTCTTTCATTGTTTTTTTGGCTTTTTTTTTTTCTCCCGAGTTCAACGACCCTATCATTTTTTTTAATTGCACTACATTGGAATTATAAATTTATATTTACCCCTTTTTAATCTTTAATCTTTAATCTTTAATTTTTATTTTTAACTTTCTCTTTTAACATGAGCATACATAGGCCATTATTGAAATTAATAAATAGAGTGTCTTTCACTAATATTTTTTGTTCATTAAAAAATAAAACCATTTTAAAACTAAGGGGAACTGTAATGGGTAGCAAAAAATATTAGGATATTTACAAATATAGTCATGGTTTTTGAGATTTGAAAATATAGCAATTTTTTTTAAAATCTGATTTTCATTTTTTATTATTCCAATTTACCTTCATTGGTGTATCAACATGTATATGAATAATATATCTGATATACTTTATATCTGTATATCAGTCAACTGATATATACCTAAAACGAAGTATATTAGTAGTATATTACTGATATATTACTGATACACTTATTTTTAGGTACGTATACCAGTTAAATGATATACTCTATATATATCTATAGCATATCAGAAATATTTTTCATATTTGATATATCACTGATATTATTCATTTTAGATATGTTAATTTCGCAAATATACCTAACATTGAGTATATTAGTAGTATATTAGTAAAATGAACATATATCATATGTGAGTTATTGTTATACTCTCGATCAACTTCATATAAGTATATCAGTAGTATAATATACTCTATGTTAGGAATGTTGTTGGTCTATCAGCAGAGTACCACTGATAGACTATTGAAAAAATTCATATTGAACAATGCTCGTGGGAAATAAAGTATATTAGTAGTGCACCAGTGATATACTATGTATTATGTATATATCATATGCGAGTTACTGATATACTCATGATCAACTTCATATAAGTATATCAGTAATATATCAATGATTTACTCTTTGTTAGGTATATCACTGATATACTTGATATTAGGTATATCTGATATACCGAGTATAAATCATTATTATACTCTTAATATACTTCGTATTAGTTATTTTTGATATACTGTTGATATACTGAATATTAGGATTTCCATCTCATTGATATACCTAAATAAAGTATATTAGTAGTATGTCACTGATATACTTGATATTAGGTATATCTGATATACCAAGCATAAATCACTATTATACTCTTGATAAACTTTGTATTAGCTATTTTTGATATCCTGTTGATCTACTAAATATTAGGATTTCCATTTTATTAATATACCAAAATAAAGTATATCAGTAGTATATTGTTGATATACTTGATATAAGGTATATCTGATATACTGAGCATGAATTACTATTATACTCTTGATATACTTTATATTAGCTATTTTTGATAAACTGTTGATATACTGAATATTAGGATTTTCATTTCATTAATTGATATACTTAAATAAAGTATATTAGTAATATATCACTGTATACTTGATATTAGGTATATAAGGGATATTCGTAGTATATCAATGATAGACTGTTAATGTACTTGATACGGCAAAGACGCGGGATTACACGGGAGGGTTATTTTGGACTTTTATCAAATTCGTATTGGGTTGGGCCGATTTTCTTTGCTATGTTTGCAAAACAAAAAAAAAAAAATGAAGGATGCACGCGCAATTGGAATTTAATTTTTTTTGTCATTTTTTGCAATTGCTCCTAAAACTTAATTATAAGATTACTGATATGAAGACAATTTTTTTTCGTAGGTAAATTAATATTCCTTCAAAACTAAATTAATAAGGTTACTAATAAATCAACTTATAAAAGGTCTCAAAATTCAAGTTAAAAGAAAACACGCAAAATTAATCTACATAAATATGCTCAAAACTAATCAAAATTTGTTCAACATTTGAAAGATAATACATACAAGTCTATTATATATTATTTTTTATTTTACATTAAGAGACTTATTTGTATTAGATACTCTAAATTTTTGATAATTGCTTCATATATGTCTTTAATGCATGTTATCTTTTTTATACTATATATACTAAATTCTATTTAAACTACAAAAAATAAGTAAATTAATTAATTATATCAAACAAGTATATGTTTATGCTTCATTTTATTTTATTCAAGAAAAAAGAAATAGGAATCATGAAATGAGAACGTTATCAAACAAAGCCTTAAATGCCAATGTACAGCGTCATGACTGTAAAGCGTACTCACCGTTCCAAGCAAATTCTCCCAACACATGTCATTGGCAAGGACGGATAGTCTTAGTGAAGTGAAAAAGGGAGAAAATAATACACCAGATGGCTAGGGCTTTATTGAATATGTGATTGCATAAAAAAAAATACAAACTTAATGACCTATTTTTAGAAAAGTAAATCCAACAACTTAATGACCTATTTTTAAAAAAGTAAATCCAACAACCTAATAATCTAATCTAAACGAACATAATTCAAAAGATAATTAATCTAATATTCTAACAAGTCCCACCACCGTCTCCACAACCACATATACATTATATACACCTTATACTTCCACTAAAAGATCATGTTCATTATGTGTCATTTGCCAATGGAATGCTGCTGCACTAGCACCAATAGAATACGTCCAACGTGAACATTAAAAAAATGAGCTCACGAAGAGGAATGAGCTCACGCCCCAGACCCAAGATTTGAACCAGGATTGGAATATGGATTCGACACTTGATGGCCACAAAATTCTCTTGCATCTCTTACGACCAGACCACGTCACCATCCTAATCTTGAGGTGCTTGCAAGGGTGAATACTTTTAGCATATTTTGTTCTATGATTGAGTCACCGAAAAAGAAGGTGCACTTTGTTGGTGTAGATAGTAATTATCAATTCTTTTAAATACTTGCATATCCTCAGGATTCCTCTCATTTGGATATAGTCTCAGTTTATTCATGTACCCCTCCTCTACTTGAGTGTCACAGGCCTAGTAACAAGTTGGAGTTTAATTATCCTCAGACATTCTATTACTCCTCAACTCTAGTGCTCTTTTCCTAATTTTACCAGTAGAGAGATTTCTGCTGTGGGGACGATTTTGCCCTTGTCGGCAGAGCTTCATGGCTTTATTGGTGGAAATGTCTTTAGAAAACAAAAACTTCTTTTAAAAGAAAGGTCCATGAGATGAATCCGAGAGTTATAGATTGAAAAACCATCACCACCCAAGAAGTTGGGAATTTGGGCAGGCTCATCCTATATGGTGGTGCAGGCCATTGAAAACAAAGGCAGAAGCAGCAGAATCAGAGGTGACAAAAACTTGACATTATGCCCAAGCACTTTAACACAATATTCTTAGAAAGTTTTTGACAAAGCATGTGATTTGGTGGTTCATCTGACTCATCCATTGCTTTTCTCTCTCCTTTTTCTTTCCCCCATTATCTAAGATAATCTTAAGAAAATCTTTGCTGACATTCCAAAGTTAAGCTGCCAGCTCTGAAAGTTGCATGTGATGTCACACAACTCATACTTTCCCTTAAGATGAAGGAAAAAGAATGCAATTTATTATGATCAGTGCTGACATAACAAGGTAATTTGGATTGGATTAGATAAGGGAAGTCAACTATTTTGTTCATATATTTATTTGTTGAGAAACGTAACCTATGGATTGATTAATATTGGAGAAACTTCTTTTAACACATTTTTCTTACTTTTTGAAGAAGAGATCATATGGAAAAATATGTTTGGAAACCTGGAAACCTATTTCTAAAACTTATTTTTTCTTGCTTTTCTTGAAGGTGTTTCAATGGATATGATTCAGTTAGGATAAACAAAGTTGTTTGTCTGTGAATGGCTATTTTGTTGTGCACAGTCATTCACGCACAATTTCTTAATTTAAATCTCATTTTGGTTCTTGAATTTTTTGAGATCATTATCTATTTTGACCAATCTACTTTCAAAATATCTATTTCAATTCCTTGAACTTTCAATTTTAATTTCTTCAACTATGGTTCCTAACTTCCGAAATTTCCATTTGATTCCACTATGCAGGGGCGGAGTAAAAAAAATTCGTAGCATATATATATAATCTTTCAAATTTGATTCTTTTTTGTTAGAGAGGTGAATTAGATAGAAATCTTTAAAATATTTAACTTTTCTATATAATTTTTTTGCATCCAATCTACGAGGGCAATATTGTTTCCTTTCTTCCTTCTTCGCGCTCTCTGCTCTTGCCACCATTGGTACCCTAATTTTCAAAATTCAAGGACCAAAATAATAATTTTTACGAAGTTCAAAGACGACTAAAATTATGACGTCTGAGTATCTAATTGAGAGAGATATGAAGGCTATGCAATCATTGTTAAGAAAGACTTAAAATGAATGATAGTTACTACCTATAAACTAACAAAATGCATCTTTAATATCTTTTTAGTGGTCCAATCATAGGAACTCTAAACTTAAGCATGCTTGACTTGAAGTAAATCTATATTCGGTGATCTCCTAGAAAATTTTCCTAGAAAGCCTGTGAATGAAGTCAAAACATCTTAAAAAATCTCGTGATTGTCTATAGGGTAAATAGTATTTGCACACTCTCACACATGCATATGTCAGGTAAAGCGGAGGGGATAAAGGAAAATGTCGAGTTTGCTACATGTTGAATCCAAATTTTAGATCCTAGATTTGGAGCATCACAAAAATAAATCATTTAAAAGTTTAGAAACTAAAATAGAAGTTTTAGAAACAAAAAAAATGAAATTTAAACCCAATTTTTAAAAGGGGCTTTGGAAAAGAAATTTTGGGTTGAAAAGTGCTTTTCAAATAAATCCCAATTCTTACACTTTAAGCCATTGGATGCTTTTAATTTTATAAAAATTGAACATAACTTTCTGAAATGGTCAGACAGTTGATGTTTAGTTGGTTTTGTTATCTTTTCTTGAGAGGGAAAGAAAAGGAAAGAAAAAAAGGGAAATCTTTAGTTTATCTAACATCGGTTTCCTTGTCTCACAGTTGATGATGAGTCAGACAATTCAAAAGCAAAAGCTTCAACCCGCCATCTCCAAACTTCCCTTTAAATACATTAACATAATTTCAATCATCCCACCAATTACTACAGCAACATTCTCTCTCTAATTCTCTCTCTCTGTCTCTCTTCATCGAAAATGAAAACTACAATTCAAGAACAGGTGGTTGGATTCAGATGAAGACATTAGCTCTCGCACGAGCTAGACTTTTGCCTGATCCCTCAAAACATCTCCACATATCTTCTTCAGATGATGGATGTCAATCAATAAAGAAATGTAAGTTTTTTATTTTAATTTGGTTGAATAATATAAATAGCTGAATGCATGAGTTGTTTGTTCTTAACCAAATTTGTTAATTTGGTTTTTGAATTGCTGCAGATAATGGGAAAGATTGGATCTTGAATAGAGTCAACAAAAATGGCAGAAAAACGAACAATATCATTCACGCACTCAGAGAACATGGTAAGTCGATAGAAACTCTTCTAATTAAGACTCCAAAATGTGAATTAGGATTAATTTGAATTTGGCATGATCCAACATTTCTCTACGTGGATCGGAACGTGCCACCTACTTGAACTGAACTCGTTAGAGGGTGAAAACTGTCCTTACTTACCCACCTAAGTTGTAGGGACAGTTTTCGCTCTTAAAAGTAGCTTGAGTCAAGCAGGTGGCACGAAACATGTTTTGGCTAGAATTAAAATTTCAAATCCTAGTTCAAATCTTGGACTTGGAATCTGAGTGAGGTTCAATTTCTGATACTTCGACATTGAACTTGCAGTGAAATTAGGAGCCAAAATCTCAGAAACTGTAAAGGGAAAGCTGAGTTTAGGAGCAAAAATTCTCAGAGTTGGTGGGCTGAGGAAAATCTACAAGAAATTATTTTCATTCAGTGAAGGAGAGAAGCTTTTGAAGGCTTCACAGTGCTATTTGTCAACAACAGCTGGGCCTTTGGCTGGCCTTCTCTTCATCTCCACTCATAAGATTGCTTTTTGCAGTGATAAATCCATCAAAGTCTCTTCTCCAAATGGAGATTATATCAGATTCCATTACAAAGTCAGTCTCTTTCCTTGTCTCTCTCTCTCTCTCTCTAGCTCTTTTCTCTAATCTCTCTCTGTAAGCTCATAAATAAATAAATGGTGAATTAATTTTCAGGTTGCGGTTCCAGTTGAGAAGCTGATGAGAGTAAATGAAAGTGAGAATGAAAAGAAAGCTTCACAAAAGTACATACAAATAATGACAGTGGACAACTTCGAGTTTTGGTTTATGGGTTTTCTAAATTATCAATCAACTTTCAACTGTCTTCAGGGAGTAGAGAGAAGATTGGCTCGATGATGGGAGACATGTGTGTATATTATATATATGCAATTTGAAGCATAAAACATTGATTTTGTACAAATTCAATAAAATCTAATGAGAAAAATCCATTTGATTTTCCAAGTTGATCTCTTTTAAGTTTTTGAGTTGTGGGATTGTCATTTAATTTGTTTAGAAATAAATGCTGGAAACAAACTTAAATTGATTGCTTAAAACAGTTTAAATCAATGCAATAAAAACTGTTAAAAATAAGGACACAAGATCTTAGCAAGGGAAAGGGTGTTCATATATAATGGGTCATTTTAATTTTCTATAATTAAGATCATATAAAATTGGAGCTTGTGCAATGAGGCCTAAGTATTGTGATACAAGAAGAATTCCCATAGAGAGGTGGCTATGCTAATTAATTAGATAGTTTTCAATTTTCACCTTAAGTTTGAATTGAACCTATTTAATGATTATGCTTCACAATCCTTACACCACACATCTCAATATGATACAAACCACACAGAATGAAGTTTGATATTTGATGGAGTAAAGGAATTTCGACAAAGAAACAACAAATTGATTGTGTTTAATGTTAAATGGGCATACATGTCCTTTCACCCTTGCAAGTGAGAATCATGTTGATTGTATAAGCTTAGACCAATTTGTCCCATCGAGAGTTTTCTCGACCGTTTGGATGAATTGTGATTGTGTAAACTCGTTTACCTAATTAATCCTCTCCAATGAAAAACTATGATCATTTGGTATAGGTCACTATTTATTTTCTTCTGGTTTATTTTTAAAAAATTTAAACTGATATATTATGTATATATATATATTATGCGAGATAAGATAATTAATATTCAAAGATTCCATAGCGATAATAGTACAAAGTAACATGATTTGTAGATGACACAAAATGAAAAAGAAAAAGGAAGAAAGAAAAAGTAAGGATACATTTTTAAAATAAAGACTTTCTTATATTATCCTTGTATTGATATGTGGTTATGTTTATTTTATGAGTAAATAAACTATCCAAAAATCTTATACCGACTATTTTTTAAATTTTAAGTGATATCTAAATGCATACACAGAGAGCTCAAAATTAAATCATTTTGAGTAATGATGAAAGTTTTACATATGTGAGTTGGTCGTTCATTTGACTCGTGTATTTCTCCTTTAATTTGTTGATCTTTCCTTATCTAATCTACGTTGGAAAAAGCTGTGGTGGGCTATTTCATTTCGATCCCACTTTCTTTCTTTCTTTCTTTAGTTTTTTCTTTTGATGACCAAAATCAACCAAACTCAATATTGGCTTTTTTATTTCCTTTTTCTTATTATATTCTTGTGTGGCGCAAAAGATCCTTTTTTATGTCTTTTTTTTTTTCTTTTTCCTTTTGCAGCTGATGATAAACCATGAATGACTCACCACTCACTATCTGCCGACATCTCCCTTTATAATGGACTTCAATACCTTCAAATCAACCTATCAGCTCTCTCTCTCTCTTTCTCTTCCTATGATAAACCAAAATCCTTTAAACAATGTAATCATAACAACTGTATCTTTGTTTTGTTTTTCTATTTCATTACTGGATATGTTGCTTTCCAAGGTGCTGAGTTTGTGATGTTTTTTAGAAAATATATTTGGAAGTTAATTAAAAGCATTTCTTCCATAAATACAACTGGACAAATTAAACACTAATTTAGGTATGCTATGGGTAGGATTAGGAGACCACCGGCCCTACAATGTATGTAGGCACTCGGGAGACTCGTGGATCACACACATCAGAGAGCCCTCGATGAAGTCAATTGAGCTCACTGAGTCGAGGAGGCATGGTCGGGGAGCCATAAGGCCAAGAAGCCAGTGTACTGACCTTGATACGAACCAAGCCAAGGTACACACCACCCTATTTTCTTGATTTCCACTGTCATGTCAGATATGGGCCTCTTATAGAACAATTGAGAACCCTAAAATATTGAGACCTATCCCACTATCAAAGTAGGCAATACTATCCTAACTTAACTCGACACTATTTCGTTCGTTCGGTCTAAACACTGTTCATTTAAGCGTGTTGGGTGTAACACTACACCAGTGTGGAATTTTAGTTTGTAGGGCTAGTAGACGCCTTGGCCGAAAAATTTACATGGACTTGCGACTAAAATCACGCAGCTTTCCTAAACGCGTTTTTTATAAAGTATTTATAAAATTTTCAAAATCACTTAGCTTTTGATTCTCAAATGGAAATTTTGATTTATTTTTAAAAAAATTTAATGAGTCTTGCTGCAAAGTTCAGATAGTGGGAAAGATTCCGTTTTCAAAAGAGTGAACCAAGTTTGGGAGAATAATATAGTAGACAATTTTGCTCATATGGATTGAGAGAGCAAGGTGAGTTTTGAGAGAGATGAATTCTTCTTTCTCTGCTTTGACCCTTTTGTTGTATATATAATCAAGTTATGGAATTTGGGTGGGGTTGAAATTCTGATCTAGATTTTTCCATGGAAATTCCAGATTTGACACTGACGGCCCCGACATTCTACTGCAACCTAGATGCACCACCTGCTTGATTTGAATTGCTTATGAGATTGAAGACTGTTCTTACAAACTAACCTATCACCACCCAAGAAGTTGGGAATTAATTTGCAAGCTCATCCCTATGGTGGTTGAAGCGAGTTTGTCGATGACTAGTCAAATTACAATTTATAAACCGATCATAAGCTACTTGTAGCATTGAGTGGACCAGGTCGATCTCAAGGAACCGAACATCAATTTCTCAATGTTAAATTTCAGTAAAAAGTGAAATCGGGGTTTTTTGGAATTTTTATTTAAGAAAATAATAATGATAAATAAGTAATTAAAAAGAAGAAAAATTCAAATCTTACCAAAATCCAATCCAAAGGTACGGTTTTATCCAATTGCAAAATTGATCATAAGCACACAAAATGTTTTAACTTAATTATGCAAGCACTTGGTCAACTTATTAGAAAATCCCAAAAAGCAACAAATCTGACGTGATCTTGTCGAAGGCTCGTCAAATTACAATTTATAAACCGATCCTAAGCTACTTGTAGCATTGAGTGAACCGGATTAATCTCAGGGAACTAAATATTAATTTCTCAAAGTTAAATTTGCAAAGGAGAAAACAAATAAAAAGAGGGGTTTTGAGTTTTTGCAAATAAAATAAAATATAAGAAAATAAAAATAAAGATAGATCAAATCTTACCAAATTCCAATTCAAATGCACGGTTTTATCCAATTGCAAAATTGATCATAGGCACACAAAACGTTTTAACTTAATTATGTAAGCACTTAGTCAACTTATTAGGAAACCTCAAAAAGCAACAAATTCCCTAAAGTCATCAACTCTGACAAACGTCAAAGTTAATGTTAATTACCTAAACAATTTTGAAGAAACCATTCCAAATTATTTAGATAAAAGTATTAAGTGCTTTGGAAGGACTAAGACAACCAATTATATAAAATAACTTTAATCTAATCAATTAAGATACTTCTTTAATTCCTAGAATTAAACATGCAAAAACTATGCAATTATGGAAACCCATATATAAAACACACACATGTAATAATCCTATCGCTACAAGGTTCAATCAACATGACAATTACGGATCATGCATCATGACTAGCAATCAAGCATATAAAGAAATTGAGGCGTCAATTCAATAAAAAATACATGCTCATAAAATAAACACAGAAATCAAAGAATACTTGCAATTATAAGAAAACTACATTAAAGTACAAGCCTCACAACATTGCAATTGGTTGCAACCGACCTATGAATTGGAACACTTACCTTAGCCGCTCATCGTGATGATGTAGCCAAGGTTCGTCATTGGTTCGATATAGTGTCAAAAGAAAAGTAAAGAAAAAGGGAGAAAAACTCTAAAAACTATTGTCTAGAAAAATTACACTCGGAGAAAAACTTGTGCAGCTGTCCAAAAGAAGGCTTAAATAGCCTTGAAGTAGATAACTTGCACAAGTAAGAAACCCTAAATTCTATAAAGATATTTTCCCAAAAAAAATAAGGAATAATATTCAAAATAAATTAAAATAAAGTAAATAATTTTCTATCTTGCAAAATGCTGGAAAATACATCCAAAAATCGAAAATCCTTTCCTAAATTCTCAAAACAAACATAGAATGTTGCAAATAAGGAAAGTTTCTGGATTGCATAGTCTTCAGTATTTTATCAATAACTTCTTTTTCAAAACTTGGATCAATGTGATCTTTATATGACTGGAAAGATCTTCAGGGAGCTTTAAAATGGTATCTAATTTGGCTATATTCCCAAACCTGATCAGTAAGATAATAAGAATGGAAGTTGGCACAAAGTATTCTCGGGTACTGCAGTTTTCCTACAGGAGCAGTAATCACTCAAAATATCATAACTTTCATAATACTTCATGGAATGAAATGAATGTTATACCGTTGGAAAGATAATTCAATAAGCTTCAATTTGACACCAAATTTGAATATATTTTTATCTCAAAATATCCTGATATGATCGGTCAAAGTTGATATAGAAATTTAGTTGCTCGAATCACCTCCAATTATGTTCGAATTAATTCTGAAATGTTGCAAACTCTCCAAAACACGCGAATTGCTCGAATCCCTAAAAAAATAATAATAAAACACATAAAATTCTTCTAACTAACAAGAAATAAGTGTGATTAAATAAGACTTTATAGGTCTTATCAAAATCCCCTAAAGTCATTAACTATAATAAACGTCAAAGTTAATGCTAGTTACCTAAACAATTTGGCACGAAACTGTTTCAAATTATTTAGATAAAAACATTAAGTACTTTGGAAGGACCAAGACACCCAATTAGATAAAATAACTTTAACCTAATCAAGATGCTCATTTAATTCCTAGAATTTCAAGCTATGCAATTATGGAAACCCATAAAACACACACATGTAATAATCCTAACGCTACAAGGTTCAATCAACACGACAATTACGCATCATGCATCATGAATTGCAATCAAACATATAAAGCGATCGAGGAGTCCATGCAATAAAAAATAAATGTTGATAAGCCTTATGATCGGTGGTCACGCAAGCGCACGCGATCGAAGTAATATAAATTGGTATCTGAGTACCAAGTATCGAATTCCACAGGGAACGGAGTAACAAAGATTTTGTTTTGCAAAAGTGTAAGGAAAATTGCAAGTGTGAAAAGTAAAAATGCAAAAATAAAGTTGGGATAGGTTGTTGGTGAGAAAACAAAAATTGCTAAATCCAATTGCTAATCCAGAATGGCAATGTTGGAAATAACAGAAATTGCTAAATTGAAATTGCATATTCTACTTTGGCAATGCGCGGAATGACTAAAAATTTCAGAATTAAATTGCTAATCTAAATTGGCAATATGAAATGTCAATTTGGATGAACTTAAAGAATGAAATGATAAAGGATGGGGCTCAAGAATGTCATTGCCCTAAGTCGTAATTGCAAACCAAAATTGCAATTCCAACCTACTCCACACTCAATTGTAAACCAAAATTGCATCTCCTATTTACCTCGAAATTGGGTTTGTTAGGAGGCTAAGTGGGGAATCTATATGTCTATAGTCCCTCCATCTTAGATAATTTTTGGCTCACAATTTTATGGGTCCTGGAGTCCTTAATCCCTATGTCTAGGGTAAGGAATGACTTATGTCTAAGCTCTTTTACTCCATTACTTGTGTGAAATCCGCTTATCACTAACCCTGTCGGTATTAGATCTAAGCTTGAGTTGAAACCCTAGTTGATCAATCTAGGATCTCAACGAAAATTAAATCAACACAAGCAAACAATTGAGATGTAGGCTTGGTTTTTATTGGAATTTTGGCTACATTTACTTCTTAGGGAATTCACATCCTTGAACCCCCTAAGAAGTTTTAGCTCATATTTTCAATGAAAATCCTAAAACAAATTTTAAAGAAAGAGTTCATAATGAAATGGTGCAATTTAATAAAACACTAACTTATGAAATGCAATTTGGTTATTCCTAGAAACTCAAGCAAAAGTAAATAATTGAAATTAAGTCAAGGCGGCAAGGGTAGCTAAGTAAAATGTCTTATCTCCTATCTTCTGTACATAAGTTGAAAACCCCTTTTTTTTCTTTCCAGAAGCTAAAACGAAGGATAAAAGAAAAACAGAGCAAGAAAACAAGAATTCAATTCGATGCCTATCCCGCTCCTTCCTATCCAATCGATTCAATCTCCTCCACTTTTAGAGAGAAATTGATCTTAACGATTCAAGAATCTCTTGAATCGGATTGGAAACCCCAAGGAAGATGCAGAAATTGCTTGAGCAAACTGAATTGAAGAAAAATTCTAAAAGATGAACCTCGAATGGATTTGGAAATTCCTACCAAATAATGTATGCTTGCATCCAATTGAGAACAAAAGGATAACCCCCATGACCATTCATCATATAATAAAGAAGAGTTGATACACTTTGAATGAAATTTTGGTGAAGGAAAATAACTAAAAACTAAAGGACAAAACAGAGGAATTCTTGCGAAAAAACTACCCACGAATGTAATTGAAAGCAACTCAAACTTGAACGAAAATACAACAATTCAAGAATCAAAGTAACTTGACAGTGTTCTGTGATACAAACTAAAAGAAATTGAGATGGAAATTGAATTAAAATGACCAAAACAGCAGCAGAAAACCAAAGCAGAGGCTGGAATAAACTTGGAAACCCATGAACTAATTCTTCGAATTGACCCCCGAAAAATCGTCTCCCCTCTTCCGGCGTCTTCAATCTTCTTTTGTAGATCGGTTTAGGGTTCAATTTTGCCAAGAATCACGCTACAATTCCCTTGATTTGTGCAAAATTTTCTCTTCCATTTATGGGTTTCGTCATTCACGCGTTTGCAGACTTTCCATATATGCTCTGCTCAGGATTGCCAAACTGGTTTAGCAATTGGTTTAGCAATTTGGTTTGGCAATTTCCGAAATTCCTGCAAAAAGAACCACATTACTTAGAACTCTTTTCCAATTGCTATCATATTTCATTCTTTCCTAATTTCAAACAATTTTCCACCATTTTCAATTAATCCTAGGGCAAACAAGAGTTTTTTCGAGCATTTGAGGATTTAAATAAGCCTTAATTCTAAGGCTTATCACCTTAGTATTAAGGCTTATTTAATTCTAAATTGCTTAAAATATTCTTGTTTTCTTAAGGCCATTTGAAAATAGTTGAAAGATTGCTTGAAAATAAGAAAGAAATAAGAATGATGGCATTTGGATAAGATTCTAAAAAAATTAAGCTTGTTTGCAGGGAATGTAGAAATTGCAAAACCAAAATTACAATTTCTTGAAACTGTAATTTTCAGCATCAGAAGAATTCAAAGAAGAAAAAATCATGCGCACAACCCATATATGGAAAGCCTAAATTATCGCACGAATTAAGGGATTTGGAGCACAAATTCTGGATGATTCAACCCTAGGGAGGTGATCGAACTGAAACGTGGGGCTTAAAGAAAATATTTGTAAATTAAAACACGCTTCAGTCTAGTGCAAGTGCACACTGTCGATGCAAGTAATATAAAACTGGAAGTATTCCAGAGTATCGATCCCACAGGGAACGGATACAACAAAATTCAAATGATAGCGAAGACGTTTTCAAATTGCAATTTCGGTAACCAAGGTTATAAAAATAAGTGGGATGATTTTTGTTGTTTTCGAAAAGAAGAAATAAAAATGATAAAAGAGGGATTCAAATATGCTTTTGCTCTATTGAAAGAAATTGCAGCCAAATTGCAATTGCAATCCTTTGACTCAATACTTAAGCTTTGTAAACCGAATTCAACACCTATTCGACCTTCTATGAAGTATCTTTAGGAGGCTAAGCGATTAAACCGATATTTCTATGGCTAATACGAACTTAGTTAATTTTGAAACACAATTCTTTTGGTTTTAAAGGTTTTGCCCTATGTCTAGGGTCAAAAACAAATTCCTATGTCTAGGCTATTTTCCTTTATTGCTTTTATGAAAACCCAATTTTTATCTAACCTTTTCAGTATTAGACTCAAATTGTTGTATACTAATCTAGGTGATCAATCTAAACTAGTAATGAAAATTTCAATCAATAAAAGCAAACAATACTATAAGATTAAGCAAAGTTGCTCTTACATATTAGGCCTTTATTCCTTTCTCTAGGGCATTCACATGCTTGAATCCCAAAGAAAGACTTAGCTCATAATTAAAAGGACGAAAAACAATGAATGAAAAGAATTAAAGTGCATAACTAAAATAGAAGCAATATGTGATAAAAATTTCAGAGTTAATAAATAATTGAATAACAACTTAATAATAAAGAAAGAACAACTAAAATTCCATTAATCGAAATAAATTCAGAAACTATTTAGTCTCGTAAACAAAAGGAAAGAACAAAACAGTAGCTAAAAGCTTGAAATTACAGCAACAATTAAATTCCTAAAACTGAAGCAAATAAACAGAAAATAAATTCTAAGAACGGGAAGAACACAGCCCCTTTTCCGCTTCTTATTCAATTGACTCAACTCCACTTTTTTCAAAGGGAATTGAGCTTTCACTTCCTTCAATTTTCATTGAGGAATGATTGAATTTCGAAGTTGAAAGGGGCTGGAAAACAGAAGAAAAACAGCAGCAAACAGAAATAAAAACAGCAAAAAATTGACAGCTGAAATTTTGACAGCGGAAATTTGACAGCTGAAAATCGTAGACAGCAGCAACTGTGGCCGAAAATGGCAGAAAACTGATTCCCCTCTTGAGGCTTCTTCTCCAATATTTATAGATGAATGGGGCTAGGGTTTCCTTCTTGAATGAGGCACAATTATGGCTAAAATCTCAGCTAAAATCGTGGAGCCAATATCTCACAAAATTCCTAGATTTTAGGAGATTTGTAGATTTCCCTTTCATTTTCAGATCTATCAAAATTGCAATTGCAATGCAATTGCATTTTTATTGCATTCTTCAAATTCCTGCACAAAAACATCAAGTAAGTGTGTTTTCATTTTCTTTTGCTTTATTTTCTCCATTTACTTAATTTAAAAGGCTTCCAACAATAATTCCATTTAAACCAACTATTTGCTAGCCTTTTTATCTAATAACACATATAAAATAACAAGAATAACTAAGTATAAAGGCCAAATAATTCTCATAAATGAGAATTATCAGGAGGATCTACAAAGGGCGGAAGAAGAGAGTCGGCAAGGACGTTCGTTTTCTTTTTGGAAAAATTTGCTCGTGGGTTTTTGTGAAGAGAATGCTCTGTTTTTTCTTTTTTTTTCTTCAGTTTTCGTTCCTCTGTTTACCGAGAGAAGTTTTCTTGTTTAAGTTCATATTTTTTTTTAATTTCCCCAAGTTTTATTCTTCTGAATTCTATTCATGGGTTTTTCTTTAAAAGATAGTCTATGTTTTTCTTCAATTTCTTCTTTGTTTTATCGAAACTTCGGTCAGCTTAGCGTTGTTTCAATTCAATTATGTTCTTGCGTAATAGTTACTTTTTTGATTCGTAGACTTAGTGATTCTGTTGGTTTCAAAAGTAGAGGAAGAAGAACTTAATTACTCTCCTCTTGAAGCTTTTGAATCATGAGTTGTATTCTGTTTTAATTTGAATGAGAACACTTGGAGCCTTGTTTTGCTGTTTACGAGTTGTCCAGCTTATGGCATATCTTCTTAGATGAGGGTTGCTGATGGAAATCGATTTTTCTCTAGCTTGTTAAATGTTGTTCTTTTTAGGTCCAGTAATGAAACACTCTCTTCATGAAAGCATAATTCAGTGTGTTTTTTTTTTTTTTTTTGGCTTTGTCTTTTAATGTTCTATTTTCCTTTTTAGTGCAACAAAACAACTATCATTTCCAAGTTTAGCACACCAATTTTGTTTCCTTTGAGTTTAATTTCTATAATAATACATTAATTAGTCAATTTATTTTTACATGGAGTTGGTTTTAATTTTTAGCATAGTTTCTTATAGAATTAATATGAACTAAACTTTTTAGGGGGTTCAAGGATGTGAATTCCCTAAAAAGTAATTGTAGCCAAAATTCCAACAAAAACCAAGTCTACATCTCAATTGTTTGCTTATGTTGAATAAAATTCCGTTTAGATCCTAGATTGATCAACTAAGGTAGCAACTCAAGCTTAGATCTAATACCGACGAGGTTAGTGAAAAGCAAATTTCGCACAAGTAGTGGAGAAAAGAGTTTAGACATAAGTCAATTATTTACCCTAGACATAGGGATTAAAGACTCCAAAACCCATAAAATTGTTGAGCCGGATTATCTAAAATACAGGGACTATGACATATAAGCCACTCACTTAGTCTCCTAAAACCTAATTTCGAGGTGAATAGGAGTAGCAATTTTGGTTTACAATTGAGTGTAGAATAGGTTGGAATTGTAATTTTGGTTTGCTATTACAACTTAGGACAATGACATTCTTGAGCCCCTCCTTATTTCTTTTGCAAATTCATTTACCAAGTCTATCTAGTTTGTTATTCAACATTGCAAATTTTCGATTATGCAATTCAATTTTGCAATCTTTATCACCTTATTTTGCAATTTTTGTCACTTCAACTTGCAATTAGATTCTGCAATTATTTTGTTTTACCAACACACCATCCCAACCTTGTTTTTGCAATTTTAATTTCTAAATTGCAATTCTTCCTTACATTTTGCTTAGCAATAATTTTTGTTACACCATTCCCTGTGGAAACGATACTCAGGAATACTCATATTTTAATACTTGCATCGGTAGTGTGCACTTGCACTGGGGTTGAACGTATTTGCATACTTTTCTTCACCCAAAGTTCACCCGATCACATGCTCATAAAATAAACACATAAATCAAAGAACACTTGCAATTATAAGAAAAATACATTAAAGTCCAAGTCTCACAACATTGCAATTTGTGCAACCGACCTCTAAATTGGAAACACGAAGTTCAACATAGTTCGATTCAATACAATAATCGTCTAAGGAGAAAATGAAAAAAAAAAGTCTAAAAAAAAACTCTCTAAAAACGTATAGGCCAAGAGGCTAAAAGATCCTCAACCCTAAGGTGAAAAGTCGTTTAAATAAAGTAGGACAACGTTTAGACGCTAAGGACAGCGTCGAGACATTGCCTTCGCAAATAAGGAACAAATCTGGGTAGCGTCTTGACACTAAGCGTCGAGGGTAGCCTCACCGTAGTGCTGAGTGAGCCTTGCATCCTCAATCTAGCTAGCTTCTAGACACTTGGAATAGCGTCTAGACGGTATTCCTGTGGATCTTCAAACTTTATTTGGCAATGCAGTGGCGTCTTGAAGCCCAAATCAGCGTTTAGACGCTCTGCTCTCAGTTCCCTTAGCTTGGATGGTATCTCTTCTCAGTTTGAATGCTCAAAATAGACCCAATTAGCTTCTTTTTAAGCCTGATTCATCCAAAGTCTTTCAAACCGCTCTGAATTTTTCAAACCCTACAAAATAGACAAATAAACGCGTAAGGACACTTAAACTAGTATGAAATAAATTTATAAAGTAACACTTGGTGCAACCCATTAATGACAAAGGCAACAAAAGCAGCAGAATGAGAAGTGATAAAAAGTTGACATAAGGCCAAAAGCACTTTCACACACTACACCAATATCCTTAAAAAGTTTTGACAAAGCATGTGATTTGGTGGTTCATTTGACTCATCCATTGCCTTTTTCTCTCTCCTTTCTTTCTTCCCCCCATTATCCAAAATCTTTGCTGACATTACAAAGCTACCTGCCAGCTCTGAAAGTTGCATGTGATGTCACACAACGAAACTTTCCTTATGATGAAGGAAAATGAATGCAATCCATGATTCACTGCTTACATAACATGGTAATTTGATTGGATTAGTTAAGGAAAGTCCACTATTTTGTTCATATTTGTTGATAAAACTATGGATTGATTACATAGGAGAAACTTCCTTTTAAAACATTTTTTCTAAATTTTTTCTAACTATTTGTTGGGCAAAATATGTTTCCAAACCTTTTCTTTTTCATTATTTTCTTTATTTTGTTTTCAATGGATGAATTGTTAGTTGGGATAAATTAAACGAAGTTGTTCATCTGTGAATTTGTTTCGGTATTACAATACCCTTGAATTTTATAAAGTCATTATATCACAACTTTTAGGTTTAAGTCTCATTTTAGTCCTTAAATTTTTAAGATTATTTCATCTTGGTTGTTCACTCTCAAAATATCTATTTGTAATTCTTGAACTATCAAGATGTCTATTTTACTTAAACTTTAAAAAAGAATAATCATTTAATTATTCTTTTTTAGTAAGTGGATAACATGACTTTGAGCATGATGTATATTTACATGCTAACATTGACATGTGTTGAGCAACGAATAAGTTGACCAAGGTGGGTGGGTAGATACTAAGTAGCAAAATAATAGCAATCACTAAAATAATTATTCTTTCAAAGTTTAGAAATTAAAATAGATATTTTTAAAGTTCACTTACATAATGGTTCTTTTTTAGTTAAAAAACTAAAATAGACAATTTAAAAGTTGAGACCAAAACATAGAATAAACCTAAAACTTGAAGAACAAAACTGAAATTTAAAACCAATTTTAAAATCATCGTGTCTTTGGAAAAAGGAAAAACTAGAGGTTGAAAAGTGCTGTTCAAACAAATTACAATTCTTAATATACTTTAAGCCATGTTGGATGCTTTTAATTTTTCAATTAAAAAAATGGAACATAACTTTGTGAAATGGCCATAGATTGTTGATGATGTATAGTAGGTTTTGCTATCTTTTTCTTGAGAGGGAAAGAAAAGGAAAGGCAAAAAGGGGAAATCTTTAATTTATGTAACATTGGTTTCCATGTCTTGAATAGTTGATGATAAGCAAGAGATGAGTCAGACAAATCAAAAGCAAAAGCTTCATCCGCCACCTCCAAACTTCCCTTTAAATACATTGACACAATTCAATCATCCCACCAATTACAATTACTTCACCAACATTCTCTTTCTCTAATTCTCTATCTCTTTTTCTCTGCGGATGAAAATGAAAACTACAATTCAAGAACAGGTGCTTGGCATTCAGATGAAGTCATTTGCTCTTGCACGAGCCCGACTTTTGCCTGACCCCTCAAAGCATCTCCACATATCTTCTTCAGACGTTGATGGATGTCAATCGATAAAGAAATGTAAGAAAGAAGAAGAAGAAGAAGTATTCTTTTTGGTTGAATAATATAAATAGCTGAATGCATGAGTTGTTTGTTCTTAACCAAATTTGCTAATCTGGTTTTTGAATTGTTGCTGCAGATAATGGGAAAGATTGGATCTTGAATAGAGTCAACAAAAATGGAAGAAAAGCAGACAATATCATTCATGCACTCCGAGAACATGGTAAGTCTAAGTGCGAGATTCTCTTTTAACACTCCAAAATTTGAATCAGGATTTGGAATTCGAATTTGACATGACCCTACTTGATCTGAGCTTACTTACGAGATGTACCAGCATAAATTGTAGGGATAGTTTTTGTTCTTAAAATTAAAGCAGTTCAAGTTAAGTCGGTGGCACATAAGTTCTAGGTAGCATGAATCATGTTTGAGCCAGAATTAGATTAGAATTTTGAATCCTAGTTCAAATCTTGAGCTTGGAGCGTTGAATCGAATCTAGGTGTGTGGTTCAGTTTTTGATCTTTTTGAGGTTGAACTTGCAGTGAAATTAGGAGCCAAGATCTCAGAAACTGTAAAGGGAAAGCTGAGTCTTGGAGCTCGAATTTTGAGATTTGGTGGGCTAAGAAAAATCTACAACAAGTTGTTTTTAATCAACGAAGGAGAGAAGCTTTTGAAGGCTTCACAGTGCTATTTGTCAACAACAACTGGGCCTTTGGCTGGCCTTCTCTTCATATCCACTCATAAGATTGCTTTTTGCAGTGAAAAATCCATCAAACTCTCTTCTCCAAATGGAGATCATATCAGATTTCATTACAAAGTCAGTTTCTCTCTCTATTGCTTTTTTTTGTTTCCCTAATCTCTCTATGTAAACTAATAAATATATATATGGTGAATAAATTTTCAGGTTGTGATTCCAATCGAGAAGCTGATGAGAGTAAATGAAAGTGAGAATGTAAAGAAAGCTTCACAAAAGTACATACAAATGGCGACAGTGGACAACTTCGAGTTTTGGTTTATGGGTTTTTTAAATTATCAATCAACTTTCAATTGTCTTCAAGTATTAGGGAGAAGACTTTGATTTTGCTTTTCTGATGATGGTGATTTGTGTATATGTATATATGTGCAATTTGAAGCACAAAATATTGATTTTATACAGATCAATTGAATCTCAAGAAAAAATTCCATTTTATTTTCGAAGTTCGTTTGTCGAAGTTATATTGAAATATTGTTCATCTCTTTTGAGTTTTTTTTTTCTTTTTCAAATTGTTGTGCCATTAATTTTGTCCCAATCAGAAAGAAGAATTTTTTGACGGCTTCCGTCACTTTATAAATAGAGACCATTTTCCCTTTTGTTTTCTATACACACGAGAGTTTGAGAGTTTATGAGATTTTCTACTACTCTCTCTGTAGTTCAAATATTTTATTAATTAATTGTTAATTCTATTTAGAAATTAATTTTTTGGTGAGTTTAAATATTTAGGTGTATGGAGTATTTTTGGAGAGTGTTTGAGTACTCTTTTGTAATCCCATCTTTTTGAACATTAGTGGAAATATTCTCGTCATCTTCGTCTGCATGTTCTCTTTTCTTCTCTCTTTATTTATATTTTCTATTGCCATAATTTAGATCTAAATTATTTTCATTGCACATTAGCTAGAAATCATAACATAAACATTACATTGCAGGTAGAGTGAGAGTGGGAGGTCGAACCTATAACCTCTTAAAAGAAGTATAGATATCTTTAACTACTTTAGCTACACTCTGATGTTGGTATCTCTTTAGTTTTTTATACTAGGTCTTAGGAAGGGGAAGGGTATCCATATAATGGGTTGTTATTTTAATTTTCTAAAATTAAGATCCGATAAAATTAGAGCTTGTGCCACGACAAGAATCGTGAAACAAGAAGAATTTCCATTGAACTAATGTCGTGGGTGCTAGATCCTTAGGCATCCATGTGATGTGGCCAAGATGAAGTCCTCTTAGTCTGCACTCTAATCAATCAGCATTCAATTTCCAATTTGATTTAAATTGAATCTATCTAGTGATAATTAGGCTCTACAATCCTAACATCAAATTAGGTATAATGTTATCAATAAAGGACGGCCGATATTCGATGGAGTAAAGGAAATTTTGACAAAGAAACAACAAATTGATTGTGTAATTAATGTAAAAAAGCTATACATATATCTTTCACCTTGTAACTAAGAATCATGTTGGTATTGTAGGTTAGCTCAAGTTATTTGATGGAGAGTTTTCTCGTGACAATTTGGATGAAAGTCGTATATGGCTTATTTGTTTTTCTTGTGAATTGTGATCGTGTAATCTTGTTTATCAAATTAATCCCCACTATAAAAAAATTATATTATTTATTTTCCTCATACTTTTATTTTATTTTCTGTTTTACTTTTTTAATTTCTAAACCGATAAATTATCCTATAGCATTATATAGATGGAATGAGATGACATAACTAATATTCAAAGCTTTAAAAGTAAACAATAATAATATAAAGTTCACATGGTTCGTAGATGACACAAAAATTTAAAAAAAAAAAAAAAAAAAAGCAACAATATAATTTTTAACTTATAAACAGTCAAAAAATAGTCTACTCGAAAATCTCACCTAATATTTTTAAATTCTTAGTGATGTCTAAATACACATACACTGATAAATCATTTGAGAGTTGATGAGAGTTTAGCATGTGATTTGATGTCGTTCATTTGACTCATTCATTTCCCTTTTTGTTCATCTTTCCTTATCTAATCTACATTAGAAAAATGTAGGGTGCCATCACAAAGCCAACCAACAACCTCGGAAAAGTCATATAAAATCTCACAAAATTCTTCCAATTCATCACTTTATTATGTGTTGATCGATGGCTGGGAAATTAGGCATATGCATGCATTGCATGGACGGCGATTGCATTTTGAACCCCACTTTCTTTATTTTCTTTTTGATGACCAAAATTAACCAAACACAATATTGGCTTTTTTCTTTCCTTTCTTTATTTTTAATGTCTTTTTTCTTTTGTAGTTGATGATGAGGCATGGATGACTCACCACTCACTATCGCCACGTCTCCATGGTCTTCAATTTCTCGAATCAACCTTAAAAGTTCGATTAAGTGTTTTTGGAATTTTCAAAATTACTGAGCTTTTGATTTTCAAATGGGAAATTTTGTTGTTGCGTAAATCCAGCTCGTGTGACTAGCAGCTTCTTGGAATCAGACTGCGCAACTCTTGTTCCTGACTATAATACCTAAGCCAGAAGACGCACACCAGTATGAAACCTTGCCAAACACACTCCAACATTTAAACTAGTGTTAAGCCGAGGTATTCTCAGTTAATCAGCAGGAAAATTCTCTTGCTATTTATAGAGAGTTTAATGGGCTTGTAATAGACTTGATTGAGTGCCCAATAACTGGGTGCAAGATTGATCTCGTTGCGAATCTCGCACTTGATCCTTAAATGGCCACTTCGACCGACGCTTTAGCAATGTAGATAGTGGGAAAGATTCAGTTATCAAAGGGAGTGAACGGGTTTGGAAGGATAGCAGAAAATTTTGCTCATATGGATTGAGAGAGCATGGTAAGTTTTGACAAAGAATGCATTGATCTTCTCTCTCTGTACTTTTTGATTCTTTTGGTTGTATATATAATCAAGTTATGGAATCTGGGTTGGGTTCAAATTCTGATCTTTTTCCATTGAATTAAAATGCAATGAAATTAGGGCACAAGATTTTCACAGAGCCTATGAAGGGAAACTTGAGCTAGGATTCTCAAAGTGTGGTTAGGTTGAGAAAAGTGTAATAACAGGTTATTTACTGTGAAGGAAGGAGTGAAGCTTCTAATTAAAGGCAACACAATGTTCTTAGTCACCAAATTTGGGCCAATGCCTGGTCTCCTCTTCATCTTCATTAATAACTGATAAGTTCATTTTTGTAGGTGATCAAGGATTTCATTTTGAAGGCCAAAGTTCAAAGATTTTCAACTTAAAAGCTAAAAAAATAATAATAATAATAATAATAAATAAATAAATAAAAAATACATAGCCTAGGCTCTAAAACCAGCGCCTAGGTGCCACAGACAATGCGGGAGGGCAGAATGATAGCACTTAGGCGCTGCGGTACTGGTTTTCTCACTTTTTTGCCAGTGCCTAGGCGCTGCGTCGACTGCCCTAAGTATAAAAGGTCGTCGTTTAGTCATCTAAAACGAAGGAGGGACATTTGGAGTCGAAAAAACAAAGATTGGGAGGTAGAAAAGGGAGAACAAAGCTAATACGCCACTTTGGAGGGAGCAACCATACGGAGTGAGAGCTACGCTTGGAAAATTGTTCAATCCCTTGGATTTGTTTCTCTTTTCACTTTTTCCTTTTCTTTTTCTGCTTGTAATGACTCCATTAATACTTTTAGCCAGTTTTGTTAAGTTTTGCATTATGAACTAAGTTTTTCTTTCTAGAGTTTGATGTAACCGATACTCAAATTCTACTCTTTCTTAGTTAATAGATTATTTTTCTATTTCAATTGTGGTTGTGAAAATTCTTCTGAACTTAATGCATGTTTAGATCTAGTCTTTTACATTATTTTTGTGTCAATAATTTGAGGTTGAGAGACAAGAATTGTTGATGAACCCAAATTTATATTTGAGATAGAGATATCCTTATAGATTTTGTGGCAATATTAGGTTATACGGGCTTAATAGTTGAATTGTTTGAATTGTCATAGATATATATATAGGCAATTTACTGTTTAACGAATATCGTTATTGCTTGAGAAAGAATAATATCGAGTCCTATAGGATAAAGTTTGCCAACAACCTAGAAATAGAAGAACACATTAGCTATTACTGAATAAAGAGTAGGAGGAGAAAATGGTGAAGTCATTGCTCTAGAGTTCTTACCAATTAAGTTTAATCCTTTGTTTTTAGTCACATTTATTTTTCAAGTAAGTTAAATTCTATTCATGTTTGATAATTCAGTGCATAGATAAAATTGATGCTAGAGAATTTGGTAATCGATAGAATTCACTCTCTGTGAAGAACGATCGTGGTCACTCCCTGTGAAGAATGATCGTGGTATTCAATTAGTGTATTACTTGTAACGATTCGTACACTTGCGAATTTGAGCAACAATAACATTGCCTAAACGGTAAAGCCTTTGAAGATTTCAAAATATAGGCCTCTCAATTTAACCACCCGTTTATAAAAAATCATAGCTAAAGCCCTTGTAGATGGACTAATAATCAGTCTGCGTTTGTTGAAGAGAGACAGATAACTGATGCAATTTTGATGGCAAATGAGGCGGTTGATTATTTGGAGATAATACTCCAAAGCCAAAGGAGTCGTGATCATGTTTGATATTAAAAAAGCTTTTGATAAAATTAGCTGGGACTTCGTTGTTACTATATCTTTTGTTACAAATGCTTCAATGATATCTGGATAAATTGGATCCATGCTTGTCTTTCCTCTGTCAAATTTTCTGTGTGTTGATAAATAGGAAACCAAGAGGCAAAATAGAGGCAGTTTGCAGCAAAAGACAAGGAGATCTACTATCTCCATTCTTATTTGTTTTAGCAAATGGATTATCTCAGTCATTTGATACAAGAAGCTAGCAAAAAATGCATAATATTTGAAGTTCATTAAAACCCTAAACTTGAGAAAATTAAAACCTTAAACTAATAATTATTATCAATTAGAACTTTAAACTTATTTCAAATTATACCCTTTATTAAATACAATTATAAGACTGTTAATTAAACTAGGGATCAGTGCATGTGTGAAGTCTGTCATTCTATATTTTATATTTTAGAAAAAAAACGCAACAAGATATAAATGGTAAGGGAGATCGTCTACATTGTAAAAAACAACTGCCAAATACCTTTACTTGAGGTGCAAACAATGAGAATTCACTGTTGAGGATCCCACATTGAAAAAATATAGAGATACCTCACAATTTATAAGATACATGGGCTACTCCTCTCATTGTCAATTGGTTTTGAGATGGAATCTCATGTAATCTTGATATGGTATCTTGGGACCCGATCCAAGAATGGTAAACCCAAAGTGGCACCATCTAAGACTGTACAACATGCTCATTCACCCCGATAAATTGGATCCATGCGTCTAAGACAGTATAATAACGCCTCACAATCATCTCCACCACCACATACATTCTATACATTTTACTCTCTTAATAGATCTTTATTGTCATGCCAAGAGATACATACATTAAGAGAACATTGGAAGAATAAGATGATCAAGAAGATGAACTAGCTAATGATCGAGAACATCATAATGAAGGTAGCAAGTTGATGTTCCATTTACGCTTAGAGATCTCATTACTCCTCCAACCATGATCTTCTCTAATCCTGTTTTGAGGGATTTTCACGACAACGATGGTTTTGACATCCCCAACCAGGCTTGATCTTGCTTTAGTCATGGAGCCAACCACAACGGTTAAAATCCGACATGACTTTTTCACTTATGAGATTTGATTTCTTAAATTGTTTCAAAAAAATTTCTGAATCTGCCTTTTTCAAAAATTTCGTAATTTAAAATAGATAAAGAATTGAAAGCAACATGAATTTGTCCATTTTTTTAATCTTTTTTTTTTAAAAAATCTTTTTCACCAATGTTTATCTTTTCTTAGTGTAATTTTGCATTTTAAAGTTTCAAATTTAAAATCTAAATATACTAAAAACATAAAAATGTTGTTTTCAAAATTTCTTCTATTTGGATATCACAAAATCCAAAAACAATTTTTTCAAATAACAAATCTATCAAATGGATATTCACTAGATCCATTTGATTCATTGATCTAAAAAAATAAAATTCGAATTACAAACCAAATAGATCGTTAGCTACTCATAACCAAGTTACAAAAAATCAAGGAAAAGGAGAAGAAATAATCTCATCGTGTCGATCTCGAGTCTTGAAAATCTCTTTTTTTAACTCTCTAATGGTCTCTTTGTCCTCCAATTTAATCAAAGTAGTGAACTGCGAACTGCCAACTTTTCTCTACAAAATTCTCCTTTTGTAGCGAAAACAAACTCTACCTTTTATAAGAAAAATCATTGTAGTGTTGAAACTCTTAAAAAAGGGTTGAGACGCTACGACGAAATACAAGGACATGTGTGGTTTATGGGCTACCAACATCTCGATGCTGGCAACGCTATGATGGCATTTCAGTGTTGAACTCTTAGGTTTTCTCACTTCAGTGCATCTACAAGCATTAACACACTTCAATAGCATCTCAACGCTACCTCATTGGATGTTAGGCTTCTATTCACTTCTGTAGTTGTTTGATTCTCGACATATTGGCCCAAAAGTGTCTGAATTTCTTATTATATCTCTTTAAATTCCTTAATTTAATTTCTCTAAATTGCTCAACTCCTAAAAAATGTATAGATATATCTACACGAAAATAATCTAAAAACCACAAAGATCAATAATATTATAATCTGCAGATTGGAATACCAGAATTCTTATAATCAGAACCAAATCATGAAATGTCTTTGGAATACAAGATCTCTTTTAAAAGAAAATGTTCATGAGATGAATTGGAGAGTTTTGTGGATATATTCAAAAACATCACTTCCCAAGAAGTTGGGAATTTGCAGGCTCATTCCTTTGAGAGTGCAGCCCAATTGAAGACAAAGGCAGAAGCAGCAGAATCAGAGGTGATTATAAAAGTTGACATTAAGGCCAAGCACTTTCACACACCCCACCAATATCCTTAAAAAAGTTTTGACAAAGCACATGTGATTTGGTGGTTCATTTGACTCATCCATTGTCTTTCTCTCTCCTCTCTTTCTTCCCCCATTATCTAAAATCTTAATAAAATCTTTTGTTGACATCACAAAGCTACCTGCCAGCTATGAAAGTTGCATATGATGTCACATAACCAAACTTTCCTTATGATGAAGGAAAAGGAAATGCAATCCATGATAAGAGCTTACATACCATGGTAATTTGGATTGGATTAGATAAGGGCAGTCCACTATTTTGTTCATTTTTTTTTTTATAAAACTATGGATTGACTAATATATTGGAGAAACTTCATTTAAAATATTTGTCTAACTTTTAGAAGAAGATATAGGCAAATATGTTTGGAAACCTATTTTCTAAACCTTTTTTTTTCTTGCTCTTTCTTTAATGTGTTTCAATGGATGATCTGTTAGTTAGGATAAACAGAGTTGCTTGTCTGTGAATTTATTTTCGTGTGCACAATACCCTTAAATTTTATAAAGTCATTCCATCACAATTGTTTAGGTCTAAAATTCATTTTGGTCTTTGAACTTTTATGATTTATTCCACTATTTCGTTCCTTCACTTCTAAAATATTCATTTTAATTCTTCAACTTTTAAAATGTGTCATTTTACTATGATTTTATTTTTAAGAAATATGTACTGTATTTAATGTTCTAACCTTCGCATGTGTTTGAGCAGCACAAGTTGATCAAAGTACGTAGGTGGGTAGATATTATGTTCAAAATAATAGTAATGATCAAAATGATTGTTTTTTTAAAGTTTAGGAATTAAAACATACCTTTTGAAAACTCAAGGACTAAAATGTTTCCATCTTAAAAACTTGAATAGCTAGCTAAAATAAACCATTGAAAAGTTTAGAGATCAAAATGAAACATAGTTTAAAAGCCAAAATGTGAGATTTAAACTCAATTTTTAAAAGGATTTGGAAATGGAAAATAACAATTGAAATTGAAAAGTGTTTTCAAACAAATCCCAATTCTTATGCTTTAAGCCATGTTGGATGGTTTTAATTATTTTTCTTAAAAAAAAATGGAACATAACTTTGTGAAATGGCCAAAGACAGTTGATGTTTAGTTGGTTTTGTTATCTTTTTCTGGAAAGGGAAAGAAAAAGGAAAGAAAAAAAGAAAGGGGAAATCTTTTGTTTATGAAATATTGGTTTCCTTGTCTTGAATAGTTGATGATGAGCAAGAGATGAGTCAGACAAATCAAAAGTAAAAGCTTCATCCGCCATCTTCCATAGCCAACTGATCCCCTTTAAATACATTAACTCCTCAATTCAATCATCCCACCAAACAACTCACACCCTACATTCTCTCTCTCTAAATCTCTAAATTTCTCTCTTTGTCGCTAATTCTCTCTCTCTGTCTCTCTTTGATCGAAAATGAAAACTACAATTCAAGAACAGATGGTTGGAATTCAGATGAAGACATTGGCTCTCGCACGAGCTAGACTTTTGCCTGATCCCTCAAAACATCTCCACATATCTTCTTCAGATGATGGATGTCAATCAATAAAGAAATGTGAGTTTTTTTTTAATTTGGTTGAATAATATAAATAGCTGAATGCATGAGTTGTTTGTTCTTAACCAAATTTGCTAATTTGGTTTTTGAATTTCTCCAGATAATGGGAAAGATTGGATCTTGAATAGAGTCAACAAAAATGGAAGAAAAACAGACAATATCATTCATGCACTCCGAGAACATGGTAAGTCTATAAGGAGAGATTCTCTTCTAAAGACTCCAAAATTTGAATCAGGATTTGAAATTCGAATTTGGCACAACGTAACATTTCTCCTACTACAATCTAAACGTGCTACCTACTTGATTCGAGCTACTTACAAGATGAAAACTATCCTTACCTATGAATGTCATAAGTTGTAGGGACAGTTTGGCTCTTAAAAGCAGCTCAAGTCAAGCGGGTGGCACATACAGGTAGCATGAATCACGTTTTGGCCAGAATTATATTAGAATTTCAAATCTTAGTTCAAATCTTGAGCCTGCAGAATTAAATCAAATCTGGTTTTGGTTCAATTTCTGATCTTTTGACATTAAACTTGCAGTGAAATTAGGAGCCAAGATCTCAGAAACTGTAAAGGGAAAGCTGAGTTTAGGAGCAAAAATTCTCAGAGTTGGTGGGCTGAGGAAAATCTACAAGAAATTATTTGCAGTCAGTGAAGGAGAGAAGCTTTTGAAGGCTTCACATTGCTATTTGTCAACAACAGCTGGGCCTTTGGCTGGCCTTCTCTTCATCTCCACTCATAAGATTGCTTTTTGCAGTGACAAACCCCTCAAAGTCTCTTCTCCAAATGGAGATCATGTTAGAATTCACTATAAAGTAAGCTTTTTTTTCTCTCTCTCTGATCTCTTTTATATCTCTCTTTTTCTCTCCCTCTCTTTTAGCTAATGGTTCCAAAAACTATGTATTTTGCAGGTTACAATTCCACTAGGAAAAATTACAAGAGTTTTTCAGAATGAGAATGTGAAGAATCCATCAGAGAAGTACATGGAGATAGTGACAGTGGATGATTTTGAGTTTTGGTTCATGGGGTTTTTGAATTATCACAAGTCTTTCAACCGTCTTCAGGAAGCACTTTCTCAAGCTTAGAGAGATTTGAATTGAAGATGTGTAAATTAAATTTTCACAAGTTGTTGAAGCAAATTCAATAATTAGATTTGCCTTCAAAATTAAACTTATAGTGGATTGGATTTGAGATGTGTGTATGGAGTGGAAGTTTGAGGATATCACAAGAGATGTCAACAAAAGTTGAAAGTTTTGTACAAATTTAAGGTCAATGAGAAGATTCCATTTTATTATTATATTCCAAAAATCAAAGGTCCTATTCTTTTCTCTTGCTCGGTATCATAGTCTCTTATATATGGATGAATGAAAATTAATTCCATGAATCTTACCAAATTAATTGGGTGATCTAATGGTGTGGATTCACATATTCTGATATGCATAGCAGCTGGTTTAGAAAATTCCTATAGCTTATATTTGAATTGGGTAAATAGAGGTCGTGCAAAGTTACATTTTATGAAAATCTATATTTGATTTGTAGGCTTGTGATTTTTAAAAGATGTATAGTATGAAAAATTGGGTTTTAGAAATAAATTTTAATTTTTTATGTCATTCATACAATAAAAAAATATATTGTAGTGATGATCAAACCAACATATGAAATGTAGGCAGGACTTTACATTCATCTCAAGCTATATAGATCAACCTATGAGAGTCAAATCCTCTCCATAATGTCATTTAATTTTGTTAAGTAATTAGAAAAGAACCATTGCAAATCAAGCCAAATACCTCAGGTGAGATGTATAAACAGGTCAATTTAAATTGATCTTTTTTTACCAAAATCATTGCCAAAATTAATGACAAGCTCAAAATCTTTTAAACCAAACAAATTGAAATATTCTTGATTTTGAAGTTATATATAAAACCAAAAACCAATTAACACTAAGTAACAACTTAAACCGAAACCGATCTATCAACTCGATTTGATCGATTTCATTAGCTTTTTCAGTTTTCATTTACACCCCTAACTTTATCAAACTTTTCCATTGATCATATCTCAAACATCACTTTTAGAAAACAAGAAGTTTCTCTTCCCATTTTTTGTGTTTTGAACAGTGTTATGTTATAATTAGTAACCTCCATCAACCATATTTTTATTTACACAGTGGAAAAAAGTTATGTATAAAAAGTTCAAGTATTGGGAGCTGAGGTGGGTTTGATGTGGAAATCCAATAAGCATAAAAGGTACAAGTTTTGCCAATTTCCCTTAATTTTATGGCTGCATGGTTGAAAACTTGAACTTAAAATCCAAATAAGCTTTCTGATTTGGCTTTCTTTTCTTATGCCTTAAGGCAGCAGCAGCTTGGCCTATTTTGCCTTATCCCTCACACCTCAGCCTGAATTTTAATGGGGGATAAAGGAAGATACATTTTTTAAATATATGCCTTGAAGATTTCTGACTGTATTCCACATAAGATTATTTCTTTTTCTAAATAATGGTCTCTCATAAACCAATTACCTTATATTGTTGTTTTGTTTTTATCTTTTGATCTTTTCCATGTTCTAAAGCTCTCACCAAGAAGAAATTTATACATGAATTTAGGTTTGTTATTTTCTCTTGAAGAATATCTAAAAATGTAGAAAATAATGTCTATACGAATATTATATCCTAGGAATGTGTTTTACTTACCAAGTGAATTTGGTATATTCTAAAGAAGTTAAGCTTACATTTAGGTTTTTTTTTTTTTTTTTGAGTACAACAATTTATGGGAGTGAGAATTCAAATCTCAAATCTATTGGTCAATGTTACATTTGATACATTGATTCGTTTATCTCACATTATAAATTTTGTTGGTCTCCTAGGCAGGATAAAGTTAGGGTTTTGGAACTTTATTTTATCATAATTCAAGAAATGTAATAAAATCTCTTCATATTATTAATCTGATATGCCAAGAGTATTTATAGGCAAAATACAAGAGGAATTAATCAACAGAATACAATATAAATGACCGTACTGGATAAAGACTAATTAACGTCTATTAACAGAAAATTACCACTCAGCAACCAATTACAATTATACTCTATTATATATATATATATATATATATATATATATTTTGGCTATGCACAGACTTTGATATATTGACATTATATTATAAATCAAACGTTACCCTAGGTTATATAAACCAAGAACTTTTCAAAAATTTTGCTTTTCTTATACCAAATCCAAACACATAGTACATAGACTCACACTACGGAAAAGATAAAGTTACCTAATTTGTGAACTAAATAAAAGGTGTAGAAAGCAAATTGAAGAATTAACGAACATGAGAAAACCTCCAAGTTGAATATTAGCCGAGTCATGGTTAAAGGCAAGATGATAAGCTTTGACTATGCATGTCCGAAAATTTATTTTCTATTTGAGGAACAACCAATCTTAGAAAGAACTACTCTTTCGTCTAAAGATACCTAATTACACATAGATATAATTTAGAGGCAGCAAGGTAAATAGTTTTATCAATGGTGTGAATGAAGGCTTTGTTGACCAGCCCCTTCAACCATTTCAAACAAGTTGATCATCCCATTTGATTTTCAATTAAGCTACCCATAATTTATTAACATTCTATACTTTTATGAATGACCTTTATTGAATTATGGCCCACCCTAAAGCTTAAGGGTTAATTTGGCTTTGTGTACATGTGGATAAGTATGAGACTTTAGTTTAAAAAATTCCCTTCACATATTAACACACGTGACTATTAAATTAAATTAGGATGCCTCTTTTGCGATATTATATTAAATTAATAGCAATCTCAAAAGTCTTTAACCAAGAGTGTAAATTTTATTTGGATTAATTATCACGAATATTCTTTCTCTCTATCTTGTTTAGGCCATAAAGTATATATTATGAAAAGTAGTGCTCAACATGCAAACTAATTTATAAAATTGTAGAGAATAGTTATTCATTAATCTATGAACTTATAATTAATTGTTTGCTCTAATATTCATCTTAAACTACTAAACAAAAATTTTGAAATATTCAAATGAAAGTATGATTTCTGAGAAGAATATATAATACTTGGTTGTACCGGAGTGCAGGAATCTTCTGCCCCCTACCATTCAATTGTTGATAACAAAGAGAGAGAAAGAGCACAGCTTGGAGAGATAAAGGTGGAAAATATTTTCTATTCCTTTGTTGTCAACAATTGAATGGTGAGGGGCATGGAGATTCCTGCACCGAGGTGCAGCCAAATATTGTTATCCTTTGAATACTAACTAAAACTACTTAGAATTTTGTATTAATTAATGAAGGTTAATTAGGATTTGCAACTATTCTATCGAATTCTATTCAAGGAAAAAGTAAAACTCTCTAGCGAATCTCCCTATTTATACTAATTAGTAATACTTACAATCTCTAAAATACATTATTAATTAGCCAAAGTGAGTTTAGCTTAGCGGTAATATTGGCATGTACCCTCGACCAAAAAGTTAGAAGTTCAAATCCCCCGACCTCGAAATGTTGTTGAACTCAAAAACGAAAACAAATGGACTAATTGGATGAAAATTGTAGTTTAAAAAAAATTAGCAAAAAGGGATGGATTTGAAACTATTTAGGAAAAGATGGAATTTTTTTTGTCTTTTTTACTTTTTCATTTTATTATTTATTTACGTTTATTTTCTTTAGCATATTAAATGATTAACTTTTTTGTTGTTGTTTTTTAGAAGGGTTTTTTTTTTTAAAAAAAAAAGCATTAAATATTTTCTTTGGAAAAAATTGATTTAAATAATTCTATAATTTTACAAATGATATAACTAATTTTTTTCTTTAAGCCATTAAATGTTCTTTACAAAATTTGATTTAAAGAATATTATAATTGTACAAATACTATACTATACATCTTCTAGAAATGCGTTAAATTTTAAAAAATACATAATTAAATGCATAAAAAAAATCATTTTCTCTTCTTTTTTGAAGCTAGTAAATTTTTTTTTTTTAAAAAAAAGGTGATCTCAAAACTTCCCTAATTTTACAAGTTGTAACTATATATATTTTTTATTTTTTAATTACGAATTTTGAGATTTAATTTATACTCAATATTTTTGTTTGATTATTTTGATTTGACTTAGGTTAAATTATAAATTTAGTCCATGAACTTTGAAGTTTGTGTCTATTTGGTCTTAAACTTTCAAAATTACAAATTTAGTCCCTGAACCCTCAAATTTTTAAAAATAACGGATCCACTAGACACAAAATTGAAATTTTAGGATTCCATTAGATATAAAATGGAAAGTTCAAGGACTTAAACTTGTAATTTTAACCTAAGATAAAATACATTACACAAATAATTTAGTATGTGGAAATAATGAAAAACAAAATTATTTGGAAGATGAGCTTTCAATGTCACCATTGTGAAAATTATGTTTAATTGGAAGATGAGTTTTATTATAAGTGAAATCAAAAGTTTAGAGATTTAGTAGATACTTTTTAAAGTTCAAAGACCAATTAGACATGAAATTAAAAGTTTAAATACCTATTAAATACTTTTTTAAAGTTCACGTACTTATTTGACACAAATTTGAAGTTCATAAACTAAACTTGTAATTTTAACTCAAAATAAAATACATTACACAAATAATTTAGTCTGAAAAAAAAAAAAAAAAACTCTATTTGGAAGACGAGCTTTCAATGTCACCATTGTGAAAATTATGTTTCTAAGAGGTAATTGAATTGAAATTATAATTTTAGTTAAAATATTCAAATGTTGCATTCTTTAAAAAAAAAATTCGACAAAAACCATTAGATTCGATTTCCACTTCATTCAATTATATTCTATAGTTGAATATTTATCTTGCTAGTTCTATCTTTTTCTAAGCTGCTGTCCGATTCACAGACACCTCATTAAAAACTTAGACGGTTGAATTTTTGAATGTTTCAAAATTGACATAGAGAATGCCAACATCTTCATGACTGTAATCCACGTAATGAAACGAAACAAAAACATGTTTTGTTTCTCTCTCTCTCTCTCTCTTACATTTCTATCATTTTCTATGTGATTGCATGAATGAGACCCAAATGTTTTAATATCCAATGCTGAAGAACTTTCTTCCTCTCTCCTGTGAAGAAAGAAGCTGGTTGTTTGTAGCTCAAGTTCAATGATCAGAAAGCTTGGAAGAAAAGCTGATAGATTTGTTAATGGAGTCCTTGAACATGGTAAACTGCAATGCTTTTTCTTGATTTGAGAAAAAATCTTTCTCTGAAATTTTAGTCTCTCTCCTTGTTGATTATTATGATGGATGATGATCCTATTTGTTTATCTTGAAACTTCCGTTTTTGGATTGGACTTGTTGTCCACAAACGCAATGCATATGAATGGACAAATTCCTCCTAACAATTATTATAGGTCGATTTGAACATGATTCAACAAGTTAAGTTATTAGTAATCTTTTCTAGAGGTTATTCGAGCTTGTAGAGCAATAAAAACTACAACAATTATGTTAAGTTGACATGGACATGATTCAACTAGTTAAGTTATTAGTAATATTTTCTAGGGATTCCTAAAGCATGTAGAACGATAAAAACTACAAAGTCTGTAGAACGATAAAAACCAACACACATTCCCCTCTCTCTCTTTGTAAACAGAGATTGAAAAGGATTTTTGCTGCATTAAATTCTAAATCAAAAACCAAACTCAGTTCAAGGAACAAATTGCTTGACAGTTACGTTGGAACAGAGATTGAAAAGGATTTTTGCTGCATTGAAAAGGATTTTTGCTGCATTAACTTCAAAATCAAAAACCAAACTCAGTTCAAGGAACAAATTGCTTGACAGTTACTTGGAACAGAGATTGAAAAGGATTTTTGCTGCATTGAAAAGGAATTTTGCTGCATTAACTTCAAAATCAAAAACCAAACTCAGTTCAAGGAACAAATTGCTTGACAGTTATGTTGGAATGACGCCGTGCAGTTAAAATGTCGCCGAACATCGGCGAAACGGTGATGGGGAAGCTGTGGCTGGGGGCAAAACTTGTTCAGTTTGGTGGAAGTGAGAAGATCTTTCAGAAGATGTTCAATCTCAGACAAGATGACAAGTTGCTGAGTTCTTCACACTGTTATTTGTCAACCACAGCAGGTCCCATAGCAGGCCTCCTCTTTGTCTCCACCCATGTAGTTGCCTTCTGCAGTGACAAACCAATCATTGTCTCTTCTCCACATGGAGAACTGGGCAGAATGAATTACAAAGTATATACACTTCCTTCAACATTTAACATTTGACTCTCTCCCTCTCTCTGTGGTTGCTAACAAGTTTTCTGCAATGCTCATTTGATCAGGTTATGATCCCAGTGAAGAAGATGAAGAGAGTTAACCAAAGACAGAATGTAAACAATCCATCAAAAAAGTACATTCAAGTGGTGACTGTGGATGATTTTGACTTCTGGTTTATGGGTTTTTTGAATTATGAGAAAGCTTGTAAGTTCCTCCAAAGGGGGCTTTCTAAGGATTGAAAAGATTAACCTGAGAAGCCCAAAGGGCCATTAAGGAAAATAATGGACATTATTGTCAAAGATTCAGTTGGTGATGGGAAGAAAACCGATCTGAAAAGATCAGATGTTTTCATCTTATTCAGTATTTTAACTCCAGATTTAATCAATCCTACTGTAATAAGGTAGAATGCACAAATTACTCAAACTAGAACAGCACAAAACTCAGATTATACAGATGCCAAGTAATGAGATTTGTGTTTGTTTTAGGTGTGGAAAAGGCTCCATCTTTGCTTTGAAGCTACCCAATGTGGATTGATCTGAGTTTGTTGTAGTTGCGTTTGTGCAACAAATATGCAATGGTTAGTTTGAACCATGGGAAAGTTGAATGCTAGTTTAAATGGTATGCAACTAATTGTTTTGCTTTAAACAAACAAGTGAATTGTGTTTGATAAACTCATCGTGTCAAAGTCCCCAAATAAATTTCGTGTAGAATGACGCCTTTGCTTTTCGACATATGAGAGTCCTTTAATCTCGTTGGACATGGTTACGAGGTGCCTAAACTGATGCTTTGCTTTAAAAAAAAGAATTAATTGTAACTCATTCATTAAAATAACTAAATCATCAAGCATTATATGAATTGGTTGGTTTCACCCATCCTAGCAATGATCTTGAAGAATCCTCTGCATTTTGCTCATGAAACTTCAAGAATCTTACCGACCACTTTTACATCTGCCTAGCTTTAGAGAAGTTAGAAAGACCTCTTCAGGTGAGGATCAAGCAAAAGTATCCAAGCTTAATTCTTTAGATAAAATCATGCATAATTTCAGATGGTCGAGAAGGACAGAAACGAAAAATAATAAAGAACAATATTATTAATATCCACACTAGGCAACAAATTTCCAACACATGAATGTTGAAAGACGAAAGAAGAAACATAAGTAAATGCAATGTACACCCAATCTACGTGCAAGCTCTACGCTATAAATTATGATAGTATTCCCCAAAAGATGACATTAGAATGCTTATTAACAGGATTTCTGACAGAAGGTTGCATACCCGATGAAGCAATCAAAAAAATGGTTTCTGAAAGATTCATGGGGATGAATTGTTTCAGGATTGCTGATATTGGGTCTCAAAGAAAAAGATCTGGCTCACATAAACTTCCTGTAAAATTCACCTTACATGATTCAGGGAATTGCAATGCAGCCTCATCACATCCAGCCTTGGTAATATGAGGGCATGACCTCACATCTAGATACTCAAGACAGTTGCACTTGTCTACAAGAATGCTTAATGTGGCTAATGTGATCTTCGGGCAGTTGCTAACCTTCAAAACCTTCAAATTCACCTCAGTACCCTGGCTTCCCAGAGTATGGAAAGCAGCATCTGTCACCTCCTCACAGCAACCGATGTCGAGAGCCTCCAGATTGCTACATTGGGTGAATATGCAGCTTAACGAAGAGTCAGTTACATTCAAACACCAATCCATACGCAAAGTTCTGAGATTTTTACATGCACGTGCAAGCTTTTGAATGGATTCATCAGAGATGTCCCTACAGCCACCTATGATAAGTGTCTCAAGACTATTGCAGAACTGAGCCAGTGACAAGATGGAGTCATCTTTAATTTTATAGCAATCCAACAACTTTAACGTCTTGAGAGAGGATGAACAAGCCATTGAAACACTGGATACGCCAATGTCACCAACATTGCTGCATTTATTAATATCTAAAAGCCCGATCTTCTGACACCCTTTGACAAGTTCTGTTAATCCAGAGTCAGTTATATTTGTGCAGCCATGTAGACCCAATTCTTCTAAATTGTGACAGTTAGTAGAAAGAGTTTTCAATAGTCCATCTGTAACCAGTTTGCAGCCAGCTAGATTCAAGTTCCTTAGGTCGTGACATCCTTCTGCAACAGCTGAGAATCCCTTGTCAGTCAACTTTCTGCAATAGGACACGTCCAACGACTGTAGTTTCGAAAGACCACGTCCAATTGCCGCTATTCCAGAATCAGTGATGCCTGCATCACAGATGGGAAAAAAAAATCAAGACATCAAACATATGCATCAAAAAGAACACCAACAATTCGCTAGTGGCCAGTTCATATCATAATTATTAATAGCAAATAAATTGAATAACTTTTCCAAGTATCTCTATCTGACCAAATTTTAAGTACATGATGAGATTATTCTATCCACATGTTCATAACCACAAACTTACTCCAAATTGCAGAGGCAGAGTGTTATATTTTCTCCAGCGAGATTTATTTTCATAAAAATGCAGAAATTCAACTAATTCATTAGTTCAAGTTCAATCAAATCTTAAAACAAAACCGAACTTGGTCTTATTTTTAAAATGCTTCTAGTCTCCTAACTCGTTTTAGTAGATACCTATCTTAAAACCTAAAATGTTAAAACTCTTGAGCTTAACAATTAGTAAAGAATTAGAAGAGAAAACATGGTATATAGTATATAGTATGTGAAAGTGAATTACTTTTGCAATATTGGAGATGGAGAACTTTCAAGTACTGGAAACCGTTAGCGGCGACAGTAAGATCGGAATCAGTAACCCCCGGATAAAAAGACCGAGAAGTGGACTGAGAAAGATCCAATTCCAAGAGGCGCGAGAACCTGGAAGCCATTTTGCGAAGCAGGTGAGGACCCGCACGAGCAGAGAGCTTCTTCCTCTCGTTGCTCTGAACTCGTAGCCATCTCTTGCAGACTAACCCAAAAATCTCTTTGTCTTTGTCCCTCTCAATCTTATCCAGTATGGCTCGAAGCTCGTCGTCGGTCAGAGTATCGTTGATGCAGACCGTAACCGCAGCTGAGTTCGAACCGAGTTCCAATGGCGAATCATTGGAAGCCATAGCTGGCAAATTCAAGAAAAATCAAAGCCAATTTGAAGAACGAAGAGTGAAGAGAGAAATTGGAGAGTAGGGTTAAATAGAAAAAACCCTATTTTGGTCGTAATTGACATCGTAGAGAAGAAGGAATCTTTAAATGTCAGTTCCTGTTAGCTCTCAGCTATTCTTTTCACGTGAACTTACGGAATTACCCTCACCAAGCCCAACTTACTTTGATGGTGGGTATTTTCGACATTTGGTTATTTTAAAATGTAGTTGCTTTTTAAAAGGGTTTTTTTTTAATTTTTATTGTGAAAATGGCATATGTAAATGCCCATTCCACATGCCCATTTGTTATCCATGCCAAGTGGCATTTTCTCCATAGCCAAAGTGTCTTCTAAAGGCCATAGATTTGTGTCCAAATGTACCACATTATCCTCTCTTAAATTGCCTATAAATAGAGAGATTTTTGGAAAAGAAGATATACCAATTTTTCTTCCCATTTTCTCTAATTTTTGTGTTTTTAATTTGCCATAAATCTCCACTTTCTTTTGTTTATACTATATATATATATATTCTTTTTATATTTTATCTTTTGTATTATTATTATTATTATATGTTTTGGTAAAGTTTTGGTGCCCGGTTTCGCCTCTCAATTTTACAACACGTTATCAGCACGAATCTCTGTCATTTTTCCCGCTAAAGGTAAGTCTTATAGGTAAGCCATTTTTACGCATTTGGTTTATGTTAAATTTCTAATATAAATATATATTATTATTTTGATAGTGTTATTATGGCAAACCTTACAAAGCTAGAATTTGCGGCCCTGGATATTAATGGAAATAACTACTTGTCATGGATCCTTGACGCTGAGGTCCATTTAGATTCTATGAATCTTGGAGAAACAATTAAAGAAGGAAATGATGCATCAAATCAAGAAAAAGCAAAATCCCTGATCTTCATTCGCCATCATCTTCACGAGGAATTGAAAATGGAGTATCTTACAATAAAAAATCCCTACATTCTATGGCAAGGTTTGAAAGAAAGGTACGATCATCAAAAAATAGTTATTCTTCCTAAAGCTCGTTATGATTGGATGCACCTGAGGTTGCAGGACTTTAAATCAGTAAGTGAGTATAATTCCGCACTCTTCAGAATTAGTTCAAAATTAAAATTATGCGGAGAAAAGATTACTGATGTTGATATGTTAGAGAAGACATTTTCCACTTTTCATGTCTCGAATATGCTCCTGCAGCAGCAATATCGAGAGAAGGGTTTTGCAAAATATTCTGAACTTATCTCATGTCTTCTCGTTGCTGAACAAAATAACGAGTTATTGATGAAAAATCACGAATCCCGACCAACTGGAGCAACACCATTCCCTGAAGTGAATGTTGTGAATTTTAATAACCGTGGTCGAGGTCGTGGTCGTGGTCGAGGTCGGGACCGCGGTAGAGGAAGAAATACCTATTTTCGTGGTGGGCATTATAATTTTAAGAAACCCACACGAAGTGATGATCATAAAGGAAAGGCTCCACAAGATAGAAGTTCGAAAGGTGATGAACATAAATGTTTCCGGTGCGGAATGACTGGGCACTGGTCACGTACTTGTCGTACGTCAAAACACCTTGTTGATCTCTATCAAGCTTCCCTGAAGGAAAAAGGAAAATGAAAGAATGTGGAGGTAAATCTTGTCATTCAAGAAGATGATGTGTTTGACCCCTCCAATATGATGCATCTTGATGTAGCTGATTATTTTGAATCTCCTGGAGAGAGAATTGATGCAATCAAACAAGTAGAGGATGATTTGTATGAAAATATATAATTAAATACTGTTTAGTATATTTTTGTTGTTGTTTTGTTTGTATATATATTTAAGACTCTTTGTAATCGTTTTTCTTTTCTTTTCAATGAAGAAATATGAACAATTTCAATATGTTGAGTAACTCGAAAATGAGCAATGAGGATTTATGTCTGGCACACTGCGCAACTACGCACACGATACTCATAAATAGAAAATATTTTACTAGATTGACAATGCTGGAAGCAAAAGTCAATACTATATCAGGTTCTGCAAATCTGATTGAAGGTTTTGGAAATGCAAACTTTATTTTGCCTAGAGGAACAAGATTTACAATTAATAATGCTCTGTTTTCTAGCAAATCGAAAAGAAACTTATTAAGTTTTAAAGATATACGTGAAAATAATTATCATGTTGAAACTGATTGTAAAAATAATATAGAGTGTCTCTATATAACATCTATTGTTTCACATGAAAAACGTATATTAGAAACACTACCTGCTTTTTCTTCTGGATTATACTATACTCATATACGAGTAATCGAAAGTTATGCAATAATGAACCCGAAGTTCATGAATCCAGAAATATTCAGTGTTTGGCATGATCGATTGGGTCATCTAGGGTCAATAATGATGAGAAAAATTATTGAGAATTCACATGGACATCCTTTAAAGAGCCAGAAGATTCTTCAATCCAATGAGTTGTCATGTGATGCTTGTTCTCAAGGGAAATTAATTATTAGACCATCACCAGCTAAAGTGGGGATTGAATCACCTGCATTTTTAGAGCAAATTCAAGGTGATATTTGTGGACCTATTAACCCACCAAGTGGTCAATTTAGATATTTTATGGTATTAATTGACGCATCCAGCAGATGGTCACATGTATGCTTATTATCAAGTCGAAATCTTGCATTTGCAAGATTACTTGCTCAAATAATTAAGTTAAAAGCACAATTTCCTGATAATACAATTAAGACCATTCGACTTGATAATGCTGGTGAATTTACATCCCAAACTTTTAATAATTATTGTATGTCAATTGGGATAAGTGTTGAACATCCTGTAGCTCACGTTCATACACAAAATGGTCTAGTAGAATCATTTATAAAACGTCTGCAACTAATTGCAAGACCATTGCTTATGAGAGCTAAACTTCCTACATCGGTATGGGGTCATGCTATTTTGCATGCTGCATCACTGGCACGTATTAGGCCAGTAGCTTATAATAAATACTCCCCAATGCAATTAGCTTATGGCCAACAGCCAAATATTTCCCATCTAAGAATTTTTGGATGTGCAGTATATGTACCGATTGCTCCACCACAACGTACTAAGATGGGTCCTCAAAGGAGGTTAGGAATATATGTTGGTTTTGATTCCCCATCAATTATTAAATATCTTGAACCCCTGACGGGTGATGTATTTACTGCACGATTTACTGATTGTCATTTTAATGAGACAAATTTTCCAACATTAGGGGGAGGAATTAAGAAGTTGGAAAAAGAAATTACATGGAATGCATCGTTATTATCTCATTTTGATTCTCGTAGAAATCAATGTGAACTTGAAGTTCAAAAGATAATTCATTTGCAAAATATAGCAAATCAACTACCAGATGCATTCACAGATACTAAAAGTGTGACTAAATCATATATACCAGCTGCAAATGCTCCATCAAAAGTTGATATCCCAAAGGAACAAGTTGTCAATAATGAGTCTGGAGCACGCCAGAAGCGTGGTAGACCAATAGGTTCTAAAGATAAAAATCCTCGAAAAAGAAAAGTAGTTGAGAATCAAAATGATTCAATAAAAGGTATGGATGTTCCAGAAGAAATCCAGAATACAACTACTCAAAAGAGTATTGGTGAAAATCAAACGCTTGAGGATAATAATGAAATTTCTATAAACTATGTGACAACAGGAAAGAGATGGAACCGAAATAATATCATTATTGACAACATTTTTTCTTATAATGTTGCTCACGATATTATTCATGAAAGTGACGATTTTGACCAAAAATCTATCGTAGAATGTCAACGTAGAAAGGATTGGCCGAAGTGGAAAGAAGCAATCCAAGCAGAGTTGAACTCACTTTCAAAACGTGAGGTTTTTGGACCAGTAGTCCCAACACCGGAAAACGTCAAACCTGTAGGATATAAATGGGTATTTGTAAGGAAAAGAAATGAAAAGAATGAAGTCACAAGATATAAAGCGAGACTTGTTGCACAAGGATTCTCGCAAAGGCCTGGTATTGATTATGAGGAGACATATTCTCCTGTGGTGGATGCAATAACGCTAAGATATTTGATTGGTCTGACTGTATATGAAAAACTTGATATGCATCTAATGGATATAGTCACGGCGTATTTATATGGATCTCTGGATAATGACATTTATATGAAAATCCCAGAAGGATTTAAAATACCAGAAACATATGAATCAAGTTCTCGGGAATTGTATTCAATAAAGTTACAGAGATCATTATATGGATTAAAACAATCGGGACGAATGTGGTATAATCGCCTGAGTGAATATCTGTTGAAAGAAGGATACCAAAATAATCCAATATGTCCGTGCATTTTTATAAAGAAATCTCAGTCAAGATTTGCTATTATAACTGTATATGTTGATGACTTAAATATAATTGGAACTCCTGAAGAGTTATCCAAGGCAATAGAATATCTTAAGAAAGAATTCGATATGAAAGATCTTGGAAAAACAAAATTTTGCCTTGGTTTGCAAATTGAACATTTAGCAGATGGGATATTTGTTCATCAATCAACTTATACAGAGAAAATTTTAAAAAGATTCTATATGGATAAAGCACATCCATTGAACATTCCAATGGAAGTTCGTTCACTGGATGTAAAGAAAGATATATTTCGACCTCGAGATGACAGTGAAGAACTACTTGGTCCTGAAGTACCATATCTTAGTGCAATTGGTGCACTTATGTATTTGGCTAATAACACAAGACCAGATATTGCATTTTCAGTAAATTTATTAGCTAGATATAGTTCATGTCCTACAAAAAGACATTGGAACGGAGTTAAGCATGTACTCCGATATCTTCGAGGGACAATTGATATGGGTTTATTTTATTCTAACAAATCAAAATATGATCTAGTTGGTTATGCAGATTCTGGTTATCTATCTAACCCACACAAAGCTAGATCTCAGACAGGTTATCTATTCACATGTGGAGGAACTGCTATATCGTGGCGATCAGTGAAACAGACTATAACGGCCACTTCTTCAAATTATGCTGAAATCCTCGCTATTCATGAAGCAAGTCGAGAATGTGTATGGCTAAGATCGATGACACAACACATTCATCAGACATGTGGCTTGTCTTCAAGTAAACCTCTTCCAACGATGTTATACGAAGACAACACAGCATGTATAGCTCAAATCAAGGGAGGATATATCAAAGGAGATAGAACAAAGCATATCTCACCAAAGCTCTTCTATACTCATGATCTTGAAGAAAATGGCGATATCACTGTACAACAAATTTGTTCAAAAGATAACCTGGCTGACTTATTTACAAAGGCATTACCAACTGCAACCTTCGATAAATTAGTATATAGCATTGGAATGCGGCGACTCAAAGACTTTAAGTGATGTCTCCATGAGGGGGAGTGAATGTATTATAGTAAACTATATAAAATATGTACTCTTTTTCCTTCACTAGGGTTTTTCTTCCCATTGGGTTTTTCCCTAGTAAGGTTTTAACGAGGCATATTTTATATAAATGGGCATTTAAGGGGGAGTATTGTGAAAATGGCATATGTAAATGCCCATTCCACATGCCCATTTGTTATCCATGCCAAGTGGCATTTTCTCCATAGCCAAAGTGTCTTCTAAAGGCCATAGATTGGTGTCCAAATGTACCACATCATCCTCTCTTAAATTGCCTATAAATAGAGAGATTTTTGGAAAAGAAGATATACCAATTTTTCTTCCCATTTTCTCTAATTTTTGTGTTTTTAATTTGCCATAAATCTCCACTTTCTTTTGTTTATACTATATATATATATATTCTTTTTATATTTCATCTTTTGTATTATTATTATTATTATTATTATTATTATATGTTTCGGTAAAGTTTTGGTGCCCAATTTCGCCTCTCAATTTTACAACAATTTTGAAGTTTTTAATTGAGCATTTTATTTTTTCAGATAATTATAATTAGATGAAGGAATCTCATTTAAGAGAATTTTAATCATTGAAGTTAACTGCCATCTTCATGTTTGCCACAACCTCAACTACCAATTTTTAGAGATATTTTTTTCCTTTTAGAATATTATTTTTTTAAAAAATATGATTAAATGTGTTTTAATTCTTCTAATATATAGAAATTATTTTGTTAAAATACTATTCGGTCCCTATACTTTAGGACTTGTTTCATTTTAGTTTATGTATTTTCAAATGTCAAAATTTGGTTCATGTACTTTCAATATATCTTAAAATTAGTCTTTATCGTTAGTTTGAAATTAATTTTATCCAACTAGACAAAAGAATAATAATAATTTTTATTCGGAAAAAGCCACAATGTAAATATATTTACCAAATTTTTAGGCAAAAGGCTTATAGGGACTAAATATTTTTAGAAAAATTTAACCATAATGAATTTTGGGAACTAATTTTGAGATATATTAAAAGTACAGGGATCAAATTTGAACATTTAAAAGTAAAAAGACTTTAATAGAATAAGTCTCAAAATACAGAGACCAAAATGTTATTTTGAGCAAATTATTTTCTCTATGAAAACATTGCAATTTTGGTCATTTAATTAATAAAACAAAATTATAGGTTATAATTGATATTTAAGTGTCAATTTGAGTATTGTTATCCATTACATCTCTAATGTTGAATATTTGATCTATCACTCCAGCATTGATTGAACTAAAAAAAAAAATTGATATTTAAGTGTACATACATTATTTGAATTCGATTCTTTTTTAAAAGAATGTTATAAATGATAAAAGTTTTAGAAGTGAGAAGGATGTTTGTATTTTTTAGGAAAAATTGCAAAAACTATCCTCGAACTATATGGATGGTTAAAATCACTACCTCAAACTTTTAATTTGATCAAACACTCCATTAAGCTTACAAAATTCAACAATTAACCATTTAAATATTGAAAAATGCACAAACCACACCTCTTAACTATAAAGATTGTTACAGTCAAGCTCTTAAAAATTATATGCTCTGTTTGATAACCATTTGGTTTTTGTTTTTGATTTTCGAAAATTAAGCTTGTTGTCTCATGATTTCTCTACAATATTTTTCACCTTTTTTAAGTAAACATTTGAATTCTTAGTCATATTCCAAAAACAAAAATAAGTTTTTAAAAACTCCAATATTGTTTGATAACCATTTGGTTTTCGTTATCGGTTTTCAAAAATTAAGGTTATAAATACTACTTTCGCCTATCGATTTTCTTTTTTTTTTTTTATCTACTTTTTACATATGTTTTCAAAAACCAAGCCAAGTTTTGAAAACTAAAAAAAGTAGGTCTCGTTTGATAACCATTTGGTTTTTGGTTTTTGAAAATTATGCTTGTTTTCTCACCATTTCCCCACCATGATTGTCATCTTCTCTACAATGGTTATCATCTTTTTTATGGAATCATTTGAGTTCTTAGCCAAATTCCAAAAACATAAACAAGTTTTTGAAAACTACTTTTTTTAGTTTTCAAAACTTGGCTTGATTTTTGAAAACATATGTAAAAAGTAGATAACAAAACAAGGAAAGTCATATGTATAAGTAGTATTTATAGGCTTAATTTTTAAAAACCAAATTGTTATCAAACAAGGCCATAGTTTTCAAAATTTTGTTTTTGTTTTTGGAATTTGCCTAAAAATTCAAATGTTTTCTTAACAAAGATGAAATTCATTGTAGAGAAATGATAAGAAAGCACACACAATTTCAAAAACTAAATGGTTATCAAACGAGCTCTACTTTTTTTAATTTTCAAATTTTGGCTTGGTTTTTGAAAACATTGGTACAAAGTAGAGAAAAATTTTAAAAACTATAATATTAACAAAAAAAAATTGATGTAAATAATTTGAACTTGATTGTAATAATCTTATATCTCAAGTGTTTGATTGAAATAACACTCATAGTTCATAGGTAGTTTGGCTACAGCCAAAGTGAGCATAACTCAACGAAAATTGGCATGTATTCCTTCCCTTGAGGTCGGAAGTTCAAATCTTCATACCCCACATTTGTTGTACTAAAAAAAATGTAGCTTAGCAACAACACCATAAGTTTTGGAGAGGTGATTTATCAAACTAAAATTTGGGTGTGATTGGAGCAACCTCTATATTTAGTGATTTTTGCAATTTCTCCAATTTTTATGAGACTATAGCTTCTTCTTTTTTTAATAAATGAGACTAAAGCTTTTGTTCTTTAGTTAATTATCTATATTTCTTACGGAAATTATTGATAAATTATACAATTAATCGGTATATCAAATATGGAATATAGAATAACAATAGTTTATAGTTGAACAATCAACCATTTCCTCATGATTATAGTGGATAAATCAAACATTTCCTTCATGATTACATCACCAACTACCATTTAAACTATTTTGTAATCAATCATTCATCAATCCAATATACCAAAAAAAAAGTTCTTTAAATATTTTATTGGCATAGTGTCGGTGAGATTTGTTAATTCCCTTCTAAATTTCGCAAAAGTTGTTGCTATTTTTTGAGAATACCGGTAATATTTAAACATGATTCAAATTGGCAATGCCTAAACTTTATTAGAGCATTGCCCATGTTGATATAGTTATAAAAAGTGAATCACAAGCAACTATCTATAAATAAGAACAATAATTAGTTGCACGTGTCCTTGTTGTCAACAATTGAATGGTGGGAGGCAGAAAGATTCTTGTCCACCAAGGTGCTCAAGTATTCTACCATAAGTAATTAGAGCAATGGTGTATACATGGCAATCTAATATAAAATAATAGCGAATCTAGCATAATCTGAAAGTATTTGTAAATATGGCACAATTTTTAAGTCTTATGAGTACCTATCACTAAGATCTATCAGTGATAGACCTATTAATGACAGAGGTCTATCACTAATAGACCTATCACTGACTGAGGTATACCTTACTTCATTTATTATTAGATGATTGTTTGCATGTTCATTTTCGTTTCGATTTATTATAGATATACATTATCAATAAAATAAAAATAATAAAATTAAAAATGATATATCAGTGATATTTGAAATTGTTTTCTATCCATGATTGTTTGCATGTTCATTTGTTATGAGGGCTATCATTGATTTATCATTTTTTTTTTAGTTTAATAACATTTTGGGGTGGAGGGATTCAAACCTTTGACCTCTTGGTCGATAGTACATGTCAATTACCACTGAGCTAGGCTCACTTTGGCCATTGATTTATTATATTAATTGATTTAAAAAGATAAATTTGTGGTATTTAACTTTTAGTTTCTATCAGTGATTGTTTACATACTCATTTGTTATTAGATTTATCATCGATATATCATATCAATAAATACCAAAAAAAAAAAAAAAAAAGAAGGTATATTAGTAACATTTGGATTTGTTATCTATCAATAATTATTTGAATGTTCATTTACTATTAGGTATGTCGTTAATAACTATATCAATAGAATAAAAATAAATGTATATATGTAATATTTCACTTAGTTTTCTACTAATTATTGTTTACATGTTTATTTGCTATTAGGTCTATTATTGATATACCTTCTCAATAGAAAAATAAATGGTATATAAGTGGCCTTTAATTTTCATTTTCAATCTGTGATAGTTAATATGCCTTTTTTGTTGAAATGTGATAGTTTTTTTTTTTTTTTTTTTGAGTTCATCAACATTTGGGGTAGAAATATTCGAACCTATGACCTCTTGTTCATCAACATTATGTCAGTTGAGCTATGCTCTTGTTGGCTTGAAATGTGATAATTAACATGCTTATTTGTTATTAATTCTATCATTGGTATACCATATTAATAGGATTAAAAATGGTATATCAATGATATTTGACCCTTTTTTTTTTCTTTTAGTGATTGTTTGCATGCTCATTTGGTTTATCATCAATATACCATATCTATAGATTAAAAATAGAAAATCAGTGATAACCTAATATCAATAACAAAAAGAAAATGATAATAAATTACTAATAGCAATGTATCACTAATATACCATTTCTTTTATATCTATTAGTGTTAGATGTGCATCAATGATAAACATCTATTATTGATAGATAGAGAAATGGTCTATTAATGATAAACATGAAAATGTTCTATCAATGATAGACATAAAAATAGTCTATCAAACACATAGAAATGGTTGTCTATCACTAAAGGACATATTAATGGTCTATTAATACATAGAAATTATTTATCAGTAATAGACATAAAAATAGGCGATCAGTGATAAACACAAGATCTATCACTAATAGACTATAAAAGTGGTATATCAATGATACATTCTAACAGTGATAGATCTGAAAATTTTAAAACTTGATATATTTGAAAATTGTTTATTTGTGTGACATATTTGTAAATATGACAATCAATTTTGCCATCCATTACAATTACCTCAAATAATTTACCATGTTGTTAACCATAAGATGATAAAGTACTATTGATATTGTGTAAATTGTCCGGATTAACTTACACTCACCTTGATTATTCTCACAGGATAACCACGTCTCTAAATTTTTAGAGAAGAAAATGTAAATTTTGCCCTTAACAAAAGCATCAACTTTTAAAAAACACTGCAAATCCCCTTGTTCTTTCTTTTTCCCCTATAAAATGTTAAACTCCATCCTTTTTGCAACTATTTCCACATCTCACTCCAAATAAATCCAAGCCAAGTAACACCATGTACTTTCACAAATTTTAAAGAGTATAAGGTATTCACTACATACAAAGGACACACTAGTCTTGTTTATCTTTTCTTCTAATGGAGAAAGCATTTTAGTGGAAGTAGAATGCAAGTAAAGGGTCAAAGATCAAGGGGGGAAAAGGGATGAAGCTGGAGCTCCAAAACCTTTAAAGCTGAAACAAATACAGAAATGAGTGCAAAAGATTTATCAAATAAGCAAAAAACGAATTTGAGTGACGATTAATGATATCGAACTTCATGACTTCAGATCTGTGCAGTATGTTGCACTCATAAGTTAGCTGAAGAGAGAAGGAAGAAGGAAAACTCAGAAACAAGCAAAGTTCAAATGCCAAATCACGTTCTTGAAGAAGGGAACCAAGAAATTTAACACAACATGGGCAAACATGGCTACAGTACAACCTGCCTTAAATCTCAAGAATCAAGTGAAAAGGATCTAAAGTTTGACGTTCGAACTCAAATTTGGGTCCAACATCCTTTGATTTCTTGAAAAAAGAAAAAATTCTTAAGCTATTTGTCCCCAAATAAATTATTGATATCCTGTACAATGCCAACAGAAAACAATGCCTCAGAATTATTTGTTTCCAGATAAAAGTACATAGAAACATAAATATAATAATACCTTGCAAACAATATGCTCTAGTTAATACACATAGAAGTACCTTGGCAAAAAAAAATGGGTCATGTGCATCTGTCAGACAGCTGAAGGATACTATTAAACTTTTCCTGCCAAATTAAGTTTTGCAACTTCACAGAACCAGCTGTAAATGATGAAGCATTATCCATATCAGCTCGTGACCCCATGTTTCGTGTCGCATGTATATAGAACATAATTGCTGAAACACCCTTAAATTGAATCACCAGATAAAGCTTCATACCTCTCTTGTAAGAACAATTATGGATCTCACTGATGTATATAATCCATGGGTTCTAGACATTTTAGTATGTGAATAAGAATTCTCATCAAGGAATTCCTTTATCTATCGAAAATAAACAGAGGTGAATCGAACACAATCATGATCCTTCATCGCCAAATTCGACACTTAAGTAGTCATGGGTTCCTACAGGATGACATGTACCTAACTCATCCATTTCTATGTGAACATGAGTCGAGTCGATGACTACCTGACATGGAATTAGGTTCTGATCAAGTGAACAGACAAAACACTTATTGTAGAGACCTTCTTTTGGTGCTAAATTTAATAAACATGATCTGGGGGCTGACACTCTGCTATTGCTATTGCTTAATCCCTCCTCTAGGCCTTTTGCCATCAAAATAAGACGATGTCTGCGGCCTAAAAGCTCAGAGACATATTTCATATCTCCTGTTGATAGGGCATAGCGAACCCGAGTAGATGACACTTGTCCTCTCTCCTTTGAATTGGCAGAATTTACAACTTTTTCGTTTTTATCCATCACAGATTTTATAATATAAGCACCTAACCCGTATTCCTCACACAGTTTCACCAACTCCGATGCATCACCTGCTGCTTTGTATCCAAATCTATAGCTTTCACCTGCCACAATCGTCAATTAAAACCTCAAAAAGGTTACATTTTACACCGAGTCCAAGGAGAGTATAATTTGCCAATAAAAGACTTGTAGTCTAAATTCAATTTACCTGCTACAACTCCACCAACACCAAGCTCCTTTGATAATTTCTCAACAAATTCTCGTGGAGTTAGATGACGAACGCTTGAAAATTGAATCTGATGTTCTGATGGAGCCAAGTTTCTGCAGAATGGTGCCCAAGAGGAAAGAACTCGCTTCCTATCACATTGAGCAACTACGGGAGCCCTGTTCAATTTAACTAACAGATAAATAATTAACTCCCAAGCATATAATTCTTAGTACTTGTTGAGAACAAAGGAAGGGTTAGAGATATGCAATTGAATAAACTCAACATCTTCATGCCAAATATTTTCCCATCATTTGCCTATCTAAACGAGGGAGAGAAACAGAGTTTAAAAGAGAGAGAGAGAGAAACAGCACAAAGAATTATCAAATTATCTGGATGATTCTCAGATGAATTTTCATTGTTCTACAAACAATCACGAAGGTAACACTAAAGAAACACTGGATACGGGATACCATACTGTTACAGTGTTACTTAGATATTCAATTTCCTGAAATTTGTGTATATTGGTGGAAAGATCAGATGCAGTTACAGGTTGATGAGATGTGTTAATCCAGGTGCAGTAAAGCATTTTTGTTTTAATAGAAACTTACTCCTAGATGCTCCAGCAATTTGATATAGAGAAGGATCTATGATATTGAAACCCCGAATAACAACTTCCTCCAGAACATCGTCATTTTAGAATCACCAGAATCTTTGCCGTAAAAGAGTCATTTTCCACAAAAGGTACACTTTCCCTCAAATCTGGTAGTCTTCGCCAATTATTCCTCACTGAAATCTATAGCCTTTCCCGAGCAGGATTTCTCTGTGGGCTTAGTAATTAATTGCTCAACTAGTAATGAACTCAAATCTTTCTTCTATTCTTTGTTTCAGGTTGTTAACAGCCAACCATAAAGTTGGAGTGCCTTGCTCTCTTTCTGCTGTTGGCTGCACACCCCAGCTGTTGCCAGCCATCAAGCCTAGGAGAAATCAACGGCTCCAATACCAATCTGGCGTGGAACAAAAGCAAATGACAGAATATACACCGAGCAAAGATGAAAGAAGCTGCCAGCATTACCTGTCTGTTGACTTCTTGGAAGCATAATCAAAACTTGACCTAATCCTAATGAGAGGCTAAGGGGCCGATTTTATTTGAACCATTTCCAGCCCGCCCACAAAAAACATAAAAAGAAGGCAGGAAATTGAAGACAGGCCCAAGTTAAACAAAGGTGCAAAGACTGAATATCTGTCAAACTAATGACAGAACAGAACTGAAATAAACAAAGCAGACTAAGTTTGGGGTTTCACATCAATCTATATCCTCTTTTATTATCAACTCATTTGAAAAGGGGATTGCAGGAATTCAAATTGAGTTTTCTTCTCCAGGGGAACAAAATATTAGAATAAGAAATTTATCAGGAGCTAATGGATAGATACCTTTCTAGTACACTGTTTACTAACTACGACTGAACAAGAGTTGTTTCACTCCAGAACAGAATCAATCATCCAAATTCTTACCAGAAGGGAATCCAACATACTCCACAGTCCATAGAGATTAATTGTTCATGTCCCTTAAGCGGATCTTTTTTAGGAGAAAATAATATAAGCTTCATATCTCCCAAACCGCCAACTTAACATTTTATGATAATAACTACACCTTACAAGACTTCCATTGGAAACTCAATGTGAATAATTAATGTTATACAGAAGCAAAACAATGGAGGATCAGAAGTTCACACAAATTTTCTAGGTACCAAAAACAATCAGAATGGGCAAACCTTCCACAGGAAAATATGGGGTAGTTGCATCATGTTGACCCATGAAATATGTCAGAAACTTATAAAACAATCAAAACTGCATAAAATTCTATTCCGAAGGGCATGGTCAGATGTGATTGTCCTACTGTTTATGATGAAACAAATAATATGTTACATAAAGAAAAGGCATTTTGCTTACCTAGGTTCCCAGCCGAGTACTTCAGCAATTCCAACAAATGACAATAGAAATGGAGGTCCAACCTTTGATGCTTGAATTGCAAGCTCTCGATGACCAACATGGAGAGCATCAAATTTTCCTAATGCTACTATTCCTCCTATGAGTGATAACAAATGATTACAAAAATGGTCTCATACTAACAAAACTAAAAATAATAGGATAAAATGATGTTTTTCATAATTGAATGAGCAATGCAGAATTATAATTGCAATCTTCTTATAGCTAGCTAATCCATGAGAAGGAAAGCAAAGCTAATGATATAATTCCCAAACTGGAATGCCTAGAACTAGAAGACAGAAGACTATCCATCAAATTACTGTGACTTACATTCCTAAAACTATCAATCAGAACTAAAGACTGTATGTCTAGCTGACCTACTTAGGTTAGGTTGATTTGGCTCCTTTTGTTGGGCTGTCCATTCCATTGCCCCTTTTCTATCCTTTCATTTTCGCAATGAATTTGGACCATTTCTCGATTTGTGACTGTCATCTTTGCACTGGGGCCATGCTAATCTTCTTCGTATCATTCCAATTTTATCAGATGTCTCTAAAGGGACTTCACTTTTCTCAATGAAAACTCAATTTTTTTTATTAAAAATATTGTTTTTAAAAATAAAATAACAATATTTAAGGCTCTTACACTGGCTCTCAAGTTGGTGACTCGGTGAGTGTATGTATTCCATTCCTACTTGCTAATAAAATTCTGCATCGTTGAGCCATCAATTCTTTTCCAAGTACATCAACTATTTGACCACTAAGTTTCCTTTGAATAATGCTGAACGCATACGTTAGGGAAAAGACCCATCAACAGCCTAAATCCTAAGATCATAGAATCAATTTTTCATCCCACCTGCAAGGCCACATCTAGGTTGAATATTCTGCATATCCCCAATAGTAGAGAAATCGATTTTGATTATTTGAGTTTGGATTAGATGGGAGGATTTCCATGACGTCAAACATAATATCATCATAAAGAGATATAAAATGGAGAAAGGAAGTCTCGAGGAAGTTTGAGTTAGAGATCAATGCGGATCAAGCAACACTCTTGAAATGAATGCCATAGGTTTGACACAGTTACTAGGAATGCAATTCAGTAGTGAAAAAGTAATCATAGAGCATCAGAAGCTCCAAGACTACATAAGACAGTTAGAAAAGTGATACAACTTACAATCAAATAAACAACATATAGTTGAATCTACTTACATTGAGCTAGTCCTAGATGCAGAAACAAAAAAAAATTCCTAAGTTGTAATGCACTGAAGCAGAAAAATATTATTATTTACACATTACATTGATTTACATTCCTAAAATAAATAATCAAAACTGCAGGCTATACGCTTGGCTTGCAGCTATACTGCAGTATTTCAAATAAAACTCAATTCATGTATTTTATATAAATTAGAGCAATTTTGAATCAGCATTATAAGTACACAACCATATACAGTCAACCCAAAAGAACTAAAAACTTCCCTCACATGAAATACGCGGAAAAACTCAGACGAAGATACGAATTAGCATTCTTCCATAAAATTGACGATAGTTTCAGGAGAAAATAGAAACAACAAAGGAAAACAAACCTGCCACAGAGACTTCCCGATCATCCTCTCGTGAACTGGGAAACAAAAAGCCAACGGGTAAACTTGTAATTAGAATGAAAACAACACGAACACCGATAAGAAACCAAAGAAGATGAAAATGGAAAGTTACCCAAAACAATCGGAGAGAACGGGGATTTCGCCGGAGGAGGTGGAGGGGACAATGGAGCAAACGAAAGAATCCCCACGTCGTTGGGAGCGGTGAGAAATTGAAGGGAAAGAAATGGGCTTGCGAGGCCATATCGGAGGAAAGAGAACTACGGAGGAGGAGGTAAGCCCTGAGGATAATCCGAAGCCAAAGTGACAGTCGCACTCCCGGAGGTGGTGAAAAACGCGACCGCCGGCGGCCAACATCGCCAGCAGCTTTGTACAGAATGGGGGCGGCAAGTGGGGAATGAGAGGCACAACGGATCTCTGTTGCCTTTCAACATTGTAATTTTAACGTATTTATCTTAATTTTAATACAGTTTTTTCTTAAGACTTTTGAGTTATACCTATTATTAATGAGTCAACTCCATGTTATTTAGAACAAATGTAAAACTAGTTTTCTGTCGGATTTTTAAATTCCATTTTCCACATTTGTTATACTGAAAAAAATGTAAAACCCAGTTAACATATGAAATTAATTACTTTTTTTTTTTTTTTGTATAGATTAGAGTTTAAATCTTCCACTACAATTATGATATTATATTTTCAAAATTATATAATAGAAACTCTATTTCTTTATAGTTGAAATACTTATATGGTACTTTAAAAAAATAATAATAATAGTTATATGGTACTTCGTTACATTAAATTTATATTAAATGATGTGATTTGATAGTGGCTTGATCTACTCAAATTAGGCCATTGGGTCAAACCAAGTTAAAAGTAAACTCAAATTAGGCCATTGGGTCAAACCAAGTTAAAAGTAAACTAAAATATAATTATTGATGCAACAAAACTAATAATGATTCATAGTAAATTGAGGCCTCCTCTCCCAGAAAGAGGTCCAATTATTGATGATTCGTAAAAATTTTATAACCAAAATATATCCTTGGAATGGAAAATGAGCCATTGATAAGTTATTTTAATAGAAAGAATCAATTTTGATTCTAAACTTGGCATGTTGTATCAATTTCAAACCTAAACTTTTAATTTTATCAATTTAAACCTCAAACTTGAATAAATATATCAATTTACACCATCGATTAAGTTTCCGTTTCAATCACCGTTAGAAAAATTTTCCACACATGCCCAAAATCATGTGTTGCTCTATGATAGGTATTTGTTTGTTATTTTTTAAAAAAATTACCAAAAAATAACTAAATCATTCCTGATCGTGTTGTCACCATCATGAAAACTACGAACTCGACTCTCGAAAGTAGGACTCACATGAAAAACAAATGGACTCTTGTGTTCCCCCTCGCATTTGGTGTCGATATCAGTGATGACGAGTGTGAAGAAGATCCAGGCAGTGACATCGTTGAAGGCGACGATGACCATGGTAGTTTTGTTGACTTCGGTGGTGAGGAGTTTGAGCTCGACTAAAATGCGAGAGAAAATAGGGAAGGTAATGGTGGACAGAATAACGCCCATGAACACAATGAACTAATCGTAGCCGACCTTGTTGTCGGCCCCATTGACAGTCTTACGATGATTAAAGTGACATCAATACTGGAGAGGAAGGGGACAAAGATTCTGACAAAGGCGATTTCAAAAGTCCTACGTCCATTGCGGCGAATGGAGGACAAATCGAGCTCGAGGCCGACGAGAAATTAAAAATAAAAATAAAATAAACCAATATTGATGACCGATTCAAGAACTTATTCTCCATTGAGGAAAATTTTGGTGTAAATAAGCTTTGTTTCTACTAAAAGCTTATGAATTGAGTAGAATCTTGCTTTAAAATTGAAAAACCACCAATTAATGAAATTTTTAAAAAAAAATCAGGTAAGATAAAAGAAGTGAAAAAATTCATGCACTGTAATTGAAAGTTTATGGTTAAAATTGATACAATCTACCAAGTTCGAGGTTTAAATTGTTGAAAGTTTAGGGTTAAAATTGATACAATCTACCAAATTTGTGGTCAAAAATAATTTTTTTTCCAAAAATCTACACTGAACAACATTGTTTTTTTTTTTTTTTTTGGTTGAAAATATTGAAAATAGACAACATTGTTGACTCATACAACAATTTTTATTTAATTCAAGGTCCTAAAAGATCACCATAGATAATGAGAAAAATTGTAATACTCCCATAGTACATACTTCTTCCATTTACAATGTAAATTTTTATTTAAAATTTCTAATACTCCCATAGTACGTCATTCCTTCGTTCATACTGTAAATTTTGATTCATAAATAGTGTTCATTCTTAAGAAAAGCTGACGTCACTAATGATAATTGTGAGTATTACATGGTAGAGGAAATTTAATCTCTTGTGATAGATAATAAAGCCAAGACTCATAGGAACACTTTTTTTTTTGTCATTTTCAATTTCTTGTGGAGGAGGGTAGGGGAGCACTATGAGAGAAGAGAAAGCCTCAATATCTATTAATGTAGAGATTGTTAAGTAGTAAAAAAGATATACATATTAGAGAAAGTGGGCTTCACTGGCCATAAATCACTTGAAGCCCCCCAAAAAATTGTAATGAAAAATTAGAACAGAACTCTTGCAGCAGTGCCTCCTTGCAACTATAAGGTTGCTAGAACAGTATGTGAATAGCTATTAGCACAACAGAACATATTTTTATATCTCCAATTTGTACTTGAAAAGCCTTTCTTCCTGATTCACCCAGTGAATGAATAGGAAACCCATCATTTACAAGTTCCCCAAAAATAACCAACCTCTCAAGATCAAAGTGTAATTTCTACTATAACTTGATTTCAGTTCTTTTAACTATACCTTGTGCTGTTCCTCCTTCCCCACCATTTCTTTTTCACCCTATCCATGGCACCTTCATTCCCAAGCTTATTCAAAATCACTTTCGTTTCGCGCAGCCTTCCCCCGTAATCTTTCTTCCATGCTTCAAACATTTGCTTCAACCTTCTGAGCTCCCTATCTGGGTCAAGACTTGCCTCAACTTGACCAGATTTTACTTCTACCAAGAACTTTGCATCGTCGCCGAAGACTTGACTTCTTTGTTCGAATTCCTCGGCTAAACGGCTAATGACGCTGAGACCTGCATTCATTGGTCTTACTCCATTGCTTTCATTAGCTGTGTTGTTGCTACCCACTTCCCAACTGTATCCTCTGTCATCACTTGCATTGACTGATGCGTCAGAATTTCTCTCTGAATCATCAACTGCTAAGCTTTTCTTAGCAATGGAGAGGCTAGACTGCAGGGATCTCATTTGTCTCTGCCACACCTCTTCCATTGACTTCATTTTCAGTTCATACTCAGACCAACGGTTTTCATACTGTTGAAGACGCTGATGGAGGATGTCGTTTTCTTCTTCTTTCTCTCTCAAAGCAGCCTCTGCCTTCAGGACACGACGTTGTAACTCCGCAAGGAATGATGGCTTGACAAGCACCTCCCCTGACCCATTTGCCTGTTGAAAATCAAGATTTTGAGTAATCATATTAGACAAACATATTTTAGGATATAAGCTTAAAATTCTTCAAATGAAATGTGATTAATAGAAGAGACACGAATTGTCAGTCATAAATCAGACGAAGTTGAAGTAAGACCAGTATGTAACAACACTTGAAAGTTTAAGGCAACCAGAAAATTTGAAAGAAAAAATGATTATCAGAGAATGAACAGAAAAATCAAAATGCTGAAAGTTTACCGTCAGGCCACCAGGCTTCATTAATCCTATATCTCCTGAGCATCTCCTGACCAACCAGCCACGGATAACTGAAAGGTAGCAAACATTAGACCAAATTAGTAAATGCAATCAGTGAAAACTCGTGAAAAACAGAAATACAGCCGGAGATGTCCATTCCAGTTAGAAGCTGGCCTAATTTTCACAGTTTATTTTACTAGACTCTGTAGTTCTGTAAGTGCTTTATTAGTTATAAGAAAAACGCCCGGATTTTTTAGTGTATCGAGTTAATATTAGATGGCTTGGTAAACTCGGCTTGTTTTCATGCATCCAAGTCGGTACACAAAACTCCAGTTCAATAACCTACCCACCAAAAAGTGCACAAAGAAATCGAAAATAAATTCAAGGGCTTAGAGTGAGCATGCACACTAAACTTATCTCGGATAATTGAACACTGTTGTTTTGTATCAAACTCTCTAGAATATGAATTGTTGTTAGTTGCTTCCTTGTGAAATCATAAATCCAGTAGGAACATCTGAGAACAGTTTATTTACCTGATTGTATCACAAGTGATGCATCACAGACTTTATTCAAACGTTTTCTAGCAATTCTCGCTTTCACACACTTTTGAATAGAAATAGAAGCCCTATGCCTTTGTATCAAGATTGCATATTCTTTTCTGGTTTTCTCCCCACGTGCAACTGCATGAGAAATTAGAATAGTTCAAACTCTGTATTCCAAGAACTAGAAAGTGGTTGGTTCTATGTGGACGGGGGAGATTAATACATGACTGAAGTACAGAAATCCCTTTCTTCAGCTCTTTGAGGTGGCGCCGAGCCAGGTGCCCTCTATAACAGCTTTGAACACAGAGAATCCCGTGGAGGGTGCGGTTTCTTGTATCTTCAAGCACTCCAATCTGCCAGATTGTTTTTATAAAAATTTGATTAGTCGCACTAGTTACTATTTCATGCGAGGATATGGAAGTAACTATTAGTAAAAAAAATACAATTGCACAAAATAAAATTCAACGAAAATTAAAAATTGTAGAGAAATTAAGTTATAACTTTGACTTCTAAACTGTTATCTTAAATTTTTTTTACAATTGATTTCTGACCCAATTGAAACCAGAGGAAAGTGGGAAGTGCACAACATAAGCAGCATACACAACTAAAACTTTGGGATGAAACTTCAAGCCACCAAGATCAAACAAGCATATAACTTGCTATGCACACTTCTCTCAGTGAGAAAATGAAAATGATTGAATATTGTCTACATTTATTAAATACATCACTCTTATATTGCACTTCTGTGGCTCTTTTTTAATGATGTTTTCTGCTGTAGCAGTTCCCATCATTGCCGACCAAAGAGGCCATTGCCAAGTAGGAAAAAGGATAATTTAATAAAGGAAAGATTATATAAACTCTTCAATTAACTCCCCTTTCTAGAAGGTGGTATGGATTGCTAACCTAGCTCGGTGAAGAGTTTAAAATCTTCAAAACCCAAATAGCCTTTCCTTAATAGAGGAATTAGTGTTCACAGAAAACACAAACATTTTACCTGCCCAGTTCGGAAAAACAATTTTGTATAGCCAACTTGGTACATTTCAGGCAATATATTGAATTGATGAAGAATTGCGACTGAGACACTTAGTGGATCCTGTGATGAAATGCTTTCTTGTAGAAGGAAACCATACCTGATGACCCACAACAGAATAGAAGAATCATGCACAAGTTATTACATCAATAGACGTTAGAGTGGAAATTTTTAAAAAGCATAATTGTGTATGCAATAACCAGCGATACCTTCTAGCAAATTTCTGATGTGACATCCGGGTAGGAAAACCAGCTCGTGATATTCGTACCACTTCTAGGACCCCACAACATCTTAACTGTTGTAATACAAGTCCTTGCTCATACAATCTGGGAGACTGAAGGTTGTTGGGCTTGATGCAACGGATGAAATGAGGTGTTGTATTTTCAAGACGGAGCATCAATTGGAATAATTGACCCTAAACAAAATTCAAATTTATTAATAAAAACAAAAAGTTCAATATATGACAATTCAGTGCCTAAAACATAATAAAACTCTGAAGAGACCCTCGTTCATGCATCTGCCTAGTCCTGAGAAAAGCTCAAACCCAAAGACTCTGCATCCTACTGTCTTGAAATTTACTGTTTCTAAATTCAATTTAAACAAACAAATGACCATTTGAGATGTCTGTCATATTACCAACTTCATCAAGAGCAACTAGCTACAACTTGCAAGAATCAGACACACATCTGAAGAAAGCAAACAAGATTATGTTTTTATCCTCACTCCAGTTTGAGCTACTGTTTTCTTTTTTTCCTGATCGTTGATATAATATTGAACACACTTTTAAGAATAACAATGTCTTATAAATACTGCAAAAAGCCAAATATCAAAATAAGTACAAATTCAGGAAATATCATGCACATTATGCGATTGAATCATAGATTAATTATGAAAGATAGATTACCTTAAACTTTCTTGCAACACTTAGTTTTTGGGATTCTGCACCACCAGACTTATGTAAAGTGCCACCTATGGACTTTTCCGATTGAGTTAGCATGTTGGATGCAAAAATCTGAGGGAGATGGCATGAGCATGAGGATAGGAGTTGAATAGAATCTAAATGTAGCAAGTCCCTGTTTTTCTCCAGAAAACCAGTTGTGTCATAAGTGACCTGAATGAAGACACAAGTGCAACTATCAAAAAATCAGGTAAAATGAACAGAGGAAGAGAAATTTCCCCAATGACTACCAACAACTTGTCATAAATTTTTGCACTAGCCAATGATATTTTCCTCAATAGTTTGTCAATTTAACAGCCTCACACAATAAATCCATCACAGAAACGGAAAGAAATTAGAGAAAGTTAATTGAATCAAGTCAGGGGCCAGGCAACAACCCCTCTCCACGTACTAAGTGATGAAAGTTTGCATCAATAATGAAAAAGTAATAAGTAAACTGCAATAGGAGTAGAAAATAAATAAATTTTATCTGCCAATGACATGTAAATACCTCTCCTGCATAATGACAGACAGTAAAGGCTTTCCCTCGTTCTCCTCTAAAAGAAGAATTAGGACCCAAATGCTGCTTAAGCTTGTTCGCAAAGGTCAGATCTGTGCCATTTGGAAAAGTAGACTCCTCGTCTAACAGGGACAACAATCCCAAAGGTTTCTGCGTAGAAATTACAAAAATACATCAAGGAGCGCATGATGTACACTTTTTTAGAATAAAGCATCACTCGATTCAGAGTAGTCCGAACTAATAACTCAGAATATACATCAGCACTTGTCATAGGCTACTACTCAGATGGACTATATCAGACGTTGGTAACTTAAATAGTTAAATAGAAGATTTAGGGCAATTCAGTACATGACTTCTTCGTCTGAGAATGTACCAGGGAGGGCCTAGATGGCATATGTAAGTTTTTTAATTAAAAACCCAACTTTCAGTAAGAAAAATGAAAGAATACACAATAGCAATAGAAAAACAGATGACATATATGTGGCATGGAATTGTGTAAGGTATTTCCCTTACAATTCTGTTGATATTCAAAAGAAACAATAAACCAAAAGGCATACAAGCTTCCAACCAATTCGTGAGGCTGGTAATCTCTCCCTACTCACTACGTCTCCAATAACAATCCTAAAGATCCTCTCTCACACTTACCCCCTACAAAATATATGCATCCCCTTCCCACTAACTGACTGTCGGGGATATATTCCCCTTTTTACCCTTCCTAATATATGTATTGATGATCGAGGCTTTACGAATTGCAGTTATAATCAGACATTGTATGCTGATTTAAGTAGCCATGCTTTGAAACAGCAAACTAAAATCAGTGAACTTGCCATATAGTATGTAATATAGTATATCAGCCAAAAGGTGACAAAAATTTGATGACATACAAGTAAATAGAAAGATTGGAAGATGAAGAAAGACCAATAGATGGTAGTGCAAAGAATCAAGTTGGAAAATTAAAAGCTACCTTTTCAAACAGACTGAGACAATCTTGGTTGTCGTCAAAATCAACTTTTGCCCAGTCAATGCCATCTTGAATATATTCCTGAAATATATTGTAAACTTCAACGTACAGCATAAAAAAAAGCTTGTCCCATAGGAAGCAAAAAAATGATACGAGAAACTTGTTATAGTTCCTTTCCCTTTCTATCAGCCCAACATATACACTTTGACTCTGGACATGATATACTATAATACCGATCAATAACCCAAATTTCAGAATTACTCATGTTACAGTTTACATTTTGCTATTGTTATGACCTGTTCCCCAGTAAGGGTCCACAATTCCATGATTTGGTAATTTTAATTTTGTGTTCCATTACAGTCGTTAGGTCATTTTAAGAAAGATGGTGCAGACAATTTTGGGTGAACGATAAGTAGATAAAAGCTTTGAGATTCTTCCCAAATTACATTCCTAAATTACACCAAAATATTACATTCAGATAATACCTACTCATTCATTAAAACTTAGACACATATTGACCCTCAAAAGCTTCTGAATTAGGAAGAAGAAAGTGGAGAAATGGCTGTTACATTTCAATGAAAAGTAATCACTTGAAATCATTTCAGCTTAATTGGAGCATAATCAACTGGACAGTTACCTCCTGCTCTAGCTTAAATAAATGACGATTGAAATGCTGCTGTAGTCTCTCATTTGCATAGTTAATGCAGAATTGTTCAAAACTATTCCTCTACAAAAGCAAGGAATAGGGGGAAAATATTAGGATAAAGATGCATACACATACGCATTAAGTGATTAGAGAGAGAGCAATTAAAAGTTTAAATGAGACATACCTCAAATGATTCAAAGCCATAGATATCAAGAATGCTGATGGATCTGCCAGTGCGTCTTTTGCCTACAGCAAGAGATTTGTTAATTTGTTCAACCAGCCACTCAAACAAACAAGCGTAAATTGACTTTGCCAAAGCATCTCTAGTGTCAATTGCCTGCAAATAACAAGAAAGACAAAAATGCAATTTGATGTGAGAGTTTTTACAAAGATCTACAAATAACAAGACAAAAATCTGCACAAACACCATGCCCAGGGGGTTGATGTGAGAGTTTTTACAAAGATAAAAGTCAAGTGCAGTCTTCCATAATTTGTCGGATGGTTGGAACAACACTATGTTATAATTAAGTATAAATTACTTAATAAGGTTTAAGCTCTATTTTGATTCCTAATCCACATCTGATGATACAAATGTATAACAATACAAGACTGACAAATCATAAATCCAAATGTGAGTGCATACCAATGAAACCAAAGCCAAAAAAACAAAACAAAAAAATAAGCACTGGTTATGTTCTTAATTGCACAACGCTCTGTGTGTATGGCATGGGCCTCAACAGATTTCAGTCGAATGGTCTGATCATTCCACCACAACTTTTCAGTATGACCTTTCCACTAAAATCACTCATCTTTGACATAGATCTAAAAATTGTTTGTCTGACAAAAATCTTTGTGAACAAATAGGAATTTAACAGTAGAGTTCTACTTGCAATTTGGAGTTCTAATTACAATTAAATCCAAGCTAAAACCGTTATTTATAAATAGTTATAAGTTATTACTTAAACATAACTTGAAGGTTATTACTTTAACAGTAGAGTTCTACTTGCAATTTTGAGTTCTAATTACAATTAAATCCAAGCTAAAACCATTATTTATAAATAGTTATAAGTTATTACTTAAACATAACTTGAAGATGAGGTGACTAACATGTAGTTTGCTGATAGAATTAGTTTCCCCCTTACTATCTATGTACCCTACACAATATAAATTAGGCAGTTTTCATGAACAAGTTTCTTGCCTGAGGTAAAGTAAGCTTTTGGACAATGCTGTCGTTCCCAACTCGCATTTTTCTAGTTGATAAAGCTAGTTTAAGCTCCTCAATCTCACATTCAATCAGTTTAGCAACAGTCTGTAAACCTGAAAACAGTAATCCAATAATAGCATAAAGCTTAAGATACACGTTACGTCAGAACATGAATAATTAAAAAGTACATAGTTACTTGCATTATATCATGCGAGTAAATACTGTAATTACATTACAAGTAGATGAATGATATTGTAAATCACTAGAATGGAAGAAACATGGAATAAAGAAAGCCATAGATGTAGTTCTAGAAATTGTTTTACCAATGATGAGAATTACTTCTTTGTTGAAAGCCTAAGATGACTTCCTCATGAAAATATCAATTTTTATTTAGGTACAGATAGGTATCTCTTTATTCTTCATGATATTAACCACAATTTTTATCCCACCTTTATTAATTTCAAAGATGGGAAGCTAAATTGACTTTAGTTGCTAGAACGAGAGCATTGTGCTCTCGTCCTTCCTAAACACTAGGCAGAACGATAACAATTCAAATTGCATTATCATTTGTTCATTTTGGTTGATCTGGTACTTAACTCTTTTATAGGTTATTTCACACAAATATTCATAGGCTACAAAAGCATCTCTTTGTCATTATTACTAGCATCAATATTATTTTCATGACAATTTAAACATCGGGTAGTCCTTACATAAGAATATAATTTGACACAGAGCATGAAGAAAGTATCCAGAGCGTGTCTTTCATGTTCAAATCCATGCTACAAACATATTTCACTTTTAGAAATTCTAACCTTCATCTTCCATGGCCTCCACATGATTCTCATTATCTATCACACTAAAGGAAACATTTCCCAGCCACAGCACAGCAGCAAGCATCGCAAATACACTGTGCTGATCTTCTTTGCTGATATGGACAACATCTAGTGCTTCCTGAGAAGTAATGACAGGCACGTTATAGCAAAATTTCTACTTCAAACACTTAAAGACTGAGTAGAACGGATCAAAATAGATAGTTGGCCAGGATGGATTTAATTATGAATTGAAAGAAATTACCATGACTATACGAAACTCTTCAGCATCATTTACTCTACTTATTGAAAAACAATTGCTCTGGCTGAGATATTTGTACTCTTCCGCTCTTCTCAAGTTCAGCCTCTCTGCACACCAAAGTTAAACCTAGGTGAGATGGTGCCATAGAAATGACAAGAAGATATCTAGCTGAAACAAGGGACACAAGTCTATACTTAGGGTGAGTTTACAGCTAGCTATCAAACTTATCAATCCATAAAACAATCAGAAAAGGCAATTTATAATAACAAGTAGATGAGAGAACTTAAAGAGTTCAACAAAGGACAATAGAACCTAACTAATTTTTCATTGTGCAGGAAATTTTCTGCAACGGAATAAAAGTTGGATCTTTTGTGCAGCCATACACCAGAGTAAATATCAGACATGTGAAATTGTAGCAAGGAGAGAATAAGAAGATATCCTAAAGAGAATTATAATTTATGGAACTTTTTCCATTGCTTGAATGTTTTGTATCGTATGTAATTTGTTTTAAAATTAAGAAAAAATTATAATTATTTCATTAAAAAAACTAATTATTTAATTATTTAAATTTAATATTTTTCTTTGAAAAAATTAACCACCCCCAAATGGTACAGGACACCACCACCCGATCGATCTATAGGGAAACACGCATCGTATGACCCAACTCCAGGGTTTATTTATTAAAAAAATTTCCACCGAATGTTCCAAAATTAGGACCAATATCCAATCCAATGCCTACCTAGCATTCAAGCCTTAACCACTCCGCCGTCCCTGGAGGTTGGAAAACCGCTTAAATTTGAAAAAAAGAAAAAATATATATATGACATGATCCTTTCTTAATTCGTATACAGTTTTAAATTTAAAAGCTGACCAAACATGAACCCCCCCGGGCCCCACCCCCAACCAAAAAACCAATCAAGAACAACTGCAATAAGACCACGAAAAGTAGCACTTCTCTAAATGTTAGCTAGCACATGCAACTCAAGACAAGACCACTGAAAAGAAACTAAGAAAACAAGTGATCCAATGCAATCCATATCAATATGAATAAATAAATGTTAAACAACGTGTAAACAATTATATAATGAGCATTATCTAATAGTTTACACATGTTTAACATTTATTCATAAGATATAAAAGAACTTCCCCATAACAAGCCAAAATAATGCCTACAAATATCTGCAAATCGGAAGAGCAGAGTTACCTTTAAGAGCAGGTGGAGCCCCACTACAAAGTTGATAAAAGATGTGGTATGACCTTTCTCCCTCTGTGCATTGGACAACTCTAGACTGTTGGAGAAATATATCATTCTCGAGTATTTAAAAAAAGAATCAATGCAGGCACATTCAAAGGGTAGACTAATAGATTTACCTTTTCAAGCAAAACTGTCCGGGGTTCATCAAGAGCAGCACAATCAAAGTCAGATTTACCATCTCAAATAAAATATCCATTGAAAACCAATGCAGAGTCCTAAATACAAGAAAGCTTACAAGTTTGAATATTTGCACCAGAAATTTTCCCAGTTTCACTAAAATGGATTTCTATCAATTTTCCCTGCAAATGTTAAATTCAACTTAAAAAAGGCTGTAGAACCTAAAATTGCAAGTAGAAAACCACTTTAATACAACACAACCAATGCAAGGAAATCAATGGCATGATATAGGAGCTTACAAAGCGGCTTGAGTTATCATTTCTCAATGTTTTTGCATTCCCAAAAGCTTCTAAGATAGGATTGGTCTTTAATATCTCATATTCTATTCCACTTCCACCGCCAAGGGCTGCCAAATATTGCATTGCTATCTTTGCTGTTTCAGTTTTTCCAGCTCCACTTTCACCGCTGAATATCAAGGCATTAAAAGGACATGAATGATATGGAGAAGAGAATATAAAATTGCCTTTATGCTATTCACACCACCCTCATGTTATTTTATGATACAAACTAATAGTCATATGGAAAACACAAATACCAAGCTACCGTTAGCTCCAAGAGACATACCACATGGTTGGTTGTATATTGTCTTATGTGATTTATCTGAATAACTGAATGGTGTAGCTTGTAAAGACAGAAGATATTATTATACTAGAACTTCAATTCATTGGGTCCTGAGCAAAACTATAATCTACTGCTAGAATAATGCATAAAATAACTTCCTTAGCTCTTTTAGATGAATGCTATGCTTATATGCTTGAGTAAAAAAGTAAAACTTGGAGAGAACGGCAAGGAATTAAAAGATAAAAGAAAAAACTGAGCAAAAGTGGAAAACGTGCACCAGCATTACCTTATTATAATTGATTGATTTACTTCATCTGAAAGGGGAAAAAAAGTCGGTAAGAAGCAGACAAAACAACAGCCTAAGCATAAATTGAACCTAATAAAAGATCAAGCACAACAGGAAACCTCGAATCATCTCTCTTATGGCTGTATCTGTGATGGCATAAACGTGCGGGCTCTGAACTGCTTTGCGCTTGTATGCTTCAATGTAATCATTTCCATACAAATCAACTTTCTTAAAAGGATTAATAGCAACCAGAACTGGCCCTGCTTTTGTCTGAAAATCAAACCCATGTCATTCCCATTAGAATAGCTTTTAAGCAGACCCTTGACTCACTATATAACAAATTTTCTGACACTCACGTATATAATATCTTGATTATATCTGTATTCAAGATCATATAACACTGAAGGCTCATTTAAATAGCTAAGTTGCATAAGATCATCAACACCATCAAGGATATCTGGATTTGCAGAAATCAAATTTTCAGCTTTCACCTTTAACACCTGCAAACATTCATATGGTATAGGCAATCAAATATCAATAAGCTTCATACAGCTAGAGTTTCTTACAATTTCAATTTGCTACCTTTCCATCAGTCAGTGAAACTACTGACTCTGTTCCTGTAGTTGACAGTATCTTTACAAGATCCCAATTCCCATTTGGAAGTTTAAACCAAGAATGAAGTATCTGAAATAGACAAGTTGAGCAAATAGGCCTTTAAATCAAACATTAGATATTTCAGTTAGAGGGGCCAACAGAATACAATATTCGTTTACAAGATTGTGATCAACTGAGAAACTCGCTGGTTCACATTAGCTTAGAAAACGAATGGCACATACAAGATCATATATGCAAGTGGGAGAGTTTTTTTACGTATCCATTGCAAATTAATGAAATAAAATGTCAGAAACACAATGAAACTGTAAGTTATAGGAGATGCATGAAGAAAACAGAAGTTAATAATGCCTGAAGTAACAAATACGGATGAATCTTTTAAGTGCATTTTCAGAAAGAGAGATCTAAATTGGAACTTGACAATAGAAAACGTAAAAGAGGGGTCAAGATACACAGCAATGTGATTATTATTGCTCGAAACAGCTTTGTTGTACGTGCAAAGGAACCATGGGTAATCGAAATGGGTAGGTAATGATAATTAGCTCATTGTGAGAATGCAGTCCAACACGTTCAGAAGAACATAATCCAAAAAGGAAATTGAAAGTCACTGTGTTTCAATTATTCCACTGTCTTCAACTGGCTTAACTATTTTTTTTGAAGCCTGGAAGAATGGAATGGAGATAATGAAACCTGTTTTTATTTGATATTCTCTTCTCCATAGTCAGCAAGAGAAAATTGATACACGGCACCAAAGGTCAACAAGAGAAGAGTCAAAGATAAAAAAATCAAAGATAGTTTAAGTTAGACATATCTTGAGCAACATGGTGTTAATCTCATTTTCTGGAAAGATTGTGCATTTGTTTACTATAACGGAGGAAAGAAGCAATTTAACTAATACAAATGAAGTTTGTATAACTCAGGATTAAGAAGCCAATCTTAAATTTGGGATGTGGGCTCTTATCTCACGCAACTAATTTGCTAATTCCACCAATGACAAAAACCCATGTTACATAATTTGCTCAAGTTTATTACAATTGTGAGCAATGTGTCACAAATAGAAAAGCTGACTTGAGTTGAAACCATAATGACCAAGATTGTAATGAAATTAAGTAGGTAGAAATTAGAATGTATATTTCCAGTAATGGTGAACTAAAAATAAAATCTCAGCCACCATTATACTCTGATTATAATAAATTTGAAAATCAAAGTATCAAATATACGACCCAAAATACCTTCCTTGGCGTGTAGGAGGATGTGTCACCCCACCTGTGTTCAATATGTGAAGACGATATTGAAGGTGAAGGTAAAGGCATAAAACCATCTTCTCCATCATCCAAGGTAGGTCTTTCTTCCACTGTTATAATATTGCAATTATATGGTGAGTCCTCATTCAGCTCGTCAATATTGTTCATACTGTATTGAAGTCGATTGACGGCATCATCTCCAGAAGCACCATTTTCACCATCAACTAACGAACTAGCTTCCATGTTTTTCACATTCCGATTATAAGGCTCTTCCAAAGCTTCAGCTGCTTGCGGAAACATGAACCGAGAATTAACTGGCATGGATTTTGTGGATTGCAATGAAATCATCACCTGGGATTTCCGAGACATATTCCTGAAAATTTATGCATAATAGCAAACTGAGCATTGGCAGGTGGCATAGTTATCAATATTGAGATAAAAAGATTACTTTTCAACACACAAAAAAAAGTATAATCAAACTTTAATAAGGTCCCACGCGAACTACTCATCTGACGAACTAAATGGCGGGGACCATGCTCTAAGATTAAGATGCAGATTCAACTGATCCTGGTTAGTAGGTCACCATTGACAAGTTCAACACCAAAAGAAATGTCAATTTCGAAATATCCTAAGCTAATACAGAAAGCAATAAGTTAGTTCGAATGAATTGTACCGATACAATGACTCGGATTTAACCCAAAAACCCTGAAATTAAAACTCTTCGATCCGTATCCTTAAATTCCTTAAAAGTTAACTAGCAATCAGAGCTAGAACTGCTTCTTCAATAGATCTTGTAGTCCAACCCACCCTTCGGTAGCTAAAGAAAAACCCCAAAATCGAAAAGTGAAGCTCAATAAAGAACATAACAAATGACTCCAAATTAGGAAACTGAAAACATTGAAATAGAGTTCAACCAAGCTTCAGCAGTCTGGCAAAACTAACAACACAATCAAAACAAAGAACATCATTCATTTCCACAGCAACCCACGACGAATCAAAAATTCATCCTCTTACCTTGAAAGAAACGAAAAGCAACAACAAGGGGAGTAATTGCTCCGAGCAGATTGGAGGCAAAGATCGAGTTCCAAGAACTAAGAAACGAGAAATCTGCTCAGAGGCTGAAAGAATTACAAAATTCAGGCAACAGAAGCTGGGAAATCCGAAGGAGGCAGCTGGAAGACTTGTGTGAGTGAAGAGAGATCGCTTCCAATGAGGCTTCAGAGAAACCCAGAAGCCATAGCCACAACCATGTAGGGTTTGTGGAAGAGAAAAATGAAGGAGTTGAGGTTGTGATTTGTGAAGGGCGATGAGAGGTTGTTTGGATTGCGAGAAAGTTTGAACAGAAAAATGGAAAGGAAAATCCAAAGCGTGTAGAGATGGAGCAGCTTTTTTGCTTTGCTTTGTTTTTTTTCTCTGCTTCACAGACACACAAATTTGCTTTTTTTTTTTTTTTTTTCAATTGAATTTGAATTTGATTCGTATTTCATTTTTTTCCTGCCCAATCAATTTTTTCTTTTTTTTTTGTGTCGGAGGAAATTTTATCCTGATGACGATTTTACCCTCCGAACTTTTGCGAACTTGACATTCGTGTCCTTAATGGATTGATTAGAAAGCACGGAATTGACTGATCTGAAACAAGGATGTTGGTCCAAGGCCGGATGATAAATTGTTTATTTCAAATATATATATAATTTATGTTAAATTTTTCTCAAAAAAAATATATATATGTTAAATTATATATTTAGTCCCTTTCGAGAAAGTTAGAATTCAGTCCCTATAATTTTAAAAGTTATAATTTCGTTCATATAATTTGATAAAACTTCATAGGTTAAATTATAAGTTTAGTCTCTAAATTTTGAAGTTTGTGTTTGTTTGATCTAAACTTTCAAAAGTGTCTAATAGGTCTATAAATTTTCAATTTTGTGTCTAATAGGTCTCTGAAAAATTCAAAATTTTAAAAATTAATTGATCTATTGGATATAAATTTGAATTTTATATCTAATGTAACCATAAATTTTCAATTTTGTGTCAGAGATTCGTGAATTTTAAAAAATTTGAAAGTTCATGGACTAAATTTGTAATTTTGAAAGTTTATGGACCAAATTGACACAAGTCTCAAAGTTCAGGGACTAAACTTGTAATTTAACCAACTGCGTAAATATTCTTTATCGTTAGAAGTCACTAATGGATTGAGTACGTAACAGTTAGTTATTCGTGTATTAATGAGGTGGTCTTTTGTATTTAGCTGACTGTGTGGATTAAGTAGCTGACTCAATAAAAAAACAAGTTGCCAATTTCCAACCTATTGTTTATAGTTAGCTACTTAACCAACACAGTCAACTAAATACAAAAGACTGATTCATTAATACGTTGATAATTAACTATTACGTACTCAATCTATTAGTGACTTCTAACGATAGGGACGAAATTCTACTTTTTAAAATCATGTAGACTCCAACTCTCTCAAAATTGTAGGGACTAAATTTATAATTTAACCTATAATTTATAATTTTATATTGTTTTTAAACATTTCCACATGTGTAATAATAAGAATTTGAAAGTGTGACCTCTTCAAAAAAGTAAGGATTTCTTAAGTCTTAATTAAATTGTTATCATATTGCACTTATAAAATTTGGTTAAATTGTCAGTTTGATGGCTATAGTTAGCCTTAATTTTAATTCCAACCTTGTAATTTGGGTTTAGTTTAAATTCTGTCTCTATAATTTTAAATTTTTTAATTTAATATCTATGATTTATTTAAATCTCGTAATCTGTTTTTGTACCATTTTTAATCCACCCTTTTATCTCTTAAAAAAAATCTTATTTCTAAGACAATCACTAAGACAAGGCTTAATGACACAACAAATTATGAAACTTTATCAAAAATTATAGATAAGTATAAGTCATTTAAACTGAATTGGTAATTTATCCAATAAATATTTAGGTTAATTTAATATTTAACCGCAATTTTTTAATATTCAATTATTGGTCTAATTTTTTTAGGCCAAAATAATTGAGCTTACACGTCATTACTTTTCATGAGCTTACAATTTTTTAATTTGTTTTTCATGTCATTAGTAAATGATTAGGTCCTATTTTTAATAACTTCTAAATTATTGGTTGATGAATTATCATCGCACCCCAACTCATGAAAAGGGTATTAATTAAATTTTAAGGAAAGTATTATGCCATCGTTTATTATTATTATTATTAAAAAGAACATTATACGAAAAACACACCCAAACGAAACCTTTTCTTTAACCGATGAATAATAAGTGCAAGTACAGCAAAATATTTTATAAATAACATGAGATTATTCTCCTCAAAATGTATTTTTGACTTACTTGAGTCATTTCTTACAAGGTGTGTTTGAATTTTCAACTTGTATTTGTGATATAATATTCTAAAAAAACCTACTTCATTTTGGTTATTCACCTTTTAGATGTTTTAATTGATTTTTAAAGCAAATATTTTATTTTATTTTATATACTCTACATAAATAACTATTTTATTCATTGTTGTTATATATCTTGTTATTTGTTTAACAAATCTTGTTTTATATACTCTACATAAATAACTACTTTATTCATTGTTATATATTTTGTTATTTGTTTAACAAATCTTGAATATGTTATAAAAGTTGAAACTTGTCCCACTACATTTATGATTTCAGACTCTTGTTCGTCTTCGTTATAAGTATAGAGGTGTAGATGATTCAAGTGTATATACATTGGGCCAAAAAGTAACAAACTACTTAAAAAAACAACACAAAAATAAAACTTTTTTTTTTTTTTGCAAGGGCCAAAAGCAAATTGTATGATCAAAACTAACCCGAACCAACAAAACTAACCATCAAACTTTTTATTTTTTTTTAGTTAACAAATGTAGGGTTGGAGTTGAACCTTTAGTCTCATTGAAGATAATAGGTGCTCATTCATTAAGGCATGCTTAAATTAGCAGCTAAAATAGTTGTATATACTCATTTAATCAGTTTTTTTTTTGTTTCCTTTCAAGTTGCACCCTAGTTCATCAAGTAGGTTAACAAACAAAAATATCATGTGAGACTTTGGTTAAATATTTATATTAAAAAAAACACAATAATAATAAGTAGCTTGGTTTTTTTTTTAGTTCCACGATAAGTGGAGATGGGAGATTTCAATCTTTGTTCTCTTGGTCGATAGCGTATGTCTTAACCAGTTGAGTTATACTCAAGTTGACAATAACTAGCTTGATTTATATAAAATATGAAAGAAAAAGTCCATAAGCTAAAGTGTAATTTTAAATGTCAAACTGAGCATAATTCAACTGGTATAAAGTGTATGTTCTCCACCAAGAGATCAGAGGTTCAAGTTCCCCCACCCTCACTTATTGTTGTACTAAAAAAAAGTGCAATTTTAAATCAAATGACCTAAATAAATTCCAACAACCAGTTGACGATGAAAACCGATTAACTGAAGTCGCATTTGATAACCATTTGGTTTTTTTATTTTTTAAAATTGTATATATTTCATCATCATTTCTCTATCATGAATTCATCTTTATTAAGAAAATATTTAAATTCTTAGTCAAATTCAAAAAACAAAAACAAGTTTTTGAAAACTACTTTTTTTAGTTTTCAAAACTTCACTTGATTTTTGAAAACATATATAAAAAGTATATAATAAAATAAGGAAATTCATAGGTGAAAGTAGTATTTATAGGCTTAATTTTCAAAAATCAAAAATAAAAAGCAAATAATTATCAAACAGACCCTAGTTGTCACAAATAAAGAGGGGGCAAAAGAGTACATTGATTGTTTTGATAATTTAAGAAATATGCAAACTTTGATACATTACATGACACAAATATCATCCAAATACAACACGACACACCATAATGTCTCCCTTGAAAAAAATTAAACTTTAAAAATTACTAACCCAAAATTCAACTTTAAAAATTACTGACCCTTACAATATACCATTAGATACGTAGCAATGTGTTATTTATCTAGTGCTTATCAATACAACCACTATATTGAATAATTTATCTGTCAATTAAGTTTAAAACTATATTTGACATGTGAACTTGAGTATAGGTTAGTGGATAAAGATATTTATTGCCTTTCTTGATATTAAAGTTTCAATCACCTACTCAAATAGTGTTGTACTTAAAATAAAAATAAATAAAAATAAAAACACATTTTTTTTTTAAAGTTCAACAATATGTAGGGTGGGAGGTTTTTAACCTTTGACATCTTGATATGGGTATATGCCCAAAAAGACCTATGTTTGATATGTGAATTTGTGTTTTATATATTGAACGTAACTCAGTTAGTTGAAAATTATAATTTCTACTAAAGGTGGTATGAGGTTCAAACCCTACCCCTCAACTATGTTAATTTTTTTTTAAAAAAAAGGAAGAAATTGACATATAGTACTAAACATTGGAGTTAATTTTAAATTAAAAACTCAGCTCATTGGCTAACTTGAGCATGGCTCGACAAATTAAGATGCTATGCATCTATCATGTTGGGAGTGCGACAAAAGTTCCATATTGGTTAGATAAAATCTCCATTATAATTGGGCATTATATTTTGGGTGATTCAAAAAATAAAACCATGAGAACTTATGTCCAAAGTGGACAATATCATACCAATATGAAGATATGTGGTGCTTCATGTGTCCCTAACATCATAAAGTTTAGATGTTTGAATCTTCATCCTCCTGTTGAAATTAAAAAATAATGTTCAATTACAAGTTTAGTCATTGAACTTTTAACGATGTGTTTATAGGTCTCTAAATTTTTTTAAAAAAAAACGGCTAATAGGTCATCGAACAATTTTATGTCTACCAAACCCTTGAATTTTTTGTATTGCAAGTCTATGACCTTGCAATTTTATACCCACTAGGTTTGTGAATTTTAAAAAAATGTCAAATGTAGCAAATACTTATTAGACACAAAATCAAAAGTTTATAAACATATTAAATAGTTGTGAACTTCAAATAAAAAAATTAAAAATTTATGACCTATTATATTAGATGCAACTATCAAAGTTCATCGATCATGCCAGTAATTATTATTAAGTTATGTTATAAATTTGGTCCCTATAATCTAAAGAAAGTTAAAGTTTAATCTCTATAGTTTTAAAAGTTAAAATTTTGTCCCTATAATTTAATAAATCATCATAAATAGGCATTGTTGTTAGAAGATTGAATGCATTACCATTAGAAGCCATCAACAAATTGAGTACGTGGCATGCTAGCTAACTGTCACTCACTCAATCAAATTCTAACTTTTTTTTTAAGACAGCACGAAATTCTAACTTTTAAGATCATAAGTATTAAATTCAGACTTTCTCCAAACTATAGGAATAAAATTTGTAATTTAACCTCGTTATTATTAATTATTAACAAAAATGTATATGGGGATTGGGGACTGTTTGGATCGGGGGACAACATTAGACTGAGACACTGGAGAAAACGTGAGGTAGCGTGTAATTTTGAATTGGCAGAATTGTATGATTTAAAGAAACATTTAAATGAGGAGTGGGCAAAATGGTCATTTCCGACAACAAAAATCGTCTTTATTATTTATTTTGAAGAAGAAGCGGGCGGTGAGGAAGGGAAAGCGAAAATCAAGGACGAAAACGTCAGCGTTTAATGAAGGGCGGCAGATAGTTTAAAATTAAAGGGTAAGATCCGGGCACACATTGCTTAGCGTGGAAGCGGGTGCAGATGATTATACCTCCCACAGGCCGGGCAACCATATGCTTCATTTTACTAATAATGAAATGAATGTAATGTGAAAATGTAGTGTTTCTAAAGCGTCACTTATGTCTGTCTCTTTTTTTTTTTTTTTTTTGAAAAATGTCAGTTTCCGACATGTCACGCTGACGTGGCCTCTTCTCTGATTATTATTTGCCCCCAATATCACTCCATTGGGTCCCACACATCAAAAAGTTGTATCTTGTAATATAATATAAAGATATAGCCTACACTCTTTCTTTCCTCCCATTGGGGATTTTAATAAATTAGTATTTTATTGTCAGTATTTTTAAGATTTATGATTTACTTACTTTATATTGTAACCGATGTTGTCTCTTATTGTTGGATTGTTGTGGGTGGAATTCTAGAATAATCATCGTACGTTATATTATGTTTGTTATGACATCAATTGATACGATCATGTGTAGATATATCTTGATACTAATAATCTAATTATAACTCAACTAGTTAAGGTATATATTATCGACTAAGAGATCAGAGGTTCGAATATTCATCTCTACGTGTTGAACTAATATATATATCTTGACAGGATATGATGAGTACACCTGATAAGGTAGAATAAGTATATTTTTGCAGAGCAAAATGAGGGTGGAGCTCAAAAGCTCATCTCACAATATATAGTCCAACTTTTGTTTTCTTTGAGTTCAACAAATGTGTGATGTGAGGATCGGACATTCAACCAAATGGAAGGTATATGGTGCAACTTAGAATACTACTTATTTCTGAAAATTGTTCACAACCGTTAGACTAGTGAACATTCGAATCCAAAAAGGTTGCTACGAGACGAGTTTAAATTTTACAAACTTATAAAGTTTCCCAATATGGAAGGAGTTTCTCTACTTAACAAATTATAATTTAGATCTAGTATAGTAAACCTTACTAGATCTCAATACTTACTATCCTAATTGGGATGTCATATATAAAAAAAGGATCGAGCACTTCTTGCCCAAACTTAAATATTGTAGTTTGAAGTAGTAGTGACAAAAATATTCAAAATTGTTGGTATCAAATTGAATATCCATCTAACAAGTATGCATACAATTGTTGTTCATTAGGGAGCAAGCTCCCTTGTTAGGAGTTATTGGCTTCCTCGCCCCCTCTAGCATTAAACAAGCATAAGCTCTTGTATATGATCTTACAATATTATAGAAATTTGTGTTTGTGGTCAACCGACCCTATTTTTAAAGATGTTTTTTTACCTTTAAAGCAACAATACTATTTTATCTAAGTCTATTTATTGTGTGATTTAAAAAAAAAAAAAAAAAAGGAACAATTCTTATGACGAGTTAGATAAGATCTACTATAGTTTTATAACACTTTAGTAGCATTAACATTCATTCTAATTGATAAGATATTGATGTATGCTTTTAATTTTTTTTTCCATTCTTTTTGTCCATAAAGGGATAACTTTTCAACACACAAATTAGATACTAAACAAAATTTCTTAGCCAAAGTATCTGCAATGAATGAGCAATTATAGATCTAATCTCAAAGAAAATCAAACTTTGATTTATTCTAGTAATAATTATAGAAAGAGAGTTAAATTGAAGTGATTCAGGAGTAGAAAGGACCCATATGTTTAAAGTGCATTTTGGTTTTTTTTTTTTTTCAATTAAAAAAATGGTTACATATATAAAATGTAGAACTTAGCATTATTTAATGAAGACAACCTACCTAAATTATGAGTCCAACTTGGTGGGGTTTATAAAATTAACAACCCATCTTTTTCTTTTTGCAAGTAGCTAAAATTTGATTGTCATCACAGCCCAATCAATGAAATATTAATAATAAAAAATAATAATCATCATCAAGTAGGAGTTTCAAAAGAAGTGCTACTCTTCTTGCAATTTGTTTTGATGGTTGATATTCTTTCAATAAAAATATAAGCAAATTACATTTATTGTTGTATGTTGACTAGTTCACATAATATCTTATTAATAAGTTAATTTAGAAAATATTTGGTTGGATTTCAAACACATATTTATTTTGTGATGCGACCATATTTTCAACCTTGAAAAAATTATATTTAAAACAAATATAAATTTTTGAACAGAAACTCAACCAAACCGTGATTTGATAATTGTTGTTTGAAAGTTGTTTTTCAGAAACAACTATCTTAAGCTGTCTCTAGAAGACTAGATGGTTGTTTAATTGTACTACGAATTTGATTTCCAAACTCATTTAGAGACTAATATGATATAAGCTTAAATATAGGCCGGCATTTAAATTTTAAGGGTGTATTTAAACAAGTCATTAAACCTTAAAAAATGTCCAATCAATCGACCTGTTAGACTTATTTTAACAAAAAGATAGTTCACATGTCAGTCACTTTTTACGTGTGGAATACTTCTTAAAGTTCAGAGGTCTATTAGACAAAGTAAATTAGATATGAGACCAATAAGATACTTTTTAGAGTTTAGAAGTCTATTAGACACAAAATTAAAAGTTTGAAGAATCCATTAATTCTATTTTAAGTGAAGAGATCTATTAAACACAGTCTCGAAAGTTCAAAGGTAAAACTCATAATTCGGTCATAAAATAAATATGAAGACGTATAAGCCACAAGTAAATAAAAAGAAGAAAAGAGAGGGAGAGAGAGAGAGGTGTAATAAAAATGCAAAGAAAAGATGTTAAAGAAGAGAGAGAGTTGAATGTGAATAGAAGGTTTGATTTGGAACCCCACATTATTTGGTTGGTCTAGTGGGTTCCAAGTGTCATGTTTATTTCTTCAAAAAAAAAAAAGTGTCATATTTATATGTTAGAGAGATAGAGAGAGAGAGATTGGGAAAGGGTACAAAATATGATTGATTATTTATGAGAGGATGCAATGAAGTATGGTATTTTTAAGATGGGAATTTGACAAATTGGCTTACAACAAAAATAAATGGACCCACAAAAAATAAAATTTGAAAGTGACAACTTACGACTTAGACTTAGACCCTTTGCCCTTTTTGCCTTGGTTCTTGCACAACTTCAAATGCACTCCCCATCCCAACAAAATTCCCTCTCTCTCAACATTTTCAGGCGGGAAGTTTCTCATTTTCAAATCACAAACTTTCGACCATCACGTGCATTCAAATATTATTCAAACATTTCTCCAAATTTGTCTGGATCGTTCTCGTTTGGACTTTGGAGTATTGAATTCGAAAAATATATTAGGTCGCGTGATTTGAGTTTGATATCATTGTGCCATATTAGAAGTGCGTAGATTAGACTTACAGTGAGTTCGACTTTCTAACTCTATCATGAATGCATAGACATAGAACTAATAGCTACTATTCAAGCCTCCCTCCCTCTGTCACATAGCTTTCCTAATTTTAGATTTTCTAAATTTCACCATAAGCGCAATTTTCATAAATTCAGATTTCCTAAACTTTGTTTCTAAACCATAAGAATTATTAAACTTAGGCTTAAAAGATTGAACTTATGCTCCAAATACTCTCTTAGGTTCCTATTATCTATGCTGTAAAGGAAAAAAAAGTAAGTTGTTAAAGTTACTCCTATACTTAATATCTTATCGTAGAGGATAGTCTTAAAAAAAGTCATATAAATGTTTCATTTGGAGAGAACAACTTTTATGATATTACTAACTAAAAAAGAAAAAGGAAAAAAAGAAGATGATGCTGTGCTTTAAAAAATCAAGGATAAGTAACAAAGTATTATCGCTACATTTTAATTCAAGTGGAGAGGAAAATTAAGAAGAGTATCATGTCCTATAAATAGTAAAAACTAAAATGAATTCTTATACCACATCAAATCATTCAAGTTTGCAAAAAAAAAAAAAAAAAGTATAGAAATTCAAAAGAGAGAAACAAACATTTAAAAGAAAATGGAAAAAAGAAAACTTGCTACAAAAAAGTGTCAATTATCCACACACAATTGTAACAACAAAAATGAAATGACTTTATAAAAAAAAATGGAAAAATACATTACATGCAGAAGAAGTAAGCTTTTGAAAAGTGGAAGAGTCAGTCCTATCATCTTCAAGAGACATACATAACATTATAAGGTCCAATTAGGCATTTGGGCTGAGTTGGAATTGGACCAAACTCATCACATGCATTAGAAAAAAAAAAAAAAGGAAGAAGTAGAAGAAGAATAATCTATAGAAAAAGAAAAGGGTAGGGCATGAATGTTCCCATGTGTTTATTTTCCCCATAATCCACTATCAATTTTTAAATATTTTTTTTTCCAAAAAGTGAAAATAAAGAGGGAGCTATGTGGCATTGGAAAGAAATATTGTAGTTCCAAAAAAATAATAATCTAAAATTATGACCGCTCTAAAATTATTTGTAAAAATAAGGTTAAATTATAAAAAATACTTCGAAATTTTGTGCTTTGTTTAAAAAGTACCCCTAAAATTCTAATGGATTTTTCACTTTAAGGGTAGTTTTGTAACGTTTATGAAAGATCAAGGGTAATATTGCAACTTTTGAAAGAATAGAAGTATTTTTTAAACAAATGACAAAGTTCGGGAGCATTTTTTATAATCTGGCCTAAAAATAATGATGGTTCTTAAATTATTTAGGTTAGAGTTGCGTGGGTAAGAGGTGAATTCTAGTTTGTCAATTTCAAAACTTGTTTGTTGAACAAGCAATTTAGGTCTGACCTAAATAAGTGAACCTAGAAGAATTTGTATATGACTTCCAATCTAACTCAATTGCTGACAACCACATTTTTCTAAATACTTTCAAAACAAATATATATATATATTAGTAATAAAAAAAAATGCAAGGGATTGTGGTGGGCAAGAAGGCAAACCAAACCACATTAAAATTCAATTATTAAAGCTCATGGCTTGCTAAGTGTGCAAATGTCTCCTTTAACCTTTTTGGGTTTTGAAAAAGGGAGTTTAGATAACAGATTCATATCTATTTATGCCTTTTTTCTGTCCTTTAAAAAGCTTTTCTGCTTTTAAAGCTGATTGGAATTGTTTTCAGAGTTTGTATATCCCCAATGAAATTACCCCACTGTCCCCAACTTTTTTCATTCTTTTTTCTATATTATTATGCACCAAGTGAGATTGCTGCAAAGGAAAAAGAAAGGGGCCTTGTTAACTGATGTAGAATTGTAAAGCTGCAAAGGAAAAAAAATGGCAGTACTATTCTAGTACATGATAATTAAAGTCATACTGATTCATTATTATATGTTAATAATTTTAGTTGGTGAAATTTTAGTATAGAATATTTTAGTACTAGGAAAATTTTCTTCCATGGCAACAAACTCAGGCTTTTAATACAAAGTTATGGTTAAGAAGTAATTTAAATATATACATTTTTTTTGAGTTCAACAATAAGTGGAGTAGTGAGATTTGAACCTTTCATCTTTTGGTCGAAGGTATATGATTTAACCAGTTGAGCTATACTCAGGTTGACAGAAATAATTTAAATACTAGTAAAGATAAAGTTGTGATTATCGTCGATGATAAGAGTTAAATAATCAACAATGTATGATTAATAAATAAAAAAGTGATTGAGATAAACTAATGTATGCCATTGTTAGTAATTAGGCCCCGTTTGATGATAATCATTTAGTTTTTGAAAATTAAGTCTATAAATACTACTTTCGCTTATGGATTTTCTTGTTTTATCATCTGTAATTTCAAAAGTTAAGTAAGTTTTGTAAATTAAAAAAAAAATAGTATGACCCTGTTTGATAAACTAATGTATGTCATTGTTAGTAATTATGACTATATTTGAAAATTAAGTCTATAAATACTACTACCACATATGAGTTTCCTGATTTTGTCATCTATTTGTTTTCAAAAGCCAAGTTAAATTTTGTGAACTAAAAAAAAAAGTTTTTAATACCTTGTTTTTGTTTTTGAAATTTAGCTAACAACTCATATGTTTTCTTAAGAAAGATGACACACATTGTCGAGAAATGATGAGAAAACAAGCACAATTTTCAAAAACCAAAAACTAAACAGTTATCAAACGAGACCTAATTTATTCCATCTAGACCTACCCCTAATTTGTGTAATTATCACTTTATTATTATTATTATTATTATTTATTATTATTATTTTTTTGAAATCACATCTAAAGTTGTAGTATTTGTCCCTAAATAATAAAATAAGGGATGTCTATTCTATTCTTTATTTTTTATTTTTTAGATTCAATAAGGGATGTCTATGGTTAACTAAATAGAAAACAAAACAATTATATTTGTACCCAAGTCCAAACAAAACAATTCACATTTAAAGACAAAATTTCAATTTTTTTTTCAAATTAGAACTTTAGAAAACAAGAGACGATAAATGATTAGCAAAGCACATTTCTGCTTATCTTTTCTCAAAAGAATAGAAAACATGAAATAATTAAACATACTTCTTTTTTAAAAAATAAAAAATAAGAAACAAAAATGAGAGTTAATCCATATCCCAACTTAGAAATCAAAGTTTGACAGGCCAACTTGACCCAACACGCCAATCTTTTAGATTGGATACAAATCAACATTTTGGACTTCGGGTTGACCCACGGGCCAATATGTGTTGGCCCAAATCAGGCCCAATCGAATGGACCGAAACAAATATAGTCTCATTGGACAAGCTCCAAAAGGCCCAACCCATAATCCAACCCAAATCCCAACTCGTTTACCTCAAAAGTCATTTCACAGTGTCCTCTGTCATTCCACAAGGCTGGCTCAAAAATGCTGATGAAAGCTCTTGCAAGGAAAAAATAAAAAACACATATCAAAAAGACTCAACAAATGGAAATCTAAAAATGCTTTAGTTTACTTTCCTCACTTTTGTTCTATAACAAATGAAAATTCAGACCAGAATGACAAAATATGGTATTTCACTGCACAAAAAGAAAAGTGAACAGAAATCAAGATCAAAGAAGGGCCTACTATGATTAGTGACAATTCATTCAGATCTCCATTTGTCTATCAGTATCTTTAAGTTAGAAATTCCAAAGGAAACTGACTCACCGTATCATACTACGCCAACAGATGCGTGATGTTCGATGCTTTCGTCCGGGCTAGATTGTCTCTTCACTGAAATAATAGGAAAGTAGTGTTTGAATTAGTTGGAGGAGAATGTAGATGTACAAACAGCTACTTTTGGAAGAACTCTAATCTAATCTCTATAGTGTATGCATCTTTTTGGCTATTATATGTTGGTCAATGGAACACTCAGCCAAGTCATTTCATTTCACCTTTCAGAGAAGAGAGATTTTGTATTGCAAGTAATGTAGCAAAATTTAGTACATTGTTAGTGATAAGTGTAGACCATGGAAACTCTTGGAGAGAGATTTTTGTCAAGATAAGGACTCAAGTATCTCGAGGTTTCACCACGAAAATTTTGCAAGAGTTTTTGCCTCTTCGAAACAATAAGTTTCAAAATCTTCCAGGAATGCAGTGGGGTTTTTCTCTAAAAACTACGAAAGTTCCACCGTATATAGTTTGGGATTCAATTGCAGAGAAGGTCAATCAATGCATCTGATTCTTTTTTCTACATCTCAACCCTGCTATATCCTGGATCTTTCAGAACCTCTCTATCTGTCATCCCCTTTCTTATCTTTGCAGCATCTTCCCAACTATTCCCTTCAGAATAAACCTTTGACAATAATACATAGGCTGCATCATTTTGGGGAGCCAATGAAAGTAATTTTTCAGCAGTCCATTGCCCCAGTTCTCTATTCCCATAGATCCTACATCCACTGAGCAAAGATCTCAATATGGCAGGCCAAGGTGGAAACGGCATCGACTCAATTACATACCGAGCATCATAAAGGAATCCATTCCTTGACAGCATGTCGACTAAGCAACCGAAATTGTCACGAGATGGTGTGATATTATAATCCAACTCCATAGTTTGAAACAGAGAACGACCTTGTTCTATAAGACCTATGTGACCACAGGCTGAAATGACTGAGACAAATGTGGCTTGACTAGGCTGTAGATTAGCTATCCTCATTTTCTCAAAAATTTGGATCGCTTGCCAAGCAAGACCATGATGAGCATAGGCCATGATCATAGAATTATATACAATAATGTCATTGGACCGACATGACTGTTCGAATGCTTGCCGTGCACTTTCTATATCCCCACATTTTGCATAGGCATCTATAATTGCACTAGCAACGTGCATATGGATGCCAAATCCCATCTTTTCGACAAGCAAATGAATTGCCTTTGTTTGGTGATAAGCAGCCTCACTAGAGCAGGCGTTCAATATGCTGCCAAAAATAAACTCGTCGGGCTTCTCGTCAGATTCCATTAGAATATTCAGAAACATAATGGCTTCATATGTATGATTTTGGTGAACCAAGGCAGATATCACAGCTCCCCAGGTTGCGATATCTACACTCTCAAGTTGATTAAAGATATCAAAGGAACTTTCAAGGAGTCCTGTTATGATGTAACATTTTATCAATGAACAGGAAACATACTTGTCAGAACCATAACCAGCCTTCAATGAAGCACAATGAAGTTGTTTGCACATCCATGGATTCTCAGATTTGCAGGTAGTCTCTATAATGATGGAGTAAGTATACTCATTTGCTTCAACACCAATTCTCCATAGACTGGAAAAGGTCCTGAAGGCTTCCATGTAAGAAGAATTCATACTATATGCCAGAATTAACTGATTCCAAGCAGATAAAGGTTTAAAAACTACAGAGTCAAATACTGAGAGTACCATCTCCATTAACCCACATTGAGAAAACATGCTAATTATTGAGTTCAGCACACTAGGTTCATCAAGAAAACCCAAATGTACTGCAAGAGAAAAGAACTGAAACCCAAGTTTGTAATCAAGTAGCATCCCACATTGCCGAAACAAGGCCGAGAAAGTGATATGGTTAGGCTTCATGCCTTCTAGCATAAATTCACCAAAAAAGTCCATGATTTCTTTCGCATCAGTTTCATCGGAGAAGCCTCCAAATATGGTATTCCATGATATAATGTCTCTGCTTTGCATACAGTCAAAGGTTTTCAGAGCAGAGTTCTTACTGCCATTTGTGAAGTACATATCCATGAGAGCATTCATTGCCGTGGTGGATGTCAATCCACATCGAAGGATGAATCCATGAAGCTCTTTACCGGAGCCCAAATCCCGAATGATCGAGCATGCTTTGAGAGCACTAACAATCGTGAACTTGTCCATCTTCATACCCTTGCTATTCAACAAAGATACAGCACTCAGAGCTTCCAAGCCAAAACCACAGTTAGTATAGCCTCCAATCATGGCATTCCAACAACCAACATCTACTCTCTCCATCCATTCAAAAACCATCTCAGCTGAAGCAATATCCCCAAGCCTTGCATACATGCTCAAAGTTGAACCACCAAGAAAGACATTCTGCTCTATCCCAAGTTTCCAAGAAAGACAATGAACACTCGAACCGAATCTGCAGGCTCCAACATCCGCACACACCTTCATCAAACTACCAACAGTAAACTCATTAGGCATCAACCCATCTCTCATCATGTCCAAAAAAGTCTCCAAGCACAATTCAGACTCGCCATTCTCAGCCGAACCCGACATGATCAAACTCCAAGATACTACATTTCTCTGAGGCATTTCTTCAAACACCTTAAAGCCTTCACACATAAACCCACATTTGCAGTACATTTTGATCAGATTATTCATGGAGAAAGTATCATAAGTGAACCCCAACTTACACATATGACCATGAATTTGAGCACCAACAATGCATGATTTTGCATTTTCAGAGAGAGAAAGAGCAGTGGCAATGGTTGTAGGGTCTCTACCAACTGAGATATTACAAGAATAAGATAAGAAGCGTTCAAACAATGGATGGAAATTACGGGCTCTGTTAGCTAAGAAAACTAAGCCACTTCCTAATGCTGAAGTCTTCATGTCATTGAGGTCAAATTCAAGTTAGCATCATATGGTGGGTAATGGAGATTTCAAGACTTTTGAGTTTTTCTTGAAGATGGGTGATTGAAATCAACAAACAGGGAATGATGTTTAAGTGTGACCCAAAAGAATGCCTAAACCATTGAAAAGAAAAACACTTGGCTGATCCAAATTCATAGGTTTTGTTCATCACTTGCTTTCCTCTCTCTCTGCCCAGGTTTGAGGATCTCAACTCAAACGCCACAATGAAACTGTCTCTTAATAAGAATCGGATGTAAATAAAAAATATATATATATCTGCCTTTAATAATCATTAAAAACAAAAGCAAAATACTTATATAATTTCTTACTCCTATATCCAATAGTATAAAAATGTCAGTCACATTGTAGCGGTTCCATCGAATAATTAACAGCTTTCAAAATTTTGGTCGGATTGGAAAAACACTATTTCTAGCAAATTACAACTAGCAGGGTCAAAACGTATATATTATTCGAATTTAATAATATGGTAATGATATCATAAATTGCCCCTATAGCTCAGTGGTAGAGCGTCAGTCTTGTAAACTGAAGGTCTGTAGTTCGATCCTGCATGGGGGCATTTTTCATTTTAGTGGAAGTAGAATAACTCTGTCTTTTAATTTTCAATTTTTTTTCAATAATATTTAGGTTTTTCTTTTCTTTTCTTTTCTTTTTCAGCAATATTTAGTGACGTTATAGAATCACAAATAAGGTTTTTCTTTTCTTTTATGCAAAAAGTCTGTTTGGTACTATAATTTTTTAAACCAATTTCCAAACACAAAATAAACAGAAATAGTGCTATATCGTTTTACATGTATTTTGTCTTTGTTTAATGTTTAGGTCAAATCATTTCATTAAAAAAATGTTTTAAGTTAGATATATAACATGGTGGTCCCTAATCTTTTAGGGAATTGTCAATTTTACCTTTAATGTATTAATTAATATTTGTTATTTTTCTCCAAAAAGTTGACATATTATTTAATTATTATTTTATTAACATCTTTGAATACTTGGACATATGGGTGAATTATAAAACTGAAATTTAACTAATTTTTTAAAATGTTAAATTATTATTTATATAAATAACATTCATGTTTAATAAAGTAGATTGTTATGATTTTACTTTTATAAATTTAATATTTTTTATTTTCTAATTATAATTATTTGAATTCTTTTAGACCATCTTAAATATTTAATCTTGCAATTACATTCTATTTTTAAAATCTTGAGATTTTATAAATTATATTTTAAACTCAAATGGTTAATGTAGGCCATAACCGTTTGGTTTTTAAAAATTAAGCCTATAAATACTACTTCTACCAACGAGTTTTTTTTATTTTATTTTATTTTTTATTATTTTTTTATTTTTTATATCTACCTTTTACGTATGTTTTTAAAAACCAAGCTAAGTTTTGAAAACTAAAAAAAGTAGGCCCTGTTTGATAACCATTTTATTTTTGGTTTTTTGTTTTTGAAAATTAAGCCTATAAATACTACTCACATCCATGGATCTACTTGTTTTGTTATCTACCTTTTACCTATGTTTTCAAAAACCAAACCATGTTTTGAAAACTAAAAAAAGTAGTTTTCAAAAACTTGTTTTTGTTTTTCGAATTTGGCTAAGAATTCAAATGTGTCCTAAAGGGAGATGAAAACTATTGTACAGAAATTTGGAGAAAACAAACTTGATTTTCAAAAACCCAAAATAAAAAACCAAATGGTTATCAAACGGGGCCTTAGTTTTCAAAAACTTGTTTTTGTTTTTTGGAATTTAGCTAAGAATTCAAATCTTTTGAAAGATGAAATCGATAAATGATGAACAAGCACAATTTTCAAAAATAAAAAATTAAAAACTAAAGTCTCGCTTGATAACTATTGGATTTTTAATTTTGGTTTTTGAAAAGTAAACATATAAAAACTACTTCCACGTTCCACCTATGAGTTCCCTTGTTTTGTTATTTACTTTTTACATGTGTTTTAAAAAATCAGGCCAAGTTTTCTTTTTTTAAAAAAAAACGTTTTCAAAAAGTAGTTGTTGTTTTTGGAATTTGACTAAGAATTCAAATATTAGATAAAACTCATGGTACATAAAGAATGAGAAAACAAGTACAATTTTAAAAAACTAAATGATAATCAAACGGAGCCCAAATGATTAGCCTTAGTTTTTAAATTTCGAAATTCAATCTTTTTAAATTTCAAATTGTTATTTTTGTTTATGGCATTGCAATCTTGTTTTAACTTTAAGATATTAGTAGTTATAATTTATATATTATTAACTTAAAAAAAAAATTATTTAGTTAGGTTCAGTTTTGGTAAGTTTTGTCAATTTGGATCGATATGGGTCGGACGGTCAATTTGATTCTCAAAAAATCATTTTAATGCCAATTTTGATTTTTCCAACAAAATGGATCCATTTAAAAAACGTGACTAAAGACCAATTTTTGTGGACGAAAACACAAGCAACCAAATTTTACAACGGTCAATTTTTTAGAGAAATTCAAAACATTTATTATTTCAACAAATTATAGGAAAATTACAGAGGAAAATAATATATATGTTATTAGAACAAACAAATAAATGTACAAAGTATCATCAAAATAGAAGATCGAATTATGATTTTGTAAAGATCCATATGATTCCATGCACTATATCACTAATACAACATCATAATCCTAAACACACAAGCTACAAGAGGTAAAAAAGAAAACCTTTAAAAAAAAATAGTTGTCCAAATTTACTACTAAAAAAAAATAAAATTATTGGTTATATTATATGTTTAGTTCCTCAACTTTCGTGTTCGTGTCAAATAGGTCTCTAAATTTTAAAAATGTCAAATCAGTTCTCGAACTTTCAATTTTGTATCTAATAGGTCCCTGACATATTTATTATTTTTTTAAATTAATAAATCTATTGAGATAAAATTGAAATTTGTATTTAATACGACATTAAACTTTCAATTTTGTGTTCAATATATTCGTAAATTTTAATAAATGTCGAATAAGTCAAAGACCTACACCTACAATTAGACACAAACTCAAAGTTTAAAAACGTATTAAACATTCTTTAAAGTTCATAGAACTACATTTTTTAAAATTCAGAGACCTATTTGACACAGACCAAAAAGTTGCAGGACGGAACTTATAATTTAGGTTAAATTATAAGTTTAGTCCCTAAACTTTGAGATTTGTATCTATTTAGTCTTTAAACTTTTAAAAGTGTCTAATAAGTCTCTGACAAATTTAAAACTTTTAAAAATTAATTGATCGATTAGATATAAATTTGAATTTTATGTCTAATGAAACCCTAAAATTTTAATTATGTTTAGTAGATCCATTAATTTTAAAAATTCAAAGACTAAATATGTAATTTTAAAAGTTTAGAGACGAAATTTATACAAACTTCAAAATTTATGGATTAAAAGTGTAATTTAACCTATAATTAAACTAACATTATTTGAAAATTTGGAAATTGGTTGAGTCCAAAGTCCAAACAAACAAACCCCGAGACCAAGGGTTTGGTTTTTCAAACAGCTAAGATAGATGTTGATTCAATTGAATTCAATCAAAAGACTTGGGTAGATGGAAGTCTTCTGCTAAAAGCAGTTTCAGTTTAAACACTTGAAATCATATGCTTTAAAAGCAGCAGGTCATTTCAGTAGTTATGCTAAAACCACCCACTTGTCTCCCTCTTCATTCTAGAGAGAGTAAGAGAAAACTAGCACAGCACTCCTTAAAAGTTGCCATTAACAACACCAGCTCAGTTTGTTTTGAAGTAAGGAGGCAACGTCATGTCACCAACAAAAACCTGAAAATTTGTACCAATCTTCTCCATGGATATGTTCCACAAAAGCTTTACACTCTAACAGGTATCAATGGCCATCATGCATATACAAGAACATGCTCTGTTCATGGAGAAGAATTTTCAAGAAACACATTGAAATGTGCTTCTTTTGCTTTTCCATGGTTAGCTAATAGTGTGCTTGAAATAATTTCGACTCGATGAAATGTACTTTTAACCCGCCAAAAGCGTTTAAGCATATGGTTAAATTACAAATTTAGTCACAGAGCTTTCCAGTTAAATTACAAATTTAGTCACAGAGCTTTCCAGTTAAATTACAAATTTAGTCACAGAGCTTTCCAGTTTGTGTCTAAACACTTTTTAAACTTCAGAGACCTATCGAATACAAAATTGAATTTTCAAAAACCTATTAGACACTTTTTAAAGTTTAGAGACTCAATAGACAAAAACGCGAAAGTTCAGGTACTAAACTTTTACTCAAATTCACTCTTAATGTAGTGTAAAATGAATATGAATACATTGCTGTTAGCTTGTCAGACTTCGATCGGTCGAGATTACTGACAAGAAACTGCATTTGATGACTACATTTTCGAGTGGATGTAGGGGGAGGATGAGGAAGAAACAGAGATAATCGGCCATAACAATGTTGTTGACACTGCAACAGCTTACAAGAATCGATAAAATGGAGGTAAAATCCGTTTGTAATTCCCATGTACAGTAAGAGAAGAACAAGGTTAATGAAGAAGAGAGAGCAATTTTGAAAGAAAACAATGGGATTTTTATTCACATCAGAGCAACCCCAGAAACAATCCACTGACATAAGAAGACAAACACCATTATTGTCACGCCAACAAATTCTAAGAATCACTAAGAATACAAATGGAATTCTTTAGAAAAACAGACGTCTTACAGAGAGAGATTGGAGCTTCCATGGAAGAAGAAGATGGAGATGAAGAAGTTTCAGAATCGTCTCCAATGGTGGCCACTCCAACAAACAAGCCGATTCCGGCCAGAAGCCAAAGCTCCGATTCAAAGTTCAAGAAATTCGCCCGCAATTTTGAAGAATTTGATCGTTTTCAAGCTCAGCCCTGTTCGAGTTCTTCTTGTTCTGTTCTTTTTTTCCCCTCGGAAGATCCATTTCTACAAACTTCGATGAATTATCTCGGTGTAATGTAATGAAATGAATCGTTAATTTCCGGTACCGATTTGAGGCTTCGAATCGGGATGATAATTGCTGAATGAACCTGAATCCTCTTATCACTCTCATTAGACGAAAAAAACCCTAAAATCTTTCTAGCAATTTCAGACCCTAAAATGAAATTCGACCTAAGAATTGTGATTCCAAGCAAGCAGACACCCTAGAATCCTACATTCCCACTAAAATTACCTTTTAGCTGCACACAAGAAAGCAGTTGACACACAGATATTTGTACAAAATACGATGAATAATAATATCTCCCACCATCGCTTCAATCATCTGTAGAGAGTTCCTAAGATCATCAGCGAGGGTCATCTTCCCGCCGGCCGGAACCACCGCCGCCGGACAAGGACGCCAGTAAATTCAGATGACCGGGAAGGTAATTCCCCACTCTCGCCGCCGACGCCTCTCTAATCGGCTGCTGCTGTTGGGCAAACAACGACGCCTGCTGAGAAATCCCCTGTTGAACCACCATCTCCGATGGAGCGGCGGCGAAGCTCCAGACCTGCCCGTAATCCGGTCTGGCCGGAATCGCCCAGTACCCACTCGGCCCCGTCGGACCCACTATGGACCCAACCGCCGGACCCACTCCCAACCCGTCGTCCTTACCGCCGTCGTCGTCGGACCTGACGCGCTTGCCGAGAATAAACGGCGTTGGGCTGGACAGAGCCTGGGGGCGAGAGAGGGAGAGAGTGGAAGTAGTGGAAGAAGGGGAAGAGAGAGAGGTGGAGCCGCCATTTCCTCTGACGGAGAGAGAGACGGAGGAGAAATTAGCGGGAGTGGTGCCGGTGCCGGTAGCGGCGATAATGGAGGGCTCGGCTTGGCGGAGGAGCCACTCGATGGTTTGGCCGTCGGATTTATGACCGAGTTCTCGAGTCAGCTGGAAGACTCGAGCGGCGCAGATGATGGGCATACGGATGCGGCGGCCACGGCCGTCGACCTTGCTGTGGCGGTCCTTGGAGGGGGGCTTCTTGACTACGAGGGCTCCGTTGGAAGAGGACTGATTCTTGTTGTGGGTGTCGATGGTGGCGGCATTGGAGACGCCATTAGCGTTGTTGCCAGTTTCTGAATTTGACATGAAGAAGAAGAAGGGGGGTTTGTGTCTTTCTTTTTTTTTTTTTTTTTTTTCCGTGATTGATGTGGGAGTGAAGAAGAGAAGGGATAGAAGTTAGAAGGAGGTAGCAATGGCTGCCATTGCTGATGGTAGAGAGAGAGAGAAGAAGAAGAAAGAGAGGGTTTTGTTAAAGGGAGGGGTAATTTGGGAAGAAGATAGGGCTAATGATTGAGCGAGGCAGGAGCTGGTGGAGACAGGAGGAAGGCACATGGGTGGTGGGGTCCACTATTCATATCCCCACAGCTCATACACTCACACACAAACACTCTCTCTCCCCACTCTCTTTCTTCTGCGCTTCACCCCCACGCGCTTAGTATTTTAGGTTCATTTGGTAAATTTGGTCACAAGTTTTTGTTGTTTTAAAAATCAATTTATATTCCTAAATTTTGGAGATGTAACAATTAAAACTTCAAACTAATCGTCGTATCAATTTGAATCTTAAATTTTCATAATTGAATCAATTTAGATATTTTATTTGTGACTTTTAGTTATTTTTAATTGATTCAATCTAAAATCACTTATAAACAGTTATTTTTCTCTCAAAATCCTGCCAAAGTAGCAAAAAAAATTATCACGTGATCCTTTTTAAATAAGTAGATAAGAAAAAAAGAAGATGAAAAGCCGCTCATATTAATGAAAAACCACTACTATCTATTTGATTCCAACATTTCTCTCTAATTTATGTTAATCCATGCATTTCAAGAAATCTTATACACGTGTAAAAGTTATGCATTAACAATTTAAAAACGAAATTTTAACAAAAAGCCTAAATTGATTCAATTATGAAAGTTTAGGGCTTACATTGATACAATTATGAGTTTGAGGTTTTAAGTGATACAACCCCCAAAGTTTATGGGTGTAAATTGATATTTTTCCTTTTTTTTTTTTTTTTTTTAATTTAGTTACTCTGTATAGTTTGAACTTAGTTTCAATTTGGTCGATATAGTTTTAAACCTTTTAATTTGGCCTATTTCGTTTAGGAAAATCTCATAAACTCATTGTTAGTGTTACAAGTTGTTGTCGTGTTTCATTTCATATATGTGACATGCTTTCTATTGATGTGATAATGAACTGGTATTTTTATATCTTGGTTGAATGTGTTACCAGGCTCCATTTGGTAATGTTCTTGTTTCCCTTTTTCTTTTTTTCTTTTTTTAATAATATTATTGTTTCTTGTTTCTCATTTTTCTTTTTTAATAAAGCTATGTATGGTAACTATTTCTTATTTATGGTTCTCTTTTATATTATTAAAAAAATAAAAATATAGTTGGTAACTATTTCTTATTTCTTATTCTATAAAATTTTAAACTTAAAATTAAAAAAAAAGTTTTTAAAATAAAATATCTAAAATTTGTATGTTATATTTATTTTTAGGTATTTATTATTCATTTTAGAAGTAAATAATGATAAAATAATGCTTTTATTTATTTTTTTGGAAGGAAAAAAAAACTGGAAACAAAAAAACGTGAACCAAAAAGGAGAAGGTTACCAAACCACCTCTAAAGGGGCATTTGGAGCACCGTTTCAGAATCAAAACTCTTGGACTCGTAACTTCGGGGGGTTTGTTCTGGGAGGTTTGAAAGCCTGAGAATTATAAAACAGTATTTGGGGTGTAATGTTCTAAAGTCTGGAAATCAAAAAACAGTGTTTGGAGTGCACTGTTCAAAACTATGAGACTGTGTTTCAAACCCATTATGTTTTGAACACAGTAGCCCAAACAACGTTTTAAATTTGGATTCCAAAACTATCCAAACCTAACATGGTGCTCCAAACACCCCCTAATTGTGTTAGACTTTAAGATTAAGTAAAAATAAAGATAAGATGGTGATTTTTAAGACAATTTGTCTGGTTCAACCAACACCTAAGACCAAATTAAAGACTAAACCAAGTTTGGCCCTTCAATGTTTAAGGTATCGTTGAAAATTTTTTATGAACTTTAAAGATTGTGTCTATTAGTATTTTTATTTAAAATAATTATAATGTCTCTAGACTTTTAATTTTATTTCATTACATGTATTGAGTTCAACGTTTATGTAACATGATAATTATGATAATTATGTGTCTGTATGTATGTATTATTATTATTTTAAATAGCATGATAATTGTGGGTTATTGAAAAATTAGGGACCGTTTTTTTTTTTTTCTGAAAAAAAAAAAGAACAAGTACTATTCAACATTTTCTACCTATTTGATTATGTTTTCAAATTATTTTCACTCTTTTGAATTTCATTTTTTTTTACTTTTTGAATATTAAGATCGATTAAATTAGAGTTTTTTTTCTGTATGAAAAGAAAATTACTTCAGTGGCAATGTTTTTTTTTGTTTGTTAAAAATTACTTTTTGTCCTTGTATCAAAATAACAATTTAATTCATGAACTTTAGTTTGTAACGATTTAATTATTGTATTTTTAAAGTTTTTAATAATTTAGTCCTTAAACTTTAGTGTGCAACAATTTAGTCCATGTACTTTGAATTTTGTAACAATATAATTCATATCATGAAAAATAGTATTAAAATTTAATGGGATTTATCACCTATGTAGATCAACAAACTGATTAAGGACCTAATGTGTTTATAAACTATAAAAACTAAATTGTTAAATAATAAAAATTGACACTTAATTTAAAAAGTACAATGAGTAAATTGTTACAATTTAAAGTACAAGGACCAAAAATATTTTTTAACCTTTATTTTTCATTTGTTTGGAATTTGTTAAAATCTTAATCAAATTTTTAGAAACACTTTATGATCTTTGCTAGGTTATATTTTATTATTATTTTTGTTAAATGCTTAGATGAGGCCCCTTTTGATTAACATTTAAAAAAGTGCTTATATTAGGCCATTTTTTATTAACATTTAAAAAATAATTAAACTCTCTCATTAATAATTTATTTCTTTACTTTATATATGACAAAAAAGATTTTGAATTCTTAACCATAGTTCAAAATTAAGTTCTATTTTCTGTTTGGTGAGAGAGACCAGAGGTAGAAATGGGAAGGACAGAGTGCTCAAAAAAAAAAGGGAAGGACAGAGAAGGTCGGAAAGAGTCAAAGAGATCAATTTTAAATTATCTTAAAATAAATATACAAAATTAGGAATTTGATTATTATAATTTGGACATAGGTTCAATTTATCCTTTATGATTTGGTTTTTTTTAAAAAAAAAAAAATGGTACATGACTTTAAAGGGCTGTTTGGGGCACTGAGTGGGTTATAATAGTCCGTAAAATAATATAATATTGTTTAAAATGCAGAGTTGTTTAGTCTGAGGTTATAATAGTCTGTGTTTGGAGTGCAGAGTATTCCACGGGTTATTATAACAGAGGTTATTATAACCCTTGCCCCAAACAGCCCCTAAGAGTTTTAACTTAGTCTCTATGGCATTTTTAAATCACACAAGTAATATCTAAGCTAGCTCTTACCCACGTAAAAAAACTACATATTTACTTCTTCTTCTTGTTTTTTTTTTTTGGTATTCAACTATAGATCTTAACATAGTTAACTGACAAAGTTATCTAAATATTATATTAGATCACTGCCATCTAAAAAAATCTGTCAATATGGTAACAACGCAAGAACAATGTCTGAAATTTGACTAATTATAAGAATCAAACTAAAACTTTTAAAACCATGTGAACTAAATTTCTTAAAAAAAAATTTCAAAAAATGGAGACTAAATTGAAGCTTTACCTATATGGAAAAACTTACAATACTATTTATTGTTTGACATGTCACCAACATTTAAAAAGGACTTGAGATCTATCAAATAAAATAATTTATCATTTAATGATATGTCAAACTTTGAGTGGAAAAAGTAGATATTATTATAGTACTCGAACTTTTTCCACAAGACCAAATTGAAATTATGCTCAAATTATAGAGACTAAAATTTTCATTTTTACCAATAGTAAAAAAAAAGATTGAGGAAGTGAAACTTATCCCATTGGTTATATATTTTTTTTATTACATTAAATCCTCATCTCCAACATGTGTTACAATTTTACTTTGAATTCACCCACTAATTTAACAAAAATTGAGGAAGTGTAACTTATCCCATTGGTTGTATTTTTTTTTCATTACATTAAATCCTCATCTCCAACATGTGTTACAATTTTACTTTGTGTTCAATTTTTGTTAAATTCACTGACTGATTTAACAAAAGGTAAAGTAAAATTCTCCAAAAACTCACTAATTTCAACCAAAATTAAATTTTGCACAACATTAAGTTGATACACAAGAGCGATATTGAATGAATATTTCAAAACTCACAAATTTTAACAAAAGTCTAACTTTAGGGTCTTTTTTTTAAGCTTCATTAATTTCAAACTAAATATATATTTTATATTCATAAAATGCACATGCAAATATTTTTATTAACAATTTTTTAAATTAGTAAAAATTATTATATTTATTCAAGTTTAAAGTAAATATTGTAATACTTATCAATATTTAAGTTTAAAGTATAATTTGATTAAATTAAAAGTTTGACGATAAAAATTAATATAAGTTATCAATTTTGGAGTAGAAATTATATTTTTCCTTGTGGCTTGTATATTAAAAATAAAAATGCCATCAGTATGCGATTTTTTAAAGGTTTTTTTTTTTCTTTTTTATTGAAAGCCAATGTTTATTCATTGTTTATATAATGTGAACTTTTCAAAAACGCCGTTATCCTGGAGGCAGCCACGCGCTAGGGCGAGCTTGCTAAGCTGTGGCCGTAGGCGCGTGGATATTTCTTCGTAACTTTATCAGAGTCCATTCAGAGAGTAATGTCCACGCCCCACATTTAAGTCTGACACGTGGCCACATGTTTTTGTAATTTTTCAAGTCCTAGGAAATTAATCGCAATAAAGTTTTTTTTAAGCATAACAAGTTTGCTTCAATTCGACCCCGTATTGGACTTTTATTTATTTTCTTCTTTTTTTTTCCGCTACAAATTAAAAAAAAAAAAGTAATTTTACAGCTCAAAATAAGAATTGAACTTTACAGTCTTATTCCAGCATTTTCAAAAAGATAAAGTGAAATTTTGAGAAGAAAGAAGAGAAATAAAGTCAATACAGTTTTCCTTAAAAAAAAAAGGTCAGTACAATTTAATAATTTACATGTGATAGTTATAAACAAAGGGTAAAATTGTAAAATTGTAGCTGCGTCATGATGTGGATAAGATATCAAAAAAAAAAAAAAAATGAAATAAGCAATTAAAGAGAATAAATATACTTTTTCCCCGATTTTATATTCCATTTTAATTTAGTATTATAGTGTGATGTAGAAGTAATCTCATATTTGCTTCCACAAAACATGTATAGGATCAATTATATAGATGAAAAAGTCTTGCAATAAATTTTTAATAATAATTGAATTATATTCGAACTCAAAAAAAAAAATTGTATTCAATAATATATTTGACAAATATGTAGTATCACACAAACACACACACATTAATAATTTAATATTTATGTTAAAATAAAGATAACTTTAAAATAGGAATGAAATAGAACAATAACAACAAAATTTGAAAAATTATCCAATTGGACAAAAATCGACTAGACCAATGTCCATCAATCAATGTCAACGAAATAACGTTAAGTGATTGAGAGCTTCAAAGGGGCGTAGATAAATAAATAGATTGTTAACCTATAATCTGTTTTGTTAAGATTAGCACTTTATTATTTTACCCTCTTGTAATTGTGTAGGTACTATATTTATGTCTTTTTGGTTTCTTCCATACAACAACTCAAGGCTTGACATATCACATATGTTCATTTTGATATTGTTTTGAATAATATATGTCAAGTATCCTGTTACTATTTGCATACTTTGAGCATAACATTTTCAAATATTCTCAAAGATACATAAGGAGGATTGGGAGAGGATGTGGCAACAACTAGGGGTGATATCGGTTCGGTTTTCATTGGTTTTAGGCCAAACCGAGAACCGAACCGATTCAATCGATTTTAGCAAAAGAGGAACCGAACCAATGTTCAATAAAAGACAAAACCATTGGTTCGATTCTCGATTTTTTTATCTTTTTTTTAACAATTTTTTTACTATTTTATTTTCTAGTTCGAGCTCCTATTTTAGTGTTTTTTGCCCTAAAATTTCTCAACTCCTCAATAATAATTTATAAAGTTAACAATCTCATTTTGTTACTTTAAAATTAATTGAAAGAAAACGGATGAAATGACACAAAAATGGAGTGAGATTCGATTTATGGATTATTTGAGATATATATACATTGGTTCGATTGGGTTCGATTTTTAATGGTTTTTCTGGACAAAAATCAAACCGAACCAATATTTTTCGATTTTGCCAAAACAAAAATCGAGATGTCCAATTTTCTTCTAAAAAACCAAACCAAACCATTGGATCAGTTTGGTTCGGTTCGGTTTGGTCAGTTTTCGGTTAAGACTATCATCCCTAGCAACAATGGTTGCTAACTCTATGAAGTTATTAAAAAATAATAATAATAAATAAAAAACTACATGGACCACGAGCTAGCTACTCGATGAAAATGAAGGATGGACAAAAATTTGAATCTTTATAAAAGGTTACAAACCAAAAAAGGAAAAAAAAAATACGTGTTTTTGCTTAGTAACATCAAAACATAAATTAGTAAAATGACATCGTTATGCTGAGCAACTTCAATAAATATACAAGTAAAAGTAGTTTTCAAAATCTAATTAAAACACTTGCCTACCTTATTTGCATATTAACCCCCAAAAAGATGGGGAGACAACGAAAATAAAGAGGTTTTTGGAGGGGTTTGATTGATACTTTTAGAAATAATATTTTGTCATCATTACCCAAAAACCAATGGTACTTGGCCAACAAAATCCCGTGTAACGCGGGCTCTATAGAATTCAACTCACCAAATAATTTTTAATAAATAAATTAATGATGGGGGCAATGTCTTGTTTGGCCTCTTTTTTGGATTAATTTATGATTAATAATTGATTACTTTGGTTTAATATTTTGTTTTTTTTTGTTTTTTTATTAACCACTACATTATATTTATTCTATTAATTTAATGTCACACGGCGATTTTTTAGGATTGTGTGATTGATATGTTGTACTTTTTTAATATGTATTTTTCCTCTTTAATCATTTTTGGTGGAACATTCCTCACTCTTTTCATCATACTACATTATCAATATTTTTTATTTGAAAATTGAGAGAAATTTATCTTCCACCCCCTATGTTTTGTTCGACTCAAATTTAACTTTTAAAGTTTGAATTCTATGAGCAATGTTTGATGACCTATTTTGTTCTTAGTTTTTCATTAAAAAAAAAAGTTATAAATACTACTTTTATTTATGTATTTCTTTATATTGCCATTTTATTTATGTATTTCTTTATATTGTCATCTATTTTTTAAAACTAGTTTTAAAATCTAAGTTAAATTTGAAAACTAAAAAAAAATTTAAAAAAATGGCTAAGAATTTGAAGGTGTCTTAAATTTTTTTGAAAATTATACCAAAGAAAAGTTGATGAAGTGAACATAATTTCTAAAAATTAAAAATTAAAAATGAAATCCTAATCAAAACTATGCCTAAATGAGTAGTGAAACTAATACAATATGTGTTTAAATATTATTTTGTTCCTTGTACTTCTACCTTTTATTCATTTTGGAAGTGTTCATTTCGATTCCAATACTTTTAGCTTTTGTCAATTTTAGTCTTTATACTTTTCAAATGTCCATTTTGGTCCATTCATTTTGTTTTTTATTATTTTCTTTCGATCACAATTTCAATATAAATACTACACTCTATAAACTTATTGAAATGTAGTCACAGGTTTGTATTAAATGATTTCCATTATGTATAGGTGTTAGAAATTTGCCATAGAGATCAAAATAGTCGCTTTTTAAAAGTATAGTGACTAAAATTACAAATTATTTGAAAGTAAATGGACTAAAATAAACAAAAGTTGTAATTTGTAAGTACATGAATCAAAATAATTGAAAGAATTGGGCCAAAAGAATAATCAAAGTTGAAAGTATACAACCCAAAATAGTATTTAAACATATAATCTATTTAAATTGTTGTTTCTAAGTTCTGTAACTATATCCATGAGTTTTTTTTCTTTGGTTAAATATTTTAACTAATTATTAATATGTGTGTGATAAACGTTTTTCTTTAGTTGGTTTAGGGTGTTTTCACGAGGAGGATTGAAAATTTATTTAGATATTTCTGCAGACACATGGCTCTAGGCATTTAAACCCTTGGAAGAAAAGGGGGCATTTAATTTTACTATTTGTTGTTTTCAAAATTCGGACAGAAAAATAACTCACATGACCTTCACGTAATAGCAACAATGAATCTGTTTATTGGAAGGAAGATGTGGGGCTTTTTAGAGAAATAAAGGTCTTTTTTAAACATATTACAAAAAACGAGTATAAAAGCAAACGTTTTACAAAAAACATGTATTTTTTTTTGTCTTTATTGGAATGCGTTAGTGAAAGAAACGCATTCCAACACCCACTTCATTTCCCTTAGATTTTTCCTCTTCCTCTTCTTCTTCTTGGTCGTCGTCGTCGTCGTCTTCTTCTTCTTCAGTAGTGAAATCTGCTTCTGGGAATGCTCTGAAACACCCAAAATCTCAGACCCCATCGTCTTCGCTTTCGCCCATACCACCGAAATCTCTGCCGATTTCCTCCGCTGGTGGTGGCGGCGGTGGCTACGACCAAGCTTGTTGGAATCAGAACCCCTCGCTGGACTACAAAGTGGGTTTGGCATTAAAAGACAATCCTTACAGAGAATCAAAAAAGAAGAAGAAGAAGAAGAAAAAAGGAGAGTGAGTCAGGTTTTGGTTTTGGCCCCCTACTGTTTTTTGTTGTCTACTTTCCCATTCTTGCTGTAAAAATGACAAAGTAAAAGCTTCTTTTTCCTCCTTCTCTCTCTCTCTGTCAGCCCCACCATCGCCATTTCTGTTTTTCTCTGAAAGCAATAGTTAGAACCGCCCCTTCGAAACATTGTTTCGGATAAAGAAGGAATTACCCTCATATTGAAATTGGGAAATTTTAGTGGGTGAGTGAAGAAATACGAATTTGTCGGCAATTTCACATGGACCCACCTTCAATAATGGCCTAAAAAAAATCCTCTTCTCTTCATTCTCTATTCTCTAAAAAATCTTCTTCTTATTCTCCACGCTCCGACCCACACCCAGAGGATGCGCACCAGCCACACCGCCACGCTCCGACATCCTCATCTCAGATCCACGCCGTCTATATCAGACCCACTCCGTTTCAATCATTCGAAATATTAAAAAAAAAAAAAAAAAAAAAAACCCAGTCGCCGCCGGCCCAGATCTACTCAATGCAGTGTGTGTGTTGGAATGCGTCTCTACTAATGACGCATTCTGACCGCAACCTCAGGACATTGTTGACCGAAATTCATGGAATGTGTCTCTTGTACAGACACATTCCAATAAAAACAAAAAAACTACTTGTTTTTTGGAAAAAGTTTCGGTCTTCCCACGTTTTCTGTAATAAGTTTACAAAAGAACTCTATTTCTCTAAAAAATCCGAAGATGTGGCTTGTAAAATAAGAAAGATCTGCACACTTATGTGGTGCTTACCACACAAACTCTGATGCTTAAGTTAGATCAGAGTATTCGAGTGTAGCAAGAGTTTAGAGAATGAGAATAAGCTTACTTTCTATCGATTGAAAAATATAATTTATATGGAGAAGTCTCTAGGAATTTTCCTCGTTTTCCCTTATATGAATTAGGTTGTAAAATAATTGGACCGAACCGAATGGAAGTTCCACGGGTTGGGGGGCATGTGCGACACATGCCCCCTCTTAAGGAAGAGGCTAGCCTCGGCCTCGAGGGCGAGGAGGGGAATTGGGCTTTGCTCAATTCCTCTCTTCTTCCCTTTACTTATGGGCTTGAGTTTTCCGTCTTTCTTAAGTTTGTTATGTGTTGGGCCTTTTTTATATTGGCTTTGTTTTCATTACGGGGCTTATATTATGACTCCAAAATTAACTATAACACTACTTATTAAAATTAAAATGTTCAAAAGTATGTTTTGATGTAATTTAAAATTCACTTATCCAGTTAAGTACATGTGTATATCAATTTAATTGATTTAAGTTTAATATTTTATAACTATGTATTAATATATAATGCCCATGGCCTATACACTATACAGGTTAAATATCAACATAACATGAATTTGTTTACCTTTTAGTTCACAAAATAATTAACTATATTAAATTTTATGAATAATATTTTTTAGAAAAGGAAAACTCGAACTTGAAAAGGAATTTAGTTAAACGGAAATATTTTAGTTGGGAATATTGATTACTAATTAGACAATATTTGATATATAAGTTAAATTAGAGAAGAATAAAAAACTTGGAAAAGGAGAACATATAATAATGGAAATCCAATAAGAATGATGACATATCTTACACATCGCTCATTTGATAGATGTCCAAATCGCTCTTTCTTTGACAATATTAGTATATACATTAACACCTTACAGGTTTTTTAATGTACAATATTATTTAAAAAATGTTCAATTTTAGAAACATTTTAAAATATTGGAATGAATTTTAAATACAGAACCAAATCCACGTTTGGTCGTAAAGAATTTAGCAAATAAATTGAGCCTCATTTCATTTTTTTTTTTTTGAGTGAAAGATCAAATATATGTTTAATATGATAGAATGATAGGACAAAAAAAATACACACGCAAACTCTAAAATGTAATTACTAAGGTCCCATCTGATAATCATTTGAGTTCTTAAAATTATATTTGTTTTCTCACTATTTATTTATAATGGTTTTCATTTTTTTTTTTAAAGAAAGCATATAAAGTCTTAGCTAATTTCCAAAAATAAAAAAAAAATAAGTTTTTGAAATTTTTTTTTTTTTTTTTTTCGTTTTTAAAACTTGACTTTGATTTTAAAAACATCGGTAAAAAGTAGATAACAAAACAAAAAGTCTCATAGGTGGATGTAGGGTTTATAAGCTTAATTTTTAAAAATTAAAATCCGAAAACCAAAAATCAAATGGTAATCAAAACGGGGCTTACTTTTTTTAGTTTTCAAAACTTAGCTTTGATTTTAAAAACATTTGTAAAAAGTAAATAACAAAACAAATAAGCACGCCATTAATTTTTAAAAACAAAAAACCAAATGATTATTAAAGATCTAAATATACTTCATTAACCTTGCACAAAAGAACATTACAAAATACGGTTGTTAGATGATTTTTTTTTTGTTGGCAAACATATTAGATAGTTTTTCAATATATATCATTTCATTTTCAAAAGTTATCCTTAAGTTTTGGAATGCATTTAAAATTTCTACTTAACAAATGAGCATAGCTCATCGTTAATTGACATGTACCGTAAAAAAAATGGTAACATAACATTAAAATATATATTATTTATATAAGTTAAATGAAAACCCACCTAATAAAAAAAAACCACACCAAATTGTTAAGATTTGGTGGAGCCAAAATTCACCCAATTGCATGCGCACGTGAAAAAAAGGGAGATGGGCTGAGGCCCATTTATTATTTAGGTTATTTCACACTCATATACACATGGTTTGTGTGTCTCGCCGTAGTGTAGAAAGAAAAAAAAATCGAGAGTGCCTTCTGTCCTTTGAAGAAAATACACAACAGTGTATTTGTGAGTGACAATGAGTTTTGAGAGAGAAAATGAGTGTTTTTCTCTTGTAGGTTTGAGGGTTTATTCTTTATTATTTATTCCAAGTTATCGAATTGTGATACTTGAAAGTCAATAGCCATTGTTGGGCTATTGAAGTTAGTTTGTGTCACAATTTTGAGGGTTTTTTGTAATATCCTATTATAGTAGAATTTGCAGTTGCAGAACTGGATGTAGTCATGAGTTTGGAGCGAACCAGTACAAACTCCGGTCTCGTTCTCTTTTTCCTATCTCTCTTTATTATTATTTGTGACTCTTGTTTGGTTGATTTATCCTGTGGAATGAGAGAATTAATATTGTAGTAATTTTAAATTATTATTATATTATTATTTTTCTCCCAACACAAATAAAAATATTATAATAGGACATTTTAAATTTAAGTTATTTTATTCAATTTCAAGCCATCAATAATACTATTAAATAAAAATATAATTAATTTCTGAAATATTAGAGATGAAAAAATATATATATATACCAGATCAAACTCCCTTTGCCCAATCACAAATGAACCTAAAATTACAAATAATTGCAATTACATTTTGCCCCACTACAATATAAATTGGGTGTTTCCAATTTTACAAAAATAATTCGCTAAATAAATATTTTTTATAAAATTGGAAACAGCCAATTTATAGTGTAGTGGGGCAAAATGCAATTGCAATTATTTGTAATTTTAGGTTTATTTGTGATTGGGTAAAGGGAGTTTGATCTGACATCCAACGGAAATGGAATGGCCTCTTTAAATTTGAAATGACGACAACCGACAGGTCAATTTCCACGATGTACAAGTCCGACATATCGTACACCATAGATTTACAAGCACGTGCTTCTTTCATTCCTTTAAGTGAAGCTAACCCTAAGATGAAAGATAATATTTTGGTCAAATTATAAATTTAGTTTGTAAAGTTTACTTATAGTTTCGATTTAATTTGTATAATTTGAATATAGTTTTAATTTGGTTAGTATATTGATGTATTTTTTATGTGGTAATAAGTCTTTGAAAATAAATTTAGGGTTAAACTATAAAAAATAACTTTGAATCTTGCCATTTGTTTAAAAAATACAATATTACCTTTAACCTTTTATAAATGTTTCAAAAATTGCCACTGAAGTAAAAATTTATTAGAATTTTGAACGAAAAGTCGACATGGTGATGACTGAACCACTTGCTTGAATTAGGTCTGAAAGAATGGTGTTAGAAAATATTAGAGAGAACACCTGATTAAAGTATATATCTTTGATCTAGAGGTACGAATCTTCCACCTCTTACTAAGATAGTACTAGAAATTTTCTCACAGCCCAACGTTGCTTCGCTCGGCAGTAGCTTATTCGCAAAGTTCACATAAGGCAAAAGCCTTAAAGTTTCTATGTGGGACAAATTTCTTAACCCTCCAAATGGGCCAAGCCCAGAGTCCACCATTATATGGGCCTATTTTCTCAGCGTCTTTTGATCACTCAACGGGCCAAACCTTTCTTTTATTATTATATTTTGGAAAAAAATAATCAATTTTTGACTTCTAAACTTGTCAACAATTTTATCAAATTACACCTCAAACTTTAAAAAGTGTTATAATTTTAATCCTCTAATAAGTTCTCGCTTTTAATATCGTTTAAAAAAGTTTTCTCTTATGCGTTCAATGAATTGTAAAACATATTTACGATATGAGATCAATAAAATTTTAGAGAAAATTTTCATTAGAGCTATTTTTTTTGGTGGGAATTTATGAATTTTGGTAATTTTATTTAATGGTTAATTGGTGCATTGGTTAAATTTATTTTTGTGTAAAACTTTATTTTATTGAAATTAACGAGTTTAGAAAGATTTTGACACTTTTTTTTTTGTTAAAATTAGTAAGCGAATTAACATAAATTGAACTGAGGGTAAAAATTACAATTCTTTATTTTATTGGTTTTCTCCCCCCCTTTTTTTTTCCCTATATTTGATTGTTATTTAAAATTTGATTTCTTTTGCATACCTACATGGCTACATCTAAAATAAACATTTTTGGCAAAAAAAAAAAAAAAAAACTACGATTTTTATTTGATTATATTATTATTATTTTTGTAATGTCTTCCATTTGTTCGTTCTTATCAGTTGCAGTTGCATCCTTTTATTCCATTGTGCTTTCTTTTGACAAAGGAGTTCAAAAAATTACATGCTAGCATATTTAAAGTATTTGCGTATCCGTATTTGTACAAACTTTTTTTTTTTGAAAAAAGTACATGTATCTGTAATTTTAATTTTAAAATTTCTTTAGTTGCCAAAAAAATAGAAAAAGAACCGTTAGAACATATTAGAAAAAAGGCGTTAGAACACATTAGGTTGCAAAAGGAAAAAATTATGAAAAATTATAAATATTAATCCATTGGAAGTAACCATATATAGAAGGATTGATTTGCTTAAAAACGAATTTTAAAATTTAAAATATAAATTTGGACAATTTAAAAAAGAAACAAATAGATTTTTTGAATTATTTTTCAATTTAAGAATCAGGCATAGATTTCAAGAATATATATTTTTTAAGTTAATGTGATTCATTTTAAATTTACAACTAATTTTTATAAACACTAAATTAATTTTTTTTCTTTATAATCTAAGTCCAAATTTAAAATTGGAAATTAGTTTTAGTGTTTATTTTTAAATTGACCAAGATTTGGAAAATAACTTATAAAACAAGTGGTAAAATTTAAATACTTATTTTATGTTTTTTAAATTCTAAAAATGAACATATGCAGGATATAAAAGAAGAGATAACAGACAAGAGTAATTAGATAAATATATATATATATATTATTTTATTTTTTATTTTTATTTTTTAAGTTGAAATGTACATGGAGAAAAACAAGCGCCTCATCAAACAGAAACATTAATAAAGCAGTACAGGCTTTATATAAAAATAGGTTGTTTTTCTCCATTTCGCCTTTTTTTTTTTTTTTTACTTTTATTTGCCGGGGAGGTTTTATCATTTCTTCATACGTCGCCGACGTGCTTCTCGTCGTGGGTATAGCCGCCGATCACGGCCTCATCGGGAATGTACTTGCTCCAGAACCAGTGTGCCTTCCACACTCTGTTCATCTCTTCAATCGGCACATTCTTCGTCTCCGGCAAGAAGAAGTAGATGAACACCGTCATTATCAACACAAACCCTGCGAAGAAGTAGAACAGTCCGAATTTCATGTGGCAAAGCATCGCCAAGAACACCTGAGCGATGATGAAGGTGAAGAACATGTTCACTGATACGTTAATTGCTTGTCCTGCAGATCGGATCTCGAGCGGGCAGATTTCGCTAGGTACCAACCAACCTAATGGTCCCCAAGACCAGGCGAATGCCGCGACGTATACGCAAACCAGGAATAGAATCAGGTTTGCGTCGAATTTTGTTAGGGTTCCTTCTCCGTTGAGTCCGAATTTGACGCCGATTAGGGTTCCGACTAGGATTTGGCTGACGAACATCTGTAATCCGCCTTCGAGGAAGAGGATTCTTCGGCCGAATTTGTCGACTGTGAAGATTGAAACTAGAGTTGCGAGAACGTTGACGCCGCCACTGATGACGGCGGAGATTAGAGATGCGTCGTCGCCGAATCCGAGCGTCTTGAACAGAACAGGAGCATAGAACATGATAACATTGATGCCGGTGAGTTGCTGGAAGAAGGGGATTAAAGCGCACATCACGAGTTGAGGTCTGTATTGTGGCTTCATTATGTTGCTCCATGGATTATCTACTTTCTTTGCTGCTTCACTTGCCTGGAGTAGGTCTTGGAACTCTTCGTCGACATTGTCGGTACCGCGAACTTTCTGGAGCATCGTCTTGGCCTTCTCTGTGTATCCTCTTTCGAGAATGGAGTTAGGAGTATCGGGAAGGAAGATGGCTCCGACGGTCATCATCACGGCGGGGACTGCGGCGAGAGCCAGTGAGACTCTCCATCCCCATCCGCCTTCGATTTTGGCTGTACCGACATTGACAAGATTCGCCACTAAGATGCCGATTGTGATGGCCATTTGGAAGCCCATGTTCAGAGCACCTCTGATTTTGGCTGGTGCCATTTCAGAAAGGTAAACTGGCACAGACTGCACACCAAAAAAACACAGAAAATTCCATTCAATCAATCAAATTGAGTAAATTACTGCATTGAAATTGATTCATTTTCATATAGATGATTGTCTGTATCTCTGTAATGAACAGTACCTGATTGGCAAATCCAACACCAACACCAAGCAACAAACGGCCAAGGATGAGCAGCACAATGCTATTGGCAATACCATTAAGGATGGAGCCAATTAAGAAGGAAAGACCTCCAAAAAACATGGTTGGTTTCCGGCCGAATTTCTGGGTGATCACGGAGGCACCAAAGGAAGCCACCAGAGCAGCCAGGTAAAGAGAAGAGGTAAACAATGTTAGGAGTTCACTGTCAAATTTACAATACTCACTTTCATGGGCATTTTTCATCTTCTGCACAACTGATGGGAAAAACTGATCCAAGAAACTAGGCATTGAAGTCACCCCACCTGCCAACAAGAACCCAAAGCCAAAAAGTTGAAACAAAGTCCTGCCATAAAACAAAAAACAAATTCAGAAATGAAATAGAAGGATAGAAGCCTACAAACCTGAAATTCCAAGATCATAACCAAACAGAAGACCTCCCATGGCAGCCACCAAACAGGTGACAAGGACAAAACCAGTGACTCCACCCTCATAGTTCCTTCCTCCCTGAACAACAACTCCTCCTCCAGCCATCTTATTTTTTTTACTTTTCTTACAAAATATAAGGGATTACGAATACAGATAGATAATAATCTGTGTATAAAATAAGTTTTATATTAATTCTTTCAAAAGATTTGTTGGGCAATTGAAGGATAAAAGATTTCACCAGTGGATTTTTGGGGATCTTTCAGAAAAAGAGGATAATATATATATATATATATATATAAATACTAGTAGTTTATATATAAGAGAAACTGATAGACCCTTACATCCACTGAGACAAAAGAGAAAGAACTAATACAAAAAATGTAAATCCCTGTCTTATGTCATTCTCAGGAAAGAATAGGCTTATTCAACTTCTCCCCGGAGCTTGTTTTTCCCAATCCTCAGCTGAGTGTTTATATAGAGGTTTCAAATGGCTTCTGGCCTTCAAAATTGGACTCTATTTTTAGCATATTTGGATTCTGAAGCTTTTTTTTGTTAACCATTATCCTAAACTTATGGGATTGCCACTTTTTTCCAAGTCTGAACTTAGAGAACTCCCTACTTTTAGCATATTTGGGATAGCATATTTGGATGATGGCTTAAGTTTTCACATATTTTCTATTATTGGGATAATCAGATAATTAACGATCATTCTGTTACAATAGATATCCTGGAACCGTTGAGGTTTTTACTTGGTCATCCTTAGAAACCGATAGAGTTCAAGACTGCATTTTTTCTTTTTTTTCTTCCTTTTTTTAACTCCCTCATAAATGATTATTGCATTCTAGACCTAATCCAAATAACAGGAAATGATTTGAAGACATGATTTGATGAGATTTAGTTAGATTAAATCACCCGTCAACAACTCATCTATACGAGTCCAAAACTAAGGAATTAAGTTAATTTAATTTAGAATGATTTTTAAAATTTATTTTTTATCTACAAAGAACGTGACTGAACTTTTTAGAAAATCCTCCTACTCTTGACTAGGGAATTCTGCACAAAGGCAAGAGAAAATGAATAGCCAACTGAGCCTAATTCAAGCGTTTATGCATCTATATTTCTTTTAAAAATCACATTAATTTTACCAAATATTTGTGATGTTATATTCTTAAAAATAATTAGGAAATAAATTGTTTTGTAATAAAATTTGGATCTTTTTAAAAAAAACAAAAAAAAAAAAAAAAAAAAATTAAAACTCAAAGAATGTTGGGGGAGTCTAATTCTATAATGATTGAAGACAAGAATTACACTCTTGGTTTTGAGCTTATTATTGAAGGATAGGCCCATTTGAGGGTGGGCTCTGGGCTTGGCCGATTTGGAGGGTTAAGAGAACAAAAGTGTCCCACATCGAAAATGTTAGCCGTTTGCGTATTGCTTTTATACGGACTTTGGTAATAAGGTATTGCCGAGCTAAGCAACGTTGGCTTGTAACCCAAGTGGGGGCTGTGAGTTGTTAGGGAAGGGTGGGAGGAGATGTATAAATTTGGAGGATGTTTCTTCCGATGGTGAGTAACTGATTGCAGGGGGAAAGTTCCTTTCTCGCCATATACGCATGGGTTCCATAGGCTTCTATGGATCAAAGCTGTCTTAACAGAGCGGCGTTGCTTTCCCATACATTAATAAATCAAAACACTCCTCCTTCCCCTCACCAACCACTTTTAAATTTCCCTCGCTGGTAACCTTTTTTTTTTTTTTTTTTGAACATTCATTTTATACAGATTCCTTGGCGGATCACAGTCTGGGAAATGTGAGAGGAACTAAGGAAATTTTTGGTATAAACTTAACTCATATATTGTGTATAATTTTTATAAAATAATCTTTATAATTAGCCACTCATCCCATTATTTTACTAATGGTGATACATGTAATCTTTGTCTACATATAATCTTATAAATAGTGGTTATAGAAGAGAGTCCAAGAGCATGGAAGTGAATCAAGTTAAAATATACCTTTGTTCTATCCTCTTATATTTTTTGTTGTGAAATTTGTGTTATTACAATGTACATATTAGAGATTGTTTTCATTTCACTTCACTTTCTACGTGAAACAAACTCCTACAAAACACTTTTAAAGAATACGGATTATTGAGCTTACTCTTTTTACAATTTTGGCATTTTATTGATATGTACACAATAAGTTTAAATGATTCATTTTGGATTTTAATCTTCCTACACTAATTGCTTTTGTTTAATTAAAAACAAGACAATCGCAACTCGTATTCACTGTCCTTTTCAACATTTATTGTGCAAGATCCTCTTAATCAATTATTAGTTGTTTTTTCATGTATTTCTCTCTCTCTCTCTCTCTCTCTCAAATGGTGAATTATAGATCAGGAATGTTATTTTTAAATTCTGTGGAGTTTAACAATGTGAGTATACTTTATTGCTTGGTTTGGATTTGTCAAAAGTAATGTTTTTGATCTAATTAAGAGTATTGAATTAAAATTACCAGACAAAATAGAATGAAATATGCAAAGAGAGAATGTGTTACTGAAGATACTACTATGAGAGAAAGTATACATATGGAGATGATTTCTCATGAGAAAACTGTGTAATGACTACGAGAAGTTAGTGAGAGGAAATGAGTGAGAAAATACTATTGAGAAACTTGATAATATTTCATATTTTCAGTGTTTTCAAATGTTTTTGGTAGATGATCTCAAAATTAGAACTCAATTCAAAAAGTTTAAAAAAAATTTGAAAAAAATATGTAGCATTCCATGAAATTTTAAATTTATAATATTAACCATTAAAATTTTTGACAACCTAACCAGAGCTCAACTAAACCGGTTAAGATAGTTCGAATCCCACCATCCAAACATGTTGAACTCTCACTCAAAAAATAAAAAACATAAAAAATTCTGGTTTTCGATCAATATTGAACTTATCATCTTGATTAAAATAAATTGATGTAAATAGTTTAGATTTGATTGTAACAATCCTATAGTCCCAAGTTTGATTAGAACAAAATGTATATTTTAGACATGTTTCATCCATTTCACAATATTTAGGAGTATAATTGCAACAATTTCATAATTTTAGGAAGTCAAATCAAAAGTTTCATAATTTTACAATTTTCCGTTAATAATAGTATATAAGTGTATATCATATACATGGCATCGAAAAATGACCATATAACCAGTGGAACACTCAAAAGTACAAAAAAGATCAACATAGGATTCATCCCAAGAGGATAAAAGAAAACCCTGCAAGTTTCCAATGGCCTCAAAACCTAACCTGGCTCTTCCCCTGGGACGGACGATTTTATGTTTACACACTGAAGACAAGGCAAGATTTGGGATATAACGAGCAACCCAGAAAAAAAAAAAAGAAAAGAAAAGAAAAAGAAAAGATAAAAAGAGAACAAGGCAATACTAATTTCCTAGCTTGGTTTACAGAATGAAACCGGAGATTGTACGACCCACCAGAGATTTTCCACAGATATTGAACTGAAATGGGTAAAGAAAAAACAGAAATTAAAATCCTTCGTGATTTAACTTATACGTAAAATGTTGTTTTGGTACATTCGATATCACATGCTACAAACAACTAACTGCTCCCGGTAGCTGTGGAGACGACTTCAGCGCTGCAAACGGGGCAGACCTGCACAACAGCAAATTACTAAAGTGTATGAACGTAACTGTGTGAGGAAAGAGGGAGTCGTGTGAGGTGTAATGATATGTTTCTTTGTGGGGGCCCATACGAATTTGTTGGTTATGTGAGGGGGCTGTGAGATTGAGGAGGGAAGCAATATAGGGGTTTCGTTTTGGCTTGATTTTGTTGCAACTCTAAGAGTGAGAGGTTTGGGAGAGGTAGGAAGCTCTCAAAACTTCCCTTGTCTGTTTATCGTTATCTTGGGTTCGGTAGCAATAATTATGTTATTATTGGCATCAATGCAAATCACAAACGTATCGTCATGGTATTTTTAAGATTTAATCTCTACAGTGTGGAGGGAGGAGAGCAGAAGTTGCAGGAGCAAAGAAAATAAGCCTTACTAATAGGTAGGCACATGTAATTGGGCATACCTTGTTTATTTTTAACCAATTATTTATGCACTCGGAATGGTAGGAGTGTTTGCAGGAAAGAACGGTCAAGGTTTCGCCATCCTCGAAATCCAACCGACAAATGACACACCTGGAAAATGAGAGCCAAAAGCTAAGTGTAAAGAAGATATGAAAGGCAAAGAAAACCAAAACTCCTTCAAATCACTCACGAATCATTGCTTCCAGTCTGACCGCTCCCTGCTTTGAAGTTTATGGAGGGTAAGGAAGCAATTGTATCAGCAGATAGCCCTCTACTCTCAGTTCCTACCACTTCACCCAATGCGAGCAACTCCTGAAATATTAATAATCCTCTTAGGAATAAACAATAATCAAGCACGGGCACTCCAAGCCAAACTCACCTCGTACGACAGTTCATCTGGGTCAACGTCCTCCCATGTATCCTGCAAACCAAGCCTTGATGAGTATTTTGATAGAACAATAAATCGGATATGTCATCTAGTTTAACTTTGTAGGCTAGGACTGAAAAGTTGTGCCTATCCTAAATAATTCAAAGAGCCACAAGTTTTCTTTAAAGAAAATAATTAATGAACCATGCCAAAAGAATATAAATAGAATTTATATGTTCGAGGATGGAAATATTAGATCCCATATGAACGAAAATGGAAAATTATGAGCAATGAGGATTTAAAGAAGTTCAGAAGAATATGAGTTTAGTTCTATGACTTGCCTGCTCTAAACTAATGGCACAAGATCTATTCTCAAAAGATACAAGTGCAGTTCTCTAATGAGCCATTTGCACTAATATCTCATTTGGAAGCGTGGGATTGAGAAGAAGAGTGCTATTGCATCTTTTTTATGAGAGGTAGAGGTGGCAGAGGTGCAACTACTGGAGTTATAGAAATTCAATTCCTTTTTGTGTGTTCACACAGATTGTCTGGTCGGTTTGGCTTAAGGAGAATCTTAATGTTCCTAGAGGTAGTAGATTCTTTGGGAGTTGGGATGCAATGATTACCTTTGGTGGGTTGAGAAAATGTCTACCAAGAGGCCATAGTTAGGAGAAGTTTTCAAGCTGGGCAATGATGGGAAGAAAAAATACTATAAGACCTGAAGGCAATGACCAGGAAAGATGGAAAAGCTTTCTGCTGATGGTAGAAGGCTATCCAGAGTGCCTATCCATCCACAATCCAGACATAATATCAACTCATACACTGCAGTTGCGACTATGGGGCCTCTTGGAAGGCAGGTGTGAAAGGAACCTGGAAGCTATTGAGGGTTGAAAAAGGGTAGGGTCAGAACTTTTAAAGAGCAAGTCCAGATGAATTAGCCGCAATAAATTGAGATGAGACCAGTAATCACGAGAATGTCCTATCACCAAGATTGATATAAAGTTTTTGGTGCTAGGCAAGAGCGAAGAACTCCTCATTGTGCACTTAATCCACTCTACCCAAACAGAACTCTTTTGAAGTGTAATGAAAGGCAATGGGGAAGACTTATTTGTATTCACCAAAGCACTGGGTGACAGTCCACCAACAGCTGAACTTTGAACCATGCCGCTGGCTCACTATTCATAGAAACACATTGCCTTGCCCTCAAATACAACAAGAGGGAAAAGTGATCCAAGGAAAAGGCCTTTAGGGTAATGGGAGCTTATCAGTCTGATGTTTTCAATTGCCTATAAAAGGGATAATAAAAGTTTTCCTTCAAAAGGGACAAGATTGTGATCAAATCAGACACTAGGTTGGAACGTGCATTTGGCGTGACTAACAAAATTCAAAGGCACCAATATCCAAGTTAGTCCATATATGATTATCCACCATCAAGAGATCAAATCACTTTTAATAGATAGGAAGCTGGTGAGGTCCTTAAAAATTTGCATCAAGTCACCCATCGTGGTCATACCTTGATGTGTGCGATTGTTTTGGCAAAATTTTGATGGTAGACTGACCCTTCTTCGAGCTTCTTCTTTTGCATTAGAAGATCTTCCTCTTTGATGGTTGGACAGAAGGGAGAAGACTATGAAGGTGGCCTCATCCACACCGCCTGTCAGATGAATGGAGGGCTGTGACAAACTGTGGATGTTACAACTGTAGTTGGAAGATAAGGAAGAGAAGAGCGAGGAGCAGAAGTGAAAGAAGTGGAGGTCGCTCTCTCCTGCATGAGTAGAGCTATTTTTGACAAGAATCAAAGGCCTTTGTGATCTATCTGCTGCTTTTGGGTTATGGGGGCGGTAACTTCAAATTCAACACCACCAAACAAATGGTCTTCTGAAGATCCTTAGGGAAACCTAGAACAATAAGTAAACGCTTCGTTAACCCTTTTTTCTTCTTTTTCTTTTTTAATATTCGTGACTATCCGAGCCAGCTTGTGCACATTTTGATTATTCTCCTAGGACAACCATCGAAGAACCCTACAACATTTAGTTGCCAAGGAAACTCGTAGGATATTAAACCCTAGGTAGGTGGCCACTATGGCTTGAACCAGCCATTTATTATCGCTTCAATTAACTTGTACAAATCTTTTACTAGTTGGCATGCCTTTTAGAATCAGAAATTTCACCTAGTCAAATTTGAGAAACAGAATAATTATTCACTTGTTGGAAAGATATTGAAAAAATATTTAGTCAATATAATGGAAAGATGTTACAATTTTCAGAATTCTGGGGTTACAAGGCAACATAGTTACCTTCAATCACTATCCTACTAAAACCACCCTCAACAGGCAACGCTGAAGTTGAAAGCTATAAAAAAGAAGATCCTTAAAAGTTAGAATGATGGACTTTAACATCCATTAAAAGGAAGATCCAAGGGAGAAGATCAGTATGTTGGATAAAACAGAGAAGAGAGGCTTGAATGACAGCTGATTAAACCAGAAGGAAAACTCTAAAACACATAGAAGATACCTTATGATTAAGGTGCTCTCTGTTAATGGTCTAAGTTATCCAATGGGGCGACAAATGGAGGTTGAATTCAAGAATTTTGAAATTTCTTTTCCTAAACAAATGAAGAAGAGTTTTGTCGTGGTCTCTAGAGGACCCTGTTTCTTGGGCTGCCATAGCCCCTTACAAAAAGGATATTTGTATGGCTGTAATAAATCTACAATACAGCCATATCTTCCTAGATTGGCTGGCTATTTGAGTGAGTTCTTTACTAAGGGTCAAAACATTTTCAAAGATAACTTCATAGAAATTTAGAAAGATATAATCAATGCTAGTACCAAATGAAACTTTTCTCTGCCTCATCTCAGGAAGATTGGTTTTCAAGCTGTTACCAACTTCCAATGTTGGCATGCCTATAGTGGAGGTGACAACAAAATTGTGGTGGAAGCTCTCATAGAGATAAAAAATGGTTCTCTTGAATACTACTTTGGCGTACTGAGTAGCTTTTGCAGGTTATAGGCTAAATTTTGACTCCCATTCTCATTGGTGATGAAATTGTTGTTCATCCCAAGAAAAGGCTTAATCTTCTACATTGTTAAATTTTAAAGGAGATCCTGGAGAGGAAAGGTTACAGAAATGAAGAAAAATGTGAAACAGTGGTCATTTGTCCATCCGTCATTTCTCATTCTCCCTAATGGTAATCCTAAGGAGAAGATTCAAGCTGGTTTGAGGTAGAAGGATCCTCTACCTTACTTTTTTCTTCTAGCCGAGACTAGACTAGTAGACTCCTTTCTAGGGGCTTCAAAACTAATTTCTTGTAGGATTTAATATTGACAGGGATGAATATTGCCTTTAAAAATTCACAGATTGTAGATGATACCTCTTGTCTCTCCTGAAAATAGAGCCAAGATATATGAACTTTTTGATATGGAGAAAATCTTTGAGCAGTGGTCTTAAAGTAGGGGATTGCAAGTCAAGGAAGGAAGTAACTGATATGGCTGAATGTTTTTCTCATAGTTTAAATAAAGGCCACAAAGTACCTTAAGCATCCTTCAAGATTTTTTTGGCTTCTTACAATTGAAAAGATTCTCATGAAGCAGATGACAGTGAGAATGAAGTAAAGGAAGGGTTGGATCTAATGAGTAATGACCAAGATAGAATGATGAATGGAACTTCTTTTCTATAATCAAGCACTTGAGAGTTTAAACAGGGGTAGGATTTTTTTTTATAAAGACCAGTTTTCATTGCAAAATATGAACGAATTCAAAGGGGTATACAAAAAGACAGCCCAACAAAAGGAGCCAAGCAAAGAAAACTAACTAAAAATAGGGGAATAGAAAATTTTAGCTGCAAGCCTCTTTAGCTCAATACAGTGACTTTAAAAGTTGTAGCTTCTAAGCTAACAAAGAGGGGGGAAAAGTTATAACAAGGTTTACCACATAAGATTTTCCTTATTCTCAATCAATTCCATAAGGTGAGAATTTTCAGGGTCAATGTTGTCTGTTTCAGTAATTCTAAGGGAATTTAAATGTACCAAGTGTTAAGAAACAATTTCAAAGCAACAGAGAATGAAGTGGAAGATCAAACAAAATACCTGCGAATTTTCACCTTGATCATCCGTGTCATCTGCTTCCTCTGCAACAAGATAAAACAAAAGATTTTAGTCTTACTTGATTTAGAGACCTCCACAGAAGTAATAATGCATTACAATCAGAGCCACATGGCCAAGCATACTCACCATCTTGTAATCCAGCAAGGGCCAATAATCTGGCAGCCATTTCTCTGTCTTCAGCATCTTGTAGGGCTCTAGCATAGGCCTCGTCACTTGAAAAATTACCAGGATCAAGTTCAAAGTTGGGGTTGTTATGCTCTCCACCATCTTCATGAGCATGAACATCAAACACATCATCGTCATCATTGACATCTGTTCCATCAAACTCATCATCATCATCTCCATCAGATTCTGTTTGATCATGGGGATCACCAAAACCGTCCTCATCATCTAATACATAACTTCCAGCTTCCCAACTTCCAAAATCACTCCCCTCACTCGTCATTCTAAGCATCAGGTATGCCCTTTCCTGCTCATAATTAGTCATTGTCAATTGAAAACATCAACCCATTTTTCTTGCAACATATAGAAACTTCAACAACACAATCAAGACAACCATGCTGTGCAAGTAAGATTAAAAACATGGTAAGACAAATACAACATTTAAAAACAAACGTTCAACTGAACAACGAAGCACTGGAGTTGATCATGCATCTGATACCCCCTTCCCCCATATGCTGGAAAATCATCAGTACCAAATCAAGGTTCAAACAATTTGCATTAACTAACAGGCATTTGCTAACAATGAACAAGACAAACTAGTCAAACAATATTGAGAGATAAAGGAAAGAAACAAGAGCGTGCTCATTATATGATTGGTGTTTAGCTTGTGAACAATTCCCCCAAGTCTTCCCTACACAACCTAGCAGAAACCTAATAAAGTCAAATGAAGCCGATGCCAGAAATCACAGCAATCAAGAACAATAAAACACGATCAGACAATCAAGAAAGTAAAATCAAATCCAGAACCAAAACAATAAATAGAGTCTCAGGATAGTTCTATGCTACTGAGAGAGCCACAAAGAGGAACACCAAGTCCACCACGAAATCAAAATCCTTAAAAACTCGCATGGAAACAAAATCAAGATAGGATTTCCATCACACAGTTTCAAAAGCAGCCCACAACATACCGAATTGAACACAGAACAACAAGAAACAAAAAAAGAAACCACAAATTGAACAGGAACAATAACAGATTAGAAACAGTGACATCAAAAGAGAGAGAGAGAGGACCTGTTCTTGAAGGGTACGAGCGAGGGCAAGGTCAGCATCGACCTGGGTGAGATTAGTGAAGGGAGTTCTTGAAGACTGGCGAGAAGGGGGTTGAAGAAGCGAAGTGGAGTCGGATCCAGTAGTCTCATTCTGGGGTTCCGCAGGCGATGGCGATGAATTGGAATTAGGGTTGTGTTCAAGGTCGGAAGAGGCGGTGGTGGCAGTGGTGGGGGCTGGCTTGACTCCATCAGAACCAAGTTTGGTGGCGTTAGTGGTGGTTTCGTTCTCCATAAAAGAAGGAGATTGAGTTTGAGAGAAAAGGGAGATTTGGATTTGACAAATGGAAGAAGGAAAGAGAGCAAATGGGGAATTAGAGGAAGGAGGATCGAAGATTTCAGAGAAGAAATTGTAGTAAGGGAAGAATCTGAGAAGACGACGAAGATTATATAATTTTGAGAGGCGAGAAAGAACAAACAAACAGGGCCACCTTTTTTCTTTTTCCTTTTTTGATTTAAAAATAAACAAATGTAGAAAATGAAAATTTGACAAACTTGTATGGTTTTTTTTTTTCTTTTTTTTGGGAAAACAAATAATTTTACCCCTAACCTTAATATGCTGTATCATTTTCGCTTAAAATTTTCAATTTCATTGTATTGAATTGAATCCTAAGTTTATTTTGCAATTTTTACTCTAGGTTTAATTTATGCTATATTCACCCATGAATTTTAACAAGAAGTAATTAAAAAAAATCAAAACTTACTAGTTTTTTTTTTAAAAAAATGTACACAAAATTTGCTCAATTAATGTACCCTATCGACAATAGAATAAATCTTTCCAAATTCAAAAACTTCAACAATAATTCAACTCTAGTATCTTTTACTTTGAAGTTTCATTGAGTTCATACAAAATATATGTTTTATATTTATTAAATGCATGTGGTAGCATTTTCATTGACTGGGTTTTAAATGAAAATTTATTAGAGTGTAAAATTTGTTACACTTACTATAAAGATCGTAAAGTCCATTTGGATTGCTTTTGCAAGTGCAATTGTGAGAGAATCTTAATTGTTATGAAGTTTGGTAAAACAAATTATTCATTAAGTTGTCAAAAATCACTTTTTGATGGTTTTGTAAAACAAATTATTCATTAAATTATCAAAAATCACTTTTCAATTTACTACGTGCAAAATTTGATAAATACCAGCTTTGAATTCAACTTTCCTAAAAATCTGTCAACTTCTCTAACTATTTACAAGTTTCAATTTTATCCTTTTCTATATACGTTTCTTTACATCTATTCTCTCTTAAATCAACAAAATTTTGATTGATTAAATTTTTTATAACAATTTTTTTCTTAAACCTTTATCAAATAATTTAGATTGAACAAAATTACATGTCATTTAAATCATATAAATTTGTAAATAATTATCTTATAATAAATTATAAATTAAAAATCAATATAAAAACAATCATTTAGCATTAATTTATCAAACATCATAACTAATTTTTTCTAGTTTAAAATTGAAAATTATCAAACAATCTTTTTCTTTATTTCACAATTGATTTTTCTAAAAGAACCGTTGACAACAATTATTTTAAAAGCTACAACAATTCCAAACTAAGCTTAAGGGTGTTTTTTTTTTCAAGGACGAGGCGAGAAACATAAGAGTGAGTGGAGGAAAAATTCTTCGCAAGCTAAATAGGGACCAATTCTCCGTCTCCATCCCCATCCCTGCCTTGTTTGCCCACTTTTATTATTTTATTATATATATAAATTGAAAGTTTTATTGTTTAGTGACTTAGAGAGTTTGACATTTGAATTATATATATGGATAATTTGATGATTTGATATGAAATATTATTTTGTTTCTATTAGTAGGTTTAAGGATTTTTCTCTTTAAATAGGAATTCTAGTGGAGAATTAACTATTTAAATAGAAATTATTCATAAAAAAAATATTAATTACTGAATTTAAAATTTCTAAAAATAATTTATTTGATTTAATTGAATTAAAAAAGTAAACTGGGAATAAAGGGCTCGTTTGATAACGTTCCTGTTTCTTCTTTCTTGTTCATGTTTCTCATTTTTCAAGAAACAGACATGTTTGATAAACGATCATGTTTCTTGTTTCTAAATTTTTTAGAAACGTTTCTAAAAAAATGGCAGATTTTGAGAAATTTCAAAAAGTAGTTTCTCAAATTCTGTTTCTGTTTTTTCTCCAAGTTTCATGCATGTATTCCTATTTCTCTTTTTACCCATCTCTATCCTCTCTCTTATTTCTCTCTCTTCCATTCTATTTTTTTTTCTTTTAATACTTTTAATCTTTTTATTTTTTTCTTCTTTTTTATTTTTATTTTTTGATTTATTTCTTTCTATTCGTTCTTTCTCTTTCATCATGATCTTTTTTCTTTTAATAGTTCATTATCTTTTTTTTTCTTTTTTCCTTTTTACTTTTCTCTTTTTGTTTATGTTTTTTTCTTCTCTCTTATTTTCTTATTTTCTTTTACTTTACATTAACGAGCTTATAGTTATTATTTTCTATTTAATTCTCTATTATTTTTTCTTTTGGTACAATTTTATTTTTTTATTAAATAAATAAACTAATAATGTATTTCATATTTACCATTAAATGTAAAAAAATATATACATTCTCTATCTTTTTCTAATTTTACTTGCGTGTATTATTGGCTAATGCATTTTTAAAGAAAAAAATAAAAATAAAATTTATTATTAAATTAAAGAAATGTGGGTATGTTCGATTGTCTGACTTTAGACAATTTACAAATTCGTCTAATTGAACTAACTCTTGTAAGTCAAAATCGTTCAAGGTGAATTGATTGAAGTGAGAAATAACATTGCAAATCAAATTTGAACAACATTTGAAGGATAAATTTATTATTATTATTATTAATTAGGTGTTGGGCATTAATAAAATACTATAACATCTTTACATATGTTTTATATTTATTTTAATGCATGTTATATGTTTTATTATAGTATATGTACTAAACTTTATTTTTACCAAAAAACAAGAAACAAGAAACAAAAATAGTTATCAAACATGTTTCTGTTTTTAGTTTTTAAGAATCAGAAACAAGAAACGAGAAACAGAAACAGGAAACAAGAAACGAGAAACGAGAAACGAGAACGTTATCAAACGGGGCCAAAGATTTTCACTCCGATCCTGCAAAATTCAAGAGACAATTTTGTGTTAGATAGGAAAATAAATTGCGACGGTGCCTCGTGAACCTTCCTAATCAAAATTTAAGATGTAATTTTTTGAAATTGAAAGGTTAAGATAAACATTGATACAACTTATTAAATTGTTTATAAATTTTGATATTTTCTATTTTTTTTTCAAAACTAATATTCTCATTTCTTATTACATGTTAAATATTAAAAAGATTTGAATCTCATTTTAGTCTCCAAACTTTTAAGTTTGTTTTATTTTAGTCCTTAAAATTTCAAAATGCTCGTTTTGGTTTTTAAACATTAAATTTTGTTCTATTTTAATTCATGAACTTTCAAAATGTCTATTTTAATCCTTAAACTTCAAAAAAGAATAATTATTTCGGTCTTTGCTATGTTACTTTTCTACATTAAATTCACTTTATCATATGTTTGTCTCTAACATTTTTTTTAGATGCCCATATTTGTCTCTAACTTATTTGGCTTGAAATCATGTTCATATTAACATGCCAGTACACATATTCGAACTTATGTTATTAATTTGTTAAAAGTAAAATAAAGGTAAGAACCAAAATAATAATATTTTTTTTTAAACTTTAGAGACTAAAATAGACATTTTAAAAGTCTAAGAACTAGAATGAAATAAACTTTAATTTAACAGGACTTTGAACGAATATTTTAAAAGTTTAAAGGTAAAAAATAAACTTAAAAGTTACAAAATAGGAAATAAACCTATTAAATATTTGTAGGACCATTACGCGTCCCTATCTCTTTTGTAAAATTAATCAAAAGAAGGACTGTGCCCCAATTATGTATTTATATATCCAGAAGATATTTGACTAGTTTTATTTAAAAAATGAAAAGAAAATAAAAATAAAAAAGTCCACGCCTTCTTTTAATTTTTTTTTTTTTAAAAAAGATTATTGTTGAGTTGGTTTTTATTAGGTTAAATTACACATTTAATCCCTAAACTTTAAGGTTTGTATCTATTTAGTTCTTAAACTTTCAAAATTACAAATTTAGTCGTTAGACTTTCAAATTTTTTAAAATTCACAGGTCTAATAGACACAAAATTGAAATTTTAAGGTTCTATTAGATACAAAATTCAAATTTATATCTAATAAATCAATTAATTTTTATAAATTTTGAATTTGACAGGAACTTATTAAACACAAAATTGAAAGTTTAGGGACCAAATAAATACAAATCTCAAAGTTTAGGGACTAAACTTGTAATTGAACCGTCTTTATTATTACACTTTTTTTTTTTTTAGTATTGTTGAGTTGGTTTTTATTATTGCATGTAGGTTTTTCAAATTAAAAATAATTCATATGAAGTCTCGATTCGAATATACCATTGTTCCTATGTTACTGTACTACAGATTCTATTTTATTAGTTTTTTAAGGTTTTAGATTTATTTTAGTTATTTTCTTTATTTGTAACTTACTTAGGAGGCGTTTATTTAAGAGGCGTTTAGCGCGCAAAGTTGAGTTGAATTTGGCAGAGCTAGTTTGTCAGTGAATTCAGAAGTCTGTGTTTGGAGTGCAGAGTTGAGTTGAATTGTCTAGAATATCTGATGCAGTTTTTTTTATAATTCGAATTAAATTGATTTTTAGCTGATTGTTTTTACTTCTTTTATTTTTATTTTTTTCAATCATTCATCTAAAAACATATTTTTCCAACTTTTTAACACTTAGTTCAGATGTCTACTTCAAAAAATAATATATTTCAATATTGATCTTTTTTAAAAAAAAAAACATCATTCTTTATCTTTCTTTTTTTAGAAATTGACTTTTTCCAATCTATAGACAATGTAGTATTGTTTTCTCTTTTTTCTATACATTAAACTTCTTTCAATTTATAGAAAACAAATATTTGCATTACACATTAAACTTCTTTCAATTTATAGAAAACAAATATTTGCATTACACATTAAACTTCTTTCAATTTATAGAAATCAAATGTTACATTTCTTATAACAATAAATAGCAATTGATGAATGGAAAAAAAAACGATGTACCTATATTTTTTTTTCTTTAAGCACAAATTGAACTTCTATAAAAAATATAGAAATCTAAGATTTCATTTTCCAAACACACATTGAACTTTTTTGAAACTTGCAAATGAGGACCTTATTATGACATTTTTCAATTATTAATAGGGTCTTCATTATGAAGGATCTTTTTTTTTAAACACATTGACCATTACGTTTTTTTTTGGTTGTGTGTGCAAAGGAACATTGTTTGTTTACATTTGTTTAAACACATGTACTAAATTGAACATCTTTGGAAAAGAGAATGCTAGTATTTTACTTTTTCAAGATGACAAGAAAACGATAATATGTTTCAACATTAGTGTCATGTATGAGTGGAATATTCATAAAATATTAGTAGGTCATCAAGGGCCTATTTACATGATTCATAAAACATAATTATGCACTACAAATGTTTAAACTTTTCCCGACGCAATATTGCGTCGGGAAAACTACCTCTTTGCGTCGGTAAAACCTATTCCCGACGCAACGATGCGTCGAGCAAAACAGTCGGGAGACCCAAGTCGGGACGAAGCTTTCCCGACGCAAACTTGTCGCGTCGGCAATGGGTAAGCTATACCGACGCATGAAGCGTCGGGAAAAAGATAAATATGTCGACGCAGATATTAGCGTCGGGAATTCTATAGCCTATCCCGACGCATGTTGCGTCGGGATAGCTTCCAATATAGTCATTTATTTATTTATTGATTTTTAGTTTTTTAGCCTGTTTTTAGCTATCCCGACGCAACTTTGCGTCGGCATGGCCTAGTTTTAAAAAAAAAAATTGTTGAAAATTTAAATTTTAGTTTTTGTAATTACCTGTTCATTTCAATTAAAAACAATGATACCATTTTATTTTTAACATGAATGTAACATAATAAAAGTTAATATATTGAAACATAATATTGTTCATACAAAAGTATCATCCAAAGTTCAATCTAATTACAAAAAAAGCAAAAAATAAATATCCATGTTAATATCATCAAAAAGAAAATGTCCAATTAAAGTCTTCTACACTTGTTGTCTTCATCTATGTTTCCAATAGTAACCTTCAACATAGCTACAGACCTGAAAGGAAAAAAATAAATAATATAAAAAAATTTAAACATAAACCAGAAAATGAAATAAGGAAAAAAAAATGCACAAAAGTTTTCCAAAAGAAATTCTAAGTTTAATTTGATCTTAAAGCATTAAATAAGCAAAAGCCTAACTCTAGAAAGGCTTAAAATGTCTACCCCGCCTCCCAAAACTTTGCCTAAAAGTGCCTAAGTGTCCAAAGGAGATGAAAATGAACTAAAACGTTTTCTTGAGAATCCTCATGCGCTTCTCTGCCCCTTCTGAACCTACGCAAGTGTCTTAAAGATGCAAAAATGACCTAAGAAGCAAAAATATAACTCGAAAAGAGCTTTCAGAGTCTACCTTACCCCTCGAACCTACAAAGTATCCCAAAAGTGGCCTTAAAGTGCAGAAGTGTGTTCTGAAGGCTAAAATGAACTTCAACGCACCCCGAGTCAGCCTAATGCACTTTCCCACCCTTCCCGAACCTACACAAGTATCCTAATGGTGCAAAAGTGGCCTAGAAAGAAAAAATCTAACTCAGAAACTTGCTTAAAGAGTCTACCTTGCCTCATAAACCTGCAAAATATCTCAAAAGTGGAAAAAAAATGCATAAGTTTATTTTGAAGGCCAAAATGGACTTCAACACATCCCGAGTTACCCTAATGCACTTTTTCGCCCCTCCCGAATCTACCCAAGTGTCTTAAAAGAGCAAAAGTGCCCTAGGAAGAAAAAACCTAACTCAACATTTGCTCAAACACTCTACCCCGCCCCCCAAACCTACAAAGTATGTCAAAAGTGGCCAAAAAGTATACAAATGTATTTTGAAGGCCAAAATAGACTTCAATGCACCCCAAGTGAGCCTAATGCATTTATCTTCCCCTCTCTAACCTACCCAAATGTCTTAAAGGAGCACAAGTGCCTTAAGAAGAAAAAATCTAATTTGAAACTTGCTTAAACAATTTACCCCACCCCTCCAATTGTACAAAGTATCCCAAAAGTGGCCTTAAAGTGCAGAAGTGTATTTTGAAGGCTAAAATGGACTTCAATGCACCCCGAGTGAGCCTAATGCACTTTCTCACCCCTCCCGAACCTACCCAAGTGTCCTAAGGAGGAAAAAGTGTCCTAGGAAGAAAAAACCTAATTCGAAACTTACTTAAATAGTCTACCCCACCTCCAACCTAAAAAGTATGCCAAAAGTGGCTAAAAAGTGCACAAGTTTATTTTAAAGACCAACATGGACAACCAAATTGTTGCAAGATAGCCAAAATGAACTTACAAAGACCTACACAACCTTAATCCACACTTAACCCTCCGTCCCGAAGATACATTCATGAAGTGACTATCATAACTGCAGGATAGTCACATATGACAACAAAATTACTTTTATAAATTCACCATGAATTGACTACCATAGCTGCAGGATAGCCAAAATGAACTTGCAAAGAACTCTAAGCGACCTTAATACACATTTAACCCTCCGTCCCAAAACTACATTCATGGAATGACTACCAAAACTGCAGGATAGTCACATATATAACAATAAAAGTACTTTTATAGATTCACTACATACATGAATTGCCAAGCATAACTACAGGATATCCAAAATGAACTTGTAAAGAACCTAATCAAGCTAAACGCTAAAACATACCTAGGTGTTTGAAGGTCCATCCTCTCGCTGCCCTCGACTTAACATTCTGTGGATTTCAGCCCATTTATCTTCCCACGCTGATACTTGAGTACTTAACGCTACATTTGCTTCCTTCATCTCCTCGTAATTTGCCTTCATCTGTACCATGTCACCTTTCATCTGCTCCACTTGCTTTTCCAATTCTTTTTCGTATTGTGAGGATGATGTGATACTGGATGATGAGCTAGATTTTGGGTCCCAACCAAAGCCTTTAATGTGGCCTGACCGATGACCCAAAACCTGTTTACAAACCTCTGCACTAGTCATCGGTGTCGACCCTTCTTGAGATAATCCTTCTATCAGCTTTTGCATTTCTAGCTACATTCATATTGGAATGAGGAGATTAAACATATAAAATAAGACATAAATTTAGGCAGGTATGATAGAGAAGAACTTACATATGCATCTCTTGCTTTGTCGTTCACCCAACCATCTTTTACACTAAAGTGACTTTGATGGAATAACTCCACTTGGTCAACGTCTTGACCCTCTTTCTCTTTCTGTAAATCACATATATACAAACTATGAGTCATAACAATGAGATCATGTAAATAATAATGAGTTTGCACCTTACCATTTCACTTTGCACTTGGGCAAACGACTTCGACCCGGTTCGATGAAGGTAAGGGACACTTGCTCGACTCTTCTTGTTTGTCTCCGTTGTTTTCTACAACAGTTTTTTATTAGTACAATTGAGTTATGTATATAAGTACAACAACAACAACAAAAATGTACCTGCCATTCAGGAGTCGCCCATCTGTTGCATAAAATATTCCAATCTTCTGGATTTGTTAACCTCTCAGGTGGACATGCGAGGGCTTCTTCTGGGCTCTCAAATTCACAGTAGTACTTGTATAATTCTGCTCTATATTCTTTGAACGTATTTTGAAATTGCCGTAGTACATACTTTTTCACATGGTTTTTTGTCACATCGAAATCAAAAAGCGCCTGCATTGTTAATAAAAAATGTGTAAGCATACGCATCTGACTTAAATATTACCCAAATGCATAAAAAAGTGTGAACTTACCAACAATCGATCTACGGCATGGTCTCGTACTTCTTTCGATACCTCTTTCCAGTCTTTACAACGCAATGGAATTATGCTTCGAGCGATGGTACCGATGGCTTTACTAAATTTCGTAGCATTAGCACATACAGGTTTTCCAATATTCTCATCAATCTCAATTTTAATCCTCCCATAAATATTGACATGACGGTCCAATTCAATGTTTCGACTATGTCCTCTAGTCCGCCTTCCTGGTGATCTTGAGTCTCGCCCTCGCCCTCGCCCACGCCCGCGCCTTGAGCTTGATCGAGATCCTGAAACAAGGACAAATTTACTTAATTAGATCAAAAAATAATATTTTTAAGTACAAACTTTCATATGATATAAATATTACCCGATGCCTCTGTTGCGTTCTGCTGAGTGGAGGAATCAATAATCGATGGGTCATCCTCCTGGAGTAGCAAGTGTGTCTCTTGCTCTTGCTCAGGGCGTGCCATAACTCTATAATCTTACAAAAGATTAAAAAAAAAATGAATCTCAACGTATATGAAGCATTCAATTATAGAATGTGAAATTGAAATACATAAGTTATACACTTATTCGTTATTCTAATCATCGGAATCTAAATGTTGAAGTGAACTCGAACTCTCTTCAGTAGATGTTTCTACATCCTCAGGTTCGTCATTTATAAAATCGTCATCGTGTAGGGATGGTACACTCTTATTCAACTGTTTTTCAATCGCTTGACGCTCAACAACACTAGGGTCAACATCATCTCTACATAATGTGGCATTCTGGATGGATTCATCAACCTCAATCACACTGGGTACTTCTACCAAATCCATTTCATCAGTTTCTATGTCTTTAGCTTCTAGAATGTCCCATATGTGTTTATTTTGAACTGTTTGCACAACTCTCCAATTATTACCAAGTTTAGGGTCGTTAATATAGAAAATTTGTTTGGCTTGAGTAGCAAAGATGTAAGGGTCATCCATATACCAAAAATGAGATGTATTGATTGACTTAAACCCTAAATCCACTTGTACTTTATTCTTTTTAGCATCTGTGTCAAACCATTTACATTTGAAAAGAATCACACGTCTTCTCTTGGTATATTCTAATTCCAAAACTTCATGCAATACACCGTAGTAATTCATGTCATCTCGTTCAGTTTCTCCGACCACCATGATTCCACTATTTTGAGTGGCCCGACGATTATCACGTTCTATACAGTGAAAACGTGTTCCATTGACAAAGCAACCGCTGTAAGTGCGGACTAGATTACTAGGCCCCAATGCTATCGAGTAAAGATCATCAGATGCTTCTCCTTTTTCACGTAATGAGTACATCTGTTTATATAGGTTAACATAACTTAGATTCAACACGTTACTGAAGTGCAATATTCAAACTTGAAATAACTACACTTACATGTGCTCTAAGCCAATCAGGAAATCGATCTTGGTGCCTTCTATATAAGTCTGATGTGGTATCTGTTCTAGTACGAATCAATCTCAAATGTTGCCTATTTAATTTGTAAGAATAAAAAAAAAAAAAATTGATCTTAGGCATTTATATACTTTGAACTTTAAAACAAAGTATATGAACTAAAGTTATAATATTTCAAAAGGTACCTGCGATAAGACTCTATTTCAGAACAGTTGTTCAATATATACCAATGTGCCATTTGCTTTTCGTTTTCAGATAGCGTTCTCACAACTGAACCCCCCAATGGTCGTGCACTCTGCCTGAAGCATTCAAAATCCCCGAAGATCTCACGTTCAGTTATTGAGTCATCGTTACGTGGATCCCTATTGAACCTTGATTCTATTCCATGTAGATACATGGAACAGAAAGTCAAACATTCATCCATGACGAATGCTTCTGCTATGGAACCCTCAGGACGAGCCTTGTTTCGTACATATTGTTTCAAGGTCCGTAAGCTTCTCTCTACAGGGTACATCCAACTATAGCTAACTAGACCAACAATCTTTGTTTCATATGGCAAGTGAACTGCAAGATGGACCATTACATCAAAAAATGCTGGTGGAAAGATCTTTTCAAACTTACAAAGTATGAGCACAATAGCTGCTTCCAACCGGTCCAAGTCACTGATGCGTATTGTTTTCGCACATATATCACGAAAGAAATTACATAACTCAACAACAGCTGTACACACATCCTTTCGTAAGTATGCTCGAACAGCGATAGGAATAAGTCGTTGGAGCAGAATATGCGAGTCGTGAGTTTTCAACCCAGACAGTTTCCCATCGTTGACACTCACGCATCGTGATATGTTCGAGACGAACCCGTCAGGAAATTTAACTGATTTCAAAAACTTGCAAAAATCAACCCTCTCTCTAGTAGTCAATGTATACGCAGCATGTGGTTTTACAACTTTAGTTCCTTGCTTTTGTAAGTGTAAGTCCTTTCGTATATTCAAATCTTCAAGATCCAAACGAGCTTTTGTCGTGTCTTTTGTTTTCCCCTCAATGTTCAACAAAGTCCCGAGCAAATTGTCACATACATTTTTTTCAATATGCATGACATCCAACTTATGTCTTAACATGAGTTTAGACCAATAGGGGAGCTCAAAGAATATACTCTTGTTTGTCCAATTAATAGTACGCTTTCTTTTCTTGTCTTGTTTGGATTGATGCTTACTTAACACTGAAAAATTTAGCGCGTTTACTTGTTTTAGAATCTCATCTCCATCCATTACAATTGGTGGAGGTCTACACTCCAATTTTCCGTCATGGTGTTTGCTCCTACGCCAACTATGGTTACTTGGAAGATAACGTCGATGTCCCATGAAAGATATTTTTCCTCTTATCCTAAAGGATGATGTGTCTTCTTTACAAATGGGGCATGCTTGATAACCTTTAGTACTCCATCCCGACAAGTCTCCATATGCAGGGAAGTCATTGATGGTCCACAACAAACATGCATGTAATTGAAAGTACTTTCCACTCATGCAATCATAAGTACGCACACCATTATTCCACAACTCCTTCAACTCCTCAATCAATGGCTGCAAATAGACATCAATTTCTTTTCCAAGGGACTTCGGTCCAGGTATAAGCAAAGACATGAAAAAATTAGATTGCTTCATACACTTCCAAGGTGGCAAATTGTATGGAACAAGCACCACAGGCCACATGCTGTAGGAAGTACTCATATTTCCGAATGGATTGAATCCATCTGAAGCTAATGCTAACCGAACATTCCTTGGGTCTGAAGCAAACAGAGGAAATTCTTTATCAAAATGTTTCCACCCTGCAGCATCAGCTGGATGTCGTAGCACATCCTCAGTTTCAACTCTTTTTTCCTTGTGCCATCTCATTTCAGAAGCAATATGTTTCGATGAAAACAATCGTTTCAACCTTGGTATTAGTGGGAAATGACGTAAAATCTTATGTGGAATTTTCTTACCCTTCCCATCCTTTATTTTATAACGAGACTCACCACATACTGGACAACTTTGACAATCAGCAAACTCTTTCCAAAATAATATACAATCATACTTGCAAGCATGGATGAACTCATATCCTAACCCTAAGTCACGTAACTTTCTCTTAGCTTCATAGAACGTACCAGGTATAGATGCACCAGTTGGAAATGCGTCTTTCAACAATTCTAGTAACATATCAAAGGACTTGTTACTCCAACCATTGAGCACCTTGATATGCATCAACCTCACCAAGAAGTTCAACGAGGAAAATTTAGTACAACCAGGGTACAATTGGTTGCGTGCTTCAGCCATCAACTCCTCAAAATTCTTTACAGTATCCATTTCTTCAACGTTAGCAGGCATTTCATCTCCAAAGTCTTCTTCATCATCTACATCCTCTTCCCCTTCTATCATCGCCCCTTGCAAATCATTTAGAAGGTCAAACATCTCATCGTCATCATTGTGAGCAATACACTCTCTACTTAATCCATCATCTACTAAAGAACTCGTGTCTCTTTGAAATCGAGCTAAGTTTGCTGGTTCCCCATGATAAACCCATTGAGTGTACGAGGGAGATATTCCAAATGTAAATAAATGTCGTTCTATCCCATCCAATGACTGTGACATTGAATTTTGACAATTCTTACATGGGCATCTCGTTTTTCCTACCTCATTTAGATGGCACTTTGCTACTTCTAGAAATTCTGCTACTCCTTCAATATATTCTCTTGAGAATCTATCTCTAAGCTTAATCCAATCCTTATTCATCCTTGAATATACTTTACAAAGAACTTTGTGAATTGGTATGAACAGACAACGTTCAATCCTGTAGGAAATAGGACAAAAAGTTAGATTAACTTTATCCAAAAACCTAAGGATGTTCTTTAGGAAACAAAAACTAAACAAAAACATAAGGATGTTTGAAGAACAACTCCCAGGAAGCTCTAAAGATCCAAGAACTTCCAGACAAGTGGTTCAATTATGATCAAACCGAACAAAGATCCTAAAATAACTCGAATAACTTTCAAAACTTCTAAAGATTGAGCAATGCTTCCAAAGAAGTAGTTCGAACATGATATAATCTACCAAAGATCCATAAATGGTTCAAGAACAACTTCCAAGAAATTCTAAACATCCAACAACTTCCGAACAATGATTGAAGAACTATTATGTAGTTCAAGAACTTCAAAAGTGCCCAAAAAGTGCTTAAGTGTCCAGTGGGCACCAAAATGAACTTAAGCGTTTCCTTGAGAATTATAATGCGCTTTCCCGCCCCTCCCAAACCTACACAAGTTTTCGAAAGGTGCAAAAGAGCTCAAGGAAGCCAAACCTAACTCTAAACGAGTATCAAGATCTACCCCACCCCCGAACTTTCTAACGTTGCCTAAAAGTGTCTAAATGGCCTAAAAAATGAAATATAAGTAAAAAATATGGAAACCTACCATGACTAGTAAAATATATTAGTAGAATGAATCGATTTTGGAGATGGAAACCTACTATGCCTAGTGAGAGCTTAACTACTTAAACAAGTAGTAGTAGCTTCAACTTTACTTAGAAAGACATTTGTAATTCGTCTAAAACACTATCTCATGAACTCCAATTCTTAATCCAAGGATCAATTTCCATAATCCATTTCTCAAACACTCCATATTTGAGTTGCAATTCGAGCAATTCATACATCCATTAAAATCATAATTCAAAATCAACTACTTCTAAAATCCACAAAATTGAAAATGACTCAAGTAACTAAAACTTTCATTAAAAGAGATAAATTATGAAAGACAATAACTTAACAGAAATTTGAAACGAAATTTCTCTCGAAAGATTAAATAAATCACATGTGCAGTAAGAGACTCAACAACAAATATAGCAATCAACATAAAAAAAAAGAAATTGAAATAAAATCAATTTCAAACTCAAAAAATCAGCATTCATTAACTAATTGTGGACATTAACATGAGTTCAAATAGTGAATGTGAAGTGAGAAAATGTTTAATTTCTAAAGTGATGCACACAATTGTTTGTAAGGTTTAATATGGCTACTAATATCAGTGAGTTGTACGGAATAAATATATATTTGGAAGAAGCCATAATCCAAATACTTCAAAATCAAAAAGTCAAGTTTAGTTAAAAAAATTTCCTTGTAAACCATGAAAGTCAACGAGATCCGTTCATTTTTTTTAAAAACCAACGTTAGTTCAAAAGTCAAATATAACATTATTCAATTTGACCATGCATTAAAAAAGGCGGGTTGGAAAAAAAGGTGCTAAATGAAAAAAAAAAATCCTACTCACACACGTTACGGAAAAGGTATTTACGTGTTCAAACAACTCCCTCTCTTGATTTTCATCACAGAGAAGGCGCATTCCTAAATTTTTAGTTATCCATCTCTCACAGACATGAAACTTCATCTTCCTCCAAAGATTTTAGTTCTCTCTAAAAAAAAATCAATTTCAGTGAACCAGACAATCCCACCAAGTGTGTTTTTCTTTTTCTATACTTTATTATATATATGAGATTTTAATAGATGGTCGGTAGTCACCTTAATTTTCAAAAACAGAAAACCAAAAACAAAATGGTTTTGAAACGGGGCCTCAACTTTCTAAAGTGATCGGTGATCAGAACAGTATACTAAGTTTCCACATATTCTGCATAAAGAATTGGAGTCAAGAAGGTAACATTTTGTCAAGTTTAGTTGTAATAAGAGAGTTTAAAAAACCAGCTAAGAAATGATGTTACAGAACATGGGTTTTTGTAAACATTTAAAAGAGTGTAGTATGTTTGTTCACAAAAACATATCAAAATCAATATAACTTGCACATTGTCGCCAAAACAACACAAACAACTAAAACTGCCTAAATTTCATAAAGCACCACAAACATCACCAATATAAAGATATGATTGCTAAAGGGCTCGGAAGTCCAAAAACAAACAATCATCCTAAATATTTGGAGGAAAAATTTTCAATCAAAAGATGTATGCCAATATTTCATAAAGTTCTAGGGACCAAGTAATGCACAAAGTTGAAACATATCCCATATCGCTTAAAGACAACATAAAACATTTAAGAAGAAAACTATCTACTTCACATATGTTACCTTCATGTTAATCTAGATTTAAATTCAAAAACTATAACATAGTTTCATGTTCATCAGAAATGCATATAAGCTAATTATCCAAGTTGATGCATACCATTTTTCTCACCCCACAGAAATGCATAAAAGCTTATAAAAAGATACCTGAGGTTTATAAACCTGTAATGGCTTCAAAATATTCTTCCCTCATCCATATCCACAAAATTCTAACAAAAAGAGACAAATATTGCAACTAGAACTAGTGGCCAACTAGACATCAGGATCCACAAAATCCTAGCAAGAAAAATATATAATCATTAGGCTAAGCTATTGAGTTTATACAGAACAGACATAATGATATACTAAGCCTTTCTAATTTCCCACAGCCAATAACAATCCTTGCCAAACCCTGAAATTCAGAGACAAAGAATACACATTTGTATTACAGCTACATATGAAAAAGCTTACAAGCACCGAAATAGCTATACAAGCACCAAAATAGCAACATTTTCATATTGAGAAATGAAAAGGCAACATTTTTAAATTCAGAGACAAATTTGGAAAACAAGTTTTAATATTATGGCTACATAAGAAAAAGCTTACAAGCACCGAAATAGCAACATTGTCAGACCTTAAAATTTAGAGACAAAAAGAAAATTGCAAAGATACAGAAATGAACAACGGGGGAGAATTGATTCAAATGGTATTTTAATCGATAAATTAATGCAATAGCAACCAGAGAAACTCACTGGGATGACTAGAATGCTCTGATAGTTGAAATACATATCTAAAAGGAAAAAAAAAACAAAGAAGAACTAAAGTGAAAACAACAAGTACATAACAGCAAATTCGGCCAAAAGATATATGATCTTTTTTGGGAAACTTTCACTATTTATCAGTTTTTGCAACTTGAACTTGATCAAAAACCAGATAAACTGATAAACTAAGAGGGAGGAAAAACATTACTAGTATACTAAGTTGTAAATTAACAATACTAATATACTAGGGAAAAAACAGTTGAATTTGGCGAACATCAATTTAATGATCAATATAAGAAACATAGCAGCTATTTTTCCCACAAAGATCAATTTACTGAAGAATGATATTGTTCTTGGAGCATGTTAATGTTACTATTCAAAAAGATCAAGTGGAACAAATTTGTATTATTTAATAATGATATCTGTAACACAATGGAGAAACCTAAAAGAAAAGAGATAGGGAGATAGAGAATTATAATAATGAATGTTTAATCTGGCACAAACATATTTCGATGAATTTTTTTTTTTTTTTTAGTGTAAACAAATAGAAGTGGACAAAGAATGCCGTAAGAAGAAAGGAAAGGAAAAGGAAAGAGTTGCTTATTGGTACTACTTGACAACAAAGTCTATATATTTAAAGTGCTGGAAGGTTCAGAAAGAAGAATAAGAAAGGGCCAAAAGGAGAAAAGACCAACCAAACAAAAATATCCCTTAAACCAAATCCCCTCCATGGAAAAGGAAAGCTCCTACTAATCGATCTCAAGCAAGTCAAAATAGATCAAAAAACAACCCATCATTTAGTTTTCCTGTTTATATTCTGGATTCTGGCAAATGGGAAAAAAAAGTCCATTTAGACTACTTTTTTTTGTAAGATCATAGACGTCTGCTTTGGAGTTTTGTGTTTTTCTCCTTGTGGATTTAATTATTTGTGGCTACTTACATATTAAAGTTTTACTAGTTTCTGATTATTTGCTTGAGACCCAAATTTATCCCTTCTTTAAATCCTTATTTCAATAAAACTTCATCAAATTCTAGTTGGGGTCATAGATGGGAAGACAAAAGTGGTAGTTTTTGCCTAACGAGGTCATCGAAAATTAATAGAGTGTAAGCCAAAAGAAGGTTGAATGGAAAAATGGAAGGGAAAATGTCATTGCATTAAAGAGAGATTTTTTTCCCAGATTTCTTAAAATTGAAAAAAAGAAACAATTCCCCATAACTTAAATGAACAAGATGTTTTGAAATAGTGATTTACTTGAACTTAAAGATTGCAGAGATTTATTCCTTGCATTCTCATAAAAAGACATGAAACAATTAAAGGCTCCAGCTCTATGATCTTTCTACAAGTAGGCTTATGATCTTGACTCATGGTAGATCACAAGTAGGCTTATTATTCCTTTCGTTGTTGAATTTAAACAAACATCTTCTTGCAAAATCATCTCTAGTGTACCTCAGCCTCAGTTTTCAAGTTTTTGTTTTCTTTGGTCTCATATATAGAGTGATTAGGACTGACTAATTAATTCAAATGTAGAAAACATTCATAAGAAAAGCCAAAAACAGAGGGAGGCAAGTCCAGCAAGTCCAACTTTGTAAGGACAGAGAGCAGTACTTGGAATATACGGATTTGGAAATCTCACACATAGATTATCTTGACTCCATAAAAAAACCTCACGATTACGAAAATGCACTAAAATTTTTGAAGAAGAAACTAACCAGTTCAAAGATTAGGCAAATTGATAACACAATAGCTCAAACTCAAAGCTCCCCGTCCACAATGCCCCCTCAAAAAGGATGCAGAAGCTTGTAGGGAAAGCAAAAACTTCCAAATCAGAAAATGAACATAGATCGGCAGACATGAAATCGTTAAACGAGCATCACCAATTCGGCTACATCAAAATCTCAGATTTCGTGTTCATCGTCATTACAGCAGCCTCAACCATTGCCATCGAGAAGTGAAAATTTGCAGAAGAGAAGAGGACTTTGGGTTTTGTTTATAAGCTCCACTTTTTGTTTTGTGAAAATGAAGAAGTCGAACCAGAGAAGGGAGCGGCGCAAAATGAATGAAATAAAAAGAAACTTAGGGTTTTGTTTTTGAAACCCGACGCAAGGAATTTTGAGCTTAACTATCCCAATGTAAGATGCGTTGGCAGAATCTCTTATTTGCATCGATAAGACTTAAAAATTTCCGACGCGTATTGCGTAGGGAGAATAAAGCTATCTCGTCGCATTTGGTTGCGTCGGGAAATCTAGCGTCGGTATAGCCGAAAATTCTTGTAGTGATGGTTCACAAAATATAAGTAATTGCCAACAATGAGTCGAGTTTGTAAGTCTGAATATTGTTGGAGCAGAGAGCCAGACTAACTAAGTACATGTGCATTTCATGTTATTTTGAATCATGGGAGTGTCGTTGGTCACTTGGAATTGTTGCTGGTGATAGCTGCTGGAGACGGTATCGTCGGTTGCCAGATATGGTTGCCAACGATTGCCATTGATCGTCGAAGAAGGTGTCGACAGTGGCCGTCAGTTGTTGCATATGGCCATAGGTTGTCGGAGAAGGTCGCTAGAGGTGGTTGTAGGTCGCCAGAGAAAGTCATCGACAGTGGCCGTCGGTCGTTGGAGAAGCGATGATAAAATATGCTAATAGGGTCACTTAACTCTAAATGGATCACAACAAAGATGTGTGATACTAGGCAACCAATGGCTTGATGGATGACATACCACTGTGTCTAATCCAATCAAACGAGGTGACTTGTATCACAAACTTAAATATACTTTACTAGGCACAAGGTCTTGATGAGCTCATGTCAAGAATTTGTTGTAACATACTTCTATAGTGCCAACTTATTCTAAACATTAACAAAACAAAATGACATCACTCATGCATACATGCCTAATTGACTTAAATATATGAGAATAGAGAAGAAGTAAGAGTAAACTTTGTCATATCAAAACGCTATCAAAATTTGAGAGTCAGAGTGACTTAAAAACTATTAAAAAACTATTTGGAGAGTGAGTTATAATAATCTGTAGAGTATTCTGCACCACAAACACAGATAATTATAATTCAGACTAAATAACTCTACATTTTAAATACATACTATTATAACCTAGACTATTATAACCTATACAACGCCTCAAATAGCCTTTAAATGTATTTGGCAGGATTTACACACTAGCATCTAACAATTTTAGTTTTGCAGGTAATCCTCTATACCACAGTTTCTATCCTGATCTTCGGCATCATCACCCTACCTCCAACTATGTTAATATGCACCCAATCTGCCAGCTAATTGTTTGTCCAAAATCGTCCAACGAGCTTTAATTGATTTTAAATCATAATAGACTTAACATTAATCTATTTTCTTTGTTGAAATTTTATTTTGATCTCTAACTTGGTAAATATTTTCACTTTTAAAGGCTCTATTTAAATCATTGTACATAAAAGCACCATTTATTTTGATCTCTAACTATTTAATTTTTAAGCTTGAAAATTCCCAACAACCTAACTATTGCATGTAGCATCTAACATTCATCAATTTAAACATATATTGATTGTATTCATAAATAAAGGATGTACCTATGTCATACTTTATTATTTTTTTAAAAAAAAAAAAATGAATGATGAATATAATTTTATCCAAACTTCAATGACACAGAAATGATTGAAATTTTAGGGATAAAAATAGAATAAGCACTAAAATATTAGGGGGAAAAAGACTTAAACCTAGAGGTATTTAAATAACCTGGTAACTCAAACAATTCTAACCAAATCATAAGAGTCGAGTTGGGCTAGAAAATTTTTCGATTTACGTTGTATTAGTTTTTTGAGACTCGAATTTTCGATTCAGTTTGCAGGTTAAAATTATTTAGGTAATTCGATTCAACTTGAACCAAACCGGAAGTTGTATTAAATAAATAAATAAATAATTATCCTAGGGTTTAATTTGAATGCATGCACAGTCACTTCTCTATCGCACATCCAAGCTGTGCTCCCTCCTCTCCCCTATTGCACCGTGTCCCTTCCCCATCTCATTCAGTTTGCTATTCACCATTGCTCGTCGTCTTCGCTTGTCACTGTCGTCACCTTCGCCCAACTTCGTACTCTGATATGTTTTAGTTTGGTTAAGTGGTTCAGATTTTCTTTTAAATTAAAGTTTTTGATTTGGATCTTTCTTTTTTGGTTGAAATAAAGCTTATTTTTTGAAATAAAACTCTCTAATTTGTTGGTTGTTGGTTTCTCATATATATTGATTGATCTGATTGTATTTTTATGTTAGGGTTAGGTGTTAGCTCTCTTTATTTTTGGAAATAATTAAGAAAATATAAAAAAAAAAAAGGTGTAACAACACGACAACCCAACCTCACCCAAAACCCAATATGAAAGTATAAAGGTTGGGTTGGACACCATATTTGATTTTTTCGGATCGCTGAACTGACCAATTTGAATTTTCACCTAACTCAATCCGTATACACTCTTGCTTAAACCTCTTTCGTTTGTTATCCATTTAGATAAAAAAGACTTCACTTATATTTTTACTTAAAAACTTTTTCCAACTAAAATGAACATATTTTGCATGACGTGATTCTAATTGAGTTGCTGTGATTGATAATTTAAATAGATTAATAGAAATGTGACACTAAAAGTTCATTTCACAGATGTAATTTTTTAAAAATTTATAATTTAAATAGACACAATGAGATAGACTATATTAAAAGAAAAAAGAAAAACTATGCATGGCAACTACAAGATTATATAAACTTAGACCCGAGTTCTTTCCATTTAACAAATTATCTTAAGATTAAACTCTTTTTTTAGTTCAATAAGATATGGAGTAGTGATTTTAATATTTATCCTTTAGGTCAAGGATTTATTTCTTAACCAATTGCGCTATGCATGTTAGTCATAATTAAATTCTATTGTCATAAAAAACACACACACAAAAACAAAAAGATAAATAATAATAATAACAGAGAAATTATTTACACATTGAACACCAAATAAAATATGTAATTCAATAATTCTCCAATCTCAATTTCTATAATTCAAAGTCAATTCAAACATACTTCAGTGGATAAAAAAATCAATTATAAGTTGATGGTTCAATCTCCAACTTGCAATTATTGAATAAAAAAAAAACAAAATCTATAATTCAAAACTCCGCTCAATCCACAGTCCTAATTTTCATATATATTTTTTTGACAACATGTGAAGTGGAAAACTCGAATATTTAAACTTTTGATCGCAAGTATATATTTTATGCCAGTTGAACCATGATCAAATTGGCCCAATTTTCACATCTTCAACAAATTAAAACTGGGTAAATTTTAATGACATGATCAAGTGCATATATGGGCACTTCTTATTTAATCATACAAATAAACCCTTTTTTTTTTTGCAAAGGAAATAAACCAAATATTACACAAATATTCCATTCATATATATATATATATATGATATCATCATCATTCTAAATCCCCAATTCTCCTCCTACAAAAGCTACCAAACAAGCCCTAAACCTAATCTCAACCGTCTCTTCTTCTTTCTGCGGTTGATTTCGTTTCATACCAATTTTTCCGATCGGCGGATCAGGCGGCGAGTTGTCGAGTGGAATTGCACCAGCGATCGTAAGAAGGCTGAAGATTGGGCCATTCGGAGGCCGAAATTGCGTAATCTTGGAGCCAATTCGTTAAGATCACTTCCTGGTCCATCGGCGGCAAGGTTCCGATGACCTGATTGACGGCGATTTCGGTGTCGTCTTTCTCGTACCTCATCAGCGCCGGAAAGGTTAGTCCATTTCTGGCGTGGCAGAGTAATGGCAGCCATAGCGACAGCATTCTGAATTTTACTTCTGAGGTTATCATCTCCTCCATTTCTCTGCTCGTCAGGTCCCGAAAGAGCGTCGCTAGTTTTGGGAAAACAAAGAAGATGATCAGAATTGTTTGCGTTTACTTTATATTCTATTTTTAAATTGTAAGTCTAAACTTTCAATTTATTTTATATTTAATAGCTCTTCCACGGTGGAAGTTCCACCTTTCAAAAGGTTCAAAAATCTATTATATACAAAAATTAAAATTGAAAAATCATAAACTTTATAGACACATCACACAAACTCGAAGGTCAAGACTAAGGTTGTAATTTGCTGCCAAAGTGAGTATAGTGAGCGTAATTGACGTGTACTCTCAACCTAAAGGTTAGAGGTTTGAATCTCCGACCTTCAAATATCGTTGAACTAAAAACAAAACTTGTAATTGGCTTATTTTTTCAATAAATGTGAGGGTGGACAATTTGATTGAAGGGTCAAATTGGTATGATCTATTTTAATATGTAAACTTTTAAAAAATGTTGCAAAATTCCTAAACTTTGAACTTTAAACCTTTGATTTTGTATCTAATAGCACATCAAACTTAATTCGTATTAAAATTTTAATTTTGTATCTAATAAGTTTTTGACTTATTTGACATTTTTAAAAATTCATGAATTTATTAGACATAAAATTGAAAAATTAGAATTTTGTTTGAAAAAAAAAATAGTGTTAAATCTAAAAGATCTATTAATTTTTAAAATGTCGAGATCTATCAGATAAAAGTTCAAGAACTATTAGATAAGCCAAAAGGTGAGTAATTAAGGTCTCGTTTGATAACAATTTTTTGTTTTTAAAAATTATGTTTGTTTTCTCACCATTTTTTTTGGATAAGTTTTTCATCTCCCTAAAAATATATTTGCATTCTAAGCCAGATTTTTAAAAACAAAACTAAGTTCTTAAAAACTTCAAAATTTGACTTGATTTTTGAAAACGTTTTTAAAAAGTATGAGATAGAAACTTTGAAACATGAAAATTATAGGTAAAAGTCTATTTATAAGCTTAATTTTACAAAACAAAAAATAAAAAACAAGAGAGTTATCAAATTAGGTTTAAACTTGTAATTTAACTTTTTAAAAAAATGAAATAGAAACTCTTTTTTTTTTTTTTTAATTACCTGAAATTTTGACGAAGCACCACTGGACTCTAGGATTACAAACGACAGAAATAGAGGCCAGGCCGCCGGCGAAGCTCCACTGCAGCATAGCCTCGTCCACCGCCCCATACTCCCGTAGCTTCTGCACCATCCAAACCATCTCCTGTCCCAGCTTCTCCTCCGCCACCTCGCCGCCGTCATCGCCATTTCCGAATCCGACCATCGATCTCCTAGCATTCACCGGCTCGGCCTTGGGGACGACGGCGCCGATGGCACTGACGGCGAGATCCAGAAATCTGAGGTACGGAGTGACGTAGGCTCCGAAGGGGAGGGCGGCGACGATCCGCGACGGCCAGGTGCCGGCTCTGGTCCGTTCTTCGAGCTGTCGGGTCCGATGGAGCGAGTCGTAGAGGAGGGAGGAGGTTCGGGCGAAGGCGGCGGAGAGGGCAGCCCGATTGACCTGCAGGAGCTCGATCCGGCCGCCTCTGGCGTTCTCCGCCATTATCTTCTCAGCCATTGCCATTGTGAATTGGTACTTCCGGAAACTCGCCGGCATCTCGTTCAGGATCGCTAAGATCTGCGCGCGTTCATTTCAAATTTTAATTAAATTATGGATTTGGTTTTGTTCGTCATAGTTCCAATTTAGCGATTTCAAAATAAGGTTAAATTAAAGTTTAGTAATTAAAATTTTGTTTTGTGTGTATTTGACATTTTTTAAAATTGACCTATCATATACAAAATTGAAACTGAAACGTAGAACATTCAAATTTATATTTAATAAATTAATTAATTTTTAAAATTTTTAAATATGTCATGAATTGATAAATTGAAAGTTTAAGAACTTATTAGACATTTTTTTAAGTTTAGACATCTATTAAACATAAAATTAAAAGTTCAAGAGACTTATTGGCTATTATACACTTTTTAAAGTTTAAAAATCAAATAAACACAAATTTAAAAGTTCATGGCTAAACTTATAATTTAATCTCAAAATAAATTGGGAGTATTCATGATTTTGGTCGAATAACTTTTAATTAATAATAGAATTAATCTAATATAAGCATGAAATGTTTGAGTTAGGTAGGTTGGTTTGGATTTGTTTAGATCAATTATTCAAAATAGAGTGAAATGTTATCTATTAAAACATTTATTTACTTATTTTTAAATAGTAAATTAAGATTAATAACTCAATATTAATGTAAACTACTGAGAATTAGACTCCAGATACCTAAAGAATTATATCTAAAATTTTCTGAAGAATAAATCATTCCAAATTTAAAATTAACATATGCATGTATACTTTTATCTTTTAAGTAAAATAATTTTTTAAAAGTTAATAATAATTGTTTATTTGAACCTACAAATTAATATGAAGTTTTCATTTATTTGAACTCAATTCAAAATCTAACGAACACACAAAGATTATGTTGGGTTGTTAAAAATTATATCAGACTAATTGAAATTTAAATAATAGAAACTAAATTCAAACTAAGCATAAATTGTGTAATGAAATTTATAATTTACATTTTAAGATTTAATTAAATTTATTTTGGATTTTTAAATAAAAAAGAAACATAAACATTCCCAAACCACGTGGACCGAACTTCTCGAAGGTGGATCCACGTTGCGAGAACCGCAAACTACGAAGAATCGAAAACTGACACGTCATCCCAGATTCGCAGTGAACATGACACGTGGCGAAATTGGAACCATTCAAGCTGCCGCAATGCCCACAATCGTTTTGATTATGGTCGGGACATATCACAGAATTAAACTTCGAGGCCAAGCAAACCTTTGTTTTTATTTTAAAAAAATTAATAATTGGTCAATTTCAATTCCTAATTAAAAAATCTTATTCTATATTAAGTAGTTTTTGGAGTTTTCTTAAACAACCAATCTAAACTATTCTTTATAATCACAAGGCCGAATATTTTTCTACTTGAATGTAATCATATTATAATATGATATCTTCCCCACTTAACTGGAAGATTAGATCATCATCTTAGTTCATTTACACAAATATATAAAAAAGAATAACCTTATTAAATTGTTAATATTTTAAATCTTTCAAAAACATCTATGACATGTCATTATCCTACATTAATATTTTTATTATGTGAGACACATTTACTTTGGACAAAATAGATATATAGATACAAGATGAACCGACATTCATGCAAATAAAACTTACTAAATAAAGAAGACGGCTAAGATCTTAGTAACAAACAATTCAATGTAACTTGTAAGATAAATTTAGGCTCAATGGCAAATATAATAGCAATAATTGATATGTATTTTTTTTTTAAGATCTGACGGTTCAAATTTTGTAGAAAAAAAATTAGTGTTATGTTATGTAAAACTGTATATTAATTTAAATAAAATCACTTTTGTAATTGATGGTAGTTTTTAAGATTGGTTTTTGAAGATTTTGCTGCCTCTACGGACCAACCTTTTTTTTTTTTAACTCACATTGCGTTTAAATTTGAAATTTATCCAACAAGAATTTACTTTACATCTTTTTTTTTCTTTTTTTTTTTTCTAAAACTAACTATTATTTTAACCGCAACAACAATCCCAAATTTAGTCGAAACTAAGCTAAAAAGTACTAAAAATAAATTAAAAAACAATTTTTTTTTTTTTAAAAAGCACTTACTTGGGATAGAGCTCGGGTGAGAGGTTTAACAGAGGAACCACCAAAGTCGACAGTTTCAAAAGGAATCAAATCCAATTTGGAAAGCGAAGCCAGAGCCGAAGAACCCAATGCCGACGACGACAAACCCGAAGACGGCGGCGGCAGTAGCAAAGGCGGCAAGCACCTAGACCCGCCGCCCCCGCAGAACCTACTTAGGAGGCGGCGAGAAGGGGCGAGAGAGACAGGAAACCAATCCATCACAACTCTCAAAACCCAAACCGTAAACCAAGAGGTGAGCATGAGCATGAACCGGAGGTGGTCGGCCGGCCGCCATTTCGCGCCGGAAAGTTCGTTTTTGGCAATAGACGCGACGGAGACGAGAGAATTGGCGGCGATATTGACGGTGGACATGAAAAAGTAGTTGAGAAGAGAAGAAGAAGAAGAAGAAAAGGGTTTTCTTCTGTAGGCGTAGGCTAAATCCAAACCAGTAGCCGCCATTGATGGACGACTGACGACCTTGAGATAGAGCTTAGAGAAACGAACACAGCAGGAGTTTGGCTCTCTCTATGATGATCTAAGTGAAGGGTTGGAAAATGAGAAATTCAATATGGAAGTAATTATTGTGAAGAGGGGAAGAAGATATATATAGAGGGGAAACTATTTGTCCTTATGTCCTTCCTAATTAATATTTTAAGTGTATTAAAATTTCATAATATATAGTAACTTTCAATTTGATATTTAATAAGTATTTGAATTTTAAAAAATTGTCTATCAACTCATTTTTTTTTCCTTTGGTAAGAAGTAGGTCAAATCTAAACCTCTAACTTTTTAGTTGAAGATATAATGCTTTAAACAATTGAGCTATATTCAAGTTGACAATATCTATTAAGTCTTTTAACTTTGTTCAAAACTTTCGACTTTGTATCAAATAAGTTCTTGAACTTTAAGAAGTGATCATTATATTATTGAAATCTAATTTTGTGTCTAATAGGTTTTTAACTTTAAAAAATGCTTAATAAGCATATTAGATACAATATTTAAAAGTTTAGACAGCTATAAGATATTTTCTAAAAGTTTAGAACACTTGTTAAATATTTTTTAATGTTTAGAATCTATTACAAACACAAAATCTTGAAATTTAAAAGATCAAGTTTTAGCTCAACTGGTTAAGACACATTAACATCTTAGAATTAGATGTTTGAATTTCACCCATATCGTTGAACTAAAAAAAGAAAAAATCCATAAATTTATAATTTAACCTTATTATTAATTACTTGTTGACCCTTTACTAATTTTCAATTCTAAAGGCATGGGAGGAGAATTAATAAAGGATTAAATATATTACAATATATACTTAAGTTTTATAGTTGAACAACGATTTAACATGGTACTAGAACACTAAATTTCGTGTTCGAATTTTTGTAATGTCATTTTTTCTCTAATTAATATTACTAATCACGAGTCGGTGAGAGCGTTAAAAATACGAACAATGGATTAAATATATCATTATGTTTGTATGAAAGTTTGAGGAAAGGGAAGGCCATGTGTTTGGGTTATTCCATAGACATCTAAGAAGTTGAGAAGGAAAGGGGGCAAAGGCGGCAATATGGAGTTTTTTCTCTTTTTGTGTTGGGGCCTTGGGGGAAGTGTTTTGTTTTGTAATTAAGGGAAATGTCCAAAATGTGCGTTGCCTTTTTCTGCTTCTTTTGCAGTTCTCTTACGCCTTTTTATGCTTGGGTTCAAGTACTTCTCTATAAGTCCAAGATTTCATCGTACAACTTTGTTGAGGCATTTGGTTCGTGGATTAGACTTGTGTACTTTGATATTAATAAATCGAGTCGAATTATATTAGGGTTTATTTGAGGCACTGAGTAAGTTATAATAATTTAGGTTATAATAGTATGTGAAGTTATATAATTTGTATTTAAGATGTAGAGTTATTTAGTCTGGATTATAATAGTCTGTGTTTGGGGTACTAAGTATTTCACAAACTATTATAATCCACGCTCCAAACAACCCCTTTGTGTTTCAACTTTGCATGTTCAGACATATTGAATGAATATTTTAAGATAAAAAATTTTAATTTTTATTCCTGAACTTGTTAATTTCTATCAATTTTCACTATAAACTTTTAATTTTTCATCAAATTGAATCATAAACTTAAATATGTGTTGAAATTTTTACCTCATATTCATTTTCGCTAAATTTATCCTAACTTTTAACAAAAAGTAAAGTAAAAATTTCTTAAAACTTACTAATTTCAACAAAAGGTTAGTATGATTAATGCACAAGATTAATGATTGAATTAAATCTTCACAAATTTCAATCAAATTGGGCTCTAGTGTCATTTTTATTTGAAACCTTTGTGTTTTATATGCATTAAATGCACATGATAAATTTTTTATCAATGATTTTTTAAATGAAAGTATGTTAGAAGGTAAAAATTGTGACATTTATTTAAGTTTAAGATAAGATTAAAATTATTACACTCATCAAAGTTTAAGGTGCAATGTGATGAAATTTAATGTTTATAGTGAAAATTGATACCCCTTGCTAGGATCGAGTTTAAAATTGATATTTTCCCAAAACTTTATCATTCAAATCTTAATCCTACATTTGTGTAATGTTATCCTCCAAAAGAAATTTTGATCTTCATTTAAAGAATTATTTGAACTATTGTCATGGATTTTTTAGCAAACTTAATGTGACCCTCTTTTTTGTTTCATATATTTTTATAAGTATTCAAGTAGATAAAATAGTGTATTATATCTCCAACACCGATATATTAAATAATTTTAATGTAAAAAAATATTAAATAATTTCTTCATTGTTAATATTTATTGTGTTGAATTACATCCTAGAGTCAAATCATGTGCATGTGCACAACGCGTAAAACAGGAAATCTTTTGATTGGATAACTCCATTTTTTTTAATATTTATTTTCAAGATTATGATATCTTTGCATTGTATGTCTGTCTATAAATTTTACAATTAAATATTTGTCAAAAAAATTTGACATTTTTTAAAATTTACGGACCTACTAGACACAAAATTGAAAATTGTCATATTAGATATAAAATTGTTAATTCTAAAAAATTTAGAATATGTCAAAGACTTATTAGATGCAAAATTGAAAGTTTAAAGACTTATTAGACATTTTCAAAGTTTAGGAACATATTATATACAAAATTAAAAGTTTAGAGACAAAAAAAAAACAAACTAAAAAGTTCAAGAACTAAACTTATAATTTAACCTTAAACATTTTTTTTTTTTTTTGGCTTTAATTCCTCATCAATTATGAATATAATAATAATAATAATAATAACAACAAAAACAAATCTCACTTTTTACCTTTATATTTACTCGAAACAATTTTAACCTCAAATTCAAATTAAAATTTAACTTAAACTCCTTCAAAATAAATAAATAAAATAAATAGTAAATTTTCATTTTTTAAAAAACAAACTTAAAAAATTGTTTATAATCAATAAATAAATCACTAAAAATCTTTTATTAGTTTAACCACATGTGAGGTTGGAAATTTGAACCTCGAACTTTTTGATCGATGATATATATTTAATCGGATGAGTTATGCTCAGATTGACTAAAATCCACTTAATAAAACATGTAATATGTGGTCACACCAACTTCCACCATAACAAAACTAAATCAAATAAAAAAACTTAGAAAATATTCCAATATTCAATTAATGTTTTTTTTTTCCTATCTTTGTCTACCAACATTTGTTGCCCCTAGAGGTTGGAGAATAGTGAAAAGGTAAAAAGACTTCAAGAGAATTAGTTTAAACTATGGTATTACCCACTTAAGTTGAAAATGAAATGTTTTTCCTTCCATCTTTGGTAACTTAAAAATTGTGAAATTGCATGTTTTAGATTATAGGTTAAATTACAAGTTTAGTCTCTATAATTTGAAGTTTGTGTTTAATAGATCTATAAACTTTAGATATCTAAGTTCTTAAGCTTTCAATTTTATGTCTAATAGACCTCTAACCAACATTGAACTTTTTGTTAAATAGGATCTCAAACTTTTAATTTTGTGTTCATTAGTTATGTGATTTTTTTTTTTTTTTTAAAATGTCGAATAGATTAAAGACCTATTAGATTCAAAATTGAAAATTCAAAGACCTATTAAATAAACAATAAAATGTTTAGAAAGTCATTAGCCACTTTAAGAAACATATTAGACACAAACCTGAAAGTTCAAATAATAGACTTGTAATTTTACTTATATAATTATATTATTATAAAAACAATGCATTTTGAATCAAATTGTACCAAAAAAAAAAGAGGCTAAATCATACAAAATATCCTCGAACTTTTAAGTAAGTTTCAATTATGCCCATATACTTTGAATTTTTTTTATTTTAACCCTTAAATCATTGAAGAGATTTTCACTAAAAATGATGGATAAATTTTTTAACCTTCAATATATTTGAAATCAAGTTGTAAATTTTTTAACAAATTCAAAATTTACACATCATCTACGGTCAATTTCAATGCCTTTCATTATTTACACATCAACTACGGTCAATTTCGTCAATTTTTTAACAAATTCAAAAAGCATAATTCAAGACAATTGACATGTGATTTTTTTTTTTTTTGGGTATAATTCGAACAAAAAAAGGATAGCCTAATTTGCTTCTCCAGCCAAAAAAAAAAAAAAAAAAAATTGCCTTCACCATCCTTGTTTCTGTCATATATCTGATTTAAAGACTGCATTTCATTTTTTTTTTCAAGCATCGGAAATCCATTTGTTGCAGTGTCGAATGCATTCAAATGTTGAATACATCTTCCTTCTGCAAAAACACCATTCTGAATCAAACTCCAATCTCACTTCTCCACAGATGCAAATCAATGTCCGAGCTCAAACGAATCCATGCTCTGCTTTTCACTTTCGGCATTTCTCAAGACGACGCCATCGTATCAAAACTTCTCTCCTTCTCTGCACTCTCCCCCACCGGCGATCTTGACTACTCGTATAGACTGTTGCTAAATCTTCCCAATCCCACGACCTTCAACTGGAACACTCTCATTAGGGGGTTTTCAAATTCCAAAAACCCAAATCGTTCAATCACGATCTTTGTCAAAATGCTGCGAAATGGGGCCTCCCCTGATTATTTGACGTACCCTTTTCTGGGGAAGGCGACGGCGAAACTGTTGAATCGGGAGCTTGGAATGGCGGTGCATGTTCATGTTGCGAAAACTGGGTATGAGGTTGACAAGTTCGTACAGAATTCATTGATTCACATGTATGCTTCTTGCGGAGATATCGAGTCTGCACGCAAGGTGTTCGACGAAATGCCAACGAAGAATTTGGTGTCTTGGAACGCCATGTTGGATGGGTATGCCAAATGTGGGGACGTGAATACTGCCAGGGAGGTGTTTGATTTAATGCCTGAGAGGGATGTCGTGTCGTGGAGCTCTTTGATCGATGGGTATGTTAAGGGCGGGGATTATGCGGAGGGCATGGCCCTGTTTGAGCGCATGCTCTTTGCTGGTCCCATGGCGAATGAGGTGACTTTGGTGAGTGTTCTGTGTGCCTGTGCCCATTTGGGTGCGCTTGAGCAGGGGAGAATGATGCACCATTATGTCGTTGAGAATGAGTTGCCATTGACTATTGTGCTGCAGACGTCTCTCGTGGACATGTATGCCAAATGTGGCGCAATACATGAAGCTTTGGCCGTGTTTCGTGCATGTTCACTGCAACGGACTGATGTTCTAATCTGGAATGCTATAATTGGAGGTTTGGCAACACATGGGTTGATTAAAGAGTCAATGGACTTGTTTTCTGAGATGCAAATGGTTGGGATTGCGCCAGATGAGATCACATACTTGTGCTTGTTAAGTTGTTGTGCTCATGGCGGGTTAGTGAAGGAGGCTTGGTATTTCTTTGATTGCCTTCATAAACATGGTAGGACTCCAAAGGTTGAGCATTATGCTTGTATGGTAGATGCCTTATCACGAGCCGGTCAAGTATCAGAGGCGTATCAATTCTTGTGTCAAATGCCCGTCCAACCGACATCGTCCATGTTAGGTGCCCTCCTGAGTGGCTGCATGAAACATGGTGAACTAGACCTTGCAGAAGTAGTAGGAAGGAGGCTTGTTGAGTTAGATCCAGATCATGATGGTAGATATGTTGGCTTATCAAATATATATGCCGTTGACAAGCGTTGGGATGATGCCAGAAATATTAGAGAAGCCATGGAAAGGAGGGGAGTGAAGAAATCTCCTGGCTTTAGTTTTGTTGAAGTATTTGGAATGCTTCATAGATTCATAGCTCATGATAAAACACATGGTGATTCCGAGCAGATTTACATGATGCTGAACTTAATTATAGATCAAATGAAACCCATCGAAGATTCCGAACATCCAGAGTATTGTTTGTATGACATCATAGATGCCTCTTGATTCCTTAAATTACAAGAGAAATATCACTTTTGGACTCCTTCCACCTCGTAGGGTTCTTTGTGTTATACTTATTTGTGTTATGCCTATGAGTTTCTCACATGAACCGCGGCGGATTTCTCGCTGCAAAGCTTTTGTTCCTAACAAGTTCAAAACACATCTTTGACTATTGGAGGAGCTACGTCTTAAAGATGGGACAATTTGTATGGACAAGACAAAGGTGTTTAAGTTTATCATCGTGGCATTTTCATGAAACTATAAAAAAGCTATCTATGATCTCTCCTCAGCACCGTAGATTTCAATTGTTTTGCTGACTTTTCCAACTACCAAATCCCCAGTCAATAGTGCTCCTCCACACGGATTATTCTCATGGTATGCAACAAAATATCTCGCCTCGTCTTGTCTTGTCATTAAATACCTTCCACATTTTTAGGGCCATCTCACAAGTATCTCTTCTCTTCTCTCTTATCCTTTTGAAAACTTGGAAGATGACTGCCGCATGGCTTCCTCTGTACACACCCACTGCTGCAACGAAAATACGGTATCCAACTCAAAAAAAGTTGGGATCATACAACTCTTCAACTTCCAAGAAGCTTTATGGCAACACTTTGTCATGCAGGGCAGCCTCTTCAATTACAGACTTTGATCTTTATGATCTTCTGGGCATCGACAGCACCTCCGATCCATCAAGGATTAAGGCAGCCTACCGTGCACTCCAAAAGCAGTGCCATCCCGACATCGCCGGTCCTGCTGGCCATGACATGGCTATCATTCTCAATGAAGTGTATTCGGTTCTTTTGGATCCTAATTCTCGATTAGCGTACGATAAGGTCAGAACTGAAAACTCGATTCTAATTTGTGCAGCTCTCTATAGTAACAAGATTGTTTGTGACAAAAGTCGTGTTTGCAGGAGCAAGCAAAAATGGCAGAACTTCGAGGTTACACAGGGAAGCCAGTTTATTCAGTATGGTTGGGATCAGAAGGCGAACATCGGGCAGTTTTTGTAGATGAAGTGAAGTGCATTGGCTGCTTGAAATGTGCTTTATTTGCTGGGAAAACTTTTGCTGTTGAATCGGTGTATGGAAGAGCTAGAGTTGTGGCACAGTGGGCTGATCCTGAATATAAAGTGATGGAGGCCATTGAAGCTTGCCCAGTTGACTGCATTTCGTGAGTGTTTAATCAACTAGTTAAAACTTCTTGTTCCATGTTCAACTTTCCTCTCTCTCTCTCTCTCTCACTCCTAATTTGCTTATTAAGTTTTTTTTTTCTTGGCCAATTAAACCCAGGATGGTGGAAAGGTCAGATTTGGCAGCCCTAGAGTTTTTAATGTCAAAGCAACCGCGTGGAAAGGTAAGAGTTGGAATGGGCAACGCAGCTGGTGAAAGAGTGTCAAATATTTTCACAGACGTGAAGAAGTTCCAAACCAGATTCAAGGAGGCTATGGAGAAGACTTCAAAACAGCATGTGAAGGTTAGACCCCAAGATACTAATGCTAATAGTTCGACATCACCATTAAATTAAAATGGCTCAAAGATTGATATACTGGGAAACCCTCTGCATGTGATGTTACCCATTTTCAACGTCGTAATAAGATCGAGTTGTATGATTGTTTTTCAGGGGACAACCTTCGAGAGCCAAGCACAGTTGTCTGCAATTCAAGCTATCAGATCAATCTCAAATTGGCTATTTTGGCAGACAGCCACACCAACTGGAACTGGATCAAAACACAGCCAAACCCTGACACACATCGCCGGCAAATCCACACCAGAAATCAACAGACTTCAAGCTGCTGTTACTGCAAGGAAGCAACTCAGGGCAAAAACTGAAGACAGAAATGGAACTGCAACAAAATACATAAAGGACGATTACTGGGTTCCGACCACCCTTGCACTTCCAGTCTCAACTCAAACTCCAAACAGCACAATCTCAAAGCCAAGAGTGGAGACCAAACGTACCAAAGAATCAAAAGACCTTGGTTCCGAAGCTGGTGATGGTGGTCATATTAGCCCCATGAGATTGGTATTACCAGTCTCGATATCGATAATTGCAACTGTTGTAATTCAGCAAATGGTGAGAGATGATGGTGCCAGCGGCTTGAAGGAACACGTTGGAGGTTCTATGGCACTGGAGTTAGTTAACAGTCATTGGATGCAGGTTATACAAACAGGAGTCACTTGGTATGTCATTGGAATGGCAATGATGGGAATGGTCGAAATGATTGCAAGAAAGATTAGGCAGTGAAGAATCACATAGAGAGCAAATTTATCCAGAACATAGAAGTGCATATATAGCAGCAGTTATACCATGAAAAATGGAAAAACACATTGATATGTAACCACGAATGACAGAATTATGAAGCAAAGCTAGTGTTTTAGATGACATGGTAAATAAACATTATATTTGTGTATCATACCTTTTGGTTCCTAAACCAGGCAGTAGTTTGGTTGTTCTTTCCATATCAACTATTATAATCCAGTACACCATCAATAGATCGGAAAACAACTTATTCAACCTTAACATACCTGATCAAATGACTTTTTGCCATAAACAATTATATACCCTCTACAGTGGTCCATCAATGGGTCGAATGTTTTGAGAAGTCATAGCACAAAATGACATCCAAAATAAACCATATCCTTTTCATGAGCGATTAATGTCATATAGTACATATTTTCGAGATGCAATCTCTTACATGTAAGATTAATAAGAACTTGCACAAGCAGCAGAACGTCTTAGTAGCGATATTTGGTTGAATAGTCCTTAGGTGCAATGACCAAACCACGTCCTTTCCTTGCTCCACGGTAGACCGTTTCAATAATATCAATGAACTCCTGCTTATCCTTGAGTGCCCAGTTTATCTTATTGTTGTTACCAGTACCAAGATCAATCATTATGTGCTTGTTCCTAAAGAAGAACATGACAGTGGAAGGATCATACAGCTCGTACATTGTGTTGAAATCAGGAACCTCCGTGATATCCACAAGGTATATTACCGCAAAGTTCTTAATCGTCTCTGCAACTGAGGCCAGCACTTCATCCATCTAGATAAAAAAAAAATATCAATCAGATGAAAACATCTCAAAAAACTATAAAGATGACCATGTAGAGCAAATACAAACATAATATGTGAAAAAAATCTTCATGAGTTTTAACATTCGAGATGGAACTTCGAAGAGCTGTGGCTCTGTGCAGCATAAACAGGGGGAAAAAAGGCTAAAAACAAATCATACACCAAAAAGATTCTAGAAGGCCCATGAACTCAAACTTTGATCAGTCCGCTAGCATGGAAAACCTCATGCATACAGCAACAACAATCAAAGACTGGATTATTAAAGATCAATAGGCAAGTCGTTTAATAACTATTGCAATGAAGGAACTTCATTTCAGGTACATACATACTACGATTGATATGCCACAATAAGGACGGCAAGATTATAAAAAACGGGTAAGAAGCATAATTGCAACAGAACACATGATGATAGAGAAGCAAACACAGGCAACAAGGATATAGGATAGATACAAATGAATAGAAGAAGATGAACCAACCAATTCTTAGAACTGCACAAAAAATTCCCATTTTACACTCGTTTTAGCAACAAAAAAAAAAACAAAAGAAAAGTTCCCCAATACTGATCTTCAGAAAACTGATCAATTGAGGCAAGCAAATATACAAAGCGCAAACCCAGATTAGAGAATACCCAAAAAAAAAAAAAAAAAAAAAAAGATAGAAGAAAAACCCTTGACCGACCGAGACTTGAAGACTTCAAGAACTGAAAGAGATGAGACTTATATTGTGAAATTAAAAGCCAGAACAGAGCAAATATCAGTTCAGTGGAAGCAAGAAGAAGAAAAAGGGAAGTTGAGAGAGATGTACACAAGAGGGTTAAGATTAAATCTAATGATGAACCAGGATTGTGAAGGGGAGCAAAGAGAAAGACCTGCATACAGGTCTCGTCCCAGTCATGGCCGAAACGAATGACCACAAGACGTTCTTCTTCGGCGAGGATTGCCTGATCGACGGCCCATCCAGAGTGAAGATGCGGCAGCAAGTACGACATCTCTCTCTCTCTCTCTCTAACACAGTATCGCAATCTCGAGCAGAGGAGTCAAAAGAGTAAAGATGTATCAGCTTAAAGCCGGAAAGAGAGAAGAGGAAGTGTAATGGGCCAAATCAAAAGTTGGGAAAATGGGCTCGAGGGTTTCTCTGTCTTCAGTCCGTTCATTTCTATTCCCCAATAATTCGCTAAACAATTTTAACCTTGACAAAATTTACAAATATATATGACTTAACCAATGCTCAAATAGACATACAAATAGTCTTTCTAACCAAAACTTTTAGTTCTCTTTTAACATTGAGATGTGATATTTAAACTAATGGATAATTATTTTGTTTTTAGTTTTTTATTTTAAAAATTAAACATATAAATACTATTTTCATCTATGAATTTTAATATTGAGATTTAGACTAATTGATAACTATTTTTTTTTTAATTTTTTGTTTTGAAAATTAAGCATATAAATACTATTTTCACCTATGAATTTTTTTGTTTTATTATCAACTTTATATCCATATTTTTAAAAACCGAGTTAAGTTTTGAAATTTGGCTAAAAATTTAAATATATTCTTAAAAAAGATGAAATCCATTGTAGAGAAATAAAAAAAAAACACAATTATCAAAAACTAAAAATAAAAAATCAAATAGTTATCAAACCCTACAAAACTTTAATTTTGTTAAGAGTTATAATTAGATATAAAATTCACAGAAATTCTGATATTTTAATTTTATATTTAATAATTTTGTGAAATTAATTTTTTTAAAAAAATAAGTCTTAGATATGCAGTTTTAAGATTAAGACAGCTATAAGACATAAATTTAAAAGTTTAAGAAATTATTAATTAAATAATTTTTTTAAGTTCTAGGAATTTATTATACTACACACATTTGTAATATATATATAGGTTAAATTACACATTTAGTCCCTCAACTTTGAGGTTTGTATCTATTTATTCTCTGAACTTTCAAAATTACAAATTTAGTCCCTAAACTTTTGAATTTTTTAAAATTCACAGATTTAATAGGCATAAAATTGAAATTTTAGAGTTTCATCAGACATAAAATTTAAATTTATATTTAATAGATAAATTAATTTTAAAAAATTTCGAATTTGATAGAGACCTATTAGACACAGAATTGAAAGTTTAAGGATTTATTAAATATAAAATTAAAAGTTTAAGGACTTATTAAACACTTTTGAAAGTTTATGAACCAAATAAACAAAAATCTCAAAACTTGTAACCGAACCTCTATAACTATATATAGAGAGAGAGAGCCTTGTAATTTTACCATAATTAATTTAAAAAAATAGAACTTCTAACTTGCTAAGATAACGTCATCTTTCTCTCTTCTCTGCAAATATTAGAGAGAAATTTTCTCAGAATCTCATAATTAATCCTGGATTTCAGATATAGCGGATAAAAACAAACAGGAAGAATGATCATTTGGATTTGAATTACCGAGAAGAGAGGAATCGGAATCGGAATCGGAATCGGTGATGGAACAGAGAAGCGAAGAAATTAAAGAGAATCGAAAATGCATAGAACAGCGCGAAGCAGAACGCAATGAAAGAATTAGAAGAGTTATGGAAATGAGGTAAAAAACGAGAAGGTACCTACCTGCATGCAAGTATCGTCCCAATCATGGCCGAATCGAATAATGACGACGCGTTCTTCTTCAGCGAGAATTGCTTGATCCACCGCCCATCCAGAGTGCAGATGCGGTAGCAGGTACGACATGCTCTCGAAACCCTAATAATTATTCTCTAAATTAGTTCTCTCTTCATCTTTCTCTGAGAATCAATCATTTTCTTTTCGCTCTGAGTTTTAAACGGATCCACAACCTTCTTCAGCGAGCCGAAGCCTCTAGAACAACTTGGAAGAAACTGCCTAGCTATCGTATTCCTACATCCAATTTAATCACTCCACGCGTTCTCTTTCATTCTACCATTTTCATGCCTATTTTTGTAATTGAACTCACCATTTTCGTCCTTACCTTCATTTTATTTTTAACAAATCAAAATAATTATTTTTTAAAAGTTCATAGACTAAAATATAAATTTGGATAGTTTAGGGACCAAATGGTGTTTAAAACTTTATTCTTTTAATTAAAAAATCTTGAATTGGAGATTTGGACTTCTACCTTTAAAGACTAATGATGTTCAATACTCTAATTAGTTAAACTATGTTGGGTAATTCTCAATCTAGTATTTGATCTTTTGAAATTCTCAATATTTTTTTTCCTTTCTACTTTAACAACTTGTGGAGTTAAGAATTCAAACTTCTAACTTTTTGGTTAATGATTTATGTCTTAGAGCCCGTTTTGATTACCTTTTCAAGTATTTATTTTTGAAAAAAGTCATTTTAATAAGATTTGTAGTATTTGACAACCACTCAAAATGATTTTTTAAAAAATGAATTTGAGAAATAAGTTATTTTAAGTGAAACACTTGAAATCAAATTTTAGAAAAGAGGGTTTTAGGTGTTTAACTTAGAATCTCTTCCAAATTTTCATGATATAAAAACGACCAAAATACCCTCACACCACCACCGCCACCCCCGTTGGTGACCACCCCATGACCACTTCAATGACCACCACTGGCAACCACTCCGACGACAACTACCAACGAACCCTTTGGTGACCACTATTGGCTACCACTCTAACAGTGGTCGATTGGTCATAGTATTTTAAATATAAATTTAAACTTATTAGTTCATACCGTTTAATAATTGTCATTTATGATAATTTGACATTAGTAGAAGCATTTTGAATGTAGAACAAACCGTACAAACTTGTGTATAAAAACACATTTGAAAAAATGTAACTAAACGTATGAGTGTTTTAATTCTAAACGGTTTTCATAAAAAAAAATGCATTTTTAAAAAATACTTAAATTAAAAGGTAATCCACACGGACCCTTAATCTTGTTGAGCTATGCTAAAGTTAACTAAATTTGTATGGAAAAATTTTCATTAGATACTTTCAAAAAGATGGTTAAAATTTGTCTACAAAATTCTGACGTCATTAAATTTATGTTTATATTTAGCTACAAAAACATCTTACTTCACTTCAAAATTAAACCCTTGAAAAGTCAATCCAAACACCCTTTTATCTTTATGTGTCAAGTACATTTCTGGTCCATTCACATATTTAGAACATTGCCTGAATTCAAATTAGATTGGTTTGACATAAAATTTATGGAGCAAAACTTAAAATTAAAGATGGAATGAATTCAACCTTCTATCATTCTAGTTAAAGAAGGAAACAGAAAACCAACAGATTTGTGAAATATAGGAAAAAAACTAATACATTCTGTACATCAGGGCAAGAGAGATTAATTCAACAAACTGGGAGGTGGGGAAAAAGAGGCACCAATTACTTCATTATACTGAATCACCAACTTAACATCCCATCTTTTCTGAAAACATCTCCAGTCCAGTACAGAAGTTAGAAACAACTGGTCTCCTTCCTTTGTGTAAGAATGTTCGAAAACCGTTTCGGCTATGCTCCACGGTAATATTCGAGTTTTTTGGTATTCTCTAACATTACCTGTCCACAAAAACAGCAGAAAACTTGAATAATCCAACCCTCATCAATCACACCATGGTTTTTTAATGGAAAACAGTAGATTGTTATGATGGAATTTGATTCAATAACGATGGCGTTTTGTAAAGCTGAAAGGAAAAACAAACGAGAAGTCGAGTCATTGAGTCCTTACTTCTCGAATGTAGTTCGCTACGGCTTTGCAGCCCTCAATTGCAAGTTGCATGACATTCTCAAATATATCAATAGGTAATTTAGCATCCATCTGCACTAAATGATCATGTCAAAATGAATGAAATGTGGTAATTGCGGCAGACCAGTTTAAGTTTACAGAATGCAAATATAATTGGAAGCAGTAAAAGAGAATAAGACAGGAGAAACAAAACTAATCAATTCAGTTTCAAATTGCAGCCAACTGTCTTTCACAAAATCACCAAACGACAGATCAAGGCTAGAGAGAGGAGGAGAAGAAAAAGTAGAAGTTAATGAACCTGAAGAAGAGTGACTTTATCCAATTTAGGTAGAAAGCCTACAGAGACATCAGGGCCACCAGCACTATCCTCTACATAATTCAAATCTGTCCATATCATAATGTCAATCCTTATTAGTTCTTGTGAACCATGCAACATTTTGCCAAAAAAAAAGGGACAGAGAAGAGAAAGAAGGAAAGACAAATGTTGTTGCAATACACAAAAGTTATATGAATATGCAGACATCTGATTCATCCTTCCATCACATGTTTGTAGGTGATTGAATGGGGGGAGACGAGCTATAAATTACCAAGCAGAGGAGTGCTATTAAGGTATCCAGCACTGCAGGAAGTAACAATATCTCGCATGGGAATTCCAGCATCAGCAAGCGCCAAAGTTGCAGCATTGATACATGCTGATCTGGTACCTACAGACAAGAAAAAATTCAGAATGTCCGAAGTTGAATCCTTCATGAAAAGAAATGAAATTACATAAACTAATGATGTTTCACGATTATTTAAGCCAGGTAGTCTAGATGCTTCAAATCACTACCACTGAAGACAGAACATTATGCAATGCATAGACACTCTAGTTGCAGCTTATAAGTAAAACGTTAGAAGTTAAATGTATTCTTTGAAAGCAAATACATAAGAAACGAAAACTTTCTTCAATGAAAGAGGAAATGCAGAAACGAGTAATAAGAAATCAGGCATCGGCCTGGTTAGGCCAACAGGATTATAAATAGTTCCCCTGTTGTCATTGATTTTTTTTAAGAAATAGAAACATTTTAATTACAACAAAAATGGAGGTGAAACACCAAGAAGGAGCTTTGAAATTGCTCATATCTCAAACTTCATTTATGTCTCTACTTGAGCCTTCAAATACTTTGATACGTAGTTTCTCTCAAGCCAAGTTTCCTATGTGATGCTTTCGACCACATTTTCCCATAGAGAATTGGCCTTGTTTCTGAAGGGAATGGCCTAAAAAGAGCTGCCCATCACTTCTGAGTGGTTGGGTAGTGAACAAAAATATAGTTGCAGGCTTCAAACTTTTTGGCATAAAGGAAACACATAGAAGAAGATAGCAGGGAGAGTATAGAAAAACTTCAATATTCTATTTTGTAAAAGAAGATAAAAATAAGAGGAATGCTTGAAGATGACAAATATAAAGATATATGGCAAGAAAAGAAAATATGGACTAAAAATATCTGAACTAGAACTAATAATATGAAGAGCTTCATCTGATAGACTTAAATCATTGACTTTAATGGTACCTCCATCTGCTTGAAGAACTTGGACAAAAATATCTATCTGCACATAAAAACTAAGAATGAGGAAAGATAGAGGTTGAAATTATAGAGGATCAGCTCTTAAAATTATTGTAGAAAACCTGAGATCGAGGCATTAAATGGGTTAAAATGCATTCCTCCATTGTCTGGCGAATAACTAAAGATATCTCTGTGGATCGCCTGAATGTAACAAATTCCATAACTTAATAGTTAATACAACATTAAACAAAATAGATTTAAATACAGCTCAATCATAGTTCTTGTCCATCAGTTTTTAATTCAATCAATCTGTTGACACCTAAGCAATGTTATTGTACAAGGAATTACTACACCATCAGTTTTACCCCAACCATATTCTGAAGAGAATAATCCAAATGCTACCCTTCATGGTTAAAATTTTCTTATGTTTCAAGATATGAATGTTCACCAGGCTCCTATTCCATGGAATCAACTACAATCAATCACAATGATGGGACCAGAACTTTCAAAAAATTATCATTCAAATGTAAATAACCTGTCACCCTTGGGTTTTCTCATTCGATCTCCAGTACTGAAATTAGCCATGGTGTACTCACAACGCACCTGAAAGAGATCAAAGATTCAGGCAATGGTTTACTAATGCACATTAAGAATTCGAACTTCAAAACAAGAGCATCCAGAAGAAAGTATAACCAGTGCTTGGTTGCTCATTTGTTGACTCCTATTTTGAACCTACACATGCAACACAGAGGAATTCATTCCAACAATACAGCAGAAGCCTTCAAAATAAATACCCAAATGAATTTTAAAAAAAATGCACAGCTCAATAAGTTCTTGTGTTCATGGCATTGTGAATGAGGTACACAATAATTGCTGAAACCTTATACCTCTCTTGGACCATATACAGCAGCAAGAACTTTGGTGTTACCCATCTCAAAAATAGCAGAACTAATTCAGGAAAAAGTGATGAAATTTGGTTACTTAGTATTCGATAAAGATATTTCAAAAGGTAAAAGGGAAGAGAAAACCATTCTCGAGAATCATTCAGCTTAAGAAAAGTGAAAGTAAGTACCCATCTGCTTTAGAAACGGCGCCAATTTCTGCTCGGATTTGCCTCATCTAAAATTGAACAATAAAGTGAAAATCGAACGGAACAGGAGCAAAAACTTCAAATAATGGGGAAAAAAAAGAAAATTAAGCAAGCGAATGAGAAGGGGAACCACCTCCATGGGACGGCGACCGTCTACGCGAAGTCCTTCAGGGCTCACGAACTCCATCTTTGCGAAACACAGTGAGGCGAAAGGATGTTACAAACTTAGAATGCTATTTTAGGTTACGGGTACAAGTCGGTTCGATTCGAATCAGTTCGTCGGTTCTTGCAGGAGCAGGAGGCAGATTTAACTTTGGGCGAGGTTTCGGCGGTGAGGAGCGAGGGACGACGGCGATTCCACGGCGGCGAGGTTGCGAAGGGTTTTAGGATTGAAGAGAGAAGATATAGAGGTCTATTTTGTCATTGTATTTCAAAGGTTTAAATTTAGTCGGTATATGCTTTAAATTGGTTCCTTTTAAAGTTAATTTTTATCTAACTTAATTACATAATAATAATAATTTTCATAGCAAAAAAGAAATCATGTAAAAATATTTTCAAAATTTATAAGAAAATACTGATAGAAACTAATATTTTTTTTTGGAAAAAAAAACATTTTTGACCCCTAAACTTTACATGTTGTATCAATTTTAATCCTGAACTTTCAATTTCATCAATTTAAACCTTAAACTTTGCAAATTGTATCAATTTTAACCATAAACTTTTAATTTCATCAATTTAAACCTCAAACTTGAATAAGTGTATCAATTTACACCATTGGTTAAGTTTACATTTCAATCCTTATTAGAAAAGTTTTCCACACATGTCCAAAGTCACGTGTTGCTCTATAATAGGTACGTATTTGTTATTTTTTTTAAAAAAATTAAAATTGGACTAGACTCTCCATAATGTCTTAAATTGATGAAATTAAAAGTTTAGGGTTAAAATTGATACAATTTGTAAAGTTTGGGGTTTAAATTAATGAAATTGAAATTTCATGATTAAAATTGATACAACATGCAAATTTAGGGGTCAAAATGATTTTTTTTCCTATTTTTTTAGAGCCAACAAGTTCAAAGGGTGAAGGAGAGGAGAAATGGTGGAAGGCTTTATGGAAACTCAAGATTCCAAACAAGATTAAGATATTCATGTGGCATTTGTTCCATAACATTCTACCGACAAAAGATAATTTAAGCAGAAGGCACATAAGGTTGAATACTTGCTATGAAATTTGTCAAGAGGAGGAAGAATCGATTAAACATACCTATTTTTTATGTGATGTGTGCTTCAATGGTGTGGAAGCTTATGAGCCCAAGATATTCGTATTTCAATTTTGGAGAATTTGCAACCAAACCAATTTTTGTTAACAGTAGGGGATGGCTTGAAGGAAAAGGAGCAAGAAATCTTATGTATTACCTGCTGAAGTCTTTGGGTTGATCAAAACTAAAGAGAACACAATCTCCCAATCACTCCACCTAGTGTAAAAGTAGATTGGATATTGAATTTTTAGCAAGAAATTCAATTGGACACAAACCGACCAATTAGATTGGAAGGAGTTGTTGATCCGCCGGTTTGTAGCAAGCTTCTCCTCCTCCAGAAGCTTGCTACAAATTAAACATTGACGCTTTGTGCCATACTTCAAGAAGCAAAAATGGTGATTCGGGGATTGTGGTGGGAGGATGGTGGTGGCTGCTACATATTACGTGGAACTCTATCTTGATTCATTTTCAACGGAGGTGACGACCCTTCTTCACGGATTGCGACTGGCTGAAAGAAAGGGGATCTCGTCTTTGTGGGTGGAGTCTGATTCACAACAGCTGGTAAACGCCATTCACGCCCACAGTTTTCAAATCTCACCTTAAGGAGTTCTACTAGAAGAAATACGTCAATGGATGATAAAGATCCAAATAAAGAATTGCTCACAACTTAGCAGCATAGTCTAATTAATGATTTGGGCCAGGAGTGGACTGTAAGCCCACCAAATTGGTTGTAAGTCTTTTAATTTCAGATGTTACAAATTGTAGCCCACTGGACATTATTTCAAATTAATGAATGACTATTTTCTTAAAAAAAAATCATTTTTTTTAGAAAAATTAACAATAAACTAACCATAGGGATCAATGTTAAGCTTCATTGAAAGTAGGAGACTACATTTGGACATTTAAAAGTATATGAACTAAAATGGAATGAAACCTAAAGTACATGGGCCAAGGTGGCATTTTAACCAAAAAATAAAGAAAAGGGTACCCAAATTTTAAATTATACAAAATACTTTGTCATAAAATTAAAAAAGTTATAATCTAATTTTTGAATATTAAAATTGTCCAAAAGAAAACATTCCAAGAGTTTTTAATTTTTTTTTACAGGAGTTTTTACAATTGATGCAATAGTTGTGTAAAATTTGAAAGTCATATATGATATAATTTACAACACATGAAAAAAATAATATTCAAATATACTTTTGAAAAAATGGGTCAAGCTACCGATTGCATCTAGATTGTTTGGTTAAATTTTACAAATAGTTCGTGAACTATTATCTTGCCACCAAAAGGGTCCACTCATTTTCCTTAACACGTAGAGGTAGAAAACAATTGTGTACTCAATGCAATATTTTTTTTTAGTTCAACAACTCGTGAAATAATCTCTAATATTGTAGTTAAAATACAATACTTTAATCAATTAAACTATGCTTAAGTTAATAGCCTTATACCAAATGCATCAACAACATATTCGATACATGTCCAAATAATAAGAAGTAATTGAAACCTTTAAAATTAGCATAAACTAAATTGAAAACAATTCAAATTATAAAACCAAATTTATAATGTAACTAAAAAAAACTATTGTCGAGGGCCATGTTGTAAATAATAATAGCATAAAAGGAACGAATTCAAGCAATAATAAGGATTTAATATTTTTTAAATTATTTTAATAAATAAATATAGTGTTGAAAATTATAAGTTTTTTTTTTTAAATAATAAGGTTTAAATAGAAAAAAAGACAAAAAGAAAAAATACAGTGAAATAAAAACAAAGTTTTCCCTTTTTTGTCTGAAATGTTGGATTGATTTTGGTAAAAGCAAGTGCTGACAACTGCTTCTTCACGTTACGCCATACGCCAACGAGGTTGGCGTCGTCGTTCAGTTTCCTGCACACCACATCTCCACTTTCTTTCTCTCACTTTTCCCGTCGAGACAGGCCTCTACAGGTTTCCATCCATGGCGTCGAAGCGGATCCTGAAGGAGCTCAAGGATCTCCAGAAAGATCCCCCTACTTCCTGCAGCGCCGGTTCAGTATTCTTCCTACTCTTTTTCCTTTTTCGTTTCACTTTTCAAGCTCGATCTACTGATTGCTTCCTTTCGATCGAGCATCGGAGACTCCGAGTAGCTTTGGCTTTATTATTTTCTTTGGAAATTAAGTGGATGTGGATGTGGATCCAAATGTTTGTTGGTGGATTGCGTAAAATAGTATCAACTCTACCATTCAATTATCATGTTTGTAGTTAGCTGAGGATTAGGAGGTGAGGTGTATGAAAATCGGTTTTGGAGTTCCTGGCAATGACTTGCCTTCTCGATTTTACGGCTTACGCGTGGATTTTGGTTTGAGTGGGATTGTCTCGAAATAATTTGATCCTACTGCGGAATGGAATTCGAAAATGTAGAAATTGAATCGTGTGTTATAGTTTGGCTTTTTGTATATGCTTTGTTTGGAGCGCGATATGTACAAGCTAAGCTTATTGAAGCAGGGATTTGTTTGAGTAGAGTACTATAGATACCGGTATATTTATTGGCTTATGCATCTGTTTGACTTTTGTTTTCTCTACTCCAAAGCATCAATTCTATGAATCTTGAAGTTGAATATCATAATTGATTGAAAATTTGAGTTAGACTCAGGACGGTGTGACTGTGTAGGACTTGAGTAGGGGATTATAATCTCACGCTCTATTATCTGTCTTGGGCCAGAAAAAGAAAGAAATTAGATCATATATGATCAAATTTTCTCTGAATAAGTACTCTGCTATTTCCAAGAGGGTTTTTTTTTATTGAATCTATTTTTTTACTATTCTTAATAGATCAAAATTTCATTTGAATTACCAAAATATATTCAGACAGTATTTTCTTTAACAGGTCCTGTAGCTGAAGATATGTTCCATTGGCAGGCAACACTTATGGGCCCTCCAGACAGTCCTTATGCAGGAGGAGTTTTCTTAGTTACTATTCATTTTCCTCCCGATTATCCATTTAAACCTCCCAAGGTTTGGCATCAAATCTTACATATCTTGGTTATTGTCAAAATTTTCAATTCACTTGGACTTTGAAAATTTCTATAGCCCATTATTTCTGTTTTCACCTGCCAAATCATTTATTACAGTATCTAGTTCTAATTTCATTAATTATTCTAGTGGCTGCAATATGTGTTTGTTGTCACTGTTTTTAGTTATTATTTGACAATAACTCAGTGAACTCAGCACTGGATGTTGTTTTCAAAACTTCTTGAGCTAAACAGTTCAGTTGCTGTTTAATTGTATTGATTATTTTTTGAGGTAGTTCGATGAAAGTAATGTAATATCTGATATCTGAAAATTATATCTTGTGTCAGATGTATTAACCATACAAAGGCCAGGCTTTAAACACTTAATATATTATAAACCAGATATCAGATCAGTGGTTATGGATGGTTTTCTGCACATTTTTCATGTCAATATGATTTACATGTTGTTGTTGAACGTAGTCAAATAGGCTTACCGTCTATTTCACCATAGTAGTAATCTGCAACTAAATTTAAAAACTCGATTTGGAGGAGACAAGTGTAAAAACTTGAATAAGGCCAGATAGTATAAAGACTTGATTTAACCAGAGATATGTCTCATTAGGTTCTTGGAAGTTCCTTGGTGGATTGAACCTCGTTCTTTTTATTTCCTATGGCCTAGGCTTTGTGCCGTTACCAAAAGTAAACGAAAATATGATGTTGGAATGCAAGAGTGCAAATCCTGGTAGTTGATCTCTTAATTTCAGGAAGTTCCAACTGATCTAATTTGAAACCATAGGTTCTTTTTGTGGACCCTGATGCAGGTGGACTGATTACACCTGAAAGATTTCAGGTAGAAATCCTAAGATCTCTGTCTCTTCTGAGTGGTGCAGCCCGTGCAAGTCTAATTTTGAAGATGCCTCTCATTTGATATTGTGGTGCCCCTGTACTTTGATTATGCAGAGGCATATTTTTCAATTTATCAATTTCCAGGTGGTTTCCTGCAGGGCATTGAACATTTTACTCTCGTCATAGGATGTCAATCCATTAAAAGGAGAGACCAACTAACAAGGTTATCTTTTGGGAGATTTGGCTGGACAGAAATAGCAGAATTTTCAAGGGGTAGATGGGTTTTTTTAATGAATTTCTTATGTTGTTTCTTCTCGGAGTTGCTTTTGATAAGTTTTTTCTTAATTATTCTATCTCTTTTATTGTCGCTAATTGAGGAGTGTTCGTGCATCCCTCACTTGCTATAATGGGGAAGAAATCTTTATCTTTCCCTTCTCTTCTATTTTCTTTTCTCCTCGATAAATTTTCAGTTTTTTGAGCTTATAGTATTATATTATTGCTATGTATAATTAATTACGTCACTTTAAATAAGATTCTTTGCCTATAAGTTTTTACATTGCTTTAATTTATTATTTGTTTAGGTTGCTTTCAGGACAAAGGTTTTTCACCCAAACATCAACAGCAATGGTAGTATTTGCCTGGACATCTTGAAAGAGCAATGGAGTCCAGCTTTGACCATATCCAAGGTTTTGACCTCTTCATGACAATTTTACCATTCAAGTCCTAGATGTTAGAATTCCATTATCTTATGCCACATTTGCACGATGGCTTTGATCAATTTCCTGTTGATCACTATTTTCAAGTTTGTTGCTTAACTAGGGATGGGCACCCTAAGCTTGTTATTAAAAAAAAAAAAAGAAATAAGAGAAAAAAAACACCCTTAAGTTGGTATAATATCATTCACTATATTCAACGTATTGATGTAATAATATGATTGACAATTGTATTTGAGTGCACAACACTCTGATACAATCTTTCACATTTCATGCCATATTTATTTTACTTTAGTACTTTTCAACCTTGCATTTCCAGTTGTAGAAATAAACTTCAATCCAATCCAAATTGAAAAGGGAAGCAGTCAGGATATAAAAAATTTTAAATCACGAACTAACACAACTAAGCAACCAACTTAGACCAACCACGAAAAACTTAAGGTGACACCTATATGTGCATGGTGCTTTTGTCATCAAAATCCCGGTGGGGAAGGAGAGGATGGGTGACATTATGATACTCTGGTTAGATTTCAAAAATTATGGAGTTCATACTGGAAACTTGTCAAGGTTACTTATCATTTGCATAGTGCAATGGGCATCAAGTGGTCACTGTCCAATGTTGACATGCGAAAACAATGGTAGGTTTTACTTAGTCTATTTCCCAATACAATAATCTAGACATTTTCTTATTATATGGATAGTGTAGTGCATCCGATTTTAGAATATTGAATCTCTGTCCCCTTTTCAATGTCTTTGGCAAACATCATTGAGAATAGGCAATGACTGTCATTCCTTCTCTACATATCAATTTCACCTTTTTTTATATCTTTTTTGATTAATGGCATATACTGTTTTTAAGTGGTTGGGAAGGGTTCTTGTTTCATATTCAGGTGTTGCTTTCTATTTGCTCCCTTTTGACCGATGCGAACCCAGATGATCCCCTAGTTCCAGAAATTGCTCATCTGTACAAGACGGATAAGACCAAGTATGAGACAACTGCAAGGAGCTGGACTCAAAAATATGCTATGGGCTAGTATGTATGGTGGTAGAAAGGGCATGAGGAATTTTCCTTTTGGTTTTTATGTATAAATGAAAGTTTTCTGTACAATCTACTCTTGTGTGAGATTGAAATAATTCTATTGTGTGAGATTGAAATAATTATATGTTGTCCCATTAAAAATCAAGATGATGCCTTTTAAGCTCGTGTTCAACTAACATACATCGATTATATGGATTCAAATTTGTACAGTTCAATGACCTGTGAACTCTTAATCCTAGATTTCAAGCTAGTGAAGAAACTATTTCACATTATGGCTTCTTAGGATGGTGGAGAACACAGGCAGAAAATTTGCCAGTGTGGCTCCAATGGCATTCGACTCAACTCGAGGGTACGTGACCTTTTACCATATTCTGAACTTTCTTTTTTCACCATACATTTTGTCAATTACCTTCTATTTCTTGCTTGGATCTACACTTTTTTTTTCTTTAGTAATTGAGAAAAAAGTTGTACTATTTGTGCTGCAAAGAAAAGAGATGATACAAGCGGGGCTGGGTGAAAGGGATCTATTTAACCTAAGAGCTTGGGATTTTACAGGGATCTTCACTTGGTCAAAATTTTGATTTAGATTTAAGGTGAGTTTAGCATAGTTCTTGATTGATGGTAATGTTTTTAAGCTACACACGTTTTGAAATCAGTTTTTCACTGTATAACAACAATATAATAATTTAATAAAAAATTGAAAAGAATTTTTATTATTTCAAAATTTGGATCGAACCCATTCTTGTCCACTAAAAAGAAAAATAGAATGACATTGTTACACCTACTATGTAGTTGTCTAATAATCGTTGGATATAAATCCATAAATTTGCATACCCTTAATAAATATTAGATATAAATTTGAAATATTTTTGTAGTTTCTCTTTCATATATCAAATGGTGTAAGATTGTTGGTCACATTGAGCTGGCCAAATTGACTTCAGTCTATTGGAGTCATGGCAAAATCCACCAACATATGTGTAAATGTAAAAAAACAAACATGAAAGCATAAGACCACAAGAAGTTTATTCTTGCAAGCAAAAGTGGTATATTTGAGAAAATAAAAACAATGGAGTTTGAGAAATGTAATTGTTACTTTTTTTTAAAGTAATGATTACTTATTACTTTTTTCAAATTTTTTTTTATTTTTTTTTTCTCATCCAAATCCTCCCTTTCCCTCCTCTTCCTTCTCTCTTTTCCCTCATCTTCCTTATCTATTTCTCATCTACTCTCTTTTTTTTCTCTCTCTTATCACTTTCTCAACTTCTCTCTATCTCTCTCTCGCTTTTCTTTTTATCAGAACTGCATTTTTCGTTAGAGGTATCTCATCTCATCGATTTATCATGGTAGCATCGCCACGCAAGGTTGTTAACTTGTGAAACGGAACGAGTATCGAAATTAAATTTTAGTGTATCGTGTGTCTTAAGTTTTAGTTTGTTAAATAACATTGAAATATAAATATAAATAGTAAGGACTAAAATAGAGAAATAAGTAGCCAAATATTAAATAATCTCAAAATAAGATCAAAACATAAACTAACTTCAAAGTTCAAAATATCCAAGAAAATAAAACAACTAACTTCAAAATAAGTATGGAAAAAATTAAAGTTTAAAAACATTAAAAACAATAGAACTCCTTTGTTTCCAAGTTTCAATATTTCAACTATTGACTTCAATATCTTCAAAATCAATATCAGCTAATTGATCATCACTGTCTTGTTCATGTGCCTCTTCTAACTACACCACCTTAGTGAAGGGAAAGAGAAAAACCATTTAGAAAAAAATAATAAATAAATAAAAACAAATAGTCAAAATCTAACAAAATAGAAGAGTTACCTATCATGGAAACGTCAAATGTGTATGAGAGAAAGACAATGTTTTAAAAGATATTTTAGAGTTATATTAATTAATTTATTCTCTTCTCGAATTTCAAATTGACAACTCACAAGCTATCATTTCATTTTCCTTTTTATGTTACCTTTTCATTTCTCTTTCTTCTAAACTTCTTCAACACACTTTTCCTTCAACCCTTTTCATATTCCTAAGTCACCACCCAACTTTCATTTTTGTTTTTCTCAAAGTCTCCAACCCTCTTCTTCTTCAACCCTACTCTTTGTGATTTTCATCCATTCTATTATCCACCATTGTTGACAACCGTGAAGTCTTCTTCTTCGACTAGCTCCATGAAGTCATTCTTCTCCGGCTAACATGCCGCAACGCACGGTACTTTTTCATTTTTTTTTTTGAGTTTTGATTTTTGAATCGGATCGTTGCGATTTAAGTCGATGCGTGTGATTCAATGTTTCGAATCGTACGATTACCTCTCATTTTCGATTCAAAACTATCGATTTTCCTTCGTTTCGAGTTGAATCGTAGGATACAACTCATGAATCGAACAATTTTAATAGCACTGCCGCCACGATCTTGCTCCTTTCTCCCTTTTCAGCTCTCTCCTTCTCCTCTCTTCATTCTTGTCTTTTCTCTCTTCTCTCTCTTTCTCTTCAATCTTCCTTTTTTTTTTAACTCTCTTCGTCGGAGGAATCGTTATGGACCAACACCACCCATTTCTCTTCCCAATACCGACAAACTCCCAAAATCGATCTTTGTGTGTAGTCGGTCATTTGGTTCCTAATAACTCTCAAAACTGACGATCACTGACTAACCAAAACCGCGTGTCAGTGGTCAGCTTCGATTTGAGTCCAAAATCGACACCGGCCGATCAATGATTACTCCCAGTTTAAAGTACCATGTGTACGAATATTACTAGAGATAAAATTGAAAATTTAAAAGATTAAATATTAAATTGAGAATAACTTAAAGTATGAGGGATGGTTCGGTACATTTACCTTATTTATTTATTTGTTTGTTTGTTTGTTTTTTTTTTTTTTTACTTTCACAAATATAAGCATTTCAGAATACCAAAATTTCAATCGGTTGTTCTTCTTCTTCTGTCTCAGTTCTCAAACTCAGAACACCGAATCACCCTCAGAAATCGTCTACGATCACCACAACCGATTCAACCGCCATAGATGCAAAACCCTAAACCAAAGGACGCCGCCCCCGCCAGCGGCGGAAGCTGTTCATCATACAAGAAATACGAGATCCGCCACAGACTCCCAAATCCCAAAATCGCCGCCCTCTTAGTGATCGACATGCAGAACTACTTCTCCGACATGGCCAAGCCCATCTTCCCCAACCTCCTCGCCACCATCCGCCTCTGCCGCGCCGCCGCCATCCCCGTCATCTTCACCCGCCACGCCCACGCCTCCGCCTCCGACAACCCCATCCTCAGCGAGTGGTGGAACGGCGACATCATCCTCGACGGCACCCCCGCCGCCGACCTAATCCCCGATCTCGACCGGCAGGCCACCGACGACGTCATCCGAAAGAACACCTACAGCGCGTTCAGGAACACGCGCCTTGAGGACTGCCTCAAAGAGAAGGGCGTGGAGGAGGTGATTGTCACTGGGGTCATGACGAACGTTTGCTGTGAGACGACGGCGCGTGAGGCGTTCGTGGGGGGGTACAGAGTGTTCTTCTCCACCGACGCGACGGCGACGGTGGACTCGGAGCTACATGAGGCTACGTTGAAGACTTTGGCTTATGGATTCGCCTACTTGGTGGATTGCCAGAGGCTTCAAGAGCTTTCTGGTAATTGAAACTCCATGCCTTATGCTATTGTGTTACTGCACTGTTTGTTAGAATCTCTGGTTTTAGTATGCTATTGCTGTTACTGTACTGTTTGTTAGAATAATCTCTGGGTTTTTTGGTTGCCAATTAGCTTTATTCTTCTTGTTTCTGCCTTTTGCTATTGGGTTTTCTTTTTGTTCCTCTTGAAGCCATGGAGAAAAGTGGGCAACCATGTAATAATTCTGAAGTTGTTGATTTGGAAGATAATAGAGAATTATGGAGCCAATGATGGGGATGAAGTTTAGTTCTATTGAGGAGGCATATCAGTTCTATGTGAGTTATGGATCAAAAGTTGGTTTTAATGTTAGGAAAAAATACCACAAAAAGAAAAGGAATGGAGTTATTTCAAAGGCTGTTTTTTTGTTGCTCAAAAGAAGGGGTTCGTCAAGTAGACAAGCGGAGAAATTGTTTCTTTTACTCGGCCAATTTCAAGGATAGGATGTGAAGCTTCATTGACATGCTTGCTTGGGAAGAATGGTCAATACAAAGTTGTGGATTTTAATAGAAAGCACAATCACAATCCTGGTAAAACAACGATGAAGCCTACTTTAAATGACAATAGGAGTGTTGCCCATGCTCAAAAAGTTCACAGATAGTTCAAGAACTATGGTTACTATTAAGTAAAGAGGTTGGTGGTAGAGAACATTTGGGATTGTTGAATAGAGATTACATCAATTATATACCCAAAGAGAAAAGAACAAAAGAATTGAAAGGGGAGAAGCTGAAGCACTTATACAGTATTTTCAGAAAAAACAAGAGGACAATTTTTTTTTTAATGCATTGCAACTCGATGAAGATGACATGGTTGCTAATATTTTTTTGGGCATATGCATGTTCTATGTATGATTATGAGTGTTTTGGAGATGTCATTTGTTTTGACACTACCTATTGTACAAATGAACTTGGTAGACCATTTACACTATTCTTTGGAGCAAATCATCATAAACAATTAGTATTTGGTGTAGCTTTGCTTTATGATGAATCAGTTCAGTCTTTTAAATGGTTGTTTAAAACTTTTCTTGGGATTTTACAGGGATCTTCACTTGGCCAAAAATTTGATTTAGATTTAAGGTGAGTTTAGCATAGCTCTTGATTGATGGTAGTGTTTTTTAAGCCACACACGTTTGGATGTAATAAAAACAGAGACATACTAGGAAGTTTTTAAAATCTTTTGAAATCAATTTTTTTACTGTATAATATAACAACAATATAATTATTTAATAAAAAATTGAAAAGAATTTTTATTATTTCAAAATTTGGATCGAACCCATTCTTGTCCACTAAAAAGAAAAATGTAACAAGATTGTTACACCTACTATGTACTTGTCTAATAATCATTGGATATAAATCCTTAAATTTGCATACCCTTAATAAATATTAGATATAGATTTGAAATACTTTTGTAGTTTCTCTTTCATACATCAAATGGTGTAAGATTGTTAGTCATATTGTGACAGTCTTCTCTAATAATTTCTCATTTGACAGAGCCAAATGTGTAGGGTGAATCTTGACTCGTGAAATTATTGAGTGAAGGAGTGGATATTAAAATAAATGCAGGTAAACTATTCTTTTTTCCCTACATATTTAACTTTGAAAATTCAGGTTTATTGAATTGCATGCAGTGACAAAATTATTTTATCTCTTACTTTTTTTTTTAAAGATAAATTCTAAAAGTGGTTGGTGTTCAAACCTCCAACATTTTAGTTGAAGTTATAATAATGTCTTAATTTGTTGGGACATGGACTCCCAAAAAAAAAAAAAAAAAAAAAAATTGCTGGACTATATTGAAGTTGATCTTTCAATTTGATCTATTACCCTCATAAACTTATGAAACTTTATAATCATGTTCTTAAAATAGTGCAAAATGCACAAACCACCAATGAATTATAAGGAATGTTGCAATAAAATATGCCAATCCAAGCATGGTTCAATAGACAGGCACCAATTGAACTAAAAAAAAAAAAAAAGATTGCATCAATTACCATTCTAAAAATTGATGTATTCAATCTCCTATTCCTACAATTGTTGAACTAAAAAAAAAATCAGACATTTGAAATACATAATAGCTCCTTTTTTTTAACTCTTTAAAATTTAAAATCTACAATATTAACCATTAAAAAAAAAATTAATTTTCTACCTGAAAGATTTTCATATCAACATTGAGCTATCAAGTTGATTAAAACAAAAAAATTGAGGTAAGAAATTGGATTTGATTCTTATAGTTTGGGGGGTTTAATTAAAATAATTCATACAGTTCTAGATTGTTTATGCATTTTAAAGAGAGATCTGTAACAATTTTGTAAGTCTCTTGATACAATTGAGAAAAAAAAATGCATTTTTCAATTTCCCTTCAATTTAATGTAATCTCGCGCGTTTACATCAAAGGAAAAAGAAAATGTAACCTGGAGGGTTTGGTGTGTTTATTGGATTAGATTAGTTTTAAATATGCCTGTTCGAAGATTTTGTTTATGAACAAGTTACATTTTATGCGTTGAAGTAGCCTAGGAGTTATGTCTAATTTTATTAATACATCAAAATTTTTAATAAATATTAACAAGCAATGTCAGTTGACCATTATCAAATTGATTGCAATCACTTTTTGTCCGTGAGGAATGAAGATCTCAACAAAATAGCTTCTACTTCTAATAGGCCATGAACTAGATTAGTATCATTCTTAATGAGTTCATAAAAAACGATCGTATTTTTTTCATTGAGTTTGAGTAGAGACTAAAGGTCTAGAATGACCGATCTAGCAAAACAACTCAAAAGATAAAGTACGGTTAAATTTTTCATGCTCTTTCCAAGTTCAAAGTAAGGGTGAGCAACATAGACCGAAAAGTTGAGTCGGTCGAATTGACTTTAGTCGATTGGTTGGAGTCATAGCTAAACTGACCGACATATATGTAAATGTAAAAAAACAAACATGAAACCATGCGGGGTGCGATCACAAGAAGTTTTTTCTTGCAAGCAAAAGTGATATATTTGAGAAAATAAAAACATGGGAGTTTGAGAAATGTAATTATTACCTTTTTTAGGTAATGATTAGTATATACTATTTCTTTTTTATTTTTTTTCTCATCCAAATACTCCCTTTCCCTCCTCTTTCCTTCTCTCTTTTCCCTCCTCTTCCTTATCCCGTTCTCATATTCTCTCTCTCTCTCTCTCTCTCTCTCTTTCTCTCTCTCTCTCTTATCCCTTTCTCAACCTCTCTCTCTTCTTTTTATCAAAACTGCATTTTTCGTTAGAGGTATCTCATCTTACCGATTTGTCATGGTAGCACCGCCACGTAAGGTTGTTAACTTGTGAATGGAACGAGTATCGAAATTAAATTTTAGTGTATTGTGTATCGTAATGTATCGTGTATCGTAAGTTTTAGTTTGGTAAATAACATTGAAATATAAATATAAATAGTAAAGAATAAAATAGAAAAATAAGTAGCCAAATATTAAATAATCCCAAAATAAGATCAAAATATAAACTAACTTTAAAGTTCAAATTACCCAAGAAAATAAAACAATTAACTTCAAAATAAGTATGGAAAAAATTAAAGTTTAAAAACATTAAAAACAATAGAACTCCTTTGTTTCCAAGTTTCAATATTTCAACTATTGACTTCAATATCTTCAAAATCAATATCGGCTAATAGATCATTACTGTCTTGTTCATGTGCCTCTTCTAACTACCCTACGTTAATGAAGAGGAAAAGAAAAACCTAAATAAATAAAAACAAATAGTCAAAATCTAACAAAATGGAAAAGTTACCTATTATGGAAACGTCAAAAAAGGCAATGTTTTAAAAGATATTTTAGAATTATATTAATTAATTTATTCTCTTCCCAAATTTCAAAGTGACAACTCACAAGCTATCATTTCATTTCCTTACTTTTTCATTTCTCTTTGGTTAAATTATCAAAAATATCCTTGAACTATGAGGTTAGTTTCAATTATACCCCCCAAACTTTGAAAAGTTTCATTTTAACCTTTAAACTTTGAAGTTTCTTTTAAAAATACCCTTAAAGACTTTTTTTTTTTCATTAAATTCATAGACGAAAAATGATGTTTTTGCATTTTTATTGTTGCTTATGTGAACATATTTGATCATATACGTTAAAAAAAAATCAAAACATATGCAAATACATAATTTTTTGTTAATAAATTTAACGGAAAAAACTTTCAAGGGTTGTTTTGAAATAAACTTCAAAATTCAAGGGTTAAAATGAAACTTTTCAAAGTTTAGGGATATAATTGAAACCAACTTCATAGTTCAAGGGTATTTTTGATAATTTAACATTTCTTTTTCTTCTAAACTTCTTCAACACACTTTTCCTTCAACCCTTTTTGTATTCCTAAGTCCCCACCCAACTTTCATTTTTGTATTTGTCAAAGTCTCCAACCCTCTTCTTCTTCAACCCTACTCGTTGTGATTTTCATCCATTCTATTATCCACCATTGTTGACAACCGCGAAGTCGTCTTCTTCGACTAGCTCCACGAAGTCATTCTTCTCCGGCTAACACGCCGCAACGCACAGTACTTTTTCATTTATATTTTTTTTTAGTTTTGATTTTTGAATCGGATCGTTGTGATTTAAGTCGATGCGTGTGGTTCAATGTTTCGAATCGTACGATTACCTCTCATTTTCGATTCAAAACTATCGATTTTCATTCGTTTCGAGTTGAATCGTAGGATACAACTCGTGAATCGAACAATTTTAATAGCACTGCCGCCACGAACTTGCTCCTTCTCCCTTTTCGGCTCTCTCGTTCTCCTCTCTCCATTCTTGTCTTTTCTCTCTTCTCTCTCTTTCTCTTCAATCTTCTTCTTCTTCTTCTTCTTTTTTTTTTTTTAATTTTATTTTTATTTTTTTTAACTATCTTCATCGGAGGAATCGTTATGGACCAACACCACCCATTTCTCTTCCCAATACCGACAAACTCCCAAAATCGATCTGTGTGTAGTCGATCATTTGGTTCCTAATAACTCTCAAAACTGACAATCACTGACCAACCAAAACCGCGTGTCAATGGTCGGCTCTGGTTTGAGTCCAAAACCAACACTGGCCGATCAATGATTACTCCCAGTTTAAAGTACCATGTGTACGAATATTACTAGAGATAAAATTGAAAATTTAAAAGATTAAATATTAAATTGAGAATAACTTAAAGTATGAGGGATGGTTCGGTACATTTACCTTATTTATTTATTTGTTTGTTTGTTTGTTTTTTTTTTTTTTTACTTTCACAAATATAAGCATTTCAGAATACCAAAATTTCAATCGGTTGTTCTTCTTCTTCTGTCTCAGTTCTCAAACTCAGAACACCGAATCACCCTCAGAAATCGTCTACGATCACCACAACCGATTCAACCGCCATAGATGCAAAACCCTAAACCAAAGGACGCCGCCCCCGCCAGCGGTGGAAGCTGTTCATCATACAAGAAATACGAGGTCCGCCACAGACTCCCAAATCCCAAAATCGCCGCCCTCTTAGTGATCGACATGCAGAACTACTTCTCTGACATGGCCAAGCCCATCTTCCCCAACCTCCTCGCCACCATCCGCCTCTGCCGCGCCGCCGCCATCCCCGTCATCTTCACACGCCATGCCCACGCCTCTGCCTCCGACAACCCCATCCTCAGCGAGTGGTCGAACGGCGACATCATCCTCGACGGCACCCCCGCCGCCGACCTCATCCCCGATCTCGACCGGCAGGCCATCGAGGACGTCATCCGAAAAAACACCTACAGCGCGTTCAGGAATACGCGCCTTGAGGACTGCCTGAAAGAGAAGGGCGTGGAGGAGGTGATTGTCACTGGGGTCATGACGAACGTTTGCTGTGAGACGACGGCGCGTGAGGCGTTCGTGAGGGGGTACAGAGTGTTCTTCTCCACCGACGCGACGGCGACGGTGGACTTGGAGCTACATGAGGCTACGTTGAAGACTTTGGCTTTTGGATTCGCTTACTTGGTGGATTGCCAGAGGCTTCAAGAGCTTTCTGGTAATTGAAACTCCATGCCTTATGCTATTGTTGTTTCTGCACTGTTTGTTAGAATATCTGGTTTTAGTATGCTATTGCTGTTACTGTACTGTTTGTTAGAATAATCTCTGGGTTTTTTGGTTGCCAATTAGCTTTGTTCTTCTTGTTTCTGCCTTTTGCTATTGGGTTTTCTTTTTGTTCCTCTTGAAGGCATGGAGAAAAGTGGGCAACCATGTAATAATTCTGAAGTTGTTGATTTGGAAGATAATAGAGAATTATAGAGCCAATGATGGGGATGAAGTTTAGTTCTATTGAGGAGGCATATCAGTTCCTATGTGAGTTATGGATCAAAAGTTGGTTTTAATGTTATGAAAAAATACTACAAAAAGAAAAAGAATGGAACATGCCCGTTTGATAACGTTCTCGTTTCTCGTTTAATGTTTCTTGTTTTTATTTCTTATTTCCTATTTTTTTTTAAAAAAAAAAAATAAAAATAGAAACATGTTTGATAACTATTTCTGAAAAGAAACCAGAAACATATATGTGTTTGATAACTGTTTCTTGTTTCTTGTTTTTTTAGTAAAAATAAAATTTAGTACACATAATATTATAAAACTTATAACATGCATTAAAATAAATATAAAACAATTATAAAGAGTTTATAGTATTTTATTTAGGCCCAACACAAAATTAATAATAATAATAATAATAATAATAATAAAAATAATAAATTTTATCCTTCAAATGTTGTTCAAATTTGATTTGCAATGTCATTTCTCACTCCAATCAATTCACCTTAAACAATTTTGGCTTACACGAGTTAGTTCAATTAGACTAATTTATAAATTGTCTAAGGTTAGACAATCAAGCATACCCACATTTCTTTAATTTAATAATAAACTTTATTTTTATTTTTTCTTTAAAAATGCGTTAGCCAATAATGCACGTAAGTAAAAGCAGAAAAAGAGAGACAGAATATATATATATATATATATATATATATATATATATATATATATATATATACATTCATTTAATGATAAACATGAAATACATTATTAGTTTATTTATCTAATAAAAAATTAAAATCGTACCAAAAGGGAAAATAATAGAGATTTAAATAGAAAATAATAATTAAAAGCTCGTTAATAGAAAGTAAAAAAAAAAAAAGAAATGAGAGAAAAGAGAAAAACATGAACGAAAAGAAAAAAGAAAAAAAAGATAAGAACTATTAAAAGAAAAAAAAGATTATGATGGAAGAGAGAGAACGAAGAGAGAAGAGAAAGAAGTAAATGAAAAATAAAAATAAAAAAGAAGAAAAAAACCAAAAGATAAAAAAGTATTAAAAGAAAAAAAATTAGAATGGAAGAGAGAGAAAGAAGAGAAATGGGAGAGATGAGTGTAGAAAAAGGAAAAAGAGAAATAGAGATACATGTATGAAACATGAAAGGAAAAAAAACAGAAACAAAATTTGAGAAACTACTTTTTGTAGTTTCTCAAAATTTGCCCATTTTTTAGAAACGTTTCTTACTTTTAAGAAACAAGAAACAAGAAACAAGATGATTTATTAAACATGTTTGTTTCTTGAAAAATGAGAAACAAGAACAAGAAACAGAAAACAGAAACGTTATCAAACGAGCCTTAAAGACTATTTTTTTTTTGGTTGCTCAAAAGAAGGGGTTCGTCAAGTAGACAAGTAGAGAAATTGTTTCTTTTACTCTGCCAATTTCAAGGATAGGATGTGAAGCTCAATACAAAGCTGTGGCTTTTAATAAAAAGCACAAATCACAATCCTGGTAAAACAACGATGAAGCCTACTTTAAATGACAATAGGAGTGTTGCCCATGCTCAAAAGGTTCACAGATAGTTCAAGAACTATGGTTACTATTAAGTAAAGAGGTTGGTGGTAGAGAACATTTGGGACACTTGAATAGAGATTACATAAATTATATACCCAAAGAGAAAACAACATAAGAATTGAAAGGGGAGAAGCTGAAGCACTTATACAGTATTTTCATAAAAAACAAAAGGACAATTTTTTTTTTTTAATGCATTGCAACCGATGAAGATGACATGGTTGCTAATATTTTTTTGGGCAGATGCATGTTCTATGTATGATTATGAGTGTTTTGGGGGTGCATTTGTTTTGACACTACCGATTGTACAAATGAACTTGGTAGACCATTTACACCATTCTTTAGAGCAAATCATCATAAACAACGAGTAGTATTTGGTGTAGCTTTGCTTTATGATGAATCAGTTCAGTCTTTTAAATGGTTGTTTAAAACTTTTCTTGGTGTAATGTCTAGAAAGCAACCAAAGACAATTCTTACGGATCGATTTACGGCAATAACTAAAGCAATATGTGACGTCTTTCCTGAAGCTCAACATCAACTATGTGTGGCATATTTTTCAAAATGTTGCTAAGACCTTGAGTCGTGTTTCGTGGACCGAACAAGTTTATTCACGACTTTAGCAATTGTTTATTTGATTACTAAAATGAGGATGATTGGTTGACAAATTTGTTTGAATTACGAGAAAAATGTTGAATGAATATAATATATCCTTAGAAATAACAATTGGTTGACAAATTTGTTTGAATTACGAGAAAAATGGGCAATGGTATATGAGTGACACGTTTTTACGGTCATCATGATAAACACACAACGAAGTGAAAGTGTAAATGAGGTATTGAAGAAATATTTAAAGCCTGATTATGACATTTTGTATTTCCTCCTACAGTATGATAATTTTTTTGCAGATCGAAGATGTGAGGAAATGATTGTAGATTTTAATTAAGATGAATCATATAACACCCATATTGCTAACAAATTAATGCAGAAACGTTACTACACAAGGTAGAAATATACACACCAGAAATGTTTAAATTGTTCAAAAAAAAGAATATATAGATATTCTTAATTGTAATGTCTACAAGGTTGGTAAGTTTAATTGCATATCATAGTATAAAGTATCCTTTCATGGAAAATCTGTTAAATATGAGGCTTCAACCCAAACAATTACTTAACATCAAAATTAGTCTTTCAAAAGCCTGAATTAATGTGATTTGTCTTTTCATAGTTTCTTGTAAGAGTATTGATATAATTAAATTTATCGTAACCTATTAACTTAAGTCTTTGGGTTGAAGGGTGATTTAACAAGCGTTCGATTGTTTGCATTAATATGAAATTATATTATATATAAAAAAATATGATTTCGTACTCTTCTTCCCATTTGTATTTTTTCATCCTAGAACACCTAGATTTTAAATATTATGACATGATAATTATTTGAAATAGATGTTAAAGTTCTTGCTAATGTGTTTTATTTTTTTTTGGATATCATAAACTACCTAACAATGCTAGGCATCTCATTTTACACCCCCCTCGAAAATTCTAAAAAAAAAAAAAAAGATCAAATCGAAAAATGTCATAAATATTAAAGACTAATATTTATTTATTTATTTTTTGGTCTTAAAAAGATATTACTAGAGTTTACTTATTAAATGTTATATAAAAGTAAATCAATATTAACTGCTCAAGTAATTAATTATGAACTTATTTTTAGTCTTAAAAAAAGATATAACTAGAGTTTACTTATTAAATATTATATAAATGTAAATCAATATTAACTACGGAAAGTAAGGATCAACTTGTTGAATTCTTTTCAAACTTATGAAAGAGGAGGTCTAGTATGATGGAGAAGAGTTTGTCAGTTTAGCCAAAATGATTGCCCAATATAATCAAATATATAATATCATGCTTTAAAACATCGTATTATAATTTAATATAGCAGACAAGTCATTTTTGGCTATCAAACAACACTCTTCACGTCATACGAAACCACTCTTTCCTTTCATCTCTTCATGCAGCTTCTCACAACAAACCAATCCATATCCACATTGAAAGTTTGCAACACTCATGATAACATAAATCAAAATTAGGGTTTATAAGAAAGAAGAAAAAACCTAACATGAAAGGAAAGAATTCAAGAAGGTAAGCCAAAAGACGACTTCCCTACTTCAATGGAACCATATAAAAGTTACCCTTGGTTGTAGGCAAGTCATTTTTGGCTTACCAAACAGGACTCAATCCTCCATGTTAGATCTATCTTCTTGTTCTTTTGCACTCAAATATTTGTGTCAAACAAAGAGGTTTGTTGTCTTTATATATAGCTGCATTACCCTCATGCCCATGCTTTTGCTTTGTTGTTTGACATTATTAAGGAATATATTCTCTTTGGGTTACATGGTTGACTGAAACAGCTAGAATTTTTATTCTTAAAATTATTCCTTTTTGTAATTCAACTGTGTAGTTGTAGTTGACATGGCAAAGTTCAGCTTCAATCAAATTCTTTTGTCAGTCAAATATTCTAACTAATATCTTGTGGCAAAAGTTGAAGTAATTTAGGTGATGTTGGATAACTATTTGGTTTTTGATTTTTTTATTCTTGAAAATTTAAGCCTATAAATTCTACTTCCACCTATGAGGGTTTTTTTTTTTTTTTTTTTTTTTTTTTTTTTTTTTTTTTTTTTAAATTTTATCATATACTTTTTACGTATGTTTTAAAAAAACCAAACAAAGTTTTAAAAACTAAAAAAAAAAATAGTTTTCAAAAACTTATTTATTTATTAATTTTTTTGGAATTTAGCTAAAAACTTAAATGTTTTGTTAAGAAATATGAAATTCATTGTAGAAAATTCATGAGAAAATAAGCACAATTTTTTAAAACTAAAAATCAAATGATTGTCAAACAGGGCATCAATTATCCTCTCCAAGTTGCTGACTTGATCTTTTAAGCTTTATTATATTTTCCATGAGTTTCTCGTGTGTGTGTGTGCGCGCGCGCGCGTGCGTGCGTGTGTGTGAAATTATAAGTTTAGTCCTTTGAAATTTTAGGTTTGTGTTTAATAGATTCTTGAACTTTAAAAGTGTCTTATGAATCTCTAAACTCTCAATTTTGTGTTTAATAAGTCGTTGACATATTTGACATTCAAAAAAAAAAAAATTAACTAATCTATTAGTCATAAAATTGAATTTTGGGTTTTAATAGGACCCTAAATTTTCAATTTTGTATACAATAGATTCATGAATTTTAAAAAATGTCAAATAGGACAAGGACCTATTAGACACAAAATTGAAAGTTCAAAGATCTATTAGTTACTAAATTGAAAGTTTAGAAACACATTAGATGCTCAAAGACCTAATAGACAAAAAATTAAAAGTTCATTGACCTATTAGAATTTTTTTTAAAGTTCAGGGAGGCTATTAGACACACAAACCTGAAAGTTTAGAGTCTAAACTTACAATTTAACCACATATATTTTTATAAATTGGTTGGACACAAATTAAAAAATTTGATATTGATGAGATTTGTTTGAAAACCTAAGACATCGTTTGGTTTGTGATACAGAAATATTTTTTGAAAACAAAGAATTCAGCTGAAAACAAAAACAAATTTCATATTTTCATTATATCTAAAAACACGTTTGGTTCCAATTTAAAAGCTTTAAATTTGAATTCAAAATTTGAAAACTGTATTTGGTTGAAATTTGAAAATGTAGGAAAAGATTAATATGTGTTTCATAGAATCAATTCTTTAAGAAAAAACCTAATATAATTATTTCTTACTATAGCGATTTTGAACTTATTGTTGCCGAAAAGGAAAAGGAAGATTGTAGATGTAGCAAAGATAGTAGAAGGAGAGATGGTTCAAAAGATTTTTGGTTTCTTGAAATACAAGCGATAAAATTTATAAAATGAACAAAACTTTTCCAACAAAAAAAGGAAAAGAAATTCTTTCCAATAAGAGGGAGAAAAAAAACCCATTTATTGAAAATGATTAATGTTTATACAAGGTTGTGCTAGTTAAATCAATAGTATAATCATTTATAAATATTTTCAATAACTTTGGTTTGTTGATCTTTATTTTTTTGTGGTTTTTGTAATAAAAATGTAATGATAGATCCACTTTGTAGATAGAGGTACGCTTATGAGTTTTGAAGAAAAAAGATAAATTGTAATATTCAATTTTGTTGTTTTGATAAAAAATTGTGTTTTTTCAGGAGTGTACCTGTTGTTTTCATAATTTTTAAAAACAAAGAAAACAACAATTTGTTGTTTCCAAAAATAGGTCATTTGCGGAGTTGTTTTTGAAAATAATTGTACCACACGCATTTTTATCGTTTTTCTTGTATTTTTTGTTTGCAAAAACGTCATAAAAATGAAAATGAATCACGAACCAAACGGGGCCTAAGTTTTTTTTACCCTCATTTAGATTAAATAAAGAGAAATGAGCTATAGAAAATTGAGTTTATATAACTGGTATAAAACAGAAATTTTAAGAACTTAGTTTAAATAACCTATAGGATTAACAAATTTGTATTTTAGGCTCAAATTCATCATAACTCAAAACTCTACAAACCTAATTCAACTCAGAACATGTTTGGAAGTAATTTTGGAATGGCCAACATGACAAAAAGATTTGCTATATATAATTTAAAATATGAATTAAGCTTGAGAATCAAATCACAATTCTCATAGTTGTATTTGGTATTTGATATGGAATTTGTAAAAACGTTATAATTTTATACTTATACTTATTTATTATATATTTAGAGTCTATGATATTTTTTTAAAGTTCCCCAATGAATAGTCCATACAATGACATTCAACCAAAGACTTCTCACGATCTGCATTTTGAAAATTTAGATTATTACCCATTACCATGCATGCATGAGGAAATACATACATACATACATATATATATATATACACATTATAAAAGCCATGAGAAAAATAAAGAGTTCAGAAGAAATGAGTTCAATCTATGGTGGCCACCTACTTAAGATTTGATATCATACGTGTTTTTCGACACTAAATGTAGTAGAATTAAGTAGTTGTCTAGTAAAATTAGTCGATGTACTCCCTAGCTGATCTGAATACTCACGGATATCATAAAAAATAAAAAAACATTCACAAAAACATTCACAAAGTTTGGCAAAATTACAAAAAGCTTACTACAAAATTATCAACTTGGACGGTATAAGTTAGCAATTGCCAAGTGGTAGCTTTCATCAGTGTGTCAGAAAATAGGATTGGTTGAAGCCGACATTTGTCAACTACGACAGTTGACTTCAAAAAAAGGAATAATTTTAAGAACCAAAGTTCTAGCTAGCCTAGTTGAGTCAACCATGCAACCCATAAAATAGAATATATTCTTTAAAATGTCAGCAACAAAGCAAAAGCAAAAGAAAAAGCAAAGCATGGACATGCAAGCAACTATATTTATATATAGAGTTATCAAACCCTCTGAGTTCGTCAACTCTATTTGAGTGGAAGAGTAGAAGAAGAAATATCTTAACATGGAGGGTTGGATCTTGTTTGGTAAGCCAAAAATGACTTGCCTGCAAATGGGCTACAACTTCTTATCTGGTCTCGTTGAAGTAGACAGTTATCTTTGGCTTATCTTATTAGATTCGTCCCATTCATGTCAGGTCTTTTCTTCTTTCTTTTTGCAAACTCTATTTTTTTATGAGTGCTGCATGCAAAGTTTCAATATGAGTGAATTAGTTCGAAGAAGTTGCAAAAAGATATGAAAGAAGAGGTTTAGTATGACGTGAAGAGTGTTGTTTAATAGCCAAAAATGACATGCCTGCTATACTAAAATATGATGTTTACGAGCATGTATTTGATTTATATCAAGCAGGCAGTCATTTTGGCTAAACTGACAAACTCTTCTCCATCATTCTAGATCTTCTCTCTTTCTCAAGTTTTGAAAAGAATGCAACTTATTTAATTAAGTACTTACCACTCTCTTAGTCGAGTGCATATGCCCTAACCACCCGTTGAGCTCTATATGTAGTTGATTAAAAAAAAAAAACATCAAGCTAGTATGGTACAAAAACATATATATAAAAAGAATAGATATTTTTTATAATATAATTCTAGACTAATGAAAACTCAATTTCGTGGATGTGATTTTTTAAAACAATAAAATTTTGATCTCATTCTCTTAAAATTTTTATCAAGAAGAATGAAACTAATTAGAAACCAAAGTAATTCTTAGATAGCTGATTATATACTAATATTCAAGTTCATGTTATTTATATACAGCGAAAACGATCTAAACTAGCAATGAGTGTAATACTCATCAATAAACATCATTAAATATTTTAAGAAATTACTCCCCCCCAACTAGAACCGTTAAAAATCAAATAATAACAAACGAAGGAATTTAAAAAAAAAAAAAATCAAGATATATGTACTCAGGTAATCTATTTATCAATTCTATACGAACAAAATTAAAATATATAGGATCTATATAGACCTTATTAGTATAAAGTTTATGTATCAAAATGAAATAAATAAATGATGGATAATGTATTTCTCATTATTTTATATTTTAATTCTAGTATATAAAGGCGCGATGGTTTTTGGAAGAGAACAAGTGTCTTAACTCTTAGCTTAGACAATGGAAATCTATCAAATAATCAATGATTTATAACGATAAAAAAAGGAAAAAAAAATCAATTCATACTCTTAAACTTTGAGTTTGTATCAATAAAAACCCTAAACTTATAATTATATCAATTTTGACATTGAACTTTCATAAATGTATCAATTTACACAATTTCTCATATTTTATTTGAAAAACGTTAGTTTATATGTATGCAAACTTATAATTCTATTAATTAAACCCTTAAACTGGTCATAAGTGAATCAATTTAGGCTCTTAATTTAAAAATTATTTATGCATGAATTCTTACATGTGTGTGGACTTCTTTAAAACTCTAGACTCTTCATTTAAAAATCGTCAATTATTTGAAACAAAGGGTCTCTAAATTGATTAACTTATGAAAATTCAGAAATTTAATTGATATAATTATAAGTTTGCACGTATGTAAACTAACGTTTTTCATATGAAATATGACAAATTGTGTAAATTGATACACTTATAAAAGTTTATATTTTAAATTGATACAATTATTAATTTAAGATTTTTATCGATACAACTCTCAAAGTTGGGATAAATTAATTTTGGCCCAAATTTTTTTTTTTTGCCAAAAAATAATAATAATAATAATAATAATAATAATAATAGTCGCACTAGATCATAGGGTCTTGTGATCTGTCTGATGCTCATTTTCATCTAATAGACAATCGACACAATAGCTTAATCGTTATCTAAAAATGCCAAAACCAAAGCATGAAAACTATGAATATGTATGAAAAAATCATTTATGGTTAAAATACCATTTTAGTCCCTGTACTTTGGGTTGTGTTCCATTTTAGTCCATGTACTTTCAAATGTTTAATTTTAGTCCCTGTACTTTCAATAAAGTTTAAAATTAGTCCCTCACGTTAAATTAGCTTAATACCGTTAAAAGCTCATCTGAATTGGCAAAAATATATATATATAAAACTCCCATGTGGCATAGTCGGCTTGATGTGATTAAAAAAAAAACGATGGGTTTTTGTTTTCTTAATGGGTCAGTTAGGGTTCCATTTTTTGAGTGAATAAATTGTAGAGAAATGCTTGAAGAGAAGAAACAGCCGTTTGTCTGTGAATTATTGGGGCTTTGAGAGATTTTCTTCGAAGCTGAAGGTTGAACGGAAGAACAAATTTAACGTTTGAACAGAAGAAGAAGAAGAAGGTTGAATCTGAAGTTGGGCACAACAGTTGTTTCGTTCGTCCTCGTCGGTGAGAAGGTTTGATTTTTCACAAAATTTTTAGAGAATTTCTAATCTGAAGGATCCTATATCATGTTATACTGTGGTGTTTCGTTTCATTTTTATTCTTCCTTTTTTGGTGGGGGATTTTTCAAATTGGATTCTTCTGTGATGTTTGGTTGTTAGCCTATCTGACTGAAGCTTTAATCAAATTCCAGGTTTATAGCTCTCCTTTCAGCATTTAATTATGGACATAATTGCCTACTATCTCATCTGGCTTCATTCCCCCACCTCAACCAAAAATATGTAATTATAACATTTATTTTAATTACTGTCCAGGACCCTACAGAAGTATGGCTATGTTTGTAGTTGAGGTGCATCATGGTCGATTTTTTGTTCACGAGCCAAATATGGAATATGTATTAGGCAAAGTGGATCATTTTTTTTTATTATGATTCAGAATCGTGGTCAATGTCTAAATGCATTAATTTGGTTGAACATATGGGTTATGCTGCCAATTATTTTAAATTGTGGGGCAAGGATTCTACAGTGGATGTTGGTGGTTATAAGACTTTGGAGAGTAATGAAGATGTAGAGGAATTAACGAGTTTTTTAAGTGATGGAATGTCTTTTGAAATATTTGTGGAGCATGACGTAGATGGTAGTTTGTCTGATGATGGTAGTTTTAATTTAGATGATTTTTGTGGTTTTGAGAGTGAATATATGGATGATTATGAAAAGGAAGAATGCAGACCCTTAACTATCAAAGGTAGCAATCAAAGAAATGAAGGACAACAAGTTGTTGAGGCAGATATTGAAAGTGATATTGACATAGACTCTGACGAACTGCACTCATTAGATGACTCATCTGATTCAGACCAAGGATGTAAGAGTAAGATGAAGTTTCCATCCTTCAAGCAAAACATGGAGGAAAATAGCATGACCAACTTTGAAATTGGTATGTTATTTAATTCTTTGAGTGGGTTTAAGGCTGTTGTGAACACTTATGCAGTCAAAGGAGGATGGGGGATTCATTTTATAAAAAATGATAAGATAAGAGTTCGAGCAAAATGTGTAGAAGGTTGTAAATGGTTAGCTTATGCATCCAAAATTCAAGGGGAAGAAACCTTTCAATTGAAAACCTATGTGAATGAACATACATGTAGTAGATGCTTTAGAAATCCTCGATTGACATCTTCTTGGTTGAGCAAGCGACTAGAAAATGAGGTTAACGACCATCCAGAAATGAAGTTAACTTCCATTCGGAAAAAGGCACAACGTGAGTATATTTCACAAATTTCCAAGGGTAAGGCTTATAGGGCCAAACGTCTCGCATTAGATAAAGTTCGTGGTTCATACGCTGAACAATACATTCAATTATGGGAATATTGTGAGCAATTACGTCGTTCAAATCCTGGTAGCACTGCAATTTTGAAATTGAAAATATCTCAGGAGGAAGAGGAGAATGGTGGAGAACCCATTGAAAGGATTAGGTTGGTTCATAGATTCCAACGTCTCTACATTTGTCTTGAGGCATGTAAGAAAGGATTTATGGCAGGGTGTAGACCTTTTATAGGTTTAGATGCTTGTCATTTGAAAGGCCTTTATGGAGGACAATTGATCACAGCTATAGGAAGGGACCCTAATGATCAGTTTTACCCATTGGCATTTGCGGTGGTTGAGGCAGAGACGAAGGATTCGTGGACATGGTTTCTATCTTTACTAATTGCAGACCTTGGTTTTGGAGAACTTGGATGTTGTACCTTTATATCAGATCAACAAAAGGTGCACTAAATTTAATATGGATGCAATCTTTCTAAATTTTATTTATTTTGTTGCTGCTGATTTTTTTCAAATGCATAGATATTGTGTATATGATAAGGAAATTAACATGTTGCTGATTTCAATTCTCTTATTTTGTTGATGTTGATTTTTTTTTTTCAGGGCTTAGTTCCTACATTCAATGAGCTCATCCCAAATTATGACCATAGATATTGTGTGAGACACATTTATAGCAATATGAGAAAGAAATATCCAGGCAAGCATTTGAAGGAAATCATGTGGTGGGCTGCTAAAGCAACTTATCTTCGTCAATGGGAGAGAGAAATGGATGAAATGAGGAAGCTAAATGAAGGAGCGTATAAATGGTTGAAGGCCATTGAACCCAAACTTTGGAGTAAACATGCATTTAATACTCAAAGTAAGTGTGATTGTGTTGTTAACAATATGTGTGAGGCATTCAATGCAACGATACTAGAGGCTAGGGATCAACCTATTCTCTCTCTTTATGAATGGATTAGAAATTATTTGATGAGAAGATTTCAACGAAATAGAGATAAGATGCAAAAATTTAAAGGGGATGTTTGCCCTAAAATTCAGAAAAAAAAATAGAGTCAGAAAAGATTAATAGTGGGGGCTGGTTGTCTACATGGGCTGGAAATTCAAAATTTGAGGTTGAAAATGGATGGGAGAGGTTTAGTGTGGATCTAGAAGCTAAGATTTGTTCTTGTAGAAAGTGGGAATTAACTGGATTGCCTTGCGTGCATGCTATTAGTTCAATATTCTATAAAGGGGATAAAGTTGAAACAAGGCACTACTGTTGGGAGGAGACATATTTCCATGAGATGCAGTAAGTGCAACAAATACGGTCATAATAGGAGAAGTTGCAAGGGACCAATCCATATAGAGAATGCTTCAAAGGTTAGTAGTTTTTTTTTTTTTTTTTGAAATAGCTTCAAGGTTAGTAGTTTTGAACTCTGTATCTTTGCTATGCAATGTACATCAATTTTAGACTATGTTGATATTTACTATTTTTCATTATATCGTAGGGAAACACATCAACCCAACAATCAACTTCTAACACAATTGCGCATTAGGAGCAGCAACTTGCAGCAATATTTTTTTGTGTTTGCAGCATTAGGAGCAACAAGCTAGCAGCAATATGTTTTTGTGTTTGCTGCATTAGGAGCAACAAACTACCAGCAATATGTTTGTGTGTTTGCTTCATTAGGAGCAACAAGCTAGCAACAATATTTTTTGTTTGTGTACTATTTTTGTACAAAGGCAATGAAGGATAGTGAGATATCCTTGTTTTTGTAAATATTTTGTTCATGCAGTGGGCAAAATTAACAGGATATGAAGTCCTTTGGAATTTCTTTTGTAAATGACAATGGACAAATTATTATTATATATTTTCAGAAACTGTTTTCTAGTTATGTTACCTTTAATTTGCTTTTTTTTTCTTTGTGCGCCATGATTGTTTAAATAGGTGGCATTATACAATTTGTTCAATCTTATGATGTTATTCTCTTTTTCCCAATTGAGAACAAGCTATTACTTATTAAGAAACTAGAGTACACTTTTGAAAAGTCTCAGTCTCAGTACACTATCAAGCTTCATTAAGAAACTAGAGTACACTATTTTCTAGTTATGTTACCAAACTTATGAAAAGTCTCATTACAAATAAAGAACACAATTGTTGAACTAAATAATAAAAGAAAGTTCAAGACTGCTGTAATTTTGGAGGAGAATGAGTAATTCCTTGATTTGTGGGTAATTTTGGATTCTTCCCTTTTGAGTTGCTAAGTCATTAAGGCAAATAATCAAAGCAATAAAAATTGCTCACAAAGATTCAATGAGTTTTTTTTTTAGTATTTGGATGTCAAAGCAATAAAAATTGCTCACAAAGATTCAGTAAGGAAAATATTTTTGAGAAAATTGAATTGAAACACAAAGAGAGTGAAGCAGAGAAATAATATATCAACACAATTTGTGATGTTGTACAAGAAAATAAGCAGAATTCGATAATCCTGATATTAGCTACTACCTTACTGTTTTATACAATCCTAAAATGACTTGAGAGAGAAAAACTAATAAGGGAAGGGTGAGGTAAGGAAGGAAGATAATTGACCAACAGTAAAGGCATAATTCAAAGGCAAAATATTTCCAATTGAAGAGAAAAAATCCCATGTTTGCCCCATGACTGCTATATTCATATGGGGGGCTAATTTGTGTTGATTGACACTCCAAAAGGCCTTTTTGGGATGCTTGAAAAGTTGCAATTGTTCACTAGATGAGATTGAACACCATCAAACCTGCAACTAAACCAGATGAGATAGTAGGCAATTATGTCCATAATTAAATGCTGAAAGGAGAGCTATAAACCTGGAATTTGATTAAAGCTTCAGTCAGATAGGCTAACAACTAAACATCACAGAAGAATCCAGTTTGAAAAACCCCCCACCAAAAAAGGAAGAATAAAAATGAAACGAAACACCACAGTATAACATGATATAGGATCCTTCGGATTAGAAATTCTCTAAAAATTTTGTGAAAAAGCAAACCTTCTCACCGACGAGGACGAACGAAACAACTGTTGTGCCCAACTTCAGCTTCAACCTTCTTCTTCTTCTTCTGTTCAAACGTTAAATTTGTTCTTTCGTTCAACCTTCAGCTTCGAAGAAAATCTCTCAAAGCCCCAATAATTCACAGACGAACGACGGTTTCTTCTCTTCAAGCATTTCTCTACAATTTATTCACTCAAAAAATGGAACCCTACCCGACCCATTAAGAAAACAAAAACCCATCGTTTTTTTTTTTAATCACATCAAGCCGACTGTGCCACGTGGAAGTTATATATATATATATATATATATATATATATATATTTGCCAACTCAGATGAGCTTTTAACGATGTTAAGCTAATTTAACGTGAGAGACTAATTTTAAACTTTATTGAAAGTACATGGGCTAAAATTAAACATTTGAAAGTACATGAACTAAAATGGAACACAGCCCAAAGTACAGGGACTAAAATGGTATTTTAACCATCATTTATTAAGTTATTTGGATAAAATAAATATCCAAAAATATGTATAAAAAATAGCGTCTTTATTGAGTTAGATATCAACGAGCTTTATAATATTGAGTTGTAGATTTATTATTATTATTAGGAAAAAAAATAGATCATAAACTTATCAAGTTGTATCAATTTTTATCCTAAACTTTAAATTTCATCAAATTACACCTCAATCTTGTATAAGTGTTATAATCTTAATCTTAAACTTTAAAAAGTATTGCAATTTTAACTCTTTGGTTAATTTTCGTTTGAAAAATCATTAAAAAATGTATCTTCATATGAGTTCAATGAATTATAAAACATATATATGATTCAAAATTGATAAGTTTTCAAAGAAAAACGACATTGTTATTGAGCTCAAAAAAAGAAAAGAAAAACAACATTAGAGCTATTTTTTTTTAATTTAAATTTGTGAATTTTGGTTAGGTTATACAATAGTTAATTTGTGCATTGATCAAACTTAGTTTTGTGCAAAACTTGATTTTATTGAAATTAGTGAGTTTATGGGACTTTTTACACTGCTTTTTGTAAAAGTAAGTAGGTGAGAATTAGTGAAAAATTGAAATAGAGGGTAGAATAATTGCAACACTTGTCTAATTAAGTTTATGGTCCAATTTGATTGAATTAAAAATTTAGGGTAAAGATTAATACAACTTGACAAGTTTAGGAGTAAAAATTGATTTTTTTTTCCATATTATTATTTTGCTATATAACAGTAAACTTTTCAATTAACTCAATTGTTTTGGTATATAACAATTATATATAACAATTTATCAAACGTAAATTAACCCAAGACATATGGTATATATATCATCATATACAACAATCACTATTGGGAACGCGAACAAAGTCCCACATTGACTAGAAAAATAGAAGATCATGGGTACATAAGTGAGAGATAATATCTTCATTGGTATGAACCATTTTGAATGATTCCAAAAATAAAATTTAGCTGCGTTCGTGAATAGCTGGAAAAAAAAATTAATTAAGTTCAAATTTTTATATAGATATAATTGATTAAAATGTAAACAATATAATCATAAGAAATTTACAAACAAGCATTAGTTATTCCTAATAGATTCACTCAATTTGTTGGCTATATATGGACTTCAATCAAAAAAATCGATAAAAGAAAAACATAGTGATTCTCCAAACAAATAATAATAATAACAACAACATTTTTTTTTTTTAAAAGAACCTACTAACCTAGCTAAAAATTGTGTATTTTACTTTAAACTTCGAAATTAAACGACATGCAAACCTTCTTTTTTTAAATGCGATAAAGATTGTTTATGGAAAATAAATTAGTTTATAAATATGATTATCAAATCGATTTCATAATGATAAGTTTATTTTACACTAAAAACACCAAAATAACATTAAAATTTATCAAATTTAATTATAAATAGTTATGATCTTATACTCCATTTAGGATTAAAAATAGAAGTAACCGGATTGTGAAAATGTAAATTTATTAAAGAAGAAAAATAGAAATGAATATATATCGAGGTTCAAAATTTTACCCTTTTCGAATACGAATAAATTTGGTAGATGTGATCATTATCTACCCCTTAAATCAACCATATTTTAGCCCCTTATATAGAGGGACTTTTAGTAAATTTTTTATATATCACATAATACTTTTTTTTTTGTTTAACAAATAGGAGTGGTGGATCAAACTTTTGACTAGAAAGTAATACGTGTCTAATTCACCCAACCTCAAAATATATGGTAATAACTTTTGAGTTATATATTTTGATTGTGATGCAAAACTTATTATTGTAACTTCCGATAGCATATAACAATTGCATTATGCTTTTTATAATTAGATATTTAATTATAATGAAGAATGGTCCAACTATATTGTTAATCCCTTCGTGAAATATTTGAGCAGGTCAAATTTTGTTAGTATCTCTTCAATCTTTTCTCAACTTTTCAAAATCAAAATCTCCTTAAAATTAAGGTTTTGTTTGATATTCATTTGGTCTTTAGTATTTGGTTTTTAAAAATTAAGCTTATAAACATTATTTTCTCTTATGAGTTTCTTTGTTTTGTTATCTATTTTTTACTTATGTTTTCAAAAATTAAGCTAAATTTTGATAACTAAAAAAAATATTTTTAAGAATTTGTTGTTTTTTATTTTTTATTTTTTAAATAGATAATAATTCAAATGTTTTTTTAAGAAAGATAAAAATCATTATAGAAAAATTGTGAGAAAAAAATCAAACAGATATCAAACAAGACCTTAATTATTTTGCATGTTGTCGAATATCAATCCAAGTGAAACAATCGTATCTATTCCATAATTGTCAAGACACTGACTTTTAACCCAGATGAATGAAAATGCTGTTTTATCTACATTTCATTTCTAGAAAATGATGACCATTACCATTTACTCATATATATGTGTGTGTATATATAAACATGAGCCCAACTTGCATCCTGTCCAGCAGGAGGCATTAATGGTGCTGCCCACTTGGGCACCATTGGATTAAAAATTTTTATTCTTTTTATAAAAAAAAAAAAAAAAAAAATCAGCATCAATGGTGACCACGCTGGAGGCAAGTTTTTTCCTATAAACATTCACAAAGTTGTTGTCAGTTTGCAACTGCCACTAAGCTGGTGTCAGCATATGTGTCTGAGTTGAAAATAAGGATTGATTGAAGCCAAAAATTGTCCACTAAAGTTGACTTTACAATAAGGAATAATCGTCAGAACCAAATTTCTAGGAAGCTAGTTGAGTCAATCATGCAACCCATAAAAAAGAATATATTCTTTTTAAAATGTCAGCAATGCAGCCTGCAACTATTTGAGTGTGGAAGAGAAGAAGAAGATCTACCATGGAGGCCATTACATGAGAGGGTAAACAAACTTGCGTATTTTATTCAATGAGTTGCAAGCTATATAAAGAGCGCATGTATTAAGTATAGAAGAAGTCTCGTATTAGTGACAGTTAATTAGTAGTTGAACTTTGTTAAAATGTTATTTTCAGTTGACATCTGTTACACATGTGGCTATTTATATGACTTGAAATTCATTGAATAAAATACGCAAGTCTATTTACTCTCTCGTGTAATATGGTATAAGAGCAAGAGGCCATGATGAGTCCGAATCCCTGTAATATAATTTCCTCCCACTACAAAAAAAAGGGTCTATTTCGACCACTTTTTATCGAAGGTTATAAAAAACCTTTGAAAAATATAAGCATTATCGAAGGTATTTAAAAAACCTTTGAAAAAGATCTACTTTTCATCGAAGGTTGTTAAAAACCTTTGAAAAAAATATGTATTTATCGGAGGATTTCTAAATTCCTTTGAAAAATATATTATCATTTATCGAAGGTATTTAAAAAATCTTTGAAAAATATGTACTTTTTATCGAAGGTTTTTAAAAATCTTTGAAAAATATATTATATTTTTCAAAGGAACTCAAAACCTTTGAAAATTATATTATCCTTTATCGAAGGTATTTAAAAAACCTTTGATAAATATCTACTTTTTATCGAAGGTTATTAAAAACCTTTGAAAAAGATGTTATATTTATCGAAGGTATTTAAAAAGCCTCTGATAAATATCTACTATTTATCGAAGGTTATTAAAAACCTTTGAAAAAGATATCATATTTATCAAAGGATATTAAAATCCTTCGAAAATTATATTATCTTTTATCGAAGGTGTTTAAAAAGCCTTTGAAAAATACATACTCTTTATCGAGGGTTCTTAAAAACCTTTGAAAAAGATATTATATTTATCAAAGGACATTAAGAACCTTTGAAAAATATATTATCCTTTATCGAAGGTATTTAAAAAACTTTTGATAAATATCTACTATTTATCGAGGGTTCTTAAAAACCTTTGAAAAAGATATTATATTTATCAAAGGATATTAAAATCATTCGAAAATAATATTATCTTTTATCGAAGGTGTTTAAAAAGCGTTTGAAAAAATATATACTCTTTATCGAGGGTTCGTAAAAACCTTTGAAAAAGATATATCTTTTTCAAAGCACATTAAGAACCTTTGAAAATTATATTATCCTTTATCAAAGGTAGTCAAAAACCTTTGATAAATATCTACTATTTATTGAAGGTTATTAAAAACTTTTGAAAAATATATTACATTTATCAAAGGACATTAAAATCCTTCGAAAATTATATTATCTTTTTATGACTTTTTTTTAAGAAGAATTTCATTAATCATTGAACAAAGCCCATTAGGCTACAATCCAAAATATCTGACTCTATAATACTAATCAACCAGTCTGGTTTATAATTTGTCCAACCCATTGTATTCTCATTCGATAAAGCCCCAATTTGAAAAGCTTTTGAAAAATATCTACTCTTTATCAAAGGTTCTTAAAAACCTTTGAAAAAGATATTACTTGATAAAAAAATTATATTATTTTTTATCGAAGGCATTTAAAAAACCTTTGAAAGAGATATTATATTTATCAAAGGACATTAAAATCCTTTGGAAATGATATTATCCTTTATCAAAGGTATTTAAATTTTTTTTGATAAATATCTACCTTTTATCGAAGGTTCTTAAAACCCTTGAAAAAAGATATTATATTTCATATTTAATATTATATTTAAATATATTCTTTCAATTGTCTTTCATTTATAATTATAGAAATATTATATAATTAATATTATATTCACATCTCACACAAGATACCTAATTCATAAAAAGGTAAAAAAAAAAAAATAATAATAATAATTCTCAAAAATCGATTCAATGACCTAAACCTCATCTGATCTCCCTCTCTTTTCTACATCTTCTTTAATCGAAAGAGGAAACCCGATCTGTCATTGCCATCTTTCAGATCGACTCACCAATTTCTTAAAACCCGCATTTAGTTTGCTTGCTGTGAAATCGGCAGACACCTTCGAAGGAGGAAGAGATGCGGCGGCAACCGGTTCGTTTCTTGTTTTGAAATCGGCAGATGAGCTGCGAAATCGGCGGCAATCGGCGGTAATTTCTTCACTCACCACTTCCAATTTTGTGCAAGTTTTCGCCTATTCTTCTTAATCTGATCCTTCGATTTCATTCTCAGGTAGACAACACTTCTCCGGCAAATTGAGCTTCCGCATTTGGTTTGCTTGCTCGAGCATGCTCTGCTGCTTTTGTGTGCTGAACCTTAGCCCCTCGCTTCCTTGTCACTGACTACATTTTTCCGGTACTTATAATCTTCATTCGCGAAATGAAATTGATCTCTTGTTATGTAGTGTATGTTTTGAGATTCAATGGTAGTGATTTTGTGATTTTCGCGACTGTAAAAATACTCTCTAAATTTGAGCTTGATTTTCAAAGAATTGTATATATTGAACATTGCTAAATCTTTTACTAAACTGGACAATGCATAATATTGAGTATGAGTTGTTTATCTCTCAAACTTTCTGTAAATGAGTTTGTTGTTGGCTCCAAATGAATTGTGATTCTCAACGAGGATCTTCCTTCATCCATTTTGCATAATTAAACCACCATCTCTCTCTTCCTTTTGCCCAGTACTTCCCATGATCTCTGATCTTCTCTCTTCATGCTTCTTCACAACTGTTTGTTCAAGAATCTGCAGTTAGCTAGCTAGGTTCCTTCTGGTTTTTTCTTGATCTTGACATGGTATGATATGAATCTTCCCCATGTTTCTCCTTTCTTTCATTTTCTTGGTGAGATTGCAGATTAGGAACAGTTTAATTTGTTCTTCTGTGAACAGTTTGTTTGTTTTCTGGTTTTGATAACCTAAGGCTTCTTGATGAATTGTTTTTGAGTCTTGATCTCCAGGCTTCTGTTTTTGTTCATGTCTTTGTAAGAAGAAAGATGAAGTGCTTAGCTACTTTGTTTTCTTGGTTTGTGATTCCATTTATTTTCTTTCCTTTTTGGTTTTTACTTTGTTTTTTTTTTTTTTTTTTTTACCATGAACCTCCAAAATAACATCATGAACTTAACATCATATTTCATGGCTTTTTCCTTGACGTTGGATTTCTGTAATTCTTCTTGACCTTTTTCAGCAAACTGTTTATATCTATTTTTGTCTGAGTTTGTTGAATGTTATAACTCCTATATTTTAGGCCTTGTTTAATAACTATTTGATTTATGGTATTTGGTTTTTTTAAAATTGTGCTTGTTTTCTCATCATTTCTCTACAATGAGTTTCTTCTTTCTTAAGAAAATATTTGAATTCTTAACCAAATTCCAAAATCAAAAACAAGTTTTTGAAAACTACTTTTGATAAACAACTTTAAATTGCATCAACCCAAAATCTCTGTTCAAGCTGGTTTTCCTTAGCAATGAAATTTAAAATTCCATAGCCAGAAATAGCAAAAGAAAAGGCACAAAAAAATGTAAATTGGCATGCTTGATAGAAGATAAAACTGTAAAAATAGCCTTCAAATTTTCTTTCTCCTTCAATGAAGATAAGATAAACAAAATGGATTAAAGACGGGACTTCATAATAGAGCTCAGTACCTGATATAATTAACTCTAACAAGCCCAAAGATATATACCATAATAAAATACATTCATTCCATTTCCTGTGTAGTAGCAGCACTCACTAAGCAAAAGAAAAAGATATAATTACTTCCTAGTCTATGGCCATCCTCTACTTGATGAAATGATAAAGCAGAGTACAGGTACATGTCACGGGGAGGTGAAAGGATGGATGCTGTTTCCCACTCCCTGTATTTTGCTTTAGTATTTTTACTAAATCTTTTACTAAACTGGTGTAAATTGTATATATTGATTGCCTAAGCCACAATAATGTTCTAAACGCACCACTTCGATCTCTGGAATAGTCACCTCCACAGTCTTTAAAGTACCAATAGTTATATGTCAATTTTTAAGAACATTAATAATGCAGCAGTACCTTCTAATGTTCATTGCTTGCTATTTTCTTTGAGTAGATAAAAGAATATAGAAATGGAGTTAGAAGTTTTCTAGATTTTGCATTTATGCATGCAACATCAGGTCAAATTTCTTGTCCATGTAAGAGATGTAATAATGCATGCTAGGTTTGAATGTTTTTTATTCATATGTTGTGGCCTTTTCTTTTATTGGAGCTGAAACAAATGCTGAATGACAGTAGAACTTTTCAAATATTTTCTATAAGTTGGTTATTGTGTTGTGACTTGCACATTTCCTTAAGAAGGGGCATAAACAACACAAGTATGTACAGAAATACTTTTGATCATCATCATCAATGAAGTTGATGCATATGAATGGAAATTTGTTTCTGATGTCTTTTTTAAGTCTTATTTGCACATTTGTTGTTGAGTTGTTCTGCAGGAAATTGCTCTTTCATGTTCAACATAGGATTCCTTTGTTAACTTTGGATTTGAGATATGTATAATTTAACTATGAAAATTCTCCATTGGAGATTGAGGAAATTATTAAATCTTATCGTAATAACACTCAACATATCTCTCTTCTGCAGATAGCTTGTGTTGTTAAGTTGCAACTACAAGGCGAGGTTGCTTTATCTGCCATTAACTCAACTAATGTGAAAAAAAGAGTGAGGCTTTTATTTCAAATGTTTTGCTTCTGCATCTGAGGTTACCATCAAATGCCAGTGTCTGGTAGCTTGCCAGATTAGATGGTTGAGTAATATTTGGGACTCGAAACTTAGCTAGTGTGATTTGTGTTAATATAGTTTTTTAACAATGATGGCAGAGATGCGTAAACAATTTGCTACTAGTTGAAAGTTAGATTTAAAACGAAGATCTTTTATGTGTAGATTTGTTCATAGCTTTATAGAAATGATTCAAATTTGTTTTACATATAGCATTGAAATTAAGTTCTCTTGTACAAATAGTTGTGACTGTCCAAAATATTGTATTGTTGTGGATCTCAATGGTTTAACTTTTTTGGAATTATGATAGAAAGTTCTTATAGTTTCAATATTGTGGTTGTATAATGCACGGTGGAGTATAAGATTGTTGGCCTGATTTACTTGTTGTATCATTTGATTGAGTTTCAATTTTATATAAGCTCATCATTTACATTGAGAAATTTATTATATATTTGAATCTATGAAGTGTGGGGTTGGAAAGCTTAAGTACAGGTTTATGAACTTTGCAACAAGGTAATTAGTGTTTGAGCTATAGATTTATGGCTTCAAAAGGTTATTAGTTTAATATAATTTAAATTTACTATTGTATTTAAGTGCTAAAGGTTTTGGTAAGAGGTTTTTCGAAGGATTTACAACTATCAGTAAAGAAGTATTTCTGAAGGCTTTAAAATCTTTGAAAATAGTATTATAAGCCTTCAAAAATAATAAAAACCTTCGAAAAAGATAATTGCCAATAAATAATTATCGATAAATAATTTGACAATTTTTGAAGACGTGACTTTTGAAAAATAATAATTTTCGAAGGTTAATGTGACTTTTGAAAAATAATAATTTTCGAAGGTTAATGTGACCTTTGAAAAATATTAATTTTCGAAGGTTAACAAATCTTTGAAAAAAACTTTTTCGACGGGATCTATTTTGACACTTTTCAAAGGTTGAATTAACCTTTGAAAAAAGATTTATCGAAGGTCTATTAAGTGTTTTTTCGAAGGTTGTGACCTTCGAAAATAGTCAACTTTCTTGTAGTGTCCCCAATTAATATTGATTTAACAAAAAAATCCACTCTTCATTTGATACCATATTAAATCACCAATTAACTCAAAAACTTAAACTGATGGGTTATGATAAATTAATTAATTATATTAACACTCCAATAGAGAGTTCTGAGTCTTATTTTTGGTGAGCCAAAAATGACTTGCTTAGTATGACTTGAAGACTGTTTGGTTCTTTCTTCTTTTTGGAAGGACTTATTATTATTATTTTTTTCATGAGTGCTACAAAGTTTTAACGTGGGTGGATTTGGTGTGAGAAGCTTGCCTGAATGATGAGGGAATAGATGTTTAGTATGACTTGAAGAGTGTTGTTTGATAGTAAAAAATGACTTGCCTGTTATATTAAAGTAAATGTTTTTAAAGCATGGTATTTGATTGTATTAGACAATCATTTTCGCTAAACTAGCAAACTCTTCTCCATCATACTAGATCTTATCTTTCTCAAACTTAAAAAATAGAAGTTTGGAGTAATGTACTAGTCTTTTTAATACTTTATAAATTAAGATGGTCAAAATTTAATTTTGGGCCCTTTTAATGCACTTATTTAATTTTATCAAGAATCCTTTTGACTAAATTGAGATACATTCTCTTTTATATCATGTGTAGAATTCCTCTTTCCTATTTTTAAAAGAAGGTTAAATTATAAATTTAGTCCCTATAATTTGGAAAAAGTTAGAATTTAGTCTCTATAATTTTAAAAGTTAGAATTTTGTCCTTATAATTTGATAAAACCTCATAAATAGTCTCTATGATTTGATAAAACACTCATAAATAATCTATAGGTAGAGACTATTTATGAAGGTTTTATCAAACCATAGGGACGTAGACTAATTCTAATATTTAAAATCATAGGGACTAAATTCTAATTTTTTCAAAATTACAAGGATCAAAAATCATAGGGACCAAATTACCAACCAACCATGATGGACCAAAAGAGGAATTTTAACTTTTCGAAATTGCCAACGTTGTACTATTGTTTTTTAATTTCAATGTTGCACTATTTATTTTCCATTAATAAGTGAAATAGTGAATTGCATTTGTTTTTTTAATTAGATTATATTTTTGGTCCCCTATGTTTCAACTGTATACTAGTTTGGTTTCATATGACCTTCAAAAATAAAATAAAATAATTTGGTTCCTATATTTCTAAACGGCTTCATTATTGTGTCCTTATCTTTGATTATTAAAGTTTACCAAATGTCTTGTTATTAGTAAAGAGTATGTTGGAAATTGGAATAGAAATTCTAGCCAATTAAAAATTGTCATGTGATGAAAAAATTATTTATTTAATTAAGAATTAATTAAATTTGCAAGTATCTCTAAATTAAATTATGACAAATCTGTAATTATGGTTATATGAAAATTGGGCCAATTTTAGACAAAGCCCAAATACCAAAAACTTGATCAATAGGCTCCAATCTAGTGCAAGTGCACACTGTCGATGAAAGTAATATAAAACTAGAAGTATTTTAGAGTATCGATCCAACAGAAAACGGATATAACAAAATTCAAAATATAGCAAAAATTGTTTTCAAATTGTAATTTTGGTAACCAAAGTTATAAAAATGTTGAGAGGTGTTTTTAGCAAAAGAAAATAATTTTAAAAAAATAAGCATGAAAAAGAAAATTCAAGTTACTCATGCCCTTTTGGAAAGAAATGCAACTAAAATGCAATTGCAATCGTAGCTAACACAAAAAAACTAAGTAAACCGAATTCGACTCCTATTTGATTTTGTGTCAAAATAATCTTTAGGAGGCTAAGTGATTAAACCTATATTTCTATGGCTAATCTAACTTAGATAATTTCACGTACAATTCTAGTGGTTTTGGAGTCTTGCCCTATGTCTAGGGTTCATGTTTAAAACTTATTTCTAAGTCTTTTCCTCCATTGCTTTTGTGACATCCGATTTCCCTTAATCCTTTTGGTATTAAGTTCGAGCTTGACAAGCAATCACTAGTTGGCCGGCTAGGTTTACCCAACATTAATTCAACAAAAACAAACAAAGTTTCAAGTGTTAACTAGGTTGTTTATACTTTTAAGCTTTACATCTTTCCTCTAGGACATTCACTAACTTGAATCTCTAAAGAAAGTTTAACTTATCATGGAGGAAATGAAAAACAACAAAATTATCAATTCAATACTCATAATTAAACAACTGAAATAAAGTAGATAAAATTCTAGAATAAAAAGAACATCCCAAATCTAAAATTTTTATTAATAAAAGACTTTAGCAAAAACATTTAAACAACTCACCTACTCGCAAAGAAAATTCAAGACAGTAGCAATACTTTAAAGGAAATTTGCAATCTTATGGAAGAATGCTCCCTAAGTACCAACTGTCTTTTACTAAAAGAGGAAAACCAAAAAAAAAAAAAAAAAACACTTCACTTAACTAAACTTCAAGAACTTACAAAAATGAAATTGAAAATATCATCTAGCTAGAGAAATAAAACTAATGGAATAGATAAACCACGAAGAACTAGTGTATTCCTTGCTTGATCGACCAAGCTGCTCCTTCATGAGCAATGAGATCTTTACCTTCTCTAACTTTCGTTGAGGAGGGATCAAAGTCGAAAATTACAGAGAAAAAATATAAGAACAAGACGCTAGAAGTTGACAGAAAATGAGGAACTACGGACTGTGGGCGAGTAGAATAATCCAGCCACTTTTTTTGGTTCATTCTTCCTTCTTTTATAGGTGTTAGGGGCTAGGGTTTCCATCTTTGCTCTTCTACAACCTTGAGTCAACTTGTAGGAATGAAATCGAGCTGAAGAATCTTCCAAATCTTGCAAAGATCTCCATAAATCTCGAAATTTCCGTGATTTTTGCATTTTTCAGATTTTTGCAAAAATGTAATTGCAATGCAATTGCATTATTTTCCAGATCTGCTAGAATTTTTAAAAAATGCAATTGCATTTTCTGCTTGTTTTCCAGACTTGTTTTCCGAAGAAATGCAATTGCATTTCCAAAATGGAATGCAATTGCATTTCCAAAATGGAATGCAATTGCATTTTTGTACTTGCTCCAAACCTACAAAAAAAATATCAAATTAATGTAATTTCCAACCTCTTTTCAACTTCTTTCATCTTTTTCATTACTCCAACGAGCTTTTATGAATTTAACTAATAAACACTATTTTTAGCTTGCTCGTCATACAACAAAACACACAAAAATGACAAGAACAACCTTGTTTAGGGTCAAATAATCCTCATAAATGAGAATTATCAGAGGCTCTAATTCAGCCAAGTCCCAGCCCATAGGGTTAGGTCTAAGGTCAATCAGGCTCAGTTCAAAGGAGTTTAGGCCCAAGGTCAACCAGGCCCAGTTCAATAGTCAGGCCCAAGCTTACTTGGGCCCTGAGAAACTCTATAAATAGAGAGCTTCTCCCTTCATTTGGAAGGTTCAGAAATTTGAGATTCCAGAGAGAATTTAGAAACAAAGATCAGAAGACTATTTAAGCTCTTGGAGATCAAACAATTCCTGAATACATAACACTTCCTCGAAGTTCAAGAACACTCTTTCGAGACCCCAAAAATCTATTGAAGCTTCAATCTCGAGAACAATCTCTGCAGTTCTCGAGTGAAACATACAAACAAGAGAGAGAATCAAAGGATCAAGTATTAGAGACTATATTTCACTATATTCAAATTTATACAAATATAAAAATTCATTTGCACATGTCTAATTTCTTTACTGAAATTACGTGTAAACAGAGTAATAAAAATCTAACGTGATAAATTATTGCAAATATTTAAAATGAGGTATATGATGTGACATTTTGTTTTAATAGCATGAGAAAATTATGAAAAGTCACATTAGTTATAATAAGAGTTATAAATTTATAATAAATTTTAAAACAATTTGGTTGAAATGCAAAAGGATGTCTAAAATAAAATGTCTATTGAATCTTTATGAATCTTTTGTAGGTTTTACATTATTCTTACTGAAGAGATATAATAACATAGCGGATTTAGAAATACATTGGCCCCTTTATATATTTATTATTATTTTTTACTTAACGTTGCTCGTTTTCTGTTTTCTATTAGACCATCACTAGAAGAAAAAATATATTCTAAAGAGATCAGTAAAGTAACAAAAATCCATTCCCTTTTTATCATACTCCATATTTTCATTCCAAAGTTTAAAATGTTGACCTTTGAAGATGTCAGAGGGTCTGACATCTCAATTAAAGGTAAAAATTAAAATATCATTTTTTTTAAGATGTCAAAAAAATGTTTAGATGGTGAAAAAATATTGAAGAAATATCCAGATGTAAAGAAATATCAAGAAAAAAAAAATGTCGACAAATGTTGAAAAAATGTTAAGAAATCTTGGTAATCTTTACAATCTCTCTCTACCTCTATCTCTTGGTCTTCCATCTCTCTCTCTCCTTTTCTCTCTACCTCTTGACCTATATAATTTTTTTTAATTATATATTTATTTTTTAAAGTTTATTAAGTCTTTGATATCTATCTTTGTATGCAATTTTAATATTTTTGAAATTATCATATATTTTTATAATCATCTGTCATATATCAAGATTTGATACCACTCTTAATTATGTAAACATATAAATATTACTTAAGTTTATGAATATGATTAGTAAAAATGATGAATTATATAACCACTAAGTATTTTTTTTTTAAACGAGTATCACCCCTAATAATATCTATCAATTTTCATGTTTTTCTTTTCTTTTTTCAAAATTTTCATCGACATCAAATATTTTTCATATAAATATTACTTATATATATTTTTTATATATGATTATCAAAAAGTTCAATTATAGCCTAATTAAATCAAAAAAAGTCAAAGTCAAAGTTAAAGTCTTATTTAATAATTCAAATAATTTCCTTGATTTTTTTCAAAAGTTTCATTGACATCAACCTTACAAACCTTGCCCAACACAATGGTCGAACAATGGAAGCATCCAATTAATCTATAAAATCAATAAATTATAATACATTCGATAATATCAAGAAGCACGTAACAAGGTGTTGGTGAAGTCCAGGAATCCATGAACATGAAACAATTATATAGATATATATACATACAATAACTTGGATCCATATAATAGCAGCTTGAAATTATGTAAACAGACAAACTTTTTGAATCCTCAGAACATTTTAACTTACTGCTTGAGATAGAATGTTCAAAATTCTTATGTCTGTAGTCAAGAGAACAACCCACATTCCTAATCCATGCTTAAGACAGCTCAAACCTGAAATCAAAACCTCCCAAATCTAAGTTTAAGAAAAACACTAACAAGATATCATATCAAGATTGATGAAATCAAGGCATACCGCTGACATTTTCCATGAGCAATTGCACAAATCTGAAGTAACAGAGTAATATCGTCACACACCGCCATTTTCGATGGACTACCCAGGACCAAGTAGCAGGAGTCGTTAGCGCGTTTGTTGCACGCCTTACAAACCAAATTAGATAATATAAACTTCAATTAGTATGCAAGAAAACATGAGATGAAAGCAACCACATTGATTCAGCAAATAGTACTTCAAAAATACATTTCTAATTGCGAAGGATGAGCAAATTTAGAGAGGGCAAGGAAAAGCAAAATGGACCTGCAACGAGGAGCCCTGAAGATAAAACTCGGAACAGTACAAGTTGCCTGCAGATTTTTCACCTTCCATTTCGGTGTAGAAATTCTCGAGTCAGTAACCAAACAGAAGGTGAGAGATCGTACATTGCAAAACAGAAGCTCATCATTTCCACGACCAGACATTTCACATTTTCATAAGCAGATTTCGCCAAGCCAGATAGTAGCCGAATGACAATGACACTTAACTTCTAGCAATCGGACTACACCGACCCTACTTGCATCGCAATACTCGGGAAGCTTTTGGAGTTCATATTATTTTTCCCAGCATTTACTAAATCAACTAAGCTTAAAGAGGCTGGAACCCACCCCAACTTTTGCATAATGTCAAGAACCTCTGAAGCTTTATCTACATTATCTGCCTTGTAATAACCAAGTAACAGAGCATTACAAGTAGCAGAACTAAGAGCAAGTTCTTTTTCTGCTATTTCATCGAGTAATTTCAGTATTGTAGAACTTTTTTCTTCCTTGCAGAGGTGAAATATTAATGCATCGAACACATCATCGTCCAACTTTATACCCTCGACCAAGCTTTTGTCAAGCAGCTTTAAGGCTTCAAGAGAGTTTCCTTCCTTGCAGTAGGCATCAGCCATCACACCATATGCTATTGCATCACAAGCAATATCCCTAGCTTCCATATCCTTGAACAAAGAAATCATCTTAAATCTGTTTCCTATCCGGTTATAACTGAGTAAAAGTGAAGTGTATGTAAGAGCATTCGGCATGATATTTCTCGTTCCCATATCTAGAAAAAGCTGCTCTGCCTCCTCTATCATTTCTACTTTGCTGTATGCATCGATCAGAATTGTGTACGTCACACTATTCGGTGTCACTTGTTTATCAACCATATCATCAAACAACTCCCTAGCTTCAATCACCTTTCCCAGTTTGCAGAAACCATCAATCAAAGAGTTGAAAGCAGAAGGGGAAGCAACACTTTTCTGCAGTGCTTCGTGAAATAAAGAAAGTGCCTTCCCCAAATTTCCTTCCTTACAGCAACCGTCAATGAGGATACAGTAGATGTGACAGTCAAGAGGAACTCCTTTCGATATCATCTCATCGAACAGTTTAAATGCCTCGGTTATGTTTCCAGATTTGCAATATCCATCTATGATTGTTGAATAAGTCACAACATTGGGAACCAAATCTTTTCCTTCAATTTTGTCAAAAAGTTCCCTTGCTTTCTTTAGCTCACCAAGCTTGCACAGTCCATTAATCAAGGTATTGTATATAACAATATTGGGATTAGGTCCCTTGAGAAGCATCTCTTCATAAAGTTGGGATGCCTTCTCAATTTCACCTTTCTTGCAGAAACCAGATATAAGAGAGTTGTATATAAAAACATCGGGTGCCAAACCCTTGTTAAGGTATTCAGAGAAAACCCCCATTGCTTCTTCGGTTTTACTATTCTTGGAGAGACCGTAAATCAATGCACCGTATGTTTGGACGTCAGGAATCAATCCTTTCTCAAGCATGCATTTGAAAGTTGACAAAGCTTCTACTGTGTTTCCGACATTGCAATGCCCATCAATCAATGCAGTATAGATTACATTGTTAGGCACTATACCCGAAGATAGCATGTCTTGGAAATACCTTTCTGCAACTTGGATTTCACCTGTTTTACCATATAAATTAATAAAAGCTCCATACGTATATGCATTGGGCTTTATTCCTTTCTCACCCATTTCAACAAGAAACATTTTTGCTTCTTCCACCTTTTTAGCCCTACAAAGACCAATTATAAGAGAATTATAGCAAAATAAATCAGGCAGAACCCCATTTGTTACCATCCCTTTTAATACTTCTATTGCACCTTCATATCTACTTTCTTGGATATAAGCCTTAATCAAGGTAGCATATATAACAGCATTCGGTTTAACCCCGTTGCTGATCATCTGCTCCAAAACTTTATTAGCCTTTGGTAGATCACTGGAACGACAAAGGCCATTAATAAGCACACTATAAGTGAACAACGATGGCATCAAATTCCTTGCTTTCATCTCAGCTAGTAGCTCATAAGCTTTGACCATATTGTGAGATTTCAAATATCCATCAATCAACAAGTCGTAGGTCCGAGTATCCGGTTCTATGCCAGTCACAAACATCTCACTGAAAAGATCCATTGCTTTCTCCATCTCACCAGCCTTAGCAATGCCCCTGATCACTGCATTATAAGTTACAATGTTCAACTTAAGTCCACGAGTAATCATCTCATCTTTGATCCTCAATGCTTCTTCAATATTCCCTTGTTTCATGAACCCATCAATCAAAGCAGTGTAGGTAATATGGTTAGGATTTAAACCCGAACTAAGCATACTTTCCAATATCAATTTTGCTTCTTCTGATCTCTTCTGTTTGCAAAACCCATCAATGAGTATAGAATAAGTATAGCCATCTGGAACCAACCCCTTCTCCGTCATCAACTTCTTTTCCTCTAAAGCTTCATCAACATCTCCGGTCCGACATAAACCCCCAATAACTACATTGCAGGTGACCAGATTAGGTTTACATCCCTTCTCCTCCATCTCAGAAAGAACCATCCTACCCTTGATAACATCACCCACTTTACAATGTGCATTGATCACATTAGTGTATGTATAAACATCAGGGACTATCTTAGCCTCCACCATACCTCCATACACCTTCCAAAACAATCCCATCATGTTACCCTTCAACAAATCCCTCATCAAACTATTACAGCATATCAAGCTGGGAAAGAACCCACCACTAATGGAAGCTAGAAAAACACTAGAGGCCTCATTCAGAAAACCAAACTTCCTAAAGTTATCAATCAAAATATCAAAAACAATCAAGTTAGATCCACCGCATTCTCTATAGCACTTAACCAAGGAATCCAAAATCTCCAATGGCGGCTTACGAGTCTCAAGCATTTTCTCAAACATGTTATCGGCACGGGGAAAAAGCCCAGAGTTACAAAGACGAATCGCAAGAATCGAATAAGAATGCACGTTTTGTGGAGTACCCATTTTCGAACTCGACCAATAGAAGAAACTTTGAAGCCGCACAGGGTCGTTGATTTCGTTCTTCTGTAAAACAGAGCGGACGATTTCTGGGTTTAGCTTCTTCAAACTGTTCTGATTGTCCAAGACGACGTGCCAATCGTTAAGCTTCAGAATCGTAGAGACTTCGCGAACAGTGTCGTCGTTATGATCGGATGGGTTCGTGGTCGAGAAGAACATAAATTGGGTACAAACATTATTCGCGATTTGGGGAAAATTGGTATTTTGGAAAGGAAAACTACAGAAATTTCTTCGAGGGTGCGAGGTCGCAGCCATTTGCCGGATCAAGCACATAGCATTAGCCATTTTTCTTGGTTTCTTTCTATGAAGCTTGTCAAAATCAAGCGTATCAAATTAAGGAGGAAATGAAAGAGAACGTGGGACTGATTCGTAAATGGCTTAAAACGTACGATTCAGTCATGGGTTGAGCGAATCATGAAAATCCCAGATGGATGATCCACAAGCACCATGTTATACTTGAGCTAAGTGAAATGGGGCAGTGAAATTAGAATCCAATTGAAGTTACAGAGGAAGGCCATGAAAGATCGAGTGGAGTGAGGATCTTTTTCCCCCAAAATGGCAGAAGGGGAGGATTTATTCCGAAAGAGGGAGCAATTAGAAGACAAGTGGGTTGTCGAATATTCGTATAGAGAACTATGTTGAAGATAATTATTATTTGTGTTTTTTTTTTTTTTTTTTGAGTTCAACTATATGTAACTTTCCTAGCACCAGCGCAGATTAAAGAACCTGACGAGTCAAGCACCCGCCAGTCGATTCCCCCGATATCTTTGGAGTTGCTCCAAGAAGTGTCTGAGTTCAGTTTCCAGAAATTTACCAACGGGGAGCACCATGTAGCCTGACTTGTATGAGTCTCTGATCTCACAATAAGCAAATTATTCAAGCAATTGAAGCAATCAGTTGTGACCAGTCTCATTTTCATATACATTTTCATTTTAGTTCCTAAATTTTAAAAATATTTATTTTAGTCTCTAAAACTTTTATTTATTTTTACTCTATGCTTCACAATGACATTATGAAACACTGAACTATTGACTTTTAAAATAGTAATTGGTGTTTTATCTACTAAATCATGTTTGGATTGACAATGTCAATTGATTTAATATATATATTGACAATCCCCTTGGAGAGGTTTTGAAATAGTATTATTGTTGGAAAAAAAAATAAACTCATTATTAAATCCTACAAATGGATTGGAGAGGTGTAGTTTTATTAGCAAAATTACGGTTGACTACTGGTTTGGTTGTAGTTTGAAAGAATCTCTACCTTCTACTAGAGTTGTAGTTTGAAATTCTCTTCTCCTCATTTGTAAATTATAATTATAATAAAATGTATGAGTAATTTTTGTGTATATTATTCTTTGAATTTAACCTTTTATTATTATTTTTACATGGGGTGTGGAGTTTAATTTAGATATATTTTTTTTAAGTTGAGCAAAGGAATTCGAACTTTTGACCTCTTGATTGAGATATATGTCTAAACTAATTGAGTCATGCATATGTTCACATTAGAGTTTAATTTAGATTACTTGGTTATTATTATTCACATGCATTGCACACATGTTTAATGAATTAGACAAAAAATGAAAAAAATATGTAAGAAATTAAAAATCAATAACATAAAATAATGTACTTATATCAAATTTAATGACTCAATTTGAAAGGGGATGTGTGATGTAATTACACCGTTAATAAACTTTATAATAATTACTTTCTCTAGACTAATTCAGCTATACTCAAATTATTAGGTAATATAAAGGCTACCTCTACTTTAAATTATTAGATACATATAACTACAATTAATATATCAAGAATAAGGCTCCTTTTCTTTTAAATTATTAGGTAATATAACTAAAATTAATATGTCTTGAATAAGGCTTCCTCTTTTAAAATCATCATCCATTCTAACTTTCTAATTTTATTAAACTTATCTTATACAACTGCCAATATGAGCTTGATTAAATTGGTTAAATTCAGTAAACTTCTCTAGAAGCCAGATGTTCAAATCTTATGAGCTTTATATTTATTGTATTTTGATCTATATTAATTTTTAAATAGTCTATCTTGGTTTTTAGAATTTGCATAAAAAAATCATTATGAGCTCGTTTGATAATGTTTCTGTTTTCTGTTTCTCGTTCCCGTTTCTCATTTTTCAAGAAACAGACATGTTTGATCTTGTTAATTTTTTAATTTATAAATTATGTTTCTGAAAAATTTAATGTTAATTAGTACTTAGTTCATCCATTTATCTTATGAGTAAATGTTTTTTTATATACATAAAAAAAAAATTGAAACTACACATGTAGTAGTATTTAGGTATTGCCAAAGTGAGCATAACTTAGCGGTAATTAGTATGTACTATCTCCTAAGGTTGGAGGTTCGAATTTTCATTCCTCCAAATTTATTGTACTAAAAAAATGGTAATTAGGTATGGAATTTTGAGACAATATCGATTATTTTATTAAATGACTAATGAACATTTAATGACAAGAACTAAATCAATTCTTAAATCGCCTATTTTGGTTTTTACAATTTGCTCGAAAAGTCATTTTAGTCATTATTTTTTTAATAAATTATATTTAACAAAAATGTAACCTAATTAAGTTCATAGTTCCTGTTCATTTATCTTACGAGGGCTAAATAGTTTTTTATACATAGTTTAGGGATTAAAACATATCGTATGAGAGTTAAAAAATACTTGTAGAAAGAAAACATTTAAAAGTTTTATGATCAACCAAAATAAAATCAATCTAAAAGTTTGAGAACCAAAGTTTCAAAATGCAACCTAGATAGATAACCTCAACAACAAGCTTCTTTTTTTTTTGAACAGTAAGCTTCATTAAAACCTCACAGAATTAAGACAATCCACCTTCTCTATCGAAACAGAAGACAACCAGAGGGGGATAATAGAGTCCCAAAAATTCCAAGACACCCCTACATCTCCCAGGTTAGGAAAGAGGCTCTGACCAAAAATAGAAGAATCTAAAGGGGATACCAATAGTCTGGCCAAAAGGTGAGCAGAAGCATTGACTGCGAGAGGACATTTGGAGAACACAACAGAGCCCACCGATGCTGCCACGATTTCAATCTCATCAGCTAAATTACTGATCTCAGTTACATTGAACGAAATCTTGTTCAACAACGAAATCACCTGGCCCGCGTCAGATTCAATTATGATCGGAGGCAAAGGACCGATAAGTTGATTGCTCAACATCTTCATCCCTTCGAGAATGGCCTTCATTTCCAGCTGCTTAATGCTCCATTTTTTGGAAATTTTTTTGCTCCCAGCACTGATAAGGGAACCATTGGAGTCATGCACCACCCATCCTAATCCTCCCCACCCTTTTGAGTCGCTCCAAGATGCGTCACAGTTAAGTTTCCAGCAATTGGGAGGGGGAGGGCACCACCGAGCTTGGATGGATGTAATCTCAAGCCTAGGGGAAAGAGAGGCCCCACCTTCAACCAGCTTTTCTTTGCTGATCAATTCGATCTTCCCGATTAAAAACTGCTTGTTGGGAGTTTTTCCACTGGTTAGCACCCAGTTTCTGTGATCCCATGTGCTCCACAGGATAATCATCGCCAACCTCAGATTTGATTCTTCCATATGATCAGACATCCAATCCCAGAAAGTGCTGGCAGTCCATGAATCCCTGCATAAATCAAAAAGCTCAAATAAACTTGGGACGAAAAGCAATCAGATTTCCTTTGAAATCTTACAATCCCATAAGACATGATGAGTTGTTTCAGGCTTTTTCCTACAAAAAAGACAAGCAGGGTTAATGTCGATCCCTTTTTTAGAAATATTAGCCCTAGTAGGGATAATATTATGAATAATTTTCCATACACAAAGCTTGATTTTAGGCGGCACGTTGATTTTCCAGAACCTTTTCCACTTGGACTTAGCCTCCCTAGAGCCCGAGGAGGAAGCTTTATCATTCCTAGCCAAATTGGTGGCTAAGTGGTAAGCACTCTTTACAGAAAAAAAACCCTTTCGGATCGTGGTTCCATATTATCTTGTCCTTTGAGCGGCCATTTCCGATAGGGATATTGAGGATGTGTTCAGCATCGCTTGAGGAAAAGTTAACTCTTATCACATTTTCCTTCCAATTTCCATTCCCATCAATGATTTGATTGACACGACTGTGATTAAGGAAGGCTTTGACAGGCACAGGCTTGCAACTACCCAACATGTTTAACCAAGGGTCTTTCGCAATCTTTATATGTCTCCCGTCCCCCACCTTCCATCTATGACCTTTTTTGAATAACTCCCTGCCCCAAAGGATGCTTCGCCAGGTGAAGGATGGATTATTCCCTAGAGAAGCATTTAAGAAATTCCCATCTTTAAAATATCTTCCCCTCAAAGTTCTAACAAGTAAGCTGTCAGGGTTCTTCAAGATTCTCCAACTATGCTTGGCTAGCATAGCTTGGTTAAAGTGGGAAAGCTCACGAAAACCAAGGCCACCTTCTTCTTTACTTTGACACATTCTAGCCCAACTCATCCAGTGAGTTTTCTTTATCGTTTGATTCGATCCCCACCAAAAACGGGCACACAACCTGTTTAGCTCATCGCAAACTTTATTGGGAAGCCGAAAGCAGCTCATCGTGTAATTTGGAATAGCTTGCGCTATGGCCTTAATAAGGACTTCTTTTCCGCCTAGGGAGAGTAGCTTCTCCTTCCAAATTTGGAGCACTTTCCACACTCTATCTTTAATCTTCCAGAACATCATGCTCTTGTTCCGGCCTGATTTGGAAGGCATCCCAAGATACTGCCCCAGCGAGTTCGTAACTCTAACACCAAGGGTTTTCCCAAACTCTTCAGCTTGACCTTGATCCACATTTTTGCTGACCATCATTGACGACTTTTCAAAGTTTACTGTTTGCCCCGAAGCTTGTTCGTAGTCTCCTAGAACTCTTTTAATAGTTTCGCAGTCTTTCATTGAGGCTTTAAAAAAGATCAAGCTGTCATCTGCAAAAAAAAAATGTGAGTTAGAGAAGGGCAGAATTTATTAATGCGAAGCCCACGCAAGTTAAGAAGAGATTCCTCCCTGAAAATAAGGGCTGAAAGACCCTCAGCACATAACAAAAACAGGTACGGGGAAAGAGGGTCGCCCTGCCTCAAACCTCTTGCGGGACTAAAATCAATATGAGGAACGCCATTAATCAACACTGCATACTGGACTGATTCAACACAATTCATAACCCTGTTGACCCAGCTAACATCGAACCCCATCTTGAGCATGATTTCCCTGAGGAAAACCCATTCAACACAATCGTAGGCTTTACTCATATCAAGCTTCGCTGCTATAAAGCCTTCTTTCCCCTTCCTTCGGTTTGTAATGGCATGAATACACTCAAAACCCAATGCTACATTGTCGGTGATTAACATGCCAGGGACAAAAGCAGCTTGGGTGGGAGAAATAACCTGGTCTAGGATTCTCTTGAGCCTGTTGGCCAAGACCTTGGCAATTAATTTGTAAATAACATTACAGAGGCTAATCGGCCTGAAATCGCTCATTTTGATCGCCTTAGGAACCTTAGGAATGAGAGTTATCCAAGTGCTATTTAAGGGACCAACATCTTCACCGTTGTTTAGAATAGAGAGGCAAATGCGGGTTGTTTCATCTCCAAGAATATCCCAGTATTTCTGAAAGAACCCGGCATCAGCCCCGTCGGGGCCTGGGGGTTTAGAAGGATGCATATCATTAAGCGCTCTTTCAATTTCTGCTCTGATAAAAGGACGGATTAGCTCTCTATTATGCTCCTCATTGACTTTTTGAGGGACACAATTGATGACACGCTTAACAGCTTCCAGCCTAGGCCGAGAAGAGCTAAATAGGGAGGTAAAATAATTAGTCGCTGTTCTGCCAATCACACCTTCATCCTCGATCCATTCTTTATTTGAGTTGAAAATACCTTTAATCTCATTTCGCTGTTTCCGTTGAGAGGCTTTCGCGTGAAACCATTTTGTGTTGCGATCCCCCCACTTGAGCCAGTCTTCTCTAGAGCGAATTTTCCAGAACATTTCCTCCTCGTCTAGCAATTGTTCAAGCTCCCGTTCTATTTTGGGAATAAGGTCGTTATCATAGTCTAAGCCATTATCTAGGGAATGGACCTCTCTTGACTTTCTGTCAATAGCCCCACGGAGAGAGCCTTTCAACCTCCCTTTGTTCCAACTATCCAATTTGAACAGACACTCTGAAATCCTGCGGTTGAAAGTTTCAACTCTTCCAACGTTGAGACTCCAAAAATTGCATACAATCTCCTTGCACTCCTCAAACTCCAACCAAGACAACTCACACTTGGTTCCTTTAAAAGTCTTCCTTCTGAGGAATTTAGCTCTTTCATCGGACAGATGGACCATTATTGGTCTATGATCAGAACCTAGATAGCTAAAATGCTCGACTTTAATACTGGTAAAGGTCTCAGTTAACTCCTTGTTAATGAGGAATCTATCCATACGCTCTCTAATTCTAGAGTCCCTGTTCTTTCCTTTCTTCCAAGTGAATTTGTCGCCCTTGAAACCCGGGTCTAAAAGGCTGCACCTGTCAACAGATGCGCAAAAATTATTCAATAAGATAGGATTCTTTGGGGTGCCTCCATCTTTTTCGCCAAAGGGTAAGATCTCGTTAAAATCCCCCCTATAATCCAAGGGAGGCTTGCGGAATCACTCAACCTCTCAAGAAGGTCCCATGACACCTTTCGCTTCGACGAGACTGGATTACCATAAAAACCTGTGAACCTCCACCAATTCTGATTATCTTTGACGTATGTGTCAATATGACCTTTAGAATAAGACTGAATTGTAAGGTCAATACTTTTATTCCAAAACAGCATGAGACCGCCACTTTTTCCTTCACTGGGAACACTGAAAGAGGAGTCAAAATTCAGCTCGACCTTTAAAATTTGATCTTTGTTGCTAGTAACCTTTGTTTCAAACAAAAAAACCACCTGGGGATTGAGTTTACGCACCAAATGGCGAATGTTTCGGACCGTTCGGGGGTTCCCCGCTCCCCGAACGTTCCAACGTTGTTGATATATCTCTTTATTATTATTATCATCTTGCACTTATATATATATGACAAAACATACCCAATTAATTACAAATATAGCGAGAACATTTTAGATTTGCAATTATAGCCCCCCAAAAAAAGAAGTCCAACTCAAACCCATTCATGAAAACAACTAAAATAGTCTTGAAACTGGCAATAGTTTCCTCCTCTCCCACAATGTTTCAACCCCACACATCTATCAGTGATAAACCTATTTCACTGATAAACATCTTCCCTATAATTTATCAATAATATGCAAGAAGAAAAAGAAAATAGGTAAAAATGTCTAAACAGATGTGTGAAAAATTTTAAAAAGTTGTCAATTTTGCAAAATAGTAATTCCATTGTTATATTTTCAAATATGGTAATGTGAATTGCCATCCATCAAAATCCTCCATTTTTTTCTCCCCACTCTCTTTTGTGGCATCTCAAAATTTTAATTTACAAAACCTTTGTCAAAAGCGCTAAAAAGTACTTGTAAAGGTCATCTCTCCATTGTTTCATCCAATCTGCAAAGGACATTGGTGATATTACATCCAAATGGAGCAATTTAAGTTTAAATTCAGAGGAGAATGTAACTGTTCTTAAAAATATGCCAGCAAATGAAAAGAAACCAGATTTTTCCAGGAGACTGGTTGTTGAAGTTGATAGGAAGTATTAATTTTGCATTAATTTAGACAATACCAAATAATTTATAAATGAACCAATTATAAGAAAAGTTATCAAACAAATAATATATGAAGATTTTTTAGTGAAAAAAACCAATTATGCATAACCTATATGTCATTTATATATATATATATATATATATATATATATATATATATATATATATATATATATATATATATATATATTTTAGTACAATAGAGGTTGGGGGGATTCGAACCACAGACCTCGTGGTCATTAATACATTCGATATGCCAGTTGAGCTATGCTCTCTTTGGCATGTCATTTATATAATTGCTCATGAAAATGAAAAATTTTCAATAAAAGCAATGAAATAAACATATTATTTTGATCAGGGGTAGGTTTGAAAATTTAAAATTTTACAGTGGAGCAAATAGATCCTAAAATAATTTTTAAAGATCTCACCCTTTTGATCAAACAATAAAGTTAAAAGGTGTAGTGAAACAACAGGGAAAAAAAATTGAAAATATACTTTAATTATCCAAAAACAATTTTCATGTAGTTAAGCTATCCGAGAAAACATAACATAGAAGAAAAAAATATCATCACTAGGTTATTCAAAGAGAAGGTGTAGCATGAATAAGAAGAGCTTGTCAGATTAGCCAAAATGACTGCCTGAATATGAAACTCAAAAGTAATTAAAACATGAACTTTTGCTCATCAAAATAGCAGGCAAGTCATTTTTGGCTATCAAATAATACTCTTATCTTCATGATACGCCTCTCTTCTTAACCCTTTCTTGATAAGAAACTTTTGATCTTTTCCTATTTAAAAGAAAGAAAAGACCTAACATGATAGAAAAGAGCTTGTCAAATTAGCCTAAGACAACTGCCTATAAATATAACTAATTAAGAGTTTCTATATTTAAGAAACTCAAAATTATTAAGGAGCTAACTCATAGGCAAGTCATCTTTGGCTACCAAATGAGACTCATATCTTCATGTTAGATCTATCTTCCTCTCTAAGAAATATTGGATGCTTTTGACATTAATGAGTTCGGTGGCCTTCATATTTATAGGCTATTAAAAGCAAACTGATTGGGATGGAAGTCATGAAAAGAATTTACCTATATTCTTCAAAGTTGCATGGTGGCATTGACTAAAGTAATGTTTGACACTTCAATTTGCTTCTAAACATGTTGCGAGATAATGTTTGACACTCCTTTAAATCAACTCTTTAATGTATTAAAAAATTAGGGCTGACATCAATGAATTTATTCTCTTATAAGTCGGTAATAGAGACGTGTGTGAGATATTGAGTTGACTTCAATCAATTTATTCTTTTAAGCGTAAATGAAAGACGTTAGACATAAAAGTTAAGGTTGCATTCAAAACAATTTATTGATCTTCTTACTTAAACGTGTACTTACCTGCATATATGTCTTAGAGTACTTTTCCTACAGACTACTTAGTGTTGATTATATTATTTATGAACAATATAGTGTGTTTAGTTTTAATTTAGCCTCTATAATTTAAAAAATTTCAAATCATAATCTCAATAATTTGGTTAAATTTTTCAAAATGTCATTTTTCATAATTACTATATGTTAACGTGTTTTTTTTTTTTTTTTTTTAATGTGATGAACTAGCCTCTAAAAGTTGACTAAACTCTTTATATCTACACTTAAGTTTTACATCAATAAAATCTAGCTCTTCTCTGCCAATTATGTTCTCAATATTTAAAATCTCTTTGTAATTGGAAAAGTTAGTCTCTCCCATGCAGCCAACTAGCTAAGCATTTATGCATGGCCAAGTGCAATATATTTTTGGTTGAGGCCAAGTAAGATTGATAGAAACAGACCCTTTTTTCCTTTTATAATTCTCTTTTTTTTATATATATAAAAAAAAAGGAGGCTATAGACAGTTGACTCTAAGAGGAAGGAAATAAAAGGCATATTCATATATCATTTTAGTCAACCTATAATGCAACTTTAGGGGAATATATTCTACTTTTACCTTCATCCATGTGGTTGAAATTTGTATATAAAGTTAATGGAGGAGTCCCAATGCTTCAAGCAAATTTCAAGTTTTGAGGGAGGAAGATAGATCTAACATGAAGATATGAAAGTCTTGTTTAGTAGCCAAAGATGACTTGCCTATTATAGAAACATTTAATAGAGAGTTTCTTTTCAAGTATAGAAGCTCTTATTATTTCATATTTGTAGGCAGTTGTCTTTGGCTAACTTGATAGACTTTTCTCTTTCATGTTGGGTCTTTTCTTCTCATTTTCTCGAAACAGTTTGAAGTTCTTATGAAGAAGTTCAACATTGAAGATTACATGGAAGGAAGAAGTAAAGTGAAAGAGAGGTATAGTATGAGAAGATAAGAGCATTGTGTGATAGCCAAAAATGACTTGCCTACAATATATAGTTCATAAAAGTCTATGAAACTTTTTTTGTTGCCTTGATCGACACTAGTTTCATATGCAGGTAGTCATTTTTTGGCTTACTGACGAGTTCTTATATTTCATGCTAGACCTTTTCTTTTAAATAATTTGTTGTAGATGTGGATCTCATTTCAATACTTGATATGGTATTAATTTTTTTACGATGTTTCCACAGTACATTATTTTAAAGGAGATGTTTTTTTGTTTGCCAATATTTGTTTATTTGACAATCATCATTGTTTCAAAAAAAAAAAAAAAAATCGTGTGAGGAATCGAACCAAACTTCGAAGTTATTTGGGTTGGATTGGTTCAGTTTGGTTAAAACCAACCAGAACTTGTACCTGAACTAAACCAAAAGGATCGGAACACCCGACCAAAAATGAACCACTTCAGTTTGGTTTTTTTGATCGAACCGAATCGGTTTTCTCCTTTTACAAAAAGAAAAAATCCCAACCCGATGATAAGCCTTAGGATTAAGGCTTAATTAACTCCCAATTGCTTAAAATATTCTTGTTTTGACTTAAGATCATTTGAAAATAGTGGAAGATTGCTTGAATTTAAGGAAGAAATGAATGTGATGACATTTGGAATAGAATTCTAAGTAAATTGATCTTGTTTGCAGAAATTGTGGTAATTGCAAAATCAAATTGCAAAATCGTGATTCTGCAATTGTTTCTGGAGCAGGGAATGTAAAAATTGCAAAATCAAATTGCAAAATCGGATTCTGCAATTCTGGAGCAGTAGAAAAGTTCAAAAAAGGAAAAAAATCTGCATTAAACCCATTCTGAAAATCTTCAACTACAGCCCGATTTGGAGGAATTGGAGCACGAAATTTGGGCAATCTTCAGCCCTAATGGAGGCCTATAAATGGGGAAGAAGAATTGGAGCTAAGCATGGGGATTGGGAGGCGAATTTAATTAGATTGAATTTCGTGGGTTTTAAGTTTTTTTCCGAAACCTCTGTTTTTTCGTTCTTCTTCGGTTTTAGCCAAGATTTTCAATTTTAATTTTGATTTTTCTTCAGTTTTGTATTATGGAGAGTTGCTTGAACAATCTCTATTCTTCAATTGATGTATTTTTGAATTAAGCTTAAGTTAATTTCAAGTTAAGTTGGTGGGTTTATTTCAAAATTGTTCTTTGTTTTTTTTTTTTTACTTACTGGAAGTTCTTAGCCCAAGAGTGTAGTTTTTGTTTTCCATATTTCTTTGAAATTTCTTATAATACCAACTGGGATATCATTACCCATTCATTGTTAGCTAGATTTCTTCATTTATTCTACAATTTTAGTTGAACAAATTGGATGGATTAAGTTTTGAACAAAATTTCGTAAGCCCCTGTTTTTCTAAGCTTTTGAATAATAAAGCTTTCTAAGAGGCATGAGGAAGAAGACCATCAAATTACTTAATTGCCCTTAATTTTTTCTTAATTCCCATTAAGCACCCTTTTTTTGAATTCCTAGTAGTTGCCAAAAATAATATTACAAATTATTGTTTTAATTGTTCAATTTACACACTTTTACCATGAACTTTTCCTCAATAATTAGTTTTAGAATTTTTTATTTTTAATATGAGCTAAAGCTTCTTAGGGGGTTCAAGGATGTGAATTCCCTAAGAAGTAATTGTAGCCTAAATTTCAATGAAAACCAAGCCTACATCTCAATTGTTTGCTTGTGTTGAATAAATTTCTGTTGAGATCCTAGATTGATCAACTAAGGTAGCAACTTAAGCTTAGATCTAATACCGAAGGGGTTAGCGATAAGCGGATTTCACACAAGTGATGGAGAAAAAGAGCTTAGACATAAGCCATTCCTTACCCTAGACATAGGGATTAAGGACTCCAAGACCCATAAAATTGTTGAGCCAATTGATCTAAGATAGAGGGACTATAGACATATAAGTCTCTCACTTAGCCTCCTAAACCCTAATTTCAAGTTGAATAGGAGATGCAATTTTGGTTTACAATTGAGTGTGGAGTAGGTTGGAATTGCAATTTTGGCTTGCAATTACGACTTAGAGCAATGATATTCTTGAGCCCCATCTTCATCTAGAATTCCCTTTGCAATTTCATTTTCTAAGTTTTTTTATGTGTTATTCCAATATTGCCAATTTTAGATTCTGCAATTTAATTCTGCAATTTTCAGTTATTTCACTGATTGCCATTTTAGATTCTGCAATTTAATTCTGCAATTTTTGGTTAATTCACTGATTGCCATTTTAGATTCTGCAATTAGATTCTGCAATTTTTCACCAACACACCAACCCAACTTTATTTTTGCAACTTTAGTTTTCTAGTTGCAATTTTCCTTACACTTTTGGTTTTTTTATGTGTTATTCCAATATTGCCAATTTTAGATTCTACAATTTAATTCTGCAATTTTCAGTTATTTCACTGATTGCCATTTTAGATTCTGCAATTTAATTCTGCAATTTTTGGTTAATTCACTGATTGCCATTTTAGATTCTGCAATTAGATTCTGCAATTTTTCACCAACACACCAACCCAACTTTATTTTTGCAACTTTAGTTTTCTAGTTGCAATTTTCCTTACACTTTTGCTTTACAATATTTTTGTTACTCTGTTCCCTGTGGGATTCGATACTTGGTACTCAGATACCATTTTATATTACTTCGATCGCGTGCGCTTGCGTGTTACAGCCGATCACCCGACCTAGTTTACACCCGTATTTCAAAGTACTTTTTGAAATGTTTGCCTTTAGTTCTACCTTTTTCTAGTTTTTTGTCCAAGAAATGTGGAAGCTCACAGGGAAGTCTTAAATTGTTAAGGGGGTGTTTAGTTCCCTGTTTTGGAAGTGGAGAGGATGAGTTTGTTTAAACAAACCTATGTTTGGTTGACAGTTTTGTTAATCCAGATTTGCCACAGTACATACTATTCTACCCCCATGTTTGTTACAGTACTTTATTCATACTCTCCAAGTTTGCTACAGTACATATTTTGTCTTTAATTATGCTTTTAAAATGCATTAAATCTTTAATAAAAATATATTAGTTAAACAAAAATAATTAATTAGTGATAACTTTATAATAAATAAATAAATAAATTTATTTCAAATTTCAAATAGTAATAATTAATTCATAAACCAATATGTCGGCTTTATTATACTTCATGTTTTAGAGCAATTATAATGATAAATTTATAAGAAGAAATTTCTTTGTATTTTGTTCCTACATTGATATATATTAGAAAAAAACAATTACAAAAATAACTAAATATTTGTTTTTCAAAATAATTATTCAAAAAGTGTTCAGATTAACAATAATATTAAAAAATAAGTTATTCATTTACAAAAGTAATAGTTCCTTATTATTATATTTTAAAATTTTTATTAACATATAAATTATAATAAAAAATTATTTTATTAGAAATTCCAAACCACATATATTATATAAACCTAAATTTAATACGTCAATTTCCATTTGATAAAAAAAAAATCCATTTCTCTAAATCCAACACTTTCCTAAACTCATTTTCTTGTGAAAATGTAAAAATCATGTTATCATAGTCAATTAAAGACATAAAATTTGTAAAATTAATTAATTAAACTATTTTGGTTAGTGTATCTTAAAGTTAATAGCTTTTAAAATAATATTATTTAAAATACTTTAATTTTATAACCTTATGTATTAGTTAAATATAGAAAGTTAAGTTCAATAATAATTTTGATGATAAGTAGTAAATAAATTTTTTTAGCATAGTAAGTTATAAATCATTAAATAAACAATTGATAACATTTTCTTTATGGTTAATTATATGTTGGATATATTTGCATAAAAAAATTTGTTTATATTTGTTCACACTTTGGTAAATAGTCTGAAAATATCTTCATGAACAATTAGATATTTATTCTATAAAATAATTATTGGAAGAAAATTGGGTGGACAAATGTATTAAAAATATTTTATTTATTATTAAAATAATACTCTCTAATTTCATCTTAAAAGTTACATTTTATATATAATTTAATATATAGTTTTTATTACTTTAATTAAATAATTTCTATTATTTATACAAATTAAATTTTAAATGTATCAACCAAATACACTTTTAATAAACCCAGACTTGACAGCATCCAAACACTAGTTTAACAAACTCAGACTTAACAAACCTATTTTATGTACCATCCAAACACAGACTTAAAAAATCCAGACTTAATAACCCCAAGCTTAATAAACCTAGGTTTAACATACCACCCAAACTTGCGAACCAAATGACTCCTAATTTTTTTTTTTCTTGTTTTCAATTTTTTATTTGTAATCTTTCCATGTCCTCTTATTATTTCAGAAGTATTCTTAAAATCATAGACAAACGTTGTTCTTAAAATCATAGACAAACATTGGAATTAAACAAAAACAAAATTCTTAGGCCCCATTTGATAACCATTTAGGCCCCGTTTGATAACCATTTGGTTTTTGGTTTTTGGTTTTTGAAAATTAAACTTATAAATACTACTCCCACTTATGGTTTTACTTGTTTTGTCATCTACTTTTTGCCTTATGTTTTAAAAAACCAAGCCATGTTTTGAAAACTAAAAAAAGTAGTTTTCAAAAACTTGTTTTTGTTTTTAGAATTTGGCTAAGAATTCAAATACTTCTTTAAGGGAGATGAAAGCCATTGAAGAGAAATTGGAGGAAAACAAGCTTAATTTTCAAAAACCAAACACCAAAAACCAAATGATTATCAAACGGGGCCTTAGTTTTTAGTTTTTAGTTTTTGAAAATTAAGTTTGTTTTCTCCCAATTTCTCTACAATAGTTTTTATCACTCGTAAGGAAACATTTGAATTCTTAGCCAAATTCCAAAAACAAAAACAAGTTTTTGAAAATTACTTTAGTTTTTAGTTTTTAGTTTTTGAAAATTAAGCGAAAATTAAGCTTGTTTTCTCCCAATTTCTCTACAATAGTTTTTATCACTCGTAAGGAAACATTTGAATTTTTAGCCAAATTCCAAAAACAAAAACAAGTTTTTAAAAACTATTTTTTTTTTAGTTTTCAAAAACTTGTTTCTATTTTTGGAATTGCTAAGCATTCAAATGTCCCCATAGGGGAGATGAAAACTATTATAGATAAAATGAGAGCATACAAGTTTAATTTTCAAAAACCAAAAACAAAAAATCAAATGGTTATCAAATAGGGCCTTAATTTATATTTCTGATCTATCTACATCATAAGCTAGAGCCATTTGGGCACTGAAAATGCTCCTATTGACTTTTAAAATATGCTTCATTGGTGTTCTAACAAGGTCGTGATTGTGGCTCCCATTAAAAGACACTACTTTGTATTTACCATTCTTTCCAAGCAAGCAAACTATATTAGCCTTACATCCCGTCCTTGATTCGCTTGTCTACTTGACGAAACCCTTCTTGTGAACAACAAAAAACTACTCTTGAAATATCTCCATTTTTTTTCTTTTCGTGAGTATTTTTTCCTTACATTAAAACCAAAATTTCCTCCATAATTGAGATAGAATTTATATGCATCATCAATAGAACTAAACTCCATCTCAACTATATCGGCTCAATAATTTCATTCGGAGTATTGATAGTAGGCTCTATATTATGATCTTCAACTTCATCAAATTGAGTACTAGTAATATAGGCTCTATATTATCTTCCAAATGAACTTCATCAAATTGAGTACTAAAGGTGGGGTGAGGATCATCTTCCAAATTGATAGTAGGCAAGTTTGTATCTCTTATGTTATCCATGGCTTCAAGAAATCATGCTTAAATCACAACATTCAAAACATAAAATCATTGCAAATCAATACAAAAACCCACAATATAAGTGCACAACAATTTAATTTATCTAGTTTTGATCTTAAAATTACATTTGACTTGAAACAAACTACCCACAATAGAAGTCACACGCACTAGGATAGGGAGAGAGAGAGATATACCGAAAATCGGACGGCGACAACGATTGACAGCAGAGGATGGCAATCGGCAGTAGAGGACGGCAACCAACGGCTAGAGGATGGTGAATGGTAAGGTTACCAAATGAGGAAGAAGATGATTTTGAAGCTTGAAGGAGAAGTTTCTCTCCATTTAGGCATTTTTGTGAAGCTTAAATGAGAAGTTTCTGGCATTTACGAATTTAAAAAAAAAAAAAAAAGCTGTCGATTTGATTGACATGAAGGAAGTTTATTGAAAATATAAATTTGTTTTGGTTTTGAGTAAACGTGGGACAAAGGGTATGAATTAAAAAAAAACAAAAAAAAATAAAGAAATGTAGCACGTGGGGCAAACGGTATGATTTTTTTTTTTAAAAAAAAAGTAAAGAAACATGGCACGATTATATTATGCCGCATGGCTGGGCTGTAGATACAACGTGCAGCCTAGGCATCATGTAAGTTTTATTCTTTTAGACTTGCAATTATAGCAACAAAAAATAAAGTCCTACTCAAACCCACTTACGAAAACAACTATAATAGCCTTGAAATTGACAGTAATTTCTACTTCTCATACTGTCTCAACCCCACACATCTATCACTAATTAACGTCTATCAATGATAAACTCTTATTGCTCATAGATGTCTATCTATGAATTATCAATAATATACCAGAGGGAAAAGGGAATTACATAAAAATGTGTGAAAATTTTAAAAAGCTATCAAATTTGCAAAATTGTAATTGTGTTTCTATATTTACAAATATGGTAATGTGAATTCTCATACATCAAAATGTTCCCTTTTCTCTCCTGACTTTCTTCTGTGGGGGTCAACATCTCAAAATTTAAAGAGCACAACTTGGGTGCAACCCACTTTACAACCACAAGAAAAAAAATTTTGATTTTTGTTTTTTTTTTTAAAAAAAAAAAAATTGTAGTTGTAAAGTGGAATGCACAACATTTATGGGCTGTTTGGCGCGCTGGTTTGGAATCAGAAACCCTGGGGTTTCTTGGCTGGAATCAGAAACCCTGGGGTTTCTGATTCCTGTGTTTGGGGTGCAGGGTTGTGTTGGGCTGGTTTGTTGAAACCTGTGTTTGGGGTGCAGGGTTGGGTTGAGCTGGGTTTGTTTAGTTTGTTTTTTTTTTTTTTTATAATTTTTCAAACTGTTTATTATTATTTTTAAAAATCTTACACTGTTTTTTTTCCTATTCCATTTTTTTAACTTCATAATTTTTTTGGTGTGTTACATACCAACTATTTAACCAATTATGTAGAGCAATTGTTACAACTATAGTTCAATTTGAATTATACTATGTGTAGTTTGTATAACTATATGCTATCTCATTCACTCCACTCATGATGACATAAAATTGAAGATTATGCGTAGCAACAGATAATTAATAGGTGCAATGTAAATGGTGTTGCCAATGGTAAAGTAAAACCAAAAATTAGAACTAAGATCTAGTTCTAAAAATATTATAACACACATTCCATATGAAATGACAAGAAAGTAGAAGTAGTTGTCCAAACACAAATGTAAGTCATATGAGTGGTAGATGAAAGTGATGAAAAGAGAGTCAGGTTCTAGGTGCTTTCCCCAAAATTTTCACGTAGTAATCACACTTCCAATCTGGGGTGAATGTAAAGAAGAAGTTCAACATCATACTATTCGAGAGAATAGTCTTTGCAACAACCATTCAGTCTTGCCTTGTCATCCCTGGGATCGCCTTTAGTTTTGCATATAGCTCGTCCACGCTGGCCCTTTTAAAATATTGACTAGGTGGTTGGGGTCGCTAGGGTGATTGTTAGAGTGGTCGTTGGGGTGGTTGGATTGATGGGGTGTTTGGGTATGCCGAGGTGGTCGCCGGTGGTGATTGCACGGTGGTCAGGTCGTCGGAATGGTCGTTGGCTGGTTTTCAGCAGTAGTTGTCGAGTCGCTAGAGTGGTCATCAGGGTGGTCATGTCGCCGGAGTGGTCGCTGGGTGGTTGTGGCAGTGGTTGGGTTGTTGGAGTCGCCAGGGTGGTCACCAGGTGGTAGTCAACAGTGGTTTTGGGTGGTTGAGTTACCAGGTCGTCGGGGTAATCACCGAAGTAGTCATCAAGGTGGTCAGGTCATCGGAGTGGTCACTAGGTGGTTTTCTACGTGGTCAGGTTTTCGAGGTGATCGTCAACTATGGTTGTCAGGTGATCGGGTCATTAAAGTGGTTGTTGTCGGTGGTTCGGGCAAGTCGGGTTGTTTAAGTGGTTGGGTTATCGGGGTGTCTAGTTGTTGGGGTGGTCGAGTCGCAGGGGTAATCGTCAGACTGGTCTCTCGAGTTCTCATCGCAGTGGTTGTCTGAGGTAATCGTCAGCGGTGGTCGGGTCACCATTGTAGTCAGAGTTGTTGTTATCGATGGTTGTTGGGTGGTCGCCGGAGTTGTCATCAGAGTTGTTGTCGAAGTAGTCGCTAGAAATGGAGAATGGTACATGGAACTGGTCTCTAGAGTTCTCATCGCAGTGGTCGTCGGAGGTACTCGTTAGCGGTGGTCAGGTCGCCGATGTGGTCGCCGGAAATGGAAAACGGCAAATGGAAAAGAAAAACATGGCACAAACCCCATGGGGTTGCACTGTTGTAACCCATGGGGTTATGTTTCAAAACCAAAAACACCTTGTGCCAAACATGGTTTTGGGTTTGGAACCCAAACCCATCCCAACTCAAACCCATGGGCCAAACGGCCCCTTAAGTGTAGCCCAAGCTATACCCAAGTATTTTTCAAATTTAAATTTAAAAAACATTTGTCAGATGCGCTAAAAAAAGTAGTTGTAAAGGTCATCTCTCCATTGTTTCATCCAATCTGCAAAGGACATCGGTGATATTACATCCAAATGGAGCAATTTAAGTTTAAATTCAGAGCAATTTAAGTTTAATTCTTAAAGATATGCCAGCAAATGAAAAGAAACCAGATTTTTCCATGAGACTGGTTGTTGAAGTTGATAGTAAGTATTAATTTTGCATTAATTTAGACAATACCAAATAATTTATAAATGAACCAATTATAAGAAAAGTTATCAAACAAATAATATATGAAGATTTTTTAGTGAAAAACCCCAATTATGCATAACCTATATGTCATTTATATAATTGCTCATGAAAATGAAAAGTTTTCAATAAAAGCAATGAAATAAACATATTATTTTGATCAGGGGTAGGTTTGAAAATTTAAAATTTTACAATGGAGCAAATAGATCCTAAAATAATTTTTAAAGATCTCACCCTTTTGATCAAACAATAAAGTTAAAAGGTGTAGTGAAACATCAGGAAAAAAAATTTGAAAATATACTTTAATTATCCAAAAACAATTTTCATGTAGTTAAGCTATCCGAGAAAACATAACATAGAAGAAAGAAAATATCATCACTAGGTTATTCGAAGAGAAGGTGTAGCATGAATAAGAAGAGCTTGTCAGATTAGCCAAAATGATTGCCTGAATATGAAACTCAAAAGTAATTAAAACATGAACTTTTGCTCATCAAAATAGCAGGCAAGTCATTTTTGGCTATCAAATAATACTCTTATCTTCATGATACGCCTCTCTTCTTAATCCTTTCTTCATAAGAAACTTTTGATCTTTTCCTATTTCAAAAAAAAAAGAAAAGACCTAACATGATAGAAAAGAGCTTGTCAAATTAGCCTAAGACAACTGCCTATAAATATAACTAATTAAGAGTTTCTATATTTAAGAAACTCAAAATTATTAAGGAGCTAACTCACAGGCAAGTTATCTTTGGCTACCAAACGAGACTCATATCTTCATGTTAGATCTATCTTCCTCTCTAAGAAATATTGGATGCTTTTGACATTAATGAGTTCGGTGGCCTTCATATTTATAGGCTATAAAAAGCAAACTGATTGGGATGGAAGTCATGAAAAGAATTTACCTTTATTCTTCAAAGTTGCATGGTGGCATTGACTAAAGTAATGTTTGACACTTCAATTTGCCTCTAAACGTGTTGCAAGATATTGAGGTCAATTTCAATCAATTTACTCCTTTAAAGTCAACTCTTTATGTATTAAAAAATTAGAGCTGACATCAATGAATTTATTCTCTTATAAGTCGGTAATAGAGACATGCGTTGAGATATTGAGTTGGCTTCAATCAATTTATTCTTTTAAGCGTAAATGAAAGACAGTAGACATCAAAGTTAAGGTTGGATTCAAAACAATTTATTGATCTGCTTACTTAAACAGTGTACTTACCTGCATAAATGTCCTAGATACTTGGCCTACATACTACTTAGTGTTGATTATATTATTTATGATTAAATTATAGTGTGTTTAGTTTTAATTTAGCCTATATAATTTTAAAATTTTCAAATCATAATCTCAATAATTTAGTTAAATTTCTCAAAGTGTCATTTTTCATATTAACTATATGTTAACATGTTTTTTTTTTTTTTTTTTTTTTTATGTGATGAACTAGCCTCTAAAAGTTGACTAAACTCTTCATATCTACACTTAAGTTTTACATCAATAAAATCTAGCTCTTCTCTGCCAATTATGTTCTCAATATTTAAAATCTCTTTGTAATTGGAAAAGTTAGTCTCTCCCATGCAGCCAACTAGCTAAGCATTTATGCATGGCCAAGTGCATTATATTTTTGGTTGAGGCCAAGTAAGATTGATAGAAACAGACCCTTTTTTCCTTTTATAATTCTCTTTTTTTTTTATATAAAAAAAAGGAGGCTATAGACAGTTGACTCTAAGAGGAAGGAAATAAAAGGCATATTCATATATCATTTTAGTCAACCTATAATGCAACTTTAGGGGAATATATTCCACTTTTACCTTCATCCATGTGGTTGAAATTTGTATATAAAGTTAATGGAGTCGTCCCAATGCTTCAAGCAAATTTCAAGTTTTGAGGGAGGAAGATAGATCTAACATGAAGATATGAAAGTCTTGTTTAGTAGCCAAAGATGACTTGCCTATTATAGAAACATTTAATGGAGAGTTTCTTTTCAAGTATAGAAACTCTTATTGTTTCATATTGGTAGGCAGTTGTCTTTGGCTAACTTGATAGACTTTTCTCTTTCATGTTGGGTCTTTTCTTCTCATTTTCTCGAAAAAGTTTGAAGTTCTTATGAGGAAGCTCAATATTGGAGATTACATGGAAGGAAGAAGTAAAATGAAAGAGAGGTATAGTATGAAAAGATAAGAGCATTGTGTGATAGCCAAAAATGACTTGCCTGCAATATATAGTTCATAAAAGTCTATGAAACTTTTTTTGTTGCCTTGATCGACACTAGTTTCATATGCAGGTAGTCATTTTTTGGCTTACCGACGAGTTCTTATCTTTCATGCTAGACCTTCTCTTTTAAATAATTTGTTGAAGATGTGGATCTCATTTCAATACTTGATATGGTATTAATTTTTTTACGATGTTTCCACAGTACATTATTTTAAAGGAGATGTTTTTTTGTTTGCCAATATTTGTTTATTTGACAATCATCATTGTTTCAAAAAAAAAAAAGTCGTGTGAGGAATCGAACCGAACTTCGTAGTTATTTGGGTTGGATTGGTTCAGTTTGGTTAAAACCAACCAGAACTTGTACCTGTACTAAACCAAATGGATCGGAACACCCGACCAAAAATGAACCACTTCAGTTTGGTTTTTTGATCGAACCGAATCGGTTTTCTCCTCGTACAAAGAGAAAAAATCCCAACCCAACCTAGTTTACACCCGTATTTCAAAGTACTTTTTGAAATGTTTGCCTTTAGTTTTGGCTTTTTCTAGTTTTTGGTCCAAGAAATGTGGACGCTCACAGAGAAGTCTTAAATTGTTAAGGGGGTGTTTGGTTCCCTGTTTTGGAAGTGGAGAGTATGAGTTTGTTTAAACAAACCTATGTTTGGTTGACAGTTTTGTTAACCTAGATTTGCCACAGTACATACTATTCTACTCCATGTTTGCTACAGTACTTTATTCATACTCTCCAAGTTTGCTACAGTACATATTTTGTCTTTAATTATGCTTTTAAAATGCATTAAATTTTTTATAAAAATATATTAGTTAAATAAAAATAATTAATTAGTGATAACTTTATAATAAATAAATAAATAAATTTAGTTCAAATTTCAAATAGTAATAATTAATTCATAAATCAATATGTCGGCTTTGTTATACTTCATGTTTTAGAGCAATTAAATGATAAATTTATAAGAAGGAATTTCTTTGTATTTTGTTCCTACATTGATAAATATTAGAAAAAATAATTACAAAACTAACTAAATATTTGTTTTACAAAATAATTATTCAAAAACTGTTCAGATTAACAATAATATTAAAAAATAAGTTATTCATTTACAAAAGTAATAGTTCCTTATTATTATATTTTAAAATTTTTATTAACATATAAATTATAATAAAAAATTATTTTATTATAAATTCAAAACCACATACGTTATATAAACCTAAATTTAATATGTCAATTTCCATTTGATATAAAAAAATCCATTTCTCTAAATCCACAACTTTCCTAAACTCATTTTCTTGTGAAAATGTAAAAATCATGTTATCATAGTCAATTAAAGACATAATATTTGTAAAATTAATTAATTAAACTATTTTGGTTAGTGTATCTTAAAGTTAATAGCTTTTAAAATAATATTATTTAAAATACTTTAATTTTATAACCTTATGTATTAGTTAAATATAGAAAGTTAAGTTCAATAATAATTTTGATGATAAGTAGTAAATAACTTTTCTTAGCATAGTAAGTTATAAATCATTAAATAAACAATTGATAACATTTTCTTTATAGTTAATTATATATTGGATATATTTGCATAAAAAAATTTGTTTATATTTGTTCACACTGTGGTAAATAGTCTAAAAATATCTTCATGAACAATTAGATATTTATTCTATAAAATAATTATTGGAAGAAAATTGAGTGGACAAATGTATTAAAAAAAATTTATTTATTATTAAAATAATACTCTCTAATTTCATCTTAAAAGTTACATTTTATATATAATTTAATATATAGTTTTTATTACTTTAATTAAATAATTTCTATTATTTATACAAATTAAATTTTAAATGTATCAACCAAATACACTTTTAATAAACCTAGACTTGACAACATCCAAACACTGGTTTAACAAACTCATACTTAACAAACCTATTTTATGTACCATCCAAACACAGACTTAACAAATCCAGACTTAATAACCCCAAGCTTAATAAACCTAGGTTTAACATACCACCCAAACTTGCGAACCAAATGACTCCTAATTTTTTTTTCTTGTTTTCAATTTTTTATTTGTAATCTCTCCATGTCCTCTTATTATTTCAGAAGTATTCTTAAAATCATAGACAAACGTTGTTCTTAAAATCATAGACAAACGTTGGAATTAAACAAAAACAAAATCCTTAGGCCCCATTTGATAACCATTTGGGCCCCGTTTGATAACCATTTGGTTTTTGGTTTTTGAAAATTAAGCTTGTTTTCTCTCAATTTCTCTACAATGGCCGGTTTTCATCTCCTTTAAGGAAACATTTGAATTGTTAGCCAAAAACTAAAAACAAAAATAAGTTTTTGAAAACTACTTTTTTTATTTTTCAAAACATGGCTTGGTTTTTGAAAACATAGGTAAAAAGTAGATTACAAAACAAGTATATACATAGGTGAGAGTAGCATTTATAGGCTTAATTTTCAAAAACCAAAAATCAAAAACCAAATGGTTATCAAACGGGGCCTTAGTTTTTTGTTTTTTGTTTTTGAAAATTAAGCTTGTTTTCTCCCAATTTCTCTACAATAGTTTTTATCACTCGTAAGGAAACATTTGAATTCTTAGCTAAATTCCAAAAACAAAAACAAGTTTTTAAAAACTACTTTTTTTAGTTTACAAAAACTTGTTTCTGTTTTTGGAATTTGGCTAAGCATTCAAATGTCCCCATAGGGGAGATGAAAACTATTATAGATAAAATGAGAGAAGACAAGTTTAATTTTCAAAAACCAAAAACAAAAAATCAAATGGTTATCAAATGGGGCCTTAATTTCTATTTCTGATCTATCTACATCATAAGCTAGAGCCATTTGGGCACTGAAAATGCTCCTATTGACTTTTAAAATATGCTTCATTGGTGTTCTAACAAGGTCGTGATTGTGGTTCTCATTAAAAGACACTACTTTGTATTTACTATTCTTTCCAAGCAACAAAACTATATTAGCCTTACATCTCGTCCTTGATTCGCTTGTCTACTTGACGAAACCCTTCTTGTGAACAACAAAAAACTACTCTTGAAATATCTCCATTTTTTTTCTTTTTGTGAGTATTTTTTCCTTACATTAAAACCAAAATTCCTCCATAATTGAGATAGAATTTATATGCATCATCAATAGAACTAAACTCCATCCCAACTATCGGCTCAATAATTTCATTCGGAGTGTTGATAGTAGGCTCTATATTATGATCTTCAACTTCATCAAATTGAGTACTAGTAATAGGCTCTATATTATCTTCCAAACGAACTTCATCAAATTGAGTACTAAAGGCAGGGTGAGGATCATCTTCCAAATTGATAGTAGGCAAGTTTGTATCTCTTATGTTATCCATGTCTTCAAGAAATCATGCTTAAATCACAACATTCAAAACATAAAATCATTGCAAATCAGTACAAAAACCCACAATATAAATGCATAACAATTTAATTTATCTAGTTTTGATCTTAAAATCGCATTTGACTTGAAACAAACTACCCACAATAGAAGTAACACGCACTAGGATAGGGAGAGAGAGAGATATACCAAAAATCGGACGGCGACGGCAATCGACAGCAGAGGATGGCAACCGACAACAAAGGACGGCGACCAACAACTAGAGGATGGTGAATGGTAAGGTTACCAAATGAGGGAGAAAATGATTTTGAAGCTTGAAGGAGAAGTTTCTCTCCATTTAGGCATTTTTGTGAAGCTTGAAGAAGAAGTTTCTGGCATTTACGAATGTAAAAAAAAAAAAAAAAAAAGCTATCGATTTGACTGACATGAAAGAGGTTTATTGAAAATATAAATTTGTTTTAGGTTTTGAGTAAACGTGGGACAAAGGGTATGAATTAAAAAAAAACAAAAAAAAAAAAAAGAAATGTAGAACGTGGGGCAAAGGGTATGAATTTTTTTTTTTAAAGTAAAGAAACATGGCACAATTATATTATGCCACGTGCCTAGGTTGTAGATACAAGGTGCAGCTTAAATCTAGCATCAATTATATTTGAATATCGTATATTGGTGCATCTCCCAAAGGAGAACTTCAATGTATGAATAATGTTTATTTAATGTTTTATGAATCTCCATTTGCAAGCCACATCTATTATTAAGTTTAATGGACTCAATTTCTCTTATTGGTGTGAACAAATCCGATTCCATCTTAGTGTTTTGGATCTTGATTTGGTACTCTTAAATGAGAAACCTACAACACTTACTAATGCTAGCAGTACTGAGGAAAGATCTTTCTATAAATCTTGGAAAAGATCAAATAGATTGAGCTTAATGTTTATGCAAATGACTTTGACAAGCAATATCAAGTCCACAATTGCGAAAACTGAAAATGCTAAGGAATTTATGAAATTTGTAGAAAATTGTTCCCAGTCTGAGTCGGCTGATAAGCAACTTGCTAGAACACTAATGAGTACCTTAACCAACATTAAGTTTGATGGTTCTCGTACTATGCATGAGCATATCCTTGAAATGACAAACTTAACGGCAAGGTTAAAGACCATGGGAATGGAAGTTAATGAGATTTTTTTTGGAAACATTCATCCTTAATTCCTTACCTCCAGAGTATGGTCCATTCCATATGAACTATGATACTCTGAAAGATAAATGGAATGTGCATGAATTGCAAAGTATGTCATTCAGGAGGAAGCAAGGCTTAAGAAACCAATAATTCACTCTGCTAATCTCATGGGTCATAAGGGAGCTAGAAAGAAATCGGGACAGAAGAATGGAAAGGGCAATAACAGACACCTAAAGATAAATCAATCATCTGTCCAAATCCACAAGAAGGAACAAGTTAAGGATAAGTGTCATTTTTGTAACAAGCTAGGGCACTATCAGAAAGATTGCCTGAAACGTAAGGCATGGTTAGAAAGTAAAAGGATTCCTTACGACCCGAACCACTAGCCCAAATGAGAAATTCATCTTGATGGGAAACCAAGTCAAAGTTCCAGTTGAAGCTGTAGGAACTTATCGTTTAGTTTTAGACACTGGACATCATTTAGACCTTTTAAATACCTTTTATGTTCCTTATGTATCTCGTAATTTGATTTTCTTATCTAAACTTGATACTTCTGGTTATTATTTTAAATTTGGAATGGGTGTTTCAGTTTATTCAAACAGAACATTCTTATTGGTTCTGGTACCCTTGGTGATGGTTTATACAAATTAAAGTTTGATGATCTTTTTGTTGAAACTCTTTTAACCTTGCATCATAATATTGGTACTAAACGTGGTTTATCTAATGAATTATCAGCCTACTTATGGCATAAATGTTTGGGTCACATATTCAAAGAAAGAATTGAAAGATTGGTAGAGAATGAAATCCTTCCAAACTTGGATTTTACTGATCTTGGAACTTGTGTGGATTGTATTAAGGGAAAACAGACAAAACACACAATCAAGAAAACAGCCACAAGAAGCTCACGACTCCTTGAAATTATACACACTGATATATGTGGGTTTTTTGATGTTTCATCTTTTGGTGGGGAAAAGTATTTCATTACTTTTATTGATGATTTTTCACGTTATGGATATATCTATTTGTTACATGAAAAATCTCAATCAATAGATGCCTTAAAGATATTTATCAATGAAGTTGAAAGACAATTGGATAGAAAAGTAAAAATTGTAAGGTCTGATAGAGATGGTAAATATTATCGAAAGTATGATGAGAATGGGCAATGCCCTGGTTCATTTGCTAAATTCTGAGAAAGTCATGGTATATGTCAGGAATACCGCAACAAAATGGTGTTGCGAAAAGACGTAATCGTACTTTAATGAACATGGTTAGGAGTATTTTAATTAATTCTCATCTTTATACATATTGCTATGGATGTATGCTTTAAGAACCATTCAATACTTATTAAATAGGATTCCTAGTAAGTTAGTTCCAAAGACACCTTTTGAATTGTGGACAGGAAGAAAACCTAGTTTAAGGCACCTACATGTTTGGGATTGCCAAGCAGAAGTAAGAATTTATAATCCACACGAAAAGAAACTGGACTCAAGAACAACCAGTGGTTTCTTCATTGGTTATCCAGAAAAATCTAGGTTCATTGAGAATGGTGAAGATTTTATTGCCCTAGCCACAGTACGAGAATAGTTGAAACTGGAAATGCTAGGTTCATTGAGAATGGTGAAGATAGTGTGTAACGCCCGGCTTAATTACATGCATTAATTTCAAATTATGGAAATTAAGTTGGAATGATTTGCATTGGGTAATTTAAATTTGAAGGTTAAATTGAAATTTGGAATGAGAAAAAGGGCAATTTTGGAATTAATGTTTGGTCAAAGGGCAATATTGAAATTTTTTTTTTAATAAAGAAAGTACCATCCTTATCCCTCCATCTCCATCTTCTCTTTCTCCCTTTCTTTTTGGTGCTACCCGAAACCCCCATCCCTCACACACACACACACACACACACACACACACACACACACACACACACACACACACACACACACACACACACACACACACACACACACACACACACACACACACACACACACACACACACACACACACACACACACACACACACACACACACACACACACACACACACACACACACACACACACACACACACACACACACACACACACACACTCTCTCTCTCTCTCTCTCTACCGATTTCTTCTTCTTCTTCCTCTGGATGTCGCCGCCGCACGCCGAGCGCCACAGCTCCACCGTATGTGTTGGCTTCGTCCGCGCCGCACAGTCCACACCACCGCCGAACACCCATCGCAGTTCGGCTCAGACCCACGCCGACTTCTCCTTCTTCTTCTTCTTCCTCTGTGCTGCCGCTGCTCGCAAACTCTCGGGCCTCACCGGAACTCCAGCCATCAGCCAGTCGAAGAGCTCGTTAGACGTTCCCCTCACCAGAGGTCCGACCTTCCGTCGAACAGCATCACAAGCCACGCAGCCGTCTGCTCCTTCTTCGACTTCTTTCACCGGAGTTCAAGCCTAGTCGAAAATTGCCGGAAAACGACCCGACAGGATCGGATCTGTCCAAATTCGAAGCCAACGCGCCGGGTTCTTGCCTCCACGCGCCTTCACGCGCCGCCGGAAGTTCTCACGCGCCGCCGTGCTCCGGTCACGCTCCGCCCTGTTCCGATCAGTGTTTCGAGCCCCGAACAGCGTGCCGAATCGTGTTCTGTAGTGGGTATTTTCGACACTGATTTAAATTGGCTTAAAGATTTTGAAATTGGATTAATCGTTAAGTATTGGACTTAATTTCAGGATATCGATTTGAGAATCAAACTATCGAATTGAAGACAACTTGATAAATTTCCAGCAAGGCTAAAGGTTCGGCACGGTCACTTTTATTTGGGTGAGATATTGTGCTAAATTAAAATCGGTCTAAGGAAATAAAGAGGACTAAATTGAGCTCAATTATAAAATTTCAAGAATCTTGGACCAAGTTTTATAATCCTTATTTTTATTGGATTATTGAAGGTTAAGCAGGAAGACCAGAGTTTGGAAGAGATTCTCACTGCTAGAATAATATTAATTATTCTATTCGAGGTAAGTAGTTGTTTGGATATAAGCCCCTTTAAGTTTCCATTTAAATTGATGTATGTTTGATAGTTTGGAAATTGTGAAAGTAAGCCTAAAAACTATGATTATGAAGCATGATTTAACAAATGAATTTGGTATGGAGGTTGCCTGAGCCAAAAGTGGCCTAAGTACGTGTTGTAATATAAATGGATACCTAAAGTATTAAGTTATGGTAGTTAGTAGGGGTATAGTATTAAAAGTTGGCCAATGTTGGATTTGAATGAGTTTGGTCTATGTTTACGATGTTTGTGACTAGATATGCATGTATATATGAATATGTGGGTCATGGTGTAAATGGTTGAATCATCATGAATTGTCCTTGAGTATAAGTTGCTTGAACACGTTTGAGATTAACTGTGAACAACCATGCTTGCCTAAAATCGAGTATGTGAAAGATGTCGTGGTTGGTTAAATTAATATGAGAATTATCGTGTTGAGCGTAAGGTTGTGTGAATTTGTTGCGATTCTCGTTAAGGGATTCAAAGTTACAAATAAATGGATGAAAATGTGCCGGGAGTTATAAATGAATTTGATTATAGCTTACCCTTGTACGTATAAATGTGTGGATAGTTGTGTTAAACTAAACAGTTGTAATCGTTGGGACTTCTGAGATGTTTGGATAGCTGTGGGGTGCAGAAAACTTGAATTTTAGATTGATTGGTTGATTGGGTTCAATGCTTTTGGGTTCAGGATGAGTTAAGGACTGAAGTAGAACACCCTAAAGTTATGCCATACTCAGGGTCGGGGACCGTATTTTATGTGTTCAGAATGGCCTTATGTTTGGGCTGATTTAACGAGTTTTGGATGGGTTCGAATGTGAGTAGAGAGTTACTGGTCGTCCTGATTTCTAGAGTGGTTATGGAACTAAATTCTGGATTAAAAGGGATGGAGGGCTATGTGCCGCTAGCACAGGTATGTGCTTGTGAACTATGGGCCAGGTTGTGAATGTGGTTCGGATATAACAAATGATTTTGGTATGGCAGATTACCCTCGAGATTCCAAAAGTAGGGCGAAAATGCAAGGAGCTTGATAAAATAAAAGCCACCTGATCTTATGTCTCTCCTGGGCGAGTCTGTAACTCTAGGTTGACTAGATGTGATGAGAGTGAGGGATTGTGTTCCTTCACTGTGGTGCTAGCTTAGGGGTGATTCCCCAATTATGTTGAGCGTAAGGATTGTGATCCTTATGGCCTGTGTGCTAGCTTATGTGTGATTCCCCACTGTGTTGAGCGTAAGGATTGCGATCCTTATGGCCTGTGGTGCTAGCTTAGGGGTGATTCCCCAATTATGTTGAGCATAAGGGATGCGTCCCTTATTGCCTGTATGCTAGCATAGAGGGGTGATGTTCTATTGTATGTAGGCGTGAGAGTTATTTGCTTTCACGGCCTTAGTCAACCTAAGTTACATGGCTCGTTGGTAGTGCTCGAGACAATGCCTTACCGAGATGGACTCAGGTAGAGTGTGCGAGCGATAGTTGGATGGTTGATGAGTTGAGATTAAGAAGCAGATGTACGTGCCAGGATAACTTTTGTGTTGATGATGCTAGTGTAGGGGCGTTATCCCCAGAGTAATGAGTTAGGGGGCGATTCCCCTAGAGTGTTGATGAGGCTAGCATAGAGGCGTTATCCCCAGAGATTTGTGACGAGCATAAGGGTTGCGATCCTTATGGCCGTGGGTGTTAGCATCGGGGCGAGGACCCCAGAGATTTATGTTGAGCGTAGGGAGTGCGTTCCCTAGCGCCTGTGAGCTAGCTTAGGGGTGATTCCCCACTGTGTTGAGCATAGGGATGCGTTTCCTATTGCCGTGGGCTAGCTGAGAAATGATTCCCCAGTATATTGAGCGTAGGGATGCGTTCCCTAGCGCCTGTGTGCTAGCCTAGGGGTGATTTATCTAGTGAGATGAGTGTGAGGGTTATAGACCTTCACAGGGTTGGGTTCTATGTTACAGGACTCACAGGTATGACACGAAGTTAGGTTTGGCTAGTAGTGAATGTTGTGGAAGGTTAAATGGTTTCTTTAAACATTGGACCCTTAAGTGGGCTACTTACTGAGTATATTTATACTCATCCTTGCTACTTTGTTTGTTTTGCAGATTGTGCACATGTTCGGGGTGGATGACGTAGGCGACGACTTAACGAGACTATGGAGACTCCCCTAGTTTTCCTTTCCTTGATTGTTTACTCTTAGTTTTGTAGTTTCTTCTTTGTTGTAGTGTTGATCTGTAAATTCTAAATATTCTTTAGTTTTCATGTATTTGATTAGAGTTCTTAGAATTCTTGTGTTTGATGTTGAAGCTCAGCATATTTGATGTAGTTTGTTGGATGCTGAGCGTTTTATCTGAGGTATAGAAGTGTCTTTCATTCTTATCAGGTTGTTGTAAAATTTTGGTTTCTCCTAGTTACACCGTCATGCTGCCGAAATTTTGGGCATGAGCGAGGTAACTAGGTTGTGCTTCCGCTTTAGAGAGTCGTAGAACATCGGGTCCTTACATAGTGGGAGTTTGGAACCACGTAAAGTGGAAATTCAAGAAGTTAAGGTACAAATTTCTTCATCTATGACTTCTTCTCAAGTTGTTGTTCTTATAATTGTTGACTCTATTAATAATTCACAGGAACAACAAATTAATGATCAAACACCACATAACGATATTGTAATTAATGAATCTACAATAGAGGAACCAATAGAAACAGAATTAAGAGGATCTGTAAGGCAAAAAAGATCTGTTATTTCTGATGATTATGTGGTTTATTTGCATGAGTCAGTGATCGGCTATTACACGCAAGCGCACGCGATCGAAGTAATATAAAATGGTATCTGAGTACCAAGTATCGAATCCTACAAGGAACGGTGTAACAAAAATATTGTTGAGCAAAGTGTAAGGAAAATTGAAAAAATATGGTTGGGTTGGTATGTTGGTAAAAAGAAAAGTTGCAAAATCTAATTGCAGAATTTAGAAATGACAAAAATCGAAATAAGAAAAATTGCAGAATTGAATTGCAGAATCTAGAAATGGCAATAATGGAATAACAAGAAATTGCAGAATTGAATTGCAGAATCTAAGTGCAGAATTGAGAAATGGAAATATTAGATAGTAAACAAAATTTTCAAAAGGAATTTAGATAGAAATGGGGCTCAAGAATGTCATTGCCCTAAGTCGTAATTGTAAGCCAAAATTACAATTCCAACCTATTCCACACTCAATTGTAAACCAAAATTGCATCTCCTATTCACCTTGAATTTAAGTTTTTAGGAGGCTAAGTCAAAGACCTATATGTCTATAGTCCCTCTATCTTAGATCAATTAGCTCAACAATTTTATGGGTTTTGGAGTCTTTAATCCCTATGTCTAGGGTAAGGAATTGGCTTATGTCTAAGCTCTTTTTCTCCATCACTTGTGTGAAATCCGCTTATCACTAACCCCATCGGTATTAGATCTAAGCTTGAGTTGATACCCTAGTTGATCAATCTAGGATCTCAACGGAATTTTAATCAACACAAGCAAACAATTGAGATGTAGGCTTGGTTTTTATTGAAATTTTGGCTACAATTACTTCTTAAGGAATTCACATCCTTGAACCCCCTAAGAAGTTTTAGCTCATATTAAGAATAAAAATCTTACCACTAATTTCTAAGGAAAAATTCATGTTAGGAAATTGCTTAATTGAATAACCAATGCAATAAATCGTAATACACTCCTGGGCATCAATCATAAGGGATTCCACAAATGCTCCATTAAAATGAAAATTTTAAAACAGCTTTTAGGAAATTAATTCAGCTTCTCTCTTTAATTTCAATAAGCTTCTAACTATGCAATTAAAAATTGAGGCCTACATAAAACAGAACAGACTTAACTAAACATAAGCAAAAATTTATAATTGTTTAATGAATTCTATTATGTGATTCCAATCGATCAATTCTTCTCGTTGTTCCTAGGAGATGATCAATCTTAACGATTCAATTATGACTTGAATCGACTGGAATACTGGAATACATGCACAAATTTGACAGAATTAGGAAAACCAACGCAGCAACAATAGTCTAGTAAACCCACGAAAAACAGAGCTTTAGATGAACAAAAGCGTACTTAAACGAAGAAATCGAAACAACATCAACTTGGTACTGCTAACACTATCGAAATTACAAGAAGAAATTGAAGAAATTGGAAAATAGCAGCTGCAACTCCTCGGCAAAGCAGGATTTCCAGCAAGTTCAAAAAACAGAGTAAAAAAAAAAACAACGAAACCCACGAAAATTAACTCCTAAATTCGCCTCCCAATCCCTATCGATAGCTTCTCCTCTTCTTCCCCATTTATAGGCCTTCATTAGGGTTGAAGATTGCCCAAAAATTGTGCTTATATTCCTCCAAATCGGGCTATAATTGAACATTTTCGGAATGGGTTTAATGCAGATTTTTTTTCCTTTCTTGAACTTTTCTACTGCTCCAGATTGCAGAATCCGATTTTGCAATTTGATTTTGCAATTTCCACAATTTCTGCAAACAAGATCAATTTACTTAGAATTCTATTCCAAATGCCATCACATTCATTTCTTCCTTAAATTCAAGCAATCTTCCACTATTTTCAAATGATCTTAAGTCAAAACAAGAATATTTTAAGCAATTGAGAGTTAAATAAGCCTTAATTCTAAGGCTTATCAGTCAGAATTTGACTTAGGCATTTATAATGATCCAGTTTCATTTTCACAAGCCATTGAAAGTGACAGTTCTGTTAATGGTTGGATGCCATGAAAGAAGAGTTAAAATCAATGGACCACAATGGGGTTTGGGACCTTGTAGAATTGTCTGAAGGAAGCAAAAGAGTCGGATGTAAATGAGTTTTTAAAACTAAATGCGACTCAAATTGGCAATATTGAACGACACAAGGCTAGACTCGTTGCCAAAAGTTTTACTCAGAAAGATGGTATTGACTATAAAGAAACTTTTTCTCCTGTCTCTAAAAAGGATTCATTAAGAATTATTATGGCATTAGTAGCTCATTATGACTTAGAGTCATCAAATGGATGTGAAAACTGTCTTTCTAAATGGGAATTTAGATGAAGAAGTGTTCATGGATCAACCAGAAGGTTTTGTGGTTGAAGGAAAGGAACATATGGTGTGTAAGCTAAAGAGGTCAATATACGGACTTACACAAGCTTCCCGACAATGGTATCTTAAGTTTAATGATACCATCACATCTTTTGGATTTAAAGAAAACGTCGTTGATTGATGTTTATATCTAAAGATCAGTGGGAGTAAGTTTACATTTCTCGTTATGTATGTTGATGACAGTTTATATTTCTTGTTATGTATGTTGATAACATCTTGCTGGCTACTAATGACTTTAGTTTATTATGTCAAACTAAGGAATTTCTCTCCAAAAACTTTAAAATGAAAGATATGAGTGGGGCATTATCCTATGTGATTGAAATAGAAATATTCCGTAATCGAGCACATGAATTGTTAGGATTGTCTCAGAAAGCATATATTAATAAAATTCTAAAGAGATTTAAGATGGATAAATTCTCTCCAAGTGTTGTTCCATTATGAAACCAAATATGTAGCATGTTTCAAGGCTACAACTCATGGTTTATGGCTGCAAAACTTTATTTCAGGGCTTGGAATTGTCGACAGTATTGCCAAGCCGCTGAAAATTTATTGTGATAATTCTGCAACAATTTTCTTCTCAAAAAAAAAAAAAGGACAAATATTTGAAAGGTGCTAAACATATGGAATTGAAATATTTTGCCGTTAAAGAAGAAGTTCAGAAACAAAGGGTGTCAATCAAACACATTAGCACTAACCTTATGATTGCAGATCCACTAACGAAAGAATTGCCACCTAAGACATTCAAGGAACATGTCGAACGTATGGGCATTAGTGGATACCATTATTGACATTACGATTATGTTATTTGACACTTTGAGCTCATTTATTTATTGTTTCTGATTTTATTTTGTTACTCATGTTTCTTATGATTGGTATATACATAAATGAATTACGTAAATTAAACAGGAGATTGTCTTTGATAAAGACAATTATTGTTGGACCATTATTGAATACCTTTATTATAAATCATGTTAAGTGAAGTACTGTTGCGTAATTTTGCGCAATACCGCAAGTGTACGGGTCAAGTTTTAATATAGTGAAAGAGTATTCGAGTATCGTCCTCAGGATTGGTTTTCTAATTCACTTAAATACTATGAATATTATCGCCCAATTTTATTTAGAGAATAGAATTGAATGATGGATGCAAGATTTAAATAAAACAATTATAATAAAAATTGAAACAATCAGAGGAGAGAATATCCTAGGGAGTTGATTTCACCTTATTAGACTAAAATAAATAAATTACTTAAACATCCAAGATTGATCAAACAAATATTTCATAAGTCTAGAAGTCTTTTATCATGAATGACTCTCTCGAGGACAAACAATTCTTATGCAATAAGGCAAAACCTACATCTCTGATGATTTTTAACGTTATGCATAGCATTAAGTTCCTTCATTAACAACTTCGAAAGGAGCCTAATCATTATCAAGTTAGAACTACCTTTAGTCATGCAATTAGGATCTAATCTAAATTACCTTTCTCAAGCGTGAATTTAGACCAACATAACATTTAATCCGTGATCAAAAGATTAAAAGCATTAAGAATATAAAAGCATGAATGAAATTAATGACAATCAATCATGGAATTTAAATAATTAAAACATAAGGTCTAATGGCTACATCAATCCCTAGAATAAGAAAAGAGTTTAGCCACTCATGTTCACTATCACAAAATCTAAACTCTTAAACAACATTTAAATACTAAATAAAAAGAAGGAAGAGAAAAACTATGCTGGTGTGTCGATTTTCCGTCTCCGTATGATCTCCACAACTTGGCCTTGAATATTTCTTTCAGGTCTCTTCTCACTCTCGTATGTAGAAATTTAGAGTTGTGCTCTCCAAAGTTGAATCTCTTGAAGTGAAGAGAATGTGGGTATTTATAATGGGTTAATTCATATCCTAATCTAATTTAGAATTCATTATTTAATTAAGAATCCAAAATCTAATCAAATTAGGAATCCATAATCTAATTAAATTAGGAATTCATAACCTAATTAAATTAGGAATATTTTTCTTCTCCAAAAATTGTCCCCAAAATTGGTTGCTGAATTAGCACATTTATCACCATATTTCTTCTAAAATCTTCATTTTGCTCCAAATGCTCAATTTCTACAAAATAAACAATTATGAACGTGAAAAGCATGTTTTTAAGTCTCAAAACTAGCATAAAATGAAGCCTAAAGATAGCACATATTGAGTGCTATCAAGTACTAATGTTGTGATACATGGAAGGGATTATGTCGATATAATGATATATGACCGCCATGATCCTCATCAGTTTCTTGACTTGATATTGATATCATGATGTGGAGATGAAACTTATCTTCTATGCGCATTATGTTTATTAATGTATATATAACAAATAATGTCAAATGGGCCAAGTGGGAGAATGTTAGATTTTTAAATTTAATATTATCATTAATGTGGCCTATATACATTTATTTCTATCTTAATATTTTAGGCCCACTACATTAATGGGCCAGTTAATTAAAAGGTATTTTCCCAATTTAAAACTCTGATGGAAGGTGTATATAAAGATTAAAACCCTAGGGATTGGTCCTCTCTCTGCCTAAGGAAGTAGAAGTTTCTCTCCATCAAGAAACCTAATCAAGTTCTAAAGGAAGGCCAAGAGAGAGATACACAATCCTCCTTTACAAGATCAATATCTTGGATCAAGGTATGTTAATCTAACTCATGTTATTGTGAAAATCATCTAGTTCAAAGATCTTGACTTTTATTGAATTATACAATGTTAGGGTTTTATTGTATAATCATGTAATCTAAAACTAACATATCCTAAAATAATTTTTAAGGAACTCACCTTTTAAAACAATAAAGTTAAAAGGTGTAGTGAAACATCAGGAAAAAAATTGAAAATATATTTTGATTAGCTAAAAACACTTTTCATGTAGTTAAGCTATTCAAAAAAACATAACATAGAAGAAAAAACATCATCTTCACCACATGTTATTCAAAGAGAAGGTGTAGTATGAATAAGAAGAGCTTGTCAAATTAGGCCAAACGACTGCCTGAATATGAAACTCATAAGTTCTACGTAATAAAACATGAACTTTTGCTCATCAAAATTGCGGGCAAGTGCTCTCTTCTTAACCCTTTCATGATAAGAAACTTTTGGTCCTCTTCCTATTTAAAACAAAGGAAAAACTTAACATGATCGAAAAGAGTTTGTCAAATTAGCCTAAGACAACTGCCTATAAATATAACTAAGAGTTTCTATATTTAAGAAACTCAAAATTATTAAGGAGCTAACTCACATGCAAATCATTTTTGACCACCAAACGAGACTCATATCTTCATGTTAGATATACCGGATGCTTTTGACATTAAGGAGTTTGGTGGTCCCCATATTTATAGGCTATGAAAAGCAAACTGATCGAATGGGATGGAAGTCCTGAAAGGAATTTACCTACATTCTTCAAAGTTGTATGGTGGCATTGACTAAAGTAATGTTTTGACACTTCAATTTGCTTCTAAACATGTTGGGAGATATTAAGGTGAATTTCAATCAATTTACTCTTTAAAGTCAACTCTTTATGTATTAAAAAAAAAAAAAAAAAAAAGCTGACGTCAATGAATTTATTCTCTCATAAGTCGGCAATAGAGACATGTATTGAGATATTGAGTCGATTTCAATCAATTATTTATTCTTTTAAGTAAATGAAAGGCGGTAGGACATCAGAGTTAAGGTTGGATTAATTCAAAATAATTTATTAATGTTCAGATATAAACGTGTACTTGCATGCATAAATATCCTAGGTTTTGCCTACAGACTACTTAGTGTTGATTATATTATTTATGGTTAAATTATATATAGTTTGTGTTTAATTTTAATTTAACCTCTATAATTTTCAAATTTTCAAATCTTCAAATCATGAACTCAATAGTTTGATTAAACTTCTCAAAATGTCATTTGTCATATTAACTATATGTTAACAATTTTCTAATGCAACATGTTTTTTTTAATGTGATAACCTAACCTCTAAAAGATGACCTAAACTCTTTATATATACACTTTTAAGTTTGACCTCAATAAAATCTAGAGCTCTTCTCTGCCAATTATGTTCAATATTTAAAATTTCTATGTAATTGGAAAAGTTAGCCTCACATGCAGCCAACTAGCTAAGCATTTATGCATGCCAAGTGCATATTATATTTTTTGTTGTGGGCAAGTAAGATCGATTGAAACAGACCCTTTTTATAATTCTCTTCTTTTTTTTTTTTGTTAAAAAAAAGCTATAGACAGTTGACTCTAAGAGGAAGGAAATAAAAAGCATATTCATATATCATTTTAGTCAACCTATAATGCAACTTTAGGGGAATATATTCCACTTTTACCTTCATCCATGTGGTTGAAATTTGTATATAAAGTTAATGGAGGAGTCCCAATGCATCAAGCAAATTTCAAGTTTTGAGGGAGGAAGATAGATCTAACATGAAGATATGAAAGTCTTGTTTAGTAGCCAAAGATGACTTGCCTATTATAGAAACATTTAATGGAGAGTTTCTTTTCAAGTATAGAAACTCTTATTGTTTCATATTGGTAGGCAGTTGTCTTTGGCTAACTTGATAGACTTTTCTCTTTCATGTTGGGTCTTTTCTTCTCATTTTCTCGAAAAAGTTTGAAGTTCTTATGAGGAAGCTCAATATTGGAGATTACATGGAAGGAAGAAGTAAAATGAAAGAGAGGTATAGTATGAAAAGATAAGAGCATTGTGTGATAGCCAAAAATGACTTGCCTGCAATATATAGTTCATAAAAGTCTATGAAACTTTTTTTGTTGCCTTGATCAACACTAGTTTCATATGCAGGAAGTCATTTTTTGGCTTACCGACGAGTTCTTATCTTTCATGCTAGACCTTCTCTTTTACATAATTTGATGAAGATATGGATCATTTCAATACTTGATATGGTATTAATTTTAAAGGAGATGTTTTTTTTGTTTGCCAATATTTGTTTATTTGACAATCATCATTGTTTCAAAAAAAAAAAAAAAACCGTGTGAGGAATCAAACCGAACTTCGTAGTTATTTGGGTTGGATTGGTTCAGTTTGGTTAAAACCAACCAGAACTTGTACCTGAACTAAACCAAAAGGAACACCCGACCAAAAAGGTTTTTTGCTCTACAAAATCGAACCGAATCGGTTTTCTCCTTTTACAAAAAGAAAAAATCCCGACCCAACCCAGTTTATAGTTTACACCCGTATTTCAAAGTACTTTTTTAAATGTTTGCCTTTAGTTCTGGCTTTTCTAGTTTTTGTCCAAGAAATGTGGACGCTCACAAGGATATCTTAAATTGTTAATATTTTTTTTTTCATGTTTTCAAGTTTTTTATTTGTAATCTCTCCATGTCCTCCTATTATTTCAGTCTTCAAGCATACAAACGTTGGAATTAAACAAAAAAAAAAAAAAAAAAAAAAAAAAAAAAAAAAAAAAGATCTTCCTTTCTATTTCTGTTTTCTTTTTAAGAAAAAAGTTAATGAAATTATTACTTCTCATATTATTGGCTCATAGATTGCGTACAATCATGAAAGACATAGAAATATTGACTATATTTTGCTTGCAATTGATTATTGGAAAAAAAAACACATTTTTTATTAGTACAATAGGGTTGGAGAATTCGAACCACAGATCTTATGATCGTTAACACATTTGATATGCCAGTTGAGCTATACTGGTCTCTTTGGCAAAAAAGAAAACACTTTTTATCATAAATGAATTACCTCACCAGCACTTTTATGTCTCTTTTTTTTTTAAATAAAAACAAAAAAATGGAAAATATAGATGGTTAACATTATCCCAAAGCCAAAGACCCTTTTTTGTTGTCAATTGTGCTTTTAAAAAAACCTACTCTCACTTTTTTTTTTCTTTTGACAATATGTGGAAGTGAGATATTCGAATCTCTGACCTCTTGGTCAAAGGTATGTGATTTATATATGTCAGTTGAGTTATGCTCATGTTGGCACGTGAAGTAAATTAATGTTTGGTAAATTTTAATTTCAAACACACAAAAACAAGTTATAGTGTTTGGTAAATTAATACTAACTTATTGTGATTTAGTTATAATGACCGGAAATAAACATACTACAAAAATTTGCCTAATCTTTTCTTTTAATCAAAAAAAGTTTCAAAAATAATTTATAAAATTTTATGTAATTTCAATTTCTATTTCTATTTTGTGTACTAAAAAAATTTGTTAAATATTAGGAGAAACAATTTTTATAACAAATTGTATTAAAAAAAAACATTCTAGTGTAATGTTTTTATGTATAAAAATCTAACTAATCAATTTGAAAAACTAGGATAGAGGATTTAATTTTGTGAGAAAAATAGTGGATATTATCAAATGGATAATATTGAAAATTTGTTGGCAAGAGTCCTCTAATTATATAGGAATTCATTTTAAAAGTGGTTGAGATTTGAAAATTTGTTCGCAAGGAATCACCCAATTCTATAGAAATTCATTTTATAAAAGCTGCTTGCGAACACATTTTGCAAATATATCACCTAAAAAAAAAAAAAGCGGTTAAGATCCTTCCCTAATCCCTTTGAAATTTCAAATGGAGCCTTAAGCAACTGCATGCTGACCATCAATAAAAGATTGAAGAAATATTAATGGTTAATTACAAATTAGAACTTTTTGCTCTAGAAATGAGAAGTGTATAATTGCCCCCATTTAACTCGTTAATGCATTATTAGTATCTCATAAATATTAGAAATTTAAATCTCACTCCACATTTGAACTATGTTATGGGTAAAATTCGGCCATAAATACATATTTAAAATACAAAGGAAATGGAAGGACAAATATGCAAAGAATGGCCCAAAACAGGCCAAAACTGAGGTAAAAGACAAAAGGGACTGGGCCTCCAAACAACATGAGAGACGAGCCCAAATTCTCTGGCCGACCTCGGCCTAGGCGAACTGCACTATGGGGCCAAACGATTCTCCTCTCTCTTCCTAGCCCTAATCCAGCCTTCTCCTCTTCCTAATTTTCCATGAATTAGGGTTTATGCCCTAAACATGCGTATAAATACTCTTCTTATGGAAGAGGAGGTAAGTTCTTTCTCATTCTCAAAATCCTAACTTGTCACATTCATTCACCCTCTGACTTAAGCATCGGAGCCTGTGTGGCAAACACCACACCGGTGTTCAAATCTTTCTTGTTTTGCAGACCACGTTCTTCCCCCCTCAAACAAATTCATCGTGGTTGTCATGTGAAGGTCAAGTGAGATTCTCTTATCCAAAATTGGACAACAACAAACTAATAAAATAAGAAGTGCTTTCTTGTTTAATGACTAATATTTACCCACAAAATAATATTTCTAAAATTGACAAATCATTGTTAATTACTTGAGCATATCTCAACTTATTATAGCATTATACATATGTTCTTAAAGATCAGGGTGTTCGAATCTCCACCTCTACACCGTTGAACTTCAAAAAAAAATTGAAAATTTATTAAAATGGAACTTTTAAAAATATTTATATAAGTTACATGCCTTTCCTGAATTTTTATTCTAAAAAACATATATATATTTCTTAGAAACACTGGAAATCTTATTTTCAATATACTGTTAAAACTATTACAAGTCATAGTTATTTGCAAAAACATTTCTCATAGCTAGTCATTGAGAAAGATGAACTATTTTGATAGTTTATTTGCAAAATGTAAACTATTTGTTGTAATCTGTCCGTTTAAGCTTCTATATTAGTACAAATGAAGAAATATTCACTAGGTTTCGTGTTTTATGCATGCACTATTTTTCTTTTTTCTTTTTTTAATCATATCGAGCTTAGAGAATTATCCTAAGCTTTGTTCTATTATCTTTTTACAGAAAAAAAAAAAAAAAGAAGTTTTTTTGTTTATTCATCTCAATGTACCTCGTTGTTGTCTCCTCTACTCAATTTCAATCTTTAGTCATATACTGAGACATTTAGACATTTCAATCATATCGGGCATATTTGAAAATGATTTTAGAAATAGTGATTTTAGCACAATTGATTTGTTTATAATTAATTTATTAAAAGTAATTCTTATATAATCATTTTAATGTTTGGTTCTACACTTTTAATAGTGATTTTCATACAATTAAAAGTGATTTTCAATTACCAAGGACATGTTTGGAAGTGACTTTAAAATAAGTGTTTTAAGCTAAGTGATTTAATTATAATTAATTTTGTAAAAGTTTTAGTTATAAATTATTTTTAATGTTTGGTTCCACTCTTGTAAAAGTGATTTAAATTAAATTAAAAATATTTTTAAATGATTAATGTTTGTTTTCAAAGGGGATTTTAGAATCATCAAATTACTAAAAATGAGTATTACATTTGAAATTAAAAAAATTAGAAGGTGATAGATAAACGTTATACAGAGAGAACTAAACAATTAAGAGAGAACAAATATAAAGCTAGAGAAAGATTTCAAAGAGAAAAAAATTGTTAGAGACATGGAGGAATAAAAATTTTAGAGAAAGAAACAAAAATTTAGAGAGAGAAAAATTTAATAGAAAGTGAAAAATTCGAAGATAGAGAAATAAAGTTAGAGAGATATATAAAAAAATTAGAGAGATTTAAAAGCATGGAGAGAAAAATAAGTAAGAAATGAATAAAACTTTTAAAAAAGAGAATAAAGTAAGAGATAGACATTATAAAAACTTTAGAGAGAGAAAATTTGACATTTTTAAACAACGATGGATGACTTCAATGGTAACGGTTTTGAGAAAAAATGCTTTTTGACAGAAATTAATGAATTTTTATAAACAATGACGGTGTATGACCGTCACAAAAAGTTAGATTTTTTAAATATGAAATAATAGTCATTTTAAAAACAAAATCACTTGACAAAAATTACTTAGGAATCACCCCCCAAGTGATTGACCGGAAATCACTTAAAGTGATTTTAGATGTTTCCAAAATCACTTACTCATTATTGCCAAACATCACAATTTTGAAAAACAAGTGATTTTGGGCATTTCAAAATCACTCCCAAACATGCTCTTAAACTTTTAGTTAACTTATTGATTAATAGTAGTATATGTCTTAATCAGTTGAACTATGCTCATATTGGGTATAATTTGTTCTAATCAAATATACTTACTGAAACGAATTTTTGTAAATACATGAAGTACTAATGCTTAATAAAAATACTTTTGAATTTTTAGTATTTTTTAAAAAAATGAAATCACATAAAAGAATTATAATTCTTATTTTAAAAGTAATAATAATAATAATAATTAGAAGTTTCATTCTATATTTATATAAAAAAAAAAATTAGTCGTATATTTTTTATTGAACAAACTTCCTAAGTTAAATTATAAGTTTTGATTGTCTTTGAACTTTTAGAATGATGGGTATATAATAGATTCTTAAACTTTAAAAAGTGTCTAATAAATTTTTTAACTTTATCTAATACGTACGTTTTGAACTTTCAATTTTATGTCTAATAGATTATTATGCTATTAGACTCTTTTTAAAGTTCAAAGATCTATCGAGACAAAATTGAAAGTAGTGAGAACTATTAAACACTTTTTAAACTCTAAGGACCTACTAGACACAAAATTTAAAGTTTAGGCTCTCATTTAATAACCATTTGGTTTTTAAAAATTAAACGACCCATAAACACTACTTTCACCTATGAATTTATTTGTTTTGTTATCTACTTTTTAGCAATGTTTTCAAAACTCAAACCAAGTTTTAAAAAAACTTATTTTATTTTTGAAATTTGGCTTAAGAATTCAAATGTTTTCATTACAAAAGATGAAACTCATTGTGAATAAATTACGAGAAAACAAGCATGATTTTCAAAAACAAAAAACAAAAAACAAAATGGTTATCAAACATGACCTTAAGAACTTAATTAGAAACTTTAAAGTTCCGAAATCTATTAGTAACAATCTTAAAAGTTTAAGAACTAAACTTATAATTTAACTAACATAATATCAAAATATATATACTAATATCAAAATATATTAGTTTAAACTTTAAAAAGTATATATCTAATAGATCCCTAAACGTTATCTAATAAATCTCAAATTTTCAATTTTATGTCTAATAGATTTTTAACCTATTAGACTTTTTTTAAAGTTCAAGATCAATAAGGGACAAAATTGAAAGTACTGAAAACTATTAAATACTTTTTAAAATTTAGGAAGAAACTTTTTAAGAACCAAACGTGTAATTTAACCAACTTAATTTTTTTGTTTTTGTGAATTCAATACCAAGTGGAGGTGGGAGATTTAAATCTCTGGTATCTTGAATGAGGGTATATGCTTTAACCAATTGAGCTATGTTCAAATTAACACTTTTTTTTTTTTTTTGAAAAATGCTCGAGTTAACAACTTAATTTATATTATATTTTCGAGTTTAATTTATTATTTATATTACTTAAATTATATATTATTATACGTACACACGCATTAGTCATTACGCAAGTTTAGTGAAATGAAAGAAAAATGAAAAAGAACGTACAAAAATGTTGGAATAAAATTATATAGTTTATCAAATTTTATGATTCAATTTGAAAGGGATTGTGTGATATATAATTACAATTCAAAACAAGTGATAAAGACTTTCTTTTTCTTTTTCTTTTTTAACTAAGTGATGAAGACTAATCAAAACCATTTGAGCTAATACTTAATTAAATTAATATGTAACAATATAACTACAATTTTTTTTTGAGTTCTACCATATGTGCGAGGTGGGAGATTCGAACAATTCTTAATTTTTTGGTTGAAATATATTATCTTAACTAATTAAGTTATACTCAGGTTGATAATATAATTACAATTCATGTCTAGAATGTAAGGGCTCCCTCTTCTTTTAATATCATGATCCATTCCAATTTCCTTTTATTATAACTTGTCTTATACAAGTCCGAACATGTAAGCATGACTAAACTAGTTAAAACATTCAACAAATTTTTTCCAACAATCAGATGTTCAAAAATCCCTATGAGTTTTTTTTTTTGTTATATTTTTATCTATATTAACTTTTAAATAGCCTATTTTGGTTTTTAGTATTGGCATAAAAAAATCATTCAACTCGCTGTTAATTTTTTTTATATATAAATTATATAATTAACGAAAATCTAACATGCATAAGTATGTATTTCATTCATTTATCTTCCGAATAAATGTTTATGTATAAAAAAAAAATTGAAGCTACATGCGTGGTAGGGTTAGGTATTGATTTTTTTTTTAGTTCAACAATTGCAGGGGTAGAGAATTGAACCATCGACTTTTGAGATGGTAATTGATGTTTTATCTATTGAATTATGTTCGGAATGGAAAGTTAGGTATTGAATTTTGAAACAATATCAACTTTTATTAAATGATTAATGAAAAATTAACAATGAGGGCTAGAATAATTTTTTTTTAATAGTCTATTTTAGTTTTTATAATTTGTGCACAAATCATTCTAGTCCTTGTTAAATTTTTTTATAAATTCTATTTAACAAAAATCTAATGTAAGAAAATAGTTCATTGATTTATCTTATGAGTAAACGTTTGTATGTATTAACAAAAAATTAAAACTACATGTGTGTTAAATCAGAACTCAAAATTTTAAATTGATGAGATACAGTAAATTTAATCTTTTATCAATACTTTAGAAATGTGGCAGGTTTTGGTATTATATTTTGTTGAAACAACATCAAATTTTTTACTAAATGATTGATGAAAAATTAATGACAATGGTTAAAATGATTTTTTATATAGAATTTAGGGATCAAAATGTTATGTTTGAGAGTTAGGAACCAAAACAAAACCAATCTAAATCTTCAAAAACCAAAATAAAAATTAGACTATACACTCCAAAAACCAACTCTCCTTTAAACAAAATACAACTCAATATATATATATATACCTCCAAAGACAGTAAGCCTTCTTGATATCTAATAGATCCTACATGTTAGACTTTTGAATCAAAAAGGTAAGTCATTTTTTTATTTTTAGCTTTACTTGTCAATGTAATCTAAATATAGCTCAATAGATAAAGATATCTATTATACATTTTCTTAAGTCAAAGGTTCAATAATCTCCCATTCATATATTTGTTGCACTGAAAAAAATACTACAAAATAATAATAAATTAAATTTTTAAAAATATTATCATGTAAATTAGTGATTAATAACATGTTTATTTTTTAAGAAAAAACCTTACATGTTTTCAAAATTCTATATTTAGAATTACTTTTTACAAGAAACAATTAAACTATTTTGGAAGAATAAAACCACCGGTTCACATTTTTCTTATTATTCAAGCCCACATCACAAATAAATAAAAATAGTAAGAAAATATTAAATCAGTCTCAACCTAGTAGTTTAAACTTTTAAGTCTAATGGTTAAATTTATGCCAGCTAATATAACGAAAGCAAAAATAAATGAAAAAACAAACGTGTTATGATATTAAAAGGGAAGGTTTAGCATGATGGAGAAAAACTTGTTAGTTAAGCCAAAGCGAGCATAGCTCAACTAACATATCAAATATGTATTAACGATCAAGATCAGGTTTGTGGTTCAAATCCCCCAATCTCCTATTGTACTAAAAAAAAAAAAAAAACACGTCAGTTAAGCCAAAGATGACTTGCTCGCCATTTATAACTCATATTTTAGATAACACATTATTTTATCATCACATAAAATAATCAATTAGCAAGCAAATCATTTCTGGCTATTCAAACAATGCTCTCATCTTCATGCTACACCTCTCTTCCTTTACTTTCTATTCTCAATATTTCTTCGCCTCCATATTGAAGAACTTAGAAGATTTTTCCAAATGAAATCGAAGAAGAAAATACCTTTCATGAAAGAGAAGAGAATCTATCTTAAACAAAATAAATACTAGCACATGTTCATGTTAGGTCTTTCTTCTTCTTGTGGGTTTCTGAGTTTAATTTTTGCTAATTGTGTCTATATTTATAAGCTCAAAGCAGTGACAGAGGAATATTAATTATAAAATTTGTAATTTCATATGTCCCTTGAAAGTCAACTACCAGTTGAGAGTTGAGAAATTAGGGCCACTTTTCCCACTGACCCGTTAAAATGCATCTTCTCTACAAGTTTATTTTCCTCTACATTTTCAAAATCAATATCATTTCAGTCCGGATTACAAGTTTTTCCTTTTTTTATACCGACACAACATTGTCCACTTTAGATTTAAGTCATGTATGAGTTCAACAATTGTATAGTTGGAGAATCGAACCATCAACCTTTAAAATGATCATTAGTATCTTATCTACTGAACTATACTCGGATTGACACCAAACAAAAATGTTGTTTCATGAAAGATTTTGTTCTCTCTTATAATTGGTTGACTTTTAACTTCGCCTTAGACTTCATATTTTATCAATTAAATGTGCTAGTTAATAGAATTTTGTTGTGTTCATTTAATATTTATTAAAGTCCAAAAGTAACATAGACTTTATCGTAGGATTAGGTTAAGCGCAGATACCATAAGTTTGTGTGTTTATTTTTTGAAGTATATATGATGCATTTGCTTTGCAATTGTGAGTGAATCTACTTTTTTTTCAACTTGTAGTTGTAGATGTTATCTTGTTTCCTCCATTGACTTGGGAATTTGAATATATATATGTGGATAAGAAGGAACTGATCAGTTGTATATAATTTTTGACCCTGATGATCTCTTGCAACTTAAGAGATGGAATATATTCCAAACTAAAAGCTAGAAAAAGGTGAATGAAGATAGAGAGATCTCTGAAATGAAGAGAAAGGGGGGCTTCGAAAAAGAAAATTTGTCCATACCCAAGCTAATTCTATTCTATACAAACTTATATATGCAAATGCATATATCCTTTTGTTCTTTCAAAGGCACAATTGTGAGATTTTATATATATATATTTAATGGTGAAAACTACAGAATCTACAAAAGATAGGATATTGTCTAAGTCTGACATCAAAATTTTGTACCTGAAAATACTAAACTCTAAAGGATCTATTTGGTAATGATTTCGTTTTTTTTTTTTTTTTGTATTTTTTTAAACAAGTTTTTTTTTTTGTATTTAAAAATCATAATTTTCTTCTTTCCAATTTCTTTGGTATTGTTGTGGATAAAATTAACCCCAAAATAGGTCAATGTCACAAAGTCAGCCCAAAAGTAGAATTGACAAGGGTTCGGCATCATTGTCGGCCCCCAAAACCAACTAGAGTCTGGCCAAGGCCAACCATGGCTTGATCGAAGAAGCCCATTATGCCTGAAGCCCAATAGGGGTAGCGAGGTCTCCTTCTCTGGTCCGCCTGAGCCGAACTGATCAGACTAGTCCCAACTCGGTGCAATATCAACGCATCTCCTAGAAACCCTAATTCGCCCCATGTGCACCTCCCAAAAACCCTAATCCATTCCTATAAATAAGAGTGGGAGGTGCACCCTCAAGGTATGCTCCAAAAAACCCTAGCCTACTTACAATACTTCTCCCAAAATCCCTAGCTGATTCAACTGGCATTGGAGCATGTGTGGCAAAGTGTTGCACTGGTGCTCTCCTCTCTATTTTGCATATAGTCTTATCCCTTTCTTAGTTGAGATTCCTGTGGATCTAGCCTGACTGGATTCATGTATCAACAAGTATGTTTTTTACTTTTTTTTCAAAACACATTTGAATTCTTAACTAATTTTCAAAAACAAAAACAAGTTTTTAAAACTTTTTTTTTTAGTTTTCAAAATTTGGCTTAGATTTTGAAAACATTTTTAAAAAATAGATAGCAAAACAAAACAATGCATAGATGAAATTAAAATAGTGTTTATAAGTTTAATTTTCAAAAACAAAAAATTAAAAATCAAATGGTTGTCATCAAATGACTCTAGTATTTCTGCAAATTTAGCATATAATTAAGAGCTTTGTTTGGGAGTTTTTCTATTCTTCTCATAATTTTTCTATTTCATAGTAGAACATGAATGAAGTTTAATACCATAACTAGGATGCAATTCAAATTAATAGTGTGTGACATAGCTTCTTAAATAATTATTTTAGATGGTTAAAAGTGTTTTTTTTCCTTCAAAGTCTACCATGTATGGTAACAAACAAAAATCGTTGTTTGAAAAATCATATTGATTTAAACCCTTTTTAAGAAGCAATTGAAAGTTAATTCATTAAAAAAAATTAAGAAAAAAAATTTACTTTTGGTCCTTAAAAGTTTGGACTTGATGTCTCTTTAGTCCCTAAGATTTTAAAAATGACACTTTAGTCTCTCAGATTTGCAAAATGATTCTAAACGGACCTTGACTTAACTTTAACCTAACGAAATGTTGACTATAATCTTATCTCCTGACGTGGATTAGCTGGCATGTCAATTTTTTTAGATTATTTGGCAAATTAGCTGAAAAATTAAATTAAAAATGAAAATGGTTTAAGATTAAAAAACAAAAATCTCTTCCTCTCCAATGATCAACCCACTTACGTGCCCTAGCCGTCGAACATTGCAGCTCCACCTTTTGTCATCACCTCGTCCATCGCCCCTAAATCCTTATGATGATTCTTCTGTTAATCGCGTGTAACAATATAGGCACACCCAGTAATACAAGTCCTATTTCATCTAACACACATTTTCTATCTTACATTTTATCCAATAGGTATGAATAAATCATATAAAAGTTCCAAAATATTTTCTAGCAAATGTGAGCAATTTAGGAATTGAGTGGGCTTGTTCTGTAAAATAGAAGGTTGTTACTGGATTCTCATTCCTCACATTTTGCTGTGACTGATGCATTTGATGTAATATTTGTCGTTGTTGTTGACTATGAATCTGAACATAACTCAAACTATGAGAACACTGCCATGGATTTCAACATCTGCAGCTTCCACATCTTTACGCTTTCAAATTTGGGAGGACTTCGACCGGCAGAGGCTGCGGCAACCAGCGAGGTGGCGAGGAACGACGGCCGGCGAGGCGACGACGAACACAGCAGGGCTGCGATGGGTAGAAGCGATTGGATGGCTAGGGCACGCAGGTGGATTATTGGAGAGGAAGACAGTTTTTTTTTTAATACTTTACCATTTTATTTTTACTTAGTTTACTTTTTAATTTAATTTTTCAACTAATATGCCAAATAAAATTTAACAAAATCTACATGTCAATCAATCCACGTCAACAGATAATAGTTCAGTCACTATTAGTTAAATTAAAGTTAAGTCAAAGACCATTTAGAATCATTTTGCGAACGTCGGGACTAAAATGTCTATTTTGAAACCTCAGAGAAAATAGACTTTAACCCCAAACCTTAAGAACTAAAAATACATTTTGCCCAAAAAATTAAAAAGTAACTTTACAGTAACTGACCAAGAATCACTTTTAAATCACTTTATAGAAATTTGATATTTGTAGATTCACTTTTAGATATAGTGGAACTAATAAACTATAGACTTAATTATATGATTTCTTCTCCCTTACTCTTTGATGTACATGTGTATATATATGTTATTTATATTTATTAATTAATTCACTTCTATATGAGAGAGGAATTTAAAAAATCATGCCCTTCATTTCCAATCTTATATTTTTTAGGAAAAAAACAAAAGAAAGGGTTAGAAGGAATGATATGAGAATAATTTGAAGTATAAGAAAGTGATCAAATTGTCAATAATAATGAACAAAGAAAAATACAATATGAATTTATATGAAGTTTTGTAACGACATGGGAATCCCACGTGTAAGAATGATTAGGCTTCACCAAGTGTCGGCTTGTGCACGTGGAAGCCACACAAAATGCACTAACCACACAATGAACACCACGTGCCCTTCTTAATCACTCCATAACTTTCCACTTTTTTTTTAGCTAATCAATCACATCCATTATTAACCACTAAGATTTTCTTTGACTTCCTTTAAGTTTTAATTAGGCACATTAATTAATTAACCCTGTCTCCATCTCAAAAGTGGCCAAACCATCATTCCTTTTAGAAGCCAAGCTTTCTTTTTTAAAAAAAAATTCATTGTCTCTTCTTGGCCTCTATAAGGGGTCGTTTGGTTCAAGGTTTCTTATATGCCTGGAAATAATGGATGCCTGGAAATAAGATTGCTGGAAATCATTGATTGCTGTGTTTGGTTGTACACCTGGGAATGTTAATTTTCATAATAATAAATGATATTTTTATCTTTTTATGAGATTAATTTTATAAATTTTATATAATTATCTTGCATTAATTAATGAACTCTTCAACAAATAGATGTAAATTAATTGATCATAATAGATATATAATTTGAATTAAATAAATAATTGTAACAAGTTATAATTTGTATACTAAATTATTTCAATTAATTAAATATATTAAATAGATTACTAATGTATTAAAGTTTTAATAAATACACAATTACATTAATTTAGTTTATTTTTATAAAGGACAAAAAATTCAATTTTACCTGTAAACATGTCACCATGTATCAATTTTCACTCTAAACTTTTAATTTTTACCCATAAACTAATGAATAACTATACCAAAACTCACAATTTTTAACAAAATGTAGTTCTAACATTGTTTTTTTTTAAAATCTAATCAATTTTGTACCATACCCATGTCTTGTATAATTCATTGAAAACATATGAAAAGACTTTTTTTAACGAATTTTCAAAAGAAAACTTATTGGATGATAAAATTAATTAATTTTATTAGAATAAATAAATATATTAATTTTATTAGAATAAATAAATATATTTAAAAGAAAGATGAATATTAACAAAAATAAGAGAGAGAAAGAGAAGAGCATGAAGAAAACCCATGCTTTTGCAAGGGTATCAAATGCCCTTACTCATGGATATACAAAACCCATGGGAATAGCTTATTTCCATGGTCAATCCTCAAAACCTTGTACCAAACATGGATTTTTGTATCCCTTGCTGATTCCCACCCTTATTCCCATCCCCATGCCCCCAATCCAAACGGCCCCTAAAGGGTTTTAATGCCAATTGTTAGGTTTATATATAGTGTGAATTTTGCTAATGATATGTGATAATAGTTATATATTTCTTAGTTGAGAAATGGGTGGTGGATAAAGCTCGAGTTTATGTTAGCAAATCTTGTCACAAAATTAAGACAAACAAACTCACATATCAAACATAAGTTTCTCTCCTTCAATCATCAAATCTTATTAAGAACAATGACACACAACCAAAGTCTAAGTTTTTTTTTTAAAAAAAATAGTTCAACAAATAATTCAGGAATAGGGAATTAAACATTCACTGTAAGAAACGTAATAAGGTATCTTTTCTACTAAATCATTATCGAAATTGGAGAATACCATGAGTTTATTACTAAGAACAATACATCCATCAATTCCATAAGAAATTTAGTGCATAGAAAAGGGTTTCATTTTCTTAAGATAATTAATTAGTACAAAAAATCATATTCAAATGTAGTCATCAAAAATCTACTAGCAAAAAAAAAACTCCAATCAATCTCATGAATTCACTTGTTTTAATATATAGTATACAAATATATAGGAGTATATGTATGATATGTGATGCCCTAGCTAAATATATGATATATATGTAATCATCAAGTTGGGTACGTCAAAATCTCCTGCATGATTCTTGCTGTGTGCTCAATCTCACTCTTCCAATGGTTGATTTTTCTCCACACAAAGTCAACTCAATCCGAACCCCAATTCACAAGTGGCAAAATCTCATTGGACAACACCATAAATTACCATAAAAATGGTCTCATCAAGTGCAAAACCAAGCCATGAACCATGCTTCTAAACTTCCATTAATTCATTCATTCCCTTAAAGATTATACCCTTTATCTTAAGCAATCTCAAACATTCTCTTCCTATAAATAACCTTCATTAAACTAAGGTTTGATAATTAAAAAAAGATAAAAATTTTAGAGAGAGAAAAAAAAAGAAAAGAAATGGATAGAGAGAGAGTTGAAAGAGAGGCAATTAGTTCATCAGCTGGCCATGAAGAAATTATGAGAATTTTGAGCTTAGCCATTAGGGTTTTGGTGTTCATCTTGTTTGTGGGGTGGATTTTTATTTGGATCATGATGCCCACCAATACTTATAGAAAAAAATGGCAGCCCAAAATTCGAGAGAAAAGTTCTTATTCTACATATTTTGGATCAGAAGGTTTTTGTTTAATTCTTCAGAACTTTTATGATATATTTTTTCTTTTTATATACCTTTTAATTAGTTTGAAGCCTCTTTCTGTTTTATCCTTTTTTTTTTTTAGAGTTTGTGTTAATTTTTTGGGTTCATTTTTTGTTTGGTACAGGAACTTCTCTTTTGATGTACACATTTCCCATTTTGTTCATCGCTGTTTTGGGCTGTGTTTATATTCATTTGGAACGGAAACGAAAAGATCAAAATATGGAAACCAGGTAATAATAATAAAGGAGTTGTTTAGTAACGTTCATATTTCTAGTTTTTAGAAATATGTTCGTTCTCTTACTCATCAAGAAACTTTCCTTTTCTTGTTTCCACTTTTGAGAAATATAAGTGTTTTTATTTTCTCATTTTTCAAAGAAATGTGTCAAAAGAATGGTACAAATTTTGTCATAACATAATAGTTTTGTTGATTTTATTTCATAAATTTAAACTTTAGGCAAATTTCTGATTTAAAAATAGGTTTCTACTTCTAAACAAGAAACAAAAGCATTATCAAATAGACTGGTACAAGAACGTGCTAAGTTTTTAAAGATTCTAATTAGAATTTTCTCTGATCAATAGCAATTGCAGAAACCACCGTGGTTTGACGACGTGGAAGCAGCCAGCAATGGTGAAAGGGCCACTCGGGATTGTGTCATGGACAGAACTAGCCCTACTGGCCATGTTCACAGCACTTCTAGTTTGGTCCTTCGCCACATATTTACACAACAGCTTCCTCAAAATCACTCCACAATCAGCAGCAATGGACGGAGAGAAAGTGTAAGAACAACGACACACGTACAATAACTTTTGTTACAATGATCCATTTGTTGAATTTCTAAGTAAAGTAATCGATCAAAATTTTGATTTTGGGGGGCAGGTGGGAAAGCAAATTGGGAAGTGCAGGGTATTGGCTGGGAATTGTTGGGAATATTTGCTTGGTGTTTTTGTTCTTCCCGGTGGCGCGTGGCTCGTCGCTGCTGCCGCTGCTCGGCCTCACATCGGAGGGCTGCATTAAGTATCACATATGGCTCGGCCATATGACAATGGCCTTCTTCTCCGCTCATGGGGTTTGCTTCGTTATATATTGGGCCGCTACTAATAATCTTTCGCAGGTACTCATTCTAACTATAATAAACGTCGCTAATATGTCAATAATTTTTAAAAATTGTTACCCATACATGTTTTAATATTAATGTGAATTTAATATTCATATCATCCATGATTGAAGGATTGCTTTGCTTCACAAGATATATTAGTTCATATATTTGACATATTAAATTATTTAAACATTTGTTTGATCGTGTGTAAGGTCACCACAAATTTTGGTTCTTAATTATTGGTTAATTATATACAAAGTTTAGTGTCTACCAATTGATCCCTAATCAAAATTAAGAATTGATAGATGAGGAACTTTTATGATCTCTCAAGGACTAATCGACTTTCTTGTTTCTCTCCTTATAATTTATTTCTTCAGTTTGCAAACTAAAATATCTGCCATAACTTCACAAGTACATTTTCTCTTTTAAAATCTAATATTTTATATTAAGTATAATAAATTAATAAAAGGCCAATCCAATAAATATCTCTCTTTTGATTTTTATTATCCTATATCTTTCTCAATATTATCACATCCCATATAGTTGTTTGGCTCTAAGATAGAACTAATGCTTGGTTTCATTTAAAAAAAACAAAACTAACTAACTAACTAACTAACTAACTAACTAATGCTTGGTAATCTAGGTCCTAGAAACTTTATGGACCATGTCAGCAATTTGAAAAATTATGACCAGAATGGACATTATTCTTGTGACTTGAAAAATTATGGCTATATCTTTTTTAATAAAGTTTAGACATTTTAGGTTTAGATATTCTTTTACTGTAGTTAGATCTATATATTTTCTTAAATGGGATTGGGTGATTTTTTATAGCTTGATTTTGAGTGAATATGTTAAAATTTAATGAAATTGGAAGCTGAAATAAGTTTAAGAACACCTTTTTTGGATGCATAAGTAGAGCTTTCATGTCCTATAATTGGAGGGTTGAACTTTGATACTGGGACCCACTTGAAAATGTATTTTTTATTAATTAGGAATTTGTCTGATGATGAAACAAAAAAAAAAAATTATCCACATCTTATAAAATTCTCCACTTCACTACCCAGAAGTGGGCTGGGCCTACAAAGCCCATTTGATCACCTTGCTCTGGCCCAATTTCTCTGGAAGTTTCAAAGAGATTAATTAGATTATGGGAACAAGAGAACCCACACACCTAAAAAGAAATTTCAAAATCATTTTCTAATCAAACAACATATAAAAATTCTTAAAAACTATTTTGTAGGTACTTTTCACTATTCTAAAACTCATACCAAGCTCATTTCAATATTATTATACCTATTAAACTTATTGTTCATAGTTCTATATTTTGAAACAATAAAAAGAAATTGACTTTTTTTTTTTTTTTTTTTTTTTGCAGATGCTTAAATGGGCTAAAACAGATGTTTCAAATGTTGCTGGAGAAATATCTTTACTATGTGGACTCATAATGTGGGCAACAACTTTCCCTCGCATTCGAAGAAAGTTCTTTGAGCTCTTCCTTTACACTCACTATCTCTACATTCTCTTCATTATCTTCTTCATCTTCCATGTTGGCATCTCCTACACCTGCATTATGCTCCCTGGTTTCTACCTCTTCGTCCTCGATCGATACCTTCGCTTCCTCCAATCTCGTCGTCGCGTTCGTCTACTCTCCGCTCGCCTCCTCCCCTGCCAGACCCTTGAGCTCAACTTCTCCAAGCACCCAGGTTCGGCAAAACTTTATACATACATATCTTGAAAGCAAAAATTTTAAATCTTAACTCTTTATTAAATAATAAGTTTGTTCCTAAACTTTCAAGATTTCGCTGTCTAATACGTCTTTAAACTTTAAAAAGTATCCAATAAATTTTGAAACTTTCAATGTTATTTCAATCCATGAACTTTAAAAACGTGTCTAATAACTAAGTCTCTAGACTTTGAATTTTGTGTCTAATAAATCATAAACTTGCAAAAAAAATATCTAATAAGTCTCTAAACCTTCAATTTTATTTTTAATAAGTTCTTGAATTTTTAATTCTATACTTAATAGATCTTTGACTCAGGATACTCTAAAGTTCAGGTACTTGAACACAAAATTAAAAGTTCACATTGTTAACTATTTTTCAAAGTTTAAAGAATTATTAAACATAAAATTAAAAGTTTAGAAACTTATTAAACACGATAAAAACATTGATATAATTAAATTTACTATATTCTCATCATCTTAAGCTTTTAAGTTGATGCAGAGCAAAAAGTTCAATTGTTCGAAAACTCTATTGATAAGCTTTTAAGTTCAATGGTGATTTAACATACGCTAAGCTTGTTAGACAGGAGAAGGAGAAAAATACCAAACTTTACAATCGAACGTTCTTCTAATCTAAGTTATCTAAGTTTTTAGCATCTTCTTCCTTCTCCCCTTCGCCCTTAATTAAACTTTTCTTTTTTCTTTTTATTCATTGGTTTTGTTTTGCTAGATTTGAAGTACAACCCAACAAGCACAATGTTCATCAACATCCCCCTAATCTCAAAGCTCCAATGGCACCCATTCACAATCACATCCCACAGCGACTTAGACCCACAAACACTCTCCCTCGTCATCAAATGCGAAGGAACCTCAACATGGTCTTCCAAGCTTTACCAAACCCTTTCTTCCCCATCCGCCATTAACCACCATCTCCAAGCTTCCCTCGAAGGCCCCTACGGCCCTGTTTCCACTCCCTTCCTCCATTTCGACTCCCTTATCATGATCAGCGGCGGCAGCGGCATTACCCCTTTCATTTCCATAATCCGACACCTCATTTACAACCAAAAATCCCTTCAAATCCCCAAAATCCTCCTCGTCTCCGCCGTCAAAACCGCCTCCGATTTGACCCTCCTCCACCTCCTCCTCCCAATCTCCGCCGCCGCCACCGCCCTCCAGAATCTCCAAATCGAGGCCTACGTGACCAGAGACAAATCCCCCAAAAGCGAAAACCCAGAAATCAGAACGGTGATTCTGAAACCCCATGTGGCGGATTCGGCGGCGGCGGCGATTTTAGGGCGGAATGGATGGCTGTGGCTGGCGGGGATTATCTGTTCGTCGTTTGGGGTTTTTCTGGTGGCGATTGGGGTTTTGACGAGGTTTTATATATACCCAATTGATGGGAATTCGAACGATGTGTTTGATTTGGCGTTGAGGTCATTTCTGCACATGTTGGGGCTGTGTTTGTGCGTAGCCATGGCGGCGAGTGCGGCTGTGATTTGGAATAGGCGGCAAGCGGCGACGGAGGGCCGGCAGATTCAGAGCGTTGAAGGGGCTACCCCAGGTGCGTCGCCTTGTGCGATGGGGTTTGAGGATTGTGAGAGGGAATTGGAGAGTGTTCCGTTTGAAGCTCTTGCTCAATCGGTTAATGTTCATTATGGGGAACGGCCTAATCTTCCAAGTAAGTATTCTAAATTAAGGACAAAACTTAGAGAAATTATTCACAGTTAAATTATTCAAACTGTGGTGGCCTATTCGTATTGAGTAGTTATTAGGAGTATTAAGATTTTTAATACACGTCTAATAATGATATAATGGTTCTTAAGAGTCCGTCACACATTTTGTCTCTCACTGAGGACCAATACTATGGTGACACAAGTGTTATTTGTTAAACTTTTACTAACTTTAGCAACATCCGATAATCATCTAGTTTTTTATTTTAGGTTTTGAAAATTAAGTTCAAACACTACTTCAATATTTCTTTATTTTGTTATCTACTTCTTACCAATTGAAAACGTTTTTGAAAATTGATTTTTTATTTTTAAAATTTGACTAAGAATTCAAACGTATCCTTAATAAATATGAAAAATTGTTGTAAAGAAAATTTAAAAAAACAAGACAATTTTCAAACACCAAATGCTTCTTCTAAAAGTGTCTATTTTTTATAAAGTCATCTCAAACTTATTTTAAGAACTCGTAGAAAACACACTAAAAGAAACGACTATTCAAACAAGTGTCCACTCAATTCATGTCTGGAAAATAATTCTTACAAACTTTTAATTAACATTTTGGTATAGTTTTGAAAGTTAAATATAATAAAAAAAAATTCCTTCTGTGATTGTTTTTGTAGGAATTCTGCTAGAATGTAAAGGGGAAAACATTGGAGTTTTTGCTTCAGGGCCAAAGAAGATGAGGCAAGAAGTTGCAGCCATTTGTGCGTCTGGTTTGGCACAAAATCTTCATTTTCAGTCCATCAGCTTCACTTGGTGAATAATATAATATAATAATCCAATACCAATAATAATAATGCTCTAATTATATCTTAATGCAATTCCATTACAAAGCTTGTATGTGGTTTTCTTTTCTTTTTTCCCTTTTTTTTTTCCTTTTGGTTTTTTTTTCCTGTCTTTCTTGCAGAGGAAGAAGGATTGTTGTTTGTTTTTATGGTTTTCAAGTGTATTTGTCTTGTAAAAAAACCAATAAATAACCTTTTGTTTCATTATGGTTGTTTAAAGATTTAAACAATTTTATCACTAGTCAACTTAAGCTTAGCTCAATTAGTTTAAGAATATATTTTCGATCATGATTCGAATTTCCACATCCCTTGTGTTGTTGTACTAAAAAAGCAATTTTTAGACTACAAAATGAAGAAATTGGGAATAGAAAAGTGGGCAAAATTAGAAATTTGAACAATTACTTATATTGAACCCACGTGCTCTTAATGGGTGGTTGGATGGCTACCATGTGGATGGATCTTGGTCCTTGATTCATATCACATATTAATTTATTAATACTTATAGGTTTCTTGATCAATAAGAGTGAATATTGATGAGATAATATGATATTACCTACATCAGTTCAACACAAAGTGTAATTGTCCATTGTCAAAGTGAGTATAGCTTAGCGGTAATTGGCATGTACTCATTTTCTTGAGGTCATAGATTCAAATCTCTATATCTCACATTAATTGTACTCAAAAAATAAATGTTACTGCCCCTTCATGATAAATGTTAAGGCATCTAACCTTAGAGGTTCGTATTCCCCACTCTCACATATTATGTGCCGTTTGGCATAAAATCTTCCTTTTTAGCCATCAACGTCACCTGGTGAATAATAATCCAATCCCAATAATAATGCCCTAATCATATCTTAATGCAATTTAGTTACAAGCTTGTATGTGGTTTTCAATTTTTTTTCAATTTTTGTTTTTTTTTTCTATTTTGTAGTTTGTCTTTTTGGGTTGGGACAGAAAGAAAACATTGTTGTTTGTTTTCATCATCTTTTTCGAGTGTATTTAACTTGTAACAAAATCAATAATTAAGCTCCTGTTTGATAACATTTTTTTAAAGATTTAAACAATTTCATCCTTACATATCGAAGAAATTGAAAAATAGAAAAATTAAGCCTATCTTAAATGAGAAAAATTGGAAATCGAAAAACTATTTCAATACTCGAAGAACATATAATCCATGTTCTAGATGGGTGGTAGATAGCTGCCACATGGATGGATCTTGGCCCTTGAATGTAGTGTATAGTTTTGACCTTTAAATATCATCTCTTAATTATTTAAATCACATATTAGTCTATTAATATTAATAGATTACGTGATACATAAGTATGAATATGTATAAAATAATTTATCGTTATCTACTTGAATGTATTTTCAATGATCATGAATGTCGACATGATTATCTACCTGAATCTATTTTGAATGATTATGATGTCATTAGTGATGTAGGTCGAGACAAATATACTTGTTAGAGAAGGAATACAACTTACAGGTTAGTTGTTCATCTCAAAAGTTTTTTAGAGAAGGCTAAAAAGTAAAAACAAGCCATTCATTTCCCAATAGAATAACGAACTATATATTTATAAAAAGGAAAAGAAAGGGCCATAAAGTCAAGAATTGGAAAATGTAAATAGATAAGAAGTTGGATAAAGACAAAAACACACACACGTACAGCTCGGCATCTCTACAACTTTAAATTATTTCAAATAATAATAATAATAATAAGCTATATAACTTTTAACTAAACTAAACTATACCACTGATGGAAAGGAAACTACAGTCCTGACCCATTCATAGTTAGCCCACCGTTTAGAAATAGATTCTTTTTTAATCTAAGTACATAAAAAAGTAATATGAATTATTATTCTATTAGGGAAACTAATCAATTTTAATTGCAATGAGTGGTTGATCTAATGTTTATTTTTCATTTTCTATATTAATGTTAGGAAAAAATCAATTTATACCCTCAAACTTTTAGGTCGTATCAATTAAAATTCTGAACTAATAATTGTATCATTTAAACTTTGAACTTTGTTAAGTTATCAATTTACACCATTCATTATATGAAAAACGTTAATTCACATTGTGGAAACTTATAATGTATCAATTAAACCCCTAAATTTTTATAAATGAATCAATTTAGATTCTTATGTTTCAAATGCACAAATGATTTTCAAATGGAGGTTCTAAATTTTTTAAGAAGTTACACACATGTAGAAACTTGTAATTGTATTGATTTTTTAAGAAGTCTACATGTGTATTTAAAACAAAAAGTCTAAATTGATACAATTATAATACTACTCACGTGTGAGCTAACGTTTTTCAAACAGAATCTAACAAATTATGTAAATTGATATACTTATGAAAATTCAATATTTAAATTGATACAATTATTAGTTTAGGATTTTAATTGATATAACTCCCAAAGTTTAGGAATAAAAATTGATATTTACCCTAATAAGTATCATACAAGAATATTCTAATTTCTAACTCCTGAGTTTTCCAATTTAAGAAGAAAACGTAATTAGGCTCAAGCAAGAAAATTATCCATAGATATCGTTGTAAATTGAGGAGTTCGACATAAATATTAAGAATTAATCAATATCTTCAGTATATTTTATAAATATCCATAAGACATAAAAAGATATCATCTATTAACCCAAATATAAATATAAATACTAGTTTTTTTTTTTTGATTTCAATATAAATACTAGTTAGAAGATCTATAACTTAGTTTGGGAAGTAAAAATAATTTAATTATTCATTTAAATAATTTTTTAAAGTTTGATGATTATAAAAATATCTATCAATACCGATATATCCTTAAAATTAAAATTTTGATACCTATGTCGACATCGATATTTTCGTCTTTGATTGGGCTAAACGCTCTCTTTATCGTACTTTCTTTTAATGCATTTTTTTCAACTTCGTATTCATTTTGTCAAAGTGCCCAAAAAGAAATCATAAAACAAAATACCTTGCTTTTTACAATTATACCCCTTCTTCGCAACTCTTTCCTCTCTCCCTGGAATCTAGTATTACAACCATAGCAATTTCTTTATTTTTTTTTTCTCTTTTAGAAATCTTTCTTACTAAAATGTTCCATGTTTCTCCGACAAGAATACTCTTTTTTTTTTCTCTCTCTTTTCTTATTTGAGTTCTTCCGACGATAATACTACAGTAGAAGTTTTCTAAATTTATATTTATATTTTAAAACAGTAAGGAAAAGAAAAACAAATTAACTTCAAACTTTTTTTTTCCCTTCCTTTCTAATTCTAACTTTTTTCTAATTGTCTTCAACCATTATTAAAATTTAGGTTAAAATATCATTTTGGAACTAATTTCATTTTAGTCTATATATTTTTAAATGTCCAAATTTAGTCTCTCTACTTTCAATATATCTCAAAATTAGTTTCCACAGTTCATTTACGGTAAAATTTTGCTAAAAATATTTAGTCTCAATACCTTTTGCCTAAAAATTTGGTAAATATCTATTGTGTCTTTCTTTAATGAAAATTATTATTATTCTTTTATGGAGTATGATAAAAATTAACTTAAAATTAAGTATATTAACTTTCTCTTATTTATTTATTTATTGAGAATCAATTTGAGGAAATTCCAAAAAGAAAAAAAAAAGATTGGGGGCAAGGAAGGAAGGGAGGGGTATAATTGTCCAAATATATATTTATTTTAAAGAATAAAAAAGAACGAGAAGATCAAGAACGACCACAGTACAGAAATTTCTTTGGTATGAGACATGAATTACTTTGCTTGCTTGCTTGGCTGCTTACCTGAAAATCTCTTCAGAAATTTCTTCGGAATTGAAAAAGTCCAAGATGAATCTTCCTTTCTCCTCTATAAATTTCAACCCGGATTCTCGAATTCCTTCAACCATCAGCGACTTCGATTAAACATCCACTCAACCCAGCGAACACCATGGCAGCTCAATCCAAAATTTCCTACTCCGGCCGCCAATCCACTGGCGCCGGCGACGACGAAGCGGCGGCAAGGAACTATCTGGGTAGAAAGAAGTCCAATAGACCAATTTCTCCCTCACCGGGCTTCCAATCGCATCATTCAACCACCGGCGCCACCGTCTGTAACTGTAGGCTCTCTCCCTCTCAAATCGATCGTATTACTCAGCCCTACTCTCACTCTTACATAGCTTGGGTCATCGGAAAGGACATCCGTCCACGGAAACTCGCCACTTGCCTTCACCGTCATCTTCATCTCACCGATCATGTGGAGGTCTCCGAGCTTAATCTTGGTATTTTCCTGCTCCAATTCTCTGAGAAAGACTATTTGACCCTACTCCGGGTAGACCATCCTTGGTCAATCCCTAATCTCTGCATCCACGCCGTTCGATGGATTCCCAATTTCAAGCCCTCGGAGGCCATGATTCATGTTGTTGATGCCTGGATTCGCCTCCATGAGCTCCCGGTCGAGTATTACGACGATGAAATTCTCCGACAAATTGCAGAGTCCATTGGCCATGCTCTTGTCATGATCGATCCGGTAACGAAAGATCGCAAGAAATGTAAGTACGCTCGCATCTGTGTTAGAATAAATCTGTTCGATCCCCTTCCATCGGCGATCAGAATCGGTGGAATTCGACAGGAGATTGAGTATGAGGGTTTTGACTTGTTGTGCCCTTGTTGTAGACGTGTTGTTGATCTGCAGCTTAATTGTTTGTGTAATCCTTCTGGTTCTTCTAGATTTGGTCCCCATTACCGCAGAGCTCGTACGTTTCAGGAAATTGGGTCGAGCTCAAGTTCAAAGCAGCCGTTGATTTCTTCTGAACCTTCAGGAGCATGGGGATCTAGATACCAAGTTCTTGGAGAAGAATCGCAAGCTCTGTTCCTTGATTTGAATGATTGGCCAAGTCTTTCATTGGGTGGATCTAAAAGAGCAGCTACAAGAGCAAGCACAAGTTCTCTACAACCTCAGTTACCTGTACTGGTAGCTGAACCAATTGAAAACCAAAAGGAAATATTTGGAGTCTCTGTTCAAACATTGCCCAACTTGCCTAAAGAATCTGCTCAACGAGAAGAAGTGTCTCAAAGCTACCACCCCATCTCCATTTCCTCAAACCCTGAAGCAGCTTCAACAACCACTGAGGTTCCTGTTGAGTTAGAAGAGAACAGTTTGATTCCATCCATAGCTTTAAATGATCATCCTATGTCCATTTCCTCATACCCTGAAGCAGCTTCAACAACCATTGAGGTTCCTGTTGAGTTAGAAGAGAACAGTTTGATTCCATCCATAGCTTTAAATGATCACCCTATATCCATTTCCCCATACCCTGAAGCAGCTTCAACAACTACTACAACTCTTGAGTTAGAGCAGAACAATTTGATTCCATTCATCGCTTTTCATGACCATCCCATGTCAATTTCCTCATACCCTGAAGCCGCAGCTTCAACAACTACTGCAGCTCCTGAGTTAGAGCAGAACAATTTGATTCCATCCAGAGCTTTAGATGACCTTCCCATGTCCATTTCATCATACCCTGAAGCAGCAGCTTCAATAACTACTACAGCTGCTGAGTTAGAACAGAACAATTTGATTCCATCCAGAGCTTTAGATGACCGTCCCCTTTCCATTTCCTCATACCCTGAAGCAGCAGCTTCAACAACCATTGCAGCTCCAGCCGAGTTAGAACCAAACAATTTGAATCTATCTATGTCTTTAGCCCCTTTTGTTGTTGAAGATCAGTTCAGGGCAACAGAAACTAGCAGCTCCACCACGCTTGCAGTCCATAACAACCAACTACAACCATCATCCCCACAACCATCTCCTACTTCAGAGACTGTCCTCTCATTCTATTCAAATGCGATCGAACGCTCAATAATAGAGAAAGAGATAACCAACACACCATTTGAAGGAAACGGTATCAGTCGCCGTCCAGTTATTTACACGATTGATTCATCTATCACAAGCTTTGCAGTGGGATTGTCAGAAAGTCCAAACTCTGTACCAAAACAAAACCATCTTGTTATCAACATTGTGTCGAGTTCAAGAAGTGGAAACGAGCAGGGAATTGGTTCAGAGGCAGTATCAGCATCGCATTCTAAGAAAATGTTGGGCTGGAAATTTTGTGGGAGGGACAATGCCAATCTAATAGAAGGATTAAAATATGTGGTTCAAAAGTATGAGACATCCATCGTAGTGATCTTTGCCTCCTGGATCAGTGATGATGATGTAGAGGAGGTTGTGGAGGAGCTCACTTTCTACGGTTCATATTGTAAAAAGTTCGATGACTGCAATCGTGGTGTTTGGCTGTTAATGTTCAAACAAGATGTGCAAACTGAAGTCTTTGAAGCCCCACAACAGGATTCTGCATCAGCATATGTAGATACTGAAACATCATGGCAAACATGGGGACCGGCTTCTTTCTGTGATTCGACATATTCAATGGCTAACACATTGGCATACTGATGAGATAAGGTAGACACCATCTTCTTAGATCTAAAATACAAAGATTTCTAAGCTTTTGTTTCATGATTTTGCTGAGAATGCCCGGTAAAGTTTCTGTATTCTTGTTTTGGGGGGGGGGGGGGGGGGGGGGTAGGGGCCATGAGATTATGATTATGACGTGATCTAGATGCTTCAAGGAAAGAATTATTACATGCTACGTACCGCTGAGCTATGCTCATTTTGGCCTGTGATCTTGTAACTTACTTTATGATATAGTGGATTTTTGGGGTGTGGGTGAAGCATTTACTGCTGAACCACTGCAAATCCTGTGCCCAATTGTTCTTCTCTCTTATTCTTAGTCTTTTTATATTCCAGAGGTCCAATTTTGGAGTGTTTTGAGAGTTCTTTACAAGTGATTATAGCCAAAAGAAGAAAAAAAAAGCTTCCATTACAATCATTTTAGTAGAAAGTGGTTAATGATAAATCACTTCGAAGGACCAAAAAGCACTTGAGAAAAAAAATACTAAGTTTTCTCACCTGATATTTCAAGTATTTATGACTTTCGTCCAAAGCTATTAAAAACGTGATGAATTTGAGTTAGAAGTATTTTTATCTTAGCAAAAATTTTAGCCCCCAAACTTAACCTCTTTCTTTTAAAAAAAAAACATCTTTAATCTTCAATCTTTAGAGGCATTTGCATAACAATCTTCAAGAAAAATGGTTGTTTTACTTGTGGGTTTTGTCTTCATAACTAAAGGCACCACCATGTAACAGGACTATAATGCTTACAATGTAAAACATTATGAAATTTAACAGATCAAATATCAAACCCTTTTTTTTTTCTTTTGCCTTTTTCCCTTTGAGTTCAGTCCACAGTCTTTTTGCAATTCAATCATGAATATTCCAATGAATCAATTTATTTATTCAACTGATTGGATCTTTTCACATCATTGTTTTTATTATATTCTAAGGACAAATGACAACAAACATATTAAAGTAAATCTTCCTTTTTCTATAAGCAAAGATAACATTGGTTGACTTGGACCAATTTTATGACATGTCCCACTTCAAATATGGCATTCATGGCAAGACTTTTTGTGTTGATTTTTATGGCACGTTCCACTTAGGGGAGCAACCAGCAAAAAAAAAAGCTAATTAGATATCTTAGTAACTAAGGTACTTATTATCTTTTTTAGGGTAAATGTTGGATTTTCACCCTTACATTTGTTGAGCTAAAAAAACGAACATCGAAGAAACATTAGCTTCGGGTGCAAAGAAGATGAGGTGGGAAGTTGCAGCAATTTCTGCCTCTTGTTTGGTAGAAAATCTTCATTTTTAGTCCAAGTCAATCCTATCTTATGCATAATGCTCGAATCATATCTCAAAACTTTTTTTTTTCTTTTTCTGGTTTTTCAAGTTCGGTGAAGACGAAGAGGAAGGATTATTGTGGCTATTATTGGTCTTATCATCTTTCAAGTGTATTTAACTCGTAAAAATTCAATAAATAAGACTTCGTTTGACAGATGTTTTACAAATTTATAAAATTGGAACCATTTTTCCATTTAAAAAGCTTGCCAACATTATCACTATTTTTTTTTTTGCAAAGTAAAAAATTTGGGCGGTAAATAAACAATAAACTTCATATTTTTAGGATCAAACTCCGTACCATGGAGTGGTAAGGTAAGTGCTTAGCCACTGCGCCAGGTGGGTGTTTGATAAAAAAAATTTGGGCAAAATTAAATAAACAAATAAACTGCATATTTTATTTTCCAAACTTTTTTATTTTATTGGTATATTTATTAATTTATTAATACTAATAGTTTTTGCTATAAATGAGTGTTAATATAATGTGGATCTAGTGCATATCGGTCAATATTACATTAACCCACGCCAATTTACTATAAAATTTGTAATTTATATAACATCATTCAATTTTAAATTTTAAAAGATAGAGAGCTGAAATAAAGTATATACCATCGATTAAGAGGTCAACTGTTCGAATCATCTATCCTATATATTATCCAAAAAAAAAAAAAAAGATAGAGAAAATTGACATGAACAAATAACTTAATGGGAATAAATTGTATTGTGTAATCCCCTTCCAATTCATCTAAAAAAAATTATTAGAAAAAGGGATCCTTCGCTTTCCAATACGAAAAAAGAATAATAATATATATTTAAAACAAAAAAAAAGTCAATAATGGAAAATTTTGAAATAAGAAGGTAAAGGATAATTACTGTTGATGCCGGAATTTGGATCTTCGAATCAACTGTAAATTTATGCTACCGGGAGCTGAAAATGCCTGCAAAATAGAGAACTAACACCAGTGTGGAGCTAAACCACTTAAACTCCGACGTTCAAGTTAGAAATCGAATTTTCACTTAGAAACCTTAGACCGTAGAAAGTAAGTAATGATTGCGTACCTTTCCGTGTCGTATCCCCTCGTATTTTATATTTGTATAACCGTAACGGTCATCCCCGCACCATAACACTTTCCGAAAATTTCGCTGGGCTATCGGGTTATTTTTATTGCCTTAATCGTTACTTCTTATACTATTTTAATTAGTTCCCGATAGGTTTTCCCACTCAAAAGCCTCTTGCTTGTCCGTTAAGGACCAAGCAAGGCCGGACTAGGTCGTTCCCTTGAGGATTCAGTGTCTTGGCCTCTTGGCGGACCCCTCAAGGGATCAGCCTAGGCTTACCTGGCCTTTTAGCCTACCCCTCGGGGTCGACCAAGGCCGGTCTAGGTCGACCGCTCGAGGGGTCAGCCAAATGGCCTCTTGGACGGTCCAGGGCGACCAACCCCTCAATGCCAGTCTAGGCCGACCCCTAGGGTCGCCCAATGTCAGTTTAGGCCGACCCCTTGAGGGGTTGGCCAAATGGCCTCTGGACCGATCTTTTTATGAGATTGACCCGTCTGTTTTGAGCTCCATATCAGACTCTGTTTCTTTGTTCATAATCGTTGACAAATTAATTAGCTAACTTTTTACCCATAACAATTACAAAACACTACACTATGACTAAAGCACTACTTATAAATCTCCACTCCATATTTATTAACTCTCATTAAAATAAAATAAAAATATATATTTTTTCTAAAACTTATTAACAGTCAAAGATTATGAACTAATATATCCGACAGATTATTCCTTTTCAAATATATCTATGGATCACACTTTTTGGCATATTAAAAAAGGTTGAGAAGGAAAAATTTAGAAGTGGAAGCTTTGAAGTGAAATGGAAAAGAAATGGTTATGAATGCAGTGTTTAAATTTGGAGTGTGTAAGAATCGTATGTAGAAATCAAATAAATATTAATATAATGATTTAAATTATATTTTAGTTTTTTTTAAATAGTTTTTAAAACTTGTATGCTCATTCCATTTTAGTATTTAAATTTTCAAACATTTTATTTTCTCTTAAATTTTGCTTTAAAAATAACACTTTAGGCCCCGTTTGATAAATAATTCTTTAGGCCCCGTTTGATAACATTTGAGTTCTTGGTTTTTTAAAATTAAGCTTATAAGCACTACTTTTACCTATGAGTTTCTTTGTTTTGTTGTATAATTTCTACCAATATTTTCAAAAACTAAGCAAGTTTTGAAAACTAAAAAAAATAGTTTTTAAAAATTCATTTTTGTTTTTGGAATTTTACTAAGAATTTAAATGTTTCTTTAAGAAAAGTGAAACCATGATAAAGAAATGGTAAGAAATAAGCATAAATTTTAAAAACTAAAAACTAACGTTTGATAACCATTTGGTTTTTGGTTTTTGGTTTTTAAAAATTAAGCTTGTTTTCTTTCAATTTCCCTACAATGGTTTCATTTCTCTCAAAGAAAGATATGAATTCTTACTTAAATTCCAAAAACAAAAACAAATTTTTGAAAACTACTTTTTTTAGTTTTCAAAACTTGGCTTGGGTTTTGAAAACATATGACAAAAGTAAATAACAAAACAAGGAAAACCATATGTGAAAGTAGAATTTGTAGGCTTAATTTTCAAAAACCAAAAACTAAAAACCAAATGGTTATCAAACGGGGCCTAAGGCTCCATTTGATAACCATTTGATTTTTAGTTTTTGGTTTTTAAAAATTAGGTTTTTCCTCATCATTTCTTTACAACGAGTTTCATCTTTTTTAAGAAAACATTTTGAATTTTTAGCCAAATTCCAAAAACAAAACACAAGTTTTTGAAAATAACTCTTTTTAGTTTTCAAAATTTGGCTTGATTTTTGAAAACATGTTTAAAAAGTAGATAATAAAATAAGGAAACCCATCTAAGGAAGAAAATAACAAAAAAATGAAACCCATAAGGAAAAAAGTGTTTATAGGTTTAATCTTTAAAAACCAAATGGTTATCAAACGAGACCCAAATGTTTATCAAACGAACTTAAATTTTAAGGAAAAAAATTAATTTTACCCCTAAACTTCTTGTTCATACAAGATTTCAACAAAGAAGTAAGACACATGGAATGAACTTGTATTTGTATTGATTTGATTGTAGTAGAGTACAATCTCTAATGTTTATCCTCTGATTGTTTCATTCTCATGTACAAATGTCTCGAGAGTTGGATAGCTTGTTATCGAGTACGTTGGTCTTTTCTAATCAGCCTTCCGACTTATTGATCTTGTTGGTTGATCCTTGACTTGTTGATCGTTGGATCGGCCTTTGACATGTTAATCATTGAATCAACCCTTGGCTTGTTGATCGGATTGGAAGATCGCTTGTTGATCCTCGAAGAATTTGTTGAAGTCTTGAAGTTTTCTGATCTTCAAATATTGTTCAAGACCTAAGGACTTCATGGAGTTTTCTTTTGAAGAGTCTTTGGTCTTCAAGGAGTGTTCAACACTCTAGGACTTTAGGGAATGTTCGATATTCATGAGCTTCTAGAGTTTTTTTACCTTTATTTCTAAATTCTCTTTGAACTATAGAGTTCCTCAAGACCCCAAGTGAGCTTAGACCTAACTTGGACTGAGCCTGATTGACTTTGGGCTGAGACTTTGCTAGATTAAGACTCCCATTTGAGCTTTGTCTAAAATTGACCCAAATTTCATATAATTCAATTGCATATTTAGATTTACCATAATTTAATTTAGGGATACTTGCAAATTTAATTAATCTCTAATTACATAAATAATTTTGTCACTAACTTTAAATAATGATATGACAATTTTTGATTGACCAAAATTTCTATTCTAACACTTGTTATGTTGTATCAATTTTTCCACTAAACTTTCAATTTCATCAAATTGCACTCCAAACTTAGATATGTGTTACAATCTTAATCCTAAACTTTAAAAAGTATTGCAATTTCAACTCTCTTATAAGTTTCCTTATGAAAAATTGTTAAAAGAAACTACTCTCAGGTGTGTTCAATGAATTCTAAAATGAATATATGCTACAAAATTAATAAGATCTTACTGAACAACGGCATTAGAGCTAAGTTTGTGTTGAAATTTTCTAATTTTAGTGAGGTTATTCTAGGATTAATTTGTGCATTGATCAAACTTAATTTTGCATATAGAACATTTGTTGGGTGTGGCAGAGCGTACTGGAAATCGAAGAAATTCCTCAAGAAATTCAAAAGGTCAAAAAATGGAGGAACTGTATGTTCCTTTTCCTGCAAGTTTCAATCCCCTTCTTATTTCAGCGTCAATCATCAGTGACTGCAAAATCCAATCTCCTAACAATGGCATTTCAATCCAACTATTCCCAATCCGACCACCAACCCACCGGCGCCGGCGACGACGAAGCGACCGCCAGAAACTACCTGAGCAGAAAGAAGGCCAAGAGACCACCAATGGCTTCCTCATCGGACTTCGAATCTCATCGTTCAACCACCGGCGCCACCGTTTGCAACCTCTCTCCCTCTCAAAAAGCTCGGATCACTCAACAGTTCGATCACTCCTTCATAGCTTGGATCTTCGGAAAAGACATCCGTCCATGGCAACTCGCCGGTCGCCTTCACCGTCATTTTCATCTCACCGAAGATGTGAATGTCTTCGAGCTTGGTCTCGGCTACTTTGTTCTCAAATTCTCTGAGACTGACTATTTAGCCCTGGAAGACCTTCCTTGGTCAATCCCTAATCTCTGCATCTACGCCTTTCCATGGACTCCCGATTTCAAACCCTCCGAGGCCATCAATTCCTCTGTTGATGTCTGGATCCGCCTCCGTGAGCTCTCCATCGAGTATTACGACGAGGAAGTTCTGCAACAAATTGCGGAGACCATCGGCGGCGTTCTTGTGAAGATCGATCCAGTAACGAAAGATCGCAGGAAATGTAAGTTCGCTCGTATCTGTATTAGAGTAAATTTGTGCGATCCCCTTCCATCGATGATCAAACTTGGTAGAATTCAACAGGAAATTGAGTATGAGGGTTTTGATTTGTTGTGCCTCAAGTGTAGTCGTCTTGGTGATTTGAAACATGATTGTTTGAATTTGAGTAGTCCTTCTGGTTCTTCTGGATTAGATCCCCATAGAGATAGACCCCACCCCCATGGAACTTGTCCTTTTAAGGAAATTGGCTCGAGTTCAAGCTCGAAGCAGCCGTTGATTCCTTCTGAATCTTCACCAGCATCAGCTTTGGGATCCAGATTCCGAATTCTTGAAAATGCCCCGATGCTTGATTTGAAATTGAATGACCGTCCAAGCCTTGCAATTGGTGAAAGTGAAAAAGCAGGTAGAAGTATAAGAATAAATTCTCCAGATGTTCCTGTGAAGACTGAAGCTGTTGCAAAACAAAAGGGGAAATGTGGAATCTCTGTCTCTGTTCAACCATTGCCCAACTTGCCAAAAGAATCTTCAACAATTACCATTAAAGCTCCTGAGTTAAAACTTGTAGCCCCTTCTGTTGTTGAAGATAACTTCATGGCTGCAAAAACCAGCAACCCCACCTTGATTGCAGACCATAATAACCATCCACAACCACAACCACCATCACCCACCGCAAGCATTCCATCCCTACAACCATGTCCTGCTTCGGAGGCTAGCCTCAAGTTCCATTCGGCTGTGATCGTACGCTCAACAAGAATGAAAGAGATAGCCAACACACCATCTAAAGAGATCAATGTCGATAGTTGTCCCACTGTTTACACCGTCAACCCAAAGAAGATCACAAGCCTTAAAATTTCTTTGTCAGAAGCACGAACAAGAACAACCACGGTACCGAACCAAAATCAGTATGCTATAGGCATTGTTCCGACTTTGAGAGGTGGAGACGAAGGTGGAGCTGGTTTGGAGGCAGTATCAGGATCAGAATCAAGTTCTAAAAAGATGTTGTGCTGGAAGTTTCATGGGACAGACAATGCCAAGCTAATGCGAGCATTGAAAGATCTGATTCAGCTACACGAGCCATCCATTGTGCTCATCTTTGGCACCAAGATCAGTGATGCTGATGCAGATCAGGTCGTGCGGGAGCTTGCTTTCTGTGGTTCGTACTGCAGAAAGCCTGATGGCTACAATGGTGGTGTTTGGCTGTTATTGTCCCGGCAAGATGTGCAAATTGAAGTCAACTCATACGACCCACAACAGGTTTCTGCATCGGTATATTTTGGTTCCAAAACCAATGTAACAGTGCTTAGTCCTTCGAATGTAGATACTGAAACATCATCAGTACCATGGGGACCGCCTTTCTTCTATACTTCGACGAACTGGATGAGTTCAGTGGCATACTGATGAGGGTAACTGGGAAAGTAAAAAAAGTATTAGATAGCATCTCCTTCGAGATCTATAATCCCAAGAATTGTATTGCTTATTGATTGCTTTTGTATCTTGATTTGCTGAGAATGGATTGAAAAACACCATCCATTTATGTGGGGGTGGGGGGGGGAAGATGGTAAATTATGGTGTGATGTTGTAACTTTGTTTCTGATATAGTGGATTATTGGAAGTGGATGTAGGCATTTACTGCTGAACCACTGTAAATCTCCTGCTCATTTCTTCTTCTCTCTTATCCTACATCTTCTTACATTGCATTATGCAGTTGACTGAGTTTTTGATATTCATAGGCATTTGCATAACGATCTTCAAGAAAATTTTGTTGTTCTTCTTGTGTGTTATCTCAGAAGGAGTTACCATTATAAAACAGGGCTTGTTTGATAACTGTTTTTTTTTTTATCTTCTTCGTTTCAGTCCAGTTATTTTTCTAATCCAATCATGAACATTCTAGATCTTGTTTGATAGCTATTTGATTTTTGTACTTTTTTTATTTGTTTGATTTTATATTTACATCCATTTATCTTTATTGATAGGTTTACACGTCTACTTGACTTAAATTCTGATTGGAGAGCTTAGTTGGTTAAATGTTGGTGATTTATTGATTAGCTCATAGCTAATTTATTTATTAAATTTAATTCAGTCTTTGTCAATTGGGGATTGGTTTTTGTTTGTAAGCTAAGCCTGACATTCCCTATGAAGAACGATGAAATTGAAACCCCAAGTGAAAATCTTTTGTTTTATCTAAAGCTAAGACCAAAAGTCAAACAAGTCATATCACTTCCCAGATGTGGGCTGGGCCTGCAAAGCCAACTTCATCATCTGGGTGAGGCCCAAATTCTTCATCTTCAATTCAACCTTGCAAGTTTTAGAAATAGAATATATTTGGGAAGAAGAACACACACCTAAAATGAAATTAGAAAAAACAAAAAAAAAAAAAAAAAAAAAAAAAAAGAGAGGAGAAAAAAAAAATAACTAAAACTTATAAAATTCTAATAGATGCAAAAGGAGAAGGGACTTATTTGAGGAGATTGGAATAATATGGTTGACGGTTAACAATCATTTAATGTAGTTGTCACTCTATGGCTGTCTCTAATAACTATTAAATGTAGGTTCAAAATTTGTATGCTCTCTAATAACTATTTGAGCTAAGTTTGAAATTTAGTTTATATTCTCTCGCACGTCTATCTAATAGTGTGTCAGTCACACTGTTCTAATATCTATAAATAATTTTTCAATAAATAATTTTTTCTAAAGAAGATGACGCAAGAAGTTGCAGCCATTTATGCCTCTAGTTTGGCACAAAATCTTCATTTTCCAGGCATCAACTTCACCTGTTGAATAATATATATCATAAAAATGTTCTAATCTTATCTTAAAAGCAAGTTAATTCAAGTATTTTCTTTTGTAATTTTTTTTCAGTTTTCAAAATGAGAGGAAGATTGTTGTGATCATTGTTTGAATGAGTTTTGAGTGTATTTGACTCGTAAAAATGAATAAATAAGATTTCATTTATTCATAGTTTTTTACATATTTAAAAATATAGAGAGCATTAATTTATTTCAATGTACTGTTTATTTGATTGATTTTATATTTTGAATCTATTTATTATTTCATTTTTAGTTCAATAATTATTGGAGTAAGAGATCAAATCATTAACATTTGAGATGATAATTGATGTCTTATCTATTGAAATATACTCGAATTGGTAGATCTATTTATATTTATTGATAGGTTCAAATGTTTATGTGACTTTAATTCTGATTTGAGTAAGTAATTTATTAATAAGTTCATGGCTAATTGTTTTTTATTTAATTTTTACAAGGGATTTTTCTCAAAAAAAAAATTGACAAAGGGGTCACTTTTACCACATATTAAAATTTTTAATTCAATTTAAAAGTGGATGCACAAAATATTATAGTGGTGCCAAGTACTAACTCCTAGGTAGCCATGTCCTTGTCAATTGAATTAAAAATTGGAGGGAGGGTTGACCTTTAACTATGGGGACCCACCTGACAATCTAGTCCTTGATGAAAATGGAAAAAAATCAATTTTTACCATAAACTTGGTAAGTTGCATCAATTTTTAACCTTGAACTTTCAATTTCATCAATTTTAATTTTAAACTTGGCATATTGTATCAATTTTAACCATGAACTTTCAATTTCATCAATTTTAACCTCAAACTTGGCAGATTATATCAATTTTAACCTTAAACTTTCAATTTCATCAATTTAAACCTCAAACTTGAATAAATTTATCAATTTACACCATCGATTAAGTTTCCATTTCAATCACCATTGGAAAGATTTCTCACACATGCCCAAGCCACTTGTTGCTCTATGATATGTACTTGTTTGTTATTTTTTTAAAAAAAATAATTAAATCATTCCAATCGAGTCACCACAATCATGAAAACCACGAACTTGACTTTTGAAAATAGGACCCACACGAATACAAATGGACTCTTGTGCTCCCCTCGCCTTTGGTTTCGATACCAGTGATGACGAGTCCTGAAGAAGATCCAGGCGGTGAAATCATTAATGGCGATGATGGCCATGGTGATTTCGTCGACTTCATTGGCGAGGAGTTTGAGCTAGATTAAAATGCGAGAGAGAACAGAGAAGGCGGTGGTGGACAAAATGATGCCTATGAACACAATGAACTAGTCGTAGTCGACCCTTATCGGCCCCATCGACAGTCTTATAGAGGGTTAAAGTGACATCGATGCTAGAAAGGAAGGGGATAAAGATTTTGACGAGGGCGATTCCAAAAGCTCTACGTTCGTTGCGGCAGATGGATGACAAATCAAGCTCGAGATCGACAATAAATTTAAAAAAAAATCAATATTGGTGACCAATTCAAGAATTGGAGTACTCCATTGAGAAAAAATATGGTGCAAATAAGCTTTGTTTCTACTAAAAGATAATGAATTGACTAGAATCCTGCCTTAAAATTAAAAACCCTTAATTAATAAAATGAAAAAAACAGTAGAATCAAAGAAGATAAAAAGTGAAAAAAAAAATCATGCTCTAAAATTGAAAAACATTATGGCGAGTCTACTCCAATTTTCTTCAGCAATTTTATTTTTTAAAAAAAATAACAAATATGTATTTGTTATAGAGCAACATGTGGCTTTGGACATGTATGAGAAACCTTCCTAATGGATATTGAAACGGAAACTTAACTAAGGGTGTAAATTGATACATTCATTCAAGTTTGAGGTTAAAATTGATGAAATTAAAGGTTCATGGTTAAAATTGATACAATCTGCTAAGTTTGAGTTTAAATTGATGAAATTGAAAGTTTAGGGTTAAAATTGATATAATCTGCCAAGTTTGAGGTTTAAATTAATGAAATTAAAAGTCCAGAGTTAAAATTGATACAATCTATCAAGTTTAGTCAAAAATGATTTTTTTTTTCTATGAAAATCTTTTGTTTTCTCTAAGCTTAGACCAAAAGTCAAACAATTCATATAGAGAAATTCTCCATTTCACTTCCCAGAAGTGGGCTGGGCCTACAAAGCCCACTTGATCATCTTCCTCAGGCCCAATTTTTCTTCATCTTCAATTCAACCATGCAAGTTCTAGAAAGAAATCACATATGGGAAGGAGAGAAACACACACCTAAAATGAAATTAGAAAAAAAAGAAAAGCACACCAAAGCTTTTTGAACTCTTTTTCTTTTTCCTATTGTTGTTGCTATAATTCTGGTAGAATGCAAAAAGAGGAGATATCATTAGAGGAGGCTAGAATAATGTGGTTAGTGGTTAAAAATTATTTAATGTAGTCGTCACAATGTGGCTGCTCCTAATAACTATTCGATGCAGGTTCAAAATTTGTTTGCTTCATTTGTTTTTTACTTTTTTTCTTTTTAAGTTCAACAACATCTAGGGTAGAAAATTTTAACTTCTGACCTCTTGGTCGAAAATATATGTGTTAACAAATTTAATTAGCTATGCTCAAGTGAACCATTTTCACACAAAATCTTCATTTTTATTCCATCAATTTCACTTAGTAAATAATATATCTTTAAAATGCTCTAACCATATCTTAATGCAAGATATCTTTCTTTTATATCTCTATTTCTTATGTTCCTTTTCTTTTTGTAATCAATAAGTATGCTCGAAAAAATATATATATATATATATTATTAACCACGTAAATGCCATGTTAATCGCTCAATTGTAGATTAATCCACATCAATTTATTATTAATTTTCTGTGAATGTAGTATCCTTAGTTAGTGGTAGAGCGGATTAGATTTTTTTTTTTTTTTTTTTTTGAGTCAGAGCGGATTAGAATTAATAACTTACTAAAAATTTAAAATTAATTAATTATATATTGAAACAAATCGTATGGTGTAAATGTAATCCTTCAAACAATTTTTTTTTTTTTAATGTAATCCTTCAAATCATCTCAGATATATTTTTTTAATACTAAAAAAAAACCCTTTGATTTCCAATATGACACCAAAAAAAAAAATGGAGTGATGGTTAAAAATTCTAATGGCAAAACTATGCTAACGGCACAACATGTTCAAAAATTGTTTGAACCTGTGGAACTCGCTGAAGCCTTAGCTCTAGCTTTTGGTGCTAAAACAGTTCTTGAGGCGAGACTTCAATCATTATGGGTTGAAACAGATTTGTTACTTATGTGGAAACTTCTTGAAGGGAGTGAACGATTCAATAATGAGGTACAACTTATAGTTAATGAAATTCGCTCTTATCACCAACAAGGACTTGTTAGAGGCTTCATTTTTGTCCCAAGATATTGCAACACAGTGGCTCATATTCTTGCTAACCATGCGAGAAAGAACAATTTTGTTGGCATTTGGATAGAAGAACATCCTTTATGGGTGGTTCAAGGCGGTTTTAAGGGATTTTTTTCCCTTTAATTCGTTTTGTTTTTCCTTATTTGTACTCAAAAAAAAAAAAAAAAGAAAAAGTGACAATATACATTTAAGAAAACATAAGGTCAAAAGTGGAAAATTGAAATATGTAAAGGATAATTACTTTAATTCGTTTTGTTTTTCCTTCTTTGTACTCAAAAAAAAAAAAAGAAAAGAAAAAGTGACAATATACATTTAAGAAAACATAAGGTCAAAAGTGGAAAATTGAAATATGTAAAGGATAATTACAAAACATGGCACAAACAGCTCAGCTACTCTTTAACTAAACTACTTTTACGACCAATTCAGTTCTTAGCCTATTATTTAGAAATAAATTTTATTCTTTTTCTAATCTTAAGACTTTGCTAAACTAAGTAGTATAAGTTAATCTTAAATTTTTAATTTCATTAAATCGAAAGTAACCTTTGAATGTAATGCTTTTTTTTTTCATCTAAAGGATTTTTTTAGTTCAATACTCGTAAAGTTTATAAATTATAAGTTTAGTTTCTGAACTTTCAAAATTGTGTCTATTTTGTTCATAAACTTTTAAAAGTATCTAATAGGTTCTTGAACTGTCAATTTTGTGTCTAATAAGTCTTTGAACTTTAAAAATGTCCAATTGCACCATCAACTTTCAATTTTGTGTCTAATAAATCTCTGATATATGCAATATTTTTAAAAAATAAATGATCTATTAGATATAAAAATTGAATTTTGTCTAATTGGACTTTAAACATTAAGTTTTGTGTCTAATAGGTTCATGAATTTTAAAAAGCGCCAAGTTCAAGGGACTATCAGACATTTTGAAAGTTTAAGGACCAAATAGACCCAAATGTCAAAGTCCATGGACCTATTAGAAACTTTTTAAAATTCAAGAATCAAATAGACACAAATCTAAAAGTTTAGGGACTAAACGTGTAATTTAACTTTAAGTTTATCACTAGCTAAAAAAAATGTTAAAACAAATACTAAAAAATTAGAGATTAAAAAGGATAAAGAGGATAAGCCTTACAAAATTCTTAAAAAGAAAACAAAACAAATACCAAGGATAATAAAACAACAAATGGATAATTTGGAGTAACTTAGAGTTAAGCCTTTATTATTATTATTTTGAGTAATTCATCATTTGGGCGTTGGGGGACTTTATTATTATTTTTATTACATAAATACCTTACAGGAATATTCTGGGTATTATAAATTAAAAAAAAAAAAAATACACGTATATTCAAGAATGAAAAGAGACCTTCCGCACGCATCCTAAATTTCTGTGCAAATGCAATAGAACATTCGCCCGCAACATATTTCTCAAAATCACATCGAAACTTCTATAGATTCAAAAAGTCAAAGATGGAAGAGGATTTCTGTCTCTCTTTTTCTATAAATTTCAATGCAGTTCCTCGACATGTCAATCCTCTTCCACTGCAAAATCCAATCCCCATTTTATGGCGGTTCAATCCAAACATTCCCATTCCGGCCGCCAAATCACCGCCGCCGGCGACGACGAAGCGGCCACCAGTAGCAGGAAGAAGAACAAGAGACCAATTACTTCCTCGTCCGACTTCAAATCCCATCATCCATCCACCGGCGCCACCGTCTGTAACCTCACTCCCTCTCAAACAGCTCGGATCACTCAACAGTTCGATCAGTCTCTCATAGCTTGGGTCGTCGGCAAGAAGATCCATCCACGGCAACTCGCCGTTCGCCTTCGCCATAATCTTCATCTCGCCGGAGATTTGGACGTCTTCGACCTAGGGCTCGGCTTTTTCGTGCTCAAATTCTCCAACGCTTCAGACTACTACGAAGCCCTCGAAGAGCGTCCTTGGTCGATTTCTCACCTTTGCGTCTATGTATTTCCATGGATTCCCAATTTCAAGCCCTCGGAGGCCTCGATTCCTTTCGTTGATGTCTGGATTCGGCTCCCGGAGCTCAGCATCGAGTATTACGACAAGGAGGTTTTGGAGCGAATTGCGGAAACCATCGGCGGCCGTCTCATGAAGATCGATCCGGTAACTGAAAGACGAGAGAAATGTATGTTTGCTCGTATCTGTATTAGGATAAATTTATGTCATCCTCTTAATTTGAGTATCCAATTTGGGCGAAATCGGCAGGAAATTGTGTATGAGGGTTTGGATTCGTTGTGCCCTGTCTGTAGATGTGTTGATGATCTGAAACATGATTGTTTGAGTAACCCTTCTGGTTCTACTGGGTTTGATCCCCATCACCACAGAGCTCGTCCATTGCAGGCAATTGGCTCGATTTCGAGTTCGAATTCGAATTTGAAGAAGCCGTTGATTCCTTCTGAACCTTTACCAGAATCAGCTTGGGGATTCAGATTTCAAGTTCTTGAAGAAGAGCCATTGCTGGAGTTGAAATTGAATGAAGGGCCAAGCCTTCCAATTGGTGAATTTGATAAAGCAGTAAATTCTGCAGATGTTCCTGTGAAGGCTGAAGCAGTTGCAAAGCAAAAGGGGAAATGTGGAGTCTCTGTCTCTGTTCAAACATTGCCCAACTTGCCAAAAGAATCTTCAAGAATAGCCATGAAAGCTCCTGAGTTAAAACAGACCAATTTGATTCAATCTGTGCCTTTAGCTCCTTCTGTTGTTGAAGATCAGTTCAAGGCTGCAAAAACCAGTAGCCCCACAACGCTTGCAGTCCATAACAATGAACCTCAACCATCATCATTGGCTGTTAAAAGCATTGCTTCCCTGCAACCATGTCCTGTTTCAGAGGCTGGCCTCACGTTCTATTCGACTGGGATCCAATGCTCGACAAGAAAGAAAGAGATAACCAACACACCAGCTAAAGAAATCGGTGTCCATAGTTGCCCCACTGTTTACACAATCGACCCAACAATCACAAGCCTTGCAATTACTCTGTCAGAAGTGGCAACAACCATGGTATCAAGCCAAAATCAGTATACTATCTACTTTGTTCCAACATCGAGAGGTGGAGACAAGTGTGGAGTTGGTTCGGAGGCAGTACCTGTATCAGAATCATGTTCTAAGATGTTGTGCTGGAATTTTTGTGGGACAGACAAGGCGAAGCTAATGCGAGCATTGAAAGATCTGATTCAACTACACGAGCCATCCATTGTGCTGATCTTTGGCACCAAGATCAGTGGTGCTGATGCAGATTGGGTTGTTCGGGAGCTCTCTTTTGACGGTTCATATTGTAGAAAGCCTGATGGCTACAATGGTGGTGTTTGGCTGTTATTGTCCCGGCAAGACGTGCAAATTGAAGTCAGTTCCTGCAGCCCACAGCAGGTTTCTGCATCGGTACTTTTCAATTCTAAAACCAATAAATCAGTGCTAGGCCTTTTGAATGCAGATACCGGAACATCTCCGCAACCGTGGGGACAGACTTTCTTCTATGCTTCGATGGCATGCTGATGCGAGAAGGTAAAGAAGCATTGGACACCATCTTCTTAGATCTAAAATACAGAGAATTTTAGGTACTTTTTGTTCGTTAGAATGGCTTGAAAGATAGTGACTTGGGAAGTTTCTGCATTTGTGTTTGGTGGTGGGGAGGGGGGATGATTGAGAACTGTAGATTATGATGTGATGAAAGTTTCTGATATAATGGATTATTGGATTCTGTTGGTTTAGTGGATGTAGGCATTTACTGCTGAACCACTTTAAATCTTGTGCCCATTTGTTCTTCTCTCTCAAGTCTTTTTACATTCCATTGCTTTAGATGACCTAGTTTTTGATCTTCAAAGGCATTTGCTTAATGATCTTCAAGAAAAATTGTTGTTTTTCTTGTGGTTTTTTTTTTTCCTTCCTCTTCATTACATAAGGGGGTTACCACAACAAAACATGATTCTCTCTTGAACATTTATTGCTAAGGAAAATGTTAAGAGAACTTGAGAGATCAAATGTTAGACCCTTTTATTTGTTGTTTTTTTATTTTTCCCTTTCAGTTTAGAGTCATTTTTCTAATCCAATCTTGAATATCCCAATGATTCACTTTATTCCTTCAACGTGTTAGATCTTTTCATTTCTTTCTTTTTGGTATCTTCTTAGAAATCATTATAAATTAAATCTTCCTTTTTCTAGAGTCAAAGATGTGATAGTTTGACTTTGCCAGTTTAATGACGTGACCCACTTCAAATATGGCAAGTTTGGTAGAGCACACTACAACGACTATTTGACGTAGATTTTTCTCATGGTTTTGTCTCTTAACTCTTTAAGTGGCGTTTGGAGCACTATTTTGAAATTAGAATCCTTGCGATCGGAATTTAGGGTTTGTTCTGGAGGGTTTGAAAGTTTGAGAATCAGAAAATAATGGTTGGAATGTGGTATTTTGAAGCTTGAGAATCAAAAAACGGTATTTAGAGTGTCATGTTTAAAACCATTGGACTGTGTTTCAAATTCATTAGATTTTGAACATAGTGGCCCAAACAACATTTTGGGTTTGAATGGTTATCCAAACCCAACGCAATTTTGAACACAGTCTCAAGGAAGCTAACATCAAATTTTTCTATCAATTGAGATTGATTAATGAATAGTTTAAATGTGGAATTTGGTAAATCATCTATAATTTGAAGAATTAAATAACCTTTATCTATGCAATCAATATTACCCTCTCTTTAAATGATATCAACATTTTAAGGGGAAAATACCTATTTTTTTTAGATGACTGTTTAAAGAGAGACTTAACGGTCATTTTTCTATGTAAATAAAAAAAAAACTATTTAAAGAGAAACTACTATATATATATATATATGGAGAATCAAACATTCAACCTATAAAAGAAATTAAGAATACATACATACGATAAAGAGTAAATATTTACAACAATATCAATAAACTAATACAAATATTTATATGGTTAAATTACAAATTTTAGCCCCTAAACTTTTGAATTTTTTAAAATTTACAGATCTATCAAACACAAAATTGAAAATTTAGGGGCTATTTGGGGTGTGGGTTATAATAACCTGTAGAGTACTCTGCACCCCAAACACATATTATTATAACTCCAGACTAAATAACTCTGCATTTTAAACAATATTATATAATTTCACAGACTATTATAACTCATGTTTTTATAACTCACTCAGTGCCCCAAACAGCCCCTTAGGGTTCCATTAATCATGACATTTAAATTTATATCTAATAGATCAATTAACTTTTAAAAAAAATTAAATTTATTAGTGACCTATTAGACACAAAATTGAAAGTTTAGAGACCAAATAGATACAAATCTAAAAGTTTGGGTACTAACTTATAATTTAACATATTTATAAAAATATCAATCAAACAAATATGAAATAATGAAGAATGATATGAGAAAAATGGTATTGTAAAAAAATGAGATCGAGAATTGGAAAACCTTAATGTATTTTAGATAGATAAACTAAAAATCAAATCAACTAATAAAATTTAAAGTGAAATAAATGTGAAATATCAAAAAGAAAAATATTATAATTCATTAAATCAAACATATTAGGAAAGAATCTATTCATATTTCATTTAAAAGAAAATTGTGATCATGAAAGGGGCAATAAAAAATATATATAAAAATCCATGTCTGTAAATATTTTACCGTGCAGGATAGATTTGTAAATATATAGTTAAAACAGTATACATAAGACCATTTCTAAAGAGGACTACTAATATCTTGATTAATTGAGGGTTAAATTATCAAAAATATCCCTTAACTATGGGGTTGGTTTCAATTATACCCCTCAACTTTAAAAAGTTTCGTTTTAACTCTTAAACTTTGAAGTTTGTTTCAAAACAACCCTTGAAAGCTTTTTTTTGTTAAATTCATGGATGGAAAATGATGTTTTTGCATTTGATTTGTTACTTATGTGAACATATTTGAACATATACGTTGAAAAAAAATCAAAATATATGCAAATACGTCATTTTTCGTCCATAAATTTAACCAAAAAAAAACTTTCAAGGCTTGTTTTGAAACAAATTTCAAAGTTCAAGGGTTAAAATGAAACTTTTCAAAGTTTAGGGGTATAATTGAAACCAATCTCATAGTTCAAGGGTATTTTTGATAATTTAACCTTTATTGAACTATAACTAGATTGGTTACTATAATTATAATTATTTTTTAAAAAACATTTGTTTGTAAAAAATTTAATAAATAAAATGATGACATGTTTGAAAGTGATTTTGACCTGACTAAAGTCACTTTTATTTTAAAATGCGATATTTGGCAATGATTCATTAGAGTCTATTAGTAAGCAACCCATATTATATTTCTTATTTTAAGATTTAAGATAAAAATTTTGATAAATATACTATTTCATCTTATATACTCGTTTTATTTTTATTTAAAATTAAAACATTTATAGCATAATGCATTACAAATTATATAATAGTGTAAAATAGTAATTATACAAAAGTTATAACATAAAATATCTTAGTTAATTAATTGATAATATTTGATATTCAACTGAATATTAGTTATTAAATATCACTATTTTAATTGTTTGTGAATATATTACTACACATTTTGAACAATTTTTTAAATTAGGATTTAATTTCTAATCCTTCTACTAAACGCATATCTAAAAACATTGATAAGATAGAATATAATTATAGGATTTAATTTCTAATTCTTCTACTAAATACATATTTAAAAGCATAGATAACATAGAATATAATTATGTTTTCATTGAATCCCTCGTTTTCAAATCTTTATTTTTAGATCACTTGCCAAATACAATCTAAATGATTTTGGAAAAATTCAAAGATACTTTAATGATTTCAGATCAATCACTTAGAAGGTATTTTTTCAAGTGATTTTTTGTCAAATATTAATGGGAGATTGGTTTTTAAAAAGGGTCATCGTTGTAAATTTCAATTCTGTCTCTCTAACTTTGACAAAAAAAATTATTGTATTTGCTCTCTCTAACTTTTTCTCTTTTAAACTTTCTATTATCTCTCTCAAATTTGTATACGCCTCGCTAAGTTAATCTCTCTCTAATATTTTTGTCTCTCTCTAACTTTCCTCTCTTCTAAGATTTTTTTTTATATCTCTGGCTCTTTTTCCTTCTCTATTTTTTTTATCCCTCTCTTTAATTTTTATCTCCATCTAACTTTTTTTTTTGTCTCTTTCTAGCTTTTTTTGGTCTCTATTGATGCCCAAATTCATGCAAAGTAATGCACCTGATCTACCCATGATTCAATTATATTTTAAGGGAGAAAGAGGTGGCCTGCAAAATTAAGAAAACTACACATCAATGTGGTGCTTGCCACACACACTCTGATGCTTAAGTCAAAGAATTAAAAGTGTAGCAAGCTTTAGATTTAGAGAATGATGTTTGAGTTTCCTTCAATAGAGTCTTCATAATTTATTTATATGAGGATAACCTGAGTTCTCTTTCCCTCTCCCGAATAGAATTAGGTTAAGGTTGAACTGGCATCTTTCAAGGTTCATTAGGTCGTGGGTGTGCGAAGTACAGCCCACACGTGCTCAGCTCGACTCGGGTCGAGGCAAGCTTTTGGGCCTTTTGGCCCACTAGCTTCTTTGTTCGGGCTCAATTTTGCCCCGAGTTTTGCATGAATCCCAATTTGACCCTAGTTGTCCTCTTTCCCTTTGAGTTTAATCATATTGTCTAAATTTACCCATAACAGTCTCTAAAGATTTTTAACTCCTCTCTCTAAAATTTTTGTATCCCTCTCTTTAACTTTTTTTTCCCTCTAAAATGTTTTGTATCTCTCTAAACTATTGATTTCTCATTCAATTTTTCTCTTTCTATTTTATTTTCTCTAGCTTAGTTTGGGATTGTTGTAGTTTTTGATATCATTGTTGTCAACTTTGCTTTTAAAAAATCAACTGACATATGAAGTAAATTAATGTTTAGTCAATTTTAAATTAAAACATGAAAAAGTCAAGTTACTAATGACCAAAATAAACTTATATTTCAATTTTTGCATGAACTTGTATTAATGTTTAACTCCAAATTTTTTTATAAGATAATTAGGTAAAATTTTATATAATTTAAATTACAAATTATATTTTCTTTACTTTAAATAATTTGATAAAAATATCAAGAAAAACAATTGTTATAAAAAAAATTGTTCCAAACAAATTTTAATTTTAATTTAAATATAAAAAAGTAAGAAAAATAAATTAGAATCAACAAATTGAATTTAAAAATAAAAAATTTTGAATTCTTAGCCAAATTCCAAAAACAAAAATAAAATTTTGAAAACTACTTTTTTAAGTTTTCAAAACTTGGCTTTGTTTTTGAAAACATAGGTAAAAAGTAGATAACAAAACACGAAAATCCAAAGGTGAAATTAGTATTTATAGGCTTAGTTTTCAAAAACCAAAAATTAAAAATCAATTGCTTATTAAACAGGACCTAAACAATCAGTTTTACCAAATACAAAAAAATGGTTAAAATTTTCCAACAATTACTTTTAGGGTCTTCAAAAGCAATCCCAAACGGGACCTCTATCTAATTTTCTTTATCTCTAAATTTTTTTCAACCTTCTCTTTCTAAATTTTTTTTCTTTGTATTAAATATTTATCCTTCTCTGTCTCTAACGTTTTTCTTTCTCCCTTATATTTTTATCACTCCCTCTCTAACTTTTTTTTCTCTTTATAATAATTTGCCTCTCGCTCTTTTAATTTTTTTTCTCTTAAATGTAATGCTCTTTTTAGTAATTTGGAGATTCTAAAATCAATATAAAAAATAAACATTAATCATTCAAAAACACTTTTAATCATATCAAAATCACTTTTAAAATTGTGGAAACCAAACATTAAAATAATTTATAATTAAACACTTTTTACAACAGTAATAATTAAATCATTTTGTCTAGAAATAACTATTCTAAAATCATTCCCAAACATGCCCTACTCATTTAAATTTTAGAATTTTCCTTTTTTAAAAAAATAATTAAATTTTGCAATGCTCTATTGTATGGACAGAGCCCACAGAAGAGTGGCCTGCCAATTTTACATAAGAAAAGCCCACCTCTTAAATGCAAGTGGTCTTGGCCCCAATTTAATTGACCCTCACCCAAGGGAATGGTGGAAGCTTCTCTTTTCATTTACAAAGTAAGAAATATATTAGATTATAAATTTAGTATTAACCCTTAAAAAATATTAAAAGTTTCAATTAAGTCCTCAAAGGATCATGATTCTACTTAATAGGTATGGAGATGAAAGATGGCATAAATTTCACCAACAAATGAAATTTTTGGCTTAAGTTTAAATTTAACTGCAAAATGCAATGAAATAAGAAAAAATTGTGAGTGAAGAAATAAAATAGTACAAAATTAAAATTAAAATTATCGTTAGTCAATTTTAACCTTAAACTTTTAATATTATTCAGCTAAACTCAAAATTCAACAAGTAGTGCAGTTAATACTTCCTCAAAGTTAAATAAAATAATGTTTCATGAACAACCAATAAATTCAACATACAAAAAAAAAAAATTAAAATCAAGCTATAAAAATACTTGTATCAAACAAGAAAACACTCAAAACTAGCAACAAAGGAAAGTAGATAAAAAAGAAAGCTCAAACCTAACAATAAAATATCAAAACCAAACTTAAAAAAACATTCAACACGACTAAAAAAAATCAATTCCTACACAAAATAGTATGATCCAACCACAACAATGCTCCTAACAAGTCACAAATCTTTATAAAAATGTGAAAAAAAGATTAATTAATGGTATCAATTTCACCACCTATCCAATTAGAAATTGAAGTCGATAAAACTACACCAAGGATACAAGTAAAAAATAAAATAAAGAACAAATAAAATTTTCCTTAAAAGAGAGAGAGAAATTGTATAATGTATTTTAAGTTTGAAATATGTGAAATATAAGAATCCTATAGGGGAAAAAAAAAAGACAGAGAGAGAGACAGAAGTATACCCCATCAAAGATCCTCTTTCCAAACGTAGCCATCATTATTTATTCGGTCCCCTCTCTGTGACACTCTCACTATATACACATATTTACATTTATATTTATATTTATATTCATATTTATATATTGTTTTTTCCTTCTTTATTCTATCAAACCCAAATTTAGGCACCTTCATTTATAACTTAATTTTACCAAGCACAAGATCAAGGACCAACCCAATTTTAAGCAAACAAAAATTGCACTTATTATTTCTTATATTTTTTTCATCAAAATGTCCAAATTCAGTTGAAACAAATATTTAGACATATGTGACGAGAAGTCAATACTCACAAAAGTGATATCACCCCGTTATAAAAATGTTTATATTTAACTTAATAATTTCATAAATGATTCAAATTTAGTGGTGGGTTTGAATGAAAAATGGGGTTTGTTTTTTTTTTTTTTTTTTTTTTTGGGAGAGATGAGACCAAAACCAAGAAAATAAAGGTTGGTTGGGGACATGAATGTCTTTGAGAAACAAAGCCACTCATCCACATGTGCCTTTCCCTCCTCTCTTGTCTTTTTGAACCCTCCCTTTCCCCTTCTCTCTCATCTCTCTCTCTAAAATATATTTCACTTTTCTTTCTAAAACATATTTCCCTTCTATGCATTTGCAAAAATATCTCCCTATCTACCATAAATTAATTTCCCTCTTCCATTCACTACTTGTCAATATAGAGGAGAGCAAAAGTTTTATTTTTTATATTTTATTTTTTTTTTAAGAAAGGAGAGTATAAGTTTATTAGAAAATAGTTGGTAACTCCGAGTTATGTAACACTTTTGTACCATGCCAAAGCACATATTACATTTTAATGGTCAATAGTTCAACGTCTCACTCCCATATTTACCTTACAACTGATTTCGGAGATACTCCACATTTGTTGTACTAAAAAAATAGTTCGATTTGTACATACTAAAGTTAGTTATGAAATTAATATATTGTATATGAGTGAGTTAATTTCTAACTTCATCTCAAAAAAATTTACTTTATATTTAAACTTAAGTGATACTTTATATTATACTATTTAAAAGATTCACTTCTCATTTTGGTGAATAAACTTCTAGGTCAAACTAGACTTTTAAAATGTCTATTTTAACATTTAAACTTTAAAAGAAATGACTATTTTATTTTATTTTATTTTATTATTCTATCACTCAATATAGTTGTCCAACTAATACTTGTTTCAAGTAGCCTAGGTCCTATGTGATTTTAATACACACCCAAGTTAGCATTTTAACACACATGTTCGAAGATAATTAGCAAGAACCAAAAATGTCTTTAAAAAAACTCATCGACTAAAATAAATATTTTAAAATCTCAATTACCAAAATTATATTAAAAGTTCATGGACAAAAACTAAAATTTAAACTTATTCAAAATAGTAAATGAAAAAAAAAATTGTGTGCAAATAAACTCAATTTATTCTGAAAAGCAAACTCAATTTAATTTAGTCCTCTAGAAAATTAGCTGTTACCTATTTCCTAATATTACAAAATTGACCTTGTTGTGTTGTGTCTTTTCCTCCCCTGCTCCCTTGCATGCCAGTTGCTTTAATACCTGTTATTTTTTCCATCATCATTACCTTCCCAATTTAATAATCCAACAAAATTCATGGAAATAAGAAAAAGAAAAAAGAAAAAAGAAAAATCTTATAAAGGGGTTAGTTGGTAATGTGGGGCCAGCCCATAAAGAGGTCATTTTTTTGATAGACTTATGAGTTGGCTTTGTTAAAAAGTTAATGTGATGTGTGAATTATTGTATAATTCATATTACAAAAATTATAATATGTATATTTATATATAGAGCAATCATTCCATTGGAAAAGCCTCATTATAAAGGGGAAAGAAGACAAAGTTCTCAAAAGGAAATTTACCCTTTGATGAAATCTTAAGAATGGGGTAAATTTAAAATGTCACCTTCTTATTTTTACCCAAGGGGTTAATTAAACAATTAACTCTTTTAACAACATTCTCGATAGTATAATTTTAGATAATTCGCATTTCAATTCTACTTTTCAAAGATTCCCTATATAATATAGTAGTTTCCACTCTAAGAAGTCTAAAAACGAGCTTATTTTTATCCAATAGATTAATTAAATAACTCACTCTTTTAACAATATTAGTTAAAACAAACAATTTGATCTCAACGCGCTAAATCTTATTCGTTAACCACCTAACTCTAGTATATCAAGTTTTTTCCATATATAGTAGTTTCCATTCTAAGTAGTCTAAAGACGGACTTATTTATGACTGAATTGATTATTCAACATTAAAAACATTTATTACTGGACAGAAGACATACGTAACGTTAATGAAGATATTAGAATCTTGTCACATGTTTATATTACACAATCTAACACATACGTTTAAAGACATTTTGGATAACCAGAATGAAGCTCGATGATAATGATTTGAACGACATATTAATTAAATTATAGCATTTTTTACATGTATATAACACAAAGTTAATCTAATGATTGAATAAAGGATATATAATATAGTGTAAAGAAAATAGAAAGAGACGTTTATAGGAGGATGGGCCATGTTTGGAGTGCGAATACACTGGAAGTGAGATTGAATTATAGCTTTCCAAATTCATTTGGTTTTTTTTTTTTTTTTTTTTTTTGAAAGTAATTCATTTGGAATTCATTTCCTTTCTCACTCATGAATTTATTCATTCCCAAACGTGTCTTCCATACCCCATTTTTCTCTCTCTTCATTTCTTTATTATCGATCTCAAAAAAGAAAGGAAATTTTTTTTTATTATTTTTAAATTTTTTTTTTTACTAATGGGAAAGGGCTCCGCGTGAAAAACATGCAAAGGTTATTATTATAATCATAGTTTTTTTTAACCGTCCATGCAATTTTCAGTTTCTTTATTACTTAATTGATTTCTTTGGCTACCCAATGGATGATTTTTTATATTATTATTTAATTACTTGATTATAGTATGCAATGTATCTATTTTTTGTTTTTTTTATTAAAAAATTAAAATTTTGCTAACATGTAAAAATTGAAGACCATTTTCATGTTTATTTTATCATCCTCAATGGTATTTTTTTTTTTAAGGTTTAAACCTTATTTTAGTCTTTGAATTTGTAAGTTTATTCTAGTTTAGTCTCTAAACTTTTAAAATGTCTATTTGAGTCTTTGAATTTTTAAATTTTTTCTTTTTTTGTTCTTGAACTTTTGAAATGTATATTTTAGACTCTGAACTTTTTAAAAAGTAACCATTTTAGTTCTTACCTTTATTTTATTTTTAACAAATTAATGACATAACTTTGAGTATGTGTTTTAGTGAGTTGATATGAATATGATTTCAAGCCACATATGTTAGAGACAAGCATTGAACAATGAATAGAAAAATAATATAATAATGATCAAAATGATTTTTTTTTAAAGTTCAAGGGCTAAAATAGAGATTTTCAAAGTTCAAGGATCAAATAGAACAAATTTGAAGCTCAAAAACCTGCATTAAAAAAAAAAAAAAAAAAGCTCAAAGACCAAAATAGAACGAACAAACTTGAAAGTTGAGGGGCTAAAGTGAGATTTAAACATTTTTTAATCTTATACATATTCTAGAAAAACACCTTTAAGACTATAGTCAATTTTTAGAATTTTATTTTTAATTTTTGATATTTGATTGAGAGTTTAAAATGTGTTTAAAAAGTAAAAATTTAGATAAATAAATTATTAATTTATTTTTTGGAAACGAAAAAATTGGATGGTAAGTAAATAATAAACTACATCATTGCAGGATCAAACTCTACACCATGGTGTGGTAAGACAAGCGCTAAGCAACTGTGCCATGTAGGTGTTTGATAGATAAATAAATCATTAGTAAATATACTTAATTTCTAGAAATATATAAATCAATAAGAAAAATATTATTGACCTTCTTTGAATTCAACCTAGTACTAAGTTTGACATCTATCACAAACAAGATTTATCCTTTGAATACCTAAAAAACGTCCCTTGTCCTCATCCTCGTCCGACCGAAGGTGCAATCATATATATGTTGACCACTATCTTTTGCCACACAACTTTAAAATGTCTTCAGTTACCACTCCTCACAATGTTCAACAAAACGTGTAACAAAAGTAAAGAAACTTAGGACCTTCAATTATTCTCAAATTACTAGCATCATATCACATAGACACTTCCGAACAACTACTATTGAAGGGGCAACAGACACTTTCAAATAACTACTATTGAAGGAGCAACTCACACTACAATAAGAGTTTTGTACACAAATTAAACATATGTTCTTTTAATCTTCCTTCTCTCATGAGCTTATTCAGGATCTAAAATAGGATTTTAATTTGACTATCAAAGCTTCTTCTTAAGTCAACACCATACTAGTATCTCTTTAAATATGCACTTTTTTCTCCTTTCTATTTGTAGGCAAAGATATCAAACATTTACAATTAAGTTTTGAGAATCTACAGCCACTTTATTTTTTAAATTTGGCAAATATTTATTAATATGTTTTAAAAGAATAGATTATAGAGTGGAGAAAATGATTGGAGGACAAATTTACATTTTCTAATAGAATAAAACAATTATCAAAAGGAGCTCTAAAATATCAAACGTTACTTTTTGCTTTTCCCAACTTTTCACTGTTTGTTACTTTCCTCAATACACAGCGTTTATAAACATAAACATCACGAAAAGGAAAAAAAAAATATATATATATATATATATATATAACAAAACTGCCAAAAAAAAAAAAAAACACGACACAAGAAAGCGAATTTTCATTTCTATTCATTTTTTTCTTAATCTTTTTTCTTTTAAAATTCCTTTTTTTTTCTTTTTTTATTAAATTAAACATGGAATCTTTAGCTCTCCTCCCAATCCTTCCCCACCATGATAAAAAAAAAATGTCTCTACTTTTATCAAGAAAAATGTTTCACCTTCTTTAATCAAAAGACAAAAAACAAAGGAATATAAATCAAGATTGGACCAAAAAAAGAAAAAAAAAAAAATATATATATATATATATATATATAATTTCAAAATTAACTTCCCATGTAGGAAATGGAAATCGAAACCGAGATAAGAATTGGGTTGTTGCTTGGAAGAGGAGAATGTGTCGAGCAGTGCCCAAGAGGGACATCGAAAAAGAAAAAAGAAAAAATTTAAAAAAAAAAAAAAGGATAAAAAAAAAGGGAAAAAAAAAAAAAGGATGGGCCAATTTTTGTTGTAGATCATAACTTTTATGAGGGAAAGGTAGGTGTGTTAATAATGGTGGTGGGAGACAGTGCGAGTTAACAATTGGAAGTAAATTTAAGGACACTTTTGCCTTTGTTTTGTAGGGTCAAATAGAGGGAAAAGATATTGAAAATCATCTATCAAAGTTCTGTCCATCTCATTTTCATTAGTCTGTGTCCCTAGCCATTGGCCATAAAGATATGTCAATTATACAACATACATATTTCCTCTATGCTTCGCGACCTATGATAATAGGTGTTGGAATAACAGACACCTTTCGTATCTGGCATGATATGTATTATGGATGTTCACGGGTCGAGTTTAATTGAGTCAAAAGACTTTTAGGACTTTTGAGTTAATTTAGCTAGATTAATGGACCCAACTCAACTAAATCATCATAAAAATATATAAAAATATTTGGGATGGTTGTTTTGAATTTTTGACGCTTGATGGAATATTTTGAGTAATCAACATTTTTAAACTTTCTTTAATATTTATAGCCTATTTTGAGCTTAAAGTTTGTGATGTGCTCTTTTTTATTTTACCCATATTATGTTTATAATTAAATGAACCTTTTTCTTTTCTTTTCTTTTATTTTGGAACTCCTAATTGCAAAAAGCCTATTTGACCCTTCTTTTACCCTTAAAGCCCCCACTTAATCATTTACTCATATATATATATTAATCTCTCTCTCTAGATTCACAACCACAAAGGCATTGATTTTTTTTAATGTGTCCCACTAGCTAGTTTACTTGTCTTTTTCAAATGCATGTATTTTATAAAAAATATCTCATTTACCCACTATAGCAATCAAACTTTATATTATATTTGATTCCTAATCTAGGCAGTAAATTTATAACTTTTTTCCAAACTACTTTCATTTGAAATAAGGTAAATTAATATATTGGTCTGCTTAAACTGAAATAGTTTAATTAACTAGGTTTGGACTCTAATGTCCTTTTTGATGTCTTGAACCTTTTATATATATATATATATATATATATATATGATAAAGTGAATCTCTCTCATTTTAATAACACTAACTAGTAACACGTACGATGCACATGAAAATTTTTAGTTTTATTTTGCAATATAAAAAATAAAGTCTCATGAATTTATTAAATATTACAAATAAAATAGCTAATTAAGATGTCTTAGAAAGATAATACAATAAATGAATAAATGACTACAGTATAAAAGAATTTAAATGTCACCCAAAAAAAAAGAATTTAAATGTAAATTTGATAAATGTATTGAAAAAATGAACAATAAATTATATTCCTAATCCAAAGTACTTGTTATTTGGTTGATCTTGAAACTCTAAAACCCATAAATTATCTATTTCATTTTTTTTCTATAAAAAAATCCCATAAAACAAATTAATAATAACATAAAGAGCTGAAATTTACTTTTAGGGATTTGAAATGATTTGAAAGTTAGCAAAATTATGTGATGTCATGATCAACATTAATAAGTCATGGTGAAGGGCAAGGGAAAAACAATTGGATTTGCTATACTTCTTTTAAATTTATTTTTAATTTAATGAAATGATTCGGTTAGTTAGATGTAGTAAGATTTGATATATTGACTGTGAGTTTTTTTAAGAAAGGTTTCAATATTTTTAATTGCATCAGGCAAAGAGGGGTACATAAAACTCAAATTAAAAAAATAGAGAAAAATATTTGGTTTTTCTTTTATTCTCTTTTTCATGAATTTTATTTTGAATGATATATTTATATTATGAATTTAGTTGTCAATATTTTATTTTACATTATACTTAAAATACAAATATGATTCTACATGTCAAACACTATAGAGAAAAATGTCCAAAAAAATTGAAAATTAGCAATTAAAAAATCCATTATAGCAAATAATGTAAAGAAAATGAAAATTAAATAAGTTTAAAATTGAAAATTAAAAAAAAAATGATAGATAACAGTACCTCTTAATTGAAAAAAATAAGTTTCTGAATTCTCAATCAAGATTTCAGTGTAACACAATTCAATGTTTCCCTTCTGAAAAAAGAAAACTTTTAATTTCCATTATTGTTTTTACCATGATCACTTGACATTTTGGTAGGAAAAAATAGAAAGTGTATGTATTTGGCAATCATGTTATTTTCTTTTTATCCATAGATCACACCTATATGATAGGTCAATTCATTGTGTAACCACCTCCACTCGAACAGTTATGTCTCATCTACATCTATTGCACCCATACATGTATACACTTGAAGAGTCATGTCTCGTCAACAGAAAGTAAAATGAAAATTCACTAAAAATATAAAGATAAAAGAGGAAGACAAAGATTCTCCTCCATAACATCTTTTAATATAGTATAGATTTGTCTATATTGAAAATTACTCAGGAAATCATTGATAAATTCCACACAATTTAACCAACTAAACACTTAAAAAAGAGTGCACTACTTCTTCTATAACACACAATATTGACTTATCGAATGACACTTGGAAACAAGTGTTTTTAAGTGTAGTACTTCTTTTTTAAACATTTTTTTGGGGAAGAAATACTAATTAAGTTATTCTAAAAACATTTTAAACTAAACTTCCTTTGAAGTATTTTAGAATTTTCAAAATTACTTTTTGATTATTTTACCAAATAAAATAAAAATGTGGATAACCGCTTCTAGTATGCTAAACACACGTTTAACCCTTTTAATAGTCATTATAAACTTACATTGAGGCTAGATTTAAGTAGTATTTTTACTTGGTCAAAATCACTTTTTCCATGTCCAAAGAGCATATATCCCTAAAAATCAATATGTTTAGCATTAAAGTGCTTTGTAAAAAAAAAAAAAAAAAAAACAACTTTTAGAGTATTTTTAGCTCGAGTGTTCAATTGAGAAAAGGCACTTCATAATAAATTTTAACAAACACTTAGATTAAAAGCACTTTCAATGCATGTTTGGACATGTCTTTCAAAAATACCTATTATGGATAACCATTTTTAAAATAAAAAAAAAGAATTGTAGTGTTTGAATTAAATTTTAGGGGAGTGGTAAGAAGTACTTTTTTATGAATTAGAAGCGCTTTTTAAAATTTTTTAATAATCAAAGGTGAATTGAAATTTTCTAAAAATACGTAAAAAGCACCCAAGTACAACATATGAAGCATTTAACTAACTTCATTCTAAAAGTAGTCATATATTAAGCATTTTCCTTAAAAATATATTTCTTAAGAGATATGTTTAAACACACGCTTAAAACTACGATATTTAAATCAAACATCAAAGTGATTTGTTAATAATGTAAAGGGTGAGTTTTGTACACCTTTCAATTTAAACACCATTAAGAAAAAATATTTTTTTTATAAAAATTGTTTTAATTAAAATTTATCGGTGTTTGTTTACATTTTCTTAAAGTAATTTTAATCACAAGTTATTTGCTTGCACTGCATCTAAATTAAAGTGATTCTACAATGCTAAAATACCATAAAATAATTCTATTCGAATCAATCACATTTTGAGCAATTAACTTTAAAGTAGTTCTTTGTAAAATGACTCTAAACCAATTTGATTATTTTAAAAATAATTTTTATTTATTATTAAATATTCTAATTTTTTTTTTAAAAAATAGCTATTCAAAATCATTTAAAAAGTTAATCCAAACATGTCTAAGTACTTTTTACTCAAATACTTATAATTGAACTACTTTTGTTAAAAAGTATCCCTTTCTAGAACCACACAGTCAAGTGGAAGGTTTTAAAAAATAAAAAGAGCAAAAAACTATTTTTCTTTTTTTTTTAAATAATATTTCATAATAAAAAAAAAAAGGGGGAAATTGATGTGTTGAAAAAAACAGAAACTGCGTATGAATGAAAAAATCCAAAAGATAGTAGGGATTCAAAAAACCAAAAGTCTCACGCGCCACAAAGCAGTGGGTGAGAACACGCGCAAAAGAGAGAGAAAATAAAAAGTTAATTAAATTTGTTTGTGTGTTGGGGATCGAGAGTGGAAAATTTAAAAAAAAAAAAAAAAAAGGTTTTGTAAAGAGAGAAGGAAACAATAAAAATAAACCTATTTAAAGCGAGAATTACGAAGTTGCCATTCTCAACAAAATGACCTGCCGACCAGGGACAGTATCTTTGTCCGACGTATCGCACTCAAAACTCTCACATTTTCTTTTTCTTTTTTCTTTTTTGATATTTAGAGGTCGTTTGATAACGTTTATGTTTCCTGTTTCTTATTCATGTTTTTTATTTTTCAAGAAACAGACATATTTGATAAACAATCATGTCTCTTATTTTTTTAAAAATGACAGATTTTGAGAAACTTCAAAAAGTAGTTTCTCAAATTCTGTTTCTGTTTTTTTTTTTTCCAGATTTCATGCATGTATTCTTATTTCTCTTTTTACCCATCTCTCTTCTCTCTCTTCTTTCTCTCTCTTCCATTCTATTTTTTTTCTTTTAATACTTTTTAATATTTTTATTTTTTTCTTCTTTTTTTATTTATTTTTATTTTTTTATTTCTATTCGTTCTTTCTCTTTCATCATAATCTTTTTTCTTTTAATAGTTCATTATTATTTTTTTCTTTTTTCCTTTTTACTTTTCTCTTTTCGTTTATGTTTTTTTCTTCTCTATTATTTTCTTATTTTCTTTTACTTTACATTAACGAGTTTATAGTTATTATTTTCTATTTAATTCTCTATTATTTTTTCTTTTGGTACGATTTTATTTTTTTATTAAATAAATAAACTAATAATGTATTTCATGTTTACCATTAAATGTAAAAAAATATATACATTCTCTATCTTTTTCTGATTTTATTTGCGTGTATTATTGGCTAATGCAATTTTAAAGAAAAAATAAAAATAAATTTTATTATTAAATTAAAGAAATGTGGGTATGTTCGATTGTCTGACCTTAGACAATTTACAAATTCGTCTAATTGAACTAACTCTTGTAAGTCAAAATCGTTTAAGGTGAATTGATTGAAGTGAGAAATAACATTGCAAATCAAATTTGAACAACATTTGAAGGATAAATTTATTATTATTATTATTAATTTGGTGTTGGGCCTTAATAAAATACTATAACCTCTTTATATATGTTTTATATTTATTTTAATGCATGTTAAATATTTTATTATAGTATATGTACTAAACTTTATTTTTACCAAAAAACAAGAAATAAGAAACAAAAATAGTTATTAAACATGTTTCTGTTTTTAGTTTTTAAGAAACATAAACAAGAAACGAGAAACATAAACATGAAATAAGAAACGAGAAACGAGAACGTTATCAAACGGGGCCTTTAGTTATCCAAATTTATCCACCACATAAATATTTATAACCAAGATTTATTCCGATGAAAATGTTTGGGTCTCAATTTAGTGAAAATATTAATGTTACAATTTAATAACAATTTTAATAGAAATATCATTATACAATATTGATATTGATAGATATTTTTGAAAGAGTTATAAAAATGACAAATTAATAAAAAAAAATTATTTATATTAATTAATATACATTTAATCCTTTTTAAATCGATTTAAACAATATATATTATATGAATATTATGTTTTCCTTAGTGATATTTTGTTGATCTTTTATAATATAGTAGAAATGTCAATTCATCTTTTGTGTTGATGTCGAACCTATAAAAATATAGAAATATTGACATGTTGACAAAAATTTAATATCCTGCTTCTAACCAAAAAAAAAAAAAAGAAATTCATCAAAGATTTATTGATTTCAACAAAAATGTTAGGGCCTCAATTTAAAGAAAATGTTAATGTTACAATGTTATAAAAATGTTGATGGAAGTATCGATATAATATGTCGACGTTGATGGACATTTTGGAAAAAATAATTATAAAAATTAAAAAAAAAATCAAAATTAACTAATATGCATTTTGTCCTTTTTATTATTATTATTGTTGTTGTTTTTTTTAATTAGTATCATGTTCATAGTGATATTTTTTAGGCAAAAATCAATTTATACCCATAAACTCTGAGGATTGTATCAATTAAAACCTTATACAAATAATTGTATCAGTTTAAACTCTAAACTTTCATGAGTGTATCAATTTACACGTTCTATTAGATTCTGTTTGAAAAATGTTAACATGTATGCAGACTTATATAATTATATCAATTTAAACTCTTGAACTTTCAAAAGTAAATCAATTTAGATCGTCCATTTCAAATGCATGAATTATTCTTAAATAGAGGGTCTAATTTTTTTTAAAGAAGTGTGCACACGTGTTAAAATTGGTGCATGGACAATTTCAAATGGAAGGTCCAAACTGATTCACTTATGAAAGTTCAAGAGTTTAATTGTTACAATTATAAGTCTGCACATGTGTGGACTAACGTTTTTTAAACAAAATCTAACAGAGGGGTGTAAATTGATGCACTTATGAACGTTCAAGGTTTAAATTGATACAATTATTAGTTTAAGGTTTTAATTGATACAACCCCTAAAGTTTAGGAGTATAAATTGATTTGTGCCCTATTTTTTTTCTTAATGTTTATTCTAATATTTTGTTGATTTTTTATGATATAGTGAAAATGTCAATTTAATTAGTAGGAACTTTAGAGAACAAATTAAGCTCTAAAAAATGATAGTTTCTAATTCTTCCTCCAAATTTCTAAATAGTAGGCATAAATTTTGATTTTTTTCTCTCTTAGTTTGCCTAATTTTTTGTTTATAATTTATTTTGGTTTCTTCTATCTAATTTTTTTTGTCAACTCCTTAAATATCATGTCACATAAGTTAATCATTAACCAATTTTAAACATTACTAACATATATGATATAATTAAAAAATATTAATAGGTAAAAGACTCAATTGAAACTTTTTAAACAATAAAGACTATATTGAAAAAAATATGAAAATATTAGGGACTAAAACATTTATTTTATTAAGTTTTTAGGAAAAAAATATCAACTTGTGCAAAAGCTTTCAATTTTATCTTTTTGTTGGAATTCTATATATATATATATGTTTATTGAGTTGAACAACATGTGTGAAAGTGAGAATTCAAACATTAGACTTTTAGGTCAATGATATAATGCTTTAATTAATTGAACTATGCTTAAGTTGACAAATATATCATCTTATGTACATTTCAATAGATTAAAAATTGATCCTTGATATAAAATTAATGGACTACCCCCTCCCCCCAATTAGTAAATTCAGTGAGATTTAATTAATGATGGAACTTATATATTGTTTCCCTAGTGCTTGCACCAAGGATTTGTTAGGGATTTCATTTTAATTGAAATTAGTACATAAATGTGATGGGAGTGAATCATAAAATAAAAATTTTTCAAAACTTATTATGCCCAATAAGGAAAATTATTGGAAATTTTCTTCTTCTTCTTCTTCTTCTTCTTCTTCTTCTTCTTCTTCTTCTTCTTCTTCTTCTTCTTCTTCTTCTTCTTCTTCTTCTTCTAACCTTTGAAATTCTAACTACAATTTTAAAACTAAAAAAGATAAGTGATTAAGTATACATTTTTCTTTGTTTGAAATCAAATAATAAATACGTACAGACCTTTTAAACATATCTTTATATATATATATATTTAATTCAGCTTTACTCGAGTTTTAACATATTTCCTTATGGTTTTTAGTGTCTATTTCCTTATGATTTTTTTAATAGTTTAATAGTTTAATAGTTTTATTATTATTATTATTATTACTATTTATAGAGTCACCCCTGCAATTTTATCGACTTTTTTTTTCTTTTTAAATTCAATTAAAACTTTAAAAAAATTCAAAAAAAAAATAGATTACATGTTAGTATAAATAAATATAGTTTTTAAAAATAAGACTATCGAGGCTATTTAATCTTACAAACTGGAGAGGCTAAAAAAGAAAAAAAAAAAAAAGCATCTTCCAAACTAGAGAATGATATATTTACCATTGCCAAGCATAATAAAATATATGTGATGCAATGCTTTGTTAGCATATTAATTTATAAACTTTAGGTTTTTTTTTTTTTTCCTCCTCATTACTCAACATCATCATTATCATCATAATAACAATAATTTAGAGGAAGGGGCGAAATGGTCCTATCAACCAAGTCAAAATTAAGTTAGGTTATCAATTTCATATTTAATTGATATGTGACAATTTAAAATAGTTATTAAATCAATGTCATAAAATTAATTGAAAACATTATTTGGAATTATAAGATCATTTAGAAAATGAAAGGAAGTAGTATTTTTAACTCAAAAGGTTAAGCAATATTATATATTTTTGACACTTAGTCAAATATACTCTGAAATTAAAATAGTTCAATATGTTAATTTCAATAAAATAAAAATTACCTTATGCAATATGAAAAGGGCAATCTATAATCACAAAAAATAATAGCAACAATAATTTTAATTTTAAATTCACAATTTCAAATTCATTAAGTTAAACTCTAAACTTGAAAAAAAAAAATGGTAAAATTGATATCTTCAATTAGTTAATTTTCCATCATTTCTAAGATTTATGAATATATACATATATAGGTCTTACAACTTTTTTTTACGTTTGGTTTTTCTGGTCATATAAAATGCTTTTATTTTATTAGGTTTAGCCACTTTATTGCTGAATTTGAATACTTTTTTTACAAAATGTGATTCCTGTAGCTAGGTTTGGAAAATTTTGTGGTTAAGTTTGAACGTTTTTATAGCTTAATCTTAAGCTGAATTTTATGTAGTTTATTAGTTGGGTTATTAGTAAAATCCTCAAGTTCACAGTTTAAATAAAAAGAAAAGAAAATAAAACTATTAGCTCCACTACTTATTCAAGTTTAAAGTAGAACATGAAATTACAATTTTAGGGCGCATTTGCATACCCGCAAATGAAATCGATCAAACGCAATTCGAAAATGTGGGTCCCACTTTATTACGATTGAATGCGTATGCCGCGTCCCATAAACATAATGACATGGACCCACGTCTGACACCATAATTCGTCCTCATAATCGTATTATATCCAAAAGGGTATGTAATCCGATTACATAAGAATATTACATGGGGCCACCCATCTTTTTCGTTTACTTTCCATGTTTTGCCCCTCGATTATTTGTTCTTCTACTTCCTTATTCCTCTTGTTTTTTAGGGTTATTATCTGTGATTTTTAGCCATATCCCATTACGATAGGAGATTTTTTAGATCGAATATTTTTTTATGCGTGAATTTTGGCCAAACATATTTTGATATTTAGTCATTTTTTATGCGTGAGTTTTGGTCATGCCATATTTTGATTTTTTTTATGCATGAGTTTTGGCCGATAGACCATATTTTTATCGATATCGATATTTTTTTATGCTAGCCACCATATTTTTATCAATATGGCAGGCAATATTTTTATCAATATGGCAGGCAATATTTTTATCGATAATTGATAACGATAATCTATATTTTTTTATGCAAGTTTTGCCAAACCATATTTTATGACATCGCAGGTCATATTTTTATCAATATCGATAATTGATAACGATAATCGATATTTTTTAATGGGAGTTTTAGCTAGGTCATATTTTTATCAATATACAAATATTTGCACGAAAATCTATTATGATTTTTGGATCATTTTTCTGTACGTTGTTTTTGATTTGATCTGTTATTAATTTTGGTAGCATATTACTGCATTTTAATTAATTATAAATATAAGAGGGCATAATGGTAATCGTGAAGTTTGAATTGCCATTACCAATTACGATTGGTAAACAACGTCAAACGTAATTCTCCTTCATTATGGGTTATTACGTTTACCCCACAATTCTATTACGTTTACGCCTAAATTCATTACAAATTGATAAACATGCCCTAAAATCTAAAATTTGTTAACTAAACCATGTATAAGGATAAATATAATTTTTTTTAATAATTAATAGAACTATTAAAAATGACGTGTAAGTGATGTGGTGTGTTATTTTCTTTTATTTTTTCTATATATATATTCAATCTCATCAATCATTCTCTTATCTCCAACAAAAAAATCCGACAGCATCCCCTCTCAAAGCTAAAAAAGAGACATCATCATCTTTGTATTCTAACAAAATTCCCTTTTTCTTATGCATTATAATTTCTTTTCTCCCTTTCCTCTCATTTCAAGAATAGTTTTATGATTCCGTGAAAGACTTTTTATTTAATTTTTTGAAAACGTGTTTAAATATATGTATTTTAAAAGTTAAATTACAAGTTTAGTTTTTGAACTTTAAGGTTTGTGTCTATTTAGTTCTTAAACGTTCAAAATCGTCTAACAAGTCTCTATACTTTCAATTATGTGTTTAAGAGGTTTGAACTTTTAATTTTGTGTCAAAAGATCATTCAAGATTTTGAAATTTTTTTAAAATTAATCTATCAGATATATAAATTTAAATTTTATGTTTAATGGAACACTAAAATTTTAATTTTGTGTCTAGTAGATTCGTGAATTTTAAAAAGTTACAAAAGTTCGAGGATTAAATTTGTAATTTTAAAAGTTTAGGGGCTAAATAGTCACAAATTTCTAAGGAATTAAATTTGTAATTTAACATATTTTAAAACTAATTCTTTCTTTATTTTTGTCTTTTTCATGAATAGAAAAATGATCAAATCGTTTACAAAATAGAGAAAATAAAAAAGAAACAAAAGATTACGAATGATTAATGTAACTCGTAATGGAAAAAAAATCATCTAAAGAAAATTATTTTAAAAAAAAATTATATAATGATTGTCACTTTTATAACTGGACAACATAATTATACAACCAATTATGAAAATGGCAATTTTTTTTACAGCATGTGAGATAGAAAATTCGAACATCTAATCTTTTAGTCAAGAGTATACACTTTATGTCAGTTGAGTCATATTTATGTTGGTTGAAAATGCAGTTAAACTAAACATTAAGATAAATTGGATCACTGAAAAATATTTATAATTTATTTACATTATTTTTCTTCTTTAATACATTATGAACTGCATACAATATTATTAGACTTCTATAGGCTTCTTTTAATGCTTTTCATTTATTGTAATTTATTTGTTTTCTCATGTCAAAAAAAAAAACTACATACATGATACAACATCTCAAATATGCTACGACACAAAAAAAAAAAAAGTACAACACTTAGAGGTAGAAAAAATTCGAATATTTGATCTCTTGATTGAAGATATATGTTAATTATCTTTGAACTATACTTACTTGGACACACAAAAATCTCCTTCATGTGAATGAGTTTGGTCTATCCATAATTCTATTAATTAATTAATTAATTGAATACTAATATTGTTTAATTAATTGTCATCAATAATTATATATCTATCCACATTTGTACTTATCTAAGTGCATATGTGGCTAAAACAGTGCTCAAAATCAATGCCATCAAATGAAGTGATTGATCAACCTTCTTCACTGTCTTTCATTTAATCATAATCTCTAATAGTACTTTCAACTTTAAATAAATCATATTCATGATATTATTTGATGTGACCCCAAGTATTTAATTTCCTCAAAAGTTAGTTTTTATATTGCCCTTATTATTATTTTTTTCATTAAAAAATTCTTCAATAACCTTCCTTGTGGGTTGACTAATTATTAAACTAGAATTGACTAAAGGATGAATAAAAATTAATTATACTAATATGTTGTTAAATTTTTAATTTTGCCCACACGAGTATAATTTTGCCCGTTAAACTATACTTACTTAAAAATCAGAGGTTTAAATTTCTAGATTGAACTAAAAAATAATTAAATTGCAAATTCTAAAATAAGTCCAAGTCATTTAAAACAAATACTTTATCAAATACCATACAAACATTATAAAATTAATTTTTAATTGACTATATACAACCGATTTGATAATTGTCCTATTTTTTATTTTGTTAAATTACAAGTTTAGACTCTAAACTTTTATGTTCGTGTAAAATAGATTTCTAAACTTCAAAAAATATCTAATAGGTCTTTTAACTTTTAACTTTGTGTCTAATAAGTATCTTGAACTTTAAAAATATTAAATAGGTCTCTCAACTTTTAATTTTGTGTCTAATAAATTTTTGACGTATTCAACATTTTTTATAATTAAACAAAATTAAATTTTGTGTCTAATATTGTTGGGACAACTTACCCTCCACAAATATGAAATTAAGCTTTCAATTTGTATCTAATAGGTTCGTGAATTTTAAAAATTTATAATAAGTCTATGACATATTAGACACAAAATTGAAAATTCAAAGACTTATTAGACACAAAATTAAAAGTTTAGGGATTTAATTAAACACTTTTTAAAGTTCATAGGCCTATTAGACACCAAATTGAAAGTTCGATGATCTATTAGACATTTTTTAAAGTTCAAAGACTAGTTTAACACAAATTTAAAAGTTCATAATCTTCTTGCAACTTAAGATTTTTATTTTATGCTTTAAAAATCTACTTCTTTAAAATAAGGTTTTAAAAACTAAAAAGCTACATTCAAAATGTTCTTTTGTTTTCCAAATTGTTATTGATCAAAATGTAAAATATATGTATAAATCAAAACCAAAATGAATCCATAACATTGATTTATATACTACTACAATCAAATTATTGGAAGTTACCAACTACAAATAAATGGTTATCTCTATTAAACTATTTATATCATATCTTATAAAAAATTTCCAGGTTAAACAATATTTATGTTATTAAATTAGTTCGAATTTTGAAAACGAAACCAACTATAAATTATAAAAGAAGAAACAGTATTTAATTAAAAGTAAATAAAAGAATTCCAAAAAGGAAGAGGGGAACTTAATTAGAGAGATAATTATTGTTTGAAATTAGAATAGTTGTCTTGTCATATGAATTACAACATGATGGCTACCTGAGTAATAAGTCTAAGAGGATGGAGCAATGGGTAAGTGACACGTGTAATTTAAAAGATTAAAAAGAAAAAAAAGAAAAAAGAAAAAGAGAAAAGAATCCAAGAATCACAAGGCATTGATTGGCTTAGTGAGTAAATGAGACTCAATAAAACATGGTATCTTCTCTCAATTGTATGACCCAACTTGAAAAAATTTCAAACTTTATTCCCCTACCATGCTTTATTTCATCACTTTTCAAAAGTTTATTATGTTTTTTTTTCTTTATTTTATTTTTTTATATAAACAAATTATTTTTACGTTAGTGAGTCAAATTTATTCTTAAACTTTTATTATCAAATCCCCGACTGCAATACATGAATATATAGTGAAGGGTCTTCATCACGACCTACTGTCTTCAATTTTACATATTCTTGTAAGAGCTTTTAGGTCTTTTAGATCACATCAATACTACTTTTTAACTAAATGACATATTAAGATATTAAAATAAATATTGGATAGATGAAAGACTTCATTATGAGGTAAAAGAGTCCTTTCACAAGCTACTAAATTGAGGTCATCTTATTTATCTCCAAAAATATATTAACATTTGATGTCAATTCAAATATAACTCAGTTGATAAGATACTAATTATCATCCCAAAGATTGATGATTCGATCCCTCATCCTTGCAATTGTCAAATTTAAAAAAAAAAATTGACTGAATGATCCATATATACCATATCAAGATTAATAAGTTAAAAATAGGAAAAGGGTTGAAACTATTAAAAAGAATATATGTGGATGAAATAAATACAAGCGCCATAAAATTATAAAGATGAAATAATAATTTAACAACGTTTGAAATTTAATGAAATAAGGTTTCAACTCTATGTATCATTCTAAATTTTATTTTTTCCCTTAAAAAGATCAAATTATTATTCTAAACTTATAGTGTAATTCCTATAATAGAATTGTCACATGTGTCAAAGGAAAAAAAAAAGAAAAAAAGAAGAGAGATTTTTAATTTATCTAATTGTCTCAATTCTATTCAATCGCTATTTGAAATATTTTTGCTGATTTTGTCTTTTAGATGAGGGGGTTTCTATTTCAAACGAAGAGAGCAACCTTTTGTCTCTTTAACTTTATATTTTTTTTCTTTTGAAAAAAAATCAAACAAAATTGAAATAAAATGGAGAGAGACAGAGAATGTGGCCATGGTCATGTGTTCGCATGTGTGGCATTTACATTAAAATTCACAAAAATTATATCACAAATTTCATGAATTTGTAAAATGTGAAGATATTACAAGTCCTCTCAAAATTGTAAAATATATATACTGTGAAGATATTATAGGTACCTCACTCCTCTCAGACGAATTGTAATATATATATATATATATATATATATATATATATATATATATATATATATATATATATATATATATATATGAGTTCTATGATGCGATATTTTGTTTTAATAATCTTAAGAGCATAACAAGTTACGTTAATTTTTTTTTAATTAAAAAAATGTGAAGATTCTTTGATAATTAAAAGGTATTAGCATTTTAAGTGACGGCTATAGTTAGATTGACACAAGTTGCATTGATTGAAAAAATATATAAATTTGTATTTTGTTTTAAAAGTTTCATTTTGATTAAAAAACAGTTGGGGCTATTGTTGTTTTGGAATCAACAAAATGTAGGGAATTCATTTTTTTTTGGCACAATCGTAAAATAACTAGATATAGATTGGATTTTTGTAAATTCTTATCAATAATGATAATAAATGTTTGGTAAGTTCTAATGAAATGTGGTAGAAATGATAACAAAACTTATAAAAGTACAACAACTAAATTCAAACTAAAATTAAGATATAGAAATTGAAAAGGCATAAATAGACTTTATGGATGAATTAAGATGAATAAATTTGAAAATCAAATCAAACTTCTACATTTAGGGAAAGAGGAGAATAATATAGACACAATACAACAATAATCATACTTTTTAAATAAACCATTAAAATCACCACACACACACACACACACATATATATATATATATATATATCTTAAAGGTAAAGCAATTGCAATATCTGAAATAACCAAATGAATTTAAAAATAGCAAATACAGAAATTAAAGTGTATAGTATTTAAGATAATGGCAAAAATCCTCTCATTCTCAATCTTCATTCTCCAACAAGAAGAATTTTTGTTTATTATTGTTTTAAAAAATATAATATGAATTTGATGAAAGGCCGAATAATGAGAGTGCCTGAAAGGGCATGTGAAAAAGCCAAACTCCTCTTACTTTGAAGCAAAAGTGAAATTCTTTTTTTAAGAAAAAAAAATACAACTTTTTGCAAATTCTAAATATTTAACCCTACTTTATGACTAATCAACACAAAAGGTAGAGAGAGACAATTAAAAAAACAATAACTTCTTTTTATATATATCGACAAGTACTCGAGCCAACTTATATATATTTTGAGTAATTTCACTACAATTATTTGATTCTACAATAACCATCATAGGTTAGTCTACGGTTACTGAGGCTAGTGAAAAAAAAAAAAAAAAACCTTAAAGAGTTTAATAATTTTCTTATGAAATTAATCGAAGTATGACCCTTCTTCCATCATATATATTATAATTTTTTCTTCATAAATAATTTTTTAACCTAAAAAAAATTTACAGAAGTATGGATACTCCTTTGATCATTTAATGCATGTCACGTAAGTATCCTTTTAAAAATGATGGGAGGCCTACTAGAATTAAAAAAAAATATTTATAAAGGCAAAACTATAGTGTGAATAAAGGGAGTATGATACTTCCATAGTATTATAAATTTTTCCCTTGAACATCTGATCTCTTAGTTGATGATAAATATCTTGATAAGTTGAGTTATACTCCGATTGACCTTCGAAAATAATTTTTTTAATGTTTGTTGATACACAAATTCGGGCAAAGGGAATGCATCTGATTTGCACGTGAAGTCAACAGTAAATTTGTATTTTCAGTGGAATGAGGTGGCCTATAAAACAAAGAAAACCTACACAGAGGAACGATGTGACATACAAAACAAAGAAAACCTACACACCGGTGTGGTGCTTTCCACAGCCACTCCGATGATTAAGTCATAGAGGAAATAAGTGTAGCAAACTATATTTTTTAGAGTGAAGGCTGAGAATGAATTTCCTCCAATAGAGTTATAATGATGTATTTATATGATGATGACTTAAAGCCTTCCATTTGGCAAATTGGATTAGGGCTAGGATCGAGATGGGCCCTTCGGGGTACATTAGGCCAGAGTCACGCGTGGAACACGTGTCCATAGAGAATAACCGGGTCGAGTCGAGTCTTTCAAACTTTTGACTATTTTCTTACTTTTCTGAGCCCAATTTCATTCAGGTTTAAATCTTGTTTGACCTAATTGTCTTTTATTCTCTTTGATTTGTTTCGACTGTCCACATTTACCTATAACAATGTTGCTAAGCTATATATTTATTTTTAATAATATTGACGTAGCTACAGTATGTATTCATCTTTAACGTTGTATTGGACATTTTTTTTCTTTTGAACGAGTGGTTGAAAATTAAAAAATAAACAAATAAAGTTGATTCAACCATCTCTCTGTCTGTGTGAATCATTAGAGAGAGAAAGAGTAATGATAAATAAATTTGAAAAAAAATAGTGGTGGGGGCATCTTTTAATAACGACAAGAGGAAATAAAAAAATGCAAAATTATATATACCAGAACCATGCCTTCTTAACATGGACAAATTAAAATACCCTTTTTTAATTATGATTTTTCCATTATTTCTCTCTCCTCTCTCTAAATTTTAGAGTTTTGGTTTTTGTCTCTCAAGAAACTAAATTCTAAAAAAAAATATTCTCAAAATGAGGATTTCATTTTCATCACTAAATGTGAAGAACAAGTGTGTTTGGAGATATCTTTGTGATTTTGTTTGATTGAGTATAATAGGAGTTGATCTACAAGTTTAAGTTTTTGGTTTTTTTAATTATTTGTTTCCTTTTGATTTGGATATTTTATTTTGCTACTTGTGTGTTTTTTTGTGAAAATATTCCAGTTGACGAGTATGATATTTTTAGTTGGATAAACGAAGATTGAATTTGAAGTCAGTTCAATTTATTATTATTTAGGTTTTAGTATTGTTCTTATTTGGTTGTTTACTTTGTTAAAATTGTTCTTCAAATTGTTTTTTGAGAAATTTTGCTAAATAGGCATAAATTTAATAGGCATTTTCAAAATTGTCGTGATTTCTCTTTTTTTTTTTTCCTTCAAAAAATAGCATAGAGTATTCACTATTTTTATTATGTTTTTATATTGCACTTGAATTTGAGTTTGATTTAGATTATGCTATTTTAGTAAAACTTTAAACTTTATGCTATACTTGAAAACACATTTATTTTATGCTATTTATGTAAATACCTCATTATTTTATTGAGTCGTTATTTTTTTTTTTTATAAAAATTGCCGCTGTTGTGTCTTTTAAATAAATAAATATATATTTTTTAAAGAATCCATACAAATGTATATTTAGACTATTTTAATTAAAGCAGTGAAGGAGAATCTAGGTAAAATGAACGAAAAATATTCATAAGAAAACTACCTTATAAAATATGGGAGAAAATGTAATCATGGTACAAGAGAACCAATAAAAGAATTTCTAAAAAAAAAAAGGAAAAACACCAATCAAAGAAGAATGATGTTATTTTTCAAAATATGAATAAATAATTGTAAAAATATTAATTGAATAGTACTTGAATGAAATTATTTTAATGGAATCAGTGAAGCAGTTGAGAGTTTTTTATAACATAATTAATAGTTCTGTCGAAATTCTTTAATAATATATTACAGCAGAAAAAAAAAACAATTCTTAAACATAGTAAGGTTAGTCAATCTTTACCCAATTCTAATTTCATGAAATTATATTTTAGACTTAGATAAGTATTTTAATTTTTACCTTTTGTTAGAGTTCATCCACTAATTTTTAAATGAAAACGTAAAAATCTCTCAAAATTCATCCACTCAAACGGAAATTATTCTCACATATGAATTATTTAACACATTTTTAAATGAAAGCCTTAAGAAGGTAAAAAAAACCAACATTTATCTTATTAAATTTGATGAAATTGAAAGTTTAGAGTAAAAGTTGACCTATGTTCCTAACTTCGAGGTTAAAAAAATCCCACTTTAATATTTAAATTCATTCGTAAGCTTTTATTTCATTTGATCGGGTAAAATAGGTATACAATTATAAAAATTAAAGATAAATGAGTTCATACTGATACAATCTTCACTTATATACCGGTTTAAATAAATGAATGGAAACATATATTTTAAAAAAAACTATATTTATTATATATTCTTTTAAAAAACAGTATTTTAGATTCAACTTCCACACTTTGCAATGATTAATAATTTTAAAAATCAATTGTTTCATATGCATAAATACAGAAAAGAAGGGAATAGACAGACAGGTCAGATTCTTAAACAAAAAAGGAAAAATAAACAAAAAAGGCAGGTTATAATTCAATTTTAAAAAATTTTGGTTGAGTGATTTGTAAATATTAAGATTACAGTGTATTTTAAAACATTATTTACAAATCTATAATTTCCTTTGCAGATTAATAATAATAATAATAAAACACCCATACAAAAAAAAAAAAGAGGAAGAAGAAGAAGAAAAAACAAACATTTAAAAAACACAAACAACATTGTTACAAGTGAAATTGAACCAATCCAAATTACAAGGAATCTTGCAATATAATATTAACCATTTTAAATTCCATTCCCAGATAGAAGGAGAAATATATTTAAATCATTATCTGAAAATAAAATAAAAAAAGTCAAATATCCTATAAATAGTTCATTATGACTCAATGACAGAGAGTACAACTTAACTCTCATTCTCTAAATTATAGCTTGCTACACTTTTCTTCGTCTCTGACTTAAGCATCGGAGCTAGTGTGACCGACCCAGTCCTCAATTTTTATTATTATTTTTTTTTTATCTTTTGCAGGTCACCTCTTCCCCTCACAATTACAAATTTACAGTTATGTCACGTGAATGTTGGGTGAGATTTCTCATGACCAGATTTTGGCAACAACAGTTGACGCCATTTGTAGGAATCGATAGTGTTTTACCACACAAAGATCAAGAAAATCAAGATCCAATTAAAGAGCAAAAGGTGATCTTGAACAAGAATGAAGATATGGGGGCTTGAATCGAATGAACAAGAAAAAGAAAATAGCAGAATAACAAACAACGATAGCCTTTCAAAAAATTGATTTTCATTTTTCTAAGTGGAGGACTCATTTTCTCCAATAAATTGATCTTCATCTTTTCAAAAGAGAATCTAGACCTATGGAAGACTGAGTCATTGCCACGAGGTTTGACTTGTAAATTCTAAGGATAATTCGAAGCAAGACTTTGGAGCCCTAAAATTTTCTCTAGCGGAATTGATATTCATTTTCCCATAGGAGAATTTTAGACCTATGGAAGACTGAGTCCAACCTCAGGAGGTCAAATCTTAAGGATAATCCGAAGCAAGACTTTGGAGTCCTAAAATTTTATCCAGTGGAATCTTAGACCTATGGAATACTGAGTCCAACTTTACAGGGTTCGACCTGCAAATCCTAAGGATAATCCGAAACAAGACTTTGGAGCACTTAAAAGGCATTATACTCATAACTAAAAAAAAGTTATACTCCAAAATCAGTCTCCATGATAATAGCCCATGACAACAAAGCTAAACCATGAATCCTAAGTTGGGAGAGGGGCTAATGTTATGGGTGAAATTGGACTAATCCGAATTACAATGGAATCTTGTAAGATAAGATTAACATTTTTAAATCTCATTCATAGATAGAAGGGAAAATATATTTAAATTCTTATTTGAAAAGGAATATGAAAGTCAAAGATCCTATAAATAGTTCATTATGACTCAAAGACAGAGAGTTCAACTTAACACTCATTCTCTAAATTATAGCTTGCTACACTTTTCTTCGTCTCTGACTTAAGCATCGGAGTTGGTATGACAAGTTGATTGGGTGAACTTTGGTTAAAGAAAAGTAAATAAATACGTTATAAAACATGAGTATTCATGAGTATTGATTCTACATGGAACAGTGTAACAAAAATATTGTAAAAACAACAATGTAAGTAAAATTGCAACTTGGAAACTAAAAAGTGCAAAAATAGATTTTGGTTTGGTGCAAAATAATAATGGATATAAAAGTCAAAGTGCGAAATAGATTGAGAAAAAAGATTACATAATCGAAATTTCAAAATAGAAATGACAAGGAAATAAATTGCAAAATCAAATTTGCAAAAACAGATTGCATAAACAAATTGCAGAAGCAGATTGCATAAACGAATTTGCAAAATCAAAATTGCAAGAAATGTAAAATAGAAATAAAAATGCAAGGAAAATTACTTAGGGAAGATGGGGCTCAAGTATGTTATTGCCCTAAGTTGTAAATTGCAAAACCAAAATTACAAATCCAACCTACTATACACACAATTGTAAACCAAAATTGCTACTCCTATTCACCTTGAGATTAGGTTTTAGGAGACTAAGTGAGTGATGTATATGTTTATAGTCTCTCTATCTTAGATCATTTGGCTCAACAATTTTATGGGTTTTGGAGTCTTTAATCTCTATGTCTAGGGTAAAAAATTGACTTATATTTAAGCTCTTGTCTCCATCACTTGTGCAAAATCTGCTTATCACTAACCATGTCGGTGTTAGATTCAAGCTTAAGTTGCTATCCTAGTTGATCAATCTAGGATCTAAACGACATTTTATTCAACGCAAGCGAACAATTGAAATGTAAGCTCGATTTTCATTGTAATTTATGCTAGATTTACTTCTTAGGGAATTCAAATTTTTGAACTCCCTAAGAAGTTTTAGCTCATAATTAATTCAAAGACCACAAAACAAATTCTAGAAATAAGTTCCATGCTAATAAGAGTTAAATAATAACCAACTTGAGACCAAGAATTAGAAGAATATAGGGTTGCTTGCTGTAGCATTAAGAGTGAAGGCTGGAGGTAAAAGATGAAAAAAAACACTAATTAAACTCCATTAAATTGAAAATAAGCTTGCAGGACAAAATACTCATAACCAAAACTTCCAGAAAAATAAACTTCAATTGCTTCCTTAATCCAAAACTCAATTCCAATGTTTAATACAGAAGGAAAGAAACAAAAATCATGAGTATTACAACCAAATGAACTAAAACAGAAATCAAAATTCACCTAAACTAAGACCCAATCGAAATAAAAAAAAAAAAAACCTTGAACAAAATCCATTGTTTTCCTTAGATTTCAATCGATTCAACTTCCACTATTTCTAGGAAAGAATGAATCATTACAACCCAATTTTTGGTTTGGATTGGATCGAAAAAACAAAACCAAAAAAATTTCAACAACTCTTTGGTAAAAACAAAGGAAAAAAAAGAACAAAAACCCACGAAAATAACTAATTCGTTAAGCTCCAAAATCCACACCAAAATCGTGTTCCTCTTCTCTCCTTTTATGGCCTCACATTAGGGTTGACACCCCAATCAATTTCGTCCTAAATCCATATATTTTGTGCAAAAATCAAGCGCTTTCTAAATTTGGGTTCGTTGATTTTTTTTTCCTTTCTTGCATTTTTCATACTGCTGCATATTGCAAAATCGATTTTGCAATTTTCAAATTTATGATGCGTATTGCAAAATCGTTTCTGCAATTTTCAAATTTTCTGCACAAAAGAAACTCTTAATTTGTTTTTTTTTCACATGCACTTCTCACAAGTTATTGATGTTTTTCAAGCATTTATCAAATTTCTCTTATGATTTCTAAAGTAAAACAAGCATATTTTAAGCTAATAAGAGTTAAATAAATCTTAATTCTAAGATTTATCACAAGCGTCACATAAAAGTCAAAGAAGATTTAATTTTTTCTCTTTTGCAGGTCACTTATTTATCTCACAATTATAAATTTACAGTTGCTGTCACATAAAAATGAAAGAAAATTTAACGTCATTGTGGAGACAAAGCTGATATAAAAAACCATAAAAATATATCAAAAATAAACACACACACAAAATCATATCATTATTATTAATATTATAATTTGAAGGTGAGTATGGTGGGACATCATTTTAAAATATACAATTCAAAACAAAAATAAATAAATAAATAAAAGGAGATACGTAATCTTTAAAAATAAAATATAAAAAAACAGTGGGCCCCACACCATCGTGGTTGTCACCTCATCACTGCCTGATTTGAATATGTGCCGCGGGCCCCGGCGGCGCGTCTATTCCACGCGCTCCACTCGAGACTGGGATTTTTATTATTTTATTATGTTTTAAATTTCTCTCTTCTTTGTTTCAAGTCTGTCTGGTTCTAGACTTAAGAATGAGCTCAAAAGATCGCTCTTTTTTTTCTTTTTTTTTTTTTTTAAATTTACTTTCTGTTTTCTGTTTTCTTTTTTTGGTTTTTTAAAAAGAGTGTCAGAGGTTTGGGGCAAGTGAACGTGCGCTATTTGAACCACAGATCTGGATCCACTCCAAACCATTAATCAAGCAAACCCCCCTTCTCTCTCTCTTGGGGGATTGATTTTTTTTTTTTTTTTGAATTCAAAGGAGAGAGAAAGAGAAGAGTGAAAGAGAAAGCTCAGCTTCAAAAAAAAAAAAAAAAAAAAAAAGAGCAGCTAGAAGCAGCAGCAGCAGCAGCAGCAACAGCAGCAGCAGCAAAGTTGCAGGTTTTTTTGAACAACCCAAATCATGGCTCTCTTCTTCTTCTTCAATTACTAATACCCAGTTCATCAAAAGGCGGTGGTTTGGCTTTTATGGTAAAAAAAAAAAAAAAAATCCCTCAAACTTTGACCTTATCCCTTTACAAATCTTCATGAACAACACAACTCCCTCTTAAAGATTTCATCTTTCTTCTTTCATGGGGTAAAAAAGATTACATTTTTCTCACTGTTTGTTGTTGTTCTTCTTCTCTGTTTGTTGTTTTTCTTTCTTTTGGGTGTTTTCCCTTTAGTGAAGGCAAGCTCTTTTCTTTTCTTTTCATCTAACCCACACGGGAATACTTCTTGTGACACCAAACTCTCTCTTTTTAACCCTTCTTTTTATCTCTCAAGGTTCCCTTTTTTGGGTATGTTGTTTCAGGAACAAGCTTTAGAGAAAAAAGAGTGAGTGAAGTGAAGCTACGCCAACTCTTTAAGCCCATCCTTGCTTCGATTCGTCACAAGTTGGGTAGGTGAAAGGTTGAGAAACAAAGAAAGAAAGAAAAGAAATGAAGTATTACTTGTAGAAGATTGAAACTTTTGTCTCCAAAACCAGCAAACCAGAGAGAGAGAGAGGGAAGGGAACAATCTTCCACGCTCGTATTAGTTGGTGGGTGTGAAACCTTCTTTTGTAACAAACTTTCGCTCCTCTGTTTTTCTTTTCCCTTCCTCCATGGATTCTTATGAAGCAACAAGAATTGTGTTCTCTAGGATCCAGAATTTGGACCCTGAAAATGCCTCCAAAATCATGGGCCTTCTTCTGATTCAAGACCATGGAGAAAAGGAGATGATTAGATTGGCTTTTGGCCCGGAAGCTCTGCTTCATTCTGTGATTCTTAAGGCTAGGAAGGATTTGGGTCTCCCCTCGATTAACTCGCCGTCAACCCCGTCGACGCCGGGTTCTTCGCCGTCTCCGTTTAGTCTTTCGAATAATCCAATTGCTATTTCGAGGCAGAGTTCTTCTACTTCTTCTTCGAGGCTTGGAATCAATCTTCCTCCTTCTCTTACGATTCCGAGTCCTTCGTCCTCGAGCTCTGTTTCGTGGGCTGCTGGTTTTTCCTCTGAGCTTCAAAATTCTGATGATCATTTGATTAGTCCTGGGAATTTACCACTTGGGTCGTCGTGTTTTGGTGCTGGAGGAGCTCCAGCGACTGATATGATCGATGAGTTTCAGCTTCAAGACCAGCTTTCGTTTCTCAACGACGGCTCTCCGACAATCGGGGTTAAGAATTCCGACTTGTTTTTCTCGCCGGCAGACTTGTCGTCGAGTCCCACCGGCGGAGGATTTGGATCCTACGGCGGAGATGCCACTTGGGGTGGAGGGCCGGTCCACCGCCGGAGCTGCTCTGTTAACGACGCCTGTTTGGGAACAGAGGATTTGAATTGTGGGTTGGGTTGGAAGCCTTGTCTTTACTACGCTAGAGGGTTTTGTAAGAATGGAACCAGTTGCCGGTTTCTCCACGGCGGTCTTGGAGACTCGGACGGCGGCGCCGCCGTCGGCTCGCCGAGTAAGATGGAGATGATGGACCAGTGTCACGAGCTTCTCAGATCCAAATCCTCTGCTCAGCAGCGCCTAGCCGCCGCTTCTCAGCTCATGGCCTCTGCTAATTCCTTCCCTTACTCCCCCAAATCCATCAATTTCCTTCTCCAACAGCAACCAAACGATTCCCAGAGGTATAATCTTTTCATTTTGTAAAGAATGTCGTGTAGTTAGTGAAGAAAAATCTCATTTTTTTTTCCAACTCCTCTGTTTCCAGAGCCGCCGCGGCTGCCGCTGCGGCCCTGATGATGGGTGAAGATTTGCACAAATTTAACCGGTCCGGCCGGCTTGAGCGAAACGAGTTCTCGTTGAACGGCGGCGCTGGTATCGTCAATCCGGCATCGAGACAGATCTACTTGACTTTCCCGGCCGACAGCACCTTCAAGGAAGAAGATGTGTCGAATTATTTCAGGTTTCTACCCTAACCCAATTCTTCATTTTGTTTCTTCTTCTTCCATTTCTGAAAGTTCTTGTTTTCTCTGTAGCATGTACGGTCCAGTTCAAGATGTGAGAATCCCATATCAACAGAAGAGAATGTTTGGATTTGTCACTTTTGTTTATCCTGAAACTGTGAAGCTCATTTTGGCTAAAGGGAATCCCCATTTTGTTTGTGATGCTCGCGTTCTTGTTAAACCGTACAAGGAGAAAGGCAAAGTCCCAGACAAGTACAGGCACTCTCTGTTTCTCTCTGTTTCACTCTGTTTCTTTACTCTCTTTTTTACTCTGTTTCTTTGGAATTTGTTTGTGAGAACTTGGAATTGTTCTACAGGAAGCAGCAGCAAATCGATAGAGATTTCTCCCCTTGTGGAACTCCAACTGGGTTGGATTCGAGAGAGCTTTACGATCATCTTCAGCTCGGGTCGAGAATGTTTTACAATTCTCACCAAGATCTGCTATGGCGGAGGAAATTGGAAGAACAGCAAGCTGATCTTGATCTTCAAAGTCGGCGGCTTTTGAATCTGCAGCTTCTTGATGTGAAGAAGAATCAGCTCCCCCACCACCACCACCACCACCGTGCTCTTTCCACCGGCAGCCCAATTCCTTCCCCGACGCATTCTCCGAACATGTTTGCTCAAAATCTCATCTTCCCCACCATTCGTAGTACTAGCAGTTGCAGCAGCTCGGATGTCCTGCGAGGTGAGGCTCATAATCATTACCATTGATGAATCTCATATCAGCTTGTGTAACTGTTGACAACTTGAACTTGACTCTATTTGTTTGTTTTGGTTGCAGAGAATGGCAATACGCCTGTGCCGACACCACTGCCCGTTTCGGTCGTGGCGTCGACCGATATGCCACGGCAGCCATCGCCGGTCAATAACGGGGCCTTGGCAAACGAGTTCCCAGTTGTCCATGACAAGGAGAGATCCCAGATTGAAGACAGCGATTTACTTGAATGGTAATCCCATTGACAGTTCAATTCAAATTCACCATTTCCATTTTTATCTCAAGATTCTACTTTTAGTTCAGTTTGTTCCAATTTAGATGTCCAATTCATTACTTAGATTATGTGTAATAATGGCCATTGCAGTTTTGAACACAATCTCCCGGATAGTCCTTTTGCATCTCCTGCAAAAGCCACCGGCGACTACACAGCTAACTTCACCGATGCAGCAGCAGCTGGGGAAGCAGCAAACGACTCCGACGGCGCAGGGTCGATTCTCGCATCAACTTCCTCTCTGGAAGTAGCAGCATCTTTCAAATCCTTCAATTGCCAGATGCCAAGGTCAGTACTAAACAAACAAACAACAGCCAAAGTTTTTTCAATCCATGTACTTGACACACAAACAACATTCATCAATCTACAGGTTCCCATCCGGCCACGGCGCTATCGGAATGTACACGGGGACAGGCGGGCCGACATGTCCGGTGGGAATTTAGCATCCAAAGCAGCATCAGCAGCAGGTAAAAAAAGGAAAAACACAAAAACAAATGAAATTAAATGTGAGAGAGAGTGTTAGTTCAATGATTTCTCCATTGAAAAACAGAAAAAAAAAAAAAGGCAAATGGGGGTGTTTGAAAAGGAAATTGCTTAGTTTTAACGATCATGTCTGGTCAATTCCAGGAAGGAAATAAAAGGAAAAAAGAAAAAAGAAAAGAAAAGACTATTAACCAAACAGCAGAGGAGTACAATATGAAAACAATATCTATAGAGAATCAGGAGAAGCAGAAGCAGAAGCAGTAGTAGCTCCACAAGGCTCCATCATCAACAGTACAAAAAAAGCATTTACATAAAAGGCAGTAAAGGAGGGAAGGTGGGTCAGACCCATTTCTTTTTCTGCTTTGTTGTTTATTGTTATTGTTGTAGCAGAGCAGTAGAATTCCATCTTCTCTCTCTTTTTAGTGTTAAAAATTTGAATTTTACAGGTTTTAGTAAGTAAGAAGAAAAAAAAAAGGACACACAGAAAGAAAGAAAGGAGGTTTTTTTTTTTTTTTTTTTTTTTTGGGCTTTTCCACAAAGTACTTAAACATTTGTAGTAGTAAGAAAAAATGGCAGAGGATGAGGATGATGATGATGGTGGAGAGTGGGGACTGTAATATTCAATTTTTAATTTGATTCTCATACTTTTCTTCTTGTTTTTGTTCATCTTCTTTTTTGATGTTGTAGTTACCTTAGTTTTTCCAACGGACATGAAAGAAAAAAAAAAGCCTAAAAAAACAGCCTAGTAGTGTTGTGGCTGAAAGAGGAAATGAATGACAATGAAAAAATCGGGCCATTTTTAAGTGCTTTCTTAATCTTTGCCTTGTTTAATATGACAAATTATTAAATGAAGTCGTCACAATGTAGTTGTCTCTTATCAATTTAATCGTTAGATGTAGATTAATCTAATCGTTAGATGTAGATTAAAAAATGTTTGTCTCCTAATAATCATTAGATACAAAAAAAAATTATTTTTATAATTTCTATCTCACATCTAACGGTGCAAAATTATTAGTTACATTACGGTGGTCTCATCGAAAAAAATTTCAATTAATAGACATTTAAACTTCAAAAAATATCTAAAATCTCTAAATTTTTAATTTTTTGTCTATTATTCTTTAAAACTTTAAAAACTTATAAATCTCTAAGCTTTTGATGTCTTGTTTAATAGTTTTTGAAGTGATTGAGTCATATACTCCAACTAAGAAGTTAGACGTTTGATTTTTTTTACTCTCACATGTTATTTAACTCAAAAAAAGAAAAAAAAAATGTTATTGAATTTCAAGATGTGTTTAATGAATCTAAAATTTTTTCAAATAGTATGTGTAATGAGTGTCTAAAGTTTTGATTTCATGTCTAGATTTTTTTTAAAAATTTAGTTTAACATATAAAGGTGAAGGATTTGAACCTTTAATGACTAAATTATAAAAAATGCTCCTTAACTTTGTCTATTATTTAAAAAAATATTCTTATTCTTTCAAAAGTTGTAATATTATTTCTGATGTTTCATAAATGTTTCAAAAATACCTTTGGAGTAGAAAAACTATTAGAATGTTAGACGAAAAGTTGATGTGCTTAAATGTCATTCTTTCAAATTTAATCTAGGCAAGTGTCCTAGTCATTGTCACGTCTATTTTCCATCTAACATTCTAACATATTTCTACTCAAAAAGTTGTTTTGAAATGTTAATGATAATATTGCAACTTTTAAAAGAATAAAGGTATTTTTGAAACAAGAGACAAAGTTTAGGGATTTTTTTATATAATTTAGTCAACTTTTAATCTCTTAATTAAAATTATATATTTTAATCAGTTGAGTTATGTTCAAGTTAACACATCTAGTAAAGTTTTAGAGGTTGTTTGGGGCATTAAGTGAGTTATAATAACATTTGTTATAATAGTATGTGGAGTTATATAATATTATTTAAAATGCAGAGTTGTTTAGTTTGAGTTATAATAGTCTGTATTTGGAGTGTAAAATACTCTACAGACTATTATAACTCATATTATTAGAGTCTATCATTCACGTATTAAAGTTAAGAGATTTGTTAGACATACAATTAAAAATTTGGAAAATCTACCAAACAACTTTTGATAGTTCAAAGAAGCAAAAATTGTAATAAAAACTTTATTTGTGTGTGTTGGTTTTGTGCATGTGTGTGAGAAGTAAGAGTGGTATAAAGATTGAAACTTTAAAATTGAGTGGTTTATTGATGAAATGATGAGGAGAGATAAAAAGGGAAAGATCACATGGGTTGATTGGAGTGGGAAATTGCCAGGTTGTGAGGGTGGGTGGGACCCACCCACCCATGTGAGATAGGATTCCAAATGCCTCTTCTCTTCTGTCTATGTACATGCAATGCAAAATCAAACCCCCCCCCCCCCCCCCCCCCCCCCCCCCCCTTCTTTTTCTTTATCATTTTTAAATTATTATTATTGTTGTTTTATTATTTTATTTTATTTTATTTTTTTTAAACTTTTTTGTCTGTAAAAAATAGGAAAGGACATGGACCCTTCATTCCTCTTTCACTTACTTTTTTTAAAAATAATAATAATAATAATTTATATTCATACATGTATGACAAAAGTGCACGGTTTTCTAAGATTCCTTTTCTGTTATTATTATTTTTAATTTTAAATCTCTCTCTCGAGGTTTGTGTGAGCTAAAAACAAATCACTTTCTTTACCGTTTGTTTTACTTCTTCGTTAATAAATTATAAAAAAATTCCCATAAATTTTATCATTTATTTTAAAAATACTTTTATTTTTTCATAAACGTTTCAAAATTACTTTTGAAGTTAAAATTTATTAGAATATTGGATAAAAAATCGATATAGCGGTGACTTGACATGATGTGGAGGTGATTAGAACGTTTTCTCAATCAAACATTTAAATTCTTAGCCAAATTCAAAAAATAAAAACAAGTTTTTGAAAACTATTTTTTTTTTTAGTTTTCAAAACTTGGCTTGATTTTTGAAAATATATGTATAAGGTAGATAACAAAACAAGGAAACATATAGGTGGAAGTAATATTTGTAGGCTTAATTTTCAAAAATAAAAAATAAATGGTTATCAAACGGTGTCTATGCTTTCAAGTTTTATGTCTAATAGGTCTCTAAACTTTAAAAACTTTTTAATAAATTCTTGAACTTTTAATTTTGTGTCTAATAGGTTCATAGACTTTTCATTTTAGTGTCTTATAGGTCATTAAACTTTTAATTTAGTGTCTAATGATAATAATAATAACCTTCATTCAATAAAAGACATGACGTGAATATGTTTTTCAATTTTTTCTAAAAAAGCCTACAAGGAATATTGTTTTTTTTTTTAATATAAAAATATGGAAGTTAAACCTAAGTTATAGCGGAGACTATTTGTAACATAAATTAAAAGTATAGGAGACTAAATTTAGATTTAGACATCTTGAAGCTAAGGAACTGTGAGCCAAATATTCCTTGGTGTGTTTTTTTAAAACACACACAAACATATTGGCTCAAGTGGCTCAAATAGTGTTAAAAGAAAAAGAGTGCACAAGGTGAGATTCTTTGTCTAATATGGATTCACTTTTTTGAGTAGATATCACTTGTCTGATCATATATATGCAACTGACCCACAAGATTGACATCACAATATACAAAAAGATATGTATTTTTTCCCAATTCTAACTTTATAATTTTAGTATATGCAAAAGTCCCTTTAAATTACTGGTTGCATTGTGATGTGATAAAAATAGAAAAAAAATTGAAGTAAATAAAAAAAAACACACAAAACTACAATAGGATATATAACACACAAGTGGATAAGTAGTGACAAACCAATGGTTGAGTCATTGATATTTGACTAAGGGCAAGGAGAGAGTAAGAGAGAGATTTTATTCTTTATGGTTTTGTTTTTTTTATCAGATTTTCTGGAATTTTATCTTTTTTTTTTTAAATTTTATTATTCTTAGTTTTGTTTTTATTCTATTTAATAGAGTTTACATTATTTAAATTGATTTGATGGCTTTTACCTTTTAGCCTAAAGAAAAAAAAGTGGACTAAATTAGTGAAGTTTGATGTTTATGTGTATTTAGTTATTAAATTTTTAAAAAATGTTAATTACAACATTCAACTTTCAATTCGATTCTAATTAGCATGTCTAAATATTAACATGGTACATTATAGGACTAATGAGTGATTATTTGACCATGATGTTTAGCGGAAGTAAGAAGAACTGACTAGATAAAAATAAGGACATGTTGACTAGATAATTTAGCTCAAAGTCTATTTTCACCACTAACCTTTGTTTTATTTGATTGGTCTACTTATTTGTCTCACATTGTACTAACTTATCCTTTATTAGTGCAACTAGCGTGTCATATTAACTTCTAATGACGATGTTAACAATAAGGGATTGGTTAGAATCAAAATTTATTGTTTAGAGATGTAATTGAAACTTTATAAAGTTTACGGGCTAAACATATACAACTGTCAAAGTTCAATGACTATACTTATAATTTAACCATAAAAAGTATAATTAAACTTCATGTAGTTTGCCTCTATGTTTGATTGTGGTTTTGTGGTGTACTTCGTTGCTTTAATCTTTCAATGATTGTTATATAGTTAAACTCGCAATTAAATAATAACAGTAATACAACAATAGTACAACTCGCAAAATTAATATGTGAATTGACATATATAAAATTGGCAACATTGATTTCTGTTCAATGATTAAAATGAAACAAATAGGAGAACACAAACTTAAATATAAAAAACAAACTTGATTAAAACTCCGTTATGGCTTACAATAAAGTTAAAGAACAAGTGGAGTTATTAAATAGCAGAAATTCAAGGAACTCAGCCACCATCCTATGTCGACGAAGACATTTTATGAGTGAAAGGTTGTGTGATGGTACATTGAGATATAGATGTAAAAGAATTCAAATAAGACTTTGTTGTATAAAATAAAAATGAAATAATGATAAAGTAGAAAGATAAAGTTTAAGCAAAGTTGAAGTGGAGTTTGAATTTTAGGTGCAATCTTGGTGCTTAAATTATCACTAAAGTTCAATCATTTGATGGAAAAATCAAAATTTGATAGCTTGGAGAAATTTGTGTCTAAAGTAATTATTATTGTACTAAGAATCCATGTTTTAATTATTATGATAAGAGTTGAGATTATGAGTGGAAAATAATCTCGTATGCATTGAATTAAATAAAATAATTACACTCGTGCATCGAGATTGTTTCTTTATCTAGGTGTTTTGTTTTTTAGAGGGGCTTTTGTTTTTTTTTTTAAATAATTAAAACAATTTTGTTTGAAAATAATTCCTTTAAAAAAACATTCTAACTATTTTATTTGAGCTGAGTATACAAAATGTGTTTGAAGTTTTTAAAAATTTTAATTATAATAGAAATTTCTAATATAGGGGGTTTTTAAAACAAATAAAAAAATTTTTGAAACTTTTAAGCATGAAGGGAAAATTTAAAACCAATACATAGATTAATTGTATTTTGTATCATTTAGCTATTTACTTACTTTATGTGAAGCTTTTAAAATTTAAAAAAAAAAATTCAATTTTTTTTCCATAATTGTGCTTGAGAATTGTGATGAAATAAACGTTAATATTTGATGTGCCATGTTGAAATTATAATTATGTGGTTATGAAAAAAATAACATATTTATATTTTCTTTTTATAAATTTTTTGAAACAATCATCTAACTAGATGGGTTAACTTGCTTAAATATCCCATCATTCACATATATAAATCTTAAGAAGTTGAGAAGTCAATGTCCCAAAGCAATAAAATTAAGTGGGTAAAAAAAATATTACTTCAAAAAGAAGGGTAGGTAACAAATTTGTGGTTAAATTAAGGAAGAATTTTTTTTGTTAACATATATTAAACAAAGGTGAATAAGAAAATTTAAATACAAAAAGAATAGCTATAAATTACACTAATGTTGTCTATTTAATTTATAACAATAAAATTTGTAGTTTTCAAGGTTAAAATCATTCTTAAACATACCCTAAATTTTGTGCATAAATAAATGGTTAAATTATCAAAAATACCTCTGAATTATGAGGTTGGTTTCAATTATATCCCTAAACTTTGAAAAGTTTCATTTTAACCCTTAAATTTTAAAGTTTGTTTTAAAACAACACTTGAAGGTTTTTTTCGTTAAATTTATGAACGAAAAATGACATATTTGCATATGTTTTGATTTTTTTTTCAATGTATATGTTCAAATATGTTCACATAAGCAACAATATAAATGCAAAAACATCATTTTCCATCTATGAATTTAAAGAAAAAAAACCTTTAAGGGTTGTTTTGAAACAAACTTCAAAGTTCAAGGGTTAAAATGAAAATTTTCAAAGTTCAGGGGTATAATTGAAACTAACTCCATAATTTAGGGGTATTTTTGATAATTTAACCTAAATAAATTAATACCTTCAATTGATTATAACCATGAGTTATTGAACAATTACCCACAGTGAATAACAATCTTATTATTCAATACATTTGAAATGATATCCTCAATCTGGTGATAAGACTGGCTTAATTGTAAATCTTTCACATAATTTGTTTTGTTTTGTTTTTGTTTTATTTTTATAAATTTCGCCTTAATTTTTTCATGCTGGTTTAAACATTTTTATATAATTTCCTTTTTATCCTTGTATATCACTATTAAATCGTCTTTACAGTATATTATTGATATATTATTTACATATTTATTGATAATATACTATATCACTAATATATTGATAGACTTTTATACTACTATATGATATATGATCTATTTTCGTTTGGGCTTAAATTGTGTCATGTTTGCATTCTTATTTATCTAGTACTAAATTTGCTATTATTTTGAATTAGTTGCTATATATGCAACTACCTTTTTTTTTATACACAAAATATTGATTAAATTATAAATTCAGTTCTAATTGCATCAATTTGGTCGGTAAGCTTTAAAATTTTTTGTTGATGTTTCCAAACTTTCAAAATTTATCATAATACATTTATATTTAGTTAGTTAATATTATTTAAATATTGATGTGACATATTGATTAGACTAATGCATGATAGGACACATGAAAATATGTCAGTCAAATAAAATAAAGATGAGGAGGTAAAAAAAAAGTGATGGGATGAGTGAGTGGAATACATTCCAATCCATTTTTTTTGTTTGTTTGTCATCTCTCACTTTTATAAGTCAATTTAATTGGATAAGACACTTATTACCACCTCAAATATCATAGTTTGATTTCTAATCCTATAATTGTTGAACTCAATAACCACTCTTTTGGTCCCATCATGCAAACAAATTATAGTATTAAGAGAAAAAAAAAAATCAATCTCTACCTCTAAATTTGTTAGGTTGTATCAAATTTTATAATAAACTTTTAATTTGATCAAATTGAACTCTAGTGTTGCAAATTTTACTCTCGATTACTTTTCCGCCAATTTATCAATTAATTTTAACAAAAAGTAATGTAAAAATCTCCATAAACTCAATAACTTCAATAAAATAAAGTTTTGCACAAAAATAAGTTTGACCAATGAACAAATGAGTCATGGAATAACTTTGACCAAAATTCACAAACTTCAATCAAAAAATTAGCTCTAATGTCGTATTTCTTTGAAATTTTATTAGTTTTGTATCATACATATATTTTATAATTTATTGAACGCATACAAATAAAAAACTTTCCTTTGACAATACTTTTTTAAAGTTTAAAGTTAAGATTGTAACACGGTATAATTTGATAAAATTGAAAGCTAGGTGTAAATTGATACAACTCGACGAGTTAAAGCTAAAAAATGAAATAGTTATCTAAGTGTAATCTGAAAAAGTTTATAACTAAATTTGAAATTTAAATGCTTAAAAAGGGGATATGTTGACACGTGTAACCTATTATTGGAGTCTGAAGAATGCCTTCTCCCGCGAATTTCTACTTCCAGAGGTTGCAACTGCAAGAGTCTCCGATTCCGCGGGGAGTTCATCGGAGGCCTTCATCGGCGACGGCAGGTCTTCTTCTCCGACTACGGTCGTTATTTTTCTTGCTCTTTTGCCAATTGGTGAAAGGAATGTTGCATTTGCCTCTTTTCTCTTTATACTAAACAAGATTCAATCATCACTCCTTTTATGATTCTATGTCAATGCCAGTTCTCAATCTTCTTATTCGCGCCTGTCCAGAGGTTCCGCATTCTAAATGGTTCATGCACCGTTTTCCCCTAATTTCCGGTGTTATTATCACGCTAGTGAACTTCAACGATTGAAATTTAACTTTTAAGAGCTCTATGTTCGGTGGATGACGTTTGATTTATGAAAATTTTGAAAATGGAACGACGTAGTTGTATCGGGGAGCTGCTGAGGGTTGATTGAATTTGTAAAACCCTGTGGAAGCGAATTTTGTTGGTGAAGTTTTGAGTTTTTGAGGTATTACGAATTTTTAACCAAAGCTTAGTGTTCTAATATTAAATGTGGGTCTGATAAGTAGTTAGATTATTTAAATTGACCCTCTTCGTTTAACTTGCATTGACTACCCCATTAACATACCTGACCTACCTAAAAGAAAGATGAGTGAAAAAGAAGATGTAATTTTCGTATTTATAAGCAGGATGTGTTTCTCTATCATTACTTCTTTACTGTTGACAACGTTCTCCCTCGTTTTTTTCCCTTCATATGTTACTTGTATTATTTAGTTTTCTTACTTATGCACGTCTCGGTATTATATGGATACAAGTCTTTGTTGACATGCAAAATATGTCAGATATTTTAAGTAGGTTGTCGAGTGTAAGTTAAACTAGGGAATTGACTTGTTGGATCTGGATCTAAATACTGCAGGAATCCAATGTCTTAAGTTTATTTTTTAATGTCTCTGAAAATTATCTATGGTTGAAGAGCCTAATTCTTGAAGTCAAAATTTTAAAATCTAATTTACAAATGAAATATGGTTGGAGGTAAAATGTAGTTTTCTTTTAGAACAATGTAATCTGCACCTGGATCAGATTAGTAAGTGGGTTTTGCATGTTTTCTCATCAGGCCCTTTTTCTTGGATAATAGTTCCTAGTGGAAGGTGGATTCAGGTTCTGTGAACTCGCTGCAGTTTGATTTTGGATCAGAAGACGCTCGGAGGATTAGATGCACTTCATGATTTGTATTGTGCTTCTCTGCAGGGAAGTAAAAATCATAAATACACGGAGGTAAATGATGGAGAAAGGTAATCTGCATTATTCTACTACATTGAGTACAGAAAATTATTCTGTAATTAATATTCTTTGACTATGGTCGCCAAAAAGTGGCGGTGAAAAATATTAGAGACAATAAAAGTTATTGCTCCTTTTTTTTTCTTCTAATTTTTTGAATTCAGGGAAGACAACAGAATTGAAAGGAACTGCCTGTCTGTGTTCTATATGACATCTAGTATGAACAGATCACTGATATTTTTTTTGAACAATGATAATTTACCCCATGGCTTAATCCTTATTGCTATTAGTCATATTTGGCGAGAGAGAAAGCGTCTTTTAAGAAATTTAGATCAAGAAAGTTTGCAACTCTAGAATAGGGTAACTTTTAAAAGGTGAAAAAATTTCATCATCAGTCATTACTTGTTCCAACTGCAGTGTGACTAAGAAATGGAGAAGGATAGGAACAAAGTACACTTGAAGGAACAGCTGTGCTGAATTAGACCCTTTTTTTTTTCGTCTTTTTTCTGGTATTGGCATTCACCAAACCTAAGTAAATTATCAGGCTCTAATACCAAGTGACGTAAAGTCAATAACTTTTTGTGCTGGAATTGCTAGCCTCAGTCTAGCTTAGGCCGTTGGTGAAGTTTCTTTTACTTTATACGTCATGAGGTTTCAAGACACAGTGGGAATGAAGAACAAATTAGAGAAAAAATTTCAGATATAACTACCGAGCTATTTTCACGTTGAAGAAGGTTATACGTCTGCAATTAAGTTTATGACGTCTGGAGCTTGAAGAACTTGTCTATCTTGCCTCTTTGAGCAAAAGATTCACATAACTCTATTCATTATAGGAAATGCTTTAAGTTTGTGTGATGAAATCTGAGTGATGGGACTGTTGGTAGGACATCTTGAATTTCGATTGAGTAGATCTTACATCCTTGATCAGCTACAGTAACCACTTTTTTGTCCCTGGATTAACACAGCACTGCTCCCAGAAGATATTTGGTATGTTTTTCAGTGTTTAAGGTTGCTTTTTCCAGTTGAATACATTTTTTTTCCAGGGCCACATATGCGACTTGGTTTTTTAAACCTTGATTCTAATATCATGTGTGCGGTATTATAGGAACCAGGAAGGTGTGAAGTTTATTTATATACAGTACTGAGTATCCAGGTTAGTTTATACATACCTTACCCTACAACATTTGGTTGTGATGACAAAATATTAATGTCATAGGTAGGTGGCACCTAGGGATCTAAACAATGAATAAAATACCTATTGACATTGAAAGAGGTCTAATCAATATTTCCAATATATTATAAAAATATTAATGAAATATAAAGACTATCAACAAAAATATCAATCTCTATAAACATAGATTCTAATAATAAGTATTGCAACTTATTTAAGAAGTGTGAAATACTTATTTATTAAGTCAAATAATTTCACCAACATGAGCAGAGCTCAGCAGTAATTGACATGTACTCCCTCCCTTGAGGTCGAAGGTTCAAATCTTCATACCTCATATTTGTTGTACTCATCAAACAATTTCATAAGTTTCATGAATTTGATGATTTTTTAAGAATATTTTTAAAATTGTGATCTCAATACTTCTAACTGCATCTATATTTAATATCTTAGTTGAACCCATAGCCTCAAAATCCTTGTCTTGCCCTTTGGCCACTGCCGACCAATGGGGTTATTGTTTGTTTTCGTTTTTTTTTTTTGGATGACGAGAATTAAGTTTACATTAAGAAGCATGCAAAGGATACAAAAAGGTTGAGGTGCAGGGGCATGAAGTGGGGGAAAAAGTTTAAGGACCCCACCATGAACCTATATGATGCTCTACCAATAAACAAAAAAATATCAAAAGATCTTGAAATCCAAAGCAAAGCATTAATGCGACCAAAGCTCACTTTTTCATCAAAGATTTGTAATGCCATTCCAGCCAAATCCCACAACGGGACACCTAACTTGCTAACTCAACCTTTATTGTGGAAGGTATGGGAAAAACTATCTCATCCTTCAGGTCCTTACAATGCTGGTTAAAAGTGACTCCTGCTAGAGCTTTGGAGGATTTTAAACCCCAATTATGATGAGAAGGGCAGTGGAGAAATAAATGGTCTTGATCCTCAGATGTCTCCTTGCAAAGAACACCCCTCTATGGAAATAGACAAAAGGTGAGTATCTCTGTATGAAGTTCCAAGATGCACTTTCAAAAGTCTCTTCAAGGAAAAAAGAATGAAGATTAGACCTATTGGGAGAAAATAATAAAAAAAAATAATAATAATTACTAAAATATTAAATCTCCCCTTCCACAGGATAAGCCAACCAAACAAGAGTCACAATAATAATTTAAAGAGAGATAGGGAAAAGAGAACAAGACCGAAGTTTATACTGGTTCGCCCCAAACTCGGGACTACGTCCAGTTCCTGCAACTGCAGTTTTACTAAATGGGAGATTACAATAAGCCTCAAACTCGCACCACAAACTAACCTCAATAGCCCAACAATGACTATTGACTTCCAAGTATCACAACCCGATAGCTTGGGATAAATAACAAAGGAAAAAAATCCTCAAACCCACAAAAGATAACACTCTTTTTACTCACAAAAGCTCACTGTCACACACAACAATATCAGAAAAATACACACTGTATTTTTCAAAACCCAAGGCCAATGCTTCTGTTTCTTTTTTTTTTTCTTCTCGGTTGTGCATGTGGAAATTCAGCCAACATACCTATTTATACATATATATGTGCAGCCAAAAAAAACCTAATTGACCATGGTGGGCCTTGTTGACAAATGAGCCCAATAACCAAATTTTCTTACGCGTTCTTTTTGGCTCCAAAACTAACAATCTCCCACTTGGAGACAAAATGACGATCTTGCCTCCCACTGCAACGAAACTAATCACCTTGGCAAACTCCAAGGCCTAACTCCCACTACAACTGTTATTTCTGAATTTCTTGGCAAACTCCAAGACTCAAAATACCTGAAAAACAACAAAGTCACAAAACAGGCAACCATCTGAAAATAACTGTAGTGCATCTGTGCTCGCCTTGAGGTACGGGCTTGCTACGTGGATCTGTCTCCCAGATGAAAAAGACAGACACGTACTACCACTTCAGCTAAGTGGTAACAACTGACATCTTCTTCAACCCTGAACCACTGTTCCTGAAGAAGATACATTCTGAGAAGGGCTTGAATCCTCTGTTCAAACCTGCTGCCAAACTAGAGACCTTACATTTGACCTTAGCTACTGCTCTGGCCTTCCACTTTGATGCCTCCACTCGCCTAGGCGACTTCTTCAATTCAATTGACCGTCTGACAATTGGGGGTTCATGATAGCCATCAACTTTCTCTCTTGGACTTCCCAATTGTTTCTGAACTGAAGGAACCTGATCTAACTGATCAAAATTGGCTATCGTTGCTGCTGGCTCAACTGTACCTCTACTACAACCATTTGCAGCTTTAACTGGCATCCACTGTCTCTTCAATCCTTTGGCAACATCCAACCGACATCTGTACAGTGTAGATTTCCTGTGGCCAACTGCCACTACCTGGGATCCTATCCTGAGTGTACACTGGCTTTTGCCAAACTCACACCTGTAGCCCTCATCTGCTAACTTGCCAGTGGAGATGAGATTCATCTTAACACTGGGCACAAACCTGACATCCTGCAGTACCAATTTATTCCCACATTCTGTCTTCAGACTGACCTCTCCAATCCCATTAGTCTTGGATGTTCTACCATTTCCCATCCTCACAAGGCCATGATATCCTCCTGTAAAGGATGTGAACAAACTCCTATCTGAAGTTATGTGTACAGTAGCTGCGCTGTCTAAAATCCACTCAGATGAATTTCTACAGTTCTCTGTGTCACTCCCAACACATACTAAGGCATCTTGCACTACATTTGCCTCCCGTTTTTCTTTCTTTTCTAGATCCTCTTTCAACTTTCTACACTGACTCTTAAAGTGACATTTCTTGTGACAGTAAAAGCATTCTATCTCTTTATTCCTATAATCCCACTTCTTCCTACTGCTACTCGTTGTACTTTCCTCATTAATCTTCTCTTTACCCTTAGTCACAACCAAAGCTGATCCTATAGTAGACTCTTTACTACTACCCTTTCTACGAATTTCCTCAGCTAAGGCTAAATCACAAACACCTGAAAATTTCAGAGTATTTTCTCCTACCGAATTAGACACTGCTGTCTTCATCGTTTCCCAACTATCAGGTAAGGAGGTTAATAACAGAATAGCATTCACTTCATCAGTAAATTCTATTTTAACTGATTTCAACTGATTTATCAAAGTGGTTATCTCATTTATATAGGAATTCACAGAAGCATCCTCAGCCATACGCATATTGAAAAACTTCCTAAGCAGATAGATCTTATTATTTGTGCAGGGTTTTTCATACCTGTTTGTGAGCGCTTCCATTAATTTAATTGCAGTTGTCTCACCGGCTACCTGACTAGCCACGTCCATTGACAGACACATTCTTATTGCGGCAACTGCTTCTTCATCCAAAGTCTCCCAATCTTCGTCTTTCATTCCTTCCGGTCTCTTTTTCAAAGCCTTACCCAGCTTTTTAACAGTCAAATAATCTTTGACCATCATCTTCCAATACCCAAAATTTTTCCCATCAAACTTCATGACTCCATCAAAACTTGTTGGCTCCACGTATCCCATGACTCTTGAACCAAAAGCTCTGATACCACTTATTGGGAGAAAGTAATAAAAAAAAATAATAATAATTACTAAAATATTAAATCTCCCCTTCCACAGGATAAGCCAACCAAACAAGAGTCACAATAATAATTTAAAGAGAGATAGGGAAAAGAGAACAAGACCGAAGTTTATACTGGTTCGCCCCAAACTCGGGACTACGTCCAGTTCCTGCAACTGCAGTTTTACTAAATGGGAGATTACAATAAGCCTCAAACTCGCACCACAAACTAACCTCAATAGCCCAACAATGACTATTGACTTCCAAGTATCACAACCCGATAGCTTGGGATAAATAACAAAGGAAAAAAATCCTCAAACCCACAAAAGATAACACTCTTTTTACTCACAAAAGCTCACTGTCACACACAACAATATCAGAAAAATACACACTGTATTTTTCAAAACCCAAGGCCAATGCTTCTGTTTCTTTTTTTTTTTCTTCTCGGTTGTGCATGTGGAAATTCAGCCAACATACCTATTTATACATATATATGTGCAGCCAAAAAAAACCTAATTGACCATGGTGGGCCTTGTTGACAAATGAGCCCAATAACCAAATTTTCTTACGCGTTCTTTTTGGCTCCAAAACTAACAAGACCCAAGGACATCAGAAAGCAAAAAGAAAACTGCATGAAATGGTCCTAGGATACTTGAAACTCCAAACCTTATTATCATTAACCTAAGGGTTAATGACATGACCAAAATAAAAATTAGTAGGGAGAATAATTCATTAAAGCTCCTTATTGTCTATCTTTGGTTCAAAACTGAAGGTAAATAAAATTTCAAAAGTAGGATAAATGTAGAATCACAATTTACATGAAAAAAAAAAATATAAATAACAAAAGATAGATTAATTCTTTTTCTAGCTAGTACATTCTTTTTTAAACTTTGAATGATGATATTGGATCATATGATTATTCTTTCTTTTTCCTCCAATCATTGGTAGACCTCTTGTTTTGTCAAACTTGGGTTAGTGAGGTTGATGTGATTCTCCACTTAGTTTTTAGTAGCTGTTTGGTAACATTTTTGTTTCTCAATTCTTCTAGAGAAATGGATATTTTGTATTTAACTAGCATAATATCATGCAAGAAAACCTAGAAATCTAACCATTTCCATACGTCTTTAATCACTCTAGCTTTATCTTCAAAGATTTAAAAAAAAAAATTAATTTCTGTCCATTTTAATTCCCAAAGAATGTCTTTAACTGCACTCACCAATTCCTTTGAAAGACTGACCCATATGGCATTTGGAATAAGGCTTCTGTACAATCTACCTGGAAACATCAAAAAACCTAAAGCAACTAAGACAATTATCCCAATACTTTGAAGCAAAAGAGCGGTGAAAAAAGGAGGCAACTTTGTTCTTCAGCTATTTTTTTGTCATTAACTGCAGTGATTTGGAGAGAACTATATTTGTGTATCGTTTTTGCATCCTATCCACTGTATTTAGACCACCTAGCGCCAGAGTCCAGATGAAGAGCTTATAGGTGATTTCCTCCCACATTTCCTGCTCTTTTCCATAAAAATCTGTCATTTTGTTCTAAGGCTATAGAAACTTTAACATGAAATTGAAAAGGGAGAGTAATACGTTGGACTGCTTGAGAGAACTGGGGGGGATAAAATTCAGGAATGAAAGAATTCTGCCTCTTATCTACTTCTCATAATTTCTTCTTCAATAGGCCTTCAAACATTGACAAAATGGCCACCTCCACTGACAGCATCCCCTAGTAGCTCGGTGCCAATCATTCATTGTATGCCCTATTTTGGTGGCTTGAGGACTTATAGAAAAGATCAATATTAATGCTTGTGATTAAAGGTTTAGAGAGGTTAATCTAAATATCCAAGGCCATCTCGTACATATTGATTATTTTAAACAAATTATCGTACTTATCCATCTTATCCAAGGAGAGCAACAACGTAACATCTCCAAATTGGCAATGATTCACCTGGACATGGTTTCCTAAATGAAAGCTCTCGAGGAAACTCAACACAAACCTTTCTCCAACATTCTACTAAAAATGTCCACCCTTAAAATGGAAAAGGAAAGGAGAAAGGAGGTCTTCTTCTGTAAGAGCCCTTGAGGTTTCCGTTCTTCCTCTTGGCCCTCCATTAATGAAGATGGAGAAGATTGTATTATCAGTTAGATAAATCAAGATGAATCTTAATTTAATTAATTTGGTCCATCAAGTTCATTTTGCTAAATGTCTAGAAAATTGTACCTGAATTGCATTTATTGGATGTATTTGATTAAGTTCATGCATTTCCTTATACACCAACATGGCTAGATTCTTGCACAAAATACTTTATATCAGGAATTTATTTTTTCTAATTTTCAAAAAGCAAAATCGAAATAAAAATGAGGTTCATTCAGTTTCCTATTCTGGGAAGAAGAAGAGAATTCGAGTAACTTTCTAGTTTCTACCCAAACAAATGGTGGTTTATGACTCTATTGTGGGTGCTATGAAATTGTGACTAAAGTTGGTCTATATTTTCAACCATTAATTCCAAAACAAATTTCATATTTCATATTTTCTGAGTATCACTCTTCTTGCTATTGTTTTTTCCATAAACATCTTCATGCAGAAAAGGAAGAAGCACAGTAAGGCTTAGGATCATAGTTATATTGACTCAAAAAGGGAGAAACGTGGTTAGGAGAGTTTTCTCTACCCCTATATGTCGTTGATACTAGATGCTGGTCATTCAAGGGTTTTCATGTGCAAATTTCCAACCATTAATTCCAAAACAAATTTCATATTTCATATTTTCTGAGTATCACTCTTCTTGCTATTGTTTTTTCCATAAACATCTTCATGCAGAAAAGGAAGAAGCACAGTAAGGCATAGGATCATAGTTATATTGACTCAAAAAGGGAGAAACGTGGTTAGGAGAGTTTTCTCTACCCCTATATGTCGTTGATACTAGATGCTGGTCATTCAAGGGTTTTCATGTGCAAATCAAGGATCACGTTAGTAATATGGATAGATATCTGGTCTAAAGAAGCTGCCCACCTACTTTGGTTGATGGTTTCCCCTAAAATGGTGCGACTATTTCTTATGGCTCCTCTCATGGAAAATTGAAATTAATGATTAAATGCAAAGGAACTGTCCATGCTTGCATCTTAATTTGCTGAGTAGTGTTTTAGAGGACTTGGAAGAAGAGATCATTGATCATTGTGATATGAATCCTAAGACTATTCAAGTTCTAAGACAAAGAAGATTAATAAAGCATTGCAAGGAGTTCAAGGAGTTCATTTCATTTGTTTTATGCCAAGAGCTCCAAGATGGAGTTGCATTAAATGCATTTAGGCTTCATTTATGAAAAGCCAAAGTTAAACTCAAGTTACATTAAATGAAGTCAAGTCGCATTAAAGTTGACGTCAAGTTGCATTGAAGGAACTCAAGTTGCATGCATTAAACGAACTTAAGTGCATCTCAAGCTTCATTTAGTGCAAGTCAAGTATCAATTAATGAAACTACCCTTCAAAATACTTCAAGTGGAGCTTCATTTATACATGATACAAAGACTTTCAAGGCATACAAGGGACTTGAATCTCGGACTTATGGCTCATTTTCATGTAATTTCAGTTTTAAAACCTTTCATTTATGTTTTTAAGGTTACTTTTGAGTTAGTGGTTGTTATGGTATTCATGTACATGGGAGTTACAACCCTTAAATTGGCAATAGGTTACTTTTAGGGTTTATTTGGAGGCTATATATAGCCTAGGTATTTGTAAACTATAGATTCGAGACTTGAAACCTGTAGTAAAAAGAGTATTTGTGCTTTCTTCAAGCCAAGTGCTTGTTATTTGCAATTCTATGTAGTTTAGGTTGCATGCTTAGAATCATTCAAGCTTGACTTGATCAATCTTCTTGTGGAGTTATTCAGATCTCAAACAAAGAATGATCTTCCTTGCCCCGAGATATTTGATCGTCAAGATAACCCAGTTTTTACTTTTCTTGGGTTGATTTTCAAATTCATTTTGGAGTTTTTAAGATTGAGTTCTATGGGTCTTGTTCTTCAACAAGGTTTTTAGATCCAATCCTCAAGGGTTTCATAGCATTTGGTATCTGAGCTACTTTGATTTCATAACGTTTGGTATTAGAGCTACTTTGGTATCATAACACATTGTTTGTGTTATATTCTTGGACTCTGTAGAAATGGTCAGAAATCTTTAAACCTGTTAGGGTGTTTTCTTTCTGAGGAGAGTTGAAGATCTTTTGGTGTTAATGATTGGATGCAGTAATTTAAAAAAAGCAGATAAAAATTTATTACATTCATTTTGATAATTGTGATTATGTGAGAGATTTCAGATTTGGTTGAAAATAAATAGGACGACTTTCGAAGATAAAAGGGATGGTTCAAGAAGATTTGAAATTGAATCATATTTGTAATTTCCTTGTGGTCTTCAAAAATCTACGGAGTTTTTGTAATTATGCCTTAATTTTTATTTTGAAAAAGTAAACTGGAGGGCTTTCTTATGATCTTCTCTCTGCAGGATTTGGACTGTTGGTACCTTAGAATGGTTTACAAGAAATAAATAATTAGCAAACAAAGGTCAAATTCATAAATAATTCTGAACAATCTGTTTACAAGCCATCCTTCGTAAGCTCATTTAATCTTTAGTTCATCGCATTCTAGTTTGTGGAAACCATATGTAGTATGTACCGGCATCTCGTTTTATGTTGACCATCTAATTATGATGAATCATATGGAGTAGTCTTTGCTTCTTGAAGAATTCTAATCATTCAATGCAGCAGATAGTTGGTTAACTATATATAGCGTTAGTCTCTGTCATGTTGGCTGTTCATCCTCAATGGTGGCTTACTCTTGACATGATGCATACCTTTTTATCTGATCTCATCACTTCTTCAACAGCCAAAGGTTGTTGAAATTACTCAATACATTTTTGGATTTGTTTGCTTAAAACTCTGGTGGCTTCTAACCATCAACTTCATGACGGCTGATAAATAGATTTTAAAAAAAGCATTCTTTTTCTTTCGGATCTTTAGTTATTTTAGTTAAATTATTGTTTCTGGAGGTTCATATACCTAGTGTTCCAGAACATAGCATGATTTCGATAGTGTTTAAAGGTTAAATATATGTTTTAGTTCCTAATATTTGGGTGTTTTTTCATTTTAGTTCCTATTGTTATAACGTTTCAATTGAGTCTTTATGTTTTAACATTTTCAATTATACCCTTTTCATTGGTGAAAGTTAAAATTGGTTGATGATAAGCTGAAATTAGGCTACTTTAAAGAAGAAGAATTGAAATTTCTTAGAAATTTGGAGGAATTAGAAACTTTCCTCTTTTAGGTGGCCTCATTCCTAAATTTCTACTAGCTTCTTAAGTATCGTGTCATGGAAGCTTAACATTGGCCAATTCTATTATTCACTGACGAGAAGGGTAAATTGAAAAATGTTAATTCATAAGGGACTAAATTGAAACATTTTAAACAATAGGGACTAAAATTGAAAAAATACCCAAACATTAGGATCTAAATTGAAAAAAACATGCAAGAATTAGAGACTGAAATATATATTTAGCCTTGTTTTAACTTATTGTGAGGGGAGGTCCACACTACTCACTACTATGCTTACAAACACATCTTATTTTTTTAATATTAAACGTATGTGTTTTTATTTTATTTTGACGTGTTAAATATATCAATATATACACATATTCTTTTTTTTTAAAAAAAAGTATCCCGTGTCTGTGTCTTACTCTTTTAGATATTGACATGTCATTATGTTGGTGTCGTATTGTATCCGTGTCCTGGGTCCGTGGTCATGCTTTTCAGGTTTAAGTCATAAAATTGTCAACTCATGTCTAGTTAATGGTGGAACCTATTCTTTTGTAAATTCTCATGCAAGGGGGTGGTAGTTTAATTGTGATCGCTACTTCATTTTATCACAGCAATGCACTGGCAGGTTAATGGTTTCAACTATTAAAGTCATAAGTTCCTTGGGGAAATAAGAGGGAATGTGTTCAATCCATGGTGGCGGCCACCTACTTAGGATTTAATATCCTACGTGTTTCTTGTTAATCAAATGTAGTAGGGTCTAGTGGTTGTCGGTGAGATTATTCGAGGTGCATGCAAGCTGACTCGGACACTCATCGATATCAAAAAACACAAAAACAAAAACCAAAAAAACTATTAAAGGCATTTATTTAGTCTAATCCCTAAACCAATGTATGCTGGGACCATGGAAGTGATTGTTACAAATATTTTTCCTGATATCGATGAGTGATTAGGACAGTGATTAAGTGATTACGTATGTCATGTGTAACATAGGATAAGTGACCTCGACAGTTCCAACTGATAAATCCCATAATTTCATCAGCAACCTTACAATTTTTTTCTTGGTTGACTGTCTTAATGGTTCTTTCTTTTTCTTGATGTTGATTGAATAAGTAGCTGCAGAAAAGCGCAAGAGTATGTAACCATGTAGCATTATGAGAAAGATAGTGAATTAGCTCAATTATAAATACAAGCATCATCTCCTCATTTTGAAAATTGGGACTGGTCATCCTGTAATGTCCCAATCTGGGTGTGGATTTTGGAGTCAACCCATAGGTCCTAACGATTCTTGAGATGGATTGTTAGAGTATCTTAGATTTAACTGTTTAGAGATATTCTCTTACATGAAGACATGTTAGCCATTGAGATTGAGCACCACAACTCCCTTGCGTGGCCTTTATTTATTACAAGGATTAAGCTCAGATCAATTGTAAAATGCTTCCTCAACGGTTTTAGAGATTTACTGGAGCAGCTTCTTTTACAATTTATCAATCCAATCCTCTATACCCCCTTTTGCACTTTCCTGTAGTCAATAAAAGTGCCTCATATGAAAACAACAATAAATGACTTTTTGTATTTCGAAAAAAAAAAAGTTTGTGAAACTTTTTTGAACGATGGACTTATCTGACTGTTTATACCTCAAAGGCTAACAGATAAATCGTGTAAAATCCCTCCCTTCCCCCAGGCCCAGTTAAAGAAGAAATGTATTAACGAATCACAGTTGATGAGTGACTTGGGAGTCAACCCTGAAATTGGAGCTGGGGTAACTAACAATATCAAGCTCATCAACTAGTCAAAATAAAAAACAAAGGATAGTAACAAACTCTTTCTATTAAGGACCAAAGAGGTGCAGTGAAACAAACCCTTCTCCAAATCTTGTTTAGATCCCCTTTCACGTCTTAATAAACAGATCTATTTATCTTCGAGAAGAGTAAAGGCTGCATTCCTCCAAATGATCTTTGGCTTTCTCTTGGAAGAAGGATTAAGAGCCAACAACATAACATAAGCAACTCTTCTACCAACAAAAGAACCCAACACGAATTAAACACCTCTAGAGCTTCTCTCCCAGTTTTCTAGCAAATGAACAATGGATAGACTAATTGACATGGTCTCTGCCTTGTTTGGTTAACACTCATCTTTTGGAGCTGATTGACCAAAAAAGATATCTTTTCTGAATTATATTGATTTTCCTGAGAGTCACAGTCCACACATAAACTGAGCTTTTGGATCTTGAGCCTCTAGATTAAATTAACAAAACTGTGGCAGAAGATTCAGCAGGGTGATGCGAGTAAAAAGTTCTTGAAGGTTTCTGCTTCTAGTCAGTAATAGTGATCACATTTCCATTTTAATTAGGGAATGTCACCATGATCAGAATAGTAGTCCTGTGTTCACAATGCCACTTCGCTAAGGAGGGAGAAAGTATAGTCCTCAACTCATAGCTTTCTACATGTATGACAGTTTTTTACAGACAGCAAGGTAAAGCAGTTCCACAACCGGGAGAGACAAGAAAGTTCAAAATTTCAGAGAATTAATTGAATAAGACTGAAAATGCTTATAAATTTTATTTTTTTGGTGAAACTTCTGTACCTTATTACTCGTGACGACCAGTTGGTATGAATATGGAAAAATTTTCCTTTGATACCACCTGTGTGCTTAAAGCACTTTTTCTTTATGCTAAGAGCAAGTGTAAGACGTTAAGAGTATGTCACCATCTTGATTCATATTGCATATTCTACATGAGTCCAGTTGAAGCTATATGTTTGAGCTCTTTATGAATATTTCACTGGCTTATGCTGTTTGCACAAGAATGTAAATGCAGAGATGCCTTAGGTAAACAAAAATTACTTGCTCCTCATTCGCTTACATTGGTAAATTTTACCAATCAAGGTAGCTTCTGAACTATCAATATCTTATAAAAAATGAAATGACCCTGTCTTCCTGGATTTATCATAGGTAATGCTGTATGATACTACAAAATTGATATATACATCTACCATTATTCCACTGTTTCTCACCCCTTTCCAAATTTAGTTAATAAATCCATATTTTATTTAGCACCTTCTTTAATAAAATTTGAATTATTCTGCAGTTACCTTGTTAACCTATACTCCAGGGAAAAAAGGCGCAGAATATACTTATAAATCTACAGCCAGCAGATGGCTCCTGCATTTTATGGTGGCTTCTGCATGTTAAGTTCAAGTGTGGGAGCCATCATGACAAGGGTTTTGCCTTTTTGAATATTCTTTGGCCTGGAGCAAGTATTGCCAAAGGGTCATAAGCTGTTTTTCTCTGTACATATGTTTCCCACATTGGGCCAAAATGGGCCTGCCATTCGTTCCTTGTAGTGTAATGTGGCAAATATTGTTTCGCTCCTAGATTGGCTGTTTTACAGAATTCCAGAATTCTCATGTTCTGAGTTAAGATGTATTCTAAGCTGTCGTTTCCTCTAGAAGAGGGAACTGCAGAGGTTAGAAATGCGACCAGGTAGAAAACGTCCTCCTCTGGAATAACTACAGAAGTTCTATTGTCCCACCTGAAAGTGAGAAATAATTGAATCAATATAATACATATTGCAAGAATATTTTAGCCAGTAACTTGGTTAGATAATCAATTACTTTGATTTGTTAACCGGATAGATTAGGACAGGGCCGTTGCTTGTTTCCTTCAGGATATTCCCAAAAACCCCTTCTGCAAATTCTTTTATTTTGCTTTTTGGAATGAGGAGATTCAGCCATGGGTGTGGGACTTCCCACAAGCCTTTTGACTGTAATTTGACGGCTGATACTTGAACTCTGTCCAGGAATTCCACATATGTAACTTCTGATATGAAAAGTGTTGATGGGATATAACTTAACTGAGACAACAAGCGCTTGACTTCCTGCATAGTAAAAGCATGTGCGTATGAAATCCTCTGAATCAAATATCTTTGTCATGTATTAGCTGGCATTTATTTGAACATTTTTCACATAGTTTTAGTGTGGGTACTTCACCTGATCGACAATGTTGTCCTCGTTGTGGTGAAAGTACTTTGCCAATTCTAGGCAGTAAAGAATTTTGCCATCAGACTTGAACTGGCTAGCTTGAACAGGGTCTTGTGGATTGAATGATGATCTCCAATTATTCAAAAGACCAGTTCTGTTTATTATTACGAATCCTTCAATGTAATCGAATGTATTTTCTCCAGATATTAAGAGCTCCTGCTCTCTGGAAAAAGTTGTGAAGTCCAAGTACAACACTCTTATCCATTTTACCTATCAAAGATAGAAGAATTGGGTTAGAACAGTCCTTCATAGTTACTTTAGACTAGATCATCAAAGTTGCCTTTACGAACACTAATCTTACCATTGTTGGCGCTGGTTCAAGTAGAATTTTTGCCCGTGTGATAATTCCAAACTGGCCTAATCCTCCAAGAACACTGTAAAAGAGGTCACTGTTCTGTTCCTTTGAACAGTTTACCACGTCCCCTTTTCCTGAAGTCAGTTTCACTCCATTTGTCAGTTAAAATAATGATATGCATGGTAGCAGTTAATATTTCGATAAGTTTCAACTGTCCTTAATGACCATATGGTTGAGTGACGAAATACATTTAGAGAATATGGCAACCTAAAATACCACTCATGGAAATGGTATTAAGACAAGTCGATAGTTCGCCATTTATCTTTTCAAGTTCTTCGCCAACGTTTGCTTACCATTCATAGTGCAATTATTAACTGCATGGATATCCTTCCCATTACTCTTAACATTTTACATGCCCACATGCGCCAGAGACATAGTCTTGTATATGTATAGTATAATGTATATGGCAACGAACCTGTTACAACCTCCAGCTGATGAACGTTGCTGATCTGAGGGCCATGTCGAAAAGCCTGTCCACTGATCCCTGCATTGGATAAAGTACCCCCAACCGTTAGATGTAGGTAGTCTGTCCATGATTTTGGTGTTAATCCGTATTTCAAGCTCTCGTGCAGGATATTTATCCATAACTCTCCTCCAGAAACATCGATGTATGTGAAGTTTCTGGTATGAACCTGCATTTGAGGGCCCTGGAGTGATTCCATGTTAATCACAACTCCTTGGTGGGCCTGTGCTTGGCCATGAAGTGAGTGGCCATGGCCTCTAGCTGCAACTGTGAGCTCAGAACGAGGTCCCATCTTCCAAATATGTTTTATAGTCATGGCGATATCAGAAACAGATGATGGATGCAGTATTGCTGCAGGGTAGTATTGATATCTATTACCAAAATCTCTTGCGGCAAATTGCACTTTGTCAAATTCAAAATGCCCGTTGATGGAAAGCATCTTTAGCGTAGAAGGGATGCCTGTGAAGCATAGATTCATCCTAACAGCAATACAGCTGAGGAACAAAATCATGAAGCTTCGAATGGAAAGCATGTTGGTTTGTCTGAGGAAGCTAACTGGTGGATATCGTATTTTTCTCTGGGTACAAGTCTCTGAAGTTAAAGATGAAAGGAGTGGTAACATGTTTTTGTTATTTCTAAAGAGCAAAAGCAGAAGAGGTGTGGGAGGGCCTAGAAAATGCTGAACTGGAGGTGGATTTAAAGGGAGATTAAGATTATAGTGGCTGAGTCAACTAGACTTCAGTTGGGAGAATACGTATGAAGACTGCCTACTTAGGGAAGAGTTTCGGGATTTCCTTTTTGTTTCAATCCTTAAGAAGGGAAGCCATCAGTAATATGCCAAGTTGAAGAGGAAAGTCACCAGAAAGAAAGATTTTATAAATCTTTGCACTTTTTTAAACAGTTAAAACCACACAACCTTTTTTTCACGAAAGACAAACAGTTTGCAAACCTTTCTCTCTCATTAACCTTGTTAAGGATACTTTCCCATTTTTAGAAAAAAAAGGCAAGGCCTTGGCCGGAAAACGTATTCCTCTGCCTTCTATGACTGGTATGCATATGCTTGTGTCTCACTGACATTAATGATGAGGCTACTCTCCTTCAATCCTATTATTGTCGGAATTTAACATTGCGTATCTAGTTTCAGATTCAGTCAGAGGACACTGGCCCATGTTGATTCATTGGAGACGAAGACAGAAGGATCAGTGGGCCATCAGAGGGTCCATTATACACGTGATATTTAACTGCCTGCATGCTTTTTTGGGAGAAGAGATATGATGGGGATTGTGTCGGGCCCTGTTTTGGGGCCACTCTTACAGGTCAAGGAGAAAGAAGAGCGAACATGGGGCTGACAGCTTCTTGGTGGAACTGAACGCCTGCTCTTTCACCTATCGACTTCCACAGGTTTGAAACCCAAGTTCCCAACAATTTGACAAGTTTGAAAGATTCGATCTTGTTTATATTGTTATCTACCATTAAAATAAAATCTCAGTGCAATTATGGCCTTTTCCCTTTTTGTTGCAATTTGTTGTGAGAACCAATGAGAAATTTACATATTTCAGGGAAAGCATCTTTCCCCTCTTTCCTTTATGCTACATATGAATTCAAGAACTTTAAATTCTCTGGCTCTCAAGAAAATGAAATACAAGGAAATTAGTCAATATCTACATATGTGGCACACTAAATATTGTACCGTGATGCAGTTTTTTGTTCCTCTTCCAATTTGACTATGTCCTGCATTCTTCCATGATAAACCTCAGGGAAATTGCATGTGTTCTTCTATCTTAGATTGGCAAAGCTTTGGGATCCAATCAAAATCTGCCTAATGGTTTTCTTTAACAGCCAGCCTCCTGAGTATCTAGATTTTTCAGTGTGCTGACAACATCTATCACGCATTCAACTTATTTGACTTGCGGCGTTACAAAAGTGAAGCTATTTAAGGTTGTTAGAGGTTGTGGGCTTATTGGAGTGAAAATGACCTGTAAGTTTTATATGCAAAGGCATATAAACAAAATCATTTTGAAAACTGCATTTGAGATAGCTTTGTGACTTCTTTTTTTTCTCCCTTCTCTTCAGAGGCAAAGTCGTCCCCTTTCAGATTATAAAATTAAGATTGTGATAATTTGGTATGGATATTGCAATCTCTTGCTTTTATCAAAGTATGAGGTTTGTAGTGTGAATTCCAGACTTTATACCAACATAAAAGAGTCATCCCATTTGTGGTGAAAAACCTAAATGATGATTACATGTTTTCTAGAAGGAGACCGACCACCAATAAATTAATCTATTTGGACTCTTTAGCTTAGTGGACTCTTAATTGTATTGGAGCTCTACCTCTATCCTACATCCCCACTTTAACACCGACGAATTGAATTACATCATGGGGCATCTCCTGTCCATCAAATGCCTGCACTTGGGGACTGCAAGAATCTCTTTCAGCTGTGTAAAGTTGTTCGATCCAATCACTCCAACGTTGCCATAACATGAAATCTTAGGTGGACCTTATAGGATTAATTTCACTTGCTCGTCCAATTGTGATTATATTATTGTTAGATAATCCTCAACCATTTGACTAGAACCACCTCGAGTTGATGTCAAGCAATCAAAATTGTATAGTTAAAAGAAGGAAATGAAGGAGGCTAAGGCAAGAAGTTGAGAAATTATCACTAGCTTGTCGATGATGAGTAGATTGGCTTGGGACGATGGTTGCTGCCCGTGTTATAATGTGATTAAAACTACAGGGAATGGGATTAGAAGGATTGGTTGGACAAACTTTATGAAATGTGAATTCTTATCATGTTCCCTATCCCCACTTTTAATAATATTCCTCTTCAGTCATTGTTTGTTTGTTCTCTTTTTATCCTCTTTATAGCCGAAAATCTAACGGCTAGAGAATCTCTTCCTAATCATTTTTGTCTAAACCTTCTTTTGATTATAAAATATTCGACAAATCTGGAGGGCAGAAACAAAATCTTTAATGCCAACAAAAGCAACGTAAAACTTATCATTATCGTCAAAGCCAAGAAACCACACGTAGCCATTCTAAAAAAAATGATGTTATGCATAGTTACACGACTTTATTTCATGTCACTTGCCAAATGTGCAATTAGAGTGTTGTTCATTTGTTCTAATCATTCCCATTATTTTAGTGAGGGATCCCATCTTTGTCGTTTTGTTTATTATTTTACTGAATAATTATAATTACTTCCCGAAAGTTTGTGAAATATGCATTTTAGGGTCACTTTGGAGGTGTGGAAGGGGAGGCTGGGAAATGAACTGTCTCCCATTACCTGACTAATATATTTATTTTCCTTTGTTAGTTGCCAAATTATCATTATGTTTTGTTCCCAGATTTAAACATTTGTTAAAAGATGATCTCTCTCTCTCTCTCTCTCTCTCTAAATGTGAACAAAGTTGTGGCAAATTATTATCATGTTTTTTATGGTCTTTTGTCCAAGTTCACGACCGACTGGTGTTTTTCTGATCTGCAAGATCTCACTTTGCAGTGCGTAGCTAGGATAGCACTCAAGTTTGGATTTTTTTTTTTTTTTTTTGAGTTGCCCTACCGCACCCAGGAATATGAATCCATTTTAAACAAAACTAGGTTCTTCAACTTCACTTTCAGAATCATGCACATTTGTTGTGGAGACCATTTTTTTGCCATTCAATACTTCTTATCATTCATTTTGGACTACTTTTTCCCTTCCTTGTATTGTTTCTATGAGAATCTTCAGCCTGTGCATATATTCTTTTGTACGCCCCTCCCATGATTAACTTATTGTATATTCTGAAGATTAGGAACGCTGAACCCACTTGATATGTTTATTAGCCCTGTTAGATCACACTAGAACTTAAATGCTTATTATGTTACCAAGTTACAGTACATTCTAATCTCTTCTATTCATTTCATTTTTCAACCATTTTATTACAAGGACTTGGAGGCTTAAAAGGAATTAGTTCAAAACATGATGGCCACCTATCTAGGATTTAATAATCTACAAGATTTTTTTGGCAACCCAATGTATTAGAGTTTGGTAGTTGTCCCATGAGAATAGTCTAGGCACGCATAAATTGGCTTGGACACTTATGAATTAAAGAAAAAAGACTTAGATATTGATTTTGATTTACGAGATTTAACATTTAGGAGTGTTGAGTTTGTGTTACTCAGAGTCTAAGAAGCATGGATATGACACACGACATGGACACTATGACACATCATTTTTTAAAAATCTAAGACACGGACACGGCAAGGACACGTTTATTAAAATATATATCATTTTTATACAAGAAGGAAATTCAAAGTCCATAAGTCTATGCATTTATATGCTTAAAAATATGAGTTTGATGTATTTCGCTATCAAAATTTACTATTATATGTCTATGTAATATACTTAACAAATGTTCGATACGTGTCTAACAAATGTTGGACCTATATTGACTTTGTACAATTAGTGTCTAGCACAACTAGTGTCCGATACGTGTCCAACAAGTGTCGGATATGGACACGCTAGCCAAACTAAAGTGTCCATGCTTCTTAGCTCAGGGTTAAGAAGTAGAGGCTATGTTTATTATGAATTTGCTTATTTTAGGTTGCAGGTTTGCTAATCTCATGTGCTACGTAAACTTAGGTCAAATTCAAGCCTTTAAAACGCACATTGTGTATGGTTTCAAACTATTATAAATTCTTTTGTAATAATAACCTTTAACTAATCTTAAGTGATTGGAAGACCCTCATACGTTAATTTTTGGGTGGGGTTCCCTCTACCCTGGTCCCTAGGCTATTCTTGTGGCCCGCATTTTGGCCTCTTTCTATAGCACGTCTTGTTTCTTATCTTCCCCCCCCCCCCCCCAAAAAAAAAAAAAAAAAAAAAAAACTCACATTATGTACTACCCATCAACTTTTACAAATTATAAATTCAAAGAGTAAATTTAGGTATAGAAATCTAAACTTAAAAAAACCATAAACTAAACATCTCCTTGGAGTATTAATATAGAGGAGAGAAAAAGACGATCTTGAATGAATTCAAAATCTCTAGTTTTGATACAATGTTATAAAATACATTAAGACTCGAAAGTTAAAACTATTTAGCTAAGATAAATTCAATCCTCTTAATTAATTCATCCTTTAACAAAGCACATGACAAGAAAACCCTCAAATAATTATTTGAAAGTGACCCTTCAAACAATGAAACACAGAATGCAGAAAAGAAATGTCAATTAGCATTAGCTTAAATGCATGCGTTGTTGGTCCATCCTTTTTTTTTTCCCATCTTTTTGTGCTCATTGGTCTCTTTCCTTCCTGCACTAAAATTCTCCCATTTCTTCTCAAGATCAGTTCTTGTTTTGTTTTTGAAACATCCATTTTGGATCTTGGTTCAATCTTTCTGATAGCTATGTTTGTTCCACTGCTTAATGTGGCTTCGGCCTTTTTGTCATTCTCATGAAATATATGGTTTGCTGAACAGTCAACTAATAAATGCGTGTATCTAATTATGAGAGTTTGCCTTTTCTTTTTGCTTTTTTATATCTCTGTATTTGATTTGAAAACGAAGTGGTAGATAAAAAATTAAAATGGGATGGAACTAAGCTTTCACCACTGTGGTCCTTTTGCGTAAAACAAGCTCAAATAGGCCAAATTAATGGCTGTAATAATCAAAGAGATGTATATACTGTTTTGAAGTTTGTCCTTTGATGTTCAAATTGTAGTTTAGAACTTGGAATGGGTTTTGTGCTTGTACTTTTGTGAGAAGTGGTTTTGTGGGGTTTGATGTGAAAAAGTTCTTTCAAGTGAAGGAGTTACCTCAGGCTTTGCTTATTCATTACTAGTCAAGTTTCCAAGTCATATTGTCATGTGGGAAAATGTACCTTTCTTTCATAACAAAATTTCAAACTCTTCAAATCTCAAATTCTACATAAAAAATACATCATATCTAAAACTTCTCTAAATGTTATGAATGTATGAACAACGAAATAATATTAAATAGATGTTTGTTCATTAGAAAATTGTTAGGGTTAATATTTAAGAATTGTTTTATTGAATCTGTGAAAAGAAAATGTAGCCATTGGTATCTCAGCATTGCTATGATATCATCTGTATTGGACCTTCATGAACTTACTTTTATATACTTTACTTGAAAAGCTTTATACTGTTGTGAATAATGTTGTTTTTACCATAAGTTCAATTGTTTTTGTTATTAAATTTGTGTGGGGCTTTTGCCACACCTTTGATAGAAACTAATTTATCGTTATTTAAACAAAATTAAACACATGACATTAATGCTATTCATGAACATATACGTCAGTTAACTACTCTAATCCAATGCATCAAATGGACATAAGTAATAACATCAACTTTATTTAAATATATATCAAATGGGTCAAATGAGTTCCTGTTGATCAGTTATTTAAATAAATTGACAACAACTTTTTACAAGTTTCTTCTTTCCTTGAATTTCTTTTAGATATATTATTTTATATGGACCAAGAATTTATTGATTGGTGAGATGTCTTCATCTGCTCACCTCTTATGTCTTGTCTTATGGGTCTTGCAAGTTTGAATGGGTAAACTAAGTTGGAAGCAAATAACTTGTCCACATAGAAAAGTGATTGGGAGAAATGTCACTTATGCATGAGTCCAATCCTAAGGCTTGTTTATGGAGAATGTGTTTTGTTTTGAATATCTTAATCTAAAGGTGATCGAAATCATTTGAACTCCCATTTTTCTTTCAGGTCAAAAAGTCACTTCCCAGTGCCTGCTTCTACGTGGTGTATTCAACCACATAAGCTTTGCTTGTTGAGGTAATGCCATGTGCTGCTTATTTAATGAATTGGGTAGGTGTGGATCCAATTGCAAAGTTTGTGACTTTGACACAGACTTCTTGAATGTTGCTTGCTCAAATGGGAGTCTATAGAATCTTGTCTTTGAAGATCTTTGTGCCTTTTTGGATTAATTGTGAATTAATCGTGGTTAATATAGATAACTATGGTTCCTTAGAGAGCTTGAAACTTACAAACATATTTTAGGGTTGAATGACATGTAGGGGTGGAAATTCACACTTTTGATATTTTGTTCGAACATATATGTCTTAATTAGTTGAGTTCTGCTTAGATTGAAATTTAGAAAACATATTATAAACTCATTCATTCAGTTGAGTTATGCTTAGATTGAAATTTAAAAAACATATTATAAACTCATTCATAATTTTTTTTAGGTTAAATTACAAATTTGGTCCCTATGGGAGAAAGTTGGAATATAGTTCTTATGATTTTAAACCTCAGAATTTTATCAAACCGTAAGGACGATATTCTAACTTTTAAAACCATAGGGATAAATTCTAACTTTCTCCGAACCACAAGAATCAAATTTGTAATTTAACCATTTTTAATATACTTTGTATATATATATATATATGTTTTTTTCACCACCAACTTTTGGTTTCCATAGGCTCAATGTTGATTTGTATCTTTTGAAAATTAACATGCACTGTGCACAGTTGAATTGAGGTAAAAGGCAATAGTATTTTTTAATTTGGTAATAAATAAGTTTGTTTACGTATAATTTCTTTATTTCGTGTGATTTTATTGTTAGATATACTTTTAAAATTTTGGCCAAAAACCCAAGCGTGATTAAACCCTATTTTTGGTTTTTAAAAGTTCAGAGATTTCATTTATATTTTTAGGGAAAAAAAATTATAGACAGTCTTAATTTAGAAACAAAACAACATTGCTATCAAATGAAGTATGCATATATTAATGATGCAGGTCTATGTAGATAAATGACATTTTTTAAGCTATGTTTTGATAACCATTTGGTTTTTAAAAATTATATTTGTTTTCCTACCTTTCTCTACAATGGTTTAAAAGATGATTACAATCTAGTTGGGAAAAAACCATATACTGGAGTTCTTTGCCTGGCACTGGTCTAAATAAGGCCTACTCATTATATTGTATCTAAATTTAATTCAAAGATCTCAAGGTTCATCTCCCTTAGATCCCAAATGTACAAAGAAAATACTGAACAATTAGGCCCACACTAATTGGGTAAAATTGCAATATGAATCAATAACCCAACTTTTAAATTATAAATAATTATAATAGAAACTATAGTCTCCAATTGTTTATTATTAGCCAAAGTTTTTTTTTCCCTTTTTTTGTTGAGTTCAATAGTGTGAGTGGAGATTCAAACTTTGATCTTTTAGTCAATGATGTTGAGCTAAACTCAAGTTGGCATATTGGCCAAAGCTATATCGATGTTATTATCATTTTTTTAAATTTTATTTTTGAAAAGAATCCTCAAATGGTCCTAAAATTTTTGCATTAAAAACTCAACAACCATAACTAAAGTTATTTTGTTAATAAAATTTAGGTTAAAATACTATTTTAGTTCATGTATTTTATTTTAGTACATGTACTTTCAAATGTCTAAATTTAGTCTTTGTAGTTTCAATAAATCTTAAAATTAGTTCATACTGTTAGTTTATTATTAACATTTCCAGCAAAAAGTTATAGTCTTGATTAACTTCCCTCTTAAATTTTAGAAATATATTCACATTGTGTCTTTTCTTGAATGAAATTATTGTTATTATTTTACTACGTTCGTCAAGAAATAACTTCAAACTAATAATGAGGACTAGCTTTAAAATTTATTGAAATTGCAAGAACTAAATTTAGACATTTGAAAGTCTAGAGACTAAAATGGAATGAGACTCATAATACATACACCGAAATGATATTTTAACTTAAAAAGTTAATCACTAAAGTAGATGGTTCAAATTTCAAAAGCCTAGCTCTATTTTTGTTCTATCTTTTAGAAATAGAGGTTAATAAATAATTTGGACTCTAGAAAAATATACATGAAATAATAATAATAAAAGTAAAACCAGACCCAACCACAATAAAAGTTTAAAAAAGTTTCTTTTTTGGGCATAAAAAATGAAAAGAAAAAAAACCCCAATGGAAAGCATGTGCTCAAATACAGTGGTGAGTGGTTGATATTGACTTAAGTCTACTCTTTGATTAAGACAATTTGCCCAAGCACTGTTTTTTTTTTTTTTTTTTTTTTTTGAATTCCCTAAGCACTGTTTTTCAACACTTGAAATTTCAGTAAAAAGTGTTTCAGTTGCAGCTCCTTTAACCAAAACCACAATCTTCATAATTAATTAAAACCATTATTTGCCCTTTGAATCTATGGAAGAGCCCAATCACATTCCTCAAACAAGCTTTCATGTGAGCCATTGAATCTAATGTCAATTGGTCAAATGGAATCTCATTAACCATTGGAAAATGTTGACAATCCCACCTTCCATAAGTTTTCTGATTTTAAAACTTAAAAGTTGTTTGCGATTTGTTTCATTGAATGATTTTTAATATTGTGATATAAGAGGTCATAAATTGTGAACTTCTTGTTCATCTATTCACAAGCTTATGATTTTTAAAGGAAGAACAAATTTAGTTATTGCGAACATAAAATTTAAGAAAAAGTGAGAGACAATGACTTTTAAAAAAGTACTTAACCAAATATGTCTCTATCGGATATATATATATTTAAAAGAAAATAGAAAATTGTTTTTAATAATTACTTTCAAATAGCCCACTCGCCATACATCAAGTAGGTCTTGGACGATTTTTTTTTTTTTTTTTTGGTATTGTGTTGTTGGACTACTTTCTCATGTTATTGAAAAATCAAATGTTTGTGGATTCTGTATATTTTTCAAAAAAAAAAACAAAAATATAGATAAACCAATAGAAATTGACCATCCAATTAACCTTCTAAAGTCTGATATTTGGAAGGATAGGCTGTGTTTTGTACTAAGAATGTATGTCGTAATTAGTTGAGTTATGTTTAGGTTGATTTTTTTTATTGCTTTATTGAGAAAAGACCCATGTCTAAAAAAATTGACTTTCCGAAGATATGATAAATATAATTGATATATATATATATATGAACCAAACAAAACATAATGAAAATAACTATATATTAAAAGAAATGAAAAAGAAAAATATGCATTTGTTAAAATTTGCAACTTTTTTAATACAAAATCCTGTTGTACTACTAAGCCTAGGGTTATGACAAGTATGATTAAGTAGTAGCATGTACTATATCTAAATTGATTTCACAAATGATAGATTAAAAGTCAATTTAAATTTGTCAACCTACACATAGTTCAACTAGTTAAGGCATATATCTTTGACTAAAAGATAGGGGTTCGAATCTCCTCATCTCACATGTTGTTGAACTTTAAAAAAAAGGTTAAAATCAATTTATACCTCTGTACTTTGATAGTTGTATCAATTAAAATCTCAAAATAATAATTATATCAATTTAAGCCCTAAACTTTCATAAGTGAATCAATTTAGACCATTCATTGGTGATTTTTAACTATTTTCACTTGATTTCATTTTAAATCAGCTCAAAATCACTAAAATAAAATTCTTCTCCCAATATTCTACCAACGTAGCAAGAAAAATTTTCACATAAATTCTTTTGAAATAAGTAAAAAAATAATAATAAAGGAGGACGAGAAGATGAAAATCCACCCATATTAATGAAAAACTGGTATTATTCATTTAATTCCAACATTTCTTTCTAATATTACATTAATTCTTGCATTTAAAGAAGTCTTATAAATGTATAACAATTATACATTAACAGTTTTAAAATAGAAACTTATGAAAATTTAGAGTTTGAATTGATATAATTATTAATTTGAGGTTTTAAATGATACAAGCCCCAAAGTTTAGGGATATAAATTGATCCCTCCAAAAGTCAATTTAAACTTGAATCTTATTTTGATTCTTACTTTTTTTTCCCCCTTTTTAATTTAGTTATTGAACTTTCTTACACATTATAATTCTTGTCATTAAAATTCTAATTCTCTTCAGCATTCAATATAAATTTTAAATCACTTTCTAAACTTGATATCAAATATGATATAGGTAGCTTAAAACACAAATTAATTTAATGTCATGAAAGATTTTTGTTAAAATGCATCACAAATTTAACCATAAGGCCTAGACATGTTTTTCCTCTAATATAACTAAAATAGAATGTTTGGAAGTATCTCGAACAAAAAATTATAATAGAACAAAATGGAACACTGAAAAAAAAAGGCACATAAAGGAACAATTGATTGGGCTCCATTCACGAAGTCTACAGTATTTTAGACCTGTCTTCACAAATATAACAAATTAAAACCAAATAACTATTTAACTTTTCTTTCTTAATATCTATAAGTGTTCGAGTCAACTTACGCGCGCCTCGATTATTCTCAAGACAACTGCCCGACCCAAAATGACAATCAATACAATCTTTGAGATGCAAGACCCAACTATTAAAATGTTATCAAGAACTGTTTAGCTTGTAAATTCCAAGTTTTTATGGATATGTCTCAATACCATTGTACAGAAAACTTCGATTTTCTTCAATTTCACATCAGAATCAAGTAAGGATGGTTAGTACTTAGTATAGGCCAATGGAAATCAGCAAATTCAATAGGTGTAAGGTTGAAGTATATATAGAATACCAACCAGACTTCACCAAAAATCTCCACATGAACATACTCCATCTTTGAAATGGTGAAAACGTTTCGCGTCTCGAATAATTATTTCCCTATCGACAAGCTTCGATATAAGCTTTATTGCTGAATGGCAATTCACGCATGCTCGGAGATTCTTCGTTATTCTAAGTGTAGTTCCAGGAGCAGTACTGATGATCCCATAAGCAACTGCTAGCCTCTCACTGTGATTACAAAGAGTTTCCTCAATCTCCTCATGATTCAAATCATGTAGAACAGATTCCATATGAGGAACATAACCAGCTGCTTTTAATCTCCTCTCCAATCTATCAAGCTCTTCAAAAATCTCCTTTGATCGAGGATGTGATCTATCTCCAACATGAAACGTCTCAAGATTTCCGTTGATCTCAATAGAACTATGTCCGAGGTCCTTGTTCAGTCCTTTCTGCGTCATCATTAATCGAACGTTTGCCACGTGATTCCATAAATGGGCACAAGCATATAGGTTTGAAAGTTGCACATAATGCCCTGTATTATATGGATCTAATATGAAAAGCTGTTCTGCAGCAGTTTCTCCCAGCCTCACTTGGCGATGGACCTTGCATGAACTCAGAAGAGCCCCCCAAACACTAACTCCAGGTTTAATTGGCATGCTCATAATGAAATCATAAGCTTGATTCAAATAGCCTGCACGTCCTAGAAGATCGACCATGCAAGAGTAATGCTGGTGATGCGGTTCAATCCCATGATCTCGCATCTGGTGGAAAAGCTCCCATCCCTCTTTTACAAGACCTGAATTTTTGTAAGCTGTGAGAAGGCCAACAAAAGTAATGTCGTTCGGACGAACTCCAGCTTGCTTCATTGCATTGTAAAGGCTGATGGCTTCTTGTCCATGACCATGTAATCCATATCCCATAATCATTGCACTCCATAAGACAACATCTTTATTGACCATTCTATCGAAAACAATACGAGCAAAATATATGCTTCCACATTTTGCATACATATCTATAAGGGCTGTGTTTACAAAAGTATCATCTCTGTACTCACTCTTAGAGATATAACCATCCAACCATCTGGCTAGATCAAGAGACCCCACTTGGGCACCGGCTAGAATAGCAGACCTCACAGTAACAGAATCAACCCTGATATTTTTTGAAATCATCTCACGGAATAGCTTGATTGCTTCTTCACCATATCCATTTTTTGCATAACCAGAAATCATAGCATTCCACAAAATTAAATTTGGTTTTTCCATCTGATTAAAGAAAAATCTGGCAACTTCCACCTGTCCACGTTTTGCATACATGGTAGTGAGTGATAACACTATATCCGGTTCAAAGTCTAGACCCAATTTTGTCACTAAGCCATGAATGCCCTTTCCTTGTCCCAAATCCTCCATGTCTGTATATGCTGTCATTACACTAACAAGGGCAATCCAATCAGGTTTCACATTACTTTGTCTCATTTCTTTGAAAACTCTCAATGCTTCCACAGGATCGCCATTCTGAACATACCCAGAAATGATGGAAGTCCATGAAACAACAGTTCTATTATGTAACTCATCAAAAACGATCCTAGCAGATGAGGTTTGACCAAATTTAGCATACATTGACACAAGACTGTTCTGCACAAAAACATTTGTTCCAAAGCCATATTTAAATGTCTGGCCATGCATCTGTTTACCTATTTCTTCAACTGACATTCCACCGCATGCTTTAAGCACATACAAAAATGTGAAGCAATCTGGGTGCACCCCTGACACTTGCATATCCGTATACATTCTGATAGCACCAGCAACAATATTATTCTGAGTGTAACCCTTTATGATGGCATTCCACAACAAAATATCCGGTTCTAAGACTTCACGAAAAGCCTTATGTGCATAGTTAACATCTCTGAGATGCAAACATGCATTGACAAATTTGATCACCAAGAAACCGCACTTGTGTAGTCCAGACACAATTAACTGGACGTATAATTGATCCAAATGCTTCCTACATGATGAATTACGACTTAGGTGTGAAAAGAAGATGTAGGAATTGAAGTTGAAGTGAAGATTTTCATCATCCATGTGGGATTGGAGGCTCGATGACAGGGTAAAAAGTTCGGGAAATTTGCACAGAAGACTCATTTTCACGTGCATCGATGCCATTTGATCCGTGTTTTGAAATTAATGACATATGACCCAGTGTTTTTAAAGGCTCAAGGCGCACTAAGGCGCAATGGCCCTTTGAGGCTTAGGCGCAAGGCGCAAAAAAAGGCGTGGGCTTTTTTTTGTAAGGCGCACTATATATAAAAAGCCATAAAAATGTATATATACATGTAGCAATGCCTTGAATTTGTTATCAAGCGCTTCGAATGACCAAGTACGGGGGTCTCGCTGCCTCAGGGGCTTCATGGAAGGCGTGCGCCTAGGCCGCGCCTTCTTACCAGCGCCTCGCGCCTGGGCGCGCCTTTTAAAACACTGATATGACCATTTCCGTACTTTGCATCATGTCCAAATTACCGTGAGGGCATCGTACTCTCATTCTTGTTCTAACTCTAGCTCTCGAGTTCTCGCTCTCGCTCTAGCTCATTTTCTCTCTTGCTCTAGCTTGTTCTCGCTCTAGCTCGTTCTCGCTCTCGCTCTAGCTCGTTTTCTCTCTTGCTCTAGCATGTTCTCGTTCTAGTTCGTTCTCGCTCTAGCTCGTTTTCTCTCTTGCTCTAGCTTGTTCTCACTCTCGCTCTAGTTCGTTCTCACTCTCGCTCTCGCTGATTCTCGCTCTCGCTCTTGCTCTAGCTCGTTTTCTCTCTTGCTCTAGCTTGTTCTCGCTCTCTCTCTAGCTCGTTCTCACTCTCGCTCATTCTCGCTCTGCTGCTTTAGCTCTTCTCTGACATAATTTTTTCTTGTCTTTTTTTTCTCCAGATTTTCAACCATTCATTTGAGCGAGAGCGAGAGCAAGAGAGCTAGAGCGATAGCGTTTCCGCCTACGAGAGCGTGAACAAACAAGACCGCCTCATACTACCCTCATGTGTAATTTTGCGCGCTATGTCACGTCAGAATGGGTCATATTTCATTATTTTCAAAATGCAGGTCATCAGTCATTAAAGCTCTGGAAAACGGGTCATCCGTACAAAAACCCCAAAAAGTTCTGATACAAACGAGTTACACCACTATTGTTACTTGTAAAGTTGGAAGTTAAAATTTTCTTGGGACATACAGAGAAATTGGAGGAAAGGGGCATGGGAATTGGACATGCATTCATTAAGAAATAAAAATTAAAAGAAAAAGTAACTCAGGGCCATTTCATAGACATCTCATGGAAATGCTAGGTCCAAATAAGCTTGCCTCTCCAATAAAAGCAAATTGTGGACTCAAATCCAAATTTGAAATTTTGGCATAATCCTAAAATGCTAATGCTAACAGTAACATCCAAGAACTCTAAACAAAAGGGTAGACTTCATTTAATCAGATGTATCAAAGCTAAAATTACTCTCTCACCCAATATGGGTTGGCACAGTAGATAAAGCACTAAACTATTAAATACAAGTATTTTGAAGTCACATATCAAATCACACTGTGTTCACCTACTCAAAATACCAAATATACTACAGATTTCTAACCTCAAATGGTATTAAAGTCAGGTGATAATCTCATAGTCTCAGTCTAAACGAGCAAATAAGACAACTAATATTCAATATATATTACTCTCACTATAATCAATATTGCAGCTGTTTGATATCTATTACTGGCATTTAAACACGAGTAATAAGATCAATAACAAATTGTTATTAACAATAATAATGAAACCAAAGCTAACCGAGCGAATTCAAACCACAAACACTGATACTTCCAATCACAGAAAAAGCCCCTTGAAAATAGAAACTGAAAGTGAAATACCTCCTCAATAAAGCCTCTTGCGAGGTTGCCGCCACCTTCGAGAGAGCGGTAGATAACGACGACAACGAGAGAGAGAGCGAAAATGAATGCAAAGACATGGCTGGAAGTGCGAGGAGCTGCAAAAGCCAGCTCCGTCAAATCCCTGTCTTTCCAGTGAGGAAGTTCTCCGGAGAAGCAAGTTCCGATGAGGCTGTGCGATTGCAGCAGCTTGAGAGACGGCGGTGATGTGGCGGCGGCCGGCGAAGACGGAACCCATAATTGTTGGAACAGAGGAGAATCGCCATCGCGTTTTCAATTCGAAAGAAAATTGCTCTGTTTCTTGTAACCACAGTGAAAAACAATTCAATCCCAATTTTTTTTTCGCATTTACATTCTTTTTTGTTCCGCAAAATATTTTTTTCCCCCTGATTTTCGTTTGGTAATTATAATTTCAAATATTTATATTGGATGAAATTCATTTTTTACCCATCCCTTGTTGAATCAATTAATCTTAAACTTCTAGTTTTATCTCCCACCATACATTTGAATAGACACTTAAACTAATATTATTATATCTTCAATTAAAATATCATAGATTTGGTCAAAGTGAGTTTAACTCAGCGTTAATTAACATGTACTCTCAACTAAGATATCAAAGCTTCAAATCCACCCAACTACAATTGTTGTTCAATTCAGGAAAAAAAATTAGAGGTTTGAATTTTCGAACAAGATAAAGTAACAAATACAATATATTCTTTTTTAAAATATTTCAAATCTCTTTTATAATCTGTGTATTTCTTTTCTATTAATTATAGTTTTTTTTTTTTGAGGTATATTTGTGCAACCTATAACATTATTTATTTATATGGTTGCTTTCATTGATCGAATAATTTAAAACTTTGTTAAAATTATTTATTTCTATTGTAGCTTTGATTTTTTTTTTTTTTTTTGAAACGCATTGTAGCTTTGATTAATGGAATAGTATAAAACTTTTTGAATAAATGAATGAGTGAATGAGGAATAGTTTAAGACTTTGTTAATTATTTTATTTCATATCACAATGATAAACTCAAAAACTGTTAAAAGCATATTAGAAAAGTTGAATTTATTGATTGGTTTGCTTAATTTTTAAGTTAAAATGATTTAAAATAACATAAAAGAATAGAAAACCACAAATCCAAACTCTTGCAATATTATTTTTCATTCAATTAATATTGATAGTTAACACATTAAGCTTCTAAGTCAAATTACTCTCCAACTCAAATTCTTAAATAAGTAACATTAATATTAAATTAACATTTTAATTCTTATAGTTTCTACTCAATTTCATGTTAGTCACTACAATATGATTCTTACCATTTGAGAGATTTAATCAAGCACCCTAAACATAAACCGAAGTCGATAGTTGTCTAAGACGACATATTTTCTTTGGACATGTAACACACTTTCTTTATACATGATAAAGAGACGTGGAGAGCTAATATCTAAAGAAAACATGTGACCAAACATTTTAAGAGACAATAACAAAATCGCCGGAAGCAAATTGAAACTTTTAAAATTACATCCACAAAAGAAATAACTTAACCTAATATGAAGTAAAGCTGCAAAAGAAGATTCTGGAGGCAGCCAACATGAGGATGAAATCATGGAGCAAAGAGAAGGAATAAGAAGTTAAGACAAGAAAAAGAAAGCATTTATCTACCTGTCATTTGAATGGCTGTCTCTGTCTGGAAAAGTGACCGTTGAAGCTTCAACGTTAAGCCGACCGTTGGATGGAATTTCGAGGATATAAATATATCAAAACCTTACTTTTTCTTCTCTTCTGTACAGAATCTGAAACTTTCAAACACAAACACAAAAAACCTTCAAGAATAAGCTCAGTCCCTTCTTCCCCTTTTCTCTGTATATAATCTCACAAACATTCTTCCTTCCTTTCAACTCTCTCTTTGCTTGTGATCAGAGATGGGTTTGGTGGTGGTGATCTCTCTGCCATTGATTCTCTTCTGCTTGTTGCTCGGTTTCGGATGTTACTTTATAGGCAGGGCTAAAGGGAGACAAGACATTCGGACTAATGCTCAGGTATTCGGGGTGCCCACGCCGCCTCCTGGTAGCGGTGCTGCCCAGCCACCGCCGCAGCCGCTTTTCAAACCTGATAATTCCGCCAAAGTTTGATAAGTAATCAGAGCTGAGTTCAATTCTTCACTGTACTGTCTGTCTACTGCAAAAGCCAAATTGGCTCCACAGGGTTTGTTTGTGTAAATTCTGTACTATCAGGTTAAACTTCAATACTCTATGAATCGTTTTCCAGTTATTGTCTGTCCTAGAAGTTTTTGTGCATTCAATTAAATAAACTGACCTTTGAAGTTCCCCCGCCATGATGATTCCTCAACCCTTCTGCAGCTGCCATGCTTTGATGGTAGAGTGCTTGATTAAAAGAACCCTATAAAATACATGACATCTATACAAAAGAACTGAAAAACTTACTCGAAATCGATTGCATAATTCTATAATTGGCACAATGTTATATTATACAAAGAAGAAAGAATAGTTTTTATCTGCTGTTCTTTTCTCACCCCTAACAGCTCCTGGTAGCTAAGTAATGTAACGCATGAAGGAAAGTCAAGGACAATCCTAAAAACAATCCACACCACAAACCAGAGACCAAACAATGAAAGTCGTTTTATAAAAATCATGTACCTCCTACCAGGTTTAGAGTTTCGTAGTCTATTCCTGGAGGAGATTGCGGTGGAACGGCGGATTCATGACACTCTTCAGCTTCAATTTCCAGGGCCTTCCTAGCAGTTGCTTGGTAGTTTTTACTTCTGCCTACCCTCCTAGATGGAAGAGATTGAGAGGCAATGGCTTTGCTCGAGTTACTGTTAATGATGGATGATAAAAATTTCTCCTTTGAATGAGTTTCAGAAGCAGATGCAATAACAGAATCGAAGACACCACTCTCCCTTAATCCCTGTATGATCACCTGAACCAAAAAGAGGGGAGAATTTTCAAACTGTATGATCCCTGTATTAAGTTAGATACTAATCCACGATCACTGGGCATCGGGACACTTATTTTTTAGAATATGGCATTATAATTGTTAGTGAGGTAGGGATTCGAACCAACTTATATAGCAAAGATTATCGATATGCTCATTATGGATATGAACACTTGTACTGACTTACATTAGAACATGTCCTCATTCGTTCCCAAAACTAAACTTTGGACCATCCAGATTCTGACTGGGTATCTGGATGTCCTATTCCTAATGCAACAAATTATTTTTCTCTTCTTCTTTTTAGGTCAAGAAATAATTTCATTGAAGAAATAACGAGTATACAAAAAGGAGAAAAAGGGGTAAGTACTATGCTCCCCAAAGCCAATTCTACTGTAGACCTATGCAACATTCTCTGTCTTGATCCTCTAAATCCTTATTCCTAGGCAGTTTCAGGGTATCAGAAGAAGGGAGAGTTAATAAAAGGCAGAAATAATAGGAAATTTATGATACAAAAAGAAAATAATAATAAATAATATGAAATTTATAATTACAAAAGGCCAATGCTTCCAGATCTCTTTGGACACTCCGATGAAAACAGTCTTCCAAGTGAACTTTGTAGCTGAACTATTTTAATGAACAAACAAACTCCTGTTTCTAATTTGTCAGTACAGAGATCAAACAAAATTCTTACCATAGGAGCATTGATTCTAGTTAAAATGCCCTTCCTCAACAACTTGATTTTTACGTCTTTGTCACCCCACACGACGTGTTCTCGGTACCTAGTAAAGAAGAAAATCTATCACATCCAAAACATAAAGAAAGAAAATATTTTCTACATAAAGAGAATACCAGGTCATCATTTCCTCCTGGGTTGCAGTAGAAGCAACTATGAATGCCTGCAAGAGGTAATCAAGAAATTTAAAAATGATGAGATGAGGGCATCAAGAAGTAAAAAGTAAAACAAACTCTAAGTTCTGGATGGCAGCTTATATCGACAAAAATTTGTTTCCAAATCATGGAAACTTTAGACCAATGTAGTGTCTAATTTAAATAATTATCTCATGCAAAAGTGGCTCTAGGAAAGAGGATAAGTGGTTTGATTATCTCATGCAAATGCCTACGTGTCAATTACTAACATTTAAATAATGTGGCAAACCCAGTTCTCTGAATGAAATAGAGTAGTTTTACCAGCAATCCTATCCTAACATTCCCAACCACTTCTTTAATTTATAACGCAGCATACGTAAGCAGTAACTAATGAAAATATCTCTTCATCCACATCACATTGAAGTAGTATTGGTTCAAACTGCTCTGCGACTGTTGCATAACACTGTTCTTAGAAGTTTTTTGTGTGGACAGCAGCTTATATGCTTATGAAAGAAAAACAGAATCAGGAAACGCTGAACTCACAGCTCTATCAAATTCCAACATAAAGCATCTTTTAACATCATCTTTGGTAGGTTTGCAGCCACAGCGGTCACGTCTAGAGGTCAAATCAGAAAATTTTGCATATGTGTAGTGTAATACGGCAGCTTCCTCCAATTTAATCTCACTGGCAGATATTTCCATGAATACAGTTAGTGCTGCAAAAATAGCTATACTGAAACTACAAGTTCACAGTAAACAACTTACTTTGGGGTTTTCATGTAATTATCCCATCTATGTGCACCATTGGGACGAAGATGATTTTGAATTCGAGCAGCCGATTTCCCATTTCCATAAGTCAAAAAGTAATTTGGGTTACCACGAGTTGATTCTTTGTACATGCCAAAATATGTATCCTTGGGCAGGTGGTCAAAATTTTTCTTGAACATCGACACCTGAGGACATAAAAAGAGTTGTCTCAAAATAGTAGGTACATATTTAAGAACAAGCACTATCTAATTCTTTGCACAAGTTTCATCCTGATATAAAAACAAAAAATGACTCATTACAACTAAAATGCTTCCTATGTCCATATGGTAGTATTCATTACAAAATATGACACTGGAATGGCAAACTCATGGACATCATTTCCCGTTTAACATATGCAACCACAGGACAACCACTTCAATCCCACTCACCCATATTATAATGAAAATCAGATTCATTCTCTATATCCTCCACCTCTTCTTCGGCACTCATTCTTTTTTTTTTTTTTTTTGGATAAGAAAGAACTTCATTGAACTGAGAAAGGACAAAAACAGCCTAGCCCCCTCCCTCAAAAACTAATGAAGCACCACCTCCCCATTATGGAGGAGTTGAGCAAGGCTATAATTACAAAAGAATTTCCAGTTTCTAACACACCATAAAGAAGAAGCAATTTGTACAATATTCCAAAACGCCTCAAAATAATTCGATTATGTTCCTTCCAAATCTCCCAAAAGTAACCTCGGGCAATACTGCTCCAAAGACACTCAAGATGTGTCCCAGCAATTCAAAAAAAATGCTGGGAAGGCAAAGAGACCAGAGAGTCATTTTGAACAATTCTTTTTATTTTTTTTCAGAACATGAATATAAAGCACCACAAAATAAAGCTCAAATTTTAAAATGATTTTAAATTTCTTAAACTGGGAGTACAGTTTTCAGAAACAACTTCATGAACTTTCATAGTTGTTACTTATTCATGAAAAACCAATGTCATTAAGAAGAATGAAAGAATAAAAGTATGTCCATGCATAAAGAATGGCCTATGGCAACGGAAAGAAAATATATATATATATATATACAAAAGATAATTACAAGCATTCCATGTATCAGCAAGCAAAAGAAACCAATTTCGCCTAACTATAATAGTTGCATGCAGATTTCATATTTCAATGTTTTTAGAGCACTCTACAAATGCATAAGTGCAAATCATGGTGCATAATAAATCAAAATTTACAGCCAATCAGCTCAAATAAGTAAAATAAAAAAAATGGATAGTGAAAGAAACTACCTCAGTAAAAGGTTCCTTTATATCATCTCTTTCAACACTGCTTTCCTATATAACACCAACATTGCAATTATATCGTGGCTCACAACAACATCAAAATGTAAAAGCAAAATAGCGTTGACAAGTTCAAGTAGCTTCACCATTTCACAACAAATAACAAATTACAGAACAAAAAGATATAATGAACACTTACGTAGTTAGGAAAAATAACCATATCAACATTTCCAGGCACATCAAGCAGCAACTGCCTCAAGGAGTACTCCTGAGCACCGACTGGATGTACCAACTCATCAGTATCAAGATGAATTATCCAATCCATGCCAGTATCCTAATATTTTAAAAAGGAGAGAAAAGAAACTAAACAGCACAAGTTAATAGTGATACATTAAGGAAAAAGTGATGAGTAGCAACAGAGTAATGGCAAAGAGAAGAACACTTTTCATACCCTTGCCATAATAATAGCCATCTCCATATTGAGAGATTGCTTCACAAATAGTTCGTAATTGCAAGGTTTGTAAAAGAAACCAGAAAGCCATGTTTCATTCCAGATCCGACTGAGGATAGCAAAAATAAACCAGACATCCACATTGAGAAAGAAAAAAGTTAAGAAATAATAAGATATAAAACGTTGATAACAATACTCTTAAATAAGTATGACAATGATTTGCCTCTCTAGAAAAAAAGCCCCTCCAGGTGCCTATCCCTAAATTGGTGATATTTATGCAGATATTTTGGAGGCGCTGGATCACCTATTTGCCCGCTGCCTGCCCTAATATCTATAATTTGTTGGTGTAAGTTTCTTATTCTTAATATTTCCATTACAAATTTTCTTAGGAGAACTAAGGCAATTTGCACCAACCATTGTGCGGCCCCATGTTTAAGAAGATGGTTTCCATTCTTTGTCTAATGCAGCCTTTGCTATTTTTATTGGGAAGTTTGGCTGAAAAGTAACAACAGGCATTTTAAAGATGGTATCTCGATTTATAAATATACTTGGGATTGAGCAAAGTTTGAGTCTTCTAGTTGAAGCACTCTTTCAAAAACTTCTGTAATTATGATTCCTTCTTGAAAAATGCCGATTGGAGTGTGGTTGTTTATTTCTTCACTCCAAGCTTTCCTTTTCTATTGCACTTATCATGCATCGACAAAAAGCTATGCATTTATTGTGTCTGTATCGGTGATAATATTTTACAAATAAATGTTGTAACAGAATTCAAAAGCAGATGATAATGCAAGAGACCTATGAATCTTCATACTCTTCAAAAATTCTATAAACTTATGTTCCATGAAACAAAAGTGTACGTGGGTTGGTTCAGACTGGTTTTTTTTTAAATTAATACCAGCATCAAACCAACAACGAAGTCAAGGAAAAATTGGAAATTGACTAACATAAAAACCAAATCAAATGTCAAAGACTGTTCAAAATTAACTGAAATGACTCAGCTGGATTGGTTTCATCAATCTTTTCAATTGTTTCAGTTTTCATTTGCACCCTTACTAGAGAGAATGATCGTGAACCAATAGCACATCTTACAATAACTAGCTTCTAGAGCTTCCAGTCAGACATTATGACATTTCTCAAGAAAATAGAAGAAATGAGCACTTCCTTAGCCCTTCCATTCCCCTAAATGAAAGTTGCTTTTTTTTTTTTATTTTAAGAAAAACATGGCAGAAGTTCCACACCTTTTTGCCTGCTGCTCCTCTAACTCTTTTGTTCTGAATATCAACTTCACTCCCTGAAAAGCAACGTCAAATTCATGCTTAACAACTTGACCAACCACAAAAAACTCAAATACAATGAAGGTTGGCTTCATCTAAGAGTGGGAGGAGAGAGAGAGAGAGAAAAAGATTCAACTGGAGAGTAATTGAACTCACAGGAATTGACTCCAAAACTCTAGTCACATCAGGAGATGCAGCTTTTCCCTCCACAAAAAGTAGGAAGGTTGAAACCCCAATGACTTTGTGATAGAACATCCAGGGCAAAATTTGCTCTAATCCTGCTGACGTACTCGTTGTAATGCATATCTACACAAGAAGATTAGGTACTCATTTCAATCAAATTCAGCATAAGGAAGTCTCAAAATTCCCATCAGAAAACAAAAATTGTTTTCTTGAATAAATTGCTTTCCCTTTCTAATCAGCCATCAAAAGACAAAACAGAACAACTGCCTTCATAGCCATTTCCCAAATTCTCAGCTCCACTCCACAGATCGTTTAATTTCTAATACAACACATAAATCAATTTCACAATAACAATAAAAGCGAAATTCCATAGAAGAATAAGGGGAATAGACCTTAGGCTTCAAATTTGATCCGCGATCGAACTTCCAGTCCTGGTAGTAGGGGAACGAGGGCGAAACACTCCGGCCAAGATTGAGGCAACCAGAGGCGGAAGGCGTGGAGTGGCGCGAAATCGGGGAGAGTGGCGGGGCTTCCATGCCGGGGAACTGGTAGGATCCCGGCGGAGACCAGCGGGTGGCGGGGTCGGTGAGTCCGCCGCGCCATTGGAGGACGAAAGCAAGGGCTGCGAGAGTGAGAGGGAGGAAGGTTAGAAGGAGAAGGAGCCTGGAAGTAGAGGATGAGGAAGACGGCTGAGTGTGGCGAAGTGGGGTCTGCAAGTGATTGTAGTTCGGCATCGGCATGGCCGCCGGCGAGGAAGAGAGATGCCTTCAGAATTCCGATTCAATCTCTCCGATGGCCGGGAAATGAACATAAATAAATATTGGTTTTATATACTATTATGTTATGCCAACTTTAATAAGATTTGTTTATCTAATTTTGGCAGAAAAGACATTTATTGTCATTTTATATATCAAAATTGTAAACTTAACTTAACTGGTTAAGACATATACAAAAGTTAGAGGTTTAGATATATGCATTTTGTCAACTCAAAAAGTAAAATGTCAAAAAAAAAATTAGTTCAACAATTGTGGGGTGGAGTTTGAACCATCAACTTTAAAATCATGTAATTGGTATCTTATTCACTAAGTTATGTTCTTATTGACGAAAAATGTCAAGAGTTGTATCTAAATTAACAAAATACTCATTAAAAAAAGTATATAATGTTACTGCTACATCACTTTTTTCACCTTCATTTTAACGAGAAAAAAATTGATGGAAAAGTTATTTTGAAACAAATTAGGCATATTTTGTATAATTTAACCTTTTGTCCCCTCTTTGCTATTTTTTTTTTTTTTTACATGATAAATGTAGGAGTAGGGACTTGAACCTTCGATCTCAAATGGAGTAAATGTTGTAACCGTTGAGATCTGAAAATAGGAAAAATTTACATTTCATTTTGTCTTAATGCCCCCAATTGCTTTTAACTTTTATTAAAATTTCATTATGTATATATGAAATTTTTTGTCAACCTAGCATAGCTTAATGGATAGAATATATATACTTAAATCTCTCGCCAATATAGTACTGACAAAACTATCAACTTCAACATAGTTTAAACGGTTAATACACTAAAAAATTAAGTAATTTTCATAACTTTCAAAATATTTATTTTAGTTTTAAATTAAAAAACTAATTGGTATATAATTAACTTTAATTAATGTCATTGAAAACATGTCTAAACAAATTAGGTACCTATTACCTTCATAAGGGGTTTTTTTTTTTTTAGTACTTACCTTCATAAGGTAAGAAGTTTGATTATCACCCCACATTTATTGAACTAAAAAAAGTTATAATTAATGTAATTGTAATATTTTTTTTAAGCAATAATATATACGGCCGGTTGTAAGAATGGAAAAAAAAAGTTCAATTGCATGTGTGTCATTCCTTTTTCCAATTTGCAGATATAGCAAAAAAAAATTGGCCCAGCCCAAACGTACTACAAAAAATCTAAAATAACCGTTTGCTTATTCTTGAGTATATCAGTTATATACTTAAAATGAAATATATCAATGATATACTACCGATATACTATATTTAAGTATATCAATCAAATGACATTTCTAATATAAAGTATACCAATATTATATCAGAAAGACCTAATATGAAATATATCAATAGTATATTAGTAATTCATATTTAGTAAATCAAATATACCTAAAATGAAGTATGTCAGTGATATATTGCTTATATACTTTATTTAGATATATCGATAAAATGACATTCATAATATGAAGTATATCAACAGTATATTAGTCATTCATATTAAGTGTATAAGATATATCTAATATGAAGTATATCAAGAGTATATCTGTAATTCATTTTCAGTAGCCAAAGTAAGCATAGCTCAACTGACATATGTTAACGACCAAAAAGTCCGTGATTCGAATTCCTGCAACCCCCATATACTGTACTAAAAAAATCATTTTTAGTATGTCAGATATACCTAAATGAAGTATATCAATTATATACTACTGATATACTCTATTAAGGTATATCAATTTAGTAATTCATATTGATTAGTATATCAGATCTACATAAAATGAAATATATCAGTGATATACTATTGACATAATTTATTTAGGTATATCAATGAAGTGATATTCTTAATATGAAGCATAACATTGATATACCTAATAAGTAGGGTACATAGCATAATAAAAAAATATATATTGTGAAACAAAGAACATAAAGTATATCAGATATACTACTGATATACCGGCTGATACACCAATGGGGGTAAAATTGGAATAATGAAAAAAACGGAAATCATATTTAAAATTTTTGCTATATTTGTAAATCTAAAAAATCATTGTTAGATTTGCAAATATCCTAATATTTTTTGCTACCCATTACAATTCTCCTAATATATAGGTTTATATATATATATAATTAATATGGTCATATTTGAAAATCAACACTTCTCTACTTAATAGTTGCTTCAAGCTTTTCCATTTAGTACACACTCCATAATATGATACAACATATGCTAGTTATTTTTTAAAGTTTCAATTACTATCTTGTTAATTTGAAATCATGTTCCTCCTTAGTTTCTACCATGTCAACATTTTGTTACTACATGAATCAAATGGAAACACAATCCACATATAGAATAATGTAATTCCATTTTCTTAAGGTTCACAAATTAAACAGGACTTTGTTTCAAAAAAGAAAAATTAAATTGGCTCAATAACAAATTTAGGGACCATACGTATAACTTTAGTAAAATGTCTTAAACATAAAACTAGCAAATATGTAGAGATTTGCAATATTCACTTTATCTTGTCTCAGAGTGTGTTTAGATTAACTTTGTAAGTGATTGTATTGTGAATGACAAATATATATATATAGTGTTTCACAACAACAAATAATCACTTTTGAAAAAATTAGATTGGTTAAGAATCATTTTTCTCAATAAATAGTTTAAAAGTGAATATAAAAAAAAAGTGATAATTGGTCCATCATTTAAAAAAAAAAACCCTCAAATTACAAATTCCAAACTCACATGAAAAAATTCAAAAAAAATTAAAATTACAAATTTGCCCTCAAATTATATGTTTATAACAAAACAAATTCATGATTAAAATCACTTTTAAGGTGATGTAATCAAATACACCCATCTTTAAATTAAAATCACTTTAAAAAATACATTGAAAAAAATTTATTAAAAAAGTGTTTGAATTAGTAAGCATGCCAAAACTGACTCAAAATCTCAAAATCTGCATCACTAGAATTGAGGGGAGTCATTCAAAGCTTTCCACATCAATCTAGAACCTCATCCAAAGAAAATAACAACTATTCTTTAACTTGCTTTTTAATTTCTTTTAAAAATATTATGAATTTCTATGAAGTAGAAAAAAAAAAGTTAAATAACAAATTTAGTTTTATGGTTTAGACAGAATTTTAATTTGATCCATATAATTTTAAAAGTTTCAATTTAGTCTCCATGATTTGAACTTGGCTTTAATCTAGTCCCTAGTTTTAAAAGTTTTAATTTGGTCCTTATAGTTAGACTTAATTTTAATTTGATTCTTATAGCTTGAGCTCAATTTAAATTTGATTTTATATGGGTTGGTTATATCTCACAAATGGTTTCTAAATTGTGTTTTGCCCATTTGTTGGGATTTATGCCCTAAAATCTCGTAATTAATGATTTATTTAATAATTAATAATAATTTTGATTATTTTATTTGCAATATAATATTACCCATTATATGAAAAATCAAAAGTTATTAGTGTAATCTTGAACAGTATGTGGTTGACATACGGGAGAATCATGTTCAAGAAATAACCTAAATGGTCATAGTATATGAATAAGGTTGGGTGCCTTATCTTGATAACACTATTGATATGGCCCACTTTGTAATAGTTACAAATGATTTAATCCAAATCGTTCATGTGGAGACATGTGAGTGGGGGTATCTTATGCAATGAGTTTGTATAAGACTGGACCACAAAATATTTGATCTCTCTTTATAAATCTATTAATTGAAAAGATTAATATTTCATAAGGATGATCATATGCGACTCAATCTTAATCCTAAGTGAATTATGAATTCCTGCTTGTGAGGGCTTATCCTTTGATGTACATGGGTGAAAGTGGCTTTTGCATGGGTGAAACTGGTCCAAGAGGAACTTAGTTTATGGTTGGATCATAAACAAATTGTTCATTAGATGATCAGTGGTACTTAAGGTGCAATATTTAATTACAAGGGTAAAACGGACTTTTAACCCAACTGTAATTACGAACAACTCGTGAATCGACTTGCATGTAGTGATTATGTTCATGGACACAATTTATCTTATAGTGCATAAGAGTGCAACTCCAGGTCTATAGTAGAGTGACCCTAGAGTTAATGAATAAAGATTGACTAATTAAAGAGTTTAATTAATTAATTTTGTATCATTAGAGCCATAATATGTAGGTTCATAAGGTCCCTTTGCTAGCTCATATGAACAAATAGGGATCAATTTTGTTTGGAGAAAATTTTGAAATGTTCAAATTAAAATTTAATATATTTGATATATTAAATGAGGGACAACATATTTAATGCATATGCATGATACATTAAATATCAACGAAATTATTAATGTATTAAGATACATTAAAGAAAATATATTTATTAAATTTGAATTAGATTCAAATTAGGAAATAAATGTCGGAGGAGAATTTTAAAAGGGTCGAATAAAATTCAAATTAGTTAAATAAATATATTTTAATATATTATGGGTTGTTTGGGGCGTGGGTTATAATAACCTATGTTATAAATTATAATAACCTGTGGAGTACTCTGCATCCCAAACACAGACTATTATAACCCTAGACTAAACAACTCTGCATTTTAAACAATATTATATAATTCCACAAACTATTATAACCCACAAATAACTCACTTAGTGCCCCAAACATCCCTTTAGATATTAAAATATACTATTTAATTAGGTGAACCATTATATGCATTCTTCTTAAGAGACACATCTCCTCTACAGAGAATTGTAGAGTTCTCTATGAACTTCTCGTCCCTTTTTTTTTTTCAAGAGGCTCCCACAAACCTTGATCATGTGTTCAAGTCATAGCCATGAAGGCTTTCTGGATGAGATAAAGACCCGCCTGAAATATTTTCATATTTACTCCAAGTAAGTTTGCTTAATCTTGTTTTTTTTAGTTTAATTTTAAATAAAATCAAAGACGATCCAACGCTTCCGCTTTGGGTTTAATTCGATTATTCCTTTCACAACCTACAAATGAAATCTCACATCGATGTGATACTCGGCCCCATACATTCCAAAGCTTAAGCTAGTATTAAGTATGAGTTGGAGTCAAGATGAGCTAGTGTAGAATTGCATACCTTTGAGAATGAATGACCTCCACCTTTTATAGGATAACGATTGTCAATATTTGCCATGTCACTTATAATTGTTCGTACCTGGTGGGCAACAAATGATGTGTTGATGTTGTCGTTGATAGGAATGAACACTTCACCCCATGAAAGACTATGATTTCTAAACAATTTAGAAGTCTAGTTTGGGATCGTTATTGAAATTTATTTAGAATTAAACTAAATGTAAGGTTAAACAAACTTACATTGAAGTACATAGAGAAAGTTTTTGTGGGTCTTTACTTCTTGTGTTCTAGTGAGTTGAATCTTCAAGACTTTCATAAAATATTTCTTGCTATGACTCGAACACATGACCAAAGCTTGTGGGAACTTCTTGAAATCAAACAAACAAAGATTTGAAAGGAAAAACTTAGAGGGAATTCTAAATTTTATCTAGAGAGGGTTTTTTTTTTCCTCAACCCAATAGTCCTATTTATAGGGACTTAGAGCATAATTTTTGTCAAAATCAAATAATATATTATGAACATCTAATATATTATAATATATATATATATATTTAACGTATTTGAATATTATTCAAATCTCTTAAAATCCTTTATTCATATATAGTATTTACTTTAATATAATGTGTCTAATACATAATATATTTTTATATTTAATATTTAATGTATCAAACACAATAAATATATTTTTCTCATTTAATATATAAAATAGATTAAATATTCATTTCAACATTTCAAAATTTTATTTCAACTAAATTGATCTTGTTGGTGTACTATGAGTTAGCAAGGGACCTTATAGACCTACAATACAAAATTAACTAATTAAACTTTTAAATCAATTAACTTTCATTCAATAACTCTAAGTCACTTTATTGTAGGCTTAGAGTTGTACTCTTATACACTGTAGGACAAGTTGTGTCCACATATATAACAATTACATGCAAGTTAATCCTTCAGGAGTTGTTCACAATTACAACTGAGTCAAAAGTCCGTTTTACCTTTGTAATTACATCTTATTCCTTGAGTACTATTGATTATCTAATGAACAATTTATTTATGATTCAATTATAAACTAAGTTCCTCTTGGGCCACTGAGAGGGTGGGGCCCCGTCATTCAAGTTATGAAGTGAGCACTTAATGAAACTACTAATCTATTTACCCTACATGAGAAAGAATGAGTTCCATATTGTAAAATTATGTTCCTAACTCCCTATTTGGTCGAGTCTCCAAAATGGTAAGTTTATTGAATCAGCTACAAAATCATTCTCACACATGTAAATCAAATGACAATCTCTCATAGGTAGGAATTCATAAAACTCATGTAGGATTAAGATCGAGTCACATACGATCATCATGTGAAATATTAATCTTCTTAATTAACGAATTTATAAAAAGAATTTGATATTTCGTGATCCAGTCTTATACAAACTCATTGTATATGATATCCCCACTTACGTGTCTCCACATGAACGATTAGAACTAAATCATTTGTAACTGCTACATAGTGGGTTATACAACCAATATAAGACACTCAACCTTACCCATATACTAGACTCTTTAGATTATTTATTGAACATGATCATCCTGTATGTCAACTACATATTGTTCAATATTACACTAATAACTTATGACTTTTACATAATGGATATTATAAATTGCAAGTAAAATTTATCAAATAATTATTAAATAATAAACACATTAATTACGAGGCTTTAGGACATAAATTCGACAATCTTCCACTTGCACTAAAGCTGGTGAGACATGTATCTTAGGGCATACTCTGCACACAACAATCCTTACATTTAGGTTGGCCATATGGTTGAGCTTGTTCCTGGTTGGCATTAGGCTCAACGTTGTTCAGGCTTTCACCTCGATGTGTCAGAGTTTAGGCTCGTACACGTTTTCTCAAGCGATTAGGCCATGTGGCAAGCCTTGATTTGTCCCCGATTTGTAAAGTTTGAGTAAACTATATGAATTAAATTTAAACTTTTGAAACTGTAGAGACTAAATAGTACTGGCACAAAATAAGGGATCATTTTTTTTTTTTTTGAATTCAACAACATTTGGGGTGGAGATTCAAACTTCTGACATCTTGGTTGAGAGTACATGTCAATTACTGATGAGCCAAACTCACTTTGGAAAAATATTTTAGTTCATTATCTTTCAAAATGTTCATTTTTGTCATCAAACTTAAAAAAAAAAAAAACAATCATTTTGTTCATTGTCATCAATTTTCCAAACACGTTCATGTCATTGAATTAATACACATACTTAAAAATTAGTTATGTTTAAAAGCAAAATAAAGATAAGAACCATACTAATTCTTTTTAAAAAGTTTGGAGACAAAAATACATTTTCGGTTAAAAAACACTTATAGTCTCTAAACTTTCATAAAAATAACGATTTAGTCTATATACTTTTAATTTTGTAACAATTTAGTCATTGAACTATAATATATAACAATTTATTCACTGTACTTTAAAATTTGTAATAATTTCGTAAAAAATCCCATCAAAATTAAGTGTAAATCTTAATTATGTAACGACTTAGTCTTTATATTTTATAAACATATCTAATATCTAATCAATTTATCAATCTACGTATATAAGAAATCTCATTGATCTTAACAATATTTTTCATGATAAAGACTAGATGCTACAAATTTTAACTTACAAAGACAAAATTGTTATATGTTAAAGTTCATGGACTAAATTGTTAAAAAAAACTGAAAGTACATGACTAAATTGTTAGAGGCTAAAATTTAGGGACTACGTCGTTACTTCACTCAATTTTTTTTTTTTAGTTCACTTCCACCCAAAGTGTTTTTTACCTAGATTTTTTTAAAACATAACTAAAACAGTCATTGCGAAATTTCAAAAACCCAAATATATATTTTGAAATCGTAGGAACCAAAATGGAAACAAATTGGAAATTAAGAAGGATTTAAACATCATAAATATATTCCTTAAAATAATTACTATAAATATCTGTTAATTAAACCGTAAACAAATTCTGATTTGTTTATGGAAATAAATTATGCCCATCCGTGGCAAGGGCTCCAAATGTCCAAATATAATTCAAAGCCCTAAACGGATTGGAGAACCAAATTCCGTTCATCTTCTTCTTCTTCTTCTTCATCGTCTCGTGGGTGCGCAGTCGATGCTCTGTGCTGTGGTTCTGGTCGGCGAGGAGGGCCATAGAGAGGGTTCCATTGTCAAACGCTCTCTCTTTTTACCCACTGCTCAGTTTCTGCTCTTTTCATGTCTTCAGTCGGTGGTTTACTTTTATCTGCTCCTCATCCTTCTGGGTCTTCTAAAACCCTAGCCTTCCACTCCGGTTCCTCCCCTATATGCCTGCTTCCTTTTCTCCTTCTCTATAGAAAAAACCCCTGTTTTGATCTCAGGCTTTTTGCCTTGCAATTCGATTCTAGTTTCAGTCATGAGCGATTCTAAGGTCTGGTTTGTTTGTTTCTTTATTTATGGGTTCTTAAGTTTTGGTTCGTTTTTGGGTTGAAATTTTGTAGAGTAACACGGTGTGGAGTTTATGGTTTTGTTTGATGAGAAGGACATGCAAATGTTGCCGTGAGGGGCGGCCCGTGGTAAGGGCTTGGAGTCTCTTGGTCATACTGGCTGAGACCTCACGTTCGAGTCCTAAGACCCTTAATGTCTCCTGGGTCTGGGCCTTGGAGTGGGTGTGGTACCCGGGTACAGGGGAGCAAAGATCAAAGATCAACTCCGGGTTATAAAAAAAAAGGGCATGCAAATGTTTCATCAAGTGTATTCCTTTGGCTGAATGCCATCTTTTTAAAGAAATTAAGTATTATGGGGTTTCCGTATATTGTTCTTATTTTCTCTATTTATTATTACATGCTAGTTTCGTTTTTGGTTCGATTACATGGCACTTCATAGCCAAGGACAAATTTTTGAGTGATTTTTTACTATTTGATAACATGGCCTTAGATAATTTCATTGTATTTGTTAATGGTTTCTGCATTTGCGTGTTTGTGATCTTTTAACTTTTGGACTCTTTTTTATTAGGTTCTATTATTTGGGTCTTTCACTGAAGACGAAACCAATTCATGGATGCTACCTCAGTTGAATGTTAGTCCCGGAAAGCTGGTCAACAATGTAAATGTTCAATTTGGTTCTCTGAATTTTACAGATGGAAAGTCGTCGGGCAGTACTGTTGACAGTGAACTGAAAGGACCTTCTGGTTACTCAACAGCATCCATAAATTTGGGGTCCATTGATTTAGCTAAGGATGATACTGAACTGGAAACTGTCCAAAGAAGAAAAAATCGTTCTCCCTCGGAATCAGGAGTGCCAAAAGAGAATGGAAGTAATTACCACCCCAATCAAAGCTCCTCTTGTACTAATGGGGTGACAGAAACGAAAATAGACGACGCTGACCTTTCGTCATTGTGTGAATCAAATGGTCTGAATAATAATATAAATCAATTTTCAAGATTGATAACAGAAGATAGCAAGCAAAATGGCAGCATTGATGATTTGCAAGAAATTGTTCCCAAAGAAAATTTCAGAAGGGCATCCAATGTCTCTGTTACCTCCTCCACTAAGCTACTACCTCGAGGTTTAATAAATTCAGGGAATTTATGCTTTCTGAACTCGACTCTGCAGGCTCTTTTATCCTGTCCTCCTTTTCTCGAACTCTTGAGAAACTTAAGGAATCGTGAAATCCCCAAGGTTCTTGTCCTTTCTATCATATTCTGTCTTTGTTAATGTGATATAAAGAAAATACAAAGCAAATAGTCATATGATTAATGACTATTGTTTCTGTAAATTTATGGAAAATTTCTGACTTTGACATTTATTTTTCAGGCTGGTTATTCCACGCTAACTGCATTTGTAGAGTTCATATCCGCCTTTGAAGTACCTAGTTCAAGTGTACTGAGTAGGGATGTGGCTGCTCTTGACTTTGGAAAGCCTTTTAGCCCTCTCATGTTTGATGGCGTTCTTAAAAATTTTAGTCCGGATCTACCCAGCGGTATCTTGGGCCGTCCAAGGTTTGTGGATGCTCTGGCAATATCTTCTCATTTCAATGCTCAACTCTCATCCTTGGTTGTGGTTTGTCTGAATGTAGCCATTGATACAATGGTGCCTTTTCTTTGTCATTATCGGCCATGAAAGATGTAATATTATTCAAAATTGACAAGATGACTTGAACTCCAGTAGGATGAATGTCAAGGTCTGGGAATTACGTAGATATCCCTCATAGGACCTTAATTCTCTGCGCCTTGCACAGATACTTCATTCTTTTGATCTCTGTCTCATGTGAGAATCATAACTGGGAGTTATGATTACCTTGTGAATTATTTTGTTGATTTCATTCCACATGAGGTTCACATTGAGTTTCTAAATACTTGTTGATATATGACAGTTTGATATTGATATTTATTGGTCAGATTTCTATATGGATAACTAAAATTTATTATTATTTATATTATTTACATTTTTATTTTGAAACTCGTAACCAACTTTAATTACTTGAATTTCTTGATTTTTTCAGACCTTATTTTCAATGCTGTTAAGGAGTTAACAATTATTTTATTGAGCAGATTTCTTTATGGATAACTAAAATTTATTATTAGTTATATTATTATTATTTTTATTTTGAAACTGTTAACCCACTTTAATTATCTGATTTTCATGAGCCTTTCAGACTTATTTTCAATGCTGTTAAAGGGTTAACAATGATTTCACTTGGTGAATAATGGTTGAAGTCCAAGCTTCCAGTACAGAGAAATTATACGAGAATTTTGAATATGAAAAGGAGAAAAAAAGGTAGAAAAAAATTGTAAATGGGGTTTGGCATTCTATTAAACATATTTATGCTTTGTCATAAGTGTAAGAAAAGAGAGATATTTTGAAAAAAGTTGCGTACTTTTTTTTTTGTTCAGCCTTTTTGATGATTTGACAGTGATTCATTTTCATTTTTCCTGTTAAGGGAAGTATTTATTGGAAGTTCAAATTAAAAAAAAGGAGACTTCCACTGCCCGGCATGGTGTCTGTCAGAAATTTTAGAAGCAAATATCACCTCTGAAATATCCTTTATGCTTGAAATTAATGAATCTTAAATTCCTGTCATTATGCTCATCCAGGCAGGAAGACGCACAAGAATTTTTAAGTTTTGTCATGGATCGGATGCATGCTGAATTGCTGAAGCTTGATGGAATGTCTTCAAGTATCAATGGGGGTAAATCTTTTGTAGTTACTTCTGCAGAAGATGATGAATGGGAGACAGTTGGGCGGAAGAACAAAACTGCTGTGATGAGAACACAGAGTTTTGTTCCTTCAGAATTGAGTGAAATCTTTGGGGGGCAACTGACGAGCATGGTGAAGGCAAGAGGTAGTATATGCTTTACCGACGTGTTTTGTTTTTTAATTTGAATGGTATATTGTAGATAATTTTCATGTAGAATTTAGCTAATGTCTTTTGGAATTATTGTGCTTCTTAGCAAATGATTTGTTATGTTTGGAATTTTGGCAACTAGTTAACTTTCAACTGCTGGAGTTTGGCTGTGATGCTCTCTGTATGCTTAGTATGATCTTTGTGTGCAATTTTTCTCTTCATTAACAATAACATATCTAAGCCATCATAAATATAGGGTTTGCCGGACTTTTATTTAGACAAGTTACTCTCTATTGTTTGGTTGTGTTGATTTTTTTCCATTCACTTGGTTCGTTGTTTTGTTGGAGATGGCTCAATTTGGTGTTTATATAGTCCTGAAGAAACCATTTTAGGTTAAACTTTTTATTTTTGGGGGTGTGAAGCTGGGAACCTTAATGCTCAGTGAGGCCCGTGGTTTACTTTTTGTTCTTAATGACCAGAATGGTTTCTTAATGACCAGAATGTATACATATACTTTCTTAGGATTCATTTTGTATCTTCCTCTGTGGCCGTCAATTGACATTAATTTTTGCAATATCTCTTTTCTAGAAACAATTGTTTAGCATAACTAAATTAAGTACGTGCTCCAATACAAATACATACAGACCGAATTATAGGGTTTTGATCATATGTCTTCTCACTGACGTGATATCCCTCTATATGATTTTTTCTTTAGCTGCAGTATCTAGGATCTGATTTGACTCTCTGAATATTCATATACTTTTTCTTGATTTCATCAACCTCTGATCCAATTTCTGCTGTGGGATTGAGCAGGAAATAAAGCTTCTGCTACTGTTCAGCCATTTCTATCGCTGCATCTTGATATTTACCCTGAAGCTGTTCGCACTATTGAGGATGCTTTACGTTTGTTTTCTGCACCAGAAACTCTTGAAGGGTACCGACCATCAGCTGCTGGGAAGGTATACTCTATCTTGCATACATCTACAGAAACCTCTTTCTTTGTTCTCCCGTGTGCATGTTAACATGCACTTGCGTTTGTTCTTTTATTTTTTCTTCCCATTGCATTTATGACTCTGGCTCAACCTGGTTCTAGGATATTTCTTCTGCAGGAAGACCTACATAACATGCACTTGCGTTTGTTCTTTTATTTTTTCTTCCCATTGCATTTATGACTCTGGCTCAACCTGGTTCTAGGATATTTCTTCTGCAGGAAGACCTACATTGTAGATTAAAATTTTAGTTCCAAATTGGAAATAGGGTATATAAAGTATTGAATTAGTTTAGTACAGACAAATTCTTTGTATTTGCATAGTGAAACTTGTCACGCAATAATCTGCTGGAGGTGTTCTTCTATATTAATAATAATCTAATGAATATTTCTTCAAATTGTTCTAGTAAAAAATGTGATTGGTTTAAGATTAATTATGGGTTGCAGGTAGTTGGCAAACTTAATTGTTGAAATCTATTATTCTTCATGGACTCTCGTTGTGATTGAAATATTCAAGTTACGTCTTAAAACTAAGCAAATGTTTGGAGGGTAAAATATCATTTTCTTCAAGAAAGATAAAACAGAATTTGCATTCTATCCAAGATCTGATGGGTTCATATTTGTGTGCAGAGTCTGCAGACACTCTTCCAAGCATACTTTTAGTTTTGTATGTTTCTAAGATTGATATATATTTTCTCCAGGCTGGTGTTGTGACTGCTAGCAAATCTGTGAAGATACAGAAACAGTCAAAGATAATGATATTACACCTGAAGCGTTTTGGCTATGGAAGCCACGGAAGTACTAAGTTGAATAAGCCTGTGCACTTCCCACTTGAGTTGGTTTTAAACCGCGATCTTCTTGTCTCGTCATCCACAGAGGTACTGATTCTCCGTTGTCTCTTACGTTACGGTCTTTCAATGCCAAGAGTTATATTTCAAGCGAGATTGCGCTCTACAAAGTGTGCTCGCGAGTGTGCGTGTGGGGTATCGGTATCGACTATCAATAAAATTGTTGGCTAATTGTTTCTCTTGGTTGTAATTCTCAGGGTAGGAAATATGAACTTGTGGCTACCATAACCCATCATGGGAGAGAGTCCTCAAAGGGGCATTACACTGCCGATGTTCGATACCATAACGATCAATGGCTACGATTTGACGATGCATCTGTCACGGTGATCGGGAAGAATAATGTGTTACATGACAGGGCTTACGTTCTCTTCTATAAACGAGTTTAAGGTATCGACTTGGACTCAGAATCCTTTCTGGATCTGATATCAACTTGGAAAAATCGTTCTGCTTGTGAGGTTTCAGTTGATAATATATGATCTGCTGTAGTGAGAATGTTGGTTTGTACTGATTATCTATTCTTTGTACGATCCGGTTCTGTAGTTAAAATTTTAATTTTATGTTCACAAATTAAGTGTTTCAATACTTGTTTGGCTATTGCAAAAAAGAAAAAAAAAAAATCTATTTAAAGGAATAGAGGGGAAGTGAACCATCATGATGGTCATGGCTGCATTGATATTCTATTTGTGCCAACTGCTCGATTGGTTGAGGCATGTGCCCTAGAAGTTGGAATCTTTCCATTTTATTTATTGTTGAACTAAAAAAAAACAGAAAGAGAATATTGATTTGGACTTGTGAGCTAGGAAGAGAGATAAATGGGTTTATTGATTACTAAAGGTTAAATTATCAAAAATATTCTTGAGCTATGGTGTTGATTTCAATTATACTCTTGAATTTTAAAAAGTTTCATTTTAATTCTTGAATTTTGAAGTTTGTTTCAAAATAACTTTTGAAGGTTTTTTTCGTTAAATTTATGGACAAAAAATGACGTATTTGCATAAATTTTGATTTTTTTTTCCACCTTAATATGTTCAAATATGTTCACGTAAGCAACAAATATAAATGAAAAAACATCATTGTCCGTCTATGAATTTAATGAAAAAAAGCCTTCAATGGTTGTTTTGAAACATACTTCAAAGTTCAAGGGTTAAAATGAAATTTTTTAAAGTTCAATAGTATAATTAAAACCAACTTCATAGTTCAGGGGTATTTTTGATAATTTAACCATTACTAAACTATGATTTGACTGTTGACCTATTTGTGATGGCTTCATTGGTTTGTGAGTGACTTCCATTTTCTAATTTAGGTCAAAATATCATTTTAGTCATTGCACTTTGGATTTGTTCTACTTTTGTCTTTGAAAAAAAGGTTTTAGGTTAATTTATTGTTAATTTTTCTATAAAAAAAATTAGTCTATATTTGTCTGAAAATATATTTACATGGTGTCTTTTATTTTATGGAAATTATTATTATTATTATTTAAATAATTTTGATAAAAATTTAAACTAATTTTAAGGTTTATTGAAAAATTTAAACTAAATTTTGATTTTTTGCTTTTAAATATCTAAATTTAGTCTTTTTTTACTCTAAAATTAGTCTCTACCTATAGTTTATGGTTGGCCTCATCTAAAAAAAAGCCTTATTCCTTATTAGTTGTTGTCTAAAAATTGGTAAATGATGTCTTTACTTGAATGAAAATTAACTAGAGCTAAAGATAACTGATTTTTTCTAATTTAGACATTTGAAAGTACCGGCTCTAAATATAAAAGTATAGATAACCTCAAAAAAAAAAAAAAAGGTATTTCAACATTTATTATCTCAAGCATTAATAATAGAATAAACTTTCACAGTTGTAATCAATGCATATCCAACAATAACTTCACTCTTCAATCCAAACATTAGTCTTTAGTTCACATCATATGCTCAAAACATTCTCTACGTAAAAGTTGTACCAAATGTGTACGTACATCTTCAAAGGAATGATTCCATTATCTTCAAAATAATAATAATGAAAAAAAAAATGATTTGATGGTAACTTTCCTTCTCTTTCATCATATTTTATTTTTATAATCCTAAGTTCATGGTCACATCCCTTTTAGACCAAAGAAAGCAAAGCAAAGAAGACCTCTTTTTTTTTTTTTTTTTTTATATATTTTGAAAGCAAAGTAGACTTGGATAGAGTTGTAAAGGGAAAATAGACACTAAGCCTAGTTGCAATTTGCAATTAGCAGCCACTGGTTTCTCTTCTTCTTTTTGGAGGGTTCATATTGAAACTTGAAAACTTTTCATACTTAGAAAGTCTGTTTTCTAAGGAAAATAAAAGTAATAATACATTTTCTAGTGGTACAAATGACTATGTGTCAAAGGTAAACAATGTTCTAGATTGAGTATAATAACCAATGATATTATTCTATGAAGGGTACAAGACAAATATTGTACTTTATATTCAATGAATAGGTTGAATATTTAATTTCATTCTTAATGTTTGTTCACATTGTTTTTTCTAATCCATGTTAAAAGACTCAATTTTATCTTTTATGGGTTTCTTTCTCAATTGAGTTTTACTCTCTCTTCCTTGAAGTTGAAATTGGACTAACGAAGTGATGGCTTGACTTCAAAATAAAATTTACGCTAAATTATAAAAAATACCCTTAAATTTTGCCCTTTGTTTAAAAAATATTCATATTTTTTCAAAAGTTGCAATATTATCCTTGACCTTTCTTAGATGTTTCAAAACTTTCATTGGAGTAGAAATTCATTTGAATGTTGAATGAAAAGTCAACATGGTGGAATGACATTCTTTCAGACTTAATCCAGACAAGCATCCATGTTATTGCTAATCCGTCTAATATTCTAATGGATTTCTACCTCAATGATAGTTTTGAAACATTTATAAAAGGTCAAGGATAATATTACAAATTTTGAAAGAATATAGATATTTTTGAAACAAAAGGTAAAATTCAAGGGTTTTTTTTTTCAATTTTATTTTAATTTTATAATTTAGCCTAAAATTTATTAAGTTGTAATTGCTTGGTGTGTTTTAATTTAATGAATAAATTGAAAATTTATTACTTTAAACGACACCTAACTTATAATGACTTTTGACCATCTCTCAGTAGATTGTTATAGTTGAAAGTAAACCTGAGAAAATATTGTTATACTAACTACTAGCAGCCACATTAAAATTTTACATTTTCATTCTTTTAACATCCATTGAAAAGAAAAAAACACTTCGATACAAACAGTAAAATTAGAACTTTCAAAAGACTAAATGAAATATTCATTTAATATAACTCAATTAGTTAAGTCATTATATCCTCAAACAAAATGTCAAAAGTTTGAATTTCCACTTTAAATGTTTGAAGCACTTACACGTTCACATGACATTCAAATGACGATAGATATGAGCCTTGTATCTATCTATGTTGAAATTGATTCCCAATTGATGTGTGATTTAGTTTTGGAGAACCAACATCAACAAAACGAAATCCAACCAGTGATTTATGATATCTTAAAACTTCTCAACACTCATGGGTTCCAAGGAATTCGACATCCCTTGTGAAGCTAATGGAGCTACTCATATTCTTACTACCCATGCCAAAACTGAGCATACGTCGGTTTTTTGGGTTGAAGAAGCTCCTATTAGGGCTCATTTAGCCATACAAAATGATGTTGATGCTATGCAAGAGGCTACTGAGTGTCTCTCCTAGCCTCTTTCTGTTTTTTTGGGTTCTATCTCAAAAAAAAAAAACATTCATTTAATATACTAAAAGTGTACTTCTTGACATAAATGAACCTTATCAGAAATTTATTATTGAGGCTAAATTTTTTTCCCTATGATTAATGTGTGTGCTACAACTACAACAAAATCCCAAAATATAAGGTTGACTGCCAAATTAAAATGAAAAGAAATAGTCATTTTCTTTGACATTTTTACATTAATTATTGTAGATCTGAGTTAGGAAAAAAGCCGATACATAAATGAAAGACTTCAATTTTGCCCACCATTAGATTAATTACAACTTTCCATTGTTTCTCATTCACAAGCAGCTAACTGAAAAAGATGAACAAACTCCATTTTCACACACCCTTTTTTTCTTTCTTTCTGATCATCTCTTTTTAATTTTATATAATATGAACACTCCAGATTAAAAACTCCATTAATATATTTTCATTTCAATAATTCAAAGCTTTCACATTACAAAGAGAAAGGGGAGATTGATAAGTTTGACTTCAAGAACATGCAATGCAAGAACAAGAGACTAGTATATTGGCAAGGAAGTCAAAATAGTGATAAAAAGAAAGTGTTTAATTTTATTTTTTTTGGAATAAGGTTTAATTTTTCATCTTATTATATGATATAATGTGGAAAGGCTGCATTTTATTTTTTAAAAAAATATGGGACTTATGGAGTTGGTGGGCTGATTTGATTAATTAGCCTCACAATGTTTACTTGATTAGTAGAGTAGATTAGAAAAGGAGAAGACCCGTTTTAGGTCATGAAATTCAAAATACGACCCTATCTATAAAAATAAAAATAAAAATCTTTTTAAATATGGGGTAGCTAAAAAACTAACCTAATTGAGATAAAATACTAAAAATAGCAGCTAAAAATAATAATATATGTATTAGCTTTTTAGTAGCTAAAAAAAAATATATATGTATAACAGAAAGTGTTACATGTAGACTATAAATCAGTGAATACTATGATATGTAATCATAGTAGGTTAGTTGGTAATTTCTATATGCTAATTCGAACATAGTTTAGTGAATAAGAATCGATCTATTACCTTCTTTAAGGTTGAAAGTCCAATTGTGAAGCCAAAGTGAACATAGTTCAATGGTAATTGACATGTACCTTCGACTAAGAGATTAGAGGCTTGAATCCTGCCCAACCTTCAAAATGTTGTTGAATTAAAAAAAAGTTAGAACTAAAAAAAATACGCTATGGTTATATTTAATTAATATTTAAATGGATTGACAATTATGCGCCACATAAATAAAAAATATATTTTTTTAATTATTATTATGAAAGTCAGCATTAATTAGTGATTTGTTTCTTAAAAAATATTATATTTGCAATTACTTTTTAAATATTTGTAACTTTCATAAAATTGTCTTATGTACAAAATATTTAAGAAAATTAAGTTATTTATTCAAATTGTCTTGACAATTTGACTTGCTTGTAGTGTTTAAGATTACTATATATATATATATATATATATATATATATATATATATATATATATATATATATATATTCAAACTTACTATTTATAGTTTCAGAAAGGTTAAATTATCAAAAATACCTCTGAACCATGGGGTTGGTTTCAATTATACCCCTGAACTTTGAAAATTTTCATTTTAACCCTTGAACTTTGAAGTTTGTTTCAAAACAACCCTTGAAGGTTTTTTCCATTAAATTTATGGACGAAAAATGACGTATTTGCATATGTTTTGATTTTTTTTTCAACGTATATGTTCAAATATGTTCACATAAGCAACAATACAAATGCAAAAACATCATTTTTCGTTCATGAATTTAACGAAAAAAAGCCTTCAATGGTTATTTTGAAACAAACTTCAAAGTTCAAGGGTTAAAATGAAACTTTTCAAAGTTCAGGAGTATAATTAAAACCAATCTCATAGTTCAGGGGTATTTTTGATAATTTAACCTTTCAGAAATGAATAATCTCATATAAATATATAAATACGAAAAATCATTTGTTCAACATTTCTCTTCGACGTTTTACCTAATAAGTAGACTACTTATTTGTCTCATTTGCCTAAGTTTGAGAGTTATTCAAGCTCAATATCTTCAAAATTTTGATATGTATATACTTTTTAAGTGTAAATTAAGTGGTTGAAAAATTTATAGAACAAAGTGTTTAAATAAAAAAAAAAAAAGTCTAATGTGGCTGCAAAACAACTTGCCAAAGTCTCTCCATTTTTATCTCTTAAAGAAAACCACATAGTTTGGTCAATTTGAACACAAAGAGCTGTTGAGTAATCCATTCAAATTCATTTATGGAACTTTCTGATATATCTCCAAGTGAAAAAAAAAAAACCCACTTACCCATTATATTTATTATTGGCCAACTTAGACACATATCTTGAAGGGTCAAATTAATGTCTTTCTTTATGGATTTTGTAGGTTAGTGTTCCCTCTATTTTATTTGGAATATTATACATATTTGAAGAAAATATTTTTTTTATCAGTTCAACACATATAAGGTGGAGGATTCGAACTTTTGACCTTTTAGTTAAAGGTATAATTAATTGAACTATGCTCAAATTGAAAAAAAAAAAACTTCAATATTATTGCAAGTGTCATTTATCCTAAGATATTTGGATTTAGACTTTGACAACACACTTCTAATATAATTCACATAATTTGGAATTTCTTTTCCAAGATGTAAATATATGAAAATCATGTTTAGGTATACATATGTGAATTTAGGGTTTGGAATCTCTGCTGATTATCTTAATTTAAAAAAATAATGCAATCTTTTCTTTTCATTGATTATTTTTTCTTAATCACTTTTGAAATGTTAGCCAAAATTTATAGACTTGAAAAGTAGTTTAAAAATATTTTTTTTATTTTATTTTTAAAAATTTTGGTTAAGTTTTTTAAAATAACGTTTTAAAATTAATTACAAGTGGAAATGATTGTTATTAAATAGATTTATTTTATTAAAAATAATTAATATTACACAAACCCTAATTAATAAGGGTAATACATACATCACAATCTTATTTTATGTCTCAGATTATAAGATTGAACGAAAAGTAACAAATATTTCTAAAAGTAAAAAAATAAAGAAACAAAAAGAAAAAGAACGTATAAGTTTATAACTTAAACAAAATATTAGAAAGGTAGGTGAACTATTTCCCGCCTATTCAATTAGAAAAGAAAAAAAAATAGCGATGAATAATTTGGACCAGTTTAAGGAAAAAAAAAAAAACTCATATTACAAAAAGAAAAAAATCACAAAAAACCAACCCAAACCAATTAACAATTAAAAAAAAAAAATCAATTTGCAAAAAGAAAAAAAAATCACAAAAAACCAACCCAAACCAATTAAAAATTTTGGTATTTTAAAAATAGAATTGGTTGAAATTTTACTATCAAACTAATCAAAATACGACTGTATTTTTGAATTTAAGTTAGACTCTTATAAAATATCATCATCAATCACAAGATCACGAATCAAAAACACATTAAAAATGACAAAATATTAGAAAGGAAGTATCAATGTCTTTGATTTTAGTGTACATCCAAAATTGATATCTAAGAAATCTACAATGATATCTTTCTTTTCCTTAATTATCACATATCATCAGAAAAAAAAAACAAAAAAAACAGAAAAAGTTTATTTATTTGTTTATTTTTATTTTTATTTTTATCTTAGACCTTAATATGTGGATGTGATTTAGTTACAAGTTTGCCGTTTGGATGGGCCGACATGTTTGTGACAAAACTAAAAAAGAAATAAAATTCCATATCAAAAAAAAAAAGAAAAGAAAGAAATAAAATTTTCTTCATTTTTCAAACAAATATTTGAGATGCCGACACATCAGTAATTTTGGTGCTTTGCTTAATTACAAACTTGATTTTAACTTATTTTCGAAAAGGAAAAAAAAAAGATTTTAACTTAATATCCTAACATTATTAGTTATTTCTAAAAAAAAACGCGTTAATTTGTTGGCTAATTACCATCACTTAGCTGGTGAAAATTACTTTGAACTCAAACAAAAAAGGGAAAAGAAAAAAAAAGAAAAGGAAAAAAAAAATTGTAGATTAGGTCGGTGGATTTTAATTTTTCATCTCGAGTCCAAGAGTCTGTTTAGAAATTGGGGTTTCATAGTAGGATTTTGAGTTAAAAAACTTGTTTGGTAGATTAATTTTTAAAAACATTTTTTTAGATAAAAAAGGTATATATAACAATGTTTGTTTTATTGTTTTCACAGGTTTTTGTTTATGTTTTTCTGATGAATACACTGTACGTAATTATTAATTTTTTAAAATTATCATATAATTTACATTAAATTACAAGTTGAGTTATTCAACTTTCATCCTTATGTTTAATAGGCCTTTAAATTTTAAAAAGCATTTAATAGATTTTTGAACTTTCAATTTTGTATTTAATATTAAGCACGGTGGAAAATTTCGGTCGACATGTCGTCCGGGGGGATGTCGTTTCCCCCCCCCCCCCCATTTCGAGGTGTCGACGACATGTCGTCCATATTTCGAGGTTTTTATTTATTTATTTATTTATTTTTTTTTTTTTACAAACATGAGAGCAGGGTTTTAAATCTTTATTATATTGATTTAATCTTTTCTTTGTTAATATTTCGAATTTAATCTTTTCTTTGTTAATAAATAATAAGTAGCCTACGTCCACAGGTAGAGGGAGAGAGAATTTTATTATATTGAGGAGAAATTGAGTACAAAATACAGAGAGCAATTAGATAAGAGTTTAAATGGTGTATAAATAAATTGATTTACATATCACTTAGGTTTCGGGGGCGTTGCCCCCGAACCCCCACCAGGGCGCTTCGCCCCTAGACCCCCGTACTTGGTCATTCGAAGCGCTAGATAATAGGTTCAAAGCACTACACTCCAATTCCAATTATCTTAATTTCCCTCCAATTCTCTCAAATTCCTTCTAATTCTCTTAAATTCATTTCAATTCTCTCAAATTTCCTTCATAGTTGTCTAATTGAATATAAATATTATATATATTTAGATATATGATGTTAAGACTTAAGAGTAATCAATTATACTATAATTGAGTCACGACTCACAATTAAAGTTTCATGAAGTAATTTTAAGAATTTAAATCAATTTCCATATTTTTTTTTCAAATTCCTACTCGCATCGACATTTCAAATTTTCAATTGACATTTATATCTAAATATTATCTTAATTTTTAGATGTGATGCTTAAAAATAGTCCATTATAGTTTAATTAAGTCAAAATCTAAGTTTCATTGGCTAATTCAAACAATTTCCATCAATTTCCACGATTTCCGTAAATTTCTACCGAAATTTCCAACGACATTTCCATTTCCATCGACATTTCCATAAATTTTGGACCTCGACATTTCCATCGACATTGACATTTTGAACCTTGATATTAAGTCCTTTGATTTATTTAACATTTTTTAAAAATTAACGAATCTTTTAAACACAAAATTGAATTTTGTGTCTAATTGACAAAATTAAGGCCCCGTTTGATAACCATTTTGGTTTTTGGTTTTTGAAAATTAAGCCTATAAATACTACTCTCACCTATGTATATACTTGTTTTGTTATCTACTTTTTACCTATGTTTTCAAAAACCAAGCCATGTTTTGAAAACTAAAAAAAGTAGTTTTCAAAAAATTATTTTTGTTTTTAGTTTTTGGCTAAGAATTCAAATGCTTCCTTAAGGGAGATGAAAACCATTGTAGAGAAATTGGGAGAAAACAAGCTTAATTTTCAAAAACCAAATGATTATCAAACAGGACCTAAACTTTCAATTTTGTGTCTACTAGGTCTATGAATTAAAAAAAATATCGAATAGGTCAATGACCTATTAGACACCAAATTGAAATCTCAAAGACTTGTTAGACATGAAAATCAAAAGTTTAGAGACTTGTTAGATGCTTTTTAAAGTTCACGATCCTATTAAACACAAAATTGAAAATTCAAAGACTTATTAGACATTTTTTAAAGTTTAGAAACCTATTTGACAAAAATTTGAGAGTTTAGGGAGTGAACTTGTAATATAATTTATATGTGTTTATGTTCAAGTAAATATACATTAGGAAAAATAAATGAAAATATAATAACAAACTTTTTTTTTTCTAAATAGTTTTTAAGAGTATACAAAATATATATAAGACAACTCTGAATTACTCAAAATTTAGATTGGTAGCATTTAAGAGACCACACCTAGGCTTGGTGTTAGTGGCGAATCTAGAAATTTATGTCAGAGGGAGCACAACTACATGTGAGGTAAAATTACGAATTTAGTCCCTAAACGTTCGGTTATCTATATGATCCTTGAAATTTAAAAAAAAATGTCTAATAAGTCATTGAACTTTGAATTTTGTGTCAAATATGTTCTTAAACATTAAAAAAAATGTCTAATAGGTTCTTGAATTTTCAATTTGATTGTTTAATATGTCTTAAAACTTTTAATTTTGCGTCTAATAGATCCTTAACTTTTTCAATATTTTAAAAAATTATCGTATCTATTAGATGCAAAATTGAAAGTTTAGGGTCCAATTAAACACAAAATTAAAATCTATGTTTGATAGAAAAGTTAATTTTTAAACTTTTTAAATATGTCAGAGATCTAATAAATACAAACTTGAAATAATGTTGAGAGACTCTTGTTAGACACTTTTTAAAGTTCAATAATCTATTAAACACAAAATTAAAATTTCATAAGCTAAACTTTTAATTTAAATTTCGTATAATATAATTATATATATATATATTTTTTGATATATAGCATTTAGATAAGTATTATTAATTTTAAATTATAATAAGCCATTACAAAATTATCTCCATAAATATATAAATGAAACTTGTAAGCCAAATATCTAAATATACAATAAAGGGATGATGTGAGGGGGGGCACGTGCCCCTCCTAGCCCCTACGTGGATCTGCCCCTGTTTGGTGTATAAGTTTGGCTCCTTACTTCTATAGATTACATAAATCTAGACTTCTAAAATTCGGCTACACAATAACTTTTACATAGTTATTCCGAATATAACTCAGTGGATAAAAGACATCAATTATCATCTCAAAGATCGATGGTTTGACCTCCACCCATGTAATTGTTGAATTAAAAAAAATTAAACTAAATACAGGCTTTATAAACTTAAAATTTTTGTTAAATAAAAAAAAAAAACTTAAAATTTTAAAATTCATATGCACAATTTATATATGTTATTCGGAGCTTTTTCAATTTATCTCTAAAGTTTCATAAATTTAATATTTGATATAGTGTAAAAGAGTATATATTTTAAATATAGAGATGATCATAATTCAAAATTTTAACCAATCGACCTAGGTATAAATTAACCTAAAGAAAAATAGATGGCATTTTTACTATAATAATGGAAAAAATCTCTTTCATGCACTAATGTAATAATTAATATCAAATCCATTGAACCTTTATTTTGTTTTCACTCTCCATCTTATACCATTTTCAACATAATAATAGTTTTTCATCTACTAATATAATAATATATCAACATCAAATGCATTGAACCATACCTTCTATTTTCCCTCTCTTTTTTTCTTCCACTTCAACCATAATTGTACAATAATCACAAGTAAAAGGCAAATACCCACTGAAATTCCAAATATTTAAACCTAATTAAGACATAGAATATTTAAAATTTAATTTATAAAACCATTTGTCCTTTTAGTAGTACTTTGCTAATAATCTCTTAGTACACCACCTAAGTCAAAACTCCAAGCCTGCCAAATATATATATATATATATATATATTGTTTTTCTGTCTACCATTATTAGTACAATTATATATTTTTTCAATAATGCCAGTGTTCAAGTCCAAATTTAAGCTAATCTCATTGAGAAACTATATATGTATTTTTTATAGCAACTATATATGTATTTTACTCTATTATATTTAGAGTCGATAAACTTGTGAGATATTTAGGATTTTTTTTTTTTCAATTTAGTGAGTATTTTTGCTTGTGCACCCCAAATAATCTTATGAAAATAGAATAACTTATTTAATCTTAAAATATTTAGGGTCATATGAAATCTTGTGAGATATTTAGTATTTTCGATAGGTAACTATCATAGTTTGAACCAAAAAGTTTACACCCTTTTTGACTATTGGAACTAATTTAATGATAGCTAAATACTTTTATTTTCCTTATATTATTGAATACCCCACCCATCCCTTGCTTCTTTAAAATATATTTTATTGATTAAACTAATCCTATTTCTACACAGAAAATGACAATAAATTTTCAACACCTCACTGGATTTTTTTTTTTTCTTGATTTCTTCTGGACGTTTGAAAATGTGACCAAAATGAGAGAAACAAGAGTCAGTTGGAGAGAGGATTCAAACAAAGAAAAAGGAGAAGGTTGCTATGAAGTCAATTTAATTATGGTGCAACTTTTTTCCAAATTTGTTTAATTTGAAATAAGAAAATATTGAATGAAAACTCTATGGGCTAGAGACTATACCAAAACTATGTATATATATATATATATATATATATATATATATATATATCATTTTCATTTTCCCTCTCTGAAAAAAGTTTAATATATATACCACTTGAACTAGCTGCTTGTTTACTAGTAGCTTAAGTTTATTTTGTTAAATATATTTTTTTTATCTATTTATTTAAATAAATAAAAGTAAACTTCATAAAAAAATAAATAGTTTTTATTTATCAGTATAAATCCGACATGTTATATTTATTAGGTAAAAAGTGAGTTCCACGTATAAATCTATAGATTGACTAAAAAACATTATTTTTTTTCTCATCTCTTTTTCTTTTTGCAAGAACATGACTTATCCCTTTGTTAGTAATTAGGGACTCTTTTTGAAGCTGTTTGTGATGTTGAGTGAGTTATAATAGTTTGTGAGTTAATAATAGTATGTGGAATATTTATATAATATGTGTTTAGTATGTAGAGTTATTTAGTCTGAGTTATAATAGTCTATGTTTGCGGTGCATAGTGCTCTATAAACTATTATAACCCACGCTCTAAACAACTCATTTATGTCCTATAAAGACAATTCAATTGACAAAGATTGAACAATTTAAAATATTCATCTAGTTATCTTCAAGAAAAGAAAAGAAAAAAAGTCACGAACTCTTATTTACTTTTTCGCATGATCTATTTTTTCTGTTTATTTAAAATATATTTAATAAATAAAGGTGTCCAAGTCCAATTATAATAAAAATAAATTGCATTCTTATTTACTTATGAGGAACTTTATTTTTCCCCCCTCATTATGATCTTATTGAATGTAGTGTTTAATTTCTTTGCATTGAATAAAGGGGGCAAGAAAGGGAAAGAGATCTCATAATGGTAAGAGGGGAGAAAAAGATTGGAAGAAAAGGAAAATTCACCATATAATTCCAAATTAGAAGGCAAAAATTAGGTTACCCAAAAGGAGCTTTTCATTAAAAAAAAATTAGCAAATCTTCTAAATGAAAACAACAACCAACCTCCAAAAGTCCAAACCCCTTTCATTTCTCTCTTTCCACTCTCTCTCTATTGAAAGTTGAAACTCAGAATATTACAATTATGGGGAAAAATCTTGCATCCCCTTTCATATTTCAGTTAAAATCATTAACATTATTATTATCATTAACATTACCATTTATATATATATATATATTTAGAGTATATTTTAGTATAACAATTAACTTAAATCATTCTCTAACCCAAATTAAATATCATTGCAAAAGAATGCCAGCCGGGCGGCGAGATCACGTCCAAAGAGGCTCCCACGGCGAGCTAAGGGTGGCGTCGTCGAGGAAGCAGGCGGTGTCGACGAATTGCGGCGGCCAAACGGGCTCGGGTGATTGCCTCATTTCCATGCAAATCAAGGCTAGTAAGTTGGCTTGTTGCTGCCGCATATTGGCTACCTCTGCCCTAGCCTTGGCTAGTTGAGCTTGCAACTCGCTCACTTGCTTTTGCAGCTGGCAAATCGCCCCCGCACTACCGTATACTGGATCTCGCACCCGAGCGTTTGCTTCGTACACCATACTGCTCACTGCATCTGTTCTTTGAAACTCTGGAAGCTCCTAATAAATTAATTTTAAAACAACATTAATTAGGAAGAAAATGATATCATACAAATTTGAACATAAGTTTAAGCGGATAGATTATGATAAATTTAATATTTTATCAATACTTTAACAAAACATTTATGGGAGAAAAAAATGAATGAAGCAAGTGAAGCTCGACCAAATTTTGAACTCTCTATCCCTATCAAAACTTTATTGACCAACAATAATCCTACTTAATTAACCTAAAGGAAAATCAAACAAACCAAAGTTCCATTAATTACGGGTTAAGTCCCACAAAAGTCAAAACTTAGTTAAGTCAAATCATGAATTCATTTCTTTTTTCAGTTAAATCCAAGAAATACATTTAGAAATACCAAAAAAGTTACCATTCCTTCTAAAATACATAGGGTAATTACTAATGGTAATTTCCAAAACCTTAAACCTTAAACAAAAATAGACAAATAACCCTTATCTCAAAAACAAAATTTTGGGAGTCAATATTCCAAATTTCCAATTGGGGAAGACAAATTGGACCATTTCAAAATGTGGGTGCCAATTAATTTAACCCAGAATGTAGGAAAAAGAAATGTAGTAAATTAGAGTAGATATTTTGTCAAACAAAAAAAAAAAAGTTAAATCCAACAAAAAAGAAAAAAAAAATCATTGAATAATCAAATCATTTTAGTAAAAAACAATTTTTTTTCATCACAAAAGTCAAAAAAATAAATATTTTTTTGGCATACTTGTAAGAACTTGATGATATTGCTAGCTCCAAAGACTCTATGAGCAATGGTGAACTTGAGGGGCTCCGTCGGAGGGAAATAAGGAGCCAAAACACACTTCTCGACGCAGCGGCGGCGGAGGATCTTGCAGGCGGCGCAGGGGCTGAGAACCACCGCAGGCGGCGGCGACGACGGCTGAGAATTGGGAGGAGAAGCAAAATTGGTGGCGGCGGCGGCGGAGGAAGAGGATGGGGAGTACAATAAGGGGTTAGGAAGAGTGATCGGCGTTGGTGGAGAGTTCATACATTTGGCCACGTAAGCCATTTTTTGTTTTTATTTTTGTTTTTTTTTCTAGAGAGAGAAAATGTGAGAGCGGAGGAGAGAGAAATTTCTGTTTGGAGAGTAGGAAAAGGAGAAAGAAAATGTTTGTTGTGAACTTGTGAGTGTGTGTTGGGAAATGGAAGAGCTGAGAAGCTGATATAAATAGAGAGTGGAACTTAGTGGGGAGGAGGATGACTTTGTCGGCTTACGTCATGCAGACCATTGCTTACCTCACCACTTTGAAATTATTAATTAACATCTCAAAATTAATTAATTTTTTTTTAAAAACATTGTGAAAAGAAAACTACCTATGAACTAATGGAGTTGTTAAAATTACATTTTTGAACTTTCAATTTGATGGAATACCTCCTATATTAATATAGTGTTGTAGTCATCTTAAATCAAATGGTTACAATCAATAACTCTTGAATTATAGAATTTGTTATTATCGAATACAAAGCTTTTATATTTTTTTTTTGTTTTCTTAAATTCAACATGTCGACTTCGCATTGATTTGAAAATCAAAATTTTTAATCATGAATATTATGATTTTCAAATGTTATGGAATTATAAAAATTTAGGTTGAATTGAAAATTTATATAGTTTGAGGATTTTTTTTAATACAAAAAATGTAGAGTACGGAGACTTGAACCTCCGATCTAAATGAAAGAAGTATATGTGAATTACCGTTGAGCTATGCTCATGTTGAGATATTTTGTGGGTTTGAGTATAACAATTTTTATAGTTTATAGGCAGTTTTGTTTATTTTGTAATATTTAAGGGTTTAATTGTAATAATTATATAAGCTTAGGGGGTGATTGATCAAATTAAGAGTTTGAAGGAGTTCCAAAGGTAGTTTTTACAATGTTCTCTATTTTTTTTGGTCCCCGAAGTTTTGATATGATTTTTATTTATTCCCTAAATTTTAACATCACACTCTTTTGTTCTTGAAGTTTGAAAATGCTTTATTTTAGTTCTTCATGTTAGTTTTTCATTAGTTGCATAGAGATGACGAGACATTTTTAAATGATCAATACTTTAGTACATCATGAACTGCACCTATCTTTTTGCTGTTCACTCCAACCATATAGCAAAAAAAAAAAAAAAAAAGAGTTTGCCATGTGACAAATTGTGAATGGACAACTGAGTGGACTGTAAAAAGATAGGTGCAGCCCATGCACAAGTTTTTTTTTTTCTTCATTTTTTCATTATAGATATTTATTTATAGACATTACTTACAATTTCTCAAGATAAATACTATTATCATGTGAGAGGTGGCACTTTTCTTTGTTCTTTTTTATAAATATTGTTTTTTTTTTCAATTTGTTAAGTTTATTTGGTCTAGAATTTAAAAGAATGTATGGAGAAATATGCATATTCAATGGAACTTAGACTCATGATTCACGACTGACTGAAATTGAACTTATTACATACTTCAACGAATTTTTTATATAAATTTTCACATGACTTTATTTACCATCGTCGTGAATAAATTGGAGTCTAAAACTAATTTGAATTTACAGTTTCTTTGAATGATTTTTTTAGTAGAAAAAATGTGGGAGAATGGAGATTTAATCCTCTGACTTCAAATCAAGAATACATGTCAATTATTGCTAAGCTACGCTCACTTTGACGGAATTATTCATGCTTATATACTTGGCCCCTAAAATATCTTTGTTGGGTAAAAAAAAAAAAAACAAAAGAAGCTTTATTTTAGTTCTCAACTTCACCAAGGATTAGATCATGTGAGATAAGTAACTTTTTCTGAAATGGTTAATTAAAAATTAATGACAAAAAAAATTAAAATATTTTTCAATACAAAGTTTAATTACGGATTAAAATAGAAAATTTGAAAGATTAAATATTGAAAATGAAACATTATTAAAATAAGACTTGTGTGCTTTTTTTTTTCTTTTGTTTTCTTTTTTAAAATTAAGCTTAAATTCATAAGCATATATATATATATATATATATATATATAATTTATAGCTCGAAGCTCCTTATTTGACTGGCCAAGAATTAAATTTCATTAAAAAGAAATCGATATAAATCACTATAGAGGGACAATTGACCTTTCAAAAGTACTTTTTCTGAACCCTTTTCCTTTTAATAAAGAGTTCATAATTTATTACCTTTCTTTAGAGAAAAAAAAAAGTAATAAAAATAAAAAGAAGCCATTGCTTCCAATTTACTTGACTTCTTACTTTATTCCATTAAAGTAGTAAGCAAAAGTAACAATCTTTAAGCTAACTAATTATTCTCTATGGATGATTTGATAGATAAATCACATCTATTTTGCAATAGCTTAATAAATGTCTAAAATTCAATTGGTTTAGGGTATTTTTATGGCTTTAAATCTCTCCCCCGTTTATAAATAATGATAATAAAGTAAAAATAAAAAACTTATTTCCTGTTATATGATTATACTTTTCATATATTTTTTCCTTCTAAAATTTTTGAGCTCATAATAATATTTCAATGAAAAAAAAAAAAAAGAAACAAACAATCTCTATCTAGTGAAATGACCTTTGACATATATGTAAAATGGGCCATATATGGAAGTATTAAATTTCAGAAAAAATCAAGCATCAAATTGAATGAGACACATAATTAATAGATATTTAAACTAATAAATATAGCCACTAAGCATAGTTTACATAATTAACCAAAAGGTGAAAGGTTCGTATTCTCACCCCTCATATTGTTGTACTCAAATAATAATAATAATAATAGTAGTAATAATAAATATGAAAGAGCTAACTGAAAATTAGTTTAATAAAAATTTGGTCATTATACTCAAAGCATTATATCTATTTAGTTCTTGAATTTTTTTAATGTATCAATTATTTGAATTACATCTATCTTTAATTTTTATTGATACAATAGAGGTTGAATTAGGTTTGAAATTGGTATTCTGGTCAAGCTTATTCATTCATCAAAGTTTGTAATAATTAAAGTTAACGTCACAAACTAAATAGATTACGATAACTCAAACTACAACAACCAAATTAATGATTTAACATTAAAAAAACAACAAAAAAAAACAAAAAACCTTGTTGAGCATCTTTGAAATTCCTATCTTGATGACTTAATCAAGCATTCTACTGAATTTTTAAATCCCCAAATTGGAATAGCAAGCATATAGTCAGTTGGGGTGATTTATTTATTTAAATTTGCCTCTTGTTTCTTTTTTAGGACAAATTTACCTCTTGTTTTGTTAATTAAAAAAATGTATTATTAAAATTCCATGCATGACCCTTTCTTTGACTTGGAAGAATGGCTTTGGACTGGTTTCTTAGGCAGTAATAATGCCATCTCCAGTGCTTTATATATAATTTAATATAATTAATCACTATTCTTGATTTTTAGTCCTTTTAATTTTCTTATTCTTCAAACTTGTCACAATTTAAGTATTGACTTAATCTTGATATTATCATTAACCATTGATTAAATAGATTAAATTACTGTTCCTAATCCTAATTATTATTCATGTTAAGTATTATTAGTCCACTTTAAGAAGAAAAATAGTAATAATTAATATGAGGCAGTAAAGCTTACTTCCAACGTTGTGTAAGTTAAAGTTAATGAGTAAATCATTGGAGGTTTCTTTATAAATAACTTTGTTTTTAATTTACTATTCTTAAAAATTATGCTGGTTTACTCATTATTTATCCTTGTCCTTTTTAATATACTTTTAGAAACATTTTTAAAATTACAGCTATCAGTTTTAAAATCTAAAAATTATGTTTAAAAAAATATGGTTTTTTTAAAAAAAATATTTGGCTAAAGTTTCAAAAGTAGTTTAAAAAAATGAAAAAAAAAAAAAAAAAACCAAAATTCTATCTGACAACGATTATGTCTTATTATTATAATCTTTTCAAAAACAAGCTTATAAAAACTAATTAGTTACATAGTTTTTCATTTTTTAAAATATACTTTTGAAATCTTAGCATTATATATTTTAAAATAAACTTTTTTAGCTTTTAAATATTAGCTAGAATTGAAAAAGAAAAACAACATTTTTTTTTAAAAATAGATTAGAAATTGAAGAAAAATGTTAGTGAACAAAGGATTTTTTTTTAAAAATAATGTAAATTAAAAAAATAATAACACAAATATGGTCATTTTGAAAGTAATCTCAAATTTAGGGTAGATGTATCATGTACATGGGCCACGATATAGCTAAGTCGCAGCCCATGTTCACGAATAGGTTAATGAAACGCGGCCCCACGTACACGAGGAAGAGCAAACTCGTGTATCATGTACACGATTTTCATGCCACATAGAGCCACCCGACGCGCTAGGTGACTGCCAGGTAACTCGTGTACATGGTACACGATTTCCATATAAAAATCGTGTACCATGTACACGCTTTGGTGGTCCCTAAAACACCCTACCATCCGTTGCACTTCCAATTCATCAAATCAAAATCGAATCAAGTCGTTTCAGAGTTGAGGGAAAGAGAATTTCGATTCGGCAGCAAAATCAAAGACGTGGGTTTATCGTTTTTGTGCTTTTTTTACTCTGTTTCTCCTCTCGATTTTGTTAATTTTGTTTTTGGTTTGCGGTTTGATTCGCCATGATTGTGGAGGTTGTGAAGGTTGAAGGTGCTTCAATAGTAGTGGTGGAGGTTTTAGAAGAGCCAAAGAAGGTTGTTGTTGAATGATAATTCTCAGTTATGAGGATTATTTAACCCTAAAACTAAGTTGTTCTTGCCATTTTTGCATATTTTGTCGAATAACGAGCAAGCTAAAAATAGCATTTATAAGATAAATTCATGCAAGTTTGTCAGAGTATGGAAAAAGAAGAAATAAGTTGAAAAAATAAAGGAAAGTTGGCTAAATTGTTGTTTTTGTGCAGATTTGAAGTAATGAAGAAAATGCAAATGAAATGCAATTGCATTTCCTTGAGAAGGCAAAGTGGTGAACAAGAGGAAAAATGTAATTGCATTTTCTGGACTTATCCTTCATTGCGGAAAACACGGAAATATATCAAGATATCTACAGGATTTACTCGATTTCTGGAGAATTTTCAGCCTAATCTCATGCCCAAACATTGACCCATGATTGAAGGAGCACAAAGGTGGAAACCCAAGCCCTCAATACCTATAAAAATGGAGAGAACGATCCAAAACGTGGCTGGGTTTTCTTCTGCTCGCCCACAGTTCGTAATTCAGCATTTTCTCTATCATTTTACAGTAGTTTGCTCTTCATTTTGCTCTGAAAATTTAGAGATTGATCCCTCCTCAACGAAAGTTATAGGAGCTGAAGATTCATTTGCCTTTGAATGGGTATTTGGATCGATCAAGCAAGGAAGCTAATGGGTATTTGAATGGGTATTCGTTCTTGTTTATGAATTAATGTTCAAGTTTAGCTTTCTGCACTTTTTGTTTCTTTAGTTCATTTTGTCTTTCATCTTCTTTAACAGACCAATGTCTAGTTTAGTATTCTTATTCTTTACTTATTAACAAGTGTTACTTTAAAGATTTTGAGAAGTTTTAGTTGTTAATGCAAAGCTATTTCCCATACTTTTTGAATTTCATTTTCATTTACAGCAGTTGTATTTTTTTTAATAAGTTGATTATGAATCTCTTCTTATTTAAAGTTTTGTTTTTCTCTTTTTCAATTATGAACTAAGTCTTTCTTTGGGATTCAAGCATGTGAATGCTCTAAAAAAAGGAATAAAGGCCTAATATGTAAGAACAACTTTGCTTAATCTTATAACATTGTTTGCTTTTATTGATTGAAATTTTCATTACTAGTTTAGATTGATTACCTAGATTAGTATACAACAATTTGAGTCTAACTCTGAAAAGATTAGATAAGAATTGGGTTTTCATAAAAGCAATAAAGGAAAATAGCCTAGACATAGGAATTTGTTTTTGACCCTAGACATAGGGCAAAACATTTAAAACCAAAAGAATTGTGTTTCAAAATTAACTAAGTTCGTATTAGCCATAGAAATATTGGTTTAATAGCTTAGCCTCTTAAATATACTTCATAGAGGGTCGAATATGTGTTGAATTTAGTTTACAAAGCTTAAGTGTTGAGTCAAAGGATTGCAATTGCAATTAGGCCGCAATTTCTTTCAATAGAGCAAAAACATATTTGAATCCCTCTTTTATCATTTTCTTTTAAAAATAAAAAATAAAATTTATCCCAACTATTATTATACATTGGTTACCCACAATTGCAATTTGAAAACATCTTTGCTTATTCTCTTGAATTTTGTTGTATCCTTTCCTTGTGGGATCGATACTCTGGAATACTTCAAGTTTTATATTACTTGCATCGACAGTGTGCACTTGCACTGAACTGGAACTTTGTTTTAATTTACAAATATTTTCTTTAGGACCCACGTTTCAGTTCGATCATTGAAGAAGAGAAGGACAAGGCTGTGGAAGAGAAAGAAGAAAAAATCACCGTTAAGACTATGGAGGATGAAGTTTTGAAGCCAACTGCCATGGAAATGAGCTCTTCATACAAGGAAGAAAGCAACCACCTCTCCGATTTGAAGGAGTTTGAAAAAAAAGCTTTAAATCCAAACTTGAAGAAACCATTCTCGGGAACAATCTCTTCAAAAAAAACGAACCTAAGAAAAAGGAGAAAGAAACAGAGCAACCCACTGAAGATACAGAGAAAAAACCAGAGGAGAAGAAGAACGAAGAACAAAATTCATTTGAGAAAGACGAACAAACCCAACAAACAAACGAAGAGAAAAATGGCGACAACGTGTAACCACACGTAAATCGTGTACCATGTACACGATTTAGGTACTCTATTTTAAACAATACTTTTTTTTTTGCCCTAGATATGTAATTTCATTTTTTTTATACATTTTGAAAATATTTAATTTCAAAACTACCCTAATTGTATCATTATTTATTTAAACATCATTATTTTAAAAATTAGCCCGCGAACAAACCTTTAAAAAAACAACTCAAAAAAAAAAAAAAAAAAAATCCTATCGAACGAGCTAATCTTAAGTAAAGAAAATGTTAAACAAGCTTAGTTTTCAAATTTTGAAAACTAAAAGTAAAATTGTTATCAATCATATTAAGTATGTGGTGTGTGAAACAAACTTGTTTTGAAAATATGAAAATTACTTGATATCTACGCTTGACAAATCGACACTTTCTATACCTTACATCTAATGTTATCGTTCTCAAATTCATATTTATTGTCATAATGAAGCATCAAATCTGTATGGAAAAAAAAAAAAAAAAAAAAAAAAGAGTATTTTTCAAAATTTGGGTTGGACTTATGGGAATGAGACAGTATAATCTTCTTTGCCCAAACAACCAAACTGTGAAGTGTTATCTGACAGTGACTTTGGACTAATTCAATAGTTTTTTTTTTTTTTAAAAAAAAGAGCAAATTTTGGTGGGCAATGAAAAGATTTTGGTGTGGAAAAACCATTAGGCTCGTGGGAAGCAAGAAAGTGAGAGAGAGAGAGAGAAATAGCTTAATTTTAATATGCTATATTTTTAGATTAATATATACGTAGAAGTGATAAATGAAAAATACAATAAGAAAATAGGAATAAAAAATATTGATTTTTTATCTCTGAAATCGTGAGTCAATTTTTTTACTTTTAAACTTTCAATTTCATCGAAGTGAAGTTTAAATTTGGATAATTATTGTTGCAATTTGCACCTTTTGTTAAGTTTTCTCATTTAAAAAATAGTTGATTTTTTTTTTTTTTTTGTATGTTTATTGAATTACAAACGAATATATAGTATGAAATTGATGGGACTTCAAAGAAAAATGACCCTTGAATTTAATCAATTATAAACGTTCTATCTTGTGCAAGGACTTGATTTTATAGATTGAAATGGTTAAGACATGATTTTTGTTGAAACTAATGAGTTTTGGAAGATTTTACATTTCTTTTGTCAGAAATTAGCAAGGGAATTAATGTAACAAAAGCCTAATAGAAGGTGAAAATTGCAATGCTCCTTCCTAGTCTAAGGTCTAATTTGATAAAATTGAAAGTTTAGAATAAAAATTGATTCACCTCATGACTCACACCTCGTTAAGTTCAAGAGTAAAAGTTAAAAAAAAATTTCTGAAAGACTCATTTCAAATGGTTTTTAAATATAAAATAATTTAAAAAGATTATTGGTCTAATCAATATTTAAACAAAAGAAAAAGAAAAAAGAAAAACACTCATGCACCTAACTTTCAAATTTGCTTGAATAAAAGTTCCAAGTATTCTAGTAGAATGTGACATTTTCAAGGTAGACTTTAGATAAACACCCCCTTTTTTAAGTTTCTACACCCACTTGCCACTCTTTTCATCAATTTAGAAAATTTTGATCATGACTTGGATTTTCCAAGGGAATTAGTTGAAGGGTTTTGGTTTTTAGTTATTTATTTTGATTTTTGATTTTTTGAATATTATTATTATTATGTCTTGCCTAATTCCTCTCCTCAGGTATGCATAAATACTCCAAAAACCCTTTTTTTGTATTATTTTTGAATGAGTATATATATGCACATAGTGTAAATATATGAAAATCTTGTTCTTTACAACATATATGATAATCTATATATTGTTCTGAATTAAGTATGCGTTTGTAAATAAAGTGTTTGGTGAGAAAGCACTTATGGAAACTATTTAATTCAAGTACTATTTAACTTGCCAAAAACGATTCTAAAGTATAAAATTCATTAAACAACATCAAAGTGGTTTGTTATTCAATCTCTTTCATTAAAGTGTTTATAATTCAAATATTTTTCGTAAAAGCACTCTTTTATCATGATCCCGAATTTAAATTTAGTTAAAGTCCATATTTTAAAGATCCTTTTAATTAGCTAGAATTTATTCTTTTTTAATGTATTATTTTTGTATGAAAGCATGACAATGATAATGTATTTGTATAATTATATGTGTATGTATTGATTTTGGTTTTGAAATAATAATGAATCAATAGTGCTTTTTTTTTAAAAAAAAAAAATTGAATTTAAAAATGTAACATTTATAAATTAAATATGTAGATATATGTACTAATTAATTAGGGTATTATTGTTAACCAAGTCTCGGTTCTAGAACATAAAAATATTCTAGATCATTTTATAACAATCATCTTGTCTATATCAAATTTAATATCATAGTCAAATTAATCTACGACTAATTAAGACTCTTATTACACAAGTTCTAAATCCTCATCCTACAGCCTAAGGCCATCAAATTCTAATTTATTTGACAATTAATTCAAATACTAAGTGACAAGAATTAATTAGTCCTCTTAAAAACCCAACCAATTAAATAATTTATTTTTGAGTTCAACCAACCAATCAATTTAAGTTACTTCTATATATGTTTCTAATAATTTTTCCTCCTAACATTACGTAACTGAACCTACATCATGTTTATTCTATTTTCATACACTTTGATGTCAAAAACTTTCGTGACAAGATAATAAACATATTTTTATTTTATATAAAACGTGACTTCCGTGTCAATTGAATTTAAATCCACTGACGTATCTAAAATTATCTTCAGTTAACTCTCTTAAAAAATAAAATATATATTTGATTGTCGATTTGTCTATTTTAATAAAAGAAAAAAAGTAATTGCATGTGGAAATTATTAGAAGGTTATATGATAATACTGACTAGAAGTTTTCCTTTAAAGGGATAGTTTATACATGAAATGAAAATAGAAAAAAGAAAAAAGAAAAAAGAAAAGGGGTTGATGAAATGATTGTGAAGTAAAATGGCATCAAATTAAAGAGGAGCTTTCATTTCTTATTCCAACTTTTAGAATCTTTCTTTTCAAACACCTTTTGTCTTCAATTTTTACAAAACTTTTGATAATTAAAATTAAATTAAATAATTTGCATTAAAAGGGCTCTCATTGTGTGAGACAACTAACCTAATAAATTTGTTGGCACAAAATCAGGGTAGCTGTCAGCTACCACCATAACTAAACACCAAGCATGAGAGAGAAAAACCAAACCCTTTCTAAACACCAAATAAATGAGAGAGACAAAGAGAGCTAATTAAACCCTCTAATGACCAAATGAGAGAGAGACAGCCAATTAATCCCATTTTTTTTTTAGTACTACCGTAATACATATTTCTTCCGATCATAATTTGACATGTCATTACATGATATATTAATTTTTAAATGCTTCTATCATAGCATACACTGAATGAAGATATGAAAATTTGTTAAAAAAATATTTTTGGTTTCTATAACTTTAATTTGTAACGATTTAGTTCCTGTACTTTTAAATTTGTTACAATTTAGTCTATGTACTTTTAGTATATAAAGATTTATAAGTCCTTATAGTTCAAAATGTGTAACAATTTAATCTCTATCGTGAAAAATGTTGTCAAGATTTAATAAGGTTTCTAATATAGGAGTCGATAAACTAATTAGAAACTAAATATGTTTAACTACAAAGATTGAGTCGTTACATAATAAAAATCTAACACTTAGTTTTGATATGATTTTTCATGATACGAATTAAATTATTATAAATTTTAAATTATAGAGATTAAATTGTTACATATTAAAGTTTCGGACTTAATTGTTACTGATTTAAAAGCACAAGGACTAAATCATTACCAACTAAAGTTGAAGGATTAAACTGTTACTTTCATAAAAATACAAGGAACAATAGTATTTTTTAACCTATCATGACAAATTTTTCATTAAACCCTCTAATACCAAAAGAGAGAATAATAGATAACTTGCGCATAACTTAACTAGTTAAGACATATGTCATCAACTACGAGTTAGAAGTTCAAATCCTCCCGCTCTCTTTATTGAATTAAAAAAAAAAAAACAAAGAAAAGAGAGGGAAGAGAGAGCCAATTAAACCTTTTAATGACCATAAATAAAAGAGAGCCAAACCCTTTAAAAGACCAAATAGGAGAGACAGAACCAAACCCTTTAAAAAAAAATAATAGAGAGAGACTCTATGACAGGTCTGAAAACAAATGAGATCGATAAGTGAGAACCCAGCCCTTTAAATTACACCAAATAACATTGTGGCCCCATATGTCTGAGAAATTATTTGAGAAGACCGTTACAATCTGATTGGCAATCTTACACCGTTGGATGTGTGAGACAAAATTTGTAAAAATATTTCACTTTTGCATCTAATAATTATTAGAGATCAAACATCTTTTTGGATCTACATCTGACGGTTATTACGAGACTATGATAAAAATAACTTGTCCATTTGTATAGAGAGAGAAAGAGAGAAACAAGTTTTTTTTTTTTTTTTTTTTTTGGAAACAACTAGAGTCTTCGTTATAGCGTGTGGACCTTTACCATTGTCTGAAGAAATATAAAAGTCTGAATCTTAATTTCGAAAACCCCAAAAAATTAAAAAATAGAAGCAGTAAGCTACTTTTTGCTTTACTGTAAACTAACGCAATTATGATAAGATGTGTTTCCTCATTTCTTTATTCTTTTCAATCATTTTTTATTTTTTCTTCATAAATCATAACTACCAAAATTCCTCTTTTTTTTCATTTTACATCACACCCTCTTTCTTCTTTTTAGGATTCCCTTTCTTTTTCGTCTCTCGACGATACAAGTAACCACTAATCGATATTATTACAACTCATTAAGTTTATATTAAACAATGTAATTCAAACTTTATGCTGCTTAAACTAACACATTCTGTTCATATCACACCACTTATAAATTATTGGTTTAACCTATTTAAACGTATGTTAGGTACTGCTTTTCGTATCCACCAAAGTTTAAATATAATTCACATCGAATCTTCTCGTACAGTTCAATTTATGTAAATACATGGAAAACCCAAAGTCTAAAACATTACAAAATTACATTGTCAACAGAATTGACTGGACAACTAGACAAATGACAAATATTATTGCCTCACAGTAGATAAAAATAATAGATAAAATGCTTTTCACACCAAAAGGGGATTGTACGAGTTTGAAATCTCTCGATATGATACAAAATCAATATTGGTATCGTCAAATATATTCTTTTAGGGGAAAATAAAACAAATGTAAAGTTTTTATTTAGATATATGGCATTGTCAAATGAATGTCAACATCACGTGCAACATCACTAAAGACTTGGAAAATAGAAGGTAGATAACCAAACATTCCAACCCTCCCAAATATATACATACATAAACATTATACTAAGGATGATAAATAAATTCAAGGGCAATTCAAGTAATTTTGGTCAAAATGTCACACTGACACGTGGAAGAGAGAGAAATGGGGTTTGGCCGAAGTGGAATTTATTTATTTATTTTTTAATTTCCAAACTGGATTCCATTAAATAATTGTGGCATAAAGATAGAAAAAAAAAAGTCCACGCGTCGTTGCTTATTTGGACTTGGCGTTGGCGTTTGGGAACTCCCACCCACACGCTTTCTCTCTACGGCCAAACCAACAAATTTTAAATCACATTTTCTTCATAATAAAATTTAAAAAAAAAAAATTCTAATTCATTTTATTTCATTTGGATTCAGTATCCTATGTTTTGTCTTGTCCCTGGAAACTATGGTGTAATGTCATTGTTACTAAAAATGTGCTTCAATAATTCACTATTATCTTTTACTCCATGTTTTTTGGTTTTCAGAAGCCGAAGAAACAATGACCCAATTGCCTCCTCGAAATATATATGTAACCACAACATTTGTTCTATACCAAATGTCAATGCCAAGGAGCTACTCATTAGGATTCCGAATGGAAGATAGCCCACAGATGAGCACAATCGCTTTCACACGCTAGATTTCGCCGAATGTAGTTCCAAGGTCCTATCTCAACTTCAAAAGCCTAACAAATGGCAACCACAAAAAATTACGTTACGATACGAAATCATGTCAGCTAAAAGTGAACAAAGATGGTATAAGATAGGGCATTCAAATCATGTTTCTTGCCAAACAACTACAAAAAAAGGAATCAAAGAAAAAAAAGCATCTAGCTTGATTAGTTTAAACAATCCAATCTCAATCCCATTGATAGAAGATTAGAATTAAAAGCACCCAACTTTTGGTGCAAGTTGAATGAAAGTTTGTGAGACTCTGTATTGTTTAGTGAGTCAGAGGTATGAATGAGTGCAAGGCACTGTAGACTGCTGTATTTGATTCTTATTCTAAAAAGTTGGAAGGCACCAGAAGCGGCTCTGTATGTACAATTCTCAAAAAGTTGGGTCAAAACCCATCTTCTAAGGTTACACCATCTAATTTTTCTAACCAATCAAAAACCGCTTTCAAACTAGAAGAAAGGTTACAGAGTGCATTCTGGTTTGCAACAAGCAAACCAAAGTAACGCCCATCATAATATAAATAAGTCTACCTTTTAGTTAGGACTTCACTCAGTTCCAATCAGGTCAGTCAGTCAAATTACATTATTCTATTCTTTTACCCCCTTAATGGGGTTAATGACTCCTCCCCTACCCGTCGTTTGATAACTCTTAAAATATGAGCTATTAGCTAGCATTTTAAGCTTAAATCTTTCTATTTACCCGCCTTGGTTTAGCATTGATTTATGCTAAACCAAGCTTGAATTTTTCTGCTTCAACCTCAGTCAAAGTACATTATTTTATTCTTTCACTCCCTTAATGGGGTTAATGACTCCTCCCCTACCCGTCGTTCCATAAGAAGCTAACATTTATTTGATGGACAAGGCTAAGTATTTGGTTTGTTATGCTCATTTGAAAGCACATGGCAAAAGTATACTAAATTGAAAGGAAAAGTAGGGCGAGTGGCGAGTGCGAGGGGGAATCAACTAGCTCTAAACTATATATATCTGCCCACAATTTTAAGTTCAAATCTATCCATTTCATATAAACTTGCACGTGAAGAAGAGTGTTGAGAATATATTTAAGAATGAAATCTCTACCCTAATCTAACATTTCCATCAAATTAATCAATACAATTATTTTCAACATAATGAATGATTCATATAAAACTCCAACCTAAACTATGCTCCCTACCTGCCTGATATGCATAAATGGAAACAACAGGAAGAATCAGAGACTTTTTCTATTTTTTTTCTGGTAGCTTGAAGACTAAAAATATATATTTAAAAATGAGAGAGGATAAGGATGTTAAGTGGGGGAAGATAATGGAAAAACTAAGGTCATGAAGTGAAGTAAGGGACAGAGGAGGGGGAGGCAGGTATCATGTTGGTTGATGGAGAGTGGGAGTTGGTCAGTCAGTGGATGTCTACTATTCTTTTTGACTTCTTCTCAATCATACTATAAACAGAGTCAAATTAATGCAAAATATCTATGCATTTTATGTCCTATCAATTCACAAACAGGGCTTTGGATCCTTTTTATTAACTACAATTTGAGAGGATTCAAGATTTACTGATTTAATCTCATGGATTTCTATTTTTATTGTATTTTAGATTTCTAAACTTTCAAACATCCCAAACACCAGTAAACCTAACGTGTATCTTTATAGATAAGTATTGGAAATCACATATAATTAATGGTGGGTCAAATTTCTAAATGAATTTAAATTCTTGTCAAATAATCAATATAAATTAGACACTTGGGGCTAAAATCGTATTTTTTTAATGCAAGATTTAATAACTAAAAAAGAATGTCAAAAGATTGAGGGACTACATAAAACATCCAAAAGTATAGGAACTAAAACGAAATAAAACTTAAAGTTAAAAACTGAGGAGTTTAAACAAGTTTAAAGTCCCAAACTTGAATGTTTATTTCTCTTTTGTCCATAAGCTTTCAAGTGTTTTGTCTGAACCTACCCAACCTACCCAAGGTGAACTGCTCTGATACCAATTTGTAAGGTTTCCCTTACAAGTTTATTGATATTCAGAGAAAGATCAAGCCCTAAGGCAGTACAAAACTCCCAGCCAAGTAGAGAGGGATGGTAAACTCTCTATTCCTCTCCAAGCAAAAGCTATTTTCCAAAATAAAAGCATAAAAACGACAGAATGAAAGAAACACTACAAATACTCCCCTTAGCAGGGGTCCCACTCTTCCCTCCAAAGCACGATCCCTCCTCTAACTAACTTCTCAGAGCTCTTTTCCCATTTTGCCCCTCCTTTGATATACTTTGTTAATTGGGGGGCCTAACAGGTACATAGTCACATACAAATAGTACGGAATGAAAAGATAAAAGAGAAACACTAAAATCCCCTAGAAAGGATAAGCAAGACCTTATTCCCAAGGTAGAAAATATATGAACCATGAATAATAAGCATAGGTACATAGTCACGTATTAATAGTATGGAATGAAAAGATAAAAGAGAAACACTAAAATCCCCTAGAAAGGTTAAGCTTCTTTTGCTTATTATGGAAAGTGTCACCTTTGATGATATTCAAAGGCATTCTTTGGGAGTACAATAGTGTATGTACCACAATGTTTCTGAGAGTTTGGACCACATTTTTGTGAATTAAAATGATAGTGTGCGCATTTTATGTGGACATCTTTTTGTAGAATTTTAATGTGGAGTTGGCTTGAAACAAATAGTATTATTCGATGGTAGAGGAGGTCCTTTTCTACTCTTTGTTTCAAGATAAGAGAGAGGTTCTTTAGTGTGCTACCTTTTTAGCTGCTCTTTAGCTCAAAAGAAGCAGGATAATTTTTTAAGAAGTCAGGAGGTCTTCAAGGAGGTATGATCTTTGATCTGTTTGCAGAAAGTTTTGTAATATCTTTTGTTACTAATTATTAACAACAAGAACATGTAAAGCCCGCCTTTGTAATTTGTTAGACCTCCGTTTACTAAAGTTTATGCCAAGAAGAGTAAAAGGGGAAATTCACTTCCAAATGGTGATCAGAAGGTTCAGTTTTCAATAGTTTCTATGTTTAAAAGTTTGAATAGGAAGTTAGAAGGGAAGTTGCTTCCCTAGACAGTTATGTATTTCTTCTTTCCATATCTTTGATTTATGTAGTTTGGATAGGGTGTGTGTGTTTTTTGTTGAAGTCCATCTATAATGTTAGGAGAGAAGGTTGACCCCTCGAATTGGTCCCTTGTCGATAGGTTGTAATCTCTAAACTTTGTTATCTAATAGTAAATAAAGAGATACCTATCATAATTTTTGTAATGGTGAATTTTTGTTCGGAAGGGTGCTTTATTCATGCTTCTTTGTTGTAGGTTCTCTTATATTGCGCACTTGCACACTTTCATTTGCCTTAATGAAAGTTTGGTTTTCTATTATTATAAAAAAAAATAATAATAAAATGACAAAGAAACTCTTTTGAAGTTCAAAACAAATAAATCCATGATACGTCAAAATGTTGAACTCGCTGTTTCTACTTTACAAAAAATCCTACAACATCATATGAAACTAATCTCTAAGCACATAATATAATATATAGGAAGCTGGGAATGAATTCAGAAGTAGAGCACATGGGAGATGGGGTTTGCAGGGAAGAGAGTATCAGAAGGAAAAGGAACAAACTTGAACCAGTGTAAGGTTGGCATTTTCTCCCATGAGCCCTTCTGCACGAGACCACTGCCACATGTCGAGACAGCAGGTATCCATATATTGAGAATGAGATATGCAGCCCGGCTGGTCTCGGTCGAGCTTTCTTCCCTTTGCCTAAAAAAGCAAATACCTGCATGGTTTTACCATGTTTATATAAACGATGTAAATTTCACTATCATTTGGTAGTAAATAAAGAAGAGAAGAGAAAAAGCTCTGTAATAGAAAATACTGAAGTTAGAGCTTTGACGTGAAACTTGAGTAATATTATATTCCTAATACAAAGTTTCTTCAGAATGATGTTTTAGAAAATGATAACGAATTTGCATAAGATTTCAAGGAGACAATATAATATCAAGGTCTAGATCACCTTGTACTCCGAGATGCATACTGATTATAAGTACTGTCATAATGATCCTGGGAAACTGACCGCAGCCAGCCATCACAACTGTTTCCTATGATAGTTTGCAGGACATTTCTGCATTCAGAATCATATCTTTTTGTTCTGAAGCTTCGATCATTACTCCCTGCTAGTCTATTGGTGAAGAGTGCGTTCAAAATGTTTTCAAAACCAGAAAGTTTTTCTTAAAACTAAATCACCAATCTAATTCTTCTCTCTTCTGAAACTACTTTCATTTTCACTTGGCTATCAACCTCAATCAAAGTGTGGAATGAATCAAAATGACCCATCACACCTATGGAATGAATCTGTGCCAAGAGAGACCATTTAATTAGCAAAGAAGTTATCACACGGTCACACCTAATCTCTTCTTTGAAGCATTTCTTTCATTAAATATACTCACCATTGTAGCAGCAAGGCACATTTCGCTCAATATGCAAAAGAATGAACACCTGATCTCACAGTTACAAAATTTAATCACCCACTAAGCCAAGCAACAATGACTACTTTTATATAGATCTCTTTGTGCATAAAAGAGAGAGAGAGACCTGCATCCAATTTTCATATGGGGTTAAACTCATAAAAATTAGGCAACAACTTGGATTACAAACTAATTTCATCCCCATGAAATTTCATAGTATGATGATTTATCAATTTTAAGAAACATGTTTTGTCAATTGCAAATGTTTGTACATCTGAATAGTTTTTTCTTCCAATAACCTTAAGAACTGCTCGATTTAACACCACCACATCATAGACAGCAATATGAGAACAGGAAGCAGAAAGAAACATAAAGCAAGAACCAATTAAGTCCATCAAACAAAAGAAGACGATAAATAAATGAAATCATCAAAGTACACTGTACACCAATGTCTAGTAAAGTAACCCGTGTCCCAACTCTAAGTGGAAAAGAACATACCTACATCCTTGAGTAGAAAACCCCTCCATATTCAAGTAGAACCTGCAGAAAGGCTGGGCCCATTTGACATTAGTAAAGTCATAAAGATTTCATTATGATCGGCTGGCCTTTGATGTGCTTTTTCGCCTCTTAATCAGCCCTTCCATCAAACTTAGATATGTATATTTGTTTAAAACAACACCTTTCCTTGTAACTTCATCAAAAAGATGCATTGCATCCTTATACTTATGCTGATTACACAGTTCATTGATCTGATCCGAGTAAGCAATGGACTTGGAATCAATGTGTTCCAAAATTTCAGAGGTGGGCACACTCTGTCCTTTGTCCAATTTTAAATTCTGATCATGCAATATTCCTGATTCAACCATTTTCAACATAAACTCCTCTGCCTCCTTTATCCTCCCCGCATCTGTTAGTGCACCAAGAATCGCATTGTATGTATACTGATCAGGTCCTAATTTTTTCTCTTCCATTTCTGTAAGAAGATCATAAGCATTCTCAAATTTCCCTTCTTTGCACAGGCTAGATATTAAGGTATTATACGTAACTACATTGATGTCTTTGCCTTTTGAAACCCAAGTATTGAACAGCTTAAGAGCCTTCTCTAGCATACCCTCTCTACATAGCCCACGAAGAAGAATGTTACAAGTAAAGACATCTGGCTTGAATAAATTCTCAATCATTTTGTTGTGGAATTGGAATGCTTTTTCCACATTCCCTTCCCAACAATAGCCATGAATAATTATGTTGTAAGTAGTTTCATCAGGGACTAATCCACTCTCAAGAAGCTCATTCAGCTTATCTATAGCTTGATTAGTTTTCCCAGACTGACATAGTCCCCCAATTACAGAATTATAGGTGACGATGCTTGGAATAATCTGTCTCTCCTTCATTTCATCCCAAAGACTTAGGGCTCTGTTTGCATTTTCATCTTTGAAGTAACCCATAATCAGAGTACCATAGCTAACCTCATCAAGAATATAGCCCCGCTTACTAGCACTGCATAGTAACTTATACGCCTCATCAAGCTTTTTCTCCCCACAGAGAGAGTGGAGAATGGTATTCAGGGTGCAAGTATCAATTTTCAATCCTTTCCTGGTCATTTCGTCCATTATTCTAAACGCTTCTCCCATTTTTCCGGCTTTACAATAAGCATTTATTAGAGTATTGTACGTAACACAATCAGGGGAGAATCCATTTGCTTCCATCGCCTGGACAGTGGTAGTTGCTTCATTCATATTTCCTTCCTTGCACATCCATTTCAACATTATATTGTAAGTAACTGCATTACACTTTACTCCTTTCTTATCCATTTCCTCAATCAAACCATATGCCTCCGAACTACCCCGCCACTCAAAACACCCATCAATCAACGTGTTATAGGTAACCACATCAGGTAAGATTTTCATTTTCTCCATCTCATCTCTCAACCTAAAAGCCTCATCAATCTTACCATCATTACAAAACCCACTAATCAACATATTATAAGTCCAAACATCAGGCAGAAAATTATTCTGCGTCATTAGTTCGATCACCTTCGTTGCCTCCTTCAGCCACCCCAATTTGCAATACCCAGAAACCAAAATATTATAAGTATTCTTATTTGGCAACAACCCTTTATTCTTCATATCCAACAGCAAGTCCCGCGCCTCATGTAACTGACCCTTCTTGCACAATGCATCCAATATAGTATTATAACTGACATTATCCGGTACACAACCATACTCACCCATTTTATTGACCAAAGCCAATGCATCCTTAAATTTACTCTCCAAGCAATACCCATAAATCAAAATATTGAAGCTATTAGTATTCAGCACCACACCCAGTTTAACAGAATCCTTGAATACCTCTCTAGACAACAGAATCGAATTCGAAGAAGGGTATCTTACCAAAGAATTCAGCAATGTGTTGCAAGTGAGCAAATTCGGCCGGTAATTATGCCGCTTCATCTTCTTGAAAATCTGAGCAGCAAGATGGGGCTTGCCTATTTGCACATAGGCGCCAATGGAGGTATCCATAAGAGCCTTGGACGGCCTAGGAAGACCACGACTGGGATGGAGAATCAACCTATGAAGTTCATGTTGGCGATCAGTGGCAATGAAGGAAACAAGGAGGGATTTGGCATCAGAGAACTTGTTATGGCTGAACAGAGATGGCAAGAGGGTAAGGAGAGAAGAAAGAGAATTATTGGGTGGGGAAGAGAAAGAGGGAACATGTTTCTGAGACCATTTGAAGAGAGAGAGAAGAACAGAGGGATGAGAACTCAGAGCTTTAGAGGAGAAAATGGAGGAAATGAGGGAAGGGGAAAGGTGAGCGGCGTAAGGAGCGAGTGCATTGAAAGGCGCTTCGGCAGAAGTGAGAATCGCTGTTATGGTTTGAATCAGTTCCTGCGGTTGATTTTCTTTGTGGGTTGGTCGCTGATTTGAGATTGAAGGAGTTTCCATGGCCTCCCCAACAATGGCTCCTAGGGTTTTGGCATTAAGAATCTCAGAATCCAACTTCCTATTGAGAGAGAGAGATAGAGAGAAGAAGGGTTACTTTTTAAAATTGCTACCAAATATATACAAACCCGTAGTTTAAGGAAATATAGCCCAATTTAAAAGGGTAAAGTTCCTCGCTTCTCTCTTCCGTCAAATTGCCCATTTCCAATTCCATCAAAATCAAAATTCGTTCTATCAAACCTACAAACTCTCATGAATCAGTGTCTTCTTCTTCCTCCTTCTGAAACAAAGTGAGAAATCTTTAGCTGCATATGGAATCATCGGAGAGAGTTTCCTCGTATTCTGGCCGGGCTGAGGTTTTGAATCTGTGTGCCATTGCCGGTTGGGAAGAGCTTCCACTTAGCGAAGAATGAAGATAGAGAAGAAGTTACTGTTGATTTCTTAATTTAAGGCCACACCCACAAGGTGTTTGATGAAAATCCTCAATGGATTTTCTTCACACCATTTGTTGAGCTGAAGGCAAGTCTCTCTTCTCTCTTTCTCCTCTAATGGCTGTGTTGTCATCTTTACAAACATTTTCTATCCATTTGAGATAGAATGAGTAATGGCAAGTTTGCTGCAAATTTAGGAGACTTCATTACAATTTTGCATCATTTCATTGATATAGTTGAATCCTGAAATCCATGGCTACTCTAATTGATCAAGTTTCAAACTGAATGCTCTCTGTAATTTGATTGTGCTGCTGCCATAGACAGCCATGATTCTTGTTTGAGTAAGCAATATAGCCAAAGACAATGAAGACACCTGTATCAAATTCAAAACAATATTAAATTTTGTTCAAAGGGTAAGCACAACACATAGAACACAACCAAATAGCAAAAGAGCCACACGTGTTAGTCCCTTCTCCCACGTGTCATTCCCAAAACCTTGAACTCTTGCCACCTCCCCCACAACTGGTTTTTGGTCCTCTCCTCTCTGCTCTCCTTTTAGCTGCAGTTTCCTTCAACTTCAAAACCCCATTTTTGCAGTGCCCAAATTCTTCCTGGTTCTATCATTGAGAAATAAAGAGGGAGAGAGAAAAAGTATTATGGGTTCTGAAACTTTTGTAGAAATCATATTAGCAATTCTTCTACCTCCTCTTGGAGTTTTCCTTCGCTATGGCTGTGGGGTGATGCCTTGGTTCTTCTTCTTCTCTCCAAATTCTGTTTTCATTTTACAGTACTTCTCTTTTTCTTTCAAATTGTTTTGTTGATCAGTTCTTGTTTTTGATTTGCAAGTGCAGGTGGAGTTTTGGATTTGTTTGTTGCTGACCATATTGGGATATATACCTGGAATTATATATGCAATATATGTGCTGGTTGGGTAGAAAAGGGAGAGATTTTCAAGTGTAGTTTTGTGAATGTCTCTTTACAAATTTGGGTTACAGAAAGTTTTTGTTTGTTCATAGTTCTTGGATTGTAAGAAGTTGAATAGGCATTGTCATTTATTGATAAGTACTGTTCTGATCTGATCTTCTGGGTTGGTGGTTTATCTGGTTTTTGGTTTTAGTCTCTCTCTGTTCTGAATGAAAGTAATGTTTTAAAGATCTTAAAATTGGTATGAAAATTGTTCCAAGTTCGTTCAGGAAGGTGAAGGTGTGTTTGGTTAGTGATTTGATTAAACAAAAATTTTAAAACAAGAGATGAAGAATTTCTTTTATGTTTTCAGTATTTGTTTTCAAATGTATTTGATAATATACTTTTTACCAACTAAATAGAATCTCAACTATTATAAATTATTATTAAGTAATTTATGAACAAGTTTTAGGTTATAAATTTGGTATAATTGTTGTTTTACAGTATTATATAATTGTACATATTATTTTATACATTTTTTTAATATATTTATCAAAAAAAATATTTTTTGGTGCTTTTTATTTTATTATTATTATTTTTAACTATTTTCTTTTAGTGTTAATTCTGGATCTTAAAATTGGGATACAATGAAAACATGTTTTCAGAACTTCCACAAAATTCATATTTAACAAATATGTCGAAAATCACTGAATCTATTATTTCTAAACTACTATTAAAAAGTGCTGCCCTCTTGAAAGGCCACAGAAAAACAATCTCTTGTTAAAATTTGATGGTATGATTTGGATTATTGACGGTAATGTCAACATTTTGTTAATATTTGACTTTTTAGCAAAACGTAAACAAAGGTTTAAAACATATAGAGAAAAATCAATTATCGACCTCTGAAATGATTGGTGTCTTTTCCATTATAAATCAATTTATATTTCTAAAATCAATTAGATAAGTGTTGCATGGTGCAGTTTGCTTTTGATCAATTTTCATTAAAAAGGAACGGCATTCTAGCTAAATTTTTTGTTAAAGTTTGTGAGTTTTGATAAAGTTGGGTAATACTTGATAATATTGAAATAAATTAAATTTATGAAAGTTTTTACATTTCTTTATATTAAAATTAGTGGGTGAATTAATTCTAATTAACAAAAATTAAATAGAAGATAGAAATTACAACATCTAGTCAAGGTTTGAATGTCGATGTCGATAGAAATGTCGAGATCTTAATTTTACGGGAATGTTGATTGAAATTTCGATGTCGATGGAAATTTCGAGAAAAATTTTGGAAATCATGAAAATTTATGGAAATATTTTGAGTTTGCGAATAAAACTTTAATGGTAACTTGATTAGGCTATAATTGATCATTTTTAAGCATCATATCTAAAAATTAAAACAATTTTTATATGAAAATGTCAATGTCAATGAAAATTTTGAACAAAATGATGAAAAATATGAAATTATGATGAAATTTTTTCATATTAGTTAATAAGAATTTCATTCCTACTTAATTAGGCTAGCCTAATTCATCCTTTTTAATTACTAAATAGATATGGAAATGTAGCCTAATTCATCCTTTCTAATTACTAAATAGATAGGGAAATGTATGACATAAAGGTCTACAAAGAAGAAAATAATAAAAGTATATAATTTTAATTAAATGAATTAATAAAACAAAATATATAATTATATATAAAAAAATAATGAATAAAATGTGAGCACTAAAGAGAGAGGGGAAGAAAGAAGACAGAATGAGGTGTTTTTTTTTTTTTACGTTCAACAACATTTGGAGATAGAAGGATTCGAGTCCATGACTTGTCATAAGCACATACATGATGCTAGTTGAGCTATGCTCTTGTTGGCATGAGAGCAGGTATTGCTGATACTAGAAAAAGTTATAGACAATATAAAAAAAAATTATATTATTTTAATTAAATGCGTTAATAAACCAAAATAAATAATTATAAAAGAAAAAAAAGAATTAATAAAATGTGTGGAAAGAGGGAGGACGAGTGGAAAGAGAAGACTTAAATAGAGGGTCATTGAATTGTTGATGATACAAAAAAGAAAGAAAGGGAAAAAAAGAGAGTGCTTGTCATGAGCATGACTCATTGTCCCACATCGGTAAGGTTGGAGGAAGTTGGTACAAACTTTCTTTATAAATTTGTCCTTCCACACCTCCTACTTCAGAATATTCGGCTTGATTCCATCGATTTGAACCTGTACGCGCGTGACTTCTTTTGTTGGAGGTCCGGTTAAAAGATTTGGCCTCAAAATTTTACTAATATCTCGACAATGTCAAGATCGTCGAGATATTGCAAAATGTCGTTGGCATTTTGTTTATTTCAAAGGGGTCGATAGAGCGACATGTCAACATTTCAATGTCTAACATGTCGCTTGAAATTTAACACAATGCATCAAAGTCTAAGATCTAATTTGGATAAAAATTGATACTAAGTTTAGGGGTACAAAAATTAAATTCTTTCCAGACAAATAATTGTCAAGTCAGTCCCCCATTATTTAAAAATAAAAAATGAAAAACTGCAATCATCGACGCCCTGCTGTCCAATCCAAACTAATGTGAATCAAGCAATTCGACCTGAAACACTTTCAATCTTATTATTTTCTTTCTAAAGCTAAATTTCATCATTCAAACAAAAAACGCCGAGGTAGCAAAATCTCAATAATCATCAAATCAATATGAAGGGCTCAGATTCTAAGAACCTCATGATTCCAGTCCCCAAGATTGCTATACATTGGAGCAACAACTATCTGAAAAAGAAAGCATGAAGTTTCAAAACCATTTGGCTTCCAAATGAGCCCCTCCATGCTTCACTTCGATGGCTGTGATTGGAAAATGTGATGTACAATGCCAGATGTATCAGATTCAAAAGCCAGCCTCCGCCAAAAAAATCAACAGAAAGTAGGAGGAAAAACTTCAGCTAACATAAATTTACATTCAACTAATACTATTGGGGAGGATCTAAGTTTATAATATTAAAACCTGGCAATATTTGAGAATGAAACGAAGGGGACAAGCCTTGAGTAACCCCGAATGAAACTGATAACCAGATGCATCTTTGAACGATGGTCCGATCACCTTCTGGCGCCTGTCGTGTTATTCTCTCGTTAGAAGCACTGTGTTCTTCAGTTGGCTATTGCATTTCCGTATAACCTGAAATTGTGAAATGATCAATATCATACCCAAATAGGATACTGGTAAGATTGTGTTGACAAGAAATACAAGTCCATAAAAGAGTGTATTCCAAGTGAAATAGCGAATTACACAATGTTAGTTCTAACTTTGATGTTGAAAGCACTCCATCCCATTCCCAAAAAATATATTTAATTTGACCATCAAATAAAAGTGCATGGGTGTGTAGCGATAGAAAGCCATTAATGTTCTATCAACATTCCTTGACAAAAAACTAAACATTACCAAGGTCAAAGGAACCAGTATCTTTGTGTTTTTGGGTGGGGAACACAGTTTTTGACATTCAATAGGAACCTTTCTATACTAGTACGTCAAAGCAAACTTTTACACAGCATCTGAAACTGGTGGCCAAAGTAAAGTATGCATACCTGAAAATTAATCTGTGTTCTTTTCCAAAGATGAAGAAAGACCAAGTTGCATCTCCTGATCCTTCGTGGGGACAGGACCAGGATGTGTCTCTGAGTCTGGAATTGCAGCAAGATCAGATTCCCTCGCCTGATCCTGGGTAGGACGTTTTTCAGCAACATCAGATTTTATGTCCTGCTCTTGTGTGGCAAAATTGGATTCTGTCTCCTGCTCCTGGTTGGTGGCATGATCAGCTTGCAATTCTTGCTCACGATCAGATTGTGCATCCTGCTCATTGGATGCAGCCTCACCAGATTGCACTAAAGGCTCGTTATCAGCATCATTATCACATTCCATCTCCTGCTCCTGATTTGTGGTATTATCACACTCCTGCTCCTGACTTGTGGCATGCTCCTGTCTAGTGTCACATTTCATCTCCTGCTCCTGACTTGTGGCATTGTCACATTGCATCTCCTGCTCCTGACTCGTGGCGTTGTCACATTGCATCTCCTGCTCCTGAATCGTGGCATTGTCACATTGCATCTCCTGCTCCTGAATCGTGGCGTTGTCACATTGCATCTCCTGCTCCTGAATCGTGGCATTGTCACATTGCATCTCCTGCTCCTGAATCGTGGTATTGTCAAATTGCATCTCCTGCTCCTGACTTGTTGCATTGTCACATTGCTTCTCCTGCTCCTGATCTGTGGCATTACCATATTGCTTCTCCTGCTCCTGATCTGTAGCAATATCATATTGCATTTCCTGCTCCTGATTTGTGTTATTACCATGTTGTACCTCCTGCTCCTGATTCGTGTCATCATCACAATAAACCTCTGGCACCTCATTTGTAGCATTATCAGGAAGCAGATCTTGCTCAAGTTCTGTAGCATGATTAGACTGCACATCCTGCACCTGGGATGTAAGAGAGTCTGGCACAGCCTCATGCTCCTCAGTTGTCACGTGATCAGGTTGCAACTCCTGTCCTTGCATAGCATCCTCATCATGTTCCAACTCCTGGACTGAGGGAAGATCTGGCCCAGTCGGTTCCTGTATTGAGGCAAACATAGACTGAGTCTCTTCCTGAGCCTCCTCCCCAGTTAAAACAAGCGGTTGTTTATCGTCTTGTCCATCAGTTACAGTAACAGATTGAGTGGCCTGCTCTTTTGCGCCAAGATCATGTTCGGACTTATGTTCCTCTGCAGTGTCAAGAATATGTGTTTCCTGCCCCTCTGTAAAGGCAGGAGCCAACTGAGTTTCACCTTGAGCCTCCTCCCCCATTAAAACAACTGGCTGCGTGTCTTCTTGATCATGAGTTGCAATGGTAACAGATTGAGTTGCCTGCTCTTTTGTTCCAAGAACATCTTCTTCCTCATGCCCCTTCATCGTGCCAAGAGCATGTTGCGTTTCTTGCCCTTCTTTCATGGCAGGAACAGGTACACCCAATAACTCCTCTGATGTGGTCAGAGGTTCCCTCTCATGATCCTGAGCAGAGGTAAGATCTGGCAACATCTCATTCTCCTGAATTGTGGCGGCAAGGACAGGTTGTGTGGAAGGAACGGGTTGCTCCTCGTGATGAACTGTGGTAGTGCCAACACTAGCTACCTTCTCTTGCTCCTGGCTTGTGGCCAGAACTGGCAGTGTCCCCTCCTGGATCATGGCAAAAACTGGCTGCATTTCCTGCTCCAGGCTTGTGGCAGGAACAGTTAGCTTCTCGTGATGAGTTGTAAGATCAGCTTGCATCCTACCAAATTGGACAGTGTCAAGAATAGTGTGCGTCTCTTGCTCCTGGATGATGCCAAGAACTGACTGTGATTCCTCTTGGAGTGTAGTAATAGCTGGCTGTGTCTTCTCCTCCTTGATTGTGGCAAAAACTGGTTGCATATTCTGCTCATGGGCTGAGGCAGAAACTGGTGGCTCATCATGATGAGGAGTTAGAGCATGATCACCTTGCATCTCCCCAAGCTGGGTTGAGGTGAAATTATGATGCAATTCCTGGTGTTGAGCAGTAACAGGATCTGATTGTGTCTCCTGGTTTGAAGCAAAAACAGTTTGCAGTTCCTGATCATGCATTGAGGAAAGATCAGATTGCCTCTCATATTGGATTGTTGAAAAACCAGCCTGCATCTCCCCAAGATGAGCAGTGTAATTAGGTTTACTCTCCTGGTCATGGTTTGGACCAAGAACAGATTCCATTTCCTGGTATTCAATCGTGGAAAGATCAAGTTGCATGTCCTGGTCATGAATCGAAGACAAATCAAGTTGCATTTCATGGTCGTGGAAAGAGGATAGATCAAGTTGCATTTCCTGGAACTGAGTCGTGCTAAGATCAAGATGCATTTCCTGATCCTGAAGTCTGGGAATTGGAGAAGTTTTAAACAGGGTAGAAGGCGTATAGCTGAGCTGATAATTTACAAGTCTTGGTCCAAAGATGCTAAACCTTCCAGCAGTGCCATAAGCAATTTCCGCATCAGAAGATTTTTTGAAAACTACTCTTGCACGACCACCCTCCCTATCAACTTCAGTCTCAGATTCTCTTAAGGGTCCAAACCGCCTAAACATATTATTCAGGGTTTTTTCTGATGGCACAGAATCCACCTCAGAAAAGTTCATTACAAGTTCAGCAGGAGATGGCTGATCTACAGAGCCAGTATACTTCTCAGCTGTCATAGCATGAATTCCACCAGAATGTCGCTTCTTGTACGGCCTCCGATTCCCTTGAAGAGCCTTTTCTGGCTCTGCAACTGCAAGTTGGTAATCTCGTTTCCTGGTTTTACGAGGTGGCTGAACTTCAGTTCCATTTTGGATTACCCTGTCCGTCCAATAAGTGTCACTCATATCCTCAAATTCAAAAGTCTGTGGTGAAGCAACAGTAGAAGTAAATTGTGCTCTCCTCTTACCACTGATTCTGTCCGTGGCCTCCTCAATCCCAGGCTGCTGCCTCAAAATTAAAGAATCTCGAAAATCAGTGAAAAAACTGACAATTACGTTCAAGAAGCTGTATTCCTTCATTGGATCACTTGCCACTAGTTGAAGTTGGCCTAGCAATTCATCCAAGGAGGAGTACTCTGTAGGAAAATTTACCCTTCCTCTTTGGGCATCATCAAAGTTCTGGAGGAAAACATCAGATTCAGGGACCAAATGCCCATCAAAGCTGCCATCTGGCCTTTGGAACCTCTCACTATTAGACTTGACAATTGGAGGCGTACCAGTCAACTGACTTGCAACCCTACGAATACAATCACCAATTTTGAAGGACTGTTTAAGAGGTGCAGTTGCAGAAACCTTTGCGAAGGATACCGTTTTCCTTCCATCTGGCGTACCAGAATCATCAGTAGGATGTTCTGTCTTCCGTCTCTTAGTAGAAGGTGACACCAATGCGGTAGTCGTCCTTGGATCAGACCAATTCTCTCCATCTAGATTATCTAAATTTTCACCCATTAGTTCATACAAACTCTTTTCTTTTTTCTTTGGATACAGACCATCCTTCAAGTTATGTTTGCGTTTATGATAAGAACTACTCCGACCTTCCAAATTCTCCTTATATGGGGATGTCTGTGCATCATCCTGACAAGGAGCTGCATGCTGAACATAATCCCTTGATTGCATTTCAATACCTAAACTGTCTAACTCACTGTCCGCCAGGCCCCCACAAAACTGGAACTGAGGCAAACCACCAAATTGGAATTGAGGCAGGCCACAATAGCCCTTTAGACGATAAAATGCTGTCAGCTGGGCCTTAGCAATCACTAGTTCCAAACGGTCACTGCCATCAGATGGAAACTTTGCCAAGTCCCTGACGTATTCAATTAATTTAGCTGGCTCAAATGATGTAGCACTAGCAGATTTGTCTACACCATATCTTCTAGATGATTCTTCTCGAATACCAGCATTTTCAATAATTTGACATTTAATCATGTCATATGCTTCTCTTGGTGTACAAGCACACGCTAGCCCCAATTCAGATCGTCTGGAGACTTCTTCTAGAGCACACTCAACAGAATTCTGGAAAGCTTCTGAATGGCTTTGCATCTCTTCTTGGAAGAAATGTGTACGAAATGGTTTTAAATGAGACACTTCATTCCACGCAAATGTACGATCCCCAAAATATGCAACCAAAAAGAAGTCCTTTTTATAATATTTCATTGCCTTATCAGAAGAATCAGATGGATCAAATATCTGACCGGGCCACCAAGGATGGCTCCTCACTTTACCCCACACTAAATCAGAAACAGAAAAATCACCTTCATTCTCCGATGGCAGCTGGTAACGAGCTTGATGCAATTGTACAGAACTTTCAGGATTCTCTGCTGCACAATCAACAATTTGATCGTCATCATTATCAATACCTGTCAAATCTTCCATTTCTTCCTCACCATGTAAACCCACCTGGTTAACGTTGAAACTTTGATCAACTTCCATTCCTTCCACATTCTCAAAATCAGCCAGATTATTATCAGTAACAGCATTTTCCTCAGCGTTCATGCCAATACCCCCTCCTTGTCCATTGGATTGAGGATCTGACTCCATATTCCTGCATTCTATCTGCACATTCAAATTTTGCTCATTTTCAGCAGAAACTTCAATACTTGGAGCCAAAATTTTACCATCATTTTCTGCTGAAACATTTACCCCAGCATCCTGGTTGGGTTGACTTGATGAGATTGAATCCATACTCCCCATATTTTCAGGAACAGCTATAGCTGGATCTGAATTCACCACATTTTCAGGAACAGTTATACTTGGATCCAAATTTTCACTATCAAGTGCTTGTGCGGCTATCTCTGGGACTTCAAGTGACTTTGGCCTTGCACACAAACCAAGCTGTTCATTACTAGAAATCTTCTTCCCATAAGTCAAAATGATATTAGGAAGCTCCCCTCCTCCATCAACTTGGTTCTGATCATCTACGTGATCACTTTTTCCTACATCTTCATGCTCCGTCTCAACTATACAACTCTCATCCCTTTCCAAATTAGAAAGGTCTTTCTCTGCACCATCACTATGAGAAATAACTTCAGGATTCAAATCTTTTTCAATACACATGTCGGGAGCTTTTTCAGTAGCATCTTGGCCCAGTGAATTTGAATTTTCACTACCATCTGCAGAAGAAGTTAAAGTCTTGATTCCAGGATTCCGTACATCAACATCTGAAACTCTAAGTTCTGTACCCTGCCGGTCAACTGGCGTATCAACAATTTGCTCACCTTCCTCCACACTCTTTTGACCTGGTCCTTTTTCCAGACTTTCTCCCCCATCACTTGTTGGAGCTTCCTCTGTTACAAGTGGGCTTCCCCCACCTGCATGCTCTGAGTCATCTCCAAACCCATTTTCTGTGAGAGAATTCTTTGATTGCTCGGAATGAACCTCCACTTTATGAGGTTCTTCATTGTTCAAAACTTTATCATCTGGACTACTGTGAACTAGACTGCCTTGACAGGATACCACCTGAGTTTCTACGTCCATAGCCTCCTTGCTTCCAATGTTTCCCTCCTCCACATGAACAGCTTCAGTCTCTCTGTCCACATGACCTGCAACTGTCGAAGAATCATCTGCCCGAGCATCATTATCAAGTTCCATTGCATCAACGGTTCTTTCGTCACCCTCCACACCTTCTTGAGATGCTTCTTTTATTGATGCCCCAACCCCTGATACTCCCTCACTTTCCACACCACCAGAAACCCCTACATCAGGCTCATCGACGACACCGGCATCTCCATGAGGAGACATCCCATCCCTCTCCACACTGGGCTCCTCCCCAGTAGTACCACCAGAACCAACCTCATCCAAATTCCTAGCAGTCCTATCAGTACATACACCATCAAAATAAACATCAGAACCCAAGACTTCCACCATAATATCCTCACCACCACCATTACAAGCCCCATCACCCCCCTCTGCCCTCCCCACCTCCTCAGACAACGAACTCTGAACCCGCTCCTTACTAACACTAACACTAGAATCATCCACTACATGCTCCCCAGCAGTGACAGTTGACTCTGAAACACCGAGAGAAGCATCTCTCTCATCCGGCTCTTCCATGAAAAACAGAATCTGAGTAATTTTTCGAACAAAGGGTGCAAAAAGAAAAGGAAGAAAAATCAAACGAAGCTCAAAAAAAGCTCGGAGAACAGCATAAGCCCTAATTAAGCAAACCAATCGGGATCTAAGAACCGAAGAGAGTGAAAGATCATAATTGAGAAACAGAAACGCGTTCAAATTAGAGGTAAACAGAGAATTACAATTAGTAGAGAAAGGAGATGAGTGTACCTCAGTGGATCTTCTCAAAATAATGGAGTTTGTCTGTGAGAGAGGGAGAGGGTTTGGGGTTTAGAGAGAGAGAGAGATCCCGAAATTTATTTTGGAAGGAAGCTTTCGAAACTCGAAAGAGTTGAGAAATAATAATATTAATATTAATATTAATACATATATAGAAAATTAAATGAAATAAATAAAAATAAGGGAGCCATTCTCTTTTATGGTTTTTTTTTTCCTGACGTTTCAGTGATTGGGACGGCCTAAGCTTACTTTCAGTACTCTACTAAAAAATGCTTTTAACTTTTTCCCCTTTTTAATTAAAATCTATTTTCCCACTCAAAAATTAAACATTTTATTTTATTTTTAAATATGGCATTTGTTTTTATTTTTATAAAATTTATCTTAAAAAATATCGATTTTAACCATAAACTTAGCAAGTTGTATCAATTTTTAACTTCAACTTTCAGTTTTATTAAATTACACTTTAAACATGGACAAGTATTACAATTTTACCTTATAGTAGGTTTTTATTAGAAGAATCATTGAAAAAAAATTTCTCATTTGTGTCCAATGAATTATAAAACATATATTTGGTATAAAATTGATTGTTTAGACAACAACGACATTAGAGCTAATTTTTCTTGAAATTTTAAAATTTTAATGGAGCTATTTAATCCTTGATTTTGTGTCATAACCAAATTTAATTTGGTGGAAAACTTGATTTTTATTTAATTAGTAGGGTTTTTTTTTTGTCAAAATTAGTGAGTAGATTAGTAAAAATTGACTAGAGGGTAAGAATTGAACATACCAAAGTTTAGGGTCCAATTTGATGAAATTAAAAGTTTATGATGAAAATTTATACTACTTTCCAAGTTTATAGGTAAAAAATAATTTTTTTCTCATAAATTAATTATTACCATAACTTGACGAGGCTAATCAAATTTCACCACAAACTTTCAACCTTACCCGACTAAACTCTAAACTTAAACAATTGCAATTTTCACCTTTTATTCAACTTATGCTATATTCACTCATTAATTTTGAGCACTATTAAAAAAAATCAAAACTCACAAATTTCAATGATATTCAAGTATTATACATAATTCACAAATTTCAATGATATTCAAGTATTATACATAATTAAGCTTTATCAATGCATAAAACTGGCTATTAAAATTAATCTCTTGACACTCACAAATTTCAACAAATATCAAGTTTGAATGTCGTAATTTTTTAAGTTAAATCAATTTTGTATCAAGCCTATATTTTATAATTTATTGGATGCATGTGTCTTTTTTTTTTCTTTTAAGATTTTTTGAATAAACACATATTATAAAATAAAAATTACAATACTTATTCAAGTTTAATAAAAATAAAAAAAAAACTACACACTTATCTAAGTATAAGATTAAATTGGATAAAATTAAAAATTTATGTTTAAATTTGATGTAGCCAGCTAAGTTTGGGAAAATCATTAAAAATAAACAAATAAAATAATAATAATAACCTATTGTTATTGCGTCAAAGTGAGCTTAGCTCATTGATAATTGGCATGTAATGTTGTACTGAAAAATAAATAAAACTAAAAAAAAAAAAAAAAAAAATCCTTATTGTTATTGCAATTGTATGTTCATAACAATGTTTCTTTTTTTTTTCTTTTTTTAGTTTAACAATTGTGGGGTGAAAAATCGTCGATCTTTAGAATAATAATTAGTGTCTTATTTGCTGAGATATGCTTGAATTGGCAACCATATTTCTCATTGTTAATCTGATAACCCAAATAAGGTTTATCTTTTCTTTTTGTTCTTTTTGTTGATTTACTTTTTTTTTAATATTTTTGTTAATTTACATTTTCCCTCTATTTGAACTTTTTATCGTTATTCTTGAATTTTGCATTAAAAAAACTACTTTAATCTTTAACATCGGTTATATATATATATATATATATATAATAAAATAAAAATAGTAGACACTTAACTTGACAGCCTTTTTTAAGCGTGGTATTTTGAAATAAATCCAAAGTTCTATTAAAATTACTAATAAAAAATTAGCAACAATCACTAAAATCATGTTTATATAATTTATGAATTAAAACTAACCATTTAAAAAAAATGAAAGCATGGCACTTAAAACCTAGGATAAAAATGAATATAACAATTTGAAAGTCTGATACTAATATTGATATAAATTGAAATGGTATCAATCCGAGCATAGCTTAGAGATAAAACGATAATTGTCATCTCACTAGTTGATAGTTCAATGTCTTTCTCCCTGCAATTATTGAACTAAAAAAAATGAAATATATCAACTTGAATATAACTTAATTAGTTATGACACATCTATACTATATAAATTGCGCTTGAGGGGAGAAACTTTTGATTTTTTTTTTTGCCCCTTTTTAATTTGAAGACTTCCTATTATGACATTCTTAATTGAAAGATTTTCCTTTATGCCGTCAATTTGAATAAAGATTGTAAAATCTCTGCGCATGTAATCTCTAATTTGAATAAATATTTTAAAATATCTACGATCTCCAATTTTTTAACTAACTAATATTTAAATTTTTTTAATGAGAATTTAAAAAATTAATAACAAAAACTAAGACAATATTTTTGAACCTATGTATTTTCGAGAATATATAAAATTATTATGAAATATTTTTCTTAAAATAAACTAATATTTAAAGATTCTTAATACATATTTAAAATTTTAAGAACAAAAACTTTAAAAAAAAAAAAAACAAATTAAACCATTCATTTTCTAGAATATATGAAATTATTATGAAATATATATATATTATAAATACATTAATATTTAAAGATTTTTTAATGAATATTTTAAAGATCATGAATTTTTTTAAATAAATTTTAATGCATATTTAAAAGTTTAAGAACAAAAAATTTTTTAAAAAAAAAGTGAACAATGGTTTTTTGAGAATACAAAATTAAAATAATATTGAAGTACTTTTTTAAAAAATAAAGATTTTTTTTTTTTTTTTTGAATAAGTATATTAACAAAATATTAAATTCTGATCTATTGTGATTAATATACATAAATTAAATGTCATACATCAGTCTATATATAGGACATCCATGACTAAAGTCTTCCATGTGTCTTCTAAAGTGATTCCAAAACCATGTAAAGGAGAAATCAAATTTCTCCTCTTTTCATTTGATGGCTTATGATTATATAAGCGTAATCTTTCTTTTCAATAAACCAGATCATTCGTATCCAATTTTTCAATTCTCAAAGTTCAGACTTCGTTATGGTGATGTTAGAGGTCAACAAGTGAATGAGCTCACCCTCCAATTGTTTTTGCAAGTGGCAGATAAAGAAAGAGATAGTGATTTAATGTAATTTACTTCTTTTTACGTGTTTTTGTAATTCTTTCATTTTTTTTTTACAAATGGCAGAGAAATAGGGTGATTTAATGTAATTTACGGCTTGCGTGCTTTAGTAGTTTTTTTTCTTTTTTTTTTTTTTTCCAAATGGCAAGGAGAGTGATTTAATGTAATTTATTGCTTTTGTAGTTTTATTTTTCTCTTTTAAATTTGTAAATACACACCAATTCATCTACTGATCCTTGGCATATTGAAGAGGATGGGGAAGAAGATTATTGCAACTCTGGTTCCTGAAGGCAGAAAGAGAAGCAAACAACAGATAATGTGATGTAATTGTATTACTTTCTTCTTTATTTTCATTTATTTTTTTGATAAATTGGAGTTTACTAGGCTAAGATTTGAAGGTCTGATCACAGTTTTGCATTTTTTTTTCCTATTTATGTAATTTTATTATATTTAAATATAATTACTAATAGTTATTAAAAATGTCATTGCAATTTCCAATATTGTGGAAACAATTAATATTCAGATTCTAAAAGTTATTTTATTTGATCGAGATTGAATTCTCTATCTTGCAATTTTATGATAAAAAATAAACTCAATACTTCTTAATTTATTATTATTAAAGTTTGAAATAAAAAAAAAATTTGTTTAAATTAATTTATTAATAGATCTTCTCAATTTAGTGAACTTTTGCAAACAAAAATAAATTGACCAATAGATCTCTTCGAAACTTCTTTCATAGATTCGAAGAGTTCTAAAATTGAGAACCACCATTCTAATTAATAATTCCCTTGAATTCAGAAAGATCATTGCAAAAAAACATTTTTCCAATTACTAGATAATTAATACAATTTTTTTTTCTCAAAAAAAATAAATGATTCCCTTGAATTCAAAAAGATCATTGCAAAAAAACATTTTTCCAATTACTAGATAATTAATACAATTTTTTTTTATAAAAAGAAAAACGAAAAAAGTATATTTTGGTTTAAATTAAAGTTTGAAATTTAACTTTTATAAAAAAAAATTAAATTTATTAATAGATCTTATCGATTTAGTGAACTGTAAAAAAAAATAAATTAACTAATAAATCTCCTCAAAACTTCTTTCATAGATTCAAAGATTTCTAAAATTGAAAATTATTATCTAATTAATGATTCCCTTGAATTCGAAAAGTTCATTGCAAACAAGATTTTTTCAATTACTAGATAATATGAAATTTAAAAAAATAGAAAAAATTAATATTTTTTTTAAATTAAAGTTTGAAATGAAGTGGATAATCAAATGATGCAGATCAAAATTAAAAAAATAATAATATTTTGGTTTGAATTAAAGGTTGAAACTAGGTGGGTGATCAAATGATACTAATCAAAATAAAAAAAAAATAATATTAAAGTGTAATTTTTTATTTTTCATATGTATAAGACCCTATACTCAACTTTTATATGTACATTGCATTTTCAACCGTATGAAACACGTGCAACGCACGTAGTATCCAACTAGTACTCTTAAATGAAAGATAAGAGGTTCAAATCTCCGCTCTTTATGCTCTTGAACTAACAAAAATATATCACTTTGAAATAGTGTTAGATTGACCTTTTATGTCAAATCAAAGATTCTTTTTGTCTAAGTTGGAGATCTGCACTTTGTCTTAGTCCTTCATATTATAAATATAAATGATTTTGTAATACTGGTATTGGGTACTTGCAAATACCACACTAATATTGTTAAAATGATATGTTTGTTAAATATTGATGATGCAGAAGATGAGTAAGAGACAATTATTCTTTTTAAAAAATAAGTATTTTTATTTTTTAAAATATAATATTGAATCCAACCAAATTTTAAAACATAAACAAATTTGAAAAACTTTTTCTACGGTCATTTTCAAAGTTTAGTTGAATATTTTAAATAAGTTTATTTTAGAATTAATCAAATAGAATAACATTATCAATTTTCATATAAAGTTTATTTGAACGTTACTATTAAAGGTATAGAATAGAACCTCGAAGATTTATCAAACCAACAAAAACTGACATAATCTATCATATATTGAATTTGTATTGTACAAAATTAACGTGTCCTATAAGCTAAAGTGGTCGAATAAAAGCACCTCTATGATTATCCGACAAAAATATTATAAAAAAAAAAGTTTCATTACACTAACATTGTTAAAATGATATGTTTGTTAAATATTGATGATGCTGAAAATGAATAAGACCCTATTTGACAATTATTCTTTTTAAAAAATAAGTATTTTTTATTTTTTAAAATATAATATTGAATCCAACCAAATTTTAAAACATAAACAAATTTGAAAAAACTTTTTCTGCGGTCATTTTTAAAGTTTAGTTGAACATTTTAAATAAGTTTATTTTAGAATTAATCAAATAGAATAACATTATCAATTTTCATGTAAAGTTTATTTGAACGTTACTATTAGAAATATAGAATAGAACCACGAAGATTTATCAAACCAACAAAAACTGACATAATCGATCATATATTGGATTTGTATTCTACAAAACCAACGTGTCCTATAAGCTAAAGTGGTTGAATAAAAGCACCTCTATGATTAACCGACTAAAATATTAAAAAAATAAAAGAAAAGTTTCATTACAACAAATGTGGGGAGAAAACATTGCACCACAATGCGAGCTCAAGAACCTCACTTGATTCGTCGTTAAGCAATACCAATTTAACCAATACAAAAATCAGCATATTGAACGAGTTACGACTGATTTGTTGGCTTGCATAAATTACTAGAAATTATTGATTTTTCTTGTCAAAGTGAGTATAGCTTAGTGATAATTGAGCCCCCGAATTTTAGATTTAGTTACACGATTAGTCATTCCATCTAATTTTTTAGTAACAAAATGCTGACGTGACATTTGTAAAATAATAAAAATATATTATTTTTATTTTTATTTTTTAAATTAAAAACATTATTATTTTTTCTTTTTTTCTTTCTTTCTCTTCTTTCTCCCTTCTTCTTTTCTTCAACCACAAGTACCACCACCACCGTCTCCTGCGCCAACATGCCCATTGCCGATAGGTTTTTAATTTTTTTTTTCTTTTCTTCTTCTTCCTCTTTCTTCTCCCTTATCTCTTCTTCTTCTCTTCCCCTCCCTTTTTTCTTCTCTATCTCTCCGTGCTCGAATCCCCCTCCCCTTTCCCATTTTTCTTTTCTTTCCCTCGATCTATAGCAGCTCTCACCATCGCCCAGCCTCAATTGTCGCATGATCTTTGTTCATGCCGCCCGTCAATCGCCACGCTCCCAGTCGCCGCTCGTGGGTGTAACTCGTATGGAGTTGCACGCTACTACGCCGATTCGCCTAGATTCACGCACCGTCGTCTCACTTCCACTGCTGCATGCACTGCCGCCAACACCTATCCGAACGCCGCTCACTGAACCACCAAGCGCAAATCCCCCGCCCTATTCTCTCCCCCTCACGTTGAACAACCAACGATAAAGGGGGTTTCAGGCCCGTTTTTCCAAAGAGTCGGCGTTGTACAGCCGTGTACGACCCTGATTTTTATGCGTTCCGGTGTTGATTCAAGGCATTCTTTTGAAATATAATATGATTTATGGGTAGGAAGGAAATTCGAGTTTTCGACGATAGAAATGATGGGTTCTTCTCCATTTTTGATTTGGGATCTCAATGTCGTCTTCAGGATGACACTTTTCTACCCGGTGGCTTATTCGCAAGCGTGGGGTAGATGGGAGTTGGCTTCGAAATTTCTCCAGATTCTTCCAATCCTCACAACAATGGCGTCAATAAACTTCCTTACACAGACTTGTACGTGAAGTACTTATCTTGGGTGGAGGGATTTCAGCTTCGGTCTGAATCGAATAACAAAATTCCCTTCGATTCGGTCTAAATTGAAAGAGATTTATATTTTATTATTATTATTTTTTGCGTTAAACAAAAAGAAGGGAGAGAAGAAAGAATTGTAAATAATGATGTAACAACTATGATGGGTCAAAATTGCTGATTTAACCAGTATATACATGGGGGCAAAGAAAATTTTCATAGAGAAGCAAAAATTTACCTTATAATTTTTTATGTGTAATCTTTCCTTTTTTTTTCTTTTTTTTTTTCTTTTTTTTTCTTTTTTATGTTTATGGGTGGGGGATGGCAATTTTTTTTTTTAGTTCAACGGGGATGGCAAAATATAGAGACAACTTTTAAGTTTTAATTTTTTAATGCAAAATTTTAACCTAAAACGAGCTATTGTCCCCCTCATTACTTCTTTGAACTGCTCCTATGTATACCAAATAGAACCATAAATTTCATAAAAACAAATCTATTTTAATTATTATCCTTGTTTTTCTATTAATGATCTAACATATATTTGATTACTTTTCAAAATTGATCGCGACTCATTCCATCCGTGGTAATTTGCTAAATATATTCTTAATTTGTCCTTATAAATATTTTAAAATTAACAAATTTACCCCCAATGTATTAACAGTTTTGAATTAAGTCCTATGAAGAAAAGGTGTATCAATATAATGTTGATGTGTTATTAAATTATTATTAAATTAATATATTCAAGCGCGTGAGCATGTTACGTGAAAAAAAAAAGAGAATATTATTGATGAGCAAAGTCGAATTTTGCTGAAGGGTAGGTAAGATTTCATGTGTTGAGTGACATGTCCATGTGTCAAACATGCTAATAAAATAATAATTTAATCATACATGATAGATTAACTTTTGGTTACTAAATTTTAACAACTACTTTATGGAAGAACCTAGCTAATTGAGAATTTAAAAAAATTGATGATCTAAATTGAGAATCCTAAAAGATCAGGCCCCGTTTGACTTTGTGTTTGCAATCGTAAAAAATAATTATGAGTTGTTTGATAAAACAAATTATTTACTCTTGCGTGCAAGGGTTGATAGATACCGGCTTTTAGATTTAGCTTTCCTAAAAATCTGCCACCTCTTCTCAACCGTTTACAAATCTCAAATTTAACCTTCCATATATATATATATATATATATATATATATATATATATATATATATATATATATATATATATATATATATATATATATATATATATATATATATATATATTTCACATATATTTTCTTATATCAATGAAATTTTGATTGATTCACCTTTCCATAACAATTATTTTTGGTAAACTTTTTTCAAATAATTTAGATTAAACAAAATTAGAAGCAATTTAAATCATACAAATTTTTAAATAATTATCTTATAATAAATTATAAATTAAATATCAATATGAAGATAATTAAAATAATAAGCCTATTTTGGTCATTATAACTAAATCAAAATAATTTAGTATTAATTTACCAAACACCGTAACTAGTTTTTTCTAATTTAAAATTAAAATTTACCAAATACTATTTTACTTCATTTCACAGCCAATTTTTCTAAAAATACAGTTGTCAGCAATTATTTTAAAAGCTACAGCAATCCCAAAAGTCACCTTTTGGTACACTTAGTCTTCCATTTAACACTAAAGTTTAAACAGTTGTTTACACAAAACATTTATCAACATGTTCTAGTTTTTAATTAATACGATAATATGCAAATTCAAGCATAACTTAGTAAATGAGACACTATTGCCATCTCAAAGTTTAATCTCTCAAACTGCAATCATTGAGTTCCAAATATGACCACATATTTGAAAGATAGAGATTCAAACTTTTATGACCTTTTGATCGAGAGTACAATGCCTTAACCAATTGCAAACTATGTTTAGGTTGGCTATTTGTTAAAATATTAATAGTTTCATTCATCAAGTCAAAATTTCGAATCCCCACTTTCACGTTTGTAATATTATATTCTACAATACACATATATAACCACGTACTTTTCCCATTGCCATGCACCCAAGCCATTGCCAATAAGGCTTCTCGAAGTAACTAGAGATGTCAGTGGGGCGCAGACGGGGATGGCTTCCTTGTCTCCGTCCCCGCCCCTACCCCCATTTGAATTCCATTCCCACGAAATTTCCTGATAAATTTCGCAGAGAATTCGCGAGGATCGAATTCCCCGCGAGAAATTATTCCTCGTTTAGTTTTTTCTTTTTTAAGAATCAAATAATTCTTTTGATAAATTTTCAAATAGTTAACTTCTATGAAAAATATCCATTAATTTTCAATTAGATTGTTAATTATTCACCAAAAATCTTAATTTAAATAGTTAATTTTCTATTAAAAAATATTTATTGAAAGATAAAATTCTTAAATCTCCTAATAAAAACAAAACAATATTACATATCAAATCATCTAATTAATCCATACATATAATTAAAATATTTAACTATATAATTCAAACATATCCAATTCTCTAAATCATTAACAATAAAATTTTAAATGACATATATATACTTATATACATATATATATTAAAAAATAAAATATAAATATAAAAATAAATAAATAGAGCGGAGAACGGAGAACGGAAATTCCCCACCCCGTTAAGGCGGGTCTGGAAAATGGACATCTCTAGAAGCAACCGATGTTACTTATTTTTTTCCATTTTGTTATCCCTTTTGAATATTTCATTTTCTTTCCTTGTTTCTTTCTTTGATTCCCCAATTAATATAAGAGAAGGCTGATTGAGCAGAGAGTAAATGAAAAGGGCTTTATGCAGAAAGAAAAACATTAAAGTTGTTAAGCTGCCTATTCATTAAAAAGCAGCCTCTGTTTCTGCAACTTTTGTTTTTCAATGTTAGAGAGAGAGAGAAAGGAACTGACAAGAGAGGGAAAAAAAATGAAAATAATAACAATAAAATTAGTTTATAATTAAAGGAAAAAGAAATAAAGAGCTACAACAGATCAGCCTAAAATAATGTAGTTCTGAGCAGCCCCCCCAACCAGCTTCATCTTGTCTCTGTTATTTTCTCCTTTTTTTTTTTTTTTTTTGCCTGCCATGTACTAAGGGAATGAGATGTTCAGATTAAATTTTTTTAAAAAAAATACAAAAAATAGAGTCCCTCTTAGCCTGCCTGCCCTGCCTGCCCCCTTTTATATTTAATTCTTCTCTGCTCTTCTTTTACCATCATCCTCATCCTCATCCTCATCTTCCCCTGCATCCTCCTCCAACTGTACCTATTATTCCACAACCAAGCAAACTGTTCTTTGTAATATCAGTTTAATTATCATCTTTCTAATCAATCTCAATCTCACTCTATTTACATCAACATTATTATCTACTTCACGAATTCATCATATAAACAGAAATGAAAGTTAGGATTTGAGCTTTAAAAAGGTGTGGAAAAACCCAATAAGGGAATTGGAATCTATCATCATTTTATGCTCTCATACCATCTTAAATAGTTACTAGATCCAAAAGTTTAAGCTTTTATACCTATACTCAAGAAAAAGACCGGTAAAAACCACGTAAGGATAAAAATTCGAATCTCTGACCTCTTAGACGAAGATATACATATTAATCAGTTAAACTATTTCTCAAGTTGGCTAGTAAAAACATATTTGAGAAACCATTTTCGTAATTATATCACGACATTGAAGTTTAAATACTATTTTGGTTCTGTGTATTTTTGGCTTTGATTCATTTCCATCGGTCCATTTTGGTGTATTTACTTTTGACTTCTTTATACTTTCAAAATGTTCATTTTGATCTTTGTGCTTTTAAGAGGTGGCCAATTTATTCCTCGTTTGAAAAATTTAAGTGTAAATTTTATACACAATGGAGACTCTTTAATACAAATTTATGACTACATCTCAAGAAATTTAATTTAGTAAATAAAGTGTCGTGATAAAACTACAATAGGAAAAATGAAAATAAAAGGACCAAATTGATTATAAAATAGTACTTAAACCCAACATTTAGAAATTCAGAAAAGAAGTTGATAGTCCTTAACATTATGGAATATTAACAACTGGGAAAGGGACAGCAAGAGACCACCGCACGACCGGCGGATCAAGCTGGCCACGTGGGACCCAGGGAGGCCAGTTGGCAGTGGGGGAGGAGACCCCTTTTACTAAAATTCACCTTTCACGTGAAGGACTCTGATCTGGTTTTTGCTGCTGTTTTTTTTTTTTTTTTTCTTTCTTTCTTGTTTATAACGTTTGACTATTGACCGTATTTGGTTTTCTTTTAGGACCATGCAAAACAAAACAAAACAAAACGCAACCCAACAGAGGAAAGGGGAAAACGGACTGTGATTGTGATTGTGAAGAATTTAAACAAAATGGATGAAGAGAAGAGAAGAGAAAAACGGACCTGGGTTGGGAGCAACGGAGGCCGGTTTGGACATAATGGAAGTGGGTGCGACCGCCGTGAATGGACCTGCCGCCGTCGGACTGGGAGGAAATATGGCGGCCGGCATCCCCATCGCGTGTGATTGATGGTAATGATACACCGGGTACATTGGCATCAATGTGTTCGCCCCTACCATTCCCTGCCCCGGATACATCTGCGTGTAGTGCCCGTTCATGTACCCTACTTTCTGTTCCCTCGCCAAAAAGTTTGTTTGATTCAAACTTCCATCCTCTTAATAGAATCTTAACTAGGTGTTTTAGTACAATAAATATGAAGTATGAAAATTTGAACCTTCAAATCAATTGATACTGACCTATTGTTTATGTAATGTTCTCAAGTTAGCTTTTAAATTAAGATTGGTTAGTAATATCTCTTATTACTGCCATTTGAAAAATTTTTAGTACTAGGGAGTATCATACTTCATTTGTTCACACTATATTTTAATATTAGTAGACTTCACATAATTTTTTATGGACCCTGCATAATTTTTAAAGATGCTGATGTGGCAAGAAATAAATGAGAGTTATACGGAATGCCATTATGTTCGTGATAATAAGAAGAAAGTAATGTAGGAGAGAGAAAGAAAATTTTTTATTTAAAAAAAAATAAATAACTGACAAATTTTTAATAATAGTTAATAACTAACCAAATAGATGATAAGTTTATATTGTTTTTTTAAATTATAAGTTTGATCCTACCTAATAAATCCCTGAAAAATAAAAAGAGTCTAACAAATCCTTAAAAGTACTTTTCGTAATATTTTGCACAACGACACAAACTTGAAAGTATAAAAATTGTTGAGCATGATCCTAATAATTAAAAGGAGGAAATTACAATTTAAAACATAAAATAAAAAAGGCTTACTTGGTTGTAACTGATATCGGTGGCGATGTAGGTGGGGCTTGGGGAGTATCTAAAAGAAAACGAAATTTACTTTAATTTAAAAGGGAAAAAAAATAAAACTGTATAAAAATGGGTAATGTTAGAATACGGAAGAGGCGTAGGATTTTAAAGTTATACCCATAGAAAGGAACGGCCTGCTGATGAGGCTGATGAGGCTGATGATGAAACGGCGTCGGATGAGTGCCCGCCGGGTAGTACCACTGCAAGTGGTTGCCGGATGCTGCTGACGTCGTCCTCGGCCCACCGCCGTTCGATCCTTCAATCCCATCACAAAACCAACTTCAGATCTCCACCGTCAAAAACTTTACATACAAATTTCTTTAAGGAAATTACGAAAATGCCATTGAGTCAATTGACCAGTATCTTTCTTTCATCATGCAACAGAGAGAGAGAGAGAAGTCAGAAGAGTCATTTACCAGGCTGAGGAGCTTGTGGAGGAGTAGCCGAAGCTGCCCTCGAGCCGCGCCGAGCTCCAAGCGAAGCCAGATTACAGTTGGCTCGGCGGCCATTGATGATCGGAGCCGAATCCTCACAAGCCTTCTTCGCCGATTCCGCGTCCTTGAACGTAACCTAATTAAAAATCCAAACACGTAAAAAAAAAAAAAAAAAACTCAAATCCCTAATCCAATCCAACCCAATCGCATCCACGATCGAATCAATTCGAGACTTACGAATCCATAGCCCTTGGATCTGCCGGTGACTTTATCGGAGATGATAACCGCCTCCAGGATCTCGCCGAACTTCTCGAAGTGATCTCTCATGGCTTCCTTGGGAGTCTCCCAAGCCAAGCCTCCGACGAAGACCTTCGTCAGCGTCGTGTCGCCAAACAGACCTGCATTGTTGCTCATCATCGTCATAGCGTGCGAGATTCCGGTGGGTCTCTGTATTTTCCGGCGAAATCAAAACAGAACTGAAGTTCGATGAAATTGAAGAAGCTTGGTAAGTAAGGAAAAAAAATGGTGGTGGGGAAGAGGAAGAAGGGAATATATAAGGGGGAAAATGAAGAAGAACTGAGAAGGGTGTGAAGAACAGAGTGGTATGGAAATAAATAAATGAAAGAAGACAGAGAGACAGAGAGGCTGACAGATAGGCAATTGCTGAAGGCTATCATCAACGTGAACACACACACACAATTTTTATTTTATTTTTTTAATTTTTTTGCGGGGAGGGGAGTAATTGAAATTCTTTTAGGAAATTGGATAATTAATGTCGTTACCTACAAATTACAATTATTAAAGAGTAATCATCTTAACTTATCAAAACGATACATATAACCCAATTAAATTCCACATATTGAGTGTATATATGGGAATATGCCTAAAAATAAATTTTCTTGCAAACAGCCCTAATTAATTGTCCACCATCTGGTCGAGGAATTAGGAATTTCGTTTAGCTATGGTCCAAAGTTTGAATTTTACTCCTATTCTTAAGAAAAGTAAAAAGTAACTTCTCTCAAAAGTCACAAATTCTACTTCTCCTTATAAATAAATTGTGATTAATCAATAAATCTTCTAGGTTACTTTTTTTAGTACTTCTAAGTTACTTTTATCTTAGGCTAATATTCATATACTCATCCACTTGAACTTAACTAGTCTAAGTAATATTCTAAGTTACTTCATCTAAGAAGCTATGATCGAATCTTACAGCCTTACAAGTGATATATTATTAAGGAAAAAAAATTAGTCAATACATTAGTGAGGAACTTTCTAAGTAGATTGACAACCTGAACATAGTTTAACTGGTTAAAATATTATAATATTGACCAATTAGGTTAAATGTTCGAATTTTTACCTCTACATGTTGTTGAATTAAAAAAAACATATATAAAGATATGAACTTTTATATACTTTTAATCGTACAAGAAATATTTGACTTGTAATTTTGCTAGATCCATTCAATTTTAGTTTTAAAGATTTAATTTGTATAAGGTTTAAAATACATTAACTAATTAAACTATATATATTTAGGTTAATTGCTACATAACTTATTACTCGTCATATCATTAATTTTTACATCTTATAACAAGAATATATATAAATAATTGTAACAAGAATATAATCACGATCAAAAGTATAAAATTTGATTTACAAAACAGTGTGTATTATTATTTTAATGGTAACATTTACATTATTTTATAAGAAAAAGATTAATATAAATTTTATAGGTAGCACTTAGGAAACGGGTAGTAATGTGCTAGCATGACCGTTTTCTGATGGACGTTATGATCTGTTGTGTCATAACTCCACGCGCTTAATGATTAAACTTTACTCCACGCGCAGTACAAAGTTCACGCCTTTTAACAGAGCAGCGCGTGTCAATTAACCGCCAGCTGTGCGAATCTTTATTGACTCGTTGGACTGCTAATCCATTCGGCGTCTCGGCAAAATTCCAAATTTCGCCTCGTTCAAGTTATTTAATTATTTTATTTTTTTAAAAAAGTTATTTAATTATTTTCCTTTTCGTTTAGACTTTAATCTTTGTAATTTATTAAGTTCAAATATTATTTATTGAGAAAAAAAGGTCGTTTTTTACTCCTAAGGTGTATCGATTTTTATCTTGACCCTCAATTTCCTTGAATTGCATTTTAAATTTAGATAGACGTTGCAATTTTTATATCAAACTTAAAAATGTGTGGTAATCTTTAATTTAAATTTTAATAAGCGTTACAATTTTTACTTTTTAATATTGTTGATGCACAAATCTGGTCGAGCAAGATGAAATCGGGTCGTCAAATGCAAACTGTTTCAAGTCGCATAAATTATGTAAAGCAGGATCTCGCACCAGTGTGGCGTTGTGCCTAATACACTCTGATGCCGAAGTCAGTGCTTAATCAAGGGTGTGCCAAGCAATCTAGTTTGCATACCTAATGCAGAGGTAGATTCCTATATGTTTACTCTGATATCATTGTAAGAGTCATACATTTTAGTCGGTCGTAATCCCAAAAGGGAAAATTTTGCGCCTCGACTCAACCATAGCAAGGTCGACAAGATGTCTTCCTTTTTAGGTAGTCGGATGGGCGTCCTCAACTTAGCCTGTGGGCGAGCAGGATGTTTTTTGGCTTGCGTTGGGCGGTGCCTGAGCCCATGGGCCTCAGTGAGTTCTTCCCATATATATATATATATATATATATATATTGTTGGGATTTATGCCCTAAAGCCTCGTAAATTAATTAATTATTTAATAATTAATAATAATTTTGATTATTTTATTTGCAATATAATATTATCCATTATATGAAAAATCCAAAGTTATTAGTGTAATCTTAAACAATATGTGGTTGACATACATGAGGATCGTGTTCAAGAAATAACCTAAAGAGTCATAGTATATGAATAAGGTTGGGTGCCTTATCTTGGTAACACTATTAATACAGCCCACTTTGTAATAGTTACAAATGATTTGATCTAAATCATTCATGTAGAGACATGTGAGTGAGGGTATCTTATACAATGAGTTTGTATAAGACTGGACCACGAAATATTTAATTTCTCTTTATAAATCCGTTAATTGAGAAGATTAATATTTCATCAGGATGATCATATGCGACTCGATGTTAATCTTGAATGAGTTATGAACTCCTGCCTGTGAGAGCTTGTCCTTTGATTTGCATGGGTGAGAGTGACTTTTATAGCCGATTCAATATGCCTACCATTTTGGGGATTTGACCAAATAGGGAGCTGGGAACATAATCTCACAAGATGGAATTCACTCATTCCCATATAGGATAAGTAGATGAGTAGTTCCCTTAAGTGCTGATTTCTGGACTTGAACAATGTGGCCTTACCCTCTCACTAGCCCGAAAGAGATTTAGTTTATAATTAGATTATAAACAGATTGTTCATTAGATGATTAGTGATACTTAAGGTGCAATATGTAATTATAGGGGTAAAACGGACTTTTGACCCAGCTGTAATTACGAACAACTCGTGAAGGATCGACTTGCATGTAATGATTATATCTACGGACACAATTTGTCCTACAGTGCATAAGAGTGCAACTCTAGGTCTATAGTAGAGTGACCTATAGTTAATGAATGAAAATTAATTAATTAAAGAGTTTAATTAATTAATTTTGTATCATTAGAGCTTATAATCTGTAGGTCTATAAGGTCCCCTTGCTAGCTCATAGTAACACTAAAAGATCAATTTAGTTGAAAGAAAATTTTGAAATGTTTAAATTAATATTAATTTGAAGTATTCAAATTAATATTTAATATAAAAGAGGAAAATATATTTATTGTATTTGATACATTAAATATTAAAATTTGAAATGTTCAAATTTAATATTTAATTTGAAGTGTTCAAATTAATATTTAATATATTAGATATATTAAATATAAAAGAGAAAAGTATATTTATTGTATTTGATACATTAAATATTAAAATAATTAATGTATATTTGATATATTAAATAAAAGATATTTATAGAATTTGAATAAAATTCAAATAAATAAATATCATAGGAGATTTGAATGAGATTTAAATAAATACAAGATATATTTTAATATATTAAATATTAAAATATAATATTTTAATTATGGCAAATATTTTTCCTTGGTCACTATAAATAGAACCCTTAGGTTGAGTCATTCTTCACAACACACATCTCCTCAATAGAGAGAATTCTCTAATTCTCTCTAGACCTCTTCCTCTCCAATCCCTTGGGGATTTTCTTTCAAGAGGCTCCCACAAACTTTGGTCATGTGTTCGAGTCATAGCCATGAAGACTTTGTGGAAAAGATAAAAATCCGCCAGAATATTTTTCATAATATTATTTTTAAGGTATTTATTGCTTAACCCTTATATTTTAGTTTAATTCTAAATAAATCAAAGACGATTCCTATGCTTCTGCTGTGAGTTTAATTCGATTATTCCCTTCATATATATATATATATATATATATATATATATATATATTGGCAATAAGAAAAATAACTAATTTTAAATGGTTTAACTTGAAAAATGGCTAAACATAATAGATTTTGCAATTATGGCTAACCGAGGGGAGGGGAGAGCCAAATTAGGTGAATTAACGAGGCATTTTAAAGAATGCCCGAAAATTCTGAAACGCCCACCCAAAAACTCCTTGTCTTCCCCAACTTTTCTAGTCTAGAAAAATGCAGTATATAAGGGAGGATAGAGGTAGAACTGACAAAATAAAAATAACAAATAAGTCTAAATAAAATCTCTAACAATTTCAAATTGATTGTTAGCCTAATGTTGGGCATTAACCACTGATAAAAATGATCATTTGAAATCTGATCAATGATGGTAGTAATTTCAGAAAAATAAAGTGGTAAAAATGGTGCCCTAGATAATTTTCAGTATGCATATATTCACAATTATATTTGCAATTACATGTAGGTAGGTTTAAATATACCTTTATTTACTGTAAAATCAGAAACCCTCACCTGTAAGCTTGAGGTTATTAACATTAAAGACTTTAAAGAACATTAATTGTGACATTTGTTGCATTCACCGAGGGGGAGGGGAGGGGTCAAATCAAGTGAATTAATAGGGCAATTTGAAATGTCCAAAAACACTGAAACACCTACCCAAAAACTCCCTTTTATCTTCCTCAACCTCATGTGTTGTTGAACAATCACTGCTTCTGCCAACGATCACTATCACTGTTTATGTTGCACTCCCCAAAAGCTTCCTATCTACATCTTTTTCCATCCATTTAATCAAGGAAGGTTTTTCTTCAGGATTCTTTTCTACTTGAACGAAATGCATCTATCTTCTTATGTCTCTTGTGTGCATGGACATTCATTAATAATTGTATTTTTATTATTTGAATTCTAGGATTGTGATACATTTAGCCATTCGATAATATGGTTTAAAATAGGTATTTTGAATTCTAAAGATCCATTTTTTTAAGGATTTTTGGGAATGTCAATATTTTTAAAAATGATTCATGTATCTCACTAGTTAATAAATGATTAATTAGGATTGTTTGAAAAAGTGAAAAATCAAGTCTGATTATTGGATTTTGTTGATATTGGATTCGAATATAAATGGCAGAAAAAAAAAACAGTGACTGATATATTGAATTAAGATAAAATTAATAGATTTGTAAATAATTTGAATAGATTTCTGTATATTTGAATTGTCAAAGATGAATTGAAAATTTGGGAAAAAAAATCTTGAATTATGATAAGATTAATAAATTTGTGTAATAAGTCAAAATTTAGTTATAGAGGATTGAAATTTTTTATATATAAAAAAAAAATCTACCTGCATTTGGAAATATTGATTGTAAATATCTATATATACCAAGACATAAATGAAATAAATAATTATTCACTCTCCTCCCCTTAAAATTCGATAGCCACAAATTCGAATATTGAAAGTTTTAGCCATTTTTCAGTATCGTTATTTACTTATAGCTACCATCCACAAATTTTCTATTTTTTTTTTTCGTTTGAATAGCTATTAAAAAATATTTTTATGTACGTTTAATGAACTATAAAATGTATGCATGTTATTAAATTGATAGGATTTTAGATAAAAATGACAATAAAGCTATTTTTTATATTAAAAAATTTTCATAGATTGATTTTAATAATTTATGGAAACTAATGAATTTTCATAGATTTTCAATTTTTTTTTCGGTCAAAACTAGTGAGGAAATTACTGAAAATTGAATAGAACGTAAAAATTAGTATAAGTTTAGAGTGAAAGTTGATACACCTCACTAAATTTAGGATAAATCTACATTTTTTTCCCCTCTCTTTTTCTTCCTTGCAAACTTCTATAATATAAAAGGGTTGATTTTAATAATTTAGATGTAAAAACGTCTATATATGTATGGAGAATGTATTTTTGTTAACACAAAAAGATTAAAATAAAATATATGAAAAAGATAGTAAATATGAAAATTTAAAGACAAAGTACAACATTCAAATATCGTCATTATTATCATAAAAAGCGATTCCCCAAAATTTTGTAACTGCTCTTGGATTGAACTTTTTAAAAGATGTATCGAATATAACGTTCATCGTTCAGACTCAAACTTCTATAAAAACAGAATTCATGTGTTTCTTCTAATTTAAGCATAGAAAGTAATTGATCAAATATTATTGGATGACGTTTGAAAAAAGACATGTTTTTCATTCTTCTACTTCTATAAAAACACCATTCATGAGTTGCTTCTAATCATTTAAGTATAGAAAGTGATTGATTGAATATATTAAACTCATATTTGGAAAAAAATATTTGTAAGTGAAAGGATTTCTTCTATAAGCACTTTTTGAAGAGCCACTAATTGAATGTTTCTTTTAAAACAACTTAAAGTAATATTTAATGTTTTTAGTATTTTCAAAATCATTTCTAATCATCTAATTACTAGATTTTTTAGATGCTATTCTACGAGATAAAGAAATTAAGCTTCAAAGCCACTGATGAAATAATGGGTGAGTTTTCTTGTGTTGGCAAGGAAAATAATAAGGCAGCTCATGAATTATTTTCTTTAATTTGCAATTCGAGTCAATTTCTTCTTTTGTTAGAAATGAAAACTCTTTCAGTTATTTCTTCGTTGCCGTTGAATAGGATAATCTTCTGCATGTAATCCACGCGTGATCTTATTTATTTTAATGAAGTTAACGTTTCTACAAAATAAATTGATTAAAGAAACATTTTCTTTGTATTTAAAGGGATAGACACAAATAACTAACACAAAGTTACCATTAAAAGTTTATTTTTATAATTTAACTATAATATATGTATTTAATATTTACAATATAACTTACTTTAGATCTCTAGGTATAAATTTCATATCTATTTAGCTTTAATATAATTACAACTTTTTTAGGCTAATGCCAAAGTGAGCATAGCTCAGCAGTAACTGACATGTACTTTCGCCTCATGGTCGAGAGTAAATATCTAAATCAATGGAGCTATCAGCTAAGTTCAGGTTGACAGTCATGGTAGTTATTTATGCAAATATTTTATATTGATTATATAAATTGTCAATCGCTTAGCGGGTTAATTACTATGAATTGGTTGATTGATTTTTACTTTTATTTATTTTCATTTATTGTTATTATTATCATTTACAATAATGTGATTTAATAGATATTCAATTATTGTGCCTTGGAAGTTTGATATTTAATTATTATTTGAAAGAGAAAGATACTCACATATATTTCAAGCCATCAATTATAAATAATAATAATAATAATAATAATAATAATAATAAAGCCATCCAAGTTGTTGATGTCGAATTCTGGTCTGCAAGTTTGATAGGACCTAGGGGAATGTCGAGCTGTAATTGGGGTGACCTGCAAGAGAATAATTCACATGTATGCCCAATACACTCCGATGCTTAAGTCAGTGACGTAGTCGAAATAATCAGGAGCTGAGCACAGGTTAGGTTGTCCACCTTTATGTGGAGGTGGACCCCTGTATTTATATTGCTTTTTCTCGATATAGTTGTCGTATTTGTGCGATGGGACTGGTACCCACTTTGGGTGGTGCTCGGTCGTCCTTCTTGGTCTGTGTGTTTGATGGGCCTAGATCTTTTCTGGACCACGTTCTTGACGGGCTCGGGTAGGTTTGAACCCATGGGTCGTTCTTAGGTCAGCCCATAACACAAGTAATTTATTTTTTTTAAAGTCTAAATAATTTAATTATAACTATGGTGCTTGTGTATATATATATATGAAACAATATAATTTGAAACCCTCAAACTATCGTTTTTCTATTTCTAAAAGTGAATATTCAAATTTCAACTTTAGAAAACATGTTATAGCATTTGTTTTATATTTCTCATAATAAACATTTTTTAAATTATGCTTTGAACTCCAATATATCATTATTAAAAATAATTAAAACTTATTTTATACATAATTTGTATATAAAATATACAATTTTTTTAGAATGTAAAAAAAAATTAATTTAATAGAATTTATATTTCTAAAACTTATTTTATATATATTAAATATACAAATTTTTTAGAATGTACATACTGCTATTAATACCAAAAAATTTCCATGAAGAATCAGGCAAAGAAACAATATCAAATTTATAGTGGGGGTCTATTTGATCATAAAATTTCATTTTTAGTTTAACAAGATAATTTTTATCATAAGCTTTTAATTTTACCAAATTAAATTCTAAATTTGAAAAAATGATGCAATTAATATCTCATCAAAATTAAATTAGAAAATTGTTCACAAATTAACCCATATTAAAAAAAAAAATTTTAAAACTCACAAATTCAACAACAAAAAACTTTATATGGAATCTAACATAACCAAAATACCTACTACTCATTACCCACAAAAAAAAGTTTTGGACAACTACAATAACGTTCATAATTAGTCGCAACTTTCAAAAGAAAAATTGAAAGTTAACTAATTGAGGGTGGTAATTTTCCTTCTTATTCAAGTTAATTCAATTTAATACCGTTGAAAGTTTAAGATTAAAATTTACACACAAAATTAAATTTAAATTCTCATTCTACTTGTAACTTTGTTAAAGGACAAATGTTAAAACATCATTCCAGTCCTTATACTTTGGGTCTAATTTCATTTTAGTCTTTTTGTATTTTTAAATGTCCAAATTTGGTCCATATACTATCAATAAATCTTAAAATTAGTACTTATTATTAGTTTGAAGTTAACTTTATTATCAAAACCAGTAAAATAAAATAAAATAGCACAAATTCTAAAGTATAATGACTAAAATAGAACAAATTCTAAAGTACAGAGACCGAAATAATATTTTAACTCGGGATTAAAAAACAAAAAGTGTTCAAAGTTAAATTGAAACCACAAATATAAAATAAGTTTCATGAGATTCTAATCTCTTTGAAAGTTGGAGGAGCAAATGTAGGCGTGATGGAAGGTGAATAACCAACTAATTTCTTGAAAAATTTGACTTTTTAGCCCCCAATTATTTTGGAGTTAATTTATGCTTCTATTCATCAATCTTTGTGTTTCACAAGTCGACATTGATTTTTTTTTTTTTGGGAGAATTTCATTTTAACTTTGGTTTTAATTTTATCAAGGTAAGTTTCACACTTAAGTGGTAAAATTAATGTAGAAAGTGTTTGTCACACTAGGTGAATTTATATAGTTTAGAGTCGAGGAATCGACCTTATAAGTTTTATAAGTTTGATCTGAGAGTTCTCTTTTGAACTCTCACCTTTCGATCGAACTAGACTACTACACAATAATTTTTATAAATCTACAAACTTGCAAATCAAATACAAGATGTAAACTTTTAAAAAAAAATTCTTCTATATAATATACAAACTCAAAACTTCTCAACTTGAAATCCATGAGTCAATCATGTGCAATAGCATTCTTGTAAAGTTCTAAGCACTCGCCAATATGAGCATAGCTCAACTGGTTAAAAAATATACTTTCGATCAAAAAGTCAAATGTTTGAATCTCTCATTTTCATATGTTGTTGAACTCTCTCTCTCAAAAAAGAAAAAAAGAGTTCATAAGCATTCTTCAAATTTGGTATTAGCCCTAACAAGAGCTTAAAAAACACGTTAATGTGTGAGAGCAGTAAATGTTTATGATCTTCCAATTCCAAATGGATTTATTATTCCCACGCACTATGTTAAATTTCTCATCAAATCGCTTTGGATTCTACCAAGAAAAAAGTTATTACTAAAAGTTGTATCTAATTAAAAATTGACATTGCTACTCTAAGTTAAATTTTCATTACTCATGTCTTACTATTAGAAGAAAGTGAATTAAAGGGCCATGTTTCAAACTATTTTCAAATTCTAGAAGTAGAAATGTTGCTTTTTAAAAAAAAAAAAAATTATGAGGTCAACAATATGTAGAGTGAAGGATTCAAACCTCTGATCTCTTAGTCAAGGAAATATGTTTTATGTCAATTGAGTGATGTAACATGTTTTATGCCAGTTGAGTGATGTTCATGTTGGTTGTTTCAAAATTTTAGAGCTTGTTTGGAAGACTCTTTCTATAAATTTTTTTTCTTCCTTTTATTTTATAAATTATAATCGATTAACTTTTAAAGGTTAAAGAAGGTAGTTTATATGAAACATGAAACTATGGATTATTCTTAAGTCTATGACAAGAACTAACTTCTATTATTTTTAAAGTAGATGATTAGTAGATCATTAATAAAAACAAATGAAATGAGAAACTCAAAACAAAAGCAATTTCTAAAAGTCATGCTAGAGCCTAGACATGTTCAATTAAACTTTATTCTAAAAAGCATAACAATTGATTTGAAAACAGAATACTAACTCAAGCAAGTATTGTCTACACGGGTATAAATTCAATGAATATAACATTTATTATCATTTTAAATATTGATGATTTGATCTCTAATTTTAAAATTGTTGAACTAAAAAAAACTCAAACAAACATAAAAGATTTAAAATACAAATGCTCTTCAAATTTTAAATATTAAAAATTATATTCTCTAAAAAACAATTTGAAACCAAAATTTAATTTTGATCAATGTATGCCTATAATACCAAAAGAAAATAAAAGATAAAGAAGTTTAAGTAACAAATTTAGTCAATACACTTTGGTGCTTGTATCTAGTTAATATTCACTTTAAAATTTTCAATTACATCTCCAGACTTTTAATTAGTATTTTTTTTTTTTTTTGATATTCTTGCATGTTTAGGTTAGTTTACATGCAGGGTAATTTTGACTAATCTTATAAGACAATCGTCTGATAATACAATATTTAGTTGTCAAGAAACTTGTGAGCTTTTAATATACTAGATAGGTGTCTATCATGAGATTTGAACCAATTCTCTCAAAATCCTATACTTTAGGCCCCGTTTGATAACCATTTGGTTTTTGGTTTTTAGTTTTTGAAAATTAAGCCTATAAATACCACTCTCATCCATGAATTTACTTATTTTGTTATCTACCTTTTACCTATGTTTTTAAAAACCAAGCCATGTTTTGAAAACTAAAAAAATTAGTTTTCAAAAACTTGTTTTTGTTTTTAGAATTTAGCTAAGAATTCAAATGCTTTCTTAAGGGAGATGAAAACCATTGTTGAGAAATTGAGAGAAAACAAAGCTTAATTTTCAAAAATCAAAAATCAAAAATCAAATGGTTATCAAACGGGGCCTTAGGTTTCAAATGCCATAAACTTTCAATTTTGATTCTAGGTTAAATAATAAAAAAATACTCCTGAACTTTGCAATTTGTTTAAAAATACCTTTATTCTTTCGAAAGTGCAATATTACCCTTGACCTTTCATAAATATTTCAAAACTACATTTGAAGTAGAAAATCCATTAGAATATTGGACGAAAAGTCGATGTGGCATAATGCTTTTCTTTCAGACTTAATTTAGGCAAGCATCTAAGTCACCGCCACGTCATTCTAGGTCACCGTCATGTTGATTTTCCTTCCAACATATTCTAACAAATTTCTACTCTAAGGATAGTTTTGAAAAGTTTATGAAAAATCAAAGATAGTATTGCAACTTTTAAAAGAATATAGGATTTATGAAACAAAGGCAAAAGTTCAAGGATATATATATATTTTTTATAATTTAGCCTTGATTCTATTATGTACCTCCCTCTAACACAATCAACCAAATACCAACATGACACATTGATTAGACGAATAAATTATGCTTCAATACCACAAGGAAGAAGAAAACAAGCCAACTAGATAAAGATATAAGTAATAAAAAGTTATAAAATCATAAAATTAAGGCCTCATTTGATAACCATTTGGTTTTTGAAAATTGTCCTTATTTTCTCACAATTTTTCTACAATTGTTTTCATCCTTTCTACAAATGGTTTCCATATTTCTTATGAAACATTTGATTTTCTAACCAAATTCCAAAAATAAAAACTACTTTTTCTAGTTTTCAAAAAATGGCTTAGTTTTTGAAAACATATGTAAAAAGTACCTAAGAAAATATGAAAAATTCATAGGCGAAAGTAATATTTATAAGCTTAATTTTTAAAAATAAAAAATCAAAAACTAAGGTTCCGTTTGATAACCATTTGGTTTTTTGTTTTTGAAAATTAAGCTTGTTTTTTTTTCCCAATTTTCTACAATAGTTTTCATCACTCGTAAGGAAACATTTGAATTCTTAGCCAAATTCAAAAAACAAAAACAAGTTTTTAAAAATTATTATTTTTTAGTTTTCAAAAACTTTTTTTTATTTTTTAAATTTGGCTAAATATTCAAATATCTTCTTAAATGATAGAAAAATCATCGTAGATAAAATGAGAGAAAATAAGTTTAATTTTTAAAAATTAAATAATTATCAAATGAAGTCTAAATATTTATCTAAGGGTGGTAAATTAGAGAGATGGAAAAAGGAAAGAAAAACCAAAATGGGCACTCACTACGAAGATACGGGCAGCCTCGCGTGGATGTCTTGTACTCAATTCATTTCATTTTCATTCTTCAGTTTCTCTCTCTACAGCTCAATTATAGCAAGGCACGTGACCAACGCCACGTGACATACACAGTCAGCTTTCTCTCTCTAGAACTAGGAGCAACGTGGCCAGCTGTAACTGTAAGAGCGCAGGAGGGGTATTTTCGTAAATTCAAGACTTTTAAGGGTACTTTGACCAAAAAGAAAAAGAAGAACCAATGCGATCCCATGCATGAGCCCAGCCTTTGCCAGTGCCCTACACGTTCTCTTCTCATTTCAACATCAATATCAATTTGGGGGCATCCTCTCTATTTCTATCAAAAAAATAAAAATAAAAATAAAAAAGTTATTTTTTTACTTTAAAATCCTATTTTTAATTTTAAAATTTCTCTATTTTAGCTCTCGTTCAATAACCATTTGATTTTTAAAAATTATACTTATAAATATTACTTCTATCTATGCATTTCTTTATTTTGTTATTTATTTTTTTACATATGTTTTCAAAAACCAATCCAAGTTTTGTAAATTAAAAAAAAAATAATTTTCAAAAACTTATTTTTATTTTTGGAATTTGGCTAAGAATTCAAATGTAGAGAAATGATGGAAAAACAAGCATGATTTTCAAAAACCAAAAATCAAATGATTATCAAATGAGATCTTAGTCTTTGAATTTTTAGATTTGTTTCATTTATACCTTGAATTTTCAAAATGTTAAATCTTAGTTTTTTTTTAAAGTTTAGTGACATGTACCAACAAAGATTTGAACCTCCGACTTTTTGATTGATGGTATAAATATCTTAACCAGTTGAATGATCTTTAAGTTGACAGTCTAATATTAGTTCTTGAACTTCAAAAAAAAAATCATATATTTGTCATTATTTTAAGTATGTATTTTTAAGTATGTGTATTAATGTGCTATGTATTAGAGCATATAGGTTTGAGTAAACAGATAGTAGGGTGTCAAAATAATAACAATAACTAAGGTCTTGTGTGATAACCATTCTATTTTTAGTTTTCTGATTTTAAAAATTGTCTACTTCCTCTCAATTCCTATAGCATGTTTTCACCATTCTTGCAAACACATTTGATTACCTAAACACTATTTTAGGTAAAAAATAGTGTTTAGTTATAAGCTTAATTTTTAAAAATAAAAAATAAAAAATAAAATGATTATCTAAAGGAACCTAAAATAATTATTTTTTAAAAAAATTTGTAGGAACTAAAATAAATATTTTAAAAGTTAAGGGTTAAAATAGATTTTTTAGTTGGGAGGTCAAAATAGTTTTAGTTAAAGTTGATGGAACAAAATGAGATTTAAAGTTACTATTTATTTTTAAAAATGAAAAAGAAATATTAAAAAAATGGCTCAGCAGAGCCCTCAGGAAGGGGTCATGTTCCTCTGAGCTGGCCCTTCTCTTAAATTTTTATAATATTTATTTATTTTCTCTTTTTCTCTCTCATTGGTATTTGCTAACTTCCAAACAGCAACCTTTTGAGCTTAAAGATTGGTTGTGTTCTTGCCAAGAATATCATACAATACAACACCTTGCTGCCTTTGCCTTCTTTCTTGCTCTTATTTTATCACACTTTCTTTTTTACTCACTTTTTTTTTAAATGAAAAACTATTGCTTGTGAAATTGGCATGCTTAGTGTTATGTTTTTTAAAATAACACTAAAGGTATCTTTTGGGAGTTATTTTGATTATAGTAAAAATATTTAAAGTCACAAGGGTATGTCATAGATTAGAAATGTTAGAAGGTTTAAGTACTTTGGTTTATAATAATCTATTTGTGGCGGGCCACACGTAAATGGTTTGCTTTGCCTTTAGTCTAGGAAAGTGCGAATCTTAAGTTTGATGCTGCATTTTGGACCGTTTGATTTGTACGTGTATGTGACTTGTAGTTATGAATAGTGAAATTTAGTGTCTATACTTTAATGTAGACTTAGAATATGGTGATGATTTAATTTGGAATGATAAGACTTATTCATATTAGTAGAATTCTAGCATATTGATTCTATGTATGGATCAAGAGATTTTCTCTCTTACTGGTTAGAGATAGAAGAATTTTAGGCCATGTTTGATAACTATTTAGTTTTTGAAAATTAAGCTTATAAATGTTACAAAAATTAACTTATTTTTGTTTTTGGAATTTGTTTAGAAACTCAAATGTTTCCTCAAGAAAGATGGAAACTATTGTAGAGAAAATGAAAACCATTGTAGATAAATTATGAAAAAACAAGCACAATTTTAAAAAATCAAATAGTTATCAAATGGGGCATTAGTTTTCTATTTATGATAGGACTCGACGAGCGCCTAAAGTGGATTCATATGATCCATCTTCCTTAGGGTCCATTCTATACAACTTCCCTTAGGAAGTTAGTTACTTGTATATTTGAATTTGGAAAGAAACAAAATTCTTTTTCTATTAATTCTCTTCAACTTTATACTTTTATTGAAATTTCTATTAGCCTAAAAAGTATGGTTTTTCTAATACAAGTTTAATCTCAAACCTTAGTGTAAAATAATAATACAAACTAATGATTCTTCTACTTGTGACAATATTGTTTTAAAAAATAACTCAACTAACAAAGATAAATCAATTGAAAGAAACATAACTTAAAAACTCATTGAATATTAAGAAGATATATTCCTAAGAACAAATTTTCACCTTTGAGAGTAGGTATTAATAGTTTTACTTTTAAGTTATTAATTCTTTAAAGGAAACATAAAAATATTTCCTATTTTTGAAGGAATAATTTAGCAGGTACTTGGAAATAGGAGTTTCAATTTAATTTTTGACGTGGCCCATTTTAATACTTAAAAATATTATGGTTTTAAAAATGGATGGAATATTTATTAAATACAATGAGACACTGATAGAATAGTATAGTATATCGCATGTGGCAAGTACTACGTAGGAACTTGGTTATGCTATAGCCTTTCTCGCAAATAGTCAATTATACTTTCCTAAAAATTGTAAAAAACAAGATACAAAACCATGACAAAATTTCCAAATTCTTTTTTGTTTGGTTTATCGTAAAAATCTATAACATCAATATAGTACTTATGCATTTAGAAAATTCATTTTATATTTATAGATACATACATACTAATATTCTTATCATTATGCAAGAGTAACATAAATCTCATTCAAAGGACATTATAAATTTATAAGCAACAAATCAAGTCCATCTTTTCTTATTCAATTAAAACAACACATTAAAATTAGACTTGTCAAATTTCCACATCATTAAAACAAAATGTCACTTCAATAAATAACTTGTCACTTTACACTTTTGCTGCTACTACTCATTAATGATAGGAACACTTGTGAAGCTTCCACCAATGAATAAAACACAATAATAAAATTTCTTTAAAAATAAGGTTGAAGCATTTAAAGGGAGAAAAGTAAGATGGTATTGAGAAAAAAATAAATCAAAATATATGATAGTTCTAAAACTGTTATAAAGAAAATGATAATTTTAAACCCATTTGTAAAACTGTATTACTTTTCATCCATGTGAGAAATCGTCCTTTTAAAAGACGATATTTTTGGGATCTGATGAAGCATGTTGTCAAAGAAGACGAAGGATCATTTTTTTTTTTTTTGATATTCGAGATGTTTAGACCAGCTTGATTATTTGGCAAAGAAGACAATTTCATTTAATTTTCTCTACTTGTGCAAATGCAATTATATTTATGCCCTAGAAATCGTATCTTGAAGACATTATTTTGCACATAACTTGTCATATCACCAAAAATATCATATTCTTCAAAATACTTGAAAAGAAGAAAACAAGCCCATTTTTTATAATTAGTTTATATATATATATATATAAAGCTTAAAAGAGATGAAATCAAAGAGGCATAAAAGTGTTAATTTGGGGAGAGGAAGAAGAAAGGGTTACCCCAAAACCAGCTGTGGGATTCATGAATTCCGTACCAAACACCCAACCAAGAGGGTCTGTGGAATGCGTTGTCCCAATTGGACGACCTAAGTGGATTGACAGATGGGAGATCTCCACTGTGCTTTCCTTTTAATGGAAAACACATTAAAAAACACACACACAACCATATAAACAGAAAGAGAAGGTTAAAATACAATTTTAGTCCTACTTTAGATTTCATTTTATTTTAGTCAATGTACTTTCAATAAAGCTTAAAATTAGCTCCTACCATTAGTTTGAAGTTAACTTTTATTGAACAATAAAAACAATACGAACGTATTTTCAAAATTTATAAAATGAAGGTTAATAGATACTAATTTTTTCTTTTTTTATAAAAATTAACAATAAACTAACAATAAGGACCAATTTTAAACTTTATTGAAAGTACATACACTAAAATTGAACATTTGAAGTACCTGGACCAAAATGATATGTTAACACGAAAGAAGAATAGAAGGGTGTACCACTATAATGTTTCTCTGACCAGTCAGTCCAGTTTGTGATCTCACATCACGTGCTACTAACGTGACTTCTAGCATGCTAATGGTGGTGTATGTCCACCACGTGCTCCTGCTTCTTGTACAATTAATAGTCACCATGCTTAAACAATTGACTCTCACAGAATTATATCATCATTCCACCTTCATTTAGCAAATCCCCTCAATTTTCTAACTGAAACTCAATGTTCTCTAAATGATTCTCTAACTAATGTACTCATAAAAGTATAATCACACATCTAACGGTAATCTATACTTTTTCTTTTTGAATTCAATAACATGTGAGGTGAGAGGATTCGAACCTCTAACCTCTTGGTCGAGGGTATATGCTTTAACTAACTAGTTAAGCTATGCTCAAGTTGGCATGTAAATCTATACGAGCAAATATTTCATTTTAAATGGAAAGTTTCTTGGGCCAAAATCTCTCGTTCATAACATAACCCAAGGGAATAGAAATGGTCAAAGTCAGAAACAAACTAGTTTAAGAACCAAGTTGAACCAAAAAAATGTATATATAAAGCCTTAAGAATCAAATCACAGCTCATCTTATAGTTAAGAGGAACTGAAGCATAATATGATCTCACCATGTTCTTTCAAAGATGGAGGATTGCTGAGCTGCTTTGATTGCTTTGTTTTCCTTTCTTTGATATTTGTTGGGGTTGGGGGAGCCGAGCAAGATGCTTGTTAAGAAGATTGCAGTGCCCACAACGCCGTGTCTCTCTCACCAAGTCAAAGAAACTTAAAGTTGGCCTACAGTCAGATTGTAGTACAGCACTTTGATGCAAAAATCAACCAACAGAATAAATAGGCATTATGGAATCTGTTCTTTAAAGATTTGTATGAGTAGAGACAGAGAGAGAGAGAAGCCAAATTCATGGTAAAGGGAGAGAGGGTATATGTATCACTTTCTTAATCATTCGAAACCAAAAGAAACAGAAGTGGGAAAGAGAATAATATTTTCAGTTTCCAAATTACCAAAGCGACTATACTAAATTGAAGGTCCCAAATTTACAATAACTTTAGCTGACGAGAGCATCAATAAAATCGAAGCCCACCTTAAAGCCCAAACCAAAATCAAATCCAGAACCAACACAGAAACCCCAGAAATATATATAAAAATATATATATAATATCATCATTTCATAATAAATTAGCCAAATCGATTGTAAAGATGCTATGTAGGTGTTGAACGCTTCTACCAGCCTCAGATTTCAGGCAATCCAAGTGGAAATGCAGGAGACTCCTACTCATTATTCTGCATTGAAGGAATAATCAAATGCTGTCCCTGCAAAACATAGGATGTTGAAAAATCACCGAGTCAGCCAAAATATCATCAAAATCCCACTCTAACCTCTACAACTCAATAATACAGTAGACTACATGTGTGTGTATATATGCTAGCATTATTTTAATTAAGATTATTCATCAGACAACATATCTAACCTCCACAGTATATCATAATTTTTTAAAGAAACAAATATATAAAGAAGCTATATATTTGTACATATTTACATGCACAATCACATGCATATCTCAATAGCACTAAGACTCATTCCACAAAGAATTCTTAAAAGAAACTGCTTGTATAGACTTGCACAGATCATATTAAGAAAACCAAAAACAGGCGCTCACTCCCATAATAATTTCAGCAAATCTATCAATTCTCCCAAAACCAATACGAGCAGGATGCAAAGAAATTTCTTCCATGCATTTTTTTAAGGAAAAAACTGTGCTGACACGGTATGTACAGGAGGAGGGAAAAGAGCGAATTTGAGATTGACCTGATAATAAAAGTCATCTGTTTATTTCTCAGACTCTAATGTATCAAAAAGCAAAAATTCAAACAGCCAAGTTAAAATAAACATTTGAGTTTCCCTCACGTAAACACCACAGACTGCATAAAGAATTCACCTTAGTAATTAAAACCAGCAAAAGACAGTCCATGGTCATAAACTACTAGTGTAAAGGCAACTCGGGAAAGGTTAAGGTATAGATCATCAGATCAAATAAAAGAATAAATTGACAATCTACTACATGATTACTCAATTTCAAAGAACTTGTCGAAGATTAGATGGGCCTTGAAAAGCTAAGAATCAAAACCCACTAAATTTCCATATTTTAACACTTCTTTTCATTCTAGCCCATTTTGATACATCTACAGACTTCCGCCTATTTTATCAAGAGACTATTGGGCTGACCCCATAATTTTTCATACCAAAAAAGGGTACTCATAAGACATTTGTTCATGTATGCCGCCATGTAGAAGATTTGTACTCATAACCTTTAGGATACCCTGGTTCTTCGAACTACCAAGCTCAAAATTAGCAAAGGCAGATTATGTCATCATAAATTCATAATCACTGCATCAATGAGAGATCAAATTAAAAATTGATTAGCCAAGCAAGTTCTTTGACTCCATGGTAAAAAGAAATTGAAAGTGGGTAAGGAAAGAAAAGTTCCCTAAGGCTGGTTCCAGAGGCAGAGTTCAATTTGGACATCTGAGACCTGTCACAAACTAATTGATACAACAGAAAGCGCTCTTCACTTAATAATGTTTTAGTAAGGTTGGCGTATATTTTTTCCAATCATTTGTTAGGCTTGTGCCCAAATATAGCCTGTAAGAATGGAGGTTTGGAAGACTTATAGGGAGCCCTTGCTTTCATGGGGAAAGGGAGGACTCTAGGTTGATAGGAGTTCGATCTGCCATTCCCATGATCTATGCATGATTGAGAGATTAAGATGTTTTTTCACCATGCATTTGATGATCATATGAGGAACAAGTAACAACCATAACGTGGTTAGCTGCTCCTAATAATTTATCCTCTTTATAGAGGCCTCTAATTAAAGTCTTGCAACTGATATATTTGGAATGAATTTAGGGATTTAATCCATATTCCGTTTGTATTTTCATTTTGCTAAATTGGAAGTCAAATTTTACAACAAAATAAAACAAAAACACTAATGCCAAATTATTCAAAACTATACATTTAACCATCACTACAGAATCAAAGTTACACAACCGCCACAACATGAAAATCTTCTTGGCCTTATTAAAAGATTTAATATCCTTGCATAAAGAAGAAATTATAACATGACCAACTACAGGGGAAAATATCTTGCATCGTTATTTTATTTCAACTACAAATCTATAGGACAGGTAAACAGGTATATCCTCCTATTCTACTAGGACAAATAGCGAGGAGAATAGTACAATTAAAGTTATTTGTACATATCTTCTAGACAAGCAAACGTTATATGGAAAAATAAAAGGTAGGATATATATATGAGGGGAAGAGAAGAAACGGGTCCATCTCCTAAGCAACACTCAACAATTAAAGACAATACTGGTAATAGTAAAAAGCTAATAATAACCATAAATTTCAATCCAATTATTAGCAATAAAAAGGAGGGTATTCCTGAATAGCGTGTTGACAAGTTGAGAGAAGAGAGATTATTACTTGAGTGTTAATGTAGGTCAATGCTCCCGGCTGCATGTATTGCTGCACATATTTACACCAGATGTTAAGAAATGATTACATGATAAAGAAAGAAAATTTCAATTCACGTTGCCATGAAAATAAAAAGAAATTCTCTGTAAACCAAGATTCTACAGAAAGTAACTAAACCTGGGAATTTTGACCAGGCAAGGCTCCAACTGCATCTCTTTTAGCAGACTCGTCACCACCCCTAGAAGATCCTTTAGCATCACACTGGAAAAGTTTACATTTAACCAAAAAAAGCTCAGCCCATACTTTTCTCTCAAAGAAAGCTTGGGTTAGAGGGGGGTGGGGGTACAATAAACCAGTAGAATACTAGGTTTAAGAGCTGGTTTCAATTACCTCCAACTGAAGCAAGACCATTGCCCCCACCGAAAAAAGGTAAGAAAAAAAGAAAACAAATGTGAGCACATCATAGTGGTGAGATCAAACAAATTAAATAGCGTCATTAAAAAAAAGCAGAACAAATTTAATTCAAAATGTCAGGATATTATATAAGCATCTCCTGATCAACGGAGGAAAGTTTTAACCACTCAACCACCAGCTGAAGCACTCTCAAATCTCATGGACGTCTATAACAATCCGCATCAGTGACATTCGTGCATAATTATTAAGTCCACATATGAGGTGCACGTAAATAGAAAAGCATGTAGAAGCTAAAAATAAGAAACAATTTTACCTCTCTGTACCTAGTAAGGTACGACTTAAGCGGATCAATATAATCCTCGAAACCCAACGTCGCCATCGCCCAAAGCAAATCATCGCCATTAATAGTCTTCCTCTTCTCCTTCTGGCACTTATCACTCGCCCTACACACAAAAACAAAACGAATTACATCCAATCCAATCAAATCCAACACTCAAAACACCAAAAAAATAATAATAAATAAATAAATCACGATCCAAAAAAAAAAAAAAAAAAAAAACAGATCATGAGAAACGCAACTCGCTAGTGATGAAACTAATGAATTCGGAGACGCATTCCTGGACGGTATCCTTAGCGTCCTTAGCGATCTTGCCATTAGCAGGCAAGGCCTTCTTCATGATCCGACTGATGTTAGCGATCGGGAGGTAGCGGTCCTGCTCGCGAACGCCGCCGGTGTTGGGGCTCTGCTCGCCGCCGCTCTCGTGGCTGCCGCCGGCGGGACTGGTGGGAGGCTCCGCCATGTGAGGGAGATCCTGAATCAAGAAGAAGAGTAAAAAAACAGTGAGAATGAAAACGTACGTGGAACCCTAAGTCTGGCATGGAAGGGGGAATTGAAAGAGAAGAGAGTACCTGGAAGAGAGAAGAGGGAAAGCGGAGAAAGATGGAGAATTTGTATTTGGCGCGCTGAGGGAGAGAGAAAGAGAAAGGAGAATGGGGATTGGTCGAATTTTGTTTTTAAGACAGAATGAAGATCGGACGCTGGAGAAGAAGAGACTGAAGAAGGGAAGAGAAGAAAGAAGGTTTTGATTTCTATTTATTTATTTTTTTTCCTTCTTTTTTTTTTTTTTTGGTTTCTTTGGCTTCTTTCTTATCACAGCCGTTGGGTCCACTTTTTACTAATTTTGGAATCGAAATTTCAATTCTCTAAACCTAATACCCAAATTAGTGAATTTATTCACTTAATTTTATTATTAGGATTTGGGAATATTTTTGGAAGGGATATAAGATATTAAATATTTGAGATGTTCAGTTTTTCTTTAACAATATAATGTTACTAATATGGAAGGAAAGGTGTTTGCAATGTTTCTAAAATATTTTGTTAATATGAACCTAGTTCAACTGGTTAAGTATCTAATATCTCTTTATTGGATTTTAAATCTAAGGTTAAATTATATAAGATACCTCCAAACTTTGTGAAAGTATGAGAATTTTCATTTTAACCCTTAAATTGCTTGAAAAATACATTTGGAGAGTTTTTTTTTTATATTTTAATTACAATGAAGAACAAAAATTGAAAGGTGTATGTGACATAATTTACAACTCAATTTCAACTATATAGAAAATTAATATCATTGTTACGATTCATAAACATCATTTACAACATTATTCACATTTTCAATTTTCTCACATTAGCTGTCATGTCAATTTATGTGAATGATGTTGTCAATAATGTCAGTATGTCTTCCAATTTTTACACATAAGTTGTTGCATTAATCATTTATCATTTCTACGAAGAAAAAAAAAACTCTTCAAAGAGTATATATATATTTCAAACAATTTAAAAGTTCAAAGGTTAAAATGAAACATTTCAAAGTCTAGAACATATTGTTTATAGGAGTATTTTGTATAATTTAACCTAAATTTGAACCATTTTGTATAATTTAACCTAAATTTGAACCATTCCCGTTATATATAACGTATCATGTGTACTATTGCACAAGAATAGTAATTATTATAATAATAAACTATGTTTTTATTTGTTATTATTATCTATTTTAGTACAACTTCACGAGAAATATATGCATTCATTGGTGAGTTATGCTTATGCTGGTTTTTTTTTTTAAAAAAAAAAAAAAAAAAAGATCAACATATAAGTGTAGAGATTCAAACCTCTAACCTTTTGGTTGATATGTCTTAACTAATTGAACTATACTAAAGTCGACTAATGCTCGTGTTTGCTATGTTTTTATTTTTAGACTATTATAAATATTATAGGTCTCTTTTAAAAGTTTTGTCATGGTGTCCAACTTTATTTAATTAATAAGTTAGGTATAAAACTTAATGATGAGTAATTAATCCATTTAATACTTGAAAGTAGTATAAACTACTTTTTAATTAAATTATTGTTATTAAGTAAAGCTAAACTAATGGTTCCAATAGCATATTGTTTAATAAATTACTCCATACTCAATCTATATGGATTTTTTTCTGTGTAGACTTAGGATATCAATGTCTAATAGTAACCTAAGTTTATGAGGCTCATTTTCTCTCGTTATAAATGTCTCTTGTTATTAGTTGTATATGTCACTAAAATGTCAACTTTAGCATATTTCATCAATTAGACATCTCTATCTCTTTTAAAAGGTTGTAGGTTTGAATATTTAATACTATTTTTAAAGAAAAACTTTATCCCTACTATAAATGGTGTGTTAAAAGGTAATATTATCCTTTTGACACTTTGAAAATATTTCTTAAAAGGTTTATGATATTGGGTTACAAATCAAATAACTTTCTTTTAAAAAAAATGGTAAATACTTAACAATTTAAGATCATGATCCTCATAAGGCCCTAAAGGCCAGCCCAAACTTGATGCAAAAGTTGAAGTGAGGGTGAGACTTATACTTCCAATCTAAACGTTACTAATGTCTTAATTAATTGAACTAGACTCATGTTGAATATTATAAGATTTTGAAAATAGCTCGACAAAAAGATCAAAGGTAAAGAGGCAAAGCATGAGGAGAATCTAGAAATCAAATATTTAGAAGTTTTAATCATTTTTCAATTTGAAATATGACCAGCTTCATATATTTCTATGGTCAACTTGACTAGACCAATTTTAGGTTGACTGATGACAAGTCCATTGGGTTGGTCTATTGAGCTAAACCCAAAAAGTTTGACCTATCATTCAATCTAAAAGTATAATATGGTTAACGATTATAGAAATAATATTTAAATTCTATTATAGTCACTAAGCTTTTATATATTTTTTATTTTAATCCTCTTCTAAATATTTTATTTTAATCTATGAACTTAGAATAAAATTTTATTTATCTCTACCTTTAATTCTTTAAAATTAATTGTCAACATAAACATAGCTCAACAGTTAAGACATCTACTTATTCTCTTAAAATTCGAGGTTCAAATCCCCACCTTCGCATTTGTTGTACTAAAAAAAATTATTAAACATTTAATAGAAACATGATATAGGTATAATCGTTGTTCATTTACCTAAGTGATAATTATCTATATAGATAAGTATTTGAAATCACATATAATAGGTTAAGTGTTAGATTTCTAATGGGTTTGAGTTCTTAAACAATAAGAAGTAAGTCTTTTTTTATGTACAAGTTAAAGATTAAAGTCAAACTTTCAAAAATAAGATGTTTGTGAAATTTAAAAGTTAAGGGACTAAAATAAAATAATACGATACTAAAGTTTTAAAGTTTATAGAAACAAGAGTTCAACCTAAGAAATAATTATCAAAATCAAGCTACTTGTAGGATCCTAAACAGATACGCATGAATCCATACATTATTTCTCTTTTTGTTTTTCTCAAGTCCTAATTCCAGCATACCCCTCTTACTTTGTAGATAATTTTATTTACAATTTACAAATACATATCTATACTTAAATGCAGATAATTCACCATATTTTAATCTACAAGAGTTGTTCATAGCACCTTTTATATGAAGTAACCGATCGGGGATCCTTCTGCAAGAGCTTTCTCCATTATCTCTCTCTGCTCCAAATACAATAAGAGAAATTATCTGTGTGGGTTATTTCACAGATCGAAATCGAAAGAGTGTTTGGCTCAGGTTAAGTTTATGCCATTAAGGAATTAAAGAAGCCAAACATATTGAATACGCAACTGGAAATTTAGAGCTAGCAGGGAAATTGTTTGACCTGGATTGTGCTTGTGATCATTCCAGGAGCATCCTGTATTAATCAGAGAAGAATTCAGTGACGAATAAAGTGAAAGCATATTACTCAAAGTCATAGGAAAGGAAGTTTGTTTTCAAAGCATTGAAACTTTTATGCACCTTAAACGACTTCTTATTCCATGATATATCACACCACGTTTTCGAGTCGAGCGAGTCCCATATGCTAGGGATGCAAATAGTTTTCACGTGCTCCAAGATTCTTAAGCTATCTGCCAAACATGTAGAATTCAAATTCCCTCCAGTATATGAAGTAAAATTGCACATATTTTACAGATAACGATGTTTCTACAGTTCAAAAGATACGTGAAATGGTTATGTTGAAGTCGTTGCAGGAGAAACAATGGATGAACTTCTAGAGGAAAACAAAACCAGTAACAAGAAGCCTGAAGCAGCTATGAATTTTGTCCAGAAAATGGACGAGATTCATTAAAACCCCAAATCCATTTGTATTATCCAGAAAAATTTTGAAGCAAAACAGCTCTAACATTTATCATATAAATGAGAGTACTAGTAAGGGTTAAGTTGGGAATATTAGTAGGATATTAGTAAGGACATATTGGTAATTAGTTAGGGGTGTCTTTGTTATAAATAAGGAGAGTTAGGGACCTTAGAGGGGGAAATCATTTTGGGTATTGTCCGGTGTTGGGACTTTGGGAGAGACATGCCTCTTGAAAGGCTATTGATATTGTAATTTCTTTGATAGTGCAATATAGTTCTATTTTATGTTTTCTTGTGAGTAAAATTTCTCGTGGGTGGAATCCTAACACATCATTTCTCCTTTGCTTTTTGAAAATTCTCCGCGTTGTCTTCACTCTTACCTGTTTACTTATCTCTCCATCTCTCTTCAAAGATCTGCCTCTCATATCGCAGAGGTGTATATGTCCAGTTATATGTGTTAAAAGGATAAATATATAGTACTTAAAATAAGGTTAGTGCAAGGGTAAAAAATAGTTCAAATTTATGTTGCTTATAAGAAAAAGTGTCTATTAGAATATAAAGCAATTGATGAAATCAGCCTCACTTGAGGGCAAGTAGGTGTTATGATATATATAGTATTATGCGTATTCCTTTCTAGTAATTGTACATTCTTTAGTTAGGGTTTCCGTGTGTACCTATATACATGGTAGTCTTTCTTATGAATAATACAATGAGTATTTTCTCTCAATACTGATTACATGGTATCAGAGACACCCCTAGGGTTTTAGAATTTTTTATGACTTTTTATTGGCGATTAGGGTTTTCTCTTTTACAAGTGAGGTTAGGGTTTGAAGTTTGGGCCATCACGTTAGAGTGGTTGTTTGTCAACACCACCTACCTCAGGAGGATCACCGCCGTCAAGAGAGCCAAATCGTCATCATCGTTAGCCGAAAACAGCTGCGCATGAGCCACATGGCATCAGACTTCACTGCCTCTGCCGCCACGCGCTAGTGCGTGAGGGCACGTGAACGCACCATTTGACTTTCCGCCGCTTGGGTTTTTCCCGAGTTGATATTTCTAGCCAATCTATACACTTAGTATCGACGATACTGACCTGTTTGGCCTCAGGTTGTGCTATTTGAGTGCAATTAGGTTGTTTTTTCTTGCTGTCCAAATCTTTTTTTTTTTTTGTGTCTCTATTGGGTTTATCTGCTGCCTTTTTGTAACTAATGGCTGAGATGAAACCTGTGGTGGTCTCTAATATGGTTCCTCTTTCGTCAAAGATCATGGAACACAAGTTTAAATGGGTCCAATTACTATGATTGGAGTCGAACAATTTGGTTTTATCTACAAAATACAGAGATGGATGATCATATTGATCATGATCCACCAGAGGATGACAAAAAGAAGGCTTAGCTTCGTGATGACGCTAGATTGTACATTCAAATCAAGAATTCAATCGAGACTGAGGTTGTTGACTTGGTGAATCATTGTGATTATGTGAAGGAATTGCTCAAGTTTTTAGAGTTCTTATACTTAAGAAAAAGCAAGTCAATAAAATGTATGAAGTTTGCCCAACCTTCTTTCATGTAGAACAGAAAGAACAGTTTGTTACGAACTGCTTTATGCAACTTAAGAAGACGTGTGCAAAACTTAATACATTACTCCAATTTAGTACGAATATAAAGGTTCAACAAGCACAGCGAGAGAAGATGGGTGTCATGAGCTTTCTAAATGGACTTTCGCCAAAATTTAGGATGGCTAAATCACAAATTCTATCTGGCTTCGAGATCCCTTCTTTGGACGAAGCCTTTAGTAAAGTCCTCGTACAAAAAGCCTTTCATCTGGTCTATTTGCTCCTCAGTCCAACAATGCTCTCATTAGTCGGAATGATCCTAAGGTCACTAAAGGGATGAGCATCAGCACTCAAAGACCTGGTTCTGATAATCGACGACAAGATTCACAGGAGATGATATGTCACTATTGTCGTAAGCCTGGTCACATGAAACGTGACTGTTGGAAATTGTTGAATAAGGGTCGATGACCTCAAGTTGCTCAGCTTGCTTCCACTAATGATACATCTTAGAGATCGGTTACTATTTCAACAGGAGTTTGCTAAATTCTAGTTGTACCAGGAATCATTGCAAGCATCTTTTTCATCAAATCCTATTGCAACTGTTGCTGAATCAGGTAATAAGAATCATTGTCTCCTTACATCCTCCACCAAATGGGTCATAGACTTTGGGGCCACAGCTCATATGACAGGTAATTCTAGCTTATTTTCTCTCTTTATCACCTGCACCTTTTCCCACTATCACTTTGGCAGATGGATCAACATCCTCTGTTCTTGGATAAGGCACCATTAATCTCACACCCTCTCTTCCTTTGTCTTATGTTTTGCATTTGCCTCGAGTCTCGTTTAACTTGATTTCTGTTAGTAAACTTATTTGTGACCTTAATTGTTTTGTCTCATTTTTTTCTGGCTATTGCTTGCTTCAAGATAGTATGACGAAGAAGATTATTGGTAAAGGATATGAGTCTAAAGGCCTTTACATTTTTTATCAACAGATACCAAGAGCTATGGTCTGCTCTGGTGTTGCATCTCCGTTTGAAGTCTATTGTCGTTTAGGTCATCCGTCTTTGTCCGTGTTAAAGAAAATTCATCCAAAATTTCATTATTTGTCTTTGTTGAATTGTGAGTCTTGTCGATTTGTCAAATTTCATCGTCTTAGTTCGAGTCATAGAGTCCATGAACGAGCTAGTGCTCCGTTCGAATTAGTTCATTCTGATGTTTGGGGTCCATGCCTGTAGTATCCAAAACTGGATTTCAATATTTTGTTACTTTTGTTGACGATTATTCTCGTCTTACTTGGTTATATTTAATGAAAAATCGTTCTGAGTTACTTACTCACTTTTGTACTTTTCATGCTGAAATTCAGAATCAGTTTAATGCCTCTCTTAAAGTTCTTCGAACTAATAATGCTGGTGAATATTTTTCTCACATGCTTGGATCTTACTTGTGTAAAAATGGGATTATTCATCAATCTTCTTGCGTTGACACTCCATCCCAAAATGGGGTTGCATAACAAAAAAACCGACATTTATTTGAAATTGCTAGAGCATTATCCTCTCAAATGAAGGTTCCAAAACATTTTTGGGTCAATGCAGTTTCCACAGCTTTTTTTATTAATAGAATGCCTTCATCTGTTCTTAATGGTGAAATCTCTTATCGTGTTCTCTGTCCAACAAAATCTTTGTTCCCTATTGCACCCAAATGGTGTCCTCATCGTACCAAGTTAGATCCTAAATCCTTAAAATACATCTTTCTCGGTTATTCTCGTGTTCAAAAGGAATATTGTTGTTATTGTCCTAGTCTTAACAAGTATCTTGTCTCTCCAGATATTACGTTTTTTGAATATATGTCTTTTAGCCCATCCATGTTGAGTTCGTGTCAAGGGGAGAATGACCTACTTATCTATGAAATCGTCTCTCCATCCTCCCTCCCTACTCCATCTCCTTCAGTATCTATCCATCATCGTCCACCAATTACTCAGGTTTACTCCAGACGGCCACCACCACAACCTTCAGACACATGTCCTGTACCATAAGATTCTTCGACATCTAATCCAAGAACACGTGATGAGCTTCCCATTACCCTTCATAAAGGTAAATGCACATGTACTTATCCTATTGGCTCATTTGTTTCTTATCATCAGTTGTCACAACCAACATATTCTTTTCTTACATCCCTTGATTCTACCTCTATCCCTAACTCTGTTCATGAAGCTTTATCTCATTCTGGTTGGCGTAATGCAATGATCGAAGAGATGAATGCTTTAGATGGTAATGGTACTTGAGATTTAGTATCTCGTCCCGCAGGAAAGAAGGCAATTGTAAATGGGTGTTTGCAATTAAGGTTAACCTTGACGGATCAGTTGCTTATTTGAAAGCACACATTGTTGCTAAAGGCTATGCTCAGACTTATGAGATAGATTATTCTGACACATTTTCTCCGGTTGTTAAATTCACTTCCATCCGATTACTTATTTCCATGGCAGCTTCTCAATGTTGGCCTTTGCATCAACTTGACACCAAGAATGCTTTTCTCCACGGTGATCTTCAAGATGAAGTACATATGGAGAAACCACCTGGGTTTGTCCCTCAAGGGAGAGTGATAAAGTTTGTCGTCTTCGAAAATCATTGTATGGATTGAAACAGAGCCCACGAGCATGGTTTGGTAAGTTTAGTCAAGCACTCAAGCAATTTGGAATGAAGAAAAGTACATCTGATCATTCTGTTTTCTATCGACGATCTGAGAATGGTATAACTCTACTGGTTGTGTACGTCGATGATATCATCATCACTGGGAGTGGGAATGATACATCAAGTATATCTTCTTTGAAAACTTTCCTTCATAGTCAATTCCATACTAAGGATCTGGGAATACTGAAGTATTTTTTGGGTATTGAAGTGATGAGAAGCAAGAAATGTATCTTTTTGTCGCAACGGAAATATGTACTTGATTTGTTATTTGAGACAGGAAAACTAGGAACTAAACCATGCAGTACTCCAATGATACCTAATTTGCAACTCACCAAAGAAGGAGAATCATTTAAAGATCCTGGGAGATACAGAAGATTGGTTGGGAAGTTGAATTATCTGACAATGACACGATCAGACATCGCTTATTTAGTAAGTGTTGTAAGTCAGTATATGTCTTCACCTACCGTGGATCATTGAGCTGCAGTAGAACAAATTTTATGCTACCTAAAAGCTGCACCTGGACGTTGAATCTTATATAAAGATCATGGTCACACAAAAGTTGAATGTTTTTTAGATGCTAATTGGGCAGGATTTAAAGAAGATAGAAGATCAATGTCTGGATATTGTGTTTTTGTAGAAGGAAATTTGGTCTCATGGAAGAGTAAGAAGCAGAACGTGGTTTCACATTCAAGTGCTGAGTCGGAGTATAGAGCTATGGCATAATCTGTGTGAAATAGTGTGGATACATCAATTTTTGACTGGGATAGGCTTCAGTATTACTATGTCAGCTAAATTGTGGTGTGATAATCAAGTTGCACTTCACATTGCGTCTAATCCAGTGTTTCATGAGAGGACTAAACGTATTGGAGTAGATTTTCATTTCATTCGTGAGAAAATTCAACAAAGGTTAATGTCTACAGGATATGTAAAGACTGGAGAACAATTGGGAGATATCCTTACTACAGCCTTAAATAGAGCAAGAATAAATTATCTCTGCAACAAGTTGAGCATGTTTGACATATTTGCTCCAACTTGAGGGGGAGCATTATGATATATATAGTATTATGTATATATGTCCTTTATAGTAATTGTACATTCTTTAGTTAGGGTTTCCTTGTGTACCTATATATATGTTAGTCTTTCTTATGAATAATACAATGAGTATTTTCTCTCAATACTGATTATAGTAGGTTTGGTCTGGGAGGGAAGGAATTGATGTATTACGTGAGCTGTATTGTCCTATTATAACAGTATAAATAATTGAACTAGGAAACTAATGGTTAGCTAATTAAGAAAGTTGTAGTAACTAATATATTAACCTACCGATTGGTGCTGATTATATAAAAGAAAAGCTGACCCTGTATAGCTGGTGATTACGTTTTGGAATAAAACTTAAAAGTTTACTGCGTTAACATCCCATCAGAAAAGGTAAAACATATTACTTCATAATCCCTAAAATAAATATCTGAATGAAGATGAGAATAAACTTTATGACTAAACATGAGCGAGCTACTGATAATCAATCAAGAAGGCCAAAACCTTATTACTCAACTGCATGCCTCTAAGAGAAGAAAATTACTACTTACAGAGCCAAGAGAGAAAAAGTAAGTAAATCCATGAGAGAAAAGGAAAACTAGCACGTTTACTTGTAACAAATGCTTCTTCCCATATTTCATTACTTGACCAGGTAGGTGCAACTTCTCGAAATGGAATGCCGTTGCTTAAACAAGCTCTACAAAATACCAGTTAAAACTTATGGATTGTCTGAGCAAATGACAAAAGGAAATTAAGCATTCTAATCACCAAAGAAAAGAGGGAAAAAAGAGAAACAGAAAGAAAGAAGGAAAGAGACAAGAATATACGACCCATATTATTTGATTAAATAAGTTGCATCATCATCCACGTTCAATTTCCATAATGTCATATAATTAAAATTTTCCTCAATGCAAATTTGGTTTTAACATATGGAATTGTATAAGAGAAATAAGTTTAGATGGTTCAATCATGCAGTTCAACTTCAAACATTAGTATGTACAATTGGATAAAGGAAAAGAACTAGAAAAGTATAGAGCCATAGCCAGCTACATGTGATAAGAGTTTTCGTAGGTTATATACTTTCACATCTTCAGATTTGTAAAACAACTAAACAAGAAATTCCTGCAGTCCTAATGTTTCGTATGATTGTATAACTCATTGTTTTACTTTTACAGGGATTTTTGCTTCTGAAAATTTATCTTCAATGCCTTGGTGTGTCTAGTTTTACCATACCAAATTCTATAGTTAAGCAAATATAATTAATTTAAAGAATCCTGGAAGTAAAGTTTGCCCACTGATTTAAAAAGCATGTCTAGGTGCTCTTCACCTAAGGTGTGGGGCAAGGCCAAAGGATACGTACCTGGTGCTAAGCACGTGCTTGGCACCTCAGGTGCATGAATTTCTTGTTCCTATTCAAGAAAATGTTGGATGCGTATTTCTTCAAAACAATCTTTTGAATAAGGCCCTCATTTACCAGCTTGAGCATAACTTCACTTGTTAAGGCATTAATCATTATATCATCAAGGTTCAAATCCTCACCCTCACATGTTGTACTAAAAAAAATATGGCCCTTATTTCTTTTATTGCTGGAAAAATTACAAGTTGACCACCTGTTTGCATTTTAAAAGAGGTTGTCAAGTTCTTTAATTTTTATCGATCAAATGATGGTTAGATAAATTAGAACTGAGAACTGGTGGACAACCAAACATATTCAACTAATTGGCACGTGCTAAAGAAAAGTCTGTGCTAAACAATAATTTAATGTGCATCACACATCAACAAGAGCGAAACCTACTTTGTATCTGATACTTTCTTAAAAGAACTACATTCTAGAAACAAGAAAATTAAAATCCATGATAAGGCAGAAACAACAATATGAAGATTTGAAATAGGATGGAACATACTCTATGACTAATTGGCGAATAACTCCAGTCAGAACACCGTCACTAATTGGAGCTGTCTGCAGTTCAAAGGAATCAAGAACACTTTTTTCCTCATCGTCATTATTATCCTGTAAACACCTTCCATAGAACACTTTATGCTCAAAAAGTTTCAGGAGACAAGAAAAATTGCCAATATTCACAAACAAAAACATGCAAATGCAAATGCATATTTGACAACAAAAGCTCAGTCACAGAAGGAGGCCTCAACAAGAAACAGTTCAAAGGAATCAAGAACACTTAAAGATGCAAATGCATCAGCTTTGACTTTTATGCTCACTCACCTTGCGGCAAACAACAAAAAAGTTTGTCAGGCAGCCTTCAAGTATCTGATCACCATCGTTTGACAACAAAAGCTCAGTCACAGAAGGAGGCCTCAATTTTTCCAGAGACTTCCTACGCCTAATAAAGTTCACAAAGAACATTACAACAACAAAGTTAGAATTGAATACCCCAAAAAGTGGTAAAAGAAACCAAGTCTAAATCATAGCTTAAACTATTCATAGTTCATGTTCCAATGAGAAACTTATCACTCTCCATTCCAACCACTCGTTTTGATCTTCTTGACAGTTTGAATCAAATCATGAACGGTTTCTTGCCCTCCCATTACTTCCATGGTAACATAAACAGAGGACTACGTTCAATCCAAACAATCATAGTTGTGCATTCTCACCTAACCCAATCTGAGTATTTTGCTGCAGCAATATCCCTCCCTCGACCCACCACGGCCAGATTTGCACCATTTTCTGGGACACCATACTTACGAGGAACATAATTACCAACATGCACGTGCACGTCAAGAGCCTCTTTAACTCTTTCTACATCCACTACGCCGTCACTTTCACCCAAATTTTCCAAATTCACACTTGCAAGCACTGTAATTGTCAATTCTTCACCCCCATTTCTCTCATTCAATGCTATTGGCAACACTTTTCGCATAGAATCATCGACAAGCGTCCGGATAGCTGGTTCCCAAGGAATAGAATCCATCGATGATGGTATTACCGGTTTAGTGATTGTTCTGTTCAATTCAGACAAGAGTTGCGGAGTCGAATTCGACAAAATCTTTACCGATTGAGTCAGCCTTTTCATGTGCCTGTCCCAAAACAGAATACTGGACGCATTGTTATGGGACCGAGTAGTGGTATACGCGCCTGGAATAATTGAAATTGACAAGTCATCAGCAGCGAAGCACCATCCCAAACACAGAACTCTCCCGTCGATTTTTCAAATAATCAAATTGCTTGGCCAAATGGCTTCACTCCAGATCAATACACTTGCTTTCATATGGTTATCCGATGCTTCCCTAGACTCTAGTACACCACATTACAGATAACAAACACTATAGATTTAAATTAAGCAAAATTTCCCCGGAATCCAAACACTTCTTTTGACTTTCACCTAACAGATACAGCCGAAGATTTCTCGAAAATCAGAAGACAGTAAATATGTGTTACCAGGATGAGTTTCGAGAAACGTGGCGACGGGAGGAGCTTCGGAGCCTTGCAATACGACGCCATTGCTGAACAAGAATGGGAAGCTAGCCATTTTCTTCGATTGCTGCGAACGCTCGGAAACGAGAGAATCTGATTATCGCAAATTTTTGCCTGGATTGATTCAGAGACGACGAAGCTTTGAATCGTCGACCTTTTTTCTCTTCTTTGTTTTTGGCGCCCTGCCAATGGTCGGGCTAATTTTTTAGATAATGTTGTTTAAATAAATAACAACATAATTAGGGTAGTTTTGAAACTAATAATTTTTAAAATGTTTAAAAAAAATAAATTATAAAAGTATGGCAGAAAAGGAAAAAAAATATGTTTAAAGTAAAGTACTTAAATTGTGTACCATATACACGATTTACGTGTAAGTGGAAATCGTGTACATAGTACACGTTTTACGTATAAATCGTGTACATGGTACACGTTTTACGTATAAATCATGTATATGGTACACGATTTATGTGGACATCGTGTACATGATACACCTTTTACATGGATCTCGTGTACTACGTACAAAATTGTCTTTCCCACTTTCATGATTTTTCAAGTGGAGTATTACGGCAGTCCAGTTAGCCTAAAGAGCATTGCCCAAATTACTACACCTGATGTGCATGTTGGGTTGGCTGAGTTGAATATATTTGAAAACATTTTAGGATATGTTGGTCATTTGGTGTACCCTTTGCCTTACATAAGCCAAAGCTTGAGAAATAAACACATAAACAAACAGTAAAGTGAGAAATTGGAGATGTATTTTAAATTATTTTTATTTTTGGGTTTTGGTCAAATGGGTGTGGTTTGTTATTATATGGAAAAAAACTTGGGTGCTGCCCAAGTGCTGTGATGCCCACATCACAACCCTCCATTTTCAATTTTTTTTTTTTTTCGAAAATCGATGGATGTGATGTGGGCAGCACATGATTTGGGTGCTGCCCAGGCAGCACCCAAGTCTTGCCCTTTTTATATACCCATTTCTCCCCTGTTTGTGTGTATGGAGATTTGTGTTCTTTGAATCGTTGTTATAGGAAATTTAGAGAGTGTTGTGGTATTGTTGCTTGTGTCTCTTTAATTTCTTTCTCTATTTCACTGTGTGTTTCTGCAAACGCCAGCCAGAGCCATTGATAAATAAGTTTTAACTCATCCTTTGTCACGTTTTTAGGAAAGGGGAAACCCGTCCGTAGCCATAGGTTTGTAACATGCATGGAAATCGTGTACCACGTACACGAGTTACCTGGCAGCCACCTAGCGGCCACGGCATCGAATGCCGCCGGGTGGCGCCATGTGGCACAAAAATCATGTACGGGGTACGCGATTTTGCTCTTCCTTGTGTACATAGGCCATGTTTCATTAAACTACTCGTGAACATGGGTCGCGACTTAGCTAAATTGTGGCCCATGTACACGATTTATCTACCATAAATTTGACATTACTTTGAAAATGACCATATTTGTGTTATTATTTTTTTTAATTTACATTATTTTTAAAAAAAATCCCCAATCGCCCATTTGCCTTTCGCTTGAAAAAAAAAAAGAGGTTTTTTTCTTTAAGTTAAATTATCAAAAATACCCTTTAAGTATGAAGTTGATTTCAATTATACTCTTGAACTTTGAAAAGTTTTATTTTAACCTTTGAACTTTAAAATTTGTTTCAAAACAACCCTTAAAGGCTTTTTTTCGTTAAATTCATAGATGGAAAATGATGTTTTTGCATTTATATTGTTGCTTATGTGAACATATTTGAACATATACATTGAAAAAAAAAATCAAAACTTATGCAAATATGTCATTTTTCGTCCATAAATTTTATGGAAAAAACCTTCAAGGGTTGTTTTGAAACAAATTTCAAAGTTCAAGGGTTTAAATGAAACTTGTCAAAGTTCATGGGTATAATTGAAACCAACCTCATAGTTCAGAGGTATTTTTGATAATTTAACATTTTCTTTATGAAGCAACTTTAAAAAAAAGGTTAATTGAATACGACAAGTGGTCTTAAGTATGAAAATAAGCATAAAAAAAAGTATGAAAATAATCGTTTATTTTCTTTTAATTAAAATGCTAAATTATATATATATCCCGAAGTTTGTCATTTGTTTAAAAAATATCTATATTCTTTCAAAAGTTACAATACTACCATTGATCTTTCATAAATGTTTCAAAACTACTATTGAAGTCGATACAAAACGTCGTTACTTAATTCAGGCAAGTGTCCCAATCACCTCCACGTTGTTGTAGTGTCATGTCGACTTAAAAGTAAGTAATATTGCAACTTTAAAAAGAATATGGATATTTTTGAAACACATGACAAAGTTCAAAAGTTTTTTTTTTTTTTTTTTTTTTTTTTTAAATTTAGCCAATTAAAATGAGTAATGAAACTTAAAATGAGTGGTTTAACACTAAGCTATGCAAATATTGACAAATAAGCAATGAACCTTCTTTTTTTCTTTTTTTTTTTTGAGTTAACAACATTTGAGAGTTGGAGGATTCGAACCTTTAACCTCTTGATCAATGGTACATGCAAATTACTACTGAATTATGCTCAATTTACAAATAAACAATGAACTTGTATGGTACCTTTCTTCTCCATCTTACTTTAAATATTTACCTCATTTAGTATTATTTTACCAAATATTTCATTGGATGAAATTTGTTGCTGATTATCCATTTAACATTAAAGACTGACTTGGTCATAATTTTTAGATTTTCTTTAAATAATCACATTAAATTATATCGAATAATTGATGTTCTACTATTTGTGACAAAAATCTAATGCGACAAGTAGAAATCAACTCTCATGAACTAGGCATAGCATTTTGGCGAAATAGCATAAAATTTTGACAAATTATATCTATTGAAAAAAACATGAAATTGAGCCCCATTTTATGGCAGTATTTTAGTAAAGTAGCAAAAGATTACGACTTATCTTACAAGAGACTAGAGTAGTGAATAACATCTATTGAATTTTCATTACTCCTTTTTAAAACTTAAACAGAAATAAACACGTCTCATCTCAAAAATAAATAAATAAATAGATAAAAATAAATAAACACGTCACATCAAAAATTAAGTAGGAATGTCTTACACTTTAATCGAAGAATAGTGAAAACAACAACTTTTATCGACAAATACAAAATTCAAAGAATGCATTGCATACAAATTACATACAAATTGAAAATATAACTTAACCTTCAAACCTTAATTCAATTTGAAAATTGAGATATTTTTAAGTTTTTGTCCAATGAAGCTTCACCAACCACTAATAAGAAAAGAAATAAAGGAAGGATAAATTTGATCAAGAAAAATATTAAAATTATATAAACGATTCCGTGAGTACAATTATTTAAGTTTGGTAGACAACTTTTCCCTAAAAATAATTGGGATTATTCAATCGTACAGACAACATAAATTTCAAAACCACCAACATAAGTGGTAGTGCTTCCAAAATAAAAAAAAGCTGTCTCGAAATGAAGAAGCACTAAATTTGATGTTTATTAAGGGTGTTCGTGGGTTGGGTTGGGTCGGGTTGAGGTACGTTTTAGACCCAACCCAATTATTCGGGTTGCAAATTTCTTCAACCCAAACAACCCTTATTAAATAATGAATCCAACCCAACCCAACCATGAAATATTTGGGTTGCGTTGGTTCGGGTTTGTCGGGTTATAAACTCAAAATTTTATTTTAGGAAAAAGTTAAGTATTGATATATAAAATATATATATATTTATTTTTAAATATTGAATTAATATTAGCAATTCAATTTCAATTTATATCATGAATTTTTACCTTCCAAAGACTCAAAAACTTATTTTAAAAAGTTGTTGAATAATAAATAATCTAAAAATAATTATAAAATTAAAATAAATATATGTACATATAGTTGTAATATAAGTAAAAAATATATTTTTTTAAATTAATAAGAAGTTCGGGTTGATTCGGTTCAACCCAAACTCCTTTTTGGTGAACCTACGAACCAACCCAACCCATAAAGTTTCCATTTGTTTGAACCCAAACCAACCCAAACAAGTTGATAACTCAACCCAAACCGTTGAATTGGGTTAGGTTGATTGGATTTTCAGGTCATCGAATTTTTTGAACACCCCTAATGTTTATTCTAAATATTATAGAATTGCAACTTGTACGTGAGGGGCTGTTCATCTGAGGATTAAGATCAACATGAATTTGAAAAGTTAATTTTAATTTATTTTTTTCCCCATAATCATAATATGCTTTTTGAAGTTGAATCGATAACATCATTCCATAACAATAAAACATTAAGTTTTTTTCAGTACATGTGAGTACATGTGAGGTAGGAAGATTTAAATTTCTCACTTCAAAAAAAGAAGTACAAACATTTTAAAAATAAAGAACCAAAAATATAATTAAAAAATTCAATTATTAGCCTTGTCAGATTGTATCAATTTTCACTCTAATCTTTCAATTTCATCAAATTACAACCCATACTTAGATAAGTACTACAATTCATACCCTCTGTTCAATTTCCACAAATTCACTCACTAATTTTAACAAAAAGCAATGTGAACACCCCTACAAACTCAATCATTTCAATAATATCAAGTTTTACACAAATTTAAGTTTGATTAATGTAGAAATTAACTATTGAATAACATTGCAAAACTCACAAATTTTAACAAAAGTTAACATCTAATATTGTTTTTCTTTGAAATTTTATTAATTTTGCACCATGCATATGTTTTATAATTCATTGAAAGCATATGAGCATTTTTTTAATGATTTTTTAAACGAAAACCTACAAGAGGGTAAAAATTACAACACTTCTTCAAGTTTAAGGTTAAGATTGCAACACTTATCAAAGGTTGGGGGTGCAATTTGATAAAATTGAAAGTTTATGGTAAAAATTAATACAACTCGACGAGTCTAGGTAAAAACTGATTTTTTGCCCTAAAGAGAGAAATATTAGAGTCTACATTAGGTTATAAACTACAAATAGACCAGTGAGCCTTTCTTTTGCCAACAATAACACAGTTCATTCCCATAAAATCCTAAACTGTTTAATTCAGAAACAAACTGTAACTTCAAATCTCTTCCTACCAGTCAAATGAATGTCGACCAGTAATAAATAAAAAGACAGACTAAGATCCATTTCTAGAACAAAGAATTGGTAAAACTGTTTAAATAATTCTTAACTATAAGCACTCTGCGCACTTAGAGTACGATCCAATAATTTAATTTCGTTAAATTATCATGGTCGTATAGCAGAATGTTTCAAATTTACATAGCTATATGTACATTGTACAAGTTGCGGTGGCGATATACGTACCGATGCTGAAAGCCGAAACTACCCGGTTCCAACTCCAAGGATCAGCAAGCAAGCGGTGCTAAAGATTAGCGGCTGATCTATGGATAATGTCATAAAGTGAGAGTAGAATTTCTGCACCGATCAATGCAATGATCAGCCATTCCAAAAAATCTGATTTCCTGTTTTGCAGAATCTCCTGTAGGAAGCGAATATTATGCTGACCAAAAAAACAAAGAGGAAAAAAATAGTCAGTGGGTGGAGCTCAAAATGATTCTATGCACATCAACGAATAAAGAATCAAGAAGAACAAATTCTCATCTAAAGCAGATTATGCTACCTCCACAAACTTCAATTTGAAATCCAAACTTGCGAATCTCTGTGTTAGTTCAAACTCATCTCTGAGATATTCCCATATTTGAGCATATTTTGCATCCTTCCACGCGATGTCCGATCTGAAAAAAAAGGTTTTAAACAAAATCTTTAGGTTCAAAACAGGAATTGATAAGCAAAAGGAAACGGTAAATTCACTAACAAGTGCGCAGATCATACATATGTTGTTAATTGAGAGAGAGGGAATGGTTCACTGAATAGTGAATAGCATCAGGTGTCAAGTTTTAACATAGTATAATATCCACAAGAAACAACCTGAGGAATAACTATAAGCGAATATCAATAAAATCACTTCCCAGTGCAAAATGTTGACCCATAAGGAAGCCCAATTTATTTATAATTCATAATTTCTTTATAAGGAAGCCCGAAATCATATCACAACCTCTTTCTCTTGGGATGGAAAACCATATTGCATTAAAATAAATGCAAAATACCAATATAAAAAGATGAGCCCCAAAAAAAAAAGCCAAGAGAAGCACTAAAACGAACCTAGCAAACAACACACAGTTACCACTCGAAAAGCTATCTTTCTTCTTCCTTGATCGTATAAAAATACATTTGTCTCTTAAGTCTTATGCAGATAAATAATAAAATTCTATACATAGAGATTAACTATTTACTGCAGGAAATAACTAACTTACCTCTCAAAAAGTCCAAGCTTGAGAATGACATCAGCAAGATTTGAATTCGCCTTTCCCACCAACTGGAAAAGTTTCTTCCTCTTCATTTTAAACTTCCCAGTTGCTTCCATTTCACGGTTTATGTCAGTGAATTCAGCAACCATCCCATCAACCTTTGAAGCAAATGTTAAGAGTATGGTGGGATCACGATCAAATATCATCAACATTAATTAGTATTAAAATGCCTAGTTAGATATGGTAACTACCTGTCGCCCATAGTAATCAAGAGCAATGCTCTGGCCAAGAACACTACCTATGGTACGTATGCCATCAATATTCAAGTACTGCAGCATTATGTAGTCCAATCCCCCTTCCATCCATGTATTTAAGGCAGGCTTCTCTCGCACCTCATACTCTGCAAACTCATAACTTCAAATTCAGAAAACCATACACTTCTACTAAAGTATTTATAAGTAACACACACTATCAAAATAGCAGGGCAACATACTTAAAGGAACTGAGGGCAGTAAAGAGAATTTCATGAAGGAATGTTGTCAAGGCTACTTTTGGTCAACTAGGATAGAAAGAAATGTGTAGATTTTCAAGATAGATATAATTCTTTTAACAATCTTTTAAATTGTGTACAGCATATGGCATCTAGTCAAAGTGCCTCTCATCTATAGTTTTTTTAAACTACTCTACCATTCTAATCAACTTAGACAGGGGCCATTTCTTATAAATGGTTCTAGGAAGGGAGGATGGCTTATCTCCTCCTTCTTTCTTACTCCCTTTCTAATAAATGAAACCTTAGTGTTTTATATCACTACAACCACCGACAATAACAATGATTTTTTTTAGTTCAACAACATTTGGGGTAGGGGGATTCGAACACCAACAATAACAATGATAATAACTACGGTAGAAACAAATTTGTATAAAAAAATACATTTGAATTTCTTACCATCCTTTCTCATTTCAGGCAGCAATCCAGATGCATATTTCTCTACAATTTTCAAATACCCATCAACCTCATGTTCACGAACGTTAAACAGCACAATGGAGCCATACTGAAAGACTACCATGTAAGAGCAGTCACTTCCACTTATGCTGGCGCCATGAGTCTGAAAAAGAAAATTGTCATCAAAGCGTATTCATCCAACAAATCAAGAACGACAGTCCACTAAAAAGCATACTTACGCTCACATTACAAAGATCCCCAAACTTAAGGACTACATAATTCGTCATACGAGATGATGGCGGGATAAAGTTGCGTTTATTCTGATCCACCAAACTTCTCAAATCCACACTGAATCAAAGAAAAGATGTCGAATGGAGAACAAATCAGAAACACACAAGTTTATACTCCTCCATGTGAGACTTAAACTTTATGGAAACTTTAATAATACATGAGTTTATCTCTTATCCCCAAATCAGTGCAATAAAAACATGAGTTTACCTCTTATCTCAGTTTACACTTTACGGTTTTTTAAAGCTAGATAATTGATATTTCACTCACCAAAACTCACGCAACATAATTTCCAGAACCATTGGAAAACAATGAACAATGACTCTAGTTTTCTAGAACTCCAAAAGGTGAAGGGGAAAAAGAGACCAATGGGACCACCTTATGACTGGATAATAAAATTTTCCGGAACCAAGTTCACAAACACCTTCTGGAATGCAACAATGTACGTTTATATTTCAAGACTAAAGTTTGCAATAAAATGAGAACGAACATGAAGTTCTTTTCCATGATTGAAAAATTCAACACAATTACACTCTCTCACAAATACAATTAAACATTCCAGGCAATAAAATAACAAGAGTGAGAGAAATTACAACCTAGTCGAGAAGAAAAAAGCTCTGACGGGAATAGACGGTCTAGAATCCTCCTCGACTTCATCCGCTTCACCATCGCTAATTCCATCCCCAACACTCCGAAAACCACCATCTCCAACCTCCGAACACAACACCGGTTCATTCCACTCCAACGTGTGCACCGAAGAGGTAATGCACCTCGCCAACACCACCGCACCGCAGCTCGATCCTCCGAGGAGTCGAATTCCAAGGCCAAAACACAAAACACTCGACAAACAATTAGCGTTTGCGCGAGAGGCTAGGGCTTTGGATAGAGTAATCGAGTGAGGCTTCGGTACCGGCGAGAGGAGGCTGGAACTCGAGCGAGCAAAAAAGGAACGGCCGGAGTTGAACAGAAAAGAGGATGAAGATGAAGAAGAAGAAGAATGAACAGAGAGATTTGGAAGGAGGCGTACGGACCTCAGATGGGCGTCAATGGTGCGCCACATCTCTTTGTTTGGTGTTGCACTTTCAGAGACGACGAGAAGGAAGGAAGTAACATTTGTCTGAAAAACCCCACCATACAAAGGTCTTTGTAATCTCAATCCTGGGCTGGGCCAGAAATTTTAATGGGCCGTTTGACAAAATTTGTTGGGCTTTGGGCTTTTCTCTTTGGGCCCAACTAACATTGGTTTAAATTTGAAACTTTGGAAACTATGCCAAATGAAACCAACAAAAACAACAACCAAATCGATTAAATATCAAATTTGATAAAATTTATCCAAATTGAACGAACCCACGACCTATTGATTTTATACTTAAAGAAATCAAACCAACTAATAAGTATAGTTCAAACTAACCAAATCGACTCGGTTTGTCAATTCCATTAATTGTAATGTTCTTGGCTTGCACCCAAAATCAAAATGGTGCATCAAACCTATTGGGCTTTGGGGAGCCCAAATGAAGCCTTGGCCCATTTGATTTAGGCCCATTTAACCTAGGTTTTGTGGCATATGTATACACATAGATATGACGAAATATGTGTGGGTGTAGTCTTCATTTTTTTTTTTTTAAGAAACCTTTGTGCGACTCCTTTTCTTTGAGCTATTTTTCACGTGTATTGGCAATTATTCATTGTTGGGTTTAGGATTTTTTTTCAATGTTTATCCTAAACTGTCAGGTTATGATGTTCTGAAATCAAGTAGTCATTATTAGACTATTTAAAGGATGATTTGTAGCATGATTGTCAGGACCATTGTAATCTTCATTATAGTAGAACCTGTAGTTGTAGAAAATTAGACGTAGTCTCAAATTTTAGTTGAACTAATATATCTCTAGTGTCGTTTCTCTTTTATTTGTCGTTGTGATTTATTAACTTGACTACTTAACCGGTGAAGGAGATTTCTCCCAACATAACTTAAGAATGATGTATTTTCCTAAAAAAAATTGGTTCAAACTTGAAGATTGCAAACTTAAGGTGAAGGTCAAATTAGTTATATCTATATATATATATAAAATTATTGTCGGCAGCTACCTCAGCAAGTTGCGTACCAAATAAAACACTATGTCATGTCATATCCTCTTTACTTTTCCCAAAACTTTTTCCACTGTCATATTTTCTTCATATTTAAAACATATTTTCGATGTAGCCAATTTTAGGAATTGAGTTTCTGATTTTTCTTCCTTAAAAATACATCAGAACTTGTTGCCGTTTTATTGTCAACTCAAACGAAAGAAAAATAAAAATAAAATTTTTTTACCTTTACACTTTGGTTATTTGGTACAGTATACTAAGTAAACATATTCGTCTATTTTGTTTATTTTTGTTTAATTAATTAAAATTGCTAATTTTAGCTAGTTACTTTTTTTTTTTCAGTACTAGTTTTTTTTTTAATGATGAATTCAGTACTAGTTACTATTTTTTCTTTTAGTTCAACTAGTTACTTAAATTACATTTGCACTGAGGTTTATTAAGTTATTTTTATTTTTAGGGTAAAGTGCTTATTTAAACTCCTACTTAGGTAGCCCACCATGTTAGTAATGCAATTTAAAGTTTTCTTCTTGGTTTTTTAATATAGAGTTGCAATTAATAGACAACTTTCACATCTTTCTAAATTTATAAATAGGGTCCTAACTCAATGGTAAACAATCATAAAAATCTTTTTTTATTCTCAAAGTGGCAATCACAATAAGTTTATTCACTTCTTTTGAGATAAAAGTTTATTTATTTATTTATAATATCCTTCTTATGTATCTAAGGATCATAAGATAGTAACCATATCGTAGAAGCAACATAGTGAATTTTAGAGGGAGAGGCGAGGGAGATTGTTATTCCTCTTGTGGTATGAATTTCACCTACCATCAATCAAATTTGCTTCATCAACGACTATCATGAATATAGTAACCTAGCTTGTACATAACGGAAAAAATAATATTCTTTCTCATATCTATTGATCATAAGCACAGTAACCACATTATGGTAACTATATTATTTGCATAATTTCTCTACGAAAAGGAACACGAGAATAGTGTTCATCTTTTATTATTGGATTTCCACTTATGTCACCTTAATCGGTTACATCAACAATAATCATAAGCATAATAACCTCGAATCAAAATAGAAAAGCATTGTTTGTTATCTCTCTTATTTGTCTATAGTCGTAACTATGCTATGAAAGCCACATTGAATAATTTCTAGAGAGAAGGAGAATATTATTTCCTTTTATGATATGGATTCCACTTATATGTCACCCAAACTTGATATATTGGTCAAATAAAAATTCTCTCACAAACATCTAGAGAGAGAAGAATATTTCCTCTTTTGTTATGGCTTCTACTTTGTCAACCAAACTCCTATATATTATTAATTTAATGAGAAAAAGAAACCATCCCTTTTTTGTCACGGATAGTACTTAATTCGTCCAAACCCATTGCATCAATTTAATAAAGAGAGAGATTATTCTTTATTTGTCATCGATTTCATTTAATTCGTCTAATCTCTCTTTATCAATTTAATGTGAGAGAGAGAGAAAAAAACATTGATATAAGTCTTTCCTTCTTTGCAAATTGTCAAAACAAGTTGCTCCCAATAATATCATTATAAAAATAAAAAATAAAAAATAAAAAGAGCCTCCAATAATGGAATGGCCATACAAATTGGTTACAAAAAGCAACCAATTTTTAGGGAGCAACCAACCTCAAATCATGCTTCTTATATGTACATAGGAATAACTCCAAATTTTATCCCCTAGAAAATAAAAATACTTGATTAACACTAAATTGGGTTGGATTGGGCTTAATAAATTATTAATTTCTTCTCTCATTAGCACAAAAAACACATAAAATAGTTGTCAAGAAATGTTGGTGGAAGGTGTTGGAAGGCAGAGAGAATTGTGGAGGGCATTGTTGTTTTGGGCATAAAGTGAACCAAAATTAGAAGAGGAAGAGAATCCTGATGATGCTGCACTCTTGGAAACATGAGCTTCTTCTCTTGCTCTTATTCTATTACTCGCATTTCCTTGAATTGGCATTGGCATTGGCATTGACGTTGGCATTTGCCATCCCCAACTCGTAAGGATCTTTGTGGAGTACTCGTCGTTTCTCTTCTCTCTCCCTCTTTTCTATCACAAAAAACAAAAAAGAAACGATCTTTTTAGCTTCTTTTTTGTTTCGTTCAAATGGGTTTTGTTTAATTTGAAATGGGTTTGATGCTCATGTCAAAAAGTCGTTTGATTTGATTTTAATGTTTAGAAGAGATTTTAAGGAAATAAAACTAATTTGAAGGAGTTAATTGTTCTAGACATGTATGATGAATTTATATCAATAGAATTAGTTTAGAGTGATTTAGAATGGAGAGCTAGGAAAGAAAATTTGATTACAAAATGGTTGGATACGGGTTGGAGAAGGATTGGGAAACCTAAGTTTCTAACCATAATTGTTCAAAAGAATTACTTCAATTGGTTGTACCAAGTGTTTTACATGCTTGGTCATCCTGTCTACACGAGACTCTGCTAAAATTCTAAAAGTTTAAACATAAAAGAGAACCTTAATTTAAATTAGAAAAAAAAAAAAAAAAAACTTATCTTCTTTTAGTCCATGAATTATCATGCTTTATTCATTTTGGTCTCTCTAATTTAATCATTTAACAAGAATTCAAATCCATTTCGAAACCTAACTCGAATTCACTACTCGTGGTTTCTAACACTTGTCTACATTGACTCCTATTGATTCAGAAACCCAACGAAACAAATGTGTTATTCATATTCTTAAAAAGTTAACCCAAAAAAAAAAAAGTCTAAAATGAGTTTTCTCTTTTTTCTTTTTTCTTTTTTAATATTATAAAGACAAAAACAAAATAAGTAGTTTGATAAGACTTCCAAAAAGGGAGGAGAGAAATTACCTCATTATCTGCTAAAAAACCAGAGTAAAAACCAGACCACACAGAAGGAGGAATATGAGGTTGTTGTCCACCCACACCATATGCACAACCATTGTTTTCATTCTGCCCACACACAAAGATAAGATAAGGACATCAATCAATTATTATACTCTTCTCTTCTAGTAATATGCTCAAATTTTCCTTTTCATTATGCATGAATTTTTTTTAAAAAAAAAAACATTCTAGCGACATTAAAAACACTGTTAGCATAAATATATATATGTGTTCGTTGAAATCTTGTAGTACGATTATTTAGTTTTGTTTTTTTCCAATCTTAAAAACACTGTTAGCATAAATATTCTCGAACATGCCCTATTTGAAATTTTTTTAAAAATATATATATATTTCGTTTTGTTTTCATTTGAGATGAATTGCCCCAAAAAATATGGATACCCACCACGTGAAAATAACATTAAATTAAAGAAAAGTAACATTAAAAGATTAATGGTTTTTTTTTTTTTTTTTTCCTACCTTTGGTCTTTCAATGTTGAGCTTTTGGGAAGAATTACTTAAATTGTAGTTGAAAATTCCTCCAATGCTCAGATCAAGATTATGCCCATTGCCTGCATTCAAAGAAAGTTTATTTTATAAAAATATAATAAATTAAAAAGGAAGGAGAAAAAGAAAAACCCCTAATTTTCCCTTGAAAAACAAAACAACACAACTTGAATCATTTTGATTCTTTTTTTTTTTTTTACCTCCATTGCTTGCTTCCACCATTGTCTCCCCTTTATAAGACCTCTGCTCAATTCCACTGTTTTTTAATCACCACAACAAACAACAAACACAAGTTCCTTTAGTTCATCTTTTCAATTATTCTCACACTTTCCTAAACAAAAATAATTAACCTCCAACAAAACATAAAATGTGCACGTTTCAACTCAAACTTTATAACCTTAAACTATATATTTAGCCACACCCATGTATTCGTTTTTAACAACAAAAGGGGAAAAAAAAATGATAATTTGTTTCTTGTTGGCTTACTTCTTCCCCATGATTTGGCTCATTTGAGCTTCCCATCTTCCATATTTTTGAAGAGACAATCCTCTTAGCTTCGATCCTCCACGAGAAAATCCAGTGCTTTGTCGACGGAGACCATGCACAAATTCTTCTTTGCTCAAATTCTTCGTCTGCAAAAGAAAATTTCATCCTTTTTTTTGTTTCTCTCTCCCATTATTTTTTATTGCCTCAACAAGAATTTTCAAATAAGAAATCACTCACTTGTTTCATATCTTCGTCGTAATCAATTATGTTGAAGTTTATGTCTGCGTCCACTCCCCTAAACTTTATTGCTGCTCGATCGTAAGCCCTATGCAAAACAAAACCCCACAAATTCTCAAAATAAAAGAAAATAAAAGATATCTCCTGCAAAAAAGGAAAATTATGTAGATGCTAGAGGGCTTAAAAAATTAAGCTTTTAATTCAAACAAATTAGAGGGAGGAAATTAAACGAAAACTAAATAATCTTTTTAAGTGTTTATATATCAACTTTCTGAAATTATTGCAAAGTAAAGGGGTCGTAATTGTCTCATCCTTCCTTATTTGCTCGAAAAAAATATTAATGAACTAACCAACCTTGCTGCAGCATGGGCTGTGTCGAACCCACCTGGGAAAATTCAAAACCAAACTCTTCATTAGATTTGATTGTCAAAAAAGGAAAAAATGATGTTTGAATTATTTGCAGAAATTGGACTTTTCTCCTTTTTTTATTTTTTTCCTTACCCAAATAAACTTGTTTCCCACAATCCCTGAGAAAGAAAGAAAAAACAAATCAACAAAATTAGAAACAAAGTGAGAAAAAGAAATAAAGTTTCCATAAAAAAGAAAATTACAAAATTCCCAATTCGGAAACCACTGAATAAAAAAAAGAAGAAGAAGAAAAACAGCAACAAAAACCAAAAATTTGAGTTTCTTTTTTATTTTTATTACCAAATATGAGATTCCCATCTTCCAGTCCGCCGGTAAAAGGTAACTCCCCGGTACTGGGAGCTCCGGGACCGCGGCCCACGGCGGCTCTTCCTCACCTGCTGCTGTTTCTGCTGCACAGTTCTCAGCTCGGCCGGCCCCCCGCCGCCGTCTCCACCGCCGGAATCAGCCGTCGAAGACAGGTTCAACCAATGGGTCCTCGGCACAGGAGACCCAGTTTCCCCCCACCCTCCGGCCACCGGGAAGAGCGCCTGAGTCACCAATTCTGGCGACGCGCCGCTGCCGGAATTTTCCCTTTTGAGAATATCGAAGATTAAAACAGAGGAGTCTTCGTCCCTGCTGTTGCAGACCTCGTCGGCATTCACGACGGAGGAATTCGAAGTCTCTGAATCTTCCATTACAACCCGGTTCGTCGTCGTTTCGTCGCAGTTCATAACCGAATCGTTAAGATCCAACATCGTCTCTGTTCCTCTTTCAAATTCCTCTGGATCGATCTTAAAAAAAAAAGAGCAAAACAGAGAGAAATGGAAAAGGAAGAACAAAGAAAAAACTGGTATTTTATTGAGAATAAAACATACCCAGAATTTCTCTCGCCATTAAAATCACTTTTTGCAAACAAAAAACGAAACCCAGTGAAGAAATTCTCTAGAAAAGAGATTAAAAAAACGATCTTTTTTTTTTTTTGTGTGTGTGGGCTGTTCAAAGCTTTTATGGCTATGGCTAAGTTGATCAGAGAGAAACAGAGGAGAGAGAAGCTGAGAGAAGACAGGTCTAGAAAAAGAAAGAGGAGATCTTTAAACTGTGAAGTCTAAAGCAATTTTAGGAATAGTTTTAAATCCATTTCTTCTTTTTGGGCATTAAATTTAAAGAATTTGTTAGAAGCAAGCCAAAATAATAATAATAAGAATAAGAATAATAATAAAAGGGCCCAACCAAAAAAAAAGAGAGAAGAAAAATAAACAGTTAAGTTTGGATATTATTAATTGTGTTGAAGCCAAACACGGCGCCGTGCTCAGATGTATATGGTCCAACGAATTAAAAATTAGGTTTGAATTTTTTTTCCCGTTTATTTAAGTTTTGAAATCTTTTGTTTTAATTTTTTAACTTCGTATAAAAAAAAGTATTTTAGTAGTTTTTTGTTTTATAATTTTTTTTGTCCATTCAAATGTAGCTGGGTGAATAAAATATTTATTATTCACATTTGTTAAACTCAATTTTTTTTTTCTTTGTTCTAATGATGAGTTCATCTTTATGTGAATTAAGTATTTGAGGTCAAAAGGTGAGGTGTTGAAATGAATTCAAATTTTGTTAATTGCGTAGTCGACAATGAATTACAGTTAGTGAGATTCCGTTTGATAATCATTTGATTTTTTATTTTTGAAAAGTAAGCTTGTTTTCTTCCAATTTTCTCTACAATGAATTTCATTTTTTTTAAAGAAACATTTGAATTATTAGCTAAAGTCAAAAAATAAAAACTACTTTTTTGAAAACTACTTTTTTTTTAAATTTTTAAAACATGGCTTAGTTTTTCAAAATATATGTAAAAAATAGATACCAAAACAAGGAAATGACTCATATGTGGAAGTAGTATTTATAGGTTTAATTTTTAAAAATCAAATGGTTATCAAATGAGGCTTAAAATAGCCTCTCTTTTTTTATCCAAAGTTTAAGTTTGTAACAAAAGATTTGAAAGTTGAGAGACGAAATGAAACATTTGTAAGATCATAAACCAAATCGAAAGAAGTATTATATATGAACTTAAGATACAAATCTAAAAGAGTAATAATTAATACTTATCTATATACTAGTAATTAATTAGAGGCTCTGCTTACTTTTTGCTATATTTTTTAGACTATGGTAGAAGTTTGGCCTTGTTTCACCTCCCTTATGTTTTCTCACTCTTTTTGGTCAAAGTTTCCTTTTGGTATCTAAGAATCATTTAAATAACAAAAGTATAACTCAAATATTTAAATAAAAAAATAAAAGAAAAAAAAAACACAAATCAATACGGCCTGCATAAAATAGTTCAGTCCAACTACAAAAATTTCCACAATTAACCATTAACCTTTAAAAAAATAAAAATTTAACTAATTGAAAGTATTAATTTATCCCCTTTAATTAATTAAGTTAAATGTTTCATTATGATAAAATTAATTGAAATTTTAAAGTTAAATTTAATCCACTCAACTAAATATATACTACCACCTTACTAACTCTAAAAACCTCACAAATCTAGATATAATTATCGTTAATCCAAAAAGCAAAACATAAGTACTCATAAAAAAAATCCCTTTTAACTAAATTGTGGACTACACCATTATATACAACAAAACCCCCCAAAACAATAATAATAACTTCAATATTTATCCAACTAATACCAATTCAAGAGCCGAACATAATTCAACTAGTTAAAATATTATAAGCATGTTCTACATGTTAGATGTCTAAATCTCCAAAAAAAAAAAAAAAAAAAAGTAATCTGAAAAAGTTAAGAACGAGCTTTAATACGACTAAAAAAACCATTAATATTTTTGGAAAGAAATTAGTTGGTACTTTTTTTTTCCTTCCCCTTTACCAATATGAATATATTTGTGGAAAAAAGAGTAAATTTTCCCAAACAGGCAACGTCCCACGTTTCATCACCGGTCCTCTCACCCTCACCCTCACCCGCAACTAGCCGCAATTACTCCTCTACTTCATTGGTCGGTCACCTATCAAGCTGACAGACATCTACCCCAACAATAATTATAAATATAAACACAACTATTTAATCCCCCGATTAATCACTCCTTTTTCTTTTCCACATATTTTTTCAATATCTCGTAATTGGTACACGTGGCCATTCCTTATTCGTCCAAACCCATAATCGCTGGACCGCGATCTCAAGTAGGCTGATCTTAAATCCTACACGGACGGCGTTGACTGTACTGAATTTTTGGAGTTTTTCTGCGCAAAGGAAGGACCACCATCTTAACGTGGGGCCGTCTTACGTGGCACGTTTTGCGTGGTCCCTACGTCTGAATATTCAACTCATCGGACGTACGAGATTTGACTGATCTAATGGCTCGGATTCGTCGCTTCCACCTACAGCTATAAATCTGGCGTCCCACTAAGCTGCGGATTTTCTAGTAACCTCCTATTATATTATTATTTTATTATTCTTGTTAATTGTTTTAGATTTTCTTTTATTTTAGTCTAAATGCTGTAACATTTTTTCAATTATATCTCTATTATCCACCATCATTAATATTCAGTAATAGTTTAATAGGATGACATTAAAAATATTATTATTTGGAAGTGATGTAGTTGAAAACGTATTATTGCTTGGTTCTGAATTTTTTTTTCTCCATTATATTACATTTTTTAAACTGAATTATGATCCTCTATTTACTTTTTTATTTCATTAAAAAGTCATCAAATTACGTTTGAAAAAATAATTGAGATTATTTCTGCTTAAATTTTTAATGTAGGCTTCAAAATGGAAAAACATTTTAATCAAACTAAAATAAATATATCACTTATAGAAACGTTTGCATCACATTCGTAGACTCATTTCTTAATGTTTTATCATTTTTAATTGCATCAGTTGCATATTTACCAATTTTCAATTATATATTTAATGGTGAAATGAATAACACTTTAATATAAATGTCAACAACTTGTTGGTAAATGATAGAAACTTAATTGAAAAGTGTTTAGTGAGGAAGATTAAATATTAACAAGTGGCATGGAAACCAAATTACCATATAATTAGCCTTTAAATTAATTAAATGAGTATTTAATTCTGTATTTATTTGAAAAATAAGCACAATCCCAATGCTACAACTAGGCTTTTTATATATATCAACATGAACATAGCTCAATTGACATAGAGCATATACTATCAACAAAGAGGTAAGAGATTCGAATCTCTCACTCTACATACTGTATAAAAAAAACTAAACTTTGTATATATTAAAAATAAAAGAAGAAGAAAAGTTTTGTTTAAATATTATGATTCGAAAAGATGAATCCCACTCTATGTTTTTTGTTATTTAATTTTAACAATAGTTTTCCTTTTATATTAATCAAACCAACATTACCTATATTATAACTTGTTCAACTTATCATTACTCCCTCTCTCTCTCTCTATCTCTCATTGGTAGTGTTTAAATATTTAGATATGTATAGTAATGAAAGATTTCTCTAACAATGCTTTGTTTTCAATTTTATACTTAAAAAAAGAAAAGGTGATCATATATAGTATTTCTTTGGTGAAATTCACTTTTAATCCATATTTAAATCTTATTTTGATCACTAAACTTTTAAAATATCTATTTTAGTTTACAAACTTTCAAAAACTATGATTTTGATAGTTGTTATTATCTTGCCACCAAATATCCACCTCACTTGTCCAACACAACTTCAAAACATACTCAAAATGGTAATACAAATTTGATGGCATGTATTCATCTGTTAAACAATTGTCAACAAACCAACTATAAGAGCTAAAAAAAATTAAGAGTTGAAATAAATATTTTGAAGGTTCAAGAATCAAAAATATAATAAATCTGAAAGTTCAAAAAACGAAAATACGTCTTCTGAAAGTTCAAAAACTCAAATGAAACAATCGTATAGGAGTTTAGAGACCAAAACGAGATTGAAACGTGAAATCTACTTTTATTATTTACACACAAGACAACGCGGGGGGGGGGGGGGGGGGGGTAACAATGAAATGATACTTGAGAAGAATAATAAGTGATAAATTATTGGTACAAAGTAAGTGATACTAGCTTTTCTAGTGGCAAATTTCCCAATATGAGTCCAATCAAATCCCATTCCATTGATACCTCAAACCAACCATTAATGGAAATTTCCTAAAGAGGACAAGCATTATTTGTGGGCCCCACTTCCTCTTTCTCTCTTTCTCTCTTTCTCTCATTGCAATCAAAATTGCTCTTTCTTTTCTTGTCCTCTTTTTTTTTTTTCCTTCAATTATATATATAAAAAAGAAAAAAAAATGATGTAGATGTTTTCCTTTAATATTAAAACCCCTAAAGAGAATGAGGAAAAAAAAAAGAAAAAGATAATCATCAAAAGGAGCATCCTGGCCGTTGATTTGAGAATCAAGGGCTATGATTTGAGGACTTGCATTTTGATTGTGATAAGAAAGCAAAGGGCAAGGTTCCAAAAGTAGGGAGGGGGATGTGTAAAGATTCTTGTGGTTGGCTGACATAAATTTAAATTCACTGTGGGTTCTGTTTCTCAAAGGAAAAGAAAATGAACGGTCAAGATTGCATCACATTTTGCAGCTTTTGATTGATTGTTTTTTTTTGCATTTTGGGTGTCAGTGACCCACCGATTGGACATCCTGTCTCCATTAAGGTTTCTCTCTCTTCCCTTCTCTTTCGCTCTCTCTATCCTAAATTACTTAACAGCCTCATTCTCAAGCTATTGCAATTCTTTCTATTTTCCATTTTTTTTTTGGATTAAATTATAAGTTAGTACTTGAAATATTAAGGTTAGGCTTTATTTAGACTCGTACTTTCAAAAGTCTTTATCGGGTCTCTAAAATTTTTGAGTTGTATTTGTTTTAGTCTTTATTCTTTGACAAAATTTTAATATATAGTTATTAAACTTTCATTTTTGTGTTTAATGTTTGTGTCGTACTTCAAAGACTTGCATAAAAAATCTTTTTAAAATATATGGATCGAATAGAGATGATCTTGAAAGTTTATGATCTATTGAAAATTATTTAAAGAATATGGACAAAAAATACTAAACCCTTGAAGCTCTAAGACTATGACTTTTTTTTTCTTTTTTTTTTTTAAATTAATATTGTAGATTTTCAAACTTATTATAAAAATATTGTATTTTCCAAATTATTTATATTAATATTGTTGTTTTAATGGCATGAAATATGGTCGACGACCATCTATATGCAGCTTGATGGTTGTTAAGACGATCATCCTCTCGATGTCTGGATTTTTAGAAAGAAAAAAAAAAAAAAAAAAGACAGCTGGATGGTCGTAAGAGACCATCACATAAATTTTACAAATAATTATAGCTGGCATATTGGTCAGTTGTTCACTCTAAACACACAAGGGGCCCAAGTTGCATTGTGAAATGCAGTTTTTAACCTTTTATTTCTTTTTTTTTTCACCGCTTTCTCTCTTTCTTTTTTTTTTCTTATGTTTGTTCTTCCTTCTGTTTCCTCTATTTTTTTTTCTCTATTTTTTCCTTCTTTTCTTTGTTTTATTTAAATCAAATAAGATATATCCAGTTTTTTTAATACATCTTCAATTTTTTTAATATTTTAAGTAAATTGAATATTATATTGTATTTATTTTTTTAAGAAATTAAAATTTATTTTAAGTATTGATATTTAAATATTATATTGCAATCGACTTTGGAAGAAGAACAATTTTGTTTGCGTCATTTTGAGTTGATTTTAAATAAAATTTTCACGTTATTCAAAATTATCATGTAATTCTTTCTAAATAAATAAAGAAAAATATAGAAATACGAGAGAATGAAAAATCACTCATATTAAAAAAGAAAAGATTTAAATAATTAATACTTAAATAAATTTAAATTTATTAGAAAAAAAAGAAGAATAAATAGCAATATAATATTCAATTTACTTAAAATATTTAAAAAACTGAAGATATCTTATTTTATTTAAATAAAAGAAAAGGAAGAAAAAAGAGGAAAAAGAAGAAAGAAAAAACGAAATGAAAAAAAGAAAAAGAGAAAGCAAAGGAAAAAAAAGAAATAAAAAGTTGAAAACTGCATTCTACAATGCTCAAATTTAGACCCCTTGCATTTTAGAGTGAACAACTGTCCAATATGTCAACTGTAATTATTAATAAAATTTATGTGCTAGCCGTCTTTTGAAGAGACAACCATCCAACTGTCTTTTTTGTTTTTTGTTTTTTTTTTCTAAAAGTTCATACATGATCGTCTCTTGAAGATACCATCAAGCTGGGTATAAATGGCCGTCTCTTCAAGAGACGATCATCTTTCACACCTTTAAAACAATATTAAGAGATGGCCATCTTTCACACCTTTAAAACAATAATATTAATATAAATAATTTAAAAAATAGAATATTTTTATAATAAGTTTGAAAATCTACAATAGTAATAAAAAAAATCTCAAAAGGCTAAAGTTGTAATTTAACTTTTTTTTAAAAGAGAGAATTTGAATATACATGGAAAATTTACCTGTCCTTGACAACTTGAGTGATGTTCATATTGGAAAAAATGATTTTTTTTTTATTATTATTTTTTGTTTAGAAAAATGAGGTGATTTCTGGAAGGAGCTTTGCCTCCTAAATCAACTAAGGGAAGTCACATCCGTCCCATCGCAAGCAACTAAAGTGTCATAATCAGATTAGTTTTCCTCTCCATCAGGCAATTGCCCTCCATTTTTTTTAAAAAAAAAATGTATAAATATGGAGACTTTACATTCATTTCATGAAATTATGATTGAATTAGTTGTAATTAGTTGTACACATTAGAATTACTATTTCGTAAATTCATGATTTTAGAAAGAAAAAAAAAATTTATTATTAAAAAAATGTTGTTACATGAGAACGTGATAAAGTAAAATTAAATAAATAATTACCCTAACATGTTTTTTAAAAAAATTAAAACAATTTACCCACCCGACATCTTTTTTTCTTTTTTTTTTTTTTTTTTTGAAACACACCCTACATCTTTTGAGAATTATAATACATTGTTGCACAATGCATCTTGTCTTCAAGTACAATACTTGTTTTACAAACAAACCCCACAATTATTATCAATATTTACATGATAATTATTACTTTAGCTTTTTTTTTTAACCGATTATTATTTTAGTTGACATGTAGATATGTGACAGTAAAATGTATCAATTCACTACCTTTATAAAGTTAAAATAATTTAAGATATATAGCTTTAAAGTATGACATTTGTTAGACATGCTGAAGAACCCGTCATTCATAAATCTAGTCACGTTTAATTTTTTTAGTTTCTTGTGGTTCTATTTTCCTCTTACTCAAAATAAATAAATAATTTAAGATATTAAAGTTCAAACCTCATCTACAGTAGTAACATTATTGGCTTGGGGACAAAATTGAAATAGTCAACAATAATTTAAGAGCACGAAAGAAAATATATATAAATATTAGGGAAAAAATCATTTTTAAAGTTGTATCAATTTTAATCCTCCACTTTCAATTTCATCAATCTAAACCTCGAACTTAGGAAGTTGTATCGATTTTAATCCCAAAATTTCAATTTCATCAATTTAAACTTCAAACTTCACGAAGTGTATCAATTTACATCATTGGTTAAGTTTTTATTTCAATCTCTATTAAAAAGGTTTCTCACACATGTCCAAAACCACGTGTTGCTCTATAACAAATATGTATTTGTTATTTAAAAATAATAATAAAATTTCTGAAGAAAATTGGAGTAAACTCGTCTTAATGTTTTTCAATTTCAAAGCATGATTTTTTATTCAATTTTTATTTTCTCTGATTTTGTTGCTTTTTTTTTTCATCAATCGAGAGTTTTCCAATTTTAAGGCAGGATTCTACTTGATTTATTAGCTTTTAGTAGAAACAAAGCTTATTTGCACCATATTCTTCCTCAATGGAGTACTCTCATTCTTGAATCGGTTGCCAATATTGGATTTTTTTTTTTTTGTTTTTAAGTTCTCATCAGACTCGAGCTTGATTTGTCCTCCATTCGGCGCAAAGGACACAGGACTTTCGGAATCGCCCTCGTCAGAATCTTTGTCTCCTTCCTCTCCAGCATCAATGTCACTTTAATCCTACGTAAGACTGTCGACGGGGTCGACAAACTCGATTATGACCAATTCATTGTGTTCATGGTGCCACTTTGTCCATCATCGCATTTCCTGTTCTCTCTCGCATTTTAGTCGAGCTTAAACTCCTCACCACCAAACTAGACAAAACCGCCATGGTCGTCAGCGCCTTCAATGACGTCGCCGCTTTGATCTTCTTTACACTTGTCGTTGCTGGTATCAACACCAAAGGTGAGGGGAACACAATTGTCCATTTGTTTTCGTATGAGTCCTACTTTTGAGAGTCGAGTTTGTAGTTTTCATGATGGTGGCAACCCATTTGGAATTATTTAATTATTTTTTTGGTAATTTTTTTAAAAAAAAAAGAACAAACAAGTACATATCATAGAGCAACAAATGGCTTTGGGCATGTGTGAGAACCCTTTCTAATGGTGATTGAAACAGAAATTTAATCGATGGTGTAAATTGATACACTTATTCAAGTTTGAGGTTTAAATTGATGAATTGAAAGTTTAGGATTAAAATTGATACAATCTGTCAAGTTTGAAGTCTAAATTGATGAAATTCAAAGTTTAGAATTAAAATTGATACAACTTGCCAAGTTTAGGGTCATAATTAATTTTTTTCCTAAATTATTATTAGAAAAGATATATATACATGGAAGTATTTAATATTTTTGGGTGCATATATGTTGTCCATTTCATAGTAAATTAAGAAAGCTTCTTGAAACCTCTTATGTTTGGCCCACAAATATAGATATATATTTAAAGGATAAGACAAGATGCATATCCAAACAACACCCCAAGCAATGCATATCCTTTGGTCCCAACCAATCACCACCTTAAATTTTATTGGATCAATTTTATACTTTCCTTAGTGTGAATCATTTGTCATTGGAACTTTTGTTGAAAGGTGTTTTCTTTTGTTTAATCTCAAATTCTATTTGTTGAATTGGATAATTTTTTCTAATGACTTTAATGGTCCTATGTATACCAATTTTAAAATGGTTCTAATATTTTAGAGAAAGAAAAAGAGAGAGATTTAACGTAAGGAAATAATCATGTATTTAGGTATTTGATTCAATTAACTCGATTTTGGACTATTATGTCAATTTATTTAAATTTAACAAAACTTACTTTCTTTACTTCTAATTAATAGTTAAGTTGACGTACGTTCAAATATAGCGCAACAATAAAAGTTCAATATCAAAGAAATAAAAATGAAAAAAATAATTAAAGACACGAGAAAAGGTAAAATACACACCAAAAATAACTATGGGTAATTATTTTCAAAGTTAATCATCACATCACTTATGTGTAAATCTACAACCGCTACAAAAACCCACATTAACAAACCAATCGCCATCTGAAAAACTGTACTTGTAATTACTTTTTGAAATTGGAATACTATTTAAATTTAATTCTTGAACTAAGAATTTTGTTTTATTCTAGTCCTTAAACTTTCCAAAAAAAAAAAACACTCATTTTGGTCTACATTCTCATCCAACCATAAATTTGAACGACGTGTCTTCAAACATATGAATTAACATAGAGACGTGGGCATGTATCAAAACCACATAGCACACAACTGAAAGGTAGGTAGAGAGCAATCGAGCATAAATTAGCCTTAAGTTTCAAATAACAACAAATCGAAATTCGATGAATCAAAATAAATAAATTTAAAAGTTCAAGAACCTACGTATCACTGATCACTCACTCATAGGGGGTAGGATAAGTAATTTAGACAACGAGGGTAAAATGGTAGTTTCACACAACGAGGTGTGGTCCAAATTGAAATCCCTCCCATCCGAACGCCCAAACTTGTAGTACACACACAATAAAAACCATCTAAAAAAGACTTGCCTTTTCGAGTACGAGAAGAGACGCAACATATGGTCAAGCACGTGACTTGCTCAACTTTAGAGAAAAAAGACTCCTCTGCATTCACTCAGACGTTAATCATTTTACCGTCCTTTCATACACCCAGATCGACGGCTCCTACGTCATGTGATGCAAATCAACGATCCTAGAACCCCCCCCACGTGTCGTTTTCACAGGACGGGCTATTAGGACCCGACCTGGTAAATAAGGTTTTGTGACCAGCTTTAGGTAAAAAGAGAAAAATAAAAAAAATAAAAAAAATCTCCAAGGACGCCGCTGTAATTTGGGGAAAGGGACACTTCATTTAAGGTTGTGTACAATTTCTTTTTTTTTTCTTTTCTTTTCTTTTCATTTTAATGAATTCTTGGCTTTAAAATCTCCGTTTTTTTAGGGCTTGTTTAATATAGTGTTCGGACTCAATTTGTTATTTCTAGATTTATTGAATCAAATGAATTTAATACTTTGGTGTATGGTGGAATTATTTATGGAAGTGATTTCTTCATTGTATTAGATTTTGTGATCGAAAAAGTGAAGGTTTTGGAAACTCATGTCTTTGTATGTTTTTAGTGTCTTTAAATTCTAAATTTGCTATCAAGTACACGTTAAAAAGGGCAAAAACATGAATTGCAACTTTGTTATTTTCTGTTAAGTCTTTTGTTTACATATTCATGTTTTTGGATCACTAACTAAATACAATTTTGTCTTTCGAATTTATTCTATTTTATTCATCAAACTATAAGAAAAAATAACAATAAAAATAAAGGCTCATTCGGTATTCAATTTCGATTAGATGAATTTATTTTTTAAAATAGTTTTTGAATAATGTGATTCAAATAGGTAGATTACACTAAAAAAATTATAAATTTCGACACACATAATGTTGATGTTATAAACTCATTTTGTTTTTTATTAAAATAAAAACATGTATAATGAAATTTAAATTATATAATATTGTGAAATAATAATTATATATATTTTATGACATAAAATATGTTAATAAAATTATTAATCATATTTGAGATTCAAATAAATATTTAGTTGATAATTACTTTTTTTTACCTAAGAAAAGATAATTATTAATATCTTTATTGTTTTATAGGTAATTTTAATAGTATACTATTAAAATTCTTTTAAAATCTTTCTATTCCAATTTCTAAATTTTCTACGTACCCTAATCATATTTAAAAAATATTAAAAAAATAGATTACCACTTTCTTTTTTAATTAATATAATGTTTTAATTTTTTTTTTCAAATCACTAACCAAATTCACCCTAACTTTTTTATTAGTTGTTATTACTTCATCTTTAATTTTTGTCATATTAAAAATGGCAAAAACTAGGACACATCCAATTTATGTAGCTGTAATATGTACTCACATCTATAAACTAGGACACATATTTTAAGTGACGTTGTACACTCATTAAATAATTAATGAAAAGAGACAAAAAAAAAAAACACAGTTACTTTTTAGTTCTTCAATTTTTAAGAAAATAATTATTTTAATTCATTAACCTTTTAAAAAATAATAAGAAATTGATTATTTCAGCTCATTAACCTTTTAAAAAGATCAAATGTTTGAAAAATGAATGGTGTGACTTTAAATATGTATATATAAATGTGTTAATTTTGACATATATTGGAGCCTTATATATTTGTTGAGACATGTAATATTGTAGCACATGTTTAGGTAGCAACACATCAAAATGATGATTATTTTTTTTAGAGACTAAAAAAGACACTTTTAAAGTCTAGAAACCAAAATGTTTTTTTTTCTAAGGTTTAGGAACTAAAATAAACATTTTAAACGTTTAGAAATTAAAATGCAATTTAAATCTTAATTTTTTCAATATTTATACACTTAAACATACAATATATTTTTTTCTAAAAAATCAATAAATGTGGGCTTGGGAGTTCGTACCTCAACTTTAAGAAATGTAATATATGCATTATTTAAAAAGTTATGTTTGAATTGACTAGTACTAAGATGCTAAGAGATTAGAAACTAGATTGATAATTTAGAAAGAAAAAAAAATTCACACAACTTAGAGGGAGGAATGGTTTTTATAAATATTTAAAAAGGATGACCTCTTCTAAAGAAATAAGTCCATTAGCTTATATGGAAGGGTACAAAGAAGAAGGAATAAATGTATATGAATATTTTCATGTTTGCATAATTAAAACCCATTTTAATATATTCCTTGCTTTACATCCTTCAAAAGGAATTCTTTTATTTTCTCCCATTTATTTATAGATTCCATTAAATAAAATAATATAAAAGCTTCCCTACGAAATGGAACAACTCAGAAAAAGAAATTGTCACGAACACTCAAAGCATTCCAAAAAATAAAAAAGAATGAAAAAACATTGCCCACCATTCTTAGACCATGTTTAACCAACTGTTGTTTCCAAATTTTAAACATGAGAAATCTCACTTGACCTCTACGTGATAACGACGGTAAATTTGTATTTTTGGGGGAGAACGCGACTTGCAAAACAAGGAAAAGTTGGACACCGGTGTGGTATAGGTCACACAAGCTCTAATGCTTAAGTCAAATGGAGTTTTTAGAGAGAATTTGGTAGTTCTAAGAGAGTGTTGTAGGTTGGAATGAACTTACACTGCTCCCCCCCTAGGGAGAGCGTAAATACCTTACTTCCAAGAATTTTTCGTGGGTTTCTGTCTTCGAATGGGGATATGAAAGATTGAACTGGGTTGAACTAGGGGTACACGGGCCATGAGGGATGAGGCAAGGCCCAAAAATGGGCCTTGCCAATCTGATCGGCCTCAGCCTGACCGACCACGGGCTTGGGCCGAAGTCCAAGTTCGTTTTTCCTCCCTCTCATTTGGGATTGGTCCTCTGTCAATTTCGATTCGTTTTGACTTCGTATTAGGATTCTTTCCTCGTTTGGCCATTCGTTGTAGCCTTTTAGACAGCCCATTCTTGTTGGTCCAATTTCACCAATAACAAAAATCAACCACAATGTTAAATTATGGAATCGAAATAAAAATTTTAATATTCGTTAAAGACTGCGTATTAGGATTGGATTAAAGGCAATTTTCATACCATAAAAATTGATTTTACATAATTAAATGCATGTTTCATGGTGATTTTGAATACGAAAAAAGTGATTTTAATCATTTTAAAATCCCTCCTAAACATGTCCTAACATTGAGAATGATAAATTTTTTTTATACCATGAGTGTTTGAGCTACTTTATGCGCATCTCGACTATTTTTACATAATAGATCCATATCGGACTTCAGAATATATGACTATTGAAAAATACTAGATTTTTTTTATCCTGGATAGGGATTACCATGGGATTTGAACTCTCAAACATCCAAAATGAAAATTTGTCTTATTGAAATGGGAGATCCATATAAAAAACACGATTTTTTTCCCCTTTTAATGTGGACGATCCACACATTTGATACAAGTTTAATATAAACTAAAGAGGGCAACTTCTCGCTCTTGTTTAGAAATTGAAATAAGTTTTCTTTTTATGTTTTTAAATCAAAAGAACACAATATTATAAATGTAGGGAGGGAGGGTTCAAATTTATGACCTTACTAATTAAAAAAATCTATGCTCAAATTAGCGGGAATTAGAATGAAATTCCTTACCTTTTAAGGTAGAATCTCATTCTCCAAAATAACAAACTAAACTTTTGCTTTCGTATAGACCGACAATGACTAGTAAGAAATCAATTTCACCAATCAAAATGATAAATTTATGTCCTGTTTGATAAAATTTTCATTTTTCGTTTTTTGTTTTTTAAATTCATGCTTGTTTTCTCGTGAACATTTGAGTTTTTAGTAAAATTTCAAAAACAAAAACACATTTTTTAAAACTATATTTTTATAGTTTTCAAATCTTAGCTTGAATTTTGAAAACATTTTTAAAAAATAGATAATTAAAAAAAACTCATAGATAGAAGTAGTGTTTATAAGATTAGTTTTAAAAAATTAAATGGTTAAATGATTTTCATTTTCTCGTTCCTCTTGTTTCAATCCTAACCAATGAAATTTTAAAGATATCAATTGAAAATCATTCCTATTTCTAAAATGTCAATACTTATAAATTAAAAATCACTAGACCTAAATGAAAATGGAGAAGAAATATTCTTGTTTCCCATTATAAATTGGTTATGAGTGGATCATTCAATTATTTTTAGATTTTTTTAGTACAATTACTTTTAGATCTCAAATACACTTATTTACTATGAGAATTCAAATTGTAACCTCATTTAAATATAGACTAGAAATCCCACCTCTACTATAGATTCGCAAATGCACCCAAATTATTGACTTTATTACTCGATTATTAATTTTACACAATTAACTTAACCTCTTTAAAACATCTATATATTGTTCAATTTCTTTTACGATCAATGAGCAATTATATCATAATTAGTTATTTATCATTTAATTAACTTAAATACTTCTTCAATATCAATTAACTACCTACTATTAAACCAAACTAATAAATTTGTTATGAATTTCGTTAATTGTTTTTAAATCTAATTTCCAATGCAGTATATTAAACTTCTATACATCTAATATTACCTACTATTAAACTAAACTAATAAATTTGTTATGAATTTCGTGAATTGCTATTGAATCTAATTTCCAGTGCAATATATTAAACTTCTATACATCTAATATTATCAACGTATTCGGCCTGTAACGATTTCATACATTCATATACCTTATTTTCATTTGAGAGAGTTGTTTATGCTTAATACTTAATTAATTAGAAATCAAGGAATTATTAAAAAAAAATAGAAATGAGGAAAATAAATGTAAATCTAATTTTGGTTCATGAAGTTTAAAAAAAATAATTTTTATTCTTAACTTATAAAATATCTATTTAGTTCCGTAATCTTAAAAAAAAAAAAAAAAACTAATCATTTTGGTCTTTACCACTTAATACCTATCTTACAACTTATGTGTGGCTCTAATACAAGTCCATGTCAACACATTAATACATACATTATTCAAAAGCTAAACTTGAAATTTCAAGAATCAATGTTCATTTACTAAAATGAGATTTAAATAAAAAAATATATTTAAAAAGCAAATAAAAAAGCATTCAATATATAAAAAGATATTACAAATTACATCAATAAACGTTTAATTGAAGATTTGAATCTCATTCCACACTGTCAAGCCTCCCCAACTCATAGCCGCAATGGAAGACTGAAATTTGCACAATTTCTTTTAAACTTAAAATAGATAAATATAAAAAAATATTACTACTGAATCTCAAAAAACAATAAAATAATTTAACTATTTAAAAAAAAAAAATCACCTATTGGTGTGATGAGAAATAAAATATACCCAAAAAAATAAGCCTAAAGTTAACCAATGGGATTGGTCCACGTGGACAAATCACTAGACAAAGAAGGAGAATTGGGATAAGGTGGGGAAAAGTGTGTAAAGAGGACAAGATTCCACGCGCACTGAGAGCGCGTCGAGTCAAGTCGCGTGAGCTGGACGATGTGATCGTACACCTCAGCGATGTGCTACACGAGCGCCACTAAGTGACAATTAGCGTCACTGCTTATATCATTTTGATTCTCCTATATTTTTTTACCACAATTTAATACACTTTCTAATGATTTTTCCTTCTTCAAAACCCTAATTTCTGTTATATATATATATATATATATATATATATTTATGAGTGTTCGGATGAGTTTATGCATATAGACTAAAACCTTATAACATTAAGTTGTGTTCAAACTCTTACGGTTTTAATATTTAAAGAAGTGAGACATCGTGGCTTGAACATATTATTCCAAAAGTCTATTTGATGTTTTGGTTAAATTAGAAGTTTGGTTATTGAATTTTTAGAATTGTGTCTAATAGATAGCCATTGAACTTAAAAAAAATGTTAGAAAGTCTTTAAGTTTAAACTTTCAATGCTATGTCAATAGATTTATGAAAAGTTTTTAATAAATTCTTAAATTCTTAAATTTTGTATTTAATAGGTTTTTGAAATTTCAATTTTGTGCCTATTATTTTCTTAGTTTATAAGATTTTTTTTAAAAGTTTTTGGAACGTTTATTGGATGGAAAATAAAAAATTTATAGGTGGTTTAGTAACATTCCTTTTTTGTTTCATGTTTCATGTTTCCAACTTTTGAGAAACAGAAGTGTTTAGTAGATATTTTATGTTTCTTGTTTCTCGTTTCTAGAAACATTTTCAGAATCGTGTAGAAATTTTGAAAACAACATCATCAAATTTCAAGTTTCATGTTTCTATTTTTTCCCAAAACATAAACAACATTATTATTTTATTATTCTTGACTCATAAAATGAATACATCCTAAAAATAAAAATTTCAAAGAACAAAAAAAAAAAAGAAATGGTTATCAAACATATTTCTATTTTAATTTTCAATAAAAAAGAAACAACAAGAAACAAGAAACATTTACTAAACGTTGATCCATTTTTTATTAAAAAAGAGAAAATGAGAAATAAGAAATAGAAACAATACGAAACTAACTTTTAGAGACTTATTATATATAATACTCAAAAGTTTCGGACTAAACTTATAATTTAACTTTTTTTTGGCTTAAATGACGAATAGGATGATGCACAATGGTTAATTTAATAAATAGTTCTAATGTCTTGACCATTAAATCAGAGTACACTATTGAGGGAAAATGTTTTTTTTTTTTTTAAAAATATTTAATAAGATTTGACTTTTTAATTTTTCCAATTGAAAATTGTAGTGGTCCATAAGTGAATAAAACAAATCCAACATATTTTCCATCCATAAAGCATAGGATTCCCTTTGTATTTGGTATCCACCATGCATTTGATTCCTCTTCATGTTCTTTCTTACCCTAAAAAGACTTATTTTTTTCCTTTTCTTTTTTGTGATGTTAATTTATTCTACTGTTTTTTTAAGTGTCGTGTTGAGTCAAAACTATCGTTATAAAATAGTTTTATTTAGTACAATTTAGTTTATTGCTTTAAAAAAAAAAAATCGAGAATATCATAATCATTGAATTGAATATTGTAAGTTGAATTAGGTTAAATATTTTTACAGAATAGGAAAAGTGAAAACTATTATTTATGTTATTTTCTCAAGATTTTTGTAGACAACTTTTATGAGAAAGATGTCACTTCAAGGGTCGAATTTAAACCTTTTTTTTTTTCTAATAGTTGAAGAATTTTTTCAGTCAAACTATTAAAAGTTATTTTGCTGAAAAGAAAATTCGATAGTTCTATTAAAAAAAGTATAAGTTGTAGTTAATATAAAATTTAATCCTAACCAACAATATGATTTAAAAGTTCCACATTAAAGTAAAAGTTCATAAACTCTAAACTAATTTAATGAGTAAAAATAAACTTGATCAAATATATTGATCTAACAACAGACATGTCAAATTTCATTTACCTACATAGCAATTATGTAAGAAGTTGTTAAAAGAAATAAATATTTAGACTGATGACTAATGTATCATTTTTTTATTTTATTAAAGCGTTCTTTTGATAACTATGATATTTTAATTAGTTTGATGAAAACGATTTAAAATTACTTTAAAAATCAGAAATTTTAATATCATCAAATTGAAAGGGATGTGTGTTTTTTTTTTTTGAAATAATTAAGAAAAGAAAACGCAACGTTGTACTAATTACAAAGTCAAAACCAATACATGAGACCTGTTCCTTATAACAACTCAAAATCATTTAGATTTGAATTGTTTAAAAAAATAAACCCAACAACTTGGAGTTTATAATAATATGATGCAAAAACAATAATAATAAATTATATATTTTAATTTTCTAAGCCAAGTACGGAATTATTTATTTCATAAATTCCGTACTTATCTCTCGCTCACTTGATTTGTATTAGATTTCTTTTTTTTTTGACACACGGATTTGTATTAGATTGGCAAGCGCGATAGCTGCTTTAATTATTTTTTTTTTGGTTCTTTATTATTATTATATGAACCTTTGAAAATTTATGATTGCAAAAGATAATATGATAACAATTGTGTCTGACTTTTTTAGGAGGATGCAAAAATTAAACCAAATCAATAGTCATTAAGGGGGTTGAATAGAACTAGGGCTTTGGTTTTCTTTTATAGAAATTTTTTGTGTGAGATTATTTTTGAAAATTTATATAAGTCAAATTAAACAAAACTTTCGTCAATCGAAGTTTTTTTTAAACGAATTCCTTAAAGTAACAATTGAGATTGATACTTATCAAACCACTAAGCTTCAAAGAGAAGATTTAAAGCTCGACTCTTCAAAAAAAAGGGCTAAAAAGACTTAACTTTATAGGTAAAGATAGAGGTTGGAAAATGAGATTTTAGCAAAAGCACGAAAATAGTAAATGAAAGGTTGCCCACTATCAACTTAAGTATCAAGTTGATGGAATTACTACCTCTTTCTCAAATCGGGCACCACTTATATGTGTAATTTGTTGAAAATTTTTATTTTCTAACTCGAAGCTATCCGAATTTCATCGAATAGATAGTATGTGAATTAGTTTTATTTTAAGAAAATGATAGTTATCTTTTAAGTACAAATGATAGCTTTCAAGTACACAAATTAAAGAAGGTGGATGGGGTTATTAGAAGGTATTTTGAGTGAATACGATTTGCTAGCTATATGAGAAAAAGTTCTTGGCATTTTCACTTTTTGTTGTGGGGTTGTTAAGGATTGGTAGGCCAAATGGATAAGGAAGTTTAAGGAATTTTTTCTCCATAAAAGTTTCACATCATATTAGTCATTTAATTCCTAGTGGATAACCTAGAACGTTTAAGTCAGTCGAAAGGATACTTTTGAATTTGCAAAAAAGGAATTTTTGCAGATATATATTAGGAGATAAATAAAGTCAAGGATTTGAAAATTGATTTTATTAACTAATAAAAAAATGAAATGGAAAAAACATCAATGAATTTGATAATAATTTAAAAGAGGAAGAAACCTGAAGTACACGCAAATAAGTTGGACAGTAGAAGTTTCTATTTAAGTCAGTACACACAGTAGAAATTCTAGTTATTTCTGTTATTTCTAAAATGTATCGTTAATATTAGATTAAAAAAAGCTTTGTATTTTTTTAAATATAATATAAATTAATTAATAAAAAAAATGAAGACAGCAAATAATTAGGAGCAATTATTTAGTTAAAAATAGGACCCAGCTTTCAATAGTTGAAAGAGACTTTTTAAGCATCTCACTTGATAAGATGAGTCATAAAGTAAAGTTCTACATTAAAAACAAAACATTATTGGTAGAAGTTTGAAATCATATCATGGTATTTAAACTTTCATTTTTATTTTATCCTATTTTAATTTCAAAATTTTCAAATATTTCTTTTTAACTTCTAAACTTTCAATTACTTTACTTTTTTAGACCATAAAGTTTATTTACATTAAAATATTATTTTAATCATTCTGCAAAATTTTTATAAATCCTTTCATTTAAAGAAACTTTGACTTATTAGATAGCCTTTCAAACACTTGCTAAAAAAAATGACGAATAGGTATTTTATTGGAGTTTTTTTTTTTTTTTTTTTTTTTGGGGGGGGGGGGGGGGGGGGTAGGGTTAAATAACTGGTGAACAATCAATAAAATTAGCTAAAACTTAATCGTCAAAACAAAATAAACACGAAACTGAAAAAATCAAAATAATATGTAAAAATTTTGGTAAAAAAAAAAATACAAAGACAAATTTTGAAAAAAAAAAACTCAGTATTTTGTTCTAGCCTAAATATATGGGTTAGTCTTTAATGTCAGGGTACTTTTTCAATTTAGTTTCTATTGTTAACTCATAGTTGATGAATATTAAAATTAGTTGATGATAAACTTACTTAACATGAGAATTAAAAATCGGTGAAAATTTAGAGAGAAAATGTCATCTAATAAAAAAGAATGCAAAATTTTCACCAAATTCTTATTACTTTGGAGGATGAATTAAAAAGTTTCATTTCTTAAATGATTTTTTCTATTTACTAAATATTACGGCGTGTGGGTTTATTATTGGTCAATTTTAACATTTACTAATGATTAGGAACTAAATTTAAAAAATTAAAACATTAGAAACTATATTAAAAAATTTTAAACAATGAGAACTAAATTAAAAAATACCAAAATATTATAGATTAAAGCGAATAAATACTTTTTTATTTTGAGAGGCTAAAACATATAAATACATATTCTAAATAGTGTTTGTGGGATATATAAAATATTAATAACGCGGACATTGTGATTAGGAAATTAATTTTAGTGGCCAAAGAGAGTATAGCTCAACTGGCATATTGAAAGTGTTAATGACCATGAGGTATGTGGTTCAAATCCTCCAATCTCTAACGTACTCAAAAAAATAAAAAATAAAAAATAATTTTAGTGGACTTTGTGGACGAGGGTACGAGGTTTCTGTGCCCCCACCCTATGACGTGGCCCCTTATTCTCCTCTCGCAAATACATCTTTTACGAGAAAAATTCTAGTACTATCCCTCTACCTGTAATTTTAGCCCTACCCATTTGCAAATTTACTAAAATACCCTCCTCTCACTCTCACTCTCCTTTTTAACCTTAACCGTACACGTGTCCCTTTTGCTGTCCGTTGGATGACTCCGCCACTTGATTTTATCCTCCGCCTAGTTCTTCCCAATCATTCACTCTTTCATTATTCACCCCACCAACCTCTTTCATTTTTCCTTTATTAACAACCTTATTTTCTTTTTTCCAAGTCACATTTTTTTTGGGGGTTTGAGTGACTCGATAGGGTTTCTTTAGCTCAACCTTTTCGGTTTTTAAGAATGGCTACCACCTCATCTCTCTTAGGACCAATAATGATTATCTCTACCTGATATGTCTCCATCACTAAAAGTCGATGAGTACTGTTCACTCGATTTTCATTTTTGTAACTATCTCGTATAATTCGTCTAGATGTGTCCATGCCTCTTTTGAGTGGACCAAAAAGCATAAAGATTTTTTCAAATCAACTCCACCTTAGATTTCAAATCAAAGAGTCCACTCTCACTCAATGAATGTACGAATTAAAGGACGAACACCACTATTCAATGATGATTTTTTTTTTTTAATAAAAAATGGTCGAAAAATTTAGAAGCGCCAATGACCGTCGATTAAAATGATGATCGAAAAAGGAAAGAAGAGTTCAAACAAAAAAATTCTTCAACCATCTAGTGAGGGTAAGTGAGCACCAATTATTTTGTTTGTTGTTTGGTTTTCTTTTTTGGGTGGGCCAACTGTAAAATAAATGTGCTCAAATCATATAACTTACTTTTGGAGGACATTATATAACGTTTGTCGATTCCTCTGTCTGTGTGGTTGCCCAAGAAATGGGAGCACCTAAAATATCGCCATGCAAGTGGACTAGTGGAGCAAATTTATCTCAACTTCTTAAAGTTCGTTTGGATTGTTTTGAAGCTTTTTTTAAAAATGCATTCTTTTAAGCATTTTTTTATAAAATTATTTAGAATTAAAATACTCATATGTTTGGTTATATTTTCTTAAAATTATTTTTATACATAAGTCTGTTTGGTTTGTTCTACACTCGAAATGCTTCTACTGATGTCAAATTACTATAAATGACGACTGTTAAACATTATGAATTAATAAATTCAAATTTGTATTTAAAACAATATGACTGGACGTTGACTACCACTAGCAAACCACTGCTACCATCGTTGGAGTGGTATCTGGTGATGGTCGTTGGCAGTGGTTGTCGAAGGTGGTCGTTGATAACACACAATATGTGCTATCTTTAGGCCTTATTTTATGCTAGCTTTGAGGCTTAAATATACACTTTCACATTCATAATTGTTTATTTTTTAGAAATTGAGCATTTGGAACAAAACGAAGATTTTAGAAGAAATATGGGTAAAAATGAGCTAATTGGGCAAGAAATTAAGCAACCAATTTTTGAGACAATTTTTGGAGAAGAAAAATATTCCTAATTTAATTGGATTTTGGATTCCTAATTTGATTAGATTATTAGATTTTGGATTTCTAATTTGATTAGATTTTGGATTCCTAATTTAATTAAATAATGAATTCCTAATTAGATTAGGATATGGATTAACCTATTATAAATACTCACATTCTCTTCATTTCAAGACATTCAACTTTGGAGAGCACAACTCTAAAATTCTACATACAATAGTGAGAAGAGACTTGATAGAAATATTCAAGACCAAGTTCGTGGAGATCATACGGAGACGGAAGACCAACACACCAGCATAGTTTATGTTTTAATTATTTAAATTCCATGATTGATTGTCTTTTATTTCATTCATGCTTTTATATTCTTAATGTTTTTAATATTTTGATCACGGATTAAATATTATGTTGGTCTAAATTCATGCTTGAGAAAGGTAATTTAGATTAGATCCTAATTGCATGACTAAAGGTAATTCTAACTTGATAATGATTAGGGTTTCTTTCGAAGTTGTTAATGAAGGAACTTAATGCTATGCATAACGTTAAAAATCATCAAAGATGTAGGTTTTGCCTTATTGCATAAGAATTGTTTGTCCTCGAGAGAGATATTCATGATAAAAGACTTCTAGACTTATGAAATATTTGTTTGATCAATCTTGGATGTTTAAGTAATTTAATTATTTTAGTCAAATAAGTGAAATCAACTCCCAAAATATTCTCTCATCTTATTGTTTCAATTTTTATTAGAATTGTTTTATTTAAATCTTGCAACCATCATTCAATTATATTCTCTATATAAAATTGAGTGATAATATTTATGGTACTTAAGTGAATTAGAAAACCAATCTTGAGGACGATACTCGAACACTCTTTCACTATATTAAAACTTGACTCATACACTTGCGGTATTGAATAGGTGTCGGAGTGTTCGTCGGAGTGCTCGCCTGGGGTGGGATGGCATTGGTCGCCAGCGATGGGTGGCAGTAGTGGGCAGCAGGGAGCGATAGGCAATGACGACCTTGGTGGAAGTGAAGGTAGGGAGGAGAGTGGGAAAGATGAGAGAGATTTGAGAGGGTTAGTGTGAGGATATTTTGGTCATTTTTATATATCATGAAAATTTGGGAAGGATTCCAAGTTAAACACCTAAAAACTTTTTTTTTTTTTTTAGTTTGATTTCAAGTGGTTCACTTAAAATAACTTATTTCTCAAACTCAGTTTTTTAAAAGTCATTTTGGGTAGTTGCCAAACACTACAAATCTTATTAAAATGATTTTTTTTATAGAAATAAACACTTGAAAAGGTAATCCTTACTTAATTAAAGGTTAAATTATAATATTAGTCTCTCAACTTTTAAATTTATGTGTATTTGGTATTTGAACTTTAAAAAATGTTTAATAAGTCTGTGAACTTTCAAATTTGTGTCTATTTGGTTTTTAATTTTTAAAAAAATATCTAATAAATCTTTAACTTTTAATTTTGTGTTCAATAGGTCCTTGAATTTTTAATTTTGTGTCTAATAGGTCATTGACCTATTCAACATTTTTTAAAATCTACAGACCTAGCTACTAGACACAAAGTTGAAAGTTCTATTATACATAAAAATCAATTTGATATTTAATAGACCAGTTAATTACTAATTTTTTTTAATATATTAGTAACCTATTAGATACAAATTTGAAAGTTTAGGGATCTATTAGACATGTTTAAAGTTTAGAGACCTATTAGACATAAATTTGAAAGTTCAGGAACCTATTAGATATTTTTAAAGTTTAGAGAACTATTAGACACAAAATTGAAAGTGCAGGGACTTATTAGACACTTTTTAAATTCAAGGACCTTTTAGTCATAAACTTGAAAGTTTAGGGACTAAACATGTAATTTAACCTTAATTAAATTATCAATTTGGTTATTTAAATTTAAGTTTTTATTTTTTGAGTTTGGTTTTAATTTACTTCTTATAGATGTAAACACTTCAATTTGATTCCTATGATTTGGACAAAATGTTCATGTACTTATAAATCGTTACTGTGTTTAAAATTTTGTTAACATTTTCTATTTATGTGATAATGAGTTTGTATGTGTGTCACTTTGTGTTTGTGTTTTTTTAAAAATTAAATTTGATCGATTGTACTAAAGTTTAGAGTTGAGTAAAAAATTAGAAAAGAATTATGAGTACTCAAGTGGGTAAAAAATGGTTTAGGGAACTTGGCTAAAAAGAAGTTGAACAACATAAGCCTAGTTTAGTGGTTAGAACATATCTATCTCTTTTCAAACGTCGTAACTGATCCAATAGACACTAAACTCGATCTATAATTGATCCAAAATCATTTATGAGAGATAAAAAGAAGAAAGTGAGGAAGAAAATAATAGAGATGAAGAATAAATAAAAACAAAGGCATCCCTTTACAACACCCTAACATTCCTTATCATAGATCAATTGCATGACACATCTCTTTCTTCTTCCTTTTCATTTTTCTTTCTCTTTCAAGTTTAGTAATTACATTTTCAACTGAAATAAAATCTTGTAAGTTGGTCCCATGATCATGATGCGCCTAGATTCTCTTGAACCTGATCCACTTCTTTTTTTTTTTTTTTTTCAATTTTGCAAAAAATATCACAAAATGTTTTTATTTATTTATTTGTTGTTCTTTTCTTTTCTCTGCCATTGTCAAAATTTATAAACAACGTTGATATTCGTCTTCGCGAGAAATTATTTAACTCAGGCTTACTTTAGTAGAAATTACAAAATTAAAAAAAAAAACACTTTTATTAAAAAAGTTTGTGCATACCTTCTCAACTTATAAGTTTCAATTTCAATCAATTACATAGAAAAAAAATACATTTTTTGTCACTGGAATTTGAACTTATTTCTATTTGGTCTTTGAATTTTTAAAACTAATACTTTTGGTCTTTGAAATTTAAATTTTGTTTCTATTTGGTTCTTTAGATTTCAAAAATAGTATGCTAGGTTTCCAAAGTTTGAATATGATTTCTAATTAGTCTCTGAAGTTTGGAATTGGTTTCTAAATGATACTTAATAAAGTTGGTGTTAATTGGCCTAATGGAATAATGATGTGGTAGTTAACATATGCTACCTAGACTTTTTGATGATATATATTTTTTAAAAGAGTTGAAAGTTTTTTATATATTTTTTATTTTTTATACTCAGAGACTAATTAAAAACCAATTTCAAACTTCAAGGACCAATTAGAAATCAAATTCAAAATTTCAAGATCAAACATGTCACTTTTGAAATCTTCATGCCCACAAGGAAACTAAATTTAAATTTCAAAGACTAAAAGTGTTAGTTTAAAAAACTTAGGTCCCATGATATCCATTTAATTTTTTGTTTTTGGTTTTTGAAAACTAAGCCTATAAATACTACTCCCACCTATGGGTTTCCTTATTTTGTTATCTACTTTTTACCTATGTGTTTCAAAAACCAAACCAAGTTATGTAAACTAATAAAAAATAGTTTCAAAAACTTGTTTTTTTTTTTTGAATTTGGCTAAGAATTCAAATGTTTTATTAAAAAATATGAAATTCATTGTAGAGAATTAATGAGAAAATAAGTCCAATTTCTAAAACCAAAAATAAAAAATCAAAGAGTTATCAAATGGGGTTTTAAGGATCAAATTTCATGATCAAAAGTGAATTTTACCCAACTAAATAGTTATTTTTATTTTAATGGACAGTGGAATTAATACATGAATTAAGTTAATTGTGTCACTATTGTTGTGTTGGAGATTCTTTGTATGTTTGTTGACTTTGTTGGATATATTGAGTGTCTTTTTCTTTTTGGGCTATATTTGGACATGTTAATGTCAAATTACGATGTTTTAATTCAATAATTTGATTTTCTAGATATGCTTTAACATTTTCAATATGGGGTTTTGTATGATTTGTTGATTTAACTTTTACCTGGCTAATTCATTGGTTAGTTTTTACATAATTTTCTAACTTAAAGGTGTGAGATGGATTCATTAAAATTTTAAGTTTAAAATTGTCTCGCCAATTTAGTACTAAATTCAAAAAAAATGAGAATTTTATAATTCTTTTAGAAAACACAAATCAGTTCAATATGTCAACTTATTTATATCCTATTAATTATAATTTTTTTCTCTAAGAAACCACCAATTTTGTTTAAAAGTAAGTCGACCTAGTCAAGATATTAATAATAATATTCCTTGAATATCGTGAGTTTGAAATTTAGAATGCCTATTTTATCTTTTAATTCTACCACCGTTAAAAATATCTTGGAAAAAATACATTTTTGGTCCCTGAGTTTTCAACCATATGTGCGTTTGGTCCCTGAGTTTTTGAAATAGACATTTTTAGTCCATGAGTATTGAGAAATATGTTTAAAAGGTCCTTTGTATTATTATTTTTTTAATATAAAATCAATATTCTTTATTAATTTTTAATATTAACGATTTTTTAAATTAAAAAAAAAAACTCTCTTCCCTCTCTACCCCATTCTCTCTCTCAATATTAAAAAATCGTTAATATTAAAAATTAATAATTTAAAATTAATCAAGAATATTGAGAGATTTAAAATTAATAAAGAGGTTTTTTTTTAATTTAAAAAATCGTTAATACTAAAAATTAATAAACAATATTGATTTTATATTAAAAAATAATAATAATAATACAAGGGACCTTTTAAACCTATTTCTCAAAACTCATTGACTAAAAATGTATATTTCCAAAACTCCTGGACGAAAAAGGTATTTTTTCCTAAACTCAGGGACTAAAAAAGTCTATTTCCAAAACTTAGGGACTAAACGCACATATTGTTAAAAACTCAGGGACCAAAAAGGTATTTTTCCCAAATATCTTTAAATAGAAAACTTTTGATTATTCTTTTAAGAAAAAGATCGACCTTAAGCTCAATAATTAGATAAGAAATGAAGAGTTATATTTTAAAATTTGATAATTAATTTAATGATAAGATAAAAAAATAAAAAATATAATTTTATAAAGCTTTACTAAACCATAACTATTTTAATGATAAAAAATAATTGTCGTGATTAATGATACACCACCAAATAATTAATTAATCTAGAAGAAACCTAATCAATTTATTTAAGGGAAGAAAAAAAAGATCAATTAGTCAAATATATATAACAAATGAATTATATATATATATATATATATATAATAAAAAGCATCACATGATCGTACCAATTAAAATATTTTAAAGAAACTGATTGAAAATTATTGTCGAGCTACAACCAAGGAATCACAACTCGCCACGTATTTGAATTTGGGGAATTCAATGCGTGAAGAACACGCGCGTCATTTATAGGCAATTAACGTCACTGCTTATATCACTGGACTTTTAATTAATAATATATAAGTCTTCCACTTAATTAATTAAATAATTACTTAAATTACGATGTGTCCCAAATAATAAATTAATAACTGATTAAACAAATCCCAATATTTTTTTTTTAAAGTACTTGTTTCATATAATATATGTACAGTTACTTGGCATGTTAATTTATATTTGTGAAAGTTGTTACAGAGAGTAGATAGTGTACAAAAGTTTGACCAAAATTTAAAATCAATTAGTAGTGAAAAACTATATTTACAAGTAATCTTCTTATAGTTTTATTCACCAATAGGTTTATTAATTAACGATAACACTATTTGATAATTAGTTTATTTTTAAAATATTTTAAGAGCCTAACTAGTTTTCTTTATAGGAAATGTTCCATTTCGAAATAGTTTTGTTTATAATTTTCTTTTCTTAAACGTTAAATTATAGAACTGCAATTTTTTTAATATTTTTTTGGTTTAATTTGTCACTACATTATAACACTTCAAAAGTTACTCAAATATAAAAACATAAAATTTTGGCTTTTAATATTTTTTTTCATATTTTTATTACAGTTTAGGAAATTAAAAAGATGAAGTGAATAAGCATTTTTTTTCCAAAAAAAAAAAAAAAACTAAAAACTGAAAACAAAAAAATTGCTAAACTTAGATTTTGGAATCTTTTTTTTTTAATGGCTTCGGAATCTAAATTTTAGCTAATGGTTGAATTAAAAATACAAAACATTTTTTTAAAGGTTAATAAACATACTTAATTTCTAAAGGACTTCATTTTTTTTTTTTTAAAATTATTTTCATGTCATTGAATATAGATTTTTTTATTTGTCCAGTTGAGATATTTGACCAAACAAGTGGTTCAAATTGACTCCATAAAAAAATAATAATAAATCCACGATATAATTGAAATTACTATTGATAAATTTAGTCAGATATATTCATTGACATCTGGATGAATATGACTTTACTGAAAAATATAAACATTAAAATTCATAAAAACCCCAACATTCTCCCCATAATGCCCACAGTTTTATTTGTTTATTCCAACATTACGACGTAGTTTTGAGAGATATATATTTTATCAAATAAATTATTGAAAAGTCATTTTACACCATCCACGTTGATTTCTAATTAATTAAGATAATTTGAATACTTTACATTTCTACTAAAGAAGAACAACCGGAAGTTTCTAAAAGTAAGAAATGATTGGTTATTTTTTCAAAGCTTTAAAATAATAAGCAATTGATATTAATAAATTGGCATATGATAATTCTAAAGTCAAAGACATCTTTTAAGGTACGGCAAAATCGGAAATTAAGCACCGTACTTATCTTTTAATATTCATCATTTGACTATTTTGTGCATGTAATAATTTTGTGGGCAAATTACACATGACATTCAATAATGACCGAAGTATTTAAACTTATATAATTGGAAAAATTGGTACTCGTCGACACTATCAGCAAACCCATTAAAAGAAGTCATTATTTTGCTTACTTAATTGGGCTAGTGATTTAATTTTTTCATGAAATTTTGTCTATTTTCTTTTTTAGTTCATCAATATGAGATCAAGAACGTAAACATTGAACTAAGACAAATATATTGTACTTTGATAGTTTAATTCTTTCTAACAAACATACTTTGATCACAAACACTCGGTAAAGAAAAAAAAAAGTTACCTTGATAGGCCAATATATTTTTAAATGTGTTTTTATCAAGAACTTATATCAAAAAATCTTTTTATATTACTCAAACTTTGAGCATTTCTTCTCTAAAAAAAAAGATTTTTTTTAGGATTTAAAAAGTGATTTTAACTTCTATTCAACACTTTCCAACCAAGAGCTAAGACCCCGTTTGATAACAATTTCGTTTTTGAAATTAATGCTTCTTTCTTTCCAAAATCTTTACTATGATTTTCACATTTTGTAAAAAAATATTTGAATTCTTAGTCAAATTCCAAAACTAAAAACTCGATTTTTAAAAATATTGGTAGAATGTACAAGACAACGCAAAGAAACTCATAGGTAGAAGTGTGTTTATAAGCTTAATTTTTAAAAATTGTTATCAAATTGGGCCTAAAAGAAAAATAGTTTTCATTTCTTAAAAATATATTTTAGACTTTAAAAGAGTTTTTTTAAAATGAGAAAAAAGAAAAATATTTAATAAATGAATTAAAATTCTAGAAGCAAAATTGAACCCAATGTTATTATTATATCAATCAAAACATATAATTAATCATTTTTTTTAAATTCAACAAATGAGGTGAGACGGTTCGAACCTCTAATGTCAAATTAAAAGAAAGAAAGTAGTACAGTTGAATTATGTTCATTTTTGCTGATTAACCATACCAAATTGTTTTTCATTTACTTTATTAAATACAAAATTTATAACAAAATCAATACATGTGAAGAGATTGAAAAATATCCTCTCAACAACCAGCAAATGCATTAAATAAAATGAAAAGAGAAGCCATCAATTCAAAGACGCAAGTGGTGGTACAAAGACAATTATTAATAATTGGACAAAACTCAAAAAAAAAAAAAAACAGACAACTTGATTAAGATTTTTTTTTTTAGAAAACAAAAATTTATAAAAAGTTCTTGTGGCGAAAAGGGTACGAGGTTTTCAACCCTCTCTTCATCCGATGACGTGGCCTCTTCCTCTCCTTTCATCTCTTTAATTATCTATTTATCCTCTTTGTTTTACATTTCACCCCGTATTTCACTCTATTTACCAAAATGCCATCCCGTTTCGTTTTCGCCTTCCGTTAGTCTCCGTGCCGTACACGTGTACGGCTGTCTAGACGATGAACCATTGGACCATCCTGCCTCGTCGTATTATATTCCCAGTTGGGCCCACCAATCATTCCAGCGCGTACGAAAACACGTGTTATCAATTGAAAAAAAAAATGGTAATAATAAATGGGAGTATTGAAAATTAAAAAACGAGATAAATTGTTTTGTTGTTAAGAAAATAATTAAACGTCGGTTTGAAACATATGGGGATTAGAATTTAGAACTAAATTGCATAGTTGAATAAAATAATAAAATTCAGAGTTTAATTCTTAACTTTTTTTGTAAACAAATTTTATTGCAAGATTTAAGAACGGAATTGGTAAAACAATGACCATAATACCTCTTATCATTAAATTTGATAATTGTTGTTTAGATTAAGATTATTATTATTATTATTATTATTTATTTAAATGATCGAAAAAATATTTATTAGGTTTGGCAGCAGTCCCATTGAAAATGTCTATATAATTACACTATTTCTTGGCTTAATAAATAAACTACCAATTCTTTGTTTTTTTTTTTTTTGGGGGGGGGGGGTTCATTTGTGGCTTAGTTGAATGCATAGTCGGCATTCCTTAATTATTTCTTCTGTGTGAGAAATTTAATTAGTTAAAAAAAATAGAATTTAAGTTTTAAGAATAAGAAGAAAAATCCTTCAAAAAAAAGGAAAAAAGAAAAAGAAAAAGTAGAAAAATTATTTGGCATTGGAAGGGGGGAGTACAAATGGGCTTTGGACCTAAAGGGATGGTTTTCAAGCCCAAAACGAATCTAAGTGGGCCCAACCCGAACTGAGTAGTTCTATCTTAAATATGACTAAAATTAAATAGGAATTTAAGTTTTAAGAATAAGAAGAAAAATCCTTCAAAAAAAAAAAAAGAAAAAGTAGAAAAATTATTTGGCATTGGAAAGGGGGGAGTACAAATGGGCTTTGGACCTAAAGGGAAGGTTTTCAAGCCCAAAAGGAATCTAAGTGGGCCGAACCCGAACTGAGTAGTTCAACAACCAGCAAATACATTAAATAAAATGAAAAGAGAAGCCATTAATTCAAAGACGCAAGTGGTGGTACAAAGACAATTATTAATAATTGGACAAAACTCAAAAAAAAAAAAACAATTATTAATATTTTAAATATTTTAAAATATTAATATTATTTATTTAAAATATGACAATTATTAATAATTGGACAATTATTAATATTTTAAATATGACTAAAAAAATCTAAAAGGAAGAAAATCTTTATTAACGGATTTATAAATAGAGATTAAATATTTTGTGATCCAGTCTTATATATATATTCATTGTATATGATACTTTCATTCATATATCTCCACACGAATAATTTGGATAAAATTATTTGTACCTATTACAAAGTTGGTCGTATCAATAGTGTTACTAGATAAGACATCTAATCTTATTCATATACTATGGACTCTTTAGGTTATTTCTTAAAAATGATCCTCCCACATGTAACTAGATATTGTTCAAAATTACACTAATAACCTAGGACTTTTACATAATTGATATTATAAACTGCAAATAAAAATAATCATATAATTATTAAATGATGATTAAATAATAAACCATTAATTACAAGGCTTCATGGCATAAATCCCAATACTTTATGTCTCAAATTTTAAGTAGTTTATAACATTTAGGTTAAATTATCAAAAATACCCCTGAACTATGAGGTTGGTTTCAATTATACACCTGAACTTTGAAAAGTTTCATTTTAACCCTTGAACTTTGAAATTTGTTTCAAAACAACCCTTGAAGGCTTTTTTTCGTTAAATTCATGGATGGAAAATGATGATTTTGCATTTATATTGTTGCTTGTGTGAACATATTTGAACATATACGTTGAAAAAAAATCAAAACATATGCAAATACATCATTTTTCGTCCATAAATTTAACGGAAAAAACCTTCAAGGGTTGTTTTGAAACAAATTTCAAAATTCAAGGGTTAAAATGAAACTTTTCAAAGTTCAGGAGTATAATTGAAACCAATCCCATAGTTCAAGGGTATTTTTGATAATTTAACCTAACATTTACTATTGATTGGTTTAAACCTTTTGTGTATTTACATGCCAAAAAGATGAATTATAACTACTTGTACATAACAATTAAATGAATAATATATTCACTACATTGTTCATAATGTGTGTAAACGATATATCTTATCATCAACAAGTAGTTGTGTTTCTAATATAATGACCATGTAAATATTTGAAATTACAAAGGATAGGTAGGTCGTTGTAAATATCAATAATATATAATCATATGTTGAAAATTAAAAGATGAAGGTAATATGAAATTTAAAATTACATTATGAATTTTAAAAGTTATGATTAACGTTAGAATTTAGGAAACATTTTAAAATTTGAAATAGTATGTATATGATATAAAATTTCAAATATTGAAGTCCAAATTCTCTTATACATTTTAGCAATTTTGATTAATGTTTTAATTTATAAAATGACGGAGAGTTTGAAAATGATTTAAAATTTGAGGAGGACATTTGAAAAAGATTTTTTTTTTCTTCTTAATGAAAAGAGATTTAAGTTTGATTATGTTTAGAGAAGAGAGTAAAAAAAATATAGCAATGTGTATATGAACCGATGGATGGACAAAGATGGAAAAAATGTAGGAAAATCACCCTAAAATCTAACGTAGTCATATTTAAAATTCATGATACATTTGGTCATTTTTTAAAACCACCATTTTAACCATTGAATTTTTAAAATATGTATTATTATAAATATTATATATGTTTTTAAAATTACAAATATAATTTTGATTTTGGACCATCTTAATAGTGACTTTCTTTTTCACTTTAAATTTCCTAAAGAGGTATGTTTATTTACAAATAACTTTTTGTTTATGATCTTAAAATATGTACTCTTAAAATCCCAACCAAAGTTTAAAAGCTAAGGGAATGTTTAAAAATGTCATTTTTCTTATTTAAAAAATATTGTTTATTTAAAAAAAAAATTCTTGGACTTCTAATCTATTTTTAAAGACATTTTTAAAATGGTAACTAAATTAAACGTAATTTTTAGATATAGCTTTTGTTTTTTTTCAATCTTGGTCAAGTTTTGAAAACCATCCCAAAAAAAGTAGAAAAAAAGAAATTATTAACAGGCACAGTTAATTTCTTAAAATAGAATCTAAAAACAAAATAACTTTGAACATAGTCTTAAAAAAATAATTTGAAGACTGTAATTTGGTTTTCTCAATTCAGTCAACATCTTAAAATTATTTTAAAAAACATAAAATCCAAACAAAGAAAATTATTATCATTTTTTAATAATATGCATATCATTTTTCTAAAGTTCTTTTTTGAGAAATTATTATGTTTAAACGTGTCAAGGTTTAGATCTCATTGTCATTTCATGACCGACTCTTCCACTCGCTCTCTCTTCATAATTTTTTCCATTGACTCTCTTTTTACATGTTTACCAATTGAGATAGAAAGATACATTGAATATGAAAATGTAGCCTTCTGGAAACAATTATGAATCCCTATATTTTAACCTTTTTTCTTTTTTTTTTTTAGTTTAATAAATCTCACGTAGAGATTTAAACCTTCAACTTTAAAATAATGAGTAGATATTGTAATGGTTGAGCTATGCTTATATTGTCAACTTTAGTTTCAATTTACCTTCTATCTTTTAATTTTTTTTTTTTTTTACGAAAGCTTACCAAGTCCATGTTTGATAATCATATGATATTTGGTTTTTAAAAATTGTGCTTGTTTTATCTTCATTTCTCTACGATGAGTTTCATATTTCTTAAAAAAACATTAGAATTCTTAGCCAAATTCTAAAAACAAAAGCAAAATTTTGAAAACTATTTTTTTTAGTTTTCAAAACTTGGCTTGGTTTTTTAAAACATATGTAAAAGGTAGATAACAAAATAAAGAAATTCATAGATGAAAATAATATTTATAAGTTCAATTTTCATAAACTAAAAACTAAAAATTAAGGCTCCGTTTGATAACCATTTGATTTTTGGTTTTTGATTTTTGAAAATTAAGCCTATAAATACTACTCAAATCTATGGATTTACTTGTTTTGTTTTTTACCTTTTACCTATGTTTTCAAAAACCAAGCCATGTTTTGAAAACTAAAAAAAGTAGTTTTTCAAAAATTTGTTTTTGTTTTTAGAATTTGGCTAAGAATTCAAATGCTTCCTTAAGGGAGATGAAAACCATGATAGAGAAATTGGCAGAAAACAAGCTTAATTTTCAAAAACCAAAAACTAAAAACCAAATGGTTATCAAACGGGGCCTAAATAGTTATCAAATGAAACCTAAATGTTTGTGTGATTAGTTAGGAGTAACTAAAATTAATATATTATTTGTGGTCACACTAAAAAATGCATGAGAGAAATTTATTCGCTAGCCCTAGTTGTTGTTGTTATTATTATTTTTTTTTTGTCTCTCTCTCATTTATTTTTCAATCAAAATAAACCCTACCAAAACTCATCACATCCCAATTACTATAATATTACATCACGAAACTTATTTTAAATATATATAAATAACTTTTCGCATTAAAAATTATTACTCTTTTACTATGACAAAGATGTGTAATACAATAATAAAAATTATAAAAGCATGAAACCGTATTGAATCTGAACTTAAAAGCATAAGAACTAAGGGGTTGTTTGGGCAAGGAGTTGCAGGGAGTAGTTAATATGTCTGGGGAGTTAGGAAGTCTGGGGAGTTAGAAAGTCTGAGGAGTTAGGAAGTCTGTGTTTGGGGTGCATAGTTGTTTAGTCTGGAGTTAGAAAGTCTGTGTTTGGGGCAAGGAGTTGCAGGGAGTAGGAGTTATGAAGTCTGTGTTTGGGGTACAGATTTGTTAAACCTGGAGTTCTGAAGTCTAAGTTAATTTTATATAGTTTTTTTCTACAATTTCTCAAAATTTCATTATTAAGAATTTGTTCCCATGAATTCTAAGATTGAGATTTTTTGTTTTTATTAATTTATGTATATTTTACAAATTTCTTTAAAGTAAAAAAAATAATTTTGAACAAAATACCCCACATTCTTTTTTTCAATATATCTCACATTAATTATTCATTTATCTTGGATAGTTTTCAAATAAAAGAGTCTTACAATACTTTTTAAAATATTACATGTGATTTGGAAATATTTCAATCCATTAATTTAAAGGGATTCAAATAAACTTCAAGATTTTTACATTTTTATTCTTTCAATTCTAGAAATAATATAGATTTGTTTCCGTCAATCCTAAAATTGAGATTTTAAATTATATTATTTTATGAATATTTTACAATTTTATTAGAGACTTGTTTTCGTCAATTTTAAATTTTTAATTTAAGATTTCTTTTTCAAGCTTAATAAAATAATTTTTTTTTACATAATTTAAGATTTTATTTTTCTAACTAACCAATGTAATGAATTATCTAAAGTTTGATTAATTTGAAAATAATATATTCTTTGAAGTTTTAAAATAACTAAGTTAAAAATAAAATATCAAATATTTATGCTATTTTAAAATAATTAAGTTCAAAATGAATATATATATATTTTTAACATCATTCAAAATGAATATCATACATACTTTTGTTCAAAATACTATATATTTATGTTATTTATTGTAATAATTTTATTTTATTAAGTTTAGAATGAGAAATTGTTTATCTTTTTACTTTGAATATGATTAGTTTGAAAATCAAAATTTTTAATACGTTAATCTTTTTTAATACTAATTTTCTAAAATGTAATACGGGTTAGTTTAAAATATGTTTTTCTTATCTTCAAATCATAAAATTATATATATTTTTGAGCTATTAATAAAAAAAAAAGCTTAAAAAAGATGAGATTGTTATTTGTTATAAGTAATTTTAGTTGAAACTTAAAAAAAAAATTGTAGATGACAAATGGAGGAAGTGAAATAGGAATATTTTTATCAATTAAAAAAATTGCTATGTAGTACTCTAATTTATATTAAAATTTCAATTTAAATAATAGTATCATTTCTAAAATATTCTTATATAATTTATATTTAAAAAATAAAATTATAGAATAAAAAGAAAAATATTTTTGTTAAAAAATTGATTAAAATTATAGAATAAAAAATAATTATTTATATTTAATTAGTAATTAGTAACAATGATGAGAAAATTTATATAAAAAATAAAGAAAATTTTTCAAATTAAGAAATTAAAAAAAAATAATGTAAAAAAAATAGAGAGAGAAAGGAGAGGGGAGAAGAGAGAGAGGTATGAGTGAGGTGAGGTGAAGAAAAAATGAGATAGGAAAGTTGTGGGGCCCACAATGAGGAGTTGAAGAATGAGTTAATAAGTGTGTGGGACCCACAATGGGGAGTTGGAGAAGGAGTTAATAAATATGTGGGGTCCACAATAGGAGTAAAATTATCCTTGGGCCAAACAAGGAGTTGGGGGGAGTTATTAACTCCTCCCAACTTTACTCCCCCAACTCCTCAATCCAAACACCCCCTAAAAATACAATCCAACTTATTTTTTAAAGGTTAAGAACTAGGGCAAATTTTCATGTCAATCATGTTAAATATTGATAAAATATTAAATTTACTTATGATTCAGCTTAAATCTTTGGGTTCATTAGAGTAGAAAATCTTGTGGTTAAACTTTATAATGTTATTTTCTATTCGATTGAGATTGTTGATAACTACTTGTTCCTTGTGCAAATTTCTAAGCTCACAAGTGAGAATAAGTGTTTAGTCATGATAAACTATTCAATTTATCTTAACCCATCAAGTTTATCAATTTATCTTAACCCATCAATTTAAGTTTTTAGCTAGGTTTAGTGGTTCTTTATACGAGATTTATGGAGAAATTTATTTCAAGGAAGTGAACTTGAATTTATATTGATTTTTTTTATAAATGCTACAATCTCTAATATTTATCATCTAATTCTTTCTTACAAGTCTGTAAATTTTGATCTTCGACTTATTGATCTTCTTGGATCGGCCAGTTAGCTTATTAATTTTCTTTGATCGGCAAGTTGGCTTGTTGATATTCTTTGATCGATTTATGGCTAGGTGTACTAGTTTGTTAATCTTCTTGAAGAAAATTGAAGTCTTGAAGTCTTGTATGTTTCAAACATCTTCAACTTGTCTTCAAACTTTTTAAATCTTCAAAGATATTCCCGCCTTCAAAATCTTCTGATCTTCAAAGACTTCAAGTCTTCAAAGAGTTCTCAATTTTTTAGGAGTCTTTTGAATTCTTTGACCTCTCCCCCTCTCCTAAATAAAGGGTGACCCCATTTTCGTGAATTCAAACTAGATTAGCTTTGAGCTCAATTGCGACATAACACAATTTGATATATATTGAACTAGTTTATGAATCTATCATAGACAAGTGATGTTATTTGATTTACCAATTTTTATGTTTTGATTTGAAGACACATGTAAAATTTTTTTTGTCTCAAATTTAACAATATATATATATATATATATATATATATATATAATTAATTAATTAATTTAAATTAATGACATGACGATTTATGACTAAAATTTATACAGAGCATCTGAAACCATGGTAATTTGATCCTATTACATAAATGTTATTAAATTTATACCGCTCAAATATTATTTTTTGGTAAAATAATTACAAAAGAATTTGACGATATGACTTCATTGAGTTGATGTTGCCATTTATCCGTAAAACTTTTAGCCCAATCAACTATTGCCGATATGGACTTGCTACTTATCCATAAAATTTGGATCAAATTCAAAATTTTCTTTGAGACGTATCAAAGTTTTAGAACGACAAAAAAGAGAAATGAAATTTACGTGATGTACATTATTATTTCATTTAGGAGTTTAAGTGAAAATTGAAAATACAGATGTCAACTCAATATAGTTCAACTGGTTAAGATATATATATATATATAAATTAGATGTTCGAATTCTTATTCCTACATGTGATTGAACTAAAAAAAAGAGAAAAAAGAAATTGATTGTTGTTTTAGGCAAAACATGTAAATAAATTTGATTTCATAAAATATAGGGTAAAAATCAATTTAAACTCCTAAACTTTGGAGGTTGTATATTAATTAAAACCAAAACTAATAATTGTATCAATTTAAACCCTAAACTTTCATAAGTGAATAAATATAAACCATTCGTTAGTGATTTATAGTTATTTTCACTTGATTCCATTTAAAATAAGCTCAAAATCATTTAAATAAAATTATTCTTCTTCCAAAGTCCTACCAAAGTAACAAGAAAAATTATCACGTAATTATTTCTAATTAAGTAGAGAAAAAAAGGTGAAGACGAGAAGATAAAAAAACGCTACTATATATTTGATTCCAACATTTCTCTCTAATTTACGTTAATTTTATATTTATGAAAGACTTATACAGTGTGAAAGTTATGCATTAACAGTTCTAAAATGAAATTTTAATGGAAGATCTAAATTGAGATATTGTTTGCTTCTAATAAATGTGTGACTATGTTCGCATCCCAACAATTCTCTCGAACTGCAAACCGTTCCTCAAATAATAGTCATTCATCCATTCACTCTCAATCAAATAAAGAGTTTGTTTTTATCTAAGTCAACTTTCTTCTCCAAAGCATACTGCTTGTCTGATAAAATTAATTAAATTACAGATTGCATTTGGGATTACTGATGTCCACCACTCTTTATTATACCATCAACAATATCCCCTTGTCGAATAAAGATCTATTGAGTCTCCATTCAACAAGATCAATTTCAATTTATGTAGTTAGCTTTTGTCTGCAGTAATCTATAAATTCTACGAAATTGATTTTAACATCGACCTTCATGTTGCTAAGTTTTAATTTCAAGCACAATTGTAATTGAGACATACAAACATGTGGGTCTCAATTAGATTACAAATTTTTGAGATAGAGACATAGTAATCATGTCAAAGAAGAAATTAATTCTATGATGTTTTTTCTTGTTTTTGAAAAAGTTGTGTTCTTCCCACGATTCCATGAAAAAGGAAGAGAAAATAAAATAAAGTGAAGTTTCTAGATCATGTTAGAGATTTGGTTTGTGAAATTGATTCCGTTTCTGTGCTTGTTGGATTTTTGCCCAACTAAAATTAGGTTGCAAAATAATGGTTGGATAATTGAATAGTCTCGTAAATATCACGAGATTAAATTTTCAAGATCTGGTTGATTTTAAAGCGATTTTTTTTAAAAAAAAAAAAAAAAAAAAAATTAAAGTGATTTTTAAAGTAGTGGTTATTGCTGGATCTGGCTAATCTCTAGTGAAAAGTGATTTTTAAAGTAGTAGTTATTCCTGGATTTGGCTTCTAAAATTTCTTTAAAACGCCTTACTTAAAGGCACAACAATCAAAAGCATCCCAAATCATTCTTAATTTTATATTTGGTTAAATTATTATTATTTTTTAGTTCAACCATAGGTAAAAGACTCAAACTTCTAATTTTTTGGTTGAGGTTATAATGTAGTTGAACTATTCTCAAATTATAATGCTCAAATCAGTTGAGTTATTCTCAAGTTAGTTATATTTTATTAAATCATCAATAACTACAATGATTATGATCGATATCTTTTCATGATTTATATAAATTTACAATTATCACAACAAAAATTGATCACTAGTATTGAAATTAATCAATAATCAACAATTTTTTTTATCAAACAAATTATATTTCTAATTATTTTTTAATAAAAATATATATATTTATCTTTGCAAAATAGCTAATCTATTCAATCAAATTTATGATTACCAGTATGGGGACACTTTTGATTCAAAAAGTGATTTTATCTAAATTATTAAACAATCATTTTTACCACACACAAAAAGGGTTAAAATTTTCCAACAAATGATTTTAAGTCTCCAAAAGCAATTCCAAACTGTTTAATTAGCTTTATTCTAAATTTGATAAATTATTTTTCTTTTAAAGATCTATATCTTGACTTGGAGATTTTTTTTTGACAGAATACTTGGAGATCTTATAGCTCTCTTTCCATATATATTTGAGAGAGATGTGAGATTTTTGAAGATTTCCATGGGTCAATATGATTTGTTCAATTTTAAATTTGATAAATTGGTCAAAGTCAATAGCAGAAAACTGTCTTCCACTATCAATCTAATATGTTCATTCTAGTAACGTGTGAAAGTACTTTTGGTGTAATAAATGAAATCATTAATATTTATTTAACAAACATTTTTAAATTTGAAAAATCAACAAAATGCAGATAATTAAAAGTAAAGAAAAAGTTTTTGAAAAAAAACACTTGAAATGCCTAAAAATAAAACAAGAGAGAAAAAGTGTTCGTAAAGTGATAGAAGTTGTATATGTAGAAAATTGAGAAATACTAGTAAGAAAAAATGTTTGGGAGAAAGATTAATAGAAAAAAGAATATATGTGGAGAAAGCTTGTGAGAAAAAATGTTTGGGAGAAAGATTAATAGAAAAAAGTATATATGTGGAGAAAGCTTGTGAGAGAAATTGACGAGAGAAACTATGTATAATTAGGGAGAAAATAATTTTTATATGTATTAAATTTAGATTTTTTTTTTAGTATAATAGTGGTTTGGGGGAATCCAAACCACAGATCTCGTGGTCGTTAACACATTTAATATGCCAATTGAACTATGCTCCCTTTGGCTGTATTAAATTTAGTTTTAAAAAGGTTAATTACCTTTTAACATATTTATCTTTAGGATTTCTTTTAAATATTTAAATTGGTAGCTTTATTTACCAAAAGGAAACATAGGTCAGCAGTAATTAGCATGTACTACTTCCTAAATTAATTAACTTAAACACGAATAATTGATATAATTTTATTTTATTGAATAATAATTACTTAATAGACATTGATAAAAAATCTAGATATTCATCAACCGTAAGTTTCCAATCATAAAATTCACTAATTAAATTATATATTGATTAACTATAATCGATAAGAACTCCTAATAAAATTCTATGTGATGTTTTTTCTGTAATATTTTAATCTAAGTTATTATAATAATTAATTTATGTATTCTCATTTATATTGAATTTCTATTTTTTTAAATCTAAATTAAGCTTAAGTTTGTCATTTATATAATAAAATATTAATATTAAATTCAAATCTAACATATATATGTTGCTATGCAGGGGGACATCTCATCTAACAAACAACATGCTTTTAGAAGAATCCAATTGAGAAAAAATGTTTCACGTCAAAATGTTATTCTTATAGTCCATTTGGATCCTAAGTTTTATTTGATGGATATGTGTCTTAAATATATGAGAGTTAAATGTTTGAAATATTAAATATTAGACTTTTCTTTTAATTAATATTGTAAGTTTTGAAAGTTTATTATTATAAAAATATGGTAAGTTTGAAACTATTTAAAGTAATATTGTAGTTTTTATTAGGTAGATCAAGGTTATCTTTTAGACATGACATTGGTGTCGTGGAAGCAAGTCGTCTCTTGAAGAGACGACCTGCAATTGCGTTTTAAAAAAAAACAGCAGATGGTTGACACACGTACAAGTCATCTCTTGAAGAGACGACCTTTATCGTTTTTAAAGAAAAGCGCTTTGTGATTTTCGCAAATTCTAAATGAAGAGCCGACCTTCACATAACAAAAACCATCCCCTCAGCATTTTGAAAACAAACACTACTACTTCCTCTTCTTGTTCTTGGCCGAAAAAAAAGAAGAAGCCCCACAATCTTATTTCTCTCCTCTTGTAATCCTCACTTGAAGTATTTTATCGCCATTTGAGGTAGCAAGCTTGATCTTTATCGGCATTGGAGCAAAGAGAGCGTTTTGTGGCAGTTGGATACACAAAGTCTATCACATTTGAGGAACACCAAATTTTGTTGGATTCGTGAGTTTTTTAAAACCGTTTTCACTAGTTTCTTGTGATTTTAGTTGTTTTTATTATGGATCTCTGTTGAATGAATATAAGATTATATATATATATATATATATATATATATATATATATATATATATATAGATTTGTTGGATGTGTGTTTTTTTTTTCAAGATTTGTTGGATTTTTTTATAAATTTGTTGTATTTAATTTTTTTTTAAAGATTGGTTGGTTTTAATTTTTATAAAGATTTTTTTGGATGTATTTAAAAAAAATTGTTGAATGTATATTTTTTTTTAAAGATTTGTTGGATGTGTATTTTTTTTTTCAAGATTTGTTAGATGTGTGTTTTTCTTTTCAAGATTTGTTAGCTTTTTTTTTTTTTTTTTTAAATCACTTGTGTTTATTATTATTATTTTTTACATAAGTATACAAGACAATTAATGTTTGAGAATTAAATATTGTGTTTGATATACAACTTTTGTTTATGAGAATTCTAACTAATTAAATGTAAGAGAATAAATTAGTATAATCATAAATTAAAATTAGTTTTATTTAATATGCTGTTATATATATTAACTAATTAATCAATTAAAAAAAAATAATATTTTTAAATTAAAACATGTATTTAATATTGAAAATTAAATAATATAATTTGATTACTAAAATGAATTAAATAAGTATAAATTAATTAAAATAATAATAATAAATACTTATATTAAATAATTAAGATAATATAAATATTAATTGGAAATGTATTAGTTAAAATTTATTAAGTCTAAATAATTTATTGATATTAATAATGAATTAAAAATAATTAGTAATTAATTAATTAATTAAGTTTTTTTTTACTATTCATCTCCCATATATAAAAATTTCATTTATATGGATGACATTAGAAAATCCTGGATTTTAAAAAGTGAAAGCCTATGGAACAAGCAAGTATATTAAATGAATATTAAATGTTTGTCGCAAACTTATGAAAGAAATAGACCCTTAAAAAATTACTCTTAATAAAACATAAATGTGTAAATGGAAAAAGAACGTTTATGGTATGCTTTTTTTTAGACAATTTAAAGACATTTAAACATTAAAAGCTCAAATAACTGAAATAGACATTTAAAAGTTTAGGCCCCGTTTGATAACCATTTGATTTTTGAAAATTGTGCTTGTTTTCTGATTATTTATCTACATTAGTTTCATCTTTCTTAAGAAAAACATTTGAATTCTTAGCTAAGCATGAAAAACAAAAGCAAATTTTTGAAAATGACTTTTTTTAGTTTTTAAAACATGGCTTGGTTTTTGAAAACATAGGTAAAATGTAGATAACAAAACAAGGAAACTCCTAAGTGAAAGTAGTATTTATAGACTTAATTTTAAAAAACTAAATGATTATTAAACCGAGCTTTAATAATTAAAATGTACTTTTTTAGTTCAATTAACTAAAAAAAGATAGATATCAAAACATATGATTTCATGATCTACCTGCTCCCAAAAAAAAGTCATTCTGTTAGATCTTTTTCACACATGTCCTTAATGATTTATATTTCATATAGAGACCATTTTCCCTTTGCCATCTACTTTTAGACACCAAGTCTATGATAAAATCCAATGTGGGTTTCATTAATGTAATATATATCTTTATGCAACTTTATTACAAAGTCAATGTTCTATTATTATTCTTACTTGTTACTAACTTCAATAGGACTCATTGACCACTCCAGTCTTGTTTACAACCATCATGACTATGATATGTTTAATCACTCCACAAGATTCTTTTGATACACATTTATTATATTTGTTTGATCTATTGACTAAGGATTCCCACATGTTTTTCAATCTATCATTTTATACAATGTCTAAGTTTCAAATTATGTGTTTGAAGTTTATCACAACTTCTCTAACTCTACACCTCAAATATAGTCCTCCAAACCTGACAAAATTCAAGCTTAAAAGCTAAATTCACACTTCGATTGCCTTCTTATAGTTAAGAAGTAGTTTTCACGTTTTTCAAGTTCTAAATAATTAACAAAGTTTAGGTCCCGTTGATAACCATTTAGGCCCCGTTTGATAACCATTTGGTTTTTGAAAATTAAGCTTGTTTTCTCCCAATTTCTCTACAAATGGTTTTCATCTTCCTTAAGGAAGCATTTGAATTCTTAGCCAAATTCTAAAAACAAAAACAAGTTTTTGAAAACTACTTTTTTTAGTTTCAAAACATGGATTGATTTTTGAAAACATAGGTAAAAAGTAGATAACAAAACAAGTATATCCATAGGTGAGAGTAGCATTAATAGGCTTAATTTTCAAAAACCAAAAACTAAAAACCAAATGGTTATCAAATGGGGCCTTAGTTTTTTATTTTTAGTTTTTGAAAATTGTGCTTGTTTTCTCACAATTTCTCTACAATAGTTTTTATCTTCTCTTCAATGGTTTCTATTTTTTTTAAAGAAGTATTTGAGTTTCCAGCCAAATTTCAAAAACAAAAACAAATTTTTGAAAATTACTTTTTTTAATTTTCAAAACTTGACTTGATTTTTGAAAACATGTGTAAAAAGTAGATAAGAGATATGGAAATCCATAGGTGAAAGTAGTATTTATAGACTTAATTTTAAAAAATCAAATGGTTATCAAATGAAACCTTAATTGTAATGATTTCAAATTTAGCAAAAGGTTCAATTTGTCATATTGAACATTTGAGAGTGATTGTAACAATCGTTATACTATATCCACAGTTCAGAGGAACCTTTTACAATTTTTTTTTTCCCTTCTAAACAGGACTTCGAGAATTGCATACGATAATTAAAGTGAGAACAAAGCAACAAAAAAAAGGTCAAGAGAATGTCATCACGCCTTCGTCATTCAAATTTACATCACTTTTCTCTTCTCTCTCTTTTGTATATAAGCTTTGGCAATGTGTGTCATTGACACTTAAAAGCAAACCAAGGAATTTTCTTCTTCTTCATCTTCAAATTAAACTAAGATGGAGAGAGATGATCAAAGGAGGATTCCACCACGAAGGGGAGGCATCAAAGCCAAAATATTGAAGGAAATAGTGAAGAAACTTAAGGAGGTAGCTTCCATGGCTTCTCGAGCAATCAACAAAGCTTCTACCACGATTAAAAAAGTCACTCCTCCTCCTACGTCAGATTCTTGATATCGCACTATGTTTCTTCTTCTTTCTTTTCGTTATTTTTCTTAAGTATCGAAAAGCTAGATTAGTGTGGAAGTGTTGCTTTCCCTACATCAGAATATTCTCGATATCACACCATATTTCGTCTTCTTTCGTCTTGTTATTTTCTTTTAAGATTAGGGTTAGATGTGTTTATGTGATGTCTAAGACTTTGATTTGAGATGTGATAGGGTGGAAATGATGTTCCTTGGTTTTTTTTTAGTTTGAATGTTAATTACTTATGTTTGGTTGGCCTTTACCAAGGCATTATATTGTATCATAATACATGTATTTTCAGTTGTTTTGTTGTACATTTTGATTAGTCTTCATTTTTCTTAAAATGTGATGTCTCTTTGTTTTTATTTAAATGTTTTTTATGGGTACCCAGATCAAAATACATGTTTCTTTTACTATGTTATAATTATGTTCCAAGGTTAAATTATAAGTTTTTTGGTTGTGGCTATCTCTCATCCTTAAACTTTATTACAAGTTAATGATAGGCTAGCTTCTTGAACTTTCAGTTTTATGTCTAATAAGTCATTGTCCTTAGCTATGTAAGCGTTTAATGCTTACGTGGCATGTTGCCTATATTATTTAAGAAATATATAGCATGTAGATTTTAGGTTGGTTCAAGCGTTTGAAGGTGTAAGTGTTGAATTGAATGGAGTTAATAACATAGACTTATTAGATACAAAATTAAAAGTTAGGAGCCTATTAAATTTTATTTTTAAGGTATATATATAGAGACTAATTAATAGATGCAACTTTAAAATTTTAAAGAGTGTAATGTTATAATTTAACAGCTACAAAAGTATTATTTTGTTTGGAAGTGTTTTCTCAAGCAAACTAGGGTCTAAGTTTAAAAAGTCAGGTTGTTAGGTTATAATATAGTTTCACACTTTTTTGATTGAAACAATATATTGTTAGGTTAAATAGAAAGAGTTATATATTAAACAAGTTAAACCACCCATGAAAATTTGGCATTCTTTAGCCAACAGAGCATACTCAATAGTCAATTAATGTATCTACTTTCTTCTTCTTCTTCTTCTTCTTCTTCTTCTTCTTTTTTTTTTTTTTTTTTTCTGAAGGTTAGAAGTTCAAATCTGTACCCGACATTTGTTGTACTAAAAAAACTTGGTATTTTCTGCTTCAAACTAGTAAAAAAAATAATCATGATTCTTGCACTCCATTTATTCCATTTCTATTGCAAAAGCACAAAGCTAGAATCAAAATATGAAGGCTCTTTTGATGACCATTTGATTTTTTGTTTTTGAAAATTAAGATTATAAACATTACTTCTACCTATAAGGCTTTTTTTTTTGTTATCTACTTTCTACTAATATTTTTAAAATCCAAACCAATTTTTGAAAACTAAGGGCTCGTTTAATAACGTTCATGTTTCCTGTTTCTTGTTCATGTTTTTCATTTTTCAAGAAACAGACATGTTTGATAAACCATCATGTTTCTTGCTTCCAAATTTTTTAGAAACGTTTCTAAAAAAATGGCATATTTTGAGAAACTTCAAAAAGTAGTTTCTCAACTTCTGTTTCTGTTTTTTTTTTTTTTTTCAGGTTTCATGCATGTATTCATATTTCTCTTTTTACCCATCTCTCCCATCTCTCTTCTTTCTCTCTCTTCCATTCTATTTTTTTCTTTTAATATTTTTAATATTTTTGTTTTTTCTTCTTTTTTATTTTTATTTTTTCATTTATTTCTTTCTATTCATTCTCTCTCTTTCATGATAATCTTTTTTCTTTTCTCTTTTCGTTTATGTTTTTCTCTTATCTCTTATTTTCTTTTATTTTACATTAACGAGCTTATAGTTATTATTTTCTATTTAATTCTCTATTATTTTTTCTTTTGGTACGATTTTATTTTTTTATTAAATAAATAAACTAATAATGTATTTCATGTTTACCATTATATGTAAAAAAATATATACATTCTCTCTCTTTTTCTGATTTTACTAGCGTGTATAATAGGCTAATGCATTTTTAAAGAAAAAATAAAAATAAAGTTTATTATTAAATTAAAGAAATGTGGGTATATTTGATTGTCTGACCTTAGACAATTTACAAATTCGTCTAATTAAACTAACTCTTGTAAGTCAAAATCGTTCAAGGTGAATTGATTGAAGTGAGAAATCACATTGCAAATCAAATTTGAACAACATTTGAAGGATAAAATTTATTATTATTAGTATTATTAATTAGGTGTTGGGCCTTAATAAAATACTATAACCTCTTTATAATTGTTTTATATTTATTTTAATGTATGTTATATGGTTTATTATAGTATATGTACTAAATTTCATTTTTACCAAAAAACAAGAAACAAGAAACAGAAATAGTTATCAAACATGTTTCTGTTTTTAGTTTTTAAGAAACAGAAACAAGAAACAAGAAACAAGAAACGAGAAACGAGAAACGAGAACGTTATAAAACGGGGCCTAAAAAAATAGTTTTCAAAAACTTGTTTTATGACTAAGAATTCAAATGTTTACTTAAAAAATATGAAAATTATTGCAGAGAAATCATGAGAAAACAAACTTAATTTTTAAAAACCAAATGATTTTGAGAACGGCCATATTTATTGTCCTTCAAACTAGTAAAAAAAATCATGATTCTTCACTCCATATGTTCCTTTTCTATTGCAAAAGCACAAAGCTAGAATCAAAATATGAAATTATTGTCATCCTAAACATAACTCAGCTAATTAAAATATTATATCCTCAATCCTACATATTGTTGAATTGTGTGTGTTATTGCCAACCTAAATATAACTCAAATTTTAGAAAAAGAAGAAAAAAAAAATGAAGATATCTCAACTTGTTATGGTAACGTGCGCTTGTGCGATCTCGTGTCTATTTGGCTCATGAAACTTTAAAAAGTATCTAATAGGTTCTTAAACTTTTAATTTTGTATTCAATAGGTCCCTGAATTTTCAATTTTATGTCTAATAGAACCTTCACCTACTTGATATTTTTTAAAATTTAAGGTCCCATTAAGCATAAAATTCAATTTTATATCTAATAGTTAACTTAATTTTTAAAAATTTCAAATATGTCAGGGACCAATTAGGCACAACATTAAAAGTTCAGAGATCTTTTATACATTTTTAGAAGTTGTTTGGGGTGCTGAGTGAGTTATAATAGTCTGTGAAGTTATATAATATGTGTTTAGGATGCATAATTGTTTAGTCTGAGTTATAATTGTTTGTGTTTGAGGTGTAAAGTTATTTAACTTTACAGACTATTATAACTCATTCAGCGCCCCAAATAGGCCCTTAAAGTTCAGATACCTATTAAACACAAAATTGAAAGTTGAGACCTTGCTTGATAACCATTTGATTTTTGGTTTTTAAAAATTCTACTTATTTTCTTATCATTTCTCTATAATGGGTTTCATCTTTCTTAAGAATATATTTGAATTCTTCAAAATTCTAAAAACAAAAATAAGTTTTTGAAAACTATTTTTTTTAGTTTTCAAGACTTGACTTGGTTTTTGAAAACATATGTAAAAAGTAGATAATAAAACAAGGAAATCCATTGTTGGAAGTAGTATTTATAGGCTTAATTTCTAAAAACCAAATGATTATAAAAAAGGTATATATATATTTTATGGTAAAAGAAACTACATTACTAATTTAAAACGCCCACTGAGCTACAATAATTGATATCCATTAACAAAAGTTGAGACAGCGAATTCGGCCTATAATCTTTCCAAATAAAAGTCCCAACATTTGATAAAGTCCACCTCGCCAGAATATGGGCTACCCTGTTAGTTTCTCTTGGACTATAACTTAACCCAACAAAACGATACTTTATCATGCAATCCCTTATCTCCTCCAAAATTGCTCCTTGAGGTGTTGAACGATGGCAGTGATTGTGAATGGCATTGACCCACCATTTGGGCATCCGTTTTGATCCAGAGGTTGAAGCAACTGTGAGCTGCCGCCATTTTAAGACCAGAAAACATCGTCAAAGGCTCAGTCGAGAACGGGTCCATCCGTCATTGAAGAGATTCAGCTCCAGCAAGCATTAACATTTCGGAGTTGGGAGGATTCGAACCTCTGACCTCTTGATCGATGATACATGCCAATTACGCTAAAACCAATTATTATTTTCTTTATTAGTTTGCTTTGTGACTTAATTGAGTGCAAAGTCGACATTATTTAATTTTTTGTTTTAGATGCGAGGAATCTCATTAATAGAAACACATTTGGATTTTGAGATTTAAGAATTAGAAAAAGTAGTCAACATTGTCCAAAGAAAAAAAAAAAAAAAAAACTGAATTGGCTCTGGAGGTCCAAAAGAAGAACCTAAGTGGGCTGAGCCTTGAACTGAAGAAGTAGTTTTATTTTCTAAAAATTTACCTGTATAAAAGTAATTGTAAATTTGTAAAGACAACACTTTTTAAATTACAAATGTAATTTTTTATTATAATAATCCATGCCTTTTATTTTATTTGATAATCATCTATATAATTGATAATTGATTTAAGGTTAAAATATCATTCTGTACTTTGAAACTTGTTTTATTTTAGTCATTGTGCTTCTAAATGTCTAAATTAAATCCTCGTATTTTTAAGAAATCTTAAAATTAGTCTATATTATTAATTTATTGTTAACTTTTTCTAAAATCTCTATTAGTCTTCCCTTTATAAATTTTGGAAACATATTTATATGGTATTTTTTTAATGTAAAATTATTATTTTTTTTCTAAGTTCGATAAAAATTAACTTCAAACTAAGAATAAAAACTAATTTTAAGATTTATTGAAAGTACATAAACTAAATTTAGACATTTGAAAGTATAAGAACTAAAATGATATTTTAACCTCGATTTAAATTTTGATTCGCAGTCCTTCATTAACTTATATCAACAATAATCATAATTGTTTCAGGGAAAAAAAAACAATAATCATAACGATGATAATTCACTTGTGTTTAACTTTTTAGAATATTTGTAACTAATTTTTAGCTTCTTTTTTTTTTTTTTTTCTTAATTCTGCTAGGTTTGTTGCAACCCTGAAAGATAAATTTAATATAGGCTTTTTTTCTTTTTTCAAGAGAAGAAAAATCTTTGCAAAACAAGAAGTAATGTACTAACAAACAAGAAGAAATTAACTAGGAGGTAAATGCACATATTGACTAAAGTTGTAACAATGAGTAGAGTTCATCGCTATATATAAACATACAGGATTAAGAGATTCGAACATCTAATCTCTTTGTCAAAAGTATATAACTTAACTAATTGAATTATGCTCTCAGATTTTTGTATCAAACTTATGACCTCTTCAATTTTTATTGTGTTTGCATAATTCTATTCCCAAATTTCCAAAAAATATCAGTTGATCACGTGCAAATCAGTTGGAATCGACCCTACTATATTTTGGAATCAACAGTATCAGTAGGCATGTTGTTTCAATTCTTTTTATATTGATATTTAATATCTAATTTATTATAAGATAATTATTTAAATTTCTATATGATTTAAAGTAACTTTGTTTAATTTAAATTATTTGATAAAAGTTTAGAAAAACTATTGTTATAAAAAATTTGAATCAATTAAAATTTTGATGATATAGGAGAGAATAGACGTGGAAAAATAGATATATAAAATGATAGAATTGAAATTTTTAATATTTTGTTAGAGAATATGACATATTTTTAGGAAAGTTAGTTTAAAAAGCTATTATCTATCTTATCTAATTTTGTAGGTTAGAGTAAAAAGAAAAGTGGTTTTAGATAAATTAATAAGGTACCATTTGATAACTATTTTATTTTTTATTTTCTGTTTTTGTAAATTATACTTGTTTCCTCACAATTTTTAATAAGTTTTTCACCTTCCTTAAAATCACATTTAAATTCTAATCCTAATTTCAAAAACAAAATCGAGTTTTTTAAAAACTACCTTTTTTAGTTTTAAAATTTTGACTTAATTTTATAAAACGCTTTTGAAAAGTAGGTAATAAAGCAACGATATTATAAATAGTAGTATTTATAAGCTTAATTTTCAAAAACCTATAAAACAGGACTTAAATAATTAGTTTTAGACAAGGAAGATTCTCCCAAAATTGCTTGTGACTCATGCAAAAGCAATTTCAAACCAATCCTAAAACTCTTAACACTAAACCAAATTGAAGAATAAAATAAGTGAACAATATATAATTATAAATATTTGAGAATCAAATACATTTGTAAATATTTCGTAAATTATTGACAATTTATTTTATCAAAGACCCTCGTTTTGTCATTTTAGAAGACCAGTTTGGCCATTGTTTAACAATGACATGATGTGACACTTCAGAAATGTTAGCTTAGTTGGATAATTGAATAAATATTAAGGGACAATGCTTGAGTGCTGCGTGAGTAACACCCAGTGCGTGCAGTTTGCTACGTGGCCCATTATTATGGTGCCACGTGGTAGGCAATACCTTTTTTTAACATTTGCCCACCTCTACTTTTCTAAGTTTTTTTTTTCTTTTCTTTTCTTTTTTTTTTCTTTTTCATTTTTTTAGAAATTTTATTTTCATTTGATAACATTTTTTTTCTTTTTATAAACTCTTTCACAATATCAATTTATTTTTAAAATGAAATATTTTTATTTTTATTCTCTTTTTTCATCTATAAAATATCATTTATTTTCAATTAATCAATTAAAAATTGAGAGTTTACAATTATAATGTAAGAAATATGCTTCATAACCTAAAGTTAATGTCAATTTTATAATCAATTTAATTTTCTTTGTTTTATAATTTTGTATTTATCTTCTTATTTTCTTTTCTCGTCTCCACAATATCATTTATTTCCTACTAATCAATTGAAAATTTAGAGTTAAAATAGTAATGAGAGAACACGTTTCATAACCTAAAGTAATCCTTGTGGTGTTGGTGATTTCTCTAAAATTGAATCTCAATTGTGATTTTAATTTTAAAAATAAATTGATATTGTGAAAGAGTTTGTAAAAAAAAAGTGATCGAATGGAAATAAAATTTCTAAAAATGAAAAAGAAAAGAAGGAAAGAAAAGAATTTTTTTTTTTTTTTAGAGAAATAGAGGTGGGCAAATGTTTAAAAAAAAAAGAAAAAAAGTATTGCCTGCCATGTGGCACCATAATAATGGGCCATGTAGCAGACTGCACGGGGTGCTGCCCACTCAGCACCCAAGCATTGTCCAATATTAAGGGCACCATTATTTTTTTTTAAAAAAAATTGGACCATCTAAATAATGACTTTGTTTTTCCTATTTTCATTTTTTTTAAAAGTATGTTTATATATGAACTTTTTTTTTTTTGTTTTATAATATTAAAAAAATTCAAAATTAATTACAGGCATGTTTGGATGATCTTTTTTGTTTTTGTTTTCTAATTTTCTAATTTTGTCTTTGCATGCATAGTAAAATTTTCTTCTACTTATGATATACTTTTAAAATCTCAAACTAAAACTAATTTCTATACATTTTTATTTTTAAAATTGAAGACATCTTTTAAAAGTAAATATAGAGAGAGAAAAAAAGAAGAAAATATTAAAAAATAAAGCTAATTCTTAAAAATAGAAACCAAAAACAAAATCAAGGATAGACAAACCCCATAAAAGAAGTCAATACTTTTCTTATTTCAATAGGCAAGCCAAAGCGAGGATAGCTCAACGGTAATTGACATAGACCTTCGATTAAGAGGTCTGAGGTTCGAATCCTCTTACCCTCAAATGCTGTTGAACTAAAAAAAATGGGGACAAACCTTTTCATTTATTTATCAAAATCTTCCTTTGGCATCTTTCTTACATTAAGTATTTTCATACATCTTACCCATGAGTAAAAATAGCATTGACAGGCTAATATGTAAGCATCTAAATAATATTTGTAACTATAATATGATAGATAATCAAATTATAAGCCATTAAGTGATGAAGTTTAATTTTATTAGAATTAATGGGATGGGTCAAAATTTTTAAACACCTAAAACTAAAAAACAAATGATTATCAAACGGGATTTAAAATTTTCATTTTTTTTTAATTTTTTTGTATATTAAGTCTCTCAACTACTCAACATTTTTTAAAATTGTTGGACACAAAATAAAATTCTGAGGGGAAGGGATAGAGCGACATAGTGTCCAAGTCCAAAGTTATATATTTTGACCAAAGTTAGGTATGAGAAATGGCTAAAGACTTTATTTCTGCATATACCTCTAGAGAGCTGGAAATCACTGAGCTCATACTTTAGCTGTCCACATATATATATATATATATATATATATATATATATATATATATATATATATATATATGCTTGCTTTTCTTTCATTTGTAAAAAAAAAAAACAATAAACAAATAAACGTCAGAAAATACGTCATCACTCTCCTTCTCTCACCTTTAAAATATGCCTTGTTTTCATGTATCTCATTTTCACGTAAAACCTAACCAATAGTTCAAAAACCTTATTTTCCCCTATTCTCTTCTTCACCAATTCATCATTTTTTTTCCTGGTTCTTATCCCTGTTTCCAAACAGCCCCTGTTGGAGCTTCCTTCCATTTCCGCCATTGAAGCCAAGATATGGAGAGAGATCAGAGGAGAGAAGTTCCAATTGTTCCACGCAGGGGAGCCATCAAAGCCAAAGCATTGAAGGTGATTGTGGAGAAAGTTAAAGAAGGAGCTTCCATGGCTTCTCAAGCAATCAACAAAGCTTCCACTTGCACCTCCACATCTACTCATAACAAAGTCGCTCCTTCTTCCTCTCCTTCAAATTCATGATATTCTTCGGGTTTTCTTTTGGTTAGCATATGTGGGAGTGAGAGTTTGAACCATTTCTTTCCTTTGATATCAAGATATTTGAACCTTTAACTTAGAGAAAAAGTTACTTATGTTTGTACTTCTTATTTTCTATCTGCACATGGGATACCTTCTAGTTAAACATATGATGTTGTAACTAGTTGAGTTATGTTTACGTTAATAATTATTTATATTGTTAACTATAAAGTTGATACTAAGTTTCTTCTTTTATCTTTTATCTTGTTACTTCTTAAATATTGAGATTGAGGTTGCTCATTACAAATTTTTTAGTATTTTATTCTCTAGTTTGATTTAATTACATGGCTGCATCTTTTTCATCAATTTTATCCATTAATTGTCTCCATTATGCAGGACCTTCTTAAGTGTCTATGTTCAACAAGTGGGTTAATTATTACAATCACTTTACTTTATTTTAACATATTTTTTGAGTTCTATTTAGAGATATCCTTTTTTTTTTCTGCGAAAAGGGGTCCCGTAGGAACCTATCTTAATGGGGTTGGAAATTCCCATTTAGGCGGAGAATGGAGGAGAGAGGGGGACAAAAAATTCCCAACAAGCTAATGGGGACGGAGAATGTATTCCCCGTTCCCCACGCCATTTAATTTTTATTATTTTTTTAATATATATGACATTTAAAATTTTATTGTTAATGATTTAGATAATTTGTTATGCTTGAATTATATAGTTAAACATTTGAATTATATGTATGAATTAATTAGATAATTTAATATGAAATATTGTTTTGTTTTTATTATGAAGTTTAAGAATTTTATCTTTAATAGAGATTTTTTTTTATATATAGAAAATTAACTATTTAAATTAAGATTTTTTGTGAATAATTAACAATCTAATTAAAAAATAATGGATATTTCTCATGGAAAGTTAACTATTTAAAAATTTATCAAAAAAAAATATTTTATTCAATTGACATTAAAAAAAAGGAAAAAAATTAAACAGGGAATAATTCAATTGAGTTCAATTGTCTACGTAATTCTAGAAATTATAACAAGTGGTGTATAATGTCATCAATTCCAATAAAGAAAAAGAACACAAAAAAAGGGACAAAAAATTCATGCTCCACACTTCCGTTAGCACACGTTTTCAACCAAAAGCTTAAGACACAAAAAAAAGCTTTTGACAAAAAAAAAAGGAAATATATATATATATACAAAAAAAGGGACAAAAAATTCATGCTCCACACTTCCGTTAGCACACGTTTTCAACCAAAAGCTTAAGACACAAAAAAAAGCTTTTGACAAAAAAAAAAGGAAATATATATATATATATATATATCTTAATGAGATTTCGTAAAAAATAAAAAGAAAGATAGCTAATATTTTAGAGACTTGCGCTTATATAAAATTTAAAAATTACAAATCAAATCGAAATTTTTTACTACCAAAAGAAAATGCCAATTGAAAGTTGGCATTTTCTGCTTCGAACTTATAAAAATAAAAATTCAACATGATTATGACATGTTATTCTTTCCTCTTAGTGATAAGGCAATCCTAACTCTCAGCCCAAAGATCCAAGCTTTGATTAAGCAATAACCTTTGAATTAAAAAGCTAACACCTCTTTATATGAATTTTGAATCAACCAAGAGATAAGGGCAGAAATTGATTACCTCTTAGATCAATGATCTAGAAGCAAGATTGGGAAATATTGTTCTAGATTGAGTCACATCACAATCTAACTTGATCAATGTTGGATTGAATGGCTCGGTTGCATTCTACTACAAGAAATGCTTGGAAGGGTCTCAATCTTGAGAGAACAAGTTTTTATTCAACTAAATCATATCTCCAAATGACAAAGTTACAGCTCTACTTATACTAATTGAAAAGTCATCTTGAAAGGACACAACCTTTCACCAATGTGGTCTAAATACATTCCACAACCCTTGAACTCCATACATGAATCTTCTTAAATGTAAATAAATGGAATAAATAGATACATAATGCATTATTAATGTGAATGAATCTGGATTTTTAGATTCATCATGACTCTTGGTTGAAAAGATGCTCCATCAAGCTTGAAAAGTTGCAACTCTTCACATTGTATAGACACTTTAGCTTGGAGATGGATATTCAATGCTTCTTGAAGTCTCTTAGCTCTAGCTCTTGTCATTGGACCTTGTGGCATAATGATTGCCTCATTATTAGGTATAATTGGAGTTGACTTCCATTGACTTTGAGCTTGAGCTTCGGTTGAGCTTGATTGAGCTGAATTTTCATATCGTAGACTTCCCTCATGATTTTCTTGATTGCTCATTTTCTTATCACTTAGTTTTTAAATTTTAAGATCAAAGACATCAAGATAAAAGATACCTGAAATGTTAGGCTTTTTTTTTTCAATGCAAAAATCCAAAAACTAGAATTAGAAAATGAAAGGTCTTTTTATAGGTAAAAATCAAGTTTATAAACACTACCTTCAACTACAGATTTCTTTGTTTTGTAACAAAGATTAAAATATGTAAAAAGTAGTATTTAAAAAATATCTGAACTATAAATAGAAGAGATAAATTATATGAACTCTTTCTTACTCCTCAAAATCGAGGCCCAATAAAAATTTATTACGAAAATAAAAAGTCATGTGGCAGCAGATAAATAGAAGTAGGAAAAATCTCCCTACTAGGCTAGGACTAGAAATCTTCCCATTGCTGCTTGAGAAATGTTGTTTAGTTGGATAATTGAATAATAATACAGCCACAGGGCACCATGAAATATTTTTTTTTAATTATTAATATATTAGAAAAAGATTTTGACCATCTAAATAATGATTTTTATTATGTATATCTCAAATTACATTTGAATATTCTAATTAGATGTTCATAATTTTATAGATTATCTACTCTAATTATCCCTCTCATTATCTTCTCTAAGGCCTCGTTTGATAACCATTTAGCTTTTGATTTTTTGTTTTTGAAAATCAAGCCTATAAATACTAATTCTCTCTATGAGTCTCATTGTCTTGTTATCTACTTTCTACAATAGTTTTCAAAAACTTATTTTTGTTTTTGGAATCTAGCTAAGAACTCAAATGTTTCCTTAAGAAATATGAAAATTATTGTAGAAAAAATGAAGATCATTGTAGATAAATTGTGAGAAAACAAATAAAATTTTCAAAAATCAAAAACCAAATATTATCAATCGGGGCCTAAGTTTTCCTTTTCAATTGAGATTTGAAAGAAGATTTCCTTTTCTTCTTATGATCTGTGTATAGTAAATCCTATAAATAGTGGATGTTGTACACTTTGAATTAGGGGTGATATCGGTTCAATTTTCATCAATTTTAGGCCAAACCGAGAATCGAACTGAACTGATTGGTTTGGCTAAAAGAAGAACCGAATGAATGTCCAATAAAGGACAAAATCGTCAGTTCGATTTTCCTTTGGTTATGTCCTCTTTTTTTTTTTTTTGGTTAAATTATAAAAAATACCCTTAAACTTTGTACTTTGTTTCAAAAATACCCTTGAACTTTCAAAAGTTTCATTAATACCCTTAAACTTTCAAAAAAAGTTTAAAAATACCCTTACCGTTAGTTTTGGATGGAAACCATTAGTACTTTGTTTCAAAAATATCTCTAAACTTTCAAAAAGTTTCATTAATACCCTTAAACTTTAAAAAAAAAAGTTAAAAAATACCCTTACACTTAATAAATGGAATGAAATCGTTAGTACATCTTTTAAAAGTACCCATTAACTTTTAAAAGTTGCATTAATACCCTTAACCTTAAAAAAAATGTTAAAAAATGCATTTACCATAGTATACAGATGAAAACCATTTATCTACACCTCATTAGCTCCCTCATTTTCTATCTCTCCTTATTTGCATCAATCTATGACCTATCACTTTTCTATGTTTTTCCCTTTCTTTTTTAATTCCCTCTTACTCTATTCTTCAATTTTTTAATCTCTAAAACTACCATTTCAATCAAGGTATATATAGACTATAGCAAGAAGAAAGGGGAACAATGAAACCACCAAAGGATCTTAGGACTTAAATGCTTAAATAAGGTTTACGTTAGTAATTTGAGTTAGTACGTTTGGGTTTAATACACAAAAAGATAGACATATTGAGAATTTGGGTCATAATGTAAAGGACATCTAGTGGGAGGGAAAAGAAAGAAAATATATGCATTACCAAATTTGTAGTTGTAACACCCTCTTATGTCTTTAAGAACTCAAAAAAAAAAAACGTGCAATGAAGATGCAACATGGAAAAATGAATTCAAATGCACTCCTTAATTGAAATTCGAGGACGAAATTCCCAAAAGAGAGTAATAATTTGTAAGACCCAAATTTGGTATTCTAGTTTTTGAGTATTTATGACATGCTGATTATTTGGTTTTGAAAATTTTGGATGAAGGATAGCTTGTAATAAAAGGAAAAGAAAAAGAATTGAAAATGTGGAACTTTGTTTAAAAAAAAAAAAAAAAAGAATAGATAAGGAAAATGAATTATATGAATAATAAAATAGCGAAGTGGAAGGCAAGCTTCCATGGAAAACTATTGGTTTTATAAAAAGAAAAGAAAATAAAATAAATTGGTGTGGCTATATTAGAGCCACACAAAAAGAAAGTAAAAAAAAAAGAAAAGAAAAGAAAAATAAAAAAAAGGAATAGGGGAGTGTTATGGAAAACAAGGAGAAGAGGAAATTAAATAAATAAATAAAGATAAAGGAGGTAAGGAGAACGAGAAAGGGAGGAAAAGAGAAATTTCAAAAGAGAGAGAGAAAGAGAATAGAAGGTTGAAGACAAGGAAGGTTCAAAGAAATTTGGTAAGTTTTCTTTGGAAAACATGGAAGGGAAATAAGTTTCTAAAGAAATAATTTTGTGGATTTATTTTTCTTTGTTTGTTAAGTTGTTATGATGCTTCAAAACCAATTAAGAATGGAGTTTGAGGGTTGATTATGGGGTTTGAAATGTTGATTTCTTTTATTTTTATTATTTTTTTTTTTTAAAAAAAAAAGGGAGACTGTGTTGTTTAAGGGGAAGAAATGAGAAGTTAGCCACCCAACAGTAGTTTGTGATTCAACACAAGTGCTTGAGAAATTTAAATGTAAAGGTGGAGTTTGTGGGTTGAAGGGAGGACAAGAACAGAGATGGAGATGTGAAGAGGAAGAAGATGATTGAAGAGAAGAGAGGGGAAATTAAAATAAAAGTGTAAATAAAATTATTAAAAAAAAAAAAAAAAGAGAAGTGGTGTTGTACAATTTGTATTTAATGAAGAGAGAAGAAAGGGCTTTGAATGTAAGGCTCACCCACGTGAGGAGGGGAAGAGAGGTAAAAAGTAAAATAAAATAAAATAAAATAATATTTTTACTTAAATTGGAAGAGGAGAAAGTGAAGATAGCTTGGTCAATGAGTTTTGATGAGTGAAGTTGGTCCATTTGTATGAAAAGAATTGTTTATTTAGAGGTAAAAGACAAAATAATTAAGAAGAGTTGGAATTGATTAAATATATTTTAATTGGAGTGGAGACAAATGTACCATGGTCATAAAAGGATGAAAGAGAAAATGAGATATTAAGTAGGAATTTGGACAATTGGTTATTAATTAAGAGAAGAAATTTGAAAAATTAGTTTAATCGACCAATGTGAAGCATGTTTATTTCCTTTGGAAATAATTCATAATCTCTAGTATGATTATTGGAATTCCAGGTTGAACAGAGAATTGGAATAGCCAACGTTTCAGGGTGACAACGAAAATGGTTCTATGAGTGGTTATTTTATAGAGTATTTCAATTATTTTAGTAATTGATGATACTTTTGTGAGATTTGAAATCAATTGCAATTAATATTAATACAAATGATTTAGTTATTTAAAAATTTGGAGGAAATTACTTGTATTTCACAAATTGTTTATTATTGAGATTGATGATTTGCTAATTTGATAAGAAAGTGACATATGATCACTAAATTGAATTCATGATTTAGCATATTTGAATTTGAAGAGTTTTAATGTCTATTGAGAAATGTATGAGATTTTTGAGATGTGGTCTCAGAGAAAATAAGACTTTGAAAATGTTTTATATTATTTGAGAGATTTGATGACTATTTGAGAAAGTATAAATGTTTAATTTTATTTCAGAAATCTCTCAAGTTTATAAGATGTTTAAAGAAAGAGCATGGTTTTCAAAAAGAGTTTGAGAATCAAGAGACGTTTTATGTTAAAAGTGGATTTTTAAACCACTAGATCTTTGTACCCATGGTGATTACCCATATGCTATGAGAATGTGTTTCCATAGTATGCAGCGTGCCCAGGTCGCAGGGGATGCAGGGGAATGCCGGGGCCATTAGGTGCCGAATCCGGATTTCGAATCCTGGTCCAAATCCTGGTCCTGAAGCATTACAGATGATAGAGTTTACTCTGCGTGCACGTATGATAGAGATTTCTCTGTTGTGCGTATGGAGATTACTCTACGCCAGTATGACAGAGTTTTGGGTACAAATTTGGTGATTAGAGCTTATGCTTACATTTCAAGAGTTGAAATTATGAGATTTCTTTATACACGTTTTTATTGGCCGTATTTATGTTTCAAGAGTTATTGTTTAAAGAGTTGTTGTTTCTAAGAATTGAAATATCAGTTTGTGCAGCTTATGTTTCTAAGGGATTTCGAAAGAGTGATCTTGCTACAAATTTCACTATGTTTTCATGATCTTGAGAAGTTCAAAAATTCTCATGATTTACATTTTTTTTTTATAGAGTTTGAATTATGTTTTCCATGTAAAGAGATTTTCTTAAAAATTAATTTTTCTTATTGACTTACCACTCATTGGGCTTTTTAGCTTATTCTTTTGTTTTTAATTTTTCACCAGGTTGCTCTTGAGTTTCAACCGGAGTTAGCTAATCAGAATCTGCCACCAGTTTTTATCAAGTCATTGCATATCATATATTGTAAGTTAAGAGAAATCTTGACTGTGTTGTTCATGAGATTTCCCATATAAAGTTATATAATGAGAGAAGAGATAAAGATTTGGCAATAGATTCCATTGCACAGTTGGGGTCTACTGCCGTCATAGCTCATCCTAGGTTTAGTAGAGTTAATCTGGGGCGGGTTGTGACAGTAGCAGATGAAGATTATATTAATCATTTTTGCAGTTCAAATTATTCTATTTGTTGTGGTCAGTTAAGAAGGTCTTAATGATTGAAAATTGGACAAATGGAGGAAAAATGATAGTATCTATATGAAAAAAAAATGAGAGTATGTATATGAGTTGTTTTCACATCGGTTCTTTTCCAACTCAAGATAACTTCAAAGACATGCATTGACTATTTGGGTGTTGAAATTTCTTATATTTATGTTTGGGCATGCTTAGAAATGAGAGAGCTCCCGTTTATTTAAAGTTTTAATATTTAAGAAGATAGGAGAAATGAGGGAGATTGAAAAATGGAAGAAGAGAGTAAGAGGGTATTAAAAAAAAGAAAAAAATAATAGATAAGTGCTAGGCTATAGATTGAAGCAAATCAGGAGAGATGAAAAATATAAGGGGGAGGTAATGGAGTGTAGATAAACGGTTTTCGTCCATATACTAATGGTAAGGGCATTTTTTAACTTTTTGTTTAAAGTTTAAGGGTATTAATGCAACTTTTGAAAGTTCAGGGGTATTTTTAAAACGAGGTACTAACGATTTCTGTCCATTTATTAACAGTAAGGGTATTTTTGAATTTTTTTAAAAAATTTAAGGGTATTAATGAAACTTTTTGAAAGTTTAGGAGTATTTTTAAAACAAAATATTAACGGTTTCCATCCAAAACTAATAGTAAGGGTACTTCTTAAAGTTTAAGAGTATTAATGAAACTTTTGAAAGGTTAGGACTATTTTTGAAACAAAGTACAAAGTTCAAGGGTATTTTTTTATAATTTAGCCCTTTTTTAAACAAATTTCCTGCTTAGCTTCTATCTACTGGTATTTTACTTCCAACTCTTGTTTTTGTGTTTTTTACCCCAAAATTTCTCTCAACTTTTCTAATCCAATTGAAAATGGAAACATTGGAATTTGGAAATATGAAAATGGAAATTGAAAATGGAAATATTGGAATTTGGACTTATGAAATACATTTTTTTAATTATTGAATCATTTGTTTTCATTGAAGTTTAGTTCACAAGGACCATCCATCAGCAACAAACATTGATCAGAGGAGCTAGCATGCGACCACAACACAATCAACATGCTGGAAGTTGGAAATTAAAAATTTTCAAGTTTATGTTTACACTTTACAGATTGCTAAGAAAACATAAACACACCCTTAAGACCTTAATAATTCTTTCAAATGTTCACTCACAAATTGCTAAGAAACACTTTACAGTTTGCTAAGAAAACAGAAATACATACTTCAAAATCTATGGAAGTTGGAGATCAAGATTGAATATGGAAGTGTGAGCGACGACATCGAGATTGGTCGTGTGAGGTTGTGAGCGACGGCTTGGCGTGGTGGCTAGCGATTTGAAAGCTATGGCGGCAAGTGTGAGGCTGTGAGCGGCGGCTTGGCGAGGTGGTTGGCAATTCGAAAGCTATGGCAACACGACAAGTGTGAGGCTAGGACTAGTAGTAAGGTTGTGAGCATTGGATGGATGGGAATTCGAAGAATAGCCAGAGTGGAGCTTGTCGGAGAGTGGTTGGAGACGCCAAAATCCAGATGGTTGAGGAGTCGAACGGCAGAAGTTGTCTGGACTACCGAGTATCGAGACTATTCGAGAGTAAGAGAGGAGAAGGCAGCAGCGTCGGAATCATGAAATTAGAACTTTTTTTGAGGTATATATATATATATACCTCGATTCGGTTCGATTTTTGAATCATTTTTTTGAAAGAAAATTGAACCAAACCAATAATTTTCGATTTTTTCAAACTGAGATGTTCAGTATTCTGCTAACAAACCAAACCAAACCATTGGATAGGTTTGGTTTGATTCGGTTTAGTTAGTTTTTGGTTAATATCACCCCTCAATTTTTTGTTATTAGTATCACCCCTACTTTAAATGAAATATAATTGAATAGAGAATACATTTGCTCTCTACCTTTTTTCTAATCTCTAATTTTTCTTCCTAATTGTTTTTCTTGTTTTATGCCAATTTTTTTTCCTATTTTCATTTTTTTAAATGTATATTTATTTATGAACATCGTTTTATAATATTAAAAATGTTTTCAAAATCCTAAACAAAATATCAAAATTAAAGGCATGTTGGATGACCTTTAGAGACCGTTTAGTTTAAGGTTTGATTTGATGATCGTTGTTTACACGTAATTTCAAAATAGAAAGAGATGAGACACGTGTAAATAAATTTATATTTATATTAATTTGAATATAGTGGAGTACAATCTCTAATTTGTTATTTGATTCTTCCTCTCAAATATACATTTGTCTCGAGGGCCTTACAGCTTGTTCTCGAATGTGGATTTGTCTCGAGAGCTTCGCAGCTTATTCTCGAAAATGAATTTGTTTTGAGGGCTTTGCAGCTTGTTCTCGAATGTGAATTTGTATCGAGGGCTTTTGCAGTTATTCTCGAATGTGGATTTCTTTCGAGGCTTTGCAACTTGTTCTCGATCTTCAAAGTCTTCTAGTCTTCAAGTCTCTAGTTCAGAGATTGTTTGATTTTCAAGAGTTTAGAGAGTCTTCTAATCTTTATTTATGAAATCTCTCTAAGTTTTCTAGAGAGTTTCCACGTCCGAACCCCTAAAATGGAGGAGAGAGCTCTCTATTTATAGAGTTCCTGAAGGCCTCTAGGTGGGCTTGAGCTTGTCAGTCGAACTAGACCTGGTTGACTTTAGGCCTAGCTTTTGGACTCGACTTGGTTAACTTTGGGCTTAATCTCTAGACTGGGGCTGGCTAACTTTAGGCCTAGCTCTTTAGACTTTCGTGTAAAATTAACCCAAATTTCACATAACCCAATTGTATATTGGGATTTGCCATAATTTAATTTAGGAATCCTTTCCATTTTTATTAATCTCTAATTAAATATAATTTTATCATCAATGTTGGGTAACGATGTGGCAATTTCTGATCGGCCAAAATTTCTATTCCAACGACCGTGAGTAACAAATGCTATAAAAAGTATAGGAATATGATGTCTGAGAATCAAAGATAACTGTATTTGGTATTGCATGGAAATGTTGTAAGATTTTTTTATGAGAATAAATAATATTTGCGTTTGTTTAGTCAAATTAATTCTAGAACATTATATAATTGTGAAATATTAACTAAATCAGCTTATTAAAGTTAATTATAAATAATTAATATAAATGAAGTGATTTTAAATAATTCAAGAATAATTTTAATTACTAATCGAACTAAAACGTGGGGCTTAAAGAAAATATTTGTAAATTAAAACAAAGCTCCAGTTCAGTGTAAGTGCACACTATCGATGCAAGTAATATAAATTGGAAGTATTCCAAAGTATCGATCCCACAGGGAACGGATACAACAAAATTTAAGAGAATAACCAAAGATGTTTTCAAATTGCAATTGTGGGTAACTGGTGTAAAATAATAATTGGGATAATTTTTGTTTTTTGAAAATAAAATGATAAAATAGGGATTCAAATATGTTTTGCTCTATTGAAAGAAATTGTGGCCTAATTGCAATTGCAATCATTTGACTCAACACTTAAGCTTTGTAAATCAAATTCAACACTTATTCGACCTTCTATAAAGTATCTTTAGGAGGCTAAGCGATTAAACCGATATTTCTATGGCTAATACGAACTTAGTTAATTTTGAAACACAATTCTTTTGGTTTTAAATGTTTTACCCTATGTCTAGGGTCAAAAACAAATTCCTATGTCTAGGCTATTTTCTTTTATTGCTTTTATGAAAACCCAATTTTTATCTAACATTTTCAGAATTAGACTCAAATTGTTGTATACTAATCTAGGTGATCAATCTAAACTAGTAATGAAAATTTCAATCAGTAAAAGCAAACAATGCTATAAGATTAAGCAAGGTTGCTCTTACATATTAGGCATTTATTCCTTTCTCTAGGGCATTCACATGCTTGAATCTCAAAGAAAGACTTAGTTCATAATTGAAGAAGAGAAAAACAAAGCTTTACATAAGAAGAAATTCATAATCAACTTATTAAAAAAAAAATACAACTGCTGTAAATGAAAATGAAATTCAAAAAGTATGGGAAATAGCCTTGCATTAACAACTAAAACTTCTCAAAATCTTCAAAGTAACACTTGTTAATAAGTAAAGAATAAGAATACTATACTGGATATTGGTCTGTTAAAGAAGATGAAAGACAAAATGAACTAAAGAAACAAAAATTGCAAAAAGCTAAACTTGAACATTAATTCATAAACAAGAACGAATATGCATTCAAATACCCATTAGCTTCCTTGCTTGATGATCCAAATACCCATTTAAAGGCAAATGGATCTTCACCTCCTCTAATTTTCGTTGATGAGGGATCAATCTCAGAATTTTCAGAGCAAAATGAGGAGCAAACTGCTGTAAAATGATAGAGAAAATGATGAATTACGAACTGTGTGCGAGCGGAAGAAAACCCAGCCACGTTTTTCTTCGTTTTCCCCATTTTTATAGGCATTGAGGGCTAGGGTTTCCATATATAATCATCCTCAATCCATGGGCTGACTTCTAGGAATCAAACTGGGATGAGGATCTTCCAAAATTGTGCAAAAATCCCATAAATCGCGTGATTTCAATCATTTTCGCAACTTCCAGATTTTTCAGAAAATGAAATTGCATTTTCATAAGCATTTCTGGGCTTGCTCACTATCATGCTCTTGCGAAAGAATGCTATTCGGAATACAATTGCATTTTTCCTTTTTGCTCCAAATCTACACAAAAACAACGAATTAGTTTAAATTCCATTCTTTTTTCAACTCATTTCCTTTTTGTCATTACTCCAACGAGCTTTTATGAATTTAACCAATAAACACCATATTTAGCTTGCTCGTCATACAACAAAACACACAAAAATGATAAGAACAACCTAGTTTAAGGTCTAATAATCCTCATAAATGAAAATTATAAATTACATAATTAATTATAATTAAAAAAAAGATTCCTATTAAATTATTTAATGAAATAATTTAAACCTGTTTTATTATTAGTTAATTAACTAATAATTTTAACAAATAAAAATATTCATATTAAACGTTATTATAAATAAAAATTAATTATTTAATATATTATTATTATTATTTATTTTAATACAGTTTTATGAATTATTAGATTAATGTAAACATATTTTGAAAAAATTAATTAATTAGATAACATAAACAATTCCAATAGATGTATTAAAAATAATAATAATAATAATAAAGTAATAAAAAGTAGAGAGAAAAAAGAGAAATCTATGGGAATGGGAGAAAACTCACACATTTGTGGCTTGTGAGGGTATGAGATATATCATCTTTTATGGGTATATGACATCTTCAGGAATAAGTTATTTCAATTCCCACCGCACAAACCTTTGTAACAAACAAGGTGATATTAATCTCATTCTCGATCATAAGTTCGAATCCCCTCACCCTAAATATAGTTGAACTCAAAAAAAAAAATTTATTGTTTTGGTTTTCTAATTTTTAAATCTTGTGTTTGTATAGTAAAATTTTCTTCAACATATAATCTACTTTTAAAAATATTTTAAAAATCTTAATCAAACTAATACCAATTTAGACCTCGGTTATTATTTTTAAATATAAGACATTTAAAAATAAATAAATAGAGAGAGATAAAAAGAAACTATTAAAAAAAAAATAGAGCCTAATGCTTAAAAATAAAAAACCAAAAACAAGAACAAGGTTGGACAAACTCCATAAAAGAAGCCAACGCTTTCCTTATATAATTAATGAAGCCTTTTTTTTTTTTTTTATCAAAAGAAATTATAACATCGCAATAATGCATTTTCATACATCTTACTCAGTAAAAATAACATTGACAAGCTAAAATGTTGCATATTAATAATATTTGTAACAATAGGATAATAGATAATCTAACTATAACCCATTAAGGAGTTTTATTAGAATTAACGAGATAGTCCAATTTTTCTTTTTAAAAAGAAAATGAATGGTTCAATTTTTTCCAATTATGTAAGTTCGAAAATTAAAATTTTTCCATCAACATTTTGTGGGTATACAATGAATATTCTTTTGAAGACTTAAAAGTTGGTGTTATCTAATAGTACTTGATCTCTAAGTTTTTTTTTTTTTTAAAAAAAAAATTACAAGTTTAGTCAAATTTGTGTCTAGTTCTTAAACTTTAAAAAATGTTTAATAAGTCTCTAAATATTTAAGTTTGTGTCTCACATGTCCTTGATATATTCAAAAAAAAAAATTAAAATTAATTGATATATTGATAGAAAATTAAATTTTGTCTAATAAAATTTCAATTTTATGTCTAATAAGCCCATGAATTTAAACAAATGTTAAATAGGTCAAAGAACTATTTGACACAAAATTTAAACTACAGGAACTAACACAAAATTGAAAGTTTAATGATCTATTAGATACTTTTTAAAATTCATGAACTATTTGACACAAAATTGAAAGTTCAGGAACCTATTAAAAACTTTTTAAAGTGTAGTGACTAAATAAATATAAACATGAAAGTTCATAGACTAAATTTGTAGTTTAACCTTTCTTTTAAATACATCCGTACTTTTTTTTTCTTTTTCTTTTTCTTTTTTTTTTGTTGAAAAGAATTAAAGCTGTAGTTGATACATTCAATCACGTGTGTCTCAATTTGACTATAAAATTTGAGATAAGATATAGTTATATCACTTGGAAAAGAAGAAATTGATCTTATTCCTTTGATTTTTGTTTCTTGGTTATTTATTTATTTATTAAATAGAAATTGAAAGAAGTGTTTGTAGGAGTCTGCTGACCAAAATCAGGAGACAAAATGATGTGGATGTTTGATTTGTGTCACAATTAATTATTACTATATTCGATCAATTGGCAATAGTTCAGTGAGCTTTAAAGGGCGAATTTGACCATGACACTTTTAATACAGTAATTAAGGCTGGATTTGGCAAATTACCTCTCAAAACTATGAAATGTGATACTAAAAAAAAAAAAAAAAAAAAACTATGAAATGTACTCTTTAGTGCCCAATTAATCAGCTATTTTTCAAGATTTTTATCATATATTTGGTTACGTGATAAAAATGCTTTTAAAAAAAATCCTAAAACCCATTAAAAATACTAACTAAAGTATCTTATCTTCAGAGGAAAAAAATATTTCGTTTAAAAACATTTCTCCTAAAAATATCAGACTCATTAGACACATTTTTAAAAATTTTAAAAGGATTTTTTACTATGTAACAAAACATTGTGATAAATTTAGAAAGTGATTTAAATGAGTTAAAAATCACTTTCAATTAAAGGTATGTTAAAAGAAAATGGAACCCTGATATATCTCCATAATAAAATGATATAGTCCACATGGAACATAAACACTTATGACTTTGCTTTTGGTTTCACCCAAAATGCATCATATGAATGGAGATAATATTCCTTACTTATAGACTAAGAATCTTTTCTTTCCATAGTCAATATGGTTTGTACTCCAAATTATGTCAAACTCTTAATATTCCTTACTTATAGACTAAGAATCTTTTCTTTCCATAGTCAATATGGTTTGTACTCCAAATTATGTCAAACTCTTAATATTCCTTACTTATAGACTAAGAATCTTTTCTTTCCATAGTCAATATGGTTTGTACTCCAAATTATGTCAAACTCTTAATATTCCTTACTTATAGACTATGGATTCTTTTCTTTCCATAGTCAATATGGTTTGTACTCCAAATTATGTCAAACTCTTAATATTCCTTACTTATAGACTATGGATTCTTTTCTTTCCATAGTTAACATGGTTTGTACTCTTAATCTTGCATTATGTTGTCAACCTAAGTATAACTCAACTAGTTAAGTTCACTCTTAGTTTAGGTTTGGGGTATTTTATTGTTTAGGTTCACTCTTCGTTAAGTTTAGAGAATTTTATTGTTTACAAGTTTATGGGATTTTATTGTCTAACTTCACTTTTGGTCAAGATTAGGATATTTTAATGTGTAAGTTCACTCTTGGTCAAAGTTAGGAGATTTTATTGTGTTAGTTGAATGTTAGTCAAGTTTAAGGGATTTTATTGTGTAAGTTCACTGTTGGTCAAAGTTAGAGGATTTTATTGTGTAAGTTCATACTTGGTCATGGTTAGAGGATTTTATTGTGTAAGTTCACACTTGGTCAAGGTTAGGGGATTTTATTGTGGTTCACACTTGGTCAAGGTTAGGAGATTTTATTGTGTAAGTTCACTCTTGATCAAGGTTAGGAGATTTTATTGTCTAAGTTCACTCTTGGTCAAGGTTAGGGAATTTTATTGTGAGAGTTCACTTTTGATCGAGGCTAGTAGATTTTATTGTGTAAGTTCACTCTTGGTCAAGGTTAGGAAATTTTATTATCTAGGTTCACCCTTAATCAAGGTTAGGGGATTTTAATGTGTATGTTCATAGTTGGTCAAGGTTAGGGGATTTTACTATGTAAGTTCATTCTTAGTCAAGGTTAGGGAATTTTAATGTGTAAGTTTACTGTTCGTTAAGGTTAGGATTTTACTGTGTAAGTTCACTTTTGGTCAAGGTTAGAAGATTTTAATGTGTAAGTTCACCGATGGTCAAGTTTAGAAGATTTTACTATGTAAATTCACTATTGGTCAAGATTATGAGATTTTAATGTGTAAGTTCACTGTTGGTCAAGGTTAGGAAATTTTACTGTGTAAGTTCACTCTTGGTCAAGGTTAGGGGATTTTAATGTGTAAGTTCACTCTTGATCAAGGTTAGAGGATTTTATTTTGTAAAGTTGATCATTGATGGTTGAGGTTAGAAAATTTTATTGTGTAAGTTCATTGTTGGTCAACATTATTAGGGGACTTTTAATGTGTAAGTTCACTTTTTGTCAAGTTTACAGGATTTTATTGTCTAAGTTCCCTGTTGGTCAAGGTTAAGGGGATTTGGTTGTTTAAGTTGATCACTCTTGGTCAAGGTTAAGAAATTTTATTGTTTTTTAGGTTGAATGTTCAATTGTTATGTTTCTTTTATTTGTTAGCATTTGGAATCAAGCCAACTTTTGTAGGAATTGGAATATTTTGCAGCTTTTTAGTTGTATGCAGTAGAATGGTTTATAAACTAGCATATGAATTAAAATTCAGCGTTGAAGCATATAAAAGATGAAAAATGATCATTTAAAGCACCATTCCAGCAACTATGTTACAGCTAAAATAGCAAAAAAAATGAGGCAATGAATTAAAACCTCATCCAAATCATTCTATTAGGTGTAAACACATTAAAGATTTCCAGAATTTAAACCAATTCTTCAGTCATTTTATTCCCCAAGACATCCACCAATCTTGAGACAAAACAATCAAAATATAGATGGAAATCAATGAGCTCATACTTTATACTTCAGCTGTGTAGATGAAGGACCAAACTAAGTATAGAAAGTGTCCAGTCCACATATATGCTTTCTCAAGATATGTTGTTATAACTAATTGAGTTATGTTTACGTTAATAATTATTTATATTGCTAACTAGAAAGTTGATACTAAGTTTCTTCTTTATTTTTTTCCTTGTTACTTCTTAAATATTGAGATTTAGGTTGTTCATTACAAATTTTTTAGGCCCCGTTATATTTGGTTTTTGATTTTTGGTTTTTGAAAATTAAGCATATAGATGCTACTTTCACCTATAGTTTTACTTGTTTTGTCATCTACTTTTTACCTATGTTTTCAAAAACCAAGCCATGTTTTGAAAACTAAAAAAAATAGTTTTCAAAAACTTGTTTTTGTTTTTAGAATTTGGCTAATAATTCAAATGATTCCTTAAGGAGATGAAAACCATTGTAGAGAAATTGAGAGAAAACAAGCTTAATTTTCAAAAACTAAAAACCAAAAACTAAGGCCCCTGTTTGATAACCATTTGGTTTTTGGTTTTTGGTTTTTAAAAATTAAGCCTATAAATACTACTCTCACCTATGTATATACTTGTTTTGTTATCTACTTTTTACCTATGTTTTCAAAAACCAAGTCATGTTTTGAAAACTAAAAAAAATAGTTTTCAAAAACTTGTTTTTGTTTTTAGTATTTGGCTGAGAATTCAAATGTTTCCTTAAGGGAGATGAAAATCATTGTAGATAAATTAGGAGAAAACAAGCTTAATTTTCAAAAACCAAAAACCAAAAACCAAATGGTTATCAAACGGGGCCTAAATGGTTATCAACTCGTATTACATTTCAGGAAATTAGTATTTAAAAAGATTAACGTATTGAAAAATTTTGATTTTCAAATTAATCATATTCAAAGTAAAAAGATAAACGATTTCTCATTTTAAACTTAATAAAATAAAATTATTACAATAAATAACATAAATATATAGTATTTTTAACAAAAGTATGTATGGTATTCATTTTGAATGGTGTTAAAAAAATATATATTCATTTTGAACTTAATTATTTTAAAATAGCATAAATATTTGATATTTTATTTTTAACTTAGTTATTTTAAAACTTCAAAGAATATAATATTTTCAAATTAATCAAACTTTAGATAATTCATTACATTGATTAGTTAGAAAAATAAAATCTTAAATTATGCAAAAAAAAATTATTTTATTAAGCTTGAAAAACAAATCTTAAATTAAAATTTTAAAATTGACAAAAACAAATCTCTAACAAAATTGTAATAGATTCATAAAATAATATAATTTAAAATCTCAATTTTAAGATTGACGGAAACAAATCTATATTATTTCTAGAATTGAGAGAATAAAAACATAAAAATCTTGAAGTTTATTTGAATTCTTTTAAATTAATGGATTGAAATATTTTCGAATCACATGTAATATTTAAAAAAATATTGTAAGATTTTCTTTTATTTGAAAACTATCAAAGACAAATGAATAATTAATGTGAGAGATATTGAAAAAAGAATGTGAAGTATTTTGTTCAATATTCTTTTTTTTTTCTTTAAAGAAATTTATAAAATATACATAATTAATAAAAACAAAAAAATCCAATATTAGAATTCATTGGAACAAACTCTTAATAATGAAATTTTGAGAAATTGAAGAAAAAAACTATACAAAAAAAGCTAAAATCAACTCAAATTTAATAACTATATGTTTAAAAAATTTGCACTACAAATACATACTTTAGAACTTCTACTCTTTGCAACTCTTTGCCCCAAATACAGACATTCTAACTCCAGACTAAACAACTTCCTAACTCCCCATACTTCCAAACTCTTACTCCTATAACTCATTCCTACAACTCTTTGCCCCTAACAATTCCTGCATGTTATTTTTTCATCTTGTTTTAAAATTTTTAAGATCAAGATAAAAGATACCTGATATGTTAGGTTTTTTTCCTTTCAACTCAGAAATCCCAAAAAACTAGAAACATTTAGATAACCATTTGAGTTTTAATTTTTTATTTTAACAAATTAAGCTTATTAACACTACTTTCACTTATGAATTTTATTGTTTTGTTATCTACTTTTTAGTTTTTACACATATTTTTAAGTTTTGAAAACTTAAAAAAAAATAGTTTATAAAAACTTGTTTTTGTTTTTTGAATTTAGCTAAGAATTCAAATGTTCTTTAACAAAGATGAAACTCATTATAAAGAAATTGTAAAACAAACAAACACAATTAAAAACTAAATGGTTATCAATCAAATGAGACCGAAATTATTGTAACATAGTAGGTTGTTTACATACACTGAGGTTAAAGTTAGAAATTATGTAATATATATATATATATATATATATATATATATATATAAAGGGAAACAGCACTTCAATTTAGTAAAACTTACAAAAAAATATGAAAAGAGTCAAAAGAAGCACATGGAGTCAAAATTTGAATATGTTATACGGCAACCCCATTCCAATTCCAAAAACAAGAGAACATAAACTCAAATCCATTATGTTCTTCAATTTTTTACCAAATAACAAACACATACTCCGCAACACTGAACAAATGTCTCTAACTCTCAAGAGGCCTCAATACCTGGCTCCCGGATTTGGATTGACGTTCTAGATAAACTTGCCTCGAGCTCGTTTAGCTCATCGAGATCCAGTTCGTCGTCGTCGTCGTCATCCTCATCCAAGAGAACATCTTCAGAATCATCCACAGCACTTGTTGAGGTACTGGGCCCACCCGTTGAATTATCCTTGGCCTGAAATTGCACGTGGTCATCAAAAGTATATAAGAATATTTTGAAGCTTTATGGTTTGAACGGACTAAATCTCCAGACGACTCGACTTAAATCTGTATCTAGGGTCAACTAACTGCTTTAATGGGAATCAAAATATTAATTAATAAAAAGACAATTACACGTGGTCATCAAAAAGATAAGAATATTTTGAAGTTTTGTGGTTTGAACGGCCTAAAGTTCCACGACCAGTTCAACAAATCAACTACTTGACTTCAATTTGTATGCAGGGTCATCAGCTAAGTGCTTTAATGGGAAGCAAAATATTGATTAATAAAAAGACAATTACAGACAATTGACAGGAGAAGATAAGAGATGTTGGTTCATGTATAAATCTCAAAGATTCTCTAATAACTCCTCTCTCTCTCTCTCTCTCTCTCTCTCTCATTGACAAAGACTCAGTAGGAATAAGCTGATTTTTCAAGACCAAACATTTTTCTTGGTTTCTCAAGAAAGACTTTCCTAATATCTCTAAATTTTTTGTATCAAATCTTTGCAAAGATCGAAGAAGGCATTCTTTTCAAAGAAGCTCCCCAATCATGCATATCTTCAAACTTGAAAGCTTTAAAGGTGTACTATCTTTCACATCTTCATGATTCTGTCAAAGGTGGTAGATACGATTGATGGACGATGTAGAGAGATTTTCTTAGAATGGGAGAACAGAAAAGATTATCATGCTTCCAAGTCCACATGCGTAATAGCATTTGAATTGGAAGGTGATTGAGAATTGAGATCTCATATTCCAGAAGAATATCAATTATCATGCATGCATTGACCTAGTAGTCGTTAGGCCAATGTAAAAAGTAAAGGGCTTAAAGAGAATGAATATCAAGAAAATATTTCCAACGAACAATCTCGTTGATAGAAAGGTGGAGATGGGACAACCTTACCAATATATTAGTTTTTGTTAACCAAGTGGTAAATAAGGGCCATGTAAAAAAAAAAAAGACAAAAGCTTAGAGGGAATGGGTTAAAGCCATGATGATCCCCTACCCTACCTTGGATTTAATATCCTAAGAGTTACCTTGGCAACCAAATGTAATAGAGTCAAGCATTTGTCCCATGAGAATAGTTACGGTGTGCACAAGCTAACCCGAACACTCACAAATATATTAAAAGAAGAAGAAGAAGAATGGTTTTTGTTTGTCAGAACAGCTAAGCTGATGGCAGAATTTGGAAATTAGATAAACCAAGGAGTTTCACTAATAAAACTTAGTTTGAACACATTGTCAAGCAGAGGCTATTTCAAGATCATTCTTCAATATATTTTGGAAATCCAAAGTTCAAAAAAGGGTAAAAATCTTTAATTCATCGGCTTATTCATAAAAAGTAAATACATGTGGTCCATCTCTAGGAGAACAACTCTTGTTTTAAATCATTTGCCAAGCTGGTGAGTCCTTCGCAAGCAAGTAATGAAAACCTAAACCATCTCTTATGCTTACTTACCCTTTTCTGGGAAAATATGGATGTTCTTCAATTTGTGTAACTTCAATCGGTGAGCTCCCAAAAATTCTACTGATATAGTTTGTTCAAGTAACCTCAAAGTTAAAGCCCTTCATATCAATGGGCTTACAGCTACCTGATGGCGTCTGTGTTTGAGGAGAAATGAGAGTTTTTCAGTCTGTATGGGTTGGGTTAGGATTTTAACTTGTTTTAAGCCTCAAAGTAGTGAAACCTCAAAAAGGATTTCTTGTAATTACTCTATTTAATATTACACCAACTAGAGAGCCTTTTAGTCATATCTCTTGGTCTCTTAGTGGGCTAGAACTACTTGTCCACCTTTTCTTATTCTTTTTGAATTGATGACATTCTTCCTTTTCTTTTTTTTATATCCGTGAGTGTTCGGGCCAACTTGTGCGCACCACAACTAATCTCACGAGACAATCATCTGACCTTATTACATTTGGTTGCCAAGAAACTCATAGGATATTAAATCCTAGGTAGGTAGCCACCATAGATTGAACTCATTCCCTCTAAGCCATTTACTATTTCTCATGGCCCTTATTAACCACCAGGTCAACCCAAGATGGTTTTGATGCATTCTTTCTTGTACCAAAGAAAAAGGAATACAAACAAAATTACAAATATCATTACAGAAACACAAAAAAATAAACAAGATATTTTCCATGACAATGTCTAATTAACAAAAATTTATTTCATTAAAAAAATAAAAAAGAAAAACGAAAGCTGCCTTACTAATAGAACTCACAAATCAGATTCATAACCAAAAAATTAGCGACCAATTTTAACTCTTTCTTAAGGAAAAAGAATGTTGAGGTTCATCATAATTCTGTATTTACTCGTGCAATGACTACCTTACACAAGGATAAGGGGAAACTGATAGGTTCTAAAAGGTGGAAGTTTTAATTCAAGTTACTTCATAGTGATCGGAGCACATGGAATAAATCAAATTGTCCCCTAAAGATTAGAATTTTTTATTGCTAAGATACTAAAAGGTTTGGAGCAAAAAGAAACTATTTCTTTATTCAGATACTCGTACATGGCATATTGCATTTTCAAATGGTAAGTATTAACATTCACAAATCATCCTCATATTCAAACAAAGGGATAGGCACATAAAAGTGATACCTGGAAATTTCAATGTTTGACTAAAAAATTCATTAACCAGACAGTGTGGAAGTAAATTTAACTAGCAAGGTAAACTAAGGACATGGTCATGAAAGCACTGTTCACATGGCATAACTCATTAAAAGAGTCGCAAATGACTCTAAAGCAACAAGCAATCAGTACAAAATTTACACATAGGATTACCTTTGGTTCATCGGCTTCAGGTTCTTCTTCTCGCTGATACTTTTCATATGCCTCAGCATCATCCACAAACAGGCTTGCATTTGCAAGAAACAACTCCCGACCACTGAAAAAAAAAGGGAAACTTATATTACTATTAATTAATTTTACAAGTAATATCAACTATATGAGTAATCTAGAAACCTCATGCGGTCATTCTTAGCTCTCTCTGCTTGCTGTGCAGCCAAACCAGCATCTCTTTCATCCATCTTTTTCTTTTTCCATTGAAAGAAAAGCTCCGGAGTAATGGGAGTAGTGGTTTTAACTTTTGCACGCTGGGATAAGCAAATAAACATAGTAAAAAGAAGGTACAAAGATGTAGCGTGGAATTGAGACCAAAAAAAAAACGAAAAAAGAAAAGATAACAAGGCTGTAAATTTTTTGAAGCATTTTTTTTAATTTCTTTTAAACGTCAAAATGAAAATCAAAACCATAAGCGATTAAATTGAATCCTCACCTCATTCTCAATCTCTTCCTCTATGGCAATCTTTTGACTCTCCTCTTCGAGCAGTTCCTTCATTTGTGACTTTAAAACATATCCTGGAGGAAGAGCATGTCTATAGTGGCAATCTTTACCACCATTAGGACACACCCAGAACCAGCCATACTGCTTCTTTTCTACTGCCTCCAGAAAATACTTGCATACCTGTAAATTATTCATTTCAAACAGATCATTAAAATAGGATAATAGACATTATCTCAACTTGGACCTACCATAGCAAGAAATATTCATTTTTCCAGAAAATCACAAGGATTTTAGAAAAATCGCATGCCAATCCAAGATAAACAACATAAATCAATTACTGGAGAGTGGAACATAATCCATGTGTTGAAAACAGAAGTTCACAAATAATAGTTCTAAAATTAAGTATTACCAAATTATGAGCCTTTTTCTATTCACCAGCAAGCTTCACTTCTACAGTAACAAGCACATCAAGGTCAGTTCTTCCCAGACCAATCCCTTAGACCTTCAAATTATAAGTTGATGAAAAATCCCAGGGCATGCATACATTAAACAGGCACACACCCAATTCTTAAATCCCCTTAACTTTTAATTCACAAGAGATTAGATATCATAACCTTGCCCGAAAATATATAACCACAAGGAAACGTATTAGGTTCCAGCTAATACATAAAACATAGCTAAGGCATGCCTTCAAGAAGTGTGGTGTAAGCCCGAAAACAAAATGAGAAGTCATTGAATATAAACCAAATACACAAGTGAACTTCAATGTTTTTTAAGAATACAACAAATTCATATTATTCTTCTAGTCAACTCACAAGGTCTAGAAATTTCGATGTATTCTCATGAAGGCATAAGCCTCTTCTATAAACGGTGTAATACTCTTACTATCCAAAAGGGTGTAAGACTGTTACGATCCAAAGGGATTGCATACTTGAGTTAATATGTCAGAACTAACAAGCTTAGACATTGCAATTTAACGTAAGAAAGCTATGAAGGGGAATGAGAAACATACAATCTCGGTTGGTTTATTGAGTTTATACTCGTTCTTTTTTGATTCGACGACCTTCTCCAATGTCTCTTGATCCCAATCCTCCATCGTTTCTAAGGAAAAGCATTGGCCGGGAAGAATTTTAATTAAATAGTAATGATAAGAAGCTATGAAATGAAAACTCAGTGATTTACAGAAAACAAAAATGTTAATCACTCACCTTCATCACGCTTATCACTATAAATATCAATCTTTTCACCCTTCCTCTGGACATTCAAATCATGTGAAAACTTGCATTTAAAACCTTTCGTACATTGTCCAACTTTAAAAAACTCACAAACTATAGACTTGGGATCAACACCTAACCAAATAACCAATTATCACATCAGTTCAATGCAAAGGCTTCGAAGCAAACAACAAATCCCAACTAAAACCAAAGACGAAATGTAATAAAGCGCACATACCAACGGGTACTTTGGGCTGACTAACGGCAATCTTAAACAGGTCATTCAACTCCTTCTCTTTAGCTTTTTCTTCCTCCTTCTTTTTCTGCTCAATACCAACATAAATTAATCAGTTTCTTCTCGTTCCAAAAAGTAGGGAAAAAAAAATCAAATTCATAATTTATTCATAACTGTCCCCATGATTAACCAGAAGATTAAACTTCGTTGAAAAATGGCAGAAAACCGGACCTTGGCAGCTACTTTTGTCGGGTCGACTTTTGGCTGGACAGATTGCTTGAGATTCTGGACATATTTCTGGACGTTTTTGCTCTTATTTTTGTTCTTGAGACCGAACGTCTTGTCTTCAACGACCTTCTGCTTCTTCGCTGTTTCTGCCTTCGATTGCTGCTTCGGCGGCATGCTTATTTCGCATTCAAAGTCGATCGGAAGCCAAAAATACAAAGAAAATCAAAGATGAACAGAAATCGAGAACCAGAAATTTTGTTTAATTACAGACGGTATTCGATAATTAGGGTTTGTGCGAACAGATTTATCAGAGCCTTTCCTCTGCAACCTGGAGAAGAGAGGATGGATGGGGAAGACAGATTTCGCTTTGTTATGATTAAATGACGATCTTGTCCTCCACTCATTGGTGGTTTTTAGCTTTAAATTGGACCGACCGAACGAAGGCCCAATAATTGGTGGGTCCTTAAAGTTGGCGATCTTGTCTTGGTCTTCGTGTTTCTTTGTAGAATTGTGGGCCTCTGGGCTTAGTTTCATATGGGCCATTTTAGTACGAGGCCCAACATGGTAATACGATTCAAAATCAAGAATTTAATAACGGTTTTTTTTTTTTTAAATCAATGTATGTCTTTTAAAAAAAAAACACTTTAGACCTGTTTTTTTTTTCCACAATTATGCAGTAGAGAGTTGAACCATCGAGTCAAAGTAACCATAGCTCAGCAATAATTAGCATGTACTTTTGACCATGAGGTCATAAAAAACCAAACCATCGTTGGAGGTAATTGGTATCTTATCCATGGAGCTATGCTCAAATTTGCACCTTTAGACTTGTTACATCTTAGATTAAAATACCATTTTTGTCCGTGTACTTTGAGTTTTGTTCCATTTTAGTACTTATACTTTCAAATGTTAAATTTTAGTTATTGTACTTTCAATAAAGCTTAAAATTGGTCCCTATAATAAGTTTGAAGTTAATTTTTATCAAAATTGGTTAAATAATAATAATAACTTGAATACAAGAAAAGACACAATGTGAACATATTTCTAAAATTTATAGACGGAAAGTTAATAGAGACTATTTTTTTTTAAAGAAAAGTTAACAATAAACTAAGAACATGGACTAATTTTATGCTTTATTGAAAGTACAGGAAGTGAAATTGGACATTTGAAAGTACAGGGACCAAAATGAAATAAAATTCAAAGTACATGCACCATAATGTTAAAACCTCAAACTAATAATTTTATCAATTTAAACCATAAACTTTTATAAATGAATCAATTTAGACCATTCGCTAGTGATTTCTAGCTATTTTCACTTGATTCCATTTAAAATTAGCTCAAAATCACCTATGTAAAATTATTATTCCCCCAAAGTTCTACCAAAGTAGCAAGAAAAATTATCATGTAATTATTTCTAAATAAGTAGAGAAAAATAGAAGAATATGAAAAGATGAAAAATCTCTCATATTAATGAAAATTTGCTACTATCCAACATTTTTCTCTAATTTACGTTGATCCGTGCATTTAAGAAAGTCTTATACACAAGTGAAAGTTATGGATCAACAGTCTTAAAATGGAATTTTAAATTGATTTACTTATGAAATTTTAAAGTTGTAATTGATACATTTAATAGTTTGGAGTTTTGAGTGATACAACTCCTAAAGTCTAGGGCTATAAATGGATTTTTTTTTTTTTTTTTGTGAGTTCAACAACCTTTAACTTTGTTAGGTGAGTCCATTTTAACTTTCAATTTCATTATTTAAATTTATGAACTTGAACAAGTGGTGTAATTTAATAAGTTGTACAATTCATACCCTCAACTTTTTTTTTTGAAAAAAAAAATTATGACTAATTATGGGTGTCCTTAAGTTGGATGAGACAATGCTTGCAAGTATTTATTTTTCTCTCTCTCTTTTTTTAGTTAATTTGTTTTTCTAGTTGTGTTGGTGTTGGATACTCTTAATTAGTTGGAATAAATCATTTTGGAATGATCAATCTCAAGTGTTTTTGAAAAAAGGCTTTTAAATTAATTCAATTTTTTTAAAACACTTTTTATTTATTAAGATTAAAAAAAAAACTACTTTTGATTATATAAAACCAATCAATAAATTATACTAAACACACTTTAAATTATGAAAATTTTCAACGATATTTATAGAAAAATTAATTTTGTTCTTACCAAAAAAAACTAATATTGTTAAAAAAATATATTTTTTATAAATTATTCAAAACACATTGTAAATCATTACACATTTTTAAATACAGACTAAAGTGTTACATATTAAAATTTTAAGATTAAATTGTTATGAGAGTGATTGACTAAATGGATATAAATTAAAGTTTTGGGGACAAAAATAGTTTTCTAATAAAAAAATTAATAGAAAAGAAAGAAAGTTAGAAACTATTAAAAAAAAAAAAAAGTGTGCAGGGACAATTTAAGAAACTTGGGGGACTTGTTGGAATTTCCATTTCTCCCCGCCATGGTCTTCAAACCGAACCAGTGATAGGATAAGCCCCAAACTGAACTCTGTCCTCTCTTCTTCCACAAACCTGTGAAATTCCGCCATGGAAGCGTCTCTTCTAAGCTTTCCCTCATTCAAACCCCCTTATTCTTCTGGAAGTCTAACCCTAAATCGCCCCACAAACCCATTATCCTTCTCTCCCCTCCGACACTCCACCAATCAACGCCGCCATCATCGCGGCCTCAAGGTCGCCGCCGCCATTTCCCGCACCAAGAAAGAAGAAACCGTCGAAACAGTCAAGCAACAGCTCGACAACTGCTATCTACTGGCCGGAATCAAGTACAAAGGCTTCAGCGTCAAGCAATTTCAAGAACTCCGTCGATCTCTCCCCGAATCCTCGAAACTCATCGTCGCCAAAAACACGCTCGTTCTCAAAGCGATTGAGGGAACCTCTTGGGAAGCCCTAAAGCCCTGCATGACGGGCATGAATGTTTGGCTATTTGTCCACTCCGAGGAAATTCCGGCGGCAATTAAGCCCTATAGGGATTTCCAGAAGGAGAAGAAGCTCGAGGATAATGATTTCACCGGAGCGGTTTTCGGGGGGAAATATTACGGGCCGGATGATTTCAAGGCGTTAGAGACAATGCCGTCGAGAGCGGAGGTTTATGCCAAAATGTTGGGTCTGTTGAAGGGTCCGGCGTCGAGCTTGGTCGGAACAATACAGGCTCCGGCGAGGGACTTGGTGATGGTTTTGAAGGCCTATGTGCAGAAATTGGAGGAGCAAGGCGGTGGTGGTGGGCAGTAATGTACATAGAAGAAGTGCTTCCATTGTTAGCTGTAAGTTAATATGAAAACCCCCTTCTGAATTAGCTGCCTGCAGCAGAATGTATGATTGGTTTTCTGATTTTTTTGGTTTTTTGGTGTTATCAATTTCACGTTGTTATGAGGAGAAATATACACTATATGAGAATGAGCATTGTAGAATTGGTGTAAAGTTGAAATTCTTCTAAGCTATTGATTTTCACTGGCATAATGACCAATTTATAAAGTTTCCATCACTGGTGTTTGCTTACATGCTTTCAACATCTGGTTTTTTAGTTCAACAATGTGTGGGGTGGGTGGGGATTTAAACCACTGACCATTTGGTTGAGGTTATATTGTCTCGACTGGTTCAGTTATGCTAAGGTTAATGCGTAGAGGTTTTCGAAAACATATTTTAAGATTGAGATGTTTGGTTTTATTTAGACAGCTTCAAGGCATGGTTGAGAATGATTTTGGAATGACCAAAATCACTAATAAGGCATGGCAAAAGTGATTTTGGCCATTCCAAAATCACTTCCAAGCATGCCCTTACAGTTACATTGTAAAACAATGTGTTCCAACTTGCTGTTCTACTGCAACTGCTATTGGACTTACCTGATAATGGAGCTAAGCTGCTAGCTTGTACTGTTTGACTGATTGGTGGCTGTGCACTTCAGTTAGAGTGAGCTTGAGATTATTTCCTGAAGTAATGCTTTGAGGTGAAACACCTTTTTTTTCCTTTTATAAGCATCTTAAAGCATTTTTGGTAATTACAAAATCACTTTTTACCATGTGTAACCAAATCTTATAAAAACTTTGAGTCTTTTTAATTAGTGAAAAATACGTTTCATTATTCCAAATATACAAAACCCATATTAAATATGATCCATTTGTCAAATGATTGAATTTCTTCCGAGTTAAGATCTTTAACTAAGATTTCAAAGAATTGCTGCAATGGCTTTGAAAAAAGCGAGCGTTCAAATGCTGGTGAGAAAACAAACTAAATTATAGCTGTGTCCACGCAATGACTTAGCCACACAACCCTCAAATTGAAGTTGTTGAATTTGGTTCAATTGTGTGTTTGGTGACCATATTAGAGAAGCTTGACCAGACAGACATTTGATTTCAGGACTTGCCTCCAAAGTAGAGAATAGCCTTAAAGCTGTCCTAGTGAATATATCCTAATCTTCAACTTCTTGTTCGCTTTTTTGATTTCTTTCAGTGGGTTTGTTCGACATCGTTGAAATATTCAGTATTGTACATTTCATCACACTAAAGTGAAGCCTTTATAGGACTTCTAGCATATGTTTGTTAACTGTTTTACTCAAGGTTGATATCAGGGGCTGTTTGAGAGCTATTTTGAAAATTAGTTTTCTGTGTTTGAGTGACCTATAAAACTTTAGACTATCACTGAAGTTATCAAGATCTTAGAAGGAAGAGAAAATTCCTTTCTTGCTAATAACAAATCATCTGTTTAAGCAAATTAGAAGTACAGTTATCTAAACATATTTTCATCAAAAAGTTTTCTGATGAGCTTGAACCTTAACTTCTTAGCATCGATCGCTTGGAAATCGCTCGTACACTTTGACTTCTCTGTGCACTTATGTGATAATCTTTATAGGCTATCTAGTTGAGTAAACCATACTAAAATGGTTCATTAAGCTTGAAACAATAGAATTCATGGCACATACATATGAATGAAAGAACACATTCAGATGCCCATGAATCTCTCCCCAACCCCCAACACTGATTATTTTTGGAGTAGGGAAAAAAGCAGATTGTGTTGTTAGCTCGATTCATCCCCTCCATCGATCTGCAAATTTTTTTGCTTATTTCCTTTTCCATTGCTCTCTCGAAAGTTTGTGAGTTTTGGAGGTAGGTATAATTCGAAGATGTTCGGCTCATAAGTTAGACTTATGCAGTATAGGATTAAGAAGTTAAGTCTATGTTTAATATATGGTCGTAGATATCCCAAGCTACAATGTTTATTGAGCCTATATAGAATAATAAATAAACTTAAGCTTATGAAGCTTACCTTTTATATTACACATTGATTTCTGTAATTCATGAACGCATGAATTGTAAATAATTTATGAACGCATGAATTGTAACTTGAATTTTTATTACATATTCTTTTGTACAGTTCAAAAACATGTTATAGAATCTCAAATTTATTAATTTTAAGCTTTTGAACCCAAACTTATAAAAATTGGGAATAAAACACCCTAAGAGATGTTCTTTTATTATTTTCTTTCCTTTTTAATCCAAAAACAAAGCTTTCATCCAGGAAAAAAAAAGAAAGAATACAAAAGGGTAACACTAGTAAAAGAAAAACAAAAGATGGACCTACACAAACAATCCAAGAGGAGCCAAACAAGGACAAGTATAACGACCTAAAAAGAGGCTCTAATCCAAAAATATAAAACCTAACAAATAATTACAAAAATCCTTAGATACGGACTAGGAGAGGAGATTTAAAAAGGGGCTCACAATGCTCATTTTGTGCTACATTAGTAGTTGTTTACTACATATTTTTATGTATAGTATTATGGTTTGCTTCAATTCTTTTTTCATTTATGTTTTTTAAAATATAAGATTACAAATGTGGGGAAGGGGGGAGACATGAATTTTCGACCTATACAAGAAGTTACTAGTATGTTTATGGACTACAGTTAACTAGTTAAGTTATGTATAACCTTCTTCATTATGCTACATTTTTTTTTTAAAGAATTCATTATGCTACATTGATAGTTGTTTGCTATATATTTTTATGTATAATATATGGTATGCTTCCATTTTTTTTTAAAAAATATAACATTGCAAATTAAAGAGGGTGGAGATCTAAACTTTCAATTTATGCATCATTTTCCATCTATGAATTTAACGAAAAAAAGCCTCCAAGAGTTATTTTGAAACAAACTTCAAAGTTCAAGGGTTAAAATGAAACTTTTCAAAGTTTAGGGTATAATTGAAACTAACCCCATAGTTCAAGAGTATTTTTGATAATTTAACATTTTTTAATTCTAAAAAGTCACTTTGATTTTTTTTTTTGAAGAAATTCTAAAAAGTCACTTGAATATTAAATTCATGGTATTTATATTCATCTGATTTGTGGCTTCTCTAATAATTTAAAAGATTTAATGATTGGTCTGATTTTTATTAATTTTTAATATTTTGAATCAATATCAGTTCTCTTCATTGGCTAACATTAATTCATTTTTTTTTTAAAAAAAAAAACAGAATGACATAAGATATTTTTGTTAAGCAAAAAGAGTGAAAATGCAAAACATGTCCCAATTTTCAAATAAAATATAATTCTGGTTCTTAAAATTTATCCATATTTATAATTTCATCTCCTAACGTTAATAAAATACTTAGGAATGCAAAAAATATATAGCTTGTTTTCTTTTTCTTTTTTTTAATCAATTATCGTCTATGATCAATAATTCATGACATAAATACGACATCATGGAATATTGTACATTACTCATATGAAATGAAAAAGAAAGTGTAGGAATTGATCCATAATTTTTAAAAAAAAAAAAACAAAAGATTAGAGTAAGTTTTACTCTAACGTGTTATTTTTAAAATTTAGAGACTAAAATAGATATTTTTTAAAATCAAATATCAAAATAAAATAAATTTGAAAGTCAATAACCAAACATTTTGGTGTACTAAATAAAAAAGGCAAATTTGTCACCAATATAAGATAACAAGAAAATGAGCTACATCATATTTATTAATTTATTTATTCTAAATGCAATGTGTGCATGTGGAGTCGAACTTTCAACTTTAAGGCCAACATGAGCATAGTTCAATTGACATAAAACATGTATGTCAATCAAGAAGTCAGAAGTTCGAATCTTCCACTTCATATATTGTTGAACTAAAAAAAAAACAATCTTCCACTTCATATATTGTTGAACTAAAAAAAAAAAAACTTCAACTATATATATATTGAGTTCAACAATTGCAAGATGGAATGTCGAATTATTGACTTTTGATATGGTAATTGATGTCTTATCCGAACTATGCTCGAATTTATAGGTGTCTTGTATCTTATTTACTTAGTCATGTTGAAATATGCCATGTTATCTTTTTTAACCCCCACATCTTTAGATAAAAAGCTTTAGCAACTTCATCTTTTTATTCCGAGGACCACATTAAAAAAATAAAGTAAAATTAAGGGACCTAAACAAAAACTTCCAACCAAAAGAAGGGGGGAATTACACCATGTGAAAATCGAGACTCTAGGATTTTTTTTTTTTTTTTTTTTTTAATTATGAGATAAAGTAAGCACTCACGACTAAGAGGCCATAGTTGAAATCTTTGGGATTCAACGAGACAAAATTTGAAGGTTGAGAGAGAGAGAGAGAGAGAGAGTTAGAGAAGAAGGCCACCTTTTGCAAAAAAAAAACCTGGTTCGAATCGCAAAGCCTCTCTCTCTCTCTCTCTCTCTCTTTTTCTCTCTGCAACTCCCAATCTGCACCGCCCAATCATGGCGGCGCTCAACCGCTTTGCCGGAGCGAGGGCGGCGGCGACCTTCTCTTCCTCCATGTTTAGCTATTATGCTCTGTTGAAGGCCTTTTCTTCTTCTTCTTCTTCTTCTTTGAATTCTGAAGTTGACTTCAAATCGTCTCTGCTGAGCCGGAGCTCTGCACCTTCGCGGCGTGATCGTCCCACGGATAGGAATGTGAAGTGGGTTTTTTTGGGTTGTCCTGGGGTTGGAAAAGGGACTTATGCGTCTCGGCTCTCCAGTTTGCTTGGTGTTCCTCATATCGCCACCGGTGATCTCGTCCGTGAGGAGCTCTCCTCCTCTGGTCCTCTCGCTTCTCAGGTTTTTTTGGTTTCGTTTGGTTTTGTTTTGTTTAGAACTGAGAATTGTTCTGTTCAATTTGATCTGGTTTTTGGCTGTTCGTAATTTTGTTTTAAAGAGGGGATGTACGTTTAGTTTCTGTGCCTATAGTGATGAAAATGACTGAGTGATCGAATTGATTATGATTTATGAAATGGAAACCGCCTTTTCATAGGGAAATGATCGTTGAAACAATGGTTCGGTTATTAAGTTGAAAATTGTGATCATGAAAGATGTTGTATCGAGCATTTTATTTGGTTATCTTGTCTGTGGAAACCTAATGATTTCTAAATCTCTGTTTCTGAAAGAAGACGGAAATTCATGAGGGTTACTAAGAATCAGGCTTCTTCTTGTTCTTCTTTCTTTTGGGTACTGTCCAATTCCCAATCTGAAGCAGTGAATCATGCCAAATTAACTTTTCTAGCGATCACTTACAGGAATTGGACTGAAGTGATCTTTTTGCATTTTTCGTGATGTCATGACAGATTCTATGCATGTAAGAATTTTGTCGCCTACAATGGTTTCTGTTTATTCATGCGTGACTCTGGATTTGCAGTATCATTTCTGTATGATCCCATTTTGTTCAAGTGGATGATTAATTTAATGCTACATAACTCCTATAGTTTTGGAAAATCCACATCTTAACTAATTAGAATGATTGATACATGGAAGTGAATTTATTCAAAATGACTACGATAAGCTAGAAGGAGAAAATGTATTACCTTCACTCTGAAAGTCAGTCGTAACTTTGGTATTGAGGCAATGTGTTTTTGTTTACTTTTTCTCCAAACCCTTTAATTTATACCTTAAACTTTCGCAGCTTGCGGAGATTGTTAGTCAAGGAAAATTGGTTTCAGATGAAATCATATTTGATTTATTATCCAAACGTCTTCAAGCTGGTGAAGCTAAGGGTGAATCTGGGTTTATTCTTGATGGTTTCCCTCGAACTATTAGACAAGCGGTGAGATCTTTGTTGTATGAAGAAATTTCCTTTGCTTCTTACCATCATGATACCTGTTGTATGGATGCTCAATTACAGAGTCTTGGTGAGATATTTGACGAGAAAATTTTCCTTCACTTGGTGATCTGCAAGGGATCAGGGTTTTCTATTTTCTGCAGTTCTCCTTGCAAATGAGTCGATATGATTAATGACTTTCTCAGAGACAAACGTGCAAATAAGACAGAACTTTTATTACAGTGATATGTATAATATGGAAAGGCGTGATGTTTTAGAGAGATACATAAATCTTTGACCTCCCCCTAATAAAATTAATTTCTTATTCTGATGGCAGAAGTTGGTTAACTTCTAATTCTTTTTTGTATAAGCCCTCTATCGATCTCGTATGCGGCTCATGTTCATTTTTCCCTTTGTTTTTCAGGAAACATTAGAGGGGGTCACTGATATTGATTTGGTGGTTAATCTGAAACTGCGAGAAGAAGCACTGCTCGCAAAATGCCTTGGTAGGAGAATATGCAGCGAGTGTGGAGGAAATTATAACATTTCCTGTATTGACATCAAGGATAAGGAAGGCAGACCTGAATTATACATGGCTCCCCTCCTTCCTCCTCCCAACTGTGCATCTAAACTTATCACACGAACTGATGATACTGAAGAAGTTGTTAAGGAACGACTCCGAATATATAAAGAAACGGTATGAGTTCATTACAAAATGTTCACTTACCATTTTTTTCATGAATTAAATTATGCAAATCATCTTTTAGAATTAAAGCAAGAGCTCTTTGGTGGTTCATTTAAAATTTATATAATGGTGAATACACGCACAGTTTCTCATGGAGGAGCTTAGGAGACTGGAGGAAGGTAGTTTTGTGCATTTGTCATATATGTAACTTCATTGAGAAGTTAAAGAATATGAATGGTTCCTCTGGTGCCTTCTTTTTACATGGGTGTTGCGTTGTGTGTGTGCGCGATCGTGCTTGTGAAATAATAATGGTTACTATGGTAAAAGTATTGACATCCTTGTGTTATCATACAGACATGTCTACATCATGTGGCTGATCCTAACTACATTGTTCATCTTCACAATTTGTTTTTGACTCCATTGATTCGATCATGCTTAATAAGAATCGTTCTTGCAGAGCCAACCTGTCGAGGAGTTCTACCGTAGTCGTGGGAAGCTATTAGAGTTTGATCTTCCGGGAGGAATTCCCGAATCCTGGCCAAAGTTGCTTCAAGCACTTAATCTCGAGGACCTCAACCACAAACGATCAGCTGCAGCCTGAAGTGTATTGTACTGTATTGTATGGTAGTCAATATATCAAATATTCTTTGCATTTGAAAAGAAGTGCATATTCTTATTGCTTTTTCTTAGAACAAGTTGGAGTAAATAAAATTGTCAGAATTGGGAAGTGGGAAAACTCTTGTACTTCTAACAGCGTAGTTTTTCTTCTAAGTTAGAATTTAGGAATCTGGGTTAGAGAGAGAGAGAGAGAGGCATACATTTGATGGTGGTGATATTTATGTACGGTCCATGTGGACAACTATTGTGATTGTGCTTCAGAGTCAGAAGGAAGTCGATCTGAGCGTTGATATCAGCTACTAATAGTAGAGAAAATAGCTTCATGATGAAATCCCTTTCATTGATATTTTGATTTTCTATTGAAATCAGTGTAAACATTTGAGAGTAGAGTTTTGAAACTTTAATCTTTTGATCAATGATATAATCTTTAATTAGATGAATGGTGCTCAAGTTGGCCATTAAATTTTATCCTTGGTTCATATAGTTTTTTGATGTTGTGCAAGTTAGGATCAAGTTTTACTATAGAAATCGAATATATTCTTTAGTTCATAAAGTTCTTGGATATGTACATCCAAGTTAGGATAAATCAAATATAGCATTTGATGAAAGTGATGGAAGACGATGAAATTAAAATTAAAGTCTAAAAATTTAGGAACTAAATTGAAAAATGAATAATAATTTTGAAGACAACCAAATTTAAACTTAGAACTATTTATTAGCATAAAACTAAAAATCAATGGTTAATTATAAAATCCTCTAGCTTTTAGATAATTTGTCAATAACTAATGTCTCGTTTGATAATCTTTAGATTATTAGTTTTTGAAAATTAAACTTAAATGTTTTCTTAAAAAAGATGAAATTCATTGTAGAGAAATAACAAAAAAAACAAGCACAATTTTCAAAAACAAAAAACTAAGGATCCGTTTGGGCGATTGGTTAGGGTTGGGCTGGGTTTGGGTTTGAAACCCAAACCAGCATTTGACCCACTATTTTCTTCATTCCACCATTTTTCATATACAAACCCACCATTTTTCATAAACAAACCCACCGGTTTCTCCATTTTCCAATCCACCACATTTACTCCCACACTCAATATGCGTACGAACGGTTTTGAGTCTCTGGTTTCTCTCATCTTCCTCTTGCATCGTCTCCTCTCCTCGGAATCCTATCTCCATTCTCCCTCATGAATCGAACGAAGCCCTCCTTGTCTTGAATCTCTACTTCGTCCTGCGAATCTTGAATCTTTGTTTCGTCTATTGACTCCCTAGCTTTGAATCCCTCTTCTCCCTTCGATCCATCTCTCAAAACATTCTTCCTTCTTGATTTAGATCAAACCCTTTGACAGTGTAGCCCTCGCCGCTCGAAGAAGCCTCTCCCTTGTCATTTCCTCTCCCTGGATTCCCTCATTTTGGGATTAATCTTCTCTTTTTTTCTCGCATATGGTTCCTAAGTTGAAGGAGGATTGGTAGGGGATGGTCGCCTTGTTGGAGCTTGGTGTGGGTGGCTGTCTTCCTTAGCCAATGATGCATTCTGAGGCTTAACGGTTTATGTTCTCAATTTTTTTTTTTTGCATATCCATCGACCTCGTTTGATTAATGCAACCGTGTTAAATTTTATGATGATCTGGATTGATTTGGATATTCTTGATGGCCGATGATGTTTCCATATTCTGTTCTGATTTACTACACTTGATCTTGTTGATTGGTATGCATTATTTTCGGTTTTGCTATTGGCCAATGATGATATATATTATGTTTACCATTGTTCTGAACTCTTTACTACACTTTCAAATTCCTGAGGCCTTGATTTACTACATTGTTATGGCTGGCATTTAGGGCTTGGTCGGATTTCGGTTCGAAACTCACCACCGTGTTTGGCCCATCGTTTTCTTTATTATACCATTTTCCTTATTCAAACCCCACTGTTTTCTTCTTATTGGTGATTAGTTGCCTGTGATTAGCATGTATACGTGTTGTTTATGGTCGATGATGATTCCTTATTCTGTTTAACTATATTTTGAACTCTTTACGGGGGCGTTTGGCAAGCAGAGTTAAGTTGAGTTGGGTAAAGTTGAGTTGAGTTTAGCAGAGTTAGTTTGTCAGTAAGTTCATAAGTCTGTGTTTGGGGGTGCAGAGTTGGGTTAAGTTGAGTCAGAAAGTCTGTGTTTGGGGTGTAGAGTTGAGTTGAGTTGTCTGGGTATATGGTGCAGTTTTTTTAACCCGAAGTAGACTGATTTTTTGCTGACTATTTTTATTTCCTTTATTTTTATTTTTTCAAATCATTCATCTAGAAACATATTTTTCCAACTTTCCAACACCGAATTCAGATGTCCACTTCAAAAAAAATAATATTTTTCAACATTGATCTTTTTTTAAAAACATCATTCTTTATCTTTCTTTTTTGAGAAATTGACTTCTTCCAAACTATAGGCAATGTAGTCTTGATTTCTTTTTTTGCTACACATTAAACTTCCTTCAATTTATAGAAATCAAATGTTGCATTCTTTATCACAACAAATAGCAATTGATGAATGGAAAAAAGGCAATGTACTTGTATTTTTTTTTTTCTTTAAACACAAATTGAACTTTTGTCAAAATATAGAAATCAAAGATTCCATTTTCTAAACACACATTGAACTTCTTTGAAACTTACAAATGAGGATCTTATTATGACATTTTTCAATTACTAATAGGGTATTCATTATGAGGGAGTTTTTTTTTTAAAAAAAAAAAAAAACACACACACACACACACACACATTGACTTTTTTTTTTTTTTTTTTTTTTTTTTTTTTTTTTTTTTTTTGCAAAGGAATATTGTTTGTTTACATTTGTTTAAAGACATGTACTAAATTGAACATCTTTGGAAAAGAGAATGCCAATATTTTACTTTTGTCAAGATGACAAGAAAATGACAATATATTTCAACATTAGTGTTATGTAGGAGTGGAATATTCACAAAATATCAATAGCCTATGTACATGATTCACAAAACATAATTATGGTTCACAAAATATAAGTAATGGCCAACAATGAGTTGAGTTCCTAAGTCCGAAGAAAGATTGTTGGAGCAGAGAGTCAGACCAACTAAGTACATATGCATTTCATATTATTTTGAACCATGAGAGTGTTGTTGGTCACTAGAAATTGTTGCCGATGATAGTCACAGGAGACAAGACCGCCGGTTGCAGGATATGGTCGCTAGCGATTGCCGTCGATCGTCGGAGAAGCTAATCGACGTGGCCGTCGGTCATCAGAGAAGGTCGTCGTAGGTGGTCGCTGGAGAAGGTCACGGGAGGTGGTCACGGGCGATGGTCGCCGATCATTGGAAAAGCGGTGATAAAATATGTTAATAGGGTTACTGTACAAGTCGGTGGAGTTAATATCCTAACACTATAGCAAGTTGGTAAAGTTGAGGGTTTTTTCTTTTTTTTTTTTTTTTTTTTTTGGGGAGTTAATTACTCTATGGGCCAAACGGTAAGTTGAGTTTAAAACCCAACTTAACTCAACCAACTAAGGGGGCCAAATGCCCCCTACTATACTTGTGATCAAATTTCTGAGGCCATCATTTACTACACTGATCTTCTTTGCATCTAGTCAGTGTTCCTTTTGATTGGTATGCATATTATCATTTTTTTTCTTCACGGGCCTTTTTTGCTGTCTGAAATAATAGAATTTTGGTTGAGGTTGGTATGAATCTAGTTGTGAAGTAACTAAATTGTCCCATCGTAGTTGATTTCAAATATGATATTGTCTGTTCTGAGACCACATTAATTCCCACTAAAACTTAATTAATACTCATCCATTATTTTATTTATTCCATTTATGTCTGACAACTCATACCATCTTTTATGATAATAACTCTTGTACTTATGGGTACTTGAGTGGTTGAGAACTAATTAACTTCTCCCTCTCATATTTCTATTTAAACGAGAGTCTCCCCCATTTCAAACCAACTCTCCTCCTTTGTGATGGAGTTAATATTAAGAATGCGGAAGCAATTTTGGATCTTAAGCACTCTAATTTGATCAATTTTATCATACAAAAAACATGCTCAAAACTGGAAAAACAGAGAATAAGAACACAAACCTTTGTAGCTCAAAATTCTCTTAATCCGTGGGCTTTCTTTGAACACAAACCAGTTGTGGACCTCCTCTAGAGTATTCCCTACTATCCTCAGGCCTTGGAACAGATTGTGGGATCTTTGATTGAGAGAATTTGAGAGAAGAATGAGTAAAGGTTTAATAACAAAAGGCTAGAGAATTTTCTTCAAAAAATCTCTTCTCTATCTTCTTCTTTTTTTATTTTTATTTTATTGTGTTTCTTCTCTATATATAGAAAAAACCACAAGCTTCTATTTTTACTTAGTGAAGAAGCCAACACATAGAAGATAAGCTTCAAACAAGAAGCTTGTTCATTAAGTAATGAATTTGGTCCATATTTCATTTCTAAATGAATTTGAATTATCTTTTAATTTTAATTTAAAATTAATATAAAATTAATTTTAAATTAAAATCAATTTTTAATTAATTAAACAATTTAATTAATTTTAAATAAATATTTAATTTAATATCAAATATCAAATTAAATAATTGGACCAATCCCAATTTCTCAAAACGAACATTCGAACATGAATCCCTATTCATGTTTTAAACCGAACCAATATTTAAATCATATTTAAATATTTCCAGCTCTTCTTTATCATAGTTAATTCATAATTAAGCTATGAAACGTTAAGTATATCGCATATAATTAACTTTTTCTCCCAAATTCGAATTTGAACAATTCAAATTCTTTTATCTCAAATTGTTACAAGGCTTAGTCCGAGCTAGTAAGGAGAACCTAATGGACCTACAGATCATGAGCTCCAACAATACGAGATTAACCGACCAAACTCTTTAGCCTAGCTAATCAACATTCGTTAACCACCGGGACACTCCACTAAAGCCCAGTGGCTGCACTCTCCTCACTGTAGATATATTTCTGTCCACTCGATATAACCATGATTAGTAAGTCGATCCTTCACAAGTCGTTCGTAATTACAGCTGGGTCAAATAAACCGTTTTACCCCTGTAATTACTTCTTATTCCTTAAGTCCCACTGATCCTCTAATGAACAATTTGGTTTGTGGTCCAACCAACAAACCGTATCCCTCTCGGGCCAACGAGAGGGTGGGCCCATTGTTCAAGACCCGGAGTCAGTACGTAAGGGAACAACCTCTCTACTAAACCTTAAAACGGGTAGGAGTGAATTCCATCTCGCATGACTATGTTCTCAACTATCTACCTGGTCTTATCCCCAAAATGGGAGGCTTATTGAGTCGGCGATCTCGGGCCACTCTCACCCATGCAAATCTAAGGATAATCCCGAATAAACAGGAGTTCATAGCACGCTCAGGATTAAGATCGAGTTACCTAGGTCATCGTATGAATATAGTCAGTTAAGACAGTAAACGGAGTTAAAAAGTCTAAGTGACTATTTCTCGGTCCAGTCTTATGCAAACTCATTGCGTAGGACGCCCCCACTTTCATGTCTCCACATGAACGATTTAGGATCACATCGTTAGTACTATACAAAGTGGGCCGCGTCCATAGTGTCCCCAGAATAAGGTACCCAGCTCTATCCCTATACTATAGACCATTCTGACTATTACTTGAACTTGATCCACTTTGATGTCATACATAAAGTTCAAGTATACATCTTATAGTCAAGGGTTCTTAATTCATTGGATTTTGGTTATAGAATACACAATTCACTTTATTCAATAACACATTTACTGAATAAACTTCAATAACATCTTTATAGTAAAATAGAATATACATTCAGTTTACAAAACCACGAGTTTTAGGACACAAAACCCAACACTTTGGGCAGTAGGTATGCTTCCGAATATCATTTTCCCTAAACATATGTTATCACTTTGTTTTGTGTTTTCAATATAGCATTATTAGTTATGTACTAATCTCAATTTTTTTTTATTTTATTGAGTTATGTTATTGGATTATGGTGGTGGAGGTTATAGGGGCCTAGGGATTGACTTATCTCGGTTGTATAAGTCATTCACGAACGATTGACAATACGAAAGGTGAGTTCTTATTCTTTTTGTTTTCAACTTTTTATCTGATTCCACCCGAACCCTCATACATTCATTTTTTTTTTTTGCAGGAGTAAGGTTTCTCTTCTGCTCCGGAACATTTTATAAGTAATTTTCCTTTCTGATTTATGTATTTTACTGTTATTTAAAACATTGTGTAAGACTTGTTTGGTGACATTGTTTTTTTCCTTACATATTTTTAGTTTTTTTTTTTTTTAATGGAAGGAATGTTTATGTACATTTCATTATGCACTTGTACTCGTATATTCGTTTTGAACTTGCATGTGTAGTTATTCATTGGATGAAATTTTTTACACTAATCACATTATTAATTTTTTGCGTATATGTTGAAATAATTTTGTAAGAACACAATTTATTTTGAACAAAAATGATGAAGCGTTCAAATCACATTTGAAAAAAAGAAGTAAGTTTGCAATCAAACTTTTTATTTAACAAAACCCAACATAGAAATTCTTTTGAAAAACATCATTGATAGAAAAAAAAACATTTGCAACTAGATTTTTTATTTAAAAAATCGATATTAAAATTCCTTTGAAGATCATATTTGATTTAAAAAAAACATGTGCAATCAGAATTTTTATTTTTAAAAAAAAAAATCTAAAAACTACATTCTTTTGAATATCATATTTGATTAAAAAAATATGACATTTGCAATCATAATTTAAAAAAAAATAATAAATGTATTCTTTTGAAAATCATATGTTATAAAAAGAAAAAGACATGTGCAATCAATTTTTTTTTTTTTAAAAAAAAAACCTAAAAAACATTCTTTTGAATATCATATGTGATAAAATAAAAAAAAAGAAAAAAAGAAAAAAAAGAAAAAGACATTTGGAATCAGAATTTTTTTAAAAAAAAAAACTAAAAAAATACATTCCTTAAATATCATATGTTATTAAAAAAAAGACATGTGCAATCGGAATTTTTTTTGAAAAAAAACCTAAAAATACATTCTTTTGAATATCATATGTGATTAAAAAAGAAGATATTTGCAATCAAAATTTAAAAAAAAAAACTAAAAAATACATTCTTTTGAAAATCATATGTTGTAAAAAGAAAAAGACATTTGCAATCAAAATTTAAAAATATATATATAATAAAAAATACATTCTTTAGAATATCATATTTGATAAAAAAAAATAATAATAAATAACCAAACATGTGCAATATGATTTTTTTTTTATAAAAAACTAAAAAAATACATTCTTTTGAATATCATATTTGATAATAATAATTAAAAAAAAACATAACATATAAAACAATTTTGAAAAAAACGAAGCGTGCAAATCAGATACGAAATAACCAATTTTGAAAATTACATGTTTTATCAAATAAAGATAACATTATTCAATATTAGCACTAAACCATGGATCATAAACTTGAAATATAAACTATACCTCAAATGAAATATAAACGATATACATATTTTGGGAATAATATGTTATAACACAATTTTTTACATGTGTAACTTTGTATGTTTTTTTCTCTCTTTTTATTTCTCCTTTTATTTTTTTCCATAACACATTTGTTTGAAACATGTTCCTCATTATTACATGTGTGTTAAATTAGGGTTATGGGAGGGAAAAGGTTCTATGTCGTATTTGTCGGGCGTGGGCTCAGTATCTATACGACATGGTATGAATGACATACACAAATACACATCGTTAGGGGAGCGGTACACAAGTCTTATAACACATTTGAGGAAGCACACTCAACATGCTAAAGGGTCGATGGGCGATCCTCCGAGGAAAGTCCTTTTATCTCGTCGAAGTTCAGTGTAGGACGATAACTGCATGTTGTCTGTTGCACAATTTGATTATTCGGGAGATGGGCTCGGATCCCACATTTGAGGAGTCACACCCAGGTGACCCCGATTCAAATGGGATGAGCGCGAACAACATTGGATTTGTAGAGACAACAGATGCCTAGACTGAATGGAGGGAAAATCTCGCAAACCATATGTGGATGGGTTGGAATGCAAATTGACTATTAAATAACATTAGCTTTGTAGAGACAACATATGTCTTCTTTTTTGTTATTATGTATATGTAAAATATATTTTTTTGTGGATATGATTTTTTGTGTGTAAATAAGATTCATATAATATTAATAAATGAATTACATAAACATCAAGATTACCTTACACTTGTCAAATGTTATTTATGATTGAACACGATCAAACACAGGTGTTGTTTCAGATGGAGAATCATCGTCCAAAGCTAGATGCCCCAAGCATATATGGACTTCCAAAGAAGATGTCGTATTGGTTGAGTGTTTGTTGCACCTAGTTCATGCAGGTGGATGGCGTGCCGACGATGGCACTTTCAGGCCTGATTTTTTGGTATAGGTTTAGAAGATGATGAAAGAAAAGATTTCGGGGTGCGACATACAGGTCAACCCTAATCTGGAGTCTAGAGTGAGAATCCCGAAGAAGCAGTACCAAGCAATCGCTGAGATGTTGGGCCATGCGTGCAGTGGATTCGGATGGAACGAAGAGCGTAAGTGTGTGGAGGTCGAAAAGGACATATTTGATGCGTGGGTGAAGGTAAGAGGAATATTATTATAATTATTGTTTCGTTTCTTTATCGTTAACATATTATGATGCAGGGTCACTCAGGTGCTAGAGGTCTTCGAAACAAGTCATTCCCCTGGTTTAATGATCTCGCGATCATATTTGAAAAAGATAGAGCAACGGGGGTAGGCGCACAAACCCCATCTGATATGGCATCAGACGCTGCAACTGACCTAGATGATGACTCCAACCCTGAGTTTGACAAACCATTCCTCCACGATCCACCTCCACTCGACACATCAATGGATAAGGACACATCAGCCACGCCTACAAGTCGAACAGGAGACATCGGAACATCCAAACCAAGTAGGAGGAGACGTATGTCCTCAAGAACTAATATGTCAGACATTCTAAATAATGGTTTCCACTTGACAGCCGAACAGATTGGGAGGATTGCATTGTGGCCGTCTGAGAAAGACAAGATTGAAAGAGCCCACATGAACGAGCTATATGCATAACTAAAGGCGATCCCATGAATGACAAAGCAAGACTGCATGGTTGTTGCAAAGACTCTTCTCTCGAATAGTATGATGTTAAACTTCTTCTTTACATTCACCCTAGATTAGAAGTATGATTACTGCGTGAAAATTTTGGAAAAAGCACTTGGAACCTGACTCTCTTTTCATCACTTTCATCTGCCACTCTTATGACTACTTCTACTTTCTTGTCATTTCATCCGAATTATGTGTTATGATATTTTTAAACCAGATCTTTAATTTTTTGTTTTACTTTGCCATTGGCAACTCCATTCTTACATTGCACCTATTAAATATCTGTTGCTACGCATAATTTTCAATTTTATGTCATCATGAGTGGAGTGAATGAGATAGCATATAGTTATACAAACTACACAGTATAATTCACATTGAACTATAGTTGTGACAACTCCACATAATTGGTTAAATAGTTAGTATGTAACACACCAAAAAAAAGTATGAAGTTAAAAAAATGGAGTGAAAGTGTATTTTTTTTTTTTAAATAACAAACCGTTTGAAAAATTATATATATAAAAAAAAAGACTAAACAAACCCAGCCCAACTCATCCCTGCACCCTAGGTTTCAGCAAACTAGCCTAACACAACCCTGCACCCCAAACACAAAAATAAAAAACCTCAGGGTTTCTGATTCCAAACTAGAGCACCAAACAACCCTTAAATGGTTATCAAATCGGATCCTAATGAACTTTGGCAATGAAAATAGCAAATAAATAGAAGAATTAAACAACAAAGGGAAGACAATTTCATTTAACATGGGCAGAATATAAGTAATTTTACCCTTTGTCATAACGTCATATAGAGAGGTGAGCAAGTAGTTTTAGGTGGTTTCACTCGGAATAAATTGACTGCAATGTAAGCAATCTTTTTCTGTTCGTGAGAATCTCAATAGAGCACCTTCTAATTACATCACGAAGAGTATCGACAGATGCCAAAAGTCGGGCAACTTCACTGTAACAAAAGCCACAAGGGTACAGAGGTATGGTTATCATATCTCTCCACTTTTCCTGCCCAAAACTTTCCTCAAGCTCTGCTTCCAGAATAAAAAAACTCAGTACCATTTTCTTTGATGTAAAAGTGAAAATTATGCACTCTGTTTCTTAAGTTGTCTTGCAGGCCTCCAACTGGTTTGTTCAAAACTGTCAGCTGCAGAGAAGAAAAAAACATGACTCGATTGCCCATACAATGATTGGCAGCAGTATATTTGAATAAATTCAAGTCAAACGACGAAAGATGAAAAAGTATGATTATCAGCATGGCGTTGTAATTGAGATTTAAAACCATATCAGCATTGTATTGTATCTTTAAACTCCACAGCATATACTAACTAAAGTTACATATAGAACAGCCTGGTATACATTTATAGGGGAAGAATTATTGAAGGTGGGGTCAAGAAAGTCTCTAATCAAAAGAAATACTATTCTTCTACGATTTTTTCCTTGCTTGCAGCATAGCACTAGTACGGAATTATTGACATCTAAAGGACCACACACTATACAATCACATTATTGAGACAATAATGTCATCAACAGCCTCTCACATATAATGCCAGAAATCTGGAGAAAATTATAGGTAATTAAGATAAGGAAGAGTTTTTTTTTTCCCTTTTTATCAAGTACATTTCAAGTTGTTGCACAATTCTCGACCAAGGAAGACATAGAGGAAAATAATTCAAACATAATGAGGTGTAGAAAACAAATTGGTAGGTGTGAAAGTTGCAAAAACAAGAAATGGCACCTGCCCATGAACGTCCTTTGCTATACCAGTGGCTAGTGGTCCTACTTTTATCAAAACATCAGCAAGGTATTCCATCTGCAGAATCAGTGGCCTCTCCGTGTCCATGTAAACGTCTTCGTGATTAAGTGCAATTATGGAACAACCCTGTGACAAGCAAAGTATGATTACTGGAGATTGAAAATGACAAGGATATGTGAAAAGAAGAATTCACATGGCTTAAAGAGTCTTACAATTTCTGATGTTAAAGTGTGGCAATAATGAAGGAAGTCTAAGACATGATTTGAAGAGCCATTGGCAGCAACCTCCAAAAGAGGTATATCATCTATCACAATGGTGACATGCCTTTTGTTCTCTTGAATTAAGGCACTAACAGCTCTCTGAATTTTGCAGTACAGCCCAACAAGAACACCTTCACCAGTTTCCCTTCCACTTCTATCTGGCCACAGAAAAATTTGTATCATATCAAGGATTTGATGCCATGAAGTACATAATAAAAAGATGAAAAGCACAATAAATTTGAAAAGATAAGGAGGGTGCATTTTTCTATTCTATATAGAAACCGAAAAAGAAACTACACTAGCCATCTTTATTTCATGGCTATCCAGATATCCAAGCTCAGTGAAGAGGAAATAGGGGGTTCAATGAAATATGAAACAATTCTTCACTGCAAATGTAGAAAAGGTGGGGGAAAGAACCGACTTCATCCATAGCTGGATGTGCAATCAACCCATTCCTAAGTCTAACTAAATCATTTCTTTATACAAGTTCGAATTTGGAAATAAAGCTACTTCAACGGGCACGGAAAAGAATGACATGTTTGAAGAAGGGAGGGGGGGGGGGGGGGGGGGGGGGAAGATTAAAAGCTTAAATGAGAATATTATACCTGGTTTTCTCACCTGAACAGCCCAGCGTAAGCATGTCAAAGAAAAGGAACCGACCGCTGTCCCTTTGAGCAGCTAAGTTACACCCCTGATTAAAAAAAAAAAAAAAAAAAAAAACGAGCTCTGCAAATGAATACATCTCATTCTGAACCCTAAATTAATGTAATTAATAGACAGAATCTTAGCACATCATATCACAGATGAATGAGAAGAGACGCACCATCCAGATTATTATGTTCATCACTAAAATGCTACAATGTCAAAATCTTTCTTTATATATAAAAACACGTAACTAAAGCCTGAAAATCATCCAATAATCTCATGAACTGCAGGGCACTAAAAAGAATGTCCATCAATCACCCAGTAACGAATTTTATGTGCAAATCATGTTTATGTAAATTCCAACGCTGATGACAACATTGAGGAGTCGAGAATACTCTGTCAGTCCTGCGATGTAATCTTCTAATAAATTTCCAACATCGTTCCTCTCACCGACAACCAAGTTCAGAATAACAATAAGAACTCAACCCACAATTGAAATTAGTTCGTCACCAAACTCAACCAACAAATCACCGAAAATCTAAACTATAAACTTGATATACACAAAAAGAAACAGCGTACCAATTTCCTGAGCACGCGGTCGTAGTGGGCGAAGGACTGAGAGAATGCAATGAAGATGACGGCCATGGAAGAGTGGGGAGAAGAAAGGGCGCGCTTGAGGAGGTGATGAAGAACAAAAGCACCGGTTGTTTCAACGCAATCCTCGACGAGCAACAGACGACCGATCAGAGGCGAGGGTTTGGTCGGATCATCGAGACCTAAAGCTTCATCAAGCAAATTCGAAGGAATCCGGTCCATGATGTTCGCGATTTTAGGGCGGAGAGAGGCGGAGCACAGGAGAAAGAAATGTAAAGAAAAACAAGGGAAAAATATTCTTAAACACATTAATTTCAATAAAATAAAGTTTCGCATAAAATAAGTTCATCAATATACAAATTAACCATTACATAACTTTGTCAAAATTCATAAATATCAACAATAAAAATAGCTCTAATGTCGTTTTTCTCTAAAATTTTGTCAATTTCATATTAAACATATAAGAGAGAACTTTTTTTAACGATATTTGGAGCGAAAACTTATTAGAGGGTTAAAATTGTAATACTTTTTAGAGTTTGAAGTTAAGATTGCTACATTTATCTAAGCTTGAGAAACAATTTGATAAAACTGAAAGTTTATGGTTAAAATTGATACAAAACGACAAATTTAGGGGTCAAAATTGATTTTTTTTCTTTTTTTTTTTTAGTTCAACAATTGCAAGGAAATAGCTGCTTTATCTACTTAGCTATGTTTAAAAATCTCCAATTTAGTCTCTCATCATCAACTGGTGTTGAATTGCTTATGAACATACATGGTCTAATATTTAATTGAAAGAAATTAAGAGGAGAAAAATATCATCAAAAGAAAATTTTTAATTCTTCCTCCAAATTTCTAAGAAAAATGATAGAAATATTGAGTTTTTTCCCTCTTAGATAACTTTTTTTTCTCCTCTAAATTTTCATCATTTCACTAAGTATTGTGCCGGTAAAGTTATCATTTACCAATTTTATCGTTTACTAATGGTAAGAGACTAAATTAGAAAAATGTAAATATATAAGAGCTTAAATTAAAACTCTTAAACAACGGAGACAAAATTGAAAAAAAAAAAAAAAACCCAAATATCATAGACTAAAATATATATTTAACTTTTTTTTTTGTTTGTTTCTTAAAACAAGTACAACTACTACTTAAAACTTTAAGGTTGTATCTTCTAATATTTTTACTTTAAAAACTTTTGTGAGAATAATTGAAGTGGACACAAGTTGATTTAGATATTCACAAATATCAATTTTACTTAAATTTATATTTATAGTTATATTTTACAATATATTCCTAAACTTTTAATTTTATGTTTAATAGCTCACTTTGTTATTTTAATGCCACATAATCTTGAAAATTCATAAATCTAACCTTATGTGACATAATTTTATTTGGACGAATAATGTATTTGCCAAAAAGAGGATGATAAATTAATTTTAAAAAAATGTATCGTATAAGAAAATTATAATTCATATATAGACATTTTAGTGTCTTTCACTCTTCAATAATTTCAAGACAATAAAATGTTTGAAGTCCTTTTCCTTGTTATTTCTCTAAAATGATTGATTCAAGCTATTGAAGTATTATTTTCTATAAAATAAATAATTGAAGCATTATTTGTAAAAATATGCCAACGAATTCCTAAGACCCCGTTTGGTAACTATTTGATTTTTGAAATTTATATAACTGAACTAGGTTAAAATATCCGTTAACCAAATCCAACTCAACTCATACATACCCTTACTGCCACATTTTGCAAATGTGGCCTTGCTGATCCTTAGAAGTCGAGCAGGTTGTGAGCCTGCGCTAATAAAAGGCAGCCAGCCATAAGTAGTGAACTTAATTTCATCTTCGATGGTTTTAACTCATTTTCAATAGTTTCGAAAACACTTCATTAGAGCCAATTCGAGCCTAACTTATTAGATAAGACAACTAAACTAATATCCTCACTAAAATTGAGGGTTGAATCTCTCATTTCTACATTTGTTGAACTTAAGAAAACACAGAATAAGACAAATCAAGGGAGCAATTGTCTCCCATATTTGTTCTTGGCTCAGCCCCTGCCATATCAGAATCAACTTATATTCAAAGCCTGCATATTTGTATAGAGTAATTGTTGCCCAAATTCGTTGCTTAGAACTAAAAAGGATCAAAATGCAGAAGTCATATGTGGTGATATAAGAATGCTTGCAAGCTTTTGCAATTCAAAGTGTATACAAATGCACAACTTGAAGCAAAAGCAAATCCACAGGGGGGGATGGGGGATAACTGTTCCCTACGACGTAAAAACATCGGTAAACCGTTGTCTAAGATTGTAAAATTTTGGGTGAGGTGAGATTATCCTTTAAGCAGAGACCTATTTCTATATAGATACAAAAACACCAAGCTCAATTGTACATAAAGAATCTTGTGCAAGGTAAACAAGGAGAGGGAAGGTGGAGAAGGAAATGGTTTGAAACAGGTGAGGAAGAATAAATATGGAAATTATAACAAAAGAATTAAAAGTTTTCTGAGTAGATCAAAACCTGGGAGTAGAGGAGCTATCTGGTATGCAACTGCAGCTTAGAAGAGGCCAATAAACAGACACCACAAGACATGCCTGGGTACTCGTTCGATCGCCTCAGAGTGACGATTTAAATGAAGTCTACAGCATGGAAACATAAAGAAAGCTGACAAGGGGTTACGAAGGTTGCAACAATTCGATGATTAGAATTTGAACATATCGGTTTCATGTTAGCTTCTTGTCTGAACAACTTCACAGTTCTCTTCTAGAAGATCTAGGCGTGGACGAGCTACTGCGAGCGCTTTGAACTGGCTGGGTTTCGGGATCGTATTTTTGGGAGGCAAGATATGTAAGGGCTGTGACAACATCAGCAATAAGGGGTCGCATATGAGGCTGTTCCTGAACACACATTGCAGCTACTGCAAGAGCTTGGTATAAGCCTCTGACTGGGTACTGTCCTTGGAGCAATGGATCAGCCATCTGCGAAAATTTCCTTCTGTCTTTAAATAAGGGATGTGCCTGAGATGAAGAAAAGTAAGATTTTTCAGACTAAAAATATATGATATTCCCCATATTTATCATAGGACATATAAACAACTATTAATATAGCATATTTGAAAATGCAGCATATTATATATTTACTTAGATTCAGCTCAAGTATCTGAACTGTAATATACCAAGGAATATATATCAAAATCATATTGTCTTATAATGAAAATGTGGAATTGACAGAACAAAAGGTAATTCCAGATCCACAAAATTCAAAATCTCTAAAATAGTTAATTAGAAAGGTAACAGCAATAACACCCAAGCAAATGACAGCAGACACTATCATGGTTCAGCTTCTTACAAGTTATGATTATCCAGAGAGAAGTGGACAGAAGTAAAAATAGTTGTTGCCTCATGTCCATGCATCTGAACTATTGCATCTATACAATTTTGGCAATAAATGACCATTCTATCATGAATGAACATGCAAATCAACAAAGTCAATTTCTAAACTGCAAAAGTATAAAACCAATGAATTTTCTAGTCAATACAAGACAGCACAACTCAGTCTATGTTTCACTTGTGCTTTATCTCAACGAGGGTGTCGTTGTGGTGCGTGTATGCGTGAGATGTAATTGATCATGGGTGAGACACATGATATTACAGATCCAACAGTTTTATTCATACGAGGATGATCTTTAGAACAGCATATTATATTAATGTAACAAAGTAAAATTGGAAGGCATGAACTGGATAACTAAGGATGAAAAAAAAGAGATGGATTTCTACCCATGCCACCAAATTATGTTCCCCTGCAGCTCTTGAATTGTCAATAGCTTTTCTGCCAGTAATAATTTCAAGCAGAACAACTCCAAAGCTATAAACATCTGATTTTAAAGTGAGCTGGCCAGTCATTGCATATTCAGGAGCACAGTATCCATAAGTTCCCATCACTCTTGTGGACACATGAGTGTTATCCCCCACGGGGCCCAATTTTGCCAAGCCAAAATCGGATAGCTTAGGATGGTAATCTTCACCAAGCAGGATGTTAGAGCATTTCAGATCACGATATATAACTGGGGGGTTAGCTTTGTCATGCAAATACTCTAAGCCCTTTGCAGCACCAGCAGCTATTTTCATTCTTGTATTCCAGTCAAGTCGTTTTTTATCGAGTGGGAGATCTGGGCACAAGCATTTTATGATGATGTTATTACCTCAAAAGAAACAAGATTAAGAACTAAGAAGTATGTAGAAGAGCAAGAAGACTGAAAAATGAAGATAATGGCAAATAGTAACGGTAGGTGCAAACCATGTAGATGATCTTCTAAAGATCCCAATGGCATGTATTCATAAACCAAAAGTCTTTGGTCACCATCCGCACAATAGCCAATTAAATTAACAAGATTTGGATGATGGAGTAGGCTTAACATTAGTACTTCAACGAGGAATTCCCTGTTTCCTTGTAGCCCATTTCGATCAAGTTGCTTGATGGCAACTACCTGTACTCAACAGAATTACAAAGATCAGAACCTTCCTGCACCACCCCCACCAACCTTAAAACTCAATTTGAAGACTATTCCCAGTATGGGATGAGTGTGGAAAATCAAAGTCGTAGCTTTTCAAATAAAGGCTTTCAAACAAACACAGTAAATTGCATATTTAGTCCATTTCCTCTTTTCTTTCGATTTTCATTTCCGTGCATTACGCGCATGAGAGAGAGAGTACTCAATTTCACAGCTTTATTTTCCTTCCTATATAATCGGGCTGCTATAGACGATACCAAATCTTTGCAAATAACTCAATTTCTTTTGACAGCTTCAGTCTAATATATATATATATACATATTACAACAAATTCTCAGGTTGAATAGATGAATTTAGCAACTAGGAAACCAATAATAACAATTCTTTTTGCTAATAACTCCATTTCTTCTGAAAGTTTTCATCAAAGATTCAAGAAACTAATTTCAATTATTTCTCAGACTAAAGAATGGATGGATGGTTTTAGTACAAATGTGCCACCAATAAAGCATTGTTGTAGAATGATTTAATATTCCATATGAGCTGCAATAAGATCAAAAGAAAGGGCAAGGCGGTGTAAAGTTATTGCTAACATGCTTAGCTATCTTCATTAGCAGTTATCCAGATTACTGGCCAATGATAAAGTTTCGTCTTTCTTAAAAGAGAATGACATCATTGATAGGAGTGAGGACAAATATATTGGTAAAAAAGGATTCCACCAAAATTCATCCAATTGAATAAGATGGCTATGTTAAACATATTAGGATCGTTCAATCTTGCAGCATAAATAGTAGAAATATCCAATCTTATAAGACTTTATGGATGAAGAAATAAAGTAATAGAAAGTCAACCATAAGAAAACAAACTTAGACTTAAGAATGTGTGTGCTGTGTGAATGTGTTGAGTGATACAAGTTTAAGGTTAACAAACTCGATCATTGTCATGTTTACTCCATTAAAGAAAAAGAAAACCTAAAATCTACCTGATTTATGCTCTCCAATCGTCCTTTATATACTTGACCAAAACCTCCTTCACCTAAAAGACAGTCTGCTCTAAAATACTTTGTTGCAGCTGCCAACTCTCGGAATGAGAATGTAATTGTTTGTGCTGAAATCTGATCAGAACTTCCATCTTTTAGAGCCTCGTTCTTCCCATTAAATGATGGTTTTACCATCAATTTTTCTGCATTTAAAAGATGGGTTTACAAAACAACATTCAACATAAATTTTGCATGAAAGGAAATTTTGATAATTGAAATAAATAGGCATCATTGAAAAAGAAACTACAGATAACATAGCATGATTTGCACACATTTAAGAGGAAACGGTAGGAAACGACATCCATCATCAGCATTAGCTGCATTACACGACAGACCAGAAATACTTACAAACAATAGGATTTTTTTTCCCAAAAAAGAAAACAGGAAGTATTTTAAGACAGTCTGATCTGAAACAAGATGCCATCTAACAGTCAAACAACCCAAGACGAAAACATTGATGCAACAACACAGAAAGAAATAGTAGATGTCACCAAAGAGAAAAATAAGAAGAAGAGAGAACCCTCAGAAAGTACATGGAATTGAATTAACAGGCATCATGATATATAATAAAGCAAAACAACTCGAAATTGGGATTCTCAAAAAATGGGTTTTATTAAGCATCAACAGAGATGTCTCATAATTCACTTTTAAAAAAAAACCCCACCAACAATTCGCTAAAAGAAATTAAATTTCCAAACCATTTCAAAGAGCCTCCAACAATCCTCAAAAGAAAAAAGAAAAAAAGAGACTCCAAGAACAAATCCTAAAGACAACTCAAATTCCCTCAAAGCCGCTTTCTCTAACTCAATTCAAGCTGAAAACAAAACCCAATACCTCATAAACAAAAACAAACTCGAAAAAACAAAGAAAACCCAAAAGGGACAATTAAAACACTTCCCATATAAAATCCTAGCTAATCCCCCCCAAATGGCAGGACCATTGCCATTGCCAGCGGATTTTCCATCAAAAGTTAAGAAACAAAATTCCGCAGTGTACATTTGCATAAAAACTTACGTAGAATCTCCAATTGAAGCAAATGAGAGTGAGAGATTGTTGAACATTGTCCATAAATTTTACCTGAAGTCGATGGGATCGGATCGTCGTCCTTCTTGTGAACCTGCTGCTGCTGTTTTTCCTTCTTATTTGAACTTCCAGAACAGAGAAACCATCCCATAGCGTATTTTCTCTCTCTCGTAGCTACAGACTATCACCGTAGTCCACAGAGAGAGAACTAAGAGAGAAGGTTAAAATTCACACACAAACACACTCTTCCCAGTATATATCTTGTATCTTTTCTTACCAGACTCTTTTTTGCAGGGACGTCCTTTAACTTTACGAAATTGCTTGCGAGGTTCATGACATTTTTTGGGGTTTTCTGAAAGTGGGTCTACTTGTGCTCATAATTAAAAACATAAAGGATTAGTTAGAAAAATAACTCTGGTTGCATCACAGAGTTTGATTTGGTTGTTGATTTTTTCTTTTTGAAAACTAAGCTTGTAAATATACTTCCACCCATAGTTTTATTGTTTTGTTATCTATTTTTTACATATGTTTTTAATGTTTTCTAAAAAAAGATAAAATTTATAGTAGAAAAATGATGAGAAAATAAGTACAATTTTTTAAAACTAAGGCCCCGTTTGATAACCATTTGGTTTTTGATTTTTGGTTTTTAAAAATTAAGCCTATAAATAATACTTCCACCTATGGTTTTACTTGTTTTGTCATCTACTTTTTACCTATGTTTTCAAAAACCAAGCCATGTTTTGAAAACTAAAAAAAGTAGTTTCCAAAAACTTATTTTTGTTTTTAGAATTTGGCTAATAATTCAAATGTTTCCTTAATGGAGATGAAAACCATTGTAGAGAAATTGGGAGAAAACAAGCTTAATTTTCAAAAACTAAATGGTTATCAAACGGGACCTAAATGATTATCAATCAGTCATAAATTTTTAAAATTGTGTTTAATAGGTGGTTCAACTATAGAAAGTATTTAAAAGTTTTTAAACTTTCTATGTTGTGTCTAATAGATATTTGAAGTTTAAATGTGTCCAATTGATCCTTAATAATATTGTGTTTGATAAATTCTCGTCAAATTTGAGTGTTTATTGTTTAATAGGTTTTTAAACTTTCTATTTTGTGTCTAATAGATTCTTGAAGTTTAAATGTGTCTAATTGGTCTTTGAACATTTAATATTGTGTTTGATAAATTCTTGTCAAATTTGACATTTTTTTTTAAATTAACAGGCTTATTAGATATCAAATGAAATTTTGTGTCTTATAGGACTTGACCTTTTCATTTGGTGTCTAATAGGTCCATAAATTTTATAAATTATCAAATATGATACAAATCTATTAGATATAAAATTGAAAGTCTAAGAGCCTCCTAGACACTTTTGAACTTCAAAAACTAATTGAACACCAAATTGAAAATTCAAAAACTTAGGCCCCATTTGATAACCATTTAATTTCTTATTTTTAAAATTTTTGCTTGTTTTCCTACGATTTCTTTATCATGATTTTTACCTTTCTTAAAGAAACATTTGAATTCTTAGTCAAATTTTAAAAGCAAAAACATGTTTTAAAAAATTACTTTTTTTAGTTTTCAAAACTTGGCTTGGTTTTTGAAAACATGGATAGGAAGTAGATAACAAAACAAAGAATCTTATAGGCAAAAGTGGTGTTTAGAAACTTAATTTTCAAAAATCAAAAACCAAATGGTTATCAGCGGAAAATTTTTTAAAGTTCAAAAGCCTATTAGACACAACATAGAAATTTCATGGACTAAACTTGTAATTTAACTAATTACTAACTTTCTTTAAAAGAAAAGTTTGAAATTTCTATTATGTGAATCATGCGAAAATAAATGAAAATATATTAGAAATATATATATTAAAAAAATACTAGTAATATACTTCTTTTCTTTTAATTGAATTAGTCTTAGTTATTGATCGATATATGTAAAAAGAATCAATACCAAGGTTTTGAAATGAATATTTGAACAATGGAACGTCGATACAATTTTTTTGAAAATAGTTTACCAAAATATACGTTACATTATAAAAATACACAAAAAACAAAACTATTTTTTTTTTGTAGGCAGAACTTTTATTCACGTTATATGATTTCTTTTTTTTTTTAAGTATGCTTTGATTTTTTTTAATATGATAATACGATATATTATGACTTCTTTTTTTATTTACATAAATTCAAGAACGACTTATAATATACTATTTTTATTCTCACATAGACCTTAAAAAAAATCTCATATACACTTTTTTTTAAGAGAATTCTCATATACACTTTTGTACCTTTGTGATTATGTCTATTATTTATAAGATTACTATTGCCCTGGATATAACCGTGGGTTAAAGCAACATGGCATAAGATCTCGATGGCCATAGTGATTAAAAAATCCAAGGAGTTGACGTCTTGTGTAATTTTATTTTACTTTTTGCAAATGTTTTCTATGTATAAGAATCTCAAGAAGCCTAACTTTTATCTCTTTTGCTAGCCACTATTTGTTCACAGATTCACATAAGTTGATATTAACCTACCGTAACTAAAACAATTATTGATTAAATTACATACTAACTACAATCATCTTGTATTATACTCATTCAATATATTAAATTTTTTAGATGCTATTTTGATAATATTTTACTTAAATTATGCTAGATTTAATTTACGGATGACGTTTCTTTAATTATCTTCAAGAGAAGATTTAAGTAGACAGTTCTATGGAGTGATTTTCCTCTAAAATCTCTATTTTTTTTTTTTTTTGAAATTTTGAAGGACACTCCAACGAGGAAGTGATCATAGAACTTTTGTCTAGAAGTGATTATAGAGCTTTTGTCAATATCCTTGCTACAGTGATGAGAATATGTGAAGAGAATCGAGAGAGAATTATTTGTACTATTATTCTCAATTTCATATCATCAATCTCATATTTATTAGCATATATATTTATTTTTTTATTTATCTTAAAAGATAGCATTATAAATATTTGATAGGAATTCGAATCTATGACCTTTTTAGGAGAAATATAGAGATGTCTCGACCACAAATATTTCACAAAAAGATTTGTTTATCTAAATCATACCTTCAAATGGCCATAGCAAGGATTGAAAATGCTAAACCTATATTTTTTACTTTGATTTAATAATAATAGTATACATTATTAACGAAAATGACGTCAATGCATGTCTTTAGAAAGAAAGAAACATATAAAAAAGAAGAGCATAATTTATATCTTCATTGAGCTAAGGAATTATTGAAATTACCATTACCATATGTTCTAAAAAGAAAAAAAAAAAAAGAAATTACCATCACCATATAGCTTCGTCACCGTTTGATGGATCTCAAAAGCATTTAAAGCCCTAATTATTGATTATTTAAAAGAATAACAAATGGTGAAGCAACGCATAGCGATCTTTTAAAAAAATGGCAAATGCTTTTTCTAATATCTTTTTCTGTTTTTCAGATTCTGGACCCAAAGAAATTGGTATACGAATGAAATGCCGAGCTTTTGACACAACGGTAATGCCCAAAGTTCTTGAGATTACAAAATAAATATAAACTTTAATAATATTTAGATGTGTCATAATCAACATACATCATTTAATTTGTTTCTTAAAAAAATGTGTACATCATGATGATATTCCTTGACTTTTGTGTTCTGACTGGAAACTGTTTATTATTTTTTTTTTTAAAAATCACTCTCCACCAAGAAATAAATAAATAAGGCAAACATACTCCATAAAATTTTAAGGAAAGGTTTGGCTTCCAATTTTAATAGAAGCACGCGTTCGTGCGATCTTCACTTGTGTGGAAAAAAAAAAGGTTAAAATATTATTTTGGTCTCTGTACTTTGGGTTGTGTTCCATTTTAGTCCATGTACTTTCAAATGTCCAATTTTAGTCCCTGTACTTTCAATAAAGCTCAAAAATGGTCCATGCCGTTATAATGGAGTTAGTCCAACATTAAAAAAAGAATTTATTTTTTACTTTCCTCAGCTTTTTCTCTCTCCTTCTCTCAACTTTCTTTTGGGTTTCTCCTCTTCTCTCCAAAATTCCATATAGCACCAACGCCGATTCAACAACCACCACATAATGAAAAACAAACAAAATCACTCTAAAAGGAAAATTGATCAAAATCATAATAATCGAAGTCGTCTCCATTTTCCCCTGAAGCAACTCCTTAATAGCGGAAAGAGCAACAAAATTGAAGGTGAAGAAAGAGGGAGAATGAAAGTGAGAGTGATTTAGAAGAAGTTGGTGTTGCTGTGAAGAGTAATTTGATGGTTTCTCTTAAAATTTCATGGATTCTGAAAAACAAGAGCAAAAAATAAAAGAGAGAGTTACAAGGAGAGAGAGACCATTTGAAAGTACAGGGACCATTTTTTATGGATTATAACGGCAAGGACCATTTTTTAGCTTTATTGAAAGTACAGGGACTAAAATTGGACATTTGAAAGTACATGGACTAAAATGAAACGCAGCCCAAAGTATAGGAACCAAAATGGTATTTTAACCAAAAAAAAATTAAAATTAAAAAACACTTTTAGTCCCCTAACTTTTATGGAGTAACATTTTAGTTTTAAAACTTTTATTTGTAATGATTTAGTATCCGTACTTTCAATTTTATAACAATTTAGTTCTCGTACTTTAAATTTTGTAACAATTTAGTCCCTATCATGAAAAATATTATTAAGATCTTATGAAAATTTTTATATATGTAGATTAAAAAAATTGATTAGAGATCAAATGTGTTTATAAACTATAAGACCAAGTTATTACATACTAAAAATCAACACTTAATTTTGATTTTACGAATTAAATTATTACAAATTTTAAAACACAGAAACAAAATTGTTACCTATTAAAGTTCAAAGACTAAATTGTTACAAATCGAAAAATATAGAGACTAGATTGTTACAAACTAAAAATTAAGGGATGAATTGTTACTTTTATGAATGTACAAAGACCAAAATTGTTTTCTAAAAAAAAAAAATCTAGATTTGTGCACCCATATTTAATTTGTACTTATATGGTTTTGTTATAAAGTTTAGTATAATACATATAATAAACCTTTAAAACTCGTAGCTGGTAAGATAGGCAAACCCACATAACAAATATGTTGACTACCAAATCTCGAATTTTAAAAACTTAATCTGCCCCCTAATAAAATAACATCCTTGGTACGGTTGGAAGAAGGCTGGCATTGAATTGGTCAAAATAGGAAACAACCTAAAAAAAAAATTGTCTATATAATAATACAAAATAACACTAATACTTAACTACACCACTAGTATTTATTTAAAAATAATTCAAAACTCACTAAATAAACTAGGCTCAAAACGGTCCCAAGTTCCAACCCAATCTACTATTATACTATAGAAATGGCCTTAATTTAAATTTAGGTTCTATAGATTTTTAGTATATAGGCTATATATTTATTTGCCAGACAAGCTGCAAATGGCACTGCCAACTGGCAACAAACAGTGTCGTTCACATGTTTTTAGTCACCAACGAATTATAGTAAACTGACACGTGGCAGCCAACTGGGATGGTGCCTAGTTTCACTTTCAGCCGCTAACCTTTGAATTATGAAGGGGAGCATTCAATATGTAAAGTAAAAAGGACGTCAACAGGGCAAGGCTTTATGGAGAGTTGCATTACAACATCATTATATTAATATTATAATGTTGTGTAATTTAATTCGCTGATATAGGCACAGCCAGGGCTAAGAGCCTAGTGGTTTTGTGGATCTAACCCGGTTTTTTTTTTTTTTTAATATCCTTGAGTGTTTGGATAAGCTTGTGCGTACCTTGACTATCCTCACGAGACAATCACCTAACCCTACTCTATTCAGTTGTCAATGTAACTCATAAGATGTTAAATCTTAGACAGGTAGCCACAATGGCTTGAACCCATTCCCACTTGACCTAGTAATTTGAAATGGGATCCATTAGGAATTTCTAAGTCTTTATGAAGGCCTCAATTCAAAAGGTTGTTACAAAATGGAGTGGTACTTGGAAAGGATGGCAATGACAAGATTTTTGATACAAATATTATACAATTATTGTAATATAACCAAACAAACAAAGAATCAACCAAAAAATTGGTTCTACCTGATATATATTTCTATGCTAATAAAACAAAGGGAGAGAAACAAATCTTAAAAACTATTGCTTGAAGTGATGTATAGATACAGAAAATGCGACTCCAAGATCATGATGCATTGGAATTTGTATATATACGAGTACCATTTTCGAGATGCAGAGTTTTACTCTTTGTCATGGAGGCCGTTGGTGTGTTTCTCATCAACGCCTGGATTTTGTGCCTCTTCTTCAGTAGTTTTTTTCTGGATTGAAGTTTCCTCTTCAGTAGTTTTGCTTCCATCATTTGGGTCCTCAACATTGGATGGTTTTCCCTGTAGGGCACGGAGCAGGCGTGACGTTAGATCATTAGGTTTGAAGATAACTAAAGAAGAATTGGTTTTCGTTGTATCGAGTCCATACATACGAACATACATGCATACTAATATACATTTACAGCTGGGTAAAATTAGTGTTAAAGGTCTATTAATCGAACAAAAAATAATTGGAAAGAATTAAATTGATAGTCCGGCAATGAGACAGTTTGAGTTCAAAGAAATGCCTACTCCATACAACTCATTGAAGAACTTGATGCCTAATTCACACCACAAAGTCAATATCAGAATGCTAATCAGAATGCCCTTGTACATTCTTTCATTTTTCTCAATGAGAGCTCGGTTTCTTATTAAAAAGAAAAAAGAGATGGGAGGTTGGATATCAAAAGAAGCCTTTTTGATAGAGAATTTGGCAGTTGAGTGCCCTTGCAGAGAAAATAGATTTTGTTAATTAGGAGCTAGCCAAGACGAGGTGGTTCAGTCTCTTCGTCCATCAAATCTATTCACTTCTAATCAGCTTTCCTCAAGCTTACAGAGACCTGACCTAAGCTAAAGACAATGTAGGTTAACAAAGTTTGAATTTTAATGGCCCCCAAGAAGGTTAAGATGTTTCATGGTCCCTTGCCTTAACATTCAAGAGAAGCTCCTAAAGATATTCCCCAATTTGGCTTTGTCTACTACTTTTTTTTTTCACCTAGACTTATTGATGCCTGGCTATCGGAAGCCCTCACAGGCTGGTAGGGTAAAGCTTAGGTTCTTGGGAATTATCTTCAGAAGCTGTTCTGTGCTTCTTTGGAAAGGGAGAAATAAGTTTAGAGAAAAGAAAAAACATTCTTGATTTTTTTTTAAATAGTATAAGTTCGCATCTTCATGTAGAACTCTCAGAATAAAATTATTTATTATTTTGTAACCATAGTCTTATGATCAACCTTGACCGGAAGGCTCATCTTTTTCAGCTCATTCGGGCAAGGGTTTTCTCTTGCCCGGCCCTTTCTTCTGCTCTTATTTTAATAAAACAGTCTCTTATCCAAAGAGAAATTTTCTTAGATTACCAACAATAATAATCCTTTCTTGTAATTATATTTTGGCCGCTCCTGTGTTTGGTGGTGACCTGTGTTTTTGTATCCTTTCACTCTTCTTAATGAAAGCAGTTTACTGAGGGAGAAAATTGTGAATTACATATTTTATTTTATTTTATATTTTTAGAGTTAAAGATAACATTTCTACTTTTATTTTCTTAATTTTAAAAGATGTACGAAAATTGAATAAGAAAATTTTTAATATTTAGATGAATATTTAATACAACTTTGTCACATTTAATATTTAGATGAATATATTTATTTAAAATATGGCAATATTATTAAAGAGAATGAAATTATCTTCAATTTGCAACTTTTTACAAGTCTATAAATTTGCAGTAAATGGAGATTAGATACTTCAAGGAGGAAACATTAGAATGAGCAGAAAGAATAAACACCTATATAAAAGTAAGAGGAAATTAGGCAGTAACCTTGTTTTTATCTCGCCAACCAAACCCAAATGGTCGACCAAGCAAACCTATTTTTCTTGTTGGGAAGTCCTGTGCTGACGACTCCTGACTGCTTCGTAATGAAGAGTCCGATGGCAAAGATCTGAAAAATAAACCCTCATTTTAACTTAAAATGTAGATTGCTTTAAAGAAGAAAAATGCGTGTAAAAAATAAATAAAGATCACAAGCTCGCCTCACAAATGTTAGTACGAGTTTCATAAATGAACACCTTTTCTTCTGCCATGCTTTACCTTTTATCATACTACTAACCCAAAATTATTACCACCAATTTACGAAAAGCCAAGATGATGGATACTGATATAATAATAATAATAATAATTTAAAGTACACTTGGTCACTTGAACAGACTATGAGAAGAAATTGTGGGAAAAAAAAGAATATCAATAAATTCTGAGACAAACTTAATAGAACTACAACTTCCACAATTATTTGGATTAGCAATTAATATTCTTTCTTTTTCCTTTTTACAGAGGAAACATGTATTTAATTGATTGATGAAATATTACAAAAAGAAGGATGAAACCCAAGAGCCAAAAAATGGAGTTACAAAAAGAGATTAGCAATTAAAGATTCCAATTTAAACAAACTGAAGGACTTCCAATTCATTTTCAGAAACTCTGATAAGATGGAACCAGGGCGGCTGAAAAAGATGGGATTTTAGAAAAAGTTAATTACACACCGGGGAGAATGCACAGAGCGGGGGGAAGGCTGTGCTTTGAGTTGGCCAGATTGGTACTGCAAGGTTGCCTCCAGCATCGATTCTGCCATAACTGCTCTCTTCTCCATTTCAGCAAGTGCGGCAGTAGCCTGTTCATATTTTTCCTACACAAACACAGTCGTTGTAGCATAAGATCAGCACAGAAGCAATTGATCCAATTGCTCATAACCAGAGTTCTGGACCTAAACCTAATGCTGAATTTAAAATTTAAAACAAATACTACTTTGTATTATACACTGTCATAATACAATTACAAGAAGAAGAATTATAATACTCTAACCTAATTTATGCCTTTTATTTGTCAAGGCTTGTATGTCATATGAGCAATTGGTTATAACCTTCTCAATGTTCATAGCTTCTAAATGGAGTTAAATCCTTCCGTATTATTCCCTATTTTTTCTGTTCTTGTGAGGAAAATAATCTTCTCAATTGGTTAAAAATTCTCAAGATTTTTGAACTCAATTTAGGTCTCAGAACTCAACACCAAAACAGTCCTCATAATAACATCCAAGAAGAGGAAGTCAACCATATGGCATATCCTTTAGATTGTGCTGCAGGAAGCTGGCCTTCGACTTACCTTGAACTTCCCATGGGTGATAATCCTGGATCTGTTGGTTTTTGGACTCGGTGACTGAAAGAATTCTTGTAAACATTTTAAGTGGAAAAGGTACCCTTCTCTGTAAAGTTAGCAGATTAACAAGTGCTTATCTCAAACAAAACCTCTCCCCTTTAAAGATTGCTCACCAAAATGAAAAATTGATCAGAAACTTGCTCTGGAAAGGTGTGATGCCAAAAGTAATATCAGGTGAATTGGGCAACAACTAAACCTACTAACCTATTACCTCATTTGAGTTATGCATAGGCAATGTCAAAATAAATATTTGCACTTTCTCACGAAGTCAATTAGAACGTTCCCGTTGGATCATAGTTTAAGCTGGTACCCTTCCAATTTTCCATGACTTGCTCAAAAGGCTCCCAGGGATCAAATCTCTATATATGCCAACAGCTTATTGGGATATAATAGGGTAAATGGATAAATTAGATTCTGAGAAGATTAATGGTCTAGTTAAGGAGCTTTCAGCAGTCTTTACTAAAAGCATGTGCCCTTTTTTATGCGAACTTTACTGAGGCTGAGACTGAGGAATAGATGACAATGAGTCTCGTATCATTGAAATCGTCTCCTCCACGAACTGACTTTGGAAAGAGCACGAATTTTTTTCCTGCAAATATCTCTTTTCTTTTTCTTTTAATATCTATTTTTCTAGTATCCCTGAAGCCCTCAAATCCATCAATACCAATGTTTTTTTTTATATCCGTGGGTGACAAGCTAGTGTCCCCCCCCCCCACCCCACAAAAAAAACTATTTTTGCACAACAACCACTTGACCTACATTTGGTTGCCAATACCAATGATTAAATCCAAAGTAAGAATCCTCAAATAATCCTCTCTGCGATAGTGTAAAAATTATTATTCCAGCATGAGAATAGTCATCATTGTTCCTCCATTTTCCCTTCGCTTAAGTTTTGAATGAAAATCCTCAACTCTTTTAAGATACAATGTTGTATATATAGAAGTATTCGGAGTTAAACTTGAGGCTTACAGAGTGGTTTAAGAATGGGAGCAAGAGTAAGTCCTTTGGTGGAGTACTTGTAGGGCTCCTCCGGGGCACTTTTGGGTAGGGAGAAATGCATAATCTTTCAAGATATCTCCAAGTATAGGGCAGAATTTACGTGGCCAGTCCATTTAAACCACCGGGATGGCCTAGTGGCATGTGAAAAAAAGTAGAAGACTTCATCTGGGCATTCTTTTGGACCTTCTCTCCATAAATCTCTAATTGTGCACCCTTTCAAAAAGGAGAAGAAGATCCTTTGGCTTAACTTTATCCGGGCATTCTTTTGGTCTACTTGGTTGGAGAGAAACTTTCATGGTGTAAATTCCCCCCCCCCCCCCCCCCAATTATGGTTTATCTTTACTTATAGGCCATTGGAAAAGTTTTTTGTAATCTTCTAGATAGGACTTCCATTTTGTAATTTATTTTATCAATGAAATGATTAATTTCCTATCAAAAGAAAAGAAAAAAGTACAAGACTTTGGAGGGATGAGTTTATAGGGGTCATGCAGCAGTTGTCCCAAGAGATTGGTCGAAGTGCATGTAAGTTTGCTCAAACACTAACAAATATTTAAAAAAAGGGAGTCAATTGTATGAATATCTAGGAGGTAAATAAATAAGTTGAAGGTAGTACTGCAAGGAAAAGATATTCTCTAAATCACCACAAGGACAAAACTTTTTAATAAGGTAGATTTTATGCTTGAAGGGCCTTTCCACGAGGTAGTTATTGCAAGTTCTTTGCATGAAGAGCATTTAAAAGATGCTTTGCAAGAAGAGCTAGTGGTTGAGGAGCACTTAAAAATGCATGAAGCATTTATTGTTCTAGCCCCGATTGAAGTTTTTTTTAGCTAATAGTTGCTAGTTAGCGCCTTTTCTTTCCTCATTGGAAGAAAATTTTGCACCCCTCTTGAAGAAAATAATTTTTCCCTTTGCCTTCATTGAACTTTAAAGAGAATAGGTCTCTTCTTGGTGTTCTCTTCCCAAGCCTTTTGCTGGTGTTCTTTTCAGAATTTATGTTTAATTGGGTTGTGTTTTTTGTATCTTTTTTATTTTTGCTTTCTCTCCGGAGTTTGTATCTTTTGAGCATTAGTCTCTTTTCTTAGAAAGTTTTGTTTCCTGTTAACAAAAAAGATATACAAATACATGGATTATGTATGATCTGCCTGGTGCTCGAGAGGATTCTATCTTTTTCTTTTCCCTTTAAAAGAGATCTTTATCACAAATCTCAGGACATGCATGGAAGCACGACATTGAAGGATTGCATATAGATAAAGTGATTAACAAGAGGTAACCTGAAGCATTTGAGCGGCATATCTTTGTGCTGCAGAGTCTTGCTCAGCAAATCTTCGAGCATCTTCAGTGAGTCTTTGCTCTTGTTCCACCCGCATCAAAACCTAAAACAAAGCACGAATCCTCATAAATGAAGAAAGATAATCAGAATTACAGAGAGAAGGATAATAATGAAAGAAACCTGAAGCATTGCAGTTTCCTGTTCCTGTTTATCGGCAAGAGCCTGTTGCAGCTCAGCAGCCTCTTGTTCCAATTGCTCAACCTGCGCATCAGTGCAGTTCCTCAAACAAATAGATCTTTAGCAATGTCTAAAAGTAAACACTAATGTTCTGTTTGGGTATTTGTTTTCTCGTATAATCTTTTTTCAAATTATATCCATTCTTTTTTTCTTAAAGACTTAGGGATTGTTTGGGGCACTGAGTGGGTTATAATAGTCTATGGAATTATATAATATTGTTTAAAATGCAGAATTGTTTAGTCTGGGATTATAATAGTTTGTGTTTGAGGTGCAGAGTACTCCACAAGTTATTATAACCCACACCCCAAACAGCCCCTTAGTGGGAAATATATATATATATATATCTCGTTATTCTTTTGTTTTCATTTACTTGTTATTTTTATAAATTTAAAAACATAATGAATTTAAGTCGATCGTCGCATATTAACAATTACTATTTAAAACAAGAAAGAAAACATACTAGAACGGGGAAAAAAATTGTTTCTTCCTATTTTAGATAATTTAAAATTTAAAAGAGAAAAAACAAACAGACGGCTAACTTTTTATATAACGAAAGCAACAAACAGTTAGAAATAATTGCATCAGCTAGCTCTAAATCTCTAGTTCAGAAGCCATGCGTAGAACTCAACAGGTGAAATTTCTAACTTACAGCATATGATCAATGCACCAAATTATTACGAATAACCAACTAGCTGCTACGATGAAAAGGCAAAAGATGCTACACTAAACTTCTTTTCGGAATGTTCCACAACAAAGTGACACAACATAAGAGATTATTAAGGTGAATTAATTCATTGAATTCCTACATATCATTTGCAGGCTACTCACATACATTTATTAATAATTAATAGAAAAGGAAAAATAACAAAAATTGAAAATTTCTAAGCAGGAAAATGGTTAATGCCACCTCATCTAAGATGCTGTAATGAATTATCCATAAATAAATGGAAGTTAATAGCTATATTAATTAAGAAAGTCGATGCCAGATTAATACATAAATCTTCAATCAACAGTGCGAGATGCTTAACATGGAGGACGCAAAGAAAGAACTTAAGTCTTAAGGTATGTTTAATATACCCTAGCACTCAACTGCCGACGATTATCCTGCTTAACCATCTCCATCAAAGCAGTCTCCAGTTCCTCCGCTCTGATAAAAATGCCGAAAGGTCATGTGTAATTGTGCAAATAAGGAATACAATAGAATGAGTGCAAAGGTAGTCAATATAACTGTCATCTAGAGAACCAGTAAAACTGTATTATGAACACCACTGTGACACAAAACTATATCATTCTACTTACTTTCAGGGTCTTTTTTCTCATTTTTAAACTTATCGTGGTCATATGTGTTGATTCCTTATACACCTCTCATTTTGAAGATTATGATGCAGAGCTTTCTTCACTAATGAGCAATATTCACAAATTAAAACTCAGTTCTTTTACTGATGAGAGTGCTTGATGGAAGGACATCAAAGGTTCGTCTCATGCAAAACCATTTTGAATTACTTGAAATATATTAACCTTAACAGTGATGTTAAATGCTTAAAAGCATTTTCTAAAAGAATACTTGTTTTACTGCGAAATAAGAAACACCTTTTTTTTTTAAGGAAACCAAAAACACTTGGAAGTATTTTGAAAAAAGAAATTGACTTAAATACTTTATCATTTAACTCTTTCAGTGGACATTTTCTTTCCTTAATTTCACTCCGCACACACTTCCTCTCAATAATTTTACATGATATCTCTTGTTAGCTTTGAAAATCTTAATTTTCACTAGCATCCAAACTTATTTTTAGGATTTTTTTAGGAAGGAAAATGAAAATAAAGATTGGTTAAAAGGTTGTGAGCCGTGCATCTTGAAGAAGGAACTTCACTCACTTTGCTTCACACCTAGGCATGCCCAAGTGCTTATACACTTTCTTTCACCAATTTCTCTCTATACATACACTTCCTATCTCTCTCTACATGCACTTCTTCTTCACTCCATCTTCTATTAATACCTTCTCTCTCTACATATTGCTTACTTGTGTTATACTAGTTAGCATTCACGTGCAATGCATATTTCATGGCCTTTTATTTTACATTTAAAAGGCTCTTTTTGTTCAAATTGAATTAACTTAAAAAGAAGTTTATGATAAAGTCGTGAAGTTGTTTATTCAATGATGATTTAGAATAACTAGGTATACTTTAGATTTCATAATCGTCCATCACATAGAGCTAATTTGAATTATGTTTTACGTCATTACCACCATAAAGCAGCACAGCAGCATTAAAAATTGTAATTGAGTCATGAAAAAAGATGTGTGAGCATACACTAGCCATAAAAGCCTAAATTAAATAAAGAATATGTACCTTAAAATAGCAGATCGCTTCTCCTCCAACAATTTACACAATTCAACCTTTAACCACACAACCTGCATGTTGTTGGTAAAAGTTCAAGTCAAAGCTAGCAATAAAGGTTCTTTTATTAACTACCTTTTGGAACTCAAACATTAGTCAAAGTTTATCTGTGGAAATAAAATCATGGAAACCTTTTCAAATTACTGATTCTAACTATATATATGGAATTAACAAGTGCAATCAATCCTACAGCAAAATCCAGAACCTTTGAAGAACCTCGTGACTAACAAGCATGTCTTTTGGATCATGATTTCCCTTTTCAGATAAAGAGTTAAAAGCCTATATTTTGAACTGTATGACAGAAAAAGAACAGTACCACAGTAACAATAACTAACTGAGGAGTCTAAAAGCTGATTACTTCATCTCTTCCAGTTATTAAACAAGATGTGCACATTCTAATTTATAAACCTGTGCCCACTGGAAATCTGGTGAAAGTACTCATTCAACTTAGAAAACCATCTTGATTTAGAGCGACAGAATCAGGTATTTGGTTATTATCAATATTTTAATGAACAAAAACTAATAAGAAGTGAAATTGTTATTTTGCACATTTAAATTATCATATTCCCATATCACAAATAATTAAAAACCAATGCAGTTTGTGAACATAAATCACTAGGATTACCAACTTAAAAACAATGTCATGAAACATTAATTTCTTTAAACCAGGAGAGGAAGCTGAGGAGAAAGGGCAACATATAAACAACCTGATCTTGAAGATCGGGAACAGAATCGATCTCATCTTCCCCAGTCAATGTAATAAGAATTTCATCAGCATTGGTGGACCCAGACTCTGAGCGTGACAAATCACCATTTATTTGAGAACTGTTCTTTGTTTCTATAATCATTGATTTCGAATCATGCTTAAAACTATAAAGCTTAGAGGCTAAACCCTGAGAATCCTTCCAAGCACGAAGCCCCTTAGATCTTTCCTCAATAGCAGTGACTACAGCTGGTCTATGTTTAGTTCTCAGCTCTCTTAATCTAGTTTCATTAACATTTTGGAAACCCATACAAGCAGTCAATACAAGTTGGCTGCTGTCAAATGTTGAGCCAGCAAGTGACTGCAGCAAAGTCACAGCATCTCCAGCGTCCTTTGTAGTAACCAAAGCAGGGCCTACAAGTAACTGAGAACCAAATGAAATTTCACGAAGCATAACAATCTATGATAGAGTACAACTGTTGTATGAACAAATAAACAAATGACAAATATAAAGCAATTGCTTTCATCCAGTACCATATAGCTCCATTAGTGCAAGTGCTGTTCTGAAAAGCATGACACGGTTTCCTTCAAAAAGAAGAACATCCCAAACTCGAAGAACTGAAATCAGCAGAAAGGGGAAAGCTCAGATGACAGGCGACTTCACGGAACATACACATAATTAAATAATGACAATGTGAGCAGGTGTCAGTAAGATATTGCACCACCAGAAAAAAAAAAAACAATTAAAAAGATACAGCATAAAACCTGACCACTTTCCCATGGCAGCATGTTCATAAATATGGATAGGAACCACGGCCCAGTAACCCATGCCACCTGCACTCCCAGGTAATCTAGATGATTGACTGCAGCAGAAAAGAAAAAATAAATAAATAAAACTAATCACCGAGAAAAATCTTTAACATAAATCACACTTTGTTGCATTCAAAATCAATGAAAAAATAGCATGGATATACAAACCCATTTTAGGAAATCTCTCACGCACCAACTCCTCAAATACAAATTGATCTACCTAATAAAAAGAGGAATCATCAAAATTTTCGTTAGTATTTAACCAGCTATATATTGTAAAATTTGTAGAATAAATATGAAGGAAAAAAAGATATTAGCATAGCCAATAACTTAAAAAGATAACATACTTGAGATTCAATCATTTCCTCGGAGTAATACCCATCAAAGTAGTCATCGATAATTCCCATTAAGGTCCTAAAAGATTTATAGAAAATGCAAGTGGTTAACCAATTAGATTGTCATTTAGAGGGATGATTTTTTTTTTTTTATAGGAAACAATAACTATTTCATTGATGTATGAAATAGATACAAAAGTAAGTCCCATCTGTGATATTACAAGAAGAATCTCCATTGAGATAAGAGGGTTGATAAGCCATAATTACAAAAAGGCAGAGATAAATTGCTCCAAGTTAATGCAAAATAGGAGGTAGATTCAATGAAGGAGCGTATATTCTGATGCTTATCATTAAAGACCTAAGCATTTCTTTCAAGCCAAAGATTCCATAAGAAAGCATAGATGATTTAGAGGGATGATATTATAATCTTTAAAAAGCTTCATATGCAGCACAGTTTGTGTAGTCTTCTAGAAAAATATTACTAAAGAAAGAAAGAAAGTGCTAAATATGATACCATAAATTTACCCACAATCAATCAGCAAAAGGCACTCTGATATATGTATAGACCTACTCACCCACACCGGGCCATGTGACAATATCGAGAGAACAGCAAGGTGAAGTACTAGACCATGTCCGCCAAAGAAATTATATCAAATAAGTATGAAAGCTTACCAAAAAGCATTTTCTTCAGGCATGAGAAGCAACAATAAGCCAGCGAAGAAATTCATGGCCTGAAGACGGATAAAAGTTGAACCATCAAGATGTAGACCAGAGAGAAAGAACATGAAATGAAACATCACATATTGGCAAAAATTCCCAAAACAAATTTGAGCTACTGGGGTTTCTCAAATTGCCTTTCCTATTTGTTTCTTTTAAATGAATACAGTATCAGTTCTTATAAGTCAACTGTGAATTAGAGTCAAAGATTGTCTCGATGTGAATCATTATATTTGGAACCTACCATTTACAACTCTTAAATATCATATTAGTTTGTTAATTTTTCAGCACAAACAATGCAGTTATATAGGATATCAATCTGAATATACAATAAAAGTAAAAATATTGAGCATTACTCAGCAACGTCTAAAAGTTTCATGAGTTTCACAGCCCTTTTGAAACTCATAAAAGTAAAATTTTGCATCTTAAATAATTACCTGACAATATCCAACAGAGGGATTATGCCGAGCATATGCAGTCAGCAAACGCCTTAATGCGTTTCTACCATCCACATCCAAAGCAGGATGACCAGGAAAAGTCCGAGGCAAATCCTGCATTCAGAAGATGAATAAAATGGGGTTTTAAACAAACTAAGTGTAGAGATACTTAAAAAAAAAGAAAAGAAAAAAAAAAGGACCGAGGACAATGCAAAAACCTTTTCGATTTGCCCTTTCCATTTCTCAGTTGTACACATAGAGTCAGTAGATGACCCTTTGCTGTTGCTGTCTGATTGAAGACTATGATTTTCCACGTTGTTCTCAGAATTAGTTTCTGAGGCTAGGAGATCTGTGTAATACTTTTCAACCCTCCTTGCTCTAACACCCACAAAAGCCTGCCAAAGCTGAAATTGCACATTGAAAAAGGAAAATGAGAATTTTAGTATCCTGAAGAACCCCTTGATGATACTTGATAAAGTAAGATCGAGAGATAACTCCTACCTCGCCCCGAAGAGCCATTGGTACCCCACCTCTCACAAGGACCTCCAGCTCCTCTCTCCATGGAAATGAAGATTCAACAGGCAACAAAAAAGCCGGAATACCCACCACAAGGCCATTGACATTGTCACTTGAAGGAGCCTCCTGTGCTGGATCAGACTTCTCCACATCATAAAACTCATCCTCAGAGTCCTCCTCAGACACTCCACGAGGTGATTTAGCCTCTTCTATAGCAGAAAGCAACTTTCTGGTTCCAGTGTCGTGATTATTATTTGATAAATCTTTCTTTTTCTTTACACGAACACTCATCATGTCTTCAATTGCTCGAAGTGATGGTCTAATTTCAGTCCATATCTGGATCTTGTGAGTCTTTGTATCCTTTGCTGATGGTACATCTTCATTTTTCAAGCCATTTGCATTCTGAGCGATATTATTACCGTCAAAGTCAGAATCCTGCCTGTTTGGATCTTCAATTTTAGCGCCCTCCTCTATACTAGATTCTATCTCTTCCTTGACAACTTCTACATGTGATTCCTTTTTATCGTCTTCCACTGATAACTCATTAACAAGTGACTGAGCAGACTCTGCTTGACGATCCAGGAAAGAATTCCATCTTTCTGATCTTTCCTCCTCTTCCTCCTAAGTTTACACGTACATTGAATGAGCCAGACACTATATGCATTTTTTTTTTTTGGGGGGGGGGATTTCAAATGTAAACAGAAAAAATCCTTAAGTTCCCAATTTGTACGTTTCGGGAAGAACAGTTGTAAATGGAATAAAACCTTATAGATATTGGCATATTCTCGGTATCTTTGTACATGCTGAGGTCTCACAGCAAATCCGTATGCATCCCTGTATCAATATCAATCAATTTTTCAATGCACGAATTCAAGCAATACATAATGTTCCATAAAAGAAAGACAAAACAAGCAATTTCAGGATGTATTTACAAAATGGAAACGATTCAAAACTGAGCCCAGCATAAAATAGAAGCAGATACCGCAAAGGTGTGAACTTCCAAGACTAACCCAGTTTTAGTTACCTGCCATCATCCTCCAACGACTGGCAATTCAAACTAGACAATAACATATTCTGAATGCCGAATTCCACTTTCCATAGCGTTCGACATTAACAAATCACACTTTTCACTTTCCAATTACGCGCCTACGTAGATTGATTGAATCCCAATATGGACACTAATTACCAAAGCAATCCACTGTTCGAAGCACGATTACTCATAAAAACAAAAACCACGTATTTCTCCACGACTCCAAAAACACGAAAAAACACAAACCAAATTCCACAACCAAAACTAATGTTCGTCAAATCAAACCAGAAAGCCAGCTAAACCGATACGATACGATCGGAAAATCCGACGGTACAACAAGCTAACAAAAAAACGCGTGTAATGCTGTTACACAAACTGAAATCCGTTAGATCAGATAGAGACGATGTACGAAAAACCCTACAAAGCGAGAAAAAAAGATAGCTCGACACATTGATTCCCATGGTTTCAGAACACGTGGAGCTACATGAACCGATGCAAGATTTTACAAAATGAATGAAGACATTACCTCTTGTGATCGAAGGCGACGATGTGGTTTGCGGCTTTGCTGGCAGCCTTCATTGGTGAAGATTGAACCAGACAGAGAGGTTGCCGCCGAATTGAAGGTGGAGATCTCGGATTTCCCTTGATTTTCTGCAACTGAATTCAGAGAGGGAGAGGGAGAGAGAATCGGTGTACTTGAAGGGACTGTGATAAAGAGAGAGAGAGAGTGAAGCACATGGAAATGGCCGAGATTAGCGTCACGTCATTAGGGGAGGTGGCTCTGGTAACTTAGCACAGAGTCCAAGATAATGAAGACCGAAACGAAGCAAAAGCCAAAGCAAAGGGGAATGATAATAACTGCCTGTTTTTTTTTTCCATATTATTTTTACTTTTTTGTTTTTGAGGTGTATTGATTTTCGTGTCCTTTTTGGTAATTTAACAGTGACCGGGGAAAAAGTGTAAGCTGTGCCTTTCTTTGATTTGGACACGTCAGCTCGTGAACATTCGGATTCGGGTCCATCTTGGCATTGGATCGCTTGATCGCACCGCCGACAATTCTCGATTGCTTTTTGTAATTTTAAATTTAAATCTTCTTATAAAATGTTTTCTTTTTGTGTTAAAATGTTGTCTTCTTCCTCCCACTTGGAACTACCTCAACGTAATTCAATTAATTAAAAAATATATATATATATATATATATATATATATATATATATATATATATATAGTAAATATCAATTTATACTCTTAAACTCTAAGGATTGTATCAATAAAAATTCTAAGCTAATAATTATATCAATTTAAACTCTGAATTTTTATAAGTGTATCAATTTACACCTTGTCATATTCCGTTTGAAAAACTTTAATTTACATGTGTGCAAACTTATAATTATATCAATTAAACTCCTAAATTTTCATAAAAAATCAATTTAAATCCTCCATTTCAAATAATTGACGATTTTTAAATGGAATGTCTAAATTTTTTAAGAAATCTACACACGTGTAAAAATTGATGCACGAACGATTTTCAAACATAATTTGACAGAGAGAGTAAATTGATATACTTATGAAAGTATAGAGTTTAAATTGATTCAGATATTAATTTATGGTTTTTATTAATACAAATCCAAAGTTTATAGGTACAAATTGAATTTTGACCCAAATACATATTATTAACCAAAATATCATATGTTTGAATTTTTACTCCCACATGTTGTTGAATTAAAAAACAAAGGAACATTTTTTTTGCTCTTTGAGATTTGTTCTACTTCTAACTCTCATATTTTTTAATGTTTAAACTTACTCTTTGTACTTTTAATAAAATTTGAAAATAGTTCTCATAGTTAAGTTGGAGTTAACTTCTATTTCAAAAAATTGTTATGCTCTATAAAGTTTGTAAAAATGTTCACATCAACGTGCTCTTTCTTGAATGTTAAAAGTTTGGGGTACTCTTCTTCTTTTATTTTTCTTTTTTTTTTAGTGCAAGAGAACTGTTTTTATGATTTATTATTAAAATACATAAATTATATTTGCAAATTTGAAAGTATCATGGTTGAAATGGAATATAGGGGTCCAAATGGAATTTTAAACTTTTTTTTTGTTATAAGTTTTATTGAATTGTTTTACAGGTTGTTTTGTGAATTATTGAATTTTAAATCTTATTTTAATTTCTAAATTTTGATATTTGTTACTATTTTATTTCTACATTCTTAAATTTGGTATAAATATTGTTGCTGTATTATTTTCATGTACCCTTTAGTAGAAATTTAGTTCTCATGTAATTTCGTTTGGTTACCTAATTAGTAGATTACATCTATGGGAATAATTCGTTTAAGCAACATTCACATGTCATATGCGTGGGTTTTAATATTGGGATTTAGTAAAATTATTGATGAAAATATGAATATGTTTACAAAACTACAAATATGTTTATAGTAATTTTTAATGTGTTTAATAATATTGATCTTTACAAATCGTCAAATAATTAAACTCTTAAAATTTAATCTGAAAAATGAAATTTAACATCAATTTTTTTTAGTTCAACAATATGAGGATGATCCGGATGGATGAATTTAAACTTTTGACTTTTTAGTCAAAGACATACATGTCTTAATTAGTTGAATTATGCTTATATTGACATTTTAACTTCATCCCTACATACAAATATTAAATTACAATTTTATTTTTTCGCTTTACTTTTTCATCCTAACCCTTTCATATAAGTTAAGATGCACAAATGGTTTTGGAGATTCATAAAAGTATTTCTCACAGTATAATAATTTTCGTCACCTTGAAGTTACATTTCATTAGATAAGAATACTGAATAAGAATGATAAATAAAATAAAGACATTTTGGGGAGTTGAACTTGATAGCTTTTAATTTCCTTGAATAAAAAACAATTAGGCAACATTATATAAAATACCCCTAAATTATGGGTTTTGTTTCAATAATACTCCTAAACTATAAGAATTTTCAAAAATACCTTGATCTTTAAAAAATGTTAAAAAATACCCTTACTGTTAAGATTTGGATGAAAACTGTTAAAATTTTGTTTCAATAATACCCTTAACTTTCAAAAGTTTCAGAAATATCCCCGACCTTTCGAAAATGTTAAAAGATACTATTATCATTAAGTTTTTGATGGAAAGCGTTAAAGTTTTATTTCATTAATACATTTGACATTTAATTGTGTTCGTAAGAGGCAATTTTTACTTTTGTCTTCCTAACTTGTGAATTATTTGCATGTCAATATTGATTGTTTAATTAATTGAAACGTTGGTCTAATTAATGAAATCAACTTCCTAAGATATCTCTCTCATGATTGTTCTTTATCTCTTATTATTTGTTTTTATTTTGCTTTGATCTTATTCATCTTTCTATTTATTTCTCTAAATAAAATTGGGTGATTGTATTCATGGTAATTAAGTGAACTATAACATCAATCTTGTGGATGATACTTTGACATTCTTACACAGTATTAAAACTTAACATGTACACTTGCAGTATTGCATCGAATAATTTTTACGCAACATCAACATAGATAAAACAATTGCGCACTAGCCTAGCTAGCTAGCACTTTTTAGCTGGTTGTTCAGTTAGTTGTAAGGCGCCTTAAATTTCTAAATTTAATACTACACTAACGATTGCTAAAAGAAACCCATAAGTTTAAAGCAAACATAGAGTCATAAATGAACTTCAAATTCGAGTGTTAATCTTGATGCAGTGAAAAACAACAAACCTGGAGATAGAAACAATAGGTATTTATTTCTCATCCCCACAATTTGACATCAAATTCAAGCATATGGATAGTTGAATTTTAAATGAACTCAAGCTAAAAATGGATCTCACAAAGCAATACGATGACAAATTATCCGTCAACTTCGAATAATTGAACAAATTCCTACATGAATCCACGCATTTAGGTTTCCAAATTCATCCCAACAACAATTTAGCCTTTTTTTGTGTCTTTGGAGAGTCAACAATGGAGGGTTATGGTTATGGATTTTGGGTTTTTAGAGCTTATTTGATCAAATTGTTACTATGACCTTTAAAATGTTAATAATTTATTCATTCTTATTAATTTTCATGGAGGAAGAATCTGCAGAGAGATAAGACCAAGAAATGTTATGCGATAAGAGTATTTTTTTTAAAATTTTTAAAAGGTCAAAGGTATTATTTAAACAAAACTTTAACATTTTCCATACAAAATTTAACAATGATGATATTTTTTAACACTTTTTAAAGATTGGGGGTATTTTTGAAACTTTTGAAAGTTTAGAGGTATTATTGAAACAAAACTTTAACGATTTTCATCCAAAACTTAACGGTAAGGGTGTTTTTTAACATTTTTAAAGATCATGAAAACTTTTTAAAGTTAAGGATATTATTGAAATAAAACTCATAATTTATGGTATTTTATATAATTTACCCAAAATAAAAACAAACAAACTTTCAACCAAAACATATTTAAATAATTCTGGTGTAACCTCTTTAGAAAAAAAAAGATAGAATCGGTGGGGTTTCCATTATTCTCGTGAATGGATTATGGAAGGATAGAAAAGGTGAATAATTTTACAAAATCGATAAATTTACTTTAATAACCCTGGGAGAAAATGAAAAATATCCCATGTCGATAAGGATTTTTTTTTTTCAGGGCGACGTTGAAATTGTACCAAGTAGTACAGAAGGTTGTTTTTTCTTTATCCAATCATTTTATCATGTTTGATCATTGCCCTTCACTTTACTCTTAATTACAAGATAAACCATCTGGTTTGAGTTGTAATTATTGGGTGATTTGTGGGCATTTTGCGAATTGTTTTTAATAATTTGTTCGTTTCGTTTTTGTCATTCGCTTTCAGAGCTTCAACTTTGGCTCTGAGAACTTGTCCCCCCAGCAGTATTGGTTGGAGTTTTTTTTTTTTTTTTGGAACCTGTACCCCCTTTAATTGCAGAGAATACAAATCAAATAATGAAAAATATATATATATAGTGAAACCCACAAATGGACTATTTCAAATCATTTTATGCATTTATATACCAAAAATTTGAGAGATTTGAAATCGTTTCTATTTTCAAATCATATTTTTTTGAAAAAAAAATTCCGTTCAAAATAGGTTGGTTTTGGCAAGATTTTAAATTTCAAAAAATATGTTTCTAATTTTACACTATGCTTTAGGATAATATCTTCACAATAATTATATATATATATATATATATATATATATTTTATATCGGTGAGTGTGCGGGCCAGCTCACGCTCTACTAATCTCACCAGACAACCGCATGACCCTACTACATTTGGTTGACAAGGGGAAACACATAGGATATTTAATCCTAGGTAGGTGGCCACCATGGATTGAACCCATTCCCTATTAGTTCTCCAAGGCCCTTTGACCACTAGGGCCAACCCACAACCCATGATGGTTTTTACCCATTCAACTTCATACTGATAGTTTCTTCTATATTCTGATTCAACGTCATTGAAGCAACTTCAAGGTTAGGTTTCTATTTCGTTTCTCCATTATATTTTGCTATTTTTAAAAAATTGATAACCATAATTTCAATCTTTTCAATACAACTTTTTAATTTTCAACAATTTTTTTTATAGACATTAAAACAAAGGTGATTTTTTTTTTTTTACTTTGTTCATCTTCTTAAACATTTTTTTTTTAATTCATTGATTTGATGAAAATATTATGTTTTTTTGTTCATTTTTATATATTGATAAAATCAATTTTTTTTCTTATATGAATATTTTTTTTAGTTTTATGTTTTCATACATTGGGTTGGAGAAGAAGTTAACAAAAAAAAGTTGTTTTTTTTATTTTTTTTCCTCCGTAGCCAAACATAACAAATCAAATCTCTTTTGATAGATTTTGTTTAGATTTAGTTGGGTTCAAAAAAAAATTTCATTTAAATTAAGACATTTGCAATTTTTTTTTCATTTTTAACAATAATGATAACATTTATTAATTTTAATTTAATAAATTGGTTTATTTTGATTAATGCTATGTTTTCATGATTATATGTATTTGATATTAAAATATTTTGTTATTAATTAAAATAATCTCCTGCAAAATCTACAATGGCATAATAGTAAAATGTTATACTTTATTTTCATTTCTCGTGAGCATCCAAAGAATAAATTTTAACTTCAATAGTTTCAAATTAATTTGATTCCAAGCACAAATAGAAATCTGAAATTATTGTTTACAAAATTTATCTACCAAACAAAGCATTAATTTCGAAATCACTCCTAAATTCAAATTAAAAAAAAAATCGAAGTCACTCCCCCATAAAAGAGGCAATATCATTTTTGTCCAAAATGCTCTCATTCTCTTTTTTTTTAGTACTAAAATGCTCTCATTCTCCCTTTTTTTTTGTTTGAGTTCTCTCATTCTCCTTGGTTATTTCATAACTCCACAAGTTTTTCATTAATTACTCTGCAATTTTTACTCTTTCTCTGTCATCTATCAACGTGACCCTCAATTTTTTTATTAATTATTTTACAATTTTTACTCACTCACTTACACTATTGCTAACCATTTTTTGTTCTAATAAAAAAGCATAAAATCATATTCTATTTTTTTTTAATTCAACAACATTTAGAGTGAGAGAATTCAAATCTCTGAGCTACTGGTCGAGATACATGCCAATTATCAATGAATTATGCTCACTTTGACAAAAAAAAAATTTCTATTAAAACATTCTATTTACCTGTACTAAAAAACCCTTTTCAAACAACAAATTGTACTAAAAAACAATTCTATTTAATTTGTGAAATATTTTACTTTAATTAGTAATTTGTTAGAGTATTTGGATGAAAAATCAAAGTGGTGATGACCTAAAATGATGTGACGACAACTAAGATGTTTGCTTAGATTAAGTTTGAAAGAACGACATTCAAACACGTTTGCTTTTTGTTCAACATTCTAATAGTTTTTATACTTTAAGAATAGTTTTGAAATATTTATAAATGGTTATAAGTAATATTATAAATTTTGAGATAAAAATATTTTTGAAATAAGGAACAAAGTTAAAGGGTATATTTTTTGTTAATTATAATTTAGCCTTTATAATATAATCAAGAACAAGCCAATTGATGTGGCACAAAATTAGAGGACCAAACACGAAGGGGCTGTTTGGGGCAAGGGTTATAATAACCCGTGTTATAATAACCTGTGGAGTACTATGCACCCCAAACACTGACTTTTATAATCCCAGACTAAACAACTCTGCATTTTAAATAATATTATATTACTTCACAGACTATTATAACCCATGTTATTATAACCCACAGACTATTATAACTCATGTTATTATAACCCACTAAGTGCTAGGGATGTCCATTTAACCCGCGGGGACCCGCCCCGAACGGGGCAGAGAATCTCCGATTACACAGGGAATGGGGGAGGGAGCGGGGAAGTTTTTTTCCCCATTGGCTAAACAGGAACGGGGACGGGGAATATATTCCCCGCCCCGATTCCCCAATTAATTTTATATATATATATATATATATATATATATATATATATATATATATATATATATATATATATATTATTACCTATAAATAGATTTAAAAAAAAAAAAAAAAAACTATAGTAGGAATTAGTTTAAGACTACTTCGTTATAAAAAAAAAAATTAAAGTCTATGTTGTAATATTGAAATTTGAATTTTTAGAAATTAAGTTGTTTCGACATTATAGTATTTTTACTTATGGTATATTATTGTTTTTATTAGGAAATTTTATAACATTTACTTTAAATAGAATTATATTGAAAATTATTCATTTAGAAATAATTTTTATTATGGTTGAAAATAAATTTAAAAAATAAAAAAGATAAAAAAAAAAAGAACGGGATAAAATTCCCGCGAGGAACCCGATCCTTGCGAAATTAAACGGAAAATTTTGCGGGGACGGAGAATGAAATGGGGGGCGAGGATGGGGATGGGGAATCCATTCCCCGATCCCGCCCCGCCGCGCGGACATTTCTACTCAGTACCCCAAACAGCTCCGAAATGAACAGCAATCTTCAAACAGAAATCAATCAAATTCATGTAAAAAGAAAATTCCAAATCCAATCCATCCAGGCACTTCCCCCCAAAATCCAGCTAAAACCAAGAAATCCCCATTCCATCTCCACCACCAATCCAATCACATCATCATGTTAAGCCTTAAGCAGACATCGATAATGGCGGCCACTTTCCATGTCCACAACCCTTTCTTCTTCAACTCCTCCTCCTCCTCCTCTCCCCGCAGAGCCCTCCCCTTTTGGCTGCGCTCCGTTTCCGCCACCGCCACCGCCGCCGCCGCCCGCCGCAATTTCCCTGGCCCTCCCCAACCGCCGCCGCCGGTTCCGCCGCGAGGCGGTGAGAGAGATTCAGTGATTTATGGAGGTGGAGTTGGATGGTGGACGTTAGCACCACGCGCTCACCTCGTGTACGATAAGGGCCCTCCTAAAAGTTTAGGGTTTCGTAGCGGATATAAATGTTTTTCGATGGGGTCTAAAAGGTCCAATTCCATCTCGTCCGATAAAAGAGGAGGGGTTTTTGGGTCAGGGTCTTCTTCTGATTCTGCTTCTCCTCCATCTGCCGGCTCTGAATTTGTGGCTGATATGGGTTCAGACAGCAAGGACCATAACGATGGCTGGTACCAAGACGACTTGCACAGCCAATCGCCATTAATGCACCAACACGAACCACAACGTTCCAAATTGCTGACATTGCCCACCATTTTGACGCTTGCCCGAGTGGTCGCTGTCCCGATATTTGTTTGCAGTATGTTCCAATTTTCTGCTTCTTTGTTTATCGCAACTATGTTTGTTTTGATCATCTGATTAAATTAAATTGCTGCGCGATCAATGTTAGATCTCTAAATGTTGCGTGTTGTGATGTACATTTGGCCTGACATTGGCTCCGATCGTTATTCTCATTGGATTTGTATTGGAAATTGATGTGATCAATTTCTGTATGTGGCCTGTGCTAACGATTGTTACCTTTTCTTGGAAGGTAAGTTATTGTTATGTTCTGTTTTATTCTGTGTGAAAATAAGATTGAATATGGGTTAGTTTCACTCTGCTTAACGAATGTAGCTAATCTTTGCTTTAGTTATTTTTTCGTTGGGTAAATTGCTGTTGTGCGACTGCTTATGCACTAAAAACTTGCAACAGACAGTTCTATAGCTTATTGTTTTGCAAAATCTTCTTCCATCGTTACTTTGTTCTGTTGTATAAGTCTGAAAATGTTATACCAGTTTATTATTATCGTGGATTTGAAGCATTTATGACGGCAATATGTGATTAAGATTAGACTGTTGTCAGCTGCCTATCATGAATGCCTGACTTTGTTCCCTAATTGTCTCTGAAAATTACTGTCTGCTTTTGATTCTAATGTATTTGGTTGTGAAAAACAGTCTAGTGCACTTGGTTTTGATAATTATAAAAAAGGAAAACACACTTTTCTGTTATTAGCCTTCTATAGATTGGTTTGAGATGCTTTACTCTAGTTTGTAGAAATCAAAGTAAAAGTTAATTTTAGTGCACTTGAATTTAATAATAACAATATGTGTTTCTGTTATTAGCCTTCTATGTTGATAATTGGTGGGGAACGACTGCGACAACTAGTATATTCATTGCTGCAGCAGTTACAGACTGGCTTGATGGTTATATTGCTCGAAAGGTATGTTATTCACATGCTTGAAGTCCATATCTTGTATGGTGGAAAAAACCTGTGTTGGCTATTCATTGTATAGCTGTCTCAATCAGTCTGGTCCTGATCTTTACATGCATTTATCAGATGAGGTTAGGTTCTGCTTTTGGTGCGTTTCTTGATCCAGTAGCTGATAAGGTTTGCCATTCTTCTTTGTTTAGGTTCCTCTCGTAAGTTTGATCCAGTAGAAAGAAATTGTATCAATCTTGATAAGTTCAGATATGGTTCAAATATTCTTAATCAACTAACATTCCTTTACTACAGCTTATGGTTGCTGCCACACTGATCTTACTTTGTACACAACCTTTGGAGGTTTCTATGTTTGGTCATGTTCCTTGGCTTCTGACTCTACCTTCAATTGCAATTATTGGCAGGGAGGTAATAAATTTTCTAGCCTCGTTGATATTTCTTATATTTTCTTTAATAACCAGGGTATCGTCCCCACTCGTTTGCATTTTAATTATGATCCGCGCCCACTAATGCTCGAGGTTTTTTTTTTTTTTTTTTTTTTTGGGGGGGGGCTGGTGTATGAGTGTTGGTATGCGCTCCTTGATTAGACTCTATCGGTAGCTACTTACTCTCTTGTTTGTATGATATCAACCATTTTGATCAATATTAAGAAAAATTTAGAGTTTTCTCTCCCTACTACTTTCTAGAACATCTTCAACTAATACTTTTAAGGGTTGTTTGGAGCGCTGAATGAGTTATAATAGTCTGTGGAATTATATAATTTGTGTTTAGGATGTAGAGTTATTTAGTCTGGGTTATAATAGTTTGTGTTTAAGGTGCAGAGTACTCCACATACTATTATAACTCAGACTATATTATAAACCAGGCTCCAAACAGCCCCTTAGTTTTTTTTTTCTTTTTTTTTTTTAAAAAAAAAACTAATTCTTTAAGATTATATGTTTTTGGTTAAACCTTCACATTGTGAATGGCTTCTTTAATTATCAGTGTGCCCCTTATATACATCAGATATGGCACACGTTGATATTGTGCCTGCTTTTCTTTTTCTTTTCTTTTCCTCTCTCTTTCTTTGTTCTTGCTTTTGTGTATTTGATTCATCTATGAATTCATAACTGATATCTTATAGACCGTTTTGCAATTTATTTGTAGATAACCATGTCTGCAGTTAGAGAATGGGCTGCTTCCCAGAATAGCAAGCTTTTAGAGGTTGGTTTTTTCTATATACCAAAAACGAATTCAGTTTGTTAGAATTGATGAAGCTTTTAATCCGAACTTAATACGCTGAGAAACAGGCTGTGGCCGTAAATAACTTGGGGAAGTGGAAAACAGCGACACAGATGATTGCGCTAACCACCCTTCTAGCTAGCCGAGACAGCAGGTTCATTTTCTCTCTGTTTTTCTTCATCAACCATCTTTCACACCTTTGACAACATAAGAAACTTACTTTTATTACGACCTTACTTGAACGTGATCTGTTCTAAAGGTTTTTAGTCTTGAATTTTTCTTGAATGTATATTACCAAAAACAATAACATTATAGAACAGGCTCTTCTATATCTGCAAAGCTAATTGTTTCATTTTTTTCTTTTTCTTTTTGTTAGTCTTGGAGGATCTGGAATTGTAGTAGCAACTGGTGTGGTCTTGTTGTACATATCAGCTTGGCTTGCTGTGTGGTCACTATTTGTTTATTCCCGCAAGATCTCGAAAGTTTTACTTCGCTAGCAAGACCCGACCCGACCCGACATTTCAATTTGCTTCGTTTTGTTGGACCACACATGCAACAGCTAGGTTATCTCATGGCCATAATTGATTGATTGCTTGATCTGTTGGTTGGTGGTGCCCAAATTTAGAGATCGTTGAAGAAATTTTCTCAAGTGACTTGCAGACTGTGGAGGGTTTCTAAGAAGACAGCAGCCATAGTTTCAGACCTGCAGAAGCTGGAATTTTGGAATGAGGCCTGGATGTAACTATAATTTTACTAATTACTTAAAAAAGAAATTATAAAGTGGCACTTTATCTCATGCTCATTGATATTTAAATTCAATCTCTTGAGTCTTCTTGTCAATGCTGAGATAAACCTGACATTTTTCAGGGGTGCTGAGTTTTCAAGTTTTGTAGATATTTTTTTTCTTTTACATTTTTTAGATGAAATTTATTGGAACTGATGTAGTGTTATTATTATTATTATTTTTATTTATTTGGAAGATATATCTAATTGAAAAAGGCTGTTACGTCCCTCCAACATAAAAGATAGGGAAAATTGCATTTTTTACTCCTAAATTTATCTAAGTTGTTTCAATTCTTATTATAAACTTTTAATTTCATCAAATTGGACTCTAAACTTAGACAAGTGTTGCAATTTTTACTCTCTATTCAATTTTTGTCAATTTACTCACTAATTTTAACAAAAAGCAATGTGAAAATTCTTATAAACTCACTAGTTTTAATAAAATTAAGTTTGAGCAATGCACAAATTAATTATTGTATAATCTTGTCAAAATTTACCAATTTCAAAAAAAATTTAACTATGTTATTTTTTTTTGAAATTTTATCAATTTTGTACAATACTTTTTTTTTTTTTTAACGATTTTTAAAATGAAAATTTATCATAGGGTTAAAATTACAACATTTTAAAAGTTTAGGATTAAGATTGCAATACTTATCTAAGTTTAGTTTGGGATGCAATTTGATGAAATTGAAAATTTACAGTAAAAATTGATACAACAAAGTAAGTTTAGAAGTAAAAGTTAATTTTTTTCCCTAAAAAATCAAGCTGCTTGGAAATATTTTTTACAGAAACAAATTTTTTTGTTTGATTTAATTATGGCTTGAATGGCTGGGCAACTTTTTTCATTCTCAAATGAGAACTTTTGAAAATAGTCAACCAAGAAGTAATTGACATATACTCTCGACCAAAAGGTCAAAAATTCGAATCCCCTCATCTTTAGATGTTGTTGAACTAAAAAAAAACTTTTGCAAATAATCATGTTGTTCACCATAAACTTTTAATTTCATCCAATTAAACCATATAACTATAGACTTAGGTAAGTATTGTAATTTTTACCTTCTATTAATTTTTGCTAAATCACACAATAATTTTAACAAATGTTAAACTAAAAAAAAGATGTAAAATCTCTAAGAACTCATTAATTTTATGCAAAATTTTAATATTGATGGAAATCAAATTTTGCACAAAATTACATCTAATATTAAATTATAAAAAGTATGTTTGCAAATAATCACATTCACCATATCACTGTTTATGTTTCTTATCTAATAGTTTTTTTCATTGAAATATTATTGGTTTCATATTACACTAGTGTTATCCATGGGAGGCATAAGAGAATACTTTTATTTGCGATGTTTCAAGCAAAAACTTACTAGAAAATAAAAGTTGCAACACTTATTTAAATTTAAGACAAACATTACAATACTTTTTTAAGTTCAAGATAAAAATTACAAAAAAATTTCCAAGTTTAAGATTAAAAAAACAATTATAACACTTGTACAAATTTAAGGTAAAACATCTATACTTTTCTAAGTTCAAGATAAAAATTGCAAAAAAAATTTCAGGTTTAAGATTAGAAAAAATATATAACACTTGTACAAATTTAAGGTGCAATTTGATAAAATTAAAAATTCAAGATAAAAAATAACACACCTAGCCAAATTCAAAGGTAAAAATAGATTTTTTTCTCAAATGTTAATTGCACCAAAAATATATACTTTTTGCAATACACTGAAATACATATACATATATTTTTAAAATAAGGGGGTAGATGGTTTGATTTAGTTTCATTTTTGTCAAAACTAAAAACTGAACCGAACCATTCAATTTGCAACAAATGCAAACCAAACGGTTCAAATGAAACCAAATTTGGTTGGATTTAGATTGATTCAATTTGGTTTTTCAATAATCCATCTTAAACATAGGACCAAACAAGGTACAATGATCTCAAATGCTCCTTCGTTTGTGAAGTGTTACACAAGTAGTAGAACATGTTTGAGAGTTATTTTAAAATAGTTAAAATCACCATTATTATGTTGAAAATTAAACATGTCTTTAATCATTCAAAATCAATTTAATGTTTGATTTTCTACTTTTAAATGCGATTTTCATACCATAAAATTTAATTTTGAATAATTAATAACATGTTTCGGAGTGATTTTGAATACGAAAACAGTGATTTTAACTATTTCAAAATCAATCCCAAACATGCCCGTAATCTTATTACAAGAAGCAACGTCGCACATGCACAGCACAGTGTTCAGTAACCATTGCCATGGGGACCCTCTGCAGCTGTGGCTTTCACAAACGGCTCTGCACAGGAAAAGAAAAGAAAAAACGATATAATGGCAGATCTATAATGTCAATCAATTCACGAGCAGCATGTAAACTTTTTTCATTCTCATGATTCAAATTTTCAATAATTTTTGTGACACATTAGCTTTAGAAAAATTTCACTCATTCACGTGATAGCTGATGGATCTAAGATAGTGAGATGTTTCTCCAATCATGACTTCCATGACTGAATTTAACCCAAGAAGTACATTGCCAAACAAAATTTCCACGTAGCCTCTAAAGTTATAAGATCTAGAGCTACCCCTATATATAATATAAATGTTATTCATGAATTTATATCTTGGAATAACACAGAGAATTACCAAGAACCGCTTCTTATAGCTATCCACATGCTCCCGTGGTTCGCCCTTTGTTTGTCGGTACCCCTCAATCTTGTTCATCTCCTAAGAAACAGAAAATGAATCTGAGATTATAGAAGCTCCCTGTTACAACCCCAGTCTCAAGACATACAACTAACCTCGTGACATTCCATATATAGAGAAAATTACTGAATGTGGCTGCACATTGTAGGTGTCACCCTCTAAATCACCCATATATAGATAGCAATTTAAAGCTTGGTGTGCCAAATAGGAGTGCAAAAGAAAAGTGACAAAACGGCCCAAACTGATTCAGTTTGGATTTAGTACTAGTCAGGTGATTTATTTATACTTTTAAGATCCCGTTTGCTAATCATTTTGTTTTTAGTTTTCTGTTTTTGAAAATTAAACTTATAAACATTATTTTCACCTATAACTTTCTTACTTCATTACCTACTTTTTAAAAACATTTTAAAAAACCAAGCAAATTTTTTAAAACAAAAAAAAAAAAAAGTAGTTTTTAAAAACTTGATTTTGTTTTTGAATTCTGCCTTAGAATTCAAATGTGTTTTTAAGGGAGATGAAAAACTTACCAAAAACTTGTGAGGAAACAAGCATAGTTTTCTAAAGCAAAAAACAAAAACAAAAAAATTATCAAACAGGGCCTAAATAATTAATTTTGGTGTCGGTGCTGACCAAAAACTGATCCGAACCCACTTACAACAGTGCTAAAGTGCCATGATCTTTGCTTTCTTCCAGTCTGGTCTAATTCCAAAGCAAAAGGTGTTCGGTTACTATTCATTTTACCAGAACTGATGAGATCAATATATCAAAATCATCATTTATTCCCACTCCATAGCTCTTGATTCCATCACTCATAGTCTTATGATTGATGAAGAGTGAACTCTAGGATTATTTTGAAGATCAGAAAGAGATCTTTTCAGTACCTCAATCCAAGCTGCCAGTTTTGGCCTGCCAGCAGTGATGTCATACGTCTTTACTTCCAGTAAGAACGGCTGAAACCTTTCGATAAAGGGAGCATAAGCTATATCCACCTGAGAGTGAAGCAAAATTGTACAATATATGATTTATGGTATAAGATCCATCAATGATTTCGTAAATGGAAGGGTTTTAAATTAATTTTAAGATATATGGTAAAAATATCAACAAATTTTAAAAAATTGTAAAAAAAAAAATAATATCAACATAAATTTTAATAAAGATTTTTAGCTCATTTAAAAAGCGTAAAAAACTTATTTATTTATTTAAACAATTTATATGAGCTTTTTTCTAACTGCTATAGTTTTTATAGAAATATCTGTCAACATTGACATTACATTGGTATTTCCACCATCTCTATAAAATTTCCATCAACATTGATATCAACAGCCGATAAACTACCAAGTTTCAAAAAAAAAAACATCCGATAAACTACCGTGCAAAGTGAAAGTTGTTGCGTACCAAACTAAACTGGCCTAGAAAAAATGGGCCATCGTCATATTTCGAAAGAGCTGATTCAACGTAGTCAAACGCCACATCTGAGAAAAGATATATAATTTGAATGATTCAACTTGGTTTTCCTGTCAAAAACAACGACATGGAAAAGGAAGAAAAAGCTGCTACTATCTCACCAGCTTCATTTCCATCTCCTTTAAATGAAGAAACCACAGAGCCCCTGAAAGAGTCAACGTAGTTTATCAACTCTTCAGCAAACTCTCTCTTTCCCGGATCCTATATATCCAGATTATGATGTTTTAGTGCTAATGGGCATTTAACTCGAGCTTATGAGACATTTAAAATTAAAAAAAAATCTCTTTCCTGTATACTTTTTTTTTATGATCAATCTTTCCTGGATACTTACATCAGGAAATAATGAAGGCCCCTCAAAATTGCTGTCAACATATTTAATTAAGTCGAGACTCTCTCCTTTGACTTCATTATTATGTTCAAGAGCCGGTACCTGTGCTGATACTCAGAAGTCAAAAAAGGCAAAGAGGAAATCGACAACAGCTTAACTGTATTTAACAATGGCCATCCCCAGACATCGATTGCAGAGATCAGTTCAGTGACCACTTTTCTTTTCTTTTTTTCAGCTTAAGTTTTGTGTCACTAACTTCTCTCTCGCTTTTCCTTAAATTGAAACACCTCATTAGAGCAAGAGCAGAGAAGAAAGGAGGGGCGAAGGCAATATAAAAGAATTATGATTTTGAAGTTCTCTCTAATATCCCCTTAACTATATAAATATAAAAGGTTGGATGTAAAAATTTGCTCGTCTTTGAAAATTTCTAGCTCCACCCCTATCACCATCAAAGTGACTTAACTAGGCATCAAAATGGTGTCAAGTTGAATCAACCTTGACTCTTTCTTCTTCACAGGTAAATGAAACTTAATTGTTGTTATTTGACTACCATAATTATAATTCATATATACTGAAAAATCTTTACCTTGTTAGGCGGGTAAACTTTTTCCTTGTACCAAGATGGCCTATCTTGTAGATTTATTGGAACCAATTGTATCTTATTCTGCAAACCCTGCTCCAAAACAATATTATGAACTTATGATTAATGTCAGGGAGAGCAACGTTGATCTTCCAAACGCATCAAAAGAAACAATAACTTGACATGAAACTGAACAAAACATCCTTAACCAGTGGAAGTTATTTGGCGAGTGAGAGAAATAACCTTACAGTTCCGAGTAATCCACACACGTTGCGCATAAGGGCATGTATAAGATATATAAAGCCTACAATTGTTGAAGACAATAGTAGCATTGTCAGCATCACAAAGACATTCAAACGAAGCATAAAATTGGCGTTAGTATAAAACAAGGAATTTGCACATGATAAAATGAATTTTAAGAATATATATATCAAGTATTAACTTAAGTTTCTGATTTGGTGATAGTTAAACACAATATATGATATCAAGATAGGATCTCCTGAGTTCGAAGCACAATGTCATTTCATCCCCAGTTGATGTTAATGTTTACGTGTTGAGGTTCACATTCACAAATTAAATTAACATCCGAGCAAATGTTAAAAGAATATATTAAAAAAAATTAAAATACCACGGTCTATCAACTTGAGCTTCTGGTTTAGTGGGTGCATAAATTACAGTGGATGGGGTAGGTGAAAATTAAACCAACCTCGTCGTTCCATCAAAGACAGGAGGTGGTTCAGAAGCCGAAGTGAGGGCTGGAGGAAGAACTTCCTGAACAGCTCTTTCACACACAAAACAAAAAGTGAAAACACAGACAGAAAATTTAAAACAAATCACTAATACAAATTGAACCTCAATTGCTTTCAATATAACTTCGCTGTGCAGACATCGTTCGAAACGATACATCAATAAGAACATTGAAGTTTCAAAAATACAAACAGAAGTAATTTCGCAAAAATTATCTGAAACTTCCTCCATAATCCTTAAAAAAGACTATTCAACTCAAAATTTTACTTCTCACAATTTCATAACAGACGATTTCATTAAATTTCTTATGCCTTCCAACATTCGATTGCACTGCATCTATAATCGAAGAAATGTATAGTTGAAAGAAAAATCATTCGGTTTAATAGCATAAAAGAAATAAATAACCTAAACTTTAAGCTCGTTACTCCTCTCTCGCAGAAGAATCAGAAACAATTTCATTAGTCTCTCTTCTATTCCTCCATTCTCTCATCCAGCATAGCAAGAAAAGGACGAAAGTAACATACTCAGCAGCCATTTTCACAGCGATTACAGGTCTGGCTCGTCTTCCAAATGCTTGTTTTTGAAGCTTAAGAGGAGAAAGATTGGTGGTCGAGAATCTTAATCTCCTGGTTGAAAAGGGAAAGCAAGAAACTGAAATTTCGGAGCAAGAAGAGAGCTGTGAGAAGCCGATGGTGCTGCTAAGTGTCGAAGTCGCCATGATCATGAAATGAATTGCATAATGTTATGTATCAATTACCTCTAGCTTCCTGTGTGTTTGGGAGGTTCTGGATGGGTGATTGTGATTAGCATTGCTAGATTTGTTTTATTTTATTTTGCTTAAATTATCAAAAATACCCTGAACTACGAGGTTAGTTTTAATTATACTCCTTAACTTTGAAAAGTTTCATTTTAATTTTTGAACTTTAAAGTTTGTTTCAAAATAATCTTTGAAGGCTTTTTTTCGTTAAATTCATGAACGGAAAATGATATTTTTGCATTTGTATTGTTGCTTATGTGAACATATTTGAACATATAAGTTGAAAAAACAATCAAAACATATGCAAATACGTCCTTTTTCATCCATAAATTTAACGGAAAAAACTTTCAAGGGTTGTTTTAAAACAAACTTCAAAGTTCAAAGGTTAAAATGAAACTTTTCAAAGCTCAGGGGTATAATTGAAATCAACCCCATAGTTCAGGGGTATTTTTTATAATTTAACCTTTTTTTTTAATTCAACAAGGTGAATATGATATATGTATGTAGTTCAATTTCAATCCATGTACTTTCGATTAAAAGTAGTCCATAACGTTAGTTTGGAGTTAATCTTTATCGAAATTAGTTAAATAATAATAATAATTTTTATGCAAGAAAAAACATAATTATGAACATATTTTCAAAGTTTATAGAATGAAGACTAATAGAGACTATTTTTTTATTAAAAAAAATTAATAATAAACTAATAATAGAGACCAATTGTAAGTTTTATTGAAAGTACAAGAACTAAAATGAAATGAAACTCAAAATACAGTGACCAAAATGGTATTTTAACCTATAATTTTAATTCAACAACATGTGGGGATGAAAAATCAAACCTATAATCCTTTAGTTGATGATGTGTGCCCTGAATAGTTTATTGCATCTAATAGAATATATTTTAGAGTATATTAAATTTAGTCCCAAACTTTTTAGAATTGTATGTCATGGGATAAATTTTATCTATTTAAATTCTATTTTGATTATATTTTTTTTCCTTTTAATATTTATTATGTTGTTTAGTACAAAAGAGTGAAAAATAGAAAGAAAAATGAAACTACAAACAAAAATAGAGTGGGAAGAATAATCCTCCATGAGAGCTCAAACTGTTCATGAAGGACACTCTTCGATCCAAACTAAAGAAAAGCTCGCCGAGCCTAGTGTGGTTGAGCAAGAACATGCATATGAGTTTATGAGGACTCTTCAACCCAAATTTGTTTTCGTTTTTTTTAGTTTAAACGAGAGAATAAGGGTAGAGATTTCAACATATAACTAGTTATTAATGTCTTAATCAATTAAAATTATGTTAGATTAAAAAAAAAAAGGAGTTGAGTTTCTTTTTTATTTCAACAATTGGATGGTTATTGATGTCTAATCACTAAGTTATGTTTGGATTTGTAAAAAAAAAAAAAAAAGTCAACTTAGAATCCCTAAATTTTGCATTAATATTTTACAGTTTCTAATTAGATACATCAACTTTCAATGTTGTATCTAGTTGGTAAATACATATTAGACACAAATTAAAAAGACACAATTCTAAAAAATTAAAACAATTTGTCATTTACAAAGACAAATTGTGTGTTTGACTTGCTATTTAAAAGGAACAAAATTTTACAATCTGGTTTAAAATTGATATATTTTCTAATTGAATGCTCATCCTCAAACATCCATTAAAAAGAAATCAAAGCAAGGGAAGTCATATTGCATGCATTTTTTTTTAAACCTCCGAAGTACATACTAATTATCACTAAACTATGCTCATTTCATTTTGGCCATATTACATACAATTTATTTATAAAAATATGGTTCCATCATGCTTCTTTAAGAGATTGTTATAAATTCACATATTTATTTTAGTACAACAAATATGGATGAGATGTCAAAGGGTAATACATGTCATTTTCAACTATGTTTCTCTTTTTAAATCATTTTAAAATGTTGCCAATGATTTGTTTTGTTATTTCTTTTCAAAAGGAAGTTGGGTAGAAACATTTGAACTTTTTTTTTTTTTACTTGGGAGACAATTTTGATGAGATGCAAATCACCACATAATTTAGAGATAGAATACTCCTCATCAGCATTATCTCTCTCTCTAAACTATTGACACAAATGTCAATAAGGAGACTTCTTAGAGAATAAGAGTGCTATACATTAACAAGGAAAACACAAAATGAAAGGGAAAAAAAAGGTAAAGAGGGAAAGGGAAAAGAAAAGGGTTATGTTTCCAAATCTCTCTTCTTTTGAACACCAAAAAAAAAAAAAAAAAAAAAAAAAAAAAAAAAAAAAAAAAAAAAAAAACATTTTGCAATACAAATGAAGAAAAAATGGAGGTAGGTGGGTGTTGTAAGCATAAAGATGATGATGCTAAGGCTTCACAAACTATGATCTAGCGAGGATACCAGAACCTCCTCTGATTGAAAGCATCGGTCCATGACTCGGGCTGCGACTAATCAGATGCGAATCGAGGAACAAAACTACAACAGTGATGTCGTCATGAAAATGTCTTCTTACCCCGCGGTCAATCTTCTTCAAGTCTGTGTATCTCATCTCTCTTTTTTTTGCAGCTTCATGAAGAGCAGCTTTAACAAGTTTCCTTGCAATCCCCTGAACAAGTCAGTCATGAAAAGAGCATAAAAATCTTTTTTTTTTTCTTCACAATAACAGAAAGTATTGGCATATTCTAATTCTAAACTCTCCCTCCTTTTTCTTCTCTCTCTTTTTTTTCTTTTTGTTAATTAAAAAAAATGAGCTTTCATTGAGAAATGTGAAAGAATGAACATTAGAGTCATCTTCTAAGACAAGAGAAAGGAAGGGTATATTCTAACTTTGAACTCTCTCTCTTGGGATGGGTTGAAAGATTTTAAACCAACTTTCTAAAGAGAAATGAAATTTACAAAAGGGAGGAAGGCAAAATTATTTGCAATGAAGAAGAAAGGAAGAATTACTCAACAGATTACAACAAGAAACTCAAAAGGAGGCATTAGAGTGAGCATCAGACCAAACTTCCTCTCAAAATCTATCCCCTGCCCTGTTACCTCTAAAATGTTGTCAGACAAAATTTACATTACTATTGATTATATCCAAGTTTTGATAAACATAATTCTTCATGAATCATAGAACATCTATTTCTATAAATAGGTAGTTGCCGTTGCAGGCACCCCAAAAATCAATTTCAATTTTTTAGGAGGACAAAACTTCAGCCATCCATAAACATATTGCTCTGATAGCTTGCCAATGGCAAGAAATCCTTCACACAGAAGAGGTAGTACTCTAAGCAAACAGAAGAGCCTAGCAAAGATAGAGCAAAAGAGAAGAAAAATTAAGTTAAGCAGAAATCATACATTACGTGGACAACTATGGACGATGTCGACAGCTTCCTGATTGCTTATATACTCCCAAAGACCATCTGAAGCAAATATAAGAAACTGATCCTCTGGGTACAGTTTCTGCACTACGATAGCAGGCTCGGCTTTAAGTATTGGCTTGTGGAATGGTTCTGGTAATCTGAACTTCGGCAAAAGAGGCTCACGGTTGAACTCGGTTTTCTTCAGATAAGCATCACCAAGGGATCTTGAGACCTACACATGAGCAGCTACATCAGCAGAGTGATAATTTCTAGTTCATAACTAACTATTCAGCTACATTGAACCAATTTTATTGGAGATTTTAGTCCCATGTGCTAGAAAATAGTTTTTTTCCTCAAATTGGAAAATAACAGGCTCTATCCGAAAATTTAAGCACGGTGAAATTGGAAAATATCAAAGAAGACAAGGGTTCAAGAACAAACCTGTATAACACCCTTCACACGCCACACCTTGTGCTTTAACACCACGATCTGTGGATCATTGGGATGCAACGAGTGCAACTCCTCTCTCACAGATTCAATACTTGCATTGTGCTCAGACGACAATTGGATAGCTTTAACCTCTTTATGAGTTTTTTCAAATCTTCCCAACACCACTCTAGAATCTCCAGCATTTGCAATATACAGTAATCCACAACATATTATGCCTACCAAACAGCATGAACCAACCGAAGCAATTTGCGGCTTAATAAGCCATTGTTTCTTTACAAGAGACAAAAATTCCTCCTCTGTCTCCAAGAATGCTTTGTTAATAATTTCAGCTGATACTCCCTGATTTTCTGGAATCAATTCTGCACCATGAAAAGCTGTCAAGTGTAAACATTCCCATTAGCTATATAATAAAAATTGGTAAGAGACCACAAGCACTCGCAAGTCACAACCAGGTTCCAGGAAAGACCAATATAGATCTTTCCTTCCATCATTTGCTTTGGGCTTCAAAAATTAGACTAATTTCAAGTACGATCTTGAAATTTTATGTACAAGAACATACTTCCCAAACATAACTACTTCTACATGCACTCATTAAAAGGAGGATATCAAATTTTTTTACAGTTTAGATAATGCACTTGCTTCAAGATCGGCATTGCAGATTCTCAAAACTTTTGACAAGTTACCAATTTTGGAATTGAAAGAATATTGTCACTTTCCTTAAATCGGCATTAGAAAATTCAGCATATTGTCGAAGGCAAGGTACTTTCCATCCAACCAAAATGCTGAGGTCCACAAATCATCTTGTTCTATTTAATTCATTTTCACATAAAAGACTAAAATTCCATAGGATGCACAATGGTTCCTCTCACTCACATGCCACTCGAGCACGGTAAACATCCCTTTCCACTTAATGGTTCCTTGTATGTTTTTAGCGCAAATGCGCAATCTCATATCCTTCGACTGAGACAATCAAATTCTTGTCTAATCCATCTTCTAGGACAATGCCCAGTAATATTAATGTCTCAAGATTGTGTTCCATTTACCTTGACTAAAAGAAGAAATAAAAATGATCGTTGGGGAGAATTTGGGATGACTTTTGGAAGGGTAAAAAGTCCATTTAGCCCAAAAACACTTACCAAAATTCTCATAATGTTTGGTTCGGTAAGCCAAAGCAATTATGAAAGTTTTAAAAACACTTTAGTAGTGCTTCTACCAAGAATGCATTGACACATTTTTCAAAAGTCATCACAAACTCACCATTAGAGAACGAACTTAAATGTTGATCTAAGGAGAACAATCACATGATATGCACACAAAAGGCGCAAACTACCTCGAAGAGGGAGAAGTAGAAGAGATATTTAGCATATGTAGATGTAAAACTTACTCTTCATATTATTGAACAGACGATCATTTATGAATTCTGCAGCTTCAGGACCTCCGTGGCCATCATAGATTCCAACAAACGTTCCAACAGGACCCGATTCAAATGAGCTCAGTGGCCCTGACTCAAGTTGACTGCGATCTTCCAACAAATTATTTGCCTGAATAACTGCCATCGAGAATTCTCCATTAATATGGCGGCCAGAATCCTTGTACCACAACAGCCCGTCAACCCGACCACTTGCATCCCCACCTCTACTAGAATTTTCGCCTCCAACAGAAGGTTTCCAGCAGGGTGATACAATCTTCATCAAAGTTTCAGACACCATCCCTTACATATTCTCACCCAAATGATCCAGCATTAAAAACCATTCTTCAAAACGGACCGGATGGATAGTATTAAAACCAGAAGTTCTCTTTGTTTCGCTCACAAATATACGAATTGAAATAACAAGTTTCAGATATCAGAAAACCATTGATCAAAGCAGACACCATTAATCTTTCAATGAAACATTGAGTTTCTTGATGGCTATACGTAGAAACTGCAAACATAAGAGTCACAATAAATAAAAAGGACAGTTCAAAATCGATACACATAAACATATAGAAAAGTATCTAATCATAAATCAGCCAAAAGAACTAAAAAGCGATCACCATCTTTACAAAATTTAACCTGGGAACGATAAAGAATACAAAGAGACCAATAACAAGTAAAAGAAGTTGCTATTACAAACCTTGAGCACAGATTGCCGATAGATTTTGCAAGCCCTTTTCTGCAAAACTGTTCAATTAAAAACTGTTCAATTATAGACTGAGAAACGCAATATAAGATGAAAATGAAAAAAGGAAATCGAGTAAAAAGAATTTGGGGTGTTACTGTTCTGACAGAAGAAAAAAAAACTGTCAGAACGTTGAAACGGGTAGATCTGGAAAGAGAGAATTCCTGATGTTTAATTGGCCCTCCTCCTCCTCGGGGTTTCTTCCTTTTCTTTTCTTTTCTTTTTTTTTTTTTGTAACTTTTTTCTGTTTCTTTGAGCCAAAGAAACAGATGGATCACTCTCCAACAACAGAATCCCTTGGTTTGGGAACAATTTAATAAACGAAAACAAAGAAGCCCTCGCTTTCTAAGGGCTCTTTTTTGGCTTATTAAATTAAATTTGGCACTTTTCATTTTTGGTTTTCTAATTTATTGCCTGGACTCTTGACTTTGACCTTCAACGAACCCGCCATTTCAGGCTACTTTTGCTCACCCTCTTTCCTAATTGGCAGAAGAGAAAAAATAGCAAAAACCCTAAAATATATGAATCGATGTAATAATTCAAAAAAAGTAAAGACAAAAAGTTCCTCCTGATCACTTTCTCGGGAAACTGATGAGTAAATTTTCCGGGAAAATTAGGAGAGATGAATTGAAAAGCAGAGGAATAGGAAATGAAAACCCTTCAAATCAAATTCAAAAGTAAAACTGACCTAATCGAATCGTTTGCCTTCTCTTCGCTGGTAAAATGAGCTCTCGATTCTTTCAGAAAGGCACTGATCTGACACCAACATTTGGGCTTCGAATATTCAGAAGTTCCATTTCGCATATTTTCTTCCATTTTCATTTTTCAGCTGGCTTACTTTTTGATGCGCGCTCGAACGGACGTTCGTTTTGAGATATTCCATTCCACATGAACGGCCGTGTTTTCCTTTCTCTAAAAAAAATAATAAATGCTAAATTATAAAAAATGCACTAACTTTGTACTTTATTTAAAAAATATTCTTGAACGTTTTAAAATTTCATTAATATTCTTAAACTTTAAAAAAAAAATACAAATTAAATATCTTTTTCGTTAGTTTTGGATAAAAATCGATAATATTTTATTTTAAAAATACCCCTAAATTTTTAAAAAAATTCATTAATATCCTTAAACTTTCAAAAAAAAAGTTAAAAAAACACTCATACCGTTAATAAATGGACATAAATCTTTAGTACTTCATTTTAAAAATACCCTTGAACTTTCAAAAGTTGCATTAATACCATTAGCTTTTAAAAAATGTCATTGCCACTAGTATATGGACGAAAACTATTTATCTACACTCAATTACTTTCCTTTATATTTCCTTTCTCTCATGATTTGCTTCAATCTATGGTCTAGTATTTTTTTTTATTTTTCCTTTTTTTTTTAATAACATTCTTACTATCTTCTTCTATTTTTCAATCTCCCTTATTTCTCCTATCTTCTTAAATATTAGAACTTTAAATAAACGGAATAAGCTCTCTCATTTCTAAGCATGCTCAAACATAAATATAAGAAATTTCAACACCCAAATAGTCAATGTCTTTGAAGTTATCTTGAGTTGAAAAGTAACAAATTTGAAAACAACTCATATAGATACTCTTATTTTTCCTCCATTTGTCCAATTCTCAATCATGAGAACCTTCTTAACTGACCACAATAAATAAACTAATGTGAACTGCAAAAATGATTAATAAAATATTTATCCGCTACAAATTTGATAATGCATATATTTTCTTTTTTTTTTCCTCCCACTAGATGTCCTCAAAATCATGACCTAAATTCTCAACATGTCTCTCTTTTTGTGTATTAAACTAAAACATACTAACTCAAATTACTAAGTACAACCTTGTTAAAGCATTTAAGTCCTAAGATCCCTTGGTGGTTCAATTATTCTAATTTCTTCTTGATATAGTCTATATACCTTGATTGAATGGGTAGTTTTAGAGATTAGAAAATGAAAGAAGAGAGTAAGAGGGTATTGAATAAAGGAAAAACAAAAAAAGAGAAAAAACATATAAGTGTTAGGCCATAAATTGAAGAAAACCAGGAGAGATAGGAAATAAAAAAGGGAGCTAATGGGGTGTAGATAAACGATTTTCGTCCATATACTAATGGTAAAGACATTTTTTAACTTTTTTTTTTAAGGTTAAGGGTATTCATGCAACTTCTGAAAGTTTAGGGATATTTTTAAAACAAGATACTAATGATTTGTGTCTATTTATTAACGGCAAGGGTATTTTTGAACTTTTTTTTGAAAGTTTAAGGTTATTAATGAAATTTTTTGAAAGTTTAAGGGTATTTTTGAAACAAAATACTAACGGTTTCCATCTAAAACTAACAGTAAGGATATTTTTGAACTTTTTTGAAAGTTTAAGGATATTTTTTTATACAAAGTACAAATTTCAGGGGTATTTTTTATAATTTAGCCAAAATAAATAAATGAAGTTAAATTATAAATTTAGGGTGAGTTTAAGCACTTTCTTAAAACATATTTAAAATAATAATAATAATCAAAGTAGTTTTATTTGCCTCTATTTTATTAATAACTTGTTTTGTTTTGAATGACTTCTCAAGTGTAAAGCACTTTTTTAACACCTAGACTTATTTAAGAATGACTTTCTAAAGGGTTGTTTGGGACATGAGTTATAATAATTTATGGAATACTTTACACCTCAAACACAGACTATTATAATTCATACTAAATAACTCTACATCATAAACACAAATTATATAACTCTACAAACTATTATAACCCCGCATACTATTATAACTCACTTAGTGTCTCAAACAACCATTTGGGGCTGTTTGGGGCACTGAGTGAGTTATAATAACATGGGTTATAATAGTATGTGAAATAATATAATATTGTTTAAAATGCAGAGTTGTTTAGTCTTGGGTTATAATAGTTTGCGCTTGGGGTGCAGAGTACTCTACAGGTTATTATAACACATGTTATTATAACTCTTGCCCCAAACAGCCCCTAAATGTTTAAAAATACTTTTTTTGCACTTGTGATTCTACACAGACCTTTAAAAATATATTTTTAAGCACTTGAAAATACATTATAAACCGACATTAGGAGTCACCTTTTTTTTTTTTTAGTACAACAAATGTGAGGTATATAGATTTTTACCTTAAAAGTGAAGAATCAAATTTTCGAAGTGTTTGTTTTTTTTTTAAATGCTTATATATCAATTTGATTTTTTTAATTGATTTTTATTTATTACTAAACATCAAAAATTATAGGGAAAAAGCTTTTTAGTCATTTAAAATCACATGTGTTGTGTGTGCGCGTGTGGATATATATATTATGTACAAGATCGACAATTGAATAATTTTTTTAAAATTCACAAGTTCCAACCAAAATTGAACTCTAAGGTCAATTTTCTTTGAATCTTCATTAATTTTACTCTAGCTATATGTTTTGTTTTCATTAAATGAACATGATAATATTTTTGTTGATGTCTTTTCACATAAAAGCCTATTCGATAGAAAATTTTACTATACTTTATTTAAGTTTAAGGTTAAAATTGCAACATTTATTAAGGTTTAAGATACAATTCGATGAAATAAAAAGTTTGTGGTGAAAACTAATATACTCTACCAAGTTCATAGTTGAAGTTGATATTTTTCTACAAGTTTAGGTAGGATATTTTAATTTTAACATTTTAAAGAACAATAAAATAAAATCTTCCAGTTCTAAGTTACCGATAAAAATGGCATTTAAAAATTTAAAAGTACTAGAAAACTTTTACGTGTGAGTTCATTGCACGTGTAATGTATTTTTACGTGTGAGTTCATTGTACGTGTAATGTATTTTAACATATTTTTTAATTTTAAAATTTAAACACATCATTTTCTCAAATTGTAAAACTTCATTTGAAAGTTATTTTTTTATGTTTTATTTTAAAAGTTATTTTTTGAAATTTTTGCTAATTTGAGAACTAAATACATGAGATTTTAAACACATTTTTTTTCATTTTTAAATTTTGATTAAGATTTCCAGAACATTTAATTTCACGTGATTACTTTTTATTTGATATCGTAAACGTAATTTTAATAAAAATAAAAATAATGAAAAAAAATAAATTATATCATTATTAGTTGCAAATTTAGAGTCTAAAACTATATTAATGACAAATAGGTATAAAAACAATTCTCAACTACAAGAGCTTTTAATAAAGACTAGTTTATTACCATGCGCAATGCACGTAGTGGCGAATTCAGGATTTTATGTTAGAATGGCACAAATATATATAAATATAATTTTAGATGTATTGATATATAACATTCAAATTAAGTTAATATTAAAGTTAAATTACAAAGTTTAGTATTTGAACTTTCAGGTTTGTTTCTTATTAGCTCATGTACTTTGTTTAATAGCTCATTGAACTTTCAATTTTGTATCAAATAAGTCTCTGAATTTTGAAAATTGTATAATAGGTTCTTAAACTTTCAATTTTTTGTCCAAAAGATTCATAGATTTAATTTCAATTAGGATCTATTCAACATTTTGTTTTTAAAATTCGCATATCTATTGAACACAAAATTGAACTTTAAAGTTTCATTAGACATAAAATTTAGTTTTATATCTAATAGATCAATTAATTTTTAAAAATTGTGTTGTATATGTAAAAAATCTATTAGACATAAATTGAAATTTTAGAGACCTATTAGACATTTTTAAAGTTCATATCATATTAAATACAAAATTGAAAGTTTAGGAACTTTATTAAACACTTTAAAAAGTTCATAGATCAAATAGACACATAATTTGGAGACTAAACTTGTAATTTAACCTAATATTAATTATAAAACTATAAAAAAACCATTATACAATCATCTATATAAATATATATAAGCAATGAAGGGAAACTTGAAACATTTATTGAATGGTTTTTAAAAAAAATAAAATTAAGTTTTTTTTATGTCATTGATGTTTCTAAAGTAATTTACTAAAAAAATAAACAAATATATATTTGGTGAATATATTTGTTATGCCTTTGATATATATATATATATATATTGATATATATATATATAACTAAAACTTAAAAGCCAAAAGTATCTGCCCAAAAGAAAAGAAAAAAGTCGAAGGCGGCACTTTTTTGCAAAAATAAATTTAAAACTATCAAATGAAATAGTTGTCGATCAAACTCAAGACTAGGGGTGATAGTATTAACCGAAAATCGACCAAACTGAACCGAACCAAATCGATCCAGTGGTTTGGTTCGGTTTTTTAGAAGAAAATTGGACATCTCGATTTTAATTTTTGAAAAATCGAAAAATATTGGTTCGGTTCGGTTTTCATAGAAAAAACCATTAAAAAATCGAACCGAACCGAGGTGTATACACCTAAAAAAGTAAAAAACCCTAACCCTTAATCCATTTATTTCTTTTCACTTTCAATTTTCAGTCTTCCCCTCCCTCACATTCGATCGAACTCCCAGGCTCCCAACACACGCTACGCTCCCAGCCTCCCAACACACCGCCGCTGCCATCCGCAAAGTAGCCCGCCGCACAAGCGCTTCCAGCCGCCATCCAGCACGCCTTCGCTCCCAGCAAGCAGTCGCACGCCTTCGCTCCCGCCGGCAAGCGCTTCCAGTCTCCCAGCCCGTCGAGCCGCCACTCCCGCTGGCACACGCTTCCAACCTCCCTTACCCGCCTCTTTTCATCGCCTTCTTTATTGCCTTCTCTTTCCCCCTCTGATTCTCAATCTCCCTAGATTTCTTCTCACTTATTCGCCTATCGTTCCCTCTACTTCTTCCTTCGTCGCTTCGCTCTTAGTGTTGAAAGTGGACTTAATTATCAGATTTTTGGGATTGCTGTTAACCCTGTTTTGGACTTTGATGGTGATTCCTTTGTGGATATTGGGTATTTGTTGGCTTATATTATGTATTATGTTGAATGGTTTGTTGTGAAAAATAATGCAACTGATTCGAGTTTTCCGACTAAAATTTTTGAAACTCTTCTTTTTTCTTGTTGAAACCTAAAGAACCAAAATAGAAACTAAAGTAGCAGAAATGCAAGGAATTTGCAACCAAAAAAAAAAAAAAAAAACACCGAAAATCGAACCGATGGACAACCGAACCAATGGACAACCGAACCAATGGTTTTATTCTTCATTGGACATTGGTTCGGTTCCTATCTTGCTAAAACCGAATAGATCGGTTCGGTTTTCGGTTTGGCCTAAAATCGAAAAAAATCGAACTGATATCACCCCTACTCAAGACTCCTCATAAATAAGCGTGTCCCCCGCCAACGAACTGCAAGACAATGAAATTAAACTTTGCGATCATTAGTATACATATTATAAACTTTACTTTAATTTTATTTAAAAATACAAAGAAATTTTTTTTGAGGGGGGCATGTGCCCCTCTGGATCCGTCCATGAATGCATGTTATATATATATTTGTACTTATTTTATATTATAAACAAAATTATATTCATTACAAAATCTATGTAACAAATTAATATCTACTTTCAATATATAAAAATATCATAAATTTTTTATATATTACAAATTAATAAATTTATTTTATTATTGAATATTAGTGTAATTGTAAAAAAAAAAAATGAAAGTCAATTATTATTATTATTAATAATAAAATAAGTTAAAAATTAAAAATGTATGGAATATTTCAGGTTAGTTATGATTTGTATATACATAGTTATGAATTTTTTTTTTAAATGATACCTAATTTTTTTAACAAAGAAATGATATCTAAATTAATTTATGTATTTCTAGTTTTCCATATTTTATCTTTCACTCCATCAAATTTATAATTATTTTCTTAATTATTATTAGACTATATTTTGATTTTTTAATAATTATTTTTTATCTTATTTTTTTTAAATGTAGATTTCAAATTGTTATGAAAATGAGTGGAATGGACAAATTTAAAGTTGAAGGACATGAAAAAAAGAATAAAACTTTTGATATTCAAAAAACTTTCACATTCTGTAATTAAATATAATTAGAAAAAAAATACTAATTTTATAATTAATTTATCTACATTAAGGTAGACCTTTTACTTTATAACCTTTCACATTTCTCTTTTTACTTTCTAGCTTTTCACATTTCATTCTTTCAATCACATTTCATTCTCATCTCATATTCTTAATGAATTTTAGGTTACATTTTATTGTTTTTAATATATTAATTAAGTATATATATGTATGCTTTAAAAAAAAGTTATTTTACCTAATTTGGACTTTTTTTTTTTTTTTTTTTACTTTGTTTGATTATTACAAATTCTAATAATTTTCAAGTTAACTTTTTGTTATGTACTCAACGTGTCAACCTTAATAATCATTAAATTAACTATTGATTTGATTTCATATTATAATTACAATTATAATTAAAGAAAATTATTCTAACTTCTTGGGAATGAAATAAAAAACTCTTTGTATTCCAACTTGTTAGATTTCATACAAATTCTTATTGATAAACAATTTTTAATTTATTATTGATAGTGATTTTTTAATTTATTATTGGTAATTCATTAATTAACTAATTAAATATTTATAATTAATTGAAAACTTGATGAGACATTAAGTTACACATGATTTTTTGTCTCTCGACAAAAGAAACATAAGCTTGTAATTGATCGATAAAATTTTATTTTTCAACAAATATTTTAGATACAAAAATAATACACAAATTATAAAGGAACAATAAAAAAATAGTAACAAAAAATCCAATATCCTTGATATCCACTAATTTCTCAAAATTGATTTGTTCAATGACAAATATTGAGAGACAAACACTATTATTCAACTTCATCAAAGTGGAGTTGTAACGTCATAAGCTTGAGATCCGATATATAGATTCGACATGTGCATCCCTTGCAATTTGAATATACCACCAAAACACATGCACCCTTGCAATTTTAATATAACACTAATATCTTGATATGTTTTGAAGATTGAAGAGGCTTTGAGAACAAAGAGAACAAAAATAAAGAAAGAAATGAACTCCAAGTGTTTGGTGAAGAAAATGATGAAGAAATTTCAATTTATAGTTGTAGAAGATGAGAGTTACAAAATCTTTTGAATTATATAACTTCTAAAATTCAATTATGAATTATAATTAAAGAAAGTGGTAGGAAAAACCTTTTACATTCCAACCTTTTCATAGATCACATACATTATTATTGATAATTAATTAATTATTTTACTATTATAATTAATCTTTAATGGCATATTTTGTAAATTAGTAAATTAAAGAAAGGACAAAAGTGTCCAAAATTTTTTCCAACATCCTCATTTTTTAATATAGTATAGATAAAGATGAATTATATAATTGATTAATCAATTTTTTAAAATTTATGTCAATGGCACTCTTTGAAACTATTAATTGATTATAGTAATCAAATGGTATTATGATTTCTATATTATGCAAACCAAAAAGTTATCCAAAGTTATTTTTAAAATTTAAGACTATTTTTAGATTGGTCAAACTAGAGTAATTTATTGAAAAAAATAATCAATTTATACCCTTCAATTTTGGAAGTGTATGAATTAAAATTTCAAACTAATAATTATATCAGTTTAAATCATAAACTTTTATTAAAAAAAATCAATTTAAATCCTCAAAAACACCTAAATAAATTATTATTCTCCCAAAATCCTACAAAGTAACAAGAAAAATTAATCACGTAATTCGTATTCCTAACTAAGTAGAGAAAATTAGATGAAGACATGAAGATGAAAATCCACTCATATTAGTGAAATGTCACTATTATCTATTTTATTTCAACATTTTTTTTATATTACATTGATGTCTACATTTAAAGAAGCTTTATATATGTGAAATTTATGCATTAACAAATTTAAAATAGAATCCTAGCGGAATGTCTGAATTGATTCACTTGTAAAAGTTTATAGTTTTAATTGATGTAATTAATAGTTTGGAGTTTTAAGCTACGACCTCTAAAATTTAGTGGTATAAATTATTATTTTTTCTACTTTTCTTAAACTTTATTTCAAAAAATATTGTCTAAAATATATATATATATATTTTAAAATATAAGAATGTAATTTATAAAAATAAGTCAATCATAAAGGTAAAATTTGTCTATCGTTCTTAAAAATATTTAGACTAAACGGCTAACCTTTTATTATTATTATTTTTATATGGGCTAAGTTTTGTTCTTATATTAAATATATAAATTAAAATAATATGTTTTTAATATTGAATATTAATTTCAATGGGCTTTTTATCTAATCAATAAGCCCTTGTACTTTGTTAAGAGTTGCAATTAGCCCCTTATATTAATTGGTATTAAATTACTGTTTAATTGGACTTCACATGTGTGACTCATATGTGAGTAATGAATGACAAACTTGTCAAATGGTGATTTTGTCGGTCAAGTTTCAAATATAGCTGAAGTTAAGTATCCACATTTCCACACATTGAAATTTCATAAAAGAAATACTAAATTATAAAAAATATTCCAAACTTTCGCATTTGTTTAAAAAATATTATTATTCTTTCAAAAATTGCAATATTACCCCTAACCTTTTTATGAACATATCAAACTGAGATGTTTGTTTCTCCGTGGCTATCTTCCGAACAAAATTTGATTTGATTCCCTTATATCTTTATCTTTATTAAAATTAGAGGATGCGTTTGGAATTATAAAATTAAAGTTTAGATAAAAAAAAAAGTCAAAGAACAAAGAAATCAAATTGAGCATAGCTCAACTGACATAAAGTATGTGTTAACGACCAAGAGGTCTGTGATTCGAATCTCTCACCTTTATATTGTACTAAAAAAACCAAAGAATAAATATAAGAAAAAAAATCAATTTGAGTTGTATCTAACCAAAATTTTAGAGAGAATGATAAAAAAAAAATTTAGAGAGTGAAAAATTTGATAGAGAGCCAAAATTCAAAGACAAAAATATAGTTAGAAAGATACAAAAATAAAATTTTTTTGGGAGAATGAAAAAAAAATTAACTCCAGAGAGAAAAAAGTTAGATTGAGTGACAAAAAATTCCGAGAGAAAAAAGTTAGAGAGAAGTAAAAAATAGAGAAATTGTTTTTGAAGAGATAAAAAAATGTAGAGAGAAAAAAAAAATAGAGATAAAAGAGTTAGAGAGTTAAAAGAATATTGGAGAGAAAAAAAGTGAGAAAAAAAGAAGAAAAAAAGATAGGGATAAAGAAGTGAGAGAAATGTATAAAGTTAGAGATTGACGAAAGTTAAAAGTGAGAAAAAGGGGAAAAAAGAGAGATAAAAAAGTAAGAGAAATGAATAAAGTTCGAGATTGACAACAGTTTTAGAAAGGAAAAAAAAAACTTTTCCAACAAACTTAGGACAAAATAAAGTGAAATAGGAGGGGATATTTTGGATTTGAAAAAATAGTCATTTTAAAAATAAAATTACTCACAATCACTTGATAAAAATTACTTGAAAATTACTTTTCAAGTGATTGGCTCGGATCAATTTAGGACTACATCGTCAATTTGAAAGAGAATTTTAATTTTTCACATGACAAAAGTGATTTTAAAATGACCAAAATCGCTTCCAAACATGCTTTTAGACCTTGACTCTCTGATTTATAATTATTTTCACTGAAATTTATTTAAAATAAGTTTAAAATCTCATAAATAAATTTATTCATCTCTCAAAATCCTACACAATAGTAAGAAAAATTATCATGTAGTTCTAAGTAAAGAAATAGAGAAAAATTTGAAGATGAAAAGTGACCCATATCAATAAAAGTCTGTTACTATCAATTTGATTTTAATATTTCTTTCTAATATTACATTAATTTCTATATTTACTTATGAAAAATTAAGATTTTAATCGATATAATTATTAATCAAAAGTTTAAATTGATATAAGTCTCAAAATTTAGAAGCATGTTATAATTTTTGTCCAATAAAAATAAAGATTAAACATAAACATAAACATAAAGTTTCTTTGTTTTTTTTAAAGAAAAGAAACTTCGCAGTTCGCAGTCAAATTCACAATTTGAATATTTTATTTATAAAGTAAAATTTGATATTTATCTCTATCTCTATCTTTCTTTCTTTCTTTCTTTCTTTTTTTTTTTTTGAGGAAATTTATCTTTATCTCTATCTGAAGTTTCATATATATATATATATATATATATTTTTGAAGTTCTGTACCTACCACATTAAAGGAAATATTTCAGTTTCATTTCCACACATTGAAATTTCAGGAAGAAAAAAACATACAAAATCTGATTCGTTTCACCACACCAATAGGCTTAGCTCGAGACCACCTTCCACTCACCCGTTTGAATTTCGCAACCGCTGTCGCCGGAGGATCGGACATGGCAGTTAACTCCGTTCGAGTCGCCGCCGCTCAAATGACCTCCATTAACGACCTCTCTTCCAACTTCGCCGTCTGTTCTCGCCTCGTCAAAGTATGTTAACTCACACCATTCTTATTTGTTCATATCTGACCTTCCCATACATAATCATTTAGGTCCCGTTTGATAACCATTTGGTTTTTGAAAATTAAACTTGTTTTCTCCCAATTTATCTACAATGATTTTCATCTCCATTAGGGAAGCATTTGAATTCTTAGCCAAATTCTAAAAACAAAAACAAGTTTTTGAAAACTACTTTTTTTAGTTTTCAAAGCATGGCTTGGTTTTTGAAAACATAGGTAAAAAGTAGATGACAAAACAAGTAAAACCATATGTGGAAATAATATTTATAGGCTTAATTTTTAAAAACCAAATGGTTATCAAACGGGGCCTTAATTTTTTATTTTTAAAAATGAAGTTTATAAACATCACTTTCAATTCTCTGTTTTTATGTTTTCAAAATTCAAACAAAGTTTTAAAAATTAAAATAAATAAGACTCAATTTCATAACTATTTAGTTTTTAATTTTTAATTTTTTAAATTTAGCTTATAATTTTCTCATAATTTTTCTACCACGATTTTTATATTTTTTAAGTAAATATTTGAATTTTTAGTCCTATTCCAAAAACAAATACAAGTTTTTAAAAGTTGCGTTCCGTTCGATAACCATTTAGTTTTTTGTTTTTGAAAATTGTGCTTATTTTCTCATCATTTCTCTACAATAAATTTCATATAAAACATTTAAATTCATAGTCAAATTCTAAAAACATAAAGTTTTTGATTTTTTTTTTTTTTTTTTTTGAATTTATTTATTTATTTTTACTTTTCAAAACATGGTTAGATTTTAAAAAACATGCCTATATAAAAAGTAGATAACAAAAGAAAGCACTCATATGTGGAAGTAGTATTATAAGCTTAATTTTCAAAAGCCAAATGATTATCAAACGAGGTCTAATGTTTTTTTTTTTTTTTTTTTTTTAGATAATAAAATAAAGAAACTTATAGGTAGAAGTAATGTTTATAAGTTTAATTTCTAAAAATAAAAAATCAAGTGGTTATCAAATGGAGCATAAATTTTTAAAAACTTTTTTTTTTGGGTTTTGGCTAAGAAGTCAATTTTTTTTTTTTTGAAAAAAGTTGAAAACTCTTATATAGAAATAGTGAGAAAAGAAGCACAATTTTAAAACACACAAGGTAACCTTAATTATCTGTTATATCACTGCAGTTGACAATATCTGTAAAGTTGTTTGTGAACACCTTTTATAAGAGAAACTATTCGATAAGACCGCCACAATATGACAATTTTGCACTATTGAATGTGGGAGAGAGAAATTGTAAATGTACTTTACTTTTGTATCAAATGGTTATTATGGGACATACGTATTTTTAGATTTACATCAAGTTATTAAGAGACAGCCAAATTGTGGCGACCTCATTAAATAACTTGTCATTTTGTAATTGATATAAAAAAAAATTATCAATTGAGGTCGTTAACAACCTAACTTCTGTTTGGAATGCTTGTTTGAGTTATTATATTATATAAATACGATAAAAAAAAATCAATCACCATTTGAGTTATTATGATAAAAATAGGTAGGTTTATCAAAGACTTTTTAATTAAGTTCAAATAACCTTACAACCGTCATAATTTAGCTCATCTTAATGTCTTATCAAATATTAAAAAAATGTTAAATTATGAGTTTAGTCTATGAACTTTCAAGTTTGTGTCCGATAGATTATGAACTTAAAAAAAATGTATAATAACTTCCTCAACTTTCAATTTTGTGTTTAATGGATTTGTGAATTTTAAAAATGTTAGGTCAAGGATTTGAAGTAGAGATCTTTTTATAGTTCAATAAACGCGGGGTGAAAGATTGAACTATTAACTTTTAAAATGATAATAAGTGTTTTATTTCGAATTGGCAAAATAGAAAAATATTGACAAAAAAATAAAAAAGAGAAAAATTCACAACCCTATTGAATTTGAAGGGATAACACCAATGGTATAAAATAAAAAAAAAATGAAGTGTGTAAGTACCAAATTTATTTTAAGCAATAAATTGAAATCAAACGAGAACTTTCTTATGGTTTATATATAACTATAATATTTAGTTAAAGAAGTTTTAAGAAATTAAAATTAAAAAAAAAAAAGTTGACAGGAGTATTAATTGATTGAATCCTAGTGAATTCATCCTTTAAAATACCCCCCTTTTTTTTATATTAACTTTAAAATACTCATTTATGTTAATTAAGGTATTTTTATTGAAAGAATTAAAATACTCATTTATGTTAATTAAGGTATTTTCAAAAACTTTGGCTAGTCTTCAAAGGATCCGCCCGTCATCGATATACATACAACTTTGAGTGGATATTCTGCCGCTTTCCGCTGATCGGTCGTGTCTTCTTCTTCTTCTTCTTAATCTGGACACTTTCATTATTTCTGCCGTTTTCCACTTATACTGCATTTGTCAATAGCTACAATGTTTTAAACATCTTTCATAATTGATCGGAACTTTGTCAATCAAGGATTCAAGGTAATCAACAGCCTAATTTCTGTTTGAAATGCTTGTTTTAAGTTGTGTATGGGAGTAAATTATCGTTCCTAGGAGTACAAAATCTTTGGTTACGAGGTTAATTTGCTCATCGAGATTCTACTTTGAGTTGATATTGTGCCGTTTTCCGCTGGTAGGACGTTTCTTTTTCTTATTATTATAATTTTGTCCAGTTTCTTGTATTAGTTGTTAGATGAATGCAATCTGAATCTGTGAGCTCTTGATTAGAAAGAGCGGAGGATTTGATATCTGACTGATCGATTTATCAAATAAATTTATCGTTATTCCTGTTTTGAAATGATTTTGCTTTCAGCTAAAGTTGCTAAACAAGGTAACGTGATTATTTACATATTCACAGGAAACAGTTTCAGCTGGAGCAAAACTGATATGCTTCCCAGAAGCATTTTCTTTTATGCCTGCCGAAGATAGGGAAAGTCTAAAGATTGCAGAGCCTTTAGACGGACCAATTATGAATCAATACTGCTCTTTAGCAAGGTTGTTCATAACTCTTCGGCTGTTACACCTATGTCTAAGACACGAAAAGCTAATTTATTACTTAAATTTTAATCTCTATCATCATACTAATTTTAATGCATCTTTTGGTTTGAGTTGCTTCTCTACAGAAGATATTGTGACCACACACAATTCAAATTGGTTTCAGTTCGTGGATATAGCTAGGCATAATCTGCTGTAACAAATAATGATTTCACAAACATTTTTAAAACGTCTCCTAATTTCTGTTTACTCTTGAGTTAATTTGCAGAGAATCCAGCATTTGGCTATCACTTGGAGGCTTCCAAGAAAAGGGACCTGATGATGAACATATCTACAACACACATGTCATAGTTGATGACACTGGAATTATCAGGAGCACTTATAGGAAAATACACTTGTAATACCCTTGCAATTTAGTTTATATTCATGCGTGCGTGTTTGTGAGAGAGAAACAGATATCATATACTTTTGTGCACTTGATTGAAATTTTCATTTGCAATAGGGAGAGTTACTTCATTTGTGTTGGAAGCTAATGTGACTTATAAATACATTCCCTGCGTTCTTTTGGATGCTTTGTCTTTATGCAATTTTTTTATGAAAAGGTTTGATGTCGACATTCCTGGTGGAAGGGTGCATAAAGAAAGCAGCTATACGCAGGCAGGTAACTTCCGTAACATCTTTATTGTATCCACGAATTACGAATGCAGAAATATGTGTAATGGTTCTTGTCATTTTTTCTTTCTTTGTTATTTGAAGAAGCTACCTCTAGAGTTGTTACAAGGTCAAGGTAATTTGCAGTGAAGCAATATGGAATGAGTCAATTTTATGCAATGATTCAGAAAATTTTTGCGTATCTTAATAATTTGTGTATATTTTAGGAGAAGACGTTGTGGCAGTTGACAGTCCTATTGGACGCCTTGGCCTGACTATATGCTATGATTTGAGATTTCCAGAGCTCCACCAGCAGTTGAGATTCCAACACAACGCTCAGGTATGAAAGATTCTTTAAGTGTATATCGAGATAATATTTTCTAGCTGCTAACATTTGAATTTGGATAAAAACCTGCAGGTTTTATTGGCTCCTGCAGCTTTTACAAAAATAACTGGGGAGGCACATTGGGAAGTTCTTCTTCGTTCCCGTGCAATTGAGAACCAATGCTATGTAAGAATTTCTTTTCATTCGTACACTAGCATACTAGTTTTTCTTTCTGTTCAAGGGGTGTTTGAAAAAATGACTTCGAAAGCCTGTCATTCTGCTTTATTGCTAAGTTCATCGCTGAGAAAAGAAACATAAACGCATTGTCAGGTCATAGCTGCCGCTCAAGCAGGGAAAGTTAATGAGAAAAGAGAGAGTTATGGTGACTCTTTGATCATTGATCCATGGGGCAAAATAGTTGGTCGATTATCTGGTGAGAACTGTTATTTTTCCTCTTTTAGATTCATTTTTCGCCCCACTGCACCTTGGATCTGTCGCACTAACTATGAATCTCATCTTCCATCAACTGAGCATGAAATGATTCCAAATGTTACCGGTTCCTCTAAGAGAAGTTTTAGTAGCAACCTGCTAGTATTTTAAATCCAAGTAAATGAATAAATTCTCCCCAACAATCAACTTGTATTAATGATCTTACATAGTAAGGAAGCAGAATGTCCTGAGGTTAGAGTAAAGTTATCCCTCTTAATATGAATGAAGAGTTTTAATATGAGGTTGAGTTTTTTTATTATTTCAACAGTTCACCGTGGTCTGATGCCATAGAATCTTCACAAGAATCACAACGGTGTGTTTTTCCTAATGAATAATTAAGACCATGTTTGATAACCATTTGGTTTTTGAAAATTAAGCTTATAAACACTACTTCTACCTATGAGTTTCTTTGTTTTGTTTTCAAAATCCAAGCAAAGTTTTAACAACTAAAAAAAATAGTCTTTGAAAAATTGTTTTTGTTTTTGGAATTTGGCTAAGAAAGATGAAAACTATTGTAAAGAAATCGTGAGAAATGAAATACAATTTTAAAAAACCAAAAACCCAATGGTTATCAAACGGAGCTCATGTTATTGGTTCTGTGTTGCTTACTGTATCTCAAAACTCTTTACCATGCTTACAAATCTATGTCCTGCATAGTTTTTTCACCTCACATGGCTAACTAGCAGTGAAGGTTTGTAATCCAGTCAATTTTATGTCAAAATCCTAATAACAAATCAGAGCAGTCTCTTAATAAAATATTTGCTGTTCCTTGCTTTCTCTCAATGATACCTTTACATTACAAGAACAGGGTCCGGATTCCTGTTTGTGGGTGGATTTAAATCACGAATTCGGGAATTATGTTATCTACCGAAAGTATTTGCTAGTTTTGTAGTACATTGGACTTGCACTATTACATTGGGATCTTTATTTAGTCTGATCAGAAACATCTGAAAATACATGTTGATATCAAACTCTCATTAGGATGCATTATATGGTTTAGAAGTTTAGAGTGTGTAGAGAAACGATAAGCTGCATGTAGTTTGTTGTGCCGATATTATTCCCTCATATTTCATTTATTTCAGATCGATTAGCAACGGGAATTGCTGTAGCAGACATTGATTTTGATTTGATTGAATCAGTGAGATCAAAGCTTCCAATTGCCCAGGTAAGTTCTACCAAGCGTATTTACATAGAACCAATGAAATATGACTAGTTTGAGTGTCCTGCATTTTAATTTGAAAATGTGTTGTACATTTCTGCCTATTTTAGAAACCCTCTTATCAGTGTAAATTCCTCACCTGCTATCGAATAAAATTTTAACTTCGGTCGAAGTGAAGGCCAGAAAAAGTTCATTTGACTGTAGTGAAGGTTGCGGTTCACGGAAAGTGCATTTCAGTGCATTGTAAAAATTGGTTAAAATATCATTTTGATCTTGGTAATTCGAGACTTGTTCTATTTTAGTACTTGTACTTTCAAATATCCAAATTTAGTCCACGAGCTTTCAACAAGTCTTAAAATTAGTCCCTATTGTTAGTTTATTGTTAAATTTTCTAAAAAAAAATTATTCTCTATTAGCCTTCCTTCTATAAATTTTGAAAATATATTCATATTGCATCTTTTCTTGAAAGGAAATTATTATTAATTTTACCAAGTTCGATAAAAATTAACTTCAAACTAACCATTAGGACTAATTTTAAGATTTACTATAAGTACACAAACTAAATTTGGAGATATAAAAGTATAGAAACTTAAATGGAATGAAACTCTAAGTACAAGACCAAAATAGTATTTTAACCAAAAAAAATTATAGTGTTTGTTATATAACTAATTAGCGTATGAAGACTGATTAGACAGGTGGGTTGATTTATAGAAATTTTAAGTTTGTGTTTTTTTCCTTGCAATCTTGCATCTATAAGAATTTGCTTTGAATTTACACACAAATCACAAAACTTCTTTTAATAAACAGAAATAGCTTGTAAACAACATTATTTCAGAATTTGTTATATTAAAGCATGTTGCCTATTCCATAATTCTTCTTTTACATTTCAGCAACGTAAGCCCTTTGAGTTCTGGAAACAAGCGTCTCTATGACTCCTTACAGTTCCCTCTCTTCTCATCCATCCTGGTGCGTTCTCATTATCTTTAAGCCTATCGTACTTCTAACATTGTTCTGTACATTTCTCAGTCAACTAGGAGATCAATTTGATATATAATGTTTTATTTTTATTTTTTTAAATTATAAGTTTAGTGTCTGATTTTAAAAAAGTGTGCAATAAGTTCTTACACGTTTACTTTTATGTTCAATAAGTTTCTAAATTTTCAATTTTGTGTCTAATTGATAATTGACATATTCTACATTTTTTTAATTCATGAACCTACTAGACACAAAATTGATAGTTTAAGATCTTCAATTTTATACCAAAATAGATTTGTTAATTTTTAAAATTTTAAAATACATTTTTTGAAGAATCCATTTCAAAATTAAAAATTAACAAATACATTTTTTGAAGAATCCATTTCAAAATTTTTAAAATTTAACCAAGGCTTTTCAGTAACAAAGAATTTTTTTTTGACAAAGAAAGAAAAACAAAAACAAATTGAAACGATCCCTTAAAACAGCCTCAGACACCCATGAGAGATGTTCTTCTAGACAGATGCCAACATAATTGTTCTTACTCGCATGGTTAGCCAGAATATGAGCCTTTGTGTTGCAACATCTTGGAGCAAAATGGAAGCCTCTAACAAGCCCTTGCTGATGATAAGAGTGAATTTCATCAACTATAGGTTGTACTTTATTATTGAAACGTTCCCTCTTCAAGAAGTTTCCATAGAATTAATGAATCTGTTTCAATACATAATGATCGAAGTCCTACCTCAAAAGTTGTTTTAGTACTGTGCACACGAGATTTCAAAAAAGAAATTTGATACGTGTAAATGAACTTGATTTTATTGATTTTTGTGAAGTGTTACAATCTCTAGTATTTGATCATCTGATTCTCTCTCCTACTTGTATGTTTAACTTGAGGACTGCAGAGCTTATTCTCGAGATTGAAGCTTCAATGGATTATTGGGATCTCGAAGAAGTGTTCTTGATTTTCGAGGAAGTGTTCTTTGTTCAAGAGGTGTTTGATCTTTAATAGTTCAAGGAGTGTTTTGGTCTTTGTTTCTTAATTATCTCTAAGATCTCCAAATTTCTGAACCCCCAAAATGGAGGAGGGAGCTCTCTATTTATAGAGTTTTCCAAGGCTCCCAAGTGGGCTTGTGCCTGACTGTTGGACTGGGCTGGTTGATTTTGGGCTTAATCTTTGGACTGAGCATGACTAACTTTGGGCCTAAACTCATTTGGACTGAGCCTGACTGACTTTGGGCCTAGACTTTGCTGAATTAAGGCCTCACATTTGGGCTTTGTCTAAAATTGGCCCAAATTTCATATAACCTATTACATATTTGAATTTGCCATAATTTAATATAGGGATACTTGCAAATTTAATTGATCCTTAATTAAATAAATAATTTTGTCACTCATTTTAAATAATGACATGACAATATTTGATTGGCCAAAATTTCCATTTCAACAAGTACCAAAAGCTAGAGCTAAGGCTTCAGCGAGTTTCATAGGTCTGACAAGTTTTGAACATGTTGTGCCATTAACATAATTTCACAATTAGAGTTTCTGACCATCACTCCAAAATCCACAACACCCAAAGATATAGATGCATTTGAATTAAGTTTGAAAGAGTCGTCATCATCTGGAGGCACCATCTAACATTGTTGTTTATGTAACAAAGAACAAATTTTACTATATAAATTTATCTATTAATGTTCTGGTACTATCTGCAGTATGTGTAAATGTTTTTGAATTTAAACGAAAGAACTTATGAGTCCAAAGTTGACCTTTACCATAATGAGTGTTTCTTCTCATATTGTCGTCAAGGACGGTAAATTTTCTCATTGCTAACAAATTTTTACCTTTTTTTACTCATTCACTTTCCTCAGACATGAACATGTTGGAGTCATACAAAGCAAACCACCACCATCCTCAAGTTATCAACTATGCACAACATGTATGTGTTAAACATGTTAAACAATGGAAGAGAGAAATGATACATTATATGTCAAAGTGAGCCTCGTTCAGCATAATTGGTATGTACTCTCGATTAAGAGGTGTTTGAATCTCCCGAATTAATAAAAATGACACATTACATAGAATGTTGGAAATTGTGTAGGCATTTATGAGTAGTATTTGTAACGGATCTTATGTTTTATTTTAATAATAAAAGAGGGGGAAGGGAATCTCATGTAATAAGAAATAGAATTTTTAATATTGCAGTAGTATCTACTCTTCAATCCACAATTTGAGTATCTCAAAAAAATCCACAATTTTACATATCACCAAATGATATATTATTGTATTTCAAAGGCTACATACCATTCTTAAATATTGGTATTTTTTTAGTACTCTTAAATATTGCTATTAAGGTTATTTAAAAAAAAATTGTTATTAAGGCAAATTATGAGTAAGTGTTCGTATTTACTAGAATTTTTTTTTTTTAATCAAGTCGTAGGTCCCAAGATGAATGTTGGGAGATCCAACATTTACTTTGAGGTAAATGGTAATCTCATATTATTACACTCTCAAATGTTATGAATCATAATGTTGTGGTAGGGACATAAGTCCTTTAAAACAAATAGGAGTGCAAGAGCATAGGTCAAAACCAAATTGATTTAGTTCGTTTGAACTATACATGTTGATCGATTTAGTTTTCTTTTGTATAAAACAATAACATATTTGTTTGGTTCAATTCAAAAAAAAATTTGTTGGTTTCAATCGATTTGGTTTAATTTAGATTGTGAAAAATCCCACTTTAGGTTAAAAATTTTCTTAAACCCAGTATTGGTTTTAGCCAAAAACTGACCTAATCAAACTACTTTCAACTACTATAGTCTAATGTCAATAATTATGTGATTAGCAATTTATGCCAATTATATTCTATAACATGTACTAATATAGCTATATGCACTTTATCATGTCAATGCCATGCCACTTTTAAGTGCTTTAGCCCATCAAATATACTTTTCAAGTTTTTATAGCATTTAGTTAGATAAACAAAGTGATTTTGAAAATTCTATAAACATTTGTACTTTTAGAAGAAGCACTTAATAAAAGCACATTTTTTTTTCAAAAATTAAAATTAAGACAAAATTTAGATTATAAACAATTAAGGTTCTGTTCTGACAACCATTTTGTTTTTAGTTGTTGGTTTTTGAAAATTGTGTTTGTTTTCTCGCAATTTTTTTTATCATGGTTTTCATATTTTCTAATAAAACATTTGAATTCTTAACCAAATTTCAAAAACTACTTTTTTTAGTTTTCAAAAACTTGTTTTTGAAATTTGACTAAGAATTCCAATATTTACTTATAAGAAATTTGAGAAAACAATAACAATTTTCAAAAATAAAAAATCAAATAGTTATCAAATGGGTCATAGTGTGTCATTTTAAAGATAATGTTGAAAAAGTGTGAAGGTTTTATGAAAATATGAATAAATTTAATTTTATTATCAATGTTTAATTTTAAATTATAACTAAGATAGAATTTAGATTATAACAACGAATTGCGTCATTTTCAAGATAATTTAGAGAAAGTTTTATGGAAATTTGAAGGAAAAAAAAAAACAATTGCACGACCATCCACTTTTTTTTTTTTTTAAATTATTTTTTTAATTTTATACAAGTAAGTAAAAACCAAACAAACAAAAACAAAACGAAATTAAGAAAGTGGTGCGTCATGTCACTAGCTCATTGCAGTTCACCGAAAATCCAAGAAGAGTGGTCTTCCTTCTCAGTTAAAATTATATTTTTGTTTATGTACTTTGCTAACTTATTTCAACATAGTTTTTGTACTTTCAAAAGTTCAAATTTAATTCTTGTATTTTCAATAAATCTTAAAATTAGTCCATACGGTTAGCTCATGGTTAGCTTTTTTCTTTAAAAAAATGGTTTCTATTAATTTTAGAAAAATATTCACATTGTGTCTTTTCTTGAATACTAAATTTGATAAAAATTAATTTCAAACTAACAATGAGGGATAAATTTAGACCCTCAATTTTTTCAAAAAAAAAAAAAAAAAAGACCCTCCATTAGTAAATAAATTGATTTTTTTCCCCTCTAAAGTCAAAGATAAAAAAAAGACTAAGATAAAGATAAAATATTTATTTTATAAATAAAATATTCAAATAACTTAATAGCACATAAGCTTTCTATTAACCAAATTTAACATATATTTTCTATGGAATGATTTTTTTCTTTTTTTCTTTTTTGTTATAATAGAGGCAAACAAAACTAAAAAGGAACGTGGCTTCAATGAGAACAAACTATTCAATGAGATGTAAATCCAAAAATATATATGGATACAAAAGTGAAGTAGTTTTACAATTTTTCTCTCCCACCTCCAATAGTGCAAAATTGCGAGTCGCATTATGACGACTCCATCGAATAATTTCTCACCAACTAGGCCAGCTCACACATCTTTTTCCTCCAACTGCCTTTTCTATTTCCACCTTCGACAAAATCAAACTCGAACAACCATTCGGAAGCTCCTCAAGCCACATGCTGGTCAACTTAAAATCCATAGCCCAACGAGTAAGAGCATGAGCAAATGCATTCCCTTGCTGCTTCACCTACCAGAAAACCATATGTAAATCGATTGGCGAGATCCTTTATTTCCACCCGTGTTAAAGCCCAGCTCTAAAATGTAACACACTTCCCTCAGAAACCAGTTTGTACACCCTTTTAGAGTCCATTTCCACCATTACAGAAATGAATTAGACCTCCAAGACCAATCTCAATTCGATCTTCTATATCCATCACCTTTCAAGTAATCAATCGTGATGACTTCCTTAGGGATATCCAACTGTCTAATAGAAGTTGAATGCCAAACATTCTTTCATTTTTTACACTCCCATAGGGCATGTAAAATCGTTTCCCCCTTAGATTTACAGTGACCGCAAAAACTTGACAACCTATACTCCACGTCGATTAAGGTTCGTACATGTGGGTAAAAGATCATGAAATGCCCTCCAACAGAAAATTTTAATCTTATTTGGAATACTTGCATTCCATAGAAACTTCAACCATCATATGCTTCCACACTCTCACTAGTTGTGGAAGGATAACCCATCGAATCACAGGCCAAATGGTACCTACTTCGAACTGTATAGAATCCTCCAAGACAATCCTCGATAAAGGAATGCTGAAGATGTACTTATTAGCGAAACATGGGATTCTATCTCAAAATCAATTGGCAATGAGAGAAGTAGTTCATGTATCTTATAAATTGTGAGGTATCTCTTCATCTTTTCGATGTGGGAGTACTTAACATCTTTTCCTTACCAAAATTGCACAATACCAACTCATGGTTCCACAACCCATCTTCACCAATAAACCTATCCACAGCTACAAGGCCATTTTGAAGCTTTGGGCCAATAGGCTGGAAGGTAGAAGGTTGTAGGATTCACACAACTCTTTATTTGCAAATACCAATATTCCATTCCCAATACGCCCTTGTAAACCTTTCTTAAAAAGATCCCTTACCCCATAACAAACTTTTCCACACAAATGATGCATTTATCCTTTGCCTCACTTTAATATGTCATGTCAAAGTATTTAGCCTTAAGTACCTTATTGACTAGGTGATCGAACTGAAACGTGGAGGCTTTAAGAAAAGATTTTTAGTTTAAAAACGAAGCTCTAGTTCAGTGCAAGTACACATTGTCGATGAAAGTAATATAAAATTAGAATTACTTCAAAGTATCGATCACACAGGGAACATATACAACAAAATTTAAAATATAGCAAAAATTGTTCTCAAATTACAATTTCGATAGCCAATGTTATAAAAATGTGGAGAGGTGTTGTTGCTAAAGAAATAAATTAAAAAACCAATAAGTATGAAAAAGGAAATTTAAGTTACTCATGCCCCTTTGGAAATAAATGCAACTAAAATGCAATTGCAATCGTAGCTAACAAGAAAACTAAGTAAACCGAATTCGACTCCTATTCAATTTTGCATCAAAATCTTTAGGAGGCTAAGTGATTAAACCTATATTTCTATAGCTAATCTAACTTAGATAATTTTATGCACAATTCTAGTGGTTTTGGAGTCTCGCCTTATGTCTAAAGTCAATGTTCAGGATTTATTTCTAAGTCTTTTCCTCCATTATTTTTGTGACATCTGCTTCCCTTAACCCCTTTGGTATTAAGTTTAAGCTTGACAAGCAACACTAGATGGCCAGCTAGGCTTACCCAACATTAAACTCAACAAAAACAAACAAAGTTTAAGTGCTAGCTAGATTATAGGTGCTTTTAAGTTTTACATCTTTCTTTCAAGGCATTCACAAATTTGAACCCCTAAAGAAAAATCAGTTCATCATTGCAAAAGTGAAAAACAAAGCTTTAAAGTACTAAAAGTGCATAACTGAGAATGAGAGAAAGAATAGATAAAATTCCAGAATGTAGTTAATGAAAATAACTTACCCAAAACTTAAAGAACATAAACTAGAATAAAACTTTAGTAGAAAGAAAATTAATTCGAACAAGCTGTAAATTTTATTAAGAACTAAGAACTTAATGTCGAAGATACAATGAAACTTAAACAACGAACTTGAATCTCGAAATACAATTAAATGAATGAAAATACAGCAATAACTAAGTTCCTAAAACATAAGCAAATAACTTAAATAAAACAGAAAATAAATAAATAAATAAATAAAAACGAAAGAACACAACTCATTTTTCACTTCTTACTCAATCAACTCAACTCCATTTTTTTCAAAGGGAATTGAACCTTCACTTCCTTCAACTTTCGTTGAGGAAGGATTGAGTTTTGAAGTTCAAAGGGGTTGGAAAATAGAAGAAAAAAAATAGCAGCAAAAAAAAAAATAAAAACAGCAACACGAAGGTCTTTTGTGTGAGAAAAAAATCCATACTCCATTGCCTCCATTTCTTTCTTCTTTTATAAGTTTTATGGGCTTGGGTCAACTTGCCTTCTGGATTTGTGAAAAAGAATGACATAAAATTCTCAAAATTACGCTGGCCCCGTATTTGGTGTGTTTTCCAGATTTGTGCTTAAATGAAATTGCATTTCTATTGCATTGTTTTCCAGGTTTGCCAGAATTGCATTTATGTTGCATTCTTCAAATTCCTACACAAAACATCAAATAAGTGTGGTTTTCATTTTCTTTTACTTTCTTTTCTCCACTTAATTTGAAAGGCTTCCAACAATAATTCAATTAAAACCAATTTTTTGCTAGCTTTTTTTATCTAATAATACACATAAAATAACAAGAATAACTAAGTATAAATATCAAATAATTCTCATAAATGAGAATTATCACTAGGGAATATGAGTTATGAATAATCCTCCAGCATTGTTTAACGAGGGGTGCCTGGTTAAAATGTTGGAGATTACATAAACCCAATCCACACCCTTAGACTTAGGCAAACACATTTTCTTCCATGCTAGCCAATTAATCCGCCTATCCTTGTCATCTACTCCCTTCCAACAAAACCGTGCTATCAATTGATTTCACTCATCAATAAGTCTCTTTGATAGCTGGAAGCAACTCATGGAATAAGTTGCAATTGCTTGCAAAACTTGCTTTATTAACACTTTCTTTCCCCTGCAAAGAAAAAAGACATACCCCATATTTGTTATACTAAAAACTAATAATAATATATTAAATGCAAATTTGAGAATTTTAAAAGATTAAGGGCAAATTAACCCAAAAGAAAAAGGAAAGAGATTATGAACAATGGGATATTTTTGGCCTAATATAAGCTTAAAGGTTCATGTACTTTAACAAATATTTTTAAAGTTTAAACAATAATAAATTATTGCCAAAATGAGCAATGCTCAACAATAATTGACATACCTCTTTGTATGAGGTGGAATGTTCAAATTTTCATACCCTTCCTTTGTTATACTAAAAAAAATAATAATAATAAAATTGAAAGTTTAGACCTATTTGACATTTTAAAATTTAAGAACTTATTAACCATAATTAAACTATTAAATATTTTTTAAAGTTGATAGGCTCGTTAAATACAAAAGTAGAAATACTAAATTTGTAATTTAATATAAAATAAAATCTTTTTAAGTTACTAAACAAAATGATTTCTTTTTTTTTTTTTGAAACCCACAAAATGATTTCTTAGGGAACAACAACATGGATTTAAACATGTGAAGTTCTTCGGTACCTACCAACATCAAAGGAAAATTTCAGTTTCCATTTCCACCCATTGAAATTTCAGAAAGAAAAAATGTGGTTCCGATCAAACTGAGATGTCCGCTTCTCCGTGCCTATCTCCCATACAAAATCTGATTCGATTCACAACACCAGCAGGCTCCGCTCGAGATCACCTTCCATTGATCCGTTCGAATTTCGCAACCGCTGTCGCCGGAGGATTGGACATGGCAGTTAACTCCGTTACAGTCGCCGCCGCTCAAATGACCTCCGTTAACGATCTCTCTTCTAACTTTTCCATCTGTTCTCGCCTCGTCAAAGTATGTTAACTCATAGCATTCTTATTTGTTCGTTTCTTAATTATCCGTTTTATCACTGCATTTGACGATATCTGCAAAGTTGTCAACACCTTTTATAATTGATCGGGAAATTATTAATCGAGGTCGTTAGTAGCCTAACTTCTGTTTGGAAGGCTTGTTTGAAGTTATATATAGGAGTAAATTATCGGTCCTGATGTAGAAAGAAATGTTAAGGAGTACAAAATCTTTGGTTACGAGGTTAGCTCATCGAGATACCACTTTGAATTGATATTCTGCCTTTTTCCGCTGATCGGACGTTTCTTCTTCTTAGTATTAAGTATTATTTTGGCCAGTTTCTTGTATTAGTTGTTTGGTGAATGCAATTTTAATCTTTGAGCTCTGGATTAGAAGGAGCGGGGATTTGATATCTGACTGATCGATTTGTCAGATAAATTTGTCGTTATTCCTGTTTTTAAATGATTTTGCTTTCAGCTAAACAAGGTAACGTGATTATTTATATATTCATAGGAAGCAGTTTCAGCTGGAGCAAAACTGATATGCCTCCCAGAAGATTTTTCTTTTATGCCTGCCAAAGATGGGGAAAGTCTAAAGATTGCAGAGCCTTTAGACGGACCAATCATGAAGCAATACTGCTCTTTAGCAAGGTTGTTCATAATTCTTCGCCTGTTACATCTCTGTCTAAGACACGAAAGACGAATTTGTTACATAAATTTTAATCTCTACCATCATACTAATTTTAATGCATCATTAAGGACCATGGGAATAATAAAGGATTTAGAGAGAATGAGTTCAATCCACTGTGACCCCTACTTAGGATTTAATATCCTATGCATTTCCTTGGCAATCAAATGTAGCAGGGTCAAGCAGTTGCCCCATGAGACTAGTCGAGGTGCATGCAAGCTGGCTTGAATACTTACGAAAATAAAAAAATAATAATAATAAAATAATGCATCTTTTTCTGCGAGTTGCTTCTCTACAGAAGATATTGTGAAAACACATAATTCAAATTGGTTTCAGTTTGTGGATATAGGCATCTGTAAAAAATAATGATTTCATAAACATCTTTAAAACGTCTCCTAATTTCTGTTCACTCTGAATTAATTTGCAGAGAATCCAGCATATGGCTATCGCTTGGAGGCTTCCAAGAAAAGGGACCTGATGATAAACATTTCTACAACACACATGTCATAGTTGATGACACTGGAATTATCAGGAGCACTTATAGGAAAATACACCTGTAATACACTTGCAATTTATTTTATATTAATGCGTATGTGTTTGTGAGAGAGAGACAGAGATCATATACTTTTGCGCACTTGATTGAATTTTACATTTACAATAGGAAAGTTACTTCATTTGTGTTGGAAGCTAACGTGACTGATAAATACATTTCCTTCATTTTTATGAAAAGGTTTGATGTCGACGTTCCTGGTGGAAGGGTATATAAAGAAACCAGCTATACAAAGGCAGGTAACTAGCGTAACATCTTTATTTGACACATGAATTATGAATGCAGAAATATGTATAATGGTTCTCATCATTTTTTTCTTTCCTCGTGACTTTCTTCGTTATTTTAAGAAGCTAATTCTAGAATGGCTACAATGTCAATATAATTTGTGGTGAAGCAATGTGGAATGAGTCAATTTTATCTAATGATTTGGTAAATTTTGTGTATACTAATAATTTGTTCATATTTTAGGAGAAGACGTTGTGGCAGTTGACAGCCCTATTGGACGCCTTGGTCTGACTGTATGCTATGATTTGAGATTTCCAGAGATCTACCAGCAGTTGAGATTCCAACACAGCGCTCAGGTGTGGAAGATTCTTTAAGTGTAGATAATATTTTCTAGCTGCTAACATTTGAATTTGGATATAAACCTGCAGGTTTTATTGGTTCCTTCAGCTTTTACAAAAGTAACTGGGGAGGCACATTGGGAAATTCTTCTTCGTTCTCGAGCAATTGAGAATCAGTGCTATGTAAAAATCATACACTAGCTTACCAGTTTTTCTTTTTGTTTAAAGGATGTTGGGAAAAATGCCTCTGAAACACTGCTATTCTGCTTTATTGCTAACTCCTACGCTGATTAAAGAAACATAAATGCATTGTCAGGTCATAGCTGCCGCTCAAGCAGGAAAAGCTAACGAGAAAAGAGAGAGTTATGGTGACACTTTAATCATTGATCCATGGGGCAAAGTAGTTGGTCGATTATCTGGTGAGAACTGTTCTTTTTTCCCTTTTAGATTCATTTTTCACCCCTCTTATGGAATGCCCAAAAGCTACACCGTGGGTCAGTCCTACTAAGTATGAGTCTCATCTTTCATCACCTGAGCTTGAAATGATCCCAAACGTTACCAGTTCCTCTCTGAGAAGTTTTAGTAGCAGTCTGCTAGTATGTTTATTGTCGCTTAAAAATCTAATGAATAAAATTCTCCCCAACAATCAACTTGTATTCATGATCTTACATGGTAAGGAAGCCGAATGTCCCGAGGTTAGAGTAAAGTTTTCCCCTAATATAAATGAAGGGATTCAATCTAATGTTGAGTTTTTTATTATTTTAACATTTCATCGTAGTCTGATGCCCTAGAGGCTTCACAATGGCATGTTGTGACAACGAATAATTAAGCTATTGGTTCTCGCTGCTTACAATAGCTCAAAACTCTTTACCATGCTTACAAATCTATGTTCTGCGTAGTTTTTTCACCTCACGTGGCTAACTAGCAGTGAAGGTTGGTAATGCAGTCAATTTTGTGTCAAAATTCTAACAATAACCGATGTATGAGGGGTAATCAAACAAGTCTAGGATGAAGTTTTGGTCTGTATCTGAAAATAGTTTCAATACTCCAATGTACTCCATAGAAGAAAACAATCAAGCTTTCTCGAGTTGAAAATTTTATAAATAGAATTTGTGCCTAAAATCAAGATAGTGAATATTGTCCGAACCTGGTAAGGCATTGGGAGTAAGAACTGAAAGAGAGGGAGAAGGCTCAGCAAGAGAGGAATAAGAGGATACGGAGATTATGGAGGAGAGTAAGGGAATGATCTTGATGAGGGCCACAGGAGAAAATCGAGGTTGCCAGTGATGAGGATCACTGATGCTCTGTATTTCACTTGCATCCAAGCTTGTGGCTATGGCTGTTATAAATGGTCATCACAATTAGCTTGAATTAGTAGTTGTGCATAAAAGAAGGTGATGGAGACCTCCTCACTAATGTTTTGGTCATCCTCTTTTCTCACTAAAGTTTACCGTTCTTGTGGTCAAGACACCTAGCTGCAAGCTTGCAACTATATTTCGCAAATAATTTAAATTCTAAATATCCTTTGCAAGTCTGCTTTGTCTTCTTACTTGAGGTAGTTCTTATATCATTACCTAATCAATTTCAAATTTGCAGTATCTGCTTAAATGATATGTTGTGAGACTTTTTTTTTTTTTTTGGTATGGTAATCCAATGGAAGTTGCTGTTGTTGGTGAATTATGTTCAGGATGGTGTTCTTTCGACTTTAAGCAATATAGGATAAATTTTAAGTTCATTGTCATTGTGATCTATCAAAATTATTTGATTTCTTTCTTCTATTCACTTGGTTAGACAACTAGACTCTCTTCCATTTGACAGTAAAAAACCATTACTCATCTCCTACTGATCATGCATATATATGATTTGATGATCGATTATACTCGAGCTTCACTTGATTTATGTACTTTCCCACACGAATGGACTGTTTTAACAAAGTCGATTGTGGACAAATAAGAGCAGGCTCTTAATAAAATATTCGGTGTACCTTGCTTTCTCTCAATGATGCCTTGACCTTACAAGAAACAGCACAAATTTGGGAATCATGTTATCTACCGAAAGTATTCGCTGGTTTTGTAATACCTTGGACTTGCACTGTTACATCGGGGTCTTATTTAGTCCGCTTAGAAACATCTGAAAATACATGTTTATGGTGTTGATATTTAACTCTCACTAAAAGTACAATATGTTCCATAGAGAAGCGATAAGCTGCATGTAGTTTGTTGTGCCGATGTTATTCCCTCATATTTCATTTATTTCAGATCGATTAGCAACGGGAATTACTGTAGCAGACATTGATTTTGATTTGATTGAGTCAGTGAGATCAAAGCTTCCAATTGCCCAGGTAAGTTTAACCAAGTATATTTGCATAGAACCAGTGATATATGATTACTATGTTCTAGTTTGAGTGTCCTGCATTTTAATCTGAAAATGTGTTGTTCCTTTCTGCCTATTTTAGAAACCCTCTTATCAGTGAAAGTCCCTCACCTGCTATCGAATAAAATTTTAACTTCGGCCGAAGTGAAGGCTAAAACAAGTTTGTTTGACTGTAGTGGAGGTCGTGGTTCACAGAAAGTGCTTTTAGTCCCTTAAAAATATCTTTTTAGTTTTGTAATTTGGGATTTGTTTTATTTTAGTTCTTGTACTTTCAAATATTCAAATTTAGTCCATGTACTTACAAGATTTTCTAAAAAAAAAAATTGTCTCTACTAGCTTTTCTTCTATAAAATTTTTAGACATATTCATATTGTGTTTTTTTAATGGAAATTATTATTATTTATTTTACTAAGTGCAATAGAAATTAACTTCAAACTAACGATGAAGACTAATTTTAAGATTTATTGAAAGTACAAGAACTAAGTTTAGACATTTAAAAATACAGGAACTAAAATAGAATGAGACTCAACCAAAATAGTATTTTAACCCCCCCTCCCCCCAAAAAAAAGTAGTGTTTGATATATAACTAATTCATATGAATACTGGTTAGACAGGTGGGTTGATTTGTAGAAATTTTAACTTTTTTGTTTCGTACATCTTTATGAAGTTGCTTTGAACTTACACACAAATCACGAGCAACTTCTTTTAAGAAATAGAAATAGCTTGCAAACAAATGTTATTTCAGAATTAATTGTTATATTGAAGAAGCATGTTGCCTATTTCATAATTCTGCATATATTTCAGCAACGGAAGCCCTTTGAGTTCTGGAAACCAGCGTCTCTATGACTCCTTGCAGTTCCCTCTCTTCTCACCACCCATCCAGGTGCATTCACATTCTTTTTAAGCGTATCATACTTCTAACATTGTTCTCTACATTTCTCAGCCAACTGGGAGATCAATTTCGATTTGATTGAGTGATTTTTCGTTAAATTATATGTTTAGTCATTGAACTTTCAAGTGCGTGTCAATTTGGTTCCTGAACTTTCAATTTTGTGTTAATAGGTCATTAAACTTTAAAAAGTGCCTAATAAGTTCTTAAATTTTCAATTTTGGGTTCAAAAAGTCTCTGAATTTTCAATTTTGTGGCTGATAGGTCATTGACCCATTTTTCATTTTTTAGATATAAAATTGAAAGTTTAGAATTCTATTAAACATAAAATTCAATTTTGTGGCTAATAGGTCATACCGCTAACAATCTCAATGTTTTGGTACTATGCAGTAATTGTATGTCTTTGAATTGAAAGGGAAGAACTTACGAGTCCAAAGTCCACCTTTACCACATAATGAGCATTTCTTCTAATATTGTGACGGTAATTTTTCTCATTGCTACCAAAATTTTACCTTTTTTTACACATCCACTTTCCTCAGACACGAACATCTTGGAGGCAAACAAAGCAAACCATCGCCATCCTCAAGTTATCGACTTCTGCACATTATCAATATGCGTATTTAAACAATTGGAGAGAAACTTGTTACTTTTGTGTTATTGAAATCAATATCCCATCACATTCTCTATTGGAAATTGTGTATGCATTTATTAGTTGTTTTTGTAACTTAAGGATCTCATGTAATAAAAAAAGGGAAATTTTTTAGAAAAAAATCAAACTTGACCGTAAACTTATGAAGTTGTATCCATTTGGACAAGTTTTGCACAAAAATAAGTTTGATCAATGCATAAATTAACTATTAAATAACTTTGTAAAAATTCATAAATTTCAACAAAAAAAAAAAAAGCTTTAGTGTTGTTTTTCTCTAAAAATTTATCTATTGCACCTCGTACATATTTTTTGGAACGAGAATTTATTAGAAAGTTAAAATTGCAATACTTTTTAAAGTTTGAGATTAAAATTGCAAACACTTATCTAAATTTAAAATGCAATTTGATGAAATTGAAAGTTTAAAGTCCAAATTGATACAACTTCACAAGTTTATGGTCAAATTTAACCTGTCTATCACTAAATGATATATTATTTTATTTCAATGGTTTCATACTATTCTTAAATATTGCTATTAAGACAAAACATGAATGAAGATATTATGAAAATATTTTCTAATCAAGCCATTGCCCAAGATAAATGTTGGGGGTCCAACATTCCCTTTGAGGTAAATGATAATCTCATTTTATTATACTCTCAAATGCTATGAATCATAATGTTGTGGTAGGGACGTAGGTGAAATAACTCCATACCAAAAATTTATTATTGATTTGAACTTTGGTTGTTGATCGATTTTAATTTTTTTTTAAGTATAAAACAATAAAATAATTGTTTACTTCAATAAAAAAAAAATGTTGGTTTCAATTTGTTTGGTTTGATTTAGACTGAAAAATCCAATTGTAGGTTAAAACGTTTTTTAAAACCATTGGTTTGGTATGGTTTTAGCCAAAAACCAACCTAAATCAAACCACTTTTAACTGCTATGCAATTTGCAATCCATGCAAATTATATTCATATGTTCTCAAAAAAACAAAAGTAGCATGCACTAATATAGTCATACACACCCCAATGTCATGACATTTTAAGTACTTTAGCCCATCAAAAATACTCTTCAAATTTTCCTAACATTTTGATTAGATGAATAAATAAATAAATTATCCTAAATATAAATAAATGGCAAAAGGAGGAATAAGTCCATACCAAAAATTTACCTAAATCGTAAAGATACTGCAACAAAAACTATATTTCCCCTTTTTTACCTTGCAAAGCAGAGTGTTTAAGGCTAACTAGATATATCAACAAAACATGGTCAAGTTCAAAATCAACCGATGTGTTTTTATTTTCAAAATCTCCCACTTCGTCGAAGATCTCAAAAATAATAAGAAGAAAGAGAGAGAGAGAAATCAAAAGGCTGATCTGTAAGATAATCAAAGCTAGATATAGGAGTATAAAAAATACGACTACAAAGTATGAACTGAGAAATTTACCTGCAGGCCTCGGTTTAATCCTCCAGCTATGATTTTTTACTGCAGTCGAAATTCCCACGTAGAATTGGGAGAAGCAAGAAGGTCAGTGGATTTACTCCCAAGTGTGTCTTTTAAGATTGTTATCTGACCTTCCTTCAGCAAAATGTCCTCTTCCAATGTCTCTATCTTTGATTTCAACACATCAACTTCTGAGTTCAGTAGCATATTCTTTTCCCTATATTTGTTTACTTCCTCCCACAACATGTCTCTCTCCTTAGAAATTTTCTGTAGTATGTCCCTTAGAGTTTCTAATTCCCTTGTAGACTCCTCGAGCCCGTTTTGTAACTTGCTTACGTCCTCTTTTTTCTTCAGCAACTGAAAAAGAACGAAACTGAAGATTTAAATTTGATGAATTCTAGAAATCTTGGAACCAAGGGAACAAGAATATATTCTAAAAAGTAGGATACAAAACAAGAATACAGTGATAGGTCATTTTTTAAAAGTCAAAGATATGGACACAGCAATGACATATTTATTAAAATATATATCATTTTTATAAAAGTAGGAAATTCAAAGGTAATAAATCTAAGTATTTATAGGCTTAAAAAATGAGTTTGATGTATTTCGCTATAAAAATTTATTATTTGTCCTATATTACTTTTTGTGTCTGTATGGTATGCTTAACAAATGTTTGATGTGTGTCTAACAAATGTTGGGCTCATATTTACTTTGTACAACTAGTGTTTGACACATGTTTATTGTGCTAACAAGTGTCTGATATGTGTCTAACAAGTGTCCGATGTGTGTCCAATAAGAGTTGGAGTATCCAAGTGTCTAACATGGACACAATAGCTAAACTAACTGCCGATCTCAAACAAACTAGCATAATCAAGAATGCTAAGGAGAAGTAGAAGTCTGCAAGAAACTGCAATGTGACAAATAAGTCTCAGCAGGCCGACCACAAATTGATGATGGATGCAGGGGAAAGAAGCAGAGAAATATAGAGAGAGACATTAGTTCATATATTTTCCAAGTTGTCATCTAGAATACAGTCATCTATATCCAAATAAAATTTTGATGGTAAAAAATAGTTGTGGAACCATAATTATCAATCAGAATTGGTATTAAACATGATAGTTTCAAATAACACATGCTAGAACATTCTTAAAATTTCATAAAGTATCAGCATATATACTAAATGATAAATCCTTCCACATACAACAAAATTTATCTTCAAGGATCAAGTTGACATTAAGAAATTAAACTACCTGAAGTTCAAGATCTTTCATTTTATGGGTGAGGCAGGAAAGGCTATCCATTCCATTCTGGACTTCACATTTTAATATGTCATTCCCTCTTACTGCTGTCACCAGTTCAGCTTGCAACTGCTCCACTTCCAGCTCCTTAGAGTATAGTTTCTCTCTTAATAGGCTTGAAAATAAAGTTTCTGCTTTAAGCTCCGATCTTAAACCATCCTAGGAAGTAAAAGAAAACTGTAAATGTCGGCCATAGTAAAAAACAAGTTGTAAAACCTGAATAACCCATATAGATTTACCACATAAGAAATTTTCTTTCAAAAAGAAACGATTTATAATTTAAGTTTTTTTGGAGGAAAATAAAAAACAAGAGTTTGCATTCAGTATAATGTTCCATTTCCAGGGACAAAATAAGAAACTACTTACCTCTGGATATTGACTATTTAGTTGTAGTGCATTGTCTACACCTGAACTCTGAGAAGTGGGGTTAGACTTCGCTTGCAACAACATAGATATTTTCTGCAAACTCATTGTCAGGCTCTCAATCCCATACTTGAAGCCCTTAATTTTCTTTTCAGATTCAAGAAAAAATTGTCCATCTAAACCATTCTTGATATGCTCCATTCTATGCTTAGTTGGATGAAGCTGACCAACTTTCTCTTTGATGAACTCAAGTAACTTGGAACAAAACTGAGTACTCTCATTTAATAATACCAGACCTTGATTTTGAAGATGGTAAACACGAGTTGACATTTCATTATCCAACTTGAAGGTTATAGCACCTCTCTCATTCCCATTGTCTTTTAAGCGAGTCAATATATTTATATTCTCATGTCGAAGAGAATCAACTTCAACCCTATAAGATTCCATCTCCTTCCTCAAAGCCAATTCCACTCCTGTTAATCTCATTTGTTCCATCTTCAATTTTTCAAATTGCTTATCCAATTTCTCCATTGGTTGAATATCACCAAATTGCTCACTTAATCTTTCCCGTAAACCATCAATAGTCTTCTCTTGTTCATTGGAGGTCCTTGATAACCTTGTGATTGATTTATGCAATTCCCTGCACTCCTTCTCTTTCTCCTCAAAATTCTTTCTGATGCAATCCATACCTTCTATTGCCCCCCTGTAATCTTCTTCTAATTTAGAGAGGCTTAGCTGTAAATATTTATTTTGTTCATTCTTTTCATCAATTCTAGCTGTTAGGTCCATGATATCTTGCTCCAGATTAGTTGTCATGCTTCTGTTCTCTGCTTCCCTCTTGTTTAAAGAAGAAACCTCTCTCTGTAGGGAGACATTTTGCTCAGCTAGCTCTCTAACTCGCTCCCTTAGCCCCGCCTCCTCTAATTGGTACTTCTCAAGCTTGAATGACCAGTCACTTGACCTTCTGTCTAGCTCCTTCTCTAGTCCTACCTGCAACTCAGTTTTCTCCTTCTCCAGTTTCTGTGTTCTGGACTTCAATTCTGCATTTGCCTGTCTGAGCTCTTGTCTGGCACATGTCCTATCCGCAATTCGAGACTGCAGAAGGCTTGAAATTTCAAGTGCCAATGTGAACCTCTCCCCACTGAGATTTTTAATTATCTGGATCAGATCTGACACGTCAAATTTCCTATATTGAACAAAGCGTTCCTGTTCAAGTTCTTCAGACAAAAACAGGATCCTCTCCTCTGCTTCCTTGGCCCTTTTTTGTAATTCTCCATCAAAGTCCTCATCAGTTTCACCAGGCTTACATCCCTCGTAAATGTGTCCGCTAACTGTTTCACAAGGCTGATCTGTAGGGAAGCATGGTTTCACCAAATCTGAATTAGGATCAATGCTTCCATTCAACGATCGACTGTGAATATCTGTAACTGTGATAGGTATATTTTCACCAAGCTCTTTAGAGGTCGCTTTAGGCACAACATGATGTTGTGAGAGTCTGTCAACAACAGTCTTTGCAATACTTCGAGGTGAGTCATTCCCAAATCCATATTCTCCCACTTCTCCAGACAAGACACGAGAAAGAGAACTTTTAGTTTCTCTGGATGAATAGGATCTTGGTTTATCTTTAATGCTAGCCGTTGTTGAAGAGGGTGGCAGACACTGAGCTCGAGGAGGCCGCCACCCATTATTTCTCTGAGAACACTTATTCTTGGATCCATTTATTTCCTGGTGTTGTTCACCATCAATGTAGCGGTCCAAGACCATATTTGAAACAGTACTGGAGCTAGTGGAAGAATTTCCTGAAGAATCATAGCAAGTTCTGGAGCATGGCCTAACAGGTCCTGAGGTATAGTAATCATTTGGCATTCCCATCTGCTTTGCCTTGAATTGCGTCTCTTGAGATGGACTTTGGCAACTAGCAAAAACCACGAGATCACAAATTAAACTAAATAATATTATGGTAAAAGCAATTAAAAAAGATAACATGCTCTATACAATTCAGTACACATTTTTCATGAGACTATGTAGATGACCTCTAATCATGATCTTAATACTTATAAGAATAAACATCCTTACCGAGATGACTGTTCATGTTGCCGTTTTGAGCCACTACTAGCATTACCAGGAGATCTACTTGGATCACTCAAACCATAAAAGTTTATTTGACCTTGGTCTATAAATGCAGCTGAAGATAACGACCGGGTCCTTCTAAGTTTAGGACCGGTGCTGGACCTTTCATTATCATCTATTTGCCTCCCGGACTTGGAAGACAAGTCCTTGGAACTTTGGGGACTACTTCCAGCCTTATCACCAATAGAAGTATTCATCCTACTCTCTAATGGATGCTCCCAATAAGCTTCGCTGCCATTTGTTGATGGAAGAGCTAAATTAGTTTTGCCATTGCCATTGGCAAACGATCTAAGAAAGAACTTCTTCATCTTCGGTTGTGGCTGTTGATTATTGAAGTTTCTGCCCTTCAATCCCAATCGTTTTTTCTCAGTACCATGTCAAATGCAATCACTCTAGTCCTAAAAAAAGACAATCGTAAATAGATAACCACAGAGAATCAAACAGCAAAAATGGTTTAGGATCTCAGTACGTGCAGTATAAATACAAAATTCTACCATCAAACAGAGAGAGTGATTCTGACGACCTTAAGATGACTATTGACTAAGAAATTATCCAAAACAAAAAGTTTGCTAAGTCTCCAAGTTCAAACTGCGAAAAATTACACAAAAAAATAAAACAATTCAAAAAATAAAAGTTCATGAGCACGTACATCATCCTCAGGAAAAAAAGGCATTTCATGGAATCCAGATTTTCATTCACAATGCTCAATTTGATCGTCAACAAAGTATATATGAGAACACAACAGAGGAGGTTAGAAACAACATCTAGCGCTAGAAATAAAACAACTCAATGAGATGAGAACAAAACCAAAGGTCCAAACCAGAACATCAAGGAACTCAGCTCTGAACAATTCAATTTCCTTTCTAGATGCTACAGTTTCTTTCATCAATAAAGAAACTGAGAAAATCACTCACTCTCCGATGTGCTAAACAGCAGCAACAACAACAGCAACAAAATCCTCCTCAACTTCATCAGACAATCAGACAATACTGATTCAGAAAAAAGACAAGAAAATCAACTAGAATCTACACAAATAATTTCACACTGATTGCAGAAATCAAAACAGTAATAAATTCGTCAACATACCGATATAGTCTCTGATTCAAAATTCAAATCACCAAAGACAACTCATAATTCCGATTTTTCAGGAAACTTGAAATCAAGCATTGAATGCCGGGAGAGTTGACGGTATAGCATGGCCGGCGCGGCACAGCAGTTACAGTTGTGGCGGGGATTGACAGTGATTGAACGTTTGAAGACTAAATTACATTTCAAATTGAGTGAGAATATTGCATCCAAACGTCCAGTGTGAAGATTTCTGTGGCTGTTTGAAAAATGGAAAGGGTAGTTTTTGTCCGAAAATATATTTAAAATTTTTGGTGCCGCTAATAATGCGGGAGAGGAGCGGGATTCGCTGGGTAATGATAGAGTGAGGGCGAGTCCACCTTTTCTCTCACCAACCAAAAAAAGAAAAGGAAAAAAAAAGTCATTTTAATTTTTTTTTAATTTATAGAAAAAATAATTTTGACCCCTAAACCTGTCTAAGTCGTATCAATTTTAACTCTAAACTTTCAATTTTATCAAATTACACCTCAAACTTAGATAAGTGTTGTAACCTTAACCTCAAACTTTAAAAAGTGTTGCAATTTTAGCCCTCTAATAAGCTCTTGCTCAAAATCTTGTTAAAAGAAAATTTATCTTATGTGTTCAATGAATTATAAAACATATGTACAATATGAAATTGATAAAATTTTAGAGAAAAATAACATTAGATTTAGAGCTAAACTTTTTTTTTTTTAAATTTATGAATGGTTAATTTGTGCAATAGTCAAAGTTATTTTTGTGTAAAACTTTATTTTATTGAAATTAATGAGTTTATGAAGATTTTTACATTGTTTTTTGTTAAAATTAGTGGACGAAATGGCGGAATTTGAACCGAGTGTAAAAATTGCAACCCTTATTTAAGTTGGGTCCAATTTGATAAAATTGAAAGTTTAGAATCTAAATTGATACAATCTCACAGGTTTATGGTCAAATTGATTTTTTTTCCCTTTAATTTATTTCACTTTTATTTTAAAATGTATGTTTTAGTTTTTTTTTCTTTAGAATTTTAGGCCACATTTGATAACCATTTTTTTTTAAAAATTAAGCCTAGAAATACTATTTTCACCTATGGATTTCTTGTTTTGTTATCTACTTTTTGCATATGTTTTCAAAAACCAAACCAAGTTTTGAAAATTAAAAAAGTAGACCCCCTTTGATAACCATTTAGTTTTTTGTTTTTAAAAATTATGTTTGTTTCCTCGTCTTCTCTCTGTAGTGTGTTTCATCTTCCTTAAGAACACATTTGAATTCTTAGCCAAATTGTAAAAACAAAAAATAAGTTTTTGAAATTTTTTTTCCTTTTAGTTTTTAAATTTTGGCTTGTTTTTTTAAAACATATGTAAAAAGTAAATGACAAAATAAAGAAACTCATTGGTAAAGATAGTATTTATAGGTTTAACGTTCAAAAAATCAAAAATCAAATGGTTATCAAAACTTTTAAGAAAGTGAAGATGTCTTAGCCATCATCCCCTGTTGGCATGTCTATTTCGGTTTTTTTTTAAAAAAAAAACATCAATTTATTATTGTCATTATTTTACTAGCTATTATTTAATAATTTGATGATATGGCTTTGATTTTATGTACTGACATGTTAGTGTAAACTATATTGAAGCAAGTAGATTAATTGAGTTGAGTACTGAGTGATTAAAAAGGAAAAAGAGAGATGGGTTTTTTTAGTTCATAAATAAAATATAATAGCCAAAGTGAGCATAGTTCAACGGTAATTGACATGCACCATCGATCAAGAGGTTAGAGATTTGAATCACTCACCTTCAAATGTTGTTGAACTCAAAATATATATATATATACACACACACATATCTCTTTGTGTTTAGAGACCAAAATGGAATCTAAAACAACTTTTTTATTATTTTTATGGTTAAAATACCATTTTGGTCACTTAACTTTGGACTTCATTCCATTTTAGTATTTGTACTTTCAAATATTTAAATTTATGGCCTATTTAGGTCGCTAGTGAAAAAAAAGTATTTTCCAAAAATGTATTTTATTTTAAACATTTTTTTTATAAAAGTAGTTTATAATTAAAACACTCATATGTTTGGTTACATTTTCTTAAAAGTGTTTTTATACACAAGTTTATTTGGTTTACTCTATACTCAAACTGCTTCTACAACTTTCAAATTACTATAAGGGATGACTATTAAATATTGTGAATTAATAACTTCAATTTTGTATTTAAAAATACTATGACCGGCCGCGGTTAGGTGCCAGCGATCGCGCCAGTAGTGGGCGGCAGCAGCCATAGGGAAGTGAAGGTAGTGTGAGGGTCTTTTTGTCATATTCGTATATCATAAAAACTTGGGATAAATTCCTAATTAAACACTTAAAAACATTTTTTTTCTATAATTTGGATTGAAATGTTTCACTCAAAATAGCTTATTTCTCAAACTCATTTTTAAAAAAGACGTTTTGAGTTATTGCCAAACAATACAAATCTTATGAAAATGATTGTTTTTTTCAAAATTAAACACTTGAGAAGTCAATCAAAACACACCCTTAGTCTGTGTATTATCAATAAATCTTAAAATTAATCATTTGAAGTTTTTTTTTTTTTATCGAAATCGGTTAAATATAATAATAATAATTTTCATGCAAGAAAATACTTCATATGAATATGTTTTCAAAAATGATAGAGAGAATAAAATAATTGTTTGTTTGGGAAAGTTAACATTAAACTAACAGTAGTGACTATTTTTAAGATTTATCAAAAATATAGGAATTAAATTTTAACCTATTTTTATTTATGGGGATTCTTTCTATAATTGTCAACAAGGACATAGGTTAGATGAAAACAAGTTTTCCTTTTTCATTTCTTTTCGTGAACATTTTTTTAATAATTCTTTTTTTAGTACAACAAATGTGGAGTATGAAGATTTGAACTCCTGATCTTAAATGAATGAATTAATGTCAAATACCTTTTAGCTATGCTCACTTTAGCTTTAGTAATTATTTTTACAAACACTTGAGTTGGAGGACGTTATCTTATTGGTATCTATAATTTCTTGTAATTTAATATCTAATCTGAACATAATTTAATTAGTTAAGACGTATCATTCTCAAATAAAATATTAGAAATTGAACTAATAACGACGTACATACATATATATTGTAATTTAACAAATGTTCGATTCTGTATAATTTTTTAATCTATTATTTTCTTTTTTTTCGTCAATCCATTACTCTCATCTCCCTTTGAAAGACCCTCCAATTTCCATTGCCTTTTTCCCAAACTTGAAAAGGTTGATCACAATTTTTAGATTAAATTATATAAAATATTCTTAAATTTTAAAGTATGTTTCAATTATATTTCTAAACATCAAAAAAAATTATTTTAAACCTTGAACTTTGTAATTGTTAAAAGGGAAAAAAAGCTTATTTTGTGAGTTTTTCTATGATGTGTTAATTGATGTGGAAAATTTGAAAAACATATTAGACATTCTTGATAATTCAATTTCTTTGACGGGTTTGTGAGTTTTTTTATGGTTCTAAATGGTCATTGGCATCCTTTGACCATTAGTTGACTTAATAAGATGTACATGACAGTTTAATTGGTGATTAGACTTTTATAACGTGACAATTTTAGCAAAGGCTAATGTGCCTAGCTCATTCCTCACTGTTGACATTGTCGTCAAATGCAACTAGATGTCCCCGTCAAACCTTTTTTTTTAAGGTCAACAACATGTGGAATGGAAAATTTTGAACCTTTAGTTGAAAGTATATGTCTTAATCAATTGAGAATTGAGCATGCTCAAGTTGGCGGATAAACATCATTGTTATTATCATTTCAACTCAAAATATATTGTTGAAATTATTTACAACATCATTCACAAAAACAATGTTTACACATTAATTGTTATGTCAATTTATGCAAATGATGTCATTCATTTTAATTTTACATATTAACTGTCACGTCAATTTACACCCATCATTTTATTAGGAAAAAAATTGAAATACCTTTTTCTTTGTTTTTTTCTAAAAGTTTCAAAGTTAAAAGAATTAAGATGGAACGTCTGTTTGGGGCACTAAATGAATTATAATATTCTATAGAGTTAAATAACTCTACACCCCAAACACAGACTATTATAATCCAAATTAAACAACTATGCATTCTAAACACATTATATAACTTTACAGACGATTATAACTTACAGACTATTATAACCCATAGAGTATTATAACTCAGTCAGTATCTCGAACAACCCATTTAAAATTCGAGCATATTTTTTTTCTTTTTTTTGAAACATCGAGCATAGTTGAAACATACAAATTTGACATGGTGTAATTTAGGGGCAATTTTAGCAATAATGCACTTAAAAAAAAGACAAAATTATAGTACTTTTGGAAAAAATAATTTTAATAATGTAAAAAAAAAATCAAATTACAAATCTAGGGTGAGGGAGAAAAGTATTGAAAAAATTAAGGTGCTAAACTCGTGTACATGGTACACATTTTGTGTGGATTACCCGTGGGTGGTGAGGTGGTAAAAAAATGTGGAAATTGCATACAAGGTTCGCAATTTACGTTTTTTTTGTTTAATTTGATTGTCGCGTCGGAGGCGAAGATGGTCAGAGGGGTTTGTCTTGCACCACAACGTAGCATAGAGTACTAGGGCGAGGATTTGACTTTTGAAAAAAGAATCATTCACACTCTTGCAAGAAAGAAAGATAGATAGTCTAAAATTAATGTGGAAATCCATTAAAAAAGGAGACTGTAGCTATGAGTACAACAACAACGACACACAACGTATTTATTAAAATGCCTAAATGAGCTCAAGTGCAGAACTCCATTTGGGGCATTTTTGATACCCAAAATACCAAACAAGGAAACCAGCAAAACTCAATCAAATGTGATAATGGGTTGAAGAAGATTGTTACCTCTAAAGCCAAATGAATAGCAGAATATGCCAATGGTAGCAAACATGTCTGCTTGTAGATTTTGTTGGGAGCTGCTTAAAATGAAGGAGAAGACTATTTTTCACGAAATGGAGAGATTGTTGGCCGGCGTGGAGATTGAGAAAAGAAAGGAGAATAGGGTTCTAATGACATGGAACTCGTGTACCATGTGCACAAGTTCTGTGGCCCTCCACATGACTGCCACGTGAGTGACTTGGTCCAAGTGTTGTGCTATATCAGGTAAATCGTATACATGGGCCACGATTTAACTTAAATCGTGCATGTTTAATCAACCCTATTTTTGGAATTATTTTCAAAACTATCCCATATTTGTTTTTTTTTTTTTTTTTTAAGTACATTATTTTTTAAAAAAATCCGATAATTTAACGTTTTTCTTAAAGGCGCGCATTAAGGCAACGTGTCCAGTGTACTTTTCGATTATCAGTATCAGCACCCAATCTGATTTTTCATTCATTATTCATAGTACCTTTCGTGCAATACAATACAAAAATTCCTTTCCAAATCCACGTCTCTGTTTGGCTCTCCCTTTGCGTCAATGGAGGTCGATGCCATTCCCAACGGCTCCGCCACTGAAACCGCCATGGCAAATGCCGCAGCCGCAATAATTAGCCCTACGCCTTCCAAGTTCAGCGGATTGGCGGAGTCTCTGAAGCTGGAACATCAGTTTCTCAGGGTTCCATTTGAGCACTACAAGAAGACGATTCGAGCTAATCATCGCGTCGCAGAGAAGGAGGTCTCCGCCGTGATATCCAGCGTCACTGAAGCCGCCGATCGCGATAGCATATCGAGGGAAGAGGCCGTTCAACACTTCAATTCGCTTGTATCCAGATTGCAGGGGTTGAAGAGAAAGGTAATTGGTTCTAGGTTTTCCTTTTTCATTTCTGTTCGTGAACAATTTTTTTTAATAATGTTTTTTACAATGGTCAGTCTGGCGACGAAAGGCTTTTTTTAAGGATGTTTCTTTTGTCTTATTCGTATAAGAAATCACTGTACTGCACCCTTTATTTCATATGTTGCTACTCTGGAGACCAGAGTTTCTTGATGTTGTTGAAACTTTATGAAGTTTAGAATTCGATTATTTTATGTGATTCTGGACTAGGGTTATACTGGGAGCTAGTGAGAACTGTGTTGTAACTGGCTTACTGGTGGATTTGAATCCGAATGCACTGATCGTAATATTGGATTGCCCTTTTGTGATAGAGATTGATTAAAAAAAGACTTCACCTGTTATCTTTCGTTTCTTAAAGTTGGAAGAGGGCGGTCGCACCGAGCAGATGCAAGCACAGAAGTGTCGCGCTAGACTCGTTCATTTAGAATCGGCTGATGCTGAGAATTTGGCGGAATGGAACAGCACACGCTTGAAAAGGATCCTTGTTGACTATATGCTGCGGATGTCGTATTTCGACACTGCAATGAAGTTATCAGAGACCAGCAATATTCAGGTTTTACACTTAGCTCAAATTTGATTCTGAACTGTAGAGCCTATTCAGGTTCTCTTTGTCTGTAAACATTTTGAGTCATCAAAGGATCGCTGCCTGAATACTGGTTTAATGAGGATACTTTTATGTTTGAAAGAGTTCATTATAATAATTTGATCATAATCATTTGAGCCTGAGGTCAGTGTTTCTTTAGTTTTTCAGATAGATTTTTTTGTTGGTAGTTGCTGACTGGTCACCTTCTTGCTTCCTTCAAGTAGTAGTGAACCTAGTGTTCGGCATGTACACTAAAAATTTTGGCTGTGGTCTGTGGAGAAAGGAGAAAGGAGAAAATATCTTTATTTTTCTTGACCAAAAAGTGTTGTGAAAAATGATCACATTTTCATGGAAAATTGAACATTGATAGAAGGGTTTATGACTTTGTGGCGAATAGTTTATTATTCTAAGTTGCAGTTAAGTGGAAATGAAAAGGGATCCAGTTTACTTTACTCAAGGTGGATGTGTATTCTGTAGATGTATAGTTGTTGCATCAACTGATTAAATGCATGCTCTACATCCTAGAACTCTTCTGCAATTTTTTTGAGATAAAATGAAAGAATACATAAAAGAAATATAAAAAAACAGCCCAAAGAAGGGATCACCCAGACCCAAAGCTAACGATACAAAAAGGGGGTCTAATCCAGAAGGACAAGGCCTAAAAGATAATTCCACAAAACCTTAGAAACAAACACCAAAAGCGGCAGCTTAAATCTAACCAGTGACTACATCTCCTCTCTAGATGTCTCAAACCCCTCAAAAATCGTTCTGTTCCTATAAACCATATTCCCTGAACAATAGCAAATAAAGTGCAACGCCACAGAATACACCCCTTATCACAAAAGGGGGGATGGAAGATCACCTCCTCCATCATCAACGAGCACTTGTTCTGGTGGAACTCTTCTGCAATTACTATGCATGTAATATCTGTTGAGGCCATTCAAATGCAGCTGAATGTTAGCACCTTACTGTTCATTTAGGGGAGAAAAAAAAAGGAAGAAGAAGAAGAAGATTTTTGCATTCTGAAATATATAATCTGCTTTTGACTAGTTAGTTATAAATCTCAGGATCTCGTTGACATTGATGTCTTTCAAGAAGCCAAAAGGGTTATTGATGCCCTTCAGAATAAGGAGATAGCACCTGCACTTACCTGGTGTTCTGATAACAAGTCGAGGTTGAAGAAGTCCAAGGTATATGTGGTGGTTCTCAAGGGTCTTTCATTTACATAACTAATCCATCCCAATGTATATCAACAAGGATGATGCCATTGAGTTCTTCATGTTGTAATTTATTTGTCTTCTTGTTATAAGCTTGTTTTATGTGTTTCGTTGCAACTGTAATTTCAGAAGTGGTTTAGTGCTGGGAGTGTAATGGTGTATGGTTTCTCTAGTGGATTTGCGACTCTCCTAGGCCTAATTGCTAGGTCTATTTGAAGGCAATTCCTTGTGAACTAACTTAGTTCATGTTTCTTTTGTTCTTATATTGTTGCTTCTGCAATTTAGGTAGCTTTAATTAGACCAATCGAACCATTAATGTCCCGTTTGATAACTATTTGGTTTTTGGTTTTTAGTTTTTGAAAATTGTACTTGTTTTCTTACATTTTCTTTACAATGATTTTCATCTTTCTTAAGGAAACATTTGAATTCTTAGCCCAATTTAAAAAACAAAAACAAGTTTACAAAAACTACTTTTTTGAGTTTTCAAAACTTGGCTTGGTTTTTTAAAACAATAGTAAAAAGTAGATAACAAAACAAAGAAACTCAGAGGTGGAAATAACATTTATAAGCTTAATTTTCAAAAACCAAAAACTAAAAATCAAATGCTTATCAAACGGGATCTACATGTTTAATTTAGGAATATTTACCAATACAAGACTATTTGTTAATTAAGAACATTGTATTTAGAACCTTTTTAGCATTAGGATGCAAAGGTTGTGGCTGAACGAAGGATATTTCTTTTCTCGAGGGGATGGGTGAAGGTAGAGGATGGCCCCGATTTGCAAAATGGGACGAGTGAAGGTCATGATTGGTTTTGAGAAATTTTTTATTATAGTGCAATTCATTTCAAATCTGCTCTATTTTAAAAAAGAAACTCCACTTTCCCCTTCTTGGATATTTATATTTATAATTATAATATTTTTTTTTATACAATATGGGGCTATTAGTTCCATGCTTGTAAAGTACCATTAGGATATCATTGTTCTATGGTATGGGCCATAATTTTGTCATGTAACTGATAATTTTTTGAACAATTTCAAATGTAGTTTAAGATTACATGAGTATTTTAAGCTTGCATAACTTGTTGCCTTTTATTGATGACAGAGCAAATTTGAGTTTCAACTGAGGCTTCAAGAGTTCATAGAATTGGTGCGAGCTGACAAGAATATGCAAGCTATTGCATACGCACGAAAGTATCTCGCTTCATGGGGAGCCACCCATATGAAAGAATTGCAGAGGGTCATGGCAACTTTGGCTTTTAAGAGTAGTACAGAGTGTGCTGTGTACAAGGTGAATTATACCATCCTGTTACTATCAGTTGAGCAACTTAACTTCATTAGTGATTGCAACCAAACTTTTTTTTCCTCTTAACTAATCAAACATATAAATTTTAAATTTTATGTTAGTTTGAATTATAACCAAGCATTTGGGGAAAATAATATCCTGTTGAAGTTAAAGTTACCTATTGCTGATACTCTTGCCCATGATGACTGAATGTTTCTTTTGCAAATTGTTTCTTTTACCTCCTGTTGAGGGGGCTCAGAATTGCTGAAGATTGACTATTTATAAAATCACAACAGTCAATAGTCATTCTATTTGTTTCGCTTTATTCATTTACCTACCTTCTAATTCCAATTGCCTTTTTATTCCATCATGGCTATTAAGATGGAAACATTAGTTGGGAAAATATTTATGTTTAATATCTGGTCTTCCCGTCTTGAGTCTTTTGGAATGCAAGTGCAGTTATCCTAGTCTCCTATGAATAAAATGGTTTCTACTGGCCTTGTCTTTGTTCTTGAAGCTTGTACTCCATCTGAGTTGATATCGAGCATAAGGTTGAATTTCTTTTTCCTTTTTTGTGCTTTATAGGTCTTATTTGAACCAAAGCAGTGGGATCATCTTGTGGATGGATTTAGACAGGAATTCTGCAAAATATACGGCATGACGCTCGAGCCATTGCTAAATATCTATCTGCAAGCTGGCTTGTCTGCTCTAAAAACTCCGTATCCCTATTTATGACTTGTCTCATATGTGTGTGATTCACATTCACTGCACAGTTTAACTCTTTCCATCACATTAATAAACATGTAGATTTTTTTTTTTTTTTTTTGAAAACCTCTTATATTGTTGAACTAAAAAAAAAAACCTCTTATATTAGCAGGAAAAGTGCTTTTAAATTAAACATTGAAAATTCTAAAAGTTGGAGTATTTGGTACTTTTTGGACGACTGTTTATACACAAAGTGTTTCAAATAAAAGCACTACCCATAGTCATCTTAAATTCACTCTGAAAGGAGAATATTGCATCTCTGATGATTTCTCACTATATGAATACAGATAATTTTGCCTTGACCTGCTTAGATACTGTTATGAGGATGATTGCACCAAGGAAGACCCACTATCACAGGAAAGTTTTAGGAAGCTAGCAGTGCCATTACCTTACTCAAAGCAGCATCACTCGAAGCTCGTGTGCTACATAACGAAAGAGCTCATGGACACCGAGAACCCGCCACAAGTTCTTCCAAATGGTTATGTCTACAGCAACAAGGTTAGCATAATTTTGATTATAAATAGCTCAGAAAGTGTAGCCAAGTTTGTTTTCTTTCCTACCCCAAAATGTTCAGCACGCGTTCGATATCGATGCTTGGCAGGCTCTGGAAAAAATGGCCAAAGAAAACAGCGGTAAAATCACCTGTCCAAGAACAGGCTTTGTGTGCAACTATTCGGAGCTGGTGAAGGCATACATATCATAAGCCCCATGAATTTATGGAAATCCAGATTTCATTGTTCAGGTAAAAAATGCAGGTGCCTATTTTTACAAAGCAAATTTCCTTGTATGTTCGAAGAATGATGACATGTAAATAAAAATTATACAGCTGTATTCTTTCTATTGCTCTGCTCCCTTCACCAATGGACTGTGTAAAATGTTGAATTCTTAGGTCCATTCTGTTTTTGAAAATGAAGCTTATAAATATGACTGCACACATTAAAGTTTATTACTACTTCCGCTCATGTCCGTTTATTTTGTAATCTATTTTTTAAAAACGTTTTCAAAATTTGAAAACGATAAAAGGTAGTTTGAAAAAAATTTGTTTCTAAGAGTTCAAATGTGTATTAAAAAATAGGAAAATATTAAAATAATAATAATAATAATGGTGGGGAACAGAATTTTTAGAAACATATTTTTTTAATGTCCGTACAGATTTCAACAGAAGTATAGATGTATTTGATCAGTTTTATTAAATCAACATTTTTAAAAATGGATTATAAATCATCATCCATCTCTTAGATACGTGAGTACTTAATCAACATTCCCATGGTAGAAATAGACACTAGGCAATAATAACATTCCTGTTGATACTCAAAAGAAATATTAACATTCCTACAAAGCTCAAATCTATACATTTTAATCAAATATTTCCGTAACAATTTACTTGTGATCCATACATTTGAAAATTACTTACGAGTTTTTTTATCATTGAAACTGAAACAAGTCTGTACTAAAAAAATACAATGAAAATAGAAATGAAGGAGTTTCAAGTAAAAGATACAGGATAGTGATTAGAATTCATTTATCATATGAAATCACTCGATTAAAAAGCAGAAGTAAATATTCATCAAAATTATTAAGTAATTACAAATCAACATTTTTTTTAAATATATCATAAATCTCTCTAAAATTCCTTAATATTTAATCAATATTTTACTTGAGAAGATATAAAATATTCTTACGATGCTTAACCCTTCAATTATGAACTAGGTTTCTTTAGTTTAACCAAAAAAAAAATTCTTTTAAATTTTCAATGATGAGAAATTCTAAAAATAGATTTTAAAAAAAAACATATAAAATGTTTATTTTTATGAAGCACTTAATTAAATTATTCTTAAAAATGCTTACAAAATAAACATTTCACTCAAAAACACTCTTTTTCAATATCGTAAAATTTGAATCAACTCACTCCATAATTACTAGTCTTATCTTATCTTCTTCAGCTCAAAAACTTGCAAGAAGTCCCATGGCGATGAGTGCTTATTCCCACGAAATCAAACCCATGCAATTTTGTGATGAACTTTAACAAGAAAAAGGAGAAATTTACTTCACTTTATTATATCAAATAAAAGAGAGATGAATGTTTACATTACAAAAGGAAGAAAATGGTCTAATAATTCAACTAGGATCATGATAGCTAAAGGGTTTCAAAGAATTAAAAATTAGGAAAATATAAATTACATTCGTAAAAGAGCATTTTTCTTTTTTCTTTTTTCTTGTTTTATTAAGCTGACAGCCATGTTTACAACGTGTTTGTAATTACAGCAATTTCAGCTCGAGTTTTGGCCAACTGGGTTTCTGCCACGTGTAATTGGTGCTGTAATTGAAAAATAATCCCAACACATCCATAAACTGGGTCTTCAATTCTACACTTTGCCTCAAAAAATAAGGTTTCTACTGCTTCAGCTCGTAGATGCATAGGAAGTTGCTGATTAAATTAGTCAAATAGAAAAAGAAAGAGAGAGAGTCAATTTTCCCATTATTTAACATTAAAAACTTGAATTAATATGAATAGAGATAAATATTGATACTTGATCATTTAAGTCCCTTTTTATAAGTATTTGGTGTTTGAAAATTAAGCTTATAAGTATCACTTCCACATCTACTTATGAGTTTCTTTGCTTTCTTACCCACATCCTAAAATGTTTTCAAAATCCAAACAAAGTAGTTTTAAAAAACTTGTTTTTGTTTTTGAAATTTGGCTAAGAATAGCTAAATGTTTGTTTAAGACCATAATTAAAGAAATTGTAAGTAAACAAACACAATTTTAGAAAACGAAATTGTTAAAACCATACAATGTGATGCATTTTTATTGGTCTATTTCTATTTCATTTAATAGATGAGTGGATGTCACTAAAATTTTTAAGCCACTAAAAATACACCACATTAGAAAGTCTCCTAATGATCGGAGCGTAGGCAAGTATTTTTCTTTCCTTTGTACATAAAACAATACTAAATTACTTTAGGGAAAAAGAGAAGAAATGTGACATTAAATTAAAGTATGGAACAAGATATAAACTCACAAGGAGGAATTTAGCAACATTGCTAGCGCCATAGATTCTATGAAGAGTGGCAAATCTTTGAGGGTTATTGGAAGGGAAGAAAGGAGAGAAAATGCAATTGGAAGGACATTTTCTTCTCAAATACTTGCAAGCTGCACAACGACCAGAAATCATGCTACAAAATCGAGAAAATAAGAGTTGAAGATTTGGATGGAGATTCTCCAAATCTTTGTGTTTATATGTATGTTTAATAGTGAGAATGGTGTGTACGTTTTCGAGTGGAAGGTTTTTCCTAACGGCTAGTTTTTTTTTTTTTTTTTTTTTGAAAAAAATGATTAGGATTTGAATGGAAAGTTTTTCATGCATGGTAAGAAGTATTTTATTCATTTTTAAAAATGTTGTTTTTATTTGTACAAAAAATATTGAATAAAGCATAGGAAAGTTTTACACGCATGGTAAGAAGTATTTTACATGCATGGTACTATTTTATTCCCTTGAGATAGAGAGGGATTTGATTTTCTTTGGCAAATTGAATTTTTGAGAGGAGAGACATTTCCCAAATGAAAAAAATGAAGTTTGATGGTTATTTATTTAAATCATATATAGGAGAATGTTAAATTTAGCTTTTTTATTTTTTAACCTAAAAATGTTAAATTTTAGATTAAATTAAATACAATTTTAAGGAGCTAGCACAGTTACATAAAATCACGTCAATAATGGTATACGGGAAAAAATGGAGAAATTGTCCTTCAAAAGAAAATGGACAAAGTGAAGAAACATTATTAGATTACATGAGATTTCATCTCAAAACAAATTAGCAATGAGATGAGTAGCCCATGTATTTTATAAATTGTGAAGTCTCTCTACATTTTTTCAATGTAGTATCCTCAAGATGGTGCCTCTTTGAGTTCATCATTCTTGGGTTGGATCTCAATTTTTGAATCGAATACCCGTTTCGACTTCATGGCTTTGGCACATTTGCCTTCACTTCCTGCAGCAAGCAATAGACAAGCTTGACCTATGACAGCTCCTAACAGCCACTGTGTGTATCTTTGCTTGTAGCGTTTGTACAGCAAACAGTCCTGAAATTGATGCCTCTAGCTAGTGAAGATGACGAAGATGGAGCCGCCAAAGCCATGGGTTTCTGCAAGCTGATGGCCATGGGGAGCTTCATCCGAGTGGCCATTTTCTTGGATTTGAGCTTCTTCTCGAGTTTTCAGAGAAATGAAAATGTAAGGAGTGTGTTCTTTTGTGCTGGATCATCAGTCTGGGGAGGCTTCATGATCAATTTTCAATGGACTTATCAAAATTTTCTACAAATATATGGGGAATCAGTCATGGAACCCAAGCCATAGCCAAGGTTCTAACACAGTTGTTTGAATCGTTCATAAACCTTTATTTTAAGGTGGAAATTATCATAGTTGTGATTTAGCCTGATGAGAATTTATGGGAATCTATATAAGTTCTTAAATCCTTTATTCTGTCAAAAACAAACACTTCAATTATGAATCCATGATGGAATTCTATGATATTGAGATGGTATTTCAAAAATGTTATTATAGACAACTCACAAATCCTAATTTAATCGAGAAAACAGCATAATCAAATCAAATGAACCAAAAGAATACTTAGAAAGATGATAAAGATTGTACGAAACGGATTATTATATATAATTTATCATAATTAAGACGGAAAATAAATAGGCAAAATACGGTGCTGACGAACATTGGAGCGGGATTCAATCACAATACAGTTCTATTTTAGAAGTCTCAGTGAGGCACAATTCGCTTATAAAATTCCACGCAAACGCATCTGCTTTAGATGAAGCATAATCAATAAACTGTCTATTATGCCGACTCACTATCGCCCCTCGGAGAACCGTTGTTATCTTCATCGTTTACAGGGCTCCTTTCTTCTCTGGGCAGCGGACTGGGGCTGCGACTGTAGCCGTTCTCTTCCCTCCGATAATTCCTACTTCCACCACCGTTGAAGTCCTCAGCTTCATCCATTGGACTTCTGCTCCTTCCTCTTGGACTTCTGCTTCTTCCTCTAGGACTGTCACGATTTCCAGGAGACAGACTACGTCTCGCTTCATCCGGACTCCTCTCATCAGGAGTGGGGCTACGTTTCATAGCTTTTGAAGGAGGAGGTGACAAACTGTGCCTCTTGGGGCTTGGCCTGCCTCTCGGGCTCCTCGATCTTTTTTCTGATCGTTCAAGACTTCTCTCTCTTTTTACAGGTGATCTAGATCGACTGTGGACACAATGCACAAATGCTCAGGAAGTTGAATTCATAAAGTTCAAAGTTTAATAATTGATCAACAAACTCATTACGACACTTGTGCAATGTGAATCAGAGACTGAAACCTCAATAACCAAATAAATGAAAATGGTTAAATTGCAACGAACCTGTAGCTACGACCTCTGCTGTAACTACGACTTCGACTTCTACCACGACGAGGGCTTGGAGAACGTGAGTAACTTCCACGCCTGTACCATACAGTTTTTCTTTTGAATGATCAACCCGAAAAAATTAAAAGTGAAGAAAACAAGCAATTGAAAAGATAACATACTTCAATTTCTTAGGACTGTTCTGGCAATTCTTCTCTATGTGACCCCGTTCCCCACATCGATAACACTTATTTTTCCAGTCTCCAGCCTTGCAATCTCTAGCCCAGTGGCCATCAATCCCACAGTTAAAACAACGCCCAGTTCCAGGAGGGCCTCGGCCAAGATATTCACGAGATCCACCAGGACCGCGGGGTACCTAATTCATAATTATAAGTTTTATCAAATTCATAGAATAGTTAACAAAACCAATATACAAGACATATACAAGATAAACTTACCCGTGCAAGCCAGTAAAACTACACACAGCCTTTATATAATGAACAAATGTGACTATAAAAAGACTGGAATTATACATGATGATGAAGGATATTTTCCAAGCATCAAAAAAATATTTCAAAAGCACATAAAATATCAGAATCCCCCAAAGACTACAGACATAGTAACTACTTCTAAGGATAGAATTATCAACTAGCCTGAAAAATGCAGAGGCAACTGTCTGTAACAAATTAAACAATCTATTAAAGATTTGACAAGAAGGATCGTGTTGCATACCCCTTTAGCTATTTCCACAATGATTCGACTTCCATGAACATCCCTCCCATTTAAACTATACCTTGCATCATCGGCATCTCGGGGATCACTAAACTCCTGTTATCAGATATTTAAGCAGATAGACCAAGAAAAAAGATCACGCTTGCAAAAATTAACACGCACCATCAAGTAAAGGACATAAATGCTAGCAGATAGCATCCTTTTCTTGCAAGTATAGCCTGAATTTAAAAAATGTATGAAGGAGGAGGGAGGGAAATACATACAACAAATGCATAGTCTCGCTTCATATCCACATCGCGTACTCTGCGCAAATGGTTTCCAGAAACAGGTAAGGCCATCATTTGATACAAGTATCAAAGGGTTGACACCTCGCCCCTCATAGATGAACTAAACACCATTCTGAGATTCTTGGCATTTCCATAAAAACAGGCAATAACATAATAGAAAGACTCGCCAAATCCACCAAGGGAACCCTCTCACCATAGACCTCCAGGTTTGGCATAAGCCAAGAAACCTTCAACAAGATCACTCAAGTTAAAGTTTTAAACCACACAGACCCATCAACAATTCCACACTTTCATGGATATATCAAAATACACATTTACAGTCGAGCACCCAAAGAAGGGCTTGGCAAATACCTCAAGAGGTCTAGAGAGAAGTATCAATTAATAATTTACTCTGACAAAGATGTTAGCGATAGCATAACCGGGACAATAGAATAAAATAGGACACAACTACACTCGCAAAAAAGTCGAATTCATCACATTAACGTTAGAACACAAATTCGACCAATAAATGGCTGAATAGTACATCCCGCGAGAATCAGCATACCTTCCATAACGACTGAACAGGTCATCCAGATCACGCGACCTCGTCCGTGAAGACAGGCGCCCAACGTAGAGCCGAGTACCACCGTATCGATCGTCATAGCGAGGCATTTTATCTACAATTGACAATCAAAATTCCACCATCAGCGACGGCATTCCATAACCAATAACTTGCGCAGGCATTCGAAACAAACAGACGAATATAGATACGATTCAACTACTGATGATTGAAGAAAATAAACCATGAAAAATGTTTAAGCAAATTAGAGACCATAAAGAAACTTGCTTGAGCAAAAAAATCAATAGGAAATTCACATGAATATGGACTAAAAGGATTCGAGGAGAGAAAACCTAGAAAAATCGAACGAGGAGGCGCACCTGGAAACAATGAGAAAACCCTAACTTTCACGTCGTTCGCTAAAATGATTAACGAATGCCGCTCCAGGCCGATTTATAGTGATTTCCTTTTTCAAAAACAGCTGTAGGCCCAAATTTATTGAGGACTGATGATGGGCTTAATTATTTGAAATGGGCCCTTGTAGCTGGGTTGGGCCGGTAGGGTACTTAGTCCTTTTTTTTTTGGGGGGGGGGCAACAATATGTAGCTAAATCTTAATACCTCAACTTGAAAAATGGCTATTTGTTTTGCAAATATGGCTAAAAGCAATTTTTTTAGAAAATCTAATATTTACTTTGGGGCGCAAATACCCCTAGATTTATACTTGTTAACCACCTAAAACTGGCTACAATAAATTATCCTATTAAGGAGGAAAAATAAGTTGAACTAATTTGTTACAATAATCATAAATAAATTCAAATCCATTTATGGTTTAAATGGAACATCAAATGAAGACAAAGAATAGTAAATAAAATACAGATTGTCAATTTTGAATTAACATGGCTTCCAAAAATCCTCTAAGTTCTTAATACTGCACACTAACGTCTAGCCATTGAATAAATTACATAAATTGAAAAACCGATGAACTATGTAAGTATATGTTTCTACCTAAAGAGTATATATTGAAACATACATTACAAATTAAATTTTCAAAACACACACATTGGAAATATGTTTAAGACAATTAAGCTTGAAAAAAAAATAGTAAATCAAAACTCGAACCCAAACCCATAGTAGATAGTAGGTGTATCATTTAAATATAAAAAAAAAATAGATAGCATGTGTAACTCTTCACTTACCAAATTATAAGCACAATGTCCTAACAAAAATCTCATCGTTTTCCCATAGATATACTCTAAAGTTTACATCCTTAATCCTTCTTATCAAGGCATGTACGCCTCCAAAAATCGTTGTAAATCCTTTCATTTATCTAGGGATATCATCCTCTTAGGTATACTTCTTCATCCTTGATAATACTACCCTGACCGTCGATAGTGAATGAGATTATTTCTCATCCTCTTTCTTCCTCGTTGCTCCATCATACGTTAGCGCAACACAGGTGTCAAAAATGTTGCTCCATCCTATATTAGCAAAGCACATATTATGAGCACACTACCCAAGTAATATATATTGGGAAATATACATAAATAAGTAGTATATATTGAGAAATTCATATTTGTAATTGCATCTATAAAAGTCGAAACAAGAATATACCAATATGTAATTCTCATTCAATATAGTGTGAACAAAAAATTGACTAAAAATAAAATAGACTCAAACGCCTAATAGTTTCAAAAACAAGGAAAAACAAATGGTAAATAAAATCAATTACATACATGCGATCATTTAATGAAGTCCTTCGTATCCTAGAGTATATTGTTAGTTTGAAACTATTACTTCTCACCCAAAAGTAGATGAATAGATGTATGCATATCACACACGTACCAAACCACTATGCAGATTCCTCTGTTTTCTTCTTGTTGAAGGGTTAATGGATGTGGGTGGTTGAAGTGTCGAAACTGGTCACCGGTGGTTTGGCGTAAGCCTTGACTTTTGTGTCGGCAAGGAAGCATTTGATGTCAATTTGAAATTTACATTTTTGGCATTTATAAACGTCATCGGAAGGCATTTGTCAACAGGAGAAACATAAATGGTTGTTGGTTTTTCAAAGAAGATAGTGTTTGGGATGGAATGGACTATGGATTTGAGGAGGAAGGTAGAGGCATGATTGATGGATATGGAAGTTGCAGTCGGAGTCAAAATAGTTGAATGTCAACGGCCTCAACCGTTGACGACATTGGGAGCAAAAAGTCACTTCTTCGTTCACTTTTTTGTCCTTTTCACCGTAGAACAATGGGTGTTGGTGTGGATGATTTACAAAATAAAATACATAAGATTAATATATAACATTTAGCTGAATAGTTTAAAAATGGAGATAGCATGAGTGAAAGTGAAAAATCAGCGGAGATTTAAATGTGAAATGGAAGTGAGAGAATACTGAGGGTTTTTTTTTTTACGAAATCTTGTTGTTGGAATGGGCTGATGGTAGATAATACTATACACTAGGAATAGGATGGACAATTATTTTTATTCATTATCTTTCCTATATTTACGGTAGACATAATCCTAAATATGAAACATTTTTATCATTTTTTCATTATAACTATTTATTTTTAGACATTACTTACAATTTCCCTTTTTTTTATTAGTCAAAGGCCTACTCAATCTAGACTCATAAAATAATTTTAAAAAATATAAAATTAGTCCATATTCCACTTTGTTTTTTAAGAATATATTCTACTATCTTTTATTTTAAGAAACAAAAATTCATTTTTATCCTTATGTAAGAATAAAAAAAGAAGGATTTAAAAAATACTTGTGGACTCCAAACTTTCATAGAAATGATAATTTAGTCCTAAAGTTTTAATTTGTAAGGATTTAGTTCATGTATTTTCAAATTTGTAATAATTTAGTCATTGACTTTTAGAAGTTAGTTTATGTACTTTCAATTGTGTAACAATTTAATATCTACTGTGAAAAGTCTTATTAAGATAAAGTGTTAGTGTTTATTGCGTTATGACTTGGTCTTTGTAGTTTATAAACACATTTAGTCCCTAATTAGTTTGTTGATCTACATATTTAAGAAACTTATTAATCCTTAACAATATTTTTTCACAACATAGATTAAATCGTTATAAATTTTAAAATACATAGATTAGATTGTTACATGCTAGAGTTCATGGATTAAATTGTTACAAATTTAACAATACATAGACTAAATCATTACAAATTAATGTTTAGAGACTAAATTGTTGTTTTCGTGAAAGTTTGGACACCAAAGTTATTTTTTAGCCCAAATTAAAAAAAAAAAAAATTATTTGGAAGGAATTGTAGTTGGATTTATTTTGCTATGAAGGTGGAAATAAAATGGTACTAATAATAAATAATGTGTAGTGAAAAATTACTACATTTGTAAATATTTACTCTAGATGGGTGGCAATATTGGATGATGTTAAGGAATGATGTGTTTCTTCGATGGTTTGAATGTTGTATTGCAAGATAGGGTGTAAACCTTATTAGATTACATTGGGTTCCATCTCAAAACTAATTGGCAATGAGAGAAGTAGCTCATATATCTTATAAATTGTGAGGTATCTCTACATTTTTCCAATGTGGGATCCTCAACATGCCCCCTAAGATGGTGCCACTTTAGGTTCACCATTCTTGGATCGGATCCCAATTTTAATTTTCGGACCGAATACCCGTTTGGGTTTAATGGGCTTTGATACCATATTAAGATTACATTGGGTTTCATCTCAAAACCAATTGGTAATGAGAAGAGTAGCTCATATATCTTATAAATTGTGAGGTATCTCTACATTTTTTGAATGTGGGATCCTCAACAAACCTAAAGCATGTTTATGCTATTTTTCAAACAAGACACTTTTAGTGAGTTAAACCTCACATCTACCATAAACAAGGTTGTTGAAATTGAGGCGATTGGCACAAAAAGTCAAATTTGTGATTGTAATTATCCTAGCACTTCACCTATGCGACTGCAATTGTGATCGCTACATCATTAACATTAAGTTTGGATTGGATGTGTTACATATGTGTGAAGGAAAGTGAATAACGAATGTTTATTTTACGAATTTAATATATATAAATTAAATTTGTCGTTACTTATAATGTATTGGTTTTATGTAATTTGCATATTGCAATCTCAAATATTCCAAATGGGTTTATATTTAATTTACGACTTTAATATATGAAAATTAAATTTGACGTCACTTCTATTTTGATGAGCTATGTATTTTTGAATGTTGCAAGTAATTACTTAATTATACGTTGCATTTGATAATTGGGAGTTACCCTAACATATTTTAGGTCAAAAATCAATTTATACCCTAAACGTTGGAAGTTGTATTAATAAAACTTCAAACTAATGATTGTATCAATTAAAACCTTGAACTTTCGTCAGCATATCAATTTACACCATCAGTTAGATTCCGTTCAAAAAACATCAGTTTACACACATGCAAACTTATAATCATATCAATCAAAGTCTTGAACTTGCATAAATCAATCAATTTAGATCCTTCATTTCAAATAATGGTCGATTTTCAAACAGGGGTCTAGACTTTTTAAGAAGTCTACACATGTGTGAGATTGAATGTATGGACGATTTTCAAATTGATGACCTAAATTGATACACTTATAATAGTTTAGGGGTTTAATTGATAGAATTATAAGTTTTTCACATGTGTGAACTGATGTTTTTCAAACAAAATCTGGTGGATTATGTAAATTGATACACTTATGAAAGCTCGGAGTTTTAATTGATACAATCATTAGTTTAAGATTTTTATTGATATAACCCCGAAATTTAGGGGTAGAAGTTGATTTTTGCCCTATATTTTATGTATGTGTAGAAAATAAAGGAAAATAAGTAGGGTTTTCATACATATAATACAAGTAAAAAGATAAGATAACTTAGGATCTCTTTGGGACACTGATTGAGTTATAATAGTCTGTGGAGTTAGATAACTCTACACCCCAAACTAAGGGTCTGTTTGGGACGCCGAGTGCGTTATAATAGTTTGTGGGTTATAATTGTATATGAAGTTATATAATATGTGTTTAAGATGCAAAGTTGTTTAATATGAGTCATAATAGTATGTATTTAGAGTGCAAAGTACTCCACATACTATGATAAGTCATACTATTGTAATTTACGTCCCAAACAACCCCTTAAGGGGCCGTTTGTTTCGTGGTAATCCAAGATTCTCATGGAATTGACATTTGGATTACTTCGTTTGTTTTGTATGAATGTAAGATATCTTAACACGTTAAGATGTCTGAGTATCATAGGATGCCCAATCGAGGGCATCTGATTAAATTTGAGTGCCCTTTTAAAACCCGAGTTTTTAAGATTCTTATATTGAGGGCATCCGCTAATGACATATTTGCCCACTATCAATTTTCTTTATTTTACATTTTTATTTTTATTTAAAAATAAATTAATGTATTTATTCACTAATAAATGATCATATGTAATTAGCTATATTTATATTTTGCATTTAGATATATATAAAATAAAGCTGGTTTAAAATTGAATTAATATTTAATATTAAATATTTTATAAAAATATCAAACTAATATAAATTAACATATAAATATTAATACAAAAAAAATTGATATACAAGATAACATATAACATGATATGACTATCTAAATATCAATATAAAATAAATTGATATACAAATATAATATTAAATTAACAAACACCAAAATGCACGTGATATCAATTTAATTATATTAAACTAATAAGTAAATTATGTAAAGGTTAATACGACATTATTGGTATAAAACATAATCTTAAGATATTCTCATACATAAATCATGCAAAACAAACATAACTATCTAAATATTCCCAAACATATTTATAAATTTTTCTGCAAAACAAACATGATAATCTGAAGATGTTGGACATCTAAGAATGTGAGCATCTAAAGATGTCGGACATCTTGATTCCCTAAAAACAAACGGCGTCTAAGGACTATTGCAAGTTTAATAAAATCATGAAACTTAAATTGAAACATTTAAAATTATAAGGATCAAATTAAAACAAAAATTACAAATTTTAAAATTAAAGGATCAAATTAAATAAATAGAAATTATAATTTATTTTGTTTGAATTCACTGGGGGTTGGAGAATTTGAACTTATAATATCTTAATTGATGGTACCAGCTTACTTTGACATATAATTTCTAAATTTGTAAATTAACACTGACATTTATGCAATTTGCACAAAATAAAAGAATCAAATTGAAAACAACAAAATATGAAGCGAAAATGCAAATTGATCGATATAGCTGTTCCTATAAATTAAAGTCAAAGCGTTTTAAGGAGGAAAAGGAAAAATTGTAAAAGAAAACAAAAAGGGCAAAAGAAGACCAAACTAAAAATAATCGTTCTCCTCCGCTCTAAAAGTTTCCCTCGGTTTCGGACCATTTTCTGAATCCCTTTCCTTCTCCGATAAAACTTCAGTTCGAATCCATCTCTTTTTCGTGTGTTTTGGACTGATTGCATTTCGAATTCTTCGAGATTCTTGTACTTTGTTATCGCTTTGCAATTAGAACATAGTTTGTTTTGTTTTTGTGCTGTTTTAGTTTGTTTTTCTGTTTTCGTTCTGATCTCATCGAAATTTTGTTCCCGGGTTTCTTCAATCGATTTCTGATCGACTGAATACGCTGCGAGAAAGTTAGTGCGTTTACTGGTCGATTATTCATTGTTGGGACACTTCAGGATAGGTTGGGGATTTTAGGTTGGTATGATTTTCGAGAGTCCGTTAGGGTTTTGTATCTTTGGGTAGAGAGAATTGGTTAGACTAAATTAAAAACCTTAATCGTTGCTTATAAGCTTTTGCTGTGTTCCGGGATGCTAATTTGAGGATGAATCAAGGCGGCAATACTGAAACCGTACCTCCAGCGCAACCCAGTTCGCTCGAGGTAATATATCAATTTCATTGCGTAGTGTATAAGTTTATACATTGTGTGTGTTTTGTGTTGGATTTTGTGGCTTACTTTGAAGTTAAACTGGATATGAAACTTGAAACAATACGTGTTTGGTTCATTCAGTATGTTGGAACCGCTCTCTGTTTTGATACTTGGCAAATAACAAAGTCTGTTGATATGCCCACAAGAGTAATGGAAACGTGTCCCGTTCTTCTATTTCTCTAGCTATATCTCATGTTATTTCTGCCTTGAGATCTGTTGAACTTGAACCTAAGTACTTTAAATGTTTGCTTTGCTTCTTGCGAAGAAATATCTGAGTTTTTTTTATAAATGCATTTTTTTGGCACGATTTTTGTGAAAGACTCTGGACTGCATTTTGCCAATCTTGATTGTAGTGTAACACACTTACCAAGTTGCGTGGATTTAATTATTTTCTTAGTACGCTAGGCATATGTACAATCACAGGAAAATGCAAGGGCCGTAGAAAAATATAGGGGCCTTAGAATGGTTAAGATTCTATTTCTGTGGTGTGTATAAAAATTCTGATACAGCAAGTGGCGATTTTAGTTTATGCTCATAGATGACTATTATTTTAGTTTTGTACTCCCCCTCCTTTATTATTGTGATTTTCGTGCGTGTATGTGTGTTGTGTATATTTTATTGCTGGCCTCAGAGTCAGAGACATGAAATTAACGTTTTGGCACTTCCATGGTCATTTAGATCTTCAATGCATTCAAGCTTAGTGTGCATGATGGGAATGCTGACCTAATATAATTCCATATATGTTGTTTTTTAGAACCAACACTTTGGTGACGGAAATCAATCAGTGACGACATCAACATATCTTCCTTTGACGTCTGCTCCAGAAGCCATATCATGGGCTACTCACAAGGTGGATGGCAGTTCCAATGAGAATGGGTTGCTCCCAAATTCCACTTACCAATATAATCAACAAGTGCTCCCACCTGCAAGAAATGTGCAAGATGGTCTAAACGTGTCTTCTGTTGCTTGTAGTTCATCCAGTTTTGTGACATCAAATGCACCGCAAGATTACAATGCCTATGCACCATATTCCAATTCTGCCGATCCTTATGGTTATGCAAATGCCGGTTACCAAGGTTACTATAACAACTATCAGCAGCAACCCAACCATTCTTATTCACAGCCTGTAGGAGCATATCAAAACACAGGTGCTCCTTATCAGCCCCTTTCCTCATTTCAGAATACAGGGTTTTATGCTGGGTCTACAAGTTATTCAACCACTTACTACAATCCTGGTGATTATCAGACAGCTGGAGGTTACCAAACTAGCAGCTACAGCAATCAGACTACCTCATGGAATGGTGGCAATTATGGAAATTATGTTCCTAATCAATATGCTCAGTATACATCTGATTCAAGTGGAGCTTACAGTTCCAGTTCTACAAATGCAAATTCTCTACAGTATCAACAGCACTACAAGCAGTGGGCCGATTACTACAGTCAAACAGAAGTTAGCTGTGCCCCTGGGACTGAAAAACTGTCCACTCCGGGTACTGCTAATGCAGGGTATCCGGTTCATGGTTCAACTAGCTATACTGCACCAAACAGCCAACCTACACCTTCATATACTCCCTCATGGAGGCCAGAATCTGGTTCAACTGAACTGGTTTCTGCTCAGGTTTGAATTTCGTTTCTATCATGTACATGATTGGAATTTCTTCTCGTGTAAGTGCATGTACAGTGTTTAATTTTGCTTAATGTATTTGTGGTATAATCGATACAAAGTTTATCTGTTCTATTTTATCACCTTTTGAGTAGATTCTATATTGAATGTATGTTTTATGCTTCTGTGGAGCTGTAATATGATGGCCATTTGGGTGATTCTGTCAACACTTAATTCTGTTAGTTTAACCACGATTATCTGTATTCCTTTTCTGCCCCCTTTTTTCCTTACTTTATGTCTCTCTTTAGTGCTTTGGACCTTGATGCATACCGTCCCCTGTAGACCCTTGTATTTAAATATTGACTTTTGATGTTTTGATAAAAAGTTAGAACTTTCGTGGCCCATGGTTCCATCTTATTTCTCTAAGCGTGTTGGTCTTTTGTTGTTTTATGTTTTCTGCAAGCTCGTAATTCTGATCTTAGTAGTTATATGAATTTGCATTGATGTTGATTACTTTCTTGGCATCCTTAAGTCATTTCAATTTAGTGCAGACAATGCTTAAACTTTATGGTTATTTATAAAATTTGCAAAGGTTATTTGGTCAGTTGAACCATTATTCTTTTGCCCTTTTTTCCAGCCTGGTGCTGTAAGTAGTGGTAATCATGATGGTTACTGGAAGCATGGGGCTCCAAATTCTCAAGTGCACCTTACTAATGCTACTCAACCTCACTTTGAAAAGCCTCTAGATTTAAAAACTTCTTATGATAGCTTTCAGGATCAACAGAAAAGTGCAGGTCCCCAGGGGCCCAATAGTTTACAATATCCAGCACATTTGGCTCCCCAGAGCTATCAGTTACCCTCACAATCTGTTCCATCTTTGGAAGCTAGAAGGACCAAGCTGCAGATTCCGACAAACCCTAGGATTGCTTCCAATTTGAGCATACTAAAAGCCAGTAAGGATAGCTCCACAGCTGATGCTGCTGTACAACCTGCTTACGTCAGTGTTTCGATGCTGAAGCCAAATGAAAAAGAATTGTCTAATGATACTACAGAGTCTGTCCTGAAGGTTCTTTTCTCATTTACTAATTTCTTTCTAAAAATAAATGCACTATTGATGTATTTATGGGTCATTGGTTATAACAATGTACTGAAACTTCAACATATTAGTCCAAAACTCAATAGCATTCATGTTTTTTCCAAGTACTCTGAAGGATTGGTATCCATATCCACGGAAAGGCAACAATGACCGTTCAATGTATTTTTCATCTGTCTGGTGTTGAATGTGGTATATATAAGTCAGTGAAATTACAAAAGCCCAATGCTTCCTATTTGAGTATTAGCTATGGGGTTCTCTCGTACTTAAAAAAGAAAAGAAAATGTATGAAGTCATGGAGACTTGTGAGCATTTTGAAATTGATGTTCCTTTTCAAAGTTGTGGGGGGTATATGAATTTTTTATTTAATTGAGCCCTAGAGTTCTAATAGATCCGTCATTATATTTTGATTTTTATATACTGTAAGATGTATTTATATATTTTTACTTGCAGCCTGGAATGTTCCCTAAATCATTGCGTGGTTATGTTGAGAGGGCTTTGGCGCGATGTAAAGATGAGAAGCTGATGACATCTTGTCAATCAGTTCTAAAGGAGGTACTGTGCTACAATTAAAGTTACTGCAAAAAGCAGTATACCTATCTCAGCTTTGAAATATTATCTCTGGGCTTCAATTTTAATCAAGCGCGTCATTATCTTAATCTTTTAGGGACTGTTTGGGGCACTGAGTAGGTTATAATAACATGAGTTATAATAGTTTGTGGAATTATATAATATTGTTTAAAGTGTAGAGTTGTTTAGTATGGGTCATAATTGTCTGTGTTTGGGGTCTCCACAGACTATTATAACCCACACCCCAAACAGCTTATTAATGTTGCTGTTTAGGTGTTAATTTTTTCAATCAAATGTATGTTGTCTAATTCTGCTTTAATCTTTTAATTTTTTCTTTAAAATTTTATCCTTTGTGCATTAGTTTTGAAAATAATTATTTCATCTTAAGGTTTCATTTCTAGGTGGTTTCCTCGTAAACTATTTATTATTTAAAGTTTAAACTACACGGTTCACTATGTTTTCTTTGTAGGGTTCCTCTGACATTAAATATTGGTGCATATTGGCTTTGCTCTTTTGTGCTTGTTAAGATTCTTGATCTTGATCTTTTAGTCGTCTTCATTTGGCTGATTAGCTCTTTTCTTTTCATTTTAGATGATCACGAAGGCTACTGCTGATGGCACGCTTTATACAAAAGACTGGGATATTGAGCCTCTATTTCCGTTGCCAAGTGCGGATGCAGTTAATACAGAGTACTATCTCTCTCTCTCTTTAAGCTTAAGTTGGTGCCTATTTGAATTGACCTATTCAATCATCTTTTTTTTTTTTTTTGACAAGAAACAATTTCATTGATGAATGAAATTACAAAAGGGATGGAAAATCCATGATGATTACAAAAGGCATTCCCAGTTTGATAAGAGGGAAGCATAACTATATGAAGCGAAATGGCTAGATAGTTTACACCAAGAGATTGCATAGATAACAAGATCGAAGAACCCTTCAAAGGTGGTCTCTTTGTCTGTGAACACCCTTTGGTTTCTTTCCTTCCATAATACCCACAAGAAAGCTCGGGTGAAATGCAGCTATAACATAGCCTTCGCACCCCTGAAAGGGTGACCCAACAGAATATTGGTGAGCATGATCTTGACATCAAAAGGGATTGTCAGATACCAACCAAAAGTTTTTAGAATTTTGCTCCAAAATTTCCAGGCAAAGGGACAGTGAGTAAATATCTGATTTTGAGTCTCATCTGCCGCCTTGCACATTGAGCACCAGCTTGGAGAAAGAGCCAAGTATGGCATACGCCTCTGCTGAATCTCTTTTGTATTGATGGCTGGGTGAGACAACTCCCAAAAGGAAAAATTTGATCTTTTTAGGGTAGCATCCTTTCCATATTCCGTTCACCAGTGATGTCTCCAACAAGTTAGGGGAATCTCTCATATCTGAAAGTAAAGATTTAATGGAAAAAGTTCCGTTTGTGTCAGGAAGCCATCTCCATGAATTGGCTCTTTGTGCTAAGACAATCGTTGCAAGATCAAGGCTGAGTGCTGCCCATTCTGAGGCTTTGGAATCTTTCAGATTTCTACCAAGCTTTATATTTCAGAAGTTGTTTTGTGTATCCCAAACCTCTTTAACAGTGGCTTCCTTGCAGTGAGTGAGACGGTAAAGCAAGGGATATTGAGAGGCAAATGGAGGATTGGATACCCAAATGTCTGTCCAAAAAAGAGTTGTAGCTCCATCGCCCACTTGGTGACATATACGACTAGTAATAAGATCTTGATACTTGACAATCGACTTCCATGGACCTTTAGCAGAGGATAGAGGGGCCCATTTCAAGTATGTAGCAGCTCTGTACTTTTCCTTAATAAGTTTCCTCCATAGGGAGTCTTTTTCATTATTATATCTCCAAATCCATTTGGCAAGAAGAGCTTTATTTTTATCCCTCATAGAATGTAAGCCAAGGCCACCTTGATCGAGAGGGAGAATGATGTTTGACCACGGACCAAGTGTAGTCCAGATAATTGGGCCCTTCCTTTCCATAAAAAGTTTCGAAAGATTCTTTCCATCTCTTGAGCCATTTTATTAGGCATGTTGTATAGGGAGAGATAATAGGTAGGGAGGTTCGATAAAGTGGTTTGAAGAAGTGTGTCTCCCCCCTTTAGAGATATAAGATTTTTAGGTATCCAAACACAGAAAATATGAAGAACACAAAGCCTCTAATATATTGCAATATCAAAGAACGTTACAATATAGCAATAGCCTTTCGAGAGGGCTATCTCTCTCCCAAAGTCCCCAATGGACACACTACTAAAAATGATTCCCCCCAAACTAAGGACCCTAACACTCCTATTTATAACCAATAAACCCTTAGCTAATTTCCAATATACACCTGACTAATATACTACTAATCCCCCATATATGATCCATACTAGTACTCTCACAATACCGGGCCCTTCAAAACACACCTTGTTCTCAAGGTGTGGGTCAACCATTACAAAATTCAAACCAAAGATCCAACAAAAAAAAATAAAGAGCAAATTATAAAAACATAACCCAACCCCAAATTCCCATAAGCCACTTGCATACTTGTCTCATTATTCCCTTTCAAAAAGAAATGGGCCTTGTCATGCCAATCCAGCCCATAAACCAAACCAAAGTTCATATTGCAACTTTATCCATCTCTTGGCCCCACCTCCTGACACTTCACGTGGTTAGGAATTTGGTTTTCCACCTCTTCACGAAAATTGTAGCACCTTCCCCAACCCTTCTTCTTTGTCCATCCGCCGATGACCGCTCCTACATCTTTTGGTGGTGATTGATCAATGGAGAAGGCCAACGACGTGGGTGTAAAGTAGAGCACAATTGTGGCCAAGGTTATTTTCTTCAAATAGGTAGCGCGTTGCCATTTTGGGTCAGGTTTTAAGTTTAAAACAAAGGACAACCCAACCCAAAACCCATATAAGAATGGGCCTCATTCCATCTATTTACAACCAGCCCATTAAAAATCAGCCTTTAAAGCCCCAATGCAAGAAGCCCGAGGTCCCCTCCCCTTCTAGAATCCTCCAATGCCATGTGATTAGGATTAGGGTGATTAGGATTAGGGTTTATCACCCATACATCCTCTTCTCCTTTTACGTGATCGACCAACTTGGGACCCATCCGCGCACGAAATTTGCAATGACGTCGTCCCCATGAGTTCATCTCCGGCCACAAATTGCCGCCGGTAATGGCTTCCATCAGTGATTTTTTCATGATCTTCTCCTTCCGATCCCTCTGTTGCAACTTCACAATCCTTGTGTCGGTGCCTTCCTTGAGGTTTTTTCTTTGGCCACACATGCCGACATTGTTGCAAACGGCCTTTATCAATCTTTTCTCCTCTTCTTTTTTTTTCGAACCTTGTCGGTACCGAAGCCTTCCCTCCCCCTTAATGGCCGATGATCCCACCCTCGAACTCCAGCCTTCGACATGCTGAATATTCCAGCCCATTCGCACGTGGTCTTCGAACTCTGACTGAATACATGTCAGTCTCCTCTCAATCGCCTTTCTCTGATTTCTTTCTTTTTTGATTGTTGCACTGGCTTTGCCTTCCTTCTCTGGCAGCGTTGTGCGACTCTGCTTCTCCCTCTTTTTTGAAGACTTGACCGAACTTTGCATTTCTCAGACCGAATCACATTACCTCTTCTAGTTCATTCTCCATCCCTCTTACACTGAAAGGTTCCATTTCCATCGACAATCATTGATTCCGACGATTCTCCCTTCTCTTCTTCCATCTTTTGCTTATGAGGAGAGCTTTCAACAATTTCAAAAGTTAATCAAACCTTGCCCTTGGAGATTTCAGGCATCATTGCTCTTTGATTCTCTATTTTTGCCACCAATCGATCCATGCTCTTGGCTATCCTTTGTAAAGCTTTTTTCATTTCAACCACATCCTTCTCTATTCTCTCTATTATCTCTTCTAGTTGTTTTTGCGCCATTTTCCAGGATGAACGTGCTCTGATACCAATTTGTTAGGTATCCAAACACAGAAAATGCGAAGAACACGAAGCCTCTAATATACTGCAATATCAAAGAACGTTACAATATAGCAATAGCCTTTCGAGAGGGCTATCTCTCTCCCAAAGTCCCAATGGACACACTACTAAAAATGATTTTCCCCAAACTAAGGACCCTAACACTCGTATTTATAACCAAGACACCCTTAACTAATTTCCAATATACCCCTTACTAATATACTACTAATCCCCCATATATGACCCATACTAGTACTCTCACAAAGATGAACCCCAATTTGATAACCCTTTCTCAATCTTTTTTTCAGTCGATTGTTAACCCGAGCCCTTCGAGAGTTTCTGCCTTCTCCTCGCTGTGGAAGGTTAAGGTTCCCAAGAAGGTTAATTTCTTTTTGTGGTAGGTTTGGCACGGCAGGGTTAACGCCCTTGATCGGATTGTGACTCATGGTTCTTCTCTAGTTGGTCCCTTTTGTTGTATTCTTTGCAGGCGGGCTGATGAGGACCTGATCCATATCCTCTGGGAGTGTGCTTTTGCTCGTGAAGTCTGGAGCTGTCTTCTAAACGAGTTTGGTTATAGTTTCGCCAGGCCTCTGAGTTGTACTGATTTGTTTGTGGAGCTCCTTCTTTTCTCGCCTTTTCGAGGGAAAGGACTGGTTTTGTGGCAGGCAGGGGTTTGTGCTATTGTATGGTGCCTCTGGACCGAGAGAAACAATAGAATCTTTAGGGGAAAGGAAAGATTGGCTAGTGATGTTTGGTCCCTTGTTAGATTCTATGTTTCTCTCTGGGCCTTGGTGTTAAAGCTTTTTTGTAATTATTTGTTAGGTCTTATTTTGCTTGATTGGAGCCCGTTTTTGTGAGCGGTTCCCTTGTTTTTTGTGGGCCCTTCTTTTTGTAGGCCCTTGTATTCTTTCATTATTTCTCAATGAAAGTGTGGTTTTTCTATCAAAAAAAAAATCTTCTCAATAATTGGAGCCCAAAAAGGAGGATTTTCGTGGTGGACTGTTAAGCAGAAGTCCCATGTATGAATTTGGCCAAGTTCCTATTTTGCACCCGTATTTATTGGTTGATAATTCAATGATAGCAGGGTCGACATTAATGCCAATAATTTCAGTTTTTTGAAGATAGATATTGAGTCCAGAAACTTTCTCAAATTTGTCCACCACCTTGAGAATTTGTTGTAAGGAGCTTTCATCAGTGAATTATGTAAATAGAATAGTATCATCTGCAAATTGGAGATGACTAATGCTGAGATCTCCTTTACCCACTCTAAAGCCTTTAATAATGCCCTTGGATTCAGCATCAATAAGCATGCGGCTAAAATAATCCATAATCAGGATAAAAAGAAAGGGGGATAAAGGGTCCCCTTGTCGTAATCCTCTAGAAGCACTGAACTTTCATCTAGGGCGCCCATTGATAATAATGGAGAAGTTTGTAGATGATATACAACCATGAATCCATAATCTCCATTTTGGCCGAAAACCTTGTAGGGCAAGGATAATGTCTAGAAAACTCCAATCCACCTTGTTGAAGGCCTTTTCGATATCAAGTTTGAGGATTGCATCGTGTCTTCTTGTTCTATTCCATTCATCTATGAGCTCGTTTGCCATGAGGGATACATCAAGAATTTGTCTTCCTTCGACAAAGGCCATTTAGAATTCCGTAATGATGAGGGGAAGGACTCTTTTTAGTCTTTCTGAGAGCACCCTGGCGATGATCTTATAAAGGCAAGTGGTTAAACTGATGGGTGAGAATCAGCCACTTTTCGAGCCTCCATTTTCTTGGGAATCAGGTAGTTGCAAGTCTCATTGAGGATAGCATTGATGATTCCTCTTTGATAAAACCTCTGGAACACTCCCATAATGTCAGTTTGAGAATGTTCCAGCAATTTTTGAAGAATTCGGATGTGTATCTATCGGGACTGGGGGATTTATCAGTGCCAAGGAGCTATACTGCCTTCCATATTTCTTCTTCAGTAAACACTTTTTCCAAATCTGCTGCTAAATGGCTGTCAATGGGGCTCCAGTTTAACCCATTTGGTAATGCATCGAGATTATCCTTTTTTGTATAAAGGTTCTTATAAAAAATAATGAATTCGTCCACAATGTCCTTCTCCTTGAGCAAGCTTTGTCCTTTTGAGGATAATAATTCCATTATAGTATTCTTTTGCTTTTTAGAAGCCATTAATTTGTGGAAGAAACTGGAATTCGTATCATCCTCTTCAATCCATCTCTTTTTACAATATTGCTTCCATCTCTGTTCCTCCATGACTGCCAAAGACAGAAGTTCAACTCTCATCAGTTTCCTATGTCTTTGTTGTACCAAAGAGATGGGTCCAATTTCCTCCATGCGGTCAATAATGGAGATTTCAGTCAACAATTGATTCTTTTTGTTGTAATGCAGTTGAAAACATCTTTATTCCAAGCTTTGAGCCTTTCTTCCAAACCTTTGAGTTTCATAATGATTTTGTGACCAGGTCAGCCTCTAAGGGGTGTGTTCTTCTACCTGTACTCGACCAAAGGCAGAAAGGATTGATTTTTAACCACAAGTTTTCAAAGTGAAAAGGTGTGGGTAGGATCAATGGGTAGTGATCAGATGTCGGTCTGTCACCTCGTTGGACTCCATAATTGGTGAATTTTTCAAGAACACTTTTAGCGGATAGGAATCTATCAATGAGAGTCACTGTTAAACATATTGAACTTCTTCATACTACGGGTGACTTTTCCATTGGTTTTCTCATGAGACCATCTAGAGACGTTAAAATCCTAGCCATCAACCAATTGTTCGAACATAGATAAGATAAGTCATAAAGCTCTTGCCATAACGGGGCTCTCTCCTTTGCCTATTGGGGCCATATAAAGCCATCTGCGAGGGTGAATAGTAAGGGTCAACAAACCTTGCATCACCTTGGAGATGGATAAAGCTGGGTCATTCCACATCATAAGAATGCCCCCCCCCCCCCCCCCCCCCCCCCCCCCCCCCCAATCTAGAGATGTTAAAATCCTAGCCATCAACCAATTGTTCGAACATAGATAAGATAAGTCATAAAGCTCTTGCCAGAACGGGGCTCTCTCCTTTGCCTATTGGGGCCATATACACCTGTAACCCAAAATTGAAAGCCATCTGCGAGGGCGAGGTGAATAGTAAGGGTCAACAAACCTTGCATCACCTTGGAGATGGATAAAGCTGGGTCATTCCACATCATAAGAATGCCCCCCCCCCCCCCCCCCCCCCCCCCCACCCTTCCACTAGCACCCAAGGATGACTAACTAATATGCCTTCCGCTCCATAGGGGTTTAATAATTCATCTGTCAATGGTATGAAGCTTGGTTTCTTGAAGAATGGCCAAAGTTGGGTTTAATCTGAGGAGAAAAGATTTGATTAAAGCCCTTTTTTGGCTATCTCTGATGCCTTCTGACGTTCCAAGAGATAATGATCATAAAAGGGGATTGCCACCCAATGGGGGCTTTGATGATGTTTTGTCGTATTTCACATTGGAAACAAGCCTTGCGAGTGCTCTCACCATCTTGTTCTGTTTCTGAGCTGTTTTGGTTTTCTTGTTGGTGGTGGGTATAGGCATAATGCACATATGATACTCTTGTAGCCAAGGTACAATGATACGCATGGATGCGGCGGGAGAGAGGGGTTCAATGGTTTGGAGATCTTCTGCTAAAACAGACTCGAAGTCCAGAAGTAGGGTGCCAACCTCAGTATTTGCTAACTCAATCTGGTTGATAGTGTGAAGGAGAGGAGTTTTCTTAGCGATGGGTGAGGGTGGTGCAGAAGAAAGAGGGAGAGGGCTAAAGACGAGATCGTCCTCTGTTTCTTGACGAGGTGGGGATGTGGAGAATTTGGTTCTAGGGACGAGGAAGGTTTTTTTGTGATCTATGGTTACAGCCAATTTTCTAGGTGAAAATGCAATTGATACTGGTTTAGGTATAAGTTAGGTGGGTGTTCGATGGTGGTGATAGGAAGTGGTGGGGTGTCGGCCAAAGGAAGTAGTGGGGCAGAAATGGGCTTGCTTAAAGAAATAGGGGATGGGCTCAATTTTTGGTTAGATAAGGTCTTTTTGGGTGAGGAGGGCTTTTTGGTCAGTGAGGGGGGAGAGGTTTGAACGATGGGGACAGAAGAGTTAATTGACATATTCAGTCTTACCTGATGTTTTTACCTAATGAACTCTTGGCTCCTCCCTATGGAACATTTGTTGTATGAAAATTTTTAAACATTTTAATTTTTATATGATATTACATTGTATCCTGAAAAAATGATATTGATTTCACTTCGCATGAAAAATCTTGGGTTGATTGCTTATCATTCTTCCTTTTACCCTTTTTCATCTAATGGAGTGGCTCTTCTATATTTCTTATTACCCAAATAAATAAGAAATTAAAGGACCATGGGCTAATCTCTCTCTCTCTCAACTGGAAGCTTTTAAGCCAAAAATATCTTTCCTGTTCTCTCTCTCTCTCTCTCTCTCTCAATGTGTGAATAGAATACATTTGGAGAACATGTAAGTTTTTACATTCTTCCACTCAGTGGATAGAAAATTGTTACTGAACCCATATATTTTTGTTTGCAAGGGCATTAGATACTTTGGGTTGAGTGGTTTTGAATAAAATTCTTTTTAAGTACAAGTTGTCTATAATTTAATTTTTCTTGAAGATGATATGGTGGTTAAGGTAATAATTGAAGTTTCAATGCAGAAATTAGGAACAATTTTTCTCTTTGGTATTCCTGAAAATATTTGAGTTTCTATGTATCATTCATTATCCTGCAATATGGAAACTGAATCTGAGGTTTAATTTTCTGCAGCAATTTACAGGGTTCAAATCCGCTTTCTTCACTGTCGAAGTCCAAAAGAAGCCCAAGTAGAAGATCCAAGAGTAGATGGGAGCCTTTACCAGTGGAAAAACCAGCTGAAGCACCTCCTCCTCCTTGTAGTAATGGTGCTACTGCTAAATATGATGGCTGGGCCAATGTTAGTGAAAGGGACAAAAAGGTAGGCTTTGTTCATTCCTTACTTCACTATTGCTATCACCCTACCCTTCCATAAACAGCTTCTCTCTACTTATGTGTATGACGTGGTAATAATCAATCTTGATAAGTGTTATATTCTTGTTACTTTAATATCTACACTGGATAAGATATGTTTTTTTTCTTTGTTGCCCCATTTTCCAAATATGGAAGGTCTATAATTTATAAAATTATAAGTGTTCAGTTGATAATCATGTATCCATCTTAAATAGTTGTTCAATCTTCTTGATTTGAGAAATTGCATGCAGACTTTATCTGGAAATTCAGAGAGTAAGAATGCGGGCAATTCAAGATTTCCTCTGTGGGATCAGAGAACTGTGGGAAAGATTTCCCAAGGACATGCAAAGAAGCAGCGTGTTGCTGATGGGAGCGCACCTGATAATGATGGGGCATCCAGTGATAGTGATAAGGAGCAAAGTTTGACAGCATACTATTCTGGGGCCATGGCACTCGCAAATTCGCCTGAAGAAAAAAAGAAACGGGAAAACCGATCCAAGCGTTTTGATAAAGGGCATGGCCATCGTGGAGAAAATAATCACTTCAAACCTAAAAATGCTGGAATTGGAAATTTATATACACGAAGGGCTAGTGCCTTGGTTCTTGGCAAAAATTTAGAAAATGGTGGCTGCAGAGCTGTTGAAGACATTGACTGGGATGCTCTTACCATTAAAGGGACTTGCCAGGAAATTGAGAAACGTTATCTCCGTCTTACTTCTGCTCCCGACCCAAGCAGTGTAATTATTAATATCTAGTAATTTGTTATTTTCAGGACAATCATAATTGAGATTGAATGAAAATAGTAGCTGGTAATTTTTTCTATGAACTTTATTATGTTAATTTTGTATCTTTACTTTACAGGTAAGACCAGAAGAAGTTCTGGAAAAAGCTCTCAATATGGTTCAAATGTCTCAAAAGAATTATCTATATAAATGCGATCAATTGAAATCCATTCGTCAGGATCTAACTGTACAGAGAATTCGCAATCAACTAACAGCCAAGGTATATTTGTCATCTCCCTTATCTGGTTATAAAGGATATGGTTTTTATCATTATTATATGGTCATGCAATTCCATGTTTATTTACACTCCCTTCTTCTGTGTGGAACCATTTTAATGTTTGGTGAAACCTCTTAGGTATACGAGACTCATGCTCGATTAGCCTTAGAAGTTGGGGACCTGCCCGAGTATAATCAGGTTTGTGTGGAAATACTCTAATTGCTGGAGTTTCAATTTGAATTCACTGACACCATCTTCAGTCCACTTTTTAATATCTAAGACTAGCATTTTAGTTTTATTACTTTAATGATTTTGGAAATCTTTGATAGTTTATGAATCCAAAAAAGGAATTATCTAAGAAAATTCAAGCCTGTTTTCTGTGCTTTCAGTGCCAATCACAGCTAAAGACTTTGTATGCTGAGGGAATTGAGGGATGTCACATGGAATTTGCTGCTTATAACTTACTCTGTGCGATCTTGCACTCTAACAACAAAAGAGATCTTTTATCATTGATGTCAAGGTCAGTGGATAATCATTTCCTTGTTTTTCTACATTTCTTTATTTCGTTAATTGGTGTGCATACCATTATGAAAGATTAGTTCCTTGTCTTGTAAAATTTGAATATTTACTGTTTGTGGTTTCACTGGATTTTAGTTCACTCGATTGAACTGTGAGAATAGTATGTAAACATGGAAAAATTATTCGATGTGGCTGCTGCAGGATGTAGACAGTTTTTAATTTCTCCCTCATACTACATTGTTGATTGTTCAAGTCCCTCAAGGTCAAGATATTCTTTAAGAACCCAATGGGGTATTGAAGTCCCTCGAGTGATTGAGAGCATATATATGCCCCGTGTTGCTTCTTTACAAAATTTAGTTAGCACGTGACTAATATTTATAGCAAAACATGCCAGCTGCAGTATTGAAAATTAGTAACAGCTGTTGCTTTGTATATGGATTCCTGGTTAAGCTTTTGTGGGGTTTCTCATATAGAATCTTAGTTATATTCCACTTCTTTCAAACCTTTAAGAACAAAGTTGATTTTGTTGTTGAATTTCGTTGTCCTGAGAAAAGGTCGTCAGATCAAGCAAAAAAAGATGTAGCTGTGAACCATGCTCTTGCAGTTCGTGCTGCTGTCACCTCTGGGAACTACGTCAAGTTCTTCAGATTGCACAAAGCAGCTCCCAACTTAAATGCATGTCTGATGGGTGGGTCCCTTATATATGAAAGTTACTTAATTGAGAAATATTTTTGCTGTTCAATGCTAATTGTTTTAAAGGACAAGCTTATAATTTCTCTTTTGCCTCTTTGCAGATCTCTACGCAGAAAAGATGCGTTACAAAGCTGTAAACTGCATGTCTCGGTCATATCGCCCTTCTCTACCTGTTCCTTACATTGCTCAGGTCTTGGGCTTTTCTACTACATCTGGAGATGAAGTTACGGACAGGGACGTAGATGGATTGGAAGAATGCACGGAATGGTTGAAAGGGCATGGAGCTTGCCTCATAACAGATAATAATGGAGAGATGCAGCTTGATGCAAAAGTAAGTGAATCTCACTTTTATGATTGCCTTGGAGTTTTTTGTTTATTTTTATATAATGAAAAACCGAGGACCCAATAACAAGAAAAACCCACCACAAAGGAGGATCCAAACAAAAACCTAACTACAAATACAAAAAGCTGCCCAGTCATAGGCTTAGAAGATATTTTAAAAATCCTACTGGAAAGCATGGAGTCTTGCCAAAGTCCAAAACTCCCCAAAACAGCCTGAGAAGAGAAAAAAATCTGCACGACAAAGAGCGTTTCGTTTATCTGGAAACAATTGACCTTGGGTTAGATAACTAACCATTATGGGTTGGCCAAGTGGTCAATAAGGGGGAATGAGTTCAATCTATGGTGGTCACCTACCTAGAATTTAATATCTTAGGTGTTTTCTTGGCAATCAAATATAGTAAAGTTAGACGGTTGTCTCGTGAGATTAGTCAAGGTGTGCGCAAGCTAGTCCAGACACTAAAAGCCCTTGGATTAGACAATATTATTGGCTCTATATTGTTGCTTCCTCTGGTGGGTGCCATTTTTTTGACTAAGTTAGCCTTGGAGTTCATAATTTACATACCTTTTTTTGGTGGTAGGAGAAATAAATCCTTTCTCTTATGCTCTCAACTACTAGAGAAGGGTTCATAAAAAAAATAATACGTATTAAAAGTGTAGCAAGTATGTAAATAGTGATTCATCTTTCCAGGGCTATGTGCACCACCTATTGTATATACATCATGGTCTGGAATTTTGGTCATAAAGTACATCGGAGCGTTACTCGTCCTATGTATTATTGACTCGGTAAAATCTGTTCGTGTTTGAATGTGATGACTTGATTTCCATTTGCAGGCTTCAGCTACAACTCTCTATATGCCAGAACCTGAAGATGCTGTGGCTCATGGAGATGCAAATCTTGCTGTGAACGACTTTTTTACACGAACATCCTCATAAAGGAAAAGAAAGTAGTTGCATCCTATTGTTCCTTGCTTGTAAGAGAAACTGGACACTTTTACTGTCCTCAACAAGCTGATGTACAAAACAAAGGATGCTTCATACCGACCGAACTTTCGGAGGAAGATTACATTATTCCCGTCTCCGGTCTGTAACAATGTAGAAGATGAACAGGTACAGCATTAAGATTTGAGTGAAATTATCAAATATATTCCTTAAACGGGAGAGAGGAGCTAAAAACACATTGTAGCAGAGAAATAGCATTCTGTTCAGGAATTATCATAACTGTTCATTATTTATTGGTATTAGCAAAAGATGGATAGAAATAAAAGTAAATTGTATTTTAATATATGTATGACAATCTTAATGTGATTAGAATTTTTGCTATTAATCTTTAATTCTTAGAAAGTTGAGTTTGGCTACTGTCAGTTTCTTTGTTTTTGTTTTGAAATTTACGAAGTATTTTTCGAAAGTTTGGATCTGTTTTTCTTTTTTTTCAATTTTGAGTAAATAAGAAAACTTTTCAAACATGTTCTTTAAAATTAAAATTTATACTAGACGGGATTTTACCGTGGGAGTTTTTAATCGTTTCATACTGGAGCGTCTCTGCCTGCTGAAAGTCTATTATGGACTTAGTGCAGCTTGCTTGGTTCGAAAAGGACTAAAACTGTAATTTTGAGACAAATTCTATCATAATTCTTAAACAACCAAAAAAAAACAGAGAGAGAAAATTAAATAAACACTCTAAATGGTCTCTGACACTTTTGGTTCTTGAAATTTGGAGTTCATGTCTGGTTTTTCAAGCTTAATAATGAACTTCCAAGTTTAATAATGAACACTGCAGTTTTTGAGGTTTGAAAAAATAGTTCTAAATGGTTTCTGACCATATGTTCATCTAATGAAAAGCTGATGTGGTAATTAACATACTAAGCTTAGATGACATGTCAATTTTGGCTTATTGAACTACTGATGTCATATCTTCCTCTCTTCTCTTTCTTCTCTGTCTCTGTTTTTTTTTAGTTTTAGGGCGGATAATTTAAATATCTGATCTTTCGGTCGATGATACATGTCGATTATCGCTGAACTAAGCTCACTTTGGCGTATTATCAATTTTATTAAATCAATTAAAAAAATGTCAAATCAATTATTTAATGAATTACTAAATTTAATAGTTAAATTGTATGTTCTAAAAATAGATAAAAATAAAGTAAAAATTTGAGAAAAATACACTTTTGGTTTGGTAGCATTTAGATCCTGACGTGACATTTTTTTGTATTAAAAAAAATTCATTTTTGCTTTCTTCCTCCTCCATCTATGGCCGCCGCCACCCATTTTCTTTCTCCTTTTTTTTTCCTCCTCTTTTTTCTTCCTCCTCCTTTCTCTCCTTCTCTATGTTTTACTTTCTAAAAAAAATGAAATGAACGAACAGATTTGAGAAACGAAGGATTTTGTTTCTCATATCTGAAACCCATTTTTTTTAAAAAAAAAGTAAAACGTGGAGGAAGAGGAAAGAGAAGAAGAGAAAAAAAAGAAGAAAGAAGAAGATGGGCGGCACAGTGTCGGCGGAGCAGGCATGGATGGAGGAGGGAGAAAGAAGAAAAAAGAAAAAATATATATATAATTTTTTATTTAAAATATTAAAATATTAAAAAAATATACTTTTTTAATATAAAAAATGCCAAGTTAGCTTCCTTTAGCTACGGAACATTGAACATTGAACGAAGGAACCAAAATGTTACTAAACTCAAACCTCAAGAGCTAAAATGTTGAGTTTGAAAATTCAGACTAAAAGTGCATTTTTCTCTTAAAAAAATAACTAGTTTAGTATTTAAAATGTCATCACAATTATTTTCCTCCCTAACATTCACTCACTAATACTCTTTTTAGTTAACCTATAAACTCGACTACATACCTATATTTACCACATGAATACACATACTTGAAGTCATGTTATCTATTTCTTATATGCAAAATAAATGTATGAACCAAAATGATTGTTTTTAAAAGAAATCAAATAATAAACTATACATTTTAAAATTTTCGAACTAAACTAAAATAATTTTGAAAGTTCATATGCCAAAATAAAATGCAAGAGCAAAATACACCTAAAATAAAAAAGACACCAATCCTGAATTTTAAGGACTAAAAAGTGTATTTTGTCTTAAAATTTAAACCTAAGCTCATAAATCATATATTCCATAGGAGATGGACAACTTAGATAAAGAATAATGTTATTTTCTTTTTCCTTAAAAATGAAGAATTCGTTAAAGAAAACGCCTCAAGCAATGAGACAAAGGACATTGTACGTTGGAAAAATTTCCAGTACTACTGGCAGTATCATACTCCCTTTCATTTATTGCTTACTATATCAACATTCTTTTAAAGATGTTGTAAAGTACATCAACATTAAGGAAATATTTATAAAGGTAAAATTATAGTATGAATAAAGGGAATAGAGTACTCTTATAAGTTATAGTCTTGGACGTTAGTGTCCTCCACTAAGTACTGACGACCTTTGTAACAAAGAGTACAAGCTGGAAGATTTTTATCTCTATTTACTTGTGTTACGCATCTGATGAACAAAAAAGTTTTGCCAATTTATAATTTATGCTAAGGACTGTGTATTCGGCTTCTAAATTTTAAATAATGTTAATCACATTCAAATCTAATAGAATAATTTGTAGTTCATAATATTAATAAAACATTGATGTAAAGTCTATTAGATTAAATTAGTATGATGTTGTAGAGAATTGAATAAATTAACTACATAGTGGTGTCAATCTATCCTTTTCTTGAACAAAAATATATTTTTGGTCCCTAAGATTTAGAATTGACTATTTGCCTGTTAGTTTAATTGACTGTGCCAGCTAATTTGGCAATAAGATAATAACTTAATAATATTTTATAGGTATATAGATTCTCTCTTCCTTCTTCTTCCTCGCTCCTTTCTCTTCTTACGACGAACCGCCGCAGCCCGTCATCTGCAGATGAACCCTTGTTCCTTGACCCATGAACGTGAACAAGTTCTCCAACAAGGTCGATGATTAGAAGATCCGATGTCGAAAATAGCAGGTGACAATGATTCACCAGAAGAGAGGGGAGGAGAAGAAGAGAGAATCCTAATCACAAATATATATATATATATACACACACACTACTTCAAAATCAGCCAGCACCATCAACAATTTAAGTGCCACTAACACCAAAATAAATGAGGTGGAAAAACCTTACCATCCATGTGAAGTTTGCAATTACTAGTGATGATGTGGCATCCATTACAATACAATAGTAGTACTCCCATAGTACTTTCTCCTTGTATTTACATTAGTAATTTTTCTTTTATAAATAATTATCTACTGCCAGTGACCCCACACCATTCTCAAAAGATGTTGATGTGGCAACAAATTGGTGAGAATAGTACTCATACAACGTAGTATAGAAAATTTTCCTATTACTCAACTCTAATTAGATGTGACCAAAACGATCTTATATTATAATATGCCATATCATTAATTACAAAAATAATTGTTACATGTAAACAAAATGGTTAAAATACAATTTTAGTCCCCATACTTTGAGTTTTGTTCCATTTTGGTCTATGTAATCTCAAATGTCCAATTTTAGTCTCTACACTTTCAATAAAACTTAAAATTGATCTCTACTGTTAGTTTTATTGCTAATTTTCCTTTAGAAAAAACTGATCTACTAGCTTTCCTTCTATAAATTTTAGAAATATGTTTACATTGTATCATTTTTTTGCCTTAAAATTATTATTATTATTTAACTAATTTTGATAAAAATTAACTTCAAACTTATCATATGGACAAATTTTAAGCCTTATTGAAAGTACATGAACTAAAATTAGACATTTGAAAGTATAGGAGCCAAAATGGAACAAAGTCCAAAGAATAGGAACCAAATTGGTATTTTAACTCAACAAAATTTAATTAAAATTCAAACAGCTGCCCCCCCCCCCCCCCCCCAAAAAAAAATCATATAAAAAGCCAAAAAGAACGGTCAAGCAAATCTTATGATTTGAAGTGAGTTTGCAAACAGTGTTTTTAATTGAAGCGCCATCAAAACAAACACCACCGACTCCAAAGAAAAAATATTGGAATGTGTTTTTGATATCGCCAAAAGACCAAAAACATTTGTCCTTCAAAATCATCGGGGTTTGAAAGTAACATAAAGCGCTTGTCCCTCAAAATCACGATGTTCAAAAGTAACATAAAAGTGCTTCTGAAAAAAGCCCTTTGTGAGAAAATACCAAGTCATATCAAACTCACCCAACTGATAAAATTCAATTCATCAGAGCTTTTCGCCAGGGATTCAATCTCTTACGAACCTACAATTAAAAAGAAACAAGAAGATAAAACAAGGAAGAAGAAGATCAACCAGCGACAGCTTACAAAAACCGTAGGGCATAGTAGTTAAAAGACTTTAAAAAAAAAAAGTACCTTTTCGTTTGAGTAGAAAATTATTTAAAGCCACCTCCCTTCATCTAACTACCAAACGTAATGGATTGTCAAACATTCCTTAGTTATGAAAGGTGGAGAAAAGAGTAACAACTCTAATCTATAAAAGTACACGAAATGAAAGACTGTAGGCGAATTGGACACAATACCCTTTTCCTGAGATGATCTTGTGCGATAAGATTCCAAAGTTCTGCTTGCAACCAACAACAGATCACCAACTACAACATTTTTTCATACGGAAGTCAGTTCTGATTCATGAAATCTGCGAAATTCCCAGGAACTCGGATGAGCGAGTCGGAACATAATGAAATCACCCCACCTATTAATGGAAACAGGCAAGACTAGCAATACCGTGATGTTATATTCGCTTCGAACAATTCTGCATTTCCTATATCTCAACCATAAAAGACACTGAAGCAAATCATCAGCTGAACCTGCCTGCAATACTACGATGAACAAGCAAATCATATCAACTACTGCTGCAGAAGTTCGATTATATTTGATCGTCGGAAAAGTTAACGGCAAGATCCCAATAATGACCAACACCAGCATCAGCAAAAATCTTCCTAGCAGCTGCCTCCGTCATGCACTCCTGGATAAAAAATTTATTGAAGCTAGATTTGGCAACACTTCCTTGCCATACCAATGAACATTTGTTAACGGGCTTGTCGTCACTTTCGTCCTCCTCTTCCTCCTCTTTCACAGAAGAGGCCCAATTTATACGCCTAAGCATAAGCTTACCATACCTCTTGATGGATTTGCTTCCCCCTTCAACAACCAGAACACTGATGCCATCACATATGACAGCACATCCAGTCAAACGATTCTCTCTTGCATTAACATCAACTTTAAACCGGGCCTGTGGGTGTGATAAATCGTTGATCTTGTAAACGGACACAATTGTCTCCAGTGAATTTGTATCATCAAAAAGCTTGCGTTCTTTCTTCTCACGGCGTTCTGCCGGGGTCAGTTTACGTGCAACATTTCTATCTATGTGAGCCTGTTCCCTCTCAGCAGCTGCAGCACGAATCTCTTTCTCAAGTTTAGTAGGGTCTTGGGTTGCTTCTGAGCCCAGAACTTTCATTAAATTGCTCATTTTAACTTTTGGTTTAGGTGGTTCTATCAGGCCTTGTCTAATCATCTCCTGTCTATCTTTCTCCTTTGCTAGCCGACGCTGCGTACGGAGTTTTTTCTGCTCCTTCTTTGTTAGCTTTAGGGGTTGAGGAGGTGGAGGAGCTGACTCAGCAGGAGGTTCAATAGGACGAGGATGCTCCACATATATAGTAATCTTATCCTTCCTTATTTTGTCATCAGCCACAAAACCATCTCCCACGCCGTCGTATGTGCCAGAATGCAAAAGAGGGGCATCCCTAAATAGTTTTTTTTTTTAAAAAAATAACGAATATTAGAAGTGGATCTCATAAGGGATTCCAATATAAGCTATAAATTAACAAAATGCTAGAAAATTTAAATAACTATGCAAAAGGAGAAACGGGAAAAGAACATATGCAGTTTGCTCAACTCCTACTAATAAATCAAGATTGCAATCAGATCCAACACTACATAATGCCATCATACCAAAGCACAAAGATACTACATCGCCAAACATCTTAGGCCCCGTTTGATAACCATTCCGTTTTTAGATTTCTGTTTTTAAAAATTATGCCTACTTTCTCCTAATTTCTATAGTATTATGTTTTTCCCTATTCTTGCAAACACTTTTGAATTCCTAGTCAAATTTCAAAAAAGGACAAGTTTTTAAAAACTACTTCTTTTAGTTTTCAAAACTTGACTTGCAAATTCTTTTGTAACTACCCTTTTTATATGCTTCTAAATGACTGGAAAGCTTTGTGTATGTAGATCCTTGGGTGGGGGTTCTCTCTTCCCCCAGCCCTTAGGCTGTTGCTCTCTTTTTTTCTTTTGGAATGTGATTCTTGTCCTTCCTGGTTTCTTATCAAAAAAAAAAAGTTTTCAAAACTTGACTTGGATATTGAAAAAAGAATATAACAAAACAAAGAAACTCATAGGTGGAAGTAGTGTTATAAGCTTAATTTTCAAAAACCAAATGGCTATCAATAAGGACCTTAATTTCACTTTCACGCATTCTACTACCAGACATGTCATCCTGCGCAAATCATGAACCAATCAGGCCATAAATGATGAGGAAATAGGTCATGCAAACTTGATCCCTGAAAACATCCCTTTACTGTAACAATTTACCATAAAAATTTCCACACGCACACAGACAAACATATCATTGATCGAACAATCATAAAATGGCAAACTAAAAAATACTCGGGATTACAAGAATAGAAAATAAATATCAGCGAGCTTACCACCACTCGATTTCAGGAATTGGTTCTTTTGTTTTTTCCTTTACAACTCTCTCCGATACCTCGATCAAATTCGGATTTATATCAGGTGCAGCCTTTGCCTTGGCCAATTGTGCCTGCTTCTCCCTTCGTTCTTTGGCTTGTGCCTCTCCAAATTTACTCTGTAACGAGAAAATAAGGATTTTTTTTTATAAATTACACGACCATTGTTTCACCAAAAGAAAGTATGAATGAACTATAAGTACCTTCAATTTGATGGTTTCAGCCTCCTTAGACCATTTCCCTTCCTCAACAAACTGGAAACTCATCCTCTTTGGCCTCAACAGTTTAGTTTTATTTATACCCATCCTCTCATCATAATGAGGATTTGATTCAGGATCCACATCAAGTTCAGGTTTAAGAATCTGAAATGCGTCCTTTTTCTGTTTGTTGATGTTAACCTGCAAAGTTAAAAATATATGTTAGGTCAATCCATTCAAAGTTAATAAAATAAAGAAAACCACTAAAAGGGTCATAAGTTCATTCCAAACCTTTAGCGTGCTAAGGTTGCTGGGTTTGGTTATATTGACCACATTTCCTTGTTCGTCTATTTCCCTGCCAAGTGCATCAAGACGAAGGACAGGGGCCTTGATTGGCTTCTGTGGAACAGCAACATCAGTTGCTACATTCCCCGGAAACAAATTAATGAGAGGAGCAAACTCTGGATCCTGGCGAAATCCCATCCTCGCAGCAAGCTCCTGTGCACGTTTGACAGCTTCAAAATGGGGTATAGAGGTAAGGCCAGCCGGAACATTAATACCACCACCAAGTGCATTGGCAGCAGGTAAGGTCGACGAACTTGATGCTACCCCAGCAGAAAGGGTTGTGGCAACATTTGAAGTTGGCGATGGCCCCAATACACCACCAGCTACTTTCTCCTCCGACTTCACAACTGAGCTACTTGCAGAACTTAACCCCCCATCCCTCTTCATCTATAAGATCAAAAAATAACACTTGATACACAAAGGAAATATCCAATACAAGCGCATATGCTAAAATGGAAAGTATCGTTGTTTTGAAACTTACCAGGGGAATTTTCTTCAACTTCTCGGCCAATACTTTCTGCATCTGTAAAGCTTTCTTAGCTTTCGCTAAAGCATCAAGAGAGAGATTTCCACTTTTCCCAGCAGTTGAAGATGTCCCATCTGTACTAGATTTTCCATGAACCTCATGAGATCTGGTAATACTAACTCCCTTATTTTCATTTGTGGTAGAAATTGAAGATACCTTGATAGGAAGGGAATGACTAGGGTGTAACAAATTCTGAGGCACACTTGCTGATGACATATCAATAGGTTCCACCGTAGATCCCTGCAAGATTGTGATGTTAGTTCCTTAAGTCCACTACCAGCCACTGCCCAAAGGCATCACAATCATGGAAGAACCTCCTCATTATTGAAGAATTGATCAATCTAGACATTATCTAAAAAAAATCTAGACATATTACAAAAACAAATGTAACCAAGGTAAGAATCACTATGGTATCTGTATGTGCGTTATAAACCAAACTATTAGCAAAAATTACAAAAATATGTCTGCTCTCACATTCAATAAACATCAAATAACGCTCAGCCTCACTCCCACTTCAGAATTAGTGGCTAGAAATTTTTCAAAATGCTTAATAAACCAAAGAATGAATAAAAATCCTGACTTGAACATAAATTCTTCTTCTTTGAAATAAAATACAATCACCTCAAAGGTAAAACTTAGAAAATCCATTATGGTGTAACTTTAATTAGCATAACTAAATCAAATAAAATTCTTGAGCTTATATACCCGTCTATCAACAGCACCGTATTACACTAATACTATTGTGAGCATAATTTGCTCTCAGAATCCTATGAATAATACACATCCTGCCAATGATAATTCTTAGGCTTCATATGTTCAGAGAGATTATGAGTTTGCCCACACACCTCCTCTCATAAAGCAAATTTCAAGCCAAGAGGTCAATACAATCCCATAAAATATATACAAAAATGTCCTGTCAGTTCTAGAAGATAAGGATTTCGTTACTCTTTTGCTCTGATGGGTCTCTATTCAGATACATTTACACGAGAAGCTCTAAAAGGGGGAAAGGAAGGAATGTCGAGCAGAAAAATTAGTTAGAAGGAATATTAGTGTGGCCCCAAACCCATGTAGCGACCTAAGCCTAAGGGGGAGAACAACTGTAAGAAGCAGAGAAGAGTGAAGTCAGCAAGGAAAGAACCTTGATGTGTTCTGGAGAGATAAAGAAACTCTGGAAGTCTCCTCAAATGTACTTTGTTCCATTGCTTAATTTCATTTTTTTCAGAAACAAAAGACACTTTCCGCACCATTGATGATTTGAAAACATAATGGAACAAGATTGAATTATCAAATGAAATGTAAGGTAAACCATAGTGCCAAGCATATATGACAGAACCCAATTGCTAAGTAATGCTGATGAACAATTAAATGGTTTTACAAACCAATGCGGACGATGTAAGAAGAAATCAAACTAGTGTAATTCATTACGATAAAATGCAGCATATGCAAAATAGAACTTACATTCCCCAGTGACCTTTTTTCATCAGGGGTGCCTCCAACCTGAATTTTCCCATCCCCGACGCCTCCCTTGGACTTGTATTCATTCACTTTCGCATGCTTCTCATCAACATTTCCATCGTTATCCTCATCCTTTACTCGATCCTCAAACCGCTTCCTCTCCCTCTTTCCCCTACCTCTGAAGTTTGCTTCGTCATCTTTCTCACCGTCAGCAAATCTCCTCCACTCCTTTTTCTCATCCATCTCATTTCCATTCACTTCCTTCCCGTCTTCAATCCGTCTAAGATCCTTCTCATCTTCCGAAGCCCTAGCCCTCTTCTCACCACCATCAAACCTATCCTCACTTCCTCCCCTCTCCTTCCTCTTGTTTGAACGTACAGAATTATGGATTGGCTCCAACAATCCTTCCCGTTCATACTCATCGTCCGACTGCTCGCGCCTCACCTCGCGCAGCTTGCCCCTCTCTTTGCTGCTCTCTCTCTCCCCTCTCGGCTCATCCGACCGCTCTCGCCTATCTCTACTCCTTTCTCTCTCATCCCTAACATCATAAGACCTTTCCTGCTTAAAATCACGGTCTTGGGAGCTCTCGCGCTCATCAGGAGACCTATCACGCCGATGTTTCTGGTCGCGCGGCTCATGCGAAGGCTCGCGCTTCGAATCACGGTCCGATCGGTGGTGCCGCCGGCGATGGGAGTGATCGGATTCACGGTGCTTTTCATCCTTGGAAAAATGCTTTTCCTCGGCGTCTCGACTTCGATGCTTGTGGTCTCGATCGCGTTCTTCTCGAGAACGCTTGCTTGATTTCTCCTTCTCGGAAACCCTATCCATTTCCAGGGCTCCACAGGCTCTGAACCTGAACGTCCTTCCCGCTTTCTTCTTCTTCTTCTTTCTATCTCTCTCTAGGGTTTCGCTCTATACTCCTGATGAGTGAGAGAGTTCGTCCGGCCGGATAGGCAGCGCAATTGCGGCTCACGTTTATGATGGGGTTTCATCGGTTCTTGTGAACCGGTGGATTGAATTTTGAACCGTGACATTGATATTATTTGTGCACCGCCACTCCACTCAAACAAAATTTAAAGATTAGAACGTGAGATTACAAATTTAGTCCAATAGATCAGACACCAATTATCATTTTAAATATCAATGGTTCGATTTTCACTCTCACAATTATTGAGCTCAAAAAAATGTAGCCCAAATTTTGATTTTTAAAATATATATGTGTGCGTGTGATAATAGAGATTTAAATTTTCTAACTCAAAAATGTCCACCTCAATGTAGTTTAAAGAGATTATTAATATCTAACTCATTAAACTATACTCAATTTAACAAAGAAGACCTATACATGCAAACTATCACAATAATGCAAAGAGACTTGATTCTTAGCTAAAATAAAGTTGCATAACTTATTTTACATCTTCAAATTTGAATTGTAAATAGAACTTACATAGCATTATATAGTCTCAAAATGCAATCCTGGACCTTGCACGAGGTATTTAAATTGTTATAACGTTTAAACTTTATGACCATGATCAACCACCAACAAAATGTAACTTAAAATGTAAATGCAAAGTCTTAATGGAGTTCCAAGTTTGAAGTAGTCAAGTTTGATTTGTTTTTAATGAAGCATAAATTGCACTTGAGTTCAGTTAATGCAACTCCATGATGTCAACATGAACAACATATAATGTACAATCCTGACATTTTTCTTAAAGTCATCAAGACATAAATAATACATCTCCATTTATATCAACATTAACACACTCCTTTCATTCACACATAGACATATCATTGTAATGATATACAAGTAATGAAAATATTATACGAAATTTTCGCTATTGTTAAATAAATAATAACAGAAAATACGGATTAGATTAATATTGACCGATTCAACACATTTGAGAAAATAAAGTGGACGACCAGACATAATAAACTGGTGCAATGTATAAAAAAAATTTAATTACTTAAAAGAAATGCATGTTGCATATGTTATATTATTTAAAGAATAAGGAAAACACATCACTAACCATTTTTTAAAAAACAAAAAGATAATGTTAATAAATAAACTTATTTGTTATCAAACAGGAGTATAATTTCCTTTTTCTTGCTTTGTTCTTCAAAGAATAACACAACAATAGGAACCTGCACATTCAATCTCATCACTGTTTATAAATAACTATGTATAAATCAACGGGCACACCTGAAACAATATGAGATACACCATAATAATACAATACACATAACAGGATTGAACTCTTTCACTTTTATACAAAATCTACTCATTCTTGTGTTCTTGTCTAATGCCAAAAGAAGACTATGCTTTGGCAGACATGCTGCTGTTGTTTTTTAGCCTATCTCATATCTTCCCTCACCATTTGAGCAAATACCTTACTCATCGAAATACCGGCGATATCGACTGCGCTCCCCGTGCTGAACTGAGTAGTCGATACGCTCGCCTCCCAGTGATTGGAAAGATCAGTTTGTGAGGATGATTCCTTGCCATGACGAGATTTTTCATCCCCTTGGAGTTGAAGTGCACACTCCAGATTCCACAGAATGTTTCCCATTGTCGGGCGATCCACGCCACATGCTGCCAAGCATTTCTCAGCTGTCTCTACATATTTTCTCAGAGAATCTAGCTTGATTTGCTCAACAATACGAGCGTCTACAATCGCCTCTAGTTGATCTCTATCCTTTCTCCTCATTACCCATTCAATTAAATTCACCTTTTCCCTTGGGAGAGAGGGATCAATGACAGGCCTACCGCAAAGGACTTCGAACATAACAACGCCGAAAGAGTAGACATCGGATTTCTCAGTCAGTTGCTGCATTGTTAAATACTCAGGATCGAGATAGCCGAAGCTTCCCTTTACTGCTGTACTGACATGAGTCTTATCGAATTCAGGGCCAGTCTTCGAGAGTCCAAAGTCTGCAACTTTGGCCATGTAGTTTTGATCTAGAAGAATGTTTGCAGTTTTGACATCTCTGTGTATGATTGCCTTTGTGGAGCCAGTGTGAAGATAGTGAAGTCCTCTAGCCGAGCCAATGCAAATGTCAAGCCTTTGTTTCCAGCTTAAACTTGGAAGTTCTGATCCATACAAATGGTCCTTGAGAGTCCCTTTTTCCATGTATTCGTAAATTATAATCATCTCATTTTGCTCATCGCAGTAACCGATCAGAGATACCAAATGACGGTGGCGAAATTGGGACAACATCTCGATTTCGGTTCGAAACTCTGCAAGACCCTGCTGAGATTTTGAAGCCCCTCTTTTCACTGCCACTTCTGTGTTGTCCCTCAACATTCCCTTGTAAACTTTCCCAAACCCACCAAGGCCAATGGCTAAACTTTCACTAAAATGATCTGTAGCTTCCACAATAGCTGCTAGAGGATATCGATAACTGCTCTTTGAGCTTGAAAAGGCAACAAATCCAACGATATAGTTGCTTTCTCTTCCATTCACACCAAAATTGTCCTCTTCCTTCAAATGACTGACAAGCCCCGATCTCCTTCTTCTGCACAGCACGACAACAAGAGTGGCCAAAACAGCAGCAACAACCAGTCCAGCAACCAAGCCTGCTATAAGACCAACTTTCACATTCGAACCATTCTTTGAGTGTAAATCAAAGGGGGGCTCATCAAGACTCCCCCGAGAATCGCTTATTTTCATGATCTCGAGTCCGTTAAGAATGGCAGTCGAGTAATCTAAACTGGAAGGGCCAACACTTATTTTGAACTTAGAGTTCATTGGACTGGCTATGGTGTCCAGGACATAGGGTGCACCTAGGATGCCTGAAGTGAGGTTACTAAGGTTGAGATGATCTCCAACCTTCCATGAGTTAACAAAAACATTGAAGAGCAGCGATCCAAAAGGAAGATCTAAAATATCACAGAAATGAAAACGAATCAGATACTCATAGCCCGGATCGACGTCGAATAACCATGATACATTAACATTATCATTCGTATCTGGATCAGTTCCTAACTGAGTTGCTGTTCCATACACAGAACGAGGAGCCATAATTTCAGAGTCTGGTGTCATGTTCACTCTCGTGAGGTTTGACACAAACTTCCCGACGACAACCTGATCACTATTTATCAAGAATGGACCATCAGCAACCCAAAGGCGCGAGAGAGCATCGTTATTCGGAAACACCGTTTCATTGCCCATATTAACTCTATCAACTTTCTCCAATGCCCTGTTCCCCAAACTTTCCACTCGCTTCTCAGCAGTGTGGACAGTCAAAGGAATCAATTTATTAGGAACAGAAACAACTTCCAAGGCATTGATGAAGGCAAATGAATTCACCATGGGAGTGAATGTAAGAACAAGATTGCTAGAAGTGACATTCAGAAAATACTCCTTGATTACCGAGGTGCTGTCGATCTGAAACTCTTTGAGAAGGGTGATATTTTGAGCAGAAACTGAGAATCTGGCTAAACTCAAGTTGAAGTTTTCAGAAACAAATGGGTAAAAGTAGAGGCGGATCCAGTGCCTGCCCTGTTTCTTTATTTTGAAGTTGTATTTGGAAGTTGTTTCAAATACTTTTGCAGTTTGAAAGAGATGTGAGAATAAGAATAATGGAGATGAAGTAGATACTTTGCTTGTAGTGGAAAGAAATTTCCCATTTGGGTTTGAAAGATCATCAGAGAAAAAATCGTCAGGTTGAAATAGACGACCTCCCACTGTTTTATTGGAGGATGATCCACAATCGATAAGAAAATTATCATCAGGAGAGAATCCTGATGAGAGAGATGATGATAAACACAGAGCACAAAGAACCCAGATGAGAAAATGGACATTTGAAGCTCTCATGGCGGCAAGCTTTCAGAGATGAAGTAAATTTGAGATTTACAATGAAGATGATCAAATTACAGAAAAGAAATTGAAAGAATCGGATTGAAACAAAAGGAATCCGAGAATCCAGAAGGCGATTCAGAGAAAACCAAGTGGTCGATGAGAGAGAGAATCAATCACCTACAAAGGGAGCCATTATTGACGGCCATTAAAGCAAGAGAAAGAAACAATCCAAAATCAATCTCACTCTTATTACCAATCAATCAGATATGGAAGCAAATTCGAGATTCCAAGAGACAGATGAAGTGGAAAGAATCAGATTAGAACACAAAACTCTAAACAATACGAATCCGATTGCCAAGATAACAAGAACCCACAAGCCAATTCTCAGAAAAACAAGTGAACAAGAAAAAGAATCATCTCAGTCCTCAGCTAAAAATAGAATCCGTTATCATCCGCCATTAAAGCAAAGACTAAGAAGCAACCCAGAAGCATCTCACTCTTAACAGCAATCAAGGACTCCAAAAACTCAAGTCTATCAAAGCAATCAAACAAGCCAGGGCATTAAAGACATATTAAATTGGTTGGATTAAATTTCAAAGCACCAAAAAGCGAAAGAATAAACAGCCCATCACGTTATGTTTGACAAATTCACAGACTGCGACTGAAAAATCCAAAAGGGAAGTGGAAAGGCGGAGCAGGTTGGATAAGCAAGAGTGGGATCAAAGTAGTTTGAACGAACTCGATGGATGAGAAAGAGGAGGACAGCTATGGCGATCGGTGGCTCGAAGCGAAGAGGCCCATTTGGCCCACAGTTGGTGGAAGGCCATCGTTAGGTATGAAAATGGCGGAGAAGCTTGGTGCTGGTGGGAACAGTGGAATGGATATGAGGGAATATTTTTGTCCGGCAAAATAATTAAAGAGAAAGGTTTTTCTTTTTTTTTTTTTCTTTCCTCTTTTGTTTAGTCTCATTCAACGTCTATTTTGATTTTTGTATTTGATTCGAATACCATTTGTTCTCGTTTTTTTTTTTTTTAAACTTTCATTCATTTTGATACTTGTATTTTTAAATTTTATATTTTATTCCTTAAACTTTTGTGTTTAGTTCATTATAATCTTTATACTTTCAAAAAGTTTGATCCGTATACTATTAAAAAGTGACTATTTTGATCTTTATTTACAATACTTTAACATAGATTTTATACACAATAAAAAAAATCTTCATTACAAAGTTATTATTACATTTCAAAAAATTTATTGAGTATAGTGTTTGTGCTAAAGTTGTGGTTAAAAATATGAGATAAAAAAATAAAATGAAAGGACCAAAATAATCACTTTTTCAATGTACATAAATCAAAATGGATGTGCCAAATAGAGCATAGTTCAACTGACATATTGAATGTGTTAACGACTACGAGGTCTATGGTTCAAATCCCCCAACCCCTATTGTACTCAAAAAATAAAAATAAAAAATCAAAATGGATGTTTAGAAAGTATAGAGACGAAAATAAATAAAAGTTGAAAATACATAAACTAAAATAATCTTTAAACCTTCGTATTAAAAAAATACTGTTTTTTCATCTGTTAGTAAAATTCTAGCAAATTTTTTATACCCAATGGAAATTCTTGAATACAAAACTATAACACTATTTAAATAAATTTATTAGATGTAATATTATGCTGAAATTGAGATACTAAACAATAAATATATTGAAATTATCACTTTTTAACAATTATCAAAATAAATATTATCAATCGACAGTCTAACATATCTAATTATTTAAAATATTATAACCTCAACCAAAAATCGAATCCTCACTCTACAACTAAAAAATAATTTCAATATAATAGATAAACACGGAAAAGTATAAAAATTAGACAAACACAAACAAAAAAAATTATGGAGACATAAATATGATTTTTTTTTAAAGAAATATTTTAGATTAAATATAATTTTAGTTATTGTATTTGAATTTTATTTTATTTTGGTCTCTATATTTTTAAATGTCCAATTTCATTTTTGTACTTTTCATAAATCTTAAAATTAGTCTCTATAGTAAGTTTATTTATAAATTTTTCAAAAAATATTTAGTCTCTATTAGTTTTTCTTTATAAATTTTAGAAACATATTCACATGATGTCTTTCATTGCATGGAAATTATTATTATTATTTAACTAATTTCATTAAAAATTAATTTTAAAAGACCAAATTTAAGATTTATTAAAAATACAAGATTAAATTATCAAAAATACCTCTAAACTATGAAGTTGGTTTCAATTATACCCTTGAACTTTGAAAAGTTTCATTTTAACCCTTGAACTTTGAAGTTTTTTCAAAACAACCCTTGAAGGTTTTTTTCGTTAAATTCATGGATGAAAAATGACGTATTTGCATATATTTTGATTTTTTTTTCAACGTATATGTTCAAATATGTCCACATAAGCAACAATATAAATGCAAAAACATCATTTTTCGTCCATGAATTTAACGAAAAAAACCTTCAAGGGCTGTTTTGAAATAAACTTCAAAGTTTAATGATTAAAAAGAAAATTTTTAAAGTTCTGAAGTATAATTGAAATCAATCTCGTGATTTAGGGGTATTTTTGATAATTTAACCAAAATACAATAATTAAAATTTGACATTTAAAGTTTCAAGAATTTATCATTTACTTTTTGAAAGAATAAAAAAATTAAGAAAAGTTGTCAGTGTGAGAATTGCGAAATAGCGCGTTTTTGCCAAACCAATTGGCCGAGGCACTGGCTTGATTAATGGGATGAATATGATACAGCGGACACTGCACTGCTATATTTTTATTTTTGTTTATTTATGTTTTCAAATTACAGAAAATATTCCAATCTAGCTTTTCATTCCAAGGGTAGAAACTTATTGGAATGTGTCTCTTTAAACAAGCGAAAGGTAGGTGTCTTGATTAGTTGAGCTAGGTTAGCAAATAACAATCGTTTTTATAAAAGCTATAATTTATGGATTTTTTCTTTATTTAAAAATAATCACTATTATAAAAAAAAATTATAATTAATATATCAAGTCATTTTAAGATTCTTATTTAATATTAAAATAGTTAAATTATAATTTAAATACCAAAACAACAATAAGTTTTATTTTTGTATAAAAACTATAACCTTCATCTCACATGTTGAATCGAAAAAAACATTTGTTATTTTATAAGGCTAAAAATCAATTTTTTTAAGAATGTGGAAACAAAAATGCAATATGATATAATAATAATAATAATACAATGGTATTATCTTTATTTAAAAAATAAATAAACATAATTGTGTAGCTCATGAATCGAACACTGCCATCTGAATGTGTCTTTCAAAGAGACGTATTCCAATAAAGATACGAGATTTGCTCTATTTTTATAATTTATTTCCAACCAACTTGTTTTGTCTAATTTTTTTTTTTTTTATAAAAATCCTTTAGGAGTTATTTGGGGCAAGGAGCGTTAGGGAGTAAGAGTTAGTAAGTCTTGAGAGTTAAAAAGTCTTTGGGATGCAAAGTTGCAGGGAGTAGACGGAGTAGAAATTCTGAAGTTTGTGTTTGGGTGCATATTTGTTAAACTTGGAGTTTTGAAATCCGAGTTGATTTTATTTTTATTTTTTTTTTACAGTTTTTTTCTACAATTTCTCAAATTTTCATTATCAAGAATTTGTTCTCATGAATTCTAAGATTGAATTTTTTTTAATTAATTTATGTATATTTTACAAATTTATTTAAAGAAACAAAAATTGAACAAAATACCTCACACCCTTTTTTCAATGTCTATCACATTAATCACATTAATTATTCATTTGCCTTTAATAGTTTTCAAATAAAATAATGTCTTACAATACTTTTTTAAATGATACATATGATTCTGAAAGATTTCAATCCATTAATTTAAAGGGATTATTCAAATAAACTTCAAGATTTTTATGTTTCTATTCTCTCAATTATAGAAATAATATAGATTTGCTTCCGTCAATCCTAAAATTGATATTTTAAATTATATTATTTTATGAATATTTTACAATTTTGTTAAAGACTTGTTTTCATCAAGTTTAAAATTTTAATTTAAGATTTGTTTTTCAAGCTTAATAAAATATTTTTTTTTAATTTAATATTTTATTTTTCTAATTAATCAATGTAGTGGATTATTTAAAGTTTGATTAATTTTAAAATAATATATTCTTTAAAGTTTTAAAATAACTAAGTTAAAAATAAAATATCAAATATTTATGCTATTTTAAAATAATTAAGTTCAAAATGAATATATATATTTTAACATTATTCAAAATGAATATCATATATACTTTTGTTCATATTACTATATTTATGTTATTTATTGTAATAATTTTATTTTATTAAGTTTGGAAGGAGAAATCGTTCATCTTTTTACTTTGAATATGATTATTTTGAAATCAAAATTTTTTAATACGTTGACCTTTTTAAATACTATTTTTTTAAAATTGTAATGTGTTTTTCTTATTAATAAAAATAAAATAAAATAAAGAAGCTAAAAAAAGACAAGATTGTTATTTGTTATAAGTAATTTTTGTTTAAACTATAAACAAAATTTGTAGATGACACGTGGAGGAAGTGAAATAGGGAGATTTTTATCAATTAAAAAAATTGTTATGTAATACTATAATTTACATTAAGAATTTCAATTTAAATAATAGTAACATATCTAAAACATTATTATATAATTTATATTTAAAAAATAAATTTATAGAATAAAAAAGAAAAATATTTTTGTTAAAAAATTATTAAAATTATAGGATAAAAATAAAAGTATTTTTTAATAATTATTTATATTTAATTATTAATTAGTAATTGTTGTTGCCAAATTGTTGACATGATAAATCTCACCTGATCTCCACATGACAACGATGGTGAATTTATATTCTTGGGAGAAGAACGTGACCTGCAAAATAAGAAAAACCTGGACACCGGTGTGGTGTAGGCCACACAGGCTTCGATGCTTAAGTCATATAAGGTTTTGATAGAGAATTTGGTAGTTCTATGAGAGAATTGTAGGCTGGAATGAACTTACTTTGATCTCCCTAAAGAGATAGCTTAAATGCCTTCTTTCCTATGATTTTTTGTGGGTTTCCGTCTTCAAATGGGGAAAGGAAATATCGTATTGGGCTGAACTGAGGGTATAAGGCCATGAGGGACCGAGGCAAGGGCCAAAATTGGGCCTTGCCAATCTAGTTGGCCTCAGCTGGGCCGACCACGGGCTTTGGGCTCGGCCCAAGCTTGTTTCTTCTCCCTCTCATTTTGAGCCGGTCCTCTGTCGGTTTCAATATGTTTTAACTTTGTATTAGGCTTCTTTCCTCGTTTGGCCCATTCGTTGCAGCCCTTTAACCAGCTCGTTCTTGTTGGTCCAATTTCACGCATAACAATAATAATTATAATAAATTTTATATAAAAATAAAGATATTTTTTTAATTAAGAAATTTAAAAAATTATGTAAAACAAATAGAGAGAGAAAGGAGAGAAGAGAAGAGAGAGAAGTATGAATGAGGTGAGGTAAAGAAAAAATGAGATAGGAAAGCTATGGAACACGAAAGTTAGAAGATGAGTTAATAAGTTTGTGGGGCCCACAATACAAAGTTGAGAGAGGGAGTTAATAGGGATGTCCATTTTCCCTACGGGGACCTGCCTCTAACGGGGCGGGGAATGAGGGAGGAAGTGAGGAAAATTTTTGCCCTATTGGCTAAATGGGGACAGGGAACATTCCCCATCCCCGACCCCGTTTTCCGTCCCCGCCTCAATTTTTTTTAATATATATATTTGTATATATATAATAAACCATAAATCCAAACTTTTATTCAATATTATTTTGTTTTTCTAAGAAAATAAAAATATATATATATATATATCTAAAATGGAAATCTCTTATTAGGAATTGCTTCCTTGTCCCCAGTCCCGCCCCCCATTTCATTCCCCGTCCTCGTGAAATTTCCCATTTAATTTTGCAGGGAATGGGGGCAGGGATTCTCTTTGGAAAATTCACGGGGATTGGGTTCCCCACGGGAAATAATTCTCCGTTTATAATTTTCATTTTTAAAATTTTGATTAAATAATTTTTTTTAATTCCTATTTAAATTGTAGAAAAAATGAGATAGAAAAGTTATGGGACCTGAAAGTTAGAAGATGAGTTAATAAGTTTGTGGGGCCCACAAGACAAAGTTGGAGTGGAAGTTAATAGGGATGTCCATTTTTCCCGCGGGGATCTGCCTCTAACGGGCCGGGGAATGGGGGAGGGAGTGGGGTAGATTTTTTCCTCGTTAATTCTCCGTCCCCGTCCCGGCCCCGATTTTTTTTTAAATATATATAATAAACCATAAATCAAACTTTTATTCAATATTATTTTGTTTTTCTAAGGAAATAAAACAAATTTATCTAAAATGGGAATCTCTTATTAGGAATTAACAATTTAAATAGGAATTTAAAAAAAAAATATTTTATTTAATCAAATTTTAAAAAATAAAAATTATAAACGGAGAACTATTCCCCGCGGGGAACCGAATCCCGATGAATTTTTCGGAGGGAATCCCTGCCCCGTTCCCTGTAAAATTAAATAGAAAATTTCGATGGGAACGGAAAATGAAATGGGGGGCGGGGCTGGGGACGGGGAAGCAATTTCTCAGTCCCGTCCCGCTCTGTGGACATCTCTAGAAGTTAATAAGTTTATGGGGCCCACAATAAGAGTTAAAATATCTTTAGACCGAACAAGGAGTTGGGATGAGTTAAATCCTCAATCCAAACACTCCTTAGGTTTCTAATTAATCCCCTCTACTGGACTGGACAATGTCACTGTCTTTTATTTTTATTTTTACTTCTGTTTTGTCTTTTAAAGGAATACTTCTGTTTTTATTTACAAACTTTTTTATTATTATTTTAACGTTCAAATCTCATTCATGCAATTCAAGTTAGTTTTATTATGCCTTTTAAACTTGTGAAAATGTTTAACCTTTTTTAAGATACTAAGTCACGTTTGGGGTGGATAACTATACTTAAATTGGCTCTTTATTTTAGTTCTTAACTTTTCAAATAAAAAAATAACTTTTCAAATTAAAAAAAAAACACACACACAAGTATTAGGATTATTGATATTATTTTGTTTCTTAATATCTACTCACTCAATATTTTTCTCAATCAACTTATGTGACTTTAATATATACTCATCGCATACTATAAATCATATAGTTCATTTATTGAAAGCAAAATTAAAAATCTACCCAAATGATTATTTTTTAGAAGAGACTAATATAGACTAAAAGTTTGTAGAGACTGTGATGAAACAAATATGGAAATTTAACAACCAAAATGAGATTTCAATTTTGTTTTAGATATTGTTCATTAAGTAGTTCAAATGGTGAGATATTGTTACTCTCAATGTCGGGTTGTAAATTTGAATCTCTTACTCCAGAAGATACTTTATTAGATATTATATTGTTTTTAGAATATAGCTTCATCACAAATGAAATACCTCAATTTAAAATTTTGACATATGAAAAACATTACTAATGAGATATGTACAAGACATTTGAGGAGACTTTTCACGCGTGATATACATTAATAATAATTTTAATAATGATTGAATCCTATGAAAAGATGATATCGAGTAGAGTTTGACCCCTCAAAATTAAACAAATTATTAAAGTGGGCTAGACAGTTGTAATACGGATATAATTCTAAATTTGCAGAAACGAAAAAAAAAATTATTGGGTTATGTAATTAGTATTTAGCGTGTGGTTGTAGTATATAAAAATAATTGCAGTCAATATTAATTTAAAGGAAAAAATACCTTTTTAGTCCATGAGTTTTCAACAATATGTGCATTTAGTCCCTGAGTTTTCAAAATAGACATTTTTAGTCCCTAAGTTTAGAGAAAAATACCTTTTTGGTCCATGAGTTTTGGAAATAGACCTTTTTAGTCCCTGAATTTTGAGAAATAGGTTTAAAAGGTCCCTCACATTATTTATTATTTATTTTTTTTATATAAAATCAATATTATTTATTAATTTTTAATATTAACCATTTTTTAAATTAATATTACCATTTTCTAAATGAAACAAATTTTTAAATTGTCAATTTCTTCAACCCCAGATCTACCCAATCGCCCGCCGCCACAGTTCATCCTTGCCGGCGTGTTCGCCGTTTCTCTGCCTCGAGCAGCCGCCTGAAGTTCGCACGTTCGCCATCTTCCCATCTCCGATTCGCCTCAGCCGCTGACTCCCGCTCAGCCAGTAGTGTCGCACGGGCGCTAGATCCGCGAACAACTCACCTCGCCGAACCACTGCTGCCCCTTGAGTCCAGATCCGAAATCCACCATCGCCGCTGCATCAGACCCACGCTGTTCACCTCAGTATCCACGCCATCGCACGCCGTCTCCGTCTCTTTGATTGCATCCTCAGATCTCAGATCTCCGTTTGCCGTTCGCGCTCTATCCAACCTCTCCTTCCTCAGACCTCTTCGCCGTTCGCCGTTCAGTCTCTCCGCCGCTCGATAAGTCCATGTCGTCTGACATTCACGGAAGAAATTGTTGAAGAAATTGACAATTTAAGAATTTGTTTCTTTTAGAAAATGGTAATATTAATTTAAAAAATGGTTAATATTAAAAATTAATAAATAATATTGATTTTATATATAAAAAAATAAAATAAATAATGTGAGGGACCTTTTAAACCTATTTCTCAAAATTTAGGGACTAAAAATGTCTATTTCTAAAAATCAGGGACCAAAAATGTATTTTTCTCTAAACTCAAGGACTAAAAAGGTCTATTTTGAAAACTCATGAACTAAATGCACATATTGTTGAAAATTCAGGGACTAAAAATGTATTTTTCCCTAATTTAAAAAAGATTTAGAAATTTCAAAACAAATGGTAGAAACTAAACGATAATAAATTATAAAATTAGATAAATACAAAGGAGCGATTTTCAACGATACGGGTTGATTTTATTATGGTATTAAAGGCAGAATGTTTACTAAAAAAACAAATAAATAATAAATAAACGAAGACCAAAATGCTTTCAACGCTATGAATCCCTCGGCAGGTCACAAAAACCTTTAATTTTATTTTATTAATAAATTATAAAATTAGATAAATACAAAGGAGCGATTTTCAACGATACGGGGTTGATTTTATTATGGTATTAAAGGCAGAATGTTTACTAAAAAAACAAATAAATAATAAATAAACGAAGACCAAAATGCTTTCAACGCTATGAATCCCTCGGCAGGTCACAAAAACCTTTAATTTTATTTTATTTGTCGTGTGTGTGTGAGTGAGAATTTTCGTATAGATGATTATGTCAAAATCATACATAATTTAAACATGTATTTAGTTTAATTAGGACAATGTGATAACATGGGAGCCACTTGAAATTCATCTGAGTTGACCTCAAATTTTATGTTGGAAAAAATCATTTTTAAATTCGGACTTGGCAAAATGTATCAATCATCGCTTAAACTTTTAATTTCATTAAATTGCACCTTAAACTTTGATAATTGTTGTATAACCTCAAACTTTGAATAAATGTTGCAATTTTTACCTTTTAATAGACTTTTGTTTAAAAAATCTTTAAGAAAATATGATCATGTGTATTTAATGAATACAAGACATTTGTCTAGTGCAAAATTAATGAAGCTTTAAAAAAAATTGGCACTAGAGCTGAAATTTTTGTTAATTTTTTTTTTAGTTTGGAACATTCTATTTAAACATTAATATTGTACATTAATCATGCTTAATTTGTGCAATGCTCGATATTTATTGAAATTAGTGAGTTTTGAGAAAATTTTTAATTTACGCTTTTGTTAAGATTTTAGGTGAATTTTAGTATAAATTGATCATAGGGTAAAAATTGCAACACATGTTAGTTTAGGGTTCAATTTTAAGAAATTAAAAGTTTTATGGTGAAAAATGATATAACTTAAAAAATTTAAGGGTAAAGATTGATTTTTTCAATTTTTCTACACCTCACCACCACATCACATTTCCATATTCATTTTAAGCAAGGAGGCTAACTAAATATATTTTTTTAGACAATTTCAAAAGTTAAAGGTGAAAATGAAAAATTCAAGACAATAAGAGCAAAATTAAAACCTACCCTATAGTTCAAAAGAAAATTGAAACCTACACTAAATTTAAGAGGCATAATTGAAACCTATCATAAAGTTTACAGGAATAATTGAAATTAACTTACACATATGCTACATGTACTACTATTTTACAAGTCACTATCATATTACTTTTCCATCTTCAATTTAACTAAAAAGTTGATGAAAGGTTAAATTTTAAGGTTAAATTTTAAGGATAAAAATGAAACTTTTAAAATTTCAAGAGTATTATTGAAATTTTCTTAAAGTTTGAGGTACTTTGTATAATTTAACCATTTTTAAAATACCTTTTATTATAATACTAAACATTATTTTTAAAAGATTGAAGTATTTTTAGCTAGTTAAGTAGAGTACTTTTCACTCTATGTTTTAATTTTAATCATACTTAAGTGATAAGAGTTTTTTCTTCTTGTTTTTTGACACAAACATGATAAGAGTTTTGTTTTTAATTTAACGGTGTGTTTTGGAAATATTTTTTAGCACACAAAACATTAAATTCAATTTATAAAAAAAACCACAAACAAACTAATTTACTTATAATAATAAGAAATGAATTGATAAAGATATGTTTTTTTTTTTCAAGGGATGTGAAGAGATGAATTCGTTACACTGATCAATCACTCGAGTTAAATTTAATTACTTTTTTTTTTTTTGGGGGGGGGGGGGGGGGGGGGGGGGGGGGGGAGATAAAAGACTGTGAATAGACCCAATGCAAAATAATGAAACCAATTTATCAAAATTGCCTTGATAGTCAGGTTAAAAATTAGTCTTGTAAAATTATAAATACCATGCTACAGTGGGATCATATCTATTGTTTAAAGAAAAAAACATGACACATATGCAATTTTATTTAATTTTTAATGAATATAAATAATAGAAGATATATTCAAACAAAAAATATACATATAATTATTTGTTAGTGATCAAAATTAGTGATGAAAGTCTTAACAACACAACTAATATTTTAAATTCTATTTAAAAATTTTTTTTTTTTAGTACAATAGGAGTTGGGGGATTCGAACACAGACCTTGTAGTCGTTAACATATTCAATATACCAGTTGAGCTATGCTCTCTTTGGCCAAAAAAAAAAAAAAAAAAAACTAATATTTTAAATTAAGATTGAAGTCATAGTGAAAGGTATTGAAAAAATAAAAGTCAAAATGTCAACTGCCATGTGCCTCACACGAGGTTGAATGGGTCTTTCCACCCTTATATGCTTAGATTTTTTTTTCCCGACATAATCAAGAAATTATGAATTTAGATGTTGAATTCGTATGGTTACATTTATTTAAGCCTCAACCTCCAACTTTGAAGAATTTTAACTACTTTCTTAAAAATTTCATTTTAATTATAATTTAACAAATCTGTAGTTTTAGTAATTAATATCATTACTTTAGTGTTGACAACAAAAAATGATTGAACTGACGAGTTATAATTTAACACGCGAGAGTAAATCAAGTAGATAAAATGAAAGTAAATTAAATAATAAGAAATCGATATGACATATACTCGGGTCATTTGCCCTTGTCAATTTTTTTGTTAGCATACTCTTATTTTCTCTAATAGTTATTTAAACAAGTCACGTCGTGCCTAATCATCATTAAAAAATAATAATAATAAACATGCCATGTTAATATTTAAGTAATAATGTTAATAAAATCAAAATTAAAAGTTGAAATCTAAAGAGTTTTAACCATACTAATTAGGTTTTAGAACCATTCGATTTTTTATTTTTCATTTTAGAAAATTAAGTTTATAAATACTAATTTCACCACGAGTGTATTTCTTTTATTATCTAATTTTGAAAATGTTTTCAAAATGCATGCCAAATTTTGAAAAAAAATAAATTAAAAACATGTTTTTCGTTTTTGGAATTTTGCTAAAAATTCAAACACTTCTTTAAGATATGTGCAAACCATAGTAAATATATTGTAAGGAAACAAGCACAATTTTCATAAATAAAAAACGAAAAATGAAATCAATTTGGTTTTTATTTCTGATTTTTTGAAAATTAAGCTTATAAACACACTACTTCTACTTATGAGTTTCTTTGTTTTGTTATTTATACTTTCTTTTTCAAAATCTGAGTGAAATTTTGAAAATAAAAAATAATAATTTTTAAAAACTTGTTTTTGTTTTTAAATTTGGCTAGAAAATCTAATATATTTCATAGTAGGGTGAAATTTTACTATAGAAATTGAGAGGAAGTAGGCATAATTTTTAAAACACACAAAATTTCAAACAAATCATTTGGTTGTTAAAAATACAAGATAAAATTTTCAATATTTAAATATATTTTATTTTTGTAACGACAAATTTCATTGTGTGACCTCATTTTCTAAAGTTTTTGAAAACATATACTTTATTAAAAAAATTGTAAATATAATAACCATCGATTTATCTGGTCACAGTAACAAATTTTGTTTTTACCTTTATCAATTTTTTACCGTCGATTGAACTAAAAAAAAATTCAAAATCTACACCGTTGATGATGGACATAGATATTAATCTACCCAACAACCAAAACTATTAATTAATGCACATTATATTTTTTGATACACCAATTAAATACCTTTTTTTTTTTAATAAAGGCTTTTTCTTTTTGTGATTCATATGTTTTAAATGATTTTTAATTTTTTAAATTTAAATACGATAAGACAATTTTTGGTTTTTTTTTAATTTTTAGTTTGAGGCATTTTTTATTCAGTATATTAAAGAGTCTCACTCTACTAATATTTATCAGTCTACCACAATAAATGCAACGCTTTTAATGGTATTTTATATTATATCAAATAGGTCCAAAAGTCTTTATAATGACTAACAACATAAGGTACTTATATGTATTGTATGGTCAAAATTGGTGAACTAAAGTATTAATAACACTTGACTTATAATATAATTAAATTTCACGTGACTATGAAAGGGATTGAAAATGATGGTAGCTTGGCATTGTTACATTAAATCTCACCCAACCGTTGAACGGGTAATCTTTCTCCCTCATTGAATTTCAAACTCGTGTTTCCATTTGTGATTTGACTTAAAAAACAAGGAAATGTTTCAAAATCAATTATAAGGCATAAAATTAAAGGAGGAAGAAATTAATTAAAATGACTTTTACTGTTATTTTTAAATTTAGAGATCAAAATCAACATTTTTGATGGTTAAAAAATAAAAATAGAATGAACTTAAAGGTTTTAAGGAGTAAATGAGATTATAAATATCTAAGAATTAAAAGAAAAACTAAAAGTTAAATTTAAATTTAGTTCGATGACAAAATAAAGACAAGGAACTGAGAGTGGAGTTAGAAATTTTCACATAAAATGACAAACTTTCACAAACAAATTTTTTTATATATTGTTTTTCAATTAATTAAAAAACAACGTAGTTTCAAAAAAAATAATAATAATAAAAAACTACGAAAAGCAGAGTGGAGAAAAATCTTTAAATTCTCAACTTCTCAATATATGTTTTAAACAACTTAAAAAACAAATTATAGAGACCAAAGTGTTTTTTAACCTTTTTTTTTTTTTTTCCCATTTTCGAAGCATACCTTTAATTTTTTTTTTTTTTTTTTTTTAAAAAGAAGCTAAAAAAGAGATTTAATTTGTATTTTTTCATATTATTAGTTCGAGAGATTAAGGGTCTGCTTTAGATTGGCTATAAAAAAAAAGTGTTTTTGAAAAATATATATTTTTAAACATTTTTTTTAATAAAAACAATTTAAAATTAAAACACTCATATATTTGATTACATTTTCTATAAAATGTTTTAATACACGAGTTTGTTTAGCTTTTCTACACTCAAAATACTTTTACTAATGTCAAATTACCATAAATGACGACTATTAAACACTATGAACTAATAAATTCAAATTTGTATTTAAAATATTATGATCGGCTGGCCATTGTCGACCACAGCCAAAAGTAAAAAGTAGATAACAAAACAAACAAACGAGGCCTATGTTTTTTAGTTTTCAAAATTTGGCTTGATTTTTGAAAATATAGATAAAAAGTAGATGACAAACTATATGTGAAAGTAATATTTATAAACTTAATTTTCAAAAATAAAAAAACTAAATGGTTATCAAACATAATCTACGTTTTTTAATTTTTCAAAACTTCACTTAATTTTTGAAAATATATGTAAAAGATAATAACAAATACAGTAAAAGTAATATTTAAACACTTAATTTTCATAAATCAAAATCTAAAAATAAAATGGTTACGGTCAAATGGTTATCAAAGGCTTATCATAGAAGTCTTAATTTTCAAAACTTAATTTGTAAAAATAGATAATAAAACAAACAATCCAATTTTGAAAGTGATATTTATAAGTTTAATTTTAAATTCATGAACCCAACGGAGAAACTAAACTTGCCATTTAAATTATAATAGTAAGATTTCGGAAACTTTTTGTTTACGTAAAACAAGAATAATTTGGGTTCAAAAGAGTGGAATCACAGTAAATTGGCCAAAACACAGACGCAAAGCATCAAAACAGAGGACAAGAAAGTAAACTGCACCGAAGGCCCGCCGCCGGTGGGGATAACTTTAGTGAAAACCTCCATCGCATTGATCAACGGCGGCAAGGCGGCGGAGGAATTTGCAGCGGCGACCGTCACATTCACCGTCGACGCCCTCACATCAATCGGATACAGAGTAACCACCGTACATCTTTCAACACTAGTGGTAAACGTGGACAATTTCTGGCCGTCGATGAAGATGTCGATGGTTCTGTTGTTCTCGTCGAATAAATCATCGGCTTCGGTGAAATAGAGGACGAAGTAAGCGGATTGGGACGGTGAGGAGGATTTGGGGAAATCGACGGTGAGGACAATCGGGGAAGAAGCGTTGACGGATTCAATGGCTTTCTCTAAGACGAACGACGGAGGATCGTTTTCCGGCGATTCGAAATCGGGAATCGCCGATATGTCATCGCAGTTTGGGGGAGTTGTTCCCGATGTCCATATCCTCTCGTAATCATCGCCAGATGACGAAAGCCTGTGTTTCGAAGAATCGGAGGGTAAAAATGTTATAATGTAATATATTTTTCGCTAAATTATTCGAATTATCCTTCATTTGTGTACTTTGTTACAGTTTTGAAGAGTTGAATTGGTTAAAGAAAAAAAATAGGGTTAAATTACACATTTAGTCCCTAAACTTTGAAATTCGTACCTATTTAATACTTGAACTTTTAAAATTACAAATTTAGTCTTTGGACTTTCGAATTTTTTAAAATTCATAGGTCTAATAGACACAAAATTGAAAATTTAGAGTTTTATTAGACATAAAATTCAAATTTATATCTATTAGATCAATTAATTTTTTAAATTTCGAATTTGATAGGGATCTATTAGACATAAAATTGAAAGTTCAAAGATCTATTAGACACAAAATTGAAAGTATAAGGACCTATTAAAAACTTTTGAAAGTTTAGAGACCAAATGACACAAACTTCAAAGTTTATGAACTAAACTTGTAATTGAACAAAAAAAAAGTTTGTGTTTGGATGCTCAAATCGATTTGGAGGGGTTTTCAAATCACAACGGTTGGTTATTACAAGAAAGAGAATGTTTTAAAATTTCAAGTGATTTTAGATCGTGTTTTTATGTAAAAAAAATTCTTAATTAAAACGGTCAGATTTTGCAGAACTTCATAGAATTTAGAAGTAAATTATTTGTTTAACCTTGTTACATTTTAATTTTTTATTAATAAATCATAATTAAAAGCTTATATTAGTAAATTTCTTATTTTCTTTTTCATTCAAATACAAAATTTTAGATACATTCATTTCAAAATTTTCTTATTTGAGATAAAAAAAAAATTTAATCACTTTTCAAATTTCTAACAACATCATTTTAAATCATTTCTTGAACTTTTCTGGTTCCAATAAGAAAGTAGGAGTCCTAATAAATTGTACATTTGAATTCAATTATTTCTATCGTCAATTTTTTAATTAATTCAAACTAGCCATTTTAATTTTCATTAAAGAATCCATATGAGTATTACTCAACTGACATAAAGTATGTAGAAGTTTTAAGTTTGAATCATCCACCTCATATGTCGTAAAAAAAAAAATCATTAAAAGAAAAGTAAAATTGAAACTAACAACAAGATGTGCTAGGGAATATAAAATGGGTTGTTACTTTTTTTTTTAATGAATAATTCACAAGAAAATATGATTTAAGATCTTATTCTTCCATTATTTTACTCTAAATTTATAATTTCATCAAATTACACTTTAGACTTACATAAATATTCCAATTTTTACATTTTCAATTGTTGTTGGGCTCTAGACTTTCAAAATGTCTATTTTAATCCTTAGATTTGTGTTGGTTTGCTCACTTATTTTAATCTTTGGACTTAAAAAAAAAAACATTTTAGTATTTACTATTTAATTTGTTCTTAAAAAATTGAACAAATTAAAGACAAGTATGCATATTTGCATGTTAATACGGATATGATTTCAAGCCATATGGGTTAGATGAGTATTGAATAAGTGGATATTAAATGAAAATAGTATAACAGTAACCATAATGATTACTCTTTAAAAATTCATTAATTAAAAGAACACAACTTAGGTGCAGCCAAGTGTTGTGCAACCTACTTTACAACTACGATATGGTTGTAAAGTGGGTTGCACCTTAAGTATTTTCTTAACTAAAATAGAAGTTTTAGGCCTAAGTGAAACCAAAATAAAAGTTTAAAGACCTAAATGAAGATTTTAAAAGTTTATAAACTAAAATAGAATAAACTTGCCAATGAGGGCCCAAGTGAGATTTAAACAAAAATAAAATAAAATAAAAACAAGTTAAATTATGTAAAATATTAGGTTTCAATTAGACTCCTAGATTTTGCCAACACAGACATAGCTCCATTGGCATAAACATATGTACCTTCGATCAAGAGGTCAGAAGTTCGAACCCCTTACTCCACATATTTAAAAAAAAAAGAAATTATACCTCTAGATTTTGAAAGGTTCCATTTTAAAAATGTTTTGAAAGGCCAAAAGTATTATGTTAAATTACAAGTTTAGTCCCTAACTTTCAAGCTTGTGTCTATTTGGTCTATGAACTTTAGAAAATTATCTAATAGGTTCTTGAACTTTCAATTTTGTGTCTAGTTAGTCTGTGAATTTTAAAAAATGTAAAAAAAAAAAAATCAATGACCTATTAGACACATAATTGAAAACTTAGGAACTTATTGGGCGTAAAATTGAAAGTTCAAGAATTGTACATTTTTTAAAGTTTATGGACCTATTTGACACAAAATTGAAAGTTCAAGAACCTATTAGACATTTTTTAATCAAAGTTCAGATACCAAATAGGCATAAACCTAAAAGTTTAGGGACTGGACTTGTAATTTAATCAAAGTTTTAATGCAACTTTTTAGGGGTTGTTTGAGGCACTGAGTGAGTTATAATAACATGTGTTATAATAGTCTGTGAATAATATAATATTGTTTAAAATGCAGAGTTGTTTAGTCCGAGGTTATAATAGTCTGTGTTTGGGGTGCAGAGTATTCCACGAGTTATTACAACACAGGTTATTATAACTCTTACCCCAAATAGTCCCTTAAAGTTGAGTATATTATTGAACTGAGGTACAAGAGTTACAACATTACCTTCTGTAAGGCTAAATTATTAAAAAAAAAAAAAAAAAAAACCTTTGAACTTTGATATTTGTTTAAAAAATATACATATTATTTCAAAAGTTGCAATAACTTTCATAAACATTTCAAAATTACCATTGAAATGGAAATATGTTTGAATGTTGGAAGGAAAAGTCGATGGCAGAACATCATTGTTTCCAATTTAATCGAGCCACCCTGTTTCTAAGTTATTGCTACGTCGACTTTTTGTCAAACATCCTAATGGATTTTCATTTGAAGGTAGTTTTGAAACGTTTATGAATGGTGAAAAGTAATATTTTAACTTTTTAAAAGAAAACGCAAAGTTCAGGCCTATTTCTTATAATTTAGCCTAATTTCTAAGTTCAGTTTAGAATCGTACCCTTCATCGCCTCTCCCGTAGTTTATCCGAGCAACAACCCGAAACGTTTCGTTAGATTCCATCTCCGAATACAAATCGTCGCCCGTCGGAACCGCCTGAATCGAAGAGATGAATGGAATTCCGCCGTCTTTCCTCTGCGCCAAACACAGATTCATAAATCCAGATCTCTCCGACGTATACACCAATTCGTCGAATATCGTCTCCGTCGCCGACGCCGGCTCGATTGCCGACATTTTCTTGCCGTCGAGAAGGAGATCGAACGCCGGCGTTCGGTTCAAGCCGTCGTAATTGCCGTAGAGGAATCCCGATCTTACAAGGTACCGTAGATTTTGATCGTAAATCGGCAATTTGTAGCAACTCTGTTCATTTGAGGAAGGGAAAAATCGAAGTGTGGTCAAAATTTCAAACGGTTGATCTTGATTTATTCGAATTTTTTGGTTGATTCCGGCGTCGGTATATAGATCGTCTGTGTCCCATGCAACTAGAGAGTCGTCGAATAGAAATTCCTCGCCGCCACAGTCGATGCTCACCCAATCGTCAGTGTCGACTGCCAAAAAAAAAAAAAAAAATATTCAATTTTCACTGCTAAATTGTCAACTTATGTCAAATTTCACCTCAACTTTCAATTTTATTAAATTAAGACCCTAAACTCAATTAAATATTACAATTTCTATCACTAAATTAACCAAAGCAATGTAAATTTTTTTCGTAAACTTGTTAATTTTAATAATAACAAGTTTGGCACAAATTTAAATTGGATTATTACACAAATTAATAATTGGATCATTTTATCAAAACTAACATTTTTTTAAATGAGCTCTAACGTTGTTTTTTTCTTTAAAAAAAAATTGAAAACGGTGTAACATGTATATGTTTTACTTTTATAATTCATTGAAAACATATGTGAACACTTTTATTAATCAATTTTCAAATGAAAACTTATTAGATGGTGAAATTTTAACACTTTTTGAAATTTAAGGTTAAAATTGAAACACTTATCTAAGTTAAAGGAGCAATTTAATAAATAAAAGTTTAGGGGAAAACTTGATACAACTTGACAAGTTTAGGGGTGTAAGTTGATTTTTCTCCAAAAAGATTAAAAAATAAATCAGTATAAATAACTTTATATATATATACACTTTAAAAATTAAAAAAAAAATAAAATTGTAGGATTTAAATAGCCTAACTATTTTTTTTTTCAGTCAAGAATGTGTCGGGTTAGAATTTAAACTTTGACTTTTAGATTGAGAGTACAATGTCTTAATCAATTGAACTATATTCAAATTGACACACGACAAATTGATTAAGACACTATTCAAATACTTACCTCCACTCTATTAAATTTAAAAAAATGTGTATATTTGTGTTAGATGTATATTCCTATGGGAGTTAAGATGTTAAAATAACAAAAATGTTGGTTTTGCTTAATTTATAAAAATAAAAGAGGCATCAAATGAAGTTAAAAACCATTTGATAATGTGTTTTTCCGGTAACTATTCGATGTTGTCAATATAGGACATGATATAAATATGAAACTTGTAATGAGTGTTCAAATTGGTTGCCATATTTGTAAATATGTCACACAAATAAATAATTTGCAATTATGACAAATTTTTTAAAAATTTTGCGCACCCCTTTAAATAGTTTTTAGCAATTTCATTTTTACTTTATCTATCACTGATATACTATTTTTATAGTCAATAAGTGATAGACTTATATTACTTATAGACCATTTATACGTATATCACTAATAGATGTATATTGCTAATAAATAATTTTTATGTATATTGTCGATAGACCATCAATATGTCTATCAATGATAGGTTTTTATTACAAATAGACTATTTTTATGTTTGTTAGCGACAATTTTCTATGTGTTTGATAGAGTACTTTTGTGTTGATCATTGATAAAACATTGTTCATGTTGTTTTATCATTGATATATTATTTCTACGTCTATTAATGATACACATCTCGCTGATAGACGTAAAAGATGGTATATTAGTGGGTACATTGTTGTTAGTAGTTTATTATTATTTGTTATCAACTTTTTTGTTATTGATATTAAGTCATCACTTTTAATCTATTGATATTATATATCGATGATAAACTAAATGAACATGCAAACAAAACCACTAAAATAAAGAAAGAAAAATCAAATATCTTTTATATACCCTTTTTAATCCTATTATTATGTTATATCGGGGATATAATTATGGTGAATAAACATGCAAACAAATAAACAATCAATGATAAACACCTATCACTGATAAACCTCAGTTAAGTGATAGACCTCAGTCAGTGACAGATGTTTATAACTGATAGACTTACGACATTGAGATATGTTGATATGGTATATCAATAATAAACATAATAGCAAACAATCAATGATAGACACCTATCACTGATCACTGATAGACCTTAGTCAGTGATAGACATTTATAATTGATAGACTTACGACATTGAAATACATTGATATGATATATCAATAATAAACATAATAGCAAACGAACATGCAAATAATCAATGATAAACACGAACACATATCACTACTAAACCTCAATCAATGAGAGGTCTATCACGGATAGACCTCAGTTAGTGATAGGCCTATCACTGATCGACCTTAGTCAGCGATAAATGTCTTCACTAATGGACTTACGACATTGAGATATATTGATGAACATTTTTTATTTTTCACATGCTTTAATCTTGCTAGGCTTAAAATTATGCCATATTTATAAATATATTTAGCTTGTGCTAAATTTGCTATTATTTTATGTTATATTGTCATATATGCAATTGTCCCCGTAAATATATTATAACCCTGATGTCAAGATGCAAAAAAACCATCGCTAATATATATAATTAATTTTAAGCGAACCTTTATGTTTGAAACAAACAACTGAGGATATGAGGACTAATACGTTCTGAAAAAAACAACCAATATCAAAAGATGTTCTTTTTATTATTTTTTCAATAAAAAAACAGTAAACATGAAAATGATAACCAAACATGGCTAGTTTATTTTTTATAATACGAAAAAACTAGGTGCAGAACTAAAGAAGGAGATATTGCTTCGATTTTTTTTTGAGTTCAACAATATGTTGGATGGAGAATTCGAACCTCTGATCTCTTGGTCGATAGTACATGCTTTATGCCAACCGAGTTATACTCATGGTTGCACGTTGCTTCGATTTGGATTAAATAATTATATATAGAATTGAAAATTTAAAATACTCTCTAATTTGTCCCTCATACATTTTCAACTTGAAATAGTAAATATATAAAATGTCATAATGTAAAACTTTGCCCCTCAGCTTCACCAATGTAAGAGGATAGATATAAAAAAGGAAAAATTATATGAGATTTTGTTTTCATTAACAATAACTTGATACCTCTTGTTGTCAAACAAAAAAACAAAAAAAACAAAAAAAAAACTTGATACCTCTTAAATATTAAGATTATTCTACAACTAATTATTATTATTATTATTATTTTTTTTTACTTTTTTTAATGAAACGATCATTTGTGTACAAAGATAACCTCTGACTAATCTACTTGTCTTAAACCAAATTTCGATATTAAATTGAAATGAATAACGTAATAGAGATAGAAGCAATTTACCGAGACAATAGACGGAGAAGACATGAAATTTCAAGAAAATAATTAACAACCAAAATAATGCTCCATTCTTCATCACATGAGGAGACATCCTTGAATTTGAAAGCATTTTTGTGGCTAAAAGGTGAAAGCAAATTGTTTTGTGCCTGTGGAGTGGGAGATTGGGTTTATTGGGGAGAGAGATTTATAATATAATGACAGCTAATTAAAATTAATAAATAAAAGTAATAAAACAACATTATTATTCACAACAAGGTTGATGAAACCCAGAGCATAAGTTAAATTTGAAGCCAACTTGATGTAATTTCCTAGGAAGTGTAATCACACTTAATGGTTTGTCTATTGATTAATTTGAAGATAATGTAGTTAAATGTGTTTTATTTATTTATTTGTTTTTTGACAGCTCCTTAAAAGCAAGTTTTAAATTTGACTACTTGCTTTATATTTGTGAAATAACATAAAATAAAAACCAGATACAGTTTTTTGAGAAAAAAACTATACAATAGTAATAAAAGAACTATATATGCTTTATCGCTTATTCGAACATAGCTTAGTGGATAAGACATCAATTACACTGTTAACAATAACATAACTCAATCAGTTAATGCATATACCTTCGACTAAGAGATTAGAAGTTCAAAGGATATATGCCTAAACAAGTTGAGCAGTTTTTAAAAAAAAAAAGGGTTGAACTATATTTATGCACGTTGCTTGATATATTTGAAAATTAGTACACTAAATAAAAGAAGTATAATACTCAATGATAAAAATAAGAAATAAACATTAACTTTAAACGGAAGTGTACAGGTAACTATGTATAGAAAACAAAAGTGTAAAAGTACATCTATAGAAACACAAAGGTTAAAGTATACAAAATACTCATAAACTTTTGTGTAGGTTTTAATTATGCCATAGATTTAAAAAGTTTCATTTTTATTCTTGAATTTTGAATTTGTTCCAAAAAAAATATTTTATGTTAAAATAAAATATGAAACTTGATGTGGCCGCTGACGTGTAAAAATTAAAAGGCGTGCGTGATATTATTTACAACTATATAGAAGATTAAGATTGTGATATAATTTATTTTTACACAAACTGTCATATCAATTTACGTGAATGATGTTATGTCTGCCTTCCAATTTTACCACATCATCGTGTCAATTTCCTTCGCATTTTATCTAAAGAACTCTCGAAGAGTCTTAACTAAAACAAATTTCAAAGTTCAAGAGTAGAGATGAAATTAACTAAAAAAAAATAATAGAGATGAAACTAAGTATGAGACATAATTAAAACCTATCCTAAAGTTTAGGAGTATTTTATAGAATTTAACCAAATAAAAAATCTCCAAACTGTTGGGGGAACAAATTCAGAATTTCTTCAAAAAAAAAAAAAAACTCAGAATATTCTTTTTCCCCCCTAACAGGAGGCAGTTAGAACTGGGCCTGGGCCGCGCGAGTAGTATATGAGCTTGGGCTGCACAGTACTATATGGGCCCGGGTTCAAGCCACCCGTTATCCGTTTGAAATCTGAAATGACAGCGTTTCAACACCTCGGCATCGCTGACTTTGCCAAATTGACTTTGCTGCCTCCCAATTCCAGAAGAACACTTTGCGCCATTTTCTGCAGAACACATAAACCCCAAAAGCTGTCTTCCATGCGGGATAATCATCTTCCTCCATAGCTATTTTTCTCCTTCATCATCATTCAATTGCTAATTACTTCGCAAAAACCTCGATACAGACAAGAAGGAATTCGAAATGTCGTGGCTGAGATTGGCAGTGAGCAAAGCAGTGGAGGTTGGGAATAACAACAACCTCACTCGGGTCGTCAAGAATTACGCCGACACCGTCGTTCACCACGCCGGCCAGGCCGTTGCTGAGGGTGCCAAGATTCTCCAAGATCGCATTGTACTTCCCCTGTTCCAATTCATTCTGTTTTTCTTCTTGATTTTGGGTCCTGGTGTCGTTTTGAGTTGTGGGGGAATTTGAAAATGTTGGATGGTTTCTTATAATCTCGTTTAATTTTGTGCATTTTTCTTCGCGTTGATATTTCCCTACGTTGATTTTCTTGGTCTGGTGTCATTTTGAGCTGTGGTGGAATTTGAAAATGTTGGATTGTTTCGTATAATCTCGTTTAGTTTTGTGCATTTTTCCTCGCGTTGATATCTCTCTATGTTGTGCTTTTTTTCTTAAATGGAATCGTTAGCTGAAATTTCACACGGAGGCATTTAGAAATCGGCTTGAATTTTGGAGAATCTTTCGTGAGGACACGAGGATGGGGTGAATTTCGGGGTAGTACCTTGGGGCGAATAATTATGATATTTAAAACGGAGAAATGGAAAACAAAGTGCTGATTATCAATTTCGGTGGCTTCCCATGAATTTGAGTATGTACCTATTTGACGTTTCTGGGCACTGCCATCTAGAATCTGTCTTCCTAGAACTTTATTAAAGATTCATTGTATCCATCGTTCAAACTGATACCGAAATTTTTTTCAACCATTTAGTTTTATCTTTTACTTCAGGGTCCTGGATTTCTTTCTGAGTATTGTTGCTTGGTTCTGCTGCTTCGGCTTAACCACTTAAGATTTCCTATCAGGGAGAGATTGGCTATTTAAGTATATAATTCAGTCGTTTTTTTCGTTTTCGATTGATGTAGGGGGCACGAAATTTCAGAAGTATTAGGCAGACTATACAACGATTGGAAGAGGCTGCCGTGTCTTGTCGGGGCCCTGAAAGAGCTCAGTTGTTGAGAAGATGGTTGGTTGTGCTTAAAGAGGTAAAAAAATTATCCGATGCTCCATCGAAGGAGAAAGCAAAGACCCTGGAGCAACATCTTGCTTTTGAAGATGCAAAGGAGAGCCCAAGAAAGCCTGCTATTGTGAGTAAAATTTTTTCTGAACACCTCCCCATTCAAGTATGTTTACAAATACTTGTGCTGATTACCCCTACCTCATGTGCATATATCGTTCATAGTTGTTTCATTTTTCAAAAACCTTGGTGCATTTTCATGAATTCCACATTTAAAAAAAAAAAAAAAAAGAATTCCACATTCTAACCTCATGGTTTTTTAAAATTGGCATTAAAGTTACTTTGCACATTGATTTTACAATGTTATGGAGAGCTAGAAAGATATCTAAATGCCTATGACTATGCATACTTTAGTGGCGCAGCAATTAGAGATGTAAATTAAACTCAATTGACCTTTATTTATGAGAGGTTCTAGTTACTTGACTTGTAATTTCAACAAACCACATCATTTTCTTGATATCATCGATAAGCATTTGTAAATTTGAAATATTTACAAAGTATTAAAATTCATTTCTGGATTACCTAATTATTTCTCCAAAATTCAAAAATACTTTTCAAAAGTCGTTAGTCTGTACAACTTTTTTCCTTCTGTGTTTATTACGTTCTGACCTTTACCATCATGAATAGGTTTTGTATTATGACCCTGATGTTGGAGGGGAACCAATGAACTTTTGTGATGTGTTTCTTCATAGTCAAGCTCTGGAGGGAATTACATTATCTATGGTATGTTAATTTGATGACGTCCTTTCTCTGGATCTGTGGCTTGTTCCCAAGCTGCAATTGTGCATGTTTAGTATCACCTTACTACTCTGGTATTTTGAATGCACCAAAGAGGACAATATGATGTATTGTTCATCAGTAGGAGGTTTCTGCATTTAGGTTTTGATGAGAGATGAAAAACTTATTGGGCCCAAATTGAATGACCTGTTTTAGCTATTGACTAGGATGGAACACTCATACGAAAAGATGTGTGCTATTTATGATCAAACTTGTTGATGAAGAGATACATAGTTCATCGAATAATATAAATAATTTATTAAGAAATAAAAAATAACTCTTGCATTGTAAAACAACAGTAATTTCTTATAATTATGAATATAAAATTTGAGAGAAGGATGACCGTTGCTTGGTGGGTAGTTACAAATATAGTTTTCTAATGATGTCTGGAGTTCAAGATTTATATGCCTTTGGGACTTGTCTTATTAACAACATTGGTCGATATTGAATACATGCCACCTAAGAATATTTCTTTTATTTCAAAAACCAAATTTGAATTCAATGTATAACTGTCTATCTGAGTGCTGATGGATGTAATTTTCGTTACGTGGAATATGGAAATTTATGCAAAAGCTACAAGTTTGTGAATTTTTTCCTTTTCAGTTTGTGAACTATGCTTGTTTTTTTTGAACAAGGGACACAATTTTGAACTATGCATGTTAATTAGATGTTATACAAAATGGAGAGGTAGCGCATGGTACTTGTGTGAGGTGGAGATGTAAAGGTTGTACTATTGAGTGATGATGGAAACAAGTTTTAATTCCACCTTCTTTGACGTGACTGATGAATCAGTTAGAATTATTGAGTATGGAGGAAATGAATGCAAGTGAGGCATCATATTTTGAATTGTTAGATTGCTATTTTATCATTCAACGTTGTTTTCAATGTGTTCAGACCATGGGTCTGAATTTTTGGTGTCAACTTTTGTGTTTTTTAATTGGTCATGAAGTAGATACCAACAAATTAACTATTTTCTGTGCCACAGATTCTTGAAGCGCCAAATGAGGAAGAAGTATCTCTTCTCCTGGACATGTTTGGGTCCGTCCCTCACTTATGCTAATGCTGTCTGGAAGTACTAATTATTAAGAATCCAAAAGATACACAACTTCAAAATTTCATTATGTTCATATTTGTGAAGTTAAGGGGATTATTTTAGTTTATTTTTAATATTTCTTACCAGGAGGAGATATTTGGAGTTCTATATTTTAACCATATTGCGATGAGGGATCCCGACCATCTTTATCTTTACTTTTCTTGGCCTCAAACTGTTGACCTTGATTTTGACTATTGGTTTCCAGTCAATTAGCATCTGCTCTAACCTCTCGTGCCTCTGTTCTAAGCCCTCTTTGTTTTTTAATTTTAACTTGTTTGGTTTCTGATGGGAATATGAATACTACACTAACATTTCTTGAGATCAGCTTTTTAATGAAGACATTTCTAATAATTATTTTCTGCAGATTATGTCTTATAGGGGGGAAAGAAGTTCATAATGCAATAGTTAGCAGCATACAAGATCTGGCAAAATCTTTTTCCAGCTACGAGGATGAAGTATTGGTAAAGTTTTAAGGATTTAAACATACATTGTCTGCATTGAAGTTTTGAAAACCACAAGGATCCCATCAGTCTACAGTTGCTTTATGTATAGAAATGCTTTCTTCTTATTTCTCAGAGGATTTCATCATTCAAGTGTAAATAACTACTTGTAGTTATAAGTTGTAACCAACTATGAGTTTCACAGGTTGTGTACATTCCCATTTTGGAAACCCAAGTATCTCAGGCCTTTCAGAAGTAGCTAATTGCTTCAGAGCTTTTTCATTCTTTATATAGTTTGATGTTAAGAGATGTTAAAAATAACCAACGGTAATAGTTATAACCTAATGAAATAAAAGAGTTGCATGACAAGTTTAGGAGAGAATAAAAGTGCTTTTTTCTTTTTTCTTTTTTTAAAATTTATTTTTATTTTTCATATTATTAATTTATTATTAACCATCGATATGTTACAAATTCAACTGTAATCATCTTCATATGATTTCCACTGTGTGGATCTGTGAATTAGTAAGACAAGACTGCTAGGCCTATTGCATTTCCCCATTCCATTACTTTTGTTTGTGCAACGTTTTACAGTAAATCTTAAATACAGGTGAAGCGGGAGGAATTGCTCCAATTTGCACAAAGCGCAATTTCAGGGTTGAAGATTAGTGCTGATCTTGGGAGGTGGGTAAGAAATGTGTTATTTTGTTATTTTCTTCTTGATCTCCACTTTTACAGCTTTTGTATGAGTGTGATGTTATATTATTTACTATCTCTGCTATACAGCAATTTTGCTTATTTAGTGGGTTTGGCAGTCTTAGGGATCAGGGGGTTATTTTAGCAGCCTTGTTTCATTTAAGAAAAGGTTTCTTTTTGTTTGATTAATGTCTATGAGGGAGCCCTTTTGTGATCTCCGTACCTTGTTGATCAGGTGAAACCTGTGGATTAAAAATAAAGAAAGATGTTTAGCCCAGTGCAAGTGCACACTATCGATGCAAATAATAAAATTGGAAGTACTCCAAAGTATCGATCCCACAGGGAACAAATTTTAACAAAAAGGTTGGAAATAGCAAAGTTGTTCAAAAATTGTAACTTGGGTAACTCAATTGCAAACTAGGATTGTGGTTGTGTGAGAAACAGCAAAAGACAAAATGCTAAAGGATAAATTTATGAGAGTAAGATGGGGCTCAAGAATGTTCGTTGCCTTTAAGTTGTGAATTGCTATTTTAAATTGCAATTACAATCTGTGCCTACACAAACGATTATAAACTGAATTTCCACTCCTATTTACCTTACAATTTGGCCCTTAGGAGACTAAATTAGTAACTTATATTTCTATAGTCACTCGAACTTAGATCAAATTAGTCCACGCAATTCTTATAGTTTTGGAGTCTTTTGCCTTATGTCTAGGGTAAAGAATGACTTATGTCTAAGCTCTTGTCTCCATTGTTTGTGCGAAATCTGCTTTTCATTAACCCTTTTGGTATTAGCTTCAAGCTTAGTATGCAACCCTAGTTGACCAATCTAGAATTACAAATTCAATCAACTCAACACAAGCAAATAATTAAAGTGTAAGCTTGGTTGTTTTTGCAATTTAAACTCAATTCACTTATTAGGGAATTTATATCCTGGAACCCCTAAAAAGGACTTAGCTCATATTAAACATAAAAGAAACTAAATAAGAACAAAACTTGAAACCCATGTTGATGCAAGGAAACTTAAAACAGTGGAGTGAAATTAAAGAAAAACGGGAAATTAAAGAGTTTAATTCAATTCTTCCTTTTGAAGGCTTATAAGAAACATAAGACAGACTAATAAAAGAACCCTTTCGAAATTACACCAACCCACACAATTTGCCAATTAAGAAAAACAGTGCATGTACGTAACTTTGCTAAAAATTAAGAACAAAACTTGTATCTCAATGAAATAGATTCAAACAGCAACTGAATTGAAATAACCACATTATACCCACTCTAAATACAACTAAAAACAGAATTGAAATTGAAAACTAAGAAAACCAATGCTGGAACTCATACATCAAAATGCATGACTACTCCTCATTCTCTCCCTTATTCTTCGATTGATTTAAACCCCACTTTGTGCACAGGGAATTTAATCTTCACAATCAAAAATTTCGTTCAGATTGGATCGAGAACTAAAGTTGACAAGTGCTGGAAGAAGAGAAGAAAAGAAAGAGCAGACTAAAAAAAAAGCAGCGCGAAAAAAGTGCAGAAAAAAATGGGTTTTCTTCTGTTAGAGGAATTCTGCCTTCTTGATGTGTTTTTCTTCTATTTTATAGACCATGGCAGCTAGGGTTTTCTTCCTTGACTTCGCACAAATATGGCCAATTGATCTTGCTTGAACCGTGGAAGAGAATCTCGAAAATTTCTCAAAAATCTCGAAAATCCCGGAATTTCTGCATTTTCCAGATCTGTGAAGAATTTCCATTTCTGATTGCCATTATGGATTTGCAATTGCAATTCTGCCTTGTTCAAAATCGATTGCCAAATCTGATTGCAATTGCAATCTAATATTGCAATTCTTCAATATCCTGCATCAAAACTCAATTTAGCCACTTTTTCCTTCTTTCCACTGCTTTTCTTCATTTAGTTCATCCCTAACATGCTTACCAACTTTCACTAAATATTGCTAAGATTTTCTAAGCTCATACACATAACTTCATGGAATTTAAAGCATAACTTGAGTGTAATGGGGATAAATAATCTTAAAAAATGAGAATCATCACTTGTGCGAGTGGTATCTAAAATCTTCTCAGCCCTTTCTTTTATAAATAAATTTTGGTCATGTTATGCTTCTTATTCAAAGAAAAAAAGTGCCATGTAGTCATGCCATATGACCTCTACATTAAATCCTGCCATACCCATAGGTAGTGAGCTAATTGAAGAAAAATGAAGAACAGGTGGATGCCAAATACCTTTCCTTTTCAAGCCTTGGTCTTAGGGGATAGATAGAAATGTGCTATTGTTTTATGTTGTTTACCTTTTCTTTTCCTTATTTTATACTGCTGCATGCTAGATACCTGCTCAGTGATTTTGAGTAATGAGGAGGATAAAGAATGCCCTAGGTCTAGCCTGCATGCTAATAAGATGATTTTCGGGAATGATATGTTGTCTCTTTATTTGAACTACACCCATCATCATTACTTCACCTGCTAACATGCACTTCACAGGGGAAAAATGGAAATGGAAGTTAAATGGTCAGAATAAGCTAACATAATGGTCTTTTCTCTATTATTTGTCTTGCTTTCTGGCCACAGAGTAGATACTGAATTGTCCAATTTGAAGACAAAACTTGAAGGAATGTCAGCTTCCTCGATGTCTTCAAATGCAGATTATGGCAAGACATCAGAAGAAACCACAATAGAAACAATCGAGGTGAGCCTGTTGATAGAGTTGTTATTGTCATTAGTTTTTTAATGGAAAGTATAAACTTTTTATTGATAAAATAAAAAAAAAGTAAAAAAGTAAGCGCATTTGTTAATGCATTAGACCAAGGATGAGTATGGGATACATTTTGAAAAAAAATGTTTTTGAGTTGAGCATTTATTTTTTAAGCACTGGACTAAGCTTTGTCTACAGGCACTTTAAGTATTTTTTTAATTTTTTTTTTAGAATTTCTCAAACTGTTTTTGATTATTGAAAATTTTGAAATGTTTTTAATTGTTTAAAAGATCTCTTAAAAATTGTAGCCGAACACTATGAATTTTTAAAAAAGCTTTTTCCTACCTAAACTCTTTAAGAGGCATGCGAAACGTACTCATGGTGCAGCTGATAAAATGGCTTGAATTCATTCTTGATGAATTTCAGAGTAGTGAGTGTGAGTTGTTCATCCAATGACAAACCTTAAAAATCTTATTAGGATATCAGTACATTCATTGTCTCTAGTTTGTACTTGTACCTTATATTTTATTTCTCAATCCAACTAGCTATTATCAGACTGGAAGAGTCCAATTTCCTTGGTAAACGTTTGTTTCTCTGAAAAGTGATATCTTCACATTTTGTACTATATAGTGTATACTACTGAGTTATCACCTTGTAATATGAACTGTCAAGTAATGCTCATTTATGACTTTGACGGAGTGGAAAAAAAGTATTTGGAAACCTCACTGTCCCATATATGCGGCAGGCATTGAAAGCAGCACTTTCACACATACGAATGTGTTCTAGAGTGGAAGGACTTCTGCTGAAGAAGAAATTATTAAACAATGGAGATTCTCCCGAACTCCATGCTCAGAAGGTATTGTTCTAGAGATGCCTTGAACCTGCCAGTCTAAATTTTTATCTTTACCCATTGTACTTGTGCTAAATTTAGCCTATGGGCTGCAATAAGTGGTACATAGCTGTAAACTTGTCTACTTATATACAGATTGATAAATTGAAAGTCTTGTCAGAGTCTCTTTCAAACTCCTCTGTGAAAGCTGAAAAGCGCATTACAGATCATAGGTAAAGATCCCAGTTTCCTAAATGATAATGAACTAGAATTCATACATCTAGCTGCTTTTCCTTTGCTGATATATGTTGATATTCTCTGTACTATCTGTTTAGGACTTCAACACAAGAAATTTTTTATGGCTTATCAAACTCTTTTCCACTTGAAACTCTTCTAGTCAATATCTTTTGACTGATTTTTTTAAGCCCTTGGACCTTAACTCCTTGTGTTATGGTAATGGGAAATTCATTTGTAATTCCAGCTTGTCTGTGATCCTTCACAATTGAAAGGCTTTCCTTATCCGGGTTTTGTGGAGGAGGGGTTTTCTGAACCCCCCTTGCCTTTAGGCCGTGTCTCTCTTTCTTTCAATATATATGTTTCTTGTTTAAAAAAAAAATCACTCTGTGGCTGAAGGGTGTTTTGGCTTTTGGGTTTCTCCATTTAACAAGGAGCACCTATAGATCTTATGGACTGATGCGATGGTGCATTTTTCTTGGTATCTGGAAATTAGAAATAAATATATTTTTTATCATTCTGGGTGGTAGCCAAGGAGGTGGGAGATAGATTTAGGCTTAATACCTCGCTGGAGGTTCTCTATATCAACCGTTTTTGTAATTTCCTCTTTTTTCTTATATTTGCTAATTTCTAGTTGTTCTAGTTGGAATGGAAGTACATCCTTCTAATCTACTAGTCCTTTCAGGTTGGCCTTTAGTCATTCTTTGGACGGATGTTTTTAAAAACAATATATACACTTCATTTTATTGAAGAAGGTTGTATTAGGGTTTTCAAAAACCCTTCTTTCTATTATAATTATTATTATCACGATGGACTCATGTTTTAGTTTTGTACATTTCATGCATATATGATACTTTTTCCCCCTCTTTTAATTTGCAGATCGCAAAAAGAGGAAGCACTAAATGTTCGTCTGACCAAAGCAACTGAAGCTGGTGAAAAAGAGAAGGTTAGGTGTTGTTTGGAGTAGTGTTTAAAAATAGCTTTTCGTTATTAAAATGAAAAATAGTTTTATTTTATAATATTACATCACATGTGGGGGTGGTGATTTGAGCCTACAACCTTTAGGAGGAAGTACAAATGTCTTAATTGCTGATCTAGGCTCATGCCAACAAAAAATAGTTTTTTTTTTTGAGAAAATTTATTCCACAGGATAATTTTTAGAAGCAGATTTCAAGGCAAAAAACAATATAAAAATAAATGAAAAGCAAAAGACAAATTAAAGATATCTTCATCAACCAATATAACAAATTCAAAATAATAGAAAATAATTATTAAAAATCAGATTGCTAAACAATTTTTAAAAACAAAATTTAAAATAATTCTCAACGTTATGTCAGGATCTTGGTGTTTTTGATCTTGAATTGTATTGAGGACCTACTTTGCAACATTATTTTTATTGTGCATTTTCAATCATTAGTTCATATCTATTTGAACTGTGTCACGTATGTGGTAGAGAATATAGAGACGGCACTTAATTACAACCATACAAATTATTTTCAACTTTGTAGGTAGAAAACTTGAGTTTATGTTTTCAATTATTTACAGGAACTAGCTACAGAAATTGCAGAACTTGAAAGACAGAGAGATGATATTGAAGCTCAATTAAAAAAGGTTTTTCTCATTTTCCATCCCTGATCTTTTGGTTTACCACGATATAATGAAGAAGTGAGCCCTTCTCACTTGTGCTGCTGATTCACTGAACTTGTACATAATTTTTATGCTATAGTAATTTCATTGATATAGAAGTCATTCCAATGCCTGAGATGCCCGAGATGCCTGAAGGTTTTTATATAAATTTGTAAATATCGTAGTTGTAAACTTGTAATGTTAGAAAAGCCTAAGTTTTTGTGTATGTTATCTTGATGTCTTTGATCCCTTGATTGAAAGAGTTCACTATGGTTTTGCCTTTATCAGACTTGATCTACATTTTCATTTCTATGGTTTCATTAGTGGATCATGAAGTTTGTGTATCCATTGAATTTTAAATTTTATGTTTTTTTTTCCACGTTCAACATACTTTATAACTCTGAACATATGTTGTCACTATCTGGTGTAGGTTAATATCTCCTTGGCTGCTGCGCATGCACGCCTTCGTAATATGGTGGAAGAGAGAGATCAGTTTGAGGAGGCCAATAACAAGATTGTCGCACATTTAAAGACAAGGGTGCATATTTTATTTACTTTTGATGTATTGTTATGTTATTTTCATGTATGTTCTCATTCTTATTCATTATATGTTCTCTCTGAATGCTTTCAGGAAGACGAGCTGTTAAAATCCATTTCCTCGTGTAAGGCAGAATCAATTGTTTTGAATATGTGGATTAATTTTCTGGAAGATACGTGGAATATCCAATGCCTGTATAGAGAAAATAAGGAGAAGGAGGTCAAGTATGTATTTTTGTCATGCTTGTTATTTTTCATCATAATTTATGGTTAGCATTAGAACTTCTCCAAGGGCTGTTTTGGAGTGTTCTAGTGAGGGAATATGCAAAAGAGCATTGTACAATGTTTCTTCTCTCAATTGAATTTTGTTACACTTAGATACTTGCTTCTTTTCTTTCTGAAGCGATGCATTGGAAAAACATGAAGGTTACTTTGTCAACTTGGCTATTGATCTTCTATCTGCTTATAAGGTATTTAAAATATTCTCTGAAGAATACATGTATCCTAAATGTAACATGAAATATGATTTATAATTTATGGATAAGCTCTGACCTCCCATGTTTGAAACCTTGCATGTATCATCTGATATAGAAAGAGTTGGAGCAGTCAATCAGCCGTATTGAAAAATTTGTGGAGAATTTAAAGAATTTGAGTCAGAGGTAACCTTTTCCCTTTTGTTATCAAGATCCTATTTTGTTCTGAAGCATGGCTTCTTATCTATCAGATCACTCTGGACAGGTCGGAGGAATCCACACTGGAAAATGACGAGTCAAAAGTTCTAAGTCCTACAAATAATCTTGAAAAGGAATATCTAGGTTATGAAGCCAAGGTATAAACTTTCGATTACTTATCCAATTTTATTTTAATGTCAATTTATGATGCCGTTGGTGAATAGCTTTAGTGTAAAATATGGTTCCTATTGCCCATCCAAATATATATATTTTGAAACAGCTTATCCAGCAGTATTTTGTTTTCAAATTATAACGGTGCTGTGGTCTGTGAATATATAGCTTATGTGTAAAATAAGCTGATTAATTGTCTTTCTTTTCACCCTCTTATTATCATTTAGGTGGGTAGATATAAGTAGTAATCTGCTCATATTACACTTTCACAGATTCAGCTTGTTTAAAAGATGGAGTGGCAGCGTAACTAGTCTTGTTTTACATTTGTAATAGAATTTTTTTTGGCTAAGAATCATGTTATTGATGTGATGAAATTACAAAAAGTGGTGGGGGAAAGAAAATACCATACCTAAGGAAAATTACAAAAAACTTTTCTAATTGGCAGAGCAGTTAAGCTATAATTACGAAGGGGTGCAATTTGCACCAATGAGGGTGAAATCGGTAAGAGATTAAAAAAAAAGTATCAAAGCACAGTTCTTTATAATTGAAGATCTGCAAATTTCTTCCAATGCCATGTTGACAAATAGAAGGCCTGGAGAAATTGAGCCAATGGTATAAACTTTTCTAAAATTCATTTGTAATACAAATGAATTTCTCATATCTAAGAATCTAGTCTAGTTTTTTTTTTGATCAAGGAAACAATTTCATTGATGGATGAAATAAAGGAGATAAAACTCCGAGCACCTAATGGTGAAATAACAATCTAGTCTAGTTTTGATGCTATTGTAGTTTATAGACTTTTGAATCTTGCTTTCGGTTACTTTTAGCATCTAACTAATGGCCAAACCTTTACCACCAAACAGGAGATGGAATATAGCAGATGCGTTATTGCTGCATTCTTTGGGCCTACAAATCTATTGAAGGAAGATAAATCAATAAATTATATTAACAATTATTTGATTACAGAAACATAGCAAGTGTTAAAAAAAATGGAGCTCTTGTACGTCCTTTTACCAGTGGGTTTTGCTCATTTTGTTTAAGAAAGAAAAAAAGAAAAGAAAAAGGAAAGAAATAGATGCCTTTAAAAAAAACACAAAATGACTGACGTTTTTGTTTCATTAAAGAAAAAAAAAATAGAGGAGAAATCACAAATGAGAGAGAGAGAGGCCTAAAGGGGTGGTTTGGTTTCAGAGTTAGGGTTAAGAAAGTTGAGCCTATGTCTATTGTCTGATATCAACCAACCATTAGGTGTGCTAATTTTATGAGTTAGATAAACTAGACTTTAAAAATCTATCTTTTAAAATGTGCCTAATTTTATTGCTTAAGTTAGGGTTCTGGCAGCTTTCAAGTCTATTTCAGGTTTCTTACCATCAATAGAGCGGAGTGTTATATTGCACATTGCTTAACATGCTGGTTTTTGGTTGGTTTTCTGGTCGTCCTGCTTCCCTTGTGCTACCTTGCTACCTTGGACTCCGATAGGCATTTCTAGGAACCTATCATCGGAAAAAGTTGAAAATAGACTACAATTGGAAAAAGATTTTCTTCCTTTGAGAAAGATTTACTTTTATCCAATCACTTTCGAGTAGAATTCCTATCTGCTACTTTTTTCTGTTAAAAAATTTGAGCTTAGCGACTAGTGTTTTGGAGAAGTTAATGAGAGAATCCTTGGGAGTGGGTGGATAAGGGAAATGGTTCTCACTTGGGCAGCTGGGATGATGTGTCTAAATCTGTTCGTGAGGGAGGTCAGAAATCGAGAACCTTCAGAGGAAAATATATTGGCTTCACATGCAAAGTTGTTGTGGAGTCTTTGGAAATCCGTATCTCAGAACATATCCCATATTTTCTTGTTTTTTCCATTTTTCTATTGGGCAGGGTTGTACAAAGTAAAGGTGGAAAGATGATAATATATAAATATTTTTAAAATTTAAAATTTGCTCAAGGAGAATTAAGAGGTCTGTTTTCATATACCTCCGGCCTGCTTTCCTAGTGCTAACCGCTAGTGGGTGGTAAGGATCATAAGGTTTTTGTTTCTTTAGTTTTTTCTCCTCGCATTTGGGCAAGTTTCTTCTAACTTTCTGGGGAGTTTTGTTCGTAATTTGTCTTGCTTGATTTGTTGGTTGAGCTCCTGATCCTTTCATAACAGAGGCAGGTTATGGTGTTTTGTTCGTAATTTGTCTTGCTTGATTTGTTGGTTGAGCTCCTGATCCCTTCATAACAGACGCAGGTTATAGTGTTTTTCAGGTGCTTTGACTCTTATGTGTGGGGTATTTTTGTGGAGAGGAACAGCAGAAATATTCTAGATTTCTTCAAGATTGTTAGGATGTGCACAATGCTATTCTTTCGGTTTCTACTCTTTGTTTTGAGTTATTACTCATTTTCTAATATATAGATAATTGGGATTGTTATACCTGACTTGTAAATTTTGAGCGGCTTCTCGCATGGGGCTTGTTTTTCCGGTGCATTTTCTGGCTTGTTTTGTATTTTCTTTAAAAAATTTTAATGAACGCTTTGTAAAAAAATTGTCCCAATTATAATTATACAGCATATAACCACTGCCTACAATTTTCCTGCCAAGTGTAAAGTTGACTTCATCTGGGATGCTGAACAATTTTAACCTTAATTTGTTTTCTTGTTCCAGATTATTACTACCTTCAGTGTTGTGGATAACATGAAAGAGCAGTTTTTGGCTCAACAAGCTCAAGTTTCCAGGTAAGAGCTGAAATGTAGTTTCAGTGACATGACATGCATTCTATTCTAATACTGCTTCACTCTATGTCACATTTCATTATTACCGAAAAGTGATCCTTCTTTTTCCCTCAATTCAGGAAAGATGATTCTAGAGTTCAAGAATTGTTTGATGATATTGAAAAACTACGGGAAAAATTTGACTCTATTGAGAGACCCAATCTAGAAATCGAAACTCCACCTCCAAAACCAGAAAATGAATCTAGAGGGGAGGTGCAGAGTAGTGTTCCCCAACCTCCGGCGGAAGACGGCAAGAACTCAAAAGTCGAAACTGGTAAGCAACCCGAACTGCCCGCAGTCAAGGCAGAACAGACACTAGATGCTGCTGCTGAGCTGGCAAAGCTGGAGTCAGAATTCGGGAAAGTTGGTCACGACTACTCAGCAGAAGACATTGGTGAATGGGAATTCGACGAGCTCGAAAGGGAACTAAGATCAGGTGACTCAAAGAACTAGCCCTATCATATTATATACTCATAAATGAATCAACCTAATTTATTATGAAGAAAGGTGATAGGTTTGCGTTTGGCATCCCCCAAAACTGCAAGATTGGATCATAATCTTTCCTTTGTAATTGTTCTCTGTATATTTTGTGGTTTTTTAATTTGTTCACTTGTATAAATGCTGAAACATTTATGTTGTAATATAAAGCCAAAGAAGGGAAACAGTCGAATCAAAGACTTAATATGCATGTAAGTTCAACCTTTTTGATAACTGTACTGTAAGGGTAGCCAATTTGAGCAGCTGTGCATAGCTCAGCTAATTAAGGTATATACGTTTGACCAAGAGGTTAGAGGTTCAGTCAGAGGTTCGGATCTTAGTGTCTTAGGCAACCATCCATTAGTGGGAGACCCCAGTGTTCCATGACAGATTAGTTGGTGTGGGGTTGGGAGATTTTTGTTAATATTGATATATCCAGAAAGGTTTCTTGATATGGTAGTTGTAATTTGTCTTATCTTTTGAAGGACATCATGATGGTTAATGGGCCTTCTATGCCTTCAAGGTTAGGGCACAGAAAGTAGTGGGCTGAAAACATGCCTGGCCCAAGTCTTTCTTGAAAGGGCAGTTCTGAAATACAAGTAGTCTTATCTTTTTGGCTGCAACTAATGGTTTTAGGCTTTTGGTGGGATAGAGTAGGTAATTTCTTTTGCTAATAAGAACCCTAGCTTGACAAAAAAGGGTTTCTAGTTGTCAACCCTTAACCCTTAGCCAATAAGAAGATAGCTTTTTATCCTGATTTTCTGGGTGGTGGGTCTCTGAGATGGATCTCATTTGTGGCTCTTAGTTGTGGCCTCTCTTTCTCTCTCTCTCTATAATTTTTGTTTTGATGTTTGATTAAATATCTGAGACTGAATTACTTTGTTTTGTGATGCTAGTGAGCTGGCCTCTCACACTCTATGCTTTTCATAAAGGGGTAGTTGTAAATTTCTACTTTTATTATGATTTGCTTATTTTGCAAATAATGTTTTTTTCAGTTTTAAAATTAGTTCTGAATGCGTGTAGTTTGTGAAATCTAAAAGTTACAATTTATTGTTTATTTTAATGATATGTATCAAGTATGTATGTGGGTTTCTTTAAAACCTATTGACAGGAGGGTTTATTTTGCTAATTTATAAACTATGGTAATGATTGGAACTGTTTTGAAAACGTATAGATGCAATTTGTAAATTAAGTAAATGATAGAGGTGCAATTTGTAATAATCCTTTTCATTTTTAAAACAAGTTGGCAAATCAGAAACTCCTTTGTGATCGCCAGTGGGTTTTTGTCTTTTAATGGTTCGTTTTTAACATACTGTTCTAGATTTTTTTTTGAAGGGAACATTGTTCAAATTGTTTGGAAGATGATTTTATGATTATGAATAATATTTTAAATAAATAATTTTTTTAAGGAATTTAGATTGAGATTTTCTACTTACTAGATCCAATATGATGCTTTAATAAAAAGTTGTCCTATTTTAAAGATGTTTGAAAACTGATGTTGAATTTTTTTTTTTAAAAAACGAAAAAATGATGTTGATTTAGCTATAATTATAAAGAATGCAATACTAAATTGATGGTGATTATCCATGACGTCAGAAGCTTAATTTGACGCTTTCAACCTAAAATTTCAAATCTCAAACTGTAAGCAACTTCTTGGAAAAGCCAAATTGCATACTTCCAATTACAAGAAATAGATTGAGATCTAGTTTGTTTGTTTGTTTTTTTTTTTTTGAAGGATAGATTTTTTGTCGTAACATAGGCCACGGCAAAGGGATTAGAACTTGTGTTTGACTTTCAAGTTAAGCTTTATATAATTTGAATCAAGGAGCTGAAATTATATTCAATACATAGATTTGCTAATTTCAAACTAGTTACAAATTATAAATTTAAAAATCAAACACATTATACAAACTCGGGTTTTATTGCTCATTCTTTTGTACAATCCAAATACAAATTACGCAACTCCGAGCTTCCTGACTTCAATCTTATTAAAACCGTGAGCAAATCATTTCAATCGAGTTCAATACTATGCTTCTTAGCTACATTTCCAGAGGCCACAGACTAAACTCCTGACAAATCTGAAGCTTACTGTTTCTCACTTCTTAAGCATATCACAAGTTGTGGAGTCCATGTTCACCCTCTGAGGCTAATTATATCAAACTGTAGAAATTCTAAACTAAGTTATCTTTAGAGAGAGTGAGACACATAGCAAAAACGTGGAGAATGTATTAAAAGCAGAGGACAAGAGCAAAAGTCTCAAGCATTCAAGGCAATTTGATCCGGAATTTCCCTTCTCCACTAATAAATGTCTGGTCATTGTTAATTCTCTATGAGTATGAGGTCATAAACTTTTTCCTATTGCTTGAAATTTATAGGAGCAGTTTAAAAGTAGCATTTGATATAAAACATATAAAACAAAAAAGGAAAAAAAAACACAAGAGGAAAAAGATTTGAACACTCAATCAATCAGTGTATGCAGATTAGTAAGATTGTTAAAAAGTAAAGCCACCCAGGAATTCAGTAGAAAGAAATAAAATCAGACAAAAGTGCTTCTGTAGCTCCAAGTAATGTTCTAGTTGAAAGAGGAGCTGTCTTCAATCATGTTTTTGTTTATTAATTTATGTCAAGGACCACATGGAAATATGAAGGAGCTAACATGCTGTTGGAGAGCAGAAAAGCCAGGTTTTGGGGTGTGGTTTGGTTCTTAAAACTGATCTTTGTCTGCAGAGCCAGACAGCTGTTGAAAAAGGTGGCTGTTCTACTTATTATTATTATCATTTTTTTTAATTTTCAGGTGCCTAGCCTAAGAATCTTAGATTAGCATTTACATAGGGAACTTTGTGGTTTATCACTTTTACTCTAAGCTACAGAATACAATGTTGTTTTGCTTCAATTACCTTCTACATCTATTCCTTTGAAATAAAGTTCTATGTCTCAGCTAACCCTTTTTGTTTATTTTGGTTCTAATTTTCTGTGTATAATTTTGGTTGATAAAACCTTGTTAACTGATTCTTTAATAATGGTTGACAAATATTTTAACCAGTTTCAGTGATTTGCAAGCAAAGTAAGCCCACATGAAAAAGATGAAAATTTTCACTATTTTCAATTCTTAAATGGTTTTCTACATCACTATAAAGAATAATACTAAAGAAAGAGACCAGACTATTTTAGTGCATCATTTTGTAGTAAGCATAGTGAAAAGCAATGAGGATCAACCACAAAAAAAAAAAAACTAGTTCACTATGTGTTAAAAAATGAAAAGAAATGAAAAGAAAAAAAAAAAAACTAGTTCACTGAGGATTAATAAAATTGTGATATGGGTCAATGCTGGTCCAGCAGGTTAGCTCCAGTTATGTTCTAATTTCATCTTTGGAAGCATTATTAAAAGAGTATCATTTATAAATTCTCCATACTTTATTCTCTATAGACCTGATATAAAGTCGAGCATCCTCAGTTGTAAAAGTGCTCCTACACTTGAACCACCTGATAAAGCACAGTTTCATATAAGCAATTCCAGAGGGAGAGGGAGTTACTAGATATGGCTGTTGACATCCCATCTTATGATCCAGCAGATGATGACTATATAGATATGGAAGTTGGTTCATACACCAACTTTCTCTGCCACTCCAAAAGCTCTCCACGACAATCGAGAGAGTTCGAGTTTCAAATGTCTTTGAATACTCGGGGAAGAGAGCCTACGACTTCTCCAGCGGACGAGCTCTTCTACAATGGGAAGCTTCTTCCTCTTCATCATCCCCCACGCCTGCAAATGGTAGAGAAACTCTTGCAGAAGTCTAGTTCTGATTATGATTACAGAAAAGACATTTTTGAAGAATTTTACAGCACTCCATTAACCACTTCTGTCAATACACCTACCGCAACAAGTACTCCTTTTGAATCCTGCAACATTTCTCCTTCCGAATCTTGTCGGATTAGTAGGGAACTAAATCCAGATGAATATCTTCTAGAGTATTCAGCAGACGCGAGCTATTTGAATGGTGAAAGTTCGAAAAAGTCCTGGACCAAAAAGCTTAAGCATTCTTCCCTTTGTCTCAAGCTGAAAGCGTCCAGGGCTTACATCAAATCTTTGTTTTCCAAATCAGGTTGCTCAGATGAGTCCTGTGCAGCAGCTACAAAGATTGCAGATGAAGGATTAGCTTCAAAAGCCAATGAATGTTCAAAGAAGGGTGCTAAAGTGGAAAAGAGAAAGCCATTTGGACAAATTCCGAGCTCTATCGCCAATTTCAACAAGGAAAAAGGCAATACGGATCGCAACAGAAGATCATTCTCAATGGCCATTAAGAGACAACCATATATCAAACCATCATCTTCTGCATCATTACATCCCACTTCCTCTTCATGTCCAAACAATTCGAGCGGGTATTTTCTGAAGAGATGTGGCAGTGTGAATTCAGAGATTGAGAACTCAATTCAGGGAGCAATTGCACACTGCAAGCAGTCTCAATCTCAGCAACAACCATTACGTTCAAGGAAGACAGTTAGTGAAGTTGGGATTTATTTATTATCATCTTCCACCCTTGCAGTTTCTGATGATCAGGAAATACCAGAACTTTGCAGGGGCTGATAGAGACTGATAGAGAATAAGAAAGTACAGAATTAGAAGATATTAATGACATGTTCTTTCTTCTTACAAGATTCCTATCTGGGGTATGCTATAAATCAACGCAAAATGTTGTTCATGGCTATCTGTAAATTGTACTGTTGGGTACAACATGTAGGACTTAACGAAAATGCAACATAACATGTCTATCTCAACCAATTTCAGCAACTATTTTCGATGTTTTTACTACATAAACTCAAATCTCCAATAAATAAAAAGCAAAGATGTTCTATTGAATCAACCAAATTCATAGACTTCATGCCGGAAAGAAGGAAGCCCCTAGCTCCTCGAGCTATTCACTCGAGTAAAAATTTCCATTATGTAGGAAACCATCAAATGCTTTAGGGAATCATTTGCTATTCAGGTTTGAAAAATTAGGCAATGTATAGCTTGAAGTTGTAAAGCCTAGAATTGGGATGCCTGTACTTGAATATACACAGGTTTAGGTCTCAGAAATCCAGATCACACGAAGAAAATCCTATATTATACATTCTCGTGCTTTGTGCATTTCCACACAAATCTCCGAGGTTCGAAAAAGCATTCTCCATTAATCAATTAACCTAAAAACTCCATTATTCTCTAGGTATCGCCCAGTAAAAGGTCATTCACGAATTTGACAGAATCCATTCTCTGAGCATTCAAATTAGTCACTAAAGAAAATCTTGCGATAAACAATCAATTTAGAGTTCTGTAATCATAGAAAAAGAAACAATCAGGACTCCGAACACCTAATTTTCTGCCTCCCTACTAAATTAGAGCAATGATGAGACGCTTTGAGAGATTGAATATGGAAAAAGGCAAAAGAAGAGAATCACCTGAAGCAAGCACCGTGTTCACAGGCATGAAAATGCTTCACGCACTAGCTAGTTAAAATATTCAAAAACAGTCACAAACAAATGGAGATTAAAAAACAAAAACCCAAACCCAACTTTCAACGCAACCCTCCATTTCAAGCACAGGGCTTCAGAAACTATAGAGCCGATCATCTCGATGGGTTTCTCGTTCTGAACCAGCGTACCTTAATGTAGTACCTTAATGTATCACAAAAAAGGAGCAAAATTTATTGTATATAATGTATTGCCAATGAAAATTTATAACCAGATTTAAAACCTTTTTACAGTATTTGAATTTTCTTTCATTGTTTGGCCATTTTCAAATAATTTCTCAAATTTCTCTTGGTCCATCGTTTGTAGGGGTCATTTTATAGCGAAAAAGCTCACCCCTGTCTGACGAAAAAGCTTGTCGATTAATTTATATAGGAATACTACAATTGATTGTTCTGACGATGAAGCACTCCAATAGGTGGGATTCGTGTTTCTTCTTGGTCATAACAATCACTTCAAGCAATGGAAATAACAAAAGATGCACTAAAATGTTAAATTATTAATTTGGTTCCTATTATTTGATTCAACTTTATAAATTATGTCAAAAGTCAAAATTAATTTTTAAGCTTATTATCATACAAATAAGAAAATACGTCACATATTCAATATGATAACATCATATAATGATAAGAAAGTTTGTAAGATTTGAACCAACTATAGAAACTATACACATGACTTTTAGAATTATAAGAACTTGATTGAAACTAAGCTTAAATTTTAGGGACCATATTGAAATATTTGAATCTTTTGAAACTAAACTCAAATTATAAGAACCACATTATCACTTTGAATATAACTTTGTAGATAAGATACTTATTATCATTTCAAAAGTTAATAGTTCAATCTTCAATTCTTTCAATTGTTGAAGTAAAAAGAAAATTATAAAGATCAAATCCATAATTTTATGATAGTATATTTCAATGAATTTCAGAAATCAACTTTTAATTATAAAGTAAAATCAAAATTTCACAAAAGCTAGAGAGGTGTTCGGCCCAAGGGATGGGCTTAGAGTGGAGTGAGCTTGTTTTGAAGCATGAGTTTGAGCTTCCTAAACCGACCAAACTCATGGAGTTGAACAATGTGACATTTTTTTAGGAAGTTAACCTACTAAAGAGAATTTTAGGCTAGGTTAGGATTGAGTTCTATGCTTAAATATATGTCCTATATATATCAAATATCTTGCATATTGGACCATAATGTTTCATTGCAAGATTATGCAAAGATCAACCTAATAGATTGAAGGGGGGAATTGAGGATGCTTGCCTCGGTTTTTGTCTTCATGGAGAATTTCAATATTTATACCCTCCCATTTCTCTATAAGACATGCTTTTTTAGTTTAAATTTTTAGTATTATTTTTAATACTATTTACTATTGTTATTCATTCATTTCATACGAGTGTTTTATCACTTTTTATTAATGTTCAAAATACACAAAAGCATAAACATAATAAAAAGTAATTAAAAAAATGTTGGGGATGAGATTGACATGAGGTGGGGGAATACATTCTCCGACCTATCCTTGCATCTCAAAATTGAATTAAGATAAACAATTTTTCTCACCTTTTCCTCGATTAAGTTAAAGAATTCTCACTCCATTAAGAGTGGGTCTCCATCTTGTTCAAAAGAATTAGCTATTCCTATTAACTAAGATGACCTATGTATGATGTTTTATTTGTGATATAAATTTCAAAATCAACCAAGTAAGATTAATTGAGATAGATTAAGATCTTACAAGATCGTGCAAGATAAATAGAGATGTGCTCGCAAAATCAAATTGACATTTACCAAATAAATTATTTACAACATTTGGAGATAAGGATAGAGGGTGATCCTTGGTATAAAAGAAGAAAAACATATGCAAGGTAGCTTTTGACAGACTTCTAAATAAAAAGGACACAAAAGAATCGACTCCATATTAGAATTTAAAGAGATTGTAATATTATGTAGATAGGAGATTACAATTAGTACTATCTATACTGATGAAGTACAAATTTCATTTCAAGTGATCATTAAAATTGAACCAATGTAACTATAAGAAGATACAAATTCCATTTCAATAGATCATTTGGAATAACTTTGGGAAAAAATGGTTTTTAAACAAAATATTTTTTTTTAAAAGACAAAATCAAATTTTCTACAAGTACAATTGAAAAAAAATAATAATTTGAAGTATGTTTAGTATAACTTCTTGAATGATTTTAGATGATAAAAAATGTTTTAAAAAAATCTTAATAAATAAAAAGAACTTTAAAAAACTTGAATTAATTTAAAAGCTATTTTAAAAGAAACTCTTGAGAGATAGATTATCAAAAATGAATTTTAAATGTTTAATTAAAAATCTTCAAAATATGCCGTAATAAAAAAAACATATTTGTAATTAATATAATCACTTTTGAATATAGTGCAATAAAAAAAGTTGTTATTTAAAACATTTTTAAAAAAAAATGTAAGATACATGTTAATCATAAATATATACATATATATATTTTAAAAGTGTTTAAGCTAGAAAGTATTCCAAACAAACCTATTTTTGGCCCTGTTTGATAATGATTTCATTTTTAGTTTTTGAAAATTATGTTGGTTTCTTCACAATTTCTTTGTTATGATTTTCACCATTCTTAAAAAAATATTTAAATTCTCAGTTAAATTCTAAAAACAAAAACAAGTTTTTAAAAATTATATATTTTTTAGAACGTGGATAACATAACAAAGAAACTCATGGATGAAAGTAATGTTTATAAATTTAATTTTTAAAAATTAAAAACTAAACGACGAGCAAACGGACCTTTAAAAATCAGAATATAATAAAATAATAATCTACATATATATATATATATAAAATAAAATAATAAAATAATAATCTACATATATAATCAGAATATAATAAAATAATAATCTACATATATATATATATATTTGAAACAAATAATCTACATATTTTAGAGAACACTCTTTTTAAGGAGGTATTATTTTCAAAAAGGCAAAAAAAGGAGAAAAAAAACAAACCTCAAGGGTGTTTCCCTCCAATACACATGAAAATAAACCGTGTTAAAACCCATTGTTGTCCCACATCGAAAGTCTGAGAGTCTTGGAGCATTCCCAGAGCTATAAAATGAGCCAACAAGTACGTTTGATGGCACGGAGCCGTGCGGTGAGCACAGAGCGAACTATTCTTTCGCCTTTTACTAAAGAATACCGTGTGCTCGCCGCTCCCTGCGGCATACGCCTATTTTTGGAGGGTCCCTCCTGTGGAGTGGTCCCTACATCAATTTAAGTCTGGAATATTTTAAAATAAAATGAAAATCGTTTGTCTATAATATAAAATTAAATGGTTTTCCTGCATTTTTTGTTGTTGTACTAAAAAAAGAAAAAGTATATATATTTTGATTTGAATTTTTTTAATTTGACCTTTTGCAAATCAACTTTTAATTTTTTTTTTTAAAATTTTAATGCAGTTTTCAATTTCCTCTGATTAAGCTTCGAATTGTCAAAAGCTTTTTTTAACATAATTAAATTTGATTAATGCGTTTTCAATTTTATCAAATTAAACTTTATATTTAAATATATCAAACTAATTAAAAAATAAAGTGTCCACAAGATTGAATACATCTTTCAAAATTCACAAATTCAAATCAAAATTTAAACTTTCAAAAAGTAATTAATTTAGACTATCTATTAAGATTTTGTTCTAAAGTTGTTAATGCATAATTCTCATATGTGTAGAAGACTCCTTTAAATGCAAGGAGTAACAAAATATTAGAGATAAATGTTGGAATCAAATGGGTAATAACAATTTCTATTAATGTGAGTGGTTTTCTACTTCTCTTATTTCTCTATTTTTCTTACTTATTTAGGAAGAATTACATGATAGTTGTTTTTTGCTACTTTGATAGGATTTTGGGATACGAATAATGTTATTTAGGTAATTTTATGTTATTTTTAAAAGGAATTCAGTGAAAATTGTGAGTTACTCACAAGGTCTAAAATTGATTTACATATGAAAGTTTATAGTTTTAATTATTATAATTATTAGTTTAGAGTTTTAATTCAGATGAGATAAAAAATTTAAGTGTATAAATTGATTTTTTTCTGAAGAAAAATTAGTCTTTACAAGTCCTAAAAATAGCTAACAACTTTGAATGACATACTTCTATCAAACATTCAAATCCCATCAAAACTCCAAAGGAGAATAGACTACTTTTCATGTATAGACAACTCTCTATGAATAACTCATTTTCTTTTCTTTTCTTTTTTCTTTTTTAAAAATAGACAACCTTTATTAATGGGCGTTCCTTCATTAATTCATAATTTAGTTGCCGGTATGAAATTTGAACAACATTTGATGACGTTTGGATGTCTTGACAACTCTTCACTTATTTCACTTGAAAATTTGAAGATGCCTAATTGATACCTACTGAAACTTCTAAGCTCTTGAGGTAAGCTTCAAATCAAACATCATTGAAGATTTAAGGAAGCTCAGCAAATGAGCATGTCCAAGGGAAAGAGCAAGTTCAGGCCACACATTTATGGTAACTTTGATTTTGATTATTAAGGTTGCTTTAACAAATACCACACTCACTAGTACTAGTTGAACACTCAAACGATCTTTTTCTTTTTCATAGGTTCCCAAAGATTGACAATAGATTTCTAATATCTACAAATCTCACCGGCTTTCAAATAAATCAAAGATTGATCATGAAAAACTGGTGCTGAAAGGGATCCTACATTCACATCCCATTCGCTTTTGATACCTGAACATTAGAGCAACAATAAACTTAGAAGTTGGAATTCTCACATCAGCCTCAATCATTTTAGTGAATTTGTACAATTGCTATATAAAGACACCAATGTGACAATGGAACCTCCACCTATCCCCACAATGGGATGGTATTGTTCACTTTGGGTATAAGCTCTCATGAATTTGCTTTTGGTTCCCTCCAAAATGTTTCATACCAATGGAGATAGTTATCATCACTTACATACCTATCATCATTCATTTCCTTAGCCAATGTAAGACTTTGTTTGCACTTCTAACAACAAATGAATCAATTCAAAGCCAAATAGGGAGCTATTTGACTGAGAGAATTTTATGTAATTGAAAAAAATGCAATTGTAGTGGTTTTTTTCAATCTTTATTTGTGAGAAATCTATCTGAGTATTGGGAGAAGACATTTTCATCATTGAAGGGATAATGACAACACAAGAGGAACTTGTGTCTTGAAGATTCAACTAAAGGAGTCGTTCAACTATTATGACATGATTTAAGAAGGAAATTTCTTTTTTATAAGTTAATATTGATTGTAAATTGTTGTACTAAACTTTGATTTATTAATCTTATTTTCTAGGTGTGGCCTTGTGGAGTAGATTGGAAAATCGAACTACATTACGAATGTTATTGTGTCGTCTCTCCTTATTATACTATCTTTTCTGCTATTGTTACAATTGCATGCTCTTACAATTGGTCGTGGAGTAAGTAATTAGAACTTTTCACACTCTTTCTCTCTAATTGGTCCTCAAACATTGACTATAGATTGGTAACATCTACAAATTTTATTTTGAGTACAACAAATGTAGAGTATGAAGATTTGAACTTCCGACTTTAAAGAAAGAAGTACATGTCAATTACCACTAAACTATACTCATGATGACATAACATCTACAAATTTCATGAACTTAAAAATGCCAAAAAGTGGAACAATATAAAATCATTTAGCAAAGCAATTATTTTGATTCCCAAAATAGGATTTTTCATTTTTTTCTTATAAAGAAAATGGTTAAAAGCTGGCGTTGGAATTGGAAAGGGTCATATACTTGACTGGAAGCTGAAACTCCCACATCGGAAAGGAACACCATATCTGAACTGTCCAGCTGCTATATAAGGGCACCAACCCGTCAATTGAAAATCACGGAGCCGTGCGGTGAGTACAAAGCGAACTATTCTTTCGCCTTTTACTAAAGAATACCGTGTGCTCGCCGCACACAGCGGCATACGCCTATTTTTGGAGGGTCCTTCCTTCGGGAGTGGTCCCTACATCAATTCAAGTAAAAATATTTTAGGTTGTTTGGTTGTGTAAATCAAAAAGCTAAAGTAAACCCAGCCGTTCGGCCGTACACTGTTACATGAGGTAAAATAGTGATTTATTTATTATTTTGTTCAGTATTATCATTTGGTTAGTATCTCCATGAGAAAATCGATGGAAATGTCAGATACAAACAATTAATAAAAAATATTTTACAATTTTTAAAATAAGTTAAAATACATATTAGCTATTATTAATATTATTTTTATATTAGTTATCTTTTGTTACTATTTTGTTTATAATTAATTGATTTGTTTAAGATATAATAGAAATGTCATTAATACCTTATGTCAATTTGAACCCATAGATATATGACAACGTCGACGAAAATTTAATACATTAAAATAGTATCTATTATCTATAAGATCCATTAATTTCTTTTGAAAAGTATCATGTAATTTGTTTTTTTAAAATTCAAGTAGAAAAAAAATTCAAAGTTTAAGACCCTATTAATACTTTTCTTCAAGACTTGTGAAATACTAAACACTTTTTATAAATTAAGGATTTATTAAATAGAAACTTGAATTTTTAGGAACTTAAGACTTGTACTTTATTCATATTTTGGAGATCTATTAATCAAATTTAAGTTTAAATACTGTTTTTATCTATATAATTTTATCTTTTGATTCATTTTGGTCATTGTACTTTAAAAATGTCCATTTTATTGTTTGTACCGAATTTAATTCATTTATTTTTATACTTTCAAAACATCTGTTTTGATTACGTACTTTTATAAGGTGAATATTTGGATCTTTTGTAAAATTTTAAAACAAACACTATACATGATGAAAATCTTTTAATATAAAGTTATCGTTACCTTTCAAATTTTTTTTATTGAGTGTAATAGTAGTATTGTGTTAAAATTGTGGTAAGAAAAAATGAGATAAAAAGATAACGAACCGACCAAAACAAACATTTTTAAAAGTGTAAATACTAAAATAGACGTACATAGAGATTAAAATAGACCAAATTAAACTATACTTTTTTAAACCTCAAATTTATACAAATTTAAATAGGAAAGGACGTTTAAAAATAGGTATACGAACAATTCCGTTTGATTGTCCAACATTTGTACGTTCTCATTAATTTTTATAGTTTTTTTGTTGAATTTTCAGTGACCAAGAAGAAAAAAGTCCCTCCCTCGCGCCCGCTAAGCCCAAAAAATGGTGAGAATTCATGTCAAGCCCGGTGACGATTCCGGCGAGAACGAGTTTCTTTATGATAGTCTGAGCAATTTATTGATTGAAGAAATTGCTTCAGAAGTTGTTGGAATTTTCAATCTCCAATCTAAAATCCATCGGCTTGTTTCAGAACTTGAACCCCGTCTACTTCCTCTCTATGGCGATCCCAAAGGTTTAATACTTTCTCTTTTACCCGATTCTGTTTCTTTCACTTTTGTAACCATCTTACGCTCGTCGATGATGGCTGTGATGTGAAGCTACGCCTCTTTTGAGAGCTTTATCAGAAGCGAAGTCCTACGCGTCCAAGGTCTTTTTCTATTCCCTTTTTCTTGTTTGGATGATAGGAAAATGGTTGAGGAATCTGTTATTTAGTAAACCCTAGACTGGAGCAGAGTAAATGTCGATTGTGATTCCAAGTTATTGTTTCTTCTTGTTTGGCCTTGTGATTGATATTTAGATTTTCCCTTATCTGAAATCAGAACTGTTTTTGCTTTGAGAGTAGGGAGATTTTTTCAGAAAAGGGAATGCTGTACTATTAGTCTATTTTCTTGCATCTTCTCATTAATTGACATGATGTTTAAATTTCCCCTTAATTGAAATCAGAACTGAGTAGAAAACTGTTTTCAGAAAGGGAATGTTGTACTATTAGTCTATTCGTTTCCATCTTCTAATTAATTGATTTTATGTTTAGATATTCCCTTTTTTGAAATCAGAACTGTTTTAGCTTTGAGAGTAGAATTTTTCTTTTTCTTTTCAGAAAATGAAAAAAATGCTGTACTATTTAGTCTAATTTTTTTTCATTTTCTTATTAATTGACATGATGTTTAAATTTTCCCATAATTGAAATCAGAACTTAGTAGAAAACTGTTTTCAGAAAGGGAATGTTTTACTGTTAGTCTATTCTTTTGCATCTTCTCATTAAATGATTTAATGTTTAGATTTTCCCTTATTTGAAATCAGAACTGTTTTAGCCTTGAAAGTAGATCTTTTCTTTTCAGAAAAGCTATACTATTAGTCTATTCTTTTGCATCTTCTCATTAGTTGATCTGATGTTCAGATTTTCCCTTACTTGAAAACAGAACTAGTTAGCTTTGAGAGGTAGAAATTTATTTTTCACAAAAGGGGATGCTGTACTATTAGTCTATTCTTTTGCTTCTTCTCATTAATTGATTTGATGTTTAGATTTTCCCTTATATCAGAACTGTTTAGCTTTGAGAGTAGAATTGTCTTTTTTCAGAAAAGGGGCTGCTGAACTATTAGTCTACTCTTTTGCATCTTCTCATTAATTGATTTCAAATTTCTCACTACAGGACATGGTTATCCACAATAGGCCTTTATCATATCTTGTGTTGAGAGACCATTTTGAGACTATTGAAAGGGAATTGGTTGCAAAGTTTGATTTATTGGGTTTCTCTGATTCCACTCAGTATCAACAACTTTTATCTGGTATTTTAGTTTTTCTCCCTTTTCTCTTTTGTTTTGAACTTTCCTCAGTTCTTAATGAACAATAATATTACCATTGCTCTAAACGTGCAAATAAAACCATACTTTTGCATTACCCTGATGATTCAGAATGATATTTTTCTCTTTCGTATAATGTTTTATACTATTTGTCATTTGAGTTACTGAACCTTAATCAAGATCCCTTGTCAAGTTTGTTTGTGATTTGAACTGACTAGTGTTATCTCAATTTCAAAGATGTGTTCTCAATCCAATATGCATCTTTTTCTTTTTGTTCCAATTGTTAGTTAGGTCCTTTAGCACAAGATTGCAATTTGCTCAAAAACATGAGCCCATAGTAATTAGTATAATGGTGTTTACTGCTGCCTGCTTGTTTTTGGTTCATGCACACTTGAAATATGAACTTTTGTGAAATGTTAGCATGAAGAATATCTGGTTCACACAAATTCCCCAGATGAACAATATTAAGTTTCAAGGAAAATTGTCAAAAGAAATTTCTAGGAAAAGCTCTCTTGAAACTATCTTTTCCAACGCCCTCAATAAAACCCAAATATATTGAAATATAAAAGATAACAGAATTACAAAATAACTCTCCAAGTATTCGAGGTTCTTGGAACCTCCCCTCTCTTGCGATGCCACTCAAGTTTAATGTCACTAAACAATTACTTACCTTCATACCTTCCCTCTTACTCTATTTATAACAAAACCCCACCGACAACTCCTTAGCTAAATACTAATATACTCTTAATACCTCATAATATTCTCACTTCTATCTTAATAGCACTCCTATCAGCTCTAAAATAAGGTTGTACATAGGGATAAGGAGCCATTCCATATCGTTTTCAACAATCTTTGTGACTTTTGCTCAGAAAATAATTTGCTTTGTTTTAGTCAATCTTATAATTCTTGATGAAGGTGATTAGAAAAGAGATTGTCTATTATCTCACCTTTCAGATATGGGGCTTCTTGATGGGGATACAACTCAACTAAAATTAGCAGGGAAAGAGCTTATGAGGGAGAAACAACTTTGTGATTATATTGGAAAAAATGAGAAAACTAAGGTATTTCGTCATTGAACTGTTCAAGTATTTGTTTTCTTCATATCGATAACTAATCGGTCCAATTTTCTATCAGATCGTTCTCAAACTGCAACCGAAAATCATGCCGCCGAGTTGAATACTGGTATTTCAGAGATGTCGACTAACGAGTGCAATGTGCTTGAAGACATTCTGTAAAACCAGTCAGCCTCTCTGTATCCCCACCTGATTGTAGTTCAAATCCTGTTCTTATGTGAAAATTTTGGCCTTTGTTTTTAAAGGGTTATGGAAAAATGAACAAGATTTTGAAAAGATCTAAATATTTTTGCTCGCTAGTTCTGCAACTCTTTGTTAACTGTTATATTGTATCATATATATCAGTAGTTTTAACCACTGTTTTGTGATGTATATTGGATCCTTATATAATCAATGTGGTTCTCTGTTGGCTTGAGTTTCACAAGTCTTGTGTTTGGATGGTATGTACTGTTAGGAGTGCAAACAATGTCCCACATGAGTTAGGGAAGAGAGTGATCATGAGTATAGGTGAAGACAATTATTTCTATTGGTATGAGGCTTTTTGGGTGGAACTAAAAGCAAAGTCACGATGGTCCATGTCCAAAGTGGACAATATCATACCAGTGTGGAGATAAGTGAATCATAAAATATTCGAGAAAAATATCCCAGAGTTTGAATAAAATAATAATTAAAAAAGATATATGCATGATAATTTCGTCATAACCAAAAAAAAAAAAAAACTTAGGTTAAACCTAAACTAATTTTGACACTTCTTGGTATCCGTAAAAAAATTATTTGAACTTAATATAACACTCAGGCCAAAACAATCTTATGATCCAACTCAATTAATATGATTTGAATTGGGTTGATCTAATTATTATGATTGTCAAAGGCACGTTTTGAAAATAAAGGATTTAATGCAAAACAGAGGTTTATTTATGTTTTCATTATTTATTTTTAATGTGTTTTGTAGAAAATCAAGAATATGAAAATATTGAAAACATATATATTCTGTTTTTGAATGTTCACCTTTTGAGTTAAAAAATTCAAATAAATTTATTTCATTTAGTGAATTTAAAAATACAAGAAATTGAATTTGGATAAGATACTGTGCAGATTCAAAATATTTTGAACACTTTTGATCAATATAATATTATTTGAAATTCCTTTTCTACTCAAAATTAGCCTCCACATGTCTGACATCATGGTATATTTCTGACATCATGTTATACTTTTCATATGTGCAAACACACTAATTTTAGATTTGAAAAAAATATGATCCAATAAAGTTCCATATACTTTTTACCCTCTTCTCTGGCAGAAGAAAAAGGTTTCTTCCATATATGAGAAAGCAGAGAAAAGTAAACAAGAAATATGGTTTGAATGTACAAGAGACTACTGTTTCTGCTCCAAAATATTGAATGCTCTGATACTATCTTCAAATCACTCACTCTTGAAAATTTGAAGAATAAATGACTAAATAACCATATGATATTTCAACATTGCTATAAATAGAAAATGAGAATTGTTACAAAAATATGACCGACATGAATTTAGATACTAATAATAAGAAAGATTAAATTACAAGTTTAGTCAACGAACTTTCAAGTTTGTGTCTATAAGATCTCTAAACTTTATAACGTGTCTAATAGGTCTCTAAAATTTTAATTTTGTGTTGTGAACTTTAAAAATGTATGATAGGTCCCTAAATTTCTATCTTGTGTGTCTAATATGTCAAATTGAAAATTTTCAATTGTGTGCCTAGTAGGTTTGTGATTTTTTTAAAAAAATATCAAATCGTTCAAGGACATATTAAACACAAAATTGAAGATTCAGTGACCTATTGATAAATTCAAAGTATAAAGACTTATGCGATACTTTTTAAAGTTTAGAGACTTATTTGACACAAAATTTAAAGTTCAAAGATTTATTAGATATTTTTTAAAGTTTAAAAGTTTATCAGACATTTTTTTAAAGTTAAGGGACTCAACTTGTAGTTTAACCTAATAAGAATTTGAAATTCATTTAAGAAATGTGAAATTTCTCATTGCTAATTCGAGTAATTTGAGAATTAAATGGACCCAAGGCAGGCCCCTAAGCCTTTTCAATCATGCGCTAGCCCGTGAACCTCAAATTTGCACCAATAATGATGGTTGTGACAAAACTTAATTAATTCAGAATCTAATCTAAATCAAAGTTGTTTGAAATAAAATTTCTGGTGGCTATTAATGAAATTTTCTCTTTCTAAAAAAAAAAAAAAAATTGTTGGTTAGGTAAACTTTGATTGACATGTGAAAACTTGTTTAGATTTTTTGTTTGATTAAACTATTTTTTTTTGGGTTTTGATTGTGTATCTATTTAGTTTCTAAATTTTGAAGTGTTTTAATTACGTCCTTGAAATAACTATAAACTATGATTATATGTTGACTTAACTTTAAGATTGTTAGTTAAACGATGACATCACATGCTTATTAAATAAATGTTAGTTGATTTGACATGATGTGATAGACAAAATGCCCAAAGAAAAAAAAGTTGGACAAAATAAAGAAACACAGTAAATGAATGAAAATGTAAAGTGACAAAATAAAATGTTAGGTTAAATTACAAAGTTAGTCCTTGAACTTTTGATGATTGTATCTATTTAGTCCTTCCACTTTAAAAAGCTTCAACTGCATCATTTAACATTAATGTGTGATTCTATGTAATCCTTACTAACTAAATGATGATGTAACATATATATTAGCTAATTTGGTACGACATAGAAAAAAATGACTAAAAAAATGAATAACAACTGTAGGATAATGTGACACGTACCACATGACACTATCCTTGAAACAAAACATTTTAAATCCCTTACATCGACCATGCCGTCACTTTATTTTGTCTAGCTATATATTTACTTCTTTTTGTTATTTGTCTTATCATATCGTATGAAATCGTCAAAGCATGTTCTACTATTATTTTATTATAACAATAGGGACTATCGTACGAAATCACAATTTAAAACTTGTGTAATTGAAAATTTTTAAAGTTTAGACTAATAGACACCACCTATCAAAATTTATCAAATGATTGAACTTAGGCTTTTGAAACAACTCATTATTTTATACCATCCCAATATATGGTATACTAAAAATTGAGGTTTTCTTAATTTCAGAATACACAAATCTAAACTTCTTAAACTTTTGGGTCACTAGATATAAATTTATTATCTATCGAAGTCACGCAAACTAGAGTTTCAACATGCATGTTTCCTTTAAACAAAAAGATGAAGATTTATTAAAATGGCGAGCCAAACATTGCAGTCAAAATTAAATATGGAGTGGGCTCTGGATGGAAAACAAAATTAAATGGAACTTTATTACAAGATGAATATTAAAGGGCAAAGAGTTGCATGGAGTATGAGTTAGAAAGTTTGAGAAGTTAGAAAGCCTGTGTTTGGAGTGTAGAGTTGTTTAATCTAAAGTTAGGAAGTCTGTGTTTGAGGAAAAAAGTTGCAGGGAGTAAGAGTTCTGAAGTCTGTGTTTGGGGTACAAATTTGTTAAACTTGAAGTTCTGAAGTCCAAGTTGATTTTAGCTTTTTTTATACAATTTTTTTCTACAATTTCTCAAAATTTCATTATTAAGAATTTGTTCCCCTGAATTCTAAGATTAGAATTTTTTGTTTTTATTAATTTATGTATATTTTACAAATTTCTTTAAAGAAAAAAAAATAATTTTGAACAAAATACCCTACATCATTTTTCAATATCTGTCACATTAATTATTCATTGGATAGTTTTCAAATAAAAAAAAGTCTTACAATACTTTTTTAAATATTACATGTGATTTGGAAAAATTTCAATCCCTTAATTTAAAGAGATTCAAATCAACTTCAAAATTTTTACGTTTTTATCCTCTCAATTCTAGAAATAATATACATTTGTTTCCGTCAATCCAAAAATTGAGATTTTAAATTATATTATTTTATGAATATTTTACAATTTTGTTAGAGAATTGTTTTTGTCAATTTCAAATTTTAAATTTAAGATTCGTTTTTCAAGCTTAATAAAATAAATTTTTTTTTTTACATAATTTAAGATTTTATTTTTTAACTAATCAATGTAATGAATTATCTAAAGTTTGATTAATTTGAAAATAATATATTCTTTGAAGTTTTAAAATAACTAAGTTAAAAATAAAGTATCAAATATTTATGCTATTTTAAAATAATTAAGTTCAAAATGAATATATATATATTTTTACACCATTCAAAATGAATATCATACATACTTTTGTTCAAAATACTATATATTTATGTTATTTATTGTAATGAGAAATCGTGTATCTTTTTACTTTGAATATGATTAGTTTGAAAATCAAAATTTTTTAATACGTTAATTTTTTTAAATACTAATTTCCTAAAATGTAATACGAGTTAGTTTAAAATATGTTTTTCTTATCTTCAAATCATAAAATTATATATATTTTTGAGCTTTTAATAAAAAAAAAAGCTTAAAAAAGATAAGATTGTTATTTGTTATAAGTAATTTTAGTTGAAACTTTAAAAAAAATAAATTATAGATGACATGTGGAGGAAGTGAAATAGGGAGATTTTTATCAATTAAAAAAATTGTTACGTAGTACTCTAATTTATATTAAGATTTCAATTTAAATAATAGTATCATATCTAAAACATTATTATATAATTTATATTTAAAAATAAAATTATAGAATAAAAAGAAAAATATTTTTGTTAAAAAACTTATTAAAATTATAGGATAAAAAAATAATTATTTATATTTAATTAGTAATTAGTAGTAATGATGAGAAAATTTATATAAAAAATAAAGAAAAATTTTCAAATTTTCAAATTAAAAAAAAATAATGTAAAAAAATAGAGAGAGAAAGGAGAGGGAAGAAGAGAGAGAGGGAGGAGTAGGGGTGATAGTCTTAATCGAAAACCGATCAAACCGAATCGAACCAAACCGATCCGGTGGTTTGGTTTGGTTTTTTAGAAGAAAATTGGCATCTCGATTTTGTTTTGGAAAAATCGAAAAAATAGTGGTTCAGTTCGGTTTTCGTCTGGAAAAACCATTAAAAAACCGAACCAATGTATATAGACCTCAAAAAAGCCATAAATCGAATCCTACTCCATTCTTCCGTCGTTTCATCCATTTTCTTTCAATTAATTTTAAAGTAACAAAATGAGATTTTTAGCTTTATGAATTCTTATGGAGGTTTGAGAAATTTTGGGGCAAAAAATACTAAAATAAGGGCTCGAACTACGAAGTAAAATAGCAAAAAGTTTGTAAAAAAAAAAAGACAAAAAAATCGAGAACCAAATCGATGGACAACCGAACCGATGGTTTTGTCATTTATTGGACATTGGTTCGGTTCCTCTTTTACTAAAATCGATTGGATCGGTTCGGTTTTCGATTTGGCCTAAAATCTATGAAAATCGAACCGATATCACCCCTAGGTAGGAGTGAGGTGGAGTGAAGAAAAAATGAGATAAAAAAGTTGTGGGGCCCACAACAAAAAGTTGGAGAAAGAGTTAATAAGTTTGTGAGGCTCACAATGGGGAGTTGGGAGAGGGTTAATAAGTTTGTGGGATATACAATAAGAGTTAAATTATCATTGGGCCAAACAAAGAGTTGGAGGGAGTTATTAACTCCTCCCAACTCCTCAATTCAAACGGAAATTTTTTTAATACTATGGAAGTATCATACTCCATTTGTTCACATTATGTTTTACTACTAGTGAACTTCACATAATTCTTAATGGATCCACATAATTTTCAAAAAGATATTGATGTAGCAAATAATAAATGAGAATAATATTAAAAAATTTCAATATAGCGTACAAGAAACTTTCTCTAATCCAAACACCCCTAATTACTGAAAAACTTCACATCATCTGAGATTATGACAGGGTGGTGGGTTTGGTTGGTAATTTATTTCAAAATTTAAGTTGAAAACAAGTTGACAAAGTAGTGTCAGAGAGCTTTCAGAAAGAGAGTTATTGAGAGGGCACAAAGATCAGAGATTTTGTTTGACCAATTTATTGCTTCATCAAACTTTTCTTCCTGCCAGTGTTTGCATGGCTAGGGCTACATGCTTCATGCAAAACCACATACACAGAAAGAGAGAGAAAAAACATACAATGACTCTTCCAATGGAAAACAAACTAGTTTTTTTCAGTTCAACCATTACAGAACAGAGAGATCAAACGATGGACCTTAAAGAAAATAAAAGATGTCTTATTCACTAAGCTATGCTTAAATTGACAATCAAAAGAGAACTAGTTACTATAAAATGACAAAATATATTAAAAACTATGATTTGATCATGTATCCAATAGTTAGAAAAGAACACAATCACATTATGACAATTTTTTTTTTTGAGTTCAACATGTGGGAGTAAGGAGATTCTAATCTCTGACCTCTTGGTCGAGATTATATCATTTAACCAGTTGAGTTATGCTGATCAGGTTGACACATTATCTATGACAATTATACATTGAATATATATATCGATAAAATGGCGCTTTCGAGAGAGAATCCAACTTATGATAAAAAAGTGCAAGAAATCACATTATAAAATACTCATGATAAAATGGCTCTTCAAGGGAAGAGAATCAAACTTACAATAAAATGACTCTTTTAAGAGAAGAATCATGTCAATACATATATCCAAATTATCAAACAATTACAATCAAGTTTATTTATTCGAATTCAAAAACCAAATATAAAACACTAAATATAGAAAAATAAGAGAGGAAAAAAAAAGTAAAACTTGGTTAGGTTAGAGCATAATTCTTGGTTAATTCCGCAGTCCTAATGAAGTTCAAACACTCATCATAGATCCAACTGTACTTCTCCAGGAAAGGATTCACCAAGCTTTGAGGAGGGTAACTATCAATACAATCCTTCCATACATTTTCATCTTCCAAATCTCTTGTCACTTCCCATGCACAATTATTGCACTTGAATCCAGCTCCAAAGCTTATCATTAATATCGTCTCTCCTTTCTTCAACCTCTTCTTCGCTTCCATGTACCCGAACACATACCAGAATCCTGTAGATAGGAGCGGAGTCATAAATTTTTATTAGAAAGGATGAAATTATACGTCAATTTATGCATGCTATAATGTTATTTTTGTATGATCTCAAGAGAAGAGTGAATTAAAGAGAAAACTTTAAAGCGTGTTTGATAACTATTTGATTTTTGATTTTTGATTTTTGGGTTTCGAAAATTAAGCCTAATAATAATACTTCCACCCATAGGTTTTATTGTTTTGTTATCTAATTAAAAAGTAGTTTTCAAAAAGTAGTTTTTGTTTTTGGAATTTGGTTAAGAATTCAAATGTTTTTTTAGGAAAGATGAAATTCATTGTTGAGAAGAGAGTGATGAGAAAATAAACATAATTTTCTAAAATCAAGAACCAAAAACCAAATGATTATCAAACGGAGCCTTAACGAACATGGGGTTTAGATGTTTTTTTTTAAAATTAAAATTTCGAATACAACTTTTTTTTTTTGGAGAGGTAACTACTCTCCTCCTCCTTCCTTTGTTTTACGGTTACCTGCTGATGAAGTGTTTCCGAACCGATGCAGTGCCATTCGAGCTGGCTCGAGATCGTAAGTGCTGAGGCCCAAGCTCTTCCCGACGCTGTCGATAACGGCCCTCCCACCGGGGTGAATGCAGAAGTGATCGACACCCGTCTTGAGATTCAAACCCACAACTTGACCTCCGATGGCTTGATCTTTTGGTTTCTTTTGGCTGAGAGAATTAGCTATGGCGTAACGAAGCAGTTCCCTTAATGGCAAAATCTTCGGCACCAAAACCCTTAAATTCATTGCAAATATTTTCGCTGCTGCTTTTGGGAGGTTCTTCGTTAGCCTAAATCCACGATGCCCACGATCGTCTTCAACCTTGATGATAATAATAATAATAATAATTGCAACACAGTAAACTTTTGAATTTAGTAATAGTTTAATATGACATATAGGAGGCCTTGTGCTCAAATCCTGCAATGTCATTTTCCCTTCCATTGATATTGGTAACTATTTTTCGGGTCTCGTGTTAATTCCCAAGCCAACAAGTGTATGAGAGAGTACTAAAAATATGAATAAAAGGATAAAATTTACTTAATCTATCAGTTCAAAGTTTTTTAATTTAATGAGAGTTTAACATGATACCAAACTAGAAGTTCACATGTTAGAAAAATTATATTGTTCCTGTCAATTTGAACATAGTTCAACCGGTTAAAATATATGTCATTGATCAAAAGGTCCAAAGTTCAATTCCCCCATCCTACATGTTGTTGAACAAAAAAAAAAAAAATACAAAGTTGCCAACATGAGCATGGTGCAACGGTTAAGACATCAACTCTTTTTCTTAAAGTTAAAGGTTTAAATCCTCACCCCACATTAATTATATTAAAAAAAAATCACTTTCTGGGCCTTGCACTCATTTAAATCAGCTTAATATTCTTTTAAAAAAATAGTAGTAATTTAACATGATATCTGGTTGGGTCAAATATGAGGAAATCAGAATGAAAACATAAAGATTAAATTTACCATAACCAATCAGCTCAAGCTTTTACCTGAATACAACACTGATATGCTTCATCGTTTGCACCGAGATGAGTCCGAACCAAACATTTAAGCTTCAACATAGCTTGATGTCTCAAATCTCTCCTATTCGTGAAAAGCATCGAACATCCACCAGATCGAAACAAACAATTTGAGAGAATCATCTGTTTCTCCTTCCCACTATACCAATTAGGCCCAATAGACTCAGTAGCAACAACAATGGCATAAGAATTCTCATAACACTTAAACAAATTATTCACCAAATCAATGGCCACAATGCTCGCACTACAGCCCATTCCGGAAAGATTAAAAGCCTTAATATCTTCCCTCATCTTGTAACGGTTGATAATCCTCGAAGTCAAACAAGGAGAGGGTGAAAACAACGACACACTAACGACCAAGATTTTGATGTCCGAAGGCGAAACGTGAGTCTTTGCAAAAAGGTTGTCGAGTGTGTCGAAAATGATATCGTCCATTTCCGAGACGGCGTCGTTTAGATTTGGGGTCTCTTCGCGGCCTTCGAGCACGTTTTTCGGGCTATACGTGTGTTCGCCGATGCCGGAGCTGACGATGGTCTTGAGGAGGAATCTGTACTCGTCGAGGCCGAGGTTTTTGTTGCGGAGGATGACTCGTACACATGAATCGGTGTCGAGTTTTCGTGTCGGGTCGGAGGGTTTGTAGCATTGGTAGGCTAGCATGTAGCAAGAGGGCTGGTTTCTCCATTGGAGGAGGAGCTTGGTGAGGGTGGTGAGGGTGAAGAGAAGGGAGATGAAACATAGTGCCATCATGAGTTCTTCCATGGTGGCTTTAGAGACAGAGAAGAGAAGGGTTTGTGTTTAAATGAGGGAAAAAAAAAATTCTTTCTTTTTGCTGTTTGAACTGTGTTTGAGGAATGGAATTTGATGGTTTTTTTTTTCTTTTGTTTTTTGAGAGTGGATTCAGATTGTTTGCTGGTATGAATTTAAAGCCATGGCAGAGGGAGAAGTTTTAAAGTGAGGACTAGAATATTGATGATATTGTCTCAACACATCTCAATTTAATTTTATGGATATATAGATCATAAAGTATCGTGATTGACCGATATTTTTGGTAGGTCAAGAAACGTATTAAAACTATTTTAGTTAACAATGTCATGTTTGATACCGATTCGGTCTAGTTTGATAATGATTTTGTTGTTTGTTTTTGAAAATTGTGCTTGTTTTTTCACTATTTTTTACAATGGTTTAAAAACTACTTTTTTTAGTTTTTAAAATTTGTGGATTTTGAAAACATAAGTGGAAGTAGATAACTAAACAAAGAAACTTTTAAGTGGCCGTATACACTTAATTTTCAAAAACTAAAAATAAAAAATCAAATGGTTATTAAAAACGGTGATCATTTTTAGTTTTCCATTTTTAAAATTTATGCTTGTTTTCCCACAATTTCTTTATAATAGATTCCAAAAACAAAAATAAGTTTTTAAAAACCATTTTGTTAGTTTTCATAGGTAGTAGTATTTATAAAGCTTAATTTTTAAAAACTAAATGATTATCAAATAGTTTTTTTTCACTTTGGTGGTGAGTGTGGTGTTGCTTAATATTTATACCATATATTAGAAAATTTTGATAAACTCTTAATATTATCTCAAAAACAAAGTAGACTTTTTAATATTAATGTGTGTCAAAACTTTCTATTTATGGATATATCAATACGTCCATAATGAATATTTTAATCCTTAATTAAAAATAAGGTTTTGAATATGAGAAATACTTGCCTATACACACTAGTTCTTATATTGGCTTTTTGACGTTGTGTATTTTTAATGGATCCAAGGCATTTTTTAGAATTCACTTATCTATTATATAAGAAATTAGTAAGAGCTTCTACTAACTAGTATATTCAACATTGAAATGAAAGATAAATACATATTTTTTTATGCGATAAAAATATCAATGAAATATGAAAAATATTAACAAAATATGACATGCATAAATATAAATATGAATAATAAGGAATTTTAACTTATTTCAAGGTACGGGACTCTTATTTAAATATTTTTAAATATTTTTCTATAGAAATGTTCATCTATGACAACATTTTAGACATTTTTTATAAAATTGAAACCTAAAGATCTATACTTAAATATTGGAAATTCTAGGTTGGATTTTGAGTTTTTTTTCCTGATAATTTTATTAATTTAATTTTCTTTTAAGGCAGATTCAGATTGTTTGCTGCCCTGAATTTAAATCTATATATGGGGAGAGGAAGAAGATTGGAATACGTAGAAGCAAAATCACCCATTAGTTTTTTGGGAGGACATATATTTCTCAGTTGTCCCTTAGCAATTATTGTATGTTGTCATTGTTAAAGAAAGAAAATTAACATTTAAACTTGAAAATTCAATAATTGAACTAAACGTAATAGATAATATGAAAAGATGAAAATCAACATTTGGAAACTTCAAAACCCAAAATAAAATATATTTAAATTTTGAAATAAACATGCAACTTCATACGATAAGATAAAATTTTAATCTAAAAAAAAAAGGAAGGAAAAGAAAAAAAAAACAATAGGACAACTATAAATAAAGCCTAATTGTATAAGTATAAGGGCCCGATGATGGGCGGCATCGTTCATGGTGGAAGTGAAATTGTAGTGTTAGGGTATTTTAGTCATTTTATATATTATAAAAATTTGGGAGGGATTCCAAGTCACCAAAAAACCTTTTTTTAAAGAAAAAAAACTTACATGTTGCCCAGGCAGCAGGTAAGTGTTGTGTGTCACAATCGCACTCTTTTGCAACGGGACAACGATTGTGCGGCACTTGCTCTAACCCTGCGAGCAAGTCAGCCGTACGAAAAACGGAAGTTGCGGACTACTTCCGTATATGGTCTAGCCTCCACCCACGTCTCGGAAGAAAATGTTTTATTAAAATGTGAGAGAGAAATTACATGAAAGCATTTGAAAACAACATTGTTATACACTAGTAAGCCAATAAGGGACAACTACACTTAGATAACATATAACTCCGGGTACGAAGAATTGATAACTAGTCGTATCTCCCTACAATACATTTTAAGATTTTAGCCTTTGACAGACTTGAACATGAAAGTGGGCGAGGAGTCATCACTACAAAATTTTTCACTTTTCCCGACGCAACAAAGCGTCGGGAAAAGTCTAAATTGCGTCGGGAAAAGTCTTGGCCGACGAAAAATTTTCGTCGGCGATTTCGTCGGTATAGAGCCGTCGGGAAAACTTTTCCAGACGAAAACGGTGTTGCGTCGGGAAAAGTTAATTTTTCCCGACGCAATGTATTGCTTCGGGAAAAAGTTTCTGCCGACGACATAGTATGCGTCGGTAGAAGTTGAATTTTGCCGACGCAATGTGCGTCGGCAAAACTCTAAATCCTATTTTTTTTTTCTCTTATTTATTTATTAATTACTTGATAGTTCATTTTAGTATCATGTTAAAACACAAAATAATATCATAAAAAATAATAGTATTGATATGCAATAATGTGATTACAAAATATTCAATATCTACTTGTACTAGAGTTCGAAAGAAAAAAAATACATCATAAATAAAATAATTAATCTTGAAGGCTTCAATCTTCGTCTTCGTCTTCGTCTTCATTTTTAGAACATAGGTCTTCAAGATTACACAACTACAAATCTGAAAAAAAAAATGTGAAAATTTTTAAATATAAAACAAAAAATAAAATAAGGTTCATATAGTAAAACTAAAACACAAAAGAGTCTAAGTATCATTTTGACTCTCAAAGAAATTTAGAAAGGGCTTAAAGTGAAACTTAAGCACACAACCAACCCCTCGATGCTACAAAAGTGTCTTAAAAGTGCTTAAGCATACTTTGAGGCAAAAAAAAACTCAAAACGACCTAAAAGTATCTACTTCGCCCTTTAGAACCTATAACGTGGTCAAAAAAAGTGACTAAAAAGAGTTTAAGTGTCATTTTGATTCTTAAATAAACGTAGAAAATGTTGTAACCACACAACTAACTCTCTAATGTTACAAAAGTGTCTTAAAGATGATTAAGCATACTTTAAGGCAAAAAGCTAACTCAAAACAACCTAAAAGTGTCTACTCCGCCCTTCGAAACCTACAAATTGGCCAAAAATTGCTTAAAAATAGTATAAGTCTCATTTTAACTCTCAAAAGGAACCTAAAAATTAAAATGAACCTAAAGCACACAACCCAAAAAAAAACTCAAAATGACCTAAAAGAGTCTACTATGCTCCTTAAAACCTACAAAGTTATCAAAAAGTGTATGAAAAGAGTCTAAGTATCATTTTGACCCTTAAAGAAAGCTAGAAAAATGTCTAAAGTGAACTTAAAGTACACAACACGCCCTCCAATACTATAAAAGTGTCTTAAACGTGCCTAAGCATATTTTAAAAACCAACAAACATTCCTAACTCATTGAAACTCTTACTTCAAATATCACAAACTCACTCAAACAACTTTCTTACACATCTCACTAACTCACCCAAACTAAACCTAAAAAAATGTATAACTTATCTATTCTTACTTAAAATCACTAACTTATCCAATATATAACCCTTAAAAAAATGTGTCTAACTCACTGAAACTAACTCTCTATTTAAATGTCTACCATAACTGCAGGATAGTCATATAACCAAGCAAAAACTTTGACAGTAAATGAAGAACTTTAATTCACTTAAGCTAATAATTAAACGTATAATACAATATAAAATACAACCAAACATATAAAAGACAATAAATTTTATAATAATTTTATGACATCAAATAAATTATCCATACCTAGTTAGAAGAGACCATCTTGTGTGTATGCCATTGTACGATCAAAATAAGCCTACTTCAAAAAATTGACAAACTTTTACTAATTATAGATAGAAAATTATAAAACAAAGTTTATTAATGACGTTAAAAATCAAAAGTCGAAACTATTATTAATTATAGATAAAATTTAATGCAAGTTTAGTGTCTAATTCACTAAAAAGTGTCTAATGTACAAATTTTAGATGATTAACTCACTCCAAAATCTTCCAAAAGTGTCTAATGTACAAATTTCATTCTAACCATCCAAGGATATATTAAAGAAATGTGTCATTGAGTATAACATTTTGTGCACCAACCTAGTTCCAAGTACATATATATACAAGGCACTTAGGAATTTTAAGAGAATAAAATCTCAATAAAATCTTCACTAAGCTCAAAAGAAGCACTCTAACTCAATATATAACCTTAAAGTAAGCTAAAAATTAACACTTACATTTTAATGTTCAATAGGCTCAATAGGATAAAAATCACAAAAAAGCCTACAAATCAAATTATACAATAAGATTAGAATCAAACTTTAATCACACACAATATGCTCAAAATCAAATAAACACACACTTGGACTCAATGTCATAATTTAATCACACAAATATAGGCTCAAAACCACATGTCTAATCCCACAATAAGCTTCAAATCAAACTTTAATCACATAAAGAGCCTATAAATCACAATTTAATCAAATAATTACGCTACAAATCACATTTTGAACACACGATAAATTCAAAATCACGATTTAATCATACTTTAATCCAACAATAAGCTCCAAACTAAACACCAATCACATAAATAGCCTCCAAATCACACAAGTATTCTCCAAATTACACTTTGATTACATAATACATTCAAAGGAAAATTTTTAACTTCAAAAGGCTTAATAACTAAGTTTAAATCTTAAATAAACTAAAAAAACATAATGTAAAAATTCTATATACCTCCAAAGTAGCAAACTCCATAAATCTTCTCCCTCAAAAAGCCCAAAATCGGACTTCCTCCTCATGCCGTCAAAACCTACAAGAAAAACACCGAAAATAGAAGATAGAGGGCATGGGTGAAGGAAAATGGAAGAAAATGGAGAAGAAAACTTTGATTACATAATACATTCAAAGTAAAATTTTAAACTTCAAAAGACTTAATAACTAAGTTTAAATCTTAAATAAACTAAAAAAAAAAACATAATGTAAAAATTGTATATACCTCCAAAGTAGCAAACTCCATAAATCTTTTCCCTCAAAAAGCCCAAAATCGGACTTCCACCTCATGCCGTCAAAACCTACAAGAAGAACACTGAAAATAGAAGATAGAGAGCATGAGTGAAGGAAAATGGAAGGAAAATGGAAGAAAATGGAGAAGAATATGAAGAAATGAGGTAGACATATGGAGTTTTAGATGTAGACGGCGGAGAGAAAAGGAAGAAGAAAAAGAGGGAAAAAGAAAAGAAAAAGAATAGGAGAAGAAGAAGAAGAAAGGGCTAGGGTTTTATTTTTTCGCCGATTTTTCCCGACGCAAAAAAGCGTCGGCATAGGTCACAAAAGCGTCGGGAAAAGTCAAAACGCGCGTTTCACTTAATTGACGAGCTATAGCGTGCAAATACATATCCTGACGCAACACTTTGCGTCGGGAAAAGTATAGTTTTCCCGACGAATATGGCAAGCGTCGGCAAAAATAATTTCCCGACGCAAAAAAGCGTCGGCATAGGTCACAAAAGCGTCGGGAAAAGTCAAAACGCGCGTTCAACTTAATTGACGAGCTATAGCGCGCAAATACATATCCGGACGCAACACTTTGCGTCGGGAAAAGCATACTTTTCCCGACGAATATGGCAAGCGTCGGGAAAAGTCTGTAATTTTTCCGACGCTTGCCATTTTCGTCGGGAAAAGTATGTTTTTCCCGACGAAAAGTGTTGCGTCGGGAAAAAGATCGTCGGCAAATCTAAAAATTCTTGTAGTGCATACACTAACAAAATTACAAGGAAAGTACATGATAAAAGAAGTTGAAATAGGCATGCGGCCACGGACAACAATACCCTAGACAAGCATGACCGTGACACAGTGTAGCCCACTTGGGCACCACAAATTAATTTTTTTTTCTTGTAGTTACCAAGTGGGCTGCACACCACTTACATGTTGTCCAGGTAGCATGTAAGTTTGCTCTTTTCTAAAATTTGGTTTCAAATGCTTCACTCAAAAGAACTTATTTCCCAAATTCATTTTTTAAAAAGTCATTTTGAGTGATTGCCAAGCACTACAAATTTTATTAAAATATTTTTTTAAAAATTAATTAAACACTTAAAAAGTTAAACCAAACATGTCCTTAGTTTTTACATTTCTTAAAAAATAATCATTTTAGCCCTAACATTCTGTTGCCTTTTAGAAATAGATAATATAATTGTGTATTAACGCGCCGAAGAGGTATAAATTAAAAGAGCATTAGTTAGTTGAAGTGAGTATTTGGTACCTAAATGACAATTTTTTAAAATTTAGGAAGTAAAATAGACATTATAAACGTTTAAAAACTATAGAATAAACTTGAAAATTCAAGAATCAAAATGAGATTTTAACATTTATTTTATCTTCCTTTAATTATTATATTTTCTTAATAGATAATTTTGTTCAATGAACTTAATGGAATTTTCCGCAAAAAAAAAAAAAAAAAGGAAAAAATCAATTTTGACCCATAAACTTGTCAAGTTGTATCAATTTTAATCCTAAACTTTCAATTTCATCAAATTGTATCTCAAACTTAGATAAGTGTTTCAATCATAACCTCAAACTTAAAAAAGTGTTGTAATTTTAAACCTCTAATAAGTTCTTGTTCAGAACATCGTTCAAAGAAGTTTTTCTCTTATGCATTCAATAAATTATAAAACATATGTACGATATGAAATTGATAAAATTTTAGACAAAAACGACATTAGATCTTTTTTTTTTTGTTGAAATTTATGAATTTTGACAGAGTTATTTAATGATTAATTTGTGCATTAATCAAACTTAGTTTTGTGCACAGCTTTATTTTATTGAAATTAATGAGTTTATAAATATTTTACACTATTTTTTTGTTGTTAAAATTAGTGAGCGAATTAGCCGAAATTGAACTGATGATACTTGTTTAAGTTTAGGGTCTAATTTGATGAAATTGAAAGTTTAAGATCTAAATTGATATAACCTAACAAATTTAAGGGTCAAATTTCATATAAAAAAAAATCTTCAATAGAATTTAAACCTTTATTTATTATATTTCAATTATTATATTTTTTAGTAGTCAATTTTTATCCTTTCAACTTTTATAAACCTATCATTTTAGTTCTTGCATTAAATATGATACATGTGACGATATCAAAAAAAAAAAAAAAGAAAAAGATACATGCGACTTAGTAGATATGGCTAGTTTTTTAATTTTTAATTTACTTTTTTTAGCAAGCAGTTATGGCTGGATTAAATCACAAATCCATGTGGTTATACTTATATTATATATATGGTATGCAATTTTTATAAATGCAAAATGAAAATTTTTGAACTATCATATGAAAGTTGATTTTTATGCGAAATTTAGAAATGAAACATCACATTAAAATATACGAGAGTGTGTATTAGAAATACTTGGGCTGCACTCATCTCCATGCAGCTCAATTAAAATACATAACAGTAAAAAAAAATTATTATTATTATTATTATTTTTTGCTATATAGAAAAGTGGACTGCACCCAAATATTTTCCAATCTAAAATATGTTTTTCATTGTACAATTACCAATGTCATGATATAAAACGAATATTTATCATACAAACAGGGTGAAAAATAATCCCAATTACCAAAAAAAAAAAAAAAAGAAACATTATGCACCATCTCAACACTTCTCACTACTCATCCTTCCTCACAATTCACAATCAATTCCTCAAAGCAATGAAAAAAGCTAAAAAGAAACGTCATTGAACAAGAAAAAATTTTAAATATGGTTTTGGCCCTTAGACATCTTTTATCTACTTTTCACCTTGGCCCCTAACCTTTTGAAAGTTTGATTTTGGCCCTTGAATTTTGATTTACTATCTATTTTTTATCTTTAACCTTTTAATTCTCAAACTTTCAAAGAATTTTATATTTAGTTTCTATCTAAAATTCACAATATGGATATTACAATGAATGAAGTTACATTATATTCTTTTTCATAAATTAGACATTATCATTTTAAGATAAGGACTAAATGTCAATTTAACAAAAGTTAGATCATTAAGTTGAAAATTTTAAAGATAAATAACCAAAATGAAATACTATATCAAAATAAAAAAATTCAAAAAACCTAAGGACAAAAAAAGAAGGAAAGCTACATTTAGACCTACAATATAGTCACAAACTTTAATGTAAAGTATAAAAAGTACTACTTAAACATTCTTTAAAATTTCTCCAAAAAAGCCGTAAAGAAATTAATAATCACAACATATACAATAAAATAATGTAAATTTTTTAAGAATTTAATACAGTAATAATTTGGCTGTATTATTGATAATTTGTTTCAATAATTTACTAGATATTTCTCATTCAATTATTCAGATTTATTGGATGAGCCTTATTTCTACTTTTTTTTTTTAAGAAGTTAGTAATTAATAAATAAATTCATAAATTAAGTTACCAATTACAAAAATGTGTGTATAAAAAGTAATGGTAGGACCTGAGAATTAATTGGGCCAAACTAAAAGCAATTATATACTATATAATTACATTCAAGTTTCTATTTATACATATACATATATAATTTTATGTAATTGGTTTTTAGGCATCAACAATTTTTATCTATCCATAAAGTTTATGATCTATAGTAGGCAAAACGATGTCAAATTAGGTCAAAGTTGTGAAAAGCAATCTAGAGAGGTCAATTATATTTTCTCTAATTGAATATGAAGAATTAATGTGTACAGAAATGAACTAAAAGCCTCCTACCAGGGCTTTACCATTAGGATTAGAATCGAGGATGAGTAGTGGTGACCTTTGTGGAGCTATGACTCTCGTGTAGGTACATGCATGAAAACCCTCACTCAAGTCAATGTTGATAAGGGTGCCTCAATTTTTCTTGGATAGAGAAGAAATTGAGGAGCTTAGGGACCTTTATCCTTTAGACAATAGAGGCTTGCCAGACGTGTCGTGATAGTAGATTATGTGTATGTTTTTAAATTATGTATTATTATTTGTTATCTCATGACTATTTATATCTTTAAATTATTTATTATTATTATTTGTTTTCTTTCACTTTTTCTTTCATATTTAGTTTTTTTGGTTTTCTTTCTTGTTTTTTACTTTTATTTTTGTTTCATCTCACCTTCATTACATGCTCATCATTTGTAGTGCAAAATTTACAAAAAAAATAAACTTTTGAAAATTAAAAAAATATCTTTAATTATTGGCACACCTTCATAAACATATTCTTGGTGCTTTCCTTTCACTTTTTCTTTCATATTTAGTTTTCTAAATTTTCTTTTTTTTTTCCTTTCTTTTTTTAACTTTTATTTTTGTTTTATCTCACATTCATTACATGCTCACCATTTTTTGTGCAAAAATTTACCCCAAAAAAAAAAAAGGAAAAAAACTTTTGAAAATTGAAAAAAAAAAACAAAAATTCAATCTTTGTTACTTGAGATTTTGAACGATTTTAGACAAACCAGATACTAAGGTTGCAACGGAAGGAAAATCGATAATCCCAATTGAAAGTCAAAAACTTGTGCGTTAATGGTCAAAATAGATGCAAGCAAAATGTGGGGACGCTCTGTTGAAGGATGTCTCAAGTCAACCCACAGTGGCCAACATCTTCAATCATGTTATTCCAAGTGCAAGAAAGCAAAAAAGTGATTTGGGATGGATTCACACTAGAGCAAAGGATGTCATTTGTAAAAAAATATGGACACATGGCAAGTCTTTTATATATTCAGATTGATGAAAGTGCTTTGGTAGCCGCTTTATATTTTTAGGATCCAACTTACAAATTTTTTGTGTTTAATTCTCTCAAGATGATGCCTACCATTGAAGAATACTAGGAGTCACTCTCTGAATGCTTATAACGTTTGAAGAAAAAACCTATTTCTTCGACAAAAGGTTGATTGGTAGGAGAGCTTTTACAAGGATTATCAGAAATACAACTGCTGCTGAAATAAAGCATCAACTCAAGATTAAGGGTAGAAGTGAATGACTATCTTTATATTACCCCATAAACCTTGTTCAACATGATATGGATATTAAAGTTGAAGTTCTTTGCACTATACATGTTTGGGTCAATCTTATTCCTAAATATCTGTGGACATATAGACGTAAAGATCACCAAAGCTTGAAGTTCTTTGCATTATACATGTTTGGGTCAATCTTATTTAAAGATGTCCATTTAACCCGTGGGGTCGGGGCCTCGTGGGGACTCGCCCTGAATTGGGCGGGGAATCTCTGATTACACGGGGCATGGGGGAGGGAATGGGGAGAGTTTTCTCCCCGTTGGCTAAACGGGGATGGGGACGGAGAATATATTCCCCATCCCCGTCCTCGACCCCGACCCTGACCCTGCCCCGCCCTGATTAGTTAGTATATATATATATATATATATATATATATATATACTAATTATTACCTATAAATAGAAAATTAAAAAAAAAACTATAGTAGGAATTAGTTGAAGACTATTTTTTTTTATAAAAAAAAAATTAAAGACTATGTTGTAATATTGAAATTTAAATTTTTAGAAATTAAGTTGTTTTGACATTATAATATTTTTACTTATGGTATATTATAGTTTTTATTAGGAAATTTTATAACCTTTTCTTTAAATAGAAATTATATTGAAAATTATTCATTTAGAAAGAATTTCTATTATGGTTGAGAATAAATTAAAAAAAATAAAAAAAGATAAAAAAAAAGAAGAAAACTCCCCGCGGGGAACTCAATCCCCGTGGGGAATCCCAGCCCTGATCCCTGCGAAATTAAATGGAAAATTTTGCGGGGAAGGGAAATGAAATGGGGGGTAGGGCCGAGGACGGGGAACTCATTCTCCAGCCCCGCCCCGCCTCGTGGACATCTAATCTTATTCCTAAATATTCGTGGACATATAGATGTAAAGATCACCAAATTATTCCATGAAATCAAATATTGCATTAATCTGATTTTACCCATCCTTGCAGAAACAATATAGATTTTTGTAAAATACAAAGGAATGTAGATTTATTGGTTGCACTTCTTTGTTGTATATCTGGATGAGTCAATTGAGGTGCCCACTTGAGTTCGGCCATCCACATGTAAAATTCTCTAATTTGTGAGACACTACCAGAAACCCCATTGATGAATTTAGATAGTTGAGCACCAAGCAGACGATCTAGGTAGAGAATCGTGGATATCATTCTTGAAAAACTTGGGAAGTGAAGACATAATATGGAGGGTTGTCTGGACGCCTCTACAACCAGTAATTTATAAGTGCGGAAAATTTCAGGATGTTCCATTGTTGGGCTTTGGTGAGGTACTAGTTATGCACCATTTTAGTTCTACGCTAAATGTGGATAGAACAGTTCATCTTTGTGACATATAAGATAGGGAACCTTAATTTTAATTACGAGTATGAGGATTCAGGGCAACAAATTTTGCAAGTGTTAGAATCCTGAAGAGATGTAAAAAAAAAAACATTGAAAAGCATAGCAATGTCTCCATACTAGAATACAAATCATGGTACGAAGTTATTCGGATGTCGTACATGATTAAAGAGGAACGAATATCACCACTTCAAAAGGAGCTTGTTGATGAAAGCACTTACTGGAAGACAGAAAATTTGTTACTTTATCAAGAGAAAGAAAAGTTACTTTAGGAAGTAAGTCAGTTGAAACGACAAGCAGAAGAAACAGAAAAAGAGTTGACCGTGATAAGAAAACTATTAAAGAATCAAATCAAACTAAAACAAAAAAAAAAAGGTCAAGAGTTAGACTATAAGAATATGCACCCAGAAAGAATGGCCAATAAGTTAAAAGAAAGAAATGATGGCCTCCATAAGGTTTTAAAAGAAAAAGATGCACAAATTGCCCGCCTCAAAAGCTATTGATAATTATTATTTATGAGGATTATTTAACCCTAAACTAAGTTATTTTTGTCATTTTTGTATGCTTTATTGATTACCGAGCAAGCTAAAGATAGTATTGATGAGTGAAATTCTTGAAAGCTTGTTGGAGTAGTGGAAAATGAAAAGAAGTTGAAAAAAGAATGGAATTTAAACTAATTTGTTGTTTTTGTGTAGATTTGGAGCAAAAAGGAAAAATGTAATTGCATTCCAAATAGCATTCATTTGCAAGAGCATGATAGTGAGCAAGCCCAGAAATGCTGATGAAAATGTAATTGCATTTCTTTCTGGCAAACAAGTTTGTGAACAAGCACAAAATGCAATTGCATTCCATTTTGGAAATGCAATTGCATTCCTTCGGAAAACAAGTCTGAAAAGTAATGCAACAGAAATGCAATTGAAATGCAATTGCATTTCTGGAAAATTTTGATAGATCTGAAAAACAGAAATGCAATTGAAATGCAATTGCATTTCTGAAAAAATTGGAAAATCCGAGAATGACAGAAATCAAGCGATTTTATGGGATTTTTGCACGATTTTGAGAGATTCTCATCCCCATTTGATTTCTAAAAGTTAGCCCATAGATTGAAGATTATTTATATGGAAACCCTAGCCCTCAATGCCTATAAAAATGGGGAAAATGAAGCAAAAGGTGGCATGGTTTTTTCTGCTCGACCACAGTCCGAAGTTCACGATTTTTTATCATTTTTCCAGCGATGTTCCTCTGTTTTTGTTCATTGTTTATTTTATAGATAGCTTCTGTTTTGATCTAAATGTTGTAGGTTGTTAACTTTTAGTTAAACATTTAATCTTTGAATTTCGTTCTTCTTTTTGAATGAGTTTTTCTATGGCAAAAAATTCTGCACTGTTTTTTTTTTCATCTTATTTTTCTGTTGTTTTTTTCATTTACTTTGCTACTTTTTTTTTTCTTCATTTTCAGAACCTCAGTTTGTTCATGGGGATTATATTCCTACAAGTTTTTGAATCTCCGTTAAGCATTATTTCTGTCCTTGAATTTTTGTGAGTTTTGTTGAAGTTGTTGGATTACTTTTATTCAAGTATTTCCTTAATAAAAATCGTTGGGTTGTTTAGTTTTTAAATTTCTCTTCCTTTTTTAGTCATTTGTGAAATTATGAGTTTTATAACTATTAAATTGTTGATTTTCATTTCTTCCATAATGAGCTAATTCTTTATTTGGGATTCAAGCATGTGAATGCCCTAGAGAAAGAAATAAAGGCCTAATATGTAAGAGCAACTTTGCTTAATCTTATATCATTGTTTGCTTTTATTGATTTAAATTTTCATTACTAGTTTAGATTGATCACCTAGATTAGTATACAACAATTTGAGTCTAATTTTGAAAAGGTTAGATAAAAATTGGGTTTTCATAAAAGCAATAAAGGAAAATAGCTTAGACATAGGAATTTGTTTTTGACCCTAGACATAGGGCAAAATCTTTAAAACCAAAAGAATTGTGTTTCAAAATTAACTAAGTTCGTATTAGCCATAGAAATATCGGTTTAATCGCTTAGCCTCTTAAAGATACTTCATAGAAGGTCGAATAGGTGTTGAATTTGGTTTACAAAGCTTAAGTTTTGAGTCAAAGGATTGCAATTGCAATTAGGCCGCAATTTCTCTCAATGGGGCAAAAACACGTTTGAATCACTCTTTTATCATTTTTATTTATTCTTTTCAAAAACAACAAAAATCATCCCACTTATTTTTATAACCTTGATTACCGAAATTGCAATTTGAAAACAATTTTGCTATCATTTGAATTTTGTTGTATCCGTTCCCTGTGGGATCGATACTCTGGAATACTTCCAGTTTTATATTACTTGCATTTACAGTATGCACTTGCATTGAACTGGATCTTTGTTTTCTTTAAGCCCCACGTTTCAGTTCGATCAGCTATATTTCTTCTTTTCGACAACTTGTTTTGGAGCTAAACGCAACAATTGATATGCAAGTTAAACAAGTGGTTGAATATGAGGAAAACAATGGTACATTGCATTTGACTATTGAAAATTTGCAGCACTAGAGACACATAAATGTTAGAAGTTGAAATGAAAATACTGACAAAACATAAATAGTTGCAAGAAATTACGATTCTCATGTAAGTATGAAGTTATTTCAGAGGCCTTTCGACAAGACAATGCAAGTTAAGTTGAAGATTGGAAAGACATAAAGGCCCAGATAGACAATGTTGTGGAAAGGATAAGAGAAATGGCTAGAAGAACTTGGGTATTTGTGGAGAGAAGGCATTTTCACCATTGCAGTCCAATGGAGAGAAAATAGGGAACTTTTTGTTTATGTATATGAAATTATCCTACATCGGTCATTTTTTTAGAGCAATGACAGTTCCTTTTGAGTATTTTGAGTTTGGTCTAGTATTTTGTTCAACTATTTTATTTAATAAAATTTGAAGTCGTTTGATTCATTTTTACACAACAATTTGAGCCAAAACATATTTTATCTCTTTCCACTCAATGTTTGTTCTTCTTTAGTCCTTCTAAGATTTAGGGTAATAAAAAAAGTATTTCATGTTTTTGTAGCATAATTGTTTTCTTAGCCAAAAAAAAAAAAAAAAAAAACATTCATCGTTTACTTGTACATATTTTAAAGTATAACTCTAATGTTTCTAACAAATTTTTTTAATTTTTTGTTTAAAAAAGAAATATTTCAAAGTAATGTTTTTGTAGCATAATCATTCTTAGCAAAATAATAATAATAATAATAAATCATGGATCAATGACTTGTACATATTTTGAGGTATAATTTTCATGTTTATAACAAAGTCTTACTTTTGAAAAAAAAAATTAAAGTAATGTTCTTGTAGCACAATCTTTTATTTAAAAAAAAAAAAAATCATGCATCATTGACTTGTACATATTTTGAAGTATAATTTTCATGTTTCTAACAAGTTCTTTGGTTTTTTTTTTTATAAAAAAAAATGGCATTAAAAAAAACTTTATTAGAATCTTCTAGGTAATAAACTAAGATTTTTTAAGGTTAATTAACTTAAATTCATTTTTTCCTTAACAAACAAACTTGAGGATCTAAATCATGTTTGAAAAAAAACAGTGGAGTCCTTGTCTGAAGAAGAAAAAAAAAAGGTAAAAAAATAGAAAGAAAGAAAAAAATGTGGATGTCATCATGAACTCACATAGCCTGCCTATCAAACTCTCTTTTTCTTGCAATATCTCTATCTTGACCACCTTCTCTCTAAAATTTCATTAAACTAATACCTTACCACTCATATCCATCACTCAATATCTTTGACCCACCTTTCTTTCTAGACCTAACACCACATTTTTTTACCTTGTAGACTTGAGCTTTGAGCTAAACAAAAACCTTATTGGCCTACACTATAACGTTATAGTAGGGCAATTAGTTATTTTTCTCTTGGTCTATGCCATAATGTTGCTATAGTGGGATAATTTATTGCTTTCCTTATTCTTACCCATATATTTGTCAAATTTGCAAAGCCTGTGCTCATATGCTATAAGATGACTTTAAAAGTAATAAATAGTATTTATCTCTTATTGGCAACATTTCAAAGTCATGATGAGAATTGCAATTTGGTCTACTATTTGTTTTGCTCAAGTTTCCTAATGACAAACATAGTTCTTACCTTTCTAGTCATATTTGATTTATTTGAATAATGTGCTTCCATAGTTAAATATTCTCTTTTGTTCAATTCTATTGTTCATCTTACCTTGTTTAAAGTGAGTCAATCCTATTTTTCATCTTCCTTATGAGTTGTCAATTCTACTGTTCATATTCTCTTGTTTAAAGTGAGTCAATCCTATTGTTCAACTTCACTTGATTAAAGTGAGTCAACCCTTTTTTTTCATCTTCCCTTGAATAATTTGAGTCATTTTTTGTGGACAATAATTCTAAGGATTAGATGTGCTAGCAATCTCGGAGTAGATCTTATTTGAAGAACAATATTCAAGTTTAAAATGTAGGCAGATAATGAGTTCACAATTAGTTTGGGACTACCTTTGGAACAAAAAACTTTTGTTTGTTTGAAATCTAAAGTACAACTTGGTTGAGTAAAGTACTGAAGTGTCAAGGTAATGTGATGCATTTATTGCAAAATGAAAAGAGGGAAACATAATGAAAAAAGAAAAAGAAAAAAAAAATAAAGGTAATTGTATCTTTTGAACCCTCAATATACTTTGATAAATCAGCTTTCCATATCATAAGCAATCAAATTTCGTCTTTGGCTCATAGAGGAATGAGGAATGAACAAATATTTGGTTGAAGACTGAAAATTAGAAAGTGCATGTGTCGAGGAATCCTGACAAAGTATCTTGATTTTGTGACCATAGTGATCAGGTTTGACATTCACATTTAGTGATTTTCTCTCATGAAGTATATGTAGACCTAGTTATCATTGCTCAAATCAAGTGAGGTGGAAAATAGTCCTTGCAAAAGAAAAAAGAAAGAAAAAAAAGAAAGAGGAAAAAAAAAAAAGAAAAAAAAGGAAGAAAAAAAAAAGAAAAAAAAGGAAGAAAAAAAAAAGAAAAAAAAAAGAAAATCAATGACTAATAAGTGCGAAAATGATGTTTGAGACTTTGCTACTATGCTCCTTTAACGTTAAAGCAAAGAGATAAATGATGTCTAGATTGGTCATTTTCATTTTGTTGAGAAACTTACAAGTCAAATCCATTTTTTTAAAAAAGCTAGACACATAGGCTGGGGTAACCATTGACAAATGAAGCTATTGAAGCAAATGCAAGAAAAAAAAAAGGAAGGAAAAAAATAAAGAAAATCAAGGACTAGCAAGTGCGAAAATGATGTTTGAGACTTTGCTACTACGCTCCTTTAATGTTAAAGCAAAGAGATAAATTATGTCTAGATTGGTCATTTTCATTTTGTTGAGAAACTTACAAGTCAAATCCATTTTTTAAAAAAAGATGGACACATAGGCTGGGGCAACCATTGGCAAATGAAGCTATTGAAGCAAATGCAAGAAATATGAAAGAAATACCAAGTGATAAAATTACCATGTTATACATCTTTTTCTCAATTTTGACAACGTGCAAGACTTTCTCTTCAAGTGGTATGTGAAAGGCACATAGTCTAAAGAAGTATTATTGGAAATCACTTTGAAGACATCGAACATGACATGAGAAGAATGATACTCCTACATGACTATTTACTACTTGATACACTTAACTGGAGCAGTGAAATATCCTCAAATTAGTCATAGGTTAATTGTGGCAATAGTCATGCCATCATTTCCAAGATCTCAACTGAGAAAATATATTTTCCAATGAAAAGAAGCTCTCTCAATAAGGTTCGAAGTTAAGTGATAACTAACAGATTATATAGGCATGTCATTTCTAATAAGTTTCTCGATAAGACAACTGCTTGCCAATACACATGGTCAATCTATTGCAACATATGAGAGAAATCTTGAGAAGCTACACCATCGAGTCTTGGAGGAGTTGATAAAAACCAAAAAGCATGAAGTTTCCTATGGAAGTATTTCAATTTGTTTGTTTTATTATTATAATTAAAATTAGATTACAACTTTGAACCTTTCATGTCTTAATCATCACGCAAACTCTTTTAATTTGTTAATTTTTTTCGATATTTGTTGTATTTGGTGGTAAAAAAATTTATTTTTCCTTCATGAACATCGAACTATATTCTCTCTATCCTCAAAAAAAAAAAAAAAAAAACTATATTCTCTCGTAAATTAAATTATTAGCAACAAAGTGAAACGCAACTTACAAATCTACTTTGTGGATACAATTATATCATCCTGTCTTTTATATCATTTCAATAATTAAAACATTTATAAACATATCGTATTGAAAGTTATAATTGAATATCAATCAAAATTAACTGCAATTTGACAACCCAACAAGCGTTATCAAAACCTATATTCAATGTACCCACCAAGCTATCTAGTTTATAGTATGAAAAAATTAATTCTAACCTAATATATTGATGGAATAGTACATATCTAGTTTGGAGTAGGTTGTGGTTTTAATAACAGTCCTTTTTTTATAGAAAAAAAGGAAAAAAATAATTCTTAACAGTCTTTTTTAAGAAGCTATTTCTATGGAAACTTTTAGAAATGTCATAAAACTTGGTGGCTTTTTTTTTTTTTTTTGGTCAAAATGAACAGAAAAGTAGGCGTGAGAACCAAAATTTTAAATATTGATTTGGATGGAATGGTAAATATGATAAATATTTGTAAAAAAAATTATAGACATATAAAATCTTTAAATTAATAAATAAATATTTTATACTTCTAAATGAATTAAAGTTTTTTATTATTAATATAATGTTTACATTAGCGATAGTTTGTTAACATTTTTAAAAGTTTGTCAATATTTTTATTGTATAATAGAAATATAGATTGACCAACGACCACTTACGTCAATGTTGAAATCTTTCATATATGAAAATGTTGATGAAATGGATATATCAACAAAAATTTAGTGTCCAGTTAGAACATAACACAGAAAAATTAGACTTCCAAATTGAATTCGTGTTAATTGTTTTGGACCCATTTTTGTTGGGTCATTTCTAAATTCACAAATATTAACTCTTAACTGCTAATTTTCTTTCCCCTCTTTCAAAGAAATAATACTCTCATCATTGGTACAAATTACTATAACATAATTTTCCTTATTTATGCTGAAATAATACTCTGACCATTCGTAAAATTTATTATAACATAATTTTCCTCATTTATTTGAGTTTGGTTTACGGGTGGGGGTTGTAAGCAATTAATTCTACTAACTATATACCTATCAAAATTGAATGGTGAAACTGAAATAATAATTGTTGAATGAGAAATAATATCTGTCAATCACAAGTTGTCACAACATTATTAAAAAAAAAAAATCACAAATGACATTATTTAAATTGATGACAAAGTTACATATGAATAATTTTGGGACCATTACAAATTAACAAGTATCTCTAAATTAAAGTTTAAAGACAAAAAAGGTAAATTGAGATATTGTCACATGTCTTTATTATGGCTATTTGCAGTTTAGTATGGTCAAATTGAGTCATATGATAATTGAGTCTAAGATCAAATAAGTCTAAATGCTCGTGTTACTTGATCGTCCAAAGCTTAAATCAAAAGGGTGAAGCGTAAAGCCAATTGAGCCTGAAGCCCGCACAATGAAAAACTCTATAAATAGAGGATCAGTTACTCCCTTTCATCTCTTTAAATATTGAATATTTCTTTGTTTAAATATTGAACTTGAGTGAAATAATTTGAGGTGCATCCGTGCAGGTTTTGGGTGAACTTGAGTTCCAAACACCCCCTAATTGCAGTCTCATTTGATAATTATTTTATATTTAGTTATCTATTTTTTTTTTAATTATTAAGTTAAAAATAATACTTTCACTCATGTTTGTTTTGTATTTAGGCAATCGTTTTTAAAAATTAAACTATAAACACCACATTCATTTTTTTTTTAATGTTCTCAAAACCTAAACTAAAAATTAATGACTTAGACCATGTTTGATAACAATTTCATGTTTAGTTTTCTATTTTTGAAAATTGTGTTTGTTTCCTTACTTATGATTTTCACCTTAAACATTAGAATTCTTAACCAAATTCCCAAAAAAAAAATTAAAATTAAAAACTACGGCCTTTTTTGATAACCATTTGGTTTTTTATTTTTGAAAATTAAGCTTATAAATACTACTTTCACCTATGGATTTATTTATTTTGTTATATATTTTATACATATATTTTTTTAGTTTTCAAAACTTGGTTTGATTTTTGGAATTTGACTAAGAATTAAAATGTTTTCTTAAGAAAGATGAAACTCATTGTAGAGAATTAAAGAGAAAACAAGCACAATTAAGAAAGATGAAACTCATTATAGAGAAATAAAGAGAAAACAAACACAATTTTAAAAAACCAAATGGTTATCAAACAAGCTATTTTTTTAGTTTTCAAATTTTGGCTTGAATTTTGAAAACATGTTTAAAAAGTAAATAACAAAACAAAGAAATTCATATCTCAAAAAAAAAAAAACAAAGAAATTCATATATAAAAAAAAAGACCTACTCACACGAAGTAGTGTCGGGCCTTTAAAAAAAAAGTAATGTTTTAAAACCTGTTTTTGTTTTCAAAATTAATGTATTTTTAAATGGGATGAGAATCAAACCAAAAATTTATGAAACCTGAATAATCTCAAAGTTATATGAGCTTTTTTTTTTTTTTGAGTTACAAAATTGTTATAGGATTATTATTATTACAACATTTTATTTTAAAAAAGTATAATAACGTTCAGACTTAAATTGTTGTGGGTACCACACCCCCGAAAGAGGGACCCCTCCAAAAATAGGTGTATGCCGCAGTAAACGGCGGGCACACAGTATTCTTTAGTAAAAGGCGAAAGAATAGTTCGCTCTGTGCTCACCGCACGGCTCGGAGACTTTGAAATTGATACTTCCCTAGCCTTATATAGGCGCTGGACGCTTCACCAGTTGCGCTAATTTTCGATGTGGGAGTTTCAGCTTCCAAAAATAGCCAACTGTGATGTGGCATTGTAAGGTTCCTCCCCCGTTCCAACGCCAGATTTAAACAATTTCTTTCATAAAAAATGAAAATCCCACATTTGGGAAATTGAAAGGGTTGCTTTGGGAAACTGGTTTTATATTTCTTTTTGGTATTTTTAAATACATGAAATTTGTAGAGGTTAGATCTCTAAAGTCGGTGTTTGGGGACTAATTTGAGAGAAAAGGATTGTGTGAGTATTCAACTACCACTGATGCATTGTAACTTCAACAATCAAAGTTAAGGTGCTACAATAGTTAAGTGAGAAGAAGATTCAACAACGTTTTAGTAGGTGAATACTTGAAAAGCTATCTCAAATGTCCATTTGGGCAACAATTCAAAGAGAAAATGAAAGTCCTAATAAGCAAGATTAAAGATTTCAATATTGGTGAGGATATAGAATATTGTAGATCATGTAAGTGAGGTTTTTGTGTCACAATGAGTGAAATATTGTAGTTAGTTAAGTAGAAAAACTGACAAAAAGGGTTATGTGCTATGTGTAGGGGTGTGCATGGTTCGGTTGAGTCCGGTTTTAGGCTAAACTGAAGATCGAGCTTAACCGGGTGGTTCTCATTATGACTGAACTGGCAAAACCGAGTGAATGGTTCCAAACCTAACCGAATTTGGTCAGTTCAGGTCGGTTTGTATAACTAACTTTTCTTTTCTTTTTTTTTCCTCTTTTAGGTTGGTTATGACGAGGTGGGTGGTGATTTTTCAGATTCAGATGTGTAAAACTTAAAAATTAAAAGGTGAAAAAACTACAACCTTGAGACTACAAGAGCAAAGAGAGAGAGGAAAAATGAAAATGGTACTTGGAGAGTGGCAGTAGCTGGCAGCAAATGGCTGGCGTGGCGGCGTTAAGTGGTTGATGGATGGCTGGCATCGCTAACGTGGTCGGGGAGTGGAGTGGCGACGTTGGCGGTGAGCGGAGTAGTGACATGAAAAGGGAGATGAGAGGAGAAGAAAAAGGAAAAAGAAGGAAAATAGAGAAGGCAGTAACGATGAAATTGAAAATAGATAGTTTGATTTGTTTGGGCTTGGTTTGTGTGAATGAGAAAAGGAATAACAAGGCTGGGCTAAATGAAATAAAGGGAAAAGAAGGACAGGATGGGTCGGGAGAGAGTAAAAGATATGGCCTAGCCTATATATATATTTTTTAAATAATTAAATATATATCATATAATTAACAATTCAATTTGGTTTTCTCAATTTTTTCAAATCGAGAACTGAACCGAAACCTTTGGTTTTCAAAAGAGCTAAATTGAAGAACCAAAAATTAAAAAAGAAAAGAACCAAATTGAATCAATCAGTTTCGAATCAATTTCTACACACCCCTAACTATGTGTACTTAGTTGCAGGAAGCTTCAAGCGAAATACAATACCTAACAATATGCTATTTTATATTTTGAGCTAGGAACATCAACAATCTTCTATATATTATTTATAAAATTTAAGAGTTAAAACCATGTAAATAAAGTTGGCTTAAACTTCAACATCAGAAAACCACTTTCATTAGTAATGAATATATAAATTTGTTTGTTTAAACAAAAATCAATCCAAAGTATTTTATGACTCCAATTTGTATGATTGCTTTCAAACTAATTAAATTAGAATCAAATAAACAATCTAAACCCTAAAAAAATCTTAACTTTGATATTTGTTTAGTCTAACATGTCGTGAAATTGCGACTCTTCAATTTCATTTTTCAACCTATGCATTAGGTTATTGAGCCAATCTAAAAATCAAAGTTCGTGATGTTAGTTCATTCACAAAATTATTGAATAAACTTATCTCAAATGGTTTTTTTGTTTTTTGGTAATTTGAAAATTCAAATCTTATTTTATATATTTGAACTTTCAGATTCATTTAGTTGAATTGTTTTAAAAATGTTGTGGAAAAAATTCGCCAATGCCCAAGGGCTAAAAGCCCACTACCAAAGCGTCCAATTCGGCCATACGCCGAGCTGAGGACTCCTTACCCAACTATCCAAAGGGGGAAAGAACCTGCTGAGCCGAGGTTCAAGATCTTCATCCTCGAGATTACAACCCGGTTAATTGTACAACTCTAACACTAATGTCGGAGCCAAACCACTATGAATACAGGATACCACTCTTCAAGGTACCCAACTATCCAAAGGGGGAAAGAACCTGCTGAGCCGAGGTTCAAGATCTTCATCCTCGAGATTACAGCCCGGTTAATTGTACAACTCTAACACTAATGTCGGAGCCAAACCACTATGAATACAAGATACCACTCTTCAAGGTACCCAACTATCCAAAGGGGGAAAGAACCTGCTGAGCCGAGGTTCAAGATCTTCATCCTCGAGATTACAGCTCGGTTAATTGTACAACTCTAACACTAATGTCGGAGCCAAACCACTATGAATACAGGATACCACTCTTCAAGGTACGCAACTTAATACTGCTCTGCCATACACCTCTCTTAATCATTTACTTAAGCATCGGAGTGTGTTGGGCACAACACCTCACCGGTGCAAGACCTTACCTTGTAAACCTCGGGTACCTCAAAGCTAATCTCACTTGCCAACCCGACCTAAGTTTGCTAGAGAAGATTTTTGCATCAACAAAAAATAATAATTTTAGTCTCCAAACTTTAAAAAAACAAAAAAAAAACTGTTAGTGTTTATAAATTTGCCTACCTAATAGTGCCTTGATAGACATGTTTTAATACATACCACATCAATACGTTTATACACAAATTTAAACCTTGTAGCATTTAGAATTGTATATAACATGTCCTTGCACTTTAAAAGTGTCTAATAAGCCTTTAAATTTTCAATATTGTATTTGATAGATCGTTAAACTTAAGTGTCTAAATATGTCCTTGAATTCTCAATTTTTTTTATCTAATAGGTTCTTACTGAAAAGTGGGTAATATATCCAGATTCTCAATTTTATGTCTAATAAATCTATAAACTTAAACTGTGTCAATTAAACTCCTAATTTATAAAACATTTTAAAGTTTTTTAAAGTTTAATGGCTTATTAAATACAATATAATGGATCAAGAATCCAATTTTATGGACCTCTAAAATATTTTTTATATCTTGAAAAAAAATTGAGATTGATTAAACGCAATTTATTATACTTATAATTCTAACTTGAAATAAGCTCAAAAGTTCTAATTTAAATTAGGTTAAAATACCATTTTCGTCCCTATACTTTGAGCTTTATTCAATTTTGGTCATTGTACTTTCAAATGTCTAATTTTAGTCCCTATACTTTCAATAAAACTTAAAATTGGTCCTGACAAGTTTGAAGTTAATTTTTATCAAAATTGGTTAAATAATAATAATAATTTTAATACAGAAGATACTTCCAAAATTTTTAGAGGAAAAGCTAATAAAGACTAACTTTTTTTAAGAAAAATTAATCATAAACTAATAGTATTGACCAATTTTAAGCTTTATTGAAAGTACATGGATTAAGATTGACATTTGAAAGTACAATAACCAAGCAGCCGAAGTTACATTGTTATTGTTACTAATTATATTTTATACAATTTATTTTAAATTTATCTTTTTGTACTTAAATTGATGTAGAGACCAACCCCCCAAAAACAGGCGTATGCCGCTGTGTGCGGCGAGCACACGGTATTCTTTAGTAAAAGGCGAAAGAATAGTTCGCTTTGTGCTCACCGCACGGCTCCATGGTTCTGAATTGAAGTGTTGGTGTCTTTATATAGGCGCTGGACGAATTCGCCAAGCAACTTCTTTTCGATGTGGAAGTTTCAGTTTCCAAGAGTTATGTTTTTCCCTTTTTTTTTTTTTGGGAGGGAATTCTAAGTTTATTGTGCTGCTCTACAATACAGGTATCAGAAACCAATGGGATGTAGCCATGAGGGATCACATTCAGCATTAGCTTTTATCAATTTGTTCGATTTCTTTGAAGAAAAATGAATCAGAATTTGCTTTGTGAAGAAGGATAAATTTCTCTTTTTCTTTTAATTTTTATTTTAAATTACATGAAATTTGTAGATATGAAAATCTACTATCTTGTTTGATGAACTATACCAGATAGAAAAGAAGATGGTTTTGAGTGTTCAACTAATATTGGTGTGATAATCAAAATCGAATTGTTGTGATGGTAAAGCGAGAAGATGGTATAGTAGAGTTTTACTATGAAAATGTTCAAGAAGATACCTCAAATGGTCACTTGTCAATATCTAATTAGTAAAAAGAGTTGAACATAAGAGATCTTAGTAAGGGGGAACCAAAGATTGCATCATACACATCATACATTTGGCTATGATAAATAATGGGCGAAAATTCATGATGCAAGTACGTTCATAAGTAGTATATATTGGCGTATCAAAAATGATTCCACAAAGAGTAATTTATGTAAAGGTTGGAGAAAAACATTAAATCACTCAAAGAAGCTTTTGTTAAGAGCACAATTTAATTGTGAACTTACGATTTTTTTTTTTTTAAAAAAAAAGGTGAACTTACGAAATTAAAGGTAGTTAACTCAAATAGTCTAATTATGCATTTACTATATAGCAAGATAATTAACTAAATGGAGTGCTTTAAACACAACAAAGATTAGGAAGCAAACTAGAATTTTTTATCTATTTTTATACTTATTTTTGCCTACATGCTATAGGATGCTACAACAATACAACATCACAATCAAGCAATAAATAGAAATTTCAAATTTTATACCCAAAAATCATTTCTAATCCTCAAGCTACAGTTCTTCATCTAAGTTAATCATATATCTATGGAAATCCAACATCAAGGACTATTGTTAAAGCACAATTTTTCTAGTTTTGCAAGCCAAAAAGGTATGCTTTCACCTTTTCTCAATTTTACTTGCATCACTTGTGCAATTCTAATTATTCTTAACCCTTTTAGTATTAAAAAATCAATTTACAATATATCTAAGGTGACCAAAGCTTTAATAGAAAAATAAAATTAAAAATACACATATGTGAACTACATAATATATGTCTTCACTATAGCAAAAGATGTCAAATAAACATTATAGGCAACACAAATTCTAGCTATAAAAGTTTAGCTCATGATATAAACTGACATTAAAACAACGACATTTAACAATAAAGCATGATGAATCCTTAAAAAGATACACAAAAATAGCTTCAAGCTAAGAGAAGTTAATCAATATAAGTGTTAAAGAGATATGTAGAACACATTCAAAGAACTAAGAAAAGATTAACATTAAAAAAAACACTTCAAGAGATGAAGAATCAATCTCTTCAAAAGGTACTATTGCAAAAGTCTCCCCCTTCTCCCCTTTTATATTGTTGGTTTTCATATCCCCTAAACTAGGGTTTCCAAACCAAGGATTAACCAACCTTTTCAATACTTCATCGGATTTTAAAAATTGATCATGTTTTGTCCAAATATACCCCAATAACATACTATTTTAGGATAATCATTGAAACTGACTACATTTTCAAACAACCTTTGAAGTCAACAAATGATACTTGAGTCATTCAAGTCATCTTTAATTAAGAAATATTGAAGTTTAAGAATTTTTGGAATCACATTATCTATTTGCTTCTAATTTCATTAGTTTTAAAGTTGAAAGCAATCATGAGGCCAAAAAAAAATGGAATTAAAAAAATATATACTTAGTTTTTTGAGATGGTATGCAGTGAAAAGCGTAAACTTGCAATCTAACTTTTAAATCCATCATAGAGAGAACATTATAACCCAACCCATTGTTTGGGCCTCAATTGGGTCAATATTCTAAGCCCAACATGGATTTGACTTTCTTTTTGAACGGGAAATTAGTTGGATTATGAACTTAGCTTCTAGCCCAATAAAGCTGAAGATAGACAAGTCAATCCTCTATTTTGGTCCATGTATTTTGGCACTTGACAACAAGGGCCTATTGGTAGGAAATTTGAATAAAAATAGAGTTATATTTCATGTTTTTAAATATGTGTTTGATAGCAAATTTAGAAATTGGATTCCAATTTATACAATTGTTCAAAATGTGTTCTATAATATATTTATAAACCATGAAACTAGTTATAGTTACAAAACTAAATATTAAGTTGAATATAAATCAATATTAATTAATTTATGAACATGTTTTTTTGTTATAAATTTTTTATAATGTAATACTTGAGTTCAGGAGGGGTATATGAATAATCGAGACCACATTCGAATAAGAGAGATCTTGAGACTATGCAAGGCATCGCTAAGAAAGGCTTAAAAGAATCGATAGTTACTACTTATACCAACAAGATGTATTTTCCTTTTCGGTGGCTCAATCGTAAGACCTCCAAAGTTAAGTGTGCTTAGCTTGGAGCAATTATATGTTGGGTGACATCCTAGGAATTTTCCTAAGAAGCATGTGAGTGAGGACAAAGCATTCTGATAGAACCCATGTTGGTTTGTGGGGACAGTCTTCACTCTCGCAACAGCTCAAGACACGTAGGTTGAAGGGAATAATCGAATTAAACCTATAGCGGAAGCGTTGGAATCGACTTTGATTTTATTTTTGAATTAAAATATAAACTTAAGGTTAAACATAAACCATACCTTGAAAATAATATGGAGAATATTCTGGCGGGTCTTTTTCTCCTCGTACTCCAACTCCAATGAGGTTGAACTCCAAGACTTCCATAAAGTCTTCCTTACTATGACTTAAACAAATGACCAAAGAAGTTTGTGGGAACCTTCTTGAAAATAGAGAAAGGGAATGAAATGAGAATTTCAAGAGTTCTTTTCTCTTGTGAAGAATACACCTAATGGCTCACCCCTAGGGTCCTATTTATAGTGGTCTAGATAAAATAATTAAATAATATATTTTAATATCTAATATATTAAAATATATTTATCTAACCAGTTTGAATCTTATTCAAATTTTTTCAAATTCTCCTTCGACATCTATTTCCTTATTTGAATCTAATTCTTAATAAATATTTTTTTCTTTAATGTATCTTAATACATCAATAATTTCTTTGATATTTAATGTATCATTTACAATAAATATGTTTTCCCTCATTTAATATATTAGATATTTTAAATTTTAATTTGAACATGTCAAAATTTTCTCTCAATAAAATTGATCCCTATTTGTTCATATGAGCTAGCAAAGGAATCTTATGGACCTACAAATTATAAGCTCCAATGATACAAAATTAATTAATTAAATCCTTTAATCAATTAATTTTCATTCATTAACTCTATGTCACTCTACTATAGATCTAGAATTGCACTCTTATGCACTATAGGACAAGTTATGTCCATGGATATAACCACTACATGCAAGTCGATCCTTCATGAGTTGTTTGTAATTACAACTGGGTCAAAAGTCTTTTTTACCCCTGTAATTACATTTTGTACTTTAAGTACCACTGATCATCTAATGGACAATTTGTTTATGATCCAATCATAAACTCAGTCTCTTTCGGGCCAGTGTGAAAGGATGGGGCCCCATTGTTCAAGTCTCGAAATCATCACTTAAGAAAATTACTCATCTACTTACCCTATATGAGAGGAGTGAATTCCATCTTGTAAGATTATGTTCCCAACTCCCTATTTGGTCAAGTCTCCAAAATGATAAGCTTATTTAATCGGCTACAAAATTCACTCTCACCCATGCAAATCAAAAGACAAGTCCTCACAGACAGGAGTTCATAACTCACTCAAGATTAAGATCGAGTCGTATATGATCATCTTGATGAAATATTAATCTTCTCAATTAACAGATTTATAAAAAGAGATTAAATATTTCATATTCCAGTCTTATACAAACTCATTGTATAAGATACCATCACTCACATGTTTCCACATGAACGATTTGGATCAAATCATTTGTAACTATTACAAAATGGGTCGTATCAATAGTTTTACCAAGATAAGACACCTAATCTTATCCGTATACTATGACTCTTTAGGTTATTTCTTGATGATAAGCCTTAGAATTAAGGCTTATTTAACTCTCAATTGCTTAAAATATTCTTCTTTTGACTTAAGACCATTTGAAAATAGTCGAAAGATTGCTTCAATTTAAGAAAGAAATAAATATGATGGCATTTGGTATAGAGTTCTAAATAAATTAATCTTGTTTGCAGGAAATATGGAAATTGTAAAATCAAATTGCAAAATCGTGATTCTGCAATTTTTTCTGGAGCAGTAGAAAAGTTCAAAAAAGGAAAAAAAAAATCTGCATTTAACCCATTCCGAAAATCTTCAATTACAGCATGTTTTGGGGGATTTTGAGCACGAAATTTGGGCATTATTCAACCCTAATGAAGGCCTATAAAGGGAGAGAAGATGATTGAAGAATGACATTCGTTTTTGGAGACGTTTTTGGAGTTTTACATCGTGGGTTTCTATCAAGTTTTCTTCCTCTGTTTTTTTTTTTATAGTTTTTCTGCTCTAATTTTCCGAGAAGCTTCAGCTTTCTGTCTTTACTTTTATGGAATTTCTTCTTATATTACCAAGAGATGATGGTAGTAGTCTTGTTCTTCATTCGATTTCCGTTTTGCATTAAGTTTCTGTTTAATTCCAGCCTCTGTTTCGTGGGTTTTTGTCTAGTTATTCCTCTGTTTTCTAGTTTTTTTTTTCCTGTTCTTCACCGAGAGCTGCTGCTATATTGGTTCTATTTTTGCTTCAAATTTTATTATTTTTATGAAGGTTCTATTTTTGCTATGTTGGTTCTATTTTTGCTTCAAGTTTTCTGTTTTCTTCTGTTATGATGGTTATTATGTTGGTTCCGTTTTTGCTTCAATTGTTATTTCGTGGATTTTTTTTTTAGTTCATGGTTTAGTTTTCAGTTTTGTTTGATTCAAATTTGGATGGCAATATGTCGTTAATTCCTTTAAATTTTTGTTGAAATTAGCATTTTAATTTACTCTTCTAGTATGGAATTAATTTCTAGAATTAGTTGTAAGATTTTTATCTTTAATTTGAGCTAAAACTTCTTAGGGGGTTCAAGGATGTGAATTCCCTAAGAAGTAATTGTAGCCTAAATTTCAATAAAAACTAAGCCTACATCTCAATTGTTTGCTTGTGTTGAATAAAATTTCGTTGAGGTCCTAGATTAATCAACTAGGGTAGCAACTCAAGCTTAGATCTAGTACCGACAGGGTTAGAGATAAGCGGATTTCACACAAGCAATGGAGAAAGAGCTTAGACATAAGTCAATCCTTATCCTAGATATAGGGATTAAAGACTCCAAAACCCATAAAATTGTTGAGTCGAATGATCTAAGATAGATGACTATAGACATATAAGTTACTCACTTAACCTTCTAAAACCTAAATTCAAGGTAAATAGGAGAAGCAATTTTGGTTTACAATTGAGTGTGGAGTAGGTTGGAATTGCAATTTTGGCTTGCAATTACAACTTAAAGCGATGACATTCTTGAGCCCCATCTTTATCTCAAAATTCTTTTGCAATTTATATTACTAAGTCTATCTAGTTTGTTATTCTTATATTGCAATTTTTAGATTCTGCAATTCAATTCTGAAAATTTTCTTTATTCCAATATTGTCATTTCTTGATTCTGCAATTAGATTCTACAATTTTTTTTACCAACATACCATCCCAACAATATTTTTGTAATTTAGTTTTCAAGTTTGCAATTTGCCTTACATTTTTCTTTACAATATTTTTGTTACATTGTTCCCTTTGGATTCGATACTTGGTACTCACATACCATTTTATATTACTTCGATCGCGTGTGCTTGCGTGTAATCCGATCACTTGAACATAATCCTCATGTATGTCAATCACATACTGTTCAAGATTACACTAATAACCTTGGATTTTTCATATAATGGATAATATTATATTGTAAATAAAATAATCAAAATTATTATTAATTATTAAATAAATCATTAATTACGAAGCTTTAGGGCATAAATCCTAACATAAGTAGCATGGTCAGGTCGCAGGGGATACAAGGAAATTTCGGGGCCATTAGGTGTTGAATCTGCGTTCCAAATCCTAGTATGAATTATGGGCCTGGAGCGTTACATATAATGGATAATATTATATTGTAAATAAAATAATCAAAATTATTATTAATTATTAAATAAATCATTAATTATGAGGCTTTAGGGCATAAATCCTAACATAAGTAGCATGGCCAAGTCGTAGGGGATGCATGGGAATGTCGGGGGCATCAGGTGATGAATCTGCATTCCAAATCCTGGGCCTGAGGCGTTACATATAATTATTATTTTATAATATCATATAATTTATAATATAATACATTATACATATTTTAATTTAACAAAAATAAACTGAGTTTATAACATGAAATACTATATTTATTAAAAAAAAAATTTAATCTTTTTAATATAATTCTGCATTTTAAAATTTCAAATTCAAAATCTAGATACAATGAAAACATAAAAATGTTGTTTTTCATAATTTTCACTATTTGGATCACATAATCTGAAAATAGTTTTCGAAAACATATATGTCAAACGCATATTCATTGAACTTAGTGAATCCGAAACATAAAATCGAACCCAGATTGCCTACCAAACATGCCATTATTAGTTTGAACTTTGGAGTAGCTGATAATCCCATGAAATGAGAGTAAATTATCACAATTTTCACTCTTAGACCCCGCTAAAATTCGAGTTGTTTGCAGTCCGTTGTCAGTTTTGTAGCGATTATGTGGGTACTAATTTAAGCAAGCAAGAATGTTGAAAAATCTTCTTTTATTCCCTTCTTTGGTTGAGTATTTTCTAATTTTGGACAGGTTTTCCCGGGTTGGTGAGCAAATTTTGTGGGCTGGAATGCTGAATTGTGGTTGCCAATGCTACAGCATTGTAGCCCACATTCCCAATGAGGTTGTCAATGCTGCAGCATCGTGAGCCACATCGGAACACAGTTTTTGCGGAAAATTTACTGCTTACATCACCATATAAGTCAGTATTTACTAAAATCCAAGCCAATAGCCTACTGCCACGTGGATGAAGAGAGCTAAATCAGCCCTTTGGAAAAGGAGAGCAGAATGCTCGGGGGGGGGGGGGGGGAGTGTTGGAGAGGCCGAAAAGGGGAGAAAAACCCAGAAAAATAGAAGAAGAGAAGAAGATAGCTGATGTTTTGGGCTGTTTTCCAGAAGAAGAAGGAGATTCGTCATCCTCTACTCTCTCTTTCTCGTTTCCTTTCTAGTTTCTACCTTATAGTGGATGATTTTTGTATTGCCCTAACTTTGTATCAAGCTTTTAGCTACATTAACGTATTTTTGTACCCATTTTGGAGATAACTCTTAGATTAATTGCAAGATGTTGTTGATTTCTGAGTTTTACTGGTTTATTCTCTGTTTTAAGGTCATGGGCTAAGTATTTTTAGGGCTGGAATTTAGGGAATGATGTGGTTGGTTGAAACCTTTTGATTCAATGCTTTTCTATGAAGTTATACTTCCATTTGTGGTGTTTATTGTAAGTTCTTACTTGAGTTTGATCACCTTAGGTAAGACATAAGCTAGTTCTTAATACTGAAAGGGTTAAGAATGGGTGGATTAGCATAAATGGAGCAAGTAAATTCTTGGTAGAATTTGTGGGGTGTAGACATATATTCCAAGCTTGTGATTTTGGGGAATTTGGGTATCATTAGTGTTATCTAGCATTGGGTTTGCATAGACATATGTTTAACTCAAGGTTAAAGATAAGAAAATCGAGTTCAAGTTGTTGTTGGGTCGGTTGTAAGTGAAAATTCCTTTCTGTATAACAATGTGGTGTTTAATGCTGTAGCATTGATGACCTCATTTGGTAAAAACTGCTACTGCACCCTTAAATTCCAGCCCCTTGTTTTCATCATTTTATTACTTGTGTAGCCTCTCTAATCGTGGTTTAAAGTTATACTTTGCATTTCTAAGTCTCTCTTAGTTTAGTAGTTGGTTTTGTGCTCGTGTTTAGTCAATTTGCAAGTTTAGTTGCATTCTTTAGCTAGTTTTTGTTGGTAAGTTTTGTGCTTAATTCCAATAAATTTACTTGCATTAGTCCTCGTGGGATCGACCTTGTTTACCATTTACTACCTACGATTGCGTATGCTTGCGTAGTGAGTTTTTGCACAACAGTAGCCCTCAAGAATACTAATCCTACGTTAAAGCCAAATTGATTGCTTTTGTTTTTTGGTTAAGTTACGATTTTTATTTTATAGATACATTATCAGTCAGCTCGGGGTCTGGCCATGTGAAACCCAAAGCCGATCAAATATTACTAATTTTCCATATATGAAAATCTGAACTGGTCTAAACTCGAACTGACTGCGGTTTCAAACATTTTAATCATTTTTTTTCGGTTTTTTCAATTTTTCCTTGCACCTCTAGTTTGAAGTTAATTTTTTATCCGACTCCAAAAGAATAATAACATTTTTCATTTAAGAAAAGACACAATGTAAATATATTGACCAAAATTTTAGGCAAAAGGCATACATGGGACTAAATATTTTTAGCAAAATTTAACCATAAATGAACTATGGGGACTAATTTCATATATATTGAAGTACATGGATCGAATTTGGACATTTGAAAGTATAGAGACCAACTAAAATGGAACAAGTTTCAAAGTATAGGGACAAAAATGATATTTTAACCCTTTCAATTTTATCAATTTAAACTTCAAATTCGAACCATTTAAACATTACACTACATCAGAAGATTTATGATATTGGTTATGATTGGAAATGATTGTGTTTTTTGCTTGATGAATTTAATTTAGGCTTTTTCAAAAAAAAAAAATTTAAGTCATATTTGATAACCAGTTTTTGGTTTTTGAAAAATTAAGCTTATAAACCCACTTTGTTTTGTTATCTACTAAGTTTGTAGTTTTTAAAATTTTATTTTTGTTTTTGAACCATTTGGTTTTTAGTTTTTAAAAAGAAATATTGGATTAGAACACAATCAAATTTAAATATGAAATTATAAATTAAGATAAAAGTTCTTTAACCTTTGTTAGATAAAAAAAAAAAAAAAAGAAAAAGAAAAAAAAGGAAATAGCATCCTAGATTACAAATTTTTATTTTTGTTTTTGAACCATTTGGTGTTTGATTTTTAAAAAAAAATATTGGATTAGATTAGAACACAATCAAATTTAAATATGAAGTCATAAATCATAAATTAAGATAAAAGTTATTTAACCTTTGTTAGATAAAAAAAATGAAGAAATAGCATCCTATCCTAGATTACAAATTTTTTTACTTGAATTGATGTAGGGACCAATCCCGAAGGAAGGAACCTCCAAAAATAGGCATATGCCGTTGTGAGCGGCGAGCACACGGTATTCTTTAGTAAAAGGCGAAAGAATAGTTCGCTTTGCGCTCACCGCACGGCTCTGTGGTTTTGAAATGAAGGGTTGGTGCCTTTATATAGCAGCTGGATGTGTTCAGTATAGAGATCTACCCGATGTGGGAATTTCCGGTTCTAAGTTAATTTGTGTTGCTCATGCTCTAATATTAAGTATCAAAAGCCAATGGGATATGAACGTGGGATCCCTTCCAGCACCAGTTTTTGTAATTTATTTTATAAAAGACAAATTTTCAGACTTTGTTTTGAGAAAAATTATAAATTTAATTTTTATTTATATGAAATTTGGTGTGATTTGTAGAGGTTAGAAATCTATTGTCAATGTCCAGCAACCTATAAAATAGGAAAATATTATTTGAGTAATCAACTAGTACTGGTCTTGGTTGAAGCAACCTTAATAATCAAAATAAGAGTATTGTGATGGTAAGTAAGAAGATAATTTAATGGAGTTTCAGTATAAAAATGTTCAAGAAGCTACCTTGAATGTCTGACTCAAACTTATTCATTCTTTGCTCATTCTAACTCAAGCTACTTAAATCTTCAATTGTGTTCGATTTGAAGCTTACCTTAAGTACCAATAATTAGGTCAAATGGCCCAAAGTTGCGATAGGTATCAATTAGGCATCTTCAAAATTAGTGCAGAAAGTGAAGAGCTGTCAAGTCATTCAAGTTATCAAATGTGGTTCGAATTTCATACAACACAACTAAGTAAAAATTAATGAAGAAACTTGAAGACCCATTAATAAGGAGTTCGATGGAATTTGAATAGTTTGCTAGAATTATGTCATTCAAAGTTGATTAACTAGTTTTAGAACTTGTGAATGCTGATTTCTTTTTTCATTTGCGAAAAGCATATTTGAGAACATTATGGAATAGGATGTTTCCTTTGGGTTTCTAAACTTCTCAGCTCAAACTAAAATACTTTTAACATTATATTCTAGTAGAATGCATGTTTAAGGAACATGTAAGGAGGTTATCATACTATGAGATACAGCAATATTTCTCCACATTTGTAGATCAGATATTTGAAGAGTATGAAATGTACACTTCAAGTTGGGAGAGATGGCTTTGAGTAAATATTTATTGTTCGCACTAATTTAGACTAAGCCAATCATCAGTTCAAGCGGTATTTTTGTTTTTCCCTTACTGGGGGTGTGGATTATCAAACTGTATTTTAAATGCGTTGGAAACTTCAGTTCAGAATTTTTAAAACTTGAATCGATGTAGGGACCACTCTCAAAGGAGGGACCCTCCAAAAATAGGCGTATGCCGCTTGGAGCGCCGAGCACACGGTATTCTTTAGTAAAAGGCGAAAGAATAGTTCGCTTTGTGCTCACCGCACGGCTCCGTGAGTGTGGAACTATTGCATTGCTGCCTTTATATAAGTGCCGGAAGGATTAACTAATAGCCACTTTCCGATGTGGGACTTTCAGCTTCTAGATTCATAGCCCAAGCCCATGATGGACATTTCTGAAGGTCCACCATTAATGTATCAAACTCTTTTAGACTTTGACTCTTTTCCTTTTTAGAATTAGACTTAACTCAATTATAAAAATATTACCCATCAAATCGCAGATTCGGAAAACATATAATATAACAATACAGTATTTCATAGACCTATTTACTGAAAATTATTGTATCTTATTAAATTAGGATAACCTAGGGTTTGGATTGTGAAGTCAAGTTTGTCTTTTGTACTTGGATTGTTTAATTTCATATTACAGGTTTGTTAATTCATGAGTTGAAACAGTAAATATTATACTTTTTTTGAGTTAAACAATATGTGGGGTTGAGAAATTCGAATATCTAATTTCTTGGTCGAAAGTACATGCCTAAATTAATTGAGCTATGTTTAGGTTGACAAATTATACTAAATATTATAAATCTTAAATCACAAACCAAATATAAATTACACAAATTTTTTCTTTTAAAATTTATCCATTTGTATAGCCTCAATCCAAACCTCAAATATGTATATATATGATTTTCTCAAAGACTTTCTTGTGAAAGTTACAAGGCAGATTATAATGTGTTAAAAAAATTTAACAGAGACTATTTCAAAGAGTGTGTTAAAGCATGTCAATTGTATATATTTTAAGGTTATTTTTATTTTTTAACCTCTCATGTAAATTACCCTATAGTTTCCAGCCTTCAATGTCATTTTCCTTAATACAAATAAAAATAGACCCTAATCTACCTTATAGTTTCCAGCCTTCAATGTCATTTTCCCAATAAAAATAAAAATAGAACCCAATCTAACTATTAAATAAACAAACCTTAACTTATCATTATTACAATTCTCCCCCTGAAATCTCTTGGACTTATTCCAATCAAATTAATTGTATAATATAATTTAACAAAGGGCTGTATTTGAGGCAGTCCAAGTTTGAAGTTACTAGATTAATCTTTTTTTTTTTATTGCGATAAAATAATGATTTCAATTTCATCTAAACTTTTCAAATTCTCCTTCCCCCTTTTAAGCAAAATTTCTCTTAATAATTGAACTTTTTCTTTCTCTACATGTTTTTTAATGGTATATTGTTGTTGTTTATTATCTTGACAGAGAGGGACTTGTGATTTGCTTGTGGATGTGTTATTTTGCTGTTGACTAAATACCACAAACTTGAATATTATACTCTCTTATGATTTGTACTTCTTCATTTGTATTATGCTTTGAAATGCAAGATTGAAAACTCTTTTATTTATTTAATATGTAGTCGGTTGAAAATTTTGCAAAAATTTGAAAGGGACCTTGAAATAATATCATGTTTTCAAATATCTTGGAGCTTATTCGAAAGAATGAATGTTATGTGTTTTTTTTCTCTCTTTTAATAAGACCTAACTTGTCCATAATTATAGCCTCTCTTTAGGTACAAATTTATTAAAAACATATGAGTTTAAATAATTATTTTTCAAATAAAACAGAATTCTCATTCCAAAATTATTACTCTCTCAACTATTATTTAAATAATAATAATAAATTAATAAATTTAATAGAAGAAAATTTAGAGCCTGTTTAATACAAAAAAAAAATGAGATATTATTTTTCATTAAATCTCACACCCCCAATTTTTGCTTTGAACTTTTCTGCTTTTATCTTCCTATTTTTTTATGTATATATAGAAAAAACAACTTTTTTGTATTAATATTGTAAGTTTACAAACTTATTATAAAAATATAACATGTTTCAAATTATTTAGAAAATTATTGTAGTTTTTATTAGTTGGATCAAGGTCGAAGAGATGACCTTGAACACGTAGTTGAAAAGAGATGAAAATAGACGACCTTTGTTGTATTTTACATTAAAAAAAAATGACATGTGCTAAATGGAAAAGTGGCTGGGGTATTTGGTTTAAGAACCTTGATTGCTTGAGTTCAAGGTGAGGTCTATGCAAGTTTTTTATTTTATTTCACTTAGCTTTTTCCTTGAGGCTTTTTTTTTTCTTTCTATTTTTAGGACGATTTTTTCTTTTTTCTTTAAAAAATTAAAATTGAAATTGAAATATTTTATTTTCTCTTATAAAATAAAATAATTACTAATATAAATAGTTATAATTAATGTACCAATTCATTTTATAATTTTTTTGTGTCAATATTTATTTATTATTTTGATTATAGTTTTTTTAGAATATTTATTTATGATTATATATTAGCACAGGTCGTCTTTTTTTTTTTTATAAAACGCAGCAAAAAGAGAAAACATTCAGCCACATGTTCAAGAGACGACTTTGATCTAGCTAATAAAAACTACAATATTTTCCTAAATAGTTTGAACTCTGCTATATTTTTATAATAAGTTTGCAAACTTATAATATTAATAAAAAAAAAGTCCTAAAAAAAGTACCAACTTGTACCATAAACTTGATAAGGTATATCAAGTTTTACCCTAAACTTTCAGTTTCGTCAAATTACACCTTAAATTTTGATATGTATTGCAATCTTTACTATTTTGAATAAATGTTGCAATTCTACCATTCTCTAATAGACTTTTATTGAAAAACCGTCAGTAAAATATTTTTATGCACATTTAATGAATATAAAACTTCTAATACGAAATTAACAAAGCTCCAAGGAAAATTAATAATAATTTTGTAATTTTATTTTTAAATTTTTGTTTAGATTTAATTAGATGATATTAAATTTAGGATAGAAATTGTTACATACCAAATTCATACAAATTAATTCCCCCCCCCCCAAAAAAAAATCAATTTATACCCTTAAATTTTAGAGAAATCAATTTATACCCTTAAATTTTAGAGATTGTATCAGTAACTCATAAACTAATAATTATATTAATAAATCGTGTGCAAATTTAAACCCATAATACTATAATTGAATCGAATCTATGCAAATTTTATCAATTAAACCGATTCTAACATAGATGTAAATTCTTTATATAATTAAATTAAAATATTATAAGCTAGTTTCAAATAAAATTAAGATTTCTAGTTTGGAAGAAATATATAGTTTTTAAACAATATAATTTATTATCATACATGAAAGAAGTTCTTCATTGTTAACATTTTAAAACTTGAATCGATGTAGGGACCACTTCGGAAGAAACGACCCTCCAAAAATAGGCGTATGCCGCAGTAAGCGGCGAGCACACGATATCCTTTAGTAAAAGGCGAAAGAATAGTTCGCTCTGTGCTCACCGCTGGGCACTGTGGTTTTGATTGGAAGCGTTGGTGCCTTTATATAGGCGCTGGACGGGTTTACTAGGGCGCTTCTTTCCGATGTGGGAGTTTCTCAGCAAGGTATATCAATTTCCTTATAAAATAAGAACTCCCATTTGTCAAAAATGGAAAATTCTTATACATTCTATTTCAAAAAAAAAAAGAAAAAAAAAAATCTCATAAATTAAAAAAAAAAACAACTTTTTTGACCAGTTACATTTGTAATTTATTTATTGACTACACCTCTTGATTTCACCCTTTTTTTTTCTTCCCAAATTATATATATATATTTTTTGAGAAATAATTATATTGTTTTTTTTTAATAATTTGTTAGATACAATACTATTCATATTTTATTGAGGAAATATAAATTCGAATAATAACTTAAAGGTTGATTTATGAATCTAGTTTCTGTGGTTTGCGTTTAGTTTCAATTTAGTTCCGATCATTTAAACTTAATTTCAATTTGATTCTTGTGGTCTTAAAAGATTTAATTTGATTCCTAAAGTGTGATTATATCTCACAAATCATTCATGTCTTTATTAGTCACAAGTATGTTGAATATGTGACAGGTTTTATAATTATGTTGTATTAAGCTCATGTTTTCTATTTGGTTCACTATGTTCTAATGTATGCAAGTTTTGAGTTGAGTAAATAATAAGGGGAAAGTGTGGGTTTTCAGGTGAGTAAAATTGGTTTAGGAACAATTTGTGTGATTTAAACAAATTATAGGGACCAAATTAAAATTAAGTTCAACTTCTAAAATTAAAAAGGTCACATCAAAATTAAGTATAAACCATAAAGACTAAATCGATAATATAACTTAATAAAAAAATGGGGCAAAAATAAATTTATACCTCTAAACTTTGGGAGTTGTATCAATAAAAATCATACACTAATAATTGTATCAATTTAAACACTAAACTTTCATAAGTGAATTAATTTACACCCTTTGTCAGATTCCGTTTGAAAAACATTAATTTACACGTGTGCACACTTATAATTATATCAATTAAATTCTTAAACTTTTAAGTAAATCAGTTTAGACCCTAAATGAAATGATCTAGTTTTCGAAGAAGTCTACGCGAGTGTAAGAATTGACATGGACGATTTTCAAATTGAAGGCCTAAATTGATTCACTTATGACAATTTAGGAGTTTAATTGATAGAATTATAAGTTTGCACACGTATAAACTAATATTTTTCAAACGGAGTCTAACAGTGGATATAAATTGATACAATTATTAGTTTAGAGTTTTTATTGATATAACACTCAAAGTGTAGGAATATAAATTGATTTTGCTCTAAAAAATGCTATAGGAATGCTAATGTAATCGGAAAAAAAGTTTAGTGCTTCATAAGTTTTGTTCTAGAAGTTTAAACAAATAATAGATATAAATAAATAAGAAATGATAATATAATAAAGGAAAATTTTGTGAATGCTTGATAATAAAACAAAAAATGTTTAAAGATGAATCAAAAGATGACAATACAACAATATTGAAAAATATTCTTAATAAGTATACAAAATTTGATTTCGGTTTTTTGAAGAGTTGAAATGCCTAAATATAATATTTTTAAACTAAGTTTCCATATTATCTTGAGCCGCCTTTGATTAAATATCAAAATGGAAACTAGCAAAATTCAAACAATTTTGAATGATGATCTTGTGATCACATTTTTTTTTAAAAATATTATCAATATAGTATATACTTCATTTTTAATTCGATTAAGATGGCTGCTATTAGAAGAGTTATTAATGGTTGGTTGGTTAGTTTGTAAGTTAATTCTTGCTAAAAAAAATGGTTTATTTAATTTATTGGTTCCGTCTCGTTGAGTTAGTTAGGCTCGAGTATCATATGGACCCTTCCTATACATAGTATTGAAATAAATGTCAATTTTATCGTAGTCGAAGATTTAATCTCTGCTCCCATAATTGTACTGCTATATTAAAAAAAATCATCATTTTCTTTATCATTTATCTTATTTTCAATATGCCATAAGATATATAGACGTACTTTAGATGATTATTATGCTTTTATTCCTTTAATCGTCTTCATTTTTGCTTTATGCTCCATCTTCACAACTTTCGATTACTCTTTGACTATTTTTATTTGTCGCAAAAATTGTGCAAACAAGTACCCATCTATTGGCACTAATCAATCCTCCATGTTGATAATTGTTGAATTAGTTGTTTATGAAGACTCAACCAATCCTATCTCCGTTATCATAATAGTGAGAGTTATATTTCATAAAGTCGCTCAATGTATGTAGATTGTATTATCTGTAAAGAATAAACTTGAATGATTCGAAACAAGATTGATCAGCATCCTATTGGTAATCTTCTAAATGTTTTGATAGAAAGCTTGAATTCAGTAGATTGAAAAAGTAGACCAAGTCATACGATATGTTGTGTAGGTATTGAGTTTTATTTAAGAAATTTAAGCACGTGATCTTATTTTAAATTTTTTTTTTTTTTTTTTTTTAAAAAAACAGTGCTTCAAATCATAGTCTATGAGGACTTTACCATACTTGTAGATCTTTTTGCCCAAATTATTGTAAAAATAAAAAAAGTATTGTCTACTTGTCATAGATTATATTTGAGAAATGCAATATGATTGAGGAGTGCTCTTAAAATACGATTTTCTTTCAAGATCATGAGTTTACTTTAATTAGTAATTACTTAATGAATTAAATACACATTGATCTAATCAAAAGTGTTTCTTGAATTATCAATCTTCACTTGAAAAATAGTTTTAATTCTAACAAATTATTAGAGGAGATTGATCCAATTTTTTTTTTTTAAAAAAAAAAATCTATGAAGTGAGAGAAAGTGTATATAAAAATCAAAAAAATTAGTATGAAAGAGTATGTTTAGATACACGTTCATGAGAAAAAATATTATCAAAAGAAAAAAGAAAAAGAAAGTGTTTGTAAAGGTACATAGCATTAATCATAGTATTGATAACTAACGTTTTTTTCCCTCAACTTGCTCCAAATGAGATAGAGGTTTTCAAATTTAGTTTAGAATGGGTTAGAAGTAGAAAAATTATTCACATATTTAGTTTTGACTTTTTAACTTTTCTTAATGTCGTTAATTAGTATTATTAATATTTGATATGACACTATGGAAAAAGAAACAGAAGAGAGAAAAATAACCAAAAATAATAATAATAATAGAATGACGTATTCAAATCAAATGGCTAAGAGTCCGTTTGATAACTATTTGATTTTTTATTTTTGGTTTTTTTAAAAATTAAGCCTATAAATACTACTTTCACCTATGAGTTTCCATGTTTTGTTATCTATTTTTTACATATGTTTTCAAAAATCAAGTCAAGTTTTAAAAACTAAAAAAAAAATAGTTTTCAAAAACTTATTTTTATTTTTGAAATTTTGCTAGAAACACAAATGTTTCCTTAAGAAAGATGAAAACTATCATAGAGAATATGAAAACCATGGTAGAGAAACTGTGAGAAAATAAGTACAATTTTCAAAAACAAAAAACCAAATGGTTATCAAAACGGGGCCTAAATTATTATGAAATCATTTCCCCCTCATTTTCTACCTCTTAATTTAGTGGAAAAATGTTATGGCTTGACTCTATCTAATAATTTAAATTTATCTTAAAAGTTGACTTTCGATACAAATAAATATAATTCAAGTTGGTTTAAGAAGTCTTTTCAATAATTGACCATGAACCAAGCATCATGTATATGTATACATGTATGTATGTATAAGAATATATCATTACATTAGGCCATGAGGATTTTTTTTTTAATTAAAATGACACACATATTTATGTGTGGTCAATCAATTTTTTTTATTCACATAATTAAATGAATTTGTGTGTGGTGTGGATTCTCCTTTGATTTCTTTTCATTAATGATTAATTAGTTAATTTGTAAGGTATGTAGTTTGATCAAGTCCAGCCCAAAAGAAAAAAAAAAAAAACAGTAGTTTAATCAAGTCAAATTTTGTTTTAAATGATTTTCAAAAGTATTGTTTATTAAATATAAGGAGACGAGTGATAAGAATATTGTAATCATGCTTCTTCATCTTTTAAACACCAATTTTTATAGAAATTGTTATAAATGTTCCATTATTTAAAAAGCTTTTCAATTTTCATTGATTTTTTAAGAGAAAAGGTTGGGTCAAAATTTTGATATTGAAAACTTTCATTATATAATTGAAATAAGAACAAAGAACTTGTTTAATGGTTTGCAAGAGAGTTTGTTGGTTTTAAAAATAAAGATTCAATGAAATATGTTAAAGATGAAAAGTATTATTATTATTATTATTATGTTTTGATAGGATGATAGCAACATATAATATAAATAAAAAAACGAAAAAACAAAAAAAAAAAACGAAAACGACTAAGCAATATAATTCCATAAGTTTAGTTTCACAAAATATAAATTAAAAATTGATCTAAGTTTAGATAAATTTTGTCTATATTCCAATATAAAAAAAGACAATTTTGTCAATATTGATGGATTTAATTCAATTTTTGTCAGTTTAGTAATTTGGTTTTATAGGTTTGTATGATAAAGTTTAAATGGGTGGTCCATTTGATTCTCCAAAAGAATCATCATTGTTCGTTTATTATCCTCAAACCAATAGATGGTTTGACGTTAATTTTATGCAAATAATAATAATAATAAAAAATCATTTTTTAATAATAATAAATTGATTTGAACCAACTTGCTTATATACTTCTTCTGATTTTTTTTTTTTTTGGAGTTCAACTTGCTTATATACTTCAAATCTTCGATTTCTATGATTTAGAACAAATGAAGTCTCGTTTTTTTTTTTTTTTTTTTTAAATTATAATTTGAGGAATACGATTTCAATGTTTGATAACACTTTGAACAATGTCTTACTAAGATTGTATCACAATATAAATCTAAAACATGAATAATCAATTCAGTTGGGATAAATTTTGAATTAAAAAACACTCTTGGTCTCTAAATTTTCATAAAAGTAACAATATAGTTCTTAAACTTTATTTCGTAACAATTTAGTCCATATACTTTCAAATTTGTAATATTTAGTCCATGGACTTTAATATGTAACAATTTAGTTCTTGTACTTTGAAATTTGTAATAATTTAATCTCTACTATATTAAATTTAATCCAAATTAATATTGATTTTTATTATTTAACGATTTAGACTTTGTAGCTTATAAACATATTGGGTCCCTAATTAGTTTATTGATCTACCTATGTAAGAAATCTCATTAAATCTTAACAATAATTTTTCACAAAATGGAATAAATTGTTACAAATTTTAAAGTACAAGAATTAAATTGTTATATACTAAAGTCTAGGAACTAAATTGTTAGAAATCAAAGTTTATGGACTAAATTTTTACTTACATAAAAGTTCAGTGACCAAAGTGATTTTTAATTTAAATTTTGTCAAGTTCACTTGTTCAATTCAATTTGATAATCAATTTTGTAAGGCTTTTATCAGTGGTTGGTTTAAGCTTGAAAAAAGAAAAAAGTTTCAATATCTACTTTTTGTTTTCTTACACCACTCATAGATTTTATTTTATTTTTTATTTTTACCATTCAAATACCCATTTAAACCTCACCTTAATTTAATAGAAATGTTAAATTACAAGTTTAGTCCGTAAGCTTTTAAATTTGTGTCTAAAATATCCTAAACTTTAAAAAATGTATAATAAATGCATGAAATTTTAATTTTATGTTAAATAGATCCTTGAAGTATAAAAATGTCTACTAAGTCCTTGAACTTTCAATTTTGTATCTAATAGTTTTCTTACATATTCAAATTTTTAAAAAATTAACTGATCTATTAGACATAAAATTAATTTTATGTCTAATAGAAACTTAGACTTTTAATTTTGTGTCTAGTTGGATCGTGGATTTTAAAAACTGACTAATAGGTCAATAACCTATTAAACACAAAATTAAAAATTCAATGGCCTATTAGACACAAAAATGAAAGTTTAAAAATTTATTAGATAGTTTTTAAAGTTTAGGGATAAATAGACACAAACCTAAAAGCTTAAGGACTTATTAGATACTTTTTAAAATTTAAATATCAAATAAACATAAATCTGAAAGTTCATGGACTAAACTTGTAATGTAACCTATTAAAAATTAGGTTAAAATACCATTTTGGTCTCTGTAATTGTTTCTATCTACCCCTTCCCTCCTTTTTTAAATTTTCTTTCTCCTCCAACTCTCTATGGTTTCTCCTCTCTTCTCCTTCCCCATTTGAGCCATCAAACCCCTCTTCCACACTTCAAAACTCTCTCAATTTCCAAAACCCCACCATGGTTGCTCTTAAAGCTTTCTACCATCATCTTTACTATTCTCTCATCACTCCCTACTGCATCATCTACACTATCCACCACCATTTTCAGTGAAGAATAAGGAAGAAGAATTCAAGCAGTGCCATGCTCCCAAAATTCATCTCTTCTTTGAATTTCCTTCAAATCCCATTTGAAGAGGCTGTTTTGGAACACCGCCCCCACTGCATGGTCGCCAATATGTTCTTCCCTTGGGCCAACAATGTGGCTGCCAAATTTGGAATCCCCAGGCTGAATTTCCATGGCACTAGTTTTTTCTCGCTCTGTGCTTTAGAGTTCATGAGAATTCACGAGCCTTACAACCATGTTTCCACAGATACAGAACCTTTTCTCATTCCTAGCTTATCTCCCCGGGGAGATTACTTTCACGAACTTAAAACTCCCTGAATTCATTCGGGAGAGAATGTTAAAAATGATTTAAGCGAATTTGTGAAGAAGTAATATGGAGTTGTTATGAACAGTTTTTACGAGCTGGAGGTAGAGTATGTAGATTGTTACAGAAATGTCTTGGGGAGAAAGGCCTGGCACATTGGCCCATTTTCGTTGTGCAATAAGGAAACGCAAGAAAAAGCTCAAAGAGGAAGAGAATCAGCCATTAACGAGCATGAGTGCTTGAAATGACTCGATTTGAAGAAGTCCAATTCGGTTGTGTGTGTGTTTTGGAAGTATGGCTAAATTCAACTCTGCTCAGCTAAGGAGGGGATAAGCCAGGGAGAGTTGAAGGCGAGAGAAAATTTAAAGAATGAGAGAAGAGGGAGAGATAAACAATTAATTATTATTATTTTTTTTCAATTTTAATAGTAGATTAACTCCAAATTAATGGTGGAGTCCGTTTTTTAGATTAATTAAAAGTACATATATTAAAATTGGACAATTGAAAGTATATAGACTAAAATTTAACAAAACTCAAAGTACAGCAAAAATGGCATTTTAACCTAAAAATTACTAATATCTTAACCAATTAAGTTATACTCATACTTAAACCACTCATAAATTAGTAATAAAAAAAAAATCAAGCTAGTATGCTTCTTTCTTTAAAGGTTAAATTACAATTTTGGTTCTATGAGATTTGGAGAATGTTAGAATATTGAGTCCCTATAGTTTTAAAAGTTAAAATTCGTTTCTATAGTTTGATAAAATTCTTATAAATAGTCTTTAAAATTTGTTCGAACTATTCATGAGATTTTATCGAACTATAAGAATGAAATTCTAACTTTTAAAACTATATGGACTAAATTCTAACTTTATCTAACTTCTTGGATGAAATTTATAATTTTTAACCTTCTTTAAATTTACAATTCAAACCTAGAATAGTGATGAATAAGAATAACTCCCAAATTAGTTGGAGTTTTTTCTTTACCTAATATCCATGAAAGAATGGTTCGTATGAAAAAGTTAGGCAAGAAAAAGATAATTCTACCAAAATATTTGTCAAAGAAAAAGAAAAAAAGGGACTTTTTTTTTTCTTCACTCTCCCAAATCAAACGGCACTCATTGAATTAAATTAAGTGTTACAAAACAACGGATTAATTAGCCTTTTCTTCCTAATTGGCTCGACGAATAGAAGTCCATTTCAGGATAAATTATTCAATGAGCCTATCACAATGTAGCTGCCTCATAATAATCGTTGGATGTGAATTCAATAATTTTCATGCCTCCTAATACCCATTGGATATTAATTTGAGGTACTTCTCTCTCTTCATTCAACGGTGAAAAACTACCAGCCACATTGTGACGGTCTCACCGAATAATTTCTCCCCCATACATTGTTTTCTTTTATCTTCCTTTTAATAATAATATCTTATCTCTTTTTTTCCTTTAAAAAAAAGTGGAGAATTTTTATCCTACAAATCATTTCGTGTTTGATTTGAACGGCTGAGAAAATATGTTATTATTTAGAAGCAGTTTGGGACGCTGAGTGAGTTATAATAGTCTGTGGAGTTAAATAACTCTACACCCCAAACATAGACTATTATAACCCAAACTAAACAACTCTGCACCCTAAACACATTATATAACTCCACAGACTATTATTAACTCCCACAGACTATTATAACCCACTCAGCACTACAAACAACCCTGGAGTTGTTTGGGGCGTGAGTTATAATTATTTGGGTTATAATAGTCTGTGGAGTACTATGCACCCCAAACACAAATTATTATAACTCAGACTAAATAACTTTGCATCATAAACACATATTATATAACTTCACGGATTATTATAACTCACAGACTATTATAACCCAGACTATTATAAGCTACTCAACGCCCCAAACAATCCCTTAAATATTAAAATAGTTGGAGTTCCATCCATCAGAATTTTGCTAAATTTTTGGTAAAAAAAAAAAGTGCTAAAATATTATTATTATTTAAAACTTATTTTAATATTTATTAAAGTCTGTTTGTTTGGTTGGTGATTTGAAAAGATAAATTTGAAAACAAGGTATTCAATGAAATTAAAATTGTATTTCATGTTTTAATATATGTGTTTGATAATTTATTTATAAACCATAAAAACTAGTTGTAGTTATCAATTGAATATTAGGTTGAATATAAACTATTATTAATTAATTTATGAACATGTTTGATGTTATAAATTTTGTATAATTATTATTTTACTCTATCATATAATTTATAATATATTATATCATACATATTTTAATTTAACAATAACGAATTGAGTTTATAACATGAAATACTATAATTGTTGATTTTTTTTTCTTTTTTTAATGTAATTCTGCATTTTACAGTGAAAACATAAAAATGTTATTTTCAGAATTTCCATTATTTGGATCACAAAATTCGAAAACAGTTTTAAAAAACACATCTATCAAATGCATATTTGCTAAACTTAGTAAATTTAGAAACATAAAACAGAATTCAGATTGCCTACCAAACAAGCCAAATTTTTTAAGTTGTATCAATTTAGTTTTTTTTTTTTATTAAAAATTTTAAAAAAACTGATATCTAAGGCTCCATTTGATAACCATTTGGTTTTTGAAAATTGCATTTCTTTCTCACAATTTCTTTACAATGATTTTCATTTTTCTTAAGAAAACATTTGAATTCTTAATCAAATTTCAAAAGCACAAAAACAAGTTTTTAAAAACTACATTTTTTAATTTTCAAAATTTAGCTTGGATTTTGAAGACATTAGTAAAGAGTGGATAACAAAACAAAGAAACCCCATAGATGCTAGTAATATTTAAAAGATTAATTTTCAAAAAATCAAAAACAAAAAAAAATTATCAAACAGCGCCTAAATTCGTGTACTTGCATGTATTTAGTCTATGTATTAATAATTTTCTAATAACTTCATTTCCTTTTAAGAAGTTTGCAATAAACTTTTCAACGTTCAATTTTTTATCTGATAGATTTGGGCTCTTAATTCTTTCAATTTAACACTTACATGACATGCTACGATCCATTTTTTTTAGTTCAACAATTGTGGAAGTGGGAATCAGTTATTGGTGCCTTATCAATTGAGCTATGCTCAAATTAACCATGATATATCATCCCTATGGTTAACACGATAGTGATTTCTTAAATAAAAAATTAAAATTTCAAAAACCTGTAAGAAACTTTTTAAGTATAAAGACTAAATAAACACAATTTCAAAGTTCAAGAAAATGTACCAAATTTATAATTTAACTTATATGTTCTAAAAACTTATTTTTGAGTCAACAAGAGCATAACCCAACTAGCATAAAGTATATACTTTCGACCAAAATGTCATAGATTTTCCCACCCCACGTATTGTCAAAAAAAAAAAACTTATTTTTGAAATATAGTTGTTTTTATTAATTAACATTGATGAGAACACAATTAGGTGTTGGAAATTGTCTCTTTGATTTTCAATAAAATGATGCAAAAGGAGGGAAAAGACAACTTCATTAAAATGTGAACCAATACCAACATATAAGTGTAGTTCGAACAGTTATGACATTTCTACTTTTTTTAAGAGATCTTAGATTCAAATCCCTCAATCTTCATCCCACATATGATATAATATTCTAATAACGAGAGAAAACGTGAGGGACAAAGAATAGGAGTAATCCTAAATTATCTGCCATGTTTTGCCATGATATGAAGATAATATATGTAATTTTTTTAGAAAAAAAAAGGACGATCAAAGGTTAGCTTTGCAAGTTGTCTAAAAAAAGGTTAGCTTTGAAAGCAATTCAAACACCAATAACCTTATATGAGATCGTGGTATGTTGTTTTATCATCCACAAATGGCCATTCTTAATCATTTTACGATGATATCCATTCTTATTCGTTCCTTAAAATTTGTTGGATTATTATTATACATTGGGAAGCATCTCTATTTTCTGAAAAGATATCTGACTTTGTTTTTCCTTATAAAAGATATACAATACGAAGATCATTTCCTTGAAGCTTACATGTCATGGTCAAAATTAAAAGTATGACAATGATTATCTTTTGGTTAAATATCAAGTTTAGTTCTTGAACTTTCAAGATTATGTCTATTTGGTTTATGAATTTTAAAATATGTCTAATAAATTCTTAAACTTTCAATTTTGTATCCAATAGGTCTTTGAATTTTTCATTTTGTCTCTAATAGGTCCTTGTCATAATTGACTTTTTTAAAATTCATGAACTTACTAGACACAAAATTGAAGGTCCTATTAGACATAAAATTCAAATTTATATCTAATAAATCAATTTATTTTTTAAAATTTTGGATATCTCAAATACCTATTAGACACAAAATTGAAAGTTCAGGGATTTATTAAACATTCTTAAAGTTCAAGAATTTATTAGATACAAAATTGAAAGCTCGGAGACTGATTTTAGACACGTTTCAAAGTTCAATAACCAAATAAACACAGACCTAAAAGTTCAGGGACTAAACTTGTAATTTAACCTTATCTTTTTTCTTTAACTTTGTGAGTATTGAAAAACAAACAATTAAAAGCAAAGAAAAATACTTGGCTGCTCTCCGATGCATAGGAATTTTCATGCTACCCACCATTTAATTGTTAACAACGAGGAGAAAGAAAATATTTTTTTACATGTCTCTCTCTTTGCTGTGTTTTCTCTCTTTTTGTTATCAACAATTAAATGGTAGAGAGCAGAGAGATTCTTACACATCGGAGAGTAACTAAGTATTAAAAAGAAAACTTCAATATTTTAGAGATCGTATTAAATGGTGGGGAGCAGCTAAGTATTTTCTAAAGCAAACTCATAGAATTTTGCTGTTTGTTTCTTAAAAAAAATAATATTGAAAAAAAAAAACCCATTGGAATTGGAACCTATTGGTTTTTCCTTTTTTTTTCCCCTCCTAGTTGACTAATAAGATAAAGTTGGGTCTGGTTCTCCTTAACATTAGTGGGAAAGGGCATCAGCAGTAATCTCTTACTACTTGACCACGTTGACTTTCTAAGCTCATATTAAATGCAACTTTTAACAAACAATCTATGACTTCACATCTCTAAGTACTACCTGTTAGGATAAGAGATTTTAAAAATATATTTATAGTGATATGATATTTTCTATTTTCTAAGTCTATATATCGGTATGATTTTACTTTGGATTCCTACTCAAAAATATCTTTATATTATAGAAGTCTTCTCATTAACTATATGTTGAAGATCTTTTTATTTTCTAATAGGACTATAGTTGTATATATCTTCCGCCAAATCAAAATTTATAATTTTAAAAGCTTTAATTTGATTCATATAGTTTAAGCTTAATTTTACTTCAATATAGTTTTAAAAATTTTCAATTTAGTTCGTATACTCTAGTCAAATCCCACTAATTATTTTATCATAAACAATTTGTTACCATATTGATTATGAGTCACGTTTTTAAGTTACATCATAATGAGCTAAAATTTTCTATTTAACTTGCTATGTTAGCTCACTAAATTAACATTTATGATTGAGTTAAAAATTAAGCAAGTAAAAAATAGTTTAGAGATGATTTACAATATTCAACTAAATCATGATAACCTGGATATCATCCCTCCTAGAATAACGTTATCTTTCATATCATTCAACACTCAATAATAAATGAAATTTCTATAAAAAAAAAATGATAGCAAGAACATTTGAACAAATATATGCTATCTTTTTTAATACTAATTATCCACAAATTGAAGATGAAATTGAGTCAGAAGATCGAATAACATCTTTGGAAGTCATATAGCTACCAAATCTAACTCGAGCTCAAATCATAAGAACCAAATTGATAATTTGACCTATATTATTATAATGTAACAATTAGTTTGTTTATAAAGTGACATATAAAGACACAAATGTTTTGTATCCAATAATATAATAAGATGGTATCCTCATTGTAATTTCGTAAAAGCGAAGTTTGGTTATAGTGCAATGAGAAATTCAAATAAATGAATGAGCATATCAAAAGGAATTTCCACGAAAAATTAAAGTTGAATTTTTTAATCACCATTTTGCATCAGTGAAGTGACGTCGTTGCGACCATTTCGCTTAGTTTGAATGTTGACGGAGGACCGGTCCGGTTCTAAAATCTCTGTGTGTGTTTTTTCTCAAAAAAAAAGTTATTTTCTTCCCCTCACCAAACAACTTGAAATGTAAAATTTGTATTTTCAAAACTTGAAAAATCTCTCTCCACTTATTTCAATTCTTGACTTCTAATCTTTTATTTCTAATTATAAATATATAGATTAAATTATAAGTTTTTTAAGTTTGTGTCTATTTAATTTTTGAATTTTTTATTTTTGTGACTAATTGGTCCCTGATATTTTCAAAATTTTAAAAATCAACTTATCTACTAGATTAAAAAAATGATTCTACATCTAATGAGACCCCAAACTTTCAATTTCGTGTTTAGTAAATCCATAAATTTTAAAAAAATATTGAATAGGTCAAGGATCTATTAGACACAAAATTAAAAATTTAGAGACTTATTAAACATAAAATTGAAAGTTTAAGAACCTATTAAACACTTTTAAAGTTTAGAGACCTATTGACACAAATTTGTAAGTTTGAAGGATTTACTAGATAATTTTAAAATTCAGAGATTAAATAAATACAAATTTAAAAGTTAATGGACTAAACTCATAATTTAAGCAGAAATATTTGATTATTTTCCCAATTTTCGTTATTCATATTTTTTTCAATAGTTTTCTATTTTGGGAATCTTAAGAAAATAATATATTAATTGTGTGGTTGTCCATTAACGATGGTTTTCAACCAAAAGAAAGAAAATACTTTGTGGCCTTAATGGATGAATTGATTGCATCACCAAAATCGTTTATGTTATCATTGAAAAAAAAACATTTGGTATCATTAATTTTAAGTAGGTAATGGAAGACTTACTTTTTTTTTTTTTTTAAAGAATGTTGGGTGTGATTTTGAAAGAAATTGTTAATGAATAAATTTTTCTCTCTGTATTATATATATTATCTTTTTTAGCTTAAAGTAAACTCTCTTTATTTCCAAATGTATATATATATATATACTTTATAGTTCTTGATGGATATAATCAACTTTTGAATGGATCCAAGTAGTCAAATCTATAGTGGTGTGTGGGTAACTTCCCTCAGGCCTCAATTACTTTTAAGTCTTTTATATCTTAGTCCATTTGATGGTCAAGTCAATGATTGATGACGAAGAAATGATACAAGCTTAAAAATTCCATATTTTAGTGAATACCATATCAAATAACAACTTTGTTTTTCTGATAAGAATTATTAATATAAATATTATTGGTTGTTTTTTTTAATTAGTTTATTAATAAAAGTTACAATATCTTTGATTTTCTTTGAACCAATTTCATTCGTTGGTCTAGTCATCTTCACTTTCTTCTTATTGTCCTAAATTGTTTATTAATTTTTTTTTGTGACCATTGATGAATATCTTTTAATTGATTTTTTTTCAATATAGTCTTAACAACCTAGTTTATCAATTGTGAGGAGTTAATATTTGCATTGAATAAATTTTTCATTTTTTTTCCATCTTCTTACTTGATTTATCTAATGATTCTTCAAAGTTAAATAGTTCAAATCTCCGCTTTAGCTTCTCCTAAATTTCATCCTAATGTTTGAGTTAAAGTATAGTGACAACTTCCCCCATGATTACTCCAATGAATTCTCTTAACTAAAAACGCTTCCTATGAATTGTTGGCTCATCCTTCAATAAATACTCGATTGAATTCCTAGTCGTCAATCATCAAAACTCATTTAGGTAAATAAAGTTGCTCTTTATAAGCAAAGTACATGTTAGATAGGGTAATAATACAAATAACACATCAATTTTTTTTTTTTGAAGAAACATATCAGAGTTTTTAATTATTCCTTTATTCTTGCATAAATCACAAACTCGTCTAAACCATAAACATTTTGCAATAAATAAGTTCATTTATAAACTTCTAACCGAAGCCAAAGTGAGCTTAGCTTAGTAGTAATTGACATGTACCCTCAATAAAGTTAGAGGCTCGAATTCTCCACTTCAAAATGTTATTGAACTCAAAAAAAATAAAAATAAAAATAAACTTCTAACCGGAGCTACAAAATATTATGATGTGAATTACTACAAGGTACAAGCACCAAGTAAATAAAAAACAATCAAAATAGACGGAATATCGAAAACATCCAATTAATTATCACTCCAATTTATTTATATTTAAGTCAATCATTAATTATACAAATCAATGTACCACGATTATTATGATTAAAAAATCACAGCCACTAAGTCAAATCATTCATAGATTTATGAAAAGAAAAAACAATATTTATTAAAATACAGAGATTTATACAGTCCACAAAAAATTGCCCAAAAAAATTGCGTGCTACATAACCCTAAAGTCTATACCCAAACTTTGAAACTTTCAGCATATGGACAACAACGTTACCCATTAATTTATGGATATTCTAAGTGTTGCCGTTAATTATTTTTGTATTATAATATTATTATTATTATTATTTTATTCTGAGAAAGTCGTGAAGCCAAGCCAACAGGTAATTAGTCAAGTTCAACAGAGACGACATAAAACAACATGAACTCCAGCAGATTAACAAATAGCCCTTGTATTATAAATTTGCTTATTTCAAATGATGACTTGTTATACAAGTCTAGATTATTAGAAATCAACCGTCTCAATCATTTAAATATAGATTGGGCAAATTTAGAGCATGTTTAGTAGGTAATATGAATTCTATTTTATGTTTTCGGATTCAATGAGTTCAATCAATATGTGTTTGACATATGTATTTTTGAAAATTGTTTTCGGATTCTGTGATTTAAATGGTGGAAATTGTGAAAACAACATTTTTATGTCTCCAATGTATTTAGATTTTGAATTTCAGATTTTAAAATGCAGAATTATATTAAAAAAATAAAAACTTTAATAAATATAGTATTTCATGTTATAAACTCAATTCATTTTTGTTAAAGTAAATATGTATAATATAATATATTATAAATTATATGATATTATAAAATAATAATTATACGAAATTTATAACACAGAACATGTTCATAAATTAATTAATAATAGTTTATATTCAATATTTGGTAACTAGAACTAGTTTTATGGTTTATAAATATAGGTTAAAATATCATTTTGGTCCATGTACTTTGGACTTTGTTTCATTTTGGTCCCAGTACTTTTAAATGTCCAATTTTAGTCATTGTACTTTCAATAAAGCTTAAAATTGGTCCCTATAACAAGTTTGAAGTTAATTTTTATCAAAATTAGTTAAATAATAATAATAATTTTAATACAAGAAAAGACACCATGTGAACATATTTTCAAAATTTATAGAGGAAAAGTAATGGAGACTAACATTTTTTAAGAAAAATTAACCATAAACTAATAGTAGGGACCAATTTTAAGCTTTATTGAAAGTACATGAACTAAAATTGGACATTTGAAAGTACATGGATCAAAATGGAATAAAACTCAAAGTACATGGACCAAAATGTTATTTTAACCATAAATATATGATCAAACGCATTCTGAATAATTATTTAAATTAGAATCCAATTTCTAAATCTGCTAACAAACGCATATCTAAAAATATGAAAGACTAACTTAGTTCTCATTGAATCCCTTGTTTTCAAATTTCTATTTTCATATCACAAACCAAACACACCCTTCTATTCTTTAACCTTGAGCTTCATTAATTAGACGAATAAGTATAGTTCAACTGGCATAATAGCATGAACTCTCGACCAACAACTTCATTATTTTAAATTTGTTTAAAGGTTAAATATATATTTTAGTCATTAATGTATTGTTATTTTTTTAGTTTAGTCGGGTTTATTGTAAGGTTAAACACATAGACATTGAATTTCCAAGCGTTTAAAGGAGATGGAGTCCATTTTGTTTGCTTGGTGCTTTGTCTTCTTACTAATTGTTAGTCTACGACTCCACATCTCAACATGTTGTTAAATGAACATATTTTCAATTTTATGGGTAAATATGTCCAACTCATCAAACTAAAAACATGACTATTTCATCTTACAATATAAAATATATTTGAAAGTCAAATATTTAGATAGTCCAGTAGACACCATTTTCTTTTAGAGTCAAAGGTTCGAATCTCTACTCCTCATTTGTTATATTAGAAAAAATGTTAAATTATAAGTTTAGTTAATGAACTTTCTTTGTGTCTAATAGATTCATAAATTTTAAAAAATATCTAATAAGTCTTGGAACTTTAAAAATGTCATATAGATCCTTGAACTTTAAAAAGTATCTAATAAGTCCTTAAATTTTCAATTTGTGTCTAAAAGATCCCCGAACTTTGAAAATGTCAAACAAATCTCTAAACTTTCAATTTTGTGTAACATATTTAACATTTTTTTAATTAACAAATCTATTAGACATAAAATTGAATATTGTGTTTAATAGAGACTTAAACTTTCAATTTTGTATATAACATATATGTTAATTTTAAAAATTTTGAATGGGTCAACAACCTATTAGATACAAAATTGAAAGTTAAATGACTTATTAGACACAAATATAAAGTTTAGAGACTTATTAGTGATGGAGTTAATATTAAGAAAGCGGAAGCAATTTTGGATCTCGAGCACTCAAAGTACATCAATTTAATCAAACAAAAACATGCTCAAAACTGGAAAAAACCAGAAAGTATGAACACATACCTTTGTAGCTCAAATTCTCCAAATTCTTTGCAAATCTTGGATCACCAACACTACTTGGACCACCACTAGAGTCTTCCCTACTATTCTCAGCCCTTGGAATGGATTGTGGGATCCTTTGTTAAGAGAATTTTTAGAGAGAAGGAAGAGAGCTCAAGACAGTTTTTAAAAAAAAACTATCAAAGAAAAAATTCACCAAATCCTTTTGTGTTTCATTCCATTTATAGGCACTAATCAAACTTCATTAGGCTTCCTATGGAAGACAACATTTGGCTTCCTATAGAAGACAACACTTGTCTTCCTATGGAAGACAATATTTGACTTCCTATGGAAGACAATATTTGGCTTCCTATGGAAGACAACACTTGGTTGGATAGGATTAGTCAAGTTTCAATTAAATCAAAATTAATTTTAAAAAAAAAACTTGATTAATTAATTAAACCATTTAATTAATTAATTTAATATCAAATATTAATTAAATAATTAGACCAATCCCTCTCTTTTATGACCAATCGTTTGTACATGAATCCCTATTCACGTATTAAACCGAACATATATTTAAATCACATTTAAATATGTTCCTCTCTCTTCCTTGTGGTTTTAATTCATAATTAAATTATAGTACGTTAAGTATATCGCATATAATTAACGTTTACTCCCAAAACCGAATTTGAACAATTCAAATTTTTTTCTCTCAAATTATTCCAAGGCTTAGTCTGAGCTAGTAAGGGGACCTAATGGACCTACAGATCATGAGCTCCAACGATACGAGATTAACCGGCCAAATTGTTTAGTCTAGCTAATCAACATTCGTTAACCACCGGGACACTCCACTAAAGCCCAGTGGCTGCACTCTCCTCACTGTAGATATATTTATGTCCACTCGATATAACCATGATTAGTAAGTCGATCATTCACAGGTCGTTCGTAATTACAGCTGGGTCAAATAAACCGTTTTACCCCTGTAATTACTTCTTGTTCCTTAAGTCCCACTGATCCTCTAATGAACAATTGGTTTGTGGTCCAACCAACAAACCGAATCCCTCTCGGGCCAATGAGAGGGTGGGCCCTTTGTTCAAGACCTGGAGTCAGCACTTAAGGGAACAACCTCTCTACTAATCCTTAAAGCAGGTAGGAGTGAATTCCATCTCACATGACTATGTTCCCAACTATCTATCCGGTCTTATCCCCAAAATGGGAGGCTTATTGAGTCAGCGATCTCAGGCCACTCTCACCCATGCAAATCTAAGGATAATCCCGAATAAACAGGAGTTCATAGCACGCTCAGGATTAAGATCAAGTTACCTAGGTCATCGTATGAATATAGTCAGTTAAAACAGTAAACGGAGTTATAAAGTCTAACTGACTATTTCGCGGTCCGGTCTTATGCAAACTCATTGCATAGGACGCCCCCACTCGCATGTCTCTACATGAACGATTCAGAATCACATCGTTAGTACTATACAAAGTGGGCTACGTCCATAATGTCCCCAGAATAAGGTACCCAGCCTTATCCTTATACTATAGACCATTTTGGCTATTACTCGAACTTGATCCACTTTTATGTCATACATAAAGTTCAAGTATACATACTATAGCCAAGGGTTCTTAATTCATTGGATTTGGGTTATAGAATACACAATTCACTTTATTCAATAACACATTTACTGAATAAACCTCAATAACATCTTTATAGTAAAATAGAATATACATTCAGTTTACAAAACCACGAGTTTTAGGACACAAAACCCAACAATTAGTCATTCTCAAGAACCTATAATCAATAGGGACTTAAAAAAATGGTGGTAGGCCTGGAAGGTCTCCAGTCCTTGGTTCAAGACTAACCTTTTATTGAGATGCTCTCTGTATTGCTTCTCTTGTTAATATTTGTTCTTTTTGGTAAAATTTTAAGAGAGGAGAATAAAGCCGTTGATGTTTTGGTGATTTTGACCTCGTCTTCTGCGATATCTTTGGTCTGGAAAGATGTCTTTCCGGCATTTGTTCTTTCCTTCATCCTCGAGATGGAGTAACTTTATTGTTTGGTTAGTTTCTTTTATTGCATTATCTAGTTTTTTTTTTAAAAATAGCTTGAAAGTTAGAGAGACTAAATTTATAATTTAACTAATATAAAACCAAACAAAACAATATATATATGTGTGTGTATAGTCCCCTATATTAAAATAAGTATAAACAAAAAGCATGGTGGCAAAAAACAAACCATAATGTTGAATCAGTCCATGATTCTTTAGTCTAAGAATGCTGATTGAAATCACCCCCTCTTCTTCCTTCTTCCTCTATAAATTCCTTCAAAACTCACACACCTCACAGCCATCTCTTAAAGCTCTCTCTCTAACCTCAATCATTTTTCCCCATTTCAGTTCCAAATTCCAATGATACTCTCACAGCCCCCAAAGAGCAATAACAAATTAATGCACATCAAAGAATTCTTCGGCTTCTCCCACTCCTCTTCCTCCAAAACCCTCCACTCCTCTTCTTCCTTTCCCACCCCCACCCGCCGGACACCGGCGCCGGTGAGCTATGACCCTTCGGAATCGGCGGCCATGGAAGAGGCCATCACAAACTCAGAACCCATCATCACGAAATGGGACCCGGATTCTTCCGAGTTCAACAGAATCACCTTCCTCTTCCGCCACGGTCGAGCTGAATCCGAAGAGTTTTTGAACTCCGTCAATGGCCTCCGGCGAGCAATGGACTTTTTCATATCGGAAAATTCCACCTCCACCGTCCTCGTTCTCGCTCAAAAGCTGATGCAGGCCGCCATGAGACGACTCGAGAAGGAATTTTACCAGATTTTGAGTGAGAATCGCCAGAATCTCGACCCGGAATCCATCTCCAGCAGGTCCTCCGACCGGTCGACGGCCGACGGGGAAACCGGTGGGGATTCCGTCGGCGACGTCGACAGAGTCTCGGCGGAATTGAAATCGATTGCGGATTGTATGATCGATTCTGGGTATGGTAAAGAGTGCGTTAAAATCTATAAAGTAATCCGAAAATCCATCGTCGATGAAACTCTGTATCGGCTCGGAACAGAGAAGTTCAAACTTTCGAGAATTCAGAGATGGAATTGGGATTCGCTCGAGCATGTGATCAAGAATTGGATGAATTCAATCAAGATCGCTGTGAATACTCTGTTTCGAGGCGAGAAAATCCTCTGTGACGATGTTTTCTCGAGATCTGAAAGAATCAGAGAATCCTGTTTTTCCGAGATCACAAAAGATGGTGCAATCACTTTGTTTAAATTCCCGGAATTGGTCGCAAAAGGGAAGAAAGATTCCGAGAAAATCTTTCTGTTAATGGAGCTGTACGAGGCGAATTCCGACGTCTTGCCGGAAATCGAAGTCATATTCAACTCTGTTTCGACGTCAGCCATTAAAACGCAAGCTCAAACGTCGATGGCCAAACTCGCGGATTGCATCCGCGATATTCTGTGTGAATTCGAGTCGACGATTCAGAAAGATTCGTCCAAGACTCCGGCACCCGGCGGCGGAATCCACCCACTGACCCTGTTGGCGATGAACTACATCTCGTCGCTAGGAGATTATAGTGGGACCCTCTCTGACATCCTCTCCGCCGGAAACTCTCAGATTCCGGCGTCGTACATGGAAACCCAAGCCGCCGAAGACGCTCTCTCGTCGCCGGTGGCGGCGCAGCTCGGGTGGCTAATTCTAGTCCTCCTCTGCAAACTCGACACAAAAGCAGAGCTCTACAAGGACGTGTCACTCTCCTATCTCTTCCTCGCCAATAATCTGAACTTCATCGTGAAGACGGTGACGGCGACGAATCTGAGGACGGTCGTCGGCGCCGAGTGGGTGGCGAATCACAAGAGCAAGATGAAGCTGTACGCGGCGAACTACGAAGCGACAGCGTGGAAGGGAGTGATGACGGCGCTGCCGGAGAGGGGGTCGCCGGAAGTGGGGTCGCCGGAAACGGCGAAGGAGGGGTTTAGGAAGTTCAATGCGGCGTTTGAAGAGGCTTACCGGAAACAGACGTCGTGGAGAGTGGAGGACGGGAAGCTGAGAGACGAGCTGAAGATGTCGATAGCGAAGAAGGTGCTACCGATGTACAGGGAGTTTTACGAGGGGTGTGTTGAGATGGTGGGTGTAGAGAGAGGGGTTTTGAAGGGTTTTGTTGGTGGCTTTGTGAGGTTTTCGCCTGATGATTTGGGGAATTATTTTTCGGATTTGTTTCATGGGGTTTCTTCTTCTTCTTGTGGGAGTAGTTCTTCTTTGTCTTCCTTTGGGAGTGTGTAAAGACAAAATGATGAGGTGGCAACCGCGGCCGAAATAATTATTCAATGAGACTGTCACAATTGACTGTTTTCCTATATGTTATCAGTTAGATTGTGATCGTCTCATCGAATAATTTCTATGTAATAGGGTTTCCTATATGTTATCGATTAGATTGTGGTCGTCTCATCAAATAATCTATGTGGTAGGGTTTGAGTTTTCTCGAGATGGAAAAATGGTGTTTTGACACGGGTTGTCCACGCTTGAAAGTGTATAAATTTGGATTTCATGAGGTGGATATATCATATATGAATATGAATATGTTTGATTTGGATTTTTTTTTTTAAAAATAAAAAAATAAAAAAGAGGAAGTTTAGATTACAATTGGTTGTTGTTGTGATTTGGTTGATTGTAAATATAGTCTCTATGGTGTTAAAATTTTCAATTTGGTCCTTAAGATTTAGGGATTAAATTCAATTTGATCTTCATAATTTTTAAAGTTTTAATTCGGGTTTTTATAGTTTGGTTAAATCTCGTGAACCATTCTTGTCGATACGATATTGAATATATGGTTTTTTTTTAGTACAAAAATGTGGAATATGAAGATTTGAACCTCTAACCTCAAATAAGAAGGAATGAGTACATGCCAAGCTATGCTCATATTGGCATGTAGGGTGAGAGATTAAACCTTTAATCTTAAAATGTAATAAGTGACCTTTCTACTAAGTTATGTTTGGATTAGTGATGTGTTATTTATTTGCATGGCAATGAGGTTTTGTTTTCTGATTTGAGTTAGCTGCCTACATTAGGGTTTAGATTTTAGGAAAAAAGGGAAAATGTTAGTAAAAGAGAGTTCAATGATGATTTGTAAAGTTTAATTAAATCATAAAGAGTAAGTTAAAAATTTTAGAACCATATTTGCTGAATTGAAATTGAGCTCATACCAAACATGTTAAGGCTCCATTTACTTGCTATAAATCAAAATGACAAAGAATCAGAATTAAAATAAATCGAAATAGAACTGTTATATTTCATGTTGTTTACTTGAAATTGGCTAGAATCAGAATCAGCGACACAATAATGTTGTTTACTAATAATTGCTTGGAATCGGAACATGAATTAGACATAATAAATACTCAAATACAAATTTCACATTTTTAGTTAATTAAAAATATATTAATTAAATACTATGCTAACAAAAATTTTAATATAACTTTTAAACTATAGTGACCAAATTGAAACTAACTCAAATATAGAGAGCAAATTTGTAAATTAACCTAAAAATATATTTTTGAATGATTTTTATTTTAATTCTTGTCTTTTTTTATTAGTGAAATTTAAGAAATTATTATGTTACATTTACATGTTGATTTATTAAATACAATTCTTTAACTTTTAACCATGTTGTTTGGTAATCTTCCCCGCTTTAATGTGAAATATCCAATATATCATTTGGTTACAAAGAAATAAATAATAATCAACTTAAACATACCTCAATTGATTAAAGAATTATATCATTAACCAAAAAGGTTGAAGTTCGAATTCCCAACTTATATATATAATAAAATTGAAATTTTTCTCTACCATTCTTTGGGCTCTAATTTGGCCTAGCCAATCCATAAAAGACAAGTTTAGGGTTTTTTTTTTTACTTATTACATCAAAATTGTTAATCCAAGTGAATAAGATGGTTATTACATGAAGGTTCAATCCTTCCACCTCTTGTTGAACTCTAAGGAAAAAAAAGTCAAAATTGATCAATAGAATTATGTTTTTGGATTGGTGAGGAGGCATTGTTATTGTTGCTCAAAATAGTCTTCACACCATTTGAAACCATGCCCATTATTAAACAATTGACAGAAAATAACTCTAACAACTAAAATAGTTATTTTCTAAAGTTAACTAATTAAAAAGAATAAATTTAAAATTTTTGATAGACTAAACATTTATTATATAAAGGAGGAAAAAACCAACTTACACCCCTAAATTTTGGGGTTTGTATCACTTAAATCCCTAAACTAATAATTTTATAAATTAAAATCATAAACTTTTCTAAGTGAATCAATTTAGATACTCTATTAGAATTTCATTTTAAAATAGTTAATGCATAACTTTAACACGTGTATAAAACTTTATTAAATGTAAGATTTAACGGATGATCTAAATTGATTTGTCTATGAAAGTTTAAGATTTATATTAATATAATTATTAGTTTAGGATTTTAATTGATACAACTCTTAAAGTTTAGGAGTACAAATTAATTTTTTCCTAAAAGAAAATACAAAGCTTTCCAAACAATCTATAGAAGTTTTTATCTCACAAAAATCCATAATAAAGGAAAAGGATAATTTCAATTATAAACTAATTTATTTGTATGTATGTACATTTGTCAAGATGGAGATCAATTACTTCACTTCACTAATAACTTTTCAAAAGATGAATATTCGACTCTCACTCTCCTCGTTTTTTTTAGGACAGTCAATCTCCTCGTTTTAACTAAAATAATAGTTATAACTTTTTTTTTGACTCATTAAAAAAAATGTATATATAGAACCTTATATTTATTTTCAAAAAAAAAAACCTTATATTCAATGTGTATAATGTATTGATTGAAACTTTTTGTTTTTTTTTGTTTTTTTGAGTTCAGATTGAACTTTCTAAATCATTGAATTTTGTGGATTATCCCGTTTTCCAAACTATTAATTTTTTTTTGGATGTATATTTTTTCAGTCAAATTTAAATTTAAATGATATAAACAAAGTAAAAGGAAAATTTATTTTTCTAATCCAATAGACTTAAGAGGTAGATAATTTTTTTTTAACATTAATAAAAAAGTATAATATATTAACTACCAAGTCGTATTGAAAGAAAAAATAGCGACAGAAACAAAATTGAAAAAGATCTAAATCTTGTTGGGACTCTTTTATTTTGGTCGGTGTAATTTCAAATCTTCTATCTTAATTTCTATACTTTTAAGAAAATGACCATTTTGACATTCCATTTATATTAGTCTATTTCTTTTAACCACAATTTCAAGTAATTCTACTCTAAAGGAGGCTTGTTTGAATTGCTGGTGAAGAAAAATGTTTTTCAAAAATGCATTTTTTTTTAAAACATTTTTTTTTTTTATAAAAAGGGTTTAGAATTAAAGCACTCATGTTTGATTACATTTTCTAAAAGGTATTTTTATACTCAAGTTTGATTGGTTTCTCACTCAAAATGTTTTTACTGATGTCAAATTACCATAAAAGACGACTATTAAACACTATGAACTAATAAATTCAAATTTGTATTTGAAATACTATGACCGGCCGACCATCACCCGACCATAGCCAGAGGGGTCGTTGAAAATGGTCGCCAGTGATGAACGACAATAGTATGAGGGTATTTTGGTCATTTTCATATATCATGAAAATTTGGGAGAAAATATAAATTAAACACTTAGGCCACGTTTGATAACCATTTGGTTTTTGGTTTTTGGTTTTTGAAAATTAAGCCTATAAATACTACTCACACTTATGGTTTTACTTGTTTTGTCATCTACTTTTTGCCTATGTTTTCAAAAATCATGCCATGTTTTGAAAACTAAAAAAAATAGTTTTCAAAAACTTGTTTTTGTTTTTAGAATTGGGCTAAGAATTCAAATACTTCATTGAGGGAGATGAAAACCATTGTAGAGAAATTTAGGGAAAACAAGTTTAATTTTCAAAAACCAAAAACCAAAAACTAAATGGTTATCAAACGGGACCTTAAAAACTCCTTTTTCTAAAAGTCTATTTCAAGTGTTTTACTCAAAATAGCTTATTTCTCAAATTCATTTTTAAAAAAATAATTTTGAGTGGTTGCCAAACACTACAATTTTTATTAAAATAATTTTTTTTTTCAAAATTAAACACTTTAAAAGTTAAACCAAACCAACCCTGAATAAGTTTGATAACTTTGTATTCGTTTTATTTTTTTTATTCTTATTCCTATTCGTGATAGAATTTTGTAAATAAAAGACCAAAACACATTTTATTTTAAGTGTGGAGACTAAAATTATCATTTTGGGAGTGCATTGTTTAAAAAGAACAAAAACTGCCAACTTAAACATATGTTAATTGATTAAGTGTATTCAACTAAAAAAGTCAGAGATTTGAAAGATTTAATTTCCCAATTAATGTATGTTTGGTAGGTAATATGGATTCATTGAGTTTAATGAATATGCATTTGGCATATGTATTTTTTTCATTGTATCCAGATTTTGAATTTAAATTTAAAAATACATAATTATATTTAAAAAAAAATTTAAAACTTTAATAAATATAATATTTTATATTATAAACTCAATTTATTTTTATTAAATTAAAATATGTATAATATAATATATTATAAATTATATAATAAAATAATAACTATACAAAATTTATAACAAAAAAAAACATGTTCATAAATTAATTAACAATAATTTATATTCAACTTAATATGTAATTTTGCAACTATGATCTATAAATATATTATAAAATATATCTTAAAAAATTGTTTAAATTAAAATTTAATTTAAAAATCTGCTATCAAATACATGAAATAGACATTGATTTTACTTGAATGTCTTGTTTTCAAAATCTTATTTTTTTATTACCTAACAGACGGTAACAAACGAAAATGGAAAAAAAAAAACGCCAAAGAAATGAAAATGATCCTTTTCAAAAAATGAAAAAAAAAAAAAAAAAAAAAAGGGATTCATTCATCCCCCGCCGGAAGTCTGGTACTCACCCGCCACATCCGCCGAAGCTTTCCTTATTCATCGAGCAGCTCACCGGAGCCACCTCGGTCGGAAAGCGACGGCGTTGACCTAGGCTCCGCCCAATTTCAATATCAAAAGGGTCGCCTTCCGTCTTCCGTCTGCCACATCACGAAAGTCAAAAGTCAGAAACACACCCGTCGCCATGGGAGAACCTCGATTTTCAGCAATCATTTTCCATCAATCTTAGCATCTCATCATCACCGTCTTTGCCCCAACCACCAAGGGGCCCACCATCTCTCTCAGACTCTTCTCCTTTCTGCAAAACCCTAAAATCCTACGTGCCGCCATCTCACCATGACGCGTCAAATCCCCATAGCACTAAAATTTCAGCGCCCTTTCAGATGGAAATGGAAGAGGATCTGTTTTCCTTATCTACGATCAGAGAAGAGAATTGCCCTAAGGAGGGCAATCGAATCAATATCCTAATCGATTCTTCAATGGAATCGCAATGAGGTTTTCTTTCCATGAACAATTAGAAACAGGCATGTTCTCTTAATTGGAGCAGTGGTGAGAATGCTGATCATATACTCATGTCATTAATTGCATATTTAAATTGAGAATGGTTACTGATTCATTGATTCTTATCCATGAAATACCTTCTTTTTTTTTTCCTTGTGATTTTCGTAATTGTGATGTGATCTCTCATAAGCAGAGCAGTCTGTGTTTTATTCTCATTCACTAAGGTTGTAATTAATGGCTTCCCTTTGTTTCATGATTGCTGCCAGTTACCATATTGAATCTACCACAGCTATTATCTATGTTATTGATTAGTAACTTTGTAAAATTCAAAATACTCATTTTCCCACTCTCTCTATCTACTTCTTTAGCCTTCCCTTCAAGAGCATATATAATCATAATTTGAAATGTTTTTTTCCCCTCAGCTAATGTATTCATCCTAATGGGACAAAATTATTCAATGAGACCGCCTCTCAATAACCATGTGATGTGCATTAAAAATCTGCATGCCCTTAATAACCACTATATACAAATTCGAAGTATTTTTGTAGTTTCCCTCTCATACATCCAACGGTACAAAACTGTCTACTACATTGTGGCAGCCCGACTCCTACTCGAATAATATCTCCCTAATGGGACATGGGTTATTCAGTTACCAACTAGCCAAAAACAGACAGAGAGAGACAAAGTTGCAGGTCATGTTTCCTAATGAAACAACAATTCTCTAGCATCCTCCTCTACAATGTAATAATTAAAGTGAAATTTATTACTTGTGTTTTAAGCTTCTGAAAACCAATGGTTAGTTTTTCTAAGTGGAGCATATTCTAGACTAAATAATACGTTTTCTTGTACTATTAGGAGTATATATCATATTTTAACTGTATGAGGTGGGTTGGTTGGTTACTGTTAGTCTATAGGGTCTTTTATTGGCCCATCAAAATTAATGGCACTTTTGATCTACCAAACTGTATTTACAGGCTGGAATTCTCATCCCTTTGTGAGCAAAGTAAATTACATGGCTGTCTTAGTTGGTACAGAACTTGAATATATGTACACTCCATAGAATGACAGGAACCAACTGAAACTTGATCTCCTCACTCTCACTCTGGCCATGGAGATTTTCATGGTAATATGTTTACTGTCTCTTTTCTATGCTTTCTTCTGCATTTGGAAGTTGATTCTGCAAAGGAGAGACCAGTGCTGCTATTTGTTGGGGTATGAGTGCTATAAAGCTACTGAAGACAGGAAGCTGGGCATGGAAGCCTGTGTAAATATCATCTTGAGGAACAAGAATCTGGGGCTTGAAGAGTACCGATACCTACTCAAAAGCATGGTCAATTCGGGATTAGGTGGAGAAACCTATGGCCCGAGAAACATAATTGCAGCCAGAGAAGAAAGCCCTTCTCTATCAGATGCTATTTCGGAGATGGATGATGTGTTCTCGAGCGCACTTGACAAACTCTTTGCCAAGACGGGAGTTTCTCCATCTGACATTGATATACTTGTTGTGAATGTGTCTTTGTTCTCCCCGGCGCCCTCGTTGACCGCTCGAATAATAAACCGTTACAAGATGAAGGAAGACATCAAGGCCTTCAACCTCTCTGGGATGGGTTGCAGTGCAAGTATTGTTGCTATTGATCTTGTGAAACACTTGTTCAAGACAAACAGGAATGCTTATGCTGTTGTTGTTAGTACAGAATCCATAGGGCCAAACTGGTATAGTGGGAAGGAACAGCCTATGATGCTCACGAATTGTTTGTACCGCTCAGGAGGCTGTTCGATGCTCTTCACAAACAAGGAAGCTTTGAAGCATTCTGCTTTGCTGAAACTTAAATGCATTCTTCGAACGCATCTGGGATCAAGCAACGAAGCATATGGATGTTCCATTCAAGTGGAAGACGACCATGGTCACCGAGGTTTTCGTCTCACCAAACACATAAAGGCTGTTGCAACTCAAGCTCTGACCATCAACCTTCAAACTCTACTGCCTAGAATTTTACCATTGAGGGAACTACTTCGTTATGCCATCCTAACTCATCCTTTTTACAAAATCATCGACGGCAACATTGAAGCGAAGAAAGTACGCTTGAATCTCAAGACTGGAGTCAACCACTTTGGGATACCGCCAACTGAAAGGGCAGTCATTGATGGGCTCGGCAAGAGCTTAGGCCTGAGTGATTATGACCTAGAGCCTGCAAGAATGGCACTCCATAGATTTGGTAACACATCCACTGGTGGCCTATGGTATGTTTTGGGCTACATGGAAGCCAAAAAAAGGCTCAAAAAGGGTGACAAGATTCTGATGATAAGCTTTGGAGCAGGCTATGAATGCAACAGCTGTGTGTGGGAGGTTATGAGCAACTTGGATGATGAAAATGTCTGGAAAGACTGCATCCACAGCTACCCTGCAAAACACACCGTGAATCCTCTTGCAGAGAAAAGCAGTTGGCTCAATGACGAGCGTCTATCGTTCGTTAAGCTTGACGACTTAAAACACAATATACAGCAACAAATTCTTTGAAAAAAGGTCTGTTTTTTCTCTGCATCTCTGTTTCTCCGTTTCTGGTTTGACAGGTATTGTAACTTCACTACATGCTTTGCTTGTAAAAGCTTGGTTGTTTTTGTTGCTTCTTTATTTTCTTTGGTGATGAAAAAATGCTAGAAATGGCAATCACATGGCGTTTTCCTGCAGCTCCCAACTTCTTTACAATGCTTAAACTTTTGTGAACTTCTTCCATCATGTTTAAGTCAGTCCTTCAGAGAAATCAAAAATCTATTTTTACTTAAATTCCACTCTATTTGTATCAAGTTGATTATCTATGTAAAAACATTTCGATTTAGTTAACAATATGTGCACTTTGGGTTTAATATTATATCGATGGATTCTAGAAAATTGAATAACCTATTAGCAATGATTCAGTAATTGTTTATAGTTATATATATTTGTAAAGAATTGAAACTTTTGTTGTTTTTTGTTATTATGGTGTTGAATTATGGTGTGTTATAATTTCTCCTACTCTAAAAATGCACTGTGTGAGAGTGCATTAAATTTTGTAGTTGGTGAATTCTGTATTATATGCCATAATGGCATAATGTCTTCAAATTTTTTTGAGCCCCAAAATCGTTGGAGTGTCTAGTTAAACATTTTCTTATAAGTCGAAGGTTTGAATATCCACACGATACTTTTTAAGAAAGAAAAAAAAAACGTAATATGTGGAGAGAGCTATCACAACTTCATTGTGGTTTAGGTCGAAGGTTTAAACATCCAAGCTATACTTTTTAAGAAAGAAAAAGAATTGTAGCATGTGGAGAGACCTATTACAATTTTATCAAAACTTCATTGTGCTTTAGATCAAAGGTTTGAATATCCAAGCTATACTTTTTAAGAAAGAAAAAAAAAATCGTAACATGTGGAGATAGCTATCACAATGTCATTATAGTTTAGGTTGAATGTTTGAGAATATCCACAATGTACTTTTTAAGAAAGAAAAACAAAGATAACATGTGGTGAGAGCTACAATTTCATTGTGGTTTAGGTCGGAGGTTTAAATATCCACACTATACTTCTTAAGGAAAAAAAAAAAAGATCGTAATATGTAGAGATAGCTATTAGGGGTGTTCACGGTTCGGTTCGGTCCGGTTTTGGACAGAACCATGGACCGAACCGAACAGGTCGGTTTTGAAGATGTCTAAACCGACCAAAACCGAAGGTAGTTCGGTTCGGTTTTTTTTTTTTTTTTTTTTTTTTTAAACCCAGCCATTTTTCCACCTAAAAGTTGCAGCTTATAAAAACAAAATTAGGGTTTGTTATTTATAAAAACAAAATTGAATAAATGAATTAGGATATGGCTGTGGGCCTATGGGCTTTTCACATGAAAGAAAAATTCTGGGCTTGGGCTTAATATTGGGCTGCTGGGATTGAAATCAACATTACTAATTTCTAAATATATAAAATGTATAATAATAATAATTACTAAAATCGGTTCGGTTCGGTTTTTTCAGGTCCTGAACCGAGAACCGAACCGAATTACCTCGGTTTCCTAAAGATATGAACCGGAAAACAAATTTTAAAAATAAAAACCGAACCGAACCAGTCGGTTCGGTTCGGTTTGTCGGTTTTTTCGGTTTTGTGCACACCCCTAATAGCTATTACAATTGTGGTTTAGGTTAAAAGTTTGAATATCTAGTAGAGAGTCATTATAGCTTCACTGTGGTTTTACACCAACTACTTTGTTCCTCACAAATTATTTATGGACAAAAGGTCAAAGCTTCCTGTGTGGTCTTATCTTTTTAAGACAAATGAAATTAAGGAGAGAGAGAATGAATACAAACTATACAAAATTTTGCTTTTATCCATTAAAGGTAAGGGCCTATTTAAAATAATTTCTATTTAAAACAACTTCTAGTTTAAGCACTTTTTAAAAAATATATATTTTTATATCTTACATTTTCTAAAAGTACTTTAAATAACAAATTTCTTTAATTGCAGTGTATTGAAAAGTGATTCTATCAATTACAAAGTCATTTAAAGTCATTTTTGTAAAATCTATCTCTCGAATTTTTTCTTAAAAATAGATTTTAAATTAATCTAAATTTTTTTAAAGTGTTTTTTATTATTAAGATTATCTTTAAAAAAAACATTTTTATTATCTAAAATTATTGAAGAAAGTTATACTACACACATCTTAAATTATTTTTTTTTTCAAAGAAGCTTATAAAAAAAAAATATTTTGCTTAAAAAAGCATTTTTTTTCAAAAGTTATTCCAAATCTTCATAAGAGAAATTAAAGATGAGATTTAATATTTTTTCCTCTAAAAATATATATATATAACAATGTGTTGACATAACATTTTAAAAACATTACAACCTGATAAATGATACATAGTTATAATTATAAGGCAAATAGAAAGCAGAATATAGAGTCACACTCAGAATATAAATACAAAGTGTTGGGTTGGAGCTTATTCTTAACACTTTCACCAACTTTTCATCCCCAAAGCCTTTACACTTGGACCTCCTTTCCTTTTCTTTCTGATGCAAAACAATAAATTCCTCATTAAGGAAACCACCTAAAATCTCTTTTTTTTTTTAAAAAAAAGAAAAGAAAATGTTTATTCTATTTTGGTCTATCAATTTTTAAGTTTATTCTAAGTTTAAATACTATTTTGGTCTCTATACTTTTAACTTTGGTTTATTTTGGTCCCAGTACATTAGACATTTTCATTTTATCTCACTTCTTTCGATGGTAATTTTAGCATGAAACCTTACTTACTAAGGCCCCGTTTGATAACCATTTGGTTTTTAGTTTTTGGTTTTTTTTAAAATTAAGCTTATAAATACTACTTATAGTTATAGATTTTTTTACTTTGTTATTTACTTTTTACATATGTTTTCAAAAACCAAGCCAAGTTTTGAAAACTTAAAAAAGTAGTTTCAAAATTTTGTTTTTGTTTTTGGAATTTGGCTAAGAATTCAAATTGTTTTTTTTAAGAAGAGATGAAACTCATTGTAGAGAAATGATGAGAAAACAAGTACAATTTTCAAAAATCAAAAACTACAAAAACCAAATGGTTATCAAACGTTGCTTAAATTTCTTGAAATGTAGCCATAAATTTGTATTAAAGGATAGTGAAACACAAATCTTAGAGAATTCTTGAATTGAAACTTTATTGAATAATGCCTCAAATACAACATAGGGACCCCAATTTAAAGGCTACAAACCAACCTTTTGACAACAACCAAAAATTAATAACAGCCATGGAATTAAACCAATTACAGCAGTAAACCCAAAACTACAAATACAGTCTACAGTAACAAGATTGAATGGAAAAATAGGCATGACACTCCAACGAATGATTTCCATTGTGTATAAAATTTATGTTTCAATTTTACAAATAGGGACTAAATTGGTTACTTTTTAAAAGTACCGGGACCAAAACAAAAGTTTTAAGAGCACAAGGATTAAATTGAATAAAAGTTGAAAGTGCAAGGGCCAAAATGAACGTTTGAAAAGTACAGTGACCAAAATGAATCAAAACAAAAAATATAGAGACAAATATAGTATTTAAGCCTTTATCTATTTTCGTCATTAAACTTTCAAAATATCTATTTTAGTTCTTAAACCTTAGAGCAGTAACTATTTTAGGCTATAAAATTTCAAAATATCTATTACAGTTCTTGATTTTTTTTTTTTTTAAAAATTTGATTATTTTGGTCCTGACAAATTTTTTTTTTTTATTATTTTGGTCCTGACAAATTTTGTCTTTCAACATTTGCCAACTCAAGTCAATACCAGGGTATTAAATTTTTGTCGACATGTCGACATTTTCATCGAAATTTCCACATGTCCATGGGTTCGACATCGACATAAGGGGAGAATCGACATTTCCACTATACCGTACAAAATTGACGAAATATTAAAAAAAATATCAAGAACATGTAACTTAATGTAAATATAATAATGTAACAAGTATTTTAACTCATTTAAAAAGTGTAAAATGTTCATTTATTAATTTAAATATTTTTTTTTGAATTTTTTGTTTTTAAAATTTTTTCAGAAATATCCATCGACATCGACATTTTATCGATATTTCCATCGACATTTCCATAAAATTGAGACTTCGACATTTCCGTCGACATTGACATGTTAAACCTTAGTCAATACCTGCATCCACCAACTTATGTGACTTTAATCAATGTCCAAATTAGTATGTTAATTATATATTTTTGAAGCTACGTTATCCATTTATTATAATAAAAATATCGTAAGGACTAAAATAATAATTATTATTTTTAAGCTTTAAGAACTAAAATAGATCATTTAAAAATTCACGAACTAAAATGGAATAAACTTAGAAGTTTAGAGAAACAAAATAGAACCTAAACTAAAAAAAAACCTAAATTCTCTGGGTTTGCTGCTGCATCTTATCACTTTCATATCCATTGCCTTTCCAAACCCTAACAAGTTTACTTTAACCAAAAAGGTTTTTCATTCCTCAATTATTAGTTTCATTTTCAAAGCAGTCTTTATTCTTTGTCTTGTCTTTTTTTTTTTTTTTCTCTTTTTAAATTTAACATCAAGAGTGAGAAATCGAATATTTGACCTACACTTAAGAAAGCAAGTAAATTACACAACTTGTAACCCATTAAAAGAAGCTTCTAGATGCTAAACAAGTCACCTTACATCTCTCACTTTCATAAATTCCATGAAGTTCTTGAGGGAGATCTTTAATCCAAATCTGAGAAGAGCGCCTCTTCAACAATCTCTGAGCTACACTATGGGCTAGATCGTTTCCTCTCCTGCAACAATAGCGAAAACTACATCTTCGAAAATGGTAAGCTTTCACAAGAGCTTCACAATTAAACTATACTTAAGTCGGTTCTTTTAGTTCCTTTTTCATATGTTGGTTGTGGAGTAACATTTTTATTTTTGTTTTTCATTATTGTTAATAAACATAAGTATGTTTTTTTAAATTCAACAACGGAGTGGGAGGATTCTAACTTCTGACATCTTGATCGAGTGAGTATGTCTTAACCAATTGAGTTACGCTCAGATTGGCAATAAACATAAATATGTTAAAAGAACCAATTTTAATTCATTGTTCTTTCTGTTACTTAGACATTTATTTATTTTTTATTTTAAAAATTGAAAATTTCCCTTGGAAGTATTTTATTCTTTTAAAAAATAAACATTTGAATTTATTAATGCTATTTTGATTGTTTTTGAAAAGTGAAATTACAAGTTTAGTCCTTGAACTTTTAAACTTGTTTCTAAGAGGTTCTTGGACTTTAAAAAGTTTCTAATAGTTCCTTGAACTTTCAATTTTGTGTTTAATAAGTCCTTGAACTTTACAAATGTCTAATAGGTTTATGAACTTTCAATTTTGTGTCTACATATTCAAAATTTTTAAAAATTAACTAATCTACTAGATACAAATTGAATTTTATGTCTAATAGGACTTTAAACTTTTAATTTTGTATCTAGTAGGTTCATGAATTTTAAAAAAAATATTGAATAGATCAATGGACACAAAATTAATAATTCAGGAACTTATTAGATACAAAATTGAAAGTTTAAAGACTTATTAGACACATTTTTAGATTCAATGATTTATTGGACACAAAATTGAAAGTTTAGGCCTCGTTTGATAACCATGGTTTTTGGTTTTTAGTTTTTTTTTTTTTTTTTTTTTTTAAATTAAGCCTATAAATACTACTTCCACATATGTGTTTTCTTGTTTTGTTATCTACTTTTTAAGTATGCTTTCAAAAACCAAGCCAAGTTTTTAAAACTAAAAAAAGTGGTTTTCAAAAACTTGTTTTTGTTTTTGGAATTTGACTAAGACTTCATATGTTTAAGAAAGATAAAACTCAAGATAAAGAATTGATGAGAAAACAAGTATAATTTTCAAAAAATCAAATGGTTATCAAACGAAGTCTTAAAAACCTATTAGACACTTTTTAAAGTTCAAGGACCAAATAGACACAAACTTAAAAGTTTATGGACTAAACTTATAATTTAACCTTTTTGAAATTATATACATCCAAAGCCAAAATGATAAAACAGTGATTAAAAGGCTAAAACTATTTGCATTATTTTTTTTTTTTGGAAAACTTTACACAATAGACACAATATATAATTATTTCATCTCTAAAGTCTTCAAGGTTTCATTTCAATTTTACCTCTAAAATATTAATTTTCTTTCAATAAAATCCTTACTATTAAACATCATGACATAACATATTGATGTGATGATTTGAAAAACTATTTTTTTATATGAGTTGGCACAATAAATTATAAATTAGACCTTTTGTGGTAGGACTAAATAAAGTAAATCAACCTATTTTATAAACCTACCAAAGTTCATCATAAACCAAATTCAAGTCTTATTAATAAACCAACCAAATTTGATTAATTAAACAGATAGAAAAGTAAATCATTCTTCCTAGAACTATTAAGTGAGGAAAATAAAACATTCTTCCAACAAAGACACATAGATACTTATTAGACCCAAAAAAAAAAAAAAAAAAAAACAGAAACAAGTGGTGCTAAAAAATTAATACCATATGGTCCCAAACCTAATTTATTTTATGCTTTCCTCTATCAAATAAACTTTTCCTTTTTGGTAGCTTTGTTGTGACTAACTCTCTAATCTAAAGATTTTTTTGTGAGCCACCATCTTGATTAATTTTTATTTGCCTCACATTATGTTTGTGGTCAATGATGGTGGTTGAGATGTTAACCATCAAATTGCAACATGGAAGTAACTCAACATATCAACTCAATTCTATATATATCAAAGGTTTTTTTAGTTCTATAAATTGGCAAGATATTTGAACTTTCAACTTTGAGGAAGAGGTAAGTAATGTTTTGACCAGTCGATGTATGTTCATGTCAGTTATATATATCAAATGTATGATGATACTAGCATAGTGTAATTTTCATCTATGAAGTAGGTTAGGTCCTAGAATTGAAACGTCATTTGACATTTATTAGTATTATTGAATTGGTCCAACCTAAAAATTAGGATGTATTCAAGTTTGAGTCATGTCTAGGTTTGGTGGGCAATGAGTCTAAACTATTGTTTGGGCTCAAGGCATTTAACGTACTTTGACATTGAATTGGTCTAGTAGAAAAAAGAGCATGTGTTCAAATTTGAGTTAGTATCTATGTTTACACAGTTGTAATGAAAAAGGGACAAAAGTACAATAAATTGTAAAAATGGCTACCTAATTTTTTTTTGGCAAGATTCTGCACTTTTCATTTTCCATTTTTACCCTTTCAGATTCATTCAAATCCTATCCAACTTCATTTTAGATTTTTTAATACTTTCATTTTCATTTTGAAATCTTAGGCCCTAAATTTGAGCAATGAATTCTCAACCTATCAAAATTCCATACGATGGCATATAAAAAAAACCACTAGAATGGCTTTAAAATTGGTCTTGTGTCTGTTTGAAATAATTTTACTTTATCACAACTTGTGGATGCATTATGTCAAGGTTTGATGGACAATTGAGTTAAAGTACTATTTGGACTTAGGTTGCGTTAGTCTAATCTTCAATAGTCATGTCGTATTATTTGCTCAACCTTTGATATCTAAGACATGGATATCATATTTCATCCATAGTGTTCGAGTTTTCTTCTTCCATATTTTCCATTCTTTCAAGTTGGTTCAAGAGGATTTCTTAATTTGGTGAATAGTGGTTACATGCTATTAAGGGGATGGGGAATGGGTCTCCATCCCTAAAAGTATAATGAGAAAAATATATTCTGCAAGGAAAAGTGACACAAGGGTTGAATCAACATTCCATCATATAAAAAAAATCGATGAAATTTAAAAGAAAATCAACAAATTATTAATAATAAGAGCTCTTAACTTATTTTAAAATGGTGAAATACCTATTTGTTAAATTAAATATTTTTTAACGAATGTCTTGATTTTAATAAATTTTTTTAAAAAAATGACCATGGTATTGCCATTTTATTGATATTTTCATCAATATTTCCATAAAATTGAGACCTCGATATATCTATCTATGTCAACATTTAAAATTTTGGTTACATGGTTATCCCTTATTTAAAGCCTACCTCTAATCTAGACGGAGTCAAAGACAATACCATCCAAACAATTTATGTAGCTAGCTAGAGTCAGCAACTTTACCAACTAGATTGAGATCATCTTTGTTGCTAGTGATAGACAATATCAATGATTTTCCTAAATTTGCTATCCTTTCTTTCCATGTGTATAATGTTATTCACAACACATACAAAAACATCTTGTAAATTTGCAATAGGCTTGTTTCTTTCTTGGACAGGTTACAACAAGTTGTCAACATGGCTAGTAATTAGAAGATCAAGAGAACAATATCACCTCATCTCCAACTACGGCATAATAATCGAAAGGAAAAATTACATAAACTATGCTTGAACTATATATAATAATTGTTTTAATTTCACCCACAAACTTTTAATTGTAAAAATTAAAGAAAAAGAAAGAAAATTTGTTTCTTTTAAAATTGTTACTAGTTAAACAAAATTTATTAACACAGAATCGTGGAATTCATTTGTTGTTCTTCATCTCCTTTGACAAATTTCCAAAGGCAAGGTTCTTATTTCTTCTTCATTAGATAAAATCTAGATCATTATCGAGTAAACAAAATTAATCTTCTTCTATTTTACTTCTTTCTAGAATCCAAACGCGGACACCACACACAAATGAACTTGCCCTAGATATGGCAAAAGGGAAGAAGATAAAATAAAAATAAAAAGTTGGGAGTTTGAAGAAAATCTTTGTTTGGTCGCTTTTGTATCTAAGCGAAGAGGAATAAAATCTTGATTTAGATTTTTAAAATCTCTCAACCTTTTTTATTATTAATTGTTTCTTTTTTTAATATCTATGAATGTCTCGAGAGGTTGGATTTTCACATGACAACCATCTCATCTTACTACATTTAGTTATCAAGGTATTATTAATTCCGCACCATGTTTCTATTTGGCTATTTAACATCCCCAATTCCACCCTGATTTCTTTATTTTTTTAATATATCTATATAATAAACCAAAAATTTAAAGTTTAATGAAATATCATTTTATTTTTCTAATGAAATTAAAAAAAATTCTCTTTAAATGAAAATTTCTCATTAGGAATTACAATTTAAATATAAAAAAAATTCAAACAAATTATTTTATTTAATCAAAATTAAATTTAAAAAAATAATAATTCCCTAAAGAAACCAACCAAATCCCCCACGGAATCCCCAATCCTACCGCCCCATAAACATCCGTAACTATCGGTTAGTTAGTTTTACCTATTGATATAGTTCAAGGGTATAATTAACGTAACTAAAAGTTTGTAAGTGCAATTGGTTTATACAATTTACCCTAATGAAGGTAAAGCATATCAGACAAGTGCGCAGTTATGAGAGTTAAGACGAATGTTTTCACCGTTGTAACCAGAGAAACTCCATCTGATTACTTGATGATTAAAGCATGATTCAAGAATTTTTATCAATCTATCACCCATCTTCTAATCCAACATATTTGGACTATGCTTCGGCTTTAATTAATGAATTCTCACTTGATATTGCAGATTTAAAGCTTGATATATCAATATCTCAATCCAGATAAAGCCCCCGCGCACACACAACACAGATGTGTTTTAAGATCAGATCACATTCATCTTGCCAGAAAATTTGTGCTGCCTAAAGTCATTAACCAAAACCATTTCATTATAACTCGGGAAACGCTAACGTATTACATGGAAAAGGAGAGACTTAAAAGTTCACAGATCTAACAAAATAAGATTGAAAATAGACACTCAAGTCTGAATAATAACGTTATAGATAAATCAAAAGCCAAATGAGTAAAAGATGCATGATACCAAGGATGATCAATCAATTCGCTCTAAGCTTACACCTTAATGGCATACTTCCTCAATGGGTAGTACATCTCTTTCTTCTTCTGTCGCTCAGTCTTTAGAGATGCCTGTAAAACACATTACAGGAATGTTGAATTAGAAAGAGGAAGAAAGCCAGTCTACACTGCTTACTTTATTTCAATACAACAAAATCAGGATTATGATCACTCCAAATATTCATTGCTGATAATGAAGTGAGCCATGAAGTACATCTCAAATATATACATTCGTAAATGAGGGTTTTGTAAATAAATACTAAGACATGGCACATAGCTACAAGACTTCAAATTCTAGGAAGCATCATTCTGATTGCTAACGGTTCTTCCAGCACCATTTTGTTCAATAGTTGTTCTTTTCTAAAAAAAGAAGCATCTCTCAAATATTAAAATTGCCATGGTTCAACAATCTCAGACTGATAAAGCAAAGCAAAGTTAATTAAATGGCCAATGTGGTAAATCAATTTGCACATACTAGACACACGAAGCTTCAATGGAAATATTACATTAACACTATCATACCACAAAACAGAATCCTTAACCATTCAATATAGAAAGTTCATAGATTATCCAAATATTCAGCAGAAATTCAAGCACAGAGATAAATACAACAGCGGCAGAAGGAATATATATATGTATATATATGAAAATGTAATTTCCAATGAAGAAAGCCCATACTTGGTGCTTGGTGAGCCTTCTACGAATGGCCCTGGTCTTCTTGGGGCGCAAATCAAGAGGCAAAAGCTTCTTCTTCTTGTAAGCTTCCCTAAGAGCAGCCTTCTGTTTCTGAGAAATCACTGTCAACACCTGAGCAATTGACAACCTCACAACCTTACTGCAGTCAAGAACCACCAAAACAAACCTCATAAACATCACAACAAAAAACCCAAACACAATACAGAAAACCAATCAAAATACATACAAATCACAAAAAAAAAAAAAAAAAAGGTACATTTTGGAGAGCTTGTTGGGAGCACCACCAGTGACCTTAGCGACACGGAGAAGAGAAAGCTCCGCCTTAAGGTCCTTAAGCTGGGTCAAAAGATCCGCCTTCGACTTCTGTCTAAGCTCGTGAACCTTAATTCTCGCTGCGCTCAATCAAGAAATCCATTGACAGAAATTAAGAAAACGAAGAGGAAGGAGAAACAAAATCAACCTCAATCGATGAATGTTCATAGGCAACAAAGAAATTCATAAGAAAAATGTTCAGTTAAGCAAAATTCGTAAGATTTTACCCATTAGATTCAAGTAAGCAGAGACCGGCTGTTGTGTGTTTGGGATTCGGCGGAGGTCTGCAACTTGCAAAACCCTAGGTTGAAGAAACTGAAGAAGACCCAACCTATTTAAGACCGTACTTTCCTCTCTCAATTGGGTGGGCTGTTTCTCGATCTGGATTGGGCTTTTTCTGATTGGCCCACTAAGAGTATTTGATATGGATTGGGCTTTAATGTTTGACCCACTACAACTTTTAAATTTGTAAATTAATAACTGGCATAAAGCATAAAGCATGAACTCTTGACCAAAAAATCAGATGTTCGAATCCCCCACTCCACATATTCTCAAACACATATATATATATTATTAATCTTGTTAAGTTTGAAATTTAGTCTTAATAATTAATCTTTTTTTTGAGACACTTAATAATTAATCTTTTTTTTTAATTTTTTGTTAGTGAATAATTTAGACCTCATTTAATAACCACTTGATTTTTAGTTTCTGAAAATTAAGTCTATAAATACTACTTTCACTATTTCTTTGTTTTGATATCTACTTTTTCCTATGTTTTCAAAAATCAAGCCAAGTTTTGAAATTTTAAAAAAAAAATAATTTTTAAAAATATGTTAATATCCATGTTGAAGATCCTCAATAGATTACAATTTTTTTTAAATAATAATAGATTACAAAAATAGTGATACCGATAAAAAAAATAATAGTGATAAAAAAAAATATTAAACTATTAATAGTGATAAATACAATATTAAAATTCCAACCAAAGCATAGGTTAACACATATGTCTCGACCAAAAAATATACCTATGATCTTTACTATTTGTTTAAAATATACACATATTCTTTTATAATTTGTATTATTATCTTTGACCTTTCATACACATTTCAAAATTACCCTAAAATAGAAAAACCGTTAGAATGTTAGAAGAAAAGTCGACATGTCTAAATGTTATTTTTTCAAACTTAATCTAAGCAAACGTCCTAGGCACCACCACGTTGTTGCAAGTCACCGCTATTTCGATTTTCCATCCAACATTCTTGTTGATTTCTATTTCAAGGATAGTTTTGAAATGTTTAAGAAATGTCAAGAGTAATATTGTAACTTTTAAAATAATATGAGTATTTTTAAAATAAAGGACAAAGTTCAAAGGTATATTTTATAATTTAGCCTAGTTATATCAATATCATAGTGGGATTATATGCATTCCAAAAGAGAGATTATATTCATCTTTAAGCTAAGAATATCAACCGAGTGAATTACTTTTTTTAAGGGAGTTAATTAGGCTATTTTCAATGTGAATGAACCTATTTTCTTATATTTTAATATCTATTTTGCACATAATTATGATTTTTTTAACGTTAAATTATAAACTTAGCCCTTAAATTTTTAAGTTTGTATCTATGGTCATTGAACTTAAAAAGTATTTAATAGGTCTTAATTTTTTATTTTTTATTTTTTATTTTTTTATTTTTTTATTTTTTTATTTTTTTATTTTTTTTGTCTAAAGGCCCTTGAACTTAAAAATGTCTCTAATAGTTTCTTAAACTTTCAATTTTGTGTTAACAAGTTCTTGAATTCTCAATTTTGTGCCTAAGTAGGTCATTGACTTATTCAACATTTTTTTAAAATTCACAAATCTATTAAACACAAAATTTAAAATTTAGGGTTCTATTAGACAAATTGTGAAGATCAATTCCTTTAAAAAAGAATTTAAATATATGTGAGGAACATGTAGGATACAAAATTATAAGTTATGGACCTATTAGACACTTTTAAAATTTGAGGATCTATTAGACACAAAATTTAGAGTTTAGAAACCTATTAGACACTTTATAAAATTCATGGATCTATTGGACACAAACTTGAAAGTTCACGAATTAAACTTGTAATTTTTTGTTTTTAAGTTTAACAAATGGGATGGTAGGATAGAAAATTGAACCTTCAATCTTAAGGAAGGTAATGAGTGACTCAAATACTAATCTATGCTCAAATTAGCATATAATCAAAGATGTTGAACAAAGTTATTGATAGAAATTATCTATAAAAAAAAAGTTATCGATAGAAAATTTAGTTTTGTTTGTTATTTAGATTTTTTTTCCTTAACTAAAGTCTACCTATAGTTCATAGAAAATGTTCAATGATATGTCATTAACCTTGATTATATTGGCAAGGTCTCCTTTTAAATAAATGTTAGTTTTTTAAAACAACCATTTAAAACGTAAGGTATTTAAAATTTTAGTGTAGAAATATTGGCATTTTTTAAATTAGAGAAAACAAATTTCTTAATGGCATGACAATGAAAGTTTCTTCATCAGATAATTTCAACTTGATTTTTTCTTCTTGGAGTTATAATCTTTATAAACTTCGTCCTTTAAATTTGTTAGGGAGAATGACTCTCAACATATCTCCACAATGGTATGATATTGTCCACTTTAGGCATAAGCCCTCATGGCTTTGCTTTTGGTTCTCCCAAAAGGCCTCATACCAATGGAATTAGTGTCCCTCACTTATAAACCCATGATCTCCCCCTTATCTAGCCGATGTGGGACTTTGGTCGCACTCCCAACAATCCTCCCCTCGAACAAAGTATCAACGGTGGATTGTTATGAGTGCAAACAAATGTCCCACATTGGCTAGAGAAGAGAGTGATCATGAGTATATATGTGAGGACAATTATCTCCATTGGTATGAGGCCTTTTGGGGGAACCAAAAGCAAAGCCATAAGGGCTTATGCCCAAAAGTGGACAATATCATACCATTGTAGAGATATGTGGAGGTCCGTTGTCCTTATCAAAATGATTTCTCTCTTCTATATTTTAAGAATAAAATTTTAGTTGTACGGATAAAATTTGAACCATCAATTTATAGAGAAGAATTTTAGTATTATAATTATTAAGTCATGTCTTTTTATAATGTTATTGTTTCATCTGGAATTTCTTTTGAAAATTTAAAGGATGAAAACTACCCAAATCTTTTTTTTTTAATTACAAATATTATTATAAAAAAAAAGTATTTTGCTTAGGGTGGAAAATGTTCAATTATTTTTAATAAATAAAAGTAAAGTCAATAGTGAAAAAGAAATATTAACCAACCCATTAATAATTCGATGTGACAACTTAGGGCTAGATTATGCTCCAATTCTACAATATTTGTGTCATGCTACAATATTTGACTACTAAGAGAGAAAGACATATCTAATTTCCCATTAAAGCTCTAGCCTCTAAGTAAGTCAAATATGGTGTGAATTTTTTTTTGGCAAAAATTACAATCACTTGATATTGATTTTATTTGTAATTTTCAAAATAATTATGAGTCTAATTCCCACCTTTATCTTTGACTTTTTGTTTTATTTTTGTGCTCATACACGTGTATAAAACTAAACCCAATTGATAAATAGTTTTAAAAAAGTCGGCCAAATTATAGTAGTTATCTTTCAATTACATATCAACTATTAAAGTATAATAGATGGTATTAAATGTCTTGATTAGGCTAAACTGTTCTCAAGTTGACATTCTATTCGATAATTAGGAAAATAATAACAATAACTTTGCATATGTTTTATATTATTTATAGAATAATATGGACCAACAAGAACATAGTTCAACTAGTATAAAGTATGTACTTATATAATATGTTGTAGAAAAAAAAAATTATATAATATGTTTAGACATAAAGATCGGGATACTGAAAAAAAATTAAGTTGGTAAAAAGTTTTCATTTTCTCCTTTGATTATATTTTATCAAATTTATAATCTTGATAATTAAAAACATTTGACTTATTCTTGTTCTCTTTTAATATAATTATGTCCCTTGATTATTTAATCAACAAATTGGATTCTTGAGGCGAAAGTAATCCATAATTTCAACGGTTAAAATCATGGTTAATTAGTTAAATTAGTCCCTTTCAATTGCTCAGCCACATGGAGTTTCCATTTTATTTATCTATTTATTTTGTGGTTTTCCTAAAGGCATCAAATTCACATAATGATCGAAGAGATGAACTCTAATGTCTATGATTTTTCTTAAACAAATCGAGTTTAAAAATACTAAATCTTTTTCTAATATAATATATTATTAAAATGAAATTAAGGTCAAATAATGTTTGTTTTCTTTTTAAGGACAATTAATAAAATTATTGAAGATCAAGGTTGTAACATTTTAATATTTAATTGGTTTTAAATATGAGTTACTTTTTAGTTTTTAATTTGTGAGAGTTTTCATCTTTTTAAGGAAGAAAACGTATTGGTAAAGAAGTTAAAAAGTTTACAATTTAACTACTTATTTTTGTATTAAATTCCTAGATCTAAAATTCTAGTATAGATACCTCTCTTACCACACTCTCAAATACACAACAATTTCAATCTTCTTTTCTTTCTACTTTCTCATATTTATCTTCTTTGCTCTTTTAAGAGCAATTGGGCAAAAGAAGGGTGTTCTTTGTTGTGGAGCTTTGAGTTCAACCTTATAGTGCATAGTGGTTTAAGCTACACAATGTTTCAGTTAAGTTGTTGTATCATGGAGGGGATAGGCTAGAGAAGAACTGATGTACCGATGGTTGATAAATAAATATACACTACATAGGGCTTGAATCTCCTTAAAGAGAGCGAGATACCCGCGCCTCAACCTGATTGTTTACGTATTTGTTTCTCAATATTTACTCCATTTTCTTTTGTTATTTGTAATTCCCCCTGTCAATCAATAATAATGTATAATTTAGTGTAAAATTCCAATGTGGAAAGGAAAATATATCTTATTGCCAAAATGAGCATAGCTCAACGGTAATTGACATGTACCTTCAACCAAGAAGATGTCAAAAGTTCGAATCCCCTACCTCCAAAAATTGTTAAACTTAACAAAAAAAAAAGCGAATATATCTATTGGGTGATTGATATTAAAGCATTATTCTTGCCATAATCTCAGCTCTTTAATTACACAGATTGTACAAATATTTTGGCTTAATTTTGGCCTTAATTTAGGCCACTCCAATGTATACAAAAGGTAAAATCTTGTATGAGTAAAAATACAACGAATATACTTTTCTATTCATCTTCTTCCTTTACATGGTATCAGAGCATACCTAATTTTTTTTTTCTTCACGTTGCTACTCCATGGCCTCTTCTTCATCAGCAACTGCATCTGCTAATTCCCCTATCTCTTCTCCTTTGTTTCTTCTATCAAATATCTGCAACTTGGTACCTCTTAGATTGGACTCCACCAATTATGTCTTATGGAAGTTTCAAGTATCATCCATCTTGAAAGCACACTCTTTATTTGGGCACATTGATGAATCTCTGCCTCAACCTCCTAAATTCGTTAATTCATCAACCGGCACAGACACAACAGAGGTTAGTACCGATTACCTTCACTGGATTTCTCGAGATCAAGCTCTTATCACGTTAATCAATGCCACCTTGTCACCTTCGGCACTTGCTCATGTTGTTGGATCAACCTCTGCAAAAGATCTCTGGTCTTCTTTAGAAAAACGATACTCATCTAATACTCGCTCTAATATTCTTGACTTACGATCTGCACTTTATACTATTAAGAAAAATCCTTCTGAATCCATTGAAAAGTATACATGTAGAATCAAAGAGCTTGTTGACAAGCTTGCTGCAGCCTCTGTCTCCATTGATGATTAGGAGATCTTAGTACATACCTTCAATGGATTACCAAACGAATTCAGTGCGTTTCGAACTTCGATTCGAACTAGAAGCGGATCTCTGTCGCTTGAAGAACTCCACGCCCTCCTTGATGCTGAAGAAAAGACTTTAACCAAGAATCAAAAGGTAGATGTAATACCCACTGCCATGGCCGCCTTCAAATATTCTTCAATCTCCAGCGGCAGCCATGGGCGAGGAAGACGATCCCTCAATACGAAAGGGCGTGCGGCGCAAATCTATTACCCTAATTTTGAATCTCCAAAACCGTGGGCATCCTCTCAGTTTTCGTATGGGCCAAATCAACATCTTCAATATGGGCCTCAACTAAACACTCATTCACCCCTTCATCTTGGGCCAAATTCGGGATCAGGCCGTGGAATACTTGGATCCGGTTCCAATTCGGGTTCTTTAATTGGATCCGGGTCATCCTTCGGATCTGGACAAAATTTTTCCAATGCAGGCCGAGTTTCTTGCCAAATTTGTTCAAAATTTGGACATACGGCACTTGATTGCTACAATCGAATGAATTTCTCTTACCAAGGGCGACATCCTCCGGCTCAATTGGCAGCAATGGCGGTAAATTCAATGAATTCAGATCACTCTTCTGATAATTCTAATAATTTTTGGTTGTCTGACAGTGGTTGCAATGTTCATATGACAAATGACTTGGCTAATCTCGACTCATCGACCAACTACAATGGTGAAGAATCTGTCACAGTGGGTAATGACCAATCTTTAAATATACAAAACACTGGCACTGGTATACTTTCTACTCCATCTCACACCTTTACGCTTTCAAAAATTCATCATGCTCCTCAACTTGCCACTAATCTCTTATCTGTCCATAAATTTTGCCATGATAATAATTGCATATTTATCTTCGACACTGACCGATTCTTCATTCAGGATAAAGTCTCTGGGAAAACATTATACACTGGTGCCAGCATCAATGGTCTCTACCCAATTCCCAGCACCTCGTCAACCCTATCACATTCTGGTCTGCACCCCAAAAATTTTATATTTCATGCAAAGCAAAAGTGTTCACTATGGCATTATCGGTTTGGACATCCTGCTCCTAAAATTTTAAACTCTAGTCTATCTCGTCTTGGTTTGTCTTTATCTTCTTCTATTTCAACTCATGATTGTCCAAGTTGTTTAAAAGCAAAAATGTCTAAGCTTTCTTTTCCTATGTCACTTTCCACCTCATTTGCACCACTTGACCTTGTTCACAGCGATGTATGGGGTCCTTCTCCAATTATTTCATTTAATGGATATCGCTATTATGTTAGCTTTATTGACAATTTTAGTAAATTCACTTGGCTCTTTCCTTTAGCTTACAAATCTGATGTGAGTTCAATTCTTCACAAATTTGTACCATTTGTTGAAAATCTGTTATCAAAAAAATTAAAAGTTTTCCGATCCGATGGTGGTGGTGAATTTTGCAATCATTCAATTCTTTCCTTCTTTGACTCAAAAGGCATTTTACATCAAAAATCTTGTCCTAACACTCCTGAACAAAATGGAATTGCAGAACGCAAACATCGTCATATTGTTGAAACTGCAATGTCATTACTTTTTCATTCTTCTGTTCCTCTTGAATTTTGGCCTTATGCCTTCTCTACTGCAGTTTTTCTCATAAATCGTATGCCTTCTTCATCTCTCAACATGTCCTCTCCGTTTGAAACACTGTTTGGTTACACTCCTGATTTGCATCATTTAAAAGTTTTTGGGTGTGCATGTTATCCTCTGTTAAAACCTACCAATAAACACAAACTTCAACCCAAAACATCTCAACACATTTTCCTTGGCTACCCTCTTAATTTCAAAGGTTACATATGCTACAATCTTCACACAAAAAAATCAATTGTTTCTCGCCATGTCCTTTTCCATGAAACTATATTCCCTTTTAGCCAGTCCTCATCCAAACCGCACATCCATTCACCATCCAATAATATTGACCCAAACCCCTTACTTACTCTTTTAGACTTATCTAAGCGTACAATCCCGCCCCTCAGCCCTGTAATTCCCACTACCCATACACAATTACCCACTGATGACAATACTAATCCATCTGTAGTTGAATCAATCGATAATGTTACTTGTACTGACTCTACCTGTCAGATTGCAGAAAATGAGATTGCAGATAATAATGTGAGTCAGCTTCCACAAACTGCCTCCACTGGCACTTCTCTACAACCTATTAATACTCACTCAATGCAAACTCGGGTTAAGTCTGGAATCTTCAAGCCAAAGGCTTTTCTAACAACCATGTTGCCTTCAGTCCCAACTGACCCCTCATCTTACACCGAAGCTTCAAAGTACTCAGAATGGAGAAATGCCATGTGCGAGGAGTTCAATGCTCTTCAAGAACAAGGTACGTGGACTTTAGTACCTCGGTTGCCTTCAATGAATGTTGTAGGTTGCAAGTGGGTCTTCCGAACTAAATATCATCCTGATGGGTCAATTGCTCGACATAAGGCTCGTTTAGTCGCAAAAGGCTATCACCAACTTGAAGGTTTTGATTTTGAAGAAACCTTCAGTCCAGTTGTTAAAAAGCCAACGATTCGAGTCATACTAACTCTTGCTGCTCAGTATCAGTGGTCATTAAATCAGTTGGATGTGAAAAATGCCTTTCTACATGGACACCTAAAGGAAGAAGTCTATATGTCTCAACCGCCTGGCTTTCTTGACAAATCTTGCCCACAAAATGTATGTTTACTGCACAAGAGCCTTTATGGTCTTAAACAGGCTCCTCGAGCTTGGTTTGATCGTTTCACATCCTACTTATTGACATTGGGATTTGTTGCTTCTGCTGCTGACCCATCCTTGTTTATAAGCTCTGTTGGCAAGTCATTGACCTACTTGTTACTCTATGTGGATGATATTATCGTCACTGGACCTGATTCTACTTACATCTCTATCTTAAAGAAGCAATTAGCTACTGAATTTCAAATTTCAGATCTTGGAGCATTGAAATATTTCCTTGGCTTAGAAGTTCACTCTTCTACTGATGGTATTTTTGTTAATCAAGCCAAGTACCTTACTGATTTGCTTCACACTTCCGGCATGACATCTGCTAAGGCTTGCTTAACTCCCATGTCCACCTCTGTTGATTTATATGCTTCGGCACCTCCATTCAATGATGCAACATTTTATCGCCAGCTCGTCGGTTCTCTTCAATATCTAACATTCATAAGACCCGACATTACCTTTGCAGTAAACCGAGTAAGTCAATTCATGCATAAACCTACAACCATTCATTTTTCTGCTGTTAAACGTATATTACGTTATCTCTGTGGGTCAAAGCAACTTGGGGTTCTATTTCGACAAGGAGACATGTCACTCTCTGCATATAGTGACTCTGATTGGGCTGGTGATACATCTGATCGTCGTTCTACATCTGGATTTATTGCTTTTCTTGGCTCCAGTCCAATATCATGGTCTTCTAAGAAACAACCAACGGTATCACGTTCCTCTACCGAAGCTGAATACAAATCATTAGCTACTACAACAGCTGATCTTTATTGGTTACGACAACTTCTCCATGATCTTCATATTCCGTTGACAGTTCCACCCACATTATGGTGTGACAATGTCTCCGCGATTTCTTTAGCAAACAATCCAGTTTTTCATGCTCGTACAAAACACATTGAGATTGACTACCATTTTGTTCGTGAAAAAGTAGTCCGAAAAGATATTTCAGTTAAATTTATATCCTCCAAAGATCAGCTTGCCGATTTGCTTACAAAACCACTATCCTCTGCTCAATTTTTATCTCTTCGGGCCAAACTTCTGACTTCACATTCGTCTTCAGTTTGAGGGGCATATTAAAGCATTATTCTTGCCATAATCTCAGCTCTTTAATTACACAGATTGTACAAATATTTTGGCTTAATTTTGGCCTTAATTTAGGCCACTCCAATGTATACAAAAGGTAAAATCTTGTATGAGTAAAAATACAACGAACATACTTTTCTATTCATCTTCTTCCTTTACAATTGAGAGTACAAAGTGTAAATTGTGCCTTAAATTGTTCGGATGTGATTTTGGTCATGCTCCATCCATGAGGGTGGTGCAAGTGACCTTATGATTAACTTTTTTTTTAATTTGACCGATAAGACTTTTGTTTATATATTAGAGTTGATTGAGTATGATTTCTATGTAATATAACAAATAATACACACTTAGTAGGATTTAAGTTTACTAAGAGTATAAGACTTTCATTTATATACATAATTTTTAAAAGTTAATCCCAAAGATGTTTTTACAATATTATTAACAATTAACATATAATTGAGGATATAACTTCAATTATTTAAGAGATATTTAGCATCTCAATCACTACGTTTATAAAAAAAATACAAAAATCATTCAAAAGAAAGTATGGACTTAGAGAGTTTTTTTAATCCAATGAAATTAAATGATAGAATTTACCATAACTTAATAAATTAAATAATAATTTTTAAAGGTGAGTAATAATTTAATATGATATTAATATATTGGAGGTAACAAAACTGAAGGGTTAGTTCAACTGTTGCACATTGATAAAGAAAAATAATCAATTATTTACACTTTCATTGATAATAAAAATAATTTATATAGGTAGATAAGAGAGAAGGTAAACTTATACACTTAAAAATTAAAGAAAGGGAAAAGTATTTGCCCAAATGAAGACAAAAAGAGAGAAAAAGAAAACATGGAAGATAATATTCTAATCTCTTCTCTCAAGCTGCTCCATGAAAGCCATCCCATAAAATTAAATTAGAACTCTATAGGACATCACTCTAAAGAAAGAAACAAAAATCAAATAATTTCAATCCACAAAACAAACAAAAACTCCCCATCTTAAGGGCCAACCTTCACAATCTTCCAAAAAGAAGAAGAAGAAGAAGAAAAAAATAATAATAATAAAATATATATATATATATATATATATATATATATATATATATATATATATATATATGAGGTTAGCAGAATGGCCTTGCAATAACAAATAGACAAAATTTGAGATATCTTTTAAGATATACTTGGGATAATTTCTGTGGAGGTATTTGATTCATGAATTAAGTTTGTATTATGGGAAGTTAAAAGGTTGAGACTAAATTGATTTTTTTTTTAATAATAAAACATCAAAATATTAAACTAATAGAACATCGTCCATTGAATAAGGATTGAAGTCAATTTGAAACACTAATCCTGTTTAATAATAATTTCATTTTTAGTTTTCTGTTTTTCAAATTGTGTTTATTTCCTCACAATTTCTTTACTATGATTTTCACCGTTGTTAAAGAAATGTTTGGATTCTTAGTCAAATTTTGAAAATAAAAACAAGTTTTTACAAATGGTTTTTTTTTTTTTTTTCGTTTTCATAATTTGACTTGAATTTTGAAAACACTTTTAAAAAGTAGATTACAAAAGAAACAAACTTATAGTGATGAAAGCAGTGCTTATAAGCTTAATTTTCAAAAACAAAAAATTAAATAGTTATTAAACGAGACCTGAACTTTCAACTTTCGAAAATTTTAAGATAAGAAGTTCTTTTTGTTAGAGAATCGACAATGGAGTTGCACTCTCTCCCAATGGTGTACCTTGTCATGAAGTTGTTAATTTTGATATGATCTTCTTCCTCGATTATAAATCTAATTATAGTTAGGAGTATTATAGTGGCATGGTGATGATAGCTATCCAATCCCTATTCCTACAAAATTCGTCATTAAATTTTGTGAGGTCCAGTTTGCTTGGAAAATTATTCTTTAATTACTCTTTTTTTTTTTTGAAAATTTTCAATTAAATAACTTTTTTTTAGAAAATTTTTAATTAAATAATTAATTCTCCATCGATAATCCTTATTTAAAAGGAAAATTCTTAAACTTATATATACATATGTATGTATATTAAACATAGCAATTCTCTACTTCCGTCTCTGTTTAGACCATGGGAAAAAATCTTCACCCCACTTCTACTCCATTCCTCTTTTAAGCGGGGACTCCTCGTTGGCCTATCCCCACATGGAAGAATGACATTCCTAATTGTTGGGGACAACCTAACTCAACCTAAAAAGGTAGAATTTGATTTTTTTTTTTCCATGGATTCTAAACGTGGTGTAACATAACATTGTCATAGTTTCTAGAATTTTAATAGGTCACCTTTCTTAATTGCATTGTTGCCAGGCCAAAAATATGTTTCCATCATAGTCGATGAGAGTATTTTTTCTATGCAAGCTTAAATTTTATATAACAATTTTTATATACAATCCAATAGTATATGTTTATTAAATAATTGTAAAATATTATGATCCACTCCTAAGTCCTACCTTTAATTTTTTTTTTTAAAGTTTTTTTATAAAGAAAATATTACTATTCAAACAAGCAAGATTTGAATCTATAACATGAGTTATAATAGTCTGTGAATTATAATAGTTTATGAAATTATATAATATTGTTTAAAATGCAGAATTATTTAGTCTAAGGTTATAATAGTCTGTGTTTAGGGTGTAGAGTACTTCATAAGTTATTATAACTCAAGCTCCAAACAGCTTCTAAAAGGTTATTAGATATACAATATTGTGTGTTGTGTGGTAAATATTAAATAGGACACAATAATTGAAATATAAAGTAGGAATTGAGTGGACGAGAACAAGACTTTATATGAAGGACAATTCTCACCCTCTTGTTAACATTTCCAAATGGGTACCAAAAAAAGACGCATCCTCATGTGGTTGGGTTGAGTTCTCGAGGGTACCAAAAATTATTGTCCAATAATAATTTAAATTTTTTTATATTAAAATTTTAATAAAAATATAAAAATATAATTATTTAGCTGAGTAATAATACTTTTTTAATACAATAAATGTATGAGTAGAAATTTAAACTTCTAACCTCAAAAGAAGGGATAAATAATTTAATCACTGAACTATGTTTATGTTGACTAACATAATAAATAATACAATCGCTAATTTAATAATAATAAAGTATATATAATTTTAAAACAATATTTAGCTACTCGTGGACGTGAATCTCTCTATACACACCACCATTAAATTCTCGAGATAGAAAATATTTTTTACCTTTTTTATCTGTCAGTTGTGCCTTACTTTAATTGATGGAATCAGGCATGGAGGGTGCCATTCCCAAGAGCTAAGAATCTTCAGTCATGAAAGCAACTTTTTACTACGAAAAAGTAGAGAAGAGAAAAGATGGTTTGTTTGTTTTTGAAAATAATAGGGAAAAGAAAATCGTCATCTCAAACTTGGTAAGATAAATCATTTTCAATTTTATGAAATTGAAGATATAAACTTAGTATTGTAAATATGGCACATGTAAATGCTCATTCCACATGCCCACTTAATATTCATGCTAAGTGGCATTTTTTTCATAGCCAAAGTATCTTCTATGTGTCCAACAAAGGCCATAGATTGGTGTCCATATGTACCATATCATGCTCTCCAAATTGCCTATAAATAGTAGTTTTTGGTGGATAAATAAAGATATAGATTTTTGGAAAATAAACCTCTCTAATTTTATTTGCTTTTAATTTGCCATATTTTATTTGCTTTTAATTTGCCATAAATCCCTATTATTTGTTTATATTATATATATATACTCCACTTGTATTATTTGTTTATATTATATATATATACTCCACTTGTATTATTATTATTATTATTATTATTATTATTATTATTATTATTATATGTTTTGGTAAAGTTTTGGTGCCCGGTTTCGCCGCTCAATTTTACAACACGTTATCAGCACGAGACTCTGTCATTTTTCCCGCTAAAGGTAAGTCTTATAGGTAAGCCATTTTTACGCATTTGGTTTATGTTAAATTTCTAATATGAATATATTATTATTTTTGATAGTGTTATATTGACAAACCATACAAAGCTAGAATTTGCGGCCCTGGATATTAATGGAAATAACTACTTGTCATGGGTCCTTGACGATGAGATCCATTTAGATTCTATGAATCTTGGAGAAACAATTAAAGAAGGAAATGATGCATCAAATCAAGAAAAAGCAAAAGCTCTGATCTTCCTTCGCCATCATCTTCACGAGGGATTGAAAATGGAGTATCTTACAATAAAAAATCCCTACGTTCTATGGCAAGGTTTGAAAGAAATGTACGATCATCAAAAAACAGTTATTCTTCCAAAAGCTCGTTATGATTGGATGCACCTGAGGTTGCAGGACTTTAAATCAGTAATTGAGTATAATTCCACACTCTTCAGAATTAGTTCAAAATTAAAATTATGCGGAGAAAAGATTACTGATGTTGATATGTTAGAGAAGACATTTTTCACTTTTCATGTCTCGAATATGCTCCTGCAGCAGCAATATCGAGAGAAGGGTTTTGCAAAATATTCTGAACTTATCTCATGTCTTCTCGTTGCTGAACAAAATAACGAGTTATTGATGAAAAATCACGAATCCCGACCAACTGGAGCAACACCATTCCCTGAAGTGAATGCTGTGAATTTTAATAACCGTGGTCGAGGTCGTGGTCGTGGTCGAGGTCGGGACCGCGGTAGAGGAAGAAATACCTATTTTCGTGGTGGGCATTATAATTTTAAGAAACTCACACGAAGTGATGATCATAAAGGAAAGGTTCCACAAGATAGAAGTTCGAAAGGTGATGAACATAAATGTTTCCGGTGCGGAATGACTGGGCACTGGTCACGTACCTGTCGTACGTCAAAACACCTTGTTGATCTCTATCAAGCTTCCTTGAAGGAAAAAGGAAAAGGAAAGAATGTGGAGGTAAATCTTGCCATTCAAGAAGATGATGTGTTTGACCCCTCCAATATGATGCATCTTGATGTAGCTGATTATTTTGAATCTCCTGGAGAGAGAATTGATGCAATCAAACAAGTAGAGGATGATTTGTATGAAAATATATAATTAAATACTGTTTAGTATATTTTTGTTGTTGTTTTGTTTGTATATATATTTAAGACTCTTTGTAATCGTTTTTCTTTTCTTTTCAATGAAGAAATATGAACAATTTCAATATGTTGAGTAACTCGAAAATGAGCAATGAGGATTTATGTCTGGCAGACTGCGCAACTACGCACACGATACTCATAAATAGAAAATATTTTACTAGATTGACAATGTTGGAAGAAAAAGTCAATACTATATCAGGTTCTGCAAATCTGATTGAAGGTTTTGGAAATGCAAACTTTATTTTGCCTAGAGGAACAAGATTTACAATTAATAATGCTTTGTTCTCTAGCAAATCGAAAAGAAACTTATTAAGTTTTAAAGATATACGTGAAAATAATTATCATGTTGAAACTGATTGTAAAAATAATATAGAGTGTCTCTATATAACATCTATTGTTTCACATGAAAAACGTATATTAGAAACACTGCCTGCTTTTTCTTCTGGATTATACTATACTCATATACGAGTAATCGAAAGTTCATGAATCCAGAAATATTCAGTGTTTGGCATGATCGATTGGGTCATCCAGGGTCAATAATGATGAAAAAAATTATTGAGAATTCACATGGACATCCTTTAAAGAGCCAGAAGATTCTTCAATCCAATGAGTTGTCATGTGATGCTTGTTCTCAAGGGAAATTAATTATTAGACCATCACCAGTTAAAGTGGGGATTGAATCACCTGCATTTTTAGAGCGAATTCAAGGTGATATTTGTGGACCTATTAACCCACCAAGTGGTCCATTTAGATATTTTATGGTATTAATTGACGCATCCAGCAGATGGTCACATGTATGCTTATTATCAAGTCGAAATCTTGCATTTGCAAGATTACTTGCTCAAATAATTAAGTTAAAAGCACAATTTCCTGATAATACAATTAAGACCATTCGACTTGATAATGCTGGTGAATTTACATCCCAAACTTTTAATAATTATTGTATGTCAATTGGGATAAGTGTTGAACATCCTGTAGCTCACGTTCATACACAAAATGGTCTAGCAGAATCATTTATAAAACGTCTGCAACTAATTGCAAGACCATTGCTTATGAGAGCTAAACTTCCTACATCGGTATGGGGTCATGCTATTTTGCATGCTGCATCACTGGCACGTATTAGGCCAGTAGCTTATAATAAATACTCCCCAATGCAATTAGCTTATGGCCAGCAGCCAAATATTTCCCATCTAAGAATTTTTGGATGTGCAGTATATGTACCGATTGCTCCACCACAACGTACTAAGATGGGTCCTCAAAGGAGGTTAGGAATATATGTTGGTTTTGATTCCCCATCAATTATTAAATATCTTGAACCCCTGACGGGTGATGTATTTACTGCACGATTTGCTGATTGTCATTTTAATGAGACAAATTTTCCAACATTAGGGGGAGGAATTAAGAAGTTGGAAAAAGAAATTACATGGAATGCATCGTTATTATCTCATTTTGATTCTCGTAGAAATCAATGTGAACTTGAAGTTCAAAAGATAATTCATTTGCAAAATATAGCAAATCAACTACCAGATGCATTCACAGATACTAAAAGTGTGACTAAATCATATATACCAGCTGCAAATGCTCCATCAAAAGTTGATATCCCAAAGGAACAAGTTGTCAATAATGAGTCTGGAGCACGCCAGAAGCGTGGTAGACCAATAGGTTCTAAAGATAAAAATCCTCGAAAAAGAAAAGTAGTTGAGAATCAAAATGATTCAATAAAAGGTATGGATGTTCCAGAAGAAATCTAGAATACAACTACTCAAAAGAGTATTGGTGAAAATCAAACGCTTGAGGATAATAATGAAATTTCTATAAACTATGTTACAACAGGAAAGAGATGGAACCGAAATGATATCATTATTGACAACATTTTTTCTTATAATGTTGCTCACGATATTATTCATGAAAGTGACGATTTTGACCCAAAATCTATCAAAGAATGTCAACGTAGAAAGGATTGGCCGAAGTGGAAAGAAGCAATCCAAGCAGAGTTGAACTCACTTTCAAAACGTGAGGTTTTTGGACCAGTAGTCCCAACACCGGAAAACGTCAAACCTGTGGGATATAAATGGGTATTTGTAAGGAAAAGAAATGAAAAGAATGAAGTCACAAGATATAAAGCGAGACTTGTTGCACAAGGATTCTCGCAAAGGCCTGGTATTGATTATGAGGAGACATATTCTCCTGTGGTGGATGCAATAACGCTAAGATATTTGATTGGTCTGACTGTATATAAAAAGCTTGATATGCATCTAATGGATGTAGTCACGGCGTATTTATATGGATCTCTGGATAATGACATTTATATGAAAATCCCGGAAGGATTTAAAATACCAGAAACATATGAATCAAGTTCTCGGGAATTGTATTCAATAAAGTTACAGAGATCATTATATGGATTAAAACAATCAGGACAAATGTGGTATAATCGCCTGAGTGAATATCTGTTGAAAGAAGGATACCAAAATAATCCAATATGTCCGTGCGTTTTTATAAAGAAATCTCAGTCAAGATTTGCTATTATAACTGTATATGTTGATGACTTAAATATAATTGGAACTCCTGAAGAGTTATCCAAGGCAATAGAATATCTTAAGAAAGAATTCGAGATGAAAGATCTTGGAAAAACAAAATTTTGCCTTGGTTTGCAAATTGAACATTTAGCAGATGAGATATTTGTTCATCAATCAACTTATACAGAGAAAATCTTAAAAAGATTCTATATGGATAAAGCACATCCATTGAACATTCCAATGGAAGTTCGTTCACTGGATATAAAGAAAGATATATTTCGACCTCGAGATGACAATGAAGAACTACTTGGTCCTGAAGTACCATATCTTAGTGCAATTGGTGCACTTATGTATTTGGCTAATAACACAAGACCAGATATTGCATTTTCAGTAAATTTATTAGCTAGATATAGTTCATGTTCTACAAAAAGACATTGGAACGGAGTTAAGCATGTACTCCGATATCTTCGAGGGACAATTGATATGAGTTTATTTTATTCTAACAAATCAAAGTATGATCTAGTTGGTTATGCAGATTCTGGTTATCTATCTGATCCACACAAAGCTAGATCTCAGACAGGTTATCTATTCACATGTGGAGGAACTGCTATATCGTGGCGATCAGTGAAACAGACTATAACGGCCACTTCTTCAAATCATGCTGAAATCCTCGCTATTCATGAAGCAAGTCGAGAATGTGTATGGCTAAGATCGATGACACAACACATTCATGAGACATGTGGCTTGTCTTCAAGTAAACCTCTTCCAACGATGTTATACGAAGACAACACAGCATGTATAGCTCAAATCAAGGGAGGATATATCAAAGGAGATAGAACAAAGCATATCTCACCAAAGCTCTTTTATACTCATGATCTTGAAGAAAATGGCGATATCACTGTACAACAAATTTGTTCAAAAGATAACATGGCTGACTTATTTACAAAGGCATTACCAACTGCAACATTCGATAAATTAGTATATAGCATTGGAATGCGGCGTCTCAAAGACTTTAAGTGATGTCTCCATGAGGGGGAGTGAATATATTATAGTAAACTATATAAAATATGTACTCTTTTTCCTTCACTAGGGTTTTTTTTTCTCCCATTGGGTTTTTCCCTAGTAAGGTTTTAACGAGGCATATTTTATAAATGGGCATTTAAGGGGGAGTATTGTAAATATGGCACATGTAAATGCCCATTCCACATGCCCACTTAATATCCATGCCAAGTGGCATTTTCTCCATAGCCAAAGTGTCTTCTATGTATCCAACAAAGGCCATAGATTGGTGTCCATATGTACCACATCATGCTCTCCAAATTGCCTATAAATAGTGGTTTTTGGTGGATAAATAAAGATATAGATTTTTGGAAAATAAACCTCTCTAATTTTATTTGCTTTTAATTTGCCATATTTTATTTGCTTTTAATTTGCCATAAATCCCTATTATTTGTTTATATTATATATATATATACTCCACTTGTATTATTTGTTTATATTATATATATATACTCCACTTGTATTATTATTATTATTATTATTATTATTATTATTATTATTATTATTATTATATGTTTTGGTAAAGTTTTGGTGTCCGGTTTCGCCTCTCAATTTTACAACACTTAGATATTTGTTACAAATTTTACCTTCTATCTAATTTTCCTTACATTCATCCATTTTGACAAAAAAAGTTAACTAAAATTTTTTCAAAACTCACAAATTTTAACAAAAACAAGCATGACTCAAAATGAAATACATATGTTCAAATTCACAAATTTCAATAAAAATTCGATGTATTGTTATTTTTCTCTAAAACTCAATCAATTTTGTATCAATCTTTTTTTTCTTTTATGATTCTTCACGTGGAAGCATACAATAAGGTTTTATGATTCTTCACGTGGAAGCATACAATAAGGTAAAAATTGTAAAGCTTATTCACGTTGAATGTCAAAATTGTAATTTTATTCAAGTCAGGGCCATACTTGATGAAGTTGAAAGTTTTGAGTAAATTTAGTGGTAAAAGCTTATCAAAACTTATTTAAATTGTGATGAAATAACTCATAAACGTTATATGATAGAACTTGACTCTATATATTTTCGGTTTAAATTTCATTTTAGTCTTTGACCATTCAAATTTGAGTATACATATTTTTTCGGCAATGGGGCAAGAGTTCCCTATTCCAACCAATCTTCCAACTCCGGTTTTCTATGAATATAAATTTTTATATATAAATTATTAATAAAAATATAATTATTCAACTGAGTAAATATTTTTTTTAGTATAGTAAATTTGCGGGTGAGGAATTAAACATTCAACCTTAAAAGAATGATAAATATATTTAATCGTTGAACTATGTTTATGTTAACTAATCGAGTAGATAATACAACTCTTAATTTTCTCATAAAAGTATATATAGTTTTAAGCAAAAAGTTCAACTGTAAACAAATGATGCAATTTAAATCCTTCAAAATGGAGAATTGGGCATTGATGAATTTTTATTTTTATTTAACCAATGGAATTGGACATGAAGAGCCCATTTCCAAGAGCTAAGAATATTTAGTCATGAAAGCAACTTTTTGCTTCACTCAAAAAAAAAAAAAGCTACTTTTTGCTACGAAAAAGCAGACACAAGAAAACATGGGTTCCTTTGTTTTAGTAAAATTAATTAACCATAAAAGTCATTATTTTGAAAATAATAGGGAAAATAAAATCAAATGTCACCTCAAATTTGATAAGATGAATCATTTTCAATTTTATCCAATTTAATATAGACTTAGTTAAATATTACAAATTTTACATTCTATTCAATTTTTGCTACATCCATCTGTTTGGACAAAAAACTAACTAAAAATCTTTCAAAATTCACAAATTTCAACAAAAACAAGTGTTGACAAAATTAGGCTAGCTCAACCAATACAATAAAAATCTAACTCTAACTCTAAGCATATTCAAGTTGAAAGTCAAGATTGCAACATATATTTATTCAAGTTTAAGGTCATACTTGATGAAATTGAAAGTTTTGGATGAAGTCAAAAGGTAAGAGTTCAAAGTTTTCCAAATTAATATTATCAAAACATGTTTCTGAAAATTGTGATGAAATGACTCATTAACATTATACAATAGAATCTGACTCTTTAGATATTTCTTGTTTAGATCTCATTTTAGAATTTGAACTCTTAAATTTGTTCTCCTTTGATCTTTGAACTTTCAAAATATACATTTTGGTAATTGAACCTTCAGATTTGTTCAATTTTGGTTCCTTACACTCCGTTTGATGAACATTTGGGTTTTTGTTTTTGAAAATTAAGCTTATAAACCCTATTTCTATTTATGAGTTTTTTTTTCTTGTTATCTACTTTCTAAAATTGTTTTCAAAATCGAAGCCAAATTTTGAAAACAAAAAATTAGTTTTAAAAAACTTATTTTATTTTTAGAATTTGACTAAAATTTCAAATATTTCTTTGAAAGATGAAAACTATAATAAGGAAATTGTGAGGAACAAGCATTAATTTCAAAAACATAAAACTAAAAATGAAATAGTTATCAAACAAGTCTAGACTTTTAAAATGTCTATTTTAGACCCTGATTTTTTTTTTAAATAATCATTTTAATCCTTACCTTTATTCTATTTAACAAATCAATAATGTAACTTCGAGTATGTATACTAGCATGACTTCAAACTATATATAAGTTAGAGACGAGCATTGGACAAGTGAATATTAGATGAAAAAAATAATATGACAGGGATCAAAAAGGATATATTTTTTTTAAAGTTCAAAGACTAAAATAGACATTTTGAGAGTTCATAGATCAAAATAAAACAAACTTAAAAATTCAAAAACTAAAATAGATGTCTTAAAAGTTCAGGAACCAAAATGAGATAAATTTGAAAATTCATGAACCAATATTTTTTACACGTCCCACATATATTTTTGTCATTTCAATTTAAATCTCATTGTAAATAAAAAAAAACAATACTTGGCTACATCCCGGGTGCAAGAATCTCCCTACTATCAATATTCAATTGTTGACAATAAGAAGAGAGAAATGTGAAAAATATTTTCTATTATTTTGTTGTCAACAATGAAATGGTGGGTCAGGGAGATTCCTGTCCTCGGGATGCAACCAAATAGTATTTGAAATGAAATTCATGTTTAAGGAATGGGTTTGGTTGCAAGTGACCAAAATCTCAGCGTACACTTGACCGACTCCTTGATGGTGAAATTCAACCAATCTCAATGAATTTGCTGGAAGGAAAATAGCATTTCGAATTCTTATTTATAATCCAGCAATTTTATGTTTTCTTTTTTAAGAAAATCATTCAATGGCAATTTATATATATATATTTTTTAATTTTAAGCTGGATAACTATTCGTAATAAATAGATCATTTAAGGAAGTATAATTTTAAAAATAATAAAACTATTTTTTTTTTGTTTAGAATATTACATAGTTGGTAGTGTTAAAGGAAGTAAAGATTCCTTAACCAGTAGGCTATGTAGTTGTTACTCAAAAAAAAAAAAAATCTTCATGCTTGAAAAAAAGATCTTGAAGTAGCTCTTAAGTCTCAATCTAATGTGCAATTATTTTCTCCTTGGAGGGTGCACTCTCAAGAAAAATGATTTTTTCCATCTCAAATTACTACTTTGTCCTTTTTTAAGTTATTATTGTATTTATTTTTTTGAGAAAAAAATAATTTTTACATGAACTAGGTAAAGTGTATTAATTTTTACAATCAAATTTCATCTAATCTCAAATTTAGATAAGTATTACAATTTTCATCTTAGACTAAATTTTCACTACATTCACCCATCAAGTACAAGCAACTTAGAAATCTCTTCAAACTCACTAATTTCAACAAAAATCAAGTTTTGTACAAAATTAAGCATGATTGATGCATAAGATTGACGATTAAATCAATCTCACAAAACTCATAAATTTTAACAAAAATCTATCTCTATGTCACTTTTTTTTTTCATTAAATCTCATCTATTTCGTATTAGACATATATCTTATAATTCATTAAACACACATGAGAGTATCTTTTTAATTAAATCATCGAATGAAAATCTATAAATAGTAAAAATTGCAACACTTATCTAAGTTTAAGATATATATATTTTTATGCCAATCAAAATATAACTAAGTGGATAAAGGCACCAATCACTATTTTAAAAGTTGATGGTTCAATCCTTCATCCTGCAATTGTTGAACTACTAACAAAAAGATATAATTTTATGAAATTAAAAGTTTAGGATACAATTTGATACACCTTGCCCAATTCAATAGTAAAAATTGAACTTTTCTTTTCTTTTCTTTTCTTTTTTTCTTTTTTCCTTTATATTTCTAAAGCTTTTGTTCTTTTTTTCCCTACTAAAATGAAGTGATTAAACTCTCGAATCAAGATGAGTATTTTAAATTAATTGATTTTTACGGGTGAACTTTTCTTTTAGCCAATTAAACAAGACAAATTGTGGATATTATTTTTAGTACCAACTAATGAATTGATTGGCTCTACATTTACCAAAATCAATTTGCTTTATACAATCACATACACCGTATTCATTTTTTTTTTCTTTTTTCCTTTTTTTCTTTTCTTTTTTTTTGTATTTTCCAATAATCTATCATAATGTGATTGATTATAGCTTGATTAATAAAATACATATTACTTTTCCTCCCATAATTGTTAAGAAAAAAAAAACATCTCACAATAATTGATGCACTTTTTTTTATGGTTATTGATGCACATTTATTCGTTCATTAATGAGAAAGTGTGTTCATTATTATTATTATTTTAGTTAGAAAGTGTGTTTATTAATTAGTACATAGATTCCAAGAATATAGTTGTTTTTAATCATAAATATTTGGCAGTACTAAAAATTTTGCGTTTATCACCTTTCATACTTTTAATGTATCAATACAAATAAAATACTATAATTTTAATGTATCAATACAAATGAAATATTATAATTTTGATCAATTAAGTTATATATGAGTATATTTTAATTGATTGAGACAGTAACTTCTATTAAACGTTGTAGGTTAGAAATCTCGCCATTTATTAAAATTGTAATATATGTAATAAAAAAAATTATATGTGTGTGTGTGTTTATAATTATAGAAATTTTTTTATCTAAAAAAATTATAGAAATTACTTCAAACTTCAATAATTTTTTGTTACATTTTCTTTTAATAATTACTGAAATGACTTTTAAAAGTTCAATTCTTGATTTAGACTTGTTCAACATTACAATCAAAGTTTAGCCTAATTTTCAATAAAGAAAATTTTTATTCCATATGCAAAAAAAAAAACAAAAAAAACAAAAAAAAAAAGTTTTTATTCAAAAAGGATTAGGCCCTGTTTGAGATTGCATTTGCAGAGTAGGGAAGAATCTTATTTTTAAATCAATCTAAAATCACCTTTCAATTTACTTGGGGATTTTGTACGGATGACCCGTTTTCCAACGTTTTAATGACTGATGACCTGCGTTCTGAAAATAATGAAATATGACCCATTCTGACATGTCATAGCGCGCAAAATTACACATGAGGGTAGTATGAGACGGTTTTTCTTGTTCATGCTCTCGTAGGCGGAAACGCTATCGCTTTAGCTCTCTCGCTCTCTCTCTCGCTCAAATGAATGGTTGAAAATCTGGAGAAAAAAAAAAAGACAAGAAAAAATTACGTTAGAGCAGAGCTAGAGCAAGAGCGAGAACAAGCTAGAACAAGAGAGAAAATGAGCTAGAGCGATAGCGATAACGAGAACGAGAACGAGCTAGAACGAGAGTGAGAACAAGCTAGAGCAAAAGAGAAAACGAGCTAGAGCAAGAACGAGCTAGAGCGAGAGCGAGAACAAACTAGAGCGATAACGAGAACGAGAACGAGCTAGAACGAGAGTGAGAACAAGCTAGAGCAAGAGAGAAAGCGAGCTAGAGCAAGAACGAGCTAGAGCGAGAGCGAGAACGAACTAGAGTGAGAATTAGAACAAGCTAGAGCAAGAGAGAAAACGAGCTAGAGCGAGAGCAAGAACAAGCTAGAGCAAGAGAGAAAATGAATTAGAGCGAGAGCGAGAACTAGAGAGCTAGAGTTAGAACAAGAATGAGAGTACGATGCCCTCACGGTAATTTGGACGGGATGCAGAGTACGGAAAGAGTCATATGTCATTAATTTCAAAACACGGGTCAAATGACATCGATGAGCGTGAAAATGAGTCTTCTGTGCAAATTTCTCAATTTACTTTTACGTTCAAAATCATGCTCATACTAGCTTTTGAATTCAACTTTCCTAAAAATCTGCTAGTTTCTTTAACTAAAATTTAAAAATTCAAAATCTATCGTTCCATAATTTTTTTTTTTTTTTTTTTTTTTTTACTTTTATTCTCCTATATCAACAAAATTTAGATTGATTCAATTTTTTATAACAATTATTTTTTTCTAGATTTTTATCGAATAATTTAGATTAAACAAAGTTACTTGCAATTTAAATTATATATATTTTTAAATAATTATTATATACAAAATTTGATATAAATATCAATATAAAAATAATTAAAACAATATGTCTACTTTGGTCATTATAGCTAAACCACAATAATTTTGTTTGAATTTACCAAATGTTGCGACCTGTTTTTCTATGTTTAAAATTAAAATTTACCAAACACTAATCTACTTTATATGACCGCTGATTTTCCTAAAAACACAATTACCAACAATCATTTTAAAAGCTATAACAATCAAAATTATCAAAGAGAACCAGGCTCACAACATACTAATTTTTTTTTTTCTTTTTTTTTTTTCTTGAAAACCAATCTATAAATCATTCTATTAAATACATTTTATGTTATTCAAAATTGAAGGGTAGTTTGTATAATTTAATCAACTTGATAAGTATTAAATAACCACATTTATTGTATCCAATTTCCTTGCATTTTAATTGAATATTGTGCTTAATTATTAAAATTGTGTTTAATTTAGTTTAGGTGGTGAAATATAAAAGTTTGGTAGAATTCAATTTAAAAGTACTTTTTAAACTAAGAAAAAAAAATGGTGGCAGTTTGAAATGAAAAATTAATATATATGTAGTTGAAGTTTGAATGTTTAATTTGCAAGCTTTGTAAAATTGAAGTTCATTTTTTTTATATCTAAAAAAAGGAAAATTGAAGTTATTCTTAAATTAGGTGGCAGAATGTAAGGAAGTTGGTGGACACCTCTCAAGACTTTTTCTTCTTCTCCACATCTTGGGCAAAAGCTTTAGGGAGGAATTCTTCAACATTCTTCAAAGGAGTTTTTTTGTTTGGCTGAATTAAGGGATGAAAGTGTCTATTTTTAGTAGAGATTTCTCTCTTCCTCAAGTATAAAAGGAGCAGAAGAGGAGCAATGAAGAACACAACATTTTTCTTCTTCTCCACAACATTCTTTGTGAAAAAGCTTAGAGAGTGTAAAGTTTGGTGCTTCCAATTTCTTTGGGTTTTTTATTTTATTTTTAGTTCTTTGAGTTTTATTTTATTTTTATGTTGCTTCCTCTTTACAGTTATTATTGCTTTTCCACCATGTGTGGCTAAGTTTTAATTTCTGGTTCAAGGGTGATTTAATTTCCAATTGTAATTTTGTGAGGCTTTGGGCCAAATTGAAATTTTATCTTTAATTCATGAATTCTTTGTTTCTTGTTCTTATTTTTATGATTGATTGTTATTGAATTAAATTGACGCCTTAATTTAGTATCAATTGATTTATTGCTATTTATGATTTGTGATCCGTAATTGTCACAATTGATTAAAATATGTAGTAGAGAGTTGGCTTATGTGTGTGTAATTATGGCTTTTCCATTTTACATAGCTTGCATAATAGACTCTAGGGAAACAAATAAACAAAATTAATTAATTTGTAGCTATCTCGATTAGTTAATTTTGGTTTAGTCATTCTCATTGTTTTTAATGCTATTATTTAATCGATATGGAACGCTATTGTACCCAATTGATTAAATGGTAAGGTTTGATTTTGATACTTGGTCAGAGTCGGTTTGAATAGGAGAATTTACACTTGTTATGGCTTTTCCAAATAAGTAGACTAAGTTCTTGAATTTGAGAAATTGAAATTGATTTTTTTTAAGCCTATGATCAAAATTACAATTGGATGAAATTTATACCCTTGAATTGGAATTTTCATAAAGTTGATTTTTTTTTATTCATTTTTTTATTCATTATTTAATTAATTACAATTTTTGTTCAACAATTCAACCCCCCCTATTTTATTATTTATTTATTTATTAACTTTGAGAAATTAATTCAATTGGTTCCTTTGGGATTCGACCTGGTCCACTATTTCTACAAGTTAGATCTAGAGAATCAGTAAATATTTTGGAGGGCTTCGACAACCCGACCAAAATTTGGCGCCGTTGCCGGGGAACTATTTTAGTTTCTCATTGTTTAATTTGTTTGTTTATTTTACAGTGTATGAGTCGTTCTTCTCGAAATATTGAATTGCAGTACAATCCTGAAATCGAGAAGACAGCACGTAGACTAAGAAAGGAGACTAAAGAAAGAAAACGTCGTCTTAGAGAGGAAGCCAATAGAGATTTTGATAGTGGTGACACATCTACATTTCAAGATCAATTTCAAGAGGAGATGGCAGACAACACGGCAGAGAGAACTCTCAAGCAGCTGGCAGCACCTGATTTAAATCAACAACCTTTATGCATTACTTTTCCTACAATTGCATGTGATTTTGAACTTAAGTCAGGCTTAATTCACTTACTCCCTTCTTTTCGTGGATGTGCAGGTGAAGATCCTCATAAGCACTTGAAGGAATTCCACATCGTATGCTCCGGAATGAAACCCCACGGTGTCACAGAAGAGCAAATCAATCTTAGAGCTTTTCCTTTTTCTTTAAAGGATCAAGCAAAAGATTGGCTCTATTACCTACCTTCCGGTTCGATCAGGACATGGAATGAGATGAAAAGATTGTTCTTGGAGAAATTCTTCCCAGCATCAAGAGCTGCAAACATCAGGAAGGAGATTTATGGCATAACGCAGATCACTGGGGAGACGTTGTACGAATATTGGGAGAGATTCAATAGATTGTGCGCTAGTTTTCCCCACCACCAAATTTCTGACCAACTCCTAATCCAATACTTTTACGAGGGACTGTTGCCAATGGATAGGAGCATGATTGATGCAGCAAGTGGTGGAGCATTAGTAAACAAGACACCTGAAGCAGCCAAACAATTAATTTCAAACATGGCAGAGAATTCCCAGCAATTTGGGACCAGGGCTGGTGGAGCTGTTCAGCAAGTTAAAGAGGTTAGTGAACTTAAAAATCAAATTTCTGATCTAACTGCTCTAGTTCGTCAAATGGCTGTAGGGCAATTACATACAGCAAAAGTGTGTGGAATATGTTCACTTCCAGGACATCCTACAGAAGCGTGCTCTCAACTGCAACAAGATTCCTTTCAAGAAGCCAATGCCATAGGAGGATTTTCTGGTCAACCTCAAAGGAAGTATGATCCCTACTCTAACCATTTCAATCCTGGATGGAGAGATCACCCGAACTTCAGCTACGGAAATCAAGGAGGACAACAAAGACAACCTCCTCAGAATTTTGGTAGACCACCACAAGCTCCTATGCAAGCTCAGACTTCAAACTCAGGTATGTCTTTGGAAGATGTTGTTAAGACTTTAGCTAACAGTACTCTTCAATTTCAACAGGAGACAAGGGCAGGCATGCAGAATTTGGGCAACCAAATTACTCAATTGGCTACGTCAGTTAGTAAATTGGAAGCCCAAAATTCCGGAAAGTTACCTTCACAACCAGAGGTGAATCCAAGGGAGAATGTCAGTGCAATTATGCTGAGAAGTGGGAAAGAGATTCCCTCAGGAGAGATTCCACCAAAGGAGAAAGAATTAAGCAAGGAAAAAGAAGGAGAAGAAGCTTATTCTAAGGCACCAAATAGGGTAAAACTTGATCATCCTCTATCTTTTCCTTCACATACTTCACTACCTCCTTTTCCTAGCAGGTTAGCAAAGCCAAAAGAAGATGAACATGAAAAGGAGATCCTTGATACATTTAGGAAGGTAGAGATTAATATCCCATTGTTGGATGCTGTCAAGCAAATTCCCAGGTATGCAAAGTTCTTGAAGGAGTTGTGCACAAGGAAGAGAAAAACAAAAGAAAAAGAAAAAGTTGTGGTAAGTAAGAATGTGTCGGCTATCTTGCAAAAGAATATGCCAGAAAAGTGTAAGGATCCAGGTATGTTTTCGTTACCTTGTATTATTGGTAATAAGAAAATAGAGCGTGCCATGTTAGATTTAGGAGCTTCCATTAATGTCATGCCATTTTCTATTTATCAAGAATTAAAATTAAATGACTTACAAGAAACTGGTGTAGTAATACAATTAGCTGACCGTTCTTATATTCACCCTCTAGGAGTTGTTGAAGATGTCCTAGTGCAAGTTAATGAACTCATATTCCCTGTTGACTTTTACATCTTAGCAATGGATAGTAATTCACATTCAAAATCTGCTTCAATTTTGTTAGGGAGACCATTCATGAAAACAGCTAAGACAAAGATTGATGTAGATGAGGGTACTCTCTCGGTAGAGTTTGATGGAGAGATTGTTAAATTTAATATTTTCGATGCCATGAAATATCCTAATGATGAGCATTCTCTTTGTCATATTGATGTGATTGATTCAATTGTACAAGATGTATTCATAGAGGAAAATATTGAGCATGAGCATGAATCAAATGGACAATCTAGTTTAGAAGAAATGGATGATAAAATTGGTGTAGAGAAGTTGTTTTTATCAGAACCAGTAAATTCAAATGCTGAAATTTCTACTTCAACTAACAAAATGTTATCCTCTATCATGCAGGCACCAAAACTGGAGTTGAAAGCTTTGCCAGATCACCTTAAATACGTGTATTTGGGTGAAGTTGATACATTGCCTGTCATCATCTCAAAAGAACTCACAACGGAACAAGAAGAGAAGTTGGTTAGAACCTTGAAAGAATACAAACTTGCAATTGGATGGACTTTGGCCGACATAAAAGGCATTAGTCCATCAATTTGCATGCACCGAATTCTACTTGAGGACAATACCAAAACATCAAGGGAGCCACAAAGAAGGTTGAATCCAACTATGAAAGAAGTGGTAATGAAAGAGATACTCAAGTTGTTGGATGCAGGTATCATCTATCCAATCTCAGATAGTGAGTGGGTAAGTCCAATTCATGTAGTTCCAAAGAAAACTGGAATTACTGTGGTAAGGAATCAAAACAATGAGCTTGTACCCATGCGTGTGCAAAATGGTTGGAGAATGTGTATTGATTTTAGGAAACTTAATCAAGTGACGAGAAAAGATCATTTTCCTTTACCTTTCATTGACCAGATGGTAGAACGATTAGCTGGCAAACCCTTCTTTTGTTTTCTTGATGGCTTTTCAGGTTTCTATCAAATCCCTATTGCACAAGAAGACCAGGAAAAGACGACATTCACTTGTCCCTTTGGGACCTATGCTTATCGGCGAATGCCTTTTGGTCTCTGTAATGCTCCAGGTACGTTTCAGAGATGCATGATGAGTATTTTTTCTGAATATATTGAGAAATGCATTGAAGTATTTATGGATGATTTTACTGTATATGGAGATTCATTTGATGAATGCCTGGATAATTTGACCAAAATTATGAAAAGATGCATTGAAACTAACTTGGTCTTAAATTATGAGAAATGTCATTTTATGGCCACTCAAGGCATTGTACTAGGGCATGTTGTATCTTCTAGGGGTATAGAGGTCGATAAAGCGAAGGTGGATATTATTGCAAACTTACCTTACCCTACCAATGTTAGGGGAGTACGTTCCTTTCTTGGACATGCAGGATTTTATCGCAGGTTTATCAAGGATTTCTCAAAAATTGCTTTACCAATGACGAATTTACTGCAAAAGGAAGTTCAGTTCGAGTTTGGAAAAGAATGCAAAGAGGCGTTCGATAAGCTAAAAGAGTTGTTGACAAGCGCACCTATTATTCAGCCACCTCGATGGGACTTGCCCTTTGAAATCATGTGTGATGCAAGCAACTACGCAGTGGGAGCAGTTCTAGGCCAACGAGTTGACAAGAAAAGTCATGTCATCTATTATGCTTCCAGAACCTTGAATCCTGCTCAGTGCAATTATTCCACTACGGAAAAAGAGCTTTTGTCAATTGTTTTTGCTTTAGATAAATTTCGATCTTATGTACTTGGTTCTGAAATTATTGTGTTTTCTGATCACGCAGCTTTGAAGTATCTTTTGGCAAAGAAAGAATCAAAACCGAGGTTGCTTCGGTGGATTTTGCTTCTTCAAGAGTTCAACATGAAAATCAAAGACCGAAAAGGAGTGGAGAATTCTGTTGCAGACCACCTGAGTAGATTGGTAAGAGAAGAAGATGATTTACCATTCAATGATGACTTTCCAGATGAGCATTTGTTCCAACTCAAAGGTATGATTCCTTGGTATGCTGATATGGTCAATTATTTGGTTACGAGAAATCTACCTTATTGTCTTAGTAAGTCTAGAAAAGCAAAAATAAAAAGTGAGTCAAAATATTATGTTTGGGATGAGCCTTTCCTATGGAAATTTTGTTCTGATCAAGTGATTAGGAGATGTGTGCCTGAAAATGAATTCCAGTCTATTTTAGCTTTTTGTCATGATTATGCATGTGGAGGGCATTTTGGACCTAGACGAACTGCTAGAAAAATCTTAGATAGTGGTTTATATTGGGAATCTATGTTTAAAGATGCATATCAATTTTGTAAGAGTTGTGAGAGATGCCAAAAAGTAGGTGCAATAACACGTAGGAATGAAATGCCTCAAGTTCCAATTCTTATTTGTGAAATATTTGATGTATGGGGTATTGATTTCATGGGCCCTTTACCATCTTCTTGTGGCTTTTCTTATATACTTTTGGCTGTAGATTATGTGTCAAAATGGGTGGAAGCAAAAGCCACCAAAACTGATGACTCTCAAGTTGTTGTAGGTTTTATCAAGGCTAACATCTTTAATAGGTTTGGAATTCCAAGAGCCATTATTAGTGATCAAGGAACTCATTTTTGCAATAGAACGGTCGAAGCTTTGATGAGGAAGTATGGAGTGAATCACCGAGTGGCCACCGCCTACCACCCTCAAACCAATGGACAGGCTGAAGTTTCTAATAGAGAAGTAAAAACCATCCTGGAGAAAACGGTGAATTCAGGAAGAAAAGATTGGAGCCTTCGTTTGGATGATGCACTGTGGGCTTATCGAACGGCCTACAAGACTCCTATAGGGATGTCTCCTTACCGGTTGGTTTTTGGCAAGGCATGTCATTTACCAGTGGAGATTGAGCATAAAGCTTATTGGGCGGTTCGGCGATGCAACATGGACCTAGACAAAGCTGGAGCATCAAGGCTATTGCAATTGCAAGAATTGGAGGAGTTGCGGCTGGATGCTTATGAGAATTCAAGAATTTATAAAGAGAAATCCAAATTGTTTCATGATAACATGCTTGTTCGAAAACAATTTGAGATTGGCCAAAGAGTTTTGTTATATAATTCTCGATTGAAGTTTATGCCTGGTAAGTTTCGTTCTCGATGGATTGGCCCATTTGTTATTACTAATATATTTCCTTATGGGGCAGTGGAAATAAAAAGCTTGGATTCAGACAAAATTTTCAAGGTGAATGGTCATAGATTGAAAATTTTCCATGGGGGTGAAATTGCTCCATGTCTCATTAGCTTCCGGTTGGATCGCCCCACTTATTTGGATGAATGAAACATTTCTTGGCTCCGTCGAGCAAAACGACGTTAAAAAATTGCGCTTATTGGGAGGCAACCCAAATGTTTTCTTTACTTTTCCAACTATTTATTCTCTTTCTCTTTGTTTGTTTTATTTTATTTTTGTTTGCAGGGCATTAATTTTTAATAAGGCGTGACCACTCATTCTCTCAACACCACAAACTATCCAGTTCAAGTTGTTTGCAAATCAGGGGAGTTTAATTTTCTTCTCTTGTTCATTTCTTTTGTGAACAATCTGCTTAGTTATACATTGAGGACAATGTATAGTTTAGGTGTGGGGGAGGTTTTGTTATACAATTTCTTTTCTTAAAAAAACAAAAAAAAAAAAAAAAAAAAAAAAAAAAAAAATTGCTTTGAATATAGCATGATCTGATTCGTACATGTTGATTTTTCTTTTGAAACCTTGAGTCTTTATTGATATCCTTGAATGCCTTGTAAGTTAGAAATGCATCTTTGGTTTGAATTTTAATGCATGAGAGAGATGAGCATGATTAGTGTTTTCTTTAAAAATTATTTGATGGTGTCTCATTGATTTGTTGATTGAAAAGTGCTCAAGACTTGATGCAAATTACACCTTCCAGTGAGCTTTTGGGCCTATGAGCAACTCATCATATTTTGCTCCATTTATTTCTTGTTGAGTGTTGTCAAACTTAGTGTGCTTATTCTAGAACTTGCTTGTGAATGCATTTTGAGACTACATTTTTTGGATTGATGCTTTAATATGATAAGGGCAAATTAGGATTAACCATTTTTTTTGGACTCTCTCAAAATACCCACCTTCGTGTTTTTCCTTTAGTTAGCCAAGTTGAGCCTATTTCCTATTTTTTCTTGTTTCAAACACATTATGTTCAGCCTAAGACCATTTTGTTTGTTAGCCTCAACATTTGTACCTTTGTCAAGACAAGAGGGAAAGTGTTGCATGTTTGAGAAAAAAATTGGGTTGAAAAGAGAAAATTTGAAAAAAAAAAAAAAAAAAAAAAAAAAAAAAAAAAAAAAGTGCCTTAATATCAGGAAAAGAAAAAAAAAAAGGTGAAGTTCGTTCCCTTTCAAAAAAAAAAAGAGAGAAAAATTTTGGAGAAAACTTTGCCAAGAATATTTGAATTATTAAATGTTACTTCTCCAAAGTTTTTAGTGCTTGAATGAGATGTGAGAATAAAATTCAAAGTCTTCGTTAGTGTGTTTTGTGATTGTTATGTGGCGTTAATATCATGCAAGAATGCAACTCTTGTCTTGATTGTGAAAACACCTTAAATTTTCCTCCTACCATACCCTTACCTAAGCCCCATTAACACCCTTGTTAAGTCCCTTTGATTTTTGCATTCAATTCATCTATAGTGGTGGAAATTTGATTCATTTGCAAGCCTATGGTAATAACATACTATGTTCTGATTTTGAGAGTAAAAGCACCCTAAATACTTTGAGAGTATTGAGTGAAACCATGTGAGGGTGTTAAGTCTTGTTGCATTTGATTTTGGTGAATTGATGAGATGCTTGAGTTTTTGTATAAAATATATCCTATGAGTGCTCATTCTCTTGATTGTCACTTCAATTCAATTCATTGATGTATAATTGGCTTTATTGGTATTCTTGGATGTTGTGAGAGATGAAGGGGAGTAGGAAGGAGAGTTGGTATGTTGAGTTAAGCCATACTTGAGGACAAGCATGGATTAGGTGTGGGGGAATTTGATAAGTATTAAATAACCACATTTATTGTATCCAATTTCCTTGCATTTTAATTGAATATTGTGCTTAATTATTAAAATTGTGTTTAATTTAGTTTAGGTGGTGAAATATAAAAGTTTGGTAGAATTCAATTTAAAAGTACTTTTTAAACTAAGAAAAAAAAATGGTGGCAGTTTGAAATGAAAAATTAATATATATGTAGTTGAAGTTTGAATGTTTAATTTGCAAGCTTTGTAAAATTGAAGTTCATTTTTTTTATATCTAAAAAAAGGAAAATTGAAGTTATTCTTAAATTAGGTGGCAGAATGTAAGGAAGTTGGTGGACACCTCTCAAGACTTTTTCTTCTTCTCCACATCTTGGGCAAAAGCTTTAGGGAGGAATTCTTCAACATTCTTCAAAGGAGTTTTTTTTGTTTGGCTGAATTAAGGGATGAAAGTGTCTATTTTTAGTAGAGATTTCTCTCTTCCTCAAGTATAAAAGGAGCAGAAGAGGAGCAATGAAGAACACAACATTTTTCTTCTTCTCCACAACATTCTTTGTGAAAAAGCTTAGAGAGTGTAAAGTTTGGTGCTTCCAATTTCTTTGGGTTTTTTATTTTATTTTTAGTTCTTTGAGTTTTATTTTATTTTTATGTTGCTTCCTCTTTACAGTTATTATTGCTTTTCCACCATGTGTGGCTAAGTTTTAATTTCTGGTTCAAGGGTGATTTAATTTCCAATTGTAATTTTGTGAGGCTTTGGGCCAAATTGAAATTTTATCTTTAATTCATGAATTCTTTGTTTCTTGTTCTTATTTTTATGATTGATTGTTATTGAATTAAATTGACGCCTTAATTTAGTATCAATTGATTTATTGCTATTTATGATTTGTGATCCGTAATTGTCACAATTGATTAAAATATGTAGTAGAGAGTTGGCTTATGTGTGTGTAATTATGGCTTTTCCATTTTACATAGCTTGCATAATAGACTCTAGGGAAACAAATAAACAAAATTAATTAATTTGTAGCTATCTCGATTAGTTAATTTTGGTTTAGTCATTCTCATTGTTTTTAATGCTATTATTTAATCGATATGGAACGCTATTGTACCCAATTGATTAAATGGTAAGGTTTGATTTTGATACTTGGTCAGAGTCGGTTTGAATAGGAGAATTTACACTTGTTATGGCTTTTCCAAATAAGTAGACTAAGTTCTTGAATTTGAGAAATTGAAATTGATTTTTTTTAAGCCTATGATCAAAATTACAATTGGATGAAATTTATACCCTTGAATTGGAATTTTCATAAAGTTGATTTTTTTTTATTCATTTTTTTATTCATTATTTAATTAATTACAATTTTTGTTCAACAATTCAACCCCCCCTATTTTATTATTTATTTATTTATTAACTTTGAGAAATTAATTCAATTGGTTCCTTTGGGATTCGACCTGGTCCACTATTTCTACAAGTTAGATCTAGAGAATCAGTAAATATTTTGGAGGGCTTCGACAACCCGACCACAACTATATAAAAACTCAATTTAAAAAAGGCTTTATTTCAATAATTTGTATTGAGGGTATGTTAGTCTTTTTACTAGTAGCACTATTGGCTGCACGGAAAGTGGGGCCCTTAGGAATGGGCATGCTTATAATTTTATTCTACTGTAGACATCGAACTATTTACATCAAATATTTAAAAATGTTGTAAAATTGAGAGGCGAAATCGGGCACCAAAACTTTACCAAAACATATAATAATAATAATAATAATAATAATACTTTACCAAAACATATAATAATAATAATAATAATAATAATAATAATAATAATAATACTTTACCAAAACATATAATAATAATAATAATAATAATACAAGTGTTAGAATATAAAGGGAATATATATATATATATATTATAAACAAAAGAAAGTGGAGATTTATGGCAAATTAAAAACAAATGAAATTAGAGAAAATGGGAGAGAAAAAAAAAAGATTGGGGAGATTTCTTTACCAAATGTCTCTATATATTTATCCATCAAGAACCACTATATATAGGCAATTAGGAGAGCATGATGTGGTCCATTTGGACACCAATCTATGGTCTTTGTTGGACACATGGAAGACACTTTGGCTATGGATAAAATGCCACTTGGTATGGATATCAAATGGGCATGTGGAATGGACATTTATATTTACAATACTCCCCCTTAAATGCCCATTTATAAAATATGCCTCGTTAAAAACCTTACTAGGAAAAAAAAACCCAATGGGAAGAAAAAAAAACCCTAGTGAAGGAAAAGAGTACATATTTTATATAGTTTACTATAATACATTCACTCCCCTTCATGGAGACATCACTTAAAGTCTTTGAGTCGCCGCATTCCAATGCTATATACTAATTTATCGAAGGTTGCAGTTGGTAATGCCTTCGTAAATAAGTCAGCCAGGTTATCTTTCGAACAAATTTGTTGTACAGTGATATTGCCATTTTCTTCAAGATCATGAGTATAGAAGAGCTTTGGTGAGATATGCTTTGTTCTATCTCCTTTGATATATCCTCCCTTGATTTGAGCTATACATACAGTGTTGTCTTCGTATAACATCGTTGGAAGAGGTTTACTTGAAGACAAGCCACATGTCTGATGAATGTGTTGTGTCATCGATCTTAGCCATACGCATTCTCGACTTACTTCATGAATAGCAAGGATTTCAGCATGATTTGAAGAAGTGGCCGTTATAGTCTGTTTCACTGATCGCCACGATATAGCAGTTCCTCCACATGTGAATAGATAACCTGTCTGAGATCTAGCTTTGTGTGGATCAGATAGATAACCAAAATCTGCATAACCAACTAGATCATACTTTGATTTGTTAGAATAAAATAAACTCATATCAATTGTCCCTCGAAGATATCGGAGTACATGCTTAACTCCGTTCCAATGTCTTTTTGTAGGACATGAACTATATCTAGCTAATAAATTTACTGAAAATGTAATATCTGGTCTTGTGTTATTAGCCAAATACATAAGTGCACCAATTGCACTAAGATATGGTACTTCAGGACCAAGTAGTTCTTCACTGTCATCTCGAGGTCGAAATATATCTTTCTTTACATCCAGAGAACGAACTTCCATTGGAATGTTCAATGGATGTGCTTTATCCATATAGAATCTTTTTAAGATTTTCTCTGTATAAGTTGATTGATGAACAAATATCCCATCTGCTAAATGTTCAATTTGCAAAACCAAGGCAAAATTTTGTTTTTCCAAGATCTTTCATCTCGAATTCTTTTTTAAGATATTCTATTGCCTTGGATAACTCTTCAGGAGTTCCAATTATTTTAAGTCATCAACATATACAGTTATAATAGCAAATCTTGACTGAGATTTCTTTATAAAAACGCACGGACATATTGGATTATTTTGGTATCCTTCTTTCAACAGATATTCACTCAGGCGATTATACCACATTCGTCCTGATTGTTTTAATCCATATAATGATCTCTGTAACTTTATTGAATACAATTCCCGAGAACTTGATTCATATGTTTCTGGTATTTTAAATCCTTCCGGGATTTTCATATAAATGTCATTATCGAGAGATCCATATAAATACGCCGTGACTACATCCATTAGATGTATATCAAGCTTTTCATATACAATCAGACCAATCAAATATCTTAGCGTTATTGCATCCACCACAGGAGAATATGTCTCCTCATAATCAATACCAGGCATTTGCGAGAATCCTTGTGCAACAAGTCTCGCTTTATATCTTGTGACTTCATTCTTTTCATTTCTTTTCCTTACAAATACCCATTTATATCCTACAGGTTTGACGTTTTCCGGTGTTGGGACTACTTGTCCAAAAACCTCACGTTTTGAAAGTGAGTTCAACTCTGCTTGGATTGCTTCTTTCCACTTCGGCCAATCCTTTCTACGTTGACATTCTACGATAGATTTTGGGTCAAAATCGTCACTTTCATGAATAATATCGTGAGCAACATTATAAGAAAAAATGTTGTCAATAATGATATCATTTCGGTTCCATCTCTTTCCTGTTGTAACATAGTTTATAGAAATTTCATTATTATCCTCAAGCGTTTGATTTTCACCAATACTCTTTTGAGTAGTTGTATTCTGGATTTCTTCTGGAACATCCATACCTTTTATTGAATCATTTTGATTCTCAACTACTTTTTTTTTTCGAGGATTTTTATCTTTAGAACCTATTGGTCTACCACGCTTCTGGCGTGCTCCAGACTCATTATTGACAACTTGTTCCTTTGGGATATCAACTTTTGATGGAGCATTTGCAGCTGGTATATATGATTTAGTCACACTTTTAGTATCTGTGAATGCATCTGGTAGTTGATTTGCTATATTTTGCAAATGAATTATCTTTTGAACTTCAAGTTCACATTGATTTCTACGAGAATCTAAATGAGATAATAACGATGCATTCCATGTAATTTTTTTTTCCAACTTCTTAATTCATCCCCCTAATGTTGGAAAATTTGTCTCATTAAAATGACAATCAGCAAATCGTGCAGTAAATACATCACCCATCAGGGGTTCAAGATATTTAATAATTGATGGGGAATCAAAACCAACATATATTCCTAACCTCCTTTGAGGACCCATCTTAGTACGTTGTGGTGGAGCAATCGGTACATATACTGCACATCCAAAAATTCTTAGATGAAAAATATTTGGCTGCTGACCATAAGCTAATTGCATTGGGGAGTATTTATTATAAGCTACTGGCCTAATACGTGCCAGTGATGCAGCATGCAAAATAGCATGACCCCATACCGATGTAGGAAGTTTAGCTCTCATAAGCAATGGTCTTGCAATTAGTTGCAGACGTTTTATAAATGATTCTGCTAGACCATTTTGTGTATGAACGTGAGCTACAGGATGTTCAACACTTATCCCAATTGACATACAATAATTATTAAAAGTTTGGGATGTAAATTCACCAGCATTATCAAGTCGAATGGTCTTAATTGTATTATCAGGAAATTGTGCTTTTAACTTAATTATTTGAGCAAGTAATCTTGCAAATGCAAGATTTCGACTTGATAATAAGCATACATGTGACCATCTGCTGGATGCGTCAATTAATACCATAAAATATCTAAATGGACCACTTGGTGGGTTAATAGGTCAACAAATATCACCTTGAATTCGCTCTAAAAATGCAGGTGATTCAATCCCCACTTTAGCTGGTGATGGTCTAATAATTAATTTCCCTTGAGAACAAGCATCACATGACAACTCATTAGATTGAAGAATCTTCTGGCTCTTTAAAGGATGTCCATGTGAATTCTCAATAATTTTTCTCATCATTATTGACCCTGGATGACCCAATCGATCATGCCAAACACTGAATATTTCTGGATTCATGAACTTCAGGTTCATTATTGCATAACTTTCGATTACTCGTATATGAGTATAGTATAATCCAGAAGAAAAAGTAGGCAGTGTTTCTAATATACGTTTTTCATGTAAAACAATAGATGTTATATAGAGACACTCTATATTATTTTTACAATAAGTTTCAACATGATAATTATTTTCACGTATATCTTTAAAACTTAATAAGTTTCTTTTCGATTTGCTAGAGAACAGAGCATTATTAATTGTAAATCTTGTTCCTCTAGGCAAAATAAAGTTGCTTTTCCAAAACCTTCAATCAGATTTGCAGAACCTGATATAGTATTGACTTTTGCTTCCAGCATTGTCAATCTAGAAAAATATTTTCTATTTATGAGTATCGTGTGCGTAGTTGCGCAGTCTGCCAGACATAAATCCTCATTGCTCATTTTCGAGTTACTCAACATATTGAAATTGTTCATATTTCTTCATTGAAAAGAAAAGAAAAACGATTACAAAGAGTCTTAAATATATATACAAACAAAACAACAACAAAAACATACTAAACAGTACTTAATTATATATTTTCATACAAATCATCCTCTACTTGTTTGATTGCATCAATTCTCTCTCCAGGAGATTCAAAATAATCAGCTACATCAAGATGCATCATATTGGAGGGGTCAAACACATCATCTTCTTGAATGGCAAGATTTACCTCCACATTCTTTCCTTTTCCTTTTTCCTTCAGGGAAGCTTGATAGAGATCAACAAGGTGTTTTGACGTACGACAGGTACGTGACCAGTGCCTAGTCATTCCGCACCGGAAACATTTATGTTCATCACCTTTCGAACTTCTATCTTGTGGAGCCTTTCCTTTATGATCATCACTTCGTGTGGGTTTCTTAAAATTATAATGCCCACCACGAAAATAGGTATTTCTTCCTCTACCGCGGTCCCGACCTCGACCACGACCACGACCTCGACCACGGTTATTAAAATTCACAGCATTCACTTCAGGGAATGGTGTTGCTCCAGTTGGTCGGGATTCGTGATTTTTCATCAATAACTCGTTATTTTGTTCAGCAACGAGAAGACATGAGATAAGTTCAGAATATTTTGCAAAACCCTTCTCTCGATATTGCTGCTGCAGGAGCATATTCGAGACATGAAAAGTGGAAAATGTCTTCTCTAACATATCAACATCAGTAATCTTTTCTCCGCATAATTTTAATTTTGAACTAATTCTGAAGAGTGCGGAATTATATTCACTTACTGATTTAAAGTCCTGCAACCTCAGGTGCATCCAATCATAACGAGCTTTAGGAAGAATAACTGTTTTTTGATGATCGTACATTTCTTTCAAACCTTGCCATAGAACGTAGGGATTTTTTATTGTAAGATACTCCATTTTCAATCCCTCGTGAAGATAATGGCGAAGGAAGATCAGGGCTTTTGCTTTTTCTTGATTTGATGCATCATTTCCTTCTTTAATTGTTTCTCCAAGATTCATAGAATCTAAATGGATCTCAGCGTCAAGGACCCATGACAAGTAGTTATTTCCATTAATATCCAGGGCCGCAAATTCTAACTTTGTAAGGTTTGCCATAATAACACTATCAAAAATAATAATATATTCATATTAGAAATTTAACATAAACCAAATGCGTAAAAATGGCTTACCTATAAGACTTACCTTTAGCGGGAAAAATGACAGAGTCTCGTGCTGATAACGTGTTGTAAAATTGAGAGGCGAAACCGGGCACCAAAACTTTACCAAAACATATAATAATAATAATAATAATAATAATACAAGTGTTAGAATATAAAGGGAATATATATATATATATATATATATATTATAAACAAAAGAAAGTGGAGATTTATGGCAAATTAAAAACAAATGAAATTAGAGAAAATGGGAGAGAAAAAAAAAAAGATTGGGGAGATTTCTTTACCAAATGTCTCTATATATTTATCCATCAAGAACCACTATATATAGGCAATTAGGAGAGCATGATGTGGTCCATTTGGACACCAATCTATGGTCTTTGTTGGACACATGGAAGACACTTTGGCTATGGATAAAATGCCACTTGGTATGGATATCAAATGGGCATGTGGAATGGGCATTTATATTTACAATAAAAAACTTATTGTAATTATAAATTTTTTTTACAAATTTAGCCTTTTTAATTGGAATACAACTCCGAAATTATATTTAATTAAATATTTGATGCTAAAAAAAATACAACAATGTGTAAAAGTAGAATTATTAAAATTTTGCAATGTATGCTATTCTTTAATCAATTTTACTAATATTTAATCAATCCATTCCAATCTTATTTTTTTTTAAAATAAAAATAAATTAAAAATTTTCACATGCATATAAAATAATGATAAACTAGTTGTATCACTATTGAAAGAGATATAAGGCATCCACGTTTAGGACTGTATTTAGAGATTTAGGTTGGGTTCAAAGATTCTTTGTTGTTTTTTTTTTTTGAGAAATTTTTTAGGCTTATTTTTTTTTATAATTATTTTGTACTGTAACAATTCAAATTAATCGTAGAAAAAAAAATCTATATAGATATAGTGAAAATTTAAATTTATAGCCTCTAAGAAGAAATATAAATGTCTGGTTTATAGGTAGTGTGTTAAATGTCGCTCGACATGCCGTTGGGGGGAGAATTTTGTTTTTCCCCCCCTTTCGACCACATGTCGTCCATATTGAGTTTTTTTTTTTTTTGAAGTTCAGTCAGTCACACACACATATATTTTTTCAAATTTAATCTTTTATTTGTTAATAAATAATACATCCACATTTAGGACTGTATTTAGAGATTTAGGTTGGGTTCAAAGATTCTTTGTTGTTTTTTTCTTTTTTTTTTTTTGAGAAATTTTTTATGCTTATTTTTTTTTATAATTATTTTGTAATGTAACAATTCAAATTACTCGTAGAAAAAAAAATCTATATAGATATAGTGAAAATTTAAATTTATAGCCTCTAAAAAGAAATATAAATGTCTGGTTTGTAGGCAGTATGTTAAATGTCGCTCGATATGTCGAAATGTCGAGCGACATTTCGGCATGTCGAGGGGCTCGACATGTCGTTGGGGGGGGGGGGAATTTTCTTTTTCCCCCCTTTCGACGACATGTCATTGACACCTCGAAATGTTGAGGTGTCGACAACATGTCGTCCCATATTGAGTTTTTTTGTTTTATTTTTTTTTTAAGTTCAGTCACACACACACACACACACACATTCAAATTTAATCTTTTCTTTGTTAATAAATAATAACTAATCTTAAACCCTAATACAGAATAGGTTAGGTTAGCGAGACCCCCGTACTTGGTTATTCGAAGCGCTAGATAACAGGTTTAAGGCATTTCTACACTCCAATTTCAATTCTCTCAATTTCCCTCTAATTCTCTTAAATTCATTTCAATTCACTCAATTTTCCTTCATAATTGTCTCATTGAATATAAAAAATTACATATATTTTAGATATATGATGTTAAGAAGAGTAATCAATTATACTATAATTAAGTCACAATTAAGGTTTCATGAAATAATTCAAATAGTTTTAATCAACTTTCAAATTTTTTTTTTCAAATTCCTACTCACATCGACATTTCAAATTTTCAACTGACATTTATATCTAAATATTGTCTTAATTTTTAGATATGATGCTTAAAAATAGTCCATTATAGTCTAATTAAGTCAAAATCAAAGTTTCATTGGCTAATTCAAACAATTTCCATGATTTCCGTAAATTTTTTCGAAATTTCCATCAACATTTTCATAAATTTTGGAATTCGACATTTCCACCGACATCGAAATTCGAACCTTGTTTATAGGTTACAATTTTTTTTTTTAAAAAAAAGAATCAAATATAATATTCAAAGAAGCGTAGCGTAAGATCTTCTAAAATCAAATAACGACTTCCGAAATCAGAATCAGAACACCGCAATCACCATCACGTTCTTTTTTTTTTTCTCCTTTATTTTTATTTTTTTAATAATAATTTCTTTGTGATTTTCCTTATATTTATCATTTTTCAATATTAATTTCTTTATGATAATGAAATTCTAAATTAGGAGTTTGGCCATTATAATTTTGAATCTTACCCAAAATTAACGACAGCTGACATGTTTTTAGTGTATTTTTTTCGCCTATGACCTAAAATATATTATAAAAAGCGTATGCAATTATGTAAAAAATATATATATATACCTTATGAAAAAAATTGTTATCATAGCGGTCAATAGAAAATAGCTATTATTATTCTAAAGATTGATAATTTGATCTCTATACCTTTATAATTGTTGAACTAAAGCCCATTTAATAATTGTTATATCCAATAACCCATTTAATAAAATAAAATATGTAAAGGTAAAAATAATACTTATCATGTAAGTTAAGGGATTGAAATTATACACAAGATCAAGTTCAAATTTGAAATTGATAAGACTTTCAAATACACATGCATTTCAAATTGCTTAGCTTAAATGTAGGTGCTTTTTGCATATATACTTTCTTAAAAAAAAATAAGTGCTTTTGCATACTTTTAATTTTGTCGTTAGTTTCGGGCATTTATTTAGACTCAAATTGGAGTGTTTGGTTAGTTGAATTTTGTTTAGTTTATTAATTGACTCTTCATATTTAGCTTTAAAGACATGCTAATTATATATTTATTTAAGTTTATAGTTTGATTAGATGAAATTGAAAATTTAATCTTAAAAATTAAAAATTAAGAATAAATTTCAAATTTTCATGCATAAAAAGATATACGAGTCCTATAAAATCACTTAAAAGTGTCTAAACTTTTATTTATTTCTTATTTTAGTTTTCAAACTTTTAAACATCATTTTTATTCATAAATTCAATATTTTAATTTAATCCATCTTTTTGCTAACTTTTAAATCTAGTATCATCTAGGAACGAGAGAAAATTTCCTTTGTGGCCTAAATAGGGACGAAGGTGGAAAATATAGTCGACTTGCATATAAATTTGAAGATTTATTGTTTTATGAGATATTATTGACTTGTGATATGTTTACCTTCCAAACTTATTTGTATGAATAATACTTATGTATTTTATTTTTTAAAAAATAATAGATGAAGAATAATCCTCTATAAATTTTTCACACGAAATCTTATTCTAAACCTGCAAAATTTTATGAGAAATTTTGTTGGGACGAAGAATCAAATGGGCTGGAGGCAATAATAGGTATCATCCACACAAAAAAGAATGCATTTTTTTTTCCGAGTTTCCGTCATCACAATTTTTTTTCTTTTTCGATGTAGTCATCACAAAAACTATGGTTAGTCAATGAAAAGAAATAAAACATATGATATTATTTATCATCACCACCGATAGAGATATAGAATTTTATTTCTTTTTTTTTTAGTCCATATGGATTTTAATTTAACTTCAAATTCACATAAAATTATCATTTTATAAAATCGACGGCCAAACAAAAATAAAAGTAAACAAACAAAATTCAAAAATCAAAACCAACAAATTTAAAATTCAAACAGAAAAAATAAGTAAAAAAGCTAAAACAATTTGTCAATCTGAGCATGGATAAGACATCAATTAACATAGGTTGAACTCAATGGAAAAAAAAATCTAAAACAATTTTATTTAAAAAATGAAAAAAATACAAAACCAAGTAAAAGAAGGAATTAGGGTTGAGCAAGGAGGATTCCCTCAATTCTATAAGTAGATTTAAAACTCCAAAAACACCAAAAAATCTCTTTCCAAATCAAACCCTTTCCTATTCCAATTCCCAATTCCTTTTACAAACATTACATTATAAAATCAAAATTATTTTGCCATGCATTCCTTTTCCTTTTTCCTTTCCATTATTTCTCTTTAAAATCCCCTTTTCTCCATTCCTCTGCTCCAACTCTCAAAGCTTTCCACTCCCTCTGTTTTTCAAAATTTTCCCGCAAACCAAACAGATTCTGAACAAATCTCTCTCCTTTATTCTCAGATCCTCTTCTCATGGTGATTCTCTCTCTCTAATCGATCATTCAAGAAATTGGGTTTTTTTTTCTTATGATTTCTCTGTTCTCACAGGCAATCGAGATGGAGAATGTAAGATACGAAGAGGTGAGTTTTTGAGAATTCTAAAATTGGTTTTCTTTGTTGGGATTTTCCCGAGAAAATGAATGGGAAAATTTTGTGAAATTTGCAGGAATTTATAGTGAATGCACGTGGGTTGAAGCTGTTCACCTGCAATTGGATTCCGAAGAATGAAGAACCAAAAGCTCTGATTTTTATCTGCCATGGCTATGCCATGGAATGTAGCATCACCATGAACAGTTAGTTTTCATTTTTTTTGGGGGGGGGGGGAATTTATAATTTTTAAGTTTTAATTTGAAAAAGAAGAAAATGGGTTTTGTTTTTTTGTTTTTGATTGATTAGGTACTGCAAGGAGACTGGCAAAGGAAGGATATGAAGTATATGGAATTGATTATGAAGGACATGGGAAGTCTTCTGGGTTACAAGGCTATGTTTCAAGCTTTGATAATGTGGTTGATGATTGTTCTTCTTTCTTCACTTCCATAACTGGTAAGCAATTTCATCTCTAAACCCATTTTTGCTAATTTTCTTCCATAAAAAAAAAAAAAAAATCAATTCCTCTCCCGGTAGTCTGAATCTGGTCGAGGTCAAATGTTCAAGTCCCTCATCCCACAACTAAAAACTCAATTCATCTCTTTGACCATGCTCTACCCTCGACTCTCAAGAGGTGAAAGATGTACTCAAATTCAATTCTTTTTTTTTTGGGCTAATTTGAGGATACGGCATGTACCTTTAGCTTTCAAAAAGTCCGAAGTTCGAATCTTTATCAAAACGAAAAGAACCCAAAGCACAATTGATGTCTTTGTGAATTGTGATTGGAAGTCAATATGACTTTTGATCTTCATTCAAAATAGGATTCAAAGAAATTATCATATCATATTGTTTGGTCTATTATTGACATTTTGTTGGGTTTTTGGGAATGGGATTTGGTTGATTTTTATTTAATTGTAATGAGCAGAAAAGAAGGAAAATAGAAAGAAGAAAAGGTATTTGATGGGAGAGTCAATGGGAGGAGCAGTGGCTCTGCTGGTACACAGAAAGCAGCCAGATTATTGGGATGGTGCCATCTTAGTTGCTCCCATGTGTAAGGTAATTTTCCTTTTGTCATTTTCCTATCTTAATATTAATATTATTTTCCCCCCATTTTTTTCATTATTTTAATCCAACTCGACTCATGAATTGAATTTGTATAATTTAAGCTCGATTCCTTTTTTCCATTTTCCTTTTTTGTTTTTAAAAATTATGTTTTATTTTTTACCATTTCTTTGATATGTTTTTAACCTATTTGTATAGCATAATATCATAAAGTTTGAAAATCTGAATTTACTTATTCAAGCTATAAATTAACTAGTTTCATGAGTTTTAAAAATTTAGACTACAAAATAGTTGATATTATCTCTCATTATAAGTGATAGGTTTAAATTCTCACTTTCAAAATATTAGAATAAGTTCATAACTCTCGCATTATCTATTTAATGTCAATCCAAACATAATTTAATGGATTAGATATCTTTATATTATCTTGGATTATATCCACGGAATTAAGCAGAAAAAGTACACATTTAATTTTTTTTTTTTAAGGAAATACACATTTAATTTAAATATTTATATTTTATAAATTACATCAAATTCAAAACCAATCGATTGCTGACTTATTAAAACGAGACATGATTAAGCAAATGGAGAAATAATTATATGTGATGTGATATGCACGCAAAGGCTTGTTGAATGATTGCATTAAAATTTAAAAGATGGTTTAAAAAACTAATAATAAAATTATGATTAATTGCTTATTTTAATTGACCATCTCAAAATCTGTGTATTAAATTAGAAAAAAAAGTAGTTTTAGATCCAACCAGCATTGGACTTTTTCCATAGGTTGGAATCTTGAAATGCTAACCTCGACTCTTGAGCTGGTTTTATTATTATTATTGTCATTACTAAATTTATTTAAATTATCGTTTTAGTTTTATAATTTTGACTTTGTTCTCGTTTAGGCTCCGTTGGATAAATATTTAATTTTTTATTTTGGTTTATTTTGTTATCTATCTTTACCAATATTTTTACATCAAATTTTAAAAATTAAAAAAATAAAAATAAAAATTTTTGTATTTTAAAATTTAGCTAAAAATTTAAATCTTTCTTTGATGATAATCATAACAAATGCTATAAATTATGAGAAAACAAATATAATTTTAAAAAAACTAAAGTATTATCAAACGAGTCTAATTTTTTAAATTTTAAAAATTTTAATTTAGTCTTTAAAGATTATGTTAAGTCTCCTAAAATATTCTCAACAATATCCGAAATGATGTCAACTAAGAAAACTCAATATGTTTAGTAATTTTAGTGATGTTGTGAGAGATTTAAGATAAAATTAAAGTTTTTAAAGTTATAGGGACCAAATTAAAATCAATTACAGATATAGGGACTGAACCGTAATTCAACTTTAAATAATATTTTATTTTATCTTATTTAATTAATTATTTAATGTGTTGTGGATTTTGCCAGATTGCTGATGACATGAGACCAAATCCTTTGGTGATAAGTGTTCTGACAAAGCTTTGCAAAATAATTCCAACTTGGAGAATTATTCCAACGCAAGACATTATTGATATTGCCTTCAAAGTCCCTGAAATTAGAAAACAGGTATTTATTCAACCCAAAATCTATTTCAGTTTTGGTTTTCTTTGTTTAATTCAAATTGTTTTATTTGAGTTTCTCTATATAATAAATGCGAAAATGGACATAAATTTTTTGGATTGTTTAAATCTATATCTTTTTTGAATTAAATATGATTAATTCATTGTCAATTTTAAAACAAAAATCACATATATATTAATGTCTTCCCCTAATTTAAATTTGAAAGGTAAGTTTTAAATGACTTTTTAGAGTCTTTTAGCCTATTAAAAAATAATATTTGAGATTTTCATGGTATTTAATTAGATTATCAAGAGTATTTTGACAATTTTTAAAAAGCTAAAAATAACCTAACTAAGGGCCAACCTCGCTTCAGGTATTTTTTCTTAAAAGCACTTTTTAAAAAGTATCTCAAATTCTATCGAAGAAGCAAAAAAATGTTGTATTTTCATTCAATATAAATATTAAATAATAAGCAATTTGGGTAAAAAAGAAATCAATGCTATTCTGTCATCAAAGTTAGGATTGAAATTTGTTTTTTCTTTAAACTTTGCACGAAAGTTCGTTTCTTTTTTCGTCTTTTCCATTAAATCTTCGTATTGCATTCAACATAAATGTTAAGTCACCCATTCCCAATATTTAATACTACTAAATACAAGTTCGCCCACAAACATATATACAAAACAAAAGTTACATAACATTTTTTAATATTTAAAAAAAAAATCTCAAATGTTTGTGATATGTTGTTGTTTGGCAGATTAGGGAAAATCCATACTGTTACAAAGGCCGGCCTCGATTGAAAACTGGCTATGAACTTTTGAGGATCAGTTCAGAACTTGAACATAAACTCAACGAGGTATATATTTTGTTCTGTCTGTTGTTTCATTTCTTGTTTGGTTTTGTTTTTCCTTTTAATTATATGTTTGTGTTCCCTTTAGGTTTCTATACCATTCCTCCTCCTCCACGGCGAAGACGACCGAGTTACGGACAAATTGGTTAGCAAACAACTCTACGACGAAGCGGTGAACGACGACAAGACGATGAAGATGTATCCGGGAATGTGGCACGGTTTGTTGTACGGCGAGACGCCGGAGAATATGGACATTGTGTTCTCAGACATCATCAGCTGGTTGGAGAAGAAGACTGCCACAGGAAATTATTCAAAGTCAGAACTTGAGAGGAAGTATGAAAATGATCGTGGTTTCTTGGAAGCCAAACAACAGCAAGAAAGTTGATTAAGAACATACATATTCTTGTTGGCTTCCTTGTCATCCTAGGTTTAAATGTTGTTGTCCTTTGGTTTGTTGTGAAAGAAAGTTGTGATATTATTTTAGCTATGTTGTAAATATTTATGAGTAAGTTATGTTAATTTTTTATGAGTAATTTGGAATATCCTTCTCAAAATTATATAGGTCGTTTTTTTTTAATACAATTCAAAATTATTCGGTTAACTGCCATAATTTCATTTCTCTTAAGCATGTACCTATTGTAGAGACTTGTTAGCCGAAACAGGTTAAATATATTAGTAACTTTTCATATTTTGTGATGTTATATGTTAAAAAAAAAAAACAAGAAAATCATATTTGCGATATTATCAAAAGAAAAAAAAAAGGTTGAGAGATGTTCAAGAGTAACACTAAAAATATGGTTTAATTTCAATTTTTTTTGAGTTTAACAATATGTGAGGTGGGAGATTCGAACATTTGACTTATTGGTCAATGATACATATCTTATGTTAGTTGAGCTATGCTCATGTTAGCATGGTTAAATTTCAATGGATACAATTGATTTAGTAGTTTAATTAATTATCATTAGTTAGCAGCATAGCTCAACGATAATTAGTATGTATTTCAACCTTCAAATCTTCCTAACTTACATTTGTTGTACTAAAAAAAATTAAGGTTAAATGATCAAAAATACCCCTGAACTATGGGTTGGTTTCAATTATACCCCTAAACTTTGAAAAGTTTTATTTTAACCTCTTGAACTTTGAAGTTTATTTCAAAACAACCATTGAAGGTTTTTTTCGTTAAATTTATGGACGAAAAATGGCGTATTTGCATATGTTTTAATTTTTTTTCAATGTATATGTTCAAATATGTTCACATAAGCAACAATATAAATGCAAAAACATCATTTTTCGACCATGAATTTAATGAAAAAAAAGTCTTCAATGGTATTTTTGAAACAAATATCAAAGTTCAAAGGTTAAAATAAAACTTTTCAAAGTTTGAGGGTATAATTGAAGCCAATCCCATAGTTCAAGTGTATTTTTGACAATTTAACCAAAAATTTATTATCATTAGTTAATAAGACAAACAAGTGGGCTCCTTACGTAACAAATTTCTTTTTAGTGGTTTTGGTTCTAAAAGTTAGTTACGTTGACCTAAATAATTAGAATACTTCTTAAAGAGGTTTTTTTTTAGTTCACTTGTTTTAAAGAGTTAATTATAATTAATAATATCTCCCATCCAAATTTATGGCCATTAAACACCCAATAAGTATTTTTTTTCCAACAAAATTTTAACAATAATTAGTGGTATGGACTGATAAAACCTAAACTATTTAAAAGTATTAATACAAAACCTAAACTATGTAAAAGTATTAATACAAACTGTCCTTTCTTAAATTTAAAGGTTTGATCTCCCGTCTCATATTTTTTGAATTAAAAAAATAAAATGAAATTTAAAAAGCATGAAAGTAAAGATAAAAGAAATATATTTTAACTTAGTTCAAATTTTAAAATGAAATTTAAAAAGCATGAAAGTAAAGATAAAAGAAATATATAATAACTTAGTTCAAATTTTAAAATGAAATAAATAAAGTTGTAAGCAGAACCAAAAAATTTTCAAAGGGCAAAATTTGGTATTCTCTCTCTCTCTCTCTCTCTCTCTCTCTCTCTATATATATATATATATATATATATATATATATATATATTTAATTCTAAGAATTTAAGGACATATATTAAAGGATACATTACAAGTTTAGTTCCTAAACTTTCATATTTTATTTAATAGGTCTCTAAACTTTAAAAAGTATCCAATAGAACTTTTAACTTTCAATTTTTTGTCTAATGGTCCCTTGCCATTTGAATTTTTTTTTTTAATATTAACGAATCTATTAGATATAAAATTGAAATTTGTGTCTAATAAAACATTAAGGCCCCGTTTGAAACCATTTGATTTTATGTATCTGGTTTCCAAAAATTAAGCTTATAAACCCCTACTTCCACCTATGAGTTTCTTTGTTTTGTTATCTAATTTTTACTAATATTTTCAAAAACCAAGCCAAGTTTTTGAAAACTTGTTTTTGTTTTTTAAATTTGGCTAAGAATTTAAATGTTTTCTAAAAAAAGATGAAAACAATTGAAAAGAAAATGTGAAAAACCCAACACAATTTTCAAAACTAAAAACTAAGGTCCCGTTTGATAACCATTTGGTTTTTAGTTTTTGGTTTTTGAAAATTAAGCCTATTAATGCTACTCCCACCTATGGATTTACTTGTTTTGTTATCTCTTTTTACCTATGTTTTCAAAAACCAAGCCATGTTTTGAAAACTAAAAAAAGTAGTTTCCAAAAACTTTTTTTTGTTTTTAGAATTTGGCTAAGAATTCAAATGCTTTCTTAAGGGAGATGAAAACCATTGTAGAGAAATTGAGAGAAAACAAGCTTAATTTTCAAAAACTAAAAACAAAAACTCAAATGGTTATCAAACGGGGCCTAACAATTTGATTTTTGGTTTTTAATTTTTAGAAATTGAGCTTGTTTTCTCATCATTCCTCTACAATGAGTTTCATCTTTTTTAAGAAAATATTTGAATTCTTACCAAAATCCAAAAACAAAAACTATTTTTTGAAAAACTATTTTTTTTAGTTTTCAAAACTTAACTTGATTTTAAAAAACATATGTGAAAAGTAAAAACAAAATAAGGAAACTCATAGGAAGAAATAGTATTTATTGGCTTAATTTTCAAAAACTAAATGATTATCAAACGAAACCTAAACTTTCAATTTTGTGTACAATAAACTTACGAATTTTTAAAAAATATCAAATATGTCAATGACCTTATACACAAAATTGAAAGCTTAGAGATTTATTAGATAAAATCGAAAGTTCAATAATCTATTAGACATAAAATTGGACGATCAAAAACCTATTAGATATTTTAGAAGTTCAAAGACCTATTTGACACAAATTTAAAAATTTAGAGACTAAAATTGCAATTTAACCTATGTAAAAGAACTTTAAAATCTTCAGTTTTTTTTTTTAAAAAAAATAATCTTCTAATTTAAAAGAAACCCAAATAAATTCTTCATCCCCTCATTAGAAAAGAAGATTCCCCATCCCATTCGAAGCAAATTCAAACAGAGCCTTATCGCCTTGAAAATTAACACCTCTAACTCATGCTCAAGTATCTACAAAATCTCAAAGGGCACAAAAGAGATCGGATTTAACATTCCACCTGAAATTTATCACCAAAAGGTTTCACATTTTCAGGCAGAACCCAGGAAAAAGGTAAAGTGTAATATCAACTCAACAACATCAGTTACAATTAAGGCTAAATTTATAAACAACTACAGTCTAAGGCATTACATTCTACATTTTGCAAGAATCCCACTTGCATGATCTGATGAAAGTGTCTGTTTTCTATTGGAATGAAAAAATAACCCTCCCAAAAAAAGCCCACTTCCTTAATCAAGTACACTGGAGAACATATCTCAAATACAATACAACTCCAATCTGCCATACCTACAGTTTTCTCAAAACCAGATGGTCATTTGCATCATCTGCCCCTTACATATAAAGTGGCAATTACAAGGGTGATTTATTCACTTCAATAATGTCAGCTTTAAAGCAATTAAAACCCCATCTAAAGCTAGCTGCTGCAACTCTGACCTGCAAAGTGCAACCATTGAATTTAACACAGATTTCCAACAATCATTTGCTATGCCCTACTATGATATGAAGTAGTTTTTAAACGCCAAGGAAGATTTTTCACCTTTGGCTGTTCGTCCCTCAAATAATCTTATTTCGTACTTCTTCAAGTTTCTTCAGTATTTCTCCGGGAGTTCGGTCCAATTCGTCAGCAATCTTTCTCTGCAAATCCAGAGGAAGGGTTGGGAACTGCTCGCACAGATCCCCATCAATCACATCCTGCAATGATCAAGATTTGGAAGAAAATTGGTTAAGTTCTCAAATGACAATGTTGACTTGCGAATGGCACATATCACACGTTAATAGAAGGAAAATAAGCAGCAGTTGAGTAATGGCAGTCCAGGCAAAGATCAAATGACTGCAGAAATTTCAGTTTCAACTTTATATAACAGCTAAGAAGGAAGCCACCGTAGAAACGATTGGAATTTCCACAATCATTTAAGCAATCAATCAAATGCATCAAACAAGATCGATAAACACGGAAGCAATTAAAAGAATTCAAATGAACAAGGATTAGCAGCAGCACAAAATTTACCTTCACAGGAAAATAAGCTGATCTATAACCCATATGATCTCTTCCACATAAAGGTGGATGTTCCTGTCTCATATGCATCTCCAAGTGAGAAAAGAAATCAACATCATCACGGGAGGTGAAAGCATGCAATGCTCCCAAGCTTCCCATCACTGTACCGTACAAAATGCATTCTCCACCCCCTGGAATCAAAGATGCCTTTTGCAATGATGTGACCACATCACCGATATGAAACTGTATGATCTCCTCGACTTTGTTAGGTGCCCCATTAAGCTTTCCCTGCTCCCATTTTATCTTTCCACCTGTTGGATCTTCTTCAATCTCATCTGAGACATCTTGTGGTAACCGCACAAAATAGATATTTCCAAACTTGTCAGCACCAGCCATGGTGTCAAAATCCACATGGTATGATGCCGTAAGCCATCTAGGAACGGAATCGTCAGCAAATATGTATAGTTGATTTTCATCCCGCCTATACTTGCAATAATGGAATGACTGCAAAAGCAAAAGAGAAAAAGACAGTGTCAAGTTAGCGTACAGAACACAAAATAAATGGAACATTACATGCAGGTCCATAAGCTTTCCGGAGGTTTTGCAGTTTTTCTTATTACTCATAAGAAACACAATTTCATTGATGAAACAAATAAATAGGAGGTATGGCATAAATAACTAATATCTCATTTAAATACTAAATTATTACCATAAAAGATAGTTGTGGATAAGGTTTTACGGTTAACAAATTGTCTGATGAGAACGATGTCTAACTTTTTATTTTTATTTTTTTCACTTGAGAATGATGTCTATAACTAATAGTATCGAATAGAAAATGTAGTCTACAAGCACGGGAACACATCATACATGGAGCACGTCTGAAAAGGTTTATATGTTCATTGCAGTGTTGCCTGATCTAGTTTTTAAACGAAAATCAAAAATTTTGAGCACCTTTGCTGTATTGTGCTGAAAAAGACTAATAACGAAGGGGTCTTATCACAGAAGGCAGAAAATTGAAGAAAAGCTTAATATAATAATATAGTGGCATACCTCCTGAATGTCTCCAACATAAATTCGATCACGATATGTCTGAATGGACACAATTGTATTTGGGAACAACTTATTTTCACATTTTCTAAGCAATCTTTTTTTCCCCAAATCATACAATCTGAGCACGGATCCTATTCCCGCTAGTAATCTTCCCTGGAACTGAGCTAAAGCGAGAGGAACACCTTCCACTTGTGTCTTGTGCAAAAGCTCAAGGGATTTTCCATCCTCTAGAAAACGATAAATATGAATATATCCAGCAACTAAACTCCGTTTAGGGAAAAACTCCAGCCCCTTTGCAGTACCAACAGCTAAAAGGGTTCCATATTCCTTGTCATGGAAATTCACGGTACAAACACTGAATGCCGCTTCATTGTCCTGAAGCTCCAGCAAACAAGTAGTAGTGGCTGACCGAGGGTCAAGAACTCGGATGCAAGAAACCCATTTTTCAGCCTCTGCCTTTGGGTAACCATAATGCTCATCAGATAAAGGATCATCCTTATCCTCATCATCTCCACCATTCTCCATTTCCATTTTGCCATTTCCATTTTCTCCAGCCCCTGCAGCCTCAAAGCATTCTTTTCTGGCAGCTTCTCGCTCTTCTGCAGTGAATGCTCCCTGATCACTCTCAATTAAAACCAATAGTTTTCTTCTAGGTTGAAGCACAAACTTCCTTGGAGTGTACCTGAGTGGAATAACTGTTTCATTAAATGTTTCTCCCAATCTCTCGATGGTAAAAACCCTCAAGAAATTGCCCGCTACGGCAACCACACCTTCAGCACACTGATCCGATGAAAATGAGGAGGCATATTCAAGAGTTTCATATGATAGAGGCGTCAATAGAAAATGCCCTTGATGAATATAACCAAGCCAAGGTCTACTTGAGAGGCAAAGAATTGCACGCCTCCCCCTCAAAATAACAGAAAATAGTTTGGGTGCTCTTAGTCCTAAGAACCGGGATCGGGAATCAGAAAGCTGACCTGTCACCATATCTACTACTGTTCTGAATAAAACCCCAGAATGCAATGCAGCATTTAGGAAAAGGCTAGCAGGATGATCTGCACCATCCTCCCCACCTACTGATGCCAGAACTTCAAGAAATAGGAGAGATTCTGGAGCTGAAGAAACACTTTGCACACTTAAAATCTGCATACAGTCATCAGGATCCAATGATAGAATTCGTATTGTGTTGTCATAAGAACCAACTGCTAGGAAACGAGAACGTTGTCTCCCTTCAGGTACTGGGGCAATGTCCAAACAAGCCACATCTCCAGACATTTCATGCTTCTCCACTTCCATTAACTGACCAGTCATGTCTACCTCAAAATAAATAAGTTCTCCCCCACTCAGGGCAATCACCACTTGAAGCCTATTAGAGCCAACCTTAACAATGGTCCTCTTACCCGGAGTTCTCCATTCATTAATACGCCCATCTTCCCTAATATGCCTAATGCCATTTGGATGGACTTGCATAAGTGAATCATCACCTATCAAAGAGACAGCAAGGGAAGGGGTAGTGTCAAGAAATCCACTATCACTAACTTCTTCAACTGTCTCACCAATGGAAAGAACAAGTGTTGCATTTGCAAATGACACAACAATGTACGCATCAAACTCATCGTTGATGTTCTTTTTCACGGTCCAAACAGCACTAGGAACACCAGGAAGTTCTGACACAGCCATTTCACTGATGGCCAGACCAGGTCTTAAAATTCGCAGAGATGATCGAGGACCACGACCGCAAAGAGTAAATATCTGGGGTGTTTCTTCCTCAAAAAGATTTATGACTTTCATGTCCATTATAGGCATTAAGCTCTCAACTTGATCAATCCTAACAAGGTTTTTAAGCCTCCTAGGCTGGAAAAAGACAGGCTGAAAACCTTCTTCAGTTTCCATCAGAGTAGCAGAGGAAGACTCAACATCAGCATCATCCCCTATAGCTTGGAACTGGTATAGTGAGTGATTTCCAAACTCTGAGGCCGCAAATAGAAATCCTGACTTCAATACACACATTGAAGCAGTAACTGGAATTGTATCAAAATACTTGATCTTCAGTTCTTTGACACTGTCATTGTTGTGTTCCAAAGTAACCTTAAAAATATCTCCATACTCTGTCTGTAAAAGAAAGAAAAACATCGTTTTTTGCTTATGCATAGCTGCTGAAACTATAAGCACACCACGTTCAGCAGGTAAGTCAGCACGCCTAGGAATGACAGCTCTCACATCTGGATGTCCCTGATTCTTATAAATGACAAAATTTTCAGCACAAACTAACACTCCACTAGGACCATCTCCACCTCCAGGAACAGTAACAAGCATATTGGCACCATTATCAACAGCTTCTGACCACTTCCTAGAGACATGATTGAGACCAAGATCAAGTTCATAAAAAGTTAAATGCTTCTGGGCCTCACTTGCCGCCACCCCAGTAGAATCCTGATCTGCCTCCGAGTAATCCAACTCAATTGCAGCAAATATAGGATTGTCAAATCCACAATCCACTCCACAAATAGAATAGACTATCGTATGTGACTTGTGAGCCTCCAGTGGCGAAGAAATAGTAAGCCTCGCTGCTGTATCTCTATTCAACACATAAACAAGCTTCTGCTTCTCACAAGCCCCAATCATAACAGCCCTTCCTTTAGGATCAATGGCCAAATATTGCCCCGGAACTATCCGGCGACAGCCAGACTTCCCAAAAGTCTCCTGGTGTATCTTGTCAAACACATTTTTATCCTTATTGTACTCAAGAATAACAATTCGACCCGAATCAGACCCAACAACAATATAATCTTTCTGAGACCCAGTAAGCCTGAATTGAGCTAAAGACCGAATCGCACCAAAGATTTCAACAGAAAGAAGAGTTTGGATCTTACCACTATCATCGGGACGAATGAGATCCAGGACCTTCCCTCGGGCCACAACTATCTCCTGCGTTTTCCCACCGGAGAAATTTCCATTTATGGCAGAGACAATCCCGGTAGCTCGTTGCAAAGTGAGGCTGTAAAGGTACATAGCTCAAACAACTGCAAGTGGGTTCACTCTACTTGTGCGGGAAAATGTAGAGAGAAATGAGTTTTAGGGTTTAAGGGTAAGGAAATGGGGATTTTGAAAGGTTTCAGAAGAACTTCGTCATGAGGATGAAGGTGAAGAGAGAGTTTTGAGTATGGGCGTTGGAAATGTAAACCCCTGAAAATGAAAATGCGTCCAAATTTGCGATAATTCGAGTGCGGTGTAAACCCTAGCAGCCCGATTAAAGGAGACGATGAGCGCGGCAAAGAGATCTTGGCCAATTGCCGACTTCGTTCGAATCTAACGGCTCAGATTCTGAAGAAATGATCCGAGTTTATGAAGGCGTGACGCACAGGATAACAGAAGGGCCCACATCGAGGAAAAATGATGGTTTAAATGCCATTTTAGTTATTCTACTTTTAAGTTTATTTCATTTTAATCTTTAAAAGTTAAAAAAAATATCTATTTTAATCATTGATCATTTAATATTTGTATTTTAAGAGTGAGCATTGATTGATCGAACTCGATTTTCCTCTCAAACCAACGCCAATCGACCATATTGATTTTCGGTCTATCGGAATTTTTTTTAGGAGAAGGATTAAACGGTTTGGTAGATCGATTTCGGCGAAAACTGGTTTTTTTTTTAATATATGTATTTATTTTAACTTATATTTATATATTTTATTTCATTTTATTATTATTTATAATATATGTATATATAAAATTTTACAGTTTTTTGTATTTTATTATTATTATTATTATTATTATTATATATTAAATTTCGATCGGTCGGGTTTGGGCTTTTTAGCCCTCGACCGACCAACTTGTCAGTTTTGCTATTTGCAAAACCAATCTCTGATCGACATTGCCTATAAACTGCCTAACCGACTTTGGTTTGGTCGGTTTCGGTTGGGCGGATCAATTTTTTGAAGTCTTTTGCTCACTCTTACTTGTTTCTAACCTACGCCCCAATGTAGCATGTTAGTAGTACACATATTCGTAGTTATGTCATTTAACTCGTTAAAATAGGAATAAAGATAAGGATCTAAAAATAGTTATTTTTTAAAGTTTAGAGACTAAAATAAATAATTTAAAAGTTCAAGGACCAAAATAGAAAAAGCCTAAAAGTTGAGGTATCAAAATAAACATTTTAAAAATTGATAGACTAAAATATTAAAACTTGAAAGTTTGAAAAAAAGGGATTTAAACAAAAAAGTCTATTTCTCATCTACAAATTTCGTCCTAATTTTTTTTTAAATTTTATTATATTTAATTTAGGGTTAAATACTTGTGTACATAAAATTTATTTATTAAATTGTGACATGATAGTTAAAAATATTATTTTGGTTAAATTATAAATTTAGTCCCTATAGTTTAAAGAAAGTTTAAATTTAGTTCCTATAATTTTAAATGTTAGAATTTCGTATTCATGATTTGATAAAACCTCATAAATAATAGTCTTTATAGTTTGATAAAGTCCTCATAAATAGTCTCTATGGAGGGACTATTTATGAGGGTTTTATCAAACTATAGGGACTAATTCTAACATTTAAAATCATATGGACTAAATTCTAACTTTTTTAAAATCAAATTGATCAAATTTGTAATTTAACCTATTATTTTTTACCAACTATTATATCTTTTAAATGTTAAATATTCCATTCATCATACTCTATTGAAAACTTTGAATGGGTTGGGTGGGATTTTGTTTTAATAAAATAGGGTCAATTGCAGATAGAGTGAAGTAAATAAGATAAAGTTGAAAGTTCAAAAAGTTAGGGTCAAAATTGAAAAATGGTATTACATCAAACAATATATAGTTAAATATTAAATATGTTAATAAAATATTTAACAGATTAAATATACCACAACTTATTTATTTGAGTTTTTAGATTTAGTAATCATTAATACATATAGTGATTTATTTATTTTAGGAATATTAAGAATGGTACACTAAATCCACCAACAATATTTAGTTAATCACTTACAATCAATGCATCCAAACCAATCCATTACCAACAAAACCTATTGCCTACTTGTTTCTTTTTATATAAAGTATCAAACTACTAATTCAGAAACTCTCACATGCATTTGACTCTCCCTTTGAAAACCATGGCCAAGCTCCCTTCTCATTCTTTAATGATCAAGATCATAGCCTATTTTATCTCCTTCACCAGCATCATCAACATCTCCTGCTCCGCTCGAACATTCGAAAACCCGACTCGAAACCACCACTATAGCCATCACAAGCTTTCATTTTTAATGAGAGATGTCCTCAATTTAACTCATCACTCTTCATCTAAATTCCCCACAACCAAAGCAACTAGTGAATTACCATTTTCAAAACCTTTAGGTTTTTTTCCTCCCAATGGAGGAATCCCTATACCTGAAACCTACACCACAACGACGACATCTCCCTCCATTGGATTCTCCGCTCAAACACCTGACCTATCAACAATCGGAATATCGTTTCCTGCAAGGGCAACTCTTCAAGAGTTGGAGTATGGAATGGTGAGAGGAATTGACGAGGAGTTGATTGGGACTTCGAGGCATAAATCACGAGTAGTTGTTGGGAGAATAGAAGGGTTCTATGTGGAAAATAGTGAAGACAGTGGTGGACATATGATGGCTATGACAGTGTATCTTGGTAAGGGTAAGGCCAAGGATGGGTTGAGGCTGTTTGGAGTGTATAGAACTGATCATGTGAAGGAGTCTCATGTTGCTATAATTGGTGGCATTGGTAAGTACTTTGGTGCTAATGGTTATGCAACTTTGAAGAAATCAGTTAGGACAAAGTTTGGAGCCAAGTATAACAAGTTCATAGAATTCAATGTTTACTTGAGCAAATAGTGTATTGGGGGTATTTTGGTAATTTTGAAGTGATGGTACGTGTAATAAAAGACTATGTGTCTATAATTAATATTATGGAATCAAGTTACTTTAAAGTTCTGTAATTTTGTTCAAGCTTAGAAATTAAATTAGAATTAGATGTTGTATTTGAGTATATGTCTTTCATTTTAATTAAAGGCCTTAATTAAGTTTCAATCCTACCCCCTTATTAAGTTAGATTTAAAAAGTAAATAGGAGTGAATTAACCCTTTTAATTTTGGAAACGTTCCTATAACAAGAAGGAAAAGTTTCCTCACCTAGGAATACATTCTATTTTTTTTAGTACAAAAAATGTGGAGTATGAGAATTTGAACCTTCGATCTAAAAAAAATTGAATGAAATGTTTTGATTTCACAAGCACTTTGAAATATATTTTTTTTAAAAATACTTAATTAATATGGAAAATACTTTTTTAAAAATTATTTCACCATAGTTTGTCAAAGAAATCTTCAAATGTACCCTTTTTTTTCTTTGGAAAAAAATTTCAAATGTTCTCTTGGCCATTAGTCAAATGATAAATTTATAAAGTATTATTAATTAGTTTAAGGTCACCATTTTATAAAATCATGTCAAACACAGATGTTAATGGTTCTTAGATGTTATTAGTTAACTATTTCTTCTTTTTCACTAGGATTCAATTAACTTATATTACATCACAGCCAAATTAGTTTCATGAATTCTGCACATTTTGGGGTAGTTTGTTTTTTGAAAATCTATATGACCAGAATAATTTTCATATGCCTGAAGTCATAGGTACAAAAAATTATAGATGTTTGAGATAACTGTATTTGTTTGAAATGAATAATTTATAAGAATGTGAATGTTCAAATAATTATGTTTATTTTGCAGGATTTGTGTATAGAAACATTTTAAGATGATGTATTTTACAAATAATGCCTTTATTAAGCTTTAGGTAATTTACATATTAGTTTAATATAATTTAAGTTTATATCACATGCATTTTGGTCTTTATTAATTTAATGTTATATTTGTATATCAATTTAGTTTATACTAACTTTTATGTGTTATTTTGTAGAACAAATTCATTTATATTAGTTCGAGATTTTTATAAAATATTTAATATAAAATATTAATTCAATTTTAACTTTATTTTTGTTCAAAATAAGACAATTAATAATAATATATTGATAGTATTTTTAGTGGATTATATTGATCACATTGTCAAATTAGAAATTTTTAGACGAATAATATTTATTTGTAATGGATTTGTGTGTGTGTTTTGAAATATATAATTAGTAATAATATTAAAAAATTACAAAAAAAAATAACTAAAAAAAATCATTTCAATAGATGTATAAGAGATGAAACTCACTAAATATAATAGTATTAGGCGCTATTGAAAAAGTAAAATAAAATGAATATTGCACTTTAAATTTCAATTGAAAATAAATTGAGATATTATTCAATTTAACTAAAGTTTATTTTATATCTAAATGTAAAATATAAATATAGCTAATTACCTATGATTGTTTATTAATGCATAACTCATTAATTCATTTTTAAATTAAAAAAAAATATGAAATAAAAAAATTGATAAAGAAAAATATATATAAAAAAAAAATGAATAGCAAAAATGTCATTAAAGGATGTCATCAACGTGGGAATCTTGAAAACTCATGATTCAAAAAGTCATCCAAAATTAGTTAGATGCTCACGTATGGACATCTCAAAATGTCAAAATATCTTATATTCTTACAAAACAAATGGAATAATACATATGTTCATCCCATAAGAATCTTGAATTTCCACGAAACAAATTACCCCTTAGAATTATATTGAGAATAAGTATATGATGACTAATACTTATTAATTGAAGCATTTTTTGTATCCTACTACTTTGAGCAAGGATGTGTTAGCAATGCACGAGTAATTATTATATTATATATAAAAAGGACTATAACTTGAGAATTTGTATATATTGTCAAAGTGAGCATAGCTTAATAGTAATTAGTATGTACTCTTTCTCTTGAAGTTAGAAGTTTAAATCCTCGTACTATTTTCCTTTTTTAATTAATTTCATCACTAATATTTTATTTAATTTTATTTAGATTACCAACATATATTCATTATAGTTTTTGGAAATCTACTTAGAAAAAAAAAGTAAAATTAATGAATTACAATTTTCAACATAATTTAGGAGCGTGCAATATACTTTCTAAAAGGCAATGAAAGACAAAATATTGTTATTAATATTGAATTTAAAATTATAAAAAATACTATTTAAATAATCTCTCTAAAATTTTCATCTTTGTGTAACTTTTTTTTATCTCTCTAAAACATTTATCTTTATTTAATTTCCATTTCTCTCTCTTCTGACATACCTCTCCAATTTCTCTCTTTAAAAATCAAATATTTTCTCCAAAAATTTCTCTCTAAACTTTTTTTGCTCTAAATTCTTTATTTCTAATATTTTTCCCTAACTTTTCTTTCTCTCTAATAAATAGATCTTTAACTCTTTTTTTTGAAAAAAAAATCGTCCTAAATTTTCTCTTGCTAGAACTTTTTCTTTAATTTTCTAATTTATCTATATTTCTCTAACATATCTTTTACTCTTAACCATACTATCTCACTAAAATTTATCTTTTTATTTTACTTTTTTCTCTCTAAAATTTATCACTTCCTCTCTAACTTTTTTTTTCTCTAACTAATATTTTTTATGAAGTCTAACTAATATTTTCTTTCTATGTTTTCAAAAACCAAGTCAAGTTCTGAAAACTAAAAAAATAGTTTTAAAAACTTGTTTTGTTTTGTTTTGTTTTTTTTTTTTTTTTTTTTGAAATTTGACTAAGAGTTCAAATGTTTTCTTGAGAAAGATGCAAACCATTGTAGATAAATTGTGAGAAAACAAGCACATTCTTAAAAACTAAATGGTTATCAAACATGGTCTTACTTATTGTTTGGCTACTAATGCAGTTGTAGCCATATTTGAAGTCCAACATTGTTTACAATTCACTCACCTCAATATGTCCTCTGTCATATGAAATGTTTTGGTAATTAGTTTTTTTTTAATACTATTAGGTTATTGGTTCTATCTATTCTTAATGATTTATATGTCACTTTAGAACCTCATCTTTTCCCTAATATTTCTCGCCATAATCATAAAACCATAGAAGCTTTCATGACTTCAATAACTCTTTGAACCGGATTTTCCAAAGACAAAGTTCCTCTTACATTCATCACACATCAATTGTTTTAAGGTTTATGTTTTCAATTTTGAAGACCTTGTGACATGTTATGATGACAATTCATATAAGTGTTTACTAATTAGGTTCTATTTTTGGACATTTGAAAACTTATTTTATTTTGTTAGATGGATATTAATCTAGGTTCTTTTAACATCAAACTTTGATCCGGTCTACAAATAAATGTAGAGGGTTAGAATCACAACTCTAAGATATTGGAAGAAATTGTAGTCACAAAAATGCATGCATTTTATTAGGTACTAATAATAACATATTATTTGTTTGTGATTCAAATTCCATTCATTGTAAAATATGGGTATTTCTTATTTTATATAATTATTGTTTAGATTGATAAATCTAGTAAAATATTTTATTATTCTAAGTTTGAAAACAATATTTTTTTATGTCAAGTCCTAAAGAGTAGTTAGGATTATTATGTAGAATGGGCAAATAATGTATGAGTTTTTTCTTGTAGTTTAATTAACTATATAATGAAAATTTTATATATATTTGTTATATGTTCAATGATGAATGATATATAGTCAAGTTGATATAGATGAAAGAATGAAATTTTGTTGGCGTCACCTTATTGTACAATATAATGTATAAGAGATTGTTTGGGGCGTGAGTTATAATAGTCTGTGGAGTACTCTGCACCCCCAAACACAGACTATTAAAACCCATACTAAATAACTCTACATCCTAATTAAACATAAATTATATAACTTCACATACTATTATAACCCACAAACTATTATAACTCAGACTATTATAACTCACCCAGTACCCCAAATAGCTCTAATAGCTTGAGTAATGAAGTTCATTATTTTAATAGTGGTTTGATTATATTTTTGTAAATTTACACTCCTTTTATTTAACATAGAAGTTTGATTGAGTTCATTTAATTGAAACTTAGATGGTTTTGAGGTTAATTTAAAGATTTTTTAGAATATTATTCATATTTTTATAGAATTATCTAATTTGATTTCTATTAAAAAATATAGAATAAATAATTCATAAGAATAAATTGGGATAATAAATAATATTTTTTAAAAAATAAAAAATTGAAATATTGTCCTTGAAATAGACTACGCACTAACGTTAACTATGGTTTATTAGTATAGGCCATGCTAGTTACTATGGTCTATAATTATAGATCACAACTGACATTAGCCATGATCTATACAATAAATTATACCAGAGTAGACTACAACACAAAACCGTGGTTTAATCAAATAAACCACATTAGCAAATCCCCACATCGAATCAAGGGAGGAGGCAACAACACCTCCCCCCCTCCCTCTGTATATATAGAGAGAGAATTATTGGTATTTTAAATTTTTTTAAAAAAATAATCATGAAGTATCTTAATATTTTTATAATTGAAAGCAAAACTTCATTTGATAACTATTTGGTTTTTTATTTTTGGATTTTGAAAATTAAACCGACAAATACTACTTCTACCCACAGTATTAGAAACCGATCGACATGTCAGATGGGAGAATTTCGATTTTCCTTTCGTTAATACAACACTCCCAAACTATTAATACAAGTAAAATACAAGGGTTAAAATTAGGGAGGTTCTTTTTTCCCACAAAGACGTTCGCCCCTAGTGGCAAGGAACGGGGAGGGAGTGGGGGAAAAAATCTTTGTCTCTATCCACTCCCCCACCATCGCCTAACTTGTATGCCTCTTTTATTTATTTATTATTATATCATCATCATCATCACCATCATTGTTATATTTATATTTATATTCCAAATAGCCAATTTGAAGATAACTCAACTAGTTAAGGTATATACATTCGACTATGAGGTCAGGTTCGAACCTCCCACCCTACATGTTGTTAAACTAAAAAAATATATAATAATTGGAACATATTAAACTATGTTGAGATAAAAAAAAAAAAAAAAAAGTTACCATTTAAACGAGGGTGTGGGGGCTTCAATTGAACTATATGTTGACTAAAAAATTAACCCATTTAAAATCAATAAAAATTCATTCTCGAATGTAACCAATAGAATAAGATCACCATATTTTTTAGAACAATAAAATAAGATCACATCATCTTTACATAATTGAGTCAAATGTATAATACAAATTACTAACTAAAACAAAACTTTAAGGATAATAATTGATTTTTTAAATCATTTGTATGTGTTCATTAATTGAGAAGCTACGCCTCAACCAATCCATTTTTCACCAAACACACAAACTTAAAAACATCACTTTGGAAAAAGAGCAGAGCTTCATATTTATACAAAAATGGAGGTTTAGGTTTCTTCAAAGAACCAAAACCAAAAACCAACTCCAAACCAAAAACCAACTCCATTTTATGTTTCATTACCAGCTCCATAATAACTTCTCTTTGAATCATTGAAAAAGAAAAACTATAAAAACCCACAAGGCTTCTCCTTCTTCTTCATCCAAATCTCTCAAACTTCAATCGAATTCTCTCAGTTGCAAGCTCGAAAAAAAATGGCCAAAACAACGCCTGTTTTCTTCTTCTTGTTTCTGTTGGTGGGTGTCAGTGGTCTGAGATATGCCATTTCTGCCAGAGTATTACTGGATGATGAAGTCGACGCCGAGTCTCAGCCCCAGGCGGCGGTGGTTACTCCTCCTCTGGCCACTATCCCCTCGCCGGCGGCCACTTTTCCGACAACTCAGGTTTCGACGAGCACCATTATTATTTTACTTCTCTTTTTTTCGATGTAATTCCTAATTTTTTTTAAAATTTTATTGACATCTAAAGATTTTTTTTAAATAAATTATTATTCTATTTTAAAAGAATGACTATATATGAAATTAAAAATCGTAACTTTTATGTCAACTTGAATATATTGGTTGTTGTAGTAAAAAGAAAAATTGTAACTCTTATGAGGTTGTTGTCAATCGTCAATCGTTATTATATACTAACATTTTAATGGGTGTCAATTTTTTATAACAATAAGAAATTTTGGACCATATAATTTATTATGTGATAAATTATATGAAAAAAGTTTGGACCTTATTTTTTTTACTAAAAAAAAGTGAGTTTTTTTTACTTCCTATGAGTGAATTAGGTAGGTCTATCTATTTCATTTTGATATTACATCATTATTTTTTTTTATTAATTTTATGTTTTGTAACAATAAGAATATAAAACATGAAATTGGAACTTTGAAAAAAAAAATTTAAGGACTAAATAATAAAAAATAAAAAATAAAAAATAAAAAAAAACCCGAAAATTAGAAAATAAGCGATATATTAATTAGCTTTATTTTATCACACCAAGGAATCAAATTTTTTGCCAACATGAATATAATCCAATAGTTAACGCATTTACTTCAAATTCAAAATTTCATCCACATTTTTTACAATAAAATAAAATAAAATTAGAAAATATTTTGTTGTTTCCAAAATTTGTATACAACTTTATAAACAACACCTAATATTCAAATTTCTACACATCGTTATGCAGCCAAGTATTGTTCGTTAATATTCGTGAAAAATTAGAAAGGAGAAACACATTTATCAAACTACCCCTAGAATCTTTTCCCATTCAAATCAAACTTAAGTTTTAAATTGTTCCATTCATTGATCATTACTAGGTTGGAACAACCACACTACCGTCAACCACCGGCGGCCAAATTCCACCAACCACTTTAGCTCCAGCCACCACTAGCGACGAGGAAGACGACTCCCCAGTACCACAAAGCAACCCACTAGTAGCAGCAGCCAACAATCCAACACCAACAGAAAACAATCAAGAAGAAGACGACAATACAACCACAACCACTCCAGCTGCCGTATCACCGACCGCCATCGCACCCACAACAACTCCGCCAACTGGGCCACTTCCAGCTGCAGCAGCGGTAGTAAAGGGCACCGAACCAATTTCATTTTACATGCACGACATCCTCGGAGGGTCTCATCCATCTGCCAGAGTAGTAACCGGAATCATCGCCAACTCCGACAGTAGTGGCATCGCATTTTCAAAGCCCAACGACAACTTCTTCCCAATCCAAGGAACACTTCCGTTACTCAACAACGATAACCTAGAAAACATCATCAATAACAACAACAACCTCCCTTTCCTTGCCGGCTTCAACGGCGCCGCCCAAGGCAATAACTTGATCCTCCAAAACAGCGCCAACAATGGCATCCTTAACGGAGATGACAACAACCAGCCCTTTGTCACTGCCGGCCAACTCCCTTCTCAAGTCACCCTTCAGCAACTCATGTTCGGCTCTATCACAGTGGTCGACGATGAGCTAACCGAAGGCCACGAGCTCGGCTCGGCAGTGATGGGTCGGGTGCAGGGGTTTTATTTGGCCAGCTCGTTGGATGGGACCAGCCAAACGGTAGCTCTAACTGCTCTGTTTCACAGTGGCAGCCACGAGCATGTGGTTGAGGATAGTATAAGCTTCTTTGGGGTTCACCGAACTGCGACGACGGAGTCGCAGATTGCGGTGGTGGGAGGGACGGGGAAGTATGAGAATGCAAGAGGGTATGCGACGGTGGAGATGCTTCATCATGAGGAGGATCAGCACACCACAGATGGTGTGGATACTCTTGTTCATTTTAGTGTTTATCTCTCACAAGAGTGATTTGGGTTTAGGTTTGGGTTTAAGTTTGGGTTTAGGGTTTGATTTGTGTTGAAAATGTTGGGTGTTTATGTGTATTTGAATGAATGTAATGGTATTTTAAGTATATGAAATTTAGTGAGAAAGTTTGCTTTTAAGTTGTTCTTGGCGTATGTCAAACAATTTTAAGAAAAGCTATTTATTCCCATTGTGAAAAAAAAAATGATTAAAGAGGCGTGCTTGACACATAATGTAGTTGTTTCTAATAACGGTTATGTGCATGTTCAAAATTTGTGTGTTTTCGAATAATTATTTGATACGGGAGTTTTTGAAATGCATTTTTTTAGCAAGACTTAGGTGCTGCCGGGACAGCACCCAGCTCCTGCAACCCATCCACGTGGCCCATTTTTATGGTGCCATGTGGCAATTCAGTTTTTTTTTTCTTTTTTTTTTTTTACATTTGCACATCTCTCTTTTCTAAGTTTTTTTTTCTTCTTTCTTTTCATTATTTTCTTTTTCATTTTTAGAAATTTTCTTTTCATTTAATAACATTTTTTTTACAAACTCTTTCATAATATCAATTTTATTTTTAAAATTATATATTTTTTATTTTTATTATCTTTTTTTCATCTATAAAATATAATTTATTTTCAATTAATCAATTAAAAATTGAGAGTTTATAATAATAATGGAGAAATACGCTTCATAACCTAAAGCTAACGACAATTTCATAATCAATTTAATTTTTTTGTTTTATAAATTTTTATTTATCTTCTTATTTTCTTTTCTCAGCTCTACAATATCATTTATTTCCTACTAATCAATTGAAAATTTAGAGTTAAAAATAGTAATGAGAGAATATGTTTCATAACCTAAAATAACCTTTTGTGGTGTAGGTGGTTTCTCTGAAATTGAATCTCAATTGTGATTTTCATTGATTGTTATCATCATCCACCTTTACTAATTCCTTTGATTGAGAAGAATGGACAAAATATAATAAGATAAATAAAAAATAAAATTGATTATGAGACTGTCGTTAACTTTAGGTTATGAAGCATATTTCTCCCATTATTATTGTAAACTCTTAATTTTTAATTGATTAATTGAAAATAAATGATATTCTATAGATAAAAAAAAAAAAGAGAATAAGAATAAAAATATATAATTTTAAAAATAAATTGATATTGTGAAAGAGTTTGTAAAAAGAAAAAAAATAACATTTTTAATTGATTGATTGAAAATAAATGGTATTTTATAGATGAAAAATGATAATAAAAATAAAAATATATATAATTTTAAAAATAAAATTGATATTGTGAAAGAGTTTGTAAAAAAAATGTTATTAAATGAAAAGAAAATTTCTAAAAATGAAAAAGAAAATAATGAAAAGAAAGAAAAAAAACAACTCAGAAAAGAGAGGTTTGCAAATGTTAAAAAAAATAATAATAAAATAAATAAATAAAAATAATAATAAAAGAATTGCCATGTGGCACCATAAAAATGGGCCACGTGGATGGGCTGCAGGAGCTGGGTGCTGCCCAGACAGCACCTAAGTCTTGCTCTTTTTTTTTTTTTTTAATTCTCTCTCAAGCATGATTACACTATTATGAAAATTGCTAACCATATTATTCTTGTTCCCTCTCGAATAATTTTCTACATGAGTGGAAATTTAGGGAAGTTTCCTATATAGTAGCTAGTTTGAGTAATACGCTCTCATTCATTGTCCATCATTTGAAAATAATGGGCCGGTTAAGTGACATTAAAGATATATTTATATGAACGAAAATTCATAGTGTGAATGTAGAGTATAAGGTTGCAGAAGTACTAAATTTTCTTTTGAGAGGGAGGGGGGAAGGTTTGAACCGTCAATGAAAGATTATCAATGCATTGATCAATTCATTAAGTGAGTTAAGCTATTTTATTGAGTTCAACAATTGTGGGTGGAAAATCGAATCATCGACCTTTGAAATGATAATTGGTGTCTTATTCACTAAGCTATGCTCGAATTTGGCAAGTGAACTAAGCTATAACAGATGCTTAAATTGGTGAATAAATCACCTTAGGCCCCATTTAACAAGTATTTGGTTTTTGGAAATTGTATTTGTTTCTCATCATTTCTCTACAATAGGTCATTTCACCTTTATTAAGAAAACATTTGAATTCTTAGCCAAATTTTCAAAAAAAAAAAACAAAAAAAAATTAAAATATGAGTTTGGTCATTGTATTTTGGAACTTATTCTATTTTAGTCTCTGTAGTTTCAAATATTCAAATATAATCCTTATACTTTCAATAATCTAAAAATTAGTGTCTATTGTTAGTCTACGGTTAAGTTTTTCAATATAAATTAGTCTCTATTACCTTTCGCTATATAAATTTTCAAAATATATTAATGTGGTGTCTTTTATTCAGTGAAAATGATTATTATTATTTTACCAAGTTCTATAAAAGTAACTTCAAATTAATAAAGAGGAACAATTTAAAGATTTATTGAAAATACATGAGATAAATTTGAATATTTGAAAGTACATGAACTAAAAAAGAATGAGTCCCAAATTATAGAGGCTAAAATAGTTTTTTTTTAAAACCTTATTTTAATCTCATAAATGAATTTAAAATTATTAAAGAAATAAAAATCTTGTTTATTTTACTTCATTTATTTACTTTAAGGATCGAAAATCTTGTTTATTACGTAAGCTAATCGATGATAAAAAAGTTTAAATAAAAACATAACAATATATTTTTTTACTATAAAAAGTCTAAATTATTTAGTTTGAAAAATAAATGTATATTCTAATTTTTTTTTAATTAGATATTGAAAATCTTGTTTATTACGTAAGCTAATGGACGATAAAAAGTGCAAATAAAAACATAGCAATATTTTTTTTACTATAAAAAGTCTAAATTATTTAGTTTGAAAAATAAATGTATATTTTTTTATTTTGAAAATGGAAATGCATTCTTATTCACTCTGCAGCACGGAATTCGAAGTTTTATTAAAAAAAAAGGTAAAATTTGTAAACGGTTAGATTCGACGAAAGGTAATTTCTTTTAAATTGGATGCTAAGTTATATACGTATGGAATATATATATTTCAAGTTGAAGGGGGACACGTGTCTCCTTCCCCTGGGCTCGATCCTCTAGCTCGAAGGCATGATATTGTGCCTCATGCCTCATGATTCATGCTTGGAGCTTCACACCTCATGCCTCACACCTTATGCCTCACTTTTGGTGTGGGCTTCAAGTATGACTTAGTTGATAATTTCGTATTAGCAAATTATAGTTTGAAATTAATGATGAAAAATAAAATTTCCATGTCAAAACATAAAAAATCAAGTTTAAACCCTATTTTCGCAATGTATATATATATATATTTATCTTGGGTCTAATTTAGTATCTTTAACATTAAAAACATCTATTTTGGTCTCTGCATGCACTTTCAACTTTTGTCCATTTTTATTTATTGGTTATAGTGTGTGCTGCTGAAATTATGATTGATAAATAAGATTAAAAAATAAAAATCACTCCTAAATTATAAGTGGTAGAAACACACTGTTTACATGATATTTCAACAAAGAAAGAGAAATGAGACACGTGTAAATGAATTTTAATTTAGTGGAGTACAATCTCTAATTTGTTCCTCTGATTCTTTCTCTCAAATTTACATCTGTCTCGAGGGCTTTGCAGCTTATTCTCGAATGTGAATATGTCTCGAGGGCTTTTGCAGCTTATTCTCGAATGTAGATTTGTCTCGAGAGCTTCGCAGCTTGTTCTCGAATGTGAATTTGTTTCGAGGGCTTTGTAGCTTGTTCTCGAATGTGAATCTGTCTCGAGGGCTTTTGCAGCTTATTCTCGAATGTAGATTTGTTTCGAGGGTTTCGCAGCTTGTTCTCGATCTTCAAAGTATTCTAGTCTTCGAGACTCTGGTTCAGAGAGTGTTTGATCTTCAAAGGTTTAGAGAATTTTCTGGTCTTTGTTTCTGAATTCTCTCTAAGTTCTCTGGAGAGTTTCAACTTCTGAACCTCCAAAATGGAGGAGGGAGCTCTCTATTTAGAGATGTTCCCCAAGGCCCCCTGGGCTTGGGCCTGACTGTTGGACTGGGCCTGATGAGCTTTGGGCATGGTCCTTAGACTGAGCCTGATTGACCTTGGGCCTAGCCTTTGTGGGCTGGGACTTTGTTGCTTAAGCTCTGCTGGATTAGGGCCTCCAATTTGGGCTTTGTTTAAAATTGGCTCAAATTTCATATAACCCAATTGCATATTTGGGTTTGTCTTAATTTAATTTAGGGATACTTACAAATTTAAATAATCCCTAATTAAATAAATAATTTTGTCACCAAGTTTTAATTAATGACATGACAATTCCTGATTTGCCAAAATTTCTATTCCAATACACACTCTTAAACTTTTAAATTTAAGGTTCAAAGTGATGAAATTGAATAAAGGAATGAAATTTGATGTACCAATACTAAATTCAGAGTATAAAATGGTTCGAAAAGAAAAAAAAAAACAAAACAAGTTATGACAGAGCCACCACAACCAAGAGAAAAGAAAAATGAAAAAGAATCAAACTTTTGAAGATGTGGACACGGCGTTTCAGGCCATATGTATGATATGTGCATAAAAAGATAAACTTTTTGGACAATATGGACAAGACTATCTCAAACATTATAATGAATTTCCACATGTGCCTTTTTTACCCATTCATCATTTCAAAAATATTTATTTTTTCAAAGGGCTCATTTGATGACGTTTTGATTTTTATTTTTTTTTTTTACCTTTTTGTTTCATGATATTTTTAGAAAAGCAAAATAAAACCGTATTTTACAAAAACGACTGATAAATTATAGTGACACACTCTTAAATATTTAATTTAAGCAATTATTCATTTTATTTAGATATATAAATGTAGAGTGGAGATCCAATCTTTAACTTTATGGAGGTAATATATGTTTTATTTATTGAGCTATGTTTATATTGGCGAGTTCGTTGGACGTTGTTTCTTTTGTGAAATGTCCACAATCTAGCAATTCAGTCGCGCATAGCCCCGCTCAAGCCTTCTTCTCCCATTCTTTTTGTTATGATTTGGGTTGCTCTTCCATGTTGGAAACTTGGAAGAATTTTGGGATTCCGAGTCTCCCTCTACTGTTTTCTTTGTACTTAGGGTTTGTTTGGGAATAATTTTAGAAATAGTGATTTTAGCACAATTAATTTGTTTATAATTGATTTATTAAAAGTGATTTTCATATAATTATTTTAATGTTTGGTTCTACAGTTTTAATAGTGATTTTCAATGATTAAGGGCATGTTTGGGAGTGATTGAAAATGAGTGTTTTGAGCTAAGTGATTCAATTATAATTAGTTTTGTAAAAATTTTAGTTATAAATTATTTTAATTTTTGGTTCCACACTTTTAAGAGTGATTTAAATTTAATTAAAAGTATTTTTTTAAAATAATTAATGTTTTTTTTTCAAAGGTGATTTTAGAATCATCAAATTACTAAAAAGAGTATTACATTTGAGATTAAAAATAATTAGAAGGTGGTAGACAAAAGTTATATAAAGAGAACTAAAAATTAAGAGAGAAAAAGATAAATTAAGCTAAAGAAAACTTTCAAAGAGAACAAAATGTTATAGACATGGAGGGATACAAATTTTAGAGAGAGTGACAAAAAATTTAGAGAGAGAAAATTTTAAAAGAGAGTGAAAATTTGAAGATGGAGATATAAAAATTGAGAGATATACAAAAATTTTGGGGAGAATGATCAAAATTTTAGGGAGAAAAACTTTAATGAGGAGAAAAAAATTAAGAGTCAGGGACAAAAAGTTCAAGAACAAAAAGTTAGAGCAAAAGGTAAAAAAAAAAAAAATTAAAGAGAGAGGAACAACAAAATTTAGAGATAAAAAAAGTAAGAGATAACTAAAACCATTTGAGAGGGAAAAAAGTGAGAAAAATGAATAAATTTTAAAAAGAGAATAAAGTAAGAGAGACATTATAAAAACTTTAGAGAGAAAAAAAAATAGCATTATGTCAACAATGACGAATGACCTCAATAGTGATAGTTTTGAGAAAACACACTTTTTAATTGAAATTTATGAATTTTATAATAGATGACGATTTGTAACCGTCACAAAAAGTTAATTTTTTTAATATGAAATAATAGCCATTTTAAAAACAAAATCACTCACAATCACTTGAAAATCACCTCCCAAGTGATTGACTGGGAATCACTTGAAGTGGTTTTGGAAACTTTTTCACCATTGCCAAACATCACAATTTTGAAATAAAAATGATTTTGGACATGTCAAAAGTGATTTTGATTATTTCAAAATCACTTCCAAACATGTCTTTAATGAGGTTGTTGGCTCTACTCCTCTTTTGGTGTTTAATGAAGTTTGCCTTTAAAAAAAAAATAGATTTGACATTGTCTTTATTGATAGTTAGATTGAGACATTTATAATTGTTTACATTTACATTCATTTTTCACATGGTTTGATTATTATTATTATTAATTAAATATTGCATTCTCTTTTATCATGACAATTGAAAAGGTTGAAATTGAGAAGTAAATTAAAAATTATCTAAAAAATTAAGAAATAGGTAAAAAAAAAAAATGGAGACAGTGTACACTACCATATATAATGTAAATTGACCATGTCTTTTTTTAACACTAAAATAATGTAGGTATGAAGATTTGAATATTTAGTAAAAAAATTTAATTATCAAACTATATTCATGACTACATTACTCATATCTTTAAAAAGAAGAGTTTAGAAATGTCATTTGAAAAAAAATGTCAATAGTTCATAATAGGTTTTACTAATCATTCTCAATTTTTGTTTGCAATCACAAATCCAAGAAATGATTTTTCTTTTGAAGTTTTCAACCTTAGAAAGAAAAGTTTCATTCTCAAACCATCAAGAGGGATCTTGTAAAAGAAAGATAGAAAAGAAAACATTAAACTTTAAGAACGTGGGATATATGGATCATATTCGATATTCACTACCCTACAATAAAAGAAACTTTGTTTTTTTTTTCTTTTTTCATTTTTACTTTTTTAAAGGTATTGAACCTATTGATTGATCGATGTCAGAAAAGTTTCCAGGGACTAAAATTCTCGGCATATCAAATCCTAGTCTGAATGTTCTGGACCTTCTTGTTCCCCTTTCGATAATTTCACCTACCCGTGAGTCCGTGACGAAGGGCACAGAACTTCAATATATACCCCAGGTTCCCATAATCGCCATTAACATCGGATCCAAGTTTCTTCTGTAATTCCCAGATTCAAACATTCCCGCACTGCCCACTTGATCTGAAAATGGTCCTCGAAGCTGCGGTCAAGGCTGCTGTTGGTGCACCCGATGTTATTGGGGACTGTGTGTTCTTCTTTCTCGTTCATCTTTAGAAATTTGTTCGAGTTGTTTTTGTCAAATTTGCGATTAGGGGTTTGTTTTTTTTTTTTTTTTGTTTTTGGTCTTGCAGGCCCTTTCAGCCACAGGGCTCTGTTAACTTTGGAGGAGAAGAAAATTCCTTACAAATTGCATCTCATCAATCTCTCTGATAAACCCAGTTGGTAATATCTCGAAATTTGGCTTGTATTTCTGTTACATTACATTTGGGTTGCGAGAGAAAGAAGGGTTTTAAGCAAATGGGGTTTGTGGATTGTTGATGATTTTGGCAGGTTCTCGGAAGTGAGCCCTGAAGGGAAGGTGCCTGTGGTGAAGTTTGATGACAAATGGGTTCCTGATTCTGATGTCATCGTGGGGATTCTTGAGGAGAAGTACCCTGAGCCTTCTCTTGTTACTCCTCCTGAATTTTCTTCTGTGTAAGGCTTTTTTTAATCCTTTTTTTAAATTTGATCCTTTGTTCCTTGTCTGAGTGAAGTTTATGCCTTCTGTGTGTTGTGTTTGCTGTGCTTTTATCTTGACTAATGTTTTCAAAGTTTAGATTTGTTGATTTTAATTGTTGAGTTGTGATAGTGCTTGTGGAGTTGGGACGATTGTAACCACACGTCTTTGTGTTTGTTTGATGTGTTCATTTTTTTCCACGTCTCACTGCCTTCTAGTTTGACTCTTATTTTAGCAGAATGTTTGGTCCTGTTGTTGCTAAGTTCGTCGTACGATTTGTGAAAGCCATGTATTTTTTTTTCTCGTATGGAGTCAGCTTGGTGGTCCCGTTGTAGCTAAATTTGTCTTCTGATTTATGAGAGCCATGTCTTTTTCTTCTTGTATGGAGTATGACTGTCAGGTAGCCGGTTCTTTCATTTTTCTTTTTTTTTTTTTGATAAGAAAACTAGAATTTCATTAATAGAAACAATATCTAACGTGAGCTTAGCTTAACTTGTTAAGACATATACCCTCGACCAAGAGGTTAGAATTTTGAATCTTCCCAACCCTACAAGTGGTTGAACTAAAAAAAAATTGATAGAAACAATATTCTTGGTGAGAATTTTGAATCTTCCCAACCCCACAAGTGGTTGAACTAAAAAAAAAATTGATAGAAACAATATGTACAGAGGATTCCAAGGATTAAAAAAGAATATATATAAAAAGGAAAAAAAAATCAAGTTGGAAGCTACCAATAAAAAGTGTGCCCAAACACCAAACTCCCCCACCTAGCCTCATCTTGAAAGATCCATTTGTTTATTAAAATACCATTGCTAAAAGCACTTATTCTGAAATGACTTCAAAACACACTTTTAATCTTTGAACTGGTTTGGATGGCGAATTAACATCATGATTCCTTTTTTGAATTTCCCGAATGTCGTACTTCTCTACCTTTTAATCAGCAAAGAAAGAAAGTGTCTGAATTTGGTCTACGGTCCGACACGTGATGGAACAAGAATTTGCTGCATGATTGGGTCATGAATATTGAGATTGTACTTATAACTACAGATGAAATTAACTCGCAATATTTAAGAATGTGATTTGCTTGAATTTGTACTCTTTATTATATTATTTGTCTCAGTAGTATTGCCTAATTATGCACTCCCATTATGGCATTAGCAGGATTGTAATTGTAAAGGCTTTCCTCAGCTAAATCACAAACTATGCTTTGGTTCTGAAAAAAATTGCCCTCTCTTTACTTTGGCTTATAGGGGTTCAAAGATATTTGGTGCTTTTGTAAAATTCTTGAAGAGCAAGGACCCAAATGATGGTTCAGAGCAGGCTTTCCTTGAAGAGTTAAAGGCGTTCAACGAGCATCTTAAGGCTCATGTATGTATGTGTAATACATAGAACAACTATTTTAAAGTGTTTATGATTTTACTCTTCTCATTTAAGACAATGCCACATGGTGCCAGGGTCCTTATGTTGCTGGAGAGAAGTTAACTGCTGTTGATTTGAGTCTTGCACCAAAGTTATACCATGTAGATGTTGCTCTTGGCCATTTTAAGAAGTGGGCTATCCCCAAAGACTTGGCCTGTTTAATCGCCTACAAAGAGGTACGTTGTAGTTGCTCGAACGTTATATAGCTCGTAACTTTTAATTCAATCAGATCTTTTTAAGTGAGTATCAGGTTTATATTGGTCATTAGTCTTGCTTGTTCACTCTCTGTTTAAACTTTGCTAGCTTCTTAGATTGCCTGCAGTTTGAAATCTATTATGCTGATTGGTTTCTGCTCAACTAAGCTTGAATTTGCAGTAATGGGATGTGTGTCTAACTGATGGAGAATCATAGGATAAACTTTGTTCTTCATTAAGTGTAGACAGACTCAATTTAACCCACTCCCACTTATTCTAATTTGTTGTTATGTACAAAGCAAATATAACCCTGAAGAGGAGTGGGATGTGAGTTCATCGAGTTACGTAGAGTTTGAGATGATTGGGATCGATATTTGTTCAATCCTAATGATGAGGGGGTGGGGGGATCTGATGAACTAGCTTGGGGTGAAAAAGATCAACTGTATGATGCTCTGATGAATTGTTGGTGGTGGGGATTGTTGATTTTGCAGTTGCTATTCGCTCGAGAATCTTTCGTGAAGACGAAGGCTGCCCCAGAACATGTAATTGCTGGATGGGAGCCCAAGGTGAATCCTGCATGAATCAGGAGATGTTTTCATCCGAAGTTATGAAATAATTGGGGTTTAATCCTGAGAATGGGACTGTGGTTGCTAGGTTGCTTCCTATTTTCGTATGTACCCCAGTAAAACAGTGTATTATCACCATGCTTCATCTATAATAATGCTCATGTTTGGGGAAAGCTATGTTTCTTCTTCTTCTTCTTTGCAATTTTGGCCTTTGGAATGAATCTCATGTTCTTTGCAGAAGCCATTTTATGAGCTTTGCAAAATGATGCAAACATTATGAGATTGTCACTCAAAATAAATTAAATGTATAATGGTCTGGAAAATATGGTTAGGGAAACCATGTACCTCATGTAATTGGATGTAAAATTTATATGGTCATTTGAATCCTGTCATCATCATATGAAGAGTCTGACAATCGAGTACTCGTCTCCCTCAATCATCTTTCTATTTTTATTTTTATTTTTTTGGAAAAATTAGACTAGAGCATAGACCATAGTACTAAATCATTTATTTATTTATTTTTTTGTAAGAGTTAGACTAGTAGAGTACTGAATTTCAAAGGACTAGCATGTCATCGTTGGGAAATTTCGATTTTCTCCCGAGTCTGCGACATGTGAGAATATCGAAATATCTAGATTTCATTTCGGTAACTACCATCATATAATATCTAGGATTTTTTTAAAAAAAAAAAATTATAATTGAGATATGCAGGAGTTATGATTAGATATGTCCATGGGACGAGAACGGAAAAGGCTTTTCCGTCACCGTCCCCACCACCTATTTCAATCCTCCATTTATTTTTTTGGGGATTGAAATTGGGATTCCCTGCAGGAAATTTGTAGAGATCGAAATGAGATTCCTCGTAGGGAATTTGCGGAGATCGAGTTTCTCTCAAGAAATTTTTACCCGTTTATTATTTATATATTTTGTGTTTTTTTAATTTATTCTCAACTATAATAGTGATTCTTTCTAACGGCTTCTAAATGAATAATTTCTACTTAAAGAAAAAGTTATAAAATTTATTAATAAAAACAATAATATACCATAAATAAAAATATTATAATGTTGAAACAACTTAATTTCTAAAAATTTAAATTTCAATAGTACAACATAAGCTTTAACTTTTATTTTTAATAAAAAAAATGGTCTTCAACTAATTCCTACTATAGTTTTTTTTTTTTTTAATATATATATATATATATATATATATATATATATAACTAATTGGGGTAGGGTCGGGGTCGGGAACGGAGAATATATTCCTTGTCCCCGTTTAGGCAACGGAAAGAAAACTCTCCTCACTCCCTTCCCCTCTCCATTCGAAGCAGATCCCGAGTTAAATGAACATATCTAGTTATGATTACAGAAAGTGGATATATATATATATTATTTAGGTTAAAATACCGTTTTGGTCTCTTTACTTTACACTTTGTTCTATTTTGGTTCCTGACTTTTAAATGTTTAATTTTAGTCTCTATACTTTCAATAAATCTTAAAATTGGTTCATACTATTAGTTTATTGTGATTTTTTCCTAAAAGAAATAAATTAGTCTCTATTATCTTTTTCTCTATAAATTTTGGAAATATGTTTACATTCGGTCTTTTCTTGTCTTAAAATTATTATTATTATTTAACTAATTTCGATAAAAATTAACTTCAAACTTATCATATAAACCAATTTTAAACTTTATTGAAAGTACAAAGACTAAAATTAAACATTTAAAAGTACAGGAAACAAAATGAAACAAAACTCAAAGTACAGAGACCAAAATGGTATTTTAACCATAATTGTAATTCAAGAAAATACACTATGTGAATATATTTTTAAAATTTATAAAAGGAAAGCTAATAGAAAATATATTTTTTTAATTAAAAATTAACAATGAACTAACTGTAACCTGTAGGGACCAATTTTAAGTTTTATTAAAAGTACATGGACTAAAATTTGACATTTAAAAGTACATAGATCAAATAGAATAAAGCTCAAAATACATAGACCAAAATGGTATTTGTTATTATTTAATTCTATGTTTTAACTTGTTTCAAATATTGTTACGAGTCAACCTTGACGGAAAGCATTGATTCTTTAGATTTTCTCGTTTTGTTCCTTGAAAATTTTCTTTTTAGTTTTTCGCACTCCTATGAGTTAAGTCTTAAATTTATTCTTCTTCTATTTTTTTTTTCTTCATTTTCTAGTATGGTTTTGACGCAATTTCCATAGTTATCTGTATAGCAGCAAAATATATGCAACATAATTTCTTTTTTAACAACATTATAACTATTGATCTTGGTAGGTACATTTTACCTTGCATTGATTTAAATGATGAGAAAAATTATATTAATTGGTTCAAATGGAGTAATTTTTATGGGTTCGCTTATATTTGCATGAATATGAATATCATTGATCTATATTCAAATGGTAAAAGATTTATAAATCAAATATAATTAATTGATAGGTGCACGATTATTGGTGTTAGTTAGTTATAGATAATTGGTAGATGAATGTATAATTAATATGAATATTGATGATATATGAATTTAGTTATAGATAATTGATAGATCATAATTGATATGAATATCAGTTTGTCTAAAATAATATCGATGATACACAAAATATTAACATCTATGTTGTTCTCTCAGAGATTATCAATGTTGTTCTATCAATAGAGATTCTATCAATTGTAGAGATTATAGAAAATGCAATAAAAAGATTTATGAGGATAGAAGTTTTGTGAATGTTGAAGGTGCATTATTTTAGGAATTTCAACAAAATCACGTCTGAACTTAAAATGCAATAATTGTCCCTTGTTTTTAGAAAGAAATTCAATCATGAGTTGTCAAAGTGTGCACAGTTCAGTGGTAATTGTCATATACCATCGACTAAGAAGTCAAAGGTTCAAATCCTCCACCCCCAAATATTGTCAAACTCGAAAAAAAAATAAATCATGTAGGAGTGAGCAAACCAAGTCAACCGATTAAAATCGATCAACTTTATGACATACTCAGTCAAAGGTCAGTTTTACATGTTGGAAGGATTCAAACCGATCGAATATATATTAAAAAAAAAGTGCAAACATGGTGCAACGAGCTCATTGGGAAGACCATCAAGGTTGAAATTATTAATATTTTTTTTTTCTATTTTTCCTTCTTCTCTTCTCTTTCTTTCTCCACTTCTCACATTTTTCTCGTCTAGTTTTCCGGAGTCATGAAATCGACCAAAACCGACCGACCATGATTGGTAAAAATCAATATGTCAACAGTCGGTGCTGGTTTGAGCTTGAAACCGATGTCGACCAACCAACGATCACCCTTACTGAGTGATGCGAAAATGTCGTTGACCCTCACATTATATTTTTTTGAACTTTTTAAATGTTTGGACAAAATATACTTTTTGTTGCTGAGATTTGAGTGGTCTCTAAAGTTTCAAAAGTGAAACTGTAGTCCATGAGGTCTCCACAATAGTGTGGGAAGGTCATTGACCCTCACATTTTTTTAAAACTTTTTAAATTTTGGACAAAATACACTTTTGATCGCTGAGATTTGAGCGGTCTCTAAAATTTCAAAAGTGACAATGTAGTCCCTGAAGTCTCCAAAATAGTTCTAAACAGTCCCTGACCGTTGTTTGATTTAACGAAATGTTGACCTGACAGTTAAAACGTTGATTGGACTTTAATGGCAATGTTAATTTACATGGCAAAAATATCTTAATTTTATGGGGAAAAAAAAATCAAAATTTGACCCCCTAAACTTGTCAAGTTGTATAAATTTTTATCATAAACTTTCAATTTCATCAAATTTCACCCGAAACTTGGTTAAATTTTACAATCTTAACCTTAAACTTGAAAAAACGTTTTAATTTTTACTTTCTGATGAGTTTTGGTTTGAAAATTCATTAAATTTCTTTTTCTCATATGCTTTCAATAAATTATGAAGTATCTGTATGATACAAAATTGATAAGATATGTATGATACAAAATTGATAAGATTTTAAAGAGAAATGATATTATAGCTAAATTCTTATTAAAATTTATGAATTTTGGCAAACCCTTCAAGTTTCCCTTTAGCTGACCCTTCGATTGTTCCCTATCAAGTATGGCGAAAAAGAGGAAGTTAAAATTTCATACCCCAAAGTGGTGGTTTCAATATCAAGAATCGTAGCAATGACACTTTTTCAGGTCAGCCGCCACTGAAGAGAGAATGAAAAACCATCACTCTGTGTGTTTGAGGAGTTGTGGGTTTAATGATGAGTTGAATGGTTGTTGAATCATCTGATAGTCCGATCAAGTCGAATGGTTCTTGGAACCACTACTTTTGGGGTATGAAACCAACGAATGAACTCTTTAATCGTTCTAGATCGAGGAACCGTAACTATTTGTTTCAAATCTTATAAAACTTGTGAGGTTTCTTTATCTTTTCGATATGGGATCTTTAACATGTCCCTTCAAGATAGTGCTTTTTTGGATTCATCATTCTTGACTCGAATCCCAATTTTTAGACGGAATACCCATTTGAACTTCATGGCTCTAATATCATATTAGATAAACATGTGGTTCCATCTCAAAACCAATTGACAATAAGAGGAGTAACTCATGTATCTAACCCATGTATCTTATAAAGCATGTGGGTATCTTCATTTTTTCAGTATGAGATCCTTAACAATTTATTCGCAATAAATTCTTTAATGTTTCAAAACAACATTTGATGGTAAGATTTAAAAATTATTCAAAAAAAAAAAGAAGTAAAGTAAATATAGTTGAACTAAAATTGTACCCATAATTTATTTGCAATAAAGTATAGTTTTTTAATAAGAAAAAAGAGAGTAAAAGTATAAAGAATAAAACAATATTAAAAATAGGTCATACGAATATAAATGGAATGGTTGACAACATTTGCCTTTAAAATAGAAGAGATTCTTTGTAATCAATACTTTTTATGAGCTATAAGTAATGTCTTTATTAAAATAAAAAAATAAAAAAATCTCTTTTGTTAATATTTGATTGATCTAATATTTTTGTCATTCTTGTGAGAATTATTCTAGATTGTACAATGTATAATTGTATATGAAAAAAATTATATTTTAAATTGTTTGAATAGTTGTGACCTTTATATAGTACTAATGTTTAGCTTTTTCAACCTTCTAACGTTCTTGTTTTCATGAAAATTATTCCTTTTTTTTATTAAGGTCTATGAATATGGGCAAATTTTCGGATCATATTCGAACCGCCATATCGAAACTTTCTTTTTCTATACTCTCTCTTGAAAACGAATCCCCCCATCTTGTCGATCATTGTCAGAGACTCAAAAATGCGTTGAAATCTCTCGAGATACCAAATTCCTGCTTGAATGTTCTGGACCTTCTCGTCCTCTTCCTATTATTTCACCGACCCGCCATGAGAATCGAGAGCACGGAACTTCATGCTATACGCAAATTCCCACACTCACTCGTTGCTATTTACATCCTCAGTTTCTTTTGTAATTCCCAGTTTCAAAGTTCCCCACCTGCACCTTCGATCAGAAAATGGCCATTGAGGTTGCAGTCAAGGCTGCTGCTGGTTCACCCGATGTTCTTGGAGACTGTAGGTTCTTCTTTCCCTTTCATCTTCTCAGAAAAAAAATTGTTCGAGTTTTTTTTTTTCAATTATGCAATTGGGGGTTTTTTTTTTTTTTTTTTTTTTCTTGCAGGTCCTTTCACCCAGAGGGTTCTCTTAACTTTGGAGGAGAAGAAAGTTCCTTACAAATTGCATCTCATCAATTTATCCGACAAACCAAGTTGGTAATTTCTCGAAATTTGGCTTGTATTTCGATTACATTTGGGTTGCAAGAGAAAGAGGGTTTTAAGCAAATGGGGTTGTGTGGATTGTTAATGATTTTGGCAGGTTCTTGGAAGTGAACCCAGAAGGGAAGGTGCCTGTGGTGAAGATTGATGACAAATGGGTTCCTGATTCTGATGTCATTGTGGGGATTCTTGAGGAAAAGTACCCTGAGCCTTCTCTTGTTACTCCTCCTGAATTTTCTTCTGTGTAAGGCTTTTTCCTTTTTGGTTTAATTTATTCCTCGTTCCATGTCTGAATATGTTTCTTTTGTTGAGTAATGTTTTCAACAATTCAGATTAGAAGTACCACTCGTCTTTGTGTTTGATGTGTCGATTTCCATGTCTCACTGACTAAGATTGTTCCTTATTTTAGCAGAATGTTTGGTGCTGTTTGAGCTCAATTTGAAGCCATGTTGTGTTGTTTTCCCCTCTTATGGAATCCGGCAGCTGATTGTTTTTCTTTTTGCCTTTTAGGGATAAGAACCTACAACTTTGATAGGAACTGTATTAGGGAGAATTAGGAAGATTATTAGGGTTTTAAGAGTATATTAGTAATTAGTTAAAGAAGTTGTTATAGTAATTTCTTATAAATAGAGTGAAGAGGAAAGGGTGAAGGTGAGAGGGAGGGTCCAAGTACCTCGAATTACTTAGTTATCTTGTAGTTCTTTACCTTTTATATTTCAATATCATTTTAGTTTTGTTTGGATTCTATCAAACGTGCAAAGACTTTCAAGTATTATAGAAGGTTTTTCCAGCTGGAAGCTATCGAGTAGAAGTGTCCCAAACCATCAAATTCCAAAGTGTTTCCATAGACCTACCTAGCCTCATCTTGAAAGATTCAGTTGTTTCTTTACCCGATCCATAACAATTATGATTGTATTACATTAAGGCATTAGGTATAGGTACGTTCAAGATCTAATCATAATCCAGATGAAGACAACTTAATCTTTAACTGGTTTGGTTGAAGAATTAAAATTATGATACTTTTTTTGGATTGTATGAATTTCTTGTTTCACTACCTTTTAATGTGCGAAGCAAGAGTCTGAATCTGGTTTGCAAGCAGTACGTCGTGGAACAAGAATTTGCTACAGAATCAGACTATGAAATACCACATTGAGATTATACATATAGTAATGGAAATAAACTCGTGCTTTATTAAAATGTTAATTGTCTCGGTAGTATTGCCTAATACAGTACTCACTGCTCACAATATGGCATTGGCCAAGATTATAACTGCAGTGCCCTTCCTCAATTAAATCTTATTTTGCATTGGTTCTAATACAATCGTCCACTCTTTACCTTGGCTCTTAGGGGATCAAAGATAAATGGTGCTTTTGTAAAATTCTTGAAGAGAAAGGACTCGAATGATGGTTCAGAGCAGGCTTTGCTTGAAGAGTTGAAAGCATTGGACGAGCATCTTAAGGCTCATGTACGTGTGTTGAATATATCAAACAACTATATTCAAGCATTTATGATTTTACTTTTCTCATTTTTTGTAATGCCATGTGGTGCCAGGGTCCTTATGTTGCTGGAGAGAAGATCACTGCTGTTGATTTGAGTCTGGCACCAAAGTTGTACCATCTTGATATTGCTCTTGGCCATTTCAAGAAGTGGATTTTCCCTGAAAACTTAACCAGTTTATCCGAATACAAAGAGGTACGATGTAGTTGTACCAACATTATATAGTTTGTGATCTATAATTCAATCAGATCTTTTTAAGCCAGTATCAGGTTTATATTTGTTATTAGTTTCTTTTTCTGCCCCCTCTCTGCTTAGACGTCGCTAGCTTCTTAGAATACCTGCAGTTTCCTCTTTAAAGTGTAGACCAACAGATTCAATGTAACTACTCCCACTAAACTTAGTTTGATATGCTCAAGTCAAATATAACTGTGATGAGTGGGTACGCGAGTTCATCTAGTTTCTTGGAGTTGGAAATTATTGGGATCAGTATTTGTTTTAGACAGGGAAAATAAAGAAGGGTGTTTTAGACAGAGCAAGGAAAGGGAAAGAATAGAAGGGGGCAGGAGAGGGGCAGCTTGGGGTGGAAAAGTATACAATGGATATTTATCTCTGATCAATTGTTGTTGTTGGGATTGATTTTGCAGTTGATTTTCGCTCGAGAATCTTTCGTGAATACGAAGGCTGCCCCAGAACATGTAATTTCTGGTTGGGATCCCAAGGTGAATGCTGCCACAGAACATGTAATTTCTCATTCAGAGCCCAAGGTGAATGATGCATGAACCAGGACATGTTTTCATTTCAAGTTATGAAATATTTGGTGTTTATAATTTTAAGCATTGGACTGTCGTTGCTAGGCCATTGAGGTTGCTGTCAAGGCTGCTGCTGGTGCACCCGATGTTATTGGAGACTGTATGTTCTTTTTTCCTTGTCGTCTTCTTAGCAAAAATTTGTTTGAGTTTTTGTTAATTTTGCTTTTGGGTGGTTTTTTCTTGCAGGCCCTTTCGCCCAGAGAGTTCTCTTAACCTTGGAGGAGAAGAAAGTTCCATACAAATGGCATCTCATCAATTTATCTGACAAACCTAGTTGGTAATATCTTGAAACTTGGCTTGTATTTTAGTTCCCTTTGGGTTGCAAGAGAAAGAGGGTTTTAACTTTAAGCAAATGGGGTGTTAATGATTTTGGCAGGTTCTTGGAAGTGAGCCCAGAAGGGAAAGTGCCAGTGGCGAAGATTGATGACCAATGGGTTCCTGACTCCGATGTTATTGTGGGGATTCTTGAGGAGAAGTATCCAGAGCCTCCTCTTGCGACTCCTCCTGAATTTTCTTCTGTGTAAGGCTTTTTCTTTTCTGGTTTGATTTTATGCCTCTTTTAACATATGAAGCATATGCCTTATTTGCTTTCTGTTCACTTTTTGTTGAGTAATGTTTACTATAATTCAGATTTGAAGTACTACTTGTATTTGTGTTTGTTTGATGTGTCCATTTCCATGTCTCACCGACTTCTATTGTCTCTTATTTTAGCAGAATGTTTGGTACTTTTGTAGCTAAATTTGTCTTGTAATTTGAAAGCCATGTTTCTTTTTCTTCTATGGAAGCTGCCTGATTTGTTCTTTTTGTATTTTTTGAGATAAGAACACTATAACTTATTTGCTAGAAACAATACGTACGAAAGATTTTTCTAGTTGGAAGCTATCAAGGAGTGTCCCAAATCATTATATTTCGAAGTTTTTCCATAACCTCATCTTGAAAGATTCAGTTGTTTCTTTTACCCGATCCATAACAACTATGATTGTGTTACTCTAAGGCATTAGGTATAGGTAGGTTCAAGATCTAGATAATCATAATCTAGATGAAAGACAACTTAGAGGGTGTGTTTGAATTAACTTTGTGAGTGATTGTGAAGGATCAAACCTGATTTAAGAAATTTGGAGTGTTTAGCAACAAAAAAATAATCACTTAGATTGGTTGATAATCATTTTCTCAATAATCAGTTTAAAGGTGATTATAAAAAAAATGATTCTAAAGTGATTCTAAAATGATTTTCCGGTTAATCAATTTAGAATCACTTTAAAAAAACTCTTCATATTAAAAAAAAATCCAAAATCCACGTGAAAAAATCAAAATAATGTTGAAATTACAAAATTGCTCTCAAATTTAAAGCTTTTTCTCTTCTCTTTATTATGGTAATTTGACATTTCTAATCATTTTGTGCAACCAAATAGAGTAGTGATTAAAATCAACTTTAAGAAGATGTAAGTTTGTAACCAAACACACAAGTCTTTAAATTAAAATCACTTTAATGAAAAGAGTTTTAAGATTTTTTTTTTTAAAATAGTGTTTAAACTAGTAGGCATGCCAAACCCACCCTTAATCTTCTGCTTTGGTTGAAGAATTAAAATCTTTTTCTGAACTGTACGAATTTCTTGTTTCACTATCTTTTAATCCACAAAGGAAGTGTCTGAATTTGGTTTGCAATCGGTAGTATTGCCTAATAGAGTACTTGCAATATGGCATTGGCCAATATTATAACTGCAATGCTTTTCTTCAATCTAATCACAAACTATGCTTTGGTTCTGATACAATTGTCCTCTCTTTACTTCGGCTCATAGGGGATCAAAGATAAATGGTGCTTTTGTAAAATTCTTGAAGAGCAAGGACCCGAATGACGATTCAGAGCAGGCTTTGCTTGAAGAGTTGAAGGCGTTGCAAGAACATCTCAAGGCTCATGTACGTGTGTCGAATATATCGAACAACTATATTAAAAAGCTTATGATTTTACTCCTCATTTTTGGCAATGCCATGTGGTGCCAGGGTCCTTATGTTGCTGGAGAGAAGGTTACTGCTGTTGACTTGAGTCTGGCACCAAAGTTGTACCATCTTGATGTTGCACTTGGCCATTTCAAGAAGTGGACTTTCCCTGAAAACTTAACCAGTTTATCCGAATACAAAGAGGTACGACGTAGTTGCACAGACGTTATATAGTTTATGATTTATAATTCAATCAGATCTTTTTAAGCCAGTCTCAGGTTTATATTTGTTATTAGTGTCTTTTTCTGCCCTCTCTCTGCTTAGACTTTGCTAGCTTCTTAGATTACCTACAGCTTGAAATATACTGTGTGCTGGTTGCTTTCAAGCTCAACTAAACTTGAACCTGCGGTAATGGAGTGTGTGTGACTTATAGAGAATTCTAGGATTAACTTTGTTCTTCTTTTAAGCGTAGACGACAGGTTCAATGTAACTACTCCCACTAAACTAGTTTGTTATGCACAAGTCAAATATAATCCTGACGAGTGGGATGCAAGTTCATCTAGTTTCTTGGAGTTGGAAATGATCGGGATCGATATATGTTTAAACATAATGAAGGGTGTTTAGCCCTTTTTTTTATAACAGAAACAATTTCATTGATAAATGAAATGGAGAAAACTCCAAGCACCAATAGGTGAATTACAAGAAAGACCGCCAATTCATATAAAACAAGATAAATTGAAAAGACCAACAGGTTGAACATATTTACACCACATAAATGCATTAGAGAGAACATTATCCATAAGACGATCAAAAGGAGAAAAACATCCCTGAAGTGTCGACCATTTCTCTCAATCCAAAGATTCCAAAAAAAAGCACGAACCATAGCAAGCCAACACATTTGAACGGATGACCCACCAAAATGGAAGAAAGAAAGTCAAAAATATTATTTGACATTGGCATTGACCATCCAAAAGCATCCAAAATACACCACCAAAACTGCCGAGCAAAAGAACAATGCACAAACAAATGACTTGCAGATTCAGAATCTACATTACACATGGAACACCAAGAGGGAGAAAGAGTCATATATGACATTCTTTTTTGTAACCAGTCAGTAGTATTAACAGCTCCCAAACTAAGCTCCCAAAGAAAAACCTTAATCTTCTTTGGATAATGGTCTTTCCAAATCACAGAGTAAATGTCTCTTAACTTCGAATCCTCAAAACCCAACAAACTGTCTGTAAGTGATTTAACAGAAAACCATCCAAAAGACTCTAAAGGCCAAAACCAAGAATCATGAGTGTTCAAAAGCCTAACCTGAGACAACAAATGAGATAGAGAAGCCCATTCATTTGTTTCCAAATCTGTTAAATTACATCAAAGCTTCAAATCCCAAGCTGAACTAATAGAATTCCACATTCCTGCCACAGAAAGATCTAGATACAAAGTAAGTCGATGAAGCCGTGGGAAAGCAGTAGCAATAGGACCACAAATGAGCGATGGATCAGTCCAAAAAGTCGTATCACTGCCATTCCCTATACATCTGATAGAACAAATCTCGAAAATTACAAATGTACCTCCATGGGGACCTATGAGAGGTATTCCGAATATTTGGAGGCCTTTGTCTGTCATGTCATTACTATAATACTTTGCAACAATAAGCTTTCTCCAAAGTGAATCAGGTTCATGTGTGAAACGCCAAATCCATTTAGCCAAAAGGCCTGAGTTACGACAATCAAAATTACCAATCCCAAAACCTCCCATAAGTTTAGGAAGTTGAGAAGTTGCCCAATTTACATTAGGAACTCCACCATCACCTTTCGCTCCTTCCCAAAAGAAATCACGAATGATCTTATTCAAATTCAAAGTGACTTTGGATGGAAGTTTAAACAAAGACATAGTATGTTGGCATACTAGAAAGAGCAGCATGTATAAGAGTATGACGTCCACCTTTAGAAATAAAAGCATACTTCCAATTATGAAGCTTTTGGTGCAATCGCTCTATCATTGCTTGCCAAAAAGAAGTAGTCTTTGAGTTTCCTCCGAGAGGTAACCCAAGATAAGTAACAGGCCAAGTACCTTGTTTACAACCAAAGGTTGTCAACCTCCAATCCATTTTTGATTCATCAATGTTAATTCCCAACAACTCACTCCTTGCCAAATTAATTCTCAAACCAAAGGCCCTCTCAAAAATTTTAATTATTTCAAAAACATGCTTCAGCGCTAATCTATCAGATGTAGAAAAGCGTAGAGTTTCGTCCACAAATTGTAAATGGTTTAAGTAGAAAGATGATGTGCCAATAGAATGAATTGAAATATTACCCAAACTTGCACTATGAGTTAAAAGACGACTAAGACAATCAGAGACCAAAATAAAGAGGTAAGGAGATAAAGGGTCACCTTGACGAATACCACAAGAAGGAATGATTTTTCCATGTGGCCTACCATTGATAATAATTGAGTAATTAGCATTGGTAAGGCAACCTCAAATCCATTTCCTCCATACACTCCCAAACCCCTTGGCATGTAAAATCGCATCAAGAAAGTCCCAATCAACTGTGTCAAAAGCCTTATCTAGGTCCAATTTTAGAACCACACCTTTTTTATTACGAATGGTCTAGTCATCGATCAATTCATTGGCCATTAAGGAAGCATCAAGAATATGTCTGTTAGCTACAAAAGAAAACTGATTCTCTGCAATAGTGGAAGGCAAAACCAATTTCAACCTATTGGATAAGACTTGTGCAACAATCTTATAAATACACGGAATAAGACTGATAGGTCGAAATTCAGTAACATACTTGGAAGCAAGCTTCTTGGGTATTAAGCAGATATAGGTCTCATTCATAGATGCGTTAATAACACCAGAAGAATAAAAGTCCTGAATCATGACCATAATATCTGACTTTAAGGTATCTAAATTTTTTTTGAAGAATTCAGTTGTTAAACCATCAGGGCCTAGAGATTTACTAGAACCCAAAGAAGAGACAGCTTGGCGAACTTCCTCCTCGGTGATCACCCCTTCAAGACCGTTGGCCTCTTCTATAAAGATAGGACTCCAATTGATATTCGTGGGTAAAAACCGAGGACTATCATCTTTGGTGAACAATCTTGAATAAAAGTCAATGAACTCAAATTCAATCTCTCTTGCAGTCATAAGGCTAACTCCATCCCTTGAAAAAATTTCAGTAATCGAATTCTTTCACTTCTGTGCAAGAAACAGGAACGAATAGAAGGGGCGGGAGGGTGGCAGCTTGGGGTGGATAAGCGTACAATGGATGCATTATATGATATGCTCTGATCAATTGTTGTTGGTTGGATTGTTGATTTTGCAGTTGCTTTTCGCTCGAGAATTTTTTGTAAAGACAAAGGCTGCCCACGAACATGTAATTTCTGGTTGGGAGCCCAAGGTGAATGCTGCATGAACCAGATGTTTTCACCCCAACTTATGATTCTAAGCCTAGGACTGTGGTTGCTATGTTCCTATGCCTCATCATTAAGAGTGCCTATGTTTAGGAAAAGCTCTGTTTCTTCTTCTTCTTCTCTTTCTCCATCCATTTACAAATGCCCACATCTGTTTTTCTTATCAATTGCATTTTGATTGTTCTTGTCTACTTGAAACTTACAGCTGCACCATTTTGGGAGAGCTTTGGTTAGTGAAACTTGAGCGTCATAGAGGACACTTCACAAAATGATGCTAATACTCTTTGACTGCCACTCAAATTACACTCAACCAAGTCGTGTATAATTGGGAGAAAATATGGTTAGTGACACTATACGTCGAGTAATTGGGACCTAAACTAATATTGACTGGAATTTGGTAGCTTCAACTCCATTTATCATTTCACGACCAGCTCGACAATGAGTACATGCATCACTAAACCAACTTTCCAGTCTTAAATTGTTGCCATACTCATCAAAATTGATTGCAGCTAGAAAGATTTTAATCGTGATAGAAGAAAGAATCTGTGTAGATAAAATTGGATTCTTTACTCAGTGTAATACATTAGGCAGACGACTGGATTGGAATTGGACCAGATTACCAAAAGGGCTACTTATTCATTTCAATCCAAAAAAAAGATAAATAGAAAAGACTAGAAGCCATGGTGTTTATGTACTGAAAAATAATAATAATTATTATTATTAAAATTCACCTTCAATGAAAAATCAGAAACGTTCCGACACAAGCTAATCCAAATGTATATACAACTCAATAGATAAGACACTAATTATCATCTTAAAAGTCGATGATTCGATCTCATCCCGTAATTGTTCAACTCTTTGATCACGTGAATCGTGTTGGTTCCTATTTTCTTTGATGAAAAGGCGATTCGATTCTTTGAGCACTGAGAAGAGAGAAGCATCGTGGAAAAAGTGGTAAGAATGGTTTTGGGCTACCAAAATTCAAACCTCGAATAGAATATATAAAGATATATAGATAATCTGAAATAAAGTTGTATAAAATTTGTGGAAATAGAGGTCCCACTTGCTGAATGTGAAAAAAAAAATATTATGTATATATAAATATAATTTTTACAGTTGTTTAAATAGGTTGTCTCCAATGTTTTAAATTTCTCTCGACATGTCAATATTTTTATGTATCCATAAGTTTGACATCGACATGAGAATCGACATTTCCTTTATACCACATAAAAATTGACGAAATATAAATAAAATATCAACAAAATAACACTATTGTGGACCAAATATTAATAATAAGAAATTTAAACTTATTTGAAAAAGGGTGAATTATGCTTATATGTTAATTTAAATATTTTTTTTTTGAATCTTTCATATTTATAATTTTTTCAGAAATATCCGTCGACACTTTCATCTAAAACCTTGGTTGTTTCCATATTTTTAGAAATTTTGATTTCAATGCACATTATATATCCAGATTCTAATGAAGTAACTTATAAATACCATTTATCTGTCTTGACAAGGTTCAAAATCCAAACTTTGCTCATGAGAAAAATATTCATGGAGATTAGAGATTCTGATTAAGACGACTTCTTCTTTTATTACTAGTACTCGAAGGACAAACTCTTTGGATAAGGAGGGTTTTTTATGGGAGTGTAAACCAAGTTTGTCGTTCCTGTTTTTCAAAATTCTTTGGCTCCGTTTGATAACAATTTTATTTTTAGTAGTTTTTAAAATTTATACTTGTTTGTTCTCATATTTCTTAAATAAACATTTAAATTTTTAGTCAAATTCCAAAAACAAAAATAATTTTTTAAAAATAATTTTTTTTTTAGTTTTCAAAATTTGATTTGATTTTTGAAAACATTAGTGGAAGATAGTTAGATTTAAAAAAAAAATTATGGGTGGAAGTAATGTTTATAAGCTTAATTTTTCAAAAATTAAAAATAAAAACTAAATAGTTATGGAATGAGTCTTAGTTTTAAATTTTGAGAATGGGTCTCCGATGGAGGTATGTAACAAATTTTGTCCATGGATTGATACATTTGATCAACATTCTCTCCCCTTCTCTTGTTTGGTGAGATTGTGGCTTTCTATTTGGTGGCTACAATAGTGTATCGGTTGGTTTTTATTGTAAATCTGTGAAAAACAAAGTTTTGGTTTGAATTTCAAGGGGTTGTTTGAGGCGTGAGTTATAATAATCTAGATTATAATAGTCTCTGGAATATTCTGTACCCCAAAAATAAATTATTATAACTCATACTAAATAATTTTGCATCATAAACACATATTATATAACTTCACAGATTATTATAACTCATTCAGCGCTCCAAACAACCTCAAAAGATTCAAAACAGTTGTTTCAATTACAAATTTAATGTTAAGAAATTAAATTCTAACTTCTATGAAATTGAATAGTTTATGACTTATTGCATACTGCAGCTCTTGTTATCACTCACAAATACGATTTATTTTGCTTTGTTTACTGAGTATTTATTATTTGTCTTTGTGTTTTTTTTGAGGAGTTACTATTTGTATGACGGCTATAAATATTAGCTTGTTTCTTCATTTACTATCATCCCATTTTGAGATTTCTCCTTTATTTCTCTTCTTTTGATATTTAGTTTTGTTGAGAGTAAGTATTCAAGAGTTCTATTAGATCTGTGTAGTTAGATGTTACTTATCTATTAAGTTAGTTGTTGTATCCTACTAAGACAACCGTTGTAGTCTGCTAGAAACTCGTGCATAATGAATAATTGTCTTCAAGACAACACTTTGGAAGCATGTCTCGACTACCAAATCATTATATTCTTTTGCTCTTTAGATTATGTTTGTTTAATGTTGTTGCTATTGTTGATCATCTACAACTATTGGAGCTTTTGATCTTCTCATATGTTCTATTTATGATTTATGTAGTTTTTATTATATACATAGTATATAGTAATATTTACTCTGTAATTGTTTGTAGTCAGCTAGATTGTAATTTATTTACTAGCGTGTAATAGTTTCTTTATACGACATTTTCTCCCAACAGTATCTATTGGGCTTGGTACAATTACCGACAAAATTCTCTTGTTTCTAGGTCTTCCGACTGACTACTTGATTGTAGAAAGAGGATTGTTGTTTCATCTTGAATATTTGAAGAACGTATATGCTCAATGATTTCAATAGGGTGTACGTTGATAATTATATTTTGCAATAGTATGTTTTTTTAATAAGAAAAAAAAAAGGTATTATAAGTGAAGAATAAAACAATCAAATAAGTCATACAATTTTATTATTACCATTTTTTAAAATTCAACAACGTGTGGAGGTGAAGATTTGAATCTCTGAACTTTTGATCGAAGATATTATACTTTAACCAATTAAGATATACTCAAATTGATTGGGCATACAATGTTTTTTTTAGTTCACAGGTCATACAAATTTATATGAAATGGTTGACAACATTTACCGTTATAATAGAAGAATTTCTTTATAAACAATACTTTTTATAGTACAATGTTGATTTGTTGATTGGGCATACAACTATGCATAACGTCACTATTAATGTTGATTTGTTCAACATTTTTGTCACTCTCATAAAAATTATTCTAGATAGTACAATGTATTGTATATGAATTTTTTTTTTTTTTAACATTATTCTAGATAGTACAATGTACTGTATATGAAAAAAAAATATTTAAAATGTTTGAATAGTTGCACCCTTTATAAATTGTTAAAGCTTACTCTTTTTCAACCTTCTAACATTCTTGTTTGCATGAGAATTATTCTACCATGGACTTTTCCTTCGTTCGACCATTTTTTTTTCCTTTTTTTTTTTTTTGTAGAAAGTATGAATTTCTTTGGAGTTAGAATTGTTCACACGCTATGGAAGTAATTTCATTTTTAAAATTTTTTTTTTATTAAAATAATACCCATTAAAAAGGACAAAAAGGTAAATCAAAACTTCAAAAGTTGCTTCATTTATGCTCTTGTTTAATATAGGTTAAAAAATACTTTTGATACCTAAACTTTCATGAAAGTAACAACTTATTATAAATTTATTTTGTAACTATTTAGTCTCTATATTTTTAAATTTATAACAATTTAATTCGTATACTTTAAAATTCATAACAATTTAATCCTTATCGTGAAAACTCCCATCAAAGTTAAGTGTCAATTTTATATGTAACGACTCCGTCTTTATAGTTTATAAACACCGTTAGTCCCTAATTAGTTTATCGACCTACATATATAAGAAATCTCATTAAATCTTTTTTTTTTCAAAAAGGACTAAATCCTTACAAATTTTAAACTACATAGACTAAATTCTTACATGTTAAAGTTCAGGAACTAAATCGTTACAAAATTAAAAATACATGGACTAAATATTTTTTAGTTAAATTACAAGTTTGGTCCCTAATTTTGGTTTGTGTTTATTTGGTCCCTAATAGGTCTTTGAACTTTGAATTTTGTATCTAATAAGTCCTTGACAAATTTAAAATTTTTAAAAATTAATCGATCTATTAGATATAAATTTGAATTTTATGTCTAATGGAATCTTAAAATTTTAATTTTGTGTCTAGTAGGTCTGTGAATTTTAAAAAATTCGGAAGTTTAGAGACTAAATTTATGATTTTCAAAGTTCATTGACCAAATAGACACAAATCTAAAAGTTCATGGCCTTGTTTTTTTTAGTTCAAGAAGATATTAAATCCCTACAAACTAAAGTTGAGTGACTAAATTGTTACTTTTATGAAATTTCAAGGACTAAAAGTATTTTTTTAATTTTTAATATATTATAGATTCTCATTTTCTTCTTCTAATATATACAAAACATGATTGTTCTTTTGAATTTTCAATCTTAGAAAATTTGCTTACCCAAAAAAATCAAGAGGGATTTTGTGTAAGTAACAAGCAAACAAGGAGGAAAATGAAAGAACGTGATTTTCTTTAAAGAAAAGTATCTACTTTCATTTTTCTAAAAAAATGTGTCACTCAAGTTATGGAAGAATTATTTAATAAAACCGTGATACCTCTTAATAACAGTTGAGTTTAAATTTCAGAATTTATATGTTACTAATAACTAGTAGATACTAATTCGAGCTACATTTGTAGTTTCTATTTTATATATCTAATCGTGCAAAACTACAAGTCACATTGTGGCACCTTCTTCAATAGTTTGTGCAAAACGACTAGCCATATTGTAGTGGTTTCTTCCAACAATTTCTCCAAAATATGAGGCGGCCTACGCTTAAGCATAACTTTGAATTTTATTTTTTTTTTATTATTTTAATTTAAGAAATGTGTTCCTCAAAATATGAGAGAAAAATGTGTTCCTCAACTCAAGTATTATATAATTTCTATAAAAAAAATGTATTATATATTCTCAACCAAAACTTGAGAGATTCTAATACCGGTCCCACTTGTTGAACTGAAAAAACTTCAGACGAGCTCCAGTGATCTCCCCCCCTTTTTTTTTGTCAACCCATCAGTGATAATCTTTATGAATATGGTCAAATTTTCGGATCATATTCGAAACCCCATATCAAAACTTTCTTTTTTTGAAAAAGAATCCCCCCATCTTATCGATCAATGTCAGAAGACTCAGAAGAAATGCTTTGACATGTCTCGAGATACCAAATTCCTGCCTGAATGTTCTGTACCTTCTTATCCTCTTCCTATAATTTCACCGACCCGCCATGGGAATTGAGAGCACAGAACTTCAAAGTTCCCAGTTTCAAAGTTCCCCACCTGCCCCCTCGATCAGAAGATGACCATTGAAGTTGCTGTGAAGGCTGCCGTTGGTGCACCCAATGTTATTGGAGACTGTATGTTCGTCTTTCCCTTTCATCTTCTCAGCAAAAAATTGTTTTTTCGTTAATTTTGCTTTTGGGTTTTTGTTTTTGTTTTGTTTTTTCGTTATGTTCGTCTTTCCCTTTCATCTTCTCAGCAAAAAATTGTTTTTTAGTTTTTTTATTTTTTTAAAATTAAATTTCTTTTTTTGCAGGCCCTTTTACCCAGAGGGTTCTCTTAACTTTGGAGGAGAAGAAAATTCCTTACAAGTTGCATCTTATCAATCTCTCTGATAAACCCTGTTGGTAATATCTTGAAATTTGGCTTGTATTCCAGTTCCATTTGGGGGTTTTGAGCAAATGGGTTTGTGTGGATTGTTAATATTTTGGCAGGTTCTTGAAAGTGAGCCCAGAAGGGAAGGTGCCGGTGGCGAAGATTGATTGTCCATGGGTTCCTGATTCTGATGTCATTGTGAAGATTATTGAGGAGAAGTTTCCATGTCCTTCTCTTGTTACTCCTCCTCAATTTTCTTCTGTGTAAGGCTTTTTCTTTTTTGGTTTGATTTGATTCCTCATTCCATGTCTGAGTATGTTTTAGCATATGAAGCTTATGCCTTATTTGCTTTCTATTCATTTTTTGTTGAGTATGTTTTAACATATGAAACTTGTGCCTGATTTGAAGTACCACTTGTCTTTGTGTTTGTTTGATGTGTCCATTTCCACGTCCTGACTTCTGATTGTCCCTTATTTTAACAGAATCGTTTGGTACTGTTGTAGCTGAATTTGTCTTGTGATTTGAAAGCCATGTTTCTTTTTCCTCTTATGGAATCAGGCAGCTGCTTTTTGTTCTTTTTGTACTTTTCTGGGATAAAGAACACTATAACTTATTTGCTAGAAACAATGCGTACAAAAGTTGTTTCTAGTTGGAAGCTATCAAGGAGAAGTGTCCCAAATCATCAAATTCCAAAGTTTTTCCATAGCCTCATCTTTAAAGATTCAGTTGTTTCTTTTACCCGTTACCATTGTATTAAATTAAGGCATTAGTCATAGGTAGGTCTAAGATTTAGATAGCCATAATCCAGATGAAGTCTACTTAATCTTTTAACGGATTTCAATGAAGAATTAAAATCATGATTGTTTTTCTGAATTGTATGAATTTCTTGTTTCACTACCTTTTAATCCACAAAGGTGTCTGAATTTGGTCTACAATTGACATGTCATGGAACAAGAATTGACTACAGAATAAAGTCATTGAGATTGTAGTAGTAATGATGGGTGAAATAAACTCTTGATTTCTCTTAAATCATAAACTATGCTTTGGTTCTGATACAATTGTTCTCTCTTTACTTTGACTCATAGGGGATCAAAAATAGGTGCTGCTTTTGGAAAATTCGTGAAGAGCAAGGACCCGAATGATTGTTCGGAGCAGGCTTTGCTTGGAGAGCTGAAGGCGTTGGACAAGCATCTTAAATCTCACGTATGTATGTGAAATATATCAAAAAACTATTTTCAAGTGGTTATGATTTAGCTCTTCTCATTTTTAGCAATGTCACATGGTGCCAGGGTCCTTATGTCGCTGGAGAGAAGATAACTGCTGTTGATTTGAATCTGGCACCAAAGTTGTACCATCTTGATATTGTTCTTTGCCATTTCAAGAAGTGGACTTTCCCCAAAAACTTGGCCTGTTTATCCGCATACAAAAAGGTACGATGTAGTTTCACGGACGTTATATAGCTCATACTTTCTAATTTAACAGATCTTTTATTTGGTTTATATTTGTTATTAGTTTCTTTTTTTGCCCTCTCTGCTTAAACTTCGCCAGCTTCTTCAATTACCTGCAGTTTGAAATCTATTGTTCTTGTTGCTTTCTGAATGACTAAACTTGAACCTGCGGTAATGGGGTGTGTTAAATTATAGCGAATCCTAGGATAAACTTTGTTCTTGTTTTAAGTGAAAGACGATGGGTTCAATGTAACTACTCTATCTAAACATAGTTTGTTATGCACAAGTCAAACATAACCCTGATGAGTGGGGACATGAGTTCATCTAGTTTCTTGGAGTTGGAAATGATCGAGATCGTGTCAAGGCTCTATTCCCTTTTGTATTGACATTCAAGAACAATAATACAAATCCAGTCAATTCGAGAGGACTGGTTTCTCTCCCTATCTCTCTGTAAGCAAAAGCTCCAAAAAACATATAAAATTTCCCCCATCAAAGGAACAAGAAATGAAAGCTTAATACCTGATCTTTCTCTCACACCCACAGAGGGTTCCACCAAAATCACTCTCCAATTCCGCGCCCCTAACTAACTCCCACCCTTTGCAATTCCCTTCTTGCCCCTACGCTGATATTGGGCCTTAATAGAAGGCCTAACATCACCCCCCTGGTACCAAGAAACCTTGTCCTCAAGGTTGAAAGCAGGAAACTGTCATCTCATTTCAGTAATGGGTTCCCATGTTGCTTCATGGGCTAGAAGACTCTTCTAACTTACCAAGGCCTCGTCTACACCTGTGACTGCATTCTCACGGTAAGCTAAACCTTATTGGGGCTCAGCAACCCACTCATAGTCATCTGTTAGTGCAGGCTCTTCAGGCTGCACTTCCACAAATTTTCCCACGGTCTTCTTTAACTGAGAAACATGGAAAATTGGATGAAGGGTGGCTGTCGTTGGCAAGTGAAGCTTGTAAGCTACTGACCCAATCCTTTCACTAATAGTATATGGCCCAAAATAACTTGTAAGCTACTGGCCCAATCCTTTCACTAATAGTATATGGCCCAAAATACTTTGGTGAGAGCTTCTCATTCCGTTTCTTAGCTAAAGATGCTTGTCGGTAGGAACGGATCTTAAGGAACACTTTCTCCTCTTCTTGGTATTCCACTTCCCTTCGTTTCTTGTCCGCAAACTTTTTCATCCTATCCCTGACCAATTCTAAATGGCGCTTCAGAGCATCAAGGGCAATATCCCTTTGAACTAACTGTTGTTCAAGCGTCTCATTCGTAGTTTTAGTGATACCATAGGACACTAGAGGAGGAGGAGGTCGCCTGTACACAACCCAAAATGCAGTGATCCCAATTGAACTATGAAAGGTGGTATTATACCAATACTCAGCCTAACTTAACCAAGAATGCCATGCCTTTGGGCACTCACTGTAGAAACATTGCATGTGGGTTTCAACACATTTATTCACCACCTCCGTTTGGCCATCCGACTGTGGATGGTAGGATGTGCTGTGGCAGAATTTGGTACCTTGAATGCGGAGAAGTTCTATCCAAAAGTGACTTAAGAACACCTTATCACGATAAGAGACAATAGACTGCGAGTACCCATGTAAACGAACAATCTCCCTCACAAACGCCTCAGCTACTAGTTTGGCAATAAATGAGTGCTTCAAAGCCATGAAGTGAGCGATTTTTCTCAATCTATCCACCACAACCATGATCACATCAAAACCAGTTGATCAGGGCAAGCCTTCAATGAAATCCATCAACAGGTCTTCCCAAATCTGCTCAGGTATGGCCAAAGGCATTAAGAGCCCCACGGGAGAAGCAACCATCGACTTATTCTTCTGACAGATTACACATTTGGTCACATACTCTTTGGTTTCAGCCTTCATACCTTCCCAATATAGCTCACCCGACAGTCTCTTGTAAGTACAAAGAAATCCAGAATGACCCTTAACAACAGAATCATGGTAGGTATGCAATATAGTCGGAATCAAAGAGGATGATTTGGAAATAACTAACCTCCCCTTGTATAACAAAACTCCTTGCACCCAAGAATATCGTGGAACACTATCAGCATCCTCTTGCAGTTTTAAGATGATAGCTTGTAACTTATCATCGTTGGTGACCTCTTCTTTAACCTTACTGATATCTACAATGAATGGAACCGTCATGTGTGCGAGATGGACTGTTGAAGGCAATTTGGATAAGGCATCAGCAGCCTTATTCCCAAATCTTGGCTTATACCGAACCTCGAAATCGTAGCCTAACAATTAAGCAACCCACTTCTGATATTCTGGCTAAATGACACGCTGTTCTAGTAAATACTTGAGGGCCCTTTGGTTAGTTTTCACAATGAATTTTTTCCCTAACAAATATGGCATCGTTGCACAACAAACACAATAGCCATCAGTTCCCTCTCGTAAATAGATCGAGTCTGAGCCCTTGTTGACAACATATGGCTATAATAAGCAATTGGGCGTTATTCTTGCATCAACACAACCCCTAATCCTGTCCCTGAGGCATCAGTTTCGATTACAAAAGTACGGCTGAAATCTAGCAGAGCTAACACCGAGAGGGTCACATGGCGTTCTTCAATGCTTCAAAAGCCACAGTAGCCTTGTCATCCCATACAAATGGCCCATTCTTAAGCAACCGAATCAAAGGAGCAGCAATTGCCCCATAATTCTGGACAAACTGCCTGTAATAACCCGTCAAACTAAGAAATCTCCGCAAATCTTTTATAGTAGTAGGCGTTGGCCAAATCCACATAGCTCGTACCTTCCTTAAATCAGCCTCCACGCCCTATTTAGATATGTAATGGCCTAGGTACTTAATGCGAAGCTGTGCAAACTGGCATTTCTTTCGATTAGCATACAACTGATTATCCCTCAGAATGCCAAAAACAACCGTTAAATGTTGCACACAATCCGAATATCCCTTACTATATATCAGTATATCATCAAACAAAACAAGGATTAACTTCCGTAAATAAGGTTTAAAAATCTTGTTCATCAAGGCCTCATCAAGGCCTAAAAAGTTGATGGGGGCATTGGTCAAGCCAAAGAGCATCACTAAAAGCTCATAGTGACCCTCATGTGTCCTGAAGGCTTTTTGAATATCTTCATCATGTACTTTGATATGATGATATCCAGATTTCAGGTCAATCTTAGAATATATGCGTGAACCATGTAGCTCATCTAACAACTCATCTACCATCGGAATTGGAAATTTGTTCGACACAAAACCGCCACCCCCCATCTTTCTTCTTAACCAACAACACGGGACTTGAGAAGGGACTAGTACTAGGACGGATAATACCTGCCATGGCATCTCTTCTACCAATTTCTCAATCTCCTCTTTCTGAACTTGAGCATACCGGTAGGGACGCACATTGACAAGATTAGTTCCTTCTTTAAGATGAATGTGGTGACCAATCTCCCTTTTGGGAGGTAACGTTTATGGCCAATGGAACACATCCCTGAATTCTTCCATCAGATTTCCCACCATCGGAGGTAATTCAGTACCACTCACCTCTAGTTCGTTGCTTGGCAGCTGTTGGACAACTTCCATACCCTTAAACTCTATGAGAAATCCTTGGTCACTGGCTTCCCAAGTTTTCATAATCTTCTTCAAGGTGACCTTGGACTTAGTCAGACTCAGATCTCCCTTCAGAACGATCAACTCATTCCCCATTTCCACTTTGATTGTTAATGTTGGCCAATGTACACTCGTCTCCCCTAAAGTACGCAACCTCAACATTCCTAGCACCACATCGACTCTCCCCAACTCCAACGGCAAAAAATTCTCTACCACTGTCAGCTTCCCCATGTTCACCACCACTCCTTTACACACCCCTTTACCTTTCACCGTAATTCCTCCTCCCATGATAATACCATAATGCACAGTATCAGTCACAAGTAACTTCAATGATTCAACTATCTTTTGTGCAATGAAATTGTGAGTTGCCCCACAGTCAATTAAAATGATTACCTCATGCTCTTCAATATGCCCATTCAACTTAATTGTGCTTGGATTTGTCATACCGATCACAGAATTCAAGGATAAATGCAAAACATTGCTTTCCTCCTCTATCTCCGGTGCTTTCTTTTCATTTTTGATTATCTCAATTGCTTCTTCTATAATCTCTGACTCGTCCCCATTAGTATGAACTACCATAGTATGTAGCTCTCGGGTTTATTTCACCTTACACTTGTGGCCCACGGTGAATCATTCTTCGCATCGGAAACACAGGCCCTTCTCCTTGCGACTTTGAAATTCAGCATCAGACAGACGTTTCGAAGGTCCTTCACGTCGTGGATTCGTATTCGGTTGTCCCATCAAGGTAATAGTTTGAGTAAGCAACGTATCCGACGGCCATGTGTCCATTCCTGTACCACTGCTTTCCTTTGCGTGTATCGTACTTGATTTTGGGCCATTTGGGCCTCCCTTAAGTGTTTCCAACCAAGCCAAATCACGGTCCTCAATCAACTGGGCTACTTCGATCATTTCATCAAGCCCAATAGGTCGCCAACACTGCACCTCCGCCTTGATAACTTGTTTTAATCCATTCATGAACATATTTTCAATGACGCCCTTGGCTAGATGTGGTAGTGGTGCCATTAGCAATTCAAACTCGTTACAATATTCGGTTACAGATTTTTCTTGCTTCACCACCAAAAATTGGCCAAGCACCGTTCTCTTCCTTGCCTTAAAAATCACGTCAACAGACGAATTTTCAAATCCTTCCAACTAGTGAACGACTCTCTCTCTTCCTTACCTCGATACCAGTTCAATGCGACACCTTCAAAACTGATCACCGCCACAATCATCTTCTCGGCGTCCGTCAACTTGTGTATTTGAAAGTATTGATCAGCATGAAAAAGCCACGAGTCCGAATCTTCTCCCCTAAACACCGGCATCTCGACTTTTTTAAACTTATTCTGATCCATGCCTTCCTCTGTGTTTTTTTTCCTACAAGACCTTCCGATCTACTTCCCTCTGTACATCTGTTTCCACGGTTGAACTCCCAACCTCCTTACCTTTGTGGCTAGAGCTTTCCCCAACAATAGTGATCATTGATCTTGCATTCAATGCCGCCAATTCTGTGATGACTACTTCTATTGATTTATTCTAGGAAACGATTCCTTCTTCCATGGTGGGTATTTGATAAATCTTCGTCTAAATTTCAGTCAACTCAGCTCGAATGGCTTGTTGTTCACGCTCAACCTTTTCCATTCGTTCTTCCATCATTCTCTGCATCATGCTTCTTGTTTTCCCCAGGATTGATGCTCTTATACCAATATGTCAGGGCTCTGTTCCCTTTGTATTGATATTCAAGAACAGTAATAGAAATCCAGTCAATTCGAGAGGACTGGTTTCTCTCCCTATCTCTCTATAAGCAAAAGTTGCAAAAGAAAAGAACAAATAAAATTTCCACCCATCAAAGAAACAAGGCTTAATACCTTATCTTTCTCTCACCCACAGAGGGTCCCACCAAAATCACTCTCCAATTCCGTGCCCCTAACTAACTCCCATCCTTTGCAATTTCCTTCTTGCCCCTACACTGATATTGGGCCTTAATAGGAGGCCTAACAGATCGATATATATTCAATCATAACTAAGGGTGTTTTAGAAAAGGCAAGAAAAGGGAAAGAATAGAAGGTGTGGGAGGGGGGCAGCTTGAGGTGGAAAAGCATAGAATGGAGGCATTATATGATATGCTCTGATCAATTGTTGTTGGTTGGATTGTTGATTTTGCAGTTGCTTTTTGCTCGAGAATCTTTAAAGCATACAATGGATACATTATATAATATACTCTGATTAATTGTTGTTGGTTGGATTGTTGATTTCGCAGTTGCTTTTCTCTCGAGAATCTTTTGTGAAGACAAAGGCCGCCCCAGAACATGTAATTTCGGGTTGGGCCGCCAAGCTGAATGCTGCATGAACCAGGAGATGTTTTCATCCCAAGTTATGATCCTAAGCATGGGACTGTGGTTGCTATTTTCCTATGCCTCAAAAAAAAAAAAAAAAAGCGTATTATCACTATGCCTCAATAAAATTGTGTATATTCCTATTTCAAAAAAATAAAATAAAATAAAATAGTGTATATTCACTATGCCTCGTCATTAAGAGTGCCTATGTTTAGGAAAAGCCCACCTCTGTTTTTCTTATAAATTCCATATTGATTGTTCTGTTGTCTACTTGAAACTTACAGCAGCATCCTTTTGGGAGAGCTTTGGTTTGTGAAAATACTCTGTAACTCAAATCAAACTCAACCAAGTCATGTATAATTGGTCTAGAAAATATTGTTAGCGACACTATACGTCGAGTAATTGGGATCTAAACTAATATCAACTGCAGAATTTGGTAGCTTCAAACCCATTATCGTACCACGACAAGCTCGACAATGAGTACTCGCATCAGTACCAGCCTCTTGTTTTAAATCAAATTGTTATCATACTCATCAAAGTGATTGCAGCTAAAGAGATTTTTTTTTTTAATTGTTAAAAAAAAAATTGGATTCTTTACATCAGTAACACATCAGGCAGGAGGACTGGACTAGAATTGGGCCAGATTTCTCAAAAGCCTAAGAAGTTGGCAGCCCAATATAAAGCTATTAAATTACCAATTTTAAATTAAACTTTATTTTTGATATATGATTTTTAGTTCAATTTGGTCCTCATTTTTAATAAGTTTTATTATAGCCTATATTAGAAATGGAATAATTTTTTACGCTCTTTTTTATTCAAGAAATATAGAAGAGATAGAAGTGCCCATGGAGATTTAGAGATCATATTGTAATTCAATATCAAAATTTGATGACAAAAATCAAAATACTTTTTGCGCAATACTGAAAAAGCATAATAAATAGTAAATTAATAGTAAATTATGTTTAGTTTCACTGCCTAAATAAATATATGGTTCAATTCCAAGTTTAGACCCTAAACTTTGAGGTTTGTGTCTATTTGATCCCTAGACTTTTAAAAGTGTCTAATAGGTCCCTGAACTTTTAATTTTGTGTCTAATAGATCCCAGTCAAGTTCGAAATTTTAAAAAATTAATTGATCTAATAGATATAAATTTGAATTTTATGTTTAATGGAACTCTAAAATTTTAATTTTGTGTCTATTAGACCCGTGAATTTTAAAAAATTCGAAGGTCCAATGATTAAATTTGTAATTTGAAAAGTTCAGGGACTAAATAGATACAAACTTCAAAGTTCAGGGACTAAATGTATAATTTAACGTAAATATATCTATGAGGCAATACACCCTAATGTTCAAAGTGTACATGTATAGTACATATATATAATATAATTGTTGGTAAGAAGTGATGTGAATTAATATATTTATTTCAAAAGTTAATAGAGTACTTTCTAAAAGAAAGAAAGTTGTCGATCACAATTTATTTTTGGTTAAATTATCAAAAATACTCCTCAACTATGGGGTTGGTTTCAATTATACCCTTAAACTTTGAAAATTTTCATTTTAACCATTAAACTTTGAAGTTTGTTTCAAAATAACCTTTAAAGATTTTTTCGTTAAATTTATGGACGAAAAATGACGTATTTTCATATGTTTTGATTTTTTTTTCAACGTATATGTTCAAATATGTTCACATAAGCAACAATATAAATGCAAAAACATCATTTTCCGTCCATGAATTTAACGAAAAAAAACCTTCAAGGGTTATTTTGAAACAAACTTCAAAGTTCAAAGGTTAAAATGAAAATTTTCAAAGTTTAGGGATATAATTGAAACCAACCTCATAATTTAGAGGTATTTTTGATAATTTAACCTTTATTTTTTTTGCTACAGTAGAGACATTCTTCAATAAAATATAAGATATATATATATATATAATATTATGTTTGCTTATCAAACTCTTCTTAGTTTCTATGGATTTTGCTTAGATTTGAGGGCAATATTAATAGTGATGAGTTTTGACTTTCAATATTTCTAAATCAAGAATTTAAAAAATATATATATCTAATCAAGAGACTTTTTTTCATGTTTGAGCACAATCATGGTGAAAAGTCCTTTACATATGTTTGTCGTACACAATTTATCATATATTTAAGATCTTTATTAGATGACGACTTTACTTTTACTTTTTTATTTTTTAAAAATTATGATTATTTACTAAGGTTCATTTCCTTTTAAGAGTTAAGAATGAAAATTTTCGTTCCTTTGAAGATGTTTACTAAAATGCAGGAACAAAATCAATTAGTGCGACCTACCATTAATTTGGGAGTCACTTCTCCATAAAAGGTTTAATCTAATTCGTCAACAAAAACTTCATCAGTCTCATCCTATTTTTTTTTTTTTAATTTTGTGGATCCCACAACTTTTTCATTAATTACTTTATAATTTTTACTGTTTCTCACTCACATATTAGTGAGACACATGGCCCTTTTAATAATTATTTTACAACATATACTCTCTCTTATATACACTGCTAAAAAAAATTTCTAGTAAAAAAAATATAAGATGACCCATAAAAGTTATTTATATTCTTCTAATAAAAAAAATTATTTAATCGTTTTTAAGAAGAAATAATTTTATTTTATTAATTATTATATGTTGATATCAAATAAATTATTCAAATATAATTCTTTATTATTATATATATCATAACAATAAATTTTAATTATATTTTATATTTTATAAAATATAATAATATTTTATATTAATAAAAATCATATGAATACTTATTAGTTGTAATTTTATTTTTATTAGTTAATATTTGTTAATATTAGAAAAAATTTTAAAATAAAAAATAATTTTATCAAATAAAATATTAATAAAATAAATAAATCAATTATTGATTATCGTTATTTTAATTTTAAATTATATTAGCATATTATTTAGTAATGCATTTTAATAAGTTAAAAATATGAAAGAGTATTTTAGTAATTATAATATGTTTGATTTCTATTCTGATTTCTGACAGATTCTAGTAAATAGCATTAATGGATGCCTAATTCTAGTTTTAGATACCACTAAACAACATCAAAAGAATAACATTCTCATTCCAATTGATTTTATTATGATTTTTCCTCATTTCGAATTTTGGTAATTAAGTAAACGAGACTTATATATATATTTTTTCACTTCTAAGCAAAGCAAAACAATATATTATTATCAAACATGACCTAAATATGATAGACGACAATCTAAACTCAGGAAAAGAAGCAAGCAAACTTGAATTTAGACTAAAAAAAAAAAATACATCCGATAGTTCCTACAAATTAAAAAAGTTCATGATTTGGATGGCAAGAAAGCTACTTGTCCCTACATTATTTTGCTTCATTTATATGACTCTACTGTCATATGAACATCAAATTAATTATTAAAGACAAGGGCGAGTCAAGTTATTTGCGTTTTCAATAATCAAAGATGGACGATAGGAGAAGAGTTCTATGTCACCATCTCAATTATCCTACAAAATTTACTCTAAAAGAGTACCCATGTATCTTATAAATTGTGAAGTCTCTCTTCATCTTTTCGATGTGGGATCCTCAACAAAGAAAATTCCTAAGTTGTAAATATATATTATACAAAATATAGTGGACATCAATGTCTAGAATCTAATCATTACTTGCCATATGGCAATACTGAATATGACCGAATTACATAACTACCCTTATCTTTTGATAAGATGACAACGTGGTATATTTCAATTGGATATCATATGGTGAGAACAATGTAATTCGTCTCATGCTAATATTTGTAAATATATTGAAATTCTAATATATGCACAGAGAAAAATAGGAAGGCAAAAAAGGGAAAATAAAAAGTCATAATCAATATGGTGCAGGCATGTGTATAGAATTATCTAGTCATCAACATCGTCTTTAGACATCATCCTTTGGATCAATTGTCTTGTCTCTTCTTCAGCCAATATTCTATCATTTTTGCCTCGAGACTTTGAATAAGCTTCAAAAAACTCTCTATTTTCTTTCTCCAACTCCTTCCACACTACAAGAAAAAGGAAATTCGTGAGATCGATCACAAAGTGAAGGGAAGAGAGAAGATAGCAAGCAAGGCACAAGAAGGTCGAAGAAGATCAGAGAACGAATTAAAAATGTCAACCAACCAGTGGAGGTGATTATCGGGTTGATGTCTGCGTGTTTAGAGAGAGCTTCCACGCACTCCTCTTGATTCATATGGAAGATCAAGCACTTTTCAATCAAGTGTTGTACCTATATAATAAAGCAAAGGAACGTTGTTACATATTATCGATCAATCAAAACGAAGCGTTGAATTGGAAAGGGGAGATTTTAGCAGAAAAATATGAAAGGAAATGGTTACCATATGAATGTAAGCAGCAGAAGAATCAGCCATTATGTTTGTTGTGTAGACTGTAGAGCATATGATCAATTCTTGTAAGCAAATATGTGCGCATATATAGATGAAGAGGGGGGAAACAAGAATTCAATAGGTGAACAAGGGATTTGATAGCGTGACCGCGACGGGCAGCAATGAAATGTGAAGGCGCTGTGTTATAAGCAATGGAATGGTGGGGCCAGCCAGTAGTAGCGTACCACGTGGGCGATGGGTGATCATTGGTGGAGAGGGGATTGAAGAATGACCAATCATTTGTCTTGTTTTGGAATTGGAGAAAGCCTCCTCCTTACCACGTGATCGGTGGCCCCCACGCGATGTGAAATTCTCCAAATCAGACAAAGCCGTATGCCCCCTCGGATTTTGTGTTGTATACGGGTAAACCTAGGTGTGCATTAATACATATTCACGTGGATAATTAAGGTTCTGTTTGATTATTTCTTTTTCTTTTTTTGATTTTTTGTTGTTGGAAATTATGCTTGATTTTTTTAGACTAAATTATTTAAAAAATACTCTTAAACTATCACCTTTTATTTCAAAAATTATTCTTATTCTTTTAAAAGTTACAATATTACCCTTTATCTAGAGTAGAAATTCGTTAGAATGTTAAATAGAAAGTTGACCTAGCGACGTTGATTAGGACGTTCGCTTGAATTAAGTCTGAAAGAACAGTGTTTCACCACGTTGACTTTTTGTCTAACATTCTAAATGTTTCCTGCTCTAAGAGTAGTTTTGAAACATTTGGTCGAGAGTAATATTAAAACATTTGAAGGAATATGAGTATTTTTTAAACAAAAGACAAAGTTTAAGAGTATTTTTTAAAAAAAATTAGCCTTTTTTTTTTTTACAATTTCTTTATTATGATTTTCATTTACCTTAAGAAACGTTTTAATTTTTAGCCAAATTCTAAAAATAAAAACCAAATTTAAAAACTATTTTTTTTTTTAGTTTTCAAAATTTAGCTTGGATTTTGAAAACATTTATAGAAAGTAGGTAATAAAACAAAGAAATTCATGGATGGAAATAGTGTTTATAAGTTTTCTTTTTAAAAAAAAAAACTAAAAAGTTATCAAATAAGACTTAAGATTTTACCAAATATATATATATATATATATGGATGTAATGATCAAATATTTATAGTTTAACAATTCAAAATGCAAAACAAAAACTTTTTGTCTTTGGTAGATAAAGTTTTTGTCATAATTTTATTAGCATATTGTAATGTCTCAAACTCAAAATTCGGAATCTAAATCTAAAATAGATGTAAGATAATCCCAACGTTTTATTGGTTTCTTTTGCAACTTCGAATGTGACATGTAAGGGTCAACATGAGCATAACTCAGTGATTAAAATATCTACTTTTTTTTTTTTTTGGTTGAAGGCTCAAGTATCTAACTCCACATTTGTTGTATTTAAAAAAACAAAGTGACAAGTAAGATCTCAAGCACTTGAAAAGAGAAACAAGTGCAACTTGTTAATTAGTATGTGCTACATGTTCTTCTACGTTTAATCTCTCATTTTGATGTAATGTAGGTTTGTTCATATGTCTGATCTTAATCAGAAACTTTGTCAAGATTTCCACTTTAATTATCCATACTTCTCTCTATTATACAGTTGATCAATCTTGGGCATTAGTTATCACACATGCATTTATTTTATATATATATATATATATATATATATATATATATATATATATATATATATATATATATATATTGCATTACAAATGGAAAACTGAGAATTTGAATTTACAATTTTGTGATATAGATGTGCATGTTATTAATAATACAATAGAAATTGACCCCATCAAAAAAGTGTGAAAACTAAAATGTATGATTTAATTGAATTTTTATATTTAAATTGTTATTGAATGGAAAATACCTTCCATGGATATTGTTGGGTGATGTCATTATGGAATTTTCTTTTTAATGAAAAGTAAATATAGTAGTTAAAAATAAGAAAAATGCAGTTTTTTTTTTTTGGAGATTAGGAGAAGTGTAGTACTATCATGTATGTTAAAAAGATTCCTTTATAGGTAAAAAAAAAACCAAAAAAAAAAAATCGCTCTTAATTCTTATTGTGGGAAAATTATCATGGACTTTACTGTGCACATGTGATTTAGTAAGATTTTGTCTTTAGTACAACGAGATTACGAGCCTACAGACTAAAATCTTTCTTTAAAATACCATTTTGATCAATCCACTTTGAATTTTATTTCATTTTGATCTCCGTATTTTCAAATGTTCAATTTTAGTCAAGGTACTTTCAATAAAACTTAAAAGTGGTCCCTATTATAAATTTGAACTTAATTTTGATTGAAATTAGTTAAATAATAATAATAATTTTAATACAAGAAAAGACACAATGTGAACATATTTCTAAAATTTATAGAGGAAAAATTAATAGAGACAATTTTTTTTTTAGAAAATTTAACAATAAACTTATCGTAGGGACCAATTTTAAGCTTTATTGAAAATACAGGGACCAAAATGATATTTTAACCAAAAATTGGTTAAAATATCATTTTGATTCATGTACTTTGAATCTCATTTTATTTTAGTTTTTGTACTCTTAATAACTTTTTTCCAAACAAAATTTAGTCTCTATTAATTTATCCTTTATCAATTTTGAAAACATATTCACATTGTGTCTTTTTTCATGAAAATTGTTATTATTATTTAACTAATTTCGATAAAAATTAACTTAAAATTAATAATAAGGACTAGTTTTAAATATATTAAAAGTACATTGACTAAATTTAGAATGAGACTCAAAGTACAAGAATCAAAATGGTATTTTAGCCAATTTTTTTTTATTCAATTTAATAATTGCATGAGTGGAATCAAACCATCAACGTTTTAAATAGTTATTGTTGTCTTATTCACTGCACTATGCTCAGCTTGACTCGAACATACTAAAATTTTCGGTCTAATTTTGCAAGTAGCTTTTTATTCGCACACGGTCTAGATCTCGAAGAATTATTTGGTGAGGCCACCACAATGTGGCTGGTAGTTTTTCACCATTGAATGAAAAAGAGGAGTACTACGAATTTGTATCCAATAAATATTAAGATGCATGAAAATTATTGAATCCACATTAAACAATCATTGAATAATTTGTCCTCGATCTCCCTCTCTCGATTTTTTCTCTACTTTTTAAAGTTAGTTTTGGATGTGATAGTACTTCGTTTCGTTTCAATTTTATTCGTCATAATTGTAAATCAATGCTCGTTATATGATTGAAGGTTAATTCTCAAACATCTATGAAATTTGGAAGGCAAAATGTTGTCTAGGTTTTCTATCCAAATTTCTGATGGTTCTTTTTTAGTATATTTTAATATGTTTATATTGTTACTGTAATTTTTAATATTATTTAATTATTATTCCAACATTTAAGAATTAAAAAATTGACGTTAAATTAGCGTATGAATTTAGTCTCTATAATTTTCAAAGTTTTAAGTTAGTTCCTAGAATTTTGGTTTAACTTTAATTTAGTTCATATAGTTTTAATAAAGTTTTAATTTGGTCTATATGATTTGGATTTGATTTTCATTTAGAACGAAAATTTTAAGTCGTACTTGCTCTTACAATTCACTACCATAATTAACACTATTTATATTACAACAATATATTTTTTTTTGCTTTTTTTTTAATTCAATAATAGTGAGAATTCAAATCTATGAGCCAAAGTGAGCATAATTTAGCGGTAATTGACACTTACTCTTTTCCTTGAGGTCGGAGGTTCAAATTCTCATACTCCACATTTTGTTGTACTAAAAAATAAATAAATCTATGATCTTTTAGTCAAGATTATAATACCTTAATTAATTGAGCTTTGTTCAAATAATTTACTTTGACTATGTTATAGAAGTGTATTAAAAGTGAGGAAATTGTTGTGGACAGTTTTATTTATCCCTCTAAATTGCAAAACGTCTGAAACTTTTTTAATATCCCAAATACATCCCACAATCTTTGAGATGTTTTATTATTTTTTTTTTTAGTATAAAACACATCAAAAAACTAAGAAACAGCAAAATGATGCAACCGGTCCCCGAGAGTCCACATCGCATCAGATTCCCTTTGCTCAACCCCAATTCTCAAACCCGTACTTTCCTCTTGCACTTGCTGGGTAATCGATCTCCCACACCCAATTGGAAGTTCCTCAAGCCAAATACCTGTTTGTTCCTCATCCACTGCCATATTCGCTAAAGCATGTGCCACCAAATTGGCTTGTCTCCTCACATGCCTGAAAGACACATATGTATCCATTTCATTGTTATTCTTCTCACCGTGAGTGAGCATCTGGATTAATTTCTCAGAATCTGATTCCACCTCTAGTGCGCTGAACTCGACATCTAATGCTACAGTCAATGCTTCTCGAACAGCCATGGCTTCCACCATATCGACATCAACAACATAGGGGATCCAGCGCAAACAGGTACCCATTATTTCCCCTTTCTCATTTCGAAAAATAACCCCAATTCCACTCTTCTTATTTAGAACACGCACAGCTGCATCTGTATTAACTTTGAGTAATTGGCCTACCGATGGTGTCCACTTTATACCATATAATATAGGCTGAAGCCTACTCGCCCTTGCTTTGACCATAAAAGCTTTTCGGTTAAATTTCTGAAAATGTTCCGTATAAGAACATGCCCACTCCCAATTTATTCTATTTTGACTCACTGAATTCAAAACCTCACAATTCCCACACACTTCCTTATTCTGCACATTCCATATTCCCCAACACAATACAAAGAAAATCTCTAAGGTTTCTCTAGATACATGTGTCCATAACCACCACACAAGAGAATCAAAAGTAGTAATAGTATCCGGGTAGTCCACATGTTGAATTGGGGATGAAGCCCAACAATTCTTCACCTTATTGCACCCCCATAAGGCGTGTATCATCGTCTCAGCATGAGTGTTACAACGCTCACAAATTCCAGAAACTTCCACCCCCTTCTTTATTAAGTTCGTACAAATGGGCAACAAATTATTAAAAGCTCTCCAACTAAATACTTTTATCTTGTTGGGCATAGTTATTCCCCATAACCACTTCCACCATTTTCCCATCACATCCTCCCCTGCTATAGATGGATACCCCGCCAGATCACAAGCTAAATGATATCCACTTCGCACTGAATAAAACCCTGTAATATCATAATGCCACTTTAGAGAATCATCCATATCAGCTCTCGGCAACGGAATGCTCAGGATACAATCTGCATCATCCTTCAAAAAAAGTTGTCTGATCAACCCTTCATCCCATTCCCTATCCACTCTAATGAGTTTATCTACCGTTGCAAGCCCTAGTTGATCCATTGGGCGAATCACCTGAAAGGTGAAAGGCCTCGAAATCCATTGTTCATAATTAATAACCATTGATTTTCCATTTCCAATACGCCATCGTAAGCCTTTTTGAAGAAGCTCTCTACCCCATATAATATTTTTCCAAACATATGAAGCGTAACTTTACAATTTACCTGAAGAAACCTTGTGGTTTTATAGTATTTAGCCTTCAACACACTGCTAACAAGAGACAATGGGTTTTGGAGAATCCTCCATGCCTGTTTTTCCAACAACGCCTGATTAAAGTGTTGTAGATCACAAAAGCCTAATCCTCCTTTAGATTTTGCTAGGCACATTTTCCTCCACACCAACCAGTGTATCCTCCTATTTTCGCCTTCCACTCCACCCCACCAAAAACGAGCAATAAGCTGATTGCATTCATTTAGAAGCTTTTTTGGTAGACAAAAACAGCTCATTGAGTAAGTTGGTATGGCTTGCAGAACAGCTTTTATTAAAATTCCTTTCCCCCAGCTAAGAAAAAAGGGCCTCTCCATTTTTGCAAAAAGCTCCACATTCTATCCTTAATATAATTTAAAGATCCGGCCTTGCTCGCTAGCAAATAGGAAGGCAACCCCAAATATCTATCATGATGTTTGACTAGTTTCACTTTCAACAACCTTCCAATGTCCTCCTGTTTCGATTCAGACACATTCGGACTAAAGCATATTGTTGATTTGTCATAATTCATTTCCTATCCTGTTAAGAAAGAATAGTCATTGAGTGCTTTTAAAACCCATTTTTTCTTATCCACGTTTCCCCTGAAAAATAAAAGGCTATCATCAGCAAAGAATAAATGGGATATAGAAGGACTCTGCCTTGATACTTGCAACCCTGAGATACACCGGGAGGTTTCTAGTTGCTGCAAAATTCGAGACAGCCCCTCAGCACATAACAGGAAAAGATAAGATGATAACGGATCACCCTGACGTAATCCTCGCGAAGGAGTAAAAAAGCCTTTTTGCATCCCATTAATCATGACTGAGAAAGAAACATAACTGATGCATCGCATGATGAGACCCACAAACTGGTTACCAAACCCCAAGACCAACATAAATTTCTCAATGAAGTACCATTCCAGCCGATCATAAGCCTTACTCATATCCAACTTTAACGCTGACCAACCTCTCTCTCCATTCTGATGCTTTTTAATAAAATGCATACATTAACCCTAAAATGGCATTATCAATAATATTTCGACCCGGTACAAACGCGGTCTGATTAGGAGATATGACCCCCTCAAGAACCTGCTTCAGGCGATTGGCCATTGTCTTGGAGATCAGTTTATACAGTATCGTACATAGACTGCACAATCTTTGAGATGTAAATTTTCCTTATGTGATTTTCTAATTTTGTCCCACATTTTTTTATAGGAAAGAAAGAGGATACAAAAATACAAAGTAAGACAAGAAATTAAGGAGCCCCAAAGAAGGCTCATCCATCCAAGTTTCATCCTTTGGAAGTCGAAGAGCTCTTTGTGTTAATTTATACGCTTCCATATTTGTACTTCAAGAAATATGCATAAAAGAGATCTCTGGCCAATCATTTGCCATTTGTAAAACATCCGTAGCAAAATTCCAAGCTTCAGGGTGATCATCAATGTTACCGTTAATCAGCTGAACAACCAAAAAATCAGATTCCACTTCCAAGGGTACAGTTCTATTTGAGATAGAGGCCAAACCTTTGATGATGCCATTCAGTTTAAGTATCAAAATAGGCCAGCTCGTACGAATAAACTGGTGACCATCACTAACAACGCTTCCTTCCCAATCTCAAACTATCCAACCCAAACCACCACTGTTCGAATTTGAGCACCACGAAGCGTCAGTGCTTAGCTTCCACCATCCCGAAACAGGTTGGTGCCACAAATGCACTGGTCTCTACACCGCCAGGGGAAGCTGTTCGGGATTTCTTGAGGTGTGTAGAAAATCCTTGATTTGTTTCTGGGTAGCACTAAACAACTTTCCCCACTTAAGATCTCCATGGTTTTAAATCCACATGTTTTTGCATATCCAAATATTTCACAAAATGATCCTGAAAATATTAAAATCATCTCGTTTGGCATTCGCTTTGTTCCAGCAAAAATAGTCTGCCGCAGCCCAAGTATTCCTGAAATTGTAATACAAACCAACTTTAGAAGGAATGAAGTGATTCCAAAAGTTAGAGGTCACATTGCATCCCAAAAAAATGTGGTTGATTGTCTCCGAATGCTTAGCACAAAAAGGACACCATGGTTCTAGAATTACACACTTCTGAACCAGATTCGTTATTGTGGGCAAAAGATTTTGAATGATTTTCCAGCAACAAATTTTAATTTTGTTTGGAAATGGTGCCTTCCACAACATCTTCCACATGGATCTCGATACATCACTTTCAGAACTCGAAGCCTCCTGTGCAAAACGGATGCACAATCCTAAATGGTAAGCACTTTTAACTGTGAAAAGACCTCTATTATGACACTTCCAAACAATTTCATCATTCGATTATAACCCTTTACACGGAATCCTGAGAATATTTTCCACATCATCATCAAGGAAATACCGTCTAAACCTTCTCTTTGTCCCAAAAGCCATCTTCTTCTAGAATAGAGCACACAATACATCGAGCCAAAGCTGAATCGACAGCCATGGGTTTAACTCGGCCTTCTATTCTTCATCTGTATCCTTGTTTGAATAAATCTCGCCTCTATAAAATGTTACACCAAGTATACAATGGATTTGACCCACATTTCTTTTTCAAACAATTTCAATATTTTCTTTAACGTGTAATTTGTGTGATATTTTAACAAAAACATAAGGACAACAACAAAACTTTTAAAAGTCACGAGCACCGAATTAAAACCAAATCGAAAATATAGATTCTAAGTAATTTAACAAAAAAAAAAAAAAGATATCAATCAAAGCTAAGTGATGTTATCACTCTTAACCACTCGAAACCAATCAAAATTAATCAAGGGTATCATTCTAACCATTCTATACCAATTAAAGTTAAGTGACTTAACCATCTCTAATTATTGTGTAATTTGTATTTTAAAAAGTGAAACATCTTCATATAAAGTTATTAAGACGAATTAATGATTACTCTTTTCCATTTAATTTCCAAGATAATTGTCAATCAGTGGAGGAGAAGAATGCAAACAAAAATAAGGATAGGGATCAAAATCAAAGGGAACTTTCAAAAGTGGTCCGAAGAGTAATTAGAAGAAAATTTTAGAAGAGAAGGTGGGGCCCAGCGTATAATGGATGGGGGTGTTGGAGTTGCACACGCAACCACTGATGCCACTTTTTCTATTTTGTCATTATTTTCTATTATTATTTTAAAAATATGGCAATATGTTTATATTTGTCTTTAAGGTAAAAGTTAAACTTATTTTAAAATTATGGTCGGTTTGGTATTTTCTTTTTTTCGATTTCGGTGCTAAGACATAATATCTTCGACAGAAAGATTAGAAGTTCAAATCTTCGCTCTTACATACTGTCGTTAACCAATTGAACTATATTGAGTTGAGGTTGACATTTAAACTTTCAATTTAATCAAATTGAACCTTAAACTTATATACATGTTGTGAATTTTTATCTTTTATTAGACTTTCATTTGAAGTTGAAGTGTATCTCAATCGTTATCGGAAGATTTATTAAATAAGGATCTAGTACAAAATTGATGAGTATTTAGAAAAAGATTTATTATGGTGGAATTTTCATTAAAATTTGTGAGTTTTGAGAGATTTATTTAATGCTTAATTTTGTGTACCGATATACTCATGCTTATTTTTTATATTGATTTGATAGGATTGGTTACAATAAGACTACACAACATTTATTCAAGTCTAAAATTTGATGAGAGTCAAATTTCAGCCATCCGTATTGTTTATATAAATTTCAATAAAAAAAAATTAAACAAGTAGAATTGTCTTTTAAGCCATACGTATTGTGAACTCAAAAAAAAAATAATAATAAAAAAAGAAAAAAAGACTTATGCCTAAGATTTAAAAGAAATTAAAAAAAAAAACCAGAAAATGGCCAAAAATGTATGTTTATATAAATTTCAATGACAAAAGAATATTGAAAAATTTTAAAAATTAAGGTGGATTTGATAATGATTTAGTTTTTAGTTTTCTATTTTTACAAATTTTGCTTGTCTCTTACCATTTATGTGATTTGTTTTTTACTTTTTCAAAAAATACAATTGAATAATTCTTATCTAAATTCAAAAAACAAAAACAAAATTTTGAAAATTACTGTTCCGTTTGATAACCATTTGGTTTTTGGTTTTTAGTTTTTGAAAATTAAGCTTGTTTTCTCTCAATTTCTCTACAATGGTTTTCATCTCCCTTAAGGGAAGCATTTGAATTCTTAGCCAAATTCTAAAAACAAAAACAAGTTTTTAAAAACTACTTTTTTTTTTTTAATTTTCAAAACATGGCTTGGTTTTTGCAAAAAAATGGTAAAAGATAGATAACAAAACAAGTAAATCCATGATTATGTCCATGGCTTGACACATAGATGAAAGTAGTTTTTATAAATTTAATTTTTATAAAATAAAAAATCAAACACAAAATGATTATGTCCTTTAAAAAAAATGGTTATTGTTGAAACGAAATTAACAAATAGAAGATCCAAAAAACAACAGCACAATCAGAACAATAAGAAGAATAGAGTAGAGAAGAAAAAAACACAAAAAAAATATAGTGGTTCGGCTATGCCTACATCCACTTTAGAATCGAGGAGAGAGCATTCACTATATCAAGCTATTTTTACAGAGTACTATCAAGAAAATGAAGAAGAAGCAAAAGCAGAACATTCTATCTTCAATAACCATCTGCTTACAAAATACCCCTCTACAAATAATGCATGCTACTGGGCCCACAACTCATGCAAGCTGTCAATATACCATAACATAATGACCAGCTCATCACCCAAATATTACAAATTGAGCTTGATGTAATGATAAAATAATTGTGGTTAATAAACTAAAGTAAATCCAATTAATGTGTGAGTCAAAAATCAACAGTTATAAAACGGAAACTTAAAATATAATTTGAATCCTCTATCTGGAATTTCAACAAAAATATACATCAACAAAAGTCAAAACTAAACAAATTGATTTGGAAAAAGAAAAAGTAAGACAAAAATTAAAGTGTTAACTTTTTTTTTTTTTTTTATAATATTACGTATGAAAAGGAATTTAAACATACAATCTATACACAAATGAACTAAATAACTAAATAAGTTGTTTACCTATAAAAGAAAATAATCAATTAGGTATAGAGTAGGTCCTTTACCTATAAAAAAAGAAAAGAACTAAAAGTTATCAAATAGAGCTTTTGTCTTAATATTTAAATATAACAAGCGTAAGAGATTCAAAAAAAGTAAGTAAGATGTAAAATCACATCATACGATCCATTAGAACTAACGATCTAATATGACATAAAATTTCAATGAGAGAGACGTGGAAATGAATAGACAACAAGTCAAATTATGCCAAAAAGAAAAGATTATAAAGTTGAAATTAAATAAATGTACCCATTGTTAAAGAAGTATACGAATCAAAGATTGAAATGAAACTTTGATTTTTAGAGAATGGTTGGATATTGTCCATTTTTTCCTTTGTCCTCATATTACTCACCACTAATGGTCTGTTTAGAATGATTTTTTCCGTGCTTAAAAATGTTTTTTTAAGTGTTAAAAAATTATTTTTAAACACTTAAAAAGTCATTCTAACACGTGTTTACTAACATCTCCTTTCAATTAAGGTTCCGAAGGTTAAAAAATTATTGAAGTCCTAACTCATAAATATTCAACAACAATGAGTGTTTTTGTTTGAGAAAGAATTGTGAAATATAAGAGGAAAAGAAATATGGACATATAGAAACACTATATGGTGTTGATTCTAGAGTTGTTCATAGACTTTTAGGATTAACGAGTGGTTATATTTGTTTAGTGACCCACAGGTTTTGAATGGAAAGCCTACAAATCTATAGTTAAGATCTCATTTAAAATGCTATTTTTCCAAATAAAGGAAAATTGATGTGTATGTTCTTATTTACACACTCAAATTGGAAAAAGCTAAAACTTTCAAATATATTTTAAATATGGTCAATCAGATCTTTTAGTAGTAGACTCTTTCTAGATTTTGCCCATTTTTTCTTTCACTTCATTTTCCATTTTTCAATTTGAACACAAGATTATATTTCTTTTTTTTTTTTTCTCTTATAATATTACATCATAGTTGGCATTTGAAACTACCATCACTTAGGGGAAATATAGACCTGCCCAAACCATGAAATTAAACCTTCTCTTTTTTTAGTACAATTATGATTATTTTTCCATTTGATAATTTTTCAAGAAAAATTATATTTTTTTTAAATGTGTTTTCACATATGATTTATTGTTTAGAAATTAGAACAAACTAAGTTGTTTTCCTTCAATATATATATATATAGATGATATCAACTTTTAAGTAAAATTGGTAAACCAATCTTGACCCAAGGTTGTTGCAAGTTAAGATAACCTCTTTACTTTTACAAAGTCAAATTCAAAGTTATGAAATTCAATACACAATTAAACTCCATTGTTTTAATTAAACTCTTTTAATTAAATAAATATTTAAGGTATCGATCGTATGGTTACGTGTTTACTTATCCATAAAAGATAGAAAGTCAATCTCTCTGATTTTAACAATGTTTTGAAATCACTCTGTTGATCAAGTTTATAAAATGTTTATCTCAAAAGAAAAAAGGTTGATAATAATGTTTTTGAAATCTTAGCAAAACTCTGAAAAGTAAATAGAAAAATATAATTTATCAAAATGTAATTAGTTACATTATTGAAATTTAGCTTAGATTCCAAGCATTTGGGTAGAGCATTCATGGTTCATGCATTGTCATTTCATTTTTATTTTAAAGAGTAAGACCTTATTTAAATTAAAAAATCAATGTTACACAAAATCATATTTAAATTCTAAAATCATTGTTACACAAAAAATCAAATTGTTAATTTTTTTTTAGTGAAATTAAAATGTTGGATTTGAGCATAAATTAACTTTTTCCATGAGTGATAAGTTTGAATCTCAACTCTCTTATTTTTAATATAATTTTCTTCTAAAAAAATCCAATCAAATTATTTTCAAATAAATTTGAATATTTATTTCAATTCCAATGATAATAAATTGATTCTTTCAAATTATATAACTTAAATAAGACTTCTCATGGAACCAAATAGATTAGAAAAAAAAGACAAGAGAGAGAGAGGTATGAAACAATAAAATAAAAAACATTTATAGCAATATGTTTTCAGATTTACAAAACGATAAAGTCAGAAGAAATAAACTTTTTTTTGACAGATAAAAGAAAGAAACTAGATATAACATCCTACCTACAACATTTAAAAAAAATTATCTAATAAATTGTTTTTATGGAAAAAAAATAAAAGATAAATGACAAATGGTATTAAATTTGTCGACATATCAACATTTTCATGGTATTAAATGTTCATCACATGAACTAAAAAAAAGATCAACATGTCGATATTTTTATAGGTTTGACATCAACATAAGAAGTAAATCAATACTTCCATTATACTATAAAAAAAATCGATGAAATATAACAAAAATATCACTACGGTAAACATAATATTAATATAAGATATTTTAACTTATTTAAAATGGATAAAATATTTATTTATTAATTTAAATGTTTTTATAAATTTTTTACTTATATAATTTTTCTAGATATTTTCATTGATATTTTTATAAATTGAGACCTCAATATCTTCAACGTTTGAAACCTCGACAATATATTTGAAAATATATTATATTATTAATAAAGGGGCTAGCCCCAACAAATTGGACACGACATTCTTATTATTGGGACACTTTCTTCTTCTTTCAATATGTCTTCAAATCATGGCACAAAATCTGACAACATTGTGTTACATTAAAAAAAAAAAACAAAAAAAACAAAAAACAAAAAACAAAAACTACATTAATTTCAAAAACAAAAAATGTTGCATTGATAAGAAATATTGCATTTCTTATCTACCCATTTAAAGCCAACCACCTCGTAAATTTGTCAACCTGACATGACTTTAACTTATTAAGGCATTATCGACCTCTTTTTACAAATTATAAATTTAAATTTTCATTTTATCATATCATACCGACGTATTGCATATTGTACTTGCAAGAATAAAAGTAAAAATACAACTCCATTTTGATTTTATAGAATAAATTGTGATAAGATAATGTACTTTTGCACGGATTTTTTTTTATTAATATTGTAGATTTTCAAATTTATTATAAAAATATTATATTTTTCAAACTATTTATATTAATATTGTTGTTTTAATGGCGTGGAGGATGGTCGTCTCTTGAAGAGACGACCATCAAGCTGCGTATAGATGGTCGACGACCATGTCGTCTGGGTTTAAAAATAATAACAATAAGTGGATGGTCGTCTCCATCACAAAATTTTTAATAATTATATCAGTTGGCATATTGGTCAGTAGATCACTCTAAAATGTAAGGAGACAGGTTTGAGCATTGTGGAAACGTAGTTTTCAACTATTTGTTTCTTTTTCTCCTCCACTTTCTCTCTTTCTTTTTTTTCTTCCGTTTTTTTCTTTCTTTCTTTCTCCTTTTTTTTTTTCTTTTTTTTATTTGTTTTATTTAAAGCAAATAAGATATCTTCCGTTTTTTTCTAATATTTGAAGTAAATTGAATATTCTATTGCAATTTATTCTTTTTTTTTTAAGAAATTGAAATTTATTTAAGTATTAATTATTTAAATATTATATTGCAATCGACTTTGGGAGAAGAACAACTTCGTTTACGTCAATAGAATATTCAATTTACTTCAAATATTAAAAAACAGAAAAAAAAAAAAAAAAAAAAAAAAAAAAAAAAAAAAAAAAAAAAAAAAGAGAAAAAAAGAAAAAAACGGAAGGAAAAAAAGAAAGAGAGAAAGTGGAGGAAAAAAAGAAATAAATAATTAAAAATTGGACCCCTTAAGTTCTAGAGACGACCATCCACCTTTTTTTTTTTTGTAAACCTATCAATATGGTCGTCTCTTGAAGAGACAACCATCCATGTGTGGGAAGATGGTTGTCTCTCTCCATGCCATTAAACACAATAATATTAATATAAATAGTTTAAAAAATACAATATTTTTAGAATAAGTTTAAAAATCTATAATATTAATTAAAAAAAAATCCACTTTTGCACTATCCCAACAATCTCAAATCTACAATGCACTTTTTTTTTTTTTTTTTTTTTTTGCCTTATTTCTTCTTTCTTTTCTCAAGAAAACTGAGTTTTAAGCCACCCTCTTTTGTTAAAGTCAACGTATCTTTTGTTATAAATTTTGTTATCGGATCACATCTACACAAATTGAAAATTTCTAAACGGTACCTAAGGGCCTGTTTGGTATGCAATTTGAAAACAGAATTTTGAAAACAAGGGATTCAATGAAAACAGAGTTGTATTTCATGTTTTCAGATATGTGTTTGGTAGCAGATTTAGAAATTAGATTCCAATTTAAATAATTGTTCAAAATGTGTTCTATAATATATTTATAGACCATTAACTAGTTGTAGTTGCAAAACTAAATATTAGATTGAATATAATCCATTATTAATTAATTTATGAACATGATTTTTATTATAAAACTTGTACAATTATTATTTTACAATATCATATAATTTATAATATATCAAATTATACATATTTTAATTTAACAAAAATAAATTGAGTTTATAACATCAAAAACTATATTTATTAAAGTTTTGGTATTTTCTAATGTAATTCTGCATTTTAAATTTTCAAATTCAAAATCTGGATACAATGAAAACATAAAAAAGTTGTTTTCAGAATTTTCACTATTTGGATCACAGAATCCGGAAACAGTTTTCGAAAACAAGTCTGCCAAACGCATATTCACTGAACTCAGTGAATCTGAAAACATAAAACATAATCTGGATTGCATACCAAACAGGCCCTAAATACTTCATTTTATCATGACCAAGCAAACTATTAAGGGCATGTTTGGGAGTGATTTTGGAATGCCCAAAATCAATTCTCCTTCAAAATTGTGATGTTTGGCAATGATAAGAAAGTGATTTTGGAAACATCACTTGGGAGGTGATTCCCAAGTGATTTTATCTTTAAAATGACTATTATATCATATTTTAAAACAATCTTACTTTTTGTGATGGGTAGCAACCGTCATCTTTTATAAAAATTCATTAATTTCCATCAAAAAGCATGTATTCTCAAAACCGTCACCATGGAGGTCATCCATCATTATTTAAAAAATGCCAATTTTTTTTCTCTAAATTTTTTATAATGTCTATCTCTTACTTTATTCTCTTTTTAACATTTTTATTCATTTTCTCACTTTTTTTTCTCTCCAATGGTTTTAACTCTCTCTAACTTTTTTTATCTCTAAATTTCTTCGTTCATCTCTCTATAATTTTTGTATCTCTTTAACTTTTTTCTTTCTTATCTTTGATCTCTTGCTATAACTTTTTGCTCTTGAGATTTTTTGTCCCTGACTTTGAACTTTTTTTGTTTTCATTAAAGTTTTTCTCCCTAAAATTTTTATCATTCTTTTCAAATTTTTATGTATATCTCTCTAAATTTATTTCTCTATCTTTCGATTTTTTCGCTCTCTATTAAATTTTTCTCTCTAAATTTTTTGTCTATCGCTCTAAAATTTCTATCCCTCCATGTCTTCAACATGTTTTTCTCTTTGAAACTTTAATTTTCTCTAGCTTTATTTTTTTCTCTTAATTTTTTAGTTCTCTCGGTATAACTTTTTTCTACCACCTTCTATTTTTTTTTAATTTCCAATGTAATGCTCTTTTTAGTAATTTGATGATTCTAAACTCACCTTTGAAAATAAAACATTAATTGTTTTAAAAAATATTTTTAATTAAATTTAAATCACTTTTACAAGAGTGGAACCAAATATTAAAATGATTTATAACTAAAACTTTTACAAAATTAATTATAATTAAATCACTTAGCTTAAAATACTTATTTTAAAGTCACTCTAAAAAATGCCCTTAATCATTGAAAGTCACTTGTAATTGTATGAAAATCACTATTAAAAGTGTAGAACCAAACATTAAAATGATTATATGAAAATCATTTTTCATAAATCAATTATAAACAAATCAATTGTGCTAAAATCACTATTTCTAAAATCATTCCCAAACATGCCCTAACTGTTCTTACTTGGACAATTAATTTTTTTAAGAAAAAGCGAATCATGCTTCTATCATCATGGTATTGTATTATATAATACATTGTTTGATAATCATTTGATTTTTTTTTTTTTTTTTGATCTAATTTGTGTTTGTTTTTTTTTTCACAATTTCTTATCATGGTTTTCAACTTTCTTACGAAAACATTTGAATTCTTAACCAAATTCTAAAAACAAAAAATACTTTTTTTAGTTTTTAAAACTTAGTTTGGATTTTGAAAACATTTGTAAAAAGTAGATATAACATAACAAAGAAATCTATAGGTGGAACTTGGAAGTAGTGTTTTTAAATCTAATTTTCAAAAACTAAAAATCAAATAGTTATGCCCCATTTGATAACCATTTGGTTTTTGGTTTTTGGTTTTTGAAAATTAAGCTTGTTTTCTCCTAATTTCTGTACAATAGTTTTCATCTCCCTTAAGGAAGCATTTGAATTCTTAGCCAAATTCTAAAAACAAAAACAAGTTTTTGAAAACTACTTTTTTTAGTTTTCAAAACATGGCTTGGTTTTTGAAAACATAGGTAAAAGATATATAACAAAACAAGTAGATCCATGGATGTGAGTAGTATTTATATACTTAATTTTCAAAAACCAAAAATCAAAAACCAAATGGTTATCAAAAGAGGCCTTAACAAACAGTGTCTAAGGTCTTATTTGATAACCATTTTATTTTTTATTTTTAGTTTTTTAAAATTAAGCCTATAAATGCTACTTCCACCTATGAGTTTCATTGTTTTGTTACTATTTTTTACTTATGTTTTCAAAAACCAAACTAAAACTAAAAAACTAAAAAAATAGTTTTCAAAAACTTGTTTTTGTTTTTAGAATTTTGCTAATAATTTAAATGTTTTCTTAAGAAAAATGAAATTTATTGTAAAAAATTGATAAGAAAATAAGTACAATTTTTAAATATCAAAAATTGATTATCAAATGGGACTTAAATGATTATCAAACGAGTTTTAACTATTGCAATTGAATTTGCAAACTCAGATCCCACAAAGAGCTTTGCACTCACATTTTTCTTCCAATGGAGGTGACCACCAATCTTTTCAATCATTCCTTCTCTCAAATATTGGGAATTATCACTTGGTGTGTTTTAATGTAGTCGGCAAGATAAAAGTTTATATTAATTTGGACGTCATATATTATAAAAATCAAACTAATATTAATTCTTTCTATTTTAATAAAGTCAATAGTAGTCTTTTCAATACAGATGTCAACTAATAAATCAAGAGTAGCAATTTAGTTGTCACATTCAATAACTTCGTCATAAATTGTAACTTCGTTTTTTTAACTCAAAACATATCAACTCAAAAACAACATTCAAAAAAAAGTATTCCATAATGGTGGTGGAAGCCAATCAAGAAACTCAAAAAAAAAAAAAAAAAAAAAAAAACCACAAAATTAGAGAAGGATTACATGCTTCTTGAGTTGGATTCTCAACATTAAAATTCATCTTTTTTCTTTTTTTAGTTCAACAATTCCAAAGTACAGAGATTAAATAAAAAAAAATACAATAAATGTGGACTCTGTTTGATTATATACCAATTACCACTATGTTAAATTCACTATAAATCAAAAGTTTCTTTTCCAAATTTGACATTTGATATAATACCTAGCTTAATACAAAATTGTTGTTGATAATACAGATTCTAATGCAAAATTCACAGACCAAAATAAAATATTTCAAAATATAAGTTCAAAACAAAATAAACACACAAGTTACCAAATCCTACTATCAAGCTAGAAAATTAAAATCGACAATTGTTCAAAATTTCTGGTTTACATCTTCATTTTGATTCATATGCCTTCGATTTTCAAAGCAATATAAGAGTTTTTGACAAATTTTCTGAAATCATAGGCTTTGAGAATTTTAAATTTTATACACTTTTCGGTTTCCATTGACAAAACGAGCTATTCAAATTATCTCTTTCTTTGGTTTGTTGCTCTATTTTCTTCGAAAATTACCAAAGAAATTCAACACCATTCAAATTTACAATACCCAAAATCGACCTTGTTGCAGTTTTACTACCATACTTTACCACACAGAACATGCGGGGAATGTAGAGTTGAAGAAAGCACCATGTTTGCCTTGTTCTAAGAGTGTGCCTGTCCATGCTCTGGTTTATGCTTGTACTCGTAATCGAGATGAACAAAGGCTCTCTCGATCTCCGGTAGGAGCTCGAGCTTTTCTTGCAGCAATTCACCAATGTCGTGTGCCTCTTCCAGTGGCATGTCTCCAGGCAGGACGATATCAACCTCGACGAAATAGTGTGACCCAAATGTATATGCTCGAACTGTGTCAATGTGTCTGATGGCCTTGTGATGGTTCCAACATAGGTAGGTTAGTTTCTGTAGATACTCAGGGGCAGCTGATCTTCCGACAAGGGAGTTCACGTTTTCCAATACTGTCATTGACCAGGTGCGAATAGTGTATAAAGCCAGCTGCAGTAATTCACAAAGCTCACAGAGTAAACATGGGTAACTTCTACAAAGTTGACACTATCAGAAACTAAATTGAAGCACGAACTAGTTTTACAAATCCGGGTACACATTATTTCGACCAAAAGCTCTCTGGTTTTCAACACACCCAAAATGTAAACGTTAATGGTGCTCCAAAAAATTCATTCTCAGGGTGTTGTATATGTATAAGAAGTTCAAGTTCTTATAAGTTATAACCACGATGCACATTAAAAAAGATACGTTATTAAGCGAGTTTTGGATTCACAGCAAATATGCATACTAATGTTAAACATACAACAGGAAGTAAGGCATTCAAGATGGGGGAAACAATATGGAGAGATAGAGAGCTTCTACTCACAATAATAGCTCCAAGAGGGTCCATCCAGCCATCTATATAATTAGCAAGGAGTGCAGCGACGAGGCCGATTGCATTGGTAACCACATCAAAGAAATGATCTTGTGCATATGCTTTGACTATCTCGTTGGTGAAAGTGCGGCAATAAACGACTAAGAGTAGTTTCACCAGAGTAACTGAAAGCATAATGCCCACAATCCATCGCTCTTGCTCCTTAGTTAAGTTGAACTCAGAATCCTGAAAAAAGAGTAAGAAAGTAAGAAAAGAAAATAGATGTCAAACCTTCTGTACAGTGTGGAACAAAAATCTAGTCCACTATCTAGGTACACAACTCTTCTGCTTGAGGGAAAAACTAGGGGAAATTTCACGAGGAAAAGAAAAAGATGATTCTCTAACTACTTACATCTGATAAGAGAGTCCGAATTGACTCCAATATTATCTGTAATCCAAGAGTTGCCATGACAGAAGCAAAAACAAGAATACCCTGCATTAGAACAAAAAGTAGAATATAAGTCGTCTAGTAGTGAAAGCCCACAATGGTAGATAAGTTTTTTATCTAAAAATAAAAAATAAAATAAAAATAAAAAATCGACCCAGCATTGATTGATAACAGACGAACAAATCCAATAACTTGGATTTGGTAGTTCTCTATTTCCTTTTCTCTTGAATGCAAGAGAACTCATCTAATCCTCATTTCTTTTTTCAAATGGTCCAAGAAGAAATTAATTGATGAAAAGTGGGTGGGGTAACCACTAGGATAAAGAACCAGCAAGCCGAGTTTTAGCAAGATTGTTGGCTTATCCGTTTAACTCCCTTCAAACATAAAATTATAATACATATGTATATATACATATATTTTTAAAAAAACACATCTCAAAAGAGACGTAGCAAGAGACAAAATGTCAGAGGTGTTGCACTCCAGGTTTGTCACATTGGCTAGCTGTCCTCTGAGTATGCTGGCCCAGCCGAGTGAAATCAGATCAAACTCTAATCAGAATACACCCCCCCCCCCCCCCAAAAAAAATCTGGTTCTCTAGACACTTCAAAAGTCCCTTTATGCATGGCTTCGCCTTCGGCCAGCCTAGCCATCCTTGAATTTGCATCCCAAGCTGCATCTATGAACAGACCTGAGCTCCTCCCTTCAAGGTTGTTGTTTTAATTGTCTACATCCACCAAAAATCCTGATACCAAGGTCTGTGAGGCTTCCGTTTTCTTGGATCACATTAAAGAATTGAGAGCCATAGCTTGGGCGTGAATGTCTGTTTCTGCAGGATGAATTGAGGTATGCTAAAAAACTAGTCGATTAATGGATTTCAAGATCATAGACTGAAAGCATATGATTGGGTAGTGTAAGTTGAGGCTTCATTTAGTTTAAAAAGCTAGTTACAGAGAAAATCTGCCAAGTGCCAATATCCAACTGTAAGGGATTTGCAAACCAAAATTGTTTAGCATTATTGCATTCCAACAACATCCAGTTCCGTTCCCCTTTTCCAGAAATTCCATTTGACAGCTAAAAACTTCCTGGAGCTTCCATATTTCTTTCTAACAATTTTCCGTGCAAATGAGAATTGCCAGTTTCTCCCTGCCCCTTCTTCATAAAACAAGTATGCTTTTCCAGTTCCTAGGAAACGAATAACCAGATTTGACAACGGATTTTCCAGATGGATTAAAATGCCATATAGAGCTATCTGGACTACCTCTCATACATACCAAGCAGAATCTCAAAATTAACCTCTACATCCTCTTTGCAAAAGATACTTTCGATTTTTGCTTATATTCCACTGTATTGTGCTTGGCTGAAATAGATCAACCACCCACTGCACTACTAGGGGTAGAAAGAACTTGAAAAGTGCTTGGACGAGGTAAAATTAAGTTCTTCCCATCCCCCATCCCCCAACCTCCATCTTAAACCAACTGCCAGCACTTCCCTCCCTTCTATAAGATGCTTTTCCAGCCCCACAAAGCCTTTACCCCATTTTCACTTCGATAAAGCTTGAATTTTGTGGTACTTAGTCTTGAGGATCCACACAAGAGAAGTAAATTAGGATTTTAAGTATCCTCCAACCTTATTTGGCCAGTAGATTACAGTATACACCAAACACTCCGTCATATTTGAGAAATTATTCGGTGAGGTCGTCACAATGTAGTTGACAATTTTTCACCGTTGGATGTAGAGAAAGAAGTACTTGAATTTATATCCAGTGATTATTAGAGGGCATGGAAATTATTAAATCTACATCCAACAATTATTATGAGGCAGCCACATTGTTGCGGCCTCATTGAATAATTTGTCCTCATATTTAGACCACTCTCTTTGTTATTGAGAGAGAAGTTCTTCACAATACCACAAAGAAGTCAACTGAACCTATAGCAAAAGAAAATCAATCTTTTAACTGCAGTAAAACTCCTGACTTGAGTATCAGATATAGAATTAAGAAAAGCTAACACGGGATGACTCAAATTCTGTAAGATTTCACATAGAGTTGTAACTAAATCACCAGCAACCATCTATCCATCACTAAACCATCCAGAGAAAGAGTAGCAAACAACCATATGAACTCCATAAACTTAATCATCACCACAGGTCTACTCCACTTCCAAAGTGAAACTTTTGACTGCAATCCAACTTAAACTGTATGAACAGCTTATTTTAGAAAATAACTACTCTACCGAGTAATGGAATATTAAAAATTAAAAAGTTCAAATTGAATTGATCACTTGATGTGGAAAATATTTTTCCTGCCCGGTAGGCAATAAAATATCAGCCTGAGGAACATTTGAAAGCAGCATAAATTGGCAATTGATCATAATACTACAGCATTTTAAGGGAATCATTGAACATGATATTACTATTAGTACATAATAATTGAAGTACGTGACAAATTGAAAATTTTTTCATGCATGCACATGGTAAGTCAAATTGCAGGGCTCATAACCAAATATAGCTTTAGAAACAGTCCATGTTCTGCAATCTATAAACCTTAAGAAAAATATGATCTTGGCAGCATCAGAAATGCAAAACTTGGAGGCAAGAAGTCAACAGTGCAGTGCAGTGCAGAGAGAAATGAAAACGGACAATTACAATTTTTAAAAAAATAATAATGGATTTACAAGATGTTCTCATCTATAAGGAGTCTTAAGGAGGGACTCAATAGCAGTACGCTACCTACAACAGTAAATTAAGAATCGATTGATAGATGCCAAATAAATATTGGTTTTGAGACTTCAATCAAATCTGGTCAAATCTGAATCGAACTCCTGATAAAATAGAAATTTTTTAACATAAACTTTAATATTCCGGATATAGAGAAAAAACACAAGAGAAACACAAGTTTCTCCACGAGCCAGTGGTCAAAGAGTTAGTTGCATGCAGTAGCAGATGGACTTATGGTAACATAAAACTATATGTTCATTTCTTTCAACACGTCAAATGGTAAAGAAGAGGAAATTGCAAGAGTACTGACCAAAGGCTGCATACGTTTTTTGCCAATAGGATACTGGTACGGGTTTGGTGTTTGCATGGAAAATGCAGTGAACCATAGGATGAAACCAGATAAAAGATCAAGAAGTGAATCCAGTGTGGATGCAATTATAGCTAGGGAACCACTTCTGATGGACGCATAGACTTTAGCTGCAAACAGAACCATATTGGCAACATTTGATATTCTGATTGCAAATGTTTCACTCTTTGCTAACTTTTCACGTTCTTCCTGCAACCACCATAAACAAAATTAGGTTTTGCGAAGTGAAGATTACCCTTTTCATTAAGAAAAGCATAGAAGTACATAACAATATTAACCTTAGACATTCCAGGAACATAACCACGATCGGCTAAGGCATCCATTTCATTAAATCCCTCAAGCATTTCTAGCTGCTGCTGGTAGTACTCTGCTACATAATCTTCAGGACCTGAATTCACCAAGAAAAATGTCAAGATTAAGATGGATAAAGTTTTCAGGATTTTTTTCTTTATTTTCTTTCTTCCTCAACAAATTCAAATCTAACTATGCTCTCTGTTAATCCCAAATTACATAAAATAGAAATAGCTATACAAACAGATACATGAAGACATACGCATGCTTTTTACAAAGGCAAAAAAGAGTATACACGAACAAACTTGCAACTTAAAATTTTAACAGGACCAAGGACCATGAACTAGCTAACAAAAAGATGAAACCCAAAATGTTGGGCAGCTGCTCCTCAACTTTCTATTGCACAACCAAGACCTCAGGACTTCAGAACTTAAATATGAAAAAATTACTTAACTGTAAGAATCAATCAACCACAAAACATCTACATCCAATGGCAGCAAGAAACATTGAAATACATATTCTCCTCACCAATTTTTAATTCATCCAAAGAAAGGTTAGGTCAATAGCTCATTAAATACATAAAATAAAGCAAACGGAACCCACAACACCTCTTTATTCAACGCAAAAATAACCCAGCGAAGGACAAACGAAATTGAACGAAAAGAAAAATCCCACTATCACAGGACAGAAATTAAAGGAAGTGGCGAAGTGCCAGAAGAATAAATGCTCTTCACAAACCAAAACAAAAAAAACAAGTTTAAACGAATATATGCAGCAGCTACGCTAAAAGCAAATTAGAAAGAGAGAAAACAACCACCCAAGACGTGAAAAAGAATATTTTCAGTAAAGAACAAGGCACCATGACCATCGAATACGATATTGACAAAACAAGCACGGATCGAAACAAAAAAGAAGGACAAACCGAGGAGGAAGAAAGGGGGAAAGGGGATGGAAATTACTCAAAACCCCAAGGCAATCATGGAGGGCACGAGGGGGTTTCTTCTCCTTGTGTTCTGGAGACAACTGAAAGCCGTCGAAGTTCAAACGCCATGAGAGGTCGCCGGCGCTGGACTGGAGCAACAGGGAGCTCTCCTCGTCGGTCTCGAGGGCAATAACAGGCTGCACCATTTCTGCTATCAGTGAAAATGCGAGAAATGTAACAATGGAGGAATCGAGAGGAGGAAGAAGAAGAAGAAGAAGAGCAGTAAATTTAACGAGAAATTTGTGGGCATTTCGGCTTCGGCAAAATAGAAGGTTGGTTTGTTCACTGTCGTGGTTAGCGGAGTTTGAAGCGTATGAACCAGTAAAGTGACAGTCCAAAAAAATTAAATTAAAATGCCACGTGTACGGCTCCACTTCTTTACATCTAGAATAATATTACTAACATTTGACTGGCTTTTACTTTTTATATATTAGATTAACAAATTTTGACTTAAAAAATGTTTAAATTAATTTTTTTTTAATTGTTATTCTTAATAAATTACCAACTTTATTTGTGACTTGTGAGTGGAACTTGGAAGTGCCGCATTTTAAAGCAATGGATTATTTATAATATTTTTTAAATTTTTTATTCGTATTAACTTTAAATATTATGTTAATTTACCTACACAATTTTAAGTCGATTTTATACCTTTTTTGATTTATAATTACTAAAAACAGTTTAGAGATACAACTAAAATTTGACTAAGTATGTGTTTTAGGTTTTAATATATAGGTCTTTTTTTCAATTTAATTCATTCTAAAATATGAGACTAAATTAAAAAAATTTAATTAATAAACATTAAGGAAAAATGAAATCTTTTCAAAAGAATAATGCTTCAAGTGTTTACCCACCAATACCATGCATATTTTTTCAAAAAAGAAAAGTTTTGTATAAAGCCCAAATTTACAAATAAATAGTACGTACATAAAAATAAGGGCAAAATACATTTTTGGTCCCTGAGATTTGAAGTTGATGTCTATTTGGTCTCTGAAGTTTCAAAAGCAACACTTTGGTCCCCAAGGTTTGAGAAATAGTTCTAAATGGTCCCTCAGCTTCTTTGACCGTTAGTCAACTAACGGAAAAAATGATGTGGTGGTTAAATGTATGACTGTATCAGTTGATTTGGCAAAATATTTTAATTTAATAATTTTTTTTTGGCTGATTGGACTCTCTCTTATCTCTCCTCTCCTTCCTCTCCCGGAAAACCTTGCCCTCGTCGGAAGCTTTCAAATATTTGAGCTATCTGCAGCACATTTGAGGACTTTATTTTATCACTTGTCTATCACTGTTGCTGCTCCACCAATGATCAAGAAGTTTATTAAAGAAAGATTTTCGAAATTTGAAAATTTTTCTTCCAGATCTAGCCAACAATAAGAAAAAAATGGAAAAAAAATCTCTTTAAATTTTGGCAAAAGAAAATCTAAAAAATTCCTAAAATCTCTCAAAAACTTCCAAATCTCACCTTAATATCCTCATAATCAGGTCAAATTTTGGAATGAAAAGAAGTCATTAATTATGACCCTCCTTTCCTAGAAAGAGTTTTTTAGAAGAAAAAATTTTACTGATATGAAGGAGTCTGTAAAATTTCAGATCTGGAAAAAAGTTTCCAGATATTGTGGCTGGATTGATTGATTTCAGCCAAGCCACCTCCGCCGCCGATAAATTCGGTGGTATTGTGGCTGGATTGTTGCAGAGTTCGGTGTTGCCGGCGAAATTAGAAGTGGGTTTTTTATCCTTCTTTGACGCCGGAGTTGGAATTTTCTCTGGTCGGTTCTTTTTCTTTCTTAATCCCAAACAAATTCTTCAGCCATCTCGTTGCTCTCCCCATTTTTCTCAGAACAAACCGAGGAAGAGAGAAGACGAAAAGAGATAAGAAGAAGAAAAGGAAGTGAAGTTAAAAAACAGAGTAGGCTAAAACAAACGACGAGAGGACAGTGTAGCAGTGTGAGGGTTAGAAAAAATGTTAAGATTCTTGCAATGTTATAAGATAGATCTGGACAAACTTCTCAGAAATGGCCCATTCTGGCTTCCTTAAAGTCCTCAAATGTGCTGTAGATAGCTCAAATATTTGAAAGCTTCCGACGAGGGCAAGGTTTGCCGGGAGAGGAAGGAGAGGAGAGATGAGAGAGAGTCCAATCAGCCAAAAAAAATTTATTAAATTAAAATATTTTGCCAAATCAACTGATACAGTCATACATTTAACCACCACATCATTTTTTCCGTTAGTTGACTAACGGTCAAAGAAGCTGAGGGACCATTTAGAACTATTTCTCAAACCTTGGGGACCAAAGTGTTGCTTTTGAAACTTCAGGGACCAAATAGACATCAACTTCAAACCTCATGGACCAAAAATGTATTTTGCCCTAAAAATAAATTATCATTTGAATAGTACGTGCATAAAAATAAATTATCATTTGAATAAATAAATTTTATAATATAATTTTTTTACTAGTATTAATAATACAATTTATATCTTTGATTTTTCTTTTGGAAATTGTAACATTGATAGTTATTTCCAAACTATAAAAATTCGTGCTAACTAGTTGTTTTAAAATTTTCAATTTAGTTTAATATCTTCTAATATTTTGTAATTATATTGTATCCATTAATAAATGTTAAAGTGAATGGATGTGACACCATATTCAATAAGTTTAGAAGAGAAATTATGCTAATTGAAAGATTACATAACGTTTTGAGAGTAAAAATAATATAATTAAAACATTATACAAAACTTTTTAATAATAAATACTAAATTGAAACGAAAAAACAAAACCGACTAAAATAACCGTAAAATAATTTTAGATGTATTAGAAAAACAAACAAAAAAAAAACCCCAAAAAAATTAAAATACGGTTAGAAAAATATGATTCGAATCCGTATATTAGAGCTGCAAGTTCAACGGTTGGCTTTGGACTCCGAGATAATCGTACAAAATCGTGGAATATAAAATAATCGATTGGGGCCCACATCTGCCACGACATTTTTGGACTAAAGATCTTTTATAAGAGAATTTTTAAGGTGCTACTGAGGTACATGGAAGACTCGTGGACCTCCATTTTCTATCGTTCGTTGGATTTGCGAAATTAAATATGAGTCGTTAGATCGAGAGGTCTCGTTTGGTTGGGCCCACTGAAGATATTTTTTTTATTATTTTATAATTGGAAGCTTTATAACTAAGGCGGCTAACATTTGGGTGCGGGCAATCTGTGGAAGGAAATGTGTTTGGCTACGTGGATAGCAGTAGTAATTACGCCACTACGTCCCGTGGGATCCTTTTGATTAGGATTTTTTTGATTTTATATGTTCTAAAAGTTTAATTTGTTTTTATTTTTTCTGAACCGTGTTATATTAATTTTTTTTAAATCTTAGAGAATTATTTTTTGACTATTTTATCATTTTGCTAAATCTTAAATTTACAAACATGCCACTAATAATTATAAAATTTATATATTTAATTTAACGCATAAAATAGTATTTTAAAAGCTAAAACATGGAACATTTCTTTTTACAATATTATTTTTAATTTTAAAAATAATACCTAAATTGACCTTACTAAATTAGTTTTTATTTTTTATTTTGAAATAACCTTACAAAATTGTTTTAAACTTAAAAAATGAATTAATAAAAAAACAAGTTCTACCACATCCCTAGGTGCATCAAATTTCAACATTTTTAAAAAAAATTATTATATTTTTTAGAACTATTTTATCACTTATTATTATTATTTAATTAAAAATATACAATAAAATTAACATTAATTGTGTTTAACATCTTTTCACATTCTCACATTCATATATAACCTATAACTTAATTTTCAAAATTTATGAGTTTATATTTAATTATATTTAATGGTGAAATTTTAAAGGTTTTGTAACTTTTATCTCCTACAACTATATATAGAGCTCTCTTCAACATTCTTTGTACAAACATTTGAGTTTTTTCTTATGTTTAGGTTTACTTTTCTTCTTTTATTCATTGTCTTGCTTTGCCTTATAATTTGAATTACTTAATTTAACCTTCATGTTGCTTTTTCTTTTGTTGTAGTGTTAATTCTTTGTAATTTAAGAAAAGACTTGAAAATGTGCAAAAAAAAGAAGCTTGAGAATGATATACTATCGTTTTAAACTAAGCTAGGTATGTTTTAAGTTAAATTCATTGGTGAGTTCTTATAAAATTAATATAATAATTTGAATGGTATTAAAAAAAACTTGCATGCAAAAATTTCTAATGAAACTAGATGTTTATTTTGCAAATACAATAATCTTTAAATTTTTAGTTTCGTATATATTATCAATTATATATGTGTCTAATGTTTTTATTCACAATTAATATTGAAATTTATAAAATAATTTTTAAATAAGACTTAAAGAAGGTGAAAAATTAGATGAGTTATTCATTTATTTTCTATAAATTAATTTTAAAACTGATGACTTTACATTTGATTCCAATTAATAAAATATTGGAATTTCAAAAGTTTTGTAACATTCTTCAACCTCTACTGCTATATAAGAGTTCTTCCCTACTTTTTTTCTACAAAATATTGAGCCTCCTCTTCTTCGTTTGTTTTTCTTTCTGCCTCAATTTCTTTTCTCGAAATCTCTATATTTAGTATTTGGAGACATATATTTAAAACAAGGGTAGTAATGTTAGCCCATTACTGACAACACCTGCAAGGATTAAGTATGCAAATGTACAACTTTTGGAAGAATAATCCTTTTGTGGCTGGAAAAAATGATTAAGAAAGATGAATGACCGTAATTTGTTTTTGTTGTCTTTGATTTATATGTCCTATTGAAAATAAAAATAGGGTGGAGTGTAATAGCCCACGACACTTTTTTTTTCTCTATGAAATAGGAATTAACTTTACATCTTTACATCTTTTATCTTTATCTTTACATTTACATTTACATCTACATTTACATTTATTTACAATATTAAAAAATTGCTAAGATGGAGAATCTTTTTTAGACTATTTTGTCCCAACTCTAATTTCATTATTTCAAAAGGGTCCCTCTCTTAGTCTATTTTTTGTACTCCAATAAATTCCCTCTTAGTCTATTTACTTATTTATATTTTTAATCATTTTTTCCCTTATATCTTAAAAAAAAATGTTGAACGAGGGTATTAATTCTTCCACTAAACAATTTTTTTAAAAATTATTTGTTTTTTGAAAATTTTCAATTTTTTCAAATGTTGAGGGTATTAATTCTTCCACTAAACAATTTTTTTTTAAAATTATTTGTTTTTTCAATTTTTTCAATTTTGATTTTAAGAAAAAATGTTGAACATAAAGTGGAGTTTTAAATTATTCCACTGAACAATTATTATTATTAATATTATTTTCAGTTTTCATTTTAAGAAAAAAAATGTTCAATGTGGGTCTTTAATTATTCCACTGAATTGTTAAATTACTTTTTTTTTTAATTATTACGTTGTTCCATCAAGGTTACTGAAAAGTTTTTTTCTCCATTTTCTTTTGAGACGATGTATTTACGAAATATGAAAGGTTTCTTTTCTTTAATTAGATTGATGTTATTGCTATAACGGCCATTAATTTTAATTTTGTTTTTTAAGTAAATACATGGAATATGAAGTATTTTATTACGGTGAAGGAAGATAAAGTGTCTTTTTAGGGTGGAGTGGAAGAGTTTTATCCACAATTAAAGCATAGAAAAAAAATAAAATAAAATAGTATATTAAAGTAGATGCAATAAATATCAATCTTTTCAAATTCCATAACAAAAAATCAAGTGATCCATTATCATAGACATCTTGTTTCTCCTATAAATAGTTCTATGCATTTGTATTGAGACTAATTGTTAAGTAAAGATTTTTTTTTTCACCAAATTGTTTGGTTCAAGGTATATTTCCATCTTATGTTTTTCTTTCACATTAATTTTATTTAAATTTTATAATGTTATATTTTGTTGCATTTGCCAAAGTCGCGTTAATAAAATGTAATTTTTGTTTTTTTATGCCAAGTTGTTTTTTTTTTTTTTTTTTTTTTTTAAGAAAATCATGCTAAGCGCATACAATGATTGTCTTTCTTTTATACCAAATTGATTCAAAGTTTTTTTTTTCCATTATTTCTTCTTAGGTTACAATTTGAAATTGTTATAATTTATTTAAATTCCAAACCAATTATTTCATAATTGTTCTTTTCTTAATTGTGAAATTGTAGATACAATGAAGTGTATGTTAACGTGGGATCTCAAACCTATCAATAAATAATTGGAGTTTCATAGCAAGTATTATTTGTAAAAGTTTTATTGAGAAGTATCAAACTAAGAAATGAGAAGTATTGAAATTCATTATCATATCTAAAGAGGCAATCTACATTTGTTTCTTTTAATTTTATTTTTCATAATTTAAGATTGATTTATTTAAATAAATATTTAATATAATAACAATATAATTACTATCGTTATATACATGTATATTAATATATCTAAATTAAAATTAAAATGATATTTTCAAATTCTAAAATTTAAAAAGAAATGTATGTTAAAACAAATTACACGTGCAAAGCACGTAAAACTTTTCTAGTATTTTTTAAATGTTAGTTTTTCAATGCAGATCTTGCCAACTATGCTCGAGTCAAATATTAGCTTAACAAAGAGGTGTTTGAAATCATGAAAATTTAAATTGATGTATAATGACTTAATCAGTTAAAATATTATTTTATTATTTTGACAATATGTAGAGTGGATGATTCAAACTTCTGACATCTTGATTAAAGGTATATGTTTCGAGTATGTTTAGGTTGACATGTACCTGATAACACACAAAATGTATTATTCTTGGATTTTAGCTATTGTTAGTTTTGTGACTTAAATGTGTACTTTCATGATCTTATTTTGTTATTTTGTAGATTTCGAGCATTTGGAGCAAAACCGACCTTCTAGAAGTTTTATGATGAAAAAGAAATCAATTTGGCATCAATTGGAGCAATCAAATGAAGAAAGGAAAATAATTGATCCAAGAAACCTGAGGGAGTAGCGTCTTAATGCCCAGAGAGGTCGAGGTGCCCTATCTGCAACAAATCAAGCATAAGATATCACAAGAGTGGCGTTGAGACGCCCAAAATACTGCATCAAGGGCAGTTTTGTCCGTAGCATGAGATGCTCGAATTTCCTTCTTTATTCACGCAACTAGGGTGCACCGTCTCGACGCTGCCACAATTTCTATAAATACAACATATTTGGCTTGCAGAAAATGAGAGTCAATTTGGAGAATCACAACCTTAATTTCGATTTTTACATATTTTTAGGAGTTAGAGGAAGCTTTTGGAGCATAGAAGATGAAGTTTCAAGCTCGGGATCGTGGAGATTACAACAGAAACGTGGATTGACACATCACACTAGTTTTATCTTTCTTTCCCTTTTACATTGTAGTTTTTGTTATAGTGTTGTGCTAAAGTTTAGATTTTGTAATAGTAAACATGAGTGACTAAACTCTTTTTATCTTAGGGTTTTGATGTAGTCATTAAACCTAATATGTTTAATTGAATTCTTTGATTGAATGTTTCTATTCCATTCATGCTTTTATGGGCTTAATGCTTATAACCTTTGATCACGGATTATTTGTTCTATTGGTTTGAACTTGTGCTTGAAAAAGTGTGGTTTAGGCTAAAACTTAATTGCATGACTATTTGTAAATTATTGCATGAAAGTGAAGAGTTCTCTTAGAAGTTGTTAAAAGAAGTTGCTTATTGTCTTGCAATGTTATTAAAATCTAGATAGAAATATTAGGTTTATAACATTGCATGAGGATTAATTGGGCTTGGAAAAGTAGTTATTACTTTTAACTTCTTGGCTCATGGAATATTTACATGATTAATCTTGGTTGCTTTGTTTGTGTGTCTAATTGGTGAAGTCGATTCCCTAAGATATCTTTCACCTATTGTGTCTCCATCTATCTTTTATATTTTTGTTTCATTTTGATCTTATCCATCTTTTGATTTCTTTCTCTAAATAAAATTGAGTGATTATATATGTGGTACTTAAGTGAACTAGAACCCCAATTCTGAAGACAATTGTCACAACCCGCCCCAGATTAACACTACCAAACCTAGGATGAGTTGTGATGGCAGTAGACCCCAAAAGTGCAATGGAATCTATTGCCAAATCTTTGTCTCTTTTCTCATTAAATATCTTTAAATATGAATATCTCATAAACAACGCATTGGAATTTCTCTCTTTACTTACAATAAATGATATGCAATGACTTGATAAGACTGGTGGCAAACTCTGATTAACTAACTCTGGTTGAAACTCAAGAGCAACCTGGTGGAAAAATTAAAAACAAAAGAATGAGCTAAAAAGCCCAGTGAGTGGTGATTCATAAGAAAATACATTTTCAAGGAAATTGTTTTCTTACTAAACATAAGTTCATAACTATGTGAAATAATGCAAATCACGAATAGTTTAGAAACCTTCGAGATCATTTTAAGACATTAAAGTCTGTAAATAAACATCTCTTGAAACAACAACTCTTAAAATATAAGCACAGGTTCGTAAAACATAGATACGAAAATCTGCAATTACAGCTCTGGAAAGCATAAACATAACTAGTGAAATTCATCACCAAATCTGTACCCAAATCTCTATCATACTATGTACCGAGTAATCTCCAGATACATAGCGGAACATATCTCTGTCATACGTGCACGTAGAGCAAACTTTAACATCTGTAATGCTTCAGGTCCAGGATTTGGACCAGGATTTGGAATCCGGATTTGGCATCTAATGGCCCCGGCATTCCCCTGCATCCCCTGCGGCTTGAGCATGCAAGCATACTATGGAAACACATTCTCATAGCATATCGGGTAATCACTAAGGGTACAAAGATCTAGTGGTTTGAAAACCACTTTCAGCATAAACCTCTTAACTTCTCAAACTCTTTCTAAAAACCATGCTTTTTCTTTAAACATCTCATAAACTTGAGAGATTTTCAAATAACATTAAACATTTATAATTTCTCAAATAATCATCAAATCTCTCAAATAATATAAACATTTCCAAAGTCATATTTTCTCTTAAACTACATCTCATGAAATTCATACATTTCTCAACAAACCTTAAAACTCTTCACACATCTCAATAATCATAAAATATCTCAAATATTTCTCAAATAATAATTTATGCTAAAAGCATAAAATATTGGAATTTCAATACCATTTTTGGAAATTCATAACAATTCTCTAAAAATCTCTTTGTAGTTTCTCTAAATTCACACATAATTATAGAATTCTTAAAAATCTATAATAATAATCAAATAATGAAAACAATTCGTAAAATAAACCACTCACAGAAATATCAACGTCAATTCTTCAAATCATATGCTAGTCCAATTTCTGTCCAATCTGAAATTTCCAATAACCAAATCACCAATTTATAAACTAATTCCAAAAGAGAAATAACATGAATTTCATCTTAATCGAATTAACTAATTTCCAATCTATTTCCCTTATTCCAATTTTCCAAATTATGCCTTCTTTCTCATCCCAACATTCACCAATATACTAATTGTCTTTTCCCAAATAAAACTATTTTATCATTTCTAATTCTTTTCTTTTCAAAATCCATGAAGTATTTTGTCATTTTCTCCAATTAACTAATATTTTCTTCTCTTTCTTCCACAATCCATCCTTTCTTAAAATATAAATAATTTTTATATTTCCAAACTATGTCTCCCAAGTGAGACATCCAATTTCAAGTCCACTTTTCTCTCCTCATAACTCCACTTTATACCATACAATCATTTCCCTTTTCAATTTACCTAATTACCCTTCTTCTTCTTCTTCTTCATTTTCTCAACTTCTTCCAAAACACCCTGTTTTTCTTCCTTCCAATCCATACCTTTACTTTTTCTTACAACTCTCTAATCTTTTAAGCTTTCTTAAATTAAGTTTCTAGTAATTTCTCTTGGCAAACTTTTCTCTTTACTAATTTATCTTTCATTCCCTAAAATTAAAACAACCTCCCAACAAAATTGAACATTTCAAATACCCAAATTCCATTTCTTAACTTTCAACATACCCAAATAATAACATAAGCAAACTACAAACTTCATCCTCCTATTTCAAAGTATCCATAAGAATTCCACAATAAAAAAAAAAGAAAAATCCATAAAACTCTCTTTAAAAACCACCTATTTTCATGGTTTCCCAAAAAAAAACTTACCAATATAAATCTTCTTGCTTGAGCCTCTCAACACCACTTTCAATTTCATGCTTGGCATGCTTAAGCTCCTCAATTTCCTCTTCTCCCTTTCTCCTTCTCTTCATTTCTTTCTTCATTTTTTCTTTTCTCCCCCTTTTCCAGAACACTCCTCCCTCTCTTTTTCATTTTCATTTTCTTATTTTTATTAAAACACTCTTTTTGTGTGGCTTAACAAAAGCCACACGAAATTTCTTTTTTTTTTCTTTTTTTTTTTAAATTAAAACCAAAAGCTTCCACTAGAAGCTTCTTTTATTTTATTATTATTATTTTTTTTAATAATATATATATATTCTTTTCCAACTTCCTTCCTTCCAATATAATACAATACAAACTCCTATTTTCCTTTCTTTTCTAATATATATATTTATTAAATACAATTTGTATTCCCTTTTCAAAGTTTCAAATTGCTTGTATTTCTATTTTGTCTCAAACTATAATTTCTCCATCAACAATTTCAAAATTGAATAATCCATATATCAAATGCATATATCCAATTGTTAGAAGACCAAAATTAGGTCTTACAAATTATTACTCCATTTTGAGAATTTCGTCCTCGAAATTCAATTAAGGAATGCATTTGAACTTCATTTTTTCATGTTGCATATTTATTGCATGTTTTCTTTTTCTGAGTTCTTAAAGACATAAGAGGGTGTTACAACAATACTCAAACACTCTTTCACTATATTAAAACTTGACTCGTACACTTGTGGTATTGCATAAATCACCCAACAGTACCTTGACTAAGAGATCAATTGTTCAAATCTCCCACCCCAAAATGTTGTTGAACTAAACAAAAAAATATTTTTAATGGTTAATACTATAGTTTTCAAATTTGTTAACGTTAAAAAATGGGTTAAATTATAACAATTCAAAGTTTGAGAGTCTTCTAAAAGAAAATCATAGTTTGAGAGTTTCATTGTATCAAAATCCTTAAAGTTTAGAGGTGATTTGTGCATTTTATAATAGTTAAAGGCTTAATTGTAATAATTTCATAAGTTTATGAGTGAATGATTAAATTAGTAAGTCTGGGGAGTTAGAAAGTCTGTGTTAAGGGTGCAGATTTCTTAAATTTTTTTTTTTTTAATTCAACAACATTTGGGATTGGGAGGATTTGAACCTATGCCCTCTTGGTCGAAAGTACATGTCAATTACCGTTGAGCTATGCTCACTTTGGCGAAGGAAATAGTTAGGGAGAAAGTTTTAAATTATTTAGACTATTTACTTAAATTAGTAAGCAACACATGTGTTCACACGTGATTTCAAAATATAAAGAGACGAGACACGTGTAAATAAATTTATATTTGTATTAATTTTGTGGGTGTGATACAATCTCTAATTTGTTCCTCTGATTCTTTCTCTCTCATATACAAATGTCTCGAGGGCTGAAAACTTGTTCTCAAGCACACTTTGTTGGCCTTTTATGATCGGCCTTTGACTTGTTGATCTTTGGATCGGCTATTGGCTTGTTGATCTTTGGATTGACCCTTGGTTTGTTGATCGTTGGATCGACCATTGACTTGTTGATCCTCTTGAAGATACGATCGAAGTCTTAGAGTATTGTACTCTTCAAATGCCTTTGACTTGTCTTCAAAGATATTTTGATCTTTAAAGTCTTCAAATATTCTGGCCTTCAAAGTGTCTTTGGTTTTCGAAGAGTCTTTAGTCTTCAAGGAACATTTAGCACCTAATGACTTGTCTTGGGGGGTCTTTGGTCTTCCAAGAGTGTTTAGCACTTTAAGGAGTGTTCAGCAACTAAGGACTGATCTTGAATAGTCTTTGGTTTTCAAAAAAGGTTCAACATCTAAGGACTTGTTTTGAAGCGTTCAGTACTTAAGGACTTTAGAGAGCATTCAGCACCTAAGGACTTTGCTTTCAATTCTCTTTGAGTTCTCTAGAGAGTTTAGGCCCCGTTTGGTTCGTGATCCGTTTTTATTTTTATGTTTTCAAAAACAAAAAATACAAGAAAAACGATGAAAATGCATTTGGTACAATTATTTTCAAAAACGGTTTTCAAAAACAACTCCGAAAATGACCTATTTTCGGAAACGACAAATTGTTGTTTTTTTTGTTTTTAAAAATTATGAAAACAACAAATACACTCCTCAAAAAACACGGTTTTCATCAAAACAACAAAATTGAATATTATAATTTATTTTTTTTCTTCAAAACTCATAAGTGTGCCTCTATCTACAAAGTGAATCTATCATTAAATTTTTATTACAAAAACCACAAAAAATAAAGATCAACGAACCAAAGTTATTGAAAATATTTATAGATGATTATACTATTGATTTAACTAGCATAACGTTGTATAAACATGAATTATTTTCGATAAATGGTTTTTTTCTCTCTCTTATTGGAAAGTTCTCTTCCTTTTTCTGGTTAGAAAAGTTTTATTCATTTTATAAATATACCATTTGTATTTCAAGAAACCAAAAATCTTTTGAACCATCTCTTCTTTTGCTATCTTTGCTATCTCTACAATCATCCTTTTCCTTTTCGGCAACAATAAGTTCAAATTCGCTATAGTAAGAAATAATTATATTAGTTTTTTCTTAAAGAATTGATTCTATGAAACACATATTAATCTTTTCCGGCATTTTCAAATTTCAACCAAACACAGTTTTCAAATTTTAAATTCAAATTTAAAGTTTTTAAATTGGAACCAAACGTGTTTTTAGATATAATGAAAATAAGAATTTTGTTTTTGTTTTTGAAAAATATTTCCGAATCACAAACCAAACGGGGCCTTAATTTATGAAGTCTTCAAATGAAAGAGAACTCTTCTATTTATAGAGCTTTCCATGGGCATATGGACTTGGGCCATAATGCCTTTTGGGCCCAACCATGGTCTTGGGCTTTGGTTGGCTTTGGGCTTAACTATTTGGATTTGAGTTTTATTTAACTTTGACCCAAATTTCATATATCTCAATTTGACCAAATTAAATTTAATTGTTTGGTCAAATTGTCATAATGAAGACACGTGACCTTTTAATTTTTAGAATTTGTCAATTTTTGTCTTCAAATTAAATTTAGGACACATGACAATTTATAATTGGTCCCAAATTTAATTATTTGTACTTTCGTCATTAATTTAGAATGACGACGTGGCAATTGGACATTGGCCGAAATTTCTCTGTCAATATCATGCGATGCATGTGAAATTTTATAATTTGATTTTAAAGTCTTAAAATATAAAATTAGCAAAATAGTTTAAATTTTTGTTAAATCATAAAATATTTTAGTTTGAATTGACATATATAATATTATATGTTTTTATTAAATATATTATTTAATAAAAAAACTTTTCATATTAAATGTTTTTTCAAAAAGGAAAATATGAAAAAAAAATCCAGTGATAACAGTCTCCTGTGTAAAGTGAGTTGATGCATAATTTAAAGTGAAAGGATAAGAACCAATTCAATTCAATGTTGTTAAAAAAATCAATTCATTTGATCTGAAATATGGATCAACAAAAAAAAAATCAACACATATACCTTCAATTGTTTGAATTTGAATCATTATAACTACTATTATATTTATTTTGAAATTTGAATAAGCAAAGTAGATTTCATTGGTATTTGAATAGTGTGGTTTAAAAAAAAAGAAACTATTCAAATAATCACAATTAATTCATTATATTTACAATTTGAATGGAACAAAAATCATCACCTTCCATGGTTTGAATTTGAATCATCATACTATTTTTCTTTTGAAATTGAATCAATTGAAATTTATACGGTGTAGTTTCAGATTAAAAAATAATTCAACTCATTCAAATAATCACATGTCATCTCACTGTATTTTGACATTTTATAATGCAAAAGGAAAAACATAATATATTATAAAATATATAAATTGTAAAGTAAATTGAAATATATTATTAGAATAATAAAAATTACAAAAAGATAAAAGGTTAAAAGTGGGTTGTGGTTGTATTAAATGAGGGTAATATTAGGTCAATGTTGAAAGACGGAGAAGAAAGACCGGTTAAATTATCAAAAATACCCCTGAACTATGGGGTTGGTTTCAATTATACCCCTAAACTTTGAAAAGTTTCATTTTAACCCTTGAACATTGAACTTTGTTTCAAAACAACTCTCGAAGACTTTTTTTCGTTAAATTCATGGACGAAAAATGATGTTTTTGTATTTATATTGTTGCTTATGTGAATATATTTGAACATATACATTGAAAAAAAAATCAAAACATATGTAAATACGTCATTTTTCGTCCATAAAATTAACGGAAAAAACCTTTAAGGGTTGTTTTGCAACAAACTTCAAAGTTTAAGGGTTAAAATGAAAATTTTCAAAGTTCAGGGGTATAATTGAAACCAACCTCATAGTTCAGGGGTATTTTTGATAATTTAACCATGAAAGACCATACGGCAAAATTGGCATATAGTTAAAAGTGAAAGGTTAAAATTAGCTAAAAAGTTTCTCACTATTCTACCTTTTATATAGAGCAGAACTTGGGTGTTCCGGTGCAGCCCACTTCAATAACAAAGTAGAAAAAAAATCTGAAATATTTATTAAAAAAAAAAAAGTTTACCACATGGCAAATTGTGAATGGGCACTTAAGTTGGTTGCACAAAGATGAGTGCAGCTCAAGATGCACCCAAGTTTTTTCCTTTTATATATACTATAGATATGGATAGGTTTAATTAACTAGACATATATCTTCGACTAAAACACCAAAGGTTCAAATCTCTATCTCATATAGTATTTTTTTTTTTTTTGACAATATGTGAGGTGGGAAATTAGAACCTCTAACCTCTTAGTTGATGATACATATTTTATGTCAGTTGAGTTATGCTCATATTGGCTCTCACATAATGTGTTTTACTAAAATTATTAAGAACATTCAACAAAATTTTGAAAAATGTTTATATTTGAAATAAGTTTTAAAATAATAATAATAATAATAATATGAAAAAAAAATCCTAAGACCTATGGCAATGGTTGAAATTATTTTAAAAAGAATGAATTTATTATATATAGTAACCAAACTACATTAATACTTCTTTAAGAAAAAAGGGTGACATTTTTTTTTAGGATTACATTTTTTTAAGGATAAGAAAAAAGGATGACATTATTATGCTTAATATGCTCCTTTTGACAATGAATTTGACTAATACCTTACCCCCAAAAATTGAAAATAAAAAAGAACCATTCATAGGAGGAGGAAAAAAATATATTCTTTTGGAATATATGTTTTATCGATGATTAAGACATCTTTCGTTGAAACAAAACAAATACTCTTCAAGAAGGATTAAGCACAGAATAGATCTACATAGAGACTAGGGTCATGGCCCATCCAAAATTATATATATATATATATATATATATTTAAATGATAATATATACTATTAGTATTATATAATCTATATATATATATATATTTTTAAATGATAATATATACTATTAGTATTATATAATCCACTCTAAGTAATAATGCTATCTTTCGTCTCAGCGGTATAAGGAGTAATAGGTACTCTTGCGTGCCTAAACTCAAAACCTCCTAGCGCCATTCTTTCCTTTTTTTTTCTTTATATATTTCTTTGCTTTGCTTTTTGTTTTTTTGTTTTGTTTATATATTTATTTCATTTTACATATAAGTTTATAAAAGGATACTATTTTTATTAATTAAAATATATATAGAAAACTATTCTTAGAAATAATTGTTAAGTCACATTTTCTTTTTAAAAAATTATCTACAGAGTATTTACAATTTACAAATATTTTTAAATCTATAAGAAACTATAATATTATATTCTTGACCTATTTGATATTTTTAAAAATTTAGGGATCTATTAAACACAAACTTAAAAGTCTAGGGACCTATTGAATACATCTAAAGTTTAAGAACTTATTAGATATTAGGTTGAAGGTTTAGAAACTCATTAGATACTTTTTAAAGTTTATGGATCAAATAAACTAGAACTTAAAAATTCATAGACTAAACTCGTAATTAAACTTTTTTTTTCCTATTTGATAAGACATTAAAGTTATTCAAACTTAGTTAGAAAGTCTTTGATGCACCTACCTATTCTTATCACCAATAAATTTTTTTTGGTCAACATAATGTGGAGGTGTGAATTCAACTTTTGGTGATAATTTTTTATTATATTTATTAACATAATTTGTTAGCCCCAAACATTAGTATCTAGATCCGCCCCTGATTAAGCATAATGAATAAGCGTTCACCATATTGAAATTTAAATGAAATTATCAAATAAGCATAGTTTTTAGTAATAATGGAGTTAGTATGATGTTTTTAATATCTCGAAACCAAAATATTGTCTTTTATATATACATTTTGTTACTTGTTAGGTAATTACAGAAATAGCATTAAATATGTATTTTCAAATATAACAAGAAATTTAAATTTTACCAAAATAGTTTAATCAAAAGTCAACCCATATTCAAATATTATAAAAAATATAATAAAAAAATTCAATTATATACTATATTTGTAAAAGAAACTAAAAGTTATAAATTTATTTATTAGAATGAATCTTCAATTTATATAGTTTGAAGGTTTTAAATGCCTCTACAATTTTTAGGATATTAAAGTCTATTTGATAATTATTTGATACCGTTTGATAACTATTTAATTTTTTGTTTTAGTTTTTGAAAATTGTGCTTATTTTATCACAATTTATCTACAATAGCTTTCATGTTATCTACAATGGTTTCCATCTTTCTTGAGGAAACATTTAAATTTCTAACCAAATTCCAAAAACAAAAACAAGTTTTTGAAAACTATTTTTTTTTTTAGTTTTCAAAACTTTGCTTAGTTTTTGAAAACATATGTAAAAAGTAGATAAGAAAACATTGAAACCCATAGAGAAAAGTAGTAATTATAGGCTTAATTTTTAAAAACCAAATGGTTATCAAACGGGGCATTGATTTTTGGATTTTTGAAAATTGTGCTTGTTTGTTCACAATTTCTTATAATGGTATTCATCTTTCTTTAGAAAACATTTGAATTCTTAGCCAAATTCCAAAAACGAAAACAAGTTTTTAAAATTACGACCCCGTTTGATAACTATTTTGTTTTTTGTTTTATATTTTTTAAAATTATGTTTGTTTCATCACAATTTTTTGGCAAGTTTTTCACCTTCATTAAAAACATTTTTTTTTTACAATTCCTTAAAAAAAATTTGAATTATAAGTAAAATTTCAAAAACAAAATCAACTTTTTAAAAACTACAACCTCGTTTGATAACCGTTTAGTTTTTGGTTTTTAGTTTTTGAAAATTAAGCCTATATACTACCTTCATCTATTGGTTTCTTTATTTTGTTATCTACTTTTTACCTATGTTTTCAAAAACCAAGTCAAGTATTGAAAACTCAAAAAAAAAAGTTTTCAAAAACTTATTTTTGTTTTTGGAATCTGACTAAGAATACAAATCTTTTCTTAAGAAAGATAAAACTCATTGTAGAGAATTGATAAGAAAACAAATATAATTTTTAAAAACCAAAAACTAAATGGTTATCAAAACAGGGCCTACTTTTTTTAGTTTTCAAAATTTGACTTGGTTTTGAAAACGTTTTTAAAAAGTAGATGGTAAAAGAAAACCATGTGTAGAAATAGTGTTTATAAGCTTAATTTTCAAAAACAAAATGGTTATCAAACTTGACCTATTTTTTTTTAGTTTTCAAGACTTAGTTTGAATTTTGAAAACATTTGTAAAAAATATATAATAATGAAGAGAATAATCAAATTAAACCCAACGGAAGCGTTGGAATCGACTTTGATTTTATTTTAGACTTAAACAAAAAACATTTTAGGCTAAGTAAAACATACATTTGAGATAAATATGTAGATATTTCAGGCGGGTCTTTAATCTTCTTGCTCCAACTCCAACAATGTTGAAACTCCAATTTCATAAAACCTACTTGCTATGACTCGAGCACAAAATCAAGGCTTGTGGGAGCCTCTTGAAAGAAAATGAGAAAGGATAAGTTAGTTTTCAAAAACTATGACCTTTTAGGTTACCAGGATAAGACACCCAACCTTGCCCATATACTATAACCCTTTAGGTTATTTCTTGAACACGATCTTCCCGTATATCAACCACATACTATTCAAGATAACACTAATAACCTTGAATTTTCATATAATGGATAATATTATATTACAAATAAAATAATTAAAATAATTATTAATTATTAAATAAATCATTAATTATGAGGCTTTAGGGCATAAATCCCAACAAATGAAACAAAGAAATCTATAGCTAGAAGTAGTGTTTTTAAGCTTAATTTTTAAAAAAATTAAATGGTTATCAAATGAGACCTAAATTATTAATAATGAGTGTCATCAAAGCCTTTGATATTTATGGACAAATTGATTGAAAGTGATGAAATTTATTACGATAAGATGACCTCAAAGCACCAAGAGAAAAGAAAGGGATGTGTGACAATGATTGATGTGCCAAACTATATCTGTCACCAATTCAGTAATTTGTGTGTTAAATTTTAATTACTAAAAACATAGATAAAAACGTGTAGTTAGTTCTTTAAAGAAAATATTATAACCCCATGCTTTAATGAGTTGATTTATGTCTAAAGTCAGCAATTTTTTAAAACATAAATTATTGCTTGTCGATAAATTATTGGCAATAAATTACACTAAGGTTACTAATGGGTAGCTTTCATATAAAGTAGCGAATATAAAAGGATAGCATGTATGTGGATTAGGATTAAATTGAAAATGTGAAAGTTCTTGGTCATATGAAGTAGATAATCTTCAATTGGAATAGAGGGCCACTTTCAACGTCAATCTTTAATTCAATTGGATATACACATACTTCAGAATTAAATTTATGAATTTAGGCTTTATCTCATATATTTGTCGTTTTTTAATTTAATCTTTGATATTTTAAAAGTTTTAAATTCGTCTTGGATGTGTTAAACTATTTTAAATTTGATATTTTATTCAATGTAAAAAAAAGAAAAAAAAAATAATAAAAAAATAAAAAAAACCCCATATAAAAATTTGAAATTCCACATTATTTGGCGAGAAGAGTTGCAAATATAATCATGTTTAAATGAATTTCTTTTTAATAACAGTAATCTATTTAGGTTGGATAAGTTATGAGTTATGAAGAGTTTGATCTTTATGCATTAGAGTAGATAATGTTTTTTCTATTTTATAGAGTGATGTAATGTAATTCTCAAGAAAAAAATATATATTTTAAATATCAAATCATTACATTGTCAATGAAGGTCTTGTTATTGTTAATCATTCTAAAATCTATTAAACAAAATGAAAATGAATGCACTTCTGGGTTTGGTGACCATGTCTTCTCCATTCATTTAAAGCAACTTCAAAAATCAAATCGAATACAACACCTTGTTCAAGCTAAGAAATCTATTTGTGATGATAATTATTAAATGTTGTTATGGGTACAATTGGACCATAAAGACGGACTGAAAAAATGACAACAATTAAGGGCTAAACGAGGTAAAAAAAAGCACAATATTGATCAAGACGGACTAAAACCTAGCAGGAACCAGACCAAGGAATAAAGGGAAGAAGAAACGGACTTAAGTTGAAGCCCAAGCCTGTGGTTGGCCTCGGTCAATGCTGAGGACGACCACATGGAAAGGCCCATTTTTAGGCCTTGTCTTGGTCTCCCTTGGCCAATGCACCATCGATCCAGTCCTTTCAATCCCAATTCAACAAGGAAACCCACAAAGAAATCCAAAAGATGAGATATTTAAACCCTCTCTCTAGAGAAGAGAGGGTAAATTCATTCAGGTTCATTCTTGCCATCAAAACACTCTCCAAACTTTAACTCTCTCTCAGCTTTTGACTAACTTAAGCATCGGAGCCTGTGTAGCCTACACCACACCGACGTGGAGGTTTTTCTTGTCTTGCAAGCCGTGTTCTTTCCATTTTAAACAAATTTATAGTCGTTGTCACCTGGAAGTCGGGTGAGGTTTCTCTTATTCAAAATTTGACAACAACAAATGTTATCATACACAAGAGCTAAGTCGAAGGAGACGTCATACTATAATATCCAAAACAAGGAATCACAAACTCAATATAACTCTCATGGATGATAAAATGTCATGACTCATGACTCAAAAGACATTTACAAAGAGCACGAGATTATATATATATATATTGGTCTTCCAAAGCAACCAAGAGAAATACTATTGAAACAGGATTGAGAGCATTGGGCCAACCACCAAAGCCCAAATCTTGAAAAGCTCACGGGCTTTAAGATTGATTCAGAAAAGACAGAGATTTGTCCCACATCGATGAAGCGCAAGGGAGGAAGTGAGAGCGGAGGCTATAAAAAAGCAGGCGAAAGATTGAATAAATCACTTACCTGGACGGGGTTAATGGGCGATCATTAAGGCCCATGGCTTAGGCCCGTGGCCTCCATTGCACGTGGGGAGGGGTGCTGGCTTAAGGCCTGCCCGAGTGGTGGAGCCTACGTCATAATTTGTGCTAGTGGGACCAGCGTACGCGCGGTCCCTTTCAACTCACAATTTTCAAGATTTTGCAATTTTCCCATATTTTTATTTTTTTAAATTTAAATTTAAATTAAAAGGTAAATTTAGCAGAAATAAAACACTTGTCAATTTTAGGGTAAAGATTGATTTATTAGGTTTTTTTTTCTCTCTCTCTAAACGATTAAGTTAAAAAACTCATGAAAGTAATTATTGGGCATTGGTTGCGAGAGTTGAATTGGGCAGAGTTTGTTTGCATTATTGTCACTACTAACTGTTGAGGACCTTATTATGACATTTTTCAATTACTAATAGGGTCTTTTTTATGAGAGAGTTTTTTTTTAAAAAAAAAAAAAAAAAAAACACATTGACCATTACCTTTTTTTTTTTTTTTTTTTTGACAAAGGAACGTTGTTTGTTTACATTTGTTTAAACACGTGTTCTAAATTGAACATCTTTGGAAAAGAGAATGCCGGTATTTTACTTTTTCAATATGATAAGAAAACAACAATATATTTCAACATTAGTGTCATGTAGGAGTAAAATATTCACGAAATATTTGTAGGTCATCAAGGGCCTATTTACATGATTCACAAAACATAATTATCATTCACAAAATATAAGTAATGCCCAACAATGGGTCGAGTTCGTAAGTCCGAAGAAAGATTGTTGGAGCAGAGAATTAGACTAATTAAGTACATGTGCATTTTATATTATTTTGAACCATGGGAGTGTCCTTGGTCGTTGGGAATTGTTGCTGGCGATAGTCGCCAAAGACGGTACTGCCAGTTGCTAGATATGGTCATCAACAATTACCGTCGATTGTCGGAGAAGGTAGTCGGCAGTGGCCGTTAGTTGCCTCATATGGCCGTTGGTCGTCGAAGAAGGTCGCTGGAGGTGGTCGTCGATCGTAGGAAAAGATGTCGGAGGTGGTCGTTGGTCGTCGGAGAAGCAGTGATAAAATATGTTAATAGAGTTACTGTACAAGTCAGTGGAGTCAATACCCCAACACTGTAGCAAGTCGGTAGAGTTGAGTTTTTTTATGGGGAGTTCATTTCTCCATGGCCAAACAATGAGTTGGGTTTAAAACCCAACTCAACTCAACTCAACTCAGGAGGCCAAACGCCCCCCTTAGGGTCCATTTAGTTTACCTTCTACTTTAAATACTTTAAAAACATAATTTCAATAAAAAATATTATTATATCTTTTATTTTTTTTCAAAAGTAGGTATTTTATTTTATTTTTCAAAAGTAGGTTTGGTTGCACTATATTCAAAAGCGATTATATTAATTATAAATTTATCTTTATTAATTATTTATATTTTTTATTACATATTGTGAGGATTTTCGATAAATCACTTTAAAGTTCTTTTTGAATAATCCATTTATCAATTTTAAATTAATCTAAATGTTTTGAAGGGCTTTTTATTTATTAAGATTTTTTAAAAACCATTTTTGATCACATAAAATCACTCAATAAGCTATGTTAAGCACATTTTAAATTATTAATTTTTCCAAATGTGCTTACACAAAAATCGATTTTGTTAAAAATACATTTTTTTCACAAGTTATTCTAAGCACACTATTAGTTTCTAAACTTTAGTATGTAACAATCTAATACTTTCAAATTTGTAACAATTTCATCTCTATCGTTAAAAAAATCATCAAAATTAATGTCAATTTTTATTATTTAATAATTTAGACTTTGTAGCTTAATAAATATCTTGAGTTTTTAATTAGTTTATTGATCTATCTATGTAAGAAATCTCATTATATCTTAATAATAGTTTTCACGATAGGGGCTAAATTGTTAGGAATTTTAAAGTATAAAGACTACAACGTTACATACTAAAGTTTAGAGATTAAATTATTACAAAATTAAAAGTAGAGAGACTAATGCATTACAAACCTAAATTCAAAGATTGACTTGTTACTTCCATGAAAGTTCATAGATCAAAAGTGATTTTTAACCAAACTTTTATTTCCTTCTCCTAATTTCCTTGCAACTTCTCTTCTTCTTTCTAACATATATCTCTTATTTATTTTCTTTCCAATATATTTACACATCTTTTAACTTTCTCCAAAATTTTCTTTTCAATGCATATATTTTAACTTTTAATTCTATTTCAAAAATTTTCATCTTTCTTTCCAATTCATCTTTCTTTCTAATTCATCTTTCTTTCTCTAAGATGTTTCTTTCTAATTTTACTTTCTCTAAAATCTCTCTTCTCTTTTTTTTTTTTAAAAAAAAAAAAATCTATTTTCTATTTTCTTTCTCTATTCTTATTGATTTTTTTTTTCCATACTCTGCATACATATACTTTTCTCTCTAAGGTATCTCTAGCTTTTTAAAAGATAGAAAAATACAAAATAAAATGATTATCAAATAGAGTCTAATTTAAATTTCAAAAATATCTCTAGATCAAATTTACATACATTATATGCATTTTAAAATATTTGAACTCCAATAACTGAAACTAACACTGTAATTTGCATTAGGAAGTAAGTTTCCTTTCTTAGTTTTTTTTTTTAGTTGTCAAGTTTCCATTATTTAATTGTAAACTTAGCTTTGGAGGGATATTTTTATACTTTTATTGTAAAACACCATCATAGATTCATAAACTATGGTTTGATTAAAAGCAAAGCAATTGTAAATAACAAGTAATTAAATGTAGGAAGAAAGCAAAGACAAAAACATCACAGGTAAGAGGTAATGATTGGCACTCTTTTAATTATTTTATTAAGAACGACAAGAAAATGTTAATCTAAAAGCATATTATAAATTTATATACTTTATTTAACAAAATTTTATATCTAGGAATATTTGTGGGGCAAGATATACAGTGATGTGACATAAGAATAGTGTTCTCGTTCCCTAAATCACTTTCCATCTCTGCTAATTACAATCTCTGTTGAAAAAATTGGGAATATTTATTAGGGTTTTCCCCCCAAGAAAAGTAAGGAATAGAGTTGTGGGAGGAATTTTTTTCTATTAATATATATATTTAATGGAAAATATCAAAATGATCCAGTTGCCCTCACTCACAAAATTCTTATAATTACTCTAAGTCAAAAGTATTGCTAAATTTTAAAGTTTCTATAATTGGGCCATGGAAAGGAAAAATACACATTATTAAATATAGTAATTATCAGTGTTTTAGTCTTTTTTAACTATGCTTGCATAGTTTTAAGATCGCTCTCATTTGTATGCAGTGTTGGTACATTTATACACCTTTCTACTCAAGTGTCACATTGATTAAGATTGATTCGATATTACGATCATGCAGGAGCACGTAAGACATTTCCTTGAGAGAGACTTAAGCATTTTTAGAGCATAATTGTACAGTATATAGAAACAAAATTAAATGACTTGTAAAGGTCTTAATATCTACTCCACCCAATATTTATCTTTTTTTTTTTTTGAGTTCCACCCAATATTTATCTTAACCAACTTATATAGCTTCAATGCATACCTACACTATGATGTTAATACATGTATTTGAAACTAGATCATTTATTTATTTAATAATTAATGATAGAACAACAACAATTACCAAAATAATTATCTCTTTGAAAAATTCAAAGACTAAAATATATATTTTAACCTATCAAAATCAAAATAAACCCAATATAATCTTTTGGGTTAAGTTTTAGTTAATCACGACAATACTCACCAAATCTTGAAAAGTTTCACCAAACATAGTTCAACTAGTTAAGATATTATTTTATTAAACAAAAAAACTAGTTAAGATTAGAGATGTTCGTTTTCTCTGCGGGGACCCGCCCCTAACAGGGCGGGGAATCTTCGTTTAGAAGGGGAATGTGGGAAGGAGTGGGGGAATTTTTCCCCGTTAGCTAAACGGGGACGGGGACGGGGAATGCCTTCCCCGCCCCTGCCCCGATTAATTTATTTATTTTTAATATGTATATAATAAATACTAAATTTAATCTTTTATGATGTATTATTTTATTTTTCTAAAGAAATTTAAAAAAAAAACTCTTTAAATAGAAATTTACCATTATGAATTAATAATTTAAATAGAAATTTTCTAAAAAAAATATTTTATTTAATCAAAATTTAAAAAATAAATAAATAAAATATAAATGAAAAATAATTCCTTGCGGGAAACTTGATCCCCACAAAATTAAATGGGGAATTTCTCGAGGAGGGGGAATGAAATGGGGGGCCGGGACGGGTACAGGGAAGCCATCCCCAGCCCTGCCCCGTGGAAATCTCTAGTTAAGATATTACTTTATTAAACAAAAAAGCTAGTTAAAATATAACTTAGCTCTTTTTTTTTTTGAAGAATAAATATAACTTAGCTCTTTAAAAGTCAGAGATTCAAATCTTCATTGATAATGATAAACATACACAAGAATACTCAATAATTTAAGGTTAAATTATTAAAATACGCCTAAACTAGGGGGTTGGTTTCAATTATACCAAAAACTTTGAAAAGTTTTATTTTAACTTTTGAAGTCTGAAGTTTGTTTTAAAATGACTATTGAAGACTTTTTCCGTTAATTTCATGGACGAAAAATGACTTGTTTGCATGTGTCTTTATTTTTTTTTCCACGCATATGTTCAAATCTATTCACATAAGCAACAATACAGATGTGAACACATCATTTTTCGTCCATGAATTTAACGTAAAAAGCTTTCAAGGATTGTTTTAAAACAAACTCTAAATTTGAAGGGTTAAAATGAAAATTTTCAAAGTTTGGGATATAATTGAAACCAACTCCATAATTCACGAGTATTTTTAATAATTTAATCATAATTTAATGCAAAAGAATTTTATTATTTATTATTTGTTTTATTTTTTTTATGGCACGTAGATAAAGAATGTCCAAAATGCAAAACCAATCATTTGGGTTCGTCAACTTAAATAGCCCAGCATTTGACTGCTCGCTCATTGCAATTGCAGCTCACTTTTATCCTCAAATTCCTTGGAACTTGGAAATCAAATCATGTTCAAATCCCACATTTTCATCGTCTTCTTCATCTTCCCTCTTGCCCTTTTGATCCCTTCAGCTTTCGGGCTTCTTTCACCATCTGGGTTCAACGATTCCCTCCCATATCTATGGCCCATCCCGTCGGATTTCACTTTCGGAAATGCCACGCTCTCCGTCGACCCTCAGCTCTCGATCGCCGTCGCCGGCAGTGGCGGCAACTCTCAGATTGTTAAAGCGGCGTTTGATCGATACAGAGGAATCATATTCAAGCACACTTCTGGGATTTCTATGTTTGACAAGCTTTGGGGAAGACGGAGAACGTTTGTTTATGATATTAGCGAATTGAAAATTGTTGTTCACTCAGATTCTGAGGAAGTAAGCTGGAGTGGTGAAATTTTCTTGAATGAAGTGATTTTTCTGAGCTGATGATCATCATTTTCTTTTTCCAGCTTCAACTTGGCGTCGATGAGAGCTATACGTTGTTTGTATCGAAGAAGGATGCTCAGTCGATTATTGGGGAAGCGACAATTGAGGTAGAATCGTTGATCATAGTCTGTAATAATCGAGCTCTTATCATGTTAGAATGAACAAAAAATTGTCATGAACATCTTATCTTGATCACCGGAGATTATAGTGAGTTACAAGCGAAATTGAGCTATGCTCTAGAAATCGTGTGTTCATTTTTTTCGAGTTGCTAATAAATGATTAACTATTGTCCAAATTCAATCTATTTGTCTACGAGTTCCCCTGCTTCTCATGCACTATATTTCCAGAACCATATGAATATGCCTGATATTTCTATTTTAATTCCAAATTGCAAATTCTTATCACATGAAATAGGTATAGTTATGCCAACCTAGCTCAGTTGGTTAAGGCGTTAGTAACCTAGGTCAGAGTTCGAATCTCCGCTTGAAAGGAAAAGAAAAAGGCCATAGCCATCTTAAGTTTCTATTTGTCTCTGTGGGATTGCGTCTTATGAATCTAACTTTATGATATACTCATGTTTATTCTTCTTCATTTCTTCTACTAGTAAGTTCCACATATCCCATCACTGCTACACTTTTTAAAAGGAAAATAATAGTTGGCTTTATTGTTTATACTTTAAATTTGGTTATGCGCTGTCCAATCATCTTTTGGCTTGATGTTGATCTTCTGGCTGTGCAGGCAGCTACTGTTTATGGTGCATTGAGAGGGTTGGAGGTAGCCAGTATTTCCCATTTACTATTCTACGCGTTAATTTGCCAAAACAAAGCTTAACAATTAGGATCCTGTTCGATAACCATTTGGTTTTTGAAACTTGTACTTTTTTCTTATCATTTCTCTACAATTAGTTTCATCTTTCTTAAGAAAACATCTGAATTCTTAGCCAAATTCTAAAAACAAAAATAAGTTTTTGAAAACTACTTTTTTTAGTTTTCAAAACTTGGCTTAGTTTTTGAAAACATCCTTAAAAAGTAGATAACAAAACAAAGAAATCCATAGGTGGGAGTAGTATTTATAGGCTTAATTTTCAAAAACTAAAAATCAAAAACCTTGGTTATCAAACAAGGCATGGATATTTTTCAAAAGTTTCAGCTGCAGTATTATATGACTGTCAGCATTATCTTCATTCATGCTCTTTAATTCTGAATCATCTTAGATCCCTTTTCTTCTTATGCTACATGTTGGCGAAGACATTCAGTCAACTTTGTATTTTCAACTATGAGACTAAAGATGTACAAATATATCAAGCTCCGTGGTACATCAAAGACAATCCAAGATTTGCATATCGTGGGCTTCTCATAGGTAAGCCTTTCTATATAGCTTACATATTAAACAATTTTGCAATTTATTTATAATTTTTGGTTCCAATGCATCCCTTGCAGATACTTCAAGGCACTATCTACCTGTAGATGTAATAAAGCATATCATTGAATCTATGTCTTACGCTAAATTTGTGAGTAAATGGATACATTATCATTAATTATGAACTCTTGCCAATCTCTTAACTGCCTTTATATCATTCTTTTTTCTTCCTTTAGGTTTTGATTGTTTTATACTGATACTGAGAATTTTGTTCGGTAGAATGTCCTTCATTGGCACATAGTAGATGAGGAATCATTTCCTCTAGAAGTACCTTCATATCCAAATCTGTGGAAAGGAGCATATACAAAACATGAGCGTTATACCATTGAGGATGCTTATGAAATTGTCAAGTAAGAGTTCCATAGCTGTTTGAACTCCCAAGTAATTTAACAACAATTTAGTGCTTTTATGTCTTTCTTTTAACTTCTGTTCATCTATTTCATGGATCAAAGAGCATATTGCTGTTTAAATTGTCACCAATTGTACATTTTCTGGGATCAAACGTCTCAGATTTTATCAAAGGAGCAATATTTCTCTTGATTAAATGAATGCGTCCCTCAGTCTGTGGACCCTCCCCTATAAAATTTCCAACAGTTCTTTCAATCATGAAGACCTGAATGATTGTGAAAGTTTTTAAATTTACTTCAGGGGAAAGGGGAAGAATGAAAAATATATTTTGTATACATTGTATTAGATCCAGAAATCAGTGTAACATTAGTATACTTCCATTACCTGACTTCCTATGAATCAAGTTTTTCAGCTTATATTGCTTATCTGCCAATATCTAACATTGTGTTTTTTGCTTCATGGGTTTTTATTTTATTGTGAAGCTTCGCCAGAATGCGGGGTAAGCTTCATCTTCTAAAGCTTGTGCAGAATACTTGTCTTCTTGGTGATATTTTTAGAACTTGAAATCTCATTTAGCCGAGGGATATCTACAGAATTGTTTTGCAAGTCAAATGATATCTTACTGATTATCACCAGGGGTCAATATTTTTTTTTTAATTTTTTTTTAATTTTGATTTTTAGGCATCAATGTTATGGCAGAGGTGGATGTCCCAGGACATGCTGAATCTTGGTAAAGTCCTTTTTATGGTCTAATTTTCTTATCACTTTACCCCTCTAATTAAATTCATTATCTCATGGGAGCCAATAGCCTACATATAATAAGGTTGTCTTTTGGTGGAATTGTTTTTTGAACAGAATTTAATTTTAGATGAGAATGATGAACAAATTTTTATGGCAGAGGATGTTGAGAAAAACTTGTGATGAGAGTGACATATATTTCATTAATTTGCGTGTAGGGGTGTTGGATATCCAGATCTCTGGCCTTCTCCTTCATGTAAAGAACCACTTGATGTTACAAAAAATTTTACTTTTGATTTGATTTCCGGTATATTGACAGGTTAGGCCACTCAAAAATCATTGTACCTATTGTTGCATATGGTTTATGCAAGATGCTTTTACTAGTTATAGGACTGGTCATATGTTCCCTAAACCCTCCTCAAGTTTCATTTCAATTCGATGTCTTACAGATATGAGAAAAATTTTCCCATTTGAGCTCTTCCACTTGGGTGGTGATGAAGTAAATACAGGTTAGTATATTTATTGGCATCCTTGTTGTTCCTTGGAATCTGCTATAGCTTCACCTTCATTGACATAAGACTTCCTACTTGAATATGAAAAATGAAATTCAATTTACTGAAATTCATTAACCTAAGTAGACAAAAAAGTTTTATAATCCATTCTTACTTTCAAATAGTAGCGACCTCAGTTAACATTCTGCAACCTGACTAACAGACAATGGTGATTATACATTGTTTAAAAATTGATCTAGATGAGCAAGGATAGAAATGTTGACAGTGTGAAATACTTGCTTGGTTTTAAGATATTTAGACATCTATGAATATTTCTTAAAAATCATGGAAAATATGGTGTTTATATAAAATATTTGAAATATCACATGAAATTTTAAAATTAACTTAAACAAACAATTGTACACAAATATTACCGTTTACATTTATTAATGCAACTCATCTACGAGGAATACATAGGAATAGGCAAATATTGTGTGCACTGACATCATAATCTATCGTAGACAACAGAGACAAATTTAGTATGTGTGTTTCATTTTAGAGATTCATTTAGATGAAAATAAATTAGCTTAACAAACTTTCTTTGGGGATGAGATGCACATGAAAAACACATATGTTCATTGGAAGGGAGACTATATGTCGTCCAAGCCTGACTTGTTGTTCAGTGAGATTAGTTTAGGTGTGTGCAAACTGGTCCAACCGCTCACGAATATTGAAAAATTGTTAAAATAGACTTGTTTATGCTGTCTTAAGGACGGTAAAAAAAAACTAAGAATTACATCTTGTTGCAATTCCTACTATTTTCTACTGACTTCCTGCTGTGGTGCATATTTAGTGGCTCAAAAAATTTAGTGGGATCCATTTATCAATTAGATGCAATAGGAATAGACTAATAGAAATACAAGGCATCAGAAATTCAGTAGGATGTCTTATTGACCGGTGTCGGCAAGTATTCTTCTATTAATAAGAACAATACTTATGGTTTAAATTATATTCTGGTTTCTGAACTTTCTGGCCTTTAGAAGTTAGACCTGCTGCCACAATCTGTTTTACAGTTTTGGTTTATCTTATTCGAATGGGTACAATATCTAAAACAATAAAATTGTTCTACTTTACACTAATCTCTCTCAAAAGCTTCATAAATTAATTCTTCAATAAGCAATTATCATTCCATACTTGGCAGATTGCTGGGAGACTGTTCCACACGTGAAACAGTGGTATGACTTCGTTTATCTTGATTAATGTCCAATATTGTCTACTTTCAGGATAGTTTAGTCATATCAATAATACTCCTGAGTGGTGCTGCCTTTGATATAGTTCATATTAATATAGTAGACGAGAGGATGATTTAGTACCATATACTTACCAGATTCTTATTACCTGTTTGAATAGGGCTATTTCACATGGCTATTACATTACAAGGGAATGTTTGAAACCAGCTTTTACATAAACCTAAGGGAAGAGGAGTTTAATGAGATCATGTGGTTGTAAAATTTCAGTTTCTTGAAATTATGGTGATCTTGCTGGGTTTATTTAGTGAAATCATGCTTCAAAATTTGGCATATAGCTGGATACTTATTGTATATTGCTTGCTTATGTCCTGATTTTTCTAATGCAGGCTTTTGGATCATAACATGACCACTAAAGATGCCTATAAATATTTCGTGCTTAGAGCTCAAGAAATTGCGATTTCTAAAAATTGGACCCCTGTAAATTGGTATGCAATTTTTGCTTTGGTTGCTCTTAATTTTCATTGTATCATTATGCATCATTAATATTAGGAAAAAAAGAATTTCTTATTCGAAAATTAAAATGCATTATATTATTTCTAGATGAACTTTTGAGACAAAATTGTGCCAATCCTCTCTGTCATGTCCAATGGCAGGAGTTATACTTGACGGAGTTTCATTTTGCATGCAATGGTATTTCGTACTGTTTAATCGTCAGGCATTTGAACGGTTCTAATCTTCTATTTTCAGGGAGGAAACTTTCGTTTACTTTGCAAAAGGTCTGAATCCTAGGACTATAGTGCACAATTGGTACGTTCAACTGTTTGGAATCTTAGAATTATCATGTTCAAGAAACTGGCATATTCTGTCTCTCCCTCTCTCCCCTGAGCTTCTCAATGTACTGCTGTCAACAGGTTGCGTGCTGGGATTTGTCCCAAGGCTGTTGCGAATGGTTTTAGATGCATCTTTAGTAATCAAGATGTTTGGTATCTCGACCATATAGATGTCCCATGGGATCGTGCATACCGTGCCGATCCTCTTGAAGGAATAACAAATTCTTCTCAGCAAAAGCTTATCATTGGAGGAGAAGTTTGCATGTGGGATGAGATTGCCGATGCATCAAACGTCCAGCAAACAATATGGCCTCGAGCTGCTACAGCTGCAGGTATGCTTTGCACCTGTAATTGATGTCATTATCAACCAGCAATGCTTGCGAGGCTAGACTGTGCCATCAGTCAATATTTCTGTTCCTTTAATCTCTTTTCTCCTAGAACATGTAACTGACCCCATCTCCCTTTTTCCCTCCAGAGAGGTTATGGAGTAAGAACGAGACAGTATCAGGAAATATCACCTTGTCGGTGCTACCGCGCTTGAGTTACTTCAGGTGCCTCCTGAACAGGCGTGGGGTCGAGGCTGCTCCGGTCAAGAATTTCTATGCTCGAAGACCTCCCACTGGTCCTGGATCATGTTATGACCAATAAAGTTCATGTTATAATCTGTTTTAACTTTGTGCATCCTACATATCTACTGGCCTGGAATAAAATTTGTGCCATTGCAGACCTCAATCTTTTCATGTCATGCATCCTTGTTTGACATTTACTTATCTGTTTGGTTTGCTTAAAGATTTGAGCTTGTTCATGTGGAGCTTCTTGTTCACTGTCAGAAGAATGTGAATATACTTGGTTGGTACTCTCCCCTCCACTTTTTTACTGTTCTTGAGCATTTATTACCTTTGACAACTTCAGGGGCTGTTTCAGAAGTTGACACTTATTCAAAATTTGCTCATATTGATTCTTTCTAAACAACCCATTTGAGAGAACAAAAGTAAGAAATGGTTTTGAAACTCAGCCCACATATAGATTAAAACCACTATAGATTAGTTTAATGGTCACCAGGGCAAGTGAATAAGTACAATGACTTTGTTGGAATGAGTTCAAACTCTAATAAGTTTTCCAACAACTAAACGTTTGTGTCAAACAAATATGGACTCTCCTGTGACATTAGTCAAAGTGCACGTGAAGTTCACTCGAACACCCACTGTCAAAATTACATTGGAATAGTTTTGACATTATTTATTGGGTTTGCTTTATTGTTGTTGGCACATCAACATCAATGCCATGCCATAATCTTAATGTTGGCAGGACTTTTTGCTGACTAAATTTGAAAGTTGGTCTTTCCTTAGTTCCACAAGAAGTTTCCCTTTCCCACTGCACAAAGAAATTATGGTCCAATCCAAATCATAAGTTACTTGAACTTGAAGGAATCCACTAGAAAAACTCACAAGTCATTCCCCACAAAAAAGTAGGTACATTTGTTTAAACCAATCCACACGGCTCTCTTTAATCCTTTTTGAAACAGAAACTGTTTGTTTGTTTTAAATGTCGATTTTTTGTACAAATGTATTTATGGAACATGTTCTGTAAAATTCATGGATGATATCTATTGATATTAATAGATAATCTTGATGAAATATAATTAAAGGCCATGATAACTTGTTAAGCAGTTAATGTTTTATAATTAGTGAAGATTTGATTGCAAATGACTTCGTAGTTACTATCGTCTATAATTGGTTTACTTGATCTAGATATCTTATTTGCTATTTTTGTATGGTAAAATTATATACGTATGTATGTGTGTATATATATACTCCTATGGTTTCAATCTTTATGTCAATTTGATTAACACTTCTTGAACATCCCAATGGTTATTAGTTTCATTACGTTTTCTATCTTTTTTTATTAAAGCTTACTAGACATTCGTACATATATAACAAAAATGTCGCCAATAAGTTATTTGTAGATGTGATAAAAAAGCTCTATGACATGACATGCTATTTTGTATTAATGATATGAAAATCATCATATATTATAGCTGAAAACATAAATTTGAGTTAGATTTAAAGGAATTATTTTAGTTGAAAAGTAGAAAGGAAGCCAAAACCTATCTCATTCTATGTTAAATTTATGTTACTTCTCATTAACAAAAGAGAAACTTGATGAGTTCTAATCAAATGATATAGACCACAAGAAATTTCTAAAAGCATATAGACTTGGAGCGCTTTGTGTTTATACTTCTTAAAATGCTACATCTCCCATTTTTCCTCCAATATGCAATACAGTTGGGTATAAGGAAAAAAGTGCTTTGAACTGATAATTACATGTATGAAAATTCCAAACAAGAAAACCTTTGGCCTTGGCCCTACCCATTTTAATGAGCTTAAAAAGAAAAGTGGTGGTTTTGATTAATTTCTCATCATGATGGGTTGAGTCTAGTTTTCTCTTTCTAGCATGATTAGGGATGAAAATTTGTCATGCAAATGACAAAATATGTATCAATCAAATAGGATAAAGAGATAACCAAGTTGATATATGCTTTTATTTCACTTTCATTTCCCCATTTTTTCTTCCCAACCCCATCTCTTTTAATTTGATAACACCTTATTGGTCACTTGAGATGAATCTTCTTATGGTCATCAAGAAAGTGGAGACTTTCAAGTTTCAACCATAAATTAAAAGAAAATTTTCAAGTTGTGGAGAATATTATATAATAAAGATATTTATATTTTAGAATATGAATGCACAAAATACAAAGGAAATGGTTGAAGAAGTGAGTAAGAAGAACCAATGATTGAATAAAGCCAAAGACAACAAGCTCACCAAAAAAGAAAAAGATGACATGATTTAGTGGTAGTAATAGAGAGCCATAGCTTTAAATTCAAAAAGGAAATAAGAACAATTTGGTTTGCATCATCAATATGTTGCCTTGATTAATTGGATCTAGTGTTATATTTCTTTGTTGACTAAAGATATGATTTTGTCTCTAATGTATGTATTCATTTTTAATTTCTTTTTTTATTAATCTTATTCTTCAATCAAATTTTGTACGGCTAGTAAAATGATAAATTGTAGGTTAAATAACAAATTTAGTTCCTGAATTTTTCAAATTTGTGTTAAATAGGTCCTCTAAACTTTAAAAAGAGTTAAATAAATTCTTGAACTTTCAATTTTATGTTTAGTAAATTTTTTTAACTTTAAAATTGTCTCAAAAGTCCCCAAACTTTTGATTTTGTGTTTAATAAATCTCTGAGCTTTCAATTTTGTGTCTAATAGGTCATTGACATATTCAATGATTTATGAACTTATTGGACACAAAATTAAAATTTTAATGTCCTATTAGACACAAAATTCAATTTTATGTCTAATAGATTAGTTAATTTTTTTAAAAAAATTGAATATAGGAAAAAAATTGAAAATTTAGAGACTTCTTTAATATTTTTAAAGTTCATGAACCTATTAGACACAACATTGAAAGTTCATGGACCTATTGGATACAAAATTAAAAGTTCAAGAATTTATTAGATACTTTTTTAAAGTTTAAAGACTTATTAGACACAAACATGAAAGTTTAGAGACCAAACTTATAATTTACATAAATTTTAACATTTGAACTCAAGAAAGAAAAAAAAAACAAACAATGACAGTAGAATTTTAATCGAAGAAATTAGCACATACAAAGGATATATTGAAAAATGACTTATATATTAGTGGCAAAAATTATATATCTACCATTATTATAAATTGCACAAGCTTATTTCCTAGCTAAGCATTCAACAAAGAAAAATTGGTCCAAGACCATTTATGGGTGTTTAGCCCCTGACTTGAGTTGAGTTAAGTTGAGTTTTAAATTCAACTCACCATTTGGCCTATTGAGAAATTAACTCCACATAGAAAAACTCAACTCTACCGAGACTTGCTACAGTGTTAGGATATTAACTCCACCAACTTATACAGTAACGCTCTAACATATTTTATCATTGCTTCTCCAACGACCGGTGGCTACTGCCAGCAACCGACGACCACCTCCGATGACTGACGACCATCACAGGTGACCTTCTCTGACGATCTTCGGCCATATGCGTGATGGAGTTAATATTAAGAAAGCGGAAGCAATTTCGGATCTTGAGCACTCAAAGTACATCAATTTAACCAAACAAAAAACATGCTCAAAACTGGAAAAAACCAGAAAGTATGAACACATACCTTTGTTGCTCAAATTCTCCAAATTCTTTGTAAATCTTGGATCACCAACAATACTTGGACCACCACTAGAGTCTTCCCTACTATTCTCAGCCCTTGGAATGGATTGTGGGATCTTTGATTGAGAGAAATTGGGAGAAGAATGAGTAAAGATCTCAATAAAAAACTAGAGAGTTTTCTACAAAAATCTCTTGTTTTTCTAATCTCTAATCTCCATTGTGTTGCTTCTCTATTTATAGAAACTAATGAAACCTCATTAGGCTTCCCATGGAAGACAACATTTGTCTTCCCATGGAAGACAACATTTGTCTTCCCATGGAAGACAACACTTGTCTTCCCATGGAAGACAACACTTGTCTTCCCATGGAAGACAACACTAGGTTGGATATATAGGATTAGTCAAGTTTCATTTAAATCAAAATTAAATTAAAAACTTGATTAATTAATTAAACCATTTAATTAATTAATTTAATATCAAATATTAATTAAATAATTAGACCAATCCCTCTCTTTTATGACCAATCGTTTGTACATGAATCCCTATTCACGTATTAAACCGATCAAATATTTAAATCACATTTAAATATGTTCCTCTCTCTTCCTTGTGATTTTAATTCATAATTAAATTATAGTACGTTAAGTATATCGCATATAATTAACGTTTACTCCCAAAACCGAATTTGAACAATTCAAATTCTTTTCTCTCAAATTATTCCAAGGCTTAGTCTGAGCTAGTAAGGGGACCTAATGGACCTACAGATCATGAGCTCCAACGATACGAGATTAACCGGCCAAACTCTTTAGCCTAGCTAATCAACATTCGTTAACCACCGGGACACTCCACTAAAGCCCAGTGGCTGCACTCTCCTCACTGTAGATATATTTCTGTCCACTCGATATAACCATGATTAGTAAGTCGATCCTTCACAGGTCGTTCATAATTACAGCTGGGTCAAATAAACCGTTTTACCCCTGTAATTACTTCTTGTTCCTTAAGTCCCACTGATCCTCTAATGAACAATTGGTTTGTGGTCCAACCAACAAACCGAATCCCTCTCGGGCCAATGAGAGGGTGGGCCCATTGTTCAAGACCCGGAGTCAGCACTTAAGGGAACAACCTCTCTACTAATCCTTAAAGCAGGTAGGAGTGAATTCCATCTTGCATGACTATGTTCCCAACTATCTATCCGGTCTTATCCCCAAAATGGGAGGCTTATTGAGTCGGCAATCTCGGGCCACTATCACCCATGCAAATCTAAAGATAATGCCGAATAAACAGGAGTTCATAGTACGCTCAGAATTAAGATCGAGTTACCTAGGTCATCGTATGAATATAGTCAGTTAAAACAGTAAACGGAGTTATAAAGTCTAAGTGACTATTTCGCGGTCCGGTCTTATGCAAACTCATTGCATAGGACGCCCCCACTCGCATGTCTCCACATGAACGATTCAGGATCACATCGTTAGTACTATACAAAGTGGGCCGCGTCCATAGTGTCCCCAGAATAAGGTACCCAGCCTTATTCTTATACTATAGACCATTTTGGCTATTACTCGAACTTGATCCACTTTTATGTCACACATAAAGTTCAAGTATACATAATATAGCCAAGGGTTCTTAGTTCATTGGATTTGGGTTTTAGAATATACAATTCACTTTATTCAATAACACATTTACTGAATAAACCTCAATAACATATTTATAGTAAAATAGAATATACATTCAGTTTACAAAACCACGAGTTTTAGGACACAAAACCCAACAATGCGGAAGTTGACGACCACTATCGATTACCTTCTTCGACGATCGACGACAATCGTTGGCGACCATATCCGGCAATCGTCGTTCACTGCCTGTGACAATCTCCGACGACTATTGCCGGCAACAATTCTCAGCGACCGAAGACACTCCCATGGTTCAAAATAATATGAAATGCACATGTACTTAGTTGATATGACTCTCTGCTCCAACAATCTTTCTTCGAACTTACGAACTCGACCCATTGTTGGCTATTACTTATATTTTGTGAACCATAATTATGCTTTGTGAATCATGTAAATAGGTCTTTGATGACCTACTAATATTTTGTGAATATTCTACTCCTACATGACACTAATGTTGAAATATATTGTCATTTTCTTGTCATCTTGAAAAAGTAAAATGTTGGCATTCTCTTTTCCAAATATGTTTAATTTAGTACATGTGTTTAAACAAATGTAAACAAACAATATTCCTTTGCAAAAAAAAAAACTTAATGGTCAATGTGTGTTTTTTTTTTTTTTTAAAAACTCTCTTATAATGAAGACCCTATTAGTAATTGAAAATTTTCATAATAAGGTCATCATTTGTAAGTTTTAAAAAAGTTTAATGTGTGTTTAGAAAATGAAACCTTAGATTTCTATATTTTGATAGAAATTCAATTTGCGTTTAAAGAAAAAAAAAATACATGTACAATGTTTTTTTTTCCATTCATCCATTGCTATTTGTTGTTATAAAGAATGTAACATTTGATTTCTATAAATTGAAAGAAGTTCAATGTGTAATACAAATATTTGATTTTATAAATTGAAAGAAGTTTAATGTGCAGCAGAAAGAGAAAACAAAGCTACATTACCTACAGTTTGGAAGAAGTCAATTTCTAAAAAAAGAAAGATAAAGAATGATGTTTTTTTTAAAAAAAAAGACCAATGTTGAAATATATATTTTTTTTGAAGTGGATATCTGAATTCAGTGTTGGAAAGTTGGAAAAATATGTTTCTAGATGAATAATTGGAAAAAATAAAAATGAAGGAAACAAAAACAGTCAGCTAAAAATCAGTCTACTTCGAGTTACAAAAAACTTCACCAATACCCTTAACAACTCAACTCAATTCTTGACTTCAAATACAGATTTTTTGACTTAACTCAATCCAACTATGCACCTCAAACACAGACTTATGAACTCACTGACAAACTAACTTTGCCCAACTCAACTCAACTTAACTCAACTCTGCGTGCCAAACGTCCTCTTAAAAATTTTGTATTAGCATGATAAATTGAGAGTAATTGCATTTATTGGATTCAATGGGTAGAACAAGTTGTTTGCTTCAAAACATCAAATACCAATGAACTATTTGAGATCATGTGTTGTTTGAAAATTGTCTAAAAGTTGTTCCCTTTCTTTAATATAAAAATTGTTTTAAAACATAAGAGTAACATTTGGGACAAAACCAAGATCTTGAAAGTGAATAATATGAAAATAAACACATCTAGACAAATCTAAGGTTTTGACTAATATTAAAGTAGTTTCTAAGTAAAGAATTTTCAATGTGCAAGACGACTTTCTTGTAAAAAAGGTGAGCCAACCAAAATTTCAAATTTCATTAGATATACAACAAAGTAATTCATTTTTTTTAGTTCAACGATGTAGAGGTGGGAATTTAAGTATTTGACCTTTAAACTAGATGTAGAATGCCTTTATCAGTTGAGCATAACTCAAATTGACAACAAGACAACCCATTAATTAAATAACTAAAAAATACATTTTTATGAGAATATTCTATCATAAATGTAAGGATGAAATTTAAAACTACGACTCTTTATATAGAAAAATGTCTACCCATTAAATGTTTAGATTGACAAAAAAAAAAGTGTGTAATATTTAAAGAAAAATTGAAGATGATATTTGATATAAGTTTTTTTTGTCTAACTATATGTGAGAGTAGATATTTGAATCTCAAACCTCCTGATAGAGAATATTATGCTTTAACTAGTTGAGAAGTTTTCGTAGATAATATTATGTCTTAATCAGTTGAGTTATACTCAGATTTACAATACATGTAACTTAAGTCATGAATACTTAGTTAGCATTTCATTAATAGCAAATTTAATGTTTCTTAGGAATTATTTAATTGACAAAGACCATTTGGCTTAAAAGTACCCATTTTGATTTTTTAAAATAAAAATTTTAAAGGCGATTTCATTAAATAAAGTATGAGGGACAATTTCATTAACCATCTAATAGAATGTCTATGAAAATGAATTTTTAATGAGATTACACTTTTAAAAAACAAAAAATTGAAATTTGGTCTTCAAGAAACCTTTCTATAACATTGTGAAACCGCTTTTCAAATAGACCAAAACCTACTATATTGTACAAAAAAAGAAAAAAAAAGAAAAAAAAAGAAAAGAAGACCTTTTCAAGTTTGATTTCAAATAAAATTCTAACCACTCCACCTCTAAATCACCACACAACTTAACATTTAATTTAGGATTATTGTAGCATTTAAAATAATTTTAACAACTATGCTTTTTGAAAAAATTAATGTAATATGAAGTAAATTAATGTTTGAAAATTTTTAATTTAAAACCTGAAAAAAGTTTGTTATAGTATATTATAAATCAATACTAAATTGACGTGGTTTAGCTATGATGGCCAAAGTAGACATATTATTTCACTTATTTTTATATTGACATTTAATATTTAAATTTATTATAAGATAAATATTTAAAATTTTATATAATTTAAATTGAAAATTATTTTGTATAATCTAAAAGATTAGAAAAAAAAATTGCGCAAATTTTTGTTTCCATCTAAATACAAAAATAATATAAGAAAGAACATGAGGAAAATAGACGTGGAAAAGAACATATACAAAAAGAGATACAATTGGAATTTAAAAAATTGTGTTAGAGAAGATAGTATAGTTTTTACGAAAGTTTGTTTCAAGAGAAGCTATTTATATGATTATGCACACTAGAATAAATTAGAAAGTGATTTTGAATAAATTAATAAACATCGTTAAGGTTCTCCTATAATTACTTTTTAATCCTACATAAGCAAATTCCAAATGGATCCTTATTCTTATAAAATGTATCGACAATATTCCAATATATTCTTAACTCGAATTCTCTTTCAAAGTAAAATGCGATAAATATAGGTTCGAAACAAGTGTCCATCATCGCTATAATTTAATCACTTATATATATATATATATAATCTTTTGAGTAGAGGCATACTCATGTGGGTTTTTAATTTTTTTTTTCATATATAAACCAAGTTTAGGGGAAAATCCCTAAAGTACAAGCTTCTTTTTTTTTTTAACTAAATATAATGGGTGCTAATTTGCATCATAAGTAGTGTTCTTAGTGCATGTGCATTGAACAGTGTAGATTGAGGGAGAGAGAAACTTTTTGACAAATTGCTTTAACCTATTACCTAAGTGAAAAAAGAGGGTAAGTTTTGAGTGAAAGATAATCAAAGTAAAAGAGTAGGTAGATTGGCAATTTGACTTAAAAAAAGAGTTTTTATTTCATAAAAGGTGATCATTCTTTTTCTTTTTCCCAATATTTTTGAAACATGGCTAAGATTTCAAAGCAATTACAAAAAGAAAAAGTTATAAAAACCAAAAATTAAAAATTAAAGTGTCAATGAATTATTTCCAAATTTAAGTAACAAGTTGTTCATGTGATTTGTTTCTATTTTAATATATAAATTTTGAAGTAAAAAAATTTCAATGAATTAAAATTTTGTTTTAGGAAAGTGAATTAAGAAGTTGCTATGAGATTATAATCTAGCATCATTTGTTTTTATACCTATTAAATTATCAAAAGTATGTGTGAAGTTCCACACACATATATATTCATAAACTTCAATTTATTATACAAATAAAAATACTACTAATTATAAAAAAAATAAATTTATTAATATTATTTAATAGTATATTTTGGAATATCAAAGTTAAGTTTGAAGGTTACATTTAAATCATTCTCCATCTTCATCCCTAAAATAAAACAATAAATAATAAAAAAAATCATTTTGATCCTCATGTTTGCTTAAAAGGGAGACTTCTCTAATATTTTAAATTGATCTGTATGTGACTTTATTTTCACGAAGAATTTTAACACTTTTTAATACAATACAATAATCAAATGATTTTAAATTTAATTTAAGATAAATTATCAAGAGTAAACTTAATTAGTGAAGACATTCGTTTCTCTCTCATAGATTGAAATTTGAAATTTCCACCTCTACATTTGTAATGTCATATAAACAAAAAAAAAAAAAACACTTTTAATTCCTATGTCTTAACCTTATTTCAATTAATTCATATATTTTAAAAAATTTCATTATTAATATTATCTTTTGATTAAACTTTGCCAAAATTTTCTTCGATTAGTAAGAAATAACAAAAATCTAACCCAATAAATTATTTGGGATTGAACTTTAGAATGCTTGATACAAAATCCAATGGCTAATTATTAGTTGCACCCCCAAACATGATTAACAAACACTAGCTCTCATTCTACATTCCACTCAAAATTCATATAAGACTCATCAAATCCTGCATAACTTATCAAAATATTACACTATATAGCTTATTTCATTGCACTTATGAATGACTTGTATATCGAATAATCTTTGTTATTTCCCACCCATAGCAAGAACTTATGCTAATCTGAGTATAGTTCAATCGATTAATGCACATATCTGCGACTAAGAGGTTAGAGGTTCAAATTTTCCATCCTACCTGTTGTTGAACTCACAAAAAAAAAAGACTTGTTCAAACGGTACTAATTAAAATTAGAATTAACAATAAGGTTTAAAATTACAATTTAATAATAATAATAAAATGTAACTACATGATTTTTTTTTTTAATAAAAAAGTTTATAACTATAGGAATGGTGATTGTAAATAAGTTGTTTTGTTAAATGACCATAAGTAGTATATATTACAATTATGGCTAAGTGATGATTTTAAGGGTGTTGACAATTTTTGTCAAATATGAATACCCTCCACCCAAAACCCTCTAACAAATTTCTATTTATAGAAAACTATACAACAAACATTTCTAGCTCACTTTAATGTAAGACTGAGGATTTGAAATAAGAATTTGATACCTAGTGGTCTTAGCATTCACTTGCGATTTAGAAGCGTCATCTGAGTTCTTAATTTGAATTATTTATGAGAGTGAAAATTGTCTTTACAAACCAACATGAGTTTTCTTAGAGATTAATAAGATTGCTTGGTAGTAACTGTATCAATTATTTTAAGTCTTTCTTAACCATGTTTGTATAGTCTCAGAGTTCCTACCATTTAGATGTAATGTTGGTTCATTCTTGTACCCTTTTGTACTAGTGTCACATGGAACTGGAAAACATTACTTTAAACAGTAACCAATAGATCATACAGAGCCAAAAAAAAAAAAAAAAAGAAAAAGAAAAAGAAAAAAGAACAAAGAACAAAGAAAATGTAAATCAATAAGTTAAGTCTCATTTGATAACTTTTTTTTTTTCTATTTTAAAAAATTATGCTTGCTTCCTACTAATTTTTTGGTAAGCTTTTCACCTTGCTTAAAAACACATTTAAATTCTAAGCCAAATTTCAAAAACAAAATCAAGTTTTCAAAAACTACTTTTTTTAAGTTTTCAAAATTTGACTTGGATTTTTAAACCGTTTTTAGAAAGTAAGTGATAAAATATGAAAACTATATGCGGAAGTAGTGTTTACAAAATTAATATTAAAAAATAGAAAACCAAAAATAAAATGGTTATCAAACATGACCTTAATGTCTTATAACCTATTAAACACAAAATTTATAGTTTTGTTAATTTTTTAAAATATTGTATATGACAGTTCTATTGTACGAGATTCATTAATTTTAAAAAGTGTTAGAATATGACAATGAACTGTTAAACACAAAATTGAAAGTTTAGGAACCTATTAAATATAAAGTTCAAAGATTTATTAGATATTTAAAAAAAAAATGATTAAACACGAACATAAAAGGTTAGAAACTAAATATGTAATTTAACCTAAAATATATGAAAGTGTTGACCATTTTTTAAATTGAGGATGTTAATAAAGACATGATACTAATTTCTCACAAAAAAAAGTCCACCAATTGCACCCACATCATCCAACCCAAAGGGCCAAAGACATTGAAATCTTGTTTAATACTTTACTCTCTCTCTCTCTCTCTCTAAAATAGATTACCAGTGCCCCCTTCTTTCCTCTTCACAATCAGTCTCTCTCTAATTCTCTCTCAGATTACACTGCTTCCCTTCTCTGCTCTCACTACTCTCTTTCACTCTCACTCACTCACTCCACTTCTCCTCTTCTATGTGATTTTGTAAGTTTCAAAGCTAAACTCTTCATCCCTTCTCTCTCTCTTTTTAATTTCATTGCAAACCCTAGAAATCAAGCACTGTAAATTGCTTTCCCTTTTTCCAAGTCGTCGCTCTGATCTTTCTTTTGTAGATTTCGAGGAGTTATATGGTCAGAGTTTGAGATTTGTTGTTTCTTTGCTGTTCTTTAATCCTTGCAATTTGGTTTCTGGGTTTTTATTTAAAATTTTTTTTTTTTTATTTCATCTGGGAACTATGAGATAAATTGTGGGCATTCCTTAATTTAGTTCTTTTGAGGGTTTTTCTTTTACTCTGATTTGTTTCTGCCCTTTTGTTGATGTTATTGATGTTGATCTGATGTGGGTCTGACTGTTTGATATCTCTTAATATGATTTCAGCCCAATATGTTCATTCTTCTGTCCGGGTGAAAAAGTTAATTAGGGTTTCCATACTTCTTGGGCCTCTTTGAGATATTGTCTGCGGATTTTGGCGCGGGCATGGTGGGCTCTGAGGAGGACTCTGGTACTCCTGGGTCCGCGGTGCAGCTTTCTGGTGGCAGTCGGAAACTGTTCTGGCGCTCGGCCTCATGGTCTGCATCACGTTCCTCCCTTCACCATCCCGAAGTGAACAAAGATGGTGGCGACCCCAATGGGAATCTTGGTGATAGTAATGGACCAAGCCGGATTTTCCCCGCTCCATTAACTCCAAGATCACAGCAGCATTGCAAAGCAAGGTCGTGTTTGCCTCCTTTACAGCCTTTGTCGATAGCCCGGCGAAGCTTGGATGAATGGCCAAAGGCGGGGTCGGACGATATAGGGGAGTGGCCGCAACCTCCTACTCCAAGTGGCAGAGGAAATGGTGATAGGTTGAAACTTGATTTGTCGACAATTCAGAGAAACCCGGATAAGAATTGTGGGCTTGTGAAGAGGGATAAGATTGCTTTTTTTGACAAAGAGTGTTCAAAAGTGGCAGAACACGTATATCTTGGTGGAGATGCGGTTGCTCGAGATAGGGATATACTTAAACAGAATGGAATTACTCATGTGTTGAATTGTGTAGGTTTTGTTTGCCCGGAGTACTTCAAAGATGATTTCGTGTACAGAACTTTGTGGTTGCAGGATAGCCCATCTGAGGATATTACCAGTATTCTTTATGATGTTTTTGACTACTTTGAAGATGTTAGAGAGCAAAGTGGAAGGGTTTTTGTTCATTGTTGCCAGGGAGTTTCTCGGTCAACGTCGTTGGTGATTGCCTATCTGATGTGGAGAGAAGGGCAGAGTTTTGATGATGCATTTCAATATGTGAAGGCAGCAAGAGGTATTGCTGACCCGAATATGGGTTTTGCTTGCCAGTTATTACAGTGCCAAAAGAGGGTCCATGCTTTCCCTCTTAGCCCAAGTTCACTGTTGAGGATGTATAGAGTTGCCCCACACTCACCATATGATCCTTTGCATCTGGTCCCCAAAATGTTGAATGATCCTTCATCCTCTGCTCTGGATTCTAGAGGTGCATTTATCGTTCATATACCATCTGCCATATTTGTTTGGATTGGTAAGAACTGTGAAGCAATCATGGAAAGGGATTCGAGGGGAGCTGTTGTACAGATTGTTCGGTATGAGAGAGTGCAAGGGCCTATATATGTAATTAAGGAAGGGGAAGAACCAACAAACTTTTGGGATTCTTTTGCAAACCTGTTACCTTTAATGGATAAATCCAACAGTAAAATCAATCTTGGGGAATTAAAAGGTAAACCTTATCCAGGCGAGAGGAAAGTTGATTCCTATGATGTGGATTTTGAAATTTTCCAGAAGGCTATTACTGGTGGTTTTGTTCCTCCATTTCCTTCATCTGAGAACGAGCATGAAACCCATCTTCCTGTTAGACAAAGCGGTTGGAGTATGCTTAGGCGTAAGTTTGCCTCTGGGAATATGAAAGAGTTTGTATCAGCTCCTCGAATATCTCTCTCTAGAGTCTATTCAGACTCGTTGATGATGGTGCATTTTTCTGCAAAATCTTCATCGCCTTCGGCATTTTCTTTGTCTTCATCATCTTCTTCACCTATTTATCTTTCTCCAGACTCCCTCTCTTCTGATTCAAGTTCAAGTTCAAGTTCAAGTTCCAAGTATTTTTCAGAATCCTCTTTAGATTCTCCTTCTGCATCTTCACCTTCAGTTCCAGTTTCTTCATCTCTGTCTAGTTTTTCTAACATGTCTCTTGTCTCATCCAATCGTTCCTTAGAATCTGTGCCCAATGGTCCAGAAACTCGTGATGCAGTCCCTTTGGAATCAAGTTCTCATTCATTCTCATTCCCATCCAAAAAGTTCTCACCTTCTCTTGCAGAACGCCGAGGTAGTGCAAAATCTCTGACATTGCCTACAATGCCTAGTAAAATCAGAGCTACAAATAGTGCCTCAAGGTTTCTTGCCACTCAAGAAGATGGTAAGAGGAAAAACAAGATTTCTTGCTCTCTTAATGTATCAATTAATATGAAAAATGGCTCAGAACCTATGGATGGGGTTGTAAATGAACAGACAAGTTCCACTGAGAATTTCAAGAATATTGAAAATGGAATGGATGTAAGGGTAGGCAGTGTAGCCTCGTGTCAGCAGGAAACTAAAGTTGATGGACAATCTACTTCATGGAAAAGCTATCCCAAACTTTTTGAAGAAGGCATGGTATCCACTCTGTCAAATGGGAAGCAAGATGGCGAGTTTGTCCAACCTATGGTATACTGTTGGCCGGAGTTAGAAAAGATTGCAGCTTTTGACACAAGTTACCTCAATTCTCAAGCTGCTATAGTGATTTTCTCTCCAAGTAGGTATTTAGGCAAGAAGGATGACATGATGCTGTATATTTGGGTAGGAAGTTCTTTTGACCATGATTTATCACAGGTTCAAGTAAAGAGGGATAAAGACTTGGTTGATTTAGAAAAGATAGACTGGGTTAAAGTTGGTCAATATGTAGTTACTGAAATAGGTCTGCCAGAACATACAGAAATTAAGGTACTTCGGACCTTATTTTTTTTGTTTTACTTTGATGCCTTGGATTACTGATTCTTTTTTAATTTCTGCTGTTAATCTAGGAAGGAGGAAAAACAATATTGTTTTATTGCCCTAAATCTTAAAATGCCAAAACTTTATGGGTGTGGTGCATGTGTGTTGTTTCCTGCTCAATTAGACTTTTCCCAACTGAAGGTTTTTAATTCCGTTTTTTGCTGGAAATAATATTTTTTTTTCTAACATGGAGTTACCTTATCCAATTGAATCCAATAAAAAAAAAAAAGGTATGGAATGAGAGACTCATAATGAAAATAGTAAGGATCATCTACTGCTGTAATTCTATTCATTGATTGTTTTTCTCCTAATTCATCCACAATATCTTTGTCTATAATTCTTTAAAATATATTCTTCATGGAATTAGAAATGCTCTGGAGTTGTGCAATGCACCCTCTAAATATAGTAGTGACAATGGGTTGTTCTTAGTAGCTTAATTTTTTCCACATGTTATAGATCTATGCCTTTGTTCTTTGTGACTCATTTCTCCATTATATAATGTATGTTTTGATCTTCCCTACAAACTTCTTGTGAAAACAGATCGTCAAAGAAGGTGAAGAAACAGAGGAATTTCTTGCACGATTGAGTCTGTTGTAGCCCTGCTGCTCATAGACATTTACTTAATCTGGTAACGAAGATTATTCGATTGTGGAGCTGGCTTAGCAAGCCATGCAACTTAGTCATCAAGATGAACTCCCCTTACGAAAATTAGTGAGGTAAGCATGCTGGACATTGTTTGACTATATTGATTCTCTGCTGCTGCAATCCTAGCCTTGTCCTTACTTTTCTTCTTTTACTGCTTTGTTTTTTCTATATTTTTGAATTGCTTTCTATTGGGTCAAGCCATGCACTTTAATGATGGGACAATTCCTTGTTAATTTTTGGAGGGTTGGTCTGATTAATGATGAATTAATCATGTCGTCTGTTGACAAGGTCACATGTCTGTCTATCTGATGATTAATGGTTTTCTCGACCAGTGAAGCACGCTGTTCCTTCTTTCCAAGTGTTTTAATGTTGGTGGAAGTTGAAAATCTGAATTTAAGCTTTTACATCTATTTTCCAACTGGCTGTGGCGAAACAAAAATGTTTACTAATCCTGCCAGGCCTTTGCTAGTTTAGTCGGACACAATCTGTCTTGGCTCTGTATTGTCATGTTTATCCGTCGACATTACAAAAGAGGGCAACAAAAAACAAGAACAAACCCACAAAAGGGCCTCCACAAACACGGTAGAAAAGTTGACATTGACGAGAGGGGACTCCATAGTGTTGGTAATAAAAAATTAAGGGAAGATCTTTCACACAAGAACCATCAGAATACGGAAGGGCCACCAGAAAAACTATACAAAAGTTACCAGAAGGGGAAATCTCAAATTGTTGGTAATAGAAAATGAGGGAAAGTCTTCGAAATAAGAAGTCATATAGCAAATCTTTTCCTCTATCCTAAATCATACTAGAGTCTCCCTAGCCACATATGCCAACAAGTAGCGAAGAATTTGGTCACCTATCTAGAATAAATATCTAAATCTTAAAAGCTTTCTAATAACCAAATGTTATAAGGTATCTTCTAGGGAGCCAACTTGAACATAGCTTAAATGGTTAAGGTGTATACTTTCGACTAAAAGATCAGAGTTTTGAATCCCTACCTTCGCATGTTACTAAAGAAAAAAGTAACTTCCGGAGAGATTAGTTGAGATGCAGTAAATTGGCATGAATAGTCAGGTATTAAAAAAAAAAAGGAAAGTAAAGAACAGAACCTCTTTTCTATACTGCTAAGGGTGTGTGGCCAAAAACTCCTCCACAGCCTTTGTCTAGTATTTTTCTTTATATTATTATTCATTACCAGACAAGCTTAAAGTTTTGGAGTAAATTATAAATACTCCCAAATTGCATGTTCATGTGTCCTGCTTTCATTGGATTGGTAAAATTGTGTTTGCTGAATGTCTAAGGGTAATCAGAGAGGAAGTTTGGCTTGCAGTTGAATTAGATCATCCTATTTTTTCAGCCTTTTTAACTCCATGAAAAGCTGAGTTCTGATTGTTTTTTCCACATTGGTTGCTGTGTTTGCAGGAGACGCTTGAAAATCCAAGTCGTTTATAGCAAGTCTTAACAAGTTGTACAGAGCTGTAACACCCCCACCACGTAATTCAAATTTGATCTTGTAAACGATTTGCTGGAAGGCCCTTGCCTAACATATGTTATTGACTTTTGGCTTCTTAATAGGATCAATCTTTCTTTAACTCCTCTTGGGTTCCATTTCTTTTTTCAAGTAGAGAGGATCTTCACAACCTGAAAGCTATGCGAAAAAAAAAAAAAATGATGTCCATGAGTGGCAGAATCAAATCCCGACATTCAGGTACCGAGGAAGGATCACATCACATTCTATGTATTTCCAAGAATGAAACACAGCATGCCAATCTGAACACACTCAATTGGTTAATGTATATACCCTCCATCAGAGGTTAAATATTCAAATCCTTTCACTCCACACAAGAATGAAACACGATATAAGTTGTAGCATTTATAGTTGTCTTTTATCTTTTGATATGAACAGAACTCAATGATTTCTCCAGCAAGAGCTGGTGGGTTGCTAGAAAAATCTTGTGCCATTGTAGAAAACTTTCAGGAAACACTCATCATTCATTACAAATTCTAGTCAAACCAGAATACTATGAAAAGGGGGCCCAAGTCTCCAGCCTGCAATAATTCTCAAGTTTACTAAACATTGAATTCTAAAACTTGGACAAATCACTTTGATATAAATGTAATAATAAATAATGTCTCCTACTCCACCACCACAGGTTGGCTTTTGGAAATTTGTGGTCAGCTTTGCTTTGGTGGCGCATTTATCAGCAAATTGACGCTTACATCTTTATCCTTTGGTTGGTGTAATGATTTTTTTACAGATTAAAATACCATTTTGATTCCTATACTTTGAGTTTCATTTTATTTTAGTCTCTGTATTTTCAAATGTTCAATTTTAATCCATGTACTTTTAATAAAGCTTAAAATTACTCCCTACCGTTAGTTTGAAGTTATTTTTTTTTCAAAATAGGTTAAATAATTATAATAATTTTCATGCATGAAAATACATATGTGAACATAGTTTCAAAAATTTATAGAATGAAGGCGGATATAGACTAAATTTTTTAAGAAAAGCTAAAAATAGGGACCAATTTAAGCTTTATTGAAAGTACATGGACTAAAATTAGACATTTGAAAGTATACGGACTAAAATAGAATGAAACTCAAAATAAGGGACCAAAATGGTATTTTAACCTCTCTCTCTCTCTCTCTCTCTCTCTCTCTCTCTCTCTCTCTCTCTCTCTCTCTCTCTCTCTCTCTCTCTCTCTCTCTCTCTCTCTCTCTCAATCTTCTAACCAAATCACTTATTTTGATTATATGATTCCAAAGTGGGGACTGGGAATTTGCTCTTCCCTATTCCTATATTTTAAAATTAGTTAAAATACAAATTTAGTCTTCATAATTTTGATAAAGTTAGAATTTTGTCCCTATAATTTTTTTTTGAGATAAATTCGATACAAAATGAAAAGAAAAACAAAATAAACTGAGGCGCTAAATAGCCTTTTAGATAGCATCAATGTCATTTTGTATGACTAAATGAGCCACACAGGGGCTTCTTCAATCCAAAAAGTCGTCATATTCATAGATCTGGCATGGTTAGCAAGGATATGAGCAACACCATTCGCATCTTGAGGAATGTATCGAATGTCTTGGATTCCATGTTTGGTGAGGAGCTATTGGATATCACAAATCACTAGTTCAATTTCGTTTTGGTAGTGTTTATTTCCTGAAATAAATAATAGGTAAAAGTCCCATGTCTACTGCCAATTTAATGTCGTGATGTAGTGCAAGTGCCTCAGAATGGTGTACAGAGATTTGAAGATTCATATAAGCTTCCATAGTTGCCATAACTTTGCCATTGTGGTTGCAGATGATGGCCCCCATTCCTACATCGTTGAGGAGTTTGGCGTCCTTATGGTTTGATAAAATCTCAGAAACAGTAACCTAAAGGTTTAGAGACTGAACTTGTGGGGTCTGAGAATTTGAACATCTCAGATCTCAAGAAGAGTAGATACCAATTACTGCTGAGCTATGCTTACGTTGTTATTTAATCTTTTAATACACATATATTCATTGAAAATATTTAATGTGTGTTAGTTACACAAGTGTAGAAATGTGAAAAGGTTCAAAGCAATTAGTTTTCATTACTTAAATACCAACCATTTTCCTACACTTGTCCATTAATGGTTGATAACAATTGTTTTTTTTTTTCTTTTTCTAATTGGAGGAAGACATTTTCTGAACTCTGACAAATCTCTCCAATTTTCTTTTCTCATTTAAACAATATCATTTTTTTTTTCTTTTCTCATGCTTTCGCTATGAGCTTGGTAAGCCAATTCATGCACTCGTTAAAAGCGATTCACTTTAAAGTTACCTATAGAATTTTGAGATATCTTAAGGAAACTCGATCTAGAATAAAGGTATATTATTTAAAAGGGCACAACCACCTACAGATTGAAGTTTATATTGATGTTGATTGGGCAAGAAGTACAATAGATAGAAGATCTACATCCAAATATTGTTCCTTTGTTGAAAATAATTTAGTCATTCGGTGAAGCAAAATATAAAATGTAGTGGCTAGAAGTTGCATCGAAGCAGAATTTAGAGCCTTAGCCCATGATATTTATGAAGGTATATGGATAAAAATGTTGCTTGAAAATTGAAAGTTTTTTAAGCGACACCTACAAAGATTTACTGCAACAATCAGGTTGTAATCTCCATAGACATAATCTAGTTCAACAAGATTGGACAAAGCATATTTAAGTCGACAAACACTTCATAAAGGAAAAAATTGACACCGATGTAAATATGTATTTTTCTTATCTCCCAACAATAGAGGAGACTGCTAATGTGTTGATTAAAGAAATACCAAAGTTAAAATTCAATAAAATGATTGATAAGCTGACAATGGAATATATCTTTAAACCAACTTAAGGGGAAGTACTGGTTTATTATTAGTAAATATTAGTTGTAAATATTTAGATTAGTTAATATTTTATTTTTATTCTGATTTTTCTTTCCTTCCTTATATTGGGTCTCTATCATATATAAAAGGTTTATGTATTTTCTTACTTTTAATTAATTGAAATACAAAAATATTCTATTCCATCTATTTTTATTTTTTTAAAAAAACTCCAATTATCTTTTTAGAAATATATTCGAACAAAACTCAGTCTATTTTGAAAAAGTTTATTGGTTAAAATATCAATTTGGTCATTGTTCTTTGGGTTTCATTCCATTTTAGTTTATGTATTTTCAAATGTCTAAATTTAGTCTTTATATTCTCAATAAGCTTAAAATTAGTCTCTATCGTTAGTTTGAAGTTAATTTTGATCGAAATTGGTTAAATAATAATAATAATCTTCATGCAAGAAAAGACACAATGCAACATATTTCCAAAATTTATTGAGTGGAGGCTAATAGAGACTCATTTTTTTTTTAGAAAAGTTAACAATAAATTAGCATTAGAGACCAATTTTAAGCGTTATTGAAAGTATATAAGGACCAAATTTAGACATTTGAAAGTATAGAGAGTAAAACGAAATGAAAGTCGAAGTATAGAGACCAAAAGTATTTTAATATACCAAATTTATTCAATGTGATGTGGCTCTCCTGCCACATAATAGTCATCTTAATAAGAGAGAGAGATTTGAAATACAATTTTCAAGATCCCATTTGATAACCATTAATTTTTGGTTTTTGGTTTTTGAAAATTGTGCTTATTTTCTCACAATTTTTTTACTATGATTTTCATCTTCTTTACAATAGTTTCCATATTTCTTAAGGAAACATTTGAGTTTTTAGCTAAATTTCAAAACTAAAACAAGTTTTTGAAAACAATTTTTTTTTAGTTTTCAAAACTTAGCTTGATTCTTGAAAACATATGGAAAAAGTAGATAAGAAAACATGAAAATTCATATGTGAAAGTAGTATTTATCGGCTTGATTTTTAAAAATAAAAAATAAAAAACTAAATAATTATCAAACGGGGCATAAATTTTCTCGACATATTACTTTTTTCAAGCATCTTAGGTTAGCTAGACAAGCCATCAACATGAATGGATTTAAAAAGAAAAAGAAATACAAACAGTCACATACCTTTTTTTTTTGTTGTTGCTTCCCTATCTACGTCTAATCAAATTATCTTCGTTGAAATCGAAGCGTAAAACAAAGAAACAAAACAGTACTTTAGTTCAAAAAGGGCACAACTTGGGTGCAGCCTGGGCTGCACCCAAGTGTGGTGTTGCCCACCTTAAAACCACAGGATTTTCAAAAAAAAAAAAAAAAAAAAAAAACCAAAAATTGAATTTGTGTAGTTGTAAAGTGAGAATGAAAAACGCCAACACCACAAACGAAAAACCATGTCTACCAATACTCAAACTCAAACTCAAACCCAAAGCCAACGCCAAAGCAAGGTGAATATGAGTTTAAACCTTGTGATAGACAAAAAAGGGAAGAGAATTCTATACGGCGAAGCCGAAAAGGACTTCATCGACTTCCTCTTCACCATACTCTCTCTCCCTCTCGCAACTCTCGTTAATCTCCTCTCCACCGAAGCCATGGTTTGGTTGCTCGGAAGTCTCTACCGCAGCGCCGAAACCATGAACGTCTTATATCTTGACAGGTCAAGAGGAAGCCTTACAGCTTCAAGCACCTAAACCCCAACTCGAAAGCCTGTTGCCAATCCAATCTTCTTCACTTCCAAAGACCTACTACACATGTGATAATAGTGCCGACTGTCGTTATAGCTTTTCTTCTACGTATTGTACAGCATGTCCCAAATGCGGCAAATCCATGACCTTCCCTGCAACTTATGTCGACGAAGCTGGTGATGAGGGAGCTGGTTATTTGAGTGGGGAAGTTTTTACGTACATGGTGATGGATGATCTTACTGTCAAACCCATGTTCTGCTCTTCCATGTTCATTATTTCGGTGTTGAGTCAGTTGAATGTGGAGGACGTTGGGCAGATTGAGGAGGAGCTTGTTTATTTGGACATCAATGAGGTGTATATGGTGAGGTACTTTCACTTAAATAACCATTCTGTTTTTAGTTTTCTGTTTTTGAAAATTCTCACTTTCTTTGGTATGTTTTTCACCATTCTTACAAACATGAATTTCTAGCCAAATTTCAAAAAACAAAACGAGTTATTTAAAACAACTTTTTTTTTTTAGTTTTTTAAATTTGGTTTAGATTTTAAAAATGCTTCTAAAAAAGTAGATAACAAAGTAAAAAAATTGGTGGAATTTAAAATTTCAAAATCAGAAAACAAAAAATGAAATAGTTATTCGTAGGAGCCTAGCTTTTGATTAGGTTTTTTTATTTGTTTGGTTGTTGTGGAGAGTTGTGGGTTTTGCTCTTTTATTTTATTTTATTTATTTATTTTTTTATTGTAGTGTGCGAAGTTGCTAAAGGCTTCTCTCGACTCTTCCACTGTCCTTAACGATGTGTTTCTTCACAAGATCGACTTCCTTCTCAGCAACACATAATACAGGTATATTCTCAGATATTAATGTATGGGCTTTTTTTTTTGTGACTTTACTTTTAAAAGGTATATTGGTATCCTTTATCCTCAAAATGTCTAATTTACATATTATACTTTTGAAAAGTGATAGGATTTTGATATCTTTGTTTTAATAATAAGTAAGGATGAAAATATTGATGTGGATACCGATATCGACATTTCAATTTTATGGATATATCGATAAAATATCGGTATCGATAGATATTTCTGTAAATCATAAAATTTAAATAAATAATTTAAGTTGTTTTTACTCCCAAACTAAATTATAGATCCCATATTTTGCAATTTGAAAACATGCCTTAGCACCAAAATAGACCAATAACTTTTGGTCAAGCAAAACAAAAATACAAAACTTACTTACTTAACCAAAATTTTGTTTTTATCCAAAGAAAACTATGGTTACTCCAACTTAAAAGAAAAAAATAATAAAAGGCATAAAAAAGTAAAATTAGCAAATAACAAACAAATATCAAAGTGGAGATATTCCAATAATGAACAAACTTAATAACAAACATAAAAAAAATTTAAACTAGCAATCAATTTTATAAAAAGAGAAGTCAGACAAAACTAGGTGGTTACAATGTTTACACAAATTTACCAAATAACATATTAACTAATTTAACTGACTCGACATAACACCATTATTATCATTATCATTACCAATAATTTTTCGCTCTCTCCTAAGAAAGACATATGTAAGAACCATATTTGACTGCAGAGAGGCCTTTAGTAATTCCACACCCTGCAAAAATAACATGTTCATTCATTACGTTTTGTTTCTCGAATAAGTTTTAAAAGTGGTCATTTGGCAATGTTCTCATTTCTCGTTTCTTGTTTTCAGTTTTTGAGAAATAAAAGAAATTGGTAACTATTTATGTTTCTTATTTTTAATTTTTTAAAAAAATTAAAAAAAAGGTGTAGAAATTTTGAAAACAACAAAATCAGATTTTATTGTATATTGTTTATGTTTCCATTTTTTTTCTCTAAAACATAAATAAAAACAATATTGTATCATTTGTTATTTCTAAGATGCATAATAAATATCTAAAAATAAGTATAACATAAAGATTTTGGATATTTAATTTTAAAAACTAATTTTCATTGAGAGTTTTATATTTTTAGTTTCAAATTTTAGAGAACTAGAAACAAGAAATTGTTACGAAAGATGTTTATGTTTTTTTTTTCAATGGAAAAAAAGACAAGAAACAAAAAATAATTACCAAACATAGTTTTTTATTATATATATATATATATATATATATATATATAAAGAGAAACAAGAAACAGAAAACAAAAACAAGAAATAATAAATATTACCAAACGAGCCCTTGATTGTGTACACAATCTCGTGAACGTTTTCTTAAAAAATGAGAAATTAGAAAGAGAAATAGTTATCAATTCCCTACTTTTCTCAAAAAATTGCAAACAAGAAACGAAAAACCAGAAAGAAGAAACATAGGTTCCGTTTGATAACGTTCTCATTTTCCATTTACCATTTTCCATTTCTTATTTCTTGTTTTTTAAGAACTAAAAATAGAAACATATTTGGTAACTATTTTTGTTTTTTTTTTCTTCATAATAAAAAATAGAAACAAAAATATGTTTGATAACTATTTCTTGTTTTTTATTTCTTATTTTTTAGTTGAAATAATATGTAGTTCATATAATATAATAAAATGTATAACATGTATTAAAAAAATATATAAAACAATTATAAAAATGGATTAAGACTAAACTCTAAACTTTATTTTTATTTTTTTTCTTAAAAAATGCATGTATTTCTCATTAGCCAATCACACACAAATAAAATCTGAAAAGAAATGAAATATTTTTTTCTTTGACAATTAATGGTAAACAAGAAATATCTTATTAATTAATTTATTTAATAAAAAGAAATTAAAACCCTACCATAAATTGAGAGAAAATAATAGAGATTTAAATAGAGAATAATAACTAAATGCTTGTTAATGAAAAGAAAAAAAAAGAAAATGAAAAAAATGAAAAAAAAGAAAAGAGAAGAGAACAGAAAAAGCAATGAAATGAAAAGGAAAAAGAGAAAAAAATAGGAAAATGATAAGGAAGTATTAAAAGAAAAAAAATTATGGAAGAAAGAGAAAGGCGAGAGAGAGAGAAAGAGGAGATCAGATGGGTGTAGAAAGGAGAAATATTCGAGGAGGCCGGTAGTTTTGCACCATCAGATATATGAGAGTGAAACTGTAAGAGTACCTCACTTGTGTATCCAATGGCTATGGGGGGTAGATAAATTTTAAGATTTAAATCTGACGATTTTAAAGAGACAGCCTCATGAAATAATTTGTCATAGAAATGAGGGAGAAAGAAATATTGAGTACATGCGTGGAAATTGAAAAATAGAAAATAGAAACAAAAATTTGAGAAACTACTCTCTCAAATTTTGCCTATTTTTTAGAAACGTTTTCGAAAATTTAAAAACAAGAAATATGATGGTTAATCAAACATGTATTTTTTTTAAAAAAATGAGAAACGAGAACGTTATCAAACAATCTCAAAATAACCAACCAAGTGAAATTTTGTAGATATATAAATTACCTCATCGACATTCAAAGTGATGACTTTCTCCTCCAAAGATTCCACATCCTTGATATTGAACTTCTTGAAAAGAGTTGTAATGGAGAAGTCAGAAATGTGCTTCACAGTTAGGTCATCCATCACAATGTAAGTTGCCAAACCCTTCACAAATCCGGGAATTGAAGCTAAAGAGGTCTCAATAATACGAGGCAAAAGCTTGGTCGAACAATTGAATGAGACTTTCGGATTCAAGAGTGTGTCTTTGCTTTGGCTTGGCTGAAAATATGTCTCACTTAACGTTTCTACACTCTCGTACAGATTTCCCAAGCAACCCACCATTTGTTCCTTTTCCAAGAGCCTAATTACGGCCCCAAGTGGGAGAGAAAGTAGATTGAAAAGAAAATCGATGAAATCTTTGTCTGCTTCGCCATAAAGAACACGTTGTGTTTCTGAGTCTATCAAAAGCTTCAATCTCACATTGGTTTGTTGTGTCATTTTTATGCCAACTTTGAAGCTACTGCCCGCAAGCTTTTCTTTAATTCACATCGAGTATAGCAATAAAGGTATTAAAATGCATCATCATAGACATTGTTTCTCTATGTTCGGTTGACAAATTTGAAGTTTAAAATTCTATTTTGATCTATGGACTAAGAGAGTGTTCATTTTAGATTTATTCTATTTTGATACCGAACTTTCACAATAATAATCTTTATTTTAGTCTCTGTAATTTAAGAAGATTTACTATTTCTATCTTTATCTTTGTTTTGCTTTCAACAAATGAACAACAGGACTACTATTCAAGTATATTAACATGCTCACATGGCCATATATTGTATTGGAGAGCTATATAAGTTTATTAAAATGAGTATATGTTGAGTGAGCGCATATTAGGTGACATGAAAAAAAAAATCCTTAATAAAGTCTTGGGATAAACAATAGGCATTTTGAAAGGTAAGACCAAAATTGTTCATTTTTTAAAAGGTTAAATTACAAAGTTTAGTCTCCGAACTTTTAAGTTTGTGTCTATTTGATCTTTAAATTTTAAAAAGTATCTAATAGATTCTTTAACTTTCAATTTTGTATCTAATAGGCCACTGGACTTTAAAAATGTCTAATAGCTAGGTTCCTGAACTTTTAATTTTGTGTCTAATTGGTCAATGACATATTCAAAATTTTAAAAAATTAATTGGTCTATTAGATATAAAATTAAAATTTATGTTTAATTGAACCCTAAACATTCAATTTTGTGTCTAGTAGGTATGCACATTTTAAAAAACATAAATAGGTCAATGATCTATTAAACACAAAATTAAAAATTTAAGGACTTATTGGACACAAAATTCAAAGTTTAAAGACTTATTAGACACTTTTTAAAGTTCAGTGATCAAATAGACACAAACTTGAAAGTTTAGAGACTAAACTTGTAATTTAACATTTTTAAGAAGTTCAATGATGGCTAAAATAGACGCGTTAAGAGTTCACAATCCAAAATGAAACAAAAATGAAAGCTCAAAAACCAAAAAGGGTTTTGATCCTAAAATTAACTTCAAAGATCATAATTTGGGTCTTTTTTTTGAGAGTTCAACATGTGGAGAGGAGAAATTTGAACATTTGACCTCTTGGTCGAGTATATATGTCTTAACCAGTTGAACTATGTTCAGATTGACAATAAGGAGGCTTAGAATTTACATGGTAATAAAGATAATTAAAAAAACATATCCCACAATAATTCAAGATCTAAAGAATTCTACCTTAATCTGGATGATAAAGTATAATTAGATATTAATATTAGAAGAGAGAAAGAATATAAGAAAGAAGAGAGACTGAAAGCAACTTACCTTAGAGTTAAGAGTTACCAACAGCAACAGAAAATTGAGAGGATGAGATGAGAAGAGATTTAAATTCAAGAGAACTCAGAGAAAGAAGATGATGAGAGGGTGAGATCAAGACAGGGAGACAAAACCACAACAACAAAGAAAGGAGGGAGAAATTATTGAGAGAGAGGCCACCTCATTGTGGCTCTCCCCCAGTATTCCACCACGTGTCCTTTTGTTTTTGTTTTTTAATTTCTTATAATATATCATATTTTCTCCATTGTTATTTTTTTTTAATTTTAAATCTTTTGAAAATTTCCTTTTTTTTTTTTTTTTGTCTTTTTCTTTTTTTAATATTTCTCTCACATTTTTTTTTTTAATCTAGCTGATTTGAACTAATTTCATTCTCTTTTCTCATTTTTCAAATTGGTTTTAACATGTTGATCTTTTTTTTTTTCAAATTGATAATAACATTAATTTAACATCTCTTCTACCTTTTCAAATTTAATGATCAAATCAAATTCATAGACTTTTATTTTTATTTTTTTAATTTTTATAGTAAATGTCATGTTCTAGCCCATTGCAATGTTTGATTTTGTTTAAAAATCACCAAAACAATTTATTAAATTAGATAAAATATTTTTGGTAAATGAAGATTTTATTTAATAAATTTAGAAGTGATAAAAGAATTTGAAAAAAAAAAACTGGAAAAGAGTCTATTTTGAGAGAATTCAATCACAAAAGAAAGAAAAAACTTACCATTTTTCTCCTTCTTCCGTTCTCTGAAAAGGTTGTCATGAAGATTTGTTTGATTTGATCACTAAATTTGAAAATGTATAAGATATGTGAAATAAACGTTGACATCAATTTGAAAAAAAAATCAACACAACATTAAAATCAATTTGAAAAATGAAACAATAGAGAAACATTAAAAAACATAAAATTAAACAAGAAAAAGAAAACAATGGAGAAGATACGGTATACTATATGAAATTAAAAAGCAAAAAAAAAAAAAAAAAAAAAGGACACGTGGAAAAATGTTTGGGGTGAGCTACCTCCTAATAATTTTTCAAAAGAACGAGAAATTATTTGATGAGACAGTCATAATGTAATTAATAGTTTTTCACCGTTTGATGCAAAGATAAAAATAATTCAATTTTATATTCAATTATTACGAAGAGACATAAAAATTATTGGCTCAACGTCCATTAGTTATCGTGGAGAAAGGACTTAGGGGCTGTTTGGGGCAAGGAGTTGCAGGGAGGAGTTAATATGTCTGGGGAGTTAGGAAGTCTAGGGAGTTAGAAAGTCTGGGGAGTTAGAAAGTCTGTGTTTGGGGTGCAGAGTTGTTTAGTCTGGAGTTAGGAAGTCTGTGTTTGGGGCTAGGAGTTGCAGGGAATAGGAGTTCTGAAGTCTGTGTTTGGGGTGCAGATTTGTTAAACCTGGAGTTCTGAAGTCTAAGTTGATTTTATATAGTTTTTTTCTACAATTTCTCAAAATTTCATTCTTAAGAATTTGTCCCCATAAATTCTAAGATTGAGATTTTTTGTTTTTATTAATTTATGTATATTTTACAAATTTCTTTAAAGTAAAAAAAAATAATTTTGAACAAAATACCCCACATTCTTTTTTTCAATATATCTCACATTAATTATTTATTTATCTTGGATAGTTTTCAAATAAAAGAGTCTTACAATACTTTTTAAAATATTACATGTGATTTGGAAATATTTCAATCCATTAATTTAAAGAGATTCAAATAAACTTCAAGATTTTTACGTTTTTATTCTTTCAATTATAGAAATAATATAGATTTGTTTCCGTCAATCCTAAAATTGGGATTTTAAATTATATTATTTTATGAATATTTTATAATTTTATTAAAGACTTGTTTTCGTCAATTTTAAAATTTTAATTTAAGATTTGTTTTTCAAGCTTAATAAAATAATTTTTTTACATAATTTAAGATTTTATTTTTCTACATAATCAATGTAATAAATTATCTAAAGTTTGATTAATTTGAAAATAATATATTCTTTGAAGTTTTAAAATAAGTAAGTTAAAAATAAAATATCAAATATTTATGCTATTTTAAAATAATTAAGTTCAAAATGAATATATATGTTTTTTAAAATCATTCAAAATGAATATTATACATACTTTTGTTCAAAATACTATATATTTATGTTATTTATTGTAATAATTTTATTTTATTAAGTTTGGAATGAGAAATTGTTTATCTTTTTACTTTGAATATGATTAGTTTGAAAATCAAAATTTTTTAATACGTTAATCTTTTTTAATACTAATTTTCTAAAATGTAATACGGGTTAGTTTAAAATATATTTTGCTTATCTTCAAATCATAAAATTATATATATTTTTGAGCTATTAATAAAAAAAAAACTTAAAAAAGATGAGATTGTTATTTTTTATAAGTAATTTTAGTTGAAACTTAAAAAAAATTGTAGATGACAAATGGAGGAAGTGAAATAGGAAGATTTTTATCAATTAAAAAAATTGTTATGTAGTACTATAATTTATATTAAATTTTCAATTTAAATAATAGTATCATGTCTAAAACATTCTTATATAATTTATATTTAAAAAAATTAAAATTATAGAATAAAAGAAAAATATTTTTGTTAAAAAATTGATTAAAATTATAGAATAAAAAAATAATTATCTATATTTAATTAGTAATTAGTAACAATGATGAGAAAATTTATATAAAAAATAAAGAAAAATTTTCAAATTAAGAAATTAAAAAAAATAATGTAAAAAAAATAGAGAGAGAAAGGAGAGGGGGGAAGAGAGAGAGGTATGAGTGAGGTGAGGTGAAGAAAAATGAGATAAGAAAGTTGTGGGACCCATAATGAGGAGTTGGGGAAGGAGTTAATAAGTTTGTGGGGCCCACAATTGGGAATTGGAGAAGGAGTTAATAAATCTGTGGGGTCCACAATAGGAGTAAAATTATCCTTGGGCCAAACAAGGAGTTGTGGGGAGTTATTAACTCCTACAAACTTTACTCCCCCAACTCCTCAATCCAAACACCCCCTTAAAGTGTTTTTTAGCTTTCAGTCTTTCTTTCTTTTCAATACTTTCTTTTCCTTTATTTTCCTTGCTTTCTCGAAAGTCTAAAAAGGCTACAACATAAAGTTGTGTTTTTTCCTTCAATTATTTATGAGTTAGGCCCATAGTGCTTTGAGGAATAAAAGTGGATCTTTAATGTAAATTAGTGGGGTTTAATTAAAAATAGATTAAATTACACATTTGATCCTAAGATTTAGAAAAAGTTAGAATTTAGTCGTGATAAGTTAGAATTTTATCTTTACGATTTGATAAAATCTTACAAATAGTCTCTATAATTTGATAAAACTATCATAAAAGTTTATAATAATTTTATCAAATAATTGGACTGAATTCTAACTTTTAAAATTATAGGAATTAAATTATTCTAATTTTCTCTAAATCATAAGAACTAAATTTATAATTTAAACTTGAAATTTTAAAGATGGTTAAAAAGATACTTTTACGAACTAAATTGAAAACACTTTATAAAAATTTATATAATGGAAATTGGAAAATAGTTCAAGAAATTTTAAAAACTGATAGAAAAACATTTCGGTGTTTTTAGCAAATATTTAAATATTTTTCTTCCAAAAGTGCTAAAAAACCTACTACACTTAAAAACACTTTTTTTTTAAAAATTTTTAAATTTATTTTTTTTAACAGTAATCTTCTAGACTCATTATCATTATTTAACATAGTATATGTCGAACTTGCATTGCTAATTGATAATCATCTTTTAATTGTTTGTCGGAGCTGAACTAATGTGATTAACTAAGACTCCATTCGAGAGTTATTTGATTTTTAAAAATTATGCTTACAATAATTTTTTATCCATCTTAAGGAAATATTTGAAATGTTAACTAAATTTCAAAAGCAAAAATAATTTTTTAAAAACTACTTTTTTTTTTTTTTTTTCAAAATTTGACTTAGATTTTGAAAACATTTTTAAAAAGTAGATAACAAAACAAAGAAATTCATAATTGGAAGTAGTGTTTATAAGCTTAATTTTTAAAAATCAAATGGTGATCAAATAAGGCATATACGAACCAATTATTCAGTTCATCGGATCGGGTTTAATTATTACAATCAATAGAACATAAACCAAAGAAATCATTTTTAAAATTAAAGAAAAGAAATTAAAAATTAAACCTTTCTACTTGCTAGTCTAAGGAAGAGAAATGAGAGAATCAATGGTGAAGCTTGAATTTGAATGAGGAGAGGAGGAGATGGGTAAAGAGGGAGGGGACTGAAATGAAAGTAATAGAAATTTGAACTAATTTTGGCATATTATGAACGGTATTTTTTTTTTCAAATATCAATGGTTGTTTGGCTGAGCTTTTGTACTCATCTCGACTATTCTCTTATGAGACAACTATTTTGACCTCACTACATTTAATTACCTTTGTAGGATATTAAATCCTAAGTAAATGGTAATCAATTTAAGAATAGATATTGTAATTTTTAAGTGATTAATAATAATAAATATTTTCAAATCTGCCATTAATTGATATATTTATATTTTCTTTCTTTATGGACCAAACTAAACATTTTAAAATTTTAAATTATAAACACTAAATTAAAACTAAACTCAAATTATAAAGACTAAATTAGAATTTTTAATATTAAAAATAAAATTGTGAATTAAAAACTAAGAACAAATTTGAAAATCATCATGTAAGGATTAGGAACTGAGTCTATCTAGCCGTTGGAATGTATTATTTGTTGGGATATATGCTATAAAATTTCCTAATTATATTTTATTATTTAATAATGATTTGATTAATTTTTATTAGCAATTTACATTATCTATTCTATGAAAAAAAAGTTACTAGTGTAATCTTGAGCAGTATGCATAGTTGACATACAGGAGAATCGTGTTTAAATAATAACCTAAAGTGTCTATAGTATATGGATAAAATTGAATGTCTTATCTTGGGTAAGACTATTAATACAACCCGCTTTATAACAATTAAAAATGATTTGATTCAAATAGCTTATGTGGAGACATTTGAGTGAGAATATCATATATAATGAGTTTGTACAAGACTAGATCACAAAATAATTTATCTTTTATAAATTCATTAATTGAGAAGATAAATTGGTTATACTATGCACATGTCGGACTCCAATACATAGTAGATCAATTGGTTATACTATACATCGAGTAATCTTAAAATACATAGCAGAGCAAATGATATGCTTCAAGCGAGAAACATAATGCTACTAGGACCAAACCAAAGAAGAGTTTTTACTTCAACATTTGAAGTATTGAGCTTCATAAGAAATGATAACAAGTGGAGAAATAAGCTTCAAGGCAACATGAAGATATCATATCTTAAAAACTTCAATTTAAGGGTTATTTGATTGTTCATCTTGTAAAATATCCCTTCAACCTTACATGTACTTTATTTGTAATAGGTTGTTAAAACTCTTAGGCCAAAAGTGGAGCTAAATATGTTTAATTTGTCCATTTTAGAAACCCTCATATAATTTGTGTTAGTTTAGTTTATTTGCTTTTGTTTCCTTAGTTGCCAGCCATATGAGGTTATTTAGAGCCTCCATTTGTAAATGTGGAGAGGTTAGACATTTTGGTAAAATGAAAATGGGGAGAGTTTCTCTCGTTGCTCCAAACCAAGAGCATGTTGCATTCTAACTTAAGTTTGCATGTTTCTTAGAAACATTCAAGTTTGATTGCTCATCAAACTTGCGGAACTTTAATTTGAGAATGAGTTTCCCTTTACAAAGGCTTGACCATCAAAGTTAGTCCTTTCTTCTTCCCCTCGAGTGATTCTTTGTGTATGTACCTAGGTGTTATCGTGTGTGTTTAGGAGAGATGTTTGTGCTTACAATGGTTGCCTAAGCCACTTGTGGTAAGATTGAATACATCATTTGGTATTAGAGCTTTTTCGGTGTCTTTGATTTCATAAAAGCAAATCTGGTCATACTTCTCATCAAATAATCTTAATATGTATTCCAAAGCAATCCTAGTCAGGCAAGACAGCCTCCCAAAAGACAGAACATCTTAACACATGACCTAAAGTCTACGTGTGTGTCAAAGTGGGACTCAAAGACCTCATATATATCATACAATACAATAGAACACATATTCATGTAAGTGTATTGAAAAATCATCATGAATACAAAATCTAATGGTTCAAAAATACTTTCTAAATGATATTTGTAAGTTCTCAAACCATGCTAACAGCATGATCATCCTAAAACAAATCCTCATAAACTGTTCTTGAGAAATATTTCATACCACAACCAAATTCACAACATCTATAAATCAATGAGAATGATTGAAATTCTTAACTTAGCCAAACCATAGCTCAATTACCAACAATCACTTTAAACACTCAAAAATACTTGAAATTGTCTAAAGTATCTTGAACTCTTGTCAATAGGTTAAAATCATAAAATTTCCTAAGTTCGAAACTCCATAAACTGATCAAATAATAACAAAATAATTTATTGTAGCTAGAACCATAGCTGAATATAATTCCATTGTACTAAATCATAAATTTAATTTAGTAAACATAAATCACATTGTTCACAAATTTTGAAGTTCATTACTTTCCATAATAAAATAATTTATGGAATACACTTAAGTTCCTAGAAATCTCCATAATTCTCAAATACGTACCCAAATCATTGGCGTAACACACAAATCATAATTTATTTCAAATTTCACAAATTCGATCAATTACTAAAAAAATATAAATATTTATAAAATAACCACTTACAATACTATTGATGAGAAAAATTTCATTCATAAATGATCTCAACCTCCTTCTTAACATGGAATAATAGTAATATAATAATCCTAACACCTTTTTTTTTGTGAAAAGATAATCCTAACGCCTTTGAAAATAAATTAAACAAACTTTTAATCCTTATTGCCCATTAGACCAAAATCTCAAATCACTTTATCTCTCTTCCATCACATTAAAAACAATAAACTAACATTAATTGTCCTTTTTCTATCATATGTTATTCTCTTCTTTGAATTCATGGGAAGAACCTGAAATATTCACAATCTCTCTCCTATTTAACCAGGCTTGCACTTTTTGTATTTTTGTATATATATATATTTTTTGAGTTCAACAACATTTGAGAGTGAGGGAATTCGAATCTATGACTTCTCGTAAGCTCATATTTTATGCCAGTTGAACTATATTCTTGTTAGTCTTACACTTTTTGTATTGCTAGTACTACACAACCCATTCTCATCTTTTAATACAATTATTCCATTTTTATTCTCTTTCCCTATGTTCCATCTCTTTAAACTTATTCTTCTTCTTTAAATTTAACTTTTCTATAGCCAAACCATTTCTTTAGCTTCTCTCTTTGATTTTACATAGCAATAGTCCACTGAGACAAACATTCCTTTATCAATTCAACTATATATAGCAGCCATGCCTTGTTTTCCTTCCCTTCTCAAATTTCTTTATACACATTCACACCAAGCAAAAATACAAGAAAAAACTCGCACAAACTTTTAGGTAGAAGAATTCAAAGAGTTCCACAAAATAAATTTCAACCTTTCATGTTCATCCTAATGGTTCGATTGGAAGATAGAGAGTCGAGAGCTTACTGAACTTCAACTTTAATTGAGCAGACTTCTCAATTCAATTTTGACTTCAAATGGTTGATTTGCTCCAATAGTTTCTATTCCACTCTCCATGTCTCACTCACCTTCTGTATTCTCCATTTTCCCCTCTCTGTCAAGCTCTTCTTCCTTTCTCCAACTCTCTCTGTCTCTCTCTCTTTCTTTTGGGTTCTTTCTTATGCCACCCTATTATTTTACTTTTTTTTTTTTATATATGCTTCATGAGGAAGCCCCCCATTTCTCTCTTTTGTTTTCTTTTTTTTTCTCTTGCTTTCATTTCCAGTTGGCATGAACTCCCCATTTTTTTTTATTTTTTTTTATCTTCCATTTTCTATTTTCTAAAAAGAGGATAATATTTCACTTCCCTTTTGCTTTTGTTTTTGTTTTCCCCCTTCTTCTTCCTACACTGAGTCTTACAAAATCATTAATTATCATTATCATTGATTCATTAACAATTATCTCTCTCTCTCTCTCTCTCTCTCCTAAGAAAGAGATCATTGTTATTATCAATTACCTCTCGCTCTCTCTCCTAAGAAAGACATCCGTGAGAACCATCTTTGACCGCAGAGAGGCCTTTAGTATTTCCACACCCTACCAAAATAATATATTAATTCATCAAGTTTTCTTCTCGCATAAGTTCAAAAAGACATAAAGGGCTTGTTTGGAAATGCCATTTGTTTTCCCTTCTCTAACAAGTATTTTTTTTTTCTTGTTTTATTATTATTATGGAAAAAAGAAACACAAACATGTTTGATAACTATTCTTTTTTAATTTTTCATTAAAAAGATTAAATTTTATACAAAAAATATATCTTATATATTATGGATTTTATAAGTCAAGAATGATAGCATGATGTTGAACTCAAAAAAAAAAAGAATGATAGCATGATGCTTTTTATTAATGTTTTGGAAAGAAATCCAAATGAGAACAAAAACAAAAAAAACTTAGTTTTTTTTTAAAAAAAAAAAAAAAATTAAGGTTATAAACCCTACTTCACTATGGGTTTCTACTAAGTTTTGAAAACTAAAAAAAAAAAAATAGTTTTCAAAAATTTATTTTTGTTTTTGAAATTTGGCTAAGAATTCAGATTTTTTCATAAAACATGTAAAAACCATTATAAGAAGTTGTGAAAAAACAAGTATATTTTTCAAAAATCAAATAATTATCAAACGGAAATTTCATTTTATTGTTTGCAAAAATTTCGTTTTCTTACAAAAATAAGAAATTAGAAACCGAAACAGTTATCAAATCCTTACGTTTTCTCAAAAAGATGCAAACAAGAAACATAAATATTATCAAACGATCTCAAAATAATCGAAAACGTTGCAAACAAGAAACATAAATGTTATCAAATGATCTCAAAATAATCACCAAGTAAAATTTTGTGGATATATATAAAAATTACCTCATCAACATTCAAAGTGATGAATTTCTCCTCCAAAGAATCCACATCCTTGATATTGAACTTCTGGAAAAGAGTTGTAATGGAGAAGTCAGAAATGTGCTTCACAGTTAAGTCATCCATGACAATGTAAGTTGCCAAATTCGTCACAAATCCCACTTTTTCCCTACCAGCACTTGCTTGGCTGGTACTCGTGCTTGCACTTGCAATTGGACTTAGACTTAGACGAGGCTTAACATTTGGAAGAGGAGGCTCCACATTTTGACCAAATGAATACCTAAAAGGTGAAGTATTGAATGGACTTGATTGACTCCTCGTGCTTGGAGCACCAAATCGCAAACTATTGTTAGAATCATCAAAAGTATTGAATTGACCTAAGTGGCTGCTCATGCTTTCACTTGGAGGAGGCTTAACAGGTGAAAAACCAAAACTTGAAGCATTGTATTGTCTGGTTGCTCCTGAAAAACCAAAACTTGGAGCATTGTATAGACTTGATTGGCTGCTCGTTCTTGGAGCACCAAATGTACTAAATGAACTACTAATGCTTGAAGATGTAGATAAACTACATACATTTATATTTGAAGTTGTAGATGTAGTTGAAGAGCTGGCCTCAATAGTATAAGGCAAAAGTTTGGTCGAACAATTGAATGAGACGTCGGGTTTCAAGAGTGTGTCTTTGCTTTGGCTTGGCTGAAAAAATGCCTCACTTAAGGTGTCTACACTCTCGTACAGATTTCCCAAGCAACCCACCATTTGTTCCTTTTTCAAGAGCCTAATTACAGCCCCAAGTGGGAGAGAAAGTAGATTGAAAAGAAAGTCGATGAAATCTTTGTCTGCTTCGCCATAAAGAACACTTCGTGTTTCTGAGTCTATCAAAAGCTTCAATTTCACATTGGTTTGTTGTGTCATTTTTATGCCAACTTTGAAGGTCCTGCAAGCAAGGCTTTCTTTATTATTATTGTTTTTTTTTTTGAGCTCAATATCACAGGGTACAGGGGATTTGAACCTAGCCCAAACTTCTTGATGAATGACATATGTCTTAATCAATTAATTTGTGCTCAAGTTGGCAAGTTTTTCTTTAATTGATATCAAGTATAGCAATAAAAGTATTAGAATGCAACATACATATTGTTTCTCTATATTTGATGTTGACAAATTTAAAGTTTAAAATTCTATATTTTGGTCTCTAGACTTGAAAGTGTCCATTTTTTACCTAAAATTTTAAGTATGATATTTTAATCCTAAACTTTAATCAAAATCTCTATTTTAGTCTTTGAGCTTTAAGAAAATAACTATTCGGTTTTTTTTTTTAATCTTTATTGGTCTATTACCATGTGCATTGCATGCAATATTTTTTTATTTGATTTTATGCTAACACTGATAGAAGAATTTTAAAAAAAAAATAACAGTAATTATTTAAAAAAATAATAGTAAAATAATATTAACAACTATCTATAAATTCTTAGACAAAGAGAGTTCCCCTTTTATAATTGAGGAGAGTGAAAAAGTTCTAAAACTTTTGAAATTTCAACTCAATTAAAAATCTACCATTAATTATAATTAGAGATAAAATATTTTAAGAAAATGAACCAACTAAACTTTTCATATTCAACCCTTTTAAATTCCATATATATAGAGAGAGAGTTCAATTTAAATTTCATATATATATCAACTTAAGAGTGCATTTAAAATTTGAATTATTTAAAGTTAATTTTCCAATAATTATATCTTAATAAGAATCTTATTGAATTTTTTTTCTAAGTTTTAGCATTATTAAATTATCGACTTCGTAAAAAGTTAAATGACATTTTAAGTACTTAAAAACACTTTTTTTAAGTACTTTCCAAATCAGGCACATAATTTTAAATTTAAAAGTTAATTAATAAATATAATACATTATTACAGTTAATTTTTAGGTAGAATATTATTCAATTGTAGAAAATATTATATTAGACTAATTTTTATATATTTATTTTTAGTCTATTTTTAACTTAATATATTAGTTTTAATGAGTTATTATAAATTGATAATTACAAAGAATAAACCTTTAAAATTTAAATTAAATATAATATTAATTAATTATTGATAATGTTTTAAATTAGCTTAAAATAACTTTTATTTATTTTGAAAAAAACATTTCTATACCGATTAAAGATTTTTTTAGTTAATATTTTATTTAAAGTTTTTTTATATGCATTATTTAAAGCTTACTAATTAAAGAATATATTATTTTCTTTTAGAAAACGAAAAATAGTAATATTTCTTAATATTAGAAGGAGAGAAAATTGAAAAATAATGTTAAATTGATAGATAAAAAATAGTAATAATTAAACTAAAAAAATGATAACCATGAATAAAATTTTAGAATAAAAGAATAACAATACTAATTGTAAAATAATTTATAAACATTCATATATAGGAGGGATTGACGCCTATATTTCAAAAAAAAAAAAATCTCAAATATTATTTACCTCTAATTGATGTTTGAGATCAATCACTTGGAAGATTAATTGTTTTATTTTTTTGAGTTCGAAGATCTATTATTATTATTTTATTTTAAGAACTCAAATAGATATTATGAAAACATTAATATTTTTTAAAAAGTTCAAACAATAAAAATAAATATATTAATGACCAAAAATTAAATTTTTTTTTTTTTTTGTTAAATTCTGGCAGTAAAATAAACATCTTAAAAATTCATGGTCAAATAAAAATGAAAGCCTAAAGATGAAAAATGGTATAAAGTATGTTAGCTCAATTGGTATAAAGTATGTGCCCTTGATCAAGAGTCGGAAGTTAAATGAACTAGGGAGGTTTGGACCTAAATTTTACAACAAAGATAATAATGGGCTTACTAAATTCAAACCGTAATTAAAGATAATTAGCGTATCCCACAATAATTCAAGATCAAAAGAATACTGCCACATTAATCATAGATGATAAAGTAAGATATTAGAAGAGAGAAATTAAACAAGAAAGAAGAGATAATAAAAGCTTAAGTTACCTTGTAGTAGAGTTTCCACACAAAAAAGGTAGCAGAAGGTTATAATGAAGTATTCTCACACGCGTTGTTAGAAATACTTCTGATCTAAGAATGATTTTAACCTTAAAAATCCACTTTAATCTTTATCTTGAACAGAGATGGACATTAAAACTGCATTTCTTCATTTTGATTTGAAGAGGAAATATATATGAAGCAACCTCAAGATTTCGGTCAAGAGGAGAGAAAAGACAAATAGTGTTTAATGCAAGGGCCCATTAAATTGGTTTAAGTTTGAAAAAAAAAAAAAGAATAAAAGGGTGCACTGGCAAGAGAGAAAAGAAGGGTTAAAAAGGAGCACAACTTGGGTGCAGTCCAGCTGCACCCAAGCTGGTGCTGCCCACTTTACAACCACAATTTTTTTTTAAATTTATTTAAATTATGTGGTTATAAATGGGGTAGCACAAGACTTGAGTGCAGCTAAATTTTTTCCTTAAAAAAGAACTATATTGGTGACAGTGTGTGGATCATGGTTGCCAGGTGCCTCACAATAAAATTAAAAGAAAAAGGAAAAAAAGTAAAAGAAAAAGAATTGAAGGGAGAAACTTTTGTGAAAGATTTTCGTTGAAGTTAGGCTAAAGACGAATAAAAGTTATACTATTGTATTCTTTTTTTTTGGAATTGATGTTTGAATAAAGCTGGTGGATCATCACACACAGAGGATGTAGATCACATCGATCGAACAACTTTAAACTCAGTGGTTTCTCTATGTTTGTTTTTTGATAAATTTAAAGTTAATTTCAACTTTCAGAGTGTCTATTTTGCTTTTAAGTAATTGATAAAGTTACGTATATTAACATACTTATATGGACATGTATTGAGAGAGTCATATAACTAGATGAAGTAAGTATTGAAAATGAGCACATATTAAGTGTGTATGGAAACTTCTATTTATTAAAGTATGGTAAATTTAATAATTTAATTATATCAATACTCAGGTTTTGAACCTATATTTAATTTAACTACAAAGATAATAATTGACGTGCTTGAATGCAAAACCCTAGTAAAGATAATAAAAGAAGATATTTCAAAATAATTCAAGATCTAAATAATTCTACCATTAATCACAGATGATAAAGTATAAGATATCAGAAGAGAGAATGAATAGAGAAGAAAGAAGAGAGAATGAAAGTAACTTACCTTATAGTTAGAGTTACCAAAATAGAAACAGCAGATTGAAAGGGTGAGATCAGATGAGAAGAGATTCAAATTCAAGAGAGCTCAGAGAAAAGAGGATGAGAGGGTAAGATCAAGATGAGAGACAAAAACACAGCAACAAAAGACAAAAGGCTTAAATACTATTCTTTTCTTTTTTTTTTTTCTAAATTATAAACAATTACCAATTTTGCCTATTTATTTAAAGAATATTCATATTTCTTTAAAAAATTACAATATTATTTTTAGCCTTCCATAAATATTTCAACACTACTCTCCTGTTGGGAGTGCGACCAAAGTCCCACATCAGCTAGATAAGGGAAAGATCATGAGTTTATAAGTGAGGGACACTATCTCCATTGGTATGAGGCCTTTTGGGAGAACCAAAAGTAAAGCCATGAGGGCTTATGCCCAAAATGGACAATATCATACTATTGTGGAGATATGTGAAGGTCTGTTGTCCCTAACAAGTGGTATCAGAGCCATGCCCCTGAACCGTGGTCGGTAGAATCTTCAGGTGTCGAACAAAGGAGGCGAGCCCCAAAGGCGTAGTCATGGTGGAGATCCGTGGTAGAGATCTCTATCGGATAGGCTGTGTGCTTCGGTAAAGGAGTTAGCCAAGATAAGAGCTAGACAGATAGATGACTATTTGAAGGGAGGCTTGATTGGTACTTTGTTCGAGGGGAGGATTGTTGGGAGTGCGACCAAAGTCCCACATCGGCTAGATAAGGGAAAGATCATGGGTTTATAAGTGAGGGACACTATCTCCATTGGTATGAGGCCTTTTGGGAGAATCAAAAGCAAAGCCATGAGGGCTTTGGGCCTATCTCCATTGGTATGAGGCCTTTTGGGAGAATCAAAAGCAAAGCCATGAGGGCTTATGCCCAAAGTGGACAATATCATACCATTGTGGAGATATGTAGAGGTCCATTGTCCCTAACATCTCAAAGTAGAAAAATGGTTAAAACATTAAATAAAAAGTTAATACGTTTGAATATCATTCTTCATACAAATATTCTAATCATTATCATATCATTTTAAGTTAATGTCAAGTCGATTTTTTATCTAATATTCTAACTTCTACATTCAAAAATAGTTTTAAAATATTTATAAAAAGTCTAAATAATATTGCTTTGAAAGAATGGAAGAAATTTTAAACTCGGAGAAAAGTTCACGAAAATCTTTTATAATTTAAATATTTTCCGTACGTTGCTTTTAACTATCTTTCTGTTTTTTCCTTACTTTCTTTCTTTTCTTTTCCTTGCTTTCTCGAAAGTCTAAAAAGGCTACATGCCTATGGCTACAATAGAGTGTTGAAAAATATTTCAAAATTACCAGCTATCTATATATATATATTATATATATATATGTGCGGAGTTTTAATGAAAAATATAGTTTTTTTTCTGCAATTATTTATCAGTCAGGGTCACGACATCAAATTTTCATCGGTCTGTCAATATTTTAATCGATATTTTTATATGTCATATAGACTTTAATATTGATATAAGAGTAAATCAAAAGTTTTATTACATAAAAGAAAGACAACAAAATTTAATAAAAATATCATCACAATATGAACATAATATTAATAATAAAAAATTTAACTTATTAGAAAATTGTGAAGATCTTATTTATTAATTTAAATATTCTGTATGAATTTTTTATTTTTATAATTTATTTAGATATATCCATCAACATTGATATTTTATCGATATTTTCATCGATATTTCCATAAAATTGAGACCTCAGCATTTTTTTCTACTTTTACATTTAAAATCTTGGTTAGGATGTAGTGGCGCTTTTGGATGAATAAAGTGGGTTAAATTACAAATTTAATCATTCAAATTTTATGTTTGTATTTAATAAGTCTTTGAATCTTTAAAATGTTGAATAGGTCTCTAAGAGCTTGTGTGTTAGTTTTTTTTTTTTTTTTTTTTAAAAATTTAAAAAAAAGGTTTGTTTGTTGAGCCCGTTTGATAACGTTTTCGTTTCCCGTTTCCTATTTCTTGTTTTCTTTTCTTGTTTCTTGTTTCTTGTTTTTTAAAAACTAAAAACAAAAATATGTTTGATAACTATTTATGTTTCTTGTTTCTTTAAAAAAAGAAACAAAAACAGACATGTATTTGATAATTGTTTCTTGTTTCTTGTTTTTTAGTAAAAATAAAATTTAGTACACATAATATAATAGAACATATAACATGAATTAAAATAAATATAAAACAATTATAAAGAGTTTATAGAATTTTATTCAGGCCAACACAAAATTAATAATAATAATAACAATAATAATAATAAATTTTATCCTTCAAATTTGATTTGTAATGTCATTTCTCACTCCAATTATGATTTTGGGTTACACGAGTTAGTTCAATTAGACTAATTTGTAAATTATCTAAGGTTAGACAATCGAGTATATCCACATTTCTTTAATTTAATAATAAACTTTATTTTTATTTTTTCTTTAAAAATGCATTAGCCAATAATACACACAAGTAAAATCAGAAAAAGAGAGAGATGATATAATATATATATATATATATATATATATATATATATATATATATATATATATATATATATATATATATATATATATATATATATATATATTTTACATTTCATGGTAAACATGAAATATATTATTTTTTGTTTATTTAGTAAATAAAATAAAATCATACCAAAGGGAAAATAACAAAGATTTAAATAGAAAATAATAACTAAAAACTCGCTAATGGAAAATTAAAAAAAAAAATGAGAGAGAAGAGAAAAAAATAAATGAAAAGAGAAAAGAAAAAAAAAAGATAAGGAACTATTTAAAGAAAAAAAAAATTATGATGGAAGAGAGAGAAAGAAGAGAGAAGAGAGAGAAATAAATGAAAAAAAAAAGAAGAAGAAGAAAAAAATTAGAATGGAAGAGATGGAAAAAAGAGAGAGAGGGGGGAGAGATGGGTGTAGAAAAGAAAAAAGAAAAATAGGGATACATGCATGAATGATCGGATTGTACACGCAAGCGCACGCACATTAAAATAGTTAATTACTACAAAATAGTCAATTTTACTACAAATAATTTTAGATCGGTTCTTGGTCCACGATTAATTACTACAAATAATTAATTTTAGATCGGTATTATAAATTGTATTTGATTAAGCCCTCGACAAGCTCCTTCAAAAACCTTCCTCCATGCCAAATCCATTCCATCTTCTAGCACCATTAAAGCAAGCAAGTGCACAACTTCACTTTTCTATTTTCGAGTTGTCTTCCATTCACACACACATAATGACTAAACATGAATTTTAAGTTGGTAATGAAAGGAATGGTGAGAAACTCTATTTTTATAATTGAAGGCGTGATAGAAAAGTTACAAAAACTTTTTAAATTCCAAAACATTAAAATTATTAATTAATTATAATTAAAAACCAAAACTTAAATATGTTAAGAAATACAAAGACTAAATTTTCCATATTCAAAATTTTTTAAATTCCATATATTGATTACGACTTTATATGTGCATTTATATGATAAAAGCTAAAATTTTATCAAACTATTATATTAATTTTGAATTCACACACACATTCACACACACACACACACATAGTAGGGGTTGGGGGGATTCAAACACATTCAATAGGGGTTGGGGGGATTCAAACTACATACCTCGTGGTCGTTAACACATTCAATATGTCAGTTGAGCTATGCTCTCTTTGACTAATTTTGAATTCATATTATAGTTATGGGTGTATGAAATTATTATATTAATGTAAATAGTTAATAATATGTAATCAAAAAAGAAAGTTACATAATGTTTTTTTTAATTTTATTTATTTATAATTAAATTTAAATAAATTATTTATGGTTCTTAATTAAATGTTAATTAATGGCACCATTTGTAAATTTAGGAATTAAATAAAGGGCAATAAATAATAGTCCAAGAATGAACTAAGAGACACATTTGAAATTGAAAAATTAGCATTTGGACATAATAGTCCAAAAATGATTCTCCAAAATAAGCCACTTTTTAAGGGGCTGTTTGGCGCGCTGGTTTGGAATCAGAAACCCTGGAGTTTCTTGGCTGGAATCAGAAACCCTGGGGTTTCTGATTCCTGTGTTTGGGATGCAGGGTTGTGTTGGGCTGGTTTGCTGAAACCTGTGTTTGGGGTGCAGGGTTGGGTTGGGCTGGGTTTGTTTAGTTTGTTTTTTTTAATAATTTTTCAAACTGTTTATTATTTTTAAAAAAAATCTTACACTGTTTTTTTTTCCTACTCCATTTTTTTAACTTCATAATTTTTTTGGTGTGTTACATACCAACTATTTAACCAATTATGTAGAGCAATTGTTACAACTATATTTCAATTTGAATTATACTATGTGTAGTTTGTATAACTATATGCTATCTCATTCACTCCACTCATGATGACATAAAATTGAAGATTATGTGTAGCAACAGATAATTAATAGGTGCAATGTAAGAATGGTGTTGCCAATGGTAAAGTAAAACAAAAAATTAGAACTAAGATCTAGTTCTAAAAATATCATAACACACATTCCAAATGAAATGACAAGAAAGTAGAAGTAGTTGTCCAAACACAAATGTAAGTCATAAGAGTGGTAGGTGCTTTCCCCAAAATTTTCACGTAGTAATCATACTTCCAATCTGGGGTGAATGTAAAGAAGGAGTTCAACATCATACTATCCAAGAGAATAGTCTTTGCAACAGCCATTCAGTCTTGCCTTGTCATCCCTAGGATCGCCTTTAGTTTTGCATATAGCTCGTCCACGCTGGCTTTTTTAAAATATTGACTAGGTGGTTGGGTCGCTAGGGTGATTGTTGGAGTGGTCGTTGGGGTGGTTGGGTTGATGGGGTGTTTGGGTGTGCCGAGGTGGTCGCCGGTGGTGATTGCACGGTGGTCAGGTCGCCGGAATGGTCATTGAGTGGTTTTCAGCATTAGTTGTCGGGTCGCTGGAGTGGTCATCAGGGTGGTCATGTCGCCGGAGTGGTCGCTGGGTGGTTGTGGCAGTGGTTGGGTTGTTGGAGTCGCTAGGGTGGTCACTAGGTGGTCGTCAACAGTGGTTTTGAGTGGTTGGGTTACCAGGTCGTCGGGGTAATCGCCGAAGTAGTCATCAGGGTGGTCACTAGGTGGTTGTCTACGGTGGTTGCTAGGTGGTCAGGTTTTCGAGGTGATATTCAACTATGGTTGTCGGGTGATCGGGTCATTGAAGTGGTTGTTGTCGGTGGTTCGGGCAAGTCGGGTTGTTTGAGTGGTTGGGTTATCGGGGTGTCTAGTTGTTGGGGTGGTCGAGTCGCAGAGGTAATCGTCAGATTGGTCTCTCAAGTTCTCATCGCAGTGGTTATCTGAGGTAATCGTCAGCGGTGGTCGGGTCACCGTTGTAGTCGTCAGAGTTGTTGTTATCGGTGGTTGTTGGGTGGTCGCCGGAGTTGTCATCAGAGTTGTTGTCGAAGTAGTCACTAGAAATGGAGAATGGTAAATGGAACTAGTCTCTATAGTTCTCATAGCAGTGGTCGTCGGAGGTAATCGTTAGCGGTGGTCGGGTCGTCGATGTGGTCGCCAGAGTTCTCATCTGAGTGGTCGCCGGAGTTGTTGTCGGAGTGGTCGCCGGAGTTTTCATTGGAGTGGTCGCCGGAGTTGTTGTTGGAGTGGTCGCCGAAAATGGAAAGCGGCAAATGGAAGAGGAAAACATGGCACAAACCCCATGGGGTTGCACTGTTGTAACCCATGGGGTTGTGTTTCAAAACCAAGGGTTTTGAAACACCTTGTGCCAACATGGTTTTGGGTTTGGAACTCAAACCCATCCCAACCCAAACCCATGGGCCAAACGGCCCCTAAGATAGTATGATATTATATGATATGATGTGTTATTAATTCTTTCTATAGATATTTTGGAATTGTTTTACAATGAATATTGTTATGAGTTATATTTTAAATGTTTATGTATAGCTATATATTTTTTAATATAATTTTGAATGATTTTTTTCTTATCTTATCAATAGGATTACAACAACCTAGGCCCATGAATTCATACCCAATATTCAAGATTCAAATTCGACACTTGACGACCTTGACATTGCCATACATCCCATGTGATAATTTTCATTTGGGAAGATTATTTGACCCTTATACTTAGGTCATTCTTGTCATTTTGTATATTTTGTTGTGTAAAGAGCAAGCCAGAGGTAGTTTTCATTAGAAATTTTCACAAAAGGCTGTTGGAATAATGAAATAGAGAAAAGAAGTTGAAAAGAGTTAGAAATGTGCTGATTTGGTAGTTTTTGTGCGAGATTTTGAGTAAGTACATAATTGCAATTGCAACCAAAAATGGAAAATGCAATTGCATTTTTGCACAGATCTGGAAAATGCATAAAATATGGGATCATCGTGATTTTGGGGGATTTGTGAGATTCTTTTCCACAAATTCAGCAAGACAAACTGACCAACACTATGCATGGACAAAGATGGAAACCCTACCCATGAAGCTTATAAAAGAAGGAAGAAACCAAAGCAATTGGTGTTCGATTTTCTCACGCAAAAAAAGTCATTCGTTTTTTGTTGTCTTCATTCATCCTAGCTGCTGTAATTTCTTTTTATTTTCCAGACCCTTCAAGATCCGAAGCTCAATCCTTCCTCAATGAAAGTTAGAGGCGATTAAGACTCAATTACTTTTGAAAAAGGTGGAGTTGTGCTTGATTGAGGAATGAGAAAAAGGGTCGTGGTAGTTTTGTTTTTCAAGTTTTATATTCTGTTGTTTTTAAGTCATTGTTGTTCAGAATTTTGGGGACTTTTTAGCTATTGTTTTTATTTTTCCTATTTGTATTTCCTTCTTGAAGATAATAAGTTGTTGTAGTTGTTTTGCTTAGTGGGATTTTGGTGGTTCTACTCATTAATGTTAAATTGTGATTCAATTACTTGATTATTAATTCTGGAATTTTTTTTACTTTACTGTTTCTGTTTTAGTTTTGAATTTTAATTCTTTTAATTAATTGTTTCTCATTCTTTCAATGATGAGCTATGCTTTTCCTAGGGATTCAAGCTTGTGAATGCCCTAGAGGAAATATGTAAGACTATTGCAACCTAATTGCGTCGCCTACTTAATGACTTGAGCTAATTGCAAAACTAAAGAATTGCCTTTACATACGACCAACACATGTTTTTTCAGTAACTCTGGTCCTCACTCACATGCTTACTATAAAATTAATTAGAGGTCACCTAGCATATGATTGCTCTTAAGCCAAGAAAATTCCATAGGAGGCCATCCAACATGGAATTAATTGGTCTGCACGCTTAACTTTGGAGTTCTTTTGATTGAGGCTACTGGAAATGAAAGTGTACCTTATTGGTATAGATAGTAACTATCAATTCTTCTAAGTCTCTATTAATCATGCTTGCATAGTCTCAAAATCATTCTCATTTAAATGTGGTGTACTTCAGGATATTCATGTACTTGACCTCCTGGAGCGTCACTGAATATGCCCCTCTAATAAGTTCCATATAGATTCAAAATACATTATGGCGTTATGTCCCTGGTCATACTTCCAAGTAGGGGGAATAGTCAGTGGTTCGATTTTCTCGATTTTGGGACCAATCGAGATTCGAACCAAATTGATTGATTTTTGTAAATTAAGTAAGAATCAAAACCAATGTCCAATAAGGTGTAGAACCGATTGGTCCGGTTCTTAATCGGTTCGATTTTTCGGTTTTAGGCTTTGTTGGGCTCCTATTTTTGTAGGCCCACTTTTTCCTTTTAACTCGAATTTTGTTTTTGGGCCTAAATCTAAGAATTAATCGATGATGTGTTGTGAATTGATGGTGAGGTTGCTGGTGTGAATCGGCAACGAGGTTGCTATTGCTTGTTGTTGCTGGAACGCGATGGCGAGAGGCTCCATTTGTGACTCGGCAACTAGGTTCTTCCTACGTCGAGACGACTAGGCTCCTACTGCAACGCGACAATAATGAGGTTGATGCGAGAAGGACGAGACAAGTTTCTTGCTGCAACGGCAAGGAGTGGATACTACGTGGCAAGGATTAGTGGCGATTGGCGTAGACATGGAGATGGAGAGAGGAAAAGTAAAGCACGAAGATAGCAGAGGAAAAGGAAAGCACAAAGAGAGGTTGAGGGTAAAGAATGAAAGAAATTAGGAGTTTTTTTTAAGGTTATATATATACCTTTGGTTCAGTTCCATTTTTGTTAGTTTTTTCAATAAAAATTTGAACCGATGGAAAATATTCAGTTTTACTATAAAACTGAGATATCCAATGTTGTATAACAAACCAAACCAAACCATCCAATCGATTTGGTTTCAGTTCAGTTTCTTCGATTTTTTGGTTTTTTTAATTTGCACCCCTACATCCAAAGATCTAAAATTAACTACATTTTTCTAGTCTCCTCTTAATTTCTCATAGATGTTACCCTCCCTAGGCTTACCCTTTTCCCTTTTTTTTAGGAAAAAAAATTCATCTAATCTTCAAAGGTGATGCTTTCTTTCTCCTAAATAATATTTCCGTAGCTAGTCACTTAAAAAAACATTATAAATTTAAAATAAAGAATTCTAATAGAGAAATAATAGCATAACGATTTATAAACATAATAAGTGATGGAAATTGGTTTAACAACTTAACATTATGACATATGATATAAATAGAAATAACTAAAATATGACAGTAAATAATCCAAACAAATGTATTCTTACGATAAAAATTTAATGCACATTTCACATGCATGTTGCCTCGATCTAAGCGAACAGAAGAGCAATACAAATTTAATGGTATTTGGGAACTTTCGAATATTGAAAATACCATATAGCTGCGTGGCACAGCTGCCTATGTAGATTTTTCATCGACATGGTTATCGAAGAGTCAACCAAAAACCCTATACATATACTACACAAATAATACTCGGAATCACAAAGATTTGAAAAATCCAAAAATGGCTCACAGGGATGTGAGATTGAAGCTTCTGATAGATTTGGAATCACAAAAAGTTCTTTTCGCTGAAGCAGACAAGAATTTTATCAACTTCCTTTTCAATTTGCTTTCCCTCCCACTTGGGACTGTAATTAGGCTGCTGAAAAATCAAACCATGGTGGGGAGCTTGGGAAAATTGTACGAGAGCATTGAAACCTTAAACGAGACCTATTTACAGCCAAATCAGAGCAAAGATACTCTATTGAATCCCACAGTTTTTGGTGATTATTCTTCGGCCGTGTTTTTGCCTGAAACTGGTTCCCCAGCTTTGGCAAGATTTTATGTCTGCCAATCATACAATTATGATGCTTGTCACCATTACTTTGCTGATGATCCTCATGCAGTTTGTCCTGAATGTAAGCACTCCATGAACAAAATGTGTACGTATGTACGGTCAGAGGCAATGGCTGATCAGGAAAAGGGAGGTTATGTGAAAGGTGTGGTGAGTTACATGGTGATGGATGACTTATCTGTGATGCCCATGTCTTCCATTTCTGGCTTATCTCTTTTGAACAAGTTCAATGTCTCTAAAGTTGGTGGTTTAGACGAAATGCCCATCACTTTGGATGCCAATCAGGTACTGCATCCACAATAATGTATAACACTTTTTTTTTTTTTAGAAAAATACTTACCTACTCATTCATAACTTGAAACTAAATCTTTTGCTGACCACCTATATTAAATTTTTGACCCATATATAGGAAAGAGGGATGCAAAATGGAAGAGAGAAAAGATATACTTTTTCTTTTTAATTTTTAGGCCATGTTTGATAACAATTTTATTTTTGTTTTTTGTTTTTGAAAATTATACGTACTTGTTTTTTCACAATTTTTTGGTAAAATGTTTACTTTTTCTATAAATACATTTGAATTCTAAACTAAATTTTAAAAACAACATCAAGTTTTTTTAAACTATTCTTTTAGTTTTCAAAATTTGGAAGACTATAGTTATCAAAAACAGAAGACCAGAAATAAAGTAGTGGAAGTAATATTTATAAGTTTAATACTCAAAAACAGAAGATCAGAAATAAAATAAATATATCAAACTGGGTTTCAAACATGGCCTTAGTCGGCAAGAAAATTCTTAGTACAGGATTTTTTTATTTTCTGTGAGTTGATTTGTTTGATATTTTTCTAAGCAATGCATGAAACTAAAGTCTTTGAATATTGGTTTTGTTGGCTTAAATTTGTAGGGTGTAAAGTTGCTAAAGGCCTCTATGGAGTCGAGGACGGTTCTCACGGACGTCTTTCTCGAGAAGAAGGAGACTATTTGAATGTTTTAGTTTTTTGTTTTGTTTGAATCGATCAAAGTTTCGGCATTGGGATTGAGCTGTAAACAATTTGTCTTATAACTACGTTATATTCTGTTTGATGTCAATCCATGAATGTGTTATCTTCTAAATTCATATATCTTCATAGATGATATATCAAAGACTTCAAAACTTTGTGAAATTTAATGAAGGTGATGGTATTAATTGTCTGCATATATTTCAATTGGTCTATACAAATTTACATCACATCAGTTTTTATTTGGTGTTTGTTTTTAAAATTTTTTTTTATTCTGAAGGATGTTTAAAAAAAACAGTTAAGCCAATGTATTATTGCTGTGTGTACTCTTAAAAATTTAATTAAAGTTGATTTATTAGTGAAGACATTACTTACCTCCTTAAAATTTGATATTCAAAATTCGATAATAGTTTGTTGCATACTGGTGAGAAGGAATTTCTTGATTACCACTCACATGGACCAATATTTTTTGGACATGTATCTATTTTTATTTTTATTTCTTGGGCAAAAATCAATTTATACCCTGAACTTTGAGGATTGTATCAATACAAATCATAAACTAATAATTGTATCATTTTAAACTTTGAACTTTCATAAGTGTATCAATTTACATCCTCTATCATATTTCATTTGAAAAAACGTTAGTTTACATGTATGCAAACTTATAATTACATCAATTAAACTCTTGAACTTTCATAAATAAATCAATTTAGACCATCCGTTTCAAATAATTGACGATTTGCAAATGAAGGGTCTAGATTTTTGAAGAAGTCTAAACATGTGCGATAATTGATGCATAAACGATTTTGAAATTGAGGGTCTAAATTGATTCACTTATATGACAATTTAGAGGTTTAATTGATAGAATTATAAGTTTGTACACATGTAAACTAACATTTTACGAACGAAATCTAATAGAATGTGTAAATTGATACATTCATGAAAGTTCAGGGTTTAAATTGATACAATTATTAGTTGAAAGTTTTTATTGATACAACTCCAAAGTTTATGGGTATAAATTGATTTTTGCTGTTTCTTTATTAAATGTCAAAATCTCATCAAAATCTCACAAGAATATCCAATAAAGAACGTTTTTCGTAATGAGTTGGAATAGTAATGAAAATGAATCTTAATGGGAATCAAATCAATTGGAATGAAATGATAGTTCGTAATGAGTTGGAATAGTAATGAAAATGAATCTTAATGGGAATCAATTGGAATGACATGATATTCCTTTTGATGTTGTTTAATTACTTACCCGCAATCGTAATGGGTTGGAATCGTAATCAAACGTCATTGGTGGTGCTTTTTTTTAAGTTTTTATTTACTTATTCAAATTTGTATTTTTATTTAGGGGCGGAATTATAATAGGTAGCAAAAAATATTATGATATTTATAAATTTAGCGATGGTTTTTTAGGTTTGCAAATATAGTAAAAAAAATTAAATCTAATTTCCATTTTTTTCATTATTCTAATTTTACCCTCATTGGTATATCAACTGGTATATCAATAGTATATTTAATATACTTTATATTTGGTATATCAGTAGTATATCTGATATACTTTATGTTTTTTGTTTCACAATATTTTTTTTATTATGCTATGTATTTGTTTATATCCTGGTTATTACGTACATCAATGTTAAGTATATCAGTGAAAAGATATACTTAAAATAAACTATATCATCAATATATCACTAGATATTACCGATATACTTCATTTTAGGTATATATGATATACTTAATATGAATTGCTGATATATTATTGATATACTTCATTTTAATAATATCATTTCACAATATATATTTTTATTATACTTTGTATTTGTTTATACCATGCTTATTGGGTACATTAATGTTAAGTATATCAGTGAAAAGATATATCTAAAATAAATTAAATTAGTCATATATCACTTATATACTTCATTTTAGATATATTTAATATACGGAATATGAATTACTGATATACTCTTGATATACTTTATATTAGAAATGTCATTTAATTAATATACCTAAATGAAGTATATCAAGGTATATTTGACATACTAAAACTAATTTTTTTTTTAGTACAATGGAGGTTGCCGGGATTCGAACCACAGACCTGTTGGCCGTTAACACATTTGATATGTCAGTTGAACTATGCTCACTTTGGCTACTGAAAATGAATTACTGATATACTTTTGATATACTTCATGTTAAGTGTATCTTATACACTGAATATGAATTACTAATATAATGTTGATGTACTTCATATTAGGAATGCTCTTTTATTGATATACCTAAATAAAATATATAAGTAGTATATCACTTATATACTTCATTTTAAGTATATCTGATATACTGAATATGAATTACTATATACTTTAGATATACTTCATATTAGGTCTTTCTGATATATTGTTGGTATACTTCATATTAGAAATGTCATTTGATTGATAAACCTAAATAAAGTGTATATCAGTATTATATCATTGATATATTTTATTTTAGGTATATAATTTGTATATCAACAGTATATCACTGATATACTTAGGAACATGCAAAGGGTTAATTTAGACTTTTTGCAAGTTACATTTGGGTTGGGCCAATTTTTTTTGCTATATCTGCAAATTGGAAAAAAGAATGACACGCTTGCAATTGGACTTTCTTTTTTAATCATTATTGCAACTGACCCTTTTATTTACTTATTCAAATTTGTATACTAATTTTAATACCTAAATTAAATTTTTTTTTTTAAAAAACGTAGGATTTTAAAATACGAAATCTTGATATAAATACTAAGAACAATAGCAGAGTTTTGTGGAGAGATTGGGATTATATTTTTATTGAAAAATATTATTTAATTAAAAATATTATATACGCAGGAGCGAGAGCAACATCCAAAAGTCAAAAATCACTCACTCTCGAAAGAATTTTTTTTTGCCAAACGAGAGGGATAGGGAGAACAAGAGGGAGAGGGAGAACAAGAGGGAGATGATTTTTAGGAAGGAAAAAACTTGGGTGCTGTCTGGTCAGCACCCAAGTATGGTAATGCCCACTTCATAGCCATTGGATTTGAAATTTTTTGGTTTTTTTTTTTTTTTTAGAAAATTGTGTGGCTTAGATGTGGGTTGCACAGCACCTGGGTGCTGCTGGGCAGCACCAAGTCTTGCCCTTTTCAGGAATTCAAACCCCGTTCTTCACGAATTTGGAAATTTCATTAAGGAACCATTGAAGAACGAATTCAATTGGTACATAATCCTATTTTACTTCCCCGATTACAGTTCAACATAAAGCAAAAACAAAAGCCGCAGAATTTCCAACATGAACATGAAATAAGCAACCACTCAAGTCCAAGTATTCCACAAGAACATAATATAATTGGGACTAACTTCTTACGGATTGCCTTCATCAAGTGGCTCTCCTTTGGCATTTTAAAAACTATGCCTTCATCAAGTGGGTCTTCATCAATATTAAACTCGATCTCTGTATTAAACTCTTTCTCAGTATAATATAATTGGGTTTAACCCTTTCAATATTAAACTCGATCTCTGTATGTTCACCTAGGTAATTAAGCTAGATGCACAATAAGAATGATAATCAATAAAAGCAAACAATGCAATGGAATCGAGCAAAGTTACTTTTACATCATAGGCCAATCTTCCAATCCTTAGGGCATCCACATATCTGAATCTCAAGGACGGAATTTGCTCATGATGGAGAAAATAAATAACAAAACATTAAAATAAAGAAAATGCATACTGAATTAAGAAGTAAAAAGAAAGAAAACAAAAATGGAAAATAAATGATGAACTTGGAGGGAAAAGATAACTTGAATAACGAACTTTATTAATGAAATCTTATTGTAAATGAAAGAACTGAATCTTCATATTTATAACCTCCAAATGCTAGGGTTTGCTCCTTGAATGTTTAAGGCAAGAATCGAATCTATATGAGCTTGATTCGTGAAGAATATCTTCAAAAATCAGTATAAAATTGAATTTCCAAATCTTCTCCTTTATTCTTGGAATTCTATCTCCCATGTGAAATTGCAGTTGCAATTCTGGCAGTTTTCACTATTCTGCATAAAATCATCAAAACTCATCAAAAATCAATTCTTTTCTTCTTATTTCCTATTTCTTAGCACAAAACAATCCACTAACTAATTTTGGTTATTTTCTCATTAATTTGCTATATATATTAAACATAAAAGCGTGCATTTGTGCAAATAGCTTAAGTACAAAGAGCTAAAAATATGCAAAATATTAGCATTCTCAGTTGGCTTATCCTATGGAAGGGGATAACTTAATATTGTAGTAATTTTATTATTATTATATTATTATATATTTTTCTCCCAACAGTTTTTTTTTCTACCATATATATGAGATGGGGGATTCGAACATCTAATCTCTTGATCGATGGTACATATTTTATGTTAGTTGAGTTATACTTATGTTAGCATTTTATCTAAGATTGTTGTCTTGTATGCTCATTTTCTTTTTATTCACAAACATTTGGCAATATCGCACTTTTAAAACCTTCTTTTTCTTGTTGTTATGTGTTTTCTTTTATACGACCCCATGTAAAGAAATTAGAAAACAAAAAATGGATGGTATATTGTCATCGTTTGGATTTTTTTTTTAGTTCAACGACATATGAAGTGAGGATCCAAATCTTTGACATTTTAGTTGGGATTATAATGTCTTAATCAGTTAACTATACTCAAGTTGACCACATTTTAATTGAGGTTATAATGTCTTAATTTGAGTTATGCCCAAATTGACCCGCCTTCAAATTATACCATATTAAATTCTAAAGATTAGAATCTGAATGTAAATTATTATAAATTTTACTCTATATATTATTTAAGAAAATTATACGTACACAATCATGATTTTTTTTTTTTTTTTTGAGCAAAATACACAGTCATGATTTATATATTAAATGAGTGGTAGTTAATAACATACATATATGTATAACGTCTAGTATCATTTTTTTTTTTTTAAATGTAGGTAAAATTACAAGTTTTGTGCCTAATATTTTTAGGATTTTGTCTAATAAGTACTTGTAGGGGTGGACAAGATAGTATTGTTTGGTGAGATAATAAAAAAAATAATCATCATTTAAATTATTGGTGATAAGAATAGATAAGGCTTTCAACTAAGTTCCAATAAAAACCTTAGTACGGTCCTAATTTAGGGCATCTCAATGTCTTATCAAATAGAAAAAAATTATGATATACACCAGATTAAATGAAAAAAAGTTAATTATAAATAATAATAAGAACAATGCAGACTAAAGTTCTGTCTAAGGTTGTAACGACCGGTTTATTTAGAAACATTAATTTTGAATTATGGAAATCAAGTTGGATAAAATTTCTTAAGTATATTGATTTTAGAGTGAATTTGAAATTTTGGAAGGTTAGGAGGGCAAAAATGGAAAGAAATAATGGTCAAAAGGGCATATTAGTAATTTAATAATAATAATAATAATAATAATAAAATTTTCACCATCCTTATCATCTTCTCTTCTTCTTCTTCCTCAATTTTTCTTCCTCTCTCCCGAAGGTCTCTCGCCGGCAGCTCTCTCTCTCTCTCTCTCTCTCTCTCTCTCTCTCTCGTCCGATTTCTTCTTCTTCTTCCTTGGGATGTCGCCGCCGCACGCCGAGCGCCACAGCTCCACCGTCTAGGTTGGCTTCGTCCGTGCCGCACAATCCACACCACCGCCGAACACCCATCGCCGTTCGGCTCAGACCCACGCCGACTTCTCCTTCTTCTTCTTCTTCCTCTGTGTGTTGCCGCTGCCCGCAACCTCTCAGGCCTCACCGGAACTCCAGCCATCAGCCGGTCGAAGAGCTCGCTGGACGTTCCCCTCACCTGAGCTCCGAAGTTCCGCCGGACAGCATCACGAGCCACGCAGCCGTCTTCTCCTTCTTCGACTTCTTTCACCGGAGTTCAAGGTTGAAAATCGCCGGAAAACGACCGGAAAGGGCCGAATCTGTCCAGATCCGTGAGCCACGCGCTGATCGGAGTCCCCACACGCGCCCACGCGCCGCCGTGCTCCGGCCACGCGCCGCCGTGCTCCGATTCCAATTTTTTGAGCCCGAACAGTCCCGGTTACGATCGTGTTACGATTTGGGTAATTTCGTTACTCAATTGAATTTAATTAAGAACTTTAATTGGATCGATCGTTAACCAATGGACTAAATTTACAGGATATTGATTTGAGAATCAAACTACGGAATTGGAGACGAATATTTAAATTGTTAGCAAACTTTGGAGTCTAAGTTTGGGCAAGAATCAAGCTCGTAAATTATTTATTCGACTTAAGTAAGTAGTCATTTGGATTTAAGCCATTTAAATTCCTTTTTGATTGAAATGTATGTTTGATAGTTTGTTGATTTTGAAAGCATGCTTGAAAGTGGTGATTATGAGATATGAAAAGGTTAGTGGTTATGTTTAGAAGTAACCTTGAGCTAAAACAGTCTAAGATGTGGTCATAAAGGAATTAGTGGCTTAAAGTTTCAAGTTTAGTATGTTAGCATATGAACCTCTTAAGAATTTGTTCGAGGTTGTAATTGGACAAGTTTGGACTTTTGAGATGTTTGATTAGCTGTGGAATGCAGAAAACGTGAATTTTAGATTGATTGGCTGATTGGGTTCAATGCTTTTGGGTTAGAAGCTGAAGTAGAGCACCCTAAAGTTATGCAATACTCAGGGTCGAGGACCGTATCTTATGTGTTCAGAATGGTCTTATGTTTGGGTTGATTTAACGAGTTTTGGATGGATTCGATTATGAGTAAAAGGTAGTTGGTCGACCAGATTTCTAAAATGTTCAGGGGATTGAATTCTGGAATAAGTGAATGAAGGATTATATGCCACTAGCATATGTATGGACTATGGCTACGTGTAGTTCTTGTTTGAGAATACCATTGAACTGGAGTATAAATTCTCACGTGAGAGTTGTGGTTGTGATCTATAGAGAAAGGTCATAACGATGCGATTGGGCATGTTTAACGTATTTCAGTTGGTCCCAAATGTGAGTAGAGGATTACTGGTTGTCTTAAATCCTAGGGTGGTTATGGAACTGAATTCTGGAATAAAGGGATAGAGGGCTATGTGCCGGTAGCACAGGTATGTGCTTGTAAACTTCGGACCAGGTTGTGAATGTGATCCGGAAATAACAAATGATATTGGTGTGGTAGACTACCCTAGAGATTCCAAAAGTAGTGCGAAAATGCAAAGAGCTTGATAAACTAAGAGCCACCTGATCTTATGTCTCTCTTGGGGCGAGTCTGTAACTCTAGGTTGACTAGATGTGTTGAGTGTAGGGAATGTGTTCCCTAGCGCCTGTGAGCTAGCATAGGGGCGAGGACCCCAGAGATTTATGTTGAGCGTAGGGAATGTGTTCCCTAGCGCCTGTGAGCTAGCTGAGAGATGATTCCCCATTATGTTGAGCGTAAGGATTGCGATCCTTATGGCCTGTGGTGCTAGCTTAGGGGTAATTCCCTATTGTGTTGAGCATAAGGGATGCGTCCCTTATTGCCTGTATGCTAGCATAGAGGGGTGATGTTCTATTGTGTGGAGGCGTGAGAGTTATTTTCTTTCACGGCCTTAGTCAACCTAAGTTACATGGCTCGTTGGTAGTGCTCGAGACAATGCCATACCGGGATGGACTCAGGTAGGGTGTGCGTGTGGTAGTTGGATGGTTGATGAGTTGAGATTAAGAGGCAGATATACGTGCCAGGACAACTTTTGTGTTGATGAGGCTAGCATAGGGGCGTTAACCCCTGAGATGAGTGACGAGCATAAGGATTACGATCCTTATTGCCGTGGGTGCTAGCATAGGGGTGAAGACCCCAGAGATTTATGTTGGCTAGCATAGGGGCGTTAACCCCTGAGATAAGTGACGAGCATAAGGGTTACGGTCCTTATTGCCGTGGGTGCTAGCATAGGGGCGAGGACCCCAGAGATTTATGTTGAGCGTAGGGAATGCGTTCCCTAGCGCCTGTGAGCTAGCTTAGGGGTAATTCCCCACTGTGTTTCCTATTGCCGTATGCTAGCCTAAGGGTGATTTATCTATTGAGATGAGTGTGAGGGTTATATACCTTCACAGGTTTGGGTTCTAAGTAATAGGACTCGCAGACGTGACACGGAATTAGAGTCAGGAAGTGGTAAAAGTCGAAGTTGGTTGAATGAGCATTTAAATAACTGAAGTAAATATTCGAGGTAAATATTTGAAGTATGAGCCCATGTGTGAGTAAAGAAAGTTTGCCTCCGTGGTAGGTTATCTTGGAGTTTTGGACCCTTAAGTGGGCTACTTACTGAGTATGTTTATACTCATGTTTGCTACTTTGTTTGTTTTGCAGATTGTGTACAATCTCGGGGCGGATGACGCAGGTGACGACTTGACGAGACTATGGAGACTCCATCCAATTCCTTTTCCTTGTTTTTCATTCTTAGTTTTGTTTCCTTGTTCCTTGATGTATGATTGGTTTGTAAATTCTAAATATTCTTAAGTTATCGTGTATTTGGTTAGGGTTTCTTAAAATCCTGTGTTTGATGTGAAGCTCAGCATATTTGTCGTAGTTTGTTGGATGCTGAGCGTTTTATCTGAGTTATTGAAGTGTTTTCATTCTTATCAGGATGTTGTAAATTTTGGTTTTCTCCTAGTTACGTCGTCATGTTGCCGAAATTTTCGTGCATGAGCGAGGTAACTAGGTCGTGCTTCCGCTTTAGCGTGTCGTAGTAGGAATTGGGGTCGTTACAAAGGTTCTTTTATATATAGAGTAAAATTAATATATAATTGAATGAAAACTAATAATCTTAGAAACATTTTCTTTTTCAAGGTAAACATTCAAATAATTTGAAAGAAACTCATATTTTTATATTGAACCATTATGTTTCTTGTTGATTGCTAATTGCGTTGCTTGCCTCCAATGATTTGAAATAGAGATTTTTGTTTTTGAGTTTAACAATTATGGAGTGGGAGATTGAAATAATCTTTAAAAATTATAATAGATGTCTTATCCACATAGCACTTCTTAGATTGGTGAAATAGAAAAATATTGACATAAATATAAAAAAGAGAAAAATTCACAACATTGAAAAACAGCACCAATGGTATGCAATAAGAAAATTTTAAATGCTTGAGGGCCAAATTTACTTTAAGCAATACATTCAAATTAAATGACAACCTTCTTAAGATTTAAAAAGTTGATTAAGGTATTAATTTATTGAATCCTAGTAACTTCATCATTTCAAATTACTCATTTATGTTAATTAAAGTAATTTTTTAGGGGTTAAGGTATTTTTATTCATGAAGTTAATTATGTACGTTTATTAAAAAAAATTAAGTAATTTTTTCTAATAGATTTCTAAAAAATTAAAAATTATATTTTCAAGATTGTATCTATGTAGTCACTTTACTTTAAATTCTTTTTAATAAATTCTTAAACTTTCAATTTTATGTCTAATAGGTCACTATATTTAACTCCATTAGTATAACAATAATTATTATGCCCCTAAAGGTTCCAACCTGCCTAAAATCAACCCGCTATATAATCGTTAAATAATATAGTCAACATGTCATGCGAGCGTTGAACTATTGAAATTAAGGACGAATTAGATGCATAATTGAAAATTCCTTTATGTATTAGAAAATTTTTAAAGTATAGCTAGGGATAGGGACTAATAGATATATATAATTATCAAAATTTATGGACCAAACTTGTAATTTAACTAAAATGTATTAATATCATTTACACAATACTAAATGTTCAATATTTCTGAAGGAAATAGTGTCTTTTATAATCTTTTAGGCCGAGTTTGATAACCATTTTAGTTTTGATTTTCTGTTTTTGAAAATTAAGTTTATAAATACTATTTCTAAGTTCTACCTATAGCTTTTGTTCTTTATCACATATTTTTTGAAAACATTTTAAAAAATTAAGCCAAAATTTGAAAACTAAAAAAAAAATAGTTTTTAAAAAACTTGATTTTGTTTATGAAAATTCACTTAAAATTCAAATATATTTTTTAAGATAAATGAAAAGATTACTAAAAATTGTAAGGAAACAAGCTCATAAACAGAAAACCAAAAACAAAATGAGTTTTCAATTGGGGTTTAGCAATTCGTGATTTTTTTTTTTTGAGAATGAATGAATCATTGATATAGTTATTATTACATCACTTTATATATTAAAGTTAAAAACAAAAAATAGAGGATATTTATTGTAAATTATCTTACTTTAAATATTAAATAATCATATCTACATAATTAATTTGAAATATATTTGTTATTTCCATGTTGATTAATTATTAATTGATTTTTAAACTAATTAACTAATTACATTTATTTTTATTAATTACTTTTGCAACATAAAATTTAATCTTGGTTAATCAGTTAATATTATATTGCAATACAATAAAAGTTTATACTTTTTTTCCTTAATTTTCACCTCCATTTGATCACTAAGACTCCATATGATAACGATTTCATTTTTTATTTTATGTTCTTAAAAATCGTGGCTTTCCTTTTTGGAAAAAGATAATTAAATGATGTAGGTAAAAAACATAAGAAAGAGAGCTACATGAAAACATTTCAATTGAAACTCATGAAAGAAGTATCATAATTACAAAAAGAGAGGATTTAGAGGACCATAAAGAGGTTGTGATCAGAATATACTCCCAAAGCTGCATTTGAGAACGAACATGGTTTATAAAAATTATAGTTGCTTTCTTAAGATTTATTTATTAGGATTTTTTCCTTTTTCCTTTTAATAAAAAAAAAACACATTTTAAATCTTGTTTAGAAAATGTCTACTACATACATCCTTGACTATTAGACACAAAATTATATTAAAAGTTCAGATACTTGCTAGACACAATTTGAAGATTCGACCTAGGTGTTAAGCACAACGAAACCTCCACCTATCTGTATTATGGTATTATATTGCTCACTTTGGACATAAGCCTTCGTGACTTTGTTTTTGGTTATACCCAAAAGGCCTCATACTAATTGATATAATTGTTCTAACTTATATACCCATAACCACTCTCTTTCCTAGTTGATGTGGAACTTTGTCTGCACTCCACCAGGTCGCACTAGGTGACGCCATTCGATCTCTATTTAGAAACTAGATCAAGCCTTCTTCAATTTTAGTTTTCTTCATGGTTTTTGTTTTCTTCTTGATTCAAATTGATTGATCATTATCTGTTCTTCTTTTGTATTTGAGTATAAAATGATATGTTTTTGAGTGTATTTCTGGAATGATGGTTTCAAATGTGATTCTATTTGAAGGAGGATTTTGATACAATATACTGTAGATTGTTTTGTTTCATCATGATCTCTCATATTAGACTTGTATAGAACTTTCCAAAGATTGCAATTTTCGCTCCGAATCGCCCTTCAACTGCTTCACTTTCTTCTTCATCTCAGCTCCTCCAGAAAATTTTCTGATCAATGTCCTATTGAATCTAGAACTCAACATTCTCATTAGATTCTTAGAACGCTTTGAACCGAGCCACTTGATGGTGATTTTTTCTCCTTCAGAAGGTCGGACTGACTGAAAAATTAAATAGGAAGTAAGGAGAAAGGAAAAGAGACAAAGTAAAGGGAAGAAGAAAAAAATCCATGTCAACTAGAACTAATAAAAAATTAATAAACCTTGCCTCACATTTAAAAATGGTCACATAACGATCGTTTAAAACCATTTTCAAACTTCAGAAACTAAAGTTTTTTTTTTGAAACTTTAAAAATAAAATAGACATCAACCCAAATCTCATGAGAAAAAAAAAAACACAAGAAGTGTGTTTTGCCTAAAAATATTAAACACACAAAAGAAGAGAGAGATCAGGAGAGACCAATTTTATCCCGATTCATGCATGGGATTTGCCTCGATCTGAGGAAGCAGAAGACTAGGCATTTACTTCGCATAGGAACTTGATACATTTTCTTGGACACATCAACTAGAGCTGCATGCGAAGCCATGCAAATTTCTCATCAACTTTGGTACATCCAATCGTCAAAAATAGGCACACTACATATACTACCAGATTCGCCCAATATGTTCAAACAAAAGACCATATCTTTTGCACTACTTTGAAAGTTTGGCATCAATGGCAGGAGCTGATGTGAGATTAAAGCTTCTCATAGATTCAAAACAACAAAGAGTTCTTTTTGGCGAAGCGGACAAGAATTTGATCGACTTTCTTTTCAATCTGCTTTCCCTCCCACTCGGGACTGTGATTAGGCTGTTAAAAAAGCAGGGCATGGTGGGTAGCTTGGGAAATTTGTACGAGAGTGTTGAAGCTTTGAACGAGACATATTTGCAGCCTAATCAGAGCAAAGACACCCTTTTGAAGCCTAAAGTTTCATTCTGTGGTTCGGCCTTGCTTTTGCCTAATATTGAATCTTCAGCTGCAACGAAGTTTTATGTATGCGCGAGTAGATGTGGCCATAACGTTGCTAATGACCCTACAGCGCTCTGTCCGATTTGTACGCAGAAAATGTACCAAGTAGGTACATTTGTGCATCCACCAAGTGCAAGTACACAACAGACAACAAATGTGGAAGGAGGGTTTGTGAAGGGGGTGGTGACTTACATGGTAATGGATGATTTGACTGTGAAACCCATGTCCACCATCTCTAGCATTACTCTCTTGAACAAGCTTAATATCAAAGAAGTTGGTGCTTTGGAGGAGAAGGTCATCACCTTGAATGTCAATGAGGTACATTACATTATATAATTTTTATTTCAACAATTTGTGGGTTGGAGATTTGAACCAATCTTTCCGTCGAGCTTATAATATCTCAATCCATTAAGGTATGTTTAGGTTGACAATTATATCAATGCTAAGAATATATAAATAAATTATTATATATATTATAACTTATACGCATAGATTTAGTGGTAATTTAACCATTATAAAGGTTTAGCCATTGAAAAGGCATACAAAGTATTTTGAATTTGTTTGGTTGTTTTGGTAGGGAGTGAAGTTGCTGAGGGCCTCTCTGCAATCACAGACTGTTCTAACAGATGTCTTCCTTGGAAAGAAGAAGCTGTGATGATTTGAGAATAATAATGTTAGTTTTGATAGTTTCAATTGCTGTTTGTTGTGAAGTTTGGATTATCTGTTTTGCTTTTGAAAATTGATGAATGTTTAAGAAGAGAAAGTGAGATGTAAGCAATTTATCCTTTCTGAGTACGTATAACAGCTACCTGTATGTCTGTTTGATATACCTATCCTGAATTAGAATGTTTTATTTGATTATTTTATGTTAAATTATACAAAATATTTCTAAACTTTGAAATATGTTTCGGTTATGTGTCGGACTTTGAAATGTTTTATTTTAACACTTAAACTTTGAAATTGTTTGAAAAAATAGCTATAGGGTCAATTTGTTTCATGGGCTATCAAAACAGATTTTTGTTGGTTTCACATGTTCTCACTTTTTAAAACTCAAGAATAACAAACTCATTTCTACATAAATTTTTCTCTCCATGTAGGTGTGATTTTTATACATGAGAGATGAAGGGTAAAGATATAACTCATTTAATTAATTAATTAATATATCATTACCAACATGAGGATAATTCAATAGTAATTGGCATCAACTTCTTTTCTTGAAGTTGAAAGTTCAAATTTTGATATCTCACATTTATTGTTATAAAATAAAAAAATATATTTAATGTCTGAAGTTTGAATTTGATTTTACATTTAAGTTCTTGAATTTTTAAATTTATTTGGAGCGTCAGTTTTTTGTCGTTATAGCTAGCACAAAGCTGATTGAATATTTTTTATTATTTTTTTAGTTGGTGACACTTCTTTATTAAAAAATTATTTTTAAAATTTTAATTAAAATAAAAATAAATATTTTAGGTATCATTTTTAATTTTTTTATTCCTTCTCTCTCTTCTCTCCGCCCCTCCCCAAAAAATTATTCGATGAGGCTCCCACAATGTGACGACAGTTTTTCACCATTGAATGTGGAGAGAAAAATATCTCGAATTTATATTCAATGATTATTAGAGAATATAGAAATTATTGAATCTACATCCAACGGTATTTATAAAACAGTCACACTGTGTTGGCCTCATTGAATAATTTGTCCCATCTTTCAACTTCCACCACAACCCACCTTTACCACCGATCACCACTACTTGCCGCCGACTGTTTTTTTTTTTTTTCTAATCTTTTTCTTCTGTCCTTTTCTCTTTCGTTTTCTTCTTTTCTCTCTTCTATCGTCGACCTTCGTTTAAGATTTAAAACAAGGGAGTGTTTCTCCCTCATTTCAGGAGCAACCTATCTCATTAATTTTCAGATCAGCGATAAACGACGGAAGAGAAAAAAGAAGAGGAAAGAGAAGAAGAAAGAAGAATAAGAGAAAAAGAAAAAGAAATGTAGTCAAAGGCGGTCGACCTAAGACGGTGGACTGGGGTGGTCGACAGTGAAGGTGCGAGGGGAGAGAAAGAATAAAAAAATAAATTCAAAAAATGATACTTAAAATATATGTTTTTATTTTAATTTTAAATTTTTTTTTAAAAAAATTAATAAAAAAATAACAAGAAAGTATTAAGTCAGCTTCGAAAACGGACGACAAGGACTAAATAAACCATCTTTCCAAAGTCATAGGCTAAAATGTCAAATTTGAAAACTCATATCCAACAGTGTATTTTTTACAAGATTAATTAATTAATTAATATTTATTTAGCATTAATATTTATTTTTAATTAATATCAATATGTTATTTAAACTTAATGAATTTTAACTAATACATTTATAATTAATACTCTATATTATTTTAACTATTTAATATACATTTTAATTATTTAGTATTAACATTTAAACAACTCATACTTATTTAACTTTTTAATAGTTAAATTAAATTATTATGTTTTCAAGATTACTTTTAAATCATGTTTTAATTTAAATTTTATTTATATATTTTTATTAGTTAATTAATTAATTTATATAACAATATATTAAATAATACTAAATTTAATTTATGATTACATAAACTTATTGATCTCTTACATTTAATTAATTAATTAATTAAAATTTTCATGAACAAAAGTAGTAAAATAAACATTATTTAATTCTGAACATTAATTATCCTACGTATTCAAACACATATATTTAATATATCTAAACAAAATTTCAGACATTCAACTCCTAGAGGTTTTAGAGGTTTTTCCATTAAGATGATGAATCCAAATTGGCACGATAGTTGATGTGTAAAAATTGAAATGCATACCTGATATCACTTAGTTACAACATCATTCATGGAAGTTGACGTGACAACTGATGTGCATAAATTAATTTAGTGAATTAAATGAAGTCAACAATATATTTTGAGTTAAAAGGAATAGTAACAATAATCTTAGTCTTTTACATAATTGAAATTAAATTGTAAATGACATTATATGTATGCTTTCCAATTTTTACAATCAGCTACCGCATTAATTTATGTTCATCGTTCAAAGAAAAAACTCTCCAACGGTACTTTTTGAAAGAATTTCAAAGTTCCAAGATTAAAATATAATAAAAAATTTCAAAGTTTAGGAGCCCTAATTGAAAGCTACCCAAGTTCAAGGGTATTCTGTATAATCTAATCAATATTTTAATTAGGTAGGGTGATGTGGAATTTCAATATTCAAAATGTCACTTTATATAAAATATTTTTTTAATGGCATATCACTATTCTTTTATTCAACAACGTGATCTTTATTGATGGATCATGGATGGCATCAGACCACATGGTCTTAATTCTTCTATATAGTTGAAATTGAGTTGTAAATGATGTTATATACACTTTTAGTTCAACAATTGCACGGTGGTGATTTGAAACTATCGACCTTTGGATGATAATTGGTGTCTTATCTACCACTCAAATTGACAATTTTCACAATTAATGTCATTAATTTTAACCCCCCCCCCCCCCCCCCCAAAAAAAAAAAAAAAAAAAAAAAACTCCATGAAATAATTTGAAAGGTAAGAGGTTAAAATGACTTGTTAAAATTTATGGACATAATTGAAACAAACTCCAAAATTCAGTGTATTTTGAATAATTTAACTAAAAAAACTAATGTCATATAATATAACCTTTCTTTTACGTAATTTCAAGAAAAATTATTAAATGAGAACTTGATAGAAATACTTTTTATGTATAGTAGTAAAATCAAAATTCTTACAACATTAGAGATAAAATTAAAAAATACAAAGTTGAAATATTAGAGCAGAGAAGTAACTTCTTGAACAGCAGGAGCAAGAGGCAAATCCAGTAGGGGCCAGGAAGGGAGTGTGCCTCACCTGAAATTATGGGTTTGTAATATATATTATTTGGCCACAACTAAAAAAAAAAAAAGTATAATGGTTTGTTGGTATGGGGGGCATGGGTGACACGGTCGCACCTTTTTAAGGGTCATGAAGCGAACGTGAGGCACTTGTTCTCGCGAACAAGTAAGTCCAATTTAAAAAAGGGTGGCCGATGGCCCAAGGGCCGTATTACCGAACGTAACCTCCACCCCCGTTTGTAGAAAAAATGTTTTAGAAAACAGGGTTAGAGAAAGGTTTTGGAAAACGTTTTAGAAAGCGTTTGTGCATACAAATGTTATAGACTAGTAAGCAAAAGAAAAGTCAACAACAGTTTAGATAGCATATAACTCTGGGTAGGAAAGATGGACAACTAGTCATACCCCCTATAGTACATTCTAGGATTTTACATTGTGACATGCTTGAACATGAAAATGGCGAGGAGTCATATGCCTCAAAAAGTACAAAGAAAGCTAACTATTAAGCAACATGAAATATATACAATGAAAGCATGATAAAAAAATGGGTTGAAATGAGCATGCGGCCACGGACTACATGTCCTGGACAAGCATGACAGTGACAATGAGCTACTACTTTTATTTTCCACTTCTGTTGTGCAAGCCTCAGTCAGCGTGTTTTGTATATTTAATTTTTCAATATACATATTTATATATTATTTTAACTTTTAGTACATTTTACATTTCAAGTTTCATTTTTTGTTTAGATATTTAGGTGAATAATGGTTGTACTGAAAAAAAAATCTATAATGGTTTATTGTAATTTTATAATTAATATTACTTCATTTTTTTAAAGAAATTAATATTATTTAATTTAAATATTATATTAATGCATTTAAAGGTATATTTATATAAAGATTAAATTACAAGTTCAATGTTTGAATTTTTACATTTGTGTCTAAGAGATCTCTGAACTTTAAAAAATGTCTAATAAGTCTTTGAATTTTTTATTTTGTTTCTAATAAATCCTTAAATTTAAAAAATGTCTAATTGATTCACAAACTTTCAAATTTGTATACAATAGGTCTCATATATATTCAATTTTTTTAAAATTATATAGGTCTCAGATATATTCAATTTTTTTAAAATTATATAGGTTTCAGATATATTCAATTTTTTAAAATTATCTGCTCTAATTTTTTTGTCTAATTGGACCTTAAACTTTCAATTTTTTATCAACTAGATACGTGGATTTTTTTAAAAAAAAATTAAATAGGTAGTTATTAAACACAAAATTAAAAATTAAAACAAATATATGTCTAATAGAATATTAATTTTTAAAAATTTTGAATATGTAAGAGACCTATTAGTACAAAATGGAAAGTTCAAGGACTTATCAAAAACTTGTTCATCTAAAAGTTTATGGACTTATCAAAAACTTGTTCATCTAAAAGTTTATGGACTAAACTTGTAATTTAACTTTATATGTATTTGTGCCATCTAACATAAAATTATGGATCCGAATGGAAGAAATTTGTGGATAGAGATAATAACTATTTAATCATATTTAGATCCCAAACCTGAGAGAATATTTGATCATCTTTCAAAGAATCTACTTAAATTGTTTATTGAAGAGTCTCATAATGATAGTAACAAATCTTTATTTGATTTTTGATCATCTTTCAAAGTATCGATTTAAATTGGTTATCCATGCGTCAAGATGAGATACATTATAGGTTATATACTATTTGATTTTTGCAACAGTTCTTCAAATTTGTATTTAGTTTCTATTTGATTTTTGAAATTTTAAATATGACATGTATAATCTCCAATGTTTTAAATTAATTTTGAATTGGCGTGTGAATATAAAAAATAAAAAAATAAATTTTTTTTCTAACTCATTTAAAAAATACATATAATCAAACTTTGTTTAGCATCTGTTAATTACTAGAACTACTTAGAATTTAAATTCAAATTTAAGAGATTCAACGTATCATTTTTAAAACTTAAAAGAGACTAGATAAAAACTAAATTCAAATTCCAATTAATCAATATTTAAAAGCATTAGTTTTGAAATCCAAAGAACAAATAGAAACAAAAGTTAAAATCTCACGGGCTAAAAAGAAAAATATTTCACTATCCCTAAATTTAAAGTCTAGTAGGAAAATTTCCATATCTCTCCCATTGAATGCATGCCAAGTGTCCATTCTTTTAAACTAATTTTTTATGGAGGCCCTACTAATTTAAATGACATCTATTTTTTATTCATTTTAATCTCCCTCGATTCTCTCTCAATGTACTTCTCTTTCTCTTTCTTTTTATTCTCTCTAGATTAGTTCTTCTCTTTAGTACCTCATTTTAGGACAAATTATTCAATGTGGTTGCCTCACAATAATCGTTGGATGTGGATTCAATAATTTTCATGCCCCTTAAATAACCATACTTCTGTCTCCACATTCAATGGTGAAAAACTACTAGCCATATTGTTCTAAGTAGTCCATCGAGTCTTCTTCTTTATTTTCTTTGTTGTTGAAACAGTGGGTTGTAGGTTAAAATTTCTGAGATAAATAAAGAGAGAAGCAAAAAAAAAAAACTCAAAAAGAAGCCAAGAAAACAAATGAAAGACAAAAAAGTAGGTTATGGAAGAGATAAGCGATTGGATAGAGCAAATAGACACTGTTTTAAAGTGGAGTGGAGCTGAAGCTTCTACTCTGCAATACTCCATAGCAATCTTTTACGAACCACAAAATAGAAAGAATTTTAGTTCTAAACTACTTTTTCGGCCATGGCAAAAAAGAAGAACGATCAATTTAGAGAGAGAAATAAAGAGAGGAAGAGAAGTACATTGAGAGAAATAAAATGAAAATAAAAAATAGATTTCATTTAAACTGGTGGGACCCGCATAAAAGTAGTTTAAAAGAATAGAGACTTGACTGCATTCCATGGGAATGTATGAAATTTTCCCTACTACCGTAGGACTAGAAATTTTCTCACCCTAGCTAACGTACAGAAATCTCCCTATCCCCACGATTCAATCCTTGACAATAAGGAGAGAGAAAATATTTTCCTTTCTCTCTCCTAGCTATGCTTTCTCTCTATACTACCACATGATCACCCCCATGTGTTCAAAAAAACGACCATAGCTTTTGCACCATTTTGAAATTTTGGCATCAATGCGAGGAGCTGATGTGAGTTTAAAGCTTCTTATAGATTCAAAAAAACAAAGAGTTGATGGATGATTTGACTGTTAAGCGCATGTCCACCATCTCTAGCTTTACTCTCTTGAACAAATTTAATATCAAAGAATTGGATGCATTGGAGGATAAGGTCATCACTTTGGATGTCAATGAGATACATTATGTTGTTAACCAGTTGAGATATGTCTAAGTTGACAGTTATGTCTACATAAATTATTGAAATATATTGTAACCTATCTGCATAGATTTTTGGATTACGTTATTGTTAAGAATATATGAATACATGTTTAAATATAATGTAACCCATCTGCATAAATTTTTAGATCGAGTGGTAATTTAATTTAGGAGGAAAAACACAATAGAAGAATTTTGAATTTGTTTTGTTGGTTTGGTACTGTAGGGAGTAAAGTTGCTGAGGGCTTCACTGCAATCGAAGGCTGTTCTCACAGATGTCTTCCTTGCGAAGAAGAAACTGTGATGATTTTGAGAATAATATGTTACGTTTTTAAGGCTGGTTGATGTCAACTGAGTTGCAAGCAATTTGTCCTTTTGAGTATTAACAGCCTATATTGTATCTCTCTGTTTGATATCTATCCTGAATTGGAATGTGTTAACTTTAAAGTTCCACCTTTCTAGATATGATATTAAAAACATTATACCTTTTTGGAATTAAATTTGTGTCATATTATTAATATGCTAAAAATATCCCTTGATCTCAAATTTATTGTGTGGTTTGGCCATGTTCATGACGTTTGAGACAAATTCCTACTGAAAAAGATAATATTTATGTAATATTTTCATTTGGCAATTAAAGCAAAACTTCATAATCCCTCCCGTAATTTATAAGGTAATATTTTCATTTGACAATTAAAACAATATATAATCATAAACAAAATGGATTGTTTTACATAGTTTCATTTATGTAAATATATCATCCTAACAAAATTAGGTTACAATTTTTTTCGGGCCATTTTCAAACAAGTTTTAAAAAACAAAGATAGTTTCAGATAATTAGAAATTAGAGCAATATATAATCTAAAATTTTGATTGATTTAAACAATATAAATAGAGAGAGAGAAAATTAAAATCAAGATAGAAAGAAGACTTGCTAAAGAAGAACACATCTGTGTTGAGTGGACTGACATGTTTCAATCCATCATGAAAAAACACGCATCAAAGAGGTCAACTAAGGAGACATATCGTTAATAGCCCAAACAAAAATAACACCAACAAAAAACATAGATCAACCATTGAAACAGACGAGGCAAAGCTTTTGAAGTAGTCAGCAATGGCTTCTTTTTAAGAAAAACATCCGTTAGAACAGTCTTTGAGTGAAGAGAGACCTTCAACAACTTCACATCCTACAAACCAAACCAACAAAAATAAACTCAAAAGTAGATAGTTACATTTTAAACGTGTCTAATAAATTACCATTGGACCCAAAAGCATAAACTCATAGATTTTACAATCAACGTAATATCATATCGGTACCATTATTAATATTAATTGAAGATGAAATGAATTCAAACACAAAACCTACTACTTTGATACCTAGTTAAATCAATTCAGAGCCCAAAAGCTTAAACTTAGGTTAAATTATATGTTTAGTTCCTAAACTTTGAGGTTTATGTCTATTTAGTCTCTAAACTTTCAAAAGTCTCTCATAGGTCCTCAAACTTTTAATTTTATGTCGAATAGGTCCCTGAACTTTCAGTTTTGTATCTAATAGATTTTTGACAAAATTCAAAATTTTTAAAAATTAATTGATCTGTTAGATATAAATATGAATTTTATATCTAATGGAAACCTAAAATTTCAATTTTATGTCTAGTAGATCCGTAAATTTTTAAAAATTTAAATTTACATATCAATTACCGCTGAGCTAATTAAGCTTACGTTGGCAAAAATATTAAATTTATATAGCTTCTTAATTTAAATTTTTGGGTAAGTGATTGAGCACATAGCATTAAAATATGATCATGTCCTAAACTTGACATTTGCAATGTTATGACGGCAACAGAGAGGGGCGGGGTCGGAATACACTCACTCTCGCTCGAGAAATTATTCCGTAAGGCTGTCACAATGTGACTGACAGTTTTTTATCATTGGATGAAGAGAGAAATACCTCAAACTTATATTCAATAGTTATTAGGGATACAAAAATTATTGAATCCACATCAAACAATTATTATGAGGTCACTACATGGCCTCATTCAATTTTCCCCTCTATGGGAATTTTTCATCCTTGTGTTCCTGTGGAAAATTTGATTGGACTAGCATAAGTCGCCCAATGAATCAATATTGGACAGATGACATTACTTGATTTGCCAGTTTTCTATGTCTTTTAATTTAATTTTAGAACACGTGTAAATTTGTAATTGATCCCAACTTTATTTTACCATCAATTTAAATTAATGATGTGGCAATTTGTGATTGACCGAAATTTCTCATTCAAGTAGTTGCAAAACTAAATATTAGGTTGAATATAAATCATTATTAATTAATTTATGAACATGTTTTTTTGTTATAAATTTTGTATAATTATTATTTTACAATATCATTTAATTTATAATATATTATATTATACATAATTTAATTTAACAAAAATAAATTGATTTTATAACATGAAATACTATATTTATTAATGTTTTTTTTTATCTTTTTAATATAATTATGCATTTTAAAATTTCAAATTCAAATCTGGATGGAATGAAAACATAAAAATGTTGTTTTCAGAATTTTCACTATTTAGATCACAAAATTTGGAAACAGTTTTCGAAAACACATTTGCCAAATGCATATTCACTAAACTCAATGAGTTCGAAAACATAAAACAGAATCCAGATTGCCTACCAATTAGGCCCTAAAGTTCCCTGATAGCACCTAAAATGTTCTATTTTAGGTCTTTAATTCTTGTTAGTTCTATTACTCTCACATGCTTATTTGTCTGTTTTATAGAGATCGAGCAATTCAAAGCTGTTTGAAGAACTTTGGTTGAATTGGGATAAAAAAAAATGAGCTAATTGGACTCAAGTTGAGCAACTGAGTCAAGAAAAGATGAAGTTCAAGCCATTTGACTCGAGAGGATAGCGTCGAGACCTTACTTGGGGCATCTCAACGTTGTTGCAGTACACAATCAAGCCAAAAGAACCGTGGGAGTAGCATCTAAACGCCAGATCGATAATACATAAGGAGCGTAGCTTGCTGCCGGGGAAGCCAAGCAAAATGCTGGTAGCGTCGAGATGCTATGTTCAACATCTCGATGCTACATGATCTTCACTATTTTTTTCTTCTTTGTAAAGGGGCAGCGTCTCGATTCTACCATGCCCTCGATTCTACCCCTAGTGTCTCGACGTTGTCACCTATCTCTAAATACCTTCTTTTCTATTTTCTTGCTGAACACTTGTAATATCGAACCATGGCGGATTTTAATCATATCATCACTATGAGCGGCTAAAGTCCGTGTTTCTAATTCAAGGGTTAGTTCGAGTCCAATCATAGACAGTGTGAGGCTTCGAGCTAAGTTTTGTTTTCAATTATTAATCCAAGTATTTCTTTTATCCAAGTATTTTATACGATCTTTTATTGATTAAATTGACTCCTCAATTATATTGATTGCTTGTATGTTTGCTATGCATGAATTTCGTGATCCGTAATTATCATAGATGCATGCTTAATTTTAGTAGCAATAGAGTTGGCTCATGTGTATGATTTCCATGGCTTTTCCATGTTTTCATAGCTTGCATGATAAACTCTAGTATAAAAGAAACAGAACTGAGTAAGTGTAGTTATCTTGCATTTTAAGTATTGCCTTAGTCGTTTCATTGCTCTTAGTGCGATTGTTTTAATTAAAATGGAACGTTATCGTGCCCAGTTGATTAGGCAATAAGAATTGGTTTTGATGTTTTGATGGACTTATTGATGTATTTCATGTATCATTGAAGAAAATAGGTGTATTCAAAATTTCAACCATGGTATCAGAAATCAGATAGCCATGAGTTGGTTCTGATTTCATAACTATCAAAATAGCCCAACAACTTTATGAAAATCTAGTAAAACACTTTGTTTTTTAGTACAACAAATATGAGGTATGAGGATTTGAACCTCTGACTTCAAAAAAAATAATACATGTCAAAGTAAAGCACTTTGAATCATCTAAAGGAACCACCAAAAAATTGGGAAAGGTTGAGACATATATATGTGCTATGTTCAACGAGAACCAAAAAATTTATTAGGCATAAAAAACTTGGGATTGTTTTATCCAAGAAAACTTGGGTCTTTAATGTGAGCTTCCTTTGAGTTCTATGTTGGAGATGACTTGAATAAAAGCATATTTGTGTTTATTGGCACAATTTGTATGATATAATCTAGTTTAAATAATATTATGAGCATTGTTGTTGAACAATGAGTTTTGATTACTTCTTCAATGCTCAAATTTTCATTTTTGTTGTTAAGTAGTTAAGTTTTTACTATTACTTTTTACAAATTAATGAAAATATTTTCTTATTAGATTTATTACATTAACTTGTGTGATTTAGAAAAATGTTGGTTTAGAGACTTAGGATATGTTTGGTAGTGATTTTGGCATGATCAAAATAACTTTTGTCATTGTCAAAATCACTTTCCTCTCAAATGTTAATGTTGGCAAAGGGATAAAATTGATTTTAGAAAAATTTGAAATTATTTAAAATTGATTTTTGAAGTATTAGTTGGTAGATGATTTTTGTTGAGGTGATGGACCGAGAATCACCTTTCAAATTTACCCTCATTCTTGGTGGAAGTATCAGAATTGTCCCTATTTTTAAAAAGAAATTTTCAGCCCTAGCTCTCATTTCTCTCTCTCAATTGGATGATCTCTGATCGAAGGCTTTAGAAGGTCGGTAGCAATTCCGCCTAGAGATGTCCATGGGGCGGGGCGGGGCCGGGGAATGGATTCCCCGTCCCCGTCTCCACCCCCCATTTCATTCCCCGTCCCCGCGAAATTCTCCATTTAATTTCGCGGGGATCGGGGCGGGGATTCCTCGCGGGGAATTCGCAGGGATCGGGTTCTCCGCGATGAATTTTTCCCTGTTCTTTTTTTTTTATCTTTTTTTTTTTAATTTATTCTCAACCATAATAAAAATTATTTCTAAATGAATAATTTTCAATATAATTCTATTTAAAGAAAATGTTATAAAATTTCCTAATAAAAACAATAATATACCATAAGTAAAAATAATATAATGTCGAAACAACTTAATTTCTAAAAAATCAAATTTCAATATTACAACATAGTCTTAAATTTTTTTTTTAAATAATGAAATAGTCTTAAACTAATTCCTATTATAGTTTTTTTTTTTTTTTTTAAAAAAATTCTATTTATAGGTAATAATTAATTTATATATATATATATATTACTAATCGGGGCGGGGCGGGGAATCGGGGTGGGGTCGGGGTCGGGGACGGGGACGGGGAATATATTCCCCGTCCCCGTTTAGCCAATGGGGAAAAAATTTCCCCGCTCCCTCCCCCATTCCGTTGTAATCGGGGATTCCCCTCCCCGTTCAGGGTGGGTCCCCGCGGGGCCCCGACCCTGTGGGTTAAATGGACATCTCTAATTCCGCCATTTCCGACCACCATATGAACTTCATTAATGAACACTATTAATATACATTAATTTTGAATAAATTATCAAACAATACATAGTAATGTTATCAAATATATATATATATATATGGGACGGGGAATGTATTCCTCGTCCCCATTCCCCGTCCCGTTTAATTTTTTTTATATTTTTATGTTATTTTGTGTGTGTCATTTAAACGTTTATTGTTAATAATTTAAATAATTGGATATGTTTGAATCATATAGTTAAACATTTTAATTATATGTATGGTTTAATTGGATAAGTGTTTTTGTTTTTATTAGGAGGTTTAAGAATTTTGTCTTTAAATAGAAAATTAACTCTTTAAATTAAGATTTTTGGTTAATAATTAACAATGTAATTGAAAATTAATGGATATTTTCCATAGAAGTTAACTATTTAAAAATTTATAAAAAGAATTATTTGATTCTTAAAAAAGAAAAAAAACTAAACGGGGAATAATTCCCCGCAAGGAACCCGATACCCGCGAATTTCCGATAGGGAATCCCCGCAAAATTTAACGAAAAATTTTGAGGGGATGAGGATTTAAATGGGGGGCAGAGACGGTGACGGGGAAGCCATCCCCGCCCCACCCCGTAGATATCTCTAATTGAAGATATGTATGATTACATTATGACAATACTGACCTTTAGAATTTTGAAACTGGTTCTTTTATTAGAGTATGTTATGAAACAGAAGTAAATGATTGTCATCCTCCGAGCAAATGACACTCTATTTAAAGCCCTTCACAAAATTCTCCAAAAAATATGTGCAAAAAATACTCCAATATTTTTCGCGAGCGTTTTTCAATATGAAGTATATCAATAGTCTATCAGTAGTCTATCAATGATATATTGCTGATAGACTAACGATATACCTAACAAAGAGTAAATCATTGATATACTACTAATATACTTATATGAAGTTGATCATGAGTATATCACTAACTAGCATATGATATATACATCATATAGAGTACATCATTGGTGCACTACTGATATACTTTATTTCTCACGAGCGTTGTTCAATATGAAGTTTGTTAGTAGTCTATCAGTGATATTACTGATAAACCAAAAATATACCTAACATAGAGTATATCATTAATATACTACTTATATACTTATATGAAGTTGATCAAGAGTATATCAGTAACTCACATATGATATATGTTCATTTCACTGATATACTACTGATATACTCAATGTTAGGTATATCAGTGAAATGAATATATCTAAAATGAAGAATATAAGTGATATACCAAATATGAAAAATATATCTGATATGCTACGGATATATATAGAGTATATCATTTAATTGATATACCTAAAAAAAGTGTATCAATAATATATCAATAATATACTACTAATATACTTCGTTGTAGGTATATATCAGTTGACTAATATACAAATATAAAGTGTATCTGATATACTACTGATATACTAAATATAAAGTGTATTTGATATACTATTGATATACCTACTGATATACCAATAAGGGTAAAATTGGAATAATAAAAAAATACAAATCAAATTTTAAAATTTTTTGCTATATTTGCAAATCTCAAAAACCATAACTAAATTTGCAAATATCATAATATTTTTTGCTATCCATTAAAATTTCTCTATAAATAATGGTCGAAACTAAGAATTATGGTATTCGGCCTATTGCTTTATACTATATAGAGAGATACTTGAGTGGATTAGAGAAAACATCAAACCATATTATCCCGGGCAATGGTTAAACTTACGATCTGCATTAATTGAAGGACTTCATCTTGTTAAAGTCTCTACTACTGAGGCACCATATATAATGAGTATAATTACTCCACCATCATCTGCCACTTTCAATAGTAGATCAAGAAAATTTATGAAAGGTATTGAGGAACAATTAGCTAAGACTAAGACACCATTATTGGTCAAACTTGAATCCATTATTTCACCTTCCTTCGATGCACTATATGCTCTCATATGTCTTCTTTCGATGTTACAATAAAAGATGGTTAGAATGAATACATAAATATATTTGATGGATGTATTGATGCATTTCATGTATCATTGAAAAAAATGGGAGTATTCATAATTTCAATCATGGTATTAGAAATCAGATGGCCATGAGCTGGTTCTGATTTCATAACTATCAAAAAAGTCCGATGATTTTATGAAAATCTAGTAAAGCACCTTTTTTTTTTACAATAAATATGAGATATTGAGATTTGAACCTTCAACTTCAAGAGAAGAAATACATGCTAAAATAAAGACATTGAATCATCTAAAGAAACACCTCAAAAATTGGGAAAGGTTGGGACATATATATATATGCTATGTTCAATGAGGACCAAAAAAAAATTATTCGACAGAAAAAACTTGGGATTATTTTATCCAAATAGAATTTGGGTCTTTAATGTGAGCTTCCTATGAGTTCTATGTTGGAGAGGACTTGAATAAAAGCATATTTGTGTTGATTGGCACAATTGTATGATGTAGTCTAGTTTATATTATATATTATGAGCATTGCTGTTGGACAATGATTTTTTATTACTTCTTCAAATGCTCAAATTTTCTTTTGTTTTTTGTTTATTTGTTTTTTTTTTTTTTTGGTGTTCTTTACACATTAATAAAACCTAGCTTTTAATTGTTGTTAAGTAATTAAGTTTTAACTATTACTTTTTACAAATTAATGAAAATCTGATCTTCTTATTAAATTTATTATATTGACTTGTGTGATTTAGAAAAATGTTGGTTAGAGACTTAGAGTTAGGAATGTCGTTATTTTTTCCTAGCATAGGTCAATTAGGCAGCTTCAAACTTTGGACGATTTGCTAAAAAAAAGAGAGAGGGGGATGGAAAATTTGAAACTAATATGAAAAGAAATGTTTTATTGAAATGGAAATGTTTTTAGGTTTGATTTTCTTGAAATGGAAATGTTTTTAGGTTTGATTTTATTTTTAATGTTTTTTATTTAACATGTAGGGTGAGGATTTGTACTTTTGACTTTTAAGTCGATGATATAATACTTAAATCAATTGAGTTTTGCTCAAGGTTGCAGAAATGCTTTAAGGTTTGACCCTGCAATATGTGGCACTTCTTATTTTATATATACAAGTATTTTAAATTTATTCAATAATTTAATATATTAAAATAATGGGTTAAAATACTATTTTTGTACTAATTTGGATCTCATTCCATTTTAGTCTTTATATTTTTAAATGTCTAAATTTAGTCACTCTACTTTCATGAAATCTCAAAATTAGTCCTTATTGTTATTTGAAGTTAATTTTTAACTTGGTAAAATAATAATAATAATAATTTTCATTAAAAAAAGACAATCCAAATATATGTTTTCAAAATTTATAGAGACACGGGTAATAGAGACTAATACTAAAATTTATTCAAAGTATGTAGACTAAATTTGGGTATTTGAAAGTAAATGACTAAAATAAAATAGGTGAAAGACATGGATCAAAATAATACTTGAATATATTTTATATCAAGATTTTCATTACTTTAATAAGAGCAAAATACACATTTGGTTCGTAAAGTTTTAAAAGGAATAGAGGTTTGAAAAATTATTCTAAATGGTTTTTGAGTTTATTTGACCGTTACTTGGTTCAAATACTTACGTGGGCCGGCTGATTTGACAATTAAGGAAATTCTTGGGCCAAGCCCATATTCTAAAAAAAAAGAGGTCAGGCCCAATTCCCAAATTGACCATTGAAGGCCGTATCTAATAGCTCCATTTTACAAACCCTAATTCGGCCGCAAGCTTCCATCTCGCTATTCCTCTCTTCGTAGGTATGAATCTGCTTCCTTCGTGCCATTGCCGCTAATATTTGCCTCGTCTTCCTTCCTGCTTTTGTTTTTTCTTCTCGTTTTGATCCTTTCTTGCTGCTAGCAGGTCGGTTATTCTGGTCCAGGATCTTCAGCAATGGCACCTAAAGGTATGCCGGCATTGTGATTTTGTGTTTATTTGAGTAGGAGATGTTCGTTTATTCAAATTTCTGCTTCCGTTTGTTTCAATCGAAGCTGGGTTCCTTTGAGGCGTTCCCATTATTCGAAGCCTTATTTTTTAAATCTACTTCTGCTCTGAACTACAAGAATTAGTGTGATTTTGATGTGAGAAAGATGTTCTTCGTTCATTATATGATTTGTGGATGGGATTCAAGTATGCTAGAATTAGGAGAAGAGTAGTTAGTTGAAGCGAATTCCTGCTGTACTTTTCAGTTTATGTTGGATTTAAGTCCTCTTGATTTTTTTAGATGCACTTCCCTTCAAGTGTTTTAGATGGTACTTTTAAACAACATTTTGAGATGGTTTAGTAAATTTTTGCTATGTGCGAATTGTATTGAATATACTGGTGGAATCTTAGCATACTAAACTGCGCGGGGTAATTTTGAGCTTTTGATGCTCCGTGTTAATCCTTAATAGAAGGGTTTTTATTTTGTATTTCGCAGCTGACAATAGCAAAAAGGCTGATCCTAAGGCTCAAGCCTTGAAGACTGCCAAGGCAGTCAAGTCTGGTCCAACTTTCAAGAAGAAGGCTAAAAAGATTAGAACATCAGTCACATTCCATAGGCCAAAGACATTGAAGAAGGATAGGAATCCCAAGTATCCAAGGATCAGTGCAACTCCAAGGAACAAGTTGGACCAGTATCAAATTCTTAAATATCCATTGACCACAGAGTCTGCAATGAAGAAGATTGAGGATAATAACACCCTTGTTTTTATTGTTGACATTCGTGCCAACAAGAAAAAGATTAAGGATGCCGTGAAGAAGATGTATGATATTCAAACCAAGAAAGTGAACACTTTAATCAGGTATGAATGCATGGTTCAGAAATTTAGAACCTACATTTGTTATTTTGAGTATCCATCATCATTTGCAAAGAAACTTGGTATGATACAGAAAAAACAATAGTTCAGGTCATGATTTCTAGCTCTGCAGATAACTTCACCTAAGTTATAATTACATGGTTGTTTGAGCCTGATTGCGCTTATAATTTTACTCTCCATTGATCGATACATTGTGATGATGAGAATGGTTGATGTCCTAATGTATGATCCTACATTCCTGGTATGCAGGCCTGATGGAACGAAAAAGGCATACGTCAGATTAACTCCAGATTATGATGCCCTAGATGTGGCGAACAAGATCGGTATCATCTAAACTTCAGAGCTTGAAGCGAGTATTTTCATTTCAATTGTTACATGTTTAAATTTTGGAGAGCATTTTGTATTAGGACCCTAGTTTTATTTTATCTTTTTTTTAATATGTATTGGTATTTGTTAGCTCAGATAGACTGGGTTCACAATACATGGAATATCCATTCCAATCACTTTCATTATAGTTTGCTTCAGACTCCATTATATCATTACTGAATTTTGGTCTTTACAACTCCTTTTTGGCTTTTTGATATATGATGTCCAATTGTTGGTCCCCCAGCTGCTTATCAAGTGTTTGGTGATTGCTTTGAATGAGAATATGTAATGTAGAACTTTCATTTTTTTTCCTCCTGAATTCAGTGATCCTTTTAAGTTGTTGGCCTCCTCTTTGAAGCATGGTAGAAGGATTTTCAAAGTAACTGAAGTTTATATATCAGAGAACTCATATTTTCACCACCACCCCCTGAACCTTTTTGAGATTTTATAGAAGTTTGTGGAAAAGATGAGTATGCAGGTACATTTATTGCAGCAAAAGAATACTGTGTACTGGTTGCTATCTTATATATTTTTATTGAGTGTACAGTGTACTGTTTTTAGAAAATTTCGACGGTTGGTTATTTTATCCCTTGTATTGATGTATTGAAGATGCATCTAAGATTGTAATTTAAGTTAAATAATAAAAAAAGTGGGGAGAAAAAAAATCAATTTTTGTCCTTAAATTTTCACTTACAACTTTCAATTTTATCAAATATTCAACTTTAAACTTAGAAAGTATTGCAATTTTCCTCCCTGATAAGTTTTAGTCTAAAAATCGTTAAAGAAGGGTACAAAATTGGTAGGATTTCAAAGAAAAACAACATTATAGCTAATGAAAAAAAAAAAATTCACTTCCTGTCTAAATGGGGATTTTGGAAAATCGATATCTCTCAAGGGGTCTAATTTGAAATTGTGACACTTATTTAAGTCCAAGGTCTAATATGATGAAATTAAAAGTTTATATTGATACAATTTGATAAGCTTAGAGGTAAAATTAATTTGAGGTGGGGAATTCAAACATCTGACCTTCTGATTGAGGATATATGTCAATTATCGTTGAGTTAAGTTTACTTTGACGACAAATTTTATTAAACAAGAAAAGTAAGAGGACTGGGGCAAATTATATCCTTTTAGTTTAATTGTAAATTTAGTTCTTTAACTTGATGGTATATTTGTCTCTAATACAAAAAATAAATAAATATTTTGTGACATACAAAGGAGTAGGTTAACTAGATAAAATATTTAATACGACGAGTGGATGAATTACATTTTAAAATATGAAAATTTTCCCTCTGTGATTTTGCTAACTTGAATATAGTTCAACTGATTAAGGCCTATATCGTTGACCAAAAAGTCTGAAGTTCCATCCCTTTGAACTAAAAAATATATATTTACAAAAAAAAAAAGAAAAAAAAGAATTGCTTAAAAAGGGATTTGCTTCTATGTAAATACAATTAAAATGAGACACTAATTGAAAATAGGGAAAAAAAACATTTTTGACCCTAAACTTGGTAGGTTGTATCAATTTTAACTCTAAACTTTTAATTTCATCAATTTAAACAGATTGTATCAACTTTAACCCTAAACTTTCAATTTCATCAATTTAACCTTAAACTTGAATAAGTGTATCAATCTACACATTTGGTTAAGTTTCCATTTCAATCATCGTTAGAAAGGTTTCTCACACATGTCCAAAGTCATGTGTTGCTCTATAACATATACGTATATTTGTTATTTTTTAAAAATAAAATAAAATTGCTGAAGAAAATTGGAGTAGACTCGTCATAATGTTTTTCAATTTCAGAGCATGACTTTTTTTCACTTTTTATCTTCTCTGATTCTGCTGCTTTTTTCATTTCATTAATTGAGGATTTTTCAATTTTAAGGCAGGATTCTACTCGATCCATCGGCTTTTAGTAGAAACAAAACTTATTTGCACCATATTTTGTCACAATGAAGTACTTTCATTCTTGAATCAGTCGCCAATATTGATTTTTTTTTAAATTTCTCATCGGCCTCGAGCTCGATTTGTCCTCCATCCACATCAACGGACGTAGGGCTTTCAAAATCGCCCTTGTCATAATCTTTGTCCCCTTCCTCTCCAGCATCAATGTCACTTTAATCATTTCTAAGACTGTCAATGGGGTTGACAAGGTTTGTTACGAACAGTTCATTGTGTTCATGGGCATCACTCTGTCCACCTCATGCTTTTTAATCGAGCTCAAACTCTTCACCACCGAAGTCAAAGAAACCGCCATGGTTGTTGCCCCCTTTAATGACGTCACTGCCTAGATCTTCTTTGCACTTGTCGCGCACTGGTATAAACACCAAAGGCGAGGGGAACACAAGAGTCCATTTTTTTCATGTGGGTCCTACTTTCGAGAGTTGAGTTCGTGGTTTTTATGATGGTGGCGACCCGATCTGGAATGATTTAATTATTTTTTTGTAATTTTTTAAAAAAAATAATAAACAAGTACATATCATAGAGCAGCACGTGGCTTTGAGTATGTGTGGGAAACCTTTCTAATGGTGATTGAAACGCAAACTTAACCAATAGTGTAAATTGATGAAATTAAAAGTTTAGGGTTAAAATTAATACAACTTGCTAAGTTTAGGGTCAAGATTGATTTTTACCCTTGAAAATATTTAGGAAGAAAATAAGGTATATAAATCTAAACGTTAATAAATAAACCTAAATCTAGATTACCAACAAGCACCAGTGGTCTAGTGGTAGAATAGTACCCTGCCACGGTACAGACCCGGGTTCGATTCCCGGCTGGTGCAAAAATTGTCTTGCGATGAAGAATTTAGCGCTGACTGTGATCAGGGTCGATCACAACCGTCTGATCATTCCGACGAAATCATCAGCGCATCAGAGCTTGACTTTTTTCTTTTTTTTACCCTCTCCACCTTTTCACAAAAAGCAATCAATAATTGACATGTATTCTTTGTTTAGAAATTTGTAATGAGCAGTAAAAATATGGCTCTAAATTTACAGAAAAATATTATCAGCATGTTCAAGTAAGAAGAACATTGATTGTAAATTTTCGATTCTTCGCTCTGTATTGTCTAAATTCATATTATTTTATGTTCATATTCTATATTTGTTCTACAGTTACATTGTTCAAACATGTTTGTATTAAAAAGTATATGGCGCATGTTTCTCCATTCACTATAAACAGTTATGTCTCTGATCATAGGATTGAGCAAAAATAATCAAATCTTCTCGCTAACCATTCGTTTTTTCGGTTGTCAAAGTTCTTTGGTTACCACTTGAGTAGAAAAATAAGAAAGAGATCTTGCTATTTTAAATCTAATTTTTCATGTTTGAACCACCAAAATTGACCAAATCAAGCTGATATCAATAGTGATTAAACAAGATTAGAATGATGTTTTTTAAACAATATACAAGAATCAAATAGGACGACATTTCATAGGTAACTTAAAATTCAGCTTCCAAAATAAGGTGCCTTGAAAGATTTTTTATCCACCTAAAGGATAACAATATGATTTTCTAGTGTGAATGAAAATGATTGGAATTCAACACATCTTAATAAATAAAAAGAACAAGCTTTTGCCAACTTGAAGACCAGATTTGCTTTGGTTGTAAATTTTTTTTTATAATATGATTTTGATTTTATGGTCACTACCAAGTTGATGCAGAAAGTGTGGGACCTAGAACTATGATTTTATTACCAGTTTTTGCCCCTCATGCCTTCAAATTTTGGAAAATAAAAGAGCAGCAAATCTGTAAAAACACAAAAAAAAATCAAACATACATATTTGTGATATGCATACACTTTAGCTCTTACTGTGTTCTTCACTGGAAAAGGAAATACTTTCCTTCTTCAGCTCAAATCCTTCAAAATTATTGAATTACAGGCCTCTTCGAAACCGTTTTCGAAGCAGTTTTCTGTTTCTATCCTTAAATTTGTTCTTTTCTTGTTGACAAATTATGATTGGATGTCTTTGTGAAGGTTAAGGTTATCGTCTGCTTGAAGTCACTACTAACAAGTTCGTGCTTTTTGTAGAAAGAATAATAGTTATCCATGTTTTAACTGAACTTTTATTCTCAGAAACAGAAAACCATTTTTCATAACGCCTCCCAATGAGCCTATCAACTTTTGTAATTTAATTGACAACATGAACATAGTTCAGCAGTAAAGACATTTACTACTTCCTTTGAGGTTGGAGATTTAAAAAACAAAAGAACAATCTAAAACTTTACTCCCCATGTGTCCATATGAGAATGTTTAGGAAATGGTTTTTTGATATACTCTCTAAAGTCCTTGAATTTTTCTGTCCTTATTTTAGCCATTTCCAAGTTTCTCTCACCTTTTGAATTCAGCTGAAAAGAAGGAACTTCAGTAAAGTTCAGCAAGAAATTTCCATCTAACTCTGCAATGCTCAGTTGCTCTTCTGATGATATTTCATCCTCCTCGCTTGTAAATCCCTTCAAGATCACAACTTTGAGCTGCCCGAGTCGAAAGTCTCCGTTCGTGTTCTTCGAAAACACATCCAAGCTCAAAATGCGGTAACTTTTGGGGTCAAACTGCACATAGTTAGCAAAATTTACACAAAAGCTATAATGGTTACTTGGTCATAGATGTTAAATCGCCAATGAACGACCCAAAAGCTTAAACTGATGGATTACGGTGAATTTAATTATATCAATACTTTAACAATAGATTTATATTCATAACTTTTGAGAAACATCGAACTAAATACCGTAATGAAGAGGTGCTCTAAGGCGGGACACAATTTGAGGAAGGAAATCAATGCATTGGCATTGAAGTTTTCTTTTGAATCATCAATCCACCACAACTCTTTAACCTTATAAAATTTGAAGTTCCAAGAAAGAGAAGGGAAGATCAAAGCCTGCAACAAGAACTCCACAACTTGATCAAAAGCAAACAAAGCAACATTATTTGAAGTGCAAAAGTTACAAGCAAATACCTCAAAAGTCCATTTACATAGAGTGAGTGTTCTAACATTCTTAACTGTCAACAGAATTGGATCAAACTCATTACTCTTATAGATATATCCAGGACCTTGTCGGCAGTCAAGCTTAACATCTTCCATGTTAAAATGACAATCGAGCTGAATGCGAGGAAACCGTCCTCGATATTGAAACGACCGGAGTTTCGAGCATCCAATATGAAGAAACTCCAACTGCAGACAATCTAAGATGGTTAAGCTGTGAAGCTTTGAACCAGAAGTGACTGAAAATGATTGCAATCCATGGCATTCAATGAGTTTCAAGCTTTCAAGAGAACAAATACTCGAAACCAACGACGAAACTGCCTCGGTTGTAAGGCGGCATACTGATTTAAGACACAGAGTTTTGACAAAGAAAGCTGAATGAGAAGGCTGGTGATCATAATTGAGACTCAATTTCCAGCCAAACTGGCTTGGAAATTCTTGTTTCTCAGAAGAGAATTGTAAGTGAAGTTTTTCATTGGCCACAACAGAGGTAAACAGAGCTCTGCCATTGCCAAAGTGATATTGAAACCTTCTGAGATGATTCAATGGATTGAACTCATTGAAGTGAAGTAGAAATCTTGAAGCTGAATTTGCAAGATCTTCAAGAGGGCCATTTTGCACTGAAATCTGATTCCAAAGATTCCTCCACCTTGTTGAAAGGAAGGTAGTTTGAAGAACTGATTCAAAGGGCAAAAAAGATGCAATTTTGTAAAGAATCTCATCAGGCAAATTGGTTATCAAATCTTTTTCAATTGGCTCCATCAAAAATCAAACTGGTGTTCCTGAGTTGGGATAAGGCTTTGCTGTGAAACTTGGGATTGGGAATAACAGCTTTTGAACAGGTACACAAAAATCAGAGAGTCTTATCCCTATGAAACGTTGTCGTTTTCGGAATCTTGCATTGCTTTTGTTTAAAGATGGTAATTTTAGGCTTGTTTAATCAACCATTGAACAGTTCAAGTCAAATCGGCTCATCAAATGCTTTATTTATTCGTTTGTTTTTGGAGTTTTGACAAATGGGGTTGGAGGGTCCATCAATCGAATTCGAAAAAATATAATAGGTGTTTTATCTACTGAATTATGTTTGGATGAGCTAACAAATGTTAATAATGATTTAGTAAGGGAAGTACGTCTTAAATCAAAATTCAGTTTTTAGGTCATTTAATCAAGTATGTGCCAAAGTGAGCTTAGCTCAACGATAATTGATATGTAGCCTCGACTAAGAGGTCAGACATTCGAATCTCCCACTCCAAATATTGTTGAACTAAAAAAAAAAGTATGCATTTTTATAAGGATATTTTTTTGCCCGAAAATGGTTGGTAAGGGTATTTTGGTAAGGATAAGGGGATTTTGACCCAAAACTCCTTTTTAGGGCATTTAGTTGAATATTCATTTTTGTAAAGGGAATTTCATCTTCTTTTTTAGTATTCAAACATTTGATCATTTTAATTAGTTGAGCTATGTTAAGGTAATTTCGTCTCATTAGTCATAGAAGAAGTTATATCAAAATGAGGGTAATTTAATAAGATGACATTCTGAACCAAAATTTACATTTAGGGAAATTAATCAAATGCATTTTATAAGGGTATTTTGCCCAACTACCCTCTAATTTGATTGACCCAAAATTTACTTTTAGGATATTTAATGAAACATACATATCTAATTATCTTTACATTGTTGTTTCAATTTTAACAAAGTTAAGAGTTGCCAACAAGAGTATAGTTCAACTGACATAAAGTATATGCTTATGACTAAGAAGTCATGAATTCGAATCCCCTACTCTCATATTGTTGAACTCAAAAAAAATAAAGCTAAGAGTTCTTTTATAGAATATAATATTATAATTACATGGTAAAAATAAAAATTCAAATCATCGATTATTGATACTTAAATCGTTGAGCTCCACCAAAAAATATGACATTATTTAGATTTGCCATTTTCTCTTGAGTGAAAAAACACAACATCCCAAAAGATTGGTCTCCCTTTAACCTTTGACTCCTTGAATTGCTTTGACTTTCAACATTTTTTTAATATCACCGCTTAGTAGTATTAAAGAAAGGTTGACTGTGATAGCTTGTGATAAAACCAAATCCATGTGCATTTGTAGTTTAAGAGTATGAACAAAATCCAAATAGAATATAAAAAAAATCTTACATTTCATAGTGTAGAATACAAGATAAATATATAATATTGTCAATTATTATCAAATCAATTATCATAATGATATTAATATATATTAAATTTTGTCACACGATTGTGATACGAGAGTCATATACCTTAGACCTATTTATATAATATATATAGATATTTCACAACATTAATAAGCCTTAACTATTTAATCGAGATTCGTAGTCACGTGTTCTAAAAGAATACTATTAAGATTATTGTTGAAGTTTTTATATTAATTAAAAGTTAAAAATAGTGTGATATACGTAAATTTTATTCTTTTTAAATTTTCTAATATTCCTATGGTTGATAACAAATTTAGATAATGATGTGATTAGCATAAAAATAAAAGTCAAATATGTAATCAAAATATTGATGATGGTAGAATTGGCAACATCAAATTAGTGCAAAGATATAACTTGCCCATGAATATATCTATCAAAAAAAAAATATTTGAAATATAGAGATACAAGCATTAGGTTAAGAGTTTGTAATCGCGACCAAAAAAAAATCTTCATACTATTTGATTAAACTTTAGCCTCCTATGGACAAATTTATTAGCATCATGTCAAGGAAAATAAAGCTAAAAAAGACTAGATTAATCATATGCTTGAATGATCACTATTTAGAAATGGAGAAAGAAGCTAGCTATCATTAATTATTCATTAAATTCATTTATTTAATTAGTATATTTGGTCAAGTTATTATGATTTAAGATCATATCTTATGTTTATTTTCATAGAAGAAAAAAAAAATAAAAACAACTTGATAGTATTTCAAAGAACAAAACAAAAACAAAAATAAAAATCTTGCCCGATAGATTTTTAATTAAAAAATTGCATAATACAAAGACTTATGTATCCAATGGGAAGATTGGCCAAAAATTATTTTTCCCCTTTTGACTGAAAATGAAGGCTTATTCTAATGAGAAATCAAACGCACAAAAAAAGTTCTTATACCGAATAATGTACTCAATCCTACCATAAATAGCTTAGGTAACTCCTGTAAAAACAAATACCTCCTAGACGTACATGACAACACCTAATATACATACACACAAGGCAACACTCACGAAAAAGAAGAAATGGACTAACTTTAGTTTGTCGATAGTCAAGGCTTTGAATAAAGAGAACTTATTTTAAATATCTGAAGTCGAAATACTCCACAAGTTTGATAACTAATTATACTTTAAATGTTTCTAAGGAACATGTAAGCTAAGCTACAACGCAATATACATGTTCTTAGTTTGGAGCAAAAGAGGAAACTCTTCCAATTCATTTCATTAGAATATTTAACCTCTTCAAATTTACAAGTGAAGACTTAAAATAGTATGTGATTCACAACCTAAAGAAACTAAAAGCAACTAAACTAAACTCTAAAATTAACCTAACTTAAATAGTTTTTAGTTACAAAGTTAATTATTTAGGAGTTTTTCAAATGAGTCAACTGTACACACCTAGAGTCCACTTTTGAGCCTAACTTAACAATATATTACAAAGTCCAAAAGAGATTGAAGAGATATTTTACAAGTTAAACACCAAATAACCTCTAAATCCAAAAACCCCAATCGAGCAGGTCTTGGATGTGTTTCCTTTTTGGAGACCTCAATCTCGAGCCTTATTGAAAGTCTGACTTCCAATAAGGGTCGAGATTGAGGTTTCCCCCTTCTTGCTTAATGCTTCTTTGGCCAAATCTCCAAGTAACGAGCTTCTTGATCACTCTTTCTAAGCATAACACAAGATTTTCCTTCATGGTCCATGCTCTCTTGAGCAGTGGATTTGGTCGATGTTCTTGGTGGAGCATAGCATATGATATAATATTTAGTTTCAAGAAAAAAAAGCTAACTTCAGTTTTAGTTCGATAAATGGAATTTAGGGATTAAACTTTTAACTTTAGGAAAAGAAATAGGTGCTTTTTTCATAGAATTATACTTCGTTGGCATATTTACCTACTAATCTCAATGAAAATCGAGCTCCTAACAAATTAATAAACAAGATAAATCCTAGAAAATTTAATGACTTGAATTATTTGATATGTTTGAACTTTATGGTTGAACATTTGTACAATATATATATGGATAATTAGATAATTTGATAGGTAATACTATTTTGTTTCTATTAGAAGGTTCAAAAAATTTATTGTTAAATGAGATTCTTTCTAAAAATTAATCATTTAAATGAAATTTTTTAGTGAGAAATTAACTATTTAATTTAAATGTTTTCAAATAATTTAATTTATTTAAAAAAAAAAATAAACAGGAATATTCCATGGAAAACTTAATCCATGGTGGAGGATCCCGATCTGATCTTGCAAATTTAACAGAGAATTTTGTAGGCATGGAGAGTTATATGAGAGCGAGAATGGGGACGGAGGCGAAGAAGTCATCCCATTCCCGCTCTGGGCCGTGAACATCCTAATTAAAAAAAAACATAGGAAATTAATCTTTAAAAAAAAAAAAAAAAATTTTAAACAGCAGGAACCAAAGTGAAAAAAAAATAGCTAAACCTTATAACTAAAACAATTAAATTAAGAGATAAACCCCAGCCGCTGCAAATAGGTTTTACTTTTTAGTGGGAAAAATCGGAACCCTCGAACTCGAATTTGAGTAGACCTCATTTTTGCTCGTTTCGCGAATTTGATCTCTGCTTCCATTTATGATTCCAAGTCTGTGAAGATGGTTCTGTCAAACAAAAAGTTGAAGCAGAAATTGAGAGAAAAGCTAGCCGTATCGTTGATTTCATCAATCGCCGGAAAAGACTCCAACGGTGATGTTTCCGGTGAACCGGAGTCGGAATCTCGGCCACAGTCCCTCAAAGAGCTTTTAGGCGCCACTAGTCACCATGGTCCCAGATTGTCCAAGCGAGAGAAACGTAGAGGATCGCTTATTTCGACAGCTTCGGATGGTAAGAACGATGAGGAGAAGAAGGAAGGTGAGAATCAGAGTTTGGGAGCGACGAAAAGAGAGAAGAAGAGGAAGAGAGATGAAGGGGTGAAGGAGAAGAGTGCGGTTAATGGGTTGGAAGAGGCTGATGAGAAGGCCAAGAAGTTGAAGAAGAAGAAAAAGAAGAAGCAGCAGAAGAAGAAGCAGAAGAGTAATAAGAAGGCAAAAAATGGCGAGGAGGAGAAGGAGAAGGAGAAGCATGGAGGTGAAGATGGGAATGAAGTGGAAGGGCATGTTGAAGAAACTCATGATAATATAGGCAGGTAGTTCTCAGTAGTTCGACATTTCCTTTTTAACTCTTAGATTGAATGACATTGATGAATTATGATTAATTGATTGTGAAGTTTTCTCTTGGGTTGAATCATTACGTTCTTAATGGTTTTCATATTGGTTAATTATAGTCTATCATCTCAGCTGAAGAATGTGAAATATCAGGAACTATGCTTCTTGTTGTTTTGATTTGTTGATGTTTGACATTGATCTGGAAATGGTTTGTCTGTGATTATTTACTGTCAATGCTCGAGGAGGGAGAAACTGGATTACTAATATGAAATTTTTTATTAGGGGAATGGCTTGAGTTTGATTAAGCTTTAAAGCTCTTTTGTGCTAGTCTTGGAGGATATTGTGTACCCAATATTGCCTAAAGAGCTATCTATGTGTTTAGTATATTAATACTGATAATTTTATTGGTATCATGCCCAAATGTTAATATTTATGGTCCAACATGTATCATCTAGATTGATAGATGGCATAAGTTCCCCCTCCCTCGCTCCCTTTTAATCGCATTAATATATTAAGATGGCTTTTCTTTCTCTCCAGTCAAGCAAATGAGAATGTGGCTACAAAAGTGTATGTTGGAGGTATTCCATATTATTCAACGGAGGACGATATCTGTAGCTTTTTTGAAAGCTGTGGCACTATTACCGAAGTTGATTGTATGAAGTTTCCAGAGAGTGGGAAGTTCAGAGGCATTGCAATATTAAGTTTCAAGGTATGGTAATCTGATTAATATGAACTTTTATTCCTCTTAGTAGGGAAGATCAATCAACATTTGAAGATGGTTCATGATTTATGCTCTTCCAGATCTTACTGAGTGTGAGTGAATGCAAGTGGCCTATTGGCTTTTTGAAGTTAATTCAGGTCAGAGAAGGAGGATTTGAAAGGCAATATCGCACTAAGATTTTCAAAATCTAGCGAAGGACCAAGTCATATATAGAAACATTCTGAAAGAATATTCACATGGACATACAATTGGCCTTCTTACTCCAAAGTCCAAATATTATCTAATATATCACTATGGATTATTATGTTACTAGCATGTAAAGACTGTCAAGTTCTAGTTGAGAGCTTGGGACTTGTGCTTTGATTTGTGCCGTTATGTACCATTGGATAAATTGAGCAGTTATAAGGACAGTGACCATCACCCAACTCTGCTGCATTTGTTTTTTTAAACTAGGATCAGTCAAGATTCCATCAAGTATCATATATTACTGGTGTATTCTTCTTTGTAGTTGAAAAAATTGCTTGCACCAATTACCAGAGTTGTTTTGGGGGTGGTGAGGGGATTTCAACTGAATTTTGGATTTTTGGAGGCCAGATTTCTTTTGGGTTTTACCTTACTGCTGTTTTCCTTTTTGTAGACAGAAGCTGCAGCGAAACGAGCACTAGCCATGGATGGAGCTGACATGTGAGATTATGGACAATTTGATCCATGTCACCATTATACTTTCTTACCTAATTCGCCATCTTATTACCGATTATTTGTAATGTAGGGGTGGACTCTTCCTTAAAGTACAGCCGTACAAGGGAACTCGAACAAATAAAGCAGTTGATTTTTCTCCAGGAATCGTGGAAGGCTACAACAGAATCTATCTCGGCAATCTATCATGGGATGTAACTGAGGATGATCTGAAGAAACTCTTCGCAAATTGTAAGATTGCTTCGATACGTTTTGGCATGGACAAGGAAACAGGGGAGTTCCGTGGCTATGCCCACGTCGATTTCTCTGACAATGTCTCGTTAAAAATGGCTCTGAAGTTAGATCAGGAGACAATTCACGGCAGACCCGTCAAGATAAGATGTGCAGTTCCAAAGAAAGGAACAGAAGGAGGAGGAGGAGGAGGAGGAGGAGCAGCACCAACACAAGCACCAGCAGCAGCACCAGGACCAGCAGAAACACTTGCAAAACCTGTGCCTGAAATGAAGGAAGCTGATAGTGGATTAAGCGCTGTAAGTGGTAAGATAAGAAGAAGAACGTGCTATGAATGTGGTGAAAAAGGCCATCTTTCTTCCAACTGTCCAAAGAAACAGGTTGCAGATTCAGTTGCAAGTTGAAATGAATGTCTTCTCTTTTGGCAGAAAACTAGATTAGACTGTTGCGATTTCATCTTTTAAGTGTAAGCTATTGTAATCTGATGTCTTGAATTTCACCTACAGAAAGGTTAATGTCTAATCTGACTGGGAAAAAAAATATTTTACCGTTTCAGATTATTCATACATTGAATCAGTTCCATCTCATCTTGATATATATATATATATTTTTTCATTTTAATTTACTTTTGCATTTTGAGTCCAAAATGTAGTGTGTTTTACGAAATTTGTTTATTCATTTGGAACTCGGGAAAAAACGACTAACTTGCTTCCTTAAACATAGCACATAGGTTATTGTTCATATCTAGCCAATCTCTTTAAGCTTAAAAAGGCTTGGTTTTATTTATTTATTATTTTTTTTTATGAGGAAATAAAAGGCTTGGGTTTACGAAATAAATTTGTGTGTGTGTATATATATTGAAATAAACTATATTTAAATCATGTGAATGAACGAAATATCCAATTTTAAATTTGTGTAACGGTAGTTTAAAACTTGTGAAAGTTACTATATAATACAAAATGTGGATTTCATAGATGTAGAGTCATGTAACTTAAGATTACGAAAAGCTAAATATATCAAATAGTCCTCAACCTTTTTTAAGTTATTCTTAATTTAGTTCTTAAATATTTGAATTTTTTTTAATTTATACTCTCAACGTATTAAAAATTCTCAATTACGTCATTTCATGCAAAAAAAAACTTTTAAAATTCGTTACTAAAAAATTGATGTAACATTCAATATTGTTTTATTAACATAGTTGGATATGTGGGTATAACATTTGGACGTTACTTACTACATGAAACTCAATCCTCCCACCAATAAAATCATTTCTTCCAAGTGAAAGACGCGTGTATTTTTGTCAACCTAAACATAGATTAAAGTATATATTTTTGTCCAAAATGTTAGATATTCGAATCCTCCACTCCCACAGGTTGTTGAACTAGAAAAAATATTTTCAATCAACAAATTTTAATAGATTTTTGAACTTAATAGAGAATTCATAATACATTAAGATTAAAATCAAGAAGTTTAGAAGATTAAGAAGTAAATCGAGAAAAAAAAAATCATGAACTATTTGATGTATTTAACCTCAATGTTACATGCTATAATTAGCAGAGGTATAGTTTAGATTAGTAAACCTAAGTAACAAATATAGGTTTGGTTTTATTAAGTCCCAAGTCCAAGCTACAGAAAACGTTACTTGTGAGTTAGGATGAAAGTTGGATATTAATTTAGTTTGGTTGGCTTGGTTTTATTTCAAATTTGGCTTTTAGTTTTAATATATCAGACGAAAAATAAAAAAGAAAAAAAATAATATAATTGAGATGAAAGTCTGGTGGGTGCGGCGTTCCCGTTCCCTAATTTTGATAGGTGGGTGTGGTTTGGAATTTAGCCCATCAGCTTCCATAGTTTCAGCTTCCAAGTTGCAAGTTTTGGGGATTTTTCCAATAACCTTCCCTCATTTTTAGTGTCATGTTCTTCCACCAAACAAATAACAATCCTCCTCTCACTTTCATTTTAAATTGTTTAAATTTTCAAATGAAGTTTGATTATTGGTTATTTTGTTTTTTTTTTCTTTTTTAAATTCAAAGTTTGGAGACCACTGGTGGTTTGAATTATGATTTCATATAGTTTTCGCTGTTAATTAAATGATGACTTGATATGTCTACTAAATGAAGGTTGATTGATTTGATATGTTGCGGGAGAAAGAAGTAGACCAATTTGATCAAAGATGGAAATTGATATATCCAAATGGCATGCTTTCTTGTGTCACCATTTGTCCATTAAGTTGTGTTAAATTTGTCAATATTCGTCTAATAAGCATGTCATATCATCGTTTAATTAATATTATTAGTAACAATAACTAAATAGGGTTTTAGAAGAAAAAAAAAACTAAATAGAATCACAATTCAAAGTTCATGTTCTTAATCAAAACGTTTTAAATTTTACATCTTTTGAAATTCCAACCCCTCACTTTTCTCACTTAACACCATGATTATTCTTTAAATATAAGTTAAATTACAAGTGTAGCCCCAAACTCTCATCATTGTGTCTCATAAGTCTAGTACTTCAAATTTTTCCTAATAAAGTCCCAAACTTTCAATATTGTGTTTATTAAAAAAAAAAAATCTTATAGATCATAAATTTTCGATTGCGTATCTAATAAATCGTGTGGCTTCATCATTTTAATGTGTACATAGTACATTAACCATATTATTTAAGAATTACATAGTGAGTTCGTTAAACACATAAATTGAAATTTTGAAAAATGAGTAGAAATTTATTTAAATACAAAAACTAGAATGACACAATTTTAAAATTTTAAAAACTTTTGTAACACATAACTTATTAAACACAATTAAAGTTTAGAAACCAAACTTGTATTTTAACTTAAATATTCATTTCTTCATTATTCTATTTAGGTTTGTAGTCCATAATTGCATACTTTGCTTACATAAGCACAAAATTATCATTATTTATTAGTTTCAAAAAAAAAATTATCATTATTTATAACCCTAAACCTTCACAAGCCTTTAATTATCTCACCATCAATTTGGCCTCATTCTTCTTCTTCTTCTTCTTCTTCTTCTTCTTCTTCTTCCAGTCTGCTTCATTTTCATGGCGGTCAATGCAGAAGAAAGAAGAGAGATATTGACGTCAAGTGAATGGCCGAGCAGAGGAACGAGTCTCTGTCCTGAACAAGCTGAAACCAAAACCATGACAGAATTGAAAACAGAACCTTCAGAAATCATCCCTGTAATATACTACCTCACCCGCAATGGCCAACTCGAGCATCCTCATTTGCTGGAAGTTCCTCTTTCTTCTTCCTGCGGACTCTTTCTCAGAGGTAAACTGAATCTTTTCTTCATTTCCTCAAACGTTTCTTCATTTGCCAGTTTTCAGTTTGATTTTCTTCTCAGATGTGATCAAAAGACTCGATATCCTCCGAGGAGAATGCTTTTCCAGACTGTATTCATGGTCTTCGAAGCGGTAATTACTGATCAATTTCTGTTTGTTTCCTGAGAATACGATTTTCTCATATTTTCCTTCTTGTTCTTCGTTTTTTTTTTCATCGATTAAACACAAATTCGATTCATATATTACAATCGATCGAGGAATTACTTACGATTTCAGGCGGTACAAAAACGGATACGTATGGCAAGACATATCAGATGACGATTTGATACATCCATCTCAAGGCCAAGAGTACATTCTCAAAGGATCGGAAGTGCAATTACTAGAGGCGTGTTCTAGTTTCCGATCTTGCGAAACGTCGTCGTCGTTTTCGGAGTCGAAATTTTCATCAGAGACGAACAACTCGGGCACGGATTCGAACTTCGCCGTCGCGGTGAAGAGAAACAACCAGTCGTGGAATTCGCTGGAGGATCTTTACAGGAACGTAGTGTACAAGGCGAAAATCTCCGGCGAAGGCGGCACGAACGCGGCGACGCAGACCGGCGAGAGGCAGCGGAGATGGACGGACGGCGGAGACGGCGTTTCAAATTCTGGAGTTGGAAGAAAGGAGAGCTCGACGTCTGTGGATTGTGATGGAGCGGCAGATTTGAGGGATCAGACGACTGGGAAGAGCAATAGGTGGAAGGCATCAACGGTTCTGATGCAGCTGATCAAGTGTAACTTTTAAAATTGGTGGTTTTTTTTAGAGTTCAATATATTTTTCTCAAATAAACAATTTTTGTCCTTATGTTTTTAATTTAGTTTTAAAATTGGTTTTTTTAGTTCAACAATTATAAGGTGGAAGACCAAGCGATCTTTAGGATGGTAATAGAATCTTTAGTTATGTTCAAATTGGCAAAATATGATTTTTTTTTTTTTTTTAATGTAAAGATCAATTATAAGTGATATCGACATAGACGGGATTTTTTAACTTGTCAATTTTCTATGAACGATAGTGTTGGAATAGAAATTTTGGCCAATAAGAAATTGTCATGTCATTAATTAAAATTAGTGACAAAATTATTTATTTAATTAGGGATTATTTAAATTTGCAAGTATCCCTAAATTAAATTAAGGAAAATCCAAATATGCAATTGGGTTATATGAAATTTGGGCCAATTTTAGACAAAGCCCAAATAGGAGGCCCTAATCCAACAAAGTCTAAGCCCAAAGTCAATAAGTCCTAGCTCACAAGGCTAGGCCCAAGGTTAATCAGGCTCAGTCTAAGGACCAAGCCCAAAATCCACCAAGCTCAGTCCAATAGTCAAGCCCAAGCCCATTTGGGAGCCTTGGGGAACTCTATAAATAGAGAACTCCCCCCTCCATTTTGGAGGTTCATAAGTGGAAACTCTCCAGAGAACTTAGAGAGAATTCAGAAACAAAGACCAAAAAACTCTCTAAACTCTTGAACTCTCTGAACCAGAGTCTCGAAGACTAGAAGACTCTGAAGATCGAGAACAAGCTGCAAAAGCCCTCGAGACAGATTCACATTCGAGAACAAGCTGTAAAGCCCTCGAAACAAATCTACATTCGAGAACAAGCTGCGAAACCCTCGAAACAAATCTACATTCAAGAACAAGCTGCAAAAGCCCTCGAGACAGATTCACATTCGAGAACAAGCTACAAAGCCCTCGAAACAAATTCACATTCGAGAACAAGCTGCGAAGCCCTCGAGACAAATCTACATTCGAGAATAAGCTGCAAAAGTCCTCGAGACAGATTCACATTCGAGAATAAGCTGCAAAGCCCTCAAGACATATGTAAATTTGAGAGAAAGAATCAGAGGAACAAATTAGAGATTGTACTCCACTAAATTGAAATTAATACAATTTAAATTCATTTACACGTGTCTCATTTCTCTTTCTTTGTTGAAATCTCGTGTAAACAAATTGGCACGCCCAGTGGGACAATCTCTACCTCTCATCTCTTTCTTTCATCTCAACATCCAAGTGAAGCAATGTCATCCAAAAAGACTTCTTCGATGACTGTTGCCATGAGCAACTCGTACACGGGTTCTGCCACCCAAAGTTGCTCCAATGAACTGAGGCTGCAAGACGATAAAGTTTTTATTGCAGGCGAAGTAATGACACTGTCGGGGGCAGGGACTAACAACAAGTTCCTGGTCAAGTGCAACCCTTTGTTCGACTTCGATTCTGACGTAGTGTCTGTCATGATGACTGAGGCAAACACTATGGAAGAAAGAATGACAAAGATGCAGGAGAAGATCAACACCTTGATGAAAGCGATTGAAGAAAGAGATTCTCAAATTGCATACCTAAAGAGCCAGATTGAGAACCTAAACGTCGCTGAATCAAGTCAAACTCCTACCATCAAAGATCGCAACAAAGGGAAGGTCGTTGTGCAAGAAGATCAACCACAACCCTCCACTTTGATCGCTTCACTATATGTCCAACAACTTCAGGACATGATCACGAACTCCATTAGAGCTCAATATGGTGGGGCTTTTCAAAGTTCTCTTTTGTATTCTAAACCATATACTAAGAGAATCAATAATTTGAGAATGCCAACTGGATATCAGCCACCAAAGTTCCAGCAATTTGATGGAAAAGGCAACCCGAGGCAACATGTTGCTCATTTCATCGAGACATGCGAAAATACTGGTACACGAGGAGATCTACTGGTTAAACAGTTCGTACGAACGCTGAAAGGGAGCGCATTCGATTGGTACACTGATCTAGAGCCTGAGTCGATAGACAGTTGGGAACAATTCGAAAAGGAATTTCTCAACCGCTTCTACAGCACAAGACGAACTGTCAGCATGTTCGAGTTCACCAACACTAGACAACGAAAAGGTGAACCCGTTGTCGACTACATAAATCGTTGGAGAGCCATGAGTCTCGATTGCAAAGATCGCCTCACTTAACTGTCAGCTGTGGAGATGTGTATTCAAGGCATGCACTGGGAACTTCTTTACATCCTCCAAGGTATAAAGCCTCGTACCTTTGAAGAACTAGCAACTCGTGCCCACGACATGGAGCTAAGTATTGCTAGTCGATGAGATAAAGACCTTCTAGTCCCTAACATAAGGAAAAAGGAAAATAACATCCATGAGACTTTAGAAGAGTCTATGGTTGTAAATACAACCTCTCTCAAGTTGTCTTCGAAAGACAAGAGGGATGAAAGTCAACAAGGCTCACTCTAAATGCTCAGTCCAACAATCAGGCCTAAGCCCACTTGGGGGCCTTGGGGAACTCTATAAATAGAGAGCTCCATCCTCCATTTTGGAGGTTCAGAAGTTGAAACTCTCTAGAGAACTTAGAGAGAATTCAGAAACAAAGACCAAAAAACTCTCTAAACCTTTGAAGATCAAACACTCTCTGAACCAGAGCCTTGAAGACTAGAAGACTTGGAAGATCGAGAACAAGCTGCAAAGCCCTCGAGACAAATCTACATTCGAGAACAAGCTGTAAAGCCCTCGAAACAAATCCACATTCGAGAATAAGCTGCAAAGGCCCTCGAGACAGATTCACATTCGAGAACAAGCTACAAAGCCTTCGAGACAAATCTACACTCGAGAGCAAGTTGCGAAGCCCTTGAGACAAATTTACATTCAAGAATAAACTGCAAAAAGCCCTCGAAACAGATTCACATTCGAGAACAAGGTACAAAGCCCTCGAAACAAATCCACATTCGAGAATAAGCTGCAAAAGCCTTCGAGACATATTCACATTCGAGAACAAGCTGCAAAGCCCTCGAGACAAATCTATACTCGAGAACAAGCTGCAAAGCCTTCGAGACAAGTATACATTCGAGAATAAGCTGCAAAGCCCTCGAGACATATGTACATTTGAGAGAAAGAATCAGATGAACAAATTAGAGATTGTACTCCACTACATTCAAATTAATACAAATTAAATTCATTTACACGTGTCTCATTTCTCTTTCTTTGTTGAAATATCGTGTAAACAGATAGTTTTCCATTGGTTGTGTAATAGGAACTTTTAACACGTCTTTATCTTTTTAGGGAAAAAAAAGTCTCTTTTCTCTTCGTGTTTTTCTTTCATCCGTCAAAAACTTAGAGGTGAATATGATAAGAATTCCAGTTAGTAAAGAGGTATGGTTCATTTTCTACTCCAACAACCCATTTGAAGTTTGTTTGAGTAATGTAAATTAGGTTGATTTTTTATTTTGTGAACGAATTTATTTAATCCATTAAATTAAAATAAGTATGTTCTAAGGAATGGTTAGCAGTAATTGACATGCACTCATTCCCTATAAGTTGGAAGTTCAAATTTCCATAACCTCACATTTATTGTACTAAAAAAATTAATAAAGGGTTATTAACATGTATAGTCAAAATTTTTTATTTTTATGAAAATAATCATGAGTAGATTAATTTTTTTTTCTTTTTAATTATAAAAAGAAAAAATATAGATATTTTTTATTAAATTATTTAAAATGTTTTAATCATTAAAGAAAAGCCAAAGTGAGCATGACTTAGTGGTAATTGATATGTACCCTCGACCAAAATGTCAAATGTTCAAATCACTCAACTCTAAATGTTGATGAACTCAACATATAAAGTTATATATATATATATATATATATATATATATATATATAATTGAAAGTAAATATAATTAAAATACTATAGTTGTATAAACATCATAATATATTTAACAACTTCTTCAATTAGTGATTTGCTTAAAAAAAGAAACATTCTATTATATATCAAAAGAGTCATTATGCAATCAAAATCAAAACTTTTCAATATAAAGTTATTATGTATATCAATAGAATCTTCATTGTTTAGTAAATACTCCTTTGATCTAAGGTACATCATTCAAAGTTAAAATAACTTCTATAAGATGACATCCGACCCAATGGCAAGGTGCATAAATGAAGAAATGGTGTGACATAGATGACAAATCTTTAAAAAAAAAGCTCTAGAGAGATAGATGGTTGGGAAAATGTTAATAAAAAATATGAATATAATTAAATAATAATAAGATGAAGAATCTGACTTTAAAAAAATATATTAAAAAAACCCTAAAGTTTAATTAAAATATATATAACATTTGGAAATTAATATATTTAAATTATAATTAATGATTTAATAATTAATATCATATTTGAAATCAATCCTTTTTAAATGTCATTTATTGATTTGGAGAATCACAGAGCAGACACGATAATTCAGCTCAAAAAAAAAAAAAAAAAAAAACAGACAGGATAATATATATATATATATATATATATATATATATATTGTATTTTATATAATTTTCTTAAAACTGTGATTATTTTTTAAATTGCATCTCCGAGAGTGGTTTTCTCGAGACAATTTCATTTTAGAAAATTGTATTTTAATAATTAATATCACAACATTGTCTCATAAGTGACATTTAAAGTTTAGTAATATTATAAATTTAATACATAAAATATGAAATTAAAAATTTGAAAACATTATATATGGAATTGGAAATTATTATTTTAGAATTTTTGTTATAAACAAATAAGTTTGTGGATATTAAGGCATTTATCTTGTTTTAGTCTTTAATCTTTTAAATAATTTGGTTTGGTCTTTAATCTCTTTGAATTTTCTAATTTTGGTCTCAAATGTTGAATGAAAATTTATTTTAATCCTCATCATTAATAATTTAAATTATAATCTAGATTCATGTTGAAATTCAACCTATAATTTACTATGCACGTGGCTTCAAAAAACTTATCCATAGAAACATGAGACATCTATTCATTAAGTAAATAAAATTAAAAAAAGGAACATCTATCACAAAATTCTTCTAATGGAAGAAATTTTTTTAATAACAAGTATTAAAATGGTTTTTATGTAAAGTTTAAGAATTAAAATAAAATATCTAAAAGTTTAACTGAAATGAAGTAACTGTGAAAGTTCAAAGATATAGATAAAATGATTGGTTTTGTTAACACTCGATAGCTTCATTACATATTTAGGCTAAATTATAAATTTAAGCCCTAATTTTTTTTTTGACTATTTTGTCTATTTAACCTCTTGACTCTAAGAATAAATAAGAATAGAAAAATAAATTTCTATTTAAATTTTTGGATATTTAAATTTTTTATTAACAGATTCTTTTGAAAAAAGACAAAAACTGATGAATCAATTTCAGTTTCATTTTTTAACTTTGAATAATGCTTCTATTTAATCTTTTCTATTAATATCATTTATGAAATGTTGTGTGACATGTCATTAGATTATCCAAATATTTTCTATATCACACCAACTCAACCGCAAAATATAATAATTATATGAATAATAATTAAAAAAAACACACACACACACACACATAATATAATTATACTTTAAAAAAGTCTCAAAATTTTATTAGGTTGAGCTTTTTCAGCCCAAGCCCATTTAGCATTACAAGGCCCAAGCCCAACAAATTACCAACAAGAAATCAACATGGCCTTGGTGTTTGTTTTAGTGGAATTTAAATGATCCATCCTTTCTTGAAAACATTAATACCAAGAAGTCATAAAAAGGGCCAAATCCATCATTTTGTTTTGTTTGCTCTTAATTTCACATCTTAAATTCACTCTTTGAATAGGATAAGGCCCCTTCCTAAAAAAATCAATATTATTCAAAGACTAGGCTTCAAAAACAAATGTAGCTTTAAATAATTCTACCATTACAATTAGTTTTATTTATTGTATATTTCAAGTTGAGGATTTTTAAAATGGGCAAGATCTAACTAATTCTATCATTATTTTTATTATTTTATAATTTGAAAATTAAGTTATTGAGTGTACATCATTTTTTTTACACATACATCATTTTTTTAAATGTTGACATGGTTGGTTTTTTTTTGTTTTTTGTTTTTTTTGAGTTCATCATCTGGGACTAAAGGGATTCGAACCTCCGACCTCTTGGTCGAGGTATATGTCAATTGCCGTTGAACTATAATCGCTTTGACAAATGCTATAAATGTATTAACACTTAATTACAAATTATTAAAATCATAAAGTAGCTTTGATAAAAATTAAAGAAAAAAATGTAAGATTTAACTTTCATATGATCCACAATAGAAAACAAAATTGTCATCAGAGGAAATATGTATTTTATAACAAAACCCATATAATATATGATGTTTTTTAAATGGATAAAATCGTTCGTAATTTTTATGGGAGGAAAAATGTATTTTATAACAAAATCCATATAATATATGATGTGTTTTTAACAAATAAAATCATACCTAAAATTTAACATGTGCATAATTGAAGTGGTCCTCTTTGTGAGTTGTAACTTCAAATTTATCTACTTAAAGAAAAAAAAGTCAATTTTATTTTACATATACTAAAAGTATTTTATAAAAAATTAAATTACAAATAAGAATAAGAGGATTCAAACCTACAACTTATAAAAGAAGATACTAATATCTAATTGTTTAAAGTTACGATCAAGTTCAACTATACAAGGCAACAATTCAATTGGTTAAAATATATATTCTCGATCAAAATGTCATATTCAAATTTTCATCCAAAAGTTATTACACTAAAAAAGAAAAAAAAAAAGTCTAACCATATAATAAAGGGCAATGAAAGAACAACACTATAGTTTGTGGGGTTTATGAGTTTGATAATCCACTTAGATTAGATCATGAAAGTTTTGTCCCAACACAAAGATCAAGACGAAAAAAAGATTAGAAAAACACAAAGGGAGAAACAATTAAGATGAAAAAAAAAGGAAGGAAAAGAAATTTTCATGAACAACACACACGATCAGCAAACAAGGAAAGATTTGAAGTTGCCCATATCCGTCTCTCGTTTTTCTTTTTTCCATTTTTTTTTTCACCTTTTCTTCGCCTACATTGTCCTTCCCCCAACATGTAATTGGCCAATGCGTCACTTTTTTTTTTTCTCGCTGTCTTTTTTACAACTTCTTTGCCTTCTTCTCAAACTTCTATTTCATATTCTTCCATTTATTATTGCATGCTTTGAAATCAAAACCAGAAGAAACAACACATACCCGTCAATACCAAACATAATCTTTTAACCCAAATAACCTGAAGGGCACTACTAAAATCTTCCCCCTTCCTTCCCTTTTGGTTTTTCCAAAATGCTTCTCTCCTTCTTTTGCTACCCTTTTGTGTTGTTACTTCATAAACTTCGAATCTGAGAGTTTTCTTCATGTGAATTCTATACTGTTCTTCGATTCTCTTGGTGGGTTCTTGTGGGTGTTTCATATTTTGGCTCATCTTTGCTTATTTTTCGAGTTTCGAATGGGACCCATTAGAGGGTTCAAGAGGAAGAAGAAGGTTGAGAAGAAGGTTGACCAAAATGTCTTGGCTGCTTCTTCACTAACGTCTCAGCCCCAGCCCTTGGATTGGTGGGATGAGTTCTCTCAGAGGATTACTGGTAAACTATTATGTTGCTTCTCTTTGAACTGTGCCTCTTCTTTGCTACTTGTTAATTTTGCTCTTTCTCTGTTGCTCGTTTATTGAATTTGTGCATTGCCATTGCTCTTAGTTGATTGCTGTTTATTGCGTCTCTCGATTGAAATTTTGTGTGTTTGGTGAGGTTTTTGGACGGATGTGGAATGTAGTGTTTTAGTAATCATATATCTTGGGTCTTGTGCATAATTGTTGAGTTCTGCAATTAATGAACTGTGGTATTGTTCGTCATAATCTGTAAAATCTTGAACTCTTTCTTTGATATCTTAATAACATTAAGAGGGTCACAAGGGGCAGGATGTTGGAGTGATCCTATGAGCATTACTGGTTTTGGAATTCTGTGGAGATGGATCAAATCTGTTCTGCAGCTGTTATTAACTTAGATATGCTAGTTCACTTGATAATTGAGGTGTACAAGTAGTGGCTACTCACTTAGTTGGTTTATAGAGTGTTAACTGTGATGTATTGTGAATGATCTTCTTCTTTTTCTCATTGAATTGTTGAAATTTGAAGGTGAAGTTGGTGCGGTAAGTTTTTTTTCTAAGGAATTGGATTATTATGCTATATCCACATTGAGATGAACTTTATATAGAATTAATGACAATGCTGCTTGAAGAATGGGTAATCACTTACAAACTGATTGATTATTGTAACAGAATATTTTAATTATTTCTTAGGTTCTCCTGCTATTTTGAGCTTTGTCATACTTGGACAAGTTTGCTAATAAGACTTAGAATTCCCCTTAGTTTTAATTGACTGGCTAGATTATCTGGTATGGGTTATATTCAACAAAGTTTTAGAAATGGGTAAAATTGATTTCTTATATGGACTTTCTCCTCTGACATTCACCTAGTATAGAAATTATTCATTTGGCACCATTCATTTTTATGGTTCCAATTCTAAAAGAATTTTTTCATGACTCCTACATCCATCTTAAAAAGCCTTTCTTCTTCCATTGGGCGAGCATGGGTAAGCCTTCCATCTTATTATATGAATTTTATCCCCAAATAACCTTTTGGTTTCCTTTGCTAGTAGCAGCAATGATTTGTTTAATGCAAGTAAATAATGCTAGTATAACATAAATATGTACTATATCATTAAATCTTAATTACTTGATCTTTGCCAACATCAATTGGAAGTTCCTATTTAATCTTTTGTCTCAACGTGGCTGGCAATAAATATCTTTAGAAAACTGAGTCCACTATAATCCACAACTCTCATTTTTGTCTTTGTTGGTTCGTTTTAAAGATATCACTCCGAATATAGTACATTGAAGTTAGAATCTATGATCTGTTGATATTTGTAAGAAGGCAGTGACTGAATTGTAAGAAGGCAGTGCCTGAGAAATGGAAGGATGACTCTGAAAGTAATAATGTAGATAATGTAGATAATGCAGAGAAGGACAGGGGATGAACAATATTCGACTTCAAGTATGTGTTTCTTATGGTCTGCTGTTGTATATGTATAGAAAACATGAGAAATAGATTAATATGATGTTCATGTCAGTATAGTATGTTAGAATTTAGAAGGCATTCTAAAAAATGAGATTGTGAGAGCCAATTTTCTTGGTTAGTATTCTTTGTTCTATTGTTAAAAATAATCATGGTTGATGGCCGTCAAATTCAATTCATTACATTTACTATAATGTAACCTGATTTAGCTGAAATTTTAGAATATTGTTCTAGAGATCTTGTTGTAACTTTTGTATTTTAGACAACCCCTTTATGATATTCATTAATTTATTTAAGCTATAAACATCTTTATTTGGTTGCTTTTGAGGCATCTTGGAAATGGGTACGTTTAAGATTTGATTCGATTCAATGTAGTAAATGCTGCAATGCATTTAAGATCATAGAAAACCATACTCTTGGGTCTCTTCCACGTGTTCGAGATTTGTTTCAACATAGTGTGATATGGCTAAGTTGTCAAGATTTGTTTTTGGTATTCCAGAAATGGATATTCTCTATATAATTCGTATTTTTCACCAATACTTCTCAGGAGTTTAGAATGACAAGAAATCTGGGATTTTAGGACAGTCCCTATTTTTATTTTGTATCCTTGATTGAATTCACGAGCGAGACTGTGAAATTTTAGGGCACATGTAAAAGATTAAGGTCCCCATCATATTTGGAAAACAATTATATTTGACAATTCTATTGACTTCTAATTCTAAATGTCCCTGACAGAAAATATTGTTTCTTGACATGCAAAAGATTAGGACATTTTTTTAGTAAAATAATCAAGAAAGGATGTAAAACCAGATTTCTTAATTTTGTTCTCGTATGATCTCCCTTGGAGTTATAGTTTATACAAAATTTATTAGTCGATGGATTTCCCCCCATTAGCAGTAAGTTCTTTTATCATGATCTATCCTCCATATTTCAAGTCTAATGTCCTCCTTCATTCTCTCTTTTTATCTGCTCATTCCTCCTTTTTTGCCAATTGTCCTTTAGTATATCAGCATTCTTTCAAATTGGAGATGTACTTCTTCCATGTCACAATTGCTCTCTTTTGTACTAAAAAGATGTTTCAGGCACCTATTTTAGCAGAGATTCTTATGCCACCTCTTCGAACACGATCATTTTCTAGTATGCATTAACTTTTGTATTTTAACAAAGAACCTAATGGCTCAAAGTTTAATCACAAAGTCTCAGAAATACTAAGAAGTTGGCAATGGAAACAGCAAGCAATATATCCAGGTTTAATCTATCTAGATTTGAAGTTATCAAAGAACTTAATACCATGATCCTGCGCAGCTTTTTGTAGATGTTAGTTAAATATCATCCAGCTATATCTGGAGTTCAGTTTTATTCGATACCATTTATTCTATTTTCATATTTTTTGGTTCTAAAATGTTGGTTACAGTTTAAGATGATTTGGACTTCATAAACTGAATGTCCACCATTAATTAATTCATGTGAAGGCTTTAATCTTTTATTGTCAGAGATGTTTCTGTAGCATCAGACATAGGGTAAAATAAAAATTCTCATTCATGTCAATGTTGAGGAAGTGATCGGCGTGTTGTCAGATTTAGCTGTTACATTGTTCTGGCCATGATTTATGATGCAAGAAGTAAATCTTTGCTTTTAGTTTAAAAGCAAAGGATTTGACATAAATATGTGGTCAAATGACTTTGCCATATTTTATCGTGTTACGTCAAGTATACTTGCAGCATTTCTTCAGCTTTATGCTCACAAAATTTGACTTTATCTTTGTTTGGTGATCAATGAGTTGGATGCCTTGGTGTGATATTAATTAGCCTCTCTAATAATGTCAGTTGTTATATCTTTACTATGAATTATCTCTCTTATACCTGAGAAAGTACAATGCCATGCAGTAAACAGTTTTTCTTAGGATCAGCACATTTGCAGCAGGGACTGATTATGATTTTTATCCTTCTTTTTGCCTCAAATCAGGACCATTATCTCAGTCAAACAATACAAAATTTGAGTCAGTTTTCAAAATTTCAAGAAAGACATTCAGCTATATCTGTTCTCTTGTTAAGGAAGCTATGATGGCCAAAACTTCAAATTTTACTGACTTAAATGGCAAGCCTTTGTCTATAAATGACCAAGTCGCTGTTGCTCTTAGGCGGCTTAGCTCTGGTGAATCATTATCGAATATCGGCGATTCATTTGGAATGAATCAATCATCAGTTTCCCAAATAACTTGGCGTTTCGTGGAGGCGATGGAAGAGAAAGGGCTCCACCATCTCTCGTGGCCTTCAACCGAAGAACATATGGATCAGATAAAGTCCAAGTTTAAGAAAATCAGAGGCCTTCCTAATTGTTGCGGTGTAATCGAAACGACACACATTATGATGACTTTGCCAACGACAGAATCGGCAAACGGTGTCTGGCTTGATCATGAGAAAAACTGCAGCATGATCTTGCAAGTGATCGTAGACCCGGAAATGAGATTCTGTGACATCATCACAGGTTGGCCAGGAAGTTTGAGTGACACACTTGTGCTCCAAAGCTCGGGATTTTTCAAACTTTCTCAAGATGGCGAGCGGTTAAACGGCAAGAAGATGAAGCTCTCAGAAAGCTCAGAACTAGGAGAGTATATTATAGGAGACTCTGGTTTCCCCCTCTTGCCATGGCTACTAACTCCCTATCAAGGGAAAGGCCTTTCGGATTATCAGACCGAGTTCAATAAGCGACATTTTGCCACGAGGTTGGTGGCTCAAAGAGCATTGACAAGGTTGAAAGAGATGTGGAAGATCATTAAAGGGGTAATGTGGAAGCCTGACAAACATAGGCTACCAAGGATCATTCTTGTTTGCTGCTTACTTCACAATATAGTGATCGATATGGAGGATGAGGTGCAAGACGAAATGCCCTTGTCTCATCATCACGATCCAAGTTACCGACAACAAAGTTGTGAATTCGTTGATAATACTGCTTCCATCGCGAGGGAGAAGCTCTCCATGTACTTATCTGGAAAGTTACTTCCCTAAGAGAATCTCGTCCCGTGTCAGAAGATTCTTTTTCCTCTCTTCCTTTCCTTTTCATAGATTGATCTGTGTTGCTGTTAATTCAAATTGTGATGTTCTACCTGTCCAAATTGATATTCACTTGTTTAGATGTTATGGATGATGACATAAATTTGATTCATAGTTTAATTTCTATAGCTCTGGTGAGATTATGGTTTGCTGAACAGATAGATTCCCAGTTTCCTTTTCTACAAACATTATGCTGTTTGGCAGCCATTTTTTATGATATCTCTGATCTCATCTGCAGAACAAGGCAAACTATTTGGAACTTTTAGCTGAAGAAATTTCACCTTCACTACTGTTCTCTGTCTCTTGGATGATGTCTAGAATTTCCATTTTTTCAACTTGCTTGTTTTTCTTTTCTTTTTTTAATCTGCATTTGAATTCATCTGGGAACATTTTACTGGAAATGTCATAATGTGTTTCTTTTTAATTCAACAATTGTGGGAGTGGGCTGGAGTGGGGATCCAACCATTGTCGATCTGTAGAATGGTAATATGTACCTTATCCATTAAATTGTGTTCAATCTGACCATTTTGTGTATTCAATCAAGTTTTTTAGGCATGCATTGGTTGAAATTTTGGACGTTTTGTTTAATTTGAATATTCTAAAAGGGGGGATTACACAAATGGAAGAATTGCTTACATCAGTTTTTGCTGTTGAAAATGGGCCACTAAATTTGTTTTAGGCTAATAACTAGCCATCACATTAAAAAAAAAAAAAATAATAATAATAAAATTTCACGTAATCATATTAATAATTCATTGTAATTATAAAGTTTAAAACTTTTCAACGTTTTGATTTCATCGTCTGAACATTGAAATACAATGTGAAAAATACAATGAATCGAAAAAGAAATATTTATTGGTTCTACTTCCTATTTTTTATGAAGAGAATGAATATTTTTATCGAAGGATCAGAAAAAAATGGGTCTGGACCTCCCCTGAAAAAAATAAGTAAATAAAAATGACGTAGAAGAGTCCAGATTCCAAATGAAAGTCCATTTTGAAGCAAGTAAATATTCTAGGATAATATTGAAAAGATTAAATTATAAAGTTCTTTTTTTTTTTTTTTTTTTTTTGAGTTCAACAAGATGTGGGGTGGAGAAATTCAAACATCGAACCTCTTGGTTGATGATATACAGATTAATCAGTTGAGCTATGTTCAGGCTGACAATTAAATTATAAGTAGTTTTAAAACTTTTGGAGTGGTTTCTAATAGTTTTTTAAATTTTAAATGTAAGTCATAAGTTTGAAAACTTTTAATTTTGTATCTAATAAGTCATTGAATTTTAAATGTGACTAATTAGTTAACTTTAATTGGTGTTAAATGAGTCCCTAGCCTACTCGACGTTTTTTAAAATTAACGGACTTATTATATATTAAATTGATTTTTGTGTCTAATAGAACCCCTTGACCTTTCAATTTTCTGTCTAATATGTATAATAGGTCAATAGAAAAATTTGAAAATTCAAGGTCCTATTAAATATTTTTAAAGTTCAGAGACTTATTAAATATAAAATTGAAAGTTTAGAAGCCTATTTAACATAATCATAAAGGCTTAAGGACTAAATTTGTAATTTGACTTATTGTTAAACATACGAAAACTTTTGGAGAAAATTGCAAAAACCACAACTTGGATTGTTACAATTGCACTCTCAAACTTTTAATTCTCAACAACATTATAACTTCATCGTTGCAACAAGTTCATAGTTGTCATTGCAAAGACTTCAACAATATAATTGTAATATTACATAGTTTTTTTAATTCAACAATTACAAAGGTGAAAGATCGAATCATCAACCTTTAGATAGTAATTTGTGACTTATCCAATGAGCGATGCTTGCATTAACTAATATGAAATAGTTTGGACTGCAAAGACTTCAAGTAATTACTTAAATTAAAGTTGAAGACTACGATTCTTTTTTTGAATTCAATTTTTTGTCGAGGTTATAATGTTGATCTAATATCTAGGGTGGTTTTTTTACCCTTCAAATTTTGTAAACAAATTTAAGTAGGCCATCTTCATGGGCTTACCAAAGGCCCAGCCCAACTTATGTCGACTTCATCATCTTTGCGGACGAAGACCAGAAATGATAACGATGGAAGAAACGTGGATCGTGGAAGAAAAATCCAGAGTCTGCGAAGATATTTTTTGAGATGATTCATGATTCAAGATTAAACATTTCCGAATAATGGGAATGGAAATGGAAATGTAGCATTTGACGGAAGACGAGAATTTCTAGTCCACCTCAGTCGTCATTGTCCAGTAAACCGCTTTTCTTTTTCCGTCGTTTGCTTTGATAATCATAGCTCTCTGATTGTTAATCTTAATCGAGTAGTTGAATCCTGCTTGGAATTTTGGCTTCAGTTTCGTAATGGTTGGAATTTTCGGGGGGTTTGGTATAGCATAGGGCACGATTTGGTTATAGTCCTAAATACCGCCAATTTTCCAATTCCCATTTGAAGTTTGCGCAAAACAGGAACTGGATTTTCTTCGTGTTGAATATCAGAAATGAATTTTTTTTCCTGAATTGTATCATCAAGCCCTTTTCTCGTTTATCTCATGTTTTGCCTTTGTTAAATCTCCTAATTATGATGATGAGAATTAAGATGGCTTCATTCTAGGTGGGGTATCAAGAAAACAGCAGGAAAGTATACAGAAAGAACCTCAATAGTTAGTTCCATTTATAAATGATATTAAGCAACAATTTTCATAGTGGAACAAGTTGGTCAGGGGAGGGACAAGTTTTGTTGTTATCAATCTGAACAGAAACAGAAGAATATGGAATGTTGTAATAAATGCTTTGTATCTATAGTAAACTGAACGCATGAAACGCGTTGTATGATCAAATATTGCTAGTAAGAACATTTGACAATCTTCTTTTTGTTGAATTTTTTTATTTAAACAGGGGAAAAAAGAAGAAGAAACATGGTTTTGTCTCAGAGCCGTGTCCTGAGAGTGTGGTTCGCGTGTGTAAAGGTAAAAAGTAAAGCAAGTTGTTGGGATGATGATGTGGTGATCCATGTGGAGCTTTTCTTGTTTGACTTTGCAGTTCAAGGATGGCGTTCTTCAATTCCAACTGAACCTTTTGTATTATGCAGACTACAGTGGTCCGTACATAGCAGGTGAGGAAAGTTAGCGGTTAGAATTAGTTTTGTTTCGTGGAAGCTACGGAGTTTTGATTTCGAAAATTGAAACCAAATTTGGAAACTGTTATGTCATGCCTTGTGATATGGAACTTGGAACTCTATATTTGGCCCCTAAAACTAAGAACTTGAGTTAGTCTAAAAGTAACATTAGACTGGACCCTGTTGCATTTATACCTGTTGACAGGTTTGTTCATTAAGGCTACTTTTGGCTTTTGGCCCATCCAAAGTGACACAGACAAACATGTTTTGGCTAGATACATAATTTGGCCCTTAATATACATACTATTTTTCGCCAACATGAGCATAGTTTAGCGTTATCTGTGTGTGTGGTGTGCCATTTTTCAATTTCTAGACTTCCAAATCTTTTGTTTTCTTTTTTGAGTTCAACAACATGTGGAATAGGGGATTTGAACCTTTGGTCTCGTGGTTGAGGACATATGCCTTAACCAGTGGTTGGCTAGACTTTCGAATCATTAAAGACAATTTAAAAAATGGTGGCAAGGACTTGACTATTTGTTTATGTTTATTGTATAGCTTTGCAAACCCAGTAGCTTTTCCTTCAACTGTTTCATATATGTGGGCATGTTTTGGCTGTTACTACAGGTGCTGGTCCATGTACTGGGGAGTAGTATAAAATCGTCTCTTTTGTAATGGGAACTTGACAACGAATTTACAACTACCATTGCTATTGGTCTTATTTTTGCCCAAGTTGAAAATTCCTGAAAGGTGGCTAAATTATTTAGCGCCATTGACTTTTGGTTTCTATTTGTGTGAACTGGTAGTTTAAAGAAGCAGCCTTTTTTTGTTTGTTCGTACTGTTTTCCAGGTGTGCTGCTAAACAACTAACCCACCCATATATTAGAAGTCCAGAATTTACATTTCAGAGGGCAAAATTGTCAAACATCAAGATTCTTGTATCGACATCAGCATTATGCTGAAGATCTCGAGACACCCGGCAAAATAGGTAATAGTACTTCTGGTCTTTCTATTTGAAGTTCAAACCTTTAAGACTTTCTGCTGGGATGAATGATTATTTGTCATGAAAAATAGGGTTGTGTAAATGGTAGCTGCCCTTAGTTTTTAGGACACCGGAGTGTCCAATTACATTCTGGACTGTTTGAGAAGGAGATTAGGCTAAGATTACCTAGCTACCATTAAGACCTTCTAGCAATTAAGTTTTCAACGATAAGATCAAAAGGATTGCTTACTGGAAAATAAAAGCTGCACTTGAATCTAGTGTAAATGGCACCAAAAGTCAGTACTTGCTTAAGTCAATGCATATCTCTCACCAATAAGGTGAGAATAATACGAAGTGGACTAATCCTAATTTGAATTGTTGATGAACATGGAGTTGACTTTTTTAGAGCCTCTCTTTGACTTCAGTTTTTGCCACCCCCACCCCTAAAAAAATTCTAAAAAATGCACATCAAATGCAAGCTACACGACAATACTTGACCGAGTACTGTGGTTTTGAGGTATACTTTGAAATATAACTATTAAATTTGTATGCATCAACTGCTGAGTTTATTGATATTTGGGCATTTTTTTTATTGTGTTATAGGAGAATATTCCTTCTCATGTTTGGAATGAGCTCTAAGAACAAACATCAATCTAAGCATAGCTCAACTGGTTAAGACATATACTGTCGACCAGGTTCGAATTTCTCTCCCCTACATGTTGAACTAAAAAAAATGCTCTGAGAGCAAAAAGTGATGAGGGAGAGAGAGGTGTGAGAGAGAAGATACACAGTTGGGAATAGAGATGTTCATTTAACCCGCGAGGCCGGGGCCCTGTGGGGACCCGCCCCGAATGGGGTGGGGAATCCCCGATTACACGGGGAATGGGGGAAGAATCGGGGGAATTTTTTTCCCGTTGGCTAAATGGGGAAGGGACGGGGAATATATTCCCTGTCCCCAACCCCGCCCCCGCCCCGATTAGTAATATATATATATATATATTAAAAAAAAACTATAGTATGAATTATTTTAAGACTATTTCGTTATAAAAAAAATTAAAGACTATTTTGTAATATTGAAATTTGAATTTTTAGAAATTAAGTTGTTTCAACATTATAGTATTTTTACTTATGGTATATTATTATTTTTATTAAGAAATTCTATAACATTTTCTTTAAATAGAATTATATTGAAAATTATTCATTTAGAAATAATTTTTATTGGTTGAGAATAAATTTAAAAAAATAAAAAAGGGAAAAAATTCCCCGCAGGGAACCCGATCCCCCGAATTTCCCGTGGGGAATCTCTGCAAAATTAAATGGGAAATTTCGCGGGGACGGGGAATAAAATGGGGGGCGGGGGCGGGGACGGGGACCATTCTCCGGCCCCGCCTCGCCCCGTGGACATCTCTAGTTGGGAAGGAGGCATTGAAGTAGCAGTTTCTATGGTCACACATTGATGGGGCAATAAATGAATAAACAACTGAGTTTACTTTTTGTCTTTGCTTTTTATTTTTCTACTCTCAACGTCACCACTTGTTTGAAATTGCCTGCATTTGTTACTACTATTTTCATTCATTCATCATCTGATGAATTTGTTTCTTTGCATTGGAAACTGCTCTTCAGTTATATTCATTCAATATTTAAAATTTAAAGTATTATCCAAAGGTTCTATAAGTTTTTAATGGTTTTTTTTTGTCAAAGTGAGCATAGCTCAACAGTAATTGACATGTATTATTTCCTTTAAAGTTGGAGGTTCAAATTCACATACTCCACATTTGTTGTACTAAAAAAATGATTTTTTTTTTCTAATATGAGAATAGCTTTAGTTTGTTGAGGCGTTATAAGTTTAACCAAAAGATCAAGTTCAAATCCTTACCGTACAATGTTTGAACTAAAAAAAATAAAATAATGTGTAATAAGTTTATGGATTTATCATGTAATAATTTTTTTAAATATATTTTCTTTTCTTTTGTGGGAATAGGATTCTTTGTGTATGAAATTATCTAATAGAAGAATTATGATGAAAATGAAATTCCAATAAAAGTGTTTAAAATAGGTTGAGATTGTAAGGAATGGTGAGATGACGGTATTGTGTTGAATTGCAAGTGAGGTAGATTTTAGCTGAAAAGGTTGCAATAGATAGAAGGTATCTATGCATGCTGAGATGTTTGGACCATCCACAAATAGGGTGTGCGGTCGTATTCAAGTTAAAGCGCATCTTGCGTTAGTAGTTGCGGTTGAAGAGATATGCATATTTGAATCTTTTGCTCACTTGAATTACCTTAACGTGGGTCTATTCAAGCCATATAAATGAGCATGATTTTTGTATATAATAACACATAATTGAATCAATTAATGCATTAGAAAATTTTAAATCAAAGATTTAAGAGAGTCAAAAAAAGAATCCTTGATTATTTTCTCTTGTAATATTGAAAGAATTGGAAGTCTAATGTCAATACACGTGTGACAACCTACTTTTTGCATTACTTACTTTTGGGTATTAAAAATCGCAAGAAAGTCAACTTGAAATTAGTAATTTTTTAAGTCTAATTTCTAATTAATGAGGTAATGTATTAGCAATACTTTCTAAAATTATTTCTTCTACTTACCCTATTAATATTTTTTATTTATTAATTATAGCGGAAATGTAGGCGGTGGATCATCTATCGGAGTGCAACACTTTCCAATATTTATTTTGCGTATTTTATAATCTTCATAAAATTATTAAATATTGCAACACTTTCCAATATTCTCAAAATAAAATAAAATTATTAAATATACCGCTTTCAAAAGAGAGAAAGAAAGAAAAAACAACATTTTTCCATCCAATGTACAGAGAATTATTTACCCACTTTTACGAGTTTAAAAAAAAAAAAAAAGAGTGGTTTTGTCGAAATAATGAAAGATGGGTTTGATGATCATTTTATTTTCTACCTTTGAAAAGTATGTTTATTTCCTCACAATTTTTAGAAAGTCTTTCATTTTTCTTAAAATGCATTTGAATTTTAAGCCAAATTTTAAAAACAAATTTAAGTTTTCAAAAGTTAATTTTTTTAGTTGTCAAAATTTTGCTTAGCTTTTTAATACGTTTTTAAAAAGTAGGCGATAAAGCAAGAAAACTATATGTAGACGTAGTGTTTATAAGCTTAATTTTAAAAAATAGAAAACTAAAAATGAAATGGATTATCAAACAGAGTCGAAGTTGTTATTATTAATAATATTTTTTTTTTTTAGTTTTTAAAACTTGGCTTAATTTTTGAAAACATATCTAAAAAGTAAATAAGAAAATATGGAATCTTATAGGTGAAAGTAATATTTATAGGATTAATTTTTAAAAACCAAATGGTTATTAAACGGAGTCTTAGTTTTTAGTTTTTAAAAAATACCTTATAATTACTACTTTCACCTATCAGTTTTCTTGTTTTGTCGTCTACATTTTACATATGTTTTCAAAAACCAAACCAAGTTTTGAAAACTAAAAAAAAATTGTTTTCAAAAAGTTGTTTTTGTTTTTAAAACTTGACTAAGAATTCAAATATTTTCTCAAGAGAAATGAAACTCATTATAAAGAAATAATGAGAAAACAAGCATAATTTCTAAAAACCAAAAAAATATTGGTAGAAAGTAAATAACAAAACAAATAAACTTATAGGTAAAAGTAGTATTTATAAGCTTAATTTTTCAAAAATCAAATGGTTATCAAACGAGACTTTAATTAATGAACTCCCATTCTCTTTAGAGTGTAAAACCAATCCACAAAATGAAAATAATGAGTGTTGTTTTGATCATATTATACTTTAAATTCTTTATTTTAGTTTCCATTTAAAAAAAAATCCATCTTCATCTTTACTATTAATTCCTTCAATTTCTTTATTACATTTAATATAAATTTTAAGTCATTCATTTCTAAATTAAATACCAAATTCAGTACGTCTCTTAAAACAAACTTTCTCTAGATCTTAAGTATAACGTCTATTTAAATACATTATAAAAATGTAACGGCAAGGATTATAATAAAATTTTATGTACAATTTAAAGACTAAAATAAAATAAATATGAAAGTTCAGTAACACAATCAGATTTGAACTAACCAATTAACTACCAATTACCAAACTCAAAACCTTCTCCCAAAACCAAAACCAAATTAGAGATAGAAAAATGGGATATTGGAAATCAACTTTCAATTGAGTGAGTCACCTTGACCATTGATCACTGAAGAAGAATGTCTTTTCCCAAGAAAAAAAAAAAATCCTGTTTCACCAATTATTTAGCTAACCCATTTCCTATTATTAAATGGATTATTTTGCCAATCACATATCGACAAATGGCGCATTCCTATTGGCTCTGTTTCAAACTATTCATTTGTGAATGTCTTGTTACCTAAAGTTTGACTTATTCGCTTGTATTCTATGGGATTTTTGTTATGTCCTATTTACTTTTTCAAACATAATGTCAAAATTAATCTCTAGTAAAAAAATATATCCATAAAAATAAAGCGTTTTTATTAGATATGTAGAAAAGTTGTCCCTTAAAAAAGACAATCTAAGGTTGATTGTCTTAAAAAAAAAAAAAGATATTCAAAAGGTTAAATTTCCAAGTTTAGTCCATAAACATTTAGATTTATATCAAATAAGCCCTTGAACTGTAAAAAAAATTCTAATAGGTCCTTGAACTTTTAATTTTGTGTCTAATAGGTCATTGAACTTTAAAAAGTGTCTAATAAGTCTCTAAACTTTTAATTTTGTATCTACTATGTCTAAACTTTCAATTTTGTATCTAATGGGTTCTTGACCTAATTTTTCTTTAAATTCACAACCTATTGGACACAAAATTGAAAGCTTGATGTCTTATAAGCAAAATGTAATTTTATGTCTCATAGATTCATTAATTTTAAAAAATATCGAACATGTCAAATACCTATTAGACACAAAATTGAAAATTAGGGGACCTATTTGACAACTTTGAAGTTCAATGATCTATTAGACACAAAATTAAAAGTTCAGGGACCTATATATTAGATACGTTTTAAAGTTTAAGAACCTATTAGACACAAACATAAAAGTTCAGAAAATAATAATTTAAGTTCTATTCAAAATCTTCTCCCTAAACTATTTTAGAGCTAAATTATTAGCTCTTTAAAGGACTCTATATTTAAAATTATCTTGAAACTAACCTCTTAATTAAAGAAAAAACTATTTCAACTCTTAACAATACTTTGTACTATATGATGTAATGTGATTAGGTATATGCATGCTTAGGGAGAGATTCTTTTTCAAATGGAATGGTTTTTCTTGGTTCCATACATTATCATTAAGTGTAAGATTTGTTGTGGAATTTTGAATTAGCAATGAAAATCTTTTTTCAACTAAATCTTTTTTTAGTTCAACAATTGTGAAGGTGGGGTTCAAATCATCGACTTTTGAGATGGTAATTGGTGAATCCATACTCGAATTGGCACAGTAACAGTAAATTAAGAAATTTCTACACACATTTCTATATAAAAATTCATAAATACTTTGATTTCTTATTAAACAAAAACAAGTAGTTCAGTTTAATAATTGTAAAAGTTGATTTTTTTTTTCCCTTTTAATCTAGTTGACAAAAGAAAAACGAAAAGCTGTTGATATCAACCTTGCAAATTACTAAGAAAATTTCAGTGTGGAAAACGATGGAAATGTTTTGAGATTTTACCTATTTTGAAATTAAAAAATAAAATTGAAGTTGTAAAATTTTGTTAAAGATAATTAAGGCATAATTGATGTTTAGAATTAACCTGAAAGTAGTTTCTTCATTTGTATTAAATATTAGGTATCAATTATGTGAATAATGAAACAAGGAACAAAGTCAAGAGATATTGTAGTTTTTATTTTTTATTTTGACAACAGAGACATTATAATTATAATCAATTCAATCTAACCCCAAGTCAAATATTTTGTTGGGGGTGTAAAATTTTTTTTCCCTTAACTTATGTCCAAATTAAAGATGTAGAATAATATATGTTTGATTTGGTTACATGCATTCAAGTTTGAGGCTTCACAATCTACTTATTATAGTAGTTCATAGTCATATGTGTACAAGCCAAATTTTCTCAAGGACAGTTTGATAACCATTTGGTTTTTGAAAATTAATTAAGCTTATAATCACTAATTTTAACTATGAATTTCTTTGTTTTGTTGTCTACTTTCTACCAATATTTTCAAAAACCAAGCCAAGTTTTGAAAACTAAAAAAAGTAGTTTAAAATTTTTTTTTTTAATTTGACTAAGAAATTAAATGTTTTTTTTTTAAGAAATGTGAAAACCATGATAAAGAAATTATAGGAAAACAAGTATAAATTTCAAAAACTAAAAATAAAAAACCAAGTAATTATCAAACGGGACTTAAAATCTCTTTTATTTACCATACTTTACTTTTATTTTTTATTTTTTGAAATTGAGAAATAAACAACCACACATAACCAGAATTACAGCGTCGGACCCCTCTCAAGCACGAGGGGAAGAATGTCCTCTGGAAAACTAACTTTCCAGACCAAAGAGCTGCCCAAAGAAGATGTCAAAGCTGCTAAGTTATGGGCAACTTTGTTCTCCTCTTTGGGGATGTTAGAAAAAAAGATAGACATTACATCCTTGAAAAGAGATAGAATATCCTCAACACAAAAGGATACCTCAGACAGATCAGAGTCAACAAGATTGAGCAAATTGATAACCTCACTAGAGTCCGATTATATGACAAACCTCGGAATGTTCTCTTTCTTCCAAGCCAACAGCTCCTTCAAGCCTTCCATAATGGTAGTCGCCTCAAGGACCTTAACCGGCCAAGAGTGAGAAATGAATTTGCACCCGCCAATCAACTGCCTCCCGATCCAGTCTCTGACGATCCAACCAACACCTCCACAATGGAGGGTACTTGACCATGCCACGTCTGCATTCAGCTTCCAAGCCCCAACACTGGGTGGCTTCCACCCCATGGACTTAGAGCGCTCCGATTGAGAAGGAGAGGGAGAAGCCTTCAAAAAGCTAAAGCTCATCGACTCCTAGTAAGAGTCAACGCTCATACTTTACTTTTATCTTTGGTAAGTTTTCTAAAATAAAATATTTGAATAACTCAAATTACTCCCCACCTAATATTAATTTTGTGATTAGATTTGATTAGAAGTACATAATTATCAACTAAATAATTAAGCCACAATTCGAACTCCAATCTAATAGTGAGACAAGTTAGACGCTATATGCATTCCTCTTTATTTAGCTCTTATTCTTTTTTTTTTTATAATTAAATCTTTTAATTTTAAACCATAAATAAAATAATAGCTAAAATAATGGATCCCAATAAGTTAAAAAGATATATAATATTACATATATATTGACAATGAAAAAGGAAAAGAGAGGAGGTGATTGAAGTAATGAGTTGCTTATGATAGTGATAGAAATGACCAAACACACACACATATATATATATATATATATATATATATATATGTGAATATAAATATAAGTATATTTTATTTATCAAGCACTTTGTGGGTATGATCTGAGAAAGGGATTTTTCAAATAAATATTTCAATATTTTAATATTATTCTGAAATTACTGTTATGGGAATGAGATTTTTTTTATAAAATAAATATTATAATATTATAATATCATTCTGAAAATTAGGGTAGTCCAAAAACTTTTCTGATATATAATTTGGTGGTTTTGTTGACATAGCAATCAATAAATTGAGCTCACAAGCAATTGTATAATAAATTTGAGATAAGTTTTATGCGACTCATTTAATAATGTATTTTTTTTTAGTTTTCTGTTTTCAAAATTTACATTTATTTGTTCACATTTTTCTTTATTTTATCATCTACTTGCCAAAATGTTTTTAAAACTATAGTCAAATTTTACATTTGAGGGAAAGAAATATTTTTTTTATTAAAAAAACCATTTTTTGTTTTCAAAGACGAAATTGAAAAACTAAAACAAAAAAAAAAATTATAGGTGTAAGAAGTATTAATAACCTTAATTAATTTATAAAAAACTGAAGGTCAATATGGCACTATTTGAGTTTTCATTTGTATTGGAGATATAAAATATATTCTCGTATGAGTTAGAAAATAAACACAATATCATATCATTATAGAGATATATAAAGATTCATTGTCATAATAAATATAATGTTGATGTGCTAGTGAAACTTATAGTTTCTTCACTCTTTTGTTTTTAACTTTTAACATGTTAGGGTGATCAATTTGAACCTCTAACCTCTTGGTCGATATCAGTATATATATGTCTTAACTAGTTAAATTATGCTCAAGTTGATGGTTTCTTTACTCATGTTAGTGATAATTATGTTTTTTGAATAATAGATTTATATTCTTTGAATTATATTTTTTTCATATTTAAATTGTGATTTGAATTTATCTCTTATAAGGGTATATTGGTCGTTTTAGTTATATGTTGTTTCTAAGTTATTGTTACTATTGAATGAAACCCTAATCATTTTCTCATCTTGCTTCAATTTTCTTTTCCCTAAATTCCCAACTCTTACTCTATTTGATTTTGAGTCTAACATTTAGAATATTGACTAGTATCCATTTCACGAGGTTAGGAAATTCAAGGATAAATTCATTTTGAATGGGTTATGTTTTATCTCAACAACTCAATTATTTTCAATAATTAAAAAGACAATGCAATAAGTTTATTATTAATCGTCTAATTAGAAAAGTAATTTATGTAATTTAATTAAAATGGGAAACAAAAAGAAAATGGAAAAAGAAAAAAAAAAGAGGGGGAAATTAGGGGTTAGTGGGAAAAGGGTTTGTTTTTGTTGGCGTAGGTAGGTGTTTGGATTCTCGTGCTGGTATATACAATTTACCAAATAATTTGACAACATTTATATGCAACTACCCATTCATATTCCTCATCTTTGAAATCAATATCTACCAAAAATAAATAAATCAATCAATAAATCAATCAATCTTTTTCCAAAAGATTAATCATATTTGAATAGTATAAATTTGACGAAATTATATATCACTACTTTACGCGAATCTGTTGATTTAATCATTAAAATATTTAGACCCATTTGATAATAATTTTATTTTTCATAGTTTATTTTTTTTAAATTGACCATGGTATATATATTACTTTCTAAGAATATGTTTGAAATATTGGTTAACTTTAAGAATAAAATTAGATTTTGAGGAGTACCTCTCTCATTTTGAGAAATTTAGTTAAAGCTTTACAAAATTAAGTAAAAAAAATTTAAAAATCATTCAATATCATGAAAGTCTTTAGAATTGATAGTTAAGACAGAAAATCGATATTAATTAAGAGTCTTTATTTATTTATTTTTAGTTCAATTAAGAGTCTTTAGTTTTTATCCACTTAAGCTTTATAAATTGAGTCAGTCGAGTGACTATTATTAATTAGTATTTTCGTAAATTTTTAAAAAATAATTAAAAAAAGTTAATAGGATGATTTTGAAAAACAAATTTGAAATTGAAACAAAAAATCAGAAACTGTTTTACAGTTTTTTTCTCTGTTTGGTTAAATTTACCCTTGCACACGAAATAATTTTTAGAAGGCTAAATTACACATTTAGTCTTTTAACTTTTGAATCTTTTAAAATTCATGGGTCTAATAGACACAAAATTGAAATTTTAGAGTTCCATTGAACATAAAATTCAAATTTATATCTATTAGATCAATTAATTTTTTAAAATTTCAAATTTGACAGGGACATATTAGACACAAAATTGAAAGTTTAGGGATCTATTAGACAATTTTAAAAGTTTAGAGAAACACAAAACCTCAAAATTCATGGATTAAACTTATAATTAAATCTTTTTAGAAATTACACCAAAATAGCCTCAAGATTTTTTTCGCACTATCTATGTACTATCCATGTTGTTGAGCTTTTCATTTTATTTTTTAAAAAATTAATCTTACATAATTTTTTTTAAAAAAGTTCTTAAAATCTTTAAAATTTGACTAGAATCCTAAAAATGTTTTTAGGAATATATCACAAAAAATATATATAAAAAAAAAAGATTGTTAGTGGACACAGATAGTTCTCAAAAACAAAATCCTTATTAAATAGATCTTAAATATTTGAAATGAAAAGCTTGCGAAATTATGTATACGTGCAATGTAATTGAAGAACAAAATGAAGAAATCGATTGTTCAATGAATGATTTCTTGAAATTAATACCGACTTAAAAGTATTTTTATGTGCTATAATGATAGAATATCAAAATTTACCGAACAGCACAACGAATTAAAATTCCTTTCAAGAGATCTTATAATGATCGCATACCAACAATTAATTTAATTATTATGCATTAATCACCTCTGGATTTGAGGTGCTTGAGATTAGAACAATATAATGGAGATACACACCAAAATTGATCTAAAGCAGTTTTTCACATGAATTATCGATAATATTGAGGAAAACCGAACGGCACGGAGATTGATTTGAACTATATGAAGATCTGGATTTATATATATATATATGTAGCGTTGTAAACGAACAAAGAGATCTAGATTACAGTATTAAAAGAGATAAACAAAAACAAAAACTCATCCTGTTCGATCTGCTTGAATATGTACTAGTCTAAATTCAGAAGAAACAATCAACCATGGAAATACTCTTTCCAAGCTGCAGAAACTTACTATCGTTCTCAGACGGAGTCAAGTTCAGATCCAAGCACAAAATCCTCCCACCGCCGTTCGTCTTCTTGACCACAGGCGGTTGAGAACGCGGCGGAGGAGATAAACTACTCGGATGATGATTATTGGTAAGTCGACCATGATCGGTCAACAACGTGGTGGCTCTATGTCTCCTCATATGTCCTCCAAGCGCTTGGCCAATCGCGAACTCCAATCCACAGATACTACACTCGTGCGTCTTCGGCTTGGTCGGAGAACCTTGCGACGAAGATCCATCGGAGTTTCCGCCGTCGGCTCCGACAATCCGCGGCTTCTTGTGACTGGCACGGTGGCCGCCGAGCGCCTGAAAGGACGGAAACTGCCGATTGCAGGTCTTGCACTCGAAAACGCGATTCGGAGAAGAAGAAGACAAGGATTCAAAATCTGCAGTAGTGGTAGCGCTGCTGCGAGAAAGTAACATCAAGCAGTTCGCCATGGTTGTTATGCTCTCGAGGTCTCTCTCTCTCTTCATGACGATGGAAGGAAAATGAAATGGATTTCTCTCTCTCTCTCTTTGATGGTGTGTGTGAGAAGATGGAAACGGAAATGGCGCTTTGTTTCAATTGAGTGAAGGAATAGACTTTTGAACTGGATTGGTTGCGTTTATATATGTAGGCGTGAGGAAAGAGAGAGTCAGTTGACATTTTGGAATGACAGTTGTGCCCTCGGTTTCTTGTACCGGAAGGAAGAGGGAGTACTGGAGAAATTGGGGAATTAAAAAAATTGGGCGAGGAAAAAACTTGTGAGGGTAGTTTTGTCATTTGCGTTAAAAGAGATAAAATAAACGCGTCAGCATGAGAACATAACCGCGTTGCTGAGTTAACTCGCTCTTTTGTTCTGAGTGAATGGCCGAGTTCGAGTTTTTTTTTTTTTTTCTTCCCTTTTTTTCTTTTTTTGGTGAAACAAATCTTCTAGAAGATTCCAACTCCTCCATTTTGCTATGAGATAAAAATGGAATGGTCGTTGGTTATCGTCTTATATATACTAAGACCAACTAGACTCCACCTCATCTTTTTTTTTCTTAGAACAAATGAAAACCAAATTTTTACCTTTGAATTTTACTAGATGAGTTAATTTTTCAATCTTTACTATAAGCTTTTAGTTTCATTCGATTCATGAATTGAAGCTTCGACTTTAATTAATATTGCAAATTGATCTTTGGTTAGGTTTCAATTTGAAACATAGTTAATCTTGTTAAGGGCAAACAACCCTCCACATATCTCTACATTAGTATGATATTGTATCCTCTTTAATTATCTATATGTGTTTTTATTCTTGAGCATATCACTTTTAATAAGGTCACTCTTCATCAAAGTATACCCCTGTCTGATAAGCTCAACCACAGATCACACTATGACTATGTCATTGAGGCACACTAACACGGCTAAATCAAGGGCATGACTCTGTGATATTTCTCATTTATGAGAATTATTTTGCCTTTATACTTAGTTATTCTTGTTATTTTAGGTGTGTTATTAGATAAAAATGCTAGCAAAAAGTTGGTTTAGATTGAATTATTATTGGAAACATTTTAAATTAAGTAAGTGAAGAAAAGAAAGCAAAATAAAATAAAAACCACACTTACTTGATGTTTTTGTGCATGAATTTGAAGAATGCAACAGAAATGCAATTGTAATTCTGAAAAATCTGGAAAACAATGCAACAGAAATGCAATTGCATTTCTGCAAAAATATGGAAAATGCAGAAAATACGGGATTAGCGAAATTTTGGGGATTTTATGTCATTCTTCTCCACGAATTTAGCAAGGCAAGTTGACCCAAACTACACGTGAACAAACATGAAAACCCTAGCCCATAAAGCTTATAAAAGAAGGGAGAAATGGAGGCAAAAGCATATGGATTTTTCTCACACAAACATACCTTCGAGCTGTTGTTTTCTATTCTATTTTACTACTATTTTTTTTCTATTCGTTCCAGACCCGTGAAGCTCTGAAGCTTAATCCTACCTCAACGAAAGTTAGAGGTGGTAAAGACTCAATTGCCTTTGAAGAAATAGTGGTTGTGTCGATTAAGCAATGAGTGAAACAGGTCTCTTTATTTATTCTTCACTTTAGATTTTGTTTTGTTCATTTCATTTCATAGGAAGTTTTAGCTACTGTTATTTCTTTTCCATTGTAGCTCTCTTGCTGTAATATTTTTCGTTTCTCAAGCTTTGTTACAAGTTGTTAAATGTTAGTGTTCATTTTAATAGAATTACCATTTATTTGAATCTTCATTGAACCCGAATTTCTTCTCCTTCACTTCTCAATTTTGTTATGCATTTTCAAACTTTTAATTTACTGCTTTTTACTCCATTCATGATGAGCTAAAATTCTTTTAGGGCTTCAAGTTGACGAATACCCTAGAGGAAAGATGTAAAGCTCGATAGCAAAAACAATCTAGCTAACACTTGAACTATTGTTTGCTTTTGGTGAGTTCAATGTTGGGTAATCCTAGTTGGTCATCTATTGTTGCTTGTCAAGCTAAACTTAATACTGAAAGGGTTAAGGGAACCGAATGTCGCAAAAGTAATAGAGGAAAAAGGCTTAGCCATAAGTCCTGAAACATCGACCCTAGACATAGGGTGAGACTCCAAAACCACTAGAGTTGTGCCCGAATATATCTAAGTTAGATTAGTCATAGAAATATAGGTCTAATGACTTAGCCTTCAGCCTCCTAAAGATACTTCATAGAAGGTCGAATAGGAGTTGAATTCGGTTTACTTAGTTTCTTGAGTTAGCTACGATTGCAATTGTCTTATTGTTGCATTTTCTTTTCAAAGGGGCATTAGTATCTTGAATCCCTTCCTCATTTCTATTATTTTTCAAACAATTTTTCTTTTAGCCAAGACACCTCATAAATCTTTTATACCCACAGTTATGATACTCTGGAGTACTCCAGTTTCTTATTACTTCGATCACGTGTACTTGCGTGTAGCATTTCGATCACTCTGATACCACTTGTTAGGGACAATGACCTCGACATATCTCCACATTAATATAATATTATCCACTTTGGGCATAAGCCTTCAAGGTTTTGTTTTTGGTTCCCCCCAAAATGCCTCATACCAAAGGAGATAATGTCTCTCACTTATATATCCCCATGATCTTCTCCTTATCTAACCAATATGGGACTTTGGTCACCCTCTCAATAATTCCAACAATTCTCCCCTTGAACAAAGTACCAAGGGAGCCTCCCCTCAAATAGTCATCTATCCGTTTAGCTCTTAATTCTGACCAACTCCCTTTACTGGAGCACACTACCCAATCCGATAAAGTTCAACCACCATGACTATGCCTTCAAGGCTCGCCTCCTTTGTTCGACACCTAAGGATTCTAAGGACAACGACCCTCAACATATCTCCACAATTGTATGATATTGTTCACTTTGAACATAAAAGCCCTCATGACTTTGTTTTTTGTTTCACCCAAAAAGCCTCTTATCAATAGAGTTGTTGTCCTTCACTTATAAATTCATGATCTTCTTCTTTCCGAGCTAATGTGGGACTTTGGTCGTACTCTCAACAAACCTATACATAGTTCTACTAATTAAAATATTATATTTTCGACTAAAAAGTTTGAGGTTCAAATTTTCACTCTTATTTGTTATTCAACTACACAAATTTGTTAAAGATGTATTCTTACCTACATTAGAAAATTTAGATTAATTACAAACAAAGATTTAACTTGAAATAATTGATAGAAACTCAAAGAAAAAAGAATTACTATGCATTGATTTTTTTTTCATACTATACAATTTGCTTATATTATTCCCCAGTTTGATAGTTTTTTTTTTCTTTTTTTTTTTTGTTAAGATCAGTGGATTATTTTTAAATTGTTTTTGGTAGGGGTGTACAGATAACCCGGTAACTCGAGTAACCCGGATTACCTAACCCAAACCGTAAGGGTTGAGTTGGGTTAGGTTTTTTTTTGGTTTGGGTTGGGTTAGAATTTTGGAGAACCGAAATATCGAGTCGATTCTCTGGTTGGCCTTTTAGGCTCGGGTTGACCCGACCCAACCCAACCCAACCCAAAATTTATGTTTATATATATATATATATACACTTATAAATGAATTATTTGTGAACTTTTAATGTTTTTCATATAGGATTGTAACAAAGATTAAGATGTTATGAATTTTGAAGTTTGATATTTGAATTTTATGTGATTTTAGTTATTAATTCAAGTAAAAATTATTTTAAATAATTAAGAAAATTATAAAATAAAAAATAAAAAATCAACCTGGCAACCTAACCCAACCCAACCCAAAAAATATAGGGTTGGATTGGGTTAGGTTGCAACCCTTGATCGGATCATTCGGGTAGCCAACCCGATCATTCGGGTCCTAAAAAATCCTTCAACCCAATCCAACTCAACCCGTGTACACCCCTAGTTTTTGGTTAAAATTAGTGAGTAAATGTAAGAGAAACTTAAGGAAGTGTAAAAATTTGCAAACATTTATATAAAGTTCAATTTGATTAGCCATAAGTCCTGAAACATCGACCTTAGACATGGGGCGAGACTCCAAAACTACTAGAGTTGTGCGCGAATATATCTAAGTTAGATTAGTCATAGAAATATAGGTTTAATCAATTAGCCTCCAGCCTCCTAAAGATACTTCATAGAAGGTAGAATAGGAATTGAATTTGGTTTACTTAGCTTCTTGAGTTAGCTACGATTGCAATTGCCTTCTTGTTGCATCTTCTTTCCAAAGAGGAATTATCATCTTGATTCCCTTCCTCATTTCCATTGTTTTTCAAACAATTTTTCTTTTAGCTAAAACACCTCATAAATCTTTTATACCAACGGTTACGATACTCTAGAGTACTCCAGTTTCTTATTACTTCGATCATGTGCACTTGTGTGTAGCATTTCGATCACTCTGATACCATTTGTTAGGGAATGACCCGACATATCTCCACATTGATATAATATTGTCCACTTTGGACATAAGCCTTCAAGGTTTTGCTTTTGGTTCCCCCCAAAATGCCTCATATCAATGAAGACAGTGTCTCTCACTTATATACCCCTATGATATTCTCCTCTTAATCCTGATCAACTCCCTTTACCAGAGCACATTACCCAATTCGATAGAGTTCAACCACCATGACTATGACTTCAAAGCTCGCCTCTTTTGTTCGGCACCTGAGGATTCTAAGGACGACAACCCTCAACATATCTCCACAATTGTATGATATTGTCCACTTTGGACATAAAAGCCCTCATGGCTTTATTTTTTGTTTCACCCAAAAAGCCTCATATCAATAGAGTTGTTGTCATTCACTTATAAATCCATGATCTTCTTCTTTCCCAGCCAATGTGAGACTTTGGTCGCACTCTCAACAAACCTATACATAGTTCTACTAATTAAGACATTATATTTTCGACTAAAAAGTTAGAGGTTCAAATCTTCACTCCTATTTATTATTCAACTACAACAATTTGTTAAAGATGTACTCTACCTACATTAGAAAATTTAGATTAATTACAAACAATGATTTAACTTGAAATAATTGATAGAAGCTCAGAGAAAAAAGAATTACTATGCATTATTTTTTTTTCATACTATACTATTTGTTTATATTATTCCTTGGTTTGATATATATATATTTGTTAAGATCAATGGATTATTTTTAGATTGTTTTTGGTAAGGGTGTACAAATAACCTGGTAACCCGAGCAACCCGGATTACCCAACCCAAATTGTAAGGGTTGGATTGGGTTGGATTTTTTTTCGATTTGGGTTGGGTTAGAATTTTGGAAAACCGAAATTTTGGGTCGATTCTCGGGTTGGCCTTTTTAGGTTCAGGTTGACCTGACCCAACCCAACCCAATCCAAAATTTATGTTTTTTATATATGTATACTTACTTATAAATGAATTATTTGTGAACTTTTAATGTTTTTCATATAGGATTGTAACAAACATTAAGATGTTATGAATTTTGAAGTTTGATATTTGAATTTTATGTGATTTTAGTTATTAATTCAAGCAAAAATTATTTTAAATAATTAAGAAAATTATAAAATAAAAAATAAAAAATTAACCCGATAATCCAACCCAACCCAACCCGAAAATATAGAGTTGGGTTAGGTTGGGTTGCAATATTTGATCGGGTCATTCGGGTAGCCAACCCGACCAACCCGAACGTTCGGGTTGGTCCCAAAAAATTCTTCGACCCAATCCAACTCAACCCGTGTACACTCCTAGTTTTTGGTTAAAATTAGTGAGTAAATGTAAGAGAAACTTAAGGAAGTGTAAAAATTTGCAAACATTTATATAAAGTTCAATTTGATTAAATTGAAAGTTCTATAATGGACTTATTCTGCTAAAAGATTAAAATGAAAAATTTCCCAAATTTTTTTTTAACAAATGATTTGTTTTAGAAAATTATAAATTGTTTCAATTTCCTTTTCAACTATTTCTCTAGACATAATGCTAATGTCTCATATCAAATCATTAAATATCTGTTTAAATGTTAATGTCATTTTACTCAAGAAACAAGATATTTTTTTCCTTAAAAAAAAAAAAGAAATAAGATATTTAGTTTATTGTATTTCTGTGTGGTTAGAATTCAAAATTTAAAACTTATTCAATGACATTTGTAGAATTACTTTATTAGTTTCTACGAATTGTTGAATTCTTACCACTCTCATAATTATATATGTACTCTCTCCTACAATTTTGCTAGGTTACTAAAATTGGAGTTTAAACTTTTGTAGTATTAATTTCTCTCACGACACATTTTGATACCAAAAATAAATATTGTACTCTTTATTCGAAGTTTCCCATATATAGATTGGGAGAAGAAAATCTAAATATGGTGATAGTAAATTAAAAATGTAAATTTTATTTCATTTACTTGGTAGAATTACAAATAAGTTTCACATCAATTAGAAGTGAAAAATATCCATAATTTATAAATAAATGCAATATATTATTCTTTCTTTTTTGTTTTTGAGTACCATTCTATTACTGTGAAACTTCTTAGATGAAACTAAAAATAAATTTAGGCATGTTTTAATCAAAATGAATAATATCGTGTAAGAATGTGTTAGAAACAGTTAAAAAGATGATAGAGAGATATACAATTTTTTTTTTTTAAAAAAATTATTTGATAAGTAATTAAATCCTTAAGTTAGCACAATAGCTTGTGATAGCTTAACTAGTGAGGTTGTTTTAATTTAAGATTTTTATGGAGTTTCAAATTTATTTATTTATTATTGTAAAATTAAAAGAAAAACAAAATTAATGATTAGAATTCTCTTAAAGGTCGTTTTCTTTTGCAAATTGAGTCCTTAATCTATGGGGATACCTGTAGAAGTTTTAGGGATAGGGTGTGTGACCAATAACAATTAACCACTGGACATTTAATTAAAAAAAACGTTACTATTAAGCTTTCATTTAATAATGATGTCGATTTTTATTTTTATATATTATTTTAAAAAAATTAATAATTGATGTTCAAGAACACTCTACATTTTTCATTTTTCATTCTAAATATTCTTCAAAACATTAAAAATAAATAAATAAAACAAACAAAAGGCTGTCATTTTATTACGTAACATATTTTTTAGAAAAAAAAATCCCATTTTAGGTTAGATTCTTAAGTTTTGAGATTTTTTTGTTGACAATATGTGAAGTGGAAAATTTGAACATCTGACCTCTTGATTGATAATATATGTTTTATGTCAGTTGAGCTATGCTTGTATTGGCCTAAGTTTTGAGATTTAGTTTATTTTAATTTTCAAACTTTTAAAATATTTATTTGTCTCTTAACTTATGTGACTCTAATATATAATCACATCATCACGTTTATACGCATATTCAAAATTACTTTATCTTTGGTTTCACCAAAAAAACTACTTTATCTTTTTTTTTTTTTTTTTAAGATTATTACATCACATGTGGTAAGTGAGAATCCAAACTTACAATCTCTTAAAGAAAATAATACCTTTAACTGCTTAGTTACATTCATATTGACTATAATATCTTTTCATTAAACAAAAAAATGATAAGAACTAAATTTATAATTGTGTTTATTATTATTCATGAACTAAAATAAATAATTTAAAAGCTTAGAGACCAAACTAAATAAATTTAAAAGTTTATGGATTAACTTACCTATTTTAAAATTTTCTAAACTAAAATAGAATAATAATAAAAAGAAAATACTTATTTAGTATTAATTAAAAATAGCTAAATAAGTAGTAGTGTTTTGCAATGTAAAAAAGAGGTGAACACGGCAAGTAAAACGCGGAGTTTAATGGAGGTTGACCGTTGTACAACTTGTACTTAGGGGGCGAAAAAACAAAAAAAAAAAAGTAGATAGGTGGGGACCATCCTATTTTTCTTTTTTTTTTAAAAAAAAATAAATAAATGCTTACGTGTACGGTTTCCAGATGACAGGTCTGTCCATTGTCCAAGTCAACAAGTGATGTGGGCCGCCACCCCGTGGGCCCCACCAACGTTTCCAAAACTTGTGAAATGAAAGAGTAGTAGGGTTGGGCCCCTCATCGGCACATGCCAATTGCCATCGCATAATTTCTAGGAAACTTCTCTTTTCAATTTATTTTGTTTAAAATCTGGTTCATTCAAGTCAATTTTGGAAATTGACATAAGAGTTTATATAGAGAGAAACCTATGTTTGTGTTTGTGTTTGTATTTGTGGGTTTCTCTGAAACCTACTGTTGGATTCTAGAAACGTCCAATCAAAGATGGGATCGTAGATTTTTTGACTAACAGTGAGTTTGAAATAACGTTTGAAAATAGTTATATTACTATGTGAAATACTTTTCTATGAATACTTTACGATATTTTTCTACTGTATTTAGAATTTCAAGTACAACGTCTCTTGACTGTGTAACTAAGACTTGTAGAAATTTTGAAAAGTGTCGTAACAAATTTTAAAATTGATCAAATTAGGAAATTCATGGAGTACTAGTAAGTTCAGCAAAGAAATGGCAAAGAGAAAGTAAAAAAGCATACTTCATGTGACCTTTATATGTGGTTAATTGAATATTGATATGTCTCATTAAGGAAGGTGTCAAGAATCTTAACACCAAATTATAAAGAGTCATTGTAAGATAAAATAGATTTTATAATTAGTAGTTGAGATGTTTGGTTACTCAAGAGGACGGTACGATTAGGGTTGTGTCCTCTCGCCCACATGTAAAATAATAATAATAATAATAATAATAATGGTAAGAGTATTTTTGCACTTTTAAAATGAATTATTAACGATTTCTGTCCATTTATTAATGGTAAGAGTATTTTTGAACTTTTTTTTTTAAAGTTTAAGGATATTTTGAAAACAAAGTACTAACGGTTTCTATTTAAAACTAACGGTAAGGATATTTTTGAACTTTTTTTAAAAGTTTAAGTGTATGAATGAAAATTTTGAAAGTTGGAAGATATTTTTGAAACAAAGTACAAAGTTTAGGAGCGTTATTGATAATTTAGCCTTAAAATTACAAACAAACTGATTATGAATCGATAAGATGAGATTAGAATTTGAATGTATGTGGGACATATTTCAACAAAGGAAGATGGCAAGAATCTTACGCCGAATTATGAAGTCATTGCAAGATAATAAGAATCTTGTAATTAGTAGTTGAGTTATTTGGTTACTTGAGAGGCAAAGACGTGGAGTTTTGTCCAAGTTCTCAACTGTGCGCTTAGAAGAAGTACGTGCACCATTTTTTTTAAAAAATGTTTTTGATTCTACTAGCTAGGCCTTTTCATTCTTAGTTCAAAAAACTTTATATTTCTATTGGGCAAGGAACAATAAATCTTATTTTAAAAAATGCAATTGTACTTAATTTGATGGTAAAATGGGGAAAAAAAAAGAATTTTAATAAAAGAAATGTGTGCTGGTTCACAGATTATATTTTAAAATTACAGAGTGATTATGAGAAGACAAGATGAGATTGAGGGTTTGTTTTAAAACATTAAAAATGATCTTCAAACAAATAAATATTTTAAAATTAGAAGGAAATAAAAAAGAAATTAAAAAAAAAAAGGAAGATATTTGGGGTGTGGGGGCAGTTGATCTAGGAGACCATAAACTATTGTAATGGGGGCAGCTTGTTTCTCAACTCAGCTTTTGAAATTTTCCCTTTAATTAATTAATTAATTATGATTTTTTTTTTTTTTTTTTTGAGAGAGAGAGGGAGGAAAGGGGGTGGGGTGGTGTGGTGGTGTGGAGACCTTATCTTTTGAATTTTATATTTATTATCAGTACACAACATTGACTCTTTGTTATAGTCCAAACTTCAAACCAACCATACACAATTCTCTCTTTTCTTCAAAATATTTTAAAGAAAAAAATCATTGGCGTAGAGAAAAGTTTATATTAATGGTTTCAGTTTCATCAATTGAGCTCTGCACCCAACCAAAATATTTTCTTCACTACAAAAAAATTAAATGGAACATATTATTATAGCTCAATTGATAAATGATTGGCTTCTTAAATCCTACCCTTATTCGAGGGAAAGTATGACTTCCTAAACTCAAATTCATGGGTTAAACAGTGTTTTACCATTCAACCTCATGCATTATTTTATTATTTATATAATAATAATAATAATATTTTTAACTATTCTTTCTCTCTCTTCTCCTTTCTTCTTCTTGTTTTTTTTTTTTTTTAAATTATTGTTATTATTATTAGTTTACTTTCTTAAATATTCACTCTCTTTCCTTTTTTTTCCTTCTTTCTTCTTCATTCATTTGTTATCTTCCTTTCTTCTTCGACTATACCAACCACTGCCTCAATGTCCTTGAATGCGTTACTTATGTGCTCCACGTGACGTAGCTCTACATGATAATAATGTTTTGGTTATTTTAATATGACACCCTAGTTTCAAATCATTGATTTTAAGGTAAAAATGTAATTTATTTTTAATTTACTAATATTAATTTTTTTTTAAAAAATAATATTTAATTGTAAGTTAGCATTTTAAAGTAAAAAAAGAAAAAGAAAAAGGGTCACTTTCAAATTAGTTAAATTTACAAAATATATAATATTTTATTTCAAAACTTAGTAAAATCAATCATTTTTAATTAGTCATATTAAAAAAATATTTATTTTTTTTCTTTTTCTACTCGTTGCAAATAATAATAAAATTAGTTTTTTTTTTAATAATTTAAATTGAGTTGAATTTGAATTACAAACTTACTACACTAAAATTAGTAAAATAAATAATATTTAATTTTTCTATGAGCCATATAAAAAATATTTAATGTACAAATTAGTCATATTTAAGGTAAAGAAAATATGTATGATATTCAATTTAAACTTAGTCATATAAAAATATATATTTTTTTAATTTTTGATGAAGTCATTTAAAAAAAACGTACCCAATGTATTTTATTTTTAAATTAATTTTTTTTTACATAATTATGTTAGTCAATTTAAAATAACCGAATATAAGAAATAATTTTAATTTTGAATTTAGTTATATATGAACAATAAAAAAATATATTTTATTTTAATTTAACTATATTAAAATAACAAAAATAAATAATTAAAATGACAAATTTAAACTAATAAAAAATCTATAGATTGATTGAATACAATTAAATATTTCACAAATCCAAGAATTCTAAATCTGCATCCCAAATCTAGGCTTCCTAAACTTGCATCTCAAACATAGACTTCCAAAATTCATATTTTTTAAATCTGCACTCCAAACACAATTTTTTTAAGCTCATGCATCTTAAACTCTTCCAACTTAACCCCAGACTTAATATTCTCAGGCCTAAGATGTCGAACCTATGCGCTAAACAACGCCTATATATTTGTTATAAAGGTTAGATGTTTAAATTTTCACCCCTCTAATATTAAGACATCTCTATTTTCTCAAAAAAAAAATGTAGGTATAATTCTTCATGATTTAGTATTCTAAAAAAGGAACTAATTGAAAATAGATTGAGTTATGATAAAAATCAATAGTTTTTTTTTCTAGAGTTCAACAACACGTAGGGGTGGGAGGATTTGAACCTCTGACCTCTTGGTCGATAGCATATGCTTTTACTATTATTTTTTTTTCAGTTCAGCATATGAGGATGGAGATTTGAACCTCTAATATCTTAATTGATAATATATGTCTTTAACCAATTGATCTATGCTCATGTTATATACTTTTACCATTGAGCTACAAATCAATAATCATTTTTGTCCTTGGTCTTTAAGGAGTGAATTTTAATATTAAATATTTTTATTTAAATATCACATCATAAATACATTGGTGAGAATTTGAACCTAGAAGAAGTAGAATAGTGATGTCTTAAAAAAAACAATCAAATTAGATTCTAAATTTGAATAACGGGCAAAATCAATACCTCCTCAAAACTAAAATTAGAAAATTACCCACAAACCGACTTTTAGACCTCTCAAAATCGAATCACAAAAATGCCTAAACTCAACCATAAAAACAAGCCAAAAAATTAAGAAGGTTAAAAAAAGTATTTAAACTCAACAATAAAATGCTTGAATCAAAAAAAAAAAAAATCAACAATTAATAATTTTACACTATACAAAGAAAAATTGTAAAACGACTTTAAATTTATATCGATTAGTTATTAAAGAATATGAAAATTTTCAAATCTATATCGAACGATTATTACGAAAGAAGTACGTGAAATAATTTTTGGTGTGATAAAGATAGTCTTAGATGAGGTACGGCATTATCGTGAAATTTCTTCAACAAAGACGGGTGGTACTTGAGAAGGGAAAAATTGACAAATTAAGGAGTGACAAATGAAAAGTCTTTTAAATAATAATTATTGGGAAATCTAAAAGGTACGTACGTCGTGATGGTAATTGGTAACTCACATTCCGGGCTTGGGCGGGCGCTTTGAAACTTGAGAGAAGGTGGAAGAATCAAGGAAACTTCCTATTTTTGTTGTTTACTTGAATTCCGTACTCTTTTTTTTTTTTTTTCCACGCGCTTCTCTTCTCTTTCCTTTTCAATCTCGATCTCAATACATCTTTTAATTGCTAAGAGGGACGTTTGGGGTGAGGGCTAAATTCACAAGATAATTTTGATCTTCAATCCACCTACGCTATTAATTACTAGAAAGTGACCTTTTCAATCTCGAAAAGTTTCTACTACTTCTATTCTACATACTTCTTCTAAGTTCTAATTACGTTTTGAATTTTGTTTCACAATGCTATGATTTTTTAAAAAAAAAAGAATATCAATTTTTGTCTTCAAATTAGCAAACTGCACTAAAGTTTTGATTTCATCCGATTGGACTCCTGACGTTAGCAAATATTGTAATTCTTTCCTTTCGTTCAATTTTTGCTAATTCACCTACTAATTTTAAGTCTTCTTTCCAATTCTTGTGATTTTTCTTTGGATTTTACCCATTGATTTCATATTCATAAAGATAGTTGGTTGTTCTTACTTAACATATGAGATCTTCATCTAGAGGACTTTGGTCACATCTCCAACATTTCTTTATGAGTAGAGATGTTTGCGAGATAGGGCGACATATGATTTCAAATTAAAGAACAATTAATATAAATTGTCAACTTAAACTTAGCTCGAGTGTTTGCATTTGATTCTCTCAATTATGGGTCGTATATTTTATCCTCACCGTTACTTGGGATGTAATATTATAAAATCAATATGAGTGGGTGGGAGATATTCGAACCTCCTAACCTCTTAGTCGATGGATACAAGTTTTATGTTAGTTGAACTATGTTCATATTGGCAAAATAGGATTTATTGTAATTACTAATAACAACATAGATTTAGCATGTCGTTTCCCTATCACACTTCATTATCACATACCAAACCAACGTCTTGAAAGAAAATTTTGATTGTAACAGCCACGTGGTCAATTTGAATAATAAATGTATTTAATGTATGGTTGATGATAGCTAGACTACTTTTGTATTAAACACATAACCATAACCAAAATTTATCAGACATACCACTCAATTTTCCTTAATGAGTTGGACATAATATTCATTTATTTCAAGCTTTCAGTATATTTTTATCACTTATTTTTCAAAATAAAAAAAAATCAATTAAACTTAAGATTGGCAATTATGTTATTAATTTGAAACATATGAGCATATATAAATTAAATAATGTTAAATAAGGGGGAAAAATAAAAATATTTATATATAAAGGGGGGTAGTTTTGATAATATGACATGATATAAAGAACCATTTAAAAATTTCCCAACAATAAATATCCAAACGTCTATCTCCTTAATTAGCGATTCTTAATTGCTATACTTTTTGGTTAGACTATGACTTTTTAGAAGATGAAAACGAGTTTATCCTTTAAAGAAATTGATAAAAGTAGAATGATAAATATGTATCAAAAGAAACTCTTGTTGAGCATATTTAATAAAATATCCTCCCAAACTCGGGGTAGCTAAAATAAAAATCCTAATTATTATAGGGGAGTTGTACATAGTTGTGATTTAGAAAGAGGATGAGTTTATGATAAAAATATGCAAATGGTATAATTTACCGTTTCACACATTTAAAACACTAGCAATGAATTAGTCTACCAAGTACAGTGAAATAGAAAAAAAAAAAAAATTCACTTGCCATTGGAATAGAAACAAGTATGAAAAGAAGAATAAAAATGCCAATAAAAAATGAAAAGATCGAAAAAAAAGTGTAACTTTTAAGTCCCACCATTTTGGTTTTTAAAAATTAAGCTTATAAACATTACTTTTATTAGATTACATGGGGTTCCATCTCAAAACCAATTGGCAATAAGAGAAGTAGCTCATGTATCTTATAAATTGTGAGGTATCTCTACATTTTTCCAATATACATGGGGTTCCATCTCAAAACCAATTGGCAATGAGAGGAGTAGCTCATGTATGTTATAAATTGTGAGGTCTCTCTACATTTTTTCAATGTGTGATCCTCAACAACTTTTACCTATGAGATTCTTTATTTTGTTATCACTTTTCAAAAACCAAGTCAAGTTTTAAAAATTAAAAAAAAAAATAGTTTTTACAAATTTACTTTTGTTTTTGGAATTTGACTGAAAATTCAAACATTTCCTTAAGAAAGATGAAAAACCATGATAAAGAAATGATAGGAAAACAAGCATAAATTTCAAAAACTAAAAACTAAAAACTAAGACCTCAATTGATAACCATTAGGTTTTTGGAAATTATGTTTGTTTTCTCTTCAATTCTCTATTATGAGTTTCATCTTTCCTGAGAAAATATTTGATTTATTAGCCAAATTCCAAAAACAAAAGCAAGTTTTTAAAAACTAATTTTTTTAGTTTTCAAAACTTGGCTTGGTTTTTGAAAATATAGGTAAAAAGTAGATAACAAAACAAAGAAACATATAGGTGGAAGTAGTATTTATAGGCTTAATTTTCAAAAACCAAAAACTAAAAACTAATGCCCCGTTTGATAAGGCCCCGTTTGATAAGCATTTAGTTTTTGGTTTTTGGCTTTTGAAAATTAAATCTATAAATACTACTCTCACTTATGGATATACTTGTTTTGTTATCTACTTTTTGCTTGTGTTTTCAAAAATCAAGCCATGTTTTGAAAATTAAAAAAAGTAGTTTTCAATAACTTGTTTTTGTTTTTAGAATTTAGCTAAGAATTCAAATACCTCCTTAAGGGAGATGAAAATCATTGTAGAGAAATTGAGAGAAAACAATCTTAATTTTCAAAAACCAAATGGTTATCAAACGGGGCCTAAGCATTTGATTTTTGTTTTTTGGTTTTCAAAAATTAAGCTTATAAATATTACTTCTACCTATGGTTTTCCTTGTGTTTGTTATGGTTAAAATACCATTTTGGTTCCTGTACTTTAGTTGTTCCATTTTAATCCATATACTTTGAAATGTCCAAATTTAGTCCTTGTACTTTCAATAAATCTCAAAAATGGTCTCTACCATTAGTTTGAGGTTAATTCCAACGTTAAAATGAGCTCATGTGCAAATGGTATAATTTACCGTTTCACACATTTAAAACACTAGCAATGAATTAGTCTACCAAGTACAGTGAAATAGAAAAAAAAAAAGGTCACTTGCCATTGGAATAGAAACAAGTATGAAAAGAAGAATAAAAATGCCAATAAAAAAAATGAAAAGAACGAAAAAAAGTGTAACTTTTAAGTCCTTTTAAAAATTAAGCTTATAAACATTACTTTTACCTATGAGATTCTTTATTTGGTTATCACTTTTCAAGAACCAAGCCAAATTTTAAAAATTAAAAAAAAGTAGTTTTTACAAATTTACTTTTGTTTTTGAAATTTGACTAAGAATTCAAACATTTCTTTAAGAAAGATGAAAAATCATGATAAAGAAATGATAAGAAAACAAGCATAAATTTCAAAAACTAAAAACTAAAAACTAGGCCCCGTTTGATAACCATTTGATTTTTTGTTTTTGGTTTTTGAAAATTAAGCTTGTTTTCTCTCAATTTCTCTACCATAGTTTTCATCTCCCTTAAAGAATCATTTGAATTCTTAGCCAAATTCTAAAAACAAAAACAAGTTTTTGAAAACTATTTTTTTTTTAGTTTTCAAAACATGGCTTGGTTTTTGAAAACATAGGTAAAAAGTAGATAATAAAACAAGTAAATCTATGGGTGGGAGTAGTATTTATAGGCTTAATTTTCAAAAACCAAAAACTAAAAACCAAATGGTTATCAAACGGGGCCTAAGACCTCAATTGATAACCATTAGGTTTTTGGAAATTATGCATGTTTTCTCTTCAATTCTCTATCACGAGTTTCATCTTTTCTAAGAAAATATTTGAATTATTAGCCAAATTTCAAAAACAAAAGCAAGTTTTTAAAAACTATTTTTTTTTTAATTTTCAAAACTTGATTTGGTTTTTGAAAATATAGGTAAAAAGTAGATAATAAAACAAAGAAACATATAGGTGAAAGTAGTATTTATAGGCTTAAATTTCAAAAACCAAAAACTAAGGCCCCATTTGATAACCATTTGGTTTTTGAAAATTAAGCTTGTTTTCTCCCAATTTCTCTACAATGATTTTCATTTCCCTTAAGGAAGTATTTAAATTTTTAGCCAAATTTTAAAAACAAAAACAAGTTTTTGAAAACTATTTTTTTTAGTTTTCAAAACATGGCTTGGTTTTTGAAAATATAGGCAAAAAGTATATGACAAAACAAGTAAAACCATAGGTGGGAGTAGTATTTATAGGCTTAGTTTTTAAAAACCAAAAACCAAAAACCAAATGGTTATCAAACGGGGCCTAAGGCTCCGTTTGAAAACCATTTGGTTTTTGGTTTTTGGTTTTTGAAAATTAAACCTATAAATATTACTTCTACCTATGGTTTTTCTTGTTTTGTTATCTATTTTTTACCTATGTTTTCAAAAACCAAGCCAAGTTTTGAAAACTAAAAAAAATAGTTTTCAAAAACTTGTTTTTGTTTTGGGAATTTGACTAAGAATTTAAATGTTTTCTTAAAAAATATGAAAACTATTGTAGAGAAATTGAGAGAAAACAAGCTTAATTTTCAAAAACAAAAAATCAAATGGTTATCAAATGGGGCTTAAATGATTATCGAACGGGACCTAAATGGTTATTAAACGATGCCTTAAGGTTTTTACCATGGAGGATTTGTCAAGTAATAAGCTACACCATTAGGTGAATCAGAACATATTTTTTTTTAAGGCATATACTTTCGATCAAGATAATAGGAAATTCCTTTTAACTTCATTTTTATGTTTGCCTATAATTTAGAAGTAAGTTTTCATTAGGAAAAAAAAAAGGAAAAAACAAAAATCAAGTTTTACCTTCAGACTTAAACTTGAAATGCTCCAACTTTTACCTTTTATTAATAGACTAGTGTTTGAAAATTTGTTTAAAAATTTTTAATGCGCATTTCATGAATTATAAATATATTAGATACGAAATTGATAGAAAAATGACATGAAAGTTGAATTTTTGTTGAAAACTTGTGAGTTTTGGAAGACTTTTTCAACGATCGATTTTGTGCATTAATCGAGCTCAATTTTATACCTTGATTCTTATTGACATTTGTAAGTTTTTTTAAAAATTTACATGCTTTTTTATAATTAAAATTAGTGAATGAATTAAGCAAACATTGAACAAATGGTAAAAATTAAGACATTTGTTTAAGTCTAGAATATGAATCCACGAAATTAAAAGTTGAGAGTAAAAATTGATACATATTAGCATATTTAGGATATAGTATAAATTAATTTTTTCCAAAAAAAAAAAAAAAACTCAAAAGTACTTTAAAATGTTTTCTTAAAAAATCAATTGATTATTACTTTATCAAGTTTTCTTTTAGTCGCTCATAACAAACACTTTCGTACTCTACTCTTTGCACCCACTTTCTACAAATTTTCTCGTGTTAATTTTTTTCTACACATAATTTTCTCATATACACTTTCTTGATTTTTTTTTTTGAAAAAAAATCATTTTTAACCCTAAACTTTACATGTTGTATCAATTTTAACCATAAACTTTCAATTTTATCAATTTAAACCTCGAAATTAGCATGTTGTATCAATTTTAACCCCAAACTTCAATTTGATCAATTTAAACCTCAAACTTCACGAAGTGTATCAATTTACACCCTCGGTTAAGTTTTCATTTCAATCCTCATTAAAAAAGTTTCTCACACATGTCCAAAACCACGTGTTGCTCTATAACAAATACATATTTGTTATTTTTAAAAAATAAAAATAAAATTGCTAAAGAAAATTGGAGTAGACTCGCCATAATGTTTTTCAATTTTAGAGCATGACTTTTTTTTCACTTCTTATTTTCTCTGATTTTGCTGATTTTTATTTTTTCATTTCATCAATCAAGAATTTTCCAATTTTAAGGTAGGATTCTACTCGATCCATCGGCTTTTAGTAGAAACAAAGCTTATTTGTATCATATTTTTCCTCAATGGAGTACTCTCATTCTTGAATCGGTTTCCAATGTTGTTTTTTTTTTTTTTTTTTTTAAATTCTCATCAGTCTTGAGCTTGATTTGTCCTCCATTTGGCGCCTCATCGAAATCTTTGTCCCCTTCCTCTCTAGCGTCGATGTCACTTTAATCCTACGTAAGATTGTCGATGAGGCTGATAAACTCGGCTATGACCATTGTGTTCACGGCGCCACTTTGTCCATCACTATCTTTCCTGTTCTCTCCCGCATTTTAGTCGAGCTTAAACTCCTCACCACCAAAGTCGACGAAACCGCCATGGCTTGGATCTTTGTTATACTCGTCGTTGTTGGTATCGACACCAAAAGCGAGGGGGAACACAAGAGTCCATTTGTTTTCGTATGGGTCCTACTTTTGAGAGTCAAGTTTGTAGTTTTCATAATGGTGGCGATCCGATTTGGAATGATTTAATTATTTTTTGGTAAATTTTTGTAAAAAATAATAAACAAGTACATATCATATAGCAATAAGTGACTTTGGGCATATGTGAGAAACCTTTCTAATGGTAATTGAAACGAAAATTTAATCGAGGGTGTAAATTGATACATTTATTCAAGTTTGAGGTTTAAATTGATGAAAATGAAAGTTCAAGGTTAAAATTGATACAATCTGCCAAGTTTGAGGTCTAAATTGATAAAATTGAAAGTTCATGGTTAAAATTGATACAACCGCCAAGTTTAGGGTCAAAATTGATTTTTTCCCTTTTTTTTTTTTGAGTAAAATACACTATCTTGATCTAGTGTCTCTTTTCACACACATTTTCTCTCACTAATCTCTCTCTACCCATAAAATTTCTCTCACTAATCTCTCTCTACACATTTTTATTAAAAAAAAAGGGGGCAAATATGAAAATTTTTTATATATAGGATTAGGGACCATTTTGATAATGAGCCCAATTTACATACCTCTTATTGGGCTGCATTTTGTGCTGATCCATGTTTCTTTTACTCCGGCCCATTTTGCCCCATGGACTTGAAAATTTGTTTTAAAGTAAAGGGCTAACAGCAAGAACGATAGCCGAACGATTTTTTTTTCATTTTTAAATTAAATTATTAAATGTCGAAAATACCCTTTATCACAAATTTGAATCAAAGATACTAGGCCCCGTTTGATAACAATTTGGTTTTTAAAAATTAAGCCTATAAATATACTTTTACCTATGGATATACTTGTTTTGCTATCTACTTTTTACCTATGTTGTCAAAAACCTAGTCATATTTTGAAAACTAAAAAAAAAGTAGTTTTCAAAAAGTAGTTTTTGTTTTTAGAATTTGACTAAGAATTCAGATGCTTCCTTAAGGGAGATGAAAACCATTATAGAGAAATTGGGAGAAAACAAGCTTAATTTTCAAAAAACCAAAACCAAAAACTAAATGGTTATCAAACGGGGCATTTTATCCTATAATTATTTCAAATCTAGAACTCAAATTACAACAAACATATCTTCTACAAAATCTCTTAAATAAATTATGTATTTGAAAATAAAAAATACATCATTTTTTAAATTCCACCTAAATAAAAAATCAACTTGATACATATTATTATTCTTACATTGATAAATACCAAATTACTTAAAAATAGAATTTCACATAAAAAAAATCTAAGTAATATCTAAAAAACAAAGCTCACTTAAAAAGCTACAAAATCTAAAACATAATTACATATTAATTGATGGAAACTAGAAAAGTCATAAATTTATGTGTTGATTTCCAAGAAAATTAACATTAATCATCAAGAATATTTAATTATAATAACTCAAAATTTAGACATTGCATAAACAAATACCTTGTATTCAAAATAACTATTAGAAGAAGTCTCTCTAAGACTGAGCCCCACAAATACATTATACTAAAAAATAGCTAGAATCTTCCTAAGATTTTACTACACATGTACTAAAACAATAACTTAAATCTTTGTTGGACTAAGCCACACAAATACCAGCTAAAATCTTCATCAAATTGAGTCTACAAATACTATGTACTAAAAAATAAAATCTTGGTTGAGCCACAAATATTTTGTACTAAAAAACTAAATATTTTGGTGGGAATAGGATATTCTAGGAGCAATTTCTCTTTTGTGGAGCACAGTATTGGAAATAATTATTGGGAAATAAAATTATGCACAAATACCTTGTATTTGAAGATGTTTAATAGTGTTGTCAAACAATTGCTCCTTTGATCTTCAACAATCTTCAACTTTAAGACAGTCATCATCATGCTAAGATAGTCGTCATAACACATATAGAACCAAATAAATGTTTTCAGTTTGAGAAATTGGAACTAAAGTCCATTATTGAACCAAACGAATTTTCCACAATATCTTCAAAATTGCCAATCTTTTACCCATTAAAACCCTTCGATTTCTCAAACTATGTCTTTCTCAATATCTTTAAAATCGCCACCATTTTCTTCCTCGCCCTCACAATTGCCTTCTTTTTCTTCCTCCAATAAGTTCACTACTCTACTGTATTTACAGAATTCTTCCTCCCTTCGCAACCTTTGCTGTCGCACTGTGAACATCTCCACTGTCTGTTGGAACTCCTCGTTGCTCATCTAATCTTCTAGATACGAGCTTTTTCCTGTTCCTTCGCTCAATTAGACGAGTTTCTTGCATTTTTCCGTCTCCAACTGACTCCTCCGATAATGCTTGATCTCTTGAAGATTATAGATTTTCTTATCACGATTAATGCGTCGTCGTTACTGTCATTGATCTGCTTTGATTCAAAATTGGATCTCGGTAGGTTGATAGCAAATGTTCGTGAGTCGTGATCAATTGGAAAATACAAGCTTCTCAATTACCAAAAGAATCGTATAAAAATGTGAAAATACCAAAAAATATAAATATTTTAGATGTATAGTTTAAAACTTTGAAAGATATAATCTAAAGATTTAAATAAACAAAAATAAATTAAGATCCATACAGAGCAAGAGATTCGAAATTTAGATTTACATAAGATAACAACATCAAATTTTAGATTGAAATTTGAAATAAAAAGATATATGATATAAAAAGATATTTGATTCGATATTTAATATGTTTTAAATACAGTGTCTATTCGATAACACACATAGGGGCATAACGGGAATATATATATATATATATATACACACGAGTTCCTCACGTGTGGCCATAAATCAACAACTTTTTATTTTTAGATATTTTTTAAAACCACCCTCCTATTTTAACCATACGATCCAATTCCCCTAAAGTAAATATATACATATAAATTCCAAAAGAAGTAGTCCGAATAGTAGTTTCCTTTTTCCTAAAAAAACATTTTAAACGATCTATAACTCTAAGATAATATTGATTATATATATTTTTTGAAATATGTGGAGTGAAAATTCGAATATTTGACCTCTTAGTCAATAGTACATGCTTTATGCCAATTGACCTATACTCATGTTGACAACAATATTGATTATATGAAATAGTTTAAATGGTTGGGTCATCGTATCGTAGCAGTCACTCACCGTCACCACATCGTAGCGACCACTAGCCATCGCTTCGTGTTAGCCACAACAACAACCTTATCATCGCATCCCAGCAAAAATCTCGGCATCATCGATTCACACCCATGCCATCGATTCAGAACATCAGCTTTATTTGTTGTCGATTCGCACCCATGCTCACCCACATCATCGATTCACAGTAACATCAGCCTCACCCACCGTAGCAGCCCCTCACCCACGTTGACACCTGGACCACAACAGCCTCACCCACATCGATTCACAATGCCCTCCCTTGATTTGGGCCCAAAAACAAATTCAATGGGCAAAAAAAAAAAAAAAAAACAAAAGATAAAATCCTAACATGCCAAAACCAAAGACCGAACCAATAAAAAATCGAATCGAGCAAGACCGAACCGATTGGTCCTGCCCCTTATTGGACACTGGTTTAGTTTTAATTTGTAAAAACTGATCGGTTTGGTTCAATTCTCGGTTGGGCCCAAAACCGAAAGAACCGAATTGACTATCACTCATGTTTGGAGGTACAAAAAAAAAGTCTTAATTTCCTCAATAATCAAGAGGATAATAGTTTAAAATGGATATAATGGTTTGTGATATAAATCAATCAACAAAAAAAAATTAATATCATGGGTTAATTGTGCTTTTTAAAAAAAAAAATTATACCGGAGGATTCAAACATTTTGGTTGTGATACAAACTTTATGTCTATTGAACTATACTTATGTTGACACAGGTTAATTTTCCTTAAAGAAATAATAATTCATGTGACCCATTTTTTTTGTAGAAGTGTAGTGTGAAGATGTTAAGTTTGATGGAGTATGGATTGGTTCAACGTAGCTTTTATTGATGAGTCTAATTGTGAGCCTAAGCATAAGATTAATTATAGCATAAATGAAAGTTAAAAGGGCAAAAAAGGAAGGAAATCAAATTTGTTTGAGAAGGGATGTATGCACGATCAATGTCTAATTTGTTCAAATTTCAAAATCTTTTGTAGTTTTAATTGTATAATTGAACGACCACAATCATGGAAGAAAAAGAAAAGGTATTTATGACGTCATAAATCAATAAAATCTATTTATTTATTTCTGATTTATTATTTTCTATGTCATAAAAAACATTTCCAGTCAAAACACAAGACTCGTTATGGAAAAGAAGATTATAAGTTTGCACGAGGAGTAAAAGAGAGAGAAAAAATGGTTATTTGTACAAGTGACCTTTTTTTTAAGCCAAAACAATAGATGACTTGATCTTTTAAAATAACGATGGATAATCTTCTACTGATGTCACACCAAGAGCGAGAGTACGATAAAATCCAACGAGAGCGAGAGTCATCTTCAACCTTTTTGACCGAGAGCGAGAGTACGAGAAAAATCCAACGAGAGCAAGGGACTGTCTTCAAACCATTTTCAACATTCTTCTCACATATGCCATTTTCAACCTTCTTCTTCCCCTTCATGCACATTGACAGCAACCCACCTAAAATATAGGTATCAAATTTGGAATCCATTTTCAAATCTGGTTGAAGATGAGTCGAATATGACCTCTTGCTCTCGTTGGATTTTATTGTACTCTTGCTCTATGTCAAGAAGGTTAAAGATGACATTTTGCTCTCATTGAGTTTTATTGTACTCTCGCTCGTTGAAGATGACTCTCATTCTCATTGGGTTTTATTGCACTCTGGCTCTCAATGTAACGTCAGCAAAATGTTATCTATCGTTATTTTAAAAAACCAAGTCATTCATCGTTTTGGCTAAAAAAAAAAGTTATCCATACAAAAAAAAAATGTTTATCGTGTACTTTCCTCAAAAAGCTTTCTTTTTTTAAAAAAAAAAAAAAAATTCTTTTTGGATACATGTCAGTTCTAGTTCTAGCAAAATTTCAATATTGTTGTAAAATTGAGAGGCGAAACCGGGCACCAAAACTTTACCAAAACATATAATAATAATAATAATAATAATAAATAATAATAATAATAATAATAATACAAGTGTAGTATATATATATAATATAAACAAATAATACAAGTGGAGTATATATATATAATATAAACAAATAATACAAGTGGAGTATATATATATATAATATAAACAAAAATAGGGATTTATGGCAAATTAAAAGCAAATGAAATTAGAGAGGTTTCTTTTCCAAATATCTATATCTCTATTTATCCACCAAAAACCACTATTTATAGGCAATTTGGAGAGCATGATGTGGTACATTTGGGCACCAATCTATGGCCTTTGTTGGACACATAGAAGACACTTTGGCTATGGAGAAAATGCCACTTGGCATGGATATTAAGTGGGCATGTGGAATGAGCATTTACATGTGCCATATTTACAATACTCCCCCTTAAATGCACATTTATATAAAATATGCCTCGTTAAAACCTTACTAGGGAAAAACCCAATGGGAAAAAAAAAACCCTAGTGAAGGAAAAAGAGTACATATTTTATATAGTTTACTATAATACATTCACTCCCTCTCATGGAGACATCACTTAAAGTCTTTGAGTCGCCGCATTCCAATGCTATATACTAATTTATCGAAGGTTGCAGTTGGTAATGCCTTTGTAAATAAGTCAGCCAGGTTATCTTTTGAACAAATTTGTTGTACAGTGATATCGCCATTTTCTTCAAGATCATGAGTATAGAAGAGCTTTGGTGAGATATGCTTTGTTCTATCTCCTTTGATATATCCTCCCTTGATTTGAGCTATACATGCTGTGTTGTCTTCGTATAACATCGTTGGAAGAGGTTTACTTGAAGACAAGCCACATGTCTCATGAATGTGTTGTGTCATCGATCTTAGCCATACACATTCTCGACTTGCTTCATGAATAGCGAGGATTTCAGCATGATTTGAAGAAGTGGCCGTTATAGTCTGTTTCACTGATCGCCACGATATAGCAGTTCCTCCACATGTGAATAGATAACCTGTCTGAGATCTAGCTTTGTGTGGATCAGATAGATAACCAGAATCTGCATAACCAACTAGATCATATTTTGATTTGTTAGAATAAAATAAACCCATATCAATTGTCCCTCGAAGATATCGGAGTACATGCTTAACTCCGTTCCAATGTCTTTTTGTAGGACATGAACTATATCTAGCTAATAAATTTACTGAAAATGTAATATCTGGTCTTGTGTTATTAGCCAAATACATAAGTGCACCAATTACACTAAGATATGGTACTTCAGGACCAAGTAGTTCTTCATTGTCATCTCGAGGTCGAAATATATCTTTCTTTATATCCAGTGAACGAACTTCCATTGGAATGTTCAATGGATGTGCTTTATCCATATAGAATCTTTTTAAGATTTTCTCTGTATAAGTTGATTGATGAACAAATATCCCATCTGCTAAATGTTCAATTTGCAAACCAAGGCAAAATTTTGTTTTTCCAAGATCTTTCATCTCGAATTCTTTCTTAAGATATTCTATTGCCTTGGATAACTCTTCAGGAGTTCCAATTATATTTAAGTCATCAACATATACAGTTATAATAGTAAATATTGACTGAGATTTCTTTATAAAAACGCATGGACATATTGGATTATTTTGGTATCCTTCTTTCAACAGATATTCACTCAGGCGATTATACCACATTCGTCCTGATTGTTTTAATCCATATAATGATCTCTGTAACTTTATTGAATACAATTCCCGAGAACTTGATTCATATGTTTCTGGTATTTTAAATCCTTCCGGGATTTTCATATAAATGTCATTATCAAGAGATCCATATAAATACGCCGTGACTACATCCATTAGATGCATATCAAGCTTTTCATATACAGTCAGACCAATCAAATATCTTAGCATTATTGCATCCACCAGAGGAGAATATGTCTCCTCATAATCAATACCAAGCCTTTGCGAGAATCCTTGTGCAACAAGTCTCGCTTTATATCTTGTGATTTCATTATTTTCATTTCTTTTTCTTACAAATACCCATTTATACCCCACAGGTTTGACGTTTTCCGGTGTTGGGACTACTGGTCCAAAAACCTCACGTTTTGAAAGTGAGTTCAACTCTGCTTGGATTGCTTCTTTCCACTTCGGCCAATCCTTTCTACGTTGACATTCTTTAATAGATTTTGGGTCAAAATCGTCACTTTCATGAATAATATCGTGAGCAACATTATAAGAAAAAATGTTGTCAATAATGATATCATTTCGGTTCCATCTCTTTCCTGTTGTAACATAATTTATAGAAATTTCATTATTATCCTCAAGCGTTTGATTTTCACCAATACTCTTTTGAGTAGTTGTATTCTGGATTTCTTCTGGAACATCCATACCTTTTATTGAATCATTTTGATTCTCAACTACTTTTCTTTTTCGAGGATTTTTATCTTTAGAACCTATTGGTCTACCACGCTTCTGGCGTGCTCCAGACTCATTATTGACAACTTGTTCCTTTAGGATATCAATTTTTGATGGAGCATTTGCAGCTGGTATATATGATTTAGTCACACTTTTAATATCTGTGAATGCATCTGGTAGTTGATTTGCTATATTTTGCAAATGAATTATCTTTTGAACTTCAAGTTCACATTGATTTCTACGAGAATCTAAATGAGATAATAACGATGCATTCCATGTAATTTCTTTTTCCAACTTCTTAATTCCTCCCCCTAATGTTGGAAAATTTGTCTCATTAAAATGACAATCAGCAAATCGTGCAGTAAATACATCACCCGTCAGGGGTTCAAGATATTTAATAATTGATGGGGAATCAAAACCAACATATATTCCTAACCTCCTTTGAGGACCCATCTTAGTACGTTGTGGTGGAGCAATCGGTACATATACTGCACATCCAAAAATTCTTAGATGGGAAATATTTGGCTGTTGGCCATAAGCTAATTGCATTGGGGAGTATTTATTATAAGCTACTGGCCTAATACGTGCCAGTGCTGCAGCATGCAAAATAGCATGACCCCATACCGATGTAGGAAGTTTAGCTTTCATAAGCAATGGTCTTGCAATTAGTTGCAGACGTTTTATAAATGATTATGCTAGACCATTTTGTGTATGAACGTGAGCTACAGGATGTTCAACACTTATCCCAATTGACATACAATAATTTTTAAAAGTTTGGGATGTAAATTCACCAGCATTATCAAGTCGAATGGTCTTAATTGTATTATCAGGAAATTGTGCTTTTAACTTAATTATTTGAGCAAGTAATCTTGCAAATGCAAGATTTCGACTTCATAATAAGCATACATGTGACCATCTGCTGGATGCGTCAATTAATACCATAAAATATCTAAATGGGCCACTTGGTGGGTTAATAGGTCCACAAATATCACCTTGAATTCGCTCTAAAAATGCAGGTGATTCAATCCACACTTTAGCTGGTGATGGTCTAATAATTAATTTCCCTTGAGAACAAGCATCACATGACAACTCATTGGATTGAAGAATCTTCTGGCTCTTTAAAGGATGTCCATGTGAATTCTCAATAATTTTTCTCATCATTATTGACCCTGGATGACCCAATCGATCATGCCAAACACTGAATATTTCTGGATTCATGAACTTCGGGTTCATTATTGCATAACTTTCGATTACTCGTATATGAGTATAGTATAATCCAGAAGAAAAAGCAGGCAGTGTTTCTAATATACGTTTTTCATGTGAAACAATAGATGTTATATAGAGACACTCTATATTATTTTTACAATCAGTTTCAACATGATAATTATTTTCACGTATATCTTTAAAACTTAATAAGTTTCTTTTTGATTTGCTAGAGAACAGAGCATTATTAATTGTAAATCTTGTTCCTCTAGGCAAAATAAAGTTTGCTTTTCCAAAACCTTCAATCAGATTTGCAGAACCTGATATAGTATTGACTTTTGCTTCCAGCATTGTCAATCTAGTAAAATATTTTCTATTTATGAGTATCGTGTGCGTAGTTGCGCAGTCTGCCAGACATAAATTCTCATTGCTCATTTTCGAGTTACTCAACATATTGAAATTGTTCATATTTCTTCATTGAAAAGAAAAGAAAAACGATTACAAAGAGTCTTAAATATATATACAAACAAAACAACAACAAAAACATACTAAACAGTACTTAATTATATATTTTCATACAAATCATCCTCTACTTGTTTGATTGCATCAATTCTCTCTCCAGGAGATTCAAAATAATCAGCTACATCAAGATGCATCATATTGGAGGGGTCAAACACATCATCTTCTTGAATGGCAAGATTTACCTCCACATTCTTTCCTTTTCCTTTTTCCTTCAGGGAAGCTTGATAGAGATCAACAAGGTGTTTTGACGTACGACAGGTACGTGACCAGTGCCCAGTCATTCCGCACCGGAAACATTTATGTTCATCACCTTTCGAACTTCTATCTTGTGGAGCCTTTCCTTTATGATCATCACTTCGTGTGGGTTTCTTAAAATTATAATGCCCACCACGAAAATAGGTATTTCTTCCTCTACCGCGGTCCCGACCTCGACCACGACCACGACCTCGACCACGGTTATTAAAATTCACAGCATTCACTTCAGGGAATGGTGTTGCTCCAGTTGGTCGGGATTCGTGATTTTTCATCAATAACTCGTTATTTTGTTCAGCAACGAGAAGACATGAGATAAGTTCAGAATATTTTGCAAAACCCTTCTCTCGATATTGCTGCTGCAGGAGCATATTCAAGACATGAAAAGTGGAAAATGTCTTCTCTAACATATCAACATCAGTAATCTTTTCTCTGCATAATTTTAATTTTGAACTAATTCTGAAGAGTGCGGAATTATACTCACTTACTGATTTAAAGTCTTGCAACCTCAGGTGCATCCAATCATAACGAGCTTTTGGAAGAATAACTGTTTTTTGATGATCGTACCTTTCTTTCAAACCTTGCCATAGAACGTAGGGATTTTTTTATTGTAAGATACTCCATTTTCAATCCCTCGTGAAGATGATGGCGAAGGAAGATCATGGCTTTTGCTTTTTCTTGATTTGATGCATCATTTCCTTCTTTAATTGTTTCTCCAAGATTCATAGAATCTAAATGGACCTCAGCGTCAAGGACCCATGACAAGTAGTTGTTTCCATTAATATCCAGGGCCGCAAATTCTAGCTTTGTAAGGTTTGCCATAATAACACTATCAAAATAATAATATATATTCATATTAGAAATTTAACATAAACCAAATGCGTAAAAATGGCTTACCAATAAGACTTACCTTTAGCGGGAAAAATGACAGAGATTCGTGCTGATAACGTGTTGTAAAATTGAGAGGCGAAACCGGGCACCAAAACTTTACCAAAACATATAATAATAATAATAATAAAAAATAATAATAATAATAATAAATAATAATAATAATACAAGTGTAGTATATATATATAATATAAACAAATAATACAAGTGGAGTATATATATATAATATAAACAAATAATACAAGTGGAGTATATATATATATAATTGATCCGCCGACACGCAAGTGCACGTGATCGAAGTAATAAAGAAACTGGAAGTATTCCAGAGTATCGTACCCAAGGGAACGGAGTTAATAAAATAAATTTCAGTTGGCACGAAATTGTTGGCAATTTGCAATTCAAAGTAACCAAGGATGAAAATAAATTGAGAGGTGTTTTAACTAAAAATGTGTTTGAAAATTCAATGGAAATAAAGAGGGATTCAAGTATGCTAATGCCCCTTTGGAAAGAAAATGCAACAAGAAAGCAATTGCAATCGTAGCTAACTCATGAACTAAGTAAACCGAATTCAACTCCCATTCGACCTTCTTTGAAGTATCTTTAGGAGACTAAGTGATTAAACCTATATGTCTATGGCTAATCTAACTTAGATAGTTTTGCGCACAATTCTAGTGGTTTTGGAGTCTCGCCCTATGTCTAGAGTCGATGTTTCAGACTTATGTCTAAGCCCTTTCCTCCATTGCTTTTGCGACATCCGCTTCCCTTAACCCTTTCGGTATTAAGTTTTAGCTTGACAAGCAACACTAGATGGCCAACTAGTTTTACCCAACAATTTACTCATCAAAAGCAAACTTGATTCCAAGAGTTAGCTAGATTGTTTTTACTCTCGAGCTTTACATCTTTCCTCTAGGGCATTCACACACTTGAATCCCTAGAGGAAATTTAGCTCATAATAGAAAAAGTGAAAATCCCTAAATGATTTGTTGAAAATTTCATAGTTTCTAAAAGGGGAGAAAATTAACTTCAATGAAAACCTAAATAATTTTTCAAGTATAATAGCCCAATAAGGAAAACACCATTCCTAAAACATGCTACTGGACCTCAATTTGTGTTTACCAAGAGAAGAACCTACGGGTAATTAAACTTATAAAGGAAAGTTGACTTTTATAAAGGGATCTAATTCTGAATTTTAGGATCAAATCGAATTGTAGCTAAAAAAAAGGAAGAAAACAATTGCTGTAATTTTACTTACTGGTGTGTTGAAGAAAAGAAACAGTAAACAGAAAAATCCAGACGAAACCAATTGCAGAAATTCGAACTCTTCATTGAAGATGGTGTAAATTCTGAATCACTTGAGTGAAAACTACAAGAATGAAGTGATAGACCAACCAAAGGTCGAACGAAACATAAAAATAAACTTCAATGTTGCTGCCGGAAAGAAGAAAAACAGAAAGAAGAAGAACCCATAAAACAGAATGTAAAAACTAGAAAAACAGAGTACAAAAGCTAATGGAAATTCCTTGTTTGATCGATCCAAATACCCATTCAAAGGCACTTGGATCTTCACCTCCTCTAACTTTCGTTGAGGAGGGATCAACCTCGGAAATTACATAATAAAAATGAAGAGTAAACTGCTGTAAAATGACAGAAAAAACGTGAAGATAATTGTGGGCGAGCAGCAGAAAAAACCAGCCGCGTTTTGCCTTGTTTTCTCCATTTTTATAGGCATTCCGAGGCTTGTGTTTCCATCTTAGGGCTCCTTAAATCATGGGTAATTGATTGAGCACGAGATTGGGCCGAAAATTCTCCAAAAATCAAGCAAATCCCATAGATTTTGGTCTTTTCCCGAAAATTCTGCACTTTCCAAAAATTCTGCATTTCTTGTTAAGTCTAGAGAATGCAATTGCATTGCATTTGCATTCTTCTTCTTTTTTCTCCACCTTGCCTTCCAAATGGATCCTTAATTATTGGGTAAAATATGGACAATATAATCTTGCTAGAATTTCTCCATAATTGGTGTAAATCGCGTGAATCATGGTGATGTCCGTAAATTTCGAGCTTGCCTTGTTGTGTCTTAGAATGCAATTAGAATGCAGTCGCATTCTCCCTTCCTCTGTTCTTCACGTTACATTGCAAATGGAATGCAATTGCATTCCTTTTGCAAAGTCTTCAATTCTGCACAAAAGACAACAACTTAAGCTACTTTCTTCATCTTTTCTCAAAATTCTTTTATTCATCAAGTTTCAACAAGCTTGCATGAATTTATACAAAATGTTACTTTTATCTTGCTTGTTGGTCAACAAAATCCTCAAATTTAGCAAGAACAACTTGGTTTTAGAGTTGAATAATTCTCATAACTGAGAATTATCAATAATATAAACAAAAATAGGGATTTATGGCAAATTAAAAGCAAATGAAATTAGAGAGGTTTCTTTTCCAAATATCTATATCTCTATTTATCCACCAAAAACCACTATTTATAGGCAATTTAGAGAGCATGATGTGGTACATTTGGACACCAATCTATGGCCTTTGTTGGATACATAGAAGATACTTTGGCTATGGAGAAAATGCCACTTGGCATGGATATTAAGTGGGCATGTGGAATGGGCATTTACATGTGCCATATTTACAATAAATATTACTTTTTAAGTTTAATAACCTTAAAGTGATCCTACATTTTATCGAATACAATATTCTTATATGCATTAAAATAATCCCCTCTTTTTACTCATTCTTTCTCTCTCATACTTTATATATATATATATATATATATATATATATATATATATATATATATATATATATATATATATATATATATATTACAATATAAGTCGAAGAGTAAAAATTCGATGTTACAATATAAGTGGGAGTAAAAATTTGAATTTGAGATTACTAAGGTCGCATTTGATAATCCTTTGATTTTTTCAATTATACTTATAAATACTACTTCTACTTATGAGTTTATTTGATTTATTATGTACTTTTTACATATGTTTTCAAAAACCAAATCAAGTTTTGAAAACTAAAAAATGGTCTCGTTTGATAACTATTTGGTTTTTGAAAATTAAGTCTATAAATATTATTTCTATCTATGAATTTTCTTGTTTTGTTATCTATTTTTTATTTACGTTTTCAAAAACCAAGCCAAGTTTTGAAAAAAAAAAAAGTGGTTTTCAAAATTTTGTTTTTGTTTTTGAAATTTGGCTTAGAATTCAAATGTTTTGTTAAGAAAGATGAAACACCCATGGTAGAGAATTGATGAGAAAAACAAGCATAATTTCCAAAAACAAAAAACTAAGATCCCGTTTGATAACCATTTGATTTTTCGTTTTTTAAAATTAAGCTTATAAACACTACTTTTACCTATGAGATTCTTTGTTTAGTTATCTACTTTCTACTCATGAAAAACCAAGCTAGGTTTTGAAAACTAAAAAAAGTAGTTTTTAAGAACTTATTTTTGTTTTTAGAATTTGACTAAGAATTCAAATGTTTTTTTAAGAAAGGTGAAAACCATGATAAAGAAATTGTAAGAAAACAAGTATAAATTTCAAAACCAAAAACCAAAAATCAAAAATAAAAAAACCAAATAGTTATCAAACGAGGTTGTAGTTTTCAAAAACTTGTTTTTGTTTTTGGAATTTGACTAAGAATTCAAGTGTTTTCTTAAGAAAGATGAAACCTATTGTAGAGAAATGAAGATAAAACCAAGCACAATTTTCAAAAAACAAATGTATCAAACATGGCCTAAAGCATTGATTAGTTGAGTTATGCATGAGTTGATTTTTCTTTATATTTAGAAGTAACCAAAATTAAAAATCTGCCCAGTTTGATAACCATTTGAGTTTTTGTTTTTAGTTTTTGAAAATTAAGCTTGTTTTCTCTCAATTTCTCTACAATGGTTTTCATCTCCCTTAAGGAAGCATTTGAATTCTTAGCCAAATTCTAAAAACAAAAACAAGTTTTTGGAAACTACTTTTTTTAGTTTTCAAAACATGGCTTGGTTTTTGAAAACATAGGTAAAAAGGAGATAACAAAACAAGTAAATCTATAGGTGGGAGTAGCATTTATAGGCTTAATTTTCAAAAACCAAAAACCAAAAACCAAATGGTTATCAAACGGGGCCCTAACTTTTAAATTTCATTTTGGCTTCCAAACTCTTGAAATATCTAGCTTATGCATTAAACTTTCAAATTTTCTATTATTCTTTAAACTTTTAGAAAAATAACTATTTTGATCATTAAACTTTCAAAATGTCCATTTTAGACGTTGAACTTTACAAAACGTGACTACTTTGGTCATTGGTATCATTTTGTCACTTAATCAACCCATACAATGTTTGGTTTAACCAATCCATGTAGCTCTCTATGTTTGCATATGTGGCCAATCCGGGTATAACTCAATAAATAAAACACTTAGGGGGCGTTTGGTTCGCAGGTTTGGGTGGTTTGTTAAGTCTGGGTTTATTAAGCCTGAGGTTGTTAAGTCTGGGTTTGTTAAGTCTGTGTTTGGATGGTACAGAAAATAGGTTTGTTAAGTCTGGGTTTGTTAAACCAGTGTTTGGATGGTAACAAGTCTGGGTTTGTTAAGTCTGTGTTTGAATTCTAATTTGTTAAACCTAAGTTTATTAAAAATGTATTTGATTGGTAAATTTAAAATTTGTAATAAATAATATAAATTATTTAATTAAAGTAATAAAAACTATATATTAAATTATATTTAAAATGTAACTTTATTATGAAATTAGAGAGTATTATTTTAATAATAAATAAAATATTTTTAATACATTTGTCAACTCAATTTTCTTCCAATAATTATTTTATAGAATAAATATTTAATTGTTCATAAAAATATTTTCAGACTATGTACCAAAGCGTGAATAAATATAAACAATTTTTTTTTTATGTAATTATATCCAACATAAAATTAACTATAAAAAAAATGTTATCAATTGTTTATTTAATGATTTATAACTTGTTGTACTAACAAAAGTTATTTACTACTTATCATCAAAATTACTATTGAACTTAACTTTCTATATTTAACTAATACATAAGGTTAAAAAGTTAAAATATTTTAAATAATATTATTCTAAAAGCTATTAACTGCAAGATACACTAACCAAAATAGTTTAATTAATTAATTTTACAAATATTATGTTTTTAGTTGACTATGATAACATGATTTTTACATTTTCATAAGAAAATAAGTTTAGGAAAGTTGTGGATTTAGAAAAATGGATTTTATTTTATGAAATGGAAATTGACATATTAAATTTAGGTTTATATAACGTGTATGGTTTGGAATTTATAATAAAATAATTTTTATTATAATTTATACGTTAATAAAAATTTTAAAATATAATAATAAGTTTCTTCACGATGAATATCTCGTACACCATATCTTTCTCTTCAAATATGGAAAAACAGAGCACCAATTTCTCCAATCGCTCCAAAAATTTAACAACAATACTGTATGATATGAAGTCATATCGTCGATTGTGAAGGTGAAGAACATCTTGGGGTCAATGGAAATGGAGAAGAGAGAGAACAAATCTTGAGAGGAGAGAGAAAGTAAATTGTGATGAGTGAAAGGAAGAGAAATCATGAGAATGAAAGAGAGAGGAGAGAGAAAGAGGGAAGGAAAATTGGGAGAGGAAAAAAATGGGTAACATGGGTAATGTGCACAAGAGAGAGGAGAGAGAAAGAGGAAAGAAAATTTGGGAGAAGAGAAAGTGGGTAAAAGATAAGGGGGTTTAACAAAATGAGAAGAGAAAATGGGGGGTTAATTACTTGGGTCTATGGGTTTGTAAAATTGGGAACCAAACATGGGTTAGGGTAATTAAACCCAAACTTCCCCCTTGAAACTTGGGAACCAAACACATCCTTATTACCTTTCTTGAGGTTGAAAGCTTGATCCTCTATCCTACACATGACTAAGATAGGACTTAAATCAATACTTAATTTGATCCAAATTGACTTTTACTCTATATACTTAAACCTATATTCAATTTGATCTATACTGACTTTGACTCTATAATTAAAAGTACTAGTTTTTTATGGTAAGCTTAAATTTTGCTTTTAGAAAGGCATAAAGACTGAATTGAAAGATTTGAAATTTGAAAACTAATGAAAAACCAAAAATGGCATTGTCTTTGTCATTAGCATTCTCAATGAGAAATGGAATCTTAAAACCTTTGGATACAAGCCTCTAAATATGTGGTTGAAAAATTAGATTTAAAATATATATATATATATATACCTTCAAATGATTGAGTTGTTTGGCTTTAGTTTGACATTCTTACACATTAGCATAAAGAGTGCTTTTTAATGCACAAAATAATAACAATAATTCTAATAAGAGATGACTTTGAAAGAATGTTGGATTATGATTTAAACAAAATAGGGTTAGTAGTTGTTAAATCATTTGTTAGCTCAATTATTGGAACTCAAGTGCTTCAAAATAAATAAATAAATAAATGAATAAAGCTATTTGGAAGTCAAATAATATAATTTATTGTTGCAATGGACTATAATTGCAATCAAATTGTTGAGGAATAATCTCATATTTTTCAATTAGCTAATATATATAGTTGTTTAATTTTAAGGAAAATGTAAAAATTAGATTGGTAATAATAATAAGTTGGCACTAAAATTTTCACCATTTATGTAAATACACTTGAAACATAAATAGTTAAGTTGGCATATAGCCCTCTACCTTAATTTGAAATTAAAATTTAGGGATTTGTTGTTGAATTGTTTTGAAAAATAGTTTCTATTTTTTAAATAAAAGTTATATGAAGACATATAATCAATTTTCTTTAGTATTTTTTTTTTGAAAATTTTAATTTATTTTTACAACTTTTTTTTAAATTTTTTTTTAGAGTTTAACAACATGTGGGGTGGGGGATTTAAACCTTTGACCTCTTAGTTGAGGATGTATGTCTTAATCAGTTGAACTATGACCAAGTTGGCATGAGTAACTTGTTCTATAACTATTAAAAATGATTTTGTTTTTCAAAATCATGCATTTCTAAACAATTTTTTTATGAAAAAAAGTTAAATAAATGCGAGGATGGAAGGTCAAACCTTCAACCTTAGTAAAAGTATAGGTGCCTTGTCTATTGAATTATGCTTGGATTGACTCTAAATAATACTTTAATATATATGATAACCATAACTTTAAGGTCGTTGATCACATAATATTAAAACAAATTTGAAAACACAACATAAATGTTAATCCATTTTTTTTCTTCTCCAAAGCAAACTAAAAATAGAACAATTTAGATATATAAACGTTAATTGGGATTTGATCTCGTAAAACGATTAATTCAACAATAGTTTAAAAAAAAACAAACAAAAGTGAAAGAATAAAACATAATATTTAGAAATAAAAAATGAAATAAATATAAAAGTTCAAACTAAATAAGACATAACTTAATCTTCATAAATTTAGAGTATGTTTGAAATAACTTTTTAAGTGTTTATAAAAATGTTTTTAAGTGAAAAAAAAGTGTTTTTAAGCACATAGAAAATCATTCCAAATAGGTCTTTTTTTTTTTTTTTTTGAAAGATTCCAAATAGGTCTTTAAAGTCATTAGAATTAGCATTTCTAGTATATACTTCTTAACAAGGAAAATATACTATCAAACCCCTTCCATTTATATCCAACCATATAATTTATAAATATATATATTTATATTTACTTTTGTGTGGAATCTACCATTTTATATATTTGAGCTAAAATGAGTACCTACACTTTTTTTTGAAGGAAATTTCTATCCTACTTATTATGTTTTTTTTTTTTTGAGAAAAAAACATATGGGGTGGGAGGATTCAAACTTTTGACATCTTAGTCAAGAATATATGTCTTAATCTACTTCTTCTATTTACATAATAATTTTTTTTCTTAATAAATAATTCTTAAATGTTACTAGGTCTCACATCATTCTTAAATGTTGCTGACATGACTTACAATAAAAAGAGTACCGTAAAAAGTTGTTAATTATTTTATCGTGTGGAATCCACCATTTCATTTATTTTAGTTAAAATGAGTACATACTCATTTTTTCAAGAAGATTTATAGTATTTTTGTAGTATCTATTTCCTTAATTTTTTTTGACAAATAATTCTTAAATGCTAATAGACTCATCATTCTTAAATATAAATTTTCTAGTTCAATTATGTGTGAAAGGGAGATTCGAACCTTAGGGCTGTTTGGGGCAAGGGTTATAATAACCTGTGTTATAATAACTTATGAAGTACTCTGCACCCCAAACACATACTATTATAACCCAAATTAAACAACTCTGCATTTTAAACAATATTATATTATTTCATAGACTATTATAACCCAAACTAAACAACTCTGCATTTTAAACAATATTATATTATTTCATAGACTATTATAACCCACAGACTATTATAACCCATGTTATTATAACCCACTCAGTGCCCCAAACAGCCCCTTAATGTTTTGGCTGAAGTTATAATCTCTCAACTTTTTTTTTTTTTTAGTTCAACATATAAGGTCAATAGGGGTGAAGATTTTAATATCTAATCTTTTAATTAAGAATACATGCCTTAATTAATTGAGCTATGTTCAGGTTGACTATAACATTTTTACGGGTTAGAGCTATACTTATAAGAGTAGTACATAGAATTGCTTGTAGTAGGGCACGAGTGCCATAAATTTTCCCCATTTTCCCTCCCAACCTCATTTTCCTTCCATATTTGAGGCAACCAGGCATGCAAGGCACGTGCCATCTCCTACTTTATCAAACTCTCTCTGATGCATTCCTATATTAGGAATGCGTCAATGTAACAACATTTTTTTAAAAAAAGAGCAATAAAAAATTAATTATTCATTTCTAAAAAATAAATCAAGATATACTTTTATTCCCATACCCCTCCCTAAGACACAGCACGGTTGTACTCACTGACGTGGCATTAATCTACTGGTTCTCCACCCCCTACGTCCAATCTCTAAGTCCTACGTCATTGAGAAACACCTTGTTACTGTGTGTCCAAACACACCGGATACTCATCCCTAAGTGAAGTGGAACCTATTAAATCGCTCCACGTGTAAAGCCAGATCGTGGAGCTCCAATTCAATACATTACCATATACAGAGCCTTCACATATGGTATATTTTTTCAACGGCCCGATTTCCCGTATTAATTTTCACCAGAACCATACGTAAGCCTTGCAAAACGAAACTGGGCCCCCATCGATCCTGCTGTACACGTGTACCGTCAGATTACGAGGTCGTAATTTGCTATTATAAAACCGCGTCGTACAGGATCATTCGCTATAGTAAAAATACCAAAGCTCAGTTTCTGTCGCTATCCAGTAGTCCCTCAGAAGTCCCTTTCTCTTTCTTCTCACCGAGAGAGAAAGATCGCATGTCCGCACCGGCGATTTCTCCGGCGAAGGTCAGTTCACTTGGAATCTCTGTTAGTGGTGAAATTTTGGAGGTTTGGTCTCTCATTGTTGGTTTCTTTGATTTTGATTGGTGTTGAATTGCTTGTGCATTTGTGATTTTTTGTGGGTGTTTCGGATTTTAGTTTGATCGTGTTTAGCTCTGATCGGGGTTTGATTGCTGGGTTTTCTATGAGTTTTGATTTTTGGTTGTTTGTGTGCAGATTGATTTTGGAAATCTTTGAGGTTTGGGCTTTCGGTGGTTCTTTGCTGTGTTTTTCGTTGTTAACTTGAGTAGTGGCGTCGTCTACATCTGGCACTGGGCGTGGAGTTGGCTTCGAGTGTGTGTGGTGTACGAAGGAGCTGACCTGATTGCGCGGAGGTTGAGTTTCAGAGCTTGGAGAAGTGACTTTGAAGTTTTGGGGTTTTTAGTTGGGGGTTGTCAGCGGAAAGAATGGTACGTTTGAATTGGGAATTTTTCCACCTGTGCATGTTGCTGTGTTCTAACTTATCCTTGTGAAAGACTAATTCTCAGTGTTTCTAGTTAGCAATAGGTGTTTGCCGGGTACTGATTTATTACTACCATTTCTTTTTTCTAAAATGCGGCCTTTGAAATTGGTTGTTTACAGGAAATTAGTTTCTTTATTAGAGATGTGTTTATCTCTAGTTCAAGCGAATTATTGTGCATTTAGACATCATTTTTCATTTTTAACATGTTGCCTACCTAAGGGAGTACTTAATAATTAGCTACTAGGTTAATAGTATGTAATAACATATTTCCCATTCGGAGTTATTCTTCAATTTTCACTGACTAATTTACCTAACTCTAGGCTGTATCATTTATTGAGATAGAGTTACAAATTCCAGTGACTGCTCAAAACCATGATGGCATTATCAGATGAGTTAATGTTCTTTGACATTTATGATGAATTACCATACATTTTAAGCGTACAAGTCAATGATATGGCAGAGAGTTTGCCTCTTTGGACCTTCAATAATTGACACCTACCATATTGTTCATATGGTTCCCCAAATTTTTGTTGTTCGGGGTGCCAGCCTTTAATGGGGTTTCCTTTTCTGAGTTGTGGTTTTTGTATGCCCTTGTATTCTTTCATTTTTTTCTCAATGAATGCTCGGTTCTTTATTAAAAAAATAAAATATATTGTTCATATGGTTCCCCAAATTTTTGTTGTTTGACTATTACTGAAGCTCGCTCAATATATAGATGTGCATGAATGGACGTTAGGCAAGTTGCTTGAATTGGTAGGTATTTTAGGAGGTTACAGTCTTCACATTCAAAATTGAATCTTCAATAGCCAAGAATGTTGAGGTTTCTGTTTTTAGTTAGATCAACTTAAAGGTTTTAGCTGGGTCATCCAATCCTTCATAACTTTTGCAGCAGTTAAATGCCAATTAAGAAAAGACTAAAAGTTATGAATTTTTTTCTGGAAATATTATAAATAGTTTATCGATCTAACTCCCTTTCATTGAATCACAATTTACTATAATAAATTCCTCTTTCCTCAAATCTGTGCTTGCTCATTCTGGCAATTATATTTGCTTCCAGTTCAAGTATTTCTTATGATTTATTTTATTTTGTTTTATAACTCAAACGTCAGATCCATTTACCTCAATAGGTGAGCAGAATTCCTCACAGTATTCACCCTGTCAATCATTGTGAGTGCGAGGATGGAAGCCAAGGATTATGCGTTGGATACATTCCATTGTCATAACGTTTAGCTTTTGTTTCAACTAATAGTGGAATTTAAAAACACCTTGTTTGAAAATATATTCCACCCTTCATAATAATTTCCCTTGTTTCACATTATTTGGATTCATTAAATATTTTCCCCAAATCTAAAATTATGTTTGTAAAAAGATGAAAATATGATAGCCATCTGATTTGCAGGTCTGTTTTAGTCTAACTATATTAACTGGTAGGAAGTGGTTTATTTGCAGTAAAGAAGAAAAATAATGGTAAATAAGGAGTTGAAATAAAAAATGAACTTCAGAAGGTTTAGCCAGTGATAAGAAGTTGTTTGATTGATTATGGGCATTGGTTGATTGAAAATAAAGGCTCTCAAGCAACTTTCGTGCAAGGCCAATCCTCAACAAACTTCAAAGCCCTTACTAGAAGACCTGACAGGAAGAGTAGCGAAATTCTAGCATCTTAATGGTTCCATTAGTTTGAAAGATATATGATGTCAGTATCATTTATCGATGTTGGATGAATTGATGGTTACAACAATTTTATCCAAATGTTATGAAGACAACATTCAATATGTTATCTTGTTTGAAGGTAGAGTTAGAAGTATTTAGATGGAGATATTAGTTCATAGAAACTTGACAGGCATGTCAACTTGTCAAGTAGTTGCGTGGATATGCGAGAGAAATTAAACAGATATAGAGGGGGAGGAAAAAGAGAAGAAAGAGAGAGAAAAAGGAAGCTTAGACTTTTCTAATGCTTGATCCAATATTATTTCACCAAAATATAAAGTCAGAGGTTTATTTGTAAACGTGATAAAGTAATTATAAAGGGGTGACAATTAAGTTGGGAATTAAATTTGTGTCGTACCTACAATCTAAACTATCACACACAAATAACGTTTTACACTAGTTTAAAGCCTAATTAGCTAAAAGGATCTTCATCTGATTATTTGATGAAGCATTATGTGAAAAATGTTTGAACTGGAACTGGACATGATTTTAAACTTGAGTAAAATGACATCTAGTGAGAAAAGTAAATAATTGTACACTTGATTGATCACAAATTTTTTAGCATGACATTGGATTTTGTAATCAGACATGATAAGCTTGTACAGTACCTTTAAATTTGTATTTAATTATTACATCATACCAAGTTTCTTTTATGATTCAATTTATGGAATAAATGTTGTAGATTTTAACTAGTACTTTATTCAGAAAATGAAATTCTATATATTTTTTGCTTGTGTAAGATATAACTTTAAGCCATATTTAGTCAAGAGTTTTTATTTGGTTCTGATCAAATCAACTTTATGCTTTTCATGTTAGTTCTCAGTTCTCACGATTTGGAAATTATCTTTCTGAAAATGGATTCACGAAAAGAAGCTTTTAAATATTATATTACTGTAAGGAAGCTTTAGCTTATTATTCTGAAGTAAATTTCTTTGCAACAAATGGTTTCTCCTCCAGTCATTCGTTCATCAAGTAGTTAGTTTTCACGAGTGTTTATGTTCATATGTCTATGTTCTGGAATATCATGGCTGATATAATAGAGCTATTTTTGAAATCATGAATTGTTTATGTGGAGCTGTAAAGCCTTTCCTTAAGCATTTTCCCTATATATTCTTCTTTCTGTAAGGGGAAGAGGTTAAAAGCCTAACTTAATTTATAAATATGTTTATATGTTGCTGTGTGGAAGGTGTCAGGTGCCCAAAAAAAGAAAAAAGAAAAGGAATCAATAACTTTGTTGCTATCCTAGAAGCTTATAAAAATTAATGTGACATGTTAACTTTAACTTCTTTCTAGTATTTAGTTTTTTCCCTTGTTGTTTTGAATGCAAACTGCAAACTTATATTTACCGGCTTCTTAACCATATTATATTGTAATCAAGTTTATCTTTTGCACTAGTTCTTTTAACTTTTCATTTGGGTTGTTTTGGGGTAGGTTCTTGTACTTTGAAGTACAGGCTGTGTAATCATTATGATTTTCTGGTATTTAGGAAAGCGTCTCAAGTATTTGTTTTTTGGCAGTCTTTCCAGCATAAAAGCTTTTGGATACCTAGGGATGCTGGATGTTTAACTGATGGAGAGATGAACTATGATAGCTCCTCAAGAATTGAAAACAAGCGTGGCCATCAATGGTTTATGGATGGCAGTGCACCAGAGCTATTCAGTAGCAAGAAGCAAGCAATAGAAACTGTAAATACTAGACCTGTTCCAGGAGTCCCACATATGAATGTTTCTCCCTGGGAAAACACTTCAAGTTTTCAGTCAGTTCCTGGGCCCTTCACTGATCGCCTCTTTGGCTCAGAGCCAATACGAACTGTCAATTTGGTTGATAGAGGTATCGCTGTTGGAAATGCAAATATGGACATGGGAAGAAAGGAGTTCGAGAATCATTTTGCAAACAACCCATCAGTTGGCTTGTCCATGTCTCAATCCATTGAGGATTCCTCATCATGCCTCAATTTTGGTGGAATCAGAAAAGTTAAAGTCAACCAAGTGAGGGATCCTGACATTGCAATGTCTGCCTCTTTGGGGCATGCCTATAGCAGGGGTGATAATGGTACAGTTTCAATGGGTACAACATTTAACAAAAATCATGAGAACGCCATATCATTGGGCCAAACTTATAATAGTAGAGATGAGAATAGCATCTCGGTTGGTCCTGCGTATCACAAGACAGATGACAATTTTATTTCAATGGGTCATGCTTTCAGCAAGGGTGATGGAAATTTTATTACAATTGGTCATAACTATAGCAAGGGAGACAACAGCATCCTATCAATGAGTCAGCCTTTTGACAAGGGGGATGACTCTTTTATTTCAATGGGTCAGTCTTATGAGAAGGCAGAAGGCAATATCATTTCTTTTGGTGCCTCCTACAATAAAGGGCACGAAAATTTTATCTCAATGGGGCCAACCTATAGTAAGGCAGGTGATACTTTCATTTCAATGGCTTCCTCCTATAATAAGGGAAATGATGATAGCTTATCAATGGGTCCAACCTATGACAAGGTGAACTCTGACATTGTACATGTGGGTCCTAAATATGACAAAGTAGATTCTGGTGCTGTGTCTATGGCTCACAACTATCATAAGGGTGAGAGTAATACCATATCTTTTGGAGGTTTTGATGATGAGAATGCAGCAGATAATCCTTCTGGTGGGATCATTAGCAGTTACGACTTGTTGATGGCTAATCAGGCTTCTGCCCAAGCATCAGAAGTGTCAACCCTGAGAGATTCAGTTGATCCTAACGTGGAAGTAAACATTAACAATGCCACAAAAGTTGATGTTAAAATTGACACAAGTTCCAAGAACAAAGAGCCTAGGACGACTAAGAAGGTGCCACCAAATAGCTTCCCTTCAAATGTTAAAAGCTTGCTCTCAACTGGTATGCTTGATGGGGTTCCTGTGAAATATGTTTCTTGGTCACGGGAGGTATTATTTGTTTTCTTAAATATTTTTCATTTTTAATTTGAAAATATGGAGAATGCTATGAAACTAACTAGTCTTTTCTGCCAACTGTTTTAAATTTTTATGCTGGGAAGAAAAATCTCAAGGGAGTTATAAAAGGGACTGGATATTTGTGCAGCTGTGACAACTGCAATCATTCTAAGGTAACTTGATTTTTTTGGTAAAAGTCAACAAAGGAACATACTGCTTTAATTATACGATTGAGGTTGCCAAGTGAGTTGTTTTTCACAGGCTCTCAATGCTTATGAATTTGAGAGGCACGCTGGCTGCAAAACCAAACATCCAAATAATCACATTTATTTTGAGAATGGTAAAACTATCTATGCTGTTGTTCAAGAGCTAAAGAACACCCCTCAGGAGTTGCTATTTGATGCAATTCAGAATGTGACTGGCTCTCCCATTAATCAGAAGAATTTTCGTATTTGGAAAGGTGATTTCTTTTTTTAACTTCCATACAATCTTTACGTGACTGCATTAGTAAAAATATAAAGGATTATTTATTTCTAGTGAGTTAGGCAGTGTAAATTTGCATGGGATGATACAATCAAGCTTCACGAAAATTTCCCTGTAACTGGAAAACACTTGTACAAATAATGTAGGAGAGTTTTAAAAAAAGGAAAGAAAAAGAGAGCTGCAGGGTGTTGGTCTTCTTGGCTGGTCAAAGGTGGGCAGCCTAGAAGGTTTGTTGGGCTTTGACTGCCATTGTTTTTAAAGACCACGTGAGTCAGAATAGCACGAGAACAACTAAAAGCTATGGCAAGTTGCTCATAATTTTCCCTTCAATGGAGCGGAGTTTCAAACCTCATACTTTTTGAGTTTTGTCTCCTTCACATTGTGATCAATCCACGTTGTTTCCCAGAAGAAGGAAAAGATAGTAGTTTGGTATCTTGTAGATTTCATATATGCCCATATTTTTTACTTTTTTTTTTCTTCTTTTGATTCTTTTAAGCACTATATATTAAATTCTTACTTTTGAGGTTTAGTTCCCCTCACACTATGTCCACTTGTTTTTTTCTAGGAAGAAAAATATATGCTGGTATCTAGTAGATTTCACGTAAACATACATTTTATATTTGTCTGATTATTTATTTATTATTATTATTTTTTTAAAATTTATAATAAGAATTTATGTTGAAGTTTCTCACTCTTTCTGTCATTCCTACTACACAGCATCTTATCAAGCTGCCACCCTCGAACTCCAGCGTATTTATGGAAAAGATGAAGTAATTATGCCTTCTTGAGATGGAGATTTACCTTATAATTTTGAGGTAGGTTACGTGTTGTCATCTGTGCTTAGCATTGTTCAGATTTGAATACATTAGGTCTCAATTTGACTTTTGTTACATGAGGAAGCCAATGTCTATAAACATATGCCTTTTTTGTTCCTTATAGATTAAGTTGATAGAATATTGAGGTGAAGTTTTGGATATCCATATACTTGTAATTTGGGGGCTAATGACTTTGGATTGTGCAATTGAAAGCACGGTGCCATTTCCTACATTTCCTATCTAACTTGTAGTGACTAAGGGCATGTTTGGGAGTGACTTTGGAATTGCCAAAATTACTTTTGACATTCCCTTTTAGTTATTTTGGGCATGACAAAAGTGATTTTGACCATTTCAAAATCACTCCCAAATATGCCTTAAGATATTGCTCTCGAAATTTTGAGTGATAAAGAAATATCATGCGGCAGCATAGTGTGGAGTGTTATTTCGTGTACAAAATTAAGACATGAAATAGGAAAATAGTGATCAAAATGTTTTGAAGCATCGAACTACTGTACCATCTTAATTTTTCCACCTCTCTTTTTTTACTAGTCTTATCCTTAAAGTTCACACAATGTAGCTCTCTACATTACACACATATAGACGGGGAAAATTCCAAGTATTTTCACTAACCTAGGATAAATGATCTTGAGATATTGCGAAGCACCTCGAAGACTTGGAGCTCAAAGGTTTGGTGTGTATGCTGATGGTGTTTCATCTCTGCATGAGATGTATTTTCTTACTTGTTTTATTTTGTTTATTTATTATTTGATTTTGCTGATACTTGTATTATACCACTTGTAGACCTCAAAGATATACCCACCAGGGTATTTAATCACAGGATGGATTTGTAATCAAAACATTGCTAAAGTGAGTAAATTGTAAGCCAGTAGTTGCAATCAAAGATGATATGGATGAATGGCAATTGATGAAGGCGTTATTCAGTCGGGTCAGCTACCTGCCGACTTATGAAGACATCATTTTGAATCACAAGTGTGCATTGCACAGAGTGCCTTTTGGTTTTCCTTTCATGTTACATTTTGTTCTTTATATTGTTCGCTCTTAGCAGAATTGTATTGAAGCATTTAGCACTATAGAATAGTCTGAAACATCCATCTGGCCCTTTGAAGCTCAAAAACCAGTAGCAGAGCTTTGGTTCCAACAAAAACCGAAACTATTATTATATCGCCTTCTACAAATGCAAAAGTTACGAATACATTTTGGTTGAAATGGAAATGCAGGGTACTTTAACCGCATTCACTTGCTTGTATATTAACAGAGTTCAGGACAATTACAGGTTTAGAATTCATCAATTTGTCTCCTCTTTGGCAACATCAAGTGCCACAAATTCTTTGTTTGATTGAATCGTCTTCGAAGCCTCGCCCTTTCCAGTCATTGGTTGCTCACAAAGTGTTATGCTATCACACTGTTGTTTAACTGAAAGCTGATCTTTGCTTTTGCCCCACAAAAACCAGGTACAAGCCAGTGATTATGACCACTGCTCCAATAATCCTGCAAAAGAGTTGAAAGCTTTGGCCAGCTGACTTCCCATTTGGCAACTGAAATGACATCTCTTACTAGCAATATTTTATTATCCTATCAGTTTTGTTCAAGAGAATCTTGGAACATATTTGTTCTTACCTGCCCAAGAACATTATCTCAGACAAGATGAAGGAGCTTATAATTGCTACAAGAACCAGGCTCAGAGGATTAAATGCAGTGAAAAAAACAAGTCCTTTTGTTTGCATCACCAGTCCTTGAATATAATAAGTTACCCCTGAACATATTACTCCCTGCAGCAAAACATTTCAGCTGTTAGAAGAAAATAACGGACCAATTTCAGCAGCTAACTACTGAAGTTGCATTTGCTTATCAGAATGAGATCAAGGGAGGAAGAATCATTCCTCTTCATTCTCATTGTTAGTGTTTATCTTAAGAATAGATTCCTGACCTACAGGCTAGGTCCTATGGCGAAAAAGAATTTACGTACATGTGTGTATATATATATTTATTTATTTATTTTGGGACAAGAGATTCCTATAAATAGGTAAGAAATCTCATTCTAATTCTTAAATTTATGGATCTTGTCTTTTTTTCTTTTTTTTCTTTTTTAATCTCAATTTTTGTCGTGGTTATTTGATTTACCATGAGTGACTATATTTAACTAATTTAAAATATTTTTCAAAAAAACATAAAAGTACTTTTAAAGAAAATGTTTCACTTAGTTATAAAAATCATTTCAAACTCACTCAGTATGATGAAAAAAAATACAATCATAACATATCATTTTCATTCCACTTTCAAAACAGTTTGAACAAACACATCAACAAGAACTTTTATTTCAATTCCACAATCTTACATTCTCATTTCCATGAAATCAACTACACTCAGAAACATGTATACTTACAGTATAAACAACAGCCAGAAGCTGACTGTCAAAGTGCAAAGCCCAAGCAGTAGAGTTACCCCTATCCATGAACAAAGCCACTCCAGAGTCTCCAATGGTGCCCACCAAGCATATCAATGCTGTAAGGGACAGCTCTGCCGGGTACAATTTCAATGTAATTGCCTAACGCCATCGGCATCGAGTTAGCTTCATCTGCGACTCTAATTTCCACAAAGCAAAAGAGAAGCCATTTTTAAAGAGCTCTAATTATTTACCTGAAGAGTGATGAAAGCTGACCAGCAAATGCACCCAGTTGCTATCATGAGGGAGCCCTTAAGTGGGCTTTGGTGATTTGCAGAACCACCTGAAGAAGCAGAGTGCTGGTTGGATTTTGTCCATGGCAGATTCAACATTGGCCCTGTTATGAAGGTCATTATCATGGCTCCTCCTACTGTCACAATGGTTCCTAGGATTTTTGCTTGGCTTCCCCTTTTCAAAGTATTCACTTTCTCAAGCCTGCCATATAAACATTTATAAAAATAGTACTTTATAAAATGTTGGGAGACTAAAACAAAAAGGGTTTGAAAAGCTTTCATGCACAAAACACAAAACCAACACAAGACTTAAAACCTTTCAGAAAAAATGTCCAAAACAGTTTTCTAATTAGGAACAATTGAAGCCTTCAGTTTGATATTGAAAGTTATACCTGCAAGCCCAAGCCATGAGGAGAGCAAAAGCTGGTAGAACATTGCACATGGCAGATGCAAAGGTTGCTGTTGTCAACTTCATACCAGTATAGTACAAGTTCTGATCAATCACTGGCCTGCCATTCATTCTCGAACGTTCAAAATATGAATAAAAGATTAAATTTATCATTACTTATCAGCTTAATTTCTTTTACGTCATTAGTAATTTAATATGATATCAAAAGTAAGAGACCCTTTATTAAATTCTTTGTAATATCATTTTCTCATTAATTAGTATTTGATATTATCTCTTCTTTAAGCTTTGTATTAATTCCCAGACCTATGAGGAAGAGAGAGTTTTAAGAATATATATAAATGATTAACTTATAAACTATATGTTACATTAAACTTTTGAGATGACTGGTTAATATTAATGACGATGAAATGGTCAGTTTTCATACTCTAATAAACCCAACATCAGAATCTTGAAGAATAACGAAAAGGTCATCTTCGTCCTTGCTTCCCTGCATGCAAAACTAAATACTCAACCCAATTCTCTATACAGAGAGGGAGAGAAAAAAAAAAAAAAAATCCAATGTGGTCACCTATTATAGCCATTAAATGCAAGTCAAAATATCAATTCGAACCTAACGCCTAATAAATAAGACACCTATTACTTTTTTGGAACTCCCACCTGTTACTTCTTTTAGTTGAAGTTAATTAGTTAACAAAAAGTTAATATATATCACTAAATTATTGACTTGTTAACATATTTGGACACTTGTAAATACCACTAAAATGTTTCGCTTTGACACATAAACCTCAACTTGCATATTAGCAAAACTCAGCCCACCCATCCAAATATATTAAAAAAATGTGATTTAAAATTTTTTTTTCAAAGATATTTAATCGAGCATTTTTTACATATTAAGTAGTAAAATCAAGAATTTTATCAAATGAAAGGCGAAATTGAGAATTACCTAAAGGAACAAAAACTCTTTAGTATATTTAACCCCAAAAAATGAAAAATCAGACAATATTTATCCAACGGTACAAAACAACCCGCCACACTTGAAAAGAAAGGGAGAGAACAATTATAGAACCTCTCAAAGACAATGGCAAAAGGGGCAATGACAAGAGTAGCAATAGCTTGACGATAAACCACAAAAACATGTTGGCTCATCCCCTTGTCCATTGCGGACTTTCCAAGAATCGCCATTCTAGCATAACCAAACTGCACAAATACAACTCCCACATATGGTTTTGCCAAACCAAAAGACCTCACTAAACTCTCCATTTTTCTCTCTCGTGTTCTTTAGCTTTAGCTATTCACTATGAACAATCCCATGGAGGCCTCAAATTAATGTGGTTTTATACAAGTGCTTTGCTTAAATTCCAAGCGTAGTTGCTAAACTTTTAAGTTTGTGTCTATTTTGGTTTCTAAACTTTAAACGGTATTTAATAGGATCTTTAAACTTTTAATTTTGTGTCCAATAGATCTATGAACTTAAAAAATTGTCTAATAGGTCTTTAAAACTTTCAATTTTGTGTCCAATAGGTATTTGAATATTCAATTTTCTGTCTAATAGGTCTTTGACTCATTCACCATTTTTTAAAATTGACAGAGTTATTAGACACAAAATTGAAAGTTTAGAGTTTCATTAGACATAATATTTAATTTTATAAGGCTAAATTATAGAAAATACCCTTGAACTTTGTACCTTGTTTCAATAATATTCATGAACTTTAAAAAGTTGTATTAATACCATTGATCTTTCAAAAAATTCAAAAATACCCTTATCATTAAGTTTTAAATGAAAAACGTTTATTCTTCTTCTTCCTCTCTCTCTTTGCAAATTCTTCATCCATAAAAATTAATGAAAAGTTTTTTTCTCTTTTTGCGTGTTAGTGATAAGTAAGAGATTAATGTTGTTTTCAATTATGTTGAATGGAGTTGAAGAAGATGGGAGTAATTTTTTTTTTTTTTTGGTCTTTGGAGAGTTACGAGGGAGGATTATGACGGAAGAAGCTTGTTTCTTTTTTTTTTTTTTTTTTTTTTTTTTTTTTTTTTCTATCAAATAGCTTATGGGCATTCCTTGAAGGACAGAGCTATTTCTATTCCAGACCCGTTTGCTATCGCGCAAAGGACAATATTAAGATTTTGATAAATGGGTGCTTTATGTTAAGCTATGAGGTGAATCTTTTCGTGGAATTGTGTTTTCTAGTTTGCTTGATTCCAATTGTTCAAAGTTGATCTTGTAACCATAACTCTCCACTGTAACTCTTTGAAGACAAAAAAAAAAAAAAAAAAACTTACTCCATTATTCCTACACACCACCCATTCATCGTAATCGAAAATCACATTAATCTCCTACTTGTCACTAACACACAAACAGAGAGAGCAATAATTCTCATTAATTCTCATGGAGGAAGAATTTGCAGAGAGAGAAGGAAGAAGAATACACATTTTCCATTCAAAACTCAATGGTAATAATATTTTTGAAATTTTTTGAAATGTCAAAGGTATTAATGCAACTTTTTAAAGTTTGGGGGTACTATTGAAACGAGTTACAAAGTTTAAGGGTATTTTCTATAATTTAGCCATTTTATAACTAATGGATCAATTAATTTTAAAAAAATTTGAATATGTTAGGGGACCTATTAGACACAAAATTGAAAGTTGAAGGATCTATTAAATATTTTTGAAGTTGGAAAACCTACTAGACATTTGTTAAAGTTCAAGAACTTTTTAAACACTTTTTAAAGTTTATAAATAAAATAGACACAACTTTAAAAGTTTAACCAAGTATTTTTTCGGGTGGAATAAGCGAAGTCTAGGACTCCGCTAAGCCAAAGAAGGATCATCAAAATGAAAACACAGTTAGAAGAGAAGATTGTTTACACGTGTAAAGTGAAGTTCCACCAATTTGCCTTCTTTCAGTTTTTTGGGCAGACGAAGGAAGGATATTGTGAGTGCTTAGAAGGGCAACAAGAAAGGGTTATAATTATATTATATTTTATAAATGGTGTGTTAATGTACAAATATGTAAATTTAGGACATCGTAATTGGTCTGTACTAAATAGAATAATAGTGAATAGTGAATGGTGATGTGGGTTTTTTGAAAATGGTCGTTTTTTTATTTTTTTTATTTTTTATTTTTTATTCCATGTGTTGTACGTACATGTACTTTTTCTATTTAGGGATTCTTTTATATAGCAAGCTATGTGCATGTTTTTGTTTTGTTTTTTTTTTCAAAAATCAATTTATACCTTTAAAGTTTGAGAATTGTATTAATAAAAATTTTAAATTAATAATTATATCAATTGAAGCTTTGAATTTTTATAAGTGTATCAATTTATACCATTCGTTAGATTCCGTTTGAAAAAACAGTAGTTCACACATATTGAAACTTATAATTCTATTAATTAAACTCCTAAACTGTTATAAATGAATCAATTTAGGCTCTTAATTTGAAAATTGTTCATGCATCAATTCTCACACGTGTATAGACTTCTTAAAAAATCCAGACCCTCAATTAAAAAATTGTCCATTATTTGAAACAAAAGATCTAAATTGATTCACACGTATGAAAGTTTAGGAATTTAATTGATATAATTATAAGTTTGCACAGGTGCAAACTAACGTTTTTCAAACATAATGTAAAAGAGGGTGTACATTGATACACTTATAAAAGTTCAAGGTTTAAATTATACAATTATTAGTATATGATTTTTATATATTGATACAACTCCAAAGTTTAGGAGTATAAATTAATTTTTTTCATTTTTTTGTTTTGTTTTGTTATTTGGGTATGTGTGTACGGTTGATGGGAAATTTTGATTCGTGAACTTTGTGTTGATTTAAATTTGTGCTTTTGTTCTCTTCGTTAAAATTTGATCTTTTTTTCTTGTTTTAGAATATTGCATTGTGACTTTGAATGTGGAAATTCGAATCTACGACCTTTGATGGGCCATTTAATTTGGATTAAGAAAACGAAGATGAGAAATATAATCTCTTGTTTGGTATAATGTTTGAAAGATGGAATATAGGAAAAAGTCATTCCTCATCTGCTTTCTTTATGCCTATGTATAAGGATATTTGATATCCTTTCAAAAGTAAGAGTTTTCTAAATTTCTCTCTCTCTATATATATTATTCCCTCTCCTCTATTTTTTAACATTTTGTTTCTATTTAATATATTAATTTAATTTAAAATTTAAAAAATTTAAATTAAATTTATAATCAAACATATTATACAAAATTTAATTGGTAAATTAACATAATTAATTATTCAATGCAATTGCAATAAATTAATAATAATTGATTGGTTGATTAAAATATATACTTATTTAATTTTTATTGATAAGATAAATTGATACAGTAAGTATTTTATTGGATATATTAATTAATTAATAATATATTAATTTAGATTAATTCACTTCAATTTGTTAAATTAATTTACTGTATGGATGTTTAAAATTATTCATCCATTACTTAATATTAATTTATCTAAATGTATCATATTTGTATGAAATTTATGTATTAATTTCATCAAACAAACACAAACAACATTGGTTCCTCTAAAAATATGATATCATTCTCATTAGAACCAAACACAATTATTTATGGTTTCTAGCAATATTATTTCTAGATATCTTATTCCCAGACATCTATTAACTATGAGCATCCAGTAAAATCTTAAAGTTTTGCTGAAGTTGACTTGTTTCTAATACATATATTATAAAAGTTTTGTGGAACAAAGGTTTAGTTGACGTGAGGGCAGAGACATATTTATTGAATAAATTTTGGTGAATTGACGTAATGTGACTAGCTAACCGTTAGAAAAAGAAGGGCTAAATTATAAAAAATACCTTTGAACTTTGCCATTTGTTTAAAAAATATTCATATTCTTTCAAAAGTTGCAATATTATACTACCCTTGACCTTTAATTTCATAAATGTTTCAAAACTATATTTGGAGTAGAAATTCGTTAGAATATTGAACGAAAAATCGACATGAAAGAATAAAGGTATTTTTGAAACAAAGAGCAAAGTTTAGAGGTATTTCCAATTTCCTTCCCCCAAATTACCATTCCCACGCGAAGATTTCTCAACAAAACTTCTCTCTCCTCATAACTCCACTTTTATTTATTTATTTTTTTTGAATTCAACAACATTTGGAGGTGGGAGATTTGAACCTTTGACCTATTGATTGAGTGTACATGCAAATTATCGCTAAACTAAGCTCACTTTGGCCCTCATAACTCCACTTGTACCTAATAACTTGTAAAAATAAAAGTTATTTAGCCTCAAAACCGGCTTGTCTTATGTCGAGAGTAAAAGAAAACATGCGTTTGAATTGAATAAAAGCATAGGATTGAAAACCATTCTTAAGTTCTCAATGAGATTTTTTTGTTATAGGAATGAGTTGCGACGAGCATAAGGAACGCGCGTGAAGCGATGAACATCAGAACGATACTTCAGCACAAGAAGCCATGCAAACTAGATTCAGTATGTGATCAAGAACAGTCGCATCAACTAATCATTACCTAAGATCAGTTAGATTGGGGCTCAAGAAGTTGACGTGGCATGCACTCAATGTTGGACCATCACTATTGTGGCTGAATTTGAATGGACCACATCTTCAACTTCCGTTCAGCAGAGTATGGGCAAAATGTTGGGATTTATGCCATAAAACCTCGTAATTAATGATTTATTTAATAATTAATAATAATTTTGATTATTTTATTTGCAATATAATATTATCCATTATATGAAAAATCTAAGGTTATTTATGTAATCTTGAACAGTATGTGGTTGACATATGAGAGAATCATGTTTAAGAAATAACTTAAAGGGTCATAGTATATGGATAAGGTTGGGTACCTTATCCTAGTGACACTATTGATACGACCCATTTTGTAATAGTTACAAATGATTTGATCCAAATCGTTCATATGGAGACATGTGAGTGAGGGTATCTTATACAATGAGTTTGTATAAGACTGGACCACGAAATATTTAATCTCTCTTTATAAATCCGTTAATTGAGAAGATTAATATTTCATCAAGATCATATGCGACTCGATCTTAATCCTAAATGAGTTATGAACTCCTAACTTTTGTAGCCAATTCAATAAGCCTACCATTTTGGGGACTTGACCAAATAGAGAGCTGGGAACATAATCTTACAAGATGAAATTCATTCTTTCCCATATAGGGTAAGTAGATGAGAAGTTCCCTTAAGTGTTGATCTCAGAATTTGAACAATGGGCCCCACATTTTCACTGGCCCGAGAGAGACTTAATTTATGGTTGGATCATAAAAGAATTATTCATTAGAGGATCAGTGGTACTTAAGGTGCAAGATGTAATTATAGGGATAAAATGGACTTTTGACCCAGCTGCAATTACGAACAACTTGTGAAAGATCAACTTGAATGTAGTGGTTATATCCATAGACATAACTTGTCCTACAGTGCATAAGAGTGCAACTCTAAGTCTATAGTAGAGTGACATAGAGTTAATGAATGAAAATTAATTGATTAAAGAGTTTAATTAATTAATTTTGTATCATTGGAGCTTATAATCCGTAGGTTCATAAAGTCCCCTTACTAGCTCATATGAACAAATAAAGATCAATTTTGTTGAGAGAAAAAATTTTGAAATGTTCAAATTAAAATTTAATATATTTAATATATTAAATGAGAGAAAACATATTTAATGTATATGATACATTAAGTATCAAAGAAATTATTAATGTATTAAGATACATTAAAGAAAAAATATTTATTAAATTTGAATTAGATTCAAATTAGGAAATAGATGTCGTAGGAGAATTTAAAAAGGTTTGAATAAGATTCATATTGGTTAGATAAATATATTTTAATATATTAGATATTAAAATATATTGTTTAATTATTTGAGACACATCTCCTCACAGAGAATTCTAGAATTTTCTCTGAACTTCTCATCTCTGTTGGGATTTATGCCCTAAAGCCTCGTAATTAATAATTTATTTAATAATGAATAATAATTTTGATTATTTTATTTGCAATATAATATTATCCATTATATGAAAAATCCAAGGTTATTAGTGTAATCTTGAACAATATGTGGTTGACATACAAGAGGATCATGTTCAAGAAATAACCTAAAGGGTCATAGTATATGGATAAAGTTGGGTGCCTTATCCTGGTAACACTATTGATACGACCCATTTTGTAATAGTTACAAATGATTTGATCCAAATCATTCATGTGGAGACATGTGAGTGAGGGTATCTTATACAATGAGTTTGTATAAGACTGGACCACAAAATATTTAATCTCTCTTTATAAATCCGTTAATTGAGAAAATTCATATTTCATCAGGATCATATGCGACTCGATCTTAATCCCGAGTGAGTTATGAACTCCTGCCTGTGAGGGCTTGTCCTTTGATTTTCATGGGTGAGAGTGACTTTTTTAGCCGATTCAATATGCCTACCATTTTGGAGACTTGACCAAATAGGGAGCTGGGAACATAATCTCACAAGATGAAATTCACTCATTCCCATATAGGGTAAGTAGATGAGTAGTTCCCTTAAGTGCTAATTTCGGGACTTGAACAATGGGGCCCCACCCTCTCATTGGCCCGTGAGGGACTTTGTTTATAATTAGATTATAAACATATTGTTCATTAGAGCATCAGTGGTACTTAAGGTGCAAGATGTAATTATAGGGGTAAAACGAACTTTTGACCCAGCTGTAATTACGAACAACTCGTGAATGATCGACTTGCATGTAATGATTATGTCTATGGACACAACTTGTCCTATAGTGCCTAAGAGTGCAACTCTAGGTCTATAGTGGAGTGACCTATAGTTAATAAATGAAAATTAATTAATTAAAGAGTTTAATTAATTAATTTTGTATCATTGGAACTTATAATCTGTAGGTCCATACGGTCCCATTGCTAGCTCATAGTAACACTAAAAGATCAATTTAGTTGAAAGAAAAATTTGAAATGTTCAAATTAATATTTAATTTGAAGTGTTCAAATTAATATTGAATATATTAGATATATTAAATATAAAAGAGGAAAATATATTTATTGTATTTGATACATTAAATATTAAAATTTGAAATGTTCAAATTAATATTTAATTTGAAGTGTTCAAATTAATATTTAATAGATTAGATATATTAAATAAAAGAGGAAAATATATTTATTGTATTTGATATATTAAATATTAAAATAATTAATGTATATTAGATACATTAAATAAAAAATATTTATTAAATTTGAATTGAATTCAAATTAGGAAATAAATGTTGTAGGAGAATTTTAAACGGTTTTAATAAGATTCAAATTGGTTAGATAAATATATTTTAATATATTAGATATTAAAATATATTATTTAATTATTTTCCCTAGACCACTATAAATAGGACCCTAGGGGTGAGCCATTGTGCATTCTTTACAACTCACATCTCCTCAATAGAGAGAATTAGAGAATTCTCTCTAGACCTCTTCCTCTCCAATCCCTTGGGGATTTTCTTTCAAGAGGCTCCCACAAGCTTTGGTCTTGTGTTCGAGTCATAGCCAGAAAGACTTTGTGGAAGAGATAAAGATCCGCCAGAATATTCTCCATAATATTATTTTCAAGGTATTTATTGTTTAACCCTTGTATTAGTTTAATTCTAAATAAATCAAAGACGATTCTTATGCTTCCGCTGTGGGTTTAATTCAATTATTCCCTTCAATCTCTCATTTTTCTTTCAAGAGGCTCTCATAAGCCTTGATCATGTATTCGAGTCATAGCTAGGAAGACTTTGTGGAGCAGATAAAGACCCGCCTGAAATATCTCCATATTTACTCCAAGTAAGTTTGTTTAATATTATTTTTTTAGTTGAATTTTAAATAAAATCAAAGACGATCCAATGTTTTCGCTACGGAGTGAAACATTCTGTCCATCACAAAAGTCAATATCACATACGTATCACTTCCTCATTGGCTAAGGGCATCCATTTATACATCAAAGAAAGCTGAAGATAGGATTGGCTAGTACTTCCAGTTCATTTTATTCATCGTTTATTAACAATTTCTTCTTCTTCAACCTTCAACTTCGCAAGCTAATTATAGAATCATCCTGAAGCTCGAATACTAAAGATTTCAACTTTAATCTCTATTGTTTTTAGTAGTTTATAACATTGTTTTAGTTTAAGTTTTAAAGCAGCTTGTTTAGATTGTAGTGTGAACTTAGATTTGACATTTATCGTTTTCATTGTACCAAGCTCTCGCATTGTCTTTTAAAGTAATCCAATGGAATCTTTCTCACGTCCATTCTTGTCTCTTTGCACATCCATGCTATGAGTAGCTAAATCCTTAAAGGGGAAATTAAGAGGAGTTTGGTAGGCAAGGTTCTTAACATGCAATAAAATGTTGATAATTCTTTCTTAGTTTTCTAGGCTGTAAGTAATTCTTCCATTGCCAATCTCCATTTGGCCAACTGAGGGAGGTAAAATCATGTTTTCATACTACAATGGTGAAAGTGTGTGGAAAGCCCTAGGAAAACAAGAGTGCGCATAACTCACTAGGCTGTTTTAGAAATATTATGACCACTTGTAAGTAAGAATGGGTCGGGAACTAAAATATTGTGTTGAGCATAGACATATAATGATATCCTTCTTGAAAGAGTTAGGATAAGTAGGAAGCCATACTTCCAAGGAAGAAATGATCAGTAACTTATTATATGAAATAACAATGCTTACTAAGGAAATCAAAGGCCATACCCTTGGCTTTAATCAGTGTTTAGTCTCGATTTTTAATATTCATTGTACTCACTTAGCATTTAAGCATTCTTACACCCAAATTTTTTTATTTTTCCCTCATTGCATTCAATCTGTTATTAACAAATCGGTCATACCAAGTCCTTGAGGATTCGACCTCAGAATACCCCGAGTACAGCTTGCTTGTGTTGAGTTTATATACTTGGGCTCAATGCACGGTGGACAGAAGTTGTGAATCAATTTGCATGCATAACAAGCAATTGTTGTATAACAATCAACACATGTTATTGAATTTGCACTCATTCTTATACAAAATTCATACCTCGGTTACAAACAAGCAGTACCATCATGTTACTCTCCTTTTAATTTACTCTATTGCTTTCTCTCTTTTCCTCTTCCTCTTCTTCTTCACCAACCTCTTGCGTCTTCTTTTCTAGCCCAACCTCTGTTTTCTTTTTCTTTTTGTTTTCTTTTCATACACTTGAGTTGATCTTTTAATTCAATTTCATAAATTCTTTTTGGTATTACAAGCTACCATTAGCTGATCTCCTTTTCTTTTCTCCTTAAGCAAGTTGATTTCCTTTAAAATTCAACATTTAAAAAACCCAAATTTCATTTATTTCATTACTACCTAGCCAATTTATACTATAATCAAACCTTAATCTCCACTGTTAACTGATTTTGAAGCATCATTAACAACCGCACAAGCAAAGGAAAAGAAATCCATTTATTCTTCATGATTTTCTTAGAAAACTTACCAATAAATCATAACTTCTTCACCTACAATTTCTCTGAAATCTTCTTGTCTTCAACCCTCTCCTTTTTTATCTCCTTACTCACAAATTCTTCTCTCCCTCAAGCCCTCTCTTCTCTTTGTTGGAAATAATAATTCGTTGTGTATAAGAACTGACTAACACTAGCAAATTTGATTACAACTTAATTGGCAACAAACAATTACAGTGTAAACAAAATACAGACACTGTATGTAATAACAATTTCAAAACTCAAGAATAAAAAATAATAAGTAGTCGAGACACGCTTACAAAGCGCTGTCCTGAAGACAATTATTCGCTCTGCACGGGTTGCAAGCAGGCTACAACGATTGTCTCAGCAGGATACAACGATTAACTCCGATAGAATAACCTTGAACTACTTTAATCTAATGAGTCAAGTTCAAGGGTTAGGTTATGGGTTTAGCTATTTTGAAGGTTGGGTCGATGCAGTCTAGGCCTAAAGAGTGTCTTAGGCATGTTGGACTTAGACCTATACTTTTTAGGGCCGGACCGGTGATGAGGTTGTCTTACACCTTCTTCTTCCACCAAATTCCTCTTTCCTTTGTTCCGGCTCTTTTTTCCCACCATTATTGCTTCCCTTGGTTCAACCTCATACATGCTCCTAAAACCAAATCCCATAATTTCCTTCCCTATTTTCTCCTTTTTCCTTCCAGCAACAACCCATTCTCCATAAAGGATAAAGCTAATTTCTTTTACAATATTAGTATTTAAGCTAATCCACAAATTTTAATATAGTCTTAGGTTGTGTTTGAGATTGATTTTGAGATCGTTATAAGTGATTAAAGAAAAATTTTAACCACTTTTTCTGTTTGGTAAAATCAAAATCTGTTAAAATCACTTTTGTAAAATACGTAAATTCAGAAAATCTCTTCCTACTAGCTTTTAAAAATAGATTTTCATCAAATTTGATTCATCTTTTTAACAAATTTTCAATTTTCAGTTTTATCCTTTAATTTTATATATCTAATATGTTTCTCACACAGCCAAATTCTATTTTCTAATTTTTCAAATTGATTAGATGAATGCAACAATTTTTTAAAAATAATTAATACTAGGATTTTTTTTTTTAAAAAATTACAACTATTTATCTTAATATTTAACAAATAATTTAGAGAAAAAAAATTGAAAACATATAACATTTTAAACAATTATTTCTAAATTATAAATTATCAACAAAAAAAAATTATTGCAAATTTTGATAGTATATTTTTTTAGTCATGATAGTTAAATCACAACAATTTAGTATTCATTTACCAAACACTATAGTCTCATTTTTCAATTTTAAAACTAAAATTTACCAAACACTAATTTACTTCATATTACAACTAATTTTTCTAAAAGTACAATTGTCAATAATTATTTTAAAAGCTATAGTAATTTTAAACTAAGCCTTAAGCTCTACTTGCTTTGTTCTCAAGCCATCTCAATGAAGCTCGCTCTAAAAACCTTACCTTCACTTTTACTACCTTCACTTTGTTGATTTTGGCCTCCCAAGTTCAATTCCTTGCCTTCTAGCTTCCCTTTCTCTCTTGTAGATAAAACAAACCTACCTGATCAACTTCTCTTTCTTATCCCTTTAAGCCACAAGTCAAATCACATACCACCAGCACACATACACACGTGCCTATTTGGTTTAGGAAAAGTAAAAAAGAATTACATAAGTGCTCAAATTGAGAGAATAATTCTACATTGGTTGTTCATTGAGAATGTCAGCACCTTCTGTAGATATAGATGGCTGCGAATAATTCATACATGGAATAAATACAAACATAAAGGAAAGAGATATTCAACGGTAAAAGCAAATAAGGTATGTACAATGGGTAAGACATGTACAATGAACTAGTCAAATGAGATACAGTTGTGAGGCTGTAAATGCTCGATATTGTGGTTGTAGATGTTCAATATTTGTTCGTGGAAATGTTTCTAATACTAATAGAGTACCATATTCTCTTTATTTATACTATGGTTTTTTCTTTATAAAGCTTTTTTTTTTAAATATCGATGGACTCCAAATTATTTTTAAAAGGTGTTGACGTGACAGACAATAAACGAAAAAAGTATTTCATACTCCTGTAGTACTTGAATTTTTTTTAATGCTGGTGAACTCCACATGACATGACACAATAAACAAAAAGAGTATTTCATACTCCTATAGTACATGATTATTTTTTTTTTAATGCTGGTGGACTTCACATCATTTTTTAAAGGATATTGACATGACAGACAATAAATGAAAAGTACTTAGAAAATTTTCCCTAATTTGACAAAAAGGTGGCAATAATCTGTCAAATACATGGACATATCAGGTAGCATCAGGTGAGACATCATCTTCAATATAAGAAAAATTCACTTGCTTCAAAATTTTGGCAGTGTTTTTTTTTTTTTACTAGAATACCAAAAAGACAATTAACTCCTTACACAATATCCATATGTCAACATCACTTTATTTTTGTCTTCCAAAAAAAATAGTATGAGCATTTATAGGACAAAAAACATCAAAATGTTCTCATCATAATGAAAAAAAATCCAAGATTTTGAGTCGAATCCAATGTAAAGTTAAGTAGATACATATTGAAATGAGCATTACAAGAACATAAATCTTTTAAAGAGTGCAAATCTACTTATGCACATCTTTAGACTCCCTTTGCTTTTATAACCCATTTTGTCTTCTTACTATTTTTCCATTTTTGAATAATACTAATGTGTATGAAATAACTTTGGAAAAAAATGCTTTTTAAATAAAATCAACTTTTCTATAAGCACCTTTAAAAAATTAAATTAATAATGTAAAGGATGTTTAATATAGCTTCTTGGATGATTTTAGATGATCAAAAGTGTTTTTTTTAATCTTAATAAATAAATAAAATCCTTAAAAAACTTAGATTAATTTAAAAGATATTTTTAAAAGACTTCTTGGGAGATAGATTATCCAAAAATGAATTTTAAGTATTTAACTGAAAATTTTCAAAATATGTAGCAAAAAAAAAAACATATTTGTAAATAAATATAATAACTAATAGTGCAACACACTTTTTTTATTTAAAGCATTTAAAAAAAATGTAAGATATAAAAAAAAATTATTAATATATTTTTTTAAAAAGTGCTTAAACTAAAAGGTCTCTAAACCGACCCATCATCTCAATGATATGTTTACAAATTACTGCCTTTTTTCGAGCATTATAGAAAGAGTTCAATATACGACGACACTAATTTATTTAAGAAAGTCCAAGTATCCACACAAAGGCAACGTTCCATCTTTTAAAAAGTCAGAAATAATTATTGATTTATTTAAAGTAAGCATTTACAAATTTATAATGATTTTAAAAAATTTACCATTTTTTTTTCACATCTTCATTTACAAATGGTAGATGCATCAAGCACGTGATTTTCAGATGATAATAGAGTTCATGTAGCATCTGAAGGAATTACGATTAGAGACAATCACAAGCGGACCTATATGTAAATTGGGGGCTATGACCCCCACAAAAACTATGAAATTATATAAAAACTCTAATATATATGTATAATTATTGTTTGACTTAAATTCCAAAATTGAGTCTTTGTTTGTTTGTTGGTAGATAAGCGTAGGCTCTCCCTTTGAGCGTGGATCACGTCTTGAGATCATTATTTTTCCTATATATATATATGTATATGTTGTTTTTTTTTAAAAGGACGTAACACACATACTTAAAAAAAAATCATTATTTTTATATTTAAAAAAAATAATTTAGATTTTTTATCTGGTAAATTTGCATTATAAACTCTATTTTCTTTAAAATTCAAAATCAATTCCTAAAATGTTTACTAATATAAAATAATAATCAATATTATATTTTTTGCTTTAGTTTATTTTTTAAGTTTGATTTTTTATATCAAATATAAATAAAAATATTTTTAAAATTTTAGTAAATGGTTAATATATATATTTTTTGATCAAGTAAATGGTTAAAATTTAAACTTTCACTTCTAGTTCTTGTATATTTATATAGAGAAATCAGTCTTATTTCTAATTGAATAAACTGATGACAATACATATCTTGCGTTTAAAATTATCTTTTTTTTTTAAAAAAAATGTTTAAAATTATCTTTATAAAAATTTGTGCTTTCCTAATCCTAACATAAATTTTTGAATCCACAAACTAAAGACAATTGTTGATGTTGCACCTATTTATTCTTGTCACCAATGACTTCCAGTTGATTAATTCTTTTTTATTATATTTAGAGAATATAATTTTGTCAGCCCCTCTAAAACTTATTCTCTGAGTCCGTCCCTAGAGACAATCTTATTATTGTCGGCATAATTGACAAACTTTCACCATCATGGAGATAGTTTCATAAAAATATGTGTCATAAGCAAAATAAATTCCTCTAGAGGTGCTAAGTACTCGCATTTATGTGGAGGATGAAGAGGCAAGGGGGAAAGATGCAATAATTCAAGAAGGAAATAAAAATCCCACCGAGGTAAATTTAATCTCTTTTAGTGATAATTTACCTAATGGTCATTAGTCATTTAAAGCCAAAGAAGAATTATTTGAAAAAGCATAATAAACCTCACTTTTCTAATAAGAAGAATCTAAACCAAGTAAATAAGAACCAAGTACATCTAGCACAACACTCAAGACCAGTTTGTTTTGTTTGTGGCAAAAGTAGACATGTGGCTCGATTTTTTAGATTCCAAAAACATGAACATGTATCTCATGCCAATGTTATTGAAGAGCCATTTGTGGCTATGATAACTTATATTCATATGGTTTAAAGTGTTGAAGAATGGTGGGCTGATTTTGGAGTCAATAGACATATTGTCTATTATGATAAAGATTGATTCAAAATTCATGCTCCTTTCATGGAGCCTAAAACAATAATGTTGGTGATTTCTATACTACTCAATATGAAAATTGGTGAGGTTGAATTAAAATTCACCTTTAGAAGCTAATTTGAGCATAGTTTAGTAGTTAAGACATCAATTACCATTTCAAAGGTCGATTATTTTATCCTTCGCCCTTGCCATTGTTGTACGAGAATGACTTTTTTGTCTTTTCACTTTTTGGTTAAAAAATTAATGTCTTACAAGTTTGAGCCACGTGGGAGGGAAGGTTGGTGTGTGGTGTTTTGTGGGCAAGTTGACACGAGTGGGTTTGGTGAAAAGAAGAGCATAAAGTGTAAAAAAAGAAAGCTAGTAAAGCAAAGAAGGAAACACAGAACCCATGGGAGAGAAAGAAAACAGAGGATGGAGGGCTGAAGGAGTTGAAGGAGGAGATCGAGGGTTTGAATCGTGGCTTTGAAGAACTTTGTTTTGGTAAGTTAATTTATGAAGAAATTTGGGAACTAAGGAACTTTTAATAGTGGGTTTGTATGGAGTTTCCATCTTTAAGCCTGAAGAATTATAAACGTTTGAAAGGTTACTTAGGAGTAGATAATAGCTAAGTAAGTTATTCTTTGGAAATCAGGAGGACAAATTGAAGGATTTTGGTGTTTAATTTCAGAAAATTTCATGGGTTTTAGTTTTGATGGAGGATTAGAAAGGTTTGTAGTTATAGTTCAGTTTTTTTTTTTTTTTTTTTTTTTTTGAGAGAGAGAGAGAGAGAGAGAGTAGAATGTAGGAAAAGCGGAATTTTATCTCTTGATTAATGGAAGAGGTATTTGTTTAAAATGGAAAAGAAAAATAATAATACAGAACAAGCAGACTGTGGGGCTTTTGGTGGATACGAAGAAGAAGAAGAAGAAGAAGAATTATTCGTGGAGCTGGGAATGAGAGAGAGAAAATGAGTTGTGGACTAAATTAAATATGGAAAAATTTTGGGTGCATGTAGGCTGTACCTATCTTTGTACAGCCCACTCCATTGGATATTCACAATTTGCCATTTTTTTAGTGGCAAACTATTTTTATTAATATTTCAGAATTTTTTTTTGTTTAGTGTTGGAGGTAGGAGCTGCACAAAGGTGGGTGCAGACTCATTAAATATCGGTAAGAAGTACAATATAATGAGTCACATCAAAGGAGAGAGATTTGATTTCAATTTGTAGTTAATGGGTGAGGTCGTTTTTGGTTTTTAATTTAAAAGGAAATATGTTGAATAATACATGTATAAGGGAAGTAAAGTGGAGTCGTGGAGAGGGGAGAGAGAATGGTTTTGGGTGAGGGTAGTTTATGGAGAAAAAATTATGTAATTAAAGGAAAATGACAAAATTGTACTCGTAGTCAGAAAGAGAAGGAATGGAATTGAGAAAATGGTTTTAGGTGTTATTATTATTTAAGTTGGTGATTAATGATGTGTATTCTCATTTCTCACCTTATAGTTTAATTAATATTTCAGATCAAGTAGGGATGTTTCGATTTACGATTCGAACGTGTCTCGGCAATAGTAGTGGTGGGTGGTTTATTTTATAAGATGTTTTCATCATTTAATTATTATTGAATTTCAAGAATTTTATAATTATGTATGATTTTAGAGAGATTGTTATGAATTTCTAGAAATTGCTATGAAATTCTAGTATTTTATGTTTTAAATTGAAATTGTTGTTTTAGAGGTATTTGAGATCTTTTATGATTATTTAAAAAATTAGAAAAGTTTTAACGTTTATGGAGAAATATATGACGTGTATGAAATGTGGTTTTAAAGAAAGTATGATTTTGAAAATGTTTTATGTTATTTGATAGAGTTGATGATCATTTGAGAATTTATAAATGTTTAATGCTATTTGAGAAATCTCTCAAATTTATGAAATGTTGTTATAGAGGAATAACATGATTTTAAGGAAGAATCTGAGAATTAAGAGTTTTATGTTAGAAGTGGTTTCCAAATCACTAGATCTGTGTACCCATGTTGATTACTCATATGCTATGTGAATTTGTTTTTGTAGCATACTAGAGAGAGAGGGGTCTTTGGGAAGCTTTGGGCCGTGTGTTAGAGTGATTAGCCCTTTGGAGATTGTTTTGCTTGCACGTATGACATAGATAAGCTTTGTTATGCGTCTAGAGATTACTTGATGCATAGTATGACAGAGATCGTTCTGTTGTGCGTATGAAGATTACTCTATGTCAGTATGACAGAGATTTAGGTACAGATTTGGTGACGAGTTTTACTAGCTTATGTTTACGTTTTCAAGAGCTCTAAATGCAGATTTCTCTATGTTTTTACTAACTTGTGTTATTGTTTCAAGAGCTATAATCTTTGTTGCGCTGTTTATGTTTTCAAGAGTTACAGATTTTACTGTGTTTTAATTATCTCGAGAGTTTTTAAATTGTTCATGATTTATATTATTTACAGAGATTGAATTTCTGTTCAATATGAGAATAATGTTCCTGAAATTAATTTACTTATGAACTTACCACTCACTGAGTTTTTTAGCTCATTCTTTCATCCTTATTTTTCCACCAGGTTACTCTTGAGTTTCTTCTAGAGTTAGCTAATCAAAATCTGCCACCAATCTTATTTATAATAAGATAGAGAGTAATCTTTGCTACGTTGCATATGAGATGTCTATAGACGAAGTTGTGTTATAAGATAAAAGAGACTTGGCAATAGATCTATCGCACATTCAGGGTCTATTGTTGTCATAGCTCGTCCTAGGGTTGATAGATAATCTGGGGCGGGGTGTGACAAACTTTAAAAAAAATAACCTCTAAAAAGGTTATAATTTTGAAAGATGTGCATGAGGTAGAATTTAATGTCGAGCTATTTTCTTAATAATGTTGGCTTTAAGCAAACTATTAAATTTGATCAATATGTGGTAACTAATTAAAAAAAGAATTTTTGGTGGGAAAGTGTAATTATTTAAACCTAAGACTATATATACCCTATGATTTATTAGACTTTATTATCATAGGGACCCATACTTTAATAAGTATTTAATAGGTCTCTGAAGAAGTGTCCATTATATACAACATGTATTTACTATTATATATCACATTCATTATCAGGAACCCATATTTTTAAGAAGTGTCTTAATAGGTCTGATATGAAGAAGTGTCTATTATATACAACATGTATTTACTATTATATACCACGTTTTATGGTGTTCAATAATTGTAATAGTTGTAATTATGTTACAAATTATAGATTTTTTACTAGTATTGATCACACAGGGGTTTCTATAAGTGTTTTATTCGTTTTTTAGTTATAATTTTCACAAGCATCCACACTAGAAACTGTTTTGAATTGGAATCACAAATTATGTATTTTCATCAATCACATAGATTTTTATTTGAATTAAACTAACAACACTCCCTTTTTGTAGCTTTTTTTTTTGGAATCACAAGTGTTTTAGTTGCAATTTTCTCTACATGATGCATTGCTTTTTGTTAGCCATTCTTTTCAGTAGAATAAACTCATAAATATCTAGCGGGGCATTTTCGTCTTAATGCAATTAGTAGAAATTAGTTAAAAACGGTTTTAGTTATATTTGCAAATTAAAACTTGTTTAGAAATTTTTCAAGTTTGGAGGGGGGGGGGGGGGGGGGGGGGTTTACATTTAGACATTCTTCTTGTTGCCCCTTGATGAATTTGCTTATACTAAATATCCAGTTTTTTAGTTGAATACTAGGAAGTTAAATAACAAATAGGAATACTTGACCAAGCACGAGGTCAGCCTGGCTAGGGGTGTACACAGGTTGGGTTGGGTTGAAGGATTTTTTGGGACCAACCTAAAAATTCGAGTTGGTCGGGTTGGCTACCCGAATGACCCGATCAAGGGTTGCAACTCAACCCAACCCAACCCTATATTTTCGGGTTGGGTTGGGTTGTCGGGTTGATTTTTTATTTTTTATTTTTAGAATTTTCTTAATTATTTAAAATAGTTTTTGCTCGAATTAATAACTAAAATCACATAAAATTCAAATACACACACACACACACACACACACACAAAAATTTTGGGTTGGGTCAGGACAACCCGAGCCTAATAAAGCCAACCCAAGAATCGACTCGAAATTTTGGTTCTCCAAAATTCTAACCCAACCCAAATCGAAAAAAAAACCTAACTCAACCCAAACCGTAACCCAACCTTTGGGTTGGGTAGTCCGGGTTGCTTGAGTTACCGGGTTATTTGTACACCCTTGAGCCTGGCAACCTAACAAGCCCTCATGGACGTATCAGCCGACACTGAATCTTGTGGAGCAGCCTAACTTGTCCAATTCATTCGCCCCTCGTGCGTTTCCATGGTCGGTGATATATTTAGGAAGAGCTGGGGTTCGATGGCGAATTCTGATTCCAATGTTGGCAATGGACTTGTTGGAAAGAATTCGAATGTATTTAGCGATTTGTTTAGTTCTGCCTTGGGATTGGGTCAGAGTAATACAAATGCTCCATTATTGAAGAATGTGGCTTCGACTTCGATGTCATTGAATAAGAATTCATTTTCGATGGGAAATACGATCGATTAGTTGCCAAAGACCAGTAGAGTAGTGGAAATTGGAGTTTTAAGAATCTTAGCAGTTATAATAACAGGCACAGTAATCAAAGTAATACCACCAATATCAGGGCTCCAAATCTCGGAGGTCCAAACGTGAGTTCAACCATCGAGAGTGGTAAGAGGAGCTCTAGTAAGAATCCCTTTGGTTCTTTAGTTGACTTGGGAATCTAAATTCAACAAGTAAGAGTCAAAAGATCAAGTGAGGACTCATTTGGGAATTTTCAGAATGCTTCAAACATAGTAAATGCAAGTTGTTTGAAGAAAGTTGTAAAAATTTCTATGTATTTAGCTTGAACCAATGGGAGAGCAATGTTAAGAAATTTTCTACAAACGAAGTATTTAGCTGGAACCCAATGGGAGAGTAATGTTACAAAAATTTCTAAAGACAAAGTATTTAGATTGTTGTTGATAGCATGTAAAACAGTACTATTTTTTGGCTTAGTTTTATGCTAGTTTTGCTATGATTGTGTGTGCTTTCATGTATTTTTATGTGTATTTTGTAGAAACCAAGCATTTGGAGTAAAATCAGAGAATTGTAAAGTATTTGACAAATTTGGAGCAATTTGAAGCTATATTTGAGGATTCAAGTGTTGAAGAGGAAGAACAAGGCAATTGGACCCCGAGGGTATAACATTGCAACGCCATCTGAGCAGCCATTCAACCTTGAAGACCCGAAGGCATAACGTTGCAACACTACTTACAGCGTTGCAACGCCAACCCAAATTGAAAATTTCATTTTTTATAAAATTCGAGGGATAGGGTTGCAACACTGCCCCTAGCGTTGCAATGTTGTCTCGACACTATATAAAGGAAATTTGTAATTCGTCCAAGGGGAGCCATTTTGAGAGACTAAAAACTCTAAAGTTGATTCAAGCTTCCTCTTGGGACCTAGCGGAGACATTTGGAGAGCTAAGAAGGAGACTCGGAGCTTGAGATCACAGGACATCACATTTGGAACGAGTGTTGGTACGTGACCTAAGTTTATTCTCTATTCCTTTCCTTTTCTTTTGGATTTAGGAGTTTTTGTGGATTGTTTACATGTTGTAATTCTGTGTTATGACACTTTAGATGGTTGTACTTGTGTAAGATTTGATTGATTTTTTGTTTATTTTATATATTGACATCTTTTATGCATCTCTTTCAATTGTCTTGACATTTGGTCGTAGTTTTGCATGTTTAACTAAATTTAGCTTGAGAAAGTAAGTTTAGTTATAGAACACTAGATGCATGACTAAGTTTAATCTATTGCATGAGAGTGGATAGATTAATTCTAGAAGCCTTAAGAGAATAACTTAATGTCATGTTTAGTAATAGAAATAAACTGAGAGGTTCATTTGTTGTTATGCATGAGTTCAATTGGGCTTAAGAGAGTCAATTGATTACATTAGAAATTCTTGGCGTAAGATTGTCAATATAAAATCAATTCATTAATCAATTCAAGTAGGGCTTAATTTAATCAACCATTCATGTTTCTCAAAATTGAACTTCAAACATGTAAATAGTAGTTTAGATTTTATTTTTCTTTGATTCTAAGGTTTTTTTTCTCTAAATAAAATTGGGTAAAAGTAGCTACGGTACTTAATTACATTTAAAGAAAACTAATCCCTGTGGAGACGATAACTCGATACTTATATCACTATATTAAAACTTGATAGCGTACACTTGGAGTTAATTGCGAGCACTTAAAAACACGCAACAGTTGTAGGTGAGATTTGACACTTTTTTTTTAATATAGGGTGAGATTTGACACTTATTATTTTTTTAATATAGGGTGATAAATGTTAGGTGATTTCCAACACAAGGATTTTGCAATTGCTATACCAGTTATTTGCTTCACTATTTGCATTCACTGAATTAAAGTTTTTCTAAATTTATTTAGAAGGTTCTTGCTAAGCAGGAAGTCTATTTTTTAATATTTTGACATTTTCAAAACTATTTTAAAGAAGATAAATCAAACATCGATTACTAATCATTAATCTCTTTTTGTAATGTAATTTTAAATTTTTGTTGGCCAACATTTCTTGATTTAGGAATTAGAGTTTGTTTTGATTTGAATTTTAAATTTGATATGATTACATTATTTCGGTTCAAGATATTTTCTTAGGGGACATTTTTGTTATTTGATAAATCCTATTTAAAAATTTGAAAAGATCATTTAGATTTGATATGATTAATTACTCTATAATTTCAATATTTCAGTTACAAAATTTGTTAGGGGGCATTTTTGTCATTTGATAACTGTTATTTAAAAATTCAAAAAAATCATTTGGCTATTTATTCAATAAAAAAGTCTAATACGCATTTAAATTTGGTTGTTCATGCCGTTACCTCAATTAACAATTGAGCATTAATCAATAATCAAGCCCAATTAAACCTAATATTGATTTTTTTTTTGAGTTCAACAACAACATTTCGCAGTGAGGGATTCGAATCTCTGACCTCTTGGTCGAGGGTACATGCCAATTACAGCTGAGCTGTGCTCACTTTGGCTCTAATTGAACGTAATTAATAAGTAAATGCTAAAATCGATAAATTTGAAAGCAATTAAATTATAACAAAAAAGTTATGCTTGTGATGAAATATTCAAATTAAACATTAAGAATATTAATAAAGGATCAATGTAACGACCCGAATTCCTACGACACTCTAAATGCGGGAGCACGACCTAGTTACCTCGCTCATGCCTGAAATTTCGGCAGCATGACGACGTAACTAGGAGAAACCAAAATTTTACAACAACCTGATAAGAATGAAAAACACTTCTATAACTCAGATAAAACGCTCAGCATCCAACAAACTACAACATATATGCTGAGCTTCAACATCAAACACAGGGTTCTAAGAAACTCTAGCCAAGTACACGATAACTAAAGAATATTTAGATTTTACAACCAACACACTACATCAAAGAACAAACTATAAAACTAAGAGTAAACAATTAAGGAAAGGAAACTAGGTGGAGTCTCCATAGTATCGTCAAGTCGTCGCCTGCATCATCCGCCCCGAGAATGTGCACAATCTGCAAAACAAACAAAGTAGCAAGGATGAGTATAAACATACTCAGTAAGTAGCCCACTTAAGGGTCCAACATTTAAAGAAGCCATACCAAGAAGAAAACTGTTCTTACTCACACTCGTGCTTAGATTTCAAATACTTTCTTCTGTTATTCTAAAGGTCCATTTAACCTTCCACAACATTCACTACTACCCGAACCTAACTTCGTGTCATACCTGCGAGTCCTGTAGCCTAGAACCCAAACTTGTGAAGGTCTATAACCCTCACACTCATCACAATAGCCACACAGGCAACCAGGGAACAAATCCCCTCAGCTAGCATACAGGCAATAGGGAAACGCATCCCCTATGCTCAACACGGTGGGGAATCACCCCTAAGCTAGCTCCCAGGCAATAGGGAAACGCATCCCCTATGCTCAACACATCACAATAGCCACACAGGCAACCAGGGAACAAATCCCCTCCGCTAGCATACAGGCAATAGGGAAACGTATCCTCTATGCTCAACACATCACAATAGCCAGACAGGCAACCAGGGAACCAATCCCCTCAGCTAGCATACAGGCAATAGGGAAACGCATCCCCTATGCTCAACACGGTGGGGAATCACCCCTAAGCTAGCTCCCAGGCAATAAGGAACGCATTCCTTATGCTCATCACATCACATACGTTCTAGGCTTACAAACGCGCACGAAACAACAGAATTAAAGTAGGTAGTACCAATCTAACGACCTTTGTACTTTCACAACAGTTTTGGATCCTTTCAGGTCAATCCACCTTACCACATTCGTCCATCATGCCCAAGTCACAAACACAAGCTGGCCCGAAGGTTTCAAACACTTTTGATGGGGAACCACCCCCTAATTCACATAAACAAAGGGGAAAAGCAACCCTTAAGCCTTTCCAACTCCTATAACGTCTTACGCCTCATACGTATTTATAGGCGAGACAAAAATCCTAACGGACCAATCCGAAAGGCTACCTTCTTCTTAGGCCAGTACCATGGAAACCCATTTCTCTTCCTTTTAGGAAATCTTTAGTGGCATATGACCCAGGCCCACAACTGAATAAACAACCTCAATCTCATCATAATGACTTTTCGCCATAGATCACAAGCACGAGTCTCAAGTAAGTTCTTATATCCTAGTTCAACGGCACTTCTAAACAAACCTTTACTTAATTCGAAACCCATAGGTGTGCTAGTGGCATAAAGCCTTCAACCGTTTAACTCAGAAATCGGCCCCTAACCAGTCTCAAACAAGTTAAACACAACTCGTTATTCCAAAAACTCCAAACACAAGGATTACGAGACCATTTAGTCCTTTATCTCAGCGTTCGAGGTTCTATAGCCACTCTGGATTCCATCCCAAGCCACATATCACAACAATCCAAATATGCGTGCTCATAACATCTAAACTAACTTATAAGAAACCACGATCATAGTCAACTATGCATTCCAGAGGGTTAATCTATAACCAAATCCCTTACTAATTCACAAGGCCAAGTCCTTAGGAGCACCCCCCTAGGAATCATGACTTATACCAAGTCACTCAACTAAATTGACAACTTTCTTTAAATTCTTGGGTGTAGGTATAATAAGGCAAAATCTCATTTCCAAACTATTTACCAAGCGACACATCCACGACCAACATGGTCACACCCATACTTCATACTTGAAATAATTACACCCACGGCCACTTAACATACACCAATTCCAACAACTACTCTCTTAAAGTGCTACTCATGCTAAATCATAAGCCATTCGAAAACGTTAAGCCCCTAATTTCCATTATAACCATATAAAAGACCATTTACAACTCAAGCAACACCTACACCAACCCACAAATCACTACATATTTCATAAATATGGTTTTCAAGCATGCTTTCACAATTTCCACATTATCAAACAAATATCAATTTAAATGGAAACTTAAAGGGGCTAATATCCAAATAACTACTTACCTAAATAACTTCAAGATTCAAAGTAGCCTAAACTCAAATGCTCAATCTTGAATCGCCAACAAAGTCCTACACATTATGGTTAAATTTTAAAATACCACAACAACCCCTAAACTCCAAGAAAAGGTTCTAAATCATAGCTATCTAAAACCCAACAAATGCTTAGTCTTAAATGTGTTGGAAAAATCGATACCCATGAAAACTTACCTCAAACAGTGACCAAAAGGTGCTGGACAGCAGCTTAAACGATCCAAATTCGCCTAATTCGACCTTCAATCACATTGGGTATTCTAGATTAAAATCCAAAACATTATGGGTTAGTTTCAATTTACTAAATTAGCCCTTCAATTCTATCTTACAACCCAAAAATTACTTCGAATCGTCATTAAAACACTTACCCACTCCAACCGAACCTATACACGGCTTGATCGAACACCAAGCTTGCTGGAAAACGACCCCAAAACACCACCCCTGCTGCTGTCTGTACAGAAAACCGAGAGAGAGAGGGAGCTGGCGGCTCGAGCTACAGCAGTGACACACACAGATGAGTTGGACGCGAGAGATACCAGCTGCGGCGGAGCTGAGCGTGCGGTGGAACGAGCGGCTGGAGCTTCGTTCGGCGACTGGGCGTGCGGCGGCGGTTCGTGGCTGGTGCTAACGGTGAGCTGCAATGGAACCGGAGGTGCAGTCTTCTGCTTGCGGCGGGAGAGAGAGAGAGAGAGAGAGAGAGTTCGGTGAGGGAGAGACCTTCGTGAGATAGAAATTGAGTGTGAGGGAGAGAGTATCGGGAGGAAGAAGAAGAGAATGAAGAAGAAGAGAAAAAAAAAATAGTGGATAAGGATGGGCTTTCTTCTCTTTTATTTATTTAATTTTTTTTTAAACAACTTTCCAATTTCCAAAAATGCCCCTTGACCAATCATTGCTTTCCAAATTTGCCCTTTTTATACCATTAAATTTCAAACTAACCCCAAAATCAATATACTTATTTAAGAAATTAATCCAACTTGATTTCCAAAATTTCAAAATTAATGCTTCTAAATAAACCGGTCGTTACAATCAACAAGTTCGATTTATATGCTCTATTATTCTTTAAATTTTTGGCATGTTCGTTAATGTCGTATAAATAGTAAATATGTGGAAGTGATGAGTAGTCTTGAATTAATTCCTAGTTTAGAAAATGATTTTCAGAAATGTAAAATATGGAGCAAACCTAAAATTAAAAAATGACCTTATAAAAGTGCTGAAAGAAATACTAAATTATTAGAGTTAATTCATATAAACTTGTGTGAATTTCAAGGAATTTTACTAGAGGAGAAGATAGATATTTTATCACTTTTATCGATGATTTTACAAAATATACTCAAGTTTATTTATTGAAAAATAAAATTGATGCTTTTGAAAATTTTTAAAAATTTATCCTTGAAGTTAAAAATTAATTCGTTAGAAAAGTTAAAAGAATTAGAAGTGTTAAAGGTCGATGATATGAAGCATTTAAATTTAATTCATATGTTGAACAACTGAGAATAATTCATGAGACCACTCCCATCATATTCACCTGCTTCTAATGGAGTAGCGGAGCGGAAAAATCGAACCTTAATTAGTTGGACTAATGCTATGCTATTAGAATCAGGTGCATCTTTTAATCTTTGGGATCGATTAAGCGGTTTTAAACTATTTGTCATGTGTTAATTAGAGTGCCTTATAAAAAGTCAAAGATTACACATTTTGAATTGTGGTAAGGGTTGTATAAGCTAAATTAGGGATATTTAAGGATTTGACAATACATAGCTTTTGTAAGACTAACAGATCCAAAAAGACATAAATTAGGGTCTAAAGCTACCACTTATATATTCTTCTTGGATGTGCAGTTAATGGGAGGTCAAAGTTGTCAACAAACTTCTACTGAGTTTGGTTATTCTAATCGTAGTGATAATAATGAAAATAGTTTTCAAGTTGAATTAAAGAGGCTAAGTAAAAGAACTAGAATTATAAAGGATTTTGGTCCTAGTTTTATATTTATAATGTTCAAGAAACACCAATTTCTTTGCATGAAGGTTTATAATCTACAAATATAATTTTCTAAAAAAATAATGAAATGTAATAACTAATTTCTAACAAAACTTTAAAATTAGTTGATTTACCATCAAGTTGTAAGATTATAGAATGCAAATGGTTCTTGAAAAAAAATTGAAACTGATCAATGGCAATATAGACAAGTATAAAGCTAAATTTGTCCCGAAAGGCAAACAAAAGAAAATTTTAGATTTTTTTGATACCCAAAAAGGTTATAAGGCGCTTAAATTTGGTTCCCTGTTTGTCAAAGCCTGGACAAATTAGACTTTTGCCTCCATGTAGATTAATGGGGAAGTTTCTAGTTAGTTTTTCTTTTGTCTTCAGTAGCATAGCTTTGGTTCCAACAAAAACAAAATCTATTATTATATAGCCTTTTATAAATGCAAAACTCACAAATACATTTTGGTTGAAATGAAAATGAAGGGTACTTTCAACCACACGTTCGCTCACTAGCGTATATATTAATAGATACCAAGAGAATTACAGGTTGTTTAGAGACTTCATTAATTTATCTCCTCTTTGGCAACATCAACCACCACAAATTCTTCATTCGACCGAATTGTCGTCGAAGCCTCATCCTTTGATCCAGTCATTTGTTGCTCACAAGGTGTTATCTTATCACAGTCCGATTTAACTGAAAGCTGATCTTTGCTTTTGCCCCACAAAACCAGGTACAAGCCAGTGATTATGACCACTGCTCCAATAATCCTGCAAAAGAGTTGAAACCTTTAATTAGCTTGAGCTGTTGAAATACGCAGGTTGTTGAAACATGTTTAATTTGTTCTTACCTGCCCAAGAACATTATCTCAGACAAGATGAAGGAGCTCATGATTGCGACAAGAATCATGCTCAGAGGACTGAATGCAGTCACAAAAACAGGTCCTTTTGTTTGCATCACCACTCCTTGAATATAATAAGTTACTCCTGAACATATTATTCCCTGCAACAAAACACTTCTGCTGTTGGAAGAAAAATAAATAAATAATGGACCAAAGTTGTGTTTACTTATTAGGAATGAGATCGAGGGAAATTAAATAAGAATCGTTGTTCTTCCTTCTCATTGTTAGCATTTATTGTAAGAAGGATTCCTGATTTTTGTAGGTTCTACATCAAATGAGAAATTAGTTTTCTAATTATGGGAGAAGAGATAGATAAGTAGGAAAGAATCTCACTCTATTTCTTATAAATACTATTTTTTTAATTGTGATGGTTATTACATTACCAAAAGTGAAAAGGTGATTTTAGCTAATTTGAAACACCTAAAAGTACTTCAAAGTGCTTACAAAGAAAATGTTTCACTTAAAAGTATTCTTCGACAGGTCATTTCAAACTTCCTCTTACTTTTACTTTTGGTCGGGAACAAAAATCAGACATTCATAACACCTTTTTCATTATTGGCTGTCGAGATAGTTTGAAAGAACACAAAAACAGAAACTTTTGTATTTCAACTCCACTAACTTTACTTCTCATTTCCATGACATCAATTGCACTTAAGGCATGTTTGAGAGTGATTTTGAAATGGGTAAAATCACTTGTCATGTTCAAAATTACTTCAAAACATGCATTTAATCATTCAAATCAACTTAATATTTGATTTTATACTTTTAAAGGTAATTTTCATATCATAAAAATTAATTTTGAATTATTAAAAGCATGTTCTAAAATGATTTTAAATATGACAAAACTTGTTTTAACCATTTCAAGAATACTCGGAAACATGCCCTTAGAAATGCAGGTACTTACACTATAAACAACAGCCAGAAGCTGACTGTCAAAGTGCAAAGCCCAAGCAGCAGGGTTCCCCCTCTCCATGATCAAAGCCACCCCAGAGCCTCCAATGGTGCCCACGAAGCATATCAATGCCGTAAGCGACAGCTCCGCCGGATACGCTTTCAATGTAATCGCCTAACGCCATCGACATCAAGTTAGCTTCGTCTTTAACTCTAATTTCCATAAAGCAAAAGAGAAGCCATTTTTAAAGAGATAGATTATTTACCTGAAGAGTGATGAAAGCTGACCAGCAAATGCAGCCAGTTGCAATCATGAGTGAGCCCTTGAGTGGGCTTTGGTGATTTGCAGCACCACCTGAAGAAGCAGAGGGCTGGTTGGCTTTTGTCCATGGCAGATTCAACATTGGCCCTCTTATGAAGGTCATAATCATGGCTCCTCCTACTGTCACTATGGTTCCTAGAATTTTTGCTTGGCTTTTCCTTTTCAAAATATTCACTTTCTCAAGCCTGCCATATAAATATTTATATAATGTTTCATTGAAGCTCTTGAAATGGTGAAGGGCACAAGTTGAAATGGAAGTCACATTCTTGTATTACACAGATTATATGCAATTTTTATGTAGCATGGAAAAATTAAATATATATAATATGGTTGAGGTTTAAGAAAAGGTTGCTTGTTATGCATGATTTCTTCTTTCCAGTGAAAATGTGTTTAATTTCTATCCAATTTAAGCCTAGTTTAATGACATTAATTAAAAAATTTCTTTAAGGGTTGAAGGCTTGAACCTCACCCCTCATAATTGTAATACACTCTATTTTCAAAAAGAAAAAATTGTTGGATTTTTCTTTTTGTTGGGTTGAAAGGTAGGAATAAAGAGATTAGCACTTGATGGAATATATCTTTTAGTATTGAATAATAGTCTTTTTTATAAAATAGATCTTTTAGTATTGAATAATAATCTTTTTTATAAAAGTAATTGTTTTCTTTTTTGTCTTTTTTGGAATATATTCTCACAAATGATTTTTTTCTTTTTAAAAAGATATTCAGTTATATATTTGTGAAAGGGGATTTTAATATACATAATAAAATTGACTGTATCATGTAATCCAATCATAATTTTCAAAAAAAGTTTCAACCATGTTAAAACCTCTAAACTTTCATAACTATTCATTTCCTAAACTTTTAAATATTTTATTTTAATTTCTAAACTTCTAAAAATTTTGTTTTAATCCTTCAATTTTTCATAAAAGTTTTTTTTTTAGTCCTTACCGTTAATTTTTTCATTAACTATTTCACATAAATTCGAATCTAAACAAAATACATGTATATTTTAAGCTTTTATTAAATTTTATACAAAAAGTTAACCACAATGACCCAAAGTAGTACTTTATACAAATCTTGGGAGACCAAAACAAAAGGGTTTAAAAGCTTTCATTCACAAAACACAATACCAACACAAGACTTAAAACCTTTCAGAAAAATGTTCAAAACAGTTTTCTTAGGAACAATTGAAACGTCAGCTTAGATGAATGAAAGTTTGATATTTGAAAGTACCTGCAAGCCCAAGCCATGAGAAAAGAAAAAGCTGGTAGAATATTGCACATGGCAGCTGTAAAGGTTGCTGTTGTGAGCTTCATACCAGTAAAGTACAAGTTCTGGTCGATCACCGGCCTGCCATTCACAAACCCATTTTCGAATGTTCAAGAATATGAATAAAAGATTAAATTTTACATCAGCGGTAGTTTTATCTGGTATCAAGTAAGAATATCCTTTGTTAAATTCCTTGTAATATAGTTTTCTAGTCAATTAATATTTTATCTCTTCTTTAGGCTTTGTACTAATTTCCAAATCCTTGAATTGGAGAGAGCATTAAGAATGTAAATAAATGGTCAACTTAATTGTAAACTATTAATTTAAACTTTTAAGTTTAGTAGTAGTTTAATATTAATATAATGGTCAGCCTTCTTACTCTAATAAACCCAACATCACAATCTTCCAGAACAATGAAAATGTCATCTTCGTCCTCGCCTTCCTGCATGCAAAACTAAAATTCAATCTTCTATAGAGAGAGTAAGAGAGAGAAAAAAATTATTTAATGTTGTTGCCTTTTCATAACCATTAAATACATCTTCAAAATATCAAAAAAATTATTGAATGTTGTTGCCTTTTCATAACCATTAAATACATCTTCAAAATATCAATTCGAATATAACCCAATAAGTAAGACATCTATTACTTTTTTTTAGTTGAGAAGTTAGTTAACAAAAAGTTTATATATCATTAAATTATTAATTTATTAACTTATTTGGACACTTGTAAATACCACTCAAATATTTCACTTTTGACACAAACCCCAACCCACTATTAGCAAAACTCAGCTCACCCATCCAAATATATTAAAAAATATGATTTTTTTTTTTGTAAAGATACTTAATCGAGAATTTCTAATACATCTAAAGGGTAAAATAAAAAAGTTTAAGAGATAAAAATGAAATCGAGAATTACCTAAACAAACAAAAACTTTTTTGTATATTTAGTCGAGAAAACGAAAAATCAGACAATATTTATCCAACAATACAAAACTACGAGTCACGTCGTTACAACATAGAGACAACGATGAAAGGACCTGTCAAAGATAATGGCAAAAGGAGCAATGACGAGAGTAGCAACAGCATGACGATAAGCCACAAAAACATGTTGGCTCATCCCCTTGTCCAAAGCCGACTTTGCAAGAATCGCCATTCCAGCATAACCAAACTGCACAAAAATAACTACCACATATGGCTTTGCCAATCCAAAAAACCTCACAAAACCCTCCATTTGAAAACCCTCTTTTTTTTTCTTTTTTTTGTTCTCTCTCTCTTGTGTTCTTTAGCTTTAGCTAATTGACCTCACTGTGAACAATCCCATGGAGGGCCTCATATTAATGGGGATTTATAGGTGTTTTTTCATGGCGGAATAATTAAAGCAAAGTCGAGGGACTCCACTAAGCCCAAAGAGAGAAGAGGAGAAGAGAAATCGTTGAAGGATCATAAAAAATTAATACACACAATTAGAAGAGAAGATGGTTTCCACATGTGTAAAGTGAAGTGCCACTAATTTGCCCTCTTTCATTTTTGTGCTGACGAAGAAAGGATATTGTGAGTGCTTAGAAGTGCAACAAGAAGAGGGTTATATTATATTTTATAAAATGTTGTGTTAATGTACAAATATCTAAATTTGGGATATGGTAATTGGTGTTTGTACTAAATAGAGAATAATAGTGAATAGTAAAAAGTGATGTGGGTTTTGGGAAATGGTTCTTTTTTATTATTATTATTATTATTATTCCATGTGTTTTTGTTATTTGGTTTGTAGGTTCTTAAACTTTCAATTTTGTGTCTAATAAGGTTTCTAAATTTTAAAAGTGTAATAAGTTTCTAACTTTTCAAATTTTGTATATGATATATTAGATTAAATGGGGTTCCATCTCAAAACCAATTGACAATGAGAGGAGTAGCTCATGTATTTTATAAATTATGAAGTCTCTCTTCATCTTTTCGATGTGGGATTCTCAACATGCCCCCTCAAGATGGTGCCTCTTTGGGTTCACCATTCTTGAGTCGGATCTCAATTTTTGGACCGAATACCCGTTTGGACTTCATGGGCTCTGGTATCATATAATTGATTAAATGGGGTTCCATCTTCTGTGAATTTTAAAGGAAAAAAATGTGGTACTCATAGATCTATTAGATACAAAATTGAAAGTTTAAAGACCTATTAAACATTTTCTTGAAGTTTTTAAAGACTTTATAGACTTAACTTGAAAGCTAAGGGTGTGTTTAGTTGGTGATCAAAAAACAAAAATTTGAAAACAAGAGATTCAATGAAAAACAGAGTTGTATTTCATGTCTTCGTTTTCAAATACGTGTTTGGTAGTAGATTTAGAAACTAGATTCTAATTTAAACAATTGTTCAAAATATGTTTGATAATATATTTATAAAGCATAAAAATAGTTCTACTTTTACCAACTTAGTATTAGGTTGAATATTAACTATTATTACTTAATTTATGAATATGTTTTATGTTATAAATTTTGTATAATTATTATTGCACAATATCATATAATTTATAATAAATTATTTTATACATATTTTAAATTAACAAAAATGAAATGAGTTTATAACATGAAGTACTATATTTATCAAAGTTTTTTTTTAATATTTTTGTATGTATTCTGCATTTTAAAATTTCAAATTCAAAATCTGGATACAATGTAAACATAAAAATGTTCTTTTCAAAATCTTTACTATTTGAATCATAGAATCTAAAAATAGTTTTAAAAAATAAATCTGCTTGCATACCAACAACTGCAACACCATTTTCTATCTTTAAGCACTTGGAAAAAAGAGATAATGAAGTGAAAAGGACATAGAAAAGGGAAGTTCAAATGCACTTCTTGATTGAGTTTCGAGGACGAAATTCTCAAAAGGAAGTAATAATTTGTAAGCCCCAATTGTGGTCTTTTAGTATTTAAATATATATGACATATTGGTTATTTGATTTTAAAATGTTTTTGAAAGAAGAGAAAGTTTGGAATAAATTAGAAGAAAAAGGAAATTTAAAATGTGGGGTATTTTTTTTGTTAAAAAAGTGAGAGAGAGAGAGAGAGAGAGAGAGAGAGAGAGAGAGAGAGAGAGAGAATTTGTATTGTTTTGGTGCAATTTGGAAAACAAAAAGAGAATCAAAGAAAAAAAAAGAAAATGAGAGAATTGGGAGGAGGCACGTGGATAAGTTTCTTTGGGAAGCTTTTGTTGTTAAAAAAAGAATAAAAATACAAGAAATAATGGGTGGCTTCAACAAGCCACGTGCATGCATATTCCATAGATATGGCAAGCCACATTTTGTTAACAAAAAAAAATATGTGGCTTGCCAAAAAAAAAAAAAAGAAAAGAGAAGGAAGTATGGGCCTTAGGGGAGAAAAGAGAAAGAAAGGGAAAGGAAAGAAAAAAAAAAAAAGCAAAAAGAAGGAGAAAAAAAGAAGAGAGGAAGGAATATGGAAAGAGATAAAAAGAGAGATATTGGTGGAATGAACGTCAGAGGTGGATTGAGTGGTCGCCCAAAGTCATCGAAAAATGGTGGGCAACACCAAAAATAGAGAGAGGAAGTTTATAGGCAAGATTTCAAATTGGTAAGCCAATTTTTCTATAAGAGTTGAAGAATTAAGAAAAATATTGAAGTTTTGGACACTTTTTAATGTGGGTCCTTTATTCCTTCTTATTCTAAAGTTTCCATGGATTTTCTTGATAAAGTATTTACACAAGAATAGTTTGGAAGGAGAAGAAGAAGTTGAGGTCAAAAACATAAATTGGTAAAGTTATTATTTTTAAGTTTCTTTTTAGCAATGGAATTAGTATGAACATTTTGAAAGTAAGAATGAGGGAAATTTAAGTGACCGACCTAAAAATTAGAGCCATTTTTCAATTTAACTTGACTTTTTAAAATAAGGTTTTCTAACATTTTTTAAACATCTTTAAATATTTTTCTTCTCTTTCTACCTCTCGCTTTCTTTCGATTTCCCTCTCCCTTTGCTATCTATCTTCTCTCTCTCACCTCCCTCTCAACTCCACTACTTTTTTTCTTCCCACTCTCCCACTGCTGGATATTAGATAAACATGAGGTTCCATCACAAAACCAATTGACAATGAGACGAGTAGCCCATGTATCTTATAAATTATGAGATATCTCTTCATTTTTTCGATGTGGGATCTTCAACATGCCCCCTCAAGATATGCCTCTTTGGGTTCACCATTCTTGGGTTGGAATATCTCTTTTTTTTACCGAATACCCGTGTAGGCTTCATGGGCTCTAATACCATTCTAGATAAATATGGGATTTTTCATGTCAAAACCAATTGACCTCTTTGAGGGGGTATGGTTGATTATCCTACATCGAAAAGATGAAGAGAGACCTCACAATTTATAAGATACATGGGTTGCTCTTCTCATTGCCAATTGGTTTTGAGATGAAACCTCATGTTTATCTTATACTGAATAACCTTCTTATGAGACGACCATCAGATCGCTGGTGACTCTCTTACTGCCGAAGAGACGACACCTTCAAGACTTAAATTTTTTTAGATCTGAAATTTTTTTCAGATTTGAGAAATTTCACTTCTAGATTTAAAATTTTTTTAGATCTATAAATTTTTGCATATCTGAAAATTTTGGAAAATTTCATATTTGAAACTCTTTCATATTCGAAAAATTTCACAATTGAAGCATACAGGGTGGGATCCGCCATTGTTTATCAATGAAGAAGAAAGGAAAAGAATAAGTCAGACAGAGAGCAAGAGAAAAAAAAGAGCCCGAGCAAGAGCTAGAGGAAAAATAGAGATCAGCCTGAGAAACCAGAGTGAGAGCGAGAGTAAAAATATATTTAAAAAACCTTTGCTAACGCCAACAAATAGAGAGCCAAGTGAAAGAGCGAGAGAAGCCAGAGCGAGAGCGAGTGTGAAAATATATTTTAAAAAAATATTTGCTGACATCAACAAAATATGTTAGAACCCTTCTTTTGAAAAATCGGGTCAAATAGAAAACGCCACATTTTTTTAGGTCATCCGTGCGAAAATCCCAAAGAATGGGCTTTGCAGGTTTTAATTTCTCTAAGTCAAGATGAGTGCTTTTGTGGATAGAAAAAGGAAGAATAAGGTGAATAATGAAATTGGAGAGATAATGAAATTGATTTTTTTTTTTTTTTTTGAGGAAGAAATTGATTTCATATGATGAATATTAGCTTGGACCTTGGAATTTATGAGCATTATGTTTTAATTGGTAAGTGAGGAATTGCTCTTATTATGTTCAAATTAATTCCAATAGTGTTGTGACTTGAAATTCTTGTCAATAGTGTTGTGAGTGGTTATTTTTACTATAAAATTTGCGAAGCTTGAAATCAATTTTCAAATTAATTTTGATTTGTGTTTCTACTTATAGTTGTTTTGAGAATTATAGAGATTTCAAGGAATTGATTTACTATTGAATGTGAAGAATAAAGTTTTTGTTAGCCACCTATTGTTTCAAAAAGTGTAATTTAGTTTTTACAAGTTTGACAATAGATTCTATAGTTTAGTAGGGATCTATTGTCGGAATGCCACGTCCCAGGTTAGTTAGGGTGATCTAGGGCAAGGTGTGACAATAGGCCTAAAAGACTAAACTTAAAATTTAACCTTTTTTTTTATTTAAAATATTTTAGTTTGAATGTTATTTATAAAGTTTTAATTTGGTTCTTATGATTTTGTTAAATTTCTCAAAATATCCTTTAGAGTTACCCAATATTGATAGTTTTCTTACGCGTCATGTTTTCTTTAGATGGATAACATATTTCTTTTTTAAGTGATAAAAAATGAAGAAGAAATTTGTCGGGTAAAAAAGCTTGTAACATTTAGTCAATGAAAGAGATTTTACCAAAACATGGGGATTAAAAATTTCAAAATTACATGAACCAAATCAAAATCAAGCACAAATCCTAAAGGTTAAAATGGTAATTTAATCATTTTTTTAATACATGTATTTTAAGTTAAATTAAAATTTTAGTCTCTATAATTTGGATAAAGTTAGAATTTAGTATCTATAGTTTTACAAAGTATAATTTCGTCCCCATGGATTGAATACGTAATCGTTAGCGGCTTAATTTTAACAGTAGAAACTATTTATGAGATTTTATCAAACCATAGAAACAAAATTCTTACTTCTAAAACTATAGTGACTAAATTTTAACTTTCTCTAACTATAGAGACCAAATTTGTAATTTAATCTATATTTTAATTAGAATACTACATTGCAACTACAAATGTTGGGTTCAAGCCTATGGTCTCTTAAAGAAAGTAGAGATGTATATCTTAAGTTTAACTACCGAGTTATGCTCAAGTTAGCTTTTCTTAATACATATATTTCAAATGTTTTGTGACACAAAAGTTTAGTTGATGTGATGTAGCAAATCTACTAAACAATTTTTTGTTGAATTGGCCAAATGTGACTAACGGTAAAGAAATGTTTTGTGACACAAAAGTTTAGTTGATGTGATGTAGCAAATCTACTAAACAATTTTTTGTTGAATTGGCCTAATGTGACTAACGGTTAAGAAAAAAACTAATGGGATGTCACTTCAACATTTTATTAATGATGCTAATGACAAATACAGAAGAAAAGCACACAAATGATAATTTACAGAGGTTTGTCAAAATGAGCATAGCTCAGTAGTAATTGGCATGTACCCTCTGTCAAAACGTCAAAAGTTCGAATCTCCCACCTCAAATGTTGTTGAACTCAAAAAAAAAAGTTTATAGACGTCTTAAAACTTTCTTTTTTTTTTTTTTATCTTTTACTATTCGCCTTATTTTAACTCTGTTGAATCACAAATTGCGACGTCATTATTTTAAATTGATGACAAAGTTGCATATTATTAATTTTTGGACCAATTATAAATTAACATATGTCCCAAAATTAAATTAAATGAGATTAAATTGAAAAAAAATTAAATAATGACACGTGTCTATGTTATGGTCATTTAAATTTAATCCAATCAGATTAGCTATGCCATAATTAGTCTAATCAAAATTTTTCATGTATGCATGATGACACAAGTTAATCCAATCAAACTACGTCATGTGTATTTGATGACATAAATTGGCCTAATTAGATTGCACCATGTAGCAGCAAGATCACAGTCAGACATGCCCAAGCCCATTTGACCTCCTATAAATAGAAGAGGTCACCCCTCATTTAGGGACATGGAAAATTCAAAGAGGACTACCAACAGACTAGAGACTTTGAAGACCAAAGATACTCTAAAAATCAAAAGACTTCAAGACTTTGATTGATCTTCAAGATCAACAAGCCGGTGGCCGATCATCCAAGAAGATCAACAAGTTAGAGGCCTGTTGGGATTTTTGCCCTAAAGCCTCGTAATTAATCATTTATTTAATAAATAATAATAATTTTGATTATTTTATTTACAATATAATATTATCCATTATATGAAAAATTCAAAGTTATTAGTGTAATCTTGAACAGTATGCGATTGACATACGGGAGGATCATGTTCAAGAAATAGCCTAAAGGGTCATAGTATATGAATAGGTTGGGTGCATTATCATGGTAACACTATTGATATGCCTCACTTTGTAATAGTTACAAATGATTTGATCCAAATCATTCATGTAGAGACATGTGAGTGGGGGTATATTATATAATGAGGGGAGTAGATTACATGAGGTTCCATCTCAAAACCGGTAATGAGAGGAGTAGCCCATGTATCTTATAAATTGTGAGGTATCTCTACATTTTTCCAATGTGGGATCCTCAACATGCCCCCTCAAGATGGTGCCACTTTGGGTTCACCATTCTTGGACCGAATCCCAATTTTAATTTTTTGGACCGAATACCCATTTGGGTTTAATAGGCTCTAATACCATATCAAGATTACATGAGGTTCCATCTCATAGCCAATTGGTTTTGAGATGGAACCCCATGTAATCTAATAGACCCACCCTCTCATGCCCTGAGAGAGACTTAGTTTATGGTTAGATCATAAAAAATTGTTCATTAGAGGATCAGTAGTACTTAAGGTGCAAGATGTAATTACAGGGGTAAAACGAACTTTTGACCCAGCTGTAATTACTAACAACTTGTGAAGGATCGGCTTGCATGTAGTGATTATATCCATAGACACAACTTGTCCTACAATACATAAGAGTGCAACTTTAAGCCTATAGTGGAGTGATCTATAGTTAATGAACGAAAATTAATTAATGAAAGAGTTTAATTAATTGATTTTGTATCATTAGAGCTTATAATCTGTAGGTCCATAAGGTCTCCTTGCTAGCTCATATAAACAAATAGGGGTCAATTTCGTTGAGAGAAATTTTGAAATGATGAAATTAAAATTTAATATATTTGATATATTAAATGAGGAAAAACATATTTATTGTGTATGATGCATTAAATATTCAAGAAATTATTAATGTATTAAGATACATTAAAGAAAAGATATTTATTTAATTTGAATTAGATTCAAATAAGGAAATAGATGTCGTAGGAGAATTTGGAAATGTTTGAATATGATTTAAATTGGTTAGATAAATATATTTTAATATATTAGATATTAAAATATATTATTTAATTATTTTCCCTAGGCCACTATAAATAGGGCCCTAAGAGTGAGTCATTTGTGTTCATTTCAAATAAGAGAAAGAAACTCTAGAGAATTCTCCCTCATTCTCTCATTCTATTTTCTAGAAAGTTCCCACAAACCTCTATGGTCCTTTGTTCGAGTCATAACAAGAAAGACTTTGTGGAAGTCTTGGAATTCAATCTCATTGGAGTTGGAGTACAAAGAGAAAAAGACCTGCCAGAAATATCTTCATAGTTACCCCAAGTAAGTTTGCTTAATCTTATTTTTTTTAGTTTAATTTTAAATAAAAATCAAAGACGATCCAATGATTCCGCTGTGGAGTTAAATGTTCATTCCTTTAAGGCCGATCATCTAAGAAAATCAACAAACCAGAGACCAATCATCTAAGAATATCAACAAGCCATAGGCCGATCATTCAAGAAGATTAACAAGCCGGAGACCGATCATCCAAGAAGATCAACAAGCCATAGGTCGATCATCCAAGAAGATTAACAAATGGGAGACCGATCATCTAAGAAAATCAACAAGCCAGAGACCGGTCATCCAAGAAGATCAACAAACTAGCAGGCCGATCCAAAATCAACAAGCAACAGGCCGATCAAAGAAAATCAAAAGCTCAAAGCTTACATACTTGAGAGAAAGAATCAGAGGATAAATTTTAGAGATTGTACTCTACCTACATAAATTAATACAAATTCACGTTCATGTACATGAATTAAATTTCTTTGTTGAAATCTCGTGTGAACAAATTGGCATGCCTAGTGAGACGATCTCTTCCCTCATCTCTTTCTCAAGATTCAAACTTTTCCAAAAAAAAGTCATGATATTAAAAAAAATTCTCTTTAGTCGCATCAAATCCTCAACTACTCAAACTTTCAATCTTTCAAAGGATGAGTATGGTCTCGACAAAAGAAGAAAACCAATACTTAACTTCTATCTTCACTCGACCTTCAGCTTTCCAAAGGCTAAGCGTTTATACATCGAAGAAAAATACACATTCAGCATCTACTTTTAATCGTCTCAAAGCAACAAGCAGTCAACATAAAAGAAAGATGAAGACCTTAGGGGAAAAACTATTCGATGTAATAAATGAGGACAAAAATATTCATATTATGAAAAGGAAATTTTTTGTTCTCATAAATGCAAAAGGTTTCTTGAAAGTGAAGCAAAATCTCATCATTTTAATCAATCCTACAAACAAAGAATATGATCACAACAATGATGAAGATAAGGACATTTAAATCTAAAGCTCTTTCTCGCAAGAACCTAAACTGCATGATGCTCCTTGCTCACATGAGCTTAAAAGGTGAGCAAAAAAAAAAAGTATGAACTGCATTATGACATGATCCCTTTCATCCAAAAGGTACGTAGGCAACTTTAAAAAAAATAAGTTCTGTCTCTCAAAAAAAAATTGAGTAGACTCCAAATTCTGCTCCAAATTCAAATAAAAAAATATTGTTGGGTAGAATTTGAATCTTACTCTAGAAAAATTGTATTTAAATTCAAATAAAAGTTGGTTGCCAAAAAAAATTCAAAATTTGGACCAAAAAAATCATATTTTGATTAAATGACATAAAAAGTATGTCAAATAAAAAGAAATCAAAATAATGAAACAAATTCATATTTTGATTAAATTGACACATCAAATAGAGTCAAAATTAGGAACAAACATCTTAAATTTTGACTCCAGTTTTTTTTTATCGAGATTCACACACACATACGTGTGCATAAATCTTGAAAAATGGGCATTTGTTGAATGAAAAATTTTGGCCAATCACAAATTGCCACCTCATTATTTTAAATTGATGACAAAGTTGCATATTATTAATTTTTGGTCCAATTATAAATTAACATATGTTCCAAAATTAAATTAAATGAGATTAAATTGAAAAAAATTAAAAAATGACACGTGTCTATCTTATGGCCATTTGAATTTAATTCAATCAGATTGGTTATGTCAGAATTAGTCCAATCAAAATTTGTCATGTTTGCATGATGACACAAGTTAATCCAATCAAACTACGTCATGTATATTTGATGACATAAATTGGCCCAATCAGATTGCACCATGTGACAGCAAGTTCATCACAATCAAACAGGCCCAAGCCCATCTGACCTCCTATAAATAGAGGACGTCACCCCTCATTCAGGGACATGGAGAATTTAAGAGGACTACTAAAAAGACTGGAGACTCTGAAGATCAAAAGATTCAAGATTTCAATTGATCTTTAAGATCAACAAGTGATAGGGTGAACTTTGGGTGAAGAAAATTAAATAAATACGTTCAACCCCAATGCAAGTGCACAATGTCGATGCAAGTAATAAAACAGGAGTATTCCTGAGTATCAATCCCACAAGAAACGATGTAACAAAAATATTGCAGAGAAAAATGTTAGGAGAATTGCAACTTGGAAACTAAAAATTGCAAAAACAAGGTTGGGAGGGTTTGTTTGGTAAAAACAAAATAATTGCATAATCTAATTGTAAGTTAAAGTGATAAAAACGTTAAGTAAGGAAAACAAAGATTGCATAACTAAATTGCAGAACAGAAAATTGCAAAATTGAATAGCAAAACAAAACAGACTTAATAAAAAAATGGTAATTTGAACAAAAATTGACCCTAGCAGAATGTTAACCAACTGATGAAAATTGCAAGAGAAATTCCGTAGAGAAAGGAGGGGCTCAAATATGTCATTGCCCTAAATTGTAATTACAACCCAAAATTACAATACCAACCTATTCTACATTCAATTGTAAACCGATACTACTACTCCTATTCACCTTGTAATTAGGTTTTAGAAAACTAAGTGAGTGACCCATATGTCTATAGTCCCTCTATCTTAGGTAATTTTGGCTCAATAATTTCTTAGGTTTTGGAGTCTTTGATCCCTATGTCTCGACTAAAGAATTGGCTTATATCTAAGCTCTTGTCTCCATCAAGTGCGAAATCTGTTTATCACTAACCTCGTCGGTATTAGATCTAAGCTCGAGTTGCTATCCTAGTTGATCAATCTATGATATGAACGAAATTTTGTTCAACACAAGCAAACAATTGAGATGTAGTCTTGGGTTTTTGTTGGAATTTTGGCTACAATTACTTTTTAGGGAATTCACATCCTTGAACCCCCTAAGAAGCTTAGCTCATAATTAATTCAAAACAAAACCTTGAATTAAATTTCATGCCAAAAAAAGTTAACTAATAATCTATTTGAAACCAAGAGAAATAGAAAGATAGAAATTTGTTGTTGTATTACTGAAATTGAACAAAAGAAAAAACAACAATTAACAAATCTTCCTTCAACACCAAGCCCCTGGACAAACCCACGAAGAAAACTTCCAAAAAAAATACCCATCAATTGTTTCATCAATCTAAACTCAATTCAAAAGCTTAATACAGTAGATAAGGAACAAAAAACATGAAAAATTGATAGACGACCTTTCGAATGTCCTATCAAGATTAAATTTATAAAAGTCAGACCTCTAAGTATTTTGCAATAATAGTGGCCATGGTCATCCACAGGGATTGGGTTTCTTAAATTCAATTAAGTACCACGGCTAATTATGCCTAATTTTATTTAGAGAAAACTAACTTTAATTTGGTTTTTTTAGATGAGTTTTAAAACCTATCCTATTATGTACAAAGTTGGAGTCCAATTTTAGAGAGACATTCGTTAATTACAATTCATGAAGCACAACTATGAAAGTGACTAAAGAATTTTGAAGCATGCAACAGTTCTAAGCCAAGAATTACTAAAATATCTAATTGACTCTCTCGAGCTCAATTGAACTCATGCAAGACGTAAATCAACCTTTCGGTCTATTTCTACAACTAGACATGACATTATGAAATTCTTTTAATAACTTCTAGTATTAACCTATTCATTCTCATGCAATAGATAAATCCTAGTTATGCATCTAAGTCCTTAGTTAAATTTACTTTTTCAAGCTAAATTTAACTCAACATACAAAGCTATGGCCGAGAGCTTAGAATATTAAATTAGGATGCATAAAAAACGTTACAAGCACATTCAATAAATCAAACATAGTTTTATACAATCATGCAATTAACTAAGATTCTATAATACTCAAATATAGTCCACTCAATTATAAAAATTAAGACACAAAGTAAAGGGAAAAAAGAAAAAACTGGACGACGCTTGCCAACACTCGTTCCCGAATTGATGTCCCGCTATCTCGAGCCTTAAGTCTCCTCCTTAGCTCTCCAATGTGCTCTCTAGACCTCTCAAACAATGCTTCTATTGAAATTAAGGTTTAGGTCTCTCTAAAACGGCTCCCCTTGCTCGAAATACAAACTTTCCTTTTATAATATCGAGACAGCGTTCTTCAAATTTTGTAAAAAGGAAAAATATTTATTTGGATGGCGTTGCAACGCTGTAAGTAGCATTGCAACGCTATGTCTTTTGGTTTCCAATGTTGAACGGTTGTTGTTGTAGCGTTGCAACACTATGCTCTCGGACTCTAAAGCTTTATTCTACCTCTTCAACACTTGGATACTCAATTATAACCTTAATTTGCTCCGAATTCATGCAAATACTTCTCAAAACTCCAGTTTTGCTCCAATTGCTCGGTTTCTACAAAATATGCATAAAAATACATGAAAGTACACACAATCATAGCGAAACTAACATAAAAAATAAGCCTATAAATAGCACACTTATGCATGCTATCAAAAATTACAATCCAAAGAACTATAGAACAGGAATCGAATTCAAACTACACTAAGAACGAACTGAAATAAAGAAAACTTGAACAAAATCCATTGTTTCCCTTAGATTTCAATCAGTTCAATCCCAACTATTTCTAGGACAGAATGAATCATTTCCAACCAAATTTTCGTTTGGATTAGATTGGAAAAACTAAGGAAAAACATAACTAAAAAAACTACAACAACTCTTGGAAAACATAGAGGAGAAACTGGAAGAAAAACATAGAAATTTTGGGAAGAAAACCCATGGCTTCAACTCCAAGAAAATCCCTTTGAAAAAATGCCCCTCTTTCTCTCTTTTTGTAGGCCTTCATTAGGGATGAATATTGCCCAGAAATCGTGCTCAAGAACCTCCAAATTGTGCAGCAAATACAGATTTTCCTTATTAGTTCTGTGAAGATTCTTTCCTTTTTTTATTTTTTTTTCTGCAGCTCCAGAATTGTAACCTCATCTTGTAATTTTGATTCTGCAATTTCCTCAATTCCTATATAAAAGAACCTTTTCTTAGTTTATCTTTCTCTTTTCCTCATTCTTTCTTTCACATGCACTTCTCACAAGTTATTAATGTTTTTCAAACATTTTACCAAATTTCTCCTATGATTTCTAAAGCAAAGCAAGCATATTTTAAGCTTATGAGCATTAAATAAGCCTTAATTCTAAGGCTTATCAACAAGTCAGAGGTCGATCATCCAAGAAGATCAACAAGCTAGAGGCTGATCATCCAAGCATATCAACAAGCCATAGGCCGATCATCTAAGAAGATCAGCAAGTCGTAAGTCGATCATCCAAGAATATCAACAAGCCAAAGGCCGAAGATCAACAAGTTAGAGGCCGATCATCCAAGAAGATCAACAAATCGTAGGTCGATCATCCAAGAAGATCAACAAGCTAGCAGACCGATCCAAAATCAAGAAGCAGCAGGCCAATCAAAGAAAATCAAAAGCCCAAAGCTTACATACTCGAAAGAAAGAATCAGAGGATAAACTTTAGAGATTGTACTATACTCACATAATTAATACAAATTCACGTTCATGTACACAAATTAAATTTCTTTATTGAAATCTCGTGTGAACAAACTCATTATTAAGTAATAATTTATTTACACAATAATGGATTATTAGCTTACCTGATATTAATTGACAATAAAACATAATAGTAATCACTTATTTAATTAACTTTGATATTAGTTTACTATTATAACACAGTCACTTATTAATTAACATAGATATCATATTAATATTTTATTAACTAACGTAGATATTAGCCAAAGTGAGCATAGCTCAACGGTAATTGACATGTACCATCGACCAAGAGGTCAGAGGTTCAAATTTTCCTATCCCAAAATGTTGTTAAACTAAAAAAAAGAAAAAAAAAAACCTCTTGGTCGAGGGTACATGCTTTAAGTTAGTTGAGCTAGCTTATGTTGGCTGTGTAGATATTAGTTGTCAATAATTATAATCATCGTTCTAATTTTATAATAATTTTTATGGTTACTTTTTTTTTATAAATATTTTATTTAAAACCACATATTTCAAATTTTTTTTTTTTAGTTCAACAATATTTTGAGAATGGATGAATTCGAACCTCTAACTTCTTGATCGAAGGTACATATCAATTATCATTGAACTATGCTCACTTTGACTTATATTTCTAGTTGTACATAGCATATAGTTTAACAAAAGTTTGAAAGTAACATTATCCATATGTGACCATGACTTTATTTTTGTCTTTAAAAACAAGTATGAGCGTTTATGGGACAAAAACTATCATATTGTTCTCATCATAATTGAAAAAATCCAATTGAGTCAAATCCAATTGAAAGTAGAAATAGAATTCAATGAGCATCAAATCCAATCGAAAGTAGAAACAGAATTCAATGAGCATTAAAAAAATATGCCTTTTTTACAACTAAAAAAAAACCTTTTATAGAGTGCAAATCTACGTATATACACATCATTGGTCTCCCTTTCCCTTTTGTAGAGTGCAAAACTTATGCCGACCCCTTTTTAGCTTTTTCTTATTAATTTTAGTGTCAGAAAAACTCGAAATTCTTCCAATTAATTATACGTTTGCAGATTATAATATTTACCTTTTTCCAAGCATTATATAGAGAGAATAATTTAATATATGAAACTCTTTAATTTATTGAACAAAGTCGATTCTCAGCATAAAGGCAACATTTTAAACTTTTAAAAAAAGTTGGAAACAATCGTTGAATTATTTAAAGTAATTTACAAATTTATTGTAATTTAAACAAATTTACCATTCTAGTTTTCTTTTAACTACTTGTCCATTTATTTTTATTTTTTTTTAGTTCACTTGTTCATTTAATTATTATTTTATTTTATCTTCAAACAAATCTAATCATAAACTCCAAATATTAAAAAAAAAAAAAAAAAAAACCAATCATGAATTTGTTTCTACAAAGTATCTCTTTTTTTTCCACCATTTTATATAAAAGAAAAATTATATACATACATACATAGTTGGAATAGTATAATCAAAATTTGTATCATAATCATTTCAAATTTTTATTTTTTTTAAATCTTTTCTAGGGGGGGGAGGGAAACAATTGATTGAACCAAAGAAAAATGGCTTTATCCTCTGCAATCATCCAAGAGCTAGAGCCACTTTTAACCCAAAATATTGAATGTGAAACCCCATGGATTTATTTCTTTATATTTTGAAAAAATGAAACCCCATGTTCTGTAAAGAAACATCTCGTCTTTGATTAAATATGGCCTTACTTTATCCTAGATTTTGACACTCCCTCGTACATTGTAAATGAACTTTTATTTCTAGCATCAAAAGTGGGGATTTAGTGCATAAACCTGTGGCTCAAGATTAGTGAGAGACAGAATATTTTTAATTATTATTTATATTCTTTGTTCCCAAATGCTATCCATCTCACAAATCACAATTAGGCCACAAGTGAAAAATCGACCACTTTTACAAGTAAATCCAATTCTATTACGACACTTAATGCTATAATTATTATTATATTAATCCTAAAACAATGTCTTTCATGTCCCATGGTTTTCTCACAGAACTTGAGCAATTACAATATAGTTTTTCAATAGATGGTTTCCATGTCACAAAATATCATAAAATATATTGGGAAGAGAAAGTCAATTTGTGGCCATTGGAGACAAAGTAGTGTTGTTTATCTACTCAGAACTTGCCTTTGTTAGTATATGGATCCAGGTAAGATTTTCAGATAGGCCAAGTTGTGTATTCAAATACAAGTTTTTCTTTTCTTTTACTTGGTGCACACAAGGGAAGGATGACTCCATGAAATAAACACTTTTCTTTCCTTTGGTTTCTTTGTATTATATTTAAAGTTTATATCTCATATTGATTCTTCAACTTTCAAGATTTTTGTTTTTTTTTATTTATTTTAGTCTCTTAACTTTCAAAATGTTTATTTTAGTTCTTAATCTTTTAAAGCAGCCTATTTTAGTCTTGAAACTTTTAAAAAGTAATTATTTTGGTCATTTCTATTATTTTTCCACCTAATGCATGTTACCTTAATGCTCACTATAGTCAACTTATGTGGATTCAATATTTACTCATGTTAACACAATAATATATACTTGAAGCTATGCTATCAATTTGTTAAAAGCTAAAAAAATAAATATAATAACCAAAATAATTAGTTTTTAAAAAAAATTAAGAATTAAAATCGATAGTTTGAGAATTTAAGTGTTAAAATGGAATAAGAATAAAATGATCATTTGAAAAATTTATAAATAGCTAAAATGACAAATCTTAAAAGTTTAGAGACCTGCATAAAATTAAAACCTATATCAAATAAGAGTTCGACTACTATATTTTTTTGTTACATGTTAGTCTTTGTATTTTTGTGGTTATTTTATTTTAGTTCCTATACTTTGAAAGTGTCCAAATCTAGTCTTTGTACTTTTAATTAATCATATATGCGATCCTAAAAAATCAAGAGCTCTTTCTCCTCTTATCTCCTAAACGTTAATTGTAAATTAATATTTTTATGATTGAGTTGTTGTTTAATAGGCCAAAAGTGATGACAGTGAAAGTTGTCCATGGTGGAGATGGAGGAGCTGGAGTAGAGTTGGACGGCGTTTTGTAAAACTCATTGGTATTCGAGCCATCAATTTTTGTAATATCGTAGTAGACGTAAGAAGAAAAGTAGGAGAAAATGATTAGGTGAACCACATTTGATAAGATGATTTGAAGTAGTGTGTGACACAAAGCAATGACACTTAAGCATAAAGGTCATTGTTGAACAATAATCAACTATTTCAGAAAGAAAAAATGTTAAATCCTTTTATATATATATCACAAAATTAGATGCAACATAGTACTATCATTCTCACCAAATTACACTTGACCCTTTTGTAAAAACAGCTCAAATGTTAGTTACAAATTTGACAATATATTATGGTTATTATACCAATTCAATCAACAATTAAACACATGATGAAACATAGTTTAATTAGTTTCAAATTTCACCTTGCTATCATAGCCATTCAAATTCAATTCAAAAAATTTAAGTCTCATTTGATAACTATTTTATTTTTAAAAATCGTGCTTTTTTCTCACCATTTCTCTAAAATAATTTTCATATTTCTTAAAAAAACATTTGAATTCTCACGCATATTCAAAACTATAAAAAACTACTTTTTTTTTTTTAGTTTTCAAAACTTAGCTTTATTTTTTAAAACATATGTAAAAAGTATATAACAAAACAAAGAAACTCATAGGTGGAACTAGAGGTAACAATTTAGTCCATGAAAACCACTTTTAGTCCCTAAACTTTCATGGAGGTAACAATTTAGTCCATGAACTTTGATTTGTAACAATTTAGTCTCTGAACTTTCAATTCTGTAACAATTTAGTCATTGAACTTTAGTATGTAACGATTTAGTTCATGTACTTTCAAAGTTTATGAAACGTTGTTTCAAAGAGAATATGATTTTAGAATGATTTGAGAAACTATGAGTTTTATGTTGGAAGTAGTTTTCAAACCACTAGATCTTAGTATTCACATGTGATTTTTCGTATGCTATATGTGAATGTGTTTCTATCGTATTCAGCTAGAGAGAGATCTTTAGAACCTACTCTAGCACACACATAGACTTTGGATTGTGTGTTAGGGTACTTAGTCTTTTGGGGCCAACTCTGCACATGCATATGACCATATTGTTATATTAGGTATGGATTGTATTGTATGTTTAGTATGACACGAGGTTTGCTCTGCTAGGTATAGAATATATTCTATGCTTAGTATGATTAGAGAGATTGTTTTGTGGTGTATATTGAGATCACTCTACGTTAGTATGACTAGATTTGGAATACAAGTTTGATGTTGTGTTTGGCATCACAATTGTGATTTTAAAGGCTTTGATAGATGTTCCTATTAGTTCTAACTATCGTGAGTACTCTAAACTTTTATTTACATTATTTTTAAGAAAGGAAAATTTGGGAGAACATAAAATTTAGGACAAAAATAAGTTAGAGATGGACAAAAATTTTAGAGAGAATTAATATTTTGTAAGAAAGTGAGAAAAATTTTAGAGAGAGAAAAAAGAGTTAGAGTAAGAGAAAAATTTAGAGAGAAAATAAGTTAGAAAAGATACCCAAATTTTAGAGAAAAATGTTAAGAGAGTGACAACAAAAAAAAAATTTAAGAAAAAAGTAGAGTGAAACAAATTTTATAGAGAGAACAGTTGGAGACATGAGACACAAAATTTTAGGATAAAAGAAAGTTAGAAATAGATGGAAAGATAAAAGAACAAAAACTATAGAGAAAAGATAAAAGAACAAAAACTATAGAGAGACAAAACTTTAAAAATAAAATAAATTTAGAAATAAAAAAATGGATACAAAAATTTACAGAGAAGAACAAGTTTTCAAATTTCTTTGTAAAATGTTAACACAAAAAATTTAAAGAGAAATAAGAGAGTGAAACAAAAATTTTGGAGAAAAAAATTAGAAACAAAAATTAGATGAGAGATCAGGGACAAAAATTTTAAAGAGAAAATTTTAGAAAGAAGGAGAAAATTTTAAAGAGAAAAAAATACTATATGGAAAGAAAAGGTTTTAGATTAAAAAAAAAATTAAAAAGAGGATAAAAAACTTTTAGAGAGAAAAAAAGTAAGAGAGATAAAAAAAAAATTAGCAAATGAGGGACAAAATTTGGGAGGGAAAAGTTTTTATTTTTCCAAGCATATGTATCTTTCTTAATTTTTAACACAACCTTAGTAATGAACCTACTTTTATTCTGATTTATGAATCAGTACATATGTTTTTCACCGATTCAATATTCATCACAATGCACGGACAAACATTTCATCATAACTTTGTTCATCCATTACTTTTCAACCTTCATACTAAAAAACTTATGTCTCACCATCTATATAAACAATTTATCCCAATTTTACATAATTTTGTTAGGAAGGTAGGGTTCCTTAAACATCCTAAGTGCACGTAATGACGAATCTGTTGAATGAGAAATTTTGATCAATCATACATTGTCACGTCATTATTCTAAATTAATGACAAAATTACAAATAATTAAATTTGGGACAAATTATAAATTGACACGTGTTCCAAATTTAGTTTGAAAACAAAAATTGGCAAATTCTAGAATTAAAAGGTCACATGTCTTCATTATAATCATTTGACCAAATAATTAAATTTAATTTGGTCAAATTGGGTCAAACTTAAACAAAACTCAAATCCAAATAGTTAGGTCCAAAACTAATAAAGCCTAAGTCCAATGGTTGGGCCTAAAGGCCATTAATTAAAGCCCAAGCCCACATGACCATGGAAAGCTCTATAAATAGAAGAGCTATCCTCCATTTGAGGGGTTCAAAAATTAAATTCTTTAGAAAACTCAAGAAAATTCTCAAATCAAAGAAGGTCAAAAGACCTTAGGTATGGTGTTGGACACTTCTTGAAGACCAAAGACTCTTCAAGATCGACTTGAAGATTTCAAGATTCTAAAGATCAATTGGAGCTTCAACCTCAAGAACAAGTTGCAAAGCCCTAAAGATAAATCCACATTCGAGAATAAGTTGCAAAATCCTTGAGACAAATCTACATCGAGAACAAGCTACAAAGTCCTCAAGATAAATCTACATTCGAGAACAAGCTCCAAAGCCCTCGAGACATTTGTACATTTGAGAAAAAGAATCAGAGGATAAACACATTAGAGATTGTGCACTCCCACACAGAATCAATACAAATACAAGTTCTTTATACATATTAAACCTCTATTTTGAAATCGCATGTGAACAGTATCCATTTAAGTTCAAAAGGAAATAATTTCCTATCTGATTATGTTTTGCAATTACAATAAACAGAGCAAAAGGACAAAGTGTTTCAAATATTATTGTAATATATCTTTCTCAACATATATTTTCACACAGACAACTCTATGTTTCATTATCAATAAGAGTTTCAATGTCAACTACAAAAGTTCTTATCAAATCACTAAAAGATCTAAAATTGCCTTCCAAATACCAAAAAAAAAAAAAAAAAAAAAAAAAAAAAAAATTGTTGGTTTATAAAAAAAATTCTTCTTTAATCCATGTTCAATTTATTAAATATTTATTTAATTTTTTTTTTTTATAAATTTGAGGTATGTAATTCTTATGAAATATATTTATATATTTATTTATTTATTTATAAAAAATTATCCATGAAATAATGAGAGCTATCTTATTATTGCATGCCACTTATTTATTAATTTTAGTTTACAACTTTTATTTCAATTACATCATATGTATTTTAATTTTATTCATCCATTTGTTCTTTTTCATTTTTATCTCTTTCATTACTTTTAAATTTCATGTCAAATATTTACAATTTAAACTCAATGAAAAGTATATTCATTCAAAATTTATATTTCATTATAAAAAAATATGTTCCAAAGATTTTCAACTACGTTCAATGCATTTCATATTCATTGTAAATTAACATATATATATAGCCACTATTTCATTCATTACTTTTTAATTTTATGTCAAATATTTATTATCTAAGCTCAATAAAAAAAATATATTTATTCAAAATTTAAATTTCACCATAACAAATTTTCTATTAACTAATATATATGTGTCTGATCGGGAGTTTGAGATCTGCATGTGAAAACCTTTGTGTGACTGAAGTTTTTTTTTTAGCCTTTGATTCGTGCGGCAGTGTCGTTTTTTAGTGTTGTTGCAAATTGTATTGACAACTACTATTTGTTGGAATGAAGATTTATTTTTTCGTTGTTTTTCTCAAACTACCAAGTTATAATACTTTGAAGTCAAATAGCTTTTGTTGAGCTATTTGAAGGTCGATTTGTAGTGCAAGTGCGAGAGGGTCGTCATTTTTGTATTGAAAGTGCAAACAAAGTTCCACATTGGCTAGATAAGAAGAAGATCATTGGTATATAAATCAAAGGACAACCATCTTCATTAGTATGAGGAGGCCTTTTCGGTAAAACAAAAACAAAGTCAGCTAGTCTTGAGTTTAGGATAAACCAGTATATTTGCCGTAGTTGTCTTTTCTTCCCTATCTCTTTATTATTTGTCGTGTATTTATTAACTTTTCTGGCTTAAATTTGTGAATGGAAGATTTTAGTATTGGAGAAGAATCTCCCAACGTTTTCAAAATTTGGGTCTCGAGACTTTCTTGATAAGGTTTTGTGACATAAAGATTGGAAAACTTGCTTCAGGAGCTGCCTTCAGCTTCTGAATTTCTCTATTTTGGTAAAAGGAAGGCCTAGGTACAGGTTTTTCTTGGTCGAAGAATATTAATCTTAAGATTTTTTTTTATTACTTTTGCCTCCATGTAGATTAATGGGGAACTTTCTAGTTTTTTTTTTAATCTCTAGTAGCATAGCTTTGGTTCCAACAAAAACAATTACTATATATTATTATATTGCCTTCCACAAGTGCTCATAAAATATATTAACAGATACCAGGATAATTATAGTGTTGTTTAGAATTCATCAATTTCTGTCTCCTCTTTGGGCAACATCAACCACCACGAATTCTTCCTTTGATTGAACCGTCATCGAAGCCTCACCCTTTGATCCAGTCATTTGTTGCTCACAAGGTCTTATCTTATCACAGTCCGGTTTAACTGAAAGTTGATCTTTGCTTTTGCCCCACAAAACCAGGTACAAGCCAGTGATTATGACCACTGCTCCAATAATCCTGCAAAAGAGTTGAAAGCTTTAATTAGCTTGAGCTGGTTGAAACATGCAATTGCTGTTGAAACATGTTTGTTTTGTTCTTACCTGCCCAAGAACATTATCTCAGACAAGATGAAGGAGCTCATGATTGCAACAAGAATCATGCTCAGAGGATTGAATGCACTGAAAAAAACAGGTCCTTTTGCTTGCATCACCACTCCTTGAATATAATAAGTTACTCCTGTACATATTACTCCCTGCAACAAAACATTACTCTGTTAGGGAAAAAAAAAAAATTCAGCAGCAACTACCAAAGTTGCTTTTACTAATTATCAGGAATGATATCAAGGGAAGAAGAATCGTTCCTCTTAGTTCTCATTGTTGGCACTTATAGCTCGTAAGAAAGGATTCCTTGTCGAAAAAGATTTTTTTTTTTTTTTTTTTTTTTTTTTTTGGGACAAGATTCCTATAACTAAGAAATCTCATTCTAATTCTTAAATTTATCTATCTTGTCATTTTACTGTTTATATTTATAATCTCTATTTTTGTCATGGTTATTAGATTTACTTAAGTGTAGTTAGCTAATTTAAAATATTTTTCAAAAAGAAATAAAAGTAGTTTTTTAAGAAAATATTTTACTTAAAAACATATTTATAAAAGTCATTTCAAACTCACTCTACCTAAGAAATTTACAAAAAATTATAACATATCATTTTTCATTCCACTTTCAAAGCAGCTGGATAATTTTTATTTCAACTCCATTAACTTTTTCTTCTCATTTCCATAACATCAACTGCACTTAGAAACATAAAATACTTACAGCATAAACAATAGCCAGAAGCTGACTGTCAAAGTGTAAAGACCAAGCAGTAGGGTTTCCCCTTTCCATGATCAAAGCCACCCCAGAGTCTCCAATGGTGCCCACCAAGCATATCAACGCCGTAAGCGACAGCTCCGCTGGGTACGATTTCAATGTAATCGCCTAATTCCCATCGGCATCAAGTTAGCTTCGTCTGCAACTCTAATTTCCACAAAGCAAAAGAGAAGCCATTTTAAGATAGATTATTTACCTGAAGAGTGATGAAAGCTGACCAGCAAATGCAGCCAGTTGCTATCATGAGGGAGCCCTTAAGTGGGCTTTGGTGATTTGCAGAACCACCTGAAGAAGCAGAGTGCTGGTTGGATTTTGTCCATGGCAGATTCAACATTGGCCCTGTTATGAAGGTCATAATCATGGCTCCTCCTACTGTCACAATGGTTCCTAGGATTTTTGCTTGGCTTCCCCTTTTCAAAATATTCACTTTCTCAAGCCTGCCATATAATAACATTTATATATGTTTCATTGAAGCTCTTGAAATGGTGAAGATGACGCTGAAATGGAAGTCATTGTGCAATTTTTATGTAGTTTGGAAAACTTAAATACAATATGGTTGAGATTGTAAAGAAAGTTTCATTCTCATGCATGCATCACTAATTTCTTCCTTTTATATTTAATTTCTATTGTTCTGATCGTAGTTTAATGATTAAAGTATCATAAACAATCATTACAAGTTGAGGGTTTCACCTTGATCATATAATTATAATATTCTATTTTCAAAATGAAAAAAGTGTTTGATTTTTCTTTTTGTTGGTGGGTTGAAAGGTAAGACTAAAGAGATTAGTACTTGATGGAACTTTAGAATCAACTACTAGGATTGCTTGGTTCTGTATCTTTTAGTATTTGAATAAGGAAAAAACTTTAGGTGCTGCCTGGGCAGCACCCAAGTATGGTAATGCCTACTTTCTTACCATTGGATTTGAAATTTTATTTTATTTATTTTATTTATATATTTTTTTTTAGAAAAGTGTGTGGCTTAGATGTGGGCTGCACATACTTTGGGTGCTGCCCAGGCAGCACCCAAGTCTTGCTCTTAAATACTGTTAAGTTTTTCAAAAGTAATCGTGCTTTTAATAAATATATTCTCAAAAATCACTACTTTTCTTTTTAAAAAGATATTCATTTAAAAGCTAAGATTTGTGAAAGGAAAATTTAATATATATAATAAAATTGACTGTATCACGTAATTCAATCATAATGTTCAAAAAAAAAAAAAAGTTTCAATCCTATTATAATCTATATAAACTTTCATACTTTGTATATTTGGCTTCTAAACTTATAATATTCTATTATACTTTCTTTTTTTTTTTTTTTTTTAAGAATTATGGGGCCTACTTCCTACGTATTTAGATTTGGCTTCTAAAACTTATAATATTCTATTATAGTTTTCTAAATTTTTTTTTTTTAGAATTATAGTTTCTAATTAAGACCTCATTTGATAACCATTTGGTTTTTAGTTTTTTTTATTTTTGAAAATTATGCTAATTTTCTCATCATTTCTTTACAATGAGTTTCATCTTAATTCTCTAACGCAAACATTTGAATTCTTAGCCAAATTCTAAAAACAAAAACAAGTTTTTGAAAACTATTTTTTAGTTTTCAAAACTTGGCTTGGTTTTTAAGACATATGTAAAAATAGATAACAAAATAAGGAAACTCACATAGGTAGAAGTAGTATTTATAAGCTTAATTTTCAAAAACCAAAAATCAAAAACTAAATGATTATCAAATGGGATCTTAAAATTTTATTTATTATATAAAAAGTTAACGACAGTGACCCAAAATAGTACTTTACACTAGAGATGTTCATTTAACCCGCGAGGCCAGGGCCCCGCGGGGACCTCCCCGAACTGGGCGGGGAATCCCCGATTACACGGGGAATGGGGGAGGGAGCGGGGAGATTTTTTTTCCCATTGGCTAAACGGGGACGGGGACAGGGAATATATTCCCCGTCCCCGTCCCGACCCCGCCCCGATTAGTAATATATATATTAATTATTACCTATAAATAGAAATTTTTTTAAAATATATATATAGTATGAATTAATTTAAGACTATTTCGTTATAAAAAAAAATTAAAGACTATGTTGTAATATTGAAATTTAAATTTTTAGAAATTAAGTTGTTTCGACATTATAGTATTTTTACTTATGGTATATTATTGTTTTTATTAATAAATTTTATAACATTTTCTTTAAATAGAATTATATTGAAAATTATTCATTTAGAAATAATTTTTATTATGGTCGAGAATAAATTTAAAAAAATTAAAATTAAAAAAAAAAAAAAGAAAACAAAAAAATGGGAAAAAATTTCCCTCGGGAAATTCCCGCCCCGATCCCAGCGAAATTAAATGGAGAATTTCACGGAGACGGGAAATGAAATGGGGGTGGAGACGGGGACGGGAAATCCATTCCCCGACCCTGCACCACACCCCGTGGACATCTCTACTTTACACAATGTTGGGAGACAAACAAAAAGGGTTTGAAAAGCCTTTCAAAACCAACACAAGACTTGAAACCTTTCAGAAAAAATGTCCAAGCCCTCAGTTTGATATTGAAAGTTATACCTGCAAGCCCAAGCCATGAGGAAAGCAAAAGCTGGTAGAACATTGCTCATGGCAGTTGCAAAAGTTGCTGTTGTCAACTTCATACCAGTATAGTACAAGTTCTGATCGATCACTGGCCTGCCATATGCAAACCCGTCTTAATTTAACGTTTAAGAAATATGAATAAAATATTAAATTTTTTACAATTTATTAACTTAAGTTTTTTATGTCCATGGTAATTTAATATGGTATTAAAATAAGAGCTTTTTTTTTTTCGTTACAATTAAGAATATGAATAAACAATTAACTTTGCTATAATCTATTGACTAAGATCAGTAGTAGTCTAATATTAATATGATGAAAGTGTCAGCCTTCTTACTCTAATAAACCCAGCATCACAATCTTCAAGAATAACGAAAAGGTCATCTTCGGCCTCACTTTCCTGCATGCAAAACTAAAAACTCAACCTTCTATAGAGAGAGGAAGAGAAAAAAAAATTATTCAATGTGGTTGACTTTTTATAACCATTAAATACATATCTTCAAAACATCAATTGAAACATAACCCAATAAATAAGACTAACAAAAGTTAATATATCAAATTATTATTTTGTTAATATATTTGAACACTTGTAAATACCACTCAAATCTTTCACTTTGACACACAAACTCCAACTCGCACATCAGCAAAATTCAACCCATCCATCCAAACACATTAAAGAAAAAAATTGCGTAAATTCCACTTAATCGAGTAAAATCAAGAATTTTAAAAGGTGAAAGATGAAATCGAGAATTACCTAAACAAACAAAAATCTTTTTAACCCTTTAATATATTTAGCCAAGAAAACGAAAAACCGACAATATTTATTTACGGTACAAAAAAACCAGCCACATTGTAACAAAGAGAAAGAAGGATAAAATGACCTATCAAAGACAATGGCAAAAGGAGCCATGACAAGAGTAGCAACAACTTGACGGTAAACCGCAAAAACATATTGGCTCAGCCCCTTGTCCAAAGCTGACTTTGCAAGAATCGCCATTCCAGCATAACCAAACTGCACAAAAACAACTCCCACATATGGCTTTGCCAAACCCAAAAACCTCACAAAACCCTCCATTTTTTTCTCTCTCTCTTTTGTGTTCTTCAGATCAGTATGAACAAACCCAGAGAGGCCTTGAATGTGGTTTTATAGAAGGTGTTTTTTCATGGCGGAATAATTAAGCAAAGTCCTAGGGACTCCACTAAGCCCAAAGAGAGAAGAGACGAGAGAATTCGTTAAAGGATCATCAAAATTAAAACACGATTAGAAGAGAAGAAGATGGTTTCTACATGTGTAAAGTGAAATGCCGCCAATTTGTCTTCTTTCATTTTTGTCCTGACGGAGAAAGGATATATTGTGGGTGCTTAGAAGGGCAACAAGAAGAGGCTTATATTATATTATATAAAATGGTATTTTTTTTAGTTCAACAACAGGACAGCTATTTCTTAATAATTGTTGGACGTAGATCTAAAAATATATTTGTTCCTAATAACCATTGAATAGAAATTATTTAATAAAATACTTTTATGGTTTCTCTCTCATATATCAAATGGTGCAAAATTATCAGCCACATTGTGGCAACCTCTTCAAATAATTTCTCCTAATAATGGGTTGGATACAAATTCGAAGTACTTTTGCAATTTCTCTCTTATACATCCAACAGTGTAAAACTGCTAGGCCACATTGTGTCGGTCTCCTCAAATAATATCTGATAAATTTGACATGGTAATTGTTGTGTACTAAATAGTATATAGTGAATAGTTATGTGTTTTGGGAAACGGTTCTTTTTTCTTCCATGTATTGTATTTTTTTCCTATCCAAATTAATAAAATATACCTCTGAACTTTTTCCTTTGTTTAAAAAATACCTCTATTTTTTAAAAGTAGTAATATTACCCTTAATCTTTCATAAACGTTTCAAAACTATTTTTGGAGTAGAAATCCGTTAGAATTTTGGACAAAAACTTGATGTGGCAGAACGTCATTCTTTCAAACTTAATTCAGACAAGCATTTAAGTCGCCACCATGTCATTGCAGGTTACCACCATGGTGACTTTCCGTCCAACATTTTAATAGATTTCTACTCTAAGGGAAGCATTCAAATGTTTATAAAATGTCAAGGGTAACATTGTAACTTTTGAAAGAATATGGATATTTTTCAAATAAATGACAAGGTTTAGAGGTATCTTTTATAATTTAGCATTTTTTTCTATCTAGAGTTTCTTTTATATAGCCTACTATGTGCGTGTGCATGGGTTTTTTGGTTAATTTCGTTGTGTGTGTGTAGTTGATTGGAAATTTGGAGTCATGAACTTTGTGTTTCTTTATTTTTATTTTTTTCTTTAGTAAAATTTGGTTTTTTCTTTTTTGGGGTTAAATAACAAATTTAGTCTGTGAATTTTTAGTATTGTGTTTAGTAGATGTCTAAACTTTAAAAAACATCTATAAGTCTTTAAACTTTCAATTTTGTATCTAATAAGTCTCTAATTGAATGTTAAAAGTGTCTAATAATTACTTTTTAACCTTTCAATTTTGTGTCCTAATATATCTATGAATTTTAAACAAAAAAGTGGTGATTAGGTCATGGACCTATTAGTAGATACTAGATACAAACTTATTAGACATTTTTTTGAAGTTTAGAGACTTTTTAGACTCAACTTGAAAGTTAAAGGACTATACTTACAATTTAACCTTTTTGTTTATAACCATTTTAGTCTGAATGGGTTATTTAAATTTTTAATTTGGTTTTTATGTTTTTGTTAAATCTCTCAAAATATCATTAGAGTTACCATGTTGATGGGTACTATGTTAGGTTTTCTTTAGATGGGTACTATGTTTCTTTTTTAAGTGATAAAAAGTGATGATTAGTCAATGAAAGACATTTTAAGAGAGTTTATCAAAACATGGGGATTAAAAGTTTCAAAATTATATGGACCAAATCAAAATCAAGTCTAGTCAAAGTGAGTATAGTTCAGTGGGTAATTGGCATGTAATCTCGATCAAAAGATCAGAGGTTCAAATCTCTCCAACCTCCAAATGTTGTTGAACTCAAAAAAAAATCAAAATCATGTCCAAACCATATAGGCTAAAATGGTCATTTAACCCTTGTTTTTAATACATTTTTTTAGGATATTAACTTAACTGCTAAGATCTTTCAAATGTTTTATGGAACAAAAGTTTAGTTAATGGTGAGGTGGCAAATCTATTCTAACAAATTTTATTTGAATTGGCATGATATGACTAATGGCAAAGAAAAATTAATGGGATGTCACACTTCAACATTTCATTAATGATGCTAATGACAAATCTTATCTTAAATCCTCAAAAGTGTGGCTAATGGAGAGAATCATTTTTTAACTATTTTGTTCAAGGTCTTGTTACCTAATTATCCTTACTTCAAATTTTATTTTGATCTATTTCATCCAGGCTCTTATTATATAATACTTAAATTGTCCTTTACTTCAAATTTTATTTTGAACTATTTTGTCCAAACTCTTATTAATATAATAGCTAAATTATCCTTACTTTCAAATTTTTAAAAATATTCATTACTCTCTTAGAGATGTTCATGGGGTGGGGGGAGGATCGAGATGGCAACTCTGTCTCTGCCCCCATTTAAATCTTTGTCCCTGCAAAATTCCTTGTTAAATTTTCAAGGATTGGGATAGGGTTCCTACAAAAAATTCCCGAGGATTGGGTTTTCCGTGGGAATTTATTCTCTATTTATTTTTTCTTTTTTTTAGATCTCAATTTAATTAAATAATTCTTTTGATAAATTTTTTATTAGATAGTTAATTATTCACATAATATCTCCATTTAAATGGTTAATTTTCTACGAAAAATCTACATTTAAAGATAAAATTCTTAAACCTCCTAATATAAACAAAATAATATTACATATTAAATTATCTAATTATTCATACATATAATTCAGATGTTCAACCATATAATTCAAACATATTCAATTATATAAATCATTAAACAATAAAAGTTTATATATATATATATATATATATATAGGTATATATATATTAAAAAATAAAAAAGATAAATGGGGTGGGGACAGGGAACGGGGCGGGGGTGGGGCAGGGATGGGGATGGAGAATATTCTCCGTCCCCATTCCCATTTAGCTTGTGGAGAATTTTTTTTTTTTTTTCCCACTCCCTCGGACCCCTATCCTGCTGGAAAAATGGACACCCTATTCTCTCTCCGTCCCTCCTTCCCCCACCAAATTTCACTTTCTCTCTTTTTAACTTTATGTCTCTCTCTTCCATCTATCAATATTCATCATCTTCCTCAATCTTCTCATTATTTCTTTCTCATTAACTCTTGAGAAATTAGTATTTAAAATTGAGAAAAGTTGAATGTAAAGCCATTAGAATTTAGAATGTAAAGAGTTAGAATTGAACCACTTTAATATGAAAATTAGTCTTATTTCTAAAAATTTATGAAATTATTTTTAATTATAATTAATAATGAAATTTTGAAAGCTTTTGTAACTCTGTATACAATCATATAAAGAGCTCTCTCCTACTTTTCTTTTTTACAAAAACTTATGTATTATATCTTCTTTTTACTTTACTTTTGTTCTTTCATTCATTGTCTTGTTTTGCCTTAAAAAATTTTGTTCGAATATTTGATCTACCTTTCATCTTTAACTTTGTTTTTCTATTTCTTGCTCATAATTTTTAATTTCGTAAGAGGTTTGATGACATACAAATAATTTAATGAGGTTGTAGATTATATACTACCATTTGAAGCTTGACACATATATGTTTCAAGTTCATAGGTATTCTCTTTTAAAATTAGTTTTAGCTTCTTCTATTATAAGAAGAACAAAGCTAATAGTTTAAATCTATTTATAAAATTGACAAATGACAATGATATGGATAGAATATGAATTTTTTTAAAAAAGAAGTCTGTCAAATTATTTCTAAAATAATTATTTTACTTTTTAATAATGAAATTTAAAAAGTTCTTGAAATTTAATAGTGCAGTAAATTTTAAAAATAAAAGTTAAATATACATGAAAATTAATAATGTAGATACATTCATAAAATTAGCAAATTAAAAATAAAAAAAAATAAAAAATAAAAAAAAAAGTAGAAATCTAGAATACAAACATCTTGAATGTAATTGAAAAGTTCGGTCAATTCACTTCTAAAAATTAATTCTAAAATTTATGATTTTACTTGTTATTATAATTAATAATGGATTTTTGAAAGCTATAATCTTAATGGTTAAATAATTTTTAAAAATAAAGGTATAAAGGCGCATGGACACTTTTTCTAAAAAAAAAAGTTGATACTAATAATTTAAATGTATGCATAAAATTAACAAATAACATGTGTGAAAAGTTAGAATATAAAACTTTTGATTATAAATAGTTTTGTTAATATATTTCAAAAAAATAATTATAAAATTTATTAATTTATCTTTAATTATAGAATGAAAATTTAATCATTTTGGAATTTAAATTATTCGGAACTTCTACAACTATATAAATAACTCTTTCTTATCTATTTTTTGTTTTAAAAGTTTGTGCCTCCTCTTAGTTGTTTTTCTTCATTTATCAATTCTTTCTTCCTAGAAAAAAATAGTCTAGCATACTAAAATCTTTTGTATGAATTGTAAAATAGTGTTGTTTGAAAATTCACATATCACTTTATATAAATAATTTACCCTATTTTAAGTATATGAATGATCATACTATCTATTACGCTAAATTATAGAAGATACTCCTATACTTTATACTTTGTTTCCAAAATACCCCTAAATTTTCAAAAGTTTCATTAATACCTTTAAACTTTCAAAAAAAAAATTCAAAAATACCTTACCGTTAGTTTTGGATGGAAACCGTTAGTACTTTATTTCAAAAATACTCTTGAAATTTCAAAAGTTTCATTAATACCTTTAAACTTTCAAAAAAAGTTCAAAAATATTCTTATTGTTAGTATATTGGACAGAAATTGTTAGTACATCGTTTTAAAATACCTTTGAACTTTCAAAAATTGTATTAATACCCTTAACCTATAAAAAAAAATGGTTAAAATATGCTCTTACCGTTAGTATATGATGAAAAATATTTATCTACACCTCATTACCACCCTCTTCCATTTATTCTCTCTCTTAATTTACTTCAATCTATGGTCTAATTACACTTCTCTATTTTTCATCTTTTTTTTTCCTTCATTTTTCAATACCCGCTTTACTCTCTTCTTTCATTTTTCAATCTCTAAAACTACTTCATTCAATCAAGGTATATAGATTATAGCAAGAAAAAAGAAGAATAATGGAACCACTAAGGGACCTTAGGAATTAAATGTTTGTACATTAGTAATTTGAGTTAGTACGTTTGGGTTTAATACACAAAAAGAGAGACATGTTGAGAATTTGGGTCATAATTTTGAGGACAACTAGTGGGAGGGAAAAGAAAGAAAACATATACATTACCAAATTTGTAGCGGATGAAGATTTTATTCATCCTTTTTGCAGTTTAAATTAGTCTATTTGTTGTAGTGGTCAATTAAGAAGGTTCTCCATGATTGAGAATTGGACAAATAGAGGAAAAATGAGAGTATCTATATGAAGAAAAAAAATGAGGGTATCTATATGAGTTGTTTTCAAATTAGTTCTTTTCCAACTCAAAATAACTTCAAAGACATTGACTATTTGGATATTGAAATTTCGTATATTTATGTTTGAGCATGCTTAGAAATGAGAGAGTGCTCCTCCTATTTATTTAAAGTTCTAATATTTAAGAAGATAGGAGAAATGGAGAAAGTTTTAGATATCGAAAAATGGAAGAAGAGAGTAAGAGGATATTGAAAAAGAAAGGGAAAAAAAGGAGGAAAAATAGAGAAGTATTAGATCATAGATTGAAGCAAATCAGGAGAGATAAGAAATGGAAGATGGAGGTAATGAGGTGTAGATAAACGGTTTTCGTCCATATATTAATGATAAGAGCCTTTTTTAACTTTTTTTTTAAAGGTTAAGGGTATTAATGCAACTTTTAAAAGTTTAAGGATATTTTAAAAACGAGGTACTAATGATTTTTGTCCATATATTAACGACAAGGGTATTTTTGAACTTTTTTTTTAAGTTTAAGGGTACTAATGAAACTTTTGAAAGTTTAGGGGTATTTTTGAAACAAAGTACTAACGATTTCCATCCAAAACTAACGGTAAGGGTATTTTTGAACTTTTTTTTAAAGTTTAAGAGTATTAACAAAAACTTTTAAAAGTTCAAGGGTACGTATTTTTTTAATAAAGTACAAAGTTCAAGAATATTTTTTATAATTTAGCATATCTATTACATGCTCAACTTTTTAAAAAATAATAATAATAATTTCAATGTAAATAAAATAAAATGAAAATATCGGCAATATAATAAAATAATTGGTAATACTACATGTAAAGCACGTATTAAAGGACTAGTACTAAATCAAAAAACACACAACTCATAGTTTATAGACGTCTTAAAATTGGAACTAAAAATAAATAAACAAAATAAAAGACGTCTTAAAACTTTTTTTTTTACCATCATTTTTCTTACTTTAACTCATTATTTATTTAAACATATATTAATCATTAATTTAGATCCCCTAAAAAAATCATTAATTTAGATATTAATTTACTAAAAGTATGATAACATATAATCAATTAACTCAGGCCTGATAACCATTTGGTTTTTAGTTTTTGGTTTTTGAAGATTATACTTGTTTTCTCACCATTTCTCTACAATGGCTTTCATATTCTCTACAATGGTTTCTATCTTTCTTAAGAAAACACTTTGAATTCTTAGCTAAATTCTAAAAATAAAAACAAGTTTTTGAAAACTACTTTTTTTAGTTTTCAAAACTTGGCTTGGTTTTTGAAAGCACACCTAAAAAGTAGATAAGAAAACATGGAAAGATATAGGTAGAAGTAGTATTTATAGGTTTAATTTTCAAAAATCAAAAACCAAATGGTTATCAAACGGGGCCTCATATATTAATTTACTATAAAACATGATAATCACTTATTAATTAACTTACATATTGATTTACTATAAAACGTCAAAGTGAGCATAGTTTAGCGGTAATTGGTATGTACCCTCGATCAAGAGATTAGAGGTTTGAATCTCCCACCTCCAAATGTTGTTGAACTCAAAAAAAAAAAATTATTGATTTACTCTAAAACATAATAATTACTTATTAATTAATATTAGACATCGTAATAATCGTTAAGATATTAGTTGTCGATAATTATAATGATCATTATATTTATAATCATTTTTTGGTTCTTTTTTAAAATATATAGTTATACAAAATTTAAAATTAACAATTCCAAATGTTATGTCAACAACAACATATCTCAACTAGCACAAAATATGTGCTTATGACCAAGAGGTATGGGTTTGAATCTCCTCACACCAAATGTTGTTAAATTCAAAAAAAAAAAAAAAAATCCAAATGTTACCATCACTTCATTTTTGTCTTAAAAAAAAGTATGAGCATTTATGAGACAAAAATCATTTGTTCTCATCATAATTGAAAAAATCCAAATTTTGAGTCGAATCAAATCTAAAGTAGATATAGATACAAAATTCAATGATCATTACAAAAACAATTTAAATTTTTTTAAAGATTGTTAATCTACATACACACATATTTGGACTCCCTTTCCTTTTATAACTCATTTTTCCTCCGTACTATCTATCCATTTTTAATATGAACAAAAAATGAAATGTTTACAAATTATAGTAGTTACCTTTTTTGGAGCATTATAGATAGAATAATTCAATATATGAAACTCTTTAATTTATTTAACAAAGTCCAATTCTACACGCAAAGAAAACATTTCATCTTTTAAAAAGTTAGAAACAACTATTGAAGTATTTACAAATTTATTATAATTTTTTTAAAAAAATACCATTCTAGTTTTCCTTTTTTGCTACATATGTTCATTTGATTAATTTTTTATTTTATTTTACCATCAAACAAATCCAATCATGAATTTGTTTTTAGAAAGTATTTATCCTTTTTTTGCCACCATTCATATAAAAGAAAATTTATAAATTTTTTAAAGATGATATATAGTTCGACTAGTATAATAAAAATAATAATAAATAAATAATCTAGACTAGACTAGACATGAAAAAGAAAAACTACAGTTTGACTAGACATGAAAAGAAAAGAAAAGAAAGGACTCATTTGAAATAGGAAAACTACTGATTGAATCAAAGAAAAACGTATTGATTCTCATGCAATCAGCCAAAACTAGGCCTACTTTTAATCCAAAGTATTGAATATGAAGCCCCATGTTCTGTAAAGAAACATCCCTATCTTTATTGAAAAAAAAAAGTTAAATTACACATTTAGTCCCTCAACTTTGAGGTTTGTACCTCAACTTTGAGGTTTGTATCTATTTAGTCCCTGAACTTTTAAAATTACAAATTTAGTCCTTAGACTTTCGAATTTTTTAAAATTCACGAGTTTAATAGACATAAAATTAAAATTTTAGAGTTTCATTAGACATAAAATTTAAATTTATATCTAATAGATCAATTAATTTTTAAAATTTTCGAATTTGATAGGGACCTATTAGACACAAAATTAAAAGTTCAAGAACCTATTAGACACAAAATTGAAAGTTTAGAAACCAATTAGGCACTTTTGAAAGTTTAGGGATCAAATAAACACAAACCTCAAAGTTCAAGGACTAAACTTGTAATTGAACAAAAAAAAAATGGCCTTACTTTAATCTAGATTTTGACACATCTAGATTAAAGTAACATCCCATCTTGATATTAAAAATCAGCCCTTCATATAATTTGCTTCAATTTCTAGCCTCAAAGTGGAGATTCAGTGCATAAACCTGTGGCTTTAAGATTAGTGAGAGAGAGAAAAAGTAAATAAATAATTATTATTTCTACTATTTGTTCCAAAATGCTATCCATCTCACAAATGACAAGGCCACAAATGAAAAATTGACCACTTTTAGAAGTAAAGCCAATTATATAATACAACACTTAATGCTATAATTATTGATATTTGTCCTAAAACAATGTGTTTCTTGTCCAATGGTTCTCACAAAACTTAGAGCAATTACAATTAATATAGTCTTTTGCAAGAGAGATGGAGTCTCCATTGGACAAAATATCATAAAATATGTTGAGAAGAGAGTGTCAATTTGTGGGCTTTGAGAGACAAAGTTTAGTGTTGTTTACCTACTCATAACATGCCTTTGTTGGTATGGATATCCAGGTAAGATTTTTAGATTATTCAAGTTGTATTCAATTACAAGTTTTTCTTTTCTTTTTTGAAGGATGAGTACCCCTACAATTTGCCTTCCTTACTGATAGTTACACTTCCTCTCAATTGGTTTCTACTTCCTATTATATTAAAAGTTTAAATTTTATATTGATCCTTGAATTTTCAAGATTTTTTTTTTCATTTTGGTTCCTTAATTTTTGAAATGTCTATTTTGGACTCTTAGCTTTTAAAAAGCAACTATTTTGGTCTTTGAGATTTCAAAATGTTTATTTTTTTTTTTCAAAAAGTAATTGTTTTGGTCCTTGCTATTATTTTGCTATTTAGTGGATACTCACTCAAAGCTACATTGTCCATTTATTAAAAAATAATAATAAAGATAAAGACCATAAAACGTTACTTTTTAAAAGTTCAATGATTAAAATAAAGGCTAAAGTATAGAAAATACCCCTGACCTTTCAAAAAAATTCAAAAATACCCTTACTGGAAAACGTTTCTTCTTCTTTCTCTCTCTGCAAATCCTTCCTCCATGAAAATTAATGAAAAACTTTGCTTATTTGTCATGTATTCATAGACCATAAGTTTTTTATCTTCTTCTTCAACACAACATCCCAAAAACTTGACTAGATTCTTAGATTGAAGCTTCAAGATGACTTTTGCTTCATTCTTGAATTCTTCATAACTTTGAATTGATTTTGTTGATAGCTTTTTCAATACTATTTCCTCACCGGTCACTACCCATCAGCTTTCTCTAAATTCATTTTAGGCAAAATAAATGAAAATATTGTCATATAGTGGTTCTAACACTTCTTAAATATTTTTTTAAAAAAATAATCACATATAAAACTTTTGATTAATTAATCTTCTAAACTAGACCAAACCTTCCTTCTTCAAGTTTATTAACATTTGAAAGATCGTACCAACAATTGGACCAAATAAGCTCTAAAAATCCACAATCCATAATCACCCTCCCTTGTAACTCTCCAAAGAATACCAAAAACTAAAAAAATTATACCTCTTTTCCTTCACCACTCATTCATCGTAATTGAAAACCACATTAATCTCATGCTTATCACTAACACACCCAAACAAAGAGAGCAAGAAGGGGAAAAAAATTCCATTTTTTTCTTCCACTTATCTTCTTTGCATTTTTAAAAAGAGAAAATTCAATTTCAAACTTTGTTTTCATTTGGTGTTTTGTTGCACAGTCTTTATAAGCAAAGTATTGCATTAATTTTTATGGATGAAGAATTTGCAAAGAGATGAAGAAAAAGAAGTATTTTCCGATAAATGTATTTTTCAAATTTTTTGAAAGTTCAAGTGTATTAATAAAACTTTAACGTTTTCCATCCAAAACTTAACGGTAAGGGTATTTTTGAACGTTTTTTAATGATCAAATGTATTTTTGAAACTTTTTAAAGTTCATGGATATTTTTTAAATGAAACCCATAATTTAGGGGTATTATCTATAGTTTAGCCTAAAATAAACATCTTGAAATTTTAAATGCCAAAATAGAATAAACCTAAAAACTCAAGTATTAAAATGGACATTTTAAAGTTTAGAGGCCAAGATAAACAAATTTTGAAAGTCTAGGGATCATAATAAAATTAAACATATATCTAATAAGAGTTGTACTACTTTTTTTTGCTAAAATACTATTTTGATTGTTGTACTATTTCATTGCTCATACTTTGAGAAAGTGTCGAAATTTAGTCTTTTAACTCCTTAATTATTCTCTTCTCTCCTGAAAGTTAATTATAAATTATTTTTATACAATTGAGTTGTTTGATAGGCTAAAAGTGATGGCAGTGGAATTGAGTTGAAAGCCAATGGAATTTGGTTGATTCACAATAAGTAACATTGTATGGAAATTGGGAGATTTTGAGAAAAGAGAGAAAAATAAAATGTCAAATCAACCATTTTTTTTTAACCCCAAACTAATGGTGAGGGCAAAGGGTAGGCATTTACGAAGTTTATAGGCTAATATAGAATAATCATCAAGGTATTAAAATCAAAATAATTTTTCTTTAGTTCAATTACAAGTTAAGTCACTGAATTTTGAGGTTTGTGTCTATTTGGTTCCTAAACTTTTAAAAGTGTCTAATAGGTCCCTAAACTTTTAATTTTGTGTCTAATAAGTCCCTGAACTTTCAATTTTGTGTCTAATACGTCCCTATCAAATTCAAAATTTTTAAAAATTAATTGATCTATTAGATATAAATTTGAATTCTATGTCTAATAAAACCCTAAAATTTCAATTTTATGTCTATTAAACCCGTGAATTTTAAAAAATTCGAAAGTCTAGGGACTAAATTTGTAATTTAGAAAGTTCATGGACTAAATAGATACAAACCTCAAAGTTGATGGACTAAATGTGTAATTTAACATTTTTCTTTTTTTACTTTTAGTGAAATTTCAACTGACTCTTTAATGAAATTTCGGTTTTAGTGGGAAAATACTAATTAGAAACTTAAAAAAATAAAAGACTCTTATCTTGAAACTCTTTAATGAAATTCAACTTTGGAATCTAATTCGTGGAGTTGGATTAATATGTCAGCATTCAGACTTTGGAATCTAAATAATTGAGTTGGAGTTATATGTCACCATTCTATTTCAAGAGGTTGTTGTGTATTCAAGGACTTCCCTTTTAGAAAACTTGTTATCTAATGTATCCTACAAAATAAAATAAAATAATTATTATAAAAATAATTAATAATAATAAAGTTACTGTTTATGTTGATTGGTTTATTGGTTGTTTTCCACTATACCTAATATGACCTTTTTTAAAAAGTGGTCAAAAAACCATTATTTATATAACTTCGGACATAGGGCGGCATATTAAAATATTAATTTTTTTTTTTTTTTTTAAAAAAACTTTTCAACAAAATTGAATACTTTTCCATTAAATCATATACTACAAAAATGATGCAACTAAAACTCTTCCAATGGTAGTGATATCATTCTCACTTTAATTATAAATTTTTATCCCCCATAGAACTAGCATTCTCACCAAACTACACTTGAACCCTTTGTTAGACGGCCCAATGTATGGTAAAGAAATTGGCAATATTATAGTAATACCATTTTTCTATATCTATGACGTCGCAATCAACTTGCATACACCTTGACTATTCTCATGGAATAACCTAACCCTACTAGCTACTACATTTGGTTGTCAAGATAACTTGTAGAATATTAAATCCGAAATAGGTAGTCACTACAATTTGAACCCATTTCCTCTAAACCTTCTATTATTTACATAACCCTTATTGATCACTAAGCCAACCCATGATTTATAGTAATACCCATTCAATCAACAAACACATGATGAAACAAAGTTTAATAGCTTCAAAATTCACCTTGCTATCATAGCCATTCAATTCAACTCAATTATTCAGACCATTTCACTATACATAATCTCGAAGTGTCAGATTTTCAACAAATAAATGAGATTTAGAAGAATTTCCTCCAATAGAAACAAGACATCAAAATATATTTGAAAGACTTTAGCATCCAAATTTAAGATCACATTGTCCATGAGCTTAAACTGCTCACACATCGATCACTTGGGAAGGAGAGAAAAAAAAAAAAACAAAGATTACATTCATTGGTGAGTGGAAAACCGTGCAGACTATTCTTTCTGCAATTATTGAACACAGTATGTCCAACCACAAAAGCTATCATTGACATATCAGCATCAAAAAGAAAATCTGAATTCAAAACTGGTCTTAGTGGATGAAGCAGGTATCTCATTCCATTGCAAAAATGAATAGGTAGGAAAGAGAAGCATTACCAGTTATGGACTGTTCTTAACGGATTATTCAGGAGAAAGTTCGATGTCATCCAGCAAAGAATAGGGATAGGTTCAGATGGAGAAACTTCAGGCATTCTTGATAGGCTCAGGCTGCAATGCTTTCTTCACAAGCTCCGTTTGTTCCTTTACGTGAACCGAATAGAATCCAGTAGCTGTAGAAGCCGATGGAGCACGACCGACGTATTTAATATCTTCTGCCGCGCCTCTTCCAAGTGCCCTCATGGCAGTGGCAAGACGTGGAGAAACATAGGTAAATGCACCCATATTCATTGGTTCCTCCTGGCACCAGACGACCTCGGCATCTTGAAAAGTAAAAAAAAATCATGTTATTTCTGATCTTATAGGTCCAAAAAATAAAAAAGGAAAAGAAGAGGGGATTAAGAGAAATCTTTTTATAAGTTTTGGCAAAAGCCTAGAACACTGTGAAACCATGTAGCACAGTAAGTACGAATATTTGAATAATTGAATTACATACTACGAATTATTTACATACTTGGATATCGATTCAGCTCTCGCTGGATGAGGTCATAAGGAAAGGGACATAGCTGTTCCACCCTACATATTGCAACGTCCTTTCCATCTGCCTTAGTTCGCTCATCATCAAGCTCATAATAAATCTGGCAACAAAGCATGCATACAACATATTCAGCAATTACAAAGACCTTAGAACTGAAACACAAAGCCAATTCCCGAGGGCTGAATAGAAAGATTACATAGACCAGTCAATAATGAATATGATGGGCAAATTCGTACTAGAGTAGTTGCAAAAGAAAAACAAACGGTAACTCATTTATCTATGACATTCCAGGTAGGAAAGGAAAAGAAATATATTCCAGCCTTGATGCATTTATAGAAAATTGAATAGCAGCAAAAAAATAGTGGATACTAACCTTTCCAGAGCAAAGAACTAGCCGTCTAATACCCTCTTCACGATCAGAGTGATTGTTCTGGTCCTTTATAAGGCGCTTAAATCTGGTTCCCTGTTTGTCAAAGCCTGGATGACCTTGAACATCATCAAACTCGGACAAATTAGATTTGCAATCCTTGTGTCGAAGCAGATTCTTAGGGGCCATCACAACTAGAGGCTTACGGAACTCCCTGTGTATCTGCAGTAAAAAATATATATCCGAAAGAAAAATAGGATATTAATGAAGTCATAATTGATTGGGAAATAGTTTCAAAATCAAAATCTTTGAGGGTTTGAGAATTGTTGATCTTATTGTAGAACTAAACTCACCTCGGTAAAAAGTGCTTGTTGAGTTTCTCCAAATTATCGTTTTGTTTGGTTTCTTTTATAACAACTGAAGTTTTTGCAATAATGGTTGAAACTCTAAGGTTTTTTTCAAATATGATTCACATTGTAGTCCTCGGAAACCTATCTCTCGAGGTTTCATTTTTCCCCCTCTTTGTTTGGAACTTTTTTTAGATGAATCCAATTTTCATTTCTGGAAGGGTTCTTGACTAGTTTGAAACTCTAAGCACTTGTTTGATAGGCAATCTAGATTCTGTTTTATATTTTTGAATTCACTCATTTGGCATATGTGTTTTTTAAAATTGTTCCCGAATTCTGTGATCCAAATAGTAAAAAATTTGAAAATAACATTTTTATGTTTTCATGTATCCAAATTTTGAATTTGAAATTTTAAAATGCAGATTTATATTAAAAAAGATAAAAACTTTAATAAATACAGTATTTCATGTTATAAACTCAATTTATTTTTTTAAATTAAAATATGTATAATATAATATATTATAAGTTATATGAGATTGTAAAATAATAATTATATATAATTTATAACAAAAAAACATGTTCATAAATTAATTAATAATGATTTATATTCAACCTAATATTTAGTTTTGCATCTACTAGTTTCATGGTCTATAAATATATTATAAAACATATTTTGAACAATTGTTTAAATTGGAATCTAATTACTAATTCTGCTACCAAATACATATTTAAAAATATAGAATACAACTTTATTTTCATTGAATCCCTTGTTTTCAAAATTTTGTTTTCATATTGCTTACCAAACAGGTCCTAAGCTTTTGGTTGGGTCTCCTCACCCCAGCTCTTGGGTGTTACCCTTTTTCCTTCTAGGAATATATCTGTTTCTATGTTTCCTTTATTTTAAAAATATATATATTCGTTTCCTTCATCTAGTTCTCCAATTATCATAATTGTTTGATCAGTTCTTTTTTAGTTTCCAACTTTTTGCAACAGAAACCAAATCATGTCATTGACGTCAAGAAAAAGGTTACAACAAGGGGGGGATGAGGAATCTCCCTGCCCAGCAAAAAAACAATAATAATAATTTTTAAAAAATAATTAACATACTGTAACAAGACGCTGTGTACTTTACGACTTCCAGTATACTACCATCACCAAAAACTGTGTTTAACAACAAAAATTATATTGTCCCTCTCAATTTGAAGAGACCAAAGGAGAGTTTTGAGGCACTCCTCCCTGAAGGAGTCATATTGATTGATTTTGAAAAAGCTTACAACGACGTGGTTCAACACTTTCTTGATAAGGTCTTGTGGAAGAAAGTTTGGAGAACTTGGGTCAGGAGATGAATGAATTTCTCTATTTTGGTAAATGCAAGTGCTAGGTAGAGGTTTTTCTTGGTCAAAGAATATTAATCTTAAGATTTGGTTATCACTTTTGTCTCCATGTAGATTCATGGGGGAGTTTTTTTTTTTTTTTTTAGTTCAAGGATACCTCCATCCTCCTCTTATTGTAAGTCTCTTCATTTTAAAACATTCTTATTTTGTGTTAAAATAACAATAATAAAAGCAACTAAAATCATTAACCAAAAACTTGCACTGACCTGTCTCCGCAGAACATGGAAATAGTTGGCGGGAGTGGTAACATTCACAACTTGCCAGTTGCATTCCTGAATTTGCTTTCTAAGGGTAGAATCCATCTCCGGAATAAGAAAAGGATTGTCGTCACTCATCTGCCATAAATTTTTGAAAAATTGTATTATTCAAGAATCCTAGCTGAATTGTATTACATTACAACCAGGACAAACATTCTCATCCACGATTCCAACATAATCCATTTAGATCGCCAGTAATATAAGCAACTATGGTTAATCATAGTTGAGCAAAACCAGACAATCCAAGTATGAAGTTCCTGACATCCTGGCAGCAAAGCCTAGAAGGGCGAAATAAGTACAGCCACATTTTAGCGTTAATGTTAGTTTGTGAGTTCTAATCCACAGGTACCAAATTGGAGTAGGCAACACAGTGTAATGTCAAGCTCCTCATAACTATTTATGATGGTCATAGAACTTTTTGAAATCTAAACAGGAATACAATTTCATTACAGAAAACTGTTTTCAATGACAATTTGCAAGTGCAACTTGCCAAGTCTAAACTACTTAAAGACCAACCATTTCAGTGTATTGAAAAAGCACGCCTCAGAAAGGTATCCTCACTAAAGTACGTGCCGCAGAGCCTCTTTTTTTCTAAAAGAAATTAAGAAAAAGGTCCTCTAAACTATCTCTTACAAAAGCTCTAATTTAAAATTGTCCATTATCTTATGACTATGAAACTACATTTTTTCCATAAATAAATTTGCTGTCGTACTCCTACAAGAAAACTTTGATTTTCTATGTGCTTCGCCCTTGAGCCCAAGAGGCCACTACGCTTTAATTTGCCTCATGCTTTAAAAAATACTGCACAACATAAACTAGATAGAAGTAAAATATTTCAAAATTTCCCTTAACTAGCTTCTTGTATGAAAACTTTACATCTTACATGTATCCATCATCAAACCAGACAAGCAGGGACAAATAACTAACTTAAACATTAGAAAGAGAGCATTGGGCCAAGCACAAAAAAGGGAGCATTGGGCAAGACGAAGAATATCTTTGTTGGATACCTGAAGGAAACGTTCCAACCTTGCACTCGAATGTTCAGGACCCTGGCCATCATAGCCATGGGGAAGCAGCACAACAAGCCCTGTCTGTCGCAGCCACTTCGCTTCACCGCTGCTCAAGAATTGATCAAATATAACTTGAGCCCCATTTGAAAAATCACCAAATTGAGCTTCCCAGATTACCAATGAATTAGGGTTTTCCATTGAGTAACCCAACTCAAATCCAAGAACTCCAAACTCTGAGAGAGAGCTGTTGAACAAGACAAGACAGAACTTGTAAAGAGAAACTCATGCAATAAGGTAAACTGTTCAACTCATAGAAGATGTCCAATAGACAGATTCCCTCAATTACAAAGCTCATAGATGAGTAAAAAGGTAATATACTAACAGCACCAGTACTTTGGTGGGGTATCAAGAAAGTCATCTGGATCAAACCCAAATTAATATGCTTCCATTGTTCTTCATGCAGAACTTGACGACGCAGATTACTCATCTCATTCAGTAACAACTCTAACATTGGCAGGTAGCCCTAATGACCATTCTATACAAAATATCGAAAGGAAAATTGTCCGAATGCATAGGCAAAAAGGGATCATTATCAACTTTACCTGTTGCTTACGGTGAACATCTCCTCATCTTGATTCATGATAACATGGTCCAAAGGACAGTAGATTGCACCTGTCTCTTGGTCATGCACAACAGAATGCCGATGACTAAAGGTACCTCTCTCAACATCTTGGCCACTCAATCTGACGTGGTTGCCTTCCACAACCAAAGTTGCAAAAGCAAGTGCTTCACCAACTGCCCAGTCAATGCCCTCTCCTGTTTCGATCATCTGTGCTCTTTGTTCATAAACCTTTTTTACTGCTCTGTGAGGCTTGAAATTATCTGGAAATACAGTAATTGCTTTTCCGACATTCTTTAGTATCTCTGGTTTAACTCTGCACAAATTGATCAGAGTATAAATTTCAGTGCTAAAGTATCGCATATGAAGTAATAGATGAAATAATTTTGCGAATAAAATTTAACATACCCAGTGTTCCGAACTCTTGAGAGCTGTTCAGGTGACTTGAAACCAGACCAATATGCTGACAGCCAGTCCCTTCTCTTTGGGACATAATCTTTGCTCGCCAAAAATTCTTCGTTGAGAATTTTGTTAACCTTATCACGTATCTTATTGATATCCTCCTGATTCACCTGTCCAGATTCTAAGAGTTTTTTCTGGTAGATCTCAAGAGATGAAGGATGATTCTTTATGACCTGTTCTCAATCAGCTCAGTAGTCAGTAACATATAATCAAGAGTATGCAAGCCATTAACACTAATACATAATCGAGGTATAGGACCTAAGAAACCAAGCATGATGGAACAAGCTGGAAAGAAACGGCAACATAGGTCTGAGAATTAAAGTAACTTGCTGAAGCCAGAGAAAGAAGAATATTCTACAATATACATGTCCAAAAACATTATTAAAACTGGAAGTACTAACCTGATACATCTTAGGTTGTGTGAAGGATGGCTCATCAATCTCATTGTGTCCAAACCGACGATAACAAACCAAATCAACAACAACATCTGAATGAAAGGTCTGGCGCCACTCTGCAGCAAGTTCACAAACATGGACAACTGCTTCCATGTCATCACCGTTTACATGGAGGATGGGAGCATCCAAAGCTTTGGCAACGTCAGTGCAATATTGTGATGATCTTCCAGCCCTTGGATCGGTAGTAAAAGCAACTTGATTATTCACAACAATGTGGATCGTTCCTCCAGTGGTGTAGTTAGGAAGAGCGCTAAGATGTAGAGTTTCATACACTACACCTTGTCCAGCAAAGCTACCATCACCATGAATCAAAATGCCCATATTCTTGATCCTTTCAACATCATTGGAGTAATATTGCTTTGCTCTAGTTTTCCCAATAACAACTGGATCAACAGCTTCCAAGTGACTTGGATTTGCAACCAAAGAAAGATGAATCTGTTTTCCACCTCTAGTTGGTCGATCATAGGAAGTACCCAAGTGATATTTGACATCACCAGTTCCTGTGTAAAGTCCAACTTCATCCACAGGCTTTGTACCACCACTGAACTCACTAAAGATCTGCCTAAGAGGCTTCCGAACAACATTACCCAAAACATTTAGTCTTCCTCGGTGAGGCATTCCAATAACTATGCTCTCAACACCAAGATCTGCAGCCCTATCAAACATCTCCTTCATCCCTGGAATTAAAGTCTCACCACCTTCAAGCCCAAATCTTTTTGCCGTAGTCCACTTAGTGGCTAAGAAGTTTTCAAACTGTGTGCTCCATATAAGACGATCAAGAATCACCTCTCGGCGCTGCCGATTGTACTGCATTGGCGTTGGGGTCTCAATCTTGTCTCTCAACCAGTTACATTTATTACGATCTGCAATATGCATATATTCATATCCAACACTCCCACAGTATGCTTGCTCAAGTCGGGTCAATATGGATCTCAGAGTCTGCACTGGACGATTTTCTGACAAAAAGCCAGACATCCTCCACACACCAAGGAAGAACTCCCTATCAAGATCAGCATCAGTAAATCCATAAAGAGCAAGGTCTAGATCATCTGGGATTTCTCTTTCTTCCAAACTCAGGGGATCCAACTTGGCCTTCATGTGACCATTAACCTGGTAAGCCCTGACAAGCAACAACAAACGCATGCTCTCTTGAATCGTCTGACCTGAAATACCAGGAGACGTTGCAGCCTGACCCACAAAATTCCTAAAGAAATTATCCCACGACTCATCAACACTATTGGGGTCAGCCTCCCAAGCCCTTTGAAGCTCCTCCAAATACACACTGCTGGTCCCATCCAGAAAGCTATCAGTTAGCTTCGAAAGAGGCACAGGGCGAGGCACTGGCGCGGATTGTGCTTTAGACTTAAAAACCGTAGTATGAAAATATCGATTCTGAGACGAAACAATACGTGATCTCGCAGCATATGATCCTCCCCCCTGTGCTAAAGTCCTCCTAATGGCAATCTTTGCCAAGGCAGAACCAGCTCTAAACAACCCCATTCTCACCGATCAAAACTACCAGAATCAAAAGGGGACAAACAAAAAACCGTTTCAAATCAATATTTCTCAGACTTTACACCCAATGACAAGCATCAGTACCTTCCACTAGACAATTCTGTAAGGAACTAGATCAAGACAGAGAAAAACAAACAACAGAAACAATCAAAACACAATCAAAAACTGGCTATGAGATTAGAAATGGAATGGATACACAGCATGTAACATACCGAAATGACGAAGAAATTCGAAACCCTCAAATCGCCGAAAAGCGATACTGCCTTGGCTTCAGACCAAACATCCCAGCTGCGCTTTTTATTCCTTTTCTTTATTTCTATTTTTATTTTTTATTTTTTCGATTCTTTTCTAACAATTTTTTTCTCCCGGCGTGCTGTCGAATTTTCTATTATTTATTTTTTTTCATTTTTTAAATTTTAGTATTCTTCTATATTGTGTGGGTGTGGGCCCGACTCCTATCTTTCTGGCGGTGACCCGAATGTTAAATTTGGACATGTTGTAAAATTGAGAGGCGAAACCGGACACCAAAACTTTACCAAATCATATAATAATATATATTAATAATAATAATAATAATAATAATAATAAATATGTTGGAATTTAAAAGGATTTGTAATATAAAAGAGAGTATATATATATATATAATATAAACAAAGAAAGTGGAAAAATATGGAATTATGACAAAATAAAACCAAAAGAAAATAGAGAAAATTGGAGAGAAAATTGTTGTTATTTCTTTACCAAAATGTATATAATTTATCCAAAATGAACCACTATTTATAGGCAATTTGGAGAGCATGATGTGGTCCATTTGGACACCAATCTATGGCCTTTGTTGGACACATGGAGGACACTTTGGCTATGGAGAGAAAGCCACTTGGCATGGGTATAAAAGGGCATGTGGAATGGGCATTTATTGTCATATTTACAATACTCCCCCTTAAATGCCCATTTATATAAAATATGCCTCGTTAAAACCTTACTAGGGAAAAACCCAATGGGAAGAAAAACCCTAGTGAAGGAAAAAGAGTACATATTTTATATAGTTTACTATAATACATTCACTCCCCCTCATGGAGACATCACTTAAAGTCTTTGAATCGCCGCATTCCAATGCTATATACTAATTTATCGAAGGTTGCAGTTGGTAATGCCTTTGTAAATAAGTCAGCCAAGTTATCTTTCGAACAAATTTGTTGTACAGTGATATCGCCATTTTCTTCAAGATCATGAGTATAGAAGAGTTTTGGTGAGATATGCTTTGTTCTATCTCCTTTGATATATCCTCCCTTGATTTGAGCTATACATGCTGTGTTATCTTCGTATAACATCGTTGGAAGAGGTTTACTTGAAGATAAGCCACATGTCTCATGAATGTGTTGTGTCATCGATCTTAGCCATACACATTCTCGACTTGCTTCATGAATAGCGAGGATTTCAGCATGATTTGAAGAAGTGGCCGTTATAGTCTGTTTCACTGATCGCCACGATATAGCAGTTCCTCCACATGTGAATAGATAACCTGTCTGAGATCTAGCTTTGTGTGGATCAGATAGATAACCAGAATCTGCATAACCAACTAGATCATATTTTGATTTGTTATAATAAAATAAACTCATATCAATTGTCCCTCGAAGATATCGGAGTACATGCTTAACTCCGTTCCAATGTCTTTTTGTAGGATATGAACTATATCTAGCTAATAAATTTACTGAAAATGCAATATCTGGTCTTGTGTTATTAGCCAAATACATAAGTGCACCAATTGCACTAAGATATGGTACTTCAGGACCAAGTAGTTCTTCACTGTCATCTCGAGGTCGAAATATATCTTTCTTTACATCCAGTGAACGAACTTCCATTGGAATGTTCAATGGATGTGCTTTATCCATATAGAATCTTTTTAAGATTTTCTCTGTATAAGTTGATTGATGAACAAATATCCCATCTGCTAAATGTTCAATTTGCAAACCAAGGCAAAATTTTGTTTTTCCAAGATCTTTCATCTCGAATTCTTTCTTAAGATATTCTATTGCCTTGGATAACTCTTCAGGAGTTCCGATTATATTTAAGTCATCAACATATACAGTTATAATAGCAAATCCTGACTGAGATTTCTTTATAAAAACGCACGGACATATTGGATTATTTTGGTATCCTTCTTTCAACAGATATTCACTCAGGCGATTATACCACATTCGTCCTGATTGTTTTAATCCATATAATGATCTCTGTAACTTTATTGAATACAATTCCCGAGAACTTGATTCATATGTTTCTGGTATTTTAAATCCTTCCGGGATTTTCATATAAATGTCATTATCCAGAGATCCATATAAATACGCCGTGACTACATCCATTAGATGCATATCAAGTTTTTCATATACAGTCAGACCAATCAAATATCTTAGCGTTATTGCATCCACCACAGGAGAATATGTCTCCTCATAATCAATACCAGGCCTTTGCGAGAATCCTTGTGCAACAAGTCTCGCTTTATATCTTGTGACTTCATTCTTTTCATTTCTTTTCCTTACAAATACCCATTTATATCCCACAGGTTTGACGTTTTCCGGTGTTGGGACTACTGGTCCAAAAACCTCACGTTTTGAAAGTGAGTTCAACTCTGCTTGGATTGCTTCTTTCCATTTCGGCCAATCCTTTCTACGTTGACATTCTTTGATAGATTTTGGGTCAAAATCATCACTTTCATGAATAATATCGTGAGCAACATTATAAGAAAAAATGTTGTCAATAATGATATCATTTCGGTTCCATCTCTTTCCTGTTGTAACATAGTTTATAGAAATTTCATTATTATCCTCAAGCGTTTGATTTTCACCAATACTCTTTTGAGTAGTTGTATTCTGGATTTCTTCTGGAACATCCATACCTTTTATTGAATCATTTTGATTCTCAACTACTTTTCTTTTTCGAGGATTTTTATCTTTAGAACCTATTGGTCTACCACGCTTCTGGCGTGCTCCAGACTCATTATTGACAACTTGTTCCTTTGGGATATCAATTTTTGATGGAGCATTTGTAGCTGGTATATATGATTTAGTCACACTTTTAGTATCTGTGAATGCATCTGGTAGTTGATTTGCTATATTTTGCAAATGAATTATCTTTTGAACTTCAAGTTCACATTGATCTCTACGAGAATCTAAATGAGATAATAACGATGCATTCCATGTAATTTCTTTTTCCAACTTCTTAATTCCTCCCCCTAATGTTGGAAAATTTGTCTCATTAAAATGACAATCAGCAAATCGTGCAGTAAATACATCACCCGTCAGGGGTTCAAGATATTTAATAATTGATGGAGAATCAAAACCAACATATATTCCTAACCTCCTTTGAGGACCCATCTTAGTACGTTGTGGTGGAGCAATTGGTACATATACTGCACATCCAAAAATTCTTAGATGGGAAATATTTGGCTGCTGGCCATAAGCTAATTGCATTGGGGAGTATTTATTATAAGCTACTGGCCTAATACGTGCTAGTGATGCAGCATGCAAAATAGCATGACCCCATACTGATGTAGGAAGTTTAGCTCTCATAAGCAATGGTCTTGCAATTAGTTGCAGACGTTTTATAAATGATTCTGCTAGACCATTTTGTGTATGAACGTGAGCTACAGGATGTTCAACACTTATCCCAATTGACATACAATAATTATTAAAAGTTTGGGATGTAAATTCACCAGCATTATCAAGTCGAATGATCTTAATTGTATTATCAGGAAATTGTGCTTTTAACTTAATTATTTGAGCAAGTAATCTTGCAAATGCAAGATTTCGACTTGATAATAAGCACACATGTGACCATCTGCTGGATGCGTCAATTAATACCATAAAATATCTAAATGGACCACTTGGTGGGTTAATAGGTCCACAAATATCACCTTGAATTCGCTCTAAAAATGCAGGTGATTCACTCCCCACTTTAGCTGGTGATGGTCTAATAATTAATTTTCCTTGAGAACAAGCATCACATGACAACTCATTGGATTGAAGAATCTTCTGGCTCTTTAAAGGATGTCCATGTGAATTCTCAATAATTTTCCTCATCATTATCGACCCTGGATGACCCAATCGATCATGCCAAACACTGAATATTTCTGGATTCATGAACTTCGGGTTCATTATTGCATAACTTTCGATTACTCGTATATGAGTATAGTATAATCCAGAAGAAAAAGCAGGCAGTGTTTCTAATATACGTTTTTCATGTGAAACAATAGATGTTATATAGAGACACTCTATATTATTTTTACAATCAGTTTCAACATGATAATTATTTTCACGTATATCTTTAAAACTTAATAAGTTTCTTTTCGATTTGCTGGAGAACAGAGCATTATTAATTGTAAATCTAGTTCCTCTAGGCAAAATAAAGTTTGCTTTTCCAAAACCTTCAATCAGATTTGCAGAACCTGATATAGTATTGACTTTTGCTTCCAGCATTGTCAATCTAGTAAAATATTTTCTATTTATGAGTATCGTGTGCGTAGTTGCGCAATCTGCCAGACATAAATCCTCATTGCTCATTTTCGAGTTACTCAACATATTGAAATTGTTCATATTTCTTCATTGAAAAGAAAAGAAAAACGATTACAAAGAGTCTTAAATATATATACAAACAAAACAACAACAAAAACATACTAAACAGTATTTAATTATATATTGTCATACAAATCATCCTCTACTTGTTTGATTGCATCAATTCTCTCTCCAGGAGATTCAAAATAATCAGCTACATCAAGATGCATCATGTTGGATGGGTCAAACACATCATCTTCTTGAATGGCAAGATTTACCTCCACATTCTTTCCTTTTCCTTTTTCTTTCAGAGAAGCTTGATAGAGATCAACAAGGTGTTTTGACGTACGACAGGTACGTGACCAGTGCCCAGTCATTCCGCACCGGAAACATTTATGTTCATCACCTTTCGAACTTCTATCTTGTGGAGCCTTTCCTTTATGATCATCACTTCGTGTGGGTTTCTTAAAATTATAATGCCCACCACGAAAATAGGTATTTCTTCCTCTACCGCGGTCCCGACCTCGACCACGACCACGACCTCGACCACGACCACGATTATTAAAATTCATAGCATTCACTTCAGGGAATGGTGTTGCTCCAGTTGGTCGGGATTCGTGATTTTTCATCAATAACTCGTTATTTTGTTCAGCAACGAGAAGACATGAGATAAGTTCAGAATATTTTGCAAAACCCTTCTCTCGATATTGCTGCTGCAGGAGCATATTCGAGACATGAAAAGTGGAAAATGTCTTCTCTAACATATCAACATCAGTAATCTTTTCTCCGCATAATTTTAATTTTGAACTAATTCTGAAGAGTGCGGAATTATACTCACTTACTGATTTAAAGTCCTGTAACCTTAGGTGCATCCAATCATAACGAGCTTTTGGAAGAATAACTGTTTTTTGATGATCGTACCTTTCTTTCAAACCTTGCCATAGAACGTAGGGATTTTTTATTGTAAGATACTCCATTTTCAATCCCTCGTGAAGATGATGGCGAAGGAAGATCAGGGCTTTTGCTTTTTCTTGATTTGATGCATCATTTTCTTCTTTAATTGTTTCTCCAAGATTCATAGAATCTAAATGGACCTCAGCGTCAAGGATCCATGACAAGTAGTTGTTTCCATTAATATCCAGGGCCGCAAATTCTAGCTTTGTAAGGTTTGCCATAATAACACTATCAAAATAATAATATATATTTATATTAGAAATTTAACATAAACCAAATGCGTAAAAATGGCTTACCTATAAGACTTACCTTTAGCGGGAAAAATGACAGAGATTCGTGCTGATAACGTGTTGTAAAATTGAGAGGCGAAACCGGGCACCAAAACTTTACCAAATCATATAATAATATATATTAATAATAATAATAATAATAATAATAATAATAAATATGTTGGAATTTAAAAGGATTTGTAATATAAAAGAGAGTATATATATATATATATAATATAAACAAAGAAAGTGGAAAAATATGGAATTATGACAAAATAAAACCAAAAGAAAATAGAGAAAATTGGAGAGAAAATTGTTGTTATTTCTTTACCAAAATGTATATAATTTATCCAAAATGAACCACTATTTATAGGCAATTTGGAGAGCATAATGTGGTCCATTTGGACACCAATCTATGGCCTTTGTTGGACACATGGAGGACACTTTGGCTATGGAGAGAAAGCCACTTGGCATGGGTATAAAAGGGCATGTGGAATGGGCATTTATTGTCATATTTACAATAGGACACTATATATTTTCCTTTTTCTCTTTTCTTTTTTAACATAAGACATATTTTCAAATTGACCAAGTATTTAAATAATCAATTTGGATATTACACGTTCTTTTTCTCTTTTCTTTTTTAACATGAGATATTTTGAAAATTAAGCTTGTAAACACTACTTTGACCTATGAATTTTTTATTTTAATATGTACTTTTAAAAGTATTTTCAAAATCCAAACAAAAAATTGAAAACTAACAAAAAGTAATTTTTAAAATTTTATTTTTGTTTTTGAAATTTAACTAAGAATTCAAATGTTTCATTATAAAGATGAAGATATGGTAAAAAAAAGTTGTGAGAAAACAAGTACAACTTTTAAAAATTAAAAATCAAATAGTTATCAAATAAGATATATCAGTTTTTTTAATTTTGGCTAAAAAACAAGAAACTTATAAATTAAAGTGGTGTTTATAAATTTAATTTTTTAAAAAATAAATATTAAATGGTTAGCATAAATTATGCTTATATTGAATTTTTTTTTTATAACAGGCGACATTCTACTTTATTTAATTGATTTGTTTTTTTTTCAATTGAGTATACGTTACCTAACTCAATTGATTATAACATCAATTTTAATTTTTACTGATATTTGTATTGGAAGAAGGAAAAAAAAAAAAAAAAAAGCAATTCCCTCCCCTTCTATTTTATGATTATTTTGAAGGGCTAATATAGGTTAGAAAGTTATGTATAACGGAGAGCAATTTTTTTATCATTTAAAGTGAGTTAATATACCTTTTTGAGATATAAAATTAGGCATTTTAATAGTTGACATTTGGCAATATCGTAGAAAAATAGTTGACTGTTAATAAATTAAAATAAAAGGTTGACATTTCATTAAATTTATTTTCTAAAAACAAATTAAAACACTGAAACGTGCGCCGTCTGTGGGGATCGAACCCACGACCACGTGGTTAAAAGCCACGCGCTCTACCACTGAGCTAAGACGGCTTGCTTGTTAAAAGGGTAAAATTAAGTAAAATGTATTTGTTAAGTAAAAAGTATATATATTATTATTATTATTGATTGGAAAGCTCTCAACAAGTTTTTTTCTAATTCAACAATTTCTGAAGTGGAAAATTGAACCATCAACATTTAAGATGATAATTGATGTCTTATCTACTGAGCTATGCTCAAGTTGACAACTCTAAATGAGTAGGAACTATCCTTCTAACCCTAATTAGGGGATTTTATTGATAGGCGCAAAATTGTAGTATGTTTTGTATACTTTTTGTGCTCATTTGATAGAATCATTAACCATAAGAAAAGTTCAAGAGATAAATTGTGTATGGACTTTCAAAAAAAAATTGTGAGTATGGTAAATACCAATATCCATGTTGAGTTCAAATCCTACAACTTCAATTTTTTTTTTTTGTAAATAATAATAAATAAAAATGTGATTCTTTAATCATTTTTCTTTTGTTTTCTTACTTTTACAATCTGTTGTTCGAGTAATTGAAATTGTTTGGAGATAGGGCAAGAACGGCCTCCACTACATAAGGACATTAATACTTATGGTATTTCAAGGTTCAAATAAAAATAGGAGTAATGGAACGATTGGCCATCAATTCAGATATAGATAAATTTGGTAAGTTTATTAATTGCTATCAATTGCACATATGTATATAAATAAAATAATGTAAGGGGCGAAACTTTCATCACCTTTCGATTTTCAAATTTGTAGAATCTACCAAGATTCTACTGTATTTATCTAATTAATTAGCCATAAAAGTTCAATTTGAACAAATCACATTGAGAAAATCAATTATTCGCTATAAAATGCATAGCAGACTAGCAGTCATTCATTTTGAATTTTTTAAATAAGACAAGCATGGAGAAAAAGAATCGCATTTATTACCAAAATTAATAAATGTGGGTTTAAAACAAATATATATAGTGCATGAAAAAATATAGTTAGATGAATTGAAAAAAGATTACAAGCTACGTAAAAAAATGGAGGGAGTGTTAATGTAATTTTAGCTTAAACTTTTCAAGGGGGTGAAAAATATTTTAATCCTAAAAACCTTTATGAAGTGCTTTTAGTAGGATTAAAACTTTATAAAGTGTTTTCATAAGGTTTGGTATTAGAACAAAAATAATTTTAAAATTTTAATAATCAAAATAATACTTCTGGAGAAGTGTACCTCTTGGAATATATATATATATATATATATATATATGCTTTTTTCAAAAGTATCTCAAAACTCCTCATTAGAATTTCACAGATAATCTTAAATTCAATCAAGCTCTTCAAGCCAAGAAAAATGGAGAGGATCATAAACCATACAGAACCTTACTCAGCACAGTTTTCTGAAAGAGTGGAGATCGGAAAGGAAAAAGCATCTCTGTCTTTATGTGGAAACAGAGAGATCAATTTTCACAGAGAAGCCTTTTAGAGAAACAACAATCCAAGACAATGACAAATTGAAATGCAAGATTAGTTAAACACAGAAAAAGAGAAGTCTGAACTCAAATCAAAATATCATGGAGATGCACCATCAAATGAGAGATGAAAACTTTTATACCGATAGCATATCGTGAATGAGAAGGGTCACCGTCCCGTCGACAATGCTAAATGAGATAGATGAAGAAGAAGAAGAGCATGCACAATCCAGAAAAGTAGCAAGAGGTTGGATGATCTACCATAATAAGTTTGAACTTCAAATGAGAGCAAAGAAAATTGCCCATATCTTGAAAATCCGAACACTAAGAACCATCTTATCTTGCAAAATACAATCTTAAAATTTTTTCTGGATAGTGGATTCTAACAGTAACAAATGTTAAATATTAGAACCAAAGGTTTACATCATCTACTACCATGTTTTCTCAAAGAAAAATCATCTACCGTGTCTTGGTGACGCATCAGCAGAGCGGGATCGGGAACCTGAAGGGGATCTTGATGTTCTACCAGGAGACGACCTTCTACCAGGAGAAGACCTCCAGTTAGCTCGTGCATCCTCTCCTTCAAATGTAGACTTGCTAAAGAAAAGAAGGGATTGACGAATGAGTAAAACAGAACAGAACACACTTTTAAACAAGCATAGTAAACAAAGATGATAAAATTATGATTAAACAAACTGAAAGAGTAACATTCTCAATCATGAGACTGGCGTATGTAATAGCAATGCATGCAGAAACACAGAAACAGAGAAACACTAAATAGTCTCATAATCGAGATGCTCCCAAAAAGCAATAAGTCATCAGTAAATCATTCAACTTACTCATGATATCCATTTCCGTTTCCATCGTGATCACGACCATCAGCATTATCATAACCTGGAGAATATGCTTGCTGACTCCTCTCACCATCTCGCTCACGAGGAGCACCTCTTGGTGATCTAGGGTAGTCTGCATGCCGTCTACTAGGGGAAACAGAATAGTCGCCCCGCCATCTCGGAGCAGGAGAGTAGGATCTGACAATTACATTTGGCATATTTACTACCTAAAGCATAAATAAATATGAACATTCTGTTTTAAATAGATTACCTTGATCGATATCTACTTCTTGAACCTGAAGGATGATGGGGGGAGCGTGATCGGGATACTGAACGAGATCTAGAACGCCCTATATTGTCTCAAAAAAAAATTATGATCAATTACATCCTGATAAAATGTTGATCATTGAATACAATAATCCAATATGGACTAATTTTGTCTGGTACAATAGTCAATGATTGATTTGATTTCAAGCTTTAGAATGTGTACTTGAAATTTAGTACCAAATTGAAACCTATAATATCCACGAACAATTTAAATGTACAGAGGAGGCTTGTATTTTTAATTCAATCAATTAACAAAACCTGCAAGACTGCAAATTCACAAATTCATAACAAACGAGTGGCCATTAGGATAACAGAAACAAAAGAATTATTATATGCTTATATTTGAACCTAATAAAATAAGCTACTAAGGGATGCCCAAGTGGAAACAAAAGGTTTAGCGACAAAATCTCCAAACAAAAGCATCAAACTAGGGAACGAATGTTTGAAGGATCAATCAAATACCAAAATTCATCAGTATGTGACATGTGAGGAACTTTCCTTAGTTCATTACACAAAAAAAAAAGGTTCATTGAAAGGATATTGTTTGACCACTTAACTTAGAGCTTACAAATAAGCTCTCGATTGAATTGGTAGGTACATCAATACACCAATCTTAAGTCTCAAGAAAAGTCAAAGAATAATACACGTGCAATCTAACATATTGGAAATAAATCCATATACTAGTTACTATTGCATCATCAATAGCTGCTACAAGCTGTAATGTCCAAGAGTTCCATAACAAGAAGTAATGCTATAGTCTTCTTGAACAATCAAGAAGTAGAAGTAACATGAAATAGAAAAATGAGAAAATTTGAATATAATAGGTCTTCTCACTGAACTCTTTTTGGTTGGGTTTTCACTTATATATAAAGATTATTTAAAAGAAAATGCATCAAATTTGAACATAGACTACTTGTACCCATACCATAATAAGAACGCCGTCCACCATAGCCAGATGGTCCCCTACATAAAGGTAAAATAGAATAGTAAAACACAAGTAACTTGCAACTAAATAAACATCATAAGAGGCTATTTGCCATTGAACACACTGAATGGAAAGAGCAGGATTTTTGGATTGCTTTTATATCCCCCCCCCCCCCCCCAAAAAAAAACATAATAAGATGGATTGCTTTCAGTTTAACAGTATGGCAGGTCAGCTGGATTGTAAAATTACAGTCTCTTGAAACCATGGAGAAAAAGAGGCAAAAGAGAACAAACAAACCACCTTCTACTCCTTTGGCGCATCTGTTCTGGCCTCTTCCTTGACTCTGCAGCAAGAACCACAGTAATCTCCCTACCAGCAAATTTTTTCCCATTCATATGATACTGAGCTTCAGAAGCCTCATAAGGATCAACAAACTCCACAAATGCAAATCCTCGTGGTTCACTACAAAGAATTCAAACAAAGTTTTCATGATGAAAATAAGAAACTCTTATGGACAAAAATCTTGGGTAACTTGAATGATAACATTATTATACTTTTCATGGCTAAAAGGATTCAGAATGCCATAAACTTAATAGCTTTCTTTTCATATCCAATATTAACTTCAGACTGCTTTCTTCAAAGCTGAGGCTGAAGTTACATAAAGCAGCTAATTTCAAAGTTCAGTAGCTAACCTTCTCTTTACAATCAAGCATGAAAGAGGCAAGAGACTTGAAAAATCTTCGTATTCTTGTAACTATAAGCACTTCAATTCAACGTAACTTGACTTGAAAAATCTTCACATTTCTTGATATAAGTACTTGAAACCAACAATTCATGACTTGAAAATTCTTCAAATACTTGGAAACACATGAAGCACTTGAACAAACATTCCACAACCTTAAAACCTTCACCTTGTTAGCTTCAATTGCTCAAGAATCTATCTTCTTCCTCATCAACTTCTATTGATGGGGTAATTACCTAATATCTCCTCAGAGAGAGACCCTCAATTCGATATTACTCTTTACATTCTTGATGAGCAATATGTTAGGCAGTGAAAAGTAGTAGACCCTCATTAATAGGGGCTTGGGCTTGTTTTAACTTCAAAGTTCAAACCAATATGCCCCCTGACAAAGCAGTTCAAAATTTAACACACTATGAAATGGGAATAAAATTCACCCAGAAAAAATAAGGTCTGGTGAAATTTTGTTTGACATTTTTCATCCTCTTCATTCCCCAACTATGAATAACAAACTCAACCGGATGTTCCATATGATCTAAAAATGTCCTCTATAAATTTAGAACTCAATGCACAAATGTACACCATCAAGAATTGATCAAGTTAAAAAATAGTTCTATTTTTGGGATAAAGAAGTTAAAAAATGATTGTAAAAAAGTCCCGACAATTGCATAAGAGTTTATTTCATCTTGCATATGAAGGCCCATAAGAGTTTTTTTCCAGAAAGAAGAAAAAGAAAGTTAGACATTGTTCTGAAAATAGAATCTTGAAATGCAAAAGAGAAAAGCTTTAAACGTACTCTATATATTTTGACTCTAATCAATTATTGGTCTAAATAAGAAGCTTAGTATTATGACACATGACTGAAAGCATCAAACAAGAGTGAGTAATAATCAGGCTCAATTTCTAATGCAAAAGGCTTGGCTTGATGCTTAACCAGTAAACCTAAAATTACCACCTGAACCCTGTTTGAGGTTAATTTGATTAAATCTTTGTGCAGATTGGTGCTCAGAAGTCCAGATATTAACCATGTCCTTATCAAATTAACTCAGAAGGAATGTAAAAGTACAAGTTCAGGAATCAGGTTGAATAACAACTAAATAAATCCAATCACATACCATGGTTGGAGCAGTGTGAAAAATAAATAAGAAAAATAAACACCAGATGCTCACCCTGAGTAATAATCTTTCGGAATATACACATCTCGAACGAGTCCAAACCTCTCAAATGGAGCTCTAAGCTCCTCTGGCCTGCAAGTATCAATATAACCAGAAAAATCAGTGAGAGAAAACAACAAAGTCATAAATTAGAATAGTAGTACCGAAACCTAAATTGGACAAAGCAATATGGTAATTGAAAAAAAAAAAAGTGGCCAAATCCTGACCTGCAATCCATAGGAATATTTCTAACCAAAAGGCTACCATGAGACTGTTCCCTTCGTCTTCCATACCCACCACCACCACCACCACCACCACCATAACCCCTTCCCGGTGGGCTTCTTCCTCGACCACCATATCCTCTCCTTGGAGGACTATGATATGGAGGACTGTATCTTCTCATGTTTCAACCTATTCAAAACAATTACCAGGTGAGGTCTGCAATTAAGATGCATATTGTCAAATTTTCCAATCTATTACCAACAACTTTCTGACATAGAAAAATAATAAAAATTAGAATCATAGTTAATCCAATCAAACCCACACATCATCCTAAACTGTCAAACTGATAACAGCTTCAACTGATAAGCCCTAAACCACACTTCACAGGCTCAGGATTTCCGGCTCGACTGTTAAACCTCTCAATTGCCCGTTTCCATACTCCAGATAGCTAAGCTACAAGATACATATCAAAGTCTTGAAGATCACATACCCACACGAGAAAAAGGCAAGAAAATCAACCAAGTAAATGAAGAAGGAATCGAGAGGGTTCGACGAAGAGGCTCCTCTCTTCACTTCTCCCCATCTTTTACCGGGAGAAACGCAAAGAGATAATTCAGACTAAGAGTAAGCTTCAAAAAAAAAAACTAATTCCGAATGATCGAAACAAAGAAAGGGCTATGAACAACTATTGATAGCTTTCATGTGGGTTTGGGTTCGATCAAGGAATGATGCGAAGCCTTCATCTATGCATCGAGAAACGAAACAGCGAAACTAGAAATCGGAAGTGTATAATTACCTGAAGGAAAGAGAAGCAAGATGAGAAAATGCAGAGAGAGTTTCTTCCCACGATCTGATTTCTGTAAAGTCTGGGAGCAAGAAGACTTCGATGGTAGGGTTTAGCCTTTTATAACTGTGTTTCGTTCAAATGCGAGTTCTTTTTTTTTAAATTTAAGTTTAAATTTTGACCCCTTTTTTCAGTACAAAAATAAAATTAAAAAATCATATAAATTTTGGAAACAAATCACCAAAGAAAAAGGGATCGCACCATATGTTATTTATTAAATTATAGAAATGATAAACTATTTTATTTTATTATGATATTGAGTTAAATTCTCCAAATGTAACCCTTTTTTTATAGTTTAACCACGTGTGGAAAAATTAAAAATATATATATAAATTTTGGAAACAAATCACCAAAAAAAGGGGGGGGGGGGGGGGGGGGGACCCCACTATATGTTATTTTTAAAAGTATAGAAATGATAAACTATTTTATTTTATTATGATATTGAGTTAAATTCTCCAAATGTAACTTTTTCTTTTAGTTTAACAACATGTGGAGGTAAATATTGAACCATAACTTTTGAGATGGTAATTGATATCTTATTCAATGAGCTATGTTTGAATTAGCAACACCAAAAATTTCAACATCTTATCTTACTTTTATAAATGTATAGTGCCTTAACCAATTGACGTGTACTCTAATGGGTAATGGGTAAATTTATTGTACTCAAAAAAAAATAATGGGTAAATTTATTAGTTTTATTTAATAAAATGAAATTTTAGAGCTAAATGGTTTCAATTAAATTATCTTAAAGGTTATAATTTAACTTAATTTTATAACGAAATAGCTTTTAATTAATGAAATTCTCTTATAATCATTTATAGTGTTAAGATTGCTCTCTTGTTTTTTAGTGGGGGGGATCCCACTATATGTTATTTTTAAAAGTATAGAAATGATAAACTATTTTATTTTATTATGATATTGAGTTAAATTCTCCAAATGTAACTTTTTCTTTTAGTTTAACAACATGTGGAGGTAAATATTGAACCATAACTTTTGAGATGGTAATTGATATCTTATTCAATGAGCTATGTTTGAATTAGCAACACCAAAAATTTCAACATCTTATCTTACTTTTATAAATGTATAGTGCCTTAACCAATTGACGTGTACTCTAATGGGTAATGGGTAAATTTATTGTACTCAAAAAAAAATAATGGGTAAATTTATTAGTTTTATTTAATAAAATGAAATTTTAGAGCTAAATGGTTTCAATTAAATTATCTTAAAGGTTATAATTTAACTTAATTTTATAACGAAATAGCTTTTAATTAATGAAATTCTCTTATAATCATTTATAGTGTTAAGATTGCTCTCTTGTTTTTTAGTGGGGGGGATCCCACTATATGTTATTTTTAAAAGTATAGAAATGATAAACTATTTTATTTTATTATGATATTGAGTTAAATTCTCCAAATGTAACTTTTTCTTTTAGTTTAACAACATGTGGAGGTAAATATTGAACCATAACTTTTGAGATGGTAATTGATATCTTATTCAATGAGCTATGTTTGAATTAGCAACACCAAAAATTTCAACATCTTATCTTACTTTTATAAATGTATAGTGCCTTAACCAATTGACGTGTACTCTAATGGGTAATGGGTAAATTTATTGTACTCAAAAAAAAATAATGGGTAAATTTATTAGTTTTATTTAATAAAATGAAATTTTAGAGCTAAATGGTTTCAATTAAATTATCTTAAAGGTTATAATTTAACTTAATTTTATAACGAAATAGCTTTTAATTAATGAAATTCTCTTATAATCATTTATAGTGTTAAGATTGCTCTCTTGTTTTTTAGTTGTCAAAATGTAACTAGGATTTAAAGAATTTTAAAAAAAAATGTTAGCAAGTAAGCATAATTTTTAAAAATAAAACATACAATATTATCAATCAAACTATAAATGGTTGATTTATCAAATTCACGAACAAATAGAGTACTAACTCAAACCTTATGAAAAATTATTTTTACCTATTAATATAAATGAGTTTTTTGCATATAATAATAATAATAGGAAAAAAAAAAAAAAAAAAAACAAACATTGATAGAAAAAAGTGGATGTAAAAATGTTACGAGATTGTTTGAGAGATCTAGGGATGGCAAAACTTTCCATAGGATCGAGTTCCCTTTGATCTGAGCAAAAAATCCCTAATTGAAATGGGATTAGGAAAAAAAACTTCCTCAATCTTTTTCCACATAACAAAGCATAATTGAAATGGGATTTGTCACTCTCTTTTCAGGAACTACTGATTTAGGAGCCAATTCACCGTTGGTATACCATACTTCTACATTGAGAAAAGCATGATCCACCCTCAATGCTCCGCCGCATTTCAAATTTAACTTCGCTACCATGTACAACAACCTGTGAATTTAGAGTGTAGAACAAACAGACCTGGATGTGCTGGCTGCCTCCATCCTTCATATCCATCTCTATCAAGTTTCCTTGAGGTGCCTTTGCCCCACAAAATATTGGTTCTTCCAGGTGGACAGAGAAGAATCAGGTGTACGCAACATAATAGAGTTGGTAGAATAGCAAATAGTTAGGAACTGTTGTATCAACATGCCACAGCTACGGCTGATTCAGACTGACTGCTGTCGGTCTCGGCGAGTAAAGGGTTCTTCTGGAATTGGTTTCTTAGCTGACCACAAGCTGCATTTGCATCCAGGCCTCTTGTTTGGCGAACGCTTACAGTTATTTTATGGGACTCTAGAGCAGCTACAAATGCCATCACCTGAAAATAGAAGAAAAGATTATTGATCAGTGAAGAGTATACATTCATAATGTGAAACATTTTCTTCTTGACACATGCTGGAAAATAGCACATCTGTTGAGAGCATACTGCTTTCTTGTATGGACGCTGATACTCCGAGCCTTCTATGGGATTGAAAGGTATCAGGTTCACATGATAGCCGCGTCCCCATTCGTGGAGAAGCTTTGCAAGTTCTACGGCATGCTCTACTGCATCATTAACTCCAGCTGTTCAAATGGTAAGCATCAGAAAAATTGGGGAGAAACAATTTGTCAGATGATTGATGTCCAAATCTACAATGAGGAACACAATGAAAAAAGAGAGAAGGATTGTAATGCTATAGTGATTCCAGTACCTAAAAGTGCATACTCGAAGGATACTCTCCGACTAGTTTGGAGGAAATAATCACGACAATCTTTCATAATTGCTTCGAGAGGATATGCTTTTGCACTGGGCACAATAGTCTCCCGAAGCTTCTGGTTTGGTGCATGTAAGCTGGTGGACATAAAATGAAGAGTTAATCAAAGTATAAAAAAAAAAAAAAAAATTAAAAATTAAAAAGAGAGCCAAAATCTAAGGACCTCGTCCTACAAATGCTCATCGATCATCTCTTCAAAACGAGCTAAAACTTCGTGGATAAACACTATTAAAGCTAACCTTTGGAACTTATGGATTGGGAAGGAAAAAAAAAAAAACTTTGAGATGCTAGATAAAACTCTTCAAGAACGGGTCTGCCTAGTATAATTTCTTAATGATTCTGTAGTTATTCTGTGATTATAATTCACACCAATGGGAACAGCTTTCTGTAAGGTCTTAGGCATTTGGAAGGATTTCTCCTCTCCCTCTTTTGCATGTCCTCTTCATTAATTAATCTTATTTCTTAATTATTTAGATATAAACCCTCAAACTAAAAGTCAGAATCGGAGAGATATCAGTAATCTAACTCCTAAATTAGTAAACAGAATTTACTGAGACGACTGCAAGAAAGCAATCAATCACCGTATACATAGACGTCTCCATTCAGATACGTGGGATGACAAAACTTTGAATCGTAACATTAACTATGCCAAAATTCTCCAATTAGCACAGTTCTTAGATCAGGTTAAAGTAACTGCTACCTATTAAAAATTTAGGGATGACAAAATATAACCACCAAATAAACATTGACTGAAGGGAAAAAATCTTACACTCTTAAACCGAAAATATTATTATTTATCACAAGTATATGAAAACTAGCAAATTTTTCCCTTGGCAAAACATCACCGACAATGGTTAAGTTCTATTTTCTTTTTAAATCAAACAATCTAAAAGAATACTTTTCCTGTTGAACAGATGTTACCTGACGGCCAATGTTGACTGAAGCTTGTGAGAAGCCAGCCTTTTAATAGTGTTAGGAACGCCCACAGTAGAAATTGTAATCATTCTTTGTCCAATTTGAACATCCTTGAAAAAATATAAAGTATTCATGAGAAATTGCACGCTCAGCAACGTAAAATTAGCATGTAACAAACATGCTGGAACTTTAAAGCCTTCCTTCCCATGACAGTTGCATGTGATTGAATTTTATAATTTAGGAACAATGGTATAAGAAAAGAAACCTGTATTTCAAAGTGGACATGCATGACACTGATAGATACTCCAAAATCTAAGGGGTTGCTTGGGAATGATCTAAAAGATAGTATTATGCTTACGTGCACCAAACCAGAAACTTTGGAAGTATGGATACACAAAGTCAAGGCAGGTTTTCATTTGGTCTCTCCTCCTGGGCCGTTTGAATACTCGGGATGAAGGCCAAGCTAGGCCTCCTAATGCCTCCTTATCTCCTGGATGCATTTTTTTGGCTTAAAATGGGATGACTCAAATAGAATACCCGTATCTTAAAATCCAATTGAATCTAGGAATTATTCTCCAAAAAATCTACACTTTTTTTGTGTCATCTAGCTTTTTCAATTGGTCACTCCTATATGTGTGAAGCACAATCACCCTTTTAAAAGAAATTTTAATATCCATTTGGTTAGAAAGGAATAGAAAATTTTTTCATGAGGTGCCTGGTGGATATATTTTTGGGGCAGATCTTGAAAATTGTTGTTTTTTCTCCTCTCAAAATTCTCTCATAAGATTTCTCATAATTATATATGACTTCTACCAATTTGAGAGGCTTCTTGTAATGCAGTGTTCTCTGGAGGGCTTTTCCTTGTATATTTCACTCTCAATGAAATGTTTTGCTAGAGTTTGAGGACACAGGCCTCTAAGGCCTCTCCAGCTTCCCAGATTTACCTCTCCTAATAGTCTGGACCATTAAAACAACCTAATGCCAATTTTACCTCTCCAAGTCCTCTCTTGCAATATCTGTAACGGGGTAAAAAGGGGGGAGGGGGGGCATCAAATAGTAAACAAAAAATTACCCCACAAAATATTAGGACAAGATAAGTCTGAAAAAATCAACCTTGTTCAAGCACTGGTGCGCTTCAAGCACCGATTTCATATTTAACATTGGTTCGCCCATTCCCATGAATACTACATTTGTCACCCTATGGTTGAAAATATCCTCAATTGCAAATACCTGTGAATATAAGATGCAACTAATCACAATGGAGAGGATTAATTATACGTGAAATAATTTCATATTTTCAAATTTCAAAACAACGAGATATCAGAACAGCACAAGTTCATAATGAAACATGAAGACAGTATGTGAGAGACCAAATACCTGCTCGACAATTTCATGTCTCTGAAGATTCCTTGAAAATCCTCCTTTTCCAGTGGCACAAAAAGAACAGCGCAATGGGCAGCCAACCTTAATGTATGAAATTCAGTAAAAATTTTGTTTAAGATTGAATACCATAATGAGTTCAGATCATATCTGGTGGGGTTAAAAAATCATTGCAAGTGATTTCAAAGACGTGGATGTGCCATACTTTCATCTAATAGGCAATGTGGTTACGTTTTGAGTTGACATGGTGTTAGACTACTGCGGTTACTACATCATTGACTAATCGCTTTACTCGGAAGAGAAAGACTATTTGCCCAAATCATAAAAGAAGATACACTGATGAAAATGTAAATCACAAAATTCATGTCTCTGAATGACTAAATCAAAATGTGAATATTACCTGTGATGAGATGCAAGCAGTAAGGCGAACTGAACCTTTATTGTCTTTGTCTTCCACAGGTATGCCAACTGTTTCAATCAGCCTGTTGTCACCCAACTTAAGCAATAACTGCAAAATTTTGACGTATTGATGCCTTAAAGTCAAACAAACTCGTAACAAAAACATCCAACCATTTACTTAAACTGATAAAATTTTAACAATTCAACAAGAATGCACGCAGATAATTCTTTATATCAAACTACCTTCACGGTCCCATCAGATGCAGTAACAGACTGGTAAACAGGCGAACGGCCCACCCTCCATCCAGCTTCCTGAAGATCATTCCTGAATGCCTGTGGCACTGCAATCAACCCGAATCACCATGACAAGCTAATGAACATACAGGAAAAGTTAATCAACCAAGAAGGAAGAATACTAACAGTTGGTAAACTCTTCAATTTCCTTGACCTTCCTCTTGTAAACAAGCTGATGGAGTTGCTTTCCCCTATACTTCTCCTAATCAATCTCAAACAGAAACACCTCCAACTCAAACAACAGAAGAATTTAACGATACAAAAGATAAAACTTTCACCAAATGAAGCTAAACAATTGCAAGCAGTCCACAACAGGCTTTTAGAGTGTAACATAGCGATTGTTGTTTATTACCTGGCCGAAGTCCAGGGCGAGCTGTTGGAGCTCCTGCTCCGACAAGCCGATGAGCACTTTCGGAGCTTCGGGAGAGGCCCTTGCGGGAGGGGATATGGAGGTGGAGAGGTTCCGAGAGGGCACGGCGGCGAGGCAGCGAGGCCGTACTGCACGTGCGACGGACGGCGAGCAAACTTGGTGAATGAGCGCCATTGAAATGGCGATCATCGTTGAGAAGAGGCTCTTGATTGCTTGTGGAACTGTGAGCGGATGCAAATGAACTGAGAGAAGGCCAAAGCTTAAACCCAATCTGGAACTGTTCTTTTTTTGCACAGGGTTTCGTTTTTCCCTTGGCCTTAGAGAAAATATTATCTTCCCTCCTTTTTTTTTTTAATTTTTTATTATTAGATAAAAATTAATTTATATCCCTAAACTTTGAAATTAAGGTGATATTTGATAATCATTTAGTTTTTAATTTTTAAAAATTATACATGCTTTTTCATTATTTCTCTACCATGACTTTCATCTTTTTTTTAAGAAAACATTTGAATTCTTAGCCAAATTCTAAAAACAAAAATGAGTTTTTGAAAACTACTTTTTTTTAGTTTTCAAAATTTGGGTGGATTTTTTAAAACATATGTAAAAAGTATATAACAAAACAAGAAAATCTATAAGTATAAGTAGTATTTATAGGCTTAATTTTTTAAAACCAAAAACCTTATCAAACGAGGCCTAAACTAATAATTATATCAATTTAAACTCAGATTCCATTTGATAACCATTTGATTTTTTGTTTTTGAAAATTAAGCCTGTAAGAATTTATGTTTTCTTAATAAAGATGAACCTCATTGTAGAGAAATGATGAGAAAACAAGCACAATATCCAAATATCAAATACCAAATGATTATCATATATGAAAGTTTGGGAGTTTAATCAAGCTTGGACATGTGTAAACTAACGTCTTTCAAATAGAATCTAATGGATGGATTCAGTTATGAAAGTTCAATAGTTTAATTGATACAATTATAAGTTTGCACACGTGTGAACTAATGTTTTTCAAATAGAATCTAACTGAGGGTGTAAATTGATTCACTTATGAAATTTCATAGTTTAAATTGATACAATTATTAGTTTAGGGTTATAAATTGATTTTTGCATTTATTATTATTATTTGGCTAATATACATACATTGAGTTTTATGATTTCTCCACCTCTCCATTTTCCCAAATCCTTCTTGTTTCTTCAAGAGTCCTTCCCTCGAGTTCTTTCCTCGAGTTTTTTTTATCTCTCTTGTCGTGGGTACTCCCTATAGCTCTTTTTTACTCAAACATGAACCATTTTGCTCGAATGTGGACCATTTTTCTTGAGTGTGTTATGTCGTGCTTTTTTCATTTAATCAAACATGAAGTACTTACTTTTCTGGTCTTTTGTCAGTCTCTCTTATGGTCTCATATGGGGTCATCTTATCCATAAATATCCCCATGATGACAATAAGCACACTTATCCCCTAGAAATTGAACTAGTAATATTGGGTATCTAACGACAAGGCACACTACTAGAGATTTATTTCGAGTCTATTTTACTTTTTATTGGCTTTGCAATGTTCCTGAAAATCGATGTTGAACACATAAATTTTTAGGTAATTTTATTTAATCTTTCAAATACATATTATGCCATTTTTTTTAAACGTTATTGTCACTCTTAAAAGCTTGTATTTTTAGATTGTATTTTTGTCTCTATAAGTATCGCATTGGTCGAGCTTGCTTTCACGTTGAATTTTATGGTGCAAAAATATGTAAGATAATTTTGGGTTTGTGGTTTTTGTTTTTGGATTTTTATACTAATCATATTCGAATACAAATTACAAAAAAAAAAAAAAAAAAAAAAAAATGAAATGCTATAATGAGTCATTTAGACTATTTACAATAACTACAACATAAGTCGTAGAAAATTCTCGAATTGAGCCTCATGAATCTCAAGAAACCGAAATTAAATGTCTAATTGTTTCTGGATTATTTTATGGTGGAAAAATGTCGAAGCTGCTTTTTCCCTATTATTGCATTTGTTTTTGGATTATTTTATGGTGGAAAATAATCTGATCCACCCAATAGTGTAATTTGCTCTAAAAAAATGTCGATTTTTATCTTTAAAATAGTTTTCCATCTAAGAAAAATATATATATTTATCCCTCCAACATACTTCCCTCTAAATATACATGCGTGTGTGTATATCTTCAGCCTCGTCCGATCTGTAAAAAAGTCTCTCTTTGTCTCACTAACAAGTAACAAGGATGTTATCTAAAATGTTTTATTTTTTGTTAGTTTTTATTTCTCAAACATTCAATCTAAATTTGATAACCTCTTCTTTTAGCTTTTTTGTGAGGGACAAAAATTAAGTTTGTGTGAAGATTAATTCAACAAAAATTGAAAAAAAAAAGTAGGTAACAAAACAAATAAATTCACAAGTGGAAGTAGTGTTTATAAGCTTAGTTTTCAAAAACCAACAACCAAAAATCAAATGATTATCAAATGGGCCTTTAGTTTTTATTTTTTTGGTTAAATTATAAGTTTAGTCTCTAAACTTTTAAATTTGTGTCTATTTGGCCTCTAAACTTTAAAAAGTGTTTGATAGGTTTCTGAACTTTAAAAAGTATCCAATAGACTCTTATACTTTCACTTTTGTGTCCAACTGATCTCCAAATTTCAATTTGTGTCGACTTACTAAATGCAAAATTGAAATTTTAGGATCTCATTAGACATAAAATTCAATATTATATCTAATGAATCAGTTAATTTAAAAAAAAAAAATTGAATATGTCAAGAATCTGTTAGACATAAAATTGAAAGTTTAGAGACCTAATAGACACTTATAAAGTTTAGGAACCAAATAGACACAACAAACCTGAAGTTCAATGACTAAACTTGTAATTTAACATTTATTTTTTCATCGTCTAATGATTCAACTCTATTATTGAGAGATGATTGCATTGGACTACTTTTATGATATTCACATGGGCTACCATGTGTATATAACTTGATAATTAAGGTATCAATAACTTTTTATATTAAAGTGAGTATCAAAATATAATCCAACAGTCAATCTGAGCATATCTCAATAGATAAGGCACCAATTTCCATTCCAAATGTCGATTGTTCGATTTTCTACCCTCACAATTGTTGAACTCCAAAATATTTATAAAGAAACCAACAATTAGAGTAGTGCTATATTAAAAAAAATCCTTACGTTGAAAGAGTTAATAAAATATCTTAATTAATAAAATAGTCCAAAATTTAAGGACAGCTATAGTTTTTAACCTAGCTATCGATCATTTACGAGAACTAGATAAATATACACAAAGTGAGCATAGTTTTGCGATAATTGACATGTATCATCGACCAAAAGACTGAAGGTTTGAATCCTCCACTCCAAATGTCATTGTACTAAAAAAAACTAGATAAATATGCATTTACATAATTAAATGACACAGTTACCCCCAACCATATGATAAGCAAATTTAAATTCACAATTACTTTTCCATATCATAACCGTCATGAAACTCCACTAGAGCCATCATGGAGTCATTTTTTATATTTCAGTTATCCCTAGACTGACTCTCTAATTTGTCTCTTTAATTTTTAAAATTAAAATATTATATAAGAAAAGCAACAAAGTTGAAAAGGGAAAATGTTATCTGTCCATCTCGTGGATCTATTTTCAATCTCACCAGCCCTTTCAAACATCCCAAATCACATGGTACGTTGGTAACTTGCCATATACTTTAAGTATATGTTTTTTTTCCTAAGTACAACAAATGTGGATATGAGGCTTGTAGAAGATGGGTGATATGGCATTCTCCAAGTCACACAAATTCTTAATCTGTCGTTTTGTTTGCTTGCTTGCTTTGTATTAAAAAAATAATAATAAATATAGAGTATGAGAGATTTGAAACTTTGACCTCAAGAAAAGAATGCATGTTAATTACTGCTAAGTTAGACTCACTTTTGGCTTCAAGTATATGTTTATAATAGAAGATTTAATATATAGTAAGGATCCGTTTGATAATGTTCTCATTTCTCGTTTCATGTTTCCTGTTTTTCGTTTCTTGTTTCTTGTTTTTTAAAAACTAAAAATTAAAAACAAAAACATGTTTGATAACTATTTTTTGTTTCTTGTTTCTTTAAAAAAAGAAATAGAAACAGACATGTGTTTGATAACTGTTTCTTGTTTCTTATTTTTTTAGTAAAAATAAAATTTTGTACATATAATATAAGAAAACATATAACATACATTAAAATAAATATAAAACAATTATAAAGAGTTTACATTATTTTATTCAGGCCTAACACAAAATTAATAATAATAATAAATTTTATCCTTCAAATGTTATTCAATTTTGATTTGCAATGTCATTGCTCACTCCAATCAATTCACCTTAAACGATTCTGGCTTACACAAGTTAATTCAATTAAACTAATTTGTAAATTGTCTAAGGTTAGACAATCGAGCAAACCCACATTTCTTTAATTTAATAATAAACTTTATTTTTATTTTTTTCTTTACAAATGCATTAGTCAATAATACACACAAGTAAAATTAGAAAAAGAGATAGAGAAATATATATATATATATATATATATATATATATATATATATATATATATATATATATATATATTTACATTGAATGGTAAACCTGAAATACATTATTACTTTATTTATTTAGTAAAAAAAATTAAAATTGTACCAAAAGGAAAAAATAATAGAGATTTAAATATAACATAATAACAAAAGCTCGTTAATGAAAAGTAAAAAAAAAAAAAAAAAAAAAAAAAAAAAAAAAAAAAAAAAAAAAAGATAAGAGAAAAGAAAAAAAATATGGAACTATTAAAAGAAAAAAGATTATGTTGGACGAAAGAGAACGAAGAGATAAGAGAAAGAAAGAAAGAAAAATAATAATAAAAACGAACAAGAAGAAAAAAAAAAGAAAAAAGTATTAGAAGAAAAAAATTAGAATGGAAGAAAGAGAAATAAGAGAGGGGGGTAGAGATGGGTGTAGAAAAGTAAAAGATAAATAAGGATACATGCATGAAACATGAAAAGAAAAAAAAAACACAAACATAATTTGAGAAACGATTTTTTGTAGTTTCTCAAATTTGCCCATTTTTTTATAAACGTTTATAAAAATTTAGAAACAAGAAACATTATGGTTTATCAAACATGTTTGTTTCTTGAAAAATGAGAAACGAGAACAAGAAACAGAAAATGAGAGCGTTATCAAACAAGCCCTAAAAGTACTGTATATGTTTTTATATATTTTTTGGTCCCTAATGTTGAGATCTTATTTCAATTTGGTCCCTAATTTTTTAAATGTTTCAAGTTCATTTCCATTGTATTGAAACTTTTTCAATTAAGACCATATTATCATAAAATATTAAAATCAATCATCATGGTTAAATACAAGTGATTAAAAGCACTTTATGTTTTAAAATTTGATGTAATAAACATAAAACTCACTTATTTCAGATGACTTAGTACGTAATATCTTAATCTAACTCGAAATTGCTCGTTATCATATAAAATTGGCCCATTAAAATGTTAGTGTACTAATAAAAAATATTATTTTCAACTTTCTGAAAAAATAATTATTTCCAAATTAATATATTGTCTTTATTTTAATATTTAGTAATATGAAGGACTTAATAGAAAAACATTCCACTAAATTGAAAAAAATATATTAAAGCATGTATTTAGCGTAACTCCGTAGTCATCCCAATTTATCCAATCCATCCCAGTGACCTGTACACAAAAGCCGCGTAAGTAGCACTACCGGCACTAGGCACTTCCGGTATCCAGTTGCTTAAATCGAAATCTAAAGCATATGAGCGTAATTACGGCGCAACATTAGCTGATGATTTAATTTCCAGTCAAAAAAACACAAAAGGTCGAGTTCCCACTTACACCCTTACTCACGCGTATAAGGACGCGTGTCCAACACGCTATTGTGAGGGGTAAATCTGTAAAACCCCGCTCATTACTTACGGGCCGAGTTATTAGCCTCCTGCCCACCATTTTGACATTTTTTTTTTCAAAATTAATGATTCAATTTATCCTTCTATCATAAATACACCGTTTAAACAAAATTTAAAAAAATTAGTATGTGTTTTTAAATTTATAGCAATTTAGTTCATAAATGTACTATTCTTAATGATTTATAAGTCTTTCAGATTAAAATTTTCATCCAGATGAATTATTAACTTTTATTATGTAATAATGAGTTTGAGGATGCAGTAGCTAGAGGTGAGCAAAAAACTCCGAAAAATCGATCCGTCCGACCGAAACCGATCGAACTGACGTCGGTCGGGCGGTTTAAAGAAGGCATCGGTCAGAGGTCAGTTTTGCAAAATGTAAAACCGACAAGTCGGTCGGTCGGTTTGGGGCTTAGGCTTAAACCGACCAACCGACCGAATTTTTGGGGCTTAGGCTTAAACCGACCGACCGACTGAAATTTTAAATAATAATAATATTATTATTATTATTATTATTATTTATATTATATAATATAAATAATTATAAAATACAAAAACTGTAAAATTTTATATATTATGAATAATAATAAAATAAAATAAAAAAATAAAAATATATAATATATATATAAATAAGTTAAAATAAATAAATATATTTAAATATATATATATATATTATATATATAAAACCGACCGAACCGACCGACCGAACCGAAGTCGGTTCTGTCGGTTTAAGCTTTATGCAAAAAAAAAAAAATTATCGCCCGACCGAACCGACATATGGTCGGTTCGGCGTCGGTTGGGGCGGAAAACCGACCTCGCCCGACCGATGCTCACCCCTAGCAGTAGCTTTTAAAATAGTTTGCTATCACTTGTGTTTGTAAAAAAACCAACTGTTATGTAACGTAAACAAGTGTCTGGTAAATTTCAAAATTAAATGTGAAAAATGAGGATTAAAAAAAAGTGGAAAATGAGGATAAAATAAAAGATTTTATAAGTTGGTTATAAGAGGTGTTAGATTTTTTTGGAAGTCAATCTCAAAAGTTGGTTATTCAGTATGTATTTAACAATTAAGGAGTCGTTTGTTTCATGGTAATCCAAGATTTCCTATTACCTCGTTTGTTTTGTAGAGATGTGAGATACCTTGACATATCAATATTCTTGGATATCCTAGAATGCTCATTCGGGGGCATCTAATTAAATTTAGATACATTTTTAAAACATGGATTTTTAAGATTCCCATTTGAGGGCATCCTCTAATTATATTTTTGCCCCTTATCAATTTTCTGTATTTTACGTTTTCATTTTTTATTTAAAAATAAATTAATGTATTTATGCACTAATAAACGATAATATGTAGTTAGCTATATTTATATTTTTCATTTAGATATAAAATAAAGTTGATTTAAAATTGAATTAATATTTAATATTAAATATTCTATAAAAATATAGAACTAATATAAATTAATTTGTTCTATAAAATAACACATAAATATTAGTATTAAATAAATTGGTATACAAATGTAATATTAAATTAACTAACACCAAAATGTATGTGTTATCAATTTAAATTATATTAAACTAATAAGTAAATTACGTAAAGGTTAACAAAGACATTATTGGTATAACACATAATCTTAAGACATTCTAATATATGAATCATGCAAAACAAATATTACTATCTAAATATTCAGAGACATCCTTATAAATTTTCATGTAAAACAAACATGGTAATTTAAAAATGCAGGACATCTAAAGATGTCGGACATTCTAATTCTCTAAAAACAAACGACCCCTAAAAGAAATGTGAATCATATGGCATTCATATGATGAAACAAATTTGGATATTCCAAAAGGCCAAAACAACTAAAATTTTAAGTGAGCCCCTTGTTTTATCGTTTCAGCAAACTTTGAAATTATTGGTAATAAACTTGAGGTTTAAATCTTATTAAAATATTTAAACTTTTACATTTGTTTGGGTTTTATAACTCTAAATATTTTATTTTAATTTTTATTATTCTTTTCGTAAACCATGTGAAATTATATTATTCTACCTGTGTCGAGTTTAATTTGGTATTAAATTTGATATTGGATCGCTTAAAATATTTTATAAAAACTTAATGACAATTCATAAGAACTTTTCTAAAAGATCAATGCATACTTTTTTTTTAGTTAAAAAATTGTACGGGTAAAAAATCAAACCATTAAACTTTAGTAGGGTAGAGATTGACAAAAAAAAAAAATAGTGTACTTAATAAGAACTAAAATAATATTTAAATATAAACCTAAATTGATCCGAATGTCATTCAATAGTCTTTTTTTTAATATATAAAACAATATAAAGTTGCTATCAAATTTTACAATTTTATCAAACAATTAAATAAAAGAAAAACATCATCAGATTAAATCAAAGAAAAAAAGGACAAAATTACCATGTGAATTACCTTAGATGGCAAAATACAATATTCTTAAAATGGCAAATATCTAAGATTTAACTCATTTAAAAAAAACTAAAATGAGCATAACTCAACGATAATTGACATGATAAGAGTATTTCTAAAACTTTTTAAATTTTAAAGATATTATTAAAACGAAACTTATAGTTCATGGACATTTCCTATAATTTAGCCAACCGAAAAAATAGAAACTCATATTGGCACAAAAAATTAATCTTCTTAAAACAGCAAATCTCTATTATCTAAAATTTAACCCATTTATTGTTGAGATTTCAATAAAAACCAATTAATCTTATCACATCCAAATGGTAATCACGGCCAAAATTTAGCTCAGCCACAAGAAGAAGAAAGAAGTGGGGAAGAAAAAAAAAAAAGCCGTGCAGCTGTCATCTTCCGATCTTATCCTCACCCGCGGACATCTTTTTCACACACGCGCTGCACTTGTCCACCTAAGGTTTAATGACATGGCACAAATCCATTGGCCCGTCTCGTCCAACCTGATGCCAATCGGTCACCACCACCACCTTCGTAACGCTTTCCCGCTTTCCGTGTTCGTGTCGCTGTATAAATATTCCCCACTTTCCCCTGTTTCAGAATCCGGTTCTCTCCCCCCCCCCCCCCCCCCCAGCCATCTCTCCGCCGCCGTCCAACCATGTCCGCCGCAGCGGCTGCCTCCGTACTTCTCCTCCTCCTACAAATCTCCACCGCCGTCGTCGCCATTGGCGTCAACTACGGCACTCTGGGGAACAACCTACGCCCGCCGGCGGAGGTGGTGAACTTCCTCAGAACAAAAACCAAAATCGACCGCGTGAAGCTCTTCGATGCGAATCCGGAGATCCTGCGGGCCTTCGCCGATACCGGAATTCTGGTGACGGTGACCATCGGCAACGGGGAGATCCCCGCCCTGACGGATCTGGCCGTCGCTCGGCAGTGGGTCGCCGCCCGTATCGCGCCGTTTCACCCTCAGACGCGGATTAATTACATTGCTGTGGGAAATGAAATCATGCACACCAACGATAAGACTTTGATCGCTCGTCTCGTTCCCGCCATGAGAACGCTCCACCGAGCTCTGGTTCTCGCCGGAATTGTGGACATTAAGGTAATCTAATGATGTTGATTTTTTTTCCTGATTAATAATGATGTTGTTTTTTATCTTCTTCTTCTTCTTATTATTTTTTCCTTGGTGAAAAAGCCGTTTTGAGCTGTTCGGTTTGAATCTAATGATTTATTCTTTCGAGTGATCTTAAATTAAATTAAAGAAGAATTTTAAATGAGTTTTGTTATTCGGATTTAAAACCTTGTATTTACTTTTTATAAAAAATTATTGACTGTTTTTTTGTTTGGAGTGACGGTTTGATTGTAATGCAAAGTAAATTTGATTGTGATGTATTTTTTTTTGTATTGGTAAACTTTTCATTTTCTTTACATATATTTAAAGTTGTAATTATATATATAGATACAAAGTTGTAATTATATTTATTTCAAACATTTTTCATTCTAAACAAGACAAACAACATTAAATCATTTTCATCATTTTAATTTATGTCTTTTTTTGTTTTTTGTTTTGTCAAAGTGAGCTTAGCTCAGTGATAATTGACATGCATCTTCGATCAAGAGATCAAAAGTTTGAATCTCTCACTCCAAAATGTTGAACTAAAAAAAACTTATGTCGTTCTTTTTTTATTTTCTTGATTTCAAGTAAAGGGCTATGTAGCTAAAAAAAAAAAGAGGTTACAGTGTTGTAATCTAACCATTTTGTAAGTTTGAAAATTTTAAAAAATGATATAATTAAAATCAAATTCAAATATAATGTGAAACATAATAAGAAGAATCATACTTATGTTATATTGGAAAAAGTGAAAAATAGTGATATTTAAAAAAAATACACACTCAATTTATACCACTCAGTGAAATTTATCTCTTTTTTTTTTTTTTTTTAAAATAAAGATGATGATTAGAAATCACCACATAGCTTAAAAATAAATTTCATAATTTTATTTTTTATTAATACATTAGCATCGAAACTACTATATTAGTATAGTTAAAAAAACACTGCTATATTTGTAAACTTTCTATTTTCGTTTACTTCCCAACAAACATTAAAAAAAGAAGGAAAAAAAATTACATTCATTTTAAATCTTCAAACGTTAGAAACAATATCAAGAAAAAAAAAAAAAAAAAAATTTCCAAAATCTCTAACAACGTTGTTTTTTCATCCATCAGGTCACATCCCCACATTCTCTGGGCATCCTCTCAATCTCCGAGCCACCAAGCATGGGCCGGTTCAGGCGAGGCTACGACCGAGCCGTCTTCGCACCCATGCTCCAATTCCTACGAGAAACCAAGGCTCCATTCATGGTCAACCCCTATCCCTACTTCGGCTACTCACCAAAAATGGCTAATTACGCCTTGTTCCGACCAAACCGCGGCATTTACGACAAGTTCACCAAAATCACTTACACCAACATGTTCGAAGCCACGATGGACGCCATCCACTCCGCCATGAAGGCCATCGGCTTCGACGATGTCAACCTCGTCATCGGCGAGACCGGTTGGCCTACGAACTGCGACGGCTACGTGGCTTGTAGCCTCGACAATGCTGCTACTTACAACAGAAATTTGATTTGGCACGTCAATTCTGGGAAGGGGACGCCGTTGATGCCAAACCGGCGATTTGAGACTTACTTGTTTGCGCTGTTTAATGAGAATCTTAAACCCGGTCCGACCGCTGAGCGGAATTGGGGTCTGTTTCAGCCGGATTTTACTCCTGTTTATGATCTTCCTAGTATCATGCTCGGTGGACAGGTTCGTCTCTCTTTCTCTACATTCTCTTGAATTTTTGATTTATATGTTTTTTTTTTTTTTTTTTGGTTTGGAAGCTTTTTAAAATAACTATTTTGGACTTTTTCTTCTCAAAATGTTTATTTTAGTTATTGATTTTAAAAAATTATTATTATTTAGTCTTTACTATTATTTTGTCCATGAGTTTTCTAATATTTAAAGGATTGTAGAGAAAAATTAAGGCCTCGTTTGATAACCATTTGATTTTTGGTTTTTGGTTTTTAAAAATTAAGCCTATAAATACTACTCATATCAATGGTTTTACTTGTTTTGTCTTATACTTTTCGCCTATGTTTTCAAAAACCAAGCCATGTTTTGAAAACTAAAAAAAGTAGTTTTCAAAAACTTGTTTTTTGTTTTTAGAATTTGGCTAAGAATTCAAATACTTCCTTAAGAAAATGAAAACCATTGTAGAGAAATTGGGAGAAAACAAGCTTAATTTTCAAAAACCATAAACTAAAAACCAAATAGTTATCAAACGGGGCCTAAGATTTTAAAGTATTATTTTTTATGTCTCATTTTAAATTATGGAATTGAAATATTAAGGCCCCGTTTGATAACCATTTGATTTTTGGTTTTTGGTTTTTGAAAATTAAGCCTATAAATACTATTCCCACATATAGATTTACTTGTTTTGTCATATACTTTTTACCTATGTTTTCAAAAACCAAGCCTTGTTTTGAAAACTAAAAAAAATAGATTTCAAAAACTTATTTTTGTTTTTAGAATTTGGCTAATAATTCAAATGCTTCCTTAATGGAGATGAAAACCATTATAGAGAAATTGAGAGAAAACAAGTTTAATTTTCAAAAACCAAAAACTAAAAACCAAATAGTTATCAAACTGGGCCTAAGTAAACGAAAAGTGATTCAGTAAGATTTTTCCTTATTCTATAAAATTTGTTGGCTTTGCCCTCGTAGTAAATTATCCTATCTAATTATTAAAAGTAAAATAAAGAATATGACAAAGAAAAATCATTTAAAGTTAAAGAGATTTTATTTTTAGTCTGTTAAAATATACCTCTTGTGAAGGGACCAAAATGAAATACATAACGGTGAATTTGTTTAAGATTTTGAGTGATTTGTTCAAATTTTAACGAATCTTAGATGAATTTTGTTGTCTATTATCCGATTTTAAATTGTGTTCTTATGGGTTATTTTTATTATGAAGAAAATTGGAATTTGCAAAATTTGGTAGAATTTTGAGTTAAGTTACTTCACTTTATCGTATTTAAAATTTTATATTAATAAATCAAAATTAAAAGTCTACATTACTGAACTTTTTAATTTCTTTTCATTTCCAACCAATTTCCAAACAAAACAAAAATTAATTACATTCATTTCAATTTTTTTTTTACATTTCAAATTCAACGATTTAAAATCATTTCTTAAAATTATTCATCTTATTATTCCTACAGCTTCTCCCACAACAAAACAACTAATGATGCGAGATTTTATTTTAATTACAGCACGGCGGTGGCGGAGGTGGCCAGATGAGGCCGACGCCGGTGGCGCCGTCGGGGAAGAAATGGTGCGTACCGAGATCCGACGCGGCCATTGAAGCCTTACAGAAGAACATCGACTACGTTTGCAGCTCGAACATCGATTGCCGTCCAATCCAAGCTGGCGGCGCCTGTTTTCTGCCCAACGACGTCCGATCCCACGCCGGTTACGTCATGAATTCCTATTATCAGACCAACGGCCGCCACGATTTCAACTGCGATTTCGGTCACACCGGCGTTCTAACCACCGTCAATCCAAGTAATTGCTTTTTCTTTTTCTTTCGATTAAATTTCTGAATTGAATTTGATTCGAGATTTTGTGATGTAATCGCCGTGTGCGGTGGCTGACTGGCGGCGATCTGATGCAGGTCACGGGGGATGTGCATACGTTTCTTGAGAGCTCGAGCGGCGGAGGCGGAGAAGGGATTTTTGCTGCCTACGGGCGGGTGCAGGAGAGGAAACTCTCAGACCACATAAAGCTTCCTAATCAATAGAGCCTGCAAATACTTTATCCTTTTTGTTTTTTGTTTTATTTTTCATATAATGATGTATTTTACATTTGTTGTAAACTTGTAAGTAAATTGGAATCTTCAAGAAAAATCTCGCTCTCATTTTACAAAAGTGAGATTTGGAGATTGCAAAAGATTCCATTAATTATTCAAACAATATTGTGTCCCTTTTTGTTTACGGTAATTTTTTAGAATTACAGTTTAAACAAAGGCTAAATTATATAAAATACCCAAGAATTTTGTATTTTGTTTAAAAAATATCCTTGAACTTTTAAAAGTGTCATTAATATCTTTAAACTTTTAAAAAAAGTTTAAAAATACTCTTACTGTTAGCATATGGATAGAAATTATTAGTACATTGTTTTAATATACTCTTGAACTTTTAAAAGTTTTATTAATACCTTTAACCTTAAAAAAAAGTTGAAAAAAATGCCCTTACTGTTAGTATGTGGACGAAAAACATTTATATACACACAATTACCCCTCTCTTCCATTTCTTCTCTCTTAGAAATGAGAGAGAGCTCTTTCTATTTATTTAAAGTTCTAATATTTAAGAGATAGGAGAAATTAGGAAAGTTTTAGAGATTGAAAAATGAAAGAAAAGAGTAAGAGGGTATTGAAAAAGAAAGGAAAAAAATAGAGAAAAAATAGAGAAGTGTTAAGTCATAGATTGAAGCAAATCATGAGAAAAATGAAATAGAAGAAGGAGGTAATCAGGTGTAGATAAACGATTATCGTCTATATAATAATCGTAAGGACATTTTTTAACTTTTCTTTTTAAAGGTTAAGGGTATTAATGTAAAAGTTCAGAGATATTTTTAAAACGAGGTACTAACGATTTCTATCCATATATTACCGATAAGAGTATTTTGAACTTTTTTTTTTGAAAGTTTAAGGGTATTAATGAAACTTTTGAAAGTTTAGGGATATTTTTGAAACAAAGTACTAACGGTTTCCATCCAAAACTAATAATGGTAAGGGTATTTTTGAACTTTTTTTTGAAAGTTTAAGAGTATTAATGAAACTTTTAAAAGTTTAGGGGTATTTTTGAAACAAAGTACAAAGTTTAGGGGTATTTTCTATAATTTAGCCTTTAAACAAATGCCAGGATTCAAATATTTAGTACTTCTCCCTGAGTTTGCTAATGAATCAACTAATTGAACAACAACTGCGCAAGGCTTTTTTTTTCTTTCTTTTTGAGTTCAACAATATTTGGAGGTAGGGGATTCGAACCTTTGACCTCTTAGTCAATGGTGCATGTCAATTATCATTGAACTATGCTCACTTTGACTCCAAGGGCTTTCATTTGATTAGCTAGTTAGTGACGCGATATATAGCTTAACGTGATTGGTAGTTAGGCTAGAAAGTTAATTAATTAGCCCTAGGATTGTGACACAGTCCACAAGCTTAGAGACGTAGAAAAATTGATTAGCCATAAAGATTATATATTATAATTATAATTATCATTATTATTTGGTTTTGTAATAGATGACAACAACGCATAGAGAAATGTAGGGAAAAAAAAGGCTGATAGCAACATGAGCATAAACTTAACTAGTTCAAGTACTATAACTTTGACCAAAAGTTAAAGGTCGTTCAAATCTCTACCGAATAGAAAAAGAAAAGCCAATGAGGCTATCAATTTCTCTTTTAGAAAAAGCAATAACAATATTAAGATTAAAGAATTATAATAATTTAATAAATTATCGATGTTCATTTAAATTTATTAAATAATTATGTAAACGTGTTACGCTTATAGTTTCTTTTTGCATATATATATATATATATATATATATTTGTATTTTTTTATAAGTTATTTCTATTAGAATGTATAACTTAGAATATAAATAACTTATAAAAAAAATATAAATATATACATAATTTGTAGCCAACATGAACATAGCTCAACTAACATAAAGTATGTTCCTTCGATCAAGAGGTCAGAGATTCAAACTTCTCACCCCATATATTGTTAAACAAATATATATATATATATATATATATATAACTTGAAACATTTTAGAGATGGAAGTTACATTTTATTTTTGTTTTATAAATTAAAATGGAAAAGAAAATAATTTCTCTCCATACTTAAAATAAGGACTTCTTTGCCACACACCAAGATAAACAAGAAAAATAAAAGGAAGGAAAAAAAGAAAGAAAAAGAAAAACTCTTGGTTTGTACTTTTGTGAAATAAATACATTTAACTTCCAAGTTGAATATTTTTGGTAGATTCATCCACGACTTTAAGGCTTTTGTTTGTTTGGTGGGAATCTAAAAAAATGCCTATCCCATAGAGCACAACGTTTCAATATTTACAACCCTATCTCTTGATCACATGTCCACCTTTTGTTTCTCACTCAAAAGATAGGTTCTAAGATTATTCTCTTCTTATGTGTCGATATCAATATCAACATAGTTTAATCGATAAATTTTTTTGTCAAATTACAATTTTCCTTCTCTGATAAGTTTTCGTTCAAAATATCATTAAAAAAAATTATAATATGCATTCAATGATTTATTCAATTGTTAATTTGTGTTTTAATGAAACTAAAATTTGTGAGAAACTTTATATTATTGAAATTAATGATTTTATAGAAACTTTTATATTACTTTTTGTTAAAATTAGTTGGTGAACTAACAGAAATTGAACAAATGGTAGAAATTGCTATACTTATTTAAGTCTAAATCCAATTTGATGAGAAATTGAAAGTATAGGATGAACGATTTCCCCCTCCCCCAAACCTCTCATCATAAATGAAGTAATTAAAAAAATAATGATTAAATTAAAAATTTGATCGCTATGGTTTTGAAGAAATTTAGAATTTAGTTCTTTATGGTTTGATAAAACCTTCATAAAAATCATAAATACTAAATTCTAATTTTCTTTGAACTATAGGAACTAAATTTGCAATTTAATCAAAAATAATTTTCAAAAGAGGGTCGGGTTAGGACGAGGAAGAAATTTTTTATTTGGTTTAGTTTTTAAACTAAATTTACTAAAATAAATCATTAATAAAATGTTTTTTTTAAGTTAATGGTGTGGATCACAATTATAATCTTTTTAAGACCATGATATAAAAATGTTAAAAGTTCATATTCAAAAACTCAATAAAAGTGATGACATGTGTCTAGTTCAACTGACATAAAAAATGTACCATCAACTAACAGGTCAGATGTTCAAATCTCCTACTCCATATACGGTTGCACTAAGAAAAAAAAAATCAATAAAAGTAAACTTTGGATAAAAAATAGTGTAGGCTCCATTTGATCATAACTATTTGGTTTTTGAAAATTAAGCTTATAAATTCTACTACCACCATGAGTTTCTTTGTTTTGTCATCTACTTTTTACATATATTTTCAAAATCCAAGCTAAAATTTGAAAACCAAAAAAAAAAATAGTTTTTTTTATAAAACTTGTGTTTTGTTCTTGAAATTTAGCTAAGAATTGAAATATTTTCTTAAGAAAGATGAAAATCATTATAGAGAAGTGGTGAGAAAGCAAACACGATTTAAAAAAAAAAAACAAATGGTTATCAAGCACGGCTTAGTTTTCAACAATAATCTTGTTGCAAAATGATAGATTGGCATGAATAAACATTATTCCATACTATTGTTGTTGTGGATAGGAACACCACGTCTATGTGGACTCCCATCAAGACCTACGTCTGCTTCGCGTGTCAAAATACATGGTAAAACGACATTTTCGAACCGTCATGTGTTTGTGTCATGTGTGTGTTCCTTTGTTGTAGTTGTAAGTTAGCTTAACTCCTCACGCTGTCACCCTCGACAATCTACTCATCCTAAATTAGATTTTCGTATCAACCATTGTCATAAATAAAATTGGTATAGATAAACTCCATACGTACATTCAATTATTTTACAATATATATAGAGCAATATATATAGATATCCATCACTAATGGGCTACAAGTTTATCATTAAATAAAGTGAATTAGTTTTATTATTTGTATTCTAAAGTTATAAAAACAAGGAATACAAATTGATTCCCAAGTACATTTCTAATAAAGACAAGACATGAAAATAATCATCAAATAGAAATTGTTTGAATACGTTAAAAGTGAAAGGAAAAAAAAAACTACAATAAAAACAAACTGATTGCAAAAAAATGACTTCACTATAATGAGATTTGAGGAAATAATAGACCTAATCACAAAATTGTAAAAATGACTAAATTAAAATTAATCGACATCAAATATATTAGTAAATTAGATTTCATTTGATAACCATTTTGTTTTTAGTTTTCTGTTTTTAAGAAGTAAGCTTATAGACACTACTCCCACTTATAATTTTCTTGCTTTATTACCTACTTTTTAAAAATATTTTAAAAAATCAAGCCAAAATTTGAAAACTAAAAAAAATACTTTTTAAAAACTTGATTTTGTTTTTGAAATTTAGCTTAGAATTCATATGTGTTTTTAAGAAATGTGAAAAGCTTACTAAAAATTTTGAGGAAACAAGAATAATTTCCCAAAAATAAAAACCAAAAATAAAATGTTTATCAAACGAGGTCGTAATTATGCATTGACATTTGATTAAAAACAAGTATATACTAGTCAAAAAAGGGCAACAATCAATTTATACCCCTAAACTAATAATTGTATCAATTAAAACCTTAAACTAATAATTGTATTAATTAAAAGCATGAACTTTAAAAAATTTATCAATTTACACATTTCGTTTGAAAACTATTAGTTCACATGTATGAGGACTTGTAATTCTATCAATTATACCTCTAACTTTAGTGAATCAATTTAGACTCTGCATTTGAAGAAGTCTACACATGTGTAAGAATTGATGCATGGAAAATTTTCAAATACAAGGGTCTATATTGATTGACTTATGAAAGATTATGGTTTTAATTGATACAATTATAAGTCTCCACATGTGTAAACTAACAGTTTTCAAACGGAATGTAACAGATAGTGTAAATTGATACACTTAAGAAAGTTCAAGGTTTTAGATGAAACAATTATTGTTATTTTTAATTTTTTTTATTATCGGTAAATATATGATTTTTTCGTAAACATTTCAATCATTTTTAATCTCGCTCCTACTATTTTAAAAATTACACATTTAATCACTTATGTGTGAATTTCTTTCAATTAAGTATTTAACATGTCGTTAAAGATAACTGAGTTTGAATTATTTTATCTTTTTAATTCAACTAAAAAAACAAATTTACCTCTTTATAGAAGTTGTCATGTGACTCATGTAAGAAAAATGTCATTACATTAACTAACGTCCAAACCACCACCCCCTCCCAAAAAAAAAAAAAAAAACCCTAAAAAATTAATTATACTCGTACATCCTTACATTTCTAGTATTCACTACAGTGAAATTATAATTAAAAAATTCATATACAGAGTAGAAATTTGAAAAAAAAAAAAATCAAAGATGAAGACCAAAATTGAAAAAATGACAGCTTAAAAAAAAAAATGGAAAACGACACATCTGTCAAGGATAAAAATTGTATACTTAAAAAATATATATATATTGTTTTTGAAAAGTACTTAAGAATATATTATTTTCAAAGTGTGGATATATATAATAATTTTATCTGCAGAGAGAGGCGGTTTTGTTCTGACCCCAAAAGAAGAGGTCATAACCAAAACCCACCGACAATTCAAAACAAGGAAAAAAATGGAAGATAGAGAGAAGAAGAACAATAACAAGAAGCAAAAGCACCACCACCAATCCGGCGGCGCCACCGCCAATCCACCACTTTCCGATTTCTCCTTCAAGCCTTCCGCCGCCGTCAAAGGCCTCCGCTTCGGCGGCCAATTCGTCGTCAAATCCTTCACAATCCGCCGTGCCTGGCCTCTCGAATTCCTCCAACTCCTCTCCCTGCCGCCGCACCACGACGGCGACGATAACAACCACATCCGCCTTCCGTTCAATTCCACCGCCGCCTTCCTCCCGACGAATTTCACGATTCTGGCGCACCACGCTTGGCACACACTGACGCTCGGCCTCGGCACGAAGAAATCGAAGGCGATTCTGTTCGTCTTTGCGACGGAGGCTCTGAAGGCCGCCGCCGGCCGCCTCTGGCCAGCGGAAATGCCGCTCGGCGATGTGAATCGGCGGCTGATTCGGGGGCTGAGCGGATGTGAGATGGCTAGGTTCAAATTTAGAAAAGGATGCTTAACTTTTTACATCTATGCAGTCCGTGAAAGAGGATGCTTCGGATTCTCCGCTGCCGATGATTTGAAACGGATTTTGCAGGCCATTATTGCGCTCAATGACTTTTTGGACCACACCGCCATGCTCGCCTTGCCGAATCAGAGAAATATTAGCTACAGCGGCGGTAGCAGCTTTAAGACGCCGCCGGTCGCCGTTGTTCATTGAATCTCTATTATCCTCTGTTTCTTCTTCTCTCTAAAATTGATCTCTGATTTTCGTCTTCTATTTTTTTTTTTCTTTTATTTCTTGTTTGACCTTTGATTCCTGCAATTTTTTTTTTGATGCAATAGAGATTGGTTTCTAATCTGATACCTGGAAATTTATAGGTTTAACACTTTCGAATTGTTTTAATTTTCTTATCAATTTTCCGTCATTTTCTTGGGAAAGAATGTAAATTGAATCGTCAAATAAAGGAGAGAGTTCCAGGTTTTTTTTTTTTTTTTTTTGCTCATTATGAAGTTTTGTCATGAAGCATTCGATAATCGATACAGAGTTTGTGTATTATTATTATTTTTTTAAAGTTTGTGTGTTTTTCCTTTTTATAGTTTTACTGTGTGGGGGATATTTGAATTTGAGGGTTTTTTTTTTTCCTGAGTTCTGTGAGGTGGGGATTGAAATCTCCCACCTTTTAGTTAAGAATATAAGCTTATAATTAACAAAGCTCAAAGTTTGACGGTTTTTATTCGAATTTTAAAATTGAGCTTATTTAGTTTTTGTTTGGTAAGTTTTTATGTGACAACGGTAATTAGGATTTTAGGCAAGTTTATGTATTTAGTGGAATGAGTGTAAATGGATAGAATTAGAATATCTTTTCTTTTCATATCAATTTCATTATTAAATTATATAATGTATGTTGTTAAATTGCCATGACAAAACTTCATACTTATTCTCTTGAAATTTAAGTTTTAAATCCTCGTCTAACTATTTTTGTACTAAAAAGTAGCGTAACTTTTAGTTTTCTTCAAAGTATGAATTTGACTTTTTTTTAAAATAATATTTTTATCCAATTTGAACCTTGATTTTGCTACTTTTGAAAATTTTTGAACTATCTTTTTTAGCAATGCCTTGAATTTGTTATCTTTCCTAATTTTTTGGGGGCCTTTTGGACCTATTATGTATTAGGGTTTAGAAGGGATGCTATATATAAACCTTCTAGCCTCTTATCTAAAACACAACTCTGAATTCTGTATTCAATTTATCCTCAAGACAATAAATCTCTCTCTCTCTGTCCATGGATGTAGCTAACACACCGTTAGTAAACCATGTAAATTTGTGTGTTTTTTCTTATGTGTTCTTTGTATGTCATATGTTTTCTGTTTTAACACTTTCAATATTTGAAATTACAGGGTAAATAATGTGTAAATAATTCATTTTTAAATGTATACGGCTAAATAGGTATAAAAATTAAGGGACATTTGGTGCGTTGGTTAGGAATCAGGAACTTTGGGATTTTGAAACTCCCATGAAGTTGCTTGGCTAGAATCAGAAATCCTGAGGCTTCTGAAGCCTGTGTTTCGTGTGCATGGTTGAGTTGCTGAAGCTTATGTTTGGAGTGTAGGGTTGAGTTGAGCTGGATTTGGTTAGTTTGTTTTTTTTAATCTCCATTTTTTGTGACTTGAGAATTTGATTTTGAATTGCATATCAATATTTTGATTAATTTTGTGTTAAGCAATTGTTCCAATTATATTCAAATTGGAATTATACTATGTCGTAACCCTAATCTATGTCATTTACTTCATTCCTGGTAATGTCAATTTGAATAACATTAGCAAGAGTGTAGAATTAATAAATCCAAAATAAGAAGGGTAGTGTTAAACATAATTCATAGTCAAAACAGTTTTGAAGATTGAAAATACTAGAAACGTAACTTACAAAGCAAAGTTTTAAACAAATTATACAAATAAAAGTAGTCGTTCAGACAAATTAGATTCATTATAGAGGTAGATGAAGGTGAGCAAGGCTCAAATTTTCCAATGAACAAGGGTCAGGATGTAGGCGCTCTCCCTATAACTTCCATGCAATAGTCGTACTTCCATTCTTAAGGGAAGTCAAGGAAAAAGTTCAACATCACACTATCTGAGATGAGAGACTGTGCAATGACTAGGTTGTCTTGCATTGACATCTCTGGGATTATCTGTAGTTTTACATACAACTCTTTCCTGCGGGCTCTTTCCATTTAGTCATTCTTCGACGACCAAGATGCAATCTTCTGAATCTGTGAGGCCGTTAATTGGAAACTATTTTGAAAGATAGTTCAAACACTATGAGATGAACAATAAATAAGAGTAGAAGAGTCAGTTTGAGATGAAAGTGTTAAATAAATGAAAATGAAGAGAACACATCCAAGAACAGAACATACCACTTCTAGAAGAGAAGTGAGAAGTGGTTCGTATAAAAGATCGTGATTAGGAGAAGATATGAGATTAAATGCCCGACAATACGTAAACTCAACCACCGTACCACCACTTCAATTAATACAAATAATATAATAAACAAATTAAACAAATCAATGTGACTACCAATTAATTGGATCATCAACCACTACTTAAGTAATAGAAAAAGTTGAAGTAATGGATGTGACAGTGTAGTTAATTACTCTCGAACTACCATCTCAATTATAAAAAATGAAGATGCAACTTACTTTTGGTGGCAATTGGAAGGAAGTTAATTGCATTTAAATGGCCTCATAACAGTATGCATAGACCAAGAACAAAATCAACATGAGGGATAGTCCATCAGTTGAAATCGATACTAACAAACTGGCACACATAATCAGAATAGATGCATGGGCTTCATGTATACCATGTTAGGATTTATGCCATAAAGTCTCGTAATTAATGATTTATTTAATAGTTAATAATAATTTTGATTATTTTATGTACAATATAATATTATCCATTATATGAAAAATCCAAGGTTATTAGTGTTATCTTGAACAGTATGTGGTTGACATAGGGAGGATTGATCGCTTGCTTTTCGCTACACGCAAGTGCACGTGATCGCAGTAATAAAGAAACTGGAAGTATTCCAGAGTATCGTACCCAAGGGAACGAGGTTTAATAAAATGAATTTTAGTTGGCACAAAATCGTTGACAAATTGCAAATTAAGGTAACCGAGGGTAAAAATGATTTGAGATGTGTTTTGACTAAAATAAGAGTATTTGAAAATTCAATGGAAATGAAAAGGGATTCAAGTTGCTAATGCCCCTTTGGAAAGAAAATGCAACAAGAAAGCAATTGCAATCGTAGCTAACTCAAGAACTAAGTAAACCGAATTCAACTCCTATTCGACCTTCTATGAAGTATCTTTAGGAGACTAAGTGATTAAACCTATATTTCTATGGCTAATCTAACTTAGATATTTTTGCGCACAATTCTAGTGGTTTTGGAGTCTCGCCCTATGTCTAGGGTCGATGTTTCAGACTTATGTCTAAGCCTTTTCCTCCATTGCTTTTGCGACATCCGCTTCCCTTAACCCTTTCGGTATTAAAGTATAGCTTGGCAAGCAACACTAGATGGCCAACTAGGTTTACCCAACAATTAACTCACCAAAAGCAAACTAGAGTTCAAGAATTAGCTAGATTATTTTTACTTTCGAGCTTTACATCTTTCCTCTAGGGTATTCACAAACTTGAATCCCAAAGGAAATTTAGCTCTTCATGATGGAATAAATTGAAAACAGTAAATTAGACTTGTATGAATTCATTGGAAAAATCAAAGTAATAATGCAATCAAGTTGCAAATGCAATGCAAGTGAGTAGTTAAAAGAAACAACTCCAAGAGTTCAAGATACAAATTAACCCACGGGAGAATGACAAATGAGAACCAGTAGCTTAAACTTTGAAGAAACTTGTAATTATATATAGGCAAAAATTGAATTCCAGTAGGCTCCCAAATGTTCAAATATCAGAAAATAAAATTACCAAATACTTAAATTGAGAAGATGTAATCAAAGTTACAATCAAAATTCCATAATAGAAGGTAAGGTTGCTGAAATTACAAGCTAAAACAGTGGCTATGCTAACCCAATTACAGAATTTCAAAAGTGCAGAAATTGAAATTCAATCATCTTAAAAACTCATTCTCCGTAACTCAATCGAACAAAAAGTTGTCAATAACCATATACCCAATTCTTAGGTAGATGGGATTGAGAGAAGAATTCTGGAAAATTAAGAACAATGGAAAAATACAACCCAGAAAAATGAATAACAATTAGCTACTGTCGGAAATAAACCCAAAGCGAAAACAACTTTTTCTCCAAAAATTCATCCACAATCAACAAGAATTTGTTTATAGCCAATGCCAACTCTTGTTGTGATGGGATTGAGGAAGAGATTCGGACTGAGATCTACAAGAAATTAAAACAAAACAGCAACTAAAAACTAAAAATGAAAAAACTGCAGAAAGTAAGAAAACCCAAAAAAAAAACATAAACTAAAATCTTCTCCAAACGAGCTCCCTTTGTTCGGCTTCTTTGTTCAATATTTATAGGGATCTCATGCTAGGGTTTCCCTCTTGGTTGATGGACAATCATGGCTAATCACCTTGCTGAATTCGTGGGTCAAATTTCCTTCAAAATCCCGAAATTCTCGTTTTTTACTTAAATTCCAGATTCTGCCAGATTGCAATTGCATAGCATTTGCACTGATGTTGCATTCCACGAAAATTCTGCATCAAAACATTAAGTAAGTGTGAATTTTTTTCTTCTTTTATTTTCTTTTCTCAACTTACTTAATTTAAAGGTCTTCCATCAATCATGTGATTAAATTCAAACATTTTTTATTTTTCATCAAATAATATGAATAAAAATCACACATATAACTAAGTTTAAAAGCCAAATAATTCTCATGAATGAGAATTATCAAGGATCATGTTCAAGAAATAACCTAAAAGGTCATAGTATATGGATAAAGTTGAGTGTATTATCCTGGTAACACTATTGATACGACCCACTTTGTAAAAGTTACAAATGATTTTATCTAAATCGTTCATGTGGAGACATGTGAGTGGTGATATCTTATACAATGAGTTTGTATAAGATTGGACCACGAAATATTTAATCTCTCTTTATAAATCCGTTAATAGAGAAGATTAATATTTCATCAGGATGATCATATGCGACTCGATCTTAATTTTGAGTGAGCTATGAACTCATGCCTGTGAGGGCTTGTCCTTTGATTTTCATTGGTGAGAGTGGCTTTTGAAGCTAATTCAATAAGCCTACCGTTTTGGGGACTTGACCAAATAGGGAGTTGGGAACATAATTACAAGATGAAATTCACTTCTTCCCATATATGGTACGTAGATGGCAGTTCCCTTAAGTGCTGATTTCGAGACTTGAACAATGGAGCCCCACCCTCTCACTGGTCCGAGAGGGACTTAGTTTGTGGTTGAATCATAAATAAATTGGTCATTAGATAATTAGTGGTACTTAAAGTGCAAGATGTAATTACAGGGGTAAAACAGGCTTTTGACTTAGCTGTAATTACGAACAGCTCGTGAATGATTGACTTGCATGTAGTGGTTATATCCATGGACATAACTTGTCCTACAGTGCATAAGAGTGCAACTCTAGGTCTATAGTGGAGTGACCTCGAGTTAATGAATGAAAATTAATTGATTAAAGAGTTTAATTAATTAATTTTGTATCATTGGAGCTTATAATTTGTAGGTCTATAAGGTCTCTTTGCTAGCTCATATGAACAAATAAGGATCAATTTCGTTGAGAGAAAATTTTGAAATGTTCAAATTAAAATTTAATATATTTGATATATTAAATGAGGGAAAACTATATGATACATTAAATATCAAATAAATTATTTTTTGGGATTTATGCCCTAAAGCCTCGTAATTAATAATTAATAATAATTTTGATTGTTTTATTTACAATATAATATTATCCATTATATGAAAAATCCAAGGTTATTATTGTAATCTTGAACAGTATGTGGTTGACATACGGGAGAATCATGTTCAAGAAATAATCTAAAGGGTCATAGTATATGGATAAGGTTGGGTGCCTCATCCTGGTAACACTATTGATACAACCCACTCTATAATAGTTACAAATGATTTGATCCAAATTGTTCATGTGGAGACATGTGAGTGGGGGTATCTTATACAATGAGTTTGTATAAGACTGGACCACGGAATATTTAATCTCTCTTTATAAATCCGTTAATTGAGAAGATTAATACTTCATCAGGATGATCATATGCAACTTGATCTTAATCCTGAGTGAGTTATGAACTCCTGCCTGTGAGGGCTTGTCCTTTGATTTGCATGGGTGAGAGTGGTTTTTGTTGCCGATTCAATAAGCCTACCATTTTGGGCCATTGACTAAATAGGGAGCTGGGAACATAATCTCACAAGATAGAATTCACTCATTCCCTTATAGGGTAAGTAGATGAGTAATTTCCTTAAGTGCTGATTTCGGGACTTGAACAATGGGGGTCCCACCCTCTCATTGGCCCGAGAGGGACTTAGTTTATGGTTGGATCATAAATAAATTGTTCATTAGATGATTAGTGGTGCTTAAGGTGCAAGATGTAATTATAGGGGTAAAACAGACTTTTGACCCAGCTGTAATTACGAACAACTCGTGAAAGATCAACTTGTATGTAGTAATTATATCAATAGACACAATTTGTCCTACAGTGCATAAGACTGCAACTTTAGGTTTATAGTGGAGTGACCATAGAGTTAATGAATGAAAATTGATTAATTAAAGAGTTTAATTAATTAATTTTGTATCATTGGAGCTTATAATCTGTAGGTCTATAAGGTCCCTTTGCTAGCTCATAGTAACACTAAAATATCAATTTAGTTGAAAGAAAAATTTGAAATGTTCAAATTAATATTTAATATATTAGATATATTAAATATAAAAGAGAAAAATATATTTATTGTATTTGATACATTAAAGAAAATATATTTATTAAATTTGAATTGGATTCAAATTAGGAAATAGATGTCGTAGGAGAATTTTAAAATGTTTGAATAAGATTCAAATTGGTTAGATAAATATATTTTAATATATTAGATATTAAAATATATTATTGAATTATCTTCCCTAGACCACTATAAATAGGACCCTAGGGGTGAGCCATTTGGCATTCTTCATATAACACACATCTCCTCAATAGAGAATTAGAGAATTCTCTCTAGACATCTTCTTCTCCAATCCCTTGTGAATTTTCTTTCAAGAGGCTCCCACAAGCCTTGGTCCTGTGTTCGAGTCATAGCAAGGAAGATTTTATGGAGGAGATAGAGATCTACCAGAAATATCTTCATATTTACTCTAAGTAAGTTTGCTTAACTTTAATTTTAAATAAAATCAAAGACGATCCAATGCTTCCGTTGCGGAGTGAAACGTTCATTATTTACATTATTAATGTATTAAGATACATTAAAGAAAAGATATTTATTAAATTTGAATTAGATTCAAATAAGGAAATAGATGTCGTAGGAGAATTTGAAAATGTTTGAATAAGATTCAAACTGGTTAGATAAATATATTTTAATATATTAGATATTAAAATATATTATTTAATTATTTTGCTTAGACCATCATAAATAGGACCCTAGAGGTGAGCTATTGTGTGCATTATTTAGAAGAGAAGAGAAAAGAACTCTTGAAATTATCCTCTCATTCTCTCTCTCTATTTTCAAGAAGATTCCCACAAATCTGTTTGGTCCTTTGTTTGAGTCATAGCAATAAAGACTTTATGAAAGTCTTGGAGTTCAACCTCATTGGAGTTGGAGTAAAAAAAAAAAGACCCGCTAGAATATTATCCATATTATTTTCAAGGTATAGTTTATGTTTTACCTTAAGTTTATATTTTAATTCAAAAATAAAATCAAAGTCGATTCTAACGCTTCCACTATGTGTTTAATTCAATTATTTCTTTCATACCAATCACAAGCCAAACAACAGTTGAAAAGATGAGAGAATTCAGATTAAGAGGCCTCAGGAAATAGAAAGTAATAATTCAAGTGTAGTAAAAATCAAATAGATAAACATATTTTCACTCATCATCGACCATAAAAAAAAAGGTACTTACAAACCTATTTGATGGACATGGGATTTATGCATAAATATCAGAAGCCAAACAACCAATGAAAGAAGTAGAGAACTGAAATTAAGGGGCCTCAAGATAACAAAGGAAATCATTTAAGTATAGTAAAAATCAAATAGATAAAAATATTTTCACTCATCATCGGCAAAAAAAAGGTACAAACAAACCTATTCGATGGACATTAGATTCATGCATAGATATTAGAAGCCAAACAATAGATGAAAGAAGTACAAAACTGAACCTAAGGGGCCTCAGGATAACAAAGGAAATCATTCAAGTGTAGTAACAATCAAAGTTATTTTCAGTCATCATCGGCCTTAAAAAGAAGAGAAGAAACAAACCTATTCGTTGGACATGCGGGCACTCCACCACCAAACTTCAGCCAACTAGAACCTCCTACCAAGCCTCTATCTGACGCCAATTCTGCCTTAAAACCCAAAACAGGAATGAATGAAGGTCCGAGCTTGTCGAGTGGGATGAAGGAAGAGAAGATGATTCAACCATGGTGGAGGCGTTAAGATGGTTGATTCCGGCTTGTTGGAGCGGTGAGGGAATATGGTTTCTAAACAAAGAGGAAGGATAAGAGTTTCAATTGAATCTGAGTGGAAGAACAACAATTATGTTTTTACACAATTAGAGATGGAAGATAAATGAATATCTTACATTCGGTCGAATCGAAGGTGAAAAGGATAGCGTTGCAGTGGAATCGAAGAAGAAAATACGATATTAGGGTTAGACTTTTGATTAAGGGAGACAATTTGAGAGAGGATGGGATGAGATAAAATAAAGAACAAAAGTGAGAAGTGATGTGCATATCTGAAAACGCCAAAAGAATTGATGAGGAGTAGAGGCGTGTAAGCGAAACCCAAGGAAACCGTGTGAAATACCGACCAACGGCCCCATGGGGTAGACACCCCATGGAGTAGACACTGTTCTACCCCATGAGATTTCTAATTTGAAAATCGGGGATGAGCTAGATTGGAAAACTCATCCTCTAAGTATAGATTTGGATTTGGAACTCAAACCCATACTCTAAAGAGGGCCTAAATAAATAAGTTTTGGAAAATTGAGAATATTTTTTGGGCTAAATTATAGAAAATACCTCTGAACTTTGTATTTTGTTTCAAAAATACCTATGAACTTTCAAAAGTTTCATTAATACCCTTAAACTTTAAAAAAAAGTTCAAAAGTACCCTTACCGTTAGTTTTGGAAGAAAACCATTAGTACTTTGTTTCAAAAATACACATAAACTTTCAAAAGTTTCATTAATACCCTTAACCTTTAAAAAAAAGTTCAAAAATACCCTTATCGTTAACATATAGATAGAATTTGTTAGTACCTCATTTTAAAAATATCTCTGAACTTTTAAAAGTTGCATTAATACCCTTAACCTTTAAAAAAAAAAGTTAAAAAATGCTCTTACCATTAGTATATGGATGAAAACCATTTATCTACACCCCATTATCTCCCTCTTATATTTTCTCTCTTTCCTAATTTGCTTCAATATTTTTTCCCTTTCTTTTTCAATAATCTCTTCTTCTATTTTTCAATCTCTAAAACTTCTCTCATTTCTCCTATCTTCTAAAATATTATAACTTTAAATAAACATGAAAAGCTTTATCTCATTTATAAGCATGCTCAGACATAAATATAATAAATTTCAACACCCAAATAGTTAATGTCTTTGAAGTTATCTTGAGTTGGAAAAAAACCAATTTGAAAACAACTCATATAGATACTCTCATTTTTTTTCCTCATATAAATACCCTCATTTTTCTCCATTTGTCAAATTCTTAATCATAGGGAACCTTCTTAATTGACTACAACAAATAGATTAATTTGAACTGCAAAAAGGATTAATAAAATATTTACTGGTTACAAATTTGGTCATGCATATGTTTTCTTTCTTTTCCTTCCCACTAGACGTCCTCAAAATTATGACCCAAATTCTCAACATGTATCTCTTTTTGTGTATTAAACCCAAATGTAATAACTCAAATTACTATTGTACAACCTTGAACCTTGTTAAAGCATTTAAGTCCTAAGGTCCCTTGGTAGTTTCATTATTCTCCTTTCTTCTTGCTATAATCTATAGACCTTGATTGAATGAAGTAGTTTTAGAGATTGAAAAATGGAAGAAGAGAGTAAATAGGGTATTGAAAAAGAAAGGAAAAAAACAGAGGAAAAATAGAGAAGTGTTAGACCATAGATTGAAGCAAATCAAGAGAAAGAATAAATGGAAGAGGGAGATAATGGAGTGTAGATAAATGTTTTTAATTCATATACTAATGATACATTTTTTAACTTTTTTTTAAAGGTTAAGGGTATTAATACAATTTTAAAAAGTTCAAGGGTATTTTAAAACGAGATATTGACGATTTCTGTCCATATACTAACTGTAAGAGTATTTTTGAACTTTTTTTTCGAAAGTTTAAAAGTATTAATGAAACTTTTGAAAGTTCAGAGATATTTTTGAAACAAAGTACTAACGGTTTCCATCCAAAACTAATGGTAATGGTATTTTTGAATATTTTTTTAAAAGTTTAAGGGTATTAATGAAACTTTTGAAAGTTTAAGAGTATTTTTAAAATAAAGTACAAAATTTAGAGATATTTTCTATATTTAACCAATTTTTTTTAATGAGAAAATATGTTTTGAAAATTTCAAGGAGATGGAAATGGAGATGTCAGGGAGGGGAAGCGATTGGTTTAATTTTGAGACCCGTGCGCGCAGCTTGCAGTTTCTGTTTCTGTAAAATTTTGTTTTTATTTTTTCATTTTCGAATAATCTCACATGGTTTTTTGTTTTTTGCTTTTTTTAATTCTTTACAAGTTTACATAAATATTAGATAAATAATATAAAAATCTCCTTTCGATTATAGAATATATTAATGCGATTTATTAAAGGTGGAAAATTACAAAATTATCCGATTTTTACTTTCTTTTTTCTCATTCTCTTGACAGCTAAATATATCTTTATATAAGGAAATGTCTGGTTGGTCATTACAATAAAATTAATTGGGCTTCACGGTTTAGAATTGAAAAGTTGAATTTATCACCCAAAAAAAGGGAAAGTTGAACTATTAAAAAAAAATATCAATCTGAGCATAGCCTTATGAATAAGACATCAATTACTATCTCAAATATCGTTGGTTCAATCTCCCACTCAATAATTGTTAAAAGAAAAAAAAAAAAAAGGAAAGTTAAATTTGTATTGCGTCAACATGAGTTTGGACGTTGGATTGCGTAAACACATGAGTAATTTAAGCTTGCATTTTATGCAATGGCAGACTTAAAGAGGGGACTTATTTTAAAATTTTAAATATAACGCTCTTCTGTTTTTTAAAATCTTATTTTATATATAATGGTTTTTCCAAATTTAATTTAAAAATATATACTCTTGTGTAAGGTTAGTGGAGAATTTATGAACTCAAAAAGAAAAAAAGAAAAAAGAAGTTTAGTGGAGAATTTGACAATCTCTATTTTTTTTTAAAATGCTAATAGATACATAAATAATATATTTTAAGAATTATTTGAGAAATTTAAACGTGTAACTTCGTTTTTTTAAAAGTACGTACTACTATGTAAACACGTGCAAAGCACGCGAAAATCTCGTTTTATTTGGTATATAAAAGGAATATATATTTTTTTAATAAATAATTTAAATTTTCAATGATTAGATATATACTAATTAATGAAATATCCATAATATCACATAAAAATTAATAAAATTATACCATTTAATTTATACTAATAATTATCCCATTTTAAAGACCTATGGGAAAATATAAAAATGAATGAATAAATTTCTTTTTTTTTTAATTTATTTTTTAAATGATGTTTAAAAATTGTAATTAAAATAATAAAATTTTAAAATATGTTTGATGTTGTGTAAAATCTTTATTAATGAGAATGGATCATTTCTACATAGTTAATAAAAATTTAAGAGAAAAATGTAAGGCCCGTTTATATCATGATTAGAAAATAATAATTTAAAAAGAATAGATTTAATGAAAAGACAATACAAATTAAAAAAAAAAACTGTACCATCATTATCTAATATTGGAAAACTCTACACACAATTTAATCAAAAACATAATACAAATAGGATTCTAAAAAATGAAAGAGTGCAAAGATAAATTGTAGCAACCTCACCCATCATTGTCTAATGCAATTGAAGGCAGCTGAATCGATCTCAACTTTGCAAGTTGTAATCAATCGTTTCGTTTTTCCATTACTAGCATTATTGCATTTTTTTCATCAATAATTTAGGGAAAAATGAATATTACTGTATATATAAACAATTTGTTTAAAATAAGTACAGAGATATTACTGTATATATAATCCTTCCCTATAAATCACCTTCCAACTTTAAAACCCATTTGCAAAAACCATCACACACCTTGAGCAATTAATATAATGATCCAATTAGGTGCAGAAATTACATAGATATATATCTGATAAGTCCAAGGAGAATGATAGGTAGTAAAAAATATAATACTTTTCAACTTTGTATGGAATAATTCAGTTGTGGGAGACACTATATATACATTGACGATATATATATAGACCTTTAATTTATATATATTAATTTCATAATATATGAGAATTTAATATTTTGTTAATTTATTTTATTATTTTGTTGATCACATTTTGAGAGACTTACGAACTTTTTTTTTAATGATTTAACGTGGTTATTGTGTTTTTTTTTTTTTTAATATTAATATGTAGATATGATATAGTAAAAAAATATGTATTATTTTATTGTTTTGTTCTCTCTTTAAGTTTTTAAATAGTATAGATTTGTAATGATGTATTTTTACCGAAGGAAATTACACCTATAACTTTTTTTCAATAATTACAAATATAAATATATATTTCTTAATAATTTATAAACCATTATTAATTTAAATAATGCTAACTAATATAATTTTATTTTTGAGGCATTCACAAAAACAACATACAAATAAATATGTATTTTGAGATATAGCAGAAATTTTAAATTTTACCAAAATAGCATAATCCAAGTAAAACTCAAATTTAAATGTAATCTAAAGCAAAATAATAATAAAGAAAAAAGTCATACCTATGCTATATTTAGAATAAAAAAAATGAAAAGTTGTGACATTTTTAGTTATCTAGTGAAATTTCTATTGATCAACTAATTGATTATTAACTTTTTTTTTTTTAATTCAACAATAGATAGAGGATTGAATCATCAACCTTTGAGATAATAATTGATGTCTTATCCATTGAACTATGTTCGGATTGACAATTGATTATTAACCTAGACACTGATTAATTGTAACAATTATTGAACCTATATATTAACTAACTATAATACTTGATTTACAAATTCTAATTTTTACTATATTTGCATTTTTTTTTTTGTAAATTCTATCTAAATTATGTTAGATTAAATATACAATCATGGCTAACGTTTCTATGTGGTTATATCAACTAATTGGATTATTTTGGGCATCTACTAATGCCCATTACTAATGACTTTGACTGATATTTTTTAAACTATAGTTTTGTATTATAATTTTTTGGCTCACTATAATATATTATTGATATGCTAATTCCCATTACTAATAACTTTGACTGATATTTTTTTTAAACTATAGTTTTGTATTATAATTTTTTGGCTCACTATAATATATTATTGATCTGGCTCCCTAAAGTATGTTTTCTATGTCTGCCATTGATTTTATGTAGACTATATTTAGTTGATCCATAAAAATAATTGTGTTGGCTAAGAAGTTTTAAAATTTTTGAATTTATGTAGTTTTGTAAGATTAGCAAAACTTGTAACTTGCGATATAACAAACTAGCTCCCATACTAAAAATATGGTTAATGTCTTATATAAACCTAATGACTAATCAACGAGACATAATTTTCAAACGGTAATGGCTTTCCAAATCTTTAACAAATGGGAAGCATGTCAAATGTTGTTATAAGTAGGTTGGGTTTCATGTGTCAAAAGGTATATGAGCGACATGTTCAGGTGTCTAAATATGTTGATAAAACAATAATTTTAATAATAAATAAACTTTTGATAACAATTTTTAACAAAATTATTATGGAATAACCTAATTGAGATTTTTTAAGCATTAAGGACTAAAAGCTGATGAAAAAAAAAATTCATAATAAAAATAAGCGCCCACCATGGGGCTCGAACCCACGACCACAAGGTTAAGAGCCTTGCGCTCTACCGACTGAGCTAGACGGGCTTTGGTGCAAAATTTGAATTTGATTTGATTTGTTTGTTTAAAACTCTTCAGTTCTTCATTTAGGAACACGGTACCGGCAGGCACCAAACGACGCCCTTGCGAGCGAGGAGGAGACTCAGAGAGCGACAATGGCGTCTATGTGGCCTTTCTTTGAGGTTCTCATCTATCTCTTTCTCGTTGCAGCTTTTGGATTACTCTCCGCTATTCTTTTCGAAGCTAACAGAAGAAGGCTCAATCACTCGTACGTTCAATTTGCACTTCCTCATCATTCATTTCTCATCTGGTTTTACGCTTCCGCATTTTGATGTCTTTCTCTTGTTTCCTGGCATTTATCTGATTTTCCGTTGTTCAATTGCTCGATTTTGTATCTGATTCCATTTTTCTCCATCGGAAACTTAATAGCCACGTTGAAGCTCCTGCGGTCTTTGAGGATCCTAATAGTTTGACTCAGGTATTTCCAGTCTCTGATACCGATTATTAATTAGTCGGTCGCGTGTGTTAGCGTTCTGTATTTTTCTTTTTGGATCTTTTGTAGGAATATGATAATTTACGCGCTTTGTTATGTTGTTAGTATGATTGAAATCCGGAATGAGCTATTCTGGTATTGACATTTCTGTTGTTGTATGTAGGTTTCTTGTCCTTCCATCTTTGATCCGGCTGAGAAGTATATTTCTTTGATCATTCCTGCATATAATGAAGAGCAGAGGCTTCCCGGTGCTCTGCAAGAAACCATTGAGTAAGTTGATTTGGAACTTCGTGTATTCAATTCATAAGCTAATTTGTGCCATTTGGATCATAGTCACGAACCTTTTCTCAGAGACTGCTGCGACAGAGCAAAAGAACAAATCTAGTTATCATTTATCAAGGCATATTTGAATCTCTTAGAATTTATTTTGCTTTTTGTTGGGAAGCTTCCACTGTCGTTGATATTGGAAGCTGCTCTACATTTGTCAATATATATACGTTGTTCATAATCTTTGTTGTCGAACTGATTGGTGCTTTATGTTTTAACAGATTATGAACCATTTGTTGGATGCACCTAAATTAATTTCGTCTTCAATTACCTATATCACACGTTTGATTTCTTGTTGAATCTTGGTTAGACCTTAATTATATCATTTATGAGCAGATAATGTAGGCAATTTCACAGAGAGGTGCACTTGGTTACAAGTTGATTATTCTGTTTGAAGGGCACTTAAGAAAGGTTGCAACATTTATGCACAATAACATTGCTGTATTTGTTTTGTAGTTATCTTCAAGAACGTGCAGCAAAGGACAAGTCATTCTCATTTGAGGTACAGATTATCTCTTAAAACTTCTGCAATGATTTAATGTTGTGTGCATTCGCTCTGAAGAATAGCAATAATTGCTGAAATCTGAATCTTGTGGATCATATTTTACTTGTCTTATAAAACTATTAAAATAGAGCTTTTTCTAATTTTGTGCCACGAGACATTAGCTTCCATCTTCCAGTTTGCAGAGTCTTTGTTAGGAATCTGGAGTGAACTTCTTCCTTCTGGTAGGTAGTTCATTATACTGGGAATATTTTGTTTTCCAAGATGAAAATTTTCACTGTTTTTAGAAGTTTGGTCTTGTGCCTTTTTTAATACATATGGGGAAAAAGAAGAATTAAATAGCCTGTGGCTTGTGTTAATGTCCTCCCTCCTGCCTGAATTCCTCTCTTGAGTAAGGACAAACATCGCGAGATCGTTGTGTTTAATTTGGCAGAAAACGTTTAACTTGTCTATTTATCAAGGTTTCATGTCTTAGTATCTATTATTGCGTCGATGAAGTTTCTCATTGTCCTGATAGAACTTTCTATAGACTTCCCATCAAGTGCTAGATATGCAGCAGACAGTATATAAAAGAAACTGAACTCTCTCTATCCATTTCTTTAACAAACTGCTGTTTTGGTAAAGAGAACCAAAACCAAAAATTTCTTTAACAAACTGGGATTATTTCCTCTCTTCACTCTTTATCTCTTGTTCGTTCAGTTAACATCACCTTCGCTCAATTCCCAAGGCCAATTAGCCATTTTTTTAAGCCAATTATATCCATCACTCCCTCAGTATTACTTAACTCCTGGTTCAATACCCAGCTGACTTTGGACCTCTCTTTCTTTTTCTTTTTTTCCCCACCCAATATTCAGTTCACTTAACTGTTTTAATTGGTTTCTTTCTCCTCTTATAGAAGAATACCGAGGATGTATCGTGTTCTTTCTAACCTATCGACAGAATCATGTCAGAATATAGCATACATTTGGTCTATTCTTGGTTCTTAAATTTTGAAACTGATGAAAACTCGATCAGGTGGTTATTGTTGATGATGGAAGCAGAGATGGTACAAAAAGAGTAGGTTTGGAATTTTCCAAGAAGTTTTCAGTTGACAATGTGAGGGTTATCCTTCTTGGAAGAAATCATGGAAAGGGAGAAGCTATTAGAAAAGTGAGTCCATTCTAAACAGGTTATTTTTTTTATCAGTTTCTGATGTTACATTCTCATATGGCAACAATCCATTGAAATCTCTCGTCTCTGCGGAAGCATTGTTAAACAGGGGATGTTGCATTCACGTGGTGAATTACTTTTAATGCTGGATGCTGATGGAGCAACCAAAGTCAATGACCTTGAAAAACTTGAAAATCAGGTTATCTTCATTGTTATTTTAAGCTGTTGATATTTTGACTGAACTGTTATTCTTAAAGTTTTACCTTGAGCGGATCAAAACTTCCAATATAGCTACTGAGGACTACTTTATGACCTTCCAGATCCATGCATTTGCCAAGAAGGAATCTAGTGGTTCTAGTTTTAGAGTTTCTGATATCCCTGTGGCTGCTTTCGGTTCTCGTGCTCATCTGGAGGAAAAGGCTCTGGCTACAGTTAAGTATTTTTTAGGCCAAATGAATGTAATTATTGTTCATTGTACTGTTGTTCTTTCATTCGTCTGATTGAAAATATGGTTTCTCATCAATATACATACATACTCACGTGCACATATACATAATATTATTTTTAATTTGCATAGGATTGTCCAGGCCGAGCCATCTACTCTTTCCTCCTCTTTGCTTTAAGCTGAACCATTTTGCTTATTTTTCGGAGACTGCAGTCTGCACATATATATAATGTTATTTTTTTGGAATTTCCTCCTTTTTGTTTGATCTGAACCTTTTCTAATATTTTTCAGAGAAAGATGTACCGTAATTTCTTGATGAAGGGTTTCCATCTTGTGGTTCTTTTAACCGCCGGTCCTGGGATTCGTGATACCCAGGTGATTTGTGCTTCCCCATAGATATAAATTATTCACTGATTTTTGTTTGATTTGGATACCGTATATCACTATAAATACCTATCAACTCAAGTCAAGATAATTGATTTTAGTTACTGATCTTTCTGATAACTGATTGTTTCATGGTTTACAGTGTGGTTTCAAGATGTTTACCAGATCTGCAGCAAGAAAGCTTTTCACAAATATTCGTTTGAAAAGGTAAACAGGAATCTTGCACGACCTAATTTGTCCCATGCTTCCTCAATTTCAAAAGCAGATTCTAGTTGGCATTGCAGAACTGATATTGCTCTGATTTTTGTGTCGGCTATTTATGATAACTTGGTAATTTTGAGATAACGTGCAGCGTTTCAGTGTTTTGTCATCTCTCTCTTTCTGTGTTTTTGTTATTTTGTCCTTTTTTCTTTTCGGTGGGGAGGAGGTCAAGTTGTCCATTATTCTATTATCACAGAATCTCAAACCATACATTTGAGTCTTGAAGGAAAAGACATAAATGACGTAGAATTTTGGAGGACAAAGGAAATCATCTCATTGACAGAAAAATAAGGCTAATTCTCCATTGCCCTCGCATACTAATTTATTCTGGTCTCTGTCCCTCTGGTCTAGTCTCTATGACTTAATGCTGATGCTATGTTTTTTTCCTCCATTTGTTTCATTACTGTACGACGACAGAAGACGAATTCGAGTAATTTGTCTGTGCGTTTTACAAAGTTCAGGGAACTGACTCTGATGTGCATTTCTGCAGATGGTGCTTTGATGTCGAGATCGTGTATCTCTGCAAATGGTTTCGCATTCCAATGGTTGAAATATCTGTGAACTGGTCTGAAATCCCTGGATCGAAGGTAAATCCATTGAGCATTCCCAACATGCTTTGGGAGCTGGCTCTCATGTCTATGGGATATAGGACTGGTATGTGGAGAGTTCATACATAACCTTTTCAACTGTCTGATAACCACAGTAATCTTGGTGATGAATGAGGTTATTTAGGAACAAATACCGGCATGAAATGTTAGTTTTACACAGACGTTGTGACGAGCAATATTCCAAACTGTGTCAGCTTGCTTAGGTAACCCACAGCCTGACCATAAAATTATTGGGATGTTACAACTTTTATTCTTACCTTCACTCCAGTTTATGAATTTGATGTCAAAGTTCTAAAGAAATATTGCTTGCTTAAATTTCCCAAGTTGTCAAATTTAATTTTGTTTGCTATCTATCTATCTATCTATATATGTAATGCAAGAGTTGCCTAAACTATAAAGCTTAGGACATGGTACCATACAGCTTAAGACAAGTTTGAATTGAATTCTTGGATTTGAAGCTTAAGACAAGGGTTGCCCAAGCCAAGTTTAGAGGTCCATAAATACATAAATTGTTGACAAAAAAGATTCATTCTTCGTTATGAAATTTCAATTTAATTCATGTTTTGGGAAAGTGGCCAAAATTTGGAAAATGAGCTAATTGATCGATTTTTTTTTTCAATTTCCCCTTTTCCAATGGCTAGAGATGATCAAAGTCTAGGTTCTAATTTTGTTGGGTGAAGAAACAAATGCAAACTCAACATTTCACGAGCTCATAGCTTTAAACCAAGTCATTTCTCCATCAAAAGATACAAGATTCAAACGTATCTTCATTTCGTTCCTATAAAACTTGATATTCTTCATTTTGTCCTATAAAACGCATCTTCATTTTTCGTTCCTATAAAACGTATCTTTAAATGTTTTTTAAGTCAAGGCTGGAAAAATTGTAAATATGTTGGATTCAAAAGTAAAAACATATATTTTATTCTCTCTATTTTTTTTAATTATATAAATTAAAAATAAAAAAACTTTACTCGAATCTTAAAGTGGACAATTTGAAGTCCCTACTAACTACTACTATCATTGCTTAGCATACTACTAGTACTACTACTACTAGCTATCATTGCTTAGCGTATGTATTTAACGGATAATTTTGTGGAATAAAAGTCCCAACTTTAGGGAAATTAGCCTCACTGGTTCTACAAGGGAGCCTAAATTATAGGCTAAGTCAAAACAATTTTAAGGTAAAGGACAATAAATTGGTAGAAGGGTTCAATATTACAAAAATAAAATTTAATAAAACGTAACTATGAGAAAAAAAAAAGAAGAGAAGAATACATGTCAACTAGGTGATTACTCTGATTAACTTTGACGAATAACTAAGTTAGTTTAAGGGTATAAATTAATACAAGTAAATTGGTGATATCATGAGATATATCTTAAATCAACATTAGGTCAATTATCGATCATCAATTATCAATGCAAGAAGAAGAAATAAAATGATTATTACAATCAAGTTAGCGATTAAACAAATTTATGTAAAATAATTTATTTGCATTACCTTTTTTAAAATGCTATGTTCGTACATGTTTATAAATATTTTAGAAAATGAAGTAACCAATTAATTTCCCCTTATAAAATCTAGTCAGCCTCCTCTACAACAATTAAGCAAGAAAGGAACCTAAATCCTTTTCTATCTCCCACCTCTTTGGTCCCCCCAAAAAAACATAAAAATAAAAAGTAAGCCTTACAAATTTCTCTGTTAAAAAAACCACATTCTATCCTTTTATAATCTTCAAAGCACTTGGACTCAAAAAAAAAAAAAAAAAAAAGAAAGAAAAAAAAAAGAAAAAAAAGAAAAAAAAAATCTTCAAAGCACCTGGCTTTGTTTATTTCATTTGCAAATCCACTTTTAGGGAGCAGTTGAGAGATAAATGGAACAGTTATATTTCTTATGTCATTTAGAGATGAGCCCATAAATGAAATGGGTTTCTCTTGAATTTTCATTGTGATCTTTTAATTTCAAGCAAAATGGAGGACTCTTATTTCCATGAATTGAAGAAGCAAGCTTATTCCTTCTTCAAAAAAAATGTCAAAATGGTTCGTTTGGCTCTCAGTGATGTTACTCATGCACAATTGTAAGTTTGCTTTCAACTTTTGCCTTTCCTTTTGCTTTTCAAACATGGGATTTCAACCAAAAATCCAAAAAGCTTCGCAATTTTGGGGCACTTTCTGTTCACGATAATACCTTGTCTTTCATTTTATCAAAAAGATTTAAACTTTCAGCTTTGGTGAAGTTCTACATGGTATTATTAATCACCATATTGAATCTCATATATCTCAACTCACACGTTTGAGATAGTGCTAACGAATAAATTAAAAGGATAAACATGACTGAGCCTAACAATATTTTTTAATCACCATATTGAATCTCATACATCTCAATTTCATATTTTTAATTTTTTTTGAGCTCAATAAGGTGTGGGAGTGGGAAGATTCAAATATCTGATCTCTTGATCAAAGTATATGCTTTAACTAGTTGAATTGTGCTCAAATTGATCCTGAATTTCTCAGGCTGACAGAAGAAGCCACAAGTGGGAATCCATGGCCACCAGATTCACCCACCATGAGAGAGATAACAAGGGCAGCTTTTGAAGTTGATGAATTCTACAGAATTGTGGAGATTCTTCACAAGAGGTTTTATAGGGGTTTTTTTTTTGAAGAAGGTTTTATGGGTTTTTTTTTTTTTGGTATGAAATATATATATATATATATATTAATATTTCTCCATTGATTGGTTCTTAAATCTTAAAAGAACTTTTTTTTGGGGGTGAAATTCAGACTGAAGAAATTCGAGGCAAAAGATTGGAGAGCATCTTATAATGCAGTGATATTGTTAGAACATGCTGTAACACATGGGCCACACAGCTTTGCTGAGGAATTTGAAGATCGTAAAGATGTTTTGAGAGAGATGGATGGCTTCCACTTTGTTGATGAGAAAGGGTTAGTTATATTTGATTTGGCATCTATATTTCCTAGAGTTCTTTTTCCTTTTTAGGTTAAATTACAACTTCAGCCTCGAACTTTTAAGTTTGTGTTTATTGCTATTTGGTTCTTAAATTTTAAAAAGTGTCTAATAAATATTTGAGATCCCATTTGATAACCATTTAATTTTTAGTTTTTCAAAATTGTGTTTATCTTCTCATCAATTCTCTATAATGAGTTTCATCATTCTTGAGAAAACATTTAAATTCTTAGTTAAATTTCAAAAACAAAAATAAGTTTTTGAAAACTATTTTTTTTAGTTTTCAAAATTTGGCTTGATTTTTGAATACATAAGAAAAAGTATATAGTAAAACAAGGAAACCCATAGGTGGAAGTAGTATTTATAAGCTTAATTTTAAAAAACAAAAAACAAAAAACCAAATGGTTATCAAACATAACTTAAACTTTTAATTTTGTGTTTAATATATCAAAATGTTGAAGTCTTTTAATTTTAAACATTGTTGAATAGGTCAAAGACTTATTAGTCACAAAATTGAAAATTCATGCACTAATAAAAAAATTGAAAGTTTAATAACAAATTAGACATTTAGGGGCACAGAGTTGATTATAATAGTCTGTGGGTTATAATAGTCTGTGTTTGGGGTGCAGATTATTTTAGTCTGGGTTTGGGGTGCAGATTATTATAACATGGAGTTTTGAATGTTGGGTTTAGGCTGACTGTTTTTTTTTTCAACATTTTCTGGATTGCCCAAGTAATGTTATATTAAAATTTCAGTTTTTCAAAATTTAAATACAAAATTTGTTCCATACTTTGACTAGTTTGCAATTGTCGTTGCACAAAAGAATTGTTATCATTCCTTACATAATCTTCATGTTTGGAGTTATACAACTACATCATGATATCTATCTCACTAGGTACACAAAAAAAAGGTTTTTCTACATGTGAGAATTGTCAATCACGAGCCACCACCAGGATGGCACAAAAGAATAAGATACTACATACATACGTCAAACTAAAATAAGATAGTTTTTCTGAAGAAGGGTTGATCAGACGTTTTTCTCAATGAGGATCCGGCAGTATTCCAGTTGCAACTCTGGAGGAACAGACAAGAAGCTCTCTGACGCTTGGACATCACGGAAGAGGATATTCATAACCTGCGCTTTGGCCCGATTATCCAACTCTCGGATATTGTGCAAGTGGGTCACAATTTCTGAGCGTACTCCGACCTCCACTGCACGCTTCTCTTTGGGCCACTCTGCAATCATTTTTAAGTGGGACGAATTGACATCCATAGCATCTCGTACCACATAAACCATCTCACAGTGATAATGAGATCGCTTCCTCTTTGTGCCCCTGGATGCTGAAGCACCTACTGCGTTATTTCGACTCGTGGGTGTTCCATGCATATCATCTTGAGACATGTCCATTCTTTGGGTTGAAACTAAGGGAATTGGGACATAATATTCCTGGGAGCCGTCCAAGTGAATATCTTCGTCCATATGCTCTCCTACATTCGATGCCATATCCGTAGGTGTCTCTGCAGCTGCTCCTGTAGCCCGATCTTTGCCAAAGACAATGGCTAAATCATCAAAGTGGGGAAACAGCTTGTTGCGCAACCCCTTTGCAGCCGGATGACCCTGCATAAAAATAAATCGATATGTTATACAATGTCACGTAACAGTAATATATAAGGGGACTATGAAACCTTACCTTCACCCATCCGTCGAAAGTCTCTTTCTCCACCTCCACACATTTAAATTCGTCATTCCAACCAAATCCACTACAACCTGCCCCTAGCATCTCTGCAATCGCATGATATTGTTTTTTTAAGGTTCGAATCCTGCATTCGATGGTGGTTGATTGAATTTCAGTGCCCTGTATCCTCTCCCTCATCATACGTTGCAATTGCATCAAGTACCCAGGTCGGAATGTCCCATTGTCTGATCTCCATCCGCCAGATTGTACCAAGTATAGAAGGCACTCCACCAACTTCGCATCTTTCATGCTTCGTCCATGAGTGCTTGGGGGCTCTCATTGCACCTGACATTATGCTAAATGTATACGTTTATTATTATAGAATTTAGTTAAGTGCACCGAGAGCCCCCAAGCACTTATGCACGAAGCATGAAGATGCGAAGTTGGTGGAGTGCCTTCTATACTTGGTACAATCTGGCGGATGGAGATCAGACAATGGGACATTCCAACCTGGGTACTTGATGCAATTGCAACGTATGATGAGGGAGAGGATACAAGGCACTGAAATTCAATCAACCACCATCGAATGCAGGATTCGAACCTTAAAAAAACAATATCATGCGATTGCAGAGATGCTAGGGGCAGGTTGTAGTGGATTTGGTTGGAATGACGAATTTAAATGTGTGGAGGTGGAGAAAGAGACTTTCGACGGATGGGTGAAGGTAAGGTTTCATAGTCCCCTTATATATTACTGTTACGTGACATTGTATAACATATCGATTTATTTTTATGCAGGGTCATCCGGCTGCAAAGGGGTTGTGCAACAAGCTGTTTCCCCACTTTGATGATTTAGCCATTGTCTTTGGCAAAGATCGGGCTACAGGAGCAGCTGCAGAGACACCTACGGATATGGCATCGAATGTAGGAGAGCATATGGACGAAGATATTCACTTGGACGGCTCCCAGGAATATTATGTCCCAATTCCCTTAGTTTCAACCCAAAGAATGGACATGTCTCAAGATGATATGCATGGAACACCCACGAGTCGAAATAACGCAGTAGGTGCTTCAACATCCAGGGGCACCAAGAGGAAGCGATCTCATTATCACTGTGAGATGGTTTATGTGGTACAAGATGCTATGGATGTCAATTCGTCCCACTTAAAAATGATTGCAGAGTGGCCCAAAGAGAAGCGTGCAGTGGAGGTCAGAGTACGCTCAGAAATTGTGACCCACTTGCACAATATCCGAGAGTTGGATAATCGGGCCAAAGCGCAGGTTATGAATATCCTCTTCCGTGATGTCCAAGCGTCAGAGAGCTTTTTGTCTGTTCCTCCAGAGTTGCAACTGGAATACTGCCAGATCCTCATTGAGAAAAACGTCTGATCAACCCTTCTTCAGAAAAACTATCTTATTTTAGTTTGACGTATGTATGTAGTATCTTATTCTTTTGTGCCATCCTGGTGGTGGCTCGTGATTGACAATTCTCACATGTAGAAAAACCTTTTTTTTGTGTACCTAGTGAGATAGATATCATGATGTAGTTGTACAACTCCAAACATGGAGATTATGTAAGGAATGGTAACAATTCTTTTGTGCAACGACAATTGCAAACTAGTCAAAATATGGAACAAATTTTGTATTTAAATTTTGAAAAACTGAAATTTTAATATAACATTACTTGGGCAATCCAGAAAATGTTAAAAAAAAAAACAGTCAGCCTAAACCCAGCATTCAGAACTCCATGTTATAATAATCTGCACCCCAAACACAGACTATTATAACCCACAGACTATTAGAACTCACAGACTATAATAACCCACAGACTATTATAACCAACTCTGTGCCCCAAACAGCCCCTTAGGGGCTGTTATTTTAACATGAGGCCCAAACACTAAGTGGGCTAAAATAACCCACTCAAACCCACGGTAATTGGAGCCCCAAACACCCCCTTAAAGTTTAGGGACTCATTTGGACACAAAATTGAAAATTCAATAACCAGTGCTCTAAAAGTTTAGAGATTAAACTTTACCTTCTTTTTATCTTCAAATTTTAAAATTTAATTGAATTGAGTTTTAATCTTGAATAATTAATGGGTTTATGCAAAATCTTCCTTGAAAACATGTTGAAACCCAACAAATATATTGTTCAAAACCAACTAACAACTTTTTAGCTTCTTTTATTGTTTTTTAATTTTATTATTATTTTTTTTTTGCCAAAAATCAGTTCTTGTTGTAGAAATTTCCACAAAGAAAGAAACCCTAATTAAAATTTAAAACTGCAGATTCAATTGGGGACAGAGCGTGAGAAAAATAAGCGCGAGAGTCCTGAAACTTCTGGAAGACGAACAATTTCTAAGACAAGAAAGAATCAAAGCTCGTAACGTTACCCGCGGAATCCAAGGATTCGGAAACTTGAGCCGCCGGTCCTTTCCGACGACGGCCGATTCACATTCCGGCGGATTCAATTGCAACTGCAAGCAATGCGACTCTGATCGGAAAAGCGAGCTGTCTCCGGTGGCGGCGAGAGAGAATTTAGCAATGGATGAGAAAGAAGTGGAAATGAGCGAGGATTTGAAACGGAAATCGAAGGAGGAGGCTGATTCAGATTCAGAATCAGGATTGAGCGAAGATGGTGAAAATAAGGAGATTGATCGTGATCATCCGTTTTGTGAGATAAAGCATCATCAGGTTTCACAATCTCTTATTTCTTCTGTATAATGGTGAGTCCTTTGGGGAAGAAAACTTTAGCTGTAAATTATGTCTGTAAGTCTGTGGTTTTATAGGAAAAAAGGGCTTAAATATATCATTTGACTAATACTCTTTTTATTATTTTTATTATTATTTAAAAAAAAAATACATTCCTTGTTATCTACTTTTTTTATATATGTTTTCAAAAATCAAGAAGTTTTAAAAACTAAAAAAAAATGTAGTTTTTTAAAAGACAAACTTAATTTTCAAAAAAATAAAAATAAAAAAATCAAATAATTATCAAACAAGGCCTAAGTGGATAAATTTTAAAGTTCCATGTACTGTTAGACACAAATTTTAGAGACTACACTGTTTTTAATTTCTCTTTAAATATTTTAGAAGTTCTAATTTATTTTCTCTATAATTTAAAACTTTGTTGATAATAATGCCATCGACCTTTAAATTACCATTGAAATTAAATCACATGATATTCAAAATTATAATCTAAAAAGTGGATTCAAATCTTCAACTGCTAAATACATTGACGTCCCCAACCATATGAAAGTTATTAGTTATCAAATGAAGAGTCCATGGAAATAAGAATTTCCTCTATTTAGATTCCATTAAGATTCCTTGGAAGTGAATGGAATCTTTAAGTTAAAGTTTTCCTTGAAATAGGTTGAATGAATTTTTTAATTCGGGCTAAATTTTTTTAAGTTTGTAAATTGAGTTAGGTGCAGTGGATAAATTTTAATTTGCAAAGAGATATATTTTAAATATCACGTCTCTCTTCTTTCATTAGATTCAAAGATATTAATGAATCTGAATTATTCAAACTTTTTGAAATATTATTTTACAATGATGGAGATAACATCTAAGCAGAATCAAAAGAATTGACAAAGTCCTTCATGTTCAATATCAGCTTCTTAAAAAACAAAGAATGAAGTATCATAAATAATATTTTATCAAGTACTATTTGATAAAATTATATTACATACATAATTGGTTCAAAAGGAAAAAAAGAATTAAAAAAATCATCATAAACTTCATGTTCTGTAGACTTTGAATCAGTATAAAGAAAACAACCCACATAAATCTAAAACCCCTCTAAAGCCCTATCCCGTGACAGATTGAGAGAGAAATCTTGAGGGAAAATAATAACCAAAAAAAAAAAAAAAAACATATGACAGATTGTGAAAACTTTTCAATAACAGAATATTGTTGAAAGAATTTGAACCATTTTAGCAATCAAAATCCAGGCCTTCTCAAAGTCATCGCTCCAAAATTAGAATAACAGAAGGAATAAACAAAGCTAAAGTGAAAGAGATGGGCTAAAACAAGCTTCAATTTCATTCCTTATGAGAAGAACACACCATTTTTGCTCCATCTCTTCACCAATGAATCTTCCTATTCTTCCTTTAGAAGCATTTCCTGTGCACAATCGATGGCCCAGATTCATCATATTCTGCCTTGGCAATCCACATCTGCAATCAAAAGGGGTAAAAGTTTTTGTGTTATCTTAATTCTTATCTACTAGTAATTGGCAAGTTTGGCTTGAAAATGAGAGGATTGAGGGTAGAAAACTACCTGTTGGAAGGTGCTAAGGGATGCCAAGATGGATCCTCCAATCCAGACACTGTACTTTCTCTCCGGTGGTGCCACGACCTTTATCTTCATGCTGCTAGGGGCGAGAGCGGAGATTTCCTTGCTCATTCTATCAGCGATGCCGGGGAACATGGTCGAACCACCAGATAGGACAATGTTGCCATACAGGTCCTTCCTGATATCCACATCACACTTCATGATGGAGTTGTATGTAGTCTCATGAATGCCTGCTGCTTCCATTCCTATCATGGAAGGTTGGAAAAGTACTTCGGGACATCTGAATCTCTCTGCGCCGATGGTGATCACCTGTCCATCTGGCAACTCGTAGCTCTTTTCGACGGACGAGCTGCTCTTGGATGTCTCCATCTCTTGTTCATAATCAAGGGCAATATATGCCAGCTTTTCTTTCATATCTCTCACAATTTCACGCTCCGCAGTTGTGGTGAAAGAGTACCCGCGCTCAGTGAGGATTTTCATCAGGTTATCTGTGAGATCGCGGCCTGCCAGGTCAAGACGAAGGATGGCATGTGGGAGGGCATACCCTTCGTATATAGGAACAGTATGACTGACACCATCACCAGAGTCCAACACAATACCTTAGAAAACAAACACGGAGAACCTGTTAGCCAAGACCACACGCACAACTAATCACCAACATACAACTTGGATGTTCAAAGTCATAATAGAAAACTCTAACTAAAGCCAGTCTCCGGAAAAAACCCCTGTTCAGATTGTTAAGGAAATGATACAAACTAAGTCCAATTTTTGTCAAAAGAGATCACATGTATTGTAACTTCAAAGTGAGTCCGAACAATTAAAGTTACATGACAGCACTATCCTCCCCTCCTATGAGTTAAATAAAAATTTAAAATGACTGAAATGGATACTTACCAGTTGTACGACCACTTGCATACAAGGACAGAACAGCTTGAATGGCAACATACATAGCTGGAGTATTGAAGGTCTCAAACATAATTTGTGTCATCTTCTCACGATTAGCCTTTGGGTTAAGAGGAGCCTCAGTTAGGAGAACTGGGTGCTCCTCTGGGGCAACACGAAGCTCATTATAGAAAGTATGATGCCAAATCTTTTCCATGTCGTCCCAGTTGCTAACAATACCATGCTCAATTGGATATTTCAAAGTCAAAATACCACGCTTGGATTGAGCCTCATCACCAACATATGCATCTTTTTGACCCATGCCAACCATGACACCCGTGTGACGAGGACGACCTACGATACTAGGAAACACAGCTCTTGGAGCATCATCTCCAGCAAACCCAGCCTAGAAAGAAACACAAAATTATCATTTCCTCTTCAGATGAACACTGATCGAGTTCACAGCCATTTAAACAATGTAACTCAGTACCTTAACCATTCCCGTTCCATTATCACATACGAGAGGCTGAATGTCCTCAGAATCTGCCATCTTCTAATAGCTGCTAGAAGAAAATGCATATTAGAATAAAAAACTAAGAAAATTTAAACATCAGATACATCCTTAGTTACTTGCAAGAATATACACACTTGTCAGCCAGAACAATATTATTATATAACTCACTAAGAGCAAGAGCTATTGACTCCTACATGTATCTACTTAATTAACCAAATTGAGTTTAACTAACTTCTTCCCATGGAAGAACACACAATATGCATGCAATTCTTAAAGATTTTCAAGAGGAGCGATGGAGAAATGATCCACCAATTGATTCATAAAACAACATTTACAAAAATAAAAGAATTGAAGAATGTCAGACAACCATTTTATCATAATGCAAGGGAGATAAAAACAACATAATCAGAATGCACAACAACAAAAAACAAGCCAAGCAAAGATCCGCCAGATTAATCAAAACAACAAACAAGAAAGAACTCAAACAGAGATCTATTCTAAACGAGAGAGAGAGAGAGAGAGAGAGATGAGAATGAGAATTGGACCTTTTGGCAGTGCGATGCGATGGAGGATGGAAGGGGAGAAAGAAAGCGAGGGAAAGAGAGAAAGAGAGAGAAGAAGAATTTAAAGGGGGAAACGGAGAAGACGGAATGGAAGAAGGAAGGGAGATTGAATGTGGACCGTTGGATCTAGAAAAAGAGAGTACAGATTGGATCCACAAGAACGCGTCCGTTGTGGTTGCTGCCTCTTGGCCACACCACCTTCCGGTTTTCTAGTATTTTCCTTTTTCTTTCACCCTTTACTATTTTTGTTTTTGTGTATTCAAAACAAAACAAAACAAACAAACATTTTTTTCTTTTTTCTTTTGAGTTTCCACCTAAACAAATTAATCAGAGCCTACATGTTTGCTTAATTCTAATACTTTTTAGAATAGAATGCACTTTTCCTCTTTAAAATTTGAACTTAATTTCTGTTGTTACCAAATTTTGGACAGGAGAAATCTCACCTGACCTCCACGTGACAACGACGGTGAATTTGTATTTTTAGGGACATAACTTGGCTTGCAATACAAGAAAAATCTGGACACCAGTGTGATGTAGGTCACATAGACTCCAATGCTTATGTCAAATAGAGTTTTTAGAGAGAAATTGGTAGTTCTAGGAGAGTGTTGTAAGTTGGAAAGAACTTACCTTGCTTTGCCTCCTAGGGATAGCTTAAATATTCATTTCTAGGGTTTTTTGTGGGTTTCTGTCTTCAAATGGGGAAAGGAAGGACCGAACTGGGCTGAACCAGGGTACACGTGCCATGAGGGATCGAGGCAAGGCCCAAGAATGGGCCTTGCCAATCTCGTCGGCCTCAACCGGGCCGACCACGGGCTTGGACCGAAGCCCGAGGCTATTTCTCCTCCCTCTAATTTTGGGCCAGTCCCCTGTCGATTTTGGTCCGTTTTGACTTCGTATTGGGCTCTTTTCCTCGTTCGGCCCTACGTTGCAGTACTCCTTTAGCCAGCCCATTCTTGTTGGTCCAATTTCACCCATAACATTAGCCCCAACTCCTTAGTTAGGATTCGAGATTATGAGCGTGTGAAGTAATTGCATGGAGCCGTTGGGAGTAGCCTATTAAGTTCTGGAGTCATTATTGACATTTTGAGGTCTGCCTCGAATTCTCTCTAGTTATTGTTGTCCATCCTTGTGAGAATATTCAATCTCGTAGAGTGTCGGCTTCTCCATTTTCGAGTAAGAATTATAGGGTTCCATGATGCTTATCTTGCGTCTTGTTGGTTTCTTTTTTTTTTCTTTTTCTATAGGAATTTTAAGGTTCCATGACGCTTATCTTGCGTCTTAGATCATCCCCAGGATTGCTCTTTGGTCTCTTCCTAGTGGGTAAAATTCTCCTCTGGATGTGTGTTCGTCTACATCCTAGAGAAAATTTAGGGCTCCAAGATTCTCCTTGGATTTCCCCAAGATTTTCGTCCAATCCCGTAGGGAACATTTCGATATTTCTTGGGGACTAAGACTCTCATTTGGATTCGCAATTTGTGCGTTTTCCTAGAGAGAATAAATAAATTCGAGGGCGTCCTCAAATTTAAGTGAGATTGTCATCAAACCCCGTAGGGACTATTCTGGACTTCCCGACCTCTCGTAGGAGGGAATTTTGGCCATCTAGTAGCCATGTAGCTTCATGACCTCCTGCTGGAGGGAATTCTCGGCTATTCAATAGCCTCATGGCTTCTCGCTTTTCGTAAGCCTTTTCTAAACAAATGTAGCTTCAATCCAAGCTTATACCTTGAGAGGAGAAAATAAAATAGGCAATAGAGTGAGAATCGGGGGCATAATTGGTCGTCCTTACCCGGTCTGGTCAGCTTCCGCCGGGCCGAGGCCAAGGCCTCCTCGGTGCTTCTGCTATTCGCGTGCTTGCAGCTCTTGCGCTGGTGCGTTTTTTCGTGTACAAATTCTCCTCGGCCTTACCATATTCTTCTTCATTTCACTCCACCCTCTCCTTTGAAAGATTAGATTTAACCTCATATTCTTTCTTAATTTCTATGCTAGAAAGAGCTCGGCCTCGACCCTTCTATTTAAGCTTCAACTTTTGCTTCGTGTGTTTTCTATAACTCACAATTTTGTTGCTTCATTTTGTTTAGATATGCATACACGGTCTGCTTCCTTTAAGAAAGATCCATATGCCTTCCCAAAGTCAAATGATTTTGCAATTTGCTCGGCCTCGGCCTATGGGGTCGGCTTCGACTTATGAGGTTGGCCTCGGCTTATCTGGGATATCTGACTTTTCTGGCTCGTTCTTTGTAGCTTATATTTTTTGTTCAACAGAGAAACATATTTCCTTTTGTAGCTTCTGCATTTTGTTTAATAGAGAGACATATCTCCTATGTAACTTCTCATTTGATGAAGAAATCTTATTATGCCGAGTCTATGTTTTACTCACAAAGTTCATGATAGTTTCGAGGAAGAATGAAATAATATTTTATTCATGTTAATCAGTCTTTGAGAAACATAATAGTAGTAATCGTAGAAAAGTAATCTATTGATAATAGATGTTTAGGTGTTCTGCGTTCCAGGGATGGAAAAGAATCTTTCCTTTATAATCAATTAGAGTGTACGTGCCAGGTCTGATAATTCTTTCAATTTGGTATGGTCCTTCCCATGTTGGACCTAATGCACATGTTGATGGATCTTTGGTGTTTTGCATGACTCTGCTTAGTACAAGATCTCATTCTTTGAAACTTCGTCTTCTCACCGTTGCATTGTAATATCTTGCAATTCTATTCTTGTATTCTGCTGCTCGAAGATGAGCTTTTTCCCTGTGCTCTTCTAATAGGTCTAAGCACAGTCTCATTGACTTCTCATTTTGTTAAGGGTCAAATTCCTCTACTCTTGGTGAGGGTAAACCAATCTCCACAAGAATGACTTCCTCTACCCCATAAGTAAGTGAGAAAGGAGTCTCACCTGTGGTAGATCTTGTAGTTGTTCTGTATGCCCATAGCACATTGGGCAAATTGTCTGCCCATGCTCATTTCAGATTTTCTAACTTTGTCTTGAAATTTAACTTGATAATCTTGTTCACTGCTTCCACTTGCCCATTGGCTTGTAGATGTGCTGGAGATGAACATCGATGATTGATGTTAAGATCTGAACAAAAATTTCTGAAGGTTGCATTATCGAATTGTTTTCCATTGTCTGAAATAATGACATTAGAAATTCCAAAATGACATACTATGTTTCTCCATACAAAGTTAGTTATCTTATTTTTTGTATAAGTGCAAGCTTTTCCACTTGAGGGTATCTAGTTTCAGCCCCCGTCATTGCTCTGCTAGTGTAGTATACTGGTCTTTGGTGACCATTCTCTTATTTGATCAGTGCAGAGCTTACAACAGTGTTAGCAGCTGTTACATAAAGTAGTAACTCATCCCCCTTAATTTGTTTGGCTAGGAAGGGAGCTGAACATAGATAAGCTTTCAATTCTTGAAAAGTTTGTTCACATTCTTTAGACCATTCAAATTGAAGACCTTTCTTCAAAATTTTAAAGAAATGTTGACATCTGTCAGTGGCTCTATTAACGAACCTATTCAGTGCTTCAATTCTCCCATTAAGACTCTGAAGTTGCTTGAGATTGGTTGAAGAGGACATCTCTAAGATGGCCTTTATCTTGTAAGAATTTGCCTCGATTCCTTTTTGGTGTACCATGAATCCGAGGAATTTTCCTAATGTTACTCCAAAAGCACATTTGCTTGGATTCAGTTTCATCTTGTACTTTCGAAGTATTTAGAATGCTTCATAGAGGTCAGTTTCATGTTGATGTGCTTTAATGCTTTTTACTAGCATATCATCCACATACACCTCCATGTTCTTTCCCAACAATGGGGCAAACATTCGATTTACCAGTCTTTGGTAGGTTGCTCTTGCATTCTTGAGGCCAAATGACATGACTTTGTAACAGTAAAACCCCCTGTTAGTAATGGAAGAGGTTTTTTCTTGATCAGGTCCATACATCTTGATTTGATTGTATCCAGAGTAGGCATCCATGAAGCTTAATAACTCATGGTCTGCTGTTGCATCTACTAACTGATCTATCATAGGCAAAGGGTAACTATCCTTAAGACATGTTTTATTTAGATCAGTGAAGCCGATACACATTCGCTATTTGCCATTAGACTTTTTTAATAAAACCACATTGGATAGCCATTGAGGATAATGGACTTCCCTAATGAAATTGACTTTTAGTAATCATCTACCTAGTTGGCTATGATCTCGTTTCGCTCCTGATTGAATGCACGTCGCTTCTGTTTTACGGGCTTGAGATCTTTGTCCATGTTCAGTCAATGTACCATGACTTCGGGATCTATCCCTGGCATATCTTCATGGGACCAGACAAATAAACATGCGTTGCTCCTAAGGAAACTGATCAATTTTTCTTTGTGCTCAGCCCCTAGGTTTGTTCCAATGTTTGTTTGTTTGTCCTCTGATGCGAGTAGGACAGATTCTAGTTCCTCAGCTGGTTGCCTTTTCTGGTCTACCTCAATCTCCTCGGGGTCAAGAAGCTGGTCAACCACCTTCTTTTTCGCTTCTTCTTGTGATCATTCAGGCCCGCGCTGCCATGTAGTTTGAACGATCTGGTTGGCCTCTACCAGTTTTTGGTCTACTTCGACCTTTAGATGCTGGTCGGCCTTGGCCAACAAACGCAGATCAACTTCTTCATGCGATCCTTCTAATTCGTTCTACAATGTAGCTTGAACAATCTGGTCGGCCTCAGACTCGGTGTGAGGTCGAGGAAGCCTGTTTGTTTGCATTCGTTCCAGGTGACAGTCCTGATCAAAATCGTCTTCTTTCTCATTCCAGTGCTTTCTCTCCAGCATTTTACTCATCTTCTCGTAGGAGTGAACTCAACCAAGGTTTTTCAAGCAAGTGTTGTCGTTTTCCATAGACGGCACCAACTGTTGTTGCCAAATTTTGGATAGGAGAAATCTCACATGACCTCCAAGTGACAACGACGGTGAATTTGTATTATTGGGGGAAGAACGCGACTTACTAGACAAGAAAAATCTGGACACTGGTGTGGTGTAGGCCACACAGGCTCCGATGCTTAAGTCATATGGAGTTTTTAGAGAGAATTTGGTAGTTCTAGGAGAGTGTTGTAGGCTGGAATGGACTTACCTTGCCCTGCCCCCTAGAAAGAGCTTAAATACCTTCATTTATAAGGTTTGTTGTGGGTTTGTCTTCAAATGGGGAAAGGAAAGACCGAACTGGGCTGAACCGGGGGTACACGGGCCATGAGGGATTGAGGCAAGGCCCAAAAATGGGCCTTGCCAATCTGGTCGGCCTCGACCGAGCCGACCATGGGCTTGGGCCGAAGCCTGAGTCCGTTTCTCCTCCCTCTCATTTTGGGCCGATCCCCTATCAGCTTCGATCCGTTTTGTCTTCATATTGGGCTTATTTCCTCTTTTGGCCCTTCGTTGCAACCCTTTAGCCAGCTCATTCTTGTTGGTCCAATTTCACCAATAACAATTTCTATTCAGTCTCTGAGTTTTCAAAACAAAGACTTTTGGTCCTTAATATTTTAATTTAATGTCTGCTTCATGAGTGACAAGTTTGATTCTCGATATTTGAGTTTGATTTTTTTTCTTAAGTTCAATAACATCTGGAGTGGTGGGATTTAAACCTCTGACCTCTTAGTCAATGGTATATGCTAATTTTCGAGTTTGATTTTTAATTGGCCCTTGAAGTTTGAAATTAGATTTAAATGGTTCCCAAGTATAAAAAAATTCTAATTTATTTAAAAATACATATCAACCAAGTCTTGTTAGCATATTTTGTTGGTTACATCATCATTCCTTTATATCAACTAACAAAACTGTATTTTACCCATTTGAATATTTTCTACGTTAAATTATAAATTTGGTTACTATGATTTAGGCATGATTTTAGTTTAGTTTTTATGGTGCTAGAATTTTCATTTTAGACCTTATAGTTTGGGGTTTGTTTTAATTTGATTATTCTATATGAAAGTTCTAAAGGTCTACAAGGACTAAAGTGGAATGAAATCCAATATACATGAACCAAAATGGTATTTTAACCTTAAATTATTGTTTAGGACACCTAGACATGACACATTCATGCTACTATAACATAAAATCTAGGTTGCCAATTAGCAAAATCCACCCACCATGAATATCCATTTTTTTTTAAAGACATGTACACGTGTCTAAATATGTTAATAAAACAATAATTTAATGACTCAAGGACTTTTTGTTAACCATTTTGAACATTTTTTTTCAACTGATTAAGAATTTTCAATAAGTTATGAGTAAAATTGAAAGCTTTAAAAGATTAAATGTTGAATTGAGAATTACCTAACTGATAAAAAATTAGTTGGTATATTTAAGTTTGAAATAGGTATAATCATAATTAAAAGGTAATAAGACTAAATTATATAATAATAAAAATACTCATATACTTTGCCCCTTGTTTAAAAACTGTTCCTATTTTTTCAAAAGTTGCAATATTACTCGACATTTAATAAACATTTTAAAACTACCCTTAGAGTAGAAATCCGTTAGAAAGTTGGATGAAAAATCGACATGATAATGACTTGAAACAATGTATCGGTGACTAGAATGCTTGTTTGGATTAAATCTATAAGAACGACATTTAGACACGTCAACTTTTCATTCAACATTCTAACAGTTTTTCTACTCCAATGCTAGTTTTGAAACATTTATGAGAGGTCAAGGGTAATATTGCAACTTTTGAAGGAATAAGGGTATTTTTTAAACAATGGACAAAGTTCAGTGGTATTTTTTATACGGACAAAAATCAATTTTGACCTCTAAACTTGTCAAGTTGTACCCATTTTAACCCTAAACTTTCAATTTCATTAAATTGCACCTCAAACTTAGATAATTGCAACACTTACCCTTTTTACAAGTCTAAATTGATACAACCTCACAAGTCCAGGATCAAATTTGATTTTTTTTTTTCCCTTTTTATAATTTAGCAAGGTAATAATGAAATAAAACATTTCAAATTTTCCATTTTAGCAGCGGCCTAACCATTTCTAGATGAGCCAAAGTGAGCACAGCTCAGTGGTAATTAACATGTACCCTTTTTTGTTAAAATTAGTTGGCGAATTAGCAGAATTTGAACTGAGGGTATAAATTGCAACACTTATTTAAGTTTAGGGTCCAATTTGATGAAATTAAAAGTTTACAAGTCTAAATTGATACAACCTCGCAAGTCTAGGGTCAAATTTGATTTTTTTTTTTCCCGTTTTATAATTTAGCAAGGTAATAATAAAATAAAAAGTTTCAAATTTTCCATTTTAGCAACGGCCTAACCATTTCTGGATGAGTCAAAGTGAGCACAACTCAACGGTAATTGGCATGTACCCTCAATCAAGAGGCCAGAGGTTCGAATCTCCCACCTCTAAATGTTATTGAACTAAAAAAAACCATTTCTAGATGAGCCGATAACTTTTCTAAGGGATGGTTTGGTTTCCAACAATCTTGGATTCTCATTAATTCAGGTTTCTATATTTATTTTTGTATGAAATTACAAATTACAAAAGCATCTTTTATGCCTTCCTTAACTCATAGGTTTTAGGCTTTTAAGATTTCTAAAACCTATTAAAATTGTAGAGCCTAATCAATTAGACAAAAATTTGCTATTATGATATAAGTAATGTAAAAGTGGATCCATTAGTTCAATTGGTTAATTAAAATATTATATTTTTGACCAAAATATTAGAGGTTTAAATTCTCATCCCAACATATTGTTCAATTAAAAAAAAAAAAATTTACGCTTAAACTTGGCAAGAGTGTACCAATTTTTATTTATAACTTTCAATTTCATCAAATTACACCTTATTTTGGATACATGTTGTAATCTTCATGTTATATTTGAATAGATGTTACAATTTTAATTTTGATAGATTTTCGTTAGAAGAATCGCTAATAAAAATGTTCTCATGCACCTTCAATAAATTATATAAAATTTATGTCAGATAAGAAATTGATAGGACTTTGAAAAAATCACAATAGAGTTGATTTTTTTTTTTTTGTTGGGTGAGTTCCAACAACATTACACAATAGTAAATTTTATGGTAGGAATGAACTATTCATTCCGCAGCGGAAGATTATGTTTTCTAAACAATTTAGAAATTAAGTTTGAGATCGACTTTGATTTTATTTAGAATTAACAAAAAGAAAAGTTAAGCATATAAATATCTTAGAAAGTATATAGAGAAAGTTTCAAAGTTTTCTTTCTTAGAGAGATGTATCCTTTAACTCAACCCAAGGTCCTATTTATAGGGACATATGATAGAATCTTTGCCAAAATCAAATAATATATTATAACCTCTAATATATTATATTATATATATTGAATATACTTGAATCTCATTCAAATCGTTTAAAATCTCCTACAACATATATTTGTCTATTTGAATCTGATTCAAATTTCATATATATTTTTTGTTTAATGTATCTAATACATTAATTTATTATTCTCTTTATTATTTAGTGTATCAAATACAATAAATATATTTTCTCTCATTTAATATATATAATATATTAAATGTTAATATGCCAAAGTGAGCATAGTTCAGCGGTAGTTGTCATGTAACATCGACCAAGAGGTCAGAAGTTTGAATTCTTCACTCTAAATGTTATTGAACTCCAAAAAAATATATATATTAAATGTTAATATGAATCTATTTAATTTTCTTTCAACGAAATTGATATCTTAATGTTCTTGTGAACTAGCAAACAAAAGGGACGAATGCAAAGGGGCTAGGAGCCCATGGTCCCCCTGAAAAAAATCTTCTCAAAATTATATATATAACATGCTTTTTTTTAGTTCTTTGTTTTTTAAAATAATGTTTATATGTGTTAAATTTTGTTTTTAAAAAATGTTAATTAACTTTTAAAAAAATGGGTAACCTTATTTTTTTAAAAAAAATTATATGTATTTTTTAAAATTAATTACAAACATATATTTTCTAAAAACTATTTATTAATATAGCATTTTTAAATTTATAAATAATTGATTAACTGGAATTATAGTAATTGTAGTAATTGATATAATTTTATTCTATATGATAGTCATTAACGTACCTAGTTGATTAATTTAGATATTGTTTAACTATAATTATAAGAATCACTAATTAAATTATATTTTGGTTAACTATAATCAATAAAAATCACAAACTATATTATTTATTGATTATTTTTATGTAATATTTTGTTTTAAGTTTTAACATATGTATTCTGATTTATATTGGATTTGTAATTTTTTTAAATATTATTTTTGTAATTTTTTTTGGTTAAAATATACCTTTGGTTCCTCAGATTTATACTTAGTTTCTATTTCGTTCCTGAATTTTAGAAACTAACACTTCTGATCATTGATATTAGAATTTAATTTCTAGTTGGTCCATGTGGTTTTAAAAGTGACATGTTTGGTCTCTTGGTTTGAATTTAATTTTTAATTAGTCCCTAAAGTTTGGAAATGGTTTATAACAAGTCCTCAAAAGTAGAGTTGATCATTAATTGATATAACGAAATGATGACGTTGGCTTTCAAAACATCATCAAAATTTGGGCACCAAACTATATTATTTGGATCCAAAATTATAGATCACTTGCGGATTATAAGCTCCAATGATCCAAAATTAATTAATTAAACTCTTTAATCAATTATTTTCATTAATTAACTCTAGGTCACTCTAATATAGACCTAGAGTTGCACTCTTATGCTCAATAGGACAAGAGTTGTGTCAATAGATATAATCATTACATATAAGTTCATCATTCACAAGTTGTTTGTAATTACAGTTGGGCCAATGTTTGTTTTACCTCTATCATTACATCTGATACCATAAGTACCATATTGGTCTTCTAATGAACAATCTGCTTATGATCCAATTATAAACTAAGTCCATCTCAAGCCAATGAGAGGGTGATGCTCTATTGTTCAAGTCTCAAAGTTAGCACTTAAGGAAACTACTCATCTATTTTTTCTATATGGGAATGAGTGAATTTCATCTTATGAAACTTATGTTCCCAACTCCTTATTTGGTCAAATCTCCAAAATGCATGGTAGACTTATTGAATCGGCTACAAAAGTCATTCTCACCCCATGTAAATCAAAAGGAACCTTCACAAGTAGACTCACTTAAGATTACGATCGAGTCGCATACATAATCATCCTGTGAAATATTAATCTTTTCAATTAACAGATTTATAAAGAGAGATTAAATATTTCTATATTTGATACAAACTCATTGCATATAATATCTCTACTCACATTCCATATACACAAATTAAATTGGATCAAATCATTTGTAATTATTACAAATCAGTTCGTCTCAATAGTGTTATTAGGATAAGACACCCAATCTAATCTATATACTATAGACACTCTTTAGGTTATTTTTTGAACATGATCATCCCGTATGTCAACCATAGTTCAAGATTACACTAATAACGTAAGATTTCTCGTGCAATGGATAACCTAATATTACAAATAATAATCCAAATTATAAACAATTATTAAATAATAAAACATTAATTATGATATTTTAGAGCATAAATCCCAACATTTTATATATTAATCAAACTTCATTTTGTGCAAAGCTCGATTTTCGTCGAAATTAGTAAGTTTAATTTTTGGAGAATTTTATATTGTTATATGTTAAAATCATTGGATGAATTAGAGGAAATTCAAGATAAAGTAATTGCAACACTTATCGAAGTTTAGGGTTCAATTTGATGATTAAAAAGTCTAGGATGAAAATTGATACAACCTAATAAAAGTTGATTTTTTTTTTTAATAAATTATTCTGAGAGGTTTCGACTCTACAATATGTAAGGTTAATATAAGGAAGGAGTGTGAGAAGGTCAATATAAAAACAAGTAATTACAGAGATTATAGTTTATAGAGGGGGCTTAGAGTGAGAAATGGAAGAATGCATCTTTTACTAGAGAGATCGAACTATCTTAATTAAATCCATCAGGTTAAACTATTACCAATTTTTTTTTAGAAAAAAAAAAAAAAAAAAACCAAGTTAATATAGCATAACTTAATAACTTTAAAACAATCTTGATTAGACGGCAGATCATTTTAATTTGCATTATTGATCAATTATAAATCTCGATTAAGTTATTTAAGAAATCACAACTTATTTAAAACAGTAAATCTTTAACTAATTTTAAACATCATTTAACAAATCAAATAATTTTAGAGTAAAATACAATTTTAGTCCATGAGTTTGAGAATAATTTTTTATTTAATCTCTAAACTTTAAGAAATGATTTTAAAAGATACTTAGACCATTAGTTGACTATTGAAAGTATGATTTGAGAGTCAAAGTCAACTTACTCTAAATTTGTTGACATTTGTTGCCTAACGAAAATATCATGTCAACAAATCTAGTAAGCAAGTTAATTCAAATTATTTTTTCGTTAATCAACTGACAATTCAGAGCTTTTAGAACTATTTCTTTAAGTTTAAGGACTAAATTGTTAGGTTTTTGAAATTTAGAGACCAAATATAGAAATTTATTCTCAAAATAAGGGATTAAAAAATATATTTTACCGATAATTCTATCATTTTTTTTATTCACTTTTGTATTCTAAGGTGGCTTTTGTATTATTCTCACTTTTTTTTTTTTTTTCATGCGTGTGGCAGGTGAAACTATAGTCCAAAGGGAATGAATATATAGTTTGGTTGGAGAGGATATTGTTTTTTTCCTTTATTTTATTTAATTTCTTTTGTAACTTTCATTGCCACGATTTTGACTACTTGTCCTTTGTGGGAATCTCTGGTGGGCTCTCCAAATTGAATCGAATATTTCTTAGCATAGGGGAGTTCAAAAAAGTCAATAAATCTAGTTCTAAAAAAATTGGAAGCTTTATGATTTTACTTAGTTTGAGTTCACCTAAAATAAATTTCGGTTGAAGTTAACTATCTCAAATTTATTATTAATTTTTTAGTTGAACCGAACAATCTTGAAATTATTATTAAATTTTAAACATATATTTTCTTTTAAAAATATTTATGAGTAAACTTATTTTAATTTTACTCCCTTCATTAGTGTTTTTATAGATTATTATTCTCTGTCAATTTTTTAAAATAATTTTTCAAGTTTTTGAAATATAATTTTTTGTAATACAAATTGATATATCAGTTAATTTAATTTAATGTTTGAAGAAAGAAAATAGATTTTTAAGAGATTAATATTGTACTTTTTTGTTAAATAATATTAGTTAAATTACAAGTTTTTAGTCTCTAAACTTTCAAGTTTGTGTCAAAAGATCCCTAAACTTTCAATTTTATATCTAATAGACATGTGAACTCTCAAATTTGTGTCTATTAAGTCCTTAACTTATTCATTTTTTTAAAAAAATTAATTGATCTATTAGATATAAAATTGAATTTTATGTACAATAAGACCCTAAATTTTCAATTTCATGTCTAGTAGGTTCATGAATTTTTAAAATGTTGAATAGGTTGATGACCTAATTATTTAGCGAGTTAACTTTTGGCACAAATCTTGTTTAATGACATAACTATCGGATTGACAAAATTAATGACAAAAGTCTATTAGATATAAAATTGGAAACTTGTAAAGTACATGAGAATATATTAGATATAATTGTGAATGTTTAAAGACTTTATCTTAAATTTTTTAGTATAGAAACTTATTAAACACAACTCGAAACAAACTTGTAATTTAATTAAAAAGGTAACTTTAAAAGCACTCCTGAACACATCTTTTAAGTAGAATGAAAGAGCCAAAGTGAGCTTAATTCAGCGGCAATTGGCATGTATCCTTGATCACGAGGTTGAGGTTCGAATCTCTCCACTTCCAAAAAAAAAAAAAAAAAGGGTAGAATGGAAGAAAACCAACCTGTTGGGTGAGAGAGTTAAATAGTGCAACAAAGGGCATAGGAAAAGTGAAAGCTGCCATTGAAAGCACATCTCCTCGCCCATAATACACACACACATGCGCCCTATAATATTAACTTTCACTTTTCACAAACTCCCATTTCTTTCTTTTTCTTTCCTTTCCTCTCTTCTTCTTTGCTTCTTCACTCTCTCTTTCCATGAATGTTGAGAGAGACTAAGTTATGTTTTCAAAATGGTTATATATATATATATATATATATATATATATATATATATATATATATGATTTGATAACACTTGTAAAAATTATTGGTAGTATGTATATTGAAAGTATATATTATATATTTTTAAATTTATAATTTTGAGAGAGAAACACCTCTATGTATTTTAAATGGGGTTAAGACAAAGAAAAATATAATTTTAAAAAATAGTTAAGTAAATATAGTTTTACTACCATTTATTCTAACCTAAGCATAACTATTAACTGATTAATACATTCTATCATTGAGAAAAAGGTAAGAGGTTCAAATCCTCACATCATTATTGACTAAAAAAAAATTATATGGTAAAGTTCTCATTTCTTACTCAATGACCTAATTGAGAATTCTTAACACATATATAAGTGGTAAAAGTTGAAATTTTGCCAGATTAAGGATCAAATTGAAAGTTTACTAAAAGATTAAAGATTATTTGATATATTTGTAGTTTAACAACATGTGGGATGAGAATTTGAATATTTGACCTCTTAGTCGAGGGAATATGTCTTAACCGTCTACTTCCTTAATATTTGACCTCTTGGTTCAGAGATATGCCCTAGCCGTCTTCCTTCTTTCTCTTTTGTCGTATCCCACCCTTTTTAAGAAATTTTACTCCAAAATTATGATCACTATATATAAATGTATCAAGCCATAGCTAAAAGCCTTGTGTTGTGGCTGATTAAAAATGGAAAAAAGGAAGGGTAAAGACTAAAGAGGGTGACAAAAACGAGACAAAAGGATCAGACAGAATCCGAGGAATTTTTGCTTTTTGTAGTCAGCTTTGACCATGTGGGGGAGCTCTGTTATGTCTACAAAAACAATTTATTTTTCCAATCAAAAAACTCCCACTTCAACTCCAGTACTCTTTGCATGGTTTTGAGTGGAATTTTGTTGCCTTTTCTTTTTCTCTCAAAGCAAGAACAAACACAAGTAATTCCCTCCACTGGTTCTCTCTTTTGTTTTTTTTTTTTTTTTTGGGGTCAAATTTCATATAATTTCATAATCATTTCTCTGCTTCTTCTTTCCCACATATTCAAAAGAACAACAATGGTAAGTACTTTCCCCTTCTCAAAGTAACAAAATTTCATCATTATTAAACTCTCTCTGATCCCTTTCCCTCTCTAGAGTTTCAAACTGAATTTTCTCATGGTTTCAATAAAGTTAAAGAGGATCAAAAATACCATCATATTGATTACAAGAAAGAAATTAAAATTAATCTTAAAAAGGAGGTTCAATGATTCACGATTTTCAATAATAGGCAAAAATTTACGTGATCTGTTTTTAGACTATTCAAATCAATACGTATAAAATTTTGAATTAGGTTACATGCTTATTATTTGTAAAAGTCAATGTGTGCAGTATAAAAAATGAGTTTGATAAAGCAATATTTTTATAACGAGCTAGATTTATATGGTTCATAGGATATTAACAAACTAAATGAACAAAATCTACGTAACAAATATAAACTCGAATTTTTACAAAAAAAAAAAAAGTTAGAAACAACTCATTTTGAAGCTTATAAACTTTACTCGTAAGTAGCTTCAATATGGAGCCCCAAAAAAGCAAATTTTAAGCATGAGACAAAACATCCTCTTCAATATGTGCTCTCCTATTTAGGGTTTTTAACACAACATCAGAGAGATAAATAAAAGAGATCACTTTCACTTCATAAAACAAAGGAATCTAAGCATGGGCACACAATCCAATACCTTTTATACTCTTTTTCTTTTTTTGCAATTTATGTAAGAAACACTCTCCCTAGAATCTCTAGAGAGTACAATATCTAAATAGATAATACACATTACTTTAGACTTGTATCTTAAGCCATATAATAGGTCCCGCATTGAATTTCGAAAATAGATAACTAAAAATTTATGCTAAATTTAGTACAAAAAGTTTCACTAATTATGTCAAAGTCAAATAGAATATTTCAAGTATAGAAACTAAAATCGAACAAAAAAAACTAAAATATCATTTCAACCCAAATATAAGTGGAGGACCGATATAAATTTTAAGTCTTATTATTATGATCTAATAATGTGTACCACAATAACTCAAAGAGACTCAAAACAACAAAGTAGCCATTCACTAATCCCATTTGATTATATCAATCATAAAATCAAAAACTCAAAAGATTAGAAAAATAAATCTCCAAACTCAAGTACAAAACCATAGCACACATGTTATAACATTAAACATATATATATATGTTATATATTTAGGTCATCCTCGTAAATATATTGTCACCCCCCTACATTACAAAAGACTACCTTCCCAATGATATACATAAGAGAAAACTATATTAATTAATCAACCATACACCACCCAAATTCAAACGAAAAAAGAAAAAAGAAAAAAGAAAAAACCCTTAGAAAGCCTGAAACCCTAGACTGGTCCATCAATCTTTGTTTTCCATTTTCGTCATCACTTTCTTTGGTCTCTTTTGAGTCACAGTTCAGCAAAGATAACCTTTAATGATTTGATCTGGTTTCAATTTTTTTTCTTTTTCTTTTTCCTAGTGAACATTTTAATGACAAAAGAGGGAAGTTCAAAAGGATTGAGAAAAATTACTGTCTCAATAAATGTCCAGAGGAAGAAGAGAAGCCATGGAGATCGCCACCGGCGCCACCGCCACCCCATGCATTAACGTCCCCACCGCCGCCGTTGCCACTGACCCAGAATTGAAAATTCTTCCCCAAGTTCATTCCTTTACTCTCCTCTACCTTCACTGTCTCCGCCGTCGTCATTCCAACGTCGTTTTCCATCTCTAATCTCGAGAAACCGCCGAGATTGTACCGAGTCGCCATGCCTTCAGGTGGATCGAAAGTGTAAAGCAAATTAGGTTGTTGATCATTAGCCAAGAGAGGGAATTGCTGTGGTGGTTGTAATCTCCAATGGTCACCTTGAAATTCATGAACATTCGCTCCTCCGGTGGCGGTGCCACTGATTGTTGGAGGAGCTGACGGCGGAATTATGCCCAAATTGAGGCCGTAATTAGAGAAATTATGTAAAGATGACAAAAAGGGCAAATGGGGTTGAGTTGAAAGTGAAACTGCGGCAGTGGAATTAGCCGATCCAGCTAATAATTGCCGTTCACTGGCGGCCGGAGACTTCGACCGATTCCGGGATTTGGTCCTCTTGTTCCTCCGGCAGCCACCGCCCACTGGAACATTCCGTAGTGCACCGCCACGCGTCCAGTACCGGCGACAAGTCTTACAAAAGTGGCGAGGCTGAGAAAGATTATAGTTATTGAAGTAACAAAATTTGGTGTTTGTAGATTCACATCTAGGGCATTTCAGGCCAGCCTCTGGTTGCGGAATCTTCGCCAACCGAGCTCGATCAGTCATCGAAACCGGCCTGATCGACCCAACACCACCACTACCGCCACCGCCACTGCCACTACCTCCACCACCTCCAAGTGGCGGAGGTAGCAAAACTTGATCAGAATCCTCTGTAGAGTTATTTCCTTCCGGTTGCCGATTCGTCAACTGGTGAAAATCCAAAAACAAGCAAAAAAAAGATCGCAAAGGAAGATTAAATATCGAGTATATTCAAGAAGAGATCGAAAAAGGGTCGGAATATTTTCCGATAAAAATTCAACTTTTTTGGGGAAGAAGGAAGCTAAAGAATTACAAAACAATTAAAGCTTCTTTTTTCCTTTATGAGTTGTAGGTTCGAATTCACTCACCGGTTGCCAGTTGGGAGGATCCAAATAAGGAGGTAGAGAAGGAAAAACCATAGTTGTTATAATTCTTGTGAAGAGCTTTCTCTTTTGTGTAAAAGGTTGTTGATGGTGGAGAATCACATCAATAGGAGAGACTTGCTCAGAAATGAGAGAAAGAAAGAAAGAAGAAAGAAAAGAGATAAAGGAAGTAGGGTTTCTTTACTTTTCTTTTTCTTTTTCTTTTTTAATTTTTTTTTCTCTCTCTTTCTCTCTCTAAATTCTAATTTCTTAATCTTGAAGTTTCATAATTTTTTGTTTGGTTTAAGTTAATAGAGTCTGGCCATGCATGGGGTTAGAGAGAGAAAGAGAGAAAGGGTAGAGAGAGGAAAACCCTAAGGTAATAATGAAGCTTTTAGCTACGGTCTATGGTGGGTCTTTGAGCTGTGAGAGAAGGAATATTAAAAAATAAATTAATAAATGGTGATAAATTTAAATAAAAAGAAATAAATTAATTAATAAAAAGAAGAAGAAGAAAAAGAAAAAGTGATGGTGGGGGAATACTATGGGTGGAAGTGTCGCAATCGAATGTACCTTTGTTTCTGCATCCTGTTTCCACTATTGCCTTTGTTTTGTTTTCTTCTTAATAATATTTACGTATTTAACTTTTTGTTAATTAATTTTACCCAATATCAAAATGTTGAGATCTTAATTTTACGGAGATGTTAGATTAAAATATTAATGTTGACGGATGCATAGATACTCCTGAAAAAATTCTTTTACCTAGCGCGATTAATTTGTTTGTTTAACGTTTTATCCGTATTTTTATGCTTAAGAACCATTGGGTGATTCTTTTTTTTTTTTTTTTTTAATCGTTTTTCAAAATAGTATATCATATGTGTGGGGGTGAAGATTTAAATTCCCAACATTTTAGAAAAATTAAAAATATCTTAATCAATGAATTATGCTCATATGGGTCATTAATATTGATTGAAGTACTTGACGTCCTTATTTTATGGACATTTTGTGGATAGATTTGTGTTGTTCCATGATCATATTTACATTAGTGATATAATTTAGGAGAGACTTTCAGCATGGGAAGTAATTAAGTCAAAATCACTCTCAAATATGTTATTTATGTGTTAACTAGTTAAGAGACTCGTGCAATACATGTGAAATCTCATTTCCTTAATTGAAGTACACACAAAAAAAAGTGTCTTTTTTATTTGAGTTCAACAACATTTGAGGTGGAAAAAAAAAAGATAATGTCTAAAACTATATATATTTTGTTTTAGGTTAATTTCTAATGAATATGAAATGCAAAACTAAGTATATTTTGTTTCTAATTTTGCTTATTTTATTAACGATTGCTTTTGTTTTAACTATATAAACTTTATTTTAATTTATTTTTGGAGGAAAAAAAACAGAACAAAATACAAAATTTTCCAACATAATACATTAAAAAAGAAACAAAAATAATATATGAAAGTAAATTTTATTTATTTATTTATCCATTAGACGTGTTGTTTTAAGAAAATGTATGAAATATGACAATCATATCATGTTGATCACATTTGATAGAAGAAACAAATTAACTTGTGTATATCTTTGAAATACTTATTAAATGTAAGGAAATTTTAAAAAGGTAATTTTTTTTACAAAGATTCTTTAGATCTATTTTAAAATTATGTAAAATCTTTAGTTTAACAAAAAATCTTTATTATTTATATATATTTTTTAATACTTCTCCCATCTATTTTGCTATTTCTTTCTCTCTTTTCAAATAATTCACAATTGTAAAAAGTTCTCTTTCATGATTTCATCCATTTTATGTGTTTTTTCTCTTCCATCTCACTACAAAGTAAAAGGTAGTAAGTCTCTCTCCTACCTAAGTATTCTTATATATATGTTTATATGTTTGTAATTTTACAAACGAAGTTGGACTTTGAAACTTTACAAAAGAGTTATGTTACATGCTTTTCAGAAAAATTGTTGATGTGAAACAAAATTTTGATTTTGATCATAGTAAAAAAAAAAAGATTTTGAGTATAGTAAATGAGCAAAATAATTTTCAATTGTTGAAACATTTTGTTTGTGCATTTAATGTTTAAGGGATTTTGTTGAATTCGAATGATAAATGCAAAGATGTTATAGAATGAAATTTAATGAAAAAAGGAATTCACAAGATAAATTATAAAAATTTTAAAAAAAAAATTAAAGCATTCTAAGGATTGAAGACTTACATTTTCATGTGATCGTGGATTCTTGTTAATTTTCCTTCATGAAGTGGTTGAAACATAAGAAGAAACTTTTATGAAAAGTGAAAAAGAAAAAAAAATTATGCTACAGAGAGACACGATGATCGAAATAGTAATTATTTATATATAAACAGCTGATGTTTTTTTTGAAAAGACACGATTAATGGCCGATCTTTTAAAATTATATTTTAATTTTAATCAAATGGGTGCATTCATTTGATGTGTGTAAGTGTAAGGATATCCACCCTTGAATAGTCACATCGCATCAGCATATAAATTGCAACTATTCGACCTAATTATATAATTTTTCTTTAAAATTCAATTTTCATATATACATTAACTTGAATAGTCATGTTTGAAGAACCACCTCCATCATACAAATTTCTTTCAATGGACACCTCAATTCAAAGAGTTGTGTCCCATCAACAAATAATGAAGGGCAAAATAGGAATTTAATAACATTGTAAAGACAAAATAGGTATGTAAATATTCTCCTTTCATAGCCTCTTTTATATACAGTATAAATTTCTATTGTACCATTCTTTTTTTTTTTTTTTTTTTTATGTCATTCTCTTGATTTGTGTCCATTTTTCTCATTCCAAGATCGATTTTTAGTTTTTAATCTATCAATCGAATTATGTTCAAGTCGGTTTATATTCTTATTATTATTTCTATTATGGCTCTTTATTATCATATTATACTTTAATTTAAATATTACCAAAATGAAGTTATTTTGACTCCATGTTAATTACGGTGTCAATATAAAAGTCTCTCTTTAAGTCAAAACGATATTTAAAAAAAAAAATAATACAGAACTAAAGAGAAGGACAAATTTAACTTGAATTAGATAAACAATATGTGGAAATTATACCATTCAAGTAAATTTCAAAATAAATAAACAAATGTTAGTGGTAACAATTGCCTTTTCTTTATTTTTTTTTTTAAAGTCGAATCTTAATTAATTAAATTTAGTAATTTGACGACAAGTCGACAATCAACAATCTCAAATTAATACAAGGGTTTAACTTTAATTAAAACATCCGCTTTAAGGAATTCCAATGCGACACTTGTGTAAGAAAGATAATTATTCTCCTAATCAAGTTAGGTGAGCCTTCAACTTTTCTAAAAGAAAACAATTAATTATCTTTTACCCTTTTTTAATTCACACGTGGTTCATATGAAACCAGGAGAAAATTTTATGAAAATTTAAATCTCACTGTTCAAAAATGTACATTTTTTTAATACGTATTGTCAACCGTATTAAATTATTTTGGTGGTGGTGCGGCGAGGCAGGCGGCGGAGAAATTGGCGGCGCGGCAGCATCGGATGCTCGTGGCCGGAAAAGTTCAACACCAATCCATTTTTTCCGGTGGGGCCACTCACTTGAAACATTATTTATGCCGAGATTTTAGCCTCAAGTTTTACTCATTTAATTTTGAATGTTGAGTTAGAAATGAATTAATCATTATGGTCCTATTTCATTAATTACCAAGATCAACGCATTAATTCCCTCGTTATTTTCAATTACTTGGAGTGTAATTCGGAATTAGAAATCAGATGGAAATAAAGTTGGTTTGTTCTATTTGAGTAATGTGTGTTGGATGATTCCGTTTTCATATGATATAGAATGAAAAGTTGGGTCGTTGATGTTGTGGGTACTAACAAGTGGCTCTAGCTCTCCATAGGCAAGAAGACTCAAATGACGTTAGAAGAGTTGATTAGCAAGGTACCAAGAACGAGGAACGTAACCCTCAACTCGACACGATCATAAATATGGAGTAATATCTTCCATAAATACAGGTGATCCTCGCTTGAAATTACGTGCATACTATCATTTCAGTTATTAAAAGAATTAATCCATTATAAATATGGATAGCAGTCGCAAATGAAAGAGGACGCGAGAATTTCCCAACTAATTTAGTTGTGGATCATCTCAGTTAAACACTAACTTAAGCATCAGAGGTGTTAAGAGTGCTAACAAAGTCTCACATTGGTTAAGGAAGAAAGAGATCTATGATATATAAGTGAGGACAATTATCTTCATTGGTATGAAACCAAAAACAAACTATGAGGGCTTATGCCCAAAGTAGATAATATTATACCAATGTCGTTGTCCTTCCTCAAGAGGGTGTTTGACAAGACCCGAGATAGTAGTTTCTTTGAACTAGGTATTGTAAAGAAGGTGGTGAAGAAGAAGTTGGAAAGCAAGATTCACGCAACAAAAATTGATGCAATTTTGATAGAATTTTTCATTTTTGTTAGTATGGTTTAGTTTTGGTTTTGGCCAAATGGTCTGACTCTGTCCAATTTTTGTGAAAGTTAATTATGGTGTCATTTTTACTTTCATTTAACCGATAGGTTAATTTGACGTCGATCTTTAACCAAAAAATCAAGAGAGGTGATAGACTTATATCCCTATCTAATAATAATTTTTTAGCTAACAAATTTAATTAATCTAGCTACGTCTTGTTGTATACAGAATGGCCTTTAAAGAGGTTACTATTACTTTATCTAATTGAATTGTCCTCAGTTTTGTTTATTGAATAGAATAATTTAGTTCTTCGGTTAGTGCAAAAAAAATAACCAAAGAATTCAAATTTATCCACCCTTAATTATTAACTTTGTCAAAGCCTATATTTCATATCTAAATATACTCATCCAATATATTTGGTTTTCAAATAACAAAAACTCATATGTGTCTCGAAGTACATGTTAATTTTCTAAACTATTAAAATTCATTTTTCAACATAATCCAAATACATGTTACACAGATGTTTCAAACTTCTCAAATTCAAAACACAAAATGCCCCTTAATTAGGCTTTGGGTTGAAATCTCTTTTATAAGTATAAAAAGTTGATCTTACTTTCTAATTATATAAACATTTGCATATTTCACATAATAGCAATTATGTGATCAAATACAGTAGAACTTTCCTTTTCTAACAACTTAAAGTAATATTTATTAAATTCCAATCAATTAACTAATAGCAAATTATTGGGTTTTTTTTTTTTAATTTGGGAAATGAAATGTGGGAAAATTGGGTTTTAGATAGTGATATGCATGGGATGGGAGCAAGGGGGGGCCCTCATGAGTGGATATGTCTAATTTAAATAGATGCTTTCATTAAAGGTGAAATTTAGTCTAAATCAATCATAAAAGAAGGGAGGAAAAAAAGGGCCCATAAAGATGGTGGATGAATCCAAATCAATAATATTCTTACCTTTTAGAACACATTTCTTCAATTTGAAACACCAACAATAATAATATAATTTTTAATATTCAACTCTAAGGCTGCTAATAAGCTACCTATGCGTTGTTTTGTTTCATCTCCTTCAATTCCAAGCTCTCTCTCTCATTTCTATTCCCAACCAAAATCAATTTCACTTTGATTGAGTGATGGGATCTTCAAATTTTTTATTTGGGCCCCAATTAAATATTGATATCTCAAAATATATATTGTAAAATTTTATGAAAAATGTTTCACCATTTTATGAGGCATATGAATATGTTGAGCACTTTTTTCAATATATTGAAAGTGCTAATTCTAGCCTAATTTAAGAAGCCTCTCTTTTAAATTTTTTTGTGATGTTTGGCTAGATACTTAAAAAAGGTATTTCTAAAATTTTCAATAACACTTTTGAGATATTTAACCTTTTTTTTTATTATATTTGAGTGGTCTTGTTTTGTAATCTGTGTTTGGATGGTACAATTTAATAAGCACGATTAGAAAGTTTGAATCTATGTGGATATTTTGATGGTAAGTTTATAATTTGTAAAACTCAATATGTAATATAAATTATGGTATATTTCTTGTGAAATTAACGAGCAATGGTTTGGCTTTTTAATCTTAAGTTAGATAAATCTAACCCACGATCAAAATAATAATTTTAGGGGAAAGTAAGGAAAAATCTATGTTTATACTAAATTTGGGAAGGCGTATTGATTTTCACTCTAAATTTTCAATTCCATCAAATTAGACCATGAACTTAGTAAGTGTTGCAATTTTTACCTTATGTTTAGTTTTTGCTAACTTCCCCACTAATTCTAATTAAAAACAAGTAAAACTTTCAAAAAAATCACTAATTTCAATAAAAATCAGGACCAAATTAAGCTTGATCATGCACAAAACCGACCATTGAATGACTTCAGCAAAATTCACAGTTTTTAAAAAGAATTAACTCTAATTGTTTTTCTTTGAAATTCTGTTAATTTCATTATACCCAAACATATATATATTTTATAATCATTGAACGCACGTAAAATTACTTTTTAACAATTCTTCTAACAAAAAATTATCAAAAGATGACAATTACAACACTACTTATTTAAGTTTAAGGTAAATATTACAACACTTTTTCAAGCTTAAAGTAAAGTTTACAATTTATCCAAAACACTAATTCAAGTTCAACGTAAATATTACTACAGTGAGTATAGCTCAGCAGTAATTAGTATTTAATTTCTTTTCTTGAGGTCGGAGATTCAAATTTCCATACCCCATTTGTTGTTGTACTCAAATAAAAAAAAATATAAAAAAACCGTAAATATTGCAACACTTTTTTTAGTTTAAGGTAAAGATTATAATACTTTATCTAAGTTTTAAGGCGTACTTAGATTAAATTGACAGTTTTAGAATAAAAATTATAATATCTTACCAAATGTTTGGAATAAAAATTAATTTTGGTCCTAAATAATATTCCTAAACCTTTTTTTTTTTTTTTTTTTTTGCATAGTAAAGAATTTGTAGACATTGGCGTAAGGAATTTCAACTTGTGTCGAATATTAATAAATGCAAATAAATTAAAAAACAAAATTTGTTTCCAATTCGATTAGACTTAAATTGAAGTCACCCTCGCAGCATACCAACTTGTATCCGACGCCAAACTCCCCTCCAACTCCAAGTCTTCATTCTCACCGAATCCCAAATAATAGATACCTTTAAATCCTATTTTGATGCTCTTTTTTTTAAAAAAAAAAAAAAGAAAAAAAAGAAAAAAAGAAAGTACAATACCATTTTGATGCTTACGTCTAATATATGCAAACTTGATAGAAATGCTAAATTATAAAAAAATACCATTAAACTTTACCCTTCGTTTAAAAAAATATTCTTATTCTTTCAAAAGTTGTAATATTATAATTGATCTTTCATAAATGTTTCAAAACTACTTTTGAAATAGAAAATCCATTAGAATGTTGGACGAAAAGTCGGCATGGTAAAATATCATTCTTTCAAGCCTAATTCATGTCAGCAGCTCAGTCACTACTACGTCATTTCAAGTTATTGCCATGTTGATTTTTGGTCCAACATTTTAATAGATTTTTACTCCAAAGATAGTTTTGAAACGTTTATGAAAGGTCAAGAGTAATATTGTAACTTCTGAAAGAATATAGGTATTTTTTAAATAAATAGCAAAGCTTAGAGGTATTTTTTATAATTTAGTCAATTGATAATGTAAGTTGTCAAGTTGAGCATATAACTCAACTGATTAAGACATATATTTCTCGACCAAAAGATCAGATGTTCAAATTCTCACTCATACGTATTGTTGAACTCAAAAGAAAAAAAAATGATAATGCGAGTTTGATAATTAATTATTTAAGTGCTTTATATATATATAGAAACAACACGTAGAAATAGGAATTCAAATTTGTGACATTTTGATTAAGAATATGATGCCTTAATCAGTTAAGTTAGGTTGAAATTAACATGCGAATTTTTTTTAGTATTACAGTTCAAACATCCAAACTATAACATTTAAAAAACGTTTACCAAGTTCAACTAATCAAATTCGACAATTATTAAAAAAATAATAATAAATTTAAAAAGATAAACGAAAAATCCGACAAATATTTGTGTGAGTTAACATATGTCATTTGTCAACGACTCCGAGGGAATCCGTTGACTCTTAACTTCCCTTCACTTGCACGGCTGCTCTGAATTCTCCACCTTTGAAATGCTTTCACATATATAATTCCAAATTCTTTGTTATATATATATTTAGTACAAAATTCTTTGTTATATTAATTAACATAATTTTATTTCATTACATATTAAAATAAAAATATTTCAATATCCTTATAGAATTTTTGGAGTTGATTTTGGGTACTGCTTGTTCGGCTTGCTTTGGTAGTAAGATTTGGGTATTTTGTGGTTGGATATTGGCATACTTTGTGAATTTTTTTCAATTTTTATGTACATTGGATTTTGTATTATTTATTAATGGTAAAATTATGGGTCCAAGTTCTAAACTTTTAAGATTGTATTTAATGCCCAGAATGAACTTAGCTTAGCGGTAATTGACATGTACCTTCGATCAAGAGGTCAGAGATTCGAATCCTCCCACCCTTAAATATTGTTGAACAAAAAAAAATTGTATTTAATGGGTACTTAAACTTTAAAAAATGTCTAATAAGTTTCTAAGGCTCCACATGATAACTATTTGATTTTTTATTTTTAGTTTTTAAAAATTGTGCTTGTTTTCTCATCATTTCTCTACAATGAGTTTCATCTTTCTTAAGAAAATATTTGAATCCTTAGCTAAATTTCAGAAACAAAAAAAAAAAGTTTTTGAAAACTACTTTTTTTATAATTTTCAAAACTTGGCTTAATTTTTTAAAACATATGTAAAAAGTGGATAACAAAACAAATAAACTCATAGGTGGAAGTAGTATGTATAGACTTAATTTTCAAAAATCAAATGGTTATCAAATAGGGCTAAACTTTTAATTTTATGTCTAATAAAATATTAACTTATGAGACATTTTTTAGAGCTTAGGGACCACTTAAATTGAAAGTTCACTAATTTATTAAACAATTTTTAAAGTTTAAGGATCTATTAGACACAATTATAAAGTTTAGGAATTTATTAGACACAATTTTCAAAATCTATGAACTGTTGTAACATTTTAATATTTATTATTTATAAGAGTTTAACCGTTTAATTAAGTGATTGGTTTTCTTTTCTATCAAGTTAGGAATATATTTGTTTAATTGAAGAGAAGTTAAAATCTTAATTACTTAGTTTTGTATTAAATTCTTAGATTTAAACTTTTGGTATAAATACCTCTCTTACAAACATCCTCAACGTACAACATTTCAATCTTTATTCTTTCTACTTTCACATATTTATATACTTTGCTCTTTTAAAAACAATTGGCCAAAAAATGAGTGTTTTTTGTTGTAGAGCTTTGAGATTAACCTCTTGGTGCAGAGTGGTTTGAACTATATAATATTTCAATTAGTTTGTTATATTTTGAGGGAACATGTCGGAAAAGATTTGTTACAACGATGATTGATAAAGAAATATATATTGCAGAGAGCTTAAATCTTATTAAAGTAAATAAAATACCCATAACTCAATCTAATTTTTTAGGTATTTATTTCTCAATATTTACTCTAATTTTCTCTCTTATTTGTAATTTCTCCCACAGAGTCAAACTTACATTATAACCTTTATTTTTATTTCTGTAAACAATTTTTCGGGAATGTTTGTTTTGTTATGGATCCAAATTTAGAATTCAATTTGTTTAAGATTACAACCGACTCATAAACGAAGTACACGAAGCAACAAGGAAACAAAACTTTTCTATCGTTTTATTGTACCATTAAGTAAAAAACAAACTTTTTTTTTATTCGTTAGATCTTGTCATTATATATGAATTTGTTTTTTTATCGGTTAAAGGCAAATGCAGTAAATTACAATGCAAGCAAAATAAAGAAAACAAAAAATAAATTCCTGTCAAAGGAGTTTCGGACACCGAGAAAGATGACAATGGAAGTTTGGTGGAATTGGAATCCAATTCCCGTATCAGATTCCATGTTGATTTTGCAGAGGGAATATATATTACTTTTCTTATTAAAATATTCATTTTTTAGGTCCTATTTTTTAACCTTAATTTTTAATTTAAATCTTTATACTTTTTAAAAGTTTTGTTATCATCATTATTTTGATTAAATTTTATAAGGCATCTATACTACGAATAAGAGAAATTCAATGTAACAAATTATTTTATAATTTTTTAGGAACTGTTTGAAGCGTGAGTTATAATAATCTGTAGAATACTTTGTACCCTAAACACAGACTAAATAACTTTGCATCCTAAACATAGATTATATAGACATACTATTATAACTCATTCAGCACCCCAAACAGTCCCTTTCATTTTTGAAGGAGTTGTAGAAATCCAACCAACATTATTTATTGCAATTGCAATTGCAATCTAAAATAAAATCAGATTTGATTTCATTCAACTTTTAAATTAAATTTATGCTTTTTTAGAATATTATAGCAAAATGTAAGGAGTCGTTTGGTTTAAGGTTTCATAAATGCCTGAAAATAAAGGACGCCTGGGAATAAGAATGCTGAGAATAAAAGATTATCGTGTTTGGTTGTGCATTAAAATGTTATCTAGATTTTATGGAAATAAATTATATTTGTATTTATTTTATGAAATTAATCATGGTAACCTTATATAATTTTAATATATTAATTAATAAAACAATCAAAATTAATTAGTTAATAATAAAAGAATCATTTTAATTCGATAATTAATTATAACTACTATTAAAAATGAGTACTTTTACTAAGTTAATTTAACTAATACTAAAATTAATTAATTAATATTTTTAATCAATATCTTTAATTATATTAATTTAATATATTTTTTATCAATAAAAATGAATTAAATAAATATATGATTATTTATTTATTACAATAGAATATTTAACTAATTTTAATTAATTATAGTTCTGTATTATTAATTATATTAATTATAAATTTAGTTTGAATCAATTAATTTTAATTACATAATATATAAGAAATATATTTTAATAAAAAAAATATAAAAAGGAAGTTAAGAAAAATAGAATAAAATATAATATGTTAATAAAAAATATTTAAAAAAATAATTTAAAATTATGATGTGTTAATAATGAATGAACTAATCAAAATTAATCTCAAGAAATAATTAATTGATTATAAATAATCAATAAATACTTAATTATAATTATTAAAAAATAAATTTTGTACTAACTTAATTTAACTATTCTTAATTAAGTAATTAAATACATTTAAGATATTGTTAACTAATTAATTAATAATTTCAGTGAATAAGTAATTGCATTTATTTAATAAACTTTTATTTGTAAAAATGAATTAAGTAAATATTTCAATGAATTATTATTGATTTATTAAATTAAATAATGAATTATATTAATTTTGGTAAATCAATATCAATTAGTTAATTAATTTATTAACTATTAATTAACTATATTCAAAATAAAATTATATATAAAATGAAAAGAAAAGGAAGAAGGGACAAAGAGAAAATTCTTGTAAGGGTAAAGAAAATTCTTGTTATGAGGAAAAGATTGATGTCTAGAAATAAGTTATTTTCAAGTAAAGTGTTGAAAATTGTGTGTTGTTACAAACATAGGTTTAGCTTGCTCATGGCCATTCCCACCCAACAAACTAAGGGTGATAGTCTTAACCGAAAACCGATCAAACCGATCCCGTGGTTTGGTTCAGTTTTTTAGAAGAAAATTGGACATCTTGATTTTTGTTTTGGCAAAATCGAAAAATATTGGTTCAGTTCGATTTTCGTCCAAAAAAATCATTAAAAACATAACCGAACTGAGGTATATATACCGAAAAAAAACCATAAATCGAATCTCACTTCATTCTTGCGTCGTTTCATCCATTTTCTTTCAATTAATTTTAAAGTAACAAATGAGATTGTTAGCTCTATGAATTCTAATTGAGATTTGAGAAATTTTGGGGCAAAAAATACTAAAATATGGACTCGAACTAGGAAGTAAAATAGCAAAAAAATTGTTAAAAAAAAGACAAAAAGAACCGATGGACAACCAAACCAATGGTTTTGTCATTTATTAGACATTGGTTCGATTCCTCTTTTGCTAAAATCGATTAGATCGGTTTGGTTCTCGGTTTGGCCTACAACCGATGAAAACCGAACTAATATCACTCCTACAACAAATCATCAACCAAATGGCCTTTAAATTATGTTTTAAAATCTGAAAAAAAAAATCATTTTTTTTAATAATATAGCTCATAATCTGTATGGTTATGTTTTTGTTATTCTTTACTAACAACAAACGCATTTAATAAACTTTAATCAAAATATATGGACAAAAAATAAATTAAAAGTATAGAGGTTAAATATGTGATTTTTAGTTAAAAAAAATACATTTAGTCTTTATAACTTCATTGAAATAACGATTTAGTCTAAAACTTTATTAGGTAATAATTTAGTCTTTTAAATTTAATTTTAGCAATGATTTAGTCCCGAAATTTTAATATATTACTTATTTAATTTTTTTTAATTCAAGTTTTGTAACATTTTAGTTCCTATTGTGAAAACTCTCATTATGGTATAACGGATTTGACATGACAATTAACTATTTAGATCTACATGCACAAAAATAAAAGTCATGTTTGAACAAAAGAATAATAATAATAATAATGGATACCAAATCTAAGTGGATATCACGTCCAATCTACTTTACATCCTAACATGATATTTCACGATAAAAACGATAGGGACCATAAATCGTTACAAATTCTAATTCACAAAGACTAAATCATTATATACTAAAGTTTAAATATTAAAATTTTCACAAAATTTAAGCTACAAGACTAGTTTAAGGGCTAAATCATTACAAACTACTAAAGTTCAATGGCCTAACTATAATACTTTAATAAAATTACATAGATCAAAAGTGTTTTTTTATGCAAGAGTTTTTTTTTAGGGAAAAAATCAATTTTAACCCTAAACATGGCAGGTTGTATCAATTTTAACCCTAAACTTTCAATTTCATCAATTTAAACCTCAAACTTGAATAAGTGTATCAATTTACACCATCGGTTAAGTTTCTGTTTCAATCACTGTTAGAAATGTTTTCCACACATGCTCAAAGCCACATGTTGCTCTATGATATGTACTTGTTTGTTATTTAAAATATATATTAAAAAATAATTAAATCATTCCAGATCAAGTCGCCACCATCATGAAAACCACGAACTCGACCCTCAAAAGTAGGACCCACATGAAAACAAGTGGACTTTTATTTTTTCCTCACCTTTGGTGTCGATACCAACGACGATGAGTGTGAAGAAGATCCAGGCAATGACGTCATTGAAGCCGGAGATGACCATGGCAGTTTCATCGATTTCGATGGTGAGGAGTTTGAGCCCAACTAAAATGTGAGAGAAAACAGGGAAGGCAGTGGTGGACAGAGTGACGCCCATGAACACAATGAACTAGTCGTGGCTAACCTTGCCAGCCCAATTGACAGTCTTCCAAAGGATTAAAGTGACATCAATGCTGGAGATGCAGGGAACAAGGATTTTGACAAGGGCGACTTCGAAAGCCCTACGTCTGTTACAGGTGGATGGAGGACAAATCGAGCTCAAGGCCAATGAAATTTTTTTTTAAAAAAATCAATATTGGCGACCGATTTAAGAAATGAGAGTACTTCATTGAGAAAAAAATATGGTGCAAATAAGCTTTGTTTCTACTAAAAGCCAATTGATCAAGTAGAATCTTGCCTTAAAATTGAAAAACCCTCCATTAATGAAATGAAAAAAGCAGCAGAATCAAAGAAGATTAAAAAAAAAAAAAAAAAAAAAAAGGTCATGCTCTGAAATTTTCTTTAGCAATTTTATTTTTTTAAAAAAAATAACAAACAAGTACATATCATAGAGCAACACGTGGCTTTGGACATGGGTGGAAAACCTTTTTAACAGGGATTGAAACAAAAACTTGTATAAATTGATACACTTTTTCAAGTTTAAGGTTTAAATTGATGAAATTGAAAGTTCGGAGTTAAAATTGATACAACCGGCCAAGTTTAGGGTCAAAAACATTTTTTTTTCTTTTATTATTATTATTGTTAATATTATTTTGTGATATTAGAAAAAGGGAATCCAGAGGGAATAATAGATAGCTAGCTGGAAAGGAAAAGGGGTATGTTTGGCAGCTTTTGCACCCCATTTTTGGTCCATGTTCTGCCTGTGCCAGTTTGGGACTCAATACTCCTCACCACTCTACAGTCATACACTATTCTAATTTCTACCATACCCTAATTTCACATCATATTTTAATTTAAATTGACGTGAGACCCACACAAAAACATTAAAAATGTCAAAATAAAACGTAAATTAATTATTCTCAATTTTGAAGTGGGATTCGACTTGTTGAGTAATAGTCATTTTTAGTTGAATGAAAATGATAGAGAATGATGGCCCCTTCATAATTCAAGTTCAAATCTATTATAAAGTCATGTCACACGAGTATGTAGTTTGGTCAAATTAGAAGTTTAGTCTTTGAACTCTAAAGTTTTGTGTCTAAAAGATTCCCAAACTTTAAAAATTGTCTTAGGTCTTTGAACTTTCAATTTTGTGTATAATAGACCTCTAAACTTTAAAAATATCTAATAGGTTCATGAATTTTCAATTTTGTATCTACTGTTAAATATAAAATTGAATTTTATGTCTAATAGAACCTCAAATTTTCAATTTTGTGTCTGGTAGATTCGTGAATTTTAAAAAATGTAAAGTAGGTCAATGACGTAAAATTGAAAATCTAAGGATCTATTAGACACAAAATTGAAGTTTAAAGACCTATTAGACACTTTTTAAAGTTCAGGAGTTTATTGGACACATAATTGAAAGTTTAAAAACCTATTAGACATTTTTTAAAGTTCAGAAATTAAACATACAAACTAGAAAGTTCAAGTCAAGTCAAAAAAAAAAACTAGAAAGTTTAGAAACTAAACTTATAATTTAGATTTTTAATCCATAGTTTATTGATGCTCTTGATTGTACAGAACTTTGGTATATATTAAGATTTTTCACTTACTAAGAATATGAATGGGAAATCAAATATTAATCTTCCATGGATGGTATTGCAATCCTGTTGAATTTTTATTCAGAGTAATTTTTTTTTTTAACACGTGGGAGTGGAGGTTCAAACTTTTGATCTTTTGGTCAAGATTATAATATCTTGATCAGCTGAGCTATACTTAGATTGGCTTATCCAAGAAATTTATTAATAGATTGTGTAATATGGTAATTAGCACGAGTTTTGAAGTTGATAGTTATGTAAGTTGTATAATAATAATATTGAAGTTACAAAGTGAATTAAGAAGAACTTACTTTCTCAAACTAATGATAGATAACCTTTTGCTTACGTCACAACTAAAGCGAGAGGACGAGAAAAACAAACGAGAGCTAGAGGATGAAAATATCGAAGGTTACTCTCTCTCTCATTTTTCAAATCTTTCCCTCTCTCTCTCACCATTCTCTTTGTTTTCATCTCATTCATCCTCTTCACTCCCTACCAGTCGTCGGAATCCGCATCCAGAAAGTCCCTTATCGCTGCTGGCAACTCCAATTCTAGTGCCACCTCTTCGATCCCATCATGTTCCTAAATTGAATCTCACTCTGATGGCCTCGTAAACTACTTGTATTTCCATTTCTGATTCTTCAATCAAAACCCATCTCTCTCTATCCCTTTTCTCACTTCCCTTATTCTTCTCCACTTCTACATCCTCATCAAAACCGCTCAGGATCACTTCTCCATTGCCACTTCCAAGCTCGCCTTTCACCTCAACTTGTCCCCGAGTATGGCCGTCGTGACGCTCTTGGCTTTGGGCAATGGCGTCCTCGATGTGCTTGCACTTGTTGTCGTTGTTCGTGGTAGGCAGTACCGAATTGGATTCGGTGTAATTCTCTCATCTTTTCATTCTAGTTGTGACGTAAGCAAAATGTTATCCATCATTAGTTAAGAAAGTAGGTCATATATCATATGAGCTCAAAATTTTAGGTCATCCGTACAAAAAAATCTAATTAAAAAGTGTCTACAATTTTTTTCTTTTTAAGAAATAAAGTATTTGCCCTGTAGGATATAAAAGAATTTGATCTTTTTCTCTAGACATTTTAAAAGTTTTTTTTTTAAAAAAAAACAAAAAAACAAAAAACAAGAGAGAGAAAAGAAAAGTCGCTTTTCCTCCATAGGGTGCTAAAATACCCTTTCTCTTGAGACTTTATTAAGCCTCAACTCAATCAATATTAACTCCAAAAAAAAAAAAAAAAAAAAAAAAAAAAAAAAAAAAAAAAAAACTCAATCGATATCAAATTTTGTTTTAAATGAATATGATGTTAAATTTTAATTTTAAAGTGAGATTGTTTTCAAACTAATAACAAAAATGTGATAGTTTTAACATAATTTAAAATAAAATTGTTGTAAAATGGAACCTCCCATCTAATAAACAACTCTGTTGTCAAAATTATTCTATTTTTGTCATTACTTTAAAAATAACTTTATTTTAAAAATTATATTATTCTAAAATAAACTCAATACTAGCTTATTTTCTAAAATAGACTGTTATAGTCTCGTATAGCAATTTCATAAAAATGTTATTTTCGATGTGGGAATTTACAACAAACTAACAAAAATTGCCAAAGTAAGCACAATTAAGTAGTAATTGACATGTACTCTCTTTGAAGTCGGAGGTTCAAATTTTCGTACTCCAATTTATTGTACTCAAAACGAAAAATTCTTTTTTCCAATTTAGCTTGAGAGTGATTGACAACCCTAGGTCAATTTGGGCCTTCAGCTTGGAATACACAAAGCTAATGCAAGTGGGCTTGGTCTTGTAGAAGTCCAATATAAAAGCTCCTAAATGGGCTTGGTGTTTGGATTTTGAAATTTTAGGTCTCGTTTGATAATCATTTGATTTTTAAATTTTAAAAATTGTGCTTGTTTTCTCAAATTTTTCTATCATAATTTTTACCTTCTCTGCAATGGGTTTCATCTTTCTTAAAGAAATATTTGAGTTTCTAGCCAAATTTCAAAAACAAAAACAAAATTTTGAAAACTATTTTTTTTAGTTTTCAAAACTTGACTTAGTTTTTGAAAACATATGTAAAAGATAGATAAGAAAATATGGAAACCCATAAGTGAAAATAGTATTCATAAGCTTAATTTTCAAAAACTAAAAACTAAGGCCTCGTTTGATAACCATTTGGTTTTTGAAAATTAAACTTGTTCTCTCAATTTCTCTACAATGGTTTTCATCTCCCTTAAGGAAGTATTTGAATTCTTAGCCAAATTCTAAAACACAAAAACAAGTTTTTAAAAACGATTTTTTTTTAGTTTTCAAAATATGGCTTGGTTTTTGAAAACATAGGCAAAAAGTATATGACAAAACAAGTAAAACCATAGGTGAGAGTAGTATTTATAGGCTCAATTTTTAAAAACCAAAAACCAAAAACCAAATGGCTATCAAACATGGACTAAATAATTCAAACGAATGAACACAGTAGGTAAAAATGTATTTGGAAAACTTTCTAATAACTTTTCAAATTTAGTCGTGTACATTTAGTTTCTATACTTCAAAAGGTTTTAATAATCCTTTAAAATAGCAGTATGGATTTAGGCTCCACGTTGATCAATTGGTAAAAATGTTAACAAAGTAGTTTTCTGGGAAATCAGTGGCACTGCTAGTTTTCTAAAACTCTAGGCAGTGGGTAGACACATAGAACATTGCTTTTAGTTTAGTTTTAAATAGGTAGATTGGTCGATTGGAAAGCATTTTTCTGATTGTTTTAGAATATGTTTGGGAGTGATTTTGAAATAGCTAAAATCACTTTTGGCATGCCCAAAATCACTTTTCTTTCAAAATTGTGATGTTTGGCAATGGTGTGAAGAAGTGATTTTAGAAGTATCTAAAATCACTTCAAGTGATTCCCGGTTAATCACTTGGAAAGTGATTCCTAAGTCATTTTTGTCAAGTGATTGTAGGTGATTTTGTTTTTAAAATTACTATTATTTCATATTTAAAATTTTAACTTTTTGTGACAGTTAAAAACCATCATTTATTATAAAAATTCATAAATTTCAATCAAAAAGTGTGTTTTCTTTAAACCGTGACCATTAAGGTCATTCATCATTATTTGCATAATGCTATTTTTTTTTCTCTAAAGTTTTTATAATGTCCCTCTTACTTTATTCTCTTTTTAAAATTTTTATTCATTTTTCTCACCTCTTTTTTCCACTCCAATGGTTTTAGCTCTCTCTAACCTTTTTTATCTCTTTTTTTTTTTTGCTCTTCCCTTTATAATTTACTTTTTTGTCTCTTGCTCTAACTTTTTGTCCATTTTGCTCTTGAACTTTTTGTCTTTAACTATTAACTTTTTTCTCCTCATTAAAGTTTTTCTTCCTAAAATTTTAATCATTCTCCCCAAAATTTTTGTATATCTCTCGAATTTTATTTCTCTATCTTCCAATTTTTTCTCTCTATTAAATTTTTCTCTCTCTAAATTTGTTGTCACTCTCTAAAATTTTTATCCCTCCATGTCTCTAACATTTTTTCCTCTTTGAAAGTTTTCTCTAGCTTTATATATTTTTCTCTCTTAATTTTTAGTTTTCTTTGTATAACTTTTGTCTACCACCTTCTAATTATTTTTAATCTCAAATGTAATACTTTTTTTAGTAATTTGATGATTCTAAAATCACCTTTGAAAACAAACATTAACCATTTTTAAAAAATACTTTTAATTAAATTTAAGGAACCAAAAATTAAAATGATTTATAACTAAAACTTTTACAAAATTAATTATAATTGAATAACTTAGCTCAAAACACGTATTCTAAATCATTCCCAAACATGTCATTAGTCATTGAAAATCACTTATAATTGTATGAAAATCACTATTAAAAATGTAAAACCAAACATTAAAATGATTATATGAAAATCACTTTAAATAAATAAATTATAAACAAATCAATTGCGCTAAAATCACAATTTCTAAAATCATTCCTAAACATGCTCAGTTTACTAAATCACTTATAATTGTATGAAAATCACTATTAAAAATGTAAAACCAAACATTAAAATGATTATATGAAAATCACTTTAAATAAATAAATTATAAACAAATCAATTGTGCTAAAATCACAATTTCTAAAATCATTCTTAAACATGCTCAGTTTAGTTTCATAGTAATTTTAAAATGGTTAAAATCACTTTTGTGGTATTCAAAATCACTCCAAAACATGCTTTTTAATTATTTAAAATCAATTTTTATTATATAAAAATCACCTTTAAAAGTTTCAAATCAACTATTAAATTGATTTTGAATGATTAAAGAGATGTTTCAGAGTGATTTTAAACGTGACAAAAGTGATTTTGACAATTTCAAAATCACTCCTAAATATACCCTTAGCCGACCAACATTGATTTCAATAGGTCCGGTTGGCTCTGTGAAATTTGGTTTGCAATCATGATTGTTATTTATTGATAACTTGCATAGTGTAAGACTACAATTGTAATAATAATAGTTTTTTTTTTAAAAAAAAGTTAAATTATAAGTTTGATTTTCAAACTTCAAAATTGTAATTTTTTTTTTTTAGTACAACAAATTGTGGTATGAGATATTCAAACCTTTGACTTCAAGACGTAAGTTTTATGTCAATTGAGCTATCTTCGTGTTGATTCAAAATTGTATCTATAAAGGTAGAGAATAATTTTAAAAAAAATTAAATGCAAATTTGATTTATGAAGTTAAAATTTGTATTTAAGATTGTGTTTAGATTTTTTTTAATTTTGAATTTTCTAACTGATTTATATACTAATTTTATAAGTTTAATACTTATATTGACATGTTATTTAATAATTACGTGATGAGTTTATTTCGAGCAAGTTGAGACCTTTGGTGGCCGTTCAATTGACAAATTTAACAACAAAAATTTATTAGACACAAACTTATTAGGCATAAAGCTTGTACTATCAACTTTGAGTTAGAGATTCGATTCTCCCACTGCACATATTGTCAAAAAAAAAAAAAAAGTGACCGGCTTATTAAAATATTTTTAAATATAATAATTTAACTCTGAAAATTCCACTACACTTGACTAAATAGACAAAATTCAAATAAGTTATAAAATCCAACGCAAAGGAAAAACATTTCCTACCATTGCCAAAATTCATATATAAAACTCCATAAAATTTAACATTCTTCGTCTTCACAAACGAAAAATTTGGCAGATTTTCCGCTGATTGAACTCCAGATAGATACGCCATTGATTCAGCCTTGGATTGACGGTGGGTGTCGATTCCCGATAGGGTTCGGCCCTGAAGGATTCTTCCGACTGCTATCTATCACCTGTTCTTTTTCCTTCATCTTCTCTCACAGAAGAAAGAATTTCAAATCGTAAGCAAAACCAGACGATTTTGACAAGAATTGAATGTAAAAGGCGGAAAGAATCGACTCACTGTATCGACGAACATGAATCTTCTTCCCAATTGCGCTTCTCTGGGTTCAGCCAATTCAAAATGATTCACGAAGCCAATCGAATGAACACATTGAGAAGATATGAGGAAGCCCAACAAGAGGTAAGCAAGAACTGGCGTTCTATTTTGCTCTATCATTTGTCTCTGCATTTCAATGGCGAATTGAGAGGTTTCTGCCGAGATTTATAAGCATGAGAACTTATATATAGTTACATTTCAATCGCAACATAATCATAGCTTATTTGAAGCATTTGAGATTTCGATCCAAATTGTGTCTGGGAATCCTATGCCAAAACAGATCTGTGATGTCGATTTCTGCGTCGTTTTTCGTTGACTTGAGTGTGCACTGTGTAATCATCTTGTAAAAAATTCATTCCCATTGAATTGAAAGCGTGCTTCCAAAATTTTTCTCCACACAGCTGTAACCTGAAATCGAAGACTACTGGTTATGTGGTCACTTTTCATTATGCAGCATAAATGTTTGATGAAATGCCCCAATGACTTTATTATGATTTCTTCATCTTTTTTTTTCAATTGATTTGGACTTTTAAGCTGCTTGTGAATGATTATCCGCTGGTCATCAAAGCATGCCATAAAGTAAAGATGACAAAAAGTAACAGGACAAGCAAGCAGTAAAGTTGGTAACCTTTAATTTGTTGTGTTTTGTTCTGATCATGTTGTTCTTTTGAAGAACAAGAAGATGAGTAGATGTTCTTCTTACTTTCTTGTATGTTGTATTTCTGTTGGTTCATTTACATTATATTCAATAGATATGTGAATCCCACTCTAATTTTTTTATCCGATAGAGATATGTCAACTCAGAAAAGAAAGTAAGTAGGAGCTCATCCGTGTTCAGCTAAATCTTTGTCTTGTTTTCCGGTCGAAACTATTGTTTAAATACTATTTTGGTCCTTATATTTCTGGCTTTGATTCATTTTTTATTCTTGTACTTTCAAAATGTTTATTTTGGTCTCCGTACTTTCAACTTGTATTCATTTTAGTCATACTTTCAAAACGTCCATTTTGATCCATATACTTTTAAAATGTGACCAATTTAGTGGTTGTTTGCAAAATTTAAACATGAATTTTATACACAATGGAATCATTTTAATACGAATTTATGGCTACATTTCATGAAATTTAGTAAGTGAAGTGTCATGCTAAAATTATGATCGAAAGAAATGAAATAAAAATAAAGATGAAGGGACCAAAATAGTCACTCTTTAAGAGTACAAGGACCAAAATAGACGTTTCGAAAGTATGACTAAAATGAACAAAAGTTGAAAGTACGGAGACCAAAATTGACGTTTTGAATGTACAGCGACCAAAATGAACTAAAGTCAAAAGTACAAGGACCAAAATAGTACGTAAACTTAGTTTTTATCAAAGCAAATAGACCAATAAATAAGATAGCAGAAAATTTGTGATTTTGGGTGGAGAAAAAAACTAAGGCCCAATTAACCTAGAATGAGACAATATATGATGATGGATTTGGCACTGCTTATAAAGTTTGTGTGTCTGGTTTCACTTGATGGTTTATTAGGCACTTGATTATGTTCTCTTTTAGCTCTTTTTACTTCTTTCTTTTAAAATTTTATCTGGTGGGGTGCTTTTGATCCCTATTGTGCTTGTGCTTTCAAGGCATTACAATCCAAAAACCTCTCTTGTCAACTGGAAAACCCCATGTTAGCCACTTTTTGTTTTTTCTCTTTAGGATAATAACAACAAAACTTTTTAGTCTAAAAAATGGAAAGGATTGCTGTTCAAAAGTGGGCAAAAACAAGCCCCTTGAAAATGGTAGTTACAAAAGAGTGAAAAGCTTTACATTTGTGTAGTCACAAAAAAAGAATCTGCTGCGCTCCAATTTTGGAACACAGTGACATTTTTTCCTTAAAAAAAACCTTTACTTTTCTTCTGAAATTGTAGCGATTTTGTTTCATATTTTAACTTTCATTGAGAAAGAATAAAAGAAGTCAAACTTTATTTTATGAAAGGATTAATAGAGAGAGGAAGTCTACCAAAGGTGTTGAATTCGTTGGGATATGTTTTTGTATTACAATGCTACATATGAGTATAATTCCAGATTATTTTACCAGCTTTTTAAGATAATATATGATTGAGTGGATCTAGGAACTTTTGTTGGATATGAGCTACTAGGTAGTTATCCTTATCCATGATATGAACTTTTAGTTTTATATGTATGGGTCATAATGTTTAACGGGGGAATTGGAGTGTATAGCCAAAATCGGATTGCCAAACTGACGTCAACATGACTTCGAAATTATATTGTAATTGTCCATTTTGCCCCTGTAGTTAGTTATCTAAGATTCTTCCCTGATTTTACGATAGAGTATTTCTCGACCCCTAATATTTCAATCGTTAGATTTTAAAACTGAATATATTTCTTTTCTTTGGATTTTTAGTGTAGATATTTTTTTTTAATATATATTGATTATGTAAGATTTTTAAATTTCGATTTTCTGATCATATGTTAGCTTAAATTTTAATATCCATTGCAATTCAAATGGATTTTTTATCAGTATATTGTCTTGATTCCGTTTTTTTTTTTTAATTTGTTGAAAATATCCTGTAATTTTTAGATTTTGTTATGTTTTATCTTTATTTAAATTAGTTACTCTGTCAGGCCTGCATTTATGGTTTGGGGTATTTTAGTCATTTAGTAAATTTGATTTAATATTAAAATATTACATTTTGCCATCTTTCCAATAACAAAGATGTTTTGCCATTTTTCAAAACGCACAAGTAAATTTTGTCATTTATCTAGTTAGCCCATGTTTAATATTCTATACATATTTTGGTCTCTTATTCTACACCTAACAAAGAAAGTTTCTTGTTTTAGTATATTCAGTCGAGAAAATCTGTTCCGTTCCACCATAAGGTTTTTTTTTTTTTTTTTTTTTTTTTTTTTTTTTTTTTTTGAACTCCAAAAAATAAAAAAGAACGTAAAATTGTTCCATCATATATGATTCTTCCTCACTCTAACAGTTAAATTTTCATTCATTCACATTTTTTTTCAAGACACATTTTGTTGTTAGTGTAGAGTGAAACCTCATAAATAATGAAAAAAAAAAAAAAAAAAACGATAAGGCCGATTCAAATCAAACTCAAATTTTATACTATCAACTTTTTGTTTTCTTAAATTGAGATGCATGCATAGCATCCATTTGAAATTTGAAGACAATTTTTTTAGTCAATATTATAGTTTTCAAACTGTGGGGAACAATAAAAAAAAAAGGTTAAACTGTAACAATATCATAGAGGTTTGAGGGTTTGATTCTAACCATTCATATAGTTTAGGAGTCATTCATGCATTTTAAAATCAGGATTTAATTGTAATAATTGGCGTAGGTATAAGGTGACAATTGGTCAAATTCAAATTTTGAATGTGTGATAGTAACACCTATATAGTTTAATGGTAGTTTTTGTAATTTTCTCATAATTATTCTTTAAAAGTTGTTGATATATATATATATAATGAATTGTTGAATACAATTGAATCAATATATTAGTGTGTTTGGAATAACTTTTGAAAAAAAAAAATTTAACAAAATCAATTTTTCTATAAGCATCTTTGGAATAATTAATAATGTTGAGTGTGATTAGTAAGAATGATTTTAGATAATCAAAAATGTTTTTTTTTTAATCTTAATAAATAAAAAAGCACTTTTAAAAAATTGGATTAATTTAAAAGCTATTTTTAATAGACTTTTGAGAAATAGATTATCCAAAATTGACTTTTAAGTGATTGATAGAAAAATCTTCAAAATATATGTAGTACAAAAAAAAAAACATATTTGTAATTAATATAATCACTTTTGAATATAGCACAATCAAAATTTTTTGTTATTTAAAGTATTTTTAAAAAAAATTAAGAAATAAAAACATTTTTATTAAAAATATTTTTTTTAAAAGTGCTTAAACTAAAAGCTATTCTAAAAGGGCATTATACCCCAACCAAAAAAACTTATAGATTTAAATCCCCACCTTCACAAGGTTTTTTAACTAACAAAAATAACTTTATACCAAGTAACAGAAAAAAAAAACATTTTTCTTTAAGAAATAGTAAAAAATATTAATTATTTTGATAATGTTAAAGTACCTTATCAATAAAGGGCATTTGGTCTAGTGGTATGATTCTCGCTTAGGGTGCGAGAGGTCCCGAGTTCAATTCTCGGAATGCCCCAATTAAAAGTTTTTACAATTTGAAAATCTTTATTTTCCATTTTCATTTAATTTTATAATCACGTTTCATATTTCTTTTTCTCGAGAAAAGCGCTTGGGGCCCTACTTTTTATAACGGTTCGGCCTACCAAACACGACCGATACAATATCAATTTCATGGGCCCTTGTGGGCTTCCGGTTTTTTCCATCTTTATTAAATCTCCTAAACTGTAAAAATTTTTAACGTGGAAATGTGGGATATTAAAAATTAAAATTCAGCATACTTTCGAATTAAATTTTTTTTGGTAAGATTAAAAATTTCTAGATTAAATTGTTTTTTAATTAGGAAAATTTTTATTTATTGTTAATATAACAATATGTAAGAACGTAAATATGTGACTATAAATCTAGATAATTGTGTCAACTTGAGTCCAACTAGTTAAGACAGTTCTTCAACCAAAGATTCAAAGCTCCACTTTTGCAAGTTGTTTAACTCAAAAAATTTAAATGATTGTATAACGAAGTTGATTTATATTTATATTATTACATAGGGTGAGTTCAAATTTACCAATACATAAATAAAGTAGAAATGTCTTAACTGTTGAGTTGTGTTAATGTGGTTCATTTACATTTTTATGGTTATAAAATTACCATACAAATGTATATGTTTAGTTATTGTTGGGTTATAAGTTAAAAAATTATATTTATATTTATATATGAAAAAGGGGAAAGTTTGTTTAGTTTTTGGTGTTTCAATTTCTAACTTAAGTGCCTCAATTCTTATATACTTTGTTGTAATGTCCAAGGTGAAGAAAAAAACTGTTTTACTTCTTCTTGTGGACTTTTCATTAATCACTTAACAAAATTGTGAATTCATTTCAAATTTTTAACATTTTATTTGCAACCAGTGACTTCAAACACTTTCATTCCCTTTTCATTTTTCCCTTTCTGTTTTTAGAAAACCTTAATCCTTAAAACTTGTTTCTCCCTTTATCCAAAAACACTTTCACTGCCCTTTCAGTTCTCTCATTTGATGTTCACACGTTATTTTAATTGAATGGCAACATATTACTTGCATCTATAGAAAACGTATTACACACGAGAGCTCTGTTAATATCTCACAATAACATTGATATTTTGAAATATTTAACTAAAGTATAGAAACGATAGTACAACTAAAAACGTGAGACCAAATTAAATCAATACTCAAACTACAGGCTGTAACACGGTGACTTGCCATATTATTCTACATGTCACGTCATCATTTTGTTATTCAATTGTACTTGTGTATGTTGAAGGAGAAATTTTGGCTAATCACAAATTGCCACGTCATTATTCCAAATTAATGACAAAATTACAAATAATTAAATTTGAAACCAATTATAAATTGACAAGTGTCTCGAATCGAATTTGAAGAAAACAAAATTTTGGCAAATCCTAAAGTTTCAAGGTCACACGTCTTTATTATGACCATTTGATCAAATAACTAAAACTTAATTTGGTCAAATTGGATCATATGGAATTTGGGTCAAAAGTTGAACAAAACTCAAATCCAAATGGTTAGGTCCAAAGCTAACAAAACTTAAGTCAAATGATTGGGCACAAAAACCATTAAAGCCCAAGTCTGCATGCCCATAAAAAGCACTATGAATAGAAGAGTTATTCTTCATTTGAATGATTCATAAAATAAACTTTCAAAAAGGACAAGAGAACTCATAAAGAATTCAAAGCAAAAATCCCTGAAGTTTTTGAACACTGGACGCTCCTTGAAAATTGAAGAAACTTCAAGACTCTAAAGATCAATTGAAGCTTCAACCTCGAGAACAAGCTACAAAGCCCTTGAGACAAATTCACATTCGAGAACAAGCTACATGGCCCTCGAGACAAATTACACATTCGAGAACAAATTGTTAAGCCCTCGAGATAAATGTACATTTGAGAGAAATAATTGTACGATCAAACATTAGAGATTGTACTGCACTCACAAAATTAATACAAATTCAAGTTCATTCCACGTGTCTTGTTTCTTTGTTGAAATCTCGTGTGAACAGTATCAGTTAAATATTTTTAAGATATAGGAAACAAAAATGGAAATTTAAAACAATGAAATTTTGGGGAAAATAATAATATTTATACTTCATCCTAAAATAAAAAAATTTGTGGAAGCTAAATTAGTTGCTCCTAATTTTTTGTTTTAAAAGATTCAAACTTTGGCTACATAAGTTACTCTCAGTCTCTTAACTCAGGACAAGAGCTTTGAATGTCCGTTTTCATATGTTGTGGAACTCAAAAAAGAAAAAAGAAAAAAAAGTGTGAAACATGTGTTAATGTAACTAGTTATAATGCTAAACAAGAAAAAAAAAAGGAAAAAAGGAAATTTATAATTCACATTATATTTGGAAACCCTTTATTTAAAAATGTTTAAAAGAAAATTCCCAAATTTGCTCTGCATGCCTCCTCTATTTTTCAAATTGATCGCAAATTTTCAAACCAGTGTCCAAAATTATTGTTGTCGTATCGATAAAATTAAAATATATATATTAACAAATGTGTACGAAGTACTGAAAAATTTTGGAAAATGCCAGGCTACTTAAATATAAGCATGATTTATATTCTAGGAATTCTTTCGCTTCAATTCAAATAGTTTCTATTGCAACTCTTTCTTTAAACAAATATTTATCAATATTGATATTTTATAAATGCAAGAAATTGATATTTCAGTTGATATTGACATCAACATTCAAACTGTTACTTATGAATTATGATATAATTCCTCGATGTCACTTTCAGATTTATTTTAGAGATAATGGACGTTCGTCAATTTTTTTGGAAAACCCGTTAAAAAAAAAAAACAAAAATAAAAATTCGAATTTCAAAATTATAACTAATAGGACTGTGTGATAAAATCATTTTAAGGGCCAGTGTCTATGGAAAAAAATAAAAATAAACTAATAAAGAACCCGTTTTTTTTAAGGAAACAATTGATTAAAAAAAAAAACTATTTTTTTTATATATATTATAAAAAAATTATCTTATGTTGACTTTTGAGCTCATGTTTTTTACTAAATAGTCCTAAATACTCTTATTTTACACATTTTAATTTTCTAATCACTCTACATTTTTTTTCAACAATCTTTCTATTCACACACATTTGTTTGACATTTTTTCTCTCTTTATTTTGTGCAGAACGAAGATTTCAAACCTCTAACCTCTTAGTCGAGATATACTTCTCTCCACACACATTTTTCTCTTTACTAGTTTTTTTTTTTTAGATCAATCTCTCGCTTAATCAATTCCGTCATTATTACGTGTTAATAATTTAAACCATTATTCATTTGAGTGTTTTTATTGCGTTTAAAAATATTTGTTAGGTAAATTGTAATTATTTGCAAAAGGATACTTTTTTACTAAACCAATAAAAAAAAATTAAACATAAGAATTATTTTATTATTACATACTTTTTTTAAGCAACTATTTTGAGAAAACACTCTCCAAACTCATCATCAGTGTTGTTGCCAAAATCTGACTACGAAAAATCTCACTTGACCTTCATGTGACAGCAACTGTAAATTATAATTTGTGAGAAAGAGGTGACATTTGCTTTCAATATTCATTTTTAAATAAAAATATAAAAGATTTATCTTTCTACCTAGGAATTTGATTTGAAAATGTTAATTTGGGGATATGCAAAGTTCTATTAGGCCTATTTCTCTTTTGGACTCTTATCCTTTTTATTTTTATCTTATTTAATTAAGTCCAAATTTCACCCCTAACAATAAGTAAACATAATTTTCAAAATAGAAAACAAAAATAAAATACTATCAAATGAAACAAGCCCCTAAAAAAAGTTTAAAAAATTATAATTATATGAAAACTCAACTAAAAGTTTAAAAGTTTAAATCTCATTTTAATTCTATTGTTGTAGTTTGATCTCTTAATTTTTAAAAGGTTCATTTTAACCCAAAAAACAATTTTAGTTTTTGAACTTCCAAAAACGTCGGTTTTAGTAATTAAAAAGAGCTTACTTATTTGATCATCTAATATTCTTTTACCCAACACCCACCTTATCCAAGTTATGGAATTCTAATAAAGGACCGAATCAATATTAAACTGCCTACTTGAAGGTTGAAACCATATTACTTATTAAAAGCAAAATAAAAGTAATGACAAAAATGATTATTCTTCAGAGTTCAAACCTTACCTTAAAATAAATATTTTGAAAATTTATTAACCACCTTTGAAAGGTCAGGACCAAATAGGTAACTAAATTATAATTTAATAAAAAAGATATTAGTATAGAAAGTAAATTTTTACTTTTTAAAAAAATTATCAACTATCATAATCAACCTAACAGAGAGCCAAATTGTAGTGTGAACTAAGATAAAAAAGGTCAGAAATTCGAATCTACGGTGTAAAAAAAATCAACCTAATTGAGCTGAGGACAGCCCAGAGAGAGAAGGATAAGAAAGAAACTCAAAAATTATAAAGCAAATTTCTCTCTCACTTTCCAGTACTCCATCACTGTCCTCAGAGCCCTCTGCTGTCTCTCTCTTCATTTCTTTGGTAGCCGCTTTGAATAATTTCCCACACACATTTCCCACTCATTTTTCCTCAAAACCCTCTCTCATCTCATGGAACTCTTGCCCTCGCCCGTGACTCCTCCAATCCCCTTCTCATCTTCTTCCCTCTAATCCCAAATCCCAATCCAATTTCCTTTCGGCACAAAAGAAAAGCACCCAAGAAGAGGAAATCCAAAACTTCACTGATTTATTGGTCTGTTGCAGCTATCAATTTCGCCCCCATTTCATGTATGAGCTTCTCTTCCTCTAGCTCTCGGCGACGGCGACGGCCATGCGATCCCCTCAGTCCCTTCGCAACGGCGGAACGCCATCGCCTCACGCTCGAATCCCTACTCCTCACCACCACCACTTCCACTCCACCGTCTCCGTTCAGAAACTCAAGCGCTTCAACTCTCTCATCCTCGTCTTCCGTTTGTCTACCTTCTGCTTCTCCCTCGCCTCCGCCATCTTCATGATTACTAACTCTCGCGGCTCTGGATCCGATTCCCCTCGCTGGCACGATTTCGACGCCTTCAGGTACGCCCTACGCCTCTCCGATTCTCCGCATTCAATTTTGTTTCTGTTTTCGTTTGGTTCCTGAGATAATTTAGGTATAACTAAGAACAGACTGACTATTTGGCTTATTCATCTTCTTTCTCCTGAAAATCAAACACGGATTGAATTTGTTAAAACGAACTCGAAATCTTCAACCAGGTACGTCTTCGCCGCGAACGCCATAGTCGCAGTGTACTCGCTGTTCGAAATGATCGCTTCCGTGTGGGAAATCTCGAGAGAAGTGACTCTCTTCCCTGAGATTTTACAAGTCTGGTTTGACTTCGGCCATGACCAGGTCAAAACCCTAACCCTCCCTCTCTCTCTCTCTCTCTCTCTCTCTCCTGGTCTAATCGGAATTAGGGCTCTGACTCCATAGGCGTTCGCGTACCTTCTTCTCTCTGCGGACTCGGCAGGGACAGCTCTCGCCATAACTCTGAGGGGAACCGACACGTGTAGGGTGACGACCGCCTTTTGCGTTCAATCCACGATCTCGATTGCACTGGGATTTGCCGGTTTCCTGTTTCTCGGGTTTTCGTCTCTGCTTTCGGGTTTTCGGGTCGTCTGTTTCGTAATCAACGGCTCTCGTTTTCATTTCTAACCCTCAAGACTCCGACAGCCGAATATTTTGGTGCGTCACGTCGTTTTGATTTGGCTAATTATATCTCGTGGTCCTTCATCTTTTGATTTTTTTTTCCATTTGGTCCTTAATTTTACCTATCTCAATATATTAAAAATTCTCAATTAAATCTTTTTGAAAAAAAAAAAGAAGAGAATAATTAGTTAAATTTAGCTCAATGTATTAAAAATTATCAATTAAATTATTATAAACAAATTGATAATTTGTTAAATTTAGCTGATGTGTCCGTGAATTTTTGTTTTGTTTACGAATTTGAACACGTGGACATGTCGCTTGGAAGAAATGAATTTTGTTCGTTAGATTTGGTTGGTCAGAGGATTGAGTCTCATTTGTCTAAAGGATTCCAGTGTCATGTCCATATATCCAATAACATGAAGATGCACAAATGATTTAATTGAAAATTTTTCGTACAATTGATAGAAATTGAGATTTTTAAAAGTTTAAGGACTAAATTGAAAAATTACTCAAAAGATTTTGGACCATTTGATATGTTTATCCACTAGAATAGCTCTTCTTCACTGTTTATTCTGCTTCATTGGGTCTTTCTTTGTGTGTAGTGTTCTGTTGTTTTCTACTCTCTGACGTCGACATGTCGTCTGCGGCTTCATTTTCAACATTTGGGTAATTCTTTTGTGCATAGTGATATTATTAGTAGCTCCTCTATGTATGATTTTTTTTTTTTTTAGATTTATGATAGAGAATAAAGTTTTATTATTTATTGAACTTTATTATTATTATTATTATTATTATTATTATGGAGATTGAGATTTATGTTACTATTATGATGGTTAAAATTATACAACTCTCTTTTGATTTCCCATACTGGTATATCATTATGAACAATGTTCCTTGACTTGTTTAAAATAGGTATTGAAGTTCTTTGCCAAAAAGAAAAGAAAGAAAAGTATTGAAGTAGGGTTATTGTAAGTTTTTTTTTTTTCCTAGAGATCAACATAAGAGTAATATGGGAGTAGGATCCTATTGATATTCTCAATTTTTTATAATTGATATCCAGTCCTTTTATTATAATATATAATTGTATTTTTCTTGAATTATAAGTTAGTTTTTGAACTTTCAATGTCCTGTCTACTACATCCTTTTTTTTTACAACATGTGGGGTGAGAGATTCAAACATCTGAATTCTTGGTCGAGAGTATACATTTTATGCAAGTTAAGCAATGCTCATGTTAGCGTGTCCAATACATCCTTGAACTATATTATTAAGTGTTTAATAAGTTTTTAAACTTTCAATTCTGTTTATTAAGATCATGTTTGATAACCATTTAATTTTTAGTTCTATGAATTTCTTTGTTTTGTTATCTATTTTTTACCTATGTTTTAAAAAGTCAAGCAAAGTTTTAAAAACTAAGATTCCGTTTGATAATCATTTGGCTTTTGATTTTTTAAAATTGTGCTTGTTTTTTCATCATTATCATTTTTCTATAATAGATTTTACTTTTCTTAAGAAAACATTCGAATTTTTAGCCAAATTCCAAATTCAAAAAAACAAATTTTTGAAAACTCTTTTGTTTTTTTAATTTTCAAAACTTGGTTTAGTTTTTGAAAATATGTGTAAAAAGTAGATAATAAAACAAGGAAATCCATAAGTGGAAGTAGTATTTATAGATTTAATTTTCAAAAATCAAAAACTAAAAAATTAAATGGTTATTAAACAAGGTCTAAAAAAGTAGTTTTTAAAAACTTGTTTTGTTTTTGAAATTTGACTAAGAATCCGAATGTCTTTCTAAATGATAAGAAAAATATTTAAGTATTTTCTAGGACTATTAACTTTATATCTCATAAGTCCATGAGCAAATGTACATTTATTAAGATTCACATATCTATTAAATATAAATGGAAAAGTTATAATCTTATTAAATATTAGATGTAAAATCAAATAAGTATATGTCAATTATCGCTGACGTATGTTGCATTTTGATGATTTTTTTTTTTCAAACTTACCATTTTTAGATAGAGTGGAGATGTCGCATAGATTGACTTTATAATTATTATTATTTTTTTGAAATAAGAGATTGACTTTATAGTTGAGGTTTATAAATGATTACATGTGAATTTTCCTAACTATAACCATTCTTCCTTGCATAAGATAGATGTCTCAATTCAAATGTCGGTATAGCCTATTTAAGTTGACATTATACCTAGTGAGTTAAACATTTCGGGCTCTCCCCTTTAGACCTTTTTGGACCTTTTATTTACACTTTCAGAAAAATTAAATTGAAATAATAAAAATACCTGAAAGGATTGAGAGTAAAAGGCTGGCCTTCTATGTTTACTATAGTACAATCAAATGCAGGTATGGAAATTTGAAGGATCTCAAGAGAAGAAAGGAAGAAAAAAATGTCAATTACCGTTTTGCTATGCTCATGTTGGCGGTTGAGCTTCTTCTATGAGAGATCTTATATCTAAGTCCATTTGTGATATAAATAGTAGATATATAGAAAACTTTTAGTTGTAGGCGGTAGCATACAACTATTTTTCACACTCACCCATCATGGAAAGCTGCATTGAATAGCTTTTACAGTTGTTGAAATTCACTTCCAATAATGATATGATTTGAAATTTTATGATTTTTTCTTTGAGTTCACATATGTGGAATTAGCTTGATTCATATTGTAGAAATTTTCATGTTCATTTTTGTGTTAGCACAAAAAAGAAGTAAATAAAATTCTAGAAATTGCCATCATTTTAGATTAATGTCACATTTCTGAAGTCTCCTCTCAATCAGAACCAATCCCTTTCTCAAACTATTGATTGACAAATGAACGAGAACACAACAAATCAAATGGCTCCAATAGATGATTAAAACGTTTTTCAATTCTGAAAATCGAAAAGAGAGAGGAATGAATTGATGGGAAGAAAAAGTAAAAAGGTGTGATCGCAGTGGGATTCGAACCCACGACCTTTAGATCCGGAGTCTAATGCGATATCCACTCCGCTATGCGACCGCTCGGTGACGATTCCGATTGAAAAATCAATTTGATTTTCAGTATACGAATACGACAAAGGAAAGAACAAGAACAAGAAGAATGAGATGAGAAAATTAGCGGCGATCTTCAGGCATCTGTGATCTGGTTTTAGGATGCAGAAAATAAACGAAGAAGACGATCTGTTGTATTTTGCGTACCTTCGTGTTTGTCTAGGGCTTTGTTCGATGCGATCGACTCGAGCAGATTCTGGAGCGAATCAATCAGCTTCGGTTTTCTGCCGGTTGCGGGCGGCGGTGACGAAATTTTGGAGTTCCATGGAAACAATGGAAGATCAAAGATGGTTATGGCGTAAGGTAGTTTTGGTTTCAGTTTTCGATTGCGATTTGATTTGGGGCTCCGTAAAACCCACCAACCTTGTTTTTCGTCTGCATTCAATCCGACCCACTTCGCTTGTTTCTCGAGTAATTATAATTTAGGGAAAAATATTTTTTTATCAATAAGTTCATTTAGTCTCCAAATTTTCAAAATAGACATTTTTAGTCCTAAATTTTGAGAAATAAATTTAAAAGGTTCTTCAAATAATATTTTTATTATTTTAATATCAAATGAAAAATTTTAATATTTAAAAATAATAAACATAATAATAATAATAAATCTTCTCTCATCTCACTCACCTCACGCCCCCACCCCTCTTCTCCTCTCTCTCTCCTCTCACACGATCACCCTCTTCTTCTTCCTCCATCTTCTTCACACTTCTCTTTTCTTCATTTCTTCAAAATTGCCCATAAAAGAACTCAAACAAAGATATGTTGAACTCTTCTTCCACTCCTTTCTCTCTCTAAAAAATCTCCCCTCATCTCTCTCTCTATAAGGGGCTGTTTGGATGGGTGAGTTGGGTTGGGTTGAGTTGGGTTAAAAACCCAACTCTGTGTTTGGCCCACCAACATCCCAACTCCCCACTTATTAACTCAACTCAACCAAGTTGAGTTGTAAACTCACCCTAAACTCCCCCCAATATGCATTCCACGAATTCTCATTTCACGAAGCCATTGCGTTTGGCTCTCTCTCATCCTTAATGTTCTCTGCCCTTTTCCATTAGAGGGAGCCACTGCGTTTCGTCTTCTCTCTCAGCCTTAATGCTTTCTCTGCCATTTCCCATTCCACGAAGGTTTTGCGTTTCGTCTTCTCTCCCAGCATTAACGTCATGTCTTCCCTTTTCCATTCCACGAAGCTCTTGCGTTTTGTCTTCTCTCTCAGCCTTGATGCTCTCTGGTCTTCTGGTTTCACCTTCACGCGGTTTCGCTCTCTCTCTCATCCTCGATGCTCTCTGGTTTGATCATTTCTCTCATTTTCATCTCACATCCTTGAAGCTCTAGGGTCAGGTAAGTTCTCTCATCTCCCACCCCTTTTCATTAACCTCCATCTTCCCTCAATCGTTGAATAGATCTTCCCTTTTTCATCAGTTTTTCGCCTTCTCCCATCTCCCACTCTTCTTCATTTTCCTAATCGAACCCTAGTAGATGGAAGAAGGTGATTCGTCTTCTCCTCTGTCCAGATCTATATTTTTGTGGCCTACCAATATTTTTGTGGCCATTCCACTTATAAATGAAGGAATGTTGACATATATACATTATTCATCAATTATCACAATGGCTATCAATAACTTAAAAGAAGTTTCACTGTGTAATTGAGACATTTGATTTATATTAATTGCACATCCATTTGAAGAAGTCATTTTGTTAAAACAAAATAATAATAATAATAATAAGGAATGAATATTTTTTTTTTTAACAAAATGGTCAAATTGTATTGTCATTTTGTAGTTGACATCTGAATTCAGGGTTTGAAAGTTGAAAAATATGTTTGTAGATGGATGATTGGAGAACAATAAAACAGTTAGCTAAAAATCATTATAATTTGAGTTACAAAAAACTGCATCAGATACTCCTGATAACTCAACTCAACTCAACTCTGCACCCCAAACACAGACTTCCTGACTCAACTCAACCCAACTCTGCACCCCAAACACAGACTTCATGAATTCACTGACAAAACAACTCTGCCCAACTCAACTCAACTCTGTCCAACTCAACTCAATTTTGCGATCCAAACGCCCCCTAAAACTTCTTTCAATTCTACATAACTCATCATTCAGTCTAATTTTACAGTAACTCATCATTTATTATATATATACATAAATTAAATGTCTATTTATGTGTATATATATATATACTTGTCAAATGTTCTTATCTAATCTACGTAACTTAAATTTAAGCGACTTCCATGTGTGTAGGGGAATGACAAAATTGTCATCTGAATAAGAAAAGAGGATTTGGATTTTGGATTTTTCATTGAAGAGCCAGTTTCTTGATGGAAGTGAAAAAGACCCAAAAAGTTTCATCTCCAAACTTCTTTGAAACAGAGCCTAGTCTAAAGGAAATTTTCTGAATTTCAAAGAAAGAAAATTGTGGTTGAGTGACTTCGTAATATTTGGCCCAAAACTAAAATTATGAAATAAAAAGTGTGGCTGCTGGGATTCGAGCCCAGGTCTCCACGGCCACAACGTGGAATTCTCACCACTAAACTACAGCCACTTGATGTTAACAAAATTAAATTGATGCTAATTATTTATCATTGAGATCAGACCAAGACAAACGCGACCCAGATAAGGTTTTGTCTGTGGACCTGATGGAAACTCCATAGCCACCACGTGACTCCAAAGTTCGAAACCATCTTTGAAAAGGACTATTTTCACACTCCTTTTTCTTTGTCACGTGTCACCTCTGAGATTTCTATTCGTTTTTCCCAAGCAATCCAATAGTTTCAGGGTATGGATATTATTTTCATTAACAATTATTATAGACAAAATTTGGCTTTCATTTTAATAATACTTCTGAACTTTAAAAAGTTTCATTGATATTCTTGATTTTGTTTAAATCGTTCAAAACTACCCATTTCGTTAGGAGAAAATGTTAAAATAGAAGCAGACGACAAACAAGAAATACAAAAAAAAAAATAAAGCGACACACAGATTTATGTGGTTCACTTACGGTATGTTAGCTACGTCCACGGGCAGAAGGAGAGAGTATTTTATTATCTTGAAGAAAAACTGAGTACAAAATACATAGAGATCTCAAATAAGGGTTTAGAAGGTTTATATATGACACTCATCTAATCCTAATACATAATAGACTCAAAAAGTCCAAAATTACGAAAAATAGACTAATCTCCATATCAACGAGATCCTTGTACTTGGTCATTTGGAGCACCATATAACATATTCAAGACATTTTCTATAAAAAATATGGATAACGTTAAATAGTAACAAAAACCAGCTAAAAGAGTAACTGAGCGTAAGCATATTAATATCATTGACCTTCAAAAAACATTCAAAAATACCCTCAACCCTTATTCTCTCTTTGTCCACACTCATCCTAGTTACTTTTCTAATGTAGGTGTCATTATACATGATAGAGTCGTTGGCTTGTACAAGGGTTTTGTTCCAGATGCTTTGAAGATCCTTCAATACATCAACTTGGCATTCCTCCTATTTTATGCTAATATATGCTTCTACTACTCCACACATGCAGATGTTAATACCCCTACGCTTTTTGTTGCTTCCCTTTAATTTACATGCATCATACATTCTTATAAAAAAAAAATTCAATGGATTTTAGGCATCTATTTTCTTCATGATTTTGATGTTTGGAAGTCCAAAATATTTATTTGAGATTGTTTTTATTTTTAAAGAATAACAGTTCATGTTTTGAGGATTTAAACAATCGATTGACATAATTATATTCAAGATCATCGTGTTTAATCCACGATTTATTTGCTCCATGCCAAAAGTTAGACGTCGATCTAGGTACCTTGTTTAGAAAGCTTGGCTTTAACCCTTAAAGGGTTGTAAAAAATGATGCAAACAAATCACTAACCAAGATGGTGACTTATTTATTTACTTGTTTTTATTTTCAAGTGAGCATCATTTTTTGATTGATGGAGGTTTGTAAAAATGGAGATAGAGAATTTGAAAGTATGAAGTGCTCTGAATATGAGAAGGGAGTGTGGAAGGCCAGAGAGAGAATAGAGGGTTGACAGTATTTTTGAACGTTATTTAAAAGGCCAAGGGTATTAATGTCTTTAGTCACTCTTTTAGCTGGTTTTCATCACAATATAACGTTCTCTGTTACAATTTAGTATTTTCCATCTCTCTTCTCCGAACGACAAGGGTACTCTTGAATGTTTTTTAAAGGTCAAGGGTATTAATGAATGTTTTTAAAGTTTAGGGGTATTATCGAAACGAAACTCAAAGTTTAAGGTTATTTTCTATAATTTAGTCTTTCAATAATTGTATGTCACTTTAGTATCGCTTAAGAATTAACACAAGGCTTAACAACATTAGAAAACAAATGTTTTAATCTTTAATATTTTGGTGCTTTTCAATTTAATTCATTTTGTTTAAACCATTTTAATTTAGATTGTTATATTTTAATATTTTTCAATTTAGCCTAAGATGGACATAAGTTTAAAAGAGGGAAATTTTCGTCTAAGAGAAAATTTTCCAATTTTGCCATCAAACTTATAAGATTTTGTTAGAAATTTCAAATTTTCTTCTTTTATATACCATTTTTTCCTCTAAGTTTCATGCCACACAAATTTATCATCAATCAATGTTGATATTCAAAAGTAAGAAATTAAATTAAAAAATGCCATACATAAGAGATTAAATTGAAATTTATTGAACAATGAGGACCGAATTTAAAACATATACTTAACAAAAAAGATTGTTTAGGAATAAAAATTTATAGTTTGGATATAGAAAATAAATAATACTGAAGTACTTTAAACTTTCTCCTATGAACTACAACATATTTCAAAATTTATTATTTGTTTCTATATGCAATATAAATACTATTTTTTTCCTAACAAAATATATAATTTTTATACATGTTGTCGATTTTTGATAATCACTTAGGAACTCATATTATTGAATTTAATAGATAAAAGATAGAAAGAAATTTGGGAAAATGTTTTTTTTAGAGATGGAAAAATATGTTTATTATGGAGTGGGATGCTTTAAAAAAATATATATCTCTCAATTGAAGACGTGTCTTACGAACTTAGCAAACTTATTTATATTTAAATAGTTTTCAAATATTCATATTGGAATTCGTAAAGTTCTAATGAACGTGGTGTATTTAATTTATAAGTTTATGCGAACGTTAATAAAAACTTATATTATTGTCTTGTGCATTCTATTTTTATGAAAAAGGAACATAGGAAAATGAAATGTTGTTTACTGTTGGTATGTTTATCAAATAAATACTACTTTTAACAATGATAGAAGAAATCTATTTGTACTACGGTACATAATTATATAGGTGCACATGCTATTGCTTAAGCTAAACTTGCTTATGAAATGATATGATCAATTTGAAAAATGAATTTATTTTTTCTCCTTATAAATTAAGGTAAAATTGAAACTAAATCCATTTTGATTTAAAATTCAGCCAAACTCAACCTATTTGAAATGAAAAAAGGAATTGTGTCAAAACTTGATTTAAAATCATAATAGATTTCAAATTTTCAATTTAAAATATTTGCAGATTCGAGATAATCAAATTAAAGTCAATATATCCATTATACTTATCACTTGTCAAACTCATTCATATTTAAATCGCTTTCAAATATGATTATTAGAATTGGTAAAATTGTTTGTTTGTTTTTTTTAAAGTACAACAAATATGGGAGTAAATATAACTGCCATATATTAAGTTCAATAATAATATGTGTGGTGTGAGAATTTGAATCACTTGATCGATGTATGTGTGGTGGAGGATTTGAATTACTAACCTCTTGATCGAGGCCCTAACGGGTTAAAGTTGTGCTTAGGTTAGCCTAAACTATGTTCATGTTGATATAACTTATGAAGTTGTGATGAGAATTGTAAGAGTTTAACAAAAAAATTAATTGTTATATTTTTGTATTGAAATTTGTAATGACATTTGTTTATGATGAAATGACATTTTATTATTAAAGTAGTCATTCAAGACTACATATAAATAGTGAAACCTACTTCAATAGGTGACTTCCCTCTTATTCAGCTTGATATCACGCCTAAGTCAATACAAATCACGCATCAACAATTAAAATCACTATCCGCATTCCTTAAAAAAATAAAATCAAATTTAATCACAGTTATGTAAATTAAATTTTTTGAAATGTAATTATTTTTTTGGGCCATATAAAGATGGCAGTAAATACAACTTTGTTTAACTCCATGGGCATATATCATTTAACAAGGAGATATAATTATATTGCATTTTATGTTTTTTCTTTAAATTTTATTTATAAAGGACTCTATCAAATATTCATTCTCTGTCATTTCTATTTTCAATTACATCATCAAATGCAACTTTTTAAAATTTGAATTCAAAATTAGAATATTTAGATCTAACTTGTTTAAATAAACTGAAGATAAGAAATCCATAAAAAATAATAATAATAATAAAACTGAATAATTTGTTTTAAAAAAAAATTTACATCACAAACTCAAAATAATTTATTTTTCAAAGACATAACTATATAAACATATAAGTTAGGATTTGCAAAGGAAATTACTAATTAATCAATACTTCAATATATGCATTAGTGAATACTTCACATAAATTTATTTAACATTCAAATATTTAAATTTGTAGAAATCAATTTAATTAAAGTAGTTAAGATATGTAAAGGATGAAAAAAAAAGCAATATATCTTCAGAAGAATCTAATTACACAAAAAAATTATAAAAATAAAATCAAAATATCAATATCTAAAATATTTTATTTTGATTAGTCAGATTGGAATCTACAAAAAAAAGTGATTATCTGGAAAAAGTCATCCATAAATATCTAATTAAAAAATAGCACACTGCCACCGTCACAAAATCTTTATCCTAAATACCAACATAAATTTTCTAACTCCTATAAATACGACATCCATAACCCCTTCTTTGTTAATAATCGTAATTATCTGTCGCTTATAACCTTAATTTCCTCTCGTAATCCCAGATTTCGATCTCTCTCTCAGGTAAATTTGCCGACCCTTTTGCTTTTACAGTGCTCCGATTCAAAACGTTGTCGTTTTTGTGACGGTAGCCATTGTTGTGAAGGGAAGCTTTCGTCTCTTTTTCACTTTTCGTATTTCTCACGTTTCTCACTTTCCTTCTGTTACAAATTTTGGTAGAACAGAACCCAATTTCATCAATTTTCTTTTAAAATTCAAAATTTTGTGTTTTTTACTTTGTTTTTTCGTATAAGAAAGCGTTTGATGTGTTGCAATTCCATTCAACATTATCAAAAGCAACGATTTTTGGGTCTTGCAATTTGGCTTATTGGTTGAAGGGTAATATGGTTTTTCGCTTTTTTTTTTTTAAAACCCTTTTGCTCTGTCCTTCAAAAGGCACATTTTATTTGTGGATTTTTTTTTGACCCAATTCATGATTAGTGCTTATTTTGAGTTTCAATCTTCTGTTTAAGTTTTTCTTTTTTGTTTCTTATTTGAGTATCAGAAATTTTGAAGACAAGTCTCAGTGATGGCTAAGGAGTCCTCAAATGGAGAGGTTTATACCTCTACAAAAACCCCACCACCCCCTTCTCCTTTGAGAAGTGCAAAGTTTTTTCAGGTAACAATCTTTAGCCTGTAATGGCTGTTATGATATGTTGCATTTAGATCAGATCAGAATTAGCCTTATGAACTATGCATATGATCTGAATCAATTTGAATGATGGGATATCTATGATCAGCTTGGGTTTTTTATGGATTCTTTAATGAGTTTGATTGGTTTACAAAGTGTGGTATAATCAAAGTGCAATGTTGTGCAAATGTAGAAACTTTATTTGATGATGTTGCCATTGAAATTTTCCACTGTGAAGTAATTGGACTGAAGTCTTTTGTTTGTTGATCGTAGCTTCTTATCTCTGTCGTGTTGATTTGATATTGTACATTTTGGGTTTAAGTTTGGATGGATTTGTTTTTTTTGGGTTCTATCAGAAGGGTTTGCCTTAACAAGTTTGGAGAACAATGATAAGGATGTTTTGTGATTATAGTAATAAGTCACAAGTGAATTCTAACAGAAAAGAAGTTTTTGCAAGTATATCAATATTTTCGTTATTTTTCTTGGGATAGAATCAATTGGGAAGGGGATTCGAACATGGGTCGGGAAGTGATCGATTTGGTGTATCGACCAATAAGTGAATTCTAAATGATTTGATCTTATCATACTGGATCTGTTCTTAACAACCGAAAGGAAAGGTTCTGAAAAACTCATAGAAGAGTGGAAGTTTTCGAGAATTAGCATGTGTTTATGTTTTGAAGCACGTTTTTATTTTATTGTTTTGTCAGAATATATGTTACACCAATATATTAGTTTTCGCATCTTAGTTATACTCTGCCTTGATGATCCAATGTTTTGTGTTTTGATGGCAGGCCAATATGAGAATTTTGGTTACAGGAGGAGCGGGATTTATCGGCTCTCATCTAGTGGACAAATTGATGGAAAATGAAAAGAATGAGGTATAGAAATGTTGATGCGAAGAATTTTAAACAAAAATTAATGTCAATTATATTATTTGCAAGTTGATATTCAAAGTCTATTTTACTTCTCTTTAGGTTATCGTTGCGGATAACTATTTTACTGGCTCAAAGGACAACCTTAGAAAATGGATTGGTCATCCTAGATTTGAGCTCATTCGTCATGGTAATAGCATCTGCTTTCTGTGTCTAAATACTCTGTGGTCTTTCATCTCTTTTTTGCTTTTATGTTAGTTGACCCGAACTCGAAATGACCCATTTTCCCCCATGTCATAATGCTAGACGTCACTGAGCCGTTACTGGTCGAGGTGGATCAGATATACCATCTGGCGTGTCCTGCTTCGCCGATCTTCTACAAATACAATCCTGTAAAGGTATTAGAGTTTGAAGAACTCTTTGTGAGATAAAATTGGTTGCATTCATATTTCAAATATGATGTTAACTTTTAACTCGTGGTGTTTCAGACAACAAAGACAAATGTGATTGGCACATTGAATATGTTGGGACTTGCCAAGAGAGTTGGAGCAAGGTTAGAACCATAACGTTCATGACTTCAAATTATTTATAATCAGTAATGATTTGAACTGGTTTAATATTTATATCTTTTTTATGTTATTAACTTTATAATAATGGAACTTAGGATTTTGCTTACGTCTACTTCGGAGGTATATGGTGACCCTCTTGTTCATCCCCAGGATGAAAGCTATTGGGGAAATGTCAACCCAATCGGTATGTCGAGTATTCTCATCAAAACTGATGTCTATGGATAGATTTAGGACTCCCCCATCGTAATTTCGCTCTGTTGTAATTCTGCTTCTTTATATGTCGAAGGTGTAAGAAGTTGCTATGACGAAGGAAAGCGTGTGGCTGAAACATTAATGTTTGATTACCACAGGCAGCATGGGATTGGTGAGATTTATTTTTTCTTTTGGTCCCCGTGTTTACTTCATCCAGTTTGATGTCAACCTAATAACACTTAAGGAATTTTCCTGTAACAGAGATAAGGGTTGCTAGGATTTTCAACACCTATGGACCGAGAATGAACATTGACGATGGTCGTGTCGTTAGCAACTTCATTGCTCAGGCAATCCGGTAAGATTTCATTACAGCAGTACTTCTATGAAGTATATTTTCTTCTCCCCCTCATTTATTTAACTTTTTGGATTATTTTCTTATGATATCGTAATGTTGCCTTTGTTTTGGTTGGAATCGCTTCCAATCTGCTTTTCATGAATTCTCTAATACACATGCTTTATTTTTTGTAATGCAGTGGCGAACCATTGACCGTTCAGGCGCCTGGAACGCAAACACGGAGTTTCTGTTATGTTTCCGACATGGTATGTGAAATTGACAACCTTGAGCTTTACTTCTTTCAAATTGAAAGTTCCAATGGCTTACCTGTCATTGTAATCGATATGGAGAGTGCTCTTGGCTCATGGTTTATTACTTTTAACTGATCAAGGTTGATGGACTAATCCGACTCATGGAAGGAGAGAACACTGGGCCGATCAACGTCGGGAATCCAGGTTTCGTAACATATAACTATGAATTCTAGGAAGGCAATTGTTCAACTGTCATTAGTAACCCTATCATTATTGTCTCAGGTGAATTCACCATGCTCGAACTCGCCGAAACCGTCAAGGAGGTATGATCTCGATCTCTCTCTCTTTCTCTCCCTCTCTCCCACGAAGGTGAAAAAAATGGTTTGGATCATAAAGATGGAGATCTAAACAATCTGAGCCCCCTGAATGTGTAGAAGATAGAAAGTTCTAATATGAATGAAATGAAGTTGGATTGACAAAACTTTCGATTCTTTGCTTAACTTTCAATGTCGTTTGGTTTTGCAGCTCATCAATCCCGATGTCGAGATTATCATGGTCGAGAACACCCCGGACGATCCGAGACAGAGGAAGCCAGACATTACAAAAGCAAAGAATCTTCTTGGATGGGAACCAAAGGTCAAACTGAGAGATGGACTGCCTCTAATGGAGGATGATTTCAGGGCAAGGCTTCAAGTGCCAAGAAAGGAGGAGTAAATGACATTTTCCCAGGAAACAAACAGATTTTTTTTTTCATTTGCCTTTTGCATAAAATTCTTTGCAGCTGCTGCCTGGTTTGTTGGATGATCAACATGGTTGAGAGCTAAGTGAAGATGTTTTGACAAGATGAGGAGTTTTTTTTTTTTTTTAATATTTTGTTAGGTTATTAATAAAATAATTATTTCCAAGTTTTATGTTATGAAGTTATTCTTAAAGAGGGAAAGAAAACATTATTTTTCATTATGGATTGAGGACAATGCTTGATGAAGTATACAAATGAGGGTGTTTATTTTTGTGGATACATCTCTCTCCGTTTATTTGTTTTCTAAACTATATAGTTTCTTTTTATAATTTTTTTAAAGAATGGTAGTAGTATAGATGGAATAGGGTGTTCACAGTTCGACTCGATTTTGAATCAAATTAATAATTGGATTGTAGGAGTTAATTTGCTATAGGTGTAAAATAAACTCAATTGTCTAAAAGTAATAATTAATATTGATTGAGTTGGTTTTGGTTGGTTTTATTTTCTCAAATTTAGGCTTGAGTGTCTTAATTTTCAACATTTGTTTTGAACTTGATTTTGATTAGTCATTTTTTTAAATATCCACCAATCTGAGCTAACTCAACAGTTCAAGGCTTATATCCTAAACTAAAAATGTCATGTGTGTGAAACTCCACTCACCTCTTTCTCTCTCTATATATTAAAACTAATTAATGAGGTATTTTAAATTTTGATAAGACTGTTTTATTTTAGCTTATAACCTATAAAAAAAAAAAGAAAAATAATAATAATTTAGGATGGTATCAATTGAAACTCTACACTAATAATTGTATCGATTTAAATCCTCTATTAATTATTTATAAATATTTATTTAATTTCATTTAAAACCAACTCAAATTATCTATATTAAACATTCAAACATTTCATAGTATATTCAATATATAGCATAACTAATAATTTAATGTATATCATGGTATATATTATATTATTAATTATGGTATCGTTGCATTATATACTATTTTATATACTAGTGGTATATTCATAAACGCAGGGACTTGCACCAATTTTATTCTTCACGGGTTAAATAAGAATATTCCTCCACTTTTGAATTTGAAAACAGTTGAACGTAATGTAAGATAAAATCGAATCAAAACAAACAATTAGGCTCGGTTAATTTTCCAATTTCCTTATTTATGAACACTAACTTTGTTTAAGGACAACATGTTTTTATGGGCTGTTTGGGGTGCTGGGTTATAACAGTTTGAGTTATAATAGTCTGTGAAGTTATATAATCTGTGTTTAGGATGCATAATTATTTAGTTTGGGTTATAATAGCATGTGTTTGGGGTGCATAGTACTCCACAAACTATTATAACTCACACCCTAAACAACCCCTTAATGATCTAATTTTACGTGGCAATCTTGTGGAAGTGTGTTCAAATGTATAAGTTACTTAGGCCATGTTTGATAACGTTTCCGTTTCATGTTTTTTATTTCCTGATTTTTAATAACTATAAACAATAATATGTTTAATAACTATTTCCGTTTCTTGTTTTTTGAAAAAAAAAACAACCAAACAAACAAAAACTTGTTTGATAAATATTTCTTTCTTCTTCTTTTTTTTCTTTTCATTTTTATAGTTTAAATAAAATTTAGTTATATAATATAAAAAATATATAACATGCATTAAAACATATAAAAACACAATTATCAAAAGTTTACATTATCTAATATAAAAAAGTTCCAATGCGAAATTAACAACAATAGTAAAATTGTTTCTATCATTCGAAATGTCAAATGTTACCCAAATTTAAATTTACTCTGCAATGTTATCTTCCACTCAAGTCAATCGCTTTAAATGATGTTGATTCATAACCATCTCAATTATATTGCTCTGTAAATGTTGTGGTTGTAAAATATTAAAGTGAGGCTAAATGCCTGTTTTAGTGAGTAAAATTTATATATTGCAAAATTTTATAAGGTTCCAAGTGCACTGAAAATTAAAATAATATATAAATACATATCTTGCAAAATTTAAAATTAAAATAATACATAAATATACATATGGAAAAATTGGAAATTTGAAATTTAAAATTCAAAATTAAAATAATAGATAAATATATATATTACAAGATTTAAATTTAAAATTAAAATAAGATATAAATATACATATTACAAAATTAAGAAATAATATATAAATATACATATTGCAAAATTTTAAATTTTAAATATATACAGTGCAAACTGCAAAGTTAAGAAATAAAATAAAAAATCAAGTGCTTTACCCATATTCGAACCTGGGACCTAGAAATAATATATATATACATATTGCAAAGTTTTTTTTTTTTTTTTTTTGATTCGCAACATATTGCAAAGTTAAGAAATAAAATAAAAGTGCTTTACCCAGTATTCGAACTTGGGACTGGGACCTAGAAAGCCAAAACAAGCTTAAGCACCTCTTTGTCAATAAACCAATGAATTAAAGTTTTGAAGGAATGTAATTATATAAGAAGAAAAATAGAACAAAGATAAACTACTTTTAGTAGTTTCTAAAATTCAGCTCTAATTTTAGAATTGTTTTTCAAATTCTGAAAACAATAAACGTGATTGATTATCAAACAAGTGAAACGAAAACAAGAAATAAGTAACATGAACGTTTCAAACATGCCTTAATTGTACGAAATTTGTTTAAATTTAAGTTGTCAACGACCTTCACTGATGTTTATATTGGATTACTGATTATAGAGCATGAAATTCATTTGTAAGCTGTTAAATAAAATAAAATTAAAACAAAAAAAAAGATCAACATTTTTTATTTATTCAGATATACCCAACATCCAAATTTATCGGCACTTTAGACCAGTTACTAAGCATCTAAATTATCAAATATTCATATTTATTGCAAACAAATTATTATGAATGTTTATGTTAAATTATAAGTTTAGTCTGTAAAATTTTAGATTTGTGTCTGTTTGATCCATTAACTTTGTTGATGCAGTCGACGTTTTATAAAATTCATAGACCTATTCACACACAAAGTTGAGAAAATTTAAGGTTTTATTAGACATAACATTTTTTTTTAGTTTAACAATTGCAAGGTGACATTTAGAACGATAATCGGTGTCTTATCCACTGAGCTATGTTCATATTGACCTATTAGACATAACGTTTACTTTTATGTCTAATAGATCAGTTAATTTATAATTATTTTTTAATAAATCATAGACATGTTAGGCACAAAATTGAAGGTCTAAAGATCTATTCAAAATTTTTAAAGTTCATGTACATGTTAGACATATAATTTAAAGTTTATGGTCCTAATAAATACTTTTTAAAATTCAAGTACATTTTCCGCACAAACTTGAAATTTTAGTGACTAGCATTGTAATTTAACCAAATATTATTAATTACCTTAATTGAATAATTGAACATAAATAGAGGGTATGTACGGAACCCACCCTTAAACAAAATGAAACATATTGATTAACGAAACAACAAGGGAAACTCCACACCCTTTAATAAAAAGAGAGCAACTATAATTAGATCAAACAAAACCATGATTCAGAACATATTGACAAAACTATGATTGAGAATAAATTAACAGCTTTTGGTTTTTTATTTAAAAGTTATGCTTCTTCACTAAAAATTAAAATACTTTCTCATTTTAATAAAAGAAAAAAACACAAAACAGTTGTCAAATATATTTTCTTTCATATTTTTAGAAAGATGAAATAAGAAATGACAAGAACATTACCAAATAAGCTCGATGTCAAATTAAAAAAAAATGTAAAATGTTGTCATGTTTTAATTATTTTTAGTTTAACAATGTAATGATTTGAGAAAAATAACAAGCAGTCTTATCTAGCAAGTTATGTTCGAACAGTCAAAATAATGACTTATTATAAATACATGGTTTAATATAGTTAAATAAAAGGTACATATTACACAAATCTAATTTTTTTTTTTGAAAATACAGAAACCCAATCTTCAAACTTATAAAAACAGTTCAATTCAAAATTAGAAGCAAGGACATTTTATTCACAGTGTTTGTCTTCCATTTTGAAGTAATATTTTAAAAAAGTCACTATTACGTTATCTTAGTAAAATTATTACATTACCAATATATTAAAAAAAACGTATTTATTATTTATCCATCACTAAAAGCTACTTTCAATTCAACTTTCAAGATCTAAATTCCCAATTTGTCCCCGTTCCGTATTTTCTTTCGAAATCCAATATATCCTTTTCGAAAATGTATTATTATTATTTTACAAAATAGATAAGTCCAATGTAATTGATTTTTATCATTTTTCTTAAGAATGTAATTTAACAAAGCGCATGCTTGCCAGCTAATAAGCCTCATAAAATTACGCCCATACGGACAGCTAATTCCACTCTCGCGAATTTTAAGATTCTTTTTTCTTTTTTCCCCTCTAACTCTCAAAACTCTTTTACATTTCATATTTTTATTTATTTATTACTCCAAATCCCAATTTTCCAACTCCATTTTTATTTATTTTATTTCCTTTTTCTTTTTTAGAAATTTTTTATTTTCGTCTGCCATTCCATTCACTGTCTCTCTCTTTTCTGAAACTTTCTCACAGGCAGCGAAGCCTCAAACAGTTTCTTCTGATTCTGTTTCAAATGTAGAAGAAAGCACTTCCGACCTCCAGCTCTCAAGAACTTCAACTCACTCCTTCTTCTTCTTCTTCTTTGCTTTTTCTCTGTGGAATTTTTTGTTCTTATGTCTTCCACCTTCAGTCCTTCTCGGAGCCCAGGGAGTTCTCGGCTCCAGCAGTTGGGACCGGTGTCTGGAGTCTCTCGCTTGAGATCTTCATCGCTCAAGAAGCCTCCTGAACCGCTACGAAGAGCCGTCGCTGATTGCCTCTCTTCCTCCGCTGCTAATTCGCATCATGGCGGTCCCTATGCTTCCGTCATCGTTGCCGAAGCTTCCAGGACTCTTCGGGTGAGTAATTACGAGGTTTTCGGTGTTCATTTCGTTTGGATCTTGTAATTCTGCTTGGATTACTCCAGAATCTGCCTTTTCTGATTCGTTTTTTTTATTGTAATTTTCCGTTCGTTTAACTTGAGCTGCGTGTTTTGAGGGAATTTCGTCGGGTTTGAGCTTAATTTGTTGCCTGGTTGAGGGTTGGGATTTCTAACCTTGGCTGGCTTCTTGTGAACATGAATGTTTGTTTCGTTTTTTGCGATTGAATTGTGCCGATATGCATCTGGTTTTTTTGTTTCTTTCGTTTTCTAATGGCGTATGTTTCGGAATTGAATGTTCGAAGTATCGTTTGTGCTTTTTGTAGCTTATCGGTAATGTAAGAAAGAATAATTATAGCGTTCAAGTGGAAGTATAATTATGGCAATTTACTTCTTTTAGGCGAATGCGTTCCCATTAATCAATTCTTTTTAAAGAAATAAATGAAAACTAAAATAGAACGTTCAAATACACATGTCGAGTTGAACTATATAAAAGTTGTGCGGATTTCCGTTGGGGTTTCTTTTATCATGGGATAATTCTCATATTTAATTATTCACCAGTTATAATGAATTGGTATTATCTTCATCCTCATTCATGTGCTATCTTATTTGTTTAGTTGATGTATTTTTATATCTGCACAATGTCGTGCTTTCTCTTTAATGATGGCGTAAAGAATAGAACGGTAATGAATATAAGGATGGCTTAGCAGTACAAAGCTTTCGAATCTAGTCAAGAGGTAAGGTTAGTGGATTAGAACCAATTAAACTACCGCTACTTAGTATTTTAATAATGCTGCCCAGTTAGGGATGTCCGTAAATTCTTTACTACCAAATTCTTCAATTTCAGGCACAGTAAATGTAGGGATAAGTGATTAAATGACATGTTGGAAGCTCTCATTTTTTGTTCCAATAGCTCATTGTTGCAGCATGGATAGCCTGCATCAGACTACCCGTTGCCAATCTGTCATTGAATGCAAATGATTTGCATTACTTGTATCCTGTCTTTTACCTATTTCTTGGATAGGGCTAAGGTGTACAACATTCTTTCTATAAAGATTAGCCTTTTCACCTCAGTTGAAATTGGCTGAGAATTCAACCAGTCACAACAACCTAAGAATGATATTCCCGCTCCACCTCATTATAAATCAGCTAGGCCCAATAGCTTAGTAACAGGTCTGTAATAGCATGAATTTTAGCTATTTTATTAATCTTCTCTGTAAATTTAAAACTCAATGAGGATGATTACATGCTTTGTAGATTTATGGTTTAGCACTTTTGAGAAGGCAAAGCTTTGAAAGTTTTTTGTTGGGTGCAAAACCTAGACGGACAGAAATTATAGCCGAAGATGGAGGAGAGCACTAAGAAACCTAGTATATAAAGAGTGGCTTGCTGTTGACCAATCCTTCCTAGGATGGTTGTGTTGTTTGCCTCCATGCATCCAAGTGTTGGCAGTGAGTTCTTAGAAGTGTTTCAGCCAGAGAACTACAGAAGACCTATGTTTGAAACGTAAACACATCCAAAGTGAGCTAGCTTAGATCCTCACCTTCAAAATACCAGAAAAGGATCAGTGAAAATGTCCGGGTACTTGGCAACACAACAAAAAAAAAAAAATGGGTATCATGACTCTTATTTGGAGAGACAATCATAATCAAGCATTTTGGTTGGCCCTGATGCTGAATACCTACTAATTGTGTGCAAGTTATCAACAAATCCAACTGGACCGGGCAAGACTTCCTTACCACAATGCCGACCCTCAAAAACACCTTTGAAAATTTAAATATTATACTGAAAGCCAATGAAATTGTCCAGTCATCAGCAACCGATAGACAGAATTCACAGGAAGAAGAAGATCCTCAATTGAGGCAGGAACCTAAACTTTAACGAAGACAAAATTCTCTTGCCATTGATGATGGTTCTCCAAAATATTTGATCATATATGTGATTCTATGATTTCATCCAACTCAGACGATGCACTTGTTTATCTTCAAAATATTCTCAATGTACCTTCCTTATCAAAAAGTCTTCTCGGTGTCTCTGAGCTTACTCATGGAAATTTTCTCAGCATATCAGAGCTTACTCATGAAAATTCTGTCACCATTGAATCACTCTGACGAGAGAAAGCTACAAGGTGTAGCTGGAACAGGGGCCTGATGGAGCGCTCTATCAATTGAAATTGTCCCTCGTCAAGCAGTTATGCTAAGCCTCCTATGTTGGAAAAAATAACTGTCCTTTAGTCTATCTTCAAGTATTCCTCTAATTAACACTTTGTCTTATGTCTGCCGTGTTAAAAAATGCATGTCAGCAAGGTTTGGTCATGGATCTAGCTGAGTCTTGGTCAAGATTTTTGCAATGCTTGCTTGAGCAAATCCCACGGCTTACCTTTTTCTTTTGCAAAATCACAAACTAATCGACATTTTTAATTGGTGCACTCAAATATTTGGGGGCGTGCTCCTGTATTTTTTATTGTTGGATTTCATTATTACATCTGTTTAGTCGATGATTACACAAAACTATTGTGATTCAATCCTCTTCTAAATAAGAATGAGGCCTTCATCCAGACTATTCAAAAACATCATGGATAACAAGTTTAACTCTGTACCATCATATGTTTATAATCCCTTACTCAATGCTTTAGAAGATTGCTTGAAGCGTTCAGTGTTAGTTTGAACCCAAATAGAGGTGCAGAATATGGAGAAGGTGGTGGGTCATCCTCCCTTCCATAATAATGGGTCAGATTCTTTAGTAGGCAGCTTTCTTAAGTACAGTTCAATACTCTCTTGACCTTCAGATCACTCTCAGTGTCTACTATCTTCTGTGAGATTGGAGTAGCTTGTTACCCTCAGGCTCAATTAGTGAAAATTGCATATATATTACCAAGCCGTCATCTCATTAGAACTAAATTCTAACATCAAAAGCTTTATCAAAATGACAGGACTATTTGGCAGCACCTGCAACAACAGACCTGGCATATTGTGTGATCTTGGAACACACAATTGCAGAGAGGGAACGAAGGTAACCAAACTTGTTGATGATGTTGGTTTTAAACTTCTAAATAGACTCATGAATTGTCTTTTTCGCATAAGATGGTGAATCCTAATGCCTGCTTTAATTTTCACGTTCTTTGAAGGAAGATGATTCTGTTCTATATAACATATTTTTCGTATACTTCTAAGTTATCAGCAGATGTACATAAAATCAGTATCTTTTTTATTAAAACCATGTTTTGACGATTACAAATTTTCAATTACTTCTGTTGATAGTAATGCTCCATGACACAGAGAGCCAACTTTCAACTATTTCTTAGGGATGTTATTGGTTCTATGGATAAAGAATATTATTATACATGGATACATGTAAGTTCAGCCTTTTTGTATGAGCATATGTTGAAACCACGACAAGTTCTTACTCAAAATGTGGGAGGGAGAGTTATTTGATTAGCTGAAGGAAAAGAACCCCAAGAATTGCCTCAACCCTGGAGAATCCAAGAGCCCTTGTATCTTTCTCATTATAACTAGCTGATACCAAGATCTTAGAGAAGATGATTTAGTTTAACTGTATTCACTAGAGGGAAAATGTTTCTTACCCCCCCCCCCCCCCCCCCAAAAAAAAAATAGAGGGGAAATCACTTGTATTCTGCTATTATTATTATTTACCAGATACTTGATTGCCGTGGCTAGATTTTTTTTTTGGGTAAGAAACCGAACTTTCATTGAGAGAAATGAAAGAATATACAAGGGCAACAAAAAAAAAAGCCCAACAAAACAAACGTCCCAAAAGCTACAGAAAGGGACTCCAATCTAACAAAATCAAGCCAAGATCGTAATTACAAAAAGGCCTAGTGACTAACGCCCACAAAGAAGTATTAAACCTAACAACCTCCCAAACCTCATCACAAGACCGCTCTACATCTCTAAAAAATCTATTATTTCTTTCAATCCAAACCCCCCACAAAATAGCAAAGAAATTAGTGTGCCACAAAATAGTGTCCCTCTCATGAAAAGGCGAACCTAGGAGCACCTCCTCGATCGAAGCAAAACAGTCATCATTCTACGCCAAACTTAAGCCAAAGGAGGACAGCCACCTAGTCTGAAGGGACTGAACAAACTGGCAACCCCACAATAAATGATTGCCATGACTAGATAACAACAGGAGCAATTATAATATTTGGAAATTGGAGACGAGAAATACTTTTGATTTATGCTTGCATTCTGAGAAGGAACTACATCGATATCCTATATTCCTGTTTTGAATAATCGTTGGTGTTAATGCTAGCTAACACACATTGCACATTTGATTAGTCTCACTCACCGAACAATTGTATTTCTATAAGGATTGAGCCATGACCTGAAAAGCATTTGGGTTTGTAAGTTCTCTTTGATCATTCACCAATCCATTATCCTATATGCTTGGTTACCCGCTAGTAATTTTTGGACAGCAAAAGTTAACCTTTATTATGCACAATTGTGTTAATTTTTCTTGCATTTCCAGTGCTTTTGCCGTTTTACAACTCATTTGGCTTTTTGTGCATCCAGCCCAGCTGTAGTTGCAAGGTCTGTGGCACTTTTGAAACGCTACCTTCTTAGGTATGTTTATCACATCATCTTATATTTCAGTTGTACCCTTATAATTGTTGAACTGGGTTGAATGTCCTCGTGATGGACTTCATTCTCCTTCAATATGGACCTTTCATTCTTTTAGTTCAAAATTTGCTTCTCATGTCACAGGGTTTGTTCTATTGAACCGGAATATGTTAACACTACAGCTAGTCACTGTCCATCATAATGCATTATAACTTCTTATTAACTCAAATTATTATTTTCTTCTTCTTATACAAAATGAACTCACTTTTTTTCTCAACTCCTTTTGACTCCATGTCACAGGCTATGTTATATCATGTATTGATTCCTCATTCAGTGATTGCTTATAATTTTAAAACTTTCCTCTTATAAACCGTTTCTTTCACAGTTAATAGTAGAAGCTTATATTTGGTGCAGGCTTAGTGATTTATTCTTGCATTTATATGTCATTTGTGTCTGTTTGTCACTTGTTAATCAATATTCAGTAAAGTTGCTGTCTTTGTGTCACTTGTTAATCAATATTCAGTAAAGTTGCTGTCTTTGTCTTTCTTGACATTAACCTTAAATTTTGCTCTCATTCATTTCATGTTTGGAGCCGGAGCCTTCTCCCACCCCACAGTTTGTCTTTTATAAATCTCGAACAAACAGGCAATCTCCCCACAGCTTGTTTTATAAATCTCGAACAAACAGGCAAGAGATTGCACGAGGCTTACATTCTGATGTCTCTTGGGTACCATGTGAACCAAAAAGAAGAGTCTGTGTCTACCTTTGCACACACACGCCTGAATTTATGAAGTTCAGTTACGGGGATAGGCATTGTCTGGAGAACTAAACAAGAAAAAATCAAATATGAATGGCAGGAAAGAATTATTATTTTGCAGCATCTCTAATGATGCACGTCTGCTCAGCTCAACTCCAGATGGAAACAAGTCGTTCTAGCTTTCTACTTGACCATTTGCAGCAGAATTTTCTTTCTGTTTTTTTATTTTTATTTTTTTAAATATATATATTTCTTATTTTAACTAAATGATTTTACTGCTCCTGGATGCTCTTTTCTGGAATCCTCACATGCATTTTCCCAACTACATATTCATTCGATAGCTGTTTTTGCTGTTCCCTGATACAAATTTGTGTTATCCTTTGTTTTTGCAGATACAAACCCTCTGAAGAAACATTAATGCAGATAGACCGGTTTTGCTTAAACACAATTAGCGAGTGTAGTTTTAGTCCAAACCGAAGGTCATCACCATGGTCTCAATCTTTAAGTCAATCATCTGCTGCCTCTACAACCTCTTCTATTTTTTCTCCATTTCCCGTATCAAGTATTGCCTCTGGAGCACTTATAAAATCACTGAAATATGTTCGCTCCTTGGTGGCGCAACACATACCAAGGAGATCATTCCAACCAGCTGCTTTTGCTGGTGCACCTTCTACGTCAAGACAGTCGCTTCCTGCACTGACATCTATGCTGAGTAGATCCTTCAACTCACAATTAAATGCTGCAAGTAGTGGAGAATCTTCAGAACATAAAGACTCTACAGTTTTATCTATATCAAATTTATCTAACATCGAAGAAGTTGATGGTATAGTCGACCTTGAATACATTGCACTTGATGCCTTGAAATGGCGATGGCTTGGGGAACAACGGTCATCTCTTTTGCAAAGAGAGAGGTAATTAGCTTTTTAAATAACCTTCATTTTATTTATGCCTTTTATGCATGCTGTAGTATAAGTTAGTTTGCTTATTCTACATTGGTTAAATTAAATGCTGGGTCTGTTTGATGGTACAGTGATAATTTTGTTAATACTCAAGACTTGAGAACACGTAATCTTCTAGAAGTAGGTGCAGCAGCACTTTTAGTGGGAGATACAGAAGCCAAAATGAAGGATCAACCTTGGAAATCTTTTGGAACAGCTGATATGCCATATGTTGATCAACTATTGCAGCCTTCGCCAGTAGCAACTATAACCAATTCTTCCTCTGCTCGTCTCCACTTGAGGGCTATAACTGCATCAAAGCGCACAAAACCAGGCTTGCATCAGATCTGGTATAGGCTTTTTGTCTTAAGTTCATTCTTGCTTTCATTTATTACTACTTAGCTTCTTTATGCTTGCTAGTCTATACTTAAAAGATACACTAGAGAAAGCGTTGGCTAAACTAAACTTTTGGTCCCCCCATAGAGGGTGGTTGTCCATTTGGTCTCTAAACTCTCTCTCTGCATCCCTTTTTGGATCTTAGTTTCCTTCCTAACTAATGCATTTGGGTCCTTGCTGCCATGTCCTTTGGCGACAAAAATTGTGTCATTTAATAGAAATGACCTAGTTGTTGTGACTAAATGTAATACTAAGGATTTACTTTTAAAATGTTGGATGAAGAACCAAGCCGGGGCAAAAAATGGTTATATGGTTAATCTGAAACATATGCTGTAGTTTAGGAACCTACGTTATCATGATACTGCTTTTTTCGCCTAGTGATAGGAGAGCTGGTAGGGTGATAAATAGTAAATACAAAGAACCCTGGACAAGTGTTTTGATAAAAATTGTTTACAAACCAAATGTTTGTCTTTGTTGAGATGCAAGAGTTGTGTCTAGAAACCAAATGGTCAGGTGGGAAATACTGTTATTGTGAGACCAAATATGAGAGCATACTTATTCATTCTATACAATAGAGTCAAATATATATAGGCATACGTGGAAGTCGTAAACTAGTAGAAGTAAAATTACAATAAAGGACAAAGGATTAATAAGATCCTAAATTTACATATATACTATAACACTCCCTCTCAAGCTGGAGCATATATGTTAATCATTCCCAGCTTGTTACAAAGATAATCTATTCGAACTCCATTTAAAGCTTTCGTGAAAATATCTCCTAATTGTTTTCCGGTCTTCACATGTCCAGTAGACACCAAACTTTGTTTTTTCTCACGAACAAAATTACAATCAATTTCGATATGCTTAGTTCGCTCATGAAATATTGAGTTGGATGCAATATGAAGGGTAGCTTGGTTGTCACACGAGAACTTGATCAGAATTGTAGTATTGAAGCCTAATTCGATTAATAGTTGATGTACCCACATTATTTCACCTACTGATTGTGCCATAGCTCTGTATTCTGATTCAGCACTCGATCAAGAGACTACATTTTGTTTTTTACTTTTCCACGAGACCAAATTGCTTCCAACAAAAACACACAATAGCCAGAAGTCGATCTTCTATCTTCTCTTGATCCTGTTCAATCGGCGTTTGAAAAACACTCAATCTTCATATGACCATGATCTTTATATAAGATCCCACGTCCAGGTGCAACTTTCAAATAACATAGAATTTGTTGTACTGCGGCCCAATGATCCACTATAGGTGAAGACATAAACTGACTCACAATGCTTACCGAATAAGCTATGTCTGGTCGTGTCATTGTAAGATAATTAAACTTTCCAACCAATCTTCTATATCTCTCAGGACCTGTAGATGGTTCTCCATCTTTTGTAAGTTGTAGATTAGGCATCATTGAAGTACTATATGGCTTGGCTCCCAATTTTCCTGTCTCAGATAGCAAATTAAGCACATATTTCCTTTGTGACATAAAGATACTTTTCTTACTTCTCATTACTTCAATATCCAAGAAGTACTTTAACGTTCCCAAGTCTTTAATATGAAACTAACTTTGGAGGAAAGTTTTGAGAGATAAAATGCCCGATGTATCATTTTCGGTGATAACAATATCATCAACATATAGAACGAGTAGAATGATACCACTCTTAGTTCGTCAGCAGAAGACAGAGTGATCCAACTTTCTTTTCTTCATTCCAAATTGCTCAAGTGTTTGACTAAATTTTCCAAACCATTCAACCCATACAAAGATTTGCGAAGGCGACAAACTTTATCATTCTCCCCCTGAGCAACAAGCCCTGGTGGTTGCTCTATATAAACTTCCTCTTGAAGATTACCATGGAGAAATGCATTTTTAATGTCAAGCTGATGCAAAGGCCAACATTGAAGAATAGCTATGGAAATGAATAACTTGGCAAAAGTTAATTTAGCGACAAGAGAAAATGTATCAAAGTAATCAATCCCATAGGTCTGAGCATAGCCTTTGGCAACAAGGTGGGCTTTTAATCGAGCAACTGAACCATTGGAATTGACCTTAATTGCAAACACCCATTTACATCCAATAGCTTTATTTCTACAGGACGAGATACTAAATCCCAGGTACCATTATCATCTAAGACATTCATCTCTTCTATCATTGCATTGTGCCAACTAGGATGAAACAATGCTTCATGAACAGTTTTAGGAACTAAGATAGATTCAAGAGATGCAATAAAAGAACATGTAGAAGATGACAAGTGGTCATAAGAGACAAAAGAGGAAATAGGAAAAGTACAAGAACGTTTATCTTTACGAAGAACAATAGGAAGCTTGTCACTTGGTCCTGGATTTGATGATGAAGAATCTTCTGGTACAAGACATTTGCTTGAAGGTTGTTGCCATCTAGAGTAGACTTGAGTAATAGGTGGGCAAGTAGGGACAAATGTCAAAGGAGATGGATCGGGAGAGGGTGTAGGAGACACAAGTGTGTAGATAAAAAGATCGTCATCCTCCCCCCTGACTCGTACTAGGCAAAGATGAATTGAAAGGTTTGTCCTCAAAGAAAGTAACATTGCGAGATACAAGATACCTATTCGAACTAGGACAAAAGCATCTATATCCTTTTTGAACACGAGAATAGCCTAAGAAGATGCACTTCAAAGATTTGGGGTCTAATTTTGTCAGATTAGGACAGATATCTCGAATAAAACAAGTACAACCAAATATTTTCGGCTCAAGAGGAAACAAAAATTTTGTTGGGAATAAAACATGATAGAGAATCTGACCTTTAAGAACAGATGAAGGCATGCGATTAAGCAAGAAGCAAGCTGTGAAAATTGCAACAACCCAAAAATTCTTTGGAACACGCATTTGAAATGATAATGCTCTTGCAGCTTCAAGAAGATGCCTATTATTTCGTTTAGCAACTCCATTTTATGATGGAGTATCAGCACAAGATGATTGATGAAGAATTCCATGCTTACATAGGTATGCACTAAGTGCTTTAGAAAAGTACTCACCAACATTGTTGCTTCTCAAGATTTAAGGGAAACACCAAACTGAGTTTGAATTTCAGCATGAAAGTTACAAAAATGAGAAAGTAATTCAGAACGATTCTTCATAAAATATAACCAAGTCATGTGAGAGCAATCATCAACAAAGGTAACGAAATATCGAAATCCAGATTTGGACACAACTGGACAAGGACCCAAATATCATAATGAACTAATTTGAAAGGTGCACATGCTCGGTTATCGATTCTAGGGCTCGAACTAAGACGATGAAGTTTGGCAAATTGACATGAGCCACAATTTAATGAAGACAAGTTATGAAATTGAAGACCAAGCTTTCTTAGTATTGAAAGAGATGGATGACCTAAACGACAATGGGCATCAAAAGGAGAAACGACTTCAGAACAGGAAACTTTTGGTACTTGATGATCAAAAGTGTAACGTCCTCCAGATCCATGTCCTTTATCAATAATCTTCTTCGTCACAAGATCTTGAGACAAACAATAGCCAAGATAGAATAAGACACAACAATTAAGTTCATGAGTGAGTTTACTAATAAAGATCAAATTAAAGGAAAGTTGAGGTAAATGTAGAACAGAGGATAAAGAAAGAGATGGGGTCAGATTTACTGTGCCAGATTCAAGGGTAGACGATTTTGATCCATCTGCCAAAGTAACATTAGCAAGGGATGTAGATGAAGAAAGGGTGGAAAACAAATTGGGATTACCTGTCATATGATCGATAGCATCAGAGTCTATGATCCATTTGGTAGAAGATGAGAGAAGACAATGATTCATGTTACCTGACCTAGCAATGATTGTAATAGGGGTAAGCGCAAATGACGAAGAAGATGCTTTTGATGATTTTTGGTATTATTGAAATTTAGCAAACTCGGCTATAGAATTAACAAATGGCTTCTTAGATGAACCATGGGTGGATTGAGGTTGCGATTGAACCACATTAGACATCACTACGAGTTCTCATTCCGCCATTGGTCAATGGCGAATGTAAAACCACAAAATCAAATCTAAAACCACGAAATCAGACCCAAATGACTGCAGAACTTTTGAAAAACTGCTAAAAAACTAATCCGAAAGGAGTTCCCAATCGAAAAAACCTCTAATTCTTTTCCAATCCAACTGCTAACACGAGCCAATTATGACCAAAATAACCACATAAACAGGTCGGGAGTTGGTCGAAACGACAAGCCAGTAAATCGGAGTTGATTCTGGTGACTCACGCGCCTACACGTGTCGGCGCGTGGGAATGACGCTAGAACCTTCAGGCGGCGCGTGAGGTCCATGCACAGGGAGTTTTCCGATCAAATTTCATGTACCTACTGATCGGCAAGTGGGCTTTCGTTTGGTTTGGGCGGTGACAAAAAACTACACCGGGAATAGGCGGTTGCGGATTCCAGTGACGGTGGCCCTTAGCAGCAGTGGTGAAACACAGAACCTAAGGTAGAAGACCAAACCCTCCAAAAAGGTGTTCCAAACCTTAAACCCTAAGGGGCTGTTTGGGGCACTGAGTGGGTTATAATAACAGGGGTTATAATAGTCTGTGGGTTATAATAGTCTGTGAAATAATATAATATTGTTTAAAATACAGAGTTGTTTAGTATGAGTTTATAATAGTCTGTGTTTGAGGTGCAGAGTATTCCACGGGTTATTATAATACAGGTTATTATAACCCTTGCCCCAAACAGCCCCTAATTGTTCACAAATCCCTAAAACTCACAAAACCCTAATTGCCCTAGGAAAGACCTAGTGCTCTAATACCATGTTATTGTGAGACCAAATATGAGAGCATACTTATTCATTCTATACAATAGAGCCAAATATATATAGGCATACATGGAAGCCCTAAACTAGTAAAAGTAAAATTACAATAAAGGACAAATGATTAATAACCTCCTAAATCTACATATATACTATAACAAATACAATGTATGTCAACCAGAAAGATTTCCATTATGTGGGTTTTATTTTCTACTTTTCTCCATATTAAGGGTGTTGGATAGTATACAATATTAAATAGTCAAGTTGTTAAAAAGAATGCAAACTAAAATACTTTAGATTGCCAACCCGACCCCATCCCTTACAAAACAAAAAAATTGTTAAATCACCAATCAAACCCAAAAGCTACCCAAAAGCTTAAGCTGTTGGCTTATGGTAAATTTAATTTTATATCAATACTTTAAGAAGTAGAAATTATAAAAATGAGCTATAAATCTCCTTGTTCTTGCACAAATGTACAGGCTTAGGCTGCATCCATCATTAAGATCTGAAAACAAAAACAAAATTTCATTTTTATTAACTTCATATTAGATGTCCAATAATAGATACCAACCAAATTATGTTTTCAAATCATACTAAAAGAAAGGTTAACTTTTATAAATTTGCCTCTTGATATCTTAATAATGTCTTTCAGGGAAGATTCTCCTGGGAGTACATTTCGACCAAAGGCCCGGCCACTTTTCCAATATCGTTACTACAGGTACAAAAAATAGATTCTGATATGGAACTCTGTAAGTTCATAAGGTACAGAAAATGATAAAGCTAGTACTTGTTTATTTCAATTTGAAAAGCCACATAGTGTCAATTGGAGTGTAATTGCCATTTAAAATTATGAAATTGATCATTATTTAAATGGATTTGTTTATGAATGATGGCCTTGCTGTTATGAAAATTACTGGTCTCGTTCTCATGCAATATGGGAAACTTACATGCATTTTGAATTATTACATTAACGTTTTTCCTTTCTGTTCCATTTGTAACAACTTCTAGGCTTTTAATGCATGATCTATGACGTTATTGAACTGGTAGGCTGGGTGTCATCATATCTTAGTGACCATTTCATGCAATTATTATTTTTTTCTTTTTTAAGGTATGAATTAATATGAGGCTTTGGCATGTAATATTGATTTAAAATACTGGTTAACGTGAGGCTCTGAGTAAACATATGTGCCTGTAATATTTTTTCTTTTCTTGAAGGTACAAATTAACATGAGGCTATGGCATGTAATAAAATAAAAAATTGTAAGGTAACCTAGAACTTAAAAAGGAAAAAACTAGAACTCGAACAAGCAGTTTTTATTAATCACGTTCATAATATCTTGTGGTTGCATCTGTACCTCACAAAAGTAACTTCATGCCCATCAGTGAACAGCAGCCTCTGAGACTGAATCCTGCCGAGGTGTGCGAGGTTATTGCGGCAGTTTGCTCTGAAATGTCTTCACCCATCACTAATCCCCTTACGGTAACTTCTAGGTTAAGTACAAATAGTGGCAAGCCATCGATGGATGTGGCTGTGAGCGTTCTCGTAAAGCTCATTATTGACATGTATGTTTGTCCTTTCAGATGCTTAACTTACATTCAATATTGCAAATTTCATCTACTGTTCATTACTCTCTCATTCATTTCAACTTGTGTGTGCATATGTTTTTGTTACTCTCTCATACAATTCACTTGTGTGAGGTTGTTAGGTTTAATGCTTTGGTAGGCTTGTTTCTGCGCCATTTTTAGGGGATATGGTTGGAGAGGAATTATAGGCTTTTTAGAGGAGCTGAGAGATTTGAGGAGTTGTGGGAGATTTTTAGGTTTAATGCTTTATTGTGGGTCTTGGTGGCTAAAGCTTTTGTAGTTATTAGCTAGGTTTCATTTTTTGGATTGAAGTTCTTTCTTGTAGTTATTTGGACTCCTTTTTGTTGGGTTTTTTCTCGATGAAAGCTTGGTTTCTTATACAAAAATTCAATTCTCTTGTGTGCATACATGTTTTGGCATTATGCACCAAACAATCTTGTGACTATAGATGTTAAAATTGAGAACTTGTTGCTGTTCCAAAGTGGATGCTGAAGTACCTTAATGGTCATGTTCTTTCTATTAAATCACCAATCAACCCAAAAGCTGAAGCTGATAGGTTATGGTAAATTAAATTATATCAATCAACATTCCAACACCCCCCCTCACTTGTGGGCTTGAAAATTTGTAGAAATGCTTAACAAGTGGAAATCAATATTAATTGGGAAGGAAATGACATTATAGAGGTTCGAATTTAGGACCTCCTGCTCTGATACCATATCAAATTCCCATTGACATATCATATCCTGTGAATCTTGTCGTCGATTATCATCCGTCTTTGTCCGTGTTAAAGAAAATTCATTTAGAATTTTACTCTGTCTTCGTTGAATTGTGAGTCTTGTCAGTTTGCCAAATTTCATCTTCTTAGTTCGAGTCCTAGAGTTCATAAACGATCTAGTGCTCCGTTTGAATTAGTTCATTCTGATATTTGGGTTCCCTGTCCTGTAGTGTCCAAAATTGGATTTCGATATTTTGTTACTTTTGTTGACGATTATTCTCGTCTGACTTGGTTATATTTAATGAAAAATCGTTCTGAGTTACTTACTCACTTTTGTACTTTCCATGCTAAAATTCAAAATCAGTTTAATGTCTCTCTTAAAATTCTTCGAACTGATAATGTTGGTGAATATTTTTGTCACATGCTTGGATCCTACTTGTGTAAAAATGGGATTATTCATCAATCTTCTTGTGCTGACACTCCATCCCAAAATGGGGTCGCTGAACGAAAAAACCAGCATTTACTTGAAACTGCTAGAGCATTATCCTTTCAAATGCAGGTTCCAAAACATTTTTGGGCCGATGCAGTTTCCACAGCTTGTTTTTTGATTAATAGAATGCCTTTCACTATTCTTAATGGTGAAATCCCTTATCGTGTCCTCTGTCTAACAAAATCCTTGTTCTCTATTGCACCAAAAATATTTGGTTGCACTTGTTTTGTTCGAGATGTCAGTCCTCATCGTATCAAGTTAGATCCTAAATCCTTAAAATGCATCTTTCTTGGTTATTCTCGTGTTCAAAAGAGATATCGTTGTTATTGCCCTAGTGTTAACAAGTATCTTGCCTTTCCAGATGTTACGTTTTTTTGAAGATATGCCCTTTAGTCCATCAATGTCGAGTCCGTGTCAGGGGGAGGATGACCTACTTAACTATGAGATCATCTCTCCATCCTCCCTCCCTACTCCATCTCCTTCAGTATTTATCTCTCATCGTCCCCCATTACTCAAGTTTACTCCAGACGGCCACCACCGCAACCTTCAGACACATGTCCTGTACCAGAAGGTACCAGAAGATTCTTCGACATCTAATCCAGGAACACGTGATGAGCTTCCCATTACCCTTCGTAAAGGTAAACACACTTGTACTTATCCTATTGCCTTATTTGTTTCTTATCACCAGTTGTCACAACCGACATATTCTTTTCTTACATCCCTTGATTCTACCTCTATCCCTAACTCTGTTCATGAAGCTTTATCTCATTCTAATTGGCGTAATGCAATGATCGAAGAGATGGATGCTTTAGGTGGTACTGGTACTTGGGATTTAGTATCTCATCCAGCAGGAAAAAAGGCAATTGGGTCTAAATGAGTGTTTGTAATTAAGGTTAACTCTGACGGGTTAGTTGCTCGTTTGAAAGCACGCCTTGTTGCTAAAGGCTATGCTCAGACTTATGGGATAGATTATTCTGACACATTTTCTCCGGTATCTAAATTCACTTCTATTTGATTACTTATTTCCATGGCTGCTACTCAATGTTGACCTTTGCATCAACTTGACATCAAGAATGCTTTTCTCCACGGTGATCTTCAAGAGGAAGTATATATGGAGCAACCACCTGAGTTTGTTGCTCAGGGGGAAAGTGATAAAGTTTGTCGTCTTCGAAAATCATTGTATGGATTGAAGCAGAGCCCACGAGCATGGTTTGTTAAGTTTAGTCAAGCACTCAAGCAATTTGGAATGAAGAAAAGTACATTTGATCATTCTGTTTTCTATCGACAATCTGAGAATGGTATAACTTTGTTGGTTGTGTACGTCGATGATATCGTTATCACTGGGAATGATACATCATGTATATCTTCTTTGAAAACTTTCCTTCAGAGTCAATTCCATACTAAGGATCTGGGAACACTGAAGTATTTTTTGGGTATTGAAGTGATGAGAAGCAAGAAAAGTATCTTTTTGTCGCAACAGAAATATGTACTTGATTTGTTATCTGAGGCAGGAAAACTAGGAGTTAACCATGTAGTACTCTGATGATGTCTAATTTGCAACTCACCAAAGAATGAGAATCATTTAAAGATCCTGAGAGATACAGAAGATTGGTTGGGAAGTTGAATTATCTGATAGTGACACGACCAGACATCGCTTATTTAGTAAGTGTTGTAAGTCAATATATGTCTTCACCTACCGTGGATCATTGGACTGCAGTAGAACAAATTTTATGCTACCTAAAAGCTGCACCTGGGCGTGAAATCTTATATAAAGATCATGGTCATACAAAAGTTGAATATTTTTCAAATGCTGATTGGACAGGATCTAAACAAGATAAAAGATCAACGTTTGGATATTGTGTTTTTGTAGGAGGCAATTTGGTGTCATGGAAGAGTAAGAAGCAGAATGTGGTTTCACGTTCAAGTGCTGAGTTAGAGTATAGAGCTATGACACAATTTGTGTGTGAAATAGTGTGGATACATCAATTTTTGACTGAGATAGGTTTCAATATTACTATGCCAGCTAAATTGTGGTGTGATAATCAAGTTGCACTTCACATTGTGTCTAATCCAGTATTTCATGAGAGGATTAAACATATTGAAGTACATTGTCATTTCATTCGTGAGAAAATTCAACAAGGGTTGGTGTCCACAGGATATGTAAAGACTGGAGAACAATTGGGAGATATCCTTACTAAAGCCTTAAATGGAGCAAGAATAAATTATCTCTGCAACAAGTCGGGCATGCTTGACATATTTGCTCCAGCTTGAGGGAGAGTGTTATGATATATATAGTATTATGTATATATGTCATTTATAGTAATTGTACATTCTTTAGTTAGGGTTTTCTTGTGTACCTATATATATGTTAGTCTTCCTTATGAATAAGATGATGAGTATTTTCTCTCCATACTGAGTACAAAATTAACATGATAAATTCACCTTCCCATACAGTCCCCAACCAAACATTAGCAGTGCTCCTTATGATGAGTATATGTTAGTCTTCCTTATGAATAAGATGATGAGTATTTTCTCCCCATACTGAGTACAAAATTAACATGATAAATTCACCTGCCCATACACTGCCCATACAGTCCCCAACCGAACATTAGCAGTGCTCCAGCATCTGTGGCATAAAAGATAAGAGAAATATCAAATACATGAAGCTTATCACTTCAAGTGGACAGCATGGAAATCAAGCACCAATATTTCATAAGAAAACAGAAATTAACCCACAAACAATAGAAAAATACTGGGAAAGTTCCAGCCAAAGGTGCCTGTTGAATGTGCAATGGAAAAACGGATGATGTGTGTCTTCATTGGCCTCAAAACATAAAGAGCAGCAATTAGGACTCAATACCCAATCAGGGCAATTGTGTTTTTAACTTTATCACCATGTTTAACCTTTAAGAAAATACCAGCCACATCAAAATATTCACCTTCTTCGGATTTTTAGATTTCCATAGGGCAGAAACAAAGACATTTGCTTCTCCCACCATCTCTTTGAACGAGGATGGGGCTGAGAACCAACTCAAAAACTCCAAATGCAGAAGCCTACAAAATCCAGCTACCTCCTCATGGGGCATACATTCTATGATCTAGAGGAAGAGTCCCAAACATCGATAGCCCACATATCTTTCTGATTTGAAAGTTCATATTTATTGGGGAATCGATTGGCTAATAACTGATTTTCCAACCCAAGGATACTTCCAAAAAGAGATTCTCTCACCATTGCGGATTTCAAAGGAATTAATGTTTTAGCGTATGTTTTGATCTTTTTCCATAGTTCTTCATGACTAGAAGGTTCTTCTCGATTAGTTTTTCTGGTAGGGGGTTGCCTTTACCCCCGCCTTTAGGTTGGCCTTAGGTTGTTTCTACTTTTGTGTTCTTTATATATCTTCAGGTTGCTTATAAGAAAAAACATAAGTGCTGATCAAGAGGTACTACTAGAAATCTGCGGAAAGCTATCTCTTACTGGTTTCCTTTCTTTTCCTAGTTTGTTCATTGTTCTGTAGGCGTGGATTGAACACTTATTTATGAGAAGACAATTGTCTGTGGTAGTCCCCTCTGTTCGTTGTTTCCTTGTCTTTACCATCTTTCCACTTCGAAGTTCCATTTCGTGGCTACTATCCTCATGTCTTTTGGGAGTTATTCGTCTATTTCCCTTGGCCTTAGTTGGCCCCTTTCTGATGGAGGGTTGATTAATGTAGTGGCCCTTCTAGCCGTACTTGGGGATTTTGCTATTCAGAGGGTGAAGAGATGTTCGCTTTTGGAGCCCTGATCCTTTGGAACGGTTCTCTTGTATCCCGCTCTTTTGTTGTAGGGTGAGTCCTTATCCGTCGAGCTCTCCCATCTTTCCTATGCTTTGGAAAATCAAAATTCCGAAGAAGGGTAATTTTTGTTTGGAAAATCCTTCATTGCGGGGTTAATAGTTTGGATCGCGTTAAGAGGTTTTCACCTAACTTGATTGGGCCTCAGTGTTGTATCCTTTGTAGGGAAGCGGTTGAGGACTTGGATCATCTGCTATGGTCCTGTCAGCATGCTAGATCAATTTGGAGTGGTTGCTTTGGGACTTTTTTGTCAGTTTGGCTTGGCCGGGAGTTGCAGATCCATGTTGGAGGAGTATCTTTACCACCCTCTCTTTTTTCCAAAAAGGGTCGTTTGCTGTGGTTTTCTTGCTTGTGTGCTATTTTTTGGGTTTTGGGGGGGGGGGGGGGGGGACAATAGAATTTAGAGGGGTTGAGAGGTCTTCGGGTGAGGTGTGGTCTCTTGTTAGATATCATGCCTCTCTTCGAGTCTCTGTTTGTAAAGACTTTTGTAATTTTTCTTTAGGTCTTATTTTGCTTGACTGAAGTCCTTTCTTAGTTAATTGGACTGTTCTTGGAGTTCTTTTTGTTTTTTGTATTTCCCGTGTTTTCTTTCATCTTTTCTCAATAAAAGTTGGGATTTTTACCAAAAAAGGACATCTGAATTTATTTTGCCATCTTTACTCATGAATTATTTTATTCATTTGTTATGATCTGAATTCTTAGATATAGCAATGTGCACCATTTAGAGGGGTTGAGAGATCTTCGGGTGAGGTGTGGTCTCTTGTTAGATATCATGCCTCTCTTCGAGTTGTTTGTAAAGACTTTTGTAATTTTTCTTTAGGTCTTATTTTGCTTGACTGAAGCCCTTTCTTAGTTAATTGGACTGTTCTTGGAGTTCTTTTTGTTTTTTGTATTTCCCGTGTTTTCTTTCATCTTTTCTCAATGAAAGTTGGGATTTTTACCAAAAAAGGACATCTGAATTTATTTTGCCATCTTTACTCATGAATTATTTTATTCATTTGTTATGATCTGAATTCTTAGATATAGCAATGTGCACCATTTTCTCATATATTGAGATGACGTTATTCAAGATAAACAATCTGATAGATCAGAATATTATATGTCTTTGAGGAATGAAATAAGTACAAAAGACCTATCAAAGGTAACAAGAAGCATCTCCAATGAGATAAGAGTGTTGATAAACTATGAAAGTGTGGATGGTTTGAGACTTATTGGAAAAGATGTGAGTGTTCCTTTCCAACCATAAATTCTAGTAAAAAGCATATAAAAAGTTGCACCACAAAATCTTCTTTTCCTTCTTGAACGGATGCCCAATAAGAGACAAATTGAGAAGAGAAAAGATATCACCGGGTTTGGTAATGTGCCATCCAAAAGCTTGTTGGAGGAAAACCCAAAAATCTGAAGCAAAGGAACAATTGCTAAAAAGATGTATCTGTGACTCTTGATTCCTTAAACAAATGTGGCAGCAACTTGGAGATAAAGCAACCCAAGGGGACTTGTGTTGGATAATGTCAGACGTGTTGATACAAGCATGGCTAAGCTCCCAAATAAAGAATTTAACCTTTTTTGGCATGGTACCCTTCCATAACCGATTATAGAAAACAAAATTTATCAAATTTCCAGTGGATGCCAGCTTTCTGGTTAATGATGTAGTAGTGAAAACTCCTCTTTTTTCTAGAGACCAAATCCAATTGTCCTCTTCATCATTAAAAGCAAAGGACGAAAGGAGATGTGATAAAGATGCCCATTCCTCTGTGTCTTCTTCATTCAAATTCCTTCTCAAGTGTAGGTTCCAAGCTCCAAATGTTGGGTTCCATAGGTTAGTGACTAGGGCCTCCTTTTTGAGAGGAAGATGATAAAGAGAAGGATAACTTGTTTGGAAATTTGATGATCCAAGCCAAACATCCTCCCAAAACCGTGTCTTATCCCCCTTCTCAAAATTAGATGCAATGTTTGTGTAAACCAAGTGTTGCATCTTGTCAATTGCTTTCCAAGGACCCTTGGATGTGCGAAGGGTACGCCTGCCCGGTTTGAGATTTAAGTGAGAAACATCATATTTAATAGCAATAAGTCTTCTCCAAAGAGCATTCTTTTCTTGGAAAAAAATGACAAATCCATTTGGCCTAAAGGGAGATATTTTTCTTGTGTATGTCATATATCCCAAATCTCCTTCCTCAATCAGAGCTTGAATATGAGACCACTTTAGAAGGTGACTACCTTTGTTACCTTGTCCTCCCCTCCAGAGAAAGTTTCTGTAATTTTCTCGATAAAAATATGTCTTTGAGGAATGTAATGATAACCTTAATCCAAGTTTGTCTGTATTTCTTAAGTTAAAGGCTTTGAAAATAATTTTTATTGAATCAATGGGTGTTTCAATATATTTTCTGATCTTGAAGGATTTCTGAATATATTTTGATGTCTTTATTTATTTATTTATTTATTTTGTTTAATGTTTTCTATTTGCCTTTTCTATACTTTCATTTTTTGAACTTCTCAAGCATGAATGAAGTTATTCAATAATTTCTCTTACAGGTATGTTTTGGATTCTGGGATTGCTGCACCTCTCACTTTATCCATGCTTGAGGTGATGTTCTGAATTGATTTATTATCCTAAAATTATCTTAATAGCACACTTTCCCCCATTTAAGGTCATTTTAACATTATTTATTTATTTATTTTATTTTCCTTAAAGGAAATGCTTAGTTCTCCAAGATCAACCTGCAGAGTTCGTGCATTTGATTTAATCTTGAACCTTGGTGTTCATGCTCACTTATTAGAACCAATCGCGCTGGATGACAGTTCTACAATTGAAGAAGAGTATTCTCAAGAATCATATCTTGCGGAAGAAGCCCAATTTAATTCACAGGGGAAGAAAAATCCTGATTCTCCTAACAATATCAGTGCAACTTCATCTATTAACAAATTTGAATGTTGGATTCTTAACATCTTGTATGAGATACTGCTGCTTCTCGTCCAGGTATGTATGATATTTCATGCTTTTGTGAAAATTTTCCTTCTCTTTAATTTGGATAGATCAGGCAAAAAGTACTGAAAATTATTTTCAACATCAGCTTCTTTGAAAAAATTTGGCAGAGGTTGCTTCTGATTTTTTCTGAGAATTTGCAATGCCAACAAATGTTCAGGACTTCCAAGAAAAAAGCCTTGGTGCTTTGTCAGATGCAACACTATCCATTCTTTTGGGAAATTTGGCTTGAATAAAATAACAGAAGTTTCAATGGGGAGGATAGGAGCGTAGACATTTTATGGGAGAAAATGCTTATTGATTCTTCCTCTTGGAGCTCTTTACGTAAACTATTTTTATAATTTCAATTTACACTATATCTTCCGTTGCTGCCAACTAGAGATTATTTTGTAACACCCATGGTTTTTTGTTTCTACGTCTATTTCAATGAAATGACACTATTTTTTTTTTTTTTAAAGATTCCCCATCAGAGTAAGTACTACTTTCGAATGTTTGGACAATTGAAAGTTTATAGTCGGTCTGTTTTGAACATTTATAACATCCTAAAAAGGCTTTCTTTGTGGAAAAGACTTTTTTTTTTCCTAAAAGGGGGAGACTGACGTGGATCCAGTCTGTTTTGAGTGGGATTTCCATTTACTATCTTTCCCTTTTTAGGATGTCAGTCTCAATCAGTAAGAACATTGGAAGGTTAATGAGGAACTTCTTCTGGGAAGGTGTGGAGGAGGGTGGTGGGGTTCACTTGGTCAAGTGGGAGGTGGTTTCGAAGCCAGTGGAGCTTGGGGTGTTTAGGCATCGAAAACCTGCAATTACGTAATGAGGCTCTTTTGGCAAAATGGTTGTGGCTTTTCTTTGAGGAGTTGAGTGCCTTTTGGTGGAAGGTTATTATGAACAAGTATGGACCTCACCCTTTTAAGTGGGTTGAAGGGTAGTAGGTTGAAGGGTTCTAGCAAAAAACTCTAGTCTGCTATTGCTTTGGGTTTTCTTTTGTTCTCTCCATTTGTTAAATGTTCTATTGGGGGTAGCTTGAGTACCTACTTTTGGGAAGATTCTTGGGTGGGGGAGAGACCCTGCGTGCCTTGTTTCCTCATCTCTATCATCTGTTTGATAAAATGTTATATTCAGTAGTCTCTGTTTTGCTCTCTTTTGATATTGCCTCCTCGCTTTCCCTGGGTTTTCGCCATCCCCTCACTGACCGAGAGGTCGTTGAGGTTGTCAGTCTCCTATTATTTTTGATTAGGTGACTTGTCATGGGAGAAGGGATTTTAGGCTTTGGGTCTCAAAGCCTTTTGAGGGTTTCTTTTGTAGTTTTTTTTTTTCATATCCTTTGTGCCTCTTCTCCTTCCCAAGGAGCTTCTGCTTTCTTTTCTCTTTGGAAGGTTAAAATTCCTAAGAAAGTGAAATTCTTTGCTGGCAAGTTTTGCATGGGAGGGTGAGCACCTAGGACTGCATCCATAGGCTTTCTTTTATTTTTTTGTTGCGGCTGCAATGGTGTGTCTTTGTAAGAAGCAGGAGGAGGATCTTGACCATCTTTTATGGGATTGCCCTTTTGTTTGCTCCCTTTAGAGTCGGTTTTTCAAGACCTTTCGGGTTGTTCTGGCTTGTAACAAGGGATGTTGTTCTATGTTTGAGGAGGTTCTCATGAATCCCCCTTTTCACGATAAAGGAAGAGTCTTGTGGCAGGCTTGCATTTTTGCCATTTTGTGGGGCATTTGGCTTGAGTAGTAGAATATTTAGAGGGTCTAAGAGGTTTGATGAGGAGCTTTTGGACGTGATTAGGTTTAACTCGCCTTTGTGGGCATCCATTAATTGGGCTTTTTGTAATTATCAGCTTGACATCATTCTTTTGGATTGGTATCCGTTCTTGCAATTAGTTTTGGGTGTTTTTTTTTTTTGTTGGTGGGCTTGTTTTTTGCATGCCCTTGTATATTCTTTCATTTCTCTCCATGAAAGCTCAGGTTCTTATCACAAAAAAAAAAAAAAAAAAAAAAAAAAGTTTTTAGTCTGTGTAAAGTCAGAAGGGATAATTTTATCTTTTTCGGTTAGCTTATTTACTGTGATGCTTATTTGAAGGATTGAGAACTGTACCCTTTCCATCAAGGAAGTAAATTCCCTAAATAATTTTTTCCTTTTTTTTTGTGAGACTATTTTGGGTAGTTGGACTTCTTAAGAACCTACACAATACACCATTGCCTAACCCTACAATATTTGATGCCCGAGAAAAATAGGCTATTTAATAGCTTAAGTAGAAATCATGTCTAAACCCATGATTTCAAAGACATCTCACTTTACAACCTGTGCATCCAAGCCAACCCATGGTTTGATTCACCAAATCATTCAACATCCATTTTCTAGTGTCTTAAAGAAAATTAGGCCAAAAAATCTTTATTTCCTTGACTTCACACCTGTACCCATCAAGAAAATCTCTCTGAAAGACAAACCCATCCTCCATCAGTAGCATTTACGAATCCTCTTTACCCAGTCATTTTTTAATGAAAAGAACGACTTTTGCGAATGAAGACTCTTTACTCAGTCAATGACTCAATGGTCTTCAACCCAGTTTCCTTCAACACAACATTGCTTTCAACTATATTATAACATTTGGCAATGGCATACCAAGAGCTCTTCATACCAACGTAAGGGGATATTTAGTAGCAAATCACCCAGAGTAATCCCCTCAATATGGCAAAGCAACTTCATTGAAAAGCAAAAAGTTCAATGAGAATCTAGCCACATGCTATGGTGCACCTAGATGTTATAGAAATTGAATATTTGGATTTTGATCATAACGTGTACAACTTGTTAAGGAACAAAATGACTAATTCTACCTCAGTTTACCTACAGTTCCATGTTTTTGAATTGTTAATCCCATGAATTCTCTTGTTAGAAAAATGCATCCTGGATGTTGCACTACGCTGTTGCATGGGAGATGCATATTTGTAGTTCCTGTTATGCGCTAGAGCACAGCTTGAATGAGATTACAAATTTTAGCAGAGGACTAGTCATAAATAATTAAATCAATAACTAAATGAGGTAGGGAATGAACTTAACGTCAACTCAGCTCATGACTTAATTGGCAGGGAATGCTTTGGGCAATTTGTGTGAAGGTTACTTCTTAGAAAGCATTGTGATTGTATGAAGAACACAAATAAGGGCATGGTACAAAATTGTAATGGAAGATGTGTAACTATAATAGCTCATATGGAAATGGATGGCCACTATTTTATTTTTGTCAATATCTAAACCATCTATTTTGTGATTGCAGATTGAAGAGAAGGAAGAATCTGTCTGGACATCTGCTTTAAGCTGTTTACTCTATTTTGTTTGTGATAGAGGCAGACTCAGGAGAAGCCGACTAAAAGGTCTTGACATAAGGGTGAGTTTTTTGTTAACTTTCCTTAAAGATATTGCAGTCAAACAAGAAACATGTGTGTGGGTGGGCGGGGGGGGGGGGGGGGGGGGGGGGGGGTGGTGGAGAATATGTTGATGTTGACGAAAATATATTTTCAGAAGTATGTATATTCGGGTTGAGAGGATTAGACAAAGGAATTCAACCTCACTGATGGGCTAAATGAAGAGCCATATGCTAAAAAACTAAATAGAGCTTCTATGCAATTCATTCCAAATATATTTATGTGGCTCTTTCCTGTTCTTAACAAAAAGGCTTAGCAGATGTGTAAGCCTCGAAGTTCTCATGTAAGTCATATCTTTTTTCCTGTGGCAAATACATTACGCCCATTTGGCCTGTTGGCAATAAGGAAATGTACATTGTAATAATGCTATTCTTCATCAGGTTTTCTCATACTATTTTTCACTTAGCTGCTTCATCAATAAGAGGGTATGATGCTTTATTGTCTCTTTCTTTCTTTCCTTCTTTCCTTTCAGGTTATTAAGGCATTCCTAGAAACTAGCAGAAGAAATTCTTGGGCTGAAATAGTTCATTGCAGGCTTATTTGCCTGTTAACAAATATGTTTTATCAAGTCCCGGAGGATTCCACAGAGGGTGCTCCAAGCCCCATATTTCTTGTAGATCAGGTGGATCTGGTTGGGGGAACTAAGTTTATTTTCCTTGAGGTATACTAATTTGTTTACAGTTCAGCAGCATGGGTTAACGAGACCGACTCCTGTGGAAGAAATTTTGATATAGTTCAGACATAGATAACTGCAAGAAATCTCATTATTACATCCATTTTTTTTCCTTGTGAAGCTTATAATTTAATACCTAAGAGATATCCCCGTGTTAAATCCTTAAGTTGCTAGTTTTAACTTTCAAGGTAACAGTTTGTGGTAAGTTGAATTGTTTGGCTTAGTTTACTTTGAATTTCTCACAAGATTAAAAGTGACATTAATTCGCTTCTTTGTCTGAGGAGAAGAGTACCACAATATTATATACTAGATCAGATGTTAATGTTTCAAATGTTCAGAATGATGATAACTGAAAAAATTATTTAAACTAGATCTAACTTTTCTAATATTTTCTGTGTTTTTCTACTGCAGTATTCTCTAGCAAACTCAAGAGAAGAACGGCGAAATCTCTTTCTGGTGCTGTTTGATTATGTTTTGCATCAAATAAATGAATCTTGCATCACAACAGGAGTTATGGAGTATGGTGATGATGAGATACAACCCCTTGCAGCCCTGTTCAGTCTCGCCAATGCTCCTGAGGCTTTTTACATCTCAGTTAAGCTTGGAGTGGAAGGTGTTGGAGAGATCTTGAAAGCGTCTATCTCATCAGCATTGTGTAGATATCCTAATAGTGAGCGACTAAATATGGTATGGACTCATCTAAATTTGTTAATGTAGGATGTCAACTTGCTTGGTCGAAAAGCAGTTTCTAATGGGGTGGAGTTATAATTTTTTCTGGAATCGTGGTGGCAGCTTGGCATATATATCCTTGGGAATTTCTAGGCCCCCTCAAATATCTCTTTCTACCCACACATCTTTTGAATCATTTTTACTACATGAAGATATTATATTAAATGTTTATTCTAACCCTTTTATCCACTTCTTTTTACTTCTATCTCCATCCGTCAACCTTTTTTTTTTTTTTATAGGAAACATAAACCATTTCATTGATGTATGAAATAGATACAAAAGAAGGTCCTATCAAAGATAATTACAAAAAACATCTCCAATGAGATAAGATGGTAGATAAGCTACAATTACAGAAAGGAGGAAAATGGTAACTCCGGTACAAAGCAAGATAAGATGTAGACTCAATGAAAGAGCAAATGTTTTGATACTTATTTGAGAAGATATGAGTGTTCCTTTCCAGTCAAAGATTCCAATAAAAAGCACATAGAAAGTTGCACCATACTATCTTCTTTTCCTTCTTGAAAGGATGCCCAATCTGTCAACCTCCATCACCCATTTATCGACATCGGCCCCCTCTCCTTTCTCTCTCCTTGTCTCTGTGAAAGCAAGAAACCTTCTACACATTTCCTTAGTTGAGGAAGAGGAAAGTCCAATATGGGAAGTGGGGGGAGAGTTGGAAGATGGTGACATGTTAGTTTGATATATTGGACTGTGAAGAGTCTAGATCTCAATAATACGAGATGGATGAGCATTCATAGTGTGACTGGGATTGTGGGTGGGACATTTTAGAAAATTTTAGGTTATTTTGTTTAAAATTACGAACAATTATAGTTTTTTTTTAGGCGGGGGAGGGGGGTGGAATCCAAAATCCAAACTGAACATTTATTAATCTCGTTTAGTAGTAATCATGTTGAAAGAAAGGGATCTCTTATATGCAACGTGGACAATTAAGCTAGATTGCTCAAGTGTAGTTTGTGATTATGTGAGGCCTCCTATTGTAAATTTGTACTCTAGGAGGGTTAAAATGGGAAAGTAAGGGACTGAGAGTTAGTTAGTGGTGCACATTCCTTTTATGTATCAGAGAGGGGACAAAGGGAGTGTATCGGTTATTCTGGAAGGAGTAGCTTCTTGGGAGAGTTCCTAGCCTTCTCGAAATGACCGGAGGTCTTGTAGGGTGATCTTCACTCCTTTACTTTTTTATACAAAAAGAATATCCGATGCATATGAGATTACTCTATCTTATTATTGTCAACTGGAAGCCTTCATGTAAATTTCCTGGCTTTAAGGTGGTACAAATTATTCTTTGTAGGACTTTGAGATCAAATGTATTTTTCTCTTAATTTTAACTAACTTAAACTTGATAGTGGTTTTAACTTTTGATTGTTCTTCTTTTGCAGCTCTTGGAGAACATAATGGAGAAATTTAATACAATAATCAGATCATTTACACATTTGGACAATGAATTTTCTTATATGATACAGATAACCAAATCTCTCAAACTTTTTGAAAGCATTCAAGGTTCTTTATTACGAAATGGTGTTAGCATGAAATCCAAACTATCATGGGCCACTCTGCATTCCCTGATTCATTCAGAGAGAATTGCATATCGTCAAAATGGTTACGTCTGGCTAGGGGATCTTCTTTTTGAAGAAATAACTGGTGAAAGGGACGAAAGTATGTGGACAAATGTGAAAAGATTACAGCAGAGAATTGCATACGCTGGTGTAAATGATTATTCAACAACTTCAGATGTACCCCTTTCCATCTGGCTTATGTGTGGACTTTTGAAGTCAAAACACAACTTCATTAGATGGGGCTTTTTATTTGTTGTAGAGAGACTTCTTATGCGATGCAAATTTTTGTTGAATGAGAATGAATTGCGAAATTCTGGCAGCAATGACCTTGGCCAGGCATCCAAAGATAGCCGTCTGGAGAAAGCTAATGCAGTGATAGACATAATGTGCAGTGCTCTTTTCTTGGTCTTTCAGATAAATGAAACAGATCGCATCAATATTTTAAAGGTATTTCTTTAATGATATGAACATATCATCGGCATATGCTCTTTGTTCTACATATTGAAGTCATGGAATTGAAAAACTGAAAAACACTAGAGAAAGACACAATCATGGAACGTCAGACATCTATTATGTTAGGAAAGTCCTTTGAAGGAAACTTTTAACCTACTACATGTTTATTCAACATTCTTTATAGTCTCGTGAATGATCTTATTTCTGGTTTTGGTATTATTTTAGATGTAATATGCTTTTGAAATTTGCAGTTTGATATGTTCTAATAATATAATTTCTTATCTGTACCATTTCTGATCCTGTTGGAGCATTAGAAAGTTTAAAAGAAGTGCTATTTCTACTGTACAATCTGATGTCTTCATGATTTTCATATTGCTGGTCGTTTGACTTTTATATAGCATTTCATGTTTATGGTGCTCATGGAATCCAAATATATATTGGTTTAATGCACTATTTTATGAGCTATGCTCAGTGATGGAATCTCCTTTCCACCCTTGTTATCTGGTATTTAATTTGTTGCTATTCCTGAACAGATGTGTGACATACTCTTCTCTCAATTATGCTTGAGAGTACCACAAGCTTCTGACTTACCAATTGGAGATGATATGCCCCATGGCAGAGTTATGGATTACTCAGGTGAAAGTAAAACGATAGGGGTTACTGAATCTGAAGCTACACTGGGTGGTAATTTCTTTGGTGAGCTAAAGGAGGAGAAAAGCAGATATAGTAAAACTTATAATAATCCTCTTGATCATGAGACGGCCTCCATGGCTGCATTACTGCTTCAAGGACAGACTATTGTCCCGATGCAGTTGATTTCACATGTTCCTGCTGCTCTGTTCTACTGGCCATTGATTCAACTTGCTGGAGCAGCCACAGACAACATTGCTTTGGGTGTTGCTGTTGGAAGCCAAGCAAGAGGGAACCACCCAGGTGCCGCCTCTGACATACGGGCCGCGCTGCTCTTACTCCTGATTGCCAAGTGCAGTTCTGATTCATCTGCTTTCCAAGAAGTGGATGGTGAACAATTTTTCAGGTGATGCCTCATAGTTCTCTTTCTCTCTGAATCTGCCTTCTATGGGTGGATATGTTAAAGTGTTGCTTTGTTGGGTTTTTGCAGAGAGCTTCTAGATGATACAGATTCAAGGGTGGCTTATTACTCTTCAGCCTTTCTTTTGAAGGCAAGGAAATTCCTTTCCACCACGAAATATATTTGTATGAATTTCAAATTTCTTTTTCCTTTTGTTAATGAATGAAAATTTTGGTTTTCAGCGTATGATGACAGAGAAACCTGAAAAGTACCAATACATGCTTCAGAATCTTGTAATTAAAGCTCAGCAGGTGATGTTATCACATTCGTTGTCAAGTACAGATTCTGATTTGGTTACTGTATATGCAGAACATCATTAATCTATTTGTATTAGGCAATCACATCATCTCTATTATTGTTACTGGGCATAATCAAAGTCTAGTTTGATTTACCAAATGAGGGGAAAAAGAGAAGAAGTTGGGGTTTTACACTAGATATGCCCTTTAGTCATCCTTTTTTTAATGGAAAGCGAAAGAAATCCATAATTGATTGTTGTATTTTGGAAATTTTAGGGTTCATATATTTTAAATTAGTTTTCACTCGCACTGAACATTACTTGGAGGCTGTTCTCCCTTTGTATAAGCAGATACTTTGATTTGGCTGCTGGCTTATTGTCTCTTTCCCATGTGCGGTCTTTATTTTTAAGGATAAGCAAGACTTGTATTGAAATAGAAAGAGCATATAAGAGAAAAAAGGAGGGAAAGAAGAAACCCAACGGTCACACTCACAGCATGGGAGATTACAAAATGGTCTCCAGTCAGCCATACGAAGAGGTTTTAGGGATTTACAGTACGGTGGCAGTACTCTCTGATAGTGAAAGTCCCCAAAGAAACAAAAAGATAAAAATTTTAAAAAGAAGACTAGAACCTTACTTGCTTCCATATCTATTTTTTCTTTTCTTTTTTACCCAATGCTGGAAGTTCCTACTATCTTTTCCTTTCTAGGGGAGTGGAAATAGTTCTCAGAAACTCATCTTATTATTGGGTAAAGGCATCCTAAAATTACAAAAATAATTGATATACAAATTAATTACTTGATTTAATTTCTTTTCTTTTAATTATAAATGACGATTTTTAAATTTATATGAAGTAATTTATTGATGAATTTAATTCAACTTTATACTATTAATTATTTTATAGAAAAGTATAATTTGATTTTAGATAATAAATTAATGGAAATCTACATCACATGTTATTAAATCCATTCCCACATACTTTTACATAGTTGTCTTACTCTCTGATTTTATATCCCAATTCACGCATGTGAAACGCCCCTTCAAGTCTCTCACAATATTGCTAGAATTACTTGTAACCAAGATGTTCTTTTCATTTGATAATTGAGCTCAATTGCTAACGTGCTTGCTTGCTTTCTGCTCTCACCATGCAGAGCAATAATGAGAAGCTGTTGGAAAATCCATACCTTCAGATGCGTGGTATACTTAAGCTGGCAAATGATATGGGCATTGAGTTGTGATTTACTTCGATTTTCTGGAAGCATTCTGTTCTTGACATGTATAACCATCACATTCGGCGGTGTGCACGAAAAAGTTTTGATACCCATGGTGTTTGATCACTCGCTTTATTTTCCATCTTTGGAGCATATGAAGAAATGCGCCTGACTAAGTGTACATGACAGAGCTCGTCTACTCATATGGGAACTTAATTTAGTTCAAGCTAGGAGAATGACTATCCATTGAGAAAGGCGATAGTGATACAATGGGATGATCTTGTTTATTCATAGTTTTATCTTGCCACTGTACAGTTGGTTCTTGAATTCAGCCATCAACTCTGTGGTTTTTCTTTGCTAAGCACGCACAAAGATGGTGAGCTAATTTGATGACTGGGCCTGCAGATTAGCTATTGTAGAGATCCCTCCCCGTCTATGCCAATTAACTTTTCTTTTCAACCATACGTCAAGGAGAGAGCAACTAAGGCATTCGGGAAAACCGTTTAGATTACTCCACCGATTGATTTGTCTGCCTCATTCTGCCACAAATCATTGGAAATGGAAGTTTTTTGATATTTTCATCAGGTACTACCTATTATCTTTTCAAATTTTAAATACCATCTCCATGCTTCTCTTATGAATGATGTTAATTTTTGTGTTGCAACTTGGAATATACTGTGAGGAACCGATTGCTTTACAGACATTGATTGAATCTGACACTTCTTTTTCAATAGTTCTTGCACTGATACTGTCTTCTTTTTTGTGGAAACAGCTGTATGTTGTGTATAATGTTTTCGGACGACTTGCAAGTGAAACTTGAGAAGATTCATTTCATTTGTACAGAACCACATTACCTCCAACAAGCCTTCTTCTGTTTTTGTTATTCCTGAAGGCAATCCTTTAACCTTGTTTTTATCCTTTTTTTTCCTTTCTAGAATCTTCTTTGTTTTTCCAAGTCTGTAAAGTCAGGTTTAACTGATGGAGAAAATATCATCAAAATGTATCTTCCACATGGGTCACGAGTCTCATTTTTCAGAGCGTTGCAGGTGTCCGATATTTTTAGGACATTTAACTGCCTGCTTGCCTGGTATGGGTTTTTCTGGAAGCTATCTTTGTGATAATCATTATTATTGTTTTAAAATTAATCTTTTTGTGCTCATTTTTTTCACAGCCACAGCTCTTTGTAATCTGAAATGTCCATTTTGTTTTGTTGTATTGATATCTGGCACTTTTGTGTGTGGCTGCTGGAAAATTTTAAACCTGTACTTGTAGTTTCCCTTTTGTTTATGTAGAGAAGAAGATGAATGTTTATATTTTTGTTTTTAGTAGATATTATACTGCTGCTAGTAATTTAGGCTCAATTTGTGTATCAAGAAATGGAAGAATTCAGATGACCATTTTGCTTAAAATCATTTAGTTTTGCCAATTGATTGCATAATTTTGAGGAAGTCTCTTTTTTTCTTTAACAGTCTTCTGTCTAAAGAATAGTCTCTCTCTTTCTCTCTCTAAACATTTCTCTCCAAAAAGTCTCTTCCTCTTGCACACTCTTCTTTCTATGAAAAAAAAAGAAAAGAGAAAAGTCTTTTCCCTCTAACAAGTCTTCTTTATTAGATGTTGGAGAAGGAAATAGACTTTTTTGGGGGAAAGAAGTGTGTTAGAGAGACTTATTTAGAAAGGAGTGTTAGAAAGAGAGAAAGGGAGACTTTCTTTGATCCTTTTTAGAGGGAGAAAGTAGATAGATTTTTTTCCTTTAAAAAAATTGCAATTGACTGTTTCATCAATCAGATTCTTGACCAGGTAATGGTAAAGCCTTTTACAATTCAATTTTTTTGGGGGGTACTTATAACCATCACTTAAATTAATTTAAGGGTGATTTGTGCAGTTCATCCCAAAATTAAAGAATTAAATGAACCAAATGGAATGAAGCAAGTTAGCGTTAAAAAAACAATTAATTTGAATGTAGATTTAGAAATTTAGGAGAAAATATAACAAATTAGAATAATATTATCGTTTTAACTCAATAGTACAAAAATCAATTCATTTCAATGCCCAATGCAAAAGAATCGGGTCTTTTATTTCCAAATATGCGATAAAAGATAGCTTCATACTAAAAACTTCGTATGTAATATGAAATCTACTTATACTATGGGTTTTGTGGCTCAAAGAACTTTGAGAATGTTTGAAAATTTAGTTAGGGTCGGATGATATGTCATCAAGTGATATATTGTTTAATAGTACGAATGGTCAATGGATGTTTTTCTATTATTCCATAAAAAAGGTGAGTTATATAAAACATATATATGTAGACTATTGAACATAAAGAATAAATTTTTCTGAAAATGTATAAAACAAGTGTATAATTTTAATGAACAGAAAATAAAATGGTCTAAACTATTATGTCGTGTGTTATAGACTCTAAATTTTACCTAAACAAAATTAGTTTAGTCTTTGTTGGGTTGATTTTCAGATTCAACTAACCTACTATGACCTCTATTGTGCCATTAAGTATCTATTTACATAGATATCTACTCGTTGGTAAATAAATATATAAAATATTATATCAAGCTTTTTGCAAATAGTTTATAAAAAATCAAGACAACGATTAAAATAACTTTTTAATGCAGCAAAATTGAATTATTAAAAATTCAGAAGAAATACTTCGTAAATACAAAATCTTAAAGACATTTTAGTCAATTAAAGACTATTTTAAACCTTAAAAAAACAATGGATTCATAACTTTATTTTAATGTTTTTTTGGAGGGAGATGTTAAAGAGAAGAACACAAATTAGGAAGTTTGTTATGGGTAAATTCATATTTTTCAGAGATGGAAGTGCTTATATTTTGTTTGTTTCTTCTCGACACTTGATTAATGAAAATAAATAAATAAATAACAAATCAACAAAGCAATTATCGAGTGTAGCCGAGTGTAGGATAAGGAACAATGAGCCCATTTCGTAAAAGCAAAAGCGCTTTCGTATGCACCCGTCTTGGCGCAGTCGATCGGTCCCAATCGGCCAATCTCCGCGCGAAATCATAGTATCTGTTTTCATTTATCTCTCTTCCCTCTCCCCGTTCGATGCCGCCGACGACTTGCTAAGCTTCGTTAAGGTAATCTCGCTCTGTGCTCTCTTTTCTCCTCTCTGTGTTTGATCTTTTGACGGAGCTATCGTTTGATTTCATAGAGGAAGTCATTTTTTGTGTTCGTCCCTTTTTCGGGGTCGCAGTAGGGAATCAAATTTCGTTTAAAGATACTGGAAACCGATGGCTGCACCACCGGCAAGGGCTCGTGCTGATTACGATTACCTTATTAAGCTTTTGCTTATTGGCGATAGCGGTATGTTCCCTACCCTTGGTTTTTTGTTGTTTGAGTTTTGAGTTCTTTTTATGTTTGGGTGTCGAGGAAATGATGGAAATGGAAATGGGAGGTGCTATTAGAGATCTGATGAATGGGTTATGTGTGGTGTGGTGTGGGATTTGTTTGCATCAATGTGATTTCGGGGTTTCTTGTTTTGGTGGGAGTAAACTTATTGCATGTTTTCGGTTTGTGTTTGAACCTTTTGATTTGAAAATGGTCGATTCGTGTCGATCTCTCCCTCCATTTGGGACCCTTTTTTGGCTCAAGTTTGGCATTCTCGACATGTTATGTTTTACATTTCATCTTCTGGTGGAATGCGCCTTGGTTCTGTGTGCAACAACTTCGTATACCTGGTAAAAGGGGCCGTGATCTTTCGACGCCCAACAGAGAGAACAGTTTATTTTTCAGTATAAGGAGGTTGGCTGTTGGGATTACTCTTCGGGAACATTAATTTAAATATTGAGTTTTATGCTTAAATGTCTGTTGGAATCGAGGTGAAATTGCAAGTTAATTGACTGATAGTTTTTTTTGTGGTTACGCATATGCTTAGTATGATGCGTTGTAGGTGTAATATTTGGCCTTTCTGCCTCTTGCTGATTTAAGTGCTTTAATTGTTAGAACTAGTTGGCCTCTAGCAAAAATCAAGTTTATCTTTCATTAAAGAATATCAAGTTTAATTATGTGAATCCCATGGAAATTGTGTGATAGATTTGTGAGCCTACCCATTTCAATTGTTTTGCAGGTGTGGGAAAGAGTTGTCTGCTTCTGCGTTTTTCTGATGGTTCTTTCACAACCAGCTTTATCACCACAATTGGGTTTGTAGCCTGTGTACCCTTGAAGCTTGCATGTTGAAACGTTTTAGTGTTGTATCAATTTGAAACATTCAAAAGGTTTAGTAATGGTCATAGACTCGTAGTTGGGATGGGACTATTAGCTGAAATGAGGTACATTAGTGCCTTGGAACGATTATCAGTTAGCTGGTTTGACATTTTCATGTACTGGTAATCATGTGTATTATATTAATAGATCTGCACAAGAAACTCTATATGTTTTCTAAGTACGTGTAGTTTGGAAGCATCTCTTTAATATCAGATAATATGCATCTTATGCCAGTATTGATTTTAAGATAAGAACCATTGAGCTTGATGGGAAGAGAATCAAATTGCAAATCTGGGATACAGCTGGTCAGGAGCGTTTCCGGACTATCACAACAGGTATGTATCTGATATTTGATATTATTTTTTCTACATATACTAGGACAGATGTCCCCTCTATGAAAGAGGGGCATCTAACTGTATGATCAAAATTTTGTATTATTTGAATGTAGAGAGGAAATCAGGGATAATGTTGACCTTCTTAAATGTAATTGGGGTGTCCCTCCAAAATTTTCTGTAACCATTCAATCTTTCTATTTTAGCCCATTTGAAAATGTTTTGGAATAAAGCTTGAAGGTGAAAGCTAGAAATTTCAAAAAATAGTTCGATTCATTTAGGTATATTAACTTATTTTGATGTTTATTTTGACATCAAACATTTCAATTCTTTCAATTTAGGAATGAAAAGGATTAGTCCTGATAAGTATCAAGTTCCGATTTGAGAATAAGTGCTTCTAATTTTTATCACGTGGTATGGAGAGAGAAGTGGTAGTGAAGTAACTCCCTTCTCCAACTCCCTAAAACCAATTCTATTCCAATGATAGTGAAGTGAAAACTTTATTGTGTCTGTAATTTTGATGATTATAGTTTGAATCTTTGGTGTAATTTTGTTTGTCACCCTGTAGCTTACTATCGTGGAGCCATGGGAATTTTGCTGGTGTATGATGTCACTGACGAGTCATCTTTCAACAGTGAGTTATTTTATTGCCTATTTATGATGAAATTGATTTGCAATTGCTTCGCTCATCTTTTATAAATAATATCAATACTTTGACCTTGATGTTCTCGTGGTTCATTCTGTCTACTATTTCATTCAAGATTTTTCTAACTTGTGAAGTTAGTTTATATAACCATCACTTTTCAGTTTTCATCAAGGTGGTTAAGTGTCACTCTTTAGAGCTTTAATTTAGGGGTGGGTATAAGTTGGTCGGTCTTTTTTCCCTGATGTCAAATTAACCTATGGTTTAAGAAAAATGGGAATTTTGATCCAAAAACTGACCTTTTGAACTAAAATGACCAATCACCAAATGGATCAAAATTGGACTGAACCAATCAAAACTGACCATCTATCATAACCAAACCAACCAACTAATCTTAAAATTATATTTATATATCAAACTGAACTGATTGAGACATGTTGTTCAACTTCAAACCAACCAAGAGACAACTTCTTAGTGATTTTGGATAGCTAAAAGTGATTTTTTTTTTTTTTTAAATCCAAGTTTGGTAACAAATAAAAATCACTTTTAAAATATCGGATTGCTTTAAAAAAATTTTAAAGAAATACCTTAAAGTTACTAAAAGGTAATATTAAAGTGATTGAATGGAGATTGTGTTCAAATTATTATATGTTTATTTGACATTTGTAAAATCACCTTTAAATGTAGTGACCAACAAACTTGTGATTGAATTCACTTCTAGGAAAATGTAACCTAACAAATAAGTGTTTTAATTTAAACCACTTTTGTTGCAAGTGTTTTAAACTAAAATGTATGTCAAACTCACCCTAAAGCGGCTCAATTTGGTTGGATATCTTGGGGTGTTTTTGGTTTTTTGAGTTCAAATCGTACCCCTAATTTTGGACTCCAATCACTTCTACAATTTCCTTATTTTCCATCTATTATGAAGTTTACTCTTTTCTTATTCAGACATTAGGAATTGGATTCGCAATATTGAACAGCATGCATCTGATAATGTGAACAAGATACTGGTAGGAAACAAGGCTGATATGGATGAAAGTAAAAGGGTAAGCATTGCTCTTAACCTGTGTCTTTCTTATTGCTTGGCACCAAAGAATTACTGGTTCAAGAATTGAAAATGCAACTCCACTTTAAAGCTCATACTTAGCCTTCAAATGTAACGAAGTAGGAATTAGTTTTAATATTTCTGAGTTGATGTTACCCTTTGTTTACCTTGTATCTTTCTTTTGTCACAGGCTGTGCCTACTTCTAAAGGTCAAGCTCTTGCTGATGAATATGGAATCAAATTCTTTGAAACCGTAAGTTAGAAATGCTTCAAGATCACATAAAGTTAGAATGTTTGTAGTATTTATTTATTTGTGCTTTTTTCTTGCATTTAACGTATACTGCAGAGTGCAAAGACAAACATGAATGTCGAGGAGGTTTTCTTTTCAATTGCCAGGGACATTAAGCAAAGGCTTGCAGACACTGATTCGAAGGCAGAGGTATTTATTTTGTTGTTTCCAAGATGGCTTTGAATTTTCTTTAGCCTTGTATGAAGAAATTGTTGCACCAAGTAAAACCTTAATGTGGATGAGATCTGTTTGCAATCCAGCCTCAAACAATCAAAATAAACAAGCCAGATGCAGCAGCCGGTGATGGTCAAGCCGCCCAAAAGTCAGCTTGCTGTGGCTCGTAAGATGGTACAAGAAGATCAAACCAATCAAAAGAGCAAAAACGCTCTTCATATCGTGGTGGTGCCTTCTGGGAAGGAAATCAAAGCCTGGTGAGATTATGGTGGCGTGTTCATCTATTCCGGTCGTTGCTTCTGTGAATCATCATCAGTTGTGTGTTGAATGATTTTTTTTTGTTCCTCTATTTTGGCAAAAGACAGTCTGATTTTCCCTTTTTTTCTTATTTTTATATATTGGAGGTTGGGATTTAGGACTCTTCAATTATTTTACATGTGTTGGTGTAGATAGATAATAGGATTATTGAAGCATTTTCTTCCTTTAGGATCAAGGAAGAAAGGATGGTCTCTGCTGCATCGGTTGCCTTTGTAATTGGGATTATAAGACCCTCTTCTTAACGCCCAACTCTAATTGGAATTATTGAATGTTGTTAACTCTTGCAACGATGGTGAAGCCCTGCAATTAATTTAGTTGGCCTGTTGGATTATTGTACTTTCATGATGTGCTTGGTGATTTTTTTCCCTTCGTTTTTGTTCTTTGAGTTCAAACACGTGGGGTTGGAGATTCAAAATCAGTTAAACCATGCTCAAGTTGGTGGTGATGTTTAATAATAGTTGTTTTGTTACATGATGAGATGGGCAAAGGAAATGAAAGGCTAATTTTGTTTGTGTTCAGAATTACTATTGAAAATTAATCAGAAAGCTTAGGCCAATGGGTCTTTCTTCTTTGTTTAGTTTTTCCTTCTAAAATTACTTTTTGAAGTTTTATTCTTTTTTCTGGAATAGATTTTGAAATTTTTGGTTTTTTTAGTGTTCAATTTTTTGCTATGATTTAAAAAAAAGGTATAATAAAAAATATAGGGAAAAAAAAAGTAAGCAAGCAAACATAGATTTAAAAAAAAAAATAGAAGATTAAAAAAAACATTATCAAATATCAAGTTTAAATTTTATTCATTCTATTTTTCGGGTGATTGAATTGCATAATACTTTCAAGTTTACATTGTATTTTGACTTTTAGTAGTCTTAAGATTTTTGTCAAATTACACAACCTAGCCATTGAAAAGTTGCAAGGTTGGTAATTGGCATGTTTTCCTTTTTTAGAACTGGGAGGTTCAAATCTTCATATTCTATATTTGTTCTATTAACAAAAAATTGAGGTAGGTTTACACAAATTAGCGTGGTTGTTACAATTAGATTCAAGAATTTTGGTAAAAAAATAAACTATTGTTTTAAAATTGTAAAATTTTCACTTCAAGCTTTTAATTGTAAACAATAGATTCGTAAACTTGATTGTAAAATTACAACTTTTAATTGTAAACATTAGATCTTTGGACCATTGATGTTTACCCGCGCTCTGATACATAAGCTCATCGTAGACTCATAGTAAGTGTACATATGTCCATTTTTTTCGGGGGACGGGGACCCGCCTTAACGGGGCGGGAAATCCTCCTTTAGGCAGGAAAGTGGGGGGGGAGTGGGAGAAAAAAATTCCCTGCGAGCTAAACAAGGATGGGGACGTGGAATGTATTCCTCGTCCATGTTCCCCGTTCCCCGGCTCCTTTAATTTTTTTATATTTTTTAATATAAATATGTATATATGTGTATAAGTATATATATGTCATTTAAAATTTTATTGTTAATGATTTAGATAATTGGATATATTTGAATTATATAGTTAAACATTTTAATTATATATATGGATTAATTAGATAATTTGATATGTAATATTGTTTTCTTTTTATTATGAGGTTTGAAAATTTTATCTTTAAATAGATAATTTTTAATAGAAAATTAACTATTTAAAATTAGATTTTTGGTGAATAATTAACAATGTAATTGAAAATTAATGGATATTTTCTATAGAAGTTAAGTATTTGAAAATTTATCAAAAGAATTATTTGATTCTTAAAAAAAAAAAAAAACTAAATGAGGAATAATTCTCTGTAGAGAACTTGATCCCCGCGAATTCTCCGCAAGGAATCCCTGCTCCGATCCCCACAAAATTTAATGAAAAATTTTGCAAGGATGGTGATTCAAATGGGGAGTGAGAACAAAGATTCAAATGGGGGGTCGGGACGGGGACCGTCCCCGTCCCCGTGGACATCTCTAGGTAAGTGCGGAGCAAAGTGAACTTTGCTATGATACACAAGCTCATCATAGGTAAGTGCCAAAAGGAGCAATCTGAACCCTATGAGAATTTGACAATCTAGAACAATGGAACACAGGTGAACTTTTTTTCTACTATGACTATGGACACTAACGTCACCATCATTTTAAAGATGATGTAGGATTCATCAACATTAAAAAATTATTTATAAATACAATGATGTAGAATCCCAATGGCTTTGAGGCTCACATTTACGAACTCTCGAAAACATTGTTTTACTAGAATTCTAAAGTACTGACACTATGATAAACTTTTGTACCAAATTATAGCGAGGTGAATGTTAATGGTTATGCTCTTCGAATTAACGTTGGGGTTTTTGTACGAAAAGATCTCATTTTCACGTGTTTTAATGCAATCTGACATGTTATATGAAAATAATGAAATATGATTCATTCTGACGTGACAATGCGTGCAAAATTATTCACGAGGGCAGTATGAGGCCGTTCGATTGGTCATGTTCTCGGATAGGGTAACGCTCTAGCTACTAATTTTCGTTCTCACTGGCCACGTCAGCAAAATTGCTTGGATCTTAAAAGATGCTCGCTCCCAAAGTCTCGCTCTCGCTCATAATCGCGAGGAACGAGAGTGAGATTGAAGAAGAAATGATCAAAAAAAGAAAGAAAAAAAAATAAGTCAGAGAGGAGCGAGAACGAGAATGAGCGAGAGCGAGATTGAAGAAGAAGAGATTGGAAAGAATATAAAATTAAGTTTGAGAAGAGCGAGAACGAGAATGAGTGAGAACGAGATTGAAGAAGAAGAGATTGGAAAGAATATAAAATTAAATCAGAGACAAGCGAGAGCGAGAACGAGTGAGAGTGAGATTGAAGAAGAAAAAATTGAAAAGAATATAAAATTAAGTCAGAGAAGAGCGAAAGCGAGATTGAAGAAGAAAATATTGGAAAGAAAGAAAGAAGATAAAATTAAGTCAGAGATGAGCAAGAACGGAAGCGAGAACGAGACTACAAGAGCGAGAGCGAGAGTATGTTGCCCTCACGATAATTTAGACGAGTTGTGGAGTACAAAAAAGGTCATATGTCATTAATTTCATAATGCTAATCAAATGACATTAAAGCGCGTGAAAAGAAGTCATCCGTACAAATTCTCTATTTTTTACATTTAAAAGTTGGAGATACAGTTTTTGCCAGTTTTTGCAATTTCATAAGTTCAAAGGTCTAATTTTTTAATTAAATATTTGAGGGTTAAATTTTTACAATATCATAAGTTAAGGGTCATTTTTACACTTACAAATTCAAGAGTGCAATTATAGCAACCAAAATATTTTAGAGTAGCTTGTGCAATTTGCACTAAGTACTAAGATATGAACAATTTAGGAACTATAAACAAGTATTTGACTGATACATACCAATTACCATTAAGCTATACTCACTTTGACAACTAAATTACAAAGACTAAAAGTATATTTTTAACCTGCCTTTTCTTAATAATCTCTAATAGAAAAATTATCTCAAAACCAAAAACCAAATGGGCTTAAACCACATATGACAAGGTATGAAACCATAGTGGTTAGTATGTTGTAATTTCGTCAATAAGCAGCAGAAAACATAACCTTATTTTGGTCGACACAGTTGTATTTGCATAAATGTGCAGAAAAAGATCCAAATCATTCCCATAAGCTAGCTGAGTTCAACAACAATGGCTATCAAATCATTCCCATAAGCTAGCTGAGTTTAACAACAATGGCTATCCAAGCTATTCATAAAATTGCTCGGAAGCACTTAGATTATTGAAAGATAAATAGGATACTCAGTCTCTAGACTGGACATTACATGTAGGTTACAATCGTCGCCCTGCAGATTGAAGACGACAAAGTATCATGGGTTTTTTTCGAACAAATTAAATAGTAAGATCAGTATATGATAATAGATAAGCCAGTCAGCATTATCTGAATCTTTATGATCTGGAAATTACTGGCACAGGTGAGGAATGACTTGAAAACATACACTGACATAACTTATTGCCTCACATTCCATCTCCTGGAGATACATCTTATGGTTGCGAAGAAGAGAACTTCATATCCACGCCCGTGTTTGGATTTTCCGTAAAGAAATATCAGATAACTCCATACGAGAATGCTGTCCCAATAGAACGCGTTGCATTTTATTTCAAGGCAATGATATGTTGGTTTGATCATCATGGCTGCTGCAGCAGTTCAATAGATCTAAAGTTATTGACAAAATGATCAAACCAACAGATAAGCAAGTTACTTTAAGAAGCTAATATAGGAGTAGCAATGCCTTGAAAAGGAGTTAACTGACATAACAAGTTCTACTTTGCACATTTTGATGATATTGTGACCAGTTTGAACATAATTTATCAGTGTTCACACACGAAATTGGTTGCACGGTATTTTACATTGTGTACAAAGTGCTCAAGCTCTAATCTGGATTTTTATTCTTATTTCCAGTCAAAAAGCCAGTAAATTTTATCAACCACAACATTGAATACCAACCTTCAGGGAGTTCCCCTTTTCTAGTTGCTTCTGTTCAACTTGTCCAGTAAGAATTTTACTCCCTCTCGCAACGATGCTTTCCTGTCCTCTTGGTAGTTCCATAGCTCCGATATTATATACCTTCCACTGGGATTGTATTCATTTATCTCCCTTAAAGCTGCTGTCACAGCCTTGTACACTTCCTCACCCCACTCATTTTTCAGATCTTGCAGTTTCTCATCATCATCATTCAAAACTTCAATTTCCTAAAACATCAGAATGACTAATAGTTAAACATAAATATCTAAAGGGCCTTCAGGTAAGGAAAACTTACGTAGCTCAAGAATGCCTTGAAAAGAATAAAGAAATCTAACATAATTGGTGATTTTCTTCTACACAAGTATTGAATCGTCCCAGTGAGCCAAAAATCAAAATACAAATTCAAGAATGTTTATGAACACATAGATGTACTATTTGGGAAGCTAGCATGAGAAAACTTTAAAACATATATTACAATGATAAACATTCTACAATCATGTGGTTTAATATTAATGGAGGGAGGAGGCATTGCAGTTATATTAGAAACGTTTCCCAGTATACAGAGGTAATAACATTCAGAGATTACAGTATGTCTCGTATTAATTATTCACATCATTTAAATTTCTTTTTTTTTTCTAATTTAAACTTTTAGAGAACCAGAACAAGAAACAATTTATTAATAGGACAAGAAACCTGAAATGATTAAACATAATCTCATTTCTTAAATAAAAAAAATGCAAGGAACAGAAAATAGTTGGCAAGTAGCCAGTGCATTTATATTTCTATTTCTACAACAAGAGACATACACAACAGGTTCTTCTTCTCCTCATTTTTTTTTTGTTGCCACTGGGAGATTGGGGATCCTCTAATTAATGCAAATGCAATATTGGAAAGTGGAAACTAATAAAAATATCCTTAATTTGTAAGAGAAAAAAATCCAAGATGCCTAGGTATGGCCTATCTAACCGTATTTCACTACATTTGATTCTAAATAAATATGCAACGTCAGGTCACCCCAAAAACATGCCAACATTTCTTATTTGCAAGAAGCTAAACTGATCAAAGGAGCTAGCAAAAGAATCACCTTTCCTTCTGCATTATCCTTTCCTTCTTCCTTAATTACTTTGAAAGGATGCCAATCTGGGTCCTTGAGATATTCTGCCCACAATGAGCACAACTCTGAAGCTCTCTCATCTGCTTCATCCTCGTTATATTTTTTCTTCACTGCTTCAAGGAATGGTTTTGTATCTAGTTCACCCATTCTCTTAACACGCAAGTGGGAACGACCAGGCAAATCTTTAAAAGCCTAAGAAATGAGAGAATTAAACTGTATTAGGAGTTTGAAGTTTTAAACTAGAAGAAAATCTTGAATTTAAGAACAGGAAAAAAGTTTTCATTATGCTACACGAATATAAAATTCATACTAATTTTAGTTGACAAAATATGTCAACTCCAAGAGATGCATTGACAAAATGAATCAATTGGCATACAACTTCCCTCATAAACCAAGCCTTTAAATTCATATGTGATATATATCAGACCTTCCATGGGATGACAAACACAGCCTCCATACATGCTGACTATACGGTAATTTCAAGTTTTCCTGCCTGTTGTAACTCATAACCCCTTTTACAAATAGTTCACAAAGAACATCTGTGGGTATATTTTATCTCGTACACCTGACTTAGAAAGTACTTTGCAGTAAGAAAATATTCTTACATTAACTATCTCTTTACGGGCCTCTTGAAGCTCGTCGTTACTCTTACGCTGCTTTACTATCAATGTTTGGTTAAGGTCATCGAGAGCTTCAAGTTCTCCTTCCTTTTCACTCAAATTTTTTAGTATTGTCTCTGCCTTCTGGAGGACTTCCACATCCTCATCATCTCCCATGTGCTTCATAACATTCAACGTCCCACGTAGACGCTCAATTTCCAATTCTAGTGCTTGCTTGGCATCCAGTTGTTTTTCCAGTCGGATTATTCTATTATGGAGGTCCTCCTTTTGTTTCTGAATCATTAGAAATCACAAATAAGTGACTCCCTGCTCTCTGAGTTTCGATAAGGAAATATTCTGATGATTAACAAAGCACATGTACAAACAAACCTTCTGATCGTCTGCCAGCTTCATAAAATCTTCATCAGCCTTCTGTTGCTCTAATTCAGCCAATTGAAGAGAACTATTTCTCACCTCATACTGAAAGGAAAAAAACTAATATAAGTCAAATGGTAAAGAGCCTCTTTTCATGCCCCAACTCTGGAAGCATATAATTCAGCCAATTGTGTGTGTAGATGTGCAGGGGCGGATAAACATTTAAAAAATTATATTAACAAATTAATAAATTGAAGAACACAGAGAATTGAATAAAAAAATGAGCAACTAGTTTAACTAGTTCATGTAATGATGAAGTAAAAAAAAAAAAAAAAAAAAAAAGATAAATGTACGATATATTTCTTATATTTACTTTTGGTTAAAACTTAAAAATCATAATTTTATAATTTAAAATTCACGAAAATTGCTGAAATTATAAAATAAATAAATAAAAATCATAATTTTATAATTTAAAATTCACCAAACAGATTTTTGGGGGCCATGGGCTCATGGTTTTGTTACGTTTAGAGTTGAGGCGTGTAGTATGAGTTTGGATTGTATAGAGAAATAAGTTACAAGAACCTAAGTTTATGTTGTTTGTGTCTGATTTATGAGTTTGTGATTTGTGAGAGTAAGCATGCAGAACAAGAGATGGACATTAGATGCCTGAAAGCATATGACCCAAGAGATTTAATTAGCAAACTTGTGGCCTAGAATAAGTAAACCTACCTACCCAATTTCACAACAGACAACTCCAAGCTATACAATTCCAACTCATGAGCCAAATGCCTTTTAAAAGTAGAAGTGGTCAAGAAAGAAGTAAGGAGCAAGGAAAAAACCCAGAAGAAACATTTCCTCGATTGCTAAGTTATAGATGCAAGCGAATCTCCAAATGCTAAGACTATAGTGTGCAACAAAGATCATGCCTTGCAACATTGTTCACTCTAGTGTGATTGAAAACAATGCTTAAAAATAAACGTGCAAACAATAAAGGAAAAAGGAGACAGGTATTGATTTTTAAAAATGCTGTTTTGAAAACCAAAGTTCAGGTGAAGTAGAATGATTGTTCATATGCGGTGACTCCTAAAATGTGTCTGAGATTAATGACTATTTCAAGTTTTCACATTTGCAATTGTCATAACTACCGGCAAAGACAGGTGAAAGATGACACTCATTTTTCCCTTCGCCTCTGCAAATCGTGAACCCAAGAATAGTTGTCGGGAGAATCGACCATAAAAGAATGTACCTTCCTTTTTTGTAATTTCTGCATCTCTTATTTCCTGTGAAAGAAAAAAAAGTGTACCTTCTCAATTTCTTCAGCCAGATACTTGCTCTCATTTTCATTTTGTGCTTCACGCTTCTCCAGTTCTCTTCCTCTTAACTCAAACTCCTTTTTCTGAGATTCCAGTTGCGACTTTAGTTTTTCATGATCACTGAAGATCTTCTTAAGGTGATCCCTGGCACCCAGTTGGATTTTTTTTATCTCTGTAGATGTGACAAACGTTACATGAATTCAATGATACAACTTGGAATCTCCATGAAAGAAAAAGTAATATGCAATAACATGCAACAGATTTCCTGGTTTTAAAATGCAAGAAAGAAAAATTTTAAGCTCTATACAAGAAACCTTCGTTATAAGCTTGAAGTAATTTATCTCTCTCCCCCATTAAATTGTTAAGGGTGGTGGCGGTTTCACTACATCTTTCCTCCATCTCTCTCAAATGTTTGTTCTTGAGCTCGATGATACTTGTAAGATTGGACACAAGTCTATCTTGCTTCCGTGCTTCCTCCTGAATAATTTCAGATATGGTCTTAAGGTCTCCAATCTTACGTAAATGTTCCCCAATTATATTACTTGAGTTGTAATCATCAGCACGAGCAACCCAAGCATAAAGCCCAAGTTTCTCAGTACCATTAGCCAGCCACTCCTTTTTCCCATGATGATCTGCCTCATAAGCCCTCTCAAAAGAGATAGCATTATGCAAACCAGGCCAATCTTTATTAAATTCCACAATAGCACAACCTGAGTGACCCCGATAATTCCACAAAGGAGTAACTCTTGTGGGATTAAATCCTCTTTCTTTCAACTCATCCCTAAACTTTGATCCACTTTCTCCCACATATCGCCCATCATCTGTGCGCCTAGTTGGAATGTTTACCACAATTCCTCTCCAGGGCCACACAAACTTTTCATCATGATCGCAATCCATAACAGGATCATTCGTGCTTGCAGGTTTTGATGGACCAACAGCATCAGCTAGATCTTTTTCCAAATATTTCACTAAAGCTAGATGATTAGCTTTCTCTTTGGCACTCCGTTTATTTGAAGGGCTGTTGCCTACCCCAGAAGCATGCTGCAGGAGATCCTTATATAAGAAATCTCTCTTTCTTTTTCTCGTGCAGTAGGGGCAAGTAAATGTCTCATGCGAGAGTTTCACAATGCGTTTTCCAGTTTTCAGTTCTTGATAGGACTTGCTTTCCCGCTCATTCAATTCAGATTCACTCATATCAGTGTCCACGTCAGAATCATCCGATGAGGAACTTCCCATAAAACTTAATGAAGAGCACCTAGACCAAAAAAAAAAAAAAAAAAAAAAGACGACTCAAGTTAGATTTATAATTATATGTATTTTTTGGTGACACTTGAATCTATATAATCAAAGACAGTAGATCAATTGATGCTTCACAGATTATAGGTTGAAAGTGTCCAGCAGAGAGAGAGAGAGCAGTTTTAACTCCTGGCTCACATCACTAAAGTAAACATTGAGGTTTAAACATGTTAAATAAACAGAACACACCTTCAAATTATACTTATCATAAGGTAAAGAAAATTTCTCTACTGAGCTTTTGCCACAACAACCACAAACCCCTAACCCCAGGAAAGCCATCCTAAAACCCACGATCAATTTCAAGAACATAAGTAAAGAAATCTAACAAACTGCTGCTCAAAAATCCGGAGCTCCACAACTAAATCTACATTTCCACATGAAAGGAGGAAAAGAAAAACCAGTGATGACAACTAAACCTGAACAGTAGAGACAGATCAGTCAAAAAAAACAAGAAGGATTGAATTCCAATCAAAATGTCAAACATCAGAATATGCAAGAATCTCAAAACCTCAGCTCAAAGGAGAAATGCAATGTAATTGTATTCATGCTACAGAACCAAAACCATGCATGAAATGGGTCGGGTAAATCTGAACTAACCCACCCCAATTGAAACGGAAACATCCCCAAAATCCAAAAAAGGGGAAAAGGAAAGGAAACCTTCACGAAGCATAAACACAACATAGATCACCTGACAAGAATCGCCGAATCCAAAGGCGTCTGATGCAGATATACAAGCAAGTGGAGCTTCTCAGAGCTGAAAAGAAGGGGGAATTGAATTCGCGAATTGAGAGAGAATCGAAGACTTGGGGTTGGAGTGAGACTGAGTCTGGTCTCGACACTGGAAAAGTGAGTCACAGGGGAAATGCGACAAAGTCGAATTGGGGCCTGCGAGGGGTCCGCAACTGGGTACGCTCGCTAGCTAAGGCTGAGACCAAAAGATAATGAAAATCGTACGCGCATGTGAGCGCGTTTATGGAATCATTAGAGGCTCACGCACTCCAAAAGCGTCAATCTCCATGGCTGAAGCTTGTGACCTCTGACCAACAAATTTAATATTTTAGCTTATTGACTTCTGAGCCTTCCGAAGTGGCGAGCCACTGTTAGGATTTAGTCCTACGCCTGCATAACAATATTATGAAATTATTTTTTAAGCTTTGCACACAATTTAATCACTTCATTTAATTCAATGGTTAAAAGTATTTAGTCTTAGCTCAATTAGTTAACACATTATATATATTCGATTCCTCTACAATGTTTAACTAAAAAAGTAGTACTTATTTCAAAAAAAAAAAAAAAAGTAGTACTAACAAAAGTGAACTTAGTTCAGCGGTAATTGACATATAACTTCGATCAAGAGTTTAAAGGTTTGAATCTCCACTCTAAATGTTGTTGAACTAAAAAAAAAAATAGTACTACTTACTATGATAGGTCGTAGATTCAAATCACCTATTTTTTAATATTAAAAAATATAATTTCCATAATTAAGTATCTAGTTAAAAGTGTATTACTTTTCATATATTCGATATTTCTCACAATAAATACAAATAAGAAAAATATTTGTATATATATACCATATAAATATAATCAATAGCTCAATTAGTAAAAAAAAAAGTTGTCTTGAAAATAAGATGTTGGCATGGCATTTCAACTATGGCATTGTTGAACTAGAAAAAATATAGTTAAAAGGTATTATTCTCTTCTAGATGAATACAAATAAAATAAACAAATATATACTTACGAGAGAAACAACTGTCATCTTATTAGTTACTTGTCATGGTTAAAAACTTACATAAAATGTTATTTTTGTAAAAATATGTAAGTGTGGGTGTATTTGAAAATTTGTTATTGGATTACTTGATTGAATAAAAATAATTCATCTCACTTGAATCACTATAAAAATAGTATTTTATAGGTTTAAGTCTCGTTTTGGTCTACGTACTTTTAATTTTTGTCTATTTTTGTCATTGTAATTTCAAGATCTCTATTTTTGCGAGCTGTAATATTTATAGAGGGTAACCTAGGGTTTGGGGTCGCTCCCCACATCCTATTTATGCCTTCGTCGTAGATCTCACAAATCAATTAATATAATGCAGACCATAAATGTCACAATATTCTCAAATGAGATCTTCACAATCTTCATAATTATGATGATCTTTGGGTTCACCTCGTCTTTTTTGGGCCTAGGTCATTCTCAAGTTGGCCCACTCGGCTTAGCCCAATGGGAGGCAACCCGTTTAGGTTCGAATCGTCTCAAGGGGAGCGAGCTCAATCAGCCCAAAGGGGGTTAGCCCATATAGGCTCGGCATTACCAAAATGGCCATCCTCAAGGGCATGCCCTGTCTTGGTTTGAGTCTTTTCTGTTGGGTCACATCACAACTCATATGAACTTCGATTATTCTTGATCTTTCCACTTGTTTATAATTGACTCGGGTGCGGTAATTTCACCCATAACACTACTCCCACTATTGAGTTGAGGTTTTAGATTTAGCCATCGGCTAGGCCCAAGGTGAGTGAACCTATATGGGTTCATCTTCGTTCACCCTAGGAATGGCCATCGCGAAAGGGCTTGACCTGACCTTAGTTAGGGTATTTCCTTTCAAGCCGCATTGCAACTTCTTTGTGAACTTCGACTTCGATAAATCTTGATTTTTCCACTTAGTTTTTTTAATCGACTTGGATGTAGTAATTTAAGTCAAAACAATCAAAATTATTGTTTTTTCTAGAGTTCAAACACAAAAACAAAATATCATTATGGGCATAGTTCATTTTTTTTTTTTTTTAGTTTCAACAACATTTGGAGGTGAGAAGATTTAAACTTATGACCTCTTAGTCAATGATACATTCAATTACCACTGAACTATATTTACTTTTACATAGTTTAACTAGCTAATACATTATATATTTACTCTAAATGTGAGATGTTAAAATCACCACTTCTATTTTATTAAACTAAAATTTAAAAAAAAAAAACACCAAAATTGAACAAATTTAAAAATTTAGCAGTCAAAATGAAATTTAAATCAAACTTATAAAATTATAAGAAAATCACAAAAACTCAACCTTCTATATTAAGTACAAAACTAAGCACATAAAATTATGCTTGCATGTTTTTTTTTCAATATAATTATGCTTACATGTTTTTTTTTTCAATATAATTATGCTTACATATTTTACAGATTCGTTCCTTCAAAACTTTTTTTTTTTTTGAGAAACGTTCCCTTACAGTTCCATCTTTGTTGAATAAAACGTACGGAATTTTAGTATAAAAAGTAAATATAGATTTTTGGACCCTTTGCTTTTTTGCTTTTTTTTTTTTTTTTTTGTTTGTTAAGTTCTGTGGGCCCTTTGCTTTGCAATAATTTAATTTACTTTAAAAAAAAAAAATTTACTTTTAGTTATAGGTATGGAAAACAAACATAATGAAGTAAAATAGATTTTAAATTTGTCAATCTCAACCCAACTTATTTTTTAAAAAAAAAGTCTATTACCTTCCTTAAAAATGAAAGTTTCATCATCTTCTACATTTGTGGAACTAAAAAATGATAAGTTTATACATAATAATGACAAATTCTCCATCTATATGAAAATTTAGAGGAAAGTCTTTTTTTTTAGTTCAACAACATTTGGGATAGGAGATTCGAACCTCTTGACTTTTTGATCAATGATACATGTCAATTACCACTGAGCTAAGCTCAATTTTCCATTTAAAGGAAAGCCTAGTTAGAAATAAAACTGCAAAAATTAGCTCTAAGTGGATGACATTATATTATTTTGTGAAGAAGTGATATTAACCAATATTAAGTGGAAATAGAATTATACCCTATACATAATTATATAAATGAAATTCTCAAAGTGGCAAACAAAAAGCAGTGAGCCTAATAGACATGGTTATTTGGGATTTTAGATGAATCCCCACGTGTGAAGCAAAAGGTGGTGAGTTATAATTATCTCAACAATGTAATCTTAATTATGAAGCTTTATTTGACAGATAATGGTCTCTAATAAAAAGGAATTTTAAGAGTAAATTTAAGTGGATCTTTGTGTTGAGGTTGAGGGGAGGTGTGCTCTACAAATGGGTTGATCAATTAACCCATATTTGTTTTTTTAATTTTAATTTTAAATTTTATGAATTCATAGGAGTGAGGTTTGAACTTTTGACTCTTTGGTCGAGTATATTATGTCTTAACCAATTGAACTACATTTATGTTGGTCATAAAAAATAAGGACTATGCTTACACTAGTCATCAAATATACAAGTAAGGATAACATTTATGTTTGTATGGTTTTTTTTTTTCATTAAAGCTCAAAAGCAAAACTATATGGGTTCCTCCCAAAATGGCCCTTATAGCATTATAATTGTGGGTTTGGAGATTCATTGACCTGTAAAAATGGTTAACGTTGTCTTAACCAACAATCTTTAGCATTTTAGCTATGTTCAAGGTGTCATCTCACACATTCATTTCTTTAAAAAATAAAAATCTAATGCATCCATGATCCATTTGTTAGCTAATATATATAATTTTGCATAATTTATTTATAATTCATCTAATTGATTATCAATCACGTGTCAGCTTTCCATCAATCAACATTAACATTCATAACTAAAGATAGCCAACTTGCATATGTTAACTAATTAAGACATATACCATTGACCAATAGGTTAGAGGTTCGAATTTCCCACATTCACATGTTGTTGGACTAAAAACAAAAAACAAAAGATAAACACAATTTAAAACCCAAATATAATTCAAAGGTTAAATACATGCTTTAGTTCATAGTATATGAGTTTTTTTTTTCTTTTAAATTTAGTTCTTAATGTTAAAAAATTTTCAGTTTAGTCGTATACATCTTAACATTTTAAAATTATAACACATTTGATGACCAATGTTAGAATTGATTGATGGATGAACTTGACATAGAAATTTGTTCACAAAACATTAAACACAATTTTTCAATCCGTCCTTAAAATTTCAAAGGGATTAGTAGAAATTTTGACTTATAGTCTCGTATGTGACATAATTTCTATTTTAAATTTATGTTAGCTCATAGAGTATCATGCCATATAAACTTAACACTGACTAATTTTAAAATTCACCAACTGAAAATAGTATAATTAAAAAATATTATCAACTCATAAAACATTTAAAAATTTTAAATTAAATTAAAAATTTGTAAACAATAAAAACTAAATTAATATCGCTAACATGAATCTAGTTTAATTGATTAAGATAGGTATCTAAACAGTCAGAGGCTTGTTGAATTAAAAAAAAAAAAAAAACTAAATTAACAACACGCCCAAAGACTAGCCTAATTTCAAATATTACGTAAAATTAAAAGTGAAGAAAATTATTGTAAAAAAACATGAAGACGAATCAAATAATTTTAATAAAATTTCTATTAAAAAAAAAAAATGGATCAGCTGGCCTCCGTCAAACTCTCCCCTTCGGCATGCCGCGCAGTCTCTCCACAAAAACACAGGGCAATGGAGCGGCAATAGAATTCGTTCTTCAATTCATCCAAACTGACCGGAATTAACTGCCATCGCCGGCCAAAATCTCAGTCGAGCTTCGTGATCTTGAACCAGTTTCCTTTCGCAAATTTCACAATTCAGACGCTGAAATTCGAATCTAGAAATGTTCACTCAATTTGGATCAACCTCCGACACGCTGAGTAAGGCTTCGACCATGGTGTTTCGGATCGGCACAGACGCCCACCTCTACGACGATCCCGAGGATGTCAACATCGCTCCCTTACTCGACAGCAAGTTCGACTCCGAGAAATGCGAGGCACTCAAGCGCTTACTCGCTCTCATTGCTCAGGGTTTTGATGTTTCCAACTTCTTCCCTCAGGTTATGTTTCATACAACGCTAATTATTTTTTTCTCTCTTTAATTGTTAACTGTATTCACTCTCAATTGTTTGAAATTCGACGTCAGTTTATTCATTGAGCTTTGGAGGTCTCACTGGTTATGTGTTCTGAATACTTTTAGTTGAAATGGAACTTCAGGTTGTCAAGAATGTTGCATCGCAGACGTTGGAGGTGAAGAAGCTGGTTTACTTGTACCTGTTGCATTATGCTGAAAAGTATGGTACATTCTGCATTTTAGTTTCTGAATCATAATTATCTTTCATTGTTATGTCATCTAGAGTAATGGTTGTGTTGTGGTCGATCGTGGCTTATAATGCCACAATCTTAACATCTTAATATGGGCTAAGTTCGGTCGTCATGAACTGCTCTTGAATTGTGATTTGTTGTCCATTGGTGAATGTTTGCAATTTATGTTACATTTACGGTAGGTTATGTTTTGCACTTTAGGCGTCCAAATGAAGCGTTGCTGTCTATCAATTGTTTCCAGAAGGATTTGGGGGATACGAATCCCCTTGTGAGGGCATGGGCATTGCGGACCATGGCAGGAATTCGTCTACATGCCATTGCACCTCTTGCTCTTGTGGCAGTGAGGAAATGTGCTAGGGACCCGTCTGTGTATGTCAGAAAATGTGCAGCCAATGCTCTTCCAAAGCTTCATGATTTGCGCCTTGAAGAAAATGCCTCCGATATTAAAGAGGTTTGCTTGATTGTTGGCTTGACAAGTAAACATGCCGTTATTAGATCATGAATGTTTATTGGAAGGTCAAATAGATGGGGAAGTGTATATTATGTTTAGCTTGTTGGCTGATTCTTTGCTCGCTCAACTCATATATTCAGTATTCCTACTCCCTAGAAGGTTACTACATTTGCTGTGTGCTACTGCACTTTAATTAAGTTTGGATTTTTTTTTTTTGTTTTTTTGTTTTTTTTGCAGATTGTACTGATACTGTTAAGTGATTCCTCCCCTGGTGTCATTGGTGCTGCCGCTGCTGCATTTGCTTCTATCTGTCCAAATGATCTGACTTTGATTGGAAGAAATTATCGAAGGTTATGTGAGGTCTTACCTGATGTTGAGGAATGGGGTCAAATAATCTTGATTGGAGTTCTTTTGCGCTATGTTGTGGCAAGTATTGGGCTTGTTAGAGAATCCATTATGCATTCTCTGCATATTGTAGAGGATTCAAGTTTGGAAAAGAATGGCTTTGCAAACAATCTTACATCAGCCAAAGAAGATAGTGAGATGAATGAATTTTATGATACGGTGTTAACGAATATGATATCCAGATGTTATACTGAAGGGCCAGATGAATATTTATCACGATTAAGTTATTCGAACGAAGTTTTTCCTAAATTGGATGATGGACATTTTGTGTCTAGTAAGGAGAATGATGATATCAGGATCTTATTGCAGTGTACGTCACCTTTGTTATGGAGCAACAATAGTGCAGTGGTTCTTGCTGCTGCTGGCGTACACTGGATTATGGCTCCAAGGGAAAACATAAAAAGAATTGTTAAACCATTAGTGTTTCTACTCAGATCGTGTGATGCTGCAAAATATGTGGTATTTTGCTTATTTTATGAAATTATTTATCATATCTTATATTTCATTTGGGGGCAACACATTATAAAAGGCTTCCTTTCCTAATTAGGTTCATATTAATATATCCACTAAGAGAAGCTTGGACAATCCTTCAATAAGTAAGATATATATGTTATGTTTTGTGGTTTAGAATCATGATTTGCATTTGGAATTATTATAAAGTTAAAAAGTTTAAATAAATGGTACCTCCAAAGTCTGAGTGTGCAAGCATACAGATGTTTCATTGTCTAAATCTAAGTTAGGGAGAAAGTTGAAATTTTGTGATGATGGTTCCAGGGGAAGTCATTTTCATTTCAATTGGCCATGCTGAAAGGGATTTGGAAAGGAAATAGTAATAGTGAGTGGATGCATATAAGTTTAAGTGATTGCTTTCGCGTATTCTAGCACAAAACACATATCCATTAAAATTTGATAGTGGGCTCTCATTGAGGTTTCAAGCTCAATTCACTCCATGATTATAGATTTTTTTGAACTTTTCACACAACTAAGAGGTGAAGGGCTGTTTATTGAGATTTATGTTTATGAGTCTTTCGTAAGAACTTTGAACTTTTCACACTTCAAAACTAAGAGTTGAAGTATTGTCCAGATGTATAACTTGAATATATAGAGTTCTGGAAAAATCACCAAGTGAAAATATCAAATTATGATACAATATATATATACGGTTCAATTAACCAATGCCATTTTTTCAAATCCAATTTTGTTCTTGTGTGTGTTCTTTAATTGCATTTTTATCATCCAGTAGTTTTCTGTTTTCAGATCATAAGAAATTTCAATTGACCTCCACAGGTTCTCTGCAATATTCAAGTGTTTGCTAAGGCAATGCCTTCTCTCTTTGCTCCACACTATGAAGACTTCTTCATCTGCTCTTCAGATTCATATCAAGTAAAAGCATTGAAGCTTGAGATACTTTCATCCATTGCTACCGAATCATCTATTTTCTCAATTTTTAATGAGTTTCAGGTAATATTTCTGTACAACACACCCCCCCCCCCCCAAAACTATTTTCTTTTGTTTTTGGTATGTGGGGGTTGTAAAATTAGTTTACTTTCCAAAATGGATTTAGGCTGCACCATTTTTTTAAGATGTACTTCAAAATCGTTTCAAAATTATTCAACCAATGATTAGATCGAATGTTTGTTTTGTCTTGTGGGGCTTTTTAGTTTGTTATCGAGGAAAGTGATAGGTATTGGATAGTATTATTTATGTATAAAAGAGCAAAAAGGGTGAACCATACAAGTCTACCAGCCAATTTGAGAGATACCCCCGCACTGTCCCCCTCCCTACTACATAAAAGGAATGCACACTACTAACTCTCAGTCCCTTAGTTTTTCATTTTACCTCTCCTAGAGTACATATTTACAATAGGAGGCCTAACGGAATTTCTTTATTGTTGTATTCTTAGGCTGCAAGCAGTTTGCGTTCAACGTAGAGGGGTTCTCTTGTCTATTGCTGTCTATTGTTAGATACTTGTAGCTTGTAACTTTTCAAATATTGATGAAAAGTTATTGTTTCTTGTCCAAAGAAAAAAAAGAAAGAAAAAGAAAGAATAAAAAAAAAAAAAAGATAAAAAACAAAAGAAAAAAAAAGGACAGACAAGAAATCAAAAGGCTCTCCAATTGTTTGTAGATATATAATAAAAATTCTAACAACCTCATGAAAAGTACACCATCTAGAAGGAAGATATCATCAACTATGGACTTGAAAATGTGATTCCTTGGGCATATTTACAAGTATATCTCTATTCTAGGATCTACGTGTGGAAATGTTTTGGTTAATCTCTCTCTTTGTGAAGTACTTTGAGATGAAAAATAACCAAAAAATGTTTAGATTTTCTTATGGGAGCTCATACTGATGATAAAAATGATTGAGACACATGACTTCCATACATATGACATATGTTAGGCACTGAGGCTTGGCAAGCAATGGTATGGTTGGTAAGGTAGCGTAGTAAATTGGAAATATCTAGATAGTTGGGTGGTTAGCCACACCTTTGTAGCTGAGAGAGTTGGGCTTCATCATCAACGAACCTAATGAACTTTAGTTGACTATATTGCATACTACTTTCTTTGGTTGCATTAGACTCTAAGTCTTAGATGCTTACTTACCTTTTCTTCTTGTTTCTAGGATTATATTAGAAACCCAAACAGAAGATTTGCAGCTGATACGGTTGCTGCAATTGGCTTATGTGCAGGGAGGCTCCCAAAAATAGCCAACATGTGTTTGGATGGGCTATTGTCTTTAATAAGAGAGGGTATGTGATTTGTGCTTGTGAAGCATTCGTTTAACGTTCTTTTTTCCATTCCAACTCGAAAATTAAAAATTGCAGAAACATTGGCTTGTGACAATGGAACCATGGATGAAGAGGCAGCTGTACTGATTCAGGCAATCACATCCATCAAGTTTATTATAAAGGAAGATCCAGCCAGCCACGAGAAGGCATTATTATCTACCTCTTTTCACCTATAGCCTTTACACATTCCTGTCTATAGTTTAATCTTAGTAGCTATCCCATCTACTATGAACTTAAATTGTTGAGCTTATGCATGATTTTATTTTTATATAAAGGTTTTCATTTCTATCGTTTCTTCATAATAGCAATATCTATGATAGTGACATGCTGATATTTCTATTTTATTTTTCTTTTTGGTTATACGTGTTACTTTGTTGTATTGCTTCCTTGTACCAGTCTATTGGTTATCATCATATGTTTGGCTGGTTCTTCATTTTGTTGCGGTTTATAATCTGATGGTCATTCTAGATATATGATTGAATATTTAATTCATCTTTGCAAGAGTAATGGCTTGAATAAACTTTTTCAATGTGTCTTTCCGCGTGGATGAGTTTTAAAATGTTGTTGATTGCTTAAGGCATTTAGACGGGCTTCTACTTTTCTCATTTGTCCGAAAAATATTATTGATTAACTTATTATTATAATTTAGCCCCAAAATTTTGTGGTTCAAGTTAAATTCAATCACATCCTTGGCTACGCAAGTGTTTACTCTTTTAGGCTACAAATATCACTTTGCCGTTCCACCCACATATATGATTGAATATATCATTTGAATATTATATGATTGAATATATCATTCATCTTTGCATGAGTGTTGGGTTGGAAAATTTATTCAATTTGCATGTGGATGAGCTTAAAATCCTTCTCAAACGAATTTCATTGATAAATGAAATGAAAGGAGTTTTTAAATACTCCCATCGGCAAGAGGTGAACTACAAAAGGGCTTTCCAATTGGAAATCAAAGAAGAAAGACTATAATCAGTAAAAGGGTGTTTATGTTTACACCAATACAAAGCATGAAATAAAATCAAATCCAAGAACCTATCAAATGTAGAGAAAGCCTCTCTGAAAATTCTTCCATTCCTTTTCGCACCAAAGATACCAAAAGAAGACTCTATTCATAGCCAACCATAAAGTTTTTTTCACACCATGGAAAGGATGGCCGACAAACACTGAATCCAGAAAATAGAAAATGTTGTTTGGCAAAACCAAAGACCAGCCAAAAGCATCTAGCATGAAAACCCGATATTGAGAGGCAAAAGAACAGTGACCAAAAAGATGGCAAGGATGCTTGAGCTAGAAAGACACATCACACCACAAGAAGGAAAGAGAGTGAAATGAGGCATTCTCCTTTGTAATTGATCAGTCGCAATGCAGATTTAACTTCCAAAGTCTTTGCTTATTGTTTAAAGCATGTAGATGCGCTTCAACTTTTCTCAGCATCTATTTCCTATCTCTCAACTGTTTGGTTCAGTCGCAATGCATATTTACCTTCCTTAAAAATGCACAATATATTATTTAAAATCTGGTTTTCAAGAATTTCTTTACACTTTTTACAGGTTATTATTCAGTTGATTCGTGGTTTGGATTCAGTCAAGGTTCCTGCATCCCGTTCCATGATTATTTGGATGGTAGGGGAGTATAGCACTTTGGGGGATATTATTCCAAGGATGTTGGTTGTCGTGGCTAAGTATCTTGCAAGGTCGTTTATTTCAGAATCATTGGAAACGAAGCTTCAGATACTGAATACAATGGTTAAGGTATTTTGAGAAATTGCATTTGGCAATTGCGGATCTTTGGCTTCCATTATTTTATTTCTGAGTTTACAGATCTTTTAATTAGCCACTCTTAACATTTTGAGTTCATTTAATTCAAGGTTTGTGTGAGAATAAGATGTATGAAAATGTTAGATAAATATTTTTGGTCTACTGATAATTAATCCGTCGTAATTAATTAATTCTATTTACTCAATATCCTTTTTTAATTCATTCTGCGTTTCTGTAGGTCTTATTGCGAGCAAAGAGGGAAGATATGCTAACATTTAAAGTAATTTTAGGCTATATACTCGAAGTGGGAAAATGTGATTTGAATTATGACCTTCGTGACCGAGCTGCCTTTATTCAGAAGCTCCTGTCATCCCATTTGGATATTGAAGTTCCTGAAGAGAGTCTATCTAAACCTAGAGATCAGTCAAGGGAACTTGCAGAGCACATTTTTGGAGGACAGCTAAAAGCAATACAACCTGAACCTATCAATTACCGATTTTATCTTCCAGGATCTCTTTCACAAATAGTTTTTCATGCAGCTCCTGGTTATGAACCTCTTCCAAAACCATGCACCTTGAGTGAAGCTGTAAGTACATCAGGAGATGGAGCAGCTGAGAGTGATTCATATGAGACAGATAATACAGAGTCATCATCTGGATCCTTGGATGAGGATAGTGCTTCTGATTATAATTCTCAGCATTCTTCCAGTGGTTCTAGTGGCAGGGATGAAAGTTATGGGGAAAATCATCAACAAGAAAATGATGGTGTTGATCCTTTGATCGAACTTTCTGATCATGGCAATTCTCATAAAATTCAGAATGGAGCTTCTCCCTCTGGTTCTACAGAGTTGGATGAATTGATGTCAAAGAATGCTCTAGAATCATGGTTGAATGAACAGCCAAATTTAGCAAGTCTAAGTACCTCAGAGAAGGGTGAAGTACGAAGATCCTCTGCTAGAATATCTATAGGTGATCTTGGAAAACATGTGACACGTAAAAGCTATAAACTACTGGATCCTGCCAAAGGAAATGGCTTGAAGGTGGAATACTCATTTTCATTGCAGATTTCAAGCATATCTCCTTGTCATGTTTGTATAGAAGCATCCTTCAAAAACTGTTCTACTGAGCCCATGACTGAAATTATGTTGTCCCATGAGGAATCTGACAAAGTTGTAGATTCAAAAGACGAAGTTGTGGTCGGAACTGAGAGGTGAGATTTAGTTGAGCATGTTTTTTGTCATATCATCAAATAATACTTTGAAGTCAGATATCATTTTCAACTACGGGCTGCTTCTAGTAAGCATGGATGATCTAGACATATATTAAGGTGTACATGAGTGCCTTACTGGACCCTATGCCCAAGTAGTAGTGAGGCACTCAACAACTAGGCATACGATTTTAATTCACTCATATGATTTTAATTCACCCATTCCTCTACGACCCTTCAATTCTTTTTGCTTTTTATTTAGTGGCTAACTTCTTTTAAATTTGTTAATTCTGCAGCTCCTCTACATCTAATAACACTGTAACGACACCAGTTTCCATGGAAAACATTACATCTTTGGGACCTGATCAGACAATCAATAGAATTCTTGAGGTTCAATTCAATCATCACCTCTTGCCTATGAAGTTAAATTTGTACTGTAATGGCAGGAAGCACCCTGTTAAGCTGCACCCTGACATTGGATATTTTGTGAGGCCACTCCCTATGGACATTGAAGCCTTCACAGCTAAGGAATCTCAGCTACCGGGAATGTTCGAATACATGAGGAGGTTAGTAGATCCCAACCGCGTTTCATTTCAATATAAGCAACAGAAATAAACTGAATCAACTCATGTGTTTTTTGTCCCATTGATACAATCTAATCAGAATCACAGTTTTTTCTTTACCCTCATTTCACTAATATACGATATTTAATTTTTATTTATATTTTAAGTTTGTGCATGCATAGATGAGCACCATCTTTTTGCTGGATTTGCTGGATCTATCTTTCCCCTTCTTGGCATAGTTTTTCTTGGTTTAAATTACAAGTTTAGTCTATGAACTTTCAAGTTTGTGTCTATTTAGTTCTTGAACTTTAAAAAGTGTCTAATAGGTCTCTAAACTTTCAATTTTATATCTAACAAGTTTCTGAACTTTAAAAGGTCGTTGACATATTTGAAATTTTTAAAAATTAACTAATCTATAAGTTATAAAATTGAATTTCATGTTTAATGGGACCATAAAATTTCAATTTTGTGGCTGTAAGTCTGAATTTTAAAAAATGTCAAATAGGTCAAAGACATATTAGACACAAAATTATAAATTTAAGAACTTATTAGACATAAAATTGAAAGTTTAAGGACCTAAGACCTATTAGACACTTTTAAAGTTTAGGAATCAAATAGACATAAACTTGAAACATTAAGGATTAAACTTGTAATTTAACTCTTTTTGTTCCCATAAACCCCCTACAAAAGGCCCTTTTATTTCTTAAGTTCTTGCAGTATATTTGTATATTTTTATGTTCTACGACACGATTATATCCCTGTGTTCTTTAACTTCATACAACATTGAACCCCCCACCCCAAAGAAGTATTTGTACTCCCGATTGTGGACAAAAGAACTTGAAGGTGGTCTTTTTTTTTTTTTTTAATCGAGAACGAAAACTGCCCCCATCGCAATTTAATTCAACAAATGAAAGTTATCAAGAATGATTAGACTGATTTAGATGAGAACGAAAACTGCCCCATCTTTGCTGTTCTAACTCGGCTGCATTGTGTTCTTCAGATGCACATTCACTGACCACCTTGGGAAGCTTAACGATGAAAAGAATGACAGTCCAATAGAAGAAGATAAATTTCTTCTCATCTGCAAGAGCTTGGCATTGAAGATGCTCGGCAATGCAAACCTTTTTCTCGTATCCATGGAACTGCCAGTGGCTAACTTTCTCGATGACGCAACTGGTCTGTGCCTACGGTTCAGTTCGGAGATTCTGAGCAACTCGATCCCGTGCTTGGTTACGCTGACTGTTGAAGGAAAATGCTTAGAACCTCTACATGTAACTGTGAAAGTAAACTGTGAAGAAACTGTATTTGGGTTGAATTTGTTGAACAGGGTAGTGAACTTCTTAGGCAACCCCTCTGTTCCCAATCAGTAAACGGTCACTGTTCAGTTATTGGTTAGTCAAATTTTGTTGTGCATGTTTCATGTTTCAATTCATTGGGAAGCAGACGGGAAAAGTGTCGATGTCGTTTTTTAGAAAGAAAAATCTTGCCTGTCATTTGTATCATGTCTTTATTGATTTGTAAATTTATATATATATATATTTTGAGAATTTTATTACGATAAGTGGGTTCATATAGAAATAATATAATAAATTCTTTCCTTGTGAGGAATGGAAAAAACATTCGGATATCACTTGCCGGATAAATTATTTGACGGTTCTAAAATATGTGGTTATTGGCTAATGATTTTATAGCGCTGGATACATGAGTGAAATTAACATTGTATAGCAGGAGGCAGATGGATTTTGCAATTGTATCAAGCGATTATTAGAGAATTGCCACAAAGATAATTAAATCCATACTTATTTTGGGGAATTTTTTTCCTCTCTATTTGAATGAGTTAATCTTGATATTAAAATCTCAATTTTATTAAATTGAACTCTAAAATTGACATAAGGGTAAAGTTAATAAGGAATTGGATTCTTGTTATTTTAATATATTTATTAAAACTAATATAAATAAAATTAAAAATACTTCTCATCACCATTAAAATAAATCACCATAGAAATACAAATTTTCAAAAATTATTTTTTAAAAAACAAACTTGTTGTTGCCAAAATCCGGACAGAGAAACTCACTTTGCCTTCACATGACAACGACGGTGAATTTGTAGTTCAGGGGAAGAGCGTGACATGAAAAAGCTAGGTACCAGTGTGATACTTATCACATGCGATGCTTAAGTTAGCTGTGAGGCTTTTTTAGAGAGTGTACAAGAGTTATGGAGAATGATTGAACTTACTCTGTTTTTGAGCCATAATGACATATTTGAGTTTCATATTCCTTTTCAGATAAAGATTTAAATAGATTTTTCTCATTTTATCTAGGAATAGGATTTCAAAAGGTTAATCTTATATTGCAAGATTGCCTTGTAATTCGGATTTATCTTTTTGGTTCATTTTCACCCATAACAATACTATTTTATGAAAATTGAAAAAAGGTATGTTTTATTCAAATTCGTTTGACCATTTAAAATTAAAGTTAAATTACAAATTTAGTCCATGTAATTTGGAGAAGTTAGAATTTAGTATCTATGATTTTAAAAATTAGAATTTTCCTTACTATTGGATAAAATCTCATAAATAGGGACCAAATTTGTAATTTAACTCAAAATTATTTTGAAATAACCATAGGAAAAAAGAAAAAAGGAAGAAGAAAAAAATCTGGACCTTGTCGTCCGGCCGTCCCGTTAAAATTCGAATCATATAGTTCGACATGTCGTCAAATCATACGTGAATCAAGAGAGAGGGAAACCCTAGCACTTGAATTTAGAGAACGAAATTTTCCTATTTAAGCTCAATTTCGCCGCTTCCTCAAACTCGTCCCCTCCATTTCCAAGCACCAAAATTCACAGAAACAAAAATGCTCTCAATCTTCGTCTCTTCTTCCCCATACGTAATAGCCATTTCTTCGAATTGCTTGCCCTAATCGGCCAAGATTTGAGTTCACTTCTCTCTTTTTTTTCTTAGGCGTGGGCTATGATTAGAAAGAGAGAGGCTCGAGTGGGATTCGAATTGAAAACCCTGTTCGATTTTTCCGAGAAAAGCGATCGATGGAGGAGAAGATTGATTCAAGGTGCCGCCGTCTTCTAAGGACGGCTTTGGTATCTTCTGAACTTTCTTCTTTCTTCGTTCGCTTCCATTTCTTGCGATTTTCTGGATTAGGGTTTTCTCTCACAGTGACGGGTTCTTTAAAATTTCTATACACTTGATATGAGCCCTAAGCGTTATCTGTTTGTCACATTTCTGTTTGATGCTTTAGATTTATTGGCATTCGTTGTGTTTTATGTGGGGAAACGAACTTTTCTTAGTGGGTTTTCTCATAGAACAATGGATGCTATAGAGAAAGTCTGATCGCTCTCTCTCTCTTGATTTTCTCGGGAAAGTAAAATTTTCCGGGAAAGAGAAGGGGTTTGGGCGATCAGGCAGCGGCCAGACAACCGTAGGGATGGTGTCCACAGATGATGGGTTTCATTTATCCCATTTTGTCTACTGATTCCATCTCATATTTCTCTCCTTCCTTTCTTTCCTTCGATTTTTTTTTTAAAAATTCCTTAAAGTAAAAAGTAATTTGGTGGCTGAACTTTCAAAATGCCTATTCCAGAAGGATCAAATTGGTTATATTTTTATTAAAAAAAAGTTCAGCGATTAAAATAGGCATTTAGAAAGTTTAAGAATGAAAATGAATGAAATCGAAATATCTAGAGATTAAAATGATACATATTAGAAAGATCTGAATAGACCATTAGAAAGTTGAAATACTGCAATTGTGGAACTTTTCTTTACTATAAATTAAAGAAATTCGTAGGGTTTTTTCGTTGATGTGTGGAGGTTAAGAATTTTCGATCAAGGATTAAACTTCTTTCAACATAGTATCTCATCGGCGTTTTTAACAAATTGTATGGGCATTTTTAGTGGGGATTAGAACGTATGGTTTGTGTATGGACATTTCCTAGTTTATCCACAAAAATAGTAATGAAAACTTTTGACCACCAATTGATTAGTTTTTCATCAAGATGAAGAATGTTAATGGTGAAACACATCAGTTGGGAAATGTATAAACCACAAGAGAACCGTACAGTCGATTTGGTGTTGGGAAAAGAATTGAACCAATGTTCAATATGTAGATCTTAGAATAAGTATCAAACAAGAAAGAGAGGCGAGGGATTTATATACACCTCTGTTCTTTTGTTTTTTTTAAAAAAAAATTATTTTCATAAATACTGAATCCAACCAAATATTTTTGGTTTTGTGATGTTGATGTAGAGTAGGGTTGTGCAAAAATCAAATCAAATTGGCAAATCAAATCGAGTGGAGCTAAACAATTGGATAAATTGAATAGAACCGAAAGTTTGATTAACTTAAAAATAGTTAGCCCCTCTTAACCCAAGCCTAGTATGTATAGCTCCAGTACAAAGTTTCCAACACAAGAAAATTCATTTTTCTCGATTTGGTTGGTTCTTTTTTTTTTTTTTACAATATTCAGTATTTTCAAATAGAACTGGTTGGAATCATCGATTTGGTTTGTAGCCAAAACCAAAGAAAATTCATTTTTCTCGATTTATAGCTTTTCATAATTGAGGGGTTTGGTTTAGTTTGACGGTCTTACTGAATAATTTTTCTTTTTTCTTTTTGTGATCTCTATTTCTTCTTCTCTCCCTCATGAGTCATGAGATGCCTATGCATTTTGAGTTTCAGTTTGGGATTTTTTACATTAACAATTTTTTCCTCCAAAATTTTGTAACTTGTTTTAAAAATGATGAGCGAGGATATTTGAAAGGGCTATTGTACTAAAAAATATATATATGTGTGTGTGCAACAATCAGGACGACACTAAAAAAAGTTGCAATTTTTGTTTTTATTTTTTTATTTGAGATTGAAGAAAGGATTGGAAAAAGTTTACCCTCAAAATAAGAATACAATATTCGTGGACAATGTTTCTCAATTTTTATTTTTAAAAAATATAATAATTAAAGGCAGACGTTTGTCAAAAATTGATACATGAGTGTGAAGTGGAGTTAAAAGTTTTTGTTTCCTTTCTTTTTTCCTTACTGAGAACAAGTGCAGTTAAAGTTGAAAGATATGATATTATTTTACAAATGCACGAAATTAAAGTGAGAAGAGAATAATGATTTGGCAGAGGAGGTGCTTTTAGCAAAGTATAGTGTGGTGATAATGAAATGAAAATAAAGTGGGATTGTCAACATGAGCATAGTTTAGTGATAATTGATATGTATTGCAAAAACTTAAAAAAATAATAATCAAAATGACATTTCACCACAATGCCATACATTAGGGTTTGTTTTTTCCTCAAACCAAGAAATAATTATTTTTTCACTAAAAGGCCAAATAAAATAATATAAATTTAATTTCAAATCCATTTCTTATTTTAAATTGAGTAAACAAATTATCTCTAAATAAGAAATGTAATTAAGCAAACTAAAATTTTACATTGAGTTTTGATACAATGCTTTGAGGAGAGTCAATATATTGAAAATGTTGCAAAACTTAAAACTCTCTATATGTCAAAAACTTGCTAACAAAACCTGTGTCTAACTATGAAATGGAACCATCAAAGAGGTTGAAAGGTAATATTGAAGAGATTCTCCCATTTTAGAAGTTGTCTAAAGTTCTCTGCGTTTAAAATGGTTTGTATGCACTCTTAAGAAGTACTTATGTGTTTAAAATGGTTTGTATGCACTCTTAAGAAGCACTTATGTAAGAGAATTAAACATAACATCTGATCAAAATTTAAAGAAAACTCAATTATGACATAGGATAATAGCTTACATTAGCGAGAAAAGCTTAGAAGATCTCTTCAAACAAGGACTTCTAGGCAAACACAAACCAAAGGAGTTATCATTTCGTAAACATTATGTTTTAGGCAAGGCGTCGCTTGGAAAAGTAAGATTGCATCCACTGTTGTGACCCTCGAAAGTAACGACACATAGAGATACAAGGTATTTTCTTACCCTTAATAGATGAATTCTCCAAAAACCTGTAGGTGTATATGCTTAAATCTAAAGATGAGTTCTTTGAAAAGTTTGTTGAATGGAAGACACTAATTGAAACCAAACGACAAAAAAATTAAAATATTGAGAACTGACAATGAGCTAGAATACTAGAATGATAAGTTCAATAACCTATATCAATCATAGGGGTGTAAGAAATCAAATCGGAATCATATTGTAAAATGTTTTTACATGAAAATCTCTAAACCTGTTAAGACCTGAATTTAACTCAACATTTCAAACTCTCATCGGTTGAATCCCCTACAACATTAGGCAAAATTGAAAATATGAAGATGATTCTATACACAAATCTAATTGGTTGCCTAATGTATGGAATGATTTTCTGCATGCTAGATTTAACACTCTTTATGAGTGTGATAAGCATATGTATGAGCAAATCCTAAAACGACTCATTGGGAAGCTTCTAAGTGGGTCCTTAAATATGTAAAAAGTGATTGTAAATAAAGGATTTAACTACAACAAGAATCTGATTTTATGGATAGACTGAATAAGTGTTCCTTAATGGAGTATGTTCTCACGTTACTTGGAAATGTGATTAGTTGAAAATCTACATTACAATCAATGGTGGCACTCTCATCCATTGAAGCCGAGTACATAGCTCTTTCTTAAAGGACTAATTTCAGAGATGTACTTGGCCCATGAAGAATTTCCATGACAGTCAAAAATGTCTTTAGCCCTTCAAAGATCTCAATATTTTCTAGTAGAACAAAGCACATAAATGTGTGCTATAATTATTATGCATAGATGCAATTCAAGATGGTAAACTAAGCCTAGCCAAAATGAATATGTCCCATAACCCATCTTATATGATGACAAAAGTACTTACTGGAGATAGTTACGTACATGTGTGAATAACTTAAACTTGGGATGTGTGCCGCCCGACACTGTCCAAGGAAAATCCATTCCAAGCAAGATGTCCAAGACACTCGTCTTGTAGGCGCTTGCCCTCACCATGACACACACATGTGCCATTGGGTAGCTCACTTAGGCCATGAGGCCCAGGGGTGGTGGAGAGCCAACACCATGCCTCCCCCTAAGGTAGACAATTGAGATTTCTAGGCTTGCATTGTTTCCATAAACCATCTCTTGTCCTCCTCACTGGAAAAAAGACATAATTCAACACCATTTTTTAACAAGTTATGCAGGAAACACATTGCCCAAATCAGATAGTCTTGTATGTAGCCAGAATCCTAACCCCCGCGCCGACCAAGAACCGCGAACGCCACGCAGCCACCCTTGCCGGAGCTGAGATGCTCGTTCTACCGCGAACCACCACTAGCGCCGGCTTCCTCTGAGTGCAGTCACTGCTCGCCTTGCTGCAACTCCGCTCGTCCGCTCTGTAATTTCTTTAATTCTTCTCTCTGCCCGTTTCTTTTATGTATATGAACCATTACCATCAATAAGTTGGTATCTACTTTGACACCAATTCTAGGCATCACATCAAGGAGTTCTTCTGCCTTTCTAGCTGCACTACACTCTCATCAGTAACACAAGAGGATTTCAATTGAACTTTCTTACCTGGGTGGTTCTCAACATCTTCAGGCTTAACTTTCTGAGCACAAATACATCCAGCACTCCCAGTGCTCACAACTTTAACATGCTCGGGTTGAACGTGACACCACATTTTTTTTCTTACTCTTCAAAGAGACTAAATTACCACCCACAAATACACAATATCCTAAAGTTGATCTTCTATCTTCCTTAGACCCTGCCAAATCAGCAGCACGATGGCCATGCGATCAGTCGAGTTATCATGAATCATCAGAGCAACAGGCAGAGCCCCTCTGGTTCTGAGCCACAACAAATTCAAGCCATTTCTAGTAATTGGCAATGTAACCAAACTCCGCGTTTAATTTCAGTTGGGGACCCCAATGAACTTGGATTTCTATGATTCGACGCAACCACTTTTCCAGCTCAAAAAGGAGGAAGGTCGAGGAGAGTGACCGATGCAGACAAACCCCAAGGTCATCCCCGATAGACAATTTGAAAGGTACACCTTTACGACCCTCCTTCTTGAGAAAATCTTGATGGAAATTCGCCATTTGAATTTGGTGAAGTTCCCTAATAAGATGAGGACTGAATCGTACGTATCGACTTGAATTGAAACGATCTGATTCAAAAATCAAATAAAAAAATATCGTAAGTTGTAGCGTTGCCGATGTGTTAGCAAAAGAAGGACTTCGTTGAGCTAGTCAGAGAGAAGGGAATCGCCCCCTAAGCTAGAACACAAGTAATAAGGGAATGCAACCCTTACATTCATCACAATGGGGGAATCGCCCCTTAAGCTAACACACAACTCGGAGAAGGAAAGTAACCCTCACCCTACTCGAATGTATGCCCTTCTCAACAATAGACTCACGAGTCTGTTATCACCTGATTCACTACTGCCATATTCTGTTTTGTATTTCTTAGTTGCAAATTCGATAACGACCAAAATAATTATTCAAAATAAGCTTTAAATTTCATAAACCCAAAGTGAGTTTTAAACCTAAAAACTTCAATGAAGTAGGCACACCAAATAAATGACAAATTGCACCAAAAAACATAAGAAACCAAACAACGAAGCAGGATTTCTTGTAATTGTTAAAAAGATCATTCAATTCAAATGTGTTTCTTGAAGCCACTGCTGCAATTGAAAATTATAGATGTGCTTGCGATGGGGGGTGTTGGTAGGCATGATGCACGCACAAGGATTGCGAGTTGGGGGCTCAACGTATGTGCAAGGGTGCTAGTTGGTGGGCTTAGCGCGCATGAACAGGGGGCTGGTGCGTGCATGGCCAAAAACCTTTATGAGGTTGCGACACTCCCCCCCGCGCGCGCATGCCTTACCAGCCTCCGTGGGCATGCGCACTCAGCCTACCACGCGCACACTTGACCAGCTCCCAGCGCGCGCCCAGTTCCACAACCCACCAGTTGTGGGCATGATGCAGGCACAAGGATTGCGAGTTGGGGGCTCAGCGCAAGGGTGCTGGTTGGTAGGCTTAGTGAACAGGGGGCTGGTGGGGCGGGCTAATTTAAGTAATGTTAAATGTCAAATCATAAATTGAACATCTAGTTATGTCTCACAATACGTTCCTCCAAAAATCGCATCGGAGAAGAAGAGAAAATGCATGATGTTGACTAAGTTGACTCATATATTCACTTGATCAAAGTCAGTTAACCATTTGTTATTACTCATGTGGTTAAGTTTATTAAGAGCTATTGTTTTTGTTAGCAAATTAATGAGATGGATAGGGTTAATTATATTAATCTCCTTGATCAAACCATGCGCTTTGTTACTAAATATGTTACAAATAAACAACAAGCAAAGAAACAAAAGCAAGAAATCGACACACAAATTTACGTGGTTTACTAACGGTGTGTTAGCTACATCTACGGGCAGAGAGAAATCGTATTATTATCTACGGACATAGAGGAGCAACAAAATATAGAATATAGAGATATCTTTGCAGATAAGAGTTAGAAGGTTTATATATAATCTCTCCAGCAAGACCCTCATGCTTGGTCATTCGGAGCACTAAATAACATATTCAAGGCATTTCTACAAAATAATTAACTAGGTTCATTCGGTTAACCTTCTTGTTGATTAGAACATGTACATTGTTATTCAATAACAAGCATAGTTGACGTAATAATACACACAAGCTGTTATCTCTTCTATGCCAAGACAAAAACCTTCCCAAGCTACCTTATGTTTTACTATTACTACACCTTACCATTTAAGTTTCATAGTTTGCTTGAAAATGGAAGGCAAGTTCTTTTTTCTAAAGATGGATAGTTCTTCATACAGACATAAGTTCCATTTCTTTTGTAGTCCATCATCAATCAAACAAAGGTCGATCAAATGGAAAAAATATCTTAGGACTAAAAATTAACGTTAAACTCTATAGTTTTCCAATTAAAAAAAGAACTTGGGCACTATAATCAGTGTATAAAACATACATATTTATAATAATAAGCAAGCTGCGGGCTATACTAATTAGCAGCCACTTTCAGCCATTTCTCATTACAACAAAATAAAAAACAAAAAAAACACCTCCATTCCTTCCCCTTCTTTCAAAACAAAACCCTTTTTACCTTTTTTTTTTTTCTTCCTTCCCATCCATAATAACAAGAACAACATCCATTCACACACTCCCATCTCCCAAATCAAAAAGTTGCCATTCCCACTACCATTAAATCCCAAAACTCCGCTCACTTTTCTCTCATTTTCTCGCCCCTCTAAGAAAACCCTTTTCCCCCATATTTGAAGGAAAAAAGAAACAAAAAGGTAACTAGAAAATTTTAGAGAAAGAAAAAGAGCGGGAAGGTTTGAAAATTTTTACTTTAGACCCTGAAATTCTTGCCGGTGAAAGTCTGGCCAAATTGCCAGTTGGAGGGGACGATGTTCCAGGAAGTGGTGGTGCGACGGTCACTGGCTGTGATCCTGAACGACAGTGACTGACCAACCAAAATGGCGTTTGATTGCCAGTTTTGACCCCAGTTTCTGCTCAGGCTCATCCACTCTGTTTTGCTGCCTTTCACGCTCGCCTTAATTATGTCACCTGCGCCTGCTACGTTTGTGATCAGTACCAAGTTGAAGTATCGGAAGCCGTTGATTGTGAACCTGATTCCTCCCTGTTTCCGGCATGGCACCCTGTGGAGTTCATCAACATGTACAAAATTTCGTCATACTTGTACATTACAGGTTAACCTCAAAGATTTTGTTTGGATTCTAAATGATTCGGTTTAAAACATTTGTTCATCTAAACATTGACTCATCAAATACATGAATGATATATGTGAGAGCGAGCCCATTTCAAATTTGTATTATTGAACAATAATGGATTCTTTTAACAGACGTATGCATGGACTTTAGCTATAGTATGTTAAAAATTCATGTGGTCACAATTGAAAAACAAATTGATAATAACTTCAGATTGAGAGATCAATGGCAGATTGATCAACATTGTAAAAACTGAAGGGGATGGGGTTTGATCTGAAGACAAAATGGGTGAAGAAAATTTAATGTGGATGGGTCAAAACCCGAACCCGTTTCAGATCGATGGCAGAGATTCGGGTTGATTGTGGGGCCATAAAGGACTGTCATGGAGAGGAATGGGTAAGATGAAGTCATGAAACAGAGATGGACAACTAGATCTAGATTCCATGGATAAAGTAATACTGTGTACCCGGTTTTCCAATTTCACTGTAAAGTACCAAAAAAGCAGTACGGTGATAATCAGACGGTCGAGATTACTCCAGTTCATTCACAGATCTCGATTTCTCACACGGTTTGGCAAATTTCTCGCACGTCATCTAGTATAACAAAACGACGCCCTTGTTTACTGAGAAAAGAAAGAAGAGTTTTCTTTTTATTACCTGCGATAAGAGACTGGAACGATTCCGGCTCTGTACTCGGCGATCTTGAGGAACATAGGCATGGCGAGGTCGAAATGAGGACGGGGAGGGTTGCACCAGCCGCCATTGTCGCTCGGAAGAGCGTAGTTAGGAGGACAAAAGTTTGTGGCGGTGATGAAAATTGACGGACTGCCGGAATGGCACCACTGCGGATCGTTAGCGCACTTGAGCTCGAAGCAAGCTCCGCAGCTTAAACCGTTGTTGAACAGAGCAGTGCTCAACGCCGCGGTGTTCACGCCGTAGCCTTGGCTGTACAAGTTTCCGTAACCGCAAGCACCACCTGAATCAATCAAACGCACAATTCTCTCTCAAATCAATTCAGCCGATCGTCCATAACAAGGTTTTCCAGAGAGAGAGTTCGAATGCAAACAGAACATTCGAATCGAATACACACAATCCTCTCACAATCAATTCAAATGATCGTTCACAACTAGGTTTATCAGAGAAATTCCGATTGACAAAAGTAAGCACAACATCCGAGTCAAACACACACAATTCTCTCTCGATAAATTCAAATGATTATTCACAACTAGGTTTCTCAGAGAAAGTCCAATTCAAAAAAGCAAACGCAACATTTGAATCAAACACACACAATTCTCTCAATCAATTCAGACGATCATTCACAGAATCACAACTAGCTAGGTTTCTCAGAAAAAGTTCAATTGAGGAAAAAAAAAAGCTGACGAGAACGAAAGATTTTCCTTCGAATCGGAAATGAGAATCAACGATACAATGCGGCTAAACAAAGACTAAAAAGCATGAACAAAGACCATACCCATGGTTCCGGAGGCATCACTGCCGCCATAAAAAGTAGCATGAGCGCCCTGCCACTGGCCGCCGGAGTAAACTCCAGGGATCCTAGCGTCGACGGCGAGCACCGAGAGGACAATGGCGAGAAGAGAAATCGAAATGGCAGCCATTGTTAGGGTTAAGAGAACTGGAAGTGAAGCGAAGAATTTGAATGTGAATGTGAAGATTGGGAAGGGTGGGAGGTTGGTATTTATGGAGGGAAACAGAGCAAAAAGAAGAGAGAGAAAGAGAGGAGAGAGAAAGTGAAACGTCAAAAAGTTGATTTGGAGGGGACGAAATAATCACCCTTGATTAATGGTGTTTGGTCTCGGCTTGGCGCTGAGATTACTCTCTACAATTAATTTAATTCACTCAGATTTTTTTCTAATTCTAATTAGGCGCCGTCAGGATTTTTTTTTTTTTTTTGAATTGTATTATTGAGATTTATTCTGTTATTAACATTTCAAAATTCACCCAATCAAACAAAATCTCAGAAATTAATATAATATAATAGGATTACTTTCTACAATTTCTTTTTTTAAAAACTTGGCTTATTTGTCGATTTTATCCTTTCATAATTCTAAATTTGGAAATACTTTGTCTGAAAAATATGAATGCATAAATAATAATATTGATATTAAATTATAAACTTAGTTTACAATATGTGGGTATAGGAAAATTAAAAAATTTGACCAATTAGTCCATAAATATATGCCTAAACCAGCTGAGCTATGCTCAAATTGACATTGATATTACATAATACATACTCATTAGACTATTTTTTGCTAAGTTGAGGCAGTCTAATAAATGGTTAGATGGACTAGCTATGTGAGCATATCTATTACGTATTTACTCCATGAAGTTAGCGTAGTAACGTAAACACAAGAGAAAAGCTTACCTACTGCCTGGGCAGCATGTAGCTATGGTGCAGCCCACTTGGGCATCATTGATTTTTTTTTCTTTTTTAAAAAAAAAAAAAAACAAAAAACTTTTTTAAATCTTGTGGTGCTCAAGTGGGCTGTACCACTACTACCTGCTGAACAGGCAACAAGTAAGCATTTCTCTAAACACAATTAGATAGAATGTTGGCATAAGTATAACTCAACTATTCAAGACATTACTCATCTCCCCGAAAGTTGAATATTCAAATCTTCTCACCTTTTATTGAACTTTAAAAAGAAAATATTTATATAGACTAGTGTGGGTAAACCCTAATATGACATGTTGAGGGGAAGAAAAAGATAGCATATTGTGTCAATATATTTTTTTTCTTTCCGTTGTGTCTATATCTGTGTGTTTTTAGTATATATTAGTGTCTATATCAAAAATTTTAAATTATGTGATGGTATTTTAAAGCGATAGCCTATAGAATTTGTCAATTACATTATTATAAATTTGTTTGAGACATTATGTAACTCGAAACATTTATAATTATACAAAATATAATTTGATATTATAAATGAGTCCGATCCTTGAAGTTTCACTATGGTCGACTAATATTTGAATGGTCGACTTCTTTTTAAAGGATAAGTGGAAAAAAGATTTAAATGTTATTTGAGATATTATACCCATAGATGCTTTGTAATAGACCCATGACCAAAAGACCAATTAAGTTCGACTATAAATTAATCTTTATATTTTGAGTATTATATTTATTCTCTTTCTAATTTATTTTTAAAAAAACTCAATTACATCTCCAAATTTTAGATTATACTCATTTGTTTTTTTGCTTTAGGTTTCTTTTTTGAGTTAAATTGATAAGGCATAGAAATTTAAATCTCTAACCTTTAAAAGACCTTATGTAAACACCGTTGACAAAATATATTTTCTTTTAAGATATAACAGTTCAAACAACGGGTATATGATTTAAGCTTGTAATCATTAAGAGGCATTATTGATATCTTAATCAGTTGAGTCATATTTAAGTTAATATCATTAATAAAATGTTGACATCTCATGTTTATTAGTCTGTCCATTAATCTATCACATCATATCAATCCAATCATAATTCATCAAATGATTATGTCACCTCAACATTTCGTTAAAGGTTTAGCGAGACAAACTAAATAGAAGCATAATCTAAATTTTAATAATTTAATTAAAATTTCCTTAAAGTTGAATAACTATATAGAGAAAATATTCCAAGTATAAATTTATAATATAAAAAGTTTAGGTTTTTTTTTTAAACTTAGTGGTTGAGGATATATATGCTTAGGTTGACAATATAAAGTTTATGTTAATATACCATTTCGATAACTAAATTTAGTCATTATATTTTCAATAAATCATAAAAATACCCCTGACAATTAATTTTAGATTGATCTCCATCAAACTTGCCTCTTCATTCAAGAAAGAGCACAATGTCAAAATGTTTTTTAAATTTCTAGACAAAAGGTTTATAAAGATTTTTTTTAGAAGTTAACCTAAAACAAATGATGATAACTAGTTTTAAGATTGATTGAAAATATTTAGACTAAATTTAGAAATTTAAAAGTAAAAAGAGGCCAAAATAAAATAGGTTTCAAAGCATAACTCAATCGATATTCTAACTTTTACTCTATTTTAGGTCTCATATGATAACTATTTGATTTGTTATTTTTATTTTTAATTTTTGAGATTTATTTTTGTTTTCCTATAATTTTGTTGCCCTGTTTTTCACATTTCTTAAAGAAACATATGAATTCTTAGTTAAATTCCAAAAAACAAAAATAAATTTTTAAAAACATTTTTTTTTTAGTTTTTGAAAACATTAGTTGAAAATAGATAACAAAACAAAAAGACTCATAGTTAAAAGTAGTTTGGCTTAATTTTCAAAAACCAAAAACTAAAAATAAGTGTTTATCAAGCGAGACCTTAATTATTCAAAAGAAACAATATGGAAAAAGAAAAAAAGATATTTAATTTAAGAAATAAAAATATATATAATATAAATTTGGAAAACTCTTCCTTCAAATAAATTATTGAATGAGATCACTATAATGTGACTACCTCATAATAACATTGGATGTGGATCTAATAATGCTCATGCTCCCTAAATAAATTTGAGGTACTTCTCTCTCTCAATCTAACGGTGAAAAACTGTCAGCCACATTGTGGCAGCTTCAACGAATAATTTTTCCTTTTTTTGAGAATGGAGTACTCTTATTCTATCGAGAAGGGCCAATAATGCATTTGAAATGACTTTTGTCATTTTTATTTACGAATCGACATCAATACCCCCGGGATCTGTTCAACTTCTGTGAGAAACATATGGAGTTTTGGAGAAAAGGGGAGGGGCAAAAGTGGAATGAAAGTGGGTCACAACTCATAATAAAACGGTGTAGATATGAAACCGGTTTTGCTTGATTCACAAGTCCCGTTATTCTCCATTTGGCATCCAATGGGAGAGAAATAATCCCCTGCTGCACAACAATCATGGGATGTGGTTTTCTCGTAGTTTGTTTAGAGCCGTTGAATGTAGATTATAAAGTTTTAATTTCATTAGCGTAATATATAATGTAGATGAAATTATAATTTGTTAATTTTTTTGGAAAAAAAATATTTTTTTAGTCCTTGAGTTTTCAACAATAGGTGCATTTGGTATTTAAGTTTTCAAAATAGACATTTTTAATCATGAGTTTTGAGAAATAGGTTTAAAATGTCTCTCATATTATTTTTTCAATTTTTTTTTTATATAAAATCAATATTATTTATTAATTTTTAATATGGAATGATTTTTCAAAATTAAAAAAAAATCTCTCTTCCCTCTCTACCCCATTCTCTCCTCCCCTCCCTCCACCTTCCTTCCCTCTTCTTTGTCTTTTCCCCTTCTCTCCACCATCTCCTTCTTCCTCTCCCCTCCTCCCTCTCAATACGTTGCAGCGACAGTAGCATTGGCGGCGTCGCAATATTCAGTTTCTTCCTCCTCCTCCTTCGATACGTGGCCATGCGGCGGCTCCCGCGGCCGATAAATCTCAAGAGTTCGGATTGGAGACAACGATATTGAATCTGAGAGAATGAAGAAGCGATGAGAGATCAAAGTAATCTAAGGATCTCTATTTGAATTTACAGGCAGCTTTAATTTTGGAGTAGACATAAGCTATTTTTTTGGTCTTTTGAGTTTGGGGATTTGGGAAAGATTATGGTGGAAAATGGTGAGAAATGCTTGGAGATTTTTGAAAATTGATGGTGAAAAAAACATTTATCTTTTTTTTTTTTTTTTTTTTTTTAATTATGAAGATTGATCGACGTATTGAGAAGGAGGGGAGAGGAAGAAGAAGATGGTGGGGAGAAGGGGAAAGGACGAAGAAAATGGAAGGAATGTGGAGGGAGGAGAGAGGAGAGAGAATGGGGTAGAGAGGGGAGAGAATTTTTTTTAATTAAAAAAACATTTAATATTAAAAATTAATAAAGAATATTAATTTTATATTACAAAATTAAAAAAGTAATATGAGAGACCTTTTAAACTTATTTCTCAAAACTCAATGACTAAAAATGTCTATTTTGAAAACTTGGAGACCAAACACACCTATGGTTGAAAACTCAGGAACTAAAAAGATATTTTTTCTAAAATTTTTAATTAGAAAATTGTATAAATAGAGATCTAACTATCGACTTTTAAAATAGTAATAAATACTTTTATTATTGAATTGCTCAAATTTATAAATATTTATTATGAGGTTATAATTACTATTAAATATAACTAAGGTTTTCACAACCAACATGTTATTAAAGTTGAGTTTTGAGATTTTTTAAAAAAAAAGTGAGTTTCAAATGACTTTTAACATTATCAAAAGATAAATTTTAATGGGTGGATTTTCTTCTTTAATTAACGCTTTTGTTATTATTGTTGTTGTAATGAGTGCTTCTTCTAAAAAAAATTATTTCAAACTCATTTTTAATAAATTCTATAAAGCTATATAACAATTATAAATTCTATTACTTATATTTAATAATTAAACTCGAACAAGTTTTTTATTATTACTTTATTTTATTTTACTCGAATTTTTTTTTTTGAAAAACATTTTAAAATCTTAGTCAAAATTTACTAGCTCTTGTTGAAAAAAGAGATATATATGTTTTAGTTTTAAAGGTTGACCAACATTTCAAAAGGCTTGATTTCTTTAAACAAAAAAAAGTAAACTAAATATAAAATAAGGACTAATCAATCAAGCTTAATTTTTAAAAACAATAAAAAAAAGATTTTTTTTTTTTTGAAGGAAAGAAGAAGATGAACTTTTAATTTTCCGAAACTTAGAAATAAAAGTATTTATTTATTTATTTTTTACGGTAAAACATAATAAAAGTGCTACAAGACAAATTTTAAAATTTAGGGGTTAGAGTATACGTAACTCAAAATTTAAAAGTCAGTGCTCACAAAGAAAAGAAAAGAAAATAAATTAAAAGTCATAAAAAAAATAAATCCCAAAATGAAATATAATAAACAACTTAAAAAACTAAGACTCCGTTTGGTAATCATTTGGATATTAATTTTTGAAAATTATGTTTGTTTTCCCACAATTTCTCTAGTTTTCATCTTCTCTACAATAGTTTAGATATTTCTTAAGGAAACATTTGAGTTTCTAGCCAAATTTCTAAAACAAAAACAAGTTTTTGAAAACCATTTTTTTAGTTCTCAAAACTTGGCTTGATTTTTGAAAACATATGAAAAGTAGATAAGAAAACATGAAAATACATAGGTAGAAATAGTATTTATAGTCTTAATTTTCAAAAACTAAAAATAAAAAACTAAGGCCAGTTTGATAACCATTTAGGCCCCGTTTGATAACCATTTGGTTTTTAGTTTTTGGTTTTTGAAAATTAAGCCTATAAATGTTACTCACACTTATGGATTTACTTATTTTGTTATCTCTTTTTTACCTATGTTTTCAAAAACCAAGCCATGTTTTGAAAACTAAAAAAAGTAGTTTCCAAAAACTTGTTTTTGTTTTTAGAATTTGGCTAAGAATTCAAATGCTTCCATTGTAGAGAAATTGAGAGAAAACAAGCTTAATTTTCAAAAACTAAAAACAAAAACTCAAATGGTTATCAAACGGGGCCTTAGTTTTTAGTTTTTGAAAATTGTTCTTATTTTCACATCAATTCTCTATAATTAATTTTATCTTTCTTAAGAAAACATTTGAATTTTTAGCCAAATTTAAAAAATAAAAAGAAGTTTTTGAAAATTATCTTTTTTAGTTTTTAAAATTTAGTTTTTTTAAAACGTAGGTAAAAAATAGATAATAAAATAAGAAATGTATAGGTATAAGTAGTATTTATAAATTTAATTTTTAAAAATAAAATAACTATCGAACGAGGCTAAAAATAAAAGTCAATCCAAACCGAGTTTACTTTAACTTTGTTGAGAGAAAATAAAACTCAGAATTATCCTCATTTACCCAGCAGGGCAGGGCGCTTAAGACTTTCTTTTATTTTCCTTCGTGTTTTTTCGCACCAAAATATATTTTATGTATATATTTCAATGCTCGAAGAGAAGAGGTGGGTCCCACATGCCCGCATTCAACGGTCCACGTATTACGCCGTGCATTAGCCGTACGTTAGAAACATGTTTTTGACTCCTTTTCTTTCTTAACTTTGCGAAATGGTATTTTCCGTTCTCACGACAACGACGGAACTACTTAAATTAGATTGTTCTTTTTCTTTTTGACATATTATTTTCAATGCAGTTAACAGTTTTGCATTGTTCTAAAATTAGCTTGAATTAATATCAAGTAATTATTAGGAATGTAAAAAAAAAAAAAAAAAAAAAAAAAATTATTTTTTATTTTGTTTCTAATATTCTAACAATTTTCAATTTCCTTAATTTTTTTTTTCAATTATACTACTTTTGTTGATGAATGTTAAAATTAACAAATAATAAATTTATAGGACACAATATTTAGAAAGTTGGCTGACATTCTGACCAAAAGTTCCATCATTTAAAAGAGAAACAAATCAAAATTTTGCTAAATTGGCTAATTTCTCCCCTAAATTCTTATTGAATTTCAACATTCACCACCAAAGATTGTTGGTTGAGTTATATTTAGATTACCATTTTTCTTTTTGAGTTCAACAAGAAGCTGGGGACATTGAACCTTTGAAATTTTGGAATTATGTAATGTTTTGTGTAATTAAGCTATACTCATAATAACATTTAGATTGTCTATGACTCTTTATTAATTAAGTGATTTATATTCGATTTTATATATACATTACTTTTGAAATTTTTATAGTCATTTAGAATTTTAATTTAGCCTATGGTCTTAGCTATTGATACATCCCTTTATTGATCTTGTGGTTTTGTGTAGTAGCAATAGCTTTAATGCTTTTTATCCAAAATGAAACTTTTGACTTGAGGCATAGTCCTTTTTACCAAAAATCTATTGTGTTCAGATGAAGTTTTTCTCTATTCTTGGGTTGGTTCAAATTAATGTCATTATACAATTTGAAAAGAAATAACTAATCTTATCTCTTTCTCTAATGTCTAGGTAGCTAGGTATGAAATCATTATTTTCAAACAGCCCATCTATCAAAATTAAGATTCAACCTCACAAATTTATATCATGAAATAATCATAATAATAGATTAAAAAAAAAAAAGGTTGAAATCTGATCACTTGGTTCAAATGTTTACATATTTGCTTTCTATGATGAAATTTATAATTACTCCTATATTTCTAGAATTCATGCTACTATTTATTTTTTGACTTCCAAAAGGGTTTAGATTTTACTACATAATATGATGAATATTTTCCTTGAATTTTTATAACAAATCGTCTTTTAAGTTCCATTAATGTGTTGTTTAATAATATTTTGGGTTGAGTTAAATGATAAAGGAGTCGTTAAGATTATGTCAACCTCTTGTTTTTTCGATTTGTCGCGTTGGTTGTTTTTGCTTTTTTCTTTATTGTCATCAATTGTTTTTTAGTCTTCTTGAAGTTTTCTTGCTTTTTTCTTGATCTCAAGTTGTGAGGTCCCTTTTCTTTGCAATGCATGCATAACTTTTAGAAGAACAAAAAAGAAACGAACCAAAATCGATTAATCTCTATCACCAATAAATCACAATGAAAAGAAAGTTAGGATTTAAGAAAGCCAACAATTAGGGCATGAAAACACAGTTAGGGAGTTGGGGAGTGGGTTAGGCAAACTTTTTGGAATATCTAATATCTTCTTCTTCTTCTTTTGAAGAATAGAATTGAGTTGAGTGAAGAGGAAGAAGATAATGATCAAATTAACTTTACAAATAAAGAGAAAAATGTGATGAGATTTGGCCACATCATCAAAAATAATTAAGCTAGGTAAGTATATGGTTCAACAACTTCATACCAACCTGCAACCTCCCTCCATATGATCCTCCCGAGTTTTAGGAGATTATGAAGATTTATTTCATTCCCCCCTTTAAATGCCCTAATGTACACATCCTCAAAAATAAATAAATAAATAAAAATAATAATAATAAAATTAAAAAAATTAAAAATTAAAAATCCTAATGTACACATGTGATTTACTACTATATATTCTTATCTTATTCTAATTTTTAATTCCCTTCCTTTATTATCTTGCTCAATTAATTATGAGTCTTTTTCTTTTTACTATGATGATATATGGTAATAAAATAGGAGTTGACTTTTTTATTTTTGATACATGTATGTGAATAGGGGTAGAATCATTGTTGTAATATTTTTCATTTAAGACTTGTCTAATAATTCTCTGAGAAAAAAAAAAGGAAAATTGCTTTTCATTTATCAATGGAAAGTAATAGGAATTGATGTTGATCAATTGTGAAATTTGTTGCTACCTCCAAACTATGAAATTGAAACTCCTTTTCCATCATTGCTATCATAGACCAAAATAAGATATTTGATCTACTCTTTTTTTTACTATTTAACTAACCTTTTTTTAAAAAAAAAAAAAAAACAATTTTTACCCATAAACTTGATAAGTTGTATTAATTTTTACCCTCAACTTTAATTTCATCCAATTGTACCCCAAACTTAAATAAGTGCTGCAATATAATCTTAATCTTAAATTTAAAAAACCGTTGCAATTTTTACCCTTTGATAAGTTTTCATTTGAAAATATACATTCAAAAGAGTATATATTCTCATATTGCTTCCAATGAATTACAAAACGTATGTATGGTATAAAATTGATAAATTTTCAAAGAAAAATGATATCATAGCTAAGTTTTTGTTAAAACTTGTGAGTTTTGGCAAAGTATTTCAATGGTTAAATATAATGTGTGCATTAATCAAACATATATTTGTGCAAAACTTAATATTATTAAAATTAGTAAGTTAATTTATGAATACTTTTACGTCATTGTTTTTTGTTAAAATTATTGGGTGAATTAGCGAAAATTGATTAGATGGTAGAAATTTCAACATTTAACCAAGTCTAGGGTCTAATTTGATAAAATTAAAAGTTTAGGGTTAAAATTGATACAACATGACAAGTTCAGGTAAAAATTGATTTTTTTTTTAATCTTTTCATTTTTTAAGATACTATTTCAAGTTCAACCAACTTAGTGTCTTTTAAAGCCCAAACCAAATCATCCAACCAACATCAAATCTATCAAACTCGTTCATTTGTCACATCTACAAATAACTTGTCATGTTGAATTTCTATTCCATCTCACTAATAAGCTTTAATAGAAGGATAATAAAAAAAAAAATAACAATGACAAGTTTTAAAAAATTAGAGACCTAAATTGACACAAGTCTATATAAAGACCTTAAAAGCAATAATTAAGATTATGGTGTGACATGTGGGTAATAATATAGCTCCTTTAGTGCAGCATATTGTATAGTGAAGAAATTGAAGAAGACTTAATGCAAACATGCAAGCTTTAATTTTATGAGTTGCTTGAACTTTAGTGGACCTTGTGTGACAAATATTTTTAATCATTTTTGCTATCTCTTTAGATTCAAAAAATGTATGAATGTGTAAGGCTCTCTCAACCAAGCTTTACGCAACCCCAAAAAACACAAGAGCACAATTCCAAGTTTCTAATACAAGCAAAGTTTGATATCATATATATTCTTCGATTTGCTTCCTCCTTTCATACATTCTTTGTCTCCATTGTCAAGATCGAAAATCTTTTGTTGTTGGTTTGAATGTTTGATTCCGTCTCACTAATTGAAGGTCTATTTTAATATATATTAACGGTTTTTTTTTTGGGGGGGGGTTCTAAAATGAACTTGTTTACAAACAGTTTCTTTCTTTTGTGATGAAATGATGTTTTTACATTGTTTTTTTTATTTAAATTTGCCAAAATTATCAAAAAGAGGTTTTAAAAATCGAATATAGAAAATTGCACAAAATTTATTGGATCCCGTTTGACAACTATTTAGGCTCCTTTTGATAACCATTTGAGTTTTGGTTTTTAGTTTTTAAAAATTAAGCTTGTTTTCTCCCAATTTCTTTACAATGGTTTTCATCTCCCTTAAGAAAACATTTGAATTCTTAGCTAAATTCTAAAAACAAAAACAAGTTTTCGAAAACTACATTTTTTAATTTTCAAAACATGGCTTGGTTTTTGAAAACATAGGTAAAAATGAGATAACAAAATAAGTAAATCCATAGGTGGAAGTAGCAATTATAGGCTTAATTTTCAAAAACCAAAAACCAAAAACCAAATGGTTATCAAACGGAGCCTTAGTTTTATATTTTTGGTTTTTGAAAATTAAGCTTATAAATTATTACTTCTACCTATGAGTTTTCTTGTTTTTATTATCTACTTTTTATATATGTTTTCAAAACCAAGCCAAGTTTTGAAAACTAAAAAAAGTAGTTTTCAATTTTTTTTTTTTTAAAAATGGCTAAGAATTCAAATATTTTTTTAACAAAGGTGAAATCTATTGTAGAGAAATAATGAGAAAACAAACATAATTTTCAAAAATCAAATAGTTATCAAACGGAGCCTTAGCAAACAAAATTCAATTTAAAAAATTAAAAGAAAAGGGATTTCAAAAAGAGATTTTAAAAATCGAATATATAAAATTGCACAAAAGTTATTAGCAAACAAAACTCAATTTAAAAAATTAAAAGAAAAGAAAGACGTAAACAAAGTTTTTTATTTTGAAATAGAAGCACATCATTACCCAATTGAACTCCTAAATTTTAACATCAATTCTATTTTTTTAAAAAAATCTAACATATTATAGAATAAAGAATTCTTGAAAAAACAAAATTTAGTGTGATTAATTATCGCTGATGTGAATGTTAAATATAAAGCTAAAAAGTATTTTACTATATTTTTTCGAACTATATGATAAATTATAAAAGTGGAGATTATGGTGAATAATTTTTCTTAAAATTATAATGGAGAGGTTGTGGACTGAAAAAAAAATTACTTTTTGAATTGCTTGATGGAGACTATAACTACCAAGCATCAAAGAATCTAACTACCCTCCAATATACAACATGCAATAAAGGGTAAAAATGAATCATATCTTATTATGAACAAGCAAAAATGAATAGATATATCACTTTTTCACATCACTCTCTTGCATAGGTCATGCTTTCTTCAATGAGAAGAGAAATTTCAAGGGCCATTCATTTTATACTTTGATGTTTTTTTCTTTGAATATTTAACACATTAATTAAGTATATTCAAAATTGAAGCTTTTAGAAATTCAATGAGGACTTAATTTCAAGGAGTTGCCCTCAAATCACTCTATCTTAATGGTTGGTGAGTGGGGGTCTTCCCTTTGTGATTTCAAGTGTGTTGTTGTTTATTATTTTTTTTTAAAAAACATTGTAAGCTCTTATTACTATTATTAGTAATGATATATTTTTACTTATGGTTAATAATTTTTTTTTAGTTATAGTAATATTTTTAAATGGTTAATAATACTTCTAACATAAAATATAATGTTGGCTAAAATTTAGAACAAAGCAGTTTTCAGAAAAATAACAAATCTAAATATAACTCAACTGGTTAAGACAAAATATTCTTAGCTAAGAGATGGTAGGTTCAAATCCTCACCTCCATATATCGTTGAACTCAAAAAAAAAAAATATATATATATATATTTTTTAACATAATTGTTTTCAAACAAACAATTGAGATTTTTATTTTTTGTTTTTTGAATGGACAATTCAGAAGTATTTTTAATCAAATGCTTTTGACTTAAATATTTTATGCCATGAAAACAAATATTTTCTTTCACTAATTTAGTCTCCATAAAGTACAAACATTTTTTCGTTTAATGCTTTTGGCTTAATTAGATTTGAATGTTCTATCCTAATAACACACATTTTCTTTACTAACTAATCTCAGCACACCTTTTCACTCTTGCTATAAAAAAATAAAAAAAAAAAAAAAAAATCTTTTCACTCATGGACTCTATTTCTCCCTGTTATTGAAAAGAAAAAAAGTTAATTACAAGTTTAGTCAATGAACCTTCATATTTGTGTCTATTTGATCCATTGATTTTAAAAAGTGTTTAATAGGTCTCTCAACTTTCAATATTGTGTCTAATAGGTCTTAGAACTTTAAAAATATCTAATAGATCTCTAAACTTTCAATTTTATGTCTAATAGGTCTCAAAATTTTAAAAACATTCAATAGATCCCTAAACTTTCAATTTTGTGTCTAATAGGTTCCCAACATATTCAAAATTTTAAGAATTAGCTTATCTATTAGATATAAAATTAAAAATTTTCTAATGGGACCCTAAGCTTTCAATTTTATGCCTAGTAGATTTGTGAATTTTAAAAAATGTCAAATAACTAAGGACTTATTAGACATAAGGTTGAAAATTCATGAACCTATTAAACATAAAATTGAAAGTTAAAGACCTATTAGATATTTTTTAAAATGCATGGATCTAAAAGACACAAAATTAAAAGTTTAAATATCTATCAGACACTTTTCAAAATTACTAACTAAATATAAACTTACAAAAATTTATGAACTGTAATTTAACCAAAAAAAAAAATTCTCTATCAATACGTTCTTAAAAGAGGAAAAAAATATATATATGAAAAAACCTCTGTCTCAGTCTCCGCATTTTCATTATGCGAAAAATTAAAAAAAAAAAAAAAAAGAAGGTTATAAAATATTTTTAAAAATCCTTCAAACACTTATTCCTTCATTTTTCTAGTTTGAAATTGAAATGGTGGGGTCAATTATCTTTAATTATTACTTATTTGAATTTGAATTTAAATTACATTGGTTTCCTAAAATCTAATAGTTCGTAATCTTGATGAATATCGCTTTATGGAAATCTAAATTAATCAAGATTTGATTGATTAAAAATTGATTTTTTTTTTCTTTTATTGAAAAGGATTCTGATTATTTTCTTTCTATAATATTTTGATTGGAATCACCTTTTTTAATCCACGTGATTTACCAATTCAGGTGAAGGGAATGCTTTTTAAAGGAATTATTTTTATTTTTGACGTTTTTCTAATGAAAAGTTTTCAATGACAAATCATTCTATTGTTAAGTTTTATATTTATTGAATTATTAATATTTAGCAATTAATAGCTTTACAATTAAATAATTACTAAAATGAAATCTAAAGTAAGCACAACTCAATAGTAATTGATATGTACTTTCGACTAAGAGGTCAGAAGTTCGAATCTCCTAACCCAAATATTGTTGTTGAACTTAAAAAAAAAAGACAAAAGAAAAACAATGAAAGAAGTGAGAAACAATGTGTAACTGGAGAATGAGGAGAGAAAATGTATATGATGCAAACATTGTTTTACATTAGCTAGAAGTGAAAAGATTTTGGTTTATAAGTAATGACAAAATTTCCATTAATATAATATTTTTTAAGTAAAAACAACATGAACATAGTTCATCGCTAATTGACCTCTACTCTTTTTTTTTGAAGTCGAAGGTCAAATCTTCATATCCCACATTTTGTTTGTGCATTCAAAACTAAACATGAAGAGTCAATCCAAGTATAGCTCAGTAGATAATACACTAATTATTATCTCAAAGATCGATGGTTCAATTCTCCGCCTCCATAATTATTGAGCTAAAAGAAATGAAGAAAAATGAGTGTTTTATATAGGAAATTTTGATGGGAGCATAAACTTTCTAGGATGTTGGGCTACTAGTTTTTATAGTAAGTTTAGGTTTATGAAAGTTAAAAAGATGAAATGTCTTGTATAATATATGTTTTTTTTTTCTTTTTTTAATTAGTCTTGTTTTGACATCTTTAATATAAAATATAAAATGACATTATTTTAAATTAGACCCTCAACTTAACTAACAATCGTTAAAGTGAGCATAACTCAGCAGTAATTAACATATATCTTTGACCAAGAGATTAGAGATTCGAATCTTCCCACTCTCAAAATGTTATTGAACTAAAAAAAAAAAATTATACAAAAATATGATTGCATTCTAGTTTGTGCATTTTTCATTTATGTTTTGATGGGTAGTTTTTTTAAATTTGCAAAAGTTAGTATAGAGGGTATAAAAATTAAGTTTTATAGAGTGGATTAATAAATTCATAGACTTTATCTAAAGAAAGAAAGAAACAAACTTATAGACAATAATTTATAAATTTATCTATTAAATATAGACTCAATTTTTAAATTCTGAATCATGTAAATCTAACTTTTTGAATTATTCTCAAATTGTTGCAATTTCTAAAGCCATGTTCATGCGTTAGTTTATAAGATATATGCTATGTTTAAGAAATAATTAAATAATAATTAAATAATCTTTAATTTATTTAATGAGGAGGAGAATATTCTTTTTCTCACATAGCACGTGCTTATGTTATGCCTAACATTTTTTAAAATAAATAAATAAAATAATGATGATATGCAATTTCTGAAGTTGGGCCTTTTAAGTTACTAAAAAATGATTTTGAAGGGTTGGGCCTACCGAACATATTTCTCTTGGATCTGGTATCCACTAAAAATGAAAATGGATAATTTGCCCAAAATTTTTGTTGAGATTTTTTTTTTAATTCTTAGGTTAAATAACATATTATTTCGTTCTAGTAACATTATATCTTTGTAATTTTTTAACTTATACTTAAATTTTAAATTATGCCTCTTTTTGGTTCCTACCATTCATAAAACATAGATGAGAAAAAAAAAATCAATGTGATCACTATAATGTAACATAGCTGTCACTCTTATAACTATTAGATGCATGGTTAAAATATATATATTTTTTTCATTTCTCTTTCATATATTTAAGGGTGTAAAATTGTCGAACACATTGTTCTAGCAATACTAGATAATTTTTCCATAGGTATGATACTCATTTCCTAAAATTTGAATGAGGACTAAAATTATTATGTCCTCTAAAACATTATTTGAAAGTATATGATTTCTAGAGTATGTTTAATTTCAATTATTTCAAAAGACAAAATGGCTCATGGAAAGAAACTAAAAGGACCTTTTAAAAATTAATTAATTAAATGCCAATAAGAGTATAACTCAACTAGCATGAAGTATGTGTTAATGACCAAGAGGTCATGGGTTCAAGTCCCCACCCCCAAATGTTGTTGAATTCAAAAATAAATAAATAATCAATTAAATATACTTTCACTATTTTTTTTTATCAAAATAGTTTTTAAAGGCAACTCACAAGAAATTATTGGCGTAAATGTTATTTTGGCCCATAAACTGTGACATGTTAGTTTATTTCTTTAACTTTTAATTGTTTTAGTACCTAAACTTTGCATAAAACAAATTAATTTAATTCTCATCATTAAATCTTTAACAACAAAAAATTTAAATCCATTACAAGTCCCAAACACCAGACTTACTCCATTCCTTTAACTTATATTAGGATGTTTGTTCAATAATTAAAATAGAAAATTATTGACTGGGATCGAAACAATTTTTATGCTTAATTGAAGGACTAAATTAAAATACTTGAAAGTTTAAATACTAAAATAAAATAAACACAAACGACCCATTTTTATTTTATTTTATATAAAAGTAAATCACATAGAGAACGAAAATTTGTATCTATAAACTTAACCAAGATCACTAATAATATATCTAATCAAACTATCCTTCCACACAAAAGTTCATATATTAGAATACAATTCAAACTTAAAATAATATTTATGAAAAGATGGTAAGTATAACTTAGCTGAACTACCCCCTCCCATTTGGCCTTCTTATAAGGCTTTGTTGAGAAAAAAAAAAGTTGACATTCAATCTCTTTTCAAACACTTCACATATATATCTAAAATACATATTTCTATCTAAAAATCTTATCTTCAAACCCTTCCAATGGCACTCGCAGATCATCATCAAAGAATCCACCCAGTTACAGATATTGAACCGCCGCGGCCACGACCCCCAGCGCCACCACTAACTCCTCCCTCGCCGGCGCAAGGAAAGGGCCATCGCCAAATTCTCCCTCCTAAGAAGACAAGGTCATCGTGTCTTTGTAGATGTTTTTGTTGGACATTTTGCATTATTTTTCTTCTACTGATCGTGGTCGGAGCCGTCATCGGAATTCTCTATCTTGTTTTCAAGCCTAAGATTCCGACGTACTCCATCGATTCCTTGAACATCAGTGATCTCCGACTCAATTTCGACATGTCGCTCTATGCCAGGTTTAGTTAAATCACTACTAAATAAAAAAAAAGCTTAAGTTTATAGGTTTAGAATAAATTTAATGTTTTATTCATATTTTTAGTACGGCCGACTTCGTGGGAGTTTGAACATGTTGCTCTAAGATCATGTTAGATCACCCCTTAACTTAAAATGTTGAACTTTATTTAAGTTTAACCAATGTAAAGTGAGATGACCTTTAAAAAATATAATAGTTATTTTATCCATTTAGCTATGTTTGGAATAACTAAAAGTTTAAATTGATAGGTTACTATAAATTTAACATTTTATTCATATTTTTAACGCTCTTAACATTAAATTATGAATGCAAAATCTTTTGCTTTAATACTATGTTGAATCATCGCTTTCTTCAAAAGATTATTTAATTGATTTTGATAAATTGAGTTAGTTTGGTATCTTATCCAAATTCAATTTCTTGTTCCTAAATTCATTAAATCAAATTATCCAATAAATTTTATTTTGATAGGTTTATATCTTAATTTGAAAGATGTGATTTAGAAAGTTAAAAACAACGTTTATATTTTTTCAATGTTTCTAACTCTAAACCTGTTATCGAATACATATTAAAAAACAACAAAAAGATGCTTTGTTTTTCATTAAATCTCTTATTTTCAAATTTTTGTTCTTGATCATTAATTCATATTCTTTAACAGGTTCGACGTGAAGATCACGGCGTACAACCCGAACGAGAAGATCGGAATATACTACGAGAAAGGAGGAGTTTTGAGCGTTTGGTACACGGAGAACAAGCTTTGTGAAGGGTCGCTGCCGGCGTTCTACCACGGCCACCGAAACAAGACGGCGCTGGACGTGGATTTGACGGGAAGGACGGTGTACGGAAACACTTTGATGGCGGCGTTGGTGGAGCAACAGCGGACCGGCCGCATCCCGCTGCAGCTCCGGGCGGCGGCGCCGGTGGCCATCAAATTGGGAAAGTTGAAGCTTAAGAAAGTTAAAATTTTGGGGAACTGCTTGTTGGTGGTGGATAGTTTGACTGCCAATAATGCCATTAGTATTAAAGCTAGTAATTGTAAGTTTAGGCTGAAGCTTTGATTTTTTTTTTCTTTTTTCCTTTTTTAAATGGAAATTTCTCTAGGGATTTTCAATACTTCTGTTAATTTGATTTTATTTTCTATCGTCGTATGTTTATCATTTAATTAAATTTATTTATTTGAATTTTATGTAGTTGAATAACTCAAAAAAGACATTAATATGTGATCTTTAAGTTATATGTATAATTAATGTCTTCATTAATTATGCTATATTCATATTGGCAACTCAATTAATTTATGTATTTTAGAGGAAGTTTTTTTTTTTTTTTCATTATTACGATATGATGTCAGGTTATACATAATCAAATCATTTTTAATTTTGTCTAGTTTGTTTTTTTTAGTTCAATGTTAGTTTAGATTTAAATCTTGTTCTAGTCTTTAAAGTTTTATATTTATATTATTTTTAAACTTTAAAATGTTTTTTTTTTGCAATAATGACTTAAATAGATGACTAAATTATAAAAAATATCCTTGAACTTTGACCTTTGTTTCAAAAATATCCTTACTCTTTTAAAAGTTGCAATATTACCCTTGACTTTCATAAGAGTTTCAAAACTACCCTTGAAGTAGAAATTCAGTAGAATATTGGATGGAAAATCGATGTGGCGATGACCTAGAATGATGTGACGGTGACTAGGATACTTGCATAAATTAAGTATGAAAAGTCGACATTTAGACATGTCGACTTTTCGTCTAACATTTTAACGATTTTTCTACTCCAAATATAGTTTTGAAACATTTATAAAAGGTCAAGGATAATATTGCAATGTTTGAAAGAATAGGAGTATTTTTGAAATAAGAGGCATTAAAGGGTATTATATATATATATATATATAATTTAGCCTAAATAGATTTTGAATGTAAAATTTTTATCTTAAAGCAAAATATTTGAAAGTTTAGAAATCAAAATAGAATAAACATGAACATATATTGAAATCAGATTTTAAAAATTGTCTTCATGTCCTTTACTATTAAAAGTAGTATAATAATGCAAATTAGCTAGTTAGAAATTAGTTAGATATTAGTGTCTCTACCTATAGGTTATAATTTTGAATTTTCTCTCCTCGTTTATAATATTGGTAAAAAAAAATAGTTGTAGTGTATTCCTTGAGTCCTAGAAACTTATTATCATCTAATAAATGAGAAATATGTGAATTGAAAGAAAAATAAGAAATAAAAAGAGAATAAATTTTCCATAAAGTAGGTCTAACAAACTTTAAAATATGGTGGCTGGAAATTTAATGCTAGTGTTTGAATTTGTATAGAAATAGCCAAAACAATGGCATGTACCCTGACCACGAGGTCAAAAGTTTAAACCCTCCACCCTAAATGTTGTTGAACTCAAAAAAAAAAAAAATACCTAAAAAATAATTTTAAGTGTTCCTATAGCAAAAAAGAAAAAAAAAAGAATTTAAGTAATCATTTTAGGTTTTTATTGGTAGAAAATAAGTTGGTCTACCCACAATTATTTATTCATTTATTTAATCACTTATTTAAAAAGAAAGTTCCTTGAAATTCTATAAATTTTGAAGAATTCAAAAGTGTTTTTAAAAAGATTAAAAGAAATAAAAAAATAGCAAATAAACTTAATTAACAGAAATTAAAAATAAAATTGCTTAACAAATAGGAGCATAGTATTTGGTTTTGGAGAATACAGTCCTTAGAATATGGTTGAAATTTTCTAATATATTGTTATTATTTAAAATTTAATTAACTATACTAAATTAAGCCTTAATTTATGACATACTAAACTAAACTCATGTGAATATTAAAATATTTAGAAATTGTACTAACTACTGATTAATTAAATACATCAATTAACTTTAAGAATTAAGTAGGGAAGTTCTTTAAAAAAAAAAAAAAATTATGTAGGGAAGTGGTTAAACGACTCAGATCCCAAAAACTCATCTATATTCACATTGGAAATTTCAAGGGCAATCATGGTCGCCTTCCGTTTTAGGGAAATTTTTCATTACTACCGATTGCTATACTCCTTTTGGTATATGTTTGCTCACTCCACTCTTGTTAAAGTAACAATTTAGTATCTAAATTTTAATATGTAGCCTTTCACACTAGATTGTTGAACTCAAAAAAAAAAAAAAAAAAGCTATTCACACCATATTTTAAAAAAATAATAATTTATGTAAAATAAATTCAATTTTATTTATATTTGATAGTACAATCTCTAATATACATATTAGATATCTTGATTATTTCTCTCAAATGTAAAATTTGCCTCGAGGTTTGACAATTTGTTCTCAAAATTGAATATTTAGTTTCAGTTTGTTGAAGAGTCAATTGATGTTTTTAGATCTTTAGAAAGATTTTTGGTCTTGAAAGTCATTTGATCTTCAAGTCTTCGATCTCAAAAAGTTTTTGGAAAGTCTTTTTAGGCTTCAAAGAATCTTCAATCTTCTAGAAATTTTCTCTGAATTTTAAATCTTTTGAATCTCTAAAATGAGTAATGACCTCTTCTATTTATAGAACTTTAGATGGGATTGAACATATTTGATTTTACGCTCATTGTCATGTGGCATAATTTGATTGGACCAATTTATGTCATCAAATACACACATGATGCAGTTTGATTTGGTTAACTTAATTGTGTCATCAGATGACCATAGTGCAATTTGATCCGACCCACTTATGTCATCATGACACATAACACAATTTGATTGGACTGTCCTATGTCATCATGCATACATGAAGAATTCTGATTAAATTAATTTATATCTTATATAGACATGACACAATTTGATTGGATTAAACTCAAATGGGCATAAAATAGACATGTGATATTATCTGATTTTTTAACATAATTTCAATTAATTTAATTTGAGAACATATGTTAATTTGTAATTGGTCCCAAATTAATAATATGTAACTTTGTCATCAATTTAAAATAATAACGTGAAATTTTGTTATGGGTTGAAATTAATAATATGTAACTTTGTAATGATTTAATTTCTATAGTTTAAAATTTATGACAATTAATTTAGTCCTTATAATTTTGTTACAATTTAGTCATGAAATATCATGTTTAATTAAAAGTTATAATGGCAGTTTCTAGCATGTTGCAAAGCCAAATGTGCTTTAAAACTAGAGAGACCAAAGATCTCGATACTTCATTTTGACGAAATTTTTTATAGTAAGGACTAAATCATTTTAAGTTTTAAACTATTAAGACTAAATTATTACGTACTAAAATTTAGGAACTAAATGGTTATAAAGTTGTAAATTACAAGAACAAAATTGTTATACACTAAAGTTTAGGCACTAAATCATTACAATTTTTAAAACTATGTCCAGGGATTAAATTATTACTTCGATGACAAAGACTAAATATGTTCTTTAATTTTATTTCTAGAACAAAAAACAATTTCTCCTACGTCTTAAAATAAAGATTTGACGAAAATATGTTTGAATAATAATTTTTTAAAAAATATATATTTTTTACTTTGTTTTTATAAATGACATACGAAGTCAAGTCTTCTAATATGGTGCAGTTGAAATAATTTCAATTTTTATAAAATCATTTAATTTGAATATAATTTTTTTTAGGATAATGTAAGAAGGATTAAGGTCTAAATAAAGAGTTTGAGTGATGATGATGCAAAGAAGGTGGGGGTGGGTTGAGTGTAAAAAGGTGTTCTTTAGGCTCAAGAAATTGGATTGGCACATTGATTGGTGGGATCAAGTGGAAGGGATTTTTCTTTTTAATAATTCCCCAATATGCATCTTTGAAAGATTTAATTTCTTTTAACACAAGTTACATTGAGGAAGTAAAATCATTTTTCATGAATCATGATGGAATGACTTCTAATTTCTTAATCTTTTAGGTGATTGAACATGAATAGAATAAATATATAATTATATTTAAAAATTCGAAAACCGAAACAAATCTTTTGACTCATAAGTTAGATTTGTATAATTTTTTTTTTTATAGTAGAGTTAGATTTGTATACCTTGAAATTAAGAAACAAAACCTATATTTGTCATCTTTTAGTGCATATTAACTTCTACAACTTTACAGATCCATGGTAAACCTGAGTATAGCCCAATTGATTAATACATTATATCATCAACCAAAATGTTAGAAGTTCAATCTCTGTCCCCACATGTCATGAACACTTAAAAAGAAAAAAAAAATTATAAATCCAAAAAATGAATATATGTTTCTCAACGACAAACACCCTAACTCCAACTTATAAATTCTAAGTTTTGTTAAAGTTGCGAGTCAAATATCCAATAAAGATTTATTTGAAAATCGTTTGAAGATACTCTACAACAAGATATATTTATGAATTTGAAATGTTTTCTAATACACTTTTTGAAAAAGTAATTATTTAGATTAAAAACTAGATAATAATAATCCTTTCTCACCATATTGCCCATATTGTGGCTTAAAAAAAAAAAAAAAAAAAGATTAGTGGTCGTTTGTATAATTTAAATATGAAATTATCTCTGACTACAATTAAAAAATAGTTATAATGATCAGCTTTAGGTTTTTGAATATATGCAACCGACAAATCTCATTCATGGATCTTGGAATTGGTCATTGAGATGACTCTCCAACTATTTATTTAATACTCACACCACCACTTTTTTAATCAATTAATTTTCAAACAATCATATTGCACCCCAACCATCTAATTCCCTTTCTACAAAAAGATCTTTACCAATTAATCATTTATATCATGCTATAACTTTGGGTTCATGTATGTCCAATCTCTTTCGCTTAAAAATTACAATGTTAGTCTCTCAATTTTTAGATTTGCATCTATTTAGTTTTTGAATTTTAAAAGATGTCTAATAGATCTTTAAGACCCCATTTAAAAATTGTGCTTTTTTTTAATCATTTTTCTACCATGAATTTTATATTTCTTAAAAAAAACATTTGAATTCTTAGACAAATTCCGAAAACAAAAACAAGTTTTTGAAAACTTCTTCTTTTAGTTTTTAAAACTTGACTTGGTTTTTGAAAACATAGGTAAAAAGTAGATAACAAAACAAGTAAGCCCATAGGTGGCCAAAAATAAAAACCCAATTGATTATCAAATGGTGCCTAAACTTTCAATTTTGTGTCATCCAATAAGTCTTTGAATTTTCAGTATTGTGTCTAATAGATTCTTAACATATTCGACATTTTTTAAAATTCATGGACGTACTAATACAACGTTTAAAGCTTAGGATTCTATTAGACATAAAATTCTATTTTATATCTAATAGATCAATTCACATTTTAATTTTTTTTGAATATATTAGAGACCTATTATATGCAAAATTGAAAGTTGAGAGATTTATTATACATTTTTAAAGTTCAATAACCTATTAGATACAAAATTAAAAGTTCAAGGACCTACTAAATGTTTTTTAAAGATCAGAGACCTTTTAGACATAAATTTGAAAGTTCATGAACTAAACTTATAATATAACATTTTTTTAAAGAAAAATCCCCCAATTACTTAATAATTTTTAGTGTTTTGTTGCTATATTGCTCTTTTCTCGTGCCTATTAATTGTCTTAAGAAGTTAAAGTTAGAATTCTTGATCTTCTAAAATTTCTATAATGTCTTTAATTTGGACCTCCTCAAAAGCAAGTCATCTTCAACCTGAAAATTATTGAATCTACATCCAACGATCATTAGAAGGCAGCCACATTGTGGCAGTCTCATTGAATAATTTGTCCCACCTAAGATGTGTAGGAAAGATTCAAAGCGAATCTTAAGAAATATTGAAGCTTCATAAGGTCTTATCATCCAAGTGCTTGTGATCTGTGTTACAATTTAACAAAAATATACGACAGATAATGTGGAAAGATTCTACTCGTATAAACCTTTTTTATTCATGTACATTTAAAAATATTTAAGGGTCTTAGTTGATGATTTTTTTTTGCAATATCAAAATTTAAAACAATTACAAAAGAATCCCATTCTTTAAAATATTTATATTTTTGTCCTCATATAAGTGACAACAAAGCATGAAAACTCTGAATTTAAGAAAACCCATCTCATAGTTGGACTTCGTTTGTGTTAAAACAAGTTCCACAATATGACACGTGATCATATTGCTCATTTTTTGAGGCTAAATATGCATTATTTTGCTTCAAAATTATACTCGAAATATAATATTTCGTGCCAATCAAGATGTTATCCTTATTTTACCTACTTTAGGATCTTTATCTCTTCTAATTAACATAGGACTTCGTTCACATCTAGAAAATTTTAATATAAATTAAATAGAAAAAATAAACATAATTAAAACAAGTATGCAGCCTAAAGGAGACTAGACTCATAATTTTTTTTGAAAAAAATTATAAAACCCACCCTTGAACTATTGATGTTGTTACAATCACACCCTTGAAATTTCAATTTGATCAATTACCTCCTTAAACTTACGAAATTGTTGCAATTAAACACTTAAACATTGCAAAATATATAAATCACCCATGAAATCTAAAATATTGTTCCAATCATCAAATTCTCAAACTAAATAATTGTTTGCATCCCATTTGTTTTTAATTCTAATTCTAGAATAATTCTAGAGAGGTATAGTTGGAGGGCTTGATTGTAATAATTTTTATAGGTTTGATGTGGTAAGTGCATTTTTTAATAATATTTAAAGACTTATTTGTAACAATTTCGTGATTTTAAAAGGGATCAAATTAAAAGTTGAATGATATGATTGTAAGATTCATGTACTTTAGGTAGTTTTGCAAATTTTTCCTATACTTTTTTATTTTTATGCAAATTACAACAAATCTGTAAGAGGATGTTTGAAGCGTTGAATGAGTTATAATAGTATGTGGAGTTAAATAATTTTACACCACAAACACAAACTATTATAACTCAAACTAAACAACTTTTTACCCTAAATATATAGATTATATAACTCATTTAGCATCCAAACAGTCCTCCTTAAATATCTAGGATAAAGTAGATCAAATAAGACAACTTTGAAATAAAAAAGTTGCCAAAAGGGGATCCAAAAACTCAATAATTGGGATAAGAGAAAGGAAAAAAGAAAGGGAAGAGAGTTATAAAAAAATTGGGAAATTGGGTATGTACTGTTTTGAGTTGGAGTATTGGACAGGCAACCACCCCACTTTTTAGTGCAGCTGTGATTTGGGTATTAAAAAAGAATAATAAATAAAAGAAGAGGGGAATAGGGAAAAAGGGATAGGGATAGTTAAGTTTGTTTAGTTTTTTTAAGGCTGCTTCTTTCCCTTAGCTCAGCTAAGTTTTGGTTAGCTTTAGCTGTATTCACAAGCAATCACATGCATTTTCACCCCCAAGTTCCCAACCCATCATCTTCTTCCACTTTTTTTTTTTTTTTTTTTTAATATAAATTTCTCTCTTCCCCCACTTGGATCTCTCATGATTCCTTCCATCTGTCTAAATATCTAATATCCCTCTTTCTCTCTCCTCTCTCATTTCAAGAAAAAATAAAATTCATTTTAGTAAAATCCTACCGTCGTAAGTTTCAATCTCCATTCTTTTTATTATATGTGACGTAATGTTCTAAAAGAATTATTCCAATTTTAACGTTGTCTAGAGAACGAAATATCTAGGTTAAATCTAAAAGTTTAGTTTCTAAATTTTCATGTTTGTATCTATTTGGTCCATAAACTTTAAAAGATATCTAATAGGTCTTTGACTTATTCAACATTTTTTAAAATCCACGAACCTACTAGACACAAAATTCAATTTTATATCTCATAAATTAATTAAATTTTAAAGATTCTCAATATGTTAGAGACCTATTATTTACAAAATTGAAAGTTCGATGAAGTCACAAAATTGAATGTTCAAGGATTTGTTAGACACTTTTTAAAGTTCAAGGACCTTTTAAACACAAACTTAAAAGTTCAGAGACTAAATTTGCAATTTAACTAAATATTTATCAATGTGTTGATTTATCTAAAAATTGAGAGTTTAGCTTTTGTTTTTAGTGCAATGACAAAGGGTGGAGTAGGGATTTGAACTTTTGTTCTTTACTGAGGTTATAAATGTCTTTAACCGTTGAGTTATGTTTAAGTTAGAAAGAAAAAAGAGTTTGGCATTGATACTATGAGTTTGTCAATATTTCTATTGAATCGAGGAAGTATGAATAAAATATTATTTTTCATTGAAATTGACACTTTTTAAAAAAAAAATATTACATTACATATGAAGTAAAAGATACGAACTTATAACATTCTTAAAAGAGGTAGCTAATAATGTCTTAATTACTTATGAACTAATTAAACTTATGTTGGTGGTTGATATATATTGGCACTTAAATTGGTTGTACGTTTAAAAAAAAAACGATATTAATGGCTGTAGCATACTATATATATTTTCATATGACTGTCAAAAATTAACAAGACATGATCATTGGAAGATTTGTTGTTTTGACAACTAATGTCGTTGATGTATCCTTTTCGTTTTCTTTTATGCTATCATAATGTATATTGATTTTAGTTTTTTTTTTTTTTTAAATAAAAATTAAAGATTAAACTTTTTTTTTTATATAGTTACTTTTTAATTCAACAATATGTGGACATAAAAATTTAAACTTTTAATTTTTGGTCGAAATTATAATGTTTTAACCAATTCAACAATGTTCGGGTTAGCAATCTTTTTTTTAGTACAACAATGTGGAGATACAAAATTGAATATTCTAGATTTACCATAAAAGTATAATTTGTTTACTCAATTGAATTATATTCAAGTTGGCATTTAAATCTTATTTTAGTTTAGATTTTGAATTGCCAAATTTTAAAATGTTTTACTTTGGTCTCAACTTTTTGTTATGAAATTAGTCATGGTCATTAAATTCTTGTGTTGCATTTAATAAATATCTTAGGTCATTCATTCTAAAAGCTAGATGCATGTGACTCAAAATACAAGTGCATGTGGCATTTGGTAAAACTTTCTTTTAAACATATTATAGAAATTAAATGATAATAATGACTAAAATAATATTTGATAATAGGAACAGACTGCAAAGAAATAAATAGACATACAAGTTTAAGACTCTAAATAAATAAGGGGGCATTTGGGACGTAGAGTTGAGTTGAGTTAGGCAGAGTTAACGAGCAACACTTTGTAGCATGGAAACTACGTGAAATTACTCACAATGGTAGAGAGTTAATTACTCAAAATGGTGGGGTTGAGTTGTTTTGTGGGGAGTTGATTTGTTGATAGATCAAACGGAAAAGTTGGATTTTAAACCTAACTCAAGTTAATGGCCAAACACACCCTAATTAATAAGATACACTTCCATTAGCTAGGAAATATTTTAATGCAAGATTCTTTACCCATTAAAATTTAATTATTTGGTCAATCATGATCACAAATTCGTAACATTGTTCTCTTTCAGAAGAAAAAAAAAGAAAAAAAAAATTAATACATGGTTATTAACTACATCAATGTTACCAGAAAAAAAAAAAACTCGTGTAAAAAAAAAACAAAAACAAAAACTTTATATTAAAATATGGTGAAAATAATATTAATTGCGATGTGTATAGTTTTATATTAACATAGATGAGTTTAAAAAGTAATGCATTCAGTGAAACTATATTTTTATCTAATATTTTTTAAAAGTAACTTAACCTTTTAAATTTCAACTATCACGTTTAAAGAATTATATTCTAAAATATATATGTATATTTTGAAAAATAATTAATCACGTTTAAAATGTTATATTCTAAAATATATGTGTATATTTTGAAAATTAATTATGAAAAGGTAAAAGAAACTTGCGTCCAATAAGTAGAAATGCCACCAAATATTTTAAATGTTATGGTTGACCAAAATGTCAAGGGTCATTTTAGCAGACATATCCATAGAAATATTAACGTCATTTCATATTTCTAAAACAGTCATGCAAATAAAATAAAATAAAACAGGTTATAAAAACGAATTATATATAACCTTTCAAACTTTTTAAATAAATTATAAACATCCACATTATTGGCATTTTTGTTAACAATTTTGATATGTTGTCATGAATTTTTAAAGTACGTCAAAATTATTATAGGTGTGTTTAGTTAGTGATTTGAAAGTAAGATTCTAAATTATATTTTGTACTATATTAATAAATTTTTTTGACAAAATTATATTCATAAACAATTAAAATAGTGGTATTACTAACTAGATAGTAGATGAATCTCAAATATTATTCATAAATTTATTAACATATTTTATGTTATAAATTTATAACATGAAATATAATATTTATTTTTTTTTTTATCTTTTATAATGTACTTTAAATTTTCAATTTTTAAATTTAGAACCTAAAAAGTTACAAAATATAAAAAAAAAAAAAAATGTTTCTTTCTCAAAATTTTCACATTAAAAAAATAAATATCTTGACTAAATCCATTTGATTCAAAACAATAATAATGAAACTTGAAGGTAACTCTTTCGTTAAATCAACCTTCCAAATTTTGATCTACAAAGAAGATAAGATAAGATTGAAATACAGACATGTTGGTAGATAATTTTTTCTCCGAATCAAAAAATTATATTCGAAAAATATATTCCAAATTCTATGGAAACCCGACCCGTTAATGTGGGGCCCAAAAGGACACGTGGAGGTAAAGGAAGAGCCTATCCAATAAAATAACAATTGGCGTATAGTAAAGAGCGCTTTATCTATCCACCTGTCTGGACGAGACGTGTCCCACACGGATAATGCAAAATTCCTATTTTTTCTTTTTCTTTTTTCTTTTTTTTAAAACCCTTTTTTTCTTTATTTATTTTATAAAAAAAAAAAAAAGAAATTTAATGGGATATCCGCAAACCACTTTGGTCCACTCGTTTCTCCATACTCTCACGCCTCTCTCTCACCACATATTTTTCAATTTTCTTTAATTATCTCTTTTTACTTTATTTTTTTTAAATTAATTTTTCTCTTCCCTAAAATATAATTACAAACATAATTATTATTTAAAACTTAGGTCCACCAAATTCCCCACTTAGCCCTTGAATGTGACTAGACAATGCACATCCTCTAATCAATCTTATTTTCATGCATAATCTTTTTTACCCCTTCCTCCTTTCTCTTTCAATATTTTAAAACTGCAGTCCATTTCATAGCTTCATAAATCTACACACCATATCGAGCGAAAGAAAGTTTTAATAGAAACTTTTGAGCTGATCGTGAAATATAGAAAAAGTAATGAAATATCAGTATCTCCTCTTATAGGTTGTAAGCTCGAATCATTTCCCTCATTTATGTGGTATAATTTTTTTTTTAAGAAAAGGTTTTTATTATTTTTTTAATTTTGGATTTTGATTGAAAAAATTTAAATCTTAACTTAATTATTTTGTTGATGGTATTTGAAAAAGAGAGACAGAGAGAGAACATTTATTTTTCTTCGTTTTTTTTTTTTTTTTTTTTTTTTTTTTTTTTTTTTTTTGAGGTTGCGTATGGGGAAAGAAGGGTGCCACGTGTCAAAAGGTAAGTTGAAGGAGTGGGAGTTATTACGTTAAGAACCAGTCTCTCTCGGTATTTACAGGGACATAAGGAAGGAAAAGGGGTTTTGGTGGGTTTAACCCGATATAGCCGGTTACCACGATGCTGTCTACCGGATGTGCCGGTTTCGTGGTCAAACATTTTAGGATATATGTCTGTAAGAGGTTTTAGCCACTGTTTATGTCCTCTGGTTTTTTCTTTTCTACAACACAAAACGGGGTTTTTCTCCTATTCAATTTACCCACACCAAACCAAAACACACAGAAATCAATTCTCATTTTCATCTTTCAAATTCTTTTTTTGGGATTTCGGTTCTCAAATCTCTTTCCTTTTCCCCCACTCAATTCCGGATCTCCCCTTTGAATTTCGTGTAATTTTGCAACATTCTTCTTCTTCCTCCATTTCGTTTGAAATCTCAGCTCGAATTTGGATCTTGGTTTTGAATGAATTATTTGGATCCTTCTTCTACAGGTGAGTTTTTTTTTTTTTTTTTTGATGTGTTTTCTTCTTTGCGCAGAGATTTTGTTTTGGGTTGTGTTCTTCGGGATGTTTGGTTCTCGCCAAAAAAATGGGAATCTGTCTGAATTTTGCTTTTTTTTTTTTTTTTCCCACGGGTTTGGTGGTCTTGTTCGTCTCACTTCTGTTGGAATTATGAATAATTGGGTCTTCAGAATTTGTCTGATGTTCGAAAGTTTTGTTGGGTTTAAGATCGGATCCTGTGGATTTGACTTTTGTATCGAAGTTGAATTCTCTGAAAATGGTTTGATTTCGGTTGATCCGATGCTCTGCTTTCTTATATGTTCTTGAGGCAAGATGTTTTGATTTGGTAGTTTTGGAATTGGGTTTTTTATTTTGAATTCTGAATTTTTCCGGTGTTTGGGTGGAATTGAGTTTTCCATCTCTTTAATCTCTTTGCTTCTAAGCAAGCCAAGTTGAGTTTGAAACTTGTTTGATCTCTTTGCTCCAGATTTCCAGTTCAAGTTTCTTCTGCCTCAACAATCAATTTGATTGTGACATTGAAATTTTGAATGTTCTTTGATTTCTAAATCTGGGTTTTTGCTTTTTCTCGCTGACATTATGAATTTTTAGCCAAACAAGGGAAGAAGATAAGATCGTTGCTTTGACATTTTTGTAGTAACGTAAAGCTAATCGTAGCAGCATTTTCGTCGCATTCCTATGTGTATATGATGTTTTTGCTGGCTTCAATTCGAATCTCGAATTTCAAATTTGAATGACTTTGGTCTGTTGTTTTGATGATTTGACAGTGAAAGTGGCGAATCTCTCTGTGTTTGATGAGTTTTTATCACAATGAATGCCTAAGACATGGTGATGAAGAAGAGATTGGATAATGGATTCAGTGGCTTTTCTGACTGGACCATCCCAAGAGGTCCGAGATCTTTTCGAGTGAGTAAAATTACATCTTCAGATCTCTCTGTATCACTCTCTGATTTGTTGAACTGCACCTTAGTTACTCGAGTTTTGTCCTTCTTGATTCTAGAAGAGGGTTCATCGAAAGAAGGATTACGAGGATGGCCAGATCTGCGCAATTGAATTGCTGGCTTCTTTAGCAGGGAAGCTTCTGCAGGATGGCGAAAGCACGGCCTGTAGTAACACGTCTGATGGAGATCACTCGGTGATCGGCACGAATGTCGTCAAGGAAGAACGATCAAACAAAGAGAAAGCTTTCAAGGTGGAATGCTGTGATGGTGGTAGCAGTCAAATATGTGATCTTGCTTTAGAAAAGACTGATCAGAAACAAAATTTGAAGAAACTCCAATATGTAGATAATATTACTGTTTTGGATTGTACTTCAGTAGTCGTAAATTCTAACAGCTCAGACGATGCCCATGGTGATGTTAAGCCTGTGATTTGCAAGACGGAGTTTGGAGATTATCGTACTAAACCGGAGGAAGGCTCCCCTGATTCTCTAGAATCAACGGACACCAGAATGAAGACTGTAAATGAAGAACAACATGAGGCTAAAGGATTTGGAATTGGATTTCCAAACATGGCTGATTCACACAATTCTAAGGATTTGAAAAAATCCTTTGGGAAATCACCAACTATGGCCAATTCAAGCTTCAAAACTAAGTTGCCATTGTCGACCGATGCCATTCGTAGTTCGTTTTCCAGATATAGGAATTACTTTAAGTTAGCGAGTAGAGATGATGATGAAAAATATAGGTCCAATAAATTTAGTATTCACTCAAACTCTTTTAGGCCTCCATCGCGAATTGCAGGCCGACGAATAAGGAAATTACTGAATTCGAAACACTGGAAAGCAGCTCCGAAACTGAAGGACTGTGAGGTTCCTAGATCTGGTGAGATTTCTTATGTGTTAAATGGTTTTGACTGCATTTTCGAGTTTTTGTCTTAATTCGCACCAAGTGTAAGGTCTGTCTTTGTAACTTACTATTCCATTTCGTATCAGAATCTATAGATGACGAAACACGAAACCCTTTTCGCAAGAGAAAGTTGTATTTCAACAGTGAGAGATACAAGGGTGATAGTCTTTACAAAAGGAGGAGATTTTTCGACCGAAGCTCCATGGTGAATTCTGATGGAGGGATGAGCAGTGAAAGCGTAACCAACTCTCCCGAAAAGAGCATCCACATTGATAAGTCTGGCTTAGCTGCAGTATTGCATGGAGGTTCTTAGCTACTTTGTTACTTTAATTTAGAGTCCTTTATGACCTTTGAAACGAACATTTCTGTTCTCCAGAAATCTCAATAAATTTCCTCTGTAAATGCAGCAAGTGTGGCAACATCATCAGGTCAACAAGCATCCTTCCACTCCAAAGATTCTCATGGTATGAAAGTTTCTGGAAGTTTTCTTGCATTTCAACATCTTTTCTTTTGTCTATCTTGCAAATTTGGTTACTCATGATGGTTCATTTCTCGTCTGCTCGATTGTTCAACAGTAAAATTTAGCATTAGATCGTTCAAGGTGCCAGAGTTATTCATTGATGTCCCCGAAAATGCAACTGTTGGTTCACTGAAGGTAAAATGAAATGCAGTTCGCCTTATCTTTTTTTGGAACTTACAAACACAATGTAACAACTTCCTGTTGATGAAAAGGCCAAGAAGCCATTGATTTGTGTATTTAAACTTTAAGTGAATGAAGTATGTTGGTAAAGGATATTTTCTCCCTTTCCTAAAGCAGTATTTATGTTGTGTAACTTTCTCCAGAAGATAGTTCTTGAGACAGTAACTGCTATTCTCAAGGGTGGGTTACACGTTGGGGTTCTCGTTCACGGGAAGAAGGTTAGAGATGATAACAGAACCCTATTGCAGACTGGACTTTCTTGTAAAGATAATTTGGATACCGTTGGTTTCACGTTGGAGCCAAATCTTGTGCATAATACAACTTCGCCTTTGTGTTCTGAGGATCCTCCTCAGATGTTAGCATGTGATATGACTGAACTTGTACCCAGGTATTACCATTACATTCAAACATACAACTTGGGTTTGTTTCCTTCTATCTTGAGATTTCGGAGGGCTCGGGAAACTTTTGTAGTTGTTTTCTTGGTTTGAGTACCTGTCAAGTTTATTCTGAATTGGGTGTCTCATGAATTCCAATACTTGGATTGTTAGCTTCTGTCTGATAGCTTATATGCTGTGTCACTTTCTTTACAGCTCGCCTGTAAATCCTGTTTCGAGCTCGGGAATACTAGATGTTGTCGCCTTACCTAATAATACATTGACCAACTCCCAAAACCAAGATGAAAATAAACATGAACTGATTACTACCAGCATTGACAAGTTACCCGACAATTCTTTACAAGATTGTAAAGCTTTAGTACCTGTTCCAGAAATGACTATGGAAGCATTAGCTTTAGTTCCCTTGAATCTGAAATCTAAGCGTTCAGAAGTTGTACAGCGTCGAACCAGGAGACCCTTCTCCGTTTCAGAAGTAGAAGCGCTGGTTCAGGCCGTCGAGGAACTAGGAACTGGAAGGTTTGCCAATTCTCTCTAACAATGTCATGTATCTCACCGCGAAGCACAAGTTTAAACCAACTCAACCATGTGTTTCTTTTTGCAGGTGGCGAGATGTTAAGTTTCGTGCATTTGAGAATGCAGATCACCGAACTTACGTGGATTTGAAGGTGGTTTCCCTTCTCCTTAACATGTGTTCGGGCAATCGATTTCTACCCTTAAAGTAAAAATCTAACCTAATGAGGATGTGTTGCAGGATAAATGGAAAACCCTGGTTCACACGGCGAGAATATCGCCTCAGCAGAGAAGGGGCGAGCCTGTCCCGCAAGAACTTCTGGACCGGGTGCTGGCTGCGCATGCTTATTGGTCGCAGTATCAGGCAAAGCAACACGGCGGCAAGCATCATCAAGCTGGAGTTGTGAAGGCCATTGAGGGCTCCAGCAGTTAGGCTTGTCGTCTAAAAGGAAAGTTCCCACATTTAATGTAAAAAGGAATAGTAGGTACATTTGACACTTTGCTGTAATCAATCAAGAAGACAAATTGTAAGCATGATTTTAATTTCTTGTATTCTCACACTTTGATTCATTGTTTAGCTTTCCCATTTGGGAAGAGTTGTCATTTGTAAATATGATTCTTGTAATAATGAAATTCTAACAGAATTCTTTCTGTGTTTAGACATTCAATGTATTCAGTTTATTTGTAGGCGCTGAATATCATGAAACTCAACTGTAAATTTTAGATGGGTAATATTTTGACCCTAAATATTTAGACATCCAAGGCTTTTTCTTTCTTTTTGGTTTATTGAATTCCACCTATAATCAATAGAAATCTGTTGTTAAATATGAAGGTTCTTTCTTTTTGTGTTTAACATTTATTTGGACAGAATTTAGGCATTTGGATTTGAGCGTTTTTTGGTGGCCAAGTTTGAGTATTTTTTCTTGATTGGAATGGAATATCTTCGGAGCACATTATATATATATATATATATATAAAAGTTCACTCACTAAACTTTATTAGATCCTAAACTTTAAAAATTATCTAATAAATCTCTAAACTTTCGATTTTATGTCTAATAAGTCATTTAGCTTTTAATTATGCCTAATAGGTACCTAATCTATCAACAATTTTTAAAATTCACAAATAAGACACAAAATTAAAAGTTTAATGTCCTAGACACAATTCAATTTTAGGTCTAATAGATTCGTTAATTTAAAGATGTTAAATATGTCCAAAAACCTATTAGATACAAAATTGAAAGTTCAAAGACCTATTAAATACAAAATTGAAAGTTCAATGAGCTATTAGACACAAAATTGAAAGTCCAAAGACATATTAGATTCTTTTTAAAGTTTAAGGGGTCTATTAGACAGAAACATAAAAGTTTATGGACTAAACTTGTAATTTAACATCAATATAATAAAATTAGTAAAGCATCTCATAAATAAAATAAAGTACAAGAGTGAAAAATGAATTTCTTTCACCTTAAAAAAAATATATAGCTGTTGAAATGGGCGTTCGCAAAGGACATGTATTGATTATCGACATTATATTTGAAGTATGTTAGATCATGGAGAGATAGTAAGCAGTATACATCTATTAAACATAAATTATCAAGGATACAGCAGTCATCAACCAACTTAAACATAACTAAAGCGAGTACCGTAACTGGTATCTGCGAAGCCAATCCTCACCCTTCTCAAAATAATCCATCCTACTGAAAGTCTGTGTTGTGAATTGTGAAGCAGCAGCATAAACAGAGGCCCCCCGCCATGCGTCGAGAACTGGATCCAGCGCTCTGACCACCCTAATAGGTGACCCGCACGGCCTGATCATCCGAATTCCAGCTTCTAAGCGTTCCCTTATGCCAGGAAAAAGACAACTCCCTCCTGTAATGAGTATTGAATTGGTTAATCTTTCTGCAATATCGTCGCTGTACGATGGCAACCTCCGTAATGAGACGCCTGTCATTTCATCTAATCCTGTCTGGTCGACTCCAATCCAATTGGGATGAAATAGAATTTCAGGACATCGAAACCTTTCAACCCCCATAACAATCTGGAAGTCTTCCTTGGTAAGAGGACGGAGTTTTGGCACTTCGGTTGGTTGAGCAACATCTGACTTGGGAACAAAAGTGGGGTCTATGTCCTAATTACAGCAGTAAGGCATTAGACTTAATATTTCAGCTAACACAAGATCAAGATACTGAAATCAGTAATAGGTAAAGCTGACTTATGTAAGTTGTGAACTAGTGACTGACCTGGAGCCTAGAGGATAAACGAACCAATGCAGCTTCATCCTCATCTGGGCCTTCATCATCGTCGTCATTGTTATCTTTGCTCATAAGTTTGTACAGCTGCCAATCCTCATCTCTTGCACCAAAGGTGTCCTCTCCCTTCCCACGATCAAAGGCTGCTGTCGTTAAAAGTCGCATCCTCTCCCTCTGGGCTGCATTTAGTCTCTCACCACGCCCTACTCCTCCAGACAAATTATTCCCATTTGTATGGCCCCCATTAGTCTTGAGTCGTTTTCGCTGCTCCACTTTTTCAGAAACCTCCTTGTATTTGGCACGCAGTTCCTCTAAATAAAGCTCAGGATTCTCCCTACAACAGAAGAAATATAAAGGAGAAACAAGTATTAAAAAAGCAGTAGGTCATAAAAAAAAATCCAGTATAATGGCATCTTAGTACTGGAACCATTCAAATGAACAATGGTAACTTTCAGCAAGCACATAATTATGAATAATTTGATTCCCCTAGACTTAAAAATTATGAATGTAGGAAGAAATTGTGTGCATACAATCTCCTTTCTTCATCTAGCTGGTTTCTCCTTTCCCGTTCTAACTCTTCTTCATAACGTTTCTGCTTGGCTCGCTGCCGTCCTTCAGAAGTGGTTTTGAGAAACAATTGTCTTCTTTTCTCCTTCAGCTGCCAAGAAACTTAAACTGCATGAATTTCAATCATTATAAAAGAGAAGCGCTTAATTCAGCAGGAAAGTTGTTTCTTTATCAATTGGAACCTCTTAACGATCATATTTATGCAATGTATGGCAATGCTGTATAACGAAAAACAAATATTTAAAACATTCAGGTGTTTATCATGCATGTACAGCCTTCTTTTACCTGCTCAGGTGACAGCACATCATCAGGGACATTGATGAGATGAAACTTTTCATTTGTAGCATCTGTATGATCCTCAGTTTCCGCTTGATCATCCTTTGGTTCACCCTTTGCTTTCCGCAAAGATTGTGTTGCTTTGGTCAGAGCAGACTCAATTTCCTGCTTGGAGACATACCCAGTCTCTGACAAGAAGGATGGAATATCAACCTCTGCCACTTGCACAAGCTGATGTAAAAGAAACTCCAAACCACGCACTTCATTTTCTAGCTCATTGATCCTTGAAGATCTTTTTGCTTCAGCCATTTCTCTCAATCGTTGACCTTGTTTTTCCTTAATTGCAGCCTTTCTTGCAATCTCTTCTTCTGAAGGAGGCTCTTCAGTAGGTGGTGGAATCCATGGTAGCTGCCAACACCTAGTTTTATCTTCTGCTTCCTTGGTCCCTTTCTGTTCATAGATATAGGACTCAAAACTCAGTGAAGGGGCAGATAGACACACAACAATGGTGATAACAATAATAATAAAGCCAAGAAGATTACCTGAAACAATTGAGCCTCTGATGCATAATCTGAAGCTATATAGCAATGATCCATTTTCAGGTCTTCGACCTTCTCCCATGTGAATCTGGCCCTGTTGCATGAACTAAAATAATGATTTTTTTGCTAACTTTACACACCTAGTATATATGTTAAATGAATTCTACTTACATGTGATGAGGGTATTTGAGTGACAGAAGTTGCTTCAGAGAATCAGTCACATGATATCCACCAATATTGGTTCTGCAGCATCCTTTATAAACGGGCTCCCCATCAATGAACTGACAATAAAGATCAGTGATAAAACTATCATAGACTTTCCATTAAAATTAAGTGTCCTAGATGCAGTTCACTCAATAGTCAACTATAATATCTATGCATGGAATAGTACAACTAGAAACATCAAAGTTGAGAGCTTCAAAGACTCAACCTCAAATCAACAAAATTATAACAATGCAAAAATGTAGAAGAAAAGCCAAATAACAATATTAACACCAACTCAAGCATAGTCAGAAAGATCAACGGCAATACACACTTTCATGCATCATAAGCAAGAAAGCTCATACCGGGGGGGGGTTGCATTTCACAAGGAAAAAACAACATGAATTTGCAACATGAATTTATGAGCTTTATGAACTAGTAAGAGGATGAAAAAATAAAGCAAACCGGAATAACATGGCTTGCAGTAAATCCTGGGCATATAGCAAGGCCATCTTTATCGCAAATCCCAAGTTGTTGGTTGTACATATAGCTGAATGCCGCATCAACACCATATGCTGTAGTAGAGTTGTAGGGGGAAAGGTAAAAATATTGTTAAGGAAGTAGAACCAAATATTATAAGTAAATTTAATTATACGTTACGTCTAGAGGTACAAGCCAAACATAAAATATTAAGTTTTAGTCTATCGCCCAGCGGAAAAGGACAGCCATAGAAAAGAGCTTAAAAACATTACTTCAGTAAATTTATGGTGCCCAATCATTAGACAACATAGTAAATGCAACAAGGGCCGTACCTATTGAAGGAACTCCATAAGTCTCAAATAAAAGCTCTGCCATTTTACTACGAGATTGGACTGGATTGCATACACATTCTGTTATCAGGACAGGGTGATCAATCTGTTCTGCCCTCAAAGGAACATAAATCAAATTAAGGACTTTGTTAAAAAAAAAAATTATGGACCAATAAAAACTAGCATTATTTGAAATTGTAAGAAAAAAGTTCAAATTAAAAATATTATTATTATTATTATTAAAAAAAAAGGCAATCATTGGGGTTAAATAAGTATTAACAAACAAGAATAATGCATATTGAATTATAAATACTAATACTACCTGTTTCACCAAGTCTAAGTCATATTCTATACTGTCATTAATGTTTAAACTAATGTAATATTACATCCAAATAAAGATTATGAATCAAGATATTCATTTCACCACATTTGAACCTGGAAGCACCCACCCCTTAAAACGCAAATCAGAAGCCCCAAGGTTTTTGCCTATTTTTTTCCAACCAAATATTCCAAACAGCAGCAAACTAATTTCCCACAGAACAAACGGCCTTTATCCTCAAGTGAAGGATACAAGACAGCTTACTCCATCATCATATATGTTCAAGCTAGGAACTGAAGGTATGCCAAAAGTCTACCAAAATAGTAAGGTTATGTGAGAAATCAATAGGGTGGGGTGCAAGAGTCCATAATCAGACTGGAAAGATAAAGTAAACATTACCAACAAGAAGTGGAGAGAGAAAGCGAGGAGGAATGGCAGAATAAGATACCAAAAAAAAGGGTTGAAACTTAATGCTCGCATAATTACCTCTGGTCCATTTGCTCCCAGCCGATCAAATCCAAAATCAAGAACCTAAAAGGTGCAAGGAAATATTCAAAAGTTGCAATTTTATATTCTCCTAGTTCAGATAATGAGATAACTACACAGGGGGATGCACTTACTCAAACCTATATTCATTCTTCTAATAATTATGCATTACTTTTGTTGCCCACATATGATTATCTCCGAGTTTCAACAAAATTAACAAGTTCAGACAACATGTTTAGTTCACGTATGTAGGTCCTAATTTAAACTGGCAATGGATAAAACAATAATCCAACTTACGTATTCCATAATCTCAAACTGATAAACAACATTGCCATCAAAAGCAGAGCGAGGACCTGAACGTGTGCAATCAAAGTATTTCATCAAAGATGGATCATGGTCTCCAACTATAGTAACCGTTTCACCTGAATTGCAATAAGAAGAACAGCAGATTCCGCTTCAATTAATAGTCTTACATAGCCTGAAAATCAAGATGTTTTCCGCAGAAGTGAAGGGTCTCGATTTTTCAGAGAACTCGAAGTGGGGTAAGAATGAGACACTAAGCCCTAATTGTAAATTTTTATCAATGATTATTTCTTCATTTTACTTTGCAAGTGTGAATTCTTCAGAAATAGGAAAGAAAGAAGCTACTTCGGATCCTCAACTAACAACTAAACTAACTAACAATGTTAACAGGTGGCCTGATAAAAATTAAGCATACCAGTGGCTTTGTGGCGAGGTCTCTGGACAATGTTACGGAAAATAACGCGAGGGTCGGACTCTCCAGCCCATCTGAAAGAATCAAACACAACAAACAGAACTAAATTCAAGGAAGAACAGAACACAGTTTATATGAATGTAAACACAACAGAAAGTGCGTGCTGCTTATTCTGAGAGTTGAAGCCAGAAAAAAGAAAAAATTGAGATACCCAATGCGAAAAGAGGAGGCGCCATTGTCGATGACGATGGGAGTGGTAGAAGGAAAATGATTGAAATCAGATTGTCTCTGAATTTCCGATACGAATGGCATGTTTGTGAATCTAAAAGCTGAAACAGAAAGTAATTGGGACTGGAACAAGCTTTCTTCTTCTTTGCCCTAGCTCGCAGCGAGCTGGAGAAGAACAAAGACGCCGCTGAAGGATCTTTCGATTGTTGGAAGAAAGTTGAAGGCAGGGCACCGATGGAATGAAACTCATGAAGACCCGGCGGGTTAGTTGAACCGGTCTGTGAGAACCGTTGTGAGAAGTGAGAACTAAACCAATTAAGGCTATAATATTAAAACCTAGATAGGTGGCGACCATGAATTGAACTCATTTTTTCTTATTTTATTTAAAGTCCTTTTGACCACTAAGTCAATTCATGATGGTTTAATAAAATGTTGATTTTGATAAATACTTCTAAACAATCTTAAAAAACAAAAAATTAATAATAAATATTTTATATTTTTAAATATGTTAAAATGCTTATTAATAATATTATATTCACATTAACAACAGTTTGTTGCTATTTCTGTATGCTTCATTAATTTTTTCTACGGTATAAAGGAAATGTCAATTCATTTCTTATGCCAATGTCAAATGTATAAAAAATGTAGAAATGCCGATGTGCCGACGAAAATTTAATACCCTACCCTTATACAACATTAACTTTCATACTCGTCATTTCCATATATTCATAAGTTCGATAGGTGAATTGGTTTTTTTAGTTCAAATCGATATTTTGGTTATATCATTAAAAAACCAACAAAATATAAAAACAAAAACTATATCACCAAAATATTGCTCATATGAACCTAATAAATTAATAATAAAAATAATTAACTTATTTAAAAATAGTGAAATATTTATTTGTTAATTTAAAATATATTTTTAGAGTTTCATAATTTTTTTTTTTATTTTTTTGAAAAATATGTATCAACATTAACATTTTATCGATATTTTCATCAACATTTCTATAAAATTGAAACCTCGTTACTTTTATCAACATTGACATTTAAAATCCTCACTTACATGAATCAATAAAATAGTATTGAGATCAAAGGTGATGGTGAAATGATATTTATGTAAATACATCTGAATTTTATGATCTAAACTTATGAAATTTAAAAATTAAAAAAAAAAAGTTATGTCTAGATAAATGTGATTCTAACTAGACTGGACATGACTTTGAGTAGAAATGTGTTTGGGTCATTGTGTTGAGTTTAGATGGTTTTGGAATCCAAACTCAAATCGTTGTTTGGGTCACTGTGGTAAAATAACTAAAAAAATATTATTTTTAATATCTTTAATTAAATAAAAAAAATTGTAACATTTATTCTAGTTGTATTTACATTTGTGTCACTGTCAAATTGTTTCCATTAAACCCATTTATAGTGACTGAGTTATGCCAGTCCCATACTTGAAGTATGCATTTTATAACCTTTTCTTTTAATTTTTCAATCCAATTTAGTGATAAGACACTAATTACCATTCAAAAATCGATGATTCGATTCCATCTCTATAATTATTGATTTTTTTTAAAAAAAAGCTTTCTATGTTTAAGCATATAACACATGAAATAAATTACATATACTCTAAAATTCCATAGTAAATATTTTAGCTATTTAATTTAAAATAATGATATGTCAAAGTGAGCATAACTCAGCAGTAATTGTCATGTACTCTCGACCAATAGGTCAAAGGTTCGAATCCCCCACTCTCAAATGCTGTTGAACTAATTATTTTTTTATATAGTCATAATTAATTTACTCACACATCAGCTTCGTTCGATCATTTGCAATTAAAAAACCTATTTTAGGAGACATCACATAACTACTACGTGCCAATGAAGCCAATATACTACTTGAAACTTAATTAACTTTATAATTATAGAAAAAATCTCTAGAATCAGCACAAATATGGGATAACATCATCTACTATAGGTGAACATAAACATAACTTAGAAGTGAAGACATTTACTTCTTTCCTTGAAATATCACCTTCATACTTGTTGTACTAAAAAAAATCTACCATTTATAAATTTTCATTAAAGAAAAAAAAAAATCTACCATTAAATAAATAGTACTTCAGGGTAAAGGTTTTTTTTTTTTTTTTTTTTTTTTTTTGAGTTTAACAACGCATATAGGTGGTGGGGATTTGACTTCTCACCTTTTTGGATCGAGCATATATGCTTTAACCAGTTGAGTAATGTTTACATTGGTGTAAACTTTGTATTTATTCACTTTACCAATCAATACTCTAAATTACATTTTAAAAAATCCCTAAATATAATTATATTATATAAAAAAAATTATAATTATAATTATAATTATATATATATATATATATATAAACTCTAAATTTAGTATTAAAGTATCTTTGAAAAATACTGTACTGAAAATTTTAGCCTCCTTTACCGTACTGAAAATTGCTAAGTCATACTCCTTCTAACAAGAAAGTGGATACCATATATATATATATAGAGGTGAGAATACTTATGAAAGCAGTAACTACATTGAATTTTTTTTTTTTTTTGTGAAATCAACTACATTGAATATTTTCCCAAATAGAAACCAACAAAATTAATTGAATAGTAAATACCATACAACTATTAATTAATGAAATAGCAAGATTTTTTAAATATTCACCGCATTTCCATTAATACTCCCCATTGGGCTCTATCAAGGCATTGAGAAAAGCAATCAATCACAGCCGCTAAAAACAGAAGGCGGGGAAAACAATCAAACGGTGGAGATTCAAAACGAAGCTTCCGGTACCCTCTTATCTATCGCCACGTCATTAGTCCAAACACTGCCTTCTTTCTTCCACTGCACGTTTTTGGACTGTTATCTTCCACAGCAAGCTCCTCTTATCTCCCTTTATAAATTCCCAAACTAAATCTCCACTTTTCCACTTCGATTTTACCATCTCCGATTTTTTTTTTTCCTTATAAGTTTCAATTGCAATATCATGGCGGAGGAGACGGCGGATCTCTACCGCACTCCCCGACGGAGGACCTGCCGGATTCCAGTGGTGCCGTCGTGCCCCGCGGCTCCGAGGAAGAAGCCGGTTTGCTTGAAGCGGAAGGCTCCGCCGAAGGACGGGTACTTTCGGCCGCCGGATTTGGAGGTTTTGTTCGCCTTTGTTGCTCCAAGAGGAGAGGCTTGTGGCTAGAGATCTTTTTTTTTTTTTTTTTTTTTTTTAAGATTACACATGTACATAAGGGGCTTGAGCATGTTTGAACTTTTGTGTCAAGTTATAATATCTTAGCTTAATTGAGCTGTGTCAGCAATAATTGATATGTATTACTTTTTTTGAGTACGAAGTTTGAATCTCCATTTTTGTTATACTAAAAAAAAACTAATTAATTGAACTATGCTCAAGTTGGCCTAGAGATTTGTAGCTTAAAATGCTTATAAGAATGAGCCTTTTAATTTCGTGAGCTTTTTTTATTTTTATTTTTTTATGCATATTAGATGTTAGTTATTTTCTATGGAGGGTGGATTGTAAAAATGGTTTGGAGGAGGAAGTGCAATGAAAAGTGGAAATAACGTTTCGTTTGTTTTTAGTTTTGGAAGTCATTGTCCATTTACAATTCCGTTCGTGGTCTTTGAAAATGTATTCTAGTGGAAGATAAAAATGTTGAGTGAGTAATTAATGAATATAAATTTTCAACAAGATTTAGATAGAGTCCATCATTGAAATGTACCATCAATGCTAGTCGCTAACTATTAATGGAATAGCTCAAATGGTCACATCTATTGTACTTTTAAAAAAAACTAAAAAGTCAATCCAAATATAGTTGGATAGATGAAGATACTTAAGTTCCGTTTGATAACGTTATCGTTTCTCATTTTTTGTTTCCTATTTGATAACTATTTATGTTTCTTGTTTTTTCGTAAAAATAAAATTTAGTACATATACTATAGTAAAACATATAACATGCATTAAAATAAATATAAAACAATTATAAAGAGGTTATAAAGAGGTTATAGTATTTTGTTAAGGCCAACTCCTAATTAATAATAATAATAATAAATTTTATCCTTCAAATGTTGTTCAAATTTGATTTGCAATGTTATTTCTCACTTCAATCAATTCACCTTGAATGATTTTGACTTACAAGAGTAAGTTCAATTAGACGAATTTGTAAATTGTCTAAGGTCAGACAATCGAACATACCCACATTTCTTTAATTTAATAATAAACTTTATTTTTATTTTTCTTTAAAAATGCATTAGCCAATAATACACGCAAGTAAAATAAAAAAAAAGAAAGAGAATGTATATATTTTTTTACATTTAATGGTAAACATGAAATACATTGTTAGTTTCTTTATTTAATAAAAAGATAAAATAATACCAAAAGGAAAAATAATAGAGAATTAAGTAGAAAATAATAACTATAAGCTCGTTAATGTAAACTAAAAGAAAATAAGGAAATAAGAGAGAAGAGAAAAACATAAACGAAAAGAGAAAAGTAAAAGAAAAAAAATGATAATGAACTATTAAAAGAACAAAGATTATGATGAAAGAGAGAAAATGAATAGAAAGAAATAAACAAAAAAATAAAAAGAAAAAAAAACAAAAAGATTAAAAACTATTAAAAGAAAAAAAAATAGAATGGAAGAGAGAGAAAGAAGAGAGAGGGGAGAGATGGGTAAAAAGAGAAATAGGAATACATGCATGAAACCTGGAAAAAAAAAACAGAATTTGAGAAACTATTTTTTGAAGTTTCTCAAAATCTGCCATTTTTTTAAAAATGTTTCTAAAAAATTTAAAAACAAGAAACAAGATGGTTTATCAAACATGTCTGTTTCTTGAAAAATGAGAAACAGGAACAAGAAATAGGAAACATGAACGTTATCAAATGAGCCCTTAATTACCATTTCAAAAGTTGATGGTTTGATATTTCATCTCACAATTGTTGAATTAAAAAAGTACGTAGGTACATGTGAATGAATATATATATATAATTTAGGTAAGATTTCAAAGTTTCTTTTTTAAAAAAATACACATGTGTGTGTATAATACATGCATATGAGATTCAAAGATTGCAGCTTGCGGCACATATTAAAATTTGAAAAATCAACTAAATTGACTATGGTTGATCGTTTTAGAAATTTTCTTTAGTTAAATTATATATTTGGTCCATATGGTTTTGAGGAAGTTAGAATTTAGTCTCTATAATTTTGAAAGTTAGAATTTCATCCTCATGATTTGACCAAATCTCATAAATATAATAGTCATATTTGATAAAACCCTCGTAGGGCTATTTATGAGGGTTATAAATTTATAAGAGTATATAGGGACGAATTCTGACTTTTAAAACCATAGGATCTAACTTCTAACTTTCTCAAAACTTTAAGGATCAAATTTGTAATTTAACCATTATAAATGTAGGATGAGTTTAAGCACTTTTTTAAAAACTAGAAACTTTTAACGTGTGTTGTACGTGTGATGATTATGTTTTAATTATTTTTCTATTTAAAAAATTAATTATAATAAATATTATTAAATTAATAAATAACTATATTTTTAGAAAACAAAATTTGAATAGTTAAATAGAATTTTAATTGGTTAAATGCATACTTCTATTTAAATTTCTATACTTGATGTTTTATTTTACATATATTATTATTTTATTCGTAATTTATATTTTTAAAACTTATTTTGAATAGCTTTTTTGATTTTTTTTTTTAATTAAGGGATGAAATCATGTTTTCAAGCCAAGTACAAAAGAAGAGAGAGGTAATAGAAGAGGGAGGTAATGGGGTGCAAATAAACGGTTTTCGCCATATACTAATGTTAAAGGCATTTTTTAACCTTTTTTTTAAGGTTAAGGGTATTAATGCAACTTTTGAAGTTTAATGGTATTTTTAAAACGAGGTACTAATGATTTCTGTCTATATATTAATGGTAAGGGTATTTTTGAACTTTTTTTGAAAGTTCAAGGGTATTAGTGAAACTTTTGAAAGTTTAGGGATATTTCTGAACAAAGTACTAACAATTTCCATCTAAAACTAACGATAAGCGTATTTTTGAACCATTTTTGAAAGTTTAAAAGCATTAATTAAACTTTTAAAAATTCAGAGATATTTTTGAAACAAAGTACAAAGTTTAGGGTTTTTTTTTTTTTTTAATAATAATAATTTAGCCTAATTTAATTCATGGGTCCCCACTATTCTTAAATGCTGCTATAATGACAATTAATGAATGGAGGTAGTACGTAAAATTTTTCATATTACGGTAGTACTAGAATCTTTTCCCATGGATTAAGTATACGCTGACAGGATAAAAAAAAGTTGCCAATTATTTCCAAAGAAGTTGCATTAAATTGTTAATTTCAAACCTATTTTTTATATAGTCAACTATTTAACCTACACAATCAGCTAAATACAAAAAACCATCTCATCAACACATGAATAGCTATTTTTTCCTTTTGTCTATACCCTCTAATTTGCTCTCTTCTTCCATTTTCTAATCTCTAAAACTACCCCATTCAATCAAGATATATAGACTATAGCAAGAAGAAAGTAGCATAATGAAACCACCAAAGGGACCTTAAAACTTAAATACTTTAACAAGGTTGTGCGTTATTAATTTGAATTAATACGTTTGGGTTTAATATACAAAAAGAGAGCACATGTTGAGAATTTGGATCATAATTTTGAGGACATCTAGGAGGGAACAGAAAGAAAACATACGCACTACCAAATTTGTAGCAAATGAAGATTTTATTAATCATTTTTGCAGTTCAAATTAGTCTATTTGTTGTGGTCCTTTAAGAAGGTTCTCCATGATTGAGAATTGGACAAATGGAGGAAAAACGAGAGTATTTATATGAAAAAAAATGTGGGTATCTATATGAGTTGTTTTCAAATTGGTTCTTTTCCAACTCAAGATAACTTTAAAGACATTGACTATTTGGATGTTGAAATTTCTTATATTTATGTTTGGACATGCTTAGAAATGAGAGATGACTCAATTCTGTTTATTTAAAGTTCTAATATTTAAGAAGATAGGAGAAATGGGGGAAGTTTTAGAGATTGAAAAATGGAAAAAGAGAGTGAAAGGGTATTGAAAAAGAAAGAGGAAAAAAAAGGAAAAAAAAGTGTTAGGTCATAAATTGAAGCAAATCAATAGAGAGAGAAAATAGAAGAGGGGGGTAATGGGGTGCAGATAAACAGTTTTCGTCCATATATTAATGGTAAGGGCATTTTTTAACCTTTTTTTTAAATGTTAAGGGTATTAATGCAACTTCTGAAAGTTCAAGAGTATTTTTAAAACGAGGTACTAATGATTTCTGTCTATATATTAATGATAAGGGTATTTTTGAACTTTTTTTTGAAAGTTTAAGAGTATTAGTAAAACTTTTAAAAGTTTAGGCGTATTTCTGAAACAAAGTACTAACGATTTCCATCTAAAACTAATGGTAAGCATATTTTTGAACCATTTTTGAAGGTTTTAGGGAACTAATGAAACTTTTAAAAATTCAGGGGTATTTTTGAAACAAAGTACAAAGTTCAGGTTTTTTATTTTTATTTTTATTTTTATTTTTATTTTTATTTTTTTTATAATTTAAATTTAGCATAATTTAATTCATGGGTCCCCACTATACTTAAATGCTACTATAATGGCAAGTAATGAATGGAGGTAGTACGTAAAAATTTTCATACTACAGCCGTACTAGAATCTTTTCCCATGGATTAAGTATACGTTGACAAGATAAAAAAAAAAAAAAAAAAAGAGTTGCCAATTTCCAAAGAAACTGCATTAAATTGTCAATTTTCAACCTATTTTTTATACAGTCAACTACTTAACCTACACAATCAGCTACATACAAAAGACCACATCATCAACACATGGATAGCTAATTACCACACCACATACTTCAATCTGCTGGTGGTTTCTAATGGTAGGACTATTTATGAAGTTTTTAACAAAATTCTAACTTTTTAAACCATACATATAGAGATGAATTAAATTCTAAACCTTCTCTAAACCATAGTTAACCATTTTCTTTTTATGTAAAACACATTGTCTTGCAAAAGGATATCATTTAGAAACCCTAACAATGCCTCTTTTTAGCCTCACATTTCAATTTTCCTTTGCGTCATTTAGTCTCACTCAATCGAACAACTTTCCACGATTTCATATTCAATCCTTGTATCTCTTGGAACAACAACCTCTCTCACGCCCTTCAAATAAAAATTCATAGAAAATTCACTATCAATTTCCCTTATAATTAAGAAAGTTGACAATCAAATTTTGAAGTCAATTTGAGCCCAAAAATCAATTCAACCACAACCAATTGCACAACTATGAAGAGATTGATAATATACATGACAACTTGAGCTATGCTTCATTTGGTTAGGTTTCAATGTTAAACTAAAACATCTCTTATTTCTTATATGTTTGTACTAATAATAGGATATTTCAAATTAATTATAAGAAAAAATAATAAGCCTCATTTATAAGACTAAGCATCGACCACTAAAAGATGTATAGTAACAAAAAGAAGATAATGTGATTGTTTATAATGATTATGTCAAAAACTTTTTCAACCACTCGAATAAAAAGAGCATATTGATTGTAATTACTTGAGTCTGAAATCCTTCATCGGTCGATTGCTTGTGATAAAATAATGGTTGTGTTTATTCAAGTTAGAAGGAAAAAAAAGTTAGAAACCAAATGGGAATTTGCAAAAAGGCCATAAATATATAGAAATGACACTCTGATTGTGATAAAGAAAAGCAATAAAAGAAAGTAAAGTAGCAAATAAGGGATCAAACATGGCAAAATATTTTATAGAGAAAAAGAGTGAAGACACTTCAATCTTCAGCCTTCAGTACACTGCTGGGTCAGGTTCATGTCCTTCCCAAAACCCTAAAGTAAAAAAAAAAAAAAAAAAAAAATAAAAAATGTCTTTCTCAAAAAAAAAAAAAAAAATCTCTCTCTTCCATGACATTATTCAAAGCTAAAAAGTCTTAGTTAGTAATTTTTGTGCTTTGTAGTTTCAATGTTCAACTTTTATTCCAAAATTAATTTATACTCTTTTCTAACACTAATCCAAAGTCCACTATATATTTTTGTCAATTATAATAGGGCTTTGTGATGATGCATATTGATAACTTAAGTTTGAATTTGAACAAAAAAAAACAACTTAAATTTGAATTTCAATAATTCTTTTTAGAAAATCTGATCATAAACACTGTCAATATTTTTCATAAAAATTAAACACATCATTTTGTCAATATATATGTGTTTTTTTAATCGAATAAGGACTTGACGCCGATATTAAGAAAATATTTGTCAACTTGAACATATATAACTCAACTGATCGCGTTATATATATCCTAGACCTAAATGCCGGAGATTCAAAATTCCTATCCCTATATCCGTATGTTATTAAACTAATATATATATATATATATAAACTTAACATTGTAAGGTGAAATGTCAAAAATATCGATAAATATTAGAAATTATATCATTTTCTTACATTTATCTTTTCGTCCACTGATTTGCAAAGAATGCTGCAAACGTATATTCTAAGAAATGTTTGGGTTGAGAGGTTCTCTGCGTTGATAAGAACTTGGTATAATTAAATTTTTTTTCCTAGTCATTTTGGCTCTTTAAGTTGATCTTTAAAAAAAAAATGTTTATGTCTGTTCTTTCGAATGAAATCTACGGTTCCTCGTACACATCGAGAAGTAGGGGTAGAGCAATTTTTTTTTTTTTTTTTTTTTACTTTCTCACTTTTATATAATCTAATCTTTCAATATTGAAAATTTAGGACCTAGAGAAAAAATCCTCGAAATCTCAACTTTTTCATTTAATTTTTCAACTTAATTAAGACCAGTTGGGGGCAATTGTCCCTTCCTTTGACTTCTTCGCTCTACTGTGGAGAAGGTAATTAATTATATTTCTACTACTTTAAGCTTCTAAAAGAGTCTTAAGGTAGTTTTCTTTCTACTCGATGGTGGTCTCTTGCGTCTCTCCTATGTTGTTGTTAATTAATGAGTCTGTAATCTCTATACTTTTTATAAAACTTCTATCCCAAACTTGACATTTTATTTATATTCTCATTGTCGAAGAGCTCAACATGGACCTTTTGAAAACCTAAAAGTTTCTTATTTTCATAGACACTTGTGGATCCCATTGAATCCCCTATAATAGACGAAGCTCTCCACACCTTTACCTTTCCTTCATCCCCTTGGCCATCGTTTAGGGTTAGGGTTCCGGCCTAGTGATCTCCACTGCGTCCATACCGTTTCTCCGATCTTCGCAAGCTCAACCAGCCATTGTTTTCCGACGAAGCATCATCAAGATTCACATGAAATCGCTTTCGCTTCGCCGGAGACTGGAGAAATCCAAAAAATCATTTCTCGTGGGATTGATCTTCCGATTGACATGGGAATCTTGATGATGCTGCAGCGGCAATCAATGGTTTTATGGAAACCTTTTTGCAACAGTTTTTCAGAGATTCCATGATTAAAGGTGAATTCCATTCTGTTGGTTCTTTTTTTTTTCTTCTTTCTTATAATTCTTAAGATTAATTACTCTAAGTGAATTAAGATCGACTTCTGAGTACGTTTTGATTACTTACGTACGTTAAGCTCTTTATTGATTTTTGTTTGTAGAACTTGAAGGCTTGTTCATAAAGCTAGTAAGATTTGGATAAGCCTATATTAGATATATGCTAATTAATTAACCTTAGATCCAAAGTTTTAATTTTTTAGTTAAATAGGTAAAAGGGTAGGAGAGATCGAGCCTTCAATTTTAGGAGAAAGTGTATATGTCTTTAACTGTTGAGCTATATATTTTGATTGATACTTGATCTAAAAGTTGACCCCTAAATGAAATGACCTAATTCATTTAGAATACAAAAAATGTGAAATTTAATTTATATTACTTTCATATGACTTTTTCTTTCTCATGATCAAACTATTGTAGATTATAAATGGATCATCTTTTAATTATAAATGTTTGGTTCTCAAGGTTGGAAAAGCTTAAATTTTTGTAAATTTGGGTTGGAAACCCTTGAAACAATTGTGTTTCAACTGCGTTGAAAAAGGAGTTTTGAGATGTGGGTTTGCATTATATTGCTTTATATTTGAAGTTAAGTTGAGTTTTGTCATGATCTTTTTTTTTTGAATGGTGAAAAATGATTTTAGTTAATAAAAAAAAATCCTTTTCAAAATTTCATCTAACCAAAAACTTATTTAAAAAAAAAAAAAAAAACTTACAGAATCAATGTTTCATATTTAAAAAAATAATAATTCCAATGAGTTTGGAAAGAGCAATGTATTTCTTTAAGCACTCTCGAACAAAATATAGGTTTAATTACTTCATCTATGAGCATTTTTTACATATCAAACTCATCCTTAGTATGTAGAATTTTTTCTTTTAGAATATTATATCGTATGTGTGAAGCGAGAGATTCAAACTTACACTTTCTAGAGGAAATAAAAATGTCTTAACAGTGAGTTATATGTTTACGTTAGCCATTTGTGTGAACTTTAAACGATAAATTTTAGTCTTAATTTATATAACTCTTGGATTAACAAATTCATACGAAATGTGACAATCAAACCGACATATTCACTAGAACTATTTAAATTCAACCGGTGAGTCAAATATTCAATCTACAATCAATGAGATTTAGAACACAAAGTGGTGAAAATTGTAGCTTTTCTTGTGGACAAGTTCCTTTTGTATGAGCTTTTTCAAAGCTGCACCAACTGATCGCCTGAGGAAAATCTCTGCAACTTCAGTTGCATAATCTATCAGAAAGAAATACATGTCTGTTGCTTATTATTTTATTTTATTTTATTTTTCGAGGTTTCCTACGATTAATCTATGTTTTTTTATAATTAAAAAAATACCTTTTTTTACATCTTGGATTTTTTTTTCATCTTAATTTGGGCAGATGTCTGTCAAGATCAGCTTTTACAGATTAAGTTCAAAATCTCACAAAAATATACGAATATAAAAAATCCAAATAACCCATAAAGTTTTGTATTCAATTTTCAAATTTTGAACTATTGAAGAATATTTTTCACATTCCATGAAATAAAAAGCAACTCTAAACATTATATATTTGAATAGATATTATTCTTAATTTTGGAAGATATTATTCATGGTAGATTGTTCAGTTCGCTATATGTTCTTGATTCTAACCATAGAATCGATGAGTTAGATTTTGAGACTTTAGTATAAGATAGTACATGACTTTTAAGATCTTACTTTTGTTAAAGCTTAAAGTTTTTCGTCGTTTTCTAATTAGATGTCATAGTTTTATTGAATAAAATTTTGATAATTTCAAACTTTTTGTCAATAAATTAAATTAGATTAATATATTGAAGTATAATGTTTATTTAGGGATAATTTATCCACACCCTCGTGAGTGGAACTTAAAGTTTACATTATTGATTGATGTTTAACTACTAATTTTTTTTACCCCGACAAAGAAAAACCATTATTTCTTTCCTTTTGATTAATTTAAAAAAAAAAACCCAAAATAGGTACTCTAAACTAATTGGCCTCTCACAATTGAAATTTCAAAAGTGGCCTTTTAAATAGACTAAATTATAGTTTTTGCCCTCAAATTAAAAATAAAATATCAGTTTTGCCCTTAGACCTTTTAAATTTAAAATTTACCCTTCAAAGTTTCAATTATACAACTATACTATTAAATGTCTAATTTGAGCAAATATCCCTAAATTAATGACATTGTTGCAAATAAACCATAAACATTGTGTACAGTGATGAAAATCTATTAGTATATCCCATCATCACTATCTCTAAGATCAAATTATAGAGTTTTTTTAGGGCCAATTGCAAGGATGACAAAAAAAAAAAAAAAAAAAAAAGAATTAGCCCATTGCAGGTTGAAGAAATGAACGTTTCACTCCGCAGCAAAAACATTGAATCATCTTTGATTTTATTTAAAATTAAACTAAAAATTAAGGTTAAGCATAAACTTACTTGGAGTAAATATGAAGATATTTCTGGCAGATCTTTATCTCCTCCATAAAATCTTCTATGACTCAAACCAAGGCTTGTGGGAGCCTCTTGAAAGAATTCTCTAATTAGATATATGTTGTATCTAATGGCTCAACCCAACAGTCGTATTTATAAAGACCAAGGAAAAATCTTTGCCATAATTAAAATATTATATTTTAATATCTAATATATTAAAATATATCTTATATTTATTTGAATCTCATTCAAATCTCCTACGATATTTATTTATTTGAATCTTATTCAAATTCTATAAATATTTTTTATTTAATGCATCTAATATACATTAATTATTTTAATATTTAATGTATCAAATACAATAAATATATTTTTCTCTTATATATTTAATATATATAATATATTGAATTTTAATTTGAACATTTCAAATTTTCTTTCAACTAAATTGATCTTTTAGTATTACTATGAGCTAGCAAGGGGACCTTATGGACCTTTAGATTATAAGCTCTAATGATACAAAATCAACTCATTAAACTCTTTAATTAATTAATTTTCATTAATTAACTATGCCACTCTACTATAGACCTAAAGTTGCACTCTTATGCACTGTAGGACAAGTTGTATCCATTAATATAATCATTACATGCAATTCGATCCTTCATGAGTTGTTCGTAAATATAGCTGGATCAAAAGTCCGTTTTACTTCTATAATTACATCTTGAACCTAAATTACCACTGATCCTCTAATGAACAATCTGTTTATAATCTAATTATACGCTAAGTTCCTCTCGGGCCAGTGATCAGAGGGTGTGGCCTCATTGTTCAAGTCCCAAAATTAGCACTTAAAGAAACTATTCATCTACTTACCCTATATGGGAAGGAGTGAATTCCATCTTGTGAAATTATGTTTCCAACTCCCTATTTAGTCAAGTCCCCGAAATGGTAGGCATATTGAATCGGCTATAAAAGCCACTCTCACTCATGCAAATCAAAGGACAAACCCTCACAGGCAGGAATTCATAACTCACTCAGGATTAAGATCGAGTCGCAAATGATCATCCTTATGAAATATTAATCTTCTCAATTAATGGATTTATAAAGAGATATTAAATATTTCGTGGTCCAGTCTTATACAAACTCATTGCATAAGATACACACATTCACATGTCTCCATATGAACAATTTGAATCAAATCATTTATAACTATTACAACGTGGGTCGTATCGATAGTGTTACTAGGATAAGACACCCAACTTTATCCATATACTATAACCCTTTAGGTTATTTCTTGAACATGATCATCCCGTATGTCAACCACATACTGTTCAAGATTACACTAATAACCATGAATTTTTCATATAATGGATAATATTATATTGTAAATAAAATAATCAAAATTATTATTAATTATTAAATAAATCATTAATTACGAGGCTTTAGGGCATATATCCCAACATATCAGTGATTACTACTTATCTAGTTTATTTAGGTATATAAATGAAATGACATTTCTAATATAAAGTATATCAATAGTATATCAGTAATTCATATTCCGTATATTAAATATACCTAAAATGAAGTCTATCAATGATATACTACTAATATACTTTATTTAGGTTTATCAATTTAGTTCATATTGATTAATATATCAAACATACATAAAATGAACGCTAAATTATAAAAAATACCCCTGAACTTTGTCATTTGTTTCAAAAATACCCCTAAACTTTTAAAAGTTGCAATAATACCCTTGAACTTTCATAAATGTTTCAAAATTACATTTGGAGTATAAATCCTTTAGAATGTTGGTTGAAAAGTCAACGTGGCGATGACGTGAAACTACGTAGCAGTGACTAGGATGCTTGCCTAAGTTAAGTATGAAAAAATATCATGCAAATATGTGGACTTTTCATCCAACATTCTAATGGTTTTTCTACTCCAAGAGTAATTTTGAAACGTATATGAAAGTTCACGGATATTATTGCAACTTTAAAAGTTTAGAGGTATTTTTGAAACAAATGGAAAGTTTAAGAGTATTTTTTATAATTTAGCCTAAATGAAGTATATAAGTGATATACTATCGGTATAGTATAAATGTCCATTCCACATGCCCATTTGATATCCATACCAAGTGGCATTTTATCCATAGCCAAAGTGTCTTCTATGTGTCCAACAAAGACCATAGATTGGTGTCCAAATGGACCACATCATGCTCTCCTAATTGCCTATATATAGTGGTTCTTGATGGATAAATAAAGAGTGACATTTGGTAAAGAAATCTCTCCAATCTTCTTTTTTCTCTCCCATTTTCTCTAATTTCATTTGTTTTTAATTTTCCATAAATCTCCACTTTCTTTTGTTTATAATATATATATATATACTCCCTTTATATTCTAACACTTGTATTATTATTATTATTATTATTATTATATGTTTTGGTAAAGTATTATTATTATTATTATTATTATTATTATTATTATTATTATTATATGTTTTGGTAAAGTTTTGGTGCCCGGTTTCGCCTCTCAATTTTACAACATATAAAAAATTATGATAATTTTTATTTAGAAGACAAACATGCATAAATTGTGAGATATAAGAGGGCAGATATGCAAAAGACAACCCGTTTGGAAAATAAACATTTTTTCCAACGAAATATTAGACAATTTTCAACATGCACCTCACTCTTTAACTATTTCTAATATTTTCGTTTTAAATACGTCATCAAAATCAAACATTGAGTGTGTGGAAGTGCATTTAAAATGAGTGATTTTTAGTTGAAGTAGTGTGTTGATAAGCACTTTAGCTTAATTACACATTACTTTGATGTTTGATTCTACATATTTAAAAGTATTGTCTTAACAAACACTTAGACTAAGTGTTTTCTAACAAAGCATTGATAAATCACTTCTAAACCTAATGTTTTAAATGAGAAGTAGTTTTAATCACAACCAAAGTAATAAAAAAGCCAAAAGCACTCCCTAACACAACCTTAATCCATTCAACTTGGGCCAATTCAGTGGGCTTAAACATAGACTTCCCACTAGGGGAAGACAAAGCCCATTAAGATTTTTTTTTTCTTTTTTCCTTTTTTTTTGGGTTAATAAACATTTTTAGTTCTTGAACTTTCATGGAAGTAACGATTTAGTCTTCGAACTTTAATTTGTAATGATTTAATCCATATACTTTCAATTTTGTAATAATTTAGTCTCTAAACTTAAACATGTACAATTTAGTCCATCTCGTGAAAAATTCCATCAAAATTAATTGTCAATTGTTATTATATAATGACTTAGTCTTTGTAGTTTATAAACACATTTGATCCCATTGAATCTTAACAATATTTCTCTAACAAATTTTAAAGTACAAGAGCTAAATTGTTACGTATTAAACTTCATAAACTAAATTGTTATTTGTTACAAAATTGAAAGTACAAAGACTAGTAAATCATTACAAACTAAAATTTAACTACTAAATTGTAATGTCTTTCATGAAAGTTTAGAGACCAAAAAATATTTTTAACCATCTTTGTTAATTAATTTTAACAATACGTGAAAAATGTAAGGGTGAAAATTTAGATCTCAACTAGTTGAGCTATACACGTGTTAGCACGCAAAACTTTGGGCTAAGGTGATGAGGCAGAAACAAAAACATATAATCCAAATCCATTAAAATGGAATTTGACTGAAGTTTGGAAGTAAGCGGGGACGGTTGAAAGTTGAAAAAAAAAAAAAAAAAAAAGGCAGAACGTGGAGATCCACATGGGCGCATGTGTGAGTTAATAAAGTGGCAAAAAACACAAGCACAATCGCAACACCATATTTTCACTTGGTCTTTTTGTCAAACGATTAATTTGTCTTCACAATTTTATTTTTTTTTTAAACTAAAAAATTTGTCTTCACACAATTACTATTTCATTCAATTCTCAACTTGTTTTGTGCAAATTCAATAAAGGAAAACAAATGGACAAATTTTGGCGTCAAAAGATTTAATTTGGATTACGGTTTGTTATTTATTATTATTTGGGTTTTGTTTTGTTGTGTTTGTTCATGTGATTGTGGATAGTGTGAATGCTTGACCCTCAACATGAAAGAGTGACAGAACGTGAGGGCGTTATGGGCGTCGGTTTACCTTTTTTTGGTTACTTTTTCCTTTTTGCTAATGCTTATATGCTATGTTCTTTAATTTTGTTTTTAATCTAAATAGTTTTGATTCTTATCTTCAACAAACCCAAAAAAAAAAAAAAAAGAAAGAAAATTTAATTCTCTGTTTCTTGACGATGAGGATTTGAACTAGGGATGTTCTCCATTCCCACTTCCCATTTCCGTTTCCATGAAAATTTGCAGGAATTGAGTTCCTTTCGAGAAATTATTTTACGTTGAGTTTTTTTTTTTTTTTTTAAATCTTAATTAAATTAAATATTTTTAAAAAAAACGTTCGATTAAATAATTAGTTCTCTACATAAATTCTTCATTTAAATAGTTAATTCTCCACGGAGATTTTTTATTTAAAGATAAAATTCTTTAAACTTCTAATATATACAAAAAATAATATTTCATGTTAAGTTGTCTAATTATTCATACATATAGTTCAAATGTTCAACCATATTGTTTAAACATATCTCAAATTATCTAAGTCTTTCCTTTTTGTTCAACAACATTTAGAGATGAGGGATTTGAACTTCTGACCTCTTGATCGATGACACATGCTTTATGTCAGTTGAACTATGTTCAGTTTGGCCAAATTATCCATATCATTACACAATAAAACTTTGAAATTATATATATAGAGAGAGAGAGGCAAATGGTGTAGGGATGGGATGGAGAACATTCCTCATCCCTTTACCATTTAGCTTACGGAATTCTTTTTCGCCCACTCACTCCCTTGTTCCCTACGGAGAAAAAAAGAACATCCCTAATTTGGATTTGATATTTTCATGAGAACAAATTAGAAGTAGGAATGGAGCTTTTAAGATAGCTCCATTTTATTTGGATTTCTTGTGAAATAATAGAGTTATTTGGTGGAAGATCCATGATAAATATACTCTTTAAACAAATTTTAACACAAAATAATATTTGTAAATATAGAGTTAGAGTCTATAGAATGATTGATTAAGCTTAATGGAATTACTTTGTTAAATCTAAGAAATTTAATTGGACATAAAGTAGATTGAATAGAAGACATATATTAGTGAGGGAAAAAATTTATACATTATATTGATAATAATAGAATAATATTTAACTTTTTTTTTACCAACTAGAGCATAGTTCAAACATTAAATATCTAACTTAGAATCCTACCTCTACCTTATTGAACTAAAAAAATAAATTTTCATACATTATTTAATCTTAATATTTTATTTCTAAAAAAATATTTTGAATTTAATATTATAATTATATTGCAATTTCATGGTTCACAAACTTTTTTTTTTCTTATCCGTCATTTCTTCAATAATTCTAATAACATATCGAATTTATTGAAGCTTATTACTAGGCTATTTAACTTAAAATGCATAAATTTAGATATTAATTAAATATTGTTTTTAGTTTGAGCTATGTCTTAATAAGTTTATGATTAAATTATTAAATATGTAACATATCAATGTGTATCAATTTGGCATCATAATTATACTTCACTTAATGATACAATATTTTCTATTATTGAATTGCATCATACCTATAAAATTATGATAAAACTCATGGATATCAGAGTAAAATATCATTATACCTGTACTGAAAAAATCATTATACCTAATTTTTAAAATTAATAATAATAATAATTATTATTACATATTATCAATACTATAAAATATCATAAAAAATTTTGGGGGCCACAAACCCTTCTTCTCCATTTTAGCATGTCTCTATGACCATCATTTTCTTTAAAAAAATAATTTTCATGTCCAACTTGCATTTTTTTTTGTCTCTGAATTGAAAACATGAAATAAAAGAAAGAAATAAAGCTGCACAACAAAGATAAACAAATATATAAAATACTTGACATTAATTTGTTTAAGAGAGTTTCTGCTCCCTAACCTATGAACATGCCATAATCTATGGGGTTTTTGCCTATTCCTTCTATTTAGTTCATTTGTTATAAGAGCTTATGCAAATTAATGAGTTTAATTTCATTATATATTTCCCCATTAAATAAAGACAAATTATTTGAATTTTCTTATTGAAGTTGGTGAGGCCATCATTAATGTATGATTGGATTTTGGTCTTATTTGTTCCCATTATTTATTTAGTCTAATTTAAACTACAAATTACTGTTTATATTCTTAATGGATCTTTTTAAAAGTTCATTTATAATCTTTTCAAATCTACTTTTTAACGTTTCTTTTGCGATTGAAAAATATTGTGTTATAAAAAAAGCTAATCCATTGACCATGTTAATTACATTAGATTTCTTAAAGCTAAATCAAAAGATTCTAACTGATTTATATCTATTATCTTTTAAGTTAAATTATATTATAAAAAGTGATCTGTTGAACTGTATGATCTAAAAACAAAACTCTTGATAATTTTCCTTCATTAAAATCAAAATAAAATTATTACATGCAAATTGACTGAGTTGTAGCTTAGATGCTTTGCATTTGATCGAGAGAATATATATAGTATACGTGACTATTATTTATCTTTATTTTTCGTCCATTTCAAGATCAACAAACAAAAACCGAGGTCTCCCTTTCACAATCAACAAACAAAAATTAAGGTTAGAGTTTGATAAATGTTGAAGAATAGCCACAACAAACTCATCCAACATATCATTAAAGAGAATACCATTTGTGCTATAATAAATAGATGACTATAAGACGTAAGTGTTCTCATTCACAAACAAAAATTATATTTTTTATAAAACTTAAAAAACGTGAGAATTTAAACAAAACTATTGAAATGACAGAGATATATAATTGAGAAAAATCCTATAGTTAGAAGAAGACATATTATATATATATATAAAAGAATGATACATAAAACAAAGTTTGGAGGTAAAATATATACAAGTGGATGGAAGATTATTGATGAAGAAGATTAGAATTAATAGTAAAGATTATGGAGTGAGAGTGGGAAAAGAGATATTGTGTAATGATAATTAGTGAGAGAAAGGGGAATAATTATTAATTAGGAGGTGAATCAGAATGAGACATAATTTTGGGCTGCACTCAAAATCATCTTTCAGGATTTTCTTGTCTCCCTTTTTCTTATTTTTTTATTCTCCAAACTTGGATTTCTCTATCACAAATCTTTGTTTCCAACGGATTCATTTTTTCTTTTTCTTTATTTAAAAAAAAAAGTTATTCTTTTTATCTTTAATTTTCCCAATTATTTTTTCCTTTTATCTACAATCTAATCTTGGCATCTTGAGAGAGAAAGCAAGGGTATAAATAAGTTTGAAATTTCTTTTATTTGAGTATTTAGGTTTAAAATCTTAATTTCATTGAACCATATCCAACCCTGAATTTGAATAAGATGTGAAGTTTATACTTTCAATTAGTTATTTATTATTATTATTATTATTTTAAGATTTGTGATTGGTTATAGTGTATGAACATTTTTGTGCTTGGATATAGTTATTTTTAAGGTCTCATTTGATAATCATTTGATTTTTAAAAATTAAGCTTATAAGACTACTTCTATCTATAGATTTCTTTGTTTTGTTATCTACTTTTTACCAATGTTTTAAAAAACCAAACCAAGTTTTGAAAACTAAAAAAAGTAGTTTTTAAAAACTTGTTTTTGTTTTTTGAATATAACTAAGAATTCAAATGTTTATTTAAGAAAGAAAAAAATCATTGAGAGAAATCATGAGAAAACAAGCTTAATTTTCAAAAACTAAAAACCAAAAATCAAATGGTTATCAAACATGGCCTAATGTATTACTTCTCCAATTTTTTTTTTTTAATTCAACAACATGTGAGGATGAAAATTTGAACATTTAACATTTTAGTCGCTAATGTAATACCCAAACTAATTGAGTTATGCTCAAATTGATAGCTCTCCATCGTGTTGATGCTTTTTACTAAAGTTTTTAGCATTTGGGTGATGGGTTAGGGACTTGGAGTTTTTTTTTCTTACGTTTTATATATATATTTACCTACTTTGATTTTGTGGCTATGTTTTAGTATTTTTTGTTTAGTATGAACATTTTTGTAACTTCAATTTTAAATGTGTTGTTGGTGGAATTATATGTGGTTTTAATTAGCTCGTTCATCTAGGATTTTCTAATTTAGTTTTTGAAAATAATTAATTTGACCAACGACTCAAGTTTGCAATTCAATTAAAAAAAACACAAAATGTTAAAATTTGGCTCAATTAGTTAAAGTACATTTTAAAAATCATTTTGACTATTAGAATTTTCAAAAAATCCTTTTCATCATGCGGTCATATAATAAATTTGAAAAATATTTTTAATTAGATAAATCTACTTTTGCTATTCTAAAGGCGCGTTTGTAATGAATTTGGGCGCAATCGTAACGAGATTGTGGCACAAAGATAATTGGAATGAAACGGAATGGAATTTGTGTTTACTTTGCGAGATTGTGACACAAAGATAATTGGGATGAAACGCAATGGAATTCGTGTTTACTTTGCATACCTCTTGAATTGGAATGAAATAGATATGATTATCATAATACCTTTTTATATTTATAATTAATTAAAATACAGTAATTATACTAGAATTAAGATGCCCTTCTTCAATTTTATCTACTTATTCAAATTTTTATACTTAAAAAAATTTAATACCTAAATTTAAAATTTTAAAAATGTAGGATTTTATAAAATAAAATAATAATGATTCTATATTTCACCTATCTAATTCAAATTCAAATTTTAATATAGAAACACACAATCTTTATATAAATATTAAAAAAAAAAACAAACTATAGAGTTATTTTGATTTAATAAAACAATATAATTTAATTTATTCTAAAATGATTTTTTTTTTTTTTTTTGTAACAAACCAAACTGAAAATGACATATAAAAAAAACAAAAAATGATAATAGATCTTCGTTCTCATTCGCAAATATTGTGCCAAATATCGATCTCTATTATGGTTTGGCCAAACGCATAAAAAATATCGATCTCTCGATATCGATCTCATCTAAATATCGATAGCCAAAACTCAAGCATACAAAAATAATCGATCTCATCTAAATATCGATCTCAAAACTACGGATAAAAATATGAATCTCAATGTCATAAAACGCAAGACTTGCAAGTATGGCCTGGCCAAATCTCATGCATAAAAAAAATATTTTATCGATCTAAAAAATCTCTATTTGACAAAAAATTACAGACAATAGCTCTCGAGAACGAATCCCTACATATAAGAATTTTTTTAATTAAGCTATACAAATAATTATGGGGTTTAATGCTCTTTATCAACATTATGAAATTCTAGAAAAAAGAAATAAAAATGAAGAAAAAGAAAGAAGAATGAAGAAGAAGAAAAGGGGAGGAAGGAGAAAGAAAAAATAATCTGTTAGAAGGGAGAGAAAGGGCAAAGGGTGAGAAGTAAACCAAAAAGATGGGGACCATATGGTAATCAGATAACATACCCTCCAAAATGTAATTAGATTGCATGATAGAATTACGTGGCCAAAATTAATTCGGTAAACACCATCAATTATAATTATGTGAGATCCACGATTTCAAATCGCGTTTGATTGATTACGATTACAAGTAGGTAAACGTGTCGTAAAAGTTATAAAGTACTAATTGTTTTTATATATAAAAAAGAACAAACTGTTTCTTTTTTAAGAGAGGAAAAAACACACACAGTGTTTCACTAAATTATAAAAGAAAAAAAAAACTACTTAAAAAAAATCAATGGTAAATACAACTCTTATCTTATTTGTTTCTATTCTTACATTCTGAAACGTTATATTTGAAGATTTTTAAAAATTCATTTTGATAATTACTTTTATATTTTTCACATAAATCTCAAGCCACTTATTTTCAAATATGATGTCAAATGCAATACAGATATTTAAAATACAAAATCCACGAGATGTCAAGTAACGTCTCTATTACATCCACTAAAAATTTTAGCATAAAATCACAACAAATTTTTATGCAAAAATTTTAAAATTTAGTATAAAACGTTTTATTATTTTATTTTATTTAGTACATAACATTTGAAATTAAAACAAAAAAAACCAAACTAAAATCAAGCAATTATTGAGAGTTCAAAAAATTAGAATTAACATTTTCACTAACTCCACAAACCGCTCTAGCTCTGAGCGCAATAATCTTCCGAGTTTGTTTGAGTTTCAAATTAAGTAAACAAAAGAGAAGAGAGGAAGTGGGATTCATGAATCTGAATTAAATGAACAATGTGGGCATTTGGTTAATGGATGTTGCAATTTCACTTTCAGCTCCTTCGTTTCTCTGTTCATTGAAGAAAGGCACTGGTTCGGGATTTGAGGTTTGAGCAAGAAGAAACATGTCTTTTTGGGGGAAAGTGAAAGCTTGGATGCCCAAGCAAAGCAAGGACCGACCACTGTTTTAAATGAGAATCTACGATTTGGGTCAGTGAACAATGATCAGAATCAATCATTTGCGGGGGGTCAAACAAAAAGTGCCCTCAAGCTGTTCGACGAATGGCCTGTGAGACAATCGAAGGGACAACCATATCTTGTGCTTGTTGGGGAAGTTGTCTGGTGACTGGTGAGGTTAGTAGAACCAAACAACTCCTTTTTAAAGCTTTTTTTTTTTCCTTTTTCATTCAACTATTGGCTATGGCTGAAATGGTTGGATAATTTTTGTTTGTGGACTAAATGCATTTAACCCAAGATGATGATGAACCCAGAAAACTAGCTAATTGCACATGTTTTGAGTTTGAGTCCCCTTTGAAATGGGAACTGTTGGGAATTTGATTGCTCTGTTTAGTACATTGGTTTGCTCTGTATTAACGCCATCATCTCACTTACATTCTTGCATTTATTTAGCTTTGTTTTTTTGAACTCTGATGGGGATCAATGTGATGGGCTTTTATCTGATTTCTTTTCCATTTGAGATTCTTGTGTGCTGAGACTTTGACTCATTTTTTCCTGGTTGTATCAGTGGGATTAATGAAATTAGTTGGGTTGGTAATCTTTTAGATCAGTTTAAGGTTTAGATTAGTTTTACATCTACACATGGGATCATGTGCTTTTCTTTTGGGCAGCCAGAGAGAGAAAGGTTTGACTTGACCAAATGGAGAATAAAATCCTTGTTTGTATAATCTGAAGTTAAATTAACATCATAGCTTTGCAACATTTTCTCATTAAAATTAGTGTTGTTCATGCATGCATATGCAAAATATACTAATTTAGTGTATTTTATTCTTATTGACATTTATATAATGTATAGAGAAAATTGTTAGGTATCATTTATAATATAGAATGAACTAGTAATAAGCACAAAAAAGGAGGATTTTTTTTGTAATAAATATTATATTTTTAGAAGGTAGTTGGATTGAAATATAGTATTCTGAATTTTTTTTGAATTTCATGCTAATTTAGACGTGAATCCTCTACTAAGAAAGACGAAATGATTTAAAATGACGATTTCTTAAATCATGTTATCAAATATTGATCTTAGAAGAGTGTGTTGTATCATAAAAATAATTTCTCCCCCCCCCCCCCCCCCCCCCCCCCCCCCCCCCAAAAAAAAAAAAAAAAAAAAAACTCAAACAATTCCACTTTTTTTTTTTTTAGTTAAAAAAAAAGTTTCCAAACTACTGTGTTAACGTTTTTACATGCCTTTTCAAATTTACTCCATTCTTCACATAATCCCCAGAGCAAACCTATAAAGATTTTATTATGTATAGTAAATATCTTCCCTCTCCTTTTAAGCCAATGCTAGCTATGATAAATCTCAAAAACACTAATTTGAAAGGTCTATATCTTTCTATTAATTAATTATCCCCAACTTTAATTCACTGCTCAATGGTAAAGCAGCCATGCCTTGAAAGTAACTTTTCAACCACACAGTTACAATATGTAAAAGAACAAACAAAAAAGATGTAAACAAGAGGGAGCTTAAATGCATTTTTATGAGCTGGTAAGCACATCCAAGAAGAGAGACAAACTTTCTATGGACTAAAAAACACAAGACCACTGTTTGGTTGTTTCCATAAATCATGCCTCTGATCCCGAGGAATAGATCAAGTATTTCTTTTTCGTCCTTATGTAATAGATTTCTAGTACTTGAATACGACCTTTCTGGGTGAATCAAATTAACCAAACACACGATTTTGTTATCTTCAACATTTCATAAGGTAAAAAAACCGAAATTCCTTGCATTTTGACTTATAGAAATCATGTCTAGATACCAAACCGTCGATCCTAACTGATTAAGATAGACATTTGATATAAACAATCCAAAAGAAAACAAAATTTCTCAACAACTAAAGGAATCCCAAGCTCATACAAAAGCTAAGAGAGCATCTTGAATTCTATATAGAAAACATGAATATGACAAGATTTGCAATAAGACTCTTCTGGTATTTAAAATGTTTTCCATGTCTTAATCTCTCACATCAGAAATCCCAAATGGAATCAAAACATTTTTCCAAAGATTACAAAATTAAACCAACACAATTAGCTCTAGCCTTCAATAACCCCCTAATGATTGCTCTTTCCATTCTTTAATTATTTAGTTGCTTTTAGCTCTTCATGCAGAGAATGAGCCAAAAGCATACGTTTTTTTTTTTTTTCTTTTCTTTCTTTCTGCTAGCAGTTGCAAGCGTTTCTCTTTGCAGCTGGAAATGTTTCAAATGGCTAGTCAAAGATTCCTCGTTCATCCAATGAGCAAAAAAAGGGAAACAGAAAGCAAAGAGAGAGTTACTGATCATTTTCATGCTTACATCCTTTTCTTTTATTTTAATCATATAATCATTTTCATCTTTTTTTACTCTGTCATTGTGTAAGAATTTAATGTCAGCCGTTGTCATGACATATATAATCGTTTCTTAGTGTATAATTTCTTCTAAGTGTAATAGTTTTTTAGTTGTCCTTTTTTGTTTTTGTTTTAAAGAGCACATTTGAAACTGTTTTTCTCGACTTCCATTTTTCATTTTTCTTCTTTTGCATTTTCAATATATTGTCGACACGTGAGCTAGCCCACACAGTCAATCAATAGGCACTCGCACTCCTCCATCATGGCTGCATGGACATGAAAGAGACTCGGCTACACAATTCTATACATCCCGATAAGCTTGCCCATTTTTTCCAACTATTCGCTCGATCAAGTTCCAGACTCTCTGAGATATATCTAGTTCACGTATCTAGAAGTTTTGATTTGTTTAGTTTGAGAGATTGAAAAGTTATGAATTCTTGAAATCTATGCTTGGATTATATGAAGAGTTTTAGAAGTACAAGTTTATCAAACTTATATTTAGTTATAAATTTATGATTTGTATGAACTCTATTGTTTGGTATGGTTGTTTGAGAGGTGGGTTGTAGAAGTTTAGTATTTTTATAGCCTATAAGATTAGCGAGCTCATAGTTTGACAAACAAACTAACATATCAAATGTAAGTGAGCCTTTTTGTTCAAGTTATATGAATCCAACTCATATGCCAAACCCCTCCTTGAAAAACACATCTTCGTATTTTTTGGTAGTTTAGAAATTGGGAATCAATATCAATCAACCTCTGAGGTCGCCATATAATATGGACTCCCACATAGGAATATCAAACTGTCTCACAACCGTCCCATTATACCAATGAAATATGGACTCCTCAGACTCACAAACATTGTTTTCCCATAGTTAGATGTGAATCTGTCATGTAATATAGCAACTTAGATGATGTTTGCAGTGATGAATAGGAGCATTTATGGATACACAAGATGTAGATATCACGTGGGAAGGTTTCAAAATGGATAGGGAAGAAGAATGAGAATGAGAATGAAGTAGCTAGCAGCAGAGAGATTGCAAATGGGAAGAAGTTGCGTAGGGTAGACCAAAAGAGACTTGACATATCACATCAGGGGGTTGTGTGTTTGTTGAATATGTGAATAGGCATGATCAAAAAACAGAAGTGAAGAATCATGATGGTGAATCCTCAGGCTCATACCCCCCCCCCCCCCCCCCTCTCTCTCTCTCTCTCTGTGGTTCACCACTTGTATAAAAAAGCTCAAAATGCCAAATCTTTTATGATTCATCATTCAAACCTCTGATATGTCACTCTTCATCAATTCCCCCCCTTTACTTTTCTAATTCTGATTGATCTTAGCCCCCACCATGCCTACCTGACCCCACCAATCCCTCTCTCTCTCTCTCTCTTACTTACTGTCAAACTCCACCCCTTTTCATTTCCAACTTCTCTCCTAAAAATTTCAATTGGGATTGCCAAAAGATTTGTGGACATCTTTCAAATCTCTCTCTCTCTCTCTCTCTCTCTCTCTCTCTCTCTGTGGAAAAGTTTAGGACTTCTTTAGCTTATTTGGGTCTTTGGATTCGAGGGTGTTCCAAAAGAATGGAACAAATTTGTTTAATTTGTTGTGTGAAACAAACAAGTGGGTGTTAAAAGAGATATTTCCCTTTCCCCCCCCCCCCAATATTGCTCAGCTGGTAAAGATCAGTTGATTTGAAATAGTCAATTTCCCTTTTCAATGTATGGTCAAAATTAGTATGTGAGATATAACTTAGCTTCCTAATGATTGAGAATCTTAGAAAATATATTGTAATGTCATTTTCTAATTTTTTAGTTTTGAAAAAGCCCTTAAAGATGGTTGGCCTTATAAAAGTATGCTTCATTTAAGGTTTCATTTTCTACTTTCTTACATCTTCGATAAATTGATCAAATGCAGTATATTTTACTTTAGAAATAATTAGTATACAAGAAAAAAAAAATTATGCATCAATCAAGATGGATAGAAAATCAATTTTGGCCACAAGATACGTTAAAACTTAGCCAATCAATTCGAACCATTCAATAATACCAGTAATCAAAGTAACTATTTCTAAATTACTAAATAATTTTTAAAGACTGGAATTATTTGAACCACCTGTAATTACATTGTTAAATATACAAAGCTTTATTAACCGAATCATCAACAATAGATTTAATTACAACCCATACATTAATTTATCATGGTATTCTAGTTTTTAACATTACATTGTAAAAAAAAAAAGGTGTTATAGTCAAGACTTATATAAAGTAAATGTAAAAAATTGTTTTTGATTCATGAGCTAGGTTTATATATCTTGAAGTTGGAAAGTCAAGCCAATATTTGATTATAAACTTTTTCACTCTAAACCGTCAATTTTTCAATCCCATGAGTGTACATAGGCTAAGTTTGGTTGAGTTAGGTTAAGAGACTTTTTGGACTCAATTCAATTGTTGTAGTAAATTTATCCAAGCCAAACAATCTCACTTAGATGATAAAATCAACCCAATTGCTATAGGGTTTGAACCATCTAGTTGAACCATGAAAAATTACACAAACTATAAAAAATCCCACCTCTTAAATCAAAATATTAACATTAAAAATCACAAACTCAAGCTCCTCAAATCCATCTCTTAAATCAAAAAGATATCTTAACAAATCACAAACTCACAAAACCAAAGCAAACTCAAACAACTTCTCAACTCCACTCTCCTCCACACAAATGCAAAATCTTCAAAAGAATTGTCTCATAAATGAAGCTAGGAAAACAATTACCCTGGACAGCTGGCATTGAATTAAAACTGTAAAAAGAGCCCATTTTTACAATCCCCAGAATTTCTTTTACAGTGGTTTAATTAGTAGAGCTCCATGACGTGTGGCTTTGGAAACCCACCTCCATTATAATAATCCCTACTCGAATTAGATTCTTCATTTTCAAAAATATCATTTAAATATATATACATAATTCATAAAATAAAAAATAATATTATAATGGCGTATCTCCGGACGGGTAAAGGAAAGAAAAACCAGGTGTGTGATACCCACTGCCACGCCCTTTTCTTTAACCTCTTTCCCTTATAAATACCATCGGAGGATCCCTCAAACTCAAAGCCTTATTTTTAATCCACTGTCTCTCTCTCTCCAACCTTCCATTTTTGCCGAAGCTCAAACCTTTCCTCAACCCCACTTCACATTTCCACTCTAAAATGGCTTCCCTTTCCTCCGCCGCCGCCGCCGCCGTCCCGCCGCCCTTTTACATGGAGGAGAAATGGAAGCTGCCCAAGAAGGAGGCTCCGGCGAGAACCCGATCATCTTCTTCTTCTTCTTGTTCTTCCTGTCCTCTGATGAGAAATTCTTCAGAGAGGAGATGTTCTTTTTCTAGAAAATGTGCAAAATTGGTGAAAGAACAAAGGGCTCGATTTTACATCATGAGGCGCTGTGTTACCATGCTCATCTGCTGGCATAACTATAGCGATTCTTGAAATCCCCTGTTTTTTTTTTTTGGTTTTAGAGAAAGATCAGAATCAGAATCAGAATCAGATCAGATGATTTGGGTTTTGTTTTGTTTTGGAGAAAAATGCAATGTTCTATCTCCTCTGAGTTTTGGGAAATGGAAAATGGGGCTGTTGAGGCCAAAACCCAGATGGGATTTTGCAGAAATATTGCAAATCCGGATCTTAGAGAGAGTGAAAGAAGAGAGAGATTAGAGAGGGATTTTTATATCCTTGTAAATAGTTATATGATGTAGTATTGGAATCTCTGATTGGGGTTCTTTCTAAATTTTGTTTCTTTTTTTAATCTGATGGGTGAGATTTGTAGGGTTCTTAGTAACAAGCATTAATCTTTGTAACTTCTTCCATTGTTTTTCTCTAAATCAAATGCAACTTCTTCTTCTTCATCCTCATATCTCTCTAAATTTCTCTCTCTTTGATTTAGAGAGAGAGATTTCTGTTGGTTGAATCACACGAAAACAAGGGCAGCTACCTGAAGATGGATCTGTTTGTGGGTTTCAATGACTTGGCAAAAAAATATCATTCTAAAAACTCAATTTTAGAGAAAAGGAAAGTGTTGGATATGAGTTAAATTTAATGAAAGCTCAAAGCAAAGCAAGGAAAAACAGGCTTTTGCAGTGATTAAAGCTGTGTAAGAACTTAATTAGAGAGAAAGAAGTATTGGGTATTAGTTAAATTTGATGAAGCTCAAAGCAAAGAGAGGAAGAACAGGCTTTGCAGTGATTAAAGTTGTGTAAGAGATTCATTAGCTCCAATATAGAGAAAAAAGAAGTGTTGGATATTAGTTAAATTTAATGAAGCTCAAAGCAGAGCAAGGAAATAACAGGCTTTGCAGTGATTAAAGTTGTGTAAGAATAAGAAATTAATTAGCTCCAATTTTTGGAACAAGTAACCCAAAATCATTTGGATTAGATCAAAAGGAAATTGTTGCAGTAAAAAAAAAGGGGAAGGGGACTTTAATTAAGATTATGACCAAATAGGTGGAGAAGTAAATAGAGCCTGGAGGACACGAATACCCATTGTACCTCTCCTAATTTACAGTTACATTTGTTACCTATAGCCCTCTAAACCCATTGTTTTTTTCCATCTTAAGAACCATCTCTTATTTCTGCTGATATAATGGTCAAAAAGGGCCACAAAAAATAACCACTTCTCTTTTTTTCTTTCTATTACATGGGTTTAGTTATAAATTTGGTATAAGTTTGATGTTTGAACTTTGGAGATTGTATCTATTTTAGTTTATGTATTTATTATTTAGGGATCATGTGATCTCAATGTGATCAAATAAACATGTGAAGTGGACTAGATTAGAGTTTCGTATCATATAACATCTAGCCAACTTGAGCATAGTTCAACTAGTTAAGATATATTATATCATCGACCAACAGGTTAGAAGTTTGAATCCCACCCCTAGATGCTATTGTACTTACAAAATGGCTATATTACAAAAAATATCTTTGAACTTTATCCCTTGTTTCAAAGATATCCTTATTCTTTTAAAAGTTACAATATTACCATTGACTTTTCATAAATGTTCCAAAACTACCCTTGGAATATTACCATTGACCTTTTATAAATGTTCCAAAACTACCCTTGGAGTAGAAATTTGTTAGAATGTTGGACAAAAAATCGAGGTGACGATAACCTGAAACGATGTGGTTGTGACTAGGATGCTTGTTTGTATGAAGTCTGAAAAAACGGCATTCAAACACGTCGACATTTTGTTCAACATTTTAACTATTTTTTACTCCAATGGTAATTTTGAAATAATTATGAAAGGTTAAAAGTAATATTATAAGTTTTGAAAGAATAGAGGTATTTTTGAAACAAGAAACAAAGTTTAGGAGTATTTGTAGCTTAACAAAACTAAATTATTGTAGTCCCTCCATTCATTTAGGTTAAAAAACCGTTTCAACTCTCACTAGATCTAAAAACTTAAGCGTTACGTTTTTTTTTTAATATATATATATATATAAGAAAATACCTTTTTTTAAGAGTGAGTTAATAGTTAAATGCAGGGGCAGAGTGTAGGGACAAAATAAGGCAGCGGTAAAAATGAATAATCATCTGAGTGTTTCTTCAGAAAAGTACAAAAGAAAAAAAAAGTGAGATAGGTCTTTATTTTGGTCTGGGTGCCATGAATCCATCACCACATATTTCTCAATTCTCACTTAATTTTGTTATGGCTCACACTTTCCTTTTAAAATGGTAGGCTAATTTTATACATTGAATATATTAATCAATTAGTGATATACATTATTAATTCATATATGATTTAAGATTATGATATTTATGATTGAATTGGTCCTATTCACTATTCAAGACAGATCGAAAGAACGGAAGAGATTCTCGAAGAAAGAAAAGAATCAAATTACCTCAAATAAATTGAAAGAATAGTCATATGAGGTGAATATCTCAAGTATGGTTTTGTCGAGACGCAATAAGTGAGACTTATCCATCAATTTTTTCACTATCACCTTAAAGAAACTAAACTCCACTTTAGATATACTAACATAGTCAACCAATAATTGACTAGTGTATTTGATGTCACTCATGTTAATTATTGATTTGCTATGGATGATAAGAAAAAATGACTAGTTTTGTCTATTTTTATACATTTTGTCATTTTTAATCAGTGGTTGGGCTGAGTTTGTAATTTCTTTTAACTACATCCTTTAATAAGGTCATTTTTGCAATCAACTCAACTATTGGGTCTCAAAATTTTTGTGAATTAATTACTGAAAATCAATGCGCATTTACTGATTTTAGTTTGAAAATTTTATTTTTAATATTTTTCTAGCATATACTGGCTATTTAGGAACTTCTTCGTAATTCATGGCTATAAGTTATATATATTCATATCGACCTAACTTTGTTTATGAGTTATAAGTTTGAACCTCCACTCTCCACTCCACATTCGTAATGGTTTAAATTCATATTAGAAATTCAAATTATCAAAATATAATGACTAATTCAATTATTATAAATGATGAAAAGTTGCGAGAATATGATGTTTTGACTCAAAAGTCTTGATAGATGATTAGGGAAAAAATGGAATATACATAAAATTTACATAAATGCATTGTCTTTATTTTTTCAAGAAAAATAGTGGGTTTTGGAGTGAATTTAGACTAGTCAATCTCATTCCCAATGCCATTCACAAGAGCTCAAAGAAAATTTGATTCTATAAAATCTTTGATTTTCCCCCCTCCTTTCCTTTTAACACTTTAATTACTCCAAAGTCAAGTGAGAAAATCTACTTTTACTCGACATGATCATCTTCTTTATTCCTCAATCCAACAAAAAATTTGACCAAAAAAAGAAAAAAAAACTTTCAAATCTAATAAATAATTGCAATTTTTCCTTGGCGTGCTTAAGTAGGACCAATCTTAAAAACAAATGGTACATTTTTCTTTTTCTTTTTTTTTAAAAAAAAGCTCTTGATTTTTGATTTTAGAGTGTGCTTGACTCAATGATTGAAGAAGAAAAAGTTTGGAAATAACACATTATAACCTATGAATCCCTAATGCACTCTTGTGTTTATTCAAAAGCCTACCACCACATTTTTAAACCCTTTTGTTTTCCTATCAATATAATTATTGTTCAATTTTTATGTGCACTAAAGACTAAATCCACCTCTTTCTTTTCACTTTACAATGAATCCCCAAAGGGCCATCTTTAAATCCATTGTTTCTTTTTTCTACCCTCAAAGGAGAGCAAGAAAGTGGGTTTAGTTGTCACCAAGTTTGGAGATTTTAGAGTTTGAAATGATCTTTTTTTGTGGATGATTACAAATTACATGTTGTTGTTTATTTGAGCAATCTTGAGTCATGTCGTGTTTGAAAAATGGGATTTAAATGTCTTTATAGTTTGAAAATGTTGATTGAACTATTTTGTTAAATATTATCATCATTTTCAATGGAAATGACACGTGTAGCCTATTCTAGATTAGTCATGTGTACTAGTGCTATTAAAATTGACAGTTCTAGTGAATAGAAGCATATATGATTTGCAAATTTTGTAAACTATATATGTTATAAAAAAAAGTGATATAAAGATGTCAAAGAAAGAAAATCGAGAATAGACCGCTTTTATGTGGATAACCCATGTGAGAAAAAGTTGGAGACAAAGAAGAAGAAATCAACTATATGAAAGTAATAAAAGGTCTCAAATGACCATTGCTAGAATATCAATACCAAAAAAAAAACCCTAAATTTAAGAGTTTAATTCAGCTTGTCTCTCTACTACCACCATAGATCCTAATCTTTCTCACTTTAAATATTTCACTACTTGCAATATTCCTTTGTCTATCAAAAAATTATTCACTCCTCTAAATCTTTGAATGTATGGTTAAAGAAAAATTTTTAGTTTCTCTCTCTTACATGCAGCAATATAAAACCATCCGTCCCATTGTACTAACCTCTCCAAATAATTTAAAAAATATAAGGGAAGAAACAAGGATAAAAATAAAATTTTTTATAAAAATATTATTTTAGCAATTACAAGTGAATGATGCCAATGTTGAAATTCGTATTTGGTGTCTTTTAGCTGATTTTTTTTAATAACAAAAACCACAATTTCTACAAGTTCAAAATTTCAATTTATTTTATAAAAATAACTTTTTGTTACTATTAAAAAATAGTGACATGCCCGTACGAAAAATAGTGCAAGTATGTTTCTCCTTTTGTCCTATAACTGTAAAAAAAAATCTTACAAAATTTTGATGTAAATGTAATAAGAGTTCTAAGAAGTCTCAATGGAAGAGAATTAATAAAGAGCTGAACTCAAAAAAATAATAATAATAAAGAGCCAAACAATAAATAAACAAAATTATGTTTTTCTCTCTCTCAATTTTCGTAAATAGCTAGCCATAAATTATTTGTTTTGTACTTAAAACTACAAAATCAAAATAAAATAAGTATAAAAAATTTGAAAGCAAAAAATAAAATTTAAACAAAAAAAAGAAAGTGTTGTACAATACAATAATACTATGTCAACTTCAGTATAATTCAATTAATTAAGACATTATATCCTCGACCAAAAAGTATAAAAAGTTAATATGAATTAAAATGAAAAGTTGGGTAAATCAATAATTAGTATTAATTGAGAATCTCATGTTAGACAAGAAGTAATAATTCACTAGTGATTCATTCACAACCATTTTAGGGATCCAGCTATTTAAAAAGCATGGACCTTAAGGTCAAACAAATCCTCCCACTGCATTCTTTTAAACCTTCCTCATCACTAAAATTCCAGGGCCCCACAACTATTAACAAATTTTATTTTCTTTAAAAAAACACAAAAAAAAAATAGAAAAAAGAAAAAAGAATATCCAAGATTTCCATTGACATGGGCCCATTCTGGGCCCTATGAAATCTAATCCTAATAAAGGTCTATGGGCTTTTTCATCATAGCAGTGGCCCATTCTGGGCCCATCTCGGAACTTGAACCAAAGAATTTTGTTTTTTCTAACGGCGTTTTTCGACCGTTACCATCGGATCGGCGTGCTGAACGCTTCGAAATCAAAGACTTTAAGACATTACGTGGCGGAATCTGATTAGACTGTCAGCTTTGCCTGTGTTTCTAATTGGACCCCACCGTCACGGGTTTTGGTGGCCCTTGACACGTGGACCCCACAGCCAGAGCACACGTTGGACACTTTTTTTTTTTTTTTTTTTTTTTTTGAAACAGATACTTCATAAAGAACCCAACCCAAACAAACAATCAACCTCTCTCAAGAATGAGAGGTAAAACATCCGCTGGAAAACAATCTTTCCAGACCAAAGAACTACTAGAAGAAGAGGCCAAAGCGGCAAGATTATGGGCAGCTTTGTTCTCTTCTCTAGAAATTTTACAAAAGAGACAGTTGTGCACAAACTGTGAAAAACTAAGCGCTTCATCAATAAACAAGCTAACCTCAGAGAGGTCCGAACTAGAACGGTTCAGAAGACTGATAACTTCGAGAGAGTCCGATTCCACCACAAGAGGAGGGTTACGACCCTTCCAAAGAGAAGCAATCTGCTTCAGACCGTCCACTATAGCTTTCGCTTCGAGCACCTTTACAGACCATTTGCGGTCCACAAAAGTCATCCCACCAGTGATAGGGGTTCCATTCCAGTCACGAACCACCCAGCCCGTACCTCCTCTCCTGAGACTATCTGACCAAGCAGCATCCGTATTCATCTTCCAGGAGCCCAAATGGGGAGGCCGCCAGCTACCCGACAGCTGCCTGCAGACCAAAGCTTTGCACCCAGGAGAGATACGCTTCTCCTGCATGTGCTGCTCTAAAAGACTTTCGGTTGAGAAAACCATCGACTCAAAATCAGCAACCTCCTTGCCTAAGCGAATTTGGTTCCTCCTTTGCCAAACATTCCACATCAAGATCACAGGCCCTCTCAAATCCTCGTTCTTCGCGTTTCTTCTAATGCAGTCCCAATAATCGAGAGAGGACCATCTTCCCCTGCCAACGGAAAGAGAACTAGCATTAGAGGGGAAAAAGTGGAGCCATAAACGTTTAACAAACCTGCATTCCCAAAAAAGGTGGTTAGTTGTTTCATCCGTCATCCTGCAAAAAGAACAACCCATGTTAGTATCAACTCCTTTTCTAGACAAGTTTGTCGCCGTCGGAATGATATCGTTGAGAATCCTCCAAACCCCGATCTTAATCCTCGGAGTAAGATCGATCTTCCACAAAGCCCTCCAAAGATCGTGCACCGCATCCTTATTGGAAGAAGAAGCTGTGGGGGAACCACCTAAAGTAGAGCCAAAACGATAGGCACTTTTGACAGAGAATGTTCCCTTATTGTCCGGATTCCATATGATCTCATCTGTCACTCTCTGGCTCCCCAAAGGAATATTAAGGATATCTTCAGCATCCTGAGGAAGGAAACCACTCCTAATAGCTCCCTCATCCCACTCCCCATTCTCACCAATAACCTCAGCCACTCTCGAATATTTGAAAGCCTCAGGAGTCAACAATGGTTTAAAATTTCCATTGTTAGGGACCCACGGATCTTCCCCGATAAAAATGTGCCTTCCATTTCCAACTCTCCATCTATACCCTTTTTTGAAAAGCTCACGACCCCACAAGATACTCTTCCACGTAGAGGAAGGATTCAGACCTTCCCCCGCTTTCAGAAAGTCACCATGATTGAAATACCTTCCTTTGAGAACTCTGGCTAGGAGGCTGGAGGGGTTTTTAATTATATTCCAGCTATGTTTTGCCAGCAATGCCTGATTAAACAATCTGAAATCTTTGAAACCCAAGCCACCCTCCACTTTAGGCGAGCAGAGACGCTGCCAACTCCTCCAATGGATTTTCCTCTTCCCCTCAGCCGACCCCCACCAAAATCTGCTGCACATGGCATTCAAGTCGTGACACAACCCCTCAGGGAGTTTGAAACAGCTCATGGTATAACCCGGAATGGCTTGCGCAATAGCTTTGATCAGAGTTTCTTTTCCTCCAGCTGAAAAGAGCCTTTCCTTCCACCCTTGAATAACCTTCCACACTCTGCTCTTAACTTCTTGGAACATATCTTTCTTCTTTCGGGGAATTATGGGACGGCAAGCCTAGATATAGGCCAAAAGAACTCACAAAGCTAACACCGAGGCTCCCACTAATGGCTTGAATTCTGGCTTGGCCCACATTCCTGCTAGTAATGAAGGAGGACTTCTCCTTGTTGACCATCTGTCCCGAGGCCTCTTCGTACTCTTGAAGGACCTTCTTAATAACTTGACTTTCCTGAACAGTGTCCTTGAAGAAAAAAACACTATCATCAGCAAAAAAAAGGTGAGAAATAACCGGGCACATATTAGAAATTTTAAAACCAGAGATATGAGAGAGAGAAACTTCCCTGTTCAGACGGGCTGAGAGACCTTCGGCACAAATAAGAAACAGATAAGGGGACAGAGGATCACCCTGTCTGAGACCACGGGAGGGCTTAAAACTCGGACAAGGACGACCATTGATAATAACGGCAAAACTAACTGATTCAACGCACCTCATTAAAAGTGAAACCCACTGAGGGCTAAAACCGAGACACCTCAAAGATTCACGAAGGTAACTCCATTCCACCCTGTCGTAGGCCTTACTAATGTCGGTCTTCAAAGCCACCCAGCCCGTCTTTCCTTTAGTTCTACTATTGAGAGCATGAAAACACTCGAACCCAATGAGGGCATTGTCGGTGATGTGACGCCCCGGGACGAAAGCAGACTGGGAAGGAGAAATGAGAGTATCAAGGACTGATTTCAGCCGATTCGCAATGGTTTTTGCTATCAGTTTGTAAATGACGTTGCACAAGCTAATAGGACGGAACTTAGACATCTGAGTTGGATTCTTGATCTTTGGGATAAGAGAAATCAGAGTGTTATTTAGAGGCCCCAAGTCCTCACCCTCATTAAGGACTTTCAGACAGATTCTCGCTGTTTCATCTCCCACAATATTCCAATAATTTTGGAAAAACAGGGCGTGCATACCATCTGGGCCAGGAGCCTTTGTAGGGTGCATCCCTTTAAGCGCGGAGTCCACTTCATGCCTAGAGAAAGGCCTACCAAGATCCCTAGCCTGAGCATCGGAGATCCTATTCTCCACGCAACTAGAGAACTTCCCAATGGCTTCAATATCCGGTTGAGACGAGGAAAAAACCTTCTTGAAGTAGTCTGTGGCAATTGCAGTGATCTCCCCCTCCTCCTCCTTCCACTGACCCTCATCGTTAAAAAGACCAGAGATCGTATTAACTTTCTTCCTGTAGGAGGCTTTGGAATGAAACCAAGCAGTGTTGCGATCCCCCCACTTCAACCAATCTTCCCGAGATCTGATCTTCCAATGTCTCTCCTCTTCAACAAGCAAATTTTCAAGATCACATTCGAGGCGAAGCCAGTCTCTTCTCCAGTCACCAACCTTATCGTTTGCAATTGCTGCCATAGAGGCTTCTTTGCTTTGCTGGTTGTTGAGACTTTGATCCAGGTGCTTCGCAAATAAACCATTTCCATTTTTTAAAAATAATATCAAATTAAAAATGTGAGAGATGAAATTTGAATCTGAAGTTTTGATCGTTGACCTGAGCTTAATTATACTTTGGAGAGAAAAAAAAAATGCTCAACTATGAATTTTTTGATAATTAAATTAAAAACTAGATTAAATTTTCAATTAGATTCATATAATTTGAGCTTAAAATTAATTTATCTCCTAAATTTTTATTAAGTTCTTATGGATTACGCTTAGTTTCAATTTGATTTCTATAATTTCAAAAGTTTCAATGTGATCATTATAATTTGATTAAATTTCACAAAACATCTATGTTGTTACAAGTGTCTTGAAAGAAAATGAATATACTTAATTTTGTTGAATTTAGATTCATACAAGTTATTCCTCTAATCTAATCTCTTGAATATAAACTTGATTTGAAGAATGATGAGCTTATCCTTTAATTAAGAAAGTTGGATTCTTCGAATTTTAGCTCGTTGAAGATCTCTTCAAAAAAATTTAGCTTCTAGCTTGTTGAAGGTTGTGTTCAAAATTTTCGTCATATTGACGGTTGAAGTCGACTTTAAAGTCTTATGAAAGTCATTGAAGTCTTTGACTTCTAATAACTTGTTGGTTGTTGAGGCTCCTTTTGGCCTTATAATCCCATCTTAATCTCCTTTTGACTTCCTGGATCTTTTTTAGCCTTTGCCTTCGAATTCTGGCTTGGATCTACATTCTCCCTTCTCAATGAATCAAATAATGAATTGATCTCTTTTGTTTATACTTTAATAGAGAGTTTTTTTTATAGACCTTAGACTTTAGCCTATTTGATTTTAAACTTAAATGTTATGTGACACAATTCGATTGAGCTAACTTATGTCTATAATTAAACAAAATTTTATTAGACCAACAATATTTTTAAAGCTCCAGACATACTAAAGCGCAGTAACCCTCCGAAGCTTAAGTCACAAAAAAATGCTATTGTTTTAAGGAGGCGCATTATAGGAAAATGTAAATAATTTTTTAATATTGGAAGAAAACTAGTATTATAAATAATAAGACGGTGAATTTCCATATTGTAAGAAAAAATGATTAGTTTTAAGAATATTGTTTCTTTTCTTCCTTACAACTTTTAAAAAAAAACAAAAGTAAAAAGTAAGGTGCTGAGGTGCACACCACATGCACTTCGCACCTCAAACGGGATTCGTTAACTGAATCTCGCTTTTTTTAAGCAAGGCACAAGAGTTGCATCTTAAGCGCGCGCCTCAGTGAACTTATTAAAACATAGACATAATCTATATAATGATGACACAATTTGATTGAATCTCTTCAAATGCCCATAAGATAAACAAATTATTTTTTGTATTTTTTAAATTTAATTCATAGAAAATTTTCAAACTTTGATTCGTGTCAATTTTAATAATGTACAATATTGTAGTTATTGAGTAACAATTTGTGATTAACCAAAATTTATTCTTATGTGAGAGTTTGTATTTAAATGGCAATGAGTTCGTTAAAAAAAGGACTATATTAAGGTTTAAATTAAAAACAAAATAATTTGTAAGGTTTAATCAAATTATATGAATCAAATTAAAACTTTTGAAATTATAAAGACCATATAAAAACTAAATTCAAATTATAGAAATTAAATTGAAACTTTTTAAACCATAGAGATCAAACCTAAACTATAGAGACTATATTGGTGTGTATGTATATATATAATTTGATAATCAAGAAAATGCTATACCATTTGCAGATACAATAATAATAAGAAAGAAGAAGAATGATGAGCTCAATTATAAGATTCATATAGTTTTGAAAATATTTATATTCATATTTTTCTATTATCATCATCAACATCTAATGATATTATTGTGAAATAGGCTTAGGGATTTATTCCTACAAACACTATACAACAAAACAATTCCTTTGTAATTATTTTCACTTACCAGCCTAGTGGCTACATTTGTAAACTCTAGAATTCTAGAGATAATTCATTTTTCTGTATAGGAAGAACATCATTTATGTAAATGGCCCCAAGTTCACACACTTCAAAAGCTTTGAAACTACATTACAGCCTTCTATAGTTTTTGACATCAGTTTTGACTTAGCCCAAGCGCTTTTAAGGGTTAATCACATCATATTTCTATTATTATGATGAGTAATAAAAATATATAGTTGCATTTGAAAAAGTGTGCCCATTGATGACAAAATACATGAACACTTAAATAACTTTCCATAACACTTAGAAATTGACTCTTTATGTCCTTTTTTTCACACTCCATTTACATTCAAAAGAATTGAGCTTTTTCCAAGTATTTTCTTGACTTCAGCATTACAAATCCAGCCAAAAGGACTTCTTTTTCTCAACAGCATCTACACCTAACAATTGCTTGAGGATGCTGCCTTCATAATTAAAAAAATGACCAACCCTCTAACCATAGGTTCCTCTAACTAAAAATTAGGTTCCAATAGTAGTTGTCTTCTCGAAGGCTCGATTGGGCAAAACATGCCAGATCGACCCATCAACCAACCGAATCGAAACTCATAAAATCTATCAAAATCAAACTCACGAACTAATTTTCAGTTTCATATCTCATCAAAGCAGGAGCCAGATAAACTCACACTTCCATTGGTTCCATGGATTTTTTTTATTTGGATATGCATCCTATCAAAGGGGCTTATTGTAATGCTCTATCTAAATCATTAGGAAAAATCTCTAAGGAAAAAAACAAAAAAAATCCAACTAATTTATGGCCTCTTTGAACTGCTCTTCAAACCAGTAAAGCCTATAGCTATATATCTCATAAGGGAAAGCATCATCACATGGTTTCTTCCCTATAATTGTCCCCATTAAAGTGTTGGATTTTACATTCCTACCAAATTCTTATTCATCAAAATGTTAATGCATGCACAATCATACATGTTCCACTAATTTTCCTATTGTACATACCAACAGGGACTCCACTAAATTTATTCAGATGACCAATGGAGAAAGTGGATGAAAATAGAGAGAGATGAGGGAGAAGTTAATGAATGACAATGTGAATAGAAACATTGATGAGACATTGTATGTAAAGATTAGTAGGTAAAAATGTGCATGTCAAGAGAGTGCGTGCTATGATAAAAATTAATGAACCAAAGTGTGTCTAAAGACTGATTAATTAAAGAGGTAATATGTTTGCAGAAACTGTAGCATCAACCATTGTGCATAAAGAAAAGTGGGTGAGAACAAATGTACATATGTAGCGAATATGGTAGATAGACAGGTTAGCTAGAAATAATATATAAATCAACAGCCAAGTTCAGTTATAAGCTGTGCATAACACAATTAGTTAAAACATTATATATTTTATCGACCAAGAGGTTAGAGGTTCGAATCCTCCCACCCCGCATGCTTTTCAACCAAAAGAAATAACATACGGATAAACATTAGAAGTGTCAACAAAAGAGAGGTTAATGAGAGTAGAAGTAAGCAAATAGAAATTTATGAGAGAATGTTTAAGTAGCAAGAAGCCTATGTTAAAAGGAGTTGGTAACGTAAAATGTGTAACGAGCAGTAAAAACGTATATCTACCTACGGGAATGCTACAAATTCACCAAATGGAATGAATAAAAACTGTTATACCCGACCCAAATAAATGCAGAGTTGACATTAGATCTTAAAAAAGCCCAGGACTATGATTGTTTATTAGAAGTAATACAATAACACATTAAAGCTAGGATTCATAGATTGAATAAAAATGGAACAATCAGTAATAGTCCATAACTATGCATTCCTTGCCCTTCAGTATTGGTTTTTTATTATAATTCAGCTCCTGATTATAGTCCACCAATAGAATTGTTAAAGAAAATAAGACTGCCTGAGAAGAAAAGTTCAAAATTCCAAGATCTACTGCGTGCTGCATGGTTTTTCTCTTAAACATCGATGCTTGGCAACATAATATCAATATAAATCCAATCAAATATGATGCCAAACCTTTTCAAGAAAACTTCCTCTTATCTCATAAAGGGTGAAAATTTGGGAGATTAAATGAAATGCATGTTTCTTTTTCTTCGTTCTCTTTAGAATAAAGCGTCTAGTTTGCTTCTGGGTAGACACAAGACACAAGGTACTAAACCAACATTATACTTCAAACTCTAGCTAAGAATACCTCAAATCATCAATCTCCCTAACCTTCTAATAGACACTAGTACAGATTAAAAACACCCTCTTAGACCCAGTCTGTCTCAACTGATCGAGTCCATTCACGATTACAAACATCTCGGTTGCAAACCTGGCGAGGCAAATCCCTCCAGAATGAGTCTAAACCTAAACACATTGATTCTAAGATAAAGTGCATAACAGACGAACTGAATATGGAGAGCTCTGAATTTAAATTGCAGTTCAATAGTGTGGACATATAAGAGGCCAAAGTTATACCATCCTAGGAACAAGTTTGACCACCATAGGAGAGATACGAACACTGCTGAACAGCCAGTTAAATACAAACGCAATAAAGCAATTTATTTCTAACAATATACATCATTACAAGCATAAGACGTGCAAAACAATAGTCAAGCAAATAACTAAAAGTTGATGCAACATTCATCACATGCCTCACAAGAGCTCACATATTCTTTAAAATTACGGAATCATATTAAGAAAAAACTCAGCCTAACAACATATTTAAGTATTACATACTTGATAATAGATATTGAAATGATACGAATTTGCAGGTGCTCTAGCTCCACCTCTGAAACTGGTTTCTAACAGACTATATTAACGGGATCATGCACCTTGCTCTACAAAAGAACCTTCATCATTTTCTAATGCAGTAGGAGGTACCTCTTTTTTTTCCCTGCTTAAGAAAGACTGCATTTATTTCCCACATTTCTATTGCAATATCCCTTATCCAAATAATCCAAAAAACAGAAAAACCTTTCTTCACTTTAGAAACCTTCTGCCTTTTATCAATACAAAGCTGGGAGAACTGCCCATTCCCATTTGAAATTCAAATTTTGCTATTTACAGCAATAAATAAACCTGCCTCCTCTTAAAGTTCCAATCCCAGCTAGAACTTCATGTAATTAGCCTTCCTAACAATCACATTCCCCAAATCACCAGCTGATTGTCCCACTGTTAACCTCCATAGACCATGTCCGCCGTCGTCTTGGCTCCGTATTGAACTGTGGGAGTGGTCTACTACTCCTTGAAGGACCAGAATCAGTGGTGGAACTTGAGGTAGATGCCATAGACCTCATTGATCCACCAAAGCAAGCAAACATATTGCGGATAATGCGGCTCCACCCGCCTCTTTCCCTTCCTCTGCCTCTCGAAGCAAATGATACCCTTCTAGGAACGCCACCATTGGTAAAACCACCATCCACCTCAGTGTAAACAACAGGGAGCTCTCTCTCCCCACCTCTCCTGCCCCCATGAAACCGACCTACCGCAAATCCACCACCCGGTAGCCTCCAAATGGTTAAGCCCACATTCTCATCCCCATTTGAGGTCACCGATCCCCCATTTTCGCCGCTTTCAGCAGCATCCAGAGAGTTTTGATTATCTGAAGGCAATTCGTGACGACACACCGGGCAAGAATTTCGAATTGAAAGCCAAGGTAGAATGCAATCAGAATGGTAAATATGCTTACAGGGCATCTCCCGCGCTTCAGTTCCCAATTCAAATGCTTCTTTACAAACAGCACAGTGTGACTCAATTTCCAAATGATTTTCACAGATTTGAATAGTGGGCATTGACTCAATCGCAGCCTTGGACGCCGGTGGATTCTCAAACCGCCCAATACCGTTCATTTCAATCTGAGAAAGTTGCTCCAGAAGCCTATCAAACCCAGACCCCAACAAAAACTCCGACATACTCGGAGGCAGAGGTCTCAGGCCAGAACCACCACCATCATCGTAATAAAGCTCAAACCGACGATTTTCTCCACCTTCACTCCCATCAGACGGCCCACGAAGAACAATCACAGGATTAAACGGCGATCGATCCCCTCCATTCCTCCGAGATCTCCGAAGCCCAGATCCCAAATTCTGCCCCGAATTGGACCGGTGGCCAATCATATACATCGCCGCTGCCGGAAACCTCCTCCGCGGCGCCGATTCCACGTTCACCAACCTCGACGGATGCTCGATCTGTTCAACGAACCCACTATTGCAATCGGGGCACACAACAGAGTCCTGATTCGAAACCCTAACAAAGCGACTGCATCGATAACACCAGTAGGAAGACGCCGCCGCCATCGACGACATCAACGAAATTCAATCCAATCCAATCAATCACCAACTCCCCTAATCGAAGAATCCCACAAAATTTCAACCCTCCCGGAGACCAGAAAACAACACAAACGATCAAACCCAGAAACAAAAAATCTAAAAAACTAAAAAACAAAACCCCCCCCCCACGATCAAAATGTCTATCTCGAACCTAAAAAGCCAACAAAAGGCAACAAGAAAAACAAGAAACTAGGGTGGAATTGAATTAGGAGAGTGTAAATTGGGAAAAATGGGGGATTGGATTAAAGAACCCTAGAAACAGTGGGGCCAACGAAATTGGGGTGGAAAGGTTTGAGAGAGAGAAACTTCGAATCAAATGGTGGTTCGGCTTTGAAAGGCCGAGGATTTGATTTTGAGAATTTTTTTTTTTTTGTAAAGAAAAGAAAAGAGGAAATGAAATGAAACTCATTCTAAGGCAAAAAAAAACAAAGGCTTTTAACGGTAAAACCGCGTCGTCTCCGTTAGCGTGTTACCAACGCTTTTGGCAGCTTTGGACACGTGGTTCGGTCTTGATCGTTGGATTTAAACGGCGTTTATACGTGGCGTTAGGATATGGAATGGATGTGTACTTCGCTGACTGACCGAGCCGTTTGCCGCTTGGAATTTTAACTTTTCAACGCGTGGACAGACTACAGAGGAACTGAATATCGTTCAAATTTATTAAAAAAAACACAAAAATCAATTTTGTTTTAATTATTATTCGGTTAAATTATAAGGTTTTTTTTTATTGTCCTTTTAGTTTAGTTAAATAATAATTTTAGTTTGGTTAAATTATAACTTTAATACATGAACTTTGAAACTCAAACTTTCTTTTGAAATCAGATGTTCGAATTTTCACACTCCAAAATTGTTGTACTAATAAAAACTAAAAAGTCATATCATGGTTAAATTAATGTAATTAATTCCTAAGGCTCCGTTTAATAACCATTTGTTTTTAGTTTTCCATTTTTGAAAATTAAGCTTATAAATGTTATTTCCACGTGTAGTTTCTTGTTTTATCACTTACTTTTTTAAAATGTTTTAGAAAACTAAGCCATATTTTGAAAACTAAAAAAATAGTTTTTAGAAATTTGATTTTGTTTTTAAATTTTACTTAGAATTCAAATATAATATTAAGGGAGGTGAAAAATTTACCAAAAAATTATAAGAAAACAAACATAATTTTTAAAAATAGCAAACTAAAAACAAAATGGTTATCAAATGAAACAAACATGTTTGGTTTTTTGTTTTTTACTTTTTTTTTTAATAAAAAAGAGTTATCACATATATAGTATTTGTTTTCAATTTAAAAAAAAAAAAAAAACAGAAAAACTAAAATTCAAAATGGTTATTAAACCGGGCCTACATTTTTAAATATTTTTATGTTTACTTTTTGAACTTTGTATACAAAATTATTTTAGTTTTTATACATAATTGTAAATGCGTGTTTTGTTCATTTACCTAACAAGTTGAGTTTTCTTTTTCTTTTTCTTTTTTTTTAAAGTTCAACAACATTTGAAGGAGAGAAATTTCGAACCTAACCTCTTAGTCATAATCCCATACTTTATATTAGTTGAGTTATGCTCTTGTTGGCAACAAGTTAAGTATTTAAAACTATATGTAATAGATAAATCTCAATATAGACTCATATATATGTTAAACAATTAATGATGATGATTGAAATAACTTACATAAAATTATATATTAGAATACATATTTTTTTAGGTTAAAATAACTAAAATAAAATATTTAAAAATTAGGCACTAAAATAAAACAAGAACCAAAACCTAATAATTTCGAAAGCCTTATGATAGTTTATTAGCGATACCCATAAGTTCTTGTTTGTATATCAATTTCTATTATTGGATATTGACAAAAAATAGTGTATTTTTGTAACAGTTTATATTTCTAATATATGTCCTAATTTTCTGTTTTTGAGGGAAAGAGAAACAAGAAATGGTTTTATATAGCTATTTCTTTTTTTCTTTGTATCCTTTTTAGTTTATCCTCATCCTAGAATAATGGTACATAAAGGGGAAAAAACAGAATGCACAATTTAAGGGTATAGGAATAAAATGAATTGTAGTGTAATAATAAATAATGGGAGAGCAAAATAGAAAATAATAGATAGGGTGATGTGGAAGCATTTGTATTTTGGAGGTAATTGAAGAATGTGGTTCTAAAAGCTATTCTTAAAGTTATCACTTTCAAGCTTCAATTTATTATTCAAAGATACAATTATGGCTTTGACCAACAAAGTAGTTTTCATGAGAATCTCTTTCTTTAATTTCCAAAGTTAGGTCATTTCCTCTTCATGGCTAATATTCCTTCAATATCTCCCTCCAAAAAAATCATTTTGGAACCTTACAAAGCAAATTATTTGAGTGTAATTAAATATTCCTTTGGTTTGAGATATATTTGAACAAGAAAATTAATGGTGGACTCTTAACTAACTATACAAAGCTATAAATATTACTTTGGTCCATTTTGGTTCTTATATTTTTAAATCATCTATTTTGGTCTTGTTCTTTTAGTTTTTTTTTGTATTTTAATCTTTTGGAAGTTTTTTTTTTGTCCTCGTACTTTTAAAAAGTGATCATTTTTGTTTCTATGAGCAAAATTCTAATAATGGAAATCCTTTTATACAAAGTTATGGTTACATTTCAAAAAAAATATCGAGTGTAGTGTTGAGCTAAAATTATTATTTAAAAAATGAGATAAGAAAGAAAATGAATGGATTAGAACAATCACTTAAAAGTACATAGACCAAACACAGATATTTTGAAAGTACAATGACTAAAATAGACCAAAGCTAAAAATATAGAGACCAAAATTGATGTTTTGAAAGTATAGGGACCAAAATGAACAAAAACTAAAAATGCAAGAACGAAAATAGCATTATTATTATTATTTAAAGAAAAACAAAATAGTATTTAAACCTTATATAAAATATTCCTCTTGGCTTCAATATTATTCTTTAATGGCTAATCTGAACATATTTCAATGTATAGACACTCAATTACATTCTTCAAAGTTTAAATTTTGACCTTCAACTTCATATTTGTTGAACTAAAATAAATTTAGTCTTTTAACTATTTTTATTTTCTTTTCTTTTTTTGCTATAGTTTAGGTAAAGTTCTAATTTAGTCCTATGGTATGGGGTTAGTTTCAATTTGGTCCATATATGGTTTTAAAAGTTTTTAATTTGGTCTTTATGGTTTGGACTTAGTTTCAATTTAGTCTATATGATTTAATTAAACCTCACAAGTCATCCCTATATAAATTGTGTTTTACGCACTTGATTAAGAAATTAATCAACTATTTTCTTTTATTTTTTACTCAACCCTAATATAGTCAACTAACACAGTTATCTAAATAAAAAGCTATCATGATAATGATGAGGACGATTTGTAAAAATTTGACTAGATCTTAGGGACCAAAATCAAAATTTTTATAATTATAGGGACTAAATTGAAACTAAACTCAAAGCATAGGGAACAAATTAAAACTAAACTCAAACCATGAAGAATCAATTAAAAATTTTAAATCCATTAAAACTTTGTCCAATAGAAACCAATTTGTAAATTTCTCATGAGTTCTACCTCTCTAATTCAAGGGAAGTACTAGTCGTCTTGGCTGAAGCACATGACATACTATCCTCTATTTGATACTTCACATTCAATTGAGGTTCATGACTTTTGGTGGCACATTTAACCATTTTTTCCTTGAACAAAAAACTATGATCAAACATTCCCTCAAAACAATTTTTATTTGTGGTTCATCTCTATTTGTTTGTCAATTTTATCTAGTAAACATTTTTTCTTCTCTCGATTGTACACCCACGTTTGTCTCATAACTCAACCATAAATCATATTATTAAACGAACGTATAAAAATCATGTTTCACCCTCTCTTTTCTCTTAGAGTCTCTTGACTCCTTTTTTTTCTTTCTTTTTTTTAATGTTTTTCGTAGTTCATAGAAAAGAAGTGACGATATTTCATCCTCTTATCATCATATTAAAGTGGTGAAATAATAAACATTGGCTACTTTCATTTGACATTCATTGGTACTTAACATGCAAGGTGATCTTTACTTTCATTTGACATTGAAGATCAATATGCCAAACTCTCCATTTTCCTCAAGATCCAAAAGAAGGTCAAGTAACTTGGATAAATATTTATCTCCAACTCCACCCGAAAAAGTCATATTCATGATCATTACCATTTCTAAAAATAATATAAATCCTAAATTGAAATTAAAAAAACAAAAATAGAAAAACTAATTCAAATTCATATAAAACAATGGTGTTAGCGCAACAAAAATAAAATGTGCACAACATACTAAAATATAACATTATTTATTCTACATTTCCACAAAAATGATCATACACAATATTCAAAACGAAAAGAATCCAAATTCACCAAATATGCAACAAATTAGAAAAACAAAAAACCCACAAAAACTAATAAAACAAAACAAACTAATCCCAACCATCGATTCTCAAATCAGATGAATAAACGGCTTGAATTTCGCCACGACCTTCTTGACTTGGTCCAACAACGACACATACGACACCGTTCCATCGTTCCCAGCCAAAACCCTATACTTATCCTTCCTCGTAAAATTCGTACACTCAAACCCCAAACTCGCCGCCAAAATCCTCTGCACGTAATTCGCCACCTCATGCGGGTTTTTTCCGGCCGAGCAAGTCGCCTCGACCGGCAACTGGTTCAGAAACGTCACCTCGTAGACCGGCCGCGGGTTCATGAAGAAGAAAACCGGGTCCAGCCCCTTCCAACCCCTTGCCGTCGTCGAGTGAAAAAGACCCACCTGGTAATTCATCGCCACTGGAACGATCCTGTCGGTTAATTCCGCAAATAGCGCGCTGAATCGTAGAAGAAACGGCTCCCGACATGTCGTTCCTTCGGGGCAGACGACTAAATCGCCCTTTGAGAGCTCTTTTTTTATTCTTTCGGCGTCGACATGTCGGATTCGGGTTAATCGGACGGTGGGGATTGGGGAGAGGAGTTCGGTGAGACGGGAGATGGAGTAGGTGACGGCGGGGACTTTGCGGCAGAGAACGGTGGCGAGGACGACGGGGTCCATGAGGGTGCGGTGGGTGCAGACGAAGAGTACGCCGGAGGTGGAGGCGGAGGGCGGTGGCGGGGGGTGGCCTTTGACGATGACCTTGCCGCCGAAGAGGCGGGTGGCGTAGGGGATGGCCCACATGGGTAGAATTAGGCCTATGGAGATTCGGAGGACGGCGAGGATTATGCCGAGTGGGACCCATAGGAGGATTAGGAGGGCGGTGGCCGGAGTTGGGCGGTTCACGAGGCGGCCGTCGTGGAAGATGACGGGTAACGGTCGGAGATCCTGGTCGGAGGTGTGGTCTCGGATTTGAGCGGTGGTTAATGGCGGGTGCATTTGTTCCTGAACGATTAAAAATGAAAATTTGTACTTCTTTAGAACCGATAGAAAATAGGTTTAATTTTTTATAAGTTAGATTGAACCTCTCAAAATTATATTTTGAATAATTAATATGTACAAGGTAAAAATGAAAAATTAAAGTGAGATTGATAATTATTTAGTTTTTTACTTTTTAATTTTTAAAAATTAAACTTATAAACACTAATTCTATATATGAGTTTTAAAAATTAATAGATTGTTTGGAACGCTAGATAGATTATAATAATCTTGGTTATAATAGTTTGTGGATTATAATAATATATGGAGTTATATAATATGTGTTTAGGATACAGATTTGTTTAGTCTGAATTATAATAATTTGTATTTTGGGTGCAAAGTTATTTTACTTCACAGACTATTATAACTCACTCAGAACTCCAAACATGCCTTAAATTGTTATAAAAAAAACGGAGCCTAACTTATCAATAAAGCCCAATAAAATCAAATCAATTAAAATTAACCAAATCGTCGATCTGAACATAGCTCAACTGCATAAGATATTAATCATTAATCAAGAAATCAAAAATCTCTACTCTTCTTTGACAATTTTATATTCTAAAAGTGCTATATATTTCAAACTAATTAAACCAACTCAATTCAATCAATTTTGTTAGTTTTCTTTTTCTTACCCCCTACTTTTATGCACTAACCAAATATTTTTACCAAAAACTCACTTGATTTACTCTATTTTTTACTCGATTCAAACCCAACTAAAGTTAGCTAATTTAACTTTTGCACCTACTTTATATTAAATCTCACAATTCATCAAATTTTTTATTACATCTTCATAAAAGGTGTAATAACTTAATTGGAAAATTTGTTAACATTTAGTGACAACAAAAACCTTGAAAACCAATCCATATATAACTTAGTAAAAGCTTTGAAAGTTCAATCTTCTACTCTCTCGACACTTGTTGAACTAGAACTAAAAAAAAATCATTGCTAACCAATTAAATTTTAGGTTATCCTAAAGAAACTTATAGTTAATTAAAACCAAGCTAAAAAAAAGAAACCAAAATTTAAGGTAGAAAACATGAAACAGTAGTATTATTCCACCATGCAAAAATTTCACAAACTAACCTCGCAAAGATCCAAAAACGAAGAACACGATGAAGGTCTTCCCAAACCCATACTAGGCCTTCTTCCTCCGTCACCCAAATCAAAAAGCTCATAAATCTCTTCACCAACGGAACCAAATCCTCCCTTCACAAACCCGGTCGCGAACCCGAATCGATTAAACCCGAGTTCGCACCCGACAACCTCATCGGCTTGTAAATGCTCCTTTACAAACATCTCTACCATAACCCTCGGCATCTTTGTCACCACCACTCTTCTCCCAAACCCGCTTGCCACCCTCCAAACATTCATATTCACATCATCCATCAAAAACTTGGGCAAAACCGCCCTCGATACCGACTCGATCTCCGCCTTTTGAACACCGAACACGGCCACAAACGTCACCACCTTCAACCCCGCCTCTGCCATTCCCGCCGCCTCGAGAAGGCGTACGAGTGGCCACGATAACAGCAACAGCGCAAACCGGATCAAACCAGAGGCCTCGAAGGCCATCAACATGAAGTAGGAGAAGACATCGGAGCTATTCAAGAGTGTGCCTTCTAGCTCTGAAATTACAGATGCCATTTTTCCTTAATTGGGATTGTGATTCTAAATTTTGAATTTTGAATTCTGATTGGGTTTGGCTTTTTTTGTTGTGGATTGGAAGTGAAAGAAAGGGTTTATAAAATGGATTGGTGTCTTCTTTTGACTGGTTTTCATTTTTCTTTTTCAATTTTTTGCAAGTGGGAATTTTGGCAGTTTATCAGTTTTACAACTACCAACTCTCCTTTTTATGCTCTTTCTTCCCAATCCCACCAATATGTCTCTCTTTCTTTTGGTCTCTATAAACTTTTTAAGGAAAAATTATTCAACTTCCAATACCACAATATAGTCTAAAACTAAGGGAAGATCAATTATTTTATACGAGGGGCTCAAACTTCAATTTAGTCTATTTTCTTCCCATTACAAAAAGTTTTAGTTTTTTAATTTTTTTTTTTTAAAAAAAAACGTATTATCCATTTTCATATATATTTAATATAGAGAAAAAAAATATAGAAATATAGAAATTAATAAATATTAATTACAAATTAAATAGTTAAATACTACATATATTGTTAATATTTTGATAAATCCAAATTTACAAAAAAGAAAATGTGGTTGAAAAATGTAAAAAAAAATCAATGAATATTATTTTCTAAAATATTGAATAAATAAATAAATATATACATATATTTTTTTAAAAAAAAGTCTATTATTTTGAATAGCATTTCGTATAGGTTTAAAAATTCATGGTAACTTGAACATAACTCAACTAATTATAGCATTATAATCTCGACTACAAAGATAGATATTTGAATTTTCACTCCACATATTATTGAACTGAAAAATAAATTAAAAATCATAAATCCAAAAGTAGGAAATCGTTAGCAGATAATTTGAAAAATGTTTTCAAGGGTGGATACATCTACAAAATGAATATGATAGTATTATACGCCACGGAAAATACATAATTAACGTTGGATTACTAAACCCCAACAACCTGGGCGATTTGGAATTTTTGTACAAAAAAAAAGTACACGTGTAAGCATGTGAATGGCTGAGCTGGCGTGAGACTTTAGGTTTACTTGACCATGCGTAGGCGTATATGGAAATTAGAATTCATGGACAGAATTTTTATTATTTATTTAATTATTTATGGTTAAATTGAATGTTTCAAATGTATGAGAATTAATGTCCTTGTTATTACATGAAAGTTGTTCGTCCAGCCACAATATTTTTTGTTTCTTTTGACTTTTTTCTTTGACTGTTTGATTATATGAAGTAGTATTCTAGAAGTGTCTATAATTTTGAGAGTACATATTATATATCTATTGCTAGCTGATTTTCTTTTTCTTTTTTAAGAAAGGTTTACTTGAGATAAATTATATTTTATGTATATGTGTTTGTCTAATTAACGAGAATATAATTAAAAAAAATGAGGAGAAGAACGAAGATTATTTGCAAGGAAAGTATAAAATTAAATAATTTGTATAGTGCTTGTCAAGTACCTTTCAATACATGAGTTAGGCAAGAAGTTTTGTGAAGTAATTACGTAAATATAAAGAGAATTTTTAAGCCTAACTTTTTAGGAGCATAACAAAATGATGTAACTTAAGTCTAACTTTTAGAATATAATAATATATCCCCATACTTCTTATTTATTGGAGTTGGGAAGTGATCATTACTTTGTCGTTGCTTCGAAACCGAATTGATTAGCAACATAGTTATGTAGTGTATAGGAATTCACGTTGTTTAGTTTAATTTTGTTCACTAGCTAAAGGTGAATAATCCTTAAGGGAGGCATGCAAGTTTTACCTTAGCTTTGAAACACGTAGGTTACGTTGCAAACCATATATACTAGGCGAGATGAGCTCTCTCTCTCTGACACATTTACCTTACATTAGGCTCAATTTGTTTATCTTATCTTACTCTAACCGACAAGGATCAACTAGTAAAGTATATGATTGCTTTTAACTTATTGGGCTAATAAGCAGGTTTGATATACTCACTTAATCTTATTGATGGATGGCACGTAAAGCGCATTATTATTATTTATCAAGTTTACCATAACAAACATCAACATTTTCCTTTTTGTGAAGAATAATAATATGTTTGATTGTTTTTTGTTGAATGGTGTTTGGTTGGTAATAATGTACTTTATGGTGTTAGAATTTGATAGAGAATGTTAGGCTAAAATTGTTGGAGAGGAGAGATTGAGAGACATGAGAGAATATAATTGGTAATAATAATTAAGTCATACAAGTGTCACATCCTTTTATTTGGAAAAATAAATTCAAAGTTCATCAAAGGCTTGTTTATTATGGCTTTTTTTTTGGGGGGGGGGGGGGGGGGGGGGGGGGGGGGGGGGGGGAGTTTGGGAGTTTGTGTTTTTAGTATTATTAACTTTTTATATTTTTATATTTTTAGCTAACTTTTAAAATTAATAGTAGAATTTTAAATGTTGTACTTTTCAATTTAACATTTTATCTATTGTTTTAAAAATAAGTTACAATGAATACTAAATTTATTTTTTTGAAAAAAAAAAAAGAAAGATAAATTGATTCATTAATTAAACTCTATTTAAATTTAGAAATTTCCAACCATTTCTAACCATAAACATTAGACACTTGAGGAGATCATTTTTACTCTTGAGTCATGGTCATAACATGTAATAATCCATTTGAAATGTCAAGAATAGCTAGGAGAGAGTATCTATAAATGCTAGAAAAGGTTTTAAATCATTCATGGTTAGTTTGTATCCCTCTTCTAAATTGAGCAAATCGTCATGTCTTTTTTTCGCTTAGTTATGCTCATCATACTTTTTAAATAACTTTTACAAACTATTTAAAATCACCAACGAAGCAAGTGCACATACATCATGTACAATAATGTTTGAGAGTCTCAAATTTGTTCAAGACTTGAAAACATAATCTCATATCATTTAGAAGTAGAGAAAAATCTTATATATACAATAACATATAACTCCATTTGTGATAAAAAAAAAAAAAAAAAAAAAAAAAGGGGGGGGAATAAGATCTAAAAATAGAATTATACACACTAGCCCAAAATAGACCGATTAAATTGACTTAAAAATTAAAAACATATAGGTTAAAAATATAATTTTTTTAAAGAAAAAAGTTTGTCTTAGTTTATTAAAAACTTGCATGTATGATATAAAGACCATCCAATATCCATCATTGTCAAACGTGCAAGCTTTCAATCAGAAAATAAGATCTCATGAAGATCGTAAATGTAATTGCAATTGAAAATGACACAAACAAAGTCAAAAACTTTTTATTTTACATTCATTAATGTTGTCTCTCTAAGGTCAATTTGGATCCAATGTTTGCCATGTTTCAAGCTGTATACAACTTTCCAATGACTTTAATTTCTTTTAAAATAAAAAAAAATTAAGAAAAAGGAAAATGTAAATCTTATTTTAATCTCTTTAAGGAAAAAGAAAAAAAAAAAAATCAATTTTTATCCTAAACTCTCAATTTACCTTAAACTTTGATAAGTATTTCAATCATTATCTTAAACTTTAGTAAGTGTTGCACTTTTTTAACCTTTTAACATTTGGAAAATCGTTAATAAAAAATATTCTTGTATGCATTTAATGAATTATATTATAAAAGTATATTTGAGGTACAAAATCCACAGGACTTTTAGAGAACAATGACACAAAAGTTGATGAAATTAAAGGTTTATAATGTAAGTTAATATATCGTATCAAGTTTAGGATATAAATTGCTTTTTTTCCTAATTTTTACTCTTTTTTTTTTTTTGAGTTCAACATGTGAGAGTGAGGATTCAAACCTCTCACCTCTTGGTTAAGAGTATATGCCTTAACTAATTGAGTTATGCTCATGTTGCCAATTGTTTATAAATTTCTAATGTAGATACATTGATTGTCAAGCTCGAACAATGCTAATCGCTAATCATAAAGTGCAATGAAGGTATCATGTGCATATTATATCCACCAATCTTGTTCAATATCTTCACAATTGTTTTGTGTATACGTTAGTTTCTTTGGCCCCATTTAATAACTATTTGGTTTTTTATTTTTGAATTATGCTTATTTTCTCATCATTTCTCTACAATAGGTTTCATCTTTCTTAAGAAAACATTTGAATTTTTAACCAAATTCCAAAAATAAAAATAAATTTTTGAAAAACTAAGGCCCAATTTATAATCATTTGGTTTTTGGTTTTTGAAAATTAAGCCTATAAATATTACTTCCACCTATGGGTTTCCATGTTTTCTTATCTACTTTTTCAATATGTTTTCAAAAATCAAGCCAAGTTTTAAAAACTAAAAAAAAATAGTTTTCAAAAACTTGTTTTTACTTTTAGAATTTGGTTCAAAGCTCAAATGTTTCCTTAAGAAATATGGAAGGAAACTATTAATTGTAGAGAAGATGAAAACCATTTTAGAGAAATTGTGAGAAAACAAGCACAATTTTCAAAAACCAAAAACCAAATGGTTATCAAACGAACATAAAATGTTTGACTTGGTTTTTGAAAACATATGTAAAAAGTAGATAGCAAAACAAGGAATCTCATAGGTACTGGAAGTAGTATTTATAGACTTAATTTTCAAAAACTAAAAATAAAAAACTAAATAGTTATTAAATGGTGCATTAATTTTACAATCTCATACATTGATACTATATTTAACATATATTTATCTTGTTTATTATTGTTTCTTTCTCATCTAATATGTTTTCAGCATTCAAATTAACATAGAGTATAAAAATCAATCAAAGAAATTAAAATTAGAGCACCGTCACCCTACATGATTTGCTCAGGGAAAAAATAAACAAAACAAAACAGAATCTCTTTTTATGATTAAAATCTCATGCCCATGAAAGAGAAATGGTATAATTTTCTTTATAGAATTTTAAAACAAAACTTAAATCTAAAATGGACAATGTGATATTTAGAATAATATAAAGGATATATATATTTAGGTTTAAATCTTACATGAGTTCTCAACTTTTATATTATTTTATTTGAGGTTTTAATTCTAAACCTTCAAACTTTCTACTTCAGTCTTTTTAACTTTGCATAAATTTCATTTTTAGTCCTAATAGCCCAACCTAGATATTTATTTTATTCATTTATTTGATAAGTAAAATGCTTAAGTAGATATCTGTATTTGAAGTTATGATAGTATGATGAAGTGTCTAGATTTCAAAAAGAATATTTATATTTTTTGTTGAATGATTGATGTAAAATCAATAAAAATAACTAAAATAGTTTTTTTTTTTTTTTTAAAAAAAATTACATAGAGCTTAAAGACTAACTAAAACTAAATGCATTAGGAAGTTGGAAATGTTTAAAATAAATTATTTAAAAGTTTAAGAATTCAAAATGAAAAAGAATTGATAGATGAAAAAATAAGGTTTTTGTTTTAAGTTCAATAATGGGGTCGAACATATGGCTTTTAGGACAGATATATATATATGAGATATTTCAATCGATTGAATTCATATTCGAATTGGCACGAAAAATAAGATTTATGACCTATTCTTTGTAGCCATTTAACTATGGTTGATTGTGCCAAGAGATGATGCAAAAAGGTGGGAAGGGCCAAAAACCCATATGGGTGATTTGAGAAACTTGCAAGAAACCTACACCATAAAGGGTTTGAATTTTAAGTTTTGCTAATTTTTTTGGTAAAACCATCAATTTTCTATATATTTATATAAAAAAAAATAGATATGGAAGGTTGGAAAGCTTCTTTTGCGTAGAGAAGAAGGCAGGGTTTCCTACAAGTAGGTGAAGTTGTTAAAGAAAACCAGCTTGTGCCTCTTTTTCCTACCTTAACATAAATTCCCATGATATTATCTTCATTTTTGCCAACAACTTCTTGTCGTTTTTTCCTAATTTTCTATCAATTATTGGCTAAATTATGAACTTTGTCTTTTGGTTCAAAAATATCTAGGTTCTCTCAAAAATTATAGTATCGTCTTTGACCTTAATTTCATAAGCGTTTTAAAATTACATTTGAAGTAGAAATCCGTTAGAATATTGGATAGAAAGTTGACTTGGTGGTAACTAGGACATTTATCTGGATTAAGTCTGAAAGAACAACCACCATGTTGATTTTTCATCCAACATTCTAACGGATTTCTATCCCAAAGATAGTTTTGAAACGTTTATGAAAGATGAAAGGTAATATTACAACCTTTAAAAGAATAAGAGTATTTTTTAAATAAATGACAAAGTTTATGAGTATTTTTTATAATTTAGCCTAAATTATTCGAAGGAGTAATCACAATATGATTGTTAGTACATGACCATTTTTATAACCGTTAAATGTATGATTAAAAAAAATCTCTTTCATGCATTCAACTATTGTAAAAATGAAGAATTACGTCAAATGATTTGGCCTTGATGATGCTTAGTGGTAATTTGATTATAGAATAGGGAGACAAAATCTCTTCTTGTTTTCAATTTTTTTAAATTTTTAATGTGCTTCTTATGAATGTAAAAAATGTGTGAATTTACCTATTTATCCTCATACTATATATATATATATATATAATCAGGAGAGAATATAATAGTGAGATATGATTGAGAAATTGATGTAGCTTCAAGAAAATGACAATGAATGAAAAAAATAGTTACTAGTTAGAAAATAGTTGTAACTTCGTGAGATAATTAGGAGATTGAAAACAATCGGAAGATTGAATGATTTATTTTAGTACATACAACAAATACGAGGTATGAGAATTTAAACTTCCGATCTCAAGAAAAAAAGTACACTCAATTACTGCTGAGTTATATTTATGTTGGCGATTAGAAGATGGGATCGATAATATAGTCTTTTTCACCCTATCCAACACCTATTGTTTATCTAATTTTATTAAAAGGTGGGTCAAAAGTATGTTTATCCCACAGATATAACTCATATAGATTGATAATTACTATAATTACAGTTACTTATTTAAGTTAAGGTTAAATTATATCAAATTTCCCTTTATTTTAAGGTAGGTTTCAATAATACTCGTAAACTTTTAAAAGTTTCATTTTTATTTTAAAATTTAAAATTTGTGTCAAAACTCTTTCGTCAACATTTTCGTTAAAATGAATATGAAAAAAATGACATGACATTGCCTTGTAGAATTGTGGTATACGTGGCATAGGTGCATGTTTCAATTATGCCCCTAAACTTCAAGATAGAGGTTTCAAATTTCAATTATACCCCTGAACTTTAGGGTAAGTTTTAATTATGTCTTGGTTGTTTTAAAATTTTCATTCAACTATTAACCTTTGAAGTTGTTTCAAAACAACCTCATTAATTAGCTTTCTTGTTAAAATTAAATAAGGACAAAAATATAATGTGGTGATTAGTTGATGTATAAATATTACACGTAGGGGTAGCTTAGCGGTGAGCTGTAAAAAAGTTGAAGGGTTCCAATCACATTCAAGTGATCTCTCGATTAGAGAGGAAAACAATTTAGGAAATAGAATTTTAGTTGAAATGGCGGGAGAAACCACATATTGGGAGAAAAGCCATGCATTGGTAAAAATCAACAACCTAGGATTGTGAAAAATCAAATGTTCAAAACGTTGGTTTGTGAAGAGTAGAGTCAATTGAAAACGTTGGTTTGTGAAAGATAGGAGAACATGAAAAAAAAATATTGACTAATAAGGGAAGACAATTTTCGTTCTCGAATATAAGAAATCTATCAAGAAACAATTGTCCGTAGGTTCGATTGTTTTGAATTTCTTTATTTGTCTCTTTCCTCTTCTCCATTCATGTCCTAAAATTAATTTTTATTAATTGATCATGAGATATCGGCCCCAAATTTTGTCCGTCCTCCTTGGTCCACTTAGAATCTTTTAATAGTGAGAGAAAAACAATACTTTACTCTAATTCCCAAATTTGTTTTGTTGCCTCTAATTTATATAATGTCATTTTGAATGTGACAAAGACTATTTAATATATTTTTTTATAACTTGCCACTACATCATATTTCCATTTTCCATCTTCTTTTTAAGAGAGGAAGTCAAAAGAAATGGTTATTTTGAGACAATTTCAAAGGTTGAGAGTTAAAATGAAACTTTTGAAACGATATAAGATTATAATTGAAACATATCTTAAAGTTTATGGACATGATTGAAATATGCACATATGCTATGTGTACCACTATTTTACAAGTCACTGTCACATTACTTTATTGTCTTCATTTGAACGAAAAAATTGACGAATGAGTTATTTTAAAACAAATTTCAGTTTAAGGATAAAATAAAACTTTGAAAGTTTAGAGGTATTATTGAAATCTATACCTTAAAGTTCTAAGATACTTTGTATAATTTAACCTTTAGGTTAACCATTGATTAATGTAAACTAATGACGATTCTTCTAATTCTTTTTATGAGGCACAAGTAGAAGAATTTATAATTACTTTTACAAAAATAAATGTTTTTTACAAATATTTTAGAAAATAAAATTACTTATTCAAATTCTTGTAATTGCGTGGTGAATAAGTTATTTAGACCGACCAATGTGAATATAGCTTACTTCCATTTTCTCTTTCCAATAATTTATTCTTAATCATAATCGTAGTAATAGTAATAATAATATTATTATTTTAATATATACATTTCAACTATTTGAGACTTTATTGAGCTATATATATTTAAGATGTTTGAACTTTGAACCATTTAAGATTATATTGTAATTATGCTTAAATTTAAACTTCATGTTTGACCATATTTTACCTAATGGTGTTCACTAGGCAGGGCAAGGATGGAGAAGGATTTTCTGTCTCCGCCCCCTATTTGATTCCCCATATAATTTTACGGGGATTGAAGTGGGAATTCCCTGCGGAAAATTATTTCCCACTTTTTTTTTGTCTTTTTTATTTTTTAAATTTATTCCCAACCAAATAGTAATAAATTTCAAAAATTCTAGGTTTAAATGGACAATTTTCAATACAATTTTCATTTAAAGAAAAAAAATTAAAAATATCCTAATAAAAACAATAATATTCCATGTACAAAAATATAATTAAAATGTTCCACCACCATAATTTTTAAAAGTTATTTCAATATTACAACAACATAGTCTTCAACTTAAATATTACAACAACCGTAGTCTCAAAAGTAAAAAGCCTTCAATTTAAACATTACAACAACAACAAGATAGTCATTATAATTTTCTTATTTATAATATTATATAATAATAATAATAATAATAATAATAATAATTGGGACGGAGAAGGGGAATGAGACGAGACGAAGATCCCCGTTTAACCAATGGAGAGAAAATCCTCTCCACTCCCCCTCCTATTACCCACCTCAACGGGGCGGGTCCCTAGCCCTGTGCTAGGTAAATGGACATCTCTGGGTGTTTTTTTTATATTTAAATTCTGTTTTTTTATATTTATATTTTAATTATATTAGTACGACAAATTTCTTCATATGTTTACGAGGGTATTGATATCGTCGATTTCAGATTTCAACCTATATAATTTTTCTTCTAGACGCTCTATCTCAAAAGATTTTACATTGATGAAAATATGGTTTTTACTTATATATCTACATGTTTCACATTTTTAATCAAAGTGGAAGTATGTTTGTATTTATTAAAAGTTTTTTTTGACAATGACTTTATTTTTATAATGTCTTCTTTTTAAAAATTAAGTTTGTTTTTCCTTTACCAAATAAAATTTAATTATAAAAAAAAAAAAAAGTTGGTTTGCTAAATTTGTGTTTTCTTTACATTTTCACTTAATGTTTTAAAGTCTTAACCAAGTTTAAAAAACAATGAAAACTATTTTTTCTAATTTTTAAAATTTACCTAAGAATTTAAGTTGCATTTCAACTACAAGAAAATTATTTTTTTAGTACACTTACAAGAAAATTATAACTATATAAAGAAGATTCGTGATAAAACGTAAGAAAAAGAATAATAACATTACCAAATAAATCCTAATTAAATAAATTTAAATCAACCACCTGCGTTCCTTAGTTTTTCACCCCCTAAAATTTACATTTTTTTTTTTTACAAACAAACTTCCCATATTGGAACGTAAAAAACACACACACACAAGATTTTTCACATATTATATTGTGTAATTCTAATTTTCTATTGGCATAAACAAACTTTTTTGGGTTATATTTTTAAGGTTAATTATAAGTTTAGTATTTGAACTTTTAAAGTTGTGTATGCAATCTCAAAAACTCATTAATCATTCTATAATTATAAGTCTTGCAGAAGAAAATTAAGAACTTATCCCACGAGTCCAGGACCACAATCCTTGCCTTCTAACTTCATGTAATTCATGGAAAGGCCTAGCCTAATACTAGTGAAGGAAAGTTAAATTTGGCATAAAGTATGCATATTTTTTGCACTTTTGATATAACTCCCCTCAAGCATTATTCTTCACCTTGGTCCAACCTTCAAATCACTATTGTTGTCTCTTCTTTGTGGATAATTTACTAGAATTAATTGATAGCGGATATCCAATACCTATTGTAAGTCAATAACTTTGAATAAAAAAGGTCTATATTTAATATGAGTTTACATATCTCAAACTACAAGCTTTTTTTTTTGCATTTTTTTTTTTGTGTCCAACTAAATTCTATCAATTTAAATTTCTAAAACTCATTTTAACTTCATACACAATTACCATTTTATATATATCTCTATATATAGTCCATATGCAATTCAAACAAAATAATATACTAATTATCAATTAGCTATTCAAATTAAAGCCTTATTAAAAGAACAATTTTTTATTTGAGTTCAACAACATTTGAGGAATGGGAGATTTGAATCTCTGACATCTTGGTCGATAGTACATGTCAATAATCGTTGAACTAAGCTCACTTTGGCTATTAAAAGCACAAGCTAAACATTTCTCTTAGTTCTTTCTATTTATAATTCAAGCACTTTTTCTAACTACAAAAACGAGAAATTAAAATTGTACAAATCATGAAAAGAATAGAATAGATGAGCAATAATAAAACCACCCCAAATCATGCAGCTATCAAGTCCTTTGAAAGTGGCAAAACTTCATTGAAGTTTCATGGTCCAAGGTATTCACTTCACATTCATTCATTCATTCTCTCTGTCTCTCTCAGTTTTTAAAATGCCATTCTAAATGTAAATGTAGGCAGCCTCGTTATTATAGAGTACATATGGCGTCTTTGTTGAAGAACCACAGAGCCATTTGGTTAACCCACACAGACTCTCGACTAGCCAACAATGGTATTGCAAAATCGACACAAGAACTACGATGTCGGGCAATGTATGAAGCTTTACGGTTCAATACCAAAATTGAACAACTTGGAAACAAGCTGGCTGCTCGACTCAGAAGTAATGGCAAACCTCTTTTAGTTCTTCATTTAAGGTAAGAAAAAAAGACCAAAGAAAAGCTTTCTAGGTCTACTACAATCAAATTGATGGCAAAACCTCTTAACTTTAGAAATGCCAATTCTTAACTTGGGGATAGAAGAACTTCATTTCATTTCACCATCAACATCATGCATAAGATGTAATGGAAAATATCAAAGAACATTGTATAAGTATGATGATTAGTATTTAATTCACACATACAGTTTAAGCTACCAAGACAGGTTGTTCTCCCAAAGTTCGATATGTTCCTGATAGCGAATATATTTGATTGCAGATACGAAAACGACATGCTGGCTTTCACGAACTGTAGTCACAACCTTACTGAAGCTGAGGATGAAGAGCTAATGAGCCTAAGGTTTAACGTAAGACACTGGAAGGTAAAAGACAAACGGTACCCAGCAAAAACTACTAGGGGAATGCCACATGACTCCAAGAGAGGTAGCTATGTTTCTTGAGACAATGGGATATCCTTCTGATACAAATATCATCTAAATTGTTGCTGGCAACATTTACAGCGAAAGCGGGATTAAACCGCTAAAAGTTAAGTATCCTAATATCTTCACACATTCATCTTCGGCAACTGAAGAGGAATTGCAACCTTTCAAACAATATCAGAACCAGTTGGCTGCTTTAGACTATGTTGTAGCAGTAGAGAGTGATGTTTTCGTATACAACTATGATGGGAACATGGCTAAAGCTGTCCAAGGTCACAAGAGATTTGAACGGTTTCGGAAAACCATCAGCCCTGACAGGTATAGAGATACAGATAAACAGATCAATAGTCAGGAAATTTTCTTAACAAAGTTTAAAATATGGTAGGTAGACTTGATTCCTAAATGAAAATCCTAACACCCTAAATTAACTAAATCCTGTCAATTGAGTCATTACTCTGTACTGGTAGTTGATAGTCAGACGCGTGAGTTCTTTCATGACAGGTATCATAGGAGGATTCAACTCCTAAATGAAAATCTAAAATTAACTAAATTTTGTCAATTGAGTAATTACTCATAACTAGTAGTTGATAGTAAGATGTAAGTTTTTTCACATTTGATGGGTCTTGAGCTTTTAAGAAGAGGAACATGTCAGGGTGAAATAATCTCAACTCGTTGAAATTACAAGGAAAAATCAATTAGAAAAGAGTTTCTATCTCGACGCTATCATCTATTTTCAGGATAAATTTTGTGAATTTGATAGATCAATTGGACAAAGGTGTATTAAGCTCGGAAGAGTTTTCTTCCAAAGTTACTGAATTTCATAAAGAGAGAATGGGCTTACCATGTCCCAGACACCTCGGGAAGTCTTCAAAACTGGAGAACTTCGACACTAATCCTTATCCTGGTTGCATCTGCCGCAAATCTGATGGCGAGAAGCATAGCTCAAAGAAGGGAAGTAAGTCTTGAGGCTAGAAATCACATGGTCATACAAAGAAAGGCCATGGTTTGGTACGCTTGAAGTAGCAGATGAGTTCGCTCCTGTTGTATAACAGCTGGCAAATGAGAAGTCAGTCCTCAAGTAGATTAGTTCCTTCAAGGAAGATAGTTATATGGTTTTTCCCCCCAAAATTTTACCTTGAAGTTCACTTACAATGATAACTACTTGAGTTTAGATATTAAAGAAAATACTTACAGTAACAAAAATGTGATCCAAATTTCCGTCGTTGATTTCACCTTTTTCTTGCTTCTATGTGAATGTATAACATAAATGTGATACAACAACCAATCCCATCAATTATCCCGATCAAGAAAGAGAATTGAAAAGGTGAGCACAAATAGAAAAAGCAGAAGGAAGGTTCTGCTGCTGCTATTCCGCTGAATTGCTTGGGCAAGGTCTTTATCACCAAGCTCAACGTTCTTCGTAGCTTCAACAGCCTAATTTGTAGTTTAATGAAGAAAATAAAGCAAATAGGAAGTTGAGTACTAATAAGAACCGAGAATAGTGCTCGACTGAATTTGATTCTGAAAGATTTAAAAAAGGAAGGTGCACTTATAATTAACAGTTGAGATTTGAGAGATAATGTGAAAAGAAAAAAAAAACTGAGTTAGAAATGTTGACCTGCTCATAAAGAAATTCAATTCGTTGTGCTTGCTGCAAAACGTGTGTAGACATAAGGTGATTTAAAGCAGACATCTCTACCATCTTAGTTTCTGTTTCCTGGACTGCGTCAAGAAGACTAGTCAACTCAACCTACAAATTTGGAAGAAAACAGCTTTCAGTTCTCAACTTTTACACATCAAGAAGAGAGCTTGATTCAATTAACAAATGATAGAACTCTCATCAAAATCTGTTTCCCTCCATATTTTGATTACCTGAAGTGCACGAGTTTCATCATCCAACAGTTGCTGTTGGGCTCAGACAGGTTGATGCTCAAAATTATCAGGTTCCCTCAGCTCCGTATTATTATATTCAGGGGTATTTGCAGAACGTGGTTTATTTACTTGGTTCAGTTTTCTTCTTGGTACTGCTTTGTTTATGATATCTTGAAACCGAATGGCTCTTAGCTTATCAAATTGTGATGTTACCAAATGGAGTTTCTCACTCAAAATTAGAACCTGCATTTAAAAGAAGAGAACTTCAAATTCAAATTCAAGAACACAACAATTACTTTTAGTGGGAGTGTGGGAAGGAGGATATTCTCACAAAAAAAGTATGGAAAATATTTCACTAAAAGGATCTCTTTCCATCCCGTAAGATGAAAACTGACAACTTTTTTAAAGAGATGACATTCCAACCAACAGTAACAACCTTGAAAGGGGGCCAGGAGATAAGAAAATTGGAGAATACCAATGTTAAAGATTTAATTCATATAGCTCATACAAGCAGAAGAATGAGAGCACTAAAGAACGTAATGGGGTAAACAATTTCAAATTCATTTGAACTGTAGACAGGGCAACAAAATTCAATGACTCACTTTTTCTTCCTCAAGGAAGGGTAAGTAGTTTGGAGAAGTGTGCAAGCTAGCACAAATAAAATAAACAAGAAGTAAATACGAATAAAAAGAAAAAACAACACTACCACCCCATGTTTGTGTGCAATAGTATCGGCATTAGCATCATCAGTCCTAGCACCAAGCCAGCCCTTTGAGTGTGCTTCATCCTCATTAATGTTGTTTTTTAGGATATCGATTTGTTCTTGGCATGCTTTGATGAAGGCATTTACCTGCATATAGTTATAAAATACATCTGCATTACTTTATGAAAATACATAGATACAATAAAATATCCCAAACAAAACTCAATAAAAGCTATTGACATCACAATGTGCCACACATAAAAATTACTTTTATTAGAAAAAAAATAACCAATAATAGACAGAAGAGTGTGTGCCTGAGTGTGTGAAGAAAAACCGGGAAGAAAAAACAGTTAAGCACTTCACCTTCATCAAAATCATACCAAATGAATTATGACTAAGCATATCCACACAACAAAGTATGGCCATGATTAAAATAAACTAGTAAAAAATTTTATCAAGCAATCTTATTATTACATCTAGAGTGGTATTCTAATATTGCTTAGTGATCTCCCAAGTAGTTGGAAGGCTCACCTCGTGTTCAATATTGTCTCTCTCTTGATCTGTTGTGCGATACATATTTACATAGTCCTTTTGATGTTCAACATAAACTCTTCAAGAGCACCAATGCTTTCAAGCTGAATTCAAGACAAGTAAAGGAGTCAAACATGATAATTGCATGTACGTATACATTTCCAGTGTCACAAGCATTTGAGTACATTTTTGCACACATTCGGAAGTTGTAATTGATGAAACAAATCATTGAAAGAAATCAATTTATGCTACAACTAAGTTCTCATGAAAAGGGGGGGAAAGAAAAAAAACCAAAACACTTCAATATTGATAATTCTACCGTTTTTAGGGCAGCTTTGATGAAAGGTAACCTTTGCCGAGGTTTCTGAATGATGAAAGATGCCATAATAGCTGCCACCTTGGACTGCAAAAGCATTGAACTCGCTAAAACATTCAATAACAAGAATTTCTAGCTGTGGCAGCACAAAAACTACACTCATGATTCCTTCTGGTAAAAGAACATTTTCAATCAACTTGAAGAACACAGAACATTTTAAAAAGACAAAACTATTGTAATACAAAATCTGGTTGTCTGATCATTTTTCAGAAAGAAAACGAGCTAATTGTTCACCAGAAATATATAGTCCAAATTTCACATCAGCAAGCACCTATATACTTAAAAGAATAGCATATAAACCTCGTTAAACCCTAAAGAAATAGCACAATGCCGCACAACATCTTTAAAATCTTCAGTCCTGTCCCTGAACTTCGCCATCCCCTTCTTCACGAAGCTGGAAATGTATTATTAAATTAAAAAAAAGCATGAATAACTTAAATGAATTATGAAATATAGAAGACATTTTTGAGAACTGCCAAACGAAAGAACAAAGTGGATACATTACTTTGCACCCACTTCAATTATGTAAGAAGCCGTGATGGACATATGGTTATCCCTATATCTTCCACCCAGAAGAGCGCACTAGGATTAATATTAGAAGTCAGAAAGAAAAGATCATCAGACAAAATTTATACTAGAAGTCCAAAAATCACTATTCAAATTCCTTTCTACCCATAGAAGAAGACTTCAAGTTCATTGTTGACAAGATTTTGAAGGCAGTACAAAATTGGAAGAAAAGTTTTTTCTCCTCTAGAGGAAAGGAAGTGCTCATCAAAAGCATTATTCAAGTCATTCCTACTTATACTATGATTGTTTCCAACTTCCCAAAAAGATCTATAAGGAGATAACAAGGGCAACTGCTCGGTTTAAGTGGGGTTCTACTGATACCAAAAGAAGAATCCACTGGCTTAATTGGGAAAGTATGTGCAAACTGAAAGAATTAGGGGGACTCAATTTCAGAGATAGTGTGTTTCAACAAATCTCTTCTAGCCAAACAAGCCTGGAGGATCCTTGTAAACTCCAACAGTAAGGTTTCTCAGATTCTAAAGGCCAAGTATTATCCTAATTGTGACTTTCTTTAAGCAAATTTGGGTACCAAACCTTCTTTTTTTCTGGTGAAGTGTGCTTTGGGGAAGAGATTTACTTAAAAATGGACTCCTGAGGAGAGCTGGTAATGGAAATGATATTAAAAGTTTCTTTGATAACTGGATCCCTCGAGAAAGTACATTCAGAGTCTTGTCTTGTCCCACTAATAACAATGAGAGTTGAAAGTTTCAGACTAAATGAAAGGAGGACTTGGGATGTGAATAAGTTGGAGGATTGCTTAATTAAGGAGGATGTCGAATTTATTTAAACCATCCCTCTAAGTAGGACCCCTATTAATGATACATGGATGTGGCACTATACTAAAGAAAGTGCCTATTCTGTTAAAAGTGGTCATAAAGTAGCCATGAATATTTTTTTTATGAATAATCGAACTTTCATTGAGAAAAATGAAAGAATACAAAGGGCATACAAAATGTTATAGTATACATGTGGATTTAAGAGCTTATTAGTCTTTTGTCCTTTATTGTAATTTTACTATTATTAGTTCAGGGCTTTCATGTATGTCTATATATATTTGGCTCTACTGTATAGAATAATATGATACTCTCCCATATTTGGTCTCACAATAACATGGTATCAAAGCACTAAGTCTTTCCTACGGAAATTAAGTGTGAGTCATTAGAGATCTGTGAACCCTTAGGGTTTGAGGTTGGAACACCTTCTTGGAGGGTTTGGTCTTTTACCTTGAGTTTTGTGTATCACCGCCGCCATCAAGATCCGTCGCCATAGTATTTTTTTGACACCGCCTAGCCCAAAAGATAGCCCAATTGTCGATCAGTAGGAATCCAAAATCCAGCCAAAAAAGCACCATCGCATGGGCCGCACGCGCTGCTAGAAGAATCTATCGTCGGTCCCACGCGAAAGGAAAAGGGAGGCAAACTAAAGAAAGGGCCTCCAATCAAGCAAAATAAGACCTAACAGGTAACTACAAAAAGGCTTAACCACATAGGCCCACAAAGACACGTTGAACCTAATAAGAGCCCACATCCCTCCAAGACCTCTCAAGCCCTCTGAAAACTCTATTATTCATCTCCCCCACAAACCCCACAGAACAATGCACAACCCAACCTTTCTCACGAAAAGGAGGGTGTAGAAGGAATTCCTCGATCATCTCTCTGCAATCATTATGCCTAGCCAAGGTCCTCGAAGAAACAGCTCCAAACAGCATAGGCTAAATCACAACCCAAGAGGATATGATCAAGGTCCTCAACACAACGACCCAACTAAATTGGACAACTTCCTCGAGACCCGATCCAAGGTGTTAACATTGTCGTGGAGAACCTGCCACACAAAAAGCTAGCCATGAATTTAAAACACGATAGCAATTCGTCTAAAAGTTCCTCAATTGAGAAAGGTTGGAAAACTCTTTGGATATTTAACATCCACAGTAAGCTTAAGCTATTCATTTGGAAAGCTTTGAATGACTGTCTTCCAACTATGAATCGCCTTATTGCTAAAGGATTAGATGTTCCTATTTGCTGCCCTATTTGCAAGAATCATGAGGAAACAATTATTCATACTCTTACTAAATGTAAGCGTGCAAAGGAAATCTGGAGGACTTTTCTTACCTGTTGCAATCAGCTCTTCTACCTTGGCATTTCACTTTGTCGATTTCTGGTTTACTTGGTTTGAAAACATGAGTAAATCAGAGTTAGAACTAGCTTGCCTTGGTCTTCAGCCTCTTCAGAGTCTGGTATTGGTATTGTGTTTCGCGATGGGAAGGGAAAATCGTTGCTGCAAAATCAAAAATGGTAGGTTTTCTTCGTAGCCCCCTCCATGCAGAACTCACGGCGATCACAGAAGGTCTTGATAGAGGTGGAATAAAGGATTATTCTAGCCCCCAAATCCATAACTTTTTTGGGAATAAGAGAAGGGTAAAACATTGAAAATGCCTTGCCCACCAGCTTATCAGTGGAAATAACAAGCTCCACACGCCTGAGGACGTTGTCGAATTAATATATTTTACATAGGGCACCAAAACTTCTTAATAAGGAATATAACTCTCTGTGTGCAATTCTGGAGATTGAAGCAAGCAAGGGGATGGGCCAGAGTGGGGATGAGAAGATCGCAAAGAAATGTAACTAGTGAAATAGGCAACAAAACCAACTTATTCCATTGGAAACTTCACTGGGAAATTTTTGGTCATTTACACTAGGACAAAGTGCATCGATGAAGAATTCTTTGGTGCTGCTACACCATCGTTTACCATAATTATAGTCCTCTTGTCCATGGAAGGAAGCACGAACAACAATATAAGAAGAATGGATAATGGAGACAGAAAAATGGCATCCAAATTCGAAACGCGATCTCAAATCTGACGAACCTTACCTTCATTTTTTCTCTCCAATATTCATATTACGGGAGCAGTTTTGAGAGCTAAAATACGAATCTCGTTTCTACAACGAGGAAAAGGGTACTCACGTTGTATTTGAATCCAAATTCCTCACAATTTCGAGAAATTCAACAATTGCAACCTACTGAATTATCATAGTTAAGCCCGTCACAGAGCAAATGTCAAATTACATCCGTGTCGATCAAAGGCGGTGTTGTTCCTAATGGAATACAGTCGTGATCAGAGCTTCCTAAGCAACCAAACAAGCGGTAATGGAGGGAGAAAAGGCAAGATCCTACTCGATCACTCTGGGGACATAGATGTACAATACAAGGATATGCAAATGAAACACAGAAATGACGACCGAAGATCTAGAAAGCAACGAATTACCTGAGATGCGAAGAGGAGCAAAGGCCGTCAACACTGGCAGGAACAAAACCAGAGAGCTAGGAAGGCGACGGCCGGCGACGGGACGGGATTTCCTTTTTTTTTTTTTTTTTTACATATTTAAAATCACTCTAAAATATGTTTTAAATTATTTAAAATTAATTTTTATAGTATAAAAATCACGTTTAAAAGTATAAAATTAAATATTAAATTAAATTTTGAATGATTAAAAGATGTTTTAGAATAATTTTAAATAATAAAATTGATTTTAACCATTTTAAAATTACTCTCAAATATATCTGAAAAAATTTGAGACATTCAAATTTTATTTTTATTTAAATATAGGTAATAGATTTCAACCATATTTTCTGAAGTAGATTATAGAGCTGTATTCCAATTTTTCTTTTCTCAATTCAATAAATTTGAGTGTTTTCCAAAAAGAAAAAAAATTAACAAATTTAGGTGGAAGATTGAACCTTCAACCTTAGAAAAAGTAATAGGTGCACTTTATCACCAAACTAAGCTTGGATTAACGTATAAATTTTAACTAAAGTATAATATGTTAAAAGATTTAAAAAAATATTTTTTGTCCATGAACTTTTATGAAAGTAACGATTTAATCTCAATACTTTCACATTTGTAACAATTTAGTTTTTGTACTTTAAAATTTATAACAATTTTATCCCTACCATGAAAAATTCAATCAAAATTAAGTGTTAATTCTTATTATGTAACGACTTAGTTTTTGTAATTTATAAACACATTTTGTCCCTATTTAGTTTTATCCATCTACATATGTAAGAACTCCATCAAATCTTAAAATAAGAATATTTTTTTAATGATAAGGGCTAAATCATTACAAATTTTAAAGTACAAAGATTAAATTGTTATATTTAAACTTGTGGAACTAAATTGTTACAAAATTAAAAGCATGTGAATTAATTAAATCATTACAAATTAAATTTGAGAAACTTAATTGTTATTTTCACGAAATTGAGGGGCCAGGAATGTTTTTTAAACATTTGCTAAAATGTTAAGAGGATAAAGCCAATAGGAGGCAAGTGGGTATCTAGGTTGGACAAATTACATTAGTTGCCATTATTATTTGTTATTGTATTGTTTTCTTTTAAATTAAAAAATATATATTGTAGTGCAGCTAGTAATTATCATAATTATTATAACGCATTTAAAAAATTAATTAAATCTGTACGGCTTATATTCCGAGCGGCAACAGCAACACTGCCTACAAATTCCTCACTTATTTAATCCCCCCACTGCTCCTTGTTCACACTTTAGGGTTTTTCTTTTATTCAAATTCTGTTTTTTTATATTTTTTATTGTGAGAGGCTAATAATTATATTAGCACAAACAAAAAAAAAAATCATATTTAGGAGTATTGATATTGTCTACTTCAAATTTAAATCTGTCTAATTTTGCTCTTTTGAGCGCTCTATCTCAAACTTACATATCTAATATCTGTCACGACTTTATTTTTGTAATATCTTATTTTTAAATAAAGTTTGAGTTTGTTTGCTAAATTTTTGTTTTGTTTACATAGTTTCACTTAATATTTTTTAAGTCTTGACCAAATTTAAAAAACAACGAGAACTACATTTTTTTTTCTAATTTTCAAATTTTAGCTAAGAATTTAAAATTCATAAAAACGTAAGACAAACAATAAAAACATTACCTTTAAAAAAAACAATAAAAACATTACCAAATAAATCCTAATTAAATAAATTTAAATCAACCACTTACATTCCTGAGTTTTTTTCCCACTAAAATTTACAACTTTATTTTAGTACATATTGGAACATGAAAAAGTAAAATAATAATAATAATAATAATATTTTTCAGCTATCATATTTTTTAATCATAGCTTGGGGTATATGTATGGTTATATTTTTAAGGTGAAATTACCATTTTAGTTTTTGAACTTTTAAGGTTGTTTTTAATAGGTCTTTAAACTTTAAAAAATATCTAATAAATTTCCAAACTTTCAAATTTGTATCTATAAGTCTCTAAGTTTTGAAGCGTACGTCTAAAAAGTCCTCGAACACTCTAACCTTTCGATTTTATATTTAACGGGTCCATAATTTTTTTTAAGAAAAATGTCTAATAGGTTAAGAGACTTATTGGGTATACAATTGAAGGCATAGGAACTTATTAAATACGTTTAAAGTATCATTACCTATTTTACACAAAATTAAAAATTTTAAAAACTTGTTAGGCAAACATTAAACTTCTGAGACTAATAACCTATTTTTGAAAACATAATTTAAAAAGAAAAGAGAGAGAGAGAGAGAGAGAAATGGATAAATTGGAGCACAGACAAGTCACGTGAGCTGAAAACCAGAAGCTCACATGGCTGCATCATGGTTGTCATCCTGAATGGCACTAAAATTAAACAGAGAAAAAAAGTCAGACATAATCATAAATGGATTGCTATGCGTGTTCGTGTGCATAATAAACAATTATTTGTCATTATATAATCACCCAACTCTATCTCTTTCATTTTAAATTAAAAAATATATATATATTCACATATATAGTATATAGTTTTGTCTATATGTGTTGTTGTTTTTTTCCTTCTAAATTTCATCTTTGTTCTTTTAAAAGTTTTAATTTAAAGATACATCTTTGTTCTTTTAAAAGTTTTAATTTAAAGATAATGTATTGATTATGGGTAAACTTGGACCAAAAGAATAAGCTCAAAATTAGTTAAAAAATCTAGAACGTCTAGTTCTAGATTAAAGGGAGAAAACACAAAATGCCAAACTCCTTGGAGTAAAGGAAAGGAGAGGAATTAGGTTGAAGTCCAATTCCCCTCCTCGACCTCGACTTGGCTTGGGTCGGCCTTAGCATGAGGTCAAGCTGGCACATGCTCTCGGCCTGTAGAATCCACATTCGGTCTGGTTTACTTTTGACCTAATTCGCATGAGGGTCATATGCGTTTTTCTTGTCTGAATTTTGGCAACAATATATTGAATTATTATCAATCAAGTCTTTATATTTCTATTTTCGCTTAAAGTTATAATTCATTAATGAAGATGACTACGTGATATCAAAAATATATTTTAAACTTAAATCTTATTTTAGTTTCCAAAACTTTTATATTTATCTCATTTTGGCTGTCGGTCAACTTTGAGATGTTTTGCTTTAATACTCAAACACTTCAATGAAAAAATGTATTTGTTATTGAACAAAAAATATGAATATGTTTTGAAATTTAATTTTTGACCTACTACATGTGGTTTTGAATATTTGTTAATGTGGGCACCTTAATTACTAGGTAAATGCATAAGATGCCCATATCAACAGTCAATTTTTTTGTTTAATAATTTATAAGAAATATTATGGTAAGAACTAAAGATTGTTTTTTAGTTGAAAGTTCATTGGCAAAGATATGTTTAAACATTTTAAAGACCAAAATGAAATACAAAAAGACTAAAAATAATACTTAAACCTACCTTTTATTTAACTAGTTTTGGAAATACTACTTACGTTTTAATTGATTAGACATCCTTCCTATAGAGAACTGAAGATCAGGTACCTAACTTGGTAATAATTTTAATTTGAAATAATTTGTTATTACACAAAATGGACTCTCTAAAAGTATTAGTATATTAATAATCGATAACCTCATAAAGTATATAATTTCTAGACTCATGTCTCATCGTCATTCTTTTTAAGGTTTAAGATTTAATTATAATAAAATAATTTTGATTAAGCAAAATTTAATACATGGAGAAGATAGGGTATAAATCTTAAAGATTTAAGAAGAACTTAAAAAAAAATTGTACTAAAGAAAAAAAAAAAGAAATTAAAAGATGACAGGAATGTTAAGTACAAAAAAAGTTATATTTAGCCTCCCAAAAAACCATCTCTTTCTCACAATATTTGTCATAGAGAGCACTATCTTGCATTTTCTCAATTAATTAAATTTTAGTTTCTTAAATTATAGATAGATAGATAGTATAAGAAACATTATTAATGCTAAAATGTAATTATATAACTTTTGAATTTGAATTATTGCAAATAAATGATCCTTGAATGCATAATGTTAAAAGAAGAATAATCATTAATAAAACAATAATAAGAATAAGGAAGGCTTCAAAGAATAAGAATTTATCCAAACTCCAATTTCTCTGAATTAATTAGAACAACAATGATTAAATTCAAGACGATATATATATACATATGGTTATATTAAATAATTTTCTAGATAATTTATTTATAAAAAAAAGAAATGAAAAAAAAGGTCATGTCAAGGCGAGGTGGCATATTATATGAAATTCAATGATTTCGACAATAATAGGGCGGCTAAGTAGACTAATTATCATTATGATATATATATATATATGAATGTTCTTAAATTAATTCACATACAATTTGACTAATTTTATAGGACAATTGTTTGACCCTTATTCAATATATGAATAAAACAAACATGCCTGAGTCTAAAATCATATAGGAATCAAGGAAGTAGATAAAGGTGAAAAAGAAATATAACTAAAAATTTATATGAAATGAGATTAACATATGGTTTTCAAGAATAGGGATGGGAGAGAAATGTTGAAAGAGAACTGTTAAATGAAAAAATGAGTCAGTTGCACGAATTAGAAAAAGAAAATTGGAAATTTAGTATACATACAAACAAGAAGAAGGTTGCATGCTAAATTACCAAAAATGCCCTTGCATAATGATCATAATGATTAATCTAGCATCCTACTAAAACTAGAACTTTCTCCTTCTAGGTAAAGTGGGTGTTCTTTTCATATTTTAGTTTCTCCATCTCAAAAAAAAAAAAAAAAAAAAAACTATATCTTTATTTATAAGGATTTTTTTTTTTAATTTGCAATATCATTCGACCTTTTGTTTTAAGGTAAAGCTTGGTTTAGGATATGTTTGAGATTTTGTCATATTTAAAATCACTTGAAAACATGCTTGTAAATTATTCCAAATCAATTTTTATGGAATGAAAATTGTGTTTAAGAGTGTAAAATCAAACACTAAGTTGATTTTGAATGATTAAAGACATGTTTCGAATTAATTTTGACTTTTCAAAATCACTCTCAGACATTCCCTTATATTATTAGTCAATATCATATTTATAAATTAATAAATGATACTTGATAATGCTCATTATTGAGGATTATTTAGTCTCTAAATGCAAGTTATTCTTGACAATTCATCTATTTAGATCCACAAAGTTTGGCAAAATGAAGCAAATTAAATGAAATCAATTGGAGATGTTAGGTATATTTCAAAATGATAAAAACAAGCTTAAAGTATAAAAATCTAGTTGATTTCCTTGTTGTGGGTGTAGATTTGAGCAAACTGAAAAATTGTAACAATATTGCAATTGCAATTCTGGACAATGCAGTAGAAAAACGAGAATTTCGAATGTTACTCAATTTAGAAGATTCATGTGAGATTTTTTCCTGATTTTCAGCATGATTGTCGAGCAATAAGTCACATATAGAAGGAGAAGGAAACCCTAGCCACTCACGGTCTATAAAAGGTAGAAAACTCGGAAGTGAGAAAATTGAGACTAAATAATTCGGGGACAACATCAGAAAAATAGGAAATTTTTAGATTTTGTGTGATTTTGAAAATATTTTCAATATACTTTCTCTGATTCTCAACATTAATGATACGGGTCTTTCCATATACTAAAGTTGACAAAAACTCTAGCATTTGGAGGTATAAAAAAGTGCTAACACACACAAATAAGGGATTTGGATTAGGCCATTTTCTGGAATCTTTCTTCTTATTCATGTTGTTCATCTCCCTCTTCATCTTCTATGCCTCTTGGAACTTGATCCAATCTAGGTGAAAGCCTTAGATTGTTAAGACCCATTCCACCTTGAAAAAGGTTGGAGTGAGTTCGATTGAAAGATAGGGCGTTAAAGGGTGTTGAGATTTACATTTCTTGTAATTTCAATTTCAGTCTAGCATTATTTTCGAGCTTTATATTCTATTTTAGCTTATGTTTTCCCTTTCACTTAAGTACGTATTGATTTCCTTTGAGTTTAGTTCTTCATTTCAGTTTTGTTCTTCAATTTTGTAACGATTGAATTCAGCAAGTTTCTTTAATAAAGTTTGTTCTTCATTTAAATTTCCAGCAAGTTTATGATTTCTTTAAGTTGGGTTTTATTCCTTTTGATCTAGCAGTTTAAATTTTATTTAAGTTCAGTATGAGTTTCTTCTATTCAAAGTCTTGTTTATTTTCTCATTCTATCATGAGCTAATATTTTCTTTAGAATTCAAGAATATGAATGCCCTAAAGGAAGGAATTAAGACCTAAATACAAAAGTAATTGAGCTTAACTCCATAGCTTGTTTTCTTTTAGTGATTGATATGTTTAGTGTAATTCTAGAGTGATCGCCTAATTTTTGCACATAAAGCTTAGACCTAATACTAAAAAGGTTAGAGAAAAGCAATTTTTCATAAAAGCAATGGAAAAATAAGTTTAGAAATAAGTTTTAACTTTGACCCTAGACTAGAGATGTCCACGGGACAAGGCGGGGACGGGGAAGACTTCCCCATCCGCGCCACCTATTTTAATCTCCATCCCAACGAAATTTCCCATTTATTTTTGCGGGGATCGGGGTGGGGATTCCCCGTGGGGACTTTTTCCTCATTTTTTTTTTATTTTCTTAATTTATTATCAACCACAATAGTGATTCTTTCCAACGACTTCTAAATGAATGATTTCCAATATAATTTCTATTTTAAAAAAAATGTTATAAAATTTCCTAATAAAAACAATAATATGCCATAAGTAAAAATATTATAATGTGAAACAACTTAATTTCTAAAATTTTAATTTCAATATGACAACATAGTCTTTAACTTTTATTTTTAATAAAAAAAAATAGTCTTCAACTAATTCCTACTATAGTTTTTTTTTTTTAATTTTCTATTTTATATATATATATATATATATATATATATATATATATATATATATATATATATATATATATATATATATATAACTAATCGGGGTGGGGTCGGGGTCGGGGATGAGAAATATATTCTCCGTCCTCGTCCCCATTTAGCCAACAGGGAGAAATCTCTCCCCCACTCCCTCCCCCATTCCCCGTATAATCGAGAATTCCTTGCCTCGTTCGAGGCAAGTCCCCACGGGGCCCTGGCCCTGTGGGTTAAATGGACATCTCTATCCTATACATAGAGCAAGACTCCAAAACCAATAGGATTGCATTTCGATTTATCTAAGCTCATATTAGCCATAGAAATATTAGTTTAATCACTTAGTCTCCTAAAGATACTTCATGGAAGATCGAATAGGTGTTGAATCCGATTTACAATGCTTAAGTGTTGAGTCAAAAATTGCAATTACAATTAGGCAGCAATTCCAATCAAAGGGGCATGATCATACTTGAATTCATCTTTTCATTATCTTGATAACCTCATTTTTACTTTCTAGCAAAACAACCTTCCCAATCATTTTCATATTGGTTATCGAGGTTGCATTGTGGACGCTTTCTTATTATTTTCTTGAATTTTGTTGTATCCGTTCTCTGTGAGATCGATACTTTGGAATACTTCCAATTTTACTACTTGTTTAACAGTGTGCACTTGCACTGAACCAAAGACTTTTTCTTATTAAAAGTTTTTTTTCTAAAGACCACACATTTTTAGTCGATCAATACTATTAACTTTGGAATACTTCCAATTTTACCACTTGTTGAACAATGTGCACTTGCACTGGACCGAAGGCTTTTTCTTATTAAAAGTTTTTTTTCTAAAGACCACACATTTTTAGTCGATCAATACTATTAACTTTATCGAGACTACCCCACATTTAAATTTTTTAATATGGCCAATAAATGAAACTTTGACTTTTTTTGTGAAGGTAAATGAATTTTCTAACCAAGCTATGTAATTATAAAGGAGAATAAATATTGAAAAAGACACATTGTTTAGATAGCAAAAAATAATTCAAAATAATTGTGAAACTTGACATGCCTTCCATCTTTAAAAGAGATGGCCATTTTTTTTGTCTAAATTAACCAATAAACATTGATACATGTAAAAAACTAGATAGAAGTTCTTCCATATTAATTCATGACAGGAAGTTGGGGAGAGAAAATGTTCTTTTACTTTTAGAGCATTTCTCGGAGCAAATATAGATTGACGAACATGAAAAAGGCAACGAAGTGATAACTTTATTTGAAGAAAGAAAACGATGTGAATATGTTCTCAAAATTTTAGAGAGAAGTCGATAGAGTTTTCTTTTTGTTAACTCTATTCTAGTGGTGGAGATTATTTTTAAGATTTATTTAAATTACATGAACTAAATTTAGACATTAGTAAAAAACTAAAATAATTGAGTCTCAAAATACAAGGACCTAATGGTATTTGAACAAAACTTTTATATGATTTTAAAAAGATAATATTTTAGGACATTTTAATGATGATTTAGTATTGACATAATGAAATCTAATATTTCACACATACTTTAAATATTCTGAATACTCATAATGTTTGAATTTAAGTTCTTGAAAGAAACTTATAACGTCAATTCAAAGCTTAACTCATGCAAAAACACCTATTATCATTCATATGATAACATTAGTCAAAATTAATTTATTTTACAAAAAATTATCTATGAGAGAGCTACAAATAATATTTTTCAAGTTTTAATACTATTTTGGTCCATATATTTTCAAAACGTTCATTTTGGTGCCTACACTTTCAACATTTGTTCATTTTAGTAGTATTTTTTTTTCATTCTAATTCCTATGCTTTCAAAAAATATATTTTGGACATTGTACTTTTAAAAAATGATTATTTTGGTTCTTGATTGCAAAATCCTAATCCAAATTCTTTATACATTGGAACCTTGGTATATTATTGCGTAAAGTATGTGATAAAAATGATATAAAAAGAAAATGAAGGGACCAAAACAGTAACTTGTTAAAAAAACAATGATCAAAATATATATTTTAAAAATACAATGACTAAAATGAACAAAAGTTAAAAGTACATGAAAAATGAATATTTTAAAAATACATGTATTAAAATGAATCAAACTAAAAGTATAAACATCAAAATAGTATTTAAGTCTGTTTTTAAAAATGAAAATATCAGCTCCAAAATATTTAAATAATTGTTAATGATAATAATTTTACAATTCTTGAAAATTTTATATCATTCAATATGTCAACGCTTCCATATATCTTTTATCAAAAAAGATAATATGGTATGGCTTCTTAAGATATGAATCATGATGTACAAGAGATATTTTGTACTCAATTATTTTTAGGTTAAATTATCAAAAATACCCCTAAACTATGGAGTTGGTTTCAATTATACCCCCAAACTTTAAAAAGTTTCATTTTAACCTTTAAACTTTGATATTTGTTTCAAAAATACCCTTGAAGGCTTTTTTTCATTAAATTCATGGTCGTAAAATGATGTTTTTACATTTGTATTGTTGTTTATGTGAACATATTTGAACATATACGTTAAAAAAAATCAAAACATATGCAAGTACGTCATTTTTTGTCCATAAATTTAACGAAAAAATCTTCAAATGTTGTTTTGAAACAAATATCCAAGTTAAAGGGTTAAAATGAAACTTTTCAAAGTTTGGGGGTATAATTGAAACCAACTCCATAGTTTAAGGGCATTTTTGATAATTTAACCTTATTTTTATAATTGAAAAAATGAGTTGCTATAAATATAATGTATTGTTTTTATAACTTTGTTTTGGTTGTTTAGTCTTTGTATTTATTATTATTTTTGAATAAAATCCAAAAGAAAAAATAAAATCCAAAAAAAATTGATGTAATAAAAGTCATGTAGCCATGGTTACTTACCTTACACGTTCACAGCTGACTTGCTCTAGCCTCTATGCTTCCACAATCAAATCGAAATTTTTGTAAAAATAAGTCTCTTCAAAAAATAAAAAATAAATAAGCAGACCAACATTATCTTTTTAGAAATTTAATAATAATAATAATAATTATTATTATTATTTAGTTTTAAATCATATTTTAGTGATTAAACTTCAATTTTACTCTATTTTAGTTGGAAGTGTCGTCAAAGTGAGCATAACTCAATAGTAAGTGACATGTACACTAGATTAAAAAGTCAGAAGTTCGAATCCTCCATCTCTAAATATTGTTGAACTAAAAAAAAATGAAAGTGTCAATGGAAGTCTTTTACCCTCTCTGTTTGGAACCAATTTCAAATCATTGGCAGTGTTTGGTTAGAATAAAAAAAAAGGGGTAGGATTTGAAATTCAATCTAATTTGAAATCCCGTTTGTCCCAAAAAAATTTCTTCCAAAATAAGTGCAGGATTTTAAACGAAATATAATCTCATTCCAATTTTACCATGCCGTTAGGATTGAGAGATGAGAGAATTGTGGAAGATTGAATGTAGATATTGGGAGAGAAGAAATAACAGAGCGAAGAAAGGATGGGTGGCACCGTCGTATGGTTGCAGCTGCAACAAAAAGGTGCCGATGGAGAGGCTAGAGAAAAAGGAATACGGTTACGCTTTTATAATTACTAGTTTTTTTTACCACGTGCATTGCACGTGTAATTAAAATAATATGAATTAAATTGAATTTACAATGAATTTAACTAATTAATTTTTTTTATGCATTCTTATATTAGTTTTGTTTTTTCTATTTTATTATGATTTTATATTTTTTAATGTGACTAATTTGAATATAATATAATATTATATTATGTTATTTCTATTATAATATAATTTTATATTCAGTTTTTTAATTTTTATTCTATTATTATTATTTATAATATAATATATACTTTTTGTAATAATATATTTTGTTTAATTTATGCAATACTTCTTAATGAAATTTTATAATGATTATTTTCTATTTAAATTTAGCGTACAATTATTGACAGAGAATTAATTAAAAAATACACACACATATGACATATCATAGCAAATGTAGTAACAATAATTATGCTAAATAATACAAAAATACATTTTAAACAAATTGGTTTACAAAGTCATATGTTTTTGGTCAAATTGTCATTTTGCACTACATCAAGTAAGGACCAAGGAGACATGTAAATTAAAAAAAAAAAAAAATCACTCAATATAGTTGTGGTTTTTTATTTTTATTTTTTTTTACTTTTTGAAATATTTTTTTTTAAGAAAGCAAGAAATTTTTTAAAATTAATAAACATCTTCTTAAAATTAAAAGAGTATATTCTAAAATTAAAGTGTTTACATTATTGCTAAAATTTTAAAATCAAAAGTAATATTTTAAAAATCAAACACAAAAATAAACTAACCCCTAATTCAAAACTAAAAATAATAATTTAGTTATAAATAAATTAAAACGATGAGTAAAAGAAAATGTAAAATGAAAAAACACGGGCTAACGGAATTCAAATTAAAAAAAGATAGAAAGAAAGAAAGAAAGTGATTCCTTATTAAAAATTGGATGGATTGATATTTTAGATCTGGAAAAAATAAACATCAACAACACAACATGAGTGGTATCAACTAACATAATTTTTTGTAAAAAAACATGAAATAAAACGAAAAAAACGTGGGCTAATTTAAATTTATAAAAAAAAAAAAGAAAAATATCTGATAAGAGTGTGAGAGATACTTCATCAAAAATTGGAGGAGGTGGATATTTTAGATCTAGAAAAAAGAACATCAACAACACAATATGAGTGGTATCAACTAACATAATTTGATGTAAAAAACATAAAAGAAAAAGAAAAAACTAATATATTAATTTGTATGACATCAAATGAGGACCGATGAGCTATGTAAATTAAAAAAAAATGTCATTCAATATAGACATAGTTTTTTTTTCTTTTCTTTTTGAAATATTTTTTAAGAAGGCAAGAAACTTTTTAAAATTAATAAATATCCTCTTAAAATTAAAATAGTATCTTCTAAAACGTCATTTAATATAGTTGTAGTTTATTTCTTTTCTTTTTGAAATATTTTTTAAGAAAGAAAAAAACTTTTTAAAATTAATAAACATCATCTGTAAATTAAAAGAGTATCTTCTAAAATTAAAGTGTTTACATTATTGCTAAAATCTTGAAATCAAAAGTAATATTTTAAAAATCAAACACAAAAATAAACTAAACCCTAAATCAAAACTCAAAATAATAATTTAGTTATAAATAAATTAAAACAATAAGTAAAAGAATATATAAAAGAAAAAACATGGGCTAACGAAATTTCAATTAAAAAAAAAAGGAGAAAGAGATACCTTATTAAAAATTGGAGGAGATGAATATTTTAGATCTGAAAAAAAGAAGCCTCAACAACATAACATGAGTGGTATCAAATAACATAATTTTGTGTACAAAAAAATGAAAGAAAACGAAACATGTGGGAAAATTTAAATTTATAAAAAAAAAAAGAAGAAAAGATACCTGATGAGAGAGTGAGAGATACCTGATCAAACATTGGAGGAGATGAATATTTTAGATATGGAAAAAAGAACACCAACAACATAACATGATGAAAATTGGAGGAGATGACAATTTTAGATCTGAAAAAAAATTGGAGGACATGTGAAATTTATAGAAGAAATTTAGATTCAAATTCAAATTTAATTTGATTTTGAATCAAATTAGATATCTTATCAAATTAAGAATAAAAATTAATTCAAATTCTTTTCGAATTTTGAAAAAAAAAACGTGAAAGAAAAAAGAGTTAATTCAATTAAATTAGATATCTCATTAAAAGAGTAAGATATGAATTGATTCACATTATTTTTTTAATAAAAATATGTGAAAGAAATTGATTCAAAATATTTTTTAATAAAAAACGTAAAAGAAAAAATAATTAATTCAATCCAATTGGATATGCTATCAAATATCAAATTAAGTATTAATGATTAAAATGGTTTTTTTTAAGTCATTCTCCGTCTTTGAAAATGATGATATAGTGGGGCTAAATGAAAAAAAAATTATATATTTGTAGTTTCAATTGAAGAACAAAAAAACATAGCTAAGAGAATGTGTAAACGTAAAAATATATATTTAAAATTTAAAATTATGTATACATGATAAAAATTTGTCACCCCCATTCTAACCTTAGCCTAAAATAAGAACAATATTTGGCTGCTCTCCGTGTGTAGGAATTTTTCTACTCACAACTATTTAATGGTTGACAATAATGAGAAAGAAAGCACAACAAAGAAAAAGAAATGTGAACAATATGTTGTCTCTCCTTGTTGTCAACAATTAAATGTTGGTGAGCATGGAAATTCTTACACACGAAAAAGTAGCCAAGTATTTTTCACACAATAATTTTTTGCCCCATCTGAGGCTAGTCTTAAGAAAATTGTCACCCCTAATTTTTGTCCCTACAGTTGTAAAATATATATTTTAGTCTATAAACTTTCTATAAACTTTCAAAATAATTCTTTTTTTATGAAAATAAAAAATAACCATTTTTTTTTAAAATACTATCAACTTTAAAAATTCAACCATTTTATTTTTTTACACTTCCAAAATATCTTTTTTGGTTTATAAACTTAAAAAAAAAAAACCATTTTAGTCATTATTGAGATACGATTGCTTAATGTTTGCTATACCAAATTATCCCCCTCAACCAACCTATGTAGCTTCAATATATCCCACGTCCATATGTCATGCACATATTTAAAATCACGTTATCAATACGTTAGACAAATATAGTGAAATAATAATGAAAATCAAAATGATTATTTTTGGCTCGTTTGGATCACCAATATTAAATATCTAGGAGTTAAAAACATTGGATTTAAAGTCTAAGATAATAAATGTCTGTGTTTGAATATGCAAGGTATTATCTGATAGTTAAATGTATGTGTTTGTTTTATAGGATTTGTTTATGGAAAGAAATAATTTAAATTATTAGATTCAATTAAAATATTTATATTAAATATATAATAACTAAATAAATAATAACTTTAAACAATTAAAAATAATTTACATCGCAATTAGAAAGCAATGAGTAATTTTATTTCTTCTCTCTCATCCTCATTTCCCAAGAAAAAAAGTCCTTAGTAAAAAAATCTCATCTCCAAGAAAGATAATAAAAATCTGGATATTTTTATCTATGGATAATAATTTCCTTAGTTTTAAAAAGCAAACATCCATGAAACAACACATGGATTTTTAATATCATTGTCAAAACTAATGAAAAAATCATCTATTTGATTCATAAGTTTTCAAAACCAACACTTTTGGTCTTTGAGATTTGAATTTAGTTTCCATTTGGTCTTTGAGATTTCAAAAGTGACATGTTCGATCTTCAAAGTTTGAATTTGATTTCTAGTTGGTCCCTAAAGTTTGAAATTGATTTGTAATGGTTCATGAAGTTTGAAACAAGTTTCTAATTGGTCATTGCATATAAAAAATAAAAAATATATAAGCAAATTTAAACTCATTTAAAAAAAATACATATCATCAAAGTCTAGTTAGTATATGTTAACTACCATACCATAATTCCATTAAGTAAATTAACATCAATTGTATTAGAGACTATTTAGAAACCAATTTCAAACTTCAAAAATCAAATTCAAATTTTGGAGATCCAACATGTCATTTTTGGAATTTCAAAGACCAAATAGAAATAAAATTTAAATCCCAAAGACTAAAAGTGTTAGTTTCTAAAACCTAAAAACCAAATAGAAACTAACATGGATCAAAAATGTATTTTACCCATAATTATTTTAACACTTTAAAATCAACCTAGATATTTCAAAAGTTTACAAATAAAAAAATGAATGACCATAAAAAGTAAGAAAATTAAAATAGAATAATTCTAAAATTTAAACGAACAAAAATGTGATCTAAAATCTAAAATTTATTATTTTGACAAGTCTTAAGAAAATATCTTCAATGTTTTTTTTGTTGCCTATTTTGGACATTTTACTTCCTTTCAGTTAGCAAAAACCCAAAAAAAAAAAACAAAAAAAAACGTATTGGCGCCCACGCGCGGTCCAAAAAGCGTGAGGGTGGGGCCCACTCCCGTTTGTTCAGTTTAGAAAAACTTTTGTTCAGTTCCACACCTGATCACTCCCCAATTTAACACAACACTTGGCGTTATTACATTGGTTGTCGCCTCAAACTCGGATCTGCTTTTCTTACTCTCTGACGTGGCATTTCAGCCTTTTTTTTTTCTTTTCCTAAATAATTACGTCAATATAAATTTTCCCCCTCTTAAATCTTAATTATAAAAAGAATTACATAATGTTTCTCTTACACTTCTCCAAGCATATTTATCTTTTTTTTTTCCTAATATAGGATTAAAATATACACAAAAAAGAATCAAACTTGCACCATATTTTATTTTCTACACAATCAAATTTATTGCTATCTTTGTAGCTTATTATACCATAAAAATGTCCTCATGGGTATAGACAGAACACTATAAAATCTTATAATTCCATATATTAATTAGTGAATTCGAAAAGAATATTTTAAAATTTATCATCCAACACTGAAATTTTGATTAGTTCATAGAAATTCAGTGTAAGAAAATCATACAAATAGAAGGGGTTGGATTATAATTTTTTTTCAAGATTTTTGGAAGGAGAGAAAATTCCTAAGTTTAGAAAGTGCAAAAACCCTATTCTCAAATGTAATAAATATAAACAATTCCAACAAATTAGATATAATCAGCAATTTTCTCTCCTTCCATCTAATTCCTATCATTTATGTCTAGAATTTGCATTTTCTTTTGCCTAAACAATAGAAAAAAAAAAGAAAAATTCCAAAACCGGCAAAATCTTTTGCATTAATCACTGAAATAAAACCCTAAAAGGATATCTTGTAAGAATATATCCACTAGAATCAATCCTCGCCGCCCATTCTTTTGTTCAACGGCTCAGATCGTTCCACCACTCGTGCTTATCATTCCCCTTCTTCACTTCACTGTCTCCTTTCTTCGCATCCTTCTTCTCCTCTGTGAAAAGAGAGAACAACGAAAATGGCTAACCACTTCTTCTCTGATCATCTTTTCTTGCTAGACCCAATCTGATGCTCATATTACTGTAATCTAAACACTAATCAATAAGTAAAAGAAACCCCAAATTCGACGTACAGAGCTATTTCGATTTCCCCCCCCTTTTTTTGATGCCCCTTTTGTTTGGATTCTTGTTTTGAAGCTATGGGGTTGTAATTTTGGAGGCTGAGAATCGGTTGTTTGAGACTTTCAAACGAAACCCACTTGTATTGTTTCGATTTTGAGCTCGTTTTTAGCTCAAAGTTGGGAGCTTTTTTACGCTGTTCTGTTCTTTTTTCTTTGGGTTTTGGTGTTAGTTATGGTTACCGATACTTATTCGAAATTGGGGACCGATATTTCACTGCGATCGGCGCTGAAAAGTGGCGATTATGGTGAGGATTTGGGGCTGTTGATACGGCAGCAAAGGCAACAGCATGAAGCTGTGAGTGACAGAGAGAAGGAGCTCAGCCTTTGCCGGAGTGGCTCTGCGCCGCCGACCGTGGAGGGCTCTTTAAACGCCGTCGGAGGTATGTTTAATGCTTCCGACTTATTGGGATTCAACAAAACTGGCGGAAAAGGTTTTATCTCTGATGAAGAGCTTCGTTCTGATCCTTCTTATGTTAACTACTACTATTCGAATGTGAATCTGAACCCTCGCCTTCCTCCGCCGCTGTTGTCAAAGGAGGATTGGCGGTTTGCGCAGCGGTTGCACGGTGGAGGCGCTGGGGGATTGGGGGGAATTGGAGATAGGAGGGAAGGTAGTAGAGGTGGTGGTGGTGGTGATGAAGGGGTTAATGGGAATGGCTCACTTTTCATGTTGCAGCCTGGAGTTGGAGCCAAAGAGGATTCTGGTATCGAATCAAGGCGGGTCGGTGGTGATTGGACTGGCGATGGGCTTATCGGGCTGCCGGGGCTGGGACTTGGGAGTAGGAAGAAAAGCATTGCTGAGATCCTTCAGGTGATGATGTTTTTCATTGTTTTATATGAGGATCTGGTTACTTTAGATTATGTGTTGTTTTGTTCTTTTACGTTTTTGGAAGATGTCTCTTTTCCTTTAAGTAGTTGTGAACTTGATAAAGTTTTGATTTTTTTGTGCCAACTCTGACGATGCTAACATTCCCAATTGTGGATTCGTTTTGGACTTAATTGCACTCTGATTTTACTGTTACTTATTGTGTATATTGCAGTGAGACTGGTTGTGTTTTGTTTTTTCATTTAATAGAAGTTTTCTTCAGTTAGGTTTCTGCTATATGGTTTGATTTTTTTCATGTCAGGATGATTTAAGCAATGGAATATCCATCTCCCGACATCCTTCTCGTCCGACTAGCCGCAATGCATTTGATGACACTCTCGAAGCTTCAGAAAGCCAATTTGCTTACTTGCATCAAGATATGGCAGCAATTGGTGGGAACAAACAGGGTATGTCTGCAGTCCAAGGAGTGGGTGCCTCTACCCCTCATACCTATGCATCAGCTGTAGGAGCCTCCTTGTCGAGAAGCGCAACTCCCGACCCTCAACTTGTAGCAAGAGCTCCCAGTCCTCGTATTCCTCCAGTAGGTGGGAGGATATCCAGCACTGTGGATAAAAGAAATCCTTGCGGTCCAAATTCTTTTAATGGGGTTTCGCTAAAGGCGAGTGAATCTCCAGACCTGGTGTCCTCTTTTTCTGGCATGAATTTGTCGTCAAATGGTATTCTTGATGATGAGGGCCACTTGCGGTCGGATATTCAGCAGGAGATCGATGATCGTCATAACTTCTTCAATCTGCAAAGTGATCAAAATGATATGAAAAGGTATCTAGGTCTAAAGCACTCGGAATCTGGGAAGTTTCATCTGCATTCGTCTTCTCAATCAGCTAGAGGGTCTCATCAGAATAATTCTCTCATGTCGGGCGTTGATCAAGCTGAATTCAATAAACAAACTGTTTCTTCCCCTACTTCATATATGAAGGGGCCATATAAACAAACACTTAATAATGCACGAGGTTCACCGTCTCACAATCAGAATATCGACAATGCAAATTCTTCTTTCTTGAATTATGGATTCAGTGGCTATACGACTAATCCTCCTGTTTCCTCCATTGTTGGGACCCATCTCGGCAGTGGTAATTTACCACCACTGTATGAGAACGCTGCTGCTGCATCAGCAATGGGAATGAGTGGCATGAATACTAGAGCATTCAGTGGATTAGCTTTAGGATCAAATATGTTGGAAACAGGCAACGAATTTCAAAATAACAACAGGTTGGAAAATCATAATGCAATGAGTGCTATGCAGTTACCTGCATTGGATCCATCTTACCTTCAATATTTGGGATCAAACGAATATGCCGCTGCACAGGTGGCCGGGATTAGTGACTCTCCATTGGACGGCGAAAGTTTGATGGGTAATGGATATATGGATTTGTTGGGAGTCCAGAAAGCCTACCTGGGAGCATTGCTTTCACCTCAAAACTCACAATTTGTTCTACCCTATTTTGGTAAATCCGGCAGTCTAAATCATAACTACTATGGCAACCCAGGCTTTGGTCTCGGCATGTCGTATCCTGGAAGTCCATTAGCTGGATCCCTTCTTCCTGGCTCTCCTGTTGGGTCTGGTAATGGCATCAACCACATCGGTAAGGCCTTGCGCTTCTCTTCGGGAACGAGGAATTTAGCTGGAGGTGGCATTGGAGGTTGGCATTCTGAAGCTGGTGGCAATATGAATGGAGGTTTTGTGTCTTCTTTGCTGGATGAGTTCAAAAGCAATAAAAGCAAATGTTTTGAACTTTCAGAAATTGCTGGCCATGTTTTTGAGTTCAGGTATTTGCCATTGGACGATTTATACTTCTATGCTGTTACTAAATGCAGCCTGTCCTGAATGTGAATGCTTCTTTCATTTTCCTTCTAAACAGCTCCGATCAATATGGAAGTCGTTTCATTCAACAGAAACTTGAAACTGCCTCTGTAGAAGAGAAAGACATGGTTTTCCATGAAATTATGCCACAAGCTCTTTCCTTAATGACCGATGTTTTTGGTAATTATGTTGTTCAGAAGGTATTGTTTTGCTTTTAACTTTCATGTGAACTTGCTTTTCTATTCTTGTATGAAGTATATGAGATCATGGAATGACATGATTGAATAACTAATAATTTGTTTTGGACTTATTTACGAGCATCGAGTTGTTTAACGTCTGTTGGCATCCAGTTTTTTGAGCACGGAACTGCATCTCAAATAAGGGAACTAGCTGATCAACTCAACGGACATGTGCTAGCACTCAGCCTTCAAATGTATGGCTGCCGAGTGATTCAGAAGGTCTGATTGCCTGCCCATTTTCTTTTCGGAAAACCTCCCTTTTTCAATGTTATTAAATTTCCTTTCGTTCTTCGACATTTCACTGCTTGTTCTCTCATACAAACTTGTGTTGGAGCTAAAGTTTTGCTCCATTTTTACACTGTAACTGAAATATTATGGTCTCTCAAACATCGTTTCAGGCGATTGAAGTGGTTGATATTGACCAGCAGACTAAAATGGTTACAGAACTAGATGGTCATATCATGCGTTGTGTTCGTGACCAAAATGGGAACCATGTTGTACAGAAGTGCATCGAATGCATTCCTGAGGATGCAATTCAGTTTATTGTTTCAACATTTTATGATCAAGTTGTGACATTGTCGACTCATCCATATGGTTGTCGTGTTATACAGGTATGGCTCTCTTCACAGATTTTTGACAACTTTCTATGATAATAATTACATTTATCATTTGCAATGCTAAAATCGCACTACAATTTTCCCTCACAGAGAGTCCTTGAGCACTGCCACAACCTGAAAACACAGCATATAATGATGGATGAAATTTTGCAGTCTGTCTGCATGTTGGCTCAAGATCAGTATGGAAACTATGTTGTGCAGGTTTGTCATTAACCAAGGCACTCTTTTTATTAGCTAACGGCATTGTCTGCTCTTACAATGCTTTTACCTCCACAAAAAAAGTGCTTAATTTACGTAGTCATTTTGTATCTTTTGTCATGAAGCACTTTAATTTACTAAGTTGTTGCCTCTGATCTTTCAGCATGTACTGGAGCATGGGAAGCCACATGAACGCTCTGCTATTATTAAGAAATTGACTGGGCAGATAGTTCAAATGAGTCAACAGAAGTTCGCCTCCAATGTCATTGAGAAATGTCTAACTTTTGGAACTTCTGCTGAACGCCAGGCCCTGGTGAATGAGATGCTTGGTACCACTGATGAAAATGAGCCCCTTCAGGTGTGTGTCTACTATCTCCCTGCATTTTTTATGTGATCAAGAGATTGCCCCACCCCCTACCGCACCAGAAAAAGAAAGTTAATGATAGAAAAGAACTCTATTGCCTTGGTGTGAGAATTTTTTGAAGTAGGCAATTCAGTCTTCTTCCGAATGAGATATTTGACAGATATTCGTCTCTCTTCCTTCCGCTACTGCACTTTTTTGTTCAGATCATGACCTTTAATTGTCTTTGGTTCTTACTTAATCATCCCATACGTTCTAACTACCTCCAAATTAATGGGGAGTTTAACCCTCTGAACATCCTATTTATATTTCATGAAACTTGTTTTTTCTCTGGACCGACGATCAATATGTGTCTTCATTTTCTTTGCCTCCAATCTGGATGAACGGATGGCATTTGTTTTCTTATGAAAGAAAAAAACCCGATAAAATCTTAATGTGCTTTATTCTGTTATTGAATCCAGGCTATGATGAAGGATCAGTTTGCAAACTACGTTGTACAGAAAGTGCTGGAAACTTGTGATGACCAGCAACTTGAACTAATTCTTAATAGGATAAAAGTTCATCTAAATGCTCTGAAGAAGTATACCTATGGTAAGCACATAGTCGCTCGTGTGGAGAAACTCGTCGCTGCTGGAGGTACAATCTCTCGGTCTACCAATTATTTTTCTGTTTCTTTTATTTGTTTACATTTGCACAAGGTAGAACATCCCCTAGAGCTTCAACTTATTCAAAACTTTGCTGCACAATAATATTCCTAAACTTGCACGTGCATGTGATAGATACTTGGTAAATGACTGAAAAGGAAACAAATGACAAGCAAGAATAAATGACCAAAAAGGAAACAAATGACAAGCAAGAATAAAACAGGATAGCTAGCCTCGTAGCTAAAGTAGTTTCGAAAGTTCAAAAGGAAAAGGGACGGGAAGAGAAGAGATAGGGAATTCACACTGTTTAATAGTTCTCGAGCTTGTTTGCATTTTCGATACCGATCGATCTTGATTGATATATACCATTTCTTCAACGTTGGAGTATCTAAAATGAGCTTAAATTGTATGACAGAGAGGAGGATTAGCATTCTGACTCCAAAGCCAGCACAGATGGTGGGTTAGGAAAACAGGGAAGGAAGTTGTACAGCTAACCGAGGATAGCACAAAGCGCGGGCTCTCTTTCCGCTTCCATTAAAAGTCTGTCTAGTAAGTAATAGCTGCTGTATCTATGTGATTCAGATAGAAGAAGCTGACTCGAAATAAGAAAAAAAAAAGTAGAAAAAAGTAAAAAAAAAAAGTAAAAAAAAAAAAAGAACTGTTGGCTGTACATTTTATAATCTGAGAGTATAGAGAAAGTGAAGAAGGTAGATTTGAAGAGATTGAGGGACAGATGAACAAAGCTGATGGCTCTGCCCCTAAAGAGGAGAGATAAGAGAAGTTTAGTATTTGAGTTTTGTTTTAAGGGTGTAAAAAGTGGGAAGGAAGAGGAGGTAGAAAATGTTTAATGGGATGATTTTGATGATGATGATCAGATCATGGGTTGTACAAATATTAGCTGGTGGAGTTATGCTTTTGTTATTTTTTTAGGATTTTTTTTCTTATGATTTATGTATGAGATTTTGATTCTTCATCTTTGTTATTTCAACTTTGTTATTTCTTAAAGTTGAGTTTTTTTTGCTTGTAAAATGATGATTTAGTAGGCCATTTTGTTGAATTATGGAGTCATTTGCTGTTGCATCAATATCTAATATCTTGCTGAGATGAGAAATCTAATCTATGGAATATGGTTGAGAATGATTTTTTTTTTTTAATTATGTTTTTAAGAATTGGGTTTGTTTTGTTCATGTTCTTTTTTGTTTTGTTTTTCACATTTTTTTATAAAAAAAAATGCTTTTTAATCCTTTGCCCTTGTTACTTAAATTTATTTTTCTTAGTTTCTGAAATTTAGGTACAATTTTGAAAATATAGGGTAGTTAAGTTTATTTTTGAAAAAGTAGAAGGTCAGCTAACAGATGACTTCTAATGTTTTTACTTTATTTATTAGCTTAAACAATTGCTTAGTTTAGTTTAGTCTTTTTTTTTAAAATTGTTCCAACTTTAGAATTTATAAAATTTGAAAAAAATAAGTATAATTGTTTTTAAAAATAGATTACGAAACAAAGAAAATTTTGTATATAAATGTGTTTTTCAGAAATTAAAAATAAATTTGCTATCAAATGAGCCTAAGAAACTTTGCTCCTTTACTTGAGAGAATTGTTTTATTTTCTTTCAATTGAAAGAGGGTTGAACAATTTGTTTATTTTCCTTCTATTCTATACTATAATTAAATCAATTTTTTTTTGTACAACTAAAAAGATAATAATCCACATGCTTAAATATTAATGCACAAACACCTTGAAAGACTAGTATTTGTTTGTGTTTCAGTCTTTTCTATTAAAAATTATCTTTTAAAAGTGTAATAGTAAATGCATTTATCATTTTAGAATAGGGAAATTTCATGGCTACGTTTTGCAATTCTTACAACTAAAATATCAATTTTAGAAGGAAAAAAAAAAGAGAATATCATATATCAAAACAAGTTCTTTTGCCTTTGTGATTCACATCGTTTTCTAAAATTGTAATTAAATTACTGATAAAAGTTATGTTCTTATGCACATTGGAATGAACATTAACAATCTCTATATGATCTTTCATATGTAATTCTAGAACAGAAACTAGGTCAGTTGTTAGTCCCAATAATTAGCCACAAATCTTTAAAACGAAGTAATAGTAAATCATTCAACTAACAGAGAGGATATTAATTTTTTTTACATAATTATTCACATGTTTGAATATTACAATCCTAAATAAGGACCTCTTTTTCTTTTTGTTTTTCATTTTATAGTGTTTGGATATATTGACAAAAAAACTATTTTTTTTTTCATATACATTTAAAGTAGTAATGTAGTATGAGGTACTTTTACTTGATAAATATTCCTCTTGTTCTAAAAAGTACAAATAAAGAGAGTTATTCCACACCACAAACATTACAAGCAAAACATAGATTTTGCCCATTCAATGACATAATAATTACATTGTTAAGATCAACCAACATGTTTCACAAAGCAAATTGGAAAAACACAAAGTTACAAAATGAGAAACAAAAGTAACAATATATATTTTATTATGTGATTTTGCTTCCACAGAAGAAGAAAGAACAAAAAGGCCTGAAAAATATAGATCAGGCAAATCCCATCATCACCATTCATTCTCCCACAAAGAACTTGGGTCTCATCATCTTCATTTCATTTCAACAACGCAACGCAACGCAATCAGATAAGATCAGAAGTGCTTTTTTAAAAAGCTCCTCTGCTAATGGCATCTTCATTGGCATTGCCAAGAGCAGCTTCATTCAAGTACTTGTCAGCCAATTGCACCCTCTTCACATTCTCTTGCTCTTGCACCAACATGTTACCATACTCCAACAGCTTTTCCAGTGACATCTTTGGCTGCTCGAACTTCGGCGGTGGGTCTTTCGAGTTCACCAGCTTCTTCCCCACGGTCTCGATTCCAACTCCGACAATCCACTTCCTTACTTCGTCGTCGTACACTCTTGCCCTCAGCGCACTGAAGAAATCTGTCCCAAGTTTGTTTCAGGAAATCAGGAAAAAGGTTACGTATGAAATCAACTACAATTGAACTCGTAGTGCCTGCTACTTCAAATGTTTCTCCATGTTCCTGGATGTCACACGATTCTTGAAAAATTGTCTACTTTATGGGGATACTAAAAATTTTCATGCAGTTTAATATGTTTCAAAGCAGAAGATTCTATATCCAAACTTCTGTAATGTCATTTTTTCTGTTGTTCTTTTATTAATTTTCAAGTCATACGTAAGTAGAGCTTGTTAAGAATATTAATAAAAGATTAAATATGTCATAACTGATTAGCTTAGACTTTTGAGTGATGAGTAACTGACCGATGGATTGGCCGGGGAAGGTGTCAACCAGCTTGACGATTTCTTCGTCGGGGACATTGTCGGTCCTGAAGATACCTTTGCAGACACCGATACGGTCCTCCCTAGTGGGAGCCCAATAGAATTTCTCCATACGACCGTCACGGATGAGAGGAGCGTAGAGGGTGGAGAAGTCGTTACCGGTGACGATGATTGGAACCCGGGGGTTGTCCTCCTTGTTGTACATTCCGGGGAGCTGGACGTTGGTCGGGTTATCGGCGATGTTCATGAGGGTGGCATTAACCATCTGGTTGTTGACGGTGTACTGGGTGGTGCCACCGAGACGACCGGCACCGGCGTCGAGATCGTTGATGAAGAGGCAGGACATTTTTCCCTTCTTGATAATATCAGCCGCCTCACGGTACCTTTGACGGATCAACTTGGCCGGCTCTCCGGCGTTGCCACTTTCCAATTCTCCGGCACTCATCATGATTGGGCTGTAAGAAAAAAACCCAAGTGTTAGAGCAAAGCAATTTTATACAACTATGAAACTTGCGAGTTCAAAATACGATTTTGACTCACGTGATTCCCATCTTGGCAAATACAAGCTCACATTGGAAGGATTTTCCTTGTCCTTTGCCTCCCCAGATACCCAAAATGAGAGGAACCTAACAAAAATCCACCGTTAGAATCGGGAGTGGAGCTATAAATTTTTATAAAAACGACCAAAATCTTACCCTCTCACTTTTTAGATATATAATCTTTCAATTCTGATAACTCAGAGAAATAAATTAGAAAGAAAATTTTTAATTTTTAATTTTTTTGAATAATTAAGGAGTACTTAATAATTGTCGCATATTCTATTGCAGATTAAAACTAACTCTTCTTTCACGAATAAAAGTGACTCGTATTCATAGTATTAAATTAAAAAATGGCTTTTAAAATTCTGAAAACACTAGAAACAATTAAATACTTTTCGAAGTAGAAGATTTAGTCAACATTTCTTTCAAACGTCTATATAAGTACGAAGTTTTTTTTTCTTTCGATCAAACAATTACGGAACGAGAATTAAAAACCTTGATGTTTGGAAGGGTCATGAAGTTCTTGGTGATGTGAACAACCAACTTGTCCATGAAAGCAGGAGCAATGTAGAGACCATCCAAAAAGTGGTCCAAGCCCTCGTACCTGCAAAATAACACAAAAACACGAGACATCAAAAAACAAGACCCAAAAAAACATAAAAACACAGAAATTTTGTAAAAACAAAGTCGTCGTCTTACGATTTACGTCCAGCACTTATATAATCATAAGAGCTCATAACAGCATAATGCGTTCCAGATTGCATGGGGGCTTGGAACAGGGTGTCCACCAGTCCCTTTCCTCTTGTGATGTCTTGTTGGTCATCGGATTCGTCGAAGGCAAGCCCTTTCCACCTGTCTTTCGATGTCTGCTTGTCGAGATTTTCGTCGACGTCCGATGCCACCACCTTGAAGCTGCCTGATGAGGCCTTCGGGTTGGCGATTCTTGAGTTCACCACTTTCTTCAAGCTGCTTCCGAAGAACACGGAGCTCGGAACTGAAGGTGTCGAGCCAGAGCCATTCAAGCTCAGCTGAAACACACACATCAATAGGAATATAAGTAAAACATTAAATTTATCATTATCCATCCGTTTAAGCTTTTAAGTTTACTAGTAATTTAATATGATATTAGAACTAAGATCCCTCTTAAATATTTAATACTGATCATAGTCACTTGTCGTACTCTATGCTAATTTGCAAGCTCAGAAGCAAGGAAAGAGTTCGAGAATATGAATAAAAAAGATTAAATTTTTACTATAACCTATCAGTTTAAGCCTTGTTCGATACAGAAAAGAAAGGGAACGAACCAAGTAGAATTTGAGGATCCGGAGAAGGGTAAGAACTCACCGGTGCATGGTTGACAACTCCGACGGAGGCAGCGGAGGCGGCCATCGGAATTCGAGGAGTGAAGGGAGGGTAAAGTTCACAGAGGAAGGCTAAATTTGGAGAAGGATGTTTGGACGATAAACGGCAGTGGGCAGTGAGGAGGACTTTATAGAAGTATGGATGGAAGTTTTGAGTCCATTGAAAAAAGATATCCTAACCGTGAGTTTCAGGAATTCTCAACAACCACACAGTTAAGATTAGCTGAGAGGACACGTGGCAGCAGGACAAGGCTTGTAAATTGATCCTCAAAAGGACCCTAGTGGTTGGCTTTAAAGGGACCTTCTTCTCCATAAAAAATTTGGCCATTTCATTATCATACAACCACAAGATCAGCTCAAGTTAAACCAAGCTCAGCCATTGGTCCATTTTCCTTACAAGAAAACAACAAATACAAAAGAAAATGACTATCATTAGCTCTAGGAGAAACTAAGTCTCCCAAAAGTATATAAAAAAAATTATACGAGTAATTATGAATTTCATTAGGAAAGTAAATATAAACCAAGTTGAATGCTCATGCTATGGAACTCAACCAGATCATGAGCAAAGCTGCACTAATTAATAGGATTACTTTTTGACCATGTTTAATGCCACTAGTGGTTTTTTGTTTCTACAGCTCAACAAATTTAAGGGCAAGACTTGGGTGCTGCCCACATCACAGCCATCCATTTTCAAAAAAAAAAAAAAAACCCAAAAATTAAAAATGGATGGCTGTGATGTGGGAAGCACAGCACTTGGGTGCTGCCCAGGCAGCACCCAAGTTTTTTCCTTAAACTTTTAAAACTTACCTACCAACAAAACTATGTTCAAATTGATTGCCATAGACTAAAATTCTAACTAATGGAATGAATGATATAGATACTAATTTAACTCCAAAAGTATAACACACACTATTAAGTATGAAAAATTAATTCCTCCGTAACTAGTAACATCTTGACTACTAAAATATGCTCTAGTTATCTGCGTTAATTAACTTTAAGTCAAACAAATGAGAAGATACTAATCAAGCTACAAAGTAAATCTTAGAATCTTAGACGTCTAAAGTAAGCTAAGATTAACAAACGTAAATCGAAGGTAAAAGTGTTCATATCCCAATTTAGGTTTGCAAAAGAATTTGAATCACAAGTTCATGGGAGGCGCATTTGTGCATACCAATTTTGGATGTACACCAAATAATTGAAGTGTCATTGCATTTTCAACCAAATGAGAGGTGAAGAAGAAGGATAAGGATAGCCGATAGGTTCATTTTCAGCCTTCCCTCTTCATAACATAACCCATTTTATTCCATTCTATTTCATTTTCTTTTCTACTCTCTCTTCTACTATTTTGTATTGTTTGCATCCTTGGCTTGGTTTAGTCCTCGATCCCAACAATGGGGCCGAGGGCACGAGGCACACTCGACCTAGTCATCTACCTTAATAATGTACGTTTTAAAATATTAATATATGTCATAAACATCTTTATTAACCTTCTATAAATAATGCACATTATTTATCTATTTTTTCAAAATAAAATAGTTAAAATATCATTTTGGTTTCTGTATTTTGAGTTTCATTCTATTTTAGTCTATGTACTTTCAAATGTCCAATTTTAGTTTTTGTACTTTCAATCAAGCTTAAAATTGGTATTTATTGTTAGTTTATAGTTAACTTTTCTAAAAAAAATTAGTCTCTATCATGTCTTTTCTTGCATGAAAATTATTATTATTATTTAACCAATTTTGATAAAAATTAATTGTAAACTAACGGTTGGGACTAATTTTAAGATTTATTGAAAGTATAGAGACTCAAATTAAACATTTAAAAGTACATAAACTAAAATGGAATGAAACTAAAAGTACATAGACCAAAATGATATTTAATCAAATAAAATTATATTTAGTGTAGCAAAAAAAAAGTGAATATAAATTTGACATTAAATAGGCATAAAATGAGAGGTCTAAGTCGATCCGAGCATGTAACTCAGTAAATAAAATACACTAATTACCACTTCAAAGATCAATTGTTTGATCTGTATCCATAATTGTTGAACTCAAGTAAAAAAATGAAAGGTTTAAATTGGGTTGTATGGGTGAGAGAAAATTAATGAGCATGTGAGAGTGAGAGAGAATTGAATTGGTATGAGAGAGAGACAGTTTGAGTTAAATGTGCTTGAGACTTGACTCTTGAGAGACAGAGAGAGACACATGGCTCGAAGGGGAAAACCTTGAGATGGTAGCCTATTGGGCTTTTAAAAGTAGGCTTCCAAACTTAAGAAAAGCCCAATCAAAATATAATAAACTTTTAAATTTGTCACTAACATTTGGGCCAACAAGAAGAATGTTTAAATTTAACTCATCCAACTTGAAATATGTCTAAACAAGTTTCTATTTACAAATATGGCTAAAAGTTATTTTTAGTAAAAACTTTAAATTACTCTAAGACGAAAATGCCTCTTATTGAGATTTATCCTTTTAACCCAACCACAAATGGCTACAAAAATGGAGGAGAAATTTAAAGATTTAACTTTCAACATGAGAGGTGAGATGAAAAAATCTTAACAAACAAAAATATCTAGCAATTCTACGGCAAAACAAATACAACATATTGAAGATGAGAGAAGTAAAGCTAACAAAAATAAAAGTAACAAACAAGAATAAATTACATATATATTAGTAATTACACTTATATATAATCACATATAAATAAGCTGAAATATGAGTATATGGGTATATATACCATGATTACACTGACTAGTTAAGTGATAACACAAACTTATTGAACTCCCTCTTAAATGTGCGAATGAACTCAAATGCATTGTTAAAAAGAACAAAATTATATATTTTTCGTGGCTTCAAATTCTAATGAACTCAAAATGATTGATTAAACTATACAAAATTCTTCACTAATTGATTTTTTTTCCAATGTAAAGGTACCAATTGTGGAAAAATATACAAATTCAAAACAAAACAGAACAAAAGAGCAATGCGATTTGAGAAGAAACATTACCGGATTTGAGGAGAGGACAATAGAAGCAAATTAACCGCCAAAAGGAAGTTTGCTGAGGAACTTGGAAGCTCATGAGCCGAGGAAGAAGCAGAAGACACCATGGCAAAAAACCCCGTAGAAACTAAACTGATAGGCAAGGAAATTGGAAGTGCCATGAGCCGAGGAAGAAGCATATTGTACATCTTTTATTTTAGATTACTTGGCCGATTTAAAAAAAAAATCTAACATATTTAAATATGACGTCCCTTTTTTTAGTGATTTTGTTAAATGTCAAACTTTTTGGGTTGTAGAACCTTTTCTTTTAGTTGTATATAATTTATTTGTTATTTAAACCATGTCTTTTGTTAACCTACTATAAACGACTATGTCACTATATTTTTCGACATTTTGGTCTTGCTTTACAACGATCATTGTGTTTTGTTGTATAATTTTATCGTCCTTCTAGATTTAGCCTATAGTTTGATGTTATTAAAGTCGTTAATAGTAAATACAATGTAAAATATTCTATATATATACATATATAGATAGATAGATAGATAGATTAATTGAACCATAATATAGTATATACATAGGCCATATAGACGAAATCATCACACATATTGTCTTTGAATATACTTGTATTTACAATGCATGTGAGCTAGATTCATCATTGTATTTAATCCTTCTCTGCCTTTATGTATATTGATATATTTATAATTTTGATTGATTGATAGGACTTCAAAATGATAAAATATTGGAAGATTGATATTAATAAGTTTCTAGAGTGATTCTATTATTAAGAAACATAAAAAATAAAGAAAATTGATATATATGATTTAGATTAAATAATTTAAAAATAAAGATACAGTGAGTGAGAGCAACAAATTAGGAGATTCTAAACATGCATAAATCTAAGCATTTTAAAAGTGAAAAAACTGTGAAGGGTGAGAGAATACAAAAAATATATATATTTTAAAAAAAATATTAATTTTCAATTGGGGGCAGTTCAATTGTGAATAAACATATATACTGAGAGTATAAGTGGAAAGAAAACTATTCTCTCTCTTCTCCTAAAATCATCGTAGTCTCAAATTGCAAATACTTCAAGTTTTTAGACATTTTTCATTACAGATATTTATTTGTAGACATTACTTACAATTTTCCAATTTGAATTTGTCACCCAACAACTTTGACATTCTTCTGTGACGTAACAACCTACTTGTTGACTTGAGATGTTTGTAAGAGTGAAGGTTGTTCCTAAATACCAACATACGTTCTTTCGACGTATTTGTCCCTCGTTCTAATGTTTCTTAAGAAAAAATCCTTAAGGGGTCACTTAGTGTTAGATTGCTCTAAGTAAGACATGCTTAACTTTGAAATTCTTGCTAATGGATCTCTCCAAAAAGAAGATGTTCTTGTTGGTACAGATAATAACTATAGATTTTTGTTGGTACAGATAGTAACTATAGATTCTTTTAATTATGCATTTCTTAGCTAACCATGCTTGCATAGCTTTAGGATCCCTCTCATCTCGATGTGGTATCATCCCATTCATGTATCCTTTATCTTCTTGGGGATCACAAATCCCACTTGGTCCTTGAACTTTAATTTTGCTTCATTTTAATATCTAAACTTTTCAAATGTCTATTTTAATCCCTAAATTTTCAAAAAATAATTCTTTTGGTTTCTAAACTTTAATTTAGGTCTATTTTAGTTTTTGAACTTTCAAAAAATAATCATTTTGATAGTTTACTATATTTATTTTGTCACATAGTATTTGTTTACTCAAGACTCGCTTTCAACATAACTTATATGGTTTAAATACATGCGCATTAATACATTAGCAAACATATTTGAAGCCACATTATCAATTTGTTAAAAGAAAAATAAAAGTAAAGACTAAAATGGTTATTTTTTAGAAGCTTGAGGACTAAAATAGACATTAAGAAAGTTCAAAGACCAAAAAATGGAATAAATATAAAAAAGAGTTTAAAACCAAAAAAGAACATTATGAAATTTCAAGTACCAAAATGAAATAATTTTAAAAGTTGAGAGATCAAAATGAAATTTAAATAATTTTCATGTTTATTAATTCCATTTTGATCCATAGTTTTGTTCGTTTATATGGATAGACTTCTCCAACAATAACTATGTTTAAAGCTACAAGGCTAGTCAGGGGTGATATCGGTTCAATTTTTCCTCGGTTCGGTTCCTCTACGGTTCGGTTCTCGATTTTCATTGAATCATTTGTTTTCATTGAAGTCTAGTTCACAAGGACCATTCATCAGCAACATACATTGGTCAGAGGAGCTAGCATGCGACCACAACACAATCAAACATCAAGTTTCAAAATAAATTCCAAATTTAGATTAAATAGATAAAGAAAAATAACATTGAGAAATAAATGATTTTTCTATACAAAGTTGAGGACTATAATAGAATATTTTAAAGTTGAGTAGATGAATATAAAATATTTAGGTAATTTTGGTTTTTGGTTTTTGAAAATTGTGCTTGTTTCTAATCATTTCTCTACTATGGATTTCATATTTCTTAAGAAAATATTTGAATTCTTAGCCAAATTCCAAAAACAAATTATGGTCCCATTTGATAAACATTTGATTTTACTTCCACCTATGGGTTCCCTTATTTTTATTCTCTATTTTTACATATGTTTCCAAAAATCAGGCTAAATTTTGAAAACTAAAAAAAGAAGTTTTCAAAAACTTGTTTTTGTTTTTGGAATTTGACTAAAAATTTAAATGTTTACTTAAGAAAGAAGAAAACTATTATAGAGAAAATGAAAACGATTGTAGAGAAATTGTGAGAAAACAAACATAATTTTTAAAAATCAAAAACTAAAATAAAAAATCAAATGATTATCAAACGGGGTTTCAAAATTTGGTTTAGTTTTTGAAAACATATATATAAAATAGATAACAAAATAAGGAAACCCACGGGTTGAAGTAGTATTGATGTGGTTAATTTTCAAAAATCAAATGATTATTAAACGAGACCTTAAAATTTAGAGATTTGATGGAGAACATTAAAAAGTATTGAAACTAAAACTTTAAACCTATAATTTATCTGATAATAAGCACAAGTATATTAGATGGCTCGTGTTTTTAACTCTTTTATTGATGATATACTAAGAAGATATAACTTTATTAAAATCTAAAAATTATGAAAAGTATTGAGAGAATTTTTAAAATGTGGTAAACAAAATTATGCTCATGTTTGACCAAAATTAATTAAACATTGGCATAATAATCTCTAAACTCATACTAATCCTTTTCTATAAGAGTACAAATTCTGTAATTTTGTGTTAATTTAATTTTCCATGAAAAGACCTAGCACTCTCTCATTGGTTATTCCTCTTACGCACGTTCATTTTCTCTCATTAATTTCTCTTAAATGATAAATAATATCTCCCAAACACGTGTATATTCTTATTGGCTAATCTTTTCTCTACCCATTTCTCTATAAATTTTATCTTGCCGATTTCTGATCTTTTTATATAGTTTTTTACTTGTTTCTTTTAAGCATACCTATTTCACCAAGTTTGTCTTAATCCATCTTTATGCATATTTATTTTTTTCTTAATAAATTCTCTTTCATGTTCTAATTTCAAGATATATCTCTCTTTCTACATTATTTCTAAATAATTACTTTTTTTGTTTAAATCTCCTTGCATGAATACATACAGTTTTTTAACAATTGTAGGGTAGAAAAATTGAATCATCAATCTATAGAATAGTAATTGATGTTTTATCCACTACTGAGCTATGATTGGATTGGCCACATGCTCTTACAAATTTATCTTTATACATATTTTTTCACATTAAAATATTAAATCTCTCTTGAGCACATTATTTGTCAATAATAACTTCTTTCTTTTTCAGTACCAATAGCTTTTTTCTAACTTATCTCTCACCATATGTACACACTTTTTCTCACAAATTGCTTTCTACACATACTTTTTTCTGTTCACACACTTTTTCTTTTTATTTGGTGTCTATATACATAGACTCTTGTACCTTAATATTTTCTCTCACAACATGTTTTTTCTTACATATAAATTCTCTCTATTATAATGTGAATAGTTTTTATGGCTAGATATATCAAAACAATAATTTTTTTAAAGAAAACTAAGAAATATTTAATCGGAATACTTATGTTTGATCAAATGCAGTCATATCTATTTATTGATAGTGTTGATTTTTTTTTTCATTTATAAAGAAAACGAGGTAACGTGATACTTCTAAAAATATCATTTTAATAATTACTCAGTATCCTCGTTAATTTGAAATAATGCTACTCAACAATTAAAACATCGCTAACATTCTTAATGGTTGAAGGTTTGAATCTATAAATATCCTCACACAATTGTAATGCTATATTCTTAAATAATAATAATAATAATAATAATTCAATCAACTTTCTGAATCTTTTTATTTCTTCATAAAAGTGAATGTCTAAAAGCCAACCTTTTTGGGTCACAAATCACTTCGCAATTCCTTTTTCTAATGTTCAAAAACCCTAATTCCAAAAACTCCTATTTTTTTTCAGCAACCCATTTCTTCTTTACTCAACACCCATGCCTCTGTGTTTTTTTTCTCTTTTTTTTTTTTGTTTAACCTATTCAAACCCCAAAACACAATTAACCTAATATAGCCAACTTTATCCAATCTAACTTTCATATATAGCGTACACATAGTCAGTTTAGCGTCTCTCTCGAACATGTCTTAAAGAAAATTGTTAACACCTATAATAGTATGAAATTTTAGAAAATTTAACGAGTCAAATAAAAACTTTTAAAACTATAAACATCAAATTATAATAGAAACTAAGAAATAGTAATTTAACCTATAATTTTATATATGCTTGCATTAAGTAAACAACAAATAAATTTAGGTTAAAATATCATTTTGGTCCATGTACTTTAGGTTTTATTATATTTTGGTCCATGTAATTTTAAATGTCTAATTTTAATCCATGTACTTTCAATAAAACTTAAAATTAGTCCCAATGATAAGTTTGAAGTGAATTTTTATCAAAGTTGGTTAAATAATAATAATAATTTTAATACAAGAAAAAACACACTGGAAACATATTTATAAAATTTATAAATTAAAAGAAAAGTTAATAGAGATTAATTTTTTCAAAGAAAAATTAACAATAATCTAATAGTAGGTACTAATTTTAAGGTTTATAGAAAGTTGAAGGAGTACAAAAATTAAAATAAAATAAAATTTAAATACGAAAAATGAACGATACTATCGTTTCAAAGACGGAATAGTTAAAAAAAGAAAAAACCAAATATAGGGAAGTTCAAATTAGAAAGAGACAAAAATGAAAAAGTAATATATTAATTGTTTCAATCAATCAAGAGTCGCTTCGTCTTGCTCTCTGTCTTTGTCCTTTTCTCTTTTTTTTTTTTTGGTAGCAAGTTGTGTTGATTGACAGCTTACATTTTCAAAGAATATAATATAATTAGAAAGAAATAGAATTTACAGCACTATGAATCCGATTGCTAAAACTGGCCTAACCAAAACATTACAAATAAAATAATCAAAAAGTAAGACCATGCATGATAAAAAAAAAAAACAGAGACACTAATTTCATCGTTAAACTCGAAAACCAATAAGCCAACCTCCACCATCCTCTAAATATTTCCCATGCATATATATATATATATATATATATATATATATAGTTCAATTATAAGTTTAGTCCATGAATTTTTAGATTTGTATCTATTTGGTCCTTAAACTTTCAAAAGTGTTTAATAGGTCCCTAAACTTTTAATTTTGTGTCTAATAAATCCTCGAACTTTCAATTTTGTGTCTAATAGGTCACTGTCAAACTCGAAATTTTTAAAAATTAATTGATCTATTAAATATAAATTTGAATTTTAGATCTAATGGAACCCTAAAATTTCAATTTTGTGTCTATTAGACTCGTGAATTTTAAAAAATTCGAAAGTCCAAGGACTAAGTTTGTAATTTTGAAAGTTCAGGGACTAAATAAATACAAACTTCAAAGTTCAGGGACTAAATATGTAATTTAATATATATATATATATATATATCATTACAAAAACCAAAAGATCAGAATTGACAGAAAGTCAATATGCTCACAAGAGTCACTACTCAAAAAGATAAAATGTTATTTCTTTAGAAGAAAGTTTAAAGCTTTTCAAATGTATATGGAGGAAATATAAAAGTGATCATTTGAATCTACAGTCCACCAAGAAGAGACACTAATGTGTTTCACTAAAAAATCCCCTTATGTTTTTGTTATTGCAATTCATAATTAGGTATTTATAGTTGAATTTGATCTCTATAATTTTAAAAGTTTAGTTCAATATACTAAATGGTCTTGATCTTAATGGTAATTCTCAATTTGATTTCTTAATATTATAAAATTTTCAACTTACCTCTAATGTATAAAAATTTCTCAATTAGATTCTTCCCTAAAAAAATATTGTTAAAGTTAGTTAACAAAACGTTGATGTATCATTAAATTTTTAATTATTAATATATTTGAACATCACTTGAGTACTACTAGACATATGAAACCTAACTTTGTCCATCTATAAAATTCAACCTACTCTAGTTAATTTATAATTTTTTTATATAGAAAGGGTAAAATTGAAATTTTCAAAAAAATTAAGGATCAAATTGAGAAAATCTAAAAGATTAGGGGCTATTTGATATATTTAGCCTAAAAATTTTGACTTAGTTCCTATAGTTTAATCTAAGTTTCAATTTGACCCCTATGGTTTTAAAAGTTTTAATTTTACCTCTATAATTTAGTCAAACCTCACAAATCGCCATTTTCATCATTTTTCCACTTTTTTTTTTAATGTGGCAGGGAGTTGATGTTTTCTATTTCGTTGACTATAGTAGGATTTTAGAGTTGAGTTAAAAATAGAAAGAAATAAAGTGACTTTTTTAGATAGATAAAAGACCGTTTATAGTGTTTGCTTTGTAAAGGTTTTAATCAAACCATAAATTATAAGAACTAATTAAAACTTTTGAACGACATGCTGACATGATAGGGACCAACAAATCTCTCCATGTTTCCACAATGATATAATTTTATCCACTTTAAGCATACACCTTCTGACTTTACTCTTGATTAAATGTAAAGATCTCATACTAATATAGAACAAATTGAAAATCGTATTTTCAAATGACCAAATTTCTAATCTAACCTTTTATGTCTTTATTGCATCTTTTTTCAAGGCTCTCCTATCTATGTCTCATGAAGAAAGATTGATGCTTTTATTGCATCTCTTTTAAGCTCTCCATCTCTCTCTCATTTCTAGAAGAAAGTTATATGCTTTTATTGCAAAATACTGTTACTTATGCTGCTTGAAGCCTTTGTTTGCATTGGGAAAACAAAAAAGAAGTGGTTCTTTTACCACTAACCCCCATAATTAAGTGGCCAACAGCCAAACCCCATTAGTTTTTAAGATTAAAATATGAAATGATCATCCATAATTAATTATATAATTCAAATATTTAAGGATAATTATAGAGAATAAGTAAAAACATGCAGACAAATAACTACCATGACTCATGCAAATCTATGTCCAAGTCCTACGAATGGTGTTTTTTACTTTTTGCACAAAAAACGATAAGTTTTTTTCCTCATTGGCCAAACAGCAAATGCTATGGTTTTTTTAAGGCGAAATACACCAACCCATCTCTTGATTTTGACTTAAAAGCATTATAATAATTAAAAGGAGGTTGGCAAATTGAATTCTACTTAAAGGGTGCTTTTTTCTTTAATATTAAATAAATAAAGAGTTCAAATTGTATTGGGATTATTGAACTCTTTTATATATTTTGTGTTAGTTCATAAATTTTTGAGGGGGGAATCATTTTTTCACTCAATCGATTTGTCATCTTAATAAGTGTTGCAACTTTTACCTTCGAATAAATTTTTATTTAAAAATTATTAAAAAATATTATTCTTATGTGCATATGATGAATTGTGAAACATATATTTTATACAAAATTGAAGGAATTTTGGAACAACACTAGAGCTGAATTTTCATTGAAATTTATGAGTTTTGAGATGTTTGTTGACTTGCCGATCTTGTGCATTAATTACACGTATATTTGTGTAAAGACTTAATTTTTGTTGAAATCATTGTATTTTGAAATTATTTTTTTTTCCATTAAAATTAGTGTGAGTTTAGCAGAGAAATTGAACCATGCTGTAAAAATTGACCCTTGTTTAAGTATACAATTCAATTTGAAGAAATTAAAAATTTAGGGTAAAAATTGATACAATATGTGGTAAAAATTGTTTTTTTTTTTTTCACTAAAATTTTTTAATTAAAAAACTAAAGAAGTAAAATGCAGGAAAGAAGAATGTTATCTCAAATGACTTTTAACTATCATTAAAGCTAACAATAGTCTACTGAGCATAGCTCAACTGGTTAACGAATTATATCATTGACTAAAAGGTTGGATGTTCAAATCTCTACCATCCCATGTTGTACTATAAAAAAAAAAAAAAAAAAAAAAAGGCTAACTATAAAGTGCAATAATAATTGTCCTTGAGACATATATAATTATAAACTGGAAAATTATATATATTACTACTACCTACACAATGAATAGATTGGTATTTGATTCCCATAGGAGTAATTATTCATACTTATAGAGAGTAAATTTGCCGACAAAAGGAAATTAAAAGGACAATACTTTGAAAAGATAAAATGAAATTTTCATGTTCAATTCCCTACAACAAATAAAACATTTGTTTTGAGACACTACCGACAGATATTATAAGAAAAATTGTATATATATTAGGGTTTGTTGGATAATGTGTTTTGCAATAGTTTTAAAGAACATAATTTTTAGTGTTATGATTGGTTGGTTTATAGAGGTTAAGATTGAAATTATCATAGGTAAATCCATAATAATTTTTCCTAGAATTAATATCTTCAATTGTTCTAAAAAAAAAAGCAGGCTACATTAAAATCCAGAAAATGAGTTGGGAAGTCATAATTTGAAAGGGGGTTGGGATGAGAATTTCTGTCCCTATACTTGACCTCAACCACAATCACAATCTTAAATTCTTTTTTCAACATTTTATTGATTTTTTCAGTAAAAATATTACATATTTTTACAAATTAGCTTATAATTATTTAAACTAATAAATAACAACCTATTAAGTTTTTTTAGCATGAAAAATCAAAATTTTAAATAAATTTATTACTATTTAACTAATACTTATTTAATATAAAAATAAAAATAATAGATATTTTCCCTTATGGATAACATGATCTTCGAAATGGGATTTTACGCATCTCCTAATTTCTCAAAATTGAGGAATGGATAAGGAACAAGCATAAAAATTTAAAATAATAATTTATTGTTGTTGCACCTAGCTAAACTCAATGTCTATCCTTCAACACTCATGTTCCTACACGAAAGAATAACTCATTCAAGTTCTTACTTTATTTCCACAAATGGCTGATATTAACTTCTCTGTTCATGTGTCAATCGAATAAAACGCTTATTACTTTTTCTAAAGTTGATGGTTTCATCTCGCTCTCAGATTTTATTGAACTAAAAAAAAAAAAAGTTAAAATACTATTTTGGTCCTAGAATTTTTATTGTTGTTCTATTTTACTCCAAATATTTTGAAAGTGTCTAAATTTAGTCTCTATACTTTTCATAAATTTCAAAAACAATCCTCCACCATTAGTTTGAAATTAAATTAGTTGATTTGGAAAAAAAATCACGATATGAAATAAAAGATAAATCCAATTTTGAGCTTCTTCGTGCTTTAAAATTAGCTCAAAGAAATTAAACACATTTTATCAAGTTGGCTCTTTGAGCCCCATGATCATATTCAGATAAGAATGATTACCAATTAGGTTTCAGTCTCATAATTTCCCATTAAGAATCTTTCGAAAAATAGGCTCTTTTAAGGCACAAATTGGGAAAGCCCTTACCCCAATGTGAGACTGACATTGTAGCCCATCAAGGAGACCCCAAAAAGGAAAGCACATACGCACAACTTTAACTTAAAAAAAAAAGTGCTTATGCCTTTTGGATAGAACAAAAAGAACCCTACAGGAGAAAATCGAAAAAAATAAAAATAAAAAATAAAAAAAATAATGCAAATGATGGGTTATAAAGCCCTACATCTCTTCTTCTTAATTTTATCAAACTTGTCCATAGTTTTTTTCCCCCTTTTGTATTTAAAAGTCATCATATAATTGAGAGACAATGACAGGGCTTAACTCTTCTTCTTCTTCTTCTTGTGGTGCCTGCAAGTTTCTTAGGCGAAAATGTAGTAATCAATGTGTTTTTGCTCCTTTCTTCAGCTATGATGAAGCTACTTCCCATTTTGCAGCTGTTCATAAAGTGTTTGGTGCTAGCAATGTCTCAAAGCTTCTCTTACACCTCCCCATGCACATCCGAAGCCACGCTGCGATTACCGTTGCTTACGAAGCTATCGAGCGCATGCGAGATCCCACCTTTGGCTGCGTCGCTCATATCTTCACATTGCAGCAAGAGGTTTCAAAACCCTAAAACTTAAACTGATGAGTTACAGTGAATTTATTGTTTTTTATTCATATTCAACACATGTGCCTATTTGGGATACTGAATAAGTTATAAAAGTCTGTGGAGTTAAATAACTCTACACTCCAAACACAGATTATTATAACTAAACTAAACAAATCTGCATCCTATACAAATATTATATGACTCCATAGACTATTATAACTCATTCAGTATTCCAAACAGTTCCTAAAAAATTAAATTGATGGGTTACAGTAAATCTATTATTTTTTCTTAATTCATATTTTTAAAGCTCCGTGATCACTTGTGAAACAAGTGATTATAAGAAATAATAATATATCAAGGGTTTGAACAACACATGATCCTCTGTTTTCATACCATATCCAACAACCACTACAGAATTCAAGAATTTAATCCGATGGATGAGACAACAAATTTCTTTTCTTTTTTTATTTTTTATTTTTTTATTCATATTCTTAACACTCTCTTAACTCTTAACTCTGGCCTACATTTGTCTCTCTATCAAACCTTCCTCTTGCAGGTCGTGAGCTTGCAAAAAGAGATAGAAATTCTAGGGAGCCAAATAGCCAACTTTACCACTGGTAACGGTGGCGTTGCGGCGGTCGAGAATCCATTTATAGAGCTTCAAGTCTCGCAACAGTTGAATGATTTGGTGATGAACACAAACGATTATCAAAACGAGCTGTTTTCTCAGCTGCCCCACCAAACTTTTGATCAAGTCCAAAATGATGCTCAACTGATATCTCCATTGTTTTGTTTAGGGGAAGAAGAAGGGTTTTTTGGGTGCAACCCAAATAATAATGTTGTGGAGAGATCAGCATTTGATGTTTCAGTTGAGGAGAATTTTGCTTGTTATCCATGGTAGTTGGATGAAGAAGAAGAAGAAGAAATTGGCATTTGGCATGGTAGAATAATATTGGTCTTTTAAGTTGAAGAATAATTATGTTAGATTTCAATATATCTATCTTGTTCTGATTTTCAGAAAAGGGTTGTAAATTTTTTGTTTGAACTTCTTTACCTTTTAGAATCATGCAAGAAAGTGGAGAGAAGTCAGAAGACTATGATGCTTTTTAAGGCAATGACTATTGAATGAGATATTATCCCTTTTGGGCCCTTGAAATTCAGCAAACTTTTTGTTGTTTTGGTTCTATATATATCTCTACTTTGATATTTTCTCTAAATTCACATGATTTTACTTTTGAATTCTTAAAGTTTTGAAAAGTTTGATGTCTCTACTAGTATACTTACGTCTTTTTTATCTAACTACATTCAAAGAATGTAGGACATAGTTCTCGTTCAATATTTTAGATCTTTTGATTTAAAAGTATTTTTTTAAAAAATTAGTATTTATTTTTAAAGGTACTAATATAATACAATTAAAGCTACAAAACAAAATAAGTGAAAAGAAAGTGTGTAGATTCTAAAAAATATTATGTATATAGTGAGAGAAAGTGCATGTGGAGAAAGTAAAGTGGAAAAGAGATGTTGAAAGAAGCATGTGGAAGTAAACAAGTGTGAGTTAAAAGAGAATGTTAGAGAAAGGTTTGTGCAAAACAAAGATTATGAAAATATGTGAGAGAAGTTAATAAAAAAATATATCCTATAAAAATTAATCCATGAAAAACAAAGTATATGGGAGCTAGAGATAAAGATATTCAATAAAAAAAATACTTCTAAATTGCTTTACCAACAAGCATTTTAAGATGCTTTAAAATTTTTTGAAAAGTACTTCTAAATACATGGGTATAGTTTGACTAGTATGAACATGATAAAAAAAACGTCCTTTAGAGGTTTGAATCTACATTTTCACTTGAATTATTTTTGATATATGGTTAAAAGCTCTCGCACGTTATATTATAATTAAAGAGATGTCCATCCTTTAAAAGAGAGCGCTTTAGATGGGCTTATTAGCATGATGATCACCACTATAAAGGCCCACCTCCCATTTTAATGGGATAAGAAAGATCATGGCACCCATTTTTCCACAAAGACAGCATTTCAATCAGTGGCTTTCCCTTTGGTTTATTTCTCAAAAGGCTCCACCAAAAATGATTCAACTTACTAAAGCTTCATAGGGGAGGTTCTATTTTATATGTTCCCACTGATGAGGATCTTATTAAATAGGGTAGATTCTATTTTATGAGTTCCATTGATGAGGATCTTATTGAATACAGGAGCTTTTCCACTTTATATAACTTAATGTATGAGGATCCTATTTGAATACAAATACAATTCAATGTGAGATTGACTTCAACTTTTTAAATAGTTCACAAGTGTTTTTAACTAATTTAAAATATTTTTCAATTTGACTACATAACCAAAAATACATTTAAAAGTTCTAAAATTTCTTGAAAGTAGTACACTAAAGTCATCTCAGGATAAGATGGTTATACATATGTTTAAGGAATTAAAAATCTTGCTGTATTTTGCTTATAACCAACCACAACTAGAGTTCTTTTTTATAACTAAATTATAAAAAATATCCTTAAACTTTGTTCTTTGTTTAAAAAAATACTATTATTCTTTTAAAAATTGTAATATTATCATTGACCTTTTATAAAGGTTTCAAAACTATCATTGAAGTAAAAATTTGTTCTATGATTGGAACACTTAGAACGACGTGCCTATGATTGGAACACTTGCCTGAATCAAGTTTGAAAGAACAGTGTTCCACCATGTTAACTTTTCGTCCAAATACTGACAACTTTTCTACTTCAAAGATAATTTTAAAATGTTTATGAAATGTATATTACAACTTATAAAAGAACATGAGAATTATTTTTTAAACAAATGGCAAAGGTCAAAGATATTATTATTATTATTATTTTATAACTTAGCCTTCTTTTTCTCTATTTAGAAAACTTTTAAGTATAAAAATGTTTAGTAAGCAAACTTAGGATTTTAAAAAGGAAAAACGACATAGTTTGTTGTTATCGAATCGTAACATCTATGTTTGAGTCCTCAGTTACATCTACCACCAAAATCATTCTTTGTGTCAATTTTCATGATGGTTGGAAGTGATTTTAGTTTTTCTTAAGTTCAAAGCACCTAAGAGAAAAACAATTTGAGACTCAAAAACAAGGCTCAGCAAACTGCATGGTGCTAAATGGATTGCAGAGAGATGAAAAGCATAAGAATTGTCCAAAACATAGCATTGGATGCTTTTGTACCAAACCACGTCCATTCTTTCATGGCAGCTCCACAGCCTCACCAGCGCGCCTAAGGACCCCGATATTACGAACCCTTTCTCTCTTCTTGTTTAAAAGCTCGATCGCTGTAAGGATTCTGTTCCCAGCTTATCGTCGAAGGTAAACAGCTTCTTACCGACAAACTATTCCGAACCACCTGTGGAAATGTAGAAGGTTATGCAACTTTTGACATTGCATTAGTCATATCTTCTAAAATAGTTAAACTAACCAAAAGAAGAGAAGGAAAACTGGTGTAGTGACCCTAAAATAAGGCTAGTTAGTATTAGGGGAAGTGCAAAAGTCAAATTGGCATTTGATATTTCACTCATAAGTGAGAGCAAATCAAGTCAGAATCAACCATTTTCGATGCGGGGAGAACGTTCTATAATTGTGAATCCATTCTATACAAGAGATTCTCAAACTCTAAATGATCTCAAGTTAAAACTTCATCAAATGAAAACAAGTGGTCTTATCTCCCTACACCTTTCAAACTTGAGCAACAAGTCACCATTACAAAGCATGCTTCTTGAATAAAAACTCTATCGAGTTCCAGCAATCAAGATCGTTGGCCGAGCCACAAACTTCTACTCATCATGCCTTTCACATTCAACAACGACGCATAGTAAAATCTCTCTCCTACATCCAATATCTGATTTAGAATTTTATAGAGATGTGAGTATCACAACCTTGTGTAAACCATTGTAATAGTAGTCTATATGGGTTTTGGTTTGAAATCAAATTCAATCTTCTACAAGATACATCTAGAATTTCATGTCAAAAGATAACTTTTAAGGGGGGAAAAAGAAACAATTTATGGACATATTTTTCAACCCTAAAAACAAACCATCTTGGAACCTTTCCTAGCACGGAAACCAACATCCATTGACTTAGAATGACAAATATGCAAGTTTATGATGGTAAAATGAACTACAACAAAAAAGAATTTACTGTATTGAACTACTAAAAGTCAGACGATTTGACACACCGCCTGGTCTTTGAAACAAACACCAAATCAAAAGAAAATGTAGAAATCTTGACGCTTCACCAAAAAGAGAACTTATCTCAAGTATGCATATTTAGCTTCCATATTAGACCAAGTAAACCTGCAGAGACTTATGGCTCTAAATATAACTATGTTGTACATAAATTGTATTGTGCAATACTTAGAACGACTATATACATACCATTTTAATTATTATATACGACGATAGAGATTTTTATCATTCATGTTCCTAAATAATAACCACCAAAAAAACAATAGAAGGTGTTTATCAATAAGAGAGTGATGCTTTAAACAAAAGTGTACTATTGTTACGAGTTTAGAACTAATTAACCTAATGACAAAAGACAAGGATGCAATGCTCAGTTTTGCCAATAAGTAAATAAATGGTAGAAAGCCATAGGATTATCAAACACTTATTAGCATAATAGATATGTGGTAAACACTAGTTGTACAAAGTGAATATGAATCCAATATTTGTCAAACATCTATCAAACACTTGTTTTAAGCAGAATAAATAGCACAAATACAAGTATATGACAAGAATAATGAATTTTGAGAACAAGTTACATCAAACTCATTTTTTAAGCTTATAAAAATATATAAAATTATTGACCTTAAAATTCCTTTTAGTATAAAAATGATATATATTTTCAAAAATGTATATTTTAGTAGTTATGCCCTTGTCATATCAATGTCCTAGATTTTTTTTTTTTTAATATCTATGTCCTAAATTTTAAAAAAAATGTGTCATGTCTTATCTGGATCTTATGTCCATATCCATGCTTCTTAGGAGTGGACATTAGAGTAAACTTACTAATGTTTAATTGTCAGTGTAATGAGTTATACAGCAATTCAAAGAGCGCAGCACAAAGCATTATATTTTAAACAACAATTTATAGACAAGTGGAGGGGAGTAGTTGGAAAAAAATTCAACACTCAACTGGATAATAACCACACGTAGATGACCAAATCAAACCTATCAATTTTGTCGTTTTCCAATACATGTTTACCTAAAATCTTATCAACTTTACCATCAAAACCAAACGTCTAACCCAAAGCTAGATGGGGATTCCTCCATCCTTACAAATCCTTTAGGAGGTATTTGTTTTGCAAGTTTTGATAGTTTGAGACAAGAATATCAAAATTACGACGCCTTTGGTTAGACGAGTATAAGAATGAGTTTTAGATGTCTAAGTTGATGAAGATAGCCATGCACAAATATATTTCAATGGTAGAAGACAGGTACTCTAAATTCTCATCAACTATAGTTCAAACTCGCACGGCATACACGCCTTACAAACTGTGATAAATGTTTCTCAAAATCATTATACTATGCAATGAAAAAAAGCATTGTCATATGGAAAAAGAAAAAGAATATGCAAATATTGTCAAAGAGGGAAAAACATGTACCTGGTTAGAGAATATTGTGGCTCCAAACTCATATTCCATTTGTTCACCTACAACACTATAGATTCATTGATTCTGACAAATATGAGAATTAGAGGGATGCATATAGAAAGAAGGAATCCCATATGATCATAGTTATGACCATGACACAAAACAACATTTCAGAAGAGGAATGAGTTTCAAGTTTCAACAAGAAAAGAAAGGGAAAACAAAATATAAACAAACAAAATCCCTAACAGCTACACTTGATATATATGCTTACAGATAATTTGACAAGATGTTTTGCAGAAAAAGAAATTTGATCAGTTCTTAAAAGTTCAAACAAAACTAGCACCTAATTATCTTATCTCCCCCCTCTCTCTCTCCCTCCCTCCCTCTATATCTCTCTCTCTCCATCTCTCTTAAAATGGAGGAGGGGCTCGAGGAGGACTCCAAAACACATCATGAGAAGAAACCTGACCATTTGGCAGCAGATTTGAAGCAATATTGTAAACTCCCATTGAAGGCTGCTGTTGCTGCTGCTGCGGCTCCCCCATGCTCTGAGAAGTTGAATTGTTTTGGCTATTACCAGACTGGTCTCCGGCAGCCGCCTCCTCATCCTCGAGTGGCAGCCGCTCGAATGTCGCGTTGGTGAAAGTGGCAGCAATGACGATAACCGGACCGGTTGCAATGAGTGCACCGACAACAATGCCACCAACGACCTGCCCCTGCCCGCCAGCCAAGTAGACTGTCAACCCGGTAGCCCCCGGCGGAGCTGGGGCAGGCAAGAAAGCACCAGAGAGCGACAATATATCGAATCGACCCTGTAGCGTAATAACGCCGCCGGGGGCAGCCGGATGCCGGAGAGTGACATTAGCTACAACCCCATTTCCGCTGAGGACTGAAACCCCTCGCTGGCGGCGTTGGGCGAAGTTCGAGATGCTTTCGACAATGTCGCTGCCGCTGCTGATCTCCAAAACGTGGCTCCGGAGGGCATCGGGGCTCTCCTTGGTGACCACCACCGGCGGCTTCGGCTTGTTTTTGGATCCCGGCGGCCGGCCACGTGGGCGGCGCGTGCTGGAGCTGGTGCCTGGTTCTGCTCTCTCATGGCTGCCGGAGTTGTTCTCCTCATCGGCGGCTTCTAAGCTTTGCTTTAATGGAGTCGAATAAGGGTTGCTGGTGCTGCTATCTGTGGTGGTGGGTATATTTTCAGCCCACCATCGATTTGCCATTTCTTCTTCTATATTTCTTCTTCTCTTTTTGATTATTAAAACACCCAAAAGAAACCCCAATACAAATATATACACAACCAAAGAGGGAATCCAATGGGGGGCAAAAGAAGTTTCTATCTTATTTTTCCTTTATTCCCCCTCTCCCCACACTTTCTCTCTCTACCCTATAATCCCTCTCTCTCTAAATGAATAACGACAAGAGAAAAAACGACTAAGCAAGTGAAAACTAGCCAACCCGTTAAGCCGTTGCAGCTTCTATCTTCTTTGCACCTTCAACAGAACAAAACCCAGATCAATAACTGCAATAAAATAACCTAAAATCACAACCCCTTTTACTCGAAAAAACGAACACCAGCTGCAAAAAAAACAAACATAGAGAAACCCAAACGACGAGGGATCAAATCAGAACAGCAAATGGAGAAATCAAAGCCGAGTTGAAAAAGGCAACTCTCTTTGAAGAAGAAGAAACCCCATCATTTTCTCGATTGAAATGGGGTGCAGACAAAAGAAAACAGTGTGGGGGGTGGGTCTCGGTTGAGGATATAAATACAAGAGGGCTGGCCCAGAAATTGTACCTATCTTTAATGTACTCAAAAGGGTCAGTCAGAAAAATTAGTACAAAGATCCCAAGAGGTCCTGCTCCTGCTCCTGCTGATGCTCTCTCTGAGCTGCTGAAGTATTTCCTTGAAGAAGAGGAAGAAGAAGGACGAAGAGAAGGGAGCGGTTGGTTTTTTGAAGCTTTAACTTTGTACGATAAGACTTTTGACAGTAATCACTGTAGAATCACTGTGAAAGCGGTTTAGCATAGATAGGTTTTTTCTTGTCCCCCACTTGCAGCTCAGCTCAGCTCTGCTCTGCTCTGCTCTGCTTTTTTCTCTCAAGTTGAAGTGAAGGCCACTCTGATTTGGGTATTGGGCGGCAAGTTTGATGGGGATTGATCATGGGGAAAAGGGTACGTGTAGGGCTGTGATTTGGAGGAGAAGGAGGAAGGAGGAAGGAGGAGAAGTATGGGGGTTGGTTAAGGGAAGTGTGGGCATCGAGGAGTGGGAAAGAGGTCACAGCTGAGAATACAGACAAGGGTATCGAAAGGCCAATGGGTTTTTTAAAGGTTTGGATTTGGATTTGGATTTGGATTTGGATTTGGGGATTGGAAGGAAGAGGAAGATCACCGCCAAATACCAAAAGAGCTTTTGAGACGAATAGCATAGACCCCCACCACAACTCCCATCCCCCTTTTGCTCATCTTGGGCCATCTGCCCCTTTCTGGAATGTTTCAGGCAGTTCAACATCATCATTTTGGGGAGAGAGAATTTAGGGAATATTTTGGTTCAATTACAAATATGGCCCTCTTTGGATAGAATAAATATTCGGGTCTCTTAATAACAATAGGATTTGGATTCGAAAATATTCATGTATCCTAATGACTACTAGATACAAAATTAAAATACTTTTGTACTTTCTCTCTTCTACATTCAATAGTGTAAAATTGCCCACCACGATAAGTCCAGTTTCACAATCGCACTTCTTTGAGACTAGCAAAGTGATTGTGCAACACCTGCTCTCACCCTTGAGTAAGTTAGCCAACTCAAATCTAAAACGCCAGTAGCACAATAGGTCTATCTTGCAAGTTGCAACCTCCACTCTCATTTTCTTGAAAATGAGAGAAGAGATTTTAATAGCATACAACCAAGGTAGGAAGGATGAAAATCAATCTTACCCCCTATAGTACATTCTGAGGCAAATTGCCTTTGGCAAGAGTAAACATGAAAATGGTGAGGAGTCATACGCCTACATAAATGCAAGGAAAATAAACTATCATGCGAAATGAAAAACATACAATGAAAGCGTGAGTAAAAGGGTTGACATGGACAAGTGGCCGAGGGCAACATGCCCTAGACGAGCATGATCATGACATGCTGCCTTCTCAAATAATTTCTCCTTTAGACATGGTTTCCATTTTAGTATTTATAGTTTTAAAAGTTGGTAAAATTACAAGTTTAGTCCCATAACTTTTGAATTTATGTATAATGGATCCATTAACTTTAAAAAGTATATAAGATGTCTCTAAACTTTCAATTTTGTGTTTAAATTTTAATTTTAAAAGTAGAGTTGTTTTAACCGCCAAGTATGTTTATGTTGACTAACAAGTGATTTATGAAGGTCTAAAATGAGTTAGTATTGGGTAAGATTATTGAAGGGGTAGTAAGTTAACTCATGTTGGTTAAGAACATGCATTTGGATTGAGTTTCAAGATGTCATATTAGTAGAATACTTGAGAAATGGGCCAATGGCAGTTGGCTTTTTTCTAGTGTACGGAATGACTATTGTTATTTTAGACTACATTATATGAGTCTATTGAACTCATGCCACTTATTTTGAAGTCTAGTTACAAATAATTTACAATTAGGGTTTAAATCAATAATTTATTATAGAGAAATACGAATGTGTCTAACTATTTAAACAATGCTTATATTGACAATTTTTGTCACTCTTTACTAAGTGACAATCACCTTTAGTAAGTTTGTCACTTTTAGTAAGTTTTAGTTGAAAGATAAGGACAATTTTTAAAAGTGGAAAGAACTAATAAAATTTTTAGGAAAACATTAAAAAAAACTAAAAACCAAAATCAACCTTTTTTTTATTCTTAAAATGATTTTTAGGTTAATTTACTATATATTTGAGTGTTTGAATTTTTTTGAAATTGTCTTTCATAGTTTGAAAGTTTCATTATAGTCCCTATGATTTGGTCAATCTCCCATAACATTCATGTTATTGATTATATGATAACAATTTTTTTATATGACACATTTTCTATGAACATGACAAAAGAGGTGATCAATTTGTGCTCAATATGAAATGTGTTAAATTGGTTGATTGTATGAAGAAGCACATTGTTCAAAAGCCGATAAATTTTGGAGATTAGGGTTTTTTAAGTTCAACAAGACATACTCTTATTCCCTAAAATTTGAGTAAAAAAATTAATGAAAAATAATTAAATATATAAGTAAATGAAGCCAATAAATGAAATTTTTTTATATTGCCAAAATGAGCATAGCTCAGTGATAATTGGCATGTACTATTGTCCAAGAGGTCAAAGATTCGAATCTCTCTACTTCCAAATATTCTTGAACTATATATATTTTATGCTCTAAAAGTTAAAAGGACCAATTTAGAAACATAATTAAATTATTTGGAAAACAATATTTAAAATTAGACTGTGTTCAAAAAAACAAAAAAAAAAAAAAAGACACTTTTAAAACAAGCCTCTATTTCAGGTTGTGTTGTGAATAGAGAGAGGAGAGTACAAGGGGCAATCATTTCATGCTTACGAAAGCCGATTCTCCCTGCCCACTCCGGGCCAGAATTTCAAATTTAAAGAATGAAAGGTCACTTTCAAATATTGTTGTATCAGTATAACTAGTTCATTTTGGAAGTCAAAAAAGTAAATAATTAAACTAAAGAGCCAATAATGTATCTCCATATAATCAATCAAGGGGGAAAAAATCAATTATTAATAATAGTTTTTTTCAGTTCAACGTGTAAGGGTATGAATTCGAATTTAAGTGTCTTAACTAGTTAAGTTATGCTCAGATTGACATCAACAAAGTTTGTTATTCATTTACTTACATAAGCTATTATAAGGGGCCTTGCATATATGACAAAATAAATCCAATTAATTGTAAATATAACAATAACATTCTACATTTGCAAATATTGTCTTTTAAAACATTTGCACGTCTATGTAGACTTGTTTAAGTAATTCCCTTTTTACTCTCACATATCGTTGATAAACTTCCATCAGTAATTTACGTCTACCAATCTATTAGTGATTTACTAATGATAGACGTCTATCACTCATTTGCTACTAAGTCTATCATCTATTTATTATATCAATAGATTAAAAATGGTAAATATGTGGTATTTAACTTTTATTTTCTATTAGTGATTATTTGCATACTCATTTGCTATTAAGTCCTTCATCGAATTAAAAAAATGGTATATAAGTGATATTTGACTTTATTTTCTATCAATAATTGTTTGCATGATCATTTTCTATTAGGTCGATCATTAATATACTATATCAGTAGAATAAAAAATGTAGTTTTGTTTTCTATCAATAATTAGTTATTCACTGATTTAGACATTTTTACGTCAATCTCATTGATTTATGCCTATTAGTCTATCATTTGTAGACATATATCACTAAATACTAATAGATGTAAAATTGGTTTATTAGTGATAGCCGTCTATCAAGGTTATTACTGATGAATGTAAAAATAGTTTATCGGTGATAGATGTCTATCAATGTTATCTATCAGTGATATACAATAAAAGTGGTATAACAGTAATTCAGTAATAAAGGATGGTAAAAAGGAAATTTTGAAAGAATGTCCATATAGGTGACCCAATTTTTTTTTTTAAAAAATTGTCATATCTGCAATATATATATATATAATATATATTTTAATACGTATTTACAATATTATAATCATATTACTATATTTGCAAATATGAGAATATGAATTGTCACCCGTTAAAATTTGGGTAATTGTAATGGGTAGCAAATTAAGGTTTGTTATTTGCAAATATAGCAACTTTTAAAAAAAATTGCAAATATGGCAAATTTCTTAAATAACTATTTCTTATTCCCGTTTTACCCATTCGCGCTCATTTTTCCTCCTCTTTCTTCTTCCTCTTTCATTTATTTTGATTAAAGTCTATCAGTGATAGAAGTTTATCACCGATAGACTTCAATCACAATACATGTACTGTAGCTATCATTGATAGACTACAATATTGAAGTTTATCAGTGATAGAAGTATATCACTGATAGACTTGAGCCACATTGGTAGTCTATCAGTGATAGACTTCAATCAATGATGGTAGTCTATTAGTGATAAACTCCTATTACTGATATACTTCAATCACAATATATGTTGTCTATCAGTTATATACTACTATCACTGATAGATCTATACAACAACAACTAATCAACAATAATTGCAACGGTGATACATTCATAAGTTAGGTAAAGTACATTGTGCATTTCCAGTTGTTCTTTTTGTTATGTGGTTTTTTGGTCATCTCTGTTCTTCTTCCTCGTTCTCATTTTCTATTTCTTTTTCATCTTCCTCCTCATCATCATGCTTCTCATCACTTTCATTTATTAGTATATCAATGATAAATAAATAAATGAAGTAGAAGGGTTGAATAATTTTAGCCTACTATTATTGATAAACTTCTATTCATTATTTTGAAGTCAATAAGTGATAGTCACTGATAGAATTTAAATAATTGAAGTCTATCAATGATAGATTCTATCAGTGATAAGAGACTATTACTGATAGACTCTGTCAGTGATAGAAGTTTATCATTAATAGACTTCAATTGTAGAAACAACAGCTAATCAACGATTACAAAAAAAAAAAAAACAATTCAATCTTTAATGCTAAAAGTCAAAATTAAATCTAAGTGTTAAGCGCCTTCCCATGGACTCACGTTTGCATTACATGGCCTCTCACTGATTTGTATGTGATATGAAAGTCAAAACTATATGATCTAATATTGAGTATGGAAATGGATTATCTCTAATTTGTATTACATAATATTATAGTGCGAAGTAGATTTATAGAAGCAACTAAACATCAAACAAAATCAAATAGAAGATTACATTTACTGTGATTACTTCATTAGTGATAGAAGCCTATTACTGATAGACTTCATTCATCACATGTAGCCTATCTCTTGTACAAATCTATCAGTGATAGCAAAATCTATTACTGATACACTAGTACAAAAACACCTAATCAGCAATAATTGCCATTTTGATTGAAGTCTATCAGTGTAGGCTTCTATCGACTTCACTCACAAATGGTAGTCTATCAACTAAACATCAATGATGCACCATTTTAATGTGATTAATCAACAACCAAACAAAGAAAAAACATAATCCAACCAAACAGAAAACCAAACATATTAGAAGAAGCATAATACAAAGAAAAAAATAGCAAACTAAACCAATTAAACAATTTGGATGCATCTAAACATCAAACAATACCAAATAGAAAATTAAATATGAAAGGACTTAAGTTCATATGAAAGAAGTATATCACTATGGAGTTTATAAGTGCAAGAAGTCTATCAGTGATAACTTACAATTATTGATAAACTTTTATTGATTATTTTGAAAGTGATAGTCATTGATAGACTTTAAATAATTGAAGTCTATCAATGATAGACTCCTATCATTGATAGACTATCAGTGATAGGAGTCTATCACTAATAGACTCTGTCAGTGATAAAAGTCTATCACTGGGGGGTTTTTAGTCTTTTGACGCAAGCTTGATTTAATTTTTGCCATATTTGCAAATAGTTTTAAGATTTGCTATTTTTGCTATTTTTTTGGCCGACTTTGCTATCTGTGCAAGTATCCCTTAAAATTTCTCCTATTATAAATAGGTTAAATTACAAATGTCGTTCTAGTTAGAGCATAGATTCAATTTGGACACTATTATTTTAAAAGTTCAATTTGGTTTATATAGTTTAGGTTTGTTGTTTAAAAAAACTTTATTTCAGTGCGTACATTTTTGAAAATTTCAATTTGGTCTCTATAGTTTAGTTAGATCTCACAAATCATCACTGTTGTTTTTGTCTAAGGAAGATAGTAATCATAGAAAAAATGGTTTCACAATGATTGCAAACTCTTTTGATAGCATTTGAGAATACAAATTTTTGTTATACCCAAAAAAGGATTTTTGTTCTAAGAATTGGTGGGAAAGAAAATGATTTTGGTGATACATTTGAGTAATTAAATGTTTTACCGGTAGGAAACATAATTTTTTGTCATAACCATAATTTTCTAACAAAATGGATTAACAATTTTCTTTTTTACATGATAATGAGATCATATTTCCCATTTGGCTAACCGTATGAGAAATTAGTGCTTAGTAAAAATAAAAGACTAAACTGAAAATTTATGAGGTTTATCCAAACCTAGGGACTAAATTGAAAATTTTAAAATCATAAAAAACCAAATTGAAGCTAAACCCAAACTATAAAGACTAAACTGAAAATTTTGAAACAATGCCCAAATCATAAGGACCAACCTTGTAATTTAGCCTTATAAATATTTATTGCATTTCAACCATCCTAATAACGAGATGTTTACATAAATAGCATAAAGTAAATATGTAATTTCAAATTTCAAATATAGAAAGTTAAATTTTTTACAAAATAACATAATCTAACCAAACTCAAATTCGAGTGTTAATAACAAGTCATACTTATGCTATCTTTGAAATAATAATAATAAGTTGTGATATTTTTTTAGAACACATTAAATTTATGCTATCTATTATCTAGTGCCATTTCTCTTCGATAATTGATCTGTCCTCATACCATATCATAGTAAATCACCCCACTGACATTACTTAATTTTTTTTTCTTTTTAAAAAAAGTCTACTACTTTCACAAATATTACAACAACGACCCTTCTTTTAGAAACAAAATATAAGATCAACCACTAATTGTTCAATTAAAGAGAATACCACTCCCAACATAGCAAGTTCCAGTACAAAAAAATGAAAAATGAAAATCATTAATGGATTAGTAATTGTTCAATTTATTTCATTTCCTGATGGTTCCTGACTTCCCAAAGTGCATGTAGAGAAAGTAATTAACCACTAAATAAACAATCAAGAAATGCCTACTATCTGAGTATTGATTAATCAAAACGCTATTGAGTTACAAGATTTGATCCAATTACAGGCATGAACACGATGTATCGATAACAAAATACATCAAACATATGATCCGACAGCCAATCAAATGATAAGAGTACAACTCCTTTTGTGATCAAGGAGAGATCCCTTAGTGATGTTAAAGCTTAAGATATATTATGAGGATAATTATGAGTACCAGAACTCCGATTACTGACCCGACGATCCATTTGTGTCGGCTGATTCTTCGAGACATTGTGGTCAAAACTTTTTTACTCTTATCAATGGCGTCATCTACCCCATGAAGCTGCAACATGAAGCATGTTGTTAACAATTATCCCAAGGATGGAAAAGGGCTAGAAATTAAAATGAGTGAGTTGAAGTTGAAGGATGTCAATGCATCAAAGAAAGGATTTCACTTACTTACTGGTCAGCCAGAACATAATATCAAGAAAAAACTTACTCTCTTATGGGAGTGAAGGAGAGTTTCGCGCTGTTGATGCAAGTCCTGGAGGATTGAGACACCAAGCTCCTCGGTCTCCATCATGGTTCTTCTACTCTCTGTGATTCTTTCACCAGACTGATTTATTCTCTCTATGGACATTGTCATCCTCTCTCTTTGATCAGCTGAAGCCTGTGAGAAGAACAGTAAAAAAAACAAAAATGGTAAATTAAACCTGTGCAAGACAAATATCTTCTCATTATTAAAATTAGGCCACATGTTCCAATTATGAGATCCGTTCGGACTATGGCTATATAAGAGATATAAGACTGATCCTATGATGTGAATCCAACATGTTGTAGAAGGTGTTTCCAGCAACTTAACTCCAGTTAACAATGCCAAAGAATATGTTGTTTAAGTTATTGAGACGTAAAAGCCAACAACCATTGCAAAAGAAATTGAAGGGGTTAAGATAGGACCGTCAACAGAACTTCGAAAATATCATCCCTTCAGTGAAAAGAGTGGTCGAAGAAAAACAGAGACTGAATAAAATGTTCATATCGCAACAGATGAAGTACCTGGAACAGTAACTTCTTTTCCCGAGAACTTAGAATATACACCGCTAAAATTACCAAAAACTTTAAGTTTTTATTTTTTTATATCCATGAGTGCTTGGGCTAACCTACACGCATCTCGACTAATCTATAGCAAATACCTAAACCTACTAGATTAGGTTGTAAAAAGAACTTTTAGGTTACTAAATTCTAGGTACATAGTTACCATGATAGAACTCATTCCCTCTAAGTTATTGTAATTAAGATAAAAATTAAAGTCATTTCAATTGCGTTAGTATGTTCCCACAATTTGATTCCAGACTTAGAACCCAACTCATGACTGGAGCATCATTAAGGAAGTATTAGTGATGCTTAAATTTGAAGGTAACTGTAAAAATTGAATTATCAAGATCTACCAGATGAGTATCTGCCATTCCAGACTCCAACAGCTCTTCACGGGCGGCCTGATCAGCATTTGGTGATGTCAATCTCTTAAATTCCTTTTTCAGTTTTCCAAGATCAGCTTTGTACTCCCGTAGCTTAGCAAGTAGCATAGCCTTTACCCCTGGCTGCAAACTTCTGGCCTCAAGGTCCATTTTCCGGATCTAGAAATCATAAAGATAAAACATTGTATGCATATCATTAAGAATCTAACCAACCTAAAAAACGAAGAAAGTCATTACCACCAAAAGAAGATCAAACGTACCAAAACATCAGCCTCATCTAAACTAACTTTGATTTCCGAAAGCCATTGCTGTTTCCGCTCTGCAATTCACGTTAAGCTAAAATTAGTAACCATTCCAATCGTTCACCCCAAAAAGAAGAGTCCCTCAACATTCATTCAAATGATGGAACAATTCAACTTCCTATTCAGTTAATTTCCAAAATAGAATCCAATTCTGCATATGCAAGTCATTTTGCAACCAAACTCTAAAGAATTAGTAAGAAACACCAAGATTCCCCATATGCGTAATTCGATCCGATCCCAATTCCTCATCCCATGTTCACATCCCTACACTCATCTCCTACGATTTAGAACCATCGGAATCCACTCATTCAACTCGAGATCTCCAACCACAATTCCAAGAATTCTCTTCAAAATTCAAACAACAGAAACAAAACGCAAATTCCAAATTCCACTTCCCCATCTCTCTTCCTTCTAATCAGACACGAAATATAGAAAATCGTAGCAGCAAAAGCCTAGGTTAACCCTCACAGAAGTCAAATTGAACAAAGAAAACATTCCGAAAGTACCTGAATCGGAGGCGGAGAACGAGTTGCATTTCCGAGAAACACTCGCGGAGAGTTCACAATACTGGCGCTCGTAACCTTCGAAAACCTCACTCATCTTGAAAGCCTGAGAAAAGCTCACGTTGACTTTCCGTCGACTCCTTGGCTCAAAATTTTCCGTGGAAACTCGGCAGATCGGAAATCGGAAGTTGCAGAGGAGAGGCTGAGCCAATTCGTGAAGGAAAGGGAAAACGGAAACGGATGAGAAGTTTGTTTGTGAAGTGCAACCACCTAAATTCTCTCCGTAGTTGCTGAAGTAATTGCCGACAACGACAATATGCCTTGCTTAGTTTTTTTTTTGTTTTTTTTTATTTTTCTAAAGGGCAAAATGAAGATCATTTTATTCATTTCAACTTCAACCATTGGAAATGTTTAGGAAATGTTTGCTATATATTGGTATAACTTGGGTAAAGTTTAATTGGTAAGTATTGCATCAATCCGAGCCCATCTGAATAGATAATATACCTATTACATTTACCATACCAGAGATTGATGGTTGGATCTTTAATTCCAAAGTTGCCAAATTAAAAATGTGAGTATAACTCAACTGGTTAAAACTATACATTCGACTAAAAAGTTAGAAGTTCGAATCTCCACTTTAGAACTAAAAAAAATTAAACTTACAACCATTTTTAAAAAAAATAAGTGTAGCTTGGTGGTTAAAGAATCTTAACGTTTTCAAAAAGTAGTAGGTTGGAACTTTCCACACCCATACTTTGATGTGATATTCTAAAAAATATATATTACAACAATTTTATAAATTTAATATATGATTACTAAGGGAGGGTGGTTTTTTGCATTATTATATGTGTCTAAACATATGAAAATAATACATAAGAAAAAAACAAATAAACATTTTCTAGTTAAGCAAATATGAAGAGGTAATCATAAGGAAGATAAGAGGGGTTATCTCTACTTATTATATCTAATAATTGATGTTATTTGACTTAGATTATAGGATATATAACCATCATCTCTTCTCAGATAATATTTTTGCAACTTAGAAATGTTTAGTCCTCTCCATTTGGGAAGTCAAGAAGATTTCGAGGATGATAGTGGTAGATAATTGCTCCACTTTTTTTCTCATCATTCTTCTAAACAACACTCTTCGAATTCTTGTGATTTTCAACACTGTTAATCCAAAATCAAACTCCAGACTTCTTTTTCGAGTGTGAAGGTTTTGTTTTAATCATAATTTAGTTAATATTTAATCAAGTTTATCAATCAAATGTTAAGATTTATCTTTGTGGCATGAATATGTTAAAAATTCCGAGCAATTGAATTGGAAAATGTTTCAGCATATCTAGATGTTGATGCATCCTTGATGCTTAGGAATGTGAAATTCCAACAAAATTTTGATCTAAATCCCTACTTCATTAATGCTCAAGATTCCATCAAAATGAACAATCCGAATTTATTCTAACACCATAAAAGTAAAATGTTGACCCAAAATCCTGATTTATGTATAAACAAGTGACTTGTCAACTCAAGCATAGCAACACCTATTACAATCTTTAAAGTTGAAGGTTCGATCTCCTACCCATTCTTCAAAGAAGAAGAAAAAAGGATTGGAAGTGACTGCTCATTTTTGCTAAATTTCCATTTCTTTGTCCTTCAGTGCTGCACAACTTCATCATGCCAAACACAAAAAACACAATGATCTGATACAGAATGTCAATAATGAATGATGATGGTTTCTCCTCATCCATCATATTTCCCTCTTCAATTCAACTCCTGCCATTTAAATTATCTAAAACAGCATACCACAATAACATACCATGTGGTTACTAGCAAACTTTTTGATTCTGTACATTACTCAGCAAGGTAATACAAAATAATAATAAGTACATGCTTCATTCAAGGATGAATGATAATATGCCTCCAGAATTCGGAATGTCGACTAAAAAAGAAAAGACAGAAGATTGAAATCTATGCCTAATTGTGCGGTACACGTATAACAACACTAACAAACAGCATGGTTTAGAACGAGCCAATTTAACTCCGGGAACTCTGTGACCAGGAATTTCAAAGAGAAGAAACGCTTTTCCGAAAAAGACGAAAGCCCGAAAGTTCATTAAGCATACCTGGGATCTGGAACACGCATTCACTGCATAACCTCCCTCTAATTGTACAGATCTGTAACAAAGCAAGCTCCAAGTATAGATATGAAGTGCCCTATCATCCGTTCTGTAAATTTAAGATTATCTGGATGGATACAGACTAATTCTAGACAAAAAAATTTAATCCTGATGGTCAAGTATATGCATAGCCTGCATCACTAGCAAAAAGAAGTTGAGATTTCCAACTGAATGACCCTACCCTCCAGTTCCAGCACTCTCAGATGCTACCTTTTCAGTTGAAGAAACAGAGTTTGCTTCATTGGAAGTTTGGCCACCTTTTTCACCCTGACCAAGTATGCGGTCGGAATCTTGATCAGGGAAAACTTCCGATTGCAATGAGGGAGAAATGTTATTTACATGCAACCATGTGAGTTCCCACAAGCTATCTCCACCTAGCGCACTCCTCTGAACTAGCACCCCCTTAGTTTTCATAACAAGCAAGGTATTCTTGAGGAGTTCAGGCACTAGCTCCTGAAGCTTCTCGCTTCTTTTCCCTCTAACTTTAGCTTTTGCATACTTTTCCATTCGGCTAAGAACACCAAGCCATAGCTTGCAGAAGGTTGTTAACTGAGAAAGATCCTGGAGCAACAATAGAAACACTTTGGACAAGAGTTTCATGGCAAGGATCAGCGTCCCTTCCATGTTTCTGTAATCCTTCTGCGAGTGTCCTTGTGCAATTTCCAATAAATCATCAAGCATTGTGAAGATCACAAGATCGAAACACTGTAACCACAAACCATGTGGAAGGTGGATTTCGTCAACACCTGTCAAGCACTTTTGCAATGACAGCAGAGCCTGGTTTCTAACCTCCTCTCTCTGGTCCAAGCAAACTTTTCTCAACCCTTGCACAAGCCTCAGCCACATGTCTCCAATATCTTGCGACATTTTAATGGCTTCCTCCTCCCTTGCAGCTTCCTTACCCTCCCTAGCCCACCGTGCTAAACAATCAACAGATCCAGCCATAAGATCCAATGCACGCAAAGAGCGTTCAGCCTGTCCAACACGAGACTCAGCAAATTGCCTAGAGGCATCAATGCAGAGGGTATAATTTGCCGGTAACAAGTGAGCACCATCAGACACAATGAATAATAGAGCATCAAATCCTGCCTCAGAAGCCTCTGGATGGCGAGCTGTAATGGAGAGTAGGGATGTTATTGTTCGCCATCCTGATGGGGATCTAATATGAGAAGCATTTGCTTTTACAAGACGACTGACTTCCTGTGTAATCTGCTCACAGTATGCATCAGCAACCCGAGCATCTAGCTTCAAGACAAGTTGCAGAGATCTCAAAAGTTCATCAGCAAGGTTCTCTTTATAAGGAAGTAAGCGCTGGCAAATCCGGAGAAGTCCAAAAACAGCTTTCTCTACCAGGGCGCAGGGCATGACAGTTGACTGCACGATATTAGATATATGATCATAAACACCAGGCCACAGAAGCACAATTCGATCTCGGTTGTTCAGGGTAATGGCAATCAACAATTCCAGACAGAAGACTGCTGTATCTTCATCCTCAGGAGAACTGTTTCCTTTCTGGGGCCGTCCTGCAGCCCATATGAGTGCTTGTGCCAGCTGTAATAGAGATTCAGCCTGAAGAAACTTGCTCTCTGTAAAAATGCTGTCAATATTGCACTTTTGAATAGTCTGAAGGGTGCGCTGATGAGCTGCAAGTTGTTGTTCAGTAGGCTGTGACCTTGGCTCCTCAGTGTCAAGAGATAAGAGCTGACTGAACCGGCCCATCAATCCAGAAGATCTCTTGGGAGTTCCAATCGACTGTATATGAGCAGCAGATAAAGAACTTGTAAGGGGCTTTCCATGCCCAGTGTCAGCAGAAAGTTCTGATTCATCAGCTGCATCACTGGCCACACGCGCTGGTAAAAGACCAAGCTTGTGCAATCGTAAGATGCAATCAAGTATGTTTCTCCAACCTGTGCGAATGAAGTCACCATACCTGTTTTTTTTTTAAAGACAGAAACCAAGCTTTCATCGAGAGAAATGAAAGAATATACAAGTACATACTAAAAAAACAAGCCCACCAAAAAAACCCAAAGCTAATTACAAGAAAACAAGTCACCATTACCTGTTGGCAATGGTGAAAACTGTCATAGTAGCCATCCTCGCTTTTGTATCATCACCAAAGGCCAGCACGGGCTCCTCAACAGATGATGGGTTCAAGAGGGTTGTGAATTTGCAGAGGGACACAACAAGATCGTCAAGTACGTCTTCAAGATGATGGCATGCAGAGATCTTTGCAACAGCTAAAAATCCATCAATGCATGTTTGATAGACTTCTTCATGTTCTGCATGATCAAATACCACAGATATAGCAGCAATAGTTGGCCCTGACATTATAGCAAACATATCGCGATCAAGGTAGGCTTTAGAATCAGACACGATAAATGGAGAGGATTTCTTGGATTTATGCATCAGGTCTATCCATCGGCTTGGGTTCATTTCAGGAAAACCATTTCCTTGCTCCGGAGTTGTACGAATCTCATTCTTACAGATTGAGTGATACAACTCAGAGAGGAAATCTCTTGGAAGATCATTGCCTCCATTTATGTGCCTGCTGTTCCTAATGAAATCTTCTTCCGTCATCTTCTTTTTCACTTGAACATTGTGCTGATCTGTATTGAGCATTATAAGTGAATATGATAGTAGAAGAGCAGCATCCTTATTCACAAGAATTTGAGGTGACTGTTCATAATATCTCTCAGAGAATGCCTCAAGCACCCTTTGTATCTTCTGTGATTCTCCAGGGAGCCGGAAAGTTTCCAAAAACAGCCGCAAAGCAGTATCTAAATTCATGTCCTGAAAATCAAAAGTCCCAGCAAATTCATGAAGAACCTGGACACAAAACTCATCATGATTTCCAAGGAAGTCCCCAACCAGATTTTTATCCAGACCAGCAGTGTACCTGAAAAAGCAGGCTACACTTTTGGGATCAAGTTTATCGGGCAAGAGATGGGTTCCTTGAAGGAATTCCAGTCCTTTCTTGGGATCACGGTTAAAGTGATCAGCTCCAATCATCAGACGTCTCTTGATGTACTTTTTCCTTCTCACAAATGGAACCCATTGATTAGGATCACTGTAATTTTCACACTTTACCATCCAGAAAGGAGTATATTCCTCAAGGTTCACAGGAGAATTTTCTAGGCCAGTTCCATTACCTATCCTCTCAGCCATTCCCTGAATAACGGCAATAAGACCATCCAAAGCAAGGATATGCATTGAAGACAAAGGACAATTAACTGGAAAAGCACTTTTGGACAGAAGATTAGCAAGATCTTCAAAGACATTACTGCAAGTTATGTCACAATCTAAGTTTGCATACATCTCCACCATAAATGTTTTCTGCCTGCAGAAATCAACAAGAGCCTCCATGGCAACCTCCTGCTGCTGGTATGAAGCCCCATACCTACTTTGAGCAAGCCTCAAAATCACACATGCAAAGAAAGCCTCAAGCTGCAACTTCAGCTCAGTTCGCAAATGGTGGTATAGATTGAGAACAATGCTACAAACCATTGAAAGGATTAGCGAGCTTGTTGACAGACCAAATTGCATAAGGTTTCGAAATAATTCATCTTGGATTAAACTCAATAACCTAGGGTGATGGCGGAAGGAAGGGCCACCCAGCTCTATTGCTGAATTTATCAATCCCAAGGCGAAAAGAGGAACATCTTCATCAAAAGCCATGGTATTTGATCTAGCACCCAACTCCATATGCTCAACTAGATTTAACAATGAACAGAGGAATCGGAAAATTTCCACCATGCAGGGAACCCCATAAGGTTCATTCATAAGGTGAAAGTCAAATGGAACCGTATCCTTCACACTACCATCCTCAAGTAAATTTTCCTCCATCCCTGTTGCCATCAGACCTGATGAAGAATTGGAGTCAAAATTGTTGGATGACGATTGACCATCAAATTCATGGCCCAGGTTGCCATTCTCCAACAGTCTACTTCCAAGCACGTAGTCATCATTAGCCCCCCTGCCAGCCTGAACAAGAGAACAAAATTCATAAATCAATTTAACAATTTTTTTTTAATTTTTTGGCAAAGAGCAACTTAATAATTTCAATATAAAATAATATGATAACCAATGTTTTAAAAGGCTAAAAGCATTCTTCAGGATTTTTATCTAAAAGAAGTGAGGTGTAAGCCTCATTCCAAATGTAAAAATTATTAATAAAAACATAAAAATGCAAAACTATGTATTGAGGACAAAATGATTATTGTTAAATAAAATTACAAAAACAAAAAGATGTTTCCATCAACTTTCACTTCCAGAGACAAATTCTAAAGCTCATTCTCAACATCATCACCACTGTGACTAATAGGATTACCTATTTACCTTACTCCTTAACATTTGTCTCTTTTTTTTGGTAATAGTGAAACAAGTGGAGTTTCTATTTTGAAAAATAGGCAATAAATTGATGTTATTCTTCTACATATTACATGAGGTATAAGGACTTTAAACCTTAGTGCATTCTCATGGAGGCATAAGCCTCTTGTGAACCAAAGACGCATGAAGCTAAAAATTTGTTTCTCAACTCAAGTATGCCTCTAGGCTCTAATGAACCAAAGAAGGCATAAGCCATGAGGCTAAAAATTTGTGCCTCCCTAAAGGTAAGCCTCAAAAGTCCTTGAAAAGTTGTAAAAACTTAAAACTAGTATTTTACTAAGAAATTAGATCTTTCAACAATGTAAAATATTGTCCCATAAAAAGAGTTGCAATTTTAACCCCGTTTGCTTCATTACTATCACTACATAATAAATCTCAATCACAGATATGAATAAACACACTCCAAGTATCTAAAATCCATTATTTGAACTGTATCACTTTATATGATTTAGGAGAGCCAAAACTTCAAAGAAGCTGATATGCTTACTTTTTTTGTGAGGCTGAGTGGAGTCCATGATCCAACTCATAAAAATGGGCTGTTATCTCTCTCAATCTAATAAAACTCTTCTTCTAATGACATTTAATCACAGTGGTTCACAGAAAATGAGCTTAACAAAGATCAAAAGGACAGCAAGTACACTCTACCAAATTTTCTTACTTATGACCTCAGTAAGACTAAAGATCTAATAATGTAACACTAAAGATCTAATAATGTAACACTCTTTACTTATGACATTGAATAGAGATGAACTACTTAACTGTTAACACTAAAGATCTAATAATGTAAGCCTATGTTTATCATTGTACCCATGGGCTTTATTTTTGTATGTCCTTGTATTTTTTTCATTTTTTCTCAATGAAAGTTCGGCTAATCATTTAAAAAATTATCATTGTACCCAACAAAATTAAAAACCAAATTGAGAATGCTGAAAATACGACCATGGTGCAACAGGTATCTCATATGTCATAATATAAAACCCAACCTTGATAAAATCATCAGGGAAAGATGAAAAATATCCCATCACTTTAGTCTCCAAGAAGACTGAATTAAAAATGAAAAAGATATAAGCTATAATTCATACCCGGAGATATAGTAGGGGAAGTATGATTGAAAAGAGATCCTTCCCATTAGGGGTGTTCAAAAAACTCGATGACCCGAAAAACCCAATCAACTCAACCCACGAACATCCCTACTTGTTTGGGTTGGGTTGGGTTCAAACAAATGGAAACTTTATAGGTTAGGTTGGGTTGCTTAATGGGTTCACCAAAAATTAGTTTGGGTCACGAACCAACCCAATCTTCTTATTACTTTAAAAAAATAATTTTTTTACTTATATTACAATCATATGTACATATATTTATTTTAATTTTATAATTTTTTTACTTATATTACAACCATATGCATAGTATTAAATTTCCGTCGACATGTCGACATTTCCATCGACATTTCCACATGTCTATGGGTTCAACATCGACATAAGAGAGAATCGACATTTCCACTATACCGTATAAAATTGATGAAATATTGGAAAAAAAAGCAAGAAAATGCAACTTAATGTGAATATAATATTGTAATAAGTATTTTAATTCATTTAAAAAGTGTAAAATGTTTATTTATTAATTTAAATATTTTTTTTGAATTTTTTATTTTTAAATTTTTTTCATAAATATCCGTCGACATCGACATTTTATCGATATTCCTATCGACATTTCCATAAAATTGTCGATGTCCATGGATATTTATGAAAAAAATTTAAAAATAAAAAATTCAAAAAGAATATTTAGACCTTGACTATATGTACATATATTTATATAAAAATAAAATTTATGGACATTTCCGTCGATGTCGACATTTTAAACCTTGACTATATGTACATATATTTATATTAATCTTATAATTATTTTTAGATTATTTATTCTTCAACAAATAAGTTTTTAAGTCTTTGGAAGGTAAAAATTCATAATATAAATTGAAATTGAGTTGCTAATCTTAATTCAATATTTAAAAATAAATAAATATATATTTTACATATCAATACTTAACTTTTTCTTAAAATAAAATTTTGAGTACATAACCCGACCAACCCAAACCAATCCAACCCAACCCAAATGTTTCATGGTTGGGTTGGGTTCATTACTTAATAAGGATTGTTTGGGTTGAAGAAATTTGCAACCCAAACAATTGGGTTGGGTCTAAAAAGTACCTCAACTCGACCCGACCCAACCCAACCCATGAACACCCCTACTTCCCATAAGGTAAAGTAAAACTACTGTGCACAAAATGAATAAATTTCTTTTCAGTTTTCATTTTAGCTTCATCAGCCATCTTAGTAACCTCTAGAATTTAGCTACAGAGAATAAATTAGTACCTCCTGTTTGCTGGAACTATTGCCATTGACCAGTGCACGTTCTGTGGTATTGATTTCTGAAAGATGTGAAAAGATACACCTAACAAGCTCATGAACTGTGTGGCGAGCTATCCGTTGCAATAGCTCGCCCTTTGAGGCTGCCTGATGCACTATGCGGAAACAAGTATTAACAATGGTGCAGACATGCTGATTGCTTAACATAATGGATGCCTTACTTTTCATACAAGCAAGAAGAACCTGAAGTATTTTCATCAGGACCATTTCTTCTGATGCAGGATCTGTTAACTCAAATCTACAACAGGTAACAGCATCAACTATCAAGTGAACAGCATCTCCAGCGTTAACAGTGTTTTGATCAATCATATCAAGAGTTAAAATCTTGTACACAGAAGATAAAGCAACCCCAGTAATAGGTGCCCCAGTTTCATCTGATCGAATTACATCTAAGAATGGTTGAAGATACACAGCTGGGTTGATTGTATGCCATGGATGTTGCCATGAATATATCTGCTTTCTTAATGACTTCAGTGATTGAATTAAAGAGTGTTCCAATTGATCATCACCTGACATATATCGACCTCCCCATCTTACATTTCTTCTCATTACTGCCAACACAGCACCAATTTCTGAATTAATCATGCAAGCTAAAGCAGTTTTATTCGTATATGTGACATCACACTCCTCAGGTTCTTCCTCAATTGCATTGATTCCAGTTTGTAGCTTCAAGCGCCCCATCTTTGGATATGTTCCCTTCACAGTACTAAAGTTTACCAAGTACTGTGAGAAAAATGAGCAGAAACCTTGCTAATGTGTACAATCACTGCATACACGGATAAGAAACATGTTTATTAGAAATTGTAAATTCAATGAGCTCAACAGTTAAAAGTTGGCATGAGAACTCCAGCTAAAATTTTCCCAAAAAGGAAAGGTGCAGTAGCACAGTTTCTAATAGAAAGTTCCTCTAATCAATTTTAACAAACGAAAGACAAGTTAGATAACCCACCAAAGCTAAATTTTAAGTTTTTACTTAATTGAATGAATAATAGATTGACTTTATATTTCATAAGTTTAATATAATAAGGATTTCTCCCATAAACCACATCCCACGAAGACTGACTGCAGCAATCATGCTAGGAGACAGCTCATTCCAAGGAAGTAGTTGTCTGAAACTGTATTTTACTATTTATAGCAAGAAGTTTGTGTTGGCAGAGGTTCCATGAAAAAGAACCAAATATAACTATCAGAAGCTAGCGATTCTAACCTAAGAATGATCCTCTGTGCAAGCTAGCTGAAATGTCTGTAAAGGGGTAGGAGACAGGACTAGTATTGATTTTGTTTCAACCTTAAGTTCAAGCACTCAGCATTATTTCTTTCAAATTCAATAACAGAATCTCAAGTGACTAGATACATGAATCAATTCTAACACCGTGGAAAAAATTGGAGATCATACTCATCCATGTAAGTGCAAATTACTGGGTGAATTGATTGAGGTCACAAGCACTAAGCTAAGAGAGTGTGGAGCATAAAGTTTGGACTGTCGATCTTTTTCTTCTAAAAGGAAAAACAAGGTTTGGACAGTAGGATCAGGAAGAAAGAACCTAAATATGATTAATAATAAGGATATATTGCAGAAAAGGATCAAAGCATGAAGGATTATTCTAGCCCCCAAATCCATAATTTTTTTGGAATAATTGAAGGCAAAAGCATTGAAAATGCCTTGCCCACCAACTTATCAGTGGAAATAACAAGCTCCACATGCCTGAGGAAATTGTCAAAGTACTATATTTCACATAGGGCACCAAAACTGCTTAATAAGGATATTTCTATCTGTGTGCTATTCGTGGAGATTGAAGCAAGCAAGGGGATAGGCCAAAGTGGGGATAAGAAGATCGCAAAGAAATGTAACTATTGAAATAGGCAAAAGAAACCTACTTATTTCATTGGAAACTTCACTGGGAAAATTTTTGTAATTCACACTAGGACAAAGTGCATCGATGAAGAATTCTTTGGTGTCAATAACTGCTACAATGTCGTTACCATAACTATAGTCCTCTTCTTGTCCATGGCAGGAAGCACGAACAACAACATAAGAATGGATAATGGAGACAGAGAAAAATAGCACCCAAATTCGAAACGCGATCTCAAATCTGACGAACCTTCGAAATACCCACCTTCATTTTCGCTCTCCAATCTTCATATTTCAAATTCAAAACGGGAACAGTTTTAAAAGCTAAAATTAAATTCTCGTTTCTACAACGAGGACAAGGGTATTCGACGTTGTTTTTGGATCCAAATACCTCACAATTTCGAGAAATTCAACAATTGCAACCTAGAGTACACTGAATTGTCAAAGTTAAGCCCGTCACAAAGAAAATGTCAACTTACATCCGTGTCGATTAAAGGCAGGGTTGTTCCTGATGGAATATAGTACGTTGTCGGAGCTTCCTATGCAACCAAATAAGCGGTAATGAAGGGGGAAGAAGCAAGATCCTACTCGATCACTCTAGGCACATAGATGTACAAGGAAATGTGTATGTGCAAATGAAACACAGAAATGGCGACCAAAGATCTAGAAAGCAACGAATTACCTGAGATGCTAAGAGGAGCAAAGCCGGTCAACATAGGCAGGAACAAAACCAGAGATCCAAGGAGAGATTAAAGAGCTTCATTTTGGCAGTGCGCACGCGATCTGCCATCCATGGCCATGGTGCAAATCAAAACGAAAAATGCCTAGTAATCAAGAAATCTTGCATAAACTAGAAATCATCAAAATTAACACGGATCCCAGGGAAACAAGAATTACCTAGATCAGAACAAATTCGAAAACGAAATGATACAGAGGCAGCGTCGGGACGGACTTTGCCGGAGCGGCGGTCGGCGAACGGCGGGAGCCGTGAGGGAGGCGACGGCCGGCGACGGGTGGGGATCTCCGTTTTCGCGTCACGACAGTGAGACTGGTGTTGGAGAATTGTGCAGACGAGGAAAGAGATTTTGAGAGGAAAAAAAAAAGTGTATGTGGAATATGAATTTACTAATTCTTTTTTAGTTTTTTGAACTTGCCATTGAATTTTACTCATCAACTTTTTTTAATATTTACCAAGCCTATAACTTATAAGTAGTGATCAAAGTGAGCATAGTTCAAAATTAATTGACATATGCCTTCGATCAAAAAGTTGGGGATTCAAATTTCTTCATTACAAATGTTGTTGTTGAACTTAAAAAAAGAACTTATAAGTAGGATTTATACCCATATTTACTTAGATGCATAAGAAAATTTTAGCTTTATTTCACTCTCTAGAAAATATAAATTTGATTTTCTTAGTTTAGCAATGTGGAGTGAGAATTGAGAATTCGAACATCTGACTTTTTTGGACAAATAATTTATTATTATGGTTGTTATAATTTTAGTAAGAAATGGTTCATTAGTTTTTTTTTTTAGTTCAATAATATATGAGGGTGGAGAGATTTGAACTCCAAACCTCTTGATTGAAGTATGTCTCAATAAATTGAACTATGCTCGAAATAGTTTATTAGTTGAACTATTTTTGAGTTAGAAAAAATAAATTTGATTTGATTAAATAATTAATGGTTTTTTTTTTTTATCAAATTCCTTTAAGGGCAATTATATATATGGCAAAATGACCAAAATAATAACAAATCAGTCCAAACTAAAAATATCTGTAAATATGGCACAATTTTAAATTCAGCTCAAATTAAAGTGTGTGAAAGGTCAAAAATGTTCATCAACATATTTCAATGTCATAAGTCTATCAATTGCTCATTAGATACATCAATGTTATGTTATGCATCTGTTTATACCATGCTTATTAGATACATCAATGTTAGGTATATTAGTGAAAAGATGAACCTAAAATAAACTATATCAGTAGTATATCACTAAATGTCATTGATATACTTCATTTTAAGTATATCTGATATACTAATCAATATGAATTACTAAATTTATATACATAAATAAAGTATATTAGTATATCACTGATATACTTCATTTTACGTATATCCGACATACTGAATATGAATTATTAAATTTATATACCTAGATAAAGTATATCAGTGATATACTATTGATATACTCTATTTAGGTATATTTGACATACTGAAAATGATTTTTTTTTTAGTACAATGAAGGTTGCAGGGATTCGAATCACAGACCTCTTGGTTGTTAACACATTCGATATATCAATTGAGTTATGCTCACTCTGGCTACTGAAAATGAATTACTGATATACTCTTGATATACTTCATATTAGGTATATCTTATACACTGAATATGAATTACTAACATACTTCATATTAGGAATGTCATTTGATTGATATACCTAAATAAAGTATATAAGTAGTATATCACTAATATACTTCATTTTAAGTATATCATTAGTATATCAATAGTGTATCACTGATATACTCGAAAATAAGCAAATGGTTATTTTAGACTTTTCGCAAGTTACGTTTGGGCTGGGCTAAATTTTTTTTTTTGCTATATATGCAAATTGGAAAAATGAATGACACGCCTGCGATTGGACTTTTTTTTTTTTTTTATCACTCTTGCAAATGACCCTTTTTTTAATCAATGATTAATTTGCATGCTCATTTGTGTTATGACTATGAGGTCTATCATCAATTTATATCATATCAATAGGTTAAAAATGGTAAATTTGTAGTATTTAACTTTTGTTTTTTATCAGTGATTGTTTGCATGCTCATTTGTTATGACTATGAAGTCTATCATTCAATTTTTATCATGTCAATAGATTAAAAATTAATGGTAAATTCAAGATATTTAACTTTTGTTTTGTATTAGTGATTGTTTGCATGCTCATTTACTATTAAGTTTATCATTGTTATACCATATCAATAAGTAAAGAAAAAGGGTATATAAGTGATATGCTTATTTTCTATTAGTTTTACTACTGATATACCAAATCAATAGAATTAAAAAGGATATATCGCAATGATATTTGACTTCTTTTTCTTTTGGTGGTTGTTTGCATGTTCATTTAGCATTAAATCTATAATTGAGATACTGTATCAATAGATTGAAAAATGGTGAATTAGTAATAACTAAATATCAATAACAAAAAAGTTAAAAACAAATAATAGTAAATTACGAATAACCATGTATCACTAATATACAATTTTTTTATATCTAAAAATGAAAATATTCTACTAGTGATAGACGTAAAAATTGTCACTAAATAGATGTAAAAATGGTCACTAATAGACTTAAAAATAGTTTATTTGTGATAAACATGTATCACTAGTAGACATAGAAATGATCTATTTACAATAGGCATAAAAATGGTATAAAACTTATACACATTGTATATCAATGTTATACAATGACAAAAATGGAATTATGTAAAAAGTTTAAATAAACACATGAATTTTTTTTTTTTTAAATGGTCATATTTGCAAATTATTATTATTTCTTTTTTACATATTTACAAATATAGCAACCAACTTTGCCACACATTATAGGCTTTCATTCTTTTATGTATTAAAAAGATATTAGTTAATGGAATTCTCCTCGTAATTGTTTAAAATAGTCTAAGATTTTTTTAATGAATAATTATTATTTTTTATTCTTAATACATTGTGATTGACAACTAAATTACGAGTTTAGTCCTAAACTTTAAAGGACTATTTGGTTCACTATTTTGAAGGTGGGGAGTATGAATTAACTTAACCAAACCCACGTTTGGTTGATAATTTTGTAAACTCAAATTTGTCACAATACATCTTATTCTACTCTCTAGTTTGCTATAGTACTTTATCGTTACCACAAAGAGTACCTAATTTTTACTCTTTAGTTTTGCTATAGTACATATTTTGTTTTTAGTCACTCTTTTAAAATGCATTAAATTTTTAATAAAATATATTAGTTAAATAAAAAAAATTAATTAATGGTATTTTTATAATAAAAAATATTATAAATTCCAAAGCATGCTTGTTATATAAACTTATATTTAATACATCCATTTCCTTAAACTCACAATTTTACCATATTTGTTTTCTCGTGAACATGTAAAAATCATGTTGTGATAGACAATTAAAGACATGGTATGTGTAAAATTAATTAATTAAACTATTTTGATTAATATGTCTTGAAGTTAATAACTTTTAAAATAATATTATTTAAAATGTTTTAATTTTATAATCTTATGTATTAGTTAAATAAAGAAAGTTAAATTCAATGGTAATTTTGACGATGTTGAACTAAAAAAGAAAAAGGTAATTTTAACAATAATTACTAAATAAATTTAGTTAGCATAACAATTTATGAATAATTAAATATACAATTGATAACATTTTCTTTATGTTTAATTTTATGTTGGATATATATTTGTATAAAAATAATAATATTATTATTATTTTGTAATACCTTAAAGAAAAAGGTTATTATGTGTGTGTTTACATTATTAAATTTATGCTTTTGAATAAGTTCTTTCGAACATTTAATCTATTATGTGGTTTATTTTATGTTATAGTGCTCGATAATCATATTATTCTTACGGACATGGTCTACATGTCCTTTAGTTTTTGAATAATTGTGTTTCCTTTCAAATGATTTTTTTTTGGGTTAAATTATAAAAAATATTCATGAACTTTGTTTATTATTTTAAAAATACTTCTATTCTTTCAAACGTTGTAATATTACTCTTGACCCTTTATAAACATTTCAAAACTATCATTGGAGTAGAAATCCGTTAGAAATTTGGACGAAAAATCAACATGACAATGACCCTAAAAGGACGTGGTCGTGACTAGGATGTTTGTCTAGATTAAGTCTGAAATAACGGCATTCAGACCAGGTCAACATTTCGTTCAACATTCTAACTGTTTTTTTACTCAAAAGGTAGTTGTGAAACATTTATGAAAGTCCAAGGGTAATATTGCAACTTTTAAAATAATAGGAGTATTTTTTAAACAATGGACAAAGTTTATGGATATTTTTTATAATTTAGACTTTTTTTTTTAACTTCAATAAATGTGAGAAAGAAAATCGAACCTACATTTTTAGAAAATGTAATAAATGTCTTATCCATTGAGCTATATGTTTGAATTGATTCTCACGTCAAAATTTATGTTGAAAATGTTGTTTGTTTTGTTAGGACGATTTAAATTACCTTAAAAGGACCCATTAGTAAAAGATTCTTTCTTTCTATTTTTTTGAAAAAAATCAAGCTTGTGTAGTTTGTTGATAATGTCTTTGTTTGTAACATGGCCTTTTAAATTGGTGATAGTTTTTTTTTATATATAAAAAATAGATTTTAATCTTTACAAAAATTTGACAAAGATTTATAATGTGTTTATATATATATATATATATATATAGAAATTGTCAATAAATAATTTCAATCTTGATTTTTAAAAATGAAAAAACTTAAAATCATGTGTATAACAATTTTGTTTTTGGTTTCTTGTTATTTTAAACTAACCGTATAAAATTACATATACATATGTTTTCTTGTTTAGTTTCACTTATCAAAAATACTTTTGAAATTTAAGCCAAATTTCAAAAACACAAAAAAAAAATAGAATTTGCAAAACTGTGTCTTCTAAAATTTTTAACATTAAATTTGGCTACAATCTTAAAAAACAACTAAAAGTAGATTTAAAGGAAAAAAACTTAGCAAATAAGCATAATCTTTGTAATACGAAAAAAAATATTATAATCAAAGAAGCTCAACAAATGATATCATTATCAAATGGGATTTTTATTTTATTTTATTTTTTTTGCCCAACAAGCATTTTGAGATCTTAATTATATTAGGAAATCAAGAACGTATAGATGAGAATAGAAGAGTGCAAAATAGTTTAAATTAGCTTACATACATGAGCCACAAAATCTATATTTTAAATAGAATTGTATGACATTAAAATAGTTATGAATCACTAATAAAGGGTCTAAATTGATTCTCTTATCAAAAGTTTAGATTTTTAATTAGTACAATTATTAATTATTAATTTAATTAGTTCAACCTACAATATTTAGGGGTATAAATTAATTTTTTTTCTTAAAATTATTAATAAATAAAATGATGATACCAAATATATAAAATATGACATTTTAATGTAAAAATTTACTAGAAGTGGTCATTGCATATATAATGTAAACTTTCAGTTACTCTAGTTTGATATGTGATTAAAAAGCAACTTTTATTATCATCTTCTATATATATCTAATAGTTATAAAAGTGACAATCACGTTATTAGAAGTTGTTATGAGTCGAAATTTGACCGATTACAAGGCCCAATAATTAGGAAACGCGTGGCTAGACTTAAGCTCGAGGCATACCGACATGGGGTTGGGCAATGTTGAAACGTCGCCCCTGACCCCACCTAAGCTCTATCGAATCGACCTATCATCATCTAGACAACACCATCAAAAAACTTGTCAACTCGTAGGGCACAGACTGACAAGTATGACAGAGGTATTGATAAGCCGTGAAATTAAGGCTTATTTAAATCCTCAATTGCTCGAAAAAACTCTTGTTTGTCCTAATATTAATTGAAAATGGTGGAAAATTGTTGAAAGAAGGAAATAATGAAATGTGATAGCAATTGAAAAAGATTTCTAAGTATTATGGTTCTTTTGCAGGAATTGCCAAACTAAATTGCCAGACCATTGCCAAACCAGCGAATTGGCAATCCTGGAGCAGGGAATGTGACATTGCTAAATCAGATTGCCAATCTGGTTTGGCAATTTGATTGGCAATCTGTGTCTGGGCAGAAAATTCTGGGCGCGAACGAAGCGAAAATTCCGCACGAATCAAGGGAATTGGAGCATGATTTTTGGGCAATCTTCAACCCTAATGAATGCCTACAAATGAGGAAGAAGAAGAGGAGCCATTAATCGGATTTTGAGGGCGATTTGAAGGACCAATTTTCGTGGGTTTTTGGGTTTTAAAAAAGGAAAGAATTCTGCATTAAACCCATTTCGAGATTCTTCAATTACAGCCCGATTTGGAGGAAATTAAGCACGATTTTTGGGCATTCTTCAACCCTAATGAAGGCCTATAAATAGGGAAGAAGAGGAGGAGCAATGGAGGGGAATTTCGGAGGCGAATTTAGAAGCAAACGTCATGGGTTTTGTAGTTTTTCGTAGCCTCTGTTTTTCATCTTTTTTCTGCTGTCTTTGGTTAATTTAATTCAATTCTCATCTCGATTTCTTTTAGTTGTATTACAGGAGTTAGCTTGCATTTTTTCCAATCTCATTTGATGTAATTTTGAGTTTAATTTCAAGTCAAGTTCATGGGTTTTTCTTAAATCTTTCATGCTCTGTTTTTCTTTTCCTTCGTTTCAGCTTCTGTAAGAAAATTTTCCACTTATGTTTGTACAAGTCAAGGCAAAAGGGAGGAGATAAGGAAATTTACTTAGCTACCCTTTCCATCTTGGCTTAATTTCAATTATTAGCCTTGCTTGAATACATAGGAATAGCCAACTTTTATTTTAGTATTTCATTTAGTTGATTTCCACCATTTTACCATGAATTTTATCTTTAAAATTAGTTTTAGGATTTTTATATTTAAGTTGAGCTAAAACTTCTTAGGGGGTTCAAGGATGTGAATTCCCTAAGAAGTAATTGTAGCCAAAATTTCAATGAAAACCAAGCCTACATCTCAATTGTTTGCTTGTGTTGATTTAATTTCCGTAGAGATCCTAGATTGATCAACTAGGGTTCAACTCAAGCTTAGATCTAATACCGACAGGGTTAGTGATAAGCGGATTTCACACAAGTAATGGAGTAAAAGAGCTTAGACATAAGCCATTCCTTACCCTAGACATAGGGATTAAGGACTCCAATACCCATAAAATTGTGAGCCAAAAATCATCTATGATGGAGGGACTATAGACATATAGAGCCCCCACTTAGCCTCCTAAAAAACCCAATTTGAGGTAATAGGAGATGCAATTTTGGTTTACAATTGAGTGTGGAGTAGGTTGGAATTGCAATTTTGGTTTGCAATTACGACTTAGGGCAATGACATTCTTGAGCCCCATCCTCTATCATTTCATTCTTAAGTTCATTCAAATTGCCATTTCATATTGCCAATTTAGATTAGCAATTTAATTCTGAAATTTTAGTCTTTTCGCACATTGCCATTCCGGATTAGCAATTGGATTAGCAATTTCTGTTATTTCCAACATTGCCATTCTGGATTAGCAATTGAATTAGCAATTTCGATTTTCCACCAACAACTTGATTTTTGCATTTTTACTTTTCAAACTTGCAATTTGCCTTACACTTTTGCAAAATAAAATCTTTGTTACTCCGTTCCCTGTGGGATTCGATACTTGGTACTCAGATACCATTTTATATTACTTCGATCGTGTGCGCTTGCGTGAACACCGATCAGGTATTATGATGCATAATCCTTTATAAAAGGAGGAAAGCACTTGGTATGCAATCCAAACTTTGCTCGCCCTTACTAAAGTTCAAAACTCCAAAATAACTTAAGCTTCGAAGTGTACGGGCCGAGCACTACATCAGTGCAAGATTCTATTTGAAAGTTACAGAGTGCTGATTGGATTCACGTTGGACACCACATCACATGATGCCTCGTTAGAAATCTTGCAAATAATAATAACAACCGTATTTTAAAAAAGGAAAATCGATATAACCTAATTATAAGCTAAATTATACCCAAATAATTAAGTACTATATCTCAATATAGGTTGATGGTAAAGACATCAAAAATGAAAAAAGGACAATAACTTATTATTATTTTCTCACTTATTTTAATAATATAAAAGTCAACAAGCATGACTTTAATTTAACATTGTTTAAGTTTTCTTGAACTAATTGATATTGTTGATGCCGGGATTTGGATTGTCGAATCAACGGTAAATTTGTATTACTTGGAGTTGAAAATGCCTGCAAAATAGAGAACTAACATCGGTGTGGTGCTAAGCCACTTAAACTCCGATGCTCAAGTTCGAAATCAGGGTTTTTACTTACAAAATTTAGACTGTATGTAACGACCCCAAAATTTAGCCTATTCTAGGGAACGCTACTAACTTACAACCGGTAAGCCCCGAAATTTCGGCAGCATAACGGCATAACTATGAGTTACCCAAAAATTTCCTAGCACCTGTTAAACAAGAATTTGCACTCCTATAACCAGATAACCAGAAAACCATTCCAAACTCCAAGTCAGATAATTACCACAAGTTTAGGGTCACTTGACAACTCAAATTTAGAATTGATAAAACTTTCTCAGTCTTCTTTCAAACAAGACAAATACGTTTAATCAAAAGACAACAAGGCACTCTAGCGAACTTTTTACAGGTCTCGACGCAAAATAAATTATAAAGTAAGCATCACAACCTATAGTTCTAGCTATCTAATAAGTTTAATAGTCCATTTTAAAGCGGAAAAGAACAACAATACTGACGCCTAAATTTCAAGACAATTATAACTATAGTTCGATTGCACTAACGCAACGAGTCGACTACATTAAAGATAAATGTTCCACTATGGCCTTTCTCCTCTCATGCCTCCTCTTCAGCATCACCAGGGTTGTAACATACGTCGTCACCTGCAAAACCTGGTAGTGAGTCAGTACATAACACGTACTGGTAAGTAGCTCACACCTGAAGGGCCACAATCAACATACAAAAGAAGACAACAAGCTCGCAAGTATCATGCTTTCCAAAATAAGAAACACATAAAGCTCTCACAACAGCACATACAACATGCTTAAGTCACTGAGTTATACTCACAAATGTACCCTATTAATCTCATGCATATGGTTTCACCACCCAAGCTCATCATACTCTTTCAAACGTCACCGAGTCACTTAAATCACTCATGTTTAACCGTCACAAGCTACCTGAGACTAATCCTTTCGAGACCCGCCGACCCCTGACCATTTTTACTCAGGGCCTCAACGACCCTCTACGGTGCTCAGCGTTCGACCCTTGACCATTTTCACCCAAGGCCTCGAACTGTGCATCGCTCCCTTGACCATTTTACCCAAGGCAAACGATGACTTAGCCACATCGACCCCTGACCATTTTTACCCAAGGCCTCGATGTATAACAATGTATTGATCCTTGACCATTTTTACCCAAGGCATTCTAGTGTTCATCCATTTTCTTTTAGCCCACCTAAGGTTCACTAACCTTACTCATTCTTGCTAGAATGTATGAATCCTATGCATCATGCTTTTAGTTCTTGATTATGGCAAAACTAAGCAACAACCATAACATGCTTTCACAACTAACGCTAATAATTCGCTATGCTTCGCTAGATTGTTCAAACACAACAAGGCAATATGCTAAGCACGGAGAAAACAATTCATCATGTCATACTCAACACATTTAGAATCACAAAACAATTCATTGCAATAAAGTATACATAAGCAAGCATTTAGAACACACACAACATGCTAACAAGCAACAACCAAACCCAACCGGTAGAATTCTACTTACAAAATGTATTAAAGCGCCCTTAAAGTAAGTCGATAAGGTTCCCAAAAACGGCTTTAAACTTAGTTTGTATAGTCCGAAACTAATTCCAATCCTAAACAAGGAACGAGACTAAGTTAAGGCATTTAAAAAGGTTGCGAAAAGGTCTAAACTAATTATTTTCACCAAAACTCACCGATACGAACTTGATCCCTTATTGGAAGGTTATTCGAACGAGTTCGAATTGGCTAGGAACTATAAACAAAAGTCTCAAAGGTTAGCAACTGAACTAAGGTACTTTAAATGATTTTGAAAGGATCTAAAGCGTGTCAAAACTTACCAAACAGTGCCGAACTGACTAGAACTCTGCTGTCAATCCCGTTTTTGACAGTAAACTGCTTCAAATGTGGGTTGTTTTGAGTCCAAACAAGATAAAACTACAAATCAAAGGTACTTAGGGTATGGGTAATCCAAAACTAAAGTCAATTAAGCATGGGTGAGAGACAAACCTCGACAAGCAAGAAGGAATTCGAATGAGTCTGCTGTCAATCCCGTTTTTGACAGTAAACTGCTACAAATGTGAGTTGTTTTGAGTCCAAACAAGATAAAACTACAAATCAAAGGTACTTAGGGTATGGGTAATCCAAAACTAAAGTCAATTAAGCATGGGTGAGAGACAAACCTCGACAAGCAAGAAGGAATTCGAATGAGTCTGCTGTCAATCCCGTTTTTGACAGTAAACTGCTACAAATGTGAGTTGTTTTGAGTCCAAACAAGATAAAACTACAAATTAAAGGTACTTAGGGTATGGGTAACGTAAATCTAAAGATGATTAGGCATGGGTATGCGACAAACCTTGTCAAATTGAAGAGAAAACGCACGGAACAACTCGAATTCGCCAGAAAACGCTCCAAACTGCAGTAAATCCGCGAACGCAACGGGATACTTGCCGGAACGAAGAAGAAGAGTGAGATGGATGGTGGGTTGCTGATGCGAGATTGAAGAAGAAGGAGATAGGTGTGAGGGGCTGCCTGTGCGAAGATGGAAAAGAAGAAGATGAATGGAGATGGTGTTTAATCGTGAAGAAGGGGGAGGAAGGAGAAAATTGGGGATTAGGGCTATCTTTCCACCAACTAAAAATATTCCTTCTTTTAATCTTAAACAAAAAGCTCATTATTTAAAACAAAGGAAAGATTTAGGGCTATTTAAAAGTCTATCTTCCAAACAAAAATCTAGATTCCTATGAGATTTAGGACTAATTCTTTGGGTAAAAGCGACTTTCCAAAATTAAGAGATTTGATCTAGATCGAAAATCTTTCGCTAAGGTTATAAAAACTTAATTACTTAAATTTACCCACTAAACTCCGATACTCCTCGAGTCGATTTTAAAAGAAAAAATTAAACGTTCACCCCAAACATATACATAAAATGGAAATTAATTGTGCCTGAAGTTGCAGGGCGTTACACTGTAAAAGCTAAGTAATGATTGCATACCTTTCAACGTCGTAGCCCTTCGCATTTTATATATATATAATCGTAACGGTCAATCCTGTATCATCACGATCTCCGATAATTTAGCTCGATTGTTGGATCATTTTTATTGCTTTGACCGTTACTTCTGAAACTGGTTTAATTCAAATCTAATGAATCATTGAATGCACTCCCGAAAGGTTTTTCCACTCAAAGCCTCTTGCTTGCCCGTTCGAGATAAAGCAAAGTCGGACATGCCGCCCCCCTTGACGGGTTTGCCTTTTGGCCTTTTGGTCGACTCATCGTGGTTCAAAACTAATAGACCGCTTAGTTGACCCCTCGAGGGGTCGGCCAAGGCCAGTCTGGGCAGACCCCTCAAGGGGTCAGCCAAATGACCGAACCCGGGGTTGACGAATGCTGGTCTTGGCCAACCCCTCCTCTTGGCCGACCCCTCAGTCGATCTAGGCCGACCCCTCAAGGGTTCGGCCAAATAGCCTTTTTTCGATCCCTTTATGAGATTGACCCTTCTCTTTCGAAAAATATCAGGCTCTATTTCTTTATTCGAAGTTATCGACTAATTAGGTAGCTAATTTTTTTGCCCATAACAGATATAAAAACGAAATCAATTGTAATATCCTTAAAACCAATTAGGTTTGAAATTTGTATGCACTTTATTAATTATAAATTTACAACAACATAGTATTTTCGATATTTTTAATTTATTTAACGCACGTTATCAATTTCTTTAAAAAAAAAAAAACTGAATATATTTCACTAATTACCTTATAGGGAGTAAATTATAAGTTTAGTTCATTTATTTTTAAGATTGTATTGATTAAAATATCAACACTGACAAATATTTCTAAGTTGACTGTAAGAATTAAGGTATAAAATTTATTTTAATTGATAATAAGTATTGTAAACGTTTTAAATTAGTTATAACTTTTTATCGGATTGTATATATATGTCTATGCCAATCCGAGCATTTTTTAGCTCAATAACGTCATTTGAGATGGAGAGATTTGAATCGAACCTCTGACCTCTTAGTTGAGGATATATACCTAAACCAATTAAGTTATGTTGAAGTTGACTTTCATCACATTCTTACAATACATCAATAATATCAATTGATCTTTAAAATTGAAAATAAGTAACATATATGCAAATTAAGTTTTTTTTTAATATAAGACATATGTACACAAAGTTAGTCAGCTCACCGCTTGGCCAGATTACTGGTTTTTACTACAGATTCAACGTTTCTCTCCCAGAGTATCTCTCCAAATCTGGGAGATTTTGGTGTTTCTTGGAATTTTTGGGACTCTGTTTGCCCTCTTTGGTTGTCCTCTGTGTTGACAGAGGAGGGGGGCTGTTTTCACGTTATGTTTGCTTAATGAAGTTCACTGTTTCAAAAAAAAAAAAAAAAAAAATGTACACAAAGTTAGTTGGAGCTAGATAACTATAAATGTGTAATTTGTAAATTCACAAATAATGTTTGAAATCATATTTAAAATACTATTCATGAAGTTTTATCAAACCATAAGGACAAAATTCTAACTTTTAAAATCATAGGGACTCAATTTTAACTTTCTCCAAACCATAGGGACTAAATTTATAATTTAACCTTTAAAATATATAGACATAATTTATAATATAGACAAACTACAAGGTGCAATTTGTAATTGTCCCTATATGTACATTAATATTAGCTCCACATATGTACAAAGAAAATAGGAAACCTTGGGGTGAACATAGCTACCTATTTTTAGCTATAAATTAAACCCTTTGCATCAAATAATTGGTTTATAGAAAATTAAAAATTCAAACTATGACTCATCTAGTGGATAATAACAGCACTTATCTTGTCATCATCATATGTGAATGTTATTGTTAAAAGCTTTACCATATAGAATTATATTTTAAAATGAAATAAAGACAATAACTAATATAGGGTTTTACTGGATAACAATTTCTTTCTTTTAAAAACAATTATACTTGTTTAACCTACTTTTTTTTTTCCCCATTTTTTCCACTTTCTAAATAACAGTTTTGTATTTTAAACTAAACAAAAACATATAGTTTTCTTTGTTTTTAAAAAAAAGGACTAAAATGTTACAATATTTCAAAAGTTTAAATTACAAAACAAAGAAATTAAAATGTAATTAATTAAATACACGGTTAAATTACAAATTTGGTCTGATTTGAACTTGATTAATTTCAAATCGGTCCTTGTCAAGAATGAAACTAAAATTTTTTATATGGAGGAGCAAAATTTTACCTTCTAACCTTTTTTGTATATAAAATCTTTCAATTTTAAAAATTTAGAAGAGACAAATTAAAGAAAAATCTTTAAAATTTATAGCTAGTGCAATTTTTTTTTTAAACAACTTAACACAAGTTAAGACTAAAAGGAAGGGGGAGGCAATTCTTTACTTTGCCCCTAGTAATCCCTATAGTTTTAAAAGTCTCAATTGGGTCTCTATAAATTTAGTCACAAATTTGTTATCATTACAAGTCATATCATTTTGTTTAGTTAACAACATGTGGGAGTGAAGATTCAAACCTCTAACATTTTGGTCGATGATATAATGTTTTAACCAGTTGAGCTATATACTTAGATTAACAACTCATTACTATATCAAATATGTGTGGCACACTTTTTAATTAATCACATGAAGCCAATCTCTCTCTCTCTCTCTCTTTTTTCATCCCAACTGTATTAACGTTAAATTAAGTATAACAAAAAACAGAATAAATTTTCAGGTAGGTAAAAAAAACAAAAGATTTGTCATAACCAACCAAACCATTAAGAATCAAATTAAAATTACACTGAACTAAATAAATTCATAAATTGTTAGAAAAACCAAAAACCAAAAACACAGGTCTAAACTAAAGTCCACATAATTCATCCAAAATAACCATTTAAACCCTTCCCATTTATCCCTTCTTCCCTCCACACTCCAAAAACCCTCAAATCAAACGACAAGAATTTTAATTTCATCAAACCTCTTTTTTTTTTTTCCTTTTTTTTTAAATCATCAAACTCATCTTAAAGTTTAAAATCCAAAAATTAACACTCCATTTGATAACCATTTAATTTTTTATTTTAAAAAATTAAGCCTATAAATACTACTGTCACCAATGAATTTCCTTAATTTGTTGTCTACTTTTTACGTATATATGTTTTCAAAAATCTTGCAAGGTTTTAAAAACTAAAAAAAGTAGTTTTCAAAAACTTTTTCTTTTTTATTTTTGGAATTTGGTTAATAATTCAAAATTTTTCTTAAGAAATATGAAACTCATTATTAAGAAATGATGAGAAAATAAACACAACTTTTAAAAACCAAAAACTAAAAACTAAAAACTAATGCCCCGTTTGATAACCATGATTTTTGGTTTTTGAAAATTACGCCTATAAATATTACTTCCATCTATGAATTTTCATATTTTCTTATCTACTTTTACATATATTTTCAAAAATCAAGTCAAGTTTTAAAAACTAAAAAAATTAGGGCCTGTTTGGTAGGCAATCTGAATTATGTTTTATGTTTTCAGATTCACTGAGTTCAGTGAATATGCGTTTGGCAGATGTGTTTTCGAAAATTGTTTTCGGATTTTGTGATCCAAATAGTAGAAATTCTGAAAACAACATTTTTATGTTTTCATTGTATTTAGATTTTGAATTTGAAAATTTAAAATGTAGAATTACATTAGAAAAGACCAAAACTTTAATAAATATAGTATTTCATGTTATAAACTCAATTTATTTTTGTTAAATTAAAAAATATATAATATAATATATTATAAATTATATGATATTAATTATACAAAATTTATAACAAAAATCATGTTCATAAATTAATTAATAATGGATTATATTCAATTTAATATTTAGTTTTGCAACCACAACTAGTTAATGGTCTATAAATATATTATAGAACACATTTTGAACAATTGTTTAAATTGGAATCCAATTTCTAAATCTGCTACCAAACACATATCTGAAAACATGAAATACAACTCTGTTTTCATTGAATCCATTGTTTTCAAAATTTTGTTAGTTTTTAAAAACTTGTTTTTGTTTTTGAAATTTGGCTAAAAACTCAAATATTTTCTTAAAAAAGATGGATACTATGATAGATTGATGAAAATCAGAATAGAAGAATTATGAAAAAACAAATACAATTTTCAAAAATCAAAAACAAGAAATCAAATAATTAAGAAATGGGACTAAAATACTCCATTTAAAAAAAAAAAAAAGTCAAAGACTCAAAACCTTCATTTTTTCCTCCATATATAGCTTTTTGCCTCCTCCCTTTTTATTAAAAAAAAACCAACACACAAACCCAAAAAACAAAACCCATTCTTCTCTAAATGGAAGCAGCTCCAGTGGCAGAAACCCATCATCTATGGAGACAAATCCTCAACTACTCCAACACCTTCAAAACGACACCGTCGTGGGAAGAGAAGGCCTTTGCCGAGGACACCGCCGCCGCCGTCTGGCCGCCGAGATCCTACTCCTGCAACTTCTGTATGAGACAATTCCGGTCAGCTCAGGCCCTCGGCGGCCACATGAACGTCCATCGAAGAGACCGTGCTCGGCTCCAAAACAATCCCAACCGTCCATTTTTCATCAAACCAACTCCCACCCTTGATCTTCAAACTCCCCATTTTTCTCCCAAAAACAACAGATCAGATTCTGGGTTCTGTGTCAAAAGAGCCAAAGTTTGTGTTTCTGAAGAGCAGCTTGACCTTGAGCTCAAGCTATAGGCTAGCTAGCCAAAAGTTTGGATTTTTTTTTAATTATTCTTCTTATGATTCTTCATTTTTCCATTTCTATCTGGAAAATGAGAAGGAATAGAGAGAAAAAAGAGAAAGAAATTAGACCATGAGTTTGGATACTATTGGTTTAATTTGTTTCTTTTTTCTTGTAGTAGTTGTTGTTGTTAATTTTCTTCCCTTGTCTCTTTTTTTCTGAATGGAAATTGAAAAACTTATCTATGGAAAAGGCTGTGAGTTGAGTTTCCATTGTATGTGCTTTTTCTTGTTGTACCACTTCTGATTCTCTGTCTTTTATTCTTCATTCATTCATATCTGTGAAGAATTTTCCTTTTCTTTTTCAAAATATTACCTCATGAATACGAGACAAAAGAGATACTTCAAATTGACTTATATACGAAGATTTTTTTTTAGAGATTTGAACTTCCAACTTTGAGGAAAGTAAATGTCTTAATTAACTATTGAGTTATACTTACGTTTTTTTTTTCAACAACATAGGATGTGGGAGATTCAAATAACCTTTGACCTTCTGATAGAAAGTATATGTCTTAATTAGTTTAAATATGTTCAGGTTGGTGAGTTATGTTTGACGTATACAAATAATATTAATAATTGACATTTTAACAAAGATAAATATATATTACGTGCAAAAGATATAAAGATTGTGACATGGGGTTGGAAAGATTTAGTTTTGATTATATAAGTAAGAAAGAAAGATTATGTTATAATATATATTTATTTTATGGAGAATCAATGGATTAGACATCTAAACAAGTTTCCCCAATTGTTACAATATAATTATTGTGTGTTTATTTTTGAGGTCATTTCTAGTCTAAAAGGATAGACAAGTAATTATATTTTTTTGGAGGGTCAAATTTTTAATACTTTACAATTGGGTTTATTTTTATTATTTAATGTTTAATTGTTTGGATCTTTTCAATTAATCATTTGTTTGAAATTGATTCTTTCGTATCATATTATTGGGTAGTGTCCAAACTTTTGTATGCTTAAACAAACAATTTGTTCACACCAGTGATATGAAGTTTATTGACAAAAGCAAACTCATCAACTATTAATTAATAGAACAAGTTAAGTTTTAATGGGTTTCTTTTCAATAAATAAATAAATATATATTGTTTTTAGAATAAAAATTCAATAAAAACATATTGAGTTTGATTTTTTTATTTTTTATTTATGGATGACTTCATCATTTCTAGAACAGACGAAAGTTTATTTAATTCATTTTTTAAATTCCAAGAGTGCATGAGAATAATAACTCCAAAGTGTACAATAATATGTAACACGAACTTTTAGTCACTAATTTTAAAAATGTTTCAGATAAAATTGTTAAATAGAGACTTTATTTTTAGTTTTAGTCGTTTAATTGAATAACTTTTAAGTTCTTAGCCTAGTTTTAAAGACAAAAGTAGGGTTTTTTTAAAACTAATTTCTCTAGCCAACTGTTAAAAAAATAGACTACAAAAATAAAGAAATTACAAGTCAACTTAATATTTAAAAACTAAAGGCCATTATTAAACAAGAAAAATTACACTTAACCCTAATTGAAACCCTACCAAAAGTAAAAACACTTATACCTAATCACTTTAAGTTCTCATTCATCTCAACACAGGTTAAAAAAAAAACGATCTCATGCATATTTTAACTGGATTTCATAATGTTTAAAAGCAAAAAAAAGTTTACCACACTTAACTTCTCATTCAACTCAATACAGGTCAAAGACGATCTCATATAATTTTAGCTAGATTTTGTGACGTTTAAGAGAAAAACAAGTTTACTACTTAAGTTCTCGTCCAACTCAATGCAGGTCAAAGACGATCTCATATTTTAGCTGGATTTTGTGACATTTAAGAGAAAAACAAGTTTCCACTTAAGTTTTCGTTCAATTCTCAATGCAGGGAAGACGATCTCATAGATTAGCTAGATTTTGTAACGTTTAAGACAAAAACAAGTTTGCCCACTTAAGTATTCTCGTTCAACTCAACGGTAGGTCAAAGACGATCCCATATATTCTAGCTAGATTTCGTAAGAAAAACTTGTGTATAAAAATGGGATAAATGCATGTGTGTGAGAGAGTAAAAAAGTGAAAATGAACTTAAAGTAGGCAGCAAATTCAAAGTCTGATCCTTGTCATGTATACTAAAACAGCAAACACCTTTGAAACTATTGAGATTTTTGCAGTGAGAAGAGAAATGGAAGCCGAAGCTTTTCTGGTGTGAGATTTGAGAAGTCTTCTTTTCTGTGTTTCTTTGCATAGTAAGTACCAGTGGATTTAACATAGAGATCAGAATAAGTTTTAATAATCCCAATAACCAATACCACAAAAGAGAGATAAAAAAAGAAAGAAAGTGATTGTAACGTCTGATATTAAAAGGTCACAGTCAGCTACATTAACATCCCCCAGATGACTGATAGTAAGGAACATACATCACCAACTTGAAATACCCTTTTAACTGTTTTATTACCTTACCATCTTCTCTTTTTCTTTTTCTTTTTTCCCTCTCTTCTTTTTTTCCATTCCCCATAAATTCCCTTTTTCCAAATCTTAATCCAAATCCTTCTTTTTCTCTCTCTGTATGTCTTATCAAAATAAGTAAAACTATATCCTATTCATCATATATATTATAATATTATAATGTATATGTTAGACTACAAATTTAGTCGAGTCTAATAGGTTGTTAAAGTATTGATATAATTTAATTTGCCATGGCCATAACTCATCAGTTTAAACTTTTGGGTTGATTGGTGATTTAACATGATATCAGAGAACAAGAGGTCTTGAATTCGAACTCCTATAATGTCATTTACTCCTCATTTAATATTGATTTCAAGTGTATAATAAATTCTTGAACTTTCAAACTTTGTGTTAATAGATCTTTGAACATTTAATTTTGTGTCCAATAGGTATTATTCAAAATTTTCTGAAATTAACTGCATAGATATAAAATTGAACTTTGTGTCTAATACGACATTTAACTTTCAATTTTGTGTCCAATAGATTTGTGAATTTCTTAAAATGTCGAATATGTCAATGACTTATTAAACACAAAATTGAAAGTTTAAAGACTTAATTAGACACAAAACCAAAATTTTAGGGACTAATCAAATACACTGTAGAAAGTTCATGGACCTATTAGACACAAAATTAAAAGCTCGTAACCCAATAAAAAACTTTTTAAAATTCAGAGACTTATTAGATATAAATTATAAAGTTTAAAAATCTATTAGATACAAATTTTAAAGTTCATGAATTTATTAGAAACTTTTTAGAGTTCGGAGACTTAATTAGAAATTTAAGCTAATATATATCACAAGTGTTTGGTGGATCCATAGAAATTATAAAAACAATAATGTTGATGATTATAGGTATATTAGTTTACGCAAAAAGAGAAACACAAAAGTCTTATCTCTCCATCAGTGCCACTATTTACGCGTCCTTTTTGTATATTTCTTGCTTTAAGATACTGTATGTGTGTTCTACGTCTTTCTAATAAAACAATGTTGATAGATATATATACAAACAAACCTATGATTTTCAAATTCTATAGCTAGGTAGACATATGCATGTAACTTTAGATTTCAACCCCTTTTTTCTTTATGTGGTTAATCATTAATGTTTTTGTTGGATATCAGTGTCTTGTGTTGAAGAACTATGAATTTCAAATTAATCCTATAGCTAGGTAGGCATATGCATATATGTAACATTAGTTTTCAACCCTTTTCTTGATGTTGTTAATCATTAATGTTTTCTTTTTTATATATCGATGTTTTGTGTTTGAGGAATAGATTTCACTTTCTAAACTTAAGAGTGTTTAAACATTTTGATTTGGTTGATTTTACTTCTATGTGCCTTGGGAAAGTTTTGTTTGTTGGACACAATTGTCTAATAGACATGGGGTTAATGTCTTTTTGGTTTCGACCAAATACTATTCTTACCTCTTTTACATACAAAAACTATCACTTAACCCTATCTCCTTTATTAGCATATGTCACAAAGATTGAATTTTACCAAATGTACTGCTTCTCTGCTCTAGCCTTTTGTTATAAACCAATGGTTAGAGTCGACCTAATTCAAGTGACAATTGACATTGTTCTTTTCTTTTGTCCCTTAATATTGCTTAACATAGTATTAGAGTAAGAGATTTTGAGTTCAAGTCGGCCTAGCTAGCAATTTTATTTCCTCCCTCCTATCAAGAATCCCTATAAAATATTAAATACATCCTAACATGCCCGATTAAACTTCTGGGTCCAACAACAATTTAATAAAACGTCAAGTTCAACTTGTTGAAATATCATTGCGGGTGCTTTCTCCTCATTCTACAAATTCCCTACTCGAACCTTAAGAGGAGAAATCTTAATGCACATACACAAAAACTTAGTCTCTAAGCTAATAAAAACTATGAGATGATAGATATTAGAATATATATTGACTTTGATATATATTTTACTAAAAGGGGATTTTACTAAAAGGGGCTAAAGGGCATGGCTTTAAAGATAAAAAACATAGGCAGGTAGCTTTAGATTACACAGCCATGGCAAAAACAAAGCAGTGTCTTTCATTCCATTGACTTGTTCTCCATAAGGAAAATTGACGAAACATCACTTTTGAGTTAAATGAGTTTCTTACAGTGCAGAGGGCATTACTGTATATAGAGGGAATTTTATGCAACTCAAGACATGGCCGTTTGCCATTAATGGCCACAAAAGTACTCAAGTTATTTTGTTATAAGAATGGGAGAGAATTTAGAGAAAGAGGGCTCAGAATTGCCTGTTGTGTGTAAGAGATAATTTAATTATATATATGTATATTTCAAAGAGAAGAGAAATCTCTCAGAGATTGCACATGGGGCTGGCCTTGATTGATATGGCTATATGCCTATTTTGCCTGTTGCCTATTGCGCCATATTTATGGATCTGTTTTGCTTGGAAGGTTCACTGGGGAATTTCGTCGAACAGGTTGTGGGGAATAAATGCTCGCCACCTTTTTTGTTTTCTTTTTTCTCATTCTCATTTCTGGGGTTTTCTGTTTTTGGGTTCTAAAGCTTTTATTGTGTTTTCTTTTGTTTTGGGATTTGTAAAGGCTTTTGCTTTTTTTTCTATTCCATGTTGGTTTCTCACGTGAACTTACCTTTTCTTTTTCTTTCTTTGTTTATTTTTTCCTTCTCTTTCTATGGCTACATGGGTGCGTTTTGGTGTTGGCTGACTTGATATTACTTTTAGGATAACAACGTGTATTTTTTTAAAGGTAAAATTCTATGGTAGCTAAGACTTCGATTCATAACAATTTGAGTTTTGGTTTTTAGTTTTTGCAAATTAAACCTATAAATACTACTTTTACCTATAGATTTCTTTGTTTTGTTATCTATTTTTTACATATATTTTAAAAATTAAGTCAAGTTTTAAAAACTAAAAAAGTAGTTTTTAAAACATTGTGTTTGTTTTTGAAATTTCACTAATAACTCAAATATTTTCTTGAGAAAAGATGAAATCATTGTAGGGAAGGGAAGATGGAAACCATTGTAGAGAACTTGTGAGAAAACATACACAATTTTAAAAAATCAAATGTTTATCAAACAGACTCTAAACTTTCAAGTCTATGTGTTTAATAGTCGTCCCTAAACTTTAATGTTGGTTTAAATCTTATTTTGGTTCGTGTACTTTTAAGTCTGTTCTATTTTGGTTCTTGAATGTTTGAATTTGATCCATTTTGATTTCTAAAACTTGCAAAATGTCTATTTTAGTTTCAGCTTTTAAAAAGTAATCATTTTGGTCCTTACATATATTACTTTTCCATCTAATATATCCACTTGTCCAATGCTCATCTATAAAACCTATATGTGGCTTGAAGATACTCATATTAACCACTAGTATATACATGCTTAAACCTACATCATTAATTTGTTAAATTTAAAACAAAGGCAAGCTCCAAAATAGTTATTTTTTTGAAAGTTTAGGGACTAAAATATAGATATTTTAAAATTTCAAGGACCAAAATGAAATCAACATGAAAGTTCATGGATAAAAATAAAACGAACTTAATAAATTTTGGGACTAAAATAGGATTTGAACCTCAAAATTTCTAATTTGTAACTAAACTTTCAATTTTCATGTTTAAGATGCTCCTGAATTTTAAAAGTATCTAATAGGTTTCCATACTTTAAAAATGTATAATATAAGTCTTTGAACTTTCAATTTTGTATCTAATAAATCATTAACATTCAACATTAATCTTTAATATTAAATAATCTATTAGACATAAAATTGAATTTTTATGTTTTATGTCTAATAAAACCTTAGACTTTCAAGAACCTATTAGACACAAAATTAAAAATTTCGAAATTTATTGAATACTTGTTAAAGTTAAGGAACCTATTAGACACAAAATTAAAAATTTAAAGATTTATTGAATATTTTTTAAAGTTTAGAGACTTATTAAACACATGTCTAAAAGTTCACTACTAAACTTTTATAATTTAATAACTTTTAAAAAAATATAGAGTTACATAATTCATAAAAAATTTGATAAGTGTTGTTTATAAGAAAAAAGAGTATGTTGCATATGTGCACCTTTATTTTGTCTTGTTTTACCTTCTTTTGTTTTTATCATTTGCCTAATATGTTGAGCAAAGTCAGCCAACATTTATCTATAGATTAGTTCATGTCATAATGTCACATATAATTACAATTCAAAGTTTAAAAGATATAATTTAAAGTTCTAATGACTGAGTGCTAATGCATATAACAATCTGCTAATACATATATGATAATCCAACTTCACTGACTAAATTTATATTAGCCTTGAAATGACTAAGGAATTTGACTTTTGATGGACATCTTGTTTCTTAAAGAAAGAAAGAAAGAAATTAGTTCACAAGTGCACTCATGGGTTAATAGATTTGGCTCTTTCTTATTTGAACAAAAGGCTAGCCTATTTTTTTAATTACTCTCATTTCACTCCATTTTATAAATAAGTTATAAACTATTGTATTATATGTTTTTTTTTCCTAATTAATTAATTTTTTTTAAAAAAAAAACCTTAAAGAAGTAGGGCTGTCAATGTGGTGGGGCATGGGGCAAAGTTGGAGGTGAGAGGAAGAGGAAGAGTTCACATATAATTAGGTCAAATTAAAATTTTAATCCTTAAACTTTGAGATTTGTATCTAGGAACTTCAAAAATTATTTGATAGATCTTTAAACTTTCAATTTTGTATCCAATAGGTCATTAAATTTTCAATTTGTGTCTAATAGATCATTAACCTATTCGACATTTTTTAATATTCATGAATCTATTAGACACAAAATTGAAAGTTTAGAATATTTTAATTAGGCATAAAATTAAATTTTATATATGATAGATGAGTTAATTTCTCTAAATTTTGAATATGTCATGACTTATTGGACACAAAATTGAAAGTTTAAGGATATATTAGATATCTTTAAAGTTTAAAGATCTATTATACACAAAATTAAAAATTTATAGATCTATTAGATATTTTTTAAAGTTTAAGGACCAAATAGATACAAAACTTGAAAGTTCGAACTTGTAATTTAACCTATAATTTATTTTAATTTGAACCAGAAATGATCATATTTTTCTAATAGTTTATTTATACTGTATTTTACATAAATAAGTCGAAAAATATTATCTATGTTCAAAGAAACAACCCTTCAAGTAGGGGGGTCAGTTCAGTGTGCGCAAGGGCAAGGTCGAATTCCAAAAGAAAGAGAAAGTTCACATGTGAGTTATAATTCTCTTTTTTCAATTTGTTTTTGTACTATATGTCGTAAATAAGTTGAAGAACTATTATATAATACTATTTAATAAAAAAAATAAAGAAAGGGAAAAAATAAAAAAATAAAGACCTTCAAAGTAGGAGAGTCATTTAGGGGTTTTTTTTTTTTTTTTTTTTTTTTTTATAATAATAATAATTATTGTTATTATTTTAATTTTAAATTTTAAATATCAATTATGTTAATAAGCTTTAATTTTGATTCTAATAAGTTTGTTGTTACCATATTACATAAATATTGATACGATACTTTAATTGAGCTCATAAACGATAATTTAACATGGAGTGACACAATAAAGTAAATTAAATTAGATAAAATAAGAGTAGGCCAGAAAAATTTGACGATGTGATTAAGAGCAACTCAAATGAATATAGTTTTTGGGAGATCCACAAATAGGTAAGATTCTCAAAGAGCCAACAAAATATATGCTACCTTTAATTTTAATTATATCAATATTTCATTACATAAATTGTAAATTTTAGCCTAATTTAAATCAAATGTTACAAAAATAATAGCTAAATATAATATAAATTAGAATATGGTAAATGAATGATTATGGAATTTTAAAATAAAATATTACAAAAAATAGTCAATACATTATAATTTAATAAGTGATTCTTATAATTATAGTTAATATATCTAAACCAATCATCTATATACGTCAATCATTTACTGTCATATAAAACAAAATTATATCCATCATCATTATTAAGTTGATTAATTATTTCTATGTTTGTAACTATTTTTCTAGAATAGGTATATTTGTAATTAGCTTTAATATATATATATATATATATATATATATATATATATATATATATATATATATATATATATTTGTAAAAATTTTAAAAATGAAGCTATACATTTAGATTTTTTTTTTAAAAAAAAATCTTAAATAGATACAGGGTAAATATGTTAAAAGTTTTAACTAAATTGATCTATTAGTGTTACTATGAGCTAGCAAGAGGACCTTAAGGACTTATTACAAACTCCAATGAATGGATTCTCCGTCCCCGCCCCCAATTTCATTTCTTGTCCCTTCGAAATTCCCCATTTAATTTCACGGGGATCGGGGTGGGGATTCCCCTAGAAGAATTCGCGGGGATTGGGTTCCCCGAGGGGAATTTTTCCCCGTTTTTTTTTGTTGTTATCTTTTTTATTTTTTTTTAAATTTATTCTCAACCATAATAAAAATTATTTCTAAATAAATAATTTTCAATATAATTCCATTTAAAGAAAATGTTATAAAATTTCTTAATAAAAATAATAATATACCACAAGTAAAAATACTATAATGTCGAAACAACTTAATTTCTAAAAATTCAAATTTCAATATTACAACATAGTCTTTAAAAAAATTTTATAACGAAATAGTCTTAAAATAATTCATACTATAGTGTTTTTTTTTAATATATATATATATATATTACTAATCGGGGCGGAGACGGGGAATATATTCCTCGTCCCCGTCCCCGTTTAGCCAACAGGAAAAAAAAATCCCCCCGTTCCCTCCCCTATTCCCCGTGTAATCGGGGATTCCCCGCCCCGTTTGGTGCTGGTCCCCGCGGGTTAAATGAACATCTCTAATGATATGTAATTAATTAAACTCTTTAATTAATTAATTTTCATTCATTAACTTTAGATCATTCTACTATTGACCTAGAGTCGCATTCTTATGCACTGTAGGACAAGTTGTGTTCATGAAAATAACCATTACATGCAAGTCGATCCTTCACAAGTTGTTCGTAATTACAGCTAGGTCAAAAGTCTGTTTTACCCTTGTAATTACATCTTGCACCTTAATTACCACTGATCCTCTAATGAACAATTTATTTATGATCCAACCATAAACTAAGTCTCTCTCAGGCTAGTGAGAGGGTGAGACCCCATTATTCAAGTCCTGAAATCAGCAATTAAGAGAACTACTCATCTACTTACCATGTTTGGAAATGAGTGAATTACATATTGTGAGATTATGTTCCCAGCTACTTATTTGGTCAAGTCTCCAAAATGGTAGGCATATTGAATCTGCTACAAAAGCCACTCTCATCCGAAAAGCCCTCATCGCCAAGAGTTCATAACTCACTCAGGATTAGATCGAGTCGCATATGATCATCTTGATGAAATAAATAGATTTATAAAAAGAGATTAAATGTTTCGTGGTCCGGTCTTATACAAACTCATTGTATAAGATACCCCCACTCACACGTCTCCATATGAATGATTTGGATCAAATAATTTGTAATTATTACAAAGTGACCCGTATCAATAGTGTTACTAAGATAAGACACCCAACCTTATCCATATAATATGACTCTTAAGTTATTTTTTGAATATGATCCTCCCGTATGTTAATCACATGCTGTTCAATATTACATTAATAATCTTGAAATTTTCATATAATGGATAATATTATATTGCAAATAAAATAATCAAAATTATTATTAATTATTAAATAAATCATTAATTACGAGACTTTAGGGCATAAATCCCAACAAACTTAACTCTTCATATCCTAGCAATGTCAATTACCGTTAAGGCTAGGCTCATTTTAATGTTTCAAAACTTTTCCACCCTTTTAATTTTATCCCAATTTTCACAAAAATCCCCTCACAGGACCTTTATCCCAAATTTTTGCAGGGTAAAAATACATTTTTGGTCATTAGGGGTTGAACTTAATTTCATTTTGTTTATGAGTTTTCAAAACTAATACTTTTGATAATTGAGATTTGAACTTAGTTTCCATTTGATCCTTAAGTTTCAAAAATGATATATTGAGTCTTTAAGATTTGAATATGGTTTCTAATTAGTCTACGAAGCTTGAAGTTATTTTCTAAATGATCCCTAAGTAGAGTTGACTCTTTAGTTGATTTAACATAATAATGATGTGGTATTTAACATATGATGATTAGACTTTGTTAATATGTATATATATATATTTTAAATGAGTTGGACCAATTAGGAACCAATTTCAAACATGAAAACCAATTAGAAATCAAATTTAAATCTTAAAGACCAAACATGCTACATTTAAAATCTAAAAGACTAAATAGAAACTAAATTTAAATTTCAACCCTTAAAGCCTCAGTTTGATAACCATTTGATTTAGGTTTTTGGTTTTTCAAAATTAAACCTATAAATACTACTTTCATTCTATGTTTTCTTATCTCATTTTTACATATATTTTTAAAAACCAAGCCAAGTTTTTAAAACTAAAAACAATAGTTTTCAAAAATTTATTTTTGTTTTTGGAATTTGGCTAGAAACTCAAATGTTTCATTTAGAAAGATGGAAATCATTATCGAGAATATGAAAATCATTGTAAAAAAATTGTGAGAAAATAAGTACAATTTTTAAAAATCAAATAGTTATAATGGAGTTTTAAAAATTAAGGAACCAAATTGAGATTATGTTCAAATAGAGGAAAAGTGTATCTTACCCGTCTTGCTTGCTCAAATTACAACTACTGTAACAACTTCTTCTACTTTATTTTTACTTTATTTTTTGTTTTTTGAAATATTTATATAATATATGTTTGGTTAAATTACAAATTTGATTCCTATAGTTTAGATAATTTAGAATTTAGTCTATAATTTTAAAAGTTAGAGTTTCATCCTTATAAATATTCTAGTAACTATTTATAAGAGTTTTATCAAATTATATGAAATAATTCTAATATTTAAAATTATGAAAATTAAATTGGTAATTTAAGATATATGCTTCAAAGAGTAATAAAAGAAAACAATGTTTTTTTTTTTTTAAGTAATAAAACAAAACAGAACACAAAAAAAACAAAGTAGATTGAAACCGACGTTCATCTTTGCTTGTTGCAAATTGTTCTGAAATTCAAAGATGGCGGAGGCAGGCGGCAGTTCCGGAGAATCCCGATGGTCTCTCAAGGGCTTCACCGCGCTCGTCACCGGCGGCACTCGCGGAATCGGGTCTGCTAAATTTCTAACTCTGTTTCTCCTGAAACCTTCTCTCTGAGTTTGAGTTTGAATTTTGGATTCTGTTCTGTATGCGATTGTGTGTGTTTTATAGTCGCGCTGTGGTGGAGGAACTGGCCGGTTTAGGTGCGTCTGTCCACACATGCTCCCGGAACGAAGAGGATCTCAATCGGTGCTTGAAAGAATGGGAGGGCAAGGGTTTTGTGGTCAGTGGATCGGTTTGCGATGCTTCGTTAAGAGCACAGAGAGAGGGGCTGATTCAGGAAGTGGCGTCTGCTTTCAGTGGCAGCCTCAATATTCTGGTCAGTATCCTTCTGCCCCATTTTAATTTTACAAAAGCCATTTCGTAACAGTGGCGAAATTGGATGTTGTTTGTTGCGTGGCTTTGGGTTCGGAATTTGAAGCCATACGGAGCTTGTTTATTGGCTGCTTGCTTTTGATAATGCAGGGGAGGTTTATATCGAAACAGTTACATTACATTTTTAGTCATTTTGCCTTAGCTTTAGTTTCAAATTAGTGGTTATAAAGTTTGAGGTTTCATTATTATTATCTATATGTTGTCTCTAACATTAATGAAAATAAACCTTCATGAACCATCATTGGTTGACCTCGCAGGGTTGGGGTATGTGAAAAGGTAAAAAAAGACTTTGGGAGAATGGGTTCAAACCTTAAGGTGACCACCTACTTCCTTTAAGCTTCTCGACAACCAAACAATTGAGGGTTAGGTGCTTGTCTCGTAAGATTAGTTGAGGTGCATGTAAACAAGTCTAGACACTCATTGATGTCCAAAAGAAAAAAAAAAAGCAATGAAAAAGCAATATAGATACAATGTAATGATATATTTATGGTTGAACTCCAAGAAGCTAACAAAAATGCCTGCAAAGTGAGACAAACTTTAGTCCCTCTTATACTTTTTGACTAAAATAATGAATTGCAACAATTGAAAAAGAGATTCCTAAAGGCATTGGAGTCAGGTGCTATGATTTCTCCATACTTTAGACATCCACAAAGTCAGACTTGAATCTGTTGATAGATACTGTTTAAGTAAAATGTACAGTGCATAGCAATCGAACCGTTGAGACTAGAAAGTCCCATTAATATCAAGTACTTAACCCTCCATATAGAAAGTGATGGTGGCTAGCTGTCTGCTCAATGATGATCAACACTAAGTTGCTCTCTGGGAATTCTGACAGTTTCTTTGTGTAGGTAAACAATGTGGGAACAAACATCAGGAAGCCAACTATTGAGTATAGTTTGGAAGAATTTTCGGTGTTGATGTCTACAAACTTCGAATCTGCATATCATTTATCCCAACTATCTCATCCTCTTTTAAAAGCTTCTGGAAATGGAAGCATTGTGTTCCTTTCTTCGGTTGGTGGTCTCGTGAACATTGGAAGTGGATCCATCTATGCAGCAACTAAATGTGAGTTGCTATTGTAAAACTGTACCTTCTTTGGTAGGTTCTAAGAAGCTAAACTGTTTCCCTTTTTGATTTTCTACTCTCAGCTGCAATAAATCAACTTACCAAAAATCTTGCTTGTGAATGGGCCAAGGACAATATCAGGAGCAATTGTGTTGCACCCTGGTATACAAATACCCCTCTTGTAGAAAAGGTAATATTTTCGACAATCCTTGTGAGATAATTCACTCGCATTAGTTTATTTTTGTTCTCGTATCTTCTTTATATCTCTTCTAAAAATCAAATGTCAAGCACAAAGTAAGAATTAGACACTTTTTCCTTTTGGGAAAAGTTACCTTCTTGTCATAAGACAGACTGAGGCATGAGGCACGCTGCCATTAGTCTTGGATACTTTTAATCTGATGCATCTTTCTGTGAAATCTCTATGAATGTTGAATTGAGTCACCTAGGCGCAGCATATGGTCAACTAATTCTATGACTCGTTAACTGTTGTTCAAGCTTAAGCAACATTAGCTAATGTTTCCACTTGGTTTAAATCTTAATAGCATTATTCTTTCTCTGTCTTTCTTGTTTATCATCTCTACTGTTTTTGTGGCTTTTTTCTGATTGAAGGCTGTCCCATGTAAAAGGATATGACCTTGTACATTTTGATCCTGACATTCTTTTGTGCCAACATTATCTGGTGACTCAACATTCTGCATATATTTGAGTAGTGTCCATCTTTATTGCATCTGTTTTCAGTTCAATCTCTAAACCTCTTGAATGCTACCTAATAAGAGTTATTATCATCATAGTTGCTCGATAATAAGACGTTCCTCGACAAGGTAGTCTCTCGAACCCCACTTGGTCGCATAGGGGAATCAAACGAAGTGTCGTCGTTGGTGGCATTCCTTTGCTTGCCTGCTGCATCTTACATCACTGGGCAGATTATTTCTGTTGATGGAGGGTTCACTGCAAATGGATTTGAATCTGGTATGAGACTAGACAACTTGTGAAACCCAGTTCTGCCTCTTACATCACTGGACGGATTATTTTCCATATCTTTTCTGCTAATCATGTGTTTCTCAACCTTATCAAGTCTGCTCAGCTTCTCATATCACTGGGCAGATTATTTCTGTTGATGGAGGGTTCACTGCAAATGGATTTGAACCTGGTATGAGACTAGACAACTCGTGAAACCCAGTTCTGCCTCTTACATCACTGGACAGATTATTTTCCATATCTTTTCTGCTAATCATGTGTTTCTCAACCTTATCAATTCTGCTCAGCTTCTCATATTACTGGTTCAGTTTAACCTTAATGCTTCTCATGAGACCATGAAGCTTCTAACTCACCGACCAGCAAAAATCCAACTTCAACTTATCCATCAACAAAATTTGTTCTTTCGAGTGGCATGTCTCATAGAGGCATGTCAACATATCTTAATATGTTGATAAAAACAACAATTGAATGACATGCCATTTTTTTGTTTGTAAATATTATCGGATTTTTGTATAGAATGATCTAATTGAATTTTTTTAATATATTAAGCGTAAAATTGAGAATTTTAAAAGATTAAATGGGAAAATTGAAAATCACTTGAAAGATTAGGAACTATTTGATATACGAGGGAATCTCCATAAAAAGTGATAAAAAGCGGAAAGAAAAGAAATTTTAGCTAAAAAGAAGGGTCCTAGGTAGGAGTTTTGAAGGCTTTCTTTAACCCTCTTGCTTTTAAGGAACCCTTCCTTCTCCCCCAGTTTGGAAGAAGAGTTTTCTTCCTTTAAAAAACATTTATCTCATTTTTTAATATAGCACATCAATATCTTTTAGATAATAATGAAGCAATTAGTCTGTATATTATTTTATTGTTTGAAAAACTCTTCTAATAATTTCTCTTTTTTCGAGAGATTTATTCTCAAACACATTTAAAATTTTTAAATGTTTGTCTACTAACTATTAATTTTCATCAAACCTATAATTGCATCTAGTTATCTAACTTTATAATTGTTACCGAGTATTATAAAGTAATGATTCATAACTTATCTCCATCTTGTAATATGACACTCTTGCTTATATCGACTAGCTAATTTTTTAAAATAAAATTTTGCAATAAGGATTCGTTGTAACAAAATTATGAATAAGTTTGAAGACTGGAATTAAAAGTTCAAAGCACCAACAAATATCTTTAACTTGTAAATAATTATGCATTCCTCTAATAATCATGTCAGAGAAAAATTTTGAAGGTATGTATCAATTTTTTATGTTAATTTTTTTAATTAAAATTTTAAAAGAAAAGATAAGAAAGAAAAATTGAAAACTTATTGGAAGTTAAGGTTTCCATGAGTCTAAATAAAGTAGTTCCTTCTTTCAAAAGTAATCTATTGCATAAATTTAAATTAATAGGGCAGAAGGCAAAAGCTGAACATCTAAAGGAAAAGTAAAAGGAGATATGTATTTAGGAATAAAGGCATCAATGTCCTTTACTTCTAATTATTCGTTGTTGGTAATTGGTATTGTGTATCATATTCACCTAGAACTATGTAGTATGTACTTTCACTTGTATTTGTTTCTAAGATGTTAAATTAAATTTTGGTTTTTATGTTTTACCTTAGTTTTGAATTTGGTTCTTTCATTTTATGCAAACTTGTCTAATTTCTGAACTTTCAATTTTATGCAAACTTTAAAAAATGTCTAATAAATTTCTAAATTTTCAATTTTATGTATGATAAACTAATTAATTTAAAAAAATGTTGAATATGCCATAGAGACACGAAATTAAAAATTTAAAGACTTGTTAAACACTTTTAAAGTTTAGGGATTAATTGGACAAATACATAAAAATTCAAAAACTAAACTAAACTTTATTAAGCAATTTTTCATTTTTTTTCCTTCTTTTTGATGGAATAATGCCTGTCACTGTGAACTCAAAAACAGGCCCAATTGAGCAGAAATGAACATAAATTGATAGTACAAAACCGAAAAGGAATAATGAATTTTCCCACGGCAGCAGCCTTCTGATCTGTTCGTCTTTCCCAAAATCCAAAACCCCATTAACAGAAGATTCTTATAAAACACATGATTTTCAGTGAAATCTTACAAATTTCTTTATACCCATGACTCTACGTTGACCTCTCCTTATACCCAAATACCAACGAAACCCTTCTACCTAAGTAAAGCTCTTCTCGGTACTGACGGTTTTCAATCTCATTTTGACTATAAAAAAAAGTAAGTGGGCAAGGCCATCTTCAATGGCTGTATTGGACAATCACACCCAGAAGATCATCAAAGCTCTGTAAGAGGGTTGGGCTTATTCAGCTTCTTCATCTTCGATCCTTGCCTTTTTACTTCGGGTAATCGTTATGTTTCTGATGAATGTGTCTTGATTTCACTTTTTTGAGTTCTGATAGAAATTTAATCAGGTTTTGTAACGTAAAATGGGTGTTTTAAATCTTACTTGCTTTGTGTATTGTGTTTGGGATTGTGTGTGTGTGTGTGTTTATTTATTTATTTTTATTTTATAATTTGTAGATGGCTCGTTCCCTTTTTAGCTGAATTTTCCGGGTAGTTTTCTTTGAATTTGCTGAGTTATGGCTGCTTGTTTCAGAATGTGACTTCCATTTTGAGCAAAAAAAAGAAGACCCATGTAGAAGTACTCGAGGAAGACACTAAATTATGTAGAGAACGGTGAGTTGAAGAACAAACAATTGCAATTTCATAACGCTTTCATGTTCATAAGATTGACATTTTTGCTGAACTTTAACTTGGTCTGATTCTTTTGCAGATTGTTTCTTGTCGACACTTTGAGATTGTGTCCCTGTCTTTATAGAGAGTCAAAATGAATGGTTACATACTGGATCGTGTCATGAAGGATGTACTTCGTGTGGTTGAACCATTGCAAGATGATTGGGCAGCACGATTTCAAATCATTAACGAGTTGCAGGATGTCGTGCAATCTATTGAAAGTCTTCGAGGTTCTTAATTTGTTCTTCAGAGTTTTTTTTCCAACTGTTTATACAATCATAGAAAGGGTTGTTTAATCAATGACATGACAGTGTGACTTGAGATTGATAGTTTTCTTAGATGGCATTTTGGTTATTTGGTCAAATCAGGTGCAACAATTGAACCATTTGGATCCTTTGTATCTAACTTATTTTCGCCGTGGGGAGACTTGGATGTCTCTATTCAATTGCACAATGGTTCTTATATTTCAACTGCTGGGAAGAAGCTTAAGCAGAGTTTACTGAAAGATGTTCAAAAAGCACTGAGGAAAAAGGGTGCTCTTCTACTGCTTTATACTTCTTTCATTTGCCCTCCCCATAATTTACTTAACTTAGGAGCTCATAAGACGTAACTAGGAACATGTAGGTTAAATTAATCTTTCTTTACATGATGAAATATTTTTTTTCCTTTTACTATATAGAGTTCCCAAGTAATTGGCAGAAATGGAAAAGGAGGTTGATTTCCTGGTGTGGTTATTGCAAGAACTAATTGAAACCTTATGAATGTAGGTTGCAAATATGTATCACATGAATGTAGGTTGTTTTTTAACAATAGAATAGTATTAGCCACCTTCCTAATGGACCAGCCTGCCTAGTTATAACTTAGATTATGCTTGAGTGTGGTGACTGTTGGTTGTGAGGGAAGTTTGCTCCCTTTTGGATTTTGGTTTTCTTATTCCTTGAGAATTTATTTTTTGCAGATGGATGGTACAAGCTACAATTAATTCTTCATGCTAGAGTACCAATTTTGAAGATTGAAAATATTCAGCACCAAATTTCCTGTGATATTTCCATTGATAATCTTGTGGGGCAAATGAAGTCTAAAATTTTGTTGTGGCTTAATGACATAGATGGGCGCTTCCATGATATGGTTTTGCTTGTATGTTCTTTTAGCATTGTCAAACTTGTCAACCCTCTTTGCAAGAAGTGCTTCAATGTAATTATCCTCTCTAGCTTTGTGTAGGTCAAAGAATGGGCAAAAGCACATGGCATCAACAATCCAAGACATGGAACTTTCAATTCGTACTCTCTCTGTTTGCTTGTGATCTTTCATTTTCAGGTGGTTTTTCTTCCAATGCTGTTGTGTCAAATGTTAGAATTGATGAAACTTACACCTTAGATTGCTTGAGCTTAGAGAATTTCTACTATGACATACTTGAATACATTGTTTGTGCTGTTCTTGGGTGATTTTTTATTTCTACTTTTTCTTTCTTCACCAGCTTAGTTGATGTGAAACCGAGAACGAGATAGAATCTTTACTGTGTAGTTTATTTATCCAAATTTTTTAATTTTGTTTTCTATAATCCCAGTATTTATTATTAGGTTTTTTGCAGACATGCTCACCAGCCATCTTACCTCCTCTTAGAGACATATACTCAGGAAATGTTGCTGATAATCTCAAAGGTACTTTTGCTTAGAATTTGTTGTCTGGTGCATTCTTAATTGCTTTAGCTGGCAAGGATGAGGAATACTTATGAACATTAGAAGGATAGCCGGATAGGGGAGAAAATTCGAACCTTTAAATTTGAAGATGTTTCTAATTCTTTAACCAGTTGAGCTATGCTAAGGTTAATTATGAACCTAAAACTTACGCAAATACATTAACTCAAAGGAATACTTGTGTGTTAGTGTTGTGCATAAAGAGAAATGAGACCAATCAATAAGTCTAAAATATTAGTGTGTGAATTGAAATACAAAGTAATGTGACATGTATGTATTGAAGCAGGTGTGAGGGCTGAGGTTGAGCGCGAAATTGCACAGACATGTACGGCCAACATAGCCCGGTTCAAATTGAGAAGAGTCAACAGAAGTTCTTTGTCTGAACTTTTTGTTTCATTCCTTGCAAAGGTAATATCTTAGTTAAATTATAGTTCTTGTATTTCGTTAGTTTTAATATTTTTTTCTCCGGCATTTACTCTTGTTTGATTTTAATCTCTATACTTTTGTAAAATTATCAGTTTGAGCATCTAGTTAAATACACCATGTAATAATCAATGTGGCACCTTGATATGCGATATAGGAGAAAATTCTTTTTCTAGCATAGAGTTCTTTCATACTACTACCACCTATATCTGCCAATATTAAAAGCAATGCAAGACCCATTAAATAAAATACAAATAATGGAAATATTTGCCATATGGTTGTATATAAGCAAAATGTTGAAGTTACACCATGTTACTCACTTTTATACTGTTTCTTTGGCATCAATTTTACAACCATCAATTGGAGATTTGGAGTACATTGATAAAATGCAGGATCAGAAACTCGATCGATATTTAGAACAAACTGAGGTTTATAAAAAGAAATTACATGATTCACTAAACTTATAAATTAGTTCTACAAGCATCCCTATTCATATGCTTGTTAAAACTTTCTATTTCTTTCTAGCCAAATATTTGACAAAACACCCATCACTACCGATTCCAAATAATCTTATCCCTACCCACCGAAGCATAAACAAGATTATTTATGCATCACATCTTCTACGTAATAGTAGGCACCTGATTTTGTGATGATGATTAGCTAGCTAGTCATGTTTCTTGTCTCTGTAACTATCACAAACAATCTTTCATTGTTATTGTTTTGTCTAGTGCAGTTTTCAGATATAAGTTCAAAAGCTTCAGAACTAGGAATTTGTCCATACACAGGGCAATGGTTGAAAATAGAAAGCAATACGAGATGGTTGCCAAAAACATATACAATATTTGTAATTTCTCCCTCCCTCTCTTTATGTCATATCATGCTTGCCATATGCACAAGATGGTATTTCTTTTGCCTTTTGTCTGATATTGTGGCCGGGCTTCGGAATGGCTGGACAGGTTGAAGATCCATTTGAGCAACCAGAAAATACAGCCAGGGCTATTAGTGCGAGGCAATTGATGAGGATTTCTGAAGCATTTCAGATGACTCATTTAAGGCTCACCTCAGCTCATCAGAATCAGAGTTCTATCATAAATGATTTAGCCCGGCCTCAAATATCGCAATTTATCATTAAACCACCTGGACCTGCTAGTGCCCCAATTCGTCCACAGGTTCACCAAGCCAGAGTTACGCACCCCCGTCCACAGAATCAACAACAATTCCAGAACAATGTCCCAAGGCTCAATATGAGAAACTCCCCCCCTATCAATCCACAGGTTTCCCACAATGGAACGACGCAGTCAAGCCCATCGGTTCAACACAAAACCCCAAATACTTTGAAAGTGGGGGAGTCCTCAAAGCCCTCAAAGACTAATAATGGTCAAGGCCAACAAAAGTGGAGACCAAGATCTCAAAGACAGGTATTGTGAACTTCACTGTTTGACATTTGCTTTTGTACACAAACTTGGCTAAGAAAGCTCAAATGCTCTCCACATGGCCATTTTCTGTTACAATATCCTTTTCTCTGCATTTTTTTGTGCTTATACAACTATAGAGGGGGAGATCCCTCAATCCATTATTTTGGGTCAGCAGATCATGTTTCTCTGTTGCTATTGTAATTCGTATTTGAGAGATCATTACTTGTGATCATTTCTATGTTAATCTCTACCTTTCTTCTTCCCCTCCAATGAGGTTAAAGACTGAGCTTGACTGAAAGGAGTATTGAATTTTTAGCACTAGCATTTGAACTCGTGAGATGCAATCATTTACTTTTTCTTATTGTCTTTTACATGTTCAATGCAACCCTCTTTTTCTTGTTTTCAATTTAGTTGGTTTAAACGTGTTTAGTTAGTAATTGACTCAAAACAAGTCAATAGAAAATAGATTTCAAGTAATGTCCTACAACAGCACCTAAAGTTTTAGGACATTTTTAGTGGTCTACCTTTAAAAAAAGTCATAAACGTAAATTGGCCCGCAATTTTAATGTAAATTTCAGAACAAATACATATAAAACAATAATGGAGGGGGAAAGACTCGTACAACAAAAACTTTTCATTGTGGATTGAATGTGAATGTTACTGATACACTAAGAAGCACGGACACGGACACGGACACGACAGGACACGGCGATACGTCAATTTCTAAAAAACTAGGACACGGACACGTTGGGGACACGTTCTTTTTTTTATTATTATTATTTTAACATATATGTAAATTTAACATAAAATACTAATTATACTCCACTAAAACGCATAAAATGTCAAGTTAATTAAGTTTAACTTACTCTAATTTAATTTAACTTATAGAAAGTTAAGGAAAAAAAACATACTTCTAAAAGGTGAATAATCGGTGGCGAAAAGGACTGACAATGTCAAAGAGAATTGACGGCTAGTGGTGAGTGGTTACTTGTTAGGGGTTTTAGATTTCATGATTTTATGTCATTTTTGTTTTTATTTTTTTAAATTTAAATGATTTGAGCCTTTTTTTTTTCAAAATTTTTCTGATCTGTGACCAAGCCGTGTCCAAGCCGTGTCCAGCTGTGTCCTAGCCGTGTCCAGCCGTGTCCAAGCCGCGTCCAAGCCGTGTCCGAGCCGTGTCCGAAATTAAAAAAAATAAAAATAAAAAAGGACACGTAAAATAGCGTGTTGGACACGTGTCCGGAGCGTGTCCGGACGTATCCGTGTCCGACACGTGTCTGACACGGACACTTGGCCTAAAATGAAGTGTCCGTGCTTCCTAGCTGATACATGATGAGTATGATGAATTGTTACAATCTCTAGTTCTGCAAATTTGCAGTCAAGCTGCAATGATGCTATATTCTCTTCTTTTTAACTACAAAAACAACCCATATCACCATATGAAGGCACCAAATGAACCCACTAGAAGCATTGTGACATAGGAGGCCAACTAATCAAAGACTATTGTGTGCCAAAGCATGCACTAATTTGATGCTTTCTTGGCCTCTGGAGATGGGCATTAGCCTGTGTTTACCTGTTTCTTCATTTTCAAGCATGAGTTAAAGGAACTGTGCTTAAGACATCTAGCAATTTTCATGCATGCAAGAGGCGTTTTTCACCAATCAGTATCCTATAGCTTGCGTGGGGTCCTTCAGATGTATCACGCAGGGTAACACGCCAACCCATCGCCTTTCCGATTGCTTGAAGCTCATCCATGATAGCAACAGTATCACGAATGTATACACGGCCACCAGGCCTTAAGATTCGATCCATCTCGAGCATGATTGTCGACATACTGCATCTGATACCAGTTATCAAAGGATGTAAGCAAAAGAATTCTCAATGGTGGAATACAACAAAATCCACAAGTGTAAGTTAAAGTGAGAGGAGACAACCATGGCATCCATCTATACCCGTGAGGTGTACCTTTTCATTTCGGATGAAAAAAGACCAGCCGCATGCAATAGATCATACGTTCTTGGGTACGTATCGAAAGGTTCACACCTGATAGATACATCAAGAGAAGCTGTCATATAGCTTGCATTCATTTTCCTATCTAGACCTTGGATTAACAAACAGAAAGATTTATGTTATTCAATTATCTAAGTTGACTTGGCCATTAAAATATCACTGTACTAATGTAGTTTGAGAGTCTTCTATAGTATATATATAGATATATTGTTTGAGGATCAAAAGTTATGCAGTTTACCAATCATGAAGAACCCCGAGAAGTCCACGGTCATATATAACGGGTAAGGTGTTCGGTCCACTCACGGGGACGACATTCATCACCCAGGAATCCAGTTTATGATCAATTAATGCTGCGGCAAACCTGCCAAATGACAAAAACAAAGAGTAAATAATGGGAAAATAGAAGGATCCTGCTATATATGATATAAGAGTGTACTAACCCTCCAAAACCAGCTCTCATGTCCATTACATTCCTTAGTCTTATCTTTTTCCAATGTAATGCACGCACATAGCTTCCTATAATTTCATTCCAATATTTAGATTCTGCCCTGAAGAGCTCATTTCTAGATATATAGGCATCATATTGAATGCTTTGGAGCCTATCTGGAGGAGTATGCAAGCGTGCAGGCCATGTTGTGACGTTTCTGCCAAAACCATTTTCTGGTAGCCGGGTAATGCAAGGCTTCAGATCGACATACCTTAACATGACAAAATGTAGTAAGTCCAACAATTAGAAATATGCTTATAAGAAAAAGGTCAATAGAAGATATGAAAGGCCCTCGTTGAGCTGTTCTTTTACCCGCTTGTTCAGAACAGTTATATAAAGAGCCTCTTCATTTCTTCTAAAAGCGACTGCATACAACTGTAGAACTTTAATTGGCATAAAATATAAATTAAACCAATAAGTACACTGAGAACTGATCATTTGACACTTGTTTTATATGTTTATTCCAAACAAAACGCCACATTTATCTAGAAGAAAGAGTAAAGTTTGAACAGAAAGCTGCAAAGCTGAATTACACCTTCCGTTTAGATAAATTCATTCTGTGTATAAATATAGTCAAATAACTGGGTTGCACCTTCAACTTATGGTTAGTCAAATTTTATTTTCTTTTAATAAAACACTTTTGGATCTGATATATAAATGAATAATCAAAATCTAGTGGGGATCCAAAAATATATTCACCTATTCAACTACCATGTCATAAAAACAAATGAGGATAAATGTATGCATACCAAACTTTATCTGGATCGTCGTCTACGTCACAAAGTGGAGGCTTAACTCCTGAATCACGGCTAAGATAGCAGCTGTTATTCATTGGCTTTTGCCATATTGCAACATACCCATCCTTTTTCACAAACTTCCAGCAGAGACGAGTGGTAAGGTTAATCATCTCTGGTAAGAGAGAAAATGAGAATTGTATTTAGTATGGAAAGTTATGAAGATAAAATTATAAGACCTATAATATTTGAAGACCAAAATACCACAGACATTAAATGGATACTGGTAAAAGAGATGTCAAATCAGCATACCTACTTCCCTGAGTTCAATAGATAGTAAAAACCATAAAGCAATACTTGAGCCTAGTGAAACAAACTAGCCAATTTACTTGATAAAGATCAATAGAAAGAGATAAGGTTGGCTGCAAACGTGGATCTAAAAGGATTTCACAAAGTCATTGCAGAACTTAAAGACTCTGACTAACCATAGGCATTAAGTTAGAAGAAACAGTCAACAGATACTATGCAGTCAGAGACAAACCTTCCCACTGCTGCTCCAAAGCTTCTTCATGCTTGTAAACAGGCTGTGCTGCCCAAGCAAAGTATCCTCCAGCCCTTAGCATTCTGTCAACCTCCAGCAACAGAACTCCATCTTAAAGTCAGAAGGTTTAAAGAAAACACGACAATCAGAAGACCTTACAAATAAGAATTCTTCATTGAAAGATGCAACCATACCAATAACTCTCATTTGAAAATTGAACATCAATAAATCTTCAAAAGAAAACATAGCATGAGTAATGAGACAATCATACCATCACGAGTCCAATTAATTCTACATCTTGAGCAATGTATCAAGTCAAAAGCTTGACTAGGATACAATAACCGGCGAGTAGAAAATGCTGCAACCATTGCAGGTACACCACGTTCAAGAGCAAATTGAATCTGGTTCTCATGAACATCTTTGGGAGCAACGGACATCGTTACTACATTCCGTGATAGCAGATAGGCACCAAAACTTGCAACACCGCAGCCAACGTCTAAAACTACTCGCGTATGACTACCATAAGCAACATCAGGAACAATCTATACAACAGATGAGAAGTTTATCATTCCAAAAAAAAAAAATCCAAAAGCTTCATTCTATCTTAAATGTGAAGTAATTGTCTATTTATTTACCTTAGAGATATGATCCAAGTACTCATTTGCCCCATGAATGAATTGTGTACCACCTCCAGGGAACCTAAATTTATCTCTGTTCCGGGAAATCCAGTTTTGACCCCCTTTGTCTTCAACCAAACGGGTATGAGGAACATTGCTGAACCACACCTACAACAAAGTAGTATGGTTCAACAATTAAAACCTTGAGAGATAGATGCTATAAAAGAAAATAAGCTTGTAAAAGATTTCTCTGTCTTGCTAGAAAAATACAAAAAATGCTAATCTATGTAAATATTAAGTAACTATCAAAAGTGGCTTGAAATCTACTACTCTCCACTTAAAAAAAGGAAAAAGTGAAATATAGACTCTGGGTATCAGAGAAACTGTGCTGAAGTGTAACTCATGAACTCAACCCTCTTTAAACTAATCAGTCAACGTTTATAAGCATATCAGCTAAACATTTAAAATGATATATCAATTAATAGGAATCATGTAATACAACCTGCAGGAATACTATAATTTCTTTTTTAATAATATAACAGCAGAGCAACTAACCAATTCAACTAGACAAGTAACTATCAATGACACAGGCCATTTTAATATGAGAAGAAACTTCAAGTTATAATACACATGAAATGAGATCTACACCAAACAATACCTCATCACGGCTCCTCGGCCAGGGAATGGGCATCCGGTATCCCTTCGGAGCTGGAACTAAGCAGTTCAATCCCCCACCAACATCAGGGCAATGCCGCTCGAACTTTTCCCCTTTTGCAGTCGACTTCAGCTTCTTAATGGCAGCCGTATTATCCAAGCAAGGTATGTACTCCTTCATGCTCTGCGGGCAAAGAGGAAATTTCTTGATCCTAATCTTGACAGAGCCACTGTCATCCGTCCCAGTCTCACTCTCATTCCCCCAATTCTCCGCAAACTCAGGATCCAAATCCCCCACCTCAAATTCATCAGCCATCGTTCCATTCTCAGTCACGATTCCGAATCTCTGCACTGAATCAGACGGCAGCGGAGGAGGAGATGAACTGAGAATCGGAGACGGGACCGGGGCCGAGTCCAGGGCTTTTTCCGGAGCCGCACGGGTTCGATTCTGCTCGATCAGAGAAGAAACATTGAAGGGCTTGTCGTGATTAGGCGACATTGACACTGAAGGAGGGGCATATCTAGTTTCGGTGAAGAAGATGAGCTGTGGGTACCCATCAGACCAATGCTTGCCCACGTAAAAGAAGGTGAACGAGATTACAATGAAGGCAGAGATCTTGAAGATTGATGGGTTCTTCAGTGAATCGCAATTCGAGAAAGGTTTCATTCTGGTTAGCAGATTCATTGACTCCCCAAATGGGGAAATGAGAAAGAGAGATGAAAACAGAAAACTGAAGAGAGGGGTTTTCCTTTTTCACTGAAAGAATCGAACTTACAGAGTTACAGATTCTCCCTTCTCGTTTCTCCGGCCAACAAACAGTTCTAAGTTTCCGATTGCTTCAAATCACATGTTGTTCGGCCTAAAGAAATGGTGTTGTGAATTGCCCGCCACAATTCTGAGGCTTGCTAAGAAATTGAAAACGGTGAGAAAAAAAAGGCTCGAAGAGGCGATGAGGTCACCACGGAAACGGCAACTTTGTCCGATCGTGACTCGCATCCAAACCGTGTTGATTGTGGTGATAGTCTTAACTGAAAATCGATCAATCATACCGAACCAAATCGATTTAATGATTTGGTTTGGTTTTTTAGAAAAAAATTAGACATTTGTTTTGGCAAAATCGAAAAATATTGGTTCAGTTCAGTTTTTGTCTGAAAAAACTATTAAAAACCGAACCAAAATATATATACCTCAAAAAAGTCATAAATCGAATCTCATTCATTCTTGTGTCGTTTCATCCATTTTCTTTCAATTAATTTTAAAGTAACAAAATCAAATTGTTAACTTTATGAATTCTTATTGAGGTGTTGAGAAATTTTAGGGCAAAAAACATTATAATAGGGGCTCAAACTAGAAAGTAAAATTGCAAAAAAATTGTAAAAAAACAAAAGACAAAAAAATCGAGAACCGAACCGAACCGAAGAGAAACTGAACCGATGGTTTTGTCCTTTATTGGACATTGGTTCGGTTCCTCTTTTGCTAAAACCGATTGGATTGGTTCGGTTCTCGGTTTGGCCTAAAATCGGTGAAAATCGAATCGATATCACCCCTAGTGTTCAATAAGGCCATCTCCCCGCCCTTCGATCTTTTTCCTATTTTCTAATATTCACAAATTACGAGTCACACTCTGCATATTTAAATATATATATATATATTCACTAAATTACAAGTTTAGTCTCCAAACTTTCATGTTTATATTTATTTGGTCTCTTAACTTTAAAAAATATCTAATAGGTCCATAAACTTTCAATTTCATATCTAATAGGTTCTCGAACTTTCAATTTTGTGTCTAATAGGTCCATGACATATTTGAATTTTTAAAAAATTAACTGATCTAATATAAAGTTGAAATTTATGTCTAATAGAACCCTAAATTTTTTGATTTTGTGTCTAGTAGGTTCATGAATTTTAAAAAACATTGGATAGGTCAAAGACCTATTAGACACAAAATTGAAAATTTAGGGATTTATTGGACACAAAATTGAAAGTTTAAGGACATATTAGATGCTTTTTAAAGTTTAGGGACCAAATAGACACAAATTTAAAAGTTCAAGGACTTATTAAACATTTTTTAAAATTCAGGAACTAAATAGATACAAGTATGAAGTTCAGGGACTAAACTTATAATTTAACCTATACTATTTAGTTCAACCACAATATTTGAGGAACTAAATAAAACAAAATTTGAGGATGAAAGAATTTGAACCTCTGATCTCTTGATTGAGGAAACATGCCAATTATCTCTCTTAGACTTTTTTTTTCTTTTAATTTTGTTAAATTTGATATGAGTATGGTGAGAATCTCCATATTTTTATTTAATCTCTAAATTTCATGGCTAACATGTAGGAGTGAATCTTCAAACATCTTTTAACTTTTGATCGAAAATGATTTAATCAAACAAAAATGGTTGAGTGTGCTCATTGAACTAGAACATGCACTACTCTCAAGTAAAGGTAGAGCGAAGTAATTAAAAAAAAAAAAGTAGAGATAGAGCAGAGAAGAAATTAAGGGAGTCAATCGCACCTCTTAGTTTATTAAACTATAATTCTCAAGGTGCATATATATAATATTTCAAAATTTGTAGTTTCTTCTAATTTGTTTTCTTTAACTTTTTAAAATTAAAAAATTACATAGAAAATTAGAATATAAAGTTTTGCTCCTAGATCGAGTTGACTTACTAAAAGCATTTTAAGGTCAACTTAAACATAACTCAACTACGTAAAACATTATATCTTCAACTAAAAAAAGTAAAAAATTTAAATTTTCACACATGTCGTTCAACTATAAAGAATATACTAAAAATATTTTAGGTCTGCTTTAATTTTTTAAATTCAACTATGTCTAAACTCGAAATAGATATATTTGAAAAGTACTTTTAATGCACTTAACAAGTTTGAACATTTCCCCCTCTCAAACTAACCGTTTTACTCTTATTAGGACGTCTTTGAAATATATTTAGATTAAATTATAAAATCTAAATTTAGTATAGCAGTGGTTATATAGCTTTTACATCTTAAAAAGTTTTAATTAGTTAATTAACTTTCAATACTATGCTCGAAATGTGACATGCCACAACGTGATAGAATATATAGCTGATATTTTTCATGATAGAATATTGCGAAAAAAGAAAACTACCAATAAACATGATAAGATATAAAAACGACCATATGATATGGTAATGCATGAATTAAGATAGCCATCTCAAATACGAGCCAAAAAAGAGAGGCCAATACATATTCTTCATGGTCGACATCGATCGATATGAAGACGAATACATATTCTTCATGCTCGACATCGATTGATATGAAGACGAAACATATTTTCCTCCAATACCAACAAACATGTCAACATATTATCATCAAAAGAAAACTTAAAAGTGATAATTATGATATAACATCAAGATTCTTCAAATCACCTGTTGAAGTATCATCACTTTTGAACTTAAGTACAGCATTTATAAGCCTAAAAACACTTAAATTCTAGAGAAAGTGGACATAGAGAGAGAGAGAGAGAGATGATGGTCTTTCTTCTAGTTCTAACTTATAATATATGGTATAAATATAATCTACCTCAATCAGGAACTGGTATCTCCTGTCCCCATCAATAATATAGGATTTCTTCCTAATAGCCTCTGACCATTAAAGAATGAGTACATACATAAATGTACATGCATATGGATGAAAGCTATTGTCTATGCATTTACAATTGAATCTACCATTTTCAAAGAAGGGGCAGCTAACTAACAAAACTTTGTCGAAGCTCAGAACCAGACTAGGAATTCAGGTGGGTGATTCGGCCAAAAGTAGGGTGTGCCACCATCCGCAGGAAACGTTTTTGGGAGTGCAATTTTCCATTGGGACTTCAACGGGGATATTACGGTCGATTACATCACCCAACCCTAGCTGCATTGTAGTAAATGGAGACTTCTAAGATCCCCAATATCAGATCTGATCTAGGGAAACAACTTGTAAACATGGATTTATGAAGAAGGCAATGAGAAACTACAGAATTGTTGTGACAATATTTTAAGGAAAAAGCAAACAAGGAATCAAACCAACATACCTGGCCATACTTGTTCCATCCCCAGCAGAACACTTTCCCATCGTCTAGAAATTGGAGAAACAAGAATGTTAGAATGAATATTGCACAAAAATGTGTGTCAACCAATCCAAATTCTTCAAATATAGTGCAGAAAGTTTAGAGAAGTCCAATTATAACATAGTTCTTTAGAAGTTCTTGGCCACCATTCGACTCAAAAAGGTATATCTTCGTCCTTTTTTTCATTCTTTTTTTCTACTAGATGTCTTCTAAACAGTCACTATTTCTTCGGAAACTAGAGGTTTTGAAAGAAGAAAAGAACACAGATCGAGTCTCCATATGAAGTCCCAACATAAAATTTCCTTTCTCCCCAACAAATAATCTTGATGATGACCGCCTTTTAGTTTAGGTATGCGCCTAAAGTTTTGGGATTCCCACTGGAAACACCAACATGCTTTGGAGTTTGGTACCATTATTCTTTATAATTTGTCTCATTTATACTTTAAAGTTCAGAAATTTGAACTTTTTCATCTCAGAAAATTGAAGACTGGGTCTCATGAATCAGAAGGTACATAGCATAGAACCCCTGTGCTCCCTTTGTTTGCTCCCTTTGTTTGTCGAATGAAGTATCTTTGGATCATTTATTGTTGCACTGCCCCTTTGCTAGACAGTGCTGGGAAAGTCTATTGAGTCTCTTTGAGGTGCAAACTTGTTTTCCAAAGATGGTGGATGGGCGGCTTTTTGAATCTGAGGGGCTGGAAGCTGAAAGGAAAAGCTAAAATCCTGTGAAAGTTTGCCTCTAGAGCGTTTTTTTGAGCCTGTGGTTAGAAAGGAATAGAAGATTTTTTGAAGATAAGTCTACTCCTTTGTGTATTTTTTGGGATTTTGTACAGCTAAATGCTTCTTGGTGGTGTCATAGCTTTAGCAAATTATTTTGTAACTACCCTTTCTCTCTTATTTTTAATGATTGGAAGGCTCTTTGCAAGCAGCTCTTTGGGTGGGGGTTCTCTCTCCCCCCAACCCTTAGGTTGTCTTTTCTTTTCTCCTGTATGAATCTTTGTTGGTGGTTCTTATCCAAAAAAAAAAGAAGAAAAGAATAGAACCCCTGTGCAAGTACATAATGACGTACCTGTTACTATAGCACTATGACGAGCCCCACATGATATAACCTTTGCATTCACATTTTCCACACTCGCTGCGTCTAGAAGTCTTGGAAGTATCTGGATAAATGGTTGGGAGAAAAAAAAGACATTGCAATAAATTACTTTTTTCTGCTTTAGAACGCAAACTATCATAGAAATCTGATCAATGCTGCCTGCTGGCAATTATGACCTGACAAGCTGAAGCGATCAGTAAAGCATACCTCAGCTTGATCAGCACCTGTTCCTAACTGCCCAAACTGATTTCCACCAAATGAGTATACATCACCATCAGCAGATATACAGACCGTGTGCCACAGTCCAGCAGCAACACTCTCAATCCGGATACCGAGTAACGAGGATACACATGTTGGACTTAACTCATCATCTGTACACCCTTGCCCACACTGTAAGACATAAATTAAGGCAAACATATAGCAGCAGCACAAGAAGTAGAGATAAAGTATGGGAAAAGGAACAGAAATAATTATCTCTTTTTGATTGAACTTGATCTTGATCTACATCTACATATCTTTTTCTCCACCATTTTCTACTTTACCTACAGATGGATTCTGAAGATTGGTCAATTTTCGAAATAGTAAACTCCAGCTGATGTTGGGTTGTACAAAGGATCAAACTATTTAACTTGCAAATGAAGTAGGCATGGCTATTGAATACAAGGTAAAAATGAAAAAGATCACAAGTCAAAGGAATCAACCAATAGAAATATGTCCGGCACTGACTCAGAATAGCGTACTTCACAGTGGCTCATAAAATTAGAGATTGATCTTTAAGATATCACGAAGCGTCCTCTTTACATTAGGGTGATTCTTCCAGTTTCTTAGGAGGGCCAAAATAGGTTGCCGGAATGGAATAGAGTATTTTATGACAGGGAAGACATCTCATCACTAAAGCACTCACACTAGGAAAAGAGGTAAATGGGCACTTTTGAATGTTAATGGAGAGAAGAAAATCCACCAAAATTTGTAAGTCTAGCATTATATGTACAACGGAGAAATAGGAGTCATGCATTATCCAGAGAACTGATGCTGTTTAAACAAATTTAATTGCAAAGAAGGATTTCTGAAGTTATAGCTTCCAGTATAGTGGATTATCTTTTGACCAATATATGCCAAAATCAAATGCTCCAGAATCACAGGAATGCATAAGATAAAAAATCAACTCGGACAAGAATTGAATAGATCCTATGCTATGCATTGGGCTTTAAACAAAACTATATTGAAGGAAGTAGACCTCTTAATATGCTTATAAAGATATTTGTAATCATCAAAGTTCAGGATTTTTGTATGCAAGAAAATTGATTAATGGTTAAATGAAAAAGCTGTCTGTGTAACTATGCTATTTGGTACGGGATTATTGAGTGGTGACAGATAGCATAGCATGTATTGTCATTCAATAGTGTTGATTAGGAAAGAGGGGAGAATAAGACCATACACAATGCATCAGATGAAAAAGATAAATATTCAAAGAATATATTCAGTGAGGCCACCATCACTTGAAAAAGACTTGGTGGTGAACAACCAGCACAAGAAAGATGCCCACATATTGTCATACTACAGACTCTTTGTGGGAGAAAAGTTTTAGGACTTCTGAACATGCTATGGAACTAAGGAAAGCAACCTTACAGATGTACAGGTTACATGAGCACTTAGATGGGTACAGAATCAGTTCATGGAATCATGTTATCTTGCATCACAAGGATTAACTTTTTTGCATTAGAATAATGAAGCGACATGCATTTACTGACAACTGCAATAAAAGTGAGGCAAAAAAGGATGCTGAGGAAGAAATGGAATTTGCTGCGAATGTTGTCTGTAAAAGAATACTAAGAATGGGCATGATCATGTAACAAAAAGGAAATTCTCACAATGAAAAGTGTTAGAATGGAATGAAAACGGTGGGAGAAAAGTGCTAGAATGAAATGAAGCACGTGTTAAGAAATTTATTATGATATATATAGTATTAGGTATATATGTCCTTTATAGTAATGGTACATTCTTTAGTTAGAGTTTTTTTGTGTACCTATATATATGTTAGTCTTCCTTATGAATAAGATGATGAGTATTTTCTTTCCATACTGAGTACATGGTATTAGAGACACCCATAGGATTTTAGAATTTTTTATTGGCGATTAAATTTTTCTCTTTTCCAAGTGAGGTTAGGGTTTGAAGTTTGAGTCATCAAGTTAGAGTGGCCGTTTGTCAACACCACCTACCTTAAGAGGAGCGCCGCCGTTAGGAGAGACAAATTGCCGATGAACGAACAGCCGCGCGTGAGCCACACGCGCCGCCAGAATCAACTGCCTCCGCCGCCATGCGCTGGTGCGTGAGAGTGCGTGAACACACCGTTTGACTTTCCGCCGCTTGGATTTTTCTCGAGTTGATATTTCCAGCCAGTCTGTATACTTGGTTTCGACGATACTGATATGTTTGGTCTCGGGTTGTGCTATTTGCATGCGATTAGGTTGCTTTTCTTGCTGTCCAGATCTGTTTTTTGTCTCTATTGGGTTTATCTGCTGCCTTTTTTGTAACTCATGGCTAAGATGAAACCTGTGGTGGTCTCTCATATGGTTTCTCTTTTGTCAAAAATCACGAAACACAAGTTAAATGGCTCTAATTACTATGATTGGAGTCAAACAATTCGGTTTTATCTACGAAGTACAGAGATGGATGATCATATTGATTAGGATGCACCAGAGGATGACACAAAGAAGGCTTGGCTTCGTGATGACGGTAGATTGTACATTTAAATCAAGAATTCAATCGAGACTGAGGTTGTTGGCTTGGTGAATCATTGTGATTCCGTGCAGGAACTACTCAAATTTTTATAGTTCTTATACTCAGGAAAAGAGCAAGTCAATAGAATGTATGAAGTTTGCACAACCTTATTTCGAGCATAACAGAAAGAACAGTCTGTTACGAACTACTTTATGCAAGTTAAGAAAACGTGTGCATAACTTAATACATTACTTCCATTTAGTACAAATATAAAAGTTCAACAAGCTCAGCGAGCGAAGATAGGTGTCATGAGCTTACTGAATGGACTTTTTCCAGAATTTGAGATGGCTAAATCACAAATTCTATCTGGCTCCGAGATCCCTTCTTTAGACGAAGCCTTTAGTAGAGTCCTCCGTACAGAAAACCTTTCATCTGGTCTATTTGCCCCTCAGTCCAACAGTGCTTTCATTAGTCAGAATGATCCTAAGGTCACTAAAGGAATGAACATCAACACTTAGAAACCTAGTTTTGATAATCGACTACAAGATTCACAGGATATGATATGTCACTATTGTCGTAAGCCTGATCACATGAAACGTGACTATCAAAAATTGTTGAATAAAAGTCGATGGCCTCAAGTTGCTGAGTTTGCTTCCACCAATGATACATCTGAGAGGTTGGTTACTATTTCTGCAGACGAGTTTGCTAAATTCCAGTTGTACCAGGAATCATTACAAGCATCTTCTTCATCAAATCCTATTGCAACTCTTGCTGAATGAGGTAATAAGAATCATTGTCTCCTTACATCCTCCACTAAATGGGTCATAGACTCTAGTGCCACAACTCATATGACAAGTAATTCTAGCTTATTCTCTACCTCTTTGTCACCTACACCTTTTTCCACTATCACTTTGGCAAATTGATCAACATCCTCTATTCTTGGATCAGGCACCATTAATCTCACACCCTCTCTTCCTTTGTCTTCTATTTTGCATTTGCCTCGACTCTCGTTTAACTTGATTTCTGTTAGTAAACTTATTTGCGACCTTAATTGTTTTGTCTCATTTTTTCCTGGATATTGCTTGTTTCAGGATCGTATGACGAAGAAGATTATTGGTAAAGGATATGAGTTTGAAGGCCTTTACATTTTTGATCCATAGATACCAAAAGCTATGGCCTGCTCCGGTGTTGCATCTCCGTTTGAAGTCCATTGTCGTTTAGGTCATCTGTCTTTGTCCATGTTAAAAAAAATTCATCCAGAATTTAATTCTTCGTCTTCTTTGAATTGTGAGTCTTGTCAGTTTGCCAAATTTCATCGTCTTAGTTCGAGTCCTAGAGTCCATAAACGAGCAAGTGATTTGTTTGAATTAGTTCATTCTAATGTTTGGGGTCCCTGTCCTGTAGTGTCCAAAACTGGATTTCGATATTTTGTTACTTTTGTTGACGATTATTCTCGTCTCACTTGGTTTTATTTAATGAAAAATCGTTATGAGTTACTTACTTCTATACTTTTCATGCTGAAATTCAAAATCATTTTAATGCCTCTCTTAAAATTCTTCGAACTGATAATGCTGGTGAATATTTTTCTCACATGCTTGGATCTTACTTGTGTAAAAATGAGATTATTCATCAATCTTCTTGCACTGACACTCCATCCCAAAATGGGGTCGCTGAACGAAAAAATCGACATTCACTTGAAACTGCTAGAACATTATCCTTTCAAATGCAGGTTGAAGATATGCCTTTTAGTCCATCAATGTCGAGTCCGTGTCAGGGGGAGGATGACCTACTTATCTATGAGATCATCTCTCTATCCTCCCTCCCTACTCCATCTTCTTCAGTATCTATCCCTCATCGTCCACCCATTACTCAAGTTTACTCCAGACGGCCACCACTGCAACCTTCAGACACATGTCCTGTACCCAAAGATTCTTCGACATCTAATCCAAGAACACGTGATGAGCTTCCCATTGCCTTTCGTAAAAGTAAACACAGTTGTACTTATCCTATTGCCTCATTTGTTTCTTATCACCAATTATCACAACCAACATATTCTTTTCTTACATCCCTTTATTCTACATCTATCCCTAACTCTGTTCATGAAGCTTTATCTCATTCTGGTTGGTGTAATGCAATGATCGAAGAGATGAATGCTTTAGATGGTAATGGTACTTGGGATTTAGTATCTCGTCCAACAGGAAAAAAGGCAATTGGGTGTAAATGGGTGTTTGCAATTAAGGTTAACCCTGACGGATCAATTGCTCGTTTGAGAGCATGCCTTGTTGCTAAAGGCTATGCTCAGACTTATGGGATAGATTATTCTGACACATTTTCTTCAGTTGCTAAATTCACTTCTATCTGATTACTTATTTCCATGGTTGCTACTCAATGTTGGCCTTTGCATCAACTTGACATCAAGAATGCTTTTCTTCATGGTGATCTTCAAGAGAAAGTATCTATGGAGCATTACTTAGGGGGAGAGTGATAAAGTTTGTCGTCTTCAAAAATCATTGTATGGATTGAAATAGGGCCCACGAGCATGGTTTGGTAAGTTTAGTCAAGCACTCGAGCAATTTGGAATGAAGAAAAGTACATCTGATCATTCTGTTTTCTATCGACGATTTGAGAATGGTATAACTTTGCTGGTTGTGTACGTCGATGTTATTGTTATCACTGGGAATGATACACCAGGTATATCTTCTTTGAAAACTTTTCTTCAGAGTCAATTCCATGCTAAGGATCTGGGAACACTGAAGTATTTTTTGGGTATTGAAGTGATGAGAAGCAAGAAAGGTATTTTTTTGTCACAACGGAAATATGTACTTGATTAGTTATCTGAGACAAGAAAACTAGGAGTTAAACCATGTAGTACTCCAATGATACCTAATTTGCAACTCACCAAAGAAGGAGAATCATTTAAAGATCCTAAGAGATACAGAAGATTGGTTGGAAAGTTGAATTATTTGACAGTGACATGACCAGACATTGCTTATTTAGTAAGTGTTGTAAGTCAATATATGCCTTCACCTATCGTGGATCATTGGTCTGCAATAGAACAAATTTTATGCTACCTAAAAGCTGCACCTAGGCGTAGAATCTTATATAAAGATAATGGTCATACAAAAGTTGAATGTTTTTCAGATGCTGATTGGGCATGATCTAAAGAAGATAAAATATCACGTCTGGATATTGTGTTTTTGTAGGAGGCATTTTGGTGTCATGGAAGAGTAAGAAGCAGAATGTGGTTTCACATTCAAGTGTTGAGTCAGAGTATAGAGCTATGGCACAATCTGTGTGTGAAATAATGTGGATACATCAATTTTTGACTGAGATAGGTTTCAGTATTACTATGCCAACTAAATTGTGGTGTGATAATCAAGTTGCACTTCACATAGTGTCTAATCCAGTGTTTCATGAGAGGACTAAACATATTGAAGTAGATTGTCATTTTATTCGTGAGAAAATTCAACAAGGGTTGGTGTCCACAGGATATGTAAAGACTGGATAACAATTGGGAGATATCCTTACTAAGGCCTTAAATGGAGCAAGAATAAATTATCTCTGCAACAAGCTGGGCATGTTTGACATATTTGCTCTAGCTTAAGGGGGAGTGTTATGATATATATAGTATTATGTATATATGTCCTTTATAGTAATTGTTCATTCTTTAGTTAGGGTTTCCTTGTGTACCTATATATATGTTAGTCTTCCTTATGAATAAGATGATGAGTATTCTCTCCATACTGAGTACAAAATTAACATGATAAATTCACCTGTCCATATAGTCCCCAACCAAACATTAGCAGTGCTCCAGCATCTGTGGCATAAAAGATAAGAAAATATCAAATAGATGAAGCTTATCACTTCAAGTGGACAGCATGGAAAACACAGAGGTATAGACTAATCAAGCACCAATATTTCATAAGAAGACAGAAATTAATGAAGCTCCTATGAAGCTCTAAAGGTGCTGCAGTTTCGTGCAGTCTGAATTTTCATCAACCGACCTATCAAAACTAGATGATCCAAGGTTACTGTATACATAAATATGTAAATTCACAAGTACAGACCAAAGTATTAAATTCTTGCCACTAGTCTTCACCTTGCGAATCTTTTTCTTATTTTTCTGAAAATTGACTCAGTATCTATTAATATCAGCAACAGAAAAGTTCATGCACCTACTTTATGTTGGGAAAACAAACATCACAAACCTGTAACTGCTGCACTATGACGCCCTCCACAAGCAATTCCCTTAACATAGCTTCCAGGAACTCTACTACCTTGACCCTCTAAACTTGCACTTCCTCGAGCAAGAGCCATAGTTCTATCTTTGCCAAACGAAAATGACTCGATGCAAGGTATAGGATGTGGAGAGGAAACCATACGTACGCGGGAGCCCAAACCTAGCTGTCCTTCTCCACCATAGCCCCAACCCCAGACCTGTCCCATATCTGAAACTTTGAAGACATTAGGATGCATTATATGTTATGCATTTCATGTTATTCTAATAAATTATTCCAAGTTTCTTCCCGAATTAATTTTGTATGGCTCCAAAATACAAAGAAGAAAATGTTTTGCATTAATATTTAACGTGGATCAAATAGAATCAACTAGGAAAAGTTTGGTATTGTTGATTTCAAAATTTACTTGAAGTGATAGTTAATTTACATCTTTGATAAACCAGTATGAATGATTCGATCTAAAAGTATATATACATTAAATTAACTAATTATACCAAACTGACCAACCAAATCTTGCCAAGTCAGTATGCCATAAATCTCCAAATACATTACTAGGAACGAGTGGACAAAATTCATACATAATACATTAGAATTACCTGACAATGCTAGCGTATGACGCCCTCCAGCAGAAACAGAGGCTATTCTTACCCCAGGATTAAGAGTAACAAGACAGGGAAGTGCAGAGAGAGTGTCATCACTTGATGAGGAGCTCTCAGCTGCAAGCTTTGCTGATGAAACCCTTCTCCTCTTTGTACTTTCTGCTCCACCACTTCTAGCTTCAATATTGGAAACAACAGCACCAGTACATCGTGTGGCTTGTAAACGAGGGCTGACTGCCACAAAGAACATGAAAGGCCAGTGAGAAAAACTTTGAAAAGCCCCTTATCATAATTAAGTTCGTGCAGTACCTTGATCTATCACAGAAGAAGACTGCCTTTCTAATACATCCTTTTCATAGCCAGCGCCAACAGACAGATCATCAAAGATCTTTCCAGAGGGAACACATTCTTTCCATCCCCATGTGTAGACTTCTCCTCTATCTGTATATATACAGTAGAAAATACGCTAGACAAGTTCACTTAGCAATACAACCATAAGCATTCAAACCATCTTAGACATCTCATAGAAAACAAACTTTGCAAAGTAACTTGGAGACAGAGACAAATTCTTCTTTTTTTCCCTTCTTTCTGGTGGGGGGATTCTCTAAAGAATTTAACGGCAAAAAGGCGTTCATGTATAGGAGCCCTGGAGTTAATCAGCAGTGTTTTAAGAAAACCCATCGCAGGGAATTTTTTAAAAATTCTTTTTTTTTGTAAAAAAAGTTCAAAAACGTCCATAAAAATCCTCATTTCTCTAAATAATCTCTTACAAAACATCTAATTCCTTCACATATATAAAAATTTATTTACATTTTCTATTGTGTGCATTTTTTGTTTTTGGGACTTTGCGCAAGACTCCTAGTGCATCTCGAGCTTTAAAAAACACTGAATAAGCAAAAAGACTTTACTTTACCATTGTCTTGTTTGCGCAGGATTTCTATCTTCTTTTCCCTTCCCTAAGAGAAGAAATGGTTTACCTGTAATAGCAGCACAATGGGCCCAACCTGCTGCTGCTTTTACTATAGAAACTTCTGTTGGAAGAGGAAAAGGCTCTGGAGTTTCCTTGAGAAAAAAATTGAAATATGCTCACAGGTAAGTTCATTAAGAACTAACAGTAAAAACATTTTAATTAAACGAACATTGTGTATGGCTTATACCCCATGCTTCCCAGATGTCACATAGCTTTGACCAAGATCATCTGTGGAGCCCCATGTAATGAGTTTTCCAGATTCTGGTTATATGAGGAAAACAAAAGACTAAATATCAAATAAAAGAAAGAACTACATTGTGAAGAAAACAGATGAAAACTACATTATCCAATATCAGCAGTCATAAACAATGACTCAAGACAATAAACACGAGGACCGTTAAATGAAATGTTGAGTATACAATAAAATCCAAAAAGTAATCAATAGAACTAAACAGATCAAGCACTGAAAAGACATTCAGAAGTTATGTTGTCAAAGATTTAAAAAGAGCAATGCATAGAAACAACAATCCTCTCGTCAAATAAGAAGAAGAAAGTACACCCCTTCAATCTAGAGAAGGGAAAGAAAAAGCATTCAGCAAAGAACACAAATTTGAGTCAGACGAATAAAAATCAGCACCTAGCTGAGAAGTTACAGGGGAACCAAAAAAAAAAAAAAAAAAAAACTCACTTCGCTCTATGCAAATACAAGTTCACATCTGAACAAAACATCCAAAACAAGCAAAAACTCTGAAGTGAAATGAGTTGAGTATCACCATTTCAGCACAAGCAATTTCAAATTTCCAAACCCCAAAACCCAAAAACCCCCCAAGAACTCAAAATCCACTTCCTCGCTCCATTGAACAAATTTTGCGCCACAAGAAAGCACAAGCCACAACATATTAGACTTACATTCACCAAATCAACAAAATCCAGCAATGCAAGAATTCACAAACCCACCAAACTTCCAACTAAAAACATCAAAACCCCAACACAAATCCCAAAAAAAAAAAAAAAAAAAAAAAACCATAAAAAATCACAAAAAAGGATTCAAAGAAAAATCACCAGAAATGGCCATGGCGAACCCACAACCTCCACCACAAACATCCCTCCAAATTTGACCGTCAGTGCCATCCCTTCCCGGAAGCCGAACCACCAGCGGCGACAGCAACGGCGACCTCTGCGGCAAAGCTCCGGGAAGATACCCCCACATGAACACAACCTTCTGCTCCTTAACATCCTCTTCCATTTTCACGATCTCTTCTTCTCCTCCGCTCCCCTCGCCATTCATATCGATTTACCCCCAAAGAAAAAGAGCAAATTAAAAAAGACCCAACAAAGTACAGGTGCTAATTTCTTTTGGGGTGGCAGATTTTCGTGCGGTTTCTATGCAAACAGAGAGTAATTTCAATTCGGAGTTTGGTGGACTTGGGGAAGTGATATGGAAGAAGAAGAAGTGCCCTAAGGTTAAGACATTTAAAAAAAAAAAAAAAAAAAAAAGGTGAACCGTATCATTTTCAGGGGAATGGGGAGTGCCACGTCGGATGCTTACGTGGTAATCTTGACATGTGGCACGATTTGAGCCATCAGATCCCTCGGCGATTTCTAGCCAGGAGTTACCGGGAAGTTTCTGGAAGGTCCAGTCTTTTAAAGCTCCTTTTTTTTCGCTAGGATGTTTGGGCTCTGTCGTGGCGATTTCTCAGCCTTCCACGTGTCGGAATTTTGCTCGAAGTCCAATCATTATGAATTGCCACGCTTGGTCTCAGCTACTAGACCCCTTTTGAGTACCTATACACGTCATCTGTGGGCCCACAACCCGTCAGCCTGTGTGGGGCCGCCACGTGGGGTCCTGTCTATTTTGCAAACAATTTTTTAGATTTTTTTTTCTTTTTTCTATTGCTTTGAGGGGGATTTTAGAAAATAAATAATAATTTGTAAAGAATTGTTTTTGCTTTTTAATGCTTTAAAATTAAAACAATTGGTGGTTTGACGACAAGGGGATGTCTCAAAACTCTAAATTTTGTTATTCACCTCAAAAGCTGCCAATTGTCATCAATTATGTTTTGGTTTTTTGTCTGGTAAATTGTCCCTCTCATCATTATTTGTTTTTAAGGTAGATTTATAAGTTTAGTCTCAAAATTTTTAAAATTGTGTCAATATATCTCTAAATTTAAAGAAAAAGTCTAATATGTCTAATAAGTTCCTTCAAAAAAAAGAAAATAGTCTAATAGGTCTCAAAACTTTCAATTTTGTATCTAATAGGTTTATAAACTTTCAAAGTGTCTAATAGATCAATAAACTTTCAATTTTGTATCTAATAGGTCTTTGAAGTATTCGACATTTTTAAAAACTAACGAATTTATTAGACATAAAATTAGATGTTGTGTCTAATGCAACCCTATAACTTTCAATTTTGTATACAATATATCTATGAGTTTTAAAAAATGTTGAATAGGTCAATGACCTATTAGACACAAAATTGAAAAAAATTGAAAGTTCAAGGACTTATTAGATACTAAATTAAAAGTTTAAAGATTTATTGGACACAGAATTGAAAAGTTCAAAAACCTATTAGACATAAATTTAAAAGCCTAAGGATTAAACTTATAATTTAACCTCCATTTTTTATGGATGTGTTGAATAGGTCCATAACATTAACATTAGTACTTAAATATTAGGCACACCAATCAAGTTTGAAGCACCAATTTGTCATTTAACTTTTCAATTAAAAACATAGCAAGGGATTTTGTTGAAATTTTCATTACCTTAAAGGTAAAATTGAAACTTTTAAGGAAAAATCAAATCTTTACCACAAACTTAGATTCAAATAAGTGTTGCAATATCTTTCGTTGCAATTTTTATCTTTCGTTTAATGTTTGTTAATTCACCCAATAATTTTAATAAATAGCAATCTAAAATAAAATTTTGCACAAAATCGACTATTTAATAACTCAACCAAAACTCAAAAATTTGAACAAAAAAACATTAATGTTCTTTTTCTTTGAAGACTTATTAATTTCATACCAAACAACATATATATTACAATTCATTAAAGAAACATGATAATACTTTTATTAACGATTCTTCAAATGAAAACTTATCTTGAGGTAAAAATTGCAACACTTTTTCAAATTTAAGGTAAATAATATAACACAATTTTCAATTCATATAAAAGTTAGAGTACTAGTTAAAAAGTTTAAGATGCAATTTGATGAAGTTGAGACTGTATAGTAAAAATTATTATTTTTTTCAAAACTTTTAAAAACCACTATGGACGAAAATAAAAAATGATGCAACATCATTTAGGGATCGAATAATATTTAGCAAAAAAATAATTAAATTCGTAAATGATTTATTTGCTTTATGAATGAGTTTTGTCAATGAATGATGGGATTTTTTAGTCACTCATTGTAGGCGGAGGTGACAAACAAACGATGAATGAGCATTGAAGTTTAAGAAAAGTGAAAGATAAAAGAGAATAAATGAATGTTTAATTTTAGTGAAAAAAAATTATGGTAATATTTTCAAAGTCGTTATACCAAGTTTGGATGTTGATTGTGTGTTTGACAATTCAATTGTGTAGCCACCTATTTTTGTCTAACTTTTTTTTATAAAATTGATTGCTAGTTTAATTTTTTTTATGCATTTTTTTAATGTTTGTTATTAAATTTGCACATTATTGAGATGTCTCCACTTTGATATTTGTTTGTTATTTGCTATTTTTGCTATTTTTTATGTCTTTTTTTTCCCTTTAAGTTGGAGAAATGAGAAAAATAAAATTTTGGTTAAATGAGTAAGTTTTGTATTTTGTGTTGCTTGACCAAAAGTTGTTGGTCATTTTTGGGTGCTAAACTCCTTTTGGCATGGTTTCAAATTACAAAAAAAATGGTCATTGGAATAATACACAAAAGAGGAAGTGATTTGGGCTTTTTATACCCATCTTTCCCTTCTTTAAAAAAAGGGGGGGTCTACACTCACAAAAAACCTTACTTCCATCTACACTCACACAACACCACACATCCACCCACACACAATTCTCAGCAACAGGAAAAAAAATCTACAAGCACACAGTCCATTCTCAACTAGAAACACGTCATAGAGGAAAAAAATAGAGTTCAAGAGTAAATCTTTAGTCTAGAAATTAGCAAAAAAAAATAAATAAATAATAAGAAAGAACCAAAATTTTAGAACATAACAAAAACAACCTTAGCTGAGTTGGAGGTTGCACTTGGTAGGGCTTTGTCCCAAGGATCCGCATCTCAAACAACAAGCAAGTTGTGTGTTCTTGACCCTCACCTCTAGATCTTCATCTTTATCTCGAAATGCCCTTGAAAAACAGTAGTTGAGTAAGGGTATTATGAGTTTGCTTTCATTTTTGTTGTTTATCACATCTCTTCTTACTTTTATTACAATGTGAATCTTTGTCTATTTTTGTTTGTGTTATGCCTTAGATCTTTTGTTATGTTGATGCTACTGACCTTATTTTATTTTTATGGTTTATCTCCCCTACTTATCTATCATTTTTCTCCATCTTCTTCTTCTTGGCTCTTGAGTTCTTTGTACTAAAAGAAAAAAGGAAAAAAGAGCAAGAGAAAAAAGAAGCAAAATGTTGTGAAATAAAAAAAAAAGTTGTGTAACATACTTTAGATTGAGTGAGTAGAGCTTCACTTCGGGTGTAAAAAAAATAAACAACTTGTGGAAGGAGAGAAGCTTGAAAAGAGAGAGAAAAATGGATGTAGTGGTGGGAGAAAGAAATTTTTTTTAAATGGAGAAGAGAAAGTAAGTAGATAGTAAAAAAAATGTTATTGAAAAAAAAAATGTTAGTTTTATTTTTTTTTCTTTTGGCTTTCTTCTTTTTTATTATTATCTATTATTATTATTATTTTAATTGTTATTGAGAGATGGGGGCTAATTTGCCACCCACGTTCTGCCTTCTCAATTTTATTTATTTATTATTATTTTTTTAATTTAAGTGTGTTGTGCCACTTATGCAAGTTATTATTATTTTTTATTTTATTTTTTAGCTTCCTTCCTCTTCTTCATCATCATCATTGGTATTATTGTTATTATAATTATTTTCCTTTCTCTTATTTAGCCTATTTATCTTACTTATTTTTGTTTTACTTTTCATTTTGCATTTTTAGCTTTCTGTTATTATAAAATAAAATAAAATAAAATAAAATAAAATCCTTATTGCATGTCTTTGCTTACTCCATTTAAGTAAATTACGCCAATTTTATTTATTTATTTATTTTTAGCATGTTCACTACATGCATGTTTATTGTGAATGTTGTTTTAATCTTTATAATCTATACTCTTTTTTTATTTAAAAAATTCTGACAACAAAATCTAGAAATATTTGGAAGTTCGATTTTCTAGTTTTCCTAAGGTGAGAAGTTGATTCTTTAGAAGTCCAAGATTGACTCCAACATGTTGTATTGAAATTTTAATATACTTGCATATTATGTTTGTTTGCTTATTTACTATGAATAGAATATTTTGCATACTTAACTTATCTTTACATTGCATTTATTAGTCATGCTTAATTTTGATTTTTTTTAAATTTTTTCTTAATGTTTTTCAATCTCTTTTTAACTCTATTATCTTTTTACAAAATTATTTCAAAATCTTTAAAATTGTTCTTTTTTGAGTTTATACAAGCTTTTCATAATCAAGGTGTTATTTCTAAAGTTTTTTGCAATCTTTTTCTTACAAAATGATTTTTAAGGCCTTTTTTTTTTCTAAAATTCCTATGACGGAATCTAGAAATATTTGAGAGTCAAATTTTTTAGAATTCTTGAGATGAGGGACCATAATCTTTGGGAGTCCAATATTTTGATTCTAAGATAAAAATGAATTTAATTAAACCAATTTTCTTTTTCTTTTTTTTTTAAAAAAAAGCTCTCTCTTTTATAAAAGGCTATCCTACGATGGATTTGAGAAATTGTAAATTTTTTCTCATATTCTTAAGGTGATAATATTCCTAAAGTCTTGGAATTAATTTCAATACAACCAAATTAATGGATTTTGTTCCACTTATTTTATGAGATCATGACTCCATATATTGGAAAAATGAGAGGTAAAATAAGACATTATTTTTTTTTAAAAAAAAAAATCCTAAATAAGCTTTTTTTCTTATAAATTTTCCTTCAATTCAAGATTAAAATTTGGCCACCATTTTAAATAGGTGTTGGGGGTGATAACAAGTAACACCTTCCCCATACACAAACAACTCCCGAGCCCAAATCTAGTTTTCGCATATCATTTTTTTTTTCTTTTTTTTTTTAAAAATTGTTTTATTCTATTTTGGTGCCCAATCACACCATAAAAAGATTGGTGACGACTCATTTTTAAAATCCCCTTTTTGAAGACGTTAGCCGCTTCGCGTCACAGATACGTGGCGACAAATTGCTAAGATTGATGTCATAACTTTCATTGGTCATTTTATTTTATCTTGATTTTCTTGATGAAAATTGAGTGCAAAAAGAGAAAACAAAAAGGTGTTTTCTTTTAATGGGATATTTTTCCAAACAATGGGATTATTTATAGAGATGTCCATGGGGCGGGGCGGGGCCGGGGAATGGATTCCCCGTCCCCGTCCCCGCCCCCCATTTCATTCCCCGTCCCAGAGAAATTCCCCGTTTAATTTCGCGGGGATCGGGTTCCCCTCGGGGAATTTTTTCCCGTTCTTTTTTTTTTTTTTTTTAAATCTTTTTTTTAATTTAATTTCAACCATAATAAAAATTATTTCTAAATGAATAATTTTCAATATAATTCTATTTAAAGTAAATGTTATAAAATTTCATAATAAAAACAATAATATACCATAAGTAAAAATATTGTAATGTCGAAACAACTTAATTTCTAAAAATTCAAATTTCAATATTACAACATAGACTTTAATTTTTTTTTATATAATGAAATAGTCTTAAACTAATTCCTACTATAGTTTTTTTTTTTTTAAAAAAAATCTATTTATAGGTAATAATATATATATATATATATATATATATATATATATATATATATATATATATATATATATATATATATATATATATATTATTAATCGGGGCGGGGAATATATTCCCCGTCCCCGTCCCCGTTTAGCCAACGGGGAAAAAAACATTCCCGCTCCCTCCCCCATTGCCCATGTAATCGGGGATTCCCCGCCCCGTTCGGGGCGGGTCCCCGCAGATTAAATGGACATCCCTAATTATTTAGGCTCCGTTTGATAACCATTTGGTTTTTGAAAATTAAAGCCTATAAATATTACTTCCACCTATTAGTTTCCATGTTTTTTTAATCTATTTTTTACATTTGTTTTCAAAAACCAAGTCAAGTTTTGAAAACTAAAAAACGTAGTTTTCAAAAACTTGTTTTTGTTTTTGGAATTTGGCTAGAAACTCAAATGTTTCCTTGAGAAAGATGGAAACTATTGTAGAGAAATGGTGAAAAACAAACACAATTTTCAAAACCAAAAACCAAAAACCATATAGTTATCAAACGGGGCCTAAATGAAGAAATTAGTCAAATTGTAGTTCAAATCCACTGACTTTAAATTCATGGAATTGATATGTGTATTAAGATTTTTTTTCTCTTTCTTAGTACAAAAATTGCAAGGTGAAACCAAATCATCGATTGTTGAGATGGTGATTGGTGTCTTATCCACTCAACTATGCTCAAATTAACTATTTGTGGATTAAGACTTATGGTATGCTTGAGAGTGATTTTTGAATGACCAAAATTATTTTTGTTATGCCCAAAATCACTAGGCATGACAAAAGTGATTTTAATCATTCCAAAATCACTCTCAAACATGCCCTTAGTTTGAAACTGTTGTAGTTTTTAAAGTAGTTGCTAGCAATTATGAGTATAGAAAAATAAGCTATAATATGAAATAAATTAGTATTTGGTAAATTTCAATTTAAGCATGTTACCTAATTGTGGTAATTTAGATATAATGACCAAATATATATATTATTTTTGTAACGCCCGGTTAGTTCAGCGGCGTTAATTTTGAAAATTTGGAATTTAATTTGGGTAATTTAAATTTGAAGGTTAATTTGAAATTTGGAATGAGAAAAAGGGCAATTTTGGAATTTTTGTTTGGTCAAGGGGCAATATTGGAATTTTTTTTTAGGAAAAGAAAAAAAATCTCATCCTTATCCTTATCCACTTTTTTAATTTTATTTTATTTTTATTATCATTTTTATTTTATTTTATTTTTTCTTCTCTTCTTCTTCCTCCCGAAGCTCCTCACCGAAACTCACACACTCTCTCTCTCTCACGCGAACGCCGGCCGCCGTGCCCTCTTCCTCTCGTCGAACTCTCTCTCTCTCTCTCTCTCTCTCTCTCTCTCGGCCGAACTCCTCCATCTGCTTGCTTCTTCTCTGTCTTCTTTCTGCCGGCAGCCACCGCAAGAGTCTCCGACCAAGTGACTCGCCGGATTTCAATCGCCGACCAACCTCAGCTCGCCGAACTTTCTCTTCTTCCTCACCGAACAGAACAACTCGCTGTCCAGCCTCGCAACGACCGTCGGAGCTCCGAATCGAAGACCCACGCAATCCCGATCGCCGGATCTGCTTCAGCACCGCCACGTGAGCTCCCAAGTCGCGTTCAGCATTTCGCCGGACGACTCCTCGACGGTTCTGCAGCTCGTGAACCTCACTCGAACCGCCGCAGCTTCGCCGAAGTCCCTGAACGCGCCGGTGTTGCAGCTTCTGTCTCGCCGGAGCTCGTTTATTTCAGGAAATCGCTGGTTCGAGAGTAGATCCGACCGGAAAGGGCCGAATCTGTCTAGATCCGGGAGCCACACGCTGATCGGAGTCCCCACGCGCCGCCGTCTCCGATTCCAATTTTTGAGCCCGGACAGTCCCCGTTACGATCGTGTTTCGATTTGGGTAATTTTGTTACTCAATTGAATTTACTTAAGGACTTAAATTGGATCGATCGTTAACCAATGGACTTAAATTTCAGGATATTGAATTGAGAATCAAACTACGGAATTGGAGACAAATATTTAAATTTTCAGCAAGCTTTGGAGTCTAAGTTTGGGCAAGAATCAAGCTCGTAAATTATTTATTCGGCTTAGGTAAGTAGTCATTTGGATTTAAGCCATTTAAATTCCTTTGAGATTGAAATGTATGTTTGATAGTTTGATAATTTTGAAAGCATGCTTGAAAGCGGTGGTTATGAGATATGAAAAGGTTAGTAGTTATGTTTAAAAGAAATCTTGAGCTAAAACGGCCTAAGTTGTGGTCATAAAGGAATTAGTGGCTTAAAGTTTCAAGTTTAATATGTTAGCATATGAACCTCTTTAAGAATTTGTTCGAGGTTGTAATTGGGCAAGCTTGGACATGAATGGAGTGATTTGTGAATAGTCATTCTTGCCTAAATTATGAGTATGTGCGCGATGTCGTAGTTGGTTAAATCAATATAAGAATTATGGTGCTGGGCTTAAGATTGCCTGAAACTAGTTGCTACTTTAGTTAAGGGATTCAAAGTTACAAGTGAATGAATGAATGTGGTAGGGTGGTTTGACCCAAAAGGTTTCAAAAGTGCTGTGAAAGTATGAAAGCCCGTTAGATTGATGCTTCCAACCCTAATTCTGTTGTTTCGTGCGAGTTTGTAAGCCTAGAACGCCTGTGATGTGATGAGCATAGGGATGCGTTCTCTATTGCCGTGTGCTAGCTTAGGGGGGTGATTCCCCATTGTGATGAGCATAGGGATGCATTCTCTATTGCCGTGTGCTAGCTTAAGGGATGTGTTCCCTGGTTGCCTGTGTGGCTAATGAAATGAGTATGAGGGTTATAGACCTTCACGAGTTGGGTTCTAGGTTACAGTACTCGCAGTTATGGCTCGAAGATAGGGTCGGGAAGTGTTAAAAGTTGTGGAAGGATGAATTGGACTTTTGGAATCACTGAAGGAAGTATTCGAAAACTAAGTACGAGCCAGGTTGTGAATGTGGTCCAGAAATAACAAATGAATTGGGTATGGTAGATTACTCTGGAGATTCCAAAAGTAGTACGAAAACGCAAGGAGCTTGATAAATTAGAGCCACCTGTCTTTGTGTCTCTCCTGGGCTAGTCTGTAACTCTAGGTTGACTAGATGTGATGAGGGTGAGAGATTGTGTTCCTTCACTGTGGTGCTAGCTTAGGGGTGATTCCCCAATTATGTTGAGCGTAAGGATTGTGATCCTTAGCGCCTGTGTGCTAGCTTATGTGTGATTCCCCACTGTGTTGAGCGTAAGGATTGCGATCCTTATGGCCTGTGGTGCTAGCTTAGGGGTGATTCCCCACTGTGTTGAGCATAAGGGATGCGTCCCTTATTGCCTGTATGCTAGCATAGAGCGGTGATGTTCTATTGTATGGAGGCGTGAGAGTTATTTTCTTTCACGGCCTTAGTCAACCTAAGTTACATGGCTCGTTGGTAGTGCTCGAGACAATGCCTTACCGGGATGGACTCAGGTAGAGTGTGCAAGCGATAGTTGGAGGGTTGATAAGTTGAGATTAAGAAGCAGATGTACGTGCCAGGACAACTATTGTGTTGATGATGCTAGCAAAAATGGGCGTTATCCCCAGAGATGTGTGACGAGCATAAGGGTTACGATCCTTATTGCCATGGGTGCTAGCATAGGGGTGAGGACCCCAGAGATTTATGTTGGCTAGCATAGGGGCGTTATCCCCAGAGTTGTGTGACGAGCATAAGGGTTACGATCCTTATTGCCGTGGGTGCTAGCATAGGGGCGAGGACCCCAGAGATTTATGTTGGCTAGCATAGGGGCGTTATCCCCAGAGTTGTGTGACGAGCATAAGGGTTACGATCCTTATTGCCGTGGGTGCTAGCATAGGGGCGAGGACCCCAGAGATTTATGTTGAGCGTAGGGAATGCGTTCCCTAGCGCCTGTGTGTTAACCTAGGGGAGATTTATCTATTGAGATGAGTGTGAGGGTTATGAACCTTCACAGGTTTGGGTTCTAGGTAACAGAACTCGCAGACGTGACACGAAATTTGAGTCAGGAGGTGGTAAAAGTCGAAGTTTGGTTAAATGAGCATTTAAATAACTGAAGTAAATATTCGAGGTAAATATTTGAAGTATGAGCACGTGTGTAAGTAAAGAAAGTTTGCCTTCGTGGTAGGTTATCTTGAAGTTTTGGACCCTTAAGTGGGCTACTTACTGAGTATGTTTATACTCACTCTTGCTACTTTGTTTGTTTTGCAGATTTGAACACATTTCTCGAGGCGGGTGACGTAGGTGATGACTTGACGAGACTATGGAGACTCCACCAAATTCTTTTCCCTGTTTGGCTTTTAGTGTTGTCTCTTTGTTCCTTGATGTATGTGTGGTCTGTAAATTCTAAATATTCTTTAGTTACCGTGTATTTGGTTAGGGTTTCTTAAAATCCTGTGTTTGATGTGAAGCTCAGCATACTTGTCGTAGTTTGTTGGATGCTGAGCGTTTTATCTGAGTTATAGAAGTGTTTTTCATTCTTATCAGGTTGTTGTAAAATTTTGGTTTCTCCTGGTTACACCGTCATGCTGCCGAAATTTCGGACATGAGCGAGGTAACTAGGTCGTGCTTCCGCATCTAGAGTGTCATAGGAAATCGGGTCGTTACAATTTTAATTATTTTTATATTGATATTTAATATCTAATTTGTTATAAGATAATTATTAACAATTTTACCTGATTGAATTTGCAAATTATTTTGTTTATATAAAATATTAGGGAAAATAGTTATTATTCTAAATTATTTAATAAAATATTAGGGAAAATAGTTATTATTATAAATTATTTAATAAAATATTAGGGAAAATAGTTATTATAAAAAAAAATTGAATCCATCAAAGATTTTGTTAATACAAAAAAAAACATAAGAAAGATATGGGAGAGAAACCAACCCAAGCTGACAAACTTTTAGAAAAGCTTATTTCAAAAGCAGGTATTTGCATGATTTTGCAGGTATGAATAAACTAGAAAGTGATTTTGTATAAATTAATAAATAACACTCTAAACAGTTTTAAAAATCTCTTAAAAATTACTTTTGATATCTCAAAAGCAATTTTTTTTTTTTTTTTTTTTAAGGCGAGATCCTGAATTAGTTTAAGAAATAACTATTGGCAATGTCAATTTAACAATATTTGCTAAATGCAATAAGCAAATTGAAACATAGTAACCAAAATGAATGATTTCTTTTGTATCTTTTATGCATACATTCACTGGTTATAAAAGTGATACCATATCATACTTTTTATCTATATACTTTTGTAGCTATAATGAACATAACTCAACGGTAATTGACATGTACCCTCGACCATGAAATCAGAAGTTTGAATCCTCCCAACCCAAAATGTTGTTGAACTCAAAAAAAATATCTCTACACTTTTATAGTTTTATATTGGTATCAATTTCATCTTGTAGGTCAAATTTATGAATCACAATTATCTTTGTGTTAATAATAAGTGTTCAAAAACGTTAACCACATTAGTTTCGCATGCATTAGTCCACTTCAACCTCACTTCACTCCATATGAACATCATGTTAATTAATTTTAATTTTCATTGCATATCACAAAATCATAACTACTGGAAGTCAATTGAAATTAATAATCGGTTAAATTACAAGTTTAGTCCTTAAACTTTTAAGTTTGAGTCCAATGAATTTTTGAAGTTTAAAAAGTTTTTAATAGGTCATTCAACTTTTAATTTTGTGTCTAATAAGTTTCTAAACTTTCAATTTAATGTCTAATTAGTCTTTGAACTTTTAATTTTGGGTCTAATATGTCATTGACATATTCAACATTTTTTAAAAAAATTCACGGATCCATTGTATACAAAATTGAAAGTTTATGATTCTATTAGACATAAAATTCAATTTTAATAGAACCGCTAATTTTTTTTAAATGTAGAATATGTCAACGACCTAGTAGACACAAAATTGAAAGTTCAAGAATCTTTTTTTTTTTTTTTAATTCAATGATCTATTAGACATAAAATCGAAAATTTAGAGATCTATTTGATACTTTTTTAATTTCAATGACTTATTACACTCAAATTTAAAAATTCAATAACTAAATTTGTAATTTAACCTTACTGCTGAACTAAAATTAAAATTTTTTAAAGGAAAAAAAAAAAGAGATATGAAGGTAGCTAGCAACGTATGATAACATTTAAAATTGTTTTATTTATCATTATTGAAAAAACTACTATATATAGTATAGAATATATGGCTGAAATTTACAGCTATGCGTGAAGTAGTGGATGATGGATCACAAAATTTTCAATTGCTTGACCTAAATTAAAATACGACTTATATCTTATTTTGGTGTACTCCACATTCATACTAATTTCGTTTTACTTTCAAGCCTTTAAATATTTTGTTTTAATTTTTTAACTTTTAAATATTCCATTTTAATTCATAAACTTTGTATAAATGTCATCAAATTTTCATTTATTATGCAATATAGTGCTAAATTATTTTTGAAACTCAATTCCTAACATGTTATAATTCATATTATATGTTGCTTTCAAAAATATTTTTGCTAAATAATATTTATAAAAAAAGCTATGCAAAGTTTGAAAATCTAAATAGAGTAACCATTGAAGTTTAGAGATTAAACGAAAGTTTGAAAAGAACTTCTAAGTAAAAATCAATCTATCCAACTTCAAACCGACAACTAACTTGAGTATAGTTCAATTGATTAAAGTCATAGTATTAGTAGCTTTCACACGACAAAATTTTTTATTTTTAGTTCAACTACATGTGAAGTTGGAGATTTAAATCTCTAACTTTTAAGTCAAGGATGTAATGTCTTGACCAATTTTTTTTTTTTAATTAAATTCAAAATACTTTCGTATTTTGAATTTAATTAAAAAAAAAAAAAAGCAAGCTTCAACGTGGTAGAAGTAGAAGACCAATAGAAAAGAATTCCACAGCATCATAGGGATGAAATCTCAGCCACTAAATAAATTAGTGGTCTTTTAAAAAATAAAAAATAAAAAGAAATAAAGTTAGTGGTGAATTAATGGATAGGACTTGTAAAGCCACGAGTTTCGGGCTATTGATGCTCCTCAATTTTGGGCCTCAAATTATGGGCCAGCTCCATCCAAATATCGGGCCCATATCTTAATGACGTGTCACTCCGACATCGTTTTGTTCATCAATCAAATGGGTTAGAAGAGCAAGAACATCAAATGATTAGGTGCGGCCGGTCCCACGGAAAGATCCAATAGGCATTCAATGATTTCTGTGCGGTCATTAATCATGTGGTACATAAAGCCTCGACGAATGCTTTATTCTTGAGCGGCTGAGATTCGCTTGCACGGTAAACTCACGGTATCCCAACGTACAGGATCCTGGCCCCCCTAAATTATTCTTCGGTTATAGTTATATTGTTTAAATGATATTGTGGTTAATAAGATAAGGTTTAATGATTGAATGGGTCGGCTGAACGACATGTGGTCGTACGCTTAAATTTCACTTTCGACATGTCGCCCTACCACTACCATTTAATGCAAAGCTACCGCTTCTCGCCAATTAGGATCCTCCGTAAACCCGTACAATTGGAGGTGGTTGAATTATTTGAAGTTTATTTATTTATTTTTATTGATTTTTTTTCTTTTAGTTCACTAGTTGTATTAATTTTCACAATAAATTTTCAATTTCATCAATTTGGAGTATAAACATCGACAAGTGTTGCTAATTTTACCTCCTATTCAAATTTTGTTAATTCACCCAATAATTTTTACAAAAAATAATTTTAAAAGCTCACTAATTTAATGAAAATTAGGTTTTGAAAATTGAATTTGATTAGTGCATAAAATAGATGATTAAATAATTCTACCAAAACTTACAAATTTCAATTAAAAACTAGCTCTAATATCATTTTTGTTTGAATCATATCAATTCCATACTAAATACATGTTTTATAATTCACTGGATGCACATGAGAAATATTTTTTTCAATGATTTCTCACATGAAAATCTACCATAAGGTAAGAATTACAACACCTTTTAAAATTTAAGGTGAAAATTATAACACTTATCCAATTAATGTACAATTTGATGAATTGAAAGTTTAGAGAGTAAAAATTAATATACATGACCAAGTTTAGAGTTAAAATGAATGTTCAACCAAAACAAAATTAATAGTGAATTAAAAAAGTCAAATAGCCAACTTCGCAACTTTATCAATGTCCACAAATTGTCAACTTAAGTGTAAGACAATTTATTAGAATAGTAGCTTTTGCTTAAATTAGTTTTTTTTTTTTAAAACAACTTTTTCTTAAAGTTAAAAGGTTAGAATATTTATAATGTCAAAGTCAAATCTATATATATATATATATAATTGTAATATCATATTCAACATATATATTCCAACATCTTTATCTTTGAGAGAAACGAGTGGATGTGTGTGTTTGGTTTCCTAAAACATATTTATCTAAATTTTATAAAACTAGTCAAGTAGATACCATTTTATATGATATATTTATTCTCTACCATTAAATTGATGTACAATTGTCAATTAGAGTTAGGATTTTTATATCATAAACAAACCATCTAAACAAATTAAAAGATAATATATAAATAAAGGGTCATCACCAATGGCACATCATGTTGAAAGTTTTGAAGTTTAAATGGTATGATTTTAAAACTTAAAACCCAAATAAAAATGTTTACGATACCTCAAACGTGGAATTGAAATTAGCATACTATCAAAAGAAAAAAGAACAAAACTACTGCATGAAATGGTTCATGCAGAAGGAAATGACCGTGCAAAGATTCAAACTTTAAATCTCATCTCATGCTTTAATACCATATTAAATTATCCCTAACCCAACCAAACTTATTTTAAGAAGAAAAAGTAAAGTGTTAACAACAAAAACAAAAAACCAAGTTTGTCTCTCTGTCAAAAAAAAAAAAAAAAAAAATTCAGATTTTACCTTTGTTTTTTTTTGAGATAATCAATTTTTACCTTGAAATTGTAAAGTGTATTAATATCATAAACTTTTAATTTCATCAAATTGCACTCTGAATTTAGATAAATGTTACAATCTTTATCTTAAACTTGCATAGGTGTTGCAACCCTTTGATAGAATTTCATTTAAAAATTTGTTAATGATTTTTTCTTATATACATTTAAAAATATATAACATATGTCTCATACAAAATTAATGAAACTTAAAAAAAAATTAATGTTTGATTTGGAACTTTTGTTGAAATTTGTTAGTTTTGAAAGTTTTAATCCATCATTTGATCTAGTACATTAATTGAATTTTACTTTTATGGAAGACTTGATTTTTATTGAAATTAGTGAGTTTTGAGAGAATTTTATTGCTTGTTAAAATTAGTGGATGAATTTAGCATAAATTGAACATAGGATTAAAATTACAACACCTGTGCAAGTTTATGGCTCAATTTGACAAAATTGGAAGTTTAGAGTGAAAATTGATACAATATTCCAATTTCAAAGGTAAATTTAAATTATTTTTTTCTTAAAAAACTTGAGAAAGTAAGTATCCCAACTCTTAGGAGAAATTATGCAAGAAGGCTAGAACAATGCGACTTACTGTATTAAACAGTTGAGGAAAAAGAAACTAAAAATTATGATTTAATCATACAATCTTAAGATTTAATTAGAAAGAAAGTAGTCACACTGTGCAATTATACTAAATAGTTTTCTAAACTCCTAGAACTCTCCATGGAAAGTTCTAGTTTCATTTCATGAGCAAAGGGAAATTTTTGTCCATGAAGAACACAATTCCAAGAACACTCAGGAGATGAATCACCTCTTGATTAGCAAATCAATCTATGTTAGGTTTAATCTATCTAGCAACTTAATCACTTCTAGAGAATTAGATTTAATCACTTCTAGAGAATTAGATTTAACTTAGATTGGATGTCTTCTCTCTCAATCTTGAGTGATTTTAACCCTCCACGAACAACAAAGAGCATCTAGAAATTTAACCGATCTATTTCATGGATGCATTGCATCATTGCCAATCTACGAGCAATCACTCCAATCCATTTCTTTCAAGTTGCATCAACAACATTAAACTTTCAAGTATTCGTTGGAGTAAGATTCCACTCTATTTTGTTCCACTCATCATCTTCTTCAGTTGCATCAGATAGATCTTTTCCCCTCGTAAGTACATTTCTAGAACACCATAAAAACATTCCGGTTACAATATATTTCATATATTTTTTTTAGAAAAAATCCTTTAACATTAGTATAACAATTTTTATGACATTTTAATAATGTAAAAAGGTGAAATAAAAAAAAGGAATTAGTATTAATATTCTCCTGTCTGTGGCTGTCTTGCAACTTGCAAGCATAATTAAGCAAATGAAGTAGCGATATTTCAAATCTTGAACGAAATATATTGCATCATTTTTCAATATCTTGCATATATTTGATCATTTTAAAGAGGAAAAGAAGGGAAAAAAAATTAATGTCTGAGCCCGGGTTCGAACCGGGGACCTCTAGTGTGTGAGACTAGCGTGATAACCAACTACACCACCCAGACCTGTTTGTTATATAATTTAATAGTCTACTTTAAAAGTTTATTTATTTATTATTAATTTTCTTTCGTTTGTTTAATGCTAAATTCCTTATTATGTAGTCTACAATTTTTAAATATGTCTTCAAAATAGGTTAAAGATGTAATTTTTCCACTGATTTTTTTATTTAAAATATTTGTAATCCCTTCATTTGGATATTGAAAATTTCCAATCAATTAAGTTGTTACTATCACAAGATGTTAAGATTTATTAAATTAGATTATATTTCAATATGTGAATTGAAATAATTCTATGTTTTCATACGATAAGAGGTATGTGTTCACCCACAAAATAAAAACCCTATGCACTCCATATGACTTGTTCATATACTTTTCTCAATTCTATAGCAAAAAATTAGCATTAAAAATAATGTTATATTAATTAGTCATCTTGTATGAGTTGAAATCAACTTATATTTATTCTACACAATTAGGGGTGAGAATCGGTCGATTAGAGTCGATTTTTTGCCCAAACCGACAATCAATTAGCATTAAACAAAACACAGTTTTCTTCGTTGTACAGTAATTTGCAAAGATGATCATGGAACAAAAAGTAAGGTTGGAGTATAATTTTGATAGTGGTGTCAAACAATATGACAATCAATTTAAATATGTTTGGTTCTTTCATATTGGAAGATAGAATTATGTGTTATGAATATCACTTTTATAATTATCACAATATAATGGAGTAGATTCGGGAAGAGAAACACTCATATATGCAAGCAACCATCATAACAAAACTATCTCACAAGTGGTGGAAGCCATAACACGGTATTCAGACTCTATGGAAGATTTAAAAACAACATCTTGCTTTTTACTTTTTCAAAAAATAAGAGTCACATAAACAAATATAATATTTATTTGTAGATTTACGATGATTAACATCATTTACTTAATTAGCACTGGAGTATGCACACAACTGTAATGAAGAAGTAGATAGAAACAAAAGACATTGAAACTGAGTGCCTAAAAAATATCTTAAAATGTGAATAACTACAGCCTAATGAGCAATAGTTGGAAAGGCAACAAACCAACTTACGATATGAACAACATATGCAATATAAGGACGAGTATTAATAATATGATAAACTAGGCTGCCAATAGTAGTTCGATACAACCTAAGATCTCGTAGAGGAGTGCCTTCAGAACTCAATACTGAACATTAAGTTATTAAGAGGAGTATCAACAATCATATTATCAAATATATCATTTATATATTTTGACTGGGATTAGAAGGTAACCTTTTGGTGTGCATGCAACTTCGTCAATACCCAAAAAATAACAAAGAAGTCTCGAATCTTTCATACTAAAACAAAAAGCTAGCTTTAACTTCAATTTTGTAATCCCGTCAACATCATCACCAGTTGTGATATATAAAGAGAGAAGAATATGATCAACAAAGAGTATAACGAATAAATAAAGCAGAATCATGAGAGCTGGCAGAAAAACCATGATTAGTAATTACATTTGAGAACTTTTCAAACCACGGTTCTAGGTGCTTGCTTGAGACCAATAAAGAGTTTTTTAAAGCTTCCAGACATGGCCAAATTTATGGAAAACACCAGAGAGGGGAATCATATATACCTCATTATGAAAATTACCGTTCAAAAAGATTTTAACATCCATATATGAGATATATGCCAGTGTCGAATAGATGCACCAGATGAATCTTTTCCCTTTTGATAAGTTGTTGAAAGTACATTTCTAGAGCTTAAATTGAAAGCTTACGATATAATTGGTATTTTTAGCAATCATGTATATAATAAATCAACATGCACTAATTTTTTCTTTCATTTAGTAAACTTTTTGCTTAAATGAGTAGGAAAGACAAGATATATGAAAATAACTTTTTTTTTTAATAAAAAAAATACTATCTTTTTTAAACACTTTTTAGAAAAGATGCTTTAACTTTAACATTAGTAAAACAATTTTTATGGCATAAAATATAATGTAAGAAGGTGAAATAAAAAAAGAAGGAAAAGGAAAAAAGAAGGATGTGGTAATAGACCCAACACCTTTTAAAGGCACACGAGCATCACCAGCAGTTATTATAGGCATATAGAGACAAAAATTTAAAGAATGAAAAATTTGGTGACATATGATGGGAATAAGCATCAGAATCTAATACCCAAAGAGAATGGAATTTACTTGAAGGACTTGACGACGACAAAGCTATATTAGATGAATTAGGCATTAGTTTGGGACTGTGTGATCAAACAAGGATGGATCTAATGACGACATCATAGCCACAATATTAGGTTGAGGGAGTTTGTAATTCCACTTTGGCATTTAACTCTTAAGTTTTGAAACTGTAGGATATTGTGATCATAAAGATGTTTGCTAGCTTTGTTTAGCTCTATTCAATAATTTAGGACATTAGGCTTTTCATAATGCCCTTTTTGTTTGTAAAAATTACATTTCTCAGGAGCAGCCTTCGACTTATTTAATTCCAATTAGAAGTAGATATTAACTGTTGTGGTGTAGCAAACAGAGAGGAGCCAAACATCGAGTTAACGGTCTTACCATGTTGGGACTTGAGACGTATCTCCTCAGTCAATAATTCACTAACAATTGAATCAATACTAGGCGAAGTAGATTGAATTATTTCTCTAACTAAAAATTAAAAAGGAAAAAGCCATGTCTGAGCCCGAGTTCAAACCGAGGACCTCTAGCGTGATAACCAACTATACCAATTAATCATACTTGCTAAATAACCTGAAAAAATCATTTTTTCTCAAAATTAGATTGAGTGTATGGCAAGTGATCTAAAACTGTCATATTAGGAAAAGTTATGTCTAAGCTCGAGTTTGAACCGAGAACCTCTAATGTGTGAGACTAGCGTGATAACCAACTACACCACCCCAACATACTTGCTAAATATTATTATATATCTTTGTTTTATTACTTAACTCTTTTATATATTTTTCATTTTCCTACGTTTGCTTAATGATAAATTCCTTTACATCTATTCTAAAATTTTACATTATGTTTTTAGAACAAGTTAAATATATAATTTAATCTCATCCTGTGTGTATTGAATTTTTTTTTATCAAGTTGTTATTATAAAAAAAAATGTTAAGATTCATTAACAATGTAACGTTAAATTGTATTTCAATATTCGAATTTAAATTATCTCGTATATGTTCACCCACAAAATAAAAAATATACACTTCATATGACTTATTCATATACTTTACTCAACTTATAGCAAAATATGAGCCTAGTAAATATGTTGTTATATTAAAGAGGAGTCAAATTGTATGAGTTTTTAAATCACTTAAATTGATTGAACAAAATCGCTTATGAATTATGATTGCACCAACGTCTTTAAAAATATTACATATGAAAGAAATAATCTTTCTAAGAATGTCTTTGGTCAATTAATGTCCACCTTAAAATATCTTACATTGGACACAAAATACATGCATTTGTCTCACTTCAACTACTACAAACTCCTGACATCGACCGTTTTGTAGAGACTAGAGTGACATAATTACTTAGGAAACAAACAAATGAAGATGTTTGAATATGTTACGATGTTGCTACTCGAGCCAAATGTTCCTCAATTCCAATATTTACAAAACAACTAGCCATCTAATTCACATTCATTTCTACTATTATAGCTCAGTACTTAGATAGCAATGGATTGGATAATCACTACACATATATATCCAATACTTTTTGTCATGCCTTAAAAAAAAAAAAACCACTTCTTGTCATCCTAACCATCAATAAACTCTCATAAATATGATGTTTTTACCTTAGGAGGGCACATATGAACATTTTGGAATACATTTGTTATTAGTTTTGCAAGCTTAATTACTCTCCTTTAGAACACTTATGATTACTTGATTGTGAGAGCTTTTTTTTTTATTAACATTGCATTGGTGTCCCTAAATTTTAAAATCTCCTAGATTCTATTAAAAAAATTATCATTTTAAAGTTTTCATATAAGTATTTCTAAATTGTTAAGTTTATGGTATGAACATCTATCAACTCATTAAATTATTCTATTTTAGACTTTAAATTTTAGAATATTAATTTTAGTTCACAAACTTTTAGATATATTTAATTTTAGTTAAAAACATACAATAATTTTTTTTTAAAAGAATAACCATGTTGGTTCTTTCTTCTTCTTCGTTTTTTTTTTTCTTTCCATTCTTCAAAAATGGATAATATAGTTTTAAATATGTATCATCATCACATAAAAATATATTAGAATCATATAATTTGACTAAGATGACTCTGGCGAATGTTAACTATAATTTTTTATTTTAAGTTTAAGAATTAAAATAGATACGAATTCTAAGAATAACATAGTTATTATTTTAAAAGTCAAATAAAAGTAGAATAATTCTATTTAGAGACAAAAATGAGATTTTCACTTAACAATAATTTTTTTTTGAGTTCAATAAAAAATCATTTCAATATATAATTAGATAATACAACTTATAAAAATCTCTATCAACCTTAAACAAATTATTGCCATATTAAAGTGTCCTCCACACATTTGTAGATCATTAATTCGCCTTGACTAAATTAGTCAATTATTGTATTATTAAAGTACGAAAATATTAATTAAAAAAGGGTCCATCAATTTGTCTGGTCGAATTATATCATTTAAAAAAAAATCAATTATAATATAGGTTGAATGATTTTACTTGTTGATAATCTGAAATAAAAGAAACTCAATTATAGCGAGTTGCGTACACAATTTTTTTTATTTAGCAAATATTATTTTTATGTATTTATTTAGCAAATATTTAACCATGTTTAAAGACACCTATTATAATAATAGAACATCATTAATCACGAAGTTGTCGGTGATTAAATAACATATTAACTCTTAGGTTCTGTGGGATTCTTTCTTAAAATATATATTTTTTAATTCGAAGAGTAAGCTTGGCATTGGAAATGAAGAGATAATATATTTTTTAAAATCAAAATGTCAATTTAAAAAAAATTATAAATAACTTGAAGAGTTTGACGGCTGAGATGATCGGATAATATACTTTTTAGAAAAATGTCAGAATTTTTTTTATTAACTTGAAGAATTTGACGCTTGAGAAATGAGATAAAACATCTTTTAGATAATTTATGAATTTGATCATTATACTTTGAACTTAAATTTTAGTTTAATTCGGTTGAAATAGTTTAATTATAAGCTTCAATTTAGGTTTTATATTTTGGCGTATGAATTTTGATTTCATCACTATAGATTTAAAAGTTTGAATTAGATATCTATGACTTAGTTAAACCTCATAAATCATCAATAATCATTTTTTACTCCTTTAAAAAACTACTTATTTTTCTCTTTTTTCTACTCAACCTCAACTTTTAAAATAGTTTGTGAGCACAATTAACAAAACAAAGAATATCAATTCATTGCCACGATTTTTTTTAAAAAAAGTATCACATGTATGAGATATGGTAAACAAGATCAAGTTGACTAAAAAATATGAATAATATTGTAACTTTTTAAATCATAAGAACCAAATTAAAACTAAGTTTAGGTCATAAGAACTAGTAGAACTCAAAATAATAATAAAAATATAAGTCAGAAAAACTAAATTGGAAATCATAGATATCAAATTGAAAAATATGTCCAAATCATGAGGTTAAAATGTGTAATTTAACCCAACTTCTGTAAAATGTCACAAAACTTTTGATAAAAATACAAACATATTGAAATGTTGAAAGGTTGCCTATATGTACTTAGGCCAAATTGTATATATATATAAATACCTTTGAACTTTGTCATTTGTTTAAAAAATACCAATATTCTTTCAAAAGTTGCAATATTACCCTGGACATTTCATAAACATTTCAAAACTACTCTTGAAGTTGGAGTAGAAATACTATTAGAATAATGTTGAATGAAAAGTCGACGTGTTTGAGTGTCATTCTTTTAGACTTAACCCATGCAAGCGTTCTAGTCACAACACGTTGTTCTAGCCTTTCAGATCATAGCCACGTCGATTTTTTGTCCAACATTTTATTGGTTTTTACTCCAAGAGTAGTTTTGAAAAACGTTTATAAAAGGTCGAGGGTAATATTGTAACTTTTGAAAGAATAGAAGTGGGTTGGGTTGATGGAATTTTTGGGACCAACCTAAAAATTCAGGTTGGTCGGATTGGCTACCCGAAAGAACTGAATATAGGTGGCAACCCAACCCTTCTATTTTCGGGTTGGGTTGTTGGGTTATTCATTTTTTTAAAAAAATCTTAATTATTTAAAACTAAACTCAAATCACAGTTTACCTTTTCAAAATTTTCCTAACACAAAATACTGAGAACTAACCTAACCCTAACACAAAAATACAGCTTTTTCTATCCAATCCTAATCCAAAATGCAATCAAATCAACCAATAGATCAAGAGAAACAAATCCATGAGTTTATTCAAAGCATACCAGTTTTTATTTTAAAAAAGTTAAAAACAACTAGCATATTTGAGCAGACAATAACTACATAACACGAAATTAAAGCTTATTCTAAAAAATCACGAAATCAAAACTTTATCCCCCCAAGAAATAAAAATTAGAACAGATCTTTGTACACACCCTCACTCTGGATCTAAAACAACTAACGTTTGTTGGCGACAAGAGAGTGACGATCTGAGGCTGAGTGACCGACGACGGATAGTTTTGAACTATGAAGTGCGAATGGCGACGACTGAGGCTGAGTGACTGGTGCCATAGAGCTTTGAAATGCGAAGTGTGAATGGAGGTTGCGTTTTTCTATTTACCGGCAACAAGAAGTGATTGAGGCTAATGATCGAACAATGATGAAGGCTGAAGCTTAGAGAGGGAGAGATTGAGACGAGAGGCGGGAGGCGGGAGGTGGAATGCAGAATGCGTGACTAAAGGGACTAAATTACGCAAGTTAGGGTTTCCATTTTTTGCATTTATCCGTTCTTATATATATATATATATATATATATATATATATATATATATATATATATATAATTCATGGGTTTGGTTTGGTTCAAGTTGAATCGAACTAAAAATCTCAACCCGTGAATTGAACTGAATTTTTAGTTATGTACAAAACCAACCCAACACAAATTGGAAAAAAAATCATAACCCAACCCAACCCTTGCGGTTTGGATTAGGTAGTCTGAGTTGTTCGGGTTACCGAATTTTTTTGTACACTCCTACTGTGGATAATTTATCAATATTTTTATAGGATAAAAATAGTATGGAAATTAAAAAAAAATGTTAATAAAATGAAGCAAAATAATTTTTGCTTAAATCGCAAAGAACGAAAGCTTATTTGAAAACCCATTAATTAAAAAAAAGTAGAGAGAGAAGGAAAAAAAAAAGGGGTAGAATCAAAAACATGTCTGAGCCCGGGTTCGAACCGGGGACCTCTAGTGTGTGAGACTAGCGTGATAACCAACTACACCACCCAGACACTTTTGCTTTCAACATACAAATAATAATATTTATATTATTCAGTGTCAATTTCTTGTTATTAAGATTATTATTATTTTATTGTAAAAGAATGTTATTTCTTCCAAAGTAAGTGGTGAAATGGACAACAAATATTAAATAATTAATAATTTAAAAGGAAACTGCGCTAAGGTGTGATTAAGAAAGGTTGAAAATAAAATTCTATGAGGAGTATTTTTCCAGTACTTTAGCTAAGATAATTCTAATCCGTTTAGCTTCTCTTGACTTTTGAATTCTATTATATATATATATATGTAAGGATTTAAATTCGTAATCCTACTAACAAACTATGAGGTTGTTTAGGGTGTGAGTTATAATAACTTGTGGAATACTTTGCACCTCAAATACATACTATTATAACCCCAAACTAAACAATTCTGCATTTTAAATAATATTATATAATTTTATAGACTATTATAACCCATTCAACGCCCCAAACAGTCTCATGTGTGTTTGGTATAGTTAAAGATTTAAAAATATAATTTTGAAAATAGGAGATTTAATGAAAAAGGGAATTGTATTCCATATATTCAATGTTTTCAAATATATGTTTGATAATATATTTAGATACAGGATTTAAATTTAAAAACTTGTTAAAAATATGTGTAATAATATATTCATAAACAATAAAAATTGTGGTGGTTACCACTTATCACTGAGTATTTAATTTAATCTCAAACATTACTCATTAATTTGAAACATATTTTTATGTTGGAAATTTTGTATGATTATTATTTTACAATATTAAATAATTTATAATATATTATGTTATATATTTTAATTTGTTTATAATCGATTTATTAAAAGTGATTTTCATATAATCATTTTAATGTTTGGTTATACATTTTTAATAGTGATATTTTATACAATCAAAAGTGATTTTCAATATTGTTAAAAAAAATTATTATCAATGACTAAGAGCATGTTTGTGACTGACTTGAGAATAAGTATTTTAAGCTAAGTGATTTAATTATAATTAATTAGTTTGTAAAAGTGTTTATTTATAAATCATTTTATATTTGGCTCCACATTTGTAAGAGTAATTTTAATATAATTAAAATTATTTTAAAATGATTAATATTTGTTTTTTAAAGATGATAAAAAAATTTAAGGAAAAAGATTGCATCAAGGGGAAAAAAAGTTAAAAAGCAAAAAGTTAGAGAAAGAAATAGAAAAATTATAGAAAGAGAAAATAGTTAAAGAGGAACAAAAATATTTGGATATAAAAAGTTAGAGATAATTAAAAACATTCAGAGCGAAAACGTGAAACAAAATGAGTAAAAAATTTAAAAAGAAAATAAAGTTAGGATAGACAATATAAAAACTTTAAAGAGAAAAAAAAAAAACAGCGAGACTGGTAAAAATTAGAGATAAATAAAGTCAGAGATAGATAAAAAAATTTAGAAAGGAAAAAAATAACTTTTCTCAAAATTTTAGGACAAAATAAAGTAGAGTAGGAGGAGTTTTTTTTAAAATATAAAATAATAGTAATTTTAAAAATAAAATCACCTACAATAAGTTGAGAATTACCTTTCAAGTAATTGACCAAGAATTACTTAAAGTGATTTTGAATACTTCTAAAATAATTTATTTATAACTATCCATCATCACAATTTTGAAAGAGAAATGATTTTGGCCACTATAAAATTACTTCCAAACATTAGTACCTTACTTATTGTATTTTTGAATCACATAATATATTGTTTTTGTGAAAGCGTCAATACATTGGAAAGGGTATTATTTTACTATGTCATGGAAATCCTATATATATACATAGATTATATTCGATCAATTTAAATTTGTAGATCTCTTGGTAGGGTGAATGGAAAAGTTCCCTAGGCCTTAAGTATACTATTTATAACATTTTGCCCAAAAAAGGAGGAAAAAACTGTGTACATATATATGTATATTGATCAATCTAAATTTAAAAATCTATTAGTGGGGTGAATAAAAAAAAACCTCTAACCCTTTATTCGTTTGCCATATACAAAAGTTACTTATAATCTTTCGTCCATTCAAAAAAAAAAACCTACACATATGTAAATATGTAATTATTTCTGCTTGAATTGCCAACATAAACATAGTTTAACTGACATAAAGTGTAAATCATCAACTAAAATATTAGAGGTTCGAATCTCTCACTCCATATGTTGTCAAAAAAAAAAAAAAACTTATTTTTGCCTGAATTGCTGTTAGAAATTTAATTTTGAATTACTTTTCCACTAAGAACTTCATTGAAGGTATTTAAAAAAAGAAAAAAAAAACTTCATTAATGATAAAATGGAACTCGCATCAAAAAGAAAGAAAGAAAAAAAATAGATAAAATCGCACATGACATGTGACACCATGGACTTTAAAAAAACAATGATGCCAACATGAGTGATATTTTTTTCCCTTAAAAAACACCGAGTGATATTTTTTCGTAAGTCCTGGTCTAAAAGAAACTTTAAAATTTATTTTTATCTCTCAAGGCTTTTATATCAATCTATCCCCATTTTGGTTCTTAAATTTTTTTATATTTTTTATATTTTAATTCTTATACTTTCAAATATTTTGTTTTAATATCTAAACCTTATTTACTATTTGTTATTAATTTTGTTTTATAAATATTATAAAAAAATTAGGTTAAAATATCATTTTGGTTCATGTACTTTGAGCTATATTCCATTTTGGTCCATGTACTTTAAAATATCCAATTTTAGTCATTGTACTTTCAATAAAGCTTAAAATTGGTCCCTATTATTAGTTTATAGTTAATTTTTCTTAAAAAAAAGTTGGGCTCTATTAGCTTTTCCTCTATAAATTTTGAAAGTATGTTCACATAGTGTCTTTTCTTGTATTAAAATCATTATTATTATTGAACCAATTTTGATAAAAATTAACTTCAAACTTGTCATAGGGACTAATTTTAAGTTTTATTGAAAGTACAATGACTAAAATTAGATATTTGAAAGTATAGGGACCAAAATGAAACAAAATCCAAAGTACAGGGACCAAAATGATATTTTAACCAAAAAATTATCATGACAGCATTTGTTTTTTTTTTTTCTTGACAAACATGTACTTGAAATCACATATATATTATATTTCGAAATAGATTTGAATTTTTGTTAAATAGTTAACTGCAAGGACAAACATATATTTAAAGCAAAATTTTAAAATTAAAAATATATTATTTAAAAATTTTGAAGTATGAAATAGAACATTTAGAAGTTGACTAAACAAAAAAAAAAATAGTTGGATGAAATAAAATTCAGACCAATACCCAATACTATTAATTAATTAGTGAATCTGATCACATGGTACTTAATCCATTTTCTTTTCCACTATTTTTTTTTAAAAATTTGTTCAATAATTCTAAATTACAAGTTTAGGAGATATTGAGAATATAAAAATAATTTCATAATTTCAATTTTATATTAATCACAAAACTTTCACCCACATAATTGAACCTTTTTAAAATTCTGAGACTAACCAAATACACAAGTATAAAAATTTAGGGAATATATCAATTTCAACCCTAAATTTGGTTAGGAATATCAAATTTCACCACAAACTTTTACTTTCATCGAATTGCACCTTAATCTTTGATAAGCATTGCATTCTTAACCTCAAACTTGAACAAATGTTGCAATTTTTACCTCCTAATAGACTTTCATTTCAAAAAATGTCAATGAAAATATTTGCATGTCCATTTAATGAATATAAAACATATATCTCGTGCAAAATTAATGGAAGCTTCAAAGAAATTTGACATTAACCTTTGTTAAAATTTGTGAGTTTTCAAAATTTTCAATCTTGTAGATTACCCAAACTTAATTTTTTGCAAAATTGAATTTTTAGAAAAATTAGTGAGTTTTGAGAGTTTTTATTTTACTTTTTGTTAAAATTGGAGGTGAATTTAACCGAAAATTGAACATGGGGTCAAAATTTTAATATATACACGTTTAAATTTAGGGTATATCTTGATGAAATTGAAAATTTGGAGTGAAGATTGATACAACTTGATAAGTTTATTGCAAAAATTGATTTTTTTAAAAAAAATTTATGGACTAAATTTATAAATTAATCTGAATTAATATAAATTTTGTGAACTAAAATTAAAGAAAAAAGAGTAAAATAAATATTTGAATAGAGGGAGCTTAAAACAACAATATAAATATGTAAATTGAAGATGATTTAATTGAAAAGAAGAAATAGGGGAAAACGTATAGAAGGAATGAAAAGATCATCATCCAATTCAATAGTCAAGCGGTGGATTGCACGGAAGAAAAATAGCAGTTGGAAGGCCAAATCCGCGTGGCGTGCAAGTCGGTCCGATTGTAAAGTCCTATATTTAATTAGAAACAATGAAAGTTTAAAATGTTGACGTCCACCAAAATGTAGAGACGTTAATTTAATGGAAATGTCGATTGAAATATTGATAAAATATTAATCTCAATAGATATTTCTGAAAAAAATCTACCTTTTTTAAATGAGTTAAAATACTTGTTATAATATTATAGGCATATTAATTTACATTTTTTCTTATTTTTTTTTTTTTAATATTTCATTAATTTTGTACAATATAATGAAAATGTTGATTTATTCTTCATGTTGATGTCGAACTTATGAACATATGGAAATGTCAATGGAAATTTAATACATTGGAAACAATCATACTTCCTCATTGACTGCTAAAGCTATTTATTTTTGTGAAAAAATGAAAAATATTTCCTTTTCACCTTTTTTACTTTTTAAAAAATATCTTTAGCCTTATACTACGCAATGTTTAAAATGTCGATGTCGACGAAAATATCGAAATCTCAATTTTATAGAAATGTCGATGAAAATATCAATAAAATGTCGATGTCGATGGATATTTCTAGAAATATTTTAAAAACAAAAAATTCAAAAAAATATTTAAATTAATAAAGAAACATTTTACACATTTTAAATGAATTAAAATATTTGTTACAATATTATATTCATATTAAGTTAACATTTTCTTACTATTTTTTTTAATATTTCATCAATTTTGTAATCAATTTTTTTTTTATGTCGATGTCGAATCCATGAACATATATAAATATCGATGAAAATGTTGACATGTCGACCGAAATTTAATACTACATACTACCTAATGGATATAACTTAAAAGGTGGAAGGGAAAAGCCGAGTGAGGGAGCCGGCGGGCAGACAATACGTTTGCCCGAATTTGACAATTCCATTTCAAATTTCATCTCCACTGTTTTATTCAATTTGTCGCAGCAGCCCTTAGAATAATCCCTTCTCTTACTTTTCCAATACCCATTGATTAAACTAAACTCCCATCAACCATCGTCATCTTGATCTTCAACCCCCAAATCACTCTGCAACTTCCTCCCTCAACAATGGCTTCCCTCTTCACTCTCTCTCTCCTCCTCTCTCTCTCTCTCCTCATCACAGCCACAGCCTCCCCTTCTTCTCCATATCTCTCCCCCATTTTCCCCAAAAACTACAAATCCATGTCCACAACCTTCAAAATCTTCACCTACATCCCTTTTAAACCCTTCTCCTTCCCTTCTCCCGCCGAATCGCTTTTCTACAAATCGCTTCTCGACAGCCCCTACTCTACTCACAATCCCCACGACGCCCATTTGTTCTTCGTCCCTTTTCCTCCCGATCTCTCCACGCGCTCCCTCGCGCGTTGGATCCGCACGCTCCGTACGGAGTTGCCGTACTGGAATCGGACTCTTGGGGCCGATCATTTCTTTCTGTCGTCGGCCGGCGTGGGCTACGCTTCTGATCGGAACGTCGTCGAGTTGAAGAAGAACGCCATTCAGGTTTCTGGTTGGCAGGTGCCGGCCGGGAAGTTTATTCCTCATAAGGACATTACGTTGCCGCCGGTTTCCGGTTCGTCGGGATTTTCTTCTTCCTGGATTCCGGAGCCGGCGACGGAGAGGGTGCTGGGTTTCGTCGGGTATGGGTGGGTGAGGGATCGGGTTTTGGTGAAGGAGTTGATTGAGGATCCTGAGTTTTTGACGGAGTCCGAGCCGCCGCTGCCGTCGGAGGGGTGGAATTACGGGGAGAAAATGGCGAAAAGTGACTTTTGTTTGTTTGAATACGGCGGCATTTTGGGGATTGGGGAGGCTTTGCGATATGGGTGTGTGCCGGTGGTGATTTCTGAGCGTCCGATCCAGGACTTGCCGTTGATGGACGTGTTACGGTGGCAGGACATGGCGGTGTTCGTCAACGGCGGCGGAGGAATTGAAGGGGTGAAGAGAATATTGAGGCGCGTGGATGAGGAGAGTCTCGTAAAAATGAAGAGATTGGGTGCGGCGGCGGCACAGCATTTCGTGTGGAACTCGCCGCCTCAGCCGTTGGATGCATTCAATACGGTGGCGTATCAGCTTTGGGTGAGAAGGCACGCCGTCAGATATGCCGAGAGGAAAGAGTGGGCCCAGAGTTGAAAATGGAAACTTCGTCTGACGTGGCTTTGGGCGGGCCCCACATAGCAAAATGTGATGTGCGTGATTAATTTGGACAGTTGAGATTGCAATTGCATGGGGATGTTGTGATTTTAAGTGAATATATGAAGAAAAAACAATTATTAGGGGTCAGATTTGTAGTTGTATTTTTTTGGTGAAAATATTTAATGTGAAAATAAATATGGGATGTGAAGGGCTTAGAATATGATCGATTGGTGCAATACTTAATGAACTTTTTTATTTTTATTTTTATTTTTATTTGTTAGCTTATTGGAATTATAAATTTATGTACAAAACTTACTCGAATCTTCGAGTAACGTAACATGTATTGTACAAATTAAGTTGGGTTATAAATGTTTCTAAACCAAAAAAAAAAAAAAAAAAAAAAAAAGGTTGGGTTATAAAACATGTTGGTTTACATTTAAATAAATTCAATCTATTTATAGATTGAGCTTTGGAGGATTAGGACGATTGCAGAAATATGCGCGCAACAATTTTGATGCAGATAAGTTTGCTCATTGGGCTTAGACTTTACGTCTTGATGAATGTTGGAATGAGGAACCCTATGTGAGTCTTCAAAATTTTATTGCTTTTTAAATTTATATGTATTATGCATTTTCTAAAAAAAAATAGATGATTAAATCGGTTTACAAGTTTTTTTTTCCTCTCCCTCTCTTTTTTAATTAGTTTGGGTTTGAATTAAATCGTCTTAGAATTATTAATTAAAAAGTATCTCTTTTTATCTTTGTTAAAAAAATATATACACACTGTTATGACTCATGAGTAAGGTATGAGGAAGCTATAAGGAAGCAACATATCATCTATTGAGTAGCTAGAGGCCATGTGAAAGGTAGGGTAAGAAAATTGATAAATGCCAACTTGAGCATCAGTCAATTGATTAAGGTATATATGCTCGACCAAGAGATTAGAGGTTCGAATCTCGATCCTCACGTGTCATTTAATTAAAAAAAAAACAAAATAGATAGATAGTTTGAGTCAGCAACTCATTTAAGCTAAGGAATGGAAGACCTATTAGAAAATCTACCATGAAGATCCATACCTAGCAAGTGGGGTAGATCCTACTTGGGAGTAGGTAGGTCATAATTGGGACAAGCACACACCTAGCTTGATAACAAAACTCGTCTTGGTGTGGTTTAACTAATAAGTGACACTCATCCTTAGGCAAATCATTGTAGACTAATGAGCTATGTGCCTAAGATAGTAAGATGGTAGATTTGACTGGGTAGACTTATAAATACGTGGGACGATAACTTAGCTTGATTTGCTACCGTGAGCTTGACTTAGCAGTAATTGACATGTATCATTGACCAAGAGGTTAGAGGTTTGAATCCCTCCACTCCCAAATGTTGTTGAACTAAAAAAAAACTCGACTTGTGGAGACCTCAGTCTTGCTCACTGGAATAGGTCAACTTAGTTAACTCTTCTCAACTAATTAAAAAGTCAACAAGACACATGCATGTATATATCAATATAAAATTTTAGATTAAATTACAAGTTTAGCACCTAAATTTTTAAGTTTGTGTCTATTTGATCATTGAACTTTAACAGGTCTCTAATAAGTCCCTGAACTTTCGGTCCTTAAACTAATTTAAAATGTGTCTAATAGGTCTTTAAACTTTCAATTTTGTGTCCAATAGGTTCTTAAATTTGTTCAATTTTGTGTCTAATAGGTCATTCACCTATTCAATATTTTTTTTTTAATTCACGGACCTACTAAATACAAAATTGAAAAATTAGGATCCTATTAGACAAAATTTAATTTTATAACTAATAAATCATTTAATTTTTAAAAATTTTGAATATCTCAAATATCTATTAGACACAAAATTGAAAGTTCAAGAGTATATTAGACATATTGAAAGTTTAGGGACCAAATAGATACAAACCTAAAAGTTAAGGAACTAAACTTGTGATTTAACCAAAATTTTAATAGGTTGCATCATTTTCTAAAATAATCACATATGCAATATATTTTTTAACAAATGATACTAAATATAGTTTTTTTTTTAAAAGAGAAAGCATGTTCATAACTAACATAGCTACACATTAATTAATTGTAATCAATATTATATCATACCTTTAACTGATATACCTGCATATTAATTAACTATAATTATTGATATACCTCAATTAACTGTAATCATCAATATACCTTAATTACATATAATAACTCATATGTGTGTGTTTAAATTTTTGCTGTATTTATAAATTTGTTAAAAAAATTTAAGGTTCTATTTTTGTAAAATTTTAGATCAATTAGGATTTGCTATTAGCCCTATGTTTACTTTCCCACAACTTTTTCTTTGAAAAGTATTTTTTAATTTAGGGTGCTTGCATATATGGAAAAACAAGCTGAATTAATTGCAAATATATTACAAACATTTTGGATCTGTGAATAGAGCAAAAAAGAAAACTCCAGCCCAAACCTACACAACAAAAAAACAAAATAGCCATCAATTAGTGTCTATTAGTGACAAATATATATACATTGAGATGTCTATCAGTGATAAACATCTATGTAAAGATGTCTATTAGTGATGAGGGTAAAAATAGAATTATGTAAAGAAGTCTAAATAGGCACATGAAAAGTTTTTAAAAATTTTCATATTTGCAAAATCATAATCTTGTTGCTATATTTGCAAATAAGGCAATGTGAATTGTCACTCATTAAAAAATTTCTTTCAATTTTTAGGTTAAATTACAAATTTAGTTTTGTTTTGGCCATAGTTTCATATTGATCTCATGGTTCACATTTAGTTTCAATTTTATCGTGATTTTAAAAGTTTTAATTTGGTTCTTATGGTTTTATTAAATCTCATTAGTCAGTCTCAGTGGTAACATGTTACTACATTAAATATTTAACATGTTTTCTATTTATTGGCTCATATGTTGATTATATTAGAGATTAATACTGAGTAAAAATAAAAGAAAATTGATTAAAAAAAAGGTTTAGAAACTATTTGGAAGTTTTAACTGAACCATAGAACTAAAATGGAACTTTTAAAACTATCCCCACCAAAATGAAACTTTAAAACAGACCAAATTTAAAATTTTCACAAACCATGAGAACCAAATTTATTATTTACCCTCATTTTTAAAAACACAATAACAAAATCCATTTCCTGTCTTTGAAATTTAGTTTATACTTGAAATTGTTTTTCAAAAGTAAAATTTTTAGCCAGAATTTGTTAATGAACAACGAACAGCGTAATTCTTAAAAACAAAAAAATTGCGGAATGAAACATAAATTTCAAAAAGAATATGAAACCAGCATACATTCTCAAACACAATTTTGTTTCTTTTAACTTTCAACTTTCTCAAACACAAATCTTGTAAAAGAAATACTCATTAATATATTATCAACATCCAAATTCCAACCATTTCCAAGCATGTAATAACATCAGACATTCAGATTCCCAATAAACAACGAAAAAAAAAGCAAAAAATATCATGACTTAACCGAAACATAATATGGATTACGAGAAGTTATTGAAAGTGGTCACCACAACGTGGTCACAACCCTTATAATTGTTAGATGCATGGTTAATCTAACAATTTATCATTTCTCTCACACATCCAACCATTATAAAAGTGACAACCACAAAAATCAACTACATTAAATAATTCCTCGAAGTTGAGAATTATAGTGTTACCATCATCGCTCGAAAAGAAAATCAGAAGTAGGAAGAAATATACTGTCAGTGATCAATAAGCCAAGAGAACTCTAAGGTTTCTTAGATAGAAATCTGCCCACAACATGAAAATCTTAGTCAGTACTATATTCTACAATCATACTCCAGATATAGACATATAAAAAGAAAAAAAATCATAAAATGAAACAGAAAAATTCTGGGTTGATCCAGTGCATTTGGCCTGTCCCCTCAGTCATAAACATTTTTTTTTTCCAATTTCAGGATAGGCCTCACCACTCACAGCATACATATCTCTCTTCATGAGTTGCAGAAAGTTTTGAAGCTGAGCAACTTTATTGGCAGTCAGTTCCCTCAGCTGAACAGGAAAAGAGGCCTGCGTGGAAAATTCAAGCATACTATCTTTCAAGTTCCAGAGCTAGTTATATTCCTCATTCAATCAGCAGAAATCGATATGTCGAGCAATAAGAAAGAAGCCAAACAGAGCACGCATGAGACGGTAGTAAAGTTTGAACCATTTTCAACATTTTATATACTTGCAGGTTTGCAGTTTAAAAGATTTGGTTGTTAAAGCTAGAAGTGCAGTGGTTTATCCTTCTACGTGCTTGAAAATACCTGACACTACAAAATCGTTCATTTGATTTCAATAATCTAAATCTTGCTCCCAGAAAACTATAGCCCTGTTTGATAACCATTTGGTTTTTGGTTTATGAAAATTAAGTCTATAAATACTACTTCCTAGTTACCCCTATGGGTTTCCTTGTTTTGCTATCAACTTTTTACATATGTTTTCAAAAACCAAGCTAAGTTTTGAAAACTAAAAAAACTAAACAAAAATAGTTTTCAAAAACTTGTTTGTGTTTTTGGAATTTGGCTAATTCAAATGTTTTCTTAAAAAATATAAAACCTATTGTAGAGAAATGATGAGAAAACAAGCACAATTTTCAAAAACCAAAAACCCAATGGTTATGAAATGAGGCTTATACTTTCGAGTTTTGAGTAACATTTATACATACTTATACAATTCTTCTCAGAGTCGGCCATGAGAAAATGATGCAAGACTGCAATTAGCATTCTTTTTAACAAAACAATATACCCCTTTTTTAAAAAAGAAATCAAGTTTTCATTAAGAAAAATGAAAAAAAAAAAAACAAAAGGCAAACACCAAAACAAAAAAAAAAGAAGACGGGCCTACCAAAAAAAGAAACGATAGTTCAAAAAAGGAGCCATACTGAGCCTTGCACAAACAAAACAAGAAAGACCTCCCATCCATAAAAAAATAAGGCCTAGCAAATAAATACAAAAATCTTTAGTGAAAGACATCCAAAGAGAGACATTAAACCTAATCAAGGACCAACTTCCTCCCATAAACTCTTTGCCCCTATTGATTCTCTCAACAACAAATTAGCACAAAAAACCCGCAAAAGAATATACTTGGATTATGTCTATTGCATTGAATGGCATTTATGCAGATAGAAATACGTGAATGTGCGCAAATGCACAAACATGTATGTAAAAAATCAATGATGCTCATAAAGTACTTCACCAGGACACAATATCGAGTACCTATGCAAGTTATCTAAAGAAATAACAATAAGTTTACCTTAGTTAAGACCAGGACAAAATGCATTCTGCCATTACGTTCTTGCTGGCACCATGAATTTATTACCCTTTTTGTCAGCTGGCTTAAGAATCTGGAAAGAGCACATCAATTCTTCATCAACACTCATCAGTGCACCGGCATTATCAAATTCACCACAGTAGTTGGGGGCTGAAAATATCGTGACAAGTTGTCTATCGGCAAAGAATTCATATCCATCCTCCACAACCTAAGCCAACAACATCTTTTTATCTCAGAACTTAGAGAATCAAAATCAGTGAGCATAATGAGAAATGGGGCAAAATGTTGCTGATTCTACCTGATGAGCACGACAGACAAGATCCAAGTCATGTGTTGTTAAGAACTCTGACACCTTATCAGGGCCAAAGGTGTACGAGACTCCTCTATCATTCATTCCCCAACCTTTGACATCTTTACTGGGATCCGACCAAAGCAAATCACAAAGCAGGCCAGTGTCGGGAATGACTGTCGGACGAGACAAGTTTCTTATTTGATCCAAGTTTGTAAGATCAGGGGATAGACCACCATGCATACATAATATTTTGTCATCAATTAGAGCAGCTACAGGAAGACAGTTAAAGCAGTCAGTAAATGCTTTCCATAGTCTCACATTAAAGCGCCGCTTACATTCATCATAAAACCCGTAAATCCTATTAATAGAAGCGCATTCATGATTTCCTCTGAGAAGGAAAAAGTTTTCAGGATACTTGATCTTGTAGGCAAGCAAAAGACATATGGTTTCTAGACTCTGCTTGCCACGATCAACATAGTCTCCCAGAAACAAATAATTGGCATTAGGGGGAAACCCCCCATACTCGAAAAGCCTTAACAAATCAGAGAATTGCCCATGAATGTCACCTGAAAGTGCAAAAGAAAAATGAAAAACATATAGTCAGAAAGGCTAATCCACAAGCCTCAGGCTATAGCAAAACAAATATCACCCATTCTTTGTACAAGAACAAAAAATTTCACTCATGATATGAATCCTCATGCTATTCCTTGTATTCTAACCTTCCTTAGGGGTTAGTATTCTGAGGGTCTGCAATATTCAAAGGGGTTCTCAAGTTTATTCTTGGAGGTTCCATATCAACAATGTTCATCAAAGATGCTACCCAATCGAAAGTTTCACATTGCTCTTCCCTCCTTCATCTTACATACGATATCATAAAACATCATGAAAGAAAGCAAACACATATCCCCAATCACCCCCTCATCGTCAAGTGAAAGATTCAAACTTTTAACCGGCATCCAAAACAATTAAGAAACGAGAAACAGAAAAAGAAGTGAAAAATCTTACAACCCATCAAACGTAATCTCATATTTCACACGAACATATAATCATTCTCTCAAAACCACAACTCGGGTAAATTAGATAAGAAATCAAACATATTAATCAAACTTCCCCGAAAAAACAAAAGGGGTCATAGACATTTTGACTCGCAACGAAGAATCAATTTCATTGTATGGAAAAAAAAAAAACAAAAAACAAAAGGGGGCGATTAAAACGGACCGCAAATTTTAATGGGTGCTTCGAGCTCGAGCAAATTGGGTTGCTGAACGAAAATCTCTCTGGAAGAAGCACAAAGAAGCTTGATCTCGTTCTCGGAAAGCTGGACCTGTTTGCCTGGCCTCGCTAATCGGACCTCGGTGAGGCGTCTGATTATGTCGTCCAATAAAGCAGGGTCCATTCCTCCCTGCCCTTGCGAGGCCATTCAATTCCAATCTGCGAATTCGAACTTTTTTTGGGTTTCTCTTTTTCCCCTTTGTTCAACAGTCAGAGCTTCAAACGAAAACCTAGAAATCGAATTGAATTGAAGGAGGGTTTTTTTAACATTTTCGTCTCATCTCTCTCCCTCTCTCTCTCTCTCTCCTTTTTTAATCTTTTCCTGCCCGTTCTTCTTTCCCGTTTTTTGTTTTGATTTTTTTTTTCCTCTTAATAAAGCTTATAAATGACCCAAGTTAATGATTCCAATTTTGAAAATGGCTTATCATTTTGTTAATCATTGTTTGCGTCTTTTGAATTTTGACTATTTGACCTTTAAAAAGACCATAATACCCTTATAATTCTTTTTTTAATATATATATTTTTTGAATTCAACAATATTTGGAGGTGAGAGATTCAAACCTTTTACCCCTTGATCGATAGTACATGCAAATTACTGTTGAGTTATGTTTACTTTGGCTTTTTTTTTTTTTAATATTTCAATATGAAATGTGGGACGAGAATTTGAACATATAACATTTAAGGAAGTTACTAATGTCACGATGAGAAATTTTTGTATGGAATGATAATAGGGATACTCACGTCAACACTATTTAAGAATGATGTGGAGTCCAATAATAATGAAAAATTATTTATGAAAGAAAATTTATAATGTGATCAAAAAGTAAGTATTACAAAATAGTAAAACTTTTATTTGTCTCCACCAATTCAACTATATATGCTTATGTCAAAAAATATTCCTATAGTTTCACCATCAACGCCTCTCTCTTGTTTCTACTCACCCCACAATTTTATGTATTTTCTCACCATTGAGCGCCTCTTTTTAAATTTTTTATCTAAATCATATTTTGATTTATGAATCATTATATATATATATTATATATATATATATATATATATTATTTTTTGTACTTAATGGTGTGTCTGATTAGGGATCCAAAAACATGAATTTGAAAATAATGGATTTAATGAAAATTAGAGTTTTATTCTATAATTTTTTAAATATATATATATATATATATATATATATATATATATGTATTTGGTGGTGGATTATGAATTTGAAAATATTGAAATCTTGTAAATTTTGTTTTCAAAATTTTGACATTCTCAGTCACAACATCCAATATTGTTTTCAGAAATAAACCCACTAAAATAGAAATTCTCTTTTTGTTTTTTCAAGTTCAACGTGTAATTGATTTAATGAATTTGAAAACACAAAATTGAATATAGATAAGATAACAAATAGACTTTAAATTGTTAAATAGGTTAAAAATACTATTTTGGTCATTATACTTTGAGTTTTGTTCTATTTTGGTCCATTTAATTTCAAATATCTAATTTTAGTCACTATAATTTCAATAAAGCTTAAAATTGGTCTGTATGATAAGTTTGAAGTTAATTTTTATAGAAATTGGTTAAATAATAACAATAATTTTAATACAAGAAAAAATACAATGTGAATATATTTCTAAAATTTATAGAAGAAAAGCTAATAGAGACTAATTTTTTTAAAGAAAAATCAACAACAAACTAATAGTAGGGACTAATTTTAAGTTTTATTGAAAGTACATGGACTAAAATTAGACATTTAAAAGTATAGAGACCAAAATGGGATAAAATCTAAAGTACATGACCAAAATGATATTTTAACATTTTAAATATTTTATTTTAGTTTCTAAACGTTGAATAAAAAATGGTTCTCATACCGTAAATATTTTGTTTTAGTACTTGTTATAATTGGGGTTTTTTTTTTAAAATAATAATAATTATTATAGAATCTAAGATAAGATATGTGTGTGCGTGTGTTTTTTTTTTTTCCTTTTTTATGTATAGAATGAGTTACAACACACGTAGGACACAAGTGTTGGAAGACAAGCCAGTCTGAGCTAGCTAAGAGTACATGCTTTATTAGAGATATTCATTTTTCTCACGATTTGCTCCATGGAGGAAGTGGGAGAATTTGTTCACATTAGCTAAATAGAGATAGAGACGGAAAATGTATTCTTCGACCCCGTCCTTGCCCCGTTCCCCGGCCCCGCTCCAATTACTTAATTTTTTATAATATATATATATATATATATATATATATATATATATATATATATATATATATATATATATATATATACACACTAAATTTAAACTTTTATGATATATTATTTTATTTTCTAAAGAAACTTTAAAAATAAAAAAATAAAAACTCTTTAAATAGAAAATTATCATTAGAAAATAAAATTTTTAATATAATTTTTTTATTTTAATTAAAATAAAATAAATATAAAAATCATAAACGAGAATAATTTCCTGCGAGGAATCCAATCCCCACAAATTTCCTGCAAGAAATCCCTCCCTAATCTCTTGCAAAATTTAATGGAGAATTTCATGGGAACAGAAAATGAAATGGGGGGCAGAGTAGGGGATGGCTGCCCCACTCCGTGGACATTTCTATGTTTTATGACAATTGAGCTATTCGACAATAGTAATAAATTAGGTATCAGGTTTTTATAACACGTTAAAATCTTCATTACATGATTGAAAAACTAACGTGTACCAAAGCATGCTAATGCTTACCCCTTTCATACATGAAACTTACATTTTCTTAAAGTGTTCCTCTCTTGTACTATAGTTAAGGCTCCCTTCCACACAATTTCTTAGCAATTCCATGCCAAGGTTTCCTCGTTTGATTAGACTAAAGTCCTTGATCTCAAACTCGAGTCAAGTTGTGTCTTTAACCTTCTAATTTAATTTCTAATGAATTTTGGAATGCATCAAGGCAATGAGTACCGCATGTCATCCACATATAACAAAAGAAATAATAAGATATTAGTAGCCATCATGAGTATAGCTGATCAACAGTAATTGACATGTACTCTTTCTCTTAAGGTCGGAGGTTCAAATCTCCATACTCCCACATTTGTCATACTAAAAAAAAGTAATAGTATTACATGATATCCCTTTCAATGCACACAAAATAATGGTAGGAAAAAAAACTTTTAGTGAATCAATTGAGACAAATAATTAGGAATTAAGTCATCTTTATTAATTCCACACTACTTAAGAGAATTGCTTGAAGTCGTAAGATTTCTTTTATAAAGAGAGACATACGTTTCTTTTCATGTCCCCATGTAAGAAATCAATTGTCATGTCCATTTGTTCCAACTCTAAATTTAAGTGAGAGTGACATGATATAAAAAGTAATTAAAATCCTTATGGATGTGTGTCTTGTTAATTACGTAAACCCTTGTGCCACTAAATAAGAGAACTTCATTATAGGCCGTACTTTGCTATGGTGTGAACCCTTTTGTCACCAACCTAACTTGATACCTTCCATGTGTTAGGCTAATTTATATTGAACACCCATTTGGAATCTATACTAACTTCCTTCTATCCACTAGTTTTTTCCACCCCACAGCCCATGTGTGTGTTCATATGTGTAGTGAACTTAATTCCTATTTCATGGCTTATTAGCCACTCTTTAATTTTTGCTATTTCTCAATAAGAGGTTGTTGCAAACAAATTTTGCCTTTACACTATTTAGAGCATAGGCTACACAAAATTTGCCTGGCCCAAACCTTGAGGGAAGTTTACTTTTTGATAGTTTTCTTTTTGGTCTATATATCCCTAATGAATGTAATTAATAATTTGGTATGTGCTTGTTATGGGATGCCAAAGGGCTGTCTTTCCCCTACTTTGTTATTGAGGTTTGTGAAAGTCTTTCTAAAGCATGTGATCTTCTTCATGAAACAACTATACACTTTTCTTCTCCCTTACTTCCAAGGACCACAATAAATCCTAATAAAGAAATATCTCTTGGCTCCTTGGATCAAGCTTTATTTTGTTTAGTGTGAACGAATGCTAGCATCCAAATACTCATAGGTGGTCCAACTTTCGTGGTTTTTTATTCACATTTTTTTTTTATCTTATTTTAAGTTATACATCGAAAATGTAATGCAAAACACTACACACATGTATAGCAAAGGTTTAGTTTTTTTTTTTTTTTTTTTTCATTTGATTGACAATATGTGGGGTAAGAGATTCGAACCTATGACTTTTTTGTCAATGATATATACTTTATGTCAGTTGAGTTATGCTCATGTTGATCGCAAAGATTTAGTAGGTAGTTAAATAAAAGTTGGAAGATTAGAATTGAGGTTTTAGAAATTAAAGGACTAAAATGAAAAATATATATATATATATATATATATATATACACACACACACACACACACTAAACTAACATGATTTTTCAAATTTAAAGTTTTATTTTAGCCTCAATTACAATTTGAGTTAAATTATACATTATTTGCAAGGAAACAAAGTAATTAATGAAAAAACTATGACCTATATTATTGCTTTTGTTTAAAATTTTTTTTTAGTGAATTAGGTAAAGATTCGAACTTCTAACCTTTTAGTTGAGAGTATAATAACTTAACTAGTTGCTATGTTTAGGTTGACATGACCTATTTTATTTTTGAATGATTAATAGTTATATGAATTGAAACAATATTGACATTTCATACATCACATTAGGAGCATTTTATACATAACTTTATTCTGGTATTTTTCTTATTTTTCTTTAGCTCTAAAATTAACATTTTTTGTAATTAAGTTGTCGCTATCTATGTCCTTTTTAACCTTTTTCTTTCCCTTAAATTTGTATCACACGTCTTATTATGTTTTTCCTTTTAATTGCATACTATTCCTTTTATATATATCAAATCAACCCTCTTGAAATCAAGTTACAATTTTAATTTACACAGGTGGATATATCATATCCATCACTTTTTAACAAAAAGTCAAAACTAATTAAATTACGAACTTATTAAAACTCAAGGGTTTAAATCAAAACGTCTGTTGAAACTTTAACATAAAACGTTAAAAACACCAATAAAGCATTATCCTTAATCGAAGGAAACATATTTATACAAACTACCACAAAAAGCAAATTGATCAAATAGTTTACTCACCAACAACATGGAAAAAGTTGCCACCTTTGAACTTCAAATTGACAAAAAAAAAAAAAAAAAAAAAAACATGTTTGGTTAAAAATTTCTCTTACATATGAGCCTAGGAATCTTCAAAGGCAGCTGTTATACTTATGCCATGTGGTCTTGAGTCAGCAAAACAGTGTCTTTTAGAAGAAGAAGAAGAAGAAGAAAAAGGAATTAGAAACACTGTGATCTGCAGATTGCAGTTTGCAGATCAAGAAAATAATGAACAGAGAGAAAGAACCTCTCAAAAACGCCTAGATGCTTTTTCTCACCGCCCTAGCTATTAAATCAAAGCACAAGAATCAAATTGCCTCGGCCTTTAATTTGCTTTGTTTTCTTCAACCAAGAACAAATGCCTATGAAAATGGGATAACTTTTCTTTTTCTCTCTCCTTTTGCTTTTCTAATTTTCACTTCTTTTTCTTGGTTTTAGTTTATTTAGAGAAGGGAACAGATCCCTTGTTAATTGATATTAGAGGGGGAAGAGAGACTTGCTTTAAAAGTAGGGTTTTTGACATGATATGTTGTGTTGTTCTATATATATATTCTATACAACCTAAAAGTGGGGTTTTGAGGTTGTCAAATAAAAAAAGGTTAAATTATCCAAAATGCCTATCAACTTTTGAGTTTAGTTTCTGTTATACCCATATTGTTCAAATAGTTTTACTTCCATTCTTGACTTTTAAAATTGATTCAAAGGTTCGAATGAATAATTTTATTGTTAAAATGGATGACAAAAACTAATGTGGTTGTTGAGTTATGAATAGAAAAGTTAGTCGTAGACAACTTTAAAAATAAACAATTAACATGACATGTGTATACCAGTAACCACCGGATAATATTACGATGTGGAGTGAGTTACATTGAAAAATGAATGAGAAACGTGACTTTGAAAGTGATTGCTTAGTGGTTATTGGTACTTGCCACGTTTGTCATTTATTTTTTAAAAGTCATATATGTCGTTGCTTCATTTACAAAATTCAACAACCACATCAATTTACATTACTTATTTTAACGATAAAATTGTTCAGATAAGACATATTTGAATCAATTTTAAAGGTCAAGAGTAGAAGTGAAACTTTTTTACACTATAGATGTACAATTGAAACTAACCCTAAAGTTGGAGATATTTGGAATAATTTAGCTTAAAAAAGGTCTTTCTTTGTTTTTCAATATAGGGTTTTAGAGATGCTTTTGATCAATCAAAAAGAGTTGTATATATAACAAAATAACAAATTAATTTCATTATTGATAACATATTGTTATAGAACACTTTCCCCAAACCCTTCAATAGACAAGTGTTTCTCTCTCTGATCTCCCTCTATTTGATATTAGATTAAATATTAAAACTAGCAATGTACAAAAGAATAATAGAAGCATGTGGTGAAGTATATAGGTTTAAATAATTTGATGATTAAAGTGGATTCCTACTGCAAAATCTGTGTTGTGATAGAGGGAATACTGCCATACATATATATATATATATATATATATATATATATATATATATATATATATATATATATATATATATTTCCCCATCTGTGAAGTCATCAAAGAGAAAAAGAACTGGGGAGATTGTTTTTTGATAAAATTTGTGGGCAAATTAACGGAATTTGAATCGATGGTAAAAATTGCAATACTTATTTAAGTTAAGGATCCAATTTAATTAAATTGAAAGTTTAGGGTACAAATTGATACAACCTCACAAGTTTAGGGTGAAAATTGATTTTTTTCTTTTTTTCTTTTTATTATTTTGTTTTCATAAAGTTAATTTTAAGTAATTAATCAGTGGTTTTGTAAAGATTTTGAAAATTATTAAATCATTATTTACAAGTTGGCTCAAGGATTGAAGAATTTCAATTATTCTAAAGAAAAAAAAAGTGATGGCTAAAAATCAACCACTTGGACAAAAATTTGTTTTGCTTTCATTTTTTAATTTTATTAGCCTGAAATTGGCACCGTAAGCAGATTTAGAAACTTTTGTTCAACTGAAAACAAAGGAAAATATATAAGACAAATAACTTTTAAAAAAACTTGATTTTATTGATTTTTTTAAAATAAAACTTTTAAAATCAATCCTCCAAGTATTCCCTAGAGTAAAAAAACACCAATACCCTTTATCTAAAATAAGAAAAGGAAAAGGATTTAGCTTTTTAATTTATTCAATAAACCACTTTGGAAAAGCCCAACATTAATTATCAAAGTAGATGGATAGGAGCATAAAACCCACATCACATGGAGCATAAAAACCATCGAAATTAAAAAAAGAAACAGCTTTATTACTGTAATTTCTTTTTTTATGTGTGAATTTATCAGCTTTTTTGGTTGTCCACCAGATTTAAGCAAAACCCATTAGTTTGTTTAATCAAAGTTTCTTTCTTTTTTTTGCTAAATTATAAAAAATACCCTTAAAGTTTGTCATGTGATCCAAAAAATACTTATATTCTTTCAAAAGTTGCAATATTATCTTTGACTTTTCATAAATGTTTCAAAACTATCATTAGAATAGAAAAACCATGAATTAGAATGTTGAACAAAAAATTGACGTATATGAATGTCGCTCTTTTAAATTTAATCTAGACAAGCGTCTTAGTTATCACCACGTCGTTTCAGGTCATCATCACGTCATCTTACGTCCAATATTTTAACAAATTTCTATTCCAATGGTAAATTTGAAATGTTTATGAATGGTCAAAGATAATATTGTAACTTTTGAAGGAATAGAGTTGTTTTTGAAATAATGGACAAAGTTAGTTTTTTTTTTTTTAGAATTTAGAGAGAGAAAAAAAGGTACGTTTGTTGGAATGTGGCAGATGGGGGTGCAAAGAGAGGAAAAAACAAGTTGGTTTTTGGGTTCATAAATAGCAATTTTCTGGATATTGTGCCTGAAAGTGACAGAGAAACTTCTTTACATGCCATGTAAAATCTGACAATATTTTGGTTTTTGATTGATATGTTTCAAAACACAAATTCTAGCAAAAAGATTATAGAAATTTGAACCATTTTTTCTTGTGACAACATTGAAATCATGTATGAAAAAGACATTTTCGCTTTTCTTTTTCTTCGTTAAATAAAGAATTTGGCTGACAACTTCCTCTAAATTTGATCTCTACAGTTTTAAAAGCTTTAATTTAGTCTTTGTAATTTGAGTTTAGTTTCATAATTTGATGTCTATGGTTTTAAAAGTTCTAATTGTTATAGGTGGTTAAACCTCACAAATCATTCACAATCCACTTTTACCCATCCAAAATTCACTTTTTTCCTTTTCTTCTTTGCCCTAGACGGTAATATAGTAAACTAAATAGAAAACACCCAACTCATTTTTGTGTAATCATAAAATGTGTCACGGACTCAAATATTTAATATAGTAATAATAAGGTTGATTTATGAGACATAACTAAATCAAGAGCCAACTTGAATATAGTTCAACTGGTTAAAGATTCGAAATTCTATCTCTACATGTTATTGCACTAAAAAAAAGTATAGAATTGAATTAAAACTTTTAAAATCGTAAGAACGAAATTAAAAGTGAGTTGAATTAGCCAGAATTCAATTGAAAATTTTAAAACTACACAAACCAAATTAAAATTATCACCAAACTACGAAACCAAAATTTGTTATTCCCCACATTTTTTTTAATGCTATAGATGTCCATATATTGTATCTATTAGCCCTTCATTTACACAACAAGAAAAAGATAATACTTTTCTTTTTTTTTTTTTTAAAGAGAATACTTTAACCAATGACAAAACAACACACTTTCAAACACAGATCACAAAGAAAAACAGTTGGACAATTTTATTTTTTAAAATTATGGGTCAAAAATGAAGGGATTGAAATGGGAAAACTTTCAAAGGGCTAGATTTAGCCATTGATAGCAACGTTTTTCTTTCTCCTCCCTTGGATTACAAGTCTCATGACAGAAAAAAAAAATAGAAAAATCTCTGTTAGTTGAAGAAAGATTTGAACGTTAAGAAGAAGAAAGATGGGCAATGCAAAAGAAGAAATTGGAAGAATATCCTCGGCGCATGTCAACGAGTTCTCTGTTCTCACGGTGCAAAGTTTTTTTTGTTTTGCCCTGTATAAAAAGCAAAGCAAAGCAAATCAAATCAATTCAAGCTGTTTGAGGGGAAAAGAAAAAATTCCTTAAGTTCCAATCGAAAGCGTGTCCAAACCCATCTTCAATTTCAATCTCTCTCTCTCTGTAAAAAATTTGGGCGCTCACACTGTCTCTAAAAGATGGCTTTTATGCCCATTTGATAATTCTGACCCCTTCTTCCACCGTTGCTTTATTGATCTCCGCCTCAGCAGATTCCCCTCCATTTTTTCTCCTACTTTTCTCTTCATTGCTTTCCCAAGCCAAGAATCTCTCATCACTTCCTTTCTCTCTTAGAGATTCTCTTCTTTCCCCTTCTCTCTCTCTCTCTGTGCTGCTTTTAACGATGCCTAATTCATTGTTCTTCAATCCCTTTTCTTCCAAGCCGTTATTTCCCCTTCTCTCTCTGGGTCCTTTTCGATTTCTCAACCCCTTTTCGTCCGGACCATATTCCGCCGATTGATATACAATCAAAAACCTTTTATTGGGTTCTATGGCTCCTTCTGGTGTCAATCATCTATCTCAGCCTTGCATTTCTGGTATTTCTAATCGTTCATTTCTCGACCCTTTTCGTCGTTTTTGTTTATGAACTCATTGGAATAATCTCCCTCACCCTTCATTTTGATTTTTGATTTGAGGGTTTAATGAACCGCAGCATTTGGGGTTTGGGTTTCCTTTTGATCTGTTGGGATTTTTCCTCATCGGTTTCTTCTTCTTCTTTTTGACGAGAAGGGGATTTTTCTTCCTCTCATGCAGAGAAAAAATCTGGGTGGATGAAATGGTTGAGCAAAATTTTCCGGCCAGGAGCCAACAGGGGAGGCGGCAGCGGTGGCAGTGGCGGCCGCCATCCACAGCAGCTTCTTGGTGATCAGGAAAACATGTTCTGGCGAGCTCCGGCGAGATCATCGGTGAACTTCTGTTTTTATTAATTTCTTTATTTGTTTTCCCTCCCCACTTCAGTTTGATGTTCTTTGATTAGCTTATCATTGAGATATTCAACTTTTGTAATGAGGTTTGATATATTACTAGACAAAACATATGATGTAACAGGCTGATGTTAGTTGACTTTTTCACTTTTCGAGTGATTTTGTATAATAGTGTGTTTGCTCTTTATGCATATAGCTTACTAGAAGTACTTGAAACCCTTTTTTCTTTTTCCTTTTGGAAAGAATTAAAGTTGTTATAGTTGATGCAATCATAGTCACATAAGTACGTTGGCTCAACAATGTTTTATTTGGTCTGTACTGACTTGAACAGAAACCAAGTTGTTGATTAATCTATCAGTGGTATGTTCTTTCATTTTTTAACAGACTTGGTACTTGAACAATCTTTGAACCATGATTTTCTTTCTGTGATTGTATTGTAAGTAGCCAAGGGAGCATGTTTAAGCAAGCCCATCATAGTGTAAAACAGGGCGAATAAGGAATTCCGTTTTATTTGAATAATGTTGGGGAAGAATTTACTACTTGTTAACTGCTCGGTTGAATGAGTACGGTTCTTTATCGAATTGTTATTTGAACAGGACGATCCTTCTAGAGCTCAGAAGGAGAAAGAAGAACTTGACCATGCAATTGCACTCTCCTTAGCCGAAGATTTGAAAAAGCGAAATCGTATGATCCCTTAAACTGAACTTGGATTTTAAACGTTTTGCTCTATAACTCTTCTCTTGAAAAGGAATCATTAAGATTGATTCATTCTTGTTCTCGTTTGTCAGGGTCTCGTTGGCGTACAGAAAATGATGAAGCAATTGCTAGAGAACTGCAGGACAAGATGAATTTATCTCCTTATCCTTCTCTTGCCCCTCCTCAGTTCCATCCTGGTGACTATAGGTATAATGTTAACTTATTCATCTGTATCATATTAGCAAATGAATCTTATTCAATTATCTTTTCAATCTACTCACTTGTATATGACTTTAGCTTAACTAGACAACAAATTCCTATTTCAAACATAGGATTTTGGGATTAGTTCATATAATGGTCTCCTCCTAATGGTTTAACTGATATATGCATGATCAATCCTTGAAGTCGCAGATGTTGCGGTGGCTGCAATCGTGCAATCGGCTACGGCAATTATTTGGGATGTATGGGCACCTACTTCCATCCCGAGTGCTTTTGTTGTCGTTCTTGCGGTTATCCTATTACCGAGCACGAGGTATTCTAATATTCTATCCTTCCTTTGGTCACAAGATCCTAGCTGTGATTTTCTTCTACTAATTATGCTTCCCTCTCTGTTTCCTTTTCCTTCTCATTCAAGTTCAAGGCTACATGCACAAATTTACTGTTTAGATACAATGCCGAGCATCTCTATTATGTAGTTTCTCACCAGTTCTTTTTTTCTCTGTGGATTCAAGTTTTCATTGTCTGGGAAAGATCCATATCACAAGTCTTGTTTCAAAGAGCTGACCCATCCAAAGTGTGAAGTCTGCCACCAATTTGTAAGAATTTCATTATTGTCTTCATGGCACATTACTTTCTGTATCATGTTACTGGTAGATTGTGAGAAACATCAACATTGGTATTTTGCATTAGCTAGTTTGAAAGAATTTGGATACATCATCTTTCTTTGATCAAATAGATCGTCCTGATTCTTCAGTTCTCAACTTTCAGATCCCTACAAATCGAGCCGGTTTGATAGAGTACAGATGTCATCCTTTTTGGTCTCAAAAGTATTGTCCATCACACGAACATGACAACACAGCCCGTTGTTGTAGCTGCGAACGTTTGGAGGTATCGATTAAAATAATTGAGATAAATTCCCAAATCATTAGTTTTTTACCTCCATACCGAGCTTGGATGAGGTTGAGGTTTCTCCCTCTAGTGCTAACTACAATTCCATATAATGATTTTACAGTCTTGGAATGCAAGATACATTTCTTTGGGAGATGGACGGAGCCTGTGCCTAGAATGCATGGAGTCTGCTATCATGGACACGGGAGACTGCCAACCGCTCTACCACTCCATCCGAGACTATTACGAAGGAATGAACATGAGAATAGATCAGCAAATTCCCATGCTTCTAGTTGAAAGACAGGCACTAAATGAAGCTATTGTTGGGGAGAAGCATGTAAAAAACTATCTTTTACTCTTTTTTCTTTTTTAAACTATAAAGTAATTCCTCTAATCAGTACTTATTCTTTACAGGGCTTCCATCACATGCCCGAGACCAGAGGTTTATGCCTTTCTGAAGAGCAGACTGTCACCAGTGTATGTTTTTATACAGTTGAAATACTCGTTGCTTTTTTATTCAAAATTTTAGAGTAGCGATCAGGGTTTTTATAGGTATTGAACTTTTTCTTGTTAATCATGTTCAGATCCTCAAGAGGCCAAAAATTGGAGGGCATCGACTCGTTGGAATGAGAACTCAACCGCAAAAGCTGATCCGTAGATGTGAAGTTACAGCCATTCTTGTTCTTTATGGTCTCCCAAGGTAGCCATGCTTGATCTTTATACTCTTGAGACATTTATTCATAATTCTAAAGTTTGTATGATTATATCTCTAATGGGAAGATGAAATAAACTTATATTGGAAGTACTTAGAACCGGTTTTAAGGTTGAGGACATTTGAGCTTTCTAAGAAGATCAGCTATTGGACCATTAATTTTTCGCTTTTTGACGCGATGACATGATAGAAATTAGGGGGGGGGGGGGGGGATTTATTTTCTATAATGATTCTTCGGTCGGGTTTTTGCTATCCACCATTTTTATACTCTTAGCTTTTCCAGATTACTAACAGGTGCTATTCTAGCCCACGAGTTGATGCACGGCTGGTTACGGCTAAAAGGTGAAGCTCCATCTTCTTCCCTTTCTGTTTTTATGAATCTTGATCCATTGCTTACCTTAACACTGATACAACTGGAAATTATGCTAGGATATCGCAACCTTAACCCGGAAGTAGAAGAAGGTATCTGTCAAGTGCTTTCCTACATGTGGCTCGAATCAGAAGTAATGCCGGGGTTTAGATCAGGACCTTCGACATCAGCTGCGTCCTCATCTTCTTCCTCTTCCTCGTCCTACTACTCTTCATCATCAAAGAAAGGCGGTAGATCTTCTGCCGAAAATAAATTGGGTGAGTTTTTCATGCACCAAATAGCGAATGACGCGTCAACATCTTATGGGGATGGTTTCAGAACTGCTAATGCTGCAGTGAATAAATATGGCTTGCGTCGGACGCTCGACCATATTCGCATGACTGGAAGTTTCCCCGTGTAATAAAACATGTCTTCTGGATGGTTTGATGTGGGGAGACATTGTTTCTGTTACCAGATTGATCTCAATATAGAGAGTTGGAACTGTTTCCTCTCCCTCTGGTTTAGACAGGATCTGGTTCAAAAGCAATCTCTTTTCTAATAACATGTATTCCTTCTTCTAACTTGATGTTAAAAGTGTCAACTCTTTGGCTTCCTTCTTTTTTCTTTTTCTTTCTTTTCTTTTCTTTTTTGTTACCTCTTTTCCCACCCCCTTCTTTGCTGAATGTAGCTGTTCTTGTCTAAGGTTTCAATTTTTTGTGAAAAGAAAACAAATAAGCAAAAGGATAACCAAAAAGAGAATGGGGAAACAAAGAAACAAAAGTAATGGAGATGTATAAGGGAAAGCTAAAAGGTGAAACAGATGAAAGATGATATTTATTTTATTTTATTATTATTATTTTTTTAAAGGTCCTTAGAAGAATGAATAGACATACTTGGAAGGAAAAAAAAATAATAACAGGAGAAAAGAGAATTTAAATATGGAAATAAGAAAAAAAAATTCCCTGACAACTATTTCCAACAAGAAATTATTGGAGTGGTTACCATAATGTGTCTTGCAATTTTATACCGTTAGATGTACAAGAGAAACTATTATGAGATATGTAGGTTTTTAAATATGTATCCAACGATTATTAATTTATTAGGGATAGCATATTGTGGATACCCCACAAAAGGTGAAGAATTCTCTCCTATTTTTCAATTTACTATTAAGTAGTTAAAACAGGACAGAGAATTCATTCTCCACATCTCTCTATTTTACTATTTAATCCATTAAGAATATTGAAGTTTTAAATTTTATTTTAGTCATACTTTTTTACTCATATTATTCTTTTTTGAGAAATGTACTCGTATTATTCTAATTCTTAAAAAAGTTACTTTCAAACATTTTATTTGTCCTTAGATTTCACATAAGATGTCAATTAAATGAAATCTCCATATTTTATTTTACTATTTAAATGATTAAAGAATATTGAAGTTTTAAGATTTATTTTAGTCATACTTTTGTACTCATATTATGCTAATTCTTAAAAAAGTTAAAAACTTTGAAAGATTTTACTTTAGTCTAGATTGCTAAAAGGTCAATTTAGTCCTCATCCTAAAATTTTATAAATTAAATATAATCCTAACATCGGTATATTTTATTCTTTAAATGTTTATAAGAGACAAATATTTAGGGGTTGTTTAAGACATTGAGTGAGTTAAAATAGTCTGAAGTTATTTAGTCTGTGAAATTAGATAATCAGTGTTTCGGGTTCTGAGTTGTTAGTCTAGGTTAAGTAAGTCTGTGTTGGGATGCAAAGTTGTTCTAAAGTCTGTGTTTATGCTGACTATTTTTTTTTGTTGTATTATACAATTAAAGCTATATTATATATCAATTTTTAAAATTTAAATAATAAAGATTTGTTCCCATCAAATTATATATTTTTTTCATTTCCATTTTCACTTATTATTTGATTTAGATAGCTAGAGGCATTTTTCAAGGAATTTCCTTCGAAATTATCCTAACAGAAAATCTCTATTTTTAATTAATTTTATTATTTTTTAAAATATACAGTTTATTAAAGACATTTGTTCTATTGACTTAAAAGGTGTGTGTATATATATATATATATATTAGTTAAAAAATTAATTGCATAACAATGTTTGATGTATAATGTAAAAGATTGTTGAGGAAAATCTTTTATTCTAATTTTAACTTCAACTCCATTGCATATCTATTGCCTATAGCTTATAGAAATTTAGCATTTTATGGTTAAATTAGTATCTATTGTAACTCTATCTTCTTTGGATGGTTTGTTTATCTATGATTTCAAAACCTAATAAATTTTAAGTAAATTTTGTTATTTATTATTATATGAAATTAAATGATTTTTTATATTAAAAAAATTACGACAAGGCAATCATATTTTGCTAGTTTTTTTATATAATTTTAAAATTATTATTTAAACACAAATTTTAACAACTTGATGTGCAAGTATTTCATCCTTGTAATAGTCCACTAATGAAACACACCCTTACCAAAATAGTCATATTTTGCAAGATTTTCTAGAATTTCAAAGTTACTTAACATCAATGAGAGGGAGGAGGAGAGGAAGATGGTGAGAGTGTAAGAGAGATGGATGGAGTTCTTCGATAAATGTACAAACTTCAATAGTGAATACTATTGAAATTGGTGGACTTCTATAGTGAACACAGTTGAAATTGGTAGGATGAAGTCATTTATCTATTGTGTTGTAAAGTATGTTAGCCAAACTGAGAGTGAGGTATTTTAACTCAATCCACCTAACTCCAAGTTGGTGGACCAAACATTCCCTTAAAGTTATATGTAGTAAACAAATATCAAAATTCAATAATGAGTTCCAGAAAGTAATGAAGATAATTAATCGTTTAAACTTCTAAAATAGAATATTTAAAAATTCAAAAACTAAAATAATGACTAAGCCAAGTTTTAACATCACATAATGTACTAATGTATGATATATACTAATCTAAGCATAGTTCAACTGATTAAGACATATACTAATAACTAAAAAGTAAAAGTTCAAGGTCTCCTACACCAACCAAAAAAAAAACAAATCCAACTAATTTCACATCACAATTGCATAATCCTATAACATAATATTTCCAATATTATACAAGTTAACACATGCGTATTTATTCACCAATCAGGTCAAGGAAAGTAAAGCCAGAAGTGGAAATGATTCAACCCAAATAATTTGCTTATCTTCATGGTCAAGTAAACAGAAAAACTACCTCTCATTGTGGCAATGCCTTGCTTCAATGTGGAACAGGCCAGCCTATGCCGAACTTCTCCAAACAAAAAGGAAAAAAAAAAACCTGTCCTTTTGGCTTATATTGTATATATTTTGTGAACCACTGAAGAACCTTAGATATCTATACATGGAAAAATGTTAGATCTTACAATCCCAAGCACAAGACTATCAGGATTCCCACCAATAAATTCGCTTTGTTATTTGCCACAAAATCCCATTTCCATCCACAAGTCATTTCAGCAAAAGTTTTCCTTCAAATCGCTGCAACTACAATCTGGCATTTGTATCTGCTAATAGGCTCTTCAGCGTCTCATATGTCATGAAGCAAATGCCCACCCCAGGCACAACCTTGTAGTATTCGGGCAAAATCCCTCGGTAGAAACCACGGAAACCTTCCGTCCTCAATATGTGCCTGAATACACCGAGAAGGCCTGTTGTATACACCCGTGCTCGGCCACCAACTCCTTCCAACTGCTTCCGCCTCCTCACAAGATCCAGGGGGAAGGTTGCTGCAAATTATAGTGGGTAACATAATATAAACCGAGCTGTACAGTAAAGCAGATAGAGATGACCTTCAATTTCACTTCACAGGGAAAGATTAGACATCAGTAGGGGTAAGCTGCTAGCACGAAGTTGAAATAGGTGATTACATTTCAGCAAATATCACACAACAGAGAGGAAGCTGCTAGAAAGCACAGCACACTGGGGAGTAAACATGAAAGCTAGGTACTTGAAAATTCCCAAGATGTCAACAAAATAAAGCAGCAAGCTAATAAGAAATGTTGGAGTAGCTACACTTCTATGTTTCTAACCCACTAATCTTTAAAAATTTTTAATATAGAACAATAGGTTGTATACTATTTTAATCTCCTTAGCTCGATAGTTTTACCATTTTGATATGCTCAATTTTAAATCTTATGCTTCAAACAAACTGACATATGCACAGAGCACTAAACAAGAATCAACGACGTTAGTTTCAAATTAGAAGTGGAGTAAAATGCAATCATGCCTTGCTGGTACGTTTGCATCAGCACTAAATTTCCACAAGATAAGTCAAGCATAGTCAGAAGCGGCCTAGTCGCATACACATATTAATAGACCATGACAAAGTTCTCAAAGAGACAAAGATGTACTACTGAGACTTCAAGGATTGACAAATCCGTTAAACAAATGTAAAAGAGAGCCCAAGTGAGAAGCATACCTCAGATGGGGCACCTCTCACACCTGAAAATGATATTCTAGTATATGTATATAATTAATAGTGCCAAACTCCATTATACCCCACTGCAATGCTCGGGGAGACTGCTACTAAAACCAATTTTATGCAACATTTTTATAAGTTGACATAAAAAAATTAAGGTGATAATATGGAATTTTTTTTTAATCAACTTCCTTACTAAATTTTTTCATAATGCCATACAAAATACAACTCCCAGTCCGGTCTCTGTCTCTAGGGTCAGTCTGGTTAAATACTTTGGTGCAGAGCCTGCACCACAGCCTGTTTCTCTGCATCAAAAGCATGGCAAACAGCTATATGTATTAACCTCTTTTTTGCACTGACATTTTTTAACAAAACAATGAAAGCAGTTGAATTACAACTTAGCTAGCTCCAGCGCTATGATTAGCATCACAATAGTAGGTTAGTTGACGGTAATGCAGCATGTACAAGGAAATATTAAATATGAAGAACAGGGATTCCAGGAAGAAAAATTTTCTAATCCAAGAAACCACTCACATCCATAAAATATTAAGATAAATACTGCAAGAAACATTGCATAAAGAAAGAACAACCCCATTGAAATTGATTCTCTCTGAAAATTAACCCATCAGAGAACTCACCTGTAGAGGACGCAATGCCTGATAGACTGCCACAGGTCAGACTAACCAAAACTGTAGAATCATGAGGCCTGAAATATATTTTAAACTGACATTTTAGTACTAAATAAGGAAGCACATATAGACAACTCCGAACAGTTTGCATCAAATGCAACATATAATTGATGGATTAATTTGAAAATCCTTACCTACGAGACTGCCAGAAAGACCTCAAGCTTTCGTACACTGAAAAGCTGATAGCTATGTTGGGACCAACGCCCTGCATCGAAGACAGAGTTTGTTGAGCTATATTTTCAAAACAGGGCCTTGTATTCCTAGTATTACGACACAGAAAGTAATAAAACGCATACCAGTATTGTTGCTCCAAGTCCCTTGTAAAGACCTAGAAAACCCTCATCTCTACAAATTGTTCGCAAAGTATGCCAAATACCTTTGTAATAGATCACGTTTGTCTGCAAAGCCACATCTATAAGGTTAATGCAAAAATAAGTGTTGATGCTAACATATGATCCAAAATTATGTTGACCAATTCAAAAGATGGTTTAAATAAAAGATGAACAAATCAAGCAACATCAGATATGAATATATAAAACCACAGATGCCATCCCAAATGAGCCTGTCTAGTGTCTAATAAGATGAAATGGGAAGACCGCTCACTGCCAAGCCCATGGAATTTTAAGATCAGTGTAGCTAATAACTCGTCATAACCACTGCTCAAGGTTAACCACCATACAAGCCAGTCAAGTTAATTGTAACAAACAGCTGTTTACAAGAAGTTTCCAATCATATGATCTCACCTGAGCAGCAAGGCGAGTCCTTACAAGGTCTAGTGGATATGTAGTTGATGCTGCTGTAATCCCTGCCAAGCCACCACCTAGGAAGTGTACTAAAAGGTCTGCACTCATGTGATCCCTATGACGTTCTAGACCTGGGGCCATGTGTAGTAACTACATAACATATAAACAATTAATTAAGCTCAAGGCAACTGAAAAAGAAAAATCAAACAAAAAATAACTCTGGATATAAAGCTCTATGATGGTATTTATTCATAAAAAAGATAACACCGACCTTTTTGTAGTGTTCATATGCATAGAAATTGATAGAAGAATAAGGCAGACGATGAGCAATTGTAACAAGATTCCCTTTCCAGAAAGCTCTTATTCCTTCCTCATGAACAATTCGTGAAGCCTCACGCCATATACTGGCTTTCTTCAGCAATGCTACGTCAGAGTGCATCCCTTGCACCTGATATGGTAACAATTAACAAGGGAATTATAAATCCATCAATGAAGAATAAAATAGCACAAGTTATACAAACTCATTATACACCTACACAGAAAGTCAGCAACCCAAAATACCAACAGAGACATGGAACATAACAATAAATTGACAGACCAATATACCAGTTTTTAAGAAATCAGGATACAGGCACAGTTAAGGACGTGTTTACTACAATGTCCTGATCTTTTTTATTTTATTTTGAATTATGATATCTTCTTTTAAAATAAAATATTTGGCATTCTAGTTTAAGAGCTCATAGATATTGCCGGTAAAAGCAAAAAAAAAAAAAAAAAAAAAAAGACCCAAAAACCATGATCCTGCATCTCCTAGTAATAATCAAATAAAAATACTACAGCTTCTCAAAAACATGTTGACAGAAAAGGTTGAATTTCAGAATTGTGCCATGCCACAGAAAAAGGAAAGAACAAGCATACACTAAAATATAAAAAGAATTTGAAAATCAGATAGTAAAAGCTCTATAATTCATATGCACAAGAGTTCATCAGATGCATTCACATTGTAATCATATATTCCTATTCTCATCATAAAATATAATTGCGTAAAAATGAAATCGTCCACCTGTGTTACCAAAGTACATTTCTCACCTCACTTGGCTATAATGCAAAAGTCGTCAATATGAATGACTCCAGTACAAACCCAAAAACTGTATTCCGAAGCTATGTAGCTTCAGGAAAATGTTTTGCGAAAGAGGGAAAAACTGGAGAGGGATAAAAAAAACAGTCATTATCCAGAATTTCCATATGCCAAAAGCCTAACTTCACACCGAGAGTAACCCACATCACAAAAAAGAGAACAGGACAAACCAAGCCCATAACTAACAACAAAAGAGCACCGCTAGGATAGCAATTAGGCAAACATGTTCATCACATTAACGAAGAACCGACAGAAAACAAAGTAAACGAACCTGAAAGAGAATCGTAAGCCGGGCAAGTGGCGCCGTGCAGGTCTTACTAAAAGCACCCGCAACGCCGCCAGAGAGAAGCTGCGACACCGTCCCAATCTGCGATTGCTGAAGCGACTGTTGCTTTTTCGGAGCGACAGAAACCACCCCTCCATGACCAGAACTGAGAGCTCTCTGCCCTCCTTCCATCATCACACCAACCCTAGCCTCCGTTTGCATGTCAAAATTAAACCTATCCCTCTTCACCCTCTCCTCTCTAAACAAAAATCTCAAATCCGATAAAGATCCTCGATTCAAAAGCAGAGATCAGAATTTGTAACCAAAGAACAGAAAATAAAGAAAGAAGAAAAATCAGAGAAAACGAATGACTACCAACAACTTGAAGTTGCAGCCAAACATAAACCTCCCTCTTTGTGCTGTTCTAGCCTCTAGGTTTTGAACCTCATTGCTTTAAAAGTTAAAACTCTGCGTTAAAACGAAGACAGAATGAAAGGAAGAAGATGAAGCGCCACATACGTCGTCGTTTAAGCATTGAATGGCAATCCTGTGCGGGCATTCTATCGTGTCATCGGTTTTAGTTCATTAAAATACAATTGGAAACAGTGGATGGTTACTCTGGTTGGAATATGTGATTCGTTTGTATTGGAATATTCTTGGTAAGTGGTGATGGTGAGAGAGATGCCGAGCGGGTGGAGCTCGATAATTTTGGTATTGAATTCAATACAGTACTGACAATTGGCATATAACATTATAATTTATAGCCAAAAAAAGATATCAATTTCCACCATAAACTTAACTTAAATAAGTATTATAATTTTTATCTTTGGTTCAAATTTCGCTAATTCGCTCACTAATATTAACAAAATACAGTGTAAAAATCTTCATAATCTTATTAATTTCAATAAAATAAAGTTTTACACAAAAGTAAGTTTGACTAATACATATATTAACCATTAAATAACTTTACCAAAATTCATAAATTCTAACCAGAAAATTTAGCTCTAATGCCGTTTTCTCTAAAATTTTATCCATTTTATATTGTACATATGTTTTATAATTTATTGAATGCATGAGAAGAAACTTCTTTTAACGATATTTGGAGCGAGAAGTTAAAATTGCTAACACTTTTTAAAGTTTAAGGTTAAGATTGCAACATTTATCTAAGTTTGAAGTGTAATTTGATGAAATTGAAAATTTAGGATTAAAATTGATACAACTTGACAAGTTTAGGTGTCAAAATTGATTTTTTCCCCTAATTTATAATTGGAAATCCCTATCTTTTTTTTTTAAAAAAATTGTATTTAGTTTAGGTTGGGGTTGTCACAATCATCGTCAAATCATTCTCCATCTCTACAAAAATCTAAGTTTAGTCTATGAACTTTTATGTTTGTGTCTAATAGTTCATGAAATTTAAAAAGTATTAAATATGTCTATGAACTTTCAATTTCATTTCTAATAGGTCCATGTCAACTTATTTTAAAATTAATGAATCTATTAGACACAAAATCAAAATTTGTATCTAATAGAATATTAAACTTTAATTTCAATTTTGTATTCAATAGGTTCGAAATTTTTTAAAATGTTGAATAGGTCAAAGACCTATTAGACACAAAATTGAAAGTTTAGAAATTTATTAGATACTTTTCAAAGTTCATGAAGCTATTAGATTCAAAATTAAAAGTTTAAAAATTTATTAGACTCTTTTTAAAATCAAGGAACTTATTCGGAGTATTTTAGATCAAAATTTACCATTTTTTTGTTTGATTGGAACGTCTCTTTCATTCAACATCTGTGAGACCGACTCTTCTGATAAAAAGGGCACTAAATAATATGTGTAAAATTTTGACAGTAAATTATTTTCTTTAATATCAACCCTTTGCAATTTATTTAAACAAATGGCGTTTTGGTACAATGACTGTGCCTACTATACGGCTTTTTCACCGAATACCTAGGTTGGAATTCAGTCCAGTGTATACAAATTAATTAATTTTTTTTTCTTACTTTTTTTTTTCAGTAAGATATGCCAAGTTTTATTATTATTATTATTTTTATGTATTACAGTTTTTTTTCTATATTCTTAACAATTTTGAAGTTTAAATAAAATGTTTAAATGAGTAGTACTTATTTAAATTTTAAAAAAAAATTAATTGTAATTTTTTTTGAAGTAAAGATAATATCAATTTTTTATAATTATTATATCATATTGTAGTTTTTCCCTATATTCTTAAAAAGGTTGATAGTTAGGTTCTCACAATATATATATAAAACTAAATTAAATTATACAAAATATGAACTTTGATATATGTTTTAATTATGTATCTAGATTTTAAAAAGTTTTATTTTTACCCTTAAATTTTTAAATTTATTCCAAAAAATACTCTTGACCTTTGAAATTGATATATATATATCTTTTACGTTAAAATAAAGTATGAAAATTGACATAGCAACTAATGTATAAAAATTAAAAGACATACGTGATATTATTTAAAACTATATAGAAGATTAAGATCTTTGTTGTCATTTATTTCATCTTAGAATATATCATTAAAATTATTTACATAATTAATTTTTCATTTACGTGAATGATGTTGTAAATTATATCACAATGCCTTCTAATTTGTACACACCGTTGTGTTAATTTCTATCTTATTTTAACAAAAAAAAAAAAAAAAAACTCTCCAAGAGTATTTTTTGGAACAAATTTTAAAGTTCAAAGGTAGAAACAAAACCTTTTCAAAGTCTAGAGGTATAATTGAAACTTACTCCAAAGTTCAGGGGCATTTTGTATAATTTAACCGTAAATTTCACTATGTAGTTTAACTTTCAACTTTTCTCAACATCTAAACTGAAAGAAGCTTTAAAGCTACAAACAAGCAACCCAAATTACATGTTATTGTGAATTTTGTACGGTTTGTTCTCTTGAATGTCTTTGTTTCATTTATGCTACTGAAAAGTTGAGACATGATTGAATTTAGAAAAGTAACTTGACCTCAAAATTAGTGGTCAATTGGAATTGAACAAATAAGCATTGTAATTGGTATTCTTGTATACTAATAGAAGATGAAAAACAAATGTATAATTGGAGACTAATTATTCTAATTTTAAAGGTCAGACAAATGAGTTTTGAAATTCCTTTTCTAGAAGGTCAATCCCAACCCCAAATTTGAGCTTTGTATTCTGTGTTGTAATTATTAAATATATCGCCTTAATGAAATATGGTTGTTGAATTGAATATGATATTTTGAATAATGAATTTATTTCGAAAATTTTATGATTACACATTTCTAAGATATGTGTGGGATTCGATTTTACAATGTCTTAACTAGGAGTTGGAGTATTGTTAAGAATGTTGTTCAGACCAAGAATTTCCTCTACTAAAGTTATTGAAAACTGAAGGTTGTGGTAGAACGGATATATATTTGTTTAATCCAACTCAAATTTTTTAAAGCATGTGCTGAAATGGATATTGATCATTGTACCTCCAATGTCATATCTCTAGTTGTGCTATTATTTTTTTTTTGCCACTTTTCAAAGTTAAGAATATTAAGAAAAGGACTAGGAAGGATGAGGTATTGTTCCTTTATGTTGATGTTAAAGTTGGTTAAATTATACCAAATATTTCTGAACTTCTGATAGCTTTCAATTATTTCCCTAGATTTCGAAAAGTTTTATTTTACCTCCAACTTTGAAATTTATTCCAAAATATACTATTGAACTTTTAAATTGTTCTAAAAAATATATTTTTCGTTACAATAAAGATGAAAATTAATGTGGCAGCTGATGTGTAAAAATTAGAAGACGTACATGATATTATTTATAATTATATATGGAAGATTAAAATTGTTATTCCAATCTATTTCATCTTAAAAAGTTGTTAAAATCACTTACATAATCAATTTTTACACATAAGTTTCCACGTTAATTTGTATGAATGATGTTGAAACTGATGTCATGCATGCTTTCCAATTTTTACACGTTAACTTTCACATCAATTTACATCTTGTTTTAACGAGAAAAAAAAAACTCTCAAAGAGTAGTTTTGGTATAATTTTCAAAGTTCAAGAATAAAAATGAAACTTTTCAAAGTGTATGGGCATAATTTGAAACCTACTCCAAAGTTCAAAGGTTTTTTTTTCTTTTTTTTCTTTTTTAATTTAACCTATTAAAGTTGGTTGCTTATTGATCATACATTTTGTCTCCAATTGTATCATATTTGCTATGATTTTTTTCTTGAACCTTACATTTACATAATATTTAGTAGCCTTTTGTATTCTCTCAAAGCCCTGGCATATAAATGTTATTGTTTTGCTTTAACTTTTGTACATAATATGAGTATATTTCATTTGGTATAGTGCCAACTTGATTTAGCTAAATGATAAGTTTCATTTGCCTTGGTATATTCCATTTAGCGTTACCTTTCTTGGAGTGTTATTAATTAGGGGTGTGTAAAAATCGAACTGAATCGATGAACCGAAGTGAACTGACTGGTTCGATTTTTTTTAAGAAATTTGTTTTCTCGATTTAGTTTATCAAAAAATCGAGATTTTCGGTTTGGTTTATTGATAGCACCCATAATGTGCTATCCTTAGGCTTAGCTTTTTGTTAGTTTTATGATATGTTCAATGTTGTTTAAGAGTTTATATGTTTTAAATTTCAGTTATCAAGCAATTGGAGCACAACTAAAGATTTTGGAGTTACAAAGGTGAGTTTGGAACTAATTGAACACAAACGGAAAAGCCAAGTGAAGCAAAGAGGTGAAATGGACTAAGAAACCCGAGGGCATAATGTTGAGACGCCATCAGTAACATCTCAATGCCACAAATGCAGCAAATCAAGCCATAGAGACCGTACAAACATCATTGAGACGTTGCCAATAGTGTTTCAACACCAGGTGAATGGAGTCACAACGCTGTCTTCCTCAACGCTGCGAATTGAGTAAGGCCATCCTCGTAGCGTCTCGACGTTGTAACCTAGCATCAAGATGCTACCCTTCCTTATTTGAAAATTTGCAGTTTTAGAAGGACAACGTCTCAACGTTGCCCTTAGTGTCTCGACGCTGTCACGATTTCTATATTAATACTTCTTTTTTCTTGCAGAAAGGGGGAACCGTTTTGGAGAGCAAAAACCTTAATTTCGAATTCCACTCTATCTTGGGAGTTGAGGGACACTCTTAGGACCCAAAGAACATGAGTTTGAAGCTTGAGATCATGGCATGCATCGGGAACGAGGACTGAGACATGTTTTAGAGTTTTTCCTTCCCTTTTTAGTTTATAATCTTTGTTATGGATTTTTTATTAAGTCTAGATTTTAGTTTTGTGGTAATGAGTTGCTAGACTTTTATCTAGGGATTGAAGTGGCCATTAACTCGATGTTTTAGTTATTAGTCTTGAATTGATTTCATGACGTAGCTTTGTATGGATTTGTGTTCTTAATGCTAGGTAATCTTGTGGCCAAAGTTTAATTTACTTATCTTATTGGTTTTGATTGTTGTTTGAAAAAGAATCAATTAGGTCTAGAACGATTAATTGCATATCCATTTGTAAATTCTTGCATGATAATAGAGGGTTTTCTTAGAAGCATCATAGGAAGTAATTTAATGCCATATTTTTTTATTAAAATTTTAGACGGACGTGTTAGACTTATAAAATTGAAAGGAATGAACGTTTCACTCCACACCGGAAGCATTGGACCATCTTTGATTTTATTTAAAATTAAACTAAAAACAAAGGTTAAGCAAACTTACTTGGTGTAAATATGATGGTATTTTTGGCGGATCTTTATCTCTTCCATAAAATCTTCTTGGCTATGACTCGAATATAGGACCAAGGCTTGTGGGAGCCTCTTGAAAGAAAACCCATAAGAGATTGGAGAGGAAAAGATCTAGAGAGAATTCTCTAATTCTCTATTGAGGAGATATGTGTTGTGTTTAATGGCTCAACCCAGTAGTTCTATTTATATAGACCAAGGGCAAATCTTTGCTATAATTAAAATATTATATTTTAATATCTAATATATTAAAATATATCTTATATTGATTTGAATCTCATTCAAATTTCCTACGATATTTATTTATTTGAATCTTATTCAAATTTTATAAATATTTTTTGTTTAATGTATCTAATATACATTAATTATTTTAATATTTAATGAATCAAATACAATAAATATATTTTCCTCTTTTATATTTAATATATCTAATATATTAAATATTAATTTGAACACTTCAAATTAAATATTAATTTGAATATTTCAAATTTTAATATTTAATGTATCAAATACAATAAATATATTTTTTCTCTTTTATATTTAATATATCTAATATATTAAATATTAATTTGAACACTTCAAATTAAATATTAATTTGAATATTTCAAATTTTAATATTTAATGTATCAAATACAATAAATATATTTTTTCTCTTTTATATCTAATATGTTGAATATTAATTTGAACATTTCAAATTTTTCTTTCAACTAAATTGATCTTTTAGTGTTACTATGAGCTAGTAAGGGGACCTTATGGACCTACAGATTATAAGCTTCAATGATACAAAATCAATTAATTAAACTGTTTAATTAATTAATTTTCATTCATTAACTATATGTCACTCCACTATAGACCTAGAGTTGCACTTTTATGCACTGTAGGGTAAGTTGTGTCCATATATATAATCATTACATGCAAGTCGATCCTTCACGAGTTGTTCGTAATTACAGCTGGGTCAAAAATCTGTTTTACCTCTGTAATTACATCTTGCACCTTAAGTACCACTGATCCTCTAATGAACAATTTGTTTATGATCCAACCATAAACTAAGTCCCTTTCAGGCTAGTGAGAGGGTAGGCCCCATTGTTCAAGTCTCGAAATCAGCATTTAAGGGAACTACTTATCAACTTACCCTATAAGAGAATGAGTGAATTCCATCTTGTGAGATTATGTTCACAGCTCCTTATTTGGTCAAGTCTCCAAAATGGTAGACATATTGAATTGGCTACAAAGCCACTCTCACCCATGCAAATCAAAGGATAAGCTCTCACAGGCAGGAGTTCATAATTCACTTAGGATTAAGATCGAGTCGCATATGATCATCCTGATGAAATATTAATCTTCTCAATTAACGGATTTATAAGGAGATATTAAATATTTTGTGGTCCAGTCTTATACAAACTCATTGTATAAGATATCTCAACTCACATGTCTCCACATGAACGATTTTGATCAAATCATTTGTAACTATTACAAAGTGGATCGTATCAATAGTGTTGTCAGGATAAGGCACCCAACCTTATCCATATACTATGACTCTTTAGGTTATTTCTTAAACATGATCCTCCAATATGTCAACTACATACTGTTCAAGATTACACTAATAACCTTGGATTTTTCATATAATAGATAATATTATATTGCATGATCAGCTGTAACACGCAAGCGCACGCGATCGAAGTAATATAAAATGGTATCTGAGTACCAAGTATCGAATCCCACAGGGAACGGAGTAACAAAAATATTGTAAAGCAAAAGTGTAAGGAAAATTGCAAATGGAAAACTAAATTGCAAAAATAATGTTGGGATGTTGTGTTGATAAGAAGAAAAATTGCAGAATCTAATTGCAGAATCAAGAAATGGCAATAATGGAAATAAAGAAAAATTGCAGAATTGAATTGCAGAATCTAGAAATGGCAATAATCGAAAGAACAGAAATTGCAGAATTGAATTGCAGAATCTAAAAATGGCAATAATCGAAATAACAAGTAAAAAGACTTAGAAAATGAAATTGCAAAGGGAATTCTAGATGAAGACGAGGCTCAAGAATGTCATTGCCCTAAGTCGTAATTGCAAGCAAAAATTGCAATTCCAACCTACTCCACACTCAATTGTAAACCAAAATTGCATCTCCTATTTACCTTGAATTTAGGTTTTTAGGAGGCTAAGTGAGAGACTTATATGTCTATAGTCCTTCTATCTTAGATCAATTGGCTCAACAATTTTATGGGTCTTGGAGTCCTTAATCCCTATGTCTAGGGTAAGGAATGACTTATGTCTAAGCTCTTTTTCTCCATCACTTGTGTGAAATCCGCTTGTCACTAACCCCGTCGGTATTAGATATAAGCTTGAGTTGATACCCTAGTTGATCAATCTAGGATCACAACGGAATTTTAATCAACACATGCAAACAATTGAGATGTAGGCTTGGTTTTTATTGAAATTTTGGCTACATTTACTTCTTAAGGAATTCACATCCTTGAACCCCCTAAGAAGCTTTAGCTCATATTAAAAATAAAAATCTTAAAACTAAGTTTTGAATAAAAGTTCATATTGGAAAATTGAGTAAAATGCTAATTAATAAAAATTCTACCCTAAGTGGTGTTGGAACAACTAAGACAAAACTTATGCAATTATGGGCAATTAACTTCAAAAACTTCTAAAATTCTCAAATTAAAAATTAAACACCAAAAATCAAGGGTTTCAATAGAAAATTTCCATATTCTTTCTTTACCCTTGAATCTGATGGGTTTATAAAGATTTCAACAAATAAAGAAACTTGAATAAAATAAGAAGAAATTGGAGAAAAGATATAAAAAAAAAAAAAAAAAACATAAACTGAATTTCTTTGGCAAAAACATAGCATACTTTCTGTAGAAAAAAAAAGAAACAGAGGAAGGAAAAACTATAAAAAAAAAACCCACGAAATTAACTCAAGAAAATGCCTCCAAAGACCGAATTCAAACCTCAACTTCTTCACTTGAATTGGATTGGATAAATTGAAGGAAAACAAAACTACATTGCAGCAGATTTCTGGTAAAAAAAAAAATAAACGAAAAATTGCAGAAAATAGAAAAAAAAAAAAAAAAAGAAAAATGACTCCAAAACGTCCTCCAATCCGAATTGATTCTTCTTGCTTCTTCCCTCCTCTTTTATAGATCTTTCTAGGGTTGAAATTTGCCAAAAATCGCGCTCCAATCCCTCAATTCGTGCGGAAATAGATTTTCCCATATATGGGTTTCTTCGCACAAAACCCACGAAACTGATGTCTAAAATTGCTCCCAAAAATCCGATGCTTAGCTCCAATTCTTCTTCCCCATTTATAGGCCTCCATTAATGTCACACCCCCTCCCGAACCACCTGCTAACTTAGCCCGGAAGATGGCGTGAAGCCAACAGACATCGTTTCCTCCCTAACGATACCTGTGACCCTGTTATACCTGATAAACATACTATACTTGAAATATAACTTATTCAAACACAACACAACGGAAACTTGGTAAACGTTACCAAGTATACATATAGGGCGGTTCTGGTAAAGACCCCTGTGGAACAACCAACACGGGTAGGGGTACTACAACTCAATATATCACGAACCAAGACCCCTAGCCTCGTACACGCACATAACTACACATCCCTATTACAATATGTACATTACGAGCAGACTTGCTGTACTACACCATCCACATACAAAAATATCAGACTCGTAGAGCTTCCAGCAGGCTGTGGCAGGATCTCAGGCACCGGGAGCTCGATCTCTACCTGAAAAGTTGGAAAATATTGAAAGAATGAGCTGGGAAGCTCAGTGAGTGACTGGGTTTAGAGCAATTATCTCATAAATCATAACATTTGGCAAACTACAAGCATATGTGTCGGCAGACAAGCGTTAAATATAAACTGATAAGGACAATAGCTTTTTCCAGAAATCCAGCAATCACTCCACGATGTAGTGGGGCCCGCCCAGCACTCCCATCGTCTTTGTCGTAGTGGGGCCCGCCCAGCACTCACGACAGCATTGTTGTCACGGAGTACACTCAACGTCGACAACAGGAAATGACCTGTGTGCACACGGTACTATACAGCCTCGGGCTCAGAATCTCAAACATTTACTCACTCGGGTCTCATAGAAACACATGAGAACCTTTGACACTACTTGCTAACACATGTTGGCCCGAAATTATGGTATTCTCACTAGTTCAGGTAAAATAGTAAACATATGCTTACAACGAACAATTAAATCATTCCTAGGAAACCATATATGCTCATAAATACGTGTTCAAGAGACATAAAGTCTTTAAGTAAAATTACTCTTAGAAAGTCTTTTATTTTTGTAAGCATAAGTTCAAGCATAGAATACACTTTCGAAATTCGTTTTGTCACTTACAGCGTTAAAAGTTAGAACCTCGGCTCGTACACTTGACCTATTTCCTCTTGGCCTGCCAAATAACCAGAAACCAGGCATTAGAACACAATTCCTTGCACTTCAAACTTATTATACATATCCCCTAACTAATTCCAGCATATCACAGATTTCATACCCTAAGCTCCCTTACTCATAAATTTTTCATTACTTGGCCAAAGATGATGTACTTTATACCAAACTCTTCCTTTTTGAACCCTCTAAAACTTATCTGAAGGAATGAAATTAAAATTCCTAAAGGATATGTCCGTAAATACCTCGAAAGCTACTTCCTACAAAATAGGTTTCTGCACTTTCCAGACTCGTTTCCCCTGCTGCACCCTAAACTTAACATGAATTTTAAAGCAACTTCTAGTCAATTTATAACCACGACTTCTCCATGAAAGTTATAGGAAATTAAATCATCTTTCCAACCCTACCTAATACAGCTTCTAATTCGAAGTCCACGGATCAGCACATCCCAAAAACCAGAGGTTCCCCGGATTTGACAGCAAAAACATTCCTTCAAATCCCTCTTCACAAATCATTAACATAACATCAGATTTTGCTCAAGCTTCCTTCACGAAAATTGTTCTAAAATGTGTTAACTTTCAAGGAAATCAAACCTCACCTCTTAATACTTCTTGTGGAGCTCAGAATGATCCAAACATCAGATGTAGTCAGGATTGATCACAAACTTTGTCATGCAACTTGAATTGGACTTTTCCCTTTCTTCTTCAACTTCAACCTCAGCAAAACCCCTTTCTTCTTCCTCTCACCCTCTCTCACGAAAACCATGCTGTTTTTGATAAATGATGACAGAATGGATAAGAATTTTGGATTGGATTTAAAAGGAGAATGGAGTTGGCGGTGGTGAGATTTTTCTTTCTCTTTTTTTTAAAAAAACAAACCCAAAACTTCTCCACTTTCTTTTCTTTTATTTAATTCTCCTCTCATTTTCTTTTTATTTTATGTTTTCTTTTGTTTTAAACATTTCTTTTTTTTTTTATTTACCTATTACCTTTTTTTTAAAGAAATTACTAGGAGAGATCTCGGGTTTATAATTAAGGTTGAAGATTGACCAAATTTCGTGCTCAAATTCCACCAAATCAGGCCAAAATTGATCTTCCCATATATGGGTTTCTTCGTCCACGCGAATATGATGTTTCCATAAATTCTCTGCCCAGGATTGCAAAATCGGATTTTGCAATCTGATTTAGCAATTTTCACATTCCCTGCTCCAGAAACAATTGCAAAATCAGATTTTGCAATCTGATTTAGCAATTTCTATAATTTCTGCAAAAAAAATCAATTTATTTAGAATTCTATTCCAAATGCTATCACATTCCATTCTTCCTTAAATTCAAGCAATCTTCCACTATTTTCAAATGATCTTAAGTCAAAACAAGAATATTTTAAGCAACTGGGAGTTAATTAAGCCTTAATCCTAAGGCTTATCATTGCAAATAAAATAATCAAAATTATTATTAATTATTAAATAAATCATTAATTACGAGGCTTTATGACATAAATTCCAACAAAAATTGCATGAATTTCAATTGGCCTTGAGAAATTCTTTTGGTCTTTTAAACTTCCTACTCATTGTTGCGTGTTCATTCTTGAATTAAATAACTAAAACATTAGTTTAGTTGATGAAGTCAATTCCCTAGGCATTATCTCCTTGCAGTCTCTCTTTTTTTAATTGCCTTATTTGTCATTAATACTGTGAAATCTGTGTTCTCTAAATAAAATTAGATGTCAGTAATTGTAATAATCAATTGATCTAGAAAATCCAATCCTGTGGAGGATACTTTGCACTCTAACCACTATATTAAAACTTGACATCGTACACTTGCAGTTTTGCATAGTCACAAAATCACGCAACATTTACGGTTTGGCTTTTAAGAAAATTGAATAAACTAAACCGAACCGAAAACTTTAAATAACTTAAAACTTTTTCCAACCCAACCCCTATTACCCAAACAGCATTGCCCAAAACAGAAAACTTCAGCCAAAAGCCCAATTAATTTTTTAGGATTTCTATTTTTCTAAACCCTAAAACTCCTTTCCTTTTTCACTTTCCCTCTCTATTGTTAGTCATTGCGTGTTCTCCTACACCATCAGTTTCATCCTAGCCGGCAGCCACCCACCCCTCACCATCGCCACCAAAGATCTTGTTGTTGCCGCCTTCGAATTTTGCCACCGATCTTGTCACCCCCGCCCTCTTTGGATTTCACCAATGATCTTGCCGCCCCAACTTCTAGATTTCGTTGACGCCACTGGATTTTACCGCCCACTTGGCCCTCGCCACCAAGTTCTTCTTTATTCTTCCCTCTCTACATTTTTTTAAAAAAAAAGTTTCGCCAACTGTTGCATCTTATTTTTGCTCTTGTGTGCTCTATATTTTCTCCTTCCCTCAATGTCCCTCGTAAAACGATGAGCAATGATGTAATCTCGGCTAAAACCGAACCGATCCGGCAAAGAACCGAAATTGATTGATTTGATTTTTATCGAACCCGAAAACCATCAGTTTTCTTAGTTGACAATACTCTAGAACTATGGTCTTCGGTTCGGTCATCAGTTTCGGAGAAATCGGATCGAATCAAACTATACACACCCCTAATTAATGCCATACTAGACATTGCTTTTATAATTGATTTTTTTTCTCTCAAAAGTATTTATAGTTTGATTTGAGTGCACACAAGAATACTCTTAATATCCCTCAAACAAAAGCTTAATAGAAGCTAAAAATTGCAATATCTATTCAAGTCTAAGGTTTAATTGAATAAAATAAATTATATACAAAAATTGAATAAAATAAAAGTTTAGGACAAAGATTGACTCACCTTACTAAGTTCAAATGTAAAAATAGAATTGTATGTAAACTTATATAGTTCAATTGGTCAAGACATTATATATCTATCTTAAAGGCTTTATTATTATAATTTTTTGAGTTCAACAAAACATTGGGTGGATATTATTTTTTGAGTTTAACAAAACATTGGTTGAGAATATATGCCTTTAACCAATTAAACTATGCTTAGGTTGGCTATCTATCTTAAAGGTTAGGTGTTCAAATTCCCATGAGATATTATTGAACTAAAAAAAAGGAGAATGGTAAAAATTAAGGCTCCACTTGATAATTATTTTGTTTTTGGCTTGTTGTTTTTGAAAATTATACTTGTTTCCTTACAATTTTTTTAGTAAGCTTTTCACCTTTTTTTAAAACAAATTTGAATTCTAAGCCAAATTTCAAAAACAAAATCAAGTTTTTAGAAACTATTTTTTTTATAATTAGTTTTCAAATTTTGGTTGATTTTTTACAATGTTTTTTAAAGTAGGTAATAAAGCAAGAAACTATAGGTGGAAGTAGTGTTTATAAGCTTAATTTTAAAAAACATAAACTCAAAAAAAAAAGGTTATCAAACGAGGTGTTAGATTTTGTTTTGAAAATTGTGCTTGTTTTCTTACAATTTCTTTCCAATGGGGTGTTAGTTTTTTGTTTTAAAAATTGTGTTTGTTTTCTCACAATTTCTTTCCAATGGTTTTGGGGACATCGCCCCTATGCTAGCATCCTCATCATCTCACCATCGCTCTAGGGACATCGCCCCTATGCTAGCACCCTTATCATCTCACCATCGCTTTGGGGACATCGCCCTTATGCTAGCATCCTCATAATCTCACCATCTTTCTGGGGACATCGCCCCTATGCTAGCATGCTCATCATCTCATCATTGCTTTGGGGACATTGCCCCTATGCTAGCATCTTCCTCATCTCACCATCGCTCTGGGGACATGCTCACCTCTCTGTCTCAACCTCTTAGGAATACATGCTCGCACGAAAAGGTAGGTGACACTAGCCTAACAGGATATCACTTAGTCTCAACGCACTAGATCATCAAGGGATTCATCACCCAAGAGATAGTAAAACTCATTACGACGGTCTACAGTTTTATAGGTTCCTCACTAGCATGTTTTACGCCTGACATTCTCTACACGGGACAACCTCTTACCGAGGACATGTCAGGGTAAGAACAATTGCTTCGACTGTTCACACTACCCACCCTCACAACTGGAAAACCTCTGATCATTTACAATGGTCTACAACCTTATAAAGGTCCCCCAGATGCATGTTTTACGCCAGGCCCTCTCGACACTAGACAACCTCTATGGGACGTGTCGGGGTAAGTGCAGTTGCTTCGGTTGTGCACTCGCTTCCCAACTGTCACAATAGGAGAACCCCCGATCATGCAGCGACCCCCGGGTAACTAACCTGCTCTGACACCACCTCGACTCATAAGCCTTAAGCATAACTACAACCACAAATTCAGTCGGAGACCCAAACTCATTGTCAAGACAAGTTTAGGTAGAGTCGACTCGAGTACAAACTCAAACAAATCACAAATCACTTTCGTCTCATCCCTATTCAAACGAAATACAAATCATTGACATTCCAGCAAACTTGCTTCTCATATAAACTAGCTTAACTTGATTCACACTCATACTTCGCATACAAATCTTATCATGCAAGTCCGAAAGTTTACTTAATTCTTAGGTCAACATGGAGACAACCAACTCATTCCTAACACGATAGAAACCACAACCGTTGTTATCCTCCCATCCACATCCGGCCTCATCTAAAACATATTAAACATGCCCAAATCCGAACACACGAAACTTGAACACTAAACACTTCCAAGGTATTCTAAGAAGTCAGTTAACCAAATCCGACAAACCAAGAGAAGTAAACCCTAGCCAACCATTCAAATGACTCAGGCAAATTATACTCGCACAACAACCCTGAATGTTGCATACCTTTAAGGTGTTATAAAACAACCATTAACCCAATCCAGAACCTAAAGGAAATAACCCCAACCAACCATTCAGTCTACAAGCTCAAGTATTCTGCATTCCGTAGCAATCCACCCACCACAGACAGTCCAAACACCTACGAACATTCCGTTTAAAATAACCATCCATACATTTAAGCTTACAAGGGAAACTATAATCAAATTCATTCATAGCCTCAGCACATATTTATCCATTTGTTTGTAACTTTGAATCCTTTAACGAGAATGACAATAAGTTTAGGCAACCTTAAGCTCACCACGATAATTCATATTAATTTAACCAACCATGCCATCTTCCACATGCCCATATTTAGGCAAACATTGATTATTCACAAAGCACCATAAATATGTCCAAACTCGTCCAATCACAACCTTGGGCAAATTCTTAAAATAATTCACATGCTAACTAGAATGAACTTGTAACTTTAAACCCCTATTTCCTTTATAGCCACAACTTAGGCCATTTTTAGCTCAAGCAACTTCCAAATATAAATACCATCCATTACATACCTCACAAACATCACTTTCAAGCATGCTTTCACAATTCGCAATTTATCAAACATACATCTAAATCAATTAGGAACTTAAAGGCACTTAAAATCCAAATAACTACTTACTATTTACTCCAAGGTTCAAGTCGGCCCGAACTCGAATACTTGATCTTGAATCGTCAAACAAAGGCCTACGCATTATGGGTAAACTTTTAAAACACTAAATCAGTCCCTAAATGCAATAAAAATCCTAAAATATGTGCCAATTAACTTCAATCTCCAACATAGCCTCCAATAAGGTGAAAATTATAGCACCTAAGAGAACTCACCCCAAAATCTAGATTGACGCCGGCTGGACAGCAGCTCAAACGATCCAAATTTACTTAATTCGACCTTCAATCACGATAGGTGTTCCACATCAAATTGGAACTTTACACAGCTTGTACGAACACCGAACTTGTCAAAATTTGACCCCGAACCAACACCCACCTTGCTGTCTGTACAAACATAGAGAGGGAGATGATTGTATTTGCAGCGGCTGTGGATGGCGTGGCTGCAGGGATCGACGCGACGGCTGAAGCTTCGCCCGACCACTGGTGCAACACGAACGGCGGGCTGGCAAGTGGCTGAGCGTGCGGCGAAGAAGTTGGGAAAGCGAACGCTGGGGCTGCTTCTATCGAGCTAGCCAGCGACATCTCCGTTCGTGCAGTAGCTCGGCAGGAGAGAGAGAGAAAGAAAATCGAAAGGGAGAGGGAGAGAATCGAGAAGGAGAGGGAGAAGAGAGGAGAAAGAAGATGGAGAATGAGAAGAAGATAAGAATGAGGGAAAAGGGATAATCTTTAATTTTAACTATTTTTTTAACAACTTTTCCAAAAATGCCCTTTCTCTCTTTCAAATTTTCCAAATAGCCCAAACCATACATCTCAATTGAGAAATTACTCAAACTAAATTCTAAAATTTCAAAAATTAACGCCCCCCGAAAAAGTCGGGCGTTACAAATTAACTCGTTTCGGCTTATCCCTTGGGTATAATGCATTTAATTAATTCTTTTGGTATTAGTCGTGCCAAATTAATTAATTAAATTAGAGCCAATTAGGCATTTTGTAAATTGTTTTAATTAAGGGAGGCTCCTATGGTGTCCTGAGGAGTTCATTTGGTCTTAAAACATTGGGAATTGCTTGTTAGGATAGTTTTAATGATCGATAATTTGCATAATTACCTATTAACCCCTACTCGGTATCCGAGGTGAGATATTTATCTTTATCACTTCTGTTTTAGTCATTCTGTCTCTATTTTATGTTTAACTTCCCCTTAGTCTGTGTCAAATAAGAAATTTAGAATTTAGAAATTAATTAATTCGGTTCCCTGTGATCGACCATGGCCACTTATACTGCAAATTATTCGTGGTCCAATTTATTAATATATTTGATTGTGTGTGACAAGCACTTTCAAGTTCTCTCAACTCAATCAACCCTCTATGTTGAATTATTAGGATATTACCTAAATTAGTAAATTATTCCTCTCTCTCGAGCACTAGAATCTAAGCCATCAACTACACTCTATGACTAGTAGGAAAGAAGCATCAAGAACATAATAATCCAAACAATCAAGAAAGAAGAATAAATTAACAATCAAAAGCAATCAATTACAAAGTCAAATAGGATTCATCAACCCTTAAATTAAAGAAGGGATTAATTCAACATGATTTAAAAACAAGAAGAAAACTAATTAAGAAGAGAATTAGAAGAATTCTAAAGAGTGACCGTTTTCTTAAGGTTGCCTCAAGGACATTCTCTTTTGCCTCTTAATTGATCTCCCTTTCGGAGAGAGAAAATACGATGATTTATAATGAGCCATTTCTTATCCTAATTAAATTAGGAACGATAATTTTTCTTATTTATTGTCTATATTATTTCATTTCTTACCTATTTATTCAAAAAAAAAAAAATTAAATATCTCAAAATTTGCAAATATTTGCATATCTTTAAATCTTTCAAATATCTAAAAGATATTAAAGTAATTCAAAATAATTAAAAAACTAACCACAAATAAGCAAACCATCAGCGACACTTGTACATTTACCTAATCAATTCAAAAATTATAAAAAATAGCTTAAAAAGAACAACCCATCATGTAGTTTTTTTGGTTAGTTTCAAATTATAATGATAAAGATTGAATATGAATGATGATGATTTAATAAAAAAATAAATAATACAAACTAATAATTGGGAAAATATAATGTTATGAAACTAAGATCAAACTCAGCCGCAAAATAAGGCATAGCATATGGCTTTTTATCTTCCTTATCAACATCAAAGAATCAACTTGAATCAGCACGTTGGTATTTGTAATTTATCCTCAAAAGGAATTTGGGTGGCTGAGGTTATTAAAAGGATAACGCAATATAATTGCTACGAGACAACAAAATGGGCCATATAAGCAGACTGAAAGTTCATTATTTGTCCTATGCCTGGTTTGTTTCCCTTCCCTCTATTTGGAGTGATCTTAAATTTGACATTAAAAAATCTGGAAGCAAACCTGATTTTAAATTAAAAAAAGAGAATATAATGATAAAATTTTAAAGAGTTGTAAAGTCATTACGAGAAAAAAAAAATCCTAAGCTTGGGTAGTTATTTAATTTAGTCCCTAAATTTTAAATAGTTTCTATCACGTACATGGGTTTTGAATTGTGATTTTATCTCGTCCTATCATTAACATTATTAGTTAAATGATGAAGTAACGTGCCTATTACAAAAAAGTATTGATTGATTTAGTATGACTTAATAAAGAAAGGATAGAAAGTGGTACATACAGTAGACCTTTTTTTAATTAACATATCAAACCACGTCTACTTTTTTTATCATTATTATTAATTCATGTGAATAATTTTTAAAGTTAACATCAAAAATATTATTTTTCAAACTTCCAAGTAATTTGGAAGTAAGTGCTGCCTAAGTTTGTATAAAGGCCCATTGTTCTTCTCTTCTCAAATTACATCCTATCCTATTGTTCTTTCCAAGATGATAAGGAGTACTAAGTCTTCTCTTATCTTCAAGTTTGCCTCTCTCATTTTTTTCTACGGTCTGCTCGCTTCTAGCTTGGATTCTAATCATGATAGTAGAAAGGTCTGAAACCAAATCTCAATGTCTACTTTTGAAATATGTTAAAAAAAAAATTTCTAATGTTGTTTTTGTTTTTCTGTGCAGATTTATATTGTGTACATGGGGAGCAAGCCAAAGGACTCCTCTACCGTTCATTTGCATCATAGGGCCATGTTGGAAGAAGTTGTTGGAAGGTTCATATTCATTTTGCACCATGGAAACATGCTGTGGTTTTTGTTTATTGAAGTCTTAACTCATTGTGAAACATTTGAAAATTTGTATGTATTTTTAGCACTTTTGCTCCAGAAATATCTGTGGTCTATACCTTCAAGAGAAGTTTCAACGGGTTTGCGGTGAAACTCACCAAAGAATAAGCTCAAAAGATTGCTGGTACGAATGATATTTGATAGGTTAAATTACAAATTTAGTCTTTCAACTTTTAAGTTGGTGTCAAATAGGTTTATGAACTTTAAAAATTGTCTAATAGGTATTTGAATTCTCAATTTTGTATAAACATTTGATTTTGTGTCAAATAAGTCGTCTCTGAACTTTAAATTTTAAACATAAAATTTAATTTTATGTCTATTAGACACAAAGTTGAAAGTTCAAGAACTTATTAGATACAAAATCAAACGTTTTTAGACTTATTAAGAAACTTTTTAAAGTCCAGAGACTTGTTAGACACAAACATAAAAGTGTAATTTAAACTATTTGATAATTCAATGCCTTTTTAGTTCACTGTTTAGACTTTAAATTAACTGAGTGAGAAATTTGGGACAATGTTTCAGCTAAGGAAGGTGTGGTCTCTGTGTTTCCAAATGGAAAGAAGCAGCTTCATACATCAAGATCATGGGATTTTATGGGTTTTTCACAAAACATTCCACGTGCAAACCAACAAGAAAGCGACATAATTGTCGGAGTTTTGGACACCGGAATTTGGCCGGAGTCTCCTAGTTTTAGTGACGAAGGTTTCGGTTCTCCTCCAGCCAAATGGAAGGGTGCATGTGAATTATCTTCCAACTTCAGTTGCAATAGGTAAATGTCAATAAACTAGTTTAAATTCCTATTATTTATTTTAGTTCGTAAAATTTCAGAATTTATTGAATTTATTTTAGTCCCCCAACTCCCAAAATGTCAGTTTAGTTTTTGAATTTCTCAAATAATAAAAAAAATCATTTTTGATATTTTGATTTTAACTAATGGATAAATATGGGGGCAATGAGTATACTGATTTGGACGTGTATAGGAACTATGACTAACTAGATACATATACCTATGCAATTTTAAGTTTTTTGTTTTCTAATGCTACTAAAGATGTTAATTCCAAATATAATCAAAATATCTTCATGTGAATTAAAAGAAAATAAAAGAAAAAAGGTCGTGGGGAACTGATGGAAGTAAACAATCTCGATTGATAATCATTTTTTTTAATTTTTATTTTTGGTTTACTGTTTTTAAAAAATAAATATCATACATATGTTTGATAACTGTTTTTTGTTTTCTATTTCTAAAAAATAAAAACCATACATGTTTGATAACTATTTTTTATTTTTTATTTTGAAAAAAATTAGAGAGATGAAGGATTTCTTAGAGAGTGAAAAATGTGGGGCATGGAAATAAATTTTTTGAGATAGAGATAAATCTTTTTGAAAGAAATGTTAAAAAGAGTACATTTAAAGGGAAAATAAAAGAAAGAGATATGTTAGAGAGAGAATATTAGCCATACTTCTTAAAAAAAGAATATTACTTAAAGAAAGAGAAATAATAGTAGGAGGGAAATAGATAAATTTTAGAGAGAAAATGTTAAAGAAAATGAGAAATTTTCGAGAGTAAAAGCTATGTTGGAGAGATACAGATAAATTAGAAAAATAAAGAAAAGTTGCTGGGGGAGGAAAATTTAAATAGAGAAAAGTTAGAGATATATTTATTAGAGAGAATAAATGAGAGCAAAAGAAAAGTATGAGAGAAATTTTAGAGATAAATATCTTAGAGAGAGATAAATTTAGAGAGAGGAAATTTTGGAAAAAATATAAAATTTTTAGAGAGAAAAGTTAGAGGTATGTTAGAAGAGAGAGAAAAGAAAGTTATATGGAGCTGGAGATTTTAGACAGAGGAATAAAGTTCTTTAAAGATGAAAATTTTAGAGAGAGAAGTAGAAATAAAAGTTATATAAAGATGAAAATTTTAGAAAAAGACAGAATTTTTAGAGAAAAATCTAGTGAGGAAAAAATTTTAGAGAGAGAAAAGTTAAATAGATTTTTTTAGAGAGGTATGTAAGAGGAAAAAAGAGTACCGGAAGAAAAAATAGTATTTGAAAAATAGAAATCTATTTCTAAAAGTGATTTTTTAAAAATTTACTTATAATTTAAAAAGAACCAAACTTACCTGCAGTGTGGGCTGCACTTGCCGTCTAGCCACGTGGTTGATTCTTATGGTGCCATGTGGCAATCCAACTTTTTTTGTTCACATCTCTTTTTTTAAGTTTTTTTTATTGTTTTTATAGAAATTTTCTTTTTCATTCAAGTGATAACATTTTTTTCTTTCTTTCTTTTTTTACGAACTCTTTAACAATATCAATTTTATTTTTAAATTTATATATTTTTTATTTTTATTCTTTTTTCTCATCTACACAATATTATTTATTTTCCTAACAATAACATAGCTCAACTGTCATGAAGTATGTACTTATGACCAAAACGTCATGGGTTCAGATCCCTCCACCCCCAAATGTTGTTGAATTAAAAAAAAATACCATTTATTTTCAATTAATCAATTAGAAATTGAGAATTTACAATATAATGTGAGAAATACACTTTATAACCTAAAGCTAACGACAGTTTAATAATCAATTTTATTTTTTTTGTTTTACAATTTTTATTTATCTTCTTATTTTCTTTTCCCATCTCCACAATATCATTTATTTTCTACTAATCAATTAAAAATTAAGAGTTAAAAATATCAATGTGAGAATACGTTTTATAACCTAAAATAACATTTTTTTTTCTTTTTTTTAATATATAATCTTTAAACAAGTTAAAATTTTTATTATTTATATTATATGCATATCATTGATATTTTGTTGCTTATTTTATGTTTCATGGATTCCTTCACAATATAATGAAAATATCAAATTTAGAAGAACCAACTAAAAATTTTGAAAAAAAAAAAGAATGAAACAAATGGCGAAATTGTTCTTCTGCACTTGTCAAATCTTCATTCCAGAAACCCTTTCAATGACCTCCAAAAAAATTCATTGAATGAATTTGAAAATTCTCTACATGATTGGATTAACAATTCAACATAAATCTCGTCCATTCTTCTGAATCAAATGAATTAGTAAAGGTGGATGATGATAACAATCAATGAAAATCACAATTGAGATTCAATTTCAGAGAAATCTCCTACGCCACAAGGGTTATTGATGTTAGAGATTCAACTGAATAATTCCAATTTCAAAGAAATCTCGCCCAATTATTTATTTATAAAAATAAATGGTATTATGTAGTATTTTCAACTCATCAATTGAAAATTGATAGTTTAAAATAAAAATAAAAAATATTATAAAATAAAAAATGAAATTGATATTGTCAAAAAAAATTTATATGTATAAAAAAAACAAATGTTATTTTAGGTTATGAAACATATTCTCACATTGCTATTTTCAACTCTCAATTTTTAATTAATTAATTGAAAATAAATGGTATTGTGTAGATGAGAAAAGAAAATACATAAATGAATATATATATATATAATTGATATTGTCAAAGAGTTTAAAAAAAAAAACAGGGAATGTTATCACTTAAATGAACAAGAAAATTTCTAAAAAAAATGAAAAGAATGAAAAAAAAAACTTAGAAAAAGAGAGGTGGAAAAATGTAAAAAAAAAAAAAAAGTTAGATTGCCAGGTGGCACTATAAAGATGGCCCACGTGGCTGGGCTGTAGGAATTGTGTGCAGCCCAAATAGCACGTAGGTTTTGCTCATTTTAAAAAATGGTTAAATTACAAATTTAGTTTTTGAACTTTTGAGGTTTGTGTCTATATAACTCTAAACTTTCAAAATTATAAATTTAGTCTCTGAACTTTGAAATTTTTTAAAATTCATAGATCTACTAAACATAAAATTGAAATTTTATGGTTCCATTAAACATAAAATTCAAATTTATATACAATAGATCAATTAATTTTAAAAGTTTTAAATTTGTCATGGACTTAATTAGACACAAAATTAAAAGTTTAGAGACCTATTGAACACTTTTGAAAGCTTAAAGTCTAAATAGACACAAACTTTAAAGTTTATGGACTAAACTTGTAATTATACCGTTTGAAAACATTTAAAAAAATTGAATATTATCAAATAATTACGTTTTTCAAAAACCAATAATAAAAAATAACAACAGAAAACGAAATGATTATCAAATTAGACTTAAAATATTCCACAAATACCAATAGTGTTTATTCTCAAGTCCACTCCAATCCATACCTTACTTTATCCCCAATGAGTGATTGAAAATGCTCCAATCCTATCAGAAAAATTGTTGGAGCTCGAATATACCGCAGCAGCAAAAACCTACCCGTCGGGGACATCAACAGCCCAAGAGATTCAAACGGCCATGGCACACACACTGCGTCGACGGTGGCCGGTGGTCTCGTGGACCACACAAGTCTTTACGGTCTCGGGCTAGGCACAGCGAGAGGAGGGGTTCCCTCTGCGCGCATTGCTGCCTACAAGGTATGTTGGTCCGATGGGTGCCGTGAGGCCGACATTCTTGCAGCGTTCGACGACGCAATCGCCGACGGTGTCGATATCATATCCATTTCAGCTGGCAATAAGAAGCCCAAGGCTTACTACTTCGATGATGCCATTGCCATTGGATCTTTCCACGCCATGAAACATGGAATATTGACATCCACTTCCGCTGGAAACACTGGCCCCAAATACTACACCACTGCAAATGTCGCTCCATGGTCTCTTGCTGTGGCTGCAAGTTCCATCGACAGAAAGTTCAAGGCACAAGTGCAGCTTGGCAATGGGAATATCTATCAGGTGAAGTTAATTAGTTTCTTTCCTTTTCAATTGCTTTTAAAATTGTCTAATTTTGCAAAAATTATTCAACGTAGCCGTCACATTATGATTGTCATCCTTTAAATCGTTGGATGATGGTGAAAACTATAACTTTTAGTTTCACTCTTCTACATCTAACGGTATAAAAATATCAGCCATATTGTACTGCCCCCTTGAATAATTTCTCCTAATTTGTCTCTTATCTTTGAAACTTACATAGTCCAAAAGCTTTGAAATTCAATTTCGCTCATGTGACATTAAAATAGTATTAAATAGTTAGAAGGAAATTAGAAAATATTAATAAACATATGTTACTGTTATAGATCAGCGCTTAAAACTTTTAGAACATTAGAGACAGAATTAAAAGGGAAAACAAATCAATTTTTTCACCTTGTTCAGTTTTTATTATAAACTTTGAATTTTAGCCAATTGAATCTTAAATTGCACATGTTGCAATTTTTACCCCACGTTTAGTTTTTGCTAAATCCCACCCCAAAGTTTAACAAAAAGTAAAGTAAAAATCTTTTAACTCACTAATTTCACAAAAATTAAGTTTGGTACAAAATTAAGCTTGATTAATGCACAAGATTAATGATTGAATAAAATTTTCCAAACTCACATATTTCAATTCTAGTGTCAATTTTCATTGAAACTTCATTAATTTCACACCAGACAGATATTTTATATTTATTAAATACATCTAAGAATTAGAGAGTAAAAATCTAATACTTATTCACGTTTAAGGTTAAGATTGTAACAACTATCAAAGTTTAAGGTGCAATTTGATAAAATTGAAAGTTTATGATAAAAATTGTTACACATCGCTAAGCTCAGGCTTAAAAATGATGTTTTTCCAAATTAGAAAAAAATGATATATACACAATAAAGACAAAATTATATATTCAATCATTTAGAATTAATTTGGAAACAATATAGCAAGATGCCCATGATGAAACACGCAAGATCTCAATTTTTAGAATGCACTTATCAGTCATCATTGTTGTTCATAATTATAAATTAGAGGTTAAACGGCAAGTTTAGTCTTTGAATTTTTAGGGATGTATCTAATAGATTATTAAACTTAAAAACATGTCTGATAGGACCCTAAACTTTCAATTTTCTATCTAATTAATACGTTCCTGAATTTTAAAAGTCTCTAATATGTATCTAAACTTTCAATTTTTAATAGGTTTGTAAATTTTAAAAAATATCAAGTTAGATACCTATCAGACACAAAATCAAAGGTTTAAGAATTTTTCTTAAAATTTAGAGGCCTATTAGACACAATCCTGAAAGGCTGAAAGTTTAGGTAATAAACTTGGTTAACTAACAAAGTTGTTTTTACTCCTCCATATAGTTGATGGTTGTCTTCAATCTTTGATTGATAATGCATGTTATTGTACATTTTTTATTTTTGCAATACATATATAGTTATTGTATATCTTCGAAATACTATAATTGTAATAAACCATTTCTATTTTAGTATATAATTAAAAAAAATGTTGTAAGGTTAAGGTATATGATATAAAATTATCTACATGGGTGCAGGGAGCTGCAATCAACACATTTGATCTTCAGGGAAAACAATATCCTCTAATTTATGGTGGAGATGCACCCAATGTTGATGGAGGTTTCTCTAAATATACTTCCAGGTAATTGTGGAAGTTGCATTTAGTGCTTAATAACATCAATCAAATAAAAGTATATATATAAAAACTATATACATATAGATACAATAATTAAAGTGTATATATTAAATTTATAATCCAACCTACGTTCTACAAAGAGAAAAGTAAAATATACTTATCTACACACAGGTTAGTAGAAGTTGCATTATGTCAATGTGTTAATAATTATGTTCATTAACTTTCTATTTCGATTTTAATTCATCTATTAACACTGTTATTTTATAAATATTGACGTGTGACAAGCTCATTGAACTAACTAGTGATGATTGAGTTAATGTGTAGCATATGATATAATGAACTGCGATAGTTGGATAAGATTATGGATAGACAACAAAAAAAATTGATTTAAGATACATTTCAAGTCCATTTAGTAATGTTTCCGTTTCTTGTTTCTCTCGTTTCCTACTTTTTAGTAAAGAAAAACATAACTGCATTTGGTAACTGCTTCTTGTTTCATGTTCTTTTTTTTTTTATTGAAAAAAGAAACAAAAATATGTTTTGTAAATATTTTTTGTTTCTTGTTCTCTAAATTAGTTAAAAGTCAAAAAAATTTATATGATTTTTTAAAAAATTAAATACCCAAAAATTTTATATTATATTTATTTTTAGATATTTATTATTCATTTTATAAGTCAAGAATGATAAAAAGAATTTATTTTTCTAAAAAAATGGAAATAAGAAAAAAGAAACGAGAAACAATCCCATCAAATTTTTGGCACGTACTCTTATTTTATTCAATTAGTCTATTCTCTTGTCAAATCATCACTTGTTAGTTTAACTAACGTATCACATCATCATTTAAACGTGATGTTAATGACAAGCTAATTATAATTAAAAACTAAAAGTTTCCAAACATAATATTGAAATTGACACAGCTAAACATCAAAGTTGATGGACTAAATTTATAACTTCCATTTGTATTTTTTATAAGCCAAAGATTCTTGAGGAAAACTTACCATTGTACTCGAATTATTTATTAAAGGAACTCAAGGGTTTTTTGCTAACATCTGCCGTTGATTTATCAAATAGATATTGTACTGAAAACTCAGTGGATGTCAACTTGGTGAAGGGAAAAATCCTTCTTTGTGATGCCATACAGCTTCCTAAGGTATTCCCTTCCTTCAATGGCGCCGCCGGCGTCGTGATGCAAGACGATGGAGCGAAGGATTATGCCAGGTCCTATCCCTTGCCTGCTTCCTACCTCAGCAAACAAGACGGCAAAGGCATTACAAGCTACCATGTCTTCAACAACGTACGTTAAATCACTATTAAATTAAACTTAAAAGCTTAAGTTGATGAGTTACTATAAATTTAATTTGTTATATACTTTAGGCTGTTTGACAATGATTTCGCTTTTAATTTTCTGTTTTTAAAAATTGTGTTTGTTTCTTACCATTTCTTTACTTTGGTTTTCACATTCTTTAAAGCAAAGTTTGATTTCTTAGCCAAATTCTAAAAAAAAGGGGGGTTTTAAAAACTACATTTTTTTTAGTTTTCGAATAATGGCTTGAATTTTGAAAACCATTTTTAGAAAGTATATATAACAAAACATCACATAATCTCATAGGAGGAAGTAGTGATTATACACTTAGTTTTTTATAACAATTTAGTTTTTGAAAATTAAGCTTATAAATACTACTTTCACCCATGAGTTTTCATGTTTATTTATTTATTTTTATCACTTTCTATACGTGTTTACAAAATCCAAGCCCAATTTTGAAAACAAAAAAAAAAGTAATTTTTAAAACTTGTTTTTATTTTTTATCACTTTAAGAATTTAAAAAACTATAGTAAAAAAATTAGAAGGAAACAAACACAATTTTCATCAACAAATTAAAAAACCAAAAACAATCAAAATCGTTATCAAATAGAGCCTAAATTTTTAAAAATTAAATAGTTATCAAACGCTCCCTTAACATTTTAACTAAAAACATAACCTTAAAATAAAAATGATATAATAGACGAATTTATATGGGGTTAAATTACAAATTTTAGTCCATAAACTTTTAAGTTTGTGTCATATTTGGTCCCTAAACTTTAAAAAGGAACTTAACCATCATGGACTGCCCTAGTGGTCATAAGAGCCTTGGGAAAATAAGAGGGAATGAGTTCAATCCATGATGGCCACCTACTTAGGATTTAATATACTATGTGTTTCTTGTCAACTAAATATAGTAGGGTTAGACGATTGTCCGATGAGATTAGTCGAGGTAAGTGCAAGCACTCATCGATATAAAAAAAAAAAAAAAGTCTTTGAACTTTAAAAATGTGTAATAAGTCCCTGAACTTTATTTTTATAAAATCTCAAATAGGTCAAGGACAGCTATTAGACTCGAAAATAAAAATTTAGGGACCTTTTGAATACAAAATTGAAAATTTAAGAACTTAAAATATATAGATACTTTTAAAAGTTCAAAGACTTATTATATACAAAATTGAAAGTTCAAGATCTATAAGATATTTTTTAAAGTTCAATGTCCAAATAAACATAAACGTAAAAATTTATAGACTAAACTTGTAATTTAATATTTATACCATCCTCGAACATTGACTTTATTTTAATATTTCTTCCATTGACAGAGATCCAACTGCAACCATTTTAAAGAGTATCTCAATAAATGATACAACTGCTCCTATTGTTGGTTCCTTCTCCTCGAGGGGACCCAATTCCATAACCCCCGACATTCTCAAGGTTTAATTTTTGTTGTTTTTTCAATTGGAAAAAAATGTTTCTTTCTATTTTGTTACATGACTTGTTAAGATCGTTAAATATGCAGCCTGATTTGACTGCTCCCGGAGTTGAAATTCTGGCTGCATGGTCTCCAATTGCACCGGTCTCCGGAGTTACAGGAGATTCGAGGAGTGTTCTCTATAATATAATCTCGGGAACATCGATGTCTTGTCCACATGTCTCTGGGATTGCTGCATATGTCAAAACCTTCCGCCCAACTTGGTCCCCTGCCGCCATAAAGTCAGCTCTCATGACCACGGGTACCGATGGCATTTTTGTTATGTGGCTAAATCTAAAAACTTAAGTTAATAGGTTAATGTAGGGTTAATTTTTAGGTAAAATATAATTTTAGTCTTAGAAATTTAAAATTAATTCTATTGGATTTTTGAAGTTTTAAAAGTGACATGTTAGATCCTGAAAGTTTGATTTTGATTTTTAAGTAGTGTATAGAGTTTGAAATTGGTTTCTAAATGGTCTTTGAGTAGAGTTGACGTTAATTGAGTTAACAAAATGATGAAGTGGTAGTTAACATATGCTGCCTAGACTTTATATATATATTTTAAATGAGTTGGATTTTTTTTAATATTTTATTTCTTATACTTAAGAGACCAATTAATTATCAATTTCAAACTTTAGAGATCAATTAGAAATCAAAATTCAAACATCGAGGACCAAACATGTCACTTTTGAAACCTCAAGGCCCAAGTAGAAATCAAATTCAGATCTCAAGGATCAAGAGTGCTAATTTTGAAAACTTAAGAACTAAACAAAAGCTAAGTTCAAATCTCAGGACCAAAAATGTATCTTACCCTTAATCTTTTATTCATATTCTTAACACACTCTCCTTTATGGGCTTAAAAATCAGCACAACGCCTAGTAGTAGGCTATTCTTTTTTTTTTCTTTTTTGTTTTTTGAGTACAACAAATGAGAGGTATGTGGATTTGAACTTCCAACTTCAAGGGAAGGAGTAGATGTTAATAATTACCACTGAGCTATGCTCATGTCGGCGCACAACGCCCAATAGTTAATATTAATTAGGGACAAAATGATATTGTAAGGGTTTGAACACATCAGAGTTACAATATATTTAATCTTTTATGCATATTCTAAAAATGTCAATGAGCATGACTCATTAAACTATTAGGAACAACGAAACTTCCACATATCTCAATAATGATATGATATTATCCACTTTGGATATAAGCCCTCATGACTTTTGTTTAATTTTGGTTCCACCCAAAAGACCTCATACCAATAGAGAAGGTTGTCTTCACTCATATATACCCATGATCTCTTCCCCTTATCTAGCCAATGTTGGACTTTGTTTGTATTTCCAACAATCCTCTCCTCAAACATAGTACCACTTCAAGCCTCCCCTTAAATAGTCATCCCTCCGAATTACACTTGAGCGTATTACTTTTTAACCAGGCCAACTCCTCACTGGAGCACACCGCCTGTCCGAAAGCTGAACCACGGATTCACTATGACTAACTATGACTATGTCATCGAGAGGCTCACAACTTCTTTGTTTGGTACCTGAGGATTTTATTGACAAGGCTAAGTTGGGGATGACTTTGATATCACTTGTTAGGGACAACGACATTGACATTTCTCCACAAGGGTACGATATTGTCCACTTAGGGCATAAGTCCTCATGGCTTTACTTTTGGTTCCACCCAAAAGGCCTAATATCAATGGAGATAATTGTCCTCACTTATAAACCCATGATTTTTCCCTTATCTAGCCAATGTAGAACTTTTTATTTGTATTTCCACTAAATTTAATCTTTAATATATTTAATCTTTTAGGCATATTCTTAAAATGTCGATGAGCATGACTCATTAAACAAAATCAATCTTTCCCACCAAATTTGCATCCTTTATCTCACTTTTGTTGATATATTCATTTTTGCAGCTTCTCTCATGAGTGCAAAACAAAATAAAGAGGCAGAGTTTGCATATGGTGCAGGCCATGTCAACCCACTAAAGGCAATAAATCCAGGGTTGGTGTACGATGCAGATGAAAGCGACTACGTTAAATTCTTGTGTGGCCAAGGTTACTCCACCAGCAAGGTCCAAAGTATTAGTGGTGATGACAGTGCTTGTACTTCCGACAACATTGGAAAAGTTTATGATCTAAATTATCCTTCTTTTGGACTTTCCATAGCCTCCTTTTCAAAACCCATCAACCAATCCTTTACAAGAACTCTCACCAATGTTGAATCGATAACATCCACATATAGAGCTACAGTTTCTGCCCCTTCAAGCCTTGATATCACTGTGAATCCTTCTGTTCTATCATTCAATGGCATCGGGGATAAGAAATCCTTCACGGTGACTGTGAAAGGAAGAATGAGGGAGGTCTTAGCCTCTGCTTCTTTGGTGTGGAGTGATGATGATGGTCACCACCAAGTGAGAAGCCCTATAACTGTTTTTTTTATCCCTAAAGCTTAGTTTATGGTTGGTGTCTATTTGGGGTTGAATAAAAAAACGAGGTTGAACTGTAAGTTTGATCTTTGGACTTTTAGAGTTGTGTCCTATTAGCCTTTGTATTTTAAAAAGTTTATAAAGAAGTATATGTAAGGTACATATGGACGAGAGTTATATTATAGGATAATAGTGGGTAAGTCATATATAGTCACCAAAAGAAGAATTTCTAGATGCCCAAGTAGAGGCTGTGTTTACAATCTTCTCCCAAATTTGCTCTGGCGTTGATGATATGTCTTGAAAGAATATGCCTATTCATTTCTTAACCAAATGTTCCACAAGAGAGCTTGAAATCAACCTATTACATAGTCTTTAGATAATACACTTAGCCTTCTATGTAGATACTAAACTAATGTAGTTAACGACTACATGCATGTGGACATGACAACCTGTTTTAGATGACTCTATCCAATTTAGGACGTAATATGTTGACAGTAAATCCGAACTAAGTTATGAAATTGATTGTCAAACTGACATGAACTAAAACTAAAATTTTAAAACAAATCCCAACTAGCATAAAATTTCTCTTCTTCAACATAATTTCTCCCAAAGTCTGATAGAAAAACTGTTTCCAAAAAAGGTATACACTCTCAAAATATTTGATTTCAAACTATAGCCTAAGTGTGCTTCACTATACACCAATTCATAATTCATTTCATAAATCAACATAACATCATATATACTTTAATAATAGAAAACCATTTGCACTAAGGTTAAAACATCTCTCATAAATTCAAAAGCAGCACAACACCCACCAAAGAATATTGCTAACCACATATAGAGTTACAAAAGGAAAAAAGAAGTGTTACAACCACTGTACCTTGTACGCACAAAATGTATGCAATCTAAGTAAGATTGGTGGCCAAAAATCTCGACTTCGATATGCTCGTTAGAAATTCAAGTGCTACTAGTAGGAAAAAGAAGAAGAAATAATAAGTTAATAAGTGTAATGAGTAGTAACAAATCATTTAAAAGCAATTTAGAAAAATAGATTCCAAAAGAAGAGGTAACTATAACTTTAAAAGATTATAAATACCTTTGCAAGCTAAGATATTCATCATGTTCAAAACTGAGGACCTTTGCAACAATAATTTAGAAACATAATTGTAGGATTAGACTAATTAATACTAAAATTTGTACTCAAAACCAGCCATATTGGTATAGAGTTATCTTGATATACATATAGTGCAAAAGTAATCATACTGTACACACGGAGATCATTCTCAACATGTATAGAAGAAGACTAATTATACTATGCATAGAGAAGATACTCTAATACATATAACATAACAAATTATCTAGTCATATGATGCACATAGCTACTTCAAAGGCTAAGCACCCTAACACACACTCCAGAATCTATGTGTTAGAGCAGATTCTAAAGGCCTTTATACTATATCATATGTATACTATAAAAATATATTCACATAGTACGTAGGAAATCATCATATGTACTTGTACTATATGGTAGGGGTACGACAGAAAACCAGAAACTGAACTGAGCTGAACCGATCCAGTGGTTTGATTTGTTTTTTTTTTTTTTGGTATTAGATTGGACATCTCAATTTTTATTTTTAGAAAATTGAAGATTTTCAATTTGGTTCGGTTTTTTACTTAAAAAGTCAAAAAAATCAATTTAGACCCTCTATTTCAAATAATTGTCGACTTTCAAATGGAGGCTCTAGATTTTTGAAGAAGTCTACACACGTGTGAGAATTGATGCATGGATGATTTTCAAATTGAATGCCTAAATTGAATCACTTATAACAATTTATGCATTTAATTGATAGAACTATAAGTTTGCACATGTGTAAACTAATGTTTTTCTAATAGAATCTAACAAATTGTGTAAATTGATACACTTATGAAAGTTCAAGGTTTAAATTGATACAATTATTAGTTTAGAGTTTTTATTGATACAACCCCCAAGTTTAGGGGTGTTGAATGATAAATTTTGGCCAATCACAAATTACCACATCATTATTTTAAATTGATGACAAAGTTGCATATTATTAGTTTTTGGACCAATTATAAATTAACATATGTCTCAAAATTAAATTAAATGAGATTAAATTGGAAAAAAATTAAATAATGACACATGTCTATCTTATGGCCATTTGAATTTAATCCAATTATATTGGGTATGTCATGAATTAGTCCAATCAAAATTTTCCATGTCTGTATGATGACACAAATTAATCCAATAAAACTACGCCATATGTATTTGATGACATAAATTGGCCCAATCAGATCGCCAAGATCACAAGCAGACATGCCCAAGCCCATATGGCCTCCTAAATAGAGGAGATCACTCCTTATTTAGAGACATGAGAATTCAGAGAGGATTACCAAAAGACTGAAGATTCTGAAGACCAAAGGTGCTTTGAAGATCAAAAGACTTCAAGACTTCGATTGATCTTCAAGATTAACAAGCTGGAGGCCAATCATCCAAGAAGATCAAAAGCCCGTAGGCCGATCATCTAAGAAGATCAACAAGTCACAGGCCGATCATCCAAGCAAATTAACAAGCTGGAGGCCAATCATCCAAGAAGATCAGCAATCCAGAGGCCGATCATTCAAGAATATCAACAAGCCGGAGGCCGATCATCCAAGCAGATTAACAATAAGCCGGAGGCTGATCATTCAAGAAAATCAACAAGCCGTAGACCGATCATCTAAGAAGATCAACAAACCGGAGGCCAATCATTCAAGAGAATCAACAAGCCAGAGGCCAATCATCCAAGAAGATTAATAAGCTAGCAAGTCGATCTAAAATCAACAAACAATTGGCCGATCAAAGAAAATCAAAAGCCCAAAGTCTACATTCTCTAGAGAAAGAATTAGATGATAAACTTTAGAGATTGTACTACACCCACATAAATTAATACAAATTCATATTCATGTACACAAATTAAATTTCTTTGTTGAAAGCTCGTGTGAACTAGGGGTATAAATTGATTTTTGCCTAAAAAAAACTAATAATTAAACATCATAGAATTGGATCACTCATTCTCATTGACCCCGTAATATTTTATTCTCATCCCTTAACATTGCCATCCACGTGAATATTTAATTCTCATCCTTAACCTTAGCTTACCATCCACATGAATAGCTTAAAAAATAAAAACCAACACAAAGTATATAATCTCTCTCTTAAATAGTTCCAATATGTAATTCCTTATATTTTCCATCATCAAAATAAGATATTCTCCTCCAATTTCATCTCAACGTGCATATAACTTAAAACAACCACCCATGTATTTGTTTCTCATCAAATTTATTTAGGTTTAAAAACACTTTTGGTCCTCGAACTTTCATAGAAGTAACATTTTAGCTTATGAACTATAGTTTATAACGATTTAGTCCTCATGCTTTCAAACTTGTAACAATTTATTCCATATTCTTCAAAATTTGTAATGATTTAATTCCTATTGATCATGAAAATTTTGTTAAGGTTTAATGAGATTTCTCACGTATGTAGATTGATAAATTGATTAAGGACTAAATGTGTTTATAAACTATAAAAATTAAGTCATTACATAATAAAAATTGAAACTCAATTTTGATGAAAATTTTCACGGTAAGAGTTAAATTGTTATTTTAAAAGTACATAGGCTAAATTATTATATACTAAATTTCAAGGGGTAAATGTTACAAAATTGATAGTATTGTAATTCAATTTTTACAAACTAAAGTTCACGAACTAAATTTTTACTTTCATGAAAGTTTAATTGGATCCTGAGTATTTTTTGAACTTTATTTTTCCTTTTGTTTTGTTTTGTTTTTTTTTTTTGCGACAACCTATGAAAATACTCCCTCTTTCTCTCTATACTTCTATTAGATCTCCCCTTTCTCTTTGATTTGTTAAGCCCATCACTCAATATTCTTCAAATGTAAAAAAAAAAAACCAAGTTCTTTTTTCTTGTGGTTGTAAAGTGGGTGCAGCAAAGAAAAATATTTGGGTGCAGCCCACTTTACAATCAGAATTTTTTTTTTTTAAAAAAGCTTTTTTTTTTTTTTTTTTTTTTTTTTTTTTTTTTTGTAGTTGTAAAGTGGGTTGCACAACACTTGGGTGCCGTAAAATTACCGCAAAGATCCTATTTCCTTATTGTACTTGTTTCCACAAAGTTCACATAGATTCTTGCAGTAAAATTTTCATTGCTAACCTTTTACGACATTTGTTAAACTTTCACCATGTTCCCAAAATAATTTTTCACTTAGCTTCATTGACCAAATATTTTTATGTCTGCTACTAAACGATAAAAGGAAAGAAAAGGATGGTTTACAAGAGTGCAAAGAAAGATGCTCATATTTTTAAACTTAAAATATTTGGTTTAAATCATTTTCTTTCCTACACTTAAATAGTTTCTGAGAAAAAAAAAAAAATCAATCAATTTTAGCCTGCATTAAAAAAGGGTGTTGAATATGTCAAACAATAGTTTAGGATAAATAGCCAGTATATACATCATATTTGATTCATAATTGTTAGATTATAAATGATCTTGATCATGATATGGATCTACTGTAACACAAATTGCACAAATATAATTAAGGGTCAACTCCCCAAAATAATACATAATCTTCAACTTGAAAATAGTTAACTAATTAATTAATTAATTAAACAAGTTTTGAATTTTGAATCGATCGTATGTCTCCTCCTCCTATATCTTGATCTCTCTGACTTTCGCCGAGTGCCACGGCCTTTTTTTTTCCCCCTTCTCTTTTATATCTTTTTCTTTCCCTTCATGCGTTACATGCTTGATGTTTTTTAATCTTTCTCTCTAAGTTGAGAGATTGAAGTTCTTGTAGTTTCATATATTATTTTTAAGATAAAAACCTTGTAATAAAAAAGAAATTGGAAGATGAGAGAGAGACCTTTTTCCAAGTTTGTATAAAAGGGGCTTTAATCTTCATACTTTTCCAAGTTTGTATGTTCTAAAATGGCAATGGCAAGAAGAATAATGTCTTCTCTAATCTTCAAGTTCATCTTCTTCAATCTTTTCTATGGTCTACTCGTTTCTAGCTCTCATTCCGACAATGATGGTCGGAAGGTAAAACATTTAATTTTGATGTTTACTTTTTGAAACATGTTTTTGTAGATTTTTTTTGGGGGACAAATTGGTTGTTTTTTTTGTTCTTTTTGCAGACTTATATCGTATACATGGGGAGCAAGCCAGAAGATACGAGTTCTACTCCTTTGCATCATAGGACAATGTTGGAGCAAGTTGTTGGCAGGTTCATATTTAATTTATAGGTTAAATTATCAAAAATACCCATGAACTATGAGGTTGGTTTCAATTATACCCCTAAACTTTGAAAAGTTTCATTTTAACCCTTGAACTTTGAAGTTTGTTACAAAACAACCTTGAAGGTTTTTTCCGTTAAATTTATGGACGAAAAATGACGTATTTGCATATGTTTTAATTTTTTTTCAACGTATATATTCAAATATGTTCACATAAGCAACAATACAAATACAAAAACATCATTTTTCGACCATGAATTTAATGAAAAAAAGCCTTCAATGATATTTTTGAAACAAATATCAAAGTTCAAGGGTTAAAATAAAACTTTTCAAAGTTTGGGGGCATAATTGAAATCAACCCCATATTTTAGGGGTATTTTTGATAATTTAACCTAATTTATATTATCATAATCAAATCAAATTCATTTTTTTGAACTTTTTTTGTTTGTTTGTTATAGTCCAATCGTGGTGAAGAAATTAAGAAAAGAAAAACAAGAAAGTAAAAAGAACACAAATGTAAAGTGGTTCAATCAATATAATGTGTGTCTATGTCCACACGGTAAAATATTAAATTGATTGGAAGAACTCAGCTCTCTCCTTAAACGAAACGAACAATTGTGCTTAATGGAAAATCATATACGTAACTAACTTTTGAGACGAGTTTGAAATAACTTTTGGGGATTTTTTTTTTCAGTGAAAACACTTCTTTCCTAGTACATTTTTGGGAAAAAAAAATGAAATGGCATCAATTAAGTGTTTCTCCAAAGAATTTTAAAGGTTTATTTTTAGTATTCATATAGAATTTTCAAAAATTAATTTTGATTATCTATAAAAAAAAACCCTCGAACTTTTTTTTAGTTTAGCAATATATGATGATAGGAATATGAATTTCTGACATTTTAGTCGAAAATATAATATCTTAATTAATTGTGAAAAATTTAAACCTTGCTTTTAATGAGTCAAAACACAATTTATCTTCAAAAGTCTACTCAAACTCACCTAGTCCTTTCAAAGCTGACCCGACTTAGTCTTGGTTTAACTCCTCGACCAAATGTAAATAGTCCATTCTCAAGAAATACATCACTGAAAATTTTTATGCTATTTTTTTAGCACTTTCGCTCCGGAACATTTGCTCTATAGCTACAAGAGAAGCTTCAATGGATTTGCAGTGAGACTCACTGAAGAAGAAGCTCAAAAGATTGCTCGTACGTATTATTTAACCCCTTTAATTTTTAGCCATCATTTTAGCCCTCAAAGTTATTTCCCGAGCTAAGCATGGAATTTGGGATATTTTAGTTATGGAGGGTGTAGTCTCTGTGTTTCCAAATGGAAAGAAGTATATTCATACTACAAGATCATGGGATTTCATGGGTTTTACACAAAGTGTTCCTCGCGTAAAGCAAGTCGAAAGCAACATAATCGTCGGAATCCTAGACACCGGGATTTGGCCGGAGTCTCCCAGTTTCAACGACGCAGGTCCCGACCTGCCTCTACGAACCAAATGGAAGGGCGCATGCCAAATCTCTCCTGACTTTCAATGCAACAAGTAAAATACATTACAAAAATCTTTGTCGTTAATTTCATCAGTTTAATGTATGGGCAATGACTAATTGGAAACTGATTTGAACCTATTAGAAAAATCATCGGAGCTCGAGTATATCGTAGCGAGAATTGGCCCCAAGGAGACATTCGAAGCCCAAGAGATTCAGAGGGCCACGGCACACACACCGCGTCAACAGTGGCCGGTGGTCTTGTGAGCCAGGCAAGTCTATACGGTCTTGGCTTTGGCACGGCGAGGGGCGGGGTTCCTTCTGCGCGAATTGCTGTGTACAAGATATGCTGGTCCGATGGGTGCTACGATGCAGACATTCTTGCGGCGTTTGACGATGCAATCGCCGACGGTGTCGATATCATATCTCTTTCAGTTGGAGGGAGTGAGGCCAAGTCTTACTTCAACGATTCCATTGCCATTGGAGCTTTCCACGCCATGAAACATGGAATATTGACCTCCAATTCCGCCGGAAATGAAGGTCCCAAATTCTTCACCACCTCTAACGTCTCTCCATGGTCTCTCTCTGTGGCTGCAAGCACCATGGATAGAAAGTTCGTGACACATGTGCAGCTTGGCAATGGAAGTACCTTTCAGGTCCCATAATTACTTTTCTTTTGACTCCATAGCTAAATAGGATCTCACATGATGAAACATACAAATTCTTGGATTTATTTAGAACTCATTGATCACTGTTATTGATAGAAATTAACAAGCTTGATTTTACATTTTTTACACCATTGTAGATATGCTGATTAAAATAATTTTAAATGATGCGTGTTATATTAATTTGGTCCTTAGAACTTTCAAAATTATTCTATTTTAATTCCTAAATTTGAGAGAGGAAAGTTTGGTCATAAACTTTCAAAATATTTATTTCAGTCTTTGAACATTGGAAAAACAATCATTTTGGTCATTTTCCTATTAGTTTTGCCATGACCTTATAATAGGGTTTTTTTTTTTTTTTTTTTTTGAGATAAGAACCATCTATAATATTATTTCATGGGTGCAGGGGGTTTCAATTAATACATTTGATCTTCTGGGAAAACAATATCCTTTAATTCATGCTAGAGATGCACCCAACACTGCCGGAGGCTTCAATAGCTCCATCTCCAGGTATTTAGCATATTTGCGTTTAATTTTTTGTCACTCTATAATTAATGTAATTCAATAATTATGCAAAACATACTGGTTTAAAACTAATTTCGTGGTTTTTAAAAGACTAAACGTAGTTATATCAAGCTGATCTTTCAAATTTTCATAGAATACAGAATTGGCTTAAGGAATTAATCTTACTTTCATATAATTTTGAGTATGGTATTTATTTAGTTTCTAAACGTGACAAATTGAAATGAAATATAGTTTCTTCTCGAATTTTGAATTTATGCTTTTAATTAATGTTTGTTGTTAGTACAATTAATGGATAAAAAATAAGGTACAACTAATGGATTATTGGGGACATAGTGATAGCACATCCATTAGATATATTTTAATTTTGTATAATATATTACAGACAATTAGACATCACATCAGTATGCCAAAAAATTTTAAGTAAGAAGACTGCGTATCTAGAATAATACTTGACATACTGATCGACAGTACATAAATCATTCTAATCATCATTAAAAATTTGATAACTGTTTATATTTTTGAAAGAGGAACCATCTCTCTTTTCTTTCTCTCTTTCTGCATTCCTCTTTCTTAATTATATTGTCAAAAATGTAAAGATAGTATATACCTATTTATTGGTAAGGAGATAAGTATTTATTTGCATATACACACATAGGTGGTTGAACAACGTATGCTGAGCTTATAATTTAATCTAACATTTAACAAAGAAAAAAACTTTCCTCGATATTTGGTAGGAGTTCCTATAATGAATATACAATTCAATCTACATTAAAAAGAAGAATAAAAACGCAGAAGCTTTCCTCGAGATTGGGTAGGAGTTTCTATAATCAAATAAGTCAATAGTATTGATTGGTTATAATAAGGTAAGGAGTTCCATCTTCAAAACTTTCAAAATATTTATTTTATTCCATTAGACTTTTTTAAAAAAAAAAAAAATCATTTTCGTCCTTACTTTTTATTTTGCTTTCACTAAATGTATAATGTGGTTATATTATATTAATGTGCTAAATGTTGAGCATGTATTAGAACTAGTCAATACAGAATGGTTAAGATGAATATTGGGGAAAGAAATATAAGGAGGCAAAATAATAATAGAGACCAAAATTATTAATTTTATGAAAATTTAAGGAATAAAACAGACATTTTGAAAAGTTAAGACCAAAATGGACAAAACTTTAAAGTTAAAAGAGATTTAAACCTAAAAGATAAAAGGTTCCATTACAATTTTTAGCATATAAATTACATAAAATATTACAAAAGTATAATATTTGTGAATATAGCAAAATAAAAAATGACAATCAATTTGCCAACTTGAGAATAGTTCCATTGATTAAGGCACATATACATGACTAAAAGATTAGAAGTTCGAATTTTCAATTCTAGATATTTTTTTAACTAAAAAAAAATATCAGTAATTTACCAAGATATATAATAGTTAATTAATTTATAGGTCAATCGGTGATTATATACTAAAATTATAGTTGACCAATATATATAAGTTAATCAGCAACATACTGAAATTTTATTTAGTCAACATCTAAGTCAATAATTGATTTCTTGTTAATTTACAACTTCATTTCTTTTAAAACAACATATTTTCAATTAATCTTAGAAAATCACGAATTTTCTTTTAAATGCCACCACTAAAATTGTAACATATAAGAAGTATACAGAAGTAACTCTAACTTTTGGTCGTGGAGGCAAATTATATATATATTTATTTAATTTTTCATAAGTCCAAAAGAAAAAAAAATTATGCTCATATTACCATCGAACATAATTTAATAGATAAGACATCTATAACTATTTTAAAGTTGGATGCTCCGTTCCCATCTAGATGGAACTATTATCTTTCTATCTATATGTTATGAAATGAGTTTTAAGGGCACTTAAATTAACACCCTCAACAACCTTGACTTGAAACCAGATTTTGCGACAAAAACTCAGTGGATGTCAACTTGGTGAGGGGAAAGATCCTTGTTTGCGACTCCCTATTGGCTGCTTCAACACTCGCATCCTTCAATGGCACAGTAGGCATTGTAATGCAAGGCACCGTTGTGAAGGATTACGCCAGATCTTATCCCTTGCCTGCTTCCTATCTCCACATATCAGCCGACAATGACATTAAACTCTCTTCAACCGCGTACGTTTCAACACACATTATTCCTTGTCAGCTAAAAAACAACCCTCACATAATGGAGCCATGTTTTTCAGATTACTGACCTCAAAAAGTTTTAATCTGTTGATCGACAGAGAATCGACTGCTACCATTTTGAAGAGTATTGCAGTGCAGGATGCTTCTGCTCCTTCTGTAGTTTCCTTCTCCTCCAGGGGGCCCAATCTTGTAACCCTTGATATTCTTAAGGTTAAAGTTTAGTTTGCTGGTTTTTAATTTAAATGCACTCTTTTTGTGTTTTAATTTGTAATGTTTAGGGGTTGTTAAGATCATTAAGTTTCCATGCAGCCGGATTTGACTGCACCGGGAGTTGAAATTCTTGCAGCATGGTCTCCAATCGCGCCGGTCTCTGGAGTTGCAGGAGATTCGAGGAGTGTGCTTTATAATATAATCTCAGGAACGTCGATGTCTTGCCCACATGCTACTGCAATTGCTGCGTACGTGAAAACATTCCATCCCACGTGGTCTCCTGCTGCCATAAAGTCGGCTCTCATGACAACCGGTAATGAACTCAAAAACTTTAACAGATTTCGATTAATTAATTAAACTTTTATTTATATGCTTAACACCCTCACTTTTGGACTTGAAAAATTAGTACAAGGGTCAATAAGTAATTTTAACTATATCAAGGTTAAAATATGAAAGATCTAGTACCATGTTAAATCACCACTGAACCTAAAAATTTAAGATCCCTTTTGATAATTATTTAATATTTTATTTTCAATTTTAAAAATTAAGCTTATAATAAGCACTCCTACTTATGGATTTTTTTGTTTTGTTATCTACTTTGGTTAAGTGTTTTTAAAATACAAGTCAAAATTTGAAAACTAAAAAATAGTAGTTTTAAAAATTTTGTTACAAATATTTTCAAAATTCAAATCATGTTTTCTCAAGAAAGATGAAAACTATTATAAGAAAGTCGGGAGAAAACAAACAAAGTTTTAAAAAACCAAATAGTTATTAAATGGGGCCAAAATGGATAGAGTAGGGTAGTTTATCATTTTATTCATATTGTTAACCACTCATTTAATTACAAAAAGCTTTTCACTAACTTGTATTATATTGATTCAATTTCTATACAGCTTTTACCATGAATGCCAAACTCAATCCACAAGCAGAGTTCGCATATGGTGCAGGTCATATCAACCCACTCAAGGCAATAAATCCAGGGTTGGTCTACAATGCAAGTGAGAGCGACTACATTAAATTCTTGTGTGGCCAAGGTTACACCACTGCCATGGTTCGGCTTATTACTGGCGACAATAGTGCTTGTACTCCCACCAACATTGGAAGAGTTTGGGATCTAAACTATCCTTCTTTTGCACTTTCCACAACTCCTTCAGAATCCATTAACCAATTCTTCACAAGAACTCTCACAAACGTTGAGTTTGGAGTATCCATATATAGTGCTATGGTTCTTGCCCCACCAAGCTTGAGGATCACAGTGGATCCTCCTGTTCTTTCATTCAATGGAATTGGAGATATCAAATCTTTCAGGTTAACAGTTCAAGGAACGGTGAGCCAGGCCATTGTCTCAGCTTCTCTTGTGTGGAGTAATGGTGTGCATGTAGTAAGAAGCCCTATAACCGTCTATGTTGTCAATAAAGCTTAGTTTGGTTTGTGTTTGTTCAAAGTTAGAACAAATGAATAAAGGTGTTGAATTTTACTAAGGGTTGTATCGTACACTATACTAGCTAAATTTTAGTTAAATTGGTGTGATGCTATCTAAAAGAGAGGACTATGCTACGTTAAGTGCTGAGCTAATGAAGTTAACAATATGAATATATTATGAAAATTGATGGTTCAAGGATCTATTATAAACTTTTAATTAAATTACAAAGACTAGATAAACACAAATTTTAAAATTTATGAGAGTATTAGATTTTTTTTTTAAGTATATAGACGAAATAGATATAACCTTAAAAGTTTAGAGGCCAAACTTGTCAATTAACTATTTTTTCAATATTTGTTACACTATCACCCTTCAATAATATTTTCAAGGGAAAATTACCTTTTTGGTTCCTAAAGTTTGGGTATTAGGTCAGTTTGGTTCTTAGATTTCAAAATCTTACACCTTCATCATCCGTATGATTTTGAAAATATTCTATTTTGATTTTTGAAGTCAGGTTTCTGTTTGTTTACTTAATAGAAAATTGGTATGGCATATGCTGGCACTGAAGTTGGGGGTATAGGAAAGGATTGGGGCATCGATGGGGTAGAGAGGAAGGAGTTTTTTTTTTTTTTTTTTTTTTTTTTTTTTTTTAATTTAAAACTTGCCACGTTAGCCACTTTATTAATAAAATATGCCATGTTATTTTTCTGTTAAGTAAAACTAACGGAAACCTAACTTCAAGGACTAAAATGAAGTATTTTTTCATGTACCAATTAGTTGATTTAATTTCAACTAATTTTCCTTTCTTCTTTGATTTTCAAACTAGTTTTAACATTGTGTTGATTTTTTTTTTAAAAAAATTAAATTGATAACAATGTTAATTTAACATCTCTTCTATGTTAGGAGTGCAAACAAAGTTCCACATTAGTTAGGAAAGGGAGTGATCATAGGTATATAAGTGCGAACAATTATCTCCATTGGTATAAGGTCTTTTGGATGGAACCAAAAGCGAAGTCATGAGGGCTCATGTCCAAAGTAAATAACATATCATACCATTGTGAAGATAGTGGAGGCTTTGTTGTCCTTAACAATTGATATTAGAGCCATGGTCTAAACCTAGCTGTGTGCCCCCAGATCAGACAAAAAGTGCTTGAGTAGCAAGCAAAGTGTAAAGACCCCAAACCTACTACGACCCTCTAATGCGGAAGCACGACCTAATTACCTCGCTCATGCCCAAAATTTCGACAGCATGACGACGTAACTAGGAGAAAACCAAAATTTTCAAAGACCTGGAAATTAACATAAACACTTTTATGTTTCAGAGAACAGACTCAGCATCCACCAAAACTACGATAAATGATGCTGAGCTCAATCAACAGGCAAAAGAACCTAAGAACTTCTAACTAAATACACGGAAGCAAAAGAAATTTAAACTTTACAGACCAACAAACAACAGGGAACAAAGAAACAAAACTAAAAGCTAAACAGAGAAAAGAAATCTGGTGGAGTCTCCATAGTCTCGTAAAGTCGTCGCCTGCGTCACCCGCCTCGAGAATGTGCACAATCTGCAAAACAAACAAAGTAGCAAGGATGAGTATAAACATACTCAGTAAGTAGCCCACTTAAGGGTCCAACGCTTAAAGAAACCATAACAAGAAGAAAACTACCCTTACTCACACTCGTGCTTAGATTTCAAATACTTCCTCTAGTTATTCTAAAAGTCCATTTAACCTTCCTCCACATTCACCACTCCCTGACCCTAACTTCGTGTTATACCTGCGAGTCCTGTAACCTAGAACCCAAACTTGTGAAGGTCTATAACCCTCAGACTCATCTCAATAGAGTAATCACCCCGAAGCTAGCACATAGGCGCTAGGGAACGCATTCCCTACGCTCAACATAATGGGGAATCACCTCTAAGCTAGTACACAGGCAATAGGGAACGCATCCCCTATGCTCATCATAATAGGGAAATCACCCCTAAGCTAGCACATCGGCAATAAGGGAACGCATCCTTTATGCTCACTACATCACATAAGTTCTAGGCTTACAAACTCGCATGGAATGACAGAGATAGGGTGGATAACACCGAAACGGGCCTTTGTACTTTCACAACTTTTGGGACCTTCCGTGGTCAATCCACCTTACCACATTCATCCATCATGCCCGAATCACAAACACAACCCGAAGGTTGCAAACACTTTCAATGGGGAATCACTCCCTAATTCACATAAACAAAGAGGAAAAGCAACCCTCAAGCCTTTCCAACGTTTATAACGTCTTACACCTCATATATATATATAGGCGAGACACAAATCTTAACGGACCAATTCGAAAGGCTACATTCTTCTTAGGCTAGCACTAGAACGACCCACTTCTCATTCCTTTAAGAAGTTATTCGTAGCATATGACACAGGCCCACCGTCCATAAACAACCACAAATGCATCTTTGTGACCTTGCACCATAGATCACAACACACGAATCTCAAGTATGGACTTTCACCTCGATACCACATTCCTAAATCAACACTTTGCATAACTATAGCCATACATATGCCAGTGGCATATTACTCTCCAAATTATTTAATCCAGAATCCAATAGTCTAAACACACTAGAATTTAAGACAACCACTGGTCACTGTATACCCTTAAGGTATTCTAATTCAATCACTAATTCAAACCAACAAATCTGGCTCCCTGCACACGATCAACTCATCCATATCTCGAGAAAACTAAACTTTAGCCAACCACTTAAGTGGTTCCAACATTCTAAACCCTGTTGACACCTCAACATCGCCAAAAGACCTTTCGCAACCATTTATGATCATTCAGATTAATCCAATATCCACTACTTCCACCATTTTTGTTAAAACACTATCTTAGCCATTCAGGTATTATAAGGCCTATATCCAAACTCAGGTAAATCGCATACATAAAACATAATGCACGGCCCGAACCCCTTGTAAATCATACTAGAATTCATTAGTTCTAAGCATTCCAAGATAAATTAAGCCCCTAATACCATTTTAATACGTGCTTAAGCAACTTAAACTCAAGAACAATTCAGGATGATTCAGCCATTCACACCATGATCCACATATTCATATTGGACGTGTATATTTAATCTCAAGCTCCACAAACATGAGCCAAACTCATCCAATCACAATCTTAGGCAAACTCTTAGGGTCCAACTTATGCTAACTTGAATCTTTGAGTCTCTATTTTCATTATAACATTATACTTAGACCTTTTTAGCTCTAACAACATCTGTACCAATCCACAATTCATTATATACTACATTAACAGAAATTGCAGACTTATACTTGTAATTTCCCAGTTCTCAAACATACATGAAAAGCAAAATAAAGAACTTAAAGGGGCTTAAATCCAAATGACTACTTACCAATTTACTCCAAGATTCAAGGTTTCCCATAAATTGAGTACGTGAGCCTGAAACGCCAAACAAAGTCTTGAAAAATAATTAACAAGTCATTTTAAACTCCAACCATGAACTCAATTAAGTTGAAACAAAGTTACCCAATACAAACTTATCCAATAACACCCTTACTTGCTGAAAGCAATGTCAAAGTGGTCCGAACTTGACAATCCAGCCTCCTAACATAATGGGTAACCTTGAACAAAGTCCAATGCATTATGGGTAAATTTTAAATCACCAAAACAGTCCCTAAACTCATAGAAAAATTCTAATACATGGGCCAATTAAATCCTACTCAAGTTTAGTTTTAAACATGTTGCAAAATTACCAAAATTCCAATAAATCTGACCCAAATCAACGTTCTCGCACACTGGACAACAACTCGAACAATCTGGATTCTCTTAATATGACCTTCAATCGCAATGGGTATTCTATACTAAAATCCAAAATATTGTGGGTTAGCTTCGAATCACTAAATTAGCCCTTTCAATTCAATCCTATAACCCATAAATTACTTCGAATTAACATTCACATACTTACCCACTTCGAATCGGGACCAAACGAGGCTATACAACCACCAAAGTTGCAGAAAAAATGACCACGAATCATCGTCCACTGCTGTTTGTACAAAAACGGGGAAGGAGCGAGAGATGCGGCGGCGCATGAGCTGTAAACGGCAGACGCGAGCTCTGTTCGTGGGCCGCCGGCGATGCTTGACCAGAAGACGATGAACGGCTGGCGGTGCTAGAAATAGATCGGCGGCAACGAGGCTGGGCGTGCGTGCAGTTCTGGTGAGCGGCGAAGGAGGAAGAAAAAAGCTGACAGTTCGCGGCTCGAGAGTCTGAACTCCGGCGAGGGTGGCTGCGTGGCTGACTGAACTGGGCGGTGTTCTGCATAGCTGCCGGCGGGAAAGATAGAGATATAGAGAGAGAGGCTGTCGGTGAGAGAGATGAGAAGAAGAAAATTCTGGTGGGAGAGAGATCAAGAGAGGATATCGGGAAGAAGAAGAGGAGGAGGATGAAGATAATGGAGAAAAAGAGAATTTTTTTTTTAACAATTTAATCAAGATTCCAATTATGCCCTTTGACCAATTCTTTCTTTCCATTTTTGCCCTTCTAACCATCCAAAACTTCAAATTAACCCACTCAAAAATTCACTTTGAGAATTATTCCAATTTGAGTTCCAAAATTCAAAATTAACGTCCCTGAGTAAGCCGAACGTTACACAAAGTGTGCCCTATCAAGTCAAGCTCTCCATGATAGGAAGATTTGATCCTTGTTCAAGGAGAGGAGGTGAAGGGTGCAATAGTGATCATCGCCATTAGGGAATATCCCACAATATGATCCGTGCTTGTGCGGGATAGTGGACGAATCAAGTCAACAAGAGAGGCTCAAATGGTACTTTCTTCAAGGAGAGGATTGTTAGGACTAGAAACAAAGTCTCACACTGACTAGGGAAGGTAGAGATCATTGGTATTTAAGTGAGAATAATGATCTCCATTGGTATGAGGTCTTCTGGGTGGAACCAAAAGCAAAGCCATGAAAGCTTATGCCCAAAATGAACAATATCATACCATTGTGGAGATAGGTGGAGGGTTTCGTTGTCCTTAACATTCTATATTTTCAAATTCGTGATCAAATCAAATACATTTTTATAGAAACGTTTTTAGAGAACGGAAGGAAGAGAAAAATGGTTAGTTTTTTTAGTTTATATATAATATATTTGTGATTGAGTTCTCTCAAATAGATCTCCCTTTCAATTTTATTTTTTAAATTTGTTGATCAAGTTTAAATTTAATGAACAAAATACTCTATTTACCAAAAATAATTTATCAAATTTATTTTGTTGATGTATTACACTGAAATCAATATTGCAATTAGCTATAATGGAAGTTACAATTTTATTTAGAGCAAGAGCATTATTTATAACAATTTAGTGGAGCTCGTCACACTCGCCAAATAAATTTATAAACTGACTCGCACCAAGAATTGTAGTACTTAGTGGTGACCAGGTCGAACACTAGGACGCATGTGATTGATTATTTTAAAATTTTGCTCTCTGGACTTAAAAATCGAAGGCATAAGGGGGGGAAGAGGAGTTCATGCAAGAAACTGAAAGTAGCAGGGAATAAAATCATGCAAGGAATTGAAAGAAACTAAATTTAAAGGTACACAACTGAAATTAAAAGTAGAAAAAACAAATAGGGAGCTCACAAATTAAGTAAAAATGCTAATTCAAAGTAGGTCGGGATTTATTTTGGAACATCAATCACATGATTACTCTAAACATGTGCAATTACAGCCATTTAAGACCTATCTGACTCCTCGGGATACCATAGGAGCCTCATTCAAGGAACCGAGATTCCAAGACTTGGGATAGATCAGAACACAACAGTTTTAACGCGATGATCCCTTCGAATTAAGCTATTGCATTCTAATTAATTTTAAGGCCTACCATGTACACGCAATTAAGTAATTTTACCTAATCAACTGACGTGGCTACCGACCCATTACTACTCAAATAAAGCTAGAGATCGAGGACACCTACAAGTACATCTAGCATAACTAAGTAATCTTTAAGTCAATCAATTTTTCAGATGAATATCAAAATATAGACAACTAGGAATAAGCACGAGAATCAATAAGCCATAAATAATGATGCTGTAATATACTAGAATTAAACTCAAAATTCTCACAAATGTTGCAAAACTAATCCTTAATTACCTCAAATTAGCTGAAACTTCTAGCTGAACATCGTGTGCATCAATCCTTACGCCAAAATACAAGCCCAAAATACCAAAAAAGCGTAAAACTATCTAAAAACAGTGATAAAGGGGGAGAGAAGTCATAAAAGGAGTTGTACAAGACGGAGTTGATGAACCCTAATTCGAAAATGACGAATTTTTAGTTATCGTGGCAAAGTGTCGAGCAGGGGCATGGCACAGTGTCGCGTAACGCTTTGGTGGGGGGAAAGGACTTGCCACAGTGTCGAGACACTGTCTTGCATCCAAGGTTTCTGTATTTTAGCATTGAGTAGAGGCTCTGAGTAAGGTCTTGACACTTCTTAGGGGCATTTTGGTCAATCTCATGTTTCTCTTCACTCGAGTGCTCGATTGGCCTCCAATTTGGCTCGTTTTAACCCCAATTTCATATATGGTCTCCGAAATGTGCCTTGAACTTAAATTCCTACAAAATATGCAATAAATATCATAAAATCCTCATAACTAGAACGATTTAGGCACAATAAAGTATGGACTTTCTAAGTCCCATAAAATACCCCAAACCTAAAGCTTGCTAGTCTTCGAGCAAAGCAACATGCATGACTCGATCCTCAATGCTCAATAAGCTAACTGAAGATGCATGAATGGGAAATATTGAACAACGCACTATCCACCTATGAGCAAATTTAAAAACATTCATGACATTCCTTGGTGTGTGTGTGCAATTTAGCCATTCTAGCATGCTTCATGCAAGCACATAATAGGTTTATAAGGGCCTCACATCCATTTTTCCTCTACACTAGCCAAAGAACTAACATAAGAGCATAAAATAATCAAACAAGTAAAACTATGCTTAGGTGCCTAAAACTAAAACAAACTTAGGCTAAATTTTCATTCTTTTACTTTAATGGTGCTAGCTTTCACACACCTACTGTAGGGACCGTTATCTAGAGCATTCCCTCAATGGATGGTCTAACTAATCCCGACAATGGTAGCTCTTTTCACCAATGATCCATATGCACTCAACAAGTTTTTTTTTTCTTTTTTCTTTTTTTCTTCTTTTCTCAACAAGAATTTTCTTCTTTTAAGCCCTTTTCTTTTCTCATTCATGTACTTTTTTTTACTATGCAAATAAACACATTTTTTCCTCCTAATCAATGTATTACAAATTCTCATGCAAAAACCACCCTCAAGCTAGCCTAAGGCCTATCGAGATGACAACGAGCATTTAGCCTCTATAAAACTACTCTAGGTCTTTGAAATCATGCAAGAAGGGCTAATTCATGCACTAAAGTGTTGACGAAATGCAAGAAGAATTTTTTTTTTTAAAGAAGCTCAAATTAGAACAACATGCTCAACTTCTCAAAATATGCATACAATTAGCCAAATGAGCAAATCCTAGGATGTCATGATCATACACAAAGAAACCTCATCATCCAACAATAAAGCTAATTTTTTTTTTTTTAAATATTTGAAAAAATTCCCAAAGATTTTCTACATGCTCCAAAAACATACATTTCAACAGTCAAATCATCAAATAAATGTTTAGCACAATCAATCAAAAGTCCGAGCTCAGATGCTCAAGGACTACATCAATCATGTCCATCCATCAAACCTAAAGATAGGTCCAAGCTCAGGATGCGCTCAAGGACTCAATCAATCATGCTAAATAATTCAACAAAATTTAAAGCTCAACAATTGCAATAATATAGTTCATAAAAAGCAAACAGTTTAAAAAAAAAAAGTTTAATGTGACAAACATGGTGAAAATATATGGAATAAATTAAAAAAAAGGTTAATATCAATTTGAAAAAAAAAGGTCAACACCATGTTAAAACCAATTTGAGAGAAGAAAGGAAATTTGGTTAAATTCAGTTGGATTTTCTAAAAATGTAGAATGGAAAAGTTTAAAAAAAAAAAAAACACAAAAAAAAGAAGAAAAATCTAGTAGTTGAAAAATTAAAAATGTAGAAAATAAAAAATAGAAGGAAAAAAAGAAAAAAAGTATATATTTTCGGTCTTTGAGGTTCGAGTTTGGTTACATTTAGGTACCTGAGTTTTTAAACTAGACATTTTAGCCCCTGAGGTTTGCGTTTAGTAGCATTTGGTCCCTTTTGTTAGTTTTTCGTTACAGTAGCTAGCGTGGAATTTTTTTTATTAAAAAAATATTTTTAAAATTTTGTAAATTAAAAATACATTTTTAAAATTTTTTATAATAAAAAATTTATTTTATTATTTTTTTCTTTCTCGTTCTCTTGTCTCCCTCCTCTCATCATTCTTCTTCCTTCCTTCCATCTATGGTTGTCGCCTCATCTTCTTCTTTCTCGTTTTTTTTTTCTCTTCTTCTTTCCTCTCCTTTCCCTTTTTTCTTCTTTCTTTTTCTCATCTTCTTCTTCTTGTCTTTCCTCTTCCTCCTCATTTCTCTCATTCCCTAGATTTACTATTAAAAAAACATGATAATGGAATGAATCAGATCTGAAACAAATGTCCATATTTGAGCGTTTGTTCTACGTTTACTAAAAAAAATACACATATTTGAAATGAACCAAATTTGTGTTCATTCTAGATCTTGGCCATTTGTTCTACTTTTACTATATATATATATATATATATATAACATAGATCATGGTGGCGACAATGTGACGGCAACAGTGGGCAGAAATGGCCATGGATGGATGGAAGAGGGATGAGCAAGGAAGATCGAAAAATTGAACCGATCGATCAAAACTGATTGAACCAACTTCGGTCGGTTAGTTTAATGTATATGTCAGTCAGGGTAGGTTTTTCACATAGCAAAACTGATCAGTCGGTTGGTTGGCGAGAGTAAAAAGGCTCAAACCATCCGAACTGACCAGCAATACACATACTTAATATATATATATAATGCATGCATTGCACGTTGTGCAACGTGCATTTGAGAAAACGAAATCCAGCTGTTGGTTTTTAAAACCAACAGTGGTTTTACTTTAGGTAATTATTACTTATATAGGTAATCATTACCTATTTTAAAAAATATATTTTTTTTATTTTTCATGATCATCACATTCCTTCACTATGTATCTCATTTTCACTTTTCACCTTCTTCTCTTATTCTTTTTCTTATTTTCTTTATTTCTTATCTTCTTATTTTCTCCACCTTTTTTTTCTCTTCTCCTTTTCTTCTTTTCTTCTACCTTTCTTCTTTCTTCTCTTCTGCCTTTCTTTATTTCTCACGTTTTTTCTTTCTGTTCTCCATTTTTCTTCTTTTCTTCTCCCTTTCTTATGTCTTCTCTTCCAGCTTTCTTTCTTTCTCCAATTTTTTTCGTCCAGTTTTTTATATGCACGAAACTGACCAAAACTAACCGACCGATGGTATGGTCGGTTAATCGGCGTAACTAACCTCTCTGAAACCTACTAGAATCGACCGACAAAAACCTACATGTTGGTAGTCGACGTCGATTTTGGCCCAAAACCAACTTTGATTGACCGATGCTCACCCCTAAATGGAAGGAAGAAGAAGGATGAGATGGGGGAGAAGGGAGAAGGAGAGAGAAAAAAATAATAAAATAATGATTGCTCTAGTTCTAAAATAATTACTGTCAACTATGCTTTTTTTTAAACAATAACAATAACAAAAAGTAAATTAGTGTGTGGTAAATTTCGGTTTTGAACATTAAAAAAAAAGATAAAATATATGTTTGGTAAATTAATACTAAATCGATGTAATTTAGGTATATAATAAGTCACACTTAGTATAATATTTCAATTACGTTTATGTTGATATTTAATTTCAAATATTTTTATAAGATAATTATTGAACATTTTATATGATTTAAATTACAAATTATATTTTGTTTACTCTAAATTTATCTGACAAAAGATTAGGTTTAAGAGTGTGTTGAGCTAGTGCTAGTCTATGCTCGAGGTTCATGATTTGTGATTAGTGGTAGAAGGGTCACGCTCCTGTGTTTGTTGATGGTTGTTGAAGTATAGCCCGAGATTTATATGCCGTTAGTGGCTTACTAAAGAAGAGAAAAGTGGGTTGCCTTGGTGCTCACCCACAAAATAATTAGTCAGTTCGACTATCGTGTTAAAGGTTCGGTTCGTAAAAGGTTTAGTGAGCTTTGGTTCAAGTGTGTTTGGGGCATGTCTTCCTAAACGTTTTATAGAGGTTTGTTGGAACAAGCAAGAGGGTTAGTTGGTGAGTGGTTGTTGCAAGTTTATGCCTGAACCATGCAAAGCTTCGTGTGTTTGTTGTGTCGTGTTCCCGGTTATGTATACGTTTCATGTGTTGAGGTGAGGGTGAGGTTTAAGACCTATTGGGTGGTGTATCCCTTGATGATCTATGTGCCTTGTGGCTAAGTGAGAGCTTGTTAGGCTAGTGCCACCTACCTTTTTGTGCGAGCATGTATTACTAGGAGGTTGAGACAAAGAGGTGAGCATGAACCAGAGCAATGGTGCAATGATGAGGATGCTAGCATAGGGGCGATGTCCCAATAGCAATGGTGAGATGATGGGATGCTAGCATAGGGGCGATGTCCCCAGAGTGATGAGCGTGAGAGTTGTTCTCCTTCTTTGCATCAGACCAACCTAGAATACATGACTCGCAGGTATAATTCGAGGTATACTAGAGGAAAATGAGCTTGAGACAAGGTGTGTAGGCACATAGCTAACTGAAGTTAGTGATTGAGTTTGAGTTTAAGCAAGAGCTTGTGAGATAGGGCTAACCCCTCTTTGTATGGATTCGAGCTTCGGACTACTTACTGAGTATGTTTATACTCACTCGTGCTACTTTGTTTGTCTTTGCAGATTGTGTACATTCTTGAGGCAGGTGACGAAGGCGATGACTTGACGAGGCTATGGAGACTCCACCAAAGTTCCCTTGTTTTTAGCTTTCAGTCGTATCTTAGTGTTATAATGTGTTGGTCTGTAAATCATAATTTCTTTGGTTTTTGTGTGTTTGATTAGAATTTCTTTGATTCTTGTATCTGATTGGTTGAGCTCAGGATATACTATTGTTGTATGGGTGGATGTTGAGTGGTTTCTTTTAGATATAGAAGTGTTCTTATCCTTATCAGGTCCCTGAAAATTTTGGTTTTCTCATAGTTACCCCGTCATGCTACCGAAATTTCGGGCATGGGCAGGGTAGTTAAGTCGTGCTTCCGCGTTTAGAGAGTCGTGTTTTTAGGGTTGTTTCAATCTTGATTAGTTTAAAGTTATTTTATCTAATTGGTTGTCTTAGTCTTTTCAAAGCACTTAATGCTTTTATCTAAATAATTTGGAACAGTTTCGTCAAAATTGTTTAGGTAATTAGCATTAACTTTGACGTTGGTTAGAGTTAATGACTTTAGGAAATTTGTTACTTTTTGGGGTTTCCTAATAAGTTGACTAAGTGCTTGCATAATTAAGTTAAAATGTTTTGTGTGTCTATGATCAATTTTGCAATTTGATAAAACCGTGCATTTGAATTGGAATTTGGTAAGATTTGATCTATCTTTATTTTTATTTTCTTATATTTTATTTTATTTGCAAAAACTCAAAATCCCCTTTTTATTTGTTTTCTCCTTTGCAAATTTAACTTGAGAATTAATATTTGGTTCCCTGAGATCGACTCGGTACACTCAATACAACAAGTAGCTTAGGATCGGTTTATAAATTATAATTTGACGAGTCATCTACAAGCTCACGTCACCAATTTTGAAACATCCTAGTATCATTTCAAACATCCTAAGATCATTTCAAACAATTTAAACGAGAATTGAATTGTACTGCGATATTCTAAAAAAATATAATTTCAACACAAGTGCCCGCACTTTAGTAATTCCGTGTATTGTTTTGATGAGTAACTTTCTCTTGTACTCGAAAAAACAAAATTATGTAACTTTCTCTTCTTAGATTTTCTTTCCTTCTCTCCAACTTTTCTTCTCTCCTTAAATTCTCTTACAAAATTCAAATTTAATTAAAAGTTGTTTAAGTTTAGGAGCAAAATAGACACTCTCCAGATTAAAATTTTAAATATTTATTTTATAATTTAATTAAAATTAAAATATGATTAAGTTAATTAATAATTGGTATTAGAATTATATGAAATCTGAACATTTTTTTAGTTTGATTTTATAAAAGTAAAATAAAATTTAAAATCATATTTCATTTTAATTGTTTTATTTTAATGATAACAAATAAGGAAATTAAATTGAAATTTGTTTGTACTCAACATACAAAAATAAAAATTGAATAGAAAAACAATTAAAAGAGTGAGAGACAAAACAGCATTTCATTATTTCAAAGAAAAAAAATTAAAAGAGTGAGACAAATTATTAGAAAGAGAATGAAAAGTTAGATAGTGAGTGAAAATTTAAGGGATAGAGAAACAAGTTAGAGATGGAGAGAGGAATAGATATTTCATAGAGAGAAAAAAGTTAGAGACAAAGAGGGATAATATTTTATTGAGAGAAAAAGTTAGAGAGAGAGTTGCAAAATTTAGAGAGAGAGAAAAATTAGAATGAAAGTTATTTTTCTAATGACAAAAGTGATTTTAGTCATGTCAAAATTGGTTAAATTACTCCCAAACATATAATTAGTTTGAGATTGCTCTAATTCTAAAATAATTGCTATCAACTATTGTAACGACCCGAATTCCTACGACTCTCTAGAACGGAAACACGACCTAGTTACCTCGCTCATGCCCGAAATTTCGGCAGCATGACGGCGTAACTAGGAGAAACCAAAATTTTTACAAAGACCTGGAAAAGACATGAACACTTCTATAATTCAGAATATAGACTTAGCACCCACCAAACTACGATATATAGTGCTGAGCTCAATCATCAGACAACCAAACCTAAGAACTTCTAACTAAATACACGAAAGCAAAAGAATATTTAGGATTTTACAGACCAATAAACAACAAGGAACAAAGAAACAAAACTAAAAGTTTAAACAGGGAAAAGAAATTTTGGTGGAGTCTCCATAATCTCGTCAAGTCGTGGCCTGCGTCATCCACCCCGTGAATGTGCACAATCTGCAAAACAAACAAAATAGCAAGGATGAGTATAAACATACTCAGTAAGTAACCCACTTAAGGGTCCAATGTTTAAAGAAACCATACCAAGCTCTTACTCACAGTTGTGCTTAGATTCCAAATACTTCATTCAATTATTTTAAGAGTCCATTTAACCTTTCACAACATTCACTACTACCTGACCCTAACTTCTTGTCATACCTACGAGTCCTGTAACCTAGAACCCAAACCTGTGAAGGTCTATAACCCTCACACTCATCTCAATAAATCAATCACCCCTAGGCTAGCACACAAGCGCTAGGGAACGCATTCCCTACGCTCAACATAATGGGGAATCACCCCTAAGCTAGCACACAGACTCTAGGGAACGCATTCCCTACGCTCAACATACTGGGGAATCATCTCTCAGCTAGCACGCGGCAATAGGAAACGCATCCCTATGCTCAACACAGTGGGGAATCACCCCTAAGCTAGCTCACATGCGCTAGGGAACGCATTCCCTACGCTCAACATAAATCTCTGGGGTCCTCGCCCCTATGCTAGCACCCACGGCAATAAGGATCGCAACCCTTATGCTCGTCACAAATCTCTGGGGTCCTCGCCCCTATGCTAGCACACACGGCAATAAGGATCACAACCCTTATGCTCGTCACATCACATACGTTCTAGGCTTACAAACTCGCACAAAAGAACAGAATTAGGGTAGGTAGCACCAATCTAACGGGTCTTTGTACTTTCACAACAGTTTTGGAACCTTTCGGGTCAATCCACCTTACCAAAGTCATCCATCATGCCCAAATCACAAACACAAGCTGGCCCAAAGGTTTCAAACACTTTTAATGGGGAACCACCCTCTAATTCACATAAATAAGGAGGAAAAGCAACCCTCAAGCCTTTCCAACTTCTATAACGTCTAACGCTTCATACATATTTATAGGCGAGACAAAAATCCTAACGGACCAATCCGAAAGGCTACCTTCTTCTTAGGCCAGCACCATGGAAATCCATTTCTCTTCCTTTTAGGAAATCATTAGTAGCATATGACCCAGGCCCACAACTGAATAAACAACCTCAATCGCCTCATGGTGACCTTCCACCATAGACCCCAAACACAAATCTCAAGTAAGAACTTACCCTAGTTCAATGGTACTTCTAAACAAGAAATACATGTAGCCATAGCCCACACATACGTCATTGACATAAAGGCCTTCATTCATTTAGTCCAGAATTAAATCCACTAACCATGCTAGAAATCAGGTCGACCAACAACCTTCCACTCACATTCGGACCCATCTAAAAACATTAGACATGCCCAGTCATCATCCCATTTTAAACACACGAAACATGGACCACAATCCGGAGCATTACATACCCTTAAGGTGATCTAAGTTGATCTCTAGCCCAAACCAACAACTCCAACGCCCTGCGCTCAGTCTACTTATTCACATCCCAAGCAACTAAACCTCAGCCAACCGTTTAGGTGTTTCAAACGTTCTATACTCTGTTAAATATCTCAACATCGTCTGAAGACCTTTCGCAAGCACTTACGATCATTCAAATTAATCCAATATCCACTACTTTCACACTTTTACTTGAACACTATCTTAGCTATTCAAGTATTCCAAAATAGTCCCTAATACTATTTTAGTACGTGCTCAAGCAACTTAAACTTAAGGAGAATTTTAGGATGATTCAGCCATTCACACCATGATCCACATATTCATATTAAACATGCATAATTAGCCACAAACACCACAACCATGAACCAAACTCATTCAAGTCTAACCGTGGCAAACTCTTAATGCTCTATATGTGCTAACGACAATAACTCCACACTTTAAGCATCTATTTCCATTATAACCACTTACTTAAGCCACTTTTAGCTCAAACAACCTTTCCCAACTATCAAACATACATCAATTTAAATGGAATCTAAAAGGGCTTCAATCCAATTAACTACTTACTATTTATTCCAAGGTTCAAGGTAGTCCGAGGGTCCAACTTCGCCCAAAATGACATTCTATCATAATGGGTAATTATGAAAATGAGTCTGACAATCAGTGGATCAATTTTAAATTACCCAATTAATAGCTAAACCAACTTTAACGACCAAAATCTACTTTAAACTCGTGTCGGATACTTACCTACTTCAATTGGAGTGTTACCCATGGCTTCAACCTTGGTTCCAAACTCAAATCGCTGCTGAAAATCACCCGAATAGATTTAATTTTGTGAATTCAAGACCCAAATACCATGGGTGATCTAAAATTAAAACAAAAACTTTATGGGTAAGCTCCACATCACACATATAGCCAAACATTAGTTTGAAATCAAACATCGGAATGCTTACCCGCTCCAATTCGAGGTCGTAAACGGTTGTACGAATATCGAACTTGTTCGAATTTGACCCCGAACCAATGCCCACCTTGCTGTCTGTACAAAAATCGAGAGGGAGGGAGAGATATCGAGGTTGGAGCTAGGAAACGATAGCTTGCTGCTTTGTTCAGCGAAGCTAGGCGCTCGACAATCTGACCGGCTGAGCGAACGACGGCGATTGGGAGGCGTTCGGCTTGCGGCGGCGATAGCACGAGGAAGACGAAGAAGAAGAAGAAGTTGCAGCGTTGAGGGAAAGCCCGACGATTCTCGTTTGACTGCAGTTCGAAGGAGAAAAAGAGAGAGAGAGAGAGAGAGAGAGAGAGAGAGAGAGAGAGAGAGAGAGAGATACCGACGGGAGGGAGAGATTTCGAGAGAAAAAAAATCGGGAAGGAGGGAGAGAGAGATCGAGAAAGAGAGGGAAAGGGATGAGAGAGATGATGAAGAAAAGATAAGGATGAGAGAGAGAGGTTATCTCTTTTTTTTTTTTTTTTAAACAAGCAAAATCCCATAAATACCCTTTGACCAAATATTAACTTCCAATCATGCCCTTTTAAACAACCCAAATTTCAAAAATAATGCTCCTAATTAAACCGGGTGTTACAACTATGCTTTTTTTTAAACAATAACAATAACAAAAAGTAAATTAGTGTGTGGTAAATTTCAGTTTTAAATATTAAAAAAATAAAATAAAATATCTGTTTGGTAAATTAATACTAAATCGATGTAATTTAGGTATATAATAAGTCACACTAGGTATAATATTTGAATTACGTTTATGTTGATATTTAATTTGAAATATTTTTATAAGATAATTATTGAACATTTTATATGATTTAAATTACAAATTATATTTTGTTTACTCTAAATTTATCTAACAAAAGATTAAGAAAAAATAATTTTTATAAAAAAAATTATACCCAACAAATTTTTATTGCAATTTAAATACAAAAAAATATAAGAACAAAGAGAATCAACATGGATGGATTTGGTAAATCATGTTGCTATAGATACGGAAGGATAAAATGATCATTTTTAAACGAATGTTCTTATTTTTGTGGAAGCTTATGTCAGAAGCTGCTATAAATCGAATTTTGTAAAACAACGTAAGTGTTATTTAAATTATAATAAGTCAATTTTACTAAACACTAAAAAATGATTAAAATTTATTCATAATCACTTTCAACCCTTCAAAAGCAATGGCAAATGGAGACTATGCAGGCAAAAATTCATTTTTTATATTTGCAAAAATGCTATGGCCGTCATGAGAGAAATGAACGAATCAGTAAACATAAAGGAAAATTTTGTAAGCAAAATTTAAAAGCATTGGTAATATGGTGTCGTTTGATAATCCTAGGTAAATTTTTTTTTTTTGGTTTTTAGCTTTCCATTTTGAAAAGATAGGATTGTTTGATAAAAGACAAACCAATGAAATTTCCAGAAATTTAAAAACACATGCGTTTTACAGAGACCAGTTGTTTAAGAAAGACACGACACTCGACTGTGTCATCAAAACATACACGAAATTACTTCCATTTTGAAGAGATAGGATTGTTTGATAAAAGACAAACCAATGAAATTTCCAGAATTTAGAAAACATGAGTTTTACAGAGATCAATTGTCTAAGAAAGACAGGACATGTTATCAAAACATACATGGAATTACGACGGTGCGACCACTTGTATTTTTTTAGAATATTGTAGTACAATTCAATTCTCGTTTAAATTGTTTGAAATGATCTTAGGATGTTTGAAGATGTTTCAAAATTGGTTAAACTATAAATTTGGTTCCTATAAATTGGAAAAAGTTAGAATTTAGTCCCTATAATTTTAAAAGTTAAAATTCGTCCTGTAATTTAAAATCTCACAATAATGGTCCCTATCGTTAGAAGTCAGATTGAGTATGTGACAATTAGCTATCCATGTGTCAATGAGGTGGTCTTTAATATTCAGCTAATTGTGTGAGGGTATTTGGTGCACAGAGTTGTTTAATCCGAAGTTATTTAACTTGGAGTTGTTTAGTTGGGGAGTTATTTAATCTATGTTTGGAGTGCATAGTTGTTTAATCTAAAAATTTGTGTTTGGGGGGTAAAGTTGTGAAGTCTGGAATTGTGCTACTCTACAGTTTTGTTGTACTATAAAATAAGAGCTAAATTCCAATGATTTTTTTTTTCAAAATTTAATTAATATAGATTTATTCCGGTTAATCCTACAATTGAGATTTTAAGTTATATTATTTTAGGAGTATTTTACAATTTTTTTAAAGTATCAATTTCAATTAAGATAAATAAAATAAGTTCGCTTATTTTTTTTTTCAGAATTTTTAATAAGACTTGTTTTTGCCAATTTTAAAATTTTAATTCAAGATTTGTTTTCCAAACTTAGTAAAAGTTAATTATAATATTTTTTGCGTAATTGAAGATTTTAATTTCTAACTAAACAATGAAATGAATTATATATCTAAAGTTTGATTAATTCTAAAATAAAATATATTCTTTGAAGAATTAAAATAACTAAGTTTAAAAAAAAAATAGATATTTATGCTATTATGATGTAATTAAGTTCAAAATGAATATCATACATGCTTTTGTTAAAAAAACTATATATTTATGTTATTTATTATAATAATTTTATTTTATTAAGTTTGGAAGAAGGGACAATTTATTTATTTTTAATATGATTAATTTGAACATCAAATATTTTTTATTTTAATACGTTAGCCTTTTTAAATATTAATTTATTAAATTATAATACGCATTAGTCTAATTAAAATATACTTTTTTTATCTTAAAATCATAAAATTATATATATTTTTGAGCTATTAATAAAAAAATAAGCTTAAAAAAAAGATAAGATTGTTATTTGTTATAAATAATTGTAGTTTAAACTTTAAAAAAAATGTAGATAAAATGTGAAAAAAGTTAGATAGGGAGATTACTTTTATCAATTAAAAAAATTGTTATGTAGTACTCTAATTTTCATAAAATTTTTAATTTAAATAATAGTATCATATCTAAAATATTTTTATATAATTTAAAATTTAAAAATAAAATTATAAGATAAAAATAAAAAAAATTTTGTTAAAAAAATTTATTAAAATTATAGGATAAAAATAAAAATATTTTTATTAATAATTATTTATTTTTAATTATTAATTAGTAATAATAAGAAGAAATTTATATAAAAGAAAAATTTGTAAATTAAGAAATTAAAAAAAATCTAAAAAAATAGAGAGAGAGGAGAGAAGAAAGAGTGGGATATGAGTGAGATAAGGTGAAGAAAAGAGGAAAAATGGAACTTGTTGGGTCCACAAAGGAGATTTGAGTTTAGAGTCAATAAGTTGTGAAACCCACAATAAAAAGTTGGAGTATGAGATAATAAGTTTGTGGGAACCACAGTGGGTTTAAAAAGTGCCTGGACCAAACAAGGGGATGAAATGAAGTTATTAACTTCACCTCACATAAATCTTCACCACAAAAATAAAAATATGAATTAACAAAAATATTTTTATTTTTATTCTATAATTTTAATAATTTTTTTTAACAAAAATATTTTTCTCCAAATACATCAATTTAACCAAACAAAAAACATGCTCAAAACTGGAAAAAACCAGAAAGTATGAACACATACCTTTGTAGCTCAAATTCTCCAAATTCTTTGCAAATCTTGGATCACCAACAATACTTGGACCACCACTAGAGTCTTCCCTACTATTCTCAGCCCTTGGAATGGATTGTGGGATCATTTGTTAAAAGAATTTTTAGAGAGAAGGAAGAGAGCTCAAGACAGTTTTTTAAAAAAAACTATCAAAGAAATTCTCACCATCCTTTTGTGTTTCATCCCATTTATAGGCACTAATGAAACCTCATTAGGCTTCCTATGGAAGACAACATTTGTCTTCCTATGGAAGACAACACTTGTCTTCCTATGGAAGACAACATTTGGCTTCCTATGGAAGACAACGCTAGGTTGGATAGGATTAGTCAAGTTTCAATTAAATCAAAATTAATTTAAAAACTTGATTAATTAATTAAACCATTTAATTAATTTAATTATTTAATTTAATATCAAATATTAATTAAATAATTAGACCAATTCCTCTCTTTTATGATCAATCGTTTGTACATGAATCCCTATTCACGTATTAAACCGAACAAATATTTAAATCACATTTAAATATGTTCCTCTCTCTTCCTTGTGGTTTTAATTCATAATTAAATTATAGTACGTTAAGTATATCGCATATAATTAACGTTTACTCCCAAAACCGAATTTGAACAATTCAAATTCTTTTCTCTCAAATTATTCCAAGGCTTAGTCTGAGGTAGTAAGGGGACCTAATGGACCTACAGATCATGAGCTCCAACGATACGAGATTAACCGGCCAAACTCTTTAGCCTAGCTAATCAACATTCCTTAACCACCGGGACACTCCACTAAAGCCCAGTGGCTGCACTCTCCTCACTGTAGATATATTTCTGTCCACTCGATATAACCATGATTAGTAAGTCGATCCTTCACAGGTCGTTCGTAATTACAGCTGGGTCAAATAAACCGTTTTACCCCTGTAATTACTTCTTGTTCCTTAAGTCCCACTGATCCTCTAATGAACAATTGGTTTGTGGATCAACCAACAAATCGAATCCCTCTCGGGCCAATGAGAGGGTGGGCCCATTGTTCAAGACCCGGAATCAGCACTTAAGGGAACAACCTCTCTACTAATCCTTAAAGCAGGTATGAGTGAATTCCATCTCGCATGACTATGTTCCCAACTATCTATCCGATCTTATCCCCAAAATGGGAGGCTTATTGAGTCGGCGATCTCGGGCCACTCTCACCCATGCAAATCTAAGGATAATCCCGAATAAACAGGAGTTCATAGCACGCTCAGGATTAAGATTGAGTTACCTAGGTCATCGTATGAATATAGTCAGTTAAAACAGTAAACGAAGTTAAAAAGTCTAAGTGACTATTTCGCGGTCCAGTCTTATGCAAACTCATTGCATAGGACGCCCCCACTCGCATGTCTCCACATGAACGATTTAGGATCACATCGTTAGTACTATACAAAGTGGGCCGCGTCCATAGTGTCTCCAGGATAAGGTACCCAGCCCTATCCCTATACTATAGACCGTTCTGGTTATAACTCGAACTTGATCCACTTTTATGTCATACATAAAGTTCAAGTATACATACTATAGCCAAGGGTACTTAGTTCATTGGATTTGGGTTATTGAATACACAATTCACTTTATTCAATAACACATTTACTGAATAAACCTCAATAACATCTTTATAGTAAAATAGAATATACATTCAGTTTACAAAACCACGAGTTTTAGGACATAAAACCCAACAGAATCACCCTTAAGCTAGCACACGGCAATAGAGAACGCATCCCTATGCTCATCACATCTCAATAGCCACACAGGCAACCAGGGAACTCATCCCCTAAGCTAGCACACGGCAATAGAGAACGCATCCCTATGCTCATCACAATGGGGAATCACCCCCTAAGCTCATCATATCACAGGCGTTCTAGGCTTACAAACTCGCACGAAACAACAGAATTAGGGTTGGAAGCATCAATCTAACGGGTTTTTGTACTTTCACAACACGTTAGGAACCTTTTTGGGTCAAACCACCCTACCACATTCATTCATCATGCCCCAAATCACAAACACAAATTGGCTCGAAGGTTTCAAACACTGATAAGGGAAACCACCCCCTATTTCAAACAAACAATGAGAGGAAGCAACCCTCAAGCCCTTTTAACAACAATAACGTCTTACGCCTCATATACATATTGGCGAGACACAATTCCTCACGAACCAATCCACAAGGCTACATACTTCCTAGGCCAGCACTAAAACGACCCACTTCTCAATCTTTTAGGAAGTTATTTGTAGCATATGACCCAGGCCCATCTTTCATAAATAACCACAATCGCAACGTTGTGAACTTTCACTATAGATCATAACCACAAACCTCACGTGAGAACTTATACCTTAGTTCAATGGTACTCTCAAATAAGAACTACACGTAGCCATAGGCCGTACCTATGCTAGTGGCATATAACTCTTCAATTAATTAACCCAGAATACAGTCCTCTAAACACACTAGGACTTAAGACAACCAATGGTTAATCACATAACACCATAAATACGTTCAAACTCAACCAATCACAACCTTGGAAAATTCTTAGATTAATTCACATACTAACTAGAATGAATTTGGAACTTTAAATCCTCTATTCCCTTTATATCCCCATCTTGGGCAATTCTAGCTCAAGCAACTTCCAAATACAACCACCATTCATTAAATACCTCACGAACGTCACTTTCAAACATGCTTTCACAAATCACAATTTATCAAACATAAATCTAAATCCTCTTGCTTATTCAAGCAAACATGTTACTACGGCATTCAGATAGTCATGCCCCAATCACACTTGAGCCAAAGCCTTACGGTTAGGTCCATCTACCAACAAGAATTCTCAATTGTCCCTCAACTAGTAACCAAAATCACTAATCGTGACTTTTCCCCCTAACCAACCTTCGTGCATCTCGAACAAAGAGTCGTGTATAAGCTTATCAACCATCTTAAACAAGACCTCCACTTATCCATAGCTTCTATGCACGCTAGTGACATATTTTCCTAAGCCACTCCTTTCAAATCTAACCCACAAGTTATGCTAGGAGCATGGATAATTACTCGAAACATGGTATACTTTTAGACGTTTCTAACTTGCTAACCAATCAACTCAGACAATCCAACACGTTTGATCATTCAGTTTAAAACAACCATCCATACATTTATGCTTACGAGGAAAGCTATAATCAAATTCATTCATTTGCTTATATTCTTGATAACTTAAACGAGGATAGCAACAATTCTAGGTAATCATAAGCCCATCGCGACAATCCTCATAATAAATCAGCCAACCACACCATATCTCGCATACACATATTTAAGCACAAATGTTTAATCACAAATCTTCACAAACCAAAAACCAAACTTGCCCGATCACATCCTTAGGCGATACCTTAAGGGCCACACAAGCCAACCACATTTAACTTGAACTTAAGCCCTTATTTTCGTACTCGCCACATTCTAAGGTCACTTTTAGCTCAAACATCTCCCGAGCAGATTCACTAACCATCACATGCTTCATAAACACAATTATTGAGCAAACTTTCACAATTCATAAAATTTCAAATAATAAACACATTCAAATAACAACTTAAAGGGCTTAACTTCAAATGACTACTTACTTTTATTCCAAGGTTCAAGACGGCTCGAACTTGAATACTTGATCTTGAATTATTCTACGAAGGCCTACACGTTAAGGGTAAATTTTAAAACACTACAACACTCCTTAAAACACATCAAAACTCCTAAAACATAAGCCAACTATTTCCAATCTCATTTCCAACTTCAAATAAGACGGTAACCAAAACACCCAAAAAGAATTTACCACAACACCAAGTCCAAAGTCTACCGGACAGCAGCTTAAGCGTTCCAATTTCGCCTAATTCGATCTCCAATCACACCGGGCACTATAAAATACAACCCAAAGTATTGTGGGTAAGTTTCAAATCACCAATTTAGCCAATCAATTCTATCTTACAATCCATAGATTGCTTCGAATAAATTTTAAAACACTTACCCATGCTAAAACGAGCCCAAACAACGTTGTACCACGACAAACCCGATGAATAAGCAGCTCCAAAATAGCCTCCTTTTGCTGTTTGTACCTAAACCGAGAGAGAAAAGATGAAACAGAGAGGGAGGGGCGGGCGGACAGAGAGGGCGAGGGAGCAGAGAGGGAGAGGGAGGGGACGACGGACAGAAAGCGAGGGAGCAGAGAGGGAGAGGGAGGGGACGGCGGACAGAAAGCGAGGGAGCAGAGAGGGAGGGGGAGTTCGGTGAGAGAGAGAGAGAGAGAGAGAGAGAGAGAGAGAGAGAGGGATGAGGGGGGGTTTCGGGTAGAACCAAAAAGAAAGGGAGAAAGAGAAGATGGAGATGGAGGGATAAGGATGGTAAAAAAAAAAAAAAAAAAAAATTCCAATCTTGCCCTTTGACCAAACAAAATTCCAAAATTACCCTTTTCTCAATCCAACATTCAAATTAACCTTCAAATTTAACTTTCCAACCGAAAATCATTCCACTTAATTCCAAAATTCAAATTTTAAACTCCTAAATAAGCCGGGCGTTACAACATAACAATTGTTTTAATTGATAAAAATCTTCCAATCTCACTTTCTCCACATGTTATCTATAATTTTTTTTTAAAGTGTAAATTAAAATTACTTATATAACAAATAACGATCTTATTTTTTTTTCTAAAACTTGTTTTTTATTAGTAGCTCAAAAATATATATAATTTTATAATTTTAAGATGAGAAAAGTATATTTTAGACTAACCCGTATTATAATTTAAGAAATTAATATTTTAAAAAATCAATGTATTAAAATAAAAAAATAATTTATTTTCAAATTAATCATATTCAAAGTAAAAAAAAAAAAGTCTCTTCTTCCAAACTTAATAAAATAAAATTATAACAATAAATAACATAAATATATAGTATTTTGAATAAAATCATATATATGATATTCATTTTGAACTTAATTATATTAAAATAGCATAAATATTTTATATTTTATTTTTAACTTAGTTATTTTAAAACTTCAAAGAATATATTTTATTTTAAAATTATCAAACTTTATACAATTAATTTCATTGTTTAGTTAGAAATTAAATTCTTAAAATAATTTTTGTTAAGCTTGGACAATAAATCTTAAATTAAAATTTTAAAATTGACAAAAACAAGTCTTTATTAAAAAAACAAGAGAGAAAAATGAGCGAACTTATATTAAATAACTCCCCAGATTAAATAATTCCAGACTAAACAACTCCTCACACTAAACACCTCCTTAGAGAGAAACACATATAAAAAAAAGAAAAATAGTTGGAAAGAAATTATGTTAAAGAGAAATGTTGTGGAGAAAAAAATGAAAATTTGATAAGTGATCTCGAAACAAAAATTCAAAAACAAAGGGTTCAATGAAAAACAAGAGTTGTATTTCATATTTTATGTTTTCAGATATATGCTTAATAGCAGTTTTAGAAACTTGATTCCAATTTAAATAATTGTTCAAAATGTTTTTATAATATATTTATAAATTATAAAAATATTTGTAGTTTCCATTAAATATTAAGTTGAATCTCAACCATTTTTAATTAATTTTTTAAAAGGAAAACTATTATATTAATTAATTTATGAACATGTTTTACGTTATAATTTTTTTAAAATTATTATTTTACAATATCATATCATTTATAATATATTATATTATACATATTTTAATTTATCAAAAATGAAATAAGTTTATCACATAAAATACTATATTCATAACTTCTTTTTATCTCTTTTAATTTAATTATGTATTTTAAAATTTCATTTTGATACATTGAAAACATAGAATTGTTGTTTTCACAATTTTCACTATTTGGATCAAAGAATCTAGAAATAGTTTTCAAAAAACAAAACTCCCGATTTAATAGTCAAATGGGATTCAATGAATATTCATTGAATCCCATTTGACTATTAAATCTGAAAATATGAATCAAAATCCAAATTGCATACCAAACAAGCTTGATTTTGTATTTTTTTTTTACTCTTTTTTACAATTTAAAAAATATATATGTGCTTTTGGATATGTGTTTGCAGTAGATTTAGAAACTGAATCTCAATTTAAATAATTATTCAAAATGTGTCGATAATATTTTTATAAACCATAAAATAGTTTTAGTTACCAACTAAGTATTAGGTTGAACGTAAACTATTATTAATTTATTTATGAACATGTTTTATATTATAAATTTTGTATAATATCTTATATTCCTTATATTTTAATTTAACAAAAATGAAATATGTTTATCACATAAAATACTATATTTATAAAAAAAAATGATCTCTTTTAATGTAATTCTATATTTTAAATTTTCAAATCCAAAATCTAGATACATTGAAAACATATCAATGTTGTTTTCAAAATTTCCACTATTTAAATCACCGAATCCCAAAACAGCTTTAAAAATCAAAATTTTCAAACGAATATTCATTGAATTCATTTGTCTTGGTGAATATGAAAACATAAAACATAATCCATTTTGCATAACAATCGGCCCATCTTTTGTATGTTTTTTCATTTTTCTTACAATTTTAAAATTAAAAATTGCATGTGTTATCAAACAACTCTATTAAAAAAAATGAAAATGACTTTGATGGCCTCTCTTCTCAGTTTGAATGCTCAAAATAGACTCAATTAGCTTACTTTTAAGCATGATTCATCCAAAGTCTTCCAAATAGCTATGAATTTCTCAATCCCCTAAAAATAGTCAAATAGACGCGTGAGGGTTAACTAAACTAGCATGAAATAAGTTGATAAAATAGCACTATTACTGTGCGATCAGTTGACAAAACCCCTCTCCCGATGCGCCTTTTGCCTACATCAGGAGAGGTTGAAATTAAAAAAAACTCTCCTGACGTAAATATGACCTGCATCGGGAGAGGTCCTCTTTATCGACGCTGTGTTGGTTCATGCGTCGTCATTTTTTGTGTTGTGTTATCTCCTGACGCCGTTGTACGTGTGCAGGGAGAAGCTAGTTTTTCCGACGCATATAGTGGCGTCGACACTTTACACGTCGGGAAAGCCCTCTTTTTTGTAGTGTTAATTGTGCTTTGAGTTGAGGGAAAGAAAGAAATGAGACACATGTAAATGAATTTGAATTTGTATTAATTTTATGTGGGTGTAGTACAATCTCTAATGCTTAACCTTTAATTCCATTTATTTCTCATGTACAAATGTTTTGAGGGCTTTGCAGTTATTCTCGAACGATAGACTTGTCTTGAGGGCTTCGCAGCTTGTTCTCGAATGTGAATTTATCTCGAGGGCTTTGTAGCTTGTTCTCAATTGTACATTTGTCTTGAGGGCTTTGCAACTTGTTCTCGAGTGTAGATTTGTCTCGAGGGCTTTACATCTTGTTCTCGAGGTTGAAGCTTCAATCAATCTTTAGGATCTTGAAGTCTTCAAGTCTTGAAGAATCTTTGGTCTTCAAGGAGTGTTCAACACCTAAGAACTTCATAAAATGTTTGGCACCTAAGAAGTTTAGGGAATGTTCAGCACCTAATACTTAGGTATTGATTTTTTTCAAGTATAAAAATTTGAATAAGTAAATAAAAAAATATTTTAATTTTGGTAGCATAGTTACCCTCATTTTAATTAATTAGAAATATAAAAGGGCATTATGATAATCATACCTATTTCATTCTAATTCTAGAGGTAAGTAAACAATATTAATGAAATTTTGGTTACGATTCCAACCAATTCTAAGTAAACACAATCAAAGAAATCTAATTTCTATTGCGATCAATTGCATTACCATTGATTTTCATTATGCTTGGAGAGAAGTAAACACACCCTTAGATGCTTTGAAACTGCAGTATTGGAATCACGAAAGAGTAGGTTGCCTTAAAGAAAGGGTACGAAAATAATGTGAAAAATGGTCAATTTATGGATCAGCACGATTTTTGTATCTTAAATATCAAAAAAACTTAAAAGTAAATATATCAGACAATATAAATTTCGACGAAAGAAGAAAATGGTCCATACAAGCTGGACCACTTTTGGGACATCATTATTTGTTTCAATTATTCTCCCACAGTCCATGGATATAGACACCACGTGATCTCTGGCATACTATTGCAAAATGACATTGAGTATTAAATATTTGGTTAAATTCTACTATGCTGTAAGAGAAATTTTTTTTCTTTTTACTATTTCAGAAAAAAAAAAGAGAATTTTTTTACATGAAATCAAATGGAGAAATGCATAGTTCCTGCTAATAACTTTTTTATCATGGAGAAAAAGAGAACAGTGTCAAACTAATAAAATTAAAAGCGAGTTTTAAGCTGTTTCGAGCCCTAGTTTGTCGATAACCCATTTATTACCTTTGTTTGATCTCTCACCCATATTCGTTGAACAAGTCAAAAGAAAAGATAAAAAATTAGTGTACTGCTAGTTGCACTTGTAGCTAAAGAAAGCCACAAAAAAGGTAAGGAGTGCATTTTTCTTTTGAAATCAAAATGGAATTATCTCAAGATACACGGCCAGAAAAACTATACCAAAGGTTATTATTATTATTTTTTTTGAGGTCGACAATATGCGGAAGTGGGTGTTGAGGATCCCACATTGGAAAAATGTAGAGAGACCTCACAATTTATAAGATACATGGGCTACTCCTCTCATTGCCAATTGGTTTTGAGATGGAACCCCATGTAATCTAATAGTGGGGATTTGAACATTTGACCTTTTAGTCCATGTTAGGGACAATCGACCTCTACATATATCTCCACAATAGTTTGATATTGTCCACTTCGGACATAAACCCTTATGGTTTTATTTTTGGTTTCATCCAAAAGATTCCATACCAATGGAGATATTGTCTCTCACTTATGTACCCATGATCTTTTCTTTTATTAGCCAATGTGGACTTTGGTCACAATTCCAACAATGTTGAGGTTATAATGTCTTAACCAATTGAGTTATCCTCAAGTTGGCATACAAAAGGTTTTTGGAGTGAATGTCAAACAATTATGAGGTAGCATGGGTACAAAATTAATTTTAATTAAAATATTTATTTTAAAAGCTTTTATTTTTTTTGAAAAGAAAACTTTAAATTTCTTGTAGGTGAGTGGTAGGTAGTTTCTATAAAAGGCCCTCCATCTTCACGTTCTCAAAACTACATCCCAAGATATCACATATTTCCACTAATGGCAAGAAGCATCATGTCTACTTTAGTCTTGAGGCTCGTCTTTCTCAACCTTTTTTTCAGTTTGCTCGTCTCTAGCTCTGGTTCTAATCATGATGGTAGAAAGGTATTAGAACATTTAATTTTGATATCTACTTTTGACTTATATATATATATATATATTTATTTTCAATACAAAATTGACATTTTTTTCTTCGATAAAATCCTTGTAGATTTATATTGTGTACATGGGGAGCAAGCCAAAGGACACATCTCACACTCATTTGCATCATCGGGCAATGTTAGAAGAAGTCGTCGGCAGGTTAATATACATTTTTGTTTATGCATGCGTGGTGAAACATTATTAAAAAATTTAGGGTTGGTTTCGAGTACTTTCTAGTTTAAGTTTTTTTAAAAAAAGTATTTTCAATAAAAATATTTTTATATTTTACATTTTTTAAATACAAATTATTTTAGTTGTCATATATTCAAAAATGATTACATTAATTATAAGTTCAACAACATTTGAGGGTGGAGGATTCGAATTCTAACCTCTTGATTGAGGATATATATCTAAACCAGTTGAGTTAGGCTCAAATCTAAACCATTTTGAAGATTTTTCGTTAATGACTTTAAATTAAGCTATACTAAACCCAGTTTAAATTATTAATTTTTCCAAATGTGTTTGTAGAAAAATTAATTTTGTTTGAAAATCATTTTTTTTCAAAAGTTATTCCAAACACACTATTAATTTTTTTTTTTCCTTTTCAGCGTTTTCACTCCAGAATCTCTAGTCTATAGCTACACAAAAAGTTTCAACGGATTTGCAGTGAAACTCACCGAAGAAGAAGCTCAAAAGATTGCCGGTACGTATGAATTAAATTGAACACCTTTTTAGTTCATGATTTAGCCCCGGAAGGTACTTCAAACTGAGTGCAAATTTTGGGATGTTTCAGCTAAGGAGGGTGTGGTCTCTGTGTTTCCAAGTGAAAATAACCGTCTTCATACAACAAGATCATGGGACTTCATGGGTTTTCCACGAAATGTTCCTCGAGTAGCTGAAGAGGAAAGCAACATAATTGTCGGGGTTTTTGACACCGGAATTTGGCCGGACAGTTACAGTTTCATCGATGCAGGTTACGGTCCTCCACCGGAAAACTGGAAGGGTATTTGCGAAGCCAATTTTCCTTGTAACAGGTAAACGTTATAAAAACCTTAACTTCTATCATAACAATAATTAGCTACATATCAATCACTAGCAGTTATTATTTACTTCTCCGATCTGTGGGAAACTATGGAGTTGTTTAATAGAACTTCTGTTTTTGTCCAATATATATATATATATTTTAAAATATAAGTGTTTAGTAACTGTTTCTATTATTATTTCTCGTTTTTGAGAAAAGTTTCTCAAATTATATACAAATTATAGAAATATACAAAAATTAATTTCTTGTTTTTTTTTTGTTTCTTTTTTCCTTTTCTAGATTTTTAAACATATAAATAAAAAAATTATTTTATATTATTCACTTATGAAATGAATAGTAAATATTAAAAAATTAATAATAACATACAAGTTTTTAATATTTTATTTTAAAAGGTAGTTTTCATGTAAAACTTTAATATAATGAGAGAACGAAAACTAAACACATAACTATATTTTTCTTTCTAAAAAAAAGAAGGGCACAACTTGGGTGTAGCCTGGACTGCACCTAAGTGTGGTGCTGCCCACCTTACAACCACAGGTTTTTCGATAAAAAAAAAAAAACAAAAATTGGATTTGTGTGGTTGTAAAGTGGGCAGCACCATATTTGGGTGCAGCCTAGGCTGCACCCAAGTTTTTTCCAAAAAAAGAAATACAAAACAGTAACATGTCACCAACTGTGCTCTACTTATCTTGTTTGATTGCTACTATCTTGTTTGATTGCAAATGAACGATTGAAAACACTCGGAACTATTTAGAAAAATCATCGGAGCTCGAGCATACCGCCAAAACACCACCCTTCCCCCTACTGATAAATGGGGACCGATCGATACGAACGGCCATGGTACGCACGTTGCATCAACGGTAGCTGGTGGTCTCGTGAACAATGCAAATCTATACGGGCTTGGACTTGGCCTTGCAAGAGGAGGAGTTCCTTCTGCACGCATCGCTGTGTACAAAGTATGCTGGTCCGATGTCTGCAACGACGCCGATATTCTTGCGGCATTCGACGACGCAATCTCGGATGGTGTCAATATTTTATCTCTTTCACTTGGCGCACCTCCGAGGCCTTACTTGTACGATTCCATTTCCATTGGAGCTTTCCACGCCATGAAACATGGAATATTGACCTCCAACTCTGCTGGCAATAGAGGTCCTGGTCTGTCTACCACTGGAAGCATCGCTCCATGGACTCTTTCTGTGGCTGCTAGCACCATTGATAGAAACTTCTTATCACCAGTGCGACTTGGCAATGGAATTATCTATCAGGTCACTTTACTTTCTTACATTCATAGCCCTGCTTGTAATGGTTTTCTAAGTACTTAAAAAGCATTTTTAAGTGGAAAAAAAAAAAAAAAAAACGTTTCAGAGCATTTAGAAAGACATTCCAAACATGCCCTTAAATTTGGATAAAAAACACTTTTGGTCCCTCATGTTAAATCACCAATCAACCCAAAAGCTTGAAAATTTGTAGAATGCCCAACAAGTGGAAATCAATATTAATTGGGAAGAAATGACATTACATGGGCTCGAACTCAAGACCTCGTTCTCTGATACCAGGTTAAATCATCAATCACCCCAAAAACTTAACTGATGGGTTAGGGTAAATTTAACTTATATCAATACTTTAACACTTTAGGTTTAAATTTGATTTCTAACCGTTCTCAAAAGTTTGAAATTGGTGTATAATTGGCCCCTAATTAAATATAAGAAAATATATATAAAAATATTTCCAACTTATGTAAAAAATACATATCAACGCAGTTTAGTCAAAATATATATTGTTTTTTGGGAAAAACACCTTTTTGGTCCTTGAGTTTTTAGGAATAGGTGCATTTGGTCCATGAGTTTTCAAAATGTACTCTTTTAGTCCCTAAGTTTTAAGAAATAGGTTTAAAAGGTCTATAGTGTTATTTTTACAATTTTTTTTATTAATTTTTTCAATTTTTTTATATAAAATTAATATTTTTAATTAATTTTTAATATTGAATGATTTTTTAAATTAAAAAAATAAAAAAATGATTTTCTCTCTCCCCTCTCTCACCACATTCTATCTCCTCTCTCCTCCCTCCATCTTCCTTCCCTCTTCTTCTTCTTTTCCGATTCCTTCCCATGCTCGCCTGTAGTTAGGGGCAGATCTACAGTAGGCCCAGGGGGGCCCCCTAAACTTCATGATATATCATATTATTATATGGTAATTCATTTAAAATAACGAAAAATTGCCTTTGCCTCAGTGGTGGTAGTGCTCTTTAGCCCCCCCCCCCCCCCCCCCCCCCCCTGCAATTTTGAGTTCGAATCTGGGATTACGTGAATTCCTTTTCCGTTTTTGCATTTTTACATGTGGGCGCTTGTTTTTTCTTTTTCTATATATATATATATATATATATATATATATATATATATATATATATATTATATTTAGGTTAAAATACCATTTTAGTCTTTGTATTTTGGGTTTCATTCTATTTTACTTCATTTACTTTTAAATGTCCAATTTTAGTTCATGTATTTTTAATAAAACTTAAAATTAGTCCCTATTATTAGTTTATTGTTAACTTTTTGAAAAAAAAAATCATTCTCTATTAACTTTTATTTTATAAATTTTGGAAATATGTTTGCATTGTGTCTTTTATTGTATGAAAACTATTATTATTGTTTAACCAATTTCGATAAAAATTAACTTAAAACTGACGGTAGGGGCCAAATTTAAGCTTTATTGGAAGACAATGACTAAAATTTGACATTTGAAAGTACAAATTCTAAAATAAAATGAAACATAAAGTACATAGACCAAAATGGTATTTTAACCTTATATTTATAAAAGAGTATTATTTTCATTGATTTAAAAATATATAGAAAATTGTTCTTTTAATCTAAAATAAATAATTTAAACCTTTCTTTCTTATATATTTGGATGGTAAGTTGCATTTCCTTAAAAAAAAATTCAACCTATAAAGTATTTACAATTTACAAAATATAAAATAATAAAAAATATTTTTAAATTTTTGTAAATTATTTTTAATAAATAATTCTATAAGAAACTATAATTATTATTTCAAGTTTCATTTTTTTATATATTTATATAAAAAATATCAATAATATTTTTTTGGAATCGAGAGTCGGAGCTTTGCTCCCCTATACCCCTGAGCACCTGCGCCAACCCTAAGGCTCGGACTCAGGAGACATCAAGGGTTTTTATTTATTAAGTTCACCCAATGGCTCGAACCTGAATAAAAATATATTAAGGCTCCGACATAAAATTCTTTTTTTTTTTTTTCTGAAAAAGCCATGACATAAACTTTTGAATCAATACTAATATCAAAATATATCAAGCCCCCCAACAAAAATTTCTGGATCCACCACTGCCTGTAGTAGCAACCAGAGGAGTTGCCTGAACCATCTTCCAGGACGGGCTTGCAACCAAATAAATTAATAGAATGTATTTTGATATTACAACATCATTTTATCAGTCAATTTTAAAATTGTGTGATAATGAGTTGATTCGAAAAAAATTCTTTACATAAAAAGGGCGGAATATAATTAGAAAATTATTGGAAACATAAATATAAATATAATGTTATTTACATGGGTGCAGGGAATTGCAATCAACACATTTGATCTTCGGGAAAGGCAATATCCCCTAGTTTATGGTGGAGATATACCAAATATCGCTGGAGGTTTCGATAGCTCCCGCTCCAGGTAATCAAAGTCACTATTGATAATCAATTTTTCTACTTTTTTTTTTTTTTGAAGAATAAAATCCGTACATGTTTTATAATTGTTTTTTTTTTTTTGTGGTTTTTAAAAAATAGAAAACTAAACATGTTTAATAATTATTTTTGATTCCCTATTTTTTAAAAGTTGAAGAGATAGATGTGTTTGAGAGAGAAAAATATGTGGAGGAATGAAAATAAAAGTTTAGGGACATAAATAAATTGTAACGCCTGAGTTCATGATGGGTCCATGAATGAACCGTGACCACATCAGAATGAGAGGGATCCTGAGGATATACAAGTATGTGCACCTTCCTTTTTAGTGGCTCAATTGTAGGAACTCTAAAGTTAAGCGTGCTTGGCTTGGAGCAATCCTATATTGGGTGACCTCCAGACAATTTTCACAATTAGAAGCAGTTCAAGACAAGTAAGGTATCGTGGCCGGGTTGCAGGGGATGCAGGAAAATACCGGGGTCATCAAGTGCTGAATCCTAATTTCAAATCTTGGTCTGAATCCTAGGCCAGGGGGATTACATAAATTCTTTAGGGGAGAAGTCAAGGAGAGTAAATTTAGAGAAATAAAAGAAAAATATATAGAGAGAATATTAGTTAGAGTTCTTAGAAAATAGAATATTAGATAGAGAAAAAGAACAAAAAATTAAAGTGAAAGTGATAAATTTGAGCGAAAAAAGAAAAATTTTAGAGAGAGAAAGTAACGCTGAGAGCAAAAGATATGTTAGAGAAAGAAATACAAAGAGAAGTTCTAGTGAGAAATATTTTAGACAGAGCAATGTTACAGATATATTTGTTAAAGAGTTAAATAAATTAATGAGTTATGACAGGAACAAAGAAAGGTAAAAATAGATTTGTTAGAGAGAAAGAATAGAAGAGTTTGAAAAAAATGTTAAATTTTTAGAGAAAGAGAAAATGAGAGATATGCATGTTAGAAGAGAAAGAGAAATAAAATTTATATTAAGATGAAAGTTAGAGAGAAAAATAAGTTATTGAAGAACAGAAATCTTTTTTTTTTTTTTTTTTAAAGTAACGACGTCGAGACATTTTCTGAAACAGACTTTGCCTTGAGAACTCAGTGGATCCGAATTTGGTGAGGGGAAAAATCCTTGTTTGTGATGCTCTATTGGCTCCTAGAGTTTTTGCTTCTCTAAATGGCGCAGTGGGCGTTGTGATGCAAGACGGCAATCCATGGCATAGAGTTGGGTCCTTTCCCTTGCCTGCTTCCCACTTCAACCAAACAACTGGCAACCAAATCAAACTCTATATGTCTTCAACCATGTACGTTATTTCAACTTACATTCAATCAAAATATATATGCCCTATCTCTATATTTTAACTTTGGATCTTTACTTGCTTTAATCTCTTGATCCATAGAGCTCCGACTGCCACAATTTTGAAAAGTGTCGTTGGCATCGATACAAATGCTCCCATTATAGCCTCCTTCTCCTCTAGAGGACCCAATGCGATAACCCCCAACATTCTCAAGGTTATTGGAAAGAAAAAAAAAACTTTTTGTCTTTCCTATAATTAATGTCGTTCAAGACTTGCTAAGATCCTTTATGAACTTTGCAGCCGGATTTGACTGCTCCAGGAGTTAACATTCTAGCTGCGTGGCCTCCAAATGCGCCAATCTCCAATGGAGCTATAGGAGATCCAAGGACTTCACCTTATAATTTTAGGTCAGGGACATCAATGGCTTGTCCTCATGCCACTGCAATTGCTGCGTACGTCAAAACTTTCAATCCCACATGGTCGCCTGCTGCAATAAAGTCAGCTCTAATGACTACTGGTAATTAACGCTATTTCTTTTGTCAACCTGTGCATAACTCTTTTAAATCACCAACACTTTAATACTCCCTCTCACTTGTGGACTTGAAAATTTGTAAGAAGACCTAATTAGTGGAAATCAATATTAATTGGAGAGAAAATGACATTACAAGGGTTTGAATTTAGGATCTCCTGCTCTAATACCATATTAAATCACTAATCAACCCAAAAGCTTAAGTTGATGGGTTATGGTAAATTTAATTATATATTAACACTTTAACAAGCTCAATATAGTTTAAAATGAGTAGGTTAAAATACTATTTTAGTCCCTATATTTTGTGTCTCATTTCATTTTAGTCTCTGTACTTTCAATAAATCTTAAAATTAGACGCTACTGTTAATTTTTTTTTTTTTAAATAATCTCTATTAAGTTTTTCCCCTATTAATTTTAGAAACATATTCACATAGTGGCTTTTCTTACATGAAAATTATTATTATGATTATCTAACCAATTTTGATAAACTTTAACTTCAAACTAACAATAATGACTAATTTAAAGATTTATTGAAAGTTCACGACTAAATTTGGACATTTGAAAGTAGAGATACTAAAATAGAACAAGTTTACCAAAATAGTATTTTAACCCAAAAAAAAAAAAAAAGGTATTAGTATCCTTCTTTTGGTAAAAGTGTGAAGTTTAAATCTTACATCTCTGGCTACTTATTTTCTACAGCTTATCCAATGGATGCTAGATTCCATCGAGAAGCAGAGTTTGCATATGGTTCAGGCCATATCAACCCACTGAAAGCAGTAAATCCAGGGTTGGTGTACGATGCAAATGAAAGCGACTACGTGAAATTCTTGTGTGGAATACCAGGTTTCACCACCGAAATTCTCCGAATAATCACTCGTGACAATAGTTCTTGTAATGGGATTGAACGTCTCTTGGATCCAAACTATCCTTCTTTTGCTCGCTCAATAAGTAATAGACAATTTATCAGTGAATTATTCCCAAGAACTCTCACAAACGTTGAAGCTAAAGTATCCACATACAGGGCTATAGTTTATGCCCCATCAGGCCAAACTCTTACATTCACAGTGAATCCTCCTGTTTTGACATTCAATGGCATTGGAGATACCAAATCATTCACGCTGACTGTCCAAGGACGCTTGCCGTCAAGCGGCTCAGTTTCTGCTTCTTTGGTGTGGAGCAATGGCGTGCACCAAGTGAGAAGCCCTATAATACTTTTTTAAGCTAATGATAATATTAATTAAAGCTTAATTAGTTTGGGTTTCTGTTTATTTAAAGTACGAATAAAGAAATGAATAGTGAGGGGAGTGTTTCTTTGCTTCCTATCACTTTCATTTTGGTTTGCCAGATCAGCCGTCCGCTGAGGTTGGTGTGGCTATTGTAAACTTTGGTTGTGCACTATCTACTTCTAATAATAATATTATGTATTGATAGTAATATGTTTAAAGAGCAATGCTAGGCAGCACCCAGCTCCTGCAGTCTGCTACGTGGCAGGCAATCTCATTTTTTTTTTTTTTTTTTTTTGCCCACCTCTATTTCTCTAATTTTTTTCCTTTTCTTTCATTATTTTCTTTTACATTTTTTTTAGAAATTTTATTTTCATTTGATAACATTTTTTTTTCTTTTTACAAACTCTTTCACAATATCAGTTTATTTTTAAAATTAAACATTTTTTTTTTATTTTTATTCTCTTTTTTCATCTATAGAATATCATTTATTTTAATTAATCAATTGAATCTCAATATGCTTCATAATCGAAAGCTAACGACAGTCTCATAATCAATTTTATTTTTTTTATTTTATAATTTTTATTTATCTTATTATATTTTGTCCATTATTCTTAATCAAATGAATTAGTAAATATGGATGATGATAACAATCAATAAAAATCACAATTGAGATTCAATTTTAGAGAAATCACCAACACCACAAGGATTATTTTAGGTTATGAAACGTGTTCTCTCATTACTATTTTAACTCTAAATTTTTAATTGATTTGTACGAAATAAATGATATTGTGGAGATGAGAAAAGAAATAAGAAGATAAATACAAAATTATAAAACAAAGAAAATTAAATTGATTATAAAATTGCCATTAACTTTAGGTTATGAAGCATATTTCTTACATTATTATTGTAAACTCTCAATTTTCAATTGATTAATTGAAAATAAATGATATTTTATAGATGAAAAAAGAGAATAAAAATAAAAATATTTAATTTTAAAAATAAATTGATATTGTGAAAGAGTTTGTAAAAAGAAAAAAAAATGTTATCAAATGAAAATAAAATTTCTAAAAAAATATGAAAAAGAAAAGAATGAAAGAAAAGGAAAAAAATTAGAGAAATAGAGGTGGGCAAATGTTAAAAAAAAAAAAAAAAAAAAAAAAAAAAAAAAAAAAAAAAAAAAAAAAAAAAACTGATTTGTCTGCCACGTGGCACCATAATAATAGGCCACGTAGCAGACTGCAGGAGCTGGGTGCTGCCCAGACAGTACCCAAACATTGCTCTATGTTTAAATTAACAATATGGTTCTTATGGATTTGGCTTATTCTTAATTTCCTACTCATAATTTGAGTTTAGTTTTACTTTACTCAAATCTCATAAACCACATCGTTTATTATAAGTTGTTATGTTCTACAAACTAAACACGTGTGGCACATTTTCTATTTACATTATCCTTCATCTTGTATGAGGGTATATATCCACCCCAATCTGCATTATAAAAACTATATAAATTAAGAAACAGCTAGAGGTGTTAAGGACAACAAAACCTCCACCTATCTCCACAATGGTATGATATTGTCTATTTTGAGCATAAGCTCTCGTGGCTTTGTTTTTGGTTCCTCCAAAAAGTCTCATACCAATGAAGATAATTGTCCTCACTTATATACCCATGATCACTCTCTTCCCAACACTACAACAAAACTGACATATAATGACAGTCAAAAGAAAAACGCGCGTAGAAACAATGACAGTCAAAAGAAAAACGAGTGAAATTTAAAACAAAAAGAAAAAAGAAGTTACAATGTCGGTCATTGACCGACATTGTTTATATATTTTCAATGAGCGCCATTAAAAGGTTTTTTACCATTTTTATATTTCACTTTTTTTTTATCTTCTTCTCTCTCCCATATATGCCTTTGCATCTTCTCTCTACCAGCCCCTTTGTAGCTTCTTCTCCCTCCCCGACACCTCGTCTCTCCCACCGACGTCTTATTCTCTCTCACTGTTGCCGTTCTCCGTGGTTGGTTCACCTTGGTTCAATTGTTCGTCATGGGTCTTTTGCCGCTGTTCGTCATTTGAGCCACCATTCATGGAGGTCGTGGGTAGTAGATCTGGTGTTGTTGATAGCAGATCTGAAACTTTAGAGGTCATGGGTAGCAGATCTGGTGTTTGTTGATAGCAGATCTGAAACTTTAGAGGTCATGGGTAGCAGATCTGGTGTTGTTGATAGCAGATCTGAAACTTTAGAGGTCATGGGTAGCAGATCTGGTGTTGTTGATAGCAGATCTGAAACTATGGATCATTTTTTCTATGACCTTCTCGAAGCGTTATACTCATCGATGACCTTCTCGACATCAAGGATCATTTTTTCTTTTAGATTTGCGATTTAGATGCCGATTTTTGGGAGCTTTGTTCACCATTGAAGCTGGATGATAGGCAAGTTTTTGAATGTTCTTGTTTCCTTTACTTTCAAGAAATAAACCATCAAATTTTGGGCTTGAAATTCTTGTGCCTTAATCTTTTTTTTTTTTTTTTTCATCTTGGTTCATGTTAGTCTTGAAATTGTATGGCAACAACAGTTGTAGGTTCTTTACACAATGGACGGTGAGTTTCATGTTTTGAACTTGACTATGTTAAGGTTTTGAATAAGTAGAAAAACAAAGACAATCAATGGTGTTTTGTTATGTTGGGAGACTAGTGCTTATCATGCCACTGGGTGTTACAATCTACTTTGCTCTGGCTTGTTTCAAGAGGAGTTAAGATTGTAAATTTAATCATGTAGTTTATTATTTTCTTAGAAATTATCGAATAGTTAATAGTTATAGAACCTTAAATATAGAGTTTGGTGGATTGTACTCTATTCTTTCCGCTCAGTGAAAGCATACCTACGCCGCTTGCTTCTTCCATTACATGTGTTTTTGTAGTTGCTATGTGCAGTCATTTTCAAAGTGTGCAAACATCATTTTCTTCATATTTTCTGTTATTTTTCTCTCTAAAATATGTTTGCAATCATTTTTAGTGTATGTGTTTTTGTATAGTATTTGTATTTCATGTTTGGGATTACTATAATCATTATGGAGTTCATTTTTTAGGCGACGTTGAATTTTTAGAAGATGAAAGCACTATGATTTTTTTCTCGAAAGTTGCTGAACATTACAGTGATAGGACGAATATTGGTCTTTGGAAGAGCTGGGAGCTAGTGTTGAACACTTTTCTTTCTTGCTAGGGTGGTGACCTTATCAAACGACATAAGGCCAAAATTGGATATTATGTTGGCATAGATATAGCTGAAGGATTAGTATGTGAAAATTCTTGTTAGAGCTATTCATTTGGAATTAGCATCATCCAAAAGCCATATTTAGCGAAAAAGACAACCAAAATAAGATTTGCAATCTTGGTGATACTTCAAACAAAGTTAGAACTTGTATGAGTTGAAATCCTTTCTTTTTCATTTGGGAGAGAATTCAGGTGGTTATATTTGTGTTTTGAGCTTCAATAAAGCTTGTCCTATCTAGTAACTAACTGGAGATGGTTAAAGACTAAAAAAAATTAGCCAGTTTCGATCTCTCTCATTTCTTCTTGAAAGTTTTTGCTTTAATATAAAAGTTTTTGTTGACATCATACATCATCTTGAACAAACTTTGATCCCCTCCTATATGAACTTGGGTCGATATAGGCTTACTTGAAAGAATAATCTAGTATTGTACAGTAAATAGAACTCCCCTTTCCTGATATTATTTTCAAAAGGAAAGTAGTGTAGAATTCAATAGATTTAAGTGTTTTTCCCTTGTTCTTTTCCCATAAGCTTGTTACATGTTGCTAGGTCAGTTAATCACTTGATTTGAGGCTATACTTATAATCTCAATAAAGTTTTTATTTCACCGTCTTTCACATTTATCTGTGGTTATACTTATGTATTACTGTAATTTTTGTTTATATAGGAACCTTTTGTTTTTTAGACAACACTTCAAGGACAATGAAACAAGTTATTGCATTGAACGACCTGTAAGTATGCTATGGGTACTTGGGATAGTCTATTTGTATTCTTCATATTTTCCAAAATGTGTGGCGTGTTGCTAATTTCCTTTCAAACATGCTATAACCCTATTTGTCTTAATTTCCTTTCTATGAACTTGCTTGCTTCAAACAGTTTAAACTGTGTGCTATTAAGTGTTGTTGTAGTTAAATTTCTAATTTTGCATCTTCAAAATTCAGGTTGGATTGGGTTCATCTGTGTGTTTTGGCTAGAAGTATGAGAAAATTTTAGCCTTCCTAAGCAATCGTTGAGTGCGAACAATTCAACAATTTCAACGTTTTCTTATGCTAGGTGTACCCACAAGGACTAGGTAATGTTTCATATGAGTTCAATGAAGGTTGGTTCACACATTTTTTTCTCTTTTGAGAGTTAATTTTTGAAAGATATGCTCCATATGCTGTGTTGAGTTAGAAAATATGTTCCAGTTTACAAAATTTGATTATAATAGTAGTTTTGACTTGTTTTGAACCTCATATAATTTTAGTTTGATGATGTCTTCAACTTAGATAAGAAGATGCAAAACTAATTGATGTCACTTTGCTATTACAGAACACATATTCACAATAATGAGCGAGCTTGGTGTTGGATGAGTTCTTGCAGACGCTGAAGAAGTGAGCTTCGGTTATTTCCTCTACTTAAATTGTTTTTTCTTGTTTTGGTTGAAACTGTTTGTTTGTTTGATTGATTATTTTTGGTGTTTGTGATGAAATTTTGTTTTGAGTTTGGTGGTTTGATTGGGTTGGGATAAGTTGAATGATAGCCTTTTTAGAAATGTTGAACTGTCATTGATTAATTGTAAAATCTTGGTCTGCTTTGAGTTTGATCATGTTACATACAAATTTCTTATGCAATGATCATTACTCATCATGAAAGATATCCCCCTAAGTTGAAGAAAATGTAGTTGGATACATTGATTTCTAGTGTCTAAAGTTGAAAATGGCTTGTTTGAAAATGACAAAGCGTTTTTTTTGGAGAGCTTTTGGCTCTTTTTTTTCAGAGTTATATTTGAGGATGCTAAATTGGGTTCACTGGTAAGCATTAGAGGGTCGAGATGCATGGAACTTTAACGGCGAAGAACAAAATTTGGATGAAACTTCAATCTTATTGCTTCACCTTGACAAGTAGATGACTTATTCAATAACTCATGTGTAAAGAAAGGATAAGGAACTTTGGATGAAACTCTAATGCAGATAAATCTTATATAGAATTTTCTCCATCATAGAAATTCATTAATTATGTTTTTGCATTAGAGTGTTTGGCTCTTTTAGTCATTTTCATGGATGTTTAGTTCAAATTTCAAAATTTTGGTTTACTGATTCTTGTAGGGTTTTATTTGGTTACTTATTTGTATTGGTATTTGGTGAAGTTTATTATTCTTTTTGTGATCTTCAGCTGCTTTATGTAGTCATTGATTTAAAAGAAGGGCAGAAATTCTTTGTATTAATGTCATAAAGGAAATTATTGGGGGTTTATGATATGAAAAGAAAGAGTGCAATGGATTTGCCTTGGGTAAGATTTGTCTTGGTTTATTGATTTTGAACATGGTATTTTTTTATAGCTTTTGTTTAGAGTAGTTTATAGCATTTGGTTTGACTAGTTTGTTCATTTAAAATGCATTTTGATTTTGTTTATTCTTTTTTGTTTTTTTTTCTCAGCAAGTCTTTTAGCTGCTCCTTAAGAAAGATGGACTCTGAAAATGAGGTGCATTGTATTGTTTTTTTAATGTAGGTTTTGTTAACGGATTATAATCTACTTTTAGAACGAGGCTCCAGGTTTGATTACATGTTTCTTAAATTCTCAATTGCTTTCCAATTTTTGTCTATGGGTGCTTTTAAAGCAATGATTTTTGGATTTTGTAGGGTGCAAGTACTATGTACAAAAATATATACGAGAAATGCATATATCAACAAGAAGAAATTGACGAGGTTCAAATAGAATGGGCAGAATTTGTTGGAAGATGTGTAGACTTACGAATTTGTTAATTTTGTATAAATTATGCAAGTACTTTTGTTTAAATTTTCATTTAGTAGGATAGTTGATGTTTTTAATTAATTGGTATGTTATTAGTTAAATGATTTGTTAATTTCCTTATTGTATTACATATTGTATATTTTATTAATTAAGATTTTTTTATTGAGTTAATTATTTGTAAAAATAATAATATTATTGATATTTTATTTTGTGCCTAGGTTGAGAAAGATAAATATTTTGGTTAGTTATGTGTGCAACCAATAATTTTTTTTATTAAATTATTCACGAAAAGATGACGGGCATTGTCTGTCATTAAAACAGACATTTAATGACAGACATTGACTTTTAATGTCATACATTGACCGACATTAAAAGTTGACCGTCATTGTAGGCTACAATGACGGACACCTTTTAATGACGGGCATTGCCCGTCATTAAAAAGCGTCCGTCATTGTAGCCTACAATGACACTCGAAAAGATGACGGACACATGTCCGTCATCATCTCCCTTTAATGACGGGCAATGCCCGTCATTAAAAGCCAAATTTGTACTAGTGCAAGTCAATGTGAGACTTTGTTGGCACTCCGTAACAAGAGGCACCAAAACTAACCAAAGAGATATATCAAAAAAATAATTATCTCATAATTTCCTCGCTTAACACAGAGAAATGAATTCTCATATATACAGCCACACAAAGTGTTCAACAGTAGAAAAAGAGAGAAGACAAATCAATCTATGGCCAACTAATTAGTGCTCTAAAAATGCCATAGATTATTCACATAATCAATGGAATAAAATCCAAGGAATCAGCCGTGGGTGACCATTGATGTGCAGGTGTGTTGGAAAGAAACCTTTTGGAGATTGGAGGTTAAACTTGAAAGATAGATTTTTGAGAAAGAGGCTACTTGTATTATTGGTCACTTCTAGCTTTTTTTTGGCTTGATACAAACTCTAAGACATCATCTCTATTTATACTAGTTGCACCTCCTAAACTTATGGCTATGATTTTGCCAACACATATACAATCTAGTGGTTACAAATGACTCTCTAGAATGTTCTTTACAAATACACTTTTTTCTCTCACATTCTAGAGAATTCTACATCATACTCTAAAATATCTTCTATAAGAGATTTCTCTAGAATATTCTAGTACTTAATGTTTCTAGAAATTGGGCTTTTATTTAGACTACGCCCAAATACTAATTATCCAAAATCAAGTTTGTTTTCAACACCCCCTCTTAAACTTGATTTTGTTACTCCAAGCAAAACTCTCAGCCTTGTGAAGTCTTCTTTTTGTAAGTGGTTTGGTGAAGATATTAGCTACTTGATCATGAGTCTTCACGCACTCCAAATGCACATCCTTTCTTGCAATGCACTCTCTAATATAGTAGTAACGCATATCAATGTGCTTACTTTGATCGTGAAAAACTTGATTCTTACCAAAATCAATTGCTGACTTGTAGTCTACAAAAATCTTCGTCGACTTCTCTTGTGACAAACCCAACTCTTTTAGCAGATTTCTTAGCCAAATTGCATGGCAAACGCATGAGGTAGCAGCTACATATTCTGCTTCACATGTAGAAAGAGTAACAATTGGTTGCTTCTTTGACGTCCATGTGAAGGCAGTATCTCCCATATAGAACACAAAACCAGTCGTGCTCTTGCGGTCATCCATATCTCCACTCCAATCACTATCACTGTATCCCACGAGCTTATAATCATCAGAAACATAATAGTACAAATCGTAATTTATCGTACCATTGATGTACCGAAGAATTCTCTTTGCTGCCTTCAAATGTGTAGTTGTTGGTTTCTCCATATAGCGATTGACAACTTCAACTGCATAGAGAATATCAGGCATTGTGCATGTCAAATACCGCAAACTTCCAACTAAGCTCTTAAAGAGTGTTGGATCCACTTTTTCTCCTTCCTCGTGATTTGATAGTTTGATTCCATATTCCATTGGTGTGTTGACCGAATTAGAGTCATCCATCCTGAATTTCTTGATCACCTTGATCTCTTCATCCGTAGAGCTTTTCCAATATTTATTTTCCACAGGTTGTTGGAAGTTCATGAGCTCACAATTGGCAAAAAGACAAAAGAGAGTAAGATTATCTTGATTTGTAGTTACCTCATAAAGTTCTTGTAAACTTCTGAAGCGGTGAACTCTTTCACTTGAACTTTCATCCTCTTGAGAACTTGTAGTTGGTGAAACTGGTGGGATAAAAGACTCCTCTCTTGTTTGCGCTGTCATTGTTTGTTCCATGTCATCTTCTTCAAAGTATGGAAAGAAGTTGTAGTCTTCATCATGTTGTCTCCAATTCCATCCACCTTCTTCATCGAATAACACTTCTCGATTCATTGATTCATCGAGTTCTACAAACATGCTCCTTCTTTCACACATATGGTTGCTTGCCCCAGTGTCTAAGTACCATCTATTATCTTTGTTCCATTCGTCATCAATGCAAGCCATCAATAACGTACCACATTCTTGATTTCTTTCTTCAATGTAGTTTGCCTTCTCTTCATCTTTATTGTTGCTAGCAGCTCTACATTCATATGCATAATGACCAAATTTCTGACAATTGTAGCAATAAAATTTGACTTATCGTACCTTGATCTTGAGTTGTCTTGCGCATGACCTCTTGTTGAGTTTCTTCCTCTTTGGAAGTTGTTGTTGTCATCGTAGGTCCTCCAACCTCGTCCTTGACCTTGTCCATGACCTCTTCCTTGTCCTCGATGTTCACCATGACCTCGTCCTCGTTGGCTTCTGTAACGACCCGAATTCCTATGACTCTTTAGATGCGGAAGCACGACCTAGTTACCTCGCTCATGCCCGAAATTTCGGCAGCATGACGGTGTAACTAGGAGAAACCAGAATTTTTACAAAGACCTGGAAAGAGATATAAACACTTATATGTTTCAGATAACAGACTCAACATCCACCAAGCTACGTTAAATGATGTTGAGCTCAAGCAATAGACAAAAAACCTAAGAACTTCTAACCAAATGCACGGAAGTGAAAGAATTTTAAACTTTACAGACCCACAAACAACAGGGAACAAGGAATAAAATTAAAAGCGAAAACAGGGACAAGGAATTTGGTGGAGTCTCCATAGCCTCGTCAAGCTGTCGCCTGCGTTATTCGCCCTGAGAATGTGCACAATCTGCAAAACAAACAAAGTAGCAAGCATGAGTATAAACATACTCAGTAAGTAGCCCATTTAAGGGTCCAACTTTTAAAGAAACCATACCAAGAAGAAAACTGCTCTTACTCACACTCGTGCTTAGATTTCAAATACTTTCTTTTATTATTCTAAAAGTCCATTTAACCTTCCACAACATTCACTACTACCCGAACCTAACTTCGTGTCATACCTGCGAGTCCTGTAACCTAGGGCCTAATCCTGTGAAGGTCTATAACCGTCACACTCATCTCAATAGAGAAATCACCCCTAGGCTAGCATACAGGCGCTAAGAAACGCATTCCCTACGCTCAACATAATGGGGAAAACACCCCTAAGTTAGCACACAGGCGCTAGGGAACGCATTCCCTACGCTCAACATAATGGGGAATCATCTCTAAGCTAGCACACGGCAATAGGGAACGCATCCCCAATGCTCATCATAATAGGGAAATCACCCCTAAGCTAGCCCATCGGCAATAAGGAACGCATTCCTTATGCTCATCACATCACAAATGCCACACAGGCAGCCAGGGAACGCATCCCCTGTGCTCATCACATCACAAATGCCACACAGGCACCCAGGGAACGCATCCCCGGTGCTCATCACATCACATGTGTTCTAGGCTTACGAACTCGCACGAAACAACAGAATTAGGGTAGGTAGCACCAATCTAACAGGCTTTTGTACTTTCACAACACTTTTGGAACCTTTTGGGTCAATCCACCTTACCACATTCATCCATCATGCCCAAATCACAAACACAAGCTGGCCTGAAGGTTTCAAACACTTTTAATGGGGAACCAGCCCCTAATTCACATAAGCAAAGAGGAAAAGAAACCCTCAAGCCTTTCCAACTTCTATAACGTTTTACGCCTCATACATATTTGTAGGCGAGACAAAAATCCTAATGGACTAATCCGAAAGGCTACCTTCTTCTTAGGCCAGCACCATGGAAATCCATTTCTCTTCCTTTTAGGAAATCATTAGTGGCATATGACCCAGGCCCAGAACTGAATAAACAACCTCAATCGCCTCATGGTGACCTTCCACCATAGACCGCAAACATGAATCTCAAATAAGAACTTACCCTAGTTCAATGGTACTTCTAAACAAGAAATACATGTAGCCATAGCCCATACATACGTCATTGACATAAAGTCCTTCATTCATTTAGTCCAGAATTAAATCCCCTCACCATGCTAGAACTCAAAACAACCAACATTCTTCCATTCACATTCGACCACATCAGATTAAGGTGCTCTACTTCAGCCCCTAACCAAGCCCAAACTCGAAAGCATTAAACTTGGCCAACCATTCAATCTAAAGTTCAAATATTCTACATTCCACAACTAACCAACATCTCAGAAAGCCCAAACGCTTACAAATATTTAGTTTAACACAGCTGTCCATACAAATGCTTATAAGGAAAAACTATAATTAAATTCATTCATAACCTCATGCACATTTTCATCCATTTATTTGTAACTTTGAATCCCTTAACGAGAATCGCAACAATTCAAGCAACCTTAGGCCCAACACGATAATTCTCATATTAATTTAACCAACCACGACATCTTTCACATACTTATATTTAGGCAAGCATGATTGTTCACAATTTTCCACAAACGTGCTCAAACTCATCCAAATTTAACTTTGGGGAAATTCTTAAAGCATTGCATAAGCTAACATAATAAAGTCGTAACTTTAAGCCCCAAATTTTCATTATAACCACAACTTATGCCGTTTAGCTCAAAACTACCTTCGAACGTATCCATTAACCATTACATGCTTCCTAACACGGTTTCCAAACATATATTCACAATTCACAAATTATCAAACATGAATCCAAAACATTTAGGAATTTAAAGGGGCTTAAAATCCAAATAACTACTTACCTAAATAACTTCAAGATTCAAAGTAGCCTAAACTCGAATGCTCAATCTTGAATCGGCAACAAAGTCCTACACATTATGGTTAAATTTTAAAATACCACAACAGCCCCTAAACTCCAAGAAAATGTCGTAAAATATGGCCAACTAGAACCCAACTCATGCTTAACCTTAATTGAGTTGGAAAATTCGATACCCACATAAAAATTACCTTAAAACAGTGTTGGATAGCAGTACGAAGGTTTCAATTTCGTCCTAATCGGCCTTCAATCGAATTGCACAATCTATAATAAATCCAAAATACTATGGGTTAGTTCCAAATCACTAAATTAGCTCTTTAATTCAATCTTACAACCCATAAATCACTTTGAATCATTATTGAAACACTTACCCATTATGAATCGGAACAAAACGAAGCTATATAACCACCGGGCTTGCTGGAAATTAGCTTCGAGACAGCATATCCTTGCTGTCTATACAGATCACTCACAGGAGGGAGAGAGAGAAGAACAGCGAGCTGGTGGCATTCCGGCGACTGGTTCGTGAGCCTTCGCAGTGATTTGCAGCGGATCGGGCTGAAGCTTGCGGCAGACATGAGGCAGACACAAGCTGCACAGGCGCTCAGACGTGCGACACGACGGTGGTACGACGGCGAGCTGTTGCGGCGTGCCGTCTGTGATGGAGACGCGAGCTGGACGTGCGGCTGATCGGTGAGGGCTGCTGTTCGGTGAAGAGCTGTCGACGGGAGGGAAAGGCTTCGGGAGGGAGAGAGACCAAACGGAAAGGGAGAGAGAGAGAGAGAGAGAGAGAGAGATTGGGGAGGGAGAGAGCTATCGGGAGAGGGAGGGAGAAGAAGGAGAAGAAAAGAGAAGAAAGAAGAAGAGGATAAGGATGAGAGGGAGATTTTTTTAAGAAAATTACAAAAATGCCCTTTCTTAAACCTCCAAATTTCAAATTAACTCTAAAATCAAAAACTTAATTGAGAATTAATCCAACTTAGTTCCAAAATTTCGAAATTAATGCTCCTAAATAAGCTGGGCGTTACACTTCTATCATTGTGATTGATTCCTCCAATAGTTGAGTCAACTCGCAGCTTGAGTAATTGATCTGCGATTCCTTCCTTCTTCTTTTTCTTTTCTTCTATGCTTGCAACGAACCCAAGAGTTGCTCAATGGTCATAGCCTCCAAGTTTTTTATTTCTTCTATTATAGCAACAATATGTTCAAATTTTGGATCTAATGATCTTAGTATTTTCTCCATAATTTTTACATCATCGAGCTTTTCACCATTTCTCTTAAGCTGATTGGTGACCATTAATACTCTAGAGAAATATTCGGAGATGACTTCCCCTTCTTTCATATGCAAAGTTTCAAACTCAGCTCTTAGAGTTTGAAGACGTACCTTCTTGATCGAATCCGCTCCCTTGTATGATATTTGAAGCTTCTCCCATGCTTCTTTCGCCGTCTTTGCTTCTGAAATTTTCTCAAAAGCAATGTCATTTAATCCTTGATAGATTAGATAGAGAGCTTTCTTGTCTCTCTTTCTTGAATCTCTCAAACTGTCCCTTTGTGTTTGAGAAAGACTACCATCATTCTCTGGCTCGACTTGTCCTTTCTCTACTATCTCCCATACATCTTGCGATCCAAGAAGAGCTTTCATCTTGATGCTCCAATTATCGTAGTTGCTCTTGTTGAGTACTGGGACTTGGAATGGGACCATGTTGTTACTTGCCATCTTTTAGAAAGGATCTTCAGACTCTGATACCATTTTGTTGGAAAAAAACTTTTGGAGATTGGAGGTTAAACTTGAAAGATAGATTTTTAAGAAAGAGGCTACTTGTATTATTGGTCACTTCTAGCTTTTTTTTGGCTCGATACAAACTCTAAGACATCATCTCTATTTATACTAGTTGCACCTCCTAAAATTATGGCTATGATTTTGCCAACACATATACAATCTAGTGGTTACAAATGACTCTCTATAATGTTCTTTACAAATACACTTTTTTCTCTCACATTCTAGAGAATTCTACATCATACTCTAAAATATCTTCTATAAGAGATTTCTCTAGAATATTCTAGTACTTAATGTTTCTAGAAATTGGGCTTTTATTTAGACTAGGTCCAAATACTAATTATCCAAAATCAAGTTTATTTTCAACAAGGTGGAATTTCCAAGTTTTGGAAAGTGTATAATTGGTATAAACCTTGACTTTTGCGGCTATAATTTCGAGCATGATTGGTTGCTGATTTTGGTTAGCGGCTGGATTTCTAAAGGCTGTTGTATACCAGATCGATTTCGCTGAGATGGTGAGCTATTTCATTGACATGTGTTGTTCAGGTGGTTGGTTGTTGAGGTGGCGTATGTTCTTTCCTTTCATTCTTCCTCAAACTAAAGGTAGTAGGACGAACTCCAAGTTTGCTTCTCATAGTCTTGAATGGGGTTTTAGCTAAAGATTTTGTGAAAAAGACGTCAACAATTTGATCATGAGAGAGAACAAAAACCGTGTGTTGAGACTAGAGCAACCTTTACTCGAACAAAATGAATACTATATTCATTTTTTAAAAAAAAAAAATTAAAACTTTGATTCGCAATTTTGAAAATATTTAGTACCTCCCTATTTAAGGCTTTCATGAAATAACTCAAAAAGTATGAGAGAAAACTAATTAGTTTAGTCACTTTAACTTTAAATTGAATTGAACCAATTTAATTATGTCCTATTAAATTAATATAAATGTTATCTAATGGATGTTTAAAAACTATAATTTAATTAATTTATTGTCATTGTTTTGATTGGTGGAAAGTTAAATAATTACATTTTATTTTTTAAAATAAAAGCCGTTTATTTTTTTTTATTTAAATACATATTAGATATATATAGAGTTATATGTAAAAAAAGAAACTTTTTTGTAGCAAAGTCAATTTATTGATTTGTGGAGTTTAATATTTGTTTATTTATTTTTAAATTTTTTTTTCTCTTCTTCCATTGCTTACTATACTAATTTCTTTGGAGGATATTATCTTCAAAAATTTGTAATGTTAGTTTTAAGGATTTATTGATTTCTTTTCTAGGATTTTGTCTTTTCTTTTTTTAAAATTTCATTGCTTGCTTAATACATGTCTTGTATTGTTAATTCACGTGGTTTAATGTTGCTACTATGGAATAAATATTTTATTATTAATATTTTTTTAGTACTAAAAATAATGTTTCAAAATGATGGATCACAACTACTTTATTGTTTTTTTTTTTTCACTCAAATGGCAATTGATAAATATGTTAGTTGAAGGTTTATTTTTATTTTTTTTTGTTTGGTTATTTTTCTTTTTCTTCCTTAATTTTTTACGATTGCTTATTTAGTATTTTTTTTTTCTATTTTCTCCACTTAATTTAGTAATTTTTTCATAATTTGAATTCAAATTTTCCTTGCGTTGTTCCTAGGAATCAATAAAATTAAAGTTTCAAACTCTGTTTTGCTTTGTTAGTGGCTTTGGAGATTTCACATGGAAAAGGAAGCCCTTTGGAGATCCTTGGTTCTTAGCAAATACAGCTATTCCAGAAGCCCTTGGCACTCTATTTGCAAATTAAAGGAGGTCTTTCAGGACAATATTTCTCATAAGGTTAACAATGGCAGAGATACTCTCTTTTGGCACCATAATTGGGCGATTGAAACCGGCCCTTTTTAGAATCCATTCTCAGTGCCTATTTTTCCTCTCTATTAGACCAAACCTAACGGTCGCTAAAGCCTAGAACATCCATTCCATAAAGTCTTGGGACTTTTGTCCTAGAAGACCACTCCCTGATAGGGAGGTTAAATGCTGGAATGAGTTGTCTGCTCATTTTCCAGCTCGAATTGTTGAAGGACCAGATGATTTGCTCATTTGGAAGCCATTGACCAATGATGTTTTCTCTACTAGCTCTGCCTGTAGCATTATCTGTGGAGATCAAGCCTCTAATCTTAGCTCATCATCTCCTGTTTTGTGCAAATCTCTGTGGAAGCTGATGGTGCCCAAAAAATGCAAGTTTTTCCTTTGGTCCATCCTTCATAGGAGCTTAAACACAGCTAAAAGGATCCAACAGCGCTATAAGAATCTTTATCTCTCTCCGAGCTGGTGTGTTCTATGTCATTCAAGCTCTGAATTGTTGGATCATATTTTTATCCACTACCATCTGTCCTCGAGACTCTGGAATTCGCTTTTCCAAGCTTTCAATTGGAGCTACGCCTTCCCCTTGACTTGTCAATATAATTGGAATTTGAACTTAGTTTCTGTTTGATCATTGAGTTTTTAAAACTAAAACTTTTGGTCCTTGAGAATTTAATTTAATTTTTATTTTGTCTTTGAGATTTTAAAAGTGACATGTTTGATCCCCTAAAATTTGAATTTGATTTCTAATTGGTCATTGAGTATAAAAAATAAAAAACAAAATATTTGTCAACTCATTTAAAAAGTACATATAAACAAAGTCTAATCTGCATGTGTTGATTGCCACACCATCATTCCGTTAGGTCAACTAATAGTTATCTTTATCTAACTAGGGACCATTTAAAAACAAAGTTCAAGGCCAATTAGAAATCAAATTCTCATGTCCCCTCCAACCAACGAAGTCATACGATTATTTCAAGATTTTATATGTATCCAATTATAAATATACATAAAAACAATAATTTGAGGAGTCACGTGCCCTTCTCGTCTTACGTGGATCTGTCCATTCAAGCATGGTGAAGAAATACTTAAAAGAATTGATAGTTACTGTCTATACTAAAACATAGATCTATGTTAGTCTATGAGGACAATCTTAATATGTAGAGACAATCTTCACTATCGCAAGAAGTTTGAGACAAGTATGGTGACGTAGCGACTTATGGTGATGGTGATGATGTAGCCAAGGCTCAAGAGGAGAACAGGCTGAAAAGAAGAAATCCGGCCGCATGCCAAATGATTAAACTGACGCATATTCGACCAATTCAAACCATATTAAAACAAGTTATCTACTTGAAGTTTCGTGCTTGTTATTTTATTTTATTTTTTAATATTCTCAAAGTTTTCCCCTCTCTCTCTCTAAGTCTAGAAGTTGAAGTTCTTCGATGTATGATTGGTTGAAGCAAAAAGGCTTGAAAGGGTCAGCTGCTGGACCCTGGACTTTTTATGTTTAATCGTTTAGAGATATCATTTTTGTAATCGATAAAGAGTTTGGAAGATGATTCGTAGAATGTTCAGTTGTTTGAGATATGACTTTCTTCAAGCTTGTATAAAAAAGCCATTCCTATTAACTTTCTCAAATCTCCTCTTAAGCTTGTCATATATGTTTCCACTCATGACCATGACAAGAAATACTATGTCTTCTTCTTTGATCTTCAAGCTTGTCTTCCTAAGCCTCATGTCTAGTCTGCTTGCTTCTAGCTTTGATTTTGACAATGATAGCCGAAAGGTATAAAACATTCAACTTAGACCCGTTTGATAACCATCTGATTTTTTTTTATTTTTTTTGTTTTTGAAAATTAAGCTACTAAACACTACTTTCATCTCTAACACTGCTTTAATTCATCTATGAGTTTTTTTTTCTATTTATTATTTACTTTTGGTAAATATTTTCGATATTCAAGCCAAGTTTTGAAAACTAAAAAAATTAAAGTAATTTTTAAAAATTTGTTTTGTTTTTGAAATTGACTAAGAATTCCAATTTTTCTTTATGAAGATGAAAATCATTGTAAAGAAATGGTGAGAAAACAAGTTTAATTTTTAAAAACCAAAAACCATGGTTTATCAACCGAGCCTTTTTTGAAATATATATTTGGTTTTTGTTGTGGTTTTTGGGAGACAAAACCAAGGGCAAAGCAAATAAACGAGGGAAAATTTTTTATTTTTCTTTTGAGATCAAGAGTATTCCTCTTCTTAATTGGTATCTAAATTATGTTTTTGAAGTTGAGATTATTTTTTTTCTAATTTGTTCTCTCTGAATTTTTAGAATTGGAATCTTATACATATGTAAATTTTAAAATGTAAAATTTTGCCCAAAATTTTTTAGCTCTACCCTGAACAAAGTTAACAAGTACTTGTGCAAAACCTTGCAGATTTATATTGTGTACTTGGGGAACAAGCCAGAGGATGCGGCTTCCACTCCTTCACATCATATGAGAATGTTGGAAGAAGTCATCGGCAGGTTCATATTCATTTTTTCACATTTAAAAAGACTTTTTACTATACCATGAAAATATGCACTATATATATATATATTTAATTAATTACTCAACATCTTATTATGTTTTTAGCAAATTCGCTCCAAAATCCCTACTCCACAGCTACAAGAGAAGTTTCAATGGATTCGTGGTGAAACTCACTGAGGAAGAAGCTCAAAAGATTTCAGGCAAATATGATTCCAACACCTTTAAAATTTTAGTTCATCCCATTTAGCCCTCAAAGTTATTTTCCAAACTGAGTGCATAAAATTTGGGATAATTTCAGCTAAGGAGGGTGTTGTCTCGGTGTTTCCAAATGGAAAGAAGCATCTTCATACGACAAGATCATGGGATTTCATGGGTTTTACTAACAATGTTCCTCGCGTAAAACAAGTTGAAAGTGACATAATTGTGGGAGTTCTGGACTCTGGAATCTGGCCAGAGTCTCCTAGCTTCAGTGATGTAAGTTATGGCCCTCCACCGGCCAAATGGAAGGGCACCTGCCAAGCCTCTGCCAACTTTGCTTGCAACAAGTAAACACTTATGATGTTTTTCAACAGTTGTCATTTCATTTTCTTACGGACAAAAATTCTGTTCAATCAATTCCTTATGATCATTAATGATGTTATTTAGAGTTAAAAACGGTAGCTTTATAAGGTTGTCTATACAGACATTTTAATGGTCAATTTTCTATAATAATGAACGCTTTTGAATCGAGTAACTTACTATCGTGCTAAGTTATATAATAAAATGATTTTTTTTTAAAAAAATTATGAGTGACTACTGCATCTATTTCTTCAAACTAAAATATAGAGTAATATTTTCAATTTAATTAACATACACCATCATATTTTTAGTCAGTTTTAATATTTTATGACAATATAACTTAATACAAAAAATTAATACATAAAAAATGAAATAAAGATTTTATAAAATTAGGAATAAAAAATTTAAAATGAACCAAACATTAGGAATTAAAATATATATTTTGATATAAGTCAAATCGTTTGTTGCCATGACTGATTGAAAATGCTTCGAACTAATTGTTAGAAAAATTATTGGAGCTCGAGCATACCGGAGCGACAACCTTTTTCCTCCTGAAGACATTAAAAGTCCAAAAGATTCAGACGGCCACGGGACACACACTGCATCGACTGTGGCCGGTGGCCTCGTGAACCAAGCAAGTTTGTTCGGTCTCGCGCTCGGCACGGCGAGAGGAGGGGTTCCCTCTGCACGTATTGCTGTGTACAAGATATGTTGGTCCGATGGCTGCTCCGATGCCGACATTCTTGCGGCATTTGACGATGCAATCGCTGACGGTGTCGATATCATATCTCTTTCAGTTGGGGGGAACGAACCAAGGTTTTACTTCAACGATTCAATTGCCATTGGAGCTTTCCACTCCATGAAGCATGGAATATTGACCTCCAACTCCGCCGGGAATGACGGCCCTGACTACTTCACTATCAGAAATTTCTCTCCATGGTCTCTTTCTGTGGCTGCAAGCACCATTGACAGAAAGTTGGTATCTAAAGTGCAGCTTGGCAACAGGAATATCTATCAGGTTACATTTTTGTTTTCTTCTCTTATGTCCCAATCATTTAACATTGATTTGAAATGATAGCTCGATAACATCCTCTCATGAAGCATGCAAAATCTCGAACTTCTACATTAAGACTCATTCTATTCTATATTGATTCCTATACTTTTCAATATCCAAATTTAGCTCCTATACTTTCAATAAATCTTAAAATTAATCCTTATACAAAGTTTTAAGTTATAATTGTTGGAAACAAACTTTTAGAGATTGGAGGTTAAACTTGAAAGATAGACTTTTGAGAAAGAGACTACTTATATTATTGGTTACGTCTAGTTTTTTGGCTTGATACAAACTCTAAGATATTGCCTCTATTTATACTAATTGCATCTCCTAAACTTATGACTATGGTTTTGCCAACACATATACAATCTAGTGGTTACAAATGACTCTAGAATGTTCTTTACAAATATAATTTTTCTCTCACATTCTAGAGAATTCTATATAATACTCTAAAATATCTTCAAAAAGAGATTTTTCTAGAATATTCTAGTACTTAAAATGTTTCTAGAAATTGGGCTTTTATTTAGACTAGGCACAAATACCAATTACCTAAAATCAAGTTTATATTTCAACAAAATTTATAGAAGAAAGGTTAATAGAGGCCAAATATTTTTTTTTAAAAAAAAGTTAATAATAAACTAACAATAGAGACTTGTAACCGTTATCACAATTAATGGTGAAAACAACAAGAGTTACTTTTACATCTCTATAATTTTTTGTTCTATAAAAAGCCTATAGCAGTACAAAAAGAAGACAGAGTGTGTGTTGTGAGAGAAAATCTTATCTGATATCTTGTAATTCCAAGAAAGCTTCAATAGAATTCAACCCCTTAGCAGTGGATGTAGGCCAATAGTTACTGAACCACTATAATTTTCGTCTCTTCTTCTTTTTTTCTTCTGCTTTTACATTTCTATTGCTGTAGTAATTTCTTCAGAATTCTTCATGTGTTTGCTTCTCCAATTTCTTCTTCCTTCGTGAAATTGATTTGCCTGGACTTGTACTTAGTTTGCATGTTTGGTAAAGTTGCTGCCCTCGAGTGGATTCCACGTTTGTTGTAAGAGGCCTGCACCGTGTGAACAAAACACAACAACTAATTTTAGATTAAAAAAACAATAGGGATTAATTTTAAGATTTATTGAAAATACGGAACTAAATTTTGACATTTAAAAGTATAGAGATTGAAATATATAGAGCAAGTCTCAAAGTAAAGAGACTAAAATGTTATTTTAACCTAATAGTTACATATTTGAATGTTGAGTGCAGGGATATACAATTAACACATTTGATCTTCTGGGAAAACAATATCCACTAATTTATGCTGGAGATGCACCAAATATCACTGGAGGCTTCACTGGCTTCAGCTCCAGGTATCAAAAGGGAGCAAAAGTTTATCATTCTAGCTCTCCAATATAATTATGGAACGGGATTTAGGGCTCCTTTTACTAACATTTCACACTTTATTCAAAACAGTTTTTGCTTAGAAAACTCAGTGGATCGCAACCTCGTGAAGGGAAAAATCCTTCTTTGCGACTCCATATTGGCCCCTTCAACATTTGCTTCCTTCAGTGACGCAGTCGGCGTCGTTATGAATGACGCCGGTGTAAAGGATAACTCAAGGTCCTATCCCTTGCCTTCTTCCTACCTGGCCACGGCCGACGGCAACAACATCAAATCTTACATGGCTTCAAATGGGTACATTTCGAAATTTTCATAAAATTGAAATCTCGATATTTTCATAAAATTGAGATCTTGACATCTTTGTTGACGTTGATATTTAAATTTTTTATGGTGCTAGACAGAGTTCCGACTGCAACCATTTTGAAGAGTAATGCAGTGAATGATTCATCTTCTCCTTCAATAGTTTCCTTCTCCTCGAGAGGACCCAATCCTGAAACCTTGGACATTCTCAAGGTTACATGTCTCTGCTGGTTTTTGATTAATTGGTGTGTTTGTTTTTGTACAATTGTTCACATTTTGGTAAGACTAAGATCATTTGTTTTCCTGAACTTGCATGCATGCAGCCAGATTTGACTGCTCCAGGAGTTCAAATTCTAGCCGCATGGTCACCAATTGCGCCGGTCTCCAGCGGAGTTAGAGATTCGAGAAAGACGCTCTATAATATAATCTCGGGGACATCGATGTCTTGCCCACATGCCACTGCAGCTGCTGTCTACGTCAAAACATTCCATCCCAATTGGTCTCCTGCTGCAATTAAGTCAGCTCTCATGACAACCGGTAATCACAACGAAACATTTACGTCCAAACATTTTTCTTATCATTTCTCTCCTATGAAAACATTTAAATTTTTAGCCAAATTAAGAATAAATAAATAAAAATTTGAAAACTATTTGTTTTAGTTTTTAAAACTTTTTTTAGTTTTTGAAAACATCTATAAAAAATAGATAACAAAACAAAAAAAAAACATAAGTAGAAGAAAAACCAAAAACTAAATGGTTATCAAACGAGGTCTTAGATATAACTATTTGGTTTTTGAAAATTAAGTTTATTAAATACAATTTCCACTCATGAGTTTCTTTATTTTCTTTTCTATTTCCTACAAATGTCGTCAAAATCTAAACCAAGTATTGAAAACTAAGGTCTCATTTGATAATTATTTCGTTTCTTGTTTTTTTTTTTTTAAAAAAAACTGTGCTTGTTTTCTCATTATTTCTCTACAATAGATTTCATCCTCCTTAAGAAAACATTTGAATTCTTAGCCAAATTCTAAAAACAAAAACAAGTTTTTGAAAACTACTTTTTTTAGTTTTCAAAACTTCACTATGTTTTTGAAAATATATGTAAAACCTAGATAACAAAACAAAGAAACCCAGGTGGGAGTGGTTATTCATAGGTTTAATTTTCAAAAATCAAATGATTATCAAACGAGACCTAAAAAAGTAGTTTTTGTTTTTTGAAATTTGGCTAAAAATTCAAATATTTTCTTTAGAGAGGCAGAAACCATAATAAAGAAATTGTGAGGGAACAAGCACAATTTTCAAAATAAAAAACTAAAAACAAAATCGTTATCAGACGGGTCCTTAACAAAATCCTACATTTCTATGAATAATTTTTAACTCACTTGTGTCAATTCATTTTCTATAGCTATTCCCTTGAATGTCGAATTCAATCCACAAGCAGAGTTCGCATATGGTGCGGGCCATATCGACCCACTAAAGGCAATAAATCCAGGGTTGGTCTACGATGCCAATGAAAGCGACTACGTGAAATTCTTGTGTGGCCAAGGTTACTCCACCGCCATGGTCCAGCGTCTCTCCGGCGACGATAGTGTTTGTACTCCCGCCAACTCCGGCAGAGTTTGGGATCTGAACTATCCTTCCTTTGCACTTTCCACAACTCCTTCAGAATCCATCAACCAATTCTTCACAAGAACTCTCACAAACGTTGAATCGAAAGCATCTACATATAGATCCAAGGTTCTTGGTGCCCCACAAGGCCTCACAATCACAGTGGACCCTTCGGTTCTGTCATTCAATGCCATTGGACAGAAGGAATCTTTCACATTAACAATTCGTGGAACTGTCAGTCAATCCATAGTCTCTGCTTCTCTGGTGTGGAGTGATGGTTCTCACAGTGTGAGAAGCCCTATTACTGTATATGTTCTCATTAAAGCTTGACTTGGTTTGTCTTTTTATTCAAAGTTAAAACTGTGAGCCACTCTTTACATGTTGGAGAATAAAATGGTAACTTCGTTTACGGAGCAAAATGTAACTTGGTCTTTTTGTTTCTGTAAGTTTATTACAATTGTTATTGTGTGTCTCGCCGTATCTAGAGGTGGGACTTGTGCACTATCTAATATTAGTAATAATAATCTCCGGTGGTGATCTTTATTTTTATTGGAACCAGTCTGTTGGGTTAATGGCTGTAAAAAAAATGGCCAAAATACAAATAATAACCCAATTTTTTTTTATTTGACAGGATTTTGAAATAGAAAGGATATCCTTCTTCCACGTTGAAAGCCTTTCTTACACACAAGTAGAAGTCACTACCAAAGAGAGAGAACATGCTTTTGGTTGTATGAGAAAAGAAAAGGAAAAACATAGAAGAGGGAAGGTTTGGCTATGGAGATTTTATGAGATAGCTAGAAGAAAACAACATGCAGAGGTTGAAGAATAAGAACACAGTCGATTTACGTGGTTCGACAACAAATGGCCTACATCCACGAGATGTGAAGCTCGATTTCTTGATGCTGAATCTTGGAGAAGAAATTACAGATAAGTATCACTTGATCTCTCTCTCTTTTTGATCTCACTCTTTTTCTTTTTCTTTTTTTCTTTTGATTAAAACCTCCTTTTATATGTAAGGAAGATTTTGTTTACACAAATAAAATGTAAAAGTAAAAATATAAGAGAGTTACAAGTAGCCATTGGTTATACTATTTTAACAATCTCCACCTTGAAACCAATGTTGAAGACAAGATTCAGCTCCCTCCTTTTGTAATCTTCTTTGTTCAACCTTTTTCAAGTAAATCCAAAACTGATCAGCTCAAAACATTTCTGAAATTTGAGTTGAGTGACTGGCTTAGTGAGCATGTCTACAGCATTGTCTGAGGTATAGACCTTCAAAACTTCAATATTCTTCTTTTCAATTTGTTCACACACAAAATTATACTCTATGTCTATGTGTTTTGTGCGTTTGTGAAACTGAAGATTTTTAGTTAAGTGTATAGTGCTTTGGTTATCACTGTAAATTAATCTTGATTGTTTTCTGTTTGAAACCAAAGTCTTGTAGCAATTCTTTTAACCATAGTGCTTCTTTGATTGCTTCTAACAATCCTATGAATTCTGCCTCTGTAGTAGACAATGCTACCACTGATTGTAGAGTAGCTTTCCAACTTAGAAGATTATTTTCCATCAGGAAAATATAGCCAGATATAGGAATCTTCTCTTATCTAAGTCCCCTGCACAATTAGAGTCAACAAACCCATATAGTTCAGCTTTTGGTTCATTACTTTTTTTATATATAAGTCTAGCTTGTAAGGTTCCTTTTAGAAACCTAAGTATCCATTTAGTAGCCTCCCAATGTATTTTACTCGGATTTGCCAATGTATTAAGATCATGCATTTTATTGTAAGAATTGAGTTCTGTAAAATGATTGTGTGACTTGTATTACATTATAGGGAATCCTGCCTAGAGGTGGGAAAACTCGTAGACTACAGGACTTTGAAACTCAACAAGCTTCTGATGGTCAAAATGTGGTGGAAGAATAAATGGTCGGTGAATCTAGTCACCAACATGGGAATCAACAAGAGAATGTAGACGACGAAGATGATCAATTAATGGCGAAAATTGTTCAAGGAGTAGCAATGGGAATGCGAATGCTCAGAAATGACCTAGAGAAAAATTTCAGAATTGAGCGGCTAAAAGCTTTAGGCGCAACTACATTTGCTTGGATGTCAAACCTAACTGAGGCTGAAGTGTGGATGAACATGTTAGAGAAATGCTTTAATGTGATGGGATGTCCAAAAAATATAAAAGTGAGCCTTGCTACCTTCCTACTCCAAGAGGGAGTAGATGACTGGTGGAAATCATGGGGAAGTAGACGACCTGAATCAGAAGTAATTGGGTGGAATGAGTTTAAGAAGGCTTTTTATGATGAATACTATCCTCGATCCTATAGGGATGCGAAGCGAAATGAATTCTTGAAATTAGTTCAAGGATCAATGACTGTGGCAGAGTATCAAAGAAGTATGTGGAGCTTTCCAAGTACGCTACAACCATTATCGAAGATGAGATCGATAACTGTTAGAGGTTTGAAGACAGCCTGAGAGAGGAAATTCGAACCTCCACCACTTCAACTGGATGGAAAGCATTTGGTAGATTGGTGGAAGCAGCTTTGAGGGTTGAGAAAAGTGTGTCCGAAAGAAAGAGCCACAAGGAGTCCTCAAAGAATGTACATGGATTTTCAGCGAACGGTACTAATTTGTCTGGTGATAAGCAGTTGCGAAGTGGAAATAGAGGGTTTGCTCCAAGAGTGGAAAATCGAGGAAATTTTAAACCAAGACCTCGTGGATCCTTGGGTTTTAGATCTAATTTGAATGCATCCTCACAAATGTCGAATAGTTTAATCTAATCTTCTAGATCCTCAGGTGGTCAGCGCTCTTGGCAACAAGGTGATTCTGGTTATGGCCACAGTAAATTCTCGCAGTGCCAATAGTGTGGGAAATTACATCAAGGACAGTGTCTCAAAAATGCAAATACTTGTTATAATTGTGGTCAGGTGGGTCACATGAGGAGAGATTGCCCATCACTGTTTCAGAGGGCTAGTGGTTCACAAGAGTCAATCTCTCAACAAAATCAAATTGGGGCATATGCTAGCCAAAGACAATTTAATTTACAAGCAAGGTCAATCGCAACAAATAGTGAAGGTCAATCCAACACTGCGAACTCTAGTGGGACAAAGTCGAAAGGCCAAGTTGGGAGGCCTCGCAACCAAGGAAAATTATTTGCCATGACTCAACAGGAAGCCTTGGGATCATCTGATGTCGTTATGGGTACGTTATCTATTGTTGGTAAAGATGCTCATATTTTAATTAATCCAGGTGCTACACATTCTTTTATTTCTCCTATGTTTTCTGTTGTAATTAATAAGGTGTCAGAACCCTTACTTAATGACTTAGTAGTAGCTACCCCAATTGGAAAATCTTTGTTAGCTGATAGTGTTTATCGAAATTGTACTGTCTTAGTTGGTAATAAGAAGTTGAAGGTTGATTTAATCCCCTTGGATATTCATGAGTTTGATGTTATCTTGGGGATGAATTTCTTATCCACACATCATGCAATAGTGGATTGCTTCCATAATGAAGTTGTGTTTAAACGACAAGAAGAACCTGAAATTATTTTTAAAAGGAGAGAGGAAAATCATACCATCATGTGTGATATCGGCGTTGAAGGCTAGTAAACTACTTAGAAAACGTTGTTCTGCATATTTGGCTCATATAGTCGACACTGAGGTGAGTAAATCAAGGCTGGAAGATATACCTGAAGTAAGAGAATTTTCAGATGTATTTTCAGAAGATTTTCCTGGGTTACCACCGGATAGAGAGGTAAAGTTTGTGATTGATTTAATACTTGGTACAACCCCCATTTCACAGGCACCCTATAGAATGGGCCCAACAAAATTGAATGAATTGAAGTTGCAATTGCAAGAGTTAATTGATAGGGGTTTTATTAGACCCAATGCATCTCCATGGGTTCATTGACGACATATTGGTATATTCTCGAAGTAGAGAGGAGCATTTTCCACCTTTCTCTCTTAATTGTTAGAAATTTAATGGTCGTGTGTAAGAAGGAAGATACCTACACACTGGTATACAGTCATGTCTTCTTTATGCACACACTCTCTCTTGCGCCTCTCTATTGCTCTCTCTTCTTATTCTTCTTTATTAATATTTAGTATTTTTTTTTTTGAAAAGTTATATATATTCATTTTCAATCATTATAATTAATTATTTATAATCACTTAATTTATTTCTAAGAGTTGAAATTGAATTTGATTAATTCATTAAATAATGTATTAAAATAATACTTTTAGTATTAATTTCATAAAACAAGCACAAACATTCCTTATAAAATCAATTATGAAAATATTAATTCACTAATTAATAATATATTTAATCAACTAATTATAAAAATAATTAATTTATGGTAAGGATTTATTTTTAATCAATTAACTACTAATTATTATCTTTTAAAAAATTATATTCTTTTTTTGAATTAATTTTGATTGTTTTATTAATAATATATCATAATAGTATAAGATTTATAAGATCAATTTGATAAAAAAATGTCACACCTCACCTCAGGTTACCCGTACCAACCTAAGACGTGATGTACCGACAATAGATCCCAGCTAAGCTATGGAATCCATTGTCAAACTTACGAAAACTAAGCATATTTTGAAAACAATAGGTGGTTGGTATACTTTATTGAACTAAAATTCTTAAAAATTTTGATAGAGTTATTACTCCTAAAAAATGGATAAAACACACATGAGTTGAAAAAGATACACTCCCAAATAATTTATTCAAACTCCAACATTACCACCAAGTGTACCTTATCACACTCAAATTAATAATCATCGCATAATCAACAATCACATATCGGAAAAAACCAACAATGGAAAAAGCATATATGATTCAATTTACAAACCATCATAAAATTCAAGAGATGGTACAAGGTTGTCAAAATAATGCTAGCAACTCTAGTTCTAAAGACAAATAAAATATCAAATTTACATGTAAAATGAAAGGTAATATGCATGATAATGGTGGCAAATCTCAACCACAATAGGCCCATTGGATATACTCTAGTACTACTTGGTAGAAAATTTTAAGAAAAGAATGGGCTAAAAAGCCCAATTGAGTGGTGAGAGTTTGAAAGAAAATAATTTTAAGGAAACTATTAACATAAACATTTATAAATGATCGTTCATAAACATTATAAAAACTATTGCACATAAAACCTCTAAAATAATTGTAAAATTTCATTGCAATTAAGCAAATCAAATATTTTGAAAACTCAAAATCTTTAAAGTATAATCCTTGAAGCATAGTCTTTTAAAAACATAATATCCAAACATAAACTTTAAAGCACATGGTCACTAACTAGGAAAATTGGTCACTAAACTTGTACCCAAAACTAGTCATATTGGCATGGAGTAATCTTGATACGAACAACATAGCAAACTAGTCATATTATGCATAGGGAAGACCCCAAATACATAGTAGAGAAAATCTAGTCATACTGTACATTAAGTAATCTCAAGATACACAACAGAACAGCTAGTCATACTATATATATCGAGTAATCTCAATGTATATAGCAGAGCGAATCTAATCATACTATGCACCGAGTAATCTCAAGGTATATAGCAGAGTGAATCTAGTCATACTATGCACTGAGTAATCTCAAGGCACATAGCAGATCAGCTAGTCATACGCGAGCAGAGCAGCCTCCAAAGGGCAAAGCACCCTGACACATGGTCCAAAGCCTATGTGTATGCTGAAGTGGGCCCTAAAGAGCTCATATATATCATACATACACTACGAAAAGACATACATACACTACGGAAAGACACTCATGTTAGTGTATAGGAAAATTACCATGGGTACAATATCTAATGGTTTGGAAACAATTCTATATGAAATCATCGTAAGTTCTCAAACCACACTAAAATCATAAACATTTTTAAATCGAGGTCTCATAACTCAAAGTCATAACTCAATGACCAATTTTCATAACTGAATTCACCATAATCACAATTTGACCTTCATAAATTCATAAACTCATATATGAACTAAAGTCATGAGTCGAAAATCTAGTCATTTCTAAAATCCACAATGTTTGAAATGTGATAAAAAGGCTAATTCATAAAGTTTTCAAATTTTAACACTTCGCAAAACTAAAATCATAAAATTCAACATCATCCATATGTTGAGGATTCCATATCGGAAAGATGAAGAGTGATCTTACAATTTATAAGATACATGGGCTACTTCTCTCATTGCCAATTGGTTTTGAGATGGAACCCCATGTTTATCTAATATGGTATCAAAGCCCATAAAACCCAAAAGGGTATTTGGTCCAAAAATTGGGATTCGACCCAAGAATGATGAACTCAAATAGGCACCATCTTGAGGGGGCATGTTGAGGATCTCACATTGGAAAGATGAAGAGTGACCTCACAATTTATAAGACACATGAGCTACTCCTCTCATTGTCAATTGGTTTTGAAATTGAATCGTACCCCATGTTTATCTAATACCATAATCATAAATCTCTTAAAACTTCATAAAACTCTATCATAAATTCAATTGTCAACCCCAAATCACTTTTTCACAATTTAACAAAATTTTCATTTATTTCAATAATAGGACAATAAACTCCTTGAATTCTCAAATACCCAAATCATTTGTAATGAGTATAAATCATAATTGATTTCAAAATTTCACAAATTCTATCAAATACTAAAATAATTGAAATATTTATAAAATGAACCACTCACAAAATTATCAACACGAGAATTTAGAATTGCAATTAGCCATTCCAAACTTAGCTCGACCTGGAATTCTAACGTAAAGAATCTCCTAAAAAACATCTCTCTCTCTCCAACGACTTCTCTATGTACCTTAATGTACTTTTAATGATAAAATAGTCTATCATTTCCTTCAACTATTCATCTTCTTCTTCCTTAAATCCACAAAACGTTTCTTCCCTTTTACATATTACAACTTTCATTCTAGCCATTTTATATTTCTTTCTTTTCATGATAAATTTTCTTATTGATCTTTCCACACCAACAATAATAATTAAAACCACAATAATCAAAATCCCAATAAATCTTCTTGGTGAAAGGGAGTTAAAAAAAATTCACATAAAGGCTTCATTCTTTTGTTCAAGTCAACCCCAAAATAAAAAATTAATACATCCAAGGATCCATCAAATTTCTTGAGCAATAAAAAGAAACCCAAGAGATAAATCATGTATTTTTTATGCTTCTTCTTAAAAATAGGCTTACAGATTCAGATCTTTGCCTAAAAATTTCTTCAACTACTTTTGAGATTAGCTACAACCTTTCCAACGATCTTCCGACGAGTTTTCGGCCATCTCCTTTCCCTCTCCCTCTCTTTCTTTTTCTCTTTTATTTTTTCCTTTTCCCTCCTTCCTTCTCCATTTATTTCTTCTGTTCTCTCCCTTTGGGGTGTTCTCCATAAGCTTCATCTTTTTTCTTTTTTTTCTTTTTTTTTCTATAAAAAATTTAATTCATTTCTTTCCAAATGGAGTTTTCCTTTTTTTTTTTCGGAAGATCACTCCCCCTTTTCTTTTTATTTATATTTCCTTGTATTTCTCCTCTTTTGTGTGGCTTCTATTAAGCCATGCAAATTATCTTCTTCTTTCTTTTTTCTTTAAGCAAGTGTCACTTCACCACTTCCAATTTTCTAATTTCCTTTTAATTCTAATTTATTCCAAACTTTCACCAAAATATTTCAAAAACAACTTGCTCATTATTTGTGAAGCGTATTTGTCTACTTGAACATTATTTTGTTGCTGAGACATTCTTACCACTCAGAAAAAAAAAAAAACTAGCAAAATATTAACGTAACATGTTTATATTACTTCATCTATTACTTATAATTAATTAAACTATATGGTTAGTACATTAATTGAATTGTATTTATTTATTGGAATATTAATTAATTATTTAATGTATCACAATTACTTAAAATTTATATATTAATCTCACACTAAACAAATATAAATATCATTTGTTTATAAAAAAATTTTTTATAACATTCCACGTAGAACTAAACACAGTCATCTTATTCTTAGGATTTATTATTTTCAGGCATCTATTACCATGAGCATCCAATGAAATTTTAAACCAAACGGCCCCTTAAGATTTCGCCTCTAAGGTTTTGGAAATACTTTATTTTGATTCTTAAAGTTAGATTTCTATTAGTCAACCTAACAAAAAATGATGTGGCACATTTTATTATTAAATTGGCTGATGTGGCGAACTATAAAATTAAAATAATAATTAAAACAAAAGCCCCCTCTCTCTCCTCTCACTCACTCAGATGCTCCAACCCCTTCCCATACATCTTTTATTACAATTATTTAGGTTAAATTATACAAAATACCCCTGAATTTTAGGGTAAGTTGCAATTATATCTCTAGACTTTTAAAAGTTTCAATTTTACCCTTAAATTTTGAAATTTATTTCATCCTTTATTTTAATGGAAAAGATATTTTTTGGAGCAATTTCAAAGCTAAGTTCAAAGGTATTTTTTGGAACAAATTTCAAAGTTTAAAGGTAAAAATAAAAATTTTCAAAGTCTAAGGGCAAAATTCAAACATACTCTAAAGTTTAAGGGTATTTTATATAATTTACCCATTATTTTATTATCCTTTTCTATGGCAAATTATTGTTCTATTTCTATGGCTGATTTTCACCGTGTTTTTTAATATTATCTGCAACTTAACGTTGATTTGTCGTTTATTTTGATTGAAGGGTCCATTTATCATCTACTTTGATTGGAGGATTTCCATTCGAATTGAATCTTTATAGCTCAAATTTAAAATACAAATTAATGAAAGTGATGTGTCTGTTGTTAAATTATTTTTAATAATTCCAATTTTTTTTATCAATATTTTGAGATGGATTAAAGAGGCTGCACTTAGTTGAAATTAAATTGAATGCATTGAATGATTCCTTTATCACCATTTTTTATCTAAAAATTAACCGTTTGGTACCATGGAGATGATGGTATGAAGAATATACAAATGTATCATACATATTTGTTAGAGTATGTATAGGGACTATCGTTACAAGTTTTAAAAGTTGAGTTACAATATATTCTAAACTTTTAGAGTTGTTTTTATGTGTTATGGGTAAAATTGGATTAACAAGAATGGGCTGACTAAAGGGCTGCAACGAAGGGCCAAACAAGGAAAGAGGCCCAATACGAAGTCAAAACGGACTGAAACCGACAGTGGACTGGCCTAGAATGAGTGGGAGAAGAAACGGGCTTGGACTTCTGCCCAAGCCCGTGATCGGCCTGGCCGAGGCCGACCAGTTTGGCAAGGCCCACTTTTGGGCCTTGCCTCGATCCCTCATGCCACGTGTGCCCTCGGTCCAGCCCAATTCGATCTTTCCTTTCCCCATTCGAAGACGGAAACCCACGAAAAACCCTAGGAAGGAAGCTATTTAAGCTCTCCCTCAGGGGGAGAGCAAGGTAAGTTCATTCTAGCTTACAACACTCTCCTACAACTCTCAAACTCTCTCTGACTTAAGCATTGGAGCCTGTGTGGCCTACACCATACCGGTGTCCAGGTTTTTCTTGTCTTGCAGGCCGCGTTCTTCCCCCAATAATACAAATTCACCGTCGTTGTCACGTGGAAGTCAGGTGATATTTCTCCTGTCCAAAATTTGGCAACAACAGTTGGCGCCGTCTGTGGGGAACGACAATGCTTGCTGGGAAAACCTTGTGCTTAATTCAATCGTACGAGAAGATGAGTAGAACTCCAGAAAACAAACATTGGAATGAAGATGGTGACGACTCCGATCAGGATCGTCACTCGAGACGTACGAGAGAGGTTTCTCCTCCTCGGCCTCGTCCTGACACAGGCCGACCAGAAGAGGAGATTGCCGAGCTGAAGAAAAAGGTCGACAACATGGACAAATATCTTCTGAAAATCTTGGAAAAACTGGAAAACCAAGATCATCAAAAGAAAGAAAAACAGGAGGAGGAACCACCTCTCGTACGAGACCCACGAAAAGGAAAAGCGAAGGTGGTTGAGGGGATGGGAGAATCAAAATCCCATACCCAAAAGCCAACCGAGAAGCTGATCCTTGGAGGAAACAACAAGCCACATCAACCCTCGGTCAAAAGCCAGACGAGTAAGGCAGGTAAGTTGAAATCTGTTGTGCATATCGTCTCCCAGGCTGATGGCCGAGGCCGACCAGGTAAAGTTGAAGCGACGGTCGACGAGAATATTGAAGCAACATTGGACTTGAGAAGTCTGATCGAATTGAAGAGGAAGCTGCAACTCAAGGCCGAGGCCGACCAGGTACAGGCCGAGGCCGAGGAGATTAAATTGAGGTATGATGCACGAAACCAAAGTCCTCCATGGAAATCAGACATTCTGAAGATCCAAAAAGAGTTTGGAGACCTTCAAGGGAACATTATGAGAACTCGTGAAATCGAGAGGTGGGATCTCGAAGCTCTCATCGAGCAAGTCGATCCCCCCTTCACTGATGAGATCATGAGACAGAAGGTTCCTAAGAAGTTCAAAGTGTCAACCATCACCTCATACGATAGCAATACTGATCTTGTTAAACATCTGGATACCTACCGAGCGCAGATGGAACTTTATGGAGTTTCAGAGGCGATCAAATGCAGGGCATTCTCTTCTACACACACAGGACCAGCCAGAGAATGGTATAGGAAGCTAAAGAGGAAGTCCATTGGTTCCTTCAAAGAGCTGGCAAAAGCATTTGTAACGCAATTCTTGGGAGGCCGAGATCAGCGTAAGCCTCAGATGCACTTGCTCTCCATAAAGCAAGGGCCAAAAGAGACCTTACATGATTATGTCTCGCGCTTCAACAAGGAAGTGCTGCAAGTTGAAGGATTCACAGATACGACTGCCTTAATCGCCATTGTTGCAGGCCTACAAGATAAAGGCTTGCTTAGATCGATTGGCAAGAAAGAACCGACTTCCTATGTTGAGTTCATAACCAGGGCTCAAAAGTATATGAGTGCTGAGGAGCTGATACGATCGAAAGAAGCTACATTTGATAGTGAAAGAAGCAATAGATACGCAGAGCAATATAGAGCTCGGGACAACAATTTTTCCAGTTCGAAGAGAATGAGGGTCGAGGAAAGAGGCCGAGGCCGACCAGACCCTAAGGTCCTCCCCTGCCAACGGTTCGAAAGGTATACTTCCACAACTCTCCCTCCTGAGCAAATCTTGATGGAAATTCGCCACTTGAATTTGGTGAAATTGCCAGACAAGATGCGAACTCCAGCTGGAAAAAGAGACAAAGAAAAATACTGTTTCTTTCACCGAGATCATGGTCATGCTACTCATAATTGCTATCAGCTACGAGACGAAATCGAAACCCTGATCAGAGAAGGATATCTGAAAAAATACGTCAAAGATGGTCGAGGCCGACCAGAAGGAGGCCGAGGCCAGGCCGACCCGATGAAGAACCCCCACGTGAGATTAGAACCATACTTGGGGGACCTGTAGGAGGAGAATCCAGCAGGAAAAGGAAAGCCATTGCTCGAGAGGCCAGACACGACTCAGATTATCGAGGTATGTATTCGGTCCATTCTGAAACTGTGAACCAAGCCTTAGAATTCACAGAGGCTGAAGCTAGGGTCATCCATCAGCCCCATAACGATGCTCTGGTGGTTACCCTGATTATGGCCAATGTGAAGGTTCACAGAATCCTCATAGATGGAGGAAGTTCAGCTGATGTTCTCTCTCTGGCTGCCTTCAAAGCAATGAGGTTAGAGAGGGGACTACTAAAGGAGAATTTGACTCCCTTGGTTGGATTTGGGGGAGAAAGAGTTACTCCTGAAGGCAGCATTGAACTTCCAGTCACCTTTGGGGATGGACTGAATACAACTACTAAGATGATTAACTTCTTGGTAGTAGAATGCACGTCAGCTTACAATGCCATATTAGGAAGACCAACACTCAATCAACTGAAGGCAGTAGCTTCCACCTATCATCAGCTACTAAAATTTCCTACTTTGAATGGAGTGGGAATAGTAAAAGGGGAGCAGAAAACTTCAAGGGAGTGTTACTTAACAGCACTCAAAGAGGTCAAAAGATCAAGAAACGAGCAGGAAGCATACCTCGGCAAGCCCAAGGCCGAGGCCGAAGTCGAGGCCAAAAGGGAAACCGAGGCCGACCACACCCCTATGGACTATTAGGGGGCTTATTTTTTATTACTTTTTATCTGAGTTAGTATTGCATCTTTCAATTTTAGCAAATTTATGTAGAATTCAAATTTTATTAGCAATAAAATTAAATTTTCAAGCTACAAGTTGTGTCACTCAAGCACAAGTTCAACCAAGAAACTCTTACTTGAGTAGGGGGCTACTAAGGGGATAAGGGGATATGTTTCCCAATGAAACAAAAGCATCGAAGCTACATAGGAGATATGCCTCTCTGATAAACAAAAGGCAGAAGCTACTAAAGAGATATGCCTCTCTAATTGAACAAAAGGCAGAAGCTACATAGAACGAGCCAGAAAAGTAAAAAATTGGAGGAAAACGGAGGCCGAGGCCGACCTCCAAGGCCGAGGCCGAGCAATTACAAGTAAGTGATTTTTATGGTTTGTGGTTTGCATGCATGTATGAGGATCCCTTTTATCAATTTATCTTGTTTAGTAAGACTTCTATAATTCTGTTCAACGGAGTTTAACTCTTTAAAGTCAAGATTCATTAAAGAGAGACAAGGATGATGGACAGAAAAGATATTCTCATTAATAAAAGTCTTACAATGAGATAAAAAGAAAAAAGGGAAAGCACATAAGATTTAGCCCTCATTCATGTTTGCTCCTCCACTGCCATTAGAATCATCTGAATCAGGGAATGCATAGGGATCTTTCTTGAAAGAAGCATAATCTTCTTGAATGACCCCACAATCTAAGTCCTTGTGATGTTTGGAAAAGCGTTTGACAGTCTAGTTAAATTCGTAGTCAAAGATTTCATCCTGTATCATGACATATTCCTCTGTTTTCTTAAACTCTTCAGTCAGGTATTCTGCATTGGACAGATGAGCTTGGGCTTCATCCAATTGGGTTCGAACTGATTGGAGCTCAACCCTTGTGAAATCAAGTTCAATCATAACCTCAGCCAATAGACGATTGACTTGAGTCAAGTTAGCTCGAGTTTGAACCAACTCTGCCCTTGGAACGCTGGTCTGTTGGAGAGTACTCACACCCTAAGGTCGAGGAGGAGGGTTTGAAATCTCAAAAGTAGAAACACCTCCCACGTCTGATCTAGAGCCACCGACCCTCAAAGGCCCAACTCCTCCTGTGGCCTTTTTCTTCTTCTTTTGTCTTTGAGCTTCAAGCAAAGAAGTAGATCGTGGAGGCATATCTGAAAAACAGAAGCAACGAAATCATGAGTTAACGAAAACACATGAGACAGAAGTTAAAGCTGAGGAACTGAGGTCTGACAAACGTGGCCGAGGCCGACCACATAGGCCGAGGCCGATCACCTTGGCCGAGGTCGACCACCTTGGCCAAAACCAACCTCTCCCCAGCACAATGATTACAACAAGAATTTGAGGTTAAAACCAACCTTCCAGAATAAGGTATGGAGTAAAATCGATTCTAATTAAATTCTCTTGACTAACGAGGGAAAAACCAAGACAAGCTGACTCAATGAAGAAGGGATGATAAGATCGAGGAAAACTTGTACACGAAAAAACGTATCGAAGCGCAAAAAGGCCAAGCAGACGCACTAAGGAAGCCTCGGCCGACCAGACTTCCTGCCCCCGATGCTCACTTCATTGCTTATTTCCTCTACTCCTCTCACGGTATCAACTTGAAATGAAGCTACAATTGTTCCAAAAATGATTACGAAATGCGAGAAGCTACAAGGCTACATAATAACCAAGAATTCTTCCAACAGGAGGTCATGAAGCTACACGGCTACAAGATAGCCAAAATTTCCTCCCATGGGAGGTCGGGAAGTCCAGAATAGTCCCTACGGGGTTTGATGGCAATCCCACTTAAATTTGAGGACGCCCTCGAATTTATATATTCTCTCCAGGAAAACGGCACAGATCACGAATCCAGATGAGAGTCTTAGCCCCCAAGAAAGATCGAAATGTTCCTTACGGGGTTGGACGACAATTTTGGGATGATCCAAGGAGAACCTTGGAGCCTTAAATTTTCTCCAGGATGTGGACGAACACACACCCAGAGGAGAATCTTACCCACCAGGAAGAGACCGACCTACGGGGTTAGACGGCAATCCTGGGGATGATCTGGGACGCAAAATAAGCGTCACATAACCCTAAAATTCCTATAGGAAACGGAGAAAACAAGACGCAAGATAAGCGTCATGGAACTCTAAAATTCCTACTGGAAAATGGAGAAACCGACACTCTAGGAGAGAGAATATCCTAGCAAGGATGGACAGCAATAACTAGAGATAATTCGAGGTAGACCTCGAAATGTCAACAATGACTCCAAAAACTTAAAATGCTACTCCCAAGTCAGGCTCCATGCATTACTCTGCACGCTCCTAATCTTGAATCCTAACTAGGGAGTGGGAGCTAATGTTATGTGTAAAATTGGATTAACAAGAATGAGCTGACTAAAGGGCTGCAACGAAGGGCCAAACAAGGAAAGAGGCCCAACACGAAGTCAAAACGGACTGAAACCGACAGTGGACTGACCTAGAATGAGTGGGAGAAGAAACGGGCTTGAGCTACTGCCCAAGCCCATGATCGGCCCGGTCGAGGCCAACCAGTTTGGCAAGGCCCACTTTTGGGCCTTGCCTCAGTCCCTCATGCCACGTGTGCCCTCGGTCCAGCCCAATTCGATCTTTCCTTTCCCCATTCGAAGATGGAAACCCACGAAAAACCCTAGGAAGGAAGCTATTTAAGCTCTCCCTCAGGGGGAGAGCAAGATAAGTTCATTCCAACTTACAACACTCTCCTACAACTCTCAAACTCTCTTTGACTTAAGCATCGGAGCCTCTGTGGCCTACACCACACCGGTGTCCAGGTTTTTCTTGTCTTGCAGGCCGCGTTCTTCCCCCAAGAATACAAATTCACCGTCGTTGTCACGTGGAGGTCAGGTGATATTTCTCCTGTCCAAAATTTGGCAACAACATTATGCATGAGTCTATAAACTTAAAAGCATCTAATAGGTATTTAAATTTGTTATTTTGATGTTGGCTTAAACTTTCAAATTATGTCTAATTGGTCATTGAACTTTAAAAGTATCTAATAGATCTTCCAACTTTTCATTTTGTGTCTAATAAGTCTATAACCCTATTCAACAGTTTTTAAAATTCGTGGGCCTAGACAAAAAATCAAAAGCTTAGGAACTTATTAGATATTTTTTTAAAGTTCAAGGATCTATTAGTTAGATCCAACCTTAGAATGATGAAAGTGATGAAAGTAGCTTTGAAAGTGAGGAGGAAGTAGCAAACTAAGGGCAAGACTTGGGTGCTGCCTGGGCAGCACCCAAGTGCTGTGCTGCCCACATCACAGCCATCCATTTTAAAAATAAAAAAAAACCCAAAAATTAAAAATGGATGGTTGTGATGTGGGAAGTGCAGCACCCAAGTTTTTTTCGCGAAACTAATACTTCATGGCTTTTAGAGATGAAGATAACAATTGATGACGTATGCTTTGAAACTTTTACTTTTGACGAGCTTATGGATGACTAGCTATATAAGCGAGGTTTGCTAATATCGATTCTTAACGAGTTTAGATACTTTGCTTTTATGTTTGGCATAAATTTTACGAAGAATAAATAGTAAAAATTCAAGAATAACAAACAACCATCCAAATGGTTTTTTTTTTTTTTTTTTTAAAAGTAGAAAATGGAAAATAATTTTACAAATGCCCATCTCAATTTGTCAAAACTATTTTGAAGACATTTATTTTTACTTTTATTCTTTTTGAAATTAAATTAGTTTGTAAAAATCAATATATCATTGTGTAGATAGAAATAATAGCTCTTCATAAATTTGTGATTTTGAAACAAATATCTTGATTTCTTTCTCATTAACAACTCAAGATTATTTTGTACGTAAATAATTTCTAATCAATCAGTAAATGTTCACAAGCAAATAGAAACAGAGAACATTATTCATTAATATTAGGATATAGAGCGCACAACCTTAATTCACAAGCCGCCACCACCTTCACTAGTCGGCGACGGAGAAGCCAAAATGAAAAAGTGGCAGAAGCAAACAATACTTCCCCACACTTCCATTTCTTTATTCAACTTTATTCGCTGTAAATTAGGCAAACTTAACTAAACTTTAACTGCGAATGTAGACTGTTACAGGGCTTCTCACGCTGTATCGACCATCGCTCCAAACCAGAAAAGCAGAGATTCTTGACTCGCTCATCGTTCCTCGAACAGTTAGCGTGAAGGTTTTCTGATCTCCAATGCCATTGAATGATAGAACAGAAGGACTCACCGTGATCATAAGACCCTGTGCGCCAGAAATCGTAGCTTTATATGTGGATTTTCCAGATACAACATTTGTGAGGGTTCTTATGAAGTTCTGATTGATACTTTGCGAACGGGATACCGAAAGTGCAAAAGAAGGATAGTTTAGATCCCAAACTCTTCCAATGTTGCCAGAAGTACAAGCACTATTGTCGCCAGTGATACGTCGGAGCATGGTAGTGTTGTAACCTTGGCCACACAAAAATTTAACGTAGTCACTTTCATTTGCATCGTACACCAGCCCGGGATCTACTGCCTTGAGTGGGTTCACATGGCCTGAACCATATGCAAACTCTGCTTCTTGATTGATTTTTGCATTCATGGGAGAAGCTGAGAAAATCAATTGAGAGAATTAGTGAGTTCAAAGCTACTACTTTAATTTTGTGTTAATTGAACATTATCATCAATATAATATTGTCATTACCAGTTGTCATTAGTGCTGATTTTATGGCAGCAGGAGACCACGTGGGATGATAAGTTTTAACATATGTAGCGATCGCAGTGACATGTGGGCAAGACATTGAAGTCCCAGCTATTATATTATAGAGCACCCTCCTTGAATCTTGTGGCACGGTGATTGGCGCAATTGGAGGCCATGCAGCCAAAATTTCAACTCCTGGCGCAGTCAAATCTGGCTGCATTCATGCAAGTTCATGGAAACTAATGATCTTAGCAAGCCGTTCGTGTGAAAACAATTAGAAATAATACAAAGTTTTTTCGATTGAAAGCCAGCAAATTTTAACCTTGAGGATGTCGCTGGTCAAAGAATTGGGTCCTCTAGAAGAGAAGGAAATTACAGCGGGAGCCGACGCATCAAGAATTGTTGTACTCTTCAAAATGGTTGCAGTTGGAGTTCTGAAAGGATTAAACGAACTGTGTCAATATTGGAATTAAAGTTGGCATCTGAAGGCTGTTTTTATTTTGAGATTTTGAAGAGAATGTGTTTGTTGAACGTAAAAAAACGTATACTTGGTAGAAGACATGTAGCGTTTAACGTTGGTGCCGTCCGCTGCATTAAGGACGGAACTTGGCAATGGATAGGACCTTGCATAAGCACTATATCCTTGCATCAAGACACCGGCAGCATCGCCGAAGGAAGGGAATACATAAGCAGGCTTTACGGCATCACAAACAAGGATTTTCCCCCTCACCAAGTTGGGATTCACGGAGTTATTCTCACAATATCTGTTTCAATTTATGTTGAGATGTTAGTACAACCCTACAACTCCTTTCAATCAATTAGAGAATAAATTATTGGGGAGGCAGCCACAATGCAGCTCCAGTTTTGCACCGTTTGATGAAATGAGAAAAAAATTGCTAGTATTCGACTTTGTATCTAATGGTTAATTTTTTGTTTGTATTAAGTAATTATTAGGAGTCATGAAGAAACAGCCACATTATGGCGGCTTCATTAAATAATTTGAAATTAGAGAGTACAATGATAAAATTGATCCCTTAATTACCTGGAGATGGAACTATCAAAACCAACATTGGGTACACCTCCACCATAAACTAAGGGATAATTTTTCTGATCATCAACCGTGTTAATTGCAATGCCCTGCACTTATGAAGCAATATGATAATTATAGTATTTCAAGTTTCTTAAAAATAGCCCAATGCAAAAATAATATCTCATTATTAGGCCATCAAAATATGATGGGTCATGTATCACTAAAAGCCAAACACATTTAACTTTGAAATTTTTATGATTAGGCCATCAAGAAGAAAGGCACAACTTGTTAGTGTAGGCAATAATTATCAACTCTTTTAAAGCTTATTTAGGTTTTAGATTGAGATTGCTTTAGCTTTTGAAATAATCATTGGCAATTGTGCTTTTAAAAAAATAAGTTGTAATATGAATTAAAATAGTGTGTGGTAAATTTCAGTTTTGACCTGAAAAAGTAGGTTATAATATTTGGTAAGTTAATACTAAATTGATATGATTTAGCTATAATAACCAATGTAGACATATTATTTCAATTATTTTTATATTGATATTTAAAATCTAAGAAAAAATACACTTTTAGTCCATGAGGTTTGGGTTTGGTTACATTTTGGTTCCTTAGTTTTCAAACTTGACATTTTAACTCTTGAGGTTTGGAGAAAGGGTTTTTTCTAGTTCCTATCGTTAACACTTTTGGTCATCCAGTTACTTTTCTATTATGTAGGGCTGACTTGATATTTTTTATTATTATTTTTGAGTTGATGTGGTATAAATATATTAATTTTATATTTGTGAAATGGTTGATGTGGCAAAAATACATTTTTTTATTATTTCTTAATATTAAAAAATAAATTTTAAAAACTTTTATTTTTTTTCTTCTTTTTCTAGTCTATCTCTTCTTCTTTCCGCTCCCCACCTTCATATCCACCCCAAACCCGCGTTCACTGTCAATCACCGCCGTCCTTTTTTTCATTTTCTTTTCTTCTTCCTCTTTCTGATCTTCTATTTTCTCTTCTTCCTCCTCCTTCTCTTTTTCTTCCTTCTTCTTCTTTCTTTTTCTCTTTCATCTTCTTCTTTGTTCTCTCTTCCTCGCTGCCGACTGTCGTTTTGAAACGAAAGAATGCTCCTTCAAACAGGAAGTGACGGTGGTCGACAGTGAAAGTGAGTTTGTCGTGGAGATGAAGGTGGGGATGGGAGAGAAAGAAGAGAGAGAAATAATAGAAAAAAGTAATTAAAAAATGATTTTCTAAATATTTATTTTTATTTTAGTTAAAAATAAAAAAAAAAAAATTTTAATAAAGAAATGGCATGTCAACTTAAGAAAACAACTGTAAAAAAAATACAACAGGTTTCCGTTAGCTACAGTTACAAAAAAACTAGTGGCAAAGGGAAAAAAAAACATTTCCCAAACTTAAGAGGTTAAAATGTCGAGTTTGAAAACTCAGGGACTACAATGCAACCAAACTCAAATCTAAAATGTGTATTTTCCTCCATAATCTAAATGTGTTATAAGATATTTATTTAAAAATTATATGATTTAGATTTCAAATGATTTTGTTTAATCCAAAATATTTGATAAAGTATTAAAAAAAATTGTTACAAAAAATTGAATCAGATCAAGATTTAAGTAATATATATATATATATATATATATAAATGATGCTTGACGGGATAAATTTTTAATTTTCTTTTTTGCCCCTTCTTAATTTAAAGACTTCTCATTATGACATTCTTAAGATTTTCCCTTTTTTCCTCAATTTGAATAAAGGTTGTAAAATTTCTGCGCATGTAATCTCTAATTTGAATAAAGATTTTAAAATTTCTAGGATCTCCAATCTTCCAACTAACTAACATTTAATTTTTTTAATGATAATTTAAAAAATTAAAAAAAACTAAAACAATATTTTTGAATATATGTATTTTCGAGAATATATAAAATTATTATGAAAGATTTTTCTTAAAATAAACTAATATTTAAAGATTTTTAGTGCATATTTAAAAATCTAACAACAAAAACTTAAAAAAACAAATTGAAGAATTCATTTTCGAGAATATAAGAAATTATTATGATATATATATATATATATATATATATATATATACACATTAATATTTAAATATTTTTTAACGCATATTTAAAAATAAAGATTTTTTAATGAATATTTTAAAGATCATGAATTTTTGTAAATAAATTTGTAATGCATATTTAAAAATTTAAGAACAAAAACTTTAAAAAAAATTGAACACTTGTTTTTCGAGAATACAAAATTAAAATAACATTGAATTACTTTTAAAAAAATAAAGATAAGATTTTTTTGAATAAGTATATTAAAAAAATATTAGATTCTGATCTATTGTGATTAATATACATAAATTAAATGTCATACATCAGTTTATATATATAGGACATTCACAACTAAATTCTTTCATGTCTTCTAAAGTGATTCCAAAAATCACGTAGAGGAGAAATCAAATTTCTTCCCTTTTCATTTTGATGGATTATGGCTATATAAGCGTAATCTTTCTTTTCAATAAACCAGATCATTCGTATCCAATTTTTCATTTCTTAAAGTTCAAGCAATTTATTATTGAAGAGACTTTGTTATGGTGATGTTAGAGATTGACAAGTAAATGAGCTCCCCCTCCAATTGTTTTGCAAATAACAAATAAAGAGAGATAGTGATTTAATGTAATTTACTTCTTTTTATGTGTTTTTGTAATTCTTTTTTTTTTTTTTTAATTTTCTACAAATGGTAAAGAAAGAGGGTGATTTAATGTAATTTATGGCTTACATTCTTTTGTAGTTTTTATTTTTATTTTTATTGAGAGTGATTTAATGTAATTTATTGCTTTTGTATTTTTCTTTTTCTCTTTTCAAATTTGTAAATACACACCAGTTCATCTACGACTAATCCTTGGCATATTGAGGAGGGTGGGGAAGAAAACGATTGCAACTATGATTCCTTAAGGTAGAAAGAGAAGCAGATGATAGACAATGTGATGTAATTGTATTATTTTCTTCTTTTTTTTTCTTTTCTTTTTTTTTTTTTTGGATAAATTGGAGTTTACTAGGTTAGGATTTAGGAAATTCTGATTACAGTTTTGCATTTTTTTTTCTATTTATGTAATTGTATTATATTTAAATATAATTACTAATAGTTATTAAAAATATAATGTCATTGCAATTTCCAATATTATGGAAACAATTAATATTCAAATTCTAAAAGTTATTTTATTTGATGGAGATTGAATTCTCTATCTTGCAATTTTATGATATAAAAATAAACTCAATACTTCTTAATTTATTATTATTCAAGTTTGAAATAAAAACAATATTTGTTTAAATTAATTTATTAATAGATCCTCTCAATTTAGTCAACTTTTTGAAACAAAAATAAATTGACTAATAAATCTCTTTGAAACTTCTTTTATGAAGAGTTCTAAAATTGAGGACCAAGTATCTAATTAATGATTCCCTTGAATTCAAAAAGATCATTGCAAAAAAGATTTTTCCAATTACTAGATAATTAATACAATTTTTTTAAAAAAAAGAAAAAATAATAATATTTTGGTTTAAATTAAAGTTTGAAATTTATTTTAAATTAAAGTTTGAAATTAAACTTTTATAAAAAAAAAAAAAACTTTTAATAGATCTTCTCAATTTAGTAAACTTTTGTAAACAAAAATAAATTAAGTAATAGATCTCCTCGGAGCTTCTTTCATAAATTCAAAGAATTCTAAAATTGAGAATCACTATCTAATTAATGATTCCCTTGAATTCAAAAAGTTCATTGCAAAAAAGATTTTTTTTCAATTACTAGATAATACGAAATTTTAAAAAAATAATAGAAAAACAAATAATATTATTTTTGTTTAAATTAAAGTTTGAAACTAGGTGGGTAATCAAATGATGCTGATTAAAATAAAAAATAATAATAAAGTATAATTCTTCATTTTTCATATGTATTTGACTCTATATTCAACTTTTATATGTATATTGCATTTTCAACGTTATGAAACATAAAAGATATAGCAGGGAAATAGATGTGAGACAACATTTTTTTAGAAAAGCTAATTTCAAAAGAAGCGATCTACGTGATTTTGCAGGTAAGAGTAAATTAGAAAGTGATTTTATATAAATTAATAAATAATCAGTTTTACTAAACATCTTAAACCGTTAAAATTATTTTAGAATTACTTTTAACCCCACTAAAAATAATTCCTAATAGACCTTGAACCATGCTTGCTATAGCCTCAGGATCCTTCTCATTTAGAAGCAATATGTCAGTTCATTCATGTAGCACTCTACTCGGGTGTGACAAATCAACAAAAAAACAATTACTACATATATATTATAAAGAAAAAATTAGAACATGAATGAATCAGTTGATCATAATTATTTTAGTTAATATTTAAGATAATCATCAATTGTGCTAAAAAAAAAGGACAAATGTATAAAAAAAAAAGTTTTTTATCATAAAACACCAGAAGAAAAAAAAAATTGTTATAAACAATACAAAATAAACTTGTTACATAAGATCAGAAGTGGTGATGGGTTATGTTCCTTCATTAATATCTATTGTTCAATTTTCATTTTCCTATTGTACCCTAAAAAACAACAGAAAAAATTATTAGGTATAGCTTGAACTATGTGATAAGCAATTGTACATAGTTCGAAGAATGAGAAAGAAATGAAAAATATGTGTAATAATTTTTCCAAAATTAATAGTCAATGAGATTTTTTTTTTTTAGTTCAACTTATAGTAGCGGAGTTCAAACTTCTAATCTCTTAGTCGAGGATATATACTTAAATCAATGAAACTATGCTAAGTTTGCCAACGTTCAATGAGATCTAAAAATTGAGTTATTGCATGTTTCATGATCATAGCTATCATTTTTAAAATAAACACAGAAAAATTGGAGACATAAGAAAGTAATGTGACCTGATGGATATTTCTGTTGCCAAGCTGCACTCGTGTGACGAACTTTCTGTCCATGGTGCTTGCAGCGACAGAAAGAAGCCATGGAGCCAAGCTTGTGGTACTGGATCGTCTGGGACCATCATTTCCGGCAGAATTGGAGGTCAATATTCCATGTTTCATGGCATGGAAAGCTCCAATGGAAATGGAATGTAGGAAGTAAGGTTGTGCTGTCTTCCCGCCAACTGAAAGAGATAATATGTCGACCCCATCCGCAATTGCATCATCAAATGCCGCAAGAATATCGGCGTCGCCGCACATATCAGACCAACATACTTTGTAAACAGCAATGCGCGCAGTGGGAACCCCTCCTCTCGCTGTGCCGAGCCCGAGACCGTACATACTTGCCTTCTTCACCAGACTACCAGCCACCGTTGACGCAGTGTGCGTTCCATGGCCGTTTGTGTCAATCGGATTTCTTATGTCACCCGGGGGAAGGGTTTGCTTGCTGCGATATGCTCGAGCTCCGATGATTTTTCTAAGCGTTTGCATTTTCAATTAGTAATTGATGTTAAATCATCAATCGACTCAAAAACTTAAGTTGATGGATTACGATAAATTTAATTATATAATTAATTTAACAGTCACTTCACTTGTGGACTTAGAAATTTGTAGAAGGCTCAAGATAAGTGGAAATCAATATTAATTGGAGATGAAATGATATTACACGAGTTCAAATATAGAACTTTCTGCTATGATATTATGTTAAATTACCAATCAATCCAAAAATTTAAGTTCATGAATTACGATAAATTTAATTATTTCAATGCTTTAACAATTGGCATAATTTGCCGAACTTGATAAAATAAGGTTTTTATAAATGTTTACCTGTTGCACCTAAAGTTGGTGGAGGTTTGGCAAATGCCCTTCCATTTGGCCGGGGGAGGACCGTAACCTTCGTCACTGAAACTGGGATGGTCCGACCAAATTCCGGTATCGAGAACTCCGACGATTGTGTTGCTTTCCACTTGGTTTGCGCGAGGAACATTTTGTGGAAAACCCAAAAAATCCCATGATCTTGTTGTATGAAGATGGTTCTCTTCACTTGGAAAAACAGAGACCACACCCTCCTTGGCTGAAACATCTCAAATTTAGTACTTAGTTTTAGATATAACTTCGAGGCTAAATTTGAACTAAAAATTAGATGTTGAATAATTAGTACGTACTAGCAATCTTTTGAGCTTCTTCTTCAGTGAGCTTCACCGCGAATCCATTAAAACTTCTCTTATAGGTGTATATCACAGATTCCGGAGCAAAATTGCTGAAAAGGTATAAAAGTTTTTCAATTATGATTGACGGCCATGTTTTGATACTGTAATAGATAAAAGGCTAATTTAATTATATCAATACTTCTACACTCCTCTTCACTTGTGGGCTTGAAAATTTGCCCAACAAGTGGAAATTAATATTCATTCAAATAAGAAGAAAACGACATCACAAGGTTTCGAACATAGGATCTCTGGTTAAGATAGCCCATTAAATTGTAAAGCCCAAACTCATTTAAAAAGAGGCTGGACTGTTTTTGTTTTTGCTGTTACTATTCGGTTAGGGTTATCATCTAGAAACTCTCTTTTAGAGTAAAAATTATCCAGTGTAGTGTGTGTGAGTGTTTATTTGTGAGAGTTTTCTCCTAAGGCCTTTATATATGGTTGATTCATTGTTCATCAAAGATATATAAAAGCATAGGGTTTCTCTTGCATCTTCTTTTCTTCTTCATGGTTCTCTGATTTATATTAGTATTTTGAAATGGTATCAGAGCTTCACAATTTAATGGGCTATCTTAACATCTCCTACTATGATACCATGTTAAATCACCACTAAATCCAAAAGCTTAAGCTGATGGGTTACGGTAAATTTAATTTTATCAATATTTTAACATAGGTAGATGTGACTTTTAAAAAAAGAACAACAAATATGGAAAATACTGATAATCACTAAGCAAATCACTCTTTGAGCTATGTTTGTTGTTCATTTTTTAACTCATCCCCACATTTGTGATTTCATAGTGTCAACAATACTTGTTACATTTGTTATTCTTTTTTTAAAAGTTATGTTAGTCACTACTCTGTTTATATCTTAACCAACCACTTTAATTTCTATCACTAGTTTTAATGATAAAATTGTTCAATGACATATTTGAATAAATTTTAAAGGTCACAGGTAGAAGTGAAACCTCTCAAACGGTAGGGGTATAATTGAAATTCACCTCAAATTTCGTGAGCATTTCAATTAATTTAGCCTAAACAAAAACAACTAGTGCATGTTTGCATGGTGGCTGAACTTGCTTTTAATTGTGTAAAATGAATATGAACCTGCCAACAACTTCTTCCAACATTGCCCTGTGATGCAAATGAGCGGAATCAGGATCCTCTAACTTGCTCCCCATGTACACAATATAAATCTGCAAGGTTTTACAAAATAACAAAAAAATACATCTTTGAATAAAAAAAAAAATCAAAATATTTCAAAAGTAGAGTTGTTGGAACTTAAATGTTTTATACCTTTCTACCATCATCGTCAGAATCAAAGCCAGAAGCGAGTAGGCTAGACAAAAGGCTTAGTAAGACGAGATTAACGATCAGAGAAGAAGACATAGTAGGGCTTCTTGTCATCAGGGAAACCTATGATATCTTAGGATGTGATTTGAGAAAGTGAGAAGTAAGGGCATTTTATATGAACAAGCTAGCATATACTTCCAAGTGCTAAACTTTCAAAATAATATTTGATTGACAGTTATTCAATCCAACATAAAATACAAAAAGAAATATCGTGCTGAAGAATTGAATATGTTGCTCCAAAAGGAGGACAAGATATATACTGTATTTGCAATTCTATTTTGCCTAATGATCCAATTCTTTGGATCATTTATTTGTTATGTCATGTCAAGCTAGCGGCCTAAATATTGTTTTGATAGGTATGTAATGTCACCATTTAGTTGACATATGAAAGACTATAGGTAGAATTACAATAATTTAAAGTCTGTATATTCGATGAACCCACCCATCTCAAAACCAATTGGCACGGAGAGAAGTAGCTCATGTATCTTATAAAAATTATGAGGTCTTCTCATCCTTCCAATGTGGGATCCTCAACATGCCCTCTCAAGATGGTGATTTATTACTAGACATGAGTTCAATTGAGCTCGAGAGAAGACATTGATCACTTAGTAATTCTTGGCTTAAGATTAATTGCATGAAATCAATTCTTTATCTGCAAAGATGTGCTTAATTTACTGAACCATTATGTTTCTCAAAAATTTGACTCCAACCTTGTAAATAGTAGTTTAGATTATATTTGTCTTTTTGATCACTCTAAAGTTTTGTTTCTCTAGATAAAATTGGGCATAATTAACTATGGTACTTAATTAATCTAAGAACTCCAATCCCTGTGGATGACACTGGCCACTATTATTGCAAAATATTTAGAGGTCCGATTTTTATAAATTTAATCTTGATAGGGCCTTCGACAAGTCTTCTATCAATTTGGAATCCGAATTCAGCACCTAATGGCCCTGGCATTCCCTTGCATCCCCTACGATCTGGTCACGCTACCTACTTATGTCTTAAGCTGATTGTGAGAGTGAAGACTATCCCCACAAACCAACACGGGTCCATTCAACATGCTTTGTCCTCACTCACATGCTTCATAGAAAAATTCCTAGGAGGTCCAACACGGGCCCTTTCAGCATGCTTCCTAGAAAAATTCCTAAGAGGTCACCCAACATAGGATTGCTCCAAGCTAAGTACGCTTAACTTTGGAGTTCCTACGATTGGGCCACCGAAAAGGACGGTGCACCTCTCCTGACCTTGGGTGTTACATGTCTATTTTGGGTTCACCATTCTTAGGTCGAATCCTAATTTTTGGATCGAATATCCATTTGTGCTTCATGGGCTCTGATACCATATTAGATGAACTTGGAGATCCACCTCAAAACCAATTGGCAATTAGAGAAGTAGCTCATGTATCTAATAAAGATTGTGAGATTTTTTCATCTTTCTAATGTGGGATCCTCAACATGCTCTCTCAAGATGGTATGTTGAGGATCCCACATCGGAAAGATGAAGAGAAACCTCACAATTTATAAAATATATAGGTTATTCCTTTCATTGCTAATTGGTTTTGAGATGAAACCCTAAGTTCATCTAATATGGTATTAGAGCCTATAAAGTCCAAACAAGTATTTGGTAAAAAAAAAGGGTCAAATCTTTTTTTTTTTTTTGGATCAAATACCCGTTTGGGTTTCATGGGCTCTAATACCATATTAGATGAACATTGGGTTCCATCTCAAAACCAATTGGCATAAGCTTTAGGGTTGATTGGTGATTTAACATGGTATCAGACCAAGATGTCTTGTGTTAGAACCCCTGTAAAGTCGTTTCCTTTCCAATTAATATTGATTTCCACTTGTTAGGCCTCTTACAAATTTTCAAGCCCACAAGTGATGAGGAGTGTTAGAGTGTTGATATAATTAAATTTACTATAACCCATCAGCTTAAGCTTTTGGGTTGACTAGTTTGATACTACGTGCATTGCATGTATTTCATAAAGTTGAAAATGCAATGTATGTATAAAAGTTGAATGTAGGGTTTTATACATATAAAAAATGAAGAATTGACCTTTAATATTAGTTTTTTATTTTGATTAACATCATTTGATTACCCACTTATTTTCAAACTTTAATTTAAACCAAATTTTTTTTTTAATTTTGATTTTCATTATTTGATTACCCACTTAATTTCAAACTTTAATTTAAACCAAAATATTATTTTTTTTTTTCCTATTTTTTAAAATTTTCATATTATCTAGTAATTGAAAAAAAAAATTGCAATGAACTTTTTGAATTCAAGGGAATCATTATTATATAGCAGTTCTCAATTTTAGAACTCTTTGTGTCACGACCCGAATTCCTACGACTCTCTAAATGCGGAAGCACGACCTAGTTACCTCGCTCATGCCCGAAATTTCGGCAGCATGACGGCGTAACTAGGAGAAAACCAAAATTTACAACGACCTGGAAAGAGGCATAAACACTTCTATGTTTCAGGTAACAGACTCAGCATCCACCAAACTACGATAAATGATGCTGAGCTCAATCAACAGACAGAACAACCTAAGAACTTCTAACTAAATACACGGAAGCGAAAGAAATTTAAACTTTACAGACCAACAAAGAACAAAGAACAAAGAAACAAAACTAAAAGTTAAACAAGGAAAAGAATTTGGTGGAGTCTCCATAGCCTCGTCAAGCCGTCGCCTACATCATCCACCCTGAGAATGTGCACAATCTGCAAAACAAACAAAGTAGCAAGCATGAGTATAAACATACTCAGTAAGTAGCCCACTTAAGGGTCCAACTTTTAAAGAAATCATACCAAGAAGAAAATTTCCCTTACTCACACTCGTGCTTAGATTTCAAATACTTCCTTCTGTTATTCTAAAAATCCATTTAACTTTCTGCAACATTCACGACTACCCGAACCTAACTTCGTGTCATACCTGCGAGTTCTGTAGCCTAGAACCCAAACCTGTGAAGGTCTATAACCCTCACACCCATCTCAAAAGATAAATCACCCCTAGGCTAGCACACAGGTACTAGGGAACGCATTCCCTACGCTCAACATAATGGGGAATCACCCCTAAACTAGCCCACAGGCGCTAGGGAACGCATTCCCTATGCTCAACATACTGGGGAATCATCTCTCAGCTAGCACACGGCAATAGGAAACGCATCCCTATGCTCAACACAGTGGGGAATCACCCCTAAGCTAGCTCATCGGCAATAAGGAACGCATTCCTTATGCTCATCACATCACATACGTTCTAGGCTTACAAACGCGCACGAAACAACAGAATTATAGTAGGTAGTACCAATCTAACGGCCTTTGTACTTTCACAACAGTTTTGGAACCTCTCGGGTCATTCACCATACTAAAATTTATTCATCATTCCCAAACCTCATTCACAACTTGACCCGAAGTTCACAAGCACAATCACTGGGGAAAATCACAATTCCCTAATTCACATAAACAAAGAGGAAAAGCAATCCCTCAACTCTTTCCGTACATTTACAACACCTTGCGCCTCATATATATATATATATATATATATATATATATATATATAGGCGAGGCCAAAATCCTAACGGAACATTCCAAAATACTACTCACTTTCTAGGCCAGTACCATGGAGATCTATTTCTTTTCCTTTTAGGAAATCATTAGTGGCATACAACCCAGGCCCCACAACTAAATAAACAACCACAATCTTATCATGGTGATCTTTCACTATAGATCACAAACACCGATCTCAAGTAAGCACTATACGTAGCCATAGCCCATACATATGCCAGTGACATAAAGCCCTTCTATCATTTAATCCTGAATTCAATCCTCCAAACATGCTAGACCTCAAAACAACCAATACCCTTCCATTCTCATTTAAACCTGTCTGAAACTTAATAAACATGCCCAACCATCTGCTCATTCTAAACACACGAAACATGATCCACAGTCTGAAGCACTGCATACCCTTAAGGTAAACTAAATCAGTCTCTAGCCCAAACTAACCACCCCATCGCCTTGCACACCATTAACTCATCCACGAATCTGTGAAAAACCAAACTTTCGCCAACCATTCAAGTGTTTCAATCATCCTACGCTCCGTTAAACATCTCAACATCGCTTGAAGACCTTTCTCAATCGCTTATGATTATTCAAAATAATCAAATATCTAGTACTTCCATACTTTGAGTTAAATGACAACCATAGCCATTCGGATATTTCAATGCTCACTTCTATAATCAAACTCTAACAAGTTGCATACAGAACACATAGCACACGAATTGGACCCTTGGATATTATACTAGCAATCGATAGTCATAAGCGTTCTAAAATAATTTAAGGCCCTTATACCATTTTAATACGTGCTTAAACAACTTAAGCTCAAGGGCAATTCAGAATAATTCAGCAATTCACACCATGACCCACATATTCATATGAGATACACCCAACATGACCCAAACTCATTCAAATCCAACCCTTGGAAAATTCTTAAGGCTTTACACGTGCTAACTACAATATTCCAATACTTTAAGTCCCTATTTCCAACTATAGCCACATAATTAAGTTAATTACAGTTCAAACGCACCCCCATCGACCCACAAATCATTAGATGCTTCATAACAAGATTTTCAAGCATGCTTTGATAATTTACAAGTTCTCAAACATAACAACATACACAAATAGAATCTTAAAGGGACTTAAATTCAACTTGCTACTTACTCAAATAACTCCAAGGTTCAAGTCGTCCCAAACTCGAATACTTGATCTTGAATCTCCAAATAAGTTCCCAAACTTCACAAAAAGTTCCTAGCATAAAGCTAATTAAATCCCCAATTCACATTTAGCCTTAAATGTGTTAAAGCACACCATAACCACATGAAACTTACCCCAAACAGTGACCAAAAGGTGCTGGACAGCAGCTTAAACGATCCAAATTGGCCTAATTCGACCTTCAATCACATTGGGTATTCTAGATTAAAATCCAAAACATTATGGGTTAGTTTCAATTTACTAAATTAGCCCTTCAATTCTATCTTACAACCCAAAAATTACTTCGAATCGTCATTAAAACACTTACCCACTCCAACCGAACCTATACACGGCTTGATCGAACACCAAGCTTGCTGGAAAAAAAATACCACCCCTGCTGCTGTATGTACAGAAAACATAGAGAGAGAGGGAGCTGGCGGCTCGAGCTACAGCAGTGATGCACACAGATGAGTTGGACGCGAGAAATACCAGCTGTGGCGGAGCTGAGCGTGCGGTGGAACGAGCGGCTGGAGCTTCGTTCTGCGACTGGGCGTGCGGCGGCGGTTCGTGGCTGGTGCTAACGGTGAGCTGCGATGGAACCGGAGGTGCAGTCTTCTGCTTGCGGCAGGAGAGAGAGAGAGAGAGAGAGAGAGTTCGGTGAGGGAGAGACCTTCGTGAGATAGAAATTGAGTGTGAGGGAGAGAGTATCGGGAGGAAGAAGAAGAGAATGAAGAAGAAGAGAAAAAAAATAGTGGATAAGGATGGGCTTTCTTCTCTTTTATTTATTTTATTTTTTTTAAAACAACTTTCCAATTTCCAAAAATGCCCCTTGACCAATCATTGCTTTCCAAATTTGCCCTTTTTAAACCATTAAATTTCAAATTAACCCCAAAATCAATATACTTATTTAAGAAATTAATCCAACTTGATTTCCAAAATTTCAAAATTAATGCTTCTAAATAAACCGGTCGTTACACTTTGAATCTATGAAAGAAGTTTCGATGAGATATATTGGTTAATTTATTTTGTTTACAAAAGTTCACTAAATCGAGAAGAATTTATTTTTGTCTACAAAAGTTTAATTTCAAACTTTAATTTAAACCAAAATATTATTTTTCTATTTAATTTGCATCATTTGATTACCCACTTAAAAAAATTCATATTAATTATCTAATAATTGAAAAAATATTTTGTGCAATGATCTTTCTGAATTCAAAGGAATCATTAATTAGATACGTGGTTCTCAATTTTAGAACTCTTTAAATCTATGACAGAAGTTTCGAGAAGATCTATTGGTCAATTTATTTTTGTTTACAAAAGTTCAATGAATCGAGAATATTTATTAATAAATTAATTTAAACAAAAAAATATTATTTTTATTCAAACTTTAATAATAATAAATTAAGAAGTATTGAGTGTATTTTTATCATAAAATTGCAAGATAGAGAAGACAATATTCCATCAAATAAAATAAATTTTAGACTCTGAATATTAATTGTTACTATAATATTGGAAATTGCAATGATTATTGTATTTTTAATAACTATTAGTAATTATATTTAAATATAATGCATTACATAAATAGGAAAAATGGTAAAACTGTGATCAAACCTTCCTAAATTCTAACTTACTAAACTCCAATTTATCCAAAACAAAAAAAGAAAAAGGAAACAAAAATAAATAAAAATAAAAAAGAAAATAATACAATTGGATCACATTGTCTGCTGCTTTCTACTTCAACTTCTGCCTTAAGGAACCAGGGTTACAATTTTTTTTTTCTTCTCTACCCTCTTCAATATGCCAATGATCAATAAATGAATTGGTGTGTCTTTACAAATTTGAAAAGATAAAAAGAAAACTACAAAAGAAGTAAATTACATTAAATCACTCTCCTTGCCAGTTGCCAAAAAAACTACGTAAGCCGTAATTACATTAAATCACTCTCTTTCTCTACCATTTGCAACAACAAAAAAACTACAAAACACATAAAAAGAAGTAAATTACATTAAATCACTCCCTCTCTTTATCTGTCATTTGTAAAAACAATTGGAAGGGGAGCCCATTCACTTGTCGACCTCTAACATTCACCATAACGAAGTCTCTTCAATAATAAATTGGTTGAACCTTGAGAATTGGAAAATTGAATACGAATGATCTAGTTTACTGAAAAGAAAGATTAGGCTTATATAGCCATGACCATCAAATGAAAAAGGATAAAAATTTCTCCCATACGGTTTTTAGAATCACTTTGGAAGACATGGAAGAATTCAATTGTGAGATGCACTATATATAGACTAATGATGTTTGACATTTAGTTTATGTATATTAATCACGATAGATCAAAATCAAATATTTTATTAATATATTTATTCAAAAAAATATCATGTTTATTTTAAAAAAGAAGTATTTCAATATTATTTTAATTTGATATTCTCGAAAAACAATTGTTCACAAAAAAATTTAAGTTTTTGTTCTTAACTTTCTTTCATAAAAATTTCATATTCTCTAAAACACATAGGTTCAAAAATATTACTTTAGTTGTTGTTATTAACTTTTTCAATACTCATTTAAAAAATTTAAAAATTAGTTTATTTTTTTAAAAAAATATTTTTAAATATGTGGTACATATTGTTTAATATATAATAAATAAATAAATATTGTTGTATCATTTATTATTCAAATTATTCAAGTATGCATTAGTTAGTTGGAAGATTGGAGATCGTAAAGATTTTAGAGTCCTTATTCAAATTAGAGATCACATGCGTAGAGATTTTAGAACTTTCATTCAAATTGAGGGCAAAAAGAAAAATCTTTAAATTAAGAAGGGCAAAATGGAAAGTTTTTAAATTAAGAAGGGGCAAAAGGGAAAATCAAAAGTTTCTTCCCTCAAGGACTATTTAGATAGTATAGATTGGTGATTTAACACTGTAAACGTAGTTGAAATTTTTTAAGTTTGGATTAAATAAGCATAATTGTCAAAATTTAAGGACTAAATTTATAATTTAACCAAAATTTAAAATATGACTAGGGATTAAATTAGAAATTGTGTTTTAAAATCTAGGTTAAATTAAAAATTTGGTCCCTATACTTTGGAGAAAGTTAATTAGAATTTAGTTTGATCCCTATGTTTTTAAAAGTTAAAATTTCATCCCTATAATTTGATAAAACCTCATAAATAGTCTCTACCGTTAAAAGCCACTAATGGATTGAGTACGTGTCGTTAGCTATCCTGCCACGTACTCAATCCGTTAGCGGCTTCTAACGATAGAGACTATTTATAAGGTTTTTATCAAACTATAGGACAACCATCATAGGTTAGTCTAGTGGTCAAAAAGGCCTTAGAAAATTAAGAGGTAATGGATTCAATCCATGATGGCCACCTTTCTTATAGTCGCCCTCTTGTATGTTACTCACATATCTTGAATGAAGTATCCTTTTTTCCAAAAAAAAAAAAAAAATCCATGATGGCCACCTACCTAGGATTTAATATCCTATGTGATATTTATACACTAATTTTGACTTCATATGCTAACTGATTTTCTTAAAAACAAAGATGACAACAATCATTTCAAAAGCTACAACAATCTCAAACTAAGCCATAGTAGGGTCAGGCGATTGTCCGGTGGCCCGGATACTCATCGATATAAAAAAAAACATAAAGATGAATCTCTAACTTTTAAAATTATAGGGACCAAATTTGTAATTTAACTTAAAATCTACAAAATCTAACCATTTTCGTCTAGAAGTTTTTGGTAAAAATAATATTTAGTGTGAAATCATTTTAATCCAAGGATAACAAATAAATGAATTCACTTGAAATTTTGTAAATCGATCACTTCAAATTGAGGGTAAAACAAACAGACCATAATGAAATTGTGAGCTTTTATTTTTTTTAGTACGATGAAATTGTGAGCTTTTAATCTTATTGGTTGGACCAATTTCTTCTTTCATCACAATCATTGTATTGTCCTTTTAGTTTGGATTTTAATTTTTGGACATTAAAATACAAGAATGAGCTTAACGAAGCCGATACCTTTGACGTTGACAAGGAAGATAAGAAGGAATGTTGGCTATGTTTTCACACTATTTTCACTGCAATCCATTGTTCTTAGTTGATTGTCGCGTGTCTTTTCAATGGCAATTTATTGTTCTGTAGTTGATTTTCACAGTGTTGCGTAATATTATCTACAACTTATCCTTGATTTGTCGTTTATTTTGATTGAAGGTCTCATTTATTATCTATTTTGATCGAATGATTTCTATTCAAATGAAATTTTTATTGTTAAAATTTCAAATACAAAATCATTTTAAAAAATGACATGATTTGGCTTTTGTTAATCTATTTTAAATAATTCTAAAAAGAAAGTTATTTTTATCAATATTTTGAGATGGATGAAATAGGCTGCACTTAGTTGAAATTAAATTGAATGCATTGTGAATGATTCCTTATCACCAATTTTGATATGAAAATTAACCGTTTGTGACCATGGAGATGATGGTATGAATACACGAACGTATTGTGCATATTTGTTAAACTTCTTTTTGTAAACATGTGAAAAGAAAGACAATTAACTCATAAGAGACAATCATATATGACTCTACGAGTCAAGATTTAATATAGTAGTAAGTGAAATACAAATGTCGTCCTCTAAATTGAATTTCTAGTTCACTTGAGTACCATAGGTACAATCACTCGGTTTTATTTAGAGAATCAAATCAATCAATATAAATAACCAAACAAAAACTAATGAGAGAAAATCTATGGGAGAAAGGTATTAAAGAATTGATTTCACCAACTAAATTTATGAATTAATTAATCGATTACTAAAGACCGAATGAACTACCTACTGGATATGTCATCCTAGTAAACGTAGTCGCCCCTAGAGCTTTCAACCGCTCAATTTAGAAAAAAAATTTGTAGGTAATTATTTCTAAGCATCTGCATTCCTACTTTCACTCCTACTTGAGCAATTCTTGCCATCAATTGCTCATCTTTGTCATTACATTCCCTTGTTGATTCCTCAGTCGATGACTAGATTCACCAACTATTTCTTCTTCTATCATATTCTGCCCATCAGGAGTCTGGTGAGTTTCAAGGTCTTGAAGCCTACGTGTTTTGCCACCTTAAGGCATGTTTTCCTACAATGTAATGCATGTCACACAATTTCTATGTTAGAATGCAATTACTTTAAACTAATGCATAATCTTAATGCTTTAATACCAAAATAGACATGCCCTACCCCATATTTCCCTAACCAACCTAGGACATGACGTGTCGACAATGAATTCCAACTGGCTAAAGGAGCCAATTGTCAACATACATGAACTAATTAACAAATTAATTTTTGAAAATCACAAGGTGGCTTAGCAAAAACTTTATTCAACAAAAGACATAAAAATTTCCGTAGAGTTTTTCCTACAAATTGGATAAAAATGCACCTAAGAATTGAAAAACATACACTGCAAACAAAATATTCAAACTCCAACACTACCACCATGTGTGCTTTATTGCACACTAATTAGCAATTAGTTCAGAAATCTAAAACCAAAACATAGTAAAAACCACTCACTCATGGAAAAGCATATATATGTTTTAATTTACAAACCAACATAAAACTCAAAATGGTACATCATCAAAATCAAGCTAGCCGCTCTAAGTACAAAATATTCATTTGCAATTAATGCACATATATACAAAATGGTATAGAACCTATCGGTATTGGTGGCAGATGTAACGCCCAGTTTATTCAAGAGCGTTAATTTCGAAATTTTGGAGTTTAATTTGAAAATTCTCAATTTAAGTTTTGGTTGGTTAATTTTGGAATTTAAAATGATGGAAGAGGCAATTATGGAATAGAAAAGGTTTCTTAAGGGCATTGTTGGAAGTAATTAAAAGTTAATTAATTAATATATTTTTTTTATGTTCTTCTTATCTCCTTTCTTTCTTCCTCTCTCTTCCCGATATCCCCAATTTTTTTTCTTTTTTTCTTCTTCTTCCTCTCTTCATCATCGAAAGTCTCTCTCTCTCTCTCTCTCTCTCTCTCTCTCTCTCTCTCTCATGCGAACGCCGGCCGCCGTGCTCTCTCCCTCTCGTCGATCTCTCTCTCTCTCTCACCGCCGATCACCCATCCATTTTACCCTTCTTCTTCCTTCTTTTCCGGCCCACCGAGCCAGCCAACATCGATCCTCGCCGGAGAAGCTCTGAACCGAACACCCATCGCCGTTCGACTCAGACCCACGCCCAAATCACTCGAGCTCCCGCCGCCTTCTCCTTCTTCTTCTTCTGTGTGCTGTCGCTGCTCGCGAACTCTCGGGCCTCACCGGAACTCCAGCCATCAGCCGGTCGAAGAGCTCGCTGGACGTTCCCTCACCAGAGCTCCAACCTTCCCCGGACAGCACACGAGCCACGCAGCCGTCTGCTCCTTCTTCGACTTCTTTCACCGGAGTTCAAGCCTCGTCGAAAATCGCCGGAAAATGACCCGACATGATCGGATCTGTCCAAATTCGAAGCCAACGCGTCGGGTTCTTGCCTCCACGCTCTCTCACGCGCCGATCGGAGCCTTCACGGGCCGCCGTCTCCGATTCAAATTTTCGAGCCTGAACAGTCCCGGTTACGATCGTGTTACGATTTGGGTAATTTCGTTACTCAATTGAATTTAATTAAGAACTTTAATTGGATCGATCGTTAACCAATGGACTTAATTTCAGGATATTGATTTGAGAATCAAACTATGGAATTGGAGACAAATATATAAATTTCCAGCAAGGTTAAAGGTTCGGCATGGTCACTTTTATTTGGGTGAGATATTGTGCTAAATTAAAATCGGTCTAAGGAAATAAAAAGCACTAAATGGAGCTCAATTATGAAATTTCAAGAATCTTGGACCAAGTTTTATAATCCTTATTTTTATTGAATTATTGAAGGTTAAGCAGGAAGACCAGAGTTTGGAGGAGATTCTCACTGCTAGAATAATATTAATTATTCTATTCGAGGTAAGTAGTTATTTGGACTTTAAGCCCCTTAAGTTCTTAAATGTTTTGTATTTATGTTGATTAATGTGTGAATTGTGGAAATATGCTTGGAAACCGTATTTAGGAAGCATGTAATGGTTAATGGATACGTTCAAAAGTAGTTATGAGCTCAATTGGCATAAGTTGTGGTTATAATGAAAATTGGGGCTCAGAGTTATGATTTTATCTTGTTGACATATGGAATACCTTAAGAACTGCCCAAAGTTATATTTGGGAGAGTTTGAACACGTTAGTGGTTAATTGTGAACATTGATGCTTACCTAAATTTGAGTATGTGAAAGATGTCGTGGTTGGTTAAATTAATATGAGAATTATCGTGTTGGGCTTAAGGTTGCTTGAAATTGTTGTGATTCTCGTTACGGGATTCAAAGTTACAAATAAATGGATGAAAATGTGCCTGAGGTTATGAATGAATGTGATTATAGTATTTCCTTATAAGCATTTGTATGGGTAGTTGTGTTAAACTAAACAGTTGTAATCGTTTGGACTTCTGAGATGTTTGGTTAGCTGTGGAGTGCAGAAAACTTGAATTTTAGATTGATTGGTTGATTGGGTTCAATGCTTTTGGGTTCAGGATGGGTTAGAGGCTGAAGTAGAACACCCTAAAGTTATGCAATACTCATGGTCGAGGACCGTATTTTATGTGTTCAGAATGGTCTTATGTTTGGGCTGATATAACGAGTTTTGGATGGGTCCGAATGTGAGTAGAGAGTTTCTGGTCGTCCTGATTTCTAGAGGGTTAAGGAACTGAATTCTGGATTAAAAGGGATGGAGGGCTATGTGCCGCTAGCACAGGTATATACTTGTGAACTACGGGCCAGGTTGTGAATGTGATCTGGATATGACAAATGATTTTGGTATGGTAGATTACCCTCGAGATTCCAGAAGTAGTGCGAACATGCAAAGAGCTTGATAAAATAAGAGCCACCTGACCTTATGTCTCTCCTGGGCGAGTCTGTAACTCTAGGTTGACTAGGTGTGATGAGAGTGAGGGATTGTGTTCCTTCACTGTGGTGCTAGCTTAGGGGTGATTCCCCAATTATGTTGAGTGTAAGGATTGTGATCCTTATGGCCTGTGTGCTAGCTTATGTGTGATTCCCCACTGTGTTGAGCGTAAGGATTGCGATCCTTATGGCCTGTGGTGCTAGCTTAGGGGTGATTCCCCAAGTATGTTGAGCATAAGGGATGCGTCCCTTATTGCCTGTATGCTAGCATAGAGGGGTGATGTTCTATTGTATGTAGGCGTGAGAGTTATTTGGTTTCACGGCCTTAATCAACCTAAGTTACATGGCTCGTTGGTAGTGCTCGAGACAATGCCTTACCGGGATGGACTCAGGTAGAGTGTGCGAGCGATAGTTGGATGGTTGATGAGTTGAGATTAAGAAACAGATGTACGTGCCAGGACAACTTTTGTGTTGATGATGCTAGCAAAGGGGCGTTATCCCCAGAGTAATGAGTTAGGGGGCGATTCCCCTAGAGTGTTGATGAGGCTGGCATAGGGGCGTTATCCCCAGAGATTTGTGACGAGCATAAGGGTTGCAATCCTTATTCCGTGGGTGCTAGCATAGGGGCGAGGACCCCAGAGATTTATGTTGAGCGTATGGAATGCGTTCCCTAGCGCCTGTGAGCTAGCTTAGGGGTGATTCCCCACTGTGTTGAGCATAGGGATGCGTTTCCTATTGTCGTGTGCTAGCTGAGAGATGATTCCTCAGTATGTTGAGCGTAGGGATGCATTCCCTAGCGCCTGTGTGCTAGCCTAGGGATGATTTATCTGTTGAGATGAGTGGAGGGTTATAGACCTTCACAGGGTTGGGTTCTATGTTACAGGACTCACAGGTATGACACGAAGTTAGGTTTGGTTAGTAGTGAATGTTGTGGAAGGTTAAATGGTTTCTTTAAACATTGGACCCCTAAGTGGGCTACTTACTGAGTATATTTATACTCATCCTTGCTACTTTGTTTGTTTTGCAGATTGTGCACATGTTCGGGGTGGATGACGCAGGCGACGACTTGACGAGACTATGGAGACTCCATCCAATTCCCTTTCCTTGTTTTTCATTCTTAGTTTTGTTTCCTTGTTCCTTGATGTATGTTTGGTCTGTAAAACCTAAATACTCTTTAGTTATCGTGTATTTGGTTAGGGTTTCTTAAAATCCTGTGTTTGATGTGAAGCTCAGCATATTTGTCGTAGTTTGTTGGATGTTGAGCGTTTTATCCGAGTTATTGAAGTGTTTTCATTCTTATCAGGTTGTTGTAAATTTTGGTTTTCTCCTAGTTACGTCGTCATGCTGCCAGAATTTTCGGGCATGAGCGAGGTAACTAGGTCGTGCTTCCGATCTAGAGTGTCTTAGTAGGTTCGGGTCTTTACAGCAGATATCAACTTCGATTTGATTAGACTCGTTGAAAACTCAAATGCTACTTGATAAAAAAAAACTAAGGAAAAAAGGGGTGAGCTAATAAGCTCACTAAGTGGTAATTTAGTAAAGAGAAGTTAGAAATACATTTAATATGAAAAAATAAGCATGGAGTTTTAAAAACAACAAATGCATTTGCAAATTAGAAATCCATGATTTTCAAGAGACATTATTTAATGTAAGTAACAAATTTGATACATAACCAATGAGATGGTAAAACTTAGTGGTGTTAAAAACCCAATGACCTGAAGAAAAAAAATGATCAATCCAATGCAATTCGTACGGTTTGGATTGGGTTATTCAACTTGTTTGGGTTGAGTTGGGTTCAAACAAATAGAAATTTTATGAATTGAGTTGGTTCATGGGTTCTCCTAAAATTACATTAGGAACCGAACCAACCCGAAATTGTCATTAATTTAAAAAAGTATTTTTTTTACTTATGATACAATTATATAAGTATATATTTATTTAATTTTTAGTTAATTTCATACTGTTTTTTAGATTATTTTTTCATCAATAATTTTTAAAAATAAGTTTTTAAGTTTGTGAAACGTAAACGTTCATAATATAAATTGAAATTGAGTTGCTAATCTTAATTCAATACATAAAAATAAATAAATAGATGTTTTACAAGTCAACACTTTACTTTTTCTTAAAATAAAACACTGAATAAATAATCCGAGCAATCCAACCCAATTCAACCCAAATATTTCATAGTTGGGTTGGGTTCATTAATAATTAATAAGGGTTGTTTGGGTTGAAAAAATTTGCAACCCAAACAATTGGGTTGGGTCTAAAAAGTACCTCAACTGACCCAACCCACCCACGAACACCCCTAGTAAAACTCAACACTAAACTTGTACCCAAAATTAGGTATACCGATGTCGAGAAATCTCAATACATACAATATAGAGCAAACTAGTCATACAATAATTAACGGAGGTTCTCGACGTGTACAATAAAGAAAATCTAATCGTAGTATACACCGAGTAATCTCAAGGTACATAGCAAAGCAACTAGTTATATGTAAAGAGTTTCAGACAATTGTTGCAAAAGAACCAATACTTATCTGTATTCATGTCGTAAAGATATTGATGCATAGATTTACGCAATTCACTGACAGAGTGTTAGCTATGTCCATGGGCAGAGAGAGAAACAATTTTATTATCTCGAGGAGCAACAGAGTACAAAATACAAAGATACTTGCATATAAGAGTTAGAGGGTCCCCTCTTAACCCTAAACAGAATATGCCCCAAAAAAGCCCAAAAAACGAAAACCAAACTATAATCTTCAGATAACATATTCAAGACATTTCTACAGGTGCTGTGACTTTGAGCTGAGGTTTGAGTTGTCTATGAGCTGAGGTAGAGATTGAGTGAGTTGTGTTTTATCAATATGCAATGCATAGTAGCCCTTAATGGGCAAAATACTCCGACACACACGACCCAAAACCTATATGTGTGCCAGAGTGGGTCCCAAAGACCTCATACTATAACATACATATACACTATATAGAAACACTTTCACGTATGTGCATCAGAAAATCACCATGAGTACACAAACTAGTGGTTTGAAAACAATTTCGATCTAACACACATAATTCTCAAATCACAATAGAATCATAATTCGTCTAGAAACAATATTTAATAAACTCTAAATCATAATTTGAGGATCAATTGTTATAATCAATTTCCCAAACAATTACACTTTGGGCATGTTTGAGAGTGATTTTGAATGGTCAAAATTACTTTTGTCATGTTCAAAATTATTTCGAAACACATCTTTTGTCATTCAAAATAAATTTAATGTTTGATTTTACACTTTTAAACACAATTTTCATTACATAGAAATTGATTTTGAATAATTAAAAGCATGTTTTGAAGTGATTTTGAATACAACAAAAGTGATTTTAACCATTTCAAAATCATTCCCAAACATTCCCTTTGGCTTACAAATTTGAGCAATTTATATATCAATTAAAATCACTATTTAATAATCAACAACTACTAAAATCCACAACGTTTAAAATGTTTTAAACAACTAGAACTTTGTTAAAAGGGTTAAATCAGGAAATTTCTAAATTTCAATACTTTGTGAAATTTGATGGTATTAAATCATAAAATTAATTGAACAGCTCAATTACTTTTTCACAATTTGAAAATTTTAAGTAATTTGCAAAACAACCAGTCACAACAATATTGGCAAGAGAGAAATTTAGGTTGTAGGTCGTTCTGATTTCTACTTGATCTGAAATAATAATTCACCCCAAGTATTAATAACTCTTTAATCCCCAATTAAAACACAACATCATTTAATCACACAATCTTAATTTTCCCTTGAGTCATGGGTTAACCATACTTTTCATGACTTTAAGCTTAAAATTACCTAGTGGCTAGGACCATTATTTTTCTAAAAGAAACAAAAAAAAAATCCATTCCTCTCGTTCCTTCTTCTTCTTCTCCATGGAAACCTCATTGTTTTTCTTTCTATTAAAGAATTTGCAACTTCTCCCCCACAGATAACCCCTTCAATTCTTCCTTTGTTACAAACCATGGATTTCCACCAATTTTTTCTCTTTTTCAACTCAATCGTTTCCGTCACCTTTGTTTTCAAGCCTAATCCATGGGAGTTCCCAAACTACAAGAAGAAAAAATGACAAAATATAACCACTACTTAGCTTCTTACTATGACAAAACTTTAACCAAAATCTAGAAAACTTACTCAAGGTTTCAATGAATTTTTTGTACGGATGACCTAAATTTTCAAGCCAAAATGAAATACGACCGAATTTTTGAAAGTAAGGATGCATAACCATTTGCTTATGTCACAATGAGATCGAGAGAATGAGAAAACCCGACGAGAGCGAGAAGACAAGAAAAATAGCACTACCTCCACGCGATTTTTCGGCATTTTTTTACCAAATTGATTCCAGATTTAATACCCACACATTCCGGCGTCCTCCCTCCCTCCTTCTGATGCGATTTCTGGTGCCGTTCAACACGAATAGAACTTGAAAGTGTTTCGTCCCTCTTGCTCTCATCAGGTTTTCTCTTCCTCTTGCTCTCGTTGTGACATAAGCAAAAAGTTACCCATTCTTACTCTTAGAAAGTCAGTCATATTTCATTTGGTCTTGAAAATTTAAGCGATCCATACAAAAAATCTGGTTTCAATCCAAGCACTGTGAGCTCTTTCATTGATTTCCATCTTTGAAAATAGCCAAAGAAAAACTCTCTTTCCCTTTTATCCTTTCTTCTTTTCTCTTTTTTCTTCACCTTTTGTTCTTTATCCATCTCTCCCTTTCTATTTCCTTTCTTGTTTTCTTTTCCTTTTTCCTTTTTTCATTCTTTTTGTTTGTTTCTACGGTGGCTTCTCCCTTAAGCCACCTTTGTCCATTTCCTTTTTTTTAAGCTTACGTTTTTTAATTAGATTTTGCATTTTTTTTAGACAACTGGCAAGCACTCTTTTCTCTCACTCTCTGTCTCTTTTTTCTTTTTCAGAATTTCCAAAATAAAACAAACTCTTATTCTTCTTTTTTTTTTTTTTTCAGCTTTCCACCATTCCTAAGCTTTCCAACGTAAAGAATAAAGGGTAAATTACTTTTTTGGTCCCTCATATTTTTCCATTTTGAGATTGTGTCTATTAAGTCTTTAGGTTTCAAAATTAAACAATCAAATCTCTTAATTTTATGAAATATGTCTATTGAGTCCCTCCACTGTTAAATTTTTAACGGAGTACTGACGTGACAATTTTAAAATTAAAATAATCATTTTTCAAATAAAATAATAACTATTAAAATAAAATACTAAAAAAACACTCTCTCTCCCCTTCCCTCAGCTCCTGGCACCGACGTCCTATCCGACGACTTTTTTTCTTCCATTTTCTCTTCTTGTTCTTTCTCATCCTTCTCGTCCTTCATATTCTTTTTCTTCTTGTTCTTTCTTCTTTTCGTTGTTGGCAAGCTCGAAGGAGAACCCTCCTTCTCCAACGAGCCTCTAAAAAGAAGGAGGATTTTTCTACTTCCTCTCTTTCTTTTTTTACTCGTTCTCTAACAATGAGATTAGAATCATAGTCATTTTGTTGTTCCCTTTTCTTCTTTTTTTTGTGGCTTTTTTTCTCCATTTTTTGATATGTTTGAGAATTTGGGTGTTTAAGGGATTAAGGAGGATGAGGGTAAGTTTTGAGGTCTGAAAATCGTTTTTCTTCAACTAGAATTTTGAGATTGTAGATAAAAAATGGCACCCTTGTTTGATTGATGGGAAAGACACAAAGGAACCCTATTGTTGTGAAGATGGAGAATCCAAATTGATTGATATGGTAGGAGCTAGAGGGTTCATCAGAGGATGATTTTCTCATCATTGGCGAGTCGCCAACATATCATACTAGAGAGAAAGGTCGAGGCAAAAAGGTTAAGAAACTCAAGTGGAGGGAAGAAAGAAGAAGAAGAAGAAGGAAGAGGAAAAGGAGGAAGAAGGAAAAGGAAGTGGAAGAAAAAACGAAAAAAAAGCCGGCAGGAGAGGGACGCCAAAGCTAGAGCTAGGGGAAGAGGAGAGAGGGTGTTTATTATTATTATTATTTTATTTTATTTTAAAATTGTCATGTCAACACTTCGTTAAAAAATTAGGGGCCATTTGCAAGGATGGCAAAAATAAATGGCCCAATTGTAGGCATGTCATTTCTTTTTTCAATTTTCAAATTTAGCAAAAAAAATTGGCCCAGCCCAAACAAAACCTGCCAAAAGTGAAAAAAAAACCTTTGGCTTATTCTCAAGTATATCAGTAATATATTGTTGTTATACTAATGATGTACCTAAAATGAAGTATATCAGTGATATACTACTGATATACTTTATTTAGGTATATCAATGAAATAACATTCCTAAAATGAAGTCTACCAACAGTATATCAGAAGTACCTAATATGAAGTATATCAGAGTATATCAATAATTCATTTTCAATATATCATATATACCTAAAATGAAGTATATCAGTGATATACTACTTATATATTTTATTTAGGTACATCAATGAAATGACATTCCTAATATGACGTATATCAAGAGTATATCAGTAATTCATATTCAGTATATCAGATATACCTAATATGAAGTATATCAAAAGTATATCAGTAATTCATTTTCAGTATATCAGATATACCTAAAATGAAATATATTAGTGATATACTACTATGAAGTATATAAACAGTATTACTGATATACTCTATTTAGGTATATCAATGAAATGACATTCTTAATATAAAGTATATCAAGAGTATAGAGTAATTCATATTCTATATATCAAATATACCTAAAATTATATATATCAATGATATACTACTGATATACTTTATTTAGATATATCAATTTTATAATTTATATTTAGTATATCAGGTATAACTAAAATGAAGTATATCAGTGATATACTACTGATATAGTTTATTTAGATATATCAATTTAATAATTCATATTGATTAGTATATCATATATACATAGAAGGAAGTATATCAGTGATATACTACCGATATTGTTTATTTAGGTAGATCAATGAAATGATATTTCTAATTGTATATCAACAATAATATATCAACAATTCATATTCAGTATATCATATATACCTAGAATGAAGTATATCAGTAATATACTACTGATATAGTTTATTTTAGATATATCTTTTTACTGATATACATAGCATTGATGTACCTAATAAGCAAGGTATAAACTAATACATAGCATAATAAAAAAAACATTGTGAAACAAAAAACATAAAGTATATTAGATATACTACTGATATACTGAATTTAAAATATATCAGATATACTATTGATATACTTGCTAATACATCAACGGGGTAAAATTGGAATAATGAAAAAATGAAAATTGGATTTACATTTTTTTGCTATATTTGCAAATCTCAAAAACCATTTCTAGATTTGCAGATATATTAATATTTTTTGCTACCCATTACAATTCCCCAAAAATTAAAGGTGGAGGGACTCAATAGATCTATTTCATAAAATTTGGAGACTTGATTGTTCGATTTTGAAACCTAGGGACTCAATAGATACAATCCCCAAATATGAGGGATCAAAAAAGTAATTTACTCAAGAATAAAATAAAATATCCAAATACATACTTCCCCCTTTTCTCTTTTTTTTCTTCTTTTTTTTCCAAGTACTAAAAGATAAAAGTAGATGTTATATATTCTATATGTTTTTTAAAAATTCACGGACCCTATTATACACAAAATTGTCTAACAAAATCTTTTTATTTTGAAGAAAGAAACGATTTTGTTAAGCATGTATTATTAGAGCATTATTCTTGCCATAATTTTAGCCCTTTAATTACAAAGATTGTACATATATTTTGGCCTAGATTTTGCCTTAATTTAGGCCAATCCAATGTATACAAAAGGCCTTATCTTGTATGAGTAAAATACAGTGAAAATACTTTCTATTCATCTTCCTAATTTTACATGGTATCAGAGCATACCTAACTTTTTTTTTTTCACGTTTTTCCATGGCTTCTTCTTCCTCAGCAACTACATCTGCTAATTCATCTTCTTCCGTGAACATCTCCACAACTACCTCCTCTATGTCTTCTCCTTTGTTTCTTCTATCAAATATCTGCAACTTGGTACCTCTTAGATTGGACTCAACAAATTATGTCTTATGGAAGTTTCAAGTATCCTCCATCTTGAAGGCACACTCTTTATTTGGGCACATTGATGAATCGCTCCCTCAACCTCCTAAATTCGTTCGTTCATCAACAGACACAGACACAATAGAGGTTAGTACTGATTACCTTCACTGGATTTCTCGAGATCAAGCTCTTATCACGTTAATCAACGCCACCTTGTCACCTTCGGCTCTTGCTCATGTTGTTGGATCAACCTCTGCAAAAGATCTATGGTTTTCATTAGAAAAACATTATTCATCCAATACCTGCTCTAATATTCTTGACTTACGATCTGCTCTTTATACTATTAAGAAAAATACTTCTGAATCTATTGAAAAGTATACTTGTAGAATCAAAGAACTTGTTGACAAGCTTGTTGCAGCCTCTGTTTCCATTGATGATGAGGAGATCTTAGTGCATACGTTGAATGGATTACCAAACGAATTCAATGCGTTTCGAACTTCTATTCGAACTAGAAGTGGATCTCTGTCACTTGAAGAACTCCACGCACTTCTTGACGCTGAAGAAAAGACGTTAAACAAGAACCAAAAAGCGGACGTCTTACCTACTGCCATGGCCACCTTCAAGCATTCCCCAAATTCGAGCAGTAGCCGTGGGCGAGGAAGACGATCCTTCAATCCAAGAGGGCGTGGGGCGCAAAACTTCAACCCTAATTTTGAATCTCCAACACACTGGTCAACATCACTGTTTTCGTATGGGCCAACTACACGCTTTCCATATGGGCCTCAAATGAGCTCTACTTCACGCCCTAATTTTGGGGCAAATTCGGGATCAGGCCGTGGCATCCTTGGAGCTTGGTCAGCTTCGAGTTCATCTTTTGGATCCAAGTCAACTTTCGGTTCTGGACAAAATTTTACCAATGGAGGCCGAGTCTCTTGCCAAATTTGCTCAAATTTTGGATACACTGCACTTGATTGCTACAATCGAATGAATTTCTCTTACCAAGGGCGACATCCTCCAGCTCAATTGGCAGCAATGGCGGTAAATTCAATGCCCTCATATCACTCTTCTGATAATTCTAATAATTTTGGGTTGGCTGACTGTGGATGCAATGTTCATATGACAAATGACTTGGCCAATCTCAACTTATCGAATAACTATAATGGAGAAGAATCTGTCACAGTGTGTAATGGCCAATCTTTAAATATACAACACACCGGCAGTGGTACAATTTCTACCCAATCTCACACCTTTACTCTTTCAAAAATTCTTCATGCTCCTCAACTTTCTACTAACCTCTTATCTATCCATAAATTTTTCCATGATAATAATTGCATATTTATCTTTGACACTAACTGGTTCCTCATTCAGGATAAAGTCTCTGGAAAAATCCTATACACCAGTACCAGCATCAATGGTCTCTACCCAATTCCAAGCCCGTCAACTCTATCTCATTCTGGTCTGCACCCCAAAAATTTTATATTTCATGCAAAGCAGGAGTGTTCACTATGGCATTACCGGTTTGGACATCCTGCTCCTAAAATTTTAAGCTCTAGTCTATCTCGTCTTGGTTTGTCTTTATCTTCTTCTATTTCAACTCATGATTGTCCTAGTTGTTTAAAAGTAAAATGTCTAAGCTTTCATTTCCTATGTCGCTTTCTACTTCTTTTGCACCACTTGAACTTGTTCACAACGATGTTTGGGGTCCTTCTCCAATTACTTCGTTTAATGGATATCGCTATTATGTTAGCTTTATTGATAATTTTAGCATATTCACTTGGCTCTTTCCTTTAGCTTACAAATCTGATGTGAGTACAATTCTTCACAAGTTTGTACCATTTGTTGAAAATCTTTTATCAAAAAAATTAAAAGTTTTTCGATCTGATGGTGGTGGTGAATTTTGCAATAATTCAGTTCTTTCCCTTTTTGAATCCAAAGGAGTTTTACATCAAAAATCTTGTCCTCACACTCCTGAACAAAATGGAATTGCATAGCGCAAACATCGCCATATTGTTGAAACTGCAATGTCATTACTTTTTCATTCTTTCGTTCCTCTTGAATTTTGGCCTTATGCCTTTTCTACTGCAGTTTTTCTCATAAATCGTATGCCTTCTTCCTCTCTCAATATGTCCTCTCCGTTTGAAATACTTTTTGGTTACACTCCTGATTTGCATCATTTAAAAGTTTTTGGGTGTGCATGTTGTCCTCTGTTAAAACCTACCAATAAACATAAACTTCAACCCAAAACATCTCAACACATTTTTCTTGGCTACCCTCTTGATTTCAAAGGTTACATATGCTACAACCGTCATACAAAAAAATCAATTATTTCTCGCCATGTCATTTTCCATGAAACTATATTCCCTTTTGGCCAATCCTCATCCAAACCCCACATCTATTTCCCATCCAAACCCCACATCAACACATACATGTAAAATTAGGAAGATGAATGGAAAGTATTTTCACTTAATTTTACTCATACAAGATAAGGCCTTTTGTATACATTGGATTGGCCTAAATTAAGGCAAAATCTAGGCCAAAATATCTGTACAATTTATATCTTCCAAAGATCAACTTGCCGATTTGCTTACGAAACCACTATCCTCTGGGCAATTTTTATCACTTCGGGCCAAACTTCTGACTTCACATCCGTCATCAATTTGAGGGGGCATATTAGAGCATTATTCTTACCATAATTTTAGCCCTTTAATTACAAAGATTGTACATATATTTTGGCCTAGATTTTGCCTTAATTTAGGCCAATCCAATGTATACAAAAGGCCTTATCTTGTATGAGTAAAATTAAGTGAAAATACTTTCTATTCATCTTTCTAATTTTAAATGTATGTGTTAAAAATAAACTTGATTTTGGGTAATTAGTATTTGGGCCTAGTCTAAATAAAAGCCCAATTTCTAAAAATATTTTAAGTTCTAGAATATTCTAGAGAAATCTTCTTGAAGATATTTTAGAGTATGATGTAGAATTCTCTAGAATGTGAAAAAGAAATTGTAATTGTAAAGAACATTTTAGATAGTCATTTGTAACCACTAGATTACATATGTGTTAGCAAAACCATAATCAAAAGTTTAGGAGGTGCAACTAGTATAAATAGTGGTGTTGTCTTAGAGTTTGCATCAAGAAAGTAATCAATAATATAAGTAGCCTCTTTCTCAAAAATCTATCTTTCAAGTCTGACCTTCAATCTCTAAAAAGTTTCTTTCCAACCGTATGTATGCGAGGAACATATAGCGAGAGAGTCACAGAAAGACATTTCAGTTAAGAGCGAGCTTTTTGTCGACCAGGCAGACACTGAAAAGATGATGCGCTCCCATAAGCTATTCAAATCTTTCTGAGCCGCATTAAAAAGTCTGTCATTTCTGTGTAACCACAAATGCCACAAAATGGCACCAAAGAGATGAGGCCGAGTACCACTTTGTGAAGAAGGTAACTAAAAGAGCTTCAAACCCTATGGACTTTCTGTTGAAGAGGAAATAATGGGTCCATGAAACCGAGAAAAAGGAGCAGATCGAGGAAGACAAAGGGTAATGAAGAAACAGGTGATCCAGAGATTCTGAGTTGGCTTTACACATAACGTGCCAACTGGGGACTGAGAGTGGTCGAGGAGAATTTTTTTTTTTGCATCTTTTCCGCTGTATTTAGACTTCTCCTAGGGACCGTCCACACATAGAATTTGCATTTCGTAGGAAGGGTTAAACTCCACAGAGTATTATACATCTTTTCATCAAAGGCGTGTCAACTGACCAATTTCCATCAGCACTAGCAAAGGAGTATTTTGAAGAAAAGGCCAAAAACTTCCCATGTTAATCTGGTAACCACAAGAGTCTGTCGTCTCCTGTGAAAGGTAAGGGAATAGCGAATGAGGCAGAAAGTGACTGCCAAATTTGGATTTCTCTATCCAGAAGCTGCTCCTTGGGGTAGAAATTCCAGCTGTTTAGGACATCAATGTTAAAATAATGTAACCAACAGATATTTTGTAACTCTCTTAGTTTTTACTTTTACATTTTTACTCTTGTAAACAAAATCATCCTTACATACAAAAGGAGAGGTTTTAATCAAAAAATATATATATATATATACAGAGAATAAGTGTGACGAAAAGAAAGAGAGAGAGATCCAAGTGTTTTATGTGTAATTTTCCTCCAAGATTCAGCAATCAAGAAATCGAGCTTTCCCTCCCGTGGATCTAGGCCATTTGTTGCCGAACCACGTAAATCTACTGTGTGATCTTCTTCTTTACTTGCATGTTATTTTTCCTTCTTCCTCTTCAAATGGATAAAGCCCTTCAAGAAAAGACACCATCTCTCTTCTGTGTTTTCATTTTCTTTTCTCATATAGCAAAAGGCAATTTCTCTCTCTTTGTAGGCTGTACTTGTGTGTAAGAAAAGGCATCAACGTGGAAAAAGGAGATCCTTTCCTTTTCAAACTCCTGTCAAATCAAAGCATGGGTCATTAATTGCATTTTGGGCCATTTGTTTTTTATTTCTACAGCCCATTAACCCAACAATCAAACCAAGCTTTAGCAATCGAGATGCCTTTGTTGAGACTCATAACAAAGAGTCTTGGATGAGAAATCCTCGAGGGAGAATGTTAGAACATGTCTAATAAGTGAAGGACACCTATTAGATCCAAAATCTAACTTCAGGGACATATTAGACTCTTTTAAATTATAGTGGTCTATTAGATACAAAGTTAAAATTTATAGACTTATTCAACGTTTTTTAAACTTCGGAAACTAATTAGATTCAATCCTTAATATTCATGGATTAAACTTGTATTTTAATCACTTTTACACTTACTAAGATAGTTGTTATTACTAAAGTTCAAGAATTAAATTGTTACAAATTTTAAACAACAAAAAATATATTGTTACGCATGAAAGTAGATGAAAATTGAGGGACTAAATCGCAATATTTTTTAATTTAGTTTTTAAAACAAATAAGAATAGAAAAAAAATGATAATCTATATATAAGTCGTCAAAATTAATTTTTCAAAAAATACATATCAGAGGTTGTTTTCTTACAATTTTGAAGACCAAAATTTTATTTTTTATTATTTGAAATTGAATGAGGTTTCTGTGTAGATTGAAATATAACTGTATAATAGATTTGTGATTTTACCAAAACGGAATTGAAAATAATTTCTAGTGTAATTACTATTTGGTTTTTGGTTTTTAGTTTTTGAAAATTAAGATTATAAATACTACTCCCACCTATGAGTTTCTTTGTTAGTTATCTACTTTCTACAAAAAATTTAAAATTTAAGTCAAGTATTGAAAATTATATATATATATATATATATATATATATATATATATATATATATATATATATATATATATATATATATATATATATATAGTTTTTAAGAATTTATTAATAATATTAGGAGAGTAGTAGTACACACAACCTTATTTCACAAGCCAGCACCACCTTAACTAGACGGCGACGGACAAACCAAAATGAAAGAGTGAAGGAAGCAAAGAGAATACTTCCCACACTTTCATTTCTTTATTCAACTTTTTTTATTTCAAAGGTGGCAAAACTAAACTAAACTAAGCTATGCTTTTAGTGAGAACAACGAACGTTATGGGGCTTCTGACGGAGTGTACACCATCGCTCCACACCAAAGAAGCCGAGACTATGGATTGGGTCACGGTTCCTCGAACTGTCAACGTGAAGGATTTCCTATCTCCAATGCCATTGAATGATAGAACAGAAGGATTCACCGTGATCGCAAGGCCTTGTGGGGCAGAAATCGTAGCTCTATATGTGGATGCTCCAGATACGACATTTGTGAGAGTTCTTGTGAAGTACTGATTTATGGTTTGAGAACCGGTTACCGAAAGTGCAAAAGAAGGATAGTTTAGATCCCATACTCTCCCAATGTTGCCGGAAGTACAAGCACTATTGTCGCCAGTTATACGCCGAACCATGCCCGTGTTGTAACCTTGACCACACAAGAATTTCACGTAGTCGCTTTCATTTGCATCGTACACCAACCCCGGATCTACTGCCTTCAGTGGGTTCACATGGCCTGAACCATATGCAAACTCTGCCTCTGAATTCAGCCTTGCATTCATGGGCGAAGCTGTACAAAATCAATTGAGATGTGACTGTGAGTATTATTTATTTTGGGTCATCATGAATTAATTTCGTCATTACCAGTCGTCATGAGTGCTGATTTTATAGCAGCAGGAGACCACGTGGGATGAAATGTTTTAACATACACAGCAATTGCACTGAGATGTGGGCAAGACATTGATGTCCCTGAGATTATATTATACAGCGTACTCCTTGAATCTTCTCGAACTCCAGCGACTGGTGCAATTGGAGGCCATGCGGCTAGAATTTCAACTCCTGGACCAGTTAAATCCGGCTGCATGCATGCAAGTTCATGGAAACTAATTAATGATCTTAGCAAGCCTGACAATATAGAAAGAAAAAAGTTTAATTTTATCAATTGAAAACAAACAAATAAAATTTAACCTTGAGAATGTCGGTTGTTAAAGCATTGGGTCCCCTGGATGAGAAGGAAACTACAACAGGAGCTGATGTATCTCGCACTATGGTACTCTTCAAAATTCTTGCAGTCGGAGTGCTGTAATGATAATAAAATTTAAGGGTGTGTTTAGAATACCTTATAAAATTTAAAAGCACTTTTTTAATAAGTATATTTTTATATCTTATATTTTTTTAAAAAGATACTTCAAATAACCATTTTTTTGTTACACTTTTTCTATTCATTATAACTATGCTGTTTCTTTAAGAATAATTTTTAAATGAATTCATTTTTTTAAAAGTGTTTTTTTATTTATTAAGTTTTTTTTTAAAAAAAATACTGTTGAGCATCTATTTAAAATCATTCAATAAGGCTATACTAAATGATTTTATTTAAAAAGAAAAAATTATTTTATTCAAAAAGAAATTTCCTCAAAAGTTATTCCAAACAGACTATAAATATATTTGTGTCAATATTATGCATAAATTATCCAATGTAACTACTCTTTATAATTATTCAGGATCAAAATAAAGCTTTCATCTAAGTGAATTATTCTCTCACACATGCAATAGTGTAAAGTTGCCAACCCATTGTTTCAATCCTCTCAAATAATATCGTGTCGAGTACACGGAAAATTCGGCGGCATTGGAAGGCTATTTATATTGGGAGATTTTGAAGAGAATTTTGTTGTTGAAACATACCTGGTTGAATAAATGTAGCGGTAAATGTTAGTACCATCTTCTGGGTGGAGGACGGTAGCAGGCGAGGGATAGGACCTGGCATTATCCCTCGTATATGCTTGCATCAGGACCCCGGCTACGGCGCCGAATGAAGAGAATACAGTAGAAGGCAGTAAGGCATCACAGAGAATGATTTTTCCCTTCACCAAGTAGGGATTCACTGAATTTTCCCTGCAGAATCTGTTTCAACCATAAATTGGAGAGTACAATCATGAATTTGCTTATTGAATCGTTGTTTGATAATGAATTTGTTTCTAATTTTATGTTTTTAAAAAATGGTGCTTGCTTCCTCACAGTTTCTTTTTCACCTTTCTTACAAATACATTTTATAATTCTTAGCCAGAATATTTTAATGATTAAATTGAAGACAAAAATGAAATCGTTATTAAGCATGACATTAATTACCTGGAGACGGAGCCATTGAAGCCGGTGTTGGGTACATCTCCAGCATAAACTAGAGGATATTGATAGTTCATATCAAATGTGTTAATTGAAATTCCCTGCGCTTTCATGAAAGTAATATAATTTAATTTAATTTGCAATCATAATTTGAAAATACAAGGTGCTGAAAAATTGGAGACATAAGAAAATAATGTGATGTGACCTGATAGATATTTCCATTGCCAAGCTGCACATGTGCGACAAACTTCCTGTCCATGCTGCTTGCAGCCACAGAAAGAAGCCATGGAGACAAGCTTGTGGTGGTGATGTAATCGGGACCTTCATTTCCAGCAGAATTGGAGGTCAATATTCCATGTTTCATGGCGTGGAAAGCCCCAATGGCAATGGGATCATCAAAATAAGGCCGCGGTTTTCTCCCGCCAACTGAAAGAGATATGATATGGACCCCATCGGCAATGGCATCGTCAAATGCCGCAAGAATGTCCGCATCGGAGCACCCATCGGACCAACATATCTTGTACGCAGCAATGCGCGCAGAGGGAACCCCTCCTCTCGCCGTGCCCAGCCCGAGACCGTATAAACTTGCCTGGCTCACGAGACCGCCAGCCACCGTCGACGCCGTGTGCGTCCCATGGCCGTCTGTGTCTCTTGGACTTCTAACATCACCAGGAAGAAGGGTTGTTCCCAAGCGATATGCTCGAGCTGCGATAATTTTTCTAACAAAGTTGCAAGGATTTGCATGTTTAATTAGTAGTTAGCAACATTTATGGGCGGGAGATCAGAGCAAATTTTGTCTTCGATTAAAAATATATATACACAAAAACATTAAGATTTTAAACTTTTCTTTCTAATTTGCCCCTAAATTTTGAAAATTGAAATATAATATTATATATATATAAACCTCTTAGGATTTATTATAATTGCTTACTTGTTGCAACGGAAGTCGGCGGAGACTTGGCAAGTGCCCCTCCAGGTAGATGGCGCAGGACCAAAACCTTCGTCATTGAAACTGGGAGACTCTGGCCAGATTCCAGAGTCCAAAACTCCGACAACTATGTTGCTTTCCAATTGTTTTACGCGAGGAACATTTTGTGGAAAACCTAGAAAATCCCATGATCTTGTTGTATGAACATGGTTCTGTTCATTTGGGAACACAGAGATCACACCCTCCTTACCTGAAAACATGTCAAATTTTGTACTCAGTGTCAAAAATAATAATTCTGATGGCTAATAGTGTGTTTGGTATAATTCTTTTTTTTTTTTTAAGAAAAAAGCTTTTTAAATAAAATCAACTTTTCTATTAGCACCTTTGTGTGTTTAGTATAACTTCTTAAATGATTTTAGGTGATAAAAAATGTTTTTTTTTAATGTTAATAAATAAAAAGCACTTAAAAAAAATAGATTAATTTAAAATCTATTTTTAAAGAAGCTCTAGAAAAATAGATTATACAAAAATGAAAAAGGACTTTAGAGTGATTAACTGAAAATGTTCAAAATATGTAGTAAGAAAAAAAAAACATGTTTGTAATTAATAGAATCACTTTTGAATATTGTAAAAAAAAAAAATAAAATGTTACTTAAAGAGCCTTTTAAAAAATGAAAATATATTCTTTAAAAGTGCTTAAACTAAAAGGTATTCCAAACCGACTCTAATCATGAACTAAAAAGATGTTGGGCTCCAGTTGATATACGTACTAGCAATCTTTTGAGCTTCTTCCTCAGTGAGCTTCACGGCGAATCCGTTGAAACTTCTCTTGTAGGTGTAAATCACAGATTCTGGAGCAAAAGTGCTGAAAAAACATAAAAGGTTCTTCAAATTATGATTGACCACGGTTTAATATTTGTTATAATAATAAACAAAAAAAACCAGTGCATGTTTGAATGGTGCAAAATGAATATGAACCTGCCAACGACTTCTTCCAACATTGCCCTGTGATGCAAATGAGCGGAATCAGGGTCCTCTAGCTTGTTCCCCATGTACACAATATAAATCTGCAAGGATTTTACAAAATAACAAAAAATACATCTTTGAATAAAAAAGATAATCAAACATATTTCAAAAGTAGAGTTGTTGGAACTTAAATGTAATGTTTTATACCTTTCTACCATCATTGTCAGAATCAAAGCCAGAAGCGAGTAGGCCAGAGAAAAGGCTGAGTAAGACGAGATTAAAGATCACAGAAGAAGACATAGTAGTGCTTCTTGTCATCAATGAAATTATCTTAGGATGTGATTTCAGAAAGTGAAGAGTAAGTGCATTTTATAAGAACATGTTAGCATATACTTCCAAACTTTAAAGTTCGAAAATAATATTTTATTACAAGGCTTACAAATTATTCAATCCAATATAAAATATAAAAAGAAAAACATAATTTTTAAGAATTTAATGTGTTGCCTTCCTTCAAAAAGGAGGATCTACTGTATTTGCAATTCTTTCGGTCATTTTTTGCCATGTCATGTTGTGTCAAACCATCCAAATATTATGTCATGAATTTTTTTTTTTTTGTTCAATATCATATCATGATTTAGTTGGCATATTAGGAGTCGTTTCAAGTGCGGGTTGTCTTTGGAAGCCAAACTCACATTTGGAGGCAAGGAGTTAGTTAGTCAGGGTTTGGTCCCTCAAAACACATGAGCTACACCCTCCAAAACTCATGGTTTTTCTTTTTTCAATAAATTTGATGGGCCCCACCATTTTTCTTTTTTTTTTTTTTTTATATATATATTTCTAATGGTTCTACCATCTTTCTATCTTTCTTTCTTTTAGAACTCTCTCACACTTGAGTTTCATCTTCCTCCCCTCACTTTAGTATTTTTTTTTGAACTCCCACACTAAGTTTTTTAACTATATTAGGAATGATGGTTTGTCAATTATAAATATTTATAATTTATAATTGAAAAACAATCTTCTTATTTTAAAAATATATATTTTTAATTACAATTATAAATATTTATAGTTTTCTTTTATTAGAAATGTAGATTTACATTATCATTATCAAAAAAATTATTTTTTCATTTATCTATATTTAATTAACAATAATTTAAAATATATTTAATTTTCTAATTTTAAGATAAGAAAAGTATATTTTAGACTTATTCATATAAATATTTTTAAAAATAACATTTAATTTTAAGTTAACATATTAAAATTAAAAAACATATATTTTATTTACAAATAAAAAAAATCAAAAATAATAAAAATAAATGGTATTTTATTTTGAATTTTACTAGAATAAAATGAATAATATTTATTTTTAAATTAACTATAGTAAAGAAAGTATTTAATTTTTAGAGTAGCTATGCCCAAAAAAATAAAAGTATATGTATAATATTTATTTTAAACTTAGTTATATTGAAATAACATAAATATATGTTATTTTATTTATAATTTAGTCATTTTTAATTAAAATTACAAAATCTATGCAAATTTTGCTCTCTATATAATTGTATGTTCTAAATTTCACTTTTTTCCTGTACCATGTAATTTTTTTCTCATTAACTACTTTAACTTATGACATTAAGGATTAATGCCATTACTGTGAACAATTGTTTTGAATTTAAATTTTGCATGTCGATCCATAGAAAAAATGACAAAAATTAGGGTTACAAAAAATATAACTAATAAATACCAATTTCAAAATAGGTGGAACAACTGCTTCCTAGTAATTGTCTAAAAAGATAGCAAGATTATATCAAGAGATAAACAGTTCACAAAACAGCAAAAAAAATAAAAACTAAAAAAATAGACTACTCAAACCGAAGCTACACTAGCATGCACCGCAAACACGGGCTTCAGAAACTCAGGCCTATCTAAGCATGCACACCAAACACAAACTTTCAGAAACTCAAACTACACAACTCCCCCAAATCTACTCCATGAGCTTCAGAAACCTAAGTTTCTGATTCCGAACTAATGCGCCAAACGCTCCCTTAGAGACTACATCAAATTACAATTCAAAGTTTGTACACATACTCAAATTTTTTTAAGTTGAAATAGTAAAGAAATATAATCATCAAAATTCAATAACTAAATGTATAATTATTTAATTGAAATCTAAAATATGATTGAATATTAAATTAGTAATGGTGATTTAAACCCTTCGAAAACTAATCACTTTAGCCCTCGTTTAGTAATTACTATTAATGAAAATCGATGAATGAGAATGTTTTCATTCTCTGATGATGTTTGCCAAATCAAAGAATAAAATGGAGAATCTACCTCAAATTTGGGAATCACTCCCTAAAAAAGAGCAATCTCATTTCCCTCAAACTGTGATCAATCTCATTCTAATTTCTTATTTATTTTTTTATTATATGTGATTCTTTTATAAAATTAAAATTTTCTATTTAAGTAATTGAATATTTAGTTTTAATTTGCTAAAATAAAATATTTTCATTAGACAATATATACAAATAAAATTGATATATATATATATATATGAGTTTATAAAATTGATCTATATTTCTTCTAATAAAAAAAACATATTTAAACATTAGTTGATACTATTTGTTAATAGTAAATAAATTGTTAAAATAAAAAATAATGATATCAAATAAAATAGTAACAAAATAAAATAAATTTTATTATTGATTATTATTATTTTAATTAAAAATTTTATTAGCATATTATTTAATAATGTATTTTAGTTAGTTAAAAATATGAAATGGTGTTGTATATGATTCCTATTTCGATTCTCGAAAGTTTCAAGTAAACAACGTGAATGAATTTCTAATTCGAATTCCAAACAATTCCTTGTAATTAAATAACATTAAAGGAATAATATTCTCATTCCAACTGATTTCATTTTAATTTATTGTGAGTACACTTAGGCCTTAGTGTAGTCTAGAAATCTAAATCATTTTACTTTATGAATAACAACTAAATGAATTCAATTGAAATTTTATATGGTTTTAAATCGATCACTTCGAATTGAGGGGAAAAAACAAACAGACAATGAACAAATAATGACCTTTTGGTCTGATTCGTTGGACCATTTTCTTCTTTCATTGCAATTATTTAGTGTCCTTTTAGTTTGGATTTGAATTTTCGGAGATTAAAATACAAGAACGAGCTTATCGAAGCCGATACTTTGATGTTGACAAGGAAGATAAGAAGGAATGTTAACTACGTTTTCACACTATTTTCGTCTGCTTTTTTATGGCAATCCATTGTTCTCTAGCTGATTGTCGTGTGCCTCGTTTATGGCAATTCATTGTTTTCTAGTAGATTTTCACCATGTTTCGTAATATTCTCTCCAATTTAACGTTGATTTGTCGTTTGTTCTGATTAGAGGGATGATTTATCATTTACTTTTAGCCAATTATTTCAATTCTCTCTCTTTTTTTTTTTTTGGTTCAACTTCTGACCTTTTAGTCAAAATTATTACATTTAATTTTAGAAAATCAAAAGAATTGGAATTTTAAAAGTTTTACCATTTCTTCATTTCCTACAACTATATCATAACTCTTACACTAATATTTTTTTCTTTGGGTTAAACAACAAATGTGGGGTGAGAATTCGAACCTTTTACCTTTCAGTTTACAATATAGGCCTCGTTTGGGATTGCTTTTGAATTTTAACCATTTTTTGTGTTTAGTAAAATTGATTGTTTAATAATTTAGATAAAAATCACTTTTTGAATAATGTTGATTGCAAAAGTAACTTTTAGATTTGGCTTCTATAAAAATCTGGTGTAACTAACAAATTTTTTAAATTATTTTTAATCCTTTTATATCTTATCTACAACAAAAAAATTTTAAATATTATTCGTTGAAAATATCCTTTTATATCTTACTCGAAGTCTTTGGGCCCTGCTCGAAAGTGGTTCTAATATCATGGTCCATCCAAATGATAGGGTGGAGGTTTTTGTGTGCGAGGGGTTTGCCACCCTTTGGTCTTCGACCAAAAACGTTCTGTGGACAAATTTATTAGGTGCTGTTTTTTGGCTCGTCTGGCTCGAACAGAACGATCGTATTTTCAACGATAAATACAAAACGGCTGCAGCTTTATGGGAAGACATCCTCATCATCGACACATGGTGTTCCAAATCTATGTTCTTTTGTGATTATGATACTTCTTCCATTGCTTTAAATTGGAGAGCTTTCTTCTAACATCTCTCCCTTGTATGTTTCTCACATACTTTCTCTCCATCAATGAAGTATCTTTTTCACACAAAAAAAATATTATTCTTTACAATTTATCTCATTTCATTGCATCATTTTTATTTTTAAAATTAATTTGTTACTTCTAATTTATTTTTCTTACCTTTTTGTATTTAAACTAAAATTAGATTTTGTTTGAAATAATTCTTTTACAACAATTATTTTTCTTGATATTTTTATCAAATTATTTAAAATATAAAAATAATTTTAAATTAAACTATATAAAATTTTACATAATTATCTTATAAAAAAATTGAAGTTAAATATTAATACAACTTGATGCTTAATTGAAATATATATTTATTTTAGTCATTATAGCTATTTCACAATAATTTAGTACTAATTTACCAAACATTGTAACCTGACTTTCCATGTTTAAATCTGAAATCTACCAAACGCTAATTTACTTCATATGAAAGCTAATTTTTTTAAAAGCAAAGCTAACAACAATTATTTTAAATGCTACACAATCTCAAACTATGCCATAGTGTCTTAACTAGTTCGAGTTATTGTCAAGTTGACATTCTTTCACTAATTTTCTATAACAATGGCTAAAAGTAGCATATTTTTTGTGATTGTTGAAAAGAGTGAATATAAAAAAATAGTCTAATATATTGATAATATTATTATTTTGCAAAAAAAAATATTAATATTATAGTATTGCATTTGGTATAATATTAATATTTTTTGGGAAAATAATAATATTATTAATATATTAGACTAATTATTAATAATATTATTGCATTTGGACTCTTTCTAAAAAATAGTAAATGCATTTGGTGAATTATGTTTTGTTTATAAGTAAACTACAAAACAGAAATAATAACAAATTTTTTGTAGTTCAACGACTGATGGGGTGGAGGATCCAATTATCAACGTTTAGAATGGCAATTTGTGTCTTATCTACTGAGCTAAGTTTGAATTGGCTACAAAAGTTTTTTTTTTTTTTTTTTAATAATAGTCTATTCTAAATTGGGCAGTGTCAAATAGATGAAGAATTATTCTAAAACTAACATCAAATCATTAATCTTTTACATATAAATTTTTTTTAAAAAAATAGATTTAAATAAAAATATATATAAAGTGAAATACATGATCTACATATCAGAAATATGTTAATTTTTAAGACAGAATCTTTTGCATTTGAATTATATTTTCAATTATCCGAATTTTACTGATAAAATTATTTTTAACTTTTGAATTAGATTCTCAATTATATAAATTTTACACATATCCCAAATTACGTCAAATGACTTTTATTTCATCTTTTTGTTCTTCCACCAATTTACAAAAGCATAATAATAGGTTTCTACTTTCATCGAATTAAGAGAGCAGCATCAGCTTCTACTTCCTTCCATCATTCATCTTTGCGGACTATTGTTGATTTTGCGCTCCATTCACCATTCACAATCATCAAAACCTACTTTAATTTCGACAATGATTCTGTGGCATTACTTTTTTAAACTACAAAATCTATTTTATATTTGAATTTATTTTTCGGTTAACAAAAATCATATTAATTAACGGTAATTAACTTTTGTTTGAGAAGAACATGTGGAAATTGATTTCTTGGGGCTATAATGCATGACTTCTCCATTTTTTTTTATCTAAACTTACCTTTACATGTGAAACTTAACCATGCCTCTGATGGCTTTTCTTCAAGAGATATCTTGTTGCTTCGATAACATGCAAGCCTTAGGTTACTTCTTTTAACAACCTCTAAAGCAATTTAAAATCTCCCGAACTTATAACTATTTTAGTCATGTATTTAAGTTCTAATTTAAACTACCTCTTCCAAGCATAAGATTCAGATTTAAAACAACAATTAATCTGTGATCAAGAGTATAAAAACATTTAAGTGCAAAAAAAATATGAATGAAATAAAGGAAATAAACAAGACATCCATATCCATAGTATATTAAAAAGCAAGGATTTCTAAAAAATATTTTTAGACTAAAATACCCCTTTAAATTTTAGTTAATTACATCAATCAAATCATCATAATCCAATTTAATTTCAAATTCAATCAATGACAACAAGATAATTTGATTCAAAATCAAATCAAATTAGAAATTCAATCTAAATTCCCTCTATAAATTTCACATCTTCTCCAATTTTTCATCAGGTATCTCTTTCTTTCTTCTTCTTCTTCTTTTTTTTTTTTAATTTAATTTCGTTAGCCCACATTTTTTTTTCTTTCACTATTTTTTTACACCAAATCATGTTAGTTGATACCACTTAATTTCAATAATTAATTCTACATTGCTGTGTTGTTGTTGGTGCTTCTTTTTTTTTTTCAGATCTAAAATAGGCACCTCATATATCTCTCTTTCCTTTTCTTTTTTTTGGAAATTTCATTAGCCCACGCTTTTTCTTTTTCTATCACTTTTTTTTTACACTTAAACATCTTAGTTGATACTATTAGATTACATGGGATTTCATCTCAAAACCAATTGGCAATGAGATGAGCAGCCCATATATCTAATAAATTATGAGGTCTCTCTTCATATTTCTGACGTGGGATTGTAACGCCCGGCTTTTTCAAGAGTGTTAATTTTGAAATTTTAGAATTTAATTTGAAATAATTCTCAATTTGAAATTTTTTGGGCTAATTTGAAGTTTTGGATGGTTAGAAGGGCAAAAATGAAAAGAAAGAATTGGTCAAAGGGCATTTTAGTAATTTTCTTAAATTTTTTTCCCTCATCCTTATCCCTTCTTCTCTCCTTCTTCCTCCTCACCTTTCCCCTCTCCTTCCCGAATCACTCTCTCTCTCTCTCTCTCTCTCTCCTCGTCGAACTGCAGGACCCCCGAACCGCCGGGCTTCCCTCACCGCTGCAACTTCTTCCTCTTCTTCGTCTTCCTCGTGTTGTCCCCGAACGCCGCCGATCAGAACGCCTTGCCAAAAAATGTGGGTCGTCGTTCGACAGACTCGCGCCCACGCACAGCTCAGTCTTCGCTCGTTTGTCGAGCTTCAATAGCTGCCGTTCGAGCTCCTGTCACAGTCGCGTCTCTTTCTCTCCTTCCCGGTTTGTGCAGACAGCAAAGAGGTGATGGTTCGGGGCCAAATTTTTCCACAAGCTCGATGGTTGTATAGCTTCATTTGGTTCAGATTCGAAGTGGGTAAGTATACGAATATGGATTCAAAGCGATTTTTGGATTGGTAAAGATGTTTTGATAGTTCTAGTAATTTTGAAGCTAACCCATAAAGATTTGGATTTGATTTTAGATTACCCATAGCATTTGGGTCTTAGATTTGCAAAATCGAGCTAATTCGGAGTCAAAATAGCAAGCTTTCGGTTCGTTTTATCGTGGGTAAGTGTTTCAGTGTTGATTCAAGGTGTTATTTTGGATTATAAGTATGTTTTGGTATTATTCTAGCCTTTGGGATTAAATTGGATTTGTTGGATGTAATTTTAGAAAGTCCGATGTAGAATTAATTGTTGAATCTTGATTAATTTGATAAAAATTTCAGCAAGCTCTGGAGTAAAATTTTGGGCAAGGATCAAGCTCGTGAATTGTTTATTCGGCTTAAGGTAAGTAGTCATTTGGATTTAAGCCCTTTAAGTTTCCATTTAAATTGATGTATGTTTGATAACGTGAGAATTGTGAAAGCATGCTTGAAAACCATATTTATGAAGCATGTACTGATTTGTGGATTGGTGTAGGTGTTACTTGAGTTGTAAATGGTCTTTAATATGGTTATAATGGAAATTAGGGGCTTAATATTTTCGAATGGCTTATGATTTAGCATGAGTAGCACTTTAAGAGAGTGGTTGTTTGAATTGGTGTATGTTAAGTGGTCGTGGGTGTAATTCTTTCAAATATGAAGTATAGGTGTGACCATGTTGGTCGTGGATGTGTCGCTTGGTAAATAGTTCAGAAATGAGATTTTGCCTTATTGTACCTAAACCCGAGAATCCAAAGGAAGTTGTCGACTTAGTTGAGCGGCTTTGCATAAGTCATGATTCTTAGTGGGGTGTTCACCAGAACTTCGCCTTGTGAACTAGTAAGGGGTTTGGTTATATATTAACGCTCTAGAATGCATGGTTGACTGTGATCGTGGTTCCTTATGAAGTAAGGACGTATGGGAAGTTAGTTTAGTTTGCATAAGCATGCATATTTGAATTGTTGCGATCTGTGGCTTGAGATGGAATTCAGAGTGGCTATAAAACCTCGAACGTTGAGCTAAAGGACTAAATGATCTAGTAATCCTTGTGTTTGGAGTATTTGGAATGACGAGTTGTGTTTAACTTGTTTGAGACCGGCTAGGGGCCGATTTCTGAGTTAAATGGTTGATGGCTTTATGCTACTAGCACACATATGGGTTTTGATTAAGTAAAGTTTTGTTTAGAAGTGCCATTGAACTAGAGTAAGTTCTTACTCGAGATTCGTGCTTGTGATCTATGGCGAAAAGTCACTATGATGAGATAGTGGTTGTTTATGGAAGGTGGGCCTGGGTCATATGCTACGAATAACTTCTTAAAAGAATGAAAAGTGGGTCGTTTTAGTACTGGCCTAGGAAGTAGGCAGCCTTTCGGATTGGTCCGTTAGGATTTGTGTTCGTCTTTATATATATATATATATATATATATATATATATATATATATATATATATACATATATGAGGCGCAAGGTGTTATAAATGTACGAAAAGAGTTGTGGGATTGCTTTCCCTCTTTGCTTGGGCGAATTAGGGGGCGATTTTCCCCAGTGATTATGCTTGTGAACTTCGGGTCCAGTTGTGAATGAGGTTTAGGAATGATGAATGAATTTTGGTATGGTGAATGACCCGAGAGGTTCCAAAATTGTTGTGAAAGTTCAAAGGCCTGTTAGATTGGTGCTACCTACCCTAATTCTGTCGTTTTGTGCGAGTTCGTAAGCCTAGAACACATGTGATGTGATGAGCACAGGGGATGCGTTCCCTGGCTGCCTGTGTGGCATTTGTGATGTGATGAGCATAAGGAATGCGTTCCTTATTGTCGATGGGCTAGCTTATGGGTGATTTCCCTATTATGATGAGCATAGGGGATGCGTTCCCTATTGCTGTGTGCTAGCTTAGAGATGATTCCCCAGTATGTTGAGCGTAGGGAATGCGTTCCCTAGCGCCTGTGTGCTAGCTTAGGGGTGTTTTCCCCATTATGTTGAGCGTAGGGAATGCGTTCCCTAGCGCCTGTATGCTAGCCTAGGGGTGATTTCTCTATTGAGATGAGTGTGAGGGTTATAGACATTCACAGGATTGGGTTCTAGGTTACAGGACTCGCAGGTATGACACGAAGTTAGGTTCGGGTAGTAGTGAATGTTGTGGAAGGTTAAATGGACTTTTAGAATGACTGAAGAAAGTATTTGAAATCTAAGCACGAGTGTGAGTAAGAGCAGTTTTCTTCTTGGTATGGTTTCTTTAAAAGTTTGTCCCTTAAGTGGGCTACTTACTGAGTATGTTTATACTCATCCTTGCTACTTTGTTTGTTTTGTAGATTGTGCACATTCTCGGGGCAGATGACTCAGGCGACGACTTGACGAGACTATGGAGACTCCACCAAATTTCTTTTCCCTGTTTAGCTTTTAGTTTTGTTTCTTTGTTCCCTGTTGTTTGTTGGTCTGTAAAGTTTAAATTTCTTTTGCTTTCGTGTATTTAGTTAGAAGTTCTTAGGTTTGATTGTCTGTTGGTTGCGCTCAGCACTATGTATCGTAGTTTGGAGAGTGCTGAGTCTATTTCCTGAATTATAGAAGTGCTCATGTTTTTTCCAGGTCTTTGGAAATTTTGGTTTTCTCCTAGTTACGTCGTCATGCTGCCGAAATTTCGGGCATGAGCGAGGTAACTAGATCGTGCTTTCGCATTTAGAGAGTCGTAGGAATTCGGGTCGTTACAGGGATCCTCAACATGCCCCTCAAGATGGTGCCTCTTTGGGTTCACCATTCTTGAATATCCCAATTTTTGGACCGAATACCAATTTGGGTTTTATGGGCTCTGATACTATATTAGATAAACATGAGGCTCCATCTCAAAACCATTTGGCTATGAGAGAAGTAATTCATGCATCTTATTAAGAATGTGAAGTCTCCCAATCTTTCCAATGTGGAATCTTCAATAACCTATCAACTTAAGCTTTTGGGTTGATTGGTGATTTAACATGGTATCATAGCAGGAGGTCCTAAGTTTGAACCCCTGTAATGTCATTTCCTCCCCAATTAATATTGATTTCCACTTTTTGGGCAATTCTACAAATTTTCAAGCCCACAAGTGAGTGGGAGTGTTGGAATGTTGATTGATATAATTAAATTTAACATAACCTATAAGCTTAAGCTTTTGGGTTGATTGGTGATTTAACAGATACCACTCGATTTCAATAATTAATTCCACAATGTTGTGCTGTTGTTGGTGTTCTTTTTTTTCAAAGCTAAAACATCTCCTCAGGTATCTCTCTTTCTTTTTTTTTTTTTAGAAATTTTGTTAGCCCACGTTTTTTCTTTTTCTTTTTATTTAGGATTTAGTTTTTCTTTTTATTTTTAGGAAATCTAGGGTTTAGTTGGTTGAATGTTATAATTTAAACAACTATATAATATAATGAGATAATTTGATTCAAAATGAATTTGAATCAAAATTCATAAACATTCAATTGAAGATTTGATTTAATTTAATGTAACGCCCCGCATTTTAAGGTTAAACTAAACTTAATATTTAGGGGATTAACTTGGATTTGACTAGGCTAATTGGAATTGTTATTTAAAATCTAATTTGAGTAAATTAGATTTCAAGTTAGACTTAAGTGGATTGAATTAAGATAATTAAAATTTTAAATTTTGGATGAGAGATTAATTATCAATTAAGTCTCAAATTCAGAATTTTGAGAATTTAATTTCTCCTAGGATTTTCGGTGAAGTTTGCAAAGTCCAAATTTTATGTTTTAAATTTTATATAAGGTTTTATCCAAATCCTTTGGAGTTGGATTAGAGTTTTAATTGGATTTCAAGTTGAGAAAAGAAAAGAAGAAAATAGAAAAAGGAAAGGAAATTGGGTTTTAAAAAAAAAAAGAAAAGAAAAAGGAAGCATTTTTGGGTTGTTGGTATTTAGAAAAGAAAATGAATAAATAAATCAAAATCCTGTTTTGTCTTCTAGTGTGCACACACATCGAGGCATCTTCTTCCCCAATCTTCTTCTTCTTCCTTCACGAAAATAACAAGCAAACCTCCATTGTTGCATTTTCTTATTCCTCTAATCTTCTTCTTCCTCTCAATCAAGACACCCATAAGCAAGGACCCTTCACCATCGTTTGTTTCTTTTCTTCTCCAGTCGCCGTCTCTCTCGAACACGGGTCGCAGCAATAGTTCGGCATCGCCTTCACTTGGCTTTGCGTTGGTTGTCCGGCGAGCGTCGATTCTGTCTAACAAGCGTCGTTCCAGTCCGACGTGGGTTCGATCCGTGGGGTACCTACTCCAATCCGGCGTTGAAATCGTGAAGTTTGTGCAATTGTGATCCTGTCTAGCATATTTTCTTACTCTCGTGGTAAGTTTTCGATAAATTATTGAAGACCCATAAGTTTCCAAGTTTGTATGTGGATTTGGATTTATCTATAATTTGGAATATTTTTGGACAAATTTTCAAAGTCGAATGGATTGAGGTTCCAAGGCATCTTCAATTTAGGAAGGATTTGGATAACCCTTCTTTGAACATTTTTGGGTAAGATAGGATGTTGAAAATAAAATTTGAGTTGATTTTGGAAGAATTGGTTCAGAGTTTTTGAATGCCAAGTAATAGCTTCTTTTGGAATCGATATAGGTTGGTCGAAGGAGTTAATAATTTTGATTGCTGAGTGTAAGCCAAGGTAATGGACTTTATGCTGGTATGCTTAAATGCAAGTTGGGAATTGAATTGAAAAGCTACATTTGAAACGAAAAGTTTTTATAAATGTTTTATTTATGGTTTTGATGAATTTTAAAATACTATATAAGAAAATGAATTTTTACATGTATGATTGCCAAATCTTCTTATGAATGTGATGCATGATTTATGATTTATGGTGAATAATATGAGAATGTGGCTTTATGTTGCATCACTGAATGAAAATGAAAATGCTTTGGGACCTCATGCACACATGTGTATTTTCATGACAAAATGATTTCAAAGGCTGTGGCAATTACCCTCCTAAAATTTCAAATGTACATCAGTATAGCTCTAGTTTTTGTTTTCATTTCTTTGCAATATATAACTCAAGTTTTGAATAGCATTTAATAGAACTGCTTATTTGGGATGAAGTTTGTTGATGCACAAATTCGGGCAAAAGGAACGCACCTAATTTGTACATGAAGCCAACAGTAAATTTGTATTTTGGGGGCAACGAGGTGGCCTGCAAAACAAAGAAAATACTGCACACTGGTGTGGTGCTCACCACAGCCACTTGGATGCTTAAGTCAAAGAGGAAAAGTGTAGCAATCTAGTAGAGAGTGAAGACTAAAGAATGAGTGATAGCACACAAAATGTGTTATCTCTAGGTTTTACTTTTGTTAGTCTTTATACTTTATTCAATGCTTTTCACGAGTTTATTTATTTAAATTTCATCTATTGAGCAATGGGAGCGAAATCGAAGATTTTGGAGATACCACGGCGAGTATGGAACCAACGGAACTTAATTTGAGAAGCCAAATGAAGCAAAGAAGAAAAATGGGCCAAGAAATCCAAGGGTATAGCGTCTCAACGCTACAATCACAGCCCAACAAACCACAAAATCCATACAGGCAGCGTTGAGATGCTGCAAGGTAGCGTCTCAACGCTACCTTGCCTTATTCGAAAATGCGTTTTTGGAAGGACAGCGTCGAGATGCTACAACCTAGTGTCTCAACACTGTCACGATTTCTATATAAGATTCATCATTTCCTTGCAGAAAATGGGCCATTTTTGGAGAGCACAACCCCTAAAACTGATTTTCACTCTATCTTGGGAGCTAGAGGATACTTCAGGGAGTGGAGAACGAGAGTTCGAAGCTTGAGATAGTGGCGTGCATCGAGAACGAGGATCGACACGAGATTGAGAGTTTTTCCTTTCCACTTTTTAGTTTGTATTTCATGTTAATTGATTTTGTATTAAGTCTATATTTTAGTTTTGTGGTAATGAGGGGCTAGACTTTTATCTAGGGGATTGATGCAGCCACTAAACTCAATGTTTTAGTCTAATTTCTTGAATTTATTTTGCATCTCACCATTGTATGCTTTTATGTTCTTAATGCTAGTATTTTTTTTGGCCAAAGTTTACTTGTTTTTATTGGTTTTGATTATTGCTTGTAAAAGATTCAATTAAAGCTAGACCAATTAAACACGCATACTGACGCGAGCTTGTCGAGGGCTCGTCAAATTACAATTTATAAACCGATCCTAAGCTACTTGTAGGATTGAGTGGATCGGGTCGATCTCAGGGAACCGAATATCAATTTCTCAAATTAAATTTGCAAAGGAGAAAACAATTAAAAAAGGGAGTTTTTTGTTTTTATAAATAAAATAAAACATAAGTAAATAAAAATAAAGATAGATCAAATCTTGCCAAAATCCAATTCATAGGTACGGTTTTGTCCAATTGCAAAATTGATCATAAGCATACAAAACATTTTAACTTAATCATGCAAGCACTCGGTCAATTTATTAGCAAACCCCAAAAAGCAACAAATCCCCTAAAATCATCAACTCTAACAAACGTCAAAGTTAATGCTAATTACCTAAACAATTTGGCACGAAACCGTTCCAAATTATTTAGATAAAAGCATTAAGTATTTTGGAAAGACCAAGACCAATCGGTTAGATAAAATAACTTCAACCTAATCAAGATGCTCCATTAATTCCAGAATTAAACATGCAAGCTATGCAATTATGGAAACCCATAAAACACACACATGTAATAATCCTAACGCTACAAGGTTCAATCAACACGGAAATTACATATCATGCATCATGAATAGTAATCAAGCATATAAAGCGATTGAGGCGTCAATTCAATCAAAAATACATACTCATAAAATAAATATAGGGATCAAAGAACACTTGCAATAATAAGAAAACTACATTAAAGTTTGAGCCTCACAATATTGCAATTGGCTACACCGACCTATGAATTGGAACACTTACCTTAGCCGCTCATCGTAATGGTGTAGCCAAAGTAAATCATTGGTTCAATATAGTACCAAAAGAAAAGTAAAGGAAAAGGGAGAAAAACTCTAAAAACTATTGTCTAGAATATTACACTCGGAGACCCCCTGTAGCTGTCCAAAAGAAGGCTTAAATAGTCTTAAAGTAGACAACTTGCACAAGTAAGATACCCTAAATTCTAGAAAGATATTTTCTCAAAACAATTAAGGAATAATATTCAAAATAAAATAAAATAAAGTAATCAATTTTCCATCTTGCAAAATGTTGGAAAATACATCCAAAAATCGAAAATTATTTCCTAAATTCTCAAAACGAACATAGAATGTTGCAAATAAGGAAACTTTTTGGATTGCACAGTCTTCAATATTTTGCCAATAACTTCTTCTCCAAAACTTAGATCGATGTGATCTTTATATGATATCTAATTTGGCTATATTCTCAAACGCGATCAGTAAGATAATGGGAACGGAAGTTGGCACAAAGCATTCTCGAGTACGACAGTTTTCCAGCAGAAGCAGTAATCACTCAATGTCATAACTTTCATAATACTTGGTGGAATGCAATGAGTCTTATACCGTTGGAAAGATAATTCAATAAGCTTCAATTTGACACTAAATTTGAATATATTTTTATCTCAAAATATCATGATATAATCGGTCAAAGTTGGTATAGAAATTTTGTTGCTTGAATCACCTCCTATTTAGTCTGAATTAACTCCGAAATATTGCAAACTCTCCAAAACACGTGAATTGCTCGAACCCTAAAAAATGATAATAAAACACATAAAACCCTTATAACTAACAAGAAATAAGTGTGATTAAATAGGACTTTATAGGTCTATCAAATATCTAGCTGTAAATCCTTGCATGAGAATGAAGGGTTCTTTTAGAAGCATTATAAGAAGTAATTTAACACCATGTTCTTTTGATTACAGTTTAGACAGACATATTAAACTTATAAAATTGCATGAGTTCCAATTGGGCTTGAAAAAGTCTTTTGGTCTTTTACACTTCTGCTCGGTGAGAAGTACAATCATTCCTAAATTAATTGACCAAAACATTAGTTTATTGGTGAAATCAATTCCCTAGGTTTTCTCTCCTTGCAATTCAATTCTTTTAATTATTTTGTTTGACACTCTTCTTTAAAATAATTATTGACTAAATAAAATTCGGTGTTAGTAACTATAATGTCAATTAATCTAGAAAAATCATTCCTGTGAACGATACTTGCACTTAACCACTATATTAAAACTTGACACCATACGTACACTTGCGGCTTTGCATGGTCACGAAATAAAGCAACAATAAGTTACCTCAATTGAAATTATAACAAGGTATTTATATGATGGACCTTTCCCTAAACCTAATTGGATTAGGTTTTTAGGAGGGAGATGAGGTCCAATAGTGCGAGGCATGCAGGAGCAACTTCTAAGATTTCAAATAAACCCTCAGCAACCAACAACTACACAAGAGTGCTGAGTCTTTCAACCATAGTCAAGTACCACAAAAACACTTCCTAGTTTACGAAGTAGACATACAATGGACAAAACTTAAATTACAAACAGTAAGGATCTATCTGACAAAATACGCAACCAAAAAGAGCCTAAGGGTAAGCTATAGGTAACTCCATAGCCTTGCCAGGTCGTCGTTCATCAACCACCACGTTGCTGCGCATTACCTGAAAAGAGAAAGGTAGCATGAGTGAGTATTGGTATACTCAGTAAGCAGCCATCTTAGATAAAATAATTCATAGCCAAACAAACCATTTTGAGAAGGAGAGATTATGCCTTACTCACACTCGTGCCTAAGCAACAAATAATAATTTCACCACATGACCATGGTCTTATTTCTCTACCTCATCTCTGATTCCACCAAATCCTAACTTCGAATCATACCAATGAGTTCTGCAACCTAGAATTTAACCTCGTGAAGGTAATAAACCTCACGCTCATCATAAAGGATAGTTACCTCAAAGCTAGCACACAGGCATTAGGGAAACACATCCCCTATGCTCAACACAAGTGGGTAATCACCCCTAATCTAGCTCACCGGCCATAGGGAAACGCATCCCCTATGCTCAACACAAGTGGGGAATCACCCCTAAGCTAGCTCGCCGGCAATAGGGAAACGCATCCCCTATGCTCACGCATCATATAGCATTCTAGGTCTACAAGCTCACTCAATACAACCGAACTAGGATAGTTAATACTAGATCAATGGTTTACAACCAACTTTTCTATTTCGAAAACCCCTACATGCAACATTGCTCTCAAGCCTCTGTCACAACCTGAATCGGGGTTCACATTACCAACCAACATCTCAAATTTCACTTCCAACACATAAATAACTAGGCTTAGGCCTTAATCAAATACTATCCATATTTATTTACCGATGATCTAGTAACTTTTCCTTCTCAATCAAATATACATAAATGCAAATTTTACCAAAATAGCATATCAAATATTTCCAATTGCTACTTACCTCTCAATCGACCCAAGGTCGGAATACTTCACTTCAATGGACGAGGATAGCTTGAATCCTTACAATTGAGAGAGCGCCCAACTTTTTATAACCTCCAATTTCGATTTCTAGCACGCGCGAAAGTTCCAATTATTTAATAATTACTTAAATAAATCAAAGCTTACTTCCTTAACTTACTTGGCCCTAAATGACCATTTACAAGAATTCTGAACTTTAAGGCTTACCAAATATTGTAAATATAAGCCGTTGGAGCAATGCTCGATACCACCCAATTGATCAGAAAATAGCTTCCAGTCCTAACGGTAAATCTTAAAGTGAGATCCATAGTCCAAAAACCAACCAAAGCTACTCAACATAAAACCTAAATAAATTGTTAACAACTAAATTTCCAAAAACCATAATGCTTACCCACGATTTCAAGAGCCAAACCACACTGGAATAAGTCCTTAAACGCGCAAATAACTTCAATAAACCCGCTGTCCACACAAGAAAATGCCGAAAAATGCCTCGGTTATTCCCAAATAGCGAAAGATAGGTAAGGAGAGAAAGAGGGGAAAGAGAGAGAGACAGAAACGGAAAGGGAGAGAGAGACAGAAAGGGAGAGCGAGAAGGAGGGGATCGGGCTGAGAGGGAGGGAGCGGGAGGGAGGGAGCAGGGGGAGGGGCGAGACAGAGAGGAGGGGGAGACGGAGAGAGGGAGGGCGAGACAGAGAGGAGGGGGAGACGGCGAGAGGGAGGGCGGGAGGGAGGGCGTGAGAGGGAGCGGGAGGGAGGGAGCAGACGAGAGGGAGGGGGGTCGGGCAGAAGGGAAAAGGGAAGTGAGGGAGGGATAAGGTTGAAAAAAAAATTTTTTTTTTTTTCTTTTTAATTTAAAACATATAATAATAATAATAATAATAATAATAATAATAATAATAATAATAATGATTTTAAAGATAACTACAAGGGTATTTTAATAATAAAGATATATATATATATATATATATATATATATATATATATATAACTTAAATAATATTTGTATTTATAAATAATCATAAAAATGAATTCTTCTTAGGACAATTTTTATGCCACTTCATCCAATTATTCAATAAACTAAAAGAAACCAAAATAAATTCAATCGGATATTACACTAACGAACGTCAAGTTAACGCTAATTACCTAAACAATTTTGACGAAACTGCTCCAAATTATTTAGATAAAGGCATTACGAACCTTGGAATGACCAAGACAACTAATCAGGTAAAACAACTTTCACCTAATTAAGAAGCTTCTTTAATTCCTAGAATTAAACATGCAAGCCATGCAATATGGAAACCCACTAAACATACACATGTGATAATCCTAATACTACCGGTTCATTCAACATGACAATTACGGATCATGATCATGATTAGCAATAAAATATGTAGAGTGATTAAGGCGTCAATTTAATCAAAATACATACTTATAAAATTAACACGGGAATTAAAGAATACTTGCAATTGAAAGAAAACTAAGTTAACGTTCAAGCCTCACAACATTGCAATTGGTTGCAGCCGACCTCTGAACTGGAAAACGTGGAGTTTAGCCAAGCATCGTGATAGTATATCTCCTGTTAAACATGGTTCGATTTGCCCCAATAAAAGTGTAAAAATAGAAGGAGAAAAGCTCTCAAAAGCTCTCTCTGAAAGTCTAAGAAAATGAGGCAAAAGTCCCAACCCTAGAGTGAAAAAGTGTTATAAATAAGGTTGGGGCAGCGTCGAAACGCCAAGAGTGGCGTTGAGACGCTGCTCTAGCAAATAAGGAAAGAAAAATCGCTTGTTCGTGTGGCGTTGAGCGGCGTTGAGCATGGCGTCAAGACGCTACTGGCGTTAAGCATGGCGTCAAGACGCTACTGGCGTTGAGCAAGCCAAATGGCAACGTTGAGCAAAGACAGAATCTTAGCGTTGAGCGGCGTTGAGACGCTGCTCCCTGGACAGATTTAGTAATTTTGCTCTAACTTTTTGCTCAGGTGTCTGAATGGCCTCCGGTTTGGCTCGTTTGAATTGTTATTCGACATAGAGTCTCCAAATACGTCTTTTGCTCGAATCCCTACAAAATAAACATGAAAACACATAAAAAAATATCAAACTAACAAGAGTTAAATGTGATTAAATAAAGCTTTATACGTCCTGTCATCTACCATATGGGATTCCATCTCAAAACCATGGCTATGAGAGAAGTAGCACATGTATCTTATAAATTGTGAGATATCTCTTCATTTTTCAGATGTGGGATCCTCAACATGCCCTCTCAAGATAGTGTCTCTTTGGGTTTACTATTCTTGGGTTGAATCCCAATGGGATCCTCAACATATCCCCTCAAGATGGTGCCTCTTTGGGTTCACCATTCTTGGGTCAAATCCCAATTCTTTGGATCGGTCTCTCTTCATTTTTTCAATGTGGGGTCCTCAACATGCCCCCTCAAGATGGTGCCTCTTTGGGTTCACCATTCTTGGGTCGAATTCTAATTTTTTGCACTGAATACCCGTTTGGGTTTAATAGGCTCTGATACCATATTAGAGAAACATAGGGTTCCATCTCAAGACTAATTGACAATGAGAGGAGTAACTCATGTATCTTATAAATTGTGAGGTCTCTCTTCATTTTTCATACATGGGATCCTCAACATGCCCCTTAAGATAGTGCCTCTTTGGGTTTACCATTCTTAGATCGGATCCCTTTTCTTTTTGGACCAAATACTCGTTTGGGCTTTATAGGCTTTGATACCATATGAGAGAAACATGAGGTTCCATCTCAAAACCAATTGGCAAAGAGATGAGTAGCTCATGTATCAACATGCCCCTTCAAGATGGTGTCTCTTTGGGTTCGTCATTTTTTAGCTAGATCCCAATTTTTTTTAGACTGAATATCCGTTTGGGTTTAATGAGCTCTAATATCATATTAGATTACATGGGATTCCATCTCAAAGTAAGTTTACTTTGAGATGGAACCCCATGTTTATCTAATATGGTATCATAGCCCATAAAACCCAAACAGACATTTTGTCCAAAGAATCGGGTCTGACTCAAGAATGATGAACCCAAGAGGCATCATCTTGAGAGGGCATATTGAGGATCCCACATTGAAAAAATGAAGAGGTGCCTCACAGTTTATAAGATACATGGGCTACTCTTTTCATAGCCAATTGGTTTTGAGATGAAAGCCCATGTAATCTAATAATTTGGTTTTTGATTATCTTCTAACCTATATATTTTGAGAATTTCACCTCTGACAAAATAAATCATAATTATTTAAAGAACTTAAATTTTGTTTAGATACTTAAATATATCAATGGTTCCAAAATATTGAATTCCATTAAAATTAAAGCGATGAACATGCCATGTTGCTATATAGTATATCAAATGTTAAAAAAAATGAAGAATAATAAGTCATGGCATATTATGTTTGATAAACATACCACAAAGAAGACATTAGGATAATTCAATAGCACTAAGATTCAATAAGTTTTGGCCTTTTGCATTATGTTTACAAATTTCTCTAAAATTTCACTTATTGTATATGTATTATTATAGTATATTAAATTCTTGTCTTTCTTCTTTTTTTTTTTTTTTTTTGAAAATATATTAAATTCTTGTCATTAGATGTTTAGGTATCTTATTTTAAATATATGAGCCACGACCCAATATTATATTAATTATTGATTTTCGAATTAAAAAAATTATTGATTTTCTAAATAAATTTCAGAAAACTTGTTTTCATAAAAATATATAAGTTTGAAGATATTATTAAAAGTTTAAAAAATAGTAATGACGACCAAATCAAAACAAATTTTTTTTTTTAAGCAAACCAAAACAAAGTTTAAAATTTAGAAACGAAAGAAGTGTATTTTAAGGTAGATTATCAAATAATATTGCTGGCCGCCCGAGATAAAGTAAACAGTTTGAGATAAATAGCTGATTAATAATTAATTGCTAGATCTATTATAGCTTGTTAAATGGATTTATTTTAATAATACAAGTTGCAATCATCAAATTAAGGTCAACTCCCGGAAAACTTGTTCTTAAAAAAAAAAACTAAATTTAATTAACATATATATCCATATAGGTCAACTTAGACCGAAGAGAGAGCACCTACGTAATATATATTTCTGTAAGGCTAAATATACTAAATGCACTAGGTAATTTCCACTTTAACTTTAATCTTTTAAAATTCTTCATTTTATCCTTAATTAAGGTTCTTTATTGGAAAATTCTTAATTAAGGTTCTTTCTTACGAAATATGTTAAAACTTAATAATACAAAAATGAGGTGTCATTAAATTATTATTTTAATAACATACATGATTTAATAACATACTTAGACATGAAGGCATGACACTTGGACATCCCATTTGAAAAAATGATTTTTTTTTATGTTAAATATATATTTTAGTCCCTAATGTTTGAGTGCTTTATCAAGTTAGTCTCTGATGTTTAAAGAGCTTCAATTTAGTCCCTTATGTTTTAACATTTTTCAATTCTACCATCATAGATGAGAAATATTAAAATTGGTTTGTGATAAATGTACATAACATGATACTAATTGAGTCTATAGAAATTTCAAAAAGAAATTTGGTCATCTAAGCGAGAAAGTTTTCTAATTCAACCTCTAAATTTTAAAAGAGTTGGCAAAATTTTCAAGTTCTCTTCTTTTAGAAAACATAATTTCTTCTCCAAATTTCTAATAATTTACTAAGTACCATGTCGTCATGTACATGTATCACAAGCTAATTTCAACATTTCCTATACAGAGTGAGTATAACCAAAAAAAAAAATATTAAAACACAAAGGACTGAAATCAAAACTTAACACTAAGGACCAAATTGAAAAAACACCAAAACATTAGAAACCAAAACATATATTTAGCCATTTTTTCGTGTGAATTTGGATCTTGCTGATAGGCTCGTTGAATTTGATGTGTAAGCAGTATTTTGAAGGGGTTTAGGGTTGAGTCTTTTGTGACATCATTTGGTATATATACATTTTAGATAATTAATCCCAATATAATATTCAACTTGTAATGTGAAAGGAATGGTTAAATTAGTACTCAAGTATTGGGTTGGATCAACTATTATGTGTTCTCCATATTCTCTCTGACTTTCGCTAAGTGCCATGTTTTTTTTGGCTTCTCTCTATCTATCTTATGTTCAAGTCAAGCTTCTACAAATTAAGAGAAAGAGAGAGTGATTGTGAAGGTGTCAACGCGGAAACCAGGCTGCAAAGAAGATATCCACATGCCAAAATGATTAAAACTTTGATACATATTTTCGACCAATTCAAACCCCAAATTAAAACAAACTTCTCTAACGTGCAGTTTCGTGCTTGTTTTTTTATGTGTGCGCTTTTTTTAATATTCTATAGAGTTTGAACTTGAAGTTCTTCTATGTACGATTTATGGAAGCAAGACGGCTTGAAAGGGTCAGCTGCCAGCTGACCCTGGATTTTTTTTTTATAATTTATGTTTAATCATTTAGATATATCATTTTTGTAATAGACAAAGACTTTGGCGAAGATGATTCGCAGAATGTTCAATGGTTGGAGATAAGACTTTCTTAGTCAGGCTTTGTATAAAAGGGCGTTCCTATGCACGTTCTTGAATTATCTCTTAAACCCTGTTATATGTTTCCACTCATGACAATAACAAGAAGCATTATGTCTTCTTGTCTGATCTTCAAGCTTGTTTTCCTCAGCTTCTTCTGTAGCCTCCTCGCTTCTAACTTGGATTCTGATAATGATGGTCGAAAGGTATAAAACATTTTCGACTTAGATGTCTACTTTTGAAATATATGTTTGAATTGTTTACTTTAGGAAAAACAAAGGGTGTACAAGGAGGGAGCGCCTTTTTTTTTTTTTTGAGATCAAGGATACAGAACAATTGTTCTCTTGATTCGTCTTCGATTGAAATTTTGAGATTTTGAATTTTTTTTCTCTAATTTGTCCTCTCTAAATTTTTAGAATTTGAAAATTATATATATATATATAAGTATTTTTTTTAAGTTCAATAATTGGGTGGGTGAGGGATCGAACCATCGACCTTTGGGATGATAATTAGTGTCTTATGTATATAAAGGTATTAGATTAATGTAAAATTTTACTCTTTTATGAAAAAATTGAGCTTCACCCTTGCTAGACGAAAATGACTTTTTTTTTGGGTACTTATATGAAAACCTTGCAGATTTATATTGTGTACATGGGGAACAAGCCAGAGGATACGGCTTCCACTTCTTCACATCATATGAGAATGTTGGAAGAAGTGGTTGGCAGGTTCATAATATTCATTTTTTTCACAATTAAAAAGAAAGTTTCAATACCATGAAAACATGCACTAATTAATTTTGTAATTATTCTTTATGTTCTTAGCACATTCGCTCCAGAAGCTCTACTCCACAGCTACAAGAGAAGTTTCAATGGATTCGTGGTGAGGCTCACCGAAGAAGAAGCTCAAAAGATTTCTGGTACCTATGATTATGATTATTCCAACACACCTTTAAATTTTTAGCTCAATCCATTGAGCCCTTAAAAGTTCTTTTTCAAACTGAGTGAATAAAATTTGAGATATTTTCAGCTAAGGAGGGTGTTGTCTCGGTGTTTCCAAATGGAAAGAAGCATCTTCATACGACAAGATCATGGGATTTCATGGGTTTTACTAAAACTGTTCCTCGCGTAAAGCAAGTTGAAAGCAACATAGTTGTCGGAGTTTTGGACTCTGGAATCTGGCCAGAATCTCCTAGCTTCAGTGATGTAGGTTATGGCCCTCCACCGGCCAAATGGAAGGGCGCTTGCCAAGCCTCTGCCAACTTTCGTTGCAACAGGTAAATACTATGAAAACTTTATCGCTAAATATGTATTTTAGTCTATAATGTTTCCATCTTGCTTCACAAATCTTTTAAAAAGTTTTTATTTCATTTCTTAGACTCCGAATGCTTTTCAATTAAATCTTTATAATCATCCTGCGTTATAAGGATTAAAAAACAGTAATTTTTATGAGGTTGTCTAAACCAAACATATTTTAATATTGGTCAATTTTCTATAAGAATGTATAACTTTCAATCGTTAAGTTAATAAAATAATGATTTTTTTAATTAAAAATTTATGAGTGACGGATGTGTCTATTTCATCAAGCTCAAATATAGAGTATTTTCAACTCAATTAATTAACACACATCATCATTGTCTTAATTAATTTCAACGATCAAAAAAATTTCGATATATAAAAGATGAAGTTAAAACTCGTAAAAGATTATGACCAAACATTAGAAAAACGATCCAAATATTAGGAACTAAAATATATATATTTTTGTTGCCAATGTCGGATTGAAAATGCTTCGAACTAATTATCAGAAAAATCATCGGAGCTCGAGCATACCGCAGTGACAACTTTTTTCCTCCAGAAGACATTAAAAGTCCAAGAGATTCAGACGGCCACGGGACACACACTGCATCGACTGTGGCCGGTGGTCTCGTGAACCAGGCAAGTTTATACGGTCTTGCGCTTGGCACAGCGAGAGGAGGGGTTCCTTCTGCGCGCATTGCTGTGTACAAGATATGTTGGTCCGATGGGTGCTATGATGCCGACATTCTTGCGGCATTCGACGACGCAATCGCCGACGGTGTCGATATCATATCTCTTTCAGTTGGGGGGAACAAACCCAAATATTACTTCAACGATTCAATTGCCATTGGAGCTTTCCACTCCATGAAGCATGGAATATTGACCTCCAACTCCGCCGGGAACGATGGCCCTGACTACTTCACCATCAGAAATTTCTCTCCATGGTCTCTTTCGGTGGCTGCAAGCACCATTGACAGAAAGTTGGTATCAAAAGTGCAGCTTGGCAACAGGAATATCTATCAGGTTATTACATTTTTTCTTATGACCCAATCTTTCAACATTGATTTGAAATGATATCTCAATAACATACTTATGATTTTACTCTTGAATTCTAAAAAAAATTTCTAAAGACCTCATAAATATCAATCGAGATATTTAGTCACTTATATACCAATATATTTCAAAATCACGTTGGATTATGTTTGCATTCTCAACAATAATTTCACTTTCGGGATAATTAATAACAAGTTTTGGGTGCAGGGATATACAATTAACACATTTGATCTTCAAGGAAAACAACATCCCCTAATTTATGCTGGAAATGCACCCAATATCTCTGGAGGCTTCACTGGCTCCAGCTCCAGGTAACCAAAAGGGGACTAAAAAATTTATCATTCTATTCTCCAATATGATTATGGAACCAGTTTTCCTGTTTTTTTCACTAACATTATTCAAAACAGATTTTGCTCCAAAAACTCAGTGGATCGCAACTTGGTGAGGGGAAAAATCCTACTTTGCGATTCCATATTGTCTCCTGCAACATTTGCTTCCTTCAATGGCGCAGTCGGCGTTGTTATGAATGACGCCGGAGTGAAGGATAATGCAAGGTCCTATCCCTTGCCTTCTTCGTACCTCGGCACAGCAGCCGGTAACAACATCAAAACCTACATGGGTTCAAACAAGTACGTTGCCACATTTTTATAAATTTGAGATCTCGATATTTAAATCTGTTGGAGAGTTCATATAATTAAATTTACCATAATCCATCAGCTTAAGCTTTTGGTTTAATTGGTGATTTAATATGGACAAAATCCTTGGTACCGCTCTATGTTCTGATATTGACTTAGCTTGATCTTTCCACCGACAGGTTTCCGACTGCAACCATTTTCAAGAGTAATGCAGTGAATGATACATCTGCTCCTTTCATAGTTTCTTTCTCCTCCAGAGGACCCAATCCTGAAACCTACGACATTCTCAAGGTTAAATTTTTCTACTGGTTTTCGATTGAAGTACATTTGTTTCCATATAATTAATTGGTCACAATTTTTCTTAAGATCCTCAAGTTTTCGTGAATTTGCATGCATGCAGCCGGATTTGACTGCCCCAGGAGTTGAAATTCTCGCAGCATGGTCTCCGATTGCGTCGGTCTCCAGCGGAGTTAGAGATTCAAGGAAGACGCTCTATAATATAATTTCAGGGACATCGATGTCTTGCCCACATGCCACTGCAGCTGCTGTGTATGTGAAAACATTCCACCCCTCGTGGTCTCCTGCTGCAATTAAATCAGCTCTCATGACAACTGGTAATGACAACAAAACCATAACTTTTTTCGAATAATTAATATTTTAGTCTATTTTTAATCTCATCTTTACATATATTGAATTTGGATAATACTCGGCTACATACCAATATGCTCCCATACTCCCCTCTTTGTTGTCAATAATTGAATAGTGGAGGTAGGGAGATTTCTACGTACCGACGTACAGCTAAGTATTGTTCATTGAATTTGTTACCATTGCTAAATATTAAAAAAATAATAACTAAGAATTTAAAAATAGTAATCTTGTTATGGTTAATATACCAATATTTTAATGGATCAATTTTCTATAACAACTAGAAAATCTTGGCCAAGTGATAACATGCTAAATCATTGAAATGTGCAAGTTTTTTATTTGGACGTTACATCATCATTTTGTCAGTTCATCAGTCAAATTATTCACTTTTTAATTAACTCGTATCGATTCACTTTCTACAGCTATTCCCTTGAATCCCACACTCAATCCACAAGCAGAGTTCGCATATGGCGCAGGCCATATCAACCCACTCAAGGCAGTAAATCCAGGGTTGGTGTACGATGCACTAGAAAGCGACTACGTTAGATTCTTGTGTGGCCAAGGTTACACCACGGCCATGGTCCGCCGTCTCTCCGGAGACAACAGCGCCTGTACTAGAGCCAACTCCGGCCGAGTATGGGATCTAAACTATCCTTCCTTTGCTCTTTCTTCCACCCCTTCAGAATCCATCAACCAATTCTTCACAAGAACTCTCACAAACGTCGGATCGAAAGTATCCACATATAGAGCTAAGGTTATTGGCGCCCCACGAGGCCTCACAATAACAGTAAACCCTCCGGTTCTTTTATTCAATGCCATTGGACAGAAGAAATCCTTCAAGTTAACAATTCGCGGAGCTATCAGTCAGAGCATAGTCTCTGCTTCTCTGGTGTGGAGCGATGGTTATCACAATGTGAGAAGCCCTATTACAGTATATGTTGTCGACAAAGCTTAAATTTAGTTTGCATTGTTTTATGAGAAAATAATGATATGCGTTAATGCCATGCATTGTAACTTCGCTTACTGTGCAAAATGCAGCTTTGTTTTTCTGTCTTTGTTAAGTTATTTATCACAATATTGTTATTGTTGTGTAAGTGTCGCCATATCTGGAGAGGAGACTTGTGCACTAAAGTTGTACACCATTAAATATTATTGATAATTATCTTTGTTTTTCTCATCTTGATTTTTATTGGAACCATTCCGACATGAGTTTAATTAAGGCATCTCTTCCCTAGGTAACATTTTTGGGCTCGTTTGATAATGTTCTCGTTTCCTATTTCATGTTTCTTCTTTCTTGTTTTTTAAGAACTAAAAACAAAAATGCTTCTTAAAAAAAAAAAGAATAAAAAACAAACATGTATAAACATGTATTTGATATAACTGTTTCTTGTTTCTTGTTTTAGTTGAAATAAAATTTATTACATATAATATAATAAAATATATAACATGCATTATTAAAACGAATATAAAACCATTATTTAATACAATTTCAGCCCCAAAAAAAATTAAAAAATAATAATAATAAATTTTAGCGTTCAAATGTTATTTAATTTTGATCTGCAGTGTCATCTCTCACTCTGGCCAATTCATCTTAAATGATGTCAGCTTACATGAGGTAGTTCAATTAGACTAATTTGTAAGTTGTCTCAGACAAACTTTGTAAATTTTCAACGATCATTAAATTATTGCCCAACATGCTATTAGTATATTTTTTTTTGTGTCGACTTTGGTAAAGATCATAAATTTATTTAAGGTTAGACAATCGAGCAAAGCCACATTTCTTTAATTCAACAATAAATTTTATTTTTATTTTTTTCTTTAAAAATGCATGTGTGTTTACATTAGCCAAATACACACAAATAAAATCTAAGAAGAGAAAGAACAAAAAAAAAACTTTGAAAATTAATGGTAAACATGGAATATCTTATTTATTTAATAAAAAATTTAACCTACAAAAATTGAGGAAAAATAATAGAGATTTAAATTTTAAAAAATAATAACTAAAGGCTTGCTAGTGAAAAAGAAAAAAGAAAAGGATAAAAAAAAATCGAAAATGAAAAGGAGAAAGTAGAGAGAAAAATAAAAAAGCCAGAAGATAAAAAAAGATAAGGAAATCTCTATTATTTTTTGGGCGACTTTTCTTTGGTGTTTGCTTCATAGAGGTTTAAATACTGCTGAACGGGTCCAACACAAATATACCTCTATGTGCCTAAGCCCAAATTGGTGTGTCCTTTGCCAAAAAAGCATAGAGACCATTGACCATCTCTTCATACATTGCTCCTATGCAGATAGTCTTTGGCAATTTCTTGGGCACAATTCTAGTATCAATATTCAGCAAGCTGACAGAATTGAAGATTTCATCACAGGTGGTCTTCTTCCCCATTTAGACACTGCTCTTAAGATCCTTTGGTCAAAAATTTTTGGCGCTATTCTCTGGCATTTATGGCTTCAGCGCAACGATAGAATTTTTAATGAATCCTCTAAAGATCCTATGATCCTATGGGAAGACATTATATCTCATGCGGCATCTTGGAGTTCAAAATCCACTATTTTTTGTAATTATGATACTTCCACTATAGCTCTAAACTGGAGAGCTTTCTTATAGTCGCCCTCTTGTATGTTACTCACATACCTTGAATGAAGTATCCTTTTTTCCAAAAAAAAGATAAGGAAATATTGAAAGAAAACGAAAGTTATGGTGGAAGAGAAAGAAATAAGAGAGATGAGCATAGAAAGAGAGAGATACATGCATGAAAATTGAAAAAAAATAATAGTAATGAAAATTTGAGAAACTACTTTTTGTAGTTTCTCAAATTTGACCCCCTTCTCCCATTATTTAGAAACGTTTCTGAAAATTTAGAGACAAGAAACAAGATGAATCATCAAACATGTATGTTTCTTCAAAAATAAGAAATGGAAACTAGAAATAAGAAACGAGAAACAAAAGCGTTTGGTAACTATTCATGTTTCTTGTTTCTTATTTTTTTGGAAAAGTTTTCAAAATTGTATAGAAATAAATACCTAAAAATAAAGTTTAATGTTTCTAGTTTCTAGTTTCTACTTTATGTTTTATGTTTTTTTTCCAAAACATAAATAAAAACTTTATTTTATCATTTTATCATTCTTGCAAACAATAAAATCAAGTTTCTTGTTTTTGGTTTCTATTTTCAATTTTTTCCAAAACATGAATAAACATTATTTTATCATTTTTTTTACTTATAAAATGCAAAATAAATATATAAAAATAAATATAACATAAAAATTTTGGATATTGAATTTTAAAAACAAATTTTAATATAAAAATTTTACATTTTTTATTTAAAATTTAGAGAACTAGAAACGAGAAATATATATATATATATATATATAATCACACCTACACTCTTTGAATTATGAAATTGTTGCATTCAAACTATATTGTCATAATCATGTTAATAGAAACTTGAAAACTACACAAAGTACCCCATAAACTATAAAATAGGGGGTGTTTGGTTCCCTATTTTGGAAGTGGGGAGTATGGATTTGTTTAAACAAACCCACGTTTGGTTGGTAGTTTTATTAACCCAGGTTTGCTACAGTACATACTATTTTACCCCTTATGTTTGCTACAGTACTTTATCTTACTCACCAGATTTGCTACACTACGTACTTTATTCATACACTAAGTTTGCTACAATATACATTTTGTCTTTAATCGTGCTTTTAAAATGCATTAAATTTTTAATAAAAATATATTAGTTAAATAAAAATAAATAATTAATAATAATTTTATAATAACTAAGTAAATAAATTTAGTTCAAATTTTAAATAGTAATAATTAATTAATAAACCGATAAGTCGGCGTTGTTATACTTCATGTTTTAGAGCAATTATAATGATAAATTTATAAGAATGAATTTCTTTGTATTTTGTTCCTTCATTGACAAATATTAAAAAAGAACAATTACAAAACCAACTAAATATTTGTTTTACAAAATAATTATTCAAAAAGTGTTCATATTAACAATAATATTAAAAAATAAATTATTCATTTACAAAGCAATAGATCCTAATTTATAAGAAACATATTATTATATTTTAAAATTTTTTATTAACATATAGATTATAATAAAAATTATTTTATTATAAATTCCAAACCACACACGTTATATAAACCCAAATTAATACGTCAATTTTCATTGGATAAAAAAAATCCATTTCTCTAAATCCACAACTTTCCTAAACTCATTTTCTTGTGAAAATGTAAAAATCATGTTATCATAATCAATTAGAGACATAATATTTGTTGTTGTGGGTGAAATTGGACTAAAGAGATAAACCGGAATTACAAGGGAATCTTACAATATAAGATTAACCTTTTCAAATCCAATTCCTAAATAGAAGGGGAAACCTTTTATATCCTTATCTAAAAAGGAATATGGAAAACAAAGGTCCTATAAATATGTCATTATGACTCAAAGAAAGGGAGTTCAACTTCAACCCTCATTCTCTAAACTCTAGTTTATTGTTACACTTAAATTCTCCTTGCTAACTTAAGCATCGGAGCTGGTGTGGCAAATGCCACATCAATGCCTAGCTTTTTCTCTTTTGCAGGTCACCTCTTCCCCTAGAATACAAATTCATCGTGGTTGTCACATGGAGGTCAGGTGAGATTTCTCCTGTCCAAAATTTGGCAACAATAGTTGGCACTGTCTGTGGGAAACGAGAGTGCTCTACCTTGCATACATGAGTTGAGAAAATCAAGATCCAATGAAGAGTAAAAAGTCTTGAACAAAGAATGAAGAGATGGGGGCTTAGTTAAAAAAAAAGAAAAGAAAATGAACCCTAAATTCGATCTCTCTCCTCTCTCAAGGGTAAACATATAGTCGCCGGCCCCCTGAATTTTTCTCCATCAGCCGTAGGCCTCCCAAGCAGCAACTTGACTCTGACGATGTGATGGCAGTGCAGCACTCTAGCGACAAAGAGCTTGATTTGTATTGGACTTTACAAATTCAAAGCCCATTTACATGAAGATACATGAAATTCAATTTCACAAAATTTCTAAGCAATGAAATTTTGCTTAAATTTGATGATGAGACTTATCCAGCAAAGCTACGGATTGAACTTGAAGATTTTTACATGAGAAAGTCTCCGAGAAAGCCACTTAAATTTGAAGATTTATTATCAGGCAAATGCAATTGGAGCAAATATTGAAGCTTCAAAATCAAAGATCCTTACGAAATTCCAGAATCTCAGATAAGTATTATTTGAACTTGAAATAAATTCAAGGAATGGATATTAAATTATAATAGTTTATCTCTTATCTTCTTCATAAAATGGCATCTCCTTATATTCTGTGTTTAATAATTCACTAATTCTAGTTAACATTAAAATTATAGTTATCATAGTCTACAAATCTTACTTTTTAAGACTGTTGAAAATAAAGTTTTATGTGAATTAGTAATATAGTGAATATGAACATCATGAATAATTAGGAATGCCATGAAATATTTGAAGAAAAATTTTCTATATGAAAAGATGAAGGTCATAAAATTTTAAATGCATAACCATGCAATTTTTCTTTGCAAGGAAAGTTCTCATTGATTAGGGGATTGAATAAAGGATGTGTCTCTCTATCAAACAAAAAGCAAGACATGGGATATGTTTCCCTATTAAATAAAAAGAAAAAGACAAAATGATGAAAGAAAAGAAACTGGGGGCTCACCAAAGCAACAAGGCCAAGATCGGGTCAAAGCTATCAACAACCCCTAGTTCAACCAAGAAGATGATTTGGGCAAATTAAAACATAAAAACTGGAGACTGGTCAAGGCCAAGGTTATCCATATCCCTTAATTCAATCCAGAAGACTAATTTTGGAAACTCAATATGGAAGAAGATTGATCAATAAAGGAATTATAAAGCAAGAACTCCTCAAGATTTCAAAATATTGAGGTTGAAGGTTTAAACAATTAAATATGAAAAACGAGACTACAAAGCAAATTTGGAGGAATCAACTTTGAAGGTTTCTACAAAGTTGCAAAATCACAAATAAGTTTACTTCAAACTTAAAACTTCATAGTGCAATATTTAAATTCAATAACCAAATTATGCATGTCATAATTGTTTTGTTATGATCTTTTGTCTATTTTATAGCATCTTCATGCACTCTACACATGCTCTCTACATTTTTGAATTATTTAAATGTCATTAGCATGATAACATCAAAATGACAGTTTTTGTGCTCTAATAAAGAATTGAACATCATGAGTTATTAAAAGTGCCATGAAATATCTATAGAAAGAAATTTATTATATGGAATTCTAGAAGTCTTGAAATTGCTTGCATGATATAACAAGTTATTCAAACAGCAGACCACTTCATAAAATTCCATATTTTCCTTACATAAGTGATTGAATATATTTCATTCAGCAAAATCAGTATTTCAACTGCATTGAATTGCCTAACTCTCAAACTAGAGGGTGATTTCATATGATATGAGAAAATATCATATTCATGAAAAATATATTTTGAATGCAGAATAATTGATGGAACATTCCAGATTCCACCTATTCAAAAATACACTTATGCAAGCAAGAAGCTACAAAGGCTACTAGATGGCCAAAATTTCCTCCTACGGGAGGTCGGGAAGTCCATAATAGTCCCTACGGGGTTTGATGGCAATCCCATTTAAATTTGAGGACGCCCTCGAATTTACATATTCTCTCCAGGAAAACGACACAGATCGCGAATCTAGAGGAGAGTCTTAGCCCCCAAGAAAGATCGAAGTGTTCCCTACGGGGTTGGACGACAATCTTGGGGAGATCCAAGGAGAACCTTGGAGCCCTAAATTTTCTCCAGGATGTGGACGAACACATATCCAGAGGAGAATCTTACCCACCAGGAAGAGACCGACCTACGGGGTTAGACGGCAATCCTGGGGATGATATGAGAAGCAAAATAAGCGTCACGGAATCTTAAAATTCCTATAGGAAACAGAGAAACCAAGACGCGAGATAAGCGTCATGGAACTCTAAAATTCCTACTGGAAAACGGAGAAACCGACACTCTAGGAGACTGAAAATCCTCACAAGGATGAACATCAATAACTAGAGATAATTCGAGGCAGACCTCAAAATGTCAACAATGACACCAAAACTTAATAAGCTACTCCCAAGTCAGGCTCCATACAATTACTCCACACGCCCCTAATCTCGAATCCTACTAGGGAGTGAGGGCTAATGTTGTGGGTGAAATTGGACTAAATAGATAAACCGGAATTACAAGGGAATCTTGCAATATAAGATTAACCTTTTCAAATCCAATTCCTAAATAGAAGGGGAAACCTTTTATATCCTTATCTAAAAAGGAATATGGAAAACAAATGTCCTATAAATATGTCATTATGACTCAAAGAAAGGGAGTTCAACTTCAACCCTCATTCTCTAAACTCTAGTTTATTGTTACACTTAAATTCTCCTTGCTAACTTAAGCATCAAAGCTGGTGTGGCAAATGCCACATCAATGCCTAGCTTTTTCTCTTTTGCAGGTCACCTCTTCCCCTAGAATACAAATTCATTGTGGTTGTCACATGGAGGTCAGGTGAGATTTCTCCTGTCCAAAATTTGGCAACAACATTTGTAAAATTAATTAATTAAACTAATTTGGTTAGTATATCTTGAAGTTAATAGCTTTTAAAATGATATTATTTAAAATAATTTAACTTTATAACCTTATGTATTAGTTAAATATAGAAAGTTAACTTCAATAGTAATTTTGATGATAAGAAGTAAATAACTTTTGTTAGCACAGTAAGTTATAAATCATTAAATAAATAATTGATAACATTTTTTTATGGTTAATTTTATGTTAGATATATTTGCATAAAAAATTTTGTTTATATTTGTTCACACTTTGGTAAATAGTCTGAAAATATTTTCATGAACAATTAAATATTTATTCTATAAAATAATTATTGGAAGAGAATTAAGTAGACAAATGTATTGAAAATATTTTATTTATTATTAAAATAATACTCTCTAATTTCATAATAAAAGTTACATTTTAAATATAATTTAATATATAGTTTTTATTATTTTAATTAAAGAATTTCTATTATTTATTACAAATTTTAAATTTACCAACCAAATACACTTTTAATAAACTTAGATTTAACAAATTAGAATTCAAACACAAACTCATCCAAACACTAGTTTAACAAACTCAGACTTAACAAACTTATTTTTTGTACCATCCAAACCCAAACTTAACAACTCTAGGCTTAACAAATCACTCAAATCTACAAAACCAAACGACCCCTAATAGTTGTTATACCTAGACCCTTAAACCACCATTGTATAATGGATGTATTGCAAGTATGACCCTCAAATTATGAAATAATTGCAATTAAACCCATCACTAATGGAAGTTATAACAATAGGGTTTTTTTTAATAGTAAAACCAAAAAGAACTTAATTGCAACAATTTTGTAATTTCTGAGAGAGAATTACTCAAATTAAAAGTTGAAGAGTGCAATATGGTAAAAAGTCCTCTAGGAGTAGTAATTTTCGCAAAAAAAAATTTCAAGACATTCATAAACATCAACATCTTTATAAATTTGAGAATTCGATATTTTCCAACGGACATCAATATTTATTAAGTACTCATGGGAGAAAACAATGTTATAGCTCATGGGCAATGTTCTTTTTCACATATATATAGCCAACAAACATACATATACATTGTCTTTCTGATATTTCAAGGTTTTATTTTGGCAACTCCCATGTATGTTTCTTTTTGCCCTTTGACTTGCCCAAATTAAAGGGATAATATTGTTCTTTTGCCGGCTAAAATGGATTTAATTGGATGAGTTTGAGAAACCCAAAGTAATTAAGTGGCAAAGATTCACTTTCTTTGTATCTATAAAAGCAAAAGCCTCAACATGTAATATTATCAGTTTAAAGCTTGGCTGCTTGGAAACAAAATGGAATATTGCCATGGATTCTCTTTCAATTGCAGGCTTTTGCTAATGGCTTTTGCCTGCATTTTATTTTTCACCTCCCAAGCAGCTGATGATAGAAAGGCAAATCATTTTTAAAATTTCAATTTCGTGCTTTTTCGAATTGGTTTGATTTTGTTTTTAGTTTTCTGTTTTAAAAAACCATAATGTTTAATCGTTTATTTTTCAATTTTCTCTTTGTGAATTTGAATGAAATTTTGAAAGTATTTCTAAAAAATTGAAATATGGGCCTGTGAGTAGTTTTTATATAAACTTATTTTTTAGAATTGAAAATTAAAAATAAATAAATAACCACCCTAACTTTTCCTTTTTTTCACACTTTTTTTAACAACACAATACAACTTTTGTGGTACTTTTGTATTTTAAAAATAATTTTGAATATTTATGTAGTTTGTAAATTTGTAGAGTATATCCCTTATATTTATTTATTTATTTTTGTTTTCTTTTTTTTTTGTTTTTGTTTTTGAGTTCCTAATGAGTGTGTTTGAAAGGATATGCAGGTTTATGTTGTATACATGGGCAAATCATCTGAAGGAGGTTTCTCAGCTGCATCTGAACGACATGCCAATATGCTTCAACAAGTTCTTACCACTAGGTTTACGACGCTAATTTGTTAAACAAGATGATTAATTTACTTTTTTTTGTTTTTTTGTTTTTTTTTTTAATTTTGGCAAAATTTATCTTTAAATGCTTTTAGTAGGAATCATTTTCACTTTTCTTGTTAGTAATTTCTTGAATAATGATGTAGATGATATCATGTGGATTATTACATTTGCAAACATAAATTTTGTATTTTAAAAGGTTCATAGCTCTATTGGTTTTATTTATTTATTTATATATTTACAAAAGGCTCAATATATATCATTTGGTTTATATAGTGTATATTATATCATTTTTAAATTTTTAATCAAATGAAATTTAATTAAAAATAATTAAAAAGCAATGTTATTTTTGAAATGTATTATGGCTTTTTTTATAGTTCAAAACATTTGGACGTAAAGGATTTAAACTTCTAATCTCTTGATCGAGAATAAATGTCAATTACCATTGAACTATGCTCACTTTGACATGTTTACTAAGTCAGTCTTTTTTCTTTTCCTCTTTTAATTGAAATGAGATATGAAGTGTATTGCAATAATACCTTACCAGGTGGGGGTGGGTTTTTAATTCAGATCGGGTTATCATGGCTTTTTAATAGAGTAGTGAAGATAAATATATTTAACATTGAAAAAGTGTCTACGTGTAAAATAATATCTTTAAATGTCATATTACCAATATATTATTCAAGTTTAATAGCTTTTTATTGTGTAGGAATTTAACTAAAAGTTTTAAGTATAGAGGATTATCATCGTAAGATATTCTTAAATGTTTAGCATTTTACAATATTACAATTCAAGCTAGGAGTAGAAAGAAATTGAAACCTACAATTTTTAACGAAGTTATATATTAATATGTTATCTAATTGAGTTTTGTCCAAGTAGTCAAAAGATCAAGTATAATGAAATGTTCAAAAATGACGATTTTTTCTCAAAACATTCATGAACATAAAGAAATTAAAACACTCATCAATATATTCATAAATTTGATTAACTTAACATTCTTTTTCTTTTACATACTAAAACTAATTTCCCACACTTTTCTAATAAAAATAGAAACAACTTTAAGATCTCATAGAAATTAACTGATGATCTGAATGAACTTTGATCTCAGTGATGCATCCAAATCTCTGGTGTATAGCTACCACCGGAGCTTCAGCGGCTTTGCAGCGAGGCTTAACGAGGAGGAGGCTCGGAAACTCGCCGGTGGGTTCTCATAAGAAATGCTGAATATATGATTTAGTTCTTATTATTCGGATTTTTTTTCTTTTCAATTTAATCCATATTATTTAAATAATAATAATTTAGTCCCTTATATTATAATATTTTTCAATTTAGTTGCCCACTGTTGATGAATATTAAAATCAGTTGATCATAAACTTATATAGTATTATCAACTTGAGTATAGCTCAACTAAGACATATGATCTTAACCAAGAGTTCAGAAATTCAAATCTTCCACCTCCATTTATTGTTCAACTCTCAAAAAATATAGTATAATACTTAGTTAATTGGTGATTTTTTTTTTAAAAAAAATCATTTAAGATAATAAAACTCAGTAATTTTCACCAATTTCTTAAAAATTCGAAGGAGTAATTAAAAACTTTTCTTTTTTGAGATGACTTTTTCCTCTTCTAAATTTTCTCCAAAGTTACTAAGTACTATTTCACATAAGTTTATCATATCAATCAATTTTAACATTCATCAACAGTAGAAAAATAAATTGAAAAATGTTTAAAAAAATAAAAAGATGTAAATTAAAAAGTCACCAAAATATTAGGAACTATAACATATATTCAGCTGTTAAAAAATTCTCTCTCATTGCGAAAAGAAACAGTTTTATTTGTTTAGGGTTTTTGAATTTTGATGGGTTTTGGATTTTCAGAGATGGATGAAGTTGTGTCTGTGTTTCCGAGTGAAAAGAAACATCTTCACACGACAAGGTCATGGGATTTCATGGGTTTATTCGAACGAGCTCGAAGATCGAGCTTGGAGAGCGATTTGGTTATCGGAATGTTGGATACTGGGATTTGGCCGGAATCTGAAAGCTTTTCCGATGACGGGTTTGGTCTGCCGCCGGCGAAGTGGAAAGGCGAATGCCAACCGTCTTCCAATTTCACCTGCAACAAGTAATGCCATTTTACACCTTCAACTAAGCTTCTTTAATATTAGGTTTACTTATATAGTATTTCTGTTGTTATGATTTAAGTTTGGTTTAAATTGATTTTAAAAAGTTTTGTTATAATCTTTATGGCTTAGTTAAATCTCTCTAAATGTTTTTGTCATTATCAGATTTTAAGAATTTTATATGTTCTCTTGATATAAGAAGAAAAATGGTATATTTTTTACACTGCTTAACAATCATTTGGTTTTTGGTTTTAAAAGACTGTACTTGTTTTTTTCATTACAATGATTTTTATCTTTTTTAAAAAAATATATTTGAATTCTTAGCTAAATTCTAAAAACAAAAACAAGTTTTTTAAAAACATTTTTTTTTTTTAGTTTTTAAAATTTAGGTTGGATTTTGAATGCATTGGTATAAAAAGTAATAACAAAACAAAGAAATCCATAGGTGCAATTAGTATTTATAAGCTTAATTTTCAAAAACCAAATAGTTATCAAACGAGACGCTAGAGATTTGAGTTTTGAAAATGTGTGACCTAGACTCAACCATTTTTATTTAGGTTAAAAAAAATACTCTAGTCTTACTTTTATAAAAGTAATAAGTTCTTAAACTCCAGTATATAACATTTTAATCACTGTATTTCTAGATTTATAACAATTTAGTTACTAGTATATAAAATCTCGTTAGTTTATAATAAAGTTTCTAACACGTGTAGATTAATAAATCCTTATCGAATGTGATTAAATTGTTATTTAACAAAAAAATATATATATTTCCATATTGTGAGATTTTCACGATAGGAACTATAAATTGATACATTCTAAAAGTTTAGAAACCAAATCATTATGAATTTAAAAGTATAAAGATTAAATTTTTACATACTACAGTTAGAGACTAAATCGTTAATTTGTTTCCTCCTACTTGAAAACTCACTTGATTTTTTTTTTATTTTATATATTTTCATCTAATTCAACTCTTAATATAGTATACTCAAGTACAATTAGCTAATTTTATATTCACACATACCTTTTATTGAATATTAGCTTATCTAAAGAAGATATAAAATGTAAAATAATCATCAACTGTTTAGTACCAAATTATAGAGAGACTATAATGAAACTAAAAAAAAAAATAGGGATAAAAAATTGAATATGGAAGACCATATATACCATCGAAACTAAATGGTACTCTTTAAAAAATGGTAATTTTTTTTTTGACAAAATGGTAATTTATTATTATTATTATTATTATTTTGTAAAATGCAAAACTTTTTAATTAAGTTTTTTCTCTTCTTATACTCATAGTACAACCGTGAAAAAAATGAAAATTTTCTAAGATGAAAATCTAAAGGTTATAAATTTAGTCATTGAAGTTTGATTATTATGTTTAACGAGTTTTTAAATTTTAAAAAAATTTCAATTACGTTTCAACTTTAGAACTTTTTTTTTAATTAATATTGTAGTTTTTGAAATTTATTATAAATATATGGTACTTTCCAAACTATTTATAAAAATATTGTAGTTTTTATTAGGTGGATGAATAAGAGATAACCTACAACACGCGACTGAAGGTCGAGACTACTTTTACTGCATTTAAAAAAAAAACAATACTTGTATAGGTTGTCTCTTGAAGAGACAACTTATACCTAATTTTTTTTTTTTTAAAATAACACGACCTTAGTTTTTGAAACTTATTATAAATATATGGTACTTTCCAAACTATTTATAAGAATATTGTAGTTTTCATGAAGTGGATGAAGAAGAGATGACCTACAACACGTGACTGAAGGTCGAGACGACCTTTACTGCATTTAAAAAAAACAATACGTGTATAGGTCATCTCTTGAAGAGACGACTTATACCTAGTGTTTTTTTTTAAAATAACACATGTACAGAGACGACTTGTACTAGTTTTAAAAGAAAAAAAAATTAAAATTAGTAGGTCGTCTCTTCAAGAGATGACATGTATGTTTGTGATTGACACAAGTGGTTGCACATGCGTCTACTCATCTTTGAGTGTATGAGTTTGACTCCTACATAATGCAAAACTGTTAATTTTTTTGTCTTATTTTTAAATTCTCAATTAAAAATGACTTATTTAAATCTATCTTTTCTTTTTCTTTTTTTTTTTCTTTCCAATTTTCTTTATAAAAAAATTAACAGTTTTGCGTTACGTAGGAGTCGAACTCATGTGCAAAAAAATTAACAGTTTTGCATTATATATAGGAATCAAACCCATGAACTCAAGGATACTTGGGCGGCCGTGCAACCACTTATGCCAATTGCAAATATATGTTATATGTTTGTGCATGTCGTCTCTTCAAGAGACAACTTACTAATTTTAATTTTTTTTTAAAACCAGTGCAGACTTGTACATGTGTTATTTTTTTAAAAAAATGGGTAAGAGACGCGACCTATACACGTATTGTTTTTTTTTTTAAACGTAGTAAAGAGACGATCTTCAGTCGCAGGTTGTAAGTTGTCTTGACCTTCATCCACCTAATAAAAACTACAATATTCTTATAAATAGTTTGGAAAGTACCATATTTTTATAATAAGTTAAAAAAACTACAATAATAATAATAATAATAATAATAATAATAATAATAATAATAAAACCTTCAACTTTAGATAGTACTTTTATTTAATCATTTTTAGACAATATTTAATCATTTTTGTTAATACTATAACTATAACTTATATTTACTATTAACAATACCAATTAAAAGGTAAAGTAAGTATAGTTTAACGGTAACTAACATATACTTTCGATCAAGAGGTTAAAAATTGGAATCTCTCGCCCTAAAAGTTGTCGTTGAATTAAATTGTTTTTTAAAAAAATACAAATTAAAAGTTGAAAGTCCAACCCCGCTAAATGTTCACCTAATTTAGAACATTTGAAACTCTTCTCACTCTCTCTCTCTTTTTTTTTTTTTTGAAAGAAAACTCTTGTCACTCTTTCTTCTTCTGGTTCTACTTCTAAATTCTATCTAACAAAAATCATTGTTGGAATTTATGAAGTAAAATAATCGGAGCTCGATTTTTCCGGAGCGAGCCTCTCGAAGGCGAAGGCGACCTTCTTTCTCCAAGAGATACAGAAGGCCATGGAACCCACACCTCATCCACCGCCGCCGGCAATTTGGTCACCGGCGCCAGCCTGTTCGGCCTCGCCCTCGGCACCTCTCGCGGCGGCGCTCCTTCCGCCCGCATTGCCGTCTACAAGATCTGCTGGTCCGACGGTTGCTTCGACGCCGACATCCTCGCAGCTTTCGACAATGCAATCGCCGATGGCGTCGACATCATCTCCATTTCCGTCGGAGGTTTTATCGCCAAGAATTACTTCAACGATTCAATCGCAATTGGGGCTTTTCACGCGATGAGGAATGGGATTCTGACTTCAAATTCCGGTGGGAATTCTGGCCCTAGCCTTGGCAGTATCACGAATGTTTCTCCATGGTCGCTATCGGTGGCTGCTAGCACCATTGATAGGAAATTTGTGACAAATGTGAAGTTGGGTAATGGAGAATCCTTTCTGGTGAGCCCTAGATTGCTTTATTCTTTCATGAATGTGTTGTGTTTCTGCAATATTAAATCATTGCACACCACCTGTTTGTTAGGGGATCTCTGTGAACACCTTCCAACTTGGAGATAAGTTCTTTCCACTTATATATGCTGGTGATGCTCCTAATAGCACTGCAGGTTTCAATGCATCATTATCAAGGTAATAGAAGCTAAAAGATTGCTTACTTTATGGACTTGTTAGAATGGCGGGTTGCTGACTAATGTTACTCTGTAAAGATTTTATGATAAGTGAAGTCTAAATGTGCTGTGGTTTTCCCAAGTTGAAGAACAAGTTTTGGATTTAGAGGAATTGAATTTTGGTGTTACAATGCAGGTTCTGCTTCCCAGGTTCTTTGGACGTCAACCTAGTTCAGGGGAAGATTGTTTTTTGCGATGAGATTGGTGATGGAGAAACAGCACTGAGTAGTGGTGCGGTTGGTACGATAATGCAAGATGCTGGTCTCCAAGATGTGGCCTTTCTTTTCCCACTACCTGCTTCCAAGTTAGACTTGAACGCTGGGAAGAATGTTTTCCAGTACCTGAGATCAACCAGGTATAATGCCACATCGCTGAAAGGTTACATAGTATTTAAATCCTATTTTAGTTTCTATCATCCTATTTTAATTTTTAAACTTCATAAACTTGCTATAAAAAAATGTTGTTAAAATACCATTTTGGTCCCTCTACTTTGAGACTTGTTCTGTTTAAATTCTTGTGCTTTCAAATGTCTAAATTTAGTCCTTTACTTCGAATATTTTTCTTAAATGAAAATTATTATTGTTATTTTACCAAGTTCGATAAAAATTAACTTTCAAACTAACAATAATGACTAATTTTAAGATTTATTGACAAGGACTAATATTGGATGAGCCTCAAAGTACAAGGACTAAAATGGTATTTTAACCGATGATCTTTTTTTTTTTTTTTTTGACAATTTAACCAATGATCTTTTTTACTCTTTGCCATTAATTTATATAAATTATCTAACAAAAATTCTTTATAGGCACATACTTTATTTATTTATTTATTATCAATAGATGTCTACATGAAGTCAATTTGAGCATTGCTCAATAGATAAAATTCCTATTACCTTCTTTGAAGTCAAAGGTTTAATATTGCCCTCACCATGTTGATCTTTTTTAAAAAAAAAAAAAAATCTATATGGAAAAGTGTTTGTCTGAAGGTATATATAGTAGGTTAAGCTTCAAGTTTTTAAATCTATATGAGTTATTTTTCTAATGATTAACGAACATTAATGGTAAAGTGTACAATTGTATTTTGTGTAAAGCAAAGTGACTAAGACAAAACATTTCAAAATCAAAAGTCTAAAACCTAATGTTCGAAAGTTTTACATCATCAAAATTGAAAGTTTAAACATCATAAAAAAAAATTAAAATAAAATGTTCGAAAGTTTTAGAGTCCATGACAAAATAAATATAAAAATTGATCAAGTAAAATAAAATTTAAACCTTACAAATTCTATAGCCAGTTTGAGTTTGTTAGCTTACAATGGTTTGAAACCATCCTTTTCAATTTTGTGTTTTTACTTTGATAGTAATCCAGTAGCTATCATAGAGAAGAGTACTACCATTGAGGATCTATTAGCTCCATCTGTTGTTTCCTTCTCATCAAGGGGACCTAACCTAGTTACACTGGACATTCTCAAGGTAACTCATCTCACTCAGTTTTCTCCTCATGACTTGTTAATGCTTCATTGGATTTTGACTTTAAGAAATCTCTTGTAGCCTGATTTGGCAGCACCAGGAGTGGATATACTAGCATCTTGGTCTGAGGGTTCGACAATTACAAGTTTAATTGGGGATAACAGAATATCTCCATTTAACATAATCTCTGGCACATCCATGGCTTGCCCACATGCAACAGGAACAGCTGCCTATGTCAAATCTTTCCACCCAACTTGGTCTCCAGCTGCTATTAAGTCGGCACTTATGACAACAGGTAATACTTTGAGCTTAATTTTTTATTACCTGTCATTTAACTTAAATCATAGTTTCATCTCTACTTTTAAATGTTTGGTTTTTTAGTCGCTTGCCTTTGAAATATTATGCTAGTCTCTAAACTTTGACTCAAAAAACTATCTTTCTTTATGGTTAATATGTTGTGCATTAGTCCCTAAGTTTTGACTGAAATACTATTTTAGACCTTACAAGTTAATCATTTTACAAAAATTCAAACCTATTTGGAAACTTGACACCCTAACCTATTATATATATGACTTCAAACACTTGTTTATGAAGATATCTATTGATTGGTTAAATAAACATAAAGATGGGCTACCATTGGGTTTCTGTTGAATAATTTATTAAAACATTAATAATAAGATGAAAATTGTTTTAATGCCTTGAGACTAAAACAAAATGTTTGAAAGCTGATAGACTCAAATAAAATAAATTTGAAAGGTTAAGATTTTAGTCAAGGATTATCCTGGACTTTTAATATCAAAATAACATTAAATGTAAGACGTCGGGCACTCATTTGTCAAGCTTTTCAATGTCACTGAGAATAGTAGTGTTGTAATTATTGTTCCCTATGCACTTGCCTAACCTTAATCTTTTCTCTCTTACAGCTTTTCCCATGAATCCAAAGTTAAACACAGATGCTGAGTTTGCATATGGAGCAGGTCACTTAAATCCAGTAAATGCCATTAGCCCCGGTTTAGTATATGATGCCGAAGAGATTGATTACATAAAGTTCTTATGTGGGCAAGGATATACTACTGAAAATCTTCGTCTTGTTGCCGGTGACCAAAGCAACTGTTCGGGTGTTACAAAAACAGCTGCATCAGATCTAAACTATCCATCTTTTGCTCTATTGATCAAATCTCGGAGACTGATTACTCGTGTCTACCACAGGACTGTCACGAACGTCGGGCTGCCAGTGTCGACATATAAAGCATTTATTCAAGCTCCACCCGGGCTCAAAGTTACAGTACGTCCTGCTACTCTTTCTTTCAGTTCTCTTGGACAAAAGATATCTTTCACTGTGATTGTTAAAGCAAAAGCTGGAGGGAAGGTGCTTTCTGGTAGCTTAACCTGGGATGATGGAGTGCATCTGGTGAGGAGTCCCATTGTTGCATTTGCTATTCCATCATGAGAGCTTCATATGCTTATTTAGTATTGTTGGGAAGTCCCCTTTATTTCCTTTTGTTTCAAGTGATTTGATGATTTTATCAATAAATTCTTCTTTATCAGTCATTTGAAAATCTAAATGATATTGGATATGATAACAAAAAACAATGATTTGCTTTGAGAATTCCCTTTATGGTGAAAAGAGAACAAAACACCTACTAAGATTGTGCATCACCTGTCATTGAGTAATGGCACGGCTTTAAATAGATTTCATATTATATCTACTTAATCAAGATTCAAGATTAATGGTTCGAGCTCCCACTCCACGACCCTTCTATTATATCGTTCAAACTAGCGACAACAATTCCAATGTTTGGATTCTATGTTGATTTTTTTTTTAAAAAAAACTGTTTCTATGTTGATAATAATCAGATCAAAAAACTAAATCACACTATACAAAACTATCCTGTCCTATCAAAACAGTTTTTTTTTTTCTTTTGGTAAAGAACCGAACTTTCATTGAAAAAGAAATGAAAGAATACACGGGAATTCAAGAAAATTAAGCCCACAAAAGGAAACTCCATTAAAGGAAGAGACTCCAATCAAGTAAAATAAGGCTTAAAGAATAATTACAAAATAACTGCGTCACCGATACCCAAAGAAAAATGAAGAATCTAGCAAGGGACTACATATCACTAGGGTCCCTCTCTAACCCCATGTCGGTCCTATTATTTATCTCAGCCCACAAATTCCACAAGACAACATAGATCCCAGCGTGCCACAAGAACTTTCCCTTCCCTGAAAATGGTGATGGAGAAAGAACTCCTCGATCATCTCCCAAAAGCCTTTGTGTCTAGCAAACCGAACTTTCAAGCACTATGTTCTAAATTTCACATTCCCATCTCTGTGTCAAACTTTCAAAGAATACCAAAAATGTCCCTTACTACTTTTTCAATTAAAGAATAAAAAAAATGTTGTTACCAACAATTCTTTAGGGAACTCTCTTGAATAAGATAAAATATCCTTTCCTGAATAATTCTCCTGGATTTGTTCCACGGTATCTTTGTTCAGTTATCATTCTTGCCTTTAAAACTTAGAATCTTATCCCTGAATCTGAATCCCTTCATGTTCATCCGATCAAAAATCGCCACCCAATCCTCTCCCGATTTGGCACAACTCTCCCCAATCACAAAACTCATAGATACTCAAAACAATAATTCATAGCGGATGGAAAATTCCTCCACAAAACCATATATTCCACTTCCCAATTCTCTAGAATATTTGCTTCCATGGATATTAGAAGAAGATGCAATGGGGAGTATATTTGATTGATTGAAGAATTTAGCATATCAGAAGAAATGGGAATCCTTCAAGTTGCCCTCAACCCCCTTATCCAATGAGACCACCAAAACCCCTTTTCTCTCAAGGATCAATAACGCATAGTTCGTGAGGACAGGGGGAAAAGAGGGGATTTTGTGAACCCACAAGATGGATTTGGATGGGACAATGAAACATGCACATCAGACAGAAAAAACACAGGTCAAAGAGTTTGTTATGGGACATGTGGCGGACTTAATTCAGGGAATTGCAGAAGGACCACTTGGAACCATGTTAGAATTGAATGTGGGCACATGGAGCTGAAGAATCATCGATTTGTACTGTCCTTTTTGGGGCTTATAAATCGGATTGAACTGTTTCAGGTCTTGTGTCTGAAATCTTCACGTGGGTCTGCTTAATCTCTTTCTGTTTTTTGATGCATATTATCTGTTTGTTTGTTTGTCTGACTGGAAAATCTTATCAAGTTCCCTGTTTTTTTTGCCTTTGGTGTATGGGTGTGGGCCATTAAGAGATAACCATCAGGTTTGGGGAGTAGTTTTGTTCGTTGGCTGACAGAGAAAGCTCTAAGTGTTAGTACTATGGAGAACAAGAAGCAAGTGGCTGCCTCTTCATCTTCAAGTTTGGATCATCTTTTTGGTACCATGGACTCAAAATCAGCTTCTTCAACACCCACCACTGGATATTTTGGCTCTATTTTCCCACCGCTGGTTGGTACTTTAATTTCAACTGCTAGTTCTTTGTTTTTTAATCTCCCTTTCTCTCTCTCTCAAGATGTGGATTTCCTGAATTGGGTCACTTTCAGCATTTGTTGATTTTGCACGTTTCAAGTTGATGATATGAGTCTATTACAGCTTAAAAATAGGCAGAACAGGAATGAGAAAGCTTCTTAGCTAGGGAAACAAAGTAATGGAAGCTTAGTTTCTTGTTAAAGGGAATCCAAAAGTGGTCCTTTTCTGTTCTGTTCTGTATGAAAATTTTCATGGGATTTTTAAAGCATGCATTGAACTTTTCTTCTCTGGTTTTAGGTGGTGGAGAGAGAGAGGAAACAGGATGTTGGCACTGGCAAAGTTGGGAATCCAGGTTTCTTTAACTTCTAAAACTTGAATTTGAAATTTTGAACACATTTCCCTCACAAAGGATAAGAAGCCTATGTCTACCTAAGCAATCTCTCATGATTTTCACTGTTGAATAGCTTTTCAAATGATATTAATGGTTTGTTTGGATTACCTTTTAATTTAAGTGTTTTTAAAAAAATAAACACTTGAAAAGGCAATCCAAACGGGCCCTAACTCCTCACATTTAAGTAAAACTGGCTTTTGATCCTCTCAGATAATGCTTCTGTAAATGGCATGAATGAAACTGGTGGTGCAAATGGGAAAGATGAGAGCTACATGTATCAGAATGAAACTATGGAACTAAGTTACTTTAGTTCCTCCATCTTTTATGGTGGCCAAGAAAATTACTCCCCAAGAACCAAAGTTTCAGAATCTCACCATAATGTAAGCATTTCAAAATGGTCATGTGCCATCTTTCTAGTAGTTTTCTGTAGTGTTTGGATAAAACTAGAAGGCCTTTTGTTGGGATCTTAATGAACAAATAAAAAGATTTGATAATGATCGAGTGATATTGGTTTGGAAAGTGTTACTGTTGAGATTTGATAATGATCGAGTGATATTGGTTTGGAAAGTGTTACTGTTGTGTTGATTACTTGATTGCTACTTAATGATGTTATGAACTCAATATTTTATCAGTTTAAGAAAGAAGAGAAAGACAATGATGCAATTGGAAGCAATTCAAACTCTGCTTCAAGAGGAAACTGGTGGAAGGGTACGACAACTTCCATGGATTTACTGTTGGACAAAGAAGAGATGATCATGGTTAAGACAAACTTTTAACTTAGCAATCTGTTTTTACAGGTTCTCTTTATTACTAACACTCCCATCATAATGGGATTTCCCACCTGCATAGGTAATACCGAACTATCCTCTCGGTTACTCCTCGGTGAAACTTGTTCATCTCGTGTTTTTCATGAATGGTCTCTTCCATTTCGATATATTTCAGATCATTATTTTGATTTGGTAAATCTGAATATATGAGCTCTTTCCATAGCCCATCATCCAGTTGACTGACATTCAGTTATTTGATAATGTTTCAGGATTTGGTGACAGTATAATCTACATTATATTATTATTTACAAGTGAAACTACCATAGTAATAAAGAAGTAGAGTTTGAAGAGGTCCACAAGGCTTTGGTCAAACAATGAAGCTTCTATGGTTCATATTGTTCCATGTTAGTCAATTTTGACAAGTTTGTTTCAAAGCTGAAGAGTGTTGATGTAGCTTTCTTCTGCAAGTGGAACTCTTTTCAATATCTCCATCTTATTATATCCTTATTATCTGTTATTGTAATAACTATGTTCACACAGTATATGATGAGTCTAGTTCGGATTAGTATATTTCGTGTATCCAAAAGGTAAAATGCGTACTTTGTTCTTGTATTCATGCTGCTCCTGGTTGTGATACGGTGCTGATCTAGAATGTCCATGAACGTAAAGAGCGCTTGAGAGAGCAAGAAGAAGAAAGATATGTCAGGCATGTGTATTGTCTTCACACGGAGAACAGGGAGAACTACAAAATGGAAATGGTTCATCAAAGTTGAAAGAGAGCAACGCTAAGAACAACCAAATGAGCAGCTACTGCAAGAGTACTTAAACCACATAATGGTGCAAGATTCGACAATGCACAAAGAGTTTTGTCAAGGACCGGGAAGATTATAACACCTCCACAATGGTAACCAGTGGGATGATCCTCAATGTAACACCGTTCTGGTATCGTCGCTGCAAGTTCTGCTTTGATACCGTCCTGCTTTACAGTATCAGAAAGGACTGCGCAAAGACAAGTCATTTTTTGAACCATTTCAACAGCCAACGCACAACATTCAACCGAGACTTGAACATTCAAATCCTTGGCTGCAGGGAAGCATGATTCGAACCTCCATGCCTGCCTTTCGAGTGTTGTGTGATTCCCATGCTCGCCTTTCCCACACACTATGAACAAAAGCATTGTCCACAATGAAAAAGATAGCCAGAAAACTGATGATGTTGTGAGAAGCTTCCATGTCTTCAATGTGAAGAAAGATGAAAACACCTTTATTTTACATGGGTTTTATGGTGAAACAAGGAAACTACCCATTTGAACTTTTTAGTCAACATATAATTTGGCCAATGTGGGGAAGGCTTATGATACCCTTCTGCATAGTTGAAAAAGAAAGAACTACACTTTTTTCTTATTTGTAGCTGAATTTCTCACAACCTCAAGAAAGTTTTCAAATTGGAAATGGTAATATTTTAATTTTGGTTAAATTACTAGTTTAATCTCTTAATTTTTTTTTAAGTTCATGTTTAATAAGTCCCTTAACTTTAAAAAGTGTCTAATAAGTCTTTGTTTAATAGGATTTTTTTTTAAGTTCATGTTTCATAAGTTCATTTTTAACAAGTCCCTTAATTTTGTCTAATTGGTCTCTAACTCTAAAAAATGTCAAATAAATCTTTAAGGCTCCATTTAATAACCATTTAGTTTTTGGTTTTTTGAAAATTAAGCTTGTTTTCTCATAATTTCTCTACAATGGTTTTCTTCTTTCTTAAGTAATCATTTGAATTCTTAATCATATTCCAAAAATAAAAACAAGTTTTTAAAAACTTATAAGTAGAAGTAGATAACAAAACAAAGAAACTTATAGGTAGAAGTAGTGTTTATAAGCTTAATTTTCAAAAATCGAAACCAAAAGTCAAATAGCTATCAAACAAAGCCTAAGCTTTTCATTTTATATTTAATAAGTCTTTGAGTTTTTAATTTTGTGCCATAAGTCTTTGACTTATTTGACATTTTTTAAAATTTATGAACCTATTGAACACAAAATTGAAACTTTAACTTTCTACCAAGCACAAGATTCAATTTTACGTCTAATACATTTGTTAATTTTAAAAAAATGTTGAATATGTCAAAGATTTATTAGACACAAAATTGAAAGTTCAAAAACCTATTTAAAATTTTAAAGTTCAGAGACTTACTAGACATAAAATTAAAAATTCATGGACTTATTAGACATAAACAATAAAAGTTTAGGGACTAAACTTATAATTTAACTTAAAATTTAATAATTTCTTGTCTGTGTTGAATGGATTCTTGTTGGTTTATTAGAGGGTGGATTGCCATGGCCTTTAGAGCAATAGAAAAAAGAGAGGATTTTTAAAGGTAGAAGATCCAAGTGTCGTTAAAGGATTAGGTTTATGGCTCTTAAGTCTTATGTTTTTGCCTTTTGTTGTTTTGGTTTATCAAAAGATTAGATAAGATGCTTTTTTTTTTTGCTTTTTGAAGTAATATTTTTGTTCAACTTGAGTTTTGTGTTCTTAGAAGAATAATTTGGCAAATGGGCTTTTTAAATTTGAATATTTATTTTAATCTAAATATACTGTAAAAAGTATGGCATTGGAAAATTGAAGTAAATGTATAATCAATTGGATGTGTTAACTAAAGTATAAGTCAAGGTTAGTGTGTTTCATGTTGTCTGTCAAATATATTTATTTGTCACTAATATTTAAGTATGAAACAATAATTGTTTTTTTTTTGTGATGGGTAGTAGAGAGGAATCCAAGTTGAAGATGATAGAGAGGAGGGAGCTCAAGACTTACACTCAAGACTTCCTGCATATACCTAAAAAAAGTAGGAAGAAAATTAGAGAGGTAAGCTTTAAAAAGAAATTGAGATCACTATTTTTTTTTAGTTCAACAATATGTGTGGAGTGGAGATTCAAACCTTAAACCTACAATCTTTATATCGAAGCTTCAAAGATACAATGTCTTAACTAATTGAACTATGTTCAAGTTGACAATAAATAATACTAATATGATTCATGTTCTACTTTTTGTGATATTTGTAGTTATTATTTTGTCTTAATTTCCCAATAAGAAAGGAAGAAAAAACAAAAAGAAAAATAGTTTTTATTTTATCTTAATTCCTCGGGATATGAAAGAAAGAAAAAAAAAAGGAAAGAAAAAGTCCACTATAGCCCAACCCATCATACATGGAAATCATCAGTGTGGTTCATTAAACATTAGTAGGATTTTTGAAAAATTATCAATTATTAATTATGCTTCCTCTAATTTTTTTTTAGTACTTCTATAATATACTTGGAAAAAACTTGAGTGCAACTCTTGTACATCTCACTGAATTGTCCATTCATAGCTTGTCATGTGGCAAGCTATTTTTTTTTAAATATTATAGATTTTTTTTGTCGTGTGTTGGGTGGGTTGCACAAAGATGGGTACAGTCTTGACCCATATATTTATATCTCTATTCATACTTATACATATGATTAATTGATAATAAATAGGAATAGTATGTATAACTTTTCATGCTGCTATAGCACTATAAATTTTTCGATGTTCTTGTATGGATTAGGAGGGCTTTTTTAAGGAGAAAAAAGGACTTATATATATATATATATAATGTATTTTAAAAAATTAATATTTATGTGCTCATAATAAGTCAAGAGGCCATTTTCGTATGAAAACGTACAACCTATAAAGAGAGACCACAATCCTTTAACAACTTGAGTTATTTTAATATTCTCTAGTCACCACTCTTATTTTAGTCTTTTTTTTGTAATACAACAAATGTGAGGTATGAGGATTTGAACCTCCGATTTTAAAGAAAATGAGTACATGAAAAATATGCTCACTTTGACTAATATGTTTTAGTCACCACTATTATTTATTGCATTCTTTCAAGAAAAATAATTATAGGATCGATAATGAATTTCCAATTAAACTTTTAAAACTGTAATTATCATATTTTTGTTATTTCGAAGCAACTTCATAAAAGAGTCCATCAATAGTGCTCGTAAACATTTTCTCTCAAGGAAAACTGAAATTTTGTATACCAATGTTATTAAAGTTTTTTTCTCTTTTTGAGAAAAGTATTAAAGTTGTCCTTTATTGAGAATCTCACATTGGAAAGATAGGAAGACCTCATATTCTTAATAAGATACATGAGCTACTCCTCTCATTGCCAATTGGTTTTGAGATGGAACCCTATGTAATCTTGATATCCTTTATTGTTATTTTCTTTTCGTTTTTATTATTTTATCTACTCTATAAAAAGAAGAAATTAATAAAAGTGATTCTCAATTATAGTTGCCAATTTGTTAGAGATGTTGCTTGAATTAAACGCAACGTTGAGATTTGAGATAGAACATATACATCTGTTTTCGGTTTCTTCATTTTAAAATTGTAGAAATGAAGTAATAGATATCAAATTCTTACTCCTCGTCATTTAAACATATTAATAACAAAACCAAGAATTAAAAGCTTTCATCTAAATTAGTTCACCTTGACTTTATATCTAGGTTTAAATTATATTTTGTTTCTTAACTTCTAAGTTTATTCAATTTTGGTCTCCAAATTTTTAGAGACAAAAAATAGAATATTTAATAAAAGTTTATAGACCAAAATAAGAATATAAACTCCAATAATTACATTTACATACTTGACCTTTAAATCTAAAATGAACATATATATATATATATATATATATATATCTTACCGTATTCATTTTATCATAGAGGTATACTCATGCATCTCAGACATCCTAAAATTCAATATTTATTCAATTTTAATCTTTAAACTTCCAAATATTCTATTTAGTCCCAAACTCAACATTAAAAAACTTAGACCTTATCATTACCTATTTTTATAATATATATATATATATTTCATCTTCATGTTTTTTAACTCAAAAAAAGAAAAATGAACATAAACATAATATGTAAAATCTTTTGTTTAACTTACATGATGTACAAATATCAATGTATGTATATGAGTACGGATCAAACTTTAAAGTTGCATTTATTAGATTACCAAATTTTGAGTTTCGAAACAAAATCAAGTTTTTGAAAAATAATTAATCAAAATGAAATTATAAGAACTAAAATAGCTTTTTAATCATTTCAAAAAAAGAAAAAAAAGAAAAAAAGAAGCTTTTTAATATATCGAAAAGAAAGTTAAGGATGGTTGTGCAATAATTGAGTTGCTTATTACATCAATGGGGCTACCAAATTTTGTCTCTCAATCTATTAGGAGAAAATGCAAAGGGATGAAAAAATATTCCTAAGGAAGAAGGGACTTGGAGCTTGAATGCAAACACACAATGCCACGTTTGGCTAAACACTAATTAATATTTTCACGAGAAAAAGCAAAGGCCTTAATGGGATTGGTAAAATATTGTTGCATATTGTAATCAGTCTCTCCCATTGCCATTATATAATTAAAAAAAATGGATATTTTTAAGAAAAGGAAGTTATATAGACTAAAAATATGTTTATGGCCTATAAAAAGCAATAGGTTAGATTATAATTTTTTTTATTTCTATGTTAATTACCTTATTTTCAATTTAGTCCATATATTTTAGAAACTTATAGTATAATCTCTATCTTGTGATTGAAGATTAACAAATATTATTGCCAATAATGAAAAGTAACACGTCAAAACTTAATATGAAAGTTATTAGTAGTTGACTTGAAAATGAGTAGTAACTATCCAACATGCGATATGTTGCATTCGAAATAGGACTACTCATAACTTTAGTCTTTTTATTTGTTTTTCAATTAAAATAGACTACCTTAAAACTATGATCCAAACTCATGACTTGCTATCGTTTTGTCCACATCATTAAAAATTGTCCCACATCATGAAGTTCATCCATCATACTATGATATATTTACCAATAATGACATTGAACTTCTACTACTACTATTCAATAATAGTGTAGGACATCTCCTAAAATTTAATCAACGAAGAGGAAGAATAATAAAAACTTAAAACATGAAAATTATTATTGGTTGACTTGAAAATGAATAGTAACTATCAAACATGCATTATGTTTACACTCTGAAACAAGATTACTTCTAAATTTTATCTCTTAATTTGCTTTTTAATCAAAATATTACCTTAAAACTCATAATCAAATTCATGTCTCTCAAATTAACTTTTGATTTGTTGTAGATTTTCCCACATCATTAAAATATTGTCTCACATCTCATGAAGTTGATCATCCATCAAACTATGATATATTTACCAATAACTACATCAAGTTTCTCTATCGGTACTCTTCAATAATAGTGTAGGACATATCCTAAATTTTAATCAAAGAAGAGGTAGAATATTAAGAACTTAAACCATGCAATATATATATACTTTGATCCCACTTGGTATCTCATATTGGAATAGGCATATACTCAAAAATAGGGAACTTGTCATCTAGGGCATGGGCAAGGATGGTTTTGTCTATGAATTATTTGGCAAATTTGTTGAAATCAACACCAAAATATGGCCATAGAGAGAGGCAAGTGGGAGGCAGAGATATATATTGGGGTTTATTTTTAAGGGCTCTTTTTGATGCCCCCCTTTTTCAGCCACTGAGGAATACAAATTGCAAGAAGAACAAATGAGGAACCAACAAGGCACTAATTCATTAAGATATATATGGAATATTTTTGGGGTTGGGAACCCATTTTGAGTGGCTATGGTCTTTTTGATTGGTGGCATTTCCCAAATAATGAAAGGAAGCATTTTTCTTTTTCATTAATTTGCTCCACTTGTGTAAACCTATCCCCAATATGTATATATATCACTCAAATGGGTAAGAGATGTATTAAAATGGGCATGTGGGACTTTTCTTAGTGGGTAAAATATTCCATCAAACTTTGGACAAATGGCTCCTTTTTTTAAACTATGACCAAACATGTCCCTTTTAAACTCTAACCCGTGGTTTGGATCATGGTTAGGGTTTATGTATTTTGAATTTTTGAGTTAAGTGGAGACAATACTTTCTAGGTGGGTATTACTTATCTTAAGCTACAGATTTTACCAATCTTATAAGCTACTGGAATACAATATTCTAAAACTCATTCCTCGATGTACTACATATACTTAAATGCTTTTATAAAAATCATAGATCAATTGCAAATCAAATACAAGATATATGAACTCCAATTTATTAAACTTGTTTTCCTACTTGATTAAAACACAAATTAGACAAATCCATGCGATCCTCATCTTTGAACCACACACACAAAATCTTAATAAAACTTTACCATTTCGAGCATTACATTATATATCTACATAAACTTGGTTTTTTCTATTATTTTCAAGGCTTTGTGGTTTACTTTTAGGAGTGTTTTGGATATGGGTCTGTGAAGTCAATTTCTTTTCTTTTCTTTTTTTGAAAAGGATCTATGAAGTCAATTTAATGGTTAGTTTTATGGGTCATGTTACATGTAGAGATTATGTATATAAAAAACAACAAATAATTTATAATATTATAGAGAGAGGGTTGTGTGCCTAAAAACACGAACCTTATAAGCATTATTGCATATTTTCAGAAGAATTGCTTTCTTTATGCTATTATTGCGACCATAGAAAAACTATACTGATTTTTATCACGAAAAGGTACAATCTTATGTTGAAAAGCCACAACTTTCTTGCAATAATATTTTTTTTATTCAAACTAATTTATTGAAATTATGGAGAGTGCGACCAAAGTTCCACATTAGCTAAATAAGGGAAAGATCATGAGTATATAAGTAAGCGACAATATCTCTATTAGTATGAGACATTTTGCCAATGTAGAGATCTGTCGAGATTTGTTGTCCTTAACAAACTTTTATCTCTAAACCTAGATTTCACTTCGAACTTTTAAATTTATCAATTTAAATCCTAAACTTATACAAGTGTTGAAAGCTTATAAATTTTAACAAAAAGCAGTTTTAATTTCGTTTTTCTCTAAAATTTCATCAATTTTCTATAAAGTATATGTCTTATAAATATATAATTGATCAAACGCATGTGAGAAATTTTTTCTTTTTAAGATTAATTTGAACAAAAATTTATTAAAAGATAAAAGTTGTAACAATTTTTAAAATTTTAGGTACATATTACTAACACTCATCAAAATTAAAAGTTTAGAGTGAAAATGGATATGATTTGTCAAGTTTAAAATAAATTTTGACATTTTCCACACCATTATTTGTCTAATCAAAAGGCCAATTATTTTTAACTCAGGTACCAGACAAAAGCTGGTAGTAAGTGACTGAGTGGGACTGGATCCTGGCCAAGCCAGAAAACAGTCTTTTAAAGAATCAAATTATAATTAAAAAATTAAAAAAGTATTTTGAAAATTGAAAAGATAAGATAAAGGAAAAAAGAAAAAGAAAAAAAAACATCACAGTTTAAAATCCATATACATAATACAGTACAGCTGAATTATTGGGATTTGTAAAAGCAACCGAAACTAAAGCTTGTAGATTAGATCCCAATGTTATAAGCAACTGAGTTTCTGAACAAAACTACAATATTAAACTCATTTCATTCATTTTTCTTTTAACATTCCATTTAATATATTCTCTTCCAATTGTTTTCATGTGCCGACATAATTTAATTTTGCCATTATGATCCATTTATACTAATACAAAATTGTGGGGGTTTTTTTTTATTAATGATATTTTTCTAAAATGTCATCTCCTGTTTCAAATTTTTTTGAAATTTGAAATTGTTATTTCAAAAAATATAAATGGAAACAGTTGGTTTGAATAATATGTTACTTGCTTTTTGAAGGATATGTCATTTTTCAATTAAAATTAAAATTTTATATTTAATTTTTCAAACTTTTTTTTAAAAAATAATGTCACGGGATCTCGACATTGATCTGATAATTAATAAGCTGGTTGGGGGGTCCTATGGTTTCTTTTTCCCTTTAAAGTTGAATTTCGGATCATCATGTGATGTTAGAATTTAGAAACAAGATCCAAGATTCAAATCCAATGGTTTTTCTCCAAGCATGTGGGCCTGGAATTTGTATTCAATCAACGGCTGGTAAGACTCCAACCAATTAATGGCTGTGATCTCTCATCCGATATGGATCCCACAGGATCAACTTAAAACCTAAATTCGAGAAAGATAAAATGGATAAGTTAAATTACAAATTTAATCTCGAAACTTTAAGATTTGTGTCTAATAGGTCATTGAACGTTAAAAAGTTTCTAATATGTCTTCCAATTTTCAATTATGCGTCTAATAAGTCACTGAGTATATAATAGATGCTTAAATTTTCAATTTTGTATCTAATAGGTCTTTAAATTTTTAATTTTATGTGTACTAGATCCTAGACTTATTAGACATTTTTTTTTAAAAAATTCAAGTAGCTATTGTATACAAAATTGAAAATTTATGATCCTCAATCTTGTGTCTACTAGGTCCATTAATTTTAAAACATTTTGAATATGTCAGGAACCATTAGACACAAAGTTGACGGTTCAAAAATCTATTGGATACTTTTAAAATTTAAAGGACCTATTAAAAAGAAACTTGGAAGTATAGAGACTTGTTAGATACTTTTAACACTCAATGACCTATTAAACACAAATTTAAAAGTTTATGAACTAAACTTGTAATTTAACCAAATGTATACAATAACAATATTGAAAATTGAAAAATATGGTCAGTTTGGTTTTCTATTTTTGAGATATGAATATATTATTTTTCATCTATGTTTCATCTTTTGTTATCTATATTTTCAAAATTTAAGCCAAATTTTCTAAAAAATGTAGTTTTTGTTTTTTTATTTTTTAAATTTGGCTAAGACTTCAATTATGTTCTTAAGGAATGCATGAAAAACTTAATGAAGAAATTAAAGAGGAAGCAAACATACTTTTTTAATACAGAAGACTAAAAACAAAATCATTAATTATCAAATGGAGTCATAGTTTTTAGTTGGTTTTGAAGCATCGAGACTTATGAAGATGAAATCAAGATCCATTCCAATTCTCATAAAGATACAAACATATAGTCCTACACCCATTAGAAGTAGAAAATATCTTCGGTATGCGAATAAGGATAATATACCAAACTAGATCTAAAGTGGTTAACCTCATGTTACAACAATATTTAAGTGGAATGTTTTTTTTTTTTTTTTTTTTTTATAAATTATTATCCATGAGGTTTTGTTGGTAGTAGATAAATATGTTTATAAAGAAGTAAAAAGGTGTGGTGTGGCTGTCGAAGAAGAAGAATTGGATGTTGTGGGTCTTACAAAAAATGAGACTGGTTGAATGATAATTCAAAATGCAGCCTTTGTGGGAGATTACTCATTTCTTCAGCTTTCCAGCTCAATGCCTTAGGACACATCTGACCAATTGAACCATTTCTGTTGTTCATTTCCCATCAATTCTTCCCAAATCCACCCACTTCTTCTTCTTTTTCTTTTTACTAAATAATATATACTACTTTTAATTTATTAAATCATAAATTTAGTACTCTTCCAACTTTGATCATCCTAATAAATTCGTATAATGTTACTTAAATATCGACATAGACGGGTTGATGAACTAATCAGTCATATAATTTAACTTAACATAATATAAAAGAATAAGGTTTTTGTTTTTTCAAATAAAATAAGAGCAACGCTAGGAACGTTGAAATATTTGATGGAATGCGCATGTGAAATATATTTTAAATGAGATTTATTTTATCTAACTAGCATATTCCTTTGTTACACATGGTGTAACGTCATACCAAATCATTATTTGTTTATCCAATTAGTGTATCATATCAATATTTTTTTAAAAAAATCAACCAAGTAAATTGTAGATGTGGGATAATGGAATGCCATTAAAAGATATTTGGTAAAACAAAAAGAGTATTAAAGCGAATTTAAAAAAATGGTATTACAATTTTTTTAATGACATATCTAACTTTTGTTAAAGTACTTTTATCTCTTCTAATAGATTTGTAGGTTTAAATTCTCATCCCTATCTACAATGAAATATTAAAAAAAAATAATAAGTAAAAGAACTTTTTAGTCCCACAATTTTAAATGATATCCATTTTTCAGTACATCAAAGAATGAAGCATCAAAACTAATTTTTTTGTGTCATTTAATAGTACAAAAAGGCACGTAATGTAACACACCAAGTTCAGGATTCGAATCAAGATTTGGAATTCGAATTCGACACCTGATGGCCCCGGCATTCTCCTGCAATCCCTTGCGACCTAGCCACATCACCTTACTTGTCTTGAACTGCTTCTAAGAGTAAAGACTGCCCCCACAAACCAACATGGGTCCTTTCAACATGTTTTGTCCTCACTCACATGCTTCTTAGAAAAATTCTCAAGAAGTCACCCAACATAAAACTGTTCCAAGCCAAGCATGCTTAACTTTGTAGTTCCTATGATTAAGCCACCGAAAAGAAAGATGCATCTTGTTGGTATATGTAGTAGCTATCAATTCTTTTAAGCATTTCTTAACCATTCCTTATATAGCCTCAGGATCCCTCTCATTCAGATGTGATCTCGGTTCATTCATGTACCCTTTCTGACTTCGAAAGTTACATGTAGTGTTTAAATATTTAGTGATTAAAATGTGACTTAAAACAAAAAGCTAAATAGACAAAGACAAATGAAGCTAAGCTTAAGCATAAGCAATCCCATTGACTTAACGCTAATTCCAAAGTGATTGAATATAATTGAAAATAACCCACTTGGATTCCATAAAAAAGAAAATATCCATCAATTTCCTTAGTAATTTCAGCCGATGATTTGCAATTTGGCCACCCACCATTATTGACAACTTCTTTTCTTTTATTTTCTCTCTCTGTTTTTTTTTTCTTCCTTTGACGAGTTCAAATTTTTTTAGTTGACGAAGAAGAGTAGATTTAAAGATTAGATTTTTTTTTTTGAGTACATTTAAAGATTAGGCTTATGTGGCAAAGCGATTTTTATTTGCTCTTCAACATAAACGGCCTGTTTTTTTTTAATCGAAAATTAATTTCAGACATGATTTTTTTTTTCTCTTTTGAAATTTGTTATTCTCCATTCATTTTCAATTTTATTAACTTCTTTGACCTTTATTCAAGAATGTCATTTATCCTTAGTTTATGTTGGTCTATTTTTCTGATTTATGGTATGTATAGTTCTTGTCCTATAAGTCAGCTACACGTGTTTCCTTTATTGCTTTATATTCAATGCTTGATCCTTCTGTAATAGCAAAATACTATCCATTATTTCTCAGTATGAATTTTTCCCTTATTCTCTAACATTCTTGATAGATAGTATCAAAGTTGTGAAACTTATATTATATGTATAAACTTAATTGTTGGCAAGTGTGTTCAAACGCCAACTTCTGTAACTTTTGTTCTTTTTTTCGTTTTTTCTATAATTTAAACGAAACTGATTTGTCCTTTTCATTAGTTTAAAAATATATATATATAAAATCTGTTTTAATTCAAACTAACTAACTTAAATTTTCTAACGTGTAAATCATATTTCCTTTAAAAAAATTTATAATATTAATAATAAACTGCCATTCTTATAAATGGAAAAAAGAGAAGAAAAAAAAAATCATTTGTACCCATAAACTTATCAATTAAAAACCTAAATTTTTCTAAGTTAATCAATTTAGACAAATTATTTTTCTAAGTTAATCAATTTAGACACTTTGTTAGGATTACGTTTTCAAATTGTTAATCCTTAGCTTTTACACTATAAAACTTATGTTGGAACCAAATATTTAAAGTAAAATGTTGGAACCAACATTGGGTAGTAGGGAATTACACTAATATCGGTAGTTTTTCATTTTCTCTTTTTTTTTCTCTATTTTTGTTCTATTTATTTAGAAAGAATTACGTGATAATTTTTTTGTTACTTTGTAGGACTTGGAGAGAGAAGAGTTGAATAATGAAATTTTGAATTAATTTTAAATAGAATTAAGTGTAAAATAGTTATGAATCACTAATAAAATGTCTAAATTGATTCACTTATGAAATTTTAGGGCTTTAATTGATACAAATATTAGGGTTTTAGTTGATTCAATATGCATAGTTTCAACTATAAATATATATATATATATATATATATATATATATATATATATAAATCTACTTATTATTTCAAGTTGCATTCTCTTTATCATATACTTATGTAAAAAAAAGTCAGTCATACTTTGTATTCAACAAACTAATGTAAAAATATATATTAACTGATTTTTTCCCTAAAAAAACTAGATATAAAATTAGGTTAAATTATCAAAAATACCCCTAAACTATGTGGTTGGTTTCAATTATACCCTTAAACTTTGAAAAGTTTCATTTTAACCCTTGAACTTTAGTTTGTTTCAAAACAACCCTTGAAGGTTTTTTTTCGTTAAATTCATGGACGGAAAATGATGTTTTTGCATTTATATTGTTGCTTATGTGAACATATTTGAACATATACGTTGAAAAAAAATCAAAACATATGCAAATACGTCATTTTTATTGAGGATCCCACATCTGAAAGATGAAGAGTGACCTCACAATTTCTAAGATATATGAGTTACTCCTCCTATTGCAAATTGGTCTTGAGATGGAACCCCATGTAATCTTGATATGATATCATAGCCCATAAAACCCAAACGGGTACCCAAAGAGGCACTATCTTAACCCAAACGGGTAAAAAAAAATTAAAAATTGGGATCCGATTCAAGAATGGTGAATTCAAAAGAGGCACCATCTTGAAGAGACATATTGAGGATCCCACATCTGAAAGATGAAGAGTGACATCACAATTTATAAGATATATGAGTTACTCCTCTCATTAACAATTGGTCTTGAGATGGAACCCCATGTAATCTTGATAATTTTCAGTCCATGGGTTGTTTTGAAACAAACTTCAAAGTTCAAGAGTTAAAATGAAACTTTTCAAAGTTCAGGGGTATTTTTGATAATTTAACCTAAAAATTAATATCAATGTATATTAATGCGATCAAAATTATCTTTATACAAAAATTTTCCTCAACATAAAGTTCTAGATTGTATATTAAAAATTATCTTCACACAAATTTAAGCCCTCAACATAAAGCTCTGTATCAACTATTGATTTTAAGTGAAGCCCCTCATCAACAAAAATTTTGGATTCGCCACTGTCTGTGATGCAAGCATTTGGTTTTTAATATCAAATAAAAAGATTGTGCAAATAAAAGAATTTAAATTTTAAGAGTCTCTCCAATGACAATTTATTCTTTTTACTTTTTATTGAAATATTAGTTAAAGTTCAGTTTATGTAATTTGATCCTTGATAAAAAAAAATTATTTTAATCATTTTCATTAATTTTTAATATTAAATTATATAACCTAATTAAACTTGACATTCACATATCTTTTGTATGTTTACGTTTTTTTTTTAGTTCAACAACATTTAGATGTGAGAGATTCGAACCTCTGACTTCTTAGTCGATGGTACATGTCAATTACGCTGAGCTATGCTCACTTTGACCTTTTGTTTCTTTACTTGATCAATAGATATGTATAAAGATAAGTGTTTAAAATCATATATAATAAGTTATGTGTCGAGTTTTCATAAAAAAAAAGTTTTTATTAAATGATGGAAAAAATAATAAGAAGAAGAATTAAAATAGTTTTTGTACAAATTTTGTATACTAAAACAGAAAAATTAAAAATGGAGGAATTAAAGCAAAATATTTACAAATTTAGGAACCAAAGAAAGTTTAGAAATAAAGAATATGTTTTTTATTTTTTTTAAAAAAAACTTTCTTAAAAGAAAATGGACTAAAATTTAAAAAGTACTTTTAGAAGCATAAAAAAAGAAATCTTTTGGTAAACAAATATAAGTTTTAAAAATGAATATATATATATATATATATATCAATTTTGTTTTTTGAATTTCTAATAAAGTAAACCACTTTTGATCTCTAGAATTTGACCTTAATTTCTATTTGGTCCTTAGGTTTTTAAAAATAACACGTTTGATCATTGATATTTGAATTTCGTTTCTATTTGTTTCGTAGGTTTTAAAAGTAATATATTTGGTATATGAGGTTTGAATTTGATTTATAATTGGTCATTGAAGTTTGAAATTGGTTTATAAAAGGTCTCTGAGACTTTGAGTAGAACTAACCATTAGTTGACCTAACGAAAGGATGCTATCGCAGTTAAATTGTGTTGCCTAGACTTTGATCATATATGTATTATTTAAATGAGGTTGATTTTTTTTTATACTCAGAGACCCATTAGAAACCGATTTCAAACTTGAGAGACTAATTAGAAATATCGAATTAAACCTTAAGAACCAAACATGTCACTTTTAAAAACTCAAAAGCCAAATAGAAATTAAATTTAAATCTTAATGATCAAAAGTATTAATTTTATAAATTTAAAGACCAAATAGAAACTAATTTCAAATTCTAGAGGGCAAAAGTATATTTTATCCTAATTTAGTCTTATACTAGGATATTCTTTTCATTCAAATTTGACACCACATTAAATTGTATATTGTTTTACTTGATAGGTAAACCATGAATAAAAGTAGTATGAAAATCCTATTACTAGAAAAATTTTCCTAAAATTATAGAGTTGCAGATCCAATAATCTCAAAATCGTTTGTAAAATTCTGAAAAAAGAACAGCCCATCCACCAGAAACTTTCAACATAAATCTCAAAAAGAAAAAAGAAATTGCAAAAATAAATATATTAAAAAAAGGGAGGGCTATTAATTGTTTTGCTTTGTTCGTGTGTCCAGGTCATTGTGATGGGGACTTGACGATTTCCTTTCGGCGCCAATTTCAAATATGCGGGAATTCTATTCAAATTTTACTATTCTTATTTTTTAAGATTCTTTTCAAATCTTTATCTCATAATTATTCCATCATTTAAAAAACCCTAAATAGATTTTCTTTTTCTTTAATATTTAATTGCTGCTTTTTATAAATTAAAAAAAAAAAATCATTGAGAACTAGCACAAAGTTCAAGACAGTAGACACAAATTCTCGAGCCAACTTGGAGTGAACAACAAAACAAAGAGAAAAAGCATTAAAGTCCATAGCCAAAGTTCCACAAAATCTTGGATTAGTAGGCCCATATGATCTGATAGAATTGGGAAGTGATATCATCAACCTAACTTTTAACCATTAACGACCAACTACAATCTTCTTTAGATTTGACTCCCGAACAAACAATATTTCTTCACATGAAAGTGTTAGGGCTTAAACATTTATCACTTGCTCCTAATGACACATTTTCTTGCTGCAAATCCATCTTCTCTCAACTGACTTGGTGTTTACTATCGCAAACATAATTAATTATTGTATTAAACACTACAATATATCACTTTTTTATTTTTTTCATAATCTAATTAGACGTGATGTTAACTTGTGAACAACTATATAACTATGTGGCATCATTAGTAAGATCATATATGTGGGAATTAAAATCATTCATATGAAATTGTGGCAAGAAATCTTGAAGAGTATTATAGTCTTTATGTAGGTGAATGAGTCAAATGATGCTTTTGTAAGAGTTAGTTATTCACTAACTCATCACCCATGTGGTCCTTTTAAGTATCAACACTTTATTGTGATACTATGACATGTTGAAGCAATTGCCAACTTTGAGAGGTCTCCTAAGATAGAAGGAGGAATTATCTTGCAAACAGAGAGTGTGAGCAAGTGGCTAAGAGAGGATACTAAACAGAGTGATGGAGAGAGCTAGTGATAGCAGCAAAACTCATATGCATAGTTAAGTGTTCTTTTGCTGTAATTGTTTTGATTATTTTTCTCTTAATGAGAATGGTGTGTGATTGATTTAGAGAGTGGGTGTAAGCCTACCGATTGAACCAATATAATTCTTTGAGTCCTATCTTCTTCACTTGCTAGTCTCAACTACTGCTTTTATTCAATTTTGTAGTGATGTTTTTCTTACAATTCATTTAAACCTATATGTCACAATAGAACAAGATAGTATGAACATACATTAGGCTCAATAGTGCAAAACCTTTTTTCCATAATAAGAGCGAAGTGAGATATAAGCACATTCGACTATAGTTAGTTAAGAGAGAGACAATCTCAATTTGTGTTACAACCTTTATTGTCTCATGAAAAGGTTTAGTGGTTGGAATTGAGGATGTGGGTGTAATTATTTTTTTACAAGGTTTGGGTCATGGGGTCTCCTCAAAACCCCTCGAATAATTATGCTTGGAATGAGATTGGTGATGGGGAATGAGCAAATATTTTCTTTCTTTCTTTCTTTCTTTCTATCTTTTTTTGTTTTTTTGTTTTTTTTGTTTTGTTTTTTGTGTAGGGACAAAAAACATAAAACATTCATCTAATGGTCTCAATCCCCATTTTCAACCCGAATCCTCACACCAATTTTTTTTTTAATTATTATATATAATCATTAATTTTTTCCATTAAATGATTAATAAAAAATTAATTTTTCAACAATTAAAAAAATAAAATTGACCAATTTTCATTTAAAATAAATATTAAATATATTAGTTAATAATTAAATATTTTTCATTAAATAATTATTTGAAAAAAGTTGAAACAGATAGATTTTCTCTTATGGAGAGTGTTGACTCGCGAAAGAAGGAATTTCTTAACTCTTGCTCTAATTTCTTTGAGGTTGGAAAGAGGGTCAAGAATAAGTATGAAAGATTTTGTGGAGTTATTCACCTTAAGGTACTAAGTCAAAAAAGAGAGAGATTAGATAAATAGATGCAGGCTCTATTTGAGATTGTTATAGCTTTTAAGAAAATTTAATTGTCATATGAAACAGATTAGTGTTTGGTAAATTTCAATTTCAAACCTGAAAAAATAGGTTATAGTGTTTGATAAATTCAAATGAAATTGTTGTGATTTAGCTATAATAACAAAACTGGATGTATCATTTTAATTTTTTTTTTTTTATAGTGATACTCAATATCTAAATTATTATAAGATAATTATTTAAAAATTATAATAGCTTAAATTACAAATTACATTTTGTTATTATAAAAACAATCTACTTTGTTTATTTTTAATTATTGAAAAATTCAACAATTTTATTTTTTTTTAATCTCAAATATAATGCATAAGAATGATTATAAACTAAATAAAAAAATTAAAAAAAGAACCTAAATTGCTGCAAATAAGAATGTAATGGAACGAAGAACCATAAAGTCTCGTTTTATCTTGAACTTGCTTCCAATTTAGTAATGTTGTTAAGTTTTTTTGATAGAAAGAGGAAGATGTGTCGGCGCTAGGGCAAAGGAATTGATAGAGAGGCATACAACGTGAACAAAAATATGTGGAAAGATATAACGAACATTTTCAAAATTTGTTGAAATAGACGTCTGATTATTCAAAAAGCTAATTTGAAAAGTTGCGATTGAATTCAAAATGATTTTATATAAATTAATAAAAAAATCAATTTTACCAAATGCTCTGATCGATTTAGGGCATGTTTGGGAATGATTTTAGAAATAGTGATTTTGGCACAATTGATTTGTTTATAATTGATTTATGAAAAGTGATTTTCATATAATCATTTTAATGTTTGGTTTACACTTTTAATAGGTGATTTTCGTACAATTAAAAGTGACTTTCAATGATTAAGGGCATTTTTAAGAGTGACTTTAAAATAAGTGTTTTAAGCTAAGTGATTTAATTATAATTAATTTTGTAAAAATTTTAGTTATAAATCATTTTAATATTTGGTTCCACTCTTGTAAAAGTAATTTAAATTTAATTAAAAGTATTTAAATGATTAATGTTTGTTTTCAAAAGTGATTTTATAATCATCAAATTACTAAAAAGAGTATTACATTTAAAATTAAAAAAAAAAATAGAAGGTGGTAGACAAAAGTTATACCGAGAGAACTAAAAAATTAAGAGAGAAAATTAAAGTTTCAGAGAGAAAAAAATGTTAAAGACATGGAGGAATATAAATTTTAGAGAGATAGACAAAAAATTTAAAGAGAAAAATTTAATAGAGAGCGAAAAATCGAAGATAAAGAAATAAATTTAGAGAGATATACAAAAAAAATTGAAAAGAATGATAAAAATCTTAAAGAGAAAAACTTTAATGAGAATAAAAAGTTCAAAGTCAGAGACAAAAAAGTTCAAGAGCAAAAAATTATAGCAAGAGGTAAAAGATTAGAGAGAAAAAAGTTAAAGAGATACAAAAATTATAGAGAGAAAAACAAAAAAAATTAGAGATAAAAAAAAGTTAGAGAGAGTTAAAACCATTGGAAGAGAAAAAAAAATGAGAAAATAAATAAAATTTTTAAAAAGAGAATAAAGTAAGAGATAGACATTATAAAAACTTTAAAGAGAGAAAAATTGGCATTTTTTAAATAATAATGGATGACCTTCATGGTGACGGTTTTGAGAATACATGTTTTCTAATGGAAATTAATGAATTTTTATAAAATATGACAGTTTTTAACCGTCCCAAAAAGTAAGATTTTTTTAAAACATGAAATAATAGTCATTTTAAAGAAAAAATCACTTGAAAATCACTTAATAAGTGACTGATCGGGAATCACTTAAAGTGATTTTAGATGTTTTCAAAATAACTTTCTTATTATTGTAAAACATCACAATTTTGAAGGTGGATTGATTTTGGGCATGTCAAAAGTGATTTTGAGCATTCCAAAATCACTCCCAAATATGCTCTAAGACTAGCATGTAATCAAGTCAATTCCGTCAATTTCAAGTATGCTAGTCATATAGTTTGATTTGAATAAACTTTTGTTGGTTTAGGACGTCCATCCTTGATCTCACAAGGGACAGGCTCCTAAAAATATCTCGTGAATGATATTCACTATAAATACGAAAAATTCAGCTATTATAAAAGTACACAATATTTCTAATTATAATCTACCAATTTAAGTTATGACTTAGACATCTGAGGGTTGATTGATAGATACTTCACCATGAATATTCAACTCTTCTTTTATATGTAGTCCAGTTATTCCTTAATCTCTCTTTCTTGGGAAAAAAGCATTTTTGACCCCTAAACTTTGCATGTTGTATCAATTTTAACCATGAACTTTCAATTTCATCAATTTAAACCTCAAACTTTACAAATTGTATCAATTTTAACCCCAAACTTTTAACTTCATCAATTTAAACCTCAAACTTTGTAAATTGTATCAATTTTAACCCTAAACTTTTGATTTCATCAATTTAAACTTCAAAAAGTGTATCAATTTATACCTTCGTTTAAGTTTTCATTTCCATCACCATTAGAAAGATTTCCCACATATGTCCAAAGCCACATTTTGCTCTATGATAGGTACTTATTTGTTATTTTAAAAAAAAATAAATTTACTAAAAGAATAATTAAACAATTCTAGATCGCCACCATCATGAAAACCACGAACTCGACTTTCAAAAGTAAGACTCACACAAAATGAACATGTCTCCCTCGCCATTGGTGTGAATACCAATTACGACAAGTATAAAGAAGATTGAGCTCAGCTAAAATGCGGGAGAGAACAAGAGAGGAAATGGCAAACAAAATGACGCCCATGAACATAATGAACTGGTCTAGCCGACCTTGTTGGCCCCGTCGACAATCTTACAGGTGATTAAAGTGACATCGATGCTGGAGAGAAAAGGACAAAAATTCTAATGAGGGTGATGATTATGAAAGTCCCACGTCCATTGCAGTGGATGGAGGACAAATCAAGTTAAAGGCCGATGAGAAATTAAAAAAAAATATTGGCAAACGATTCAAAAAGGAGAGTACTCCATTGAGAACAAATATGGTGCAAATAAGCTTTGTTTCTACTAAAAGCCGGTGGATTAAGTAGAATCATGCGTTACAATTGAAATACCTTCAATTAATTAAATGAAAAAAAAAAAAACAGAATCAGATAAGATAAGAAGTAAAAAAAAATTGAAAAAAAGTCATGCTCTAAATTGAAAGACATTATGGAGAGTCTACTCCAATTTTCTTCAGCAATTTTATTTTTTTTAAAAAAAAATAACAAATACATACCTATTATAGAGTAACATGTGACTTTGGACATGTGTGGAAAGCTTTTCTAATAAGGATTGAAATGGAAACTTAACCGAGGGTGTAAATTGATACATTTATACAAGTTTGAGGTTTAAATTGATGAAATTAAAAGTTTAAGGTTAAAATTGATACAATTTGTAAAGTATGAGGTTTAAATTGATGAAATTGAAAGTTTAGGGTTAAAATTGATACAACATGCAAAGTTTAGGGGTCAAAAATGCTTTTTTCCCCTCTTTCTTTTATCTCTTTCAATTTTTAATATTATATATGTATAGGGGAAATTCAAATTTTTTACCTTTTAATCGATGATATAATGTTTTAACTAGTTTACGCTATGTTCAAGTTGGCTTAAATGTTACATATTTAGTTCATGAATTATTTTAATCATTTCCAATAAATTTTTTTTTTTTAAAAAAAAAAACTTGAATTTATTTTTAAATTTTCACACTTGTCTGTGATTTATTATTTCTAATACAACAAATGTGAGGATGAAGATTTTGAACTTCCAATTTTAAGAGTAGATGTCTTGACCGCTAAGTTATGTTGATCATGTTGGCTCTATAGTCAAATTATTCATTAAAAAAATTTTGTAAGTTGGTTAATTAATATTTTAACTTCTTTTTACTTGATTGTGTGCATTGAAAGTAAAATTTAAAATTTAAAAAGAATAAGAACTAATTTAAAAGAAAAACATAGGTTAAATGGTGCAAAATACCCTTAAACTTTGATAGGTTTCAACTATACCCCCTAATTTTAAAAAGTTTTAATTGAACTTTGAAATTGTTTAAAAAAATACCCTTAGAAAGTTTTTTCGCTAAAATGAATGAAAAAAATTAATGTGACAGCTAATGTGTAAAAATTGAAAGTCGTATGTGATATAATTTATAACTCAAATTCAACCATTGTAGAAGATTAAGATTATTGTTATCCTCATCTCAACTCAAAAGATATCCTTAATATCATTTACATCATTATCTACAAAATCAATTTGTATACATAAGTTGATCAATTCACATGAATGACGTTGTAATTGATGTTATTTATGCCTTCTAATTTTTACACATCAATTAACACATCAATCATCTAACATTTTAATGGGAAAAAAACTCTCCAAATGTATTTTTTTAAAAAACAATTTTAAAATTTAAGAATTAAAATGAAACTTTTCAAAATTTAAAAGACATGATTAAAATCAACTCCAAAGTTGGTATTTTCTATAATTTAGATAGTTTTTCTTGCTTGAATAATTTTTGCAAATCAAACATTAGTGCTTAAAAAAACAAGGCTAAATTACAAAAAATAACCCTGAACTTTGTACTTTGTTTCAAAAATACCCCTGAACTTTCAGAAGTTTCAAAAATACCCTTACTGTTAGTTTTGTATGGAAACCGTTAGTACTTTGTTTCAAAAATACCCTTGAACTTTGTACTTTGTTTCAAAAATACCCTTGAACTTTGTACTTTGTTTCAAAAATACTCCTAATCTTTCAAAAGTTTTATTAATACCCTTAAACTTTTAAAAAAAGTTCAAAAATACCCTTACCGTTAATATATGGATAGAAATCGTAAGTACTTTATTTTAAAAATATCTTTGAACTTTCACTTTAATACCCTTAACCTTAAAAAAAGTTAAAAAAATGTTTTTACCATTAGTATATGGACGTTACCTCTCTCTTCTATTTCTTCTTTCTCCTGATTTGCTTTAATCTATGGCTTAATACTTATCTATTTTTCCTCTTTTTTTCCCTTTTTTTTCAATACCCTCTTCTCTTTTCTTACATTTTTCTCTAAAACTTCTCTCATTTCTCCTATATTCTTAAATATTAGAACTTTAAATTAACATGAAGAGCTATCTCTCATTTCTGAGCATGCTTAAACATAAATATAAGAAATTTCAACACCCAAACAGTCAATGTCTTTGAAGTTATTTTGAGTTAGAAAGGACTAATTTGAAAACAACTCATATAGATACCCTCATTTTTTTTTCTTCATATAAATACTCTTATTTTTTCTTCATCTGTCTAATTCTCAGTCATGAGGAACATTCTTAACTGACCACAACAAATAGACTAATTTGAATTGCAAAAAAAATTAATAAAATCTTCCTCTGCTACAAATTTAGTAATGCATATGTTTTATTTATTTTCCCTCCCACTAGATGTCCTCAAAATTTTGACCCAAATTCTCAACATGTATCTCTCTTTGTGTATTAAACCCAAACATACTAACACAAATTACTAACATACAATTTTGTTAAAGCATTTAAGTCCTAAGTTTGCTTGGGTGGTTCCATTATTCTCCTTCTTCTTGCTATAGTCTATATATCTTGATTGAATGAAGTAGTTTTAAAGATTGAAAAATGGAAAAATAGAGTAAAAATGGTATTGAAAAATAAAGGAAAAAACAAGAGGAAAAATAGAGAATTGTTAGGCCATAAATTGAAGCAAATCAAGAGAGAGAAGAAATTGAAGAAGGAGAGAATGGGGTGTAGATAAATGTTTTTTGTCCATATACTAACGGTAAAGGTATTTTTTAACTTTTTTTAAGGTTAAGGGTATTAATACAATTTTTGAAAATTCATGAGTATTTTAAAATAAGGTACTAACAATTTTTGTTAATATACTGGGTATTTTTGACATGTTAAAAAAGTTTTTAAGGGTATTTTTGAACTTTTTTTAAAAGTTTAAGGATATTAATGAAACTTTTGAAAGTTCATGGGTATTTTTAAACAAAATACAAAGTTTAGGGGTATTTTTGAAACAAAGTACTAACGGTTTCCATCCAAAACTAACGGTCATGGTATTTTTGAACTTTTTTTGAAAGTTTAAAGGTATTTTTGAAACTTTTGAAAGTTCAGAGATATTTTTGAAACAAAATACAAAGTTCAGGAGTATTTTTTATAATTTAGCTAAAAAACAATACATGTATGTCTTAACTAACGGACTTTTTTTATTAATATTGTAAAAATCGAAACTTATTAGAAAAATATTGCATGTTTCAAACTATTTCGAGAAATATTGTAGTTTTAAATAGCTGGAACGAGGTCATCTCTTGAGAGACGACCTCGTGGTCGTGGAAAAGGGTCGTCTCTTGAAGAGACGACCTGTACAAACGTGGACAAAGGTCGTCTCTTGAAGAGACGACCTTCACTTGTGTTTTAAAAAAAAGCAGTAACGATTTGACACGTAACGGTTCAAGAGACGACCTTCACAATAAAAAAAACAAAATAAATACTGGTCTAGAAACGATGAGAGGAGGAAGTCATAGCATGTTGAACACGCGTTGAAGGTCGTCTCTTGAAGAGACGACCTTCACAATTTTTTTAAAAAAAATAAAACAGTTTAAATGAAGGTCGTCTCTTGAAGAGACGACCTTCACAGAAACATTATAACCCCACCCTATTTACAATCTCGCTGGTTTGCTTTCATCTTCATCTTCCCACCCGATTTTTACAGCAGCCAAACGAAGTGAAGCCCCACAATCTTTTCTTAGTCCCCACTTCATAATTTTGTCGCCATTCAAGGTAGCAAACTTGACCTTTGTCGGTATTGGAGCAAACAAAGCGTTTTTTGGCCGTTGGATAGACAAAGCACTTTTGAAGACCACCATATTTTGTGAGTTTTTTTAAACGTTTTTCACTAATTTCTTGTAATTTTTTAGTTGTTTTTATTGTGGATCTGTTAAATGAGAATCAAAATTTGGTAGTCTTGTTGATTATTGTAGACAAAACACGTGTTAGTTGCTTGTGGATCTGTTGAATAAGTATAAAATTTGGTAGCCTTCTTCATTATTAGAGACAAAGCACGTGTTGGTTGTTTGATTTTTTTCTAAGATTTGTTGGATGTTTTAATTTTTTTTTAGATTTGTTAAATGTATTTTTTTTTTCAAGATATGTTAGTTGTGTGTGATTTTTTTGTTTATTTTGTTGTGTTTAAATTTTTTTTAAAAGATATTGTTTTAATTTTTATAAAGATTTTTTAGATGTAATTTTCTTTTATTCTTATTATTTTTTTAAGATGTAAAACATTTTGTAGTTTACTTAATTGAATTTTAGATGTGTTTTGTTTTTTCAAAGATTTGTTAAATGTGTTTTTTTTTTCAAAGATTTGTTAAATGTATTTTTTTTTTTTAAGATTTGTTAGATGTGTTTTTTTTCAAGTCTTGGATGTTTTTGTTTATTTTGTTGTGTTTAAATTTTTTTTAAAAGATTTGGTTTTAATTTTGATAAAGATTTTTTAGATGTATTTTTCTTTTAATCTTATTATTTTTTTAAGATGTAAAACATTTTGTAGTCTACTTAATTGAATTTTGGTTTACTTAAAACTTGGTTTAATATAGGACTTAATTTTTATATTCTATGAAGTTTATATTATATGAAATATTTATAGGAATTAGTTTTAATTTATATCTTGTTTATTTTTTTCATAGAAAATGGGAGATAAGTGTTTGGGATTTGTTTTGCATACCAATGGTTGTATGATTGATGGAGTAGATGGAGTTGACTATGACCGACCAGCCTGTGGAGGTTTTTCTGTTAACGTTAATAGTGGAGTTGTGTTTGAACAATTTGTTGAAATGGTAGGATTGTCACTTGGTGTAGATGTGAGGGAAAATCAGTTAGAGATAGTGTATAGACACCCTGAATTAACACTATCAGGATCAGTAAGGTATATGCCAATACCAATTCCTAACCATCAAGCAATGAACCTAATGTTTTCAATTGCGATGCCAATTCCGAATTTAGTGCATTTCTATGTCACTGTGCGAAGGGTGGACATGAATGTGCAAAATTTAGGAGAAACCCCTATCCAATGTGACACTAGCCAGTGTATTGATCTTAGCCAATGTGTTGACCCAGACCCTGAATCAGTTGCCCCACCATGTCATGACGAAGATATGGTGGTAGATAATACATATAAAGAGTTTAGAACTGAAACAGATGATGAATTTGAAGACCTGGACTTTGAGGGTAGTGAAAATGTTATTCCTTCAAATACATTCAGGGAGTTAGATGTTGTCTAATTGTTCTTATCATTTGTAGAGGTCCTGCTTCAGACAAATTCGAGATCTCTCACAAAATTTGGAGATTCTTAATCTGTGCGATAGTGGGGAACAAAATATGGACCAGCTACATTATATGTATAACATTCCAATTGCTCCTCCTCCTGGTCCCAGACATAGAAGACGTGTTCGAGGACAGAACATTGCTCAGCAAGAAGACATTGAAGAAGAGGAGCAATTGCCCCGAGCTGTACCAGATGAAGTTGACCATGACGTCGACGCAAGTGCCTCCCATCAGTCAGATGCAGGACAATGCAGTTCCACTCCGATGATGATGATGATACCGACTCCTGGTTCACGATATGCTTTTGAAGCTTCTGAGGCTGGTCCTTCATCATCACATGCTTCTGAGGTTGGTCCCTCATCATCACATGCTGGTCCATCATCATCACATGTTCACATAAGTGGACGTGGAGAGCATTATCAGTATTTGTATCCTACTGGAGCACAAGAAGAATCAGATGAACTGGAAGCACAAGAGGAACAAGATCAAGCACCAATGGGTCGTCGTCGACAACCCCCTCGTAATGGACGACGTCCCCCTTGTGGCACGCACTAAATTTTATATTTTTTAACTTGTATTCATACATTAGGTTTTAAGTTTTCTTTTTTTAGTATTTAATTAATTTAATTTTAAGTTTTTGTTCCTTGTTTTCACACATTAATTACTTACCAATTAAAATATTCGTAAAACAATTATTTGAATTAATATTTGAAACTTAAATTTATATTATAGAACTTTTATCATAATAAATTTTGGCAGGCCAGCCACTTGGACTGGAATCGAGCTGCTCTTGCTCCGCATCCTACGTGTAGCGAGATAGATAACCTCTAGAAACAACCTATTATTATTCATTCAATCGTCGAGATAAAAAAAATAGTACAATTTTCAATTCAATTTTCTTAATTTAAGTTATTTATGATTAAAAAAAACCTTAAAAACAAAAAAAAAAAAAATTGAACAAGGTCGTCTCCAAGAGACGACCTAGTTGATTTTAATGAAGGTCGTCTCTTCAAGAGACGACCTTCTATCGGAATAATAATTAAATTGTAAAGGTCGAGGCGACCTTTGTCCACGTTTTTACAGGTCGTCTCTTCAAGAGACGACCCTGTTCCACGACCACGAGGTCGTCTCTTCAAGAGACGACCTCGAGAGACGACCTTGTTCCAGCTATTTAAAACTACAATATTTCTCGAAATAGTTTGAAACATGCAATATTTTTCTAATAAGTTTCAATTTTTACAATATTAATAAAAAAAAGTCCTTAACTAACTCTTATTTTAAAAAAAAAGGAATCTAGTAAAATAGGAAATAATATAATTATCATATAATATAAAATTGTAGTTATGGTTGGCGTGTGTAAAAAGAAGAATGTGGAAGGTGACCAACCGACAAGACCCATATCCTCCGAGATGTGTGTCACTCAACTCACGAGATGACTCACTACACCCACACCCCCCAATCAATCTCTCTCTCTCTCTCTAACGCCCATCTGACGTGGCCAGGCTTCCACACTAAGAAATCCTCTCAAACTTTACGCCCTCATTTCATATACTATTCTTTCATTGGGGTGTTTGCCCCCTCACTAAAGTTGGATTTTAAACTTAACTCGTTCATTTGGCCTATGGATAAATTAACTTGTCATAAAAAAATTTAACTCTACTAATTTGCTACAATGTTAAGATATTATATTCATCGACTTGTACAGTAACTTTATTAACATATTTTATCACCACTTCTCCAACAACCGACAACCACCTCGAACGACATTCTCTGACATCGACGGCTATATGCGGCAATTAACTGTCACTGTCGACTACCTTCTCCGACCATCGATGGTAATCGTTGGCGACCATATTCAACAACTAACGTTCACCACCTGCGACCATCTCCGGCAACTATCGCAGCAACAATTTCCAACGACTGACGACACTCCCATTGTTCAAAATAATATGAAATGCACATGTACTTAGTTGGTCTGACTCTCTGCTCCAACAATCTTTCTTCAGGCTTACGAACTCGACTCATTGTTGGCCATTACTTATATTTTGTGAACCATAATTATGTTTTATGAATCATGTAAATAGACCCTTGATGACCTACTAATATTTTGTGAATATTTCACTCCTATATAACACTAATGTTGAAATATATTGTCTTTTTCATATCATCTTGAAAAAGTAAAATATTGACATTAACTTTTTCCAAGATGTTCTTTTTAGTACATGTATTTTAAGCAAATGTAAACAAACAATGTTCCTTTGCAAAAAAAAACAAAACAAAACAAAACAAAAAAAAACAAAAAAACATAATGGTCAATGTGTTTGAAAAAAAAATCCCTCATAATGAAAACCCTTTTAGTAATTGAAAAATGTCATAATAAGGTCCTCATCTGTAAGTTTCAAAAAAGTTCAATGTGTGTTTAGAAAATGAAACCTTATATTTCTATATTTTGATAGAAGTTCAATTTGTGTTTAAAGGAAAAAAAATACATGTACATTACCTTTTTTCCATTCATCAATTGCTATTTGTGGTTATAAAGAATGCAACATTTGATTTCTATAAATTGAAAGAAGTTCAATGTGTAGCACAAAGAGAAAACAAGGCTACATTGCATATAGTTTAGAAGAAGTCAATTTTTAAGATATAAAGAATGATGTTTTTTTAAAAAAAAAAAAAAAAGATCAATGTTGAAATATATTGTTTTTTTTTTTTTTTTGAAGTGGACATCTGAATTTAGTGTTGAAAAGTTGGGAGAATATGTTTATAGATGAATTATTAGAAAAAATAAAAAAACAAAAACAAAAACAAAAATAATCAGCTAAAAATCAGTCTACTTTGGATTACAAAAAACTACACCATATACCACTGATAACTCAACTCAACTTAACTCTGCATTTCAACATAGACTTTCTGACTCAACTCAACCCAACTCTGCACTCCAAACACAGACTTCTGAACTCACTAACAAACTAACTTTACCCAATTCAACTCAACTCTGCCCAACTTAACTCATTAACTTCCATTTTCCCTTTTTATCTTCACTCACTCAAATTAGTTTAGCTCTAATGTCATTTTTTTCTAAAATTTTATCAATTTCATATCATAGATATGTTTTGTAATTCATTGAATACATAAGAGAAAACTTCTTTTAACGATATTTGGAATAAGAACTTATTAGAAGGTTAAAATTGCATTATTTTTTAAAGTTTGAGGTTAAAATTACAACACTTATCTAAGTTTGAGATGCAATTTGATGAAATTGAAAGTTTATGGCTAAAATTGATACAATTTGACAAGTTTAGGGGTCAAAATTGATTTTTCCCCTAATAATTTTGATATTTATAATTTGGATGTAGTTTTATTTTGCTATTTATAATTTTAAAAGTTTTATGATTTTTTTTCAAACCTCACAATTGTCCTTCTCCTTAGTATATTGAATATGTAGCATATACTCTCAACTAGTTAAAACATTGTCAAAGTGAGTTTAGCTCAGCGGTAATTTATTTATACCCTTGATCAAAAGGTTAGAGGTTCGAATCCCCCACCTACAAATGTTGTTGAACTCAAAAAAGTTGTTGAACTCAAAAAAATAAAACTAGTTAAAACATTTATCTTCGACTAAAAGCTAAAAGGTAATTTTTATTTATGAGCAATAAGTTGATGTTTTCTATATAGTTGATTGTGTTTGCTTACTAGATTAATGTTTAGGATTGAATGAAAATATGAGAAAATGAGTGAGTATTAGAGTTGTTGAAAGGAGGATTTATGAGATTTAACCAAACTACAGAATGAAATTTAAACTTTTAAAATCATTAGGGGCTAAATTAAAACCAAGCCCAAACTATGAAAACTAAATTAGAATTTTTAAATCATAAGGACCAAATTGAAATTAAGATCAAACTATAGGAATAAACTTTGTAATTTAACTTTAACATTACTTGCAATTATTTTTGTGATGTAATATGCTTTCTCCCTTTCTAATGCACATTTCTTTTGCGCTACTACTTGAACTCCATTTTGATTTAATGGTGGAGATGTGTCTCCTCAAAGGTGAGGGGATTTGAATCTCTGACCTATTAATTAAAGTTATTTACCTTAATTAGTTGAACCATGCTTAAGTTGACATGTATGCTTAAATTTTGAATCACTTTGAATCAATGTGTTGCCACACAAAAAAAAAAAAAAAGGATCAACGGGTACTTCCCACTATCTAAATTTATGGGGAGGGTGGCAATCAAATTAGATTTCCTTCACAAATATTGGTAAGAGAGATAATGAGTAAATAAATTTCTAATAGTTGCAATTATGAGTGTCATAATTATTTCAAATTCAAATGTCAAACACCACTACACTACCAAGAAAGAAATAACCAATTTATGATGAACATGCATTCAATCCATCAAAACATGATTAATGTAACATGATTTTGATAGAATAGAAATTAAGGCAATAAAGAGAAGATAATATGAAAAGAAATAGATTTATAATAAATATCCCCCTTTTGAGACTCTTCAATTTTGATTTGGCTTAACTTTCGATGTATAAACAGGAACAATATATGGTTTTCAGTTGGAATAGAATCAAACTATTTGAAAGTAATCGATATGTTGAAGATGAGGACTCTAACCAAATTGAAGTCGCAGGATCATTTTTATTCATTCAAACGGCAGTAGTTTTGCGAAGTTTCGAGGTGGAGTTTGTAGAAACGCGATGAAGAAAGCCAATTTGCTAGTCTATCTACTTTAGATATAAGCAACTCTCATGACTTTGTGTTTTTATTTCACCTTGTTGCTCGATTTCGCAAGTGTACAAATCATTACAAGTAATATAGTAGTGTGAGTACTAGTATCGTTCCCCACAGAGAATGAATGTTATCAATTACTAAATTTGTAAGCTTCAGTTTTATCTGAGGACCGATTAATTGATGATGGGTAAAATTGAAACTAAAAACAAAAAAAATGAAATAAGGCTCTAAAATTAACAACGTAAGACAAAGGTTTAAATTCAATAGTGAAAGATTCTAGAGCTATGATTCCATCATTGACTCCTCCTACTCTTCAATCCATTAATAGTTGAAACAATTGCTATTTCTAGATTGTTGACAAATTGTTGCATAATTTTTGCGCAATACCGCAAATGTACATGTCAAGTTTTAATATAGTGAAAGAGTGTTCAAGTATCGTCTTCAGAAATGATTTTCTAATTCACTTAAGTACTATAAATATTATCACCCAATTTTATTTAGAGAATAAAATTGAATGATGGTTTTAAGAATTAAATAAAACAATTCTAATAAAAATTGAAACAATCATATGAGAGAATATCCTAGGGTGTTGATTTCACCTATTAGACTAAAATAATTAAATTACTTAAACTTCCAAGATTGATCAAACAAATATTTCATAAGTCTAGAAGTCTTTTATCATGAAGGACTCTCTTGAGGACAAACCATTTTTATGGAATAAGGCAAAACCTACATTTCTGATAATTTTTAACGTTATGCATAACATTAAGTTCTTTCTTCATTAACAACTTCGAAAGAAGCCCTAATCATTATCAAGTTAGAACTACCTTTAGTCATACAATTAGGATCTAATCTAAAATACCTTTCTCAAACGTGAATTTAGACCAACATAATATTTAATCTGTGATCAAAATATTAAAAGCATTAAGAATATAAAAGCATGAATGAAATAAAAGACAATCAATCATGAAATTTAAATAATTAAAACATGAGGTCTAATTGCTAAATCAATCTCTAGAATAAGAAAAGAGTTTAGTCACTCATGTTTACTATCACAAAATATAAACTCTTAAACAACATCTTAATACTAAATAAAAAGAAAGAAGAAAAACTATGTTGGTGTGTCGATCTTCCGTCTCCGTATGATTTCCACAAACTTGGCCTTGAATATTTCTCTGAGGTATTTTCTCACTCTTGTATGTAGAATTTTAAAGTTGTACTCTCCAAAGTTGAATGCTTAAAGTCATTACAACCAATAAAAGAGAATGTGAGTATTTATAATAGATTAATCCATATCCTAATCTAATTATTTATTATTTAATTAAATTAGGAATCCATAATCTAATTAAATTAGGAATCTGAAACCTAATTAAATTAGAAATATTTTTCTTCTCCAAAAATTGTCCCCAAAATTGGTTGCTTAATTTCTTGCCCAATTAACTCATTTGTCACCATATTTCTTCTAAAATCTTCGTTTTGCTTCAAATGCTCAATTTCTACAAAATAAACAATTATGAACATGAAAACATATATTTAAACTTTAAAACTAGCATAAAATAGGGTCTAAAGATAGCACATATTGTGTGCTATCACAAATTCTACCTTATAGACTCGATATTCTCTCTCAAAGCAATAGCGATATTCATCGAACAGTAAATTGCCTATATCTCTATGACAATTCCAACAATTCAACTATTATGAATGTAGAACCTAAATTGCCACAAAACCCACAATGATATCTCTATCTCATGTGTAAATTAGGGAAAACTATTCAAGTTCATCAATAATTATTGTCTCTCAACCTCAAATTATTGACACAAAATCAATGTAACGATTGGTCAAATCTAAACGTGCATTAAACTTAGAAGAGTTTTCATAATCACAATGCAATAGAATCATCAACTATTAATTACGAAATAGTAGGATTCGAAAACAAATACATCAAGCTCTAGAAAGAGTAAATTAGATCATACTAAAAATCTCAATAAAAGTCGTAATTAAAACTATTGAAGTCATTACAACCAATAAAAGAGAAGGGAAAGGGAAAAAAAACCAAATCCGAGCGATTCCACAAGTTTCCAATTGTCGCTCTCGCTCTGTTCGATTGCTTGGATCCTCCAAAATAGTGTCTAGTCATCTTCCTCTCATTATCCCCCTCCAATCCTCTTTAAATTTCACAAAAAGATGTATTTATAAGCCAAAAAATTTTGGACGCGCGTCTAGAATTCATGCTTCAAGTTCGTAGCGCCTAGGCGCCGAAAACAGTGCCAAGGCGCTAGCATTCTATCATCTCGCATTGTCTATGGCACCTAGGCGGCGGTTTGGGTGCTTAGGCACTGTAATTTTTTTTTTTTTAAGCTTTCAACTTGAAAATCTTTGAACTTTGGCATTCAAAATAAAATCTTTGATCACCTATAAAAACAATGCATGAATTAAAACTCAAAAACTATAAGAAAACTAAATAAAAACATCTTAAACAAGATATAACAACTAACTATAAAATAAACTTAATTATCACACCTAAAAAGCCTTGTGTAGCAATAAAGATAATTGTCTTTACTTATATATCATGGATCTACTTCTTCTCTAGTCAAGGTGAGACTTTGATGGAACTCAAAACAACTTTAGTAAGAAAAAAAAAGTATAAAGGAAGAATAAATTTCCTTAAGTAGCAAGAATAAATTGAAATTCAAAAGCTTCCCATGCAGCGGAGACTAGGGGGCGATGGCCCCCAAAGTTATTAAATTTCTTTTTACGTATACAATAAGCAATACTTGAGAAATATACATTATTCGTACACTACATATTTCACGCTGATTAATGAAAATGTACTCCCCCTCAATGATAATCACACTTGTTAGTGGTAATCTTCTTCCATTTTAATATTTTTTTTGTTAATATATATATATGTTTATAAACGGTTATTATTTTTTATTGATTTAAAAAACTATTCTTAAAAATAATTTAGATCTATATATATTTTTTTATATATATAAAAGATATGCCACATTTTCTTTAAAGAATTCTATCTATAAAGTATTTTTATGATTTTTACAAAGTGTCTAATAGATCCTTAAACTTTAAAAAGTGTCTAATATATCTTTCAACTTTCAATTTTGTATCTACTAAGTCCTTGAATTTTCATTTTTGTGTCTAATAGATTATTGACATATTCGACATTTTTTAAAATTCAGAGACTAATTAAATACAAAATTGAAAGTTTAAGGTCTCATTTGACTCATAATTCAATTTTATTTCAAATCAATTAATTTTTAAAATTTTTGAATATATATGTCAGGGATCTATTAGACACAAAATTAAAAGTTTTGGGAGCTATTGGATACGTTTAAAGTTCAGAAACTTATTACATACAAGATTGAAAGTTTAGGGACCCATTAAACACTTATTAAAGTTTATGGATCTAATAGACACAAACTTAAAAGTTCATGAACTAAACTCTTGTAATTTAACTTTTTTTTTTTTTCTATTTGATAAGACATCGAGATGAGCTAAATGAGCTAACAAACTTAGGGAGTCTTTGGCATACCTACTACCTATTCTTATCATCAATCTTTTTTTTTTTAGTTCAACATAATGTGGGACTGTGAATTCGAACATCCAACCTTTTGGTGATAATTTTTTTTAAAATATTTATATAACATAATTTTTCAATCTCCCAAAAATTACTATCTAGGTTCATCCTTGTTCTCATGGAAGTAGCTCTACATTTTATATGTGTACCTCATGCTCGATTTTTCAAATCTACCTTACTCTAAATGGATGTAGTTGTGTACACATTTACTTCTCTTTGAATGATTTAGGGTCTATTTGGAATGACTTTTTAAGTGGTGTTTAGAAAAGACTTTTTTAAGCAGTTAAAAAGTCATTTCAAAAAGGTTATTTTTAATGTCTATTATAAGTCCTATTCATTAGTACACCTATCTACGTACCGTATGAACTTTTGTCTCATTGTCATATTTATATCATATGCCGATCTCTAAACTTTAACCGCATTTTAGTCCTCACACTTTTCATATAAATATATTTTAGTCTCTTTTTATTAATATTTTATAAATTATTTAATGATACATTAACTTTTTTGTAACCAATACACTTGTCATATAACTACATTTTGGTCTCTTCAATTATTAACATTTTATATATTATTTAATGATACATTAACTTTTTGTTAACCATTTCTTTATGGAATGATTTAATTGTGAATTTTTTATACATTAAAGATAAAATTAAGGATTTTAAAAGATTTTGAAAGATTAAATTGAGAATCACCTAAAAGATAGAGATCATTTCAAAATATTTAGCTTAAAATTAAGTTTGTTAAGAAAAACGAAACCTCGACATATCTCCTACAATAGTATGATATTGTCTACTTTGGACATAAACCTTCATGACTTTGCTTTTGATTCCATCCAATAGGTCGCATATCAATGGAGATATTGTCATTCACACATATATATCCATGATTTTTCTCTTATCTAGCCAATTTGTGACTTTGGTCGCATTTTCAAAAAAGTTAAATTACAATTTTAGTTCTTGAACTTCTTAAATTTATGTCTAATATGTCTCTAAACATTATAAAATATCTAAGTCCACAAATTTTCAAATTTATGTTTGTTTAGGTACTTGAACTTTAAAAAAGATCTAATAATTCTTATTTCAATTTGTGTATTTAATAGGTCTTTGAACTTTTGATTTTTTGTTTAATATAGATACTTGAGCTATTTTTAAAAAATAGAGACTTATGAGACACAAATTGAAAGTGCGTTCAAAGATCCATTGCACACTTATAAAATTTATTAAAACTCAAAGTTTAAAATTTTAAAAATATATTATACATTTTTTAAAGTCCAAAAACTTATTAACATAAATTGGATAGTTTAGGCCCCGTTTGATAACCATTTAGTTTTTGGTTTTTGGTTTTTGAAAATTAAGCCTATAAATACTACTTCCACCTATGGTTTTACTTGTTTTGTCATCTACTTTTTACCTATGTTTTCAAAAACCAAGCTATGTTTTGAAAACTAAAAAAAGTAGTTTCCAAAAACTTGTTTTTGTTTTTAGAATTTGGCTAAGAATTCAAATGTTTCATTAATGAAGATGAAAACTATTATAGAGAAATTGAGAGAAAACAAACTTAATTTTCATAAACCAAAAATTAAAAATTAAATTATTATCAAACGGGACCTTAGAATTGAAGTTGTAATTTAAAGGGGAAAAGTGAGGGAATGTCTGTGTCAGGAGATCCTTAAAACACGGTACCAAATGCAAAGATACGTCAAAATAAAAGGAACGTGATTGCACGCGCACGTAAAACCAAGCATTTCTGGGAGTAATGACTAGAAATGTATTTTGGGTCTTACATAAATAATTTCTCTTTAAAAAATTAGTTTTTATAGCAGTTTGATTGCACGCGCACGTAAAAAAAATTAATAGTCTATAAATATTTTATTAACTATTTAACTACTAAAATATTTTATTAACACGATTTTATCCATTACAAGATAATTAAAATTGAGAATATGAATCTAAAAAATTAAATATTCTAAAACCTAAAATTTTTTGATCAAAACACAATAATTTTCAAAAAAAACAATCCAAGTACCGTCTAAAATGACTTAAATTCTAGTTAGAAACATCATTTTTCTATTGAAAAAGCTTAAATTCTGACTGGACATCGAGAAAATATTAATTTTTTTAAAAAAACATAATTTTTTGGTCAAATACCTAAACTGGAGTGAGGGGATTCCAACCTTTGAACTCTTGATCGATGACGCATGTCAATAACGCTAAGCTCAATTCATTTTGGCAATAACCAAATTGTTAAAAACTATGAAAAAGCTAAAATATACCCATAATTAAACACATTTAATGAGCTTTCTTAACATAAAATGATGAAAAAGCTTCTTGCCAAAAAAAATTATAGGAATAGGTAGGTACCAATGGAATATTACACGATAAAAAATTTTATGTCTACTATTCTATCCAACTTACTATTTTGTGCAGCTCATTGATGCGTTGGTAAAATAATTTGTTGTTCTTTCAATAAGCTTATCATATTAACATCTATAACAATGAGATATGCTTATGAGAATCAAAATCTATAACTTAAAGATATAATTGAAATTCTTGAAATTTTATAGACTCAATAGACCTCGGTATGAAGTAGCATAGACTCAATTTGGAAGGTAAGATTTTTTTTTAAAAATATCTTTTAAAATAAATTTGAATTAATATCTTAAATCTTTTTAAAGAATGAAATTTCACGGGCTGATTTTCAATATTAGGCCATTTCAATTTGATGGAACAGAAAAATGGATTTATTTCAAATTACATATATAAATTAATTAATCATTTATGCCATGCGGTCATCTTGTCAATTTTTCGTTTTTTTTTTCGAACAGTAATCTCATTTTTTACTATTCATACAATAATAATTCCAACACCATTACAATTTCATTATTATTTTATTTAGGTTAAATTATACACTTCAAAAAAAAATTATACAAAATACTCATCAATTTTTCCGTGAATTTCAACTATACTCTTATCTTTTAAAAAATTTCATTTTTACTTTTAAAATTTGAAATTATTTTTAAAAAAAAATGATAGATGAATATTGGCATGAACTCAATAAATAAATAAATAAATAAATAAATAAATATATATATATATATATATATATATATATATATATATATATATATATATATATATATATATTGTTATGACAGTTGATATATAAAAATTAAAAAGCATAATTAACTTCATTAATATAAATTGACATGTCAATTAATGTATAAAATTTGATTTTATGAATAATGTTATAAATAATGTCAACAATAGTACTAAAAAAAAATAATGTTGAGAATATCTTTTGATTTGAAATAAATAGTGACAATAATTATGACCTTCTATGTATTAGTAAAAAACAATTATTTTTTAAAACTTTTTAAAGTCTCAAACCATAATTGAAACTTTTTCAAAGTTTGAAGTATTTGTATAATGTAATTTTTTATTTAATTAATAAAAGAAAACAGTAACAAAAAACCTGAAAGGTGGCGCGAACAGCGCAAGGGAAAAAAAGCATAAATGTGAGAAAAACGTTACAAAATAAAAACCGACGTCGTTTTTAAAGCCACCGAAAAACAAAACAAAACAAAAAAGAGAATTTTTTTTTTTCTTTTTAATATATTGTGGGGGCATTATTATTTATCAATTAAAATTTTTTTAATTTTAAAAGAAGCCTTCGGGGTGTACTTTGACCAAATCGAAGGGGTTCCATCGCCTTCGCGGACGTGACGTAAGAAAGAGAGGGCCCCACCGTTGGCCACTTGGACCTTCTTTCAAGCACTCTGTCTCCAATAAATAATTTCCAAAAATACCTAACTTATTCTGTTCTGTTTCTGACACGTACATTTAATTTCCCTATTTAAATAATTTTTTTTTCCGGCTGGCGGGAAACTTATTAACTATAATTAATAGACGGATTTCAATTCCGGCTGATAAGAGAGAGGATTGTTATTAGACGGCGTCTAGTAGTTGATGACAGTTAAGCCACCGAATCTGTACGGTGGAGATTCTGTTCTGTCTCAGACGGAAACATTAATTGCGCTCCAAAAAACATTTCACGGGTTTTCTGTGACCCCCCCCCCCCCCCCCCCCCAAAAAAAAAAAAAAAAAAAAACACTCCATCTTTATCTCAATTTATTTTCTTCATTTTTTTTTTTAAAAAAAGAGAAAAATATTTATGTTTATTGTTTTTTTTTAATATTTTGTGTTGACTTTTTAATTTTATATATAAGTTAATTTGGGTCAGCTAAATTTTCTTAATTGAATTTTTGGCTTAGATTTGCACCAACTCTGATGTCGAGTTGAATAGGTAGTCTCAGGTTTATCTATGTTAAATATCGTACCATGTATTTGGATTAAATTAATTGTTTGCCCGTTATAGTTTGTACTTTGTTTCAGTTTGATTGTTACCGTTTTAAAAGTTTTAATTTAAGCTCATTTGTTAATTATTTATTTTTTTGTTTTTTTATATTGAGATTATTTTTTCAAATTTCTTTATAATAATTTTCATTTCTCTTAAGAAAATATTTGAATTCTTAAAAAAAAAAATTAATTCTTAGTCAAATTCTAAAAACAAAAAACAAGTTCTTAAGGCCACGTTTGATAACCATTTGGTTTTTAATTTTTGGTTTTTGAAAATTAAGCTTGTTTTCTTCCAATTTCTCTACAATAGTTTTCATATCTCTTAGTAAACATTTGAATTCTTGGTCAAATTCCAAAAACAAAAACAAGTTTTTGAAAACTAAAAAAAGTAGTTTTTAAAAACTTGTTTTTGTTTTTGAAATTTGTCCAAGAGTTCAAATGTTTCCTTAAGAGAGATGAAAACCATTGTAGAGAAATTATGAGAAAACAAGCTTAATTTTCAAAAACAAAAAACAAAAAACTAAATGGTTATCAAACGGGACATAAAAAACTATTTTTTTTTAGTTTTCAAAATTTAGCTTGAATTTTGAAAACATTTGTAAAAAAAATTTCATCGGTAGAAATAGTGTTTATAAACTTAATTTTTAAAATTTCAAAAACTAAATGGTTATCAAACGAAATCTTAGTATCTTTCGATTTTTATTTAGTTTCAATTTGATATTATGATTTGGTTAAACTTCACAAATCATTCCTAAATTAGTTTTTTACTCGCAAAAAAATTATTTTTTCCCATATATTTTGGTATCTATAATTGAGTTAAATTTCACAAATCATTCTTAAACTATTTTATACCCACAAAAAAAAATTCATTTTTTCTCTATAATTTGGCCTATTTGATCAACTAATAGAGTCAATCAAAGAAATAACAATAGTTCATTGCCACATAACTAAAACATGTTCGTATTTTTTTTTATTGGAACAATAGAGAAAATTTGTAGAGTTTGGTCAAATCAAAAAGCAAATTGAAACTTTTAAAACTTTAAGAAACTAAATTGAAAATATGTGTGTAAATCATAAGGACTAAATATAGAAGAATCCAAACGTATATTTATGAAAGTAGAAGATCAAAATATAATAATTTAAAACATATAAGAACTAGAATATAATGAATGCGAAAGGTTGAGAATAAAAAAAGTACTTGTCTCTTTGATGGTCTACTCCTCGTCCTCTTTAGATGGAAGGCAATTGTGGGGTTGATTTTGTATTTTCCAGAGGTTTCTTGAAGGTTTTAATTTTTTTCACTCCAAAAAGAACAAGAGTATCATTACTTCTTTTAGATAAAAGTTTTCTAATGAAAGCTAATAAGCTAGAGTAACTTGGCAATTTGAGATATAAAGATATTATGTCTTAATAACGAAACAAACTTATTTTATCTTTAGCTTTTGCTTGAAAGGTTGAAGTATGTGAGAAGAGTATCGTGATATGATTTTGTTTGAATGTTTAAATTCATTTTTAATTGAATAATAAAGGCATATATCAACATGTCATCTCTCTTAATATGAAATTATGAAGAATTAAAAGGATACTTCTTGAATCATCTATATTAAAAGCTTTATCAATGAGAACCATTGTCCCAACAACCATCCTTTGATAAGGTTTAAAAAGTTGGTGTGACATTGTGAATAATAGTTGCATAAGTAAAAGTGTAGATATATTATTTGTAATTTATGCTTATTCTTTTAATATATATGTATAATGTAAATGATTTTTAGTTATATTAATAAATAAGATGTCTATTTGAGAAGATAAAATGTATGATTATCGATGAAGTGTAAGGATTCATAATTAAAAAAAAAATAATGTAGAGCTAATTGTATGAAACTTTTAAGTATATCAGGGTGACTTTCATCAAGTCATTTTCTAGTTAATTTATAAAGTACATATAGACAACTATTAATTATAATGTTTATTTTAATTAAAAAATAAACTATTTATCGATAATGGCATGCCAATTAAGCCAAAGTAATCTAATGAGCAAGTCACATGCATTAAAATTTTGTTAATAATATTAATGACATAGACAAAGTGATTAGTATGATAAAATACCAAAAACATAACAGAAATTTTGAACTTCATAGACTAATTAAATAGGCGTAATGTGCAAATTTATAATTTACTTTTTTTTAACTTAATTAGAAATATATATATTACAAAGGAATGGGAAACAAAAAAGAAAAAAATAAGTAAGCTTAACTTGAAAACAAAAATGATTATCAATGATTCAGGAATTTTGTTTCCTTAAAAATCTCTACATAGACATGATTTGTGTGAAACCTTCTCCAATTTTAAGAGTGAAAGCAAGTTATACTTTTTTCCCCTCAAAGGTGAGATATGGAAATAATATATATATTCTCTTGATCTCGACATATACAAGAAGAGATAAGAGAGTCAACCAGATCAGCCTAGCTCAATTAATTTAGGCATATTCATATATTCTCGATTAAGAGAAGAGAGATTTGAATCATCTATTCCACATGCTGTTGAACTAAAAAAATAATAAAAAAATAAAAAAGAGACATCTTACATTGTCAAACAAAAATTTTATAACCCAAAAGTAGATCACTCATAAAATAGCACTCAACGCTATTGTGTATGCACTTGAAATCTCGGTTTACCTCTTTTTTTTTTTTTAAGTAAATCCAGTAGTTCACAAAATTAGATTATTAGTGACAACAAACTACAAGAAAATAACAACTATAGAAAAGGGGAATTTTTGTGAAATTTTATTTGAAAAAGTACACAAAAATAATTAAAATGAGTCTCCTAAATAAAATCTCTGCTACACCCATTAAAGGAAAAAAAAATTGAGGTTGATATGGATATTCAAATCATCTTCCTCCAAAAAATAATCTAAAAAATTTAACTAATTGAAATTTATTTGTGGAGTGGAAAAGGAGACGATGATTACGGCTAAATCATTTCTCATTATTGAACTTAATCATACTTAATGTTTGGAATATATTGACATTTTTCAAAAAAAAAAAAAAAAAAGAAGAAGGAATATATTGACACAGGTGAAATAAATTATATGGAAAAAAATTAAAAATTAAAAAAAGAAAGAAGTAACAGAGAGAATTGAAATGATTATGTCTCTAACTTTAATAATTAATGACACAAAGAGGAATAATTAAAGGCTGCTTTAGCTCAAGATTTGACCCAAAATCAGAGTTTAGGGTTTCACAGCTGAATTCCATCAAGTTGAAAACCATACAAATCTAGGAATAATACTTTTAATAATATAAACTCTTTTGATTTTTTCTTTTATATATATATATATATATATATATATATGTACGTACGTACGTTTATCTATTCGTTTACACATGTACTTTAGCTTTCATAATATCTTGATTTTATACTTATAATGATTTAATTTTTGTACTTAATGTGACTGTTCCTGTAAAAAAAAAAAAAGAGTAGGTAACTATTGACTTTTTTTTAGTTAAACTCTAATCTTTTTGTCGAGTGTACATGTCCATTATCACCAAGCTAGGCTCACTTTGGCATGTAAATATTGACTTTTACTTTTGTTGTAATCCAACTATAGGGAATGAATTGATAATTAAATCACTTTCTTAAATTATAGGAAATAACTTGGTTACGTCCACTTGGGCCTTATTTGATAACAACAATTTGATTTTTGAAAATTAAGCCTATATAAAATACCACCTATGATCGTTCTTGTTTTGTTAAGCCAAGTTTTGAAAAGAAAAAAAAATTGTTTTTGTTTTTGAAAATTTACTAAGAATTCAAATGTTTTCTTAAGATGAAAATTATTATAGAGAAATTGTGAGAAAATAAATACAATTTTCAAAAACCCAAAACTAAAACCAAATGGTTATCAAATAAAACCTTAATTATCCAAATATTTTATGGTCAACTTGAGCATAGCTCAGCTAAGCCATATATCATCGATTAAGAAGCCAGAGGTTTGAATTTCTCTACTCTAGTACACGTCGTTAAAACTAAATATGTATTCTATGAATATGTGTGTTTAATTTATTTTTATGTTGATCAAATTCTTATTAAAAATTTTAATGTTAGGATTTACTTGTAATCGTTACGAAGGTCGACGGTTCAATTTCCCACCTTGTAATTATTGAACTAAAAAAATTAAATTTCTAAAAATTTACAAATAAAAGTAAGAGGAATAAAATGGTCATGAGAGCCAAATTAGTTCAAGGATTATTAGTAGTAGATTTTTAAGCATTATTTTTTTTAATTACTTATCTTAAGTTGATGAGTACATAGTCCTTACTACAATAATATTGATATTAATATTCAGTCTCGAACTCAGAAAATAATAATAATAATAATAATAATGATTCTTTCAAAATAATAATAATATTATTAATGATATACTGTCTCATCATTATTATTTAAAATAATATAGGCTTACTAAATAAAATAATAAATTAAATAATGACGTGGCTAAATACAACCAATAGGAAGAAAGTTATTTTTACTAGTAAATTAAGTTCATATTAAATGAAAACTTAGCTCGAAACAATAAATTAATACGAGCCAAATAATGATTTTTATTTTGAAACACAGCCAAATAATGAATTTGGTTTAGAACGAAAATATTAAATTGATTTGTATAATTAATTAATATGAAGATTATTTGACAATAAAACTTAAAGTATATTCATATATAAAACCAAATAATGAAATTGTTTATAAAACAAAATATCAAATTGATATGTATAATTATTTTTTTTCTCTGAACACAATTGGTATGTACAATTAATTAACAGAGAAGATCACTATTATTGAAACAAGTTGTATTTTGTTACATTTAGCACTCACATGAATAAATAGTAGGAAACGAATATCTTTTATATATTCTAAAGCACCCACAAAAATTTCATGAGTAATTAAATAAATACTATTATTTCAATTGAGATACCTATGATACATTCATATTTTCAAATATCTTTTATTCCTGTGTCTAATATTTTAAAGAAACTAGTGTGTATAATATAATAGATGATAAGTTAAATTGATTGATTACTTGTAGTTTACTCGAGAGGAGGGATACTTTGAGGAAAATGATGAACTAGATAAAGACATGAAGAAATACCAACAATTATAACTTAATTTAAAATGCTGAAATTTGCTAATTAGTGATGAAGACACACAATATCAAGAGATTCTTGTAATTATCGACATATAGACTTTATTGATTATTTTTTAAAATAACGACTAAAATTGGTCAAAATAACAAAAAGGAAAAAAAGTATTGATGATGAGGAATTTGCAAGCGCAAGATGATAAAATATTATACAAGTTACAAAGACAATGGCTGCTATTTCACTTTTCAAGTACTTAAAGCAACATGGTGGTCAAAATTTTATTTTCTTTTTTGGAATTTTCAGTAATTAATTTATCACCATTACTTTGTGTCGTTCATGTTGGTAAAATAAGAGGGAAAAACAATTATACAGTGAAATTAATTTATGTAAATGTTTGGCAGTTAAATCATTAACATTTTTATAACACAAATTAATAAGAGAAATAGATTTTTTGGTTTAAATACTAATTTGATTCTCAACTTTTGCACCTTTGGTTCTAGTTTGTAAACCTTTATAATAACCTGTTTTGCTGAAAATTTTATATTCCATTTCATACAAATTTAAGTATTTTTTTTAAAGGAAAATTGAAGTTAGCTATCTTAAAACTTAAAGCCAATTTTGATTATATGTAGTTCTAACTACAAATTTTCATGATATCACTTCACGATAAGAATTTAATGGAAAGATTAAAATAAAATTTAATATGGAGTCTAAAGGCCAAAGTATATTACTTAAACTATAAATAATAAAATTAAATAATTTTAAAATATCATATATGATATAAAAACGACGTAAACATAAATGTTTAAAAACCCATTTGTTAAAAAAGTTCTTCAACAACAAAGTTCGATCTCCCAAAGTCACCTATGGGAGGATATCATCCCTCTGCCTATTATCTTAGGGTCTATAATATTGCTCTAAATTGACTTGCTTTTATGTAATCTTGCACCTCCCTTGTATGTTTCTCACATATATAAATAAAAGTATATATATATATATATAATGCTTATTTACTCACCTTTTTTCTATGACTTATCATCTACTTTAGAAAAACATTTTTGAAATTCTAACTTAATTTGAAACTTAAAAAAAGTTTTCAAAAACCTTTTTTTTGGTTTAAATTTAGCCAAAGTTTCAAAGGTAGGGTATAAAATAAAATGAATAATAATGAAGACTGAAGTAGAATTTATTTTTAATAAATTTATATTTCAAATATTAAATATAAGGTTTAAAAAACACACTTGGTCATTATACTTTAATTGAAGTGAGAATTTAGTCGTGTAATATTTTAGTCCTTTAGTTTAAAATTTGTAATGACATTAGCCTATAAACTTTCGTATGTACAATGTAATCTTTGTAATTTAAATTTTGCAATGATTTTGTTGTTATCTTAAAAAATCCTAATAAAGTACTGTAATACGGGTTTGACATTATAACTATGGAGATTTCATGTATACAAAAATAAAGACCATGTGTGCAGAAAATAAATAATAGGTCGATAAACCCAATGACAAATTTCACATATCTATTAAACTACGAGAACTAAATTGTCACATATTAAAAGTTAAATTATTTTTGTTTGAATTAAAGAATATTTAAGGGTGGAGATTCAAATCTTTGATCTCTTGGTCGAGACTACATGCCAATTATGCAATTACCATTGAACTATACTCACATTGGCAAAAGTTAAATTACTTAATTGTTACCAATTCTAAACTACATAAACTAAGGCCCCATTTGATAAAATTTTGGTTTTTGATTTTTGAAAATTAAGTTTATAAACACTACTCCCTCCTATGGGTTCATTTGTTTTGTTATCTACTCTTACATATATTTTCAAAATCTAAGAAATCAAAAAAAAAAAAAAAAAGTAGTTTTTGTTTTTGGAATTTGGTTAAGAATTCAAATATCATTTTAAGAAAGATGAAAACCATGGTAGAGAAATGGTGAGGAAACAAACACAATTATAAAAAACTACAAACTAAAAATCAAAAACCAAATGGTTATCAAACGGAACCTAAGTCATTACATATTAAAATGTATATTTTAACCTAAAGCCATTATAAAACAAAATCTAAATTATATATTCTATAGGGTTTTAAATTTCCATCGACATATCGACATTTCCAAATGCCTATGGGTTGGATTTCGACATAAGAGATGATCAATGTTTCCATCAAATTGGAAAAAATAGACAAAATATAAGAAAAATATCAACCAAATAATACAAATATGGACGTATATTATAATTAGAAGGCTAAATTATAAAAGATATACTTGAACTTTGCCTTATGTTTCAAAAATATCCTTATTCTTTCAAAAGTTGCAATATTACCCTTAACCTTTCATAAATGTTTCAAAACTACCATGGAGTAAAAAATCTGTTAGATTGTTGAACGAAAAGTTGACGTATCTGAATGTCGTTCTTTCAGACTTAATCTAGACAAGCATCATAGTCATTGCCACACGTTGATTTTCCGTCCAACATTCGAACAAATTCTACTCCAAAGGTAGTTTTGAAACATTTATGAAATGTCAAGGATAATATTGCAACTTTTGAAATAATAGGGATATTTGTGAAATAAGAGGCAAAGTTCAAGGGTATTTTTTTATAATTTAACCTAATTAGAAAATTTAAACTTAGAAAGTTGAAATCCTTATTTGTTAATTTAAATATTTTCTTAATTGCGAGCGTGTCTTTTGTTTTCTCGTTTTGCAAGAGTAGCAAAAAAGTTCGGCCCAACCCAGTGTGAATTCGTAAAAAGTCCATAATAACCCTCTCGTGTCTTTGCAGTATCAAGTACATCAACAATCTATCATTAATATAATACGGATATACTTGATATACCCAATATCTTGTATATCAGTGATATACTACTGATATACTACTGATATACTTTATTTAGGTATATCAATGAAATGAAAATCTTAATATTCAATATATCAAGAGTATATCAAAAATAGCAAATACGAAGTATATCAAGAGTATAATAGTGATTCAAGCTTGGTATATCAGATATATCTAACATCATGTATATAGCAATATACTATTGATATATTTTATTTCGGTATATCAATAAAATGGAAATCCTAATATTCAGTATATCAACAACATATCAAAAATAGCTAATATGAAATATATCAAGAGTATAATAGTGATTCATGCTCGATGTATCAGATATACCTAATATCAAATATATCAGTAATATACTACCGATGTACTTTATTTCAATAAATTAATAAAATGGAAATCCTAATATTTAGTATATCAACCAGATATCAAAAATAACTAATACGAAGTATATTAAGAGTATAATAATGATTTATGCTCGGTATATCAAATATACCTAATATCAAGTATATCAATGATATACTACTGATATAGTTTATATACTAACATAGTTTATTTTAGGTATATATTTTCATTGATATACCTAACATTGATGTAACTAATAAGTATAGTATGAACTGATACATAAAACATAATAAAAAAATATTGTGAAACAAAAAGCATAAAATATACAAGATATACAACTGATATACCAAATATAAAGTATATTAAATATACTATTGATATATCTGTTGATACACCAATGATGGTAAAGTTGGAATAATGAGAAAAATAGAAATCAGATTAATTTTTTTTACTATATTTGCAAATATGAAAAATCACTGTTAGATTTGCAAATATCCTAATAGTTTTTGCTACCTATTACATTTTTCTTTAAAATATCCATCAATATCGATATTTCTATAAATTAAAGTCTCGACTAAAAAGATTCAAATATCTACCTCCAGGTATTGTCGAACTCAAAATAAAAAAAAGTTAGATATTTTAATCGATATTGACATTTTAAGACTTTGATACTATTAAAGAACAAAAGCGAGCAAAAAGGAGAGAATGGATTCAAACCTATGACTTTATGGTTGAAGAAATATACCTAAACCAGTTGATTTAAACTTCACAAAAACAAAGAAGTTGATAATTACATAAATCGAAAAAAAAAAAAGAAAGGGACTGTATGAAAGTTAAAAAAAAAAGAAAAAAAGAAAAAAGAAGAGTTTGAAGGACAAAGGGCAGTTAGTTTGCATGAAAAGACAAATGTCTCCAACCACTGTTCAATTGTTCCACTTCTTTGGAATTGGGAGTGGAAACCTCTCTATTTCTCTCTCTTATATTTTGAACTGTCTCAAAGTAACCCTGAAACCTTAATCAAAAGCAAACCCTGTCATCAACATTCTCTCTCTCTCTCTCTCTCTCTCTCTCCTTCTTTTGTTGGGCCCCCTTCTTCCTTCAAATCAACACTCATTTCTTCAACTCCCTCCATTATTAAATAAATCCCCTCTTCCTTCAATCTTCACTAACAACATCTCATTCTCAGCTTCACCTTCTTCTTCTTCTTCTTCTTCTTTTTCACTTTCAATTCCCTATTTCTCCCTTTCTCCTCTTCTTCTCCATGGCTTCTGATTCTACTTTCTGGCTTCCCCCTCACTTTTTATCCGACCACGACACCCTCCCCGGAAAACCCACCCCCGCCGCAGCTTTCCCGACCCACTTCCCTTTTGACTTCACCCCCTCCGCTGTTGATTCTCCCGTCGAATCTGTCCTTGGCTCTGACACCACCGCCGAAAACGACGATGACGAGGAAGACTTTCTCGCCGCGTTGACGCACCGCCTTACGCAGTCTACCCTTCGTGATCCTCAGAAACTTGTTTCTCTCCACAAATCTGAAGTACCCATCTCTTGATTTTTCGTTAATTGACTCGTTTTTTTTGTCATGGGTTGGTTTCTGATTTTCCGGCGGCTCTGTTTTGTTTTTTTTTTCTTTCAGGCGAAGACGGCCATGGCTGGATCTCCTCAGTCTACTCTTAGTGGGTTTGGGAGTTGGTCGGCTTGGAGCTCGGTGTCGAGCGACGGCAGCCCAAACGGCCCGTCTCAGGCGCCCTCGCCTCCGACCACCCCTTTCGGCGGCGATAACAACACTTGGGATCTTATCTATGCTGCTGCAAAACAAGTTGCGAGGCTTAAAATGAACACTCACAGAGATGGGGTTATTTGTCCTTCTCAAAGTTCTTCAAATCAGGTTTCTTCCATCAATAACGCTGGATTTTACTCCCACGCTTCGCAGGTGAAGTTAAATTAGCTTCGGTTATTCTCTCCCTGTTCTCTGTTTTTCGATCTGAAGTTGTTTAACTCTGTTTTTTTTAACCTCTGTTTCAGTTCGGAACAGAGCTTCCGATTTGTAAACCGGAGAGCTGTTTCAACTGGGGAAGACAAGTGAAGGTTGAGACTCAGCAGATCCATTGCAGAGGCGGAGATTTTCACCATGAAAATGGGAGATTCGTTGTTCGTCCTGTGGATTTTCCTCAATCCACTTGGCCATCTCTGCAACCTCATCACCGGAGAAGCCCTTCTCAGCCGTGTGCTCCGGCCGTGCCCGCCGCCTTCCACGGCGGCAGATCTGCACCCAAAAAGGAGTGCGCCGGCACCGGCGTCTTCTTGCCTCGCCGATACGACAACAACCCACCACAATCTCGCAAAAGAGCAGGTACTTTTTAGAGTCTTTTAACAAATTGCAAATCTGGCTTTCTCGAATTTGAACTTGAATCTTAATTTTTGATCTGGTTCGTCAGATTGTGGCTCGATTGCTCTGTTTCCAGGGAAGAACCTACAGGACTTGAACCGATCTGTTCCCCAAATGACGTCGAATCGCCGCCTTCCGCCGAGCCACGGTGAGCTTGTTGAAACGATTCACAGATCTTGAGATCTGTTAAATAATAATTTGCTAATGAGATTTTTATGTTGGTTTTCGCAGAAGCTTTAATGGCTCAAAGAAACGCCATTTTCGCACAGCAGAGGCTAAGTTATTCCCGGCCGGCGGAGAGAGGCAAAAGCCATGAGTTTCTTCTTCCTCAGGAGTGGACATACTGAAACAACACTTCTGAAAGTTGTTTCTGATTGGGGAAAAAGTGCTTTTTTTGGAAGATTGAAGTGTTCTTTTAGATTAGGGAACAATAAAGAAATGAATTAAGGGTTGTAATTTAAGAAGGGAAAGGGGATTTGTTTGCAGGTTTTTAGTTACCAGTTAGGTTTTTATAGTTGATGAACAGAGTAAGAATGCAGTGTTCATTCATCGGAAAGAGGGGAAAGAGAGAAAAAGAGAAATTTATAGAAAAAGTGGGGTTTTTAGGGAAAGAGGGAAAGAGAGATATTGTAATAATTTTTGTGGGTTTCTTAATAGAAATACATAGCTATAGCTATAAGTATAAACCCTTCTAATATAAATAAATCATTTGTTGATTTATCAGAAGCAGAGTTGTATTTTTTCAAAATTTGGTTGTGATTTTGAATTGTTCAATCAAGTATAAGTGACAACTTGGGAAATTTTTATTCCTTTTACCCGTTCAACTGAGTCAACTTTTATCTGAAATTTTCAATTCTATGAACCTTAAACTTGGAGAAGATTCACCCTTGGCAACATTAAAAAACCCTTGAACTTAAAGCCCTAACAAAACAAATCAATGTTTTTCAAAAAATAAAAAAAATAAAGAATAAAAAACACAAATCAATACTTTCAAAAGCTAAAAGCTAAATTAAACATAGTTCAACGGACATAAACACATGAGAGGCTTTAATCCCCTCACCCCTACTTATTATTGAACTTAAAAAAAGAAAAAGCTTTCAAACAAAAAAAAAAGTATTTTAACTCTATCGATTTTGCTAACTTAAGCATAAATCAATTGATTAAGACATATACTCTCGACTATGAGATCAAAAGTTTGAATCCTCTCACCTCTACATGTTGGACTCAAAAAAAAAAAAAAAAAAAAATCAATTTCACCTATTCAAACATAGTTCATTGGATAAAACATGTATTACTTTCTATTAGGTCAAAAGTTCAATCTTGATCCTCACATTTGTTGAATTCCAAAAGAAAAAAAAAACTATTATCAATTTCATAAAAGAACTTCATTGAAGACAACATTAGATATTGAAATCGAACACTTATCTAAAGATAAGTTCTTTACTTTGTATTCGTATTTGTGATATAATATATGATATGAAAAAAAATAGACAATCTTTTGAAAAGAAGAGAACATTGGGAGCATGGCCATGCCCATACTATGCGCCATGCCGACCGTACGTTTTATGCATAGTTTTTTGTTGTTGGAGCAATGGGGCTGTCCTCTGTACTTAATGGAATGGCATCCACTGCAATCTGGATCTAGGATTTTGTTTCAATTCTCATGCGACAGATCTAAAATAATAAGTAATTATACATTCATTAAAATAGTAGTTTCAAATTATTCAACAAACATCAAAATCTATATTATATAATCAATACATTATTAGTCAGTCCACTTTTCTTTTTTCATAATCCTATGATCCAAAGCTTGTCTAGACTTGATGCTTCAGGATGAAGATTTAAAGCTTGATGTGAAATTTACTCAACCTTCACTATACCTTTCTACTGTTTTCATAACTAGGCAAAAGCAAAAGATGTGCAAATCTTATCTGGGTAGTTCGTTCCCATGAAAATCTACTAGATTCAGACCCGTTCGCTTTTTCGTTTTATACCGCAAACCTAAAAGAGAATCTAAGGTTCAAGAAAACAAACTTGCTCCAAACATGATAGATAAATTCTTTTGGTTAACATATACATATACACTACTTTTTCATATTTTATTCATATATTACAGTGTTTGCATTATCTCTGTTACTAGTTCTAAGATGTTCAAACAGAGCAGAGGAGAAAAATAGACTGCAAATCTACATTCCAGCTTGCTTAAACGCATATAATCAATGGCGATCGGTAGATAGATACCTTGTGAACTTATCCATGCTGAAGTTCAGCCATCTCTGCTCTTCAATAATTTCAACGAGAAATCTTTTCTTCCAGTTTGATTCATTCATCATCTTCATCCCATCCATCTCTTCTCACTCTAACCCTCTCACCCTTGAAGTGTATGTATTTCCATTTGCAGCCATATCTTTTATAGACCATTTTCCAGTTTTCTTCTTGACCTAGTTTTTGAAAGGCACGGGCAACTCTTCTAACGGTGTCTTCATCTGGTTTTACGCCCAACTCCTCCATGTCTGCAAATATCTGTACCAAGAGATGGAAGAAATTGAAGCAGAAGGTCATTGATAAGGAATGAAGAGAAGATTACAAAATAGGGAGGTACAGGACGTAAGACCAAAAGAGTACAAGCAATACGTGGGTGTCCCATTCCCAATACCTCAATAATCTTATCATGCAAGTCATGATGGTCATACAAAGAGATCATCCTAGAAAACAATCGCTTAGAGATGGAACGAGTATGTGTATGCAAAATCATGTTCCATAAGGATTCGGCTTCGTCCACCCTCTTGTCAATATCGAATGCCAGAAGAAGGGTGTCATATGTTCCCATTGTCGCTCCCTGACCCTTGCTTAACATCCACTTTGCCACCTGAGTGATACGAAGCATCAATTAACAAAAAAGACTAGGTGGAAGAATCATCGGCTGCTATTAAACCAACTCTCATCAAGCCAAGGCACTTCAACACATGGAAGTGACATCAATACACGAAAAGGTCATAAGTTATCAGTTTTCTTGTGGAAGGAAAAAGGCAACTATTGAATATTGTATAAGAAATCTTCATAAATATTCATAAGCCCAAGCTTTACCACGGAAAAAGGACTTTAAGCAATTGACATTGGCAAAAGACAACAGCTTTTCTTGTTAATCAGAGATGATCTTTTCACATGTCAAAACCTTAAGTGACTTGCAAGTCCAACACTGAGGCTTCCAACGCCATAAGTAATTTGGTGTTCTAGTTCGAGAAACATAACATTTTCCACAAAGACAAGAAATCTCTGTTGCTTCATCATTCGCAATTCTGGAGCCAACAACCATCGGTTCTTTGTCCATAAAGCTAAATCTTAAACAGGAATTATAAAATTTGATGTATCAACCAAATCCGAAGTGTTATATCTTGTTTCTTCAGTCATTTTTTAACCACAAGAAAGTCTAAATGACCAAGGTTCAAGATCAAACTTCAATATAAAAACTGAACAAACCACAACTTATCAAATAAATGCAACATTACAATAAAAAGCTAACACATGAATAGGTGACCAACAATAAGCAAAGTAAAAGCAGTAAGAGCAGGACAAGATGAAATCATAATAGGCACCACTGCTTAGTTTATAATGAGAACAGGCCATCAGCTCCCTATACAGTTTAGAACAACATCATGAGCGAGGTACCAATGAGCAAAAGTCCAAAAAGACAATGAGTAAAACTGAAATTATTCATACTTGAATGACACGCTTCCATTGACTTCGCTTCCTCAGTATTCTTAAAGCTTTAGCAGCTGCAATCAATGGAAACTCCGTCTCCCAAGCTATCCACTTATTCAATTCTCCATATACAGCTTCTTTCTCATTAGGACATTGGGAAACCTACAATATGTTAGAAAAGCATTTGGATTTCAAACCAATTGGGATTTTCCATTCTTTCCTCTCAATACTAGAAGGGCACTAAGAAAGAAGATTCAACAAATTGCAGCTTACAATTCTAACAAGATTCAGAGCCTTTTGCCCAGAGCCAGCAGAATCTCTTTTCTTCCATAAATGGTGGGCCTCCTTCCCAACCTTCTTAACAATACGTCTACATTTAATCAAAGCAACATCAAAATCAAAATAAAAATTCAGGGGTTGAAAGGAAAATCAGAAAGCAATAATAGAAAAGAAAAAAGAGCACCTCTCAACTGTGGTGGAAGTGGAACTAGTTAGCGGCTGCGCAACTTGCTTGTGAACACACTTGACACTGGCAGCTCTACATGTCAATTTGTTGTAATTGTAAATGCAATCTTTCTACAAGGGAAAAGGGGAAATTGTCTGATTAAACACTTAGAAATAGTTGAAACGAAATTGACGAAGTTTGAAGTATCTTGCTTACCTTCGGCACGAGGGCATCGAACCCAGTTGAGCTGCCTCGGGAAACCAACATCAGATTTTTCAAATTTCACCGCTCTGTGTTATGGGTATCAAGTATAATCAAGAAATTGGGCTCTGGCCAAAGGGGTTGATTCATTCAGGATAAAGAAGGGCTCTAAGTGGAGAAGAGACGCAACACAAATTACAGAAATGAATCAAAGCCCATGAAAGCTCGAGTCAGTGAAACTCTACCTACAGAAGCATTGGCTGATGATTGTTCTTTTGGGGGCGAAGAGCAACAAGGGTGCGAACTCCTTATCTCACAAACCAACCAAGGAGAATTGGGCAGAGTTAAAAGACTAAGGTTAAAATACTACTTTTGTCGCCCCACTTTGAAGTTTGTTCTATTTTGGAATATCTAATTTTAGTCTCTATGATAGGTTTGAAGTTAATTTTTTTTTTTTTTATCAAAGTTGAATAAATAATAATAATAATTTTAATACAAGAAAAGACACAATATGAACATACTTCTAAAATTTATAGAGGAAAAGTTAATAAGCACTAATTTTTTTTTAAAGAAAAATTAACAATAAACTAATAATAGAGAAATTAACAATAAACTAATAGTAAAGATCAATTTGAAACTTTATTGAAAGTACATGGACTAAAATTGGACATTTGAAAGAACATGGACCAAAATGGAACAAATCTCAAAGTACAAGAACCAAAAAGGTATTTTAACCAAAGGCTAAATTATAAAAATGCTAAATGATAGAAAATACCCAACTTTGTACTTTGTTTCAAAAATACTCACAAACTTTCAAAAGTTTCATTAATACCCTTAAACTTTCAAAAAAGGTTAAAAAATATCCTTATTGTTAGTTTTGGATAGAAACCGTTAGTACTTTGTTTCAAAAAAACTCCTGAACTTTTAAAAGTTTCATTAATACCCTTAAACTTTTTAAAAAAATTCAAAAATACCTTTACCGTTAGTATATGGATAGAAATCGTTAGTACCTTGTTTTAAAATACTCTTCAACTTTCAAAAGTTGTATTAATACATTTTAAAAAAAATAAAAATGCCCTTACCTTTAGTATATGAACGAAATACATTTATCTACATCCCATTACCTCCCTCTTCCATTACTTCTCTCTCTTGATTTACTTCAATCTATGGCCTAACATTTCTCTATTTTTCCTCTTTTTTTCCCTTTTTTTTTCAATACCATCTTTACTCTCATCTTCTATTTTTCAGTCTCTAAAACTACTGATAGCACTGTAAAAGGGCTACTTTATAAACTTATTTCATGCTAGTTTAGTTGTCCTTATGCGTTTATTTGTCTATTTTGTAGGTATTGAGCAATTCATAGTCGTTTGAAAGACTTTAGATGAATTGTGCTTAAAAGGAAACTAATCGGGTCTATTTTGAGCGTTCGAACTAAGAAGAGATGATATCCAAACCAAGTAAACCGAGAGGAGAGCATTTAGATGCCGTCTTGGGCGTCAAGACGCTGCTACATGGCCATATCAAGCTTGAAGTCCTGCAGGAGTAGTGTCTAGAAGCTGGCCAAATTGAGAAAGGAAGGCTCGCTTGACGCTACGGTGAGGCTACCCTCGACGTTGGGTAGCGTCGAGACGCTACTTCAAGCATTTAGAAGCTACCCAGATTTTGCCAGATTTATTCCTTATTTGTGAGGGCGGTGTCTCGATGCTACCTCGGGCGTCTAGACGCTGCCCAACCTTATTTATAACACTTGTCACTTTAGGTTAAGGACCTTTGGCCTCTTTTTGCCTAGACATTCATAGGAGTTTTAGAGAATCTTTTCCTCTTGTATTGAAGAATTTTATTGTACAAATCGAACCATGTCGAACTTGAGGGATACTACCACGACGCTTGGCTAAACCTCACGTTTCCAATTCAGAGGTCAGTTGTAAGCCAATTGCGATGTTGTGAGTCTTGAACTTGAATTTAGTTATCTTATATTTGCAAGTATTCTTTGATTCCCATTTTCAATTTCTGAGCATATGTCTTTGATTGAATTGACTCCTTGGTCACTGTATATGCTCGATTGCTATTCATGATGCATGATCTATAATTGTCGTGTTTGATTGAGTTCTATAGCATTAGGATTATTACATGTGTGTGTTTTATGGTTTTCCATAACTGCATAGCTTGCATGTTTAATTCTAGGAAATAAAGGAGCTATTTGGTTAGGTTGAAGTTATTTTATTTAACTGGTTTGTCTTGATCTTTCCAAAGTGCTCAATTCTTTTATCCAAATAATATGGAACTGTTTCGTACCCAATTATTTAGATAATTAGTATTGACTTTGACGTTTGTTAGAGTCAATGACTTTTGGGGATTTGTTTCTTTTTGGGGTTTCCTAATAAGTTGACCAAGTACTTGCATTATTTAGTTTAAATGTTTTGAATGCCAATGATCGATTTTGCAATTGGATAAAATCGTTCATTTGAATTGGATTTTGGTTAGATTTGATCTATCTTAATTTTTATTTGCTTATGTTTTATTTTATTTATAAAAACACAAAAACTCCCGTTTTAATTGTTTTCACCTTTGCAAATTTAATTTGAGAAATTGATATTCGATTCCCTGAGATCGACTTGGTCCACTCAATGCTACAAGTAGTTTGGGATCGGTTTATAAATTGTAATTTGATGAGCCATCGTCAAGCTCACGTCAACTACCCCCTTCAATCAAGGTATATAGACTATAGCAAGAAGAAAGGAGAATAATGGAACCACCAAGGAACCTTAGAGAAGAAACTCAAGGTCAGGAATATAATCTCTGTTTTCAATATATTCTTGAATGTACAAGTAGCCTATTTATAAGTAGGCCTAAGAGGCTTTATAGAAGAATTCAAACAATTTTACAAAACAGAAAACAAAAGATTGTTACAACAATACAACAAAATTTGTTACAACAATATCACTTCCAATACACCCCCCTCAAACACATGACAGTTGAGTAGTCATGAGTTTGCCAGTACAAAATTGAAACAAGTGAGAAGATAATGGCTTGGTGAATAGATTTGCAACTTGATCTTTAGAGGAGACAAATCGAACAACAACATCCTTTGCAAACCATTTTCTCATGGATAAAGTGATAATCAATCTCAATGTGCTTAGTACGAGCATGAAAAACAAGATTACTTGCCAAGGAAATAGCTGAGATATTGTCACACCATAGAACAAGAGGATCACAGAGGAAGACATGGAGATCACAAAGAAGCTGACGAAGCCAAAAAACTTCAAAAACAGTATTGGGCAGAGCACGATATTCAGCCTCAGTAGAAGAGCGAGAAACTGTTGACTGTTTCTTGGCAGACCAAGAAATAGGACTGGAGCCAAGAAAAACGACGAAGCTTGTGGTAGACAGACGATCAGTAGAATCTCCAGCCCAATCAGCATCACAGTAGGCTTAAAAGGACAACAAGCCAGGTTTAAACAAAATCCCAAGAGAAGAAGTGCCATTGAGATATCGCAAGATACGTTTGACAGCCAAATAATGTATAACTGATGGTTTCTGCATAAATTGGCTAACGCAATTGACAGCGAAAGCAATGTCGAGGTGTGTAAAGGTTAGATACTGCAAAGACCCCACAAGTTGTCTGTAAAGAGTGACATCAGTGAAAGAGGGACATGAAACATGAAGATCAATAGTAGTAGACATCGGTGTCAAACAAGATTTGGCTGCAGCCATTCCTGAAACAGTGAGCAAATGGCGCAAATACTTGACTTGATTAACAAATATCCCTCCAGGAAGATAGTCGACCTCTAGACCAAGAAAATATTTTAACCGGCCTAAGTCGGAAAGCTGAAACTCATAAGCAAGAGCAACTTTCAAGGTATCAATATAAGCTGGATCCGGTCCAGTAATAACAATATCATTGACATAAAGTAGAAAATAGGTTAAGGAGGAACCAATGGATGAAACAAAAAGAGAGGAGTCAGCAGTAAAATCAACAAACCCAAGTGTACACAAATAAGTCGTAAAACGATCATACCAAGCTTGAGGAGCCTGTTTAAGACCATAGAAACGTTTATGGAGAAGACAGACATGTGTTGGACAATCTTTATCCACAAACCAGTGGGTTGAGACATATAAACCTCTTCCTGCAAATGACCATGCAGAAAGGCATTTTTCACATCCATCGGATGCAAAACCCAGTTGTACTTTGAGGCCAAGCTAAAGATGACCCGGATAGTGGGTTTCTTGACAACAGGACTGAAGGTCTCATCAAAGTCAAATCCTTCAATCTGATGATAACATTTGGCAACGAGGCGTGCCTTGTAGCGAGAAACAGAACCATCAGTGTTATACTTCGTTCGAAAAACCCACTTATAGCCAACAACATTCATATGAGGTAAACAAGGAACCAATGTCCAAGTACCCTACTCCCGAAGAGCCATAAATTCATCAACCATAATAGAGTGCCAATGCGGATATTTAAAGGCCTCAGTATAGGACACATGATTAGTCTGAGTAGTGGTAACAAGTAAGGCACGAGGCTTAAAGATGCCGGATTGGACATGGTTTGCATAGGATGTGAGTTAGTTGTGACTTGGTTCGGAGGAGAAGAAGAAGTGGGTGGGTGTTCAGTAAGGGTTGAAAACATCCCAAGAAGGTTAAGTGGTAAAGGTAGATCTTCGAGAGAAGAGTTAGTGGGATGTGTAGTAAGGGTGTTGGGAGTGGTGGTAAGGGGACTAAGAGTGGTGATTGGAGGATTGGACAAAGGAATCATCACTGCCGGATCTGCAGCAAGAGACGTGTCCAGATTATTACAAACAACAGTAGGAGGTATATAAGGTGGGCCAATAGGAGGAGACTGACGAACAAGTGCTTGGAGAAGCACAGGGTCATGTGGATTGGAGGATATTTTGTCAGAGGAGGAAAAAGGAAAAACAGTTTCATGAAAAATGACATGACGCGAAACAATTGATTTATTTGTATCTAGGTTATAGCAAATATATCCTTTATAGTCAAGAGTATAACCAAGAAAAACATGTTGAGATGTCTTAGGCTCAAGTTTATGTTTATTATATGGTTTTAAAAGAGGATAACTAACACATCCAAAAACCTTTAGGTGTAGCAAATCAGGAGTGTGTCCAAAGAGTTTTTCGAAAGGAGACAACATATTCAAAGTAGGAGTAGGCATACAATTAATTAGGAAAACAGCAGTGGAGAAGGCATAAGGCCAGAATCCAAGTGGCACAGATGAATGAAAGAGTAGAGACATTGCAGTTTCAACAATTTGTCTATGCTTTCGTTATGTAGTGCCATTTTGTTATGGAGTGTACAGACACGACTTTTGATGTAGAACACCTTTAGAGTTGAACAAAGAAGACACATGAGTATTATATAATTCTCCACACCACCATCAGAATGAAATTTTTTTAAGTGGGTAGAAAATAAATTTTCAACAAAAGGCACACAGCCACGTCAGACTTATAGGATAAAGGAAATAACCAAGTGAATTTACTAAAATCATCAATAAAGCTGACATAGTAACGATAGCCATTATTTGAAATAACAAGAGAAGGTCCCCATACATCACTATGAACTAATTCCAAAGGTTTAAAGGACATAGATCGAGACAATGGAAAAGAAAGTTTTGACATTTTAGCACGTAAACAACTAGTGCAATCACATGTGGACAATAAATTACCAGAAGAAAAACCAAGATGATGCAGAGAACTACGCAAAACCTTAGTTGAGGATGGCCGAAGCGATGGTGCCATAGGAAACACTCCTTATTTGCTAAAAAACCATAAAGTTGAGGATGAGCATGAGAGAAAGACAAGGTAGACGAGCTCGGGATAGGATATAATCTCAGTTTTCAGTATATTCTTGAATGTACAAGTAGCTTATTTATAAGTAGGCCTAAGAGACTTTACAAGAGAATTGAAATAGTTTTACAAAACAGAAAACAAAAGATTGTTACAACAATACAACAAAATTTGTTACAACAATATAACTTCCAATACTTAAGACTTAAATGCTTTAAGAAGGTTGTACGTTAGTAATTTGAGTTATTACGTTTGGGTTTAATACACAAAAAGAGAGACATGTTGAGAATTTGGATCATAATTTTGAGGACATTTAGTGGGAGGGCAAAGAAAGAAAACATATGCATTACCAAATTTGTAGCGGATGAAGATTTTATTAATCCTTTTTGCAATTCAAATTAGTCTATTTTTGTGGTCAATTAAGAATGTTCCTGATCGGGTGAAACTTTTGGGTTAAAAATAAAAGAAAGAATTTTAGCCCAGTGCAAATGCACATTATCGATGCAAGTAATATAAAATTGGAAGTACTCCAAAGTATCGATCCCACAAGAAACGAATTTTAACAAAAATTAAGAATATCACAAAGATGTTCAACTAGGGTAACCAAAGTGAAACAAAGTTTGTGGATTGTGAACTAGGGAAAGTAAAACATAAAACAAAATTCAATAAGAAACGTGATAAAAAAAAGGGGGGCTCAAACTTGTCATTGCCCTTGGGGTATGAATTGTAACTTAAATTGTAATTGCAATCCTAAGCTACAATCACATTGTAAACCGAATTGTAACTCCTATTCAACTTACAATCTAAGTTTTTAGGAGACTAAGTGAGTGCCCTATATGTCTATAGTTTTTCCAACTTAGATAAATGAAGTACGCAATTCCAATGGTTTTAGAGCCTTTCCCTATGTCTAGGATCAAGAATGGATTATGTCTAAGCTCTATTATCCATTGTTTGTGTGAAATTCACTATCCTCTAACCCTTTCGGTATTAGAATCAAGCATTAGTATGCAACACTAGTTAATCACTCTAGAGTTACAATTTCAATTTAATCAACACAAGCAAACAAAGAAAGTGTAGGCTTGGTCACTTTTGCAATTTAAGCTCAATTCATCTCCTTGGGTATTCACATGCTTGAACCCTTCAAGAGGATTTAGATCATATTAAAGATAAAGTGCAGAAAATAAACTTCATGATGGCAAGAAGAAAATTCAAAACCAGTAAAATGGAAATAACATGAAGCTGGAAGTTAAATAATTTAATTCAAATCTTCCAACTACAACCAAAATTTAGAAGAGAGTTTACAAACTCGATTAACCCAAATAGAGCTAAAAGCAAAAGTAAAATAGAAACGTAAAATAGAACTTGCTAGGAATTAATAAACAGATTGCTTGAGTCCTTGTTCCTTTTTCTTCAATCAATTTCAACTCCACATTGTTCAAGGGGAATCAAACCTTAACAATCTTGAACCTTCGTTTAGATTGGATCGAAGAGTAAGGTCGAAGATGTTGGAAAAAGAGAAGAAAAGAAAGAGAAGAAAAAAGACAACAATGAAAAAGTGCAGAAATGGATATTTCGAAAAATGAAATCATCTTCTTTGTGTGTTTTTCTTCCATTTTATAGACCATGGCAGCTAGAATTTATTTCTCCTTCCATTGGCTAAAGAATCTCCATGGATTGTGCTGAAATTAAGCTAAAATCATGGGTTTCCTTCTTTAAAAGATGTAGCAGATTTTTTTGATTTTTTCCATAATTGACAACCTCATGATAAAATGCGATTGCAGCTGCAATTCTTCATAGCATCAATTTCCTGCATCAAAACAAAGTTTTTAGCTTCTTTTTCTTTCTTTCCACTTCTTTTCTTCATTTGGTTCATCCCTAACATGTTTACTAACTTTCACTAAATATTGATAAGATTTCCTAAGTTCATACACATAATTTCATGGAATTTTAAGCATAAATTGAGTCTAACGGGGATAAATAATCCTCAAGAATGAGAATTATCAGTTCTCCATGATCGAGAATTAGACAAATTGAGAAAAAATGAAAGTATCTATATAAAAAAAATGAGGGTATCTATATGAGTTATTTTTACATTGGTTCATTTCCAACTCAAGATAACTTTAAAGACATTGACTATTTAAGTGTTGAAATTTCTTATATTTATGATTGGGCATGCTTTGAGAGAGATCTCATCCTGTTTATTTAAAATTATAATATTTAAGAAGATAGGAGAAATGAGAAAAGTTTTAGAGATTGAAAAATGGGAGAAGGGAGTAAGAGGGTATTGAAAAATAAAGGGGAAAAAAAGAGGAAAAATAGAGAAGTATTAGGCCATAGATTGAAGCAAATGAAGAGAGAGAGAAAATAGAAGAGGGAGGTAATGAGGAGTAGATAAACGGTTTTCGTCCATATACTAATGGTAAAGACATTTTTTAAAAACTTTTTTTTAAGGTTAAGGGTATTAATGCAACTTTTGAAAGTTCAGGAGTATTTTGAAAATAAGGTACTAACGATTTCTATCCATATATTAATGGTAAGCCTATTTTTTTTAAACATTTTTTAAAGTTTAAGGGTATTAATGAAACTTTTAAAAGTTTAGGGATATTTTTGAAACAAAGTACTAGCGGTTTCCATCCAAAACTAACAGTAAGAGTATTTTTGAACTATATTTGAAAGTTTAAAAGTATTAATGCAGGAATATTTTTGAAACTAAGTACAAAGTTTATGGGTATTTTCTATAATTTAGTCTTATAAAAAATAGCAACTTTGCCCATTATTTAAAAAATACCATATTCTTTTAAAAGTTGCAATATTACCTTGACTTTTTATAAATGTTTCAAAACTATCTTTGAGATAGAAAAACTGTTAAAATGTTGAACGAAAAGTTGACATGTCTAAATGTCATTCTTTTAGACTTAATCCAGACAAGTATTCTAATCACCAGTACGTCGTTTCAAGTCATCGCCAGGTCGACTTTCTTTCCAACATTCTAACAGATTTCTACTCTAAGGGTAGTTTTGAAACGATTATAAAAGGTGAAGGGTAATACTGTAACTTTTGAAAGAACATGGGTATTTTTGAAACAAGGGCAAAATTCAGGGGTATTTTTTTTTTTTTAATAATTTAGCCTTAAAAGAACAATGGCTAGTTAAGAATTCCATTTATTTTTGGGGTCGACTTGAATTATTTCAATCAATTTTTACCCATAAACTTTGTGTTGTATCAATTTTTACCCTAACACCCTGTGTGCAACCCTGAGGAGGATTTGAAATCATTCAATGTGTTTGGACGAAAAAAAATAATAATAATATAAGGAATTTGGAATCAGTTGTGATTTGAAATTTTGTTTTTTTGTAAAAATTTTCCATTCAAAATAGGTCGAATTTGATAGGATTTTAAACTTAAAAAAATTTGTTTTCAATTTTACTCCATTTGAGATAATTTTTTGGGTAAATTATACTCAACAGAACAGTTTAGACATTTTTTTTTATAATCATTTGATTTTTTGTTTTTCAAAATTAAGTTTATAAACACTACTTTTGCCTATGAGATTCTTTGTTTTGTTATCTACTTTTTACCCATTTTTCAAAAATCAAACTAAGTTTTGAAAACTAAATAAAGTAGTTTTTATAAACTTGTTTTTGTTTTGGTAATTTGACTAAGAATTGATTAAATGTTTCTTTAAGAAAAATAAAAACTAAAATAAAGAAATTGTAGGAAAAAAAACATAAATTTCAAAAATTAAAAATAAAAAATTAAATGATTATCAAACAATTAATTAATAAGATTTAAAAAATAATTTTAAATATCTCTCAATGAAGTTGACTGTTAGTTGATTGATGGGACACATTTTATTAATTTTATATTGATTTTAGTTTAGTGTTTTTCTTCATCTCTCTTCCTTCTCTTTATTCTTTCCCTCAATTACTCAATTCAGCCTACTCCAAATAACTCCACACTGCACCTTCCATTTTCCTCCATTAAAACAAAACCCTCAACAAAAAAAGAGAGAAACAAACCACCCTCCCTCAATACTACTGAAAATTCTGAAACCCAACCTAGCTAGTACTCATCTCTCAGAACAGTAACCCATCATATCAGCACAAACACAGAAAAACAGAGAGACAAAAGAGCAAAACGGCATCTTCTTCAAATCACACATGACATGAAGTTGGAAGGTCTTTGATCGTCAATTATTAGATTCCATATTTAACCGAACTCACACATAAACTCCAATTACTCTAAAAAGAAAGATCATGAACAAGAAAAGATCAATAAAACTACCAACAGTTATCTTACAGAGATCACATTCCCTCAACCTCACTAATCTCTACTAATTAAGTGTGTTAGGACTGCAAACAAAGTCCTACATTAGTTAGGAAATGAAGTGATCATGAGTATATAAGTGAAGACAATTATCTTTGTTGATATATGATCATGATGCATTTTGAGGTAAACCAAAAGCAAAATCATGAGAGCTTATGTCTAAAGTGGATGATATCATATTATTATAGTGATAGGTAGAGGTTCCATTGTCTTTGACACTTTTTCCTTTTTTTCTTCATTTCTTCTCTACATCAAGTGGTGGCCGGCACGCGCAGCAACAAATGCCCAATCGAAGAAGAGAATTGTTAAAAAAAAGCCACCTAAGTTAAAACCAATATAAAATCAATAAAATGTTCCACGTTATTTAAAAATTACCACTTGAATTATGCCAAGTCATTTTTATTTTCTTTCTTTTTTTTAAGGGATATAAGTCATTTTTTCTGTTAGTCAACTAATAGTCAAGTTCATTCAATGACCATTTAAAATTATTTCTCAAACCTTAAGTGTTATTTTTGAAATCTCGAAGATCAAATAGAAACTTAACCTAAACCTCAGAGACCAAATTGTATTTTTCTTTTTTTTTTTAATTTACATCTCCTTATGTTTAGCCTCTATGTTTTGCTTAAGTTGTGTGTTATGTTTTCATTCTCTGAACATTCCCCCTCAAATGAGAGGATATATCTATTGAGGATCTCACATTGGAAAGATGGGAAGACCTCACATTCTTAATAAAATGCATAGATTACTCATCTCATTGACAATTGGTTTTAAGATGGAACTCCGTGCTATTTAATATGGTATCATAGCCCAAGAAGCCCAAACGAGTATTCGGTTCAAAAATTGGGATCCGACCCCAAAATGGTGAACCCAAAGAGGCACCACCATCTTGAGGGGGCATGTTGAGGATCCCACATTGGAAAAATGTAGAGAGACCTCACAATTAATTTATAAGATACATGGGTTACTCCTCTTATTGCCAATTGGTTTTGAGATGGAACCACATGGTAATCTAATATGGTATTAGAGCCCATAAAACCCAAATAGTTATTCAGTTCAAAAATTGAAATTGAGATTCGATCCAAGAATGGTGAATCCAAAGAGACATCATCTTGAGGGGGCATATTGAGGATCCCACATTGGAAAGAGATGGGGAGATCTCACATTCTTAATAAGATGCATGAGTTACTCCTTTCATTGCCAATTAGTTTTGAGATGAAACTTCATGTTTCTCTAATAATGTCAACATTCCTCCCATCCCTTCTTCCCTCTGCCCTCCAAAAAAAAAAGTGTGAATAATGCAGTTATTGATTGTGATTGACAAAAATTATACACAATTATTGACAATATATGTTATTTTCTCTCATTTTAGTATCATTAAAATGCATATTATTTTGTTGATGAGATCTTGCAGGAACTTAGATAAGTCAAGAAGCTAAATTACAAGTAAGAAATGAATATTCTATCATGTTAGTTATAGTTAGTGTAAAAATTGGTATAATGTATAAATTTGATCATACTTAGTTTGTTTGTGTTTATAAATGTATGATCTTATTTGGTTCAAGGATATAAAAAAAATGTTATATATGTGTATGTATTTATTTTGTGTAAAACTATTCATTGTCATCATAAGCATTTTTGTGACATTAGAAACTGTCATGATATATGTTTTTATTGACAACAAAAAATCTTCAAAAAAAAATATTTGTGAGACAATAAAATATTGCCGTTAAAAATATTTATGTGATGTTGAAAAATTGTTATTGTGCACTTGACAATAGGAACCTTCATCAAAACATTCATGTGACACAAAAAACCTTCATGATTGACGTATTATTGATAGTAAAACATTGACATTATTAATATTTTCATGACGGTAACATAGTGCCATTATTAATTTTTTCTTGACGGTGGTGAACTGTCATTAATATATATATCTTGACGGTAAGGTGATTATTAATTATTAACTCTTTCTTGACAATATTTAATGGTCATAAAATAATTCATTGTGATGGTAAGTAATTGTTATTAATAAGTTAATTTTGAACGTTTTAATCTCATAAAGTTTCTTTGATGGTCGATTCAGAGACGAAAAAGTAAACGTCAAAAATATGTTTATGACATTGTTTTAATGTCATCTATAGTCTAATTTGTAGCAGTACGTGATTATGAAATTGAAGACTATTTTATTTTGCTTAAACTTAACTTGAACATAGCTCAACTTGTTAAGGTATTATACATTTGTCCTAAAGATTAGATACGTGCAAATATCCACCTCTATATTGTTAAACTAAAAAAAGCTAAATTTTGATGGTCTATAATTAATATGAATAGGATAGGATGACTAAATTTGTAGGTTTATAGTTTCTGGAAAGCAATCCTTCGGAAGCGAAGCAACTTCATGCGGCGTGTTTGGATACAGTGTTTTGTAGTACCCACGAATTTGTCCACCAACGTAACTTCCCATTCTTCATCTTGAAGAATTGGAATGAAGGAATTGCACCCACTCCCAACTCATTCGCAACATTCTGCACAAGAGAGAGAGAGAGAAAAAGAAGATCAATACTGAGAGAGAATTGAGAGCAAGGAGAATAATGGAGGCTGTATTAGATTAGAGTTTCAGCCACACTAAACTGAGGTGGTAAAACAACGTTAAATACTAGCAAGATACAAAACATAAAAGGCCCAATGGACTTGTACATATTGGAAATAAACATAAAGTAAATAGCATAATATTGAATACTCTAACAAATACTTAGTTTGACAGAAAAAGGTTTGTAAAAACCTCATAGACAAAAAGAGTTTCGAAGGTGGTTTGTGTGAGTTGATGGAGTTTTAACTTACAATGAGTTCATCAACATCCACTCTCAAGAATATGACATTACTCATCTTCTTCGCTAATTCTTCAAGAACAGGAGCCATGGCACGCCACGTGCCGCACCATGTTGCAGTAAAGTTCACAACGACCTGTCCATAGAATATTGCTATTGTTTAGCTACAAAAACAAAGCTAATTATTTGATTATTAATCAAAGTGTTAAAACATTTGCCCTCATCTCCATCTCCATCCAATTACCATTAAGAAACCGAAGAGTCATTTTTTACTTTTGAGGCCGTTGATGAAAGTGCATGGCGTTTGGACAGTTTTTACCTTAAAAAGGCATAAAAGCATCCATTCTCTCATTTCATTTTAAACAGTTTATGCATATATATTACGTCTATTTTTTTAAAATTCTTTTTCTCGTGCAAGAATGCTGAGATTTATCTATTCCTCTATTTTCTAATTTAGATTTGGGTTATTTGTATTGTATTTTAAATATTTCTGGTCATTTTCACGTGTATTAATGTTTTATTATTATTATTTTTTTATATTCTTCATCTTTATTTCTCAATTGAATGAAAGAGTATGGATATAAAAGTCGAGAAGCTGAACCACTAGTTTACTTCATCCGAAAATTTAAAGGCTTAAGTTGATAGGTTATAGGATAGTAGTTAAGTATCATTATATTTAGTCCTTAAATTTTTAGGATTGTTCTATTTTTCTCTCTAAATAACTTTCAAAATGTCTATTTTAATACTTGAATTAAAAAAAAAATATTTTAGTCCAGTATTTTTATAAGAATAACAATAGATGGACAATTGGCTTCAAATGTTTATTAACATGCCATTGTTGGCATTATGTGTTAGAGTCCCTAAAATTTTGGCTAGGATGTGAGTATATCAAGTGCATGGATATTAAGTGGTAAAATAATATCATAAATAAATAAATATGTTTATTTCTTGAAGTTTAGGAATTGAAATAGAAATGTTAAGTCCCCGTTTGTTAACCATTTGGTTTTTGGTTTTTGAAAATTTAAGCCTATAAATACTGCTTCCACTTATGATTAATTTTCTTGTTTCATCATCTACTTTTTACATATGTTTTCAAAAACCAAGCCATGTTTTTTTTTTTTTTTTAAAAAGAAGTAATTTTGAAAAACTTGTTTTTGTTTTTGGAATTTAGCTAAGAGTTCAAATGTTTTCTTAAGTAAGATGAAACCCATTGTAGAGAAATAATGAGAAAACAAGAATAATTTTCAAAAACCAAAAACTATTTTAGCTAAGAGTTCAAATGTTTAATTTTAAGCTTAAACATTTAAACCTTGTAGTGTTTAACGTATTGCAAATAAATTATACGGAGGTCAATCAAAATGCTAGGACAAATCTTTATTGATTTCATAATCTCTCTCTCTTTTCCATCCTTTTTTTTTTTTTTTTTGAAAATTTTGCCACATTATGTGATTCCTAATATCAAATATGGAGGACCAATGTCAACAAAAAAATTTCATCTTAGATAGTGATTTGAAAATGGACTTCATATTATTTTTTGTGTTAATCTATTGATTCTACGCATGTCGACGTTCTCTCATCTTTGATTGATTAGTAAAAAACCGTTGTCATCTATACATAATCCCATCACAATACTACCCAAAATTCGATACATTATTTTGTAAAGTAATAAACTATTGCATTCAAAGTATAATTATTTCAACACTTCTCTTACAAATTTCGAGGGTAATATCCTTTCAACCAACATTTGCATAGTCTTAAGTTCATTTCCAAACTATATTTATTTAGAGATGTCTATATTTGCAGCTTTATTGTAATTTATTAAAGATAGAGGTTTCATGCAGCATATTTTGATACAGTGTTTTGCAATACATTTTTCTTTGCACCCACGAATTTGTCCACCAACTTCCCATTCTTGAAGAATTGAAATGAAGGAATTGCACCAACTCCCAACTCATTCGCAACACTCTGTAAATGGCAGAAAAATTAAACTAACATTAACAAAAGGAGTTTGCGAAAGGGGCAGCCAGCATATATGATGAGTGGATTGAATTAATTAACTTACAATGAGTTCATCCACATCCACCTTCAAGAATATGACATTACTCATCTTCTTTGCCAATTCTTCAAGAATTGGAGCCATCGCACGACAGGGGCCGCACCATTTTGCTGTAAAATTCACAACGACCTAGCCATAGAATATTGAAAATTTTAAGCTACGAATAAGAAAATTTGATTCGAAATGGGTTTTCATTTCTATCTCCTTTATGGTATGATATATATTCTATCTATTTTTTTTTAAAATTTTAAACCTACATAATCTTACTAATAAATTGTAACTAAAAATGATATTTTAATCATTTAAGATATTGCCCTTACTCATATGTCCAAAATTTTCTCATTTCTAACTTATGTGAAATTATGCATATATTCCAAATCTAAAGGCTAAATATATTCAAAATGCTAAAAAAATATCCAAAGGGAAGAGAAAAAACAGATGAGTTTTTGAAGTAAAGATTACCAGTTTGTTGTATTGTTTGGCTTTGAGGAGGTGCTGCTTCCATGAGCCAACAGTGTGGCATGAAATTACTTTCCCCATATCTGCCATTTTGCAATCTTCTTTTAGAGAACAAAACGCTATGAGATGAATTTAAAAATTGGGGTTTGAACTTTGAATTAGGGAGAAAATGAGGAACTATATATGCAGAATGGAAAGTTGAATGGCTGAATTTATAGAGAAATTTATGAATGTGCAAAATGTGGTACAAAGTACATCTCATCAAGTCGTTTAAGTACAAAATATATCTCTCCCAAATTCCGTGTAGAAATGCATGGAATATGTTATCTAGTGCTCTAAATGACCAAGTACGGAGTCTTGCTTATTGGTTTTTTTGGGCCTATTCTATTTAGGGTTAAGTAGGGTGTCATATATAAACCCTTGCAAATCTTTCTCTGTATTCTATACTCTACTGCTCTTCAAGATAATAAAACGATTTTTTTTCTCTATCCGTAGACGCATCTAACACACCGTTAGTGAACCACGTAAATCTATGTATCGATTTTCTTATTTTGTTTCTTTGCTTGTCGTTTGTTCATAACATTCCGAATCTGAAGAACCATTTTCACTTTTAAGGCACTTGAAGAATGTGCATGGTGCATGGCGTTTAACGCACCATTTTTCCCTTAAATGGCATATGAGCATCGATTCCCCATTCCATTTTATGGGTCTTCAAATTATGTTTTAAATATTCTAGTTCATTTTCACGTGTATTAAAATGCCTATATGTTAAGAGCTTTTCCTGGCCTGTCATCTTTATTCCTCAATCGAACATAAGGGTTCATGTATCAAAAAATAAAATAAATAAATAAAGGACAAATCGAATTGGCTGGTTCAGTCCATCACTAACTCTAAAAAGTTTGTTTCAAATATATCGGTTAAAATATCATTTTGGACATTATACTTTGGATTTCATTCTATTTTAGTCATGTACTTTCAAATGTCAAATTTTAGTAACTGTAGTTTCAATAAAGCTTAAAATTAGTCCCTACTGTTAGTTTGAAGTTATTTTTTTTAATTGAAATTGGTTAAATAATAATAATAATTTTCATACAAAAAAAGACACAATGTGAACATATTTCCAAAATTTATAGAAAGAAGGCTAATAGAGACTAAGTTTTTTTTTAGAAAAGTTAACAACAAACTAATAATAGAGATCAATTTTAAGTTTTATTGAAAGTACAAGAACTAAAATTGGACATTTGAAATTAAAGTACATGAACTAAAATAGAATGAAACCCAAAGTATAAAGACCAAAGTGATATTTTAATCAAATATATTCTAGTCTTTAAACTTTCTAAATGTCTATTTTAGTCATCGATTTTTTTAAATATATCATTTTAGTCTTTTGTAAAGACCCGATTTCCTACGACCTTCTAAATGCGGAAGCACGACCTAGTTACCTCGCTCATGCCCGAAATTTCGACAGCATGACGGTGTAACTAGGAGAAACCAAAATTTTACAACAACCTGATAAGAATGAAAACATTTCAATAACTTAGATAGAACGCTCAGCATCCAACAAACTACGACAAATATGCTGAGCTTCACATCAAGCACAGGATTTTAAGAAACCCTAACCAAATACACGATAACTAAAGAGTATTTAGGTTTTACAGACCAAACATACATCAAGGAAACAAAACTAAGAATGAAAAACAAGGAAAGGGAATTGGATGGAGTCTCCATAGTCTCGTCAAGTCGTCACCTGCGTCATCCGCCCCGAGATTGTACACAATCTGCAAAACAAACAAAGTAGCAAGGATGAGTATAAATATACTCAGTAAGTAGTCCACTTAGGGGTCCAATGTTTAAAGAAACCATTTAACCTTCCACAACATTCACTACTAGCCAAACCTAACTTCGTGTCATACCTGTGAGTCCTGTAACATAGAACCCAACCCTGTGAAGGTCTATAACCCTCACACTCATCTCAACAGATAAGTCACCCCTAGGCTAGCACACAGGCGCTAGGGAACGCATCCCTACGCTCAACATAGTGGGGAATCACCCCTAAACTAGCTCACAGGCGCTAGGGAACACATCCCTATGCTCAACATAAATCTCTGGGGTCCTCGCCCCTATGCTAGCACCCATGGCAATAAGGATCGCAACCCTTATGCTCGTCACAAATCTCTGGGAACAACGCCCCTATGCTAGCCTCATCAACACTCTAGGGGAATCGCCCCCTAACTCATTACTCTGGGGATAACGCCCCTTTGCTAGCATCATCTACACAAAAGTTGTCCTGGCACGTACATCTGCTTCTTAATCTCAACTCATCAATCATCCAACTATCGCTCGCACACTCTACCTGAGTCCATCCCGGTAAGGCATTGTCTCGAGCACTACCAGCGAGCCATGTAACTTAGGTTGACTAAGGCCGTGAAAGAAAATAACTCTCACGCCTACATACAATAGAACATCACCCCTCTATGCTAGCATACAGGCAATAAGGGACGCATCCCTTATGCTCAACACAATTGGGGAGTCACCCCTAAGCTAGCACCACAGGCCATAAGGATCGCAATCCTTACGCTCAACACAGTGGGGAATCACACATAAGCTAGCACGCAGGCGCTAAGGATCACAATCCTTACGCTCAACATAATTGGGGAATCACCCCTAAGCTAGCACCACAGTGAAGGAACACAATCCCTCACTCTCATCACATCTAGTCAACCTAGAATTACAGACTCGCTCAGGAGAGACATAAGATCAGGTGGCTCTTATTTTATCAAGCTCCTTGCATTTTCGCACTTCTTTTGGAATCTCGAGGGTAATCTACCATACCAAAATCATTTGTTATATCCGGACCACGTTCACAACCTGGCCCATAGTTCACAAGCACATACCTGTGCTAGCGGCACATAGCTCTCCATCCCTTTTAATCCAGAATTTAGTTCCATAACCACTCTAGAAATCAGGACGACCAGTACCCCTCTACTCACATTCGGACCCATCAAAAACTCATTAAATCAGCCCAAACATAAGGCCATTCTGAACACATAAAATACGGTCCCCGACCCTGAGTATGGCATAACTTTAGGGTGCTCTACTTCAGCCCCTAACCCAAACTGAACCCAAAAGCATTGAACCCAATCAACCAATCAATCTAAAATTCAAGTTTTTTTGCACTCCACAGCTAACCAAACATCTCAAAAGTCCAATTCATCCTTCCACAACTTTTAACACTTCCCGACCCTATCTTCTAGCCATAACTGCGAGTACTGTAACCTAGAACCCAACTCGTGAAGGTCTATAACCCTCATACTCATTTCATTAGCCACACAGGCAACCAGGGAACACATCCCCTAAGCTAGCACACGGCAATAGAGAACGCATCCCTATGCTCATCATATCTCATTAGCCACACAGGCAACCAGGGAACACATCCCCTAAGCTAGCACACGGCAATAGAGAACGCATCCCTATGCTCATCATATCTCATTAGCCACACAGGCAACCATGGAACTCATCCCCTCAGCTAGCACACGGCAATAAGGAACGCATTCCTATGCTCATCACATTACATGTGTTCTAGGCTTACAAACTCGCACGAAACAACAGGATTAGGGTTGGAAGTATCAATCTAACGGGCTTTCATACTTTCACAGCACTTTTGGAACCTTTTGGGTCAAACCACCCTACCACATTCATTCATCATGCCCCAAATCACAAACACAAATTGGCTCGAAGGTTTCAAACACTGATAAGGGAAACCACCCCTATTTCAAATAAACAAAGAGAGGAAGCAACCCTCGAGCCCTTTCAACAACTATAACGTCTTACGCCTCATATACATATTGGCGAGACACAATTCCTCACGAACCAATCCGAAAGGCTACATACTTCCTAGGCCAGCACTAAAACGACCCACTTCTCAATCTTTTAGGAAGTTATTTGTAGCATATAATCCAGGCCCATCTTTCATAAATAACCACAATCGCAACGTTGTGAACTTTCACTATAGATCATAACCACAAACCTCACGTGAGAACTTATACCTTAGTTCAATGGTACTCTCAAATAAGAACTACACGTAGCCATAGGCCGTACCTATGCTAGTGGCATATAACTCTTCAATTAATTAACCCAGAATACAGTCCTCTAAACACACTAGGACTCAAGACAACCAATGGTTAATCACAAAACACCATAAATACGTTCAAACTCAACCAATCACAACCTTGGGCAATTCTTAGAATAATTCACATACTAACTAGAATGAATTTGGAACTTTAAATCCTCTATTCCCTTTATATCCCCATCTTAGGCAATTCTAGCTCAAGCAACTTCCAAATACAACCACCATCCATTAAATACCTCACGAACGTCACTTTCAAACATGCTTTCACAAGTCACAATTTATCAAACATAAATCTAAATCATTTATGAATTAAAGGGGCTTAAAATCCAAGTAACTACTTACCTTCAATCCAAGGTTCAAGACGGCTCGAAAAGTGGAATCGGAGACGGCGACGCATGCGCCGGCGGACGGCGGCGCGTGGCCGGCGCGTGCGGCGGAGCGTGAGAGCACGTGAGGGCCGGTTTTCGGGCGAGGCTCGCGGATCTGGGTTGATTCGAACTTGTGGGGTCGGATCTGAGCCTGAACCGGCGAGCTGGGGTGACTGGTTTGGCTGTACTGGACGAAATCACGGCTTCCGGCGAGACGCCAACGGCGAATCCGACACCGGCGAGGCTAACGTGGACGACGTCGACCGGCGTTCGCGAAGCTGATCGGAGGAAAATGCAGCTGGAGCTCTCGGACGACGGCGATCGGGTTTGAGCGAAGAAGGAACCGTTCGGCGGAGAAGCTCACGGCGAGGAAGAAGAAGAAGAAGGAAAACCGTGAAGGATGGGTGCTCGGCGAGGAAGAGAGAGAGAGAGAGAGAGAGCTGCGGGAGAGGGAGGAAGAAGAAAGTGGAGGGATAAGGATGGTAATTCTTTTCTTAAAAAAAAGAATTTTCCAATTTTGCCCCTTTTCAAACACTAAACTCCAAAAATACCCTTTTTCTTAAATCCAAAATTCATATTAACCTTCAAATTTGAATTACCCAAAGAAAATCATTCCAACTTAATTTCCGTAGTTGAAATTAATGCCTGAAAATAAGCCGTGCGTTACATCTTTTAACTTAAAAAAATAATAAATGGATAACATAGCTTCAAATATGTGCATTAATATTAATGTTCGCAGGCATTGGAGGCACATATATGTTGGCTGAGGCATGTATCGTGTGAGTGATATTCAAAGGCGAATCTAGAATATATAGGTTGGGGGAGCCAACAAATTAAATTAAGCCATTGGTAATAGTGGACCAGTAGGTGCATGAGGATATCTCGAGTAGGTATAACCTTAGCACCCTCATAATCAAGTCTATCTTTGTGTATTAATAAATAGACAAAAAAAATTACAATGTATTGAATATGAAAGAAAAGAACTTAATCAAAATTTCAAAAAGAAATAATTGTAATACTAACTAAACTTGTGCTTGACATTTTTGCATGGAGTAAAAAAGTCTATAATTGACTCCAAAGTAAAAGTCTGAGAAATTTCTTTTTCAATATAGACACTTAAGTAATATGCAAGAAACTCATCTTCCATTTTATTTCGAAGCCTTGTTTTCACAATTCTCATTGTAGAAAATGCATGTTCCGTAGTTGCTGTTGATACAAGTAGGGTCAAGACCAGACGAATAAGTCGATCCATCAAATAATAAACTTTTTATTTTTTGTTTCAACTAACCCACAATAACTTGAAAATTGTGGATATGCTCTTTAGATTTGGATGCTGAGGTACATCTATCTCATAATATGTTGTAAACTGAAACAGCAAATGAATCAAATCTTGTTCAGTAAAATCTTGAGGATAAAGCTTCTCTACAAGCTTACAAATAAAATCAATATTAAATGCTTTTTATAATTTTCTTTTGGATGCAATGATGAGTGAGTATGAGAAGTTCCATTATTTTTTATTGAATCTATTGTTCAGTTCATACAATTGAGAATCAATTGTTGTAGCGAATATGTTGATTCGATAATGATGCTCAATAGTACTAGTAACATGATCTTGTTGCTAATGAAGTCTACCCTTGACCTAATGTAATATACTGAGCATTCATATATGGGACTTCAATTTCATATTTATCACAAAATAACTTCACACTTCAAATGTAGAGAATTTCAACATAACTTTCTTCTCTCAATTTTTGAATCAAATCATTTGTAGTTGAAACTAACTGAATAACACTTAAGATGACTTGAGATTTTTTGTAGAGCTTGATAAAAAATATTTGTAATTCTCATAACTTTTTTCATTAAATGTAAAATATGTTCACACTCAAAATATGTGATATCTTTGTAAGTAGCATCCGCATCATCACGTTGAAAATAAGTAAATCATTCATCAATAATTTTCTGTAGTATTGAACAAGTTGCACAAACATTCTTATCAAACTACAAATAGAGAGAAAATGCGAGCCTCACCGAATATCTCTAGATATTTGTAAATTACTAATTTGGTTGGCTCCTCTTCCAATTTCATGCTCATCCATATCTATTAGTTGTGTATAATTTCAGTGGCTTGAGCAAGTTGCAATTCTATTCTGTTTGCATGAGGCTGTGATGATATTAATGACATCTATTAGTTGCGCATTCAATGACTTATAAAGAATATGTCTAATATAAAATTGATTGATTTCAAAGAAAAGCGATTTTGAGCTATTTTTTTCTGGTTGAAATTGTGATTTTTGGTAGTATTATTCAATTTTCTATTTTGTACGTTGGTCAAACTTTAATTTTGTTTAAAGCTTGATTTCCATTAAAATTAGTAAGGCCATTTCAATAACCATTTAATTTTCAATATTTGGTATTTGAAAATTATTTTTGTTTTCTTAGCATTAACTTCTATACAATGAGTTTTATCATTCTTAAGAAAACATTTGAATTCTTAGTCGAATTCAAAAAACAAAAACAAGTTTTTGAAAACTATTTTTTTTTTGTTTTCAAAACTTGACTTAGTTTTTGAAAACATATGTAAAAAGTAGATAACAAAAAAAGGAAACTCATAGGTGGAATAGTATTTATAGGCTTATTTTCAAAAAACTAACCAAAAACCAAATGGTTATCAAACGTGCTTAATTTTTTTTTTTAAATTTAAAAATTTATGTTGTCTATTGTTAATATTAGTGGGTAAAATTAGCGGCAATTGTAACAAAGGTAAAAATTGCGACATTTATCTAAGTTTAGAGTACAATTTGAAGAAACTCAAAGTTTACAGTAAAAATAATATATCTTGCCAAATTTAGGGATAATTTACTTTTTCCCTTATTTTTGTTTAAAGTTTAGAAACATAAATAGACATATTGAAAGTATAGGGACTGCAATGACTATTATTTTAAAAAAAATTAAGAGACTAAAATAGATATTTTGAAATTTAGGGACCAAAATGAAATTTAAATGAAAATGATATTATATAGAAGTTCAAACACATCATCTTTTATTTTGGCACCTTGTTATTTTTAAGAATAACTAAAACTTTATTTAGTCCGAGCATGGTTTAATGAATGAGACACATATTATTTTTCTAATATCGAAGGTTCGATCCCCTACTGCCATAATATCATAATATCATGGAACTAAAAAAAAAAAAAAATCAAAACTTTAAATTGACAAATTATTGATTGTTACATATAAATTCTTTTCAGATTCGTCATTTCTAATCCAATGTCATATTGTAATGTTAATAATCATACCAAACTCGAATGTTTACAGGACTTGGAAAATATTTTGCATTTTTTTTTTGCGTTGACATTTAAATTTCTTTATTATCATTAACTTTTGGAATTTATTCTCTTACTTTAAATGTTAGGCCGAATTTATAGTAGTTTTTGTTTTTCTTTCCTTCGATTTTTTTTAATATTATCGATTAAAGTTTATGAACAATAAATTAGGCATATGTTCATACTTTTTTTTTAACCTCAAACAAGGATGAGGTAAGAATTCAAACCCTTCAATCTTTAGGAAAGGTTGCTAATAATTTTAATTGATAAATTGGCTCACTATCAATTTTGGATGTTTATGTGTTTGATTGAGTTGGTTTAAGTGAGCTTTGGACCCAATTATTTGAGTCGTATATAATTGTGAAATTGTTGAGCCCACAAGTGAAAGTGGCAGAAATGTTGAAATATTGAGGTCAATTAAATATAAAAGTATCTAATTATCTCAATTTCTTTTAATATAGTAGTGACTAAAATATTACAAATAACAACAGATTTATCGATCAGATGGGGTTATGGGTTTATAAAAATGTCAAGACAGAGATTTATTGATCTCAATAGAACACAAATGTGTAAAATTGTCACAGAACATTTCATTTTTCTTAAACTTAGATACATTTGCAGCATTATTGGTTATAAAAAGCAATCATTAATAGACAAGCTTCATGCGACATGTTTAGATAGAGTGTTGTGCAATAGATCTTTGTTTGCCCCCACGAACTTGTCCACCAACTTTCCATTCTTGAAGAATTGAAATGAGGGAAGGGCTCCCACTCCGAACTCGTTGGCAACACTCTAGAAAATAAATAAATAATAATAATAATAATAATTATAGTCGATGGGCCCTAATAATCACTAAATTTGTTAGATCAAAGAGGAGTTTCAAACTTACCATGAGTTCATCAACGTCCACTTTCAAGAATATAACATTATTAGTCATCTTTTTTGCCAAGTCTTCAAGAACTGGAGCCATGGCACGACACGGGCCGCACCATGTTGCCGTAAAATTCACAACGACCTGTCAAGAAAAAATATTGCAATTATTAATTCAAAGCACTCAAAACAAAAGCGTGTGAAAGGATGAAAAAATTAATTAAAGAAAAAGAGAGAGATGAAAATAATTTGAAGCATGCATATATGATAATTAATACCAGTTTATTGTATTGTTTGGCTTTGAGGAGGTTTTGCTTCCACGAGCGAACAGTGTGGCATGAAACCACTTTCCCCATATCCGCCATTGCAATCTTTTGCAGAAGAAAAGGCAAAGGAAATTAAGTGAGCTAATTAAAGGCCTTTGTTTATCTGAGTAGAAAAGGATATTAATATAAACTATGGTGAATTGAAGACCTGAATGGGTGAATTTATAGTAGTGGAAAACGAGGAGAAAATTAAGAAATGGAGCTGTGGGCATCCAGAATCTCACACTTTTTTCAGTAATGCGTTGACTATATATGATCAGCATCTTCACTTTGCAACACGCAGCCTGTAAAGCATCATTCGCCAGTTCTTTTTTTTTTTTTTTTATGGTTTCGAATGCTTTATTCACTTTCCCATTTTATAATACCTTGTATGGATGTTTTTACTTTGAAGCTTTTTCGATGATTCTTTACATTATAAGATTTTTTGTATTTATAATGTTTCTTTATTTATATCCATGTTTGAAATGTAAATTGTTCTTCACTTATTTGAAGAACAAGGGACATATTTGACCTTGGTGTATGTATAATCTTTCCATTCTTAACTTTTTATATAATTTTATTAATTGAAGACAAATCAAGCGAGAGAGAGGATTGTCCCTCCTTCCTTCTTTGCTTCACCCTTGTATGAATTATAGTCACTTAAGTTGGCTAAGATTATATCATGCGTATGAATATTAGGTGGTATAAAATAATAAATAATATATAGAAAGTATAAACAATATTGTTTTGAAAGTTTAGAAATTAAAATATAGACACATTGAGAATTTAGAGACCAAAACTGTGTTGACTTTGAGCGTCTTGATTTTGCACCGTGCAGCCATGGAAAGCATGGTATATACGCTAGTTCCATTTTTGTAATTTCAAATGCTTTATTCATTTTCCCATTTCAAATACCTTGCATGGATGTTTTCTACTTTAATTTGAAGCTTTTTCGATGATTCTTTATATTACATCATAAGATTTTTTGTATTTATAACGTTTCTTTCTTTTTTATCCCATGTTTCAAATCTTCCACACACTATTACTTCTTTTACAAAATATTGAAAACTATTCTTCACCTTATTTGAAGAAGGGTCATAATTTTGACATCTAATTTTTATTTCACAAAGTATGTCAACATATGCATCAGCCCAATTCGAGAATCTTTGCTGTTATTAAATGCATATTTCACTTTGTTAAAGAAAATTAAATGCATATTATGGAATCCCTTTGTCCCTTGGCTCACTCTCTTGATGCCTTTTCAAATTCTGATTAGGTTGGAGATCATCCTAATGGTCGTCGTTTTTACAACTGGCTTTGTTTCATGTTTGGCTCTTCACCCATTTCTTGGTCGGTAAAAAACAGTCACTATTTTTGCGGTCTACTACCGAAGTTGAGTATCACGCTCTTGTTGCCACAGTAGCCAAACTTTCATGCCTTTGTCAGCTTTGCAGTGATCTCTTATTTTCTTGGCTATCTCTCCTATGATTTGGTACGACAATCAATCCTCTCTATTCAATTGGCATCAAATCTATTTTTTCATTCACACAAATGAAGTCTGTAGAAATAGTGTAACACCTGAAAAGTTTAATATTATTTTAGTTAATTATTTAGTTTTTTGGAAATGAGAGTTGTTCATATTTAAATAAATAACTTTCTTTCATCTTTTTTTTTTTAAAAAAAAAAGTGAATTAAAGATAAAAGAAAAAGATAGGATAATCTTAGACTTGACCTCTAGCGTATCAGACCTAAGGGTGTTCACTGAGAGACCGAAAATTGACCCAACAGACCAAAACCAACCAAACCGACGTTGGTCGGTTTTCCTACACGTTCGGTCGGAGTTGGTTTTTTAGAATTTAAAATTAGCGGTCGGTCGGTCGGCAGTCTGGGTTATGAAAAACCCGACCGACCGACCGAAAATATATATAAGTGTTATTATTATTTTTTTAAATAATATCAACTACCGTTTGAGTCTACAGACAGCCAATCCACCACACAGTACGCACATTTACTTTAGGGTTAAGGGGCAAAGGCTTCAAATTTTCAGATCTCACTCTCTCTAGCCTCTCCATCCACAGCTTCTTTAGTTCTTCTTCTTCTCACTTTGCCTCTGCTGCCTCCTCGACGAGTGACGCCGACGGTCGAATGCTACTTATTCTTCTTCTCTCTTCACCGCCGCCGCCTTAGCCACGCCACGTCCTCCTCCTCTTTTCCTCGAAATGGCGTCCTCTGATTTTGAACTGTAACGATTCAAGAATCGAATAGTATTTTGGTTGAAACGAAAGCATTTGCCTTTATGAATTTTTTTTTGTCATTTTCTGTACACTTAAAAACCCAACACTATTTTTGTTGAAATGAAAGAAAAGGGCTGTGATGAAAAAGAGAAGAAAAACAGTGGTTGGGTTTTTGAAAGAAAATGTAGATGGTGTTTTCATATTTTTATTGGGTTTTTGAGAGAGAGATTTGAAATTATTCATTTTGGTAGATGGTAGGGGTTGTGTTGTGGTGATTGTCAAAAGCAAAACAGTGGCATTTATAATGGGAGTTTTTTTTTTTTAGAATTAAAGGTGTTTTCATATTTTTATTGGGTTTTTGAGAGAGAGATTTGAAATTATTTATTTTGGTAGATGGTAGTTCTTGTATTGTGGTGATTGTCAAAAGCAAAACAGTGGGCATTTATAGTGGGATTTGAAATTACAACATGTTTGCTTTTAGCATTAAAGTTATAAAGATGCCAAAACAACAAAATAAAAAATAAAATCACTTAAATCAATAAATCCATTCAATCGAGTTGGTTTGATTAGTTTAATGGAGTTGTATAATCTTAGTTTGTATACATGAGGAATTTCAACGAAAAAGTGGAACTTGATGCTTTCCTTTCAACCAAGTGCAAAATTGGAAAAGAGATAACGATGCTTTTCTTTTAATGGAGTTGTATGATATGACCTTAGTCTTTTTTAGTCTAAACTTTAAATTATAATATGTTTATTGCTCATTATTTATTAAGTTAATTTAAGTTCTTGTTGTACAGAGAAAGTAGTCCAGATAGTTCCCTTGTTGTTGAGAATACAACGGGAGTCAAGAAAACTAAAAGCAAGGGCAACGCTAAGGTTGGTTGTTCAAGTCCAACCAAAAATCATAAGAATACTAAAACCTCTATAATTTGGAATCATTTTTTAAAAGTTGAAGATTGTGATCTTGACGATCCGTATGCCAAGTGTAAATATTGTGGGGTTAAGTATGCATGTCATTCCAAGCGCAATGATACTGGTACTTTGAAACACCATTTAGAAAATTGTAAGAAATACCGTTACCAAGAAGAAAGATCCAAGACAACAACAATTAATTTTCAAACCTATAGAAGCTATTTGTGTTGAGGATTCAAAACTTGGTTGCAAATCATTTAGTTTAGAGAGTTGTCGAAGAGCTCTTGTTGAGATGCTTATTTTAGATGAATTGCCTTTTAGGTTTGTTGAAGGTATAGGCTTTAAAAGATTCATCAACAAATCAATAGCTTTGTATGAGCCTAAGTTTCTCATTCCATCTCGAATAACTATGGCTAGGGATGTGCTTAAAATATATGTTAGTGAGAAAACACATTTGAGGGACATGTTTAAGACAAAGCAATATAGAGTTTCTCTCACTACTGATTGTTGGACTTCTGGACAAAACTTGAATTATATGGTATTGATGGCACATTTCATTGATTCTGATTGGAAATTACACAAGAGGATTCTTAGTTTTTCTACCATTGAAAATCATAAAGGAGAAACCATTGATAAGACCATTGAGATGAATTTAAAGAATTGGGGTATTGAGAAAGTCACAACTTCGACTATTGATAATGCAAGTTCAAATGATATTGCTGTTGCTTTTTTTATTACGAGATTTGATAGTTGGTTATTGTTGGATGGTAAATTTTTTCATGTTAGATGTTGTGCCCACATATTAAATCTTATTGTATGTGATGCTTTCAAGAAGCATTATCAGTGCATTAGTAGGATTCGCAATGTTGTAAGATTTGTGAGATCTTCTTCTGCACGTTCTAAAAATATTTAAGAAGTGTATTGAAAGTCAAAAGATTTCTTCGGTGTGTCTTGATATTGCCACTAGATGGAACTCTACTTATCTTATGCTTGAGCCGGCTACGAAATTTCAAAAAGCTTTTGACATATTAGTGGATGAATAACATGCTAATGCAAATGAAGAACGATCTACTAAAAAAGATTGGGAGAATGCTAGGATGTTGCTTAGGTTCTTCGAAGTGTTTTATAATGTCACTTAAAAAATTTTGGGCTCTTTGCATACCACTTCTAATATGGTTTTCCACCAAATTAGTACAATTCAAAATTGCATACAAAAAAATTCTGAGGATACTGGAAATAATATTCTTTGTGATGTGGCTAAGAGCATGAAGACTAAATTTGATAAGTATTGGGGAAATAATGAGAAGACGAATGTGTTGTTATATGTTGCTATTGTTGGGATTTATGCCCTAAAGCCTCGTAATTAATAATTTATTTAATAATAAGTAATAATTTTGATTATTTTATTTGCAATATAATATTATCCATTATATGAAAAATCCAAGGTTATTAGTGTAATTTTGAACAGTATGTGGTTGACATACGAGAGGATCATGTTCAAGAAATAACCTAAAGGGTCATAGTATATGGATAAGGTTGGGTGCCTTATCCTGGTAATACTATTGATACGGCCCACTTTGTAATAGTTACAAATGATTTGATCCAAATCATTCATGTGGAGACATGTGAGTGGGGGTTTCTTATACAATGAGTTTGTATAAGACTGGACCACGAAATATTTAATATCTCTTTATAAATCCGTTAATTGAGAAGATTAATATTTCATCAGGATGATCATATGCGACTCGATCTTAATCCTGAGTGAGTTATGAACTCCTGCCTGTGAGGGCTTGTCCTTTGATTTGCATGGGTGAGAGTGGCTTTTGTAGCCGATTCAATATGCCTACCATTTTGGGGACTTGACCAAATAGGGAGCTGGGAACATAATCTCACAAGATGGAATTCACTCCTTCCCATATAGGGTAAGTAGATGAGTAGTTCCCTTAAATGCTGATTTCGGGACTTGAACAATGGGGCCCCACCCTCTCATTGGCCCGAGAGGGACTTAGTTTATAATTAGATTATAAACATATTGTTCATTAGAGAATCAGTGGTACTTAAGGTGCAAGATGTAATTATAGGGGTAAAACGGACTTTTGACCCAGCTGTAATTACGAACAACTCGTGAAGGATCGACTTGCATGTAATGATTATATCTATGGACACAACTTGTCCTACAGTGCATAAGAGTGCAACTCTAGGTCTATAGTGGAGTGACCTATAGTTAATGAATGAAAATTAATTAATTAAAGAGTTTAATTAATTAATTTTGTATCATTGGAGCTTATAATCTGTAGGTCCATAAGGTCCCCTTGCTAGCTCATAGTAACACTAAAAGATCAATTTAGTTGAAAGAAAAATTTGAAATGTTCAAATTAATATTTAATTTGAAGTGTTCAAATTAATATTTAATATATTAGATATATTAAATATAAAAGAGGAAAATATATTTATTGTATTTGATACATTAAATATTAAAATTTGAAATGTTCAAATTTAATATTTAATTTGAAGTGTTCAAATTAATATTTAATATATTATATATATTAAATATAAAAGAGGAAAATATATTTATTGTATTTGATACATTAAATATTAAAATAATTAATATATATTTGATATATTAAATAAAAGATATTTATAGAATTTGAATAAGATTCAAATAAATAAATATCGTAGGAGATTTGAATGAGATTCAAATAAATAAAAGATATATTTTAATATATTAGATATTAAAATATAATATTTTAATAATGGCAAAGATCTTCCCTTGGTCTCTATAAATAGAACCCTTGGGTTGAAGCATTCTGGATAACACACATCTCCTAAATAGAGAGAATTAGAGAATTCTCTCTAAACCTCTTCCTCTTTAATCCCTTGAGGATTTTCTTTCAAGAGGCTCCCACAAGCCTTGATATTTTGTTAGAGTCATAGCAAGGAAGATTTTGTGGAGGAGATAAAGACCCGCCAGAAGAATCTCCATGTTTATTTCAATGTAAGTTTTTGCTTAACCTTATATATTTTGTGTTTAATTCTAAATAAATCAAAGACGATCCAATGCTTCCGCTGTGGGATGAAAAGTTCATTCCTTCAGCTATTGTGTTGGAACCACGGTACAATTTAAAGTTTTTTTTCATTTTGTTTCAACAACTTGTTGGGTCGAATTGAGGCTAAAAAATGACTAATAAAGTAGAGCATCTTTTGAGGCGTCTCTTCCATGCATAAAGTTTATCTTCTTCTTCTAGTGGTAGTGGCATTGGTAGTGCCACTAATATGAATATGGATTGAGTTCAAAGAATGGGTGTTAGTGTGGATGATAAATATGAATTTGCACGTTCATTTGAAAGTGTTGAGACTAATGCTTTTGATAGAGAGTCAGAGATTAATGTGTATCTGCTAGAAACTCTAGTTAAGGTGAAAGATAAAAGTACGTTTGACATACTAGTTTGGTGGAAGCAAAATGATCATAGGTTTGAGGTTCTTAGTGCAATAAGTAAAGATATTTTGGCAATTCTATTATCAATTGTAGCATATGAGTTAGCTTTTAGTACTGGAGGACGTATAGTTGACTCTTCTCGCTCTTCATTGGCTCCAAAAACAGTTGAGGCTCTTATATGCACTCAGAATTGGCTCAATTCTAACCCGATAGATTTGGAATTTGACAAAGAGTTGGAGGAAGATGCAACGATTGAAGAAGGTATGAGTTTTGGTTGTACTTTACTTTTTAGGTTTTTTCTTAGCTTTACTAGTATTATTTAATCATGAAAGTATTGACTTTTTTTTTTGCTCTTATACCAATTTTGTAGGATTCAGAGCAATCATGGAAGAAGAAAAAGACATGGATGACTTTTCGAGCTTGGCATCTACCTCTAGCGATTAGATTTTAGATTTTCGTCATTTGAATTTAAACTTATGTTTTATTTTGTAATGGAACTTATGTTGTATTAAATTGACTTAATGACTTATGTTCTCTTTTGTGATGAAGACTTATGCTAATGTTGTAAAATATGTTTGGAGTTTAGACTTAAGTTATGTACTGATTAAATATTGATGAAAACTTATGCTATTTCATATGTTTGGAGTTTTGGAGTTATGTAATATGTATATCATATTTGGATTTTCAATCAACATTTTGAATCTTTAATATTTAGTATTTATTCAATTTATAGGTAAGTAGATGGACAAATGTCAAATATTCATTTTACAGGTCACATAAAAATTTCAATTTTCGATGAAATGAAAATTGAAATAGATAATTATTCATGTCAAGCTATTAATAATTCACCATTCATTATCAATGGAAATAATTTATATTGTCATGATTATTAAAAATAAAAATATGTACAAAAACATCAAAATAAAAGGAAAAGAATAGTTGAAAAAACCAACTTAATTCAGTTAGTAAAGTATCGTGATTATTAAAATAAAAATTTTAAAAAGCAAAAGTTATAAAACTACAACTGAAAAAAAAAAAAATCGACGAAAGCGAGACTGACTGTCGGTCGGTTTCTGCACCAAGAGAAGAAAACGTCGGTTTCCATTTACAGGAAATCGACCAGTCAGTTTTCAGGGGCATTTTTGCCCAAAATCGACCCCAACCGACCGACGAACACACCTAATCAGACCTAACATCTTCTTCATTCCATAAATATATACCAAATGAGTGTAGAGTTAAAAGTGGTAAAACAAAAAGAAATTTAGAAATAGAATTCTTCTAGGGTAGAGTTTTAGGATTGTAAAACAAAAAGAAAATCTAGTAGTAGAATTCTTCTAGTGATCAATTTTCTCTTCCTTCCTTGTGTATGTTTTCCTTACATTTACTTTACTGTACAAAGTTTTTTAAGATCAAAACGTAGCTGCAGTTGTGGTAGCATGAGGCTTCTGCTACCACACACGTGTCCCTTAAGGACATGTTTTATTACAATTTTCTTTTTTTTTTAAAAAAAAAAAAATCTCTCATCTCACTCTTCCTTTTCCTTTTGCTCACCACTCTCCCTCCCTTTGTTTTTTACTAAATAAAAAATTTATGACATTTTGAATCTATTGGTAACATAACATTTGTTAATGCCAAAATTTGGATAGAAGAAAGTCTCAGCTAACCTTCACATGATGTCAACGATAAATTTTTATTTTGGGAGAAGATGTGACTTGCAAAAGAGAAAGATCTGCACACCGGTGTGGTCTTTGCTGCACAGGCTTTGATGTTTAAGTTAGATCAATCGATCTGATTGATTATTAAACATAGGCTCTGATGTTTAAGTTAGATCAGAGAGTTTAAGTGTAGCAATAGTTTTTAGTATGGAAAAGAGCTTACATTCATGAGGTTGCAAAATAGTATTTATATGGGGAATAACCTAGAGTTTTCCCATTTCCTTCTCGAATTGGGTCAGGAGAAAACCGAACTAGACCAATCAAAGATATCACGGGCCTCGGCATGCGAGACATATGCCCCCATGAAGAAGAGGGCCCCCTTGGCCTCAGCATGAGAGGAATTGGGCTTCCTTTCTTCTTCTGTTACTTTTTAGATCGGGTCTCTCGTGTTTTTTTGGGGTTCATTCATTGTTTGGCCCATGTCGCCTTAGTTCTATTCTTGATTTCTCTTTTTCTTTTTGAGATTATTCTTTAGGTCCAAAATTACACTCAACAACATAAAAAATTGATCTGAAGGAGAAAAATAGGAAAAAAAAAAAATCAAACAGAAGTTATACATAAATTTCCACGATTTCGAGATCTAATCAAATAAAACAGAAAAGATAAGTGATCAGATCGATCTGATTGATTATTAATCAAGTACCTCGCAAGAGAGGTTTGCACATTTGAGAAGCGAAGGTGAAGTGCACGAAGACACACATGCCTGAGATGAAATTTTTTTAGAGAACCATAGTCAATCAGAGAGACAGTGTAACGACCCCAAAATTTAGCCTATTCTAGGGAACGCTACTAACTTACAACCGGTAAGCCCCGAAATTTCGGCAGCATAACGGCATAACTATGAGTTACCCAAAAATTTCCTAGCACCTGTTAAACAAGAATTTGCACTCCCATAACCAGATAACCAGAAAACCATTCCAAACTCCAAGTCAGATAATTACCACAAGTTTAGGGTCACTTGACAACTCAAATTTAGAATTGATAAAACTTTCTCAGTCTTCTTTCAAACAAGACAAATACGTTTAATCAAAAGACAACAAGGCACTCTAGCAAACTTTTTACAGGTCTCGACGCAAAATAAATTATAAAGTAAGCATCACAACCTATAGTTCTAGCTATCTAATAAGTTTAATAGTCCATTCTAAAACGGAAAAGAACAACAATACTGACGCCTAAATTTCAAGACAATTATAACTATAGTTCGATTGCACTAACGCAACGAGTCGACTACATTAAAGATAAATGTTCCACTATGGCCTTTCTCCTCTCATGCCTCCTCTTCAGCATCACCAGGGTTGTAACATACGTCGTCACCTGCAAAACCTGGTAGTGAGTCAGTACATAACACGTACTGGTAAGTAGCTCACACCTGAAGGGCCACAATCAACATACAAAAGAAGACAACAAGCTCGCAAGTATCATGCTTTCCAAAATAAGAAACACATAAAGCTCTCACAACAGCACATACAACATGCTTAAGTCACTGAGTTATACTCACAAATGTACCCTATTAATCTCATGCATATGGTTTCACCACCCAAGCTCATCATACTCTTTCAAACGTCACCGAGTCACTTAAATCACTCATGTTTAACCGTCACAAGCTACCTGAGACTAATCCTTTCGAGACCCGCCGACCCCTGACCATTTTTACTCAGGGCCTCAACGACCCTCTACGGTGCTCAGCGTTCGACCCTTGACCATTTTCACCCAAGGCCTCGAACTGTGCATCGCTCCCTTGACCATTTTACCCAAGGCAAACGATGACTTAGCCACATCGACCCCTGACCATTTTTACCCAAGGCCTCGATGTATAACAATGTATAGATCCTTGACCATTTTTACCCAAGGCATTCTAGTGCTTATCCATTTTCTTTTAGCCCACCTAAGGTTCACTAACCTTACTCATTCTTGCTAGAATGTATGAATCCTACGCATCATGCTTTTAGTTCTTGATTATGCCAAAACTAAGCAACAACCATAACATGCTTTCACAACTAACGCTAATAATTCGCTATGCTTCGCTAGATTATTCGAACGCAACAAGGCAATATGCTAAGCACGGAGAAAACAATTCATCATGTCATACTCAACACATTTAGAATCACAGAACAATTCATTGCAATAAAGTATGCATAGGCAAGCATTTAGAACACACACAACATGCTAACAAGCAACAACCAAACCCAACCGGTAGAATTCTACTTACAAAATGTATTAAAGCGCCCTTAAAGTAAGTCGATAAGGTTCCCAAAAACGGCTTTAAACTTAGTTTGTATAGTCCGAAACTAATTCCAATCCTAAACAAGGAACGAGACTAAGTTAAGGCATTTAAAAAGGTTGCGAAAAGGTCTAAACTAATTATTTTCACCAAAACTCACCGATACGAACTTGATCCCTTATTGGAAGGTTATTCGAACGAGTTCGAATTGGCTAGGAACTATAAACAAAAGTCTCAAAGGTTAGCAACTGAACTAAGGTACTTTAAATGATTTTGAAAGGATCTAAAGCGTGTCAAAACTTACCAAACAGTGCCGAACTGACTAGAACTCTGCTGTCAATCCCGTTTTTGACAGTAAACTGCTTCAAATGTGGGTTGTTTTGAGTCCAAACAAGATAAAACTACAAATCAAAGGTACTTAGGGTATGGGTAATCCAAAACTAAAGTCAATTAAGCATGGGTGAGAGACAAACCTCGACAAGCAAGAAGGAATTCGAATGAGTCTGCTGTCAATCCCGTTTTTGACAGTAAACTGCTACAAATGTGAGTTGTTTTGAGTCCAAACAAGATAAAACTACAAATCAAAGGTACTTAGGGTATGGGTAATCCAAAACTAAAGTCAATTAAGCATGGGTGAGAGACAAACCTCGACAAGCAAGAAGGAATTCGAATGAGTCTGCTGTCAATCCCGTTTTTGACAGTAAACTGCTACAAATGTGAGTTGTTTTGAGTCCAAACAAGATAAAACTACAAATTAAAGGTACTTAGGGTATGGGTAACGTAAATCTAAAGATGATTAGGCATGGGTATGCGACAAACCTTGTCAAATTGAAGAGAAAACGCACGGAACAACTCGAATTCGCCAGAAAACGCTCCAAACTGCAGTAAATCCGCGAACGCAACGGGATACTTGCCGGAACGAAGAAGAAGAGTGAGATGGATGGTGGGTTGCTGATGCGAGATTGAAGAAGAAGGAGATAGGTGTGAGGGGCTGCCTGTGCGAAGATGGAAAAGAAGAAGATGAATGGAGATGGTGTTTAATCGTGAAGAAGGGGGAGGAAGGAGAAAATTGGGGATTAGGGCTATCTTTCCACCAACTAAAAATATTCCTTCTTTTAATCTTAAACAAAAAGCTCATTATTTAAAACAAAGGAAAGATTTAGGGCTATTTAAAAGTCTATCTTCCAAACAAAAATCTAGATTCCTATGAGATTTAGGACTAATTCTTTGGGTAAAAGCGACTTTCCAAAATTAAGAGATTTGATCTAGATCGAAAATCTTTCGCTAAGGTTATAAAAACTTAATTACTTAAATTTACCCACTAAACTCCGATACTCCTCGAGTCGATTTTAAAAGAAAAAATTAAACGTTCACCCCAAACATATACATAAAATGGAAATTAATTGTGCCTGAAGTTGCAGGGCGTTACAATCTCCCCACCTTAAGAACTTTCGTCCTCGAAAGTCTGTTGCTCAAAGAGTTCTGGGTACTTTGCTCGTATCTCGTCTTCTCGTTCCCAAGTTGCTTCCTCGGTCTTTTGGTTCTTCCATAAAACCTTTACCAAGTCGATAGTTCGGTTTCTCAATACCTTGGTCTCTCTAGCCAAGATCTTAACAGGCCGTTCTTCATAAGACAAGTCTCTATTTATTTGTACTGGTACTGGATTTAGTACATGCGAGGGGTCATTCACATACTTTCTTAACAATGACACATGGAACACATTGTGCACGGCAGACAATGCTGGTGGCAAAGCCAATTTATAAGCAACCGGACCAATGCGCTCCAAGATCTCGAAGGGTCCAACATACCTTGGACTAAGCTTACCCTTCTTACCGAAACGTAGGATTCCTTTCATTGGTGCAACTCTCAGAAAGACATGGTCACCAACACCGAACTCTAGGTCTCTGCGTCTAGTATCCGCATAACTCTTTTGCCTGCTCTGAGCGGTTTGCATTCTTGCCCTGATCTTTTGAATAGCATCGTTAGTCATCTGAACCAATTCTGGGCCTAACAAGATCCTTTCACCAACCTCGTCCCAATGAACTGGGGATCTACATTTTTTTCCATATAAAGCCTCATAAGGAGCCATCTCAATGGTTGCCTGATAACTGTTGTTGTAAGCAAATTCTATCAAATACAAGTGATTGTCCCAACTACCTCCGAAGTCTAGCACACAAGCTCTGAGCATATCTTCTAGAGTTTGATTCAAGCGCTCGGTCTGTCCGTCGGTCTGAGGGTGGAATGCGGTGCTAAAATCTAACTGTGTGCCAAGTGCCTTTTGTAAACTCTTCCAAAAGGTGGACGTAAATCGAGGGTCTCTATCTGATACTATAGAAACTGGAACGCCATGAAGTCTTACTATTTCCTTTAAGTACAACTCTGCCCACTTCTCAACCGGATATGTGGACTTCCCTGGAATAAAGTGAGCAGACTTTGATAGACGATCTACCACCACCCAAATAACCGTATAGCCCTTCACAGTCCTTGGTAATCCTGTAATAAAGTCCATAGTAACATTTTCCCACTTCCAAACAGGAATGCTTAAGGGTTGCAACAAACCAGCCGGCCTTTGCCTTACAGCCTTCACTTGTTGACATGTTAGGCATTGACTGACAAACTGAGCAATCTCTCTTTTCATATTATGCCACCAATAATGCTTCTTCAGGTCCTGGTACATCTTAGTACTTCCAGGATGTATTGAGAAGGGTGTGTTATGTGCCTCTTCTAATAACTCTCGCCTCAAAGAATAGTCTTTTGGCACACATAACCTTCCCTGATACAATAACATTGAGTCACTAGTAAGAGTAAAGTCTCCTTGACTCAACTCACTTAAGTGTTTAACCAACTCTGGATCCTCTTGTTGGGCATCTGCTATTCGCTGCCTCAAACTAGGCACTATTGAAAGTTGAGCTAACAACGCCGAGACATCATCAACTGTCAACTCTATTTCTGAACGATCCAATTCCCTTATCAACGAATTTTGTGAGGACACCAAGGACGCCACGCTGGCTATCCTCCTACTCAGTGCATCTGCTACCACATTAGCCTTGCCAGGGTGATAGTTAATCTCGCAATCATAATCTTTCACTAGCTCTAACCATCTTCTTTGCCTTAAGTTAAGCTCTTTCTGTGTAAAGAAATACTTCAGACTCTGGTGATCAGTGAAGATCTGGATCTTTTCTCCATACAGATAATGCCTCCAAATCTTTAAAGCAAAAACTACAGCCGCAAGCTCTAAATCGTGAGTGGGGTAGTTAAGCTCATGTACTTTTAGTTGACGTGAGGCATAAGCAACAACTTTTCCATGCTGCATAAGCACACAACCTAATCCTTTCCTTGAAGCGTCACTATAGACTACTAATCCTCCTGAATCATCGGGGATAGTTAACACAGGAGCAGTAGTCAAACGATCCTTCAACTCCTTGAAGCTCTTCTCGCAGTCCTCGTTCCAAGCAAAAGTAGCGTACTTGCGAGTCAACTGAGTCAAAGGTGTTGCCAGTCTAGAGAAATTCTGAACAAACTTTCGATAATAGCCTGCAAGACCAAGGAAACTACGAATCTCCGTCACAGAACTTGGCCTAGGCCAATCGCGAACTGCTTCCACTTTAGCAGGGTCTACCTCGATACCTTCCCTAGTAACCACGTGCCCAAGAAAGCTAACTTTGTCCAACCAAAATTCACATTTAGAAAACTTGGCATACAACTCGTTACTTCTCAAGGCTGTCAAAACTCGCTCAAGGTGCTCCTTATGTTGACCAATCGTTTTAGAATAAACGAGTATGTCATCTATAAACACTATCACGAACGAGTCTAGAAAGCTTTTGAAGACTCGGTTCATGAGGTCCATGAAAGCTGCAGGAGCATTAGTGAGTCCAAAAGACATCACCATAAATTCGTAATGTCCATACCTGGTCCTAAAAGCGGTCTTTGGAATGTCGGCTTCCTTAATCCTCAACTGATGGTAACCTGAACGTAAATCTATCTTTGAGAACACCTTTGCTCCTTGAAGTTGGTCGAAAAGGTCATCAATGCGAGGTAAAGGGTACTTATTCTTCACGGTCACCTTATTCAACTCTCTATAGTCAATGCAAAGTCTCAATGAACCGTCCTTTTTCTTCACGAACAAAACTGGAGCACCCCAGGGAGACACACTTGGGCGGATAAACCCTTTTTCCAAGAGTTCTTCTAGCTGGACCTTGAGTTCCTTCAACTCAGCTGGTGCCATTCGGTAAGGTGCCTTAGACAATGGAGTTGTTCCAGGTAGAAGTTCTATACTAAATTCCACTTCTCGAACTGGAGGTAAACCTGGAAGATCTTCAGGGAAGACGTCTACGAAGTCCCGCACAACAAGTACCGAGTCGATGCTAGGTAGCTCTTTATTAACATCCACAACACTAGCCAAATAGGCCCAGGCACCATGTTGCAAGAGACGTTTGGCCTTGAGAGCTGATATTACTTTCGGATTGTCGTGCCTTGCACCCTTGAACTTGAAACTTGAGCCAGAAGGTGGCCTAAGATGGACTTCCTTTTTAGCACAGTCAATGGTGGCTTGGTTAGCAGCTAACCAATCCATGCCCAAGATTACGTCAAAATCCTTCATGTCCAATTTTATTAATCTCGCTCCAAACGTTTGACCCGCAACAGAGATTTCTCCCATCTTTACTACTTGTTGAGCAAGTAACACAGAGCCAGAAGGTGTAGACACCGATAACAGGAAGCCTAAAGGTTCTAACTCTAAGCTTGCTTGCTTAATAAACTCTGAAGAAATAAAAGAATGACTCGACCCCGAGTCAAACAACACAAAAGCAGGAATACTAAGAACCAGAATAGTTCCTACATTAAAGAGTTTATTAGGCAAAATGTAGTCAAATGACAAACAAAGACTAAATAAAGGCTTAAGTTTGAAGAAACCGTACCTGTAACCACTGCATCGGCCTCTTCTACTTCTTCCTTAGTGAGTGCAAAAACACGAGCTGACTGCTTTCCTCCCTGTGCAGGTACTGTAGGGGCCTTCAAAGCTGGCCTCTCAGGGTTTGGCTCACCCTTCGTCGGACAGAGTCTTGCATAATGGCCCTCCTTACCACACTTGAAACATTGCCTTTTCCCTGTCCAACACTGCCCATGGTGATATTTATTACATGAATTGCACAGAGGAGGAGGAACTTGACCTTGAGGTTGCTGACGTGGAGTCTTGTAAGAATGTCCTGGCAATGAAGGAGAAGGCTTTCTCTTGATTCCTGAAGTGGAACCAACCTCCCAACGGGGCTGTTGCAATTTTTTTGCCACATTCTTGTCCATAATCAAAGCTCCTCTCAGTGCTGCCGCAAAAGTAGTGGGTTCCTTTAGGGCCACGGAACCTCTGATCTCTTCCCTCAAACCTTTTATAAATCTTTTGATCTTTCGTTCCGGGGTACTGACTAAATCTGGAGCAAAACGAGATAGTTCAGTAAATTTTCTTTCGTATTGAATCACGGACATATTTCCTTGTGTCAAGTGCAGAAATTCAGTCTCCTTATCGTCCTTCAACGTGTCAGGAAAATAATATTCGTAAAGAAGATCCTTGAACTTTGACCAGGTGACAGGTTCGTTGATGTGGTCCTCAGAAGCCTCGATAGATTTCCACCACATTCGTGCTTCATCTCGAAGCATGAAGACTGCTCCCCTGACCTTCAGATGATCGCCACAGTTGAGGTAATCAAACATTGACTCGAGTTCAGCGATCCAACGCTCAGCTGCTGTAGCATCCTCTGACCGCCCGTCGAAGGTGGGAGGCCCATACCGCTTGAAGTCTCTAATGAATTGACCTTCATCTTGATGGCCAGGAGCCCAGTTTGTATTATGGGGCTGCCCATTGTTCCTTTGTGCCAAATTATCAAACAATGACTGCAGAGCCTCTGGTGTGAGAACCATGTGTGGAACCACCGGAGGAATAGGCGGGTTTGCTTCTTGTTGTGCATTGGTATCGGCTTCGTCTCTCGGAACTCCTTGCCTTTCAACGCGAGCTCTAGGTCTACGTCCACGGGGAGGCATCGTCTATAACAGAGGGTCTAGAGTCACTTAACTAACTTACTAACGAACAAGTTAAACAGCCACAATCTTAACTCTAAGTCAACAAGTTAAAGGAAGCATTTTAAGCCTAACTACCACAAGCCACGCAAACAAGCCAATCAAACATTAATCATTCAAAGAAGCAAATCAAGCAGTAATCGTGCAAGCAACTATCTAGCAACTTAAACCTTATAACAAAGACAAAACCACATACCTGGCGATGGAGAGGAGGCTGAGAAAGGCCATTACTCTAACACAACCTTAACAACCTAGTTTTCTAGGTCAGTCTACAGAACCAACTCCGCTCTGATACCAACTGTAACGACCCCAAAATTTAGCCTATTCTAGGGAACGCTACTAACTTACAACCGGTAAGCCCCGAAATTTCGGCAGCATAACGGCATAACTATGAGTTACCCAAAAATTTCCTAGCACCTGTTAAACAAGAATTTGCACTCCCATAACCAGATAACCAGAAAACCATTCCAAACTCCAAGTCAGATAATTACCACAAGTTTAGGGTCACTTGACAACTCAAATTTAGAATTGATAAAACTTTCTCAGTCTTCTTTCAAACAAGACAAATACGTTTAATCAAAAGACAACAAGGCACTCTAGCAAACTTTTTACAGGTCTCGACGCAAAATAAATTATAAAGTAAGCATCACAACCTATAGTTCTAGCTATCTAATAAGTTTAATAGTCCATTCTAAAACGGAAAAGAACAACAATACTGACGCCTAAATTTCAAGACAATTATAACTATAGTTCGATTGCACTAACGCAACGAGTCGACTACATTAAAGATAAATGTTCCACTATGGCCTTTCTCCTCTCATGCCTCCTCTTCAGCATCACCAGGGTTGTAACATACGTCGTCACCTGCAAAACCTGGTAGTGAGTCAGTACATAACACGTACTGGTAAGTAGCTCACACCTGAAGGGCCACAATCAACATACAAAAGAAGACAACAAGCTCGCAAGTATCATGCTTTCCAAAATAAGAAACACATAAAGCTCTCACAACAGCACATACAACATGCTTAAGTCACTGAGTTATACTCACAAATGTACCCTATTAATCTCATGCATATGGTTTCACCACCCAAGCTCATCATACTCTTTCAAACGTCACCGAGTCACTTAAATCACTCATGTTTAACCGTCACAAGCTACCTGAGACTAATCCTTTCGAGACCCGCCGACCCCTGACCATTTTTACTCAGGGCCTCAACGACCCTCTACGGTGCTCAGCGTTCGACCCTTGACCATTTTCACCCAAGGCCTCGAACTGTGCATCGCTCCCTTGACCATTTTACCCAAGGCAAACGATGACTTAGCCACATCGACCCCTGACCATTTTTACCCAAGGCCTCGATGTATAACAATGTATAGATCCTTGACCATTTTTACCCAAGGCATTCTAGTGCTTATCCATTTTCTTTTAGCCCACCTAAGGTTCACTAACCTTACTCATTCTTGCTAGAATGTATGAATCCTACGCATCATGCTTTTAGTTCTTGATTATGCCAAAACTAAGCAACAACCATAACATGCTTTCACAACTAACGCTAATAATTCGCTATGCTTCGCTAGATTATTCGAACGCAACAAGGCAATATGCTAAGCACGGAGAAAACAATTCATCATGTCATACTCAACACATTTAGAATCACAGAACAATTCATTGCAATAAAGTATGCATAGGCAAGCATTTAGAACACACACAACATGCTAACAAGCAACAACCAAACCCAACCGGTAGAATTCTACTTACAAAATGTATTAAAGCGCCCTTAAAGTAAGTCGATAAGGTTCCCAAAAACGGCTTTAAACTTAGTTTGTATAGTCCGAAACTAATTCCAATCCTAAACAAGGAACGAGACTAAGTTAAGGCATTTAAAAAGGTTGCGAAAAGGTCTAAACTAATTATTTTCACCAAAACTCACCGATACGAACTTGATCCCTTATTGGAAGGTTATTCGAACGAGTTCGAATTGGCTAGGAACTATAAACAAAAGTCTCAAAGGTTAGCAACTGAACTAAGGTACTTTAAATGATTTTGAAAGGATCTAAAGCGTGTCAAAACTTACCAAACAGTGCCGAACTGACTAGAACTCTGCTGTCAATCCCGTTTTTGACAGTAAACTGCTTCAAATGTGGGTTGTTTTGAGTCCAAACAAGATAAAACTACAAATCAAAGGTACTTAGGGTATGGGTAATCCAAAACTAAAGTCAATTAAGCATGGGTGAGAGACAAACCTCGACAAGCAAGAAGGAATTCGAATGAGTCTGCTGTCAATCCCGTTTTTGACAGTAAACTGCTACAAATGTGAGTTGTTTTGAGTCCAAACAAAATAAAACTACAAATCAAAGGTACTTAGGGTATGGGTAATCCAAAACTAAAGTCAATTAAGCATGGGTGAGAGACAAACCTCGACAAGCAAGAAGGAATTCGAATGAGTCTGCTGTCAATCCCGTTTTTGACAGTAAACTGCTACAAATGTGAGTTGTTTTGAGTCCAAACAAGATAAAACTACAAATTAAAGGTACTTAGGGTATGGGTAACGTAAATCTAAAGATGATTAGGCATGGGTATGCGACAAACCTTGTCAAATTGAAGAGAAAACGCACGGAACAACTCGAATTCGCCAGAAAACGCTCCAAACTGCAGTAAATCCGCGAACGCAATGGGATACTTGCCGGAACGAAGAAGAAGAGTGAGATGGATGGTGGGTTGCTGATGCGAGATTGAAGAAGAAGGAGATAGGTGTGAGGGGCTGCCTGTGCGAAGATGGAAAAGAAGAAGATGAATGGAGATGGTGTTTAATCGTGAAGAAGGGGGAGGAAGGAGAAAATTGGGGATTAGGGCTATCTTTCCACCAACTAAAAATATTCCTTCTTTTAATCTTAAACAAAAAGCTCATTATTTAAAACAAAGGAAAGATTTAGGGCTATTTAAAAGTCTATCTTCCAAACAAAAATCTAGATTCCTATGAGATTTAGGACTAATTCTTTGGGTAAAAGCGACTTTCCAAAATTAAGAGATTTGATCTAGATCGAAAATCTTTCGCTAAGGTTATAAAAACTTAATTACTTAAATTTACCCACTAAACTCCGATACTCCTCGAGTCGATTTTAAAAGAAAAAATTAAACGTTCACCCCAAACATATACATAAAATGGAAATTAATTGTGCCTGAAGTTGCAGGGCGTTACAGACAGACAAAAGAAAATTTTAGAGGAAGAAGAGGGAGGTGAAGGAGGGGCCTTATATATATAGAGTATTTTTGGTCAAACAATGACATCTTCGAAGTATAGAACAATCCATGAAGACTCCATCCAATACTTCCGTCGTCGAAATCATCATCCAACAGTGTTGAAAAATCTTAAACCACATGAAGAAACTGTATTATTATTATTTTTTTTTTAACTATGTTATTAAGTTTCCATATTTTGATTGCTTTTTGTTAAACCTATATTCTATGAATTGTTTTATGTCGAATTTTTGAACTTTATCGAAAAAGTTTTAGACTTTGAAAATTTACCCTCAAATGTTTGTATTCTCATGAGTTTTATTTGTAAATTTGATCGTTATAGTTGTCTAGAATTCATTTACTTTTACAGTTTTATCGTAACCAAATTTCCAAATAAATTTTAGATTATCTTTTGAAAGTATTTTATGATTTTGAAATTACTTTGGATGAATTTTTTAGAAAACTCATTTTCTTCTAGAAATATTTGTAGAACAGTGTTATTCTATATCTACAAAATATTTGAAATCTAATTTGGTTTTGCTTTTAAAAATAACTAGCTATCTTATTGGCTAGAATTTCAATTCATGAATTTTGAATTGCAAAAAGTACATATACATATTTTATAGGATATTTTGAATCAAACATGTTATATCAAATGTAAATTAAAAGAAGAGGGAAGAGGGAGAAAGAAGCACCGCTGGATATATGAATGACAATCCAATCTTTCCTTGTGTGAAGAAATCAATTACAGGCTGCTGGAATAATCTGTTAAGATTTACCCAGGCACTGTTTTAAATTATAACTCAACGATTTCGACTTAAAAAAATTCACCAGAGACAACCAACTAGCGATTTAAAGTGATCACAAACAAATGTCAACTAAAGACAAATTGATCATAAAAGGAGAAGAGAGAAAAACAGACAAGAATTTATAAATAGTGGTTCGATGAATATTGATCGATATATATATCCACTCTTTGGCCATTAACTAAACGATCAACCAAGATGAGTGCACGCAAGTCTCGCCCACATACAATCCATATTCCCTCTGCCACTGTAATCCTCAACAAATTTATTGAATGAGACTGCCACTTTTAAAATCGTTGGATATAGATTTTAAAATTTGTCTATCCCTTAATAACCGATGGATACAAAGTCAATATATTTTTACAATTTCTTTCTCATATATCTCATGGTGCAAAACTGTCAAGTCTTATTATGGTGGCCTCATCGAATAATTTTTCGAATCGGTCTAGCATGGGATAAAAAAACCAACCGGCCAAAGAGAATACACAATCTACACCCATATATATTCATTATAAGAGGAATGAGCCATAAGACTAACAACCAGCTGGAAGCATGTGTCACAAAGAAGCTTTAACAATTCAAATTAACTATGAATATATAACAGAAACAATCCTTTTTCCAGCTCCGCCCTTTGACTTTCCTCTTTTATTTCAGTATCAAGTAAATCAGTACAAAACTTATAATATTTTTTAGAATAACTCAAAACATTAGTCTATTCGAGCAAACTCACTACAAAATTAAGTTGGCTAAGATTATACGATCATGTGCGTCAATAGTAGATCATGACAGAATAATAGTAAAAAGTAAAAACTTTAAATTGATAAATTATAGTATATTATATATAATATTATTTGATTATATCATATATAAAATTATCTTTTCAGATTTGTGATTTTTAATCCAATGTCATATTGGAATGTTATTATACATTAGTTAATTATTCATACCAAACTCTATTGTTTACAGGAAGACCTTTAAATTTTTTATTATCATTAACTTTTGGAATTTATTCTCTTACTTTAAACATTCCGCTAGACTAGTTTCCTTCAATTTTTTAATATTATAGGTTTCTTTAGAACATTTCAATATTATAGATTAAAGTTTATGATTGTTGAACTATAAAAAAAAAAGATTAAAGTTTATGAACAATAAATTAGGCATATTTGTTAAATACTTTTTTTTTTTAATCTCAAACAAAGGATGAGGTTGTTGAAGTCGCCTATTGATCTATTTGATCAATTCTTTTTTTTTTCCTTTGAATTCACTTAATAAATTGGCTCACTATTAATTATGGATGTTCGTGAGCCAGAATGAGTTGGATTAAGAGACTTTTGGATCCTAATTGTTTGCGTTGTAAAATTTTTCTACATAAATGACCATTGTTGGATTACGATAAACCAAACTAATCCAACCACATAATATTTAGGTTAGTTTGAGTTGCTCCACTCATTCGTTTAGAATTTGATAAAATTATTAGTCTTTTAAGCATGTATTTACTTATTATCAAATATTGAATTAAAATAAGTAAGTTAGTGTTGGGTATTGAGGTTTTGATATCACCGAAAATTATACTCCAGAAACTAAATTATTTTCTATAAATTAAAAAAAATATTTATTATTGAATGAAATAGAATTATGACGCATGCATGCCTATGTAATCTTATCTTTAGTAAAATTCAAAACTTTTTAGATTTTTTTCCTGAAAAGTTAATGTATGTCGTATAGTCAAACTGATTATGCATAATCATATATATATATATATATATATATATATATATATATATATATATATATAAGCCAAACATAGTTAAATGGATAAGACATTTTCTACTATCTGAAAAGTGGTTTGATCTTCCATCTCCGCAATTGTATAGCTTGAAAAAACAAATTAAATTATTAGATTGAGATTTAATTTATTTGATACTTTTTAATAAATTAACATTCAAAGATGATACTCTAATCATCATTATATTAATTAGTCGTAACAATTTGTATAATAGTGAAATTACTGAGCCCACATGTGAAAGTGCCAGAAGTGTTGAAAAATTGAGGTCGATTAAATATAAACATATCTAATTATCTTAATTCTTTTTAATGTAGTAGTGATTAAAATATTACAAATAACAAAAGATTTATCGATTAAAAGGGGTTGGTTGATAAAAATGCCAAGACAAAGATTTATTGATCTCCATAGAACACAAATGTGTAAAATTGTCACAGAACATTTCATTTTTCTTAAACTTAGATACATTTGCAGCATTATTGGTTATAAAAAGCAATCATTAATAGACAAGCTTCATGCGACATGTTTAGATAGAGTGTTGTGCAATAGATCTTTGTTTGCCCCCACGAACTTGTCCACCAACTTTCCATTCTTGAAGAATTGAAACGAGGGAAGGGCTCCCACTCCGAACTCGTTGGCAACACTCTAGAAAATAAAAAAAAAAATAATAATAATTATAGTCGATGGCTCCTAATAATCACTAAATTTGTTAGATCAAAGAGTAGTTTCAAACTTACCATGAGTTCATCAACGTCCACTTTCAAGAATATAACATTATTAGTCATCTTTTTTGCCAAGTCTTCAAGAACTGGAGCCATGGCACGACACGGGCCGCACCATGTTGCCGTAAAATTCACAACGACCTGTCAAGAAAAAATATTGCAATTATTAATTCAAAGCACACAAAACAAAAGCGTGTCAAAGGAAGAAAAAATTAATTAAAGAAAAAGAGAGAGATGAAAATAATTTGAAAGCATGCATATATGATAATTAGTACCAGTTTATTGTATTGTTTGGCTTTGAGGAGGTTTTGCTTCCACGAGCGAACAGTGTGGCATGAAACCACTTTCCCCATATCCGCCATTGCAATCTTTTGCAGAAGAAAAGGCAAAGGAAATTAAGTGAGCTAATTAAAAGGCCTTTGTTTATCTGAGTAGAAAAGGATATTAATATAAACTATGGTGAATTGAAGACCTGAATGGGTGAATTTATAGTAGTGGAAGACGAGGAGAAAATTAAGAAATGGAACTGTTGGCGTCCAGAATCTCACACTTTTTTCAGTAATGCGTTGACTATATATGATCAGCATCTTCACTTTGCACCACGCAGCCATGTAAAGCATCATTCGCCAGTTCTTTTTTTTTTTTTTTTGGTTTCCAATGCTTTATTCACTTTCCCATTTTATAATACCTTGTATGGATGTTTTTACTTTGAAGCTTTTTCGATGATTCTTTACATTATAAGATTTTTTGTATTTATATCGTTTCTTTATTTATATCCATGTTTGAAATGTAAAGTGTTCTTCACTTATTTGAAGAACAAGGGACATATTTTACCTTTGTGTATGTATAATCTTTCCATTCTTAACTTTTTATATAATTTTATTAATTTAAGACAAATCAAGCGAGAGAGGATTGTCCCTCCTTCTTTCTTTGCTTCACCCTTGTATGAATTAGAGTCACTTAAACTTGGCTAAGATTGTATCATGTGTGTGAATATCAGGTGGTATAGAATAATGAATAATATATAGAAAGTATAAACAATATTGTTTTGAAAGTTTAGATATTAAAATATAGACACGTTGAGAATTTAGAGACCAAAACTGTGTTGACTTTGGGCGTCTTGATTTTGCACTGTACAGCCATGGAAAGCATGGTAGTTCCATTTTTGTAATTTCAAATGCTTTATTCATTTTTCCATTTCAAATACCTTGCATGGATGTTTTCTACTTTAATTTGAAGCTTTTTCGATGATTCTTTATATTACATCATAAGATTTTTTTGTATTTATAACGTTTCTTCTTTTTTTTTTATCCCATGTTCAAATCTTCCACACACTATTACTGCTTTTACAAAATATTGAAAACTATTCTTCACCTTATTTGAAGAAGGGTCATAATTTTGACATCTAATTTTTATTTCACAAAGTATGTCAACATATGCATCTGCCCAATTCAAGAATCTTTGCTGTTATTAAATGCATATTTCACTTTGTTAAAGAAAATTAAATGCATATTATGGAATCCCTTTGTCCCTTGGCTCACTCTCTTGATGCCTTTTCAGATTCTGATTGGGTTGGAGATCATCCTAAATGGTCGTCGTTTTTACAACTGGCTTTGTATCATGTTTGGCTCTTCACCCATTTCTTGGTCGGTAAAAAACAGTCTACTATTTTTGCGGTCTACTGCCGAAGCTGAGTATCGCGCTCTTGTTGCCACAGTAGCCAAACTTTCATGCCTTTGTCAGCTTTGCAGTGATCTCTTATTTTTTTGGCTATCTCTCCTATGATTTGGTACGACAATCAATCTTCTCTATTCAATTGGCATCAAATCTATTTTTTCATTCACACAAATGAAGTTTGTAGAAATAGTGTAACACCTGAAAAGTTTAATATTATTTTTGTTTAATTATTTAGTTTTTTTGGAAATGAGAGATGTTCATATTTAAATAAATAACTTTCTTTCATCTTTAAAAAAAAAAAATTGAATTAAAGATAAAAGAAAAAGATAGGATAATCTTAGACTTGACCTCTAGCATATTAGACCTAAGGGTGTTCACTGAGAGACTAAAAACCGACCCAACAGATCGAAACCGACCGAACCGACGTCGGTCGGTTTTCCTACACGTTTGGTCGAAGTTGGTTTTTTATAATTTAAAATTAGCGGTCGGTTCGTTAGCGGTCTGGGTTATGAAAAACCCGACCGACCGACTGAAAATATATATAAGTGTTATTATTATTTCTTTAAATAATATCAACTACAGTCTGAGTCTACAGACAGCCACTCCACCACACAGTACGCACATTTACTTTAGGGTTAAGGGAAGAGGCTTCAAATTTTTAGATCTCACTCTCTCTATCTTAGACTCACTCCTGGGCCTCTCCATCCATAGCTTCTTCAGTTCTTCTTCTTCTCACTTTGCCGCTGCTGTCTCATCGACAAGTGACGCCGACGACCGAATGCTACTTATTCTTTTTCTCTCTTCGCCGCCGCCGCCTTAGCCACACCATGTCCTCCTCCTCTTTTCCTCGAAATGGCGTCCTCTAATTTTGAACGGTAACGATTCAAGAATCGAATACTATTTTGGTTGAAATGAAAGTATTTGCCATTATGATTTTTTTTTGTCATTTTATGTACACTTAAAAACCCAATACTATTTTTGTTGAAATGAAAGAAAAGGGCTATGATGAATAAGAGAAGAAAAACAGTGGTTGGGTTTTTGAAAGAAAATGTAGATGGTGTTTTCATATTTTTATTGGGTTTTTGAGAGAGATTTGAAATTATTCATTTTGGCAGATGTTAGTGGTTGTGTTGTGGTGATTGTCAAAAGCAAAACAGTGGCATTTATAATGGGAGTTTTTTTTTTAAGAATTAAAGGTGTTTTCATATTTTTATTGGATTTTTGAGAGAGATTTGAAATTATTTATTTTGGTAGATGGTAGTTGTTGTATTGTGGTGATTGTCAAAAGCAAAACAGTGGCATTTATAGTGGGATTTGAAATTACAACATGTTTGCTTTTAGCATTAAAGGAATAAAGATGCCAAAACAACAAAATAAAAAATAAAATCACTTAAATCAATAAATCCATTCAATCGAGTTGGTTTGATTAGTTTAATGGAGTTGTATAATCTTAGTTTGTATACATGAGGAATTTCAACGAAAAAGTGGAACTTGATGCTTTCCTTTCAACCAAGTGCAAAATTGGAAAAGAGATAACGATGCTTTTCTTTTAATGGAGTTGTATGATATGACCTTAGTCGTTTTTAGTCTAAACTATAAATTATAATATGTTTATTGCTCATTATTTATTAAGTTAATTTAATTTCTTGTTGTATAGAGAAAGTAGTCCAGATAGTTCCCTTGTTGTTGAGAATACAACGGGAGTCAAGAAAACTAAAAGCAAGGGCAAGGCTAAGGTTGGTTGTTCAAGTCCAACCAAAAAGCATAAGAATACTAAAACCTCTATAATTTGGGATCATTTTGTAAAAGTTGAAGATTTTGATCTTGACGATCCGTATGCTAAGTGTAAATATTGTGGGGTTAAGTATGCATGTCATTCCAAGCGCAATGATTCTGGTACTTTGAAACACCATTTAGAAAATTGTAAGAAATACCCTTACCAAAGGAAGAAAGATCCAAGACAACAACAATTAGTTTTCAAACCTATATAAGCTATTTGTGTTGAGGATTCAAAACTTGGTTGCAAATCATTTAGTTTAGAGAGTTGTCGAAGAGCTCTTGCTGAGATGCTTATTTTAGATGAATTGCCTTTCAGGTTTGTGGAGGGTATATGCTTTAAAAGATTCATCAACAAATCAATAGCTTTGTATGAGCCTAAGTTTCTCATTCCATCTCGAATAACTATGGCTAGGGATGTGCTTAAAATATATGTTAGTGAGAAAACACATTTGAGGGACATGTTTAAGACAAAGCAATATAGAGTTTCTCTCACTACTGATTGTTGGACTTCTAGACAAAACTTGAATTATATGGTATTGAATGGCACATTATATTGATTCTGATTGGAAATTACACAAGAGGATTCTTAGTTTTTCTACCATTGAGAATCATAAAGGAGAAACCATTGGTAAGACCATTGAAATGAATTTAAAAAGTTGGGGTATTGAGAAAATCACAACTTCGACTGTTGATAATGTAAGTTCAAATGATATTGCTGTCGCTTTTTTTATTACGAGATTTGATAGTGTTGGGTTTTGTGTCCTAAAAACTCGTGGTTTTGTAAACTGAATGTATATTCTATTTTACTATAAAGATGTTATTGAGGTTTATTCAGTAAATGTGTTATTGAATAAAGTGAATTGTGTATTCTATAACCCAAATCCAATGAACAAAGAACCCTTGGCTATAGTATGTATACTTGAACTTTATGTATGACATAAAAGTGGATCAAGTTCGAGTAATAGCCAAAATGGTCTATAGTATAAGGATAAGGCTGGGTACCTTATTCTGGAGACACTATGGACGCGGCCCACTTTGTATAGTACTAACGATGTGATCCAGAATCGTTCATGTGGAGACATGCGAGTGGGGGCGTCCTATGCAATGAGTTTGCATAAGACCGGACCGCGAAATAGTCACTTAGACTTTATAACTCCGTTTACTGTTTTAACTGACTATATTCATACGATGACCTAGGTAACTCGATCTTAATCCTGAGCGTGCTATGAACTCCTGTTTATTCGGGATTATCCTTAGATTTGCATGGGTGAGAGTGGCCCGAGATCGCCGACTCAATAAGCCTCCCATTTTGGGGATAAGACCGGATAGATAGTTGGGAACATAGTCATGCGAGATGGAATTCACTCCTACCTGCTTTAAGGATTAGTAGAGAGGTTGTTCCCTTAAGTGCTGACTCCGGGTCTTGAACAATGGGCCCACCCTCTCATTGGCCCGAGAGGGATTCGGTTTGTTGGTTGATCCACAAACCAATTGTTCATTAGAGGATCAGTGGGACTTAAGGAACAAGAAGTAATTACAGGGGTAAAACGGTTTATTTGACCCAGCTGTAATTACGAACGACCTATGAAGGATCGACTTACTAATCATGGTTATATCGAGTGGACAGAAATATATCTACAGTGAGGTGAGTGCAGCCACTGGGCTATAGTGGAGTGTCCCGGTGGTTAACGAATGTTGATTAGCTAGGCTAAAGAGTTTGGCCGGTTAAATCTCGTATCGTTGGAGCTCATGATCTGTAGGTCCATTAGGTCCCCTTACTAGCTCAGACTAAGCCTTGGAATAATTTGAGAGAAAAGAATTTGAATTGTTCAAATTCGGTTTTGGGAGTAAACGTTAATTATATGCGATATACTTAATGTACTATAATTTAATTATGAATTAAAACCACAAGAAAGAGAGAGGAATATATTTAAATGTGGTTTAAATATTTGATCGGTTTAATACGTGAATAGGGATTCATGTACAAACGATTGGTCATAAAAGAGAGGGATTGGTCTAATTATTTAATTAATATTTGATATTAAATTAATTAATTAAATGGTTTAATTAATTAATCAAGTTTTTAAATTAATTTTGATTTAAACTTGACTAATTCCAACCAAATGTTGTCTTCCATGGGAAGACAAGTGTTGTCTTCCATGGGAAGACAAGTGTTGTCTTTCATAGGAAGACAAATGAGGTTTCATTAGTGCCTATAAATGGGATGAAACACAAAAGGATTGTGTGAATTTTCATTGATAGTTTTTTTTTAAAATTATCTTGAGCTCTCTTCCTTTCTCTCTAAAAATTCTCTTAACAAAGGATCCCACAATCCATTCCAAGGGCTGAGAATAGTAGGGAAGACTCTAGTGGTGGTCCAAGTATTGTTGGTGATCCAAGATTTGCAAAGAATTTGGAGAATTTGAGCTACAAAGGTATGTGTTCATACTTTCTGGTTTTTTCCAGTTTAGAGCATGTTTTTGTTTGGTTAAATTGATGTACTTTGAGTGCTCGAGATCCGAAATTGCTTCCGCTTTCTTAATATTAACTCCATCAGATAGTTGGTTATTGTTGGATGGTAAATTTTTCCATGTTAGATGTTGTGCCCACATATTAAATCTTATTGTATGTGATACTTTCAAGGAGCATTATCAGTGCATTAGTAGGATTCGCAATGTTGTAAGATTTGTGAGATCTTCTTCTGTACGTTCTAAACAACTTAAGAAGTGTATTGAAAGTCAAAAGATTTCTTGTAAGAGTTCGGTGTGTCTTGATATTGCCACTAGATGGAACTTTACTTTATCTTATGCTTGAGGCAGCTACGAAATTTCAAAAAGATTTTGACATATTAGAGGATGAATAACCTGCTTATACAAATGAAGAACGACCTACTAAAAACGATTGGGAGAATGCTAGGATGTTGCTTAGGTTCTTGGAAGTGTTTTATAATGTCACTTAAAAAATTTTAGGCTCTTTGTATACCACTTCTAATATGGTTTTCCACCAAATTAGCACAATTCAAAATTGCATACAAAAAAATTCTGAGGATATTGGAAATAATATTCTTTGTGATGATCCTAAGAGCATGAAGACTAAATTTGATAAGTATTGAGGAAATAATGAGAAGACGAATGTGTTGTTATATGTTGCTATTGTGTTGGATCCACGGTACAAATTAAAGTTTTTTTCATTTTGTTTCAACAACTTGTTGGGTCGAATTGAGGCTAAAAAATTACTGATAAAGTAGAGCATCTTTTGAGGCATCTCTTCCATGCATAAAGTTTATCTTCTTCTTTTAGTGGTAGTGGCATTGGTAGTGCCACTAATATGAATATGGATAGAGTTCAAAGAATGTGTGTTAGTGTGGATGATAAATATGAATTTGCACGTTCATTCGAAAGTGTTGAGACTAATGCTTTTGATAGAGAGTCGGAGATTAATGTGTATCTGCTAGAAACTCTTGTTAAGGTGAAAGATAAAAGTACGTTTGACATACTAGTTTGGTGGAAGCAAAATGATCATTGGTTTGAGGTTCTTAGTGCAATAAATAAAGATATTTTGGCAATTCTATTATCAATTGTAGCATCTGAGTTAGCTTTTAGTACTGGAGGATGTATAGTTGACTCTTCTCGCTCTTCATTGGCTCCAAAAACAGTTGAGGCTCTTATATGCACTCAGAATTGGCTCAATTCTAACCCGATAGATTTGGAATTTGACAAAGAGTTGGAAGAAGATGCAACGATTGAAGAAGGTATGAGTTTGGTTGTACTTTACTGTTTAGGTTTTTTCTTTGCTTTACTAGTATTATTTAATCATGAAAGTATTGACTTTTTTTTTTGTTCTTATACCAATTTTGTAGGATTCAGAGCAATCATGTGGAAGAAGAAAAAGACATGGATGACTTTTCGAGCTTGGCGTCTACCTCTAGCGATTAGATTTTAGATTTTCGTCATTTGAATTTGAACTTATGTTTTATTTTGTAATGGAACTTATGTTGTATTAAATTGACTTAATGACTTATGTTCTCTTTTGTGATAAAGACTTATGCTAATGTTGTAAAATATGTTTGGAGTTTGGACTTAAGTTATGTACTGATTAAATATTGATGAAAACTTATGCTATTTCATATGTTTGGAGTTTTGGAGTTATGTAATATGTATATCATATTTGAATTTTCAATCAACATTTTGAATCTTTAATATTTAGTATTTATTCAATTTATAGGTAAGTAGATGGACAAATGTCAAATATTCATTTTACAGGTCACAAAAAAATTTCAATTTTCGATGAAATGAAAATTGAAATAGATAATTATTCATGTCAAGCTATTAATAATTTACCATTCATTATCAATGAAAATAATTTATATTGTCATGATTATTAAAAATAAAAATATGTACAAAAACATCAAAATAAAAGGAAAAGAATAGTTGAAAAAACCAACTTAATTTGGTTAGTAAAGTATCGTGATTATTAAAATAAAAATTTTAACAAGCAAAAGTTATAAAACTACAACTTAAAAAAAAATCGACGAAAGCAATTAACTGTTGGTCGGTTTCTGCACCAACGGAAGAAAACGTTGGTTTCTATTTTGAGGAAACTGACTAGTCAGTTTTCAGGGGCGGTTTTTGCCCAAAACCGACCCCAACCGACTGACGAACACACCTAATCAGACCTAACATCTTCTTCGTACTAAAAATATATACCAAATGAGTGTAGAGTTAAAAGTGGTAAAACAAAAAGAAATTTAGAAATAGAATTCTTCTAGGGTGGCGTTGAAGGATTGTAAAACAAAAAGAAAATCTAGTAGTAGAATTCTTCTAGTGATCAATTTTCTCTTCCTTCCTTGTGTAAGTTTTCCTTACATTTACTTTACTGTACAAATTTTTTTAAGATCCAAAACGTAGCTGCAGTTGTGGTAGCAAGAGGCTTCTGCTACCACACACGTGTCCCTTAAGGACATGTTTTATTACAATTTTCTTTTTTTTTTTAAAAAAAAAAATCTCTCATCTCACTCTTCCTTTTCCTTTTGCTCACCACTCTCCCTCCCCTTTGTCTGTTACTAAATAAAAACTTTATGACATTTTGAATCTATTGGTAACATAACATTTGTTGATGCCAAAATTTGGATAGAAGAAAGTCTCACCTAACCTTCACGTGACGTCAACGGTAAATTTTCATTTTGGGAGAAGATGTGACTTGCAAAAGAGAAAGATCTGCACACCGGTGTGGTCCTTGCTGCACAGGCTCTGATGCTTAAGTTAGATTAGAGATTTTCAGTGTAGCAAGGGCTTTTAGTATGATGAAGAGCTTACCTTCATGAGGTTGCAAAATAGCATTTATATGGGGGAATAACCTAGGGTTTTCCTGTTTCCTTCTGGAATTAGGTCAGGAGAAACGAAACTGGACAATTCAAAGATACCACAGGCTGGGGGCATGTGTCATGAAGAAGAGGGATACTTTGGCCTCAACATGCCAAGGCCGAAGAGAAGAAATTGGGTTTCGGCTAAATTTATTTCTTCTTTTATTACTTTTTAGCTCAGGTCTCTCGTGTTTTGTAGAGTTCGTTCGTTGTTGAGCTCATTTTGCCTTGGTTTTGCTTCTGATTTATTTTTTCCTTTTTGGATTATTCTTTAGGTCCAAAATTACCCATAATATTAGTCCCCACTCCCTAATGGGATTCATGATTTGGCTTTTGATGGTTATAGGCCAAATATATGTAGTTCAATTTGGGAGTATAACCCTTTAATTGAATATGTCTTTTTTAGACATTGTTCATCAAACCTTGTTGGATTGCTTTCCTTTAATCTTCCACAATAATCCTTGGAATGACACATCATGCCTGATGTGCTGATGTTAGGCTTTCTTATCTTCATATGCTTTAAGGTCAACCTTGGATTATCTTTAGAATGACCCATCTTGCCTCTTGGATAAAGTTGTAGGTTTTCTTAGGTTTAAGTTCTTTAGAGTGGACCCCGAATTATCTTTATAATGACTCGTCAAACCCCGTGGGGATGACTCCAGGCTATCTTAGGTTCAAGTGCTCCATGATAGGCCTCAGATTATCGTTAGAATGACCCATCATGCCTCTTGGACAGAGTTGTGGGCTTTTTTAGGTTTAAGTGCTTTAGGGTAGACAACAGATTATCCTTAGAATGACCCGTCAAATCCTTGTGGGGATGACTCTAGGCTTTCTTAGGTTCAAGTGCTATGTTGCGTGATTTTTAAGTGCTCGCAAATACCCGCAAGTATACGGTGTCAAGTTTTACTATATTATTGAGTTGAGTATCATATCCATAGGGATTAGAATTCATTAGCCCTTAGTTATGTACTATAGTTACTTTTACTCAATTTTATTTAGAGAAACAAAACTTTAGATGAGATCAAAAACAAAATAAAATCTAAAACTATTATTTACAAAGTTGGAGTCCAATTCTTGAGAAACATAATAGTTGATTAAATTAAGCACAACTTTGTAGATAAAAAATTGATTTCATGCAATTAATCCTAAGCCAAGAATTACTAAGTGATCAATATCCTGTCTCGAGCTCAATTGAACTCATGCCTAGCAATAAATCAACCTTTTGGTCTATTTCTATTACTAAACATGGCATTAGGGCTTCTAGAATTAATTTAATCATTCTCGTACAACAAATTAAATCTAGTCATGCATCTATTGTTCTATGGATAAATATACTCTCTCGAGCTAAATCTAGTATAACATGCAAAACCATAGCCAAAGGTTTAGACAATAATAACGAGATGCACAAAAGATATAAAAACATGCATTCAATTACAAAATCAACAAATATTCAAATACACAACCATTCTTGTCTAAATACAGAAATAAACAACATAAAAGTCCATAACAAAACTCCTAAAAACAAAAAGAAAAGTTAAAGGGAAAGAGATTAGACGAAAGTCGCGTGCTGATCGGTGTTCACGCAAGCGCACGCTATCGAAGTAATATAAAATGGTATCTGAGTACCAAGTATCGAATCCCACAGGGAACGGAGTAACAAAGATTTGGTTTTGCAAAAGTGTAAGGCAAATTGCAAGTTTGAAAAGTAAAAATGCAAAAATCAAGTTGTTGGTGGAAAATCGAAATTGCTAATTCAATTGCTAATCCAGAATGACAATGTTGGAAATAACAGAAATTGCTAATCCAATTGCTAATCCAATTGCTAATCCGGAATGGCAATGTGCGGAAAAACTAAAATTGCAGAATTAAATTGCTAATCTAAATTGGCAATATGAAATGGCAATATGAATGAACTTAAGAATGAAATGATAAAGGATGGGGCTCAAGAATGTCATTGCCCTAAGTCGTAATTGCAAACCAAAATTGCAATTCCAACCTACTCCACACTCAATTGTAAACCAAAATTGCATCTCCTATTACCTCAAAATTGGGTTTTTTAGGAGGCTAAGTGGGGGCTCTATATGTCTATAGTCCCTCCATCATAGATGATTTTTGGCTCACAATTTTATGGGTCTTGGAGTCCTTAATCCCTATGTCTAGGGTAAGGAATGGCTTATGTCTAAGCTCTTTTACTCCATTACTTGTGTGAAATCCACTTGTCACTAACCCTGTCGGTATTAGATCTAAGCTTGAGTTGAAGCCCTAGTTGATCAATCTAGGATCTCAACGAAAATTAAATCAACACAAGCAAACAATTGAGATGTAGGCTTGGTTTTTCTTGGAATTTTGGCTACATTTACTTCTTAGGGAATTCACATCCTTGAACCCCTTAAGAAGTTTAGCTCATATTTTTAATGAAAAACATGAAACTAATTTTAAAGGAAGATTTCATAATGAAAATTAATTAAAAGAAAGCAACTTATGAATGGTAAATTGGGTTTTCCTAGAATTTCAAACAAAAATGCATAATTGAAATGAAATTAAAATGGCAAGGGTAATTAAGTAAATTTCCTTTCTTCTCCTTCCTTGCCTTGACTTTCTACCAACTTAAAATAAAACATGCTTACAGTAGCTAAAAATGAAGAAGAGAAAAAAAAAAGCAGAAAAAAGAAAAACAGAGGAAGGAAACTATATTAAAAAAAACCATGAAATTAATTTAAGAAAATGCCTAAAAAAACTGAATTAAAACTTTAACTTCTTCACTTGAATTGGATGGGATAAATTGAAGGAAAACACAACTACATTGCAGCAATAACAACACAAAAACAGAAACGAAAAAGTGCATAAAAGTGCAGAAAACAGAACGAAAACGGGCTCCAAAACGTCCTCCAATTCGCCTCCAAATTTACTCTTTTTCACTTGAATTGGACTAGAAGGATTGAAGGACAATTGGAGCTACATTGCATCAGAATTTTGGTAAAAAAAAATAGCAGAAAAATGCAGAAAGCAGAGGCCAAAACTGTGACGAAAACCCACGAGCAAAACTCCCAAAAATGCCTCCGAAATTTTCTTCTTTTGCTCCTCCTCTTCTTCCCTATTTATAGGACTTCATTAGGGTTGAAGAGTGCCTAAAAATCGTGCTTAATTTCCTCTAAATCGGGCTTTAATTGAAGAATCTCAAAATGGGTTTAATGCAAAATTCTTTCCTTTTTTAAAACTCAAAAACCCACGAAAATTGGTCCTTCAAATCGCCCTCAAAATCCAATTAATGGCTCCTCTTCTTCTTCCTTATTTGTAGGCATTCATTAGGGTTGAAGATTGCCCAAAAATCGTGCTTCAATTCCCTTGATTCGTGCAAAATCTTTGCTTCGTTCGCGCTTAACATTTCTGCCCAGAAAACAGATTGCCAGTCAGATTGCTAAACCGGCGAATTGGCAATTGGTTTGGCAATTCCATTAACATTTCTGCCCAGAAAACAGATTGCCAGTCAGATTGCTAAACCGGCGAATTGGCAATTAGTTTGGCAATTCCTGCAAAATAATCACAATTTTTAGAAATTTTTTCCAATTGCTACCATATTTCATTATTTCCTTCTTTCAACAATTTTTCACCATTTTTCCATTAATATTAGGACAAACAAGCGTTCTTTCGAGCAATTTAGGATTTAAATAAGCCTTAATTTCACGGCTTATCACACCCCCAAACTTAAGATATTGCTTGTCCTCAAGCAATTAGAAACAAATAGCAACAAACACAAGCAAACACTTCATAAAATGATTTCAAATGGTGTTTGAAAAGGAAAATATTGTTCATGAGAGGTCTCAAACTTTTAACACTTTACACAATTCCAAAATTTTCTCACATAAAAGTTTTACTTTTCTTTTTCAAGATAAAACATTCTTATGCAAACCCACCTATTATGCTTATCCTACCTAAGTCATAGTCATAGAGTCTAGGGTGATATTCTTTGTTCAACATGCTAAGCTCACTCACATTACAAACATTTTTCCCCCAAACTTATGTAAAGCTGCTGCTAGGCTTCATCATTTTTTTTTTTTTTTTTTTTTTTTTTTTTAGAGTCTTATTGTCACTTGTACCTTCGTTCCAACTTACTAACACTTTGTGGTGAAAGTAGTTGACTACGAGCACAAATCACTGCTAAGACCGTTTTCACATACTCACTTCCTAAGTTAACCTTTCATGCAAAGGAAATCATGGGTGTCATGACTGCCTCTGGTTACTCAATTAACTCTAGAAGGAGGAATATCAAATGTTCTTTTTTTTTTTTTTTTTTTTTTTTTTTTTTTTAGTCCTAGCAGCTGTTACAACGACAACATAATATTACAACAACATACTGTTACAATGACATACTATTACAACAATATAATGTTACAACGACATACTGTTACAACAATATAATATTACAACACTAGTATTACAAAACTCACCCCCCCAAACTTAAATGGGTCAATGTCCTCATTGACTAAGAACTAGAAGAACAGGGGTTGGGGTACATAGTTGGGCCACTTAACATGCTACACATCGAAGCTAAACTCTCCTAAGTCCATTAGATGGGATAAACACAAGGGAAGTTTGGGTTCGAATGTTTTATAGAGAAAAAGAATTTATCAAGTTTTATGATTTTGAAAACTTGAAGTTGTGTGTAAAAGCATTTGAAAGTTGAGAAAACTCTAAGATCATCATTAAGAGCTTTTTAATAAAACACCAAAGAAAACAATTTGTAAACTTGATTTGAAACATGATTTTTATGACATGCTTGTGCGAGGAGCAAATATATATATATTTTTTTTTTATTATTATTATTATTTTTTCATAATTCATGAAGCAAATAAACTAAATAAGCATAAAAGAACTTAACTAAACCTCAAACTAAAAACATAACAATTAACAAAGCTGGAAAGATAGGTTAAAGAGAGACTCCCCTATGCAGAGAAAAATGTGTTGTTGCAATCACTATCCTTGAGGTTGTTGGAGTCTTTGACAAAGAATTCTCCTGAAACTGCAATTGCAATTTGCTTTCGCAATTGCGACTACAATTTCTTCCTCCCGCTCTTTCTTCTTATATTTTCCTACAACTCAAAAGTAGAGCATCAAAAAGTTCACACAGTTTATCTCAATGCAAATTTACCTTTTGGAAATTCCAATTTTTTAACTCAAAGTTGATTCATCAAACTCCCAGGTAAATCCCCAGGTAGAGGTGTTCCCTTAGCGGTCAACTTAAGTACCTCATCCTAGACAGGATTTTCCTTAGACAAAGCTTTTCTGAATTAACTTCTTCATTCATATTGGAATTTCAAAAGTTGAAAGTTCCTCTTTTCTTTTTTCCTTTTTTTTTCTTTTTTTCTTCTTTTTTTTTTGTTTTTTTTTTAATTTTAAAGTAAAAGAAAGACAAGGTGACTTATCCAATTCCAGCAGGGAGACCGCAATTGTGTTCTTTCATTTTGCACCTAGGTCTCGATGTTGGACGCGATTTCAGTCGTAATTGAGGTGCTTTGATCACAACAGGCCTTGATGACTCAAGAGATTTACATATATTTATGAAGGTAGAGATTGTAGTTGCAATTTGTGTCAGAGACTGCATATTGCCATCCTTCATGCTCTCCTTTCTGCATTCTTCTTGATTTTGCATTTCCTGCAAACTGCAATAAGCAAAAGCAGGGCATTCTAGTATCGGGAGCACTTTGGATGTCAATTGCAGTGGAATTGCAACTGTATCGCTCACTACAACTTCCTTTTGTTCTTCCTTCTCTTCTTGAGGTGGTTTTTCTTTGGTTTCTTCTCTCCCTTTTGGCTCCTTAATGTAGTCAATTGTTGGAGCGCTTCTTGCTTCTATTGGGAGTTCAAGGTCTTTATGTTCCACTTCTGTTCTAAGTGACACCACCTCGCATTCTTCTTTTTCTTCTTGTTTTGAAGTCTTTCTGTTTTCGAGCAAAATTCCTTGGGACCTGTTCTGCAATTTATCTGCAATTTGTTCTACCTGGATTTCTAAACTCCGTAGAGATGCGGCTTGACTTTGCATTACAACATCGTTCTTTGCTCTATATTCCCTTGCGAGTTCTTCGATGCTTGGCTCTTTTGGAATCATCTTCCCTTGCTGGAAGCATTGGTATTGATGTTGATTTGTAAACCTGGGTAGAAACCCATAACACAAAGAATCAGGATTGTAAGGACAATTATCAAATAAATGACTTCCTTTGCAATAAACACAAGAAATAGAAGATATAGGGTTAAAAGAAGCTATAGGATTTCTCATCATCAATGTTTCCATCATGTAGCTTAAAGATGAAGCTTGTGCGCTCAATGCTGCAATGATGTCTCCTTCCATCTTGTAGATTTTCTTAAGCAATCAACCCTATGTTGTGTCTTTCTGCAATTTCTCTCCCTCAACAAGTGAAACCGAGCTCCTCCTGTAAATAGGAGAAATTGTGGTTGCAATTTCCTCTTACAATGTTTGCTAAAACAAAATTTTTGTTAAAACTGCCGTTCCCCGGCAACGGCGCCAAAAACTTGATCGGTGTTCACGCAAGCGCACGCGATCGAAGTAATATAAAATGGTATCTGAGTACCAAGTATCGAATCCCACAGGGAACGGAGTAACAAAGATTTGGTTTTGCAAAAGTGTAAGGCAAATTGCAAGTTTGAAAAGTAAAAATGCAAAAATCAAGTTGTTGGTGGAAAATCGAAATTGCTAATTCAATTGCTAATCCAGAATGACAATGTTGGAAATAACAGAAATTGCTAATCCAATTGCTAATCCAATTGCTAATCCGGAATGGCAATGTGCGGAAAAACTAAAATTGCAGAATTAAATTGCTAATCTAAATTGGCAATATGAAATGGCAATATGAATGAACTTAAGAATGAAATGATAAAGGATGGGGCTCAAGAATGTCATTGCCCTAAGTCGTAATTGCAAACCAAAATTGCAATTCCAACCTACTCCACACTCAATTGTAAACCAAAATTGCATCTCCTATTACCTCAAAATTGGGTTTTTTAGGAGGCTAAGTGGGGGCTCTATATGTCTATAGTCCCTCCATCATAGATGATTTTTGGCTCACAATTTTATGGGTCTTGGAGTCCTTAATCCCTATGTCTAGGGTAAGGAATGGCTTATGTCTAAGCTCTTTTACTCCATTACTTGTGTGAAATCCACTTGTCACTAACCCTGTCGGTATTAGATCTAAGCTTGAGTTGAAGCCCTAGTTGATCAATCTAGGATCTCAACGAAAATTAAATCAACACAAGCAAACAATTGAGATGTAGGCTTGGTTTTTCTTGGAATTTTGGCTACATTTACTTCTTAGGGAATTCACATCCTTGAACCCCTTAAGAAGTTTAGCTCATATTTTTAATGAAAAACATGAAACTAATTTTAAAGGAAGATTTCATAATGAAAATTAATTAAAAGAAAGCAACTTATGAATGGTAAATTGGGTTTTCCTAGAATTTCAAACAAAAATGCATAATTGAAATGAAATTAAAATGGCAAGGGTAATTAAGTAAATTTCCTTTCTTCTCCTTCCTTGCCTTGACTTTCTACCAACTTAAAATAAAACATGCTTACAGTAGCTAAAAATGAAGAAGAGAAAAAAAAAAGCAGAAAAAAGAAAAACAGAGGAAGGAAACTATATTAAAAAAAACCATGAAATTAATTTAAGAAAATGCCTAAAAAAACTGAATTAAAACTTTAACTTCTTCACTTGAATTGGATGGGATAAATTGAAGGAAAACACAACTACATTGCAGCAATAACAACACAAAAACAGAAACGAAAAAGTGCATAAAAGTGCAGAAAACAGAACGAAAACGGGCTCCAAAACGTCCTCCAATTCGCCTCCAAATTTACTCTTTTTCACTTGAATTGGACTAGAAGGATTGAAGGACAATTGGAGCTACATTGCATCAGAATTTTGGTAAAAAAAAATAGCAGAAAAATGCAGAAAGCAGAGGCCAAAACTGTGACGAAAACCCACGAGCAAAACTCCCAAAAATGCCTCCGAAATTTTCTTCTTTTGCTCCTCCTCTTCTTCCCTATTTATAGGACTTCATTAGGGTTGAAGAGTGCCTAAAAATCGTGCTTAATTTCCTCTAAATCGGGCTTTAATTGAAGAATCTCAAAATGGGTTTAATGCAAAATTCTTTCCTTTTTTAAAACTCAAAAACCCACGAAAATTGGTCCTTCAAATCGCCCTCAAAATCCAATTAATGGCTCCTCTTCTTCTTCCTTATTTGTAGGCATTCATTAGGGTTGAAGATTGCCCAAAAATCGTGCTTCAATTCCCTTGATTCGTGCAAAATCTTTGCTTCGTTCGCGCTTAACATTTCTGCCCAGAAAACAGATTGCCAGTCAGATTGCTAAACCGGCGAATTGGCAATTGGTTTGGCAATTCCATTAACATTTCTGCCCAGAAAACAGATTGCCAGTCAGATTGCTAAACCGGCGAATTGGCAATTAGTTTGGCAATTCCTGCAAAATAATCACAATTTTTAGAAATTTTTTCCAATTGCTACCATATTTCATTATTTCCTTCTTTCAACAATTTTTCACCATTTTTCCATTAATATTAGGACAAACAAGCGTTCTTTCGAGCAATTTAGGATTTAAATAAGCCTTAATTTCACGGCTTATCACGTGCCAACACTCGTCCCTTACATGAAGTACACGATCTCGAGCTCTGAGTCTCCCCCTTAGCTCTCAAAAAGTCTCATTTAGGCCCTTAGACAGTGTATGAATCAATTTAGGATTTTGGTCTCTAAAAAACGGCTCATTTTGCACGAAACTAAAACTTCCTTGTCGAGACAGCATTGCAATGTTGTCCTTAGCATTTTGCAAAAAAGGAAAAAATCTCATTCGGCCAGCATTGCAACGATGTGCCCTCGGGTCTTCCATGTTGAAAGGCAGCTTCATTGGCGTTGCAACGCCATCCTCTCGGGTTTAATTGCCTTGTCTTCCTCTTCAACACTTGGATCCTCATTTTTTCCCTCAAATTGCTTCAAATTTGTCCCAATACTCTTCAATTCATCAGTTTTTCCTTGAATGCTCAGTTTCTGCAAAACATACATGAAAACACATAAAAGTACACGAAACCATAGAAAAACTAGCATAAAACTAAGCCAAGAAATAACACTATTTTGCCCATTATCATGCTCCCAGGTAGACCTCAGATTATCCTTAGAATAACCCATCACGCTTCTTGGGCGGAGTTGTAGGCTTTCTTAGGCTTAAGTGCTTTAGGGTAAACCCTACTCTAGGGTAGGCCCTAAATTATCATTAGAATGATCCATCATGTCTATTGGACAGAGTTGTGGGCTTTCTTAGGTTTAAGTGCTTCAGGGTAAGCCCCGAATTATCCTTAGAATGACCCATCAAATCCCATGAGGATGACTCTAGGCTTTCTTAGGTTCAAGATCTCCTTTCGAAGTTCCTTAGCTAATTTTCCTTTTGTTTGAAAGGGAGACATATCCCATATCCAGCCCCCCTACTCAATGAAAACTGTCTTTGGAAGGAAAAGTTGCATGATTATGCATTTAAAAATCTTATGACTTTCAGCTTCGCCTTGCTTTGTTGGGCATGCTGAGTTCAGCCCATTCGAGGTGGGCTCCAAATATTGGGCTCTTGCTTGGACTAACTACCTGCTCATTGGGCTCTAATTAGCTTCCAAGCTAATGTTCCTCATTTGTGACAAGTGAAATTATAGTTCATTATGCTAATAATCTAGCTTTACCAACTATTCTACATTTAAAGTATAATTTTATACGAACATGATATTTCTCATGTAGTATCAAAAGTTAAATGAAAATACTTTTCAATTTAAGGTTTAAGTGATTTGATACAGATGAGATGTTGATTTAGCTGAATGAAAGATATTCACAATCTCACATATGAGAAATAATTAGTACATGTAGGAATTTCATAAAATGTGTATGCATTCAAATAACTTATTATATTTATTATATCACATAAGAACTGCATGACCTCCAAAATTCCACATAACAATTTTTCTTCAAATACTTCATGACATTCCTAGTTTATTCACGATTTTCAATTCAGATTCAATATCACTAAATCATATAAGGCTTTATATTAAAAAATGCAAAGCATGACATGCTAATTAAAATGAGTGAATTCTGGAACATAGAGTATAAGGAGATGTCATTATAGAGAAGAAAAAAGATAAACAACTATTTCATGATCATTGTAACTTCTAGTTTTTGAATCTTGATGTAGCATTAGAAAATTTCAAGTTCGAATAAGACTTATTCAAGAATTTGCAATTGTGTAGAGATCTTTGAAGTTGAGGCTTCAAAATTTGCTATGTAGTCTTGTTTAGAAGCAAAGATCTTCAAATTTGATTGTTTAAAATTTTGATTTCCACATTATGAGATCTGAGGGAGTTCTTGCTTGACAATTCCTTTTAAACTCTCTCCTAGTTTCCTCTATTAATTAATTCCATCGTTCTTCAAATAAAGCCAGAGCTGAGTTCATATGCCAATGATCCTAAAAAAGACAGATTATATTCTCTGATTTCTTTTCTTGAAGAAGCACAAAGCACAGTTCCTGCTACTAATTGAGGAAGAAGATAAATGTTCCATGCCTTAATTTTCCTACAAATATTTGTTTTCATGTGTTTAGCACAAATATTTATATACATGTGTTGGTGACCAAAGCTTCAAAAGATTTGTCGTGATGCAATGGCCAGAGAGGATCGACTCTTGAGTACTGTTAGTGGCTGAAGGAGAAAGGTGGAGGGGGGCGATTGGAGGAAGAAAAAGAAAAGTCTAGGGTTTTCTTTTCTTTTCTTTTGTTTATTCTTTTTTCTTTAAGCCTCCATGTCTTCATTCTTTGTTGTTATTGTTCGTTCTAACCTAGGGTTTGCCCTTTTTTGGTTTCTGACCATGGGTGTGAAATTCCATGTCTTTTATCAAAAGACATTTCTCTTTGGCCAGATCGCGAACCAGTTCAACATAGTCTTCATTTAATTTTCTCAATTCTGATGTGCAAGGTAGAGAGTAGTACTATCAATCCCCACAGATGATGCCAATTATTGATGCTAAAATCCAGACAAGGGAAAGTCTCACTTGACCTTCACGTGACGTCAAAGGTAAATTTGTATTTCGGGAGAAGATGTGGCCTACAAAAGAGACAGATCTGCATAAAGGTGTGGTGCTTGCCACATAGGCTCTGATGTTTAAGTTAGATCTGAGAGTTTAAGTGTAGCAATAGTTTTTAGTATGGAAAAGAGCTTACATTCATGAGGTTGCAAAATAGTATTTATATGAGGAATAACCTAGAGTTTTCCCATTTCCTTCTCGAATTGGGTAAGGAGAAACCGAACTAGACCAATCAAAGATATCACGGGCCGAAGGCATGTGAGACACATGCCCCCATGAAGAAGAGGGCCTCCTTGGCCTCGGCATGAGAGGAATTGGGCTTCCTTTCTTCTTCTGTTACTTTTTAGCTCGGGTCTCTCGTGTTTTTTTGGGGTTCATTCGTTGTTTGGCCCATGTCGCCTTAGTTCTATTCTTGATTTCTCTTTTTCTTTTTGAGATTATTCTTTAGGTCCAAAATTACACTCAACAACATAAAAAATTGATCTGAAGGAGAAAAATAGGAAAAAAAAAATAATCAAACAGAAGTTATACATAAATTTCCACGATTTCGAGATCTAATCAAATAAAACAGAAAAGATAATTTATCAGATCGATCTCATTGATTATTAATCAAGTACCTCGCAAGAGAGGTTTGCACATTTGAGAAGCGAAGGTGAAGTGCACGAAGACACACATGCCTGAGATGAAATTTTTTCAGAGAACCATAGTCAATCAGAGAGACAGACAAAAGAAAATTTTAGAGGAAGAAGAGGGAGGTGAAGGAGGGGCCTTATATATATAGAGTATTTTTGGTCAAACAATGACATCTTCGAAGTATAGAACAATCCATGAAAACTCCATCCAATACTTCCGTCGTCGAAATCATCATCCAACAGTGTTGAAAAATCTTAAACCACATGAAGAAACTGTATTATTATTATTATTTTTTTAACTATGTTATTAAGTTTCCATATTTTGATTGCTTTTTGTTAAACCTATATTCTATGAATTGTTTTATGTCGAATTTTTGAACTTTATCGAAAAAGTTTTAGACTTTGAAAATTTACCCTCAAATGTTTGTATTCTCATGAGTTTTATTTGTAAATTTGATCGTTATAGTTGTCTAGAATTCATTTACTTTTACAGTTTTATCGTAACCAAATTTCCAAATAAATTTTAGATTATCTTTTGAAAGTATTTTATGATTTTGAATTTACTTTGGATGAATTTTTTAGAAAACTCATTTTCTTCTAAAAATATTTGTAGAACAGTGTTATTCTATATTTGAATCGTTTAAAAATTTGTGGATAAGTTATATATTTATATCTACAAAATATTTGAAATCTAATTTCGTTTTGCTTTTAAAAATAACTAGCTATCTTATTGGCTAGAATTTCAATTCATGAATTTTGAATTGCAAAAAGTACATATACATATTTTATAGGATATTTTGAATCAAACATGTTATATCAAATGTAAATTAAAAGAAGAGGGAAGAGGGAGAAAGAAGCACCGCTGGATATATGAATGACAATCCAATCTTTCCTTGTGTGAAGTAATCAATTACAGGCTGCTGGAATAATCTGTTAAGATTTACTCAGCCACTGTTTTAAATTATAACTCAACGATTTCAACTTCAAAAACTTCACCAGAGACAACCAACTAGCGATTTAAAGTGATCACAAACAAATGTCAACTAAAGACAAATTGATCATAAAAGGAGAAGAGAGAAAAACAGACAAGAATTTACAAATAGTGGTTCGATGAATATTGATCTATATATATCCACTCTTTGGCCATCAACTAAACGATCAATGTAATCAATTACACTCACCAATATAGAGATATCTCATACTCTATTAAAAAATAATTAATCACTTAGAAAAACAGGATTAATGTACTTATCAGGCTTCTGTCGATGACTACTATTCTTCAAGCATCTCCCAACTTGCGAAGAAAACCATCTAATTTACAAAGATGAGTGCACGCAAGTCTCGCCCACATACAATCTATATTCCCTCTGCCATTGTAATCGGCAACAAATTTATTGAATGAGACTGCCACTTTTAAAATCTTTGGATATAGATTTTAAAATTTGTCTGTTCCTTAATAACCGATGGATACAAAGTCGAGATATTTTTACAATTTCTTTCTCATATATCTCACGGTGCAAAACTGTCAAGTCTTATTATGGTGGCCTCATCGAATAATTTTTCGAATCGGGCTAGGATGGGATAAAAAAAACCAACCGGCCAAAGAGAATACACAATCTACACCCATATATATTCATTATAAGAGGAATAGACATGGCACTCAATCTAACAAGCCATAAGACTAACAACCAGCTGGAAGCATGTGTCACAAAGAAGCTTTAACAATTCAAATTAAGTATGAATATAACAGAAACAATCCTTTTTCCAGCTCCTCCCTTTGACTTTCCTCTTTTATTTCAGTATCAAGTAAATCAGTACAAAACTTATAATATTTTTTAGAATAACTCAAAACATTAGTTTATTCGAGCAAACTCACTACAAAATTAAGTTGGCTAAGATTATACGATCATGTGCGTCAATAGTAGATCATGACAGAATAATAGTAAAAAGTAAAAACTTTAAATTGATAATTATAGTATATTATATATAATATTATTTGATTCTATCATATATAAAATTATCTTTTCAGATTTGTGATTTGTAATCCAATGTCCTATTGGAATGTTATTATACATTAGTTAATTATTCATACCAAACTCTATTGTTTACAGGAAGACCTTTAAATTTTTTATTATCATTTAACTTTTGGAATTTATTCTCTTACTTAAACATTCCGCTATACTAGTTTCCTTCAATTTTTTAATATTATAGGTTTCTTTAGAACATTTCAATATTATAGATTAAAGTTTATGATTGTTGAACTACAAAAAAAAAACATTAAAGTTTATGAACAATAAATTAGGCATATTTGTTAAATACTTTTTTTTTTTTAATCTCAAACAAAGGATGAGGTTGTTGAAGTCGCCTATATTTGATCAATTCTTTTTTTTTTTCCTTTGAATTCACTTAATAAATTGGCTCACTATTAATTATGGATGTTCATGAGCCAGAATAAGTTGGATTAAGAGACTTTTGGATCCTAATTGTTTGAGTTGTAAATTTTTTCTACATAAATGACCATTGTTGGATTACGATAAACCAAACTAATCCAACCACATAATATTTAGGTTAGTTTGAGTTGCTCCACTCATTCGTTTAGAATTTGATAAAATTATTAGTCTTTTAAGCATGTATTTACTTATTATCAAATATTGAATTAAAATAAGTAAGTTAGTGTTGGGTATTGATATCACCGAAAATTATACTCCAGAAACTAAATTATTTTCTATAAATTAAAAAAAATATTTATTATTGAATGAAATAGAATTAAGACGCATGCATGCTTATGTAATCTTATCTTTAGTCAAATTCAAAACTTTTTAGATTTTTTTCCTGAAAAGTTAATGTATGTCGTATAGTCAAAATGATTATGCATAATCATATATATATAAGCCAAACATAGTTAAATGGATAAGACATTTTCTGAACAGATTCAAGAAGAAGAATATTTCCAGTCTTCTACTCTTTGATTTTATTATATTCACAAGATGTCAATATATACACTTACCAAAGAACTAATTATAACTGATTACAAACAGCTTACTTAACAACCTTATAACATACATAACATAAATATGTGTATTTCATAACTATTCTCTAATATGCCCCCTCAAACTGAGGAAGGAGAAGCCTTCAGAAGTTTGACCACCAACTGCTGAAACAACATCCCACCAACAGGTTTAGTAAATAAGTCAGCAAGCTGTAATGAGGAAGGAATAAACCGAACATCTAAATCACCACGGATCACTTTTTCTCGAATGAAATGATAGTCAACTTCAATGTGCTTTGTTCTCGCATGGAATACCGGATTTTTAGCAAGTGCTAGAGCAGATATGTTATCATTCCATAAGAACGGAGGGTTGGGCAGAAAGAGGTGTAACTCACACAGAAGCTGTCGAATCCAATACAACTCAACAGCCGTCTGAGCTAAGGATATGTATTCGGCTTCAGTGGACGAACGAGAAACAGTACTTTGTTTCTTGGCTGACCAGGAGACGGGGGAATTTCCAAGAAAAATGACAAAGCCAGTTGTCGAGCATCGATCGAGAGAATCACCTGCCCAATCTGCATCACAATATGCATTTAAAGCAAGACTATCTCCTGAGAAATTAACACCATAGGTACGAGTGCCATTGAGATATCGAAGTATCCTCTTGACAGCTGCAAAATGCACCTCTGTTGGTGAATGCATGTATTGACTTACTTTATTGACAGCAAAAGTAATGTCAGGCCGAGTGAAGGTCAAATACTGTAAAGATCCCACCACCTGTCGATATACCAAGGGATCAGATAGCAATGGTGAAGCAATATTAAGATCACAAGAAGAGGCCATAGGTGTTTTGCACGATTTGGCTTCAGCCATTCCCATCCTTACAAGTAAATCTGTGAGATATTTGCCCTGAGTAACATGAAAACCAGTAGCACAAGATTGCACTTCAAGCCCAAGAAAGTAACGAAGAGAGCCAAGGTCAGTGATCTGAAATTCAGTACTCAAAGCTTGCTTCAAATCAAATACAAAAGAGGAATCAGAACCTGTTATTATTATATCATCAACATAAAGTAACAGATAGGTATAAGAAGTGCCATTGACCCGAACAAATAAGGAACTATCTGCCAGAGATGCAGTAAACCCAAGAGTAAGTAAGTGAGATGTAAATCGTTCAAACCACGCACGAGAGGCCTGCTTGAGACCATACAAGGATTTATGCAACTTACAAACATAGTTAGGATAAGAAACATCCTTAAATCCGGGAGGTTGTACCATGTATACATCTTCTTTGAGATACCCATGTAGGAATGCATTCTTAACATCGAGTTGATGTAAATTCCACCAAAATGAGCAGCCAGGGTTAAGACAATGTGCACTGTGGTCTTCTTAACAACAGGACTGAAGGTGTCTTCAAAATCAACTCCCTCAAGTTGATTATATCCCTTAGCAACAAGCCTTGCTTTGTACCGTGCCACGGAGCCATCAGGATTAAGTTTGGTGCGAAACACCCATTTGCAGCCAACAATATATTCATGTTACTGGTAGACGGTACAAGACTCCAAGTGTTTTGGCTTTGTAAGGCTTGAAATTCTTCTGCCATAGCATGTTTCCACTCAGGAACCTTAGAGGTTGCAGTATAGGATGTTGGTTCCGGTAGAACAGAGGAAGAAACAGAAGCATTATAGGCCTTCTTTTTAGAAATGCCGGATTTAGCTCTAGTAGTCATTGGATGTGCATTATGTGGTATAGGTTGGGTAGGAGGTAAAGAAATATGAGCGAGGTGTGTTGGTTCATTGGGTTGGGATAGAGAAACAGTAGGATTTGAAGAATGAGATAAGGGTGAGAACAAGGTGGAAAGTATGGCAGGATTGGGAAATGTGGTGGATGGTTGAGGCAAAGTGGAATCAGTGGTAGATGATGAGGGCAAGTGAGCAAAGGGGAATACATCTTCATGAAAAACAACATGTCGAGACACAATCATCTTCTTCGTGGTTAGATTATAACCCTTTATGTTCAAGAGTGTAGCCCATAAAAACATGCTGGGATGTTTTGGGTTCAAGTTTGTTAGAGTTATAAGGTTTCAAGGAGGGATAACATGCACATCCAAAGACTCGTAAATGAGATAAATCAAGAGGCTGGCCAAATAACCTTTGAAACGGAGTCATGTAGTTGATAGCCCTAGATGGTAACTGATTGATTAGAAACACAGCAGTTGCAAAGGCATGATACCAAAACTCTAAGGGCACAAAAGCATGATATAAAAGAGACAATGCAGTGTCAACAATAGATCGGTGTTTTCTCTCAGCAACACCATTCTGCTCCGGAGTATATGGACATGAACGTTGATGTATGACACCTTTCTTGGAGAAAAACTCAGAAATAGTACCATTAACAAACTCACCGCAGCCATCAGACCGAAAGACTTTCAAAGAGCAAAACAATACATTCTCAACAAGTGGCACAAAATGTTGAATTACAGATGCAACACCAGATTTAGAAATCAATGGAAAAATCCATGTATACTTGCTATAGTCATCCACAAAACAGACATAATATCGAAAACCAGAGACAGATACAATTGGTGATGGTCCCCAAACATCACTATGTACTAACATAAGGGGTTTTTCAGCCATGGATTTGGATAAAGCAAAGGGAAGTTTAGTCATTTTCCATTTGAGACAGCTAACACATTCACGACATAGTAGTTTAGTATCACATGAAATGGAGTTCGCAGCCAGTATTTTATTCAGGACAATAGGAGATGGATGGCCAAGACGTAGATGCCAAAGTATAGTACTAGGTAAATGAGAAACAGTAATAGAGGCACAAAAGGGAAGAAGAGAACCAGATTGAGCAGCAGCTAGAGCTTTCAAAGCAGTGTTTGTCTTTGTCGGAACCACAGTGGAGATGGGATACAAACCATCCTTACTCTTGCCCTTGTGTAAGATCAAGCCCGTGGCTTTGTCCTGAATATAAAACCAGTCAGTATCAAACACAAAGATGCAATTATTATTAAGGCAACATTGAGACACAGATAATAAATTGGTGGATAAGTCAGGGACACAAAGTGTCTGAGATAGACGTAGAACAGTCTGAGAGGTGGAGAGGGTACCGAAACCAGACTGGGTGATCGGTAACCCCTGTCCATTCGCAACAGTGAGAACATCTTCTCCATTGAAACTTGAGTTTAAGGTCAGGTTTGAAAGATCTGGTGTAACATGGGTGTTACAACCACTGTCAGCAAGCCAAGTGGTAGTTCCGGAAGAGGAATCTTGGATAGCAGCCATGGCAGCGAGCTTGGCTGGCGGATGTCGACCTTGATATGAAAAATTCATGCGGTTGTAACAGTCTAATGCTCCATGACCAGGCTTGGAGCATATTTGGCAAATTATACGTCCTTGTATCCCACTAGAGGGTTGAGCAGACGACTGAGGAGAGGAGTTATTCAGATTAGGACTGAAATTTTCGCGACCTAGAGTATAATTGCCCTGATTCGAGCCACGGCCTTGAGAAAACTGTCCATTGCCAGGGCCACGACCGTGAGTTAAAAATCCTCGGCCATGATTTGGGGAACGTCCTCGTCCTTTATAATTGTTACTGGAGCCTCTAGCCATAAAGGCAAGCAGAGTAGTCGGATTGAATGGAGAAGACGACACAGCTTTAGCCTGTTGCTCAAGAAATTTAGCCTCAGATTTGAGGAGAGCGTGAAGCTCTTCAAGTGTGACAGAATCACGTCATGTTCGGATGGACGTTCGGAAGGGATTGTACTCTATTGGTAAATCATTTAAGGTGTAGAGTAGAATATCTTCATCATCGATAATCACAAAAATAGTTGCTAATTTGTCGACTAGATCCTTGATTCGAATCAGATAATCATCAATAGATTCACTCGGAGTCTTAGATACAGTGTGTAAGGCAGATTTCAACTCATGAATATGTGACCTAGTAAGTGACGAAAAACGCTTTTCTAGAGCATTCCATACCTCGCTGGATGAATTGCAACCGATTACATACGAATAAGCAACCTTCGAGAGTGTTGCATTGATCAGGGTGATGAGAGCTCTGTCTTGAGCGATCCATTGATTGTAGGCTGGATTGATTGTGGTGGAGAGGGTGCCTACATCACTTCGTAAGAATTTGGGCCGACACGGCATAGATCCATCGATTATGTCGTACAGTGAGTGAGCTTTTAGCATCGATTCAACTTGAAACCTCCAGAAAAGATAGTTCGTAGAATCAAGGCGCACAGGAACAAGATTACAGATGTTGGAGAGAAGAAAAATTGAGGAATTAGGTTGAGAATTTGCATTTTGCAGATTTGAAGCATTGGAGGATGACGAAGCCATGGACGTTTGTCCTAAAGCTCTGATACCATGAACAGATTCAAGAAGAAGAATATTTCCAGTCTTCTACTCTCTGATTTTATTATATTCACAAGATGTCAATATATACACTTACCAAAGAACTAATTATAACTGATTACAAACAGCTTACTTAACAGCCTTATAACATACATAACAGAAATATGTGTATTTCATAACTATTCTCTAATATTTTCTACTATCTCAAAAGTGGTTTGATCTTCCATCTCCGCAATTGTATAGCTTGAAAAAACAAATTAAATTATTAGATTGAGATTTAATTTATTTGATACTTTTTAATAAATTAACATTCAAAGATGATACTCTATTCATCATTATATTAATTAGTCGTAACAATTTGTATAATAGTGAAATTACTGAGCCCACATGTGAAAGTGCCAGAAGTGTTGAAATATTGAGGTCGATTAAATATAAACATATCTAATTATCTTAATTCTTTTTAACATAGTAGTGATTAAAATATTACAAATAACAAAAGATTTATCGATTAAAAGGGGTTGGTTGATAAAAATGCCAAGACAGATTTATTGATCTCCATAGAACACAAATGTGTAAAATTGTCACAGAACATTTCATTTTTCTTAAACTTAGATACATTTGCAGCATTATTGGTTATAAAAAGCAATCATTAATAGACAAGCTTCATGCGACATGTTTAGATAGAGTGTTGTGCAATAGATCTTTGTTTGCCCCCACGAACTTGTCCACCAACTTTCCATTCTTGAAGAATTGAAACGAGGGAAGGGCTCCCACTCCGAACTCGTTGGCAACACTCTAGAAAATAAATAATAATAATAATAATAATTATAGTCGATGGCTCCTAATAATCACTAAATTTGTTAGATCAAAGAGGAGTTTCAAACTTACCATGAGTTCATCAACGTCCACTTTCAAGAATATAACATTATTAGTCATCTTTTTTGCTAAGTCTTCAAGAACTGGAGCCATGGCACGACACGGGCCGCACCATGTTGCCGTAAAATTCACAACGACCTGTCAAGAAAAAATATTGCAATTATTAATTCAAAGCACTCAAAGCAAAAGCGTGTGAAAGGAAGAAAAAATTAATTAAAGAAAAAGAGAGACATGAAAATAATTTGAAGCATGCATATATGATAATTAATACCAGTTTATTGTATTGTTTGGCTTTGAGGAGGTTTTGCTTCCACGAGCGAACAGTGTGGCATGAAACCACTTTCCCCATATCCGCCATTGCAATCTTTTGCAGAAGAAAAGGCAAAGGAAATTAAGTGAGCTAATTAAAGGCCTTTGTTTATCTGAGTAGAAAAGGAAATTAATATAAACTATGGTGAATTGAAGACCTGAATGGGTGAATTTATAGTAGTGGAAGACGAGGAGAAAATTAAGAAATGGAGCTGTTGGGCTCCAGAATCTCACACTTTTTTGACCAATGTATTGATTTTGAGCATCTTGATTTTGCACCACGCAACCATGGAAAACATCATTCGCCAGTTCCTTTTTTTTTTTTTAAATAAAGATTTCAAATGCTTTATTCATTTTCCCATTTTTTATACATTGTACTTACTTTGAAGCTTTTTCTTTTTTTTCTTTTTTTTTTTTGTATTTATAATGTTTATTTTTATCCACGTTTGAAATGTAAATTGTACTTCATCTTTTTTTTTTTGGAAACAGATACTTCATTGAAAGTATGTGAGGAACATACAGAGAGGAGCTAAATAAAAGCTCGCCAGTTAAGTGCAATGGTCGAAGTATCATAATTACAAAAGTAAGAAGATTTTGTACTCCATGAAGCAGCGGTGGTAATAATGTCCTCCCAAAGGAGAATAGGCTCCTTTGCTTTGTTGTTGAAAAGACGATCGTTGCGCTCTAGCCAAAGAAGCCAAAGGATAGCACCAAAAAAAATTAGACCACAGGACCTGACAAGCAAATGATAGTGGGGCCTGTAAACCTCCCTTTATAAAGTCATCAAAATTGGTCAATCTGAGGTTTTGGGCATGAGGGAAGAGATGTAGCTTTTGCCACATGAAATCGGCATATGGGCAAAGGAGAAAAAGATGATCAATGTTTTCCGAATTCCTTTTGCACAAGACACACCAATATGGGCTTAAACAAGAAGAAGGGTGGCGTTGTTGAACTTTGTCAGCTGTACTCAGGCCTTTGTACATAAGAGTCCAAATGAAAAACTTACATTTAGGGAGGAAGAAATTTAGAGAGAAAAATTTTAAATCTTTACTTTTTATATAATTTTATTAATTTAAGACGAACCAAGTAAGTGATGATTGTCCCTTTCTTCCTTCTTTGCTTCACCTTTGTATAAACTAGTCACTTCAGATGGCTAAGTTTACATAATGTGTGAGAATATTAGATGACGGAATAATATATAGAAAGTATAAACAATATTATTTTTAAAAGTTTAAAAATTGAAATAGACATATTGGAAGTTTAGGGAACAAAATGTGTTAACTTTAAGCATTTCGATTTTGCACCGCATGCAGCCATGGAAAGCATTATTCTCTAGTTCCATTTTTTTAGATTTCAAATGCTTTATTCATTTTCCCATTTTAAATACCTTGTATGGATATATGTTTTCTACTTTGAAGCTTTTTCGATGATTCTTTACATTAAATCATAAGATTTTTTGTATTTATAATGTTTCTTTTTATTTTTTTTAATCCATGTTTCAAATCTTCCACACACGCTATTACTCTTTTTACTAAAAGAAAATTATTCGTCACCTTATTTGAAGAACAAGGATCATTATTTTGACATTTTAATTTCGTTTGTTGTTAACAAAGTATGTCAACATATGCATCAACCCACTTCTGGAAACTTTGCTGCTATTAGATGCATATGTCATTTTGTTAAGTGAACTATTCATTATGGAATTTCTACTGATCTGCTATTATTTTCAAATTCTGTTTGGGGTGGAGATCATCCTACTGATCGTTGTTTTTACAACCGACTTTGTTTCAACATTTTTTGGTTGGCAAAAAACAGTCTACTGTTTTCATGGTCAACCATTGAAGCTGAGTATCACACTCTTGTTACCACAAGAGTTAAACTTTTGTTAAATCACCAATCAACCCAAAAACTTAAGCTGATGGGTTATGGTAAATTCTTCCTTGCTTGTAGGCTTGGAAATTTGTAGAAAGGCCTAACAAGTGGAAATCAATATTAATTGGGAGAGGAATTGACATTACTGGAGTTCGAACACAAGACTTCCTGCTATGATACCATGTTAAATCACCAATCAATCCAAAAACTTAAGCTGATGGGTTATGATAAATTTAATTATATCAACACTCCGACAACTTTCATGGCTTTGTTAGTTGGCATCAAATCCAGTTTTTCATGCATGAACGAAGCATGTAGAAATAGACTTTCATTTCATATGCAAACACGTGGTACGCAAGGACATGTGTCTTTCTTCCTATGTACCAACAAAGCATCAACATGCTGGCTTATTTACTAAATTAATCTCGTCCTCTTCCAAACTCTTCGTCTTCCAAGCTCATGATTTCTACTGAACACCATGAGAATGAGGGGGGATGATAAGTTGCTTAATGGATTGTCTCATGTAACGCTTTTGGCTATTATTTGTCTGTTGTTTGGATTGTTAGTTTTGAACCGTTAGGACATGTTTGGATTGACTTTTTAAGTGCTTAGTTAGGTCCATTTAGTATGTTACCTGCTGGTCAGAATGTGAGTACACATATATAAGGGCTTAATTCTCCCTTAATAAGAAATAATATTTCATTCTAAATCTAATAAATTTTATATTCCGAGTATAATTTGAATTTTATTCAAAGTCAAAATTTTGGTAGAATATAAATTTTACCTCAAAACAAAATTTTTAGGCATCGTCCAAATTTTATCCCATATCAAAATTTGATAAAACCCAAATTCAAATTCTATTCCAAATTCGGACCAAAATTTGGTTACAACCCAAATTCCATTTAAAGTCAAAATTTTAGTAGAATCTAAATCCTCTAATCAAAATTTGGGTGCAATCCTACTTTAATCTCAAATCAAAATTTGAGTAAAATTTAATTCAAATTCTACTTCCAATTCATATAAAAAATTGGGTAGACTCCAAATTAGAATAAAAAAATTGGATGGAATTTGAATACTGATCCAAATTCAATTTGGAACTAAGGTACAATATAAACTCTAATGAAGTTCAAAGCAAAGTTGGCTGCCAAATAAGAAAATAAAAAAATTGACCATAATTCCTATTTAATTAATTGGCATAAAACTTATGTAAAAAAAATATAATAAAAATTTTGAACTAAATTTATATTTTGATTAAATTGACACAATCAAGCAAAATCAAAATTTCAAACAAATATCTTAATTTTTTTTTCGAGACTCATCCATGCATACTTGTGCATCTTAAAAAGGCGTATTTGTTGAATGAGAATTTTTAGCTAATCATAAATTGTCACATCATTATTAATGACAAAATTATTTATTTAATTTGAGACTAATTATTAATTAACATATGTCCTCAAATTAAATTAAATGATATTAAATTAAAAAATCAAATAATGTCACATATCTCACTGGCACAATCTAATTGGATTAACTTGTGTACCAGATGACCGTGTCAAATAATGTCACATGATATTAATTTTTGATACACATAGCGCAATCCAATTGGATTAACTTGTGTACCAGATGACCATGAGCTGTCATGGTCATCTGGAACTGCGCCATGTATGTCAAAAATTAATTGGTCCACTTTGATTGTGTCACGTGGTAGTAAGCTCACAATGAGATAGACTCAACCCCATAAAGTCCTATAAATAGATGATTTCAAGCCTCATTTGAGGAAGGCAGAAAATTTAGAGAAGAAGGAAGTCAGGGAATCCATAAGACTTCCAGAAGATTGAAATTTCCTTGAAGACCATAGAATTGACTCAGATAGAAAATAGATAAATTAAATCAATTTAATAAATGTGGGGTGAGAATCATAATTGGAAGGTGAAATAGTAAGAAAATCTACCAAAAACTTCAGCAAATCTAAAAATAAAAAAATAAAATTGAACATTTGTAAAAATTGGATTAGGAAACAACCTAGTAGGCACAATTTCGGTTTCAAAATACTAATGTTATTTATATATGCGTATGCCCAACCAAATATAAAAGGAAAAAAAAATTATATGCAATTTTAAAAGAAAAAACTATATATATAATAGAGTTTGATTCATTCTAGTCCTAATTTTTTAATTTCTTTTTATTAACATTTATATTAAGTAATATTTATTTGATAAGATAGACAATGTTAGTCTTATAGTATAAATTGAGAAAAAATTATTTTATAAGATAGATAAGAAAATGTTATGTAGCAATTATATAATACGAAAACTCACATATGACAATTGCAATATATTGAATTAATATTTTAATTTCATTTATGAATTTTTTTTCATTTACTTGTAAATTTACGAAATTTTAAGTGAAGCCACTTGAAATTTTTTTTTTTTAGAATCAGTCATTAACCCAACTAAACTACTATTGTAGGAGCATGTTGTTTACTCTCTTCAAGTAGGGGTTTCAAATTTGAGTATGCAAACTTTTACTCTTAAGAGATATTGATCTCTCTCTTAGGTTTCATCACGATATAGATCAGCACATTCCTAACTAAAGGTCAAAACTCTTTAGGTTGATTCCACACCCTCCTCAACTTAATTTTTTTTTTCGTTCACTTGAAAGCAAAGATACGAGATATAGATATCAATGGGAGATTTTCAATATATATATAGTTTGGCACCATATGTGAGGCAGGTCTAATTAACTTAATTTGTTTCCTTAAATTAAAATTAATCTCTACAAAAATGTCTTAACGTACTTGAGCATCTGCCTAGCTTTATGTTTGATCCAACTCTAAACATGGCAAAACCATCCATGTAAGCGATGGATGTAGGTGCCGACTCATCCAGTATATGGTTTGCTATCTCAATGCAACGCAGCCAACTAAGTTTGTTTTACTCTTTCAGATGATGGACACGACCTTTAGAGCTTATTCCACTAATGGTTTCGACACCTACGGAACTTACATAAAATAGGAGTTTCATGTAGCATGCAACTATATGCATAATCAAGATATATAAAACACAACTGCCCCTCGCAAAAATAAGTTGTTGCAACGTGATCGCGACGCAGAGTGTTCAACATCCTTTCCTAATGGTCTCTTTTCAAAGAAGAGGTTTGAAGGGTTGCGAAAATTGTTTACCGTATATGGGTCAAGTTTTAATATAGTGTGAGAGTGTATAGAGTCATTTGGTTCGCAGGTTTGAGTGATTTATTAAACTTGGGTTTATTAAGTGTGGGTTGTTAAGCATGAGTTTGTTAACTCTGTGTTTGAATGGTAAGAAAATAGATTTGTTAAGTTTGAATTTGTCTAAGTTTGGGTTTGAATCCTAATTTGTTAAACTTGAGTTTGTTAAAAGTGTATTTAGTTGATAAATTTAAAATTTGTAATAAATAATATAAATTATTTAATTAAAATAATAAAAACTATATATTAAATTATATTTAAAATGTAACTTTTATTATGAAATTAAAGAGTATTATTTTAATAATAAATCAAATATTTTTAATACATTTGTCCACTCAATTTTCTTCCAATAATTATTTTATAGAATAAATATTTAATTGTTCATGAAAATATTTTCAAACTATTTACCAAAGTGTGAACAAATATAAACAAAAATTTTTATGCAAATATATCCAACATAAAATTAACCATAGAGAAAATGTTATCAATTATTTATTTAATGATTTAATGATTTATAACTTGTTGTGCTAACAAAAGTTACTTACTACTTATCATCAAAATTACTATTGAACTTAATTTTCTATTTAACTAATACATAAGGTTATAAAATTAAAGTATTTTAAATAATAATATTTTAAAAGCTATTAACTTCAAGTACGCTAATTAAAATAGTTTAATTAATTAGTTTTACAAATATTATGTCTTTAATTGATTATGATAACATGATTTTTACATCTTCACAAGAAAAGGAGTTTAGTAAAGTTGTGAATTTAGAGAAATTGACTTTCTTTTTTTCTTTTATCAAATAGAAATTGATGTTTTAAATTTAGGTTTATATAACTTTTGTGGTTTGAAATTTATAATAAAATAATTCTTATGATAATTTATATGTTAATAAAAAATTTAAAATATAATAATAAGTTTCTTATAAATTAGGAACTATTACTTTGTAAATTAATAATTTATTTTTTAATATTATTGTTAATCTAAACACTTTTTGAATAATTATTTTGCAAAACAAATATTTAGCTAGTTTTGTAATTATTTTTATTTAATATTTGTTAATGTAGGAACAAAATAAAAAGGAATTCCTTCTTATAAATTTATCATTATAATTGCTTTAAAACATGAAGTATAACAAAGTTGACATATCGGTTTATGAATTAATTATTACTATTTGAAATTTGAACTAAATTTATTTACTTATTTATTATAAAGTTATCATTAATTAATTATTTTTATCTAACTAATATATTTTTATTAAAAATTTAATGCATTTTAAAAGCATGATTAAAGACAAAATATGTACGGTAGCAAATTTGGGAAGTAGGAATAAAGTACTATAGCAAACCTGAGTAGAATAGTATGTACTGTAGCAAACTTGGGCTAACAAAACTGCCAACCAAACGTATGTTTGTTTAAACCAACCCATACTCCCAACTTCCAAAATAAGGAACCAAACACCTCCTAAGAGTGTTATCTTTTGGATTGATGTTCAAGTTCACTTAAGTACCACAAATACTAAAGCTCAATTTTATATGGAGGTGAATAATGAGTGAGAGACTAAATTAAAAACTCCTAACAAAATAGAGAAAGTGAGGAAGTCTATGGAAAAATTGTTTTAGGGAGTTGATTTCACCGATGGGATATATAACTCAATTAATTTAAATGTCAAGTAAAAACATGCAATCATTCAATAAGTCAAAGAGTTATAAATTATTAAAGTCTCTTTCAAGCACAATTAAATCTATTGCAAATTAAGAAATCAATATCCCTATCTAGTTTTAATAACATGCAAGAACTTATGTACTTCTACTTCTTTTAACAACTTCGAACTTATGTACCTCTCTCTTGAGCAAAGATTCAGATACAACAACAATTAATCTCTCAAGAGATCGATTAAAATTGCATGAATGGAATCAAAGCACAAATAAAATATTCAACTAATTAAATCATAAAATCCAACAGCTACATCAATCCCTAAGAACAAAGAAATTTAGCTACTTAGAACCAAGTCTAAACAACAAACTGTTAGGATTTATGCCCTAAAGCCTCGTAATTAATTATTTATTTAATAATTAATAATATTTTTGATTATTTTATTTACAATATAATATTATCCATTATATGAAAAATCCAAGGTCATTAGTGTAATCTTGAATAATATGTGGTTGACATACAGGAGGACCGTGTTCAAGAAATAGCCTAAAGAGTCATAGTATATGAATAAGGTTGAGTGTCTTATCCTAGTAACACTATTGATACGACCCATTTTGTAATAGTTACAAATGGATTGATCCAAATCATTCATGTGGAGACATGTGAGTGGGGGTATCTTATACAATGAGTTTGTATAAGACTGGACCACGAAATATTTAATCTCTCTTTATAAATTCGTTAATTGAGAAGATTAATATTTCATTAGGATTATCATATGCGACTCGATCTTAATCCTGAGTGAGTTATGAACTCTTGCTTGTGAAGGCTTGTTCTTTGATTTGCATGGGTGAGAGTGGTTTTTATAGTCGATTCAATATGTCTACCATATTAAGGACTTGACCAAATAGGGAGCTGGGAACATAATCTCACAAGATGGAATTCACTCATTCCCATATATGGTAAGTAGATGAGCAGTTCCCTTAAGTGCTAATTTCGGGACTTGAACAATGGGGCCCCACCCTCTCATTGACCCGAGAGGGACTTTGTTTATAATTAGATTATAAACAGATTGTTCATTAGAGGATCAGTGGTACTTAAGGTGCAAGATGTAATTATAGAGGTAAAACGGACTTTTGACCCAACTATAATTACGAACAACTCGTGAATGATCGACTTGCATGTAATGATTATATTTATGGACACAACTCGTCCTACAGTGTATAAGAGTGCAACTCTAAGGGGCCGTTTGTTTCGTGGTAATCCAAGATTCCCATGGAATGGGCATCTGAATTACTTTGTTTGTTTTGTAGGAATGTAAGATACCTTGACATATCAAGATGCCCGGGTATCCTAGAATGCCCATTCTGAGGGCATCTAGTTAAATTTGGATGCCCTTTTAAAACATGGGTTTTTAAGATTCCCACGTTGAGGACATCTGCTAATGACATATTTGCCCCTAATCAATTTTCTTAATTTTACATTTTTATTTAAAAATAAATTAATGAATTTATGCACTAATAAACGATCAAATGTAGTTAGCTATATTTATATTTTACATTTAGATATAAAATAAAGCTGATTTAAAATTGAATTAATATTTAATATTAAATATTTTATGAAAATATCAAACTAATATAAATTAATTTGTTATAAAAAATAACACATAAATATTAGTATAAAATAAATTGATATACAAATATAATATTAAATTAACAACACCAAAATGCATGTGATATCAATTTAATTATATTAAACTAATAATTAAATTATGTAAAGGTTAGCAAGAGCATTATTGGTATAACGCATAATCTTAAGACATTCCCATAAATAAATCCCGCAAAACAAACATGACTATCTAAATATTCCTAGACATCCTTATAACTTTTTCTGCAAAACAAACATGGTAATGTAAAGATGCTGAACATCTAAAATTCTGGACATCTAAGATTCTGGGCATCTGAAGATGCCGGAAATCATGATTCTCTAAAAACAAACAGCCCCTAAGTCTATAGTGGAATGACCTAGAGTTAATGAATGAAAATTAATTAATTAAAGAGTTTAATTAATTAATTTTTTATCATTAGAGCTTATAATCTGTAGGTCTATAAGGTCCCCTTGCTAGCTCATAGTAACACTAAAAAGATCAATTTAGTTGAAAGAAAAATTTGAAATTTGAAATTAATATTTAATTTGAAGTGTTCAAATTAATATTTAATATATTAGATATATTAAATATAAAAGAGGAAAATATATTTATTGTATTTGATACATTAAATATTAAATTTGAAATGTTCAAATTAATATTGAATTTGAAGTGTTCAAATTAATATTTAATATATCATATATATTAAATATAAAAGATGAAAATATATTTATTGTATTTGATACATTAAATATTAAAATAATTAATATATATTAGATATATAAAATAAAATATATTTATTAAATTTGAATTGGATTCAAATTAGGAAATAGATGCCGTAGGAGAATTTTAAACGGTTTGAACAAGATTCAAATTGATTAGATAAATGTATTTTAATATATTAGGTATTAAAATATATTATTTAATTATTTTCCCTAGACCACTATAAATAAGACCCTAGGGGTGAGTCATTGTGCATTATTCACAACACACATCTGCTCAATAGAGAGAATTAGATAATTCTCCTAGACCTCTTCCTCTCCAATCCATTGTGAACTTTCTTTCAAGAGGCTCCCACAAGCCTTGGTCTTGTCCGAGTCATGACCAGGAAGACTTATGGAGGAGATAAATATCTGCCAGAATATTCTCCATAATATTATTTTCAAGGTATGTTTTGCTGAACCATAATATTATTATTTAGTTCTAAATAAACTCAAACCGATTTTTACGCTTCCGCTTGAGTTTAATTATATTATTCCCTTCACAAACTTCAATACTAAATTCCCTAAAAAAAAGGCAAAAAGTCAAGAAAAAGTCGTTGTGTCAATTTTCTGTTCTCAACTCAATCTCCATGATCCCGAATCTTTTAAATCCCTTTCCTTAGCTCTCTAATGGTCTTCTTGCCCTCCAATTTGGTAAAAATCGTGAACTGCCAATTTTTCTCTCCAAAATTTCCTCATTTTGGTGCAAACAAAACCTACTTTATACAAAGAAACTGTTTGACAACATTGAAATGCTACAAACAGTGTGGGGACGACACTACATGCAATAGCATTGAGACACTATAACCAAAGTTGAGACGCAACGACAAAATGCAAGGACGCTGAATTTATGTGTGGCAAGCATTGAGACGTTATTCTCACATGAGTGCATCTACATGCCTTAAGACACTCCAAATACCATCTCTGTAAATACCCGAACACTGGACAACATAAACGCGGAAGCACGACCTAGTTATGTTGCTCATATCCGAAATTTCCACAACATGACAGCGTAACTACAAGAAAACCAAAATTTTCAGACACCTAGAAAGAGACATAAAAGCACTTCTAATACTCAAAAAGACTGCTCAGCATCCTCCAAACTATGATACAACATGCTGAGCTCAGCCAACAAACACATGCATCTAAGAACTACTAACCAAAAACAAGGAAACGAAAAATTTTTAAGCTTTACAGAACAGCCATACAACAAGAACTAAAATGCAATTTTAACACTAGACATAGGAACAAAACTCTGATGGTGTCTCCATAGTCTCGTCAAGCCGTCACCTCCGTCACCCGCCTCGTGATCATACATCATCTGCAAAACACAAACAAAGTAGCACGAGTGAGTATAAATATACTCAGTAAGCAGCCCACATAAGGGTCCAAAGTTTAAAGAATACATATCACAAAGGAAATTGTCTTTACTCACACTCGTGCTTAGATTTCAAGTACTTACTCCAGTTACCTCAAAAGCCTATTTACCTTACCTCAACTTTCACCCCTCCCTGACTATAACTCCGTGTCATACCTACGAGTGATGCATTCTAGGCGAGTCTAATACGAAGAAAGATAACAACTCTCACGCTCAACACTTTGGGGACATCGCCCCTACGTTAGCATCATCATCACTCTGGGGAATCGTCCCCTAACTCATTACTCTGGGGATATCGCCCCTATGTTAGCATCCTCATCACTCTAGGGAATTGCCCCCCCTAACTCATTACTCTGAGGACATCGCCCCTATGCTAGCATCATTAACACAAAAGTTGTCCTGGCACGCACATTCCTTCTTAACCACAACTCATCGTCCAGCCAACTATCGCTCGCACACTCTACCTCAGTCCTCTCCGGTATGGCATTGTCTCGAGCACTACCAACGAGCCATGTAACTTAAGTTGACTATGGCCGTGAAAGAAAACAACTCTCACGCTTACACACAATGGAGGAATCGCCCCCTAAGCTAGCACACGGCAATAAGGACCGCAATCCTTAAGCTCAACATAATGGGGAATCACCCCTAAGCTAACACACAACTCGGTGAAGGATAACATCCCTCACTCTCATCACATCAAGTTAACCTAGAGTTACAAACTCGTCTAGGAAAGACACAAGGTCAGGTGGCACTAATCTAATAAGTTCTTGTACTTTCGCAATACTATTGAAATCTTTAAGGTAATCTACCAACCAAATGCATTCGTCATTTCTGAACCACATTCACAACTTGGCCCGAAGTTCACAAGCACATGCATGTACTAGCAGCATATAGCCCTCCATCCCTTTAATCCAGAATTCAGTCCTTACCCACAATAGAAATCAGGACGACCAACAACCCTCCACTCACATTCGGACCCATCTGAAACATGTTAAACATGCCCAGTCATCTGCTCATTCTAAACTCACGAAGCACGAACCACGACCCTGCCCATTGAAAACCCTTAAGGTGTTCTAAATCAGCCTCAACCCAAACCAACCACTCCAGCGCCCTGCGCTCAGTCAGCTCATCCCCACCCCAAGAATCTAAACCTCAGCCAACCATTCAAGAGTTTCAAGCACTCCAAGTAAATTAGTAACCCATGCGTAAGAACTTTTAGGGAACTACAATAAGCTCAGAACCATTACAAATCTATCACAGTCACTATTCGTAAATCTCGAGCATAAACAAAGTCAAGGTTCTACCCACTGGTCACAGTCACCAACCATTTGTTTGCAAACTTTGAATTCTTAACAACAATGGTCATACGATTAAATAACTTTTAGCTCATCATGATAAATCTCAGGATTAATTCAGCCAACTAGTCCAGGTCCAACATACACATTTTTAGGCACACATGCATATTCACAATTATCCATGAACATAAACTAAATTCATCCAATCGAAAACTTAGGCAACTTTCTTAAGGTACTACACATGTTTTCCACAACGAACTCAAATCTTTAAGCCCCTAATTCCAATATAACCATATACTTAGACCAAATTTTATCTCAAAACAACTTTAGTACAATTCTTCTAACCATAGCTTGCTTCATAACCACAATTTCATACATACTTTCATAATTCACAATTCCATTACCTATAGCATGCTTCATAACCACAAGTTCATACATACTTTCAAAATTCACATATTCCAAACATCAACAAAGTCACAAAATAACTTAAAGGAGCTTAATCCAAATGACTACTTACAAACAATTAACTCCAAGATTTAAGGCAACCCGGACTCAAATGCTTGATCTTGAATCACCAAACAAAGTCCTACACATCGTGATTAAGTTTTAAAACACCACAACAGCCCCATAAACACAACAAAACTCCTAAAACATATGCCAATGAACTCCAATCTCACACATAGCTTCAAATAAGGTGACAACCATAACACCCAAAGAGAACTTAGCCCGAAACCGAAACCAAAGCCCATTGGACAACAGCTTAAATCGACCCAAACTCGTTCGAAATGGCCTTTAAACTCAATGGGTAATAAAAAATTAGCACAAAAACTATATGGGTATTTCAAATTCACAAATATAGCCAACCAATAGTTTGAAATTAAACTTCGAAATGCTTACCCACTCCAAATCAAACTTGTACACCGCTTGTACGAACACCGAGCATGCTGAAATTCAACCGAAAAAATTTCTCTTCCTTACTGTCTGTACAAAACCGAGAAGGAGAGAGGGATGATGGCGGCAGAGCTGGGCGTGCGCGCGGCGGACGGCGGGGGATTGAGGCAGGTTGCATGCGACTGTAGGCGTTTGGCAACGGGTCTGCGTGCTCCGATGAGGGTGATTGGCAGGTCTGGCAGAGGCTTGCGGCTGGCATGGAAACGAGCAGGGCATTCTGCAGCTCGTGGGTCTGCTCACGATGGCTGGTTGGAAAATGCTTGGGAGGAAGAGAGAGATCGAATGGAGGGAGAGAGAGAGAGACTGACGAGAGGGAGAGAGATCAGGAACATAGAAAACACGGCGGAGAGAGAGAGATGAAGGAAGATGGGTGATCGGTGAGGAAGAGACTTTCGTGAGAGAGAGGGAGAGAATGAAGAAGAAGAATAAATGGATAAGAAAGAAGATATATTATTACTATTATTTTTTTTAAAACCAAAAACCATAAATGCCCTTTAATCAAAATTTCATTCCCATTTTTGCCCTTTTTTTTAAACTCTATCTCCAAATCAACCCAGGCAACCAAATTACTTATTTGAAAAAAAATCTCAAATTAAATTCTAAAATTTCAAAATTAATGCCTCTGAAAAAGTTGGGCGTTACAGTCTCAACCCTACTCCATTGACATTTAGGCTTTAATTTGCTCCTATAATTGCTCGTTTGTTGATGTTTTGGTCCAATTTGACCGAACGTCTTGGTGTATCTCTTAAAATTTTTTATTTTATTTCAATTGCTCGATTCCTACAAAATGAATTAATGAATGTGTGCGTGAAAATAGCCAATTTATGCTCAAAACTAATGTAGAAATGCCTTGAACCTGTTATCTAGCGTTTCGAATGACCAAGTATGGGGGTTTAAAAGGGGTGCCATATATAAACCATCTAAACTCTTATCTAAAAACTCTATGTATTATGTACTAAGTTTCTCCTCAAGATAATAAAATTCTATCTCCTTCTGCCCGTGGACGTAGTTAACACATCGTTAGTGAACTACATAAATCTGTGTCATTTTTCTTCAGTGTTTTCTGTTTGTCATTTGCTTTATGTTTTAACAACTAACAATAAATAAGTCAATAGCTCACACAGTACGTTATCAAATACTCTCAAACTTAAATATTTGTTAATTCTCAAGCAGAGAGAAATAAAACCTCTCTAATAACTAAAATTGACTTCTTTCATCTCCGTCGTCATCGTCTTCTTCTTCTTCTTGAATGAATATAAATAACAATATGTAAAGGAAAATTTTTCCTAAGTTAAACATTACTAACTATCATTTCAGTTAATTCTCTAACTGGATCCTAAAGCGTTTTGAGGTCATAACAAGTGTCAGATTATATAAACCAGTTCTAAGCCTTCAAAATCAAAACAAGTTAGACTATGTGTTTTAATAGTGTAGGAGATTCTAATATAAATTTAAATCTATCTTGAATAAAGAATATTTTCACAAGCTAAAAAAAATGTAAATAATCCTATTTAGACCTATATCAAATCATCGCAGAACTTTTAAATTATTTTCACAAATTCAATTTTATTTCTTTTAAATTTAGAAATTTCGAAAAGCAATTCGCAGAACTTTTTGAATTTAATCTAATTTAAAACAACTTTGGTCTCAAAAGTAAATTAAAATCCAAATTTTATCAAAATTAATCCTCTAATCAATCCCATAATTTGTTTTTAATTTTTTTTTAAAAATAAAGTCAACAAAATACGACATCTACACGTGCCTTTGCAGCATATCATATACTTTCTCATATTGGACTTGCTTAATACAAAGAATATATTTAAGCCAATTTGAACATAGCTTAGTAGATAAAGTACCAATTATCATCCCAAAGATTCGATCCTTCATCCTACGATTGTTCAACTTGTAAAAAAAAAAAAAAAAAAAAAGTACCAAGAACTTGAGGAAGCTTCCACTTCAAGGACTTCTGGAGGCTAGTGTATTTATTCAAAATCCTTGAAGAACGAGTCCATTGGACCTGTTTGATAACGTTCTCGTTTCTCATTTCCTATTTCCTATTTTTTAAAAACTAAAAACAGAAACATATTTGATAACGATTTCTGTTTCTTGTTTCTTTTAAAAAAGAAATAGAAACAGACATGCGTTTGATAACTGTTTCTTGTTTTTTAATAAAAATGAAATTCAGTACCTATAATATAATAAAACATATAACATGCATTAAAATAAATATAAAACAATTATAAAGAGTTTATAGTATCTTATGTAGGCTCAACACAAAATTAATAATAATAATAAATTATACCCTTTAAATGTTGTTCAAATTTGATTTGTAATACCATTTCTCACTCTAATCGATTCACCTTAAACGATTTTGGCTTACACGAGTTAGTTCAATTAGAATAATTTGTAAATTGCCTAAGGTTGGATAATCGAGCATACCCACATTTATTTAATTTAATAATAAACTTTATTTTTATTTTTTTCTTTAAAAATGCATTAGCCAATAATACACACAAGTAAATTAGAAAAAGAGAGAGAATATATATATATATATATAATGGTAAACATGAAATACATTATTAGTTTATTTATTTAATAAAAATTAAAATCGTACTAAAAGGAAAAATAAGAGAGATTTAAATAGAAAATAATAACTAAAAGTTCGTTAATGGAAAGTAAAAAAAGAGAGAGAGAGAGAGAGAAGAGAAAAACATAAACAAAATGAGAAAAAAAGAAAAAAAAAGAAAAGAAATTATTAAAAGAAAAAAGATTACGATGGAAGAGAGAGAAAGAAGAGAGAAGAGAAAGAAATAAATGAAAAAATAAAAAGATAAAAGAAGAAAAAATGAAAAGATAAAAAAATATTAAAAGAAAAAAATTAGAATGGAAGAGAGAGAAAGAAGAGAGAAATGGGAGATATGGGTATAGAAAGGAAAAAGAGAAATATGTATACATGTATGCAACATGAAAAAAAAAAAAGAATTTGTAGTAGTTTTTCAAAGTTTGCTCATTTTTTAGAAACAAGGAACAATATGGTTTATCAAACATGTCTGTTTCTTGAAAAATGAGAAATGGGAATAAGAAACAGGAAACAAGAACATTATCAAACAAGCCCTTAATGACCATGAGTAACCAAGAAAAGTCCATTATGTGAAAAATGAGAAATGGGAATAAGAAACAGGAAACAAGAACATTATCAAACAAGCCCTTAATGACCATGAGTAACCAAGAAAAGTCCATTATGTGGGAGATCTACAAACAAATTTTTATTATATCTAATTCAAAGAATTTATTAAACAAAGTAAATTTATTAAAAAGTTATTTAAAAATGTTTTCAATGTATGTGGACCAGCATCAGTTGTAATTGTAAAAGAAAAGCTCGATTAAAAAAATGACAGCTTTTGAACTATTGAGGAGCAATAGTAGAAAGTTGCACTCAAATATTCTGCAACTCACTTCTACATCACATAATTATTTAAAAAATTTTTTTTTATTTTATGTGGTGGTTGTGAAGTGTTCACCCAAATTGTGCTCTAGTGGAAAACCCAAACAAGAGAGGAGGAACATAAAGCCAGTTCTTTCTACACCAATATTGAAGTTACATTAAAAAAAAAAGGTAAAATACATTTTTAGACCTTAAATTTTGAACTTTGTTTTTATTTGGGCCTGAATTTTTCAAACTAACACTCTTGGTTCTTAAAAATTTGAATTTAGTTTCAATGTAGTCTAAGTTTTAAAAATGATGAGTTTGGTTTTTGAAATGTGAATAAAGTAAAGTTGGTCATTAGTTGATTTAGTAGAATGATGACATGGTAGTTAAGATATGCTAACTAACTTTGCTAGTATGTATTTTTTTTAAAATGAGTTGAAACTTTTTTTTTAATATTTTTTATACTTAGGGATTAGTAATTAGAGAGCAAATTCAAACTTCATTCATCAAACATGTCACATTTATGAAATCTCAAAAACTAAATAGAAATTAAATTCAAATATCAAAGTTTTGAAAACTCAAAATCAAATAGAAATTATAAGTTGAATACTTATAAGGGTATATTTTACCCTAAAAACACAGATGCTCAGTCGTTGGCCACTTTGTGCCGTCTGCTAAGCAATCGAATGTCATTGACCATCCGATCCAAGTCACAGGAAGACGACCCACCTTCCCCCACGCTTCTTGTAGCCAATTTTGCAGTCTCAATAACAGATCTCATCAATTCTTCTCTCCTAAATTCCATTACATCATTCACCAACTTCACCACTGTCTCTCTATCACACACATCCTTCATATCCACCCCAATCCTCCAAACCTCGCTCACATATCGGCTGTTCGTCAGCTGGTCGGCAAACTGAGGCCAACAGATCATCGGCACTCCGGCAACTATGCTCTCTAATGTCGAATTCCATCCACTGTGACTCAAAAACCCTCCAATGGCTTCATGGCCCAACACTTCCTCTTGGGGCGCCCAACCCACCATACACCCTCTTTCCTTCGTCCCCTCCTCCAACTCCACCGGAATCCCATTTTTTCCGGCCACCAAATCGGGCCGTACAACCCACAGAAATCTCCTCCCACTATCCACCAATCCGTGCCAAAACTCCCTGAATTGGCCTTCCCCCATGACTGCAACGCTCCCAAAGCTAACGTATATGACTGATTTCGAAGGCTGAGCGTCGAGCCACGCCAGACAGCTCCGGTCCACCTCCCAAAAACCGTTGCAAGACTCCATTTCCGGCGGAGATTCTTCACCGGAAAGCCGCGATTTGAGGTGGGCATGGAGAGGTCCGATTGCATAGATATTTGGGCACTGCCTCCGTAGACATGACAGAATGGGTCCTTCCAAGTCCTCAAATGTGTTCAATATCAGAGAGTTGGCTTTAGAGCTTTGTATGGTTTGGGCCACGCTGTATTCAAGAATCGAATCCGTTTGATCCCCCACTCGGCTGAAGCTCGGAAGATCTCTGCATCGGATGAGATTTTCCATTCCAGCCACGCCTTCGATCATTCTATCCATGTCTTCTTCCCCTGAATCTCGACATAAATCAATTAATTCGCTTGTTAATTGGGGGAAATCGGGAAATCGATTGTCGATTGATTACCTTTAACAGGGAGTTGACCATCTTCCATGAGTCTGGGAATGGATGAATAAGTCCAGAAAGAACAAGCACTGATGGTACGGAAACAAAATACTGGAATTTTAGGTTCAGCGTTGGCATCAACTATGAAAGTGAAAAACCCATCAAGAATTATGCAGGTCGGGATAGGACACAGTTGACCCGAGACCAGCATGTGTCTGAGCAGGGGCTTGGTTACGGCTTCCATGCTCTGAGCCAATTCAGAGAGCTTGGTTAAGCCGCCGCTGTAGGCTGGCGGAAGGCCGTCCGTGATGGTTTGGAATCGGAATTTGGGAAAGCAAGAGAAACGAGATTCAATGTCTGTGTGAAGAATGAGTTTTTGGTGGATACGGTGGATGTTGAGGAAGGTGATTCGGAGGCCGGAGAGGGAAAGAAGCTCGGCGAGTTTAAGCATTGGATTCACATGGCCTAAGGCTGGAAAGGGGAACATCAGAACGTGGGGCTCTGGTTCTTCTTGCTCCATGGTTCTGCAGCTCCCTCGGCGACTGGCCTAATCTTTGTAGTTGATTTTTTTTTTTTTTTTATGTGTTGGGCACAAATTTGTGCTTCATCGTCAGGTTTATTTTTGTTGAAATTGTAAAATTAAAAACATCCTACTATCCTAGTATATAAAGGATGAAGAAAGAACTTGAGGATAAGAAGAGAATAGATGAGAGTGAAATATAGTGAGAAACTTATCTGTAAAATCCTCCAAGAAATTGATCAAAAAGAAATCAGCTTCCCTCAGTGGATGTAGGTCTCTGTATCGAACCACTTAAAACTTGGTGTCTTCTTCTCCTACTTCTGCATGTTGATTGGAGTTCTTCTTCTTCCTGTTTTAGCCATAGAATCTCAGACTGTTGTTCTTCCTTTTGGACTTCGTATTCTACTCCTAGCCTTAGTAAAGACCACTTTTGCATGTCTATCAGAATTTTGATACGTGGCCTTATTCTCTCCACATCTGTCGATAATAAAAGAAAAGAATTGATCAAATTTTGGGCCTGTGTAAGTTTTAAGCCCAACAATTTTTAAATAATAGAGAATTGTCGTGTGTGTGTCGTTTGTGTGTTTTTTTACTTAAATAATAGTTTTAGAAATGGAAGCTTGATGGCGCCAAAAGTCAAACTCAACTCAAAGTAATTGGCACGTTCATCTTGCTTTTAAGTTGGAGCTTCCAATCTTCGTATCCTCATATTTATTACTTAAAAAAACATTGACGGTAGAAAATCAAATTTTATTGGTATCTTGACGAGTTCTATCAAGATTTATATAAACTTTGAATTTTATGAGATTGCACTTTAAATTTTGATAAATGTTGTAATTTTTATCTTAAACTTATTAAGACTCTATTTACTAACCATTTGGTTATTGAAAATTGAAATGATTTTCTCATCATTTCTCTACAATGAGTTTCATCTTTCTTAACATAACATTTGAATTCTTAGTCAAATTCTAAAAACAAAAACAAGTTTTTGAAAACTACTAACAATTGGGTTTTGAAAACATATGTAAAAAGTAGATAACAAAACAAGAAAATCCGTATGTGGAAATAGTATTTATAGGCTTAATTTTAAAAAATCAAATGGTTATCAAATGACGTATTAGTGTTACAATTTGTTTAATTTTTTATTTGAAGAATTGTCAATAAAAAGTTTATCATGAGCCTCCAATGAATTATATAAAATATATGTCTCCTATGAAATTAATAGGACTATTATAAAGAAAAATGAAATTACAGCTGGGTTTTTTTTTTTTTTTTTAAAAAGTATGATTTTGGTAGAGTTATTCAATCTTTTATTTTTTTTATTTATGATTTTGGTAGAGTTATTCAATTTTTTATTTTTTATTTTGTGCATTAATCTTATTTTTGTGTAGAGATTGAAATTCATTGAAATTAGTAAGTTCTAGGGGATTTTATACATTGCTAATTCTTAAAAGTATATATTAGGTGAATTAGCAAGAATTAAAGTGAAGGTAAAGTTGCAATATTTATCTAAGTCTAGAGTTCAATTTAATGAAATTGAAACTTAATTAAGTTAAAAAAAATGATACACCGTGTTGTCAAAGTGAGCTTAGCTCAACGATAATTGACATGTACCCCCAACTATGAGGTCAGAGGTTCGAATCTCCCCACCCCTAAATGTTGTTGTACTCAAAAAAAAAAAAAAGATGAACCGTGATAAGTTCATGATACAAATTGATTTTTATTCCTATTAGGATTTATGTCCTAAAGCCTCGTAATTAATGATTTATTGAATAATTAATAATAATTTTGATTATTTTATTTGCAATATAATATTATCCATTATATGAAAAATCTAAGGTTATTAGTGTAATCTTGAATAGTATGTGGTTGACATATGAGAGAATCATGTTCAAGAAATAACCAAAAGAGTCATAGTATATGGATAAGGTTGGGTGCCTTATCTTGGTAATATTTATTGATACGACATGCTTTGTAATAGTTACAAATGATTTGATCCAAATCGTTCATGTGGAGACATGTGAGTAGGTGTATCTTATACAATGAGTTTGTATAAGACCGGACCATGAAATATTTAATCTTTCTTTATAAATCCTTTAATTGAGAAGATTAATATTTCATCAGGATGATCATATGCAACTGGATCTTAATCTTGAGTGAGTTATGAACTCCTACCTGTGAGGTCTTGTCCTTTGATTTGCATGGGTGAGAGTGGCTTTTGTAGCCGATTCAACATGCCTTCCATTTTGGGGACTTGATCAAATAGGGAGTTGGGAACATAACCTAATAAGATGAAATTCATTTCTTCTCATATAGGATAAGTAGATGAGTAGTTCCCTTAAGTGCTAATTTCAAGACTTGAACAATGGGGCCCCACCTTCTCACTGGCCCGAGAAGGACTTAGTTTATAGTTGGATCATAAATAAATTGTTCATTAGAGGATCAGTGGTACTTAAGGTGCAAGATGAAATTACAAGGGTAAAATGGACTTTTGACCCAATTATAATTACGAACGACTTATGAAGGATCGACTTGCATGTAGTGATTATATCCATAGACATAATTTGTCCTACAGTGCATAAGAGTGCAACTCTAGGTTTATAGTAGAGGGACCCTAGAGTTAATGAATGAAAATTAATTAATTAAAGAGTTTAATTAATTAATTTTATATCATTGGAGCTTATAATTTGTAGGTCCATAAGGTCCCATTGCTAGCTCATAGTAACATTAAAAGATCAATTTAGTTGAAAGAAAATTTTGAAATGTTCATATTAATATTTAATTTGAAGTATCCAAATTAATGTTTAATATATTAGATATATTAAATATAAAAGAGAAAAATATATTTATTGTATTTGATACATTAAATATTAAAATAATTAATGTATATTAGATACATTAAATAAAATATATTTATAAAATTTGAATAAGATTAAAAAATAAATAAATATCGTAAGAGATTTGAATAAGATTCAAATAAGTATAAGATATATTTTAATATATTATATATTAAAATATAATATTTTAATTATGGCAAAAATTTGTCATTGGTCTCTGTAAATAGAATCTTTGGGTTGAGCCATTAGAGATAACACACATCTCCTCGATAGAAGAATTAGAGAATTCTCTCTAAACCTCTCCCTCTCCAATCCCTTGCGGATTTTCTTTCAAGAAACTTCCACAAGTCTTGGTCCTGTATTCGAGTCATAGCTAGGAAGACTTTGTGGAGGTGATAAAAACTCGTAAGAAATATCTCCATATTTACTCCAAGTGAGTTTGCTTAATCTTATTTTTTTGGTTTAATTTTAAATAAAATAAAAAACGATCTAATGCTTCCGTTGTGGAGTGAAATGTTCATTTCTTCAATTCCTAGATTAAATATACAAAATGGTTGCCTAAATATTTTAGGCAATTCTCAATTTTACCATTAATGCATTAAAAAATTCTAACTAGTTCATTTCTTAAATGATTGTGAAAATTTGTTAAACACATGATTATCCATTAATAAATTTCTAACTGGTTCATATCTTAAATGAATGTGAAAGTTTGTTAAACAGGTGATCATGAAAGTCAACTTATCTGCAAAATTTGATCCACTCATCAACAAAAATGTATTTCTTTTTTTTTTTTCCAAAGAGAAAAAAAAAAGTTTTTCTTCTAAATGGCATGTAGCTTGCCCATGTATCAAGATGTGTTTATTTTCGTAGTACATGTATCTATATATGTTAACAAAGCATTACTTTAATGACATATAAATCTTCTGTGAACAAATTTTAAAAGATTTTTTTTATGGAATGAACTAATTGAAAATTTTAAATCTATTAAAAATAAATTTAAGAATTTAAAAAAACTAAAGATAAAATTAAGAAAATACAAAAGAATGAACCTATTTCCACAACTTTTATTAAGGTTATTAAAACCATTAAACAATGTATTGACCTTTAAAATATTTAATTCATTTTTCAAATTTAAGTATATCCATTTTTTCAAAAGTTATAGACCTTTAAAATATGTAATTCATTTTTCATTTAAGCTGTGTTCAAAATTAGTGCAAACATGTGTGTTTAGTTTCATTTGTTAGTATTTTCATATTTTAGGAGTTATGCTTGGTGGTTAATTTCATAGTTGGTAGTTTATTAAGTAAGAGATCAATAGGTGTAAATTGAAGAGTTGGCAGCCTTATTGTAGATTGTTTTTTTTGAGTTCAACAACATTTTGAATGAGGATTTTGAACTTCTGACCTCTTGGTCGATGATACATATTTGGCGCTTATTATAGATTAATGACCACGGTGTTTGTTAGATAATTTTTTAAAGAGTAGTGGTCTAGTTTAATGGTTAGTTGGTTATTTATCGTTATTATTATTATTTGACAAAATATGGATTAGTTGGTTATTTATTTTCCTATAAATAACTACAGTAACTTTCATTTTGATGAACATAATAGAATAGAATTATGTTTAGGTTTAGGGGAAGAATTAACCCATTGGAGATCCATATCAGATAGTTGGAAGTCCCTTCCTCTTTGGATGGACAAGACTGAAAATTGTGGAGGTTAGATAACTCAAGCCATTTTTCTATAAAATCTATTAAAGTCGTTCTTGTGGAAGACAAGCCATTTTTTCTCCAAACCATTGATGGAAATCTCTGGAAGATGCTCATTTCAAAGAAGTGCAAAAATTTTTTGTGGTCTCTCCATTATAGAGGTCTGAACACTACGAAGATAGTTCAACAAAGACAACCTTATATGTGTCTCAATCCAAATTGGTGCACTCTTTGTCGAAGGGATGCGGTATCTATTGACCACATCTTTACCAAATATCATATGCGCAGAGCTTATGGGATTGTTTATGGAATGGAAGTAACACTCAGCCTCTCCCCTCTCCCAACTGATGGATAGAATCGAGAATTTCATTAGAGTTGGCATTTCTGTTTAGCTCTCTTCAGCAAAAAAAGTTTTATGGTCAAATTATTTGGTGGAATTCTCTGGTTTATCTGGTTGGAGTGTAATGATCGTTTCTTTCATGGCAAAAATCTAAACATCCATGAGCTTTATAGGATGATATTCTTATCAATGTGGCCTCATGGAGTTCGAAATCTAATTTCCTTCACTCCTATGACACTTCAATTGCAGCACTAAACTGGAGAGTCTTCTTCTAACTCTCTTCTTGTATGTCCCTTTGATAATTCTCATTTATGAGGATTATTTGGCATTTATACTTAGTTATATTCTTGTTATTTTGTTTGTGTTATTAGATAAAAAAGGCTAGTAAAAAGTTGGTTTGAGTTGAATTATTGTTGGAAGCCTTTTAAATTAAGTGAGTGGAGAAAAAGAAAGAAAAAAAAAAAGAAAACTGTGCTTACTTAATGTTTTTGTGCAGGAAATTGAAGATTGCAACAGAACTGCAATTGCATTGCAATTGCAATTCCATCAGATTTTGACTTTAAAGGAAAATCCACAAATCTCCAATAATCTAGGAATTTTGTAGGATCTTGTCTCCACGATTTTAGCTACAATTTTGGACATAATTGTGCATCGTTCAAGAAGGAATAGCCCAAATCCTCTATAAATATGGGAGGATAAGCCACAAGAAGGATCATTATTTTTGTAACGACCCTAACCCTTACGACTCTCTAAACGCGGAAGAAAAACTGAGTTACCTAGCTCATGTCTGAAATTTCGGCAGCACGACGACATAACTCGGAGAAAACAAAAATTTTCAACGACCTGGAAAAGACATGAACACTTCTATAATTCAGGAAATAGACTCAGCACCCACTAAACTACGATATATAATGCTGAGCTCAACCAACAGACAATCAAACCTAAGAGCTTCTAACCAAACACACGAAACTAAAGAATATTTAGGATTTACAGACCAACATTACAACAAAGAACGAAATTTCAAAACTAACAACTAATACAAGGAAAGTAGTCTCCATAGCCTTGTCAAGTCACCGCCCTCGTCTCCCACCTCATGGATGTGCACAATATGCAAAACAAACAAAGTAGCAAGGATGAGTATAAACATACTCAGTAAGTAGCCCACTTAAGGGTCCAAAGTTCGAATCCATACAAATGAGGGCATCACCCTAACTCACATACTCCAACTCAATCTAAAATATTCACTTTAATCAGCTACGTGCCTACTCGCCTTAACTCAAGCTCACTTCCCTGCGAGTTATGCATTCTAGACAAGTCTAATACAAAGGAAGAGGACAACTCTCACGTTCATCACTCTGGGGACATTGCCCCTATGCTAGCATCATCATCACTCTAGAGGAATCGCTCTCTAACTCATTACTCTGGGGACATCGCCCCTATACTAGCATCATCAACACTCTGGGGGAATCGGCCCCTAACTGATTACTCTGGGGACATCGCCCCTATGCTAGCATCATCAACACAAAAGTTGTCCTAGCACGCACATCTCCTTCTTAACCTCAACTCAGCATTCAACCAACTACTACTCGCACACCCTACCTGAGTCCACCCCAGTATGGCATTGTCTCGAGCACTACTAATGAGCCATGTAACTCAGGTTGACTAAGGCCGTGAAAGAAAATAACTCTCACGCCTACATACAATGAGAGAATCACCCCCTACGCTAGCACACAGGCAATAGGGAAACGCATCCCCTATGCTCAACACAATGGGGAATCACCCCTAAGCTAGCACACAGCTCGGTGAAGGAAACAACCCTCACCCTACTCACATCAAGTCAACTTAGAGTTACAGACTCGCCCAGGAGAGACACAAGGTCAGATGGCACTAATCTATTAAGCTTTTGTACTTTTGCAATGCTTTTGGAACCTCTAGGGTAATCCATCATACCAAAATTGTTCATCATTCTCGAATTACATTCTCAACCTGAACTGAAGTTCACAAGCACATACATGTGCTAACGGCATATAGCCCTCTATCCCTTTAATCCAGAATTCAGTCTCCTAACCATACTAGAAATCATGTCGTTCAACAACCCTCCACTCACATTCGGACCCATTTGAAACACGTTAAACATGACCAGTCATATGCCCATTCTGAACACATAAAACACGGTCCATGACCCTGAATACTACATACCATTAAGGTGATTTAAGTCAATCACTAGCCCAAACTAACAACTCCGGCACCACAGTCAATTCATCCATATTTCAAGAAAACTAAACCTCAGTCAACCATTCAGTCTAAAGCTCAAGTATTCTACATTCTATAGCTAACCAACCACCTCAGACAGTCCAAACACCTACGAACATTCAGTTTAAAACAACCATCCATACATTTATGCTTACGAGGTAAATTATAATCAAATTCATTCATTTGCTTATATCTTTGAAAACTTGAATGAGAATAGCAACATTTCTAGGCAATCATAAGCCCATCGCGATAATCCTCTTATTAATTAGTCAGCCACGCCATTCTCCTCATAACCATATTTAGGCAAGTATGATTTTCCACAAATCACTACAAGCACGCCCCAAACTTATCCAATTACAACATTAAGCAAACTTTTAAGGTTCAACACAAGCTAACTATATAACTTGAAACTTTAAGCCTTTACTTCCATCATAGTCACATAATTAGACCGTTTTTAGCTCAAAACGACCTTCACACCAATCATTTGTTGGGTTTTATGTCCTAAAACTCGTGGTTTTGTAAACTGAATGTATATTCTATTTTACTATAAAGATGTTATTGAGGTTTATTCAGTAAATGTGTTATTGAATAAAGTGAATTGTGCATTCAATAACCCAAATCCAATGAACTAAGTACCCTTGGCTATAGTATGTATACTTGAACTTTATTTATGACATAAAAGTGGATCAAGTTCGAGTTATAGCCAGAACGGTCTATAGTATAGGGATAGGGCTGAGTACCTTATCCTGGAGACACTATGGACGCGACCTACTTTGTATAGTACTAACGATGTGATCCTGAATCGTTCATGTGGAGACATGAAAGTGGGGCGTCCTATGCAATGAGTTTGCATAAGACTGGACCGCGAAATAGTCACTTAGACTTTATAACTTCGTTTACTGTCTTAACTGACTATATTCATACGATGACCTAGGTAACTCGATCTTAATCCTAAGCGTGCTATGAACTCCTGTTTATTCGGGATTATCCTTAGATTTGCATGGGTGAGAGTGGCCCGAAATCGCCGACTCAATAAGCCTCCCATTTTGGGGATAAGACCAGGTAGATAGTTGGGAACATAGTCATGCGAGATGGAATTCACTCCTACCCGCTTTAGGGTATAGTAGAGAGGTTGTTCCCTTAAGTGCTGACTCCGGGTCTTGAACAATGGGCCCACCGTCTCATTGGCCCGAGAGGGATATGGTTTGTTGGTTGGACCACAAACCAAATTGTTCATTAGAGAATCAGTGGGACTTAAGGAACAAGAAGTAATTACAGGGGTAAAACGGTTTATTTGACCCAGCTGTAATTACGAACGACCTGTGAAGAATCGACTTACTAATCATGGTTATATCGAGTGGACAGAAATATATCTACAGTGAGGAGAGTGCAACCACTGGGCTTTAGTGGAGTGTCCCGGTGGTTAATGAATGTTGATTAGCTAGGCTAAAGAGTTTGGCCGGTTAATCTCGTATCGTTGGAGCTCATGATCTGTAGGTCCATTAGGTTCTCCTTACTAGCTCGGACTATGCCTTGTAACAATTTGAGAGAAAAGAATTTGAATTGTTCAAATTCGAATTTGGGAGAAAAAGTTAATTATATGCGATATACTTAACGTATCATAGCTTAATTATGAATTAAACTATGATAAAGAAGAGTTGGAAATATTTAAATATGATTTAAATATTGGTTCGGTTTAAAACATGAATAGGGATTCATGTTCGAATGTTCGTTTTGAGAAATTGGGATTGGTCCAATTATTTAATTTGATATTTGATATTAAATTAAATATTTATTTAAAATTAATTAAATTGTTTAATTAATTATAAATTGATTTTAATTTAAAATTAATTTTATATTAATTTTGAATTAAAATTAAAAGATAATTCAAATTCATTTGGAAATGAAATATGGACCAAATTCATAACTTCTTCACTAAGCTTCTTGTTTGAAGCTTATTTTCTTTCAATTGGCTTCTTCAATAAGCTTGTGGTTTTCTACAAATAGAGAAGAAACACAATGGGAAAGAGAGTATTAGTAAAAAGGAGATTTTTGAAGAAAATTCTCTAGCTATTTGTTTAAGACCTTTACTCATTCTTCTCCCAAATTCTCTCAATCAAAGATCCCACAATCTGTTCCAAGGCTTGAGGATAGTAGGGAATACTCTAGAGGAGGTCCACAACTCGTTTGTGTTCAAAGAAAGCCCACGGATTAAGAGAATATTGAGCTACAAAGGTTTGTGTTCTTATTCTCTGTTTTTCCAGTTTTGAGCATGTTTTTTGTTTGATAAAATTGATCAAATTAGAGTGCTTAAGATTCAAAATTGCTTCCGCATTCTTAATATTAACTCCATCATCATTAACTATTTCATGCTTCATAACACATATATTCAAGCATACTTTTACATTTGACAAATTCTCAAATATACATTAGAGTAAAAAATACCTTGAAATTAAAATAAGAAACTTTAAGAGGCTTAAATCCAAATGACTACTTACAAAATTTATTCCAAGGTTCAAGACAGCCAGAACTCGAATACTTGATCTTGAATCGTTGATAAGCCTTAGAATTAAGGCTTATTTAACTCCCAATTGCTTAAAATATTCTTGTTTTGACTTAAGTCCAATTGAAAATAGTTGAAATATTGCTTCAAAATAAGAGGGAAATAAGAATGATGGCATTCGGGATATAATTCTAATTAAATTAATCTTGTTTGCAGGAAATATGAAAATTGCAAAATCATGATTCTGCAATTTTGGACATCAAAAAAATTCAAGGAGAAAGAAATGAAAAAAATTATGGCGCAAAAACCCATTTACAGAAGGACCAAAATTACCGCATGAATTGGGGGAATTTGAGCTCAAATTTGGCCAATTTCAACCCTAGGAAGATCTACAAAAGAGAAGGAAGAAGAGACGGAATAGGAGTGGGTTTTGGATTCGGTTTTTGGAGAGATTTTTGGCTGGTGGTTTTGGAACCCGAAGCTCTGTTTGCTGCAGCATTGTTTTTCTATTTTTAGCCGAGAATTTCAATTTCAGTCTTATTTTTCTTCAATTTCTACTTATCTTATGGATAGTATTTGCAGTACGATCACTGTTCCTCATTTGAATTCTTCTTGTATTACGTTTAAGTGTTAATTCAATATCTATTCGTGGGTTTATTTCAACGATAATGCTCTGTTTTTTCGAAAAATTCTGGATGTATGTTTTGCCGAGGAGTCTAGCTTCTATCTTTCATTTTCTTTGAGTTTTCTTACATTACCGACAGTTGCTGGCAGCATAGCATTGAATTTCGTTCGATTTCTTCTTTTATTTTAAGTTTTTGTTCAATTTAGTTTCTGATTTGATGAGCTTCAGTAGGTCACTTTGTTCAATTTTTGTATTTTTGTAGCAAGTTGTTTAATGTCGATTTATACTTCAGTGTTCCAATCCAATTCAAGTGGTACTTGAATTGTTAAGATTAATCATCTCCTAGGAATAACGAGAAGATTTAGTCGATTGGAGGGGAGTGAAGATTTATAGAACATTTATCATCTTTATATCTGTTTTTAGCTAAGTTGGTTTTCTGCCTTATAAAAGTTCATAATTATTTGCATATTATTTCTATAGGAATTGAAGGAAGAAGGCAGTAGAGCTCATTGATGCCCTTGATTCTTGTTTTAATTCCAATTGAGAATTTCTTCTTGAAGTCTTTAAGGTCACTGCCCATATGTGCATTACAAACTTATGGTCTTGATTGTTCAATAAGCAAGCTGCCAGGATAACTTTTTTTCTTTTATGTATCAAATTATTTTACTTTGATCATCATTAGCAATTTGCTCAATTCTCTAATATGATTTTTTCTTCGAAAATTAGTTGTAAGAGTTTTATCTTTAATATGAGCTAAAACTTTTTAGGGGATTCAAGGATGTGAATTCCCCAAGAAGTAAATGTAGCCAAAATTTCAATAAAAACCAAGCCTACATCTCAATTGTTTGCTTGTGTTGAGTAAATTTTTGTTGAGATCCTAGATTGATCAACTAGGGTAGCAACTCAAGCTTAGATCTAATACCGACGGGGTTAGTGATAAGCGGATTTCACACAAGTGATGGAGAAAAAGAGCTTAGACATAAGCCAATCCTTACCCTAGGCATAGGGATTAAGGACTCCAAAACCCATAAAATTGTTAAGCCGAATTATCTAAGATAGAGAGACTATAGACATATAAGTCACTCACTTAGCCTCCTAAAACCTAAATTCAAGGTAAATGGGGAAGCAATTTTGGTTTACAATTGAGTGTGGAGTAGGTTGGAATTGCGATTTTGGCTTGCAATTAATTGCAATTACAACTTAGGGCAATGACACTCTTGAGCCTCATCTTTTATCCAAATTCCTTTAGCAATTTCATTTACTAAACTTATCTAATTTGATATCCAATATTGCCAATTCTAGATTATACAATTCAATTCTGCAATATCTGGTTATTTTCATGCAATTTCTCGATTCTGCAATTAGCTAGATTCTACAATTTAATTTTGCAATTTTTCTTTATTCTAATATTGTCATTTCTTGATTCTGAAATTTTTCTTAACACAGCAACCCAACCTTCTTTTTGCATTTTTAATTTTCAAGTTGGAAATTCCTTTACACTTTGCTTACAATATTTTTGTTACTCCGTTCCCTTGGGATTCGATACTTGGTGCTCACATACCATTTTATATTATTTCAATCTCATGCGCTTGCGTGTACACCGATCAATCGTCAAACAAAGTCATCAAAACAATGCTGAAAAATTACTGGTCAGCAGCTCGAATCAACTCGATCTTGCCCAAAACGGCCTTTAAAAGCGATGGATGTCCGGTAATTGAATCCTATAATCAATGGGTCATTTTAAATGACCATTTACTAGATAAGTTAGCCCTTAAATTTTAGTTTAACACTCCTAAACTACTTTGAATCATTGTTAGAACACTTACTCACGAACCAAAAGCTTGTTAATTTGACTCCAAAGGTCTAAATTTACATATTTAATTTTCAAAGGCTATGGGTAATCTGAAATTGGCACAAAAACTATATGGGTATCTCAAATTCACTAACATAGTCAACCGATAGTTTGAAATTAAACTTCGAAATACTTACCCACTTCAATCGAACTTGTTCAAGGCTGTACGAACACCGAGCATGCTGGAATTCGACTCGAAACACTCCTCCTCCTTACTGTCTGTACAAACTAAGAAGGAGAGAGGAAGAAATTAGCCCACAGCAAGATGGCGTGCGGAGCGTGCATACGGGCGGAGCTGTCACGTTCACGGCTGATCTGGCTTGCGCGGGTGGAACTGTTGTAGGGCGACATGAGGACGAGTTGAAAGCTAGAGAGGCCGGCGATGAGGCTCACGGTTATGGTATGAAATCGAGCAAGGGCGTGCTGTGCGAAGGGAAGCTAGAGGCATGGCTATGTGCGTGGTGGTCAGCGTCGTGCTGAAGGGGTTCTGGTTGCAGTTCAACGGAGAGAGAGAGAGAGACAAGAATTTCGAGAGGGAGAAAGAGAGAGATGAAAATCAGGAGGGAGAGGGATAAGATGGGAGGAAGAAGAAGAAGATAAGGGAAATGAGAGAGCGAGAAGCTTATCTCAAAAAAATTTTAAACAAAATTCCAAATATGCCCTTTGACCATACTTTCGTTTCCCCATTTGCCCTTTTTTTCTCTTTCAAATTTTCAAATAACCCAAATTCTCAAAATACTTAGTTGAATTTTTTTTAACTTAATTCCAAATTTTCAAAATTAATGCCCCTGAATAAGCTAGGCGTTACAGTTTTCTGGCCGTTTTCAGCCTCAAGAGCAGTTGTTTTCACAATTTTCTGCTGTATTTTATGCTATTTTTATTTCTTTCTGTTGCTGTTTTTTCTTCTCTTTTCCAGCCCTTTTCAACTTCGAAACTCAATCCTTCCTCAACGAAAGTTTAAGAAAGTGAAGGCTCAATTCCCTTTGAAAAAAATGAAATTGAATCAATTGAATAAGAAGTGAAAAATGGGTTATGTTCTTCTGTTTCTTATAATTTAATTTCTATTTTATTTAAGTTATTTGCTTTTGTTTTAAGAACTTAGTTGCTGCTGTAATTTTGAGTTTTTAGCTACTGTTTTATTCTTTCCCTTTGTAATTTCTTTTTGAAATTAAATAGTTGCTAAATTTATTTTGATTAATAGAATTTTGGTTGTTCTTTCATTATTATTAAGTCGTTATTCAATTATTTATTAATTCTTGAATTTTTATCACATACTGCTCTATTTTAGTTATGCATTTTAATTCTTTTAATTCATCGTTTTTCATTCTTTCAATTATGAGTTAAGCTTTCTTTAGGATTTAAGCATGTGAATGCCCTAGAAATAGAATAAATGCCTAATTGTGAGAGCAACCTTGCTTACTCTATAGCTTGTTTGCTTTTATTGATTTTTAGTGCTCATTATTAGTCTAAATTGATCACCTAGATTAGGATACAAAAATTGAGTCTAATTCTGAAAATGTTAGGAAAAATTGGATTTTCATAAAAGCAATAAAGGAAAATAGCCTAGACATAGGACTTTGTTTTTGACTCTAGACATAGGGCAAAGCCTTTAAAACTAAAAGAATTGTGTTTTAAAATTAACTAAGTTTGTATTAGCCATAAAAATATCGGTTTAATCACTTAGCCCCCTAAAGATACTTCATAGAAGGTCGAATAGGTGTTGAATTCGGTTTACAAAGCTTAAGTGTTGAGTCAAAGGATTGCAATTGCAGTTAAGCCGTAATTTCTTTCAATAGGGCAAAAACATATTGGAATCCCTCTTTTATCATTTTCTTTTCAAAAAAAAATTATCTCAACTATTATTTTACACCGGTTACCCACAATTGCAATTTGAAAACATCTTTGCTTATTTTCTTGAATTTTGTTGTATCCATTCCCTGTGGGGTCGATACTCTTGAATATTTTCAGTTTTATATTACTTGCATCTAGGGGTGTGCAAAAACCGACCCAAACCGACAAACCGAGCCGAACCGATCCGAACCGACTGGTTCGGTCCGGTTTCTAGAAAATTTTTATTTTTTTTGGTTTAAACTTTTAAAAAACCGACATTTTCGGTTCGGCCTTCGGTTCATCCTTTTAAAAAACAGAAAAAAACTGAACCGAACCAAACTTTATAATTAACTTTAAAAAAAACTTTTAGTCCAATCCACAATCTAATGGTTAATACCCAAAGCTCAAAACCCTAAGTGTCACTTTGATAGATTGATTGTACTATTCCTTTCAATCAACCATCAATCTCCATCACTTCTTCTCTTTCCCTCTTTTCTTCTCTTTCCCTCTACGATTTTCCCATTCTCACCTTCTCATCTTCTTCTTTCCTCTCATTTTTCTCATACAACTTAACTCATCTTCTTCTTTCTTCTCATTTTTCTTATACAACTTAATCTCACCTTCTTCTTTCATTTCATTTTTCTCATACAACTTAATTTCATCTTCTTTTTTCCTTTCATTTTTCTCATACAACTTAATCTCATCTTCTTCTTTTCTCTCATTTTTCTCATACAACTTAATCTCATCTTCTTCTTTTCCTTTCATTTTTTTCTCTCCAACTTAATCTCATCTTCTTCTTTTCCTCCTCATCTTTGCCCCTACCACCGCCGATGTCTCACTCTCGCAGCCACCACCACAACCACCTATGGTCGCCGGCTATGCTACTTACTTTCTTCTTTTCTCACCGCCGATAACCTCATCTTTCCCTTGCCGCTTGCTCTCATCTCTTGCTGTTTCTCTTCGTTGGGACTTGGGTAAAACATGTAAGCAAAACTTGGTTAAAAACCGAACCGAACCGGTTGAAACCGAAACCGATTGGTTCGGTTTGTAACGAAAATCGAAGAAAACATCGGTTTCCTCGGTTTATGGCACCTCAGAACCGACGTGTTCGGTTCGGTCATCGGTCTTGGTCAAAACCGGACCGAACCGAACCGTGCACACCCCTACTTGCATCGACAGTGTACACTTGCACTGGACTAGAGCTTTATTTTTAAACTAAAAATATTTTCTTAAAGCCCCCACGTTTCAGTTCGATCACCCTTGAATACTTGCTTTTGCATCTCTAGTGAAGTATCCTTTATCCAAAAAAATTATGTTTAGGTTGGCATAAGTACTTTGTATTTATAGTTAGGTTTACTGTTTATTTTAACCTTATAATTATATCATGATCCCTTGTCTATCATTTATCTTCTAATGAACTATCACCTAGCCTCCTCCGACTAGCAAAAGAGTGAAATCTTATTGAAGTACCAAATTAGTTGCTAAAACTTGCACATCTACCTTTCTATTGTGGAAAGAAATGTGAACTTCATCCTATGATATTATATTATCAAAATTTTATTTAGTTATAATTCTCACGTATGAAAAATAGAGGATGTGAAAGATAGACAAGTCATAAGATAAGACCCAACTGCATGCTTTTATAGCTTTGCTTTTGGATTATGACCTTCCTTAATGAAGTTGTTGTTCCCAGTTGCTGATGCTCAAATAATATATGAACCATGTATTAATTATTTCTTATATTACATCTATTAGGAGAATCATTTTTAGGCTGTTATTTATTGTTCTTATTTAATTTCTAAATTTAAAAATTTTGTCATTAACAATTAATTATCAACAATAAATAGATTACTTAAATTTAATTGTAAAAAAATAAAAATTTTAAAAAAATTACAGAGAACTTTATTTTTTGAAAAAGTTATATTGCTTTTTTAAGTATGGAATATAACAATTAAACTAAAAATGAAATTAACACACAAAAAATTTAAAAACTAAAATTAATAAAGATTAGCAGATAATATAATATTAGTATTTCAAATTTAGTTTTATAAAATTATTTTTCATTAGTTATATATTTTTTTTAATTATATTGACCTAAAAGTAAAAAAGAATAAAAATTAATACGATATAACATAACTTCAATAACATGTATAAATCTGGTAGCCGTTCTTTGAATGAGTATTGTGGAGTACTAATACTTTTTTGATCTAAATCTCTTATTAGTAGACAAGTTTATTTGCACATTTGGGTGAATCACACCCGGCCCTATAAATCAAATCAAGATTGATAGTAATTAGTAGCGACTTCTCAGAAACAAAGTTGGCCGCTTTGCATGACAAATCAATAGCAACATTATCTATCAACAATATTACGACTCTATGCAAAATTTAATAGTAAATGACTTCTTTACATCTACGAAAATTACACCAATTCAAATAAATCTACAAACATTTTTTGTTTAAATTACATTCTTTATAACATATAATTAGCTAAATATATGTGTTAGTCTCTAATATTTTAGTATTTTTCAATTTAGTCCCCAATCTTTTAAAACTTTCAACCTCATCCCTTATGTATTATTATTTTTAATTAAGTCTATACAAATCACTAAATATTAAAAGAATGACAATCATGAATTTTAAATAGTAAATCTTTGAGTTTTTCAATCATTAGTATACCAACATTTTAGTGGGTCAATAATGAGCAATTCCATATCAAGTTATTATTATTGTTATTATTATTTTATTAAAAGTTGGTTACAACGTACTAAGTCATATACATCAAGTAAGTTTTAAAATGTAGAGGTGAATATCATGTTTATTTCATCAAACTAAAATATAGAATACTTTTAACTCAATTTTAAAGTGTATGTTGACATTACATTGCATCATGATTTTGCTAATTAATTTTAATGTCTCGTGCCGTAAGGGTTTGATTGAAAAAAAAAAAATCAATTCATTATGGATGAAATTGATATGTTTAAAAAACTAGAAGTTAATATGTCAAAAAAAAAAAACCTAGAAATTAAATTGAAAAAAATTCCAACGTTAACAATCAAAATATATATTTAGCTTAACAAATAATGGTAGAAAATTATATTCCCTTAATTAACATGCATTAATTACGTTTCCTTTATAAGGACTGTAAATCATAGAAAGTTAATAAAGGAAATAACAGTGGAATTTACCATAATTGGCCTACTTACCAAATAGGATTATCCAATAAAATACAAAGATGATTGTGTTGCCATGTTAGTAAATCACAAATCTGCATATAAATACATGACTTCAAGTACCAATGAAATGACCCAACTATCATTCAATCAAATAGATATATTTATTGTAACATTGATTTGTCAAGGAGATGGCTAAGTTTTCTTGCTCCCTATTTTTCCTTGTTCTCCTTTTCTCAGGTTTGTTCTTAGATATCCGTACGTTGGGTCCTCAAATTATTAGATATGCATAATTTAAATTTTCTAAATTTGAAAATCACAACTCTATATTTTAATTAAAGATGTCTTTTAAACTGTTGTAGTCTATGTTCTGATAAAACGTGTCATGATCTTAAATCATTACATTTTTCAGGTTTATTTTTAATGTTTTAAAATTTTCAATTTTGCTAAATAGCAATGGTTGAAATTGTATAGCAGAATGATGCGTTAGCACTAGAAAATTTTCAATCAAATATCTCTCTAGCTTCATTTATGATCTTCGAATTTTGTTTCAAAAATCATAAAGTTTATTTTTTCCCCTCTCCCTCTCTTTTAATAGTTGTATTGAATAAGTTCTGTTGCTCTCAAATCAAGTAGGGCGTGCTTTTTATTATTATTTTTTCCCTCAAATTTATTGGTTTAGCAAGTTTTTAAAATTTGAAACAACGAGGAAAATATATATTAACCTATATGCTTGATATGATATTGAAAAATTTTGCAGGTGCATTGATGGTACCTGAAAAAGCCCATGCAACACAATGTGAGGAGAAGTTGTATGATGGATGCCTACCTAAAGATTGTCAGCAAAAGTGTCAAGTGAAGCATCCTAATTCATCATCTGAATGTGTAGCAATTCCTCCAATTCCTTATAACTATGCTTGCTATTGCTTCTTCAATTGCGCTGGAAACTAAGTTATGCTTTTAATCATATATATGGCGATGTGGCAATTATCAATATTTCTTCAATAAAATGGTTGGATGACTTTATTGTCATTCAATTTCGGAACACATGCATTTGAGTTTATTCTTTGTTTCCATCTCAAAAAGAAAAAAGAAAAATCCTTCCTTCTAATTGACCTGGACTTTTTTTTAAATGGAGGCTCTTTGTGCCCTATTTGGAATGCAACCTACAAAATTTTTTGTCAAAACTAACAATAAATATGACATTAAGTTTCACGACAAGAAGTTTTTTTTAAGGGTTCACAACAAGAAGTTGTAATGATGGTTGTAATACGAAATTATGTATATTCATAATGCTACAAAGTTAATAATACTTGATAAGCATTTCATGAGTATGATAAACTCATAATATTCATTTGATAAGAAGGATATTGAAATAAATAGTTAAAAACACATAAGTTCTATTCTAAAGTAATAGTACATAAGTGTGTATTACCTTTATTAGTGGTCATGTCCCAAATAAAACATAGTTTATCGGAAAAGTTGTAAATTGATTTATCGGAGATACGTCATGGAAATTCATCACTGGATTTGATAGATCTACTAATTTTCAATTGAATTCACTTTCAAGATATTCTTCAATTGCCTTCATATGATATTCCCTCTTTCTTTTTCTTTTAGTTCAACAACATGTGAGGTAGGGAGATTCGAACCTTTGATTTATTAATGCAATATATATGTCTTAACTAATCGAGTTATGCTTAGGTTGGCGATATGTTCTTATTCAATAACCCTATGTGTATTTAATGACATTGTATTGCAATTTACAAGTTTTAATTTGTAGTTGTCTTAACAAAGTTTATTTACTTATTTCAAAAATCAAAAGTAACTAAATATATATTTTTCCAGAAAAATAAAAAGTTTAAAGCCAAAAAGTATATTACTAGTAGCCTTTAAAAGTGAACTAAAAAAAAAAAAAAACAAAGCCTCTTGATGAAAAAAAAAATTATGTAGATATGAAAATTTTAAATTTTAACCTTCGACGTTAAGGAAGGAATACATGTCAATTGCTATGTTCACTGTGACATTAAAATTTTAATTTTTTTAATATTTTAAAATTTCCATTTTATTCTTTAACAAATATAAAATCATATCTTTATCTCCTAGTTTTTCCTCCCTATAACCTTACCTTGTCAATGCATAACTCAAAATTTTTTTAAAAAAATCAAGTTGATTAGTTCAATACAACCATTTTTTTTAAAAAAAATATGTTCGAAATTGTTTTAATATACACGTATATCTAACGATTTTTTTTTAAAACAACACTAACATAAATGAGTAATTTTAAATCATGAAACCATGACCTTTGACCTCTTGGTTGAGAGTACATGTCATTACCACTGAGTCAAGCTCACTTTGGGTCTTAACAAACTTTTTAAATCTTAATTTATTAAGAATTCTTTAACTAAATATTATAACGTTTCTTAAGAAAGGTTATTGTTTGTTTTCAATTTATTGCTTAAAGTAAATTTGGCGCTCAACGTTGTGAAATTTTCTCTTTTTAATATTGTGTCAATATTTTTCTATTTTGCCAATCCAGCATAGCTTAGTAGATATATAAGGCACCTATTATCCTTTTAAAGGTTGATAGTTCGATCTCTCACCCCACATTCATTATACTAAAAAACAATAAATATCTATTTTAAATCATTGGAAGCAAGCAGTGTAATTAACAATCAGCAAGCAACATAATTTATAATCAATTTAAAATAAAATATAAATTTCTTGTAAATTACTTGAGTGTCTACGTTAGAAGAAAAAGTTTCTAAAATTATTAGTTTACAATCAATTATATATAATATGTACTCTAAAAGAACCTTAGACAACTATAATTTGTATTATTTTTTATTTTCATTTGTAATTTACTTTTTTGTGTTTAATATTGAGTATGTGACAATTGATTTTCTATTTGATAAGACATTGAGATGAGCTAAATTATGATAGTACCAAGGTTTTTTTTTTTTTTTTAGTTCAACAATATTTGGGATTCGAACCTCTGACCTCTTGATCGATGGAACATGCTAATTACCTCTGAGCTAAGCTTACTTTAGCATGACAGTACTTAGGTTATTTTAACTTAGTTGGGAAGTCTTTAGTTGTAATACTCTCTTCTATCTGTAAGCACAAAGAGATCAGGAAGTGAAAAGGGCAATATAGAAAAGAGAAGTTCAAATGCACTTCTTAATTGAATTTCGAAGGTGAAATTCTCAAAAAGAGGTAATAATTTGTAAGACCCAATTTTGGTCATCTAGCATTTGGATATGCTTTTGATATATTGGTATTTTGTTTTTAAAATTGTTGAAGGAGAGGAATGTTGGGAATAAATAGAAATAAAAGGAAATTGAAAATGGAGTACAACTACAACAAGTTAAAAAATAAAAATAAAAAGAGAAAATAACAAATTAGTATTATTTTAGTATAGTTCAAAACGAAGTACTTTTTGAAAAAAAAAATAAAAAAATGAAGAAAAGGTAAAGAAGCTTCGGTGGCAAGCTTTTGGTAAAGATTAAAGAATAAAAAAATCAGAAAAATAAGAAAAATGAAGAGCTCATGAAAATAGAGAAAAATTAAGAAAAAGGAGGGGCTCACAAAAATAGAGAGAGAAAGGGAGAAAGAAAGAAATGGAGAGAAGAAAGAAAGAGAGAAGAGAAAGAGGGAGAAAGAAAAGAGGGATAATCGATGACAATTGTCGGAAAGTTGCGGTTGTTAAATCACCAATCAACCCAAAAGCTTAGGATGATGGGTTATGGTAAATTTAATTATATCAACACTCTTCCTGTTCATCGAATGTGGTATTAGAGTCCATAAAATCCAAACAGATATTCAGTCTAAAAAACATGGGATCCGACTCAAGAATGGTGAACTCAAAAGAGGCACCATCTTGAGGGGACTTGTTAAGGATCACATCGAAAAGATGAAAAAGCCTCAAATCTTTATAAGATCATACATGAGTTACTCCTCTCATTGCCAATTGTTGAAATGGAACTCCATGTTCATCTAATAGCGGCTACAATGCCGAAAATTACCGAGAATGTTGTTGGTTAAGGTTGAAAGTAGATTGGATTATTCCAAGGGTAAAGATTTCAAGCCGAGTAAGCTATTTTTCTCCGAAAGATAAAGGATTAAGAAAAACATGAGTTTTTGACACTTTTAAATGGGTTCCTTAACTCCTTTTACCAATAATTTAATAGAGTTTTTGATTTATTTATGTTTATGATTGTTGTTGGTGTTGTTCTCTCATAAGGATGACTCAGAAGGAAGGAAAAGAACCATGAAAAAGAGAAAGAAACTTGGAATTGAAGTCGGTAACACAAATCGGTTAGTTTAGGCCCCGTTTGATAACCATTTGATTTTTGGTTTTTGGTTTTTGAAAATTAAACTTGTTTTCTACCAATTTCTCTACAATGGTTTTCATCTCCTTTAAGGAAACATTTGAATTCTTAGCCAAATTCTAAAAACAAAAACAAGTTTTTGAAAACTACTTTTTTTAGTTTTCAAAACATGGTTTGGTTTTTGAAAACATAGGTAAACAGTAGATAACAAAACAAGTGTATCCATAAGTGAAAGTAGTATTTATATGCTTAATTTTCAAAAACCAAAAACCAAAAACCAAATGGTTATCAAATGGGGCCTTAATTTATTGTTATTTTAGACTTGTATCAACATTGTGGCAAATATGGGTATTATGGAAATTAAGAGATTTAGGTTTTTATATCCTCTTTAAATTATGTGAATGAAGATTTTACTATTTGTGTCTTCATGAGGTTGATGTGCGGAGAATTATGAAGAATAAAAGTGGTAGAATGGAAGATGAAAAGAGGGAAAAAGGATAATATTTGAGAAAAGAGAAAGGAAGAAGAAGATGAATAGTGAAAGGGAAAGGTGATGAATTTGATAGTATGGTGCATATTAGCTTGGACCTTGGAATTAATGAGTAGAGTGTTGTAGTTGGTAATTAAGAAATTACTCATTATCTCCAAATTGGTTCTAGGTCGAGTGGAGTTCGGAATGACTAATTGCGACTTGAAATTCTCACGTCGATAATTTTGAGTGGTTAATTTTACAAATATTTCAATTATTTCAGTATTTGATGAGATTTGTGAAATTTTGAAAATCAATTATGATTTCTACTCATACAAATGATTTGGATATTTGAGATTTCAAGGAATTTATGTTTATTTTTGTAAATTGGAGTTGTCAATTGACTTTTGATAATTCTCATTTATGAGGATTATTTGGCCTTTATACTTAGTTATTCTTGTTATTTTATGTGTGTTATTAGATAAAAATGCTAGCAAAATGTTGGTTTAAATTGAATTATTGTTGGAAGTCTTTTAAATTAAGTAAGTGGAGAAAAGAAAGCAAAAGAAAATGAAAACCACACTTACTTGGTTTTTTGTGCAGGAATTTGAAGAATGCAACAGAAGTGCAATTGCATTGAAATTGCATTTCTACAAAAATTTGGAAAATGCACCAAACACAAAATTAGTGTAATTTTGGGAATTTTATGTCATTCTTCTCCACGAATTCAGCATGGCAAGTTGACCCAAGCTGCATGTGAACAAATATGGAAACCCTAGCCCATAAAGCTTATAAAAGAAGGAAGAAAAGGAGGCAATGATATATGGGTTTTTCACGCAAGAAAGAGTCCATCTTCTACTGTTTTATTTTTATTTTGCTATTATTTTTTTTGTTTGTTCCAGATCCGTGAAGCTCCGAAGCTTAATTCTACCTCAACGAAAGTTAGAGGTGGTGAATACCCAATCGCTTTTGAAGAAAGAGTGGTTGTGTCGATTAAGCAAGGAGTGAAATGGGTCTCTTTATTGTTCTTCACGTTAGATTCTGTTTTGTTCATTTCATTTCATAGGAAATTTTAGCTGTTGTTATTTCTTTTCCATTGTAGTTCTCTTGCTATAATAGTTTAGTTTCCCAACCTTTGTTATAAGTTGTTGAATGTTAGTGTTCATTTTAATAGAAATTACCATTTATTTGAATCTTCATTGAACCTGAATTTCTTCTCTTTCACTTCTCATTTTTGTTATGGATTTTCAAACCTTTAATTTACTGTTTTTCATCCTTTTCATGATGAGCTAAGTTTTCTGTAACGACCCGATTTCCTACGACACTCTAGAGCGGAAGCATGACCTAGTTACCTTGCTCATGCCCGAAATTTCGGCAACATGACGGCGTAACTAGGAAAAACCAAAATTTTACAACACCCTGATAAGAATGGAAAACACTTCTATAACTCAGATAAAACGCTCAGCATCCAACAAACTACGACAAGTATGCTGAGCTTCACATCAAACACAGGATTTTAAGAAACCCTAACCAAATACACGATAACTAAAGAATATTTGGAATTTACAGACCAAACATACATCAAGGAACAAGGAAACAAAACTAAAAGTTTAAACAGGGAAAAGAGATTTTGGTGGAGTCTCCATAGTCTCGTCAAGTCGTCGCCTGCGTCATCCACCCCGAGAATGTGCACAATCTACAAAACAAACAAGGTAGCAAACATGAGTATAAACATACTCAGTAAGTAGCCCACTTAAGGGTCCAATGTATAAAGAAACCATATCAAGCTCTTACTTAAGCTCGTATTTAGATTCCAAATACTTCATTCAATTATTTTAAGAGTCCATTTAACCTTTCACAACATTCACTACTATTTGACCCTAATTTCGTGTCATACATGCGAGTCCTGGTACATAGAACCCAAACCTGTGAAGGTATATAACCCTCACACTCATCTCAATAGATAAATCACCCTAGGCTTGTACACAGGCGCTAGGGAACGCATTCCCTACGCTCAACATAATGGGGAATCATCTCTCAGCTAGCACACGACAATAGGAAACATATCCCTATGCTCAACACAGTGGGGAATCACCCCTAAGCTAGCTCACAGGCGCTAGGGAACGCATTCCCTACGCTCAACATAAATCTCTAGGGTCCTCGCCCCTATGCTAGCACTCACGGCAATAAGGATCGTAACCCTTATGCTCGTCACAACTCTCTGAGGATAACGCCCCTATGCTAGCCTTATCAACACAATTCTTGCCCGGGCACGTATATCTGCCTCTTAATCTCTACTCATCAACCATCCAACTACCACTAGCACACCCTACCTGAGTCCATCCTGGTATGGCATTGTCTCGAGCACTACCAACGAGCTAAGTAACTTAGGTTGACTAAGGCCGTGAAAGAAAGTAACTCTCACGCCTCCATACAATAGAACATCACCCCTCTATGCTAGCATACAGGCAATAAGGGACGCATCCCTTATGCTTAACATAATTGGGGAATCACCCCTAAGCTAGCATCACAGGCGCTAGGGAACGCATCCCTACGCTCAACACAGTGGGGAATCACACATAAGCTAGCACACAGGCGCTAAGGATCACAATCCTTACGCTCAACATAATTGGGGAATCACCCCTAAGCTAGCACCACAGTGAAGGAACACAATCCCTCACTCTCATCACATCTAGTCAACCTAGAGTTACAGACTCGCCCAGGAGAGACATAAGATCAGGTGGCTCTAATTTTATCAAGCTCCTTGCATTTTTGCACCACTTTTGGAATCTCGAGGGTAATCTACCATACCAAAACCATTTGTTATATCCGGACCACATTCACAACCTGGCCCATAGTTCACAAGCACATACCTGTGCTAGCGGCACATAGCCCTCCATCCCTTTTAATTCAGAATTCAGTTCCATAACCATTCTAGAAATCAGGACGACCAGTAACCCTCTACTCACATTCGGACCCATCCAAAACTTGTTAAATCAGCCCAAACATAAGGCCATTCTGAACACATAAAATACGGTCCCCGACCCTGAGTATGGCATACTTTAGGGTGCTCTACTACAGCCCCTAACTCAACCTGAACCCAAAAGCATTGAACCCAATCAACCAATCAATCTAAAATTCAAGTTTTCTGCACTCCACAGCTAACCAAATATCTCAGAAGTCCAATTCATCCTTCCACAACTTTTAACACTTTCCGACCCTATCTTCGAGCCATAACTGCGAGTACTGTAACCTAGAACCCAACTCGTGAAGGTCTATAACCCTCATACTCATTTCATTAGCCACACAGGCAACCAGGGAACACATCCCCTAAGCTAGCACACGGCAATAGAGAACACATCCCTATGCTCATCACATCACAGGCGTTCTAGGCTTACAAACTCGCACGAAACAACAGAATTAGGGTTGGAAGCATCAATCTAACGGGCTTTCATACTTTCACAGCACTTTTGGAACCTTTTGGGTCAAACCACCCTACCACATTCATTCATTCACTCGTAACTTTGAATCCCTTAACTAAAGTAGCAACTAGTTTTAGGCAATCTTAAGCCCAGCACCATAATTCTTATATTGATTTAACCAACTACGACATCGCGCACATACTCATAATTTAGGCAAGAATGACTATTCACAAATCACTCCATTCATGTCCAAGCTTGCCCAATTACAACCTCGAACAAATTCTTAAAGAGGTTCATATGCTAACATATTAAACTTGAAACTTTAAGCCACTAATTCCTTTATGACCACAACTTAGGCCGTTTTAGCTCAAGATTTCTTTTAAACATAACCACTAACCTTTTCATATCTCATAACCACCGCTTTCAAGCATGCTTTCAAAATTATCAAACTATCAAACATACATTTCAATCTCAAAGGAATTTAAATGGCTTAAATCCAAATGACTACTTACCTCGAATAGAATAATTAATATTATTCTAGCAGTGAGAATCTCTTTCAAACTCTGGTATTCCTGCTTAACCTTCAATAATCCAATAAAATAAGGATTATAAAACTTGGTCCAAGATTCTTGAAATTTCATAATTGAGCTCCATTTAGCCCTTTTTATTTCCTTAGACCGATTTTAATTTAGCACAATATCTCACCCAAATAAAAGTGACTGTGCCGAACCTTTAACCTTGCTGGAAATTTATATATTTGTCTCCAATTCCATAGTTTGATTCTCAAATCAATATCCTGAAATTAAGTCCATTGGTTAACGATCGATCCAATTAAAGTTCTTAATTAAATTCAATTGAGTAACGAAATTACCCAAATCGTAACACGATCGTAACCGGGACTGTTCAGGCTCGAAAATTTGAATCGGAGACGGCGGCGCGTGCGGCGGCGCGTGGGGGCGAGTGGGGGCGCGTGTCCGGTGCATGAGGACTCCAGTTAGAGCGTGGCTCACGGATCTGGACAGATCCGGTCTCGGCGGGTCGGATCTGAGCTCCGTGCAGCGTTTTTCGGTGAGGTCTGAGCTGCGCAGCTTCAGGTGAGGTTCACGAGCTGCAGAACCGTCGAGGAGGCGTTCGGCGAAGTGCTGAACGCGACTTGGGAGCTCGCGCGGCGGTGCAGAGGCAAATCCGGCAATCGGAATTGCGTGGGTCTTCGATTCGGAGCTCCGACGGTCGTTGCGAGGCTGGGCGGTGAGTGGTTCTGTTCGGTGAGGAAGAATAGAAAGTTCGGCGAGCTGAGGTTGGTCGGCGATTGAAATCCGGCAAGTCACTTGGTCGGAGACGCTTGCGGTGGCTGCCGGCAGAAAGAAGACAGAGAAGAAGCAAGCAGATGGAGGAGTTCGGCCGAGAGAGAGAGAGAGTTCGATGAGGGAGAGAGTCTCGTGAGGAAGAATAAGAGAAAAGAACAAAATAATAATAAAATAATAAAATAAAATAATAAAATAATAAAATAAAAAAAAAGAAAAAGAAAAAAAAGTGGATAAGGATGGGATTTTCTTTTTTCTAAAAAAAAAATTCCAATATTGCCCTTTTTTTTTCTTTCTAAAATTCAAATTAACCTTCAAATTTAACTTTCCAAATGAAAATCATTCCACTTAATTCCATAATTTGAAATTAATGCCCGTAAATAAGCCGGGCGTTACATTTTCCTTTAGGGGTTCAAGTTTGTGAATACCCTAGAGAATATATGTAAAGCTTAAAAATACAAACAATCTAGTTAATACTTAAAACTTTATTTGTTTTTGTTGAATTAATGTTGGGTAAACCTAGCCGACCAACTAGTATTGTTTGTCAAGCTTAAACTTAATACCGAAAGGGTTAAGGGAAGTGGATGTCACAAAAGCAATGGGAGAAAAGGCTTAGATCACATAAGTCCTGAACATCGACCCTAAACATAGGGCGAGACTCCAAAACCATTAGAATTATGCGCAAAATTATCTAAGTTAGATTAGCCATAGAAATATAGGTTTAATCACTTAGTCTCTTAAAGATTTTGAAGCAAAATTGAATTGGAGTCAAATTCGGTTTACTTAGTTTTCTTGAGTTAGCTACGATTGCAATTGCATTTTAGTTGCATTTCTCTCCAAAATGGCATGAACAACTTGAATTTCTCTTTTTCATATTTATTTCTTTAGCAACAACACCTCTCCACATTTTTATATCTTTGGTTATCGAACTTGCAATTTGAATTTTTTTCTTTTTTCTTTTGAATTTTGTTGTATCCGTTCCCTGTGGGATCGATACTCTGGAATACTTCCAACTTTATATTACTTGCATCGATAGTGTGCATTTGCACTGGATTGAAACTTTGTTTTTAAACTAAAAATCTTTTCTTAAAGCCCCCACGTTTTAGTTCGATCAACTTTATGATAGAGTTACATGAGGTTTCAAGAGATTTATGATTATGTATGATGTTTGATTCTATTGTTGGAGTTTGCAAAATGTTGAAATTTGAAAACTTTATGAATTAGCCTTTTTTACAAGGTTCTAGTTGTTGAAACATTTCAAATGTTGTGGGTTTTAGAAATGGCTAGATCTTCAAATCATTGACTTTGGTTGATATATGAGTTTATCGATCTATGAATGTGATAACGAGCTTGTCGAAGGCTCTATCAAATAAAATTTCTTACCGGACCTCTACAATTTGCAATAATAGCGGCCAGGGTCGATCTCAGAGATTGAATTTCTTAGATTTAATTAAATACTATAATTACTCACGCTGAATTTTATCTAGAGAACCCAAAATTAAGAGATAGATAAAAATAAACTAATATGTGTATTTACAGTGTTGGAGACATTTAGAGGGAACCTTTTTTTAAACATTGATTTTGTACCAAATAAATCCAAGTTAACTCAATTACGAGATTAATCAAATGTTCAACCCTTATAAGCCAAGAAATCACATATACACTCAATTGGCTTTCTCAAGCCCAACTAAAATTCATGGTTAAATATTAAATTAACTTTCTAGTCTAAATTTCATAAATAAACATGGCATTGCAAGATTTCTTTGACATCTTCTATTAGCGAACCATTCATTCCCATGCTCACGATTACTAATAGTTATGCATGCTAATCTAGATTCAAAATTTACTCTCCCAAGCTATAATTCAAATCATACATAATTAGCTCTTGGCCAAAGAATTAATCAAACAACGAGCATGCATAAATAAGAATTGAAATTTATAAATCTCGAAATAAAATTAACTATCTATCACAATCAAGTTTAAACACATGATTCTAATCCTTGAATCCACAATTTCAATACGAAACCCATACGAAAGTCTAAAATTCAAAACTACAAAGTAAATAGGAAGAAGAGAAAGAACTCTCTGACGTGTGCCAAACTCATTCCCGTCGTCAAACGCCGCGATCTCGAGCCTCGAATTGTTGGGATTTATGTCCTAAATCCTCGTAATTAATAATATATTTAATAATTAATAATAATTTTGATTATTTTATTTGTAATATAATATTATCCATTATATGAAAAATCCAAGGTTATTATTGTAATCTTGAACAGTATGTGGTTGACATACGAGAGGATCATGTTCAAAAAATAACCTAAAGGGTCATAGTATATGGATAAGGTTTGGTGCCTTATCTTGGTAACACTATTGATACGGCCCACTTTGTAATAGTTACAAATGATTTGATCCAAATCATTCATGTGGAGACATGTGAGTGGGGGTATCTTATACAATGAGTTTGTATAAGACTAGACCACGAAATATTTAATCTCTCCTTATAAATCTGTTAATTAAGAAGATTAATATTTTATCATGATGATCATATGCGACTTGATCTTAATCCTGAGTGAGTTATGAACTCATGCCTGTGAGGGCTTGCCCTTTGATATGCATGGGTGAGAGTGGCTTTTGTAGCCGATTCAATATGCCTACCATTTTGGAGACTTGACCAAATAGGGAGCTGGGAACATAATCTCACAAGATGGAATGCACTCCTTCCCATATAGGGTACGTAGATGAGTAGTTCCCTTAAGTGCTGATTTCGAGACTTGAACAATGGGGCCCCACCCTCTCACTGGCCCGAGAGGGACTTAGTTTATAATTAGATTATACACATATTGTTCATTAGAGGATCAATGATACTTAAGGTACAAGATGTAATTATAGGGGTAAAACGGACTTTTGACCCAGCTGTAATTACGAACAACTCGAATTGACTTGCATGTAATGATTATATCTATGGACACAACTTGTCCTACAGTGCATAAGAGTGCAACTCTAGGTCTATAGTGGAGTGACCTACAATTAATGAATAAAAATTAATTAATTAAAGAGTTTAATTAATTAATTTTGTATCATTTGAGCTTATAATCTGTAGGTCCATAAGGTCTCTTTGCTAGCTCATAGTAACATTAAAAAGATCAACTTAGTTGAAAGAAAAATTTGAAATGTTTAAATTAATATTTAATTTGAAGTGTTCAAATTAATATTTAATATATTAGATATATTAAATATAAAAGAGGAAAATATATTTATTGTATTTGATACATTAAATATTAAAATTTGAAATGTTCAAATTAATATTTAATTTGAAGTGTTCAAATTAATATTTAATATATCATATATATTAAATATAAAAGAGGAAAATATATTTATTATATTTGATACATTAAATATTAAAATAATTACTGTATATTAGATACATTAAATAAAAAATATTTATTAAATTTGAATTGGATTCAAATTAGGAAATAAATGTCGTATGAGAATTTTAAACGGTTTGAATAAGATTCAAATTGATTAGATAAATGTATTTTAATATATTAGATATTAAAATATATTATTTAATTATTTTGCCTAGACTACTATAAATAGGACCCTAGGGGTGAGCCATTGTGGATTTTTCATAGCACACATCTCCTCAATAGAGAGATTTAGAGAATTCTCTCTAGACCTCTTCCTCTCCAATCCCTTGTGAATTTTCTTCCAAGAGGCTCCCACAAGCCTTAGTTCTATGTTCGAGTCATAGCTAGGAAGACTTTGTGGAAGAGATAAAGATCCGCCAGAAGATTTTTCATATTTTCAAGGTATGTTATGTTTAACCATAATATTATTATTTAATTCTAAATAAACTCAAACTGATTCCTACGCTTCTGCTTGGGTTTAATTAGATTATTCCCTTCACGAATGTCTTCCTCAGCTCTCAAGAATGCTTCCTTGGTCCCAAATATGAGGTAGAATTCGACTTTAGACTGGTCCTTCTCTAAATGGGCTCCCCCAAACTCGCAACCATAATGTTATTTTTATAATCCTCAGGACAGCGTCTCGACGCCGTAACATAATTAGCATATTAAAGATGGGAAATCGGGGTAGCATTGAGATGTTGTACGCAGCGTGATAGGACCTATAAAGTCCTATTTAATTACACTTATTTCTTGTTAATCAGAAGGATTTTATGTGTTTTATTATTATTTTTTAGGGATTCGAACAATTCACGTGTTTTGAAGAGTTTGCACCATTTCAGAATTAATTCGGACCAAATTGGAGGTGATTCGAGCAACTGAATTTCTATACCAAATTTGACCGGTCATATCATGATATTTTGATATGAAAATATATTCAAATTTGGTATCAAATCGAAGCTTATTGAATTATCTTTCCAACGGTATAATACTCATTGAATTCCAATAAGTATTATGAAAGTTATGGCATTTTGAGTGATTACTGCTCCTGCTGGAAAACTGCTGTACCCGAGAATATTTTGTGCCAACTTCCGTTCCCATTATCTTGCTGCTCACGTTTTGGAATATATTCAAATTAGATATCATTTTAAAGATCTCGGAATGATCTTTCCAACCATATAAATATCACATTGATCCAAGATTTGGAGAATAAGTTATGGGCAAAATAATGAAGACTGCGCAATCCAGAAACTTTCCTTATTTGCAACATTCTATGTTTGTTTTAAGAATTTAAGGAAGGATTTTCGAGTTTTAGATGTATTTTCCAGCATTTTACAAGAGAGAACATTATTTACTTTATTTTAAATATTATTCCCTAATTGTTTTGGGAAAACATCTTTCTAGAATTTAGGGTTTCTTACTTGTGTAAATTGTCTACTTGAAGGCTATTTAAGCCTTCTTATGGACAGCAAGGGAGAGCTCTTTTTGGCCTCTTGGCCTAGACGTTTTTAGAGAGCTTTTAGACTCATTTTCTCTTTTCTCCTTAGACAATAATGGTATCAAATTTTATCACGATGCTCGGCTAAACTTCGCGTTCCCAATTCAGAGGTCGGTTGTAATCAATTGCAATATTGTGAGGTTTGAACCTTAACTTAGTTTTCTTTCAATTGCAAGTATTCTTTAATTCCCGTGTTAATTTTATAAGTATGTATTTTGATTAAATTGACGCCTTAATCACTCTACATATTTTATTGCTAATCATGATCATGATCCGTAATTGTCATGTTGAATGAACCGGTAGCATTAGGATTATCACATGTGTATGTTTTGTGGGTTTCCATATTGCATGGCTTGCATGTTTAATTCTAGGAATTAAAAAAGCATCTTAATTAGATTAAAGTTATTTCATCTAATTAGTTGTCTTGGTCCTTCCAAAGCACGTAATGCCTTTATCTAAATAATTTGGAGCGGTTTCGTCAAAATTGTTTAGGTAATTAGCGTTAACTTGACGTTCGTTAGAGTTAATGAATTTAGGGAATTTGCACTTTTTGGGGTTTCCTAATAAGTTGACCAAGTACTTGCATGGTTAAGTTTAAATATTTTGAATGCCTATGATCAATGTTTGCAATTGAGTAGAACCGTACCTTTGGATTGGATTTTGGTAAGATTTGATCTATCTCTATCTTTATTGTTTATGTTTTATTTTATTTATAAAAACACAAAACCCCCCCATTTTTAATTGCTTTCTCCTTTGCAAATTTAACTTGAGAAATTAATATTCGGTTCCCTGAGATCGACCCGGTCCACTCAATGCTACAAGTAGCTTAGGATCGGTTTATAAATTGTAATTTGACGAGCCCTCGACAAGCTCGCATCACAGCGTCTCAACGCTACGAACGGAAATCTTCTGGCGTGTGCGTTTATGGAGTCGAGATGCTACTTCTGCGGAAAATTGAATTTGGATAGCTGCACCTATAGCGTTGAGACGCTATGGACAGCGTCTCAACGCTATCCTCTTGGGTCATGAAGCTTTAACTTGTTCCCGTTTAAATTCCAAGCCTCCAAATCATGCCTTTAAGCTCCAAAAACATCAATATCTTACTCACAAGCTCTATTTCATCAAGTTTGCTCGAATCCTACAAAATAAATAAATAAATGCATGAAAGCTCGACATAAACATACAAAACTAACACAAATTTAAGCCTAGAAATAGCACAGTTTTGAGTGCTATCAGAACGCCAAATTGTGATTATAGTGATTTTAGTTATGGAAATTGATCATTAAGGTATGACTTTGAGTTATGAGACCTCAATTTAAAAATATTTATGGTTTTAGTGTAGTTTGAGAACTTACGATTATTATGTAGAAATTGTTTACAAAACACTCAATGTTGTACCCATGGTGATCATTTTCTGATACACTTACGCAAATGTGTTTCCGTAGTGTATATATGATTTATACGAGGGCCTTGGGACCCACTTCGCTCTGCTATTGATCATTCTTATTTATGAGGATTATTTGGCCTTTATACTTAGTTATTCTTGTTATTTTATGTGTGTTATTAGATAAAAAAGACTAGCAAAAAGTTGGTTTAAATTGAATTATTGTTGGAAGCATTTTAAATTAAGTAAGTGGATAAAAGAAAGCAAAAAAAAAATGAAAGTCACACTTACTTGATGTTTTTATGCAGGAATTTGAAGAATGCAACAGAAATGCAATTGCATTGCAATTGCATTTCTGGCGGATTTGAAAAACAATGCAACAGAATTTCAATTGCATTTTTGCAAGAATCTGGAAAACGCACTAAATACGGGATTAGCATAATTTTGGGGATTTTAGGCCATTCTTCTCCACGAATTCAATAAGGAAAGTTGACCCAAGCTGCACATGAACAAATATGGAAACCCTAGCCCATAAAGCTTATAAAAGAAGGAAAAGCAAAGACAATGAGATATGAGTTTTTCACGCAAGAAAGAGTCCATCTTCTACTGTTTTATTTTTATTATGCTTCTGTTTGTTTGTTCATTCCAGACGAGTGAAGCTTCGAAGCTTAATCCTACCTCAACAAAAGTTAGAGGTGGTGAAGACCCAATCGCCTTTGAAGAAAGAGTGGTTGTGTCAATTAAGTAAGGAGTGAAACGAGTTCTTTATTCGTTCTTCAAGTTAGATTCAATTTTTTTTCATTTCAATTCATAGGAACATAGTTTTCGTCATTTCTTTTTCTCCTTGTAATTTCCTTTTAAGTTTAGATAGTTGTTGGAGTTTTTGTTAGACATTGAATTTAGTAGTTTCTTAATAAAGTTAGTTGGTTATTTGATTTCTTTATGCTTGAATTCTTACTTATGTTATTTTATTTCATGAACTACCAACCATTCAACTTTCTATTTTTCCATCTTGCAATGAGAAGCTAAATTTCTTTTAGGGATTCAAGTTGGTGAATGTCCTAGAGGAAAGATGTAAAGCTTAAAAGCACAACCAATCTAGCTAGCACTTGAAACTTTGTTTGCTTTAGTTGAGTTTAATATTGAGTAAACCTAGTCAGCCAACTAATGTTGCTTGTCAAGCTTAAACTTAATACCAAAAGGGTTAAGGGAAGGTAGACAAAAGCAATGAAGGAAAAGGCTTAGAAATACGTTCTAAACATAGACCCTAGACATAGGGCGAGACTCCAAACCACTAGAATTGTGTGCAAAATTATCTAAGTTAGATTAGCAATAGAAATATAGGTTTAATCACTTAGCCTCCTAAAGATTTTGAAGCAAAATTGAATAGGAGTCGAATTTGGTTTACTTAGTTTTCTTGAGTTAGCTACGATTGCAATTGCATTTTAGTTACATTTCTTTCCAAAGAGGCATGAACAACTTGAATTTCTCTTTTTCATATTTATTATTATTTATTTATTTATTTATTTAGCAACAACACCTCTCTACATTTTTATAACCTTGGTTATCCAACTTACAATTTGAAAACAATATTTGCTATCTTTTGAATTTTGTTGTATTTGTTCCCTGTGGGATCAACACTCTAGAATACTTCCAATTTTATATTACTTGCATCGATAGTGTGCACTTGTATTAGACTGGAGCTTTGTTTTTAAACTAAAAATCTTTTCTTAAAGCCACCATGTTTTAGTTCGATCAGCTATGCACTTTGAGATTACTCGGTGCATAATATTACTAGATTCACTATGCTATATACCTTGAGATTACTCAGTATATAGTATGACTAGTTACTCTACTATGTACTTTGAGATTACTCAGTGCATAGTATGACTAGATTCACTCTGCTATATATCTTGAGACTACTCGATATATAGTATGGCTAGCTGCTCTGCTGTGTACTTCAGATCACTCAATGCACAGTATGACTAGATTTTCTCTATTGTGTATTTGGGGTCTTCCCTATGCATAACATGGCTAGTTCGCTCTACTGTGCGAATTGAGATTACTCTACGCTAGAATGACTAGTTTCGGGTACAAGTTTAGTGATCGATTTTTCTAGCAATGTGACCATGTTTTAAAGCTTATGTTTGAATTTTATGTTTTTAAAAAACTATGCTTCAAGGATCATACTTTAAAGATTTTGCAGTTTTCAAAATAATTGAGTTGTTAATTGCAATGGAATTTACAAGGTATTTCAAGGGTTTTACGTACAAGAGTTTTATAATGTCTTTTAAACTCTCACCACTCATTGGGCTTTTTAGCTCATTCATTTCCTAAATTATTCTATTGGGTAGCACTGGAATATCCAATGGGCATATCAAGGTTGAGATCTGCCACCATTGAGTCATATTACCTTTCATTTTGCATGTAAATTTAGTACTTTATTTGTCTTTAAAACTAGAGTGGCTAGTATTATTTTGACAACCTTGTACCATCTTTGAATTTTATGATGGTTTGTAAATTGAACAATTTATGTTTTTCCATTGTTGATTTTTGGCGATGTTGTGGTTGTTGATCTTGAGCTGATTATTGATTTGTGTGCGATAAGATACACTTGGTGGTAGTGTTGGAGTTTGAATAAATTATTGGTAGTGTATTATTTTTTTTCATATATATATTTTTTAATTTCAGGTGTGTTTTATTCATTTTTCAGGGGAAACTTTGCCGAAATTTTTATGAATTTTGTTTAATAAAGTTTTTGCTAGCCACCTAATGTTTTTCAAATAGCTAGGTTTAGTTTTTATAAGTTTGACAGGATTCCACAGTTTAGTTGGGATCTATTGTTGACACATCACATCTTAGGAAGGTTAGGGTCAAGGTGATCTGGGGCGGAGTGTGACATTAGTACACCTACCTATTCTTACCACTAATAACTTAAATAATGATTAAATTTTTTTATTATTTATATAACATAAGTTGTCGACCTCTCAAACAATATACTATCTGGGTCTGCCCTTTTATAACCATTGTTTCTTGTAATATTTGAACAAATAATTTAGAGTGAACAAAAAATAAATTTAATTTGAAAGTATATAAAATTTTAAATAATTATCTAAAAATTTAGAAAATATCAAAAAAATTCATGAAAAATTTAATAATATGTCTATTTTCGTCGTGATAACTAACTCACAACCATGTAATATTAATTTATCAAAGCATCATAGCCTACTTTTTCATATTAACCTGCTTTTTCATATTTAAAATTGTAATTTACCAAACATCAATTTATTTTTATGTTACAACTTATCTTTTTAACAACAATTATCTTTAATTTAACTATCACAATTACAAAATCAAAATAAGTCTACACAAATAAAATATAGAATAATCTTCGTAAAATAGTTTTGAATGGTTTTCAAATTCGTAAGTTTCATTAGAAATATCAAGTCCCAAACTTAGACTAGTCAAAAGCTTAATTAATAATCTATTATCAACTAATGATATAAATATATGGGAAAAAGAATTAATTTTTCACTCCTAAACTTGACAATATATCAATTTTTACCTTAAACTTTCAATTTTATCAAATTATAATCCAAATTTAGATAATTAAGTGTTGCAATCTTAACTGATCTAAACTTTAAAAAGTGTTACAATTTTAACACTCTGATAAGGTTTCATTTGAAAGATTGTTAAAATAAATATTCTCATATGCATTCACTGAATTCTAAAACATATGTACATGGTATAAAATTGATAAGATTTCAAAGAAAAATAACATTAGAGATAAATTTTTGTTAAAATTTGTGAATTTTGACAAGGTTATTCAATGGTTAATTTGTGCATTGATCAAACTAATTGTGTGAAAAACTTGATTATATTGAAATTAGTGAGTTCAATGGATATTTTTGAAAAAAATATAAATACAAAAAATTTATAAAAAATATTTAAATTAACAAATAAGCATTTCATTCTTTAAAAATAAGTTTAAATTTTTTATCATTAATATTAGGTTCATGTTAATGATATTTTGTTGATATGTTTATCATATTCTCTAGATTTTTCTATGATAAAATAGAAATGAGGTTTTTTGATAGATTGACCAAAATATTTGAAAATTCGACATGTTTTCTCAAAATAAGTTTTTCTAACCTTTCCTAACATTAACAAACATTTTTTTGTATTTTTTTTTTCTTGCTTTCTTGCTTTCCCACTCCCTCTTTTCCCTCTCGTTCTCGCTCCATCTTTTTGAGTTCGAAGCGATTCAAAGCGGCAGAGCACGAGAATTCCAAGCAAGAATCGTCGACGAATTGAGAAACCCATTCAAGGTCTGCCAGAGCATTGCCCTGAGAAGTGAGATTTTGATTTGGATTTCGATTCTGAAATCTTCGGAAAATTAGAACCAAACAATTTAATTTACCGGAATAGCAAGCTCAACGGCGAGAAGCAACTTCAAATCTTCCTCTCCGACGACGGACTTGACAAGCATTTATATGTGTAAAAGAAATTTGATGCTTAAAAATACAAGATCTCAATTCTGAAAGAGAAACAATCATAAAAATTTAAGTATTTCAACAAATACTGGTAGTTCTATTATATAAGTAAGACGCCCATTAAAGCACAATTGAAATCCAAAGCAAACGTCCAAATACTACACACAAATTAATTCAAATCAAACTTCTTAACATATTAAGAGTTACAGATGGGCAGAAGGAAAAAAAAATACGAAAGTGCCTCTGAATAGAGAAAATAGTGAGTTATTTCATCTTCATGTTGTCATGTTGGCAACTACTACCAATTTCTAGGACAACACATAAAATATAACAACATTTACATTCAACCTATGTAAAAGTTGGTTCAGTTATCCATTTTTACACCTAGTGTTTGATAAATTAATTGAATAGATAATAAACATTGTGGACGGAGTACTTTTAATTCTCATAAATTATACTGAGTTTAAAATTGACAACGAAACACTAACAATTTTCGAATGAGTCGATAATTGAAATTTGAAAAGCGTGGAACTTAGATGCTTAATCAATTCAAACAAGTTGAATAGTATAGTAAACGAGAAAGAAAACCGTTAAAGGCCCTATAAAAATACTGTGAGAAGTGGTAGTAAACCTCAACTCAGAGCTAGTAAAACCATGCTTTGTCCTCTATATCTTCATTTGTAGTACGTCATTATTTGCCCAAGATGTCGAAATTCACCTTGATCGATCATTTCCTACTACAGCATCTAGCGACAAAGATCATGCATGAACTGTATCGACAGATTGTTAACATCTCCATCAATCGAAGGCGCGGCCGCCAACGCCATCTCCATCGAAAGCGTAAGAAATTCACACTAGAATAATGTAGGCAACGAATGTAAGCAACATATGAGGTGAGCTTGGACCTCTTTTTGTAATACTTATTATCTTTCAATAACAATTTTGACAACACTTTCTATTATATAGGTGAACATTTTTCAAAGGTTTTTGATAACCTTTTAATAAAGGTTGCATATAGACATTTTTCAAATTTTTTGATAACCTTTGATAAAAGATAGACATTCTTCAAAGGTTTTTGATAGCCTTTGATAAAAGGTAAAAATGTTTGATTTTTTTTTTTTAATTTATAATCTTCGATAAAAGGTAGACATTTTTCAAAGCTTTTTGATAATCTTCGATAAAAAGTATGCATTTTTCAAAAGCTTTTGATGACTTTTGATAAAAGATAATACTTTTTTAAAGGTTTTTTATACTAATCTTCAATAAAAGGTGGTCAAAATAGTTTAATTTCATAGAGTGAATTAAGATATTTTTGGGGATTAAAGTGTTTTTTTTTTCTTGTTTATAATGTATATGGTGGTGAGTTGTTCTTGCCAATAATGTATGTGTTACTAGAATTTGCTCAGGGTCAAAAGCATGTCATTTAGCATGGGTATCAAATTTTTATTCTTGTTGTAGGTAAGGACATTTGTTATTGCTTTATGTGATATAGGATTCCCTCTTATCGTGTATATATATATATATATATATATATATATATATATATATTTTTTGTTAAGTTTTATTCCATTTTTTTAATGTAAAATATAAAATGAATAGACTTCACATGACTAAAAGCCTCTTAAAAGAAATTTAAAAGAATGGTATAAATTAAGATAAGTTTAGAGTTCTTATTGATAATTATCAATTTAATGTTTTAATGGACTCTCAACAAAATTTGATAGGAAAATTTAACGAATAGGATAAATTGAAAAATTTTAATGAAGTTTAAAATTCTAATTGATAATTATTGATTTAGTGTTTTAATAGACTCAATCAACAAAGTTCATAGTTTTGATTGATAAATTATTAATATAATTGTTTAATTTCTTCGGCTGGCAAACTTTAAAAAATATAACTCTATTAATTTGTCAATATAAACATAATTCAACTATTAAACTGAAGTAAATTATGTATTACATCGACTATGTTAATTTGGTGCTTAAAAAAAGAAAAAAAAACTCTACTAAAATGGAGAGTGGCCAAAGAGAGCATAGCTCATCTGCCATGTTAAATGTGTTAATGACTACAAAGTTTGTGGTTTGAATCCTTCAACCCCACTATTGTGCTTAAAAAAAAATTTAAAAAAAAACTGAAATGGAGAGCTAAAGGAAATTGGATGAAACCTTTGGAGCATAGAGATCTCGGCCCTTTTCACAAAGTTAGATTTTGTTCATTCTCATAAACACACAAACAAACTTTTTTCATGTTTACAAAGTTACAGACATTGCAGAAGACACCAACAGAACTCATTTTCGACAATTTATTAGATAAACACCATTCATATACGAACTGATCCAAACATGGGCAGAGGCAGAGAACGACGAAGGTCGATGTTGAACAATGTCTAGCCAGAGATGTCAATGGACTTAATTTCAGACTTCTTCTCTTCCATTTTGGGCACGGTCACTGTTAGCACTCCATTCTCCATGCTCGCCTTCACTTCTTCAACTTTGGCATTCTCCGGCAGCCTGAATCTCCTCATGAACTTTCCACTGCTTCGTTCGATTCTATGCCATTTGTCATTCTTCTCCTCCTGTTCTTTGCTTCTCTCTCCACTGATTTGCAAAACTCCGCCTTCTTCAACTTCAACTTTGACTTCCTCTTTCTTGATTCCGGGAAGGTCGGCCTTGAAGATGTGAGCTTGTGGGGTCTCTTTCCAATCGATGCGAGTGTTGGCAAAAGCAGAGGTCTCGTGAGCAGAGGAAGGGACGCTGGCCAATAAGCTCGAAAATGGGAACCCTTCAAATGGATCCCAAACGTCTAAGGAGAAGGGGTCGAAGATGTTGCTCCGGCGACCACCGAAAATGCTTGGAATCAGAGCCATGGTTGCTGAGTTTGAAATATAATTGCTGGAAAATGATGGATTGATAAAACTGGTGGAATTGGTAATTTTGTTTTGCTGCTTACGATGCTCTTCCACCGTTGCGTTTCAGACATTTAAATAGGAAACAACAGAACATACGAGTGCTTTCGTGGCTTTTCTAGTATTTTCCATAAGCTTCCACTGCCTTCTCGATGGTTTGAAATGACTCTGCGGAATAATGGAGGCCCAATAGATTGATCGAAGCAGAATGAAGATGGAAGTTGTAGCATTATATTGGGCCTATACTATGGGCCTTCATTGGTTCTAAAATTAAGTTTTTTATGAAATAAAATGGAAATTGGAGACGGTTGGAGAAAATTGTGGAATTTTCTATTGTTGCTGTTGCATCAATTTTCAAACAAAAGTCAAAAAAGGGAACGCCAGAAAAATCGCGAAATGTCTAAATTTTTCTCACCCATCCTACTTAAACCCTTCAGTGTGCCTCAATTGCACCATCGGCAACAAACAAACAAAGAAAATATCAACTCATTCGAGCATTAACATCTTTGCACTCTTCTTACAAGCTTTGTAGAATCAAGAAAACCATGTCATTGATTCCAAGCGTTTTCGGTGGTCGCCGGAGCAACATCTTCGACCCCATTTCTTTGGATGTTTGGGATCCATTTAATGGATTTCCATTCTCAAATTCATTGGCTAATGTTCCTTCCTCTGCTGGTGAGACCTCTACTTTTGCCAACACTCGCATCGACTGGAAGGAGACCCCACAAGCCCATATCTTCACAGCCGATCTCCCTGGGATCAAAAAGGAAGAAGTCAAAGTTGAGGTGGAAGAAGGCAGAGTTTTGCAAATCAGTGGAGAGAGAAGCAAAGAACAGGAAGAGAAGAACGACAAATGGCATAGAATCGAACGAAGCAGTGGAAAATTCATGAGGAAATTTAGGCTGCCGGAGAACGCCAAAGTTGATGAAGTGAAGGCTAGCATGGAGAATGGAGTGCTTACAGTGACAGTGCCAAAAATGGAAGAGAAGAAGCCTGATATCAAGTCCATTGAAATCTCCAGCTAAACCCCTTTTTTTTAAAAAAAAATTTGCTCTTGTTCTTTGTTGTGTGTCTGTCTGCTCTGCAATGTTTGTAAATCTCTAAGGTCTTACGTTGTTAAAAAATGTCTGGGAACTCGATTCGGGTTTCCCTTTCTTCTGTTAATATAATACTAGTAAATGAGTATCGTAATCTGCTTGCTCTTTTGTTATTTTACTACTTTGTTGAGGATATAAGAATGAATGAGAATTGCCACGCTTCTCCATATTTCAATGGCATTGTTTTGATTTGAGAAAAAATGATCTATAATTTTAAATATCGGATGTCTTTTCTAGTCCTTATGATTCTCCATTGTATTCATTGGAACGCTTCCAGAGGCCCAATGAATACAATGCTTGACTTTCTTCCCCTACCAAAACCAAGCAATGATTTTATTAGACTTTGAAAGGAGTCGTCTAGACAACTTGAAGCAACTCCTCCTTGTCGCCTGCAGGACTTTTCAGATTTTTCTAAGACCCAAATAAATGATTTATGAACTATAAATTCGTGTTTCCTTGAAAGCAATCATAGAAACAGGCTTAATAGGCAAATAGCGCAGTGAACTGTAGAAAACATGGAGCAAGAAGAAACAGAGCCTCACGTTCTGATCTTCCCCTTCCCAACCCAAGGCCATGTTAACTCCATGCTCAAACTCGCCGAGCTTCTTTCCCTCTTCGGCCTCCGAATCACCTTCCTCAACACCCACCGTATTCACCAAAAGCTCACTCTTCACACAGACATCGAATCTCATTTCTCTTGCTTTCCCAAATTCCAATTCCAAACCATCACCGACGGCCTTTCAGCCGAAAATCGCACCCTGGGCAAGTTCTCCGAGTTGATCGATGGTTTGAAATCCGTCACCAAGCCACTTCTCGCGCAGATGCTGGTCTCGGGTCAACTGGGTTCGAATCTTACCTGCGTAATTCTTGATGGGCTTTTCAATTTCATGGTCGATGTCGATGCTGAACCTAATATCCCTGTTTTTAGTTTCCGGACTATCAGTGCTTGTTCTTTCTGGGCTTACTCATTTGTTCCCAAACTCATCGAAGACGGTCAGCTTCCCATTAAAGGTAATCAATCGACAATCGATTTTCCAATTTCCACCAATCTGTTTGTTGTTGAACGAATTAATTGAATTCAGGGGAAGAAGACATGGATAGAATGATCGAAGCTGTGGCTGGAATGGAAAATGTTCTCCGATGCAGAGATCTCCCAAGCTTCTGCCGATTGGAAGACCCATCTGATCCAGCTCTTCAATACGGCGTGTCCCAAACCATACAAAGCTTTAAAGCCCACTCTCTGATATTCAACACATTTGAAGACTTGGAAGGACCCGTTCTGTCATGTCTTCGAAGCCGGTGCCCAAACATGTACGCAATCGGACCACTCCATGCCCATCTCAAATTCAGACTTTCTAATGAAAAATCTCCGCCGGAATCGGAGTCTTTGAACAGCCTATGGGAGGTGGACCGGAGCTGCCTGACGTGGCTCGGCGCTCAGCCTTCGAAATCAGTCATCTTCGTTAGCTTTGGGAGCGTTGCAGTCATGGGGGAAGGCCAATTCAGGGAGTTCTGGCACGGATTGGTGAATAGTGGGAGGAGGTTTCTGTGGGTTGTACGGCCCAATTTGGTCGCTGGAAAAGATGGGGAGAATGTGATTCCGGCGGAGTTGGAGGAAGGGACGAAGGAAAGGGGTTATATTGTGGGGTGGGCGCCGCAAGAGGAAGTGTTGACGCATGAAGCCATTGGAGGATTTTTGAGTCACTGTGGATGGAATTCGACATTGGAGAGCATAGTCGCCGGCGTGCCGATGATCTGTTGGCCTCAGTTTGCAGATCAGCAGACGAACAGCCGATATGTGAGCGAGGTTTGGAGGATTGGGATGGATATGAAGGATGTGTGTGATAGAGAGACTGTGGCGAAGATGGTGAATGATGTGATGGAATTTAGGAGAGAAGAATTGATGGGTTCGGTTATTGAGACTGCAAAATTGGCTATGACAAGTGTGGATGAAGGTGGATCGTCTTTCTGTGATTTGGAGCGGATGATCAAGGATATTCGATTGCTGAGTCGAAAGCAGAGAAAGGCCATTGACTGAGCATTTTCTATGTGTGTTCTTGTAGATGCTCTGTACCTTTAATAAATTTTGTATTAGGTGCCATGAGCTTCAGCTTTACCTTTGAAAACATCTTACAAATAGGTATAAATAGGTTGGATAAAGATGTTAGATTTTTAACACTAAATTTATGTTTGACTTGTTAGGTGGTTTTTCCTTTTAGTCTTCTAAGATTTAACATATGTCAGTTATTCTATTTGTGATGGTCAATTATTCTATCAATGATTTAGTTTATGCTCTGGACAACTGATTTACTCTAAAGCATCTCGGCGGATTTTTTAGAAAAATAGGATTGTTTTGAAAACTTATTTCATAAAATAAGTTGGGAGAGAAACTATTTACAAAAAACGGGCTGTTTTTTTATTTTTATTAGAATGTATCTTTTGAAGAGACGCATTACACACAAAATGCGTCAGTCAAATAGACGCAACACATGGGCTCCGTAAATATTACATGGAATGCGTTTTTAAGAGAAACACATTCCTTCCCTCTCCGTTTTCTTCCCTCTTTCTCCATTAAGTAATTTATATAATGATTTTTTATTTTTTTAAATTTTTTTACTCTAATGATTATCTAATGATTGTGTTAAATTATGGTTTGTAAATAATTTTTGTTATGCTCTAATGATTGTTTAAATTTTTTTTCTAAATATTTACAAACATTTCATTTTTATATGCTTCCTTTTTTTTTTTGTTTCTTTAATTTTTTAAATTATTATTTTTCAAAATATTTCTAAACACTCCCATTTTATAGGCTATAAATTAGATATAGTTATAAATTGCAATCGTGAAGGGATTTTTTTTAATCCAGAATGATTAAAAGACCTCCATTTTTTTTAATTTTTAAAAGACCTCTCTCATAAATCGTAACCATATTGACAAAATTATCACTATATTTCTCCCATTTTTTTATATTTATAAAAGTTAACCCAACGTAAAATAAGCATAAAATAAAATTAAAAAAAAAACATCTTGAAGAAGGACTTAGTGCAATTTGCTTTAACAAACTGATCTACAACTGTCAAGTATTTTTAACAAATTGCATTCCTTCCGATTTGCACCAAATAACAAATTGGTTTGTTAAATACTTTTTATTAAAATTATATATTTAAAAACCCTCTCTCACACACATTAATTAATTTCTCATTTTCTCACCCCACTTTATAAAAAAAATAGATGTGTCCAATTTATTTGATTGATTTGCATATTTTGAATCTAACATATGATTCTTCTCACAATTCAAAAAGTAAAGGGGTTTTAATTCTATTTTTTGCCACGTTTTATGTTTTATTTATGTTTAATTAGTTAGTTATAAATTACAAATTAAAAAGCATACCTCTTATGAGTGATAAAATATATGCGCAGACATATCACTGGAGATCTTCATCGGCGTCCTCCAGTAGATGTACAAAATTAATAAATTGGGTAGCCAACCAAGGAATGCTAAGGTGACCTCCTTTCAAAAGTGGAGTGTTTATAAATATTTAAAAAAAATAATAATTAAAAAATTAAAGAAACAAAAAAAGAAGAAGCCTATAAAAATGGAATGTTTGTATGTATTTAAAAAACAATAATTTAAACAATCATTAGAGCATAACAAAAATTATTTACAAACCATAATTTAAACAATCATTAAATAATCATTAGAGTAAAAAAAATTAAAAAAATAAAAAAAAATCATTATATACATGGCTTAACGGAGAAAGAAAGGAGAAAACGGAGATGGAAGAAATGCGCTTCTCTTAAAAACACATTCCATGTAACGTTTATGGGGCCCACAGTTACGTTTGTTTGACTGAAGCATTTTGTGTGGAATGCGTCTCTTCAAAAGACGCATTCCAATAGAGATAAAAAAAAAACAGTCTGTTTTCTGTAAATAGTTTTTCCCCAGCTCGTTTTCTGAAATAAATTTTCAAAATACCCCTATTTTTCCAAAAAGTCCGGATCTTGATTGATTGAGCTTCTTTTTGGGCATTCAAATTGACTATCTACCATATGGAATTCTTTTAAGTCAGGGCAAATATATCCTTGATCTTTTACATAAAGTTTGTATGGAAGATTCAAAGTCATGTCCAACACCGTCAATCACAAACCAACAACTTTCACTATCTCAGGAGATTCAATTGGCTGACCCTTCAGTACTATCGGTGTATTGTTACGTGATTTTATGGCTATACAAAGCTGCAAGCGTACGGTGTCAAGTTTTAATATAGAGGTTAGTGAGTGCATAGTATCGTTCTCAGGAATGGCTTTCTAGATCAGTTGGCTACTGTGAATACTAACTTCCAATTTTATTTAGAGAAGTAATTTTTGAGAGAATAGGTAGTTAATAAAACAAGTAAAAACAACGGGAGATTTCAAAAAGGGGAAAACCTAGGGAATTGACTTTACCAATTGAATCATCATTTTAGTTAATTAATCCAAGAGATGATCATGCACAACCATAAGCAATAAGTAAAAATATCAAAAGACTTTTCCAAGCCCAATTGACCTCATGCAATGCTATAAACCTAACATGTCCGTCTAGATTTTAGTAACATACATGGCATAAAGAACTTCTTTTTATGCTTCTAAGAGAACTCCTCATTCACATGCAAGAGTTTACAAATAGTCATGCTCAAAACTGTTCTAGTCTAAAAATTACTCTTTCAAGCAAGAAATTAGACCAATGAATCATGCAGTTCATAAATAATTTGACTCATATTTGATAGCTCCAGTTTTAATACTTACTGTTGTATGGTTACCATGGTTAGTTATTGAGTTAGCTGGTTATTAAGCTAACTAAGCTTCTGTTTGCATGAGTTGGGCTGGTAACCATATTTGGTTAGCTAATTTGTTAAACAATTGAAAAATGTGGGCCTGGGAAAACAAAGGTGGGTGATTTTGGGGAAACTCTCAGTTCATTACTCTATGTACTTCGAAGCAAATAATAAGATCTCTCTCTCTCTGATTCCACAGTGGATGTAGGCTAAGTCTGAACCACTATAATTCCTTGAGTCATTTCTTTCTCTTCTTGATCTTACTTTAATTTTGCAAATTGTTGATTGATTAGCTTCAATATCGTTTAACAATTGGTATCAGAGCCAATTGAAGAAGAATTCCTGTTTTTCGTGCTGATTTTCTTTGTTTTCTCATCCATACTCTGCTTCTCTGATTGCGATCTTCACACAATGTCTGCCAGATTTGAGATAGATAAATTTGACTGTAAAGGCGATTTCGGTCTTTGGAAGAAGAAGATGAAGGCACTACTCGTTCAACAGAAAGTTGCAAAAGCCCTAGACTATCCAAGTAAGTTGCCCGAATCTATGACTGATGCTGAAAATTTTGAGATGGCTGAAATTGCATATAGTACTATAATTTTGTATCTGGCTGATAATGTTCTGAGACGCGTGAGTAATATTGACAATGTTTCTAAACTTTGGAGCAAGTTAGATGAATTTTATATGTCAAAATCACTCACGAATAAGATCTATTTGAGGAGAAATTATTTGGTTTCAAAATGGATTCATCTAAAGGTCTTGAATAGAACATTGATGAATTCAACAAGATATGTATGGATCTGACTAATTATGGAGAAAAATTAGATGCAGAAAATCAGGTTGTAATTCTTCTTAACTCTCTTCTTGATAGATATAAAGAGGTTAAATCAGTGATTAAATATGGTAGAGACTCGTTGACAATTGTCATAGTATTGAACTCTTTGAGATCGAAGAAGCTTGAACTTAAAGTTGAAAAGAAAGACTCAGAGGCATTATTTGCTAAAAGTAAACAGTCTAAAGGCCAGCACAGTAAAGCTTTTAAACAAAGCTCTAAGTCAAATCAGAAAAACAATCAAAAAGAGAAGATCACTTGTAACTACTGCCACAAAGAAGGACATATGAAATTCAATTACCCTGTTTTAAGAAGGAAAGGTAAACTTCCTATTAAGAAAGAAAACAAGATCGCAACGAATGTACTTGAAGGCTATGAATCCGCTGAGGTCTTAATGGTATCTGAATCTTATGAAACGAATGCGTGGATTTTAGATTCAAGTTGTACCTTTCATATGTCTCCTTACAAACATTATTTCACTTATTTAAGTATTATGGTGGAAATGTTATTATGGGCAATAATCAGCAATGTGATATTAGAGGAATTTGATCCCTTAAGCTTGAAATGGAAGATAGCACAACTAAAATACTGTCATCAGTCAGATATGTACCAGGTTGGAAAAGGAATTTGATTTTCCTAGGTACTTTAGATAGAGCTGGTTTCAGTTACAAGTCTGCAAATGGGACATTGTTAGTATACAAGAGCTCTTCAATCAAGCTTAAAGGAAGTCTGAAAAATGGTTTGTATATTCTTCAAGGTACTGCTGCTATAGGAGAGTTAAATATAGCCTCCAATGCAGCCACCAAATGCACAAAATTGTGGCATGGTAGATTGGCCCATATTAGTAACAAAGGCCTTGATTGTTTATATAAACAAGGCTTAATTGGAAACAATAAACCCTCAAAGCTCTCATTTTGTGAACATTGCATTTTAGGAAAATCCACAAGGCTTAGTTTCCAGAAGGGAACAAACAGAACAAATGGGGTATTGGAGTATGTACACTCAGACCTTTAGGGCCCATTTAAGGTTAAAACGCATGGAGGAGCTAGATATTTTTTGACACTCATAGATGACTATTCCAGAAAATTGTGGGTATATTTGTTAAAAAAGAAAGGATGAAGTGTTTGAAAGATTTGTTGAATGGAATAAATTCATTGAGAATCAGTCTGGAAAGAAAATTAGAACATTGAGAACCGATAACAAGCTAGAATATTTGAATCAAAAGTTTGTTGATCTGTGCAAATAGAGTGGTATTAATAGGCACTTGACAGTTCCTGGAACACCACAACAAAATGGGCTTGCCGAGAGGTTCAATAGAACCATTCTTGATAAAGTCAGATGTATGTTATCTTATGCAAACCTTCCAAAAGTTTTTTAGGGAGAGGCAGTGAATACAGTAGTATATATAATCAATCGAAGTCCCTCCACTGCTTTGAATTTCAAGACTCCTTAAGAGCTTTGGATTGGAAAACCACCCAAGTTGGATCATTTGAGAACCTTTGGATGTGCTGCTTATGCACACATCAAACAAGGTAAATTGGAACCAAGGGCAAAGAAATGTATTTTCTTAGGATATTGATCGGTGGTCACGCAAGATCACGCGATCGAAGTAATATAAATTGGTATATGAGTACCAAGTATCGAATCCCACAGGGAACGGAGTAACAAAGGTTTTGTTTTGCAAAAGTGTAAGGAAAATTGCAAGTTTGAAAAGTAAAAATGCAAAAATAAAGTTGGGATAGGTTGTTGGTGAAAAACAGAAATTGCTAAATCCAATTGTTAAATCAGAAATGGCAATGTTGGAAATAACAGAAATTGCAGAATTGAATTGCAGATTCTAATTTGGCAATGAGCGAAATGACTAAGAATTGCAAAATTAAATTGCTGAATCTAAATTGGCAATATGAAATAGCAAATTGGATGAACTTAGATAATGAAATGATAAAGGATGGGGCTCAAGAATGTCATTGCCCTAAGTCGTAATTGCAACCAAAATTGCAATTCCAACCTACTCCACACTCAATTGTAAACCAAAATTGCATCTCCTATTTACCTCGAAATTGGGTTTTTTAGGAGGCTAAGTGAGAGACCTATATGTCTATAGTCCCTCTATCTTAGATAATTTTTAGCTCACAATTTTATGGGTCTTGGAGTCTTTAATCCCTATGTCTAGGGTAAGGAATGGTATTACTTGTGTGAAATCCTCTTATCACTAACCCTATCGGTATTAGATCTAAGCTTGAGTTGAAACCCTAGTTGATCAATCTAGGATCTCAACGGAAATTTAATCAACACAAGCAAACAATTGAGATGTAGGCTTGGTTTTTATTGGAATTTTGGCTACAATTACTTCTTAGGGAATTCACATCCTTGAACCCCCTAAGAAGTTTTAGCTCATATTAAAAATAGAAATATAACAATTAACTAAAGAAAAACTCATATTAGAAATTTGAGCAATTTACTAATGATGGGCAAATTGAATTAATGGGAAAATTTATCTCGGCCACTTGCTCCTTAAACAATCAAAACCATAAAGTGTAGTAAAATTCTGGGCAGTGGCCAAAAATTCAAGGGAAAATGCTCAATTAAAATTGAAACAAGGAATAAAGGGTATTAATGGGTTTTCTTCCTTCTCCCTTCAATTCCCACAAAAACAATAGTATGCAAAAAGGAAAATCAACTTCTGTAAAACTGAAAATAAAAAAAAACAGAGTAAAACAATTGTCCCTCCTTTTAATCCAATCCAATAATCAACCACAACTCCCTTCAATCCAATCGATCCAATCTCCTCCACTTTTAAAGAATGATTGATCTTAACGATTCAAGAACTTCTTGAATCGGATTGGAAACCCCAAGGAAAGTGCAGAAATTAATTTAGCACATGGATTGAAGAAAGAATTCTAAAAAAAAAGTTTCTAATGAACTCCGAATTCCCTACAAAGTGATGCATACTTGAATCCAGTTGAGAACAAGGGATAATTCCCATAACCATTCATCATATAAGAAAGAGAGTTTGATCCACTATGAATAAATCCTTGATGAAGAAGAACAAAAAAAAACTGAAGAAAAACAGATGATGTTTCTTGAGAAAAAATACCCACTAATATAAATTGAAAGTTAACTCAAACTTTAACCAAAATACATCAATTTAAGAATAGAAATAAGTTAAACAATGCTCCTGTGATACAAACTGAAAGAAACCGAGTTGGGATTTGAATAAAATGACCAAAACAGCAGCAAAATATGAAAAACAGAGGCTTGACGAACTCAGAAAACCCACGAAATAATTCTTGAAATCGACCAAGAAAATCCGAGCTGCAGCTTCCCGCTTCTTTCATCTTCTTTTGTAGATCTTCTTAGGGTCCAAATCTGCCAAGAATCACGCTCCAATCCCTTGATTTGTGCAAAAATTGCTCTTCCCATTTATGGGTTTCGTCATTCACGCGGGTGTAATTTTTCCATATATGTTCTGCCCAGGATTGCCAAAACGGATTTAGCAATCTGATTTGGCAATTTCCACAATTACTGCTCCAGAAACAATTGCAAAATTAGATTTGGCAATCTGATTTAGCAATTTCCATAATTTCTGCAAAAAGAATCAATTTATTTAGAATTCTATTCCAAATGCTATCACATTAAATTCTTCCTTAAATTCAAGCAATCTTCCACTATTTTCAATTAATCTTAGGACAAACAAAAATATTTTAAGCAATTGGGACTTAAATAAGCCTTAATTCTAAGGCTTATCAGATATCCTCATGGAGTAAAAGGCTACAAACTTTGGTCTCTTGAACAAGGAGAAAACAAATGTTTCATTAGTAGAGATGTCACATTCAATGAGGATTTGATGCCTTGGAAAGATGCACAATCAGATGAAACTGTAACAAAATTAGAATCTAATGTTTTTGAAATTGAATTACAAACATCAAATTCTGATATATTGGAAAATCAGTCCAGAGAATCATCATTTGAACCAATGCCTTCTTTGTCTGACCCTCAAACAACTGACCAATTAGAAAAAGAGAATGTGGCTCCAGAGGGTGATACATTGCCTGCTGTTTTATCAGAACAACCTCAGCTTCAACCATACCAGCTTGCTAGAGATAGAGAGAGAAAAACAATAAGACCGCCAGCAAGATATGAGGAAACTGATTTTGTTGGCTTTGCATTGAACTGCTATGATGAAAACACACTCATGTAGCCCAATTCCTATAAGGCAGCAGTCAATTCAAGTGATTCTAAGCACTAGATTGATGCAATGGAGAGTGAAATATAGTCTCTTCATAAAAACTATACTTTGAAGCTTGTGAATAGACCAGAAAATCAGAAGCTTGTGGATTGTAAATGGTTATTCAAAATTAAACCGGGTATTAAAGGTTTTGATCAACCTCGATATAAGGCAAGGTTGGTAGCTAAAGGTTTCACACAAGAAGAGGGCATTGATTATAATGAAGTCTTTTCACCAGTGGTTAGACACTCGTCCATTCGTGTGTTTTTGTCTATGGTTGTTCAGTTTGATTTAGAGCTTGAACAAATGGATGACACCACGGCTTTCTTGTATGGAACATTAGATGAGAACATTTACATGAGGCAACCACTAGGATATGAAGAAGAGGGCAAAGAAAACATGGTCTGTCACTTGCAAAAATCCATTTATGGACTCAAATAGTCATCTAGACAATGGAATAAATGTTTTGACACCTTTATCACTTCCAAGGGTTTTATTAGAAACTCTTTTGACACTTGTGTTTATAAGAAACTTGTTGATGCTAACACCTCTATTTTGTTACTTTTGTATGTCGATGATATGCTGATAGCTTCCAACAGCATTAAAGAAATCAAGAGGTTAAAGCATCAATTGAGCAATGAATTTGAGATGAAGGATTTGGGTGCTGCAAAGAAGAGTCTAGGAATGGAATTAAGAAGAGATAAGACTCAACATACATTGTCTATATCTCAAACTGATTACTTTAACAGGGTGGTAAAACGTTAAAGTAATAACATGAAAGGTATTCATTACTCTAATCTTGTAGGGAGTTTAAAGTAATAACATAAAGTAACAACATACATGAAAGCCAACAAACCTGTTAAAACACCCCTTGCACAACACTTCAAACTGTCTGCACAACAGTCTCCTTCCACCCAAGAAGAAGCTGATAACATGAAAGGTATTCATCTTGTAGGGAGTTTGATGTATGGTATGGTTTCTTGCATACCAGATTTAGGATACTCTATGAGCATGATTAGTAGATTCATGAGTAATCCTGGTAAACCACATTGGGAGGCTTCGAAATGGGTTTTAAGGTATGTAAAAGGGACTATTACTAAAGGTTTAGTTTATACTAAATGTGCAGATATTAATAATTGTCTTCATGGTTATGTGGACTCTGACTATGCGGCTGATTTGGACAAGAGAGGTTCTTTGACTGGATATGTTTTTTCTTTATTTGGAAATGTAATTAGCTGGAAGTTTTCTTTGCAGAGCGTTGTTGCTCTTTCCTCAACTGAAGCCGAATATGTTGCACTTGCTGATTCTATTAAAGAATCCATGTAGTTAAAAGGGTTGATTTCAGAAATGTGTTGGACTCCTTACTCTGTGAAGATATATTGTGATAGCCAGAGTGCCCTTGCTTTGACAAAGAATCCAACATATCATGATCGTACAAAGCACATAGATGTAAGATTTCACTATGTTCGTGAAGTGGTCCAAGAAGGAAAGCTTTGCTTGTCCAAAATCAGCACCACGCAGAATCCTGCTGATATAATGACAAAGGTCTTAACAGGTGACAAGTTTGATTATCTCTGTGACTTGTTGAGATTGGGAGTTGGCTGATTGTTGTTTTAGTTTGAGTAGTGGATAAATCAGAGTTGGAGATTTTTTATCAGTTGCTACATATGTTTCATCAAGAGGGTGATTTGTTGATAAATAATTTGACTCACATTTGATAGCTCCAGTTTTAATACTTACTGTTGTATGGTTACCATGGTTAGTTGTTGAGTTAGCTGGTTATTAAGCTAACTAAGCTTCTGTTTGCATGAGTTAGGCTAGTAACCATATTTGGTTAGCTAATTTGTTAAACAGTTGAAATATGTGGGCCTGGGAAAACAAAGGTGAGTGATTTTGGGGAAACTCTCAGTTCATTACTCTCTGTACTTTGAAGCAAATAATAAGATCTCTCTCTCTTATACCACAGTGGATGTAGGCTAAGTCCGAACCACTATAATTCCTTGAGTCATTTCTTTCTCTTCTTGATCTTACTTTAATTTTGCAAATTGTTGATTGATTGGCTTCAATATCGTTTAACACATGCAAACTTTGGCCAAAAGTTAACAAGCATTAAGAACATTTAAACATTAATAGTTATAAAACATAAAAAAGATATAGACTAAGAACTAAAATAACGAGTTCAACGGCTACGTCAATCGATCCCCTAGATACAAATCTAGCCATTCATAATCATTGAAAATAAATCTAGACTAACATAGAAATCCATAACGACAACTACAAATTAAAGGGAAAAGAAGAACTCTTGTGATGTGTTGAGCCTCGTTCCCGATGTAATCTTCGAGATCTCAAGCTTCAAACCTTCGCTCCGGCTCCTAAGAATATCATTTGGTCTCCAAAATATGTAGAAATCAATTTACGGTTCTATTCTCTCTAAGACGGCTCTCCCTTTCCGCAACTCATAAAGAGGTATTTATAGAAATCGTGACACCATTGATATAATGTTAGAAATAAATTGATTTATACCATCCTTCCATTTGAATTTGGAAAAAATATTCATTTTTTCATTGAACTCATGAAAAAAGATGAAAGATAGCAAATTGTTAAAGTATATATAATTGTTTCATTCTTTTTTTAATCAAAACTATATAGCAAAATCGATAGCTTTGATCTTGCCATATCCGATCGATGTTGGAGTGAGAACAAGAATTCATAATTAGGAAGGAGACTGCTTGAATTTCAACCAATACAAAACTCCAAAAATATTTTGAAATGAAAAGCGGATAGCTAGGCAATGGTATGAAACCGTTCGAGCAGAGAATCTTAGCCCTTCATTTCAGAAGTTAAAGAAAAACAAAATTCACAACATAGATTATATATATTCATTTTCATAACAATATCATACATAACCAAACTTTTTTCATGTTCCAAAGTAACAGACAATATTGCAAAAGACACCAACAATTATGTAACTTTTGTCATTTTCGACAACTTATTTAACACTATTATATGGATATGAACTGATCTAAACATGGGCAGAGGTAGAACGCAGAAAGACGAACAATGTCTAACCAGAGATGTTAATGGACTTGATTTTAGGCTTCTTCTCTTCCATTTTGGGCACTGTCACAGTCAGCACTCCATTCTCCATGCTGGCCTTCACTTCATTAACTTTGGCATCCTCCGGCAGCCTGAATCTCCTCATGAACGTTCCACTGCTTCGCTCAATTCTATGCCATTTATCGTTCTTCTCCTCCTGCTCTTTGCTTCTCTGTCCACTGATTTGCAAAACTCTGCCTTCTTCAACTTCAACTTTCACTTCTTCTTTCTTGATCCCAGGAAGATCAGCCTTGAAGATGTGGGCTTTTGGGGTCTCTTTCCAGTCGATGCGAGTGTTGGCAAAAGCAGAAGTCTCACTAGCAAAGGAAGGGACGTTGGCCAATGAGCTTGAAAATGGATCCCAAATGTCCAATGAAAAGGGGTCGGAGATATTGCTCCGGCGCCCACCGAAAATGCTTGGAATTAGCGACATGGTTTTCTTGGTCGTTGAAATTCGCTCGTAAAATAGAGTTTTTGTTGATACTCGTAGCAAGGAATGTTTTTCTTGTTGTTGCTGATGCCATTGTTGAAGCACTCTGAAGCACTTAAGTATGATGAAAGAGACAAATGCGCGAGACCTTTCGAGTCTGTTCTGGTTTTTTCCTTCCCTTTTGACTTTTCTCTTTTGAAATTTGGAGGTGGAGAAATGGTATCATATTCGCCTTTGTTTTTTCCATAACTTTCTCCAACCTTCTACACTGATTGGACATTTTATTCTGCTTTTTAAATTTAGTTGAAAATAGAGGATATTTAGGGAATTTTCCATCTCCACCCTCATTAGTCGCAATGATCATCAATATTACTCTTCTACCTTCTATCTTCTTTTAAAGATATCCTACAACATCAAATAATAAAATAAGAGAAAAAAAATCAATTTATACCCTTCAAATTGGTTAGTTTAATCAATTTATTAAATCCTAAATTAATAATTAAATCAATTAAAATCCTAAACTTTAATAAGTAAATTAATTTAGACTTTGATTATTCATAACTATTTCATTTGATTCTATTTGAAATTAACTCAAAATTATTCTCTTCTCGCACAATCCTACTAAAGTAGAAAGAAAAATGATCAACAATTTTTTTTAAATAAGTAGAGAAAAATACTGAAGAAGAAAAAATAAAAACTCGCTCATATTAATGAAATTTGTTATTATCCAATATTTGATTCTAGCATTTCTCTCTAATATTACGTTAATCCTTGCATTTAAATAAGTCGTATACACATGTGAAAATTGTGCATTAACAGTTTTAAAATGGAATCCTAATATGAAGAGTTTAAATTGATTCACTTATGAAAACTTAAGGCTTATATTGATACAATTATTAGCTTAGCCTTTAAGGTATTTCTTTGTTTTGTTGTGTTGGTTTTATTTTGTGGGCCTTAGTTGTTTTTGGTTTGTTTATTTGATGCCTTGTCTTCAAGTTGTGAGGTCCTCTTTTGTGTTTTAATATAGGTTAAAATACTCTTTTGGTCCCTGTACTTTGAAGGTTGTTTGATTTTAGTTCCTATACTTTGAAATGTTTAAATTTGGTCCCTGTACTTTTAACAAATCTCAAAAATCGTCCCCACCGTTAGTTTGGGGTTAGATTGACGTTAAAATTTAATTAAAAAAATATTTTCTCCTTCCTCCTGCTTTCTCTCTCCCCGAGTCGCCGCCCTTCGCCGGCAGCAAGCCTTTATTCGTTTCTCTCTTTCCCCACTTCCCCCTTATTGCAGCCTCCTCCTTCCCCCTTTCCAGTTCCTCCTTCCCCCTATCGGCCTGTTTTTTTTTTTTCGATTTCTTCTACTTGTTCCTGTAAAAGTATATTCTGCATGTTACAAAATGATAGCAACACTCGCGGGTGAACGAAAATCGAAAATCTATCGCATTATAAATTGAAACTGAGCTCACTTCTCCAACCCCTTTTTTCCAGGTTCTGAAGCTGAGATTTATCCCATTTTCACTTCAACTCACAAACAAAAAGGTTTGTTCTAAACTTACTCAAAACTACCCCCCCCCCCCCAAAAAAAAAAAAAAAAAAAAAAAACCTTTCCATTTTCATCTCTGTCCTGAAAAAAAAAAAAAAAAGACCCAATTTTTCTTTTTTTTTTTTTTTGGCCTAATTTTGGAGTGGGAAAAGCCAAAAAGGAAATGGAATTATAACGTATAGAATTTTCTAACCTACACCACGCGGTTTTATTTAATATTTTGCAGACTTGTCAAACGAGGCCTTCAGTTAACTTAAAATACAGAGCCCCTAATCATCTTCTTACAATTTTTGTTTTTTTTTCTTCTTCATTGGCTCATTTCTTTTTGCTGCTCTTTTTTTTTCAGAAAAGAAAAAAAAAATCGACAGAATGATCGAAAATAACTTTGTTGACGAGATAGATTGCGGCAGTTTCTTCGACCACATCGACGACGTCCTCGATTTTCCAATGGAGGATGTCGACGCTGGCTTGCCGTCGGCGAAGGGCGGAGACTCAGGGAGAGAGAAAGCAGGAGGAAAGAGAAAATATTTTTTTTATTAAATTTTAACATCAATCTAACCCCAAACTAACGGTGGGGACAATTTTTGAGATTTGTTAAAAGTACAGTGACCAAATTTAAACGTTTCAAAGTACAGGGACTAAAATCAAACAACCTTCAAAGTATAGGGACCAAAAGAGTATTTTAACAGTTTTAAAATGGAATCCTAATATGAAGAGTTTAAATTGATTCACTTATGAAAACTTAAGGCTTGTATTGATACAATTATTAGCTTAGCCTTTAAGGTATTTCTTTGTTTTGTTGTGTTGGTTTTATTTTGTGGGCCTTAGTTGTTTTTGGTTTGTTTATTTGATGCCTTGTCTTCAAGTTGTGAGGTCCTCTTTTGTGTTTTAATATATTGCCTTTGCAAAAAAAAATAAAAAATAAAAACTTATTAAATAATGAGCACAACTACCAACATGAGCATAGTTCAACAATAATTTGACATGTAGTTCTTCTCTTAAGGTTGGAGGTTCAAATTTTCATACCTCATGTTTGTTATAGTAAAAAAAAATTAATAATAATGAGCACAACTCAACCATAAAAAATTTAGACTTACCTCATAGCAATGCCAAAAATTAAGTAGAGAAATTTCAACAAAACATAACAAAAAGATGTGGAGGAAAAATGTGGTTTACACTCATACGATTCATATGACAAAAAAAAAAACAAAAAAACAAAAAGGCCCCATTTGATAACATTTCGTTTTTTGTTTTCTATTTTTGAAAATTAAGTTTGTTCAATCACAGTTTATTTACACTATGATTTTCACCTCTCTTAAATAAAAATATATTTGAACTCTTAGCCAAATTCCCAAAAACAAGTTTTTTTAAAAATATTTTTTTAGATTCAAAACTTTATTTAAATTTTGAAAACATTTTTAGAAAGTAGATAACAAAACAAAGAAACTCATAGGTGGAAGTAGTACTATTTATAAGCTTAATTTTCAAGATTCAAAAATCAAATGGTTATCAAACGAAGCATAACATAGTTTGAAGGAAAAAAATTACAACAGCCAAGACCTTTTGAAATCATGAAAATATAATTCATTTCAAAAACCCAACTGAAGAGCCAATATATCAACTTGATCATAGCTCAACAAGTAAAACATCTATTCTTTTTTTTTATCATAGCTCAACAAGTAAAACATCTATTCTTTTTTTTGAAGTTGGAGGTTAAAATCTCTACCTCATATTCGTTGTACTAAAGAGGTCAACATAAACATAACTCAACAGTTAAAATATTACTTTTCTCTCTTAAGGTTAGTGGTTTGGATCTCTATTTTCTCACATTAGTTGAACAAAAAAAAATCAACTAAATGGTAAATTTAAAAGAAAACATCCCTAAAGTGTGTGTTGGATTGCCTTTTAGCACTCGCAGAAGACTAAAAATGTTCTTTTAAGAATAATTTGGTTAAATTTCTAAATAAAGTCAATGTTTAAAATTTTTCAATAATCAAAATAGTTTGAGAAATTGTAATAACAAATTAAAAAACATTTCAAGTGTTTTTAGATTAGACATTTAATTATTTTTCTACCAAAAGTAATTACAAATAAATGCTTAACTTAAAATATGACACTCAAAAGGACTTGAAGGGCCCGGTGAATACAATCATATGCCCTACATGAGTTTGAGTTTATTCTAGCATTTCGGACAACCACCTGTAGCATCATAAGGAGAACCCTTATCAAAGTAAAAAAAAAAATGGTATAGTGCATAGGAGCGTAAACTCAAAAGTAGTTGCCTAGGACTCCTTTGAAATTATGAAAATATAATACAATTGAAGAACCAACTAAAAAATTGACTCAAAAGAAAACATTCTTGAAAATAAAATTTATTGAAAACACATTTTTAAAAAAGATAATACTTACCTCTTCACTTGTCAATAGGTGACTACTATTATGTTTTTTACAATTAAGAGAGAGAAATACAGAAAGAAAGAGAAAAGAGTTTTTTTTTTAATTTCAAAAAAAATAAATATCTGTCAAATTTTTAATAATTGATAGTAAGAAGATACTTATAGACCTGTGGGTAGATAAATATATTCCTTAAAAAAAGGCTAAATTATAAAAAATATCATTGAACTTTGTACTTTGTTTCAAAAATATTCATTCCTTTCAAAAGTTGCAATATCATTTTTGACCTTTTATAAACATTTCAAACTACCTTTGAAAATTTGTTAGATTTTTGGATGAAAAAATCAATGTGGTGGTGACTAGGACATTGCCTTGAATTAAATTTGAAAAAACGGCATTTAGACACATCAACTTTTCGTCTAACATTCTAACTGTTTTTCTACTCTAAGGGTATTTTTGAAACGTTTATAAAAAGTCAAAGATAATATTGTAACTTTTGAAAGAATAAAAAGTATTTTTGAAATAAATGACATAGTTTAGAGGTAGTTTTTATAATTTAACCCAAAAAAAATCCTAAAAAAGGGGCAGATATGTAAATTTGTCAAATTTTTATGGAAAATTATGGCAAAGAGCACGTTTTCAACCATATATTTCATAAATGTCTCATTTTAAAAAAATTATCGGCTCTAGCATGACTCATATTTATGAGATCAATTTATTCCATTTGTACCCTTACAATTTTTTCATATATTATAATATTGTTATAATTATCATTTATTGTTTCCATAATTAAATCATTCAATTTAGGTAATTAATGTTACCATTACTTACATGAATATATTTTTTTTGTAATAGTAAATATTTTTTCTTCCATATTTTACTATTAAAATTAGGTTAGAATTTCTTGTTACCATTAATAACCATGCTCCATTATTCTAATTGATGGTCTTCTCCACCGGCATTCTTCTCCGATTGTGGGTTTAATTGTCGTGTACAGATTTTTGTTCTCCAAAATAAGTAAGCTAGTCTTCTTCCTCTTATTCCTTCTTCTTTGTTTTTCATTTGGTTTTTTTATTTAAATCTTATATTTTAGACTAAATAAAGCAGTATGGATAGTTCCTTTACATAGAAGTATATTATATATACGTATGTATATAATTCTATTATATTTTATGTAGGCAATAAGTATAGTTATATTTACAGACATATATTATATAAACATAGGTAAATAATCGTCATATATTTTGTATTGGTAATAATCGTATTAATTTTGAGATAACCTTACAATATATAGCTATAATGTCATAACATGATCTATCCATTTTATACATAATGTATGTAATATATAATGTTCAATGGGTTCCTAAATATATACTGTGTTGTATATTGTACCCATACATAAATATGTTGAGGTATATAATATATACATCAGCATGTAATCATTTTATATGTTTGGGATGACGTGATACTCCTATTATATTCTCAGATATATATTATATATACCTCTACTATATTCTCAGATATATAATATATATACCTCCTACGTATGAAGAATGAAACCGTTGATAATGGAAAAGGTTGTCTAGTTTTTAAAATCCCTAGATTTTAGGAGGAAAATCGTAAAAATCTTTGATCTATTTTATTTCTTATACAAAATTAATGGTGTTTGGAGGGAATGATATAGGTTTCAACGTTTATGGAAAGTATCCATATGTTTTATTTTTATTTTATATAGAGAGAGAGCAATAAATAGATGGGTAAATGAGTAATGTTGTTCTAGATTTGGCTTCTATTTGGCTTGAAAAGTGATAAAGCTAATATTAATAACAAAACGTGTCATTTGTGTAAAATTTGATTCCAAATATGTCATTCATGTAGTTAACCCAATTTTTATTCGGTTTGGATGGGAGAAAGCCCATATGAAAGGCCCAAGAAAAAGGCCTTTGTGGAGAAAGGTGGTAGAACCTTGTGGAATTCTTCAGCCCCGTCTTCTTCGGCAAGAAAGGAAAATACCAGAAATGTCATGAACACACTCGCATGTTCTTTTGCGTCCTATTTAAATGCTTCAACTCACTCGAACGGTATCATAAGCAGGAATCAAAACTCCATTTCAAGCAATTCGACCGATCGATCGATCAATCAATCAATCGAGTTCCCATCTCTGTTCTGTTTCAGTTAAGAAGCTCCAACAAATTAACTAAACCATGTCGCTGATTCCAAGCATTTTCGGTGGCCGACGGAGCAACATCTTCGACCCCATCTCCTTAGACATTTGGGATCCATTTGAAGGCTTCCCATTTTCAAGCTCATTGGCCAACGACCCTTCCTCTGCTCGCGAGACCTCTGCTTTTGCCAACACTCGCATCGATTGGAAGGAGACCCCGGAAGCCCACATCTTCAAGGCCGATCTCCCAGGGATCAAAAAGGAAGAAGTGAAAGTTGAAGTTGAAGAAGGAAAAGTTCTGCAGATCAGTGGAGAGAGAAGCAAAGAGCAGGAAGAGAAGAATGACAAATGGCACAGAATTGAACGAAGCAGTGGAAAGTTCATGAGGAGATTCAGGCTGCCGGAGAATGCCAAAGTGGAAGAAGTGAAGGCCAGCATGGAGAATGGAGTGCTGACGGTGACAGTGCCCAAAATGGAAGAGAAGAAGCCTGAAATCAAGTCCATTGACATCTCTGGTTAAACTTTAATTTGTGTGTGCTTCTGCGATTTGGGTAGTTTTTGTGTCAAGTAATCCGTTGATGCGTGTGTAAGTTTTTAATGTTGAAAGAGTTTGGTTGTGGACTTTGTGTGTGATGTGAGTTTTTCTTGCTATAGCATGTATTGAGTAATGAAGTTTTTCTTTTATTATATTTGATTTTCTGTTTAATCTTTTAAGTTAGATCTAAAAATTACAGTTACTTTTTTTTTTTTTTTTCCTTTTTAGTTTTGTGTTTCTCCTTGGTTATTAATTAGATTCACTCTATTCGTGAACTTTCAACTTTTGTCCTATTTCAATTCGAAGTTGTTTATTCATCTATGGGATGTTTTATGTTTATTATCTCATTTTGTTCATTTTATTATTGCTTTTGCAATATTTTTTATCTTCCACTTTAATTTTCAACAGTATATTAGGAAATTTGGAACATCACGAAAATATTAAGTCTAAAATAACTCTCTCTAACTTTCTTCATTTTTTTCTCAAAATTTTTCCTTTTATCTCCTGCTCAACTATCTAATATTTTTTTCCCCTTTCTCTAATTTCTCTTTATATAATTTGCCCTTCTTTCAAGTTTCAACTGTTCTCTCATTTTTCTTTTCATTTTTTTTAACATCTCTCATTTTCCTTTAGGTTTAGACTTTTCTCTTTTCACCAATTTTCTCAATCTATATAATATTTTTTTCCGTCTTTCTGACTTCTTTTATTCAATTTTTTTCTGGTTTCCAGCAGCTCTCTGTTTTTCACTTTCCTTTTCTTATAACTTCTTTTTCTCTAATATCCTCCCTCTTTCTATTTAACTCTCTTTTCCTCATAGTGCCAATAGGTAGAGAAATTATTCGATAGGGCTACTTCAATAAAGTTATCGTTGAATGAATGAGGGAGAAATTATAAAAATATTTCGTTTTTGTACATAATGGTTATTAGGTGGAGAAAATATATTTTTGAATCTACATCCAACGATTATTAAGAGGTAACTACATTGTGGCATTTTCACTAATATTTTATAATAATGTTTATCTACTTACTGGTTAATAGGGAGTTCTTTCTAATCATCGTTCAAAATTTGACAACTAAGAAAAGAAGAATGCAATATTTTTTTAAAAAAAAAAAAAAACACATTTCATTAAATTTCTGACTGATGAGTAAGTATTATTCTTTCTATAGTAATTTTTCTTTTTTTCAACCTCTCTCTTATTTTTTTCTCACCTTCTTTCTCTTTTTAAATTTTTTCTTTCACTCTGGTTTTTTTTCTCTAAAAATTTTCCCTTTTTCCTTTAAATTTCTCTCCAAGAATTTTTCCTCTAAAATTTATCTACCTGTATTACTATATTTCTTGATCTCTATAATATCTTTTTCTAAAAGTTCTCTTTTAAAAAAATTCCTTCCAACTTCTCTCTCTAGTCTCTACTATTTATTTATTAACCTTTTTAAAATTGTATTTTACTCTTCTCTAAAAACTTTCTCCGTTTTAAAATAAAGGAAAAGCGTAGGAGTAGAAAGGGAGAATTGTCACGTCAGTTTTTTTTTTAAATAATAATAAAACAACTTATTAGTTCATTAAAAAAAGAGCAATGCTTAGGTACTGCTGGGCAACACCCAGCTCCTGCAACCAGCTACGTGGGCCATTCTTATGGTGTCACGTGGCCGGCAATCGAGTTTTTTTTTTTCCACCTCTATTTCTATAAGTTTTTTTCCTTTTCTTTTTCATTTTTTAGAAATTTTATTTTCATTCTATCACATTTTTTTTTCTTTTTGCAAACTCTTTCACAATATCAATTTATTTTTAAAATTAAATATTTTTTATTTTTATTCTCTTTTTTCATCTATAGAGTATCATTTATTTTTAATTAATCAATTGAAAATTGAGAGTTTACCATAATAATGTGAAAAATATGCTTCATAACCTAAAGTTAACGACAGTCTCATAATCAATTTTATTTTATAATTTTTATTTATCTTCTTATATTTTGTCCATTCTTCTTAATCAAATGAATTAGAAAAGATGGATGATGATAACAATCAATGAAAATCACAATTGAGATTCAATTTCAGAAAAATCACCAACACCACAAGGATTATTTTAGGTTATGATACGTGTTCTCTCATTACTATTTTTAACTCTAAAATTTCAATTGATTAGTAGGAAATAAATGATATTGTGGAGATGAGAAAAGAAAATAAGAAGATAAATACAAAATTATAAAACAAAAAAAAAATTAAATTGATTATAAAATTACCGTTAGCTTTAGGTTACGAAGCATATTTCTCACATTATTATTGTAAACTCTCAAATTTCAATTGATTAATTTTTAATTTTTAATAGATGAAAAAAGAGAATAAAAATAAAAAATATTTAATTTTAAAAATAAATTGATATTGTGAAAGAGTTTGTAAAAAGAAAAAAAAATGTTATCAAATGAAAATAAAATTTCTAAAAAAAATGAAAAAGAAAAGAAGAAGAAAAGAAGAAGAAAAAATTGCCAGCCACGTGGCACCATAAGAATGGGCCACGTAGTTGGCTGCAGGAGCTGGGTGCTGCCCAGGCAGCACCTAAGCATTGCTCTTAAAAAAAATCTATATAAACAAATCTAGTCAGCGAGTTAAATGGCTAGATCATTTTTTTTATTCAATTAATGGTCTAGGATTAGTTAGAGCTATTTTCCAAATTTAAAAAACTAAGATCTCAAACTATTTGTTTTTTTTTTTTTTTTAATTAAGCCTATAAATACTACTTTACAGTTTCTTTGTTTTCTTATCTACTTTTTAAATATGTTTTCAAAATTCAAGCCAAAAATTTAAAAACTAAAAAAAATAGTTTTTGAAAAACTTGTTTTTATTTTTGGATTTTGAATAATCTTGTTTTTATTTTTGGAATTTGGCTAATAATTCTAACCTTTATTTAAGAAAAGTGAAAACCATAGTGAAGAAATAGTAAGGAAACATGCACAATTTTCAAAAACAGAACACTAAAAACGAAATTGTTATCAAACGAGGTCTAAAAGTGTCATTTTTAAAACCTCGAGACTAAATAGTCACCACATACAAACCTCAATAACCAAAAATATATTTTGTCCAAACTTAAAATGCTGCTACATATATATTATCTAGGACAAAATATTTTTTTGGTCCATGAACTTTGGAATGGGTGTCTATTTCGTCTCAATTTTAAAATTGACATTAGTCTCCAATTTTGAGAAATAATTTTATAAATTGTTGATTGTATCTAATTTAGCAAAATCTATTAATTTAATAATATTGTTTTTTTTATAATATATATTAATTTAATAATTTATTTTTTGAAAATTTAATAATATTTTACTAAATTAGCAAGTACATCGAAACATAAACATTTAGTTTCATTTTAAATGTTTTTTTTTGGGAGTAATCTCTCTCATTTCAAACAAGATAAAAAATTTAAAATCAGTTATCGATTTTCAAATCACAAGATTTCATATATATATATATATATATATATATATATATAAATCTTCCTCTTTCAAAAAGAATCTAAATATCATTTCTTGAGCTTAACTGTAAATAGTTGTGTTGGGAGAAAAATAAATATAATAATAATAAAATTATTACAATATTAATTCTCTCCTTCACAGGTTAAGTCAAACAAATTAGAATCACAATAAAATTATAATTATAAAGAGATAAGGAAAAAGAGAACGACACCGAAATTTATACTGTTTCATCCCAAACTTGGGACTACGTCCCGTCTTCAGTAATTGTAGGTTCTACTGAATTCCAAATATCACAACTCAATAGCTTGGAATTAACAAGAAGAACAAAAGAGGCCACTGTCAAAACCTTTTTTTTTCCTTCTCACATAGTAGCACAAAGGAAACATATATATATGAATTAGATGCTGCAAATAAAACCTAAAGCCCATGATGGGCCTAATGGGCCGAATGCTTTACAACAAGACAAAGTGGCCGCGTGCATCTTTGACTTCCGGATGAGAGTATTCAACAAGTTATTTTGGCTCCACCAAAATTACTTAATAGTTGTTCCAACACCTAGGCATTGTCACATGTACGTGTGATAGCTAGACACTCTTTTGCTTGCTCGTATGTTGAAACGCCAAAGGTAGACATATCTTTTCTTTTTCTTTTTTCATATGATATGATTTGCTTTAAAACATCTCTTCAATTTTCAAAGTATTAGGTAAATATTGTTGAAAACATAGTTCAATTGTTTAAGACTTATATATCTTCGATTAAAATGCCAAAGATATGAATCACAACTCTAAAAAAAAAAAAAACATTAATGCACTAAAAATAAAAATTAATCAATTTTTGTTTTGTTTTGTTTTTCTAGTATAATCTACTTTTGTACAACTATTATATTACTTTAATTTTTTTTTTTTTAATTCTCTTCGTTATTTTGATAAATTATGTTCGTTGGTTTTCAAGAGAAAGTAACAAAATAGCTCAATTCACAACCCATTTCAGGAGCCAAAAGGAAAAACAGAAACATCAGACATTGATCTTATTGATTGCCTTGATTGTATTTAACAGAACATAGTGGTGGTTTCGTGGCTTTTCTGGTATTTTCCCTTTTGCTTTTTGATTTCCATAAGCTTCTACTACATTCTCGATGGATTTCGCCCGATTCTGCAGAATAATTGAGGCCCAATAGATTGTTCGAAGATGAATGAAGATGGAGTTTGCAATATTTTATTGGGCCTCTAAAGTGGGCTCTCTGCTTTTCAAACTCATTGGCCAATATCCCATGTTCTGCTTTTGCCAACACTCGCATCGATTGGAAAGAGACCCGCAAGCCCATATCTTCACGGCCGATCTCCCTGGGATCAAAAAAGAAGTCGTCAAAGTTGAAGTCGAAGAAGGCAAAGTTCTGCAGACCAGTGGAGAGAGAGGCAAAGAACAAGAGGAGAAAGAACGACAAGTGGCATAGAATCGAACGAAGCAGTGGAAAGTTCATGAGAAGATACAGGCTGCCGGAGAATGCCAAAGTTTGAAGAGGTGAAAACCAGTATGGAGAATGGTGTTCTCACTGTTACAGTACCTAAAGTAGAAGAGAAGAAGCCTGAAATCAAGTCCATTAAAATGTCCGCTAAATGTTTACTTGTTGGTCTTTGTTTGTGTCTGTGTGCTGCAATTTCTGAATCTCAAGTCAAGGTTTTTAAATTGTTTGCTGTGTATGTCAATTACAGTTAATGTAATATAAGCTAATAGAAAAATAAACAAATTATTATCTAACCCTGGTTCTTCCTTTATTCTTCTAATTCCAGTGAGAAATATCATCGAATGACAGAGAATTGGCAACATTTTTTTTTGAGAAAAGATTGGCAACATTTCAAGCTTAAAAATGGTTTTTTTTGTACGGATGACCCAAATTTTTGGGCTCAAATGATATATGACCTATTTTCTTAAAGTAAGGTTATATACCTTTTGCTTACATCATAACAAGAGCGAGAGGACAAGAAATTTTGACGAGAGCAAGAGGGATGAAACACTTCAAGATTCTGTTCGTGCAACACTCACCCATTTGCTAGTTGAATCCTCACCATTTGCATTTGCTTGCTGGAGGAAAAAAAATGAAGTGGAGATGGTGAGGTGGGTCGGTGCCGGCATGGAGAAGAAGAAGGTTGAAGATTATAGAGATTTGAACCTCTAATCTCTCATCGAATTATTGTAAAAATGGCCAAACCATGGATATAACTTCATAGGTTAGTTAAGTGAATAAAATTGACTAAAATACCTTCCATACCAAATCACATAAACCAACATCTAAAATTACAAGGTAATAAAAGCAAATCCAAAAACACAAAATCAAAACAACTAAATCTCACTCCTAAATTTATCAAGTAATTGAAAATAAATAAAACAACACAAAATCAAAACAACTAAATCACGAAAAATCAAATTTAAGTATTTTCATTTTTCAAAAGAAAAAAATGCAAAATAAAGAGATTTTAATAATTGAAACTCAAAATTTTAGAGTTTTATGCATGCAAAATATCTTGTAGTCAAAAGTATTTAAAATTTTCGTTAGAAAAATTGCCCCTTCCATCTCCTTTCCTTTCTTTCTTCAGCCTTCCTTCATAGCTTTTTAAAACACCTACAACAATTGCATCATACACATTAACTATTCATTCGAAAACTAAGAGTATTCACTCTCCTAAACACGAGAAATTATTCGGTGAGACTGTTCTAATGTGGCTAATAGTTTTTCACCGTTGGATGTGGAGAGAGAAGTACCTCGAATTTATATTAAGTCGTTATTAGGGAGCATGGAAATTATTGAATCCACATCCAACAGTCATTATGATATAAATTCGTCCCTAAACACACCTTGAATAATTTGTCCCTAAACACACCTTTGTAACCTTGAAAACCTATTGCATTCAAATGAGCAAGGATTAAAATATATGTCAATATGTCCATCAATATATATCCGTGAATCAAGAGGATCGACATTGATATTAAAGATTAACAAATATCTCCGATATCTCCTATGAATATCCATCAAACATAAAAGGGAAAAAATTATTTTTGACCTTGAACTTGACAAGTTGTATCAATTTTAACCCTAAACTTTTAATTTCATCAATTTAAATATCAAATTTAGCAGTTTGTATCAATTTTAACCCTAAACTTTCAATTTCATCCATTTAAACCCCAAACTTGAATTCGTGCATCAATTTACACCTTCGGTTAAGTTTTCATTTCAACCCCAGTTAGAAAGATTTTCCACACATGTCCAAAACTATGTGTTGCTCTATAATAGGTACATATTTGTTTTTTTTAAATAAAATTGCTGAAGAAATTTGGAGTAGACTTGCCTTAATATTTTTCAATTTCAAAGCATATGACTTTTCTTCATTTCTTATCTTCTCTGATTCTGCTACCTTTTTCATTTCATTAATTGAGGGTTCAATTTTAAGGTATGATTATACTCGATCCATCGGCTTTTAGTAGAAACAAAACTTATTTGCACCATATTTTTCTTCAATGGAGTACTCCATTCTTGAATCAGTCACCAATATTGAGTTTTTTTGTTTAATTTTTCATCGGCCTCGAGCTTGATTTGTCCTCCATCTGTCGCAACAAATGCAGTACTTTTGGAATCACCCTCGTCGAAATCTTTGTCCCCTTCCTCTCTAGAATCAATATCACTTTAATCCTTCGTAAGACTGTCGACAGGGTCGATAAAGTTAGCTACGACCAGTTCATTTTGTTCATGGGCGCCACTGTGTCCACCACCACCTTTCTTATCTCTCCCGCATTTTAGTCGAGCTCAAATTCTTCACCACAGAAGTCGATGAAACCGCCATGGTCGACGTTGCCTTCAATGATGTCACTACTTGAATCTTCTTCACACTCATCATTGTCGATGGTATCAAAATTTTAATTTAAATGTTTGAAGATTTCATTATAACAACTCCAACAGATCAAGTTCATGAAAAGTTTCTATATTTTTTTTTAAATACAAAAAGATAGTTTGAAAAACAAAAATGAAACATATGTCCAAGTGTCTGGTCCACTATGACAAAATTGGACATTCTTAGCAAAAAGACTATAGAATTATAGTAAGGTCATACTCAATAGTAGAGGCTGTCTCCCTACAATGTTGTCCATATGCCCTTCCACTGTCCATCACCAACCCACCCATTATACCCATCCTCAACCACTTCTACAGTATGGTGTCTATCCCGCTGTTTTCTATTGCCTTACCACTCCCTAAAGAATGAAGGAGAGAAAAAGTCATAAAATCTTTAGTCTAAGTAGATTAGATTATGATAATTTTGATCTCCTAATATATTAGGGTTTGAGGTGGAAAAAAGTAACTTTGTATCAATTTTCATTCTAAACTTTCAATCTCATCAAACTGAATCCCAAACTTTTTCTTTTAATACAACAAATGTTGGTGTAGGAATATATTGGAACCTCAAAATTCAAGGAAAAAATGTCTTAATCATTAAGCTATGTTTATGTTGGTGATTGAATCTTAGACTCTAACGAGTGTTGCAATTTTTCTCTTCTACTCAACTTCTACTACATTCACTTACTAATTTTAACAAAAAAAAAAAGTATAAATATCTCTTAAGCTCAACAAAAAAAAAATATATTGCACAAAATTAAGCGTGATCACCTCACAAGATCGACGATTGTATAAATTTCTCAAAACTCTCAAATTTCCATAAAATCAAGCTCCAGTTATGTTGTTGTATTTATTTGAGGTCCCAATAATTTTTGCACCAAATATATGAAATTTTTTTAAACGATTTTTCACATGAAAGCCTACCCTATATAAGTGAATATTACAACACTTATCCAAATCTAATATCCTATAAAATTAAATTAACAGTTTGTTGTAAAAATTAGTACAATTTACCTAATTGTAGGGTAAAAGTTACTTTTTGCTAAATTTAATCTCCCTCGTGCTCCCAACACACCCACTTATGCTCCCTATTCGTTTTCTCTGAATCTCTGTTATTCACATCCATACCAAAAGAAAAAAAAAATGTAACTCGTTCTTCTCAAAATTGTTAATTACTAGATCTTGAAGAGCGGTGTATTAACATTGTAATAGGCTTGAAAAATCGCCTCTACAAATCCCATTTCATGCAATGATGAATTCTTAAGAAGAGTGCATGGCTTCATCATTAATGTTCGTGTACAAGTAACAATCTTGGTGAACTTAAGCATTAGTTATTTAGTTGTATATGTTAGTCTAAAATTAACCTAAGTTATTTTCTTATGTGGATGTGATTACTTCTTTTTTTTTTTTTTTAGAAGTTTTGATTAATATACTTTTGTACATGGGAGCTTTGTCAATCGGATGACAACACCATAAGTTTTGAATAAATTATTTCATTAACTAGTTATTAATTTTTTCTCTCTTTTTGAGTTCGACAAATATAGGGTGGGGATCAAAATTTAACCTTAGAAAAGGTAACATATGTGTCTCTTCCATTAAGTTAAATACTTAAATTGGCACCCTAATTTCCATTTGGATTTGCACCTATTCTACTTTGTGCATGTTGAACTTGTAACTATAAATAATTAGTATGTGTTTTAGATTGCTATCTCTTAAGGATTGTCATGAAAAATTAAGGTAGAGTTTCTAATCCAATAATGCATGATAAAGTGCCTATGAATTACTTAGGGTTTATTTTGAATGATTTTTCAAATGTTTAAAAAGGTTTTTTAATTATTAAAAAAAGATTAAGTATTTGAAAAAGTCATTCCAAACAACCCTTAATACTTTCAAGTTAGAAGTGTGCTTTTTTTTTTTCTCAAGGAGTATTGTCGGGAGAGATTGAGTGAGGGATGATTTTGTAGGGGTGAAAAATGTTTTTAGTCCATTAAAACTATTTTCAAAACTTTTAGAATTTTGTTAAGTTTAAAATTCCCAAAAATGTTAGTTAGAAAATAAAAACTAATTTTGAAAAATCTAAAAATAAGTATTTAAAAGTGCTTTTAGGGAAAGCACTTGATTAGTAGTTCTTCCAAGAATGCTTATAGGATAATTGTTTTCACTTAATACACTGATATTTTCAAAAGTTTATTCCAAAGTTTCCTTAAGGCGATGAAGTATTTAATTAATTTAATAATACTTGATAAGACACTACCAATTGCTCATGTGAATAAAGCCACTCTTCCAAGTAGTAAGTACTTTCAACTTTGATGAGAAGTACGCTTTTATATTATAGCCAAATTAAACATGAGCATAAGAATCTCAAATATACCCTAATTATAAGTTCTAATCAACCTCAATATAAATTCGAACACATAAGATAATATTTAAAAGCTTTTAATATATTAAGCATAATTTCGTAGGTCTAATCAAGTGTCAATCCACACAAAAGTCTAGAATTATGTCTCCAAATTGTAATAAACGAATATATGCATACTACAACAAATATGAAAGATACAATGTACAACAGAAAAAGAAAAAGAAAACGATTCACATGGTTTTTTGGATCACGATGTGATAATGAAAATTCAATTACAAAAAGTACTCAGTACTTCAAGAGCTTGATATCAATAATACATATTAAATTCGATTTACTTAATTTTTTTTTCCTAGTGAATCAATTTTATCCTTTAATTTCAATTTTATTAATTTAAACTTTGAACTAGAACTAGAACAAGTATTATTGCAGTTATTATCTCTTCAAAATTAAATTTGAAATTTTTTAGTAAACCAACTAATAGATCATACACAAATTTTTACTAACAAGATATCAAAATCATGACAAAGAAATATGCAAATCCAATTACGAAAATACTCGAATCTAACTAAAAAAAAAAAAAATCAAACATAGCAACACACAATGTCCAAATTTATTTAATTAATTAAAAGTTGGATCATAATTGAAATAATCAACTACAACGAAAAAAGAAATTGTCACAAACTATAAAATGTCCACAACTAGGACAAATCTTCAAAGAAAAACAAATGTGTCAATCTCAGATAACTCAATTTGTATAAGGCAAATGCCATTGCCAAGAGGTCTAAGGTTAGAATCTCCTTCCACATTGAACTTAAAAAAGAAAAGAAAAAACACTTAATTAATTGTGGGTATATATTAATTACACCATTTATTCAAATATAGGGTGAAAATTACATCATTTATTTAAATGAAGGGTTTAATGAAAATAAAAGTTTAAGGTTAAAAATGGCACACCCACCTAATTACATGCATACATTTCAACTTTACCCTAATTTTTTGATTTATTTTTTAAAAAATTCCAAAAAGAAAAGGTTTTTTTTTGGGTATAATTTGATCGTACATTTCTTTTTTTTTTTTTGAAAAACCATTTGAATTCTAGAAGCAAAGGTACAAATATCAAAGAAGCTTTTGTAATAAGAGTCAGAATGATGGGCAAATGGGGCCTCCCATGCTTCTGACTAAGGGGAGACTTTGCTCCTCCCAAAAACATTATCATTTCTTCTCAAAAGAGGCAGACATGCACCAAATTGGTCACACCACACTATAAAAAAAAAAGTAATCAACCACAAGATTCATTTACCTCCTGAATATTCATTTGAATCAAATTCCCAAATTTTAATAGAATACATGTAACCAAAAAAAAAAAATCAACCTAGATATGTATTTTCTGACACAACAATATTAATTGGGACCTAATTTGTCATGCCAACTGCCTAGAATTTTATTCGAATAATTGAGGTTTGGTTCTAAAGTTAAATTTTCACATTTATTTTATATCGATCTGTATATTTTGAAATATTTCGTTTTGGTCTTTGATCTATATATATATATATATATATATATATATATATATATATATATATATATATATAATGTGATTGTTGAATTTTTGTTGTGTATTTAACATTAATCATAGCTATTTTCAAGTTCAAATTTAAATATTAGATAGGATAAAAATAGTTTAAAATATAGACGTATTTAACCCTACATAAGATTTTATATAAAGTTCAAAAAGTTTAATAGAATATTTAAAAGTACTAATTTTTCTCAAGGAGAAAAAGATTTAAACTTACATGCTAACATCACGAATGCCTTTGTTGGATTCCATCTCTTCCTCAACCAATGTAATCATTAATTGGATAAAAAATTTCTGCCACTAATTAAATGAGTTGAAATAAAATATTTGAAGAACTTTGACTTTGAATTTGGCAGAAATAATGCATATAGTTAATATCCCCCCAAAAAATAGATATTATAAATGAGGGAAATCAACAGAAAGGAGTGTGTGTATATTTGTATAACAAAATATTGAGAAAAATCTTCAACTTTCTTTTCAATCAAATTCTTCAGATATGCAATCCAGAAGGAGTTGTGATGATTAACATGTTCAATATACAAAAGATTTTCAAGGGATCAGATCAGACATTACATTAATGGCATCAAAAAATGTTCACCAAATTAAGGAAAGAGAAAAAATGGGTTTTTTTTTTTCGAAAAGAGACATGAGGTTTTTTATTTTTTATTTTTTATGTGTATATATATTTATTTATTTTAATGATAAGGTTTTGAATATGGAGGCAATTCAAGAAAATGGGTCCACCCTAAATTTTTCTTTAAGAAGCCTTGACATACATAAAAAATTTCTAGACATGAGGAAGGAAAAAACAAAATCAGATTTAGGGGTTTTTTGGTTTGGCTGTTTTTATGTGTCCTTGAAACTTTGTGTAGTCTAATACTGAGACATTTTTTTTATTACTCATATTTCATGTGGGATGACAAATTAATGGTACTATTTTTCAAGTGTCCCAAAAATATTTCCTTCCAACCCTTGAGCCAAAACACACCAACTCCAAATTATTCTTTGTTTTGTATTCTATTTTTTAAAATGTAGTTTCAAGAATTTTATTTTTGTTTCTGGGCTATGAATCGAAAAGGTGTTTATGAAAAATTAGATTTAAATATACACACCCAAATACAATTTTTTGAAACTCCCAAAAAAAGGTTGTGCAAACAGCTTCATTTCCTCAAAAATTAAAAATATATATATATATTACTAGGGTTTCAAAACCTCTTCAAGAAGTACATTATAAACCCAAATAAATTTTAGCATAGAAGCTTATTCTATAAAGTTGAAACATAAAAACAAATTATCAACTAGGTCCGAAATTATTATCAGATGGGACCTTAATTAACAAATGACACTTTACACTTTACCAATTTCTATATTTTGAGTGCTCCTCACATTAATGCATTAGTAAATTATTGAAGAGATAATGTAGAGAAGGAGAGCATAGTAAAAGGTGTGGTGGCCATGTGATAAAAGGGATTAAATGGGCAAGAGAAGAGACCATATCACATTTGAGAGTTGGGGTCATGTGCTTTAAAACAGGAGAAAAGACCCTTTCTTTTCTTAGATTACAAACAGAATAATAGTTTGCTTAAAGGACTGTTTTCAAGGGCTCCCATCACAAGTTTATGGTATAGGATTCCCTTTGCCTTTTTGACACTCAAAATTATTAAGAGAAAGACAAGAGAACAAAGGAACCTTAATTATAAAACCCATGCTTATAATATTGTTTCAAGAGCTCTCATCAAAGGGGGGAAAAAGGAAAGGTTTAATCATTTTAATTTAAAATTTTCAATTTTTTTCAATTGTTTTAGTTGTCTTATTCATTTATAGTATTTCTTCTTTGTGTTCCTAGGATTAGGTTGATTTAAGAAGCTTTAGGACTTAACTCAATTGTTCGGGCACCAATATTTTTTTGTTTTTATTAACCCAAAAAAAAAAATCCTATCAAATAAGTATATATATATATATGAAAAAAATATATCATTTTTCTTTTTGAAACTAGAAAACAACAAATGGGTTTTGATGGATTTGTGTTAGGTTTAATTGGGTCTCATGAGTGCATGGTGATATGTTGTATCCAACATTTAAGACATACATATAAAAATTCTGCTTTTTTTTTCTTTCTTTTTTGAAATAATTCAAAGTTACTGTTTAGGAAACCAACCAAATCTCATATATATGATCATAAGAGGCTTGGAATTCAGGCCTGCAAAGTAGCACATACAAGGAGATTAATTGTTAGTCATTTCTCCACTAAAAAGTCAACTTTTTTCCAAAGGTGAAATCAAGATGTTTTGGAAGCTTTAAATCATCAAAATCTTCTAAAAGAAAAATAGGTCAAAAGACTCTAAACTAAATTACCTGATAGATGTAAAAGGAAAAAAAAACTATAAATTATTAGTAATTGTAAAAAGAAGAAAGAAAAAAGACAGACAAGATTTGATTTCTTCTCATGTTCAACCACTGTTTCATTCCCACAATTGTACTCAATTACCAGCCTTCCACTATGTTGTCTGTTAATGATGATTCATCAATACCCCAGACCAATTTAAAAAATCAAAAGCTAGCATTTATGCTTCCTTTTTACTGTCATTTGAATTTTAAATCTTTCTCGAAAAATTGATCTAAACTTTCTGATGGATGATATTTTTTTTTTTTCTCATTCTTTCTTTCTTCCTTTAGCTAAAAAAAGAGAAAAGAGAAAAGAAAAAAGAAAAAGAAAGGGAACCCAACATGTTGAGTGCAGTAAGCCATAAGAAAAGGAAATTTAAAAGGTGAAGGAAAACAAACAAATATGCATATATCAGTAAACTTCAGAAGCATCCCTTTTGACTTTCTTTTCTTTTGGATAAGTACAAATCATTTAATTATCCAAGCATTTCAAAATCTATTTTCACATGCTAAGTCAGGCAAAACCCATTTCTTATAACAAGGAAATATAAACAAATTAATAAACCTTTTTTCCAACCTAAAAGTTAAATGTATTATATTCTCAACCAAAAAGGTTTATTTTTGAGAAAAAGTAAAAATCATAGGAAACAAGCATAACTTTCAAAAACAGAAAAATAAAAACGAAATCATTATCAAACGATGTTTTAATTTATCTAAACGTTTCAAAATTTATTTTCGTATGCAAAGTCTAACAAAACCCATTTCTTAGATATTGAAGAAATATAAACAAAGTCTAAATTTTTTTTACTAACCTAAATATAGTTCAATTGGTTAAAGCTTTATATTTTCGACTAAGGTTCAAATCACCATCCCACGTGTTATTAAACTACCAAAAAAGAAAAAAGTTCAATTCTCTTTTATTTTTATTTTTTCCTTTTAACATTTCGTCAAGAAATCAGATCTAGATCTCCACAAAAATTCTCTCTTCATCCAAACAGATGAAAATCAAATTAACACCAAACAAAACACATACAAATCTGTATCTAAAGAGCTAATTTGTTGAAGAGAAGGGGGAAACGTACTTGAGATGCAAAAGTTTTTGTGGGGTTGCCGGAATGGGGGGAGCGGCGGAGAGGCGGTGGAGTGTGGTGGCCGGAGAAGCGGAGGGTAGAGGGGGTTTAAAGGAACTACCTAAAGGAGGAATCCGAAGGGATAGCATGATCCAAAATTATGTAGAAGAAATTGAATGTATATATATAAGTTGGGATCAATGCGATCCCTTTGGATGCTTCCTCTAGTTGCAGAGAATTGTCCATCGGAGAAGAACCTCCATTTTTGTCTCTCTTTCTCTCTTTCCTCTTTCATCTTTTTTTCTCCTTCTCTCTAGATCTTGAAGCTGAAACTCCGTTGAAGGGGGAGCCTTCAATATAAAAGAGCGACTTAAGTGCTTAAACAACCACAATTTTTCTTTCTTTCTTTCTTTTTTTTAAGGAAAAATATATTTTCTTGTCTCCCTTCTAAATTATAATAAATGTTTTTCTTACTTCATTTTTATTATTTTTTATTTTTTGAAAAATATATTGATTTTTACCTTTGAACTTAGTGAAGTGTATCAAATTTTATCTTGAAATTTCAATATTATTCCATTGCATCTTAAGCTTTGATAAATTTTGCAATATTTACCTTAAACTTGAATAAATGTCGCAATGTTTACTCTTTCAGACTTTTATTTGAAAAATTGACAATGGAAATATTTACATGTGTATTTAATGAATATGAAACATATGTCTAGTACCAGATTAACAAAAGCTTCAAAGAAAAACAATACTATAATAGACATTTCGTTGAAATTTGTGAGTTTTCAAATATTTTTCAATTGCCAATCTTAATCAAGTTTAATTTTATGCAATATTTTAATTTTTTTGAAATTAGAAAGTTTTTAGATATTTTTACATTTCTTTTTGTTAAATATAGTGCATAAATTTAACAAAAATTGAACATAGGATAGAATTGCAACAATTATTTATGCTTAGCATTCAATTTGATAAAATTAAAAGTTTAGCATGAAATTAAAATAATACAATTAGTTCCGGAAAATTTGCCCCTTTTGTTTTTATTTGAATCTCATTTTAGCTTCTAAAAGTTTTATATTTATTCTATTTTGGCTTTTGAAGTTTTGAAATGTCTATTTGAATATTTGCATTTAAAAAACAACCATTTTAGTCCATAAACTTCAAAATATTTTTTTTATTAGTTCATAAATTTTCAAAAAGAATAATGCATGACACAAGTATATCTCTACTCACTCAATATCTGCATTAGTCAACTCAATATGCTCAAATATATGTGTACATTAATATGTTAATACACATATTCAAAACTACGTAATCAATATATATAAACAGAATCAAGAAGAACTTATGGTGATAGATCAAAATGATTTAAAATTAATGAACTAATATAGATATTTTAAAAGACCATAAACTCAATAGAATAATGTTAAAAGTAAATTTAAGTTTTATTACTAATATTTTTCAGAGAGATTTCTTTTCTGGCCCCATTAAATTCCAAACAAGAAGTAACATTTATGGAGGGAAAGGGTTATATTAATAATTTTGAATCATATTTTTTAGATTTTTCTTGTGATATGTATGATATTTCAACATTGAATTTAAATTTGAAAATTTTGATTTTGTATGTTTATATATAAATTTTGCTTTGTAAAAGGCATTTATGTGGTCCAATATGGTTTCTTACCCACACCCATAACTTGTTTTTTTGCTTTGATAGTTCTCACAAGGGGAAAACACATCCCCCCCCCCCCCCCCCCCCCCAATAGTACACCTTTTTGGGTGATCCAAAGTTATAGTTGAGAACAGTGGCGATTCTAGAATTTTTTGTCGATGGGTTTGATATATTTTGATATTAGTTTGTTCAATATAAAATATGATTGATATTTTTTTAGGTCCTTGTATTTTAAGTCTCATTTCATTTTAGTCCATGTATTTTCAAATGTCCAATTTAGTCCATGTACTTTCAATAAATCTTAAAAATAGTTCTTATAATTAGTTTGAAGTAATTTTTTATTGAACTTAGTAAAATAATAATAATAATCATTTACATTAAAGAAAAGACACAATATAATGTAAATATGTTTCCAAAATTTATAGATGAAAAGTTAATAGACACTAATTTTTTTTTTTTAGAAAATAAAACAAGTCCCAAAGTGCAAAGACAAAAATGATAATTTAATACTAACTATATATTTCAAGGTTCAGGAGAGCCCTCTGGACCTACTGTAACTTTGCCCCTATTTAAGAGACCGGTAGAATCTAAGAAAACAAATGAGATATATTTTTATTGAAATTTCATATTTTGTTTTAATATAGTTTAAATCTAGATTTTTTGTGTTTGTTTTATTTTAGTCATTGAATTAAAATATATTCTCTTTTTTTTTCTTGAACTTTTCATAAATACCTATATAAATTCATTGGAATTAATTTTATATAAATAATTTATTAAAAATTTGAAGCGTGACATATCTCTTGTGCTCATTTATATAGCATGAGTAGAAGTTCATATAAATAAATGTTTGAATGGCTGTTATTATTTTATGTGGAAAAGTTAAAGACTAACCCAAAATATTTGAAAAATTAAGAATTAAAATAAATTTTGAATTTTTGAATGTTAACTTGTGACAGTACGTTTGATCGATGGCCAGGTCAGAAATTATATAATAACTGTGAAAATAGGAATACTTTTGAAAAAGTTGGTTGTATTGAGAATGTTTTTCAGCCTCCCCCCCCCTTTTTTTTTTCTTTTTTGTACAAGTTGTTGGTGGAATTTAATGCCTTGCAAAACATTCCAATTTTGGGCAAAATGAGTTTTGTTATTCCCAAAGTTATTCTGATTCCTTTTTAAGCTACAAGAGACCTTACATTTTTTATTTTTTTTTAATAAAAACTTCATTTTGAGCTTACATTTTTTTTAATAAAAATTTCATTTGTGTGAAATTATTAAATTATAATTAATTGAAAAACCCCAATAGCCAAATTTCATTTTTTTTAATAGCCAAATTGCATATTTTTTGGGAGATAAAAAACTTAGGTTGCGTTTGGATTGCGTTTGAGTAAAAATAATTTCGAAAACATCTTAACCATGGGTGTTTGGTTTTATTGACTTTTTTAAAATTTATAAAAAATCACTTTTAAAATTTTTTGATTTCTAAAATCTTCTAAACCGTAGTTTTTTATTTTAAAATTTTCAAGCATTTTCTTTTAACGTTTTTTTTTTAAAACATGGCCAATATATCTTTTCGTATATATATTTTTTAATTCCTTTTTGGCATGATATTGAAGTTTCTATACAATTCTAACGTCACTGAATTTGAAGCAAATTATTCAAGTAAAAATACTGATGTACGTGATTTTTTTTGCATCGACAACAATTCAAATTTTTTTTTATCTGATCGTCATTATCTTCTTTCCATTACCATTTTATTTTCCTTTTTTTTCATCCCATTTTCCCTCCAAATTGTTAATGGTTGCTTTCTCTCTATTACACGTTTGCAAGATATCGAAAAGTTGAGTCAAAATACTTTGAGCTTCAGAGGTGTTGAATAATGTTACATTATTTGGTTTCTGTAATTTTTTTTTCTTATCTAATTTTTTAATTTTATTTTTTTGAATTTTGTTTTTGTTTTAAACATAGTTGTACTATATCCTTTAAATTTACCTCGATAATGGATTTTGAAATCAAGAGGGGATAAATTTTAAAATGAAGAGATGGATAATATGAGATGCTAGATTTTGAAATAGTTATGAATCGAAAACCCAAAAGAAATCTTCATTACAATTTTATATAAAAATTATTTTTCCTAAACTTTTATCATATAATTTAAAGTAATAACAAAATATAAATTTTAATTTAGACTATAAAAAAATTCTAAATGATTAACTTATAATAATTCATATATTGACCATCAACATATAAATAATTAAAATAATATGTCTACTTTAATCATTATAGCTAAATCACAGCAATTTCATTTGAATTTATCAAACGCTGCAACTTGCTTTTATAATATTTAAAATTGAAATTTACCAAATGCTAATCTACTTTATATGATAGCTGATTTTTCTAAGGGGTCGTTTGGCCCATGGGTTTGGGTTGGGATGGGTTTGGGTTTCAAACCCAAAACCATGTTTGGCACAAGGTGTTTCAAAACCCTTGGTTTTGAAACACAACCCCATGGGTTACAATAGTGCAACCCCATGGGGTTTGTGCCATGTTTTCCTCTTCCATTTGCCGTTTTCCATTTCCGGCGACCACTCTAACAATAACTCCGGCGACCACTCCGATGACAACTCCGGCGACCACTCCGACAACAACTCCGGCGACCACTTCGACAACAACTCCGGCGACCACTCCGATGACAACTCCGGTGACCACTCTGACAACAACTCCGGTGACCACTCCGATGACAACTCCGACGACCACATCGGCGACCCGACCACCGCTAACGATTACCTCCGACGACCACTGCAATGAGAACTCTAGAGACCAGTTCCATTTACCATTCTCCATTTCTAGCGACTACTTCGACAACAACTCTGATGACAACTCCGGCGACCACCCAACAACCACCGATAACAACAACTCTGACGACTACAACGGTGACCCGACCACCGCTGACGATTACCTCAGACAACCACTGCGATGAGAACTCGAGAGACCAATTTGACGATTACCCCTGCGACTTGACCACCCCAACAACTAAACACCCCGATAACCCAACCACTCAAACAACCCGACTTGCCCGAACCACCGACAACAACTACTTCAATGACCCGATCACCTCGAAAACCTGACCACCTAGCAACCACTGTAGACAACTACCTAATGACCACTCCGAAGACCTGACCACCCTGATGACTACTTCGGCGATTACCCCGACGACCTAATAACCCAACCACCCAAAACCACTGTTGACGACCACCTAGTGACCACCCTGGCGACTCCAACAACCCAACCACTGCCACAACCACCCAGCGACCACTCCGGCGACATGACCACCCTGATGACCACTCCAGCGACCCGAAAACTACTGCTGAAAACCACCCAACGACCATTCCGGCGACCTGACCACCGTGCAATCACCACCGGCGACCACCTCGGCATACCCAAACACCTCATCAATCCAACCACCCCAACGACCACTCCAACAATCACCCTAGCGACCCAACCACCTAGTCAATATTTTAAAATGGCCAGCGTGGACGAGCTATATGCAAAACTAAAGGCGATCCCAGGGATGACAAGACAAGACTGAATGGTTGTTGCAAAGACTATTTTCTCGGATAGTATGATGTTGAACTCCTTCTTTACATTCACCCCAGATTGGAAGTATGATTACTACGTGAAAATTTTGGGGAAAGCACCTAGAACCTGACTCTCTTTTTATCACTTTCATCTACCACTCTTATGACTTACATTTGTGTTTGGACAACTACTTCTACTTTCTTGTCATTTCATCTGGAATGTGTGTTATGATATTTTTAGAACTAGATCTTAGTTCTAATTTTTGGTTTTACTTTACCATTGGCAACACCATTCTTACATTGCACCTATTAATTATTTGTTGCTACGCATAATCTTCAATTTTATGTCATCATGAGTGGAGTGAATGAGATAGCATATAGTTATACAAACTACACATAGTATAATTCAAATTGAACTATAGTTGTAACAATTGCTCTACATAATTGGTTAAATAGTTGGTATGTAACACACTAAAAAAATTATGAAGTTAAAAAAATGGAGTAGGAAAAAAAAACAGTGTAAGATTTTTTTTTAAAATAATAAACAGTTTGAAAAATTATAAAAAAAAAAAAAACAAACTAAACAAACCCAGCTCAACCCAATCCTGCACCCCAAACACAGGTTTCAGCAAACCAGCCCAACACAACCCTGCACCCCAAACACAAGAATCAGAAACCCCAGGATTTCTGATTCCAGCCAAGAAACCCCAGGGTTCCAGAACCCCAGGGTTTCTGATTCCAAACCAGCGCGCCAAACAGCCCCTAAAAGCACAACAATTATTTTAAAATCTACAACAATTCCAAACAGTGCCTTAGCTAGCAACATGACCCATTTCATACACCTTTATTTTTCCCTAATAATTTATTCTTCTGTTCACTAATATGGTAATAAATTTATAAATATATAAATAATTCACTGTTGCTGATAAAATTGCTAAATGTAAAATGCATCTATTACTACCCAAACATTAATGGTTTGATTCCACCTCTGCCATTGTTGAACTAATATATATATATATATATATTTATTTATTTATTTATTTATTTATTGATTGTCATTAAGTAATTTATTACCTAAATTTGGGAGAAATTATTCAATTTGACTACTATAACATGATTGGCACTCCTCTAATCATTAGATATATATAGTAAACAAATATGTATTATCTAATATCTATCTCATACATATAATAATGTAAGAGTGACTATGACATCACACCAAATCCTATTGTACAGATATAATATATTAATTTTAGCCCTAGATCATTTAGTAAAGTACCAAAATTTTAAATATTCTAGTATTTTTATCTCTATGTTTTTATAAGAAATTATTTTAACTTTGGCTATTAAATTTTCATATTGCAGCTAACATATCATATTAAATCACATGTTTTTAAATTTGACACTATGTTCAACACACATGTTACTCAAAACACTAGTACAACAAGGCATCATATAAGATTTCTATGCATTACAAAAATCTAATTGCAAGATCATAAAGCTAATTTTTTGTGCAAAGTTGAAGAATCCAATAAACCATTTGAAAACATAAAAGTCATAAAGTTAAAAAAATACCTTTATCCCTGAACTTTCATGAAAGTAATAATTTAGTTTTTGAACTTTAGTTTGTAACAATTTAGGCCATGTACTTTCAATTTATTAACAATTTAGTTCATAAACTTTAGTATGTAACAATTTAGTTCATGTACTTGAAATTTTGTAACAAGTTAATACCGCTATAAAAAATCTCATCAAAATTAAGTGTCAATTTTTACTATGTAGCGACTTAGTCTTTATAATTTATAAACACACATCTAAATCTTAGTCAGTTTATCGATCTACGTATGTAAATTTTTTTGTTAAATCTTTAATAAAACTTAAAGTAAATGGACTAAATTGTTAATATTAAAGTTCATAGACTAAATTGTTACAAACTTGAAAGTATATATTTCTTTTATTATTATTTTTCCAAATACCGAAAAATTTTTAAACCAAAAAAAAAATTGTTATCAAAGGTACACATATAAATATATAAAAATTATTTTCTCAATGTTGAAATTTTTTAGTATGAATATTTTGTTGTGTTTGCAGGCCAGTCATACTTACCTCTGCAGATGGGCATTAATAGTGGAATTTATTTTGAGAAGAAGGAAAAAAACTTAGAGAGAAAAGAAAGTGACAAAAATGGTGGTGAGGGGTTTTTGAAAACTTCCCCCATAATGCAGAATGGTGGGTACCTTATAAATGGTGCACATGGAAAGGTACCGCCACAGAAAAAGACTGTCGCCCCCTCACCCCCTCCCCTTCGCACCTTAATCTTAGCTGTGCTCATTTCTCCCTCGCTTGCTATTAATTTAGGCCTCATTTGATAACAATTCACGTCTCGTAAAAATCCGATCTCAAAAAGACTCAATTTTATGATGCCCTTTTAGAATTACTGGCAGTTCAAAGCCAGAAAAGTGGGGATTGGTAGTGGGAGAGTTGAGTTTTCACTATCAGAAACACAGTTCCAAAAGAAGAAACTCTAAACAAAAAAGAAAAAAAAAAAGAGTTTGATCAGGAGCGTTGGATTAGTGGGGCATAGAGTGAAGAATCCTATGATGGATCAAGAGATGAAGACAGAGAGATGGAGGAAAATTCAACAACATGAGGGTTTTTTTTTTTTTTTCTTTCTTTCTTTCTTTCTTCTTCTTCGTCTTCTATTTTTCTCTTCAGAGATCATGATGTATGGTGCTAGATCTTGTCCACACTAGTGAAGCACATTGGGCCACGAACCCACAGTGCAGGCTTTTGCATACAAATGGGTGCTATTAAGACCCCACACCCCACATATAATAATGCATCAACTCAAAGAAAAAAAAAAGGGTTGTGATGAAACAAAGTGGGGTAAGTTTTGTGGTTGGCTTATACTGCCTGCTGATGAGAAATGAAAGCTAGGGTTTGGTTTCTGGTCTGATTATTGGCCCATTGATGTTCCTCATTTTTGGGACAAAAATTGTTATTTCTTCTCAGGCCTTGTAACCCAGTTGGTGGTGCATAAAGGACCATGAATATTTGAACCTGCCACTACCCATTTCTATTTGCTCTTTTTAAAAAAGAAATCATTTTTTTTCTATCCTTCATTTTATCTTTCATTCTTTTGTATAGATTCTGTTATGAGTACAAATAAGAGCACAATTTGGGTGCAATCCATGCATCCCACTTTAACTATACAGTAGAAAAACAAATTGAATTTTTTTTTTTTTGTTTAAGTGGGATGCACAGAGATGAGTGCAGTCTAAATTTTTTATTTATAGTTTCTCCTTGGCTAAAGAAGCGAAAAATTCAAGAATATAAGCTGTGAAGACAATTATATCTCCATCTTTAGCGTCTTCATTAAAACTAAAAGTAAAGTTATAAGACTTATGCTCAAATTGGAGATATGTGAAGAGTTCGTTTGTTGTCCTTGACAGATTTAGCCACATGTTGGTTTCATTACTTCAGCTGAGAAATCTCTTCAGTTTCTCAATAGGTAGTATATTTCAACCACAAAGCACACGACCATAAAGTTTTAAACCCCACCTTTTTCCTCTTCTCAAAATCTTCTGTAATTTCCTGGTTAGATAGAAAGGGTTAATTTGGTGTTCAGTTTGGCTGTCTTTAATGAATTATGGTCTGGTCTATAGCTAGCTCTCGTGAGCTTTCACATTGTCCAACAGTTCACCAAAGAGAGAGAGTGAGTGGAAATTGATCTTTTCTCTCTCTTTTCTTTCTTCAATTTTCTCAAATTTTACTCTACACAATATGTTAAAAAACAATAATCGTAAACAACAAAAAAAAAAAATAAAAACTATTAAATTACCATTAAACTGAAAAGCTTAAGTTGAAAATGAGTGCAAGACCCAATAATCAATATTAGTTAAGGAAGAAAATAATATTATGAATAGAGAGATTTGAACATCGAAAAAAGCTTTAAATTAATTTCATGTTTAATCATTATGGAACTAAAAAGCATAGCCATTAATGAATTATGTGACTTTATCTTTTATTCACCACTATAATTAAGTGAAGTTTTGGAGTTCATGTTAAGTTCTATATATTAGGTACTAAACTTGAGCATAATTTAACTGATTAAGACATATATCTCTCAACTAAAATGTCAAAGTTTTGAATCTCCACCTCACATATTGTTGAACTCAAGAAAAGAAAATCTTAAACTCATGGTATGACATAGGGTATCTAGACCCTATAGATACAAGTACACACCACAGCTGTAAAAAAGTACGTACGATATACACGCATAAAGATTTAGCTCTAAAATCATATCACGGGGTCCCGAGATGAAAGTTCAACACCATTTCAAATTTCCTCACCTTTAAATATATAGTCGTATAGCACAAATTTTTTGAATCGAGCCAAGAATTTGAATCACGAATCACACGATGTATCCATCCATCCATGCTACAATAGTAATGTGTGATTAAGTGATTGAATAATGGCTGATTTAGTGGTCCAATGTACAAAGATAGAGGCCATTAATTCCACTGGTACGCCTTTAATATTTGGATGCAGGACATTTGGACCACAAATTATATTGGTTGGGGGCATCCTTTTGAGTGTGTCAGAGAGTTTGTTAATATAGATTACTTGCTATGATGCCCCCAACATTCATAACTTTCAGTGAGTCCCATTGTACTATTGTGGCTGCACTCTACCAGAAACTAGTTTTAATTGTCTTTTACATCATCACAAACCATGTAAAGACGAAGAGATCCATAATAATTACATATAGCTATTAAATATATTTAACGTCCTCCAAATATAACTTTACTTGACCGATCATGTTCCTAAACATATTGCATTCCTTTGTTAGATTTACATATTTGAGAGAACTAACATGGTTTCTTTCGATATATATTCTCATAAATCACTACGAAGTATTTCTTACTAATTTAAAGACAATGCTCATTTATATTTTGGTGGGTCAAGATTAAAAAACACTTTTGATCTCTCTATTTTCATTGGAGTAACAATTTAGTGATCCCCTAAATTTTAATATGTAATAATTTAGTTTTACAATTTGGTCCCTATACTGATAAATTTGTAAGGATTTGGTCCTTTAACTTAAACTTTAGTATGAAAAAATTTGATCATTGTAGTTTAATTTTGTAATGATTTAGTCTCTACGGTAAAAAATCTCATCAAGATGTGAAATATCAATTTTTATTATATAACGATTTAGTCTCTTTAGTTTATAAATACATTTAGACCTCTAATGATATGTAAGATACTCCATTATCAAGATGACAACTTGAGCATAGCTCAGTTGGTTAATTTTATTTTATTTTATTTTATTTATTTATTAGAAAGATGATACTTTATTGATGGTATGTGAGCAACATACAAAGCTACATGAGAAAAGACTGCTAGTTTAGGGCTATAGTAGAGGCATCATAGTTTTCAGAAAGCTTAGATTTAAAGGACCAAAGAGAAGGAAGGAAGATGATGTCCTCTTTGATTTTTTCCATGCTCAAATAGCCATTTTTTAAAGTTCTTTTATTCCTCTCCGCCCAAAGAGTTCACAAAGCAATCATCGCTAGGCTCTGTTTCTCAACCAAAAAGTTAAGGCATACTTCTTCAACCAAAAAGTTAGAAGTTCGAATACTCACACTTCCAAATGTTGTTGAATTCATTTAAAAAAAAACTTAACTTATCAAGATTATTACATGATAAGGACTGAGTCGTTACAAATTAAAAACTATAGAGATTCAATTATTGCATACTACAGTTTAAGAGCTAAATTATTACAAGTTTAAAAGTACAAGGACTAAATTATTATATTGACTAAATCGTTACTTCAACAAAAGTACATAGACCAAATTTGTCTTTTAACCTAAAAAAATTAAGAAGTGGAAAGGTGTTTTTGTGCATAGAGAGAGAAATGGCTTTGTTGTAATGGATAAATAGTAGATGACAATGAATAGCCAACCACAAGAAAGTGATAGGAAAAGACTTAAAATGAGAAGTCTTTCTCCAAGAAGAGAGAAATCTTGCAAGTTATTCTTCATTAGAGCTACTATCTATCATATCTCAACTAAGAGAGATCATATAGCCAGACAATTTCTAATAAAGGCCATGCAATATCAATCATTGTTACTGATAAACTTGTTCAATCCTTCCCAATTCTTGAATTATAAATCATGCCAAGTTCCAAAAGAAAAGGAAAAGAAGAAGAAGAAGAAAAATACACAACTTTTTCCCAACCCATTTCACATCTTGAATTGAGTAATTTTAGGGTATGATATGACTTGATAGGCTATTTTGTATTTCCAAAATTAATGTAATACAAATCATTTCACAGGCTGCAAGTGATTCCACAAAAAGGGTTTGGTTTGGTATAGATTAAAAAAAATGACTGATTTGAAATTCTAAGAACCATCATATCCTTTATTTGCAAAAGGGTACAAACAAAAGCATCTTCAAATCTCAAGGGCTAGCACATGGATTTTCATTGTGTTAAACAGTGAAGCCATAAGGGAGGGGGAAGGGGCGGAGAGGGGGGGTCTCTCCCTGTTAAAGGACAACTCAATTCAATCAATCCCATATAAGGACACCCTCCCCTACCCCACTGCCTGCCTCAACCCCACCTCACTTAATTTTTTTTTGGCCAACAAATTTCAAAACTTTTCAATTTGGTCTGAATCAGAGAAGTTGGATGTGTGAACAACTGTCTGCTGAAGAAGAATATTAGGGACCCTCACCTTGTAATGGATTGAATAACTTTTCCTTTACCTAACTACTATAAGTAGTCTTGGGTTCAATTCCCTTCTCAATATGCTTGTTTTCTTGGGTTTGAAAAGAAAAACTATTATTATAAGAGTTATTAATAAAACCAAAATTTTAAGGACTTTTTAGATAACGTCTATTATAATAATTTAATACATTCTCAAAAGTGGGGTTTTTGTGTCTTCATTTTCTTTCTAGGCACATGATCAAATCTTTCATGGGTTCGTATGTTGAAATTATTGTTGGAATAAAACTTCACACTTCTTCCGCAAGAATAATCAGAAAAATAACCGAGATATTAAAATGAAATAACAAAAAAAAACTACGGTTCACCAGAAAGAAACTCCACTATGTGCAAAATATTACAAATACATAGAATTCTTTCTCTAATCCCAAATTATAAAAACAATCTTTCAAAACTTTGTACCACTCACCCTCTTAGAATTTAACCAGAGTAAGTATAGTACCAAAACTTAAAGTGTTTCTAATTGGGACAATTAGAAAACAAAGTCATAGACTCCACACTTGGAGCCCATTATTTTATTATACATTTTCGACTTGGGATTTTTGCTCATTTAATATTTTACCAAAAATCCTACATAAATTATTTCTATGTAATAAAATGATTAGTTACCAAGTGAGCATGAATATAGCTGAGTTGAGCAACTAAAACATTTTCCTTGAGGTCAGAGGTTCAAATCATCACCCAACCTTTGTTGTTTTTTTAAAAAAACTATATGACTAGTTACCATTTTTTTTCTCTAATAAATTTGTTGTGCATTCATTACTACCACCAATCCATTTCTCTTAACTTTAGTTCTTTAATTTGATGAAATAATGCATTAAGGAAGTGAATCAAAATGTTAAATCTTTACAGAAACCCATTAAGAATATATGCGGATCCGAGTCACCTCAAAATGGAAGCCACAAAATGGAGATCTGTTTTGATCGCCATCAAGAAAGCATAAGCGGGACATTCTGTGCTGGCCCTGTTACACAAAAGTCTCCATTGTCTCTCTCAGGTTTTCTCCACCAACTTTGATACTGTGGTTCTTTTTTAGGGTTGCAGAGAGCCAAAAGAAAGGGGGGAAAAAAAGAAAGCAAAAAAGAGAAAAACTTAAAGGTCGTCCATAAACTTTGGTTGGTTGGAAAGCTTGCAAAATTCCTTTTGGTGTTGTCATCCCATTTTGCCTTCTGTATTTGTAGCTCACACAATTAAAAAAGTGACAGCTACAACCTTCTTTGGCTTCTCCAACTTTCTTTAAAACAAAAAAACATAAAGAAAGAAATTCTCAAAAAAGATTAACGGTGAATTTAGAGAGAGATTTTTTTTTAGTTCTACAGTGTGGATTGAAAATTTTTAAGCCTCTAATCTCTTGATTGGAGACATTATGTGTAAACTAGTTGAACTATGTCCTAAGTTGACAATTTGAAATCAGTTTTTAAAAGGATGGAATGTATTTTTATCCCTCAAAAATACTTTTTATAATTTTAATGGTGCACCTTTACGTAGTTAAAAGGGATATTGAAAACATTAAAAAAAATAAGAATATATATATATATATAACATTATAATTATAAGGTTGGGGATTTGAACCTTCAACTTATAGAAATATCGCTCTAATGTCTTAATAGTTGAATTATACTCATGTTTTGAATTTTAAAAACGCTTAAAATGTTATTCGAAAAATAAAACACTTGATTATTATTTCTTAAAGAAATAGTTGATTTAAAAAAAAAATCTCAAACTCATTCTAAATCAATTTGCTTGTTAGGAATGAGAGGGACATAATGGTACCACACGGGATAATGTTAGTTTATTTAACACCTAAAATTTGTAAGGGTTGGTTGAGTTGATGATAGATCAAATATTCTATATGTCAGTGGATGATTTTTGGACACTGAAATGACATGTTTATTCTAAAGGAAAGACGAAAGCTCTACTGAAACAGTTGTATTGTTGTCTTTGTAATTTAGTGAGCTTGAGAATTGAAGTTTAAGATTTGATGAAATGATTAAAAAAATAATAATAAAAAATTCTAGAATTCATTTTTGTTGGAGGAGAATTAGTGGCTTTGCTTTAGGTTTGGAAAGGAGGGACCAAAAAGAGAAGGAAGGATTCGAATTAAGACAGGGACGACAGGAAGAAAAAGATGTGAATTGGAAAAAAAAATCAGAAACTTTAGAGCTGAACCACTCGTGAGTAAAGTGTGCAAATGTTCATGTAATCAACCATTTTCACCAAAAGCAATAACCAAAGCACTAACATCATCTTGCCTGCTGAAAAGTTGCCAAATTTTGGCACAAACTGATCGCCCTTCTTTGAAATCATGAAAAACAGTTTCAATCTTCTTTACGGCCTGCTTGCTATGTAATTCGAATTCTGTTTTTTGTTTTCAAGTTTACTCAATCTCAAATGGTAGAAATTCTGAAAATAACATTTTTATGTATTCAGTATATAGATTTTGAATTTGAAAATGTAAAAAGTAGAATTATACTAAAAATATAAAAACTTTGATAAATATACTATTTCACGTTATAGTTTTTTTTTAAATTTTTTTTTTTAAATTTAAAACATGTATAACATAAAATATTAGAAATTATATAATATTGTAAAATAATAATTATATAAATTTTATAATATAAAATATTTTCATAAATTAATTAATAATAGTTGTGATTCACAACCAAATATTTAGTTGCTAGCTACAATTGTTTTTATTCTTTATAAATATATTATTAAATACATTTTAAACAGCTTTTTAAATTGAGATATATTTTATAAATTTGCTATCAAATACATATTCAAAATACTGAAAATATGAAATACAATCCTATTTTTTCATTAAATCTCTGGTTTCAAATTTACACCCTAAAACTATCCTAAAATCCATAAAAAAGTGGCAGAGAAAAATGGGCTTTCAAAGAGTCTTGTGATTGTTTCCTTGTTTTGTGCCCACTGCTAGACTCACCCTCTCATCAAGAGAGGTAGTATTAAAGCAGGCGTTGTTTGAGGTAAAGAGTTGCAGGGAGTAGGAGTTAGTAAGTCTAGAGAGGTAGGAAGTTGGTGTTTGGAATGCAGAGTTGTTTAGTTTGAAGTTAAGAAGTCTGTGTTTCGAGTGCAGAATTGTTTAGTCTGGAGTTTTGAAGTCTGTATTTGGGGTGCAAAAATTATTAATGTTAATAATTTAGCTTGTAACAAGAAGTCTAAAGTTTGGGTTGATTTTAGCTGTTTTTTCTATAATTTTTTAAATTTTCATTATTAACGATTTTTGTTCCTATGAATTCTAAGATTGAGTTTTTTTGTTTTTATTAATTTATGTATATTTTACAAATTCCTTTAAAGAAAAAAAAAAGAATTTTGACCAAAATATCTCATATTCTTTTTTCAGTATCTCTCACATTAATTATTCATTTTCCTTGGATATAGTTATCAAATAAAAGAAAGTCTTACAATACTTTTTAAAATATTACATTGTGATTTGGAAAGATGTCCATCCATAGCTTCAAAATTTTTATGTTTTTATTCTCTCAATTCTAGAAATAATAGATTTGTTCCCGTCAATCCTAAAATTGAGATTTTAAATTATATTATTTTATGAATATTTTACAATTTTGTTAAAGACTTATTTCCGTCAATTTTTAATTTAAGATTTGTTTTCCAAGCTTAATAAAAGTTTTTTTTTTTGCATAATTTAAGATTTTATTTTTCTAACTAATCAATGTAACAAATTATTTAAAGTTTGATTAATTTGAAAATAATATATATTCTTGGAAGTTTTAAAATAACTAAGTTAATTATGCTATTTTAAAATAATTAAGTTCAAAATGAATATATATTTTTTAATACCATTCAAAATGAATATCATACATATACTTTTGTTCAAAATACTATATATTTATATTATTTATTGTAATAATTTTATTTTATTAAGTTTGAAAGGAAAATTTGTTTATCTTTTTATTTGGAATATGATTATTTTGAAAATCAAATATTTTTTAATACGTTAACCTTTTTAAATACTAATTTCTTAAATTGTAATATAGGTTATTTTACAATAAGTTTAAAATATCATTTTCTTATCTTAAAATCGTAATATTATATATATATATTTTAACTATTAATAAAAAAAAAAGCTTAAAAAATATAAGATTGTTATTTGTTATAAGTATTTTTAGTTTAAACTTTAAAAAAAAATTGTAAATGACATGTGGAAGAAGTGAGATAGGGAAATTTTTATTCATTAAAATATTTTTTATGTAGTACTCTAATTTACATTAGAATTTCAATTTAAATAATAGTATCATATCTAAAATATTTAATTTCTATATAATTTATATTTTAAAAAATAAAATTATAGAACAAAAAAGAAAAATATTTTTGTTAAAGTATTTATTAAAATTAAAGGATAAACATAAAAGTCTTTTTGTTAATAATTATTTATATTTAATTAGTAATTAGTAATAATGATGAAAATTTTATATAAAAAATAAAGAAAATTTTATGGGCCCACAATAGAGAGTTGGAATAAAAGTTAATAAGTTTGTACGACTCACAATAGAGAGTTGGAGGTGGAGATAATAAGTTTGTGGAGCTCACAATTGAATTAAAATATTCTTGGGTCAAACAAGGAGTTGGGAGAGTTATTAACTCCTACTCTCCCAGCTCCTCTATCCAAACACCACCTAAACGAGTGACAGAGAAAAATTGACTTCGAGTTTGGAGATTGTTTCCCTTATTTTGTCCTATTTCTAAGACAATCTTTCGAGAATTTACTCGTACCAATGTAATAATTGTTCTTTTAGGAGTGTTAACATTGTTTTCTTTTTTCTTTTTTTTCTTTTTTGTATGTGGTGATGGTTTCATGGATACTTTGTAATTGTCAAATTTTAGATGCTATTTGTTGCACTCTTTTTAGATTCTAACAGTAATCTATTTTGAAATTCTTTTCTTTTTATAATATATGTTAACGAAAATTGTTTACTGCAAGTATATGGGTAAGTTTTTAATATATAGTCACAAGTGAATACGAAAATATCGTCTTTTAGATTGAGTTTCTAGTTCACTTGAGTATCACAATTACAATCACTTAATTTTATTTAGAAAATCAAAATAAGAAGGGAGAACCAATCAATGTAAATAAGTAAATAAAACTAATAAGAAAACATCTATGGGAGAAAGGTCTTAGAGAATTGATTTCATCTACTAAATTTATTAAATTAATTAACCTATTACTCAAGACTGAACGAACTATCAATTTTATAAGGCCAAGAACTCTCAACTCTCAACTTCCTCTATTAAACCACTAGTTAAATCTATTGGCTAATTAAGAAACTAGCATTCCTATCTAGTTTAATAACATGCAAACGCAATCATTGAAATTAGTCTTTTAACAGTCTCTAAAAGACTTCTAAATCTCTTGGTCTTAAAGCCCCTTCAGTTATACAACTCATTTCTAACTTTAAACCACCTCTCTTGAGCGTAAGATTTTAAGTCTAAAATCAATTAACCTATGACTAGCTAAAGAATAAACATAAATAGATCATCTAAATTTATCCAATCAAGAGCAATAAGGAAATAAATCCATAAAGTTTAGTGTGGTTACATTAGTCCTTAAAAATAGGAAATCTAGCTACTCTCATAATCCAAATAGAATCACAAAGTCTCATGCTAAATACCATAAAAAAGTTCCAAAAAGTCAATAGAAAAAAGAAGAAGAAATAAATGTTGTCGTATCAATTTTCCATTTCTAGCTCAATTTCTATGATCCCAAGCCTTGAAAATCTATTTTCTCAGCTCTCTAATGGTCTCCTTGCCTTCCAATTTGGTCAATTGCGAATTGCCAACTTTTCTCCCTCAAAATTTCCCTTTTGTGACGCCAAACATAAACCCCTGCTTTATATATATTAAAAAAAATGCTAGACAACATTGAGATGCTACAAACAGGATTGAGACACTACAGGCGAGAGTGTTGAGATGCTATAAGCTGCACTTCAACGCTATACAAGGTTGAGATGTTATACCAAGGTTGAGACGCTACGAATTGTTTAGCATGAGAAGCTACGAATAGTTTAGCAAGCATACTTCAAATCATAGCTTCTCAACACTCTAAAATAGCATTAAGACATTACCTCCACAGATTTTCTTACTTGAATATATATACAAGCGTTGAAATGTTCCAAATAGCAGCCCAACGCTATTCTTTCAAATATTTAGTTTCAATGAACTTTCCTAGTTGCTTGATTTTTTATGTAGTGGCCCAGAATGTCTTAATTATTTCTCGATATATCTCATTAATTTCTTTATTTTTTTTTTGAATTCCTCGATTCCTACAAAATGGATCGATATGTACATGAAAATAGTTTGAAAATCACAATGACCAACCATATTGAAGCTATAAAAGTAGCCTACAAAGTGTGCTATCAATATATTAAGATGAATTACATATGTTTGAATGCATTTATAGTTTTAGTTGTACAAAACTTAAGAGAAAAGAAACTCAATGACATGAAGCATCTTCACTTGGTAGGAAAAAAAAAAGCTGAGAAAAGAGACAAATAAAAAGAAGTGTAAAAGCACCATTTGCACATAAAATGTAGCATCAAATTAGGCAAGGTTTTGTTTTTTAGCATGTTTTATTACCAAATTATTCTTATCAATATCTTTAAATATAAACCTCTTTCGGCTATAAACGTTGCTTAAATCTTTCCAGTGAGCAACAATTATTTATTTATTTATTGTTACAACAAATATAGGAGTATGAAACTTTGAACCTCCGACCTCAAGAAAAAGAGTACATGTCAATTACTGCAACTAAAGTGAGCAGCAATTCGACCCTTGCTTTTCTAAACAATCAAATATTCTCTTTTATGTTATGTGTTGTGTTAGATGAACAAAAACTACACAACTATCTTAGAACTATTTCAAATTTATGGTAAAGATGATCTTATTAAAGTGTAAAATTAAAGCAATGACATACTCAATCCCTAACTACAAAAGTGGAAAAATTAAAATTTAATTTTCATCAAATATATCAATCAATTAACTTAGGCATATATTTAGTTAACAACATAGCTGTTAATATTATAATTCAAACATGCAGTGAAGATTTAAATTTGTAGATGTTTAAGGAAGTTACTAATGTCTTGACCAATTGAGCTGGTATTATTGTCAATTAAATTAATGAATTAGTATGTTAACTAAAATCAAACATAATTAAAGTTTAAAATTAACATTAAAACGAACAAATTCTTTAAAATCCAGTAAAAAAAAGTTATTAATATGATATAAGTTGAATTTTCGAATTCTCAATCGAGTAAAAATAAAATAAAGCTTTAGCATGTGCATGGGCACCGATAGTGGGCCAGTCGGAACTTGGGCTAGCCAGATCGGGAGGCTTTGAAATCCAAAAAGAGAGCCCAAATAATTGGGTTCAGACTGAAAGCCCACGAAGAGAAGGCATGAGCAGTAAAAAATGGGAGTAACTGAATGGCCATATTTAAATACTCGTTTTGAAAAATGCCACATATTTTTTTATAAAAAAAATAACCAAACGATTTTTACCAATTTTTAAATAGGATTTATTAAATGATAAGAATACCCCTTAACAAATTTTATATCCGAGATACTAAAATTATCTTCTAATTATATCAAATCTAAAATTCAAATCAAAACAAACCTATTTGAATCAAAATAACCAAAAGAAAAATTTTAATTTTTCAAACAAAGATAAACAACTTTAATTAGATAGTTAAAAGGATAATCAAATTCAATGCAAAATCTAAGATTTGATGAAAGAAAATAAACAACTTTAATTTTTTGAATTCGAAAAAAAAAAATAAGGTTTTGAAAATCGAAACTCAGAACTATGGGAGTTGTGAACACAAATACATGGTATTTATAAGGAAAATGAGCTTTCATATTCATTCTTCTCAAACCCTAATGTGAGTAACAAAATATAAGCTCCATGCAAGTCCAATCGTACCCTAAGTCTACACTATCAATATGGCAGCTATTGCAAATATAGCACACGCATACAAACACCTCCACATAACAAAATCCTAGAATTATGAAGTATTTTTGAAAATTAAAAAAAAAAAAAAACAAAATCAAAACAACCAAGAGATAGAAATCAATTGCAAGGATATATAAAATCTAGGCTAATAAAACGTGTTAATTTAAATTCAATGTAAAATCTAGGATTGGGTGAATGAAAATAAACAACTTTAATTTTTCGAATACAAAAAAAAGGTTTTTGAAAATTGAAACTCAAGGTTACGGGGATTGTGGACACAAATGCTGAAAAATGAACTTCCATATTTATTCTTACACGCATACCAATCTTCTCCCCAAAAAATAATAGCATAATTTGATAACTGGGGTCCTCCTAAAACACCATTGGCCATTTTTCGTTAGAATTTGGAGTTGGCCATTTTTCGGAATTACACTATATTTTTGGCCATCTACTCCAATTTTCCTAAAAAATAATAGCATAATTTGATAATTGGCCTTACAAGTAGGGATTGAACTAAAAAAAAAAAAGCCTTACAAATAGGGATATTATTATTAACACATATAACCTCAATTTAAAAAATGTCTAATTTCTTGAAATTTTGCAATTCTGTCAAGAGTAAAATACAATTCGAGACATATTAAAGATCACCAAAAACTCTTCAATAATTTCACATGATCCATGACAGAGCTAGAAAGGAAACAAATGTGTTATGATAATAAAACTCTAAAAAGTGGATTTCCACATCATTTATATATGGCTAAATTATATATATAAAAAAAAATTACCTCTAAACTTTGCCTCTTGTTTTAAAAATACTCATATTCTTTCAAAAGTTGAAATATTACCTTTGACCTTTCATAAATGTTTGAAAACTATCATCGAAGTAGAAAAATTGTTAGAATGTTAAATGAAAAGTTGACGTGTATGCGTGTCATTCTTTCAAACTTAATCCAAACAAGCATTGTAGTCACCACCACATCGTTTTAGATTATTGTCATGTTGATTTTTCGTCTAAAATTCTAATAAATTTCTACTATATTCTCTATCATATGGCTCCACAAATTTGTTCCATAATTTTTTAACTTTTCATAATTTTTTTTTCTAGAGAAAACTTATCAAAGTTGAATTCTCTATGGGATCCACAAATTTGTTTGAATTCTCTATCCTATGGGCTCCACAAATTTGTTCTTTGCACCAACTTCAAGAAAAAGTTTTCTAATGAAAAGTTGCATTTTTCCTATGTATTTGCACAATTTCAAGAAAAAAAATTGGTTAAATTACAAGTTCAATCCAACCTTTAAGTTTGTGTCTATTTAGTTTTTGAACTTAAAAAAAATCTAATAGGTCTCTTAACTCTCAATTTTTGTGTCCCATAGGTCTCTAAAACTTTAAAAATTGTCTAATGTGTTCTTAAACTTTCAATTTTGTGTCTAGTTGGTTCTTGAATTTTCAATAATTTTATACTTATTAGATCATTGGCTTATTCAAATTTTTTTAAAATTCACTAATCTACTAGACACAAAATTGAAAGTTTGGGGTCCTATTAGACATAAAATTCAATTTTATAACTAAGAGATCAATTAATTTTTAAACATTTCGAATATGTCAAGGTCCTAGTAGACATTTTTAAAGTTCATGAATCTATTGATACAAAATTGAAGGTTCAAATACCTGTTAAATGCTTTTTAAAGTTTCGGAACTCAATAGATACCAAACCTAAAAGTTCATGGACTATACTTGTAGTTCAACCAAAAAGATTTCAACTGAAAAACTTTATTTTTTTCTCTGTTTTACCATTTCCTTTCCCACCCACCCCCTCTACCGATTTCACAACTAAAAGGTTAAATTATATAAAATATTCCTGAATTTTAGAGTAGGTTTCAATTATACTTTTAACTTTCAAGCATTTTTTCCCTTAAACTTTAAATTTGTTTCAATACAACCCATTTGTCATTTTTTTTGTTAAAACAAAGATAGAAATATGATATGACTTTGACTTTTAAAATAGTGGTACACATGAAATAAGTGCCATATTTCTATTATGCCCCTGAACTTAAGAGTAATTCTCAATTATGCTCTTATCATTTCAAAAGTTTCTTTTTAACCCTTAACCTTTGAAATTGTTTCAAAACAACCATTTCATTAGTCTCTCCATTAAAATGAAAATGAAAATGTGACATGATAGAAAATTGTAAAAAAAATTATAGAGTCATAGTCGCATTCGAAATGATGCCATATAACGCATGGTCAAATTTGGAGATTCATAAAATATTTTTTCCTACTCTTCATGATCAAAAGATTTGAAGGGAAAACAATATATTTTTAGGTGATGTAAACCTCAAAGGACGAATGAAAGTTGGGGTTTGAATTTTACAATCAAACAAAGAAATTCAAGACAATCAAATTAAAAATATGGACCATTATTTCTTGATAAATTTCATACATTTGAGGATGATGAAAGCTGTCTTCCTTCATTAGTCAATTTCTTTCTTTGTTGTTCTCCTAGATTCCACAAACTCACGCTTTCAACCATCCCACTCTTCTAAAATTTCTCTCATAATCATATTCTTGATCATGTGAAGCTTTCTCTCTTGACCCCTCTCTCTTTTGACTTTTCTAATGGTTGGCTTTTTACAGTCAATGAGTTTGTTGATTCTTACTAGTTGTAGCATGATTTTAAGTGCATGCAAAATCGCAAGTGTACGGTGTCAACTTTTAGTATAGTGAATGAGTGAGAGTGTCGTCCACAAAATTGAATTTTTAATTTAATTCAGTACCATAATTACTCATACCTAATTTTGTCCTAGAACACCCAACATCAGGAGATAAAACAAATGAACAACTAAAACTAGATTTACAAGGTAGAGACACTTAGAAAGAACTTTTTTTAAACATTGGTTTTAATAACTAAACACGAATTTGGTCCATTCAAGACATTTAATTGACTTTCCCAAGCCCAAACTAAATCTCATGTTTAATTAGTAAATCAACTTTCCAATCTATTTTTACAACTAAATTACATGGCATTACGAAACTTCCATTGATGGCTTCTATTAGCAAACAATTCATTTTCATGCAAGAATCTACTAACAGTTATGCAAACGAGTCTAAATTCAAATCCCACTTTTTCAAGCTAGGACTCAAATTATACAAAACTAAACTTTGGTCATAAGATTAGCCTATACATACAAGAAAGCAAAAATACATGTTTCAATATAACAAATCTCTAAAATTACACCAAGCATCCAAAAATAACCAAATCTAATAGATGAGTTCAGTCTCTCAAATTCACAATTACAACCCTAAACTCATGTCGAGGTCTAAAAATAAAAGCTACAAAATAAGTAGGGCAAAAAGAAAAAAACTCTCTAATGCGTATCAATCCTCGTTCCCTTCGTGATACGCCGCGATCCCAAGCCTTGAATCTATTCCTTACCTCTCAAGAGTGCTCCTTTAGTCCCAAATACATAGTAGGAATCGATTTTAGAATGAGTTCTCTCCAAATGGCATCCCTTTTTGCGAATCCAAACTTTTTCTTTTATATTGTCGTGGCAGCGTCAAGACGGTAGGGACAGCGTCTTGACCCTAGCGTCTCGACGCTGTGAACTAATTCTCTACAATAAAGAAGGAAATATGGGGTAGTGTCGAGATGCTACACGCAGCATCTCGACGCTACGAACGGAAAGTGTCTCGCACGCGTGTTTTGGGCGTTGAGACTCCACTGGCGTTGAGACTCCATGCCCAAAAGTGGTGTCTCAACGCCACTCCTGCGGGATTCTGAGCTTGGTTGATTGCATCTATAGCATTGAGACGCTATGGACAACATCTCAATGCTATCCTCTTGAGTCTTGAAGCTTCACTTGTCTTCTCTTTTATTTCAAAGCTTCAAAACGTGCCTCAAAGCTCCAATTTCTCTAATATCTTCTCTATTTGACTAAGTTTGCTTTATTTGCTCGAATCCTTCAAAATAAACGAATTAAGTAAATGAAAATACACATTAAAGCCACAAACTAGCAAGAATTTAATACTAGAAATAGCACACTTTTGTGTGCTATCACCAGTACATGACGTTTCTTAAAATTCATGGCTTCTCCTACCATTTTGACGAAAATTCTATCTCCTAAATCTCTTTTCCCTCTAATCGAGACTATTTTGAATGTGATTAAAACTCTTCAATTTTTTACAAAGGACCACCAATTAAGTATAGGTCTACTAATAAAGTCTATTTTTCAATTAATTTCCACTCCATGTGTTTCCGTCTTCTTTTTAACGGATAAGCTAATTAAATAGTCATTTTGAAACACTTTCAAATGTTAAGGGTTAAATAGAGCTTTTAAAATAATAAAGGCATAATTGAAACCTACTCTAAAGTTCAAGGGCATAACAAATTGTCATCTTGTCATGTGTACCAATATTATAAAAGTTGTCATCAACATTTTCATCTTCATTTTAACAGAAATTTTGATGGAAGGGTTGTTTTGAAACTAATTTAAATTTTAAAGGTAAAAGTGCAAGTTTTGAAAGTTCATGCGCATAATTGAAACTTATCTTACAATTCATGAACATTTGGTATAATTTAACCTAAGTAGAACATGTGTAAAGGCTTTCTTCCGTTCTATCTCTCTTTTTTTTACTTTCTTTTCTCCTCTATTCTGGCCAGCATACACACACCCACATGCAAAATTAAAACACAACAAACCCTCTAAACCCATGCTCCATTTCCCACATAATATTAATTTTTATTATTTTCTATTTTCTTTTCCGCCACTAAAAGATAAAAGAAGATAAAGTGCTTACAAAATATTACCTATTTTTTAAAATTTCATCCTCAAATTTCAATCCTACTAACGAAGAAATAATTGAGGAGACTCGATATATATTTTAACCAAAAGTAAATAACGTACATATATCAACATCCAGATAAATTATTCAATGAAGCTGCCACAATATACGATTGTCTCTTAATAATCGTCAAATGTAAATCCAAAAATATGTATGCCCTCTAATAATCATTTGATACAAAAGCAAAAATAACGATGTAAAACTGTCAGCTTCATTACGTCGGCCTCAACCAATAGTTTTTCCAACATCCGTGGGACACTCTTCCAGTGCCAGAGCTTCGAGCTTTCCTTGAGAAAGCTAATGAATTGCGAGCTTGTGACTCGAAAAAGCCAACAGAAAAAACAAAAAATACCAAGCGAGAAGATAAAATGCCACCAGGCTAGTTTAGGTTGGTTCAAGTTTCAATTTGTCGACCCAACTTTCCTTTTTTTCTTCTTTGGACATTCGAATATTCAAAGATTTTGTTTGGACAAACAATCATTCAAAGATTTTGTTTAATCTGTACTTAAAATATTATTTATCTTTTCTTTTATTTAATTCTCGTTAATTATTTAAAATACATATAAATCAATCATTCGTGATCCCTGTACTTTTATTGAAATCATGATTTAGTCCATGAATTTTGTTTTGTAAATATTTAGATCATATACTTTCAAATTTGCAACAACTTAATCCATAAACTTTAGTATGTAATAATTTAATACTCGTACTATCAAATTTGTAATGATCCAATCCCTATTTTTGAGAATGTCATTAAAACTATTTAATGAAGTTTCTTACATATGTAGATCAAAGGTGTCGTTATATAATATAAATTAAATTGACACGTCATCATGATGAGATTTTTCATGGTAGGAACTGAAGTGTTTCAAATCTTAAAAGTACAAGAATTAAATGGTTATATACTAAAGTTCAAGGACTAAATTGTTACAAATTTAAAAAGTTCAAATACTAAACTGATACATACGTACACTACTACAAAAATTAGAATACACTACATTTTAATTTAGACATAAAGACCATAGTTTTTTTAAAAAATCATGGTATAATATTGTAGAGATTTAACTAGCCATGGTTTAAAATAAATAAACCCATTGAGAAACCACGATTAATAAAAATCATGGTCTAAAAGCATGTTATAGACTACATATTTTTTAAATCATGGTGTAAAAATTAAGTTTACACTACAGTCAATATAAATCATCTTGATTTTACCAATATGATTATGATTTATAAGATAGTAGAAGAGCTCAATTGGTTTAAAGATTAAAAAGACTGAAATTTATTCATCTTGATTAAAGATTTAAAAAACAAAAAAAAAAAATCACTTCACGATTGTAGTTTATAAGCATGTCTAATATATATCATATAAAAGTGAAGTGTTTAGAAATATTTTTTAAAATAAAAATTAAAAAAATTAATCAAAGAAACGGAAAAATAAGAAGCCTATAAAAATGAAATGTTTGATTAATGTATTTGAAAAAAATAATAACTAAAATTTTTAAAAAAATGGGAGAAAGAAATATTTTAAAAAAAAAAACATAATAAAAATTGATTGGTAAATGTATTTTAAAAAAATAATTTTTTTGAGATCATAATTAAGAAAATGATTGGTGAATGTATTTAAAAAAATAATTTTTTTTAGAATAATTGAGAAAATGATTGGTGAATGTGTTTATCAAAATAATAATAAAAAAAAATTGATTGGTGAATGATTGTGTGATGATGAATAATTTATTAAATATTTATTTTAAAGAAAAAATTAAATAAATGATTAGTTGATTTGATGGGTAGTTAAATATTAATTGAAAGGATTTGATGGTTTATTAAATATATATTTATTTTAATGGAAAAAATATGTTTCCATTTGAAATTATAAAAGAAGTTGTTTGGTCAAAGGTAACGTTGATTGCAACTGTTCATAACAAAGAATGCGTCTCTTCAAGAGACGCATTCTAATAAGGACAAAAAAAACACTTATTTTTTGTAAATAGTTTGTGTTTGAACTCGTTTTTTGTAATAAGTTATGAAAATACATTTATTTCTCCAATTTGCCCTTCAAGTAAAGGTGGAGATTTGTAGAAATGTTGTGAATCTGTTATCTGGTGCTCCGAATGACCTAAGTGATGTGAAGATTAGTTTATTTTTCGTAATTTTAGGCTTTTTGGGCCTATTATGTATTAGGGTTAGATGGATGTCATATATAAACCCTCTAAACTCTTATATGATATCTCTCTGTATAGATATTCTATACTCAGTTTCTTCTCAAGAGAATAAAATTCTCTTTCTCCCTGCCTGTGGACATAGCTAGTACACAATTAGTAAACCACGTAAATCAATGTGTCATTTTATTTTTTCTGTGTTTCTTATTTGTCATCTGCTTTTGTTTTAACATCTTTCCACACTTTTCACAAATTAAAAGGGGATCAAGGTTTTTTTTATATTATTTTTTAAAAACTTTTTTTAGTTCGACAATTGTAGGAAAGAGAATCGATCCCCATGCGCAAGGTCAATTTTTCAATTACATCTCAATTGGAAGCAAGGTCAATTGGAGAGAAAGTACCAGGACATTTTTCACTTACATCTCATCCAAAATGCCTTTAATAGAAGTTCCCTTTAATAGAAATTCTGACGTTTTTTTCCCTTACAGTGAAAAGTTGATAGGTCCGTACAAAAACCCAGCCAATTGTGAAAAGCAACAACCATTGTCACAAAAATAGAAACAATATTCAATATGGTAGGACATATACTATAATGGTTGGTGAGTTTTGACCCAGCTATAAAAACTAAATTAAAAGTTTTTTATAAGAACAAAATTAAATCAAACTTTAAAAATTATAAGGATTAAAATCAAAACTTCAAAAAATCACAAAAATTAAATTGGTAACTTAATTAATACCACTCAATCCAAACATAGCCAAATAGATAAATAAGACTTTTTTTTTAGTTCAAGAAGTCGGGTGGCAGAATTTGAATTTTTTAATTAAAGACATAAGTATTAATGCTCAAATTTGTATTACATTTTTTAAAATTGAACGTTTGATTTGACCCAACATTTATTATTTAAAGCAAGTTTGGCCTTTGTGTAAACAATCACACACACTCCCATCATTCGATTGCCATGGAAGAAGAACCACAAGCTCCCCACGTTCTAATCTTTCCCCTGCCCTTTCAAGGCCATATCAACTCCATGCTGAAGCTCGCCGAGCTTCTTTCACTGGCCGGCATCAGCGTCACATTCCTCAACACTCCTCACTGCCAACGCCAACTCACTCACCACTCCGATGTCCTCTCCCGATTCTCTCGCTTTCCCGCCTTCCGCTTCCGAACCATCACCGACGGCCTTCCACCGGACCACCCTCGGACCTTCGACTACTTCGCCGAGACCATCGCCTCCTTCGAGACCGTCACCAAGCCGATTTTCAGAGACTTTCTTATCTCCGGCCAGTTTGGCTACGATCTCACTTGCGTTATACTCGATGCGTTCTTTAAGTTTCTTGTTGATGCTGACGATGCTGAAATGAAGATACCTGTTTTTGGTTTTCGTACGGTCAGTGCTTGTTCTATCTGGGCTTATCTTTCTGTTCCTGATCTCATTGAAGACGGCCAGCTTCCTATTCGAGGTACCTTCTTAGACCCACTGCCATAATTGGAAGAAAATGGAGGGGGGGAATTAATGTTGTTTATGAGTGGTTTTGCAGCAGTGCTTTGAAATCTATTTTCTGTGCTGATTGTGTGTTTCCTTTGATCTCTGGTTAAACTTTTCTGATTTATTAGACCACGCTCTTTTTTTTTTTTTTTTTCCTTTGATTGAAAATCAAATCATTGGTGCCTTATCTTAGGTTATGTTTGGAGTGACATTACACTGCTCATGACAAGAAACGTCCACCTACCTCCATAATCGCCCGATGATTCTGTTGGTTTATAATTTAAGTGGAAGATATTGAAAGTTTAAATTGAAATTAAAAAATGCTTACCAACTATTTTTAGAATATTCTGACTACTTTTTTTAAAAGGTAGGAAAAAGGAAGGCAACAAAAGAGAGAAAAAATAGATTTTTTTTTTTTTTTTTTTTTTAAAGAATGTCAAGTTTTAATGGGTGGCCTATATGAGAGTTTTACTTAATCATGAAACACCCATTTAAGTTCAAGAATAAAAATTGATTTTTCTTTTTTAATATATTTCAATACTTGGGCTATCAAATTTAGCAATCTGGAGATGGTTAAAAAACATATTTTCCTTGAGTTTAATAACATCTAAGGTAGTAGAATTCAAACTTCTAATATCTTGATTGAAGACATATCTTAATTAAACTATGTCAGGTTGGCATTAAAAATATATTTTAGTTATTTTACTTTCATCTAGTAACAATTTAGCGTCTAAACTTCATATAATTTATTCTATATTTTAATTTTTTAAAGTAAAGTATACATAATATTTAAAAATTTTAAGCTCCGTTTGATAACTATTTGGTTTTTTGTTTTAAATTAAACTTATAAACACTAACTTTACCTATGACATTCTTTATTTTGTTATCTGCTTATTTCAAAAACCAAGCCAAGTTTTGAAAACTAAAAAAAAATCATTTTTAAAAATTTGTATTTAGAATATGACTAAGAATTCAAATATTTCTTTAATATAAATATGAAAACCATGATAAAGAAATTGTAGGAAAACAAGAATAAATTTCAAAAACCAAAAATAAAACACTAAGACCCATTTGATAATCAATTGGTTTTTGATTTTTAGTTTTTGAAAATTAAGCCTATAAATTCCACTTCCATCTATGGTTTCCATATTTTCTTATCTACTTTTTACATATCAAGCCAAGTTTTGAAAACATAAAAATGTAGTTTTCAAAAGTTTGTTTATGTTTTTGAAATTTAGCTAGAAACTCAAATGTTTTCTTAAGAAAGATGGCAACTATTACAGAAGATGAAACTATTATAGAGAAATTGTGAAAAAACAAGCACAATTTTCAAAAATCAAATGGTTATCAACGATGCCTAAATAGTTATCAAATGGGGTTTTAGAAATTAAAAAACACATTAGATAAACATAACTTTGCCGTTAAGATATTTACTTAAAGGTGAAATACAGATGCCAAATGAAGAAAGATTGAACAGCTTTTATGCTACTCAAGCTTCATATAATTTCAATAACTACATTAAGTTCCATACATGTAAAATTACAGGAGAGGAAGACATGGACAGAATGATAGGAAACGTACCAGGAATGGAAAATCTTCTCAGATGCAGAGACCTCCCAGGTTTCTGTCGGGTCACAGACACAAACGACTCTGTTCTTCAATTCATTGTCAAACAAACCCGACGAAGCTACGAATTTCACTCCCTCATATTGAACTCATTTGAAGATTTGGAAGGACCCATTCTCTCAAAGATTCGAACTTTATGCCCCAATCTCTACGCCATCGGACCCCTTCACGCCCTTCTCAAAACCAAACTCTCCAACGAAACAGAGTCTTTGAACAATCTCTGGCAGGTCGACCGGAGCTGTTTGGCCTGGCTGGACAATCAACCGCCGGGATCCGTCATTTACGTCAGCTTTGGAAGCGTGACGGTTGTGGGAAATCAGAAGCTCATGGAGTTCTGGCATGGGTTGGTCGATAGTGGGAGGAATTTTTTGTGGGTTATGAGGCCGGATTTTGTGACGGGCAAAAATGGGGAATTTGAAATTCCGGCGGAGTTGGAGGAGGGCACGAGAAAGAGAGGGTACATGGTGGGTTGGGCTCCGCAAGAGAGAGTGCTTTCCCACGAAGCAGTTGGAGGGTTTTTGACTCACAGTGGTTGGAATTCGACTTTGGAGAGCGTAGTAGCGGGGAAGCCAATGATTTGTTGGTCTTATATTGCGGATCAGCAGGTGAACAGTAGATTTGTGAGCAATGTGTGGAAGTTGGGTTTGGATATGAAGGATGTGTGCGATAGAGAAACAGTGGCGAAAATGGTGAATGAGCTTATGGTCAATAGAAAAGAGGAATTCATGAGATCGGCGACTGAGATTGCTAATTTGGCAAGACGAAGTGTGAGTCCAGGTGGATCGTCGTATGCTGATTTTGATCGTCTTGTAGAGGACATTAGATTATTGCTGAGCCAGACAACAGTGGAGGGCTAATGTTCTTACTGAAATTAAACCTTCGTCATGGTTTAAGACTTTTTGTATTTTGATTACGACAAAAGTACTTTTAAATAATCAAAAGCAGTTTTTATGTTAATGCGTATGTTTGGCTACAAAATTTAGAAGCATTCCTAAAAACAAATGCTAAAAGCACTTAGAACCTGGTGCTTTTTGAAGAAGCAATTGTTAGGTGCTTTTGCTTTTGGCCCAACCCTTCAATCAAATCTCTTACAATACCACTTTTTTTTCCTTACTACTCTTTACACTCCTTTTTTCTCTCCATAACTTTTCTATTTTACACATTTTTCTCACTAATCTCTCTCTTCCACGATGAATTAAAGGGTTGGAACAATGTAATTAAACAGTTAAATATATAAGAGAGAAATTACAAAATATACTTTAAATTTTATTAAATGATTAGCAAATAGCATACAGATTTCAAACTTGCAGTCAATTGTTGGGGTAGCTCACATTGTGCGTGTCATATATTCAGTTTTTATTATATAGTTCAACACACATTTTGTCTCATTAATCTCTACACACTTTTTCTTGTTTAATCTATTTGGTTTTCAATTTAGAAGATAAAATACACTTTTGGTCCTTGAGTATGAGGACATGTTTTATTTGGTCTCTGGATTATTTAAAAACTGACAGTTTAGACCTTGACCTTTAGAAAATAGTTTTAAAAGGTCCTTAGACCACTAGTTTCCTAATGGAAAGATGATTTGCTAATTAACTTGCTGACTAGATTTGTTAACATAATTTTTTAATGAGTTGGAAAATTATTCTATTTTTTTAGCTTATGTGGTATTTCTCTCTCTTTCCCTATCCTTATGCTTCCACATTTTTTTCCTTATTCTTCCACATTTTTTTACTTATTCTCCTTCAGTGAGCCCGTCATTGCCCCTATTGGGTTTGTGGAGCCAAACGAAGTTGTTGGGCTAAGAGGACACATCATCAAGATGTTGTTGGAGAACGCAACAACTTGTTGTGAAGATGGAAGAAACATGCTAGATGTTTCTGTAGTGTTGAGACGCTAGATGTTTCTGTAGAGTTGAGATGCTAAATGTAGCATTTCAACTCTACCGCTGCAAACCTTCAAGCCAAATGTGCACGTGACGATCGTTTTGATGCTACATATCAGTAGCGTCAGGATGTTGCGGTAGTTTATATATATATACACTTCTTTTCATAAGGTTTTACAAGAGAAGTTTTGTGGGTTTTTTTTTATGACACACGACAGTATTTTTAGTGAGGTTTTTGAAAGGAATAATCGAATTAAACCCATAGCGGAAGCATATGAATCGTCTTTGATTTATTTAGAATTAAACTAAAATACAAGGGTTAAGCAATAATACCTTGAAAATAATATTATGGAGAATATTCTGACGGATTTTTATCTCTTCCACAAAGTCTTCCTGGCTATGACTCGAACACAGGACCAAGGCTTGTGGGAGCCTCTTGAAAGAAAATCCCCAAGGGATTGGAGAGGAAGAGGTCTAGAGAGAATTCTCTAATTCTCTCTATTGAGGAGATGTGTGTTGTGAAGAATGCTTCAACCCAAGGGTTCTATTTATAGAGACCAAGGAAAGATCTTTGCCATTATTAAAATATTATATTTTAATATCTAATATATTAAAATATATCTTTTATTTATTTGAATCTTATTCAAATCTTCTACGATATTTATTTATTTGAATCTTATTCAAATTCTATAAATATCTTTTATTTAATATATCAAATATACATTAATTATTTTAATATTTAATGTATCAAATACAATAAATATATTTTCCTCATTTATATTTAATATATCTAATATATTAAATATTAATTTGAACACTTCAAATTAAATATTAAATTTGAACATTTCAAATTTTTCTTTCAACTAAATTGATCTTTTAGTGTTACTATGAGCTAGCAAGGGGACCTTATGGACCTACAGATTATAAGCTCCAATGATACAAAATTAATTAATTAAACTCTTTAATTAATTAATTTTCATTCATTAACTATAGGTCACTCAACTAAGATCTAGAGTTGCACTCTTATGCACTGTAGGACAAGTTGTGTCCATAGATATAATCATTACATGCAAGTCGATCATTCACGAGTTGTTCGTAAATACAGCTGGGTCAAAAGTCCGTTTTACCCCTATAATTACATCTTGCACCTTAAGTACCACTGATCCTCTAATGAACAATATGTTTATAATCTAATTATAAACTAAGTCCCTCTTGGGCCAATGAGAGGGTGGGGCCCCATTGTTCAAGTCCAGAAATCAGTACTTAAGGGAACTACTCATCTACTTACCCTATATGGGAAGGCGTGAATTCCATCTTGTGAGATTATGTTCTCAGCTCCCTATTTGGTCAAGTCCCCAAAATGGTAGGCATATTGAATCGGCTATAAAAGCCACTCTCACACATGCAAATCAAAGGACAAGCACTCACAGGCAGGAGTTCATAACTCACTCAGGATTAAGATCGAGTCGCATATGATCATTCTGATGAAATATTAATCTTCTCAATTAACGGATTTATAAAGAGAGATTAAATATTTCGTGGTCCAGTCTTATACAAACTCATTGTATAAGATACCCCCACTCACATGCTTCCACATGAATGATTTGGATCAAATCATTTGTAACTATTACAAAGTGGGTCGTATCAATAGTGTTACCAGGATAAGGCACCCAACCTTATCCATATACTATGACTCTTTAAGTTATTTCTTGAACATGATCCTCTCGTATGTCAACCACATACTGTTAAAGATTACACTAATAACCTTGGATTTTTCATATAATGGATAATATTATATTGCAAATAAAATAATCAAAATTATTATTCATTATTAAATAAATTATTAATTACGAGGCTTTAGGGCATAAATCCCAACAGTTTTGAGGGCTTCTTTATTGCTTATCAAGGTAACCATTCTTGTAGTTTCTTGAGGGTGATTTATATAGCATGAGTGTGAGAGCCATTTGTAATCTCCATCATAGTAGAACTTGTAGTTGTAGAAGACTAGAAGTAGTCCTGAGTTTAGGGCGAACTAATACATTTTTTGGTGTTATATTTCTCTTTCCCTATCCTCTTTACTTTATGTTGTTATTGCTTATAACTTGATTGGTTTTGCTTGTGGAAAGGGAGATATACTATTTTCAGTCCTGTTGGATTGCTCTCAGTTGTAGAGGACTTAGTATTATATTCTTTCTCCTAAAAAGTGGTATCAAAGAGTGTTGGTTCGAAGTCATGGGCGTTTCAGAGTTGACAAGTTTCGAGGGAATCACAAAGTTTGATAGAAAAAACTTTAGGTATTCAAAGATGCAAGAAGGTCCATAAGGCTTTGAAGAATCAACTAGAAATGGATGCAGATAGAGATTGGGAAGCATTGGACGAAGTGATAGTGGCTATCATAAGGTTATGCCTATCAATGAACATAGACAATCACATAGCAAACCAAAACATTGCAATGAAATTGATGGAAGCACTGACAGATAGGTTGTGCCCATCGTTGATTTATTTTTTTCTCATTTTCTCTTATACTTCTTTTTTCTCACTGTCTCTTATTCTTCTTCTTCCTCTTTCTCTACTTCTTTTCCTTCTCTTCCTCTTCCTTTTTCTCTTTCTTCTTTTTTTTCTTTTTTTCTTTCTGTTTCCTTCGTCCATGGAACCCCATCGCCGATTGATAGCACAGTAATAGTGCTCTTTTATCAGCTTATGTCATGCTAGTTTGGTTGCCCTCACGTGTTTATTTGTCTATTTTGTAGGGAATTGAGCAATTCAGAGCCAATCGGAAGACTTTGGATGAATCGGGGTTAAAAGGAAGCCAATCGAACCTATTTTGAGCATTAGAATGGAGAAAAGAGACCATACAAGCCAAGAGAGCCGAGTGAAGAGCGTCTAGACGCTGTTTTGAGCGTCTAGATGTCGCTGCAAAATCATGTCCAGCTTGGAGATCCGCAGGAATCGCCTCTAGACGCTATTTCAAGCGTCTAGAATCTGGGAACTTGAAGAAGCAAGGCTCGCTCGACGCTGCGGAGAGGCTGCTCGAAACGCTGTTAGCGTCGAGACGCTACTATCAAGGGTCGAGACGCTACCCTGATTCAGCCAGATTTTTTCCTTATTCGCGGGTGCAGCGTCTAGACGCTTCTCTGCATTATTTAATCAACTTTTCTCTTTAGGGTTAGGGACCTTTTTGCCTCCTTGCACACACGATTTTTAGAGAGTTTTTAGACCTTTTCCCTTTTACTTTTGGAGAGTTTATGGTGTCGAATCGAGCTCGTTTGAACTCGAAGTTTTCTATGGAGATGCTCGGCTAGATACTGCAATTCCGGTTCAGAGGTCGGTTGTAATCAGTTGCGACATTGTGAGGCTTGAACCTTAACTTAGTTTTCTTTCAATTGCAAGTGTTCTTTAACTCCTGTGTTAATTTTATAAGTATGTATTTTGATTAAATTGATGCCTTAATCTCTTTACATGCTTTATTGCTAATCACGATCATGATCCGTAATTGTCATGTTGAATGAACCAGTAGCATTAGAATTATCACATGTGTATGTTTGTGGGTTTCCATGATACATGGCTTGCATGTTTAATTCTAGGAATTAAAGAAGCATGTTAATTAGGTGAAAGTTGTTTTACCTGATCGATTGTCTTGGTCGTTCCAAAGTTCGTAATGCCTTTACCTAAATAAATTGAAGCGGTTTCGTAAAGATTTGTTTAGGTAATTAGCGTTAACTTGGCGTTCGTTAGAGTTAATGATTTTAGGGAATTTGCACTTTTTGGGGTTTCCTAATAAGTTGACCAAGTACTTGCATGGTTAAGATTAAATATTTTGAATGCCTATGATCAATGTTTGCAATTGAATATAACCGTACCTCTGAACTGGAACTTGGTAAGAGTTGATTTTTGTCCTTTTTAGCAATTGTTTTGTTTTTGTCAATTTTTATTTCCATTAAGTAAGAAAATATTTTTTCAACCCCCCCCCCCCCCCCCCGTTTCATTTTGTAACTGGAATTTAATACTGAGAATATAAAATTTCTGGCTCCTTTGGGAAATCGACCTGGTCCACTATTTCTACAAGCTAGAGTAGGAAACCAGTTTAATTTTGGTAGGCTTCGACAACCTCACCACCGATAAATTCAAAATCTGAAATGAAGGAAAAGTTTAGGGAAGAACTTTGATTGCACTGTAAAAGTGCTACTTTATGATCTTATTTCATCTTAGTTTCACTGTCCTCACATGCTTATTTGTCTATTTTGTAGGGATTGAGCAAATCAGAACCGTTTTGGAAGACTTCAGATGAATCGAGATTAAAAGGAAACTAATTAGGCCAAAATTGAGCATTTGAATTGAAATGAACCGAAATGTATCTGGCAAAGAATTCGAGAGAATGACTGCTTGATTCTCATCTGACATCTTCTCGTCGATGTTATTAAGATCGACCACAATCTTTCGAAAATCATCCAAGTTCTCTTCCAAGCCTTTATTCTGATCCATCTTATATCCAAAGAATTTCTCCTATAGATGTAACTTGTTTGGCAAAGACTTGGTCAAATAAAGGCTCTCTAATTTCTTCCATAATTCAGTTGTGGTAGTTGCCTTGTCCACCTAAGTACTCCGTCTAAAAGATAGAGTAAAATTGTTGAATAGGCAATTTCATCCATCTCTTTTTGTTCATCTTTTGTGAGTGTCGCCGGAAGGTCCTTTTCGTCGCACAAGATTTTTGCTACCTTTTGTTGAACCAAAAGAGCTTTAATCTTCTTTCTCCATAACCCGAAATCACCCTTTCCATCAAATCAAGCAACCTCGAAACGAGTCGACATAGAAAACGTTCTGAACAAAGAATGCAAACAAAGCACAAACCACGAACTCTCCAATCTTTGATCGAATAGAGCTCTGATACCACTTGTTATAAAATTGAACTCGAATAGGCCCGAATCAGAATGCAATTTGCAGCAAGCCAAGAAGAAATCAAGCAAGAGAGAATAATGACACCAAGATATATAGTGGTTCAACCTTTCGGTCTACATCCACTTTGAGAACCAGCTTTGAGATACTTTTATTTATGAGCAAAAAGTCACAATCACAGAGGAATATAATGAAATCAATATACCCACTGTTTTGTCAACCACAACCAACAACCATGAAGATTAGCCCCTGTTTATGAGACTCAAGAATAGTCACTTTGTCCAACCCGAGAGACCAACTCAAAACGAGCACCCACTAGCCAATTGACCAAAAATCAGGACCTGCAGAAATCAGATTCAATCGCCGGGGTTCAAAGCCACGTCATCGAACATGTATAGAGCGAGCTACAGCTTCTGATTCACGAACAAGCCACTGGCCCTGAACAGCAAACCACCGGCATTTAAAGGAGCACACGCAGGCGACCATTGCTGCAAAAATGAGACCACGTCGGCGCTCAATAACCCTTAGAATCGAAGACCCAATTCGAAAAACACTGAGTTTTTCTCCTATGTTTTCCTTTCTCTGTTCTTTGTTTTGTATATGAACAAAAAGACACCCAAAAAAAAACCTCGAAAATTGACGAAGAAAATGGGGCATAAAATGTGGATCAAAAAATATTTGTAATATTCCAACCATGCCCCCTTCAACTCTAAATCATTAAGGGGGCGTTTGGCCCTCTGACTTGAGTTGGGTTTTAAACCCAACTCACTGCTTGGCCCATGGAGAAATTAACTCCCCATAAAAAAACTCAACTCTACCGACTTGCTACAGTGTTAGGATATTAACATATTTTATCACAGCTTCTCCAACGACCGGTGTCACAACCCGCCCTAGATTAACTACCAAACCTAGGATAAGTTGTGACTACAGTAGACCCCATATGTGTGAAATAGAATCTATTGCCAAGTCTTTATCTCTTATCTCATTTGTCTAACTTTATCTATAGGTATCTCATAAATAATGTAGTCAAGATTTCTCTCTTTACTTACAATAAATGATATGCAATGACTTGAAAAGACCGGTGGCAGATTCTGATTTGCTAACTCTGGTTGAAACTCAAGAGCAACTTGCTGGAAAAATTAAAAACAAAAGAATGAGATAAAAAGCCCAGTGAATGGTGATTCCATAAGAAAATAAATTTAATTATTCTCTTACTAAATAGAAGTTCATAACTCTGTGGAATAATGTAAATCACAAACAATTCAGAAACTCTTATGATCATTTAAATACATCCAAATCTGTAAATAAAACCACTATGAAAAAAACAACTCTTAAGTCAGCAATTCTTGAAAACACAAGCACAAGTTCGTAAAAGCATAGATAGAGAAATCTGCAATTATATTTCTAAAAATCATAAGCATAAGCTAGTATAATTCATCACCAAATCTGTACCCAAATCTCTGTCATACTGGCGCAGAGTAATCTCAATACGCACAGCAGAGCAATCTCTGTCATACTATGTATCGAGTAATCTTCAGATACATAGCAGAAGACATCTCTGTCATACTATGTTCCGAGTAATCTCAAGGTACATAGGAGAGCCAATCTCTGTCATACGTGCACGTAAAACTGCCTCCAAAGGGCTAAGCACCCAAACACACGGCCCAAAGCCTATGTGTGTGCTAGAGTGGGTCCCAAATACCTCTCTCTCTGGTATACTATGGAAACACATTCACACAGTATATGGGTAATCACCATGGGTACATAGATCTAATGGTTTGAAAACCACCTTTAACATAAAACTCTTGATTCTCAAACTCTTTATGAAAACCATGCTCTTTCTCTAAACCACATCTCATAAGCGTGAGAGATTTTAAAATAACACTAAACATGGATAAATTCTCAAATAATAATCAAATCTCTCAATAATATAAAACATTTTCATAGTCATCATTTCTCTGAGACCACGTCTTGAAAATCTCATACATTTCTCAATAAACATTAAAACTCTTCAAACATCTCAATGATCATAAAATTTCTCAAATAATAATTTCAGCTAGAATCATAAAACATTGAAATTTCAATACCATTTTTGGAAATTCATAACAATTCTCTGAAAATCTTTTAGCAGTTTCTCTAAAATCACACATGATTATAGAATTCTTGAAAATTCATAATACTATTCAAATAATAAAAATAATTCGTAGAATAAACCACTCACAGAACTATTGTTGTTGGCGCTTCAGATCATAAACTATTCCAATTTGTTAAACCTGAAATTTCAACTATCATACCACAAATTACAAACTATTTTCAAATGAGATCACATAAATTTCACTTTAATCCATTAAAGTAATTTTTAATCTCTTTCTTTTAATCCAATCTCCAAAGTACACATTATCTCTCATCCAACCAAAGCCAATATATTAATTTTGTCTTTTATCTAATATTAAAGAAAGAATATTTCCTTCTTCCTCCATTTTTTTTTTCCACGAATTTGGCTTGAATTTTGGTAGAGCCTTTTCTCTCTCTTCATTTAACCATTTGTACCATACCATTACTTTTTCATATTTTATTATAATTATATATCTTATTTCCTCTCTTTATTCTTCTTTTTCTTTCTCCAATTTCAATGCCATTTCTCTCTCCTCTTTCACATCATTCATTTACATCACACTTTTATCATTATAAAATAACATTTCTTCCCCACCATTGATTCTTACGAAAACCTCTCATGATGGAGTTTCTCAACTCCAATTGTACTTGTACCATTAATTTAATTTTGTATTTTTATTTTAAGCATTTAGGGGGAGCTTGGTTTTGAAACACAATCCCATGGGTTACAACAGTGCAACCCCATGGGTTTGTGCCATGTTTTCCTCTTCCACTTGTCGTTTTTCATTTTCGACAACCACTTCGACAACAACTCTGGTGACAACTCCGACGACCACCGACAACGACAACTCCGACGACCGCACCAGCAACCCGACCACCGCTGACGACTACCTCCGGCGACCACTGTGATGAAAACTCTAGAGACCAATCTGACGACCACCCTTGCGACCTAACCACCCCAACACTTGACACCTCGATGACCAACCACCTTGACAACCCCGACTTGCCTAAACCACTGCCAATGATCATCTGACAACCACTCCGACAACTCGACCACTTAGCAACCCTGCACCCTAAACACAGGTTTCAGCAAACCATCCAAACCCAACCCTGCACCCCAAACACAGTAATCAGGAACCCTAGGGTTTCTGATTCCAGCCAAGGATTCCTAGGGTTCCTGATTCCAAACCAGCGTGCCAAACAGCCCCTTAATTTTTTCTCTCCTTCTACTTCATTTTCTTCAACCCTCTTCTTCATCTCCTTCAACCCACGAAAGGTTCTCTCTATTTTCCTTCCTTTCCTTTTCTTTATTTTAACTTCTTTTCCCAACAGTAACTTGTGAGCATGTAGGTTCTTTTCTTCCATTTTCTCACTACAACAAATCACTATCCACTAACTTCATCCCTCTAGTATTTCTTCTTTCAACCCACACAATATTTCTTCCAATTTAATTTAACTATCTATCCCTGCAAATAAATTCTAGTCTTCACTCCTATGAATTGAAGCACCCATAAAAAAAAATTGTAAGAAGTGTCAATCCCATAAAAATCATCTCTTTAAAACCCCATTCATTTTCATGGTTTTGTAAACAAACAAGAAAACCCACATAAATTACTTGGAATCTTTCTAGGAAATCCTTAAGAGAACTTACCAATTATGAAATCTTGACCAAAATCAATTCATAATAACTCCACGCTCCAAGTAATTGATGTTGGACCTCCCAATTACACTCCTTTGTAACTACGATGTTGAACAACCTCTCCTCGTTTGCCATTCTCTCTTTTGCACTCCTTCCCTCTCTCTTTCTCTTTCACCATCTTTGTATTTGCTTCTCTCTTTTTCCTGTTTTTGCTAGAACCTTCCATCTTTGGTTATTATTATTATTTTAATTTTTTTGGTGTGGCTTCTCATTAAAGCCACCCATTTTTTGTTTTGACATAAAATAAATAAATAAATCTTTCCACTTGCCTAATTTAAATACCACCACCACAAAATATACATGTCCAACAATCCCTTTATTTCTTTTCTGTTTTTTTTTTCTAATACTATTATTTTCTTAAACAACTTCTGAAGGGAAAATAGGTCTTTACAACCGGCAACCATCGTCGACGACCGACGGCCACCGCTGGTGACCTTCTCCGACAACCGACGGCCATATACAGCGACTGACGGTCACTGCCGACTACCTTCTCTGATGATCGACGACAATTGTTGGCGACCATATCCGGCACTGATAGCATGTATTTATGCTATCTTATTTCCTATTATTTATGCTAGTTTTGTGATTATTTTGTGAGATTTATGCCTATTTCTCTTAATTTTGTAGAAACCAAGCTTGAGGAGAAAAACCAAGTATTTGAGAATATTTTGGTGGATATTGGAGCCTTTTGAAGCTTAATTAAAAATTCAAGAAGATTAAAGATGTTATTTGAGCATAAGGCACATTTCGAGATATTCTACATTGAATCATGGTTCCAACGCATCAAACCGAAGGTCATTTGGACACCCGAGCGAAGAGATATAGCAAAAATGGTCAGTGCTGTCTGCAGGGTAGCATCGAGACGCTGTCTATAGTGTTGCGAAGCTACGAAAATGCAAAAAACGTGCGGAAATCATTTTTGCAGCGTTGAGACGCTGTCTCGAGATTTTCTATAAAAGCATCATTTTTTGCGCCGTTTTGGGAGGCCAATCCGAGAGTTGGAGATCGAATCTCGATTCCAAGCTAAAATTGAAGGTTTAGGGAGCAATTGGGAGCATTTGTGGAGCATTTTTTTGAAGATCCAAAGCTCGAGGGACATGAAGATTATGACGGGAAGGCGAGATAGACCATCGTTTGCTAATTTCTTCCTTTTCCTTTAACTTTAGTTTATGTTTTGTGGCTGTAAATTAGGAACTTAGAGGTTTAATTGTATGAATTTAAGTATTTTTGTTCCTAACACTTGGGGTTTTGATGTAGCCATTAGACTTGAGGTTTTAATTGATTAAATACTTTGATTGAATGCTTTTGTTTCCTTCATGCTTTTATCTATTTAATGCTTATAATCTCTTGATCACGGATTATTTGTTTTATTGGTCTGAATTTGTGCTTGAAAATGTCTTGTTTAGGCTAGAACTTAATTGCATGACTATTTGTAAATTCTTGCATGAAAGTGAAGAATTCTCTTAGAAGCCCTTAAAAGAAGTTGTTTAATGCCTTGCATGCTATTAAAATCTAGATAGAGATATTAGATTTATAACATTTCATGAGAGTTAATTGTGCTTGAAAGAGTCAGTTAATACCCTCACTTCTTAGCTTATGGAATATTTACATGACAAATCTTGGTAGCTTTTGCTATAAGTCTAATTGGTGAAATTGATTCATAGGACATTTCTCTCCTATTGGGTCTCCATTTATCCTTTGCTTTCTAGGTTAGTTCTTTAGTTTAGCTTGTTTGCATTTGATTTCTTTCTCTAAATAAAGTCAAATGAGAGTAATTGCAGTACTTAAATGAATTAAGAAATCCAATCCATGTGATCGACCCTGGCCACTATTATTGCAAATTGTAGAGGTTTAGGTTTATAAATATATTTGATAGAGCCTTCGATAAGCTCTTTATCAGCAACCAGAGATCACCACCTACGACCTTCTCCGACCACTATTGCTGGCAACAATTCCCAGCGACCGACAACATTCCCATGTTTCAAAATAATATGAAATGCACATGTACTTAGTTGGTCTGACTCTCTGCTCCAACAATCTTTCTTCGGACTTACGAATTCGACCCATTGTTGGCCATTACTTATATTTTGTTAACCATAATTGTGTTTTGTGAATCATGTAAATAGGCCCTTGATGACCTACTAATATTTTGTGAATATTCCACTCCTACATGACACTAAGGTTGAAATATATTATCATTTTCTTGTCATCTTGAAAAAGTAAAATATTGGCAATCTCTTTTTCAAAAATGTTCAATTTAGTACATGTGTTTAAACAAATGTAAACAAACAATATTCCTTTGCACACAAAAAAAAAAAAAAAAAAAAAAAAACGTAATGGTCAATGTGTTAGAAAAAAAAAACTTTCTCATAATGAATACCCTATTAGTAATTGAAAAAGGTCATAATAAGGTCCTCATTTGTAAGTTTCAAAGAAATTCAATGTGTGTTTAGAAAATGAAACTTTAGATTTCTATATTTTGATAGAAGTTCAACTGTGTTTAAAGAAAAAAAAAAATACAGGTACTGTTGTGCAAAAACTCACTACGCAAGCATATGCAATCGTAGGTTGTAATTGGTGGACAAGATCGATCCCACGAGGACTAAAGTAAGCAAAGTTTGTAAACTTGAATATCACTAATGCTAATTCTAAAGCACTTAAGAGATATAAAGTTAACAAAAAGCAAGCACGACACAAGAAAATTAAACTCTAGCAATTTAAAGGAAATAAGCAACTAAAATTGATAACAAACAATTCAAGAATCGAATGAGTAAGGCGCTGGAATTTATGAAATCACTGCTAATTTTCGCTCCCTAATGCTGTGTGATGCTATAGCATTGTGCAGCATTACTGCACTATGTAGTAACGGGAAATCTGAAAATTAATTCCGAAAATTAATTCTAATCCTCGAATTGCAGTTCTAAAGCAAAGTTTAACATATGTCTATGAAAACCCAGCTTCCAAACACATGGATATACCAACTTCCCTAAGTTTACAAGCCAAAAATATATGTCTATACCCTTGAATTCATCCTTAATTCAAGATATGAACCTACTTGCATTGCCTATGCTAGTTCCATTTATTTTAACCTTTTCAGAATTAAAACAAACTTTTATTCTTTCCCAAGTTGATCATTCTCAAGAAGAACAGTAAGAAATAAAAGACCCATAAGCAAACTACACTTCTATAGCATTCCATAACAAAAGGGTTCCAAAACTAGAGCTATGACTCCATAAATTCCAGCCCAAAGAAAATTAGCCCATGGCTTTTACACATAAAATAACCAGAAACGAGCTACAATTCATAAACATATTAGGTTCAAGTGAAGATTCACAAATAGCAACACTAGGAACAACTTAGTCTACTAAAGTTTCAAGAAAACTAAGAGCAAGATACAAAAACTTAAGAAGAAGAAGAAGAGAAATGGAATGGGTAGCTGGAGAATGAAATTTCGAAGAAGCTCCTTCTCTTTCCCTCTGCTGCGTTTTTTTTCTTCTTCTCCTCTTCTCTGGTTTTTGCGATAGCTCCTCCTTCTCTCCCTCACGTTTTTTCCATACACCCTAAATTAGGGTTTTCATTCTTCCAATAATTGCTTTGGGCTTTTTTTTTCTTTCCATTTTCGGCCCATCAGAATGGATCTAAAGACCAAAAGCTACTATTACGTCATAAAAAATGAGCCCATATTTCCGTTTTCTGCCAGACTGCCAATGCTGCAGGATGCTGAGCAATGCTGCACAATGTTATAGCATCCGTACCTCAACGAGCATTTTTTCACTTCTTAGACTGCAAAACAAAAGGAAAACAAAGCACACTAAGCCAACTACAACAAAAGACTAAAAAGAGTAAAAGAAATAAGAAAAAGGAAAACTAAACAAAAACCCAACTCTTAATTAAACTTAACATGAAACTTACTAAAAACAAGATAAAAGTGTGCTTTCCACTCAATTTTGACCAAGAATATGCAAGAGAGGATGTTAAACTAATCCCATTTCATGGGATTATCACACCCCCAAACTTAGCTCATTACTTGTCCTTGAGTGATGCACCAAAAATAAAAGACAACGAACAACAAACATGAGTTCATAGCAGGGCACAACAGAAGTTTAGATTATTTGGTCTTTATGTAGGCTCTCACCTTTCATTTAACACAGACACAAACAAGATATGACAAATTCGTTTGCAAGCCAAAGTGACCCCCTAAGTGTGTATGTGCAAAGTCTTAACTATTCCAACTCGCATCACTTAAGTTGCTTTAGAGCTTAAATCCTAGAACTTAGCATAATGGACATCAAGTGACTCAATACGGTGCCTTTCCATAAGACTAAAGTTTACAAATAAGCTCATAATATAAAACTCAAGCAAAACTCTCTCTCTTTTTTTTTCTTCAAGAATACAATTCTTTCACTTAATTTTTTACCTATTCCAAAAATGCTAACAAGGAGAACATGGGAGGTCTAGTTTTTTTTCTTTCTTTCTTTTTTTTTTTCTTTTTTTTCAAGGGAACCTTTCTAGTCATTTGCACCTTCGATTTAAACGCCAACATTGGTGATGAAGACGCCTAACTACGAGCACTATCACTAAAATGGATTGCTTTTGCATACTCATATCTACTGTCACATTTCGACTCAAGGATAAACATGGGTGTCATGTCTAGCCCTGGTTTACTAAGCCACGAGAGATAGAGGAGTATCCCTTTTTTCTTTTTTTTTTCTTTTTGTCTTTTGTCTTTTTTTTTTTTTTTTGGCAAATGACCTCCCCCAAACTTTAAACTTACAACAAAAGCTTTGCTCACAATTTATTCTTACTACCTCTAAGCTTACTTCAAGACACCAAACTAACCGACTCTAGCCCCTAAGATCTCTTCAAGACCATAAAGCTTCTTAGAATCCACAAGCTTGGTAGCTTAGACTTAAGTGTGAAGGGTTACTTTAACTCACTTGCTCATTTGTCATTTCTCATGTGTTATATGTAAATCAAAAGGAAAGAGCCTAAATTATCATCATTAGCAATAAATTAAACAATCGAACACTCCCAACAATAACTCGACAAAAAGACACAACTAATCTCAACAAGACTTCACCCATAAAACAAAACCAATGCATGCTTCAACAAAAACAACAACACACAACAAAGAAACAAAAACAGAATTGCAGCAAAAACACAAACACCCACCCCCAAACTTAAGGATTTGTTGTGTCCCACAACAACAAAAAAATGGAATGAACATAGCCCAAACAAGATTAACCAATGATCCAACACTTTAATGGTACTTCAACATTCAACCAACCAAAATTATGACTAAGGGTCAACTAGCATGAAAAGAAAGGAAAACAAGAAAAAAAATATATGAGTAAGAAAACTCCCCTGCTGTTACTGTTACAATGCTGCAGCAATGTTGCCTCGATTGGAGCAGCTTTGCACATAGAAAACGAGAATTTTTAGCCCTTGAGTATTAATTATTCCTTTCTTTCATGAGCTTCCTCTCTCTTCACCTAAAATACTCAACAGGCCCTAAAGTAACAACTTTTCAAACACAACAAACTACCACAAAAACATAAGTGCAAAATGAAAGAAAATGAAGGACAAATAACAACAAAAATAATGAAAATACTTAGCTTGATTGGGTTACCTCATTACGCGTTTTAATTTAAGTCCACAACCCAAGTCAAAAACATCTTTCATGAGACTTTGAAAGGACTTGAAGTTGCCTTCCATTCCTTTCTCCTTCCTTTTTTTCATTTTTCTCTTCCTTTTCTTTTTTGGAACATTTGTTCTTTGATTTTGCATTTTCTTGAAATTACTTGATTCAAAGTACCACACCCACTGATTTTTCTCTTTCTCATTTAGGTAGGACATCTCTTTTGATGACTTGAGTATTTCAAACTGCTTCTCTTCTATGAATGATTGGTTATTCTCCAACCATGAGATGTGTCCATTCTCAACTTCACTCTCTTCCACAACATGTTCAAAAGAGATTTCATTCTCTAAGCCCTCATTGCAACTTTTGTTCATTTCTTCATTTTCAGTTGAAGTTAGAACACCAATAGCAGAACATTCTTCTACACCATCAAATGGTTGAATAGTATTGAACACATTAAAGGTTACCTGTTGATCATTCATTCGCATAGTAAGCTCTCCTTTTTCTACATCGATCAACGTCCTACCAGTAGCTAGAAATGGCCTACCCAAGATTATAGGAACCTCTGCATCAACTTCATAGTCCAATATAATGAAATCTGCAGGAAAGATGAATTTATCCACTTGAACAAGAACATCTTCAATTTTTCCTTCAGGATGAGTATAAGAACGATCCGCTAATTGAAGAGTGACTGTAGTGGGCCTTGCTTCTCCAATTCCAAGCTTTTTAAACACGGACATAGGCATCAAGTTGATGCTTGCTCCCAAATCACATAAAGCCCTTCCATTATAGGTTTTACCAATAAAGAAATGGATAGTGAAAGTACCAGGATCCTTTAATTTAGGAGGAAGCTTGCTCTGAAGGATTGAACTGCAATCTTTTGTAAGAGCTACTATTTCAAATTCCCCAAGTCTTCGCTTTTTGGTCAAAATATCTTTCATGAACTTGGCGTAGTTGGGCATTTGCTTCAAGGCTTCAACAAGTGAAATATTGATGTGCAAACCCTTCAAAATGTCTAGAAATCTATCAAATTGCTTGTCATGTTCCTTTTTCTGAAAACGTTTAGGAAAAGCAGGTGGTGGTTTTGTATTCACCTGATCAGCTGGCTGTTGCTGCAGCATTTTTCTGTTCTGCCTTCTGGTGTTGTCGTACTGTTGCAACATTACTTTGATCATTCTCCTGATGTTGTGGTGATGCTACAACATCGTTCTGGTCATTCCCACACTCTGCTTGACTTTCACAGTCCTTAACCTTCTCTTGGATTGAAGTGGGCTCTTTTTCCTTAAAGGCTTTGGTTTTAGGTTTTTCTAACTCCTTCCCACTTCTAAGTTGGATTGCCTTGCAAGTTTCTTTTCCTTTATTCCTTGGATTTTCAGTATCACTTGGCAAGGTGCCTTGAGCTCTATTATTTAAGGCTGAAGCTAGTTGACCCACTTGTGTTTCCAAGTTTCTAAGTGCAGCGGCTTGGCTTTGAACTATGGCATCAGTCTTGGCCATGTGCTCTTTCAATAAACTTTCAATGGAAGATGTAGCATCTTGAGCTTGTACCTTAGGTTGCTGAAAATTTTGCTGAGGATACCCTTGTTGCTGAAATCTTGGAAGAGTAGGAGGTCTCATTTGTTGATTAGCAGGTCCAACTCTTTGATTGTTCCATGAAAAGCTTGGGTGTTGCCTCCAACTTGGGTTATATGTGCTAGCATAAGGGTTGAAGTCCTTGTTAAATCCAATATGGTTCACAGAGGCTGGATTTGATGGACATACCTCAAAAGTGTGCCCCTCATCACAATAAACACACAACACTGCTACTGGTGGTGCAAATGGACTTCCTGAACCCATATTTAATGATTTCAATGTACTAGTGATAGTGGCAATCTATGCCGCGAGGTTCGCTGCACTAGCATCTTGCATTCCCGCTACCTGTCGAGTCGGGTTAAGGCGTGAAGTTGGCCACTGATAGTTATTCTTCGCAATCTTCTCCAAAATCTCGTAGGCATCATTATATGTCTTTGACATAAGTGCTCCCCCAGCTGAAGCATCCACTACCATTCTTGTGTGCGTATTCAACCCATTGTAAAAAGTTTGCATTTGAATACCATAGGGAATACCATGGTTTGGGCACTTTCGTAATAACTCTTTAAATCTTTCCCATGTCTCATATAGAAATTCATCCTCCTGTTGCTGAAACGAAGTGATTTCACTCCTGAGCTTGGCCATCTTAGTGGGTGGAAAATATTTTGTAAGAAACTGCTCCACCAACTCGTGATGGCTCCTGATGGTATAGAATTCAACCATTCTAGCGTCTTTCCTCTCAACGAATATGGAAATAGTGTCAATCTGAGGGCATCCTCACTCACTCCTCGGATTATGAACGATTTGCAAACGCCCATAAACAATTGAAGATGCAAATGAGGATCCTCCAATGGTGTACCACCAAATTGGCCTGTGTGCTGAAGCATCTGAAACATGTCCGGTTTTAGTTCAAACTGTTGTGCCTCTATCTCTGCTGGCAAAATTCCTAGAATTAAGATTGGCACCGCATATTCCTGAATAACTCGGTCTCTTTCATCTTCCACTACTTCGGCTCCTCCATTATTATTATTAATTCTCAATGGTGGATCAGCCATCTCTTTAACCACTCTTTTTGTTACCTTCCTTTGTGATGAAATGTGTGTTCAATCTCGGGATCAAGAGGTAACAATTCAGGATCGTGCTCCTCGTTTGTATAAGAAAATTAGCACCTAGCACAATACACAAGTAACTAATCAAATTTGTGTTTGTTAACTAAAAAAAAAAACTAAAAACAGTAAATAAAAGTACTCAATTTCACAAAATTCACAAACAACTAGTCCTCGGCAACGGTGCCAAAAACTTGTTGTGCAAACACTCACTACGCAAGCATACGCAATCGTAGATAGTAATTGGTGGACAAGGTCGATCCCACGAGGACTAAAGTAAGCAAAGTTTGTAAACTTGAATATCACTAATGCTAATTCTAAAGCACTTAAGAGATATAAAGTTAACAAAAAGCAAGCACGACACAAGAAAATTAAACTCTAGCAATTTAAAGGAAATAAGCAACTAAAATTGATAACAAACAATTCAAGAATCAAATGAGTAAGGCGCTGGAATTTATGAAATCACTGCTAATTTTCGCTCCCTAATGTTGTGTGATGGTATAACATTGTGCAGCATTACTGCACTGTGTAGTAACGGGAAATTTGAAAATTAATTTCGAAAATTAATTCTAATCCTCGAATTGCAGTTCTAAAGCAAAGTTTAACATATGTCTATGAAAACCCAGCTTCCAAACACATGGATAGACCAACTTCCCTAAGTTTACAAGCCAAAAGTATATGTCTATACCCTTGAATTCATCCCTAATTCAAGATATGAACCTACTTGTATTGCCTATTCTAGTTCCATTTATTTTAACCTTTTCAGAATTAAAACGAACTTTTATTCTTTCCCAAGTTGATCATTCTCAAGAAGAACAGTAAGAAATAAAAGACCCATAAGCAAACTACACTTCTATAGCATTCCATAACAAAAGGGTTCCAAAACTAGAGCTATGACTCCATAAATTCCAGCCCAAAGAAAATTAGCCCATGGCTTTTACACATAAAATAACCAGAAACGAGCTACAATTCATAAACATATTAGGTTCAAGTGAAGATTCACAAATAGCAACACTAGGAACAACTTAGTCTACTAAAGTTTCAAGAAAACTAAGAGCAAGATACAAAAACTTAAGAAGAAGAAGAAGAGAAATGGAATGGGTAGCTGGAGAATGAAATTTCGAAGAAGCTCCTTCTCTTTCCCTCTGCTGCGTTTTTTTTCTTCTTCTCCTCTTCTCTGGTTTTTGCGATAGCTCCTCCCTCTCTCCCTCACGTTTTTTCCATACACCCTAAATTATGGTTTTCATTCTTCCAATAATTGCTTTGGGTTTTTTTTTTTCCATTTTCTGCCCATCAGAATGGATCTAAAGACCAAAAGCTACTATTACGTCATCAAAAATGGGCCCATATTCCGTTTTCTGCCAGACTGCCAATGCTGCAGGATGCTGAGATATGCTGCACAATGTTATAGCATCCGTACCTCAACGAGCATTTTTTCACTTCTTAGACTGCAAAACAAAAGGAAAACAAAGCACACTAAGCCAACTACAACAAAAGACTAAAAAGAGTAAAAGAAATAAGAAAAAGGAAAACTAAACAAAAACCCAACTCTTAATTAAACTTAACATGAAACTTACTAAAAACAAGATAAAAGTGTGCTTTCCACTCAATTTTGACCAAGAATATGCAAGAGAGGATGGTAAACTAATCCCATTTCATGGGATTATCAGGTACATTGCCTTTTTTCCATTCATCAATTGCTATTTGTTGTTATAAAGAATGCAACATTTGATTTCTATAAATTGAAAGAAGTTCAATGTGTAGTAGAAAGAGAAAACAAGGTTACATTGCCTATAATTTGGAAGAAGTCAATTTCTAAAAAAAGAAAGATAAAGAATAATATTTTTTTTAAAAGATCAATGTTAAAATATATTATTTTTTTGAAGTGGACATCTGTATTCAGTGTTGGAAAGTTGGGAAAATATGTTTCTAGATGAATGATTGGAAAAAATAAAAATAAAGAAAATAACAGTCAGCTAAAAATCAGTTTACTTCGAGTTACAAAGAACTGTACCAAATACCCCTGACAACTCAACTAAACTCTGCACTTCAAACACAAACTTTCTGCCTCAACTTAATCCAACTCTGCACCCCAAACACAGACTTCTGAACTCACTGACAAACTAACTCTGCCCAACTCAACTCAACTCTACGCGTTAAATGTCCCCTAAGATTCTTATTATTTTCACAGTTGAGTTCATATTTAATTCATCATTTTCATCATCTTCAAATGGTGTTTTTTCAGAAAATAATGACATTTAATTGGTTTTTTCAAATATTATAGCATGGTAGCGACATTTTGTTTGTTCTTATTTTTATTATTTTTTTCAAATATACTATAGAGAAAAACGTGCATATAATGTTGGCGGCGGGGTATTTGGTACTCAAACTTTATTATAGCATTTGATTTTGCTATTTAATTTTTGGTTGTTTCAAACTTTCAATAAAAGTTAAAGTTTGAACTAAAAAGATTAATAATAAAAGTTAAAGTTTCTTTTTTCCTAAAAGTTTTTTTTTTTTAATTTTTGGTACTTTAATTTTCATAGTACTATTTCATTTTTCTTCTTATACTTTTATATATTTTGCTTGGTCATTACTATATATAAGACATTGGATTTTCAATCATTGGATAATTATTTTTTTAAAAAAAATTATTATCCAACTGTTCGAAACATTTTAATATTTATTATTTATTATGAGCTTTTTACTTTTTAAATGAGAGAGTTTCATATAATAAAGAGAGGAAAGTTTTTGGTTCTTTATTTGAAGAGAGGTTAAAAGTTTTACAATTCAATTACTTATTTTTGTATTAAATTCTTAGATCTAAAACTCTCCTATAAATACCTTTATCACAAACACTTTCTACACACAAAATTTTCCAATCTTCTCTTATTTCTACTATCTCATATTTCTCTACTTTGCTCTTTTAAGAGCAATTGACCAAAAGATGGGTGTTCTTTATTGTGGAGCTTTGAGCTCAGCCTCATCAGAGTGGTTTGAGCTACACAACGTTTCAGTTGGATTGTTGTATCCTAGAGGAGACAGGCCAGAGAAGAATTGTTGCACTAGTGGTTGATAAATAAATATACACTATATAGGACTTGAATCTCTTTAAAGAGAGCGAGATACACATGCCTCAACCTAATTGTTTACGTGTTTGTTTCTCAATATTTATCTCAATATTTACTCTATTTTTTTCTGTTATTTGTAATTCCTCCAACACTAACTTTTGTTACATTTAACATAAATCTCAAGCTATACATTTCCAAACTTGACATCAAGGGAGACAGTAGTGCTTGAGATTGAAGAGATGATGGCGGTTTCTATTGCAATAGTTGGAAAAGATTATGGGATAGAGTTTAGTGAGTTTTTTTTTTTTTATGTAAATTCAAAATTACTATTGACTCAAATGAAGTAAGTGATAGACTTTTTTACCCTTTCTTTTAATAAAGAAAACATTGGATACCAAAGTTTTATGGTTAAATAATATAGTTTAATTTTAAAATAAATATATAATGTATAATTAAACATTCATAAAACATTATGTGTAACCAACAAGAGCATAGCTTAATGGGCATAAATTATGTGCTTATTGACTAAGAGGTCATAGGTTTAAATCCCCCACCCTCATATTGTTGAATTCAAAAAAATATATATATATTATTTGTATCCTGATGAATATTAAGCCTAATTTCACATATTAGACAATTTTTGTACCATATATATATATATATATATATATATATATATATATATATATAATTCGAGTGAAAGAAAATTGATCGAAACTTTAAGATTTCAAAGTAAATAATATATCTCACCATTTTTTTTTTCATTTCTAATAAATTGACATGTGAAAAACTATAATTAAACAATACAGTTTGATTTTTTTTTTTTTTTGTATAATTTAAAATTCACAAAACAGTGTTTGTATTTACCTACATTTTAATAAAAAGAAGTTTGTACAACATAATTCTTTACAAGATAATTTTTTTTTTTGAAAAAATATATATAAATAAGAATAAGATTTTGAAACCAATATTTTTTTTATTTTGTAAATTAAATTTTATATATACTTTTTTTAATAATATGTGGGGTGAAGTATCCAAAACCTCTAACTTCTAGTTTATGGTATATGTTAGTTCAACAATATTTAGAGCAATAGATATTAACCTTTGACCTCTTGGTGGAGAGTACATATCAATTATCATCGAGCTATGTTATTTTGGCATGTTTTATCTTAGTTAAACTATGCTCACGTTGGTAATTACATTTCAATTTTTTAACTATATAATTATTTATTATTTTTTGGTTAAAATATCATTTTGGTCCCTGTACTTTGGACTTTGTTCCATTTTGATCCATGTACTTTCAAATGTCTAATTTTAGTCCATGTACTTTCAATAAAGCTTAAAATTGGTCCTTATGACAAGTTTGAAGTTAATTTTTATCAAAATTAGTTAAATAATAATAATAATTTTAATACAACAAAAGACACCATGTGAATATATTTTCAAAATTTATAGAGGAAAAATTAATAAAGACTAATTTTTTTAAAGAAAAATTAAGCATAAACTAATATTAGGAACCAATTTTAAGCTTTATTGAAAGTAGATGGACTAAAATTGGACATTTGAAAGTACATGGACCAAAATAGAATAAAGTTCAGAGTACAGGGACCAAAATGATATTTTAACCTTATTTTGTTTATACTTTATAATAAAACTATCAAATTTAAGGTGACTTGTTTGCTTACTAGTGCTTACCAAAAAAAAAAAAAAAAACTATCAATCTTTCTTCGGACTTACAAATTCGACCCATTGTTGGCCATTACTTATATTTTGTTAACCATAATTATGTTTTGTGAATCATGTAAATAGGCCCTTGATGACCTACTAATATTTTGTGAATATTCCACTTCTACATGACACTAAGGTTGAAATATATTATCATTTTCTTGTCATCTTGAAAAAGTAAAATATTGGTAATCTCTTTTTCAAAAATTTTCAATTTAGTACATGTGTTTAAACAAATGTAAACAAACAATATTCCTTTGCAAAAAAAAAAAAAAAAAAATGTAATGGTCAATATGTTAGAAAAAAAAAAAACTCTCTCATAATGAATACCCTATTAGTAATTGAAAAATGTCATAATAAGGTCCTCATTTGTAAGTTTCAAAGAAATTCAATGTGAGTTTAGAAAATGAAACTTTAGATTTCTATATTTTGATAGAAGTTCAACTTATGTTTAAAGAAAAAAAAAATACAGGTACATTGTCTTTTTTCCATTCATCAATTGCTATTTGTTGTTATAAAGAATGCAACATTTGATTTCTATAAATTGAAAGAAATTCAATGTGTAGCAGAAAGAGAAAACAAGGTTACATTGCCTATAGTTTGGAAGAAGTCAATTTCTAAAAAAAGAAAGATAAAGAATAATGTTTTTTTTAAAAGATCAATGTTAAAATATATTGTTTTTTTTTTAAGTGGACATGTGAATTCAGTGTTGGAAAGTTGGGAAAATATGTTTCTAGATGAATGATTGGAAAAAATAAAAATAAAGAAAACAACAACAGTCAGCTAAAAATCAGTTTACTTCGAGTTACAAAAAACTGTACCAAATACCTCTGACAACTCAACTAAACTCTGCACTCCAAACACAAACTTTCTGCCTCAACCTTATCCAACTCTGCACCCCAAACACAGACTTCTGCACTCACTGACAAACTAACTCTGCTCAGCTCAACTCAACTCAACTCTACGCGTCAAATGTCCCCTAAGATTTCTTATTATTTTCACAGTTGAGTTCATATTTAATTCATCATTTTCATCATCTTCAAATGGTGTTTTTTCATAAAATTTCAAATATCATAGCATGGTAGCGACATTTTGTTTGTTCTTATTTTTATTATTTTTTTCAAATATACTATAGAGAAAAACGTCCATATAATGTTGGCGGCGGGGTATTTGGTACTCAAACTTTATTATAGCATTTGATTTTGCTATTTAATTTTTGGTTGTTTCAAACTTTCAATAAAAGTTAAAGTTTGTACTAAAAAGATTAATAATAAAAGTTAAAGTTTCTTTTTTCCTAAAAGTTTTTTTTTTTTTTAATTTTTGTACTTTAATTTTCATAGTACTATTTCATTTTTCTTCTTATACTTTTATATATTTTGCTTGGTCATTACTATATATAAGACATTGGATTTTCAATCATTGGATAATTATTTTTTTAAAAAAATTATTATCCAACTGTTGTATCATTTTAATATTTATTATTTATTATGAGCTTTTTACTTTTTAAATGAGAGAGTTTCATATAATAAAGAGAATAAAGTTTTTGGTTCTTTATTTGAAGAGAGGTTAAAAGTTTTACAATTCAATTACTTATTTTTGTATTAAATTCGTAGATCTAAAATTCTCCTATAAATACCTTTCTCATAAACACTTTCTACACACAAAATTTTCCAATCTTCTCTTATTTCTACTATCTCATATTCTCTATTTTGCTCTTTTAAGAGCAATTGACCAAAAGATGAGTGTTCTTTGTTGTGGAGCTTTGAGCTCAACCTCATAGTGCATAGTAGTTTGAGCTACACAACGTTTCAGTTGGATTGTTGTATCCTGGAGGGGACAGGCCAAAGAAGAATTGTTGCACCGGGGTTGATAAATAAATATACACTGTATAGGACTTGAATCTCTTTAAAGAGAGCGAGATACCCATGCCTCAACCTAATTGTTTACGTGTTTGTTTCTCAATATTGATCTCAATATTTACTCAATTTTCTTCTATTATTTGTAATTCCTCCAACACCAACTTTTGTTACATTTAACATAAATCTCAAACTATACATTTCCAAACTTGACATCAAGGGAGACAGTAGTGCTTGAGATTGAAGAGATGATGGCGGTTTCTATTGCAATAGTTGGAAAAAATTATGGGATAGAGTTTAGTGAGTTTTTTTTTTTTTTTTAATGTAAATTCAAAATTACTATCGACTCAAATGAAGTAAGTGATAGACTTTTTTATCTTTTCTTTTAATAAAGAAAACATTGGATACCAAAGTTTTATAGTTAAATAATATAGTTTAATTTTAAAATAAATATATAATGTATAATTAAACATTCATAAAACATTATGTGTAACCAACAAGAGCATAGCTTAATGGGCATAAAGTATGTGCTTATTGACTAAGAGGTCATAAGTTTAAATCCCCCACCCTCATATTGTTGAATTCAAAAAAAAAACATTATTTGTATCCCAATGAATATTAAGCCTAATTTCACATATTAGACATTTTTGTACCATATATATATATATATAATTCGAGTGAAAGAAAATTGATCGAAACTTTAAGATTTCAAAGTAAATAATATATCTCACCATTTTTTTTCATTTCTAATAAATTGACATGTGAAAAACTATAATTAAACAATACAGTTTGATTTTTTTTTTTTTTGTATAATTTAAAATTCACAAAACAGTGTTTGTATTTACCTACATTTTAATAAAAATAAATTTTTACAACATAATTTTTTACAAGATAATTTTTTTAAAAAATATATATATATAAATAAGAATAAGATTTTGAAACCAATATTTTTTTTTATTTTGTAAATTAAATTTTATATATACTTTTTTTAATAATATGTGGGGTGAAGTATCCAAAACTTCTAACTTCTAGTTTATGGTATATGTTAGTTCAACAATATTTAGAGCAGTAGATATTAATCTCTGACCTCTTGGTGGAGAGTACATATCAATTATTATGGAGCTATGTTTATTTTGGCATGTTTTATGTTAGTTAAACTATGCTCACGTTGGTAATTATATTTTAATTTTTTAACTATATAATTATTTATTATTTTTTAGTTAAAATATCATTTTGGTCTCTGTACTTTAGACTTTGTTCCATTTTGGTCCATGTACTTTCAAATGTCTAATTTTAGTCAATGTATTTTCAATAAAGCTTAAAATTGGTCTTTATGACAAGTTTGAAGTCAATTTTTATCAAAATTAGTTAAATAATAATAATAATTTTAATACAACAAAAGACACCATGTGAACATATTTTCAAAATTTATAGAAGAAAAGTTAATAAAGACTAATTTTTTTTAAGAAAAATTAAGCATAAACTAATAGTATGAACCAATTTTAAGTTTTATTGAAAGTAGATAGACTAAAATTGGACATTTAAAAGTATAGGGACCAAAATAGAATAAAGTTCAAAGTACAGAGATCAAAATGATATTTTAACCTTATTTTTTTTATACTTTATAATAAAACTATCAAATTTAAGGTGACATGTTTGTTTACTAATTCTTACCAAAAAAAAAAAAAAAACCCTCTTTCCCCTTTCCCCCATCCCCAATAAAATCCAACCACAAACCCAACAGCAATATCAATCGCCATGGAACCACAAAAAACCCCTCATGTTCTTCTCTTCCCGGCCCCGGCCCAAGGCCACATCAACGCCATGCTCAAGTTCGCCGAGCTCCTTTCTCTAGCCGCCATTCAAGTCACATTCCTCGCCACCGAACACTCCCACCGCCAACTCACCCTCCATTCCGACGTCCTCCTACGCTTCTCTCGCTTTCCAGGCTTCCAATTCCGAACCATCGCCGACGGCCTTCCCCAGCCCCACCCTCGCACCTTCTCCCACCACTTTCCTGAAATGATCTCCTCCTTCATGTCCGTAACCAAGCCCCTCTTCAGAGACATGCTCGCTTCGGCCCATTTCGGTCCAAATCTCACTTGCCTCATCCTCGACGGCTTCTTCAGCTTCCTTGTTGACATCAACAACGATTTTGTTCAACTTCCCGTCTTTTCTTTCCGTACTTTTAGTGCGTGTTCTTCCTGGACCATTCTCTCCCTTCCCAATCTCCTCCAACATGGTGAACTTCCTATTAAAGGTAGGTTGTTATAATTTCTTAATCAGTTTGAGTTATGTTCAAGCTGATCCATTGCTTTTGAATTTGGCAGGAGAGGAAGATATGGATAGGATTGTTGATTACGTGCCGGGTATGGATAATCTTCTTAGATGCAGGGATCTGCCTGGCTTCTGTCGAGCCGCTGACCCAAATAATGACCCAATTCTGCAATTCATTGTGAATCAGTCAATACAGAGCACCAAATTCGACGCCCTCATAGTGAACTCATTCGAAGATTTGGAAGGACCCATTCTCTCAAAGTTTCGAACTTTATACCCCAAAATCTACCCCATTGGACCCCTTCACGCCCTTCTCAAAGCCAAACTCTCCAACCAACAATCTGAGTCTTTGAACAATCTCTGGGAGGTCGACCGGAGCTGTTTGGCCTGGCTGGACAATCAGCCGCCGGGATCCGTCATTTACGTCAGTTTTGGAAGCCTTACGGTAATGGGGAATCGCGAGCTCATGGAGTTCTGGCATGGGTTGGTCAATAGCGGGAGAAATTTTTTGTGGGTTGTACGGCCGGACCTCGTGACAGGCAAAAATGAGGAGGTTGAAATTCCGGCCGAGTTGGAGGAGGGGACGAGAAAGAGAGGCTACACGGTGGGGTGGGCCCCGCAAGAGAAAGTGCTTTCCCACGAAGCAGTTGGAGGGTTTTTGACTCACAGCGGTTGGAATTCGACTTTGGAGAGTATAGTAGCGGGGAAGCCGATGATTTGTTGGTCGAATGCATACGATCAGCAAGTGAACAGTAGATTTGTGAGCAATGTGTGGAAGTTGGGTTTGGATATGAAGGATTTGTGCGATAGAGAAACGGTGGCGAAAATGGTGAACGAGCTTATGGTCCATAGGAAAGAGGAATTCATGAGATCGGCTGCTGAAATGTCTAATTTGGCAAGGCGAAGTGTGAATCCCGATGGATCATCGTACGTCAATTTTGACCATCTGATCGAAGACATTAGAATTCTGAGTCAACAAAGCATTCCCAACAATTAGATTTTGTGTTTCGATTTTGGTATTTGAAGAATTTGGTGCAAATTTGGGGCAGTTTTTTTGTGGAAAATTTTGTTAAAGAAAGCTATTTTGTATTTATACGACTTTGAATTTAATATAGAGAGTGGTTTTTAACTTATATACATCAATGTAAAACACATGCAATTGAATGCCTTCTGGTCCTTAGGGCGGTGTTCAAACCAGAAGGAATGGCGTTCTACATTTTTTTGGTCCCGAGGAAGATGTGACAACAAGTGTTCATCAATCTCTATAAGGCAATTTGATCATTTGTTTTTTTCTACTGTGGATATTGAATGGGTCGATTCTGTAAAAGTAAACAAAAATAATAATAATAATATAGAGAAAATGCTAATAGAAAGGAAAAAAAAATAGAAAAGTTAACAATATACTAACCATAGGAATCAATTTTAAGCTTCATTAAAAGTAGGGCTTAAATTTCAATATTTTAAAGTACAAATGAATCAATTTTAAGCTTCGTTAAAAGTAGGGCTTAAATTTCAATATTTTAAAGTACAAAGAATAAAGTGGAATGAAACCAAATTACATACACCAAAATGATATTTTAACCTTAATTCTAGTTGAAAATTATTTGAATGATGTTTAATTTAGTTTTAATATTAATATAAAGGTTCGTGTTTATTACTCTTTTTTTTTTTTGCTTTTTTTTTTTATTGTGTTCATTACTCATTGATATTGTTCGTCTCCTTCCATGTCAATTATCATGTAATTTAACGACATAGTAAAGTGAATAAGTATATAATGTTACTTTATTTCAGTAATAAAGATTTATGTTGTCTTTAATCATCGCTATGAGTTAGATGTTAGGTTAAATTACAAATTTGAACCCTAAAATTCCAGCGTAGTTTTTGGATGAAACCAATAACAAAGTCATGATGCTTATGCCCAAAGTGGACAATATCATACCAATGTGGAGATATGTCGAGGGTCGTTGTCCCTAACAATGGTATCAGAGTCATGCCCATGACTTAGCAATGTGGTAGAATCCTCAACAAATGAGGCGAACCTTGAAGGCATAGTCATGGTGGAGGTCCGTTGGTTGAGCTCTATCGAATTGGCGGTGTGCTCCTGTAAATGAATTGGCTAGGATAAGAGCTAGACGGATAGATGACTATTTGAGAGGAGGCTTGGTTGGTATTTTGTTCAAAGGGAGGATTGTTGGGAGTGCGACCAAAGCTCCACATTTGTTAGACAAGGAGAAGATCATGAGTTTATAAGTGAGAGACACTATCTCCATTGGTACAAGGCCTTTTAGGTGAAACCAAAAACAAAGTTATGAAGGCTTATGCTCAAAGTGGACAATATCATACCAATATGGACATATGTCAAAGGTCGTTACCCTTATCAGTTGGTTTATGTCGATGACATAATCATAACTAGTGCCTCTACGACATAAATTCAACAACTGAAATGTCTCCTCAATGTGAAATTCAAACTTAAGGATCTTGGGTCCTTAAAATATTTCCTTGGGCTAGAACTTACTAAGGGACTTTGTCTTTCCCAACGACAATATACTCTTCAACTTTTAGAAGATACAGATCTCCTTGGATGCAAGCCAACACCTTTACCCATGGATCCTCAACTACGTCCTTGCGCTTATGGAGATGACACTTTACCTGATCCAACATTATATCGACGTCTCATTGGTCGACTTCTTTATCTTACTATTTCTCAACTTGACATCACATTTACTGTCAACAAGCCCAGTCAATTTGTTGCTCGACCTTGTAAATCTCATTTATCTGCCGCATATCATCTCTTACACTACTTGAAAATTTCACCAAGCCAATGGCTTTTTCTTACAACATTGATAGGACCTATAAAGTCCTATTTAATTACACTTATTTCTTGTTAATTAGAAGGATTTTATGTGTTTTATTATTATTTTTTAGGGATTCCAACAATTCACTTGTTTTGAAGAGTTTGCGCCATTTCGGAATTAATTCAGACCAAATTGGAGGTGATTCGAGCAACTGAATTTCTATACCAAATTTGACCGATCATATCATGATATTTCGAGATGAAAATATATTCAAATTTGGTATCAAATCGAATCTTATTGAATTATCTTTCCAACGGTATAATACTCATTGAATTCCAATAAGTATTATGAAAGTTATGGCATTTTGAGTGATTACTGCTCCTGCTGGAAAACTGCTGTACCCGAGAATATTTTGTGCCAACTTCCGTTCCCATTATCTTGCTGCTCACATTTGGGAATATATCCAAATTAGATATCATTTTAAAGATCTCGGAATGATCTTTCCAACCATATAAAGATCACGTTGATCCAAGGTTTGGAGAAGAAGTTATGGGCAAAATAATGAAGCTGCGCAATCCAGAAACTTTCCTTATTTGCAACATTCTATGTTTGTTTTAAGAATTTAGGGAAGGATTTTCGAGTTTTAGATGTATTTTCCAGCATTTTACAAGAGAGAACATTATTTACTTTATTTTATTTTATTTTAAATATTATTCCCTAATTGTTTTGGGAAAACATCTTTCTAGAATTTAGGGTTTCTTACTTGTGTAAGTTGTCTACTTGAAGGCTATTTAAGCCTTCTTATGGACAGCAAAGGGATCTTTTTTTGGCCTCTTGGCCTAGACGTTTTTAGAGAGCTTTTAGACTCATTTTCTCTTTTCTCCTTAGACAATAATGGTATCAAATTTTATCACGATGCTCGGCTAAACTCTGCGATTCCAGTTCATAGGTTGGTTGTAATCAGTTGCAACATTGTGAGGCTTGAACCTTAATTTAGTTTTCTTTCAATTGCAAGTATTCTTTAATTCCCGTGTTAATTTGATAAGTATGTATTTTGATTAAATTGACGTCTTAATCACTCTACATATTTTATTGCTAATCATGATCATGATCCGTAATTGTCATGTTGAATGAACATGTAGCATTAGGATTATCACATGTGTATGTTTTGTGGGTTTCCATATTGCATGGCTTGCATGTTTAATTCTAGGAATTAAAGAAGCTTCTTAATTAGGTGAAAGTTGTTTTACCTGATTAGTTGTCTTAGTCGTTCCAAGGTTCGTAATGCCTTTATCTAAATAATTTGGAGCGGTTTTATCAAAATTGTTTAGGTAATTAGCGTTAACTTGACGTTCGTTAGAGTTAATGAATTTAGGAAATTTGCACTTTTTGGGGTTTCCTAATAAGTTGACCAAGTACTTGCATGGTTAAGTTTAAATATTTTGAATGCCTATGATCAATGTTTGCAATTGAGTATAACCGTACCTTTGGATTGAATTTTGGTAAGATTTGATCTATCCCTATCTTTATTGTTTATGTTTTATTTTATTTATAAAAACACAAAACCCCCATTTTTAATTGTTTTCTCCTTTGCAAATTTAACCTGAGAAATTAATATTCGGTTCCCTGAGATCGACCCGGTCCACTCAATGTTACAAGTAGCTTAGGATCGGTTTATAAAGTTTAATTTGACGAGCCCTCGACAAGCTCGCTTCAAACATCCTCTTCTTTTCAACTTCGGGTTTCTCTAATGCTGATTGGGGTTATTGCCTAGACACTAGAAAATCCACCACTAGATTTTGTATATTTTTGGGTGATTTTTTAATTTCTTGAAAAACCAAGAAACAAACCACCATATCTCGTTCTTCAGTAAAGGCAGAATATCGTGCACTAGCTATGACAACTTGTGAGCTTGTGTGGCTTTATGGTCTTCTACGACATTTATAAGTTCCATTTCAACCCTCTGCTCTCCTCTTTTGTGATAATCAAACGGCCATACAAATTACATCCAACCCAACATTCCATGAACGTACTCTGCGTATTGAGTTAGATTGTCACTTCATTCAAGACAAGCTTGTAGATGGATTTATCAAGTTGATGCCAGTTCGATCAAAACTTCAACTTGCTGATATATTCACAAAGCCACTACCAACGACTTCTTTTTTTTTTTTTTCCTACTATCCAAGATGGGAATTCTTGATATCCACAATCCATCTTGAGGGAGATATTAGAATATCTCACATTAAATTATTTTCAATTTATAATTTGTAACCTAAGATTCTGTAGAAAGAAATATCTTAGGATTTATTTTCTTTCCTTTTCTCACATTTTTCCTTTTCTCATGAATCTGTATATATCTCTCACCGTACATCTTTGAAGAAAAAAAGACAAAAATCTATTTTCAATCCATTCTTAATATAATATCCAATAAATTCCTAAATTTTTAATTTTGTGTCAAATAGGTCCTTGACCTCTTAGACATTTAAAAAAAATCATGGATCTACTAAACAAAAAATTGAAATTTTAGAGTCCCTATTAGACATAAAATTTAATTTTATATCTCATAGATCGATTAATTTTTAAAAATTTTGAATATGTCAGAGACTTGTTAAACACAAAATTAAAAGTTGAAGAACTTATTAGATAATTTTAAAAGTTGACAAAATAGACACAAACCTAAAAGTTGTAATTCAATTTTTTAGATAAACTACATATTCATTAATGAGAAAAGTGGGCCATAGAGGACACATACAAAGAAAAGTCTTCCTTCGCAGCATTAAGATAAATTATTCAATGAGACTTTCACAATGTGGCTGTTTCATAATAATCATTAGATATAGATTCAATCATTTTTATGTCTCTCTCCATTCAATGGTAAAAAACTGCGAACCATGTTGTGGCGTTTGACTGAATAATTTCTCAAATAGGGAAATTACAGAGCCACAGACAGAGCATTGTAATGAGAAGAAACCACCTCAGCTGCTACACGGTGGACGATGCCATTAATTTTGCGATTCACATGCTTGAAGGAGATTCCTTCTTCATTCAGAGAGATAAAGTCTCCACGGATTTAGTTTGATCTTGATCGCATGCAAGGAGTCCGACTCCATTCCCACTGCTTGGAAATTCCCATTAAATTGCCTTGCGCGTCATTCAACTAAATTTTCAGTCACTAAAACCAATTTGATTTACGTAATAAAAAGCATAAGAATTTCAAATGATTACTGATCTACTGCAAATAGTAACAAGAAGAAGATATATATTTCCCAAATGACAGTTTTACGAATAAGCAGAGGAAACCAAATACTTGAGAGGAATAAAAATGGGGGAGTACTGATTTACCTTCAGATTATAAGATAAATGCTTGTTGTTGGAATAGAAATTTCGACCAACCCAAAATTGTCACATCATTATCCACAAAATTATGTTTAATTAAGGATTAATTAAATTTGCAAAGATTTCTAAATTAAATTATGACAAAATAAGTTTTAAAAAAAATTATGGCAAATTCAAGTACACAATTGGGTTATTTGAAATTTGGAAAACAAAAGCCCAAATTGAAGACCCCAATTAGCAAAGTCCAAGCCCAGTCCAAATGGCTAGGCCCAAAGTCAATCAGGCTCAGTCCAAAAGGGCTGGCCCAAAGTCAATCAAGAGCCCAATCCAAATGGTTGGCCCAAAATCAACTGGGTCCAATCCAACAAGCCCAAGCTCACCTGGAGCCCTTGAGGAACTCTATAAATAGAGAGCTTCCTCCTTCATTTCAGGGGTTCAGAACTGAAGAAGCTCAGAGAGAATTCAGAAACAAAATTGTGAAGTCTCCAAAAGCTCCTGAAGATCAAGCACCTTCTGAACAAATAACACTTTTCAAAGATCAAGAACGATCTAGGAAGATCAACAAGCCGAAGACCTTCTACAAGCCACAAGCTGAAGACCTTCAACAAGCTACAAGCCGAAAACCTTCAACAAACTACAAGCTGAAGACCTTCAACAAGCTACAAGCTGAAAACCTTCCACAAGCTCAAAGCTGAAGACTTTTCTACCAGTTTAAAGTTGACGATTCAACCTCGAAAGCAAGCGTTTCAACCCTCGAGTCAAGTATACATATGAGAGAAAGAATCATAGGACCATATATTAGAGATTGTACTTCATTATACACAAATCAATACAAAATCAAGTTTATTTACATGTATTAAATTTCCTTGTTGAAATTTCGTGTGAACACTTGTCTTCTCCCAGTCCCAACTAGCTTTCTTTACATGCTACAATTGTCACAACATGCAAAAATAATGTTAGAATGCTCCTTCAAATAATATAAATGGCTAAAACACCAAGACCATTGGGTTAGTGTAATGGAATAAAAATTTAGTATCCAAAATTAGCAAGATGGTGATAGATTATATTTATGCATGACTAAAACTTATTGGCCTAGTGTCTACTCTGCCAATCTCACTTTGCTATTGCATGTCATGATCTTTGTATGTACGCATAGCTTGATTTTATAGTCAAGTTCATAGTGTAGGCTAGCACCTATTTTGTTGTGCTGCTTTATTTGAAATTAGCATAAGAACAAGTAGTTGAGTGAAGTTTTATGGTGTATGCTTTTACATCATAGGTTGTGTTTTATACATGATCAAAGTTTTATTAATCCTTCGTAATTAAAATCGGTGTCACAGTTAGTTATTTTGAAAAGTTAGTTATAAGGAAAAAAACACTTTTAATCTTTGAGGTTAAGTTTGGTTACATTTAGATCTCTGAGTTTTCAAACTCAACAAATATATCTTTGAGGTTTGCTTTTAGTTTTATTTTGGTCTCTCCGTCAACTTTTCTGTTAATTACTAATGGAAAGTTGACGTGACATTTGTTTTTTATTAAAAAAAATATATTTTTGTTATTTTTTTTATATTATTTTCTACTTTTTAATTAAACAAACACTTATTATTTTTTTTCTTTTTCTCTTTCTCTCTCTTCATTCTCTCTCCTTCCTCCTCCCTCTTCTTTCTCCCTCTCATTCTTCTTCCTCCTTCCTCCCATCCCTTGTTTCCACCGTCACCGCCCACCGTTCTTCTTCTTCTCTTTCTCTTCCTCCTTCTTTCTTTTCCTCTCCTTCCTTTCTCATTCTTTCTTTTTTTCCTCTTCTTCTCATCTTACTCTTCCTTCTTCCTCTTCCTCCTCCTTTCTCTCCTTCCCCACTGTTTTCTTTATATATATATATATATATATATATATATATATATATATTTTTTTTTTTTTTTTTTTTAATTTTTTTTTTTTTGTTCGTTCCTTTTTTTTTTTTACAATTCGTTTCATTTTTTTTTTAGAAAAGCAATGGGGAAGGAGAGAAAGAAGGAGGAAGAGGAAGAAGAAGAAGAGGAGGAGAAAAAGAAAGAAGAAGAAAGGAAGGAATGGAAAGAAGGGGAAGGAGAATGGTGGTGGTGGGCGGTGGGTGGCGGAAGCCATAGATGGGGGAAGGAGGAAGAAGAATAAGAGGAGAGGGAGAAAGAAGAAAGAGAAAGTAGGAAAAAAAAAAAGAAAAAATCTACATTTTTTAAAATAAAAATATTTTTATTATTTTAAAAAATTAAAAAAAAAAAACATTGTCACGTCAGCACCGTGAGCTACAGTAATGAAAAGTGGACGGATGAATCCTAAATGCTACTAAACTCAAATCTTAGAGATTAAAATGTTGAGTATGAAAACTCAGTAATGTTGAGTATGAAAACTCAGTAACTTAAATGCTACCAAACCTTAAGGACCAAAAGTATATTTTTTCCTTAGTTATAAGTTCAAGTTATTTTATTTATTTATTTAGTTTTTTTTTGGACAAGAAGTTCAAATTAATTTTATAATAGATTCAATAGTTTAGTTTGGATTTATTATCAACATATCTCTCCCTAGGTTCAATAAGAAAATCTATGGCGAATTGTCATAAATGGATCTTTTTTTTAAATTTTATTAGAATATTATGCATAATAAATAGGGAGTGAGGAGGGAAATTTTCTAGTACTACGGTAGTTTAGAAAACTTTTCATACTACCTCCATTCATTGTTTGCTATAAAAGAAAACATTTAAGAAATATGTGGGGCCTATGAAATAAAATAATATATTATCAAATGACGTGTCAAAAGCTAAATGAAAGGAGTATGTAGTACTAGGGGTGTGCACGGTTCGGTTTGATCCGGTTTTGACCAAAACCAAAGACCAAACCGAACCCTTCGGTTCTTGGAGTAGTTAAACCGAGTAAACCGAAGTACTCCCTCGATTTTGGTTCAAAACCGAACCAGTTTGTTTCGGTTTTTAACCGCTTGAAAAAAAAATACAGTATAGGCGCTTGAGAAGAAGATATCGCCGGTGAGTTAGGTTGCCGTCGCTAAGAGAAAGTGGAAGAGGGCGTGAGAGAGTGGAAGAAGAGACTTATAGTTATGTCGCCGCCGCTGCTACCATCGGTACTTTGCCGAGGCTTGTGAGAAAAGAGATCGAGTGAAAGGTGGGAGGGAGAGGTGAGAGACTAGAAGAGAGGAGAGGGGAAGAAGGAAAGTGGGTTTGATAGAGAGAAGAAGACGAAAAGATGGAGGAAAAGATGGAAAAGGAAAAGTGAGAGAAAGGAGAAGATGAAAAGAGTTTGAAAAAGAAGAAAAGACATCTGATTTTGAAATTGGAGAGAGAAAATGGTGGCTAGAATTAATTATTAGGATCCTTAAAATGCGTGAAGGCCTTTTTGGATGGATTAAAAATAATTTATTTTACTTTTTTTAATTATATTCGGTTCGGTTCGGTTTTATTGGTTTTGGTAAATTCTAAACTGTAAACCAAACCGAATATTTCGGGTTTTTTAAATTTTAAACCGAAAAAATCATTTTTTCATAATAACCGAACCAAACCAGTCAGTTTGGATCGGTTCGGTCCGGTTCTTCGATTTTCTCGATTTCTTGCACACCCCTATGTAGTACTAGAAATTTTCTCGGGTGAGGATTTGAACTTATGGTTAAGAATGTAAAGATATTTTAACTATTAAATTTATGCTCAAAGTTTGATGTGGTAAAGTGGATTTAATCTTGCAAAAAAAAAAAATATAGGCCCCATTTGGTTCATGATCCGTTTTTGTTTTTATATTTTCGAAAAGTAAAAAAAAAAAACAATGAAAATACATTTGATATATTTATTTTAAAAAGCAACTCCTAAAATAGCTAATTTAAAATAACAATAATAAATTGTTGTTTGTTTTGTTTTTAATTTTTGTTTTCAAAAATTATGAAAACAAGAGATATACTCTTCGAAAAATACGTTTCCGTCAAACAACCAAATTGAATATTACGATTTTCCCTTTTTCTTCAAAACCCACAAGCCCACTTTTATATACAAAGTGGATCTCTCATCAATTTTTTATGAAGAAATTTTTATTATAAAAGCCACAAATAACAAAGATCAACAAACGAAAGCTATTGAACATATCTATAGATGATTATATCATTGATTAACTGGTGCAACACTGTATAATCATTAATCTTCAAAATTTGTCATATCTTCATTTTCGATAATGAATTTCTTTTCCTTTCTCTTGTCGGAGAGGATTTTTTTCTTTCACTTGTTGAAAAGGATTTCTTCTTTTTCTAAAATGTTCACCGCTTGTATTTCAAGAAACCGAAAATAATCATTTCCTCCTTTAGTAATCTCTCCCTCCACTATCTTTCTTTTTCTTGTCTGCAACAACAGGTTTAAATTCACTATAATAAGAAATAATTATATTAAATTAGTTTTTTCTTAAACAGTGAATATTAACAAACGCATATTAATCTTTTTTTGCATTTTCAAATTCAAACACAGTTTTCGAATTTTGAATTCAAATTTAAAGTTTTTAAATGAAACCAAACGTGTTTTTAAATATATTGAAAATAAGAATTTTATTTTTATTTTCTACTTAATTCTTTGTTTTCGAAACAAATTTTTTAATCACGAACCAAATGGGTCTTTTAAGTTTTCATTCAAATGAAAGTATTGTTGTAAGGATTATTAGATTGCATGGGGTTCCATCTCAAAACCAATTGACAATGAGAAAAGTAGTTCATGTATCTTATTAAGAATGTGAGGTCTCCCCCCATCTTTCCAATGTGGGATCCTCAATATGCTCTCTCAAGATGGTGCCTCTTTGGGTTCACCATTCTTGAATCAGATCCCAAATTTAATTTTTGGATCGAAAATCCAAAATTTTAATTTTGTTCACCATTCTTGAATCGGATCTCAATTTTAATTTTTTTAGACCAAATACCCGTTTGAGTTTTATGGGCTCGAATACCCGTTTGGTTTTAAGATGGGGCTCTGATACCATATTACATTACACGGGGTTCCATCTCAAAACCAATTGGTAATGGGAAGAGTAGCCCATGTATCTTGTTAAGAATGTGAGATCTCCCCCCATCTTTCTAATGTGAGATTCTTAATAGAGATATTGTACTTTTACCTCTCCATATTGGGACTATTTTTATTAATATTGCAATTTTTTTAAATTTAATATAAAAATATGGTACTTTTCAAACTATTTATGAAAATATTGTAGTTTTTATTAAAAGGATGAATATCGTCTTTTGAAAAGACGACCTACAACACATGGCTTTTCACACCCCGCCCCAGATTAACACTACCAATCCTAGGATGAGCTGTGATGGCAGTAGGTCCCAAATGTAGAATGGAATCTATTGTCAAATCTTTATCTCTTTTCTTATTATCTATCTTTAACTATGGATATCTCATAAAAAAACGCGTTGAAATTTCTCTCTTTACTTACAATAAATTATATGCAATGACTTGAAAAGACTGGTGGCAGACTCTAATTAGCTAACTTTGGTTGATACTCAAGAGCAACCTGGTGGAAAATTAAAAACAAAAGAATGAGCTAAAAAGCCTAGTGAGTGGTGATTCATAAGAAAATACATTTTAAAGGAAATTATTCTCTTACTAAACAGAAGTTCATAACTCTGTGAAATAATGTAAATCACGAACAATTTAGAAACTTTTGAGATCATTTTAAGACATTAAAATCTGTAAATAAAACAACTCTTGAAAATATGAGTAACACATCAAAGGTTACATCTCTTGAAAGCATAAACATAACTAGTAAAATTCATCAATAAATATGTACCTAAAACTCTGTCATATTGGCGTTGAGCAATCTCAATACGCACAGTAGAGCAATCTCTGTCATACTATGTATCGAGTAATATCCAGATACATAGTAGAGCATATCTCTGTCATACGTGCACGCAGAGCAAACTCTATCATCTGTAATGCTTTAGGACCAGGATTTGGACCTGGATTCGGCACCTAATAGCCCTGGCATTCCCCTGTATCCCCTGCGACCTGAGCACGCAAGCATAGTATGGAAACACATTCTCATAGCATACTGGGTAATCACCATGGGTTAGATCTAGTGGTTTAAAAATCCACTTTTAACATAAAACGTCTCTTGATTCTCAAACTCTTTTTGAAAACCATGCTCTTTCTTTAAACATCTCATAAACTTGAGAGATTTCTAAAATAACATTAAACATTTATACTTTCTCGAATAATCATCAAATCTCTCAAATAATATAAAACAATTTCAAAGTCTTATTTTCTCTGAGACCACATCTCAAAAATCTCATACATTTCTCAATAAACATTAAAACTCTTCAAATTCAAATATGCTAAATCATGAATTCAATTTAGTGATCATATGTCACTTTCTTATCAAATTAGCAAATCATCAATCTCAATAATAAACAATTTGTGAAATACAAGTAATTTCCTCCAAATTATCAAATAACTAAATCATTTGCATTAATATTAATTGCAATTGATTTCAAATCTCACAAAAAATCTCACAAAAATCTCATCAATTACTAAAATAATTGAAATACTTTATAAAATAACCACTCACAGAACCATTGTCGTTGTCACCCTGAAACGTTGGCTATTCCAATTCTCTGTTCAACCTGGAATTCCAATAATCATACCATAGATGATGAATTATTTCCAAAGGAAATAAACATGCTTCACATTGGTCGATTAAACTAATTTTTCAAGTTCCTTCTCTTAATTAATAACCAATTGTCCAAATTCCTACTTAATATCTCATTTTCTCTTTCATCCTTTTATGACCATGGTACATTTGTCTCCACTCCAATTAAAATATATTTAATCAATTCCAACTCTTCTTAATTATTTTGTCTTTTACCTCTAAATAAACAATTCTTTTCATACAAATGGACCAACCTCACTCATCAAAACCCATTGACCAAGTTTTCTTCACTTTATCCTCTTCCAATTTAAGTAAAGTATTATTTTATTTTATTTTATTATTATTAGTTTTTTTACCTCTCTTCCCCTCCTCACGTGAGGTAAGCCTTACCTTCAAATCCCTTTCTTCTCTCTTCATTAAATAATAATTGTACAACACCACTTCTTTTTTTTTTTTAATAATTTTATTTACACTTTTACTTTAATTTTCTCTCTCTTCTCTTCAATCATCTTCTTCCTCTTCACATCTCCATCTCTGTTTTGTCCTCCCTCCAACCCACAAATTGGACATATATTTTCTTCATTCTTTCTTATTTAAGCTTTCTCCTAAGCCTTTCAAATAAGTACTACCCCTATAGCAACTTCATCTTCTTCTTTTTCTTTTTTTTCTTTTTCTTTCTTTTTTTCTACTTCTTCCTTTCCAACCCACAAACTCCACATTTACATTTAAATTTCTCAAGCACTTGTGTTGAATCACAAGCTACTGTTGAGTGGCTAACTTCTCATTTCTTCCCCTTAAACAATATAGTCCCCCCTTTTTTTTAAAAAAAATAATAATAAAAATAAAAGAAATCAACATTTCAAACCCCATAATCAACCCTCAAACTCCATTCTTAATTGGTTTTGAAGCATCATAACAACTTAACAAACAAAGAAAAATAGATCCACAAAATTATTTCTTTAGAAACTTATTTCCCTTCCATGTTTCCAAAGAAAACTTACCAAATTTCTCCTAACCTTCCTTGTCTTCAACCCTTACCTCCTTTATCTTTATTTATTTATTTAGTTATTTTTCCATGGACTCTTCTAGACTTCTCTTTCTCTTTCTTTTCATTTTTTATTTCTAATTAAGAAGTTTGGGTTTGAGCCTTCATCTTTTCTTTATTCTACTCTTAGCTTGGGCTTGGGCCTTTATTTATTTTTTCAACATATACATCTAAATTTCTAAATTAATTTCTTAAACATCATTTCTAATTTTCTTTTACCTCTACTTTCTTCCACACATTCTTCTCCTTCAAAATTTTCAAAATCACCTAAACCATATACCAAATGCATATGTGCAAATGTTAGAAAGCCAAAACTGGGTCTTACATGGCTGGAGGTCGTCTATTCAAGAGACGTGATCGGATGTTACACGCAAGCGCACGCGATCGAAGTAATATAAAATGGTCTCTGAGTACCAAGTATCGAATCCCACAGGGAACGGAGTAACAAAAATATTGTAAAACAAAAGTGTAAGGAAAATTGCAAATGGAAAACTAAAATGCAAAAATGATGTTGGGTTGGTGTGTTGGTGAAAAACAAAAATTGCATAATCTAATTGCAGAATCTAAAATGATAATAATTGAAAGAACAGAAATTGCCGAATTGAATTGCAAAATCTAAATTGGCAATAAGCGAATGACCAAAAATTGCAGAATTAAATTGCAGAATCTAAATTGGCAAGATTGGATAGAAAATTAGATAAACTTAGAAAATGAAATGATAAAGGATGGGGCTCAAGAATGTCATTGCCCTAAATGGTAATTGCAAGCCAAAATTGCAATTCCAACCTACTCCACACTCAATTGTAAACCAAAAATTGCATCTCCTATTCGCCTAGAATTTAGGTTTTTAGGAGGCTAAGTGAAAGACCTATATGTCTATAGTCCCTCTATCTTAGATAATTTTGCTCACAATTTTATGGGTTTTGGAGTCCTTAATCCTATGTCTAGGGTAAGGAATTGGCTTATGTCTAAGCTCTTTTTCTCCATCACTTGTGTGAAATCCGCTTATCACTAACCCTGTCGGTATTAGATCTAAGCTTGAGTTGCTACCCTAGTTGATCAAACTAGAATCTCAACGAAAATTTAATCAACACAAGCAAACAATTGAGATGTAGGCTTGGTTTTTATTGAAATTTTTTGCTACAATTACTTCTTAGGGAATTCACATCCTTGAGCCCCCTAAGAAGTTTTAGCTCATATTAAAAATAAAAATATAACATTTAACTAAGGAAAAACTCATATTAGAAATTTGAGTAAATTACTAATAATGGGCAAAGTGAAATAATGGGAACAATTTATCTTGGCAACTTGCTCATTGCATAATCAAGACTTAAGTTGGAAAAGAAAACTGGGCAGTGGCCAATAACTTTAAGAAAAAAAAATAAAATGCTTAATTGAAATTGAGACAAGGAATTAAGGGTAGTAGTGGGTTTTTCTTCCTTCTCCCTTCAATTCCAACAAAAGCAATAATATGCAAAAAAAATCAGCTTATGTGAAACTGGAAATTAAAAAAAAAAAAAAAAAACAGAGTATGGGTTTTAGAACAAATACCCACAAACTACTTTGAATTAAACTTGAACTTAAACCCAAAATACATCAAAATGAGAATAGAAATAGCTCAACAACGTTTCTGTAATACAACTGAAGAAAAACCGAGATGGAACTTGAATAATTTGGCCAAAAACAGCAGAAAAATATGAAAAACAGAGAGTGCGAAAAACCCACGAAATTTTTCTTCTAAATTCGTCTCCAAATCTGATTGTTTTTCTCCTCCTCTTCTTCCCCATTTATAGGCCTTCATTAGGGTTGAAGAATGCCCAAATTTCGTGCTGAAATTCCTTCAAATCGGGCTGTAATTGAAGATTTTCGGAATGGGTTTAATGCTGATTTTTTCCTTTTTTAAAACCCAAAAACCCACAAAATTGATCCTTCAAATTGCCCTCAAAATCCCATTAATAGCTCCTCTTCTTCTTCCCCATTTATAGGCCTTCATTAGGGTTGAAGATTGCCCAAAAATCATGCTCCAATTCCACCAAATCATGCTGCAATTTGGTTTTCCATAATGGGTTTTTTCGTTTGCGCTGGTATTTCCATAAATTCTCTGCCCATAAACAATTGCAAAATCAGATTTGGCAATCTGGTTTTAGCAATTTTCACATTCTCTGCTCCATAAACAATTGCAAAATCGGATTTGGCAATCTGATTTAGCAATTTCCATAATTTCTGCAAAAAGAATCAATTTATTTAGAATTCTATTCCAAATGCTATCACATTAAATTCTTCCTTAAATTTGAGCAATCTTCCACTATTTTCAATTAATCTGAGGACAAACAAAAATATTTTAAGCAATTGGGACTTAAATAAGCCTTAATTCTAAGGCTTATCACACCCCCAAACTTAAGATATTGCTTGTCCTCAAGCAATTAGAAAACAAATAGCACATACACAAGCAAACACTTCACAAAATGATTTCAAATGGTGTTTTTGAAAAAAATGTTGTTCACGAGAGGTCTCAAACTTTTAACACTTTACACAATTTCAAGATTTTCTCACATAAAACTTTTACTTTTCTTTTTCAAGATAAAACATTCTTATGCAAACCCACCTATTATGTTTATCCTACCTAAGTCATAGTCATAGAGTCTAGGGAGGTCTTTTTTGTTCAACAAGCTAAGTTCACTCACATTACAAACATTTTTCTTTCTCCCCCAAACTTATGTAAAGCTGCTGCTAGGCCTCATTTTCTTTTTCTTTTGAACTTTTATTTTTTATTTTTTATGAGAGTCTTACTGTCACTTGTACCTTCGTTCCAACTTACTAACACTTTGTGGTGAAAGTAGTTGACCACGAGCACAAATCACTACTAAGACCGTTTTCACATACTCACTTCTTAAGTTAACCTTTCATGCAGAGGAAATCATGGGTTTCATGACTGCCTCTGGTTACTCGGTTAACTCTAGAAGGAGGAGTATCTTTTTTTTTCTTTTCTTTTTTTTTTTTTTGAAATTCCGAGCAGCTGTTACAACGACATACTATTAGAACAACATACTGTAACAACAACAGAATATTACAACAACATACTAGTACAATGACATAATATTACAACGGTAGTATTACAAAATTCACCCCCCCAAACTTAAATGGGTCAATGTCCCCATTGACTAAGAACTAGAAGAACAGGGGTTGGGGTACATATTTGGGTCACTTAACATGCTAAACATCGAAGCTAAACTCTCCTAAATCCATTAGATGGGATAAACACAAGGGGAGTTTGGGTTCGAATGTTTTATGGAGAAAAAAGAATTTATCAAGTTTTATGATCTTGAAAACTTCAAGTTGTGTTTGAAAGCACTTAAGAGTTGAGAAAACTCTAGGTATCATCATTAAGAGCTTTTTTTTTAACAAAACACCAAAGAAAATAATTTGTAAACTTGATTTGAATGATTTTTATGGCATGCTTGTGCGAGGAATAGATTTTTTTTTTTTTTTCAGAATTCATGAAAGCAAATAAACTAAATAAGCATACAAGAACTTAACTAAACCTTAAACCAAAAACATAACAATTAACAAAGCTAGAAAGATAGGTTAAAGAGAGACTCCCCTATGCAGAGAAAAATGTGTTGTTGCCATTACTGTCCTCGGGGTTGTTGGAGTTTTTGACAAAGAATTCTCCTGAAACTGCAATTGCAATTTGCTTTCGCAATTGCGACTACAATTTCTTCCTCCCGCTCTTTCTTCTTATATTTTCCTACAACTCAAGAGTAGAGCATCAAAAAGTTCACACAGATTTTCTCAATGCAAAGTTACTTTTTGAAAATTCCAATTTTTGAACTCAAAGTTGATTCATCAAACTCCCAGGTAAATCCCCAGGTAGAGGTGTTCCCTTAGCGGTCAACTTAAGTACCTCAGCCTAGACAGGATTTTCCTTAGACAGAGCTTTTCTGAATCAAACTTCTTCATTCATATTGGAATTTCAAAAGTTGAAAGTTTCTCTTTTTTTTTTTTTTTTAAACTCAAAATTGATCAGGGAGATCGATCCTTCATTCTTCCTTCGGTTTTCTCCCTAATAAAGCTTGACTTTTTAACCATTTGCCTTGACATTGCTGCCTTGTCCATCTTGTAAATCCACAACTCCATGTCGAATCATCACAGTTCCTGACCACTTCTACTTCAGTTTTGTATGAAGAGCTTCCATTGGTAGTTGAACAATAGCGCTGGTTGTACTTCCATCAAGTTTCAGATTCCTTGATGGTGCCAATTCATCTTCTCTTTTGAAGTCTTTTTCCTCTTTTGATTGCTCTTGAAACTCATACAATTGCGAATATTCTTCGATCTCAACCCTTGAACATTCTTCTATTTCCCCTGGGTATCTTAATGCATTGAGTACATTGAACTTGATTTCCTGGTCATTTACTCGCATCGTGAGTTCTCCTTTTTCGACATCAATCAGAGTTCTGTCGGTTGCTAAAAATGGTCGCCCTAGGATTATCGGGACGTCTCGATCTGCTTCACAATCCAAGATTATGAAATCGGCTGGGAATACAAACTTGTCGACCCTTACCAGCACATCTTCTATTTTTCCAATAGGGTGTGCAATTGACCTGTCTGCCAATTGTAGGGTTACTGTGGTGGGACGAGCCTCGCCTATCCCTAATCTCCTGAAAACTGATAAAGGCATCAAATTGATGTTGTACCCTAAATCACATAAGGCTTGCCCGACGTTTATCTCTCCGATCATACATGGTATTGTGAAACTCCCAGGGTCCTTCAACTTGGGTGGTACCTTGCTTTTCAGTAATGCATTACAATTCTCTGTCAACGCCACTATTTCAAATTCTCCTAGTCTCCTTTTCTTTGTCAAGATGTCCTTGAGAAATTTAACATAATTTGGCATTTGCTCAAGTGCCTCCACTAATGGAATGTTAATGTGGAGTTGCTTGAGAATGTCCAAAAATTTGTTAAAGTGGGTATCTTGGTTTTTCTTTTTGAGTCTTTGAGGAAACGGTGGTGGTGGTCTATAGATTGGTACAGGGTCCTTTGCTTTAAAGGTCTTGTTGTTGGCTTCTACCTCATTGGTGTTCGTTTTTTCTTCTTCCGCATTGTCTTTGGCCTTCCTTTTCTCTTTCTCTGCAATTTCCTTCTCCTCTTCTGCAGTGTTACTGGGGATTACTTCTTCCACTTCTTGTGGCATCTTTGTTCCTTCATAGTTGAGCCCGCTGCGTAAAGTAATTGCCTTGCAGTGTTCCTTCCCTTCTCTTTGAGGGTTCTCAGTGGTGCTTGGAAAGGTCCCTTGAGGTCGGTGTTTCAACTCATTCGCCAACTGCCCCACCTGCATTTCTAAACTTCGTAGTGAAGCTGCCTGACTATGGATAATGGCATCATTCTTAGCCATATTTGCTTCATTTTTTGCCATATATTCTCTCATCAAGGCTTCTAATGATGAATTGTGTATTGCAGGTTGAGCTTGTTGTTGTGCTACATTCTTTGGTACATAAGTTTGCTGCTGTGAATTGCTAAATCCTAGCGGTCCTCCTGGCTTTCCATATGAATTGGCATTAGATGTGCTTGCACCTTGTCCTCCCCATGAGAAATTGGGATGCTGCCTCCATCAAGGGTTGTATGTATTAGAATAAGGGTTTGTCCTGGGTTGTCCTACATAACAAACAGAAGTTGGATTGTAAGGGCAATTTTCAGCAATATGATTATCATTGCAATAAATACAAGGTGGAGTAGAAATTTGATTAATGGAAGCTATTGGGGCCTGGTTCCCCAAAGTTAAGGATTTTAAGGTGTTGTTCATCGCCGAAATTTGTGCACTCAAAGCTGCAATTGCATCTACTTCATGCATTCCTGCAACATTTCGGGTGTTGCTTGGCTCTTCTTCTCCCCATTGGCTATTGTTGGACACCATGGCATCCAAGATTTCATTTGCCTCGTTCACTGTTTTCTTGAGTAGAGATCCGTTGGCGGATGCATTGACTAGAGTCTTTGAAGCTTGTGTCAGACCATTGTAGAAGTGTTCGATCAACAAACAAGCTGGCAATCCGTGGTGTGGACATTTTCTCACTAGCTTCTTAAAATGTTCCCATGCAGCATCTACTCCTTCATTTATTCCTTGCCTGAAGGTGATGATTTCCCCTCTAATTTGTGCATTCTTTGTCGGTGGGAAATACTTCAGAAGGAACTTTTCTGCAAGTTCGTCCCAGGTTGTGATCGAATCTGGGGGAAATGAGTCAAGCCATGCCTCTGCATTTCCCTGTAAAGAAAAAGGGAATAATTTTAGCCTCAATGTGTCATTAGAAACTCCCGTCAATTTGAATGAATTGCAGATTCTCAAGAAAGTCTTTATGTGCTTGTGTGGATCTTCATTCGACAATCCAGCAAATTGTCCTATCGCATTCAACATCTGGAACATCACGGGCTTCAGCTCAAAATGATTTGCTTCTATGATTGGTTCTGCAATCCCGGTGTTCAGATTTTGGAATGTAGCAGCTGCATAATCCCTGATAGCCCTGTTCCTTTCTTCTGCAATAAATATGGAATTTTGCATAAGATTTGCTTGCTGCTGAGCATTGTTGTTCATTCCATTATTCTGGCCCTCATTGCTAAGTGGATTAACTCGAGGTCCATCTTCCGGTCGATCCATGAGTGGTTCCTACAAACAAGTTTCCACAGATTTCTCTCGGGTGTTCAACTCGTGTTGTTCCTGTTTCTTCCTCCTTTGCTGCCTACGGCGCCGGTGGAAGGTTCTCTCTATCTCAGGATCTAGCTCAAAGAGATGAGGCTCTTTTCGCATACACTGGATCTACCCTGCAATTTTTGCAAGTGACATTCTGCTCTCCTGCAATAGAAAGAAAATTTTGCAACTTTGTCTAACAATTTTTGCTAAAAACAAATTTTTTGTTAAAAACTGCCGTTCCCCGGCAACGGCGCCAAAAACTTGATCGGATGTTACACGCAAGCGCACGCGATCGAAGTAATATAAAATGGTCTCTGAGTACCAAGTATCGAATCCCACAGGGAACGGAGTAACAAAAATATTGTAAAACAAAAGTGTAAGGAAAATTGCAAATGGAAAACTAAAATGCAAAAATGATGTTGGGTTGGTGTGTTGGTGAAAAACAAAAATTGCATAATCTAATTGCAGAATCTAAAATGACAATAATTGAAAGAACAGAAATTGCCGAATTGAATTGCAGAATCTAAATTGGCAATAAGCGAATGACCAAAAATTGCAGAATTAAATTGCAGAATCTAAATTGGCAAGATTGGATAGCAAATTAGATAAACTTAGAAAATGAAATGATAAAGGATGGGGCTCAAGAATGTCATTGCCCTAAGTGGTAATTGCAAGCTAAAATTGCAATTCCAACCTACTCCACACTCAATTGTAAACCAAAAATTGCATCTCCTATTCGCCTAGAATTTAGGTTTTTAGGAGGCTAAGTGAAAGACCTATATGTCTATAGTCCCTCTATCTTAGATAATTTTGCTCACAATTTTATGGGTTTTGGAGTCCTTAATCCTATGTCTAGGGTAAGGAATTGGCTTATGTCTAAGCTCTTTTTCTCCATCACTTGTGTGAAATCCGCTTATCACTAACTCCGTCGGTATTAGATCTAAGCTTGAGTTGCTACCCTAGTTGATCAAACTAGAATCTCAACGAAAATTTAATCAACACAAGCAAACAATTGAGATGTAGGCTTGGTTTTTATTGAAATTTTTTGCTACAATTACTTCTTAGGGAATTCACATCCTTGAGCCCCCTAAGAAGTTTTAGCTCATATTAAAAATAAAAATATAACATTTAACTAAGGAAAAACTCATATTAGAAATTTGAGTAAATTACTAATAATGGGCAAAGTGAAATAATGGGAACAATTTATCTTGGCAACTTGCTCATTGCATAATCAAGACTTAAGTTGGAAAAGAAAACTGGGCAGTGGCCAATAACTTTAAGAAAAAAAAATAAAATGCTTAATTGAAATTGAGACAAGGAATTAAGGGTAGTAGTGGGTTTTTCTTCCTTCTCCCTTCAATTCCAACAAAAGCAATAATATGCAAAAAAAATCAGCTTATGTGAAACTGGAAATTAAAAAAAAAAAAAAAAAACAGAGTATGGGTTTTAGAACAAATACCCACAAACTACTTTGAATTAAACTTGAACTTAAACCCAAAATACATCAAAATGAGAATAGAAATAGCTCAACAACGTTTCTGTAATACAACTGAAGAAAAACCGAGATGGAACTTGAATAATTTGGCCAAAAACAGCAGAAAAATATGAAAAACAGAGAGTGCGAAAAACCACGAAATTTTTCTTCTAAATTCGTCTCCAAATCTGATTGTTTTTCTCCTCCTCTTCTTCCCCATTTATAGGCCTTCATTAGGGTTGAAGAATGCCCAAATTTTGTGCTTAAATTCCTCCAAATCGGGCTGTAATTGAAGATTTTCGGAATGGGTTTAATGCTGATTTTTTCCTTTTTTAAAACCCAAAAACCCACAAAATTGATCCTTCAAATTGCCCTCAAAATCCCATTAATAGCTCCTCTTCTTCTTCCCCATTTATAGGCCTTCATTAGGGTTGAAGATTGCCCAAAAATCATGCTCCAATTCCACCAAATCATGCTGCAATTTGGTTTTCCATAATGGGTTTTTTCGTTTGCGCTGGTATTTCCATAAATTCTCTGCCCATAAACAATTGCAAAATCAGATTTGGCAATCTGGTTTTAGCAATTTTCACATTCTCTGCTCCATAAACAATTGCAAAATCAGATTTGGCAATCTGATTTAGCAATTTCCAATTTCTGCAAAAAGAATCAATTTATTTAGAATTCTATTCCAAATGCTATCACATTAAATTCTTCCTTAAATTCGAGCAATCTTCCACTATTTTCAATTAATCTTAGGACAAACAAAAATATTTTAAGCAATTGGGACTTAAATAAGCCTTAATTCTAAGGCTTATCAAGACGACATATACTCCATTTAAAAAAAAACAACAACAACAACAACACACTTGTACAGGTCGTCTTTTCAAGAGACTACCTACACAAATACAAACACAATCCTCCTTATTGGTAAAGTTGGCCGTTGGACATCATCTGCTACGCTAGCTTGGGTTTGAGTCTAGAGTGATGTAAATCTTTTTTTATTCTTTTCTCTTTTTTTTCCTATTTTTTCTTTCTTTTTTGTTTTTTACAAATCAAATATAAAAACTATAGTCTTTTTTTTTTTAATGTTTTAAGCCAATTGCATATTAATTATAATTTATTCCCTTTTTCTCAAAAAAAATTAAAAATTAATTAAGTTTTAATTATATACATTTTTTTCTTTTTTATCTTTGGAGTTTTCCTTACATTTTTTACCCTTCCATTTTTTTTCTTTGTTTCATTTTTTTTAAAAAAATAAAATAATATAACTACAATTTCATTTTTTACGTTTTAAGTCAATTGAATATTAACTTCAAAATAGCTCATATTAGATTTTTTTTAAATTATTAATAATTAACTAAATTTCAATTTCTTTAAATAAAACAAATAAATTGTAATTAATATTTAATTGGCTTAAACCATTAAAAAAATGTAGTTATTTTATCTAATTTGTAAAAAAGAAAGAAAAAAAAAGAGAGAGAGAAGGGAAAAACGAAAGAAAAATAGTTTTTAAATAATTAAAACTTAATTAAATTTCAATTTTTTTAGAAAAATGGAATAAATTATAATTAATATGACACTGACTTAAAAAATTAAAAAAAAAAAAAAAGAAAACGGAAGAAAAGAGAAAAGGAAAAAAAATCTTAAGACTTACGTTATTAAACCGAAGCCTACCTACATGCTAATCGCATCCAGCAGCCAACTTTACCAATAAGGAGGATTGTGTTTGTTTTTATGTACAACTTTACCAACCTGTACATGTGTTGTTTTTACAGAGTATATGTTGTCTCTTGAATAGACGATCTTCAGCCACATGTTATAGGTCGTCTCTTCAAGAGACGATCTTCATCCACCTAATAAAAACTACAATATTTTTATAAATAGTTTGAAAAGTGCCATATTTTTATAATAAGTTTAAAAAACTGCCATATTAATATTTAAACAAAAAAAAAAAGGTCTCCAATATTGCTACTTCATGGCAAACTAAAATTGACTATTAAAAGTTGTTTAGGGTGCTGTGTGGGTTATAATAGTCTGTGGAGTTATATAATCTGTGTTTATGGTGCATATGTTACACCTATTCCTACATTTTAGAAAAATATATATAATTGAAATTTGAGAAATTAGATATTTGGATAATTATGGTTTTAGTTGGGAAGATAAGGATTGGTTTCAATTAAATAATTAATTAAATAATGGAAATTTAAAAAAAAACAAAAGAAAGTGGGATAAATATATTTATATATATATTTATTAAATAAAAACATGTGACTTTAGTGAAGCCACACAAAGGGAAATGATTCTTTGTCTAGAAATTAAATAAATAATGTTTAATAAAACAAAAAGGATGGGTATTGTTGGAGAAGATATCACATAAGGAAGAAGAAGAGGAAGAAAGTGAAGAGAAGGGGTGTGATTTTTGGGCTATTTTGAAGTAGAAAAGAAAAATAAATAAAGAGAACCTCTCACAACCTTGGATTGAAGCTTTTGGTATGTTCTCTAACTTTTGATTGAAATTTTTCATGAGTTTTAGAACCAATTAGTGAGTTTTCTTTATGGGTTTTCTTCATTTAGTTAGAAACTCCATAAAATAGCTTGAAAACAAATATGATGGTGATGTTTGGGTAAAAGAGGGAAAAATGATGAAAATCATGAGTTTTATCAAAGTATAGATTGAAGGGGATTAGTTGTATGTAGAAATTTCAAGCATTTATGGAAAATAAAACCAATGAATTTGTTCATGGAGAAGAAGAAATGAGAAGAATGAGATTTTTTATGGAGAGGGATTACAATGGAGTTATTGGAAACTTTATTTTGGGTTATGGTCTCAATTTCTTGGTAATTAGAAGAGTAATATGATGAAAAGAATGGTTAATTCTTGGGTAAATGAGAAATTTAAAAGCTTGGATAAATTAGCGTTGTTGCGCCCTAATTTTGGCATTAATTTCAGGACAAACGGAGATTGGAACCATTTACAACCCGAACAAACTTCACCCATAGTACTAGTGAGTGATTCTTTTATAAAGTATTTCAATTATTTTAGTAATTTATGAAATTGTGAGAATTGAAAATCAATTGCCATTTATACATGAATGCAAATGATTTAGTTATTGAAGATTTTGATAATTGGAGGAAATTATGTGTATTTCGTAAATTGTTTATTATTGAGATTGATGATTTACTAATTTGATAAGAAAGTGACATATGCTCACTAAATTGAATTCATGATTTAGCATATTTGAATTTGAAGAGATTTATGTTTATATGAAATTTTAGCTACAATGACTTAATTATTTGTATTATTTAAGCTTATGAAAGGTGAATTTATAGAAATCTCTTAATTTTAGCCAATTGGCAAAAGTTCAAATTATTTGAGATGAAATCAAGTATTTGTGAGTTTTAGACATGACTTGATTTTGAATCATGGTTTTAGCTGATCTTTGAGTTATGGCTTAAAGTTATGAGACTACACGATTGAGAATGTTTATGACTTGAACATGGGTTGGATGATTATCATATAGAAATTGTTTTCAAACCACTAAATGTTGTACCCATGGTGATTACCCCGTATGCTATGAGAATGTGTTTCTATAGTATGCTAGTGTGCTCAGGCCGCAGGGGATGCAGGGGAATGCCGGGGCCATTAGGTGCCGAATCTGGATTCCGAATCCTGGTCCAAATCTTGGACCTAAGGCATTACAGATGTTAGAGTTTGCTCTACGTGCACGTATGACATAAATTTGCTCTGCTATGTATCTAGAGATTACTCGATGCATAGTATGACAAAGATTTGGGTACAACTTTGGTGATGAGTTTTGTTGGCCTATTATTTTGTGCTTTCTTTAAAGAATTATTGCTGCAAATCTCTGTGATGTTTTACTTATCTTGTGTATTTAGATTGTGCTTCATATATAAAGTTTTATTGAACTTTGAATTCCTTTTAATATAAAAGGTTTTTGTCGAGAGGTTATTTTTCCTATTAACTTACCACTCACTGGGCTCTATTAGCTCATTCTTTCTTCCTAAATTTTTCCTCTAAGTAGCGACTGAGTTTCTAACGAGCCTACAGAAGTCGATATCTGCCACCAGACTTGATAGTTTGCATATCATTTTGTATGTACATATTTACAAGTACTTCTTGTGTTACTGATGTGGCTAGTACCATTTTGGGATTTCCTTTGGTTTGTAATATAAAACCCACATGTTTATCTACTAAAAAGTTTGTCGGATTGTGCTAAGTTTCTAAAATAGAAGTTGGAGTTTGAACAGGTTAATTTGGACTGTATATGTTTTATTTTCAGGTGTGTTTTACTCAGTTTTCAGGAGAAACTCTGCCGAATTTTTTTTAACAAAATTAATTAATTTTGTATCAACAAGTTTTGGCTAGCCATTTGTAATTTTCAAAACTAAGATTTATTTTGCAAAGTTTGAAGTTGGGTTCCATAGTAGTAGTAGGGATCTAATGTCGGCATGCTTCATCCCAGGTTAGTTAGGATAATTTGGGGTGGGGTGTGTCAGCAAAATAGTTTAGTTTAGGTTATAATAATCTGTGTTTTAAGTGCAAAGTTGTTTAGCTCCACAAATTATTATAACATAGACTATTATAACTCATTCAACACTCCAAACATCTACTTAGAGAGCAAGATTATCAAGATATCAATCATTTTCATATTGATACCTCATAGCAAACTAAGATTGACTATTAGAAAGCACGATTATCAAGATATCATTAAGTCATTTTCATTTTGTTTCCACAAATCTAACATGTCATTTGCCAAAAACCACCTTCAACCCTCTCACGTGACTTAGATAAATACCTATTTAATTTACATTTATTTTCCACATAATTCATTGTCTAAAGAGCTTTGAATATAGAAATCATGACATCCTCCTCATCCGCATCGACACTATCATCTCTTCATAGAATTCACCAAGCTTGCACAACAATTTTATCTACCATCCATTAAAAAAAAATTTCACTCATCAAACTCATAGACCTTACCATCTCATCATTGCAAAAAAAATTTACATCAAAGTCATACCTTATCTTCTTATCATCAACAAAGTTTTTAAAAGTCGATATCCACTAGGATGTGAATATCATTCTATATGCTGCTACATTTCAAATTTATATCATTGAAGAGAATATGTAGAATAACGTACATTATATGTGGTGAATTCTCCTTTTATCAAATTACTTCGTTCTAGTTTCTTACCTTCCGACTTAACTATGTAATATTCTATCTATATATTTTGCATGGTCCCACTATTAGAATAGATACTCTCTCGATTCCCCTCAATCTAACATGCTTTTTTCTAACCTATTTTCAATTGCAGCTCCCTTGTGATAGAAAATTGGAAAAAAGTTTGAGATCCTCTTTGGAAATTTCAATCCTTATTAATTAATAAACTCTGCAGTTATAACAACCATAAAAATTAAGATTTTAAATCTGATAAGATTACAGGTTCATTTACAATACCTTCTAATTTAAATATATACTTTTGAAAAAATATATTTTCAATAAAAAGGTTATTATATCTTACATTTTTTCAAAAGTATTTTAAATAAAAAAAATTTGGTTACACTATATTCAAAAGTAATTTATTAATTATAAATTTGTTTTTATTTTTTATTACATATTTTGAAAATTTTCAGTTAATCACTGTAAAATCATTTTTGGATAATCTATCTACCAAGTATTTCTTCAAAAAAAAAAAAGTTTTTAAATTAATGTCCAATTTGTTTGAAGTACTTTTTATTTATTAAAATTTTTTTAAAAACCACTTTTGATCACCTAAAACTACTCAATAAGCTATATTAATTAACACACTTTAAATTATTAATTTTTTCAAAATTGCTTATAGAAAAATCTATTTTGTTCAAGAAGGCATTGTTTTCACAAGTATTCTAAACACACTAATATATCATTCCTTAAACACAATATTTGATTTATTTTGATTTAATTTTTCAATTTTTTCTTCGATATTTTCTCTCTTCCTCCAAACAAGGATTCGGTATCTCTAGCAATGGTCATCAATCATCCTAGTTAACATAATTGCATACTTATGCATTGCATATTAAATGAATATTTATTCTCTTCTTCTTCATCTTTATTTAGTTAAACAATTGTGTGTGGGTGAGATTAAACCATCAATCTTTGAGAAAGTAATAGGTATAATTTACTGAGCTATGCTCAAATTGACTTAAATGAATGGCCATTTAATTATAACCTTTATGCAATTTTATTTGTATTTCATCAATTTACTAAACTAAAATGAGAGAAACAACTAAAATATAACTTTTAAAACTTTATGAAAAAATAGAAATAGAGATAAAATATTCAGGGTTCACTTTCTATTTTAACCTTTTTATTATTATTATTATTATTTGTGTTATATTTTCTCTTTGTTTACCAATCTGTTGAGTACATGATAGCATGCAAAAATGCTTATCACAATGTCAAGTTTTAATATAGTGTGCAAGCGAATTATGGATGTTGTCCTCTAGATTGAGTTTCTAGCACACTTAAGTATCATGAATATTAACGTTCAATTTTATTTAGAGATAAATATGGAATGAATGACTGAATTAAAACTAAAGTAAGTGAGAAAATCAATGAAAAACAAGTCCTAAGGAATTGATATATCAATAATTAGATTCCCGATTTAATTAAACTGAATGCAATAATAGACATGCAATATTCTATAAGTCAAAAACTCTAAGGTCATAACTGTCTCTCCCGAGCATAATTATTTCTCAAACACATTAATTAAGAACCCAATATTCCTATCTAGATTCATTAGCATGCAAGGCTTATTAAGTCTAGTCCTTTTAACAACTTCTAAAGTGATTCTAAATCTCTCAATCTTAGAAATACTTTAGTCATGTAATTAAGGTCTATTCTAAATCATCTCTCCCAAGCGTAAAATTAAAAAACAACAGCATTCAAATCCATGGCGCTAGTAGATTAAAAGCATTAAGCAAATAAGTCTAGTCCTTTTAACAACTTCTAAAGTGATCCTAAATCTCTCAATCTTAGAAACACTTTAGTCATGTAATTAAGGTCTATTCTAAATCATCTCTCCCAAGCTTAAAATTAAAAAACAACAGCATTCAAATCCATTGCGACAATAGATTAAAAGAATTAAGCAAATAATTGCATGAATGAAAATTTGTATTAAAACAACATTCAATTAATTAAACCATAAAAACCAATGGCTACATCATTCTCTAAGGACAAAAGATTTAGCTATACATAATCATAAAATAACAACAAGATCTCAAACTAAAACCCATAACAAAAACTACAAAAGTAAGGGTAGAAGAACAAATCAGGTATGGCATAGCAATCTCCCATCCATGGCGCGATCTCCACTATCTCTCAAGCCTTGAAAATCCCTTTCCTCAGCTCCAATATCGTTCTCCTAAGCCTCACAATTCGTATATTTTGTTTTATGGTTAATTTTCCATAAAAATTCCTCCCAAAAAGGGCTTCAAAATGCAGTATATATAGAAAGACACAAGCAACGTTGACACTGCCCTAAAAACGCATGGGAAAAATAAGGAAAACAAGTGTAGCATCAAGAAACTGTTCGTAGCGTCTTGACACTACGAACGGAAGTAGGAGGCAAGTGCCCGTGCTATATTCTTCACGGACGTTGGCACTACTTTCTACATTTCGTAGTGTTGACATGCTCTTGGCAGCGCCTCAACACTACCCTGGTAGATTTCTTTTTTAGTGTATGGCGACCTCTTGGGCTTGATTATCATTTTCTTCTTTTTCTAAAGTCTTGATTTCTTCTATTCTTGTCCAATTGCTCGTGATTTGCTCAATAGGTCCTTTGAATTCTTTGTTTTATTTCAATTGCTCGATTCTTACAAAATAAATAAATATGTACGTAAAAATGGTCAATTAAGCATCAAAACTAGCAATAATCAAGCTCTAGAAATAACTCTCTGTACGCTGTCAATACATTTAAAATCTTATTCACACCTAAGCTAAATTTTGTTTTTAGCAATTCTAACATCTTTCACTACAAGTGAGTTGTGTTATCTAGACCCCTTTTATTGAAGGTTATTAAAAACCTTTGAAAAATAATAGATTAGACACCTAACATTACAAAACGCTGAAAAATATACTTTTTTTTTATTGAAGATATTTTTAAAATCGTTGAAAAATATCCACTTTTTCTCGAACATCATTAAAAAAATTTTAAGATGATATATATTTATCAACAAACATTTAAAACATTTAAATAATATTGACTTTACATGGTCAGGAAAATCATGTGTCGGCAGTTTTTTACAAAAATGTTTTTAACTATTCCATTTTGAAATTATTTTATTAAATTATTGACTTCTATGAGTTGAAATTTGAAATTGAATGTTGACTAACTTCATAAGGAAAAATCAATCCTAGGCTGCATGAGATTTTTTAATTTTCTGTTCTCACTGCTTTTGAAAATCATATTTTTTGAAGTTATAGAAAAATATTAATTACATATATTTCATCTAGTTGTACTTAGTTTTACTAAAAAATAATTATTATAAATAATTTTTTAATATTGTTGGACTCTATATTATTCTTTTATTTTTTTAGGATTCTACAATATTTACGTCATTCTTCAATGTTGTAGCTAATAATTAATGAGAATGGTACTCTCTTTTTTTTTTTTTTTGTTCAACATGTGGGATTAGAGATTCGAGTCTCTGACCTCTTAGTTAAAAATATATATCTCAACCAGTTGAATTATATTCAAATTGTCAATAAGATTAGTACTATATTGTCATAGTATTATAAATCAATCATGGTTTAATGGAAAGTGTGTTGAGTTGGTTGGAATCATAAATTGTAACTTAGACTACTTTTTAAATTGGATGGTGAATCAAAGAGGTTCTTTTTTAATAGTGGAGCATAAGTCTTTCTAATGGTTATGATTGTCGGACTTCTTAAAATAGAATAGTTTTGTTCCCAGCATTCTACTCATCTTTTTGGATGATTGAACTCAAGCAAAAAAAAATTTCAAACAAGCGTTGTTGTTCCCCACAGACGGCACCAACTGTTGTTGCCAAATTTTGGACAAGAGAAATCTCACATGACCTCCACGTGACAACCACAGTGAATTTGTATTCTTTGGAGAAGAACGCGGCCTACAAGACAAGAAAAACATGGACATCAGTGTGGTGTAGGCCACACAGGCTTCGATGCTTAAGTCAAAGAAGGTTTTGAGAGAATTTAGGAGTTTTAGGAGAGTGTCGTAAGCTGAAATGAACTTACCTTGATCTCCCCCTGAGGGAGAGCTTAAATAGCTTCATTCCTAGGGTTTTTTGTGGGTTTTCGTCTTAAAATGGGGAAAAGAAAGTTTGAATTGGGTTGAATCGAGGCATACGGGCCGAGGAAAGGCCCAAAATTGGGCCTTGCCATGTGGTCGGCCGAGGCCAACTAGGGGCTTGGGCCGAGCCCAAGCCTCAATCTTCATCCCTCCAATGCTAGACCCTGGCAAGGCCCAAAATGGGGTCTTGCCATGTGGTCGGCCTTGCCCCTTTTCTTCGTCCCTTCTCGTCTTGGGTTGGTCACCTGTCGGCTTCAATCCGTTTTGATTTTGTAGTGGGCTTTTTTCCTTATTTGGCCCTTCATTACAGCCCTTTAGCCAGCTCATTCTTCTTGGTCCAATTTCACCTATAACAAGTACTATACTGTCATAGTATTATAAATCAATCATGGTTTAATGGAAAGTGTGTTGAGTTGGTTGGAATCATAAATTGTAACTTAGACTGCTTTTTAAATTGGATGGTGAATCAAAGAGGTTCTTTTTTAATAGTGGAGCATAAGTCTTTCTAATGGCTATGATTGCCAGACTTCTTAAAATAGAATAGTTTTTTTTTTTTTTTTTTAAGTTCAACAACATATTCAAATCTCTAACCTCTTGGTTGAAAGAATATATATATATATATATATATATATATATAAACCAATTGAGTTATGTCCAAATTGACTTATAAATAAAATAGTCAAAGCAAGTTCAATTCAAGCATAACTAAAGACATCTATTAATAATTTATACGATGTTAAAAGTTTGATATTTTATTTGCTGTGGTTGAACTCAACTAATAATAATAAATAATAAAATCAAAACTAAATTATAAAAAATACCCCTTGAACTTTGGGTCTCGTTTCAATAATATCCCTAAATTTTAAAAAGTTTCAATTATATGTCTGACCTTTAAAAATTGTTTCAAATTACCCTCACTGTTAGCAGACCACACGGAAAAATGACATGGACCATTAAATTCTCTCACTCTCTCGCTCCCTCCTCTCTCTCCCTCTTGCTTTCTCCCCCATGTTGCTTTCTCCTCCTTCTCATTCTCACTTCACCATTACTTCTTCTCATCCTCCCACCGCTAATGAAGGCGCTAACGACCTCCCATTAGATTTGAATATTTTTTTTCAAAGATCTAAAACAATTTTAGATCTAAAATAGAAGGTAGGAATGTCGATGAGGTAGGGCTGGCAACGATGGTAAATCTCATTATTGCCCATTTCCACTTTGCGTAACACAACGGAGAAGAAAGAGAGAATGAGAGCGAGAGAAAAAGAGACAAGAGATAGAGCTAGGAGCAAGAGGGAAAAGAGAGGCGGTGAGAAAAAATATATATTTGTTGACACCTCATACATCTACGTTTTTGTTTTTTTTATGTCATATATATATATTGGTATCCGTTACAATTTAACAATTTACGTAATTTTTTTGTGTGATTTTCTTGGGATGAAAGTAATTTTTAATATTTTTAAAAGATCAAAGGAATTATCAAAAAATTTTAAAGCTCAAACGTATTATTGAAATGGAGGAATAATTTTTATAATTTAGCCAAAAATCAACGCAAGGCTAAAAATTATGCAAATTTAGTGGGGAAATCAGAATAAGATTTACGGAATTCGAAAGTAGGCAAGTCGTGGCAAGTGGGACCCACCTGTCCCTTCCAAATATATGACATTTTTGGCTGCCATCGAGAGAGAGAAATTAAAAACGCCTTTATCGAATATAATCTTTTTTTTTCTCTTGGTGGGGATCGAATATAATCAATTAAGGTTATAATTCATATTTAGCATTGTTGTTGGTGCCTTGGTGGTGTCTTTCTCAATTTCATTTTTTTTTAATTTTAATATTTCAATTTATCCCTTTTTTTTATGAGTATAATTTTTAATGAGGTAGTTCTTTTTTTTTTTTTTAAGAAAATAAATCATAAAAATGACATAACGTTAACATATTTGTATTTCACTGGACATGCCACTTCGAAACTGTGGAGCTTTTTCAGTCAAACGATGAGTTACCCAATTTTCTTGTTCTTTTTTTTTTTGAGTTCGTATTTTCACTTTTTCTTACTTGTCTTTTTTAATTTCAAGTATAGTTCGATTTAGTTCAAGGTCTCTTTTTTCACCATAGTCAAAGATTTTCCAACGGTCAAACTTGAAAAATAGAGGGTGGTCCAACTTCTTTTTTTCTCTTTGAGAGACGGGTGGCTTCTGTTTGTAGTATTTTTAATAAATTCAATTTCTCCAACTATTAAACAAAAAATTGCTGCTTCTTTATTGAATCAACCTAATATTAGATTACATGGGGTTCCATCTCAAAACCAATTGGCAATGAGAGAAGGTAGCCCATGTATCTTATAAATTGTGAGGTCTCTCTACATTTTTCCAATGTGGGATCCTCAACATGCCCCCTCAAGATGGTGCCACTTTGGGTTCACCATTTTTGGATCGGATCCCAATTTTAATTTTTTTGGACCGAATACCCGTTTGGGTTTAATGGGCTCTGATACCATATTAGATTACATGGGGTTCCATCTCAAAACCAATTGGCAATATAATTGATTTGAATGTCTTTCCGTATTGCTCTTTCTCGAACAAAATGATAGTCTATCTCGATATGTTTAGTTCGAGCATGAAATAGAGGATTATTTGCGAGGGAAATGGCCGAGATATTGTCACACCACAACGTTGGTGCTTGATGTATGGGTATTTGAAAGTCACATAGAATTTGTCGTATCCAACACAGTTCAGCTGTTGTAGATGCCAAAGACCGATATTCGGCTTCAGTTGATGATCGAGCAACAGTTGGTTGTTTCTTAACACCCCAAGATATCGGATTGTTGCCTAGGAAAATAACATATCCAGTCGTTGATCGTCGATCGAATGGGTCACCGGCCCAATCAGCATCACAGTAGGCATTTATCATAATTTCCCCTGGTGTAAAGTTAAGTCCAATCCTTGGTTTGTCTTGCAAATACCGTAGTATGCGTTTAACAAAAATGAGATCTCCCTCAGAAGGTGAATGCATCTTCTGACATGTTTTATTAACAGCAAAGCATATGTCAGGTCTCGTGAATGTTAAATATTGTAGAGCTCCTACAATCTTGCAGTAAAGCTTTGGGTTATCAAGAGGTTTAGCAGAATAAGAGGATGTATCCTTGGTAGCACAAGGAGTGAGGCATGGTTTGCAATTGGACATTCCAGCTTGCTGAAGAAGATCCTTTACATATTTAGCTTGACAAACTGCTATGGTGGATTTGGTGCGAGACACTTCCAGGCCCAGAAAATATTTAACAGCACCAAGGTCGGTCATTTCAAATTCTCTTCGCAACTCACCTATTAAGCTGTTAATATAAGATGTGTCATTCCCGGATATAATGATATCATCAACGTACAATAAAAGAAATGTGGTTGAGGATGTGGATTTTCTGAAAAATAATGAAGGGTCAGCCTTAGATGCTTCAAAGTCCAAGGTAATGAGGTAGGAGGTAAATCTCTCAAACCAAGCTCTTGGGGCTTGTTTGAGGCCATAAAGTGATTTGATTAGCTTGCAGACATGATTAGGATAAGTCGAGTCAATGAATCCTTGCGGTTGTGCCATGTAGACCTCTTCTTTAAGCTTTCCATGAAGGAACGCATTTTTAACATCTAGTTGGCGGAGTGGCCAATCAAAGTGGGCAGCTAGAGAGAACAGAATGCGAACTGTTGTATGTTTTACAACAGGACTGAAAGTCTCATCGTAATCTATGCCTTCCTCTCATTGTAATGTAGAGAGACCTCACAATTTATAAGATACATGGGCTACCTCTTCTCATTGCCAATTGGTTTTGAGATGGAACCCCATGTAATCTAATATGGTATCAGAGCCCATTAAACCCAAACGGGTATTCGGTCCAAAAATTAAAATTGGGATCCGATCCAAGAATGATGAACCCAAAGAGGCACCATCTTGAGGGGGCATGTTGAGGATCCCACATTGGAAAAATGTAGAGAGACCTCACAATTTATAAGATATATGGGCTACTCCTCTCATTGCCAATTGGTTTTGAGATGGAACCCCATGTAATCTAATACCTAAGAGGTCTCAAGTTTAGATCTGCACAATATTATTTTGTAAGGCCAACATGAAACTAATTTAACAGTAATTAGCGTTTATTCTTTCTTTTGAGATCAAAAGTTGAAATCCTAATACTCTACATTTGTGATACTAAAAAAGCATTATTTTGCAAGGCTTTTTTTTTTTTACCTTCTCGCAAATCTGCACAACAACATTGTTATTGCAAGGTCTTTTTTTTTTTTCTTTTTTGGGCAAAATCAATTTTACCTATAAACTTGTCACGTAGTATCTATTTCCATCCAAAACTACTGGTAAGGATATTTTTGAACTTTTTTTTAAAGTTTAATGGTATTAATGAAACTTTTGATAGTTCATGAGTATTTTTTGAACAAAATACAAAGTTCAAGGTTATTTTCAATAATTTAGCCTATATATCTATAATCTATAATATATTAAAAAGCAAGAGTTTATGAAAAACATTTTTAGACTAAAACAAGAGTTTCTGAAAAACATTTTTAGACCAAAATATTTCTTTAAATTTTACTTAATTACATTAATCAAATCATGATAATCCGATTTAATTTCAAATTTGATTAAAACAGAATTTAAATTAATTTTTTTTCTTTCATGCTTTTTTATTCAAAATTAAAAAATAAGTTGAATTAATTGTTATTCTTAATTTGATAACATATCTAATTGGATTGAATTAGTTATTTTTTCTTTCACATTTTTTTGTTCAAAAATAATTTGAATCAATTCTTACTCATTTGATCGGATATCTAATTAGAATTTGAATTAATTTTTTTCTTTCACGTTTTTTAATTCAAAATTCAAAAATAATTTGAATTAATTGTTATTCTTAATTTGATATTTGATAGCATATCTAATTGGATTGAATTGGTTATTTTTACTTTCACGTTTTTTTTTATTAAAAAATAATTTGAACCAATTCCTACTCATTAGATAGAATATCTAATTTGATTGAATTATTTATTTTTCTTTCACATCTTTATATTAAAAAATAATTTGAATCAATTTATATCCTACTTTTTTAATGAAATATCTAATTTAATTGAATTAACTCTTTTTTCTTTCACGTTTTTTATTCAAAATTCGAAAAGAATTTAAATTAATTATTATTCTTAATTTGATAAGATATCTAATTTGATTCAAAATTAAATCAAATTAGAATTTAAATATAAATTTCTTCATAAATTTCACATATCCTCCAAAAATATTTCAAATCTAAAATAGTCATCTCCTCCAATTTTTCATCATGTTATGTTGTTGATGTTCTTTTTTCTAGATCTAAAATATCCATCTCCAATTTTTTATCATGTATCTCTCACTCTCTCATCAAATATCTTTCTTTTTTTATAAATTTAAATTAGCCCACGTTTTTCGTTTTTTTCATGTTTTTTTTACACAATGTTAGTTGATACCACTTATGTGTGTGTTGTTGATGCTTCTTTTTTCCAGATCTAAAATATCTATCTCCTCCAATTTTTAATAAGGTATCTTTTTCTTTTTCTTTTTTTAATTTAAATTTCGTTAGCCCACGTTTTTTCTCTTATATATTTGTTTACTCATCGTTTTAATTTATTTATAACTAAATTATTATTTTGAGTTTTGATTTAGGGTTTAGGGTTTAGTTTATTTTTGTGTTTGATTTTTAAAATATTACTTTTGATTTTAAAATTTTAGCAATTATGTAAACACTTTAATTTTAGAAAATGCGCTTTTAATTTACATATGATGTTTATTAATTTTAAAAAGTTTCTTGCTTTCTTTAAAAAAAATATTTAAAAAAGAAAAGAAAAAAACCACAACTATTTTGAATGACATTTTAGAAGATACTTTTTTAATTTTAAGAGAATGTTTATTCATTTTAAAAAGTTTCTTGCTTTTTTAAAAAAAATATTTCAAAAAGAAAAGAAAAAAAACCACAACTATATTGAATGACATTTTTTTATTTACATAGCTCATTGGTCCTCACTTGATGTCGTGCAAAATAATATATCAGTTTTTTCTTTTTCTTTTACATTTTTTATACCAAATTATGTTAGTTGATACCACTCATGTTTTGTTGTTGATGTTCTTTTTTCTAGATCTAAAATATCCATCTCCTCCAATTTTTTATGAGGTATCTCTCACACTCTCATCAAGTATCTTTCTTTTTTTATAAATTTAAATTAGCCCACGTTTTTTTTTTTTCTTTCATGTTCTTTTTACACAAAATTATGTTAGTTGATACCACTCATGTTGTATTATTGATGCTTCTTTTTTCGAGATATAAAATATCCATCTCATCAAATTTTTAATAAAGTATCTCTTTCTTTCTTTCTTGCTTTTTAATTTAAACTTCGTTAGCCCGCATTTTTTCTATTACATATATTCTTTTACTCATCGTTTTAATTTATTTATAACTAAATTATTGTTTTGAGTTTTGAATTACGGGTTAGTTTATTTTTGTGTTTAATTTTTAAAATATTACTTTTGATTTTAAAATTTTAGCAATAATGTAAACACTTTAATTTTAGAAAATACTCTTTTAATTTTAAGAGAATGTTTATTAATTTTAAAAAGTTTCTTGCTTTCTTAAAAAAATATTTCAAAAAGAAAAAAAAAACCATAACTATATTGAATGTCATTTTTTTTTTTTTAATTTACATAGCTCATTGGTCCTCACTTAATGTAGTGCAAAATGACAATTTGACCAAAAATATTGTCTATAAAGAAGTTTTGACTTTATAAATCAATTTGCTTAAAATGTATTTTTGCATTATTTAGCATAATTATTGTTACTACATTTGTTATGATATGACATATATATGTGTGTATTTTTTAATTAATTCTCTGTCAATAATTGTATGTCAAATTTAAATAAAAAATAATCGTTATAAAATTGCATTAACAAGTATTGCATAAATTAAACAAAATATATTATTACAAAAAGTATATATTATATTATAAGTAATAGAAATAATAATAGAAATAAAAATTAAAAAACTTAATAAAAATTATATTATATTAAAATTATGTTATGTTATATAAAAAAAAATTTATATTATAATAGAAATAATATAATATAATATAAATATTATATTATATTCAAATTATTCATATTAAAAAATATAAAATCATAATAAGAATAGAAAAAACAAAACTAATATAAGAACGCATAAAAAAAATAATTAGTTAAATTCATTGTAAATTCTATTTAATTCATATTATTTTGATTACACATGAATGCACATGATAAAAAAAAAAACTAGTATATAAGCGACAAAAACATGACTAATTGAATATTTTATGGTTAATTTATGATTGGTTTGGGATTGTTTTTTAGAAGTCAAAAGCAATTGTCTTAACCATATAGACTATTTGGTAAAACTGATTATTTATTAATGGCTAAAATATTAAAAAAAATAACTCTAAATTTTGTCCCTTATTATTTTTTGTCGACGTGTCTAAGTCATTCTTTCGAACTTAATCTAGATAGCATTCTAGTCACCATCACGTCGTTTCAGGTTATCGTCATGTCGATTTTTCATCCAACATTCTAACACATTTCTACTCGAAATGAAGTTTTGAAACCTATATGAAATGTTGAGAGTAATATTGCAACTTTTGAAAGAATAAAGATATTTTTAAATAATAAAAAAGTTCAAGGGTATTTTTATAGTTTAGCCTTTGTTAATTTATCCAAAATCATTTCACAAATTTACATTGATGTGCAAAATCCCATATACAACAACTTTTGAAATTAGTTTTCCTAAAAATTTGGTATCTTCCCTAACAAAATTTTAAACATTCCAATTTTATTGTTCCATATTTTTTTTTATGTATGTTATCTTTCATATCAACAAAGTTTTGATTGATTTAATTTTTTATAACAATTCTTTTTCCTAAACTTTTATCAAATAATTTTGTATAAGGCTCAGTTTGGAATTGTTGAAGCTTTTAAAATAATTGCTATCAGATGTGCTTTTAAAATAATCAATTGCAATATGAAGTAAATAAACAAGAGCATCATTCAACTGACATAAAGTCTATGTTTATGACCTAGGTCCGAATCCCCCTACCTCTCAATGTTGTTGAACTCAAAAAAAAAAAATGTTTGATAAATTTCAAACTTAAACGTGAAAAAGTAGAATAAAATATGGTTAAAGTATGAATTTTTTATAATTGGTTAGAAAAGACAACATATTCTTTAGAAAGTCAATCTCAAAAGCTACATTTAACTAGATTTTATGAACCAACCCAACTAACTATTTTTCAACTAGTTGATTTTGCAAAATCCAATTAATCATAGTTTTTCAATTGAAATAACTATTTATCCTCCTATACCTCTACATTAATTTATTGGGATGTGATTGGTGATCAATCGCCAGTTTTTATTTTAAATTTAATTTTTAGCTTCTATATTATTTAATCCAATTGAATTTATTTTTTCTTATTTTTTATTTAAATTGAAATAACTTCTTTTTTCAATATGATTTTTTTAGTAATTGGTTTTCTTATCAACACCTATATATATATATATATATATATATTTATTTATTTATTTATTTTAATATCTACTTTTTAAAAATATTTTTGAGATCTAAGCCAAAATTTGAAAACTAAACAAAATTATTTTTAAAAGCTTTTAAAAAAAAACTTGACTTAGAATTTATATGTGTTTTTAAGAAATGTGAAAATTATACTAAAGAAATTGTGAAGAAGTAAATGTAAATTTTAAAAACTAAAAATTAAAAACGAAATTGTTATTAGATGAGGTCTAAGATAACCAAATTGGTTTTAAGGGAAAAAAAATCAAAGATGGAAATAGATACGTTGAAAGTTCATGGGCTAAAATGGAATAAGCCTAAAAGTTTAAGGACTATAATAGATATTTGAAAAGTTTGAGAAACAAAATAAAATGACTCTAAAAGTTTAGGGACCAAAATAAAATTTAAGTTTGAAAAACACTTTTAATCTTTATACTTTGACTAAAGTAAGGATTTTAGTATCTAAATTTTAGATATAATGATTTGGTCCATATACTCTTATGGAAGTAACAATTAAGTCCTAGAATTTCAATATATAACAATTTAGCATATGTAGTTTAAAAGTTATAACGAATTAGTCCCCACTCTATAAAATCTAGTTAAAATTTAATGGGTTTGCTTATACATGTAAAACTATAAACTGCTTGAGGACCAAATTTGTTTATAAACTATAAGGACTAAATTATTAAGAACCTCTTATCTCTTGTTGAAGGAATATATTTTATGCTAGTTGAACTATGTTCATGTTGACAATAAGATTTTTTAGGATAAATACTAAGCCGTTACAATTTTTAAATTACATAACTAAATCGTTACATACTAAAACTTAAGAAGTAAAATGTTTTAATTCAAAACTACAAAGACCAAATTATTAAACGCTAAAGTTTAATGGTTAAATTAATAATTCAATCGAAGTATAAGAAGGACAAACATGTTTTTTTAATCTAAAATACAAATGTGAAAGGAAAAAGTACTAGTTGGACTATAATGTTTGTAATGGTTAAAATATGATTAGATGGTTGAGTTTTTCTTTTAAAATAATAACCCGCTTACTTTTCACAAAACGTAATACAAAACAAAAGTCTACTGTATGATTATTTCTTCTTTTCAAATACTTTATAGATCTTTGATTCGCCATTTGGTTAAAAGCATCTAATAATATTTAAAGAAGATTGAGTAATTAAAACATGAAATGGCAATTAACAAATAAAAAAATTTGTAAGGTGTAGAGAAAGAAGAGAAAAAAAACAAAGAAAGCTATCCCTTGAAAGCTCTCTCTTTTCTTTATTTTCAATGGGAAAAGGAAATAGCTTTCGTCGACGAAGATATTAAATTGAGCAGAGCCCTTCAATTCCCATTTAAATCGGGGAAATTTTATTGTCCACAGACAGAGAAAGAGATTCTTTTTCGTTCTTTGTTCTTGGTTGTGTAAAAAATTTGCGGCCGACATCATTCCCGCCAGCACCAAGTTGCTATGTGAATTGTGAGAAAAACAGGGGAAGCAAGAAGAGACTGAGACATTTGTAAGTTCTTTCTCTCTCTCTCTGGCTTTTTTTCAGCGGAAATGTGTTAAATATAGATTTTCCAGAAATGGGAGAATCTTAAATACGGGAATTTTGCTTATTTTGTCTTTTGGGAACAAGAACGTGCAGCAGAGCGACGACAAGGGCGCCCTCCTGGATTTGAATTGCGTATCCGAAGAGCGGGGGGCAGAAAGCGAATCGCTCTTGGCTGGACAACAAGACCCACTAATGGCACCGATCAATGACGCTGATGAGGAAAAAATGGAGGTCGCCGTACCGGAAACTGCCCATCAGATTAGCAGTGGTTCGTCTTTCTTCGTTTTTGTTTTCCTTTTTGGCTTTTCTCTGTGGGTTTCTCTCTTTCTGGAATTTGATTCGATGGGGCTTTGCTGTAGTATTATGAAATGGGAATCATGGGGTGCTTTAGGATGCGCTTTTTTCCTTTTGGACTTTTGTGAAAATGATTGACCAATCGCCAATTGTTGGGATATGATTTACTTCTTTTACCTTCAAATCCAGTAAACAAATGAAGTTCGTGTTCATTTCTTAGAGGATACAGTTCATTTTCTTGTTTGCCTACCTTTGGGTATTTAGATTTCACTGAAATTTCCTTTCAACTTGATCATGAGATTGGGGGTTTGCCCTCTCAATACCATCTTTCAGCTAACTTGGTTGCTTTTTTTTTTTTTTTTTTTGGCAATACTCAGATTCATGGTTTCAAGTAGGTTTTGTCCTTACCACTGGTATCAACAGTGCTTATGTACTGGGATACTCGGGTACTATAATGGTTCCTCTCGGTTGGATATCTGGAGTGGTTGGATTAATTGCAGCCACAGCCATTTCATTGTATGCAAATACTCTTATTGCCAAGCTCCATGAATTTGGTGGGAAGAGACATATCAGATACAGAGATCTAGCAGGCTTTGTATACGGTATGAGAAGAGAGCATAATAAGGGAGTGATTCTTTTGGCTCCTTTTTCTTTATTCCTTCCTTATGGCTTTCTACTTGCAGGTAGGAGAGCTTATTCTCTTACATGGGGATTGCAGTATGTCAATCTTTTCATGATTAACGTGGGATACGTCATCTTAGCTGGGCAGGCCTTGAAGGTGAGATAGATCAATAGAGATAAACTGATCATACTTTCAAACTAATGAAATTGCTAATTCTTTGTAATGAACAAGTCAAATATCTTGAAAAGTGTGACAAAAGTTCATTGAAGTAATAGGGGTAGGTAGCCTGTTTTGACTGTGATCCTTCCTTTGCTCCATGTTTGATGACTTTCTTTTAATTTGACTGCATAAAAGTCAAGAAAATAACGTCGATACTAACATAGTTATCTCCATTTGTTGCCATATGTTGTTTCTTATTATCTAACTTAATATTTCTTTGTTTCCTATGAAAACGTCTTGGTGTTGGCATGTATTAAGTTAGACCAAGACTTTTGACGAATTAAAATCTACTCAAATAACGGTACCAATATATTTAAGAAAATGTAAATAATCTTGTTAACTTTGATGGACCAAGATTGTAGGGGAAAAGAGATTAAGAAAATCAGGGTTCATTTATCGTCTCCGAAGAGAAAAGGAAAAGGCACTTAATGCCTAGAGAAAAGTTTGGCAAGAGCAGTAGTGTTTAATTTTAATGGAACTCTATTTCAGTACGACTTTGCTGACAAGTATAATTAAAGAAAGAAAGTAAAGCACGAAAACAAAAAGTCAGTTGTTCTTATTAACAACCAAAACAGATCACTTTCATCAAAACCCAAGTTTACTTATGAATTCATTTTGTTTGTATATTATGTTCTGTTATTGAAGAAATGATGAAAGTGGAACTAATTGTAAGTTGTAACTCATGAAATTACTTATCTGTTCCGCAGGCTGTTTATTTCCTTTTCAAGGATGACCATGTGATGAAACTTCCCTATTTCATAGCCATTGCTGGTGTCGTTTGTGCCTTGTTTGCAATATCAATACCCCATTTGTCAGCTCTAAGAATTTGGCTGGGATTCTCAACTTTGTTCAGTTTGATATACATCTTTGTTGCATTTGTACTGTCTGTTCAGGATGGTGAGTTTCACTTTCCATTGTCTGGTACTGTCAATCTTGACAATTGACTTGTTGCAACTTGCAACTAGAGTTCAATATATCCATTTCAAACCTAAGAAATTGAAATTAAAATTTATTTCTGAATAAGTAATATGATTTGGACTAGAAGAAATTCTATTCCATGATTGTTCTTTGTGCTTTCTCCACTTTCTGGTTTAAGTTATCAAGAGCAGATCAATGAAACTCAATGAAATGGATTTTGAACTTAGACGACGAATATGTGTATTAACTAGTCTAACTTTCCAGTATTGATAAAGATTCTTTGGTTTAAAATTCTCATTAATGGTTTCTGCTCTTTTAGGAGTCAAAGCACCCGCAAGGGATTATAGCATTCCAGGATCGTCAACTAGCAAAATTTTTACGACGATAGGAGCATCTGCTAATTTGGTTTTTGCCTTCAATACTGGAATGCTTCCTGAGATTCAGGTATGGCAAGAACTTACATCCCTTGTTTTCTAAATTACATTACCCTTCTGTTGCTCCCTGAATAAGATGCTTATCGGCTTTTAAGCCCGTAAACTAGATTCATCTGTCGGTTCAATCGAGTTCTAATGAGATTAAAATAAATCCAACAAAATCCAAGATTTTGAAATTCTTTTCCGGTTCTACTTCTTTTCATTGCTTCCAGACCATCTATGTTTGAACTTTATATATGTATGCTTTCAAACTTATCTTCTTCAAACCTTCATTGCTCAAAAAAATTGTTGTTTCAGGCGACGGTGAGGCAGCCTGTAGTCAAGAACATGCTAAAGGCTCTCTACTTCCAGTTCACCGTCGGAGTTTTGCCCATGTATGCCGTTACATTTGTCGGATACTGGGCATATGGATCTTCCACCTCAGCTTATTTACTCAACAACGTAAACGGTCCAGTTTGGGTGAAGGCAATGGCAAACATATCTGCGTTCCTTCAAACAGTCATCGCTCTGCACGTAATTGTCATCAATCTTCTCTTTTATCATCTAAAAACTGGAGAGATGAGGTTCTCAATCCATTTTAACTCAACAGTCTTTATCGTTTTCATTCAGATATTTGCAAGCCCGATGTACGAATATTTGGACACAAAGTACGGGATCAAAGGAAGCGCGCTGAATATCAAAAACTTGTCATTCAGAATAGCTGTCAGAGGAGGGTACCTGGCCATAACCACACTGGTCTCAGCAATGTTGCCTTTCCTTGGAGACTTCATGAGCCTTACAGGAGCAGTCAGCACATTCCCTCTTACATTTATCCTTGCAAATCATATGTATCTTGTGGCAAAGAAGACCAAACTCAGTTCTTCACAGCAGCTTTGGCATTGGGTTAATGTTTTTTTCTTTGGCTGTATGTCTTTAGCTGCAGCAGTTGCAGCTTTAAGGCTCATAGCAGTAGACTCCAAAAACTTTAATTTATTTGCTGATCTTTGATCAAGTTCAATCTAAATTCTTTTCAGCTCTGGAAATCTCACAGTTTTTTCTCTCATGGATATGCTGCTCTTTCTTTATAGTCTTGAAAGCTTTCACTAGATAATAGTATAGTCTAGACTTTGCTCCTTCTGTCATTCTTTTCAAGTTTCCTTTTCATAATGATAGTTTTGTGCTTTACTTTGTAATGATGAAAGGTGGAATATTGAAAAGGTAAAATATATATATATATATATATATATATATAGCTTCAGTTCGTTGGCTCATTTTGATGTGATTGTTGCCATGAATTATATCCATAAATTATTAATTATTTTTAATTTTAATCATAGTATTAAATATCGTTCTACATGTTAGATAAGGGAGAAATTCGTTTTTCCTCCCTTGCTGACGACATGTCAACTAATCTCGTGGTCAACCCACCATTTGCACCCAACCTAATTACTAACTACGCAGGCCCAATAAGAAGGCCCACGATTTTAGAGGCAACGCGTGTAGGGAAGTGCTTTTATGGCAACTTTGTTGCTCCTTGCTGCTTTATTCTTCTGATGTGGGACAAGAGAGTTTCTGACTCATGAAGTTGAAATCTTTTTTGCTAAAATACCATTTTAGTCAATATATTTTAGATTTTGTTCTATTTTGGTTCTTGTTATGGGTGAAATTGGACCAACAAGAATGAACTGGCTAAAGAACTGCAATGAAGGGCCAAACGAGAAAAGAAGTCCAATACAAATTCAAAACGGACCGAAATCGACAAGAGACCGACTCAAAATGAGAGGGAGGAGAAGCGGGCTTGGACCGAAGCCCAAGCTCATGGTCAGCTCGCCCAAGGCTGACCACATGGCAAGGCCTAAAAGTAGGCCTTCCTTTGGTCCCTAATGGTCCGTGTACCCCCGGCCCAACCCAATTCGGTCCTTTCGTTCCCAATCGAAGACGTAAACCCACAAAAACTCTAGGAAGAAAAGTATTTAAGCTCTTTATAGAGAGGAGAGCGAGGTAAATTCATTCCAGCCTCCAAAACTCTTCTAAGAACTACCAAATTCTCTCTAAACTCCATCTAACTTAAGCATCGGAGCCTCTGTGGCTTACATCACACTAGTGTCCAGGTTTTTCTTGTCTTGTAAGCCGTGTTCTTCCACAAAGAATACAAATTCACCGTCATTGTCACGTGGAGGTGAGTTTTCTCCTGGCCAAAATTTAGCAACAACAGTTCCTATACTTTTAAATGCTCAATTTTAGTCCATGTCCTTTCAATAAAGGTTAAAATCGGTCCCTATGATAAGTTTAAAGTTAATTTTTATCGAAATTGGTTAAATAATAATAACAATTTTAATACAAGAAAAGACATCATGTGAACATATTTTCAAAATTTGTTAAAGGAAAACTAATAGAAAATACTTTTTTTAATGAAAAATTAACAATCAATTAACTGTAGGGACCAATTTTAAGTTTTATTAAAAGTATATGAATTAAAATTAGACATTTGAAAGTACATTGACCAAAATGGTATTTTAACCCATCTTTTTTTAGCTCTTCAAGCTTCATGCACAGGCACAAGTTCTTCTTCTCTCTTTTATTATTTGTTTTTGGCTAAATTATAGAAAACACCCTGAACTTTATACTTTGTTTCAAAAATACTCCTGAACTTTTAAAAGTTTTATTAATACACTTAAACTTTGAAAAAAAATTTCAAAAATACCTTTATCGTTAGTTTTGGATGAAAACTGTTAGTACTTTGTTTCAAAAATATCTAAACTTTCAAAGTTTCATTAATACCTTTAAACTTTCAAAAAAGTTAAAAAAATACTCTTACCGTTAATATATGGACATAAATTGTTAATACCTCATTTTCAAAATATCCCTAAACTTTCAAAAAGTGCATTAATACCCTTAACCTTTAAAAAAAAGTTAAAAAATGTCCTTACCATTAGTATATGGACGAAAATCGTCTATCTACACCTCATTACCTCCCTCTTCTGATTTGCTTCAATCTATGGCCTAACACTTCTCTATTTTTCCTCTGTTTTTCCCCTTTCTTTTTCAATACCCTCTTACTCTCTTCTTCCATTTTTCAATCTCTAACAATTCCACCATTTCTTCTTAAATAATAGAACTTTAAATAAACAAAAGGAGCTCTCTCTCATTTCTAAACATGTCCAAACATAAATATAAGAAATTTCAACATCCAAATAGTCAATGTCTTTGAAGTTATCTTGAGTTGGAAAAGAACCAATTTGAAAACAACTCATATAGATATCCTCATTTTTTTTCACATAGATACTCTCATTTTTCCTCCATTTGTCCAATTCTCAATCATGGGGAACCTTCTTAACTAACCACAACAAATATACTAATATGAACTACAAAAAATGATTAATAAAATCTCCATCAGCTACAAATTTAGTAATGTATATGTCTTTCTTTCTTTTCCTTCCCACTAGATGTCCTTAAAATTATGACTAAAATTCTCAACATGTCTCTCTTTTCGTGTATTAAACCTATATGTACTAACTCAAATTACTAATGTACAACTGTGTTAAAGCATTTAAGTTCTAAGGTCCCTTAGTGGTTCCATTATGCTTCTTTCTTCTTGGAAAATAGTCTATATACCTTGATTGAATGGGGTAGTTTTAGAGATTGAAAAATGGAAGAAGAGAGTAAAGAGAATATTGAAAAAGAAAGGGGAAAAAAGAGGAAAAGTAGAGAAGTGTTAGGTCATAGATTGAAGGAAATCAAAAGAGAAGAAATGAAAGATGGAGGTAATAAGGTGTAGATAAATGTTTTTCATCTACATATTAACGGTAAGAGCATTTTTTAACTTTTTTTTAAAGGTTAAGAGTATTAATACAACTTTTGAAAGTTCAAGAGTATTTTAAAATAAGGTACTAACGATTTTTGTCCATATACTAATGGTAAGGTTATTTTTCAACTTTTTTTTTAAAAAATTTTAAGGATATTAATGAAACTTTTGAAAGTTCAGGGGTATTTTTGAAACAAAGTACTAACGGTTTCCATCCAAAACTAACGGTAAGGGTATTTTTGAACTTTTTTTGAAAGTTCAAGGGTATTATTGAAACTTTTGAAAGTTCAGAGATATTTTTGAAATAAAGTACAAAGTTTAGGGATATTTTCTATAATTTAGTCTTTATTTTATAATATTCATGTATTATCATAAAATATAATTGTTTTTTTGTTCTTTTCCTCATATTTCTTATATTTCTTATCTTGTTATTCAATAATATTAATATTAAGTTATTTAAGCATTATTATTTTGTTTGTTTACATATCACTCTTCAATAAATCTTGTAATAATGTAAATTTATAATTCGATTGTTACATAAATATGAATATTAAAAACAAGAAACTGTAATTTATTTAAGTAACGTTAAGGTTTCATTTATTAATTTAAGCAAGTTCTTCAAAATTTTATTTTTATTTTAGTTTTTTACATATTAATGTTTGATAACTTTCATTATGTAACCAATATTGTTTCATGTCTTTTCATATATTTGATTAAAATTTGTCAATTATAGTTAATTAAACTACATTAAAAGTTCCTTTGAATAATTCAAAAAAAAAAATCATAATTTTTCTAAAATTCTTGTTAGCATCGACATTTACATATAAATATTGTATATATTTTTAGATATGATGATTAAAAATGATCAATTATTGTCTAATTAAGCCACAATTTAAATCTCATTTCCTAATTCAAATAATTTTTATCAATATATTCTTGTTTCTGGGACTTTGTTTCTAAAATTTCTATTCGCATCAATATTTCCATATAAATATTATTTTATACTTTTAGTAATTCAAACAATTTTCATTAATTTTTCTAAAATTTTCATCGACTATTCCATTTCCATGACATTTCTGTAGAATCTAGACCTCGACATTTCAAACATTGATTTTAATTGCAAGTTTTAAGACGCAACTATGACATGAATATATAGAACTATTCCAAAATACAAAAAAAAAAAAAAATCATAAACTAAGGCCTCGTTTGATAATCATTTGATTTTTAAAAATTGTGATTGTTTTCTCATCATTTCTCTATCATGAGTTTCATTTTTCTTAAGAAAACATTTCAATTCTTAGCTAAATTCCAAAAACAAAAACAAACTTTTGAAAATTACTTTTTTTAGTTTTCAAAATTTGACTAGATTTTTGGAATTATATGTAAAAAGTAGATAATAAAACAAGGAAACTTATAAATGGACGTAGTATTTATAGGCTTAATGTTTAAAAACCAAAAACCAAAAACCAAATAGTTATCAAATGGGGCCTAAATTTGTAATTGAACCAAAATCAAAATATACGCAATAGTGCCTAATATTTTGGTATATCCAAAATCAAAATCAAAATCAAAATCATTAACTACTTTGGCAATTTCTTTCTAGCAAAATATACACAATAGTGACTAATTTTTTTTTTTTTGTTATTCTTAATTTAAACTCTCAATTTTACCCTTAATATTTTAAAAAGTCTTAATTAGGTCTCAGTTGGGTTATTTGTTAAAATTTGATTTGATGATTGTTGATATAATTAAATATACCATAACCTATCAGCTTAAGCTTTTGGGTTGATTGGTGATTTAACATGGTATCAGAGTAGGAGGTAAACACATAGATCTAACTCATTCATCCTCACAATCGATCCACCCATCAACTAGATTTTTTTGTTCAAAGTGGTATATTCAAGTTGCATGCTCAGTGTTCAAACATGTTAATAAAATCATTATCTAATGAAACGTAAGTTTCTTGTTATCAAATTTTAACCCAAAAAAAATTGGGAAGGACTTAATCGAAATTTTGAAAAGATTAAAGACCAAATTGAGAATTTCATAAAAGATGGGAGCCCCTTCGAATGAGCGGACCTACTTGGAGACTAAGGTGCGTTTGGCATTGATATTGAAGACTACAAAAATGATTCTAAAAGAATTTTAACCGTTTTTAGTGTTTAGTAAAACTTATTATTAATTAATTTTAATGAAAGTAGTTTTTCCAATGATGTTGATACACTGCAAAATCTAATTAACAGTAGCTTTTCAAATTAGCATTTCTAAAAATATAATATGGTGGATTTGCTTAACTAACTATTTATCCTCTCATATCTTCTTGTTGCAAAATCTAATTAACGGTAGCTTTTCAAATTAGCTTTCCTAAAAATATAATATGGTGGCCAAAGAGAGCATAGCTCAACTGACATATTGAAAATATATAATCAGTCCTCAATTTTTATTTTAAATTTAATTTGTACCTTCTATTATTTTATTTTAGTTCAATTGAATTTATTTTTCATTATTTTTTTATTTAAATTGAAATAACATTTTTTTAATATGATTTTTTTAGCAATTATTTTTCTTATCAAAATATAAAAATATCTTGAACTTTGAAATTAAATATCAACTTAACATTATACATTATTAAAACAATATTCCTATTTTAGTTATTGTAGTGTAGTTAAGCTGCGACAATTTAATATTAATTTACCAAACAATTTAACCATCATTAAAGTTGAAACTTACCCAACACTAATTTACTTCATATTATAATCTTTCAACATTTTATATATTTTATATACAAATGATCTTCTTCTTCTTGTGAGTAAAGTCATTTGCTTCCTTATTGGTTTCTCGTTAGGTTTAAACAATCAATCACTTTTGGACTTTTTAATTTTATACAAATGGATTTGAACTACCGTGAAGTCAATTTGTAATTTGTCATTCAACTCATACACTTAGCTAGATTACTTTTTTAATCTTATATTATTGGCGTTGTTTCTAAATTCATATTAGTAGAGTGAATTTTCTTTTATTTTTCAATTAATACAATTGGAAGAAGCATAAATAACGATTAATGTAACTGATAATCGGCAATTGATATAAAGTGAAAATTAAATTTTCTTGCAAATTATTTGAGTCAACATTAAAGGAGAAATTTCTAAGAATTCATCCTCAACAGTAGATTTATTTTTATTCTATGGAAGAACATTGAGACGTCAAAGTAGAAGTTGAAGAGAGCAGAGTTTTGCAGATCAATGGAGAGAGAAGCAAAGAGAAAGAGGAGAAGAACGATCAGTGGCATAGAATCGAGCGGAGCAGTGGAAAATTCATGAGGAGATTCAGGCTGCCGGAGAATGCCAAAGTTGAAGAGGTGAAGGCCAGTATGGAAAATGGAGTGTTGACAGTGACAGTGCGGAAAATGGAAGAGAAGAAGCTAAAATCAAATCCATTGATACCTCTGCTTAGATATTGTTCATCCTGCTGCCTCTGCCCGTGTTTGGATCAGTTTGTATCAATGGAGCTAAATAAATGGCTGAAACTGGGTTTTTCATTTTGGTGTCTTCTTAAATGTTTGCGACTGTGGAAAGATGAAAAAAAGTTGGTTGTGTACGATATTATCATGGTTTGTGACAATGAATATATTCAAGGTTTGAGTTTTCTATTTTTTCCTTTTAACTGGGTTGTGCTTAATTAGAGATGTTCATTTACCTCGTTTTGAATGGGATGGAAAATTTCTGTTTACACGAGGAATGGAAGAAGGAGTGGAGAGGATTTCTCCATGTTGCCTAAACGAGGGTAGGGATTATATCTTCGTCCCCTTCCTCGTCCCCGCTCTAAATTTATATATATAAATATTATATAATACTATAAATAAGAACATTAAAACTCCTTTCTAGTTCCCTCCCTCGTTTCTTCTTCATTCTTCTTCACCATCACCTCCAAGCTTCAATTCTATTCACCTTGACCTTCCTTCCCTTCTCTAGTATATGAGTCAAGTTTTAATATAGTATAAGTAAATTATAGATTTCATCATCTGGATTGAGTTTCTAGTTCACTCAAGTACCACAGATACTAACGTTCGACTTTATTTAGAGAAATAAATGTGATGAAAGACTAAATTAAAAATAATGAAAACTAAAGTAAGTGAGAAAATTTATGGGAAAAAACTGTCTCACAAAGTTGGATTTCTAAATTAATTAAATTGAATGCAAATAACAAACATGCAATATTTTATAAGTCAAGAACTCTAAAGCAATAAATGTCTCTCCCAAGCATAGTTAAAAGCATTAAGCAAATAATTGCATGAATAAAAAACAAGTATTAATAAAGCATTCAATTATTCCTAATACTTGTTTTCTTAGGATTTAGTTACATATATGTTTGTAAATTACCGGCCCACAAAACTCAAGCTAAAATCCATGACAAAAATACAAAAAGTAGGGATAAGAGGACAAGTCAGGTCCAACGTGTTGATATCCCATTCCCTCCACGATCTCGAGCTTTGAAAATCTCTTTCCTAAGGTCCAAAATTGACCTCTAAACTCCCTAAGTCGTAAGTTTGCTTTAGATTAAGTTTTTCCAAAAGAATTCCTCAAAAATAACTTCAAAACGATGTTTATATAGAAAAAAAAATTAGGGCAACGTTGAGATGCTAGGGGCGGCTTCTCAAAGCTACCCTAAAAGACGCGTGTTATTCAAATAAGGGTAGCGTTGAAACGCCCCTTGTAGCATTGAACACTACAGACGAAAAGTGCTAAAGAGGAGGCACGTGCATATTTCTTGAACGGACAATTGGCTCAATTTTCTTGATATATTCTTCAAAAGTTCTATTTCGCTCCAAATGCTCGATTTCTACAAAATAAACAAATATATACGTAAAATTGGCCAAATGATTATTAAAACTAGCAATAATCAAGCCCTAAAAATAGCTCACTATGTACGATATCACCTCCTCCTTCCTCTAATTGCTTTGTCGTCGCCTACTCCAGCCACCAAATGTCGCATCATCGTCACCTACACCAACCTAGCAGCATCTCAGCTCCCATTTCTAGGTTCATTTTCTTTCGTAGATTTGTTCATCTTTTCAATGGTTAACATTAAATTAATTTCATCAATAGTTTAGGACATGTTTGGTAGGCAATCTAAAAACATAATTTTGAAAACAAATGATTCAATGAAAACAGAGTTGTATTTCATGTTTTTAGATATGGTTTGGTAGGCAAATTTAGAAATTGGATTCCAATTTAAACAATTGTTCAAAATGTGTTCTATAATATATTTATAGACCATGAAACTAGATGTGGTTTTAAAACTAAATATTAGGTTAAATATAAATCATTATTAATTAATTTATGAACATGTTTTTTGTTATAAATTTTGTAAAATTATTATTTTGCAATATCATATCATCTAAATATAAACCATAAGCCACATTTCCTTTTAAGAATTCTATCTACGAAGTATTTTTATGATTTTTGCAAAGTATCTAATAGATTCATGAAGTTTTAAAGTGTCTAATATATCTTTCAACACTCTTAATTTTGTATCTACTAGGTCCTTGAATTTTCATTTTTGCGTCTAATAGATCATGGACCTATTCGACATTTTTTTAAAATTTAGAGATCAATTAAAAACAAAATTGAAAGTTTGTCTCATTAGAGACAAAATTCAATTTTATGTCTAGTAAATCAATTAATTTTTAAAAATTTTGAATATGTCAAGAATCTATTGGACACAAAATTAAAATTTTAGGGACCTATTGGGTATGCTTAAAGTTTAGAGACTTATTAGATACAATATTGGAAGTTTAGGACATTAGATACTTTTTTAAGTTTAAGGATTTAATACACAAGATCATGAACTAAACTCTCGTAATTTAACTTTTTTTTTTTTCTATTTGATAAGACATTGAGATGAGCTAAATGAGCTCAATTATGATGGTATTTAAAGTTATTCAAACTTAATTAGAAAGTCTTTTGCATACCTATCTATTCTTATCACTAATAATTTTTTTTTTAGTTCAACATAATGTGGGGAAGTGAATTCATACATCCAACCGTTTGGTGATATATTTTTTTTTTATTCTACTTGTATAACATAATTTTTTGGCCCCCAAATATTACTATTTGAGCCCCGTCCCTGCTCGCCTTGACCTTGCAAAATTAAATAGGAATTTAGCAGGGATGGAAAAGGCCCCTGAACATCTCTAAACTTAATAAGTGATTTACCATTAAGAACAGATGAATATGATACATCTAATGACAAAGAGAGGTATAATATATTTTTAAAAATAATATAATAATTCGAAGTTCTTTTGGTCAAAATATTATAATGACCGATGCCAATAATGCTTCTCCAAGCCTATTTCACATCTAAATGAGACTCTATTTGGTCTAATTATCTCTACTATTCCATATCTTTATTATTATCATATATTAGATCCTGCAGCAAATTAAAAATTTCACTAAAATATTAGATCAAATTCATTTTGGTTAATCCTTTCAAGCCCTAAAAACGGTGGCTCTATAGAACATAGAGCCACCATTTGTCAATAATATCAAGTTCTAATGACATGTGAATTTGAGAGAGAAAATAATTGAAAGAAAATACGAAAACACAACTAGAATTTCATTCAATATAATTTGGTAATAAATACAAACTTAATAACCTATTTATGTAATAAAATATAATTAAAATACTAATTTACCTAACAGATAATTCAAATTATAATTTGACTTTGTGAAACAAATTTAATTCAAATACCTTAATTTAAAAGAAAACTAATTTAAATAATATAATCTAGTTATTATTTAACCTAACAAATGTGACGTCGACCTAATTCCTCTTAGGGAGGGTCAAAAGAATTGATTTAACTGTTTCTTATCAATCACTTTTTGATTTGCATATACTTGTTTGTTCTATGATTGTTTGGATTGTTTATAATATTAAGACTTATAAGATCAACTAGGTGAAATTCAAGGTCCAGAATTAGAGAAAGAATTAAGTATAGAAAGAGAAATGTTAGAGAGAAATATTAGATGGATGGTTGAGGGTAAAAAAAAGTTAAAAAGAGAGATATTTTAAACTCAAATTTGCAGAAATTAATGTTGTAAGATACTATACCATGGAAACTCACTTCATTGTATTCATTCCCACAATAATATCATACACATAGTACACAACCAAACTTTCAAAAGTTACACACTTGAACACATCAACAAAACACATTTTCAGTCATTACTCAACACACAATAACCAAAACATAACCCAAATTTCAGAACCACAGCACAAACAATGTTTAAGTTTAATCAGAGATGTCAATGGACTTGATTTCAGGCTTCTTCTCTTCCATTTTGGGCACTGTCACCGTCAGCACTCCATTCTCCATGCTGGCCTTCACTTCTTCCACTTTGGCATTCTCCGGCAGCCTGAATCTCCTCATGAACTTTCCACTGCTTCGTTCGATTCTGTGCCATTTGTCATTCTTCTCTTCCTGCTCTTTGCTTCTCTCTCCACTGATCTGCAGAACTTTTCCTTCTTCAACTTCAACTTTCACTTCTTCCTTTTTGATCCCTGGGAGATCGGCCTTGAAGATGTGGGCTTCCGGGGTCTCCTTCCAATCGATGCGAGTGTTGGCAAAAGCAGAGGTCTCGCGAGCAGAGGAAGGGTCGTTGGCCAATGAGCTTGAAAATGGGAAGCCTTCAAATGGATCCCAAATGTCTAAGGAGATGGGGTCGAAAATGTTGCTCCGTCGGCCACCGAAAATGCTTGGAATCAGCGACATGGTTTAGTTAATTTGTTGGACCTTCTTAACTGAAACAGAACAGAGATGGGAACTCGATTGATTGATCGATCGATCGATCGGTCGAACTGCTTGAAATGGAGTTTTGTTTGCTGCTTATGATACTGTTCAAGTGAGTTGAAGCATTTAAATAGGACGCAAAAGAACATGCGAGTGTGTTCATGACATTTCTGGTATTTTCCTTTCTTGCCGAAGAAGACGGGGCTGAAGAATTCCACAAGGTTCTACCACCTTCTCCACAAAGGCCTTTTTCTTGGGCCTTTCACATGGGCTTTCTCCCATCCAAACTGAATAAAAATTCGACAAATTTACATATCTGCTTCAAAAGTTGCAACATTATCTTTTACTTTTCATAAACGTTTCAAAAATATCCTTAGAGTAGAAAAATAGTTAGAATGTTAGACGAAAAATTGATGTGTCTGAATGTCGTTTTTTCAAACTTAATCCAAGGCAATGTCCTAGTCACCGCCACATTGATTTTTCCATCCAAAAATTTAACGAATTTCTACTTCAATGGTAGTTTGAAACGTTTATGAAAAGTCAAGGGTAATATTGCAACTTTTGAAAGGAAGGGATATTTTTGAAACAAAGTGCAAAGTTCAAGGATATTTTTTATAATTTAGCCTTTTTTTTAGGAATATATTTATCTACCCACCAGTCTATAGGTATCTTCTTACTATCAATTATTAAAAATTTGACAGATGTTTGTTTTTTTCAAATAAAAAAAACTATTTTCTCTTTCTTTCTGTATTTCTCTCTCTTAATTGTAAAAAAACATAATAGTGATCAATAGGAGATACCTATTGACAGGTGAAGAGGTAAGTATTATCTTTTTTAAAAATGTGTTTTCAATAAATTTTATTTTCAAGAATGTTTTCTTTTGAGTCAATCTTTTAGTTGGTTCTTCAATTGGATTATATTTTCATAATTTCAATGGAGTCCTAGACAACTACTTTTGAGTTTACCCTCCTATGCACTATACCATTTTTCTTTACTTGGATAAGTGTTCTCCTTAAGATGCTACGGGTGGCTGTTTGAAATGCTAGAATAACTCAAACTCATGTAGGCCATAGGATTGTATGCACCGGGCCCTTCGAGTCCTTTTGAGTGTCATGTTTTAAGTTAAGCATTTATTTGTAATTACTTTTGGTAGAAAAATAATTAAATGTCTAATCTAAAAACACTTGAAATGTTTTTTTATTCGTTTTTACAATTTCTCAAACTATTTTGATTATTGAAAAATTTATAACATTGACTTTATTTAGAAATTTAACCAAATTATTCTTAAAAGAACATTTTTAGTCTTCTGCGAGTACTAAAAGGCATCCAACACACACTTTAGGGATGTTTTCTTTTAAATTTACCATTTAGTTGATTTTTTTTGTTCAACTAATGTGAGAAAATAGAGATTCAAACCGTTAATCTTAAGAGATAAAAGTAATATTTTAACTGTTGAATTATGTTTATGTTGACCTCTTTAGTACAACAAAATGTGGGGTAGAGATTTTAACCTCCAACTTCAAACAAAGGAATAGATGTTTTACTTGTTGAGCTATGCTCAAGTTGATATGTTGGCTCTTCAATTGGGTTTTTTAAATGAATTATATTTTCATGATTTCAAAAGGTCTTGGCTGTTGTAATTTTTTTTCCTTCAAACTACAGTTAGATATTGATAGGTTGTTTTGCTTCGTTTGATAACCGCGTTTGATATTTGAATTTTGAAAATTAAGCTTATAAATAGTACTACTTCCACCCATGAGTTTCTTTATTTTATTATCTACTTTTTAAAAATGTTTTCAAAATTTAAGCAAAATTTTGAATCTAAAAAAAATATTTTTCAAAAAACTTGTTTTTAGGAATTTGGCTAAGAATTCAAACATATGTTTCTTCAAGAGAGGAGAAAAACATAGTGTAAATAAACTGTGAGTGAACAAACTTAATTTTCAAAAATAGAAACTAAAAAATGAAATGTTATCAAATGGGGCATTTTTGTTTTGTTTTTTTTTGTTTTTTTTTTTTTGTCATCTGAATCGTATGAGTGTAAACCACATTTTTCCTCCACATCTTTTTGTTTTGTTTTGTTGAAAATTTTCTACTTAATTTTTGGCATTGCTATGAGGTAAGTCTAAATTTTTTACAGTTGAGTTGTGCTCATTATTATTATTATTATTTTACTATGACAAACGTGAGGTATGTCTCCAACCTTAAGAGAACTACATGTCAAATTATTGTTGAACTATGCTCATGTTGATAGTTGTGCTCATTATTTAATAAGTTTTTTTTTTTTTTTTTGAAAAGGTAATATATTAAAACACAAAAGAGGACCTCACCAACTTGAAGACAAGGCATCAAATAAACAAACCAAAAACAACTAAGGCCCACAAAATAAAACCAACACAACAAAACAAAGAAATACCTTAACGGCTAAGCTAATAATTGTATCAATATAAAGCCTTAGGGGCTGTTTGGGGCACTGAATGGGTTATAATAGTCTGTGGGTTATAATAGTCTGTGAAATAATATAATATTATTTAAAATGCAGAGTTGTTTAGTCTGAGGTTATAATAGTCTGTGTTTGGGGTGCAGAGTATTCCATGGGTTATTATAACACAGGTTATTATAACTCTTGCCCCAAACAGCCCCTTAAGCTTTCATAATAGGGGTGTACAAATAACCCGGTAACCTTAGCAACCCGGACTACCCAACCCAAATTGTAAGAGTTGGGTTGGGTTGGGTTAGGTTTTTTTCGGTTTGGGTTGGGTTAAAATTTTAGAGAACCAAATTTTCGGGTCAGTTCTCGAGTTGGCCTTTTTAGGCTCGGGTTGACCCGACCCAACCCAACCCAACCCAAAGTTTGATTTTTTTTTTTGTCTTTTTATATATATATATATACTTATAAATGAACTATTTATGAACTTTTAATGTTTTTCATCTAGGATTGTAATGAATATTAAGATCTTATGAACTTTGAAGTTTGATATTTGAATTTTATGTCATTTTAGTTATTAATTCAAGTAAAAAATATTTTAAATAATTAAGAAATTATAAACAAAAATTAAAAAAAAAAAATCAACTCGGCGACCCAACCCAACCCAACCCGAAAATATAGGGTTGGGTTGGGTTGGGTTGCAACCCTTGATCAGGTCATTCGGGTAGCTGGTGAGGTTGTCGAAGCCTACCAAAATTAAACTGGTTTCCTACTCTAGCTTGTAGAAATAGTGGACCAGGTCGATTTCCCAAAGGAGCCAGAAATTTTATATTCTCAGTATTAAATTCCAGTAACAAAATGAAACGGGGGGTTTTAGAAAATATTTTCTTACTCAATGGAAATAAAAATTGACAAAAATAAAACAATTGCTGAAAAGGATAAAAATTAACTCTTACCAAGTTCTAGTTCAGAGGTACGGTTATATCCAATTACAAACATTGATCATAGGCATTCAAAATATTTAATCTTAACCATGCAAGTACTCGGTCAACTCATTAGGAAACCCTAAAAAGTGCAAGTTCCCTAAAATCATTAACTCTAACAAACGCCAAGTTAATGCTAATTACCTAAACAAGTCTTTACGAAACCGTTTCAATTTATTTAGGTAAATGCATTACGAACTTTGGAACGACCAAGACAATTGATCAGGTAAAACAACTTTCACCTAATTAACATGCTTCTTTAACTCCTAGAATTAAACATGCAAGCCATGTATCATGGAAACCCATAAACATACACATGTGATAATTCTAATGCTACAGGTTCATTCAACATGACAATTACGGATCATGATCGTGATTAGCAATAAAGCATGTAAAGGGATTAAGGCGTCAATTTAATCAAAATACATACTTATAAAATTAACACGGGAATTAAAGAACACTTGCGATTAAAAGGAAACTAAGTTAAGTACAAGCCTCACAATGTCGTAACTGTTTACAACCGCCCTCTGAACCAGAATTGCAGTATCTAGCCAAGCATCTCCATAGGAAACTTCGAGTTTAAACGAGCTCGGATTGACACCATAAACTCTCTAAAAGTAAGGGGAAAAGGTCTAAAAAATTTCTCAAAAATCGTGTGTGCAAGGAGGCAAAAAGTGCCTAACCCTAAAGAGAAAAGTTGTTTAAATAAGGCAGAGAAGCGTCTAGACGCTTGGAATAGCGTCTAGACGCTGCACCCGCGAATAAGGAAAAAATCTGGCAGAATCAGGGTAGCGTCTCGACGCTTGATAGTAGCGTCTCGACGCTACCAGCGTTTTGAGCAGCCTCCCCGCAGCGTCGAGCGAGCCTTTGTTCTTCAAGTAAGCGGCGTCTAGACGCTCTGCACCCGGCTCTCTTGGCTTGAAAGGTCTCTCTTCTCCATTCTAATGCTCAAAATAAGTTCGAATGGCTTCCTTTTAACCCCGATTCATCCAAAGTCTTCCGATTGGCTCTGAATTTCTCAATTCCCTGCAAAATAAACAAATAAGCATGTGAGAGCAAATAAACTAGCATGAAATAAGTTGATAAAAGAGCACTATTACTGTGCTATCAGTAGCTAACCCGATCAACTCGAATTTTCGAGTTGGTTCCAAAAAACCCTCCAACCCAACCCGACCCGTGTACACCCCTATTTCATGAGTGAATCAATTTAAACTCTTCATATTAGGATTCCATTTTTAAACTGTTAATGCACAATTTTCACATGTGTATACGATTTATTTAAATGCAAGGATTAACATAATATTAGAGGGAAATGCTAGAATCAAATATTGGATAATAACAAATTTCATTAATATGAGCGAGTTTTTATTTTTTCTTCTTCAATATTTTTCTCTACTTTGGCGATCATTTTTCTTTCTACTTTGGTAGGATTGTGCGAGAAGAGAATAATTTTGAGTTGATTTCAAATAGAATCAAATGAAAATAGTTATGAATCATCAAAGTCTAAATTAATTCACTTATTAAAGTTTAGGATTTTAATTGATTTAATTAGTAATTTAGGATTTAATAAATTGATTAAACTTACCAAGTTGAAGGGTATAAATTGATTTTTTTTTCTCTTATTTTATTATTTGATGTTGTAGGATATTTTTAAAAGAAGATAGGTGGTAGAAGAGTAATATTGATGATCATTGCAACTAAGGAGGGTGGAGTGGAAAATCCCCTAAATGTCCTCTATTTTCAACTAAATTTAAAAAGCAGAATAAAATATCCAATCAGTGTAGAAGGTTGGAGAAGGTTATGGAAAAAACAAAGGCGAATATGATACCATTTCTCCACCTCCAAATTTCAAAAGAGAAAGTCAAAAGGGAAGGAAAAAACCAGAACAGCCTCGAAAGGTCTCGCGCATTTGTCTCTTTCATCCTACTTAAGTGCTTCAGAGTGCTTCAACAATGGCATCAGCAACAACAAGAAAAACATTCCTTGCTACGAGTATCAACAAAAACTCTATTTTACGAGCGAATTTCAACGACCAAGAAAACCATGTCGCTAATTCCAAGCATTTTCGGTGGGCGCCGGAGCAATATCTCCGACCCCTTTTCATTGGACATTTGGGATCCATTTTCAAGCTCATTGGCCAACGTCCCTTCCTCTGCTCGTGAGACTTCTGCTTTTGCCAACACTCGCATCGACTGGAAAGAGACCCCAAAAGCTCACATCTTCAAGGCTGATCTTCCTGGGATCAAGAAAGAAGAAGTGAAAGTTGAAGTTGAAGAAGGCAGAGTTTTGCAAATCAGTGGACAGAGAAGCAAAGAGCAGGAGGAGAAGAACGATAAATGGCATAGAATTGAGCGAAGCAGTGGAACGTTCATGAGGAGATTCAGGCTGCCGGAGGATGCCAAAGTTAATGAATTGAAGGCCAGCATGGAGAATGGAGTGCTGACTGTGACAGTGCCCAAAATGGAAGAGAAGAAGCCTAAAATCAAGTCCATTAACATCTCTGGTTAGACATTGTTCGTCTTTCTGCGTTCTACCTCTGCCCATGTTTAGATCAGTTCATATCCACATAATAGTGTTAAATAAAAATGACAAAAGTTACATAATTGTTGGTGTCTTCTGCAATGTCTGTTACTTTGGAACATGATAAAAAAGTTTGGTTATGTATGATATTGTTATGAAAATGAATATATATAATCTATGTTGTGAATTTTGTTTTTCCTTTAACCTCTGAAATGAAGGGCTAAGATACTTCTGCTCGAACGGTTTCATCCTATTGCCAGCTATCCGCTTTTCATTTCAAAATATATTTGGTTGCAAGAGTTTTGTATTGGTTGAAATTCAAGCAGTCTCATTCCTAATTATGATTTCTTGTTCTCACTCCAACACGATTTTGCTATATAGTTTTGATTAAAAAAAGAATGAAACAATTATATATACTTTAACAATTTGCCATCTTTCATCTTTTTTCATGAGTTCAATGAAAAAATGAATATTTTTTCAAATTCAAATGGAAGGATGATATAAATTAAATCAATTTATTTCTAACATTATATCAATGGTGTCACGATTTCTATAAATACTTCTTTATGAGTTGCAGAAGGAAGAGCCATCTTAGAGAAAATAGAACCCTAAATTGATTTCTACACATTTTGGAGACCAAATGATATTCTTGGGAGTTGGGAGCGAGGTCTGAAGCTTGAGATCTCAAAGATTTACATCGAGATAAATGTTGCACTCGATTCATGTTGGGCATGACTACAATGAGCTTTGGGTCTTTGGTCCATTATAAGTCTTTGTAAGAGATAGTATGGTGTTGTCTCACATTAAAAGTTTTTAAGTTGGGAAGTGGATTTATATACTAGAGCAGTGGATTTATATACTAGAGCATCTTTGGGGGCTTGCAAAATGTGGATAGAGTGGTAGTAAAACCTCTCCCCATATGCATGCCACCGTTGTCGTCCGTCGTAAAAATAAGTAATTTTTTATTACTTTTCTATCCAATTTTTAGCATTCAATTTTGTTACATTTTTAGAATAACTCCTCATTGATTAGGATCTGAAAAACGTTTTTCTTCTTCCAAAACATTTTGCTTAATTTTAGGATCTAAAAACATTTTTCCTTCTTAAAAAATGTTTTCTATTCATTTGCAAACAATCTTCTTCATCTTCATCCTCAGTTCTGGTTTTGTTTTCTTATGTTATTGTACTCCTTTCAATTCTGAGCAAAGTTTGATTTGATTCCAATGCTTCTCTAATGAGTGCACGTTCTAGAGGATGTTGTGTTAACCTTGGAGAACAACCGACAGAACACGATTCGCATCAAGGTCGTGCCGAATTTGCTTTCAAGGCAGTGGTATCTCACGACACAACTATCTCATTCTTGTTTGCTTCGACAATAATTCATTCGGGAGATGAATTAACCAAGTTAAAGTTTTGAATTAATTCAAACAATGTGATATGAATGGCAAAGAAATTCACAATTATGATTCATATTTCAAAATTGATGTAATTTTATTGTAAAGAGGATAGAAAGTAAATGTATTTTTGTCTTTTTTCTATGATCGAAAATTATTAAGAACGTTTTACAGCAATATTATGTTCAATAACTTGGTTTGTAAAATTGTAATAGATATTAAATTAAAATAACATCATATTCTTCATTCCCACAATGATACCATACACAAACAACCAAACCCTTTCAAGTTCAGAGGCTCCACACATCAACAAAATACATTTTCAGCCCTTAACACAATAACCAAAACATAACACAAATTGCAGAACCACAACACAAACAATATTTAGGTTTAACCAGAGATGTCAATTGACTTGATATCAGGCTTCTTCTCTTCCATTTTAGGCACTGTCACAGTCAGAACTCCATTCTCCATGCTGGCCTTCACCTCTTCAACTTTAGCATTCTCCGGCAGCCTGAATCTCCTCATAAACTTTCCACTGCTTCGCTCAACTCTATGCCATTTGTCATTCTTCTCCTCCTGTTCTTTGCTTCGCTCGCCACTGATCTGCAAAACTCTGCCCTCTTCAACCTCTACTTTGACTTCCTCTTTCTTGATCCCGGGAAGATCGGCCTTGAAGATGTGGGCTTGTGGGGTTTCTTTCCAATCGATGCGAGTGTTGGCAAAAGCAGAGGTCTCACGAGCAGAGGAAGAGGCGTTGGCCAATGAGCTTGAAAATGGGAAGCCTTCGAATGGATCCCAAATGTCCAACGAGATGGGGTCGAAGATGTTGCTTCGGCGCCCACCAAAAATGCTTGGAATCAGCGACATGGCTGTTGAATTTGAAGCTCTACTTAAGTAAGAGAAAACAGAGATGGATACTCTGATTGACTGATAGAATTGCTGGAAATGGAACTTTCTTCTCTTTTCTTTTCTTTTGCTGCTGTGGATATGACACTCTAAGTGGGTTTGAAGCACTTAAATAGGAAGCAAGAGAACATAGGAGGGGTTTCGTGGTTTTTCTGGTACTTTCCTTGTGGGTTTTTCTTGGTGAAGAAGACGGGGTTGAAGGATTTCCACAAGCTTCTACTACTTTCTCGACCGACTTGGAATCAATCTCCATGGTCGTAATAATTGAGGCCCAATCAATTGTTCAGATGGGCGTCCTGCCTTTCTCTTGGGCCTTTTCTATGGGCTTTAATACATTGAAATTGAGTACAAATTTGACGATTTTACCCGTCTACCCCTTCAAGAAAGATTTGCCTTTGGTCATTTTGTTCTTTAAGAATTTTTCGTTTCGAGATTTAAAATGTCGATATCGATATAAATCTTAAGGTCTTCATTTTATGAAAATGTTGATAGCAATATTGATAATATGTCTGAATTTTCTAAAAACATGTATTATTAATATTGTATTCCCATTAGTTACATTTTGTTGCTATTTCTTTTAATACTTCATTGACTTTTATAGTATAATGAAAATATCGATTCACCCTTTATGTTGATATCGAATCCATGAACATGTGAAAATGTCGATGGAAATTTAATATCTCAGTTTGTCCTTGGTTTTTAAAATGGATTGTATTTTCATAATTTCAATGGAATCCATGGGTGTTCTTCTTTTCTTTTATTAAGTGCAATTGAATATTGGTTTTTTTTTTTGTCACCTCGATGGTAAGATTGCATGACATTTTTGTTCTCAGGATTCTTTTTTTTTGAGTTTTGATGGATGAGGGGAAAAAAACTTTAATGCTTGGTGCTGTTATAAGGTAAGACTTAAGTTTATTCATGTTTTGTTTTCGTCCCATAATTAGTTGCGTCATGTTCGTGCTAATTATATGATATAAATTTGAAGATAACTCTTATCTTATATCGAAAGGCCTTTGTGTTATACACCACATCGAGAGAGATCCTTTTATATATTATATTATATTTTTATTCTTAAAAGGGGATCCTTTTATAATGCTATAGACAGTTGATCGAAGTGCAAACGTAAACACTAACTCAAATAGGATAAGATCGTGCGTGTTAGACCTTTTTAGGTGTCATATTTTGGCCAAAATTATCCTACATCTAGTCCTATTGTGCGACCATGAAATCTTGTTACGTTTTAAAGTAATTATTCCATTAAAAAAAAAAGTTCCATACCAGCTTCCATTATGCCATGAGGTGGTAATGGTAGGATTGATAGGAGAATGGCTTCGATAGTAGATATAGTCCAATTAAATTTGCCACTTTCTTCTAGAGTAGATACAGTAAATGAAAACTAATTTAAAGATTTCTTAAGAGCATGAAGATAAAATTTAAACATTTGAAAGTATAGACTTGAATAAAATAAGTCTTAAAGTACATAGACTAAAATGATATGCAAACCTATATTTTATTTACTATTAATTTAAATGATGAATAAAAATATCGGAGGGCCGTATCAATTGTTTCAAAAGTGGCAAAACTCTTGTGGATGTTATGTAATTTTTTTTGGTTTTGCTAATATTAGCATTTCTATGAATATCGTTAATATGCAATCACGGGATAGAAAATTGATAAATAATGTAGAATTAATCAATAGATACATAATTGTTGGTGTTAGTTATAGATTGATTACTCATAGATGAATGCATAATTAATATGAATATTGATGATATACATCATTAATTGAGTGATAACGAGGATCAATATATTGTCATTTTATATGTGATGATAAATATCACAGAGAATAGAACGAAAATTCTAGGAAGATTGAAGTGCATGATTTAGGAATGGAAAAAAATTGGGTGCAGCTCTAAAATTATCTTTTTGTAGCCTACTAATTGTCCATCCACAGTTTGCCTCTTTTTTCTTCTTTTTTTTTTTTTATTTTTTTTTGAATTTTTTCTAAGGTATGGTAGGAGTGGATGCAAAGAGATGGGTGTAGCCAAGATGCACCCAAATATTGCTCTTTAGAAATTTTTAAATCATGAGATTTAATTTAATATCCTCTTAATTTGTGAGGTGCTAGTGCTTGATTTGAAATTTTTCAAAATTTTGGATTTTAAGGGCGTGGTGTAATCTAAAGGTTCAATTGGTAAAAAAGAGTTATATTTTTATTTGATGTTTTAGGGTTCTTCTTGGAAAGAAGATAAATGGTAGCTAATAGGGGTGATAGTCTTAATCGAAAACCGATCAAACCGAACCAAACCAAACCGATCTAGTGGTTTGGTTCAATTTTTTAGAAGAAAATTGGACATCTCAATTTTTGTTTTGGCAAAATCGAAAAATATTGGTTCGGTTCGGTTTTAGTATGGAAAAACCATTAAAAACACCGAACCGAAAGGAACCGATGTATATATACCTAAAAAAAGCCATAAACCGAATCTCACTCCATTCTTGCATCATTTCATCCATTTTCTTTCAATTAATTATAAAGTAATAAAATGAGATTGTTACCTCTATGAATTCTTATTGAGATTTGAAAAATTTTGGGGCAAAAAACACTAAAATAGGGGTTCGAACTACGAAGTAAAATAGCAAAAAAAATTGTAAAAAAAATCAATAACAGAATCGAAGAAAAACCGAACCAATGGTTTTGTCATTTGTTGAACATTGGTTCAGTTCCTCTTTTGCTAAAATCGATGGGATCCATTCGGTTCTTGATTTGGCCTAAAATCAATGAAAACCAAACCGATACCACCCCTAAACTAATAATAAGGCCCTTAGGTAGTACTAAAAAAGAAACAAACTAATAAGAGTACAATGAAAAGATTTTTTCTCTTCTTTCCAATTAGAGATTGGTGGCAACGAACTAAGAAGCTGTCTTGGGGAAAAATCCCAGATTCTTATTTCTATTTTTAATTATTTTTTTAAAAAAATTAATTAGAGTCAATATATATATTAAAATTATATATATTTTGTGTTAAAGTTAGTATTATTATTATTTGATTTATTTAAATAAGTATTTTTACAAAATATTTAATATTTTTATTATAAATTTAATATAAAAAAATTAATAAAACATACTCAATTAACTAACTATAATCGGGTTTGGAGTTAGGGACAGAGACATGATTGAGGTGAAGAATGAATTTGATGTTCCCGTCCTCAAAAAATAATTGAGAAAATATTTTCTCCAACACCACCTCCATCCCCATTTGGGCCTGTGAAGTCCGTGGAAATTTTTGCCATTCCTATTAGATCTCTCTACTAAGCGGGCGAGATGTGGATTGGTTTGGGCCAAGAAAACCGGTCCGCCAATTTTAAGGCTGAGTTAAGAGGCTTAAAGCCCAATAAGATATATTGTCGGCCCATCCACAGAGCCCAAAAACGTGGTGTCTATAAATTCTGAGAATTAGGGTTTTAGAGGGAGTGATACGCAGTTCGTCACTTCGTCGGCCGTCGGAACCCTGTAGCTGAAGGAGAAACCAGACGCCGAAGATGGTGAAGGGAAGGCAGGGAGAGAGAGTCAGGTCAGTAATCTAAACCTACGCAATATCAATTTTTCGAATACTCTTTCTATGTTTCTAACCCTAAAATTGTCTTTTTGTTCGTTCGCTTTCTGTTTCTTGTTTGAATCAGACTCTACGTCAGGGGAACAATTCTCGGCTACAAGAGGTTAGCTAGCATTACTGTCTATGTTCTCATTCATATTTTCTTGCTTTCTATAAAACCGACGAAGTAACAATCGAGTTTTGTGTTTCTGGACTGCGTAATGTCGTTTTTGTGCCGCGATAATATTGGAAAATGGAAGTAGATCGTTTTCTTACTGTTTAGAGTATAGGGGATAAGTTTGTCATTTGTTTGAAAGCTAAAGATGATTGGTGTGGTGGTTAGGTCGAAGTCGAACCAGTACCCAAACACTTCTTTACTCCAGATCGAGGGTGTTAATTCCAAGGATGAGGTTTCCTGGTACCAAGGAAAGCGATTGGCATATATCTACAAGGCTAAAGTGAAGAAGAATGGAACCCACTATCGCTGCATTTGGGGCAAGGTCGCTAGGCCTCATGGTAACAGTGGCATCGTTAGAGCGAAGTTCAAGTCTAACCTGCCACCAAAGTCCATGGTATAGATTTATTGTTTAAAAAACAAGACTCTCTGAAGTGTTTGAGGCCTCTCTCTGTCTTCGTTTTAACAAATTTTTAACTTCTCTGCAGGGTGACAGAGTCAGAGTATTCATGTACCCCAGTAACATTTGAGGTAACTAGTTTCTTTATACGCTAGAAACATTTAGATTTTGATGTTTTTCTCTTTATTTTTTACCCCTTGTATGTTTGTATGTTTTGATGCTGTTTATTATGGCTTCTATCTTTGGTGTTAAAGTGCATTAGTTTAGTTTTCTATCTTAGTTGGTAGCTGCAATGTTCCTCCATAACCATATTGTTCAACAATGTGGGATGGCTGTATGCCTTTGCCGAAAGGCCTCATCACTAGAAGTTCTGCTTGCATTCATTTGATATTAGCTCCATTAAATGTATGTATTGAGGGATTTTGATCAAGTAGACCCTGTGTTTTAACCAAGTATTTATGGGTCTATAACGTTTTTGGTATTACCTGTATGGTGTATCTTTTTCTAACTACCAAATGTTGTACCTAGTTTGTTACTTGGTGATATAAAGGGTTGAAGGGTGAGTGAGTAGTAAAAGATGTAGAATGCAGCTTGTAAGCTTGGATGCATTTTGTTGAATAGTTTATGGGAATTTGACAGAAGTTAATATGAATCGACAGCCAGTCGCTGGTTTGTGTAGTAAAAGATGTAGAATGCAGCTTGTAAGCTTGGATGCATTTTGTTGAATAGTTTATGGGAATTTGACAGAAGTTAATATGAATTGACGGCCAGTCGCTGGTTTGTGTAGTGTTCAATAATTATGTTTGGACCAATTAATCAATCCCAATTTTTTTTTTTTGCCATGGGTCATTGTGGTGTTTTTTTTATTGGTAGTTTTTGTATTGTTGTGGGCAATACTTGAATTTTAGGAAGACAAGGTTTATAAATTGTACATGGTTATAATATAATAAATGTGTTCATCATTATATTTAATTGTCTTGTTATAGTTGCTACTATGTTATTGAAAGGATCTCGTTATTTATCAGAGCTGGCTTAAATTAGGAGCTAATGTATTATGATAATGTTGAATTGACTCAATTGTTTGCAATAGCTTCAAGTTGATTTGTGGTGAAGTGCAAACAGTGAAATTAAGGCCTGTGTTATGTTGTATTATTGCATGTTAAAATTGAATTCTGTCTAAGGTACCCTTCCAATGCTCTTTTTATGAAAGAATAAAGTTTTTCAAGTTTTTCCTGTTAGATAATTGATATAAAAGCAGGCATGATGTTTGAACTTTCATCTTAACATTTTTTCCTCTGAAGAATTTTCTGCCATTTTTCTCAGACCTTTGAATTCTATGTTTTTTTTACGTGATATACATGTGAATTTGAATGATCGTGAAAAGGTTTATATGGTGTCTATTAGAATGAGCATGTTTTGTTTTTTTTTTTTGTTGTTGGAGTTTGTTCACTACATCGCCCAGAACCTTAAGTAGACGATCTAGTTTTCAATTTCACTATTGCTGATTAAATTACTTAGCTCCCGCTTGTTTACCATTGCTTATTGCGTCTTTGCAGCCATGAAGAACCTGGACGAAACGAGTGGTATGAAGGGATTTATATTTTTATTATATTTTGTGAGCTAAGATAGAAGCATTTTCTGTTTCTGAACTGAGTCATTTTTGCTATTTAGGTAATGTTTCACCCTCAAGTAGTTGAACAGAATTTTAAAACCATTTGTCTTGAGCATTTTCATGTGTTAAGCTATCTAGTTTTGCACTCTTATCAAGTGGTTTTCCCGTAAACAAAGCCTCTACGTACTTGCGTTTTCAGTTATTACGGAGTTATACTACAGTCCTTATCGTTAATTCTCTAATTTCCCTTTTTTCACTACCTTATGACTGGATGGATAATAGAGGTCAAAATAGATTGTTGATAGATAATATCAAGGTTTGCTATAATGGTCGATTAGTTTAAATGAGTTCTAAATCTAATTTATAACATAGGTTGCCTGGTGGTTTATAAGCCCACCAGGGCCATGGAAATGTAAATTTATAAGCCCAAATTATAAAGGTTGGCTAGAATTTAATATTTTACAAGTTATCTTGGTATTTAATGAGCTTGAGGTGCGTGTAAGTTAGGTTATCTTGTGAGAATAATTGAGATGTGGGTTGGTTTGGATATTCATAACTATCAAAAAACAAAAGAAAAAAAGTAATTAGTGTGTGGACATGTTGATGGATTGTTTAACATAAGTCTTCAACTTGGTGCAATAGACAAGAAATTTATGAGGTTAATTTGTAACACTAGAAAGTTTGTAAACACTATATATTAGAAACTTATTAAGTTAATGTGTAATACTAGAAACTTCATGGAATTGAACGATGATAGATTAGAAAAGTCAACATATCAATTTGCCTTTTTAGACAGATATGTTAGGAATCATTTAGAGGTGACATTCTTTTAGATCTAAGCAACTTGATAATTTTTTCTTAAAGTTAAAGTTCACATGTAAGGTACTGCTATTCGATCAATTTCAATAGAATACATTGGTATTTAATGAGCTGGTGATTTGAACGTAAACTGAACTTTTTTGAAGAGAATCACTTTGAAAATTAGCTGTCACTAGGTCTTTATTTTTAGTGTGTTGGGGTCATTAGTGTTTCTAATCACCCCGTATTTGCAATAAAATTATTATTGGGGTGTCTCGATTATAATAAAAACATAGTAGACAACTTAAAAAGAGTGTTAATCTCTGACAAGCAATTGAAGAAGGTTTTATAAACCATATAGCTAGCATAGTCTAAGGCATGTCAATTTTGTTTTACTAAAGAAATTATATGTTTTAATTATTATTTTTTTTAATACATACAAACAATCCAATATCTAAATTTCTAAATGCACCAACCAAAGTTAGGCCTAAAGAGTGGATCCCATGCGTTCCTTTGAATTAGTCTAATAATTAGCTGAATTATGAACAAGATATGGAGAAAACAAAGAGGAATTTGACCAAACCAAATGGTTCTAAAAAAGGTATTCAAATCAATCTGAGTGGTTACAGATGCACATCTCAAGCATGTTAGGCTGAATTCAAATTCAATAAAAAAAAAAACAATACGTGAACCGCATGATATTTGTTCCTTTCTTCTTAATTTATTAGCAAAATAAGATCTCTCTATGGATTAGAGACCTACTTTCATTTGCAAATAATTGGTTATTAATATCAGCACTTCCACATTTCTCTATAAATTGGACTTCGGCTTCAATTCTCCCTCTTTTTAAAACATTTTCTAATCGAATGGATGATATTCCGTTGTTATATTTAAATAATGTCATTATTCCTCCTCATTGATATCGGTCTAATGAGTGTTAATTCAATAGGTTTTTTTTCTCTCTTTTTGTTGATGGTGCTTGGAATGAGGAAACCAAAATTATAGAATTTGAAGCTTTAATTAGAAAGTCATATGGTATTATTTTGGCTGTGATAATAAATGAGAGTAATATTTATAATCTTATATGTCTGGTATGTGATCAAAGTCTTACCTTGTCCATATATTAGATAAAGAGAATATCCATGATATATAAGTAAAGACAATTATCTCTATCGATATAAGCATTTTAGATGAAATCAAAAGTAAAATCCTCGTAACTCTAATTCAGAGTATATAATATTATATCAAAATAGAGATATAAAGAAGTCTATTGATGAAATATTTTCTCATTAAAATGAATGAAATAGATTGAAACCGCGAATGGAGGAGGAAATGGGATTAAAATCTTTTGTTTTTTTTTAGAGTTTTTTGGATGGGAATGGGTTCAAGTTTGACTAGTAGTGAATTACCAAACAAAGGCTTTGAAATTGTAGATCAAATTCCGGTGAACTCCGCCGGCGACCGACACCAAGCCGGCCGGTCCGCGTAGGACGTGGGTCCCACTCCTCTCCACTTCATTTTCAACTCTTTTTTTTTCCTGATTTGAAAAGCTTTTTGTTTTTTTTAAACAATAAAATATTAAAATGAGGCGCGTTTTGGACTCCGTAGTTTCCAGACGCGTTGAATTTCTCTTCCGGTGATTGAAAAGCTTTCATGACACGTTTACTTTAGCTATCTTTATTTTTATTATAATCTATGAAATTTTTTATTTGTGTCTATTCTTGATTTGAGATTATTGTAGCTTTTAAAATAATTTCGGTTAGCTTTGCTTGTTTTTAAGAAAATCAGTTGTCATAGAAAATTAATTAGTATTTGATAAATTTCATATTTAAACATGAAAAGTCAAGTTACAGTATTTGATAAATTAATATTAAATTGTTGCGAAATAGTTACAATGACCAAAATAAATATATATTTCAATTAAGCATGAAGTTGTATCAATATTTAACTTCAAAATTTTTATAAGATAATTATGTAAAATTTTATATAATTTAAATTACAAATTATATTTTGTTTACTTTAAATAATTTGATAAAAATATCAAGAAAAACCATTGTTATAAAAAATTGTTTCAAACAAAATCTAAAATTTAGTTTAAATAACAAGCACAAGAAAAATAAATTAGAAGCAAACATTTAGATTTAAAAATAAAAATGATGAGATTAGATGAGATAAATTGTAAATAATTTTATTGTAGATAAGATATAAAAGTATTAAAAAGAATTTAAAATTTTATCAATTGCACTAGATTTTTATAGAAGCCAATCCAAAAGTTACTCTTAATTCATTTGCAAATCAACGTGATTCAGAAAGTGATTTTATCTAAATTATTAAATAATTAGTTTTACCAAATATAAAAAATGATTAAGATTTCCCAACAATCACTTTTACGTATTCAAAAGAAATCCCAAACGGGACATTAGTCCCTTAACTTAAAAAATGTCTAATAAATCCTTAAACTTTCAATTTTGTATGTTTTTTATTTTTCAATTTTATGTCTAATAGGTTATTGACCTATTCGACTTTAAAAAAAAAAATTTATGGATCTACTAGACACAAAATTGAAAATTTAGAAACTTATTAGACATAAAATTTAATTTTATATATAATAGATCAATTAATTGTTTTTAAAAAAATTTAATATGTGAGGGACCTATTATATACAAAATTGAAAGTTCAAATATCTATTAAACGTTTTTTAAAATTTAGGGATCTTTTAGACACAAACTTAAAAATTTAGAGACTAAAATTGTAATTTAAAAGCCAATATAATTTCATTTCCTTTAATATTTTCTTCTTTTTGGGTCCTATTTACTTAATGAAAATCATAATAGAAAATAAATAAAAAGAAATTTGTAGAATTGAAATGGATTTTTAATATTGGGTTTCTTACAATTGTAGTGGAGTTGAAAAAGAAAATAGGTATGTTAGGTTTATTTTGCTTACTACCCTTGAATGAGAATCTGCTAGACTTGTAGAAAAAAAATAGAGATAAGATACATAATGCTTAAAAGCTGTAGGTCCACCAATTTGAAAATTAAAAAAGAGTTTGGGCCTCACAAGTAAAAAATAATTAGTGGTCTATTTAACTTAACATTTCGGGATGAGAATTTAAATATTTAATTGAATATGTGTATAGTGCCTTAGCTAAGCTAAAATTGACAAATAATTCATAATCTATATTATAAACATTAATAATGAAAATGTAGTTAATGATTATTGTCTCTCGTTTATATTTTTCATTAGTAAATTAGAATATCATTCATATTTTAAGTAGGAGGAATACAATGTTTCAATTTTATATTTTATTAATAAGTTTTAAAATAAAATTTGAAAGTTCTGTATAATTTTATAATGATTTTTAAACAATTACAATGATTAACAGGATATAAAATTCTCTATAGATGTTTGTTTAAAATTTTCAATTTTATTAAAAGAGGTTCATTAAAGAAAAGCTTGCGCATTAACACTAAACTTCTTCCTACCAGTAGCATTCTTTAAGTCTTAGTCAAATTGTTAGTTTTAAAAATCCACAAAAGTTTCTTAAAATATTTTTAAAACGTATAAAATAAAAGTTTTAAAAAATGAAACATTATTTTCTACTGTTACATACTTTATTTATTTTAAAAGTTTTCAAATCTAAGCCGTGAGGCGTTCAAATAAATTCAAGCCAAGCTGTATTAAATAAAATTTCCCCCATTTGAGGAGAATGTTGACTCTAACTAAATTTATCCTTTGTAAATAAGATATCTATTTTTTTTTTTTATGTTGATGGTTAAATCTTCATCACTTAACTAAAAATAAAATAAAGAATAAATAACAAATCTCTTATACGTTCATGTTTGTCCCTAAAAATCATATTTTAAATATTTATTCCTAAGTTTATTAAGGATTAAGTTATCAATTTGGTGTCAATATGAACATAGCTCAACTGACATAAAATATGTATCCTCTGACCTAGCATAAAGTATGTATCATTGACTAAAATATCAGAGGTTCGAATTTCCTACCTCACATATTGTTGAGCTCAAAAAAAAAAAAAAAAATCAGTTTGGCCTCTATAATAGAAGCATTCCAATTTGGACCTCATAGTTTTAAAAACTTTAATTTGACCTCTATAGTTTAGGAATAGTTACAATTTGGTCTATTTGATTCAATTAAATTTAATAATAATAATAATAATAATTCTCCCTTCTATATTCCTTTAAAATGTTACCCTATTAAATTGTTGTTTATTTATATTACAGTGAGTTAATATATTTTTATTTAGTTGACCACATTAATTGACTATATCAAAGTTGGTAAAAAGAGATGAAGAACATAGTAAGTTTTTTAATAGGTAAAAAATAAATTAAAGATGATTTGTAGGTCTAATCAAAACATAAAGCCTTAATTAAAGCTCTTAAAAACTATAGAAACTCAATTGAAACTAAATACAAATTATAGAAAAGAAGTTTTTAAAAATGATAGAAGTTAGAACTAAATTGAAGCTGAACTTAAATTATAGAGCCAAATTAATAATTTAACCTTATTTATATTTACTAATTCAGATAATTTTATTGAAAAGAAAAGGTGACCTTTGATTCATACGGGTTCTAAAATTAACAAAATTTTTATTTTTTTCATCACTACTTCACTTAAAATAAAATTTAAATCATAAGTTCAGTTTTCAACTATTGGAATTGGGTCTATAAATCTTCAAACTTTGAATTTCGTATATAATAAATCTATGAACTTTAAAATTGTCAAATAGATTCTTAAATTTTTAGTTTTGTATCCATAGGTCTATAACCTATTCGAATTTTTTTAAAATTTACGGAGCTATTAAGCTATTAGATACAAAAGTTAGGACTCCAACCTTTCAATTTTGTATCAATAATTTTTGGAATTCTAAAAAATGTTGAATAGATCAATGGATGACACAAATTAAAAGTTCAAAGATCTACTAGACACAAAATTAGAAGTTTGAAAACTTATTTGACACTTTTTAAAGTCCAAGTAATAGACATAACTTAAAAAATTGGTTAAATTACACAAAATTCCTATGAGCTTTGAGGTAGGTTTCAATTATGTCCCTAGACTTTGAAAAGTTTCATTTTTACTCTTGAATTTTGAAATTTATTCCAAAAAATACTCTTTGACAGTTTTTTTTGTTAAAATAAGATGAAAATTGACAAAACGGCTAATGTGTAAAAATTGGAAGGTATACATGACATCATTTACAACATCATTCACGAAAATTGACGTAGCAATTGATGTGTTTGATTATGTAAATGATGATATTTTTTTAGATGAAATAAATGGTAACAACGGTCTTAATCTTTTATATATTTGCAAATAATGTCATATACGCCTTCTAATTTGTACACATCAATTGTCACGTCAATTTTCATCCTTTATTTTAATGAAAAATATATTTTTTGGAATAATTTCAAAATTCAAAGGTCTTTTTTGGAACAAATTTTAAAATTCGAGGACAAAAATGAGACTTTTCCAAATCTATAGACATAATTGAAACCTATCACAAAGTTTATGGTATTTCATATATTTAACCTAAAAATTTAGAGTTACAAAAAAAAAAAAAAGAAAAAAAAACCTAAAAAATTTAGAAATTAAAGTTACTAATTTAACCACAAATAATTTAAAGGCAAAAATCAATTTATACTCCTAAACTTTGTAGGTTGTATCAATTAAATTCTTAAATTAATAATTGTATCAATTTAAATTTTGAACTTTCATAAGTGTATCAATTTACGTCATCTGGTAGATTTCATTTGAAAAATATTAGTTCACACGAACTCCAAAACTTTCATAAATTGATCAATTTAGATCATCTGTTTCAAATGCATAAACGATTTTCAAATAGAGGGTCTAAATTTTTTAAGAAGTCTACACAGAATTGAAGCATAGACAATTTTTAAATTGAAGTTCGAAATTGCTTCATTTATGAAAGTTCAAAAGCTTAATCGATACAATTATAAAATTGTATATATGAAAATTAACATTTTTTAAATGAAATCTAATGAAAAATGTAAATGGATTCACTTAAAAAATTTAAACTACTTTAAATTGATACAACTCCCAAATTTTAGGAGTATAATGGATTTTTGGCCTAAATTTAAAGTGGAATGGTCGCCGGTTGGGGAAAGATCCGCTGCTCATACTAATCGCCGCCGCGCCGACTGATTGAAATTGAATCCTCACGTCAGCAAATGGAAATTAAACAAATAGAAATCAAACCCAAAAAACAAAAAATAAAAACTAAAACTAAAAATATTTGGAAAGATAATAATAAAATAACAACAATAATAAATAATTCTGATAAATGGAAGAATACGAAAGTGGAAGGAATCCGTCCTCGTTGTGCGTTTACCTCTTCCTCTGCTTCAAATCTCTCTCCTCCTTTTATCAGAAGAGAACCAATTTGTCGTCGGCCATCCTCAAAACTCGACCTTCTTCCCATTTGACGAAGACCCATTTCTCCAATTTCCCCTTTTGAACTCTCTCCTCTCTCCCTCTGCTTCGATTTTCTTCCCCCCAATGGAGTTCTGTTCTCAGATCCATGGAAACCCCACCTTCCTTCCTCTGTAATGTGTCTCTTTCTCGCTTCACTTTTCTAGATTTGACTTGCAGATCCATGTGCTAGTGCCTCCAACCGACGAGTTTCAGATCGAGACCGACAGCCGAAATGAAGGGTTCGAGTCGTTTTTTCACGATCGGCCTTGTGGCTTCCTGGTACTCGTCCAACATTGGCGTCCTCTTGTTGAACAAGTATTTGCTTAGCAACTATGGTTTCAAGTACCCGATCTTCTTGACCATGTGCCACATGACTGCTTGCTCTTTGCTTAGCTACGTTGCGATTGCTTGGTTGAAGATGGTTCCGATGCAGACCATTCGATCTCGGATCCAATTTATGAAGATTTCCGCGCTTAGCTTTGTGTTTTGTATTTCTGTTGTCTTTGGCAACATTTCTCTTAGGTATTTGCCGGTCTCCTTCAATCAGGCTGTTGGGGCCACCACCCCTTTCTTTACGGCCGTTTTTGCTTACCTTATGACGCTGAAGAGGGAAGCTTGGCTTACTTATGTTACTCTCATCCCTGTTGTTACTGGGGTCATTATTGCTAGTGGGGTAAGAAGAACAAACACCTTCTACTTTTTTTCCAATCCAAATTGCTGTGATCTTTGAGAGGGATTTCCTTGATTCTTGGCTATTGCAATCCAAATTGTTTGCTAATTGGGATTAAAATGCTACTGTTTTGGTATTTGCTAATTGTTTGAACAACTTCTTTCAGCGAATTTTATCATTTTCCCCACGATTGAATATAATTAGCTTATGTAAATGCCTGATCTGGGGTCGGAAATTTTGTAGGATATTTCTGAGTTGATGGCCAATATGGTTTGAGGCATTGTGATTCTTTTAGGGGCTGTTTTGGGAGTATTCTGAATGAGTTGTAACTTGATGCTTTTTAGAATAAAAATTCTGCAAAAGCATTTTCTTTTTGCTTATTTTCACTCAGGCTCTGTTTTAGAATATATGAAGCTTTTTTTCCTTTTTAAAACTATGATTTTTTGAAGAGTGATTTTAAGTATGCATTAACTTTTAAAATTCCAATTTGCCTAAAAACTGTTTTTATTTTCTAAAAGCAAATTTAAAACAAATATAGAAAACTATTTTTTAGAATAACCTCCCAAGCAGCCCCTTTAATTTTTTTTCCCTTCACATTTTCTTTTCAAGTGGGTAATTTGTAGATATTTTAAAACTTGTATGTGATTGAGGAAGGCAACATCACTACTGGCTTGACTGTGGATGGCTCTCAAACATTCCACAAAAACTTGGAAGAAATTATCACCAACCTAACTCTTGTTGTAAACTGTCTTTTGGTGTTGGGGGGAGGGTGGCTAGGAAAATGAAGGTAGATAGGTTAGTTGTGGTTCTAGTCCTGCTTGAATGATTATTACCTTTGGAAAATTGCTTGTCATGATAAATGTTGTTTCTCTACTCTCCATCTTTGTGTTACTGATTCTTTATTGTGTCAATTGATATCAGGGTGAACCGAGTTTCCATCTGTTTGGATTTATAATATGTATCGCAGCTACAGCTGCAAGGGCACTCAAATCAGTACTGCAAGGAATTTTGCTTTCTTCTGAAGGGTAAGGGGCTTGTTGTTTTGTTCTTTATTAGTAATTTAATCGTCATTGGGAGAATAATGAATAATTTCTTTTTAATTGGTTTAAAAACTGCAAATGAGAGCTCAGACATTTATCTTTCTCAGAGAGAAGCTGAATTCCATGAATCTTCTTCTGTACATGGCTCCTATAGCTGTTGTCTTTCTGCTGCCTGCAGCACTTTTCATGGAAGAAAACGTGGTCGGTATCACTCTGGCTCTTGCTCGAGATGATAAAAAGATCATCTGGTATCTGCTATTCAACTCTGCACTTGCGTATTTTGTAAACCTGACCAATTTTTTGGTTACCAAACACACCAGTGCATTGACACTTCAGGTATGGCTACTTTCTTCATCGATGCTTATGTTTGTCTTATCCATCCTTCTTCATGTTCTCTTTTTATAACTCGTGCTGTTTTCTGTTCTCTTTTGAAAGTCCCCAACAAATCCCATTTGAATGATGTATCCTTAAAGGAGTCTTCTTTTTCATCTTCTTGATCCATTCAAATGATGACTCCTCAGGAGAACTAAGTTTTGTTTTTTTGTTTTCCTTTGAAAGTCCCCAACAATTACACCATTAAAATGATTACACCCACAGAAGAGTTATGATCTATGTTTTCTTCCTATTACTCGAGTTTGGTTTTATCTTTTCTTTTGAAGCTCCCCAACAACTATGTTTTTTCAGAGGTGTTGAGACACTAACACAAACCATTGGGTATTATTATTGAAGGATTTTTTGGACATAATTAATGTTTGTCGAAGCTCCCCTCAACCGTTTAAGTCAAGTTTGGAGTTTTGAGTTCTTATGGCCTAATTGGACTCACTTCATTTCTATACATCTCCAAGACCAGTGCACAAATTCATAATGTTTGCTAGATATGAAAACAAAAACTGCTGCATTTGGCTGTCTTTAGTACAGAAACTTTCTTTGTTGCATCTGTGCTTTGGAACTAAGCACCATCTTCTCTCTCAAAACTCACTCTGTCATATCACTCATGAGCTATTGTTTCTATCAGGTTCTCGGAAATGCTAAGGGTGCTGTTGCTGTGGTGATTTCAATTTTAATTTTCAGAAATCCAGTCTCAGTTACTGGAATGCTCGGTTACGCGCTCACAGTTATTGGAGTTATCCTCTATAGTGAATCCAAGAAAAGAAGCAAATGAGAACAATGCAACTGAAGTGCATTTTCCTACTCTCGTTTTTGCACGGTGGCGGTAGTCGTCAATACCGGAGGCCAATACCGGAGGCAGCGGGTGTAGATTGGCCTGTTATAACTGCTCTTTGACTATAGCCTCCAAATTCTTTTTCCCCTTGAGAGCTTATTAGTTTAGGCATTGGTTTATATTTGTATCATCCTCACAAGATCTGTCACAAAATAGAGAATTTAATAAGGAAGAATTATGGGGTAAAGTTTTACTTCTTTAGAAAGGATTAATAGGATTGTTTATTACATAAAAGTTGCCTGTTATTGTCACTCCTTGATCAATTAAGGGGGGAAAACAACGTTATCTTTTACCATTTTGGTACATTATTTTGTTAATTCCAAGTTACTCAGAACTTTGTTAGAGGGTAATTTTGCTTGTTTGCTAGAAAATACAGAAACAGATTTACTTTTCATCTCCCTCCATGGTCAGGATTTGAATGGAATGGAACCAATCCTGACTCCAAAATATCAGTTTCAGTGCAGATTCTTACACAAAATGCATCTAAAGAAAACATATAGCCATGAATTCTTCCATGTGTGTCACAAAAATCACTCCTTGTCATCTCTACTGACCTAACCAACAGGAGTTAAAAAGTGGCTAACATTTCCTACCAACTGACTAATTGATTTCTCATTTCAGACATCACTCAAGTTCCATTGTTTCAATCTTCGGTTCCTTGGGAGTATCGGTTTCCTCTTCGGCCTTGCTTTTGACAAGAGAGTTCTTCTCGTCATCCTTGATTTCAACTACAGACTTACTTTCCTCTTCCTTGGTTTCAATTACAGACTTATTGTCTTCATCCTCGATCTCAATCACAGACTCCTTGTCCTCATCAATCTTTGTCTCTGATTCAGGTCTAGGCTCGACTTTTGGCTTCAAGTCTGCTCTAGGTTTTGCCTTTGCTGTATTCTTGGACTCTGCCTCAGGTCTGCTAATTGCTTCAGCTGCAGCTTCATCTTCTTCTTCAATTTTAGGAGCCAAGTAGTATCTTATATAACCCATATCTTCAATTCTGTATTCAACCACCACAGGCAGTTCTGAAGACATGCTAATAGTCACCTGGTTCGCTAGAGGGGTTGCCTTTGTAAAAGAGTTGAGGTACCTCAGGGCAAAGGTTAAGCTAACTGGTTCTTCCATCTCTATTATGACAGCTTCTTCAGGCTGCAAAATTTGAATCCACAGAGAAATAAGCCATCAAAACAATTGCTCGACATTGATAAACCACTGTCCTATATCTTTATAGAACAGAACAGAGCCCATAACATTCCCAGAATCAATTGCAATGAATTGTTTATGTTAATGTGCTTGAGGAAAAAACCTTGTCAACAGTGGTATTTCTTCTGCAAACGATATTGGCAGTGCCAATATCACCTCTGGTTGAGAATTGAACTCCTTCCTTGGACACAGAGATCAGAACTGGAACAAATCGGTTATTCATTAAACTTAGCAAATTAGAATAATGCTTTTAAAAGAAACGCATAATGATTCAGACGATTACCAGTATCGCCAATGGAGCTGAGATCCCTGCAAATCCTCGCAAACTCAGCTGCTGGCATTCTAACGATGGACTGATATTCAGCATCAGGGATTCCGAGATGCTCGCTATCAATGTCCATCAACTTCATCTCAAAATCAGCTATCTTATCTTGCGCTAAACGCCCAAAGGAAGAGCAATCAGTCAGAATAACTATTATCTATCTCGCCAGTCAGCATCAGACATTGCTCATCGACAGAATCTAAAACTACTTTACTAACTTCCATAGAGTTCGCTCAAAACCAGTAGAGAAGTATTTCAACATCAACCATTCGAAAACATTTCTCAGTAACTCCAGATAAACTTGAAATAGAAAAGGGGGAAAATGGAGGTAGCTTACTCACAGGGGTTTTCGAACATGAACGTGACGCAATCGCTACCATCATCGGCCTTGAGCGTAACGATGTCGTCGTTGCCAGCGCAGCGGATCATCTTAGCCATGTTGTTGAGGTTCATACCCATGGAGATGTTGCGATCGCAGCGATAGTGCTCGAAACCCTCGGAGCGGAGAAGGAGAGAGACCAAAGCGACGTGACTGGAATCCATAGCTTGGAGGGAGAAACCAGTAGCGGAACAATCGAAGTTGGCGTCGTTGACGAGATCCTTCATGGCTTCAAGAACCTTCTTCAGAAGACTCCCCTGAACTAGACGGAGCTCCAACATTTTTGTCGCAGAGAGTTAATGGCGGTTTTTGGGGTTCTTTGGTGAAGGAGAAATGGAATCAGTTTGTGAGATATTCATATAACGGCCCCTTGGGCGGGAGTGGGGACTGGGATTCCCGCCAGATCAGCTACGTCGTCGTTTCATATTTCTTCCTTTTTATTTTTGTTTTTTTTTTCTGACGAAATTATCAAAATGCTAAATATATTAAATGGTTCCAAATCGTTTAGGTAATTGTCTATTTAATCCTTAATCTTTTGAAATTCTAAAAATTTACTCATTTATGTCATTAAATTATTATTTCATTAACATATTATATTTAAACGCGTGAGTATGCCACTTAGAAGAAATGAACTTGCCAACGTGAGCATAAGTTAACGTAATTGACATGTACCATCGATCAAGAGGTCAGATGCTTTAATCCATCAAACTCAAAAAAAAAAAAAAAAAAAAAAGACTTTTGTTGATGGTTGGGTCAAAATTTGCTAATAAATGCTAATACCATACCAGCATAACTTAGTAGATAAAGTCAATGGTCAGTTTCATCACTCCTACAATTGTTGAACTAAAAACAAAATGCTAATAAATGGATTGGATTTTATGTGTCAAGTAACATTTAAGTTGCATATCTAAATATAATTAAAATAATAATTTAATGATATATTCACTTTTTGTTAACAATTTTTAATAGTTTTTTTTAATGGAAGAATTTAATTTAATGTATTAAAGATAAATTGAGAATTTTAAAATATTAAGAATCAAATTGAAAATTACTAGCCCCAATTTTTGTTTAAAATTGCTTTAAATCTCATTTTGGTCTTTAAACTTTGTTCCACTATGGTACCTAAACTTTAAAGAAATAACCATTTTTGTAGCTTAAATTTCCAAATGGTCTATTTTAATTTTTGAACTTAAAAAAATGTTACTATTTGGGTCATTGGTATATTATTTTGCCATAAAATATTTGTTTACCCCATAATCATCTCCAATATATGTGGTTTGAATATATACATATTTGAAATCACGTTATTAATTTGTTGAAAATAATAATAATAAAGGTAAAGACCAAAATATATATTTTTTAAAGTCCATAGACTAGAATATACATTTTGCAAATTCAAGAACCAAAATAAAATAAAACTTTAAATTTCAAAGACTAAAATGGACATTTTAATCCATTTTAAAAGTTAAAAGACCAAAATAGAATACACTTTAAAGTTCAAGAATCTAAATGAGATTTAAACCTTGAAATAAGTCATTAAAATTAAGCTTATAATATTCTACAGAGGTATACTCTCTTTTCTTTATCTAGATATTCATTTCTTACTCCATAAAAAAACCACTTCTTAAAAACATCTTAGAAATCTCACTTATGTTTTCAACCAAGGCATAACTTAATAGTTAAAGTATACACTCTTGACTAAGAGGTAAAATGTTTGAATCCTCCATGCCTACATGTTGTTGAAAATAATAATGATAATAATATTAATTAATTAACTAAGTTTCAAAAACAAAAAAATAGATATTTGAAAACTATTTTCTTTTAGCTTTTAAAATTTAGTTCATATTTCAAAAACAAATTTGAAAGTATATCCAAAAACAAAGAAAAAAAAGTAAAAGCATAATTTTAAAAAATACATGAAATGGACCCTAAACTTTTTACTAAAACCCCGTTTGATAACCATTTAGTTTTTGGTTTTTGAAAATTATGCTTGTTTTCTCATAATTTCTCTACAATGTCTTTCTATCTTTCTTAAGAAAACATTTGAATTCTTAGCCAAATTTAAAAAATAAAAACAAGTTTTTAAAAGCTAATTTTTTTGAGTTTTCAAAATTTGGGTTGGTTTTTGCAAACATATGTAAAAAGTGGATAACAAAACAAGGAAACCCATAGGTGGAAGTAATATTCACAGGCTTAATTTTCAAAAACCAAAAACCAAAAATCAAAACCAAATGGTTATCAAATGAGACCTAAGATATTGGATCTAGGAAAACATCCACCAGAGACATCGATCTAATCTAACCATTGAAATGAAAGAGATTCAAAACTTGGATCAAAAGGACCCATTGGTAGGTAGATTAAAGGAAAAAAAAACTTGGTTTTTACCATTGTTCAAGGGGGCAACAAGGCAAGCTAGGTCTTCCAATATTGACTTTGACACCCAAACAAAACATCTAAAATAGCTATGAGCCTATGATTTATGTCATTTTCTCAACCACTTGTAAGTTGTAAACAAGAAATCAGAGAAAAATTCAGCAGGGAACAGAATGACCACCATATCTATCTTGTGGTAACCCAAAACCAAAAGTTGCAAAATCCTTTCATAAACTTTAGGCAAATCATTGCCAACTTTCAAATGGTTTGTTTGAAGTTCCATGAATCAAGCAAACAAACAATTTGCTCAGCAAGACGAGCTTCAGCAAGACGAGCTGGAAACGCGTGCAAGTTTCTTTTTTTGTTTCCCATCACGAAACCGTGAGGATCAAAGTAGAACACACTAGGGAAGGGGGAAGGCAAAAGGAAAATGGACTAAACAAAACCACAAGGTGGAAATTTATAACTCGACCTTTGAAGCGTCTGGATCAGAGGTTGCCGCTTGGCGCTTCATTGATGCAGACTTGATCAGATGGTTGTAGCTTCCCTTTTCCTTGAAAAGTTGTGAAAAGTGGTGTTTGCAGTACAAGATTCCATCAAGTGCAGCATAGTTTGATGGAGATAAAGAACAGCCACCGTGTGAGCATTTAAAACACGACTTGTGATAGGCTTGACTCTCAACTGTCACCTGCATACAAGCAATGCCCGCGATCCGTTACTGATAAAATAACATCTGCACAGATGCATTCACAGTACCAACACCAGCAAGACTGCTTGAATATTGAGATGGAACCATTTCTACCACAGCAGTAAAGACTATAGGTTAAGCAATTGAGAACATGTAACTTCCACAGTTCCTCAAAGCCTACAGATCACTAGTTCCCTAGTGGCTTAAACAAGAGCCACATTCAAGCCGTTCCGAAAAGCAACTCATTGAAATGTAGTGGCTTTAAGGAATGCTACTTTCCTATAGAGGTTGACATGCAAATGTCGAAAACAATAGCATACAAAATAAACTCAAACCCCAGCAAAAAGATAATGTAGTGCATCATATATATGCAGTTGGTTCGGAAAGAGTAAGGCAATGGACAATTGGTGCGATTAAGCAGGTTTTAAAAGTTTGAATATCTTTCTAACGTATTCTAAACTAACCTTCTCCAGTGGATATGCAGTTTTTCCACAAGTAGCACATTTTTCTTGTGTCCCAGAAAACATGCTGGCAGCTTTGCTTGGTGACCTAGTCTGGAACCAACAAGAGGCTATGGGATGAGCGACTGTTTATAAATTTAATCACAACTAGTTGCAGCATTGGGGTTAAATTTACCAGTTCTGGGGTTGGCTTATCGGCGGACTTTGCAGCTGTAGAAAAAGAAACATATAGAAAGTGTTCGTAAAAAGAAATAGGTACAAGATCAAATGTAGTATGTCTTCTATGTTTGGCAAAGTTTGAAACATACGAGATAGAAAGTTCTTGCTGAAGTTTCCAGTTTCCTTGAAGAGCTGCTCAAAATGAGGCTTACAGTAAAGAACACCTTCCATTGAAGAATAATTACTCAGCTGAAAGCATTTGACAAGTCGTTTTAGAAAAGTTCTCACATTCTGAGCCAAAAAATGCTCAGTAATCATTTATATATAAGCTGGAGCTTAGTTTTTATTTGTTTAACTTTTAAACACTACACAGTACCTACTCTAATCGTTCATGAAAACCCTCCAAAGAAGAGAGAGAGAGAGAGAGAGCAGTTCTATAAACAATGGCCATGAGAGAGGAGAGATAATAAATGAAACTAAAGACGTCTGGGAGGTTGTTTTCTGTTATCTTTTTCAAGATTGTTTTTAATAGCTGTGACTAAATGGCTTCTAAAGTTAAGATTCAAGTGGGAGAAAAAAACAACTTTAGCTGTTCAGAAGAACACATCATCTATAGGGAAAACAAAACAGTGACCCAGACATTGTTTTTACTTAATCATTGTTGTTTTGAAAACAGTCTCTCAGATACTCTCTAAAATTTTTGAACTTATAGATCCCTTTTGAAGTTCAAGTGAGGCAAGAAAATTAAAGATTTCAAGGATAACAAAAGGAGAAGCTATAAAACAGTCCTGAAAATATAGTGATGTACCTTCAGAGTCCCTTTGCAATGGCTACATTTGAAACATGACTTGTGGAAAGCAACTCCATCAGCAGATAACTGATCTACAGGGTACACAGTCTTCTCACAAGCTTTGCACTTCTGTTGGGTGCCAATAAACGACATAGCTAAGCCTTAAAGTAGATCTGACTATTCTCAACCCAACCAGAACCTCCTCCAATTCAAACCCACCAAGCTATCCCGATCAAACAAACTCCCTTTTCCAAATGGCATATCATCAAATAAATTCAAAACACAAAAACCCAGAATCAAATTCAGAAGAAAAAAAAATTAAAACAAAAAAGAAGTTGCATCCAATGATCTGAGAATCTCGGAAAATCAAATCCATGAGCTTAACACACTTCAAAATCTACTGAAGAAAACGATCAAACCCAGAATGCTGAACAAACAAGATATTGATCAGAGTTGAAATGCAATCGAAATCGAAGATGGGTACCTGAAATCAAGGAAGTAACAAAATGCAGGGATTGTTTTAGGTTCTACAAGTGGAGCGGAGAAGAAGAAGATAATGAAATGAAAGATAAATTATTCACAGCGTCGACTTTCTTTATAGAAAAAAAAAGTGATAAAGTGAAAAGGATCCGAGAAAATATCTTTGCCGGAAAGACACACATTGCTTGCTTAAACTTTACTCCGTCCCGGTGCGACTTTCTTCTTCACCTTTTTCAGTACTGGAGCTCCACCATCGGCATCGTGCAGGGTAACGACGTGTCGTTTTGTCTCTTTGTTTTTCTGATTTCTTTTTCCCGTCTAGGCATGGTTATGTGTTTAGATGTTTTTTTTTTTTTTTTTTTTTTTTTTAAATGTTGAGATGATTTTGGTAGTGGACCAGTGTCTGAATTATAATGACTAAATTATAGTTTTGTAACTAAACTCTCAATTAGTTCATAATTGTTCTTTTACATTGGTTTCGTTAAAAATAATTATATAGTTTAAAGACTCAACTGAAAATTGATATATATTTCAAGGACGAACCTCGAATCTGATTTGAAATTTCATATATATGTAGAGAATTCTTTTTTTTTTTTTTTTGAGGAAATATATATAGAGAATATTGAAATATATATAACATTGGTTCATATTTTTATTAATTCATCATTTTTGTGAAGAAGATAATTTTGACATAATCTAAGTTGTCACTTGTCATCTTAATTATAATCCGTTAACTAACCATTATATTCACTTCTAAAAAAAATATTACATTCTTGATCATAAGATTAAAGTTTTAAATGTTCACTCCTACACTTTAAATTTTGAAAAAGAGTCAATCTAAACATAACTTAGTAGGTAAGGTATTAATTACCATCTCAATGTTCACTCCTAAGTTAAAATAAAATTTTTCTAAGTATGGAGGCATAATTGAAATTTACCCCATCCGTAATATGCTAAATGCATCATAATCTTTTAAATAATCTCATTATCCTCAATTTTTATAAACTTTCAAAATTTTAATTTTATCTCTAAAATATTAAAATTATCAAATTATATCATTGTGAAGAAAACAAAAATTTGTGAACATAAAGCTATAGTTTTGATTTTTTTTTTCCACACAGCTTTAGATTAGATTAGAGATTAGAGGTTTCAATTTCTCTACACAACATTGGATTGAACTTAAAAAAAAAAAAAAAAAAAAAAAAAAAAAAACTAGATTTTAAATTTTAAATTTGGATCAATTAATTTTTTTTCCAATCAATTAGATTTTTCAAAAAAATTCAATTTCAGTATCAAATTCTCATTCTATGGAAAACAAGAAGAAAATGAAGCAACTTATATTTGGCGCCCATTGCAATCTTCACATCCTGAGTTGCGTAATCCTCTTTATATAAACTGCCAAATTGGTGTCGCAACCATTTTTTCCGATCACCACCCGCCTTGGTTGAAGGTGTTACGCTGTGTACTCCGGCGAGGATTTTCTGTGAAGCTACTGAACCCAATTATCAGATAAACCTAATGAATCGGTGAGAAGAGAAACCGATTCCAACTGGGTCAGAAAAATGTTGAACTCGCTCCAAGTTATCCGTGAACTCTGCATTCAGTAAGTCTCTCTCGTGCACAAGCTCTCTCTCTTCCTGTCGAACTTCTTTTATGTAATTACTCTTTGGTGATTTTAGGTTATCGGAACCAATCATCGAATCTCTTTCCAAATTCTGGGATAAAACTTCAGAGGGATCGAATGTCTCTGTTAAAGCCATTCTCGAATCCCTTCTACCTCAAAAAACGTCACTTCCAATTAGTCTTACTGAGGACGATATTTACTCCTCCATCAAAGACTTCACACTAGCATGTGCTTTAATATTGTCTTCCCGTTCCTCGACCTATGACCTTCTTTCATGGATTCCGGAAGACCTCTCACTTGCTGCCGAGTCTGCGCTTCAAATGCTTTCGAAGACGTATGCCTCTACTTTCTGCAATGGGTTTTCGAAGAATATTGAGGAGTTTGGTTTAGATTTTAGTTTGATACCCGAGGAGAAAAGATTGGTGGTGGAAATCATTCCTAAAGTGCTACCGTTGTTGAAGGAGAGAATTAAGGAGAGCTCGATAGATAAATCTGACGAGGTTGACGAGATCTCCGCTGCATCGGCGAGGGTGCCCGTGGGGTTTGCTATTGTTGCGGCTCATCAACTTGGATGGCTCATTTCTCAGGTCTGAGGTTTTGTTCTTGTTGTTGTTCGATATACTGCAGTTCAGTATGTGTGTGTTACCTGTGTTTTTGGTTGATTTGGGGTTTGTTTTCGGAGAAATTCTTGCAGATTGATTATCCACATTTGGGGAAGTTGTGTACTTTGGTGATTCCTTGTGCACTGACTGCTCTTGATCACTGGTCACCAGAAGTGAAAGTACGCATTCTGATTTCCCTTTTACCATCTCTGGTACTTGCCAACTTTGTTGGATATCATACTTTTTCATCTGGAAATGGAACTTAGTATGTGATTCAGATTTATGCTTTGTGAACGAGAAGCTTATCTATTAATTTCATAGTTTGCTGTTGTTTATGATACTGAACGAAAAGCTTTAATTTCTTTGCATACTTTCAGGGGCAGGGCATGATTGGCTGTATACATCTTGCAAAAAATGTCAATGCTGCAGAGCTTGGTTGGTATGAAGATGTGATCCTTGATGCATGCTGCTCAAATGTTGTTTCAAGTGATGAGATATGGCCTTATGTTGTTGAAATGTCAGTTCTACTTGCAACTAGCATGCACAGAATGAATCCTCGTAGCTCATGGTAAACTTTTTTAGCCAGTTCCTTCTTCGTTGTCTGAGCTTTTTGAATGTTGCTTTTAGTGTACAAAACACTTACAAGGTACATTTACATGTTCCAGTGCACAGTGGCATTTTCATAAAAATTTTACCCATGAAAAATAACAAGGAAATTTTTTGTACTGCTGTAGCCCAAAGCAAAATTGTGAAGAGGGGGCATGTATTTTATTGGAGGCTTTTGAAGGTAGTGTTGGAGTTAATGTCTTTCCCTAGGATATATATTCCCATTTGGCATGGTTTCTAGTTAATTTTTTGTAGTCTTATGGACCTTGGATGACAGTGCATTAAGGCTTCTGTTTGTGTAGAGGCCTGTGAATTCTGGTTCTATTATATTAACTAGTGAGTGAAGAAGATACTGGACAAACCACCATGCTTGGAGCGCCTCCAAAGAGGTGCTGGTCTTGAGGTGTTTTTGGTCACTTTTTTAATTTCTTTTATCACCTTTTGTACCCAATCATCACTAATATTTTGTTTGGGCAGAAGTACCTTCTTCTTGTTCCTTCTCTGTAGAGTAATAGAGAGGGAAGTAATGGGTAAAATACACTTTTGGTCTTTGAGTTTAGCTGGTCAGCTCGTCCCTTCTGCTGGCAATCCACTCTTGGCCTCAACTGGCCACCTCTGGCGCTATTACTTTGAAGATATTAGGGTGCTCAAAGCAAGCATACGCTTTGTATACATTAGCATGGGATAACATCATAAGATTTCGATCTTATTCTGTTGGCCCTCGAGATCGGAGTAATGATTAAGAGGGACAGTCAGGGGCATTTGTATTTCATAGTCAGAGGTGAAATTCTTGGATTTATGAAAAACAAACAATTGCAAAAGCATTTGCCAATTGGAGGAGAAGGAGAAAGGAGAAAAAAGGACAGAGGAAGAAAGAAAGAGAGAGAAATGACACATAAGCTAAAAAAAATTAGAATAATTTTCCCACTCATTAAAATCATGTCATCAAATCTAATCAGCAAGTTAATTGTCAAATTATCTTTTCGTTAGTCAACTAACAGTCTAGGGACTTTTTAGAACCATTTCCCAATTTTCATATTTTGTTGTTATGTATTCTATCTTTTTTTCAACATTTGATTGTAAGAGGCAACACTGCAAGAATTCTTCATGCTTATCTGACCTAGTCATTTTAACTACAGCTTGTTGTCTTGTCAAATATTCTTTTCATTTATATACTTCGTGTATAGGATTGAAAGGATGGTAAATGAGATGTTGGGTCACTTGGAGCGCCAGCCAAGAAACATGGAACGCCGCATTGCATGGCTTCAACACATTGAACCTCTTTTCAACTGTATGGGTCTGGTGCTGTTGGCTCATACAAGGCGCATATTTCCACTTTTCTTCCAGTGGATGAAGGCTGAAGACGATGAGACCACTTTACTTGTAAGAGATGTATGATTTGTTATTTAAAATATACGTGATAATATTATATCTACTCTCAAAATTCTTAAAGTTGTTAAGACTTTTCTACTTCTATTAGGAAGAAAACGTTCTTGTTTGAGAATATATCAAAGGATTTTAAAGTTGATTTTCTTGTGTTGACTTCCTTATTTTGGAATGCAACGGCGGGGTCCGTAAATTTCTTACAAATATTTTCCTTTGCGTAGGAAAGAGCAGTCCAATTTCTCCTTCTACCTTCTATTTTCTATATTTTTCAAGGTATGTTTGGTTGTGATCCATACCGATAATACCTTTAAAATCTTCTGTATTTTTACCAGTATTTGGTTGGGATCCAAATCAACAATACCTTTAAAATGTAAATATTCATAGAAACGTTCATGTTTTCAATGAATTTTAAGAACTTACTTTTTCTCTTTTGAAAACAGTTCACTTCATGGACCTCTAAACAATGTAAACTCTTAATTGAAAAACTGATTTTCTGATCAATTAGATTTTGGAGTCTGGACACGGAACTGTGTTTGAGATTTATAGGAGATCGTTTTGTAATATCTCCATTTGTCGTGCTGTGATTATTACAAACTTGTCTTGATGACGTTTCTTGAAAGTGAGAGAGCCTTTAGGTGTAAAGCATGTTTGTCAGCATCCACTCGTAAAAATAAATTATATTTGTGATTTAAGTCCCTTGGGAGTTGGGCTGATGCTCATCGGGGTTTCGCACCTTGGCTAGAGTTTCACAGTGCCCACTCCTGGCGACTTCTCTCAAATGTGAACGTGTTGGCTTTTTCTGCCGAACACTCTTACATAAGTTCAATCCATTTTTTGCACTACCTGGATTTATTAGTTAAACTTATCTTGTTATCATTGGGCAGGTTCTACAGAGAATACAAACAGTTGTAAGGTTAACATGGATAAGAAATACGCCATACGTTGAAAGGTTATTTAAGTTTTATGTTTCACGTTTCTTAAGTTAGGTGATATCTTAATTTTTTCTCGTACAATTTATTTGTTTGCTACATAGTTTGTGTTGGTTACTTTCGCAATTTCATTCCGTTCAGATTCTGTTATGCTTTCTTCAGATACTTTCACCTGTTTTTGTGCTTAATTAAGCTATCCTAGTTCAAATCAAGCAACTGTTCTGGTTTGCTAACGCCAACTGCTTGCAGTCGTTCCATAGGATTAGTCACATACCTATGGTTATTTAAGAAGAAATTATAGGAGAAGATGTGTGTGGGAATATAGGGCATATGTTAGGCTAGCCTGCCCAGCCATATGGCACCAAAATTCAGTTATAAAACTAGTTAGCACAGGAAAGAGATTAGAAAGTGGTAGGGAATAAAGAAAGTCAGATTGTACAGGGGCCTCCCATCTGAATTCTCAAATAGGGAATCCGCCAATTGGGTATTGAAGAGGACTCGTGGCCTCCCTATTTGTGTACTTACCTTACCTAGCGTTTGATGAAGTTCAACCACAGAGTTCTGTCAGGGTCATAATACAGTTATTGTCACTTTGCATTACTATTGTACCATGATATTTAGCTGGATTAATTTCTGGTGTCCATTTGACTCTTACAAACAATGAGATATAGCCCACCAACAAGAATAACAGGACAGTGCTACTTTCTCGTGCCATTTTAATCGGCATCTTCACATTTGTGCCACATGCTGCATCTATCTATTGCTTTTGAACTTTCTTAAGTCAACTCATACGGCTGTATATTGGTGGCAGATTGGTGGATGAGCTTGCACGGTTATACGAAAAGGCTGCATCAAGAAGTTCTTGTGATGCAATCAGAAAGCATGTTGTTGATGCACTTATCCTGCTCCAGAAGTAAGAATAGGGATACTTTTCATCATCCGTTCTCATATCATGTCTTCTTGTCCTGATTGAATCTTGACGTTTTGATTTTGGTTATTTTCAGGAGTAAAGGCCTGCAGTTTGAGGCAGCTTGGAACAAGCACAAGGATGATCAAAACTTGATTTCAATTACTACATCTTTAACTGGATTGAATATCACAGATGGTGTTAGCTGTTGAGCCTTAGCTTATTATAGCTAGCAATGTAACTGGGAAGTGGGAACTCAATCATCTGAAGACTGATTGCAAATTCTTCACATAAATCCAGAGCTGCTTAGCGGCGCCAAAGCATTTTTGGGAGGAAAAGTTTTAGCTCAAACGCTAGTTGGTTGATCTGTCATTGCCACCAATTTGTTTGTATATCAACCTCATGTACAGAGACAGAGACGTCGTATTTAATAATTAATTTTCAGCTAAATGTATAAAAGTAATGCTGCTTGTTTTAGACAATTTGAATTTTGTTCTTAATCTTTTAAAACGGTCAATTTTACCTTCAATGTATTAACTTTTCACGATTGGGTTCTTTCATATAAAAAAAAATGTTAAATTTTGTTAATAGATAATTGAGGTGTCATTGAAATATTGTTTTTATTAACCGATTAAAAAATGTAGACATGCCACTTAGATGTTATTTGAACATGTGGATTGCCACATGAAAATCCAACTTGTCCATTAGTAGAATTCATTTCTTTTCCAACCAATTCGAGCATAGCTCAGTGAATAAGGCATCAATTAGCATTTCAAAAGTTATGATTCAATATTTCATCTTGCAATTGTTGAATTCAAAACAAAAAAACTCATTAAATAAGGCCAAATATATCTTATTTATATGCGTGATGTAATAAAAATATCCATGTTATCATTTTGTTTGAAATGATTTATACTACATGTAAATGGTAGTCAATACTAGTAGTTAGTAGTAAAATAGGTCATGTCATTCTTCTATTAATTTCCAACTCAAATTTTAACCGAAAAGGTACCATTTAAAATTACAGATGTGAACATAGCTCAACTAGTTAAAGCATATATCATCGACCAAGAGGTTAAAGATTCAATCTCCACTCCCACATGTTGAAAAAAAAAAGTCTAAAATAAAATTTTTAAAATTTTAGGAATCAAATTAAAAACAAAAGTTATCTTGAAAAATCACAATAAAATTAAAAAAAAAAAAGATTAAGTGTATTCAAATTCTTTAATTTAACAAGCAAATAATATCTTATCTTGAAAAGGCTAAATATATCAAATAATCCTTACTCTTTGAAGTAATTCTTAATTTGAGTTTTAATCTTCTCAAGTTTACTCTTAATAAATTAAAATTTTCAATTAAATCCTTCAATAAAAAAATTGTTAAAATTTGTCAACACAAAATTATGTATCATTAAATTATTATTTTATTAACATAATTGAACATATAGATATGTCATTCGAATGCTATATGACACATGAAATCTAACCAATTTATAAGCAACATTCAACTTGCCCATGAATAAAATTTTGTTCTTTCAAATGGAATGTCTAAGTAATGTGTCTACATATCTAAGTATTTTACCAAATAATAATTCAATGATACATTAAGTTTATGTTAACAAAAATTAACCATTTTTTTGGGGTAAAATATACTTTTGGTCCCTGGTATATGAACTTAGTTTCTATTTAGTCTCTAAGTTTTCAAAACTAACTCTTTTGTCCTTCATATTTGAATTTAGTTTCCCTTTGGTCCTTGAAATTTCAAAAGTGACATGTTTGGTTATCAAGGTTTAAATTTGATTTCTAATTATTCCCTAAAGTTTTAAATTAGTTTTTAATTGGTCTTTGAGTATAAAAAATAAAAAATATATATAATTTTCAAGTCATTTAAAAAACACATATCATCAAAGTCTAGTTAGCATATGTTAACTACCACGCCATCATTTCATTAGGTCAATTAACATGAACTTTACTAGAAATCATTTAGAAACCAATTTCAAACTTTAGAGACTAATTAGAAATCAAATTCAAAATTTGAGAACCCAACATGTCACTTTTGAAACCTCAAGGACACAGATAGAAACAAAATTTAAATCTCATTGTCCAAAAGTGTTAGTTTTAAAAACTCAGCAACCAAATAAAAACTAAGTTCAAATCTCAGGGACCAAAAGTATATTTTACTCTTTTTTTGGGCTAAATTATAAAAAATGTCCCTGAGCTTTGTCCCTTGTTGCAAAAATATTCAAATTGCAATATTACCATTGACCTTTCATAAATGTTGCAAAACTACCATTGGAGTAAAAAATATGTTAGAATGTTGAACGGAAAGTTCAATGTGTCTAAACATCGTTCTTTTAGACTTAATCCAATAAGCATCCTAGTCATCGCCACGTTGTTTCAGGTCATTATCATGTCGATTTTCGATCCAATATTTTAATTGATTTATACTCTAAGGGTAATTTTGAAACGATTATAAAAGATCAAATGTAATATTGCAACTTTTGAAAGAACATGAGTATTTTTTTAAACAAATGACAAAGTTTAAAGATATTTTTTATAATTTAGTTTTTTTAATTCTTAATTTGGTCATTGACCTATTAAAAATTTAAGGGTAGTTTTGAAACGATTATAAAATATCAAATGTAATATTGCAACTTTTGAAAGAATATGAGTATATTTTTAAACAAATGACAAAGTTTAAAGATATATTTTTTAATTTAGTTTTTTTTTAAAATATAAAACCTAATTGAGAATTTTTAATAGGTCAATGACCAAATTAAGAATTAAAAAAGAAAAAAGAAGTAGGGACTTCCTTTCTGAAAATTAGACTCCGAGTCAGTAAGTCGCAACGGAAATTCCAGCCAAATCCAACTTACTCACTCACAGCAACAGTCAAGTAAGCACTTCACACTCCACACTACACGCATTCTCTAATCTATAACTGTCAACTCAACCGCCGCCGAACAGATCTCTCTCCGGCAATCTTCAGCCATGTCGCTCCGGTCAATGTTCCTCTCCATTTCCCTCTCTTTTTTCTTTTTCTCACTTCCCCACGAAACCGACTCCCTCACAACCATCGGCGCCACCTTCTCCGCCAACTCCACCCACCGCCTCCCGCCTCCGGACTCAGTGGCCAAAGCCATAGATTCCCTCAAACTCACCGCCGTCAGACTCGAAGATTCCAACCCCAACATTGTCCGAGCCTTCGCCTACACCAACATCACCCTCCTCCTCACAATCCCTAATTTCATGGTCGCCCCAATTGCCGCCAATCGCTCCGCCGCTCTCCGGTGGCTCTACGCCCACGTCGTCCCCTTCTACCCTCGGACCATCATCACCACCATCTCCGTCGGCAATGACTTTCTAGAAGCTTCCCCTGAATTCGCGGCGGTTCTTTTGCCTGCAATAAGAAATGTCTATACGGCGCTTCGAGATTTGGGGATTCGCCAAATTTCCGTTTCCACTACGTTTTCTTTCGTCAGTATTATGGCGACTCCGTTCCCTCCTTCGGCGGCTAGGTTTCAAGAACCCGTTTCCGAAACTTTGATTAGTCCTTTGCTTCGGTTTCTTCGAGACACCAATTCGTCTTTCTTGATCAACATTTACCCTTACAATTTGTATCGATTGAACTCCGAAATCCCAATTGGGTATGCTCTGTTTCAGAAGCACCCTTTCAATTTCAGGGACGATGTGATCACTGGTGTCCGGTATCGGAATCTTTTCGATTCTATGGTAGATGCAGTGATTAGTGCAATGGCAGTGGCTGGACACGAGAATGTTCCAGTGATCGTGACAGAGACTGGGTGGCCGAGCTTCGGGACCGACTCCAGTGAAGTCGAAGCGAATCCAGCTTACGCCGAAATGTACCTCAAGGGGCTGGTTGCGCACCTGAAATCTGGGTTTGGGACGCCATTGAGGAGGGAAGGGGTGATGGAAACTTACATATATCAGCTGTTTGATGGGGATGAAGTACAGGGAGCTCGACCTGTGCGAAAATGGGGGCTTCTGTATCCAAATATGACCAAGAAGTATGATGTGGTATTCTCCAAGTCTGCTGGAATTGGAGAACAGAGAGCCTTTCTGACGATTGCAGCCTGGTATTTGGGGGCTATTGTTCTAACCAAGTTGTGGTAACATCTTAAACATTGCCTTTTCATAATTTCTCATTTGGGTTCTGAATTAGGTTCAGTTCTAGTTCCTGATGAGTTTAACCTGCGTTTTGTGAAGAATCATTCTTTGACTGTGATTGTTGACTGTGATTGTTGGGCTTTCTGTTGCTGGTTCTTGTTTTGGAAATTTCCCTTGTTAGCAGAGATTGTTCATCGTGTGTTTAGGGCTGCAAAGTTTGTTTTCTGAATTTGTGTTCAGAATCCAGATGAGTTAGAATCTTACTTAGAATATTCAATGAAGTTTGGTCCTTATTTTCCACAGAGATTGACCCTTTTTCTTTATTGTTTTTGATGCATTATTTGGGTGTGGTGTTTGATAATTGATGGTCAGTTGACTAGCTCATCTTTAACATTGTTATAAAGTATTTCATTTGGATTCGGAATAGGAGTACATGCATACTATTCTTTTTCATTCTAAACTTGGTAATTCATTCAAATGATACTACAAAATGTATTGTTAGAGTTAAGAGATTTAAGATCTAAATGTGTATTTCTGAATTAACAATTGAACATTTAGGGATCAAAATAGAAATACGTCGTAACGTTACTGGAAGAAGAAGAATGTAAGTGAAGTTTTAGAGACTGTTTGAAACAAGAAGTTGCAAGAAGATTCCTACACATCGAAGAGCAGCCAAGTATTGTTCTATGTTTAGTAGTCAAGATCATCATCATTCTTATGTTTAGCTTTTTCTTTGATGAACAATTCTAGTAATTAAAAGAAAAAGGTGTTTTCTATCACCAAAAAGAGAGAAGATGCTACATAGTAGGTGATTAAATGAATAATTGAAAGAAAGCAAAAATGGAACACTTATCTTGACATAAAGGGCACTAGGAAAGAAGAAAAGTGTCAAGTAAAAGACTTCAGTTTGTGTGACAGAAAAGCTCAATCAAAGAATATGTAGCAAATTTCTTAGTTCACAAACAAAAAAGTATTCTGAATATGAAGAGAAGATGAAAATAGAGAGGAAAAAAATATAAAAAATCCTGTGCAGTTGCTGCTGGCTGTTGGTGTCGACGCCGTTTAATGAAGGATTGGAGCTAAATGTACTTTATTGGCAATGCCCCTCTCATCATACGACAATCAAATTATTGACAATAATCTGGTAAATGAACATAAAAGGTCTCTTTACATTGGCAATCGCCTCCAAAGAATGGCATGAACATGATGATTCATAGCAACTGCTCCCACTGTAGGTGCTTCTCTTTAACTATTTTACATAAGAGAACTTCTGTGAACCTCAACAAGCTGTTGAGAAGCCTAAATTGACAATACCGTGCAATATCTTGAAATGGCTCACATGTCAATAAATTTCCAGTGCAAATCACTATCTAAATCTGTGTGTTTCCTCAATTTTTGATGATTGATATTGAAGTATATTGGATTTGGAAGCTTAAAAATACGAGTTCCTACGGACGGTGCTGACAAAGCATCCATGTGGTTGCTCATCAAACCTACAATGCGGAATCCCTCATTCCACAATGCTGCTTGTTGCTTACTGAAGTATTCTTGATGATCGATCTGCATTTCATCATCCATTCTGCAAGTTTTTTCTATCAAAATGTTCTTAAATATGCATAATTGCCATAGGACAGACAATCTATATATAAAACAGAAGTTTTATGTTCACATAAGCAGAAACAAGTTAGGCTATCACACTTATAGAAACAGTATTCCAGGATGGAACACATTGCAAAAAATCTCTTTCCTTTTCCAATGTGGGAAAGGCTGAGAAAACTTGTTGTCTTGTCGAGCATATCCGATATTAAGTGCATTCACAATGATAGGTTGGTTTTGTTTGCCTACTAGTTGAACAAGTTTGTTTTAGAAATAATTTGATCTGCTATGAAACAGTGCATCTTGACCCAAATTAGAGATGCCAACAGGGGAAGACAAAGAAAGACTTAAATAACATCCTAAACAGAAGGTAAACTTCTATAGTAAAGCCGCCAATAAGATAGAAATATTGAAGATACCTCATAAGCAACAGTAGCCAACCCTTATAACCGGCAGAAGTAAGATGTTCAATAGTGGCATTCCTTTGAACTTCTGACTTTCTTGATATTAAGATTAGGGGCCATCCGCAAGATCTGAGTTTCTTATACAATTTTAGATGAAAGTTTTGCTTCAATCTCTTGGCCTCGTCAACACAGCTACTGCAACCATAATTAAATTGATCGAGAGAATTTATATTCATGTTACTCAACCAGGAATCAGAGCTAACTAACAATACATCAAACATTACAATATTAATATTCGCGCCTCATCAAATTCTAGTACATTGCATTTACCATGGTTAAAGGTAAAGTACTAAAGTCCATTGAAAATCTAAGTTCAAGATGAAAAAAAAAAGAAGGCAGAGTTCTAAGGTTCTGAGTTTCAAAAAGTAAATATGATACTATGGAAAACCAACCTAGGAAAAAATTGATATAAAATTTGATGTTATCATGACCAATAATGATTATGATTATCATCTCTGATGAAGAACACAAAAGAGAAGAATGCTAGATATTAGCAATCAGGAAAGTACCTGGATATTAGCAGGTCGTTGTAACCAGGGTTTGCGAAAAGGAGGTCATCTATGTCCATCAGCACGATATCTTGACCCTTGTCTACTTGTGCAGCTCTACAGAAATAATTGTCAACCACCTGCAGTGTAGAATCCAAATCTTTTTCATATTGACCACTTTTAATGTATTGAATGGCAAAATCCTTGCAAAATGAAGGTATCCCATCTGTTTCCAAGCTGTTAAGCTCCAAATGCACAGATAGGGCTTTGCAATAATCATAATCAGCACTTGGTTTCTGAATCTCAACAACTCCTCCACTTCTGTGTTGACAATATTGCAACATTACAGTCAATGAGACCAGTAAAGTGATAAGTAACACTCCAACAGTAACTAGAGCACCAATGAAAATTGTTGCTGTTAAAGGTGTCATGTAGAATCCCGAGTCTACGATATAGCGGCTTCCAATATCTGCCTCATTAAAAGGATAACAATAACTACTCTGGGTTCAAATACCAGTAAAAGTTCTTCCATAACATTGCAACGTGTCAATAATCTAATAACTATAACGTCAAGTACCACGAAAATGGGAAAGACAATGGTGCGGTGCATTTCCTATTAGATTAGTCTCACTCATTTTCAAGTTACGGCCTATTAATGATAAGAAGTAAAGTAAAGGCTAGTTTGATGAGTATTCAAAAGTTATATTTTGAATCATTTCCTACTCCAAAAAGTTGTTTGGAAAGATGTTTTTATTTAGCGTTTTCATTCATTTTTTGTTTTCATCGATTTAAAAACATCATAAATCTAAGTCATACACTGCAAAATTTTACTGCTCATTATGTTGACTACATAGTAGGTACTGTAGAATTCAATACAAAAGTTATATGAAAAGTGAACTAGTTACCAGATATTTAGTGATTATCAATTATTTTCCATTAATGCTAATTCAAAAGCTTTCTGCAATCTCCCGTCCTTCCCTTTGGAGAATAACTTATCCTTCTCTTTGTACACGTCTTTACATCAATTCACATCCTTTTCTATGTTTCTCATTTGAAAACTGTAAAATATGCATTATTGTTTTCTGCTTTTTCTTGTTTATGGAAATTTCCTTTCTTACAATATTTAGCTGAAAAATAATCATCTACATCAGAAAATTGAATCCTGTATCTGTATAATTAACTTAGAAAAGGAAACTTAACATAAAACAGCCTGTAAAAGCTTATCTCAATTCTCAACCATGTTTCTGGTGATCTCTTTGACATGAGAATAAAGGAAACTATATTAAGAAAATGTAAGGCAATAACAAATACTTGAAATCAAACGTTCCATCTTTGAAAAATTTTAAATTCTCTCTTAATCTTGTTGCTTCAGTGAAACAAACCAAACATGCTATTCTTTCAGTAAATTGACTCATCTTCATGAAAAGAGATCATAAGAGAAAGAGAAGAATGAACTAAATTCCAAACCCGAACTGCCTGAACTTCCTCCACTAGAATGACTCTGAGTAGTGAACTGGCGCTCCATTTCATTCCCATAAGCAGACATTGTTCAAAGAAATTCCAATAATTACCACTATTATCTCAGAAAAAATCGTAAGGATCCCTTCAATATCTTGAAGGGTCAACTGCAAGTATCAAATATCCAGTCATTAGTCAGAAATCAGTTTCAAAATCCTAAAAAACCAAAAAGGAATCAGGATTTAGAAGCAATTTCTAAGAAAAGAGAAAGTTCTTCATAACCCTGAAATTCATTTTTCTTCACAGAACTAATAAATTGCAGAAGTAAGCTTCATATTGTTTACTTACTCGGAGGTAGAAACCTCTTCGATCAATCTGTAAAACAAAACCCAATCAAAACCCATCTAGTATTAGACCAGAAGTAAACAGATATCAAACGATTCACGATTGGATATGAACATCATACCAATAATTTTGCTGAAAAAGCAAACAATTACCAACTTGAACACACAATTTTAAGGTGGGTCCTGAGCTATCTATCGATGACTAAGAGACGAGACTTTCTCTTTTCTGGGTTTTGTCCCGGAGGTGGAACAAGCTCCAAAAACGTAAGATAAATAATGCCCAAATGAAAGCGAAAGGGGAATATCTACTGTTTCGCCGGCGTGGGTCTCTCTGAAAGATTCGAAGAATGATCAAGATATCAGAAAGAGAATGAGCAAAGTGATTTTTAAAAAATAGTTATAAGGTTCAAATCACCACATTTTGTTCCCATTCCATAGTCATTTCCATCAAATTACAAACTTTCATTGGTCGATTGGCCATTTTCGTCAACCTTTTTTTTTTTTTTTTTTTTTTTAAAACAACCATTTTCATCTGCGTTAATATGAATTACATGTTAAAAAAGATGTCGCATAAGAGTTTTTTTTTTTTTTTTTTTTTTTTTTTTTCGAGTACAACAAATTTGGCATAAGATTTTATGATGCCAATAATCAAATCTAATTTTATCAAGATTTTATATTCATCATTTTAAAAAAAATCATCTTCAAAGACAAGTAGGGTCTTAGTTAGCTTTAGTCCAATTGTATAGCCAAATCAACTCTATTTAAAACTACAACGATTTTAATAAAAAATGCACTTTGACATACTCACGATTATTTCATAATCTATCTAAAATACTATTAAATATATCATTCTTCTCAAGTTAAATCTTTTTTATGTGAGTATGTCAAACGTTCAACCTAATACGAGCTTGATGTTTAAAGTTACTTTCTAAGAAAAGCAATAGATTGTTTAATTTTTGAACTTTAAGGTTAGGTTTTAGAATCTTACCTACCAAGTATATTGATTTTTAAATCACCTAAGTCAAAGTTATAAAAAAAGATGTGGATAGAATATGCTTGATTTTACAAGTTGAACTCAATTTATATGCAAGTATATTTAGCAAAGACGTTGATGCTATCTACAAAAAATTACTTTTCTTGATTTATCTAAAATTTAGACTTTTAGTCTATTGTCATGAATGATGTATTTTTAGAGGAATGCAAGTTGTTATTTTTTTAAAAAGAAAAATTTGAGAATAGTCACACTTGTACAAGTAATCTAATCATCCTTCTTAAAATCAATATTAACATTGTTGTGTAATTTAAGTCATCCAACAACTTTTAAAATCTAATCACCATATGATATGACAACAATTTACTAGAGAAATCCCCTTTGTTCCAATCTAAAGAAATAAATTCTCTCTATTACTTCAAAATATTAACCATCTACTTGTTCAATACGACTAGTCTACCACATCTCTACTATATACACATCATCTCTCGCTAACTTTTTTTTCCGATTAACCATTCAAAATACACAAACACTTCCCTTCACAAACTTCAAGCATTTATTAAGTTACATAATCTTGTATACAGGTCAGAAACAAGTTGTATGCTCAAATGTTCAACATTTGTAAATAATTCAAAAATGTGACCTTGTGAAATCAATGCACCCTTAGAATTTAGAAGAGCTCTCCTCTGTTCACAAGATTCAAGGCTAAGTCTATATCCCTAGCCAATTCAACCGCTGCTCCAACATAGCTATGAGGTGTTAGATTCAACAGATTTGTCTTTGCTTCGTTAGGTAATTCCAATCCTTCAATGAATCTCCTTATACTTTCTTTGGTGACTGTCTTTCCTCTGGTTAACTCCTTTAGCTTCTCATAAGGCTCCGGAACACCATATCGTCGCATGACCTTCGAAAAATAGGCAGCAGACGAGTTAGAATTGCAAAAGGGAAGGCAAATCTATGTTCCTCATTGATTATAATCTATATGCAAGTTAGTTAGTTCATACACCAAATAGATTTCTCTAAATTTGGTATCTCATCTAATTGGTATGGTGATAATGAACAAAACAAAATGTAACTAAATGGGGAAATTACTAGCTCCAAGCACATGACTAGCAATCCCAGGAGAATTTATATGGCACTAGCAGGACAGATGGAGCAATTAAAGAGTAAAACATAGTAAGATACATACCGTCTGTATAGGTTCGGCAAGGACCTCCCATGATTGGTCCAAATCATCATTCATACGAGTTTCGTTAACCTACAATGCAACAACAATCAAGTTTAAGGAATACCCCACATAGAAGATGGGTAACAAGAACCAGGAGGAAGAAACTTTATGTTTTAAAACCTTAAAACAAGAGTTAAAACAGTATAGAAGATAATAAATAGCATCGTGTCAGTTTGTCAAACGTGCTAGACATTACCCAGAATAAGATGGAAAAGATTGTTTGTGCTTTCTTGTAGCCAGTATTATAAAATCCGCTTAAGCACCTCAGCAGTTAATTTCAGGCTTCTAAGTTTTATTTTTTTGAACAAAGACTTCTAAGTTTTATTCGTACTATGTAATCAATAGTTGAAATTTAGTGGTTAACTTGACCGCAAAGCAAGTGACCAATTCTTTTGAATCTCAAACTCTTCCTCGTGTTGCATGCTCCCATTCGTGTTGTACGCTCACTCACTGTTTCTCTCATTAATTTTCTTTCTCCCATTACGCTTCAACAAGCTTAAGTGGATATGAATTACCCACCTAAAAAGAGGAAGATGTCTATTACATGATATCAGAGACAAAATCTTTCACAAGACTAATAATGATTATGATGATTATTTGAGTACCTGAAGCTTTCCTATCCCTTGAAGTGTGCTTTTGTAGGCAAGAAGAGAGTGTCCAAGTCCAACACCCATGTTCCTTAGAACAGTAGAATCAGTCAAGTCACGCTGCAAAAGAGACAAGAAGTTTTCTCATCAAACTCCTCCAAGTTAAATACAATCATCGAAGTAGCCTACATGAAATGAAAATTTTGATGAGTTTGTGAAAGATGCTCCCGAGAGATTAATGAATAGAGTTTTTGCATTATTTGATGTATTTTTGTGTTATTTAGCATATACATAACCCAAAACTTTAGAGAGCACGATTATGTAACACTACAGCCTACACTCACATTGTCACATCTCACACATCAATTACCAACTTCCAACTCAAAGAATAGAAGAAAAGATCAAAAGTCGAAATAAAGGCATACCTGCCACCGAGATATAGGTAACTTCTCACTTAATTGTGCCAATGCTCCATTAGCCACACCAAGATTACCTTCACTATTTTCAAAATCAATAGGATTTACTTTGTGAGGCATTGTTGAAGAACCAATTTCACCCGCCTTTGTTATCTGCCCAAAATAATAAATAATCATATAACATACCTATTCTTTCATAGATAATAATGACGAGATACATTAAAATACTCACCTGTTTAAAATATCCAAAAGAGATATAACCCCAAATATCTCTGTCAAAGTCAATCAGGATATTATTGTATCTCACAATGGTAAAAAAGAGTTTTGCCATGTAGTCATGCGTTTCAATCTGAAAAAGGAGTATATTCAGTTAGGAATTTAGGATAATAATCAAATCATTCTATTTGTAATACTAATAGCCTATCCATCTAATGTCCAATTTGTGCGTCCATTAGCCACCTTCCCAAGATAAGCATTACATCCTTGCACATTGAAGCAGATTAACATGCTTATTCAAAGTCAAAGGAAAACCCACAAAACAACTTCCTATATTGCCTTAACGTACATTTTTCCACTTAAACAGAAAAGAGTGAAATATCAAAGGAAAATCTGAAAATTAAAATATTATGAATAGTTGAACATATACCCAAACTTCCGCAGATTAATAAGCCCAGCCAAAATTTCAGATAAAAAAGGCAAACAAAATCTTAATATAAAGACAAACCTGAGTTACGTAGGAATTGAAACTCAAACCCAAAGAGTTTACAAACTCTTCGGCCACTTTAGGCCAGTAAACATTTGGATATGCAACAAGATGTGCATTATAATTTCCAACTGCACCAGCAAACTTCCCCATTATCTTGACCTTGGAAACTTCCAACCTTTCTCTACTTAGTCTGACTGCAAAAATTGCCATTTCCTTCCCCAAGGTTGAAGGTGATGCTGGCTACGAAATGAAAAAGACACATAAGGGTTTGCTCATGAGAATGAAACATATTTCAAGTCACTCAAAATCAAGACCAAGAACGATACAAGCACCAAACCATGAAACAGTTTATAATCTAAACAGTCAAAAAGATGAATACATCGTATATTTTGTCAGCCTATCACCTGTCCATGGGTGCGGCAAAGAATTGGAATGTGAGCGTTATCTTTGGCCATGGTGCTTATTACATTTGTCAGCTTGTCCATAAAAGGAAGCATAACATTTTCCAACGACTCTTTCAGCATGAGTCCATGGGCAAGATTGTTAATATCCTCGGATGTGCAAGAGAAATGAAAAAATTCAAGCACCTGAATTGCAAAAAAGAATAGTTAAAAGATCTTGTAACGTTTTACTAACATATACATGAAAAAACAACTTATTATACAAACGGGAAATAGTAAGAAAAATCTCACCTTAGAAATCTCAGGATGTGATTGACACCTCTGTTTTAAGAAATATTCAACTGCTTTTACATCATGATTTGTCACTTTCTCAATGTTTTTAATCTCCAAGGCATCATCCTCACAGAAATTATCAATAAGTCCTTGTAAAAAAGCAGAAGCATCTTCACTGAATCTTGGGACCTCAATGATTTCAGGAATTTGCGATAGCTTCAATAGCCATTTGATCTAATGGACAGTAGGAAAGAGAAAAGCCCTTCGATCAATCATAGTATAAAAACAAAGACCTTCCTCCCACAAGGTGTGGTTATATTAGGAAATATAATCAAAATAACACTTGGACATTGAAAAACACAAACACCTTTCCTTCGCTGTAAGGAGAACAACAAATTTATATAAGAATCAGATTTTACAAAATGAATCAATCAAATTTAAGAAGTACCTCAACCAGAACCCTGTAGAAGATCAACCCATATTCGCTCAGATAGGGGGCCAAGTCCTTGACCTTACCCCAATAACGACCATCTAAAGGAGACAGAGCCACCAGACTTGAAAGCTCGTGAACAACATTGATCTTCTTCTGAGAAAAAGAAAAGAATTAAAAAACAAAAAAAAAAAAATCACAACCCAATGAAAAAGAAGGGAATAATTCACCCATCATCTTCTCGTTTGGTGATGAAGTTCAAATTTCTGAAGAAACAGCATTGAAACAAAATTCTAAAACAATAAATACCATCAAATTGAGCTTAATAAGCATAGAAGAACAACCTTTTCCATCGGCACTTGGAAATCTTTGAGAATGGCTTTGCAACCGAAATTTCTGGGGGGCTTATAAAAGGAACCATTTCGAAAAACACTCGAGGGTTCTCTAGGATTTTGAAAACCCTTTGCCGCGCATAAGAATCGGGACTGGTCCAAAACCCTACAGTTCCCTCCGATCTCCATGGATGTGTTAAGAGTAGTGAGCTAAAACCCTTTTTCTTCTTCGCGGCTTTTTTCACCTGTGGTTCGATCTTTCAGGACAACACGAACACCATTATTTTCCATCAAGTGGATTTGCGCACGTGTGCAGCCACATGACTTTCCTTCTTTTTCTTTTTTTTTGTCAATTTCTTGTTTTATCATTTGGGGCGAAGAACGGTTCGGTTTTTTTCCTGAACCAAGACCGACCCCTATTTTCGATTTTGAAGATTAGCGAACCGAGTAAATTGAAGAAAACTGATTAAATGTTTTGTTTTGTTTTTTTTTTTTTTGAGTGAAGGAAGATATTAAGTCATAAAAATAAAGCAAAAATATATCTAATGATTCTTTTATTTTTTAAACAAAATTTTAAATACTCTCAATTTAGTTAGTTTTTTTTTTTTTCCAGTACCGAGAAACATGGGTCTGCCTTGGTAACAAATCTTAACCTTTTTTCATAGTGAGAAACATCGGTTTGTTAACCAATTTTAACCTTTTTTTTTTTTGGTTAAAATATCATTTTGATCCTATACTTTGAGTTTTATTCTATTTTGGTCCTTATACTTTCAAATGTCCAATTTTAGTTCATATACTTTCAATAAAGTTTATTGTTAATTTTTCTTAAAAGAAATTAGTCTCTATTAGCTTCCTCTGTATAAACTAATTTTGATAAAAAAAAATCAACTCCAAACTTATTATAGAGACCAATTTTAAGCTTTATTGAAAGTACATGAATTAAAATTATATATTTGAAAGTACAATGACCAAAATGGAATAAACTCCAAAATACATACCGAGATGGTATTTTAACCACTTTTTTTTTATACTGAAAATTTTAAAAGATAAAAAGGTTAAATTGTCACAGTGAGAATATAGCTTAGTGGCAATTAGTATGTACCATCATCGTAAAGGTCAGGAATTTGAATCATCCCACCAAATAAGCATAACTCACTGTAATTAACACGTAATTTTAATCAAAAGATTAGAAGATTTAAACTTCACAAATTGACGTTGTCCCACTAACAAATTGAATACGCTGGATTCAGAGTATTAAACCAAAATGTGTACATATTACCTAAGATTCCAATCAATCTCCGACCTCCAAATTTCTGAAAATCCCCTGATCTCACAAAGCCGTAAGCGTACATTTTGGCGCGGCAGTGAAGAAACTGGAGTGCCACACGAGCCAATCGCAATCCAAACGGTAACAAAGAACACCCGAAAACTTGAATTCTACAAGCAGAGTTCAAAGCCAATAGAGCTGACGAGGGAGACTGACGACCATATCTGTTTTCAGGACAATAGCAGAGCCACATACGAACGAGTGATCCAAATTAGCCTCACCCCATGTCCACCCACTTGATCATCATCCTTTCAAGTAACCATAACCCACGCGGCAAAAACTCCATCACCGCCTTATCTACTCCCTTCTCTGCCACTCTGCAGTTCCATTTCCACCTTCCATGTCCAATTAACACAAGCAGGTTGAGAGAATCACAGTCCAATACTACTTGGGTCGGCTATGGAGACTGGAATTGCTTGCTGTGCTCGTGGGGCTTTTCTCCCCAATCTTTCTTCTCAGCATTCAACTGCTCTCATGTCTCCTTCTTTCGCCACCAGGGTATGTACAAAACGAAACCCATCTCTCTGTTTTTCAAGATTTTGGAAATGTGTCTCTGAAGTTTGATGACGAGTGTGTGATGAAATTGCATTATAGAGTCTGAAAACTAGCTCGCTATTTGGGGATTCGTTAAGGCAAGTTCCCAAGTCATCAGTGAAAGTGGCATCGAGGCCTAAGAGTGCTCCCCTCAAAACCAGATGTGAGATTGGCGATAGTCTGGTGAGTACGTTTGTGTAATCATGCCTGCAAAGTGTTTGTGATATTGCTTGTTTGAAAATGAAAAGGAGTTTGTGATTGTAGGAAGAGTTTCTCACCAAAGCAACCGCTGATAAGGGATTGATCAGATTGTTGACGTGCATGGGAGAAGCTTTGAGGACCATTTCCTTCAAAGTCAGGACGGCTTCTTGTGGAGGAACTGCATGTGTCAACTCCTTTGGAGATGAACAGCTTGCTGTAGATATGCTTGCCGATAAGCTTCTATTCGAGGTCAGCCTTCGATTAGTCTTGAAGTAGATTTTTCCTTTTTTCAAACTTGTTTTTTTTCTTTGGCATCCATGGATGATATTTTCTAATGAAATGTGGAAGAAAAGGTGTGATTTATGTTGAATGAGCACACGTTTGCATATTAGAGTTTTGATTCAGATATTGGTTTCTAAGGAGATCATTCTAATAACTATAGTTTATCTGAATCGTTTTCTCAAAATCTGCTCTTTAGATACTGTACTAATTTTGGTTTTTTGATGAATAGGCCTTGAGATACTCACACTTCTGCAAATATGCTTGCTCTGAGGAAGTGCCAGAGCTTCAAGACATGGGAGGCCCTGTTGAAGGTCACACTTCTCAAATTATAAGAAAACAACTCAGTGGTGATTCATTGATTACTAACCCATTCTATTAAAAATAAGCAGGAGGTTTCAGTGTTGCATTCGACCCACTCGATGGTTCAAGTATTGTCGACACAAACTTCAGTGTTGGCACCATCTTTGGAGTGTGGCCAGGTGATAAGTTGACTGGAGTGAAGGGAAGTGATCAAGCTGCCGCAGCCATGGGAGTTTACGGTCCTCGCACAACATATGTTCTTGCTCTGAAAGACTTCCCAGGCACTCACGAGTTCCTTCTTCTTGATGAAGGTTACTCTCGACAACTAAATTGAATTAAAAGCTTGTTCTTAATTGAGAGAATGGCTGGAAGTTCTCAATCCAAAACCTTGCTTCTTTTTTTACCAATGGTGATTGGATTAGGAAAATGGCAACATGTTAAAGAGACAACAGAGATTGGGGAAGGAAAACTGTTCTCTCCTGGAAATTTGAGAGCCACATTTGATAACCCTGACTATGAGAAGGTTTCTTTTTATTTACCACTTCTAAAAGTCTTGAGAAGAGTATTAGCATTCCTTTTATAGATCTCATCACAGTAAAACCATCTCTTACTACCTTTTTGTGTGTTTCAATTCAACAGCTGATCAACTACTATGTGAAGGAAAAATACACATTGAGATACACCGGAGGAATGGTTCCCGACGTCAACCAGGTTTCCGATCTTTCTGATCAATTTTCTTTGGAATTCTTTTTTTGGAATGATTGAAAAGTAGGAATACTTTTTTGTGTGTTCTGAAAAGATGGTTTTGTTTAAATCCACAGATTATTGTGAAAGAGAAGGGGATTTTCACAAACGTGACATCTCCCTCAACCAAAGCTAAGCTGAGGCTGTTATTTGAGGTAGCTCCTTTGGGATTCTTAGTGGAGAAAGCAGGAGGTTACAGCAGCGACGGACGTCAGTCTGTACTTGACAAGGTGATCGAGAATCTTGACGAAAGAACCCAAGTTGCTTATGGATCTAAAGAAGAGATCATTCGTTTTGAAGAAATTCTCTATGGATCTTCCAGGCTTAAGTCAGGGGTGCCAGTTGGTGCTGCAGTTTAAGCAGTGAAAGAACATTTCCCCCCATTTTTTCCTACCTTTGCATGTTGAAAACAGAAATTTAATCTGTCAGTAGAAGCTTGTATGACTTGTATGATAGAAATGAAAATGTTCAAGCTATTTTGAAGTTTGGCACCGCAGCTTCCAAGGTTAAACCTTTCCTATAAAAGTAAAATTTGAAAAGTCAAACGAACTAGCTTCTCCGAGCACGGTTTCCCAAGCAAAACTTATCACGTCTAGAATAAGATGAATGAATATGACAGCCAGCAATAATGGAGCATGGTGAGATTTGTTGCTGTCATTATCTCTCAGGGAATGTAAATTTGATAAATAACATAGTCTTTTAGCTCTTTCTGCAAATACAGCAGTATTGTAAATCTCAAAGATGGTAACCTTGGATTCATCTCCTGCAAAGCTCCCAGCCATCTTATTCAATTACGTGCCAAACTTAGCTTTATTCTTTTTAGGATTCAATTTTACTGTCTTCTGATAAGCTTCTCTGTACATGGTTGTCCATGATTGGCTTGTTAATCTGAGATAATTTGGAGTACAGGCACTGCATGAGCATGGTGAGTTGAAAACGTCACTGTTTATATTATCCTGACGAAACTTCCATTCCGTTTTCAGTTTCCTGTTTTTTCCAGTCTCTATGAGATCAATGCTTGTTGAAATGCCACAAAAAGAAAGTGTGAAATTTGATGTATTTTGCAAGTTCTGTTGCAGGCATATCAGAGAAAGAATGGGAGATGGCAAGGATCAGTAGGGGGTTTAGTCGATGCTCCCATGGACAAAGTATGGCCCTTGGTGACTCAATCCAAAAGGCTATCGGAATGGATGTCAATGGTTGAGAGATGCACTGACATAGCTGGAGACGAAGGTGTCCCAGGCTATGTTCGGATCGTGTTGGGCTTCATGTTCCCGCATAAAGACGGAGAAAGATCGTGGATCAAAGAGAAGCTGCTCTCCATGGACTCGTCAGCTCACAGTTACAGTTACAAATCGGAAGCAAGCAATGTGGGATTAGATGGGTCCATCAACACATTAAAGCTTGTGGACTATGGAGAAGATTCAACATTGATTGAATGGAAATTTGAGATTAATCCTTTGGAAGATGTTTGTAAAGAGAGCATCATTGACTATCTGGGATATCTTTACAAATCTTGCATCAACAGAATTGAAGGTGCAATTGAAGTAGCAGCAGAATCTGAACCAGTTTGAATAGGAAAGCTCTTTTCTGTTTGATTTGTTCTGTGAGAGAGGCTGTATTTTCTGTTTGTTTCTCTGGAAAATATCAACTTTGCTTTGTTATGACTTATGAATGGACTTTAAAAACAATGGTTGGATAGCAATTTTATGAATGGCTGATGTGAATCATTGGCCACGAGGAGTTTTCTCCATTGATATATATAATCTTTTTCAATAAGCTAAAGAAAGTTTTGATTAAAACGTTATCGGATACTTTTTATTTGTGACTTTTATACATTGGAAACATATATTTCATAATGTTTAAGTATTTAAAATTTGAAGAAAAACTCACATTATATAAATAAAGTATTTATATTTTATTATATAATTTTGGAGGCCAAGGAGGAAGAGTTGTCCCCATTCCTAAAATCAAAATAGAAAGAAAAATTCCCCTATGAAATACAAGTGTTCTTAAGTTGGAAAGGTTAAAGGATTATGTAAAGTCAGCTTTACTTTATTATTTGGATTGTAAATTTGTCTAACCCAAAACAATTCTACTGGACTCAAACCTAACTAGACTATGAGATATATTAGGTTAGATGGGTTCAGGTTAATTCTTAAAGTATTTTCTAGTGGAAAGGTTAATCGTTTAAATATATATATATTTTTTTGAAAATTGCACAAATCACCCTTGAACTATGGAGTTTGTTACAATCACACGTTTGAACTTTTAATTTGATCAATCAATCTCTGGACTTTATTAAGTATTGTAATCACACCCTTAGAACTTTTAATTTGATCGATCAGGCCTATATACTTTGTTAAGTGTTGTAATCAGTCTCATGTACTTTGTTAAGTGTTGTAATCACACTCTTGAACTCGTAATTTGATCAATCAGCCTCTGTACTTTGTGAAGTGTTGTAATTAATCTCATGTACTTTATTAAATGTTGTAATTTTCATAGAATGAGAAATTGTAATCCAAAAACTTTGATAAATTAATTTATAAAAGTTGTTAGAACATAGAAAAAATCATTACAAAAAAAAAAAGAAATAAATAAAAAATTACTTGTTAAAAATAAATGAGATATGTTTAATGAGTAATAAATTTAAAAAATCAAACTAATAATATTAGGTTAGATTGGTTCAGGTTAATTATTCAAAAAAAAAAAAAAACTAAAAAGCAGTGAAAAGGTTAGTCATTTAAGTAAATAAATTTTTTAATAAAATCAAAATTTAAAAGTTGTTGGAAAATAGAAAATGTAAAAACAAATAAATAATGAAATAATTTATTGAATAGTAAATTCTAAAACGTTGATAAAAAAAACAAAAACGCGCCAGGTAGGGGTCGAACCTACGACTTTCTGCTTAGGAAACAGACGCTCTATCCACTGAGCTACAGGCGCTTTTTGTTTATTTTATGCTAATAAATATATTTACTTTTTAATCATCTAATCAATTTCAATATATCTAAAAATATGAGAGAGAGTGTTATATCTTTTATTTAAATATCATATTGGTCCTTTTTAAAAAAAAGAGAAAAATCATAATGGTCCTTAAAATTTTAAAATGCATTATTTATCTGTGTGTTTTTTTTTTTGTTTATTTCAACATGTTTGAGTGGAGGAGTTGAACTTCTGACGTTTTAGTTGAAGATATATGTCTTAATTAGCTGATCGAGTAGCTGAACTATGCTGAGATTAGCCTTTTAATCTTTAAACATTAACAATAATTCAAAAAATTATTTTGATTTTTGTAGTTATTATGTTTGGAATGATTTAACAAATGGATGACGTAATTTTGAAAATGTATTTTAATATGTTGATGCAAACATATATTGAAACAAGTAAGACATGCATTGGGTAGAGTAGGTATTGAGTTTTAAATACGACCTTGGTTGCTTCTAAAAAATAAGAAGGTTTCTAATGAAAGAAAAGAGATTTAAGATTTTTAATGGTATAATACTATAATTTGTGTAATAAGGAAAAAAAAAAAAAGAGGTCATGGTATCCACCCTATGACGTTTATTTATCAAACAATTGATGACATTAGATGACATAATAGCAACAATTAGAATGATTATTTTTTTTTCATGTTTAATGACTAAGAAGTTTAGAGAAATAAACTTCAAAGTTTAATACAAAATGAAATTTATATTTATATATTTTCATCAACATCGACAAAGAATAAAAAAATACTAAATGAATTAATAAAATAATTTTTTTTTTATGTTATTAGATAATTTATAAAAATTAATGGTTAATTCTTGTAAAAAAATATTGGGAATTTATTAATTACATAACATATACCATTTAAAGTGTTACTCAAACTAACTAAAACAAATGTTACCGAAACTTATACTTGTTTTAACCAATTAAAAGGAGCAAAAATCCCATTTTGTATGATAGTCTAATTGAATCTTAAAGTTTCAATCACATCAAATCGAAGACCCAACCTAAATAAGTAATAAATTAATCTTTCAATTAGTTGAGTTTTTACATTTTTAGTGGTTGATGAGACTATTATTGTGAATATGGTTTCTTCTCACTATGTTGTGTGTGTGTGTGTTTTTGGTTTGATTTTGGCATTTATTTAGTATTGATTTCATATTAATTTTATGGTTAGATTAGAGGGTTTTTGTGGTTGGATTTAGAAATTCATGTTGTTTGATACTGGATCTTTTATTGGCTGAATTTTATGTGATTTATTGCTTAAATTGTAAACTATTGATTAAATTAAAAAAATTGATCCTTATAGTTTGGACATAGTTCCAATTGGGTCCCATTTTAAAATTTTCAATTTTATAGATTAGGCTTATTTTGAATTTGGTTTCGATGGTTTTAAAAGTTTTAATTTTAGTCTTTATGATTTGGTTAAACATCACAAATTATCTTTAAACCATTTTTTATCCCAATTAGCCAAACAAAAAAGACATCTCATTGCCGCATAAAGAAAATGCGTCGATATAGTAAAAACCAAATTAAGATTGTATAAAAGAAAAAAAACCAAATTAAGATATTTAAAACCATAGATACAATTAAAACTATACTCAAACTATATAAATTAAATTGAAACTTGTAAAAATTATAGTGACTAAATTGAAATTATGTCCATATCATAATAACTAAATTTGTTATTTAATCTAAACAATTTTAAATTTCATTTCAAAAATGTGTCGATTTTTCTAATTTCCCTTATATTATATTTAAGGTTCAACTATTCACATTTTACTTGAAAATTATCCTATATACTAATGAAGAATTCTATTAATCTAATATAAATATAGTCTAATTAATTAAAATATATATACTCTCAATCCAGAAGTTTGAAGTTGGAATCTGCACTAACCTATCGAACTCTTGTAAGAAAAAGCAAGAAAGAAATGGAATGACAAAGACAACCATTAAAATCAACAGTCTCCTAATGCAATTATCATTCCACAGAAACTTCATCGATTCCCAAAGAGGTCAGCCTCCTCCTCCTCCTCCTTCAACCACGAACATACAAAACTCGTCTTCTTCAATCTTCATCACTGCACTCAAATTTCCACCATTAGAGATCAAACAGAACTCTTTCTTTTAGCTCACCTTTCGGCTCCAACTTGCCCTCTCCCTTTCCTCTCTCAAATCTTTAGAGAGAGAGAAAAGAAGAAGGAAAAAAAAAAAGGGAAAGAAGAAGCAAAGCAACTCGACAAGCGAATTATTTCCCGCCCTTTACAGCACCCCCTTTTCTCTATTCTCGAATCCCCTCGTCATCTTCTTCCACTCTTTCGGCCACTGCATTTTTCTATTTACTTTCTCACTCTCAATTTGCTTGGTGGGTTTCAATCTCTGTGCTCAAATTCACCCTTATCGAACTCTCTATTTCCATTAAACAAATGGGGGAAAAGGAAAAAGAAAAAAAAAACTAACAATCAATGAGCTCAGGGGGACGGGTTAGTTTTTTCTTCCATGATTCTTTTCGATTCTGAAAAGTCGGTCGCTCTCCTTTTTTTAAGATTCTTTAGCCATTTGTGAAAAGAGATTCTTGATTCCTTCGTAATGATTCCGATTTAAACGCCCCTTTTTGAAAATCGCCCTAAAAAGCCTCAATGTCTCTTGGCCTTTAGCCTCTGTCTCCGTCTTCCCCTTTCTTTTGACTTCAAAATCAAAACCCCTTTTCGAAATGGACTTATAAATGAGCTCCTAAGCCACACCCTTTAGAAAATTACCTCCTCACAGGCCACAGCCATGGAAACTCTGTATCCATCTTCACACCTCTCGAGCTCCGCCTGGTTCGTGCTTGATAATCCAAGCACAAAGTGGACTAAGGAAGAAAACAAGAGGTTTGAGAGTGCCCTCGCTATATATGATAAGGAAACGCCTGATAGGTGGCTGAAAGTGGCCGCCATGATTCCTGGAAAGACTGTGGGAGATGTGATTAAGCAATATAGGGAGCTTGAAGAAGATGTTTGTGAAATAGAAGCTGGGAGATTCCCAATCCCAGGTTATGATCTTGCCTCTTCTTTTTCGTTTGAGTTCGTTGATGATCGAAATTTCGATGTGTATAGAAGGAAATCTTCTGTTGGTAGGGGCTCTGATCATGAAAGGAAAAAAGGGGTTCCATGGACAGAGGAAGAACACAAGTAAGTTTTCATTTGGGGACTTTTCTGATAACATACTTGACTGTTTGGATTGAGTTTTTTGATGGGTATGTTTAGTTTGGTATAGTGAAGCCTCAAGCAAAAACATTGTAAAACTTGTTGATGGTGTTTTTTAAGTTGTTGTTTTGTTGTCTTGTTTGTGAATCTATTTGTGTTATTGTTTTCTTGTAATATGACAAAGGGTGTTGTTGCAATGAAATTTATCTATAGGCAATTTCTGAGGGGACTTTTGAAATATGGAAAAGGGGATTGGAGAAACATTTCAAGAAACTTTGTGAACTCCAAAACTCCAACTCAAGTGGCAAGCCATGCTCAAAAGTACTTCATGAGGCAGCTTTCAGGAGGGAAAGACAAGAGAAGGCCAAGCATCCATGACATCACAACTGTTAATCTCACTGAGGCCACAGCATCAGAGAATGAGAAGTTGTTGCCTTCTTTGGATCAGGCTTCCAAGCTTCCTTCACTGCAGAAGTCTCCCTGCTATCATAAGCTTTTGTTCGATTGGAACCGATCCAGCAACGTGGGGCTGCTCGGTTTAGGACCTAACTATGGCAATCGTCTTGTGTCGTTCCCATCTGGGATTGCTGCAAATGGAATAAAGAACGAGCAAGATCGAGAACTGAACGATGCATATTATGGAACTTACTCCAAACCTCACAAACCCATATTTCAATTTGAATCCTCAAGACATCAAATTTACGGATGAGGCGGATGGATGTTCGTGTTAATGCTCGGTCAATATAAACTCCAAGTCCAATAAGGTTCCATAGACTCTTAAATGTCAATACTTTTTCTTTTGTGATGTTGTGTTTACGAAGATCAAAAGGTTCATAAATCTGTCCTTGATCATCAAAGACATATGTGTGCCTATGAAATGGACAAAAAAAAAAAAAACTTGCATTTGTCCTTGGATTTTCTGTTTTCCTGTTTGAAACTTGAACAAATTTTCAACCATAGATTAGATCTGATACACACAAAATCGATGAAGAACGACTGCGAAATCCCTCCCGAATACGACATTGTTAGTCTAATGTTCATGTTTTTTTGGTAATGTTTTAATCTTGGGTGATGCTATTTGATGATGCAGACTGCATCAGAAAACTAATGGTTTTTTTTCTTTTGGGGGGGGGGGGGGGGGGGGGGGGGGGGGCGGGGTGATCTAGAGAAAGAGACTGATGATGAGTTTGAAGAATTTAAAGGTAGATATTTTGAAGGTGATTTGATTACTTTTTGGTGGTGGTTTTGGTTTTGTTTAATAAATAGATGGTGATATGATAGTTGTAAACTAGAGGCCATGTCAGGAAGTGATGTGGCCAAACTTGCTGACTCATGAAGCACTTTGACATTCCCCAGAGGAGCAGCCATGTTTGTTTGCTTCTTAAATATTTATAATATATGTATGTATGTATGTTTGTGAATGACACAATATGGGCAAGTTGACTGAGTCTGATCAAATCACTTAGTTGGAGCTGAGTTTGAATCCCACTTGATTAAGCATAATATGCTATGCTGCATAGTGTTTGCATGCATTTTTTTAGCCACCAATAACTTTTTTTTTATAGATTAAATTACACGGTTAGCCCCATGTTTAATAAGTTTCTAAAATTTTAAGTGTTTAATGGCCCTTAAATTTTCAATTTTATGTTTAATAGATCTTTGAACTTTTAAATTAAAAAACTTACGAATGTAGAGTTTATAGTTTTTTTTTAGTTCAACACAACACTTAGAGGTGAGAGGATTCGAACATTTGACCTCTTGGTCGAGGACATATGTTTAACCAGTATGTATGTTTAGGTTGGCGTAGAGTTTATGAATCTATTAAACACACTTTAAAGTTTAATGACCTATTACATACAAAATAGAAAGGTGAATGATTTAGTTTTTAAAAAACCAAACCAATGACTTATTAGATAAAACCTTAAAAGTTTAGAGATGAATTTGTAATTAACTCTTTTTTCTTTAAAAAAAAATCCATCTAATCCAGTTTTGCATTTTTAAAAAAAAAATCTATTTAAAGTCTCATAATTTCCATAAATTTTTAACCTTTCAACATTCGATTTAAGTTATTGAACTTTGCATGAAAAAATCATTTATGTTTATATTAACGTTTAATAAATGGAAATTCAACCTTAACAAGTCTTTTCTTTTCTTTTTTCTTTTTTTTTTTTTTTAATTTATCTTACCTATAAATGCCTGCAATAAACTAATATTTGAGATTACGTCACACAAGTATTAAGTGAAGTGTTACGATTTCAAAATCAATTTAAAATCTTATTCGATGAATGAAAAATTAACAACAAATATTAAAATAGATTTATATATAAAATTTATGGATCAAAACGAATCAATTACTAAAGTTGTGGATGAAAATGTTTTTTTTTTTTTTTGTTCTTGCATCCACCAACCCAAAATGCTAATTGTGGCACAGTAGGTAGCATCAGCGATTCAGCAAGGTTGCTCACTTTACCTATTTATGAAGCATCTTTCTTTGTTGTGAATCTTTTTTTTTCTTTTTCTTTTTTTTTTTTAATTTTTAATTTTTTTTCCAGACATCTTTAAAGGCCAAAGCTGCGTTTTGATTTCCTCCACATTTCTTTGTCTCATTGACATAAAAAGTATATTACTACTAAAAAGGGGAGGTCCCTCGGGATTAAATCACTACCAAACGCAAAAGTTGATATTCTATTTGATAACGATTTATTTCAATTTTTTTTAAAAATGAAGGTGGAAAAAATTAATTGTACATACCTTAAAATAGAGATATATAGGGAGAAGAAAAAATTATCACAATTATTTGAAACTCAGAATATTTCAAGGTGTTATTAGAGAATACTTTGATTTTAAAATGAGTGCTTTTAGAAAAATTACTTTAATTGTAAACATTTTAGTAAAAGTGGTTAATTACAAATCATTTTGATATTTGATTCTATGTTCTTAGAAGTTCTTTTGAAGTACTTCCCACTAAAATTTTTATGCAAAAAACATTAAGTGTTTTTTGCTTTTTTTTAAAAAGCTTGTATGTGTTATTCCTAAACATGATGATTTTGAGTGGGATATGTTTTTTCATCAAGCCAAAAGCACTTCCAAACATAACTTTAATTGCCAACATAAGCATAATTAGTTAGGGCATTTTTTTCTCAACCAAAAGGTTAAAAGTTCGATTCTCCACGCTCATATAAGGTTGACTTTGAAAAAAAGAACATGACTTTAATCTAATATTTTTAAAATCACGGTTGGAAGATTTTTTTTAATATTTAAGATTAAAAAAAACGATTTTGTTTTTGTCCTTCAAATACTATTTTGTTAGAGAATAACTTCTTCAATCCAATTTGTATATTTTAATTTCATTGTTGAAATCTCAGTCCAATCAAAAAAGAAAAAAGAGAGAGAACTTTATTTTTTTACAAAATTAATTTAATAGTCATATTTAGATGTTTCTAGAGTGATTTCTGATGTGTTATATTCAATTTTCTAATAATGTTAATAGAAATATAGAATGATTAAGCTGAGTTATCCAAAAATGTTTTTAAAAATGGAGAAGGAAATAGTGAGAGCCAGCAAGAGAGATAAAGATGAAACACTATATGATAAAGAAATTAGAGCAAATCCACAAAATGTCAAATGAAATAAAGAAACCATATAATATAATTATAATATATGCTGTCTACTGTTTAATTTGATGCTAACCATTGTAAAAAAAAAGCTTTTGGACCCATGTCACACCTTTGAACATTTTGTTTTTTTTTTCAACCACATACAAAGCATTTTTTTTTTCTCCAAAGTTAAATGAGCAGCATGAATATTCTTATTTACTTTTGAGTGGTAAATTACATAATTATCAACTTTTAAATTCCTTTTCCTTCTCATTGTTTTTGCCAACATCACCACCCCTTTGCTTTTTTTCCTTTTTCTTTTTTCTTTTCCTTTGGAGAGGTCTCCTCCTCAAGCAAATTGCATTGGAAAAGCACCTTTAACAAGAATTGTTGTTGAGAGATCTTGGTTCTCATGGGGTTGGGTAAGTGTTTGGAGTCATTTTTTTTAAAGGTAAAATACTGAAGTATTTTTCTTATGGATGTTCGAGCATCTTCTTAGACGTAAAATAATCTAGATACTTATAAGATAAGACACGTTTTTGAAGATATTTGTTCATCCTATATATAGACTGTGAACAGTAATATGGATGTTGGAATTAGGTCCATATATATAATCAATAAATTAATGATATGGGTATTATAGTAGAGTAATTAGTAATTGTATTACATTCCTGTGAAGAAAGCCACTACAAAATAAATACAACTATTCTCATATGATTTTGGACACAATAATGGATCAAGCCGGTATGCTATGAGCAATTGTTAAGAAACTCATAGAATTCTAATATCTTAGATAGGTAGCACCATAGAGTTTGAACCCATCTTCTTCGGTCCTTTTTTTTACTTGCTCTTCTAATGACTACTAAGACAATCCATAATCATTGATATTATATTATTAATCAAATAATCATTTAAACAATGCACTATAATAATTAAAACTATTTTTATTTGTAATTATACGCCGTTGACAAAACTTTTTTTATTTGTATTCAACGCTACGGACAAAAATCAACCACTTCGAAGTAGTTATGATGAGTTTGAATTCATCTATGATAGAATCTACCTTCCATTGATTTTAGTTTTTTTTTAAAAATGGCTGGCTCTTTAAATTTGTTGTTACCCTATAACCATTCTAATCCACTTTTTTCTCCCCAATCATATCATCTCCTCTCTTTAGATTGGTTCCCTAAAAAAGATGAAGATAAGCTAATGAAGGGATATGTCCTATGCATGAGGCTGAAAGATGCCATGGTTGTAGCACTAAATAAAAAGAAACAAAATACCAATTCTACTTTATTATCATTTATCATCCACTTTCTAATCTCTTCCAATATTATTTAGTTTTAAATAATAACACTTAAGAGAACATGGATAAATCTACAAAAAGGAAATGGATAGAAGAGGTAACAGATTAAGCTGAGAGAAATAGTAAAAGGTTGGAAATTAGTAGAGAAAATTAATTAGAAAAACTAGTTTTTTTTCCTTTTAATGAATATGTTTTTTTTTCTTATTTTTAAAAGTTATTTGATGGATGGTTTTCTTTGTTTAGTTCATCTTATTTTCAAAAACACTTTCGTAGGATATAACATTAGAGGTAGATGTGAGAATTTGAATTTTGACCCGTTACTAATATTTTAATCATTCAAATTTTGCTTATGTTGACTTTTTAAAAAATATTTTTGAAATCTTAACTAAAATTTAAGAAAAACATAATGAGATTTGTTTTCTTTCAATTTTCAAGCTCATTCTAGCCATTTGAACAATGTTTATTTTCTTTTCTTCTTCTTTTTTAATAGAACGTACTCGTTGACTCACCATATTTTATTTTACTCTTTTTTAACATTTCTAAGATTCAAACCATATTTTGAATGCTACAAAGAAATTGGATATTCAAACATCAGTTTATTGACTTTCATCTGGTTCTTCCTAAATCTAATCAAAAGAACAAGAAATAGAAAAAAAAATTAAGCTTATTGGTTAAGATTCTTTTTAGAAAAATAGACAGGAAAGAAAAAGTGCCAAACAAAACTTTTGAAATAAATGAAATAATTATCATTTAAGTTCTAAAATATATAAATTGGTTAAGATAGAGAGAGAAAAAAAACTATTGACAAATTTAACAAATTCATTATTGTCAATCCATGTATAACTTAGTGGATTAGACATCAATTACTAATTCAAAGATCGATGGTTTGATTTCCACCCGTTGAAATTAAGCAAACCCACGATATGTTACCACACAAATGTCAAATCTAAAAAAGAAAATATATTTGAAATTGAATTTTGTAATATATAATGGGATTTGTATTAAAGCAAATACACCAGCATATGAAAATGACTTTATGCACTTTTATTTAACTTTATTACATCACAAATTTTCTTTTGGTTCATTTGCCTTTTTTTTCCTTCTCCTTTTATCTTTTGATGGACAAAAGGTTCCTCCTTTCTGTAAAGGGAGAATTCTTCTAATGGCATTTTGAAATCTAAGACAAAATTTTAAAATAGGTTTTGATATTCAACATTTCAAAATTTACTCAATTTAGTTAAATTTAATTTATATTTTGAAAGTTTGAACATCAAAATGAAATAAATTCTGAAGTTTAAAGATCAAAATAGACATTTAAAAGTTGGGAGTTCAAAATAAAATACTAAAAATTCAAAGATGAAATGAAATTTAAACTTTTTTCTCTAAAAATATCAAAAAAAGAATAAAATAGAAGTATATAAATATGACCTACAATGTTTTATAAAAACTAGTTTTTTCTTAGTTAAAATACCATTTTGGTCCCTATATTTTGGGTTTCATTCAATTTTAGTTTATGTTGTTTCAAATGTCCAATTTTAGTTCATGTACTTTCAATAAAGCTTAAAATTGGTCCTTATTGTTAGTTTATTGTTAATTTTTCTAAAAAAAATTAGTCTCTATTAACATTCCTTCTATAAATTTTGAATATATGTTCACATTGTGTCTTTTCTTGGATGAAAATTAACCAATTTTGATAAAAATTAACTTCAAACTAACGGTATAAACTAATTTTAAGATTTGTTGATAGTACATGGACTAAAATTGAACATTTGAAAGTACATTGACTAAAATGAAATGAAATTCAAAGTACGGAGACTAAAATGATATTTTAACTTTTTTTTTTCTTTTACATAATAAAAAGTTAGGTTTTTAATTGTTTGAGCAACGTCTCTTTCGCATTGCATCTACTTATACAAAAGAATTCTATCAATTCAACTCACAAATATTCTTATAATTATTTCTCTTCAAAAAAAAAAAAATCTTATAATTATTTGAGCCTATCGCAACAAGAAGAAAATAATGAAATAGAAAAATATGAACATGATATTGAATCTCATGGGCTTGGTTTATAGTGGTCAATTTAGACCAGCCTATAAATGGGCCTTGCAAATCCAATGGCAACAACAACTTGCGAGCCAATTTGAAACTTAACCGACCCGTTTAGTTTAGAAAAAAAAATGACAGGATTAATCTCAAAGTTTTTTTCCGTTCAACAATATCTTGGCGAGAGATTCGAATTTCTAACTTCTTAATCTTGAATTGGTATTATGATGTTCAACATTAGAAGAAGAAGATGCAAATAGAAATGGTTTTTGGGTGAAAGTTAAGAGAGATGATGAAAATGTTTATTTGGAAACAGGAAATTTTGTATGGTACGGTCCGAGTGTGTGATTAGGAAGATCGTAGCCGTCAAAAGTAGTGAAATTTAGTTTCAAAGCTAAACAAATTTAATTTTGAAATTTAAGTACAGTTGTTTAAGTTCACAGGTAAATTAGTAAACTTCAATATATTATAATTTAATAATTTCTTATTCTAGGGTAATTAGGTTTATGCTAAGTTATTGGATTTTTTTTTTATCATCGTTAATAGGTAGTCTTGTTTACTTAAAACATTTATACATATAGCTTTTAAAAATAAGTACAAATATAATATTTTTTAAAACTTATTAATTACTAGTTCATTAGATGATAATAATAAACTCAAACTTAATATTTTTATAACCATCAATGATTTACATTATTGTAATTAACTCAAATGATGATTAAATTTGATCACGAATCATAAGTCAATTTGCATAGTTGTTGATTGATCTAGATGGTGGAACTAAATCAAATAATCACGGTTAATTTGCATTTTTTTTTAAATTTTTTATTTAAAATAAGCAATTTCCAACCATTCATTTGATCATTAGTTTCTTTTCATTATATGTTTTTAAACCTCAAACTTGCTTCCTCATAATTTTTACCAGACAATTCACTCTAAAAATATTTTCAAAATCCCAATCTAAATCTAAAAACTAAAAAAAAAAAAAGATAATATTTAAAAGCATAGTCTTGCTTCTAAATAAAAAATATTTTTAAGAAGTAAAAACAATAAAATTAAACTTCAAAAGAACAAAATTCACATGGGAGGGGACCTAAGATATTAATAGGTCCTAGTTTATGATGATGATGGGGGGGTTCTTTCAAACCAAAAGCCACCAATCCATTCACTTGAACAAGCTGAAGTCTGTTTGATTCCTCATTGATGAATCATTTCATCATCTCTCAATCCTCCTTCTCCTGAATACTTTTCAACTAAAAAAAATTAAAGCCTTCATGACTACTACGATGTTGACCTGAAATAATTGCATGAGATAAGAGCATATGAAACTTTATAAACTAATAGGCTTGATTGCCAACCAGAGTATAATTCAAATTAAAGCATATATCTTCAATCAAGAGGTCAGATGTCAATACTTCAAATCTTGCTATCTTCACACACGTTGTTGAACTTAAAAAAAAAGAAATAAATAATAAGCTCAAATAAAGATGTGCTTGAAAGTGCAACCAAACGAGGCAAATTGTATGTAACGTGTAGAGAATATGAAATTTGTAGCTGAATCTATAGATAGTGGCTTTGAATTTTCTAACCCCCAAACCAAATGTTGAATGTAAAACCTCTTTCATTTGTTGACAACCGATACAAACCATCCTCCAACCCCACCAATAACTAAAAATAAAAGGAAGAAAAACCAGAATTCCGAGTGGGATTCAACTCAGAAGGAGCAAATAATACACTAGAACCAAAAGGCTTCTTCAAAATGGGAAAAAGGAAAGTCTTTGCATAAACAGTCAAACTGCCTTCCATCATCATCATGGTTCCAGAACAAAAAACACAGCCTTATTACAACACTAAAACCGTCTTTGTCTGTCTGTCTGTCTATACGACCACAACAAAATGAACATTGGAAATACATTCCTAACCGCAATGTGACGACGTTGAATTCTATTAACAAGACGTGGCAAAATGGGGAGGTGCAAGAAGAAAGGAGAGATTGTTGTTGTTGATGTTGTTGTAGTATGTACAGCCATGCTCTACGCAGTGATCAAGGATGTCGAATCCAACGGCACGACACTGTCGGGAAAATCGGTTCTTGGTCCTGCTAGGGAGTAGTATGCCAGTATATGTGCAGGGTGCTCAACCACCACCCTCTCCCCGACTGGATCGGTCACCACGACTTGTCTCGACGGAATCAATTCGATGTTCCAGAACGGGCGCGCCATTGCTAGAAGATCACGGCCTGTAGAGGATCCTCTGTAGCCTTGAACCCAGAGGTACCTGAGGGAAGTCAGTTGCATCACGGAGGCTGCCAATGCATGCTCACTAAAGCAACAGCCTCTCATCTCAAGCTTCTGCAGGCTGGGGCAGCCGCGAGAGAATTCCAACAGCCCAGCATCAGACTCCCCCACATAACCAAGAAGCATCCATCTTACATTTGGGCTGTACCTCCCTATATAACCAAGACCAACGTCCGTCAACCCACCAGGCCGAAGATACAAAGCAAATCTTCTCAGCTTTGCAGAACATCCTCTCAACAGAGCTTGAACTCCATTGTCAAGTGGCAAATCTGTTATCCTTGCTTCTCGGTCGAGCAAGACGAGGCGAAAGTCGCAGAGATTTTTCGAGTAAGTGCCAATGCACTCGAGAGAGGAATTTGTGATATCGGATACATAGACAGCCAAGTATTCAAGTTCCAGACAGCCCTGAGCCAAAGCAATCAATCCTCTTTGTGAAACAAGCCCTTCCTCGTCCTCCAAACCCTGCTCATCCGCACCTCGCTCAATTCTGAGCCTTTTCAGTTTCTTGCAATGCCGTGCAAGTACTTCTAATCCTCTATCTCCAATGACGTTTCTAGTCTGCTCAGGGAAACAAAATACAGTATTAGACAATACTAAAGATTCGAGCACACTTTCTAAAGTTGCCCACAAAGACTTGGCTCAGAGATTTTCGCCTTGTCCTAACCTTATTAATAATACCAAAGCTTCAGCTGGCTGAATTGAGATGAATTTTTGTAATATATAATTATACCCAAAAAAGAGAGAAAAAGTCCCCCCAACAAGTAGGCAATAATCAGAATAAAAAACCCAGAGTTGAATGAAGTGGGAATTCCCAGACAAAGCTGATATCATGGGAAAAGACTTAGTGGTCGCAATTTATTAACATCAATAGCTAAGCAAATGAAAGTATGGGAAAAAGGATAATAGCAGGGCTGTTTGAAAACGCCATCATATATAAATAAGTTCCTCTGAAGCCCACGAGGCAATCAGATATTCAGAATTAAACCCAGAGTTGAATGAAGCGTTATATTAAAAGCGATGGCAAAGCAAGGACAGACGGACAATTTGAAAACATCTAATAACATACCTAAACTCCATCCAAACTAAAAATCTATGAAAAAAGATGAAAGAAAACATAGAAAATGAATGAACTTGATTAGCATACCTCAAGCACTTCTAAGTTGGGGCATCTCTGAATCAAAGTACAATGGTCCTCCGTATGAAGCAGAGCATACAAGAGGTCCAACTTCTTGAGTAGGTTTGCAAAAGGGAAGACTACTGGCATTTCATTCCTTCCCATGTATGTAAGACCCAAATTGCGCAGATTCTGGGGCAAGGCTACAGCGGCATACCTCTCTGGTTGATCATTGAAGGAAGCTCCACAAAATTCCTCCAAAGAACCAGCAGCGCGAAAGAAGGCCACCAGATCCAGGATTTCACAATCACTAATTTTCACAGAAAGTAAGGAACGGCAGTTTCTGGCTATAAGTTCAAGATCTTGAAATCTGACTTGGGCAAGCTCTGTCATGTAAAAATTTAACGTCTCAAGGACAGTGTTGTTCGTAGCAAGTTCGTGTAGCCATTCCCCATCTCTCTCGACAATTAAGCTCTCCTCCAAAAACAACGTTTTTAAAGTCCTGAAAGAACACAAGAAAAAGAAAATAAGAGTGATGAGAATCTCCGAGGAAATCTGGACTTCAGTATATAATCAGAAAATGAACCAACATTACAGAAGATGAATTATCCTGAGTGGTGCATTCAGAAGTCACTTAATTAATTTCTACAAGAGAAACATGCTATTATTAGTTCACAGAAGTAATAAAATGCAATCTGACATAGTGGCTGAAATTGCACGATCGATCCAAATTAAAGTTTATTTAAGATTACTTAGAACAGTCGCCTTCTTTACCCACCAGTTCCCAAAAATGTTAAACCTTCTTTATGAATGTTGTAAGTTAGCAGACACTTTCGCTCTGTTTCAGCTTCTTATCTCTTTCGTTTAAAAGTTAAGAACAGCAAAGCATAAGATTTCAAAAAAAAAAAAAAAAAAAAAATCCTATCATCGACCCAGAAAAAGTAAAAAACAAAAAACAAAATGAAAACCCCACAACGACAAGAACGAAAAAACAAACGAAATAATAATAAAGTAAAACCTTAATAGAAAAGATCGGGTGGTTTCAGCTTTTATTAGTCATCGCTCACCGTGAACAAACATTAATTCGTTCTCTGCATATCAAATTTTTTCAATGACCAGAAATTTCAGGTTTAACAAAACAGCAACAAGAAACCTCAAAAGACCAATCCCAGAAGGTAGAAAAATATCTCAAAATTCTGCTTAGTACAGTGAAATTGATACCGAGCCTGAACTAAAAAGAAATAAAATCTCGATTTAAAACCTTCAAGATAGTTTCGAAATCAGATACCTGCAGGACCGTCCAATATGAAACAGCCCATCGGTGGAGAATCCAGAGCATTTATCGAGTTTAAGCGACAGAAGAACACGACCCCGTGCACGAGCAAGAAGCTCCAGATCCGAATCGATGACAATCATACGCCGGAAGTGGAGAGACTTCAAGCAATTGAAAGAATCAGCAATCTCTCTCACCCAAGGGGTCACGAACCCTCCCCAATCCTCCGGTATCAAATTAAACATCGCGGCCCTGGGTTTGCCCTTCAATTTCAGGGATTCAAGATGAATAAAGCGCCGCCGTAGCCGTTCCGGCGTGGTGGTGTAGCAAAGAGCGATGGTAACGTGCTTGCGAGTGAGAGCATCCAGCTCGTACCATCTCCGGCAAACCTGAGAGACAGCGTCACGATCTTTCGGGTCGTGAATATAGGGCATTACACAGCCAAGAACCACATCCGACATCCCCATATTCATTCTACTAGCGTTTCTGTCCTCCATAACTGGGATTAAACTCGAACAACAGTCACCCAGTCCTAAAATACTCTTCACTTCCAAAGCTCAACTCCAAACTCCAAGTCGAATCACAATACCAAAAACTCAAAGTTATCGCTTAAAGATCCGTCTCTAACTTAAATTCTTACAAAAGTCAGCTGGATAAATAACTCTTCAAACACACAATAAAATCCCCCTCCCAAAGTAGAAAAGAAGAATGAGCTACGTGTAAAATAAAAATAAAAACTCCTCAAATCGACAGTTACAAAAAAAAAAAATCAGTTGACAATCCGTTAGGAACTAAAAACAATCCAGAAAACTCCCCGGGAGAATCAAGCTCGAGATGCAAGAAACACGATCCGCGAGGGAGAATTGGAGAAATCAGAGAACTCCAGGAGGCAATCGGATCGAGGACGAATCACCCGACCAAGCAATCGGGAAGCGACGGATCATGGAGGCGGCGGGGGGCGGCGTAGGGTCTGAAGTGGGAGAGAGAAGACGGCGGCGGAGAAGGTGAAAAGAGTACCGGAAGGGGAAAGGGACGGCGGAGATCGGCGGGGGGAAGCATCGACGACGGCGAGAATCGGAGAATTTTGTGAAGTGGGGATAGGATCAGACCTAGAAGCTAAAACTTGAAGACTTAACTAATATACGCCTCAGAAAAAAAAGAAAAAGAGAGAGGAAAAAAAAAAAAAAAGGAACGAAGAAGAAGAAAGAAAAAAGGAAAGAAAAAGAAAGAAAAAAGAGGGGAAAAAAAAACAGAAGGGGCAGGGGTTTTTGGGAATGGAAAAATAAAAAGAGTGGTGGGAATAGATAAAAGAAGAAACGACAAGCATATAACGGACCAATAGGATTTCAGCGTTGGAAAAGCTGAGATGTGTTAGATGCTGATTAGTGGCTCTTAGGATATGACGTGGCCCTATTCTATTGTTCGCTTACTGTGTCGTCTCTGTAGATAATTATTGCCTCTTGCTACTTCTACTTCTGCCGTTAAGTTAAAAAGACCAATATAGAAACTTTCTCCGTTTTCTTTCTTTTTTTGTTGTTCGAGAATTGCAATGGATAGGAAAAACTATTATTATATTTGAAATTTGGTTTTTGAGTTTTGTAAATATACCAATAAAATTTTAAATTTGATTTCTATTTTTTTCATTATTCTAATTTTACATTCATTAATGTATCAATATATATATCAGTAGTATATCTGATATACTTTATATTTGGCATATCATTAGTATATCTTATATACTTTATGTTTTTTGTTTCACAATATTTTTTTTTTTATTATGCTATATATCAGTTCATGTCATGCTTATTAGGTACATTAATGTTAGGTATATCAGTGAAAAAATATACATAAAATAAACTATATCACTGATATACTTCATTTTAGATATATTGATATACTGAATATGAATTACTGATATACTCTTGATATACTTCATATTAGGTACATCTGATATAATGAATATGAATTATCGATATACTGTTGATATTCTTCATATTAGGAATGTTATTTCATTGTTATACCTGATTAAACTTTATCAGTAGTATATAATTGATATACTTCATATTAAGTATATCGTTAGTATATCAACAATATATCACTAATAGACTCTTGATGTACTTCATATTGCAAAAATGCGAGAATACACAGAGGGCTATTTTCGACTTTTCATAGGTTCTGTTTGAGCTGGGTCGATTTTTTTGCTATATTTGTAAATGGAATAAACCAATGACACACTGCAATTGGGTTATATATTTTTGTCATCCTTGCAACTAGCTCTTTTTTTTTTTTTATTATTATTACATATATTTCTTTAAAATATAAATTATTTTATTCTTCTTCTTTCTTTTTCCTTTTTCCCACCAAAATATATGCACTTATTTTCTGCAATTATGAATTGGTTAAATTATAAGTTTACTTCCTCAACTTTGAGGTTTGTGTCTGTATAGTTCCTATACTTTTAAAAATATTTAATTGATTGAACTTAGATATAAATTTGAATTTTATCTAATGGAACCTTAAAATTTCAATTTTGTGTCTAGTAGATCCGTGAATTTTAAAAAATTTGAAAGTTCAGGGACTAAATTTGTAATTTCAAAAGTTTAGGGACCAAATAGATAGAAATTTCAAAGTTTAGGGACTAAATTTGTAATTTAACCTTATGAATTTATGATTTAGTTTATTCAGAACTCTTGGATTTATTAATTGAGTGAATATATGTTTTAGTTTTTAAGGTTTAATGTTTGAATGATTTTTTAATTTTGCATTTTAAAATGTTTTTACATAGTTTCTTATGTTTTAATATTTTTCAATTATATGTTTTAGTTAATCAATGTTGAAATTAGTTGAGGGTAAATTTATTACGCATAATTTAGTTAGTTGACTGAAATTTAGGAGGGGAGTTAAGAGAAAGGAAATGTTCTAATTTCTTTTTTGAATTTCTAAAAATTTGGAAGAAATCTTGGCTTTTTACCTCTTTTAGATTTAGACCGTGGTCTAATTTTTTATTTGAAACTTTACCAATTCAATGAATATCATGTCTTTATCAACTAAATTTAGGTATAATTACTTTTAAAAATAATATATAATTGAAAAATATTTAAATATAAGAGATTTAATTGAAACTTTTTTTTTAAAGTAGAAACTAAATTAAAATAATATTCAAACATTAAAACATATATTTAGCCTCTAATTTTTGAGCAATTAACACTTTCTAATTTAGGGAAGATGGAAGATGGAAGGAAGATGTGCTTAGAGACAATGTATCCTCTCTAGATGTGGACGATATCCTAAAGATGGTGCGGGGTTGTAAAGCAAAGAATGAAATAATTTGGAGCTTAGATCTAAAAGGTCTTTTTTCGGTTAAGAGTGCGTATCATCTAGCAATCAAGTTATCAAAATAGAGACTCCCCATCCATTTCAGACCATAACAATCAAAAGAAATCGAAATATTGGAAAGTAGTGTGGAAGTTTAAAACATCCCCAAAAGCTAAAATATGCTCGTGGAAGATAATTAAAGATGCAATTACAACTCAGGTTAATATCAGAAATCGTGGGATTGACACTAATGTGTTATGCTTATTTTGCAATTAGCACTCGGTTGCTGGGTTTAGTTCTAATGTAGGGTATGGAATTTGTATTCCCTGGATTCTTCTGCTTCGGAAGATGAAGGTTTTTTTTGGGTGGGCAATGCCCGTGTGTTGATATCCTCCCTTATTAATAAGGAGAGGTGTTGGTTGTAGGTTGTGGGCTGCTTTTAATGAATTCTCCTTTTCCAAAAAAAAAAAAAAAAACACTTTCTAATTTTACTTCATCTAGAATTCATGAATGTATTGATTACTAAATTATGTTATGAATATTTAACTTGCATGTACCAATCTGAGAATAACTCAATGGATAAAGGTATCAATTACTATTCCAAAGGTCGATGGTTTGATCCTCTACCCCACAATTGTTGAACTAAATATGTATATATATGTATATATGTATATATATAACTAGCTTATAATATTTTCATCAATATCTCTTAGAATTATAAAGATCCAACCATGCTTGTCTAGAGCCCACGAACCTCAAAAGAGGAGAAAGAGCCCTCGACAACCTTGAAGGTCGAGCTGAGGTGCATGACCGACTATCCAAAGGGGAGTACGACCTACCAAGCTGGTGACAATCAAGCTGAGGTATGTAATCTCCTCTTCCACAATTTTGGTCGATAGTTCGTTCGACAATGACATACATGTCGGGGAGGAATCGTGTAAATTATTAAGAGACACATCTCTTATTTAAGGTACACAATACTACCTAAGCTCAACTCGACACTACTTTGAACTAAGTACTAACTTAAGCATCATAGGTAAAATCAACACCGACGCTATCTATCCAACGTCGGTTGTTACTACACCAGCCATTTGATGCCGGCCTCGTCACACTTCAATATTTATTTCCGTTTTTCTCCCTCTCATTTTGTTATTTTCATCTCAATGTTACTTAGTTTTTTTTAAAGCTTTAAGAATGATATAACAGTTATCTCTCTCTCTCTCTCTCTCTCTCTCTCTAATATTTGAAAAAAATGGTTATAACCGAATCAAACCAACCTGAACCGATAAAGATTGGTTCGGTTCGAAACTGAAACTGAGGCAACCTTCATTTTTTTCAGTTCAACTGAAATAAGAACCATTATGTTTGGTTTGATTTACGGTTTTGTCCAAAATCGAACTGAACTAAATCGTGAACACTCTCTCGTCAAACCCCATAGGGAAGACTCTAGGTTTCCATAGGTGAAAAAGCTCTAGGCCGTAGATATTCTTTAGAATGACCTTGATCTGTGGTACACGCAAGCACACACGATCGAAGTAATATAAAATGGTATGTGAGTACCAAGTATCGAATCCCATAGGGAACAGTGTAACAAAAATATTGTAAAGCAAAGTGTAAGGAAATTGCAACTAGAAAACTAAAATTGCAAAAATAATGTTGGGATGGTTTGATTGGAGTAAAGAAAAATTGCAGAATTGAATTGCAGAATCTAATTGCAGAATCGAAAAATGGCAATATTGGGATAAAGAAAAATTGCAGAATTGAATTGTATAATCTAGAAATGGCAATGTTGATAGCAAACTAGATAAGCTTAGAAATTGAAATTTGCAAAAGAAATTTTGATAAAAATGGGGCTCAAGAGTGTCATTGCCCTAAGTTGTAATTGCAAGCCAAAATTACAATTCCAACCTACTCCACACTCAATTGTAAACCAAAATTGCATATCATATTCACCTTGAATTTAGGGTTTTATGAGGCTAAGTGAGTGACCTATATGTCTATAGTCCCTCTATCTTAGATTATTTGGTTTAACAATTTTATGGGTTTTGAAGTCCTTAATCCCTATGTCTAGGGTAAGGAATAACTTATGTCTAAGCTCTTTTTCTCCATCACTTGTGTGAAATCCGCTTATCACTAACCCTATTGGTATTAGATCTAAGCTTGAGTTGCTACCCTAGTTGATCAATCTAGGATCTCAACGGAAATTTATTCAACACAAGCAAACAATTGAGATGTAGGCTTGGTTTTTAATGAAATTTAGGATACAATTACTTCTTAGGGAATTCACATTCTTGAACCCCCTAAGAAGTTTAGCTCAAATTGAAAATAAAAATTCTACAACTAATTTTTAAAGAAAAAATCATATTAGAAAGTTGAGTAAATTGCCAATTAACACAAAATTCTATTCTAATTAGTATTACTTAAATAAACAACTATGGTAATAAACATTGACACAAGTCTGGCATTCAACCTCAAGATGTCTAAAATTCTCAAATTAAATTATTTTTTTTTAAAAAAAAGACAAAAATCAGAGGCATTAATGGGCAATTCCATCTTCTTTCTTTTTCTTCTGAATTTAATGAATTATAAACTTTTCAACAAAAACAGAAAATTGAATAAAAATAGAAAAACAGAATGCTGAAATTTTTTGGCAAAAACAGAATTTCCAGAACTTACAGAAAAACAGAGTGTAAAACAAAAAAATTGAAACCCACGAGCCAAATTCTCTAAGAACGAGCTTAACCCCAACTTCTTCACTTGAATTGATTGGATAAATCAAAAGAAGAACAAGAGTAGCTCTCTGTAATACAAGAAGAACTTGAAGAAATATTAAAACAAAGAAAAAAATGCATAAAAGAAAAAAAAACAGAGCATTGATGTTCATAAACAAAACCCACGAAATTGACTCCTAAAAATGCCTCCAAAACGAATTGTGTTGCTCCTCCTCTTCTTCCCCTTTTATAGGCCTTCATTAGGGTTGAAGAATGCTCAAATTTCGTGCTCAAATTCCCTTAAATCATGCTGTAATTGAAGATTTTCAGAATGGGTTAAATGCAGATTTTTTTTCCTTTTTTTGAACTTTTCTACTGCTCCAGATTGCAGAATCCGATTTTGCAATTTGATTTTTCAATTTATACATTCCCTGCTCTAGAAACAATTTCAGAATCACGAATTTGCAATTTGATTTTGTAATTTCTACATTCCCTACAAACAAACTTAACTTTTTTAGAATCTTATCTAGTTACCTTTCATTCTTATTCCTTTCTTATTTTCAAGCAACTTTCAACTATTTTCAAATAATCTTAAGACAAAACAAGAATATTTTAAGTAAATAGGAGTTAATAAGCCTTAATTCTAAGGCTTATCAGACCCATCATGCCATCTTGAACAGATTTTTAGATTTTTTAGATTTAATTGCTCATGGATGTTCTTAGATTGTCCTTAGAATAACTTATTATGCCTCACAGTCAGGCAAAGTTGTGGGGTTCTTTAGGCTTAAGTGCTCTAAGGTAGGCCTTTGATTATCCTTAGGATCGCTCATCAAACTCCGTAGGAATGGCTCTAGGTTTCCGCAGGTTTAAGAATCTCCCCCAAAAAGATGAATTTCAATTTCCTAATAATCTCTAACTATCTAGTGGTATTCCTTTCTAGCTTCTTGGCCTGGTGATCATAATGCAACAGTTAACTTAGATGTCTCTGGTACGGACTGACAAAAAAGAAAACGAACAAACCGAGGAGACCATAGGCTCGGGGTATGTGAGATGCATGCCCCTTGAGGTGAAAAGCTAGACTTGTCAAGGCTGAGGTAAGGAATTGGGGCTTTCTCTTCTCTAGGACCTAATGGAGTCTTAGGTTGCTTCTTGGTTATTCCTTTACTTACTTTCCTTTCTTTTTTTTTTTAGCTTGGAATGTGTTTGCATGGAAATCCTTTTGTGGTTTTCTATTTCTTTCTTTATTTTTGGACCGGTGAAGGAAAATGAGTTCAACGAAGGTGTTGAGGGCTGGGGGCATGCTAGACGCATGCCCCTTTGATGATGAGAATGGGTTTCAGGCTGAGGCCGAGGTAAGAAGTTGGGCCTTGGCCCAATTCCTTGTCGTATTTGGGATTTCATCGGGTCTTTTGTTGCTTCTATGCCCAAACTCTTTTTTATTTCTCGTGTAGCTCTTTATTCTTGTAATGAAAAGTCTTTATCTAAGGATTAGATTTTACCTCACATGGGTAAGGCATGACCATGGTATCGACCTTGACCATTCCTAGCCTTGATCTCTACAAGCTTTGGAATGAAAAGCTTCTATCTAAGCATAAAATTTTTCCTCATATGCATAAGGCATGACCATGGCCTCGGCCTCGACCATCCCAAGCTTTGGAATGAAGAGCTTTCATCCAAGCATAAAATTTGCCCTCATATAGGTGAGGAATGGCCAGGCCTCGACCTCAGCTTTGACAAGAGTGCCTTCACCCATTCCTTATTTCAGCAGTTTGTGGCCTCTTGGCTAGTCGACCCTATGTTCGGTTATGCTCCTGATAACCTATACTCTGCTTTGCCTCATCGGTATAGCTCTTGGTGTATTTAGATTGTAACCCATTTTGAGGTATTGGCCTTAAATTTCCATCTCGAGGTCTTCAACCTAGTATTTTTCAGGTTTTGTTTTTATTTTTTATTTTTTATTATTTGAGTCTCTGAACATTATTTCATGAAGAATGAGAGAATGTGAAGTTGGTATTGCACCTGGGATGGAGGTATGCTTGAGGCTTACCTAGGCCAAGGTGGTCACGTGGGCTCTTAGCTTATGGCATAGGTTGTCCAATGTAGGAGCGTGCTTAGAGAACACTTAGTTTGCATTTTGGTCACTGATAAAGAGCTTGTTGAAGGCTCTATCAAATATATTTATAAACCTAAACCTCTAAAATTTGTAATAATAGTGGTCAGGGTCAATCACAGGGATTAGATTTCTTAATTCATTTAAGTATTGTAATTACTCTTATTTAACTTTATTTAGAGAAAGAAATCAAATGCAAACAAACTAAAACTAAAGAGTTAATCTAGAAAAAAAAAGATAAATGGAGACACAATAGGAGAGAGATATCCTAGGGAATTAATTTCACCAATTAGACTTACAACGAAAACTACCAAGATTTGTCATGAAATATTCCATAAGCCAAGAAATGAGGGTGTTAACTGACTCTTTCAAGCACAATTAACTCTCATGCAATATTATAAACCTAATATCTCTATCTAGATTTTAATAACATGAAAGGCTTTAAGCAGCTTCTTTTAAGGGCTTCTAAGAGAATTCTCCACTTTCATGCAAGAATTTACAACTAGTCATGCAATTAAGTTCTAGCCTAAACCATATTTTTTCAAGAACAAATTCAGACCAATAAAGCAAATAATCTTTGATCAAGAAATTATGAGCATTAAATACATAAAAGCATGAATGAAACAAAAAAGCATTCGATCAAGGTATTTAATCAATTAAAAAACTCAAGTCTAATGGCTACATCAAAACTCCAAGTATTAGGAACAAAGATACTAATAATATTCATACAATTAAACCTCTAAGTTCCTAATTTATAGCCACAAAACAGAAACTAAAACTAAAGGAAAAGGAAGAAATTAGCAAACAATGGTCGATCCCATGTTTCCGTCGTGATCTCCATGTCCCTCGAGCTTTGGATCTTCAAAAATGCTCCACAAACGCTCATAATTGCTTCATAAACCTTCAATTTTAGCTTGGAATCTAGATTAGGGCTCCAACTCTCAGATTGGCCTCCCAAAATAGCGTAAAAAATGATGTTTTTATAGAAAATCTCAAGGCAGCGTCGAGACGCTGCAAGAAAAATGATTTATGCGTTTTTTTTGCATTTTCGTAGCGTCGCGACGCTATAGACAGTGTCTCGACCCTACCTTGCAGACAACACTGGCCATTTTTGCTATAACTCTTCATTCGGGTGTCCAAATGACCTCCGGTTCGATGTGTTTGAACCGTGATTCAATGTAGAATCTCTCGGAATGTGCCTTATGCTCAAATAACATTTTTAATCTTCTTGAATTTTCAATTAAGCTTCAAAAGGCTCTAATATCCACCAAAATATTCTCAAATACTTGGTTTTGCTCCTCAAGCTCAGTTTCTACAAAATTAAGAGAAATAGGCATAAAAGCTCACAAAATAATCACAAAACTAGCATAAATAATAGGAAATAAGATAGCATAAATACATGTTATCAGTCACCTCGGCCTTAGCCACCTCAGTTAGCCTCTAGCCTTAGGTCATCCTCGACCTCTTTTGCTCAACTGTTGGACTTTTAGCCTTTAATTCTTCTTTTCTAAGGTGGGGGTGGGCTTGAGGCACGTCTAGATAACATTTGAGTCACCTTGGCCTTGACCACATTTGGCTAGGTCTAGGTGCCCAATTGGGCCCTTGGCTCTTCCTTTAACTTTCTCAGGGTCTAGTTAGCCCCTGAATCTCATTTGATGGACTTTGAATGTTGATTTGTCTAAAGCCTAGTCAACCTTGAACTTATTTCTCTTCAAATTTTATATGACTTATGTTAACTTACTGGAAAATGATTAACATTTTCCTTGGCTTTGCCTTGTTGAATAGGTTAGAAACTTCCTCAAACTTTGAAATAAGTTTGATGAATCAGATCAATCTCCAAGGAAGAAGAGTTCAATGTATTTCTTATCCAGCCACAAGAGTTTTGACTCAACTTTGGGCTCGTGGGTTCTGTTGTATTTAGGCCACTTTGGCTTCTACTTTCTCGAACCTAGCTTTCTTTCCTTGTACAATAATCCTAATGTGGATTCTGATGATTCCAATATCGAAGGAGCGGGAGGTAGAGGTTCAAGTGAGACACTTTTGCATTTAATCAAAAGGAAATTGTGCCTCAGCTTCGACCCCCCTAGGCTCGGCCTCGACCTTAGCTAGCTTGGGCTCAATTGAGGTGCTCATTTTGTGCATTTAGCCCCAATTCATCCTTGTAAGCTTCCGTTGAACTCTTAGGTTGAAAATAAACTTGAGTCAACTTTGCAAATTTGGGATTTAACTAGGAGTGGGTTGGCCCAATCCCTATTTTTCCATCCAAACTTTCTTTGATTTATGTTTATTTTCCTTCTATGATGCAACTAAGTTCCTTTTTGTTTAGGAACCTTAGGTGAATTTGCTTTTTTTCGAGAGGGATGCATATCTCATATTGTTGCCTTCTGTTTGAGAGTAAGACATATCCTCTATTGTTGTATTTTGTTTCAGAGTGAGACATATTCACTATGTAGCCTTTTACTTAAGGAAGATTTGACTTGTAGAAAGATCTTGCTTGAGTACATACACTATTTTCTTACAAATTTGCATTGATCTTGAAGATGAACTAGAATGTTCTCATAACAAGTCAAGAGAAAAACTTTATATGTCAGGTCGGCCTTTGTAAGTTGCATGATTTGCATAATTTTCTTTTTATAAGGTATGACCATAGTCTCGGCCTTGGTCATTCCTAGCTTTTGAAAGTTCCTTGTCTGAGTGACGAACGATCTTCATGAAGCATTAAATTTGTCTTCACATGAGTAAGGTATGACCTATGGTCGGTCTCAGCCATGGCTTGCTTCGGCCTTCAAAAGTTTTTCCTTCAGTTACCTCTGTGATCCAAAATCCAAATTCTTGTGTTTTCTTTTTGTTTGATAGAAAGACATACTCCTTTTTTCTTTTTTTTTTGTTTGATAGGGATACATATCCCATTTTCTTTACTTTTTCGTTTAATAAGAAGGAAAATCCCATTTTCTTATTCTTTGTTTGATAGGGAGGCATATGCCCTATGTAGCCCTTCAAAGAGGATTTTGTTGTGACAAATTCATGCTTGAGTATGGTCTTCTAAACCTATCTACTAATAATGAAAATAATCAGATAAAAGCGAAGAAAACTCTAAAATTTTATCTTGGTGGGGTCAACTTTGGCCTTACCAAGGTGAGGGGGAATGATCTTCTTGGTTGCTTAACTCCCTTACAATTTCTATTTTGTGTGGAGTTAGGAACTTTTGTAATTAGTGATAGGTTGAAGCTACTGCTTTCAAGTCATGCAAAGTAGTCTTCCTAAAATTACACTGTATGTTGAAGTATAATCCATGATCAAGAATAAAAGCTCACAAAATAATCACAAAACATAGAAGGTTTGTTCTTGAGTTCTTCATTGATGGTTGTCCTCATTTCATCCCTATTCCAAATGAGATCGAGATGACCTTATCACTGGAGGGAGGATCTCGAGGACATGGCCGACCTTTTTCATTCTCTTGCTCATTCTTGAATGTAGTGTACAGATTTCACAAGCAAAACTTTTCTTCCCCTCAAACGGTACCAACTGTTGTTGCCAAAATCTAAACAGAAAAAATGCATCTGACCTTCAATGATAGCAACGGTAAATTTGTTTGAAAGGGGAAGAACGTGGCCTGCAAAAGAAGAAGAAACTGCACACCAGCTCCAATGCTTAAGTTAGCACAAAGAATTGGGTGTAGCAAAGGTTTTGAGTGTGAGGAATCGCTTACCTTCTCTAGGTTGAAGATATGTATTTCTATGAGAACCCTCTTAGGGTTCTTACGTTTCCTCTATGAATTAGGTTAAAAGTGAACCAAACCGGACCAAACGGAGATTCTATGGGCTGGGGGCATGCATGGCGCATGTCTCCTAAGAGAGTCAAGTCTCGGCCTCTTGCCGAGGTCGACCTTAGCCTCGACCTCAGTTCCTTGCCGAGGCCAAGGAGGGAAATTTGGCTTCCCAAATTTCCCTCTTTCCTTTACTCTGGGGCTCGGGCTTTCTGTATTTTCTCCCGTTTGTTCTCTTCCTATGAGTTTGGTTCCTTATTTTTCCCTTCTATCTTGGATTATCTTTTTGGTCCAAAATTACCCCTAACAACTCTTATCATTGATGGTCCATAAATCATTTTGCAAAAAAATTAACCCACTTTATTTATTTATTTAATGAGTAAATATTTAGTACACTAGTATTTAAAGTCCATGAGATATAGAGTTTGCAAAAACGAATGTGAATTTATTTTATTAATAATAATAAAAAAATTAATGGGGATAAGTTTAAGTTAGAAATTAAAATAAAAGGTTTAAATGTTTTATTATGGAAACGGATAAAGCATAAAAAAAATACAAATTTGGAAACCATGAATTTTAAGCCTTTATTATAGGACTTTTACTTTCTAAATTTATGTGCTCATCGGTTTGAATGAAAAAGATCCGAAAAAGCCGAACAAAAAGTAAAAAAAAAGTACTTCTTGTGTTGTCAACTGTTTTAAGAACACATTTCTTTTTGTAGGGATAAATGATAATTGTCCTTTAAAAGTTTATTAAAACAAAATATATACATATATATTGTTTCTTTCCAACTCAATTTCAAAATTTAACTGTATCATTAACTTTACGGGTCCTAAAAAATAAAATTAGAGAAACTTAAAATAAATTTTATTATATTTGATTTCTAAATATTTTGAAAATATTATTTTTCTTACCTCCATACTTAGATTGCGTTTGGGATTGCGTTTGAGACAAGTAAAAGTGATTTTGAAAAAATCTTAACCGTTTTGAGTGTTTGGTTATATTGATTATTTTAAAATTTATATAAAATCACTTTTAAAATTTTTTGATTTCCAAAATCTTCTAAACCTTAACTTTTGATTTTAGATTCTCCAATAATCATGTGTTTTCTTTTAATATGGTTTTTTTTCAAAATAGGCAATATATCCTTCCGTATATATTTTTTTCTCAATTCCTTTTTGGCATGATATTGAAGTTTCTATACAATTCCAACATCATTGAACTTGAAGCAAATTCAAGCAAAAATTCGATGTTCATGATTTTCTTTACATTGACAACAATTTAGGTTTTTTATTTGGTCGTCATCATCTTCTTTCCATTACCATTTTATTTTTCCTTTTTTTTCATCCCATTTTCCCTCCAAATTGTTCATGGTTGCTTTCTCTCTATTACACATTTGAAAAATATCGAAAAGTTGAGTCAAAATATTTTGAGATTTATAGGTGTTGAATGTTACATTATTTAGTTTCTGTGATTTTTTTTCTTATCTAATTTTTTAATTTTATTTCTTGATTTTTTAAAAAAATTTAAACATAGTTGTTATATATACTTTAGATTTACTTCGATATTGAATTTTGAAATAAAGAGGGGATAAATTTAGAAATAAAGAGGGGATAAGTTTAGAAATGAAGAAAGGGATAATATGGGATGCTAGATTTTGAAATAGTTATAAATCGAAAACCTAAAAGAAATCTTCATTACAATTTTATATAACAATTATTTTTCCTAAACTTTTATCGTATAATTTAAAGTAATAACAAAATATAATTTGTAATTTAAACTATAAAAATTCTAAATAATTAACTTATAATAACTCATTTATTGACCATCAACAATATAAATAATTAAAATAATATGTCTACTTTGGTCATTATAGCTAAACCACAATAATTTCTTTTGAATTTACCAAACGTTGCAACCTTCTTTTATATGTTTAAAATTGAAATTTACCAAATACTAATATGCTTTATATGACAACTGTTTTTCCTAAAAGCACAGCTGCTAGTAATTATTTTAAAACTACATCAATTCCAACCTTAATTTTACGAGTCAAACTTTGAATTCGGATTGAAGTGTGATTTTAAAAAGGTGGTTAAAAATAACTTACTCATTAGTTCAATTTTCATTATTTGGAAAAATTAGATTGGGATGGGAGTTTTCGTAGCCCAAACGTTTTTGTATTTAAAAAAAAAAAGACTAGGTTTGAATGTTTTAGTATCTCAGATTTGACACTATAAATTTATAATTATAGGTTAAATTATAAAAAATAATCTTAAAATTTATCATTTGTTTCAAAAATATAATTATTCTATTAAAAATTATAATATTATCTATAATCTTTTATAAATGTTTTTAAATTATATTTGAAATATAAAATTCTTTAGATTGTTTGACTAAAGGTCGTCATGAGAGTAATAATTGTTTTCTTTTGGGGGCAGAAATGGAAAAAGAAAACAGCAACAATGGTGTTCGCAGATCCTCATTCAGTGGGGAATTATGCCTTTTTTTGTTCCCTTTTAAGTATTCTAATTATATTTTGATATTAATTTCTTTCAGGACTTTTTTTTGGAAGAATTATTTATGGACTTCAAGAAAGCAAAAATAAAATAAATAATACGCGGCAGATTTGTAGGCATCTGTGAGTTAGTCTTAATATACAGCTGTAACTCTAGCGATAACCATGATTTCGAAGCCTGTAAGTTGCATGACGTGGCTAGTGGTACACGTCAGCCGTAAGGAATAATCATGTACGGTGGGTAGAAAAACTTGGATGCTCGCGACACGTGGATTTGTCAAGTCCCTCCACGTAGTATAGTTGAGTTGTGCGAAGAGGGCACGTCATTTGTAGTACAAACAAACAAAACAAAACAAAAAACACATCGTACTAAAGATAAGAAACAATTTTAATTTCATACGTGTACTTAACTAAAATGAAATGCACTTCTTCATAACACGGATTTTTTTTATTAATATTGTAGATTTTTAAATTTATTATAAAAAAATTATATTTTCTAAACTATTTATATTAATATTATTATTTTAATGACATGGAGGATGGACATCTCTTGAAGAGATGACAATCCTCCCATGTATAGATGGTCGTCTCTCAAGAGACGACCATGTCGTCTGGATTTAAAAAAAAAAATTGGTAGATGGTCGTCTCTTAAGAGATGACCAAGAGACAACCATCACAGAAATTTTAATAATTATGTCAGTTGGCATATTGGTAAGCTAATTACTCTAAAACATAAGGGGGTTTAGATTCGAGCATTGTGGAACGTAGTTTTTAACTATTTATTTCTTTTTTTCCTCCGCTTTCTTTCTTTTTCTTCCCTCCATTTTTTCTCTTTTATTTGTTTTATTTAAATCAAATAAGATATCTTCCGTTTTTCTAATATTTAAAGTAAATTGAATATTCTATTGTAATTTATTCTTTTTTAAGAAATTGGAATTTATTTTAAGTATTAACTATTTAAATATTATATTGCAATCGACTTTGGGAGAAGAACAACTTCGTTTATGTCATTTTGAGTTGATTTTAAATCAAATGATCACGTTATTGCAAAATTATCATGTAATTCTTTCTAAATAAATAAAGAAAAATACAGAAATACGAGAGAATGAAAAATCACTCATATTAGAAAAGAAAATATTTAAATAATTAATACTTAAATAAATTTCAATTTCTTAGAAAAAAAGAATAAATTGCAATAGAATATTCAATTTACTTCAAATATTAAAAAAAAACGAAAAATATCTTATTTGATTTAAATAAAACAAATAAAAGAAAGAAAAAGAGAAAGAAAGGAAAAAAAAACGGAAGGAAAAAAAGAAAGAGAAAGCGAAGGAAAAAAAATAAATAAATAGTTGAAAATTGCATTCCACAATGCTTGAACCTAAGCCCCTTATGTTTTAAAGTAATTAGCTAACCAATATGCCAATTGACATAATTGTTAAAATTCCTGTGATTGTCGTCTCTTGACTGCGTATAGATGGTTGTCTCTTGAAGAGACGACCATCCTCCCACCCATCGATGGTCGTCTCTTCAAGAGACGATCATCCTCCATGCCATTAAAACAACAATATTAATATAAATAGTTGGAAAATACAATATTTTTATAATAAGTTTGAAAATCCACAATATTAATAAAAAAAATCTTCATAACACAGTCAAACTAAGAAAAAAAAAATCGTTCATACATAAAAGATAATTGCTTCATATATAGTATAGGTGCAAAAAATGATAATATTTAAAAGTGAAAGGTTACAATTTGAACTCTTTCTATAGGTTCTCGAATTAAGGTTTATATAGATTTGAGCGGTACAGTTAGCTAGGTTGAAGTTGGCTAGGAAAGATATTGCACGTAAATGACAAGGAGCTTAGAGTGCTAAATTCAAAACTTAGAGCCATAACATAGTTTTACTTTTGGACCATACTTTAATGGTCTTAGACCAATAGAGATGTTGTAAACTTTTACTTATATATAGAGAATATTCTTCACGTCTAATCAATAAGAAACTATATTCACATCTTCAATATGAACACATAGGTAATTACCTTAATCATTCAACTATAGAAAGTTGACCATGACCAATCAAATCTTGACAAGATTAAGTTAAGGTGATCTTGGAATCAGGTAATATTTAGTGCTTAACATGATGTGTGTGTCAACTCAACTACAAGAGATCAGTAAAGGCGAGTCTTGGCTGAGCATAGTACTATTTATTATCATGTGTAACTTAATACGACCAATGTTTAAATTATTGGATATTTGGGCTAGATATAGGAAAGTAGAGATATGTCTAGAATTACATATATTCCATGTTGAATAGACAAGTGAGTTACTCACAATAAAAGTTGAGGATCGAAAGCTTCGTTCAAAAGAAAATAGTGACCGATCTTGATTGCATGAACATTTTTTATCCCATACGTTAAGCTAATTCAACTTCTAGTAGTTAAATATCTGAAGCTTTTTTTTTTTTAGAAAAAATTTCATGAATTTATAAAACCACCACTTTCCAAAAATATATTCAAGGACAAGATACTGCAATAAAATGTATTTTAAAATCTTTTTTTAAAACCAATTTGTTTTTTTAAGGCCATTTCATAACTATTTTGATTTTTTATTTTAAATTTTTTTCCTATTAAAAAAAATGAAAAATACATGTTTGGTTTTATAAATATTTTTTTTTAAAAAAAAACTCAGCATGTTAGATAATTGTTTTTTTTTTTTTTTTTGTTTCGTGTTTATTAAGAAGTTCGAGAGATAGAGAGATAAATTAAAATAGGAAATAAAAATTTAGAAAGATAAACATAAACTTTTTAGAGAGAAAAATATGAAAAAAAAAAATTAAAGGGAGAGAAAAGGAGTTAAAGAGAGAATTTTAGATGAAAAAAACATTATAAAGATGAAAATTTTAGAGACATAAAGATAAGTATTATTTTATTGTGAATATGACATATGTAAATGCCCATTCCACATGCTCATTTGTTATCCATGCCAAGTGGCATTTTCTCCATAGCCAAAGTGTCTTCTAAAGGCCATAGATTGGTGTCCAAATGTACCACATCATCCTCTCTTAAATTGCCTATAAATAGAGAGATTTTTGGAAAAGAAAAGACACCAATTTTCCTCCCATTTTCTCTAATTTTTGTGTTTTTAATTTGCCATAAATCTCCACTTTCTTTTGTTTATACTATATATATATATATTCTTTTATATTTCATCTTTTGTATTATTATTATTATTATTATTATTATTATTATTATTATTATTATATGTTTTGGTAAAGTTTTGGTGCCCGGTTTCGCCTCTCAATTTTACAACACGTTATCAGCACGAATCTCTGTCATTTTTCCCGCTAAAGGTAAGTCTTATAGGTAAGCCATTTTTACGCATTTGGTTTATGTTAAATTTCTAATATAAATATATATTATTATTTTGATAGTGTTATTATGGCAAACCTTACAAAGCTAGAATTTGCGGCCCTGGATATTAATGGAAATAACTACTTGTCATGGATCCTTGACGCTGAGGTCCATTTAGATTCTATGAATCTTGGAGAAACAATTAAAGAAGGAAATGATGCATCAAATCAAGAAAAAGCAAAAGCCCCGATCTTCCTTCGCCATCATCTTCACGAGGGATTGAAAATGGAGTATCTTACAATAAAAAATCCCTACGTTCTATGGCAAGGTTTGAAAGAAAGGTACGATCATCAAAAAACAGTTATTCTTCCAAAAGCTCGTTATGATTGGATGCATCTAAGGTTGCAGGACTTTAAATCAGTAAGTGAGTATAATTCCGCACTTTTCAGAATTAGTTCAAAATTAAAATTATGCGGAGAAAATATTACTGATGTTGATATGTTAGAAAAGACATTTTCCACTTTTCATGTCTCGAATATGCTCCTGCAGCAGCAATATCGAGAGAAGGGTTTTGCAAAATATTATGAACTTATCTCATGTCTTCTCGTTGCTGAACAAAATAACGAGTTATTGATGAAAAATCACGAATCCCGACCAACTGGAGCAACACCATTCCCTGAAGTGAATGTTGTGAATTTTAATAACCGTGGTCGAGGTCGTGGTCGTGGTCGAGGTCGGGACCGCGGTAGAGGAAGAAATACCTATTTTCGTGGTGGGCATTATAATTTTAAGAAACCCACACGAAGTGATGATCATAAAGGAAAGGCTCCACAAGATAGAAGTTCGAAAGGTGATGAACATAAATGTTTCCGGTGCGGAATGACTGGGCACTGGTCACGTACCTGTCGTACATCAAAACACCTTGTTGATCTCTATCAAGCTTCCCTGAAGGAAAAAGGAAAAGGAAAGAATGTGGAGGTAAATCTTGCCATTCAAGAAGATGATGTGTTTGACCCCTCCAATATGATGCATCTTGATGTAGCTGATTATTTTGAATCTCCTGGAGAGAGAATTGATGCAATCAAACAAGTAGAGGATGATTTGTATGAAAATATATAATTAAATCCTGTTTAGTATATTTTTGTTGTTGTTTTGTTTGTATATATATTTAAGACTCTTTGTAATCGTTTTTCTTTTCTTTTCAATGAAGAAATATGAACAATTTCAATATGTTGAGTAATTCGAAAATGAGCAATGAGGATTTATGTCTGGCAGACTGCGCAACTACGCACACGATACTCATAAATAGAAAATATTTTACTAGATTGACAATGCTGGAAGCAAAAGTCAATACTATATCAGGTTCTGCAAATCTGATTGAAGGTTTTGGAAATGCAAACTTTATTTTGCCTAGAGGAACAAGATTTACAATTAATAATGCTCTGTTCTCTAGCAAATTGAAAAGAAACTTATTAAGTTTTAAAGATATACGTGAAAATAATTATCATGTTGAAACTGATTGTAAAAATAATATAGAGTGTCTCTATATAACATCTATTGTTTCACATGAAAAACGTATATTAGAAACACTGCCTGCTTTTTCTTCTGGATTATACTATACTCATATACGAGTAATCGAAAGTTATGCAATAATGAACCCGATGTTCATGAATCCAGAAATATTCAGTGTTTGGCATGATCGATTGGGTCATCCAGGGTCAATAATGATGAGAAAAATTATTGAGAATTCACATGGACATCCTTTAAAGAGCCAGAAGATTATTCAATCCAATGAGTTGTCATGTGATGCTTGTTCTCAAGGGAAATTAATTATTAGACCATCACCAGCTAAAGTGGGGATTGAATCACCTGCATTTTTAGAGCGAATTCAAGGTGATATTTGTGGACCTATTAACCCACCAAGTGGTCCATTTAGATATTTTATGGTATTAATTGACGCATCCAGCAGATGGTCACATGTATGCTTATTATCAAGTCGAAATCTTGCATTTGCAAGATTACTTGCTCAAATAATTAAGTTAAAAGCACAATTTCCTGATAATACAATTAAGACCATTCGACTTGATAATGCTGGTGAATTTACATCCCAAACTTTTAATAATTATTGTATGTCAATTGGGATAAGTGTTGAACATCCTGTAGCTCACGTTCATATACAAAATGGTCTAGCATAATCATTTATAAAACGTCTGCAACTAATTGCAAGACCATTGCTTATGAGAGCTAAACTTCCTACATCGGTATGGGGTCATGCTATTTTGCATGCTGCATCACTGGCACGTATTAGGCCAGTAGCTTATAATAAATACTCCCCAATGCAATTAGCTTATGGCCAGCAGCCAAATATTTCCCATCTAAGAATTTTTAGATGTGCAGTATATGTACCGATTGCTCCACCACAACGTACTAAGATGGGTTCTCAAAGGAGGTTAGGAATATATGTTGGTTTTGATTCCCCATCAATTATTAAATATCTTGAACCCCTGACGGGTGATGTATTTACTGCACGATTTGCTGATTGTCATTTTAATGAGACAAATTTTCCAACATTAGGGGGAGGAATTAAGAAGTTGGAAAAAGAAATTACATGGAATGCATCGTTATTATCTCATTTAGATTCTCGTAGAAATCAATGTGAACTTGAAGTTCAAAAGATAATTCATTTGCAAAATATAACAAATCAACTACCAGATGCATTCACAGATACTAAAAGTGTGACTAAATCATATATACCAGCTGCAAATGCTCCATCAAAAGTTGATATCCCAAAGGAACAAGTTGTCAATAATGAGTCTGGAGCACGCCAGAAGCGTGGTAGACCAATAGGTTCTAAAGATAAAAATCCTCGAAAAAGAAAAGTAGTTGAGAATCAAAATGATTCGATAAAAGGTATGGATATTCCAGAAGAAATCCAGAATACAACTACTCAAAAGAGTATTGGTGAAAATCAAACGCTTGAGGATAATAATGAAATTTCTATAAACTATGTTACAACAGGAAAGAGATGGAACCGAAATGATATCATTATTGACAACATTTTTTCTTATAATGTTGCTCACGATATTATTCATGAAAGTGACGATTTTGACCCAAAATCTGTCAAAGAATGTCAACGTAGAAAGGATTGGCCGAAATGGAAAGAAGCAATCCAAGCAGAGTTGAACTCACTTTCAAAACGTGAGGTTTTTGGACCAGTAGTCTCAACACCGGAAAACGTCAAACCTGTGGGATATAAATGGGTATTTGTAAGGAAAAGAAATGAAAAGAATTAAGTCACAAGATATAAAGCGAGACTTGTTGCACAAGGATTCTCGCAAAGGCCTGGTATTGATTATGAGAAGACATATTCTCCTGTGGTGGATGCAATAACGCTAAGATATTTGATTGGTCTGACTGTATATGAAAAGCTTGATATGCATCTAATGGATGTAGTCACGGCGTATTTATATGGATCTCTGAATAATGACATTTATATGAAAATCCCGGAAGGATTTAAAATACCAGAAACATATGAATCAAGTTCTCGGGAATTGTATTCAATAAAGTTACAGAGATCATTATATGGATTAAAACAATCAGGACGAATGTGGTATAATCGCCTGAGTGAATATCTGTTGAAAGAAGGATACCAAAATAATCCAATATGTCCGTGCGTTTTTATAAAGAAATCTCAGTCAGGATTTGCTATTATAACTGTATATGTTGATGACTTAAATATAATCGGAACTCCTGAAGAGTTATCCAAGGCAATAGAATATCTTAAGAAAGAATTCGAGATGAAAGATCTTGGAAAAACAAAATTTTGCCTTGGTTTGCAAATTGAACATTTAGCATATGGGATATTTGTTCATCAATCAACTTATACAGAGAAAATCTTAAAAAGATTCTATATGGATAAAGCACATCCATTGAACATTCCAATGGAAGTTCGTTCACTGGATATAAAGAAAGATATATTTCGACCTCGAGATGACAATGAAGAACTACTTGGTCCTGAAGTACCATATCTTAGTGCAATTGGTGCACTTATGTATTTGGCTAATAACACAAGACCAGATATTGCATTTTCAGTAAATTTATTAGCTAGATATAGTTCATGTCCTACAAAAAGACATTGGAACAGAGTTAAGCATGTACTCCGATATCTTCGAGGGACAATTGATATGGGTTTATTTTATTCTAACAAATCAAAGTATGATCTAGTTGGTTATGCAGATTCTGGTTATCTATCTGACCCACACAAAGCTAGATCTCAGACAGGTTATCTATTCACATGTGGAGGAACTGCTATATCGTGGCGATCAGTGAAACAGACTATAACGGCCACTTCTTCAAATCATGCTGAAATCCTCGCTATTCATGAAGCAAGTCGAGAATGTGTATGGCTAAGATCGATGACACAACACATTCATCAGACATGTGGCTTGTCTTCAAGTAAACCTCTTCCAACGATGTTATACGAAGACAACACAGCATGTATAGCTCAAATCAAGGGAGGATATATCAAAGGAGATAGAACAAAGCATATCTCACCAAAGCTCTTCTATACTCATGATCTTGAAGAAAATGGCGATATCACTGTACAACAAATTTGTTCAAAAGATAACCTGGCTGACTTATTTACAAAGGCATTACCAACTGCAACCTTCGATAAATTAGTATATAGCATTGGAATGCGGCGACTCAAAGACTTTAAGTGATGTCTCCATGAGGGGGAGTGAATGTATTATAGTAAACTATATAAAATATGTACTCTTTTTCCTTCACTAGGGTTTTTCTTCCCATTGGGTTTTTCCCTAGTAAGGTTTTAATGAGGCATATTTTATATAAATGGGCATTTAAGGGGGAGTATTGTGAATATGGCATATGTAAATGCCCATTCCACATGCCCATTTGTTATCCATGCTAAGTGGCATTTTCTCCATAGCCAAAGTGTCTTCTAAAGGCCATAGATTGGTGTCCAAATGTACCACATCATTCTCTCTTAAATTGCCTATAAATAGAGAGATTTTTGGAAAAGAAAAGACACCAATTTTCCTCCCATTTTCTCTAATTTTTGTGTTTTTAATTTGCCATAAATCTCCACTTTCTTTTGTTTATACTATATATATATATATTCTTTTATATTTCATCTTTTGTATTATTATTATTATTATTATTATTATATGTTTTGGTAAAGTTTTGGTGCCCGGTTTCGCCTCTCAATTTTACAACATATTTTAAAATAATCTTAGTTCTAAACTTGCAAGCTTTTCTTGTTTCGCCAGAATGTTGGAATCTTTTGGTCTATTAGGAAGCTTCTCTCCATACTATGATATTTTGAGTATTTAAATTACTTATATTTATTATTTTTATTAAATATAGCATAAGATATTAATTACAAACATAATAAAATCAAAATAATATATTAAGATATGAAAACAAATTAAACCAAAAAAAATCACAAAAGATCAAGAAATTATTCGAGGAGACCATTACAATAATGAGGCTGTTAGTTTTGTATCATTGGATGTATAAAAGAGAAATTATAAAAATACATTGATTTTGCATTCAATTATTATTAGGGGCATATAGATTTTCGAATCCACATCTAATGTTATTATGAGACAGTCACATTGTGACAGTAAATGTATTATAAAAATACATTGTGACAGCCTCATTAAATAATTTTTTCAAAAGATCAAGCTCTCTGCAGTCCCATCCAAAAAAAAATAGTGTTTAAAAAATAAAAATGAAATATACTTTTTTAAAACCAAAATTTTCTGTTCTCAAAATAGAAAATGTTTTTAAAATTTTAAAACACAAAGAATGAATTGGTTACTAGATAAATTTAATTTTAAAAACCAAAAATTAATAAACATTAAAAAAAAAAAAGAATAATTAGTTAACAAATTGATACCTAATCTTTTTTATTAAAAAAAAATTCAAATATAATATCATACACCATGCAAGGTTTAAAATGTCGATATCAACGGAAATGTCGAGGTCTAAATTTTATGGAAATATCGATAAAATGTCGATGTCGATGAATATATTCCTGAAAAGATTATAAAAACAAAAAAATTAATTAATAGATAATCATTTTACACTTTTTAAAACTAGTCCAATATTTATTATTTATATTATATTTACATTAGTGATATTTTGTTACCATTTTTGTATGTTTCGTCAATTTTTTATGATATAATAGAAATGTCAATTCACTCCTATGTCAATATCAAACTCATAAATATGTAGAAATATCGATGGAAATATCGATATGTTGATAGAAATTTAATACCATAGCACACCATGGCACTTTTATAAAAACTAATTTTTTTTACCATGAGCATTGCATGTGTAATCAAAATAGTATGAATTAAATTGAATTTACAATGAATTTAACTAATTAAATTTTTTTTATGCATTCTTATATTAGTTTTGTCTTTTCTATTTCTATTATGATTTTATATTTTTTAATGTGACTAATTTGAATATAATATAATATAATATTTTTATTATGATATAATTTTTCATATAATATAACATAATTTAATTAATATAATTTTTTTATTAAGTTTTTTTAATTTTTATTTCTATTATTATTATTATTATTATTATTTATAATATAATATATACTTTTTGTAATAATATATTTTGTTTAATTTATGCAATAATTGTTAATGCGATTTTATAAAGATTATTTTTTATTTAAATTTGGCATACAATTATTGACAGAGAGTTAATTAAAAAATACACACACTTATATATATGTAACATATCATAGCAAATGCAGTAACAATAATTATGCTAAATAATACAAAAATATATTTTAAACAAATTGATTTGCAAAGTCAAAACTTCTTTATAGACAATATTTTTGGTCAAATTGTCATTTTGCACTACATCAAGTGAGGACCAATGAGCTATGTAAATTAAAAAAAATGTTATTCAATATAGTTGTGGTTTTTTTTTTCTTTTCTTTTTGAAATATTTTTTTTAAGAAAACAAGAAATTTTTTAAAATTAATAAACATCCTCTTAAAATTAAAAGAGTCTCTTCTAAAATGTCATTCAATATAGTTGTGGTTTTTTTCTTTTCTTTTTGAAATATTTTTTTAAGAAAGCAAGAAATTTTTTAAAATTAATGAACATCATCAGTAAATTAAAATAGTATCTTCTAAAATTAAAGTGTTTACATTATTGCTAAAATTTTAAAATCAAAAGTAATAATTTAAAAATCAAACACAAAAATAAACTAAACCCTAAATCAGAACTCAAAATAATAATTTAGTTATCAATAAATTAAAATGATGAGTATAAGAATATATAGAAGAAAAATGTGGGCTAACGAAATTTAAATTAAAAAAAAAAAAGAAAAAAGAAAGAGATACCTTATTAAAATTGGAGGAGATGGATATTTTAGATCTAGAAAAAAAAAAGCATCAACAACACAACATCAATGCTATCAACTAACATAATTTTGTGTAAAAAAAACATGAAAGAAAATGAAAAAGTTGGCTAATTTAAATTTATAAAAAAAAAAAAGAAAGATATCTAATGAGAGAGTGAGAGAGATACCTGATCAAAAATTGGAGGAAATTAATATTTTAATTTTGAAAAAAATAACATAAACAACATAACATGATGAAAAATTGGAGAAATTTAGATTTAACTTTTAATTTGATTTGATTTTGAATCAAATTAGATATCTGATCAAATTAAGAATAAAAACTAATTCAAATTCTTTTTGAATTTTGAATAAAAAAATGTGAAAGAAAAAAGAGTTAATTCAATTAAATTAGATTAGATATCTCATTAAAAGAGTATGATAGGAATTGATTCAAATTATTTTTTAATAAAAAGATGTGAAAGAAAAATAAATAATTCAATCAAATTAGATATTCTATCTAATGAGTAGGAATTGATTTAAATTAATTTTGAATATAAAAAAGGTAAAGAAAAACTAACTAATTCAATCCAATTAGATATGCTATCAAATATCAAATTAAGAATAACAATTAATTCAAATTATTTTTTTAGACCAAAATAAGAGTTTCTAAAAAACATTATTAGACCAAAATATTTCTTTAAATCATGAAAGAAAAAAAATTAATTCAAATTTTGTTCTAATCAAATTTGAAATTAAATCAGATTATGATGATTTGATTGATTTAATTAAGTAAAATTTAAAGAAATATTTTGGTCTAATAATGTTTTTTAGAAACTCTTGTTTTGGTGTAAGAATGCTTTTTAGAAATTCTTACTTTTTAATATATTATAGATTATAGGTATTGATTCAAATTAATCAATAATTAATCAATTTGAAATTAAATTAGATATTCAGTTCAAAAAAAAAAACTATAAGAACTAAATGAAAAAAATGAAAAAAAAATGAAGCTGAAGAATTGGATATAAGAATTGTGTATGATAATTGGATACAATTTATAGAAGCAAATTTGATTTGATTTTGAATCAAATTGCTTATCAAATTAAGACTATTGATTTAAATTCATCAATTTGAAAGTAAGTCAGATATTCATTTTGATTCAAATGATCAAATTAGATTATGATGATTTTATTGATATAATTAACTAAAATTTAAATGGATATTTTAGTCTAAAAATATTTTATTATAGATATAAAACAGTAAATGTAATATACCATTATCATCAAAGTATATATGTATACGATATACCATTCATAGAGTAAAATTTCTTACATTTATTTAATTTATAAATATTCGGAGCTTTTCTTTAAAGAATTGAAAGCGACATTCTTTATACTTTATTCAAATTTTGACTTATAAAAACTATTCAATTATAATTATTTCCCAGTCAAAAAAAATATATAATTATTTCACTACAAGAAAACATGACTACTGCAACATAAAATTTACAGCTGTTATATAACTGTCGCAAGAATTTATACAATTTCAGCAGTTTCATGAAAAACCTTTTTATAAAACGTGACTACTGCAACATAAAATTTGCAGCTGTTATATAACTGTTGCAAGAATTTATACAATTTCAGCAATTTCATGAAAAACCTTTTTATAAACTTCTGTAATTATGTGTATTGCAACAGTTAATTTGTAACATTTTGATTAACCACTGCAAGAGTGTATATTGCAACAATTAATGCACAATAGTTCTAAAAGTTATTGCAATAGATTAATACAATTGCATCAGTTAGATGTAGGGAAGTATATAGAGGCAGTTACGAGCAACAATTCTAAAAGTGTTACAATAGGTTAATACAATTGGAGCAAATATATTGCAACAATTTTATTAATTGTTGTAAGAGAGTCTATTACAATAGTAAACTTGCAACAGTTGTACAATCGTTGCAAGAGATTAATGTAATTGCAGCAAATACATTGTAACATTCTTATTCATTGTTGTAGGGGTGTGTATTTGCAACTGTTAGTTTGTAACACTTATGAAATCGTTGCACGTTTTTATACAATTGCAGCACTTATTTATTAACATTTTTTAAAACATTGAAAATTTAAAATAATTGCAACATTTTATGATCAACGTAAGTATATTTAAGGTCTTATATATATATATATATATATATATATATATATATATATATATATATATATATATATATATATATATATATATATATATATATATATATAAATTGCTAATTTTTTAAAAATTATGTTTTTTTATTAAAAAAAGTTTATTGACTATATTAATTACCATATTTAGAATTTTTGTTCTAATTAATTTTATTCTAAAAATAAATATTAATATATAATATTGGTAATATAACATTAAAAATATTTTTATTACTTTTAAGAAGGTCATGTAAAAAGTACAAAATAATGGAAATTAAGTTTATCTTTATTTATATAATTTATTTTTTTATAATATATGTGTAATGACTATTAAATATAATTGATTTAATCAAATAAATATGACTCAATGAAAGTGATATGTTGGCTTATTAATAAGTGTAAAATTAAATTTTTTGCCTCCATGGTAAGGTGGTTCAATTTTAACCTAAAATTCTTAATTTTATTGAATTGAATCATAAACTTAGATATGTTAGAAGTGCAAAAAGTGTCCCACATTGGTTAGGTAAAGGAGAAATCCATAGAATATAAGTGAGCACAATTATCTCTATTGGTATGTAGCTTTTTGGGTGAAACCAACAATATATTATACCATTGTGAAGATGTGAAGATATGTGGCAGATCTGGTCATACGAAATTGTGGATGGAAGGATGAGATTAAATGTGCAATTGATAGTGGCCGACACCAAGTCGCTTCCATGGATAAAGATGAAGTTTAAGGATTAAAGGTGCAATTCATAGTAGGCAATGTTAGATCCCCCTCTTAACATAGCTTATGCCAACGATTCATAAACCGCTATAAAAAGTGTTGTAGCAGTTAATAAAATAATTCCAACAATTTTGAAAAGTGTTGTTAGATCCCTCTTATCACAACTTTTGCCAGAGGTTCATAAATCGATACAAAAAGTGTTGCAATAGTTAATAACCGTTGTGATAGCTCAATAAAATCGCTGCTATAGGTGGTACTATTGCAACGGTTGTGAAAAGTTCACTTCCAACAGTTTTAAAAAGTGTTGTTAGATCGCTTTTAACACTATTTTTGTTAAAGGTTCATAAACTGCTGCAAAAAGAGTTGCAACGATTAATAACCACTTTGATCATTTCTTGTAGTGTTTATTATAAAATTGTAGAAATATTCAATATAAAATTGAAATAAAAATGTACATAATCAATTAACAATGCAAAAGGAGTTTTTGGACAAGTTGATTGAAGGAAGCTCTAATGATGATAGTGATTTTATCGTAAAAAACTTGCATTATTATTTGTTTTGACTATTATGAACAAAGTCATAAATAGCTGTCATTATTAATTGTCCTCAACTTATAAAATATTTATAAGTACTAATACATTGCCCCTCACCTTGGCTAAATTATATGGAATTTCCACGTTTTCTTTTTCCTCATTGGAGGTAAGAATCTCTTATTCTAAGCAAAAATGGATTTGGATGCAAATTATTATTATTATTATTATTCGTTTGAATTATATCTTGGTACTTAATCGTTCCTTTTTTTTTCTCTCTCTCTCAACTTTTAAATTAAATTTTAATCTTTGAACTTTGATAAAAAAAAAAAAGGAAAAAAATTATTTTTAACCCTGAACTTTACATGTTATATCAATTTTAACCCTGAACTTTCAATTTCATCAATCTAAACCTCGAACTTAGCAGGTTGTATCAATTTTAACCCCAAACTTTCAATTTTATCAATTTAAACCTCAAACTTCATGAAGTGTATCAATTTATACTATCGGTTAAGTTTTCATTTCAATCCTTATTAGAAAGGTTTCCCACACATGTCCAAAACTACGTGTTGCTATATAACAAATACATATTTGTTATTTTTTAAAAAAAAATAAAATTGCTGAAGAAAATTGGAGTAGACTCGCCATAATGTTTTTTAATTTTAGAACATAATTTTTTCTTCACTTCTTATTTTCTCTGATTTTGCTGATTTTTTTTTTCATTTCATCAATCAAGAGTTTACCAATTTTAAGGTAAGATTCTACTCGATCCATCGGCTTTTAGTAGAAACAAAGCTTATTTGTATCATATTTTTCCTTAATAGAGTACTCTCATTCTTGAATCGGTTTCCAATATTGGTTTTTTTTTTGTTTTTTTTAAATTTCTCATCAGTCTTGAGCTTGATTTGTCCTCCATTTGGCGCCTCGTCGGAATCTTTGTCCCCTTCCTCTCTAGCGTCGATGTCACTTTAATCCTACGTAAGACTGTCGATGAGGCTGATAAACTCGGCTATGACTAGTTCATTGTGTTCATGGCACCACTTTGTCCATCACCGTATTTCCTGTTCTCTCCCACATTTTAGTCGAGCTTAAACTCCTCACCACTAAAGTCGATGAATCCGCCATGGCTTGGATCTTTGTTATACTCGTCGTTGTTGGTATCGACACCAAAAGTGAAGGGGAACACAAGAGTCTATTTGTTTTCGTATGGGTCATACTTTCGAGAGTCAAGTTTGTAGTTTTCATAATGGTGGCGACCCAATTTGGAATGATTTACTTATTTTTTGGTATTTTTTTAAAAATAATAAACAAGTACATATCATACATCAATAAGTGGCTTTGGGCATATGTGAGAAACCTTTCTAATTGTGATTGAAACAGAAATTTAATCGAGGGTGTAAATTGATACACTTATTCAAGTTTGAGGTTTAAATTGCTGAAATTGAAAGTTTAGGGTTAAAATTGATACAATCTGCCAAGTTTGAGGTCTAAATTGATGAAATTGAAAGTTCAGGGTTAAAATTGATACAACCTGCCAAGTTTAGGATCAAAATTGATTTTTTCCCAAAAAAAATTGTTTTAATCTTTGTAATTAATTTTTTAAAATTATTTTTTTTAAAGAAAACTTAACATGAGTACACATTTTTAATGTTTTTAGCTTTAATTTCCACTCTCATATTTGTAGTGTCATATTTTTTATAAAAAAAAAAAATTGGACAAAAATCAATTTACCTTTAAACTTTGGGCGTTGTATCAATAAAAATCCTAAACTAATAATTATATCAATTAAAACCCTGAACTTTTATAAGTGTATCAATTTACACCATCCGTTAGATTCCATTTGAAAAACTTAATTCACACATGTGGAGATTTATAATTCTATTAATTAAACCCCTAAACTATCATAAATGACTCAATTTAGGCCCTTAATTTAAAAATCGTCCATGCATCAATTCTCACATGAGTGGAGACTTCTTAAAAAATTTAGATGATAGCACACAAAATGTGTTATCTCTAGGCCTTATTTTATGCTAGTTTTGAGGCTTAAATGTATGCTTTCACGGTTATATTTAGTTGTTTTGTAGATTTTGAGCATTTGGAGCAAAACTGAAGTTTCTAGAAGAATTATAGTGAAAATGAGCCAATTAGACATAGATTTTAGTAGCCAAGTCAAGAGAAGATAGCAGTTAAGCCAAAAATTTCAAGGGGATAGCGTCGAGATGCTTCCAAGTGCCTAGATGCTCTAATTTGCAGCAAACAAGTAAGTTGTCCTGCGCATATAACATTGAGACACTATAATGGGCGTTGTGACGCTACGAATTTTGCGTACCATCAAGCGAAAAGGCGCACACTGCAAGTGATAGCATGCATAAGTGTGCTATTTTTAGGCTTAGTTTTTGGCTAGTTTTGCTATGATTTCGTATGCTTTCATGTATTTCAATGTTTATTTCTCAGAAACCGAGCATTTGGAGCAACATCGGAGAACTGTGAGATAATTGGACAAATTTGAGCAACTTAAGGCTATATTTGAATATTCAAGTGTTGAAGAAGAAGGATAAGACAATTGGACCCGAGAGTATAGCGTTGCAACGCCAAAGAAGATGCATTTCAACCTTGAAGACCCAAGGGCACAGAGTTGCAACGCTGGCTGAAGAAGATTTTTTCCTTTTTTAAAAAAACGTTGTCTCGACTCTATATAAGGAATGTTATACTTTGAGCAAAGAAAACCGTTTTGAGAGACCAAAAACCCTAAACTCGATTCAAGCACTATCTAAGGACCTAGAGGAGACCTTTGGAGAGCCGAGGAGGAGACTCAAAGCTCAAGTCGTGGACATCACGTCTGAGACGAGTGTTGGCACGCGGCCTAAGTTTCTTCTCTATTTCTTTTACTTTTCTCTTGAATTTAGAAGTTTTTGTGGGATGTACTTATGTTGTAACTATGTGTTTAGACCCTTACTTAGTTATAGTTGTTGAACATTTGGTTGATTTTAAGTTTAATTTATATATTGATGTCTTTTATGAATCTTGCTATATTGTCTTAACCTTTGGCCATGGTTTTGCATGTTTAACTAAATTTAGCTTGAGAGAGTAAGCTCAGTTATAGAACATTAGATGCATGACTAGATTTAATTTATTGTACGAGAGTGAGTAGATTAATTCTATAAGCCTTAAGAGAATAGCTTAATGCCATGTTTTGTAATAAAAATAGACCGAGAGGTTAATTTGTTGCAAGGCATGAGTTCAATTGGGCTCGAGAGAGGATATTGATTATTTAGAAATTTGTGGCTTAAGATTGTTAGTATAAAATCAAGTTATTAATCAATTCAAGTTGGGCTTAAGGTAATCAATCATGCATGTTTCTCAAAATTGGACTCCAAAGCATGTACATATTAGTTTAGATTTTATTTGTCTTTTTGATAACTTTAGAGTTTTGTTTCTCTAAATAAAATTGGGCATAATTAACTGTGGTACTTAATTAATCTAAGAACTCCAATCCCTATGGATGATCCTGGCCACTATTATTGCAAAATACTTAGAGGTCTGGTTTTATAAATTTAATTTAATCTTGATAGGGCCTTCGACAAGCCCTCTATCAGTAAGATGGTGGATTTCCATCTGAAGCATCGAGACACTGCCTATAGCGTATCGACGCTCGTCTTCCTAAATTATTTTTTCGCGTGAATTTAAGGACAACGTTGAGATGTTGTCCTTAGCGTCTCGATGCTGATATATGTTTTCTATAAATTCATCTTTTTTTATGCAATTTTGGGGAGCAACTTCAGAGAATTCAACCCTAATTTGATTTCTACACTATCTTGAGAGTTAGAGAAGACTTTGGGAGCAAGCGATAGAGATTTTCAAGCTCAAGTTCATGGAGATTGTAACGGGAACGAGAGATCAACACGCCATGATATTTATACTCTTCCCTTTGATTTTGTAGTTTTCATTATGGTGTTGTTAAGAGTTTAGATTTTGTATTTGTGAACATGAGTGGCTAGACTCTTTTATTCTAGGGATTGATGTAGCCGTCAGACCATATGTTTTAATTAATTGAACTTCATAATTGATTGTCATCAATTCCATTCATGCTTTTATATTCTTAATGTTTTTAATCTCTTGACCACAGATAAATTGCTAATCGGGTGAACTTTGAGTGAAGAAAAGTAAGTAAATATGTTCAACCCTAGTGCAAGTGCACACTATCGATGCAAGTATTAAAACAAAAGTATTCTTGAGTATCGATCTCACAGGGAACGATGTAACAAAAATTATGTAAAGAAAAATGTAGAGAAATCAACTTGGAAACTAAAAATTGCAAAAACAAGGTTGGGTTTGGTATGTTTGTTTAAACAAAATAATTGCATAATCTAATTGCAAGATAAAGTGACAAATATTGTAGAACTGATTTGCAGAATTGAAAATTGGAAAATAAAGTGACAACGATTGCATAACTAAATTTCAGAATCGAAAATTTGCAAGATTGAGTAGCAAAACTAAATGGATTCAATCAAAGAAATGAAAATTGCAAAATAATTTTCTTAAGGAAATAGGGGCTCAAGAATGCATTGCCCTAAGTTGTAATTGCAAACTAAAATTGCAATTCCAACCTATTCTACATTCAATTGTAAACTAAAATTGCTACTCCTATTCCTCTTGAAGTTAGGTTTTAAGAGAATAAGTGAGTGGCTTATATGTCTATAGTCCTTCTATCTTAGGTAATTTTGCTCAACAATTTTATGAGTTTTGGAGTCTTTAATCCCTATGTCTAGGGCAAAGAATTGGCTTATGTCTAAGCTCTTTTCTCCATCACTTGTGCGAAATTTTCTTATCACTAACCCCGTCGGTATTAGATCTCAGCTTGAGTTGCTACCATAGTTGATCACTCTAGAATCTCAACGGAATTTTGTTCAACACAATCAAACAATCGAGATGTAGTTTTTGTTGGAATTTTGGCTACAATTACTTCATAGGGAATTCACATCCTTGAACCCCCTAAGAAGTTTAGCTCATATAAAAAATAAAAATCCTACAACTAATTTTAGAATTAAAATCCAAGCAAGTAGAATTGCTTAAAAACCTATTTGCAACAAAGAAAAAAAAAACTAATGAAATTAAAGTAGCTTGCTATAATACATAGATAAAAGGAAGAAGAAACAAGTAAACTTATTCAATTTCAGAGTATGGATAAAAACCCATGAATCATGAAACTTCCAACAGGGGTAATTTGAATTTCTTCAATCTAAAATTGAATCCAATAAGTGTATCAAAAGAAAGATTGAAACTAACACAACTCAACTAATTCAAAACAGAAATCGAATCCAGAAAACCAGAGCAATACATCAACCATTCAAACTATTGTTCATACAACTTCTCTTAATCTCCAATCGATTCAATCCCTCAATTATTTCTAGGAAGAGATTGAATCTTAACAACCCAAGTTTTCGCTTGAATTGGACTGGAAAATCAAGAAAAAAACTGAGCTATACAGTGCAACAACTTTTGGTAAAAAAAAAACAGAACATAAAAATCGGAGAAAATAGAGAGGAAACCCACGAAATTAACTCCAAAAAACGCCTCAAAAAATCGATCCTTTCTTCACTTCACTTCTCTCCTTTTGTAGGCCCTCATTAGGGTTGAATAATGCCCGAAATTCATGCTCAAAATCTCCCAAATCGTGCAATAATTGAGGATTTTCAAATATGGGTTAAATGTAGAGTTTTTTTTCTTTTTTGGATTTTTTCTGCTGCTCCAGAATTGCAACTTCATCTTGCAATTTTAGTTCTGCAATTTCCACAGTTCCTTGCAATTGCAACTTCATCTTGCAATTTCAGTTCTACAATTTCCACAATTCCTGCACACAGTTTAGTTTTTAAGAATCTCACCTTAATTGCCTTCGTTCTTTTTTCTTTCTTATTTTTAAGCAACTTTCAACTATTTCTAAATGATTTTAAGACAAAACAAGAATATTTTAAGTAATTGGGAGTTAAATAAGCCTTAATTCTAAGACTTATCAATGGTTGTATTGGTTTAGTTCACACTTGAAATGGGGTAGTTTAGACTAGAACCTAATTGGATGACTAAGGGTAGTTCTTACATGACAATTATTAGAGTTCCTTTAAAGGTTGTTTAAGGTCTTAGTGTCATGCATGTTATTAAAAGCTAAACAGAGATGTCAGTTTTATAATAGAGCATGTAGAGATGTCCACAGGGCGGGGTGTTGCCTAGCATAGTGAATTGAATTTTTCAATAAAAACATTCCTAATGTGCAAATGTATATAGTCTAATGTAGCAAGTGATAAGTATATAGTTAAATGAAATTTACAATGCTTGGATTGGTTTTAGTGAGGTGATAGGTAACCAACATAAATTTGTGCAACTAAACTTAAATGACATAAAGTAAACGAAATGCTCAAAAGTATGCTTGAATAGCTAAAGAGACAGTAGAGGCAGTAACACAAGTTTTAAACCAAAGCAGTAGAAAGGGGATTGAATTAGGGTTGAAATTATGCTTAATCAAACTTAATGCTGAAGCTCTAAACTTGCTTCAACACCCAAAACAGTAAAACTCACGGAATCTTCCCAGATTTCCTTGCAAATGGATGATAAATTCCCATTAAACACCCCAAATCAACTCCTAGCTGTAAACACCAGGTGAGTGACTATCCCTGATCTTATCAATCACCTGAGAGTAAGCTCTTAATCAGAATTAGTGTTATGCCTTGAAATGGGTTTACTCTTCCCTTTCCCAAGTTGGAAAAAATAATGCTAAGATGAGGCGACCAAACAAATCTCAACTAAACAATAAAAACACAAAGCATAAAAGTGAAGAAATTGCAAGAAATTACTCTTTCATTAAACTTGAATCAACATAACATCCCCTAATTCTCACCCCAAGGGTGATTAGTTTATATTAAACATAAAAGAAAGAAATAAGACAGTGATTGTAGCTCCCAAGATAATTAAAAATCCTAATTACAATATAAAACAGTACAATAGAAAAGAAAAATGAGAAATAACATATGAGGAAATCTCCAATATGTCTTTCTTGATCTTTCTAGCTCCCTTCCAAAAGAAGAACACCTCTCAATATGGATCTTATTCTCCTTTCTCGAAATTCTCCCCAAAGTTGTCTCCCTTTCTCTCAAAAATGGAAAAGTCAGCTTTTTATATTCCTTCCTTATTGAAATCAGGCGGTCTGGCAGCTTCTCATTTGTTCTCAACAGCTCACATGGCAAAAAAATTATCCAGTTCAATTAATGAACCATCTCACATGTGCCTAATCCATAATCTTCTATCAGAAAATGTTCCGGCTAGCTTGATCCTTCAACAATTGTACAGCTCCAGTACTCCAAAGCTTAGTTTTTCACACTTAGCCATTTTTAACCTACCAAAAGCTCCTGTTAAGGTCAAAAACAGTATAACTCAGCAAGAAAATGCATTTCAATGGCCTAAAGGTACTTCACAATTACTTTGTGACAATTAACACACTAAAGCACCAAATCATGGGGTTTCTAAAAACTAAAATAGTAAAAAAAATGCATAAAATACCAAGGAATAATCACAATAAAAGTTCAATCATAGCTCTTATTCTAAGAGCTAACACGGGGCGGGGACGGGGATGACTTCTCCATCCCCGTCCCCGCCCACCATTTGAATCCCCATCCTTGCGAAATTTTTCGTTAAATTTTCCAGGGATTGGGGCAAAGATTCCTCGTGGGGAACTCACGGGGATCGAGTTCCTAGTGGGGAATTATTTTCCGTTTAGTTTTTTTTTATTTTAATAATCAAATAATTCTTTTGATAAATTTTCAAATAGTTAACTTCCATGGGAAATATTCATTAATTTTCAATTACATTGTTAATTATTCACGAAAAATCTTCATTTAAATAGTTAATTTTCTATTTTTAAAAATCTCTATTTAAAGATAAAATTCTTAAACCTTCTAATAAAAACAAAACAACATTTCATATCAAATTATCTAATTAATCCATACATATAATTTAATTGTTTAACTATATAATTCAAACATATCCAATTATCTAAATCATTAACAATAAAGTTTTAAATGATATATATATACTTATACACATATATACATATATATATATATATATATATATATATATATATATATATATATATATATATATTAAAAATATAAAATATAAAAAAAAAATTAAATGGGGCAGGGAACAGGGAACGGGGACTGGAAATATTCTCCGTCCCCGTCCCCGTTTAGCTCGCAGAGAAGTTTTTTCCCCCACTCCCTCCCCCATTCCCCACCTAAATGGGGATTCCTCACCCCATTAAGGCGGTCCCAGCGGGGCCCCTTCCTCGTGGAAAAAATGGACATCTCTAATTGCATGAGATTTGCTTGTCCTCGAAAGAACCATTCATGATATAAGACTTCTAGACTTATGAATATTTGCATGCTCAATCTTGGGTGTTTAATTAGTTGAACCATTGGTCTAATAGATGAAATCGACTCTCTAGGATATTTTCTCTCTTGATTGTCTCAATCTTTATTTTCAACCATTATTTTATTTCAATTTTGCTTTCATCATTTGATCTCATTCTCTAAATACAATTAGGTGATAGTATTCATGGTACTTGAGTGAATTAGAAAACCAATCATGTGGACAATATTCTAAACACTCAACCACTATATTAAAACTCGACCCGTACACTTGCGGTATTACAAAAACACGTAACATTACACCCTCCATTTGAAAATTGTCAATTATTTGAAACGATGGGTCAAAATTGATTCACATATTAAAGTTCAGAAGTTTAATTGATATAATTATAAGTTTGCACACATGTAAATTAACATTTTTTAAACGAAATCTAATAGAAAGTGTAAATTGATACATTTATGAAAGTTCATGATTTAAATTGATACAATTATTTAGTTTAGGGTTTTATTGATACAACTCCCAAAGTTTAAGTGTATAAATTGATTTTTTTCCTAAAAATATCTCTAGATATATTTTATCAACATTTTCGTGACATTTTCAAGAAAAAAATATTTTTATAAGTCAATCTAAGTATAACTCAACTGGTTAAGACATTATATTCTTAACCAAAAAGTTTGAGATTTAAATTTCCATCCCACATGTTGTTGAACTCAAAGAAAAAAATATATATAGTGTCCCTTGTATTGATTTTCGAATTGATTGCATTCTTGATTTCAATCACTCCAATTGTTTATTTCAAAAAAATAAAATAAAATAATCATTTCAATTGTTGATTTTTTTTTCCCTTTTTCTTGGTAATCATAAGTGTCCCTCATACCAATATTGATATTATGACTTTTTTTTTTCCTTTATGGTAATTAAGAGTGCCCATCAAAACACTAATATTGCAAAGTTGCTCTCCATTATATTATGGTCACAATTTTGTCCATACAACTCTTGACAAGGACAAAACAATGTGTCCCCTCCTCAAGCTATTTTTAAAACACACTATTATTTTACCCTCAGAAAATTATCTAGAAAATTATTTTCATTTTATTAAATTATATATTTGGTCATTGAACTTTTAGAGTTATGTTGATAGAAATTAATGATTCACTCCACAACGAAAGATTATGGTTTCTAAACAATTTAGAAACCTAAGTTTGGAATCGGCTTTAAATTATTTAGAATTAAAGAAAAAGTAAAGTTATATAAATACTTTGAAAATATATTGAGAAAATTATGGTGGGTCTATAAGACTTCTTATGTTCCAACGAGTTGAATCTCCAAGATTTTCACAAAGTCTTCCTTGTTATAACTTAAACACAAGATCAAGACTTGTGAGAGCCTTTTGAAAGAAACATAACAACAATTTTGAAAGAAAAAGTGTAGAGAGAATTCTCGATTTTCTCTGTAAAGGAGATGTGTATTTTGGCTCAACCCAATTATCTTATTTATAAGGACCAAGGGCATAATTTTCACAAAAATTAAATAATATATATTATAATATACAAAATTTGAAGGGAATAATCGAATTAAACCTACAGCGGAAGTGTTGGAATAGACTTTGATTTTATTTAGAATTAAACAATAAAAATTAAGGTTAAGCAAAACATATCTTGAAAATAATATGGAGATATTTTCTGGCGGTTCTTTACTTCTTATGTTCCAAGATCTCTGCAAAAGTTTTCTTTACTATGACTCGAACACAAGATCAATGCTTGTGGGAGCCTCTTGAAAGAAAATTTATGAGGAATTAAAGAGGAAGAGGTCTAGAGAGAATTTTTTAATACTCTATTGAGGAGATGTGTGTTGTGTCTAATAGCTCAACCCAAGGGTCCTATTTATAGATACTAAGATAAAATATTTGTCATAATTAAAATATTATATTTTAATATCTAATATATTAAAATATATCTTATATAAATTTGAATTTCATTCAAATCTCCTATGATATTTATTTATTTGAATCTTATTCAAATTTTATAAATATATTTTCTTTAATGTATCTAATATACATTAATTATTTTAATATTTAATATATCAAATACAATAAATATATTTTTCTATTTTCTATTTAATATATCTAATATATTAAATATTAATTTGAATATTAAAATTTTTTCTTTCAACTAAATTGATTTTTTAGCTTTACTATGAGCTAGCAAGGGAAGCTTATTGTTAGTAATGAATACTTCATCCTGCAGCAGAAGCGTTGGATTGTCTTTGATTTTTTTTAAAATTGAACTAAAAAATAAGATTAAGCAAACTTACTTGGAGCAAATATGGAGAAAGTTCTGGCGGTTCTTTACTTCTTACTATGACTCGAACATAGGATCAAAGCTTGTGGAGTCTCTTGAAAGAAAATCCACAAGGGATTGGAGAGAAAAAAGTCTAAAGAGAATTCTTTAATTCTCTATTGATGAAATGTGTGTTGTTTTTCATGGCTCAACCCAAGGGTCCTAATTATAGAGACCAAAGTCAAATCTCTGTCATAATTAAAATATTATATTTTAATATTTAATATATTAAAATATATCTTATACTTATTTGAATCTCATTCAAATCTCCTACAATATTTATTTATTTGAATTTTATGCAAATTTTATAAATATTTTTTCTTTAATGTATCTAATATACATTAATTATTTTAATATTTAATGTATCAAATACAATAAATATATTTTCCTATTTTATATTTAATATATCTAATATATTAAATATTAGTTTGAACACTTCAAATTAAATATTAATTTGAACATTTCAAAATTTTCTTTCAACTAGATTAATCTTTTAGTGTTACTATGAGCTAGCAAGGGGGCTTTATGGACCTTAGATCATAAGCTCAAATAATACAAAATTAGTTAATTAAACTATTTAATTAATCAATTTTCATTCATTAACTCTATAGTCACCTCACTATAGACTTAAAGTTGCACTCTTTTGCATTGTAAGACAAGTTGTGTCCATGGATATAATCATTACAGCAAGTCGATCCTTCATGAGTTGTTCATAATTACAGTTGGGTCAAAAGTCAGTTTTACCCCTATAATTACATATTGCACCTTAAATACTACTAATCCTTTAATGAACAATTTATTTATGATCCAACTATAAACTAAGTCCCTTTCAGGCCAGTGAGAGGGTGTGGCCCCATTGCTCAAGTCCCGAAATAAGCACTTAAGGAAACTACTCATCAACTTACCCTATATGGGAATGAGTGAATTCCATTTTATGAGATTATGTTTTCAGCTCCTTATTTGGTGAAGTCCCCAAAATAGTAGGCTTATTGAATCGGCTACAAAAGCCACTCTCACCCAAGCAAATCAAAGGACAAACCCTCACAGGCAGGAGTTCATAACTCACTCAAGATTAAGATCGAGTCGCATATGATTATCCTGATGAAGTATTAATCTTCTTAATTAACGAATTTATAAAGAGAGATTAAATATTTCGTGTCCAGTCTTATACAAACTCATTGTATAAGATACCCCCACTCATATGTCTCAACATGAATAATTTGGATAAAATCATTTGTAACTATTACAAAGTGGGTCGTATCAATAGTGCTACCAGGATAAGGCACTCAACCCAACCTTACCCATATACTATGACTCTTTAGGTTATTTCTTGAACATAATTATCTCGTATGTCAACTACATACTATTCAAGATTATACTAATAACTTTGGATTTTTCATATAATGGATAATATTATATTGCAAATAAAATAATCAAAATTATTATTAATTATTAAATAAATCATTAATTACGAGGCTTTAGGGCTATAAATCCCAACATATTTAACATATTTGAGTCTCATTCAAATCTCTTAAAATCTTCGATAACATATATTTACCTATTTGAATCTCATTCAAATTTCAAATGTATTGTTTTCTTTAATGTATCTAATACATTAATATATTATTCTCTTTAATATTTAATGTATCAAATATAATAAATTTTTTTTTCTCATTTAATATATCAAATATATTAAATATTAATTTGAATATTTTAAATTTTATTTCACTTTTGTTTCAATAAAATTGATCTGTTAGTGTTCTTATGAGCTAGGAGACCTTATGGGCCTATAAATTATAAGCTCCAATGATACAAAATTAAATCAATTAAACTCTTTAATTAATTAATTTTCATTTTTATTCATTAACTCTAGGTCATTCCATTAACTCTAGGTCATTTCACTCTAGACCTAGAGTTGTACTCTTATGCATTATAAGACAAGTTGTGTCCATGGATATAACCATTATGCAAGTTGATTCTTCATGAGTTGTTTGTTTGTAATTACAGTTGGGTCAAAAGTCCATTTTACCCCTGTATTACATATCTTATATCTTAACTCTTAAATACTAATGATCCTTTAATGAACAATCTGTTTATAATCTAATCATAAACGAAGTCCCTCTCGGGCCAGTGAGAGGGTAGAGACCCCACTGTTCAAGTCCCAAAATCATCATTTAAGGAAACTACTCATTTACTTACATATGGAAATGAGTGAATTTCATCTTGTGAAACTTATGTTTCCATTTTCCTATTTGGTTAAGCCTCCAAAATGGCAGGTTTATTGAATCGACTACAAAAGTCACTCCCACCCAATGCAAATCAAATTATAAGCTCTCACAGGCAAAAGTTCATAACTCACTCACGATTAAGATTGAGTTGCATATGATTATCCTGTGAAATATTAGTCTTCACAATTAACGAATTTATAAAGAGAGATTAAATATTTCACTTCTAATCTTATACAAACTCATTGTATATGAAACCCCCCACTCACCTGAATTATTTGAATCAAATCATTTGTAACTATTATAAAACATGTCATATCAATAGTGTTACCAAGATAAGAACCCAACATTATCCATATACTATAGATTCTTAATTTAGGTTATTTTTTTTAACATGATCCTCTCGTATGTCAACCACATATTGTTCAAGATTACACTCATAATTTAGAATTTTCCATATAATGGATAATGTAAATTGTAATTAAAAAAATTGTTGAATAATAAAATATTAATGATGAGGTTTTATAGCATAAATCCCAACATATGTTTATTTAGCTCTTGTACTTTAAAAAAATATGAACAAGCACTAAATTTTCAAAGTTGTGTCTATTTTTTGTTCTCATACTTCAAAAGGTTTTTTATAAGTAACTTTTCAGTTTTATATCTAATAGACAATTGTAAAAGTTGTATCTATTTTTTGTTCTCGTACTTCAAAAGTTTTTTTGTAAGTAACTTTTCAATTTTATATCTAATACACAATTGTGTTAACTTTGTTAGTTTAGCGATTACACCACAAAACATCTAAACTATCTTCAAATCATCTCTCCATGTAATTCTTTAAATAATATAGCTAGCATGGGATGAACCAACGAAGTTAACCATAAGTATCTAGTGGATACAAAATTAAAAGTTCATGAACTATTTGATTTTATTTAAAGTATATGGATCAAATAGACACAACTTTGAAAGTTTAGGGGTACATTAGAATCTTTTGTAAAGTATATGAATTAATAAACACATCTTTGAGAATGTTTTTGACTAAACTTGTAATTTAACCCTCTTTTTAAAAAAATATTTTTAATGTATTATCGTGGATGATTCTTTAGGATTATTGAGGTTGTATTTTCTAAAATAAAAATTGACAAATAACAATCAAATTGTGTGATAAAAATGAGAGAATAAAAAATAAAAATGATTTTAAACGTTTTTTTTTTCAATAAAAATATAAAAGAAATTAGTAATAACAAGCCACAAACAAAAATATTACCAAAATAAGCCTTAAATCGTCTCATTACACACACAACAAAGAAGTCAGACATTAGTATTATCCCCCTTTTTTTTAGAATAAGTATTTCTCTTTCTAAAAGTTTGAATTCTCTTCTTGTATTTGTAATGCAACACTCCTAAAAAGTGGTTAACAAATCCATAATTTAAAAAGATGCAAACATGTAATCTAATTTAAAATTGAATTAAAAATTTGGTCCCTTGAGCACATTATGTCTTTTCAGTATACAAACTTTAAAGAAATATGATAATTAAGTTTCTAAACTTTTGAATTATGCTTATTTTTTAGCCGAATTGTTAATACTTAGAACGTTGATGTGTTACTTCATTGTATAAATTTGGATGAGAGAAGCTAGTTGAACAATGTGATTGTTCTTTTTATGAATGAGCATAGATCCACAATTACGGTTGGGCTCTAATTTTGACTGGTCGAACCCATCCATCTATCCCAAATTTGCTTCAATCAATTCTAAGTGTATCTATCCACTCATTTGTAATTTTCCTAATTAATTGTAAGATCACATCATCTCACTTTTATCTAATAGAGTGTCACATCAGCATTCTATCAACCTACAATGTTAATAATAGGATTTAAAAGCAAGCATATAATTAAAACGTACATTTTAGAAGTTCACAGACTAATCACACGATGCTCAAAGTATATGGACAAAATTTTCATTTCTTAATTTCAATAAGAAGCAACTCAACTAACTAATGAAGATTAGAAACGAATTAGATGCTGTAATTAGAAGAAAGTAAACCATATTTTTTTTCAAGATTTTGACTCAAAACAAAGAAAATTGGCTAATGGCCGGGTGCTTTTCTTTTCAACTAGACTATATATATATATATATTAGGGGATAATTAAAAGTCCATTAGGCATCTTAATGAATCACTTTAAACTTTTGACAATTGGTGCACTCCACTTTGAGCAGTCTTCTGATCTCCACAAAGGAGAAAAAAAAAAAAAGGAGAAAAAACTATTACCCTATATTGATTAATCAATTTATTCTATGATTTCAGTTGGTGTCTCTCCTTGGTCTCCATGGCCCACCAAAGAAACCTAACACTTCCTCCAACCCCACACTCAAATCATATGACTTAACCATTGGACATTATTATTATTATTGTTATTATTTTCTTAAGCAAGGACATTATTATTATTTCTTTCTTCATTTGTAGTATGATGAATTTATTTTATTGATTTGGCCTCTTAATCATTAAAAATTCATTAAATGACATGTAATTTTGTCACTTATATATCTTTAGGAGATTGATTAAGAAGTTGGATTTAACGTAAAAATATAGTGAATATGTTAGATTTTTTTTTTAAAAAAAAATTAATATAATCATTAATGTGGACTATGTACATTTATTTTCACTTTAGACTTCTAGGCCTACTATGTGAGCTAGTTAATTAAAAGGTAATTTTCTAAATTAACACTCTGATAGAAGATGTATATATAAAGATAAAACTCTAGGGATTAATTCTTTTTTTACTTTATTATATAGAATTTTCTCTCCAAATGACCTAATTAAGTTTTTTAAAAAAAGGTCAAAGTAGAAAAATACAATCCTTTACAACATCAGCATCATGTAATAGACTAAGGTATGTTATTTTAACTTATATTTTTGTGAAAACCATCTAGTTCAAAGATCTTGATTTTATTGAATTATAAAATGTTAGGGTTTTATTGTATAATTATTCAAACTGAAACTTACACAATCCATACAAATATTGAAAATCATTTTGCTAAATGAAAATGGGTAAAATTATATTAGTGATTTATAATAAATACATGAGTTATAATAATTTTTTGGTTAAATTACAAGTTTAGTCCCTAAACTTTTAAATTTGCATCTATTTAGTCTCTGAATTTTAAAAGTGTTTAATAAGTTTCTAAACTTTAAAAAAAATGTCTAATAAATCCTTGAACTTTTAGTAGTTCCTGAACTTTAAAAATTGTCTAATAGATTTTTAAACTTTCAATTTTGTGTCCAGTAGGTCTCCAAATTTTCAATTTCATGTCTAATAGGTCCTTAAATTATTCGACGTTTTTTAAAATTCATGAACCTACTAGATACAACTTTAAAAGTTTTAGGGTCCTATTAGACATAAAATTCAATTTTATATCAAATAGATCAATTAATTTTAAAAAAAATTGAATATTCTAGGAACCTATTAAACACAAAATTGAAAGTTTAGAGCCTATTGGACATCTTTAAAGTTCAAATACCCATTAGACACAAAATTGAAAGTTTAGGGACCTATTAGATACTTTTTAAAGTTTATGAACTAGATAAACACAAATTTAAAAATTTTGGAGACTAAACTTAATTCAATTTTTTTTTTTTTTTTACATAATCTAAAAGTAGTTTGTTTTCTTGTAATTGAATCAACGAGAATAGTTGAACTAAAGAGAACAAAATTTATACAACAAAGCATCCCATTGTACGGAGCCTACTTTTCCTGCGTAAAAGCCACTTTCAAGGAAACCTTTATACAGTCAGGCCTTTTGTTTTTTTTTTTTTTTTTTTTTTTTTGAAACATTATGAAAATATAAAATGTATAGCTAGATAAGAATGTGGTTTGCAAGACTATGGATTATAAAATCCATTTTGAGATCGCTTAAGATCTATGTCCAACAATAGATTTTTTAAAAAAAGTAAAACTTTAATTTAATCTATTTATAATAATGTATGTCAATCAAGGACTAGGGCAAAGTAATTTAATGATATAATTGAGGACTAAGCCTATTGGAAGTTAAATATAGAATTGTTTTGAGCTACTTTTTCTGAGGAACCAACCAAATTACTAGATTATGGGTAGCTGCAGCTATATGCTTTATGGTACAGAGTTTAATCTTATAAAAGCCATAAAGTTTAAACTTTACCCAAAAAAAAAATCACTAAAATGTTGATAGTTTGTGGTTGAAGGCTTACAAAATTTAATTAGAATATATGCTTAGAACCCAAGTCATTTTAGAATATGGTTTCCAAGATATGCTTACATTTGGCATAATTTTGTTTGTTTTGGTATTGATATCCCCAAATTTTCAAGACAACTGTGTCTGGCTACCAAAAGACTATTATAAATTGAAATGGTTGAAATTGAAACTCAATTTTTTTTTTTCTAAGTCTATAAGTAGTTAACTTACTACTAAATCTGAAACTAATAAATTATTATGATAAGTTAATTTTTTTTGTTTCAACATTTTTAATAATATTCCTCATACATAGGCTTGAATAATAATGTTCAAACTTCTCAATGATATAAAGATGAAATGACATTTTAATGATGTGAACTCATTACATCTTTACTTTGATATACTATGTTAAATTATTTTAAAAATATACTTTTAGTTCCTATACTTTCACTAAATTAATAATTTAGTCTCTAAACTTTAGATTTTAATGATTTAGTCTTTGTACTACTAGATTTGTAACAATTTTGTCCATAAACTTTAGTATATGTAACAATTTAGTGGTAGTTTAAAATTTGTAACGATTGAAAGCCTACCACGTAAAATCTCGTTAAGATTTAATAGGATTTAGCTTATATGTATAGATTGATAAACTGATTAGAGACAAAATATGTTAATAAACTACAAGGAATAGATCGTTACATAATAAAAATGAACATTTCACCTTGATTGGGCTTTTCACACAGTAGAGACTAAATTGTTACAATTTTTAAACTTTAAGGACTAAATTGTTACAAAGTTCATAGGCCAAATTATTACAAATTTGAAAGTATAGAGATTAAATAGTTACTACTTGAATAATGAAAGTATAGAGATCAAAAGTATTTTTTAAGCCATTAAATTTATAATTAATAAGACCTAGAAGCTTAGATCGAACACGTAGATTATTAATTATATGAAATGAGAAAAACAATTATACTACTGGAGATCCAAACTCAAGATTTCTTATGCACCAAATCAAATTCCATTGGTGGAGACAAAAAGAATTAAGTTAATAGATAGTGTAATTGAGTTTAGTAACATGTGAAGATGAAGATTCAAACATCTAATCTCTTCGTCGAGAATATATACCTTAACCTTGTGAACTATGCTCAAATTATTTCATAACATAATTTTCTTAATATATTGTTAACAAATTCAACATACCAATTTAATTTAGGGATAGAAATTGGCAAGTACACAAAGTGGACTAGGGCAGCACTCCAATAAGTGTGCAACAATAAGGGATAGGACTAATCACTCTCTCTTTTTTCCCCTTTTTAATTTGTAGTGTAGCCTATTGTTAGAGTGTTAATATATTTAAATTTACCATAACCCATCACCTTAACATGGTATCAAAGCAAGAGATCCTGTGTTTGAACTTTTGTAATGTCATTTTCTCCAATTAATATTAATTTCCACTTGTTGGCCTCTTAAAAATTTTCTAGCCAACAAATGAGAAGGAGTGTTAGAGTGTTAATATAATTGAATTTACCAAAACCCATCAGCTTAAGCTTTCGAAAACTGTTTTCTGGATTCTGTGATCCAAATAGTGGAAATTCTGAAAACAATATTTTTATGTTTTCATTGTATCCATATTTTGAATATGAAAATTTAAAATGAAAAATTACATTAAAAAATACCAAAACTTTAATATATATAGTATTTCATGTTATAAACTCAATTTATTTTTGTTAAATTAAAATATGTATAATATAATATATTATAAATTATATGATATTGTAAAATAATAATTATACAAAATTTATAACAAAAATAATGTTCATAAATTAATTAATAATGAATTATATTCAATTTAATATTTAGTTTTGCAACTACATCTAGTTAATGATTTATAAATATATTATAGAACACATTTTGAACAATAGTTTAAATTGAAATCCAATTTTTAAATCTGTTACCTAACACATATATGAAAATATGAAATGCAACTCTATTTTTATTGAATTCCTTATTTTTAAAATTTTATTTTCAGATTGTCTATCAAACAGACTCTTAAATTTTTCTCTAAGAAAATTGATGGGAAGTAATTAATATTAAAAAAAGGGACAAACTTGTGACGTCATTTTGTTTCCTTTTTCCATTACCTTCTTGAATGCTACAAAAACTTCGTTTTCTTTGAAGTAGATGGAACTCTTTTTGCAATAATTTAAGCCTTTGATGTTTCCAAGTCAATGTCAAATCAAAACGACAAAACAATAATTGAAATTTTCTTCCTAATGGGCTTCCATATAGTCTTGCTTTTAGCCCCCACAAACTAAATAAATTGAGAATTTACCAGATAAATTTCTTAGACTTAGAAAGTATACCTAATATTATTTACAATTTAATTTTAACTCTATAAAAAAACTAGACTTAGTATTACCATTCAATTCAACTCAAAAGATATCATTAACATCATTTACAACATCATTAACAAAATCAATCATACACATTAGCTGCCACAAATCAATTTATGTGAATGATGTTGTATATAATATGATGTATATCTTCCAATTTTTATACATTAGCGGTCATGTCAATTTTTCATTCATCATTTTAATGGAAAAATCTTTAAGGATATTTTGTGGAATAATTTCGAAATTCAAAGGTTAAAATACAAATTTTTAAAGTTTAAGAACATAATAGAAACCTACTCCAAAGTTTAGGAGCATTTTGTATAGTTTAACCTATCTATTTAGTCTCTTTCTTCTTTCTTTCTTTCTTTCTTTTTTTTTTTTTTTGAAGAGATCTATTTAGTCTCTATACTTTAAATAGTTCTAAAATAGGTATTTTAACTTGTAAGTTTATATCTGTCCAATCTTTAAATTTAAAAAAGGAATTGCAAGTTGATGAACTTTCAATTTTGTATATAATAAATTTTTACTATTAATTTCATTAGTTTACCACTTATTTTTTATTTTTCTTTTGAAAGATAGTTTACCACTTATATGATACAATAATTATATTGTTTTTGAATCATATGTCATGTTGATTTTAGTTAGACTAGACATTTACTGGGGAAAGCATTTCAACTAATAGAGTTAGTATTTCCACTTTTCCATGTTGCTGAACTCGAAAAACTTGTTGAGAATCTTACATCAGAAAGATGAGGAGACTTCACAATCTTTATAGATAAATATGAGGTTCCATCTCAAAACCAATTGACAATGAGTAATTATCAAAGTATCTTATAAAAATTATGAGGTCTCTTCATCCTCAACATACCCCTTCAATATGGTGCCTCCTTAGATTCACTATTCTTGGGTTGGATTTCAATTTTTGGATCATAATTCTTCAATAAAAATAATAATAAAATAATAATAGATTTAGTGATACGGATCTATTAGATACAAAATTGAAAATTCATATGTTTATATACTTTTTTTTTGAAGCATAAGGCTAAATAGACATAACTTCAAAAAAAAATTTAAAAAAACCACAAATTTAAAATTTTATTAACTAAATTTATAATCTAATATATTTATGTAATGAGAGATCAGTTGGGACGAGAGAGATGTGCAATTATTTGACAATATTTGTGACAATACTATGAAATTTTAAATTTTCATATTAATTGTTTTACGTAGGCATTTGATAAAAATTTATCTCACTATACATATTATTACTTAGTACAATCTGAAACATATATTTTATTTTAATTTTTATGTACCTTATGATGTACTATATAGTTTGTATATTGCATCTCATGTTGATAAATTTGTCTACCATTGTCAATTCTTCAATTTGTAGTAGAGTTGTATTCGATGGTTAGATTAGATTATACCTTTTGGTACTTAACGTCAATTTTATCTATATATTTTTAAGATTCAATTACAAGTTTAGTCCTTGAACTTTGACGTTTGTATTTATTTGGTCCCTAAACTTTTAAAAGTATCTAATAGGTCCCTAGACTTTCAATTTTGTGTCTAATAGGTCATTGAACTTTCAATTTTGTGTCTAATAGATCCTGTCAAATTCGAAATTTTTAAAAATTAATTGATCTATTAGATATAAATTTGAATTTTATGTCTAATGGAATCCTAAAATTTCAATTTTGTGTCTATTAGGCCCATGAATTTTAAAAAATTTGAAAGTTCAAAGACTAAATTTGTAATTTTGAAAGTTTAGAGACTAAATAGATACAAACCTCAAAGTGTAGGGACTAAATGTGTAATTTAACCTATTTTTAAAAGTTACTATTTTATTATCCATATGCTCAATTTATTAAAGTCTTTAGTTCTTTTAAAAAATTTAATAAGTGGTGTATATATAATGAAAAATTGATGTAATGTTCATGTTCATATGGGTTGACGTCATAGTATTGATATGATATTCATATGAGTTAAGAGATTTATTTAAAAACGATTTTTTTTTTTTGAGTTGAACAACATTTAGGGTGAAGGAATTCGAACCCTGACTTCTTGGTCGATGATACATGTCAATTACCGTTGATTTTTCGTGAGTACAAGATACCTTCAGTATAAACTAAATAAAATTATGTAAAATTTTGTCAAAAAAGGTCAAATATTATAATTTATAAATTATACTATTATGGTGAGAAACTTCATTCTCATAATAAGTAAGGGGCTATTTGGATTGAGAGTATGAGAATAAAAATAAGAATAAGGATGAAAATAGGTAAAGGATACATAATCCCTTATTTCGTACGAGGTTTGAAAGATTTGGCATGACAGCAAGAGTCATTTCCATGTTTTTTGTGTACTCATGAAGGTTATTTGTTACCCTCACAAAAGGAAGAGTTTTCTTCATGTTCTTATCTGTTTACTTTTCTCTTTCCCTCTCTTATTTTGATAATATCTTTATTTCTTTTTAAAACATTTATTTATGTTATTAAAATTAGTTAATTTAAATCAATTATATTGTTTAAATTAATTTTTATAATAAATCAGATTATATATAAAAATTAATTTATAATAATGTATTGAATTAACTTAATTAATTATTCCATTGTAATAAATTAATAATTAATTTATTGATTAAAAGTATACCTGAATTCTCATTTATAAAAATATAATAAATTAATGTAATTGAATATTTATTGAAACTATTAATAAGTTAGAAATTTATTAAATATATTTAATTCGTTGAAATTAGTTAGTATAAATTTTTAATTTTTTATAATTAATTATTTCATTAAAATTAGTCTTTTATTACTCATGATCAATCAATTTATATCTATTTGTTGAAATATGAGTTCATTAATTAATTAATGCATCATAATTATATAAAATTAATCTCATAAAAAGACTCAATATCAATTTTACAACTAAACACAACAATTTTTTATTCCTATTAATATAATTATTTTCCAACATCTAATTTTCAAGTATCTATTATTTCCATACATGCAAAGAAAGTTTAGACCAAAGTGGTCCTTGTAGATGAAATCTTGGGCGGTGTTAAACAAAAAATGGTGAATTTTAGAGACATGCATAGTCATTTAGAGCTGTGAATCAATCATCCATTTATTAGACAAAAGTAGTTAATATGAAAGAGCTCTAGCCACATGAGACAACATCAATCTATGATTTAAAAAAAAAAGATTCTTGAAAAAAGGCTTAGTGAGCCTTTGTCTGATTGAAACACTATTAACTATTAAGGATATGATTGAGAAAATGGTCAAGATCATGTGATTCTTGAGTTGAGCTCTGTCAAGACAATTAGCGATATGCTTCTAAGAAAGGATATAAGAACAAACTAAGGCAACATCTCTATTCATAACAAGATATTCTTTTCTTTTCTTTTTTTTTGAATTCAACAACATTTGAAGTAGATTAGGGAATATTTGAACTTCTGACCTCTTGATCGAGGGTACATGTCAATTACCGCTGAGCTATGCTCACTTTGACGATAACAAGATCCTTTCAATATGGAAATCGATAACAAAACCATATAGACTTAGCATCTATTTGGAATATACCTTCTAGTTTAAACATTGTTTTTAAAAAAGATATTTTCAATAAAAATGTTTATATATCTTACCTTTTCCAAAAAGTGCTTCAAATAAATAATTTTTTTTGTTGCACTATATTTGAAAGTAATTCTATTAATTACAAATTTTTTTTTTTCCTCTTACTTAGATATTTTGAAAATTTTCGATTAATCACTTTAAAGTTATGTTTGGATAATCTATATTTCAAGTGTTTTTTCAAAAATAGATTTTAAATTAATTCAATTTTAATTTATTGAGATTAAAAAAAACACTTTTAATCATTTAAATTCTTTCAAGATGTTATACTAAACACACTTTAAATTATTAATTTTTTTAAAGATGTTTATAGAACAATTGATTTTGTTTAAACTTATTCCAAACACACTATTAAAATGTGTAGTGTAGTGCTTTTAAAATAAATGATTTTAGCAATAGTAAAAGATATGCTTAATGACAAATCACTTTGATATTTATCTCTACATTTTTTTTTTCAAAACGCGTTATTAGTTGCTTCTCTAATAAGTACTCACACCAAAAATATTCTACGAGTGCTTTCTCACAAACTATGTTAAGTGCTTTTAACTTTTTCCAACACATAACTAAAAAAATATTAATAACACTCTCAAATAACATAATTTAAACTCAATCCGTTATGTTTATCCTAAACAAGAACCGACAGGTAAAATTAAATTTGAGAGCCTCGAGGAATCAATTCTTTCTCACCTTTAATCTTTGTCTCTTTCTAAGCCATTTTCATGGCGGGGTGGGATCCAAGAAAGAATAATTTAATGAAAGACTGGCCTTTATGGTTTTACTTTTGGGGCACCGGGAATATTAATTGTGTGACAAAAGTTTGCAAGAAAAGGGGTGTTGAAATTGGATCAGGCCATTTTTAATTCACATCAATTTGATTGGTTTGTGAATTTTTGGTGTTTTCCTTCAAATTTAATTTTCATTTTTATAAAGTCATAGCAAATGTTTCTTTAAAATAATCTCAATTTCCACATAGGGACAAAGGAGATTCGTTGACATGACATAACCAGTTTTCATAAAATAGTCTCTTATTGTGTTTAAAGTTGTTTAATATATTTGATGTTTAATTTACTAAAGTGGTTTTTTTTTAAAAAAATAAAAATAATAATAATTCCCCTTAGTATAATAATAAAAAAGAAATTTGAATACCACATCCAAATCATTATTACGAAAGTAACTGAATAATGTGTAATGAGCTTTCGTTATTATAGTTATAATTAGTTGTTTGACTACCAGAATGACCAAATGGAACTATTTTGTAAATTTAGGAGTTAAATTGTAGGTTAAAAGATAAATTTGGTCCTTATCAAAAGGTCCATAATGGATTGATTTAACTCTTACTATAAAAAATTTCATTAAAGTACGATAGAGTTTCTTCTATATGTAAATGAATAAATTGCTTAAGGATCAAATGCATCTTAAACAACATGTACTAAATTATTGTATACTAAAAATTGATACTTCACATTCACAAGACTTTTCACGATATGGATTTCTATTACATACTAAAGTTTAAAGACTAAATTGTTACCATTTATAAACTTCAATGACCAATTAAATTGCTATACATGAAAGTTTAAGGGTTTAGGGGCTAAACTGTTATATTCTAGAGATTAATGCATTACATTAGCAAAAATTTTCACAGTAGAAATTGAATCATTACATACTAAATTTCAAGAACTAAATTGTTATAAATGTTAAACTTTAAAGAACAATTAAATCGATACAAATGAAAGTTTATGGACCAAATTACTTTTAAGAAAGGACAAGGATATCCATGCATTTTTAATGCTTAAACCATAAGATTTGAAAGCTCGTGGGCCAAATGGATAAAAATAAAAAGGTAAAAACTCTTGACCAAAAAGTACAATTTACACAATAATTAACTAATTCATATATGTCAAAAGTGAGTATAGCTCAATGATGATTGACGTGTATTCTTTTTGAGGTCGGAAGTTTAAATCTCCATACCCCAAATTTGTTGTAATTAAAAAAAAACTAAAACGTACATGATTTTGGTGATGAAATAGATTTATCCATGCGACTATTTATTTTGATGTAATACGAATGCTGATCAAGGGATGGATAATCAAATTATAATATTCATTTTACCAGTTTATGCTTCAACAATATTCAATTCCACACAACGACATTTATTTTTAAGAATCCATCTTTATTCTTGAATTTGATAAATTGTATCAACTTTCATTCTAAATTTTTTATTTCATCAAATTGAACCGTAAGCTTAAATATCTATTGCAATGTTTACCTTGTAATTTTTTCAAAGTAATTTGAAAAAAAAACATACTAATGTCAACAAAAATCAAATCTAACACAAAATTAAACAAGTAATACACAAAATCAACAATTGAACGAATCCAAAACTCAAAAATTTAAATGAAAGTTGAACTCTAGTGTTATTTTTCTTTGAAGTTTCATTAATTTCTTACGAGATATATGTTTTATATTCATTAAATTGTACATAAAAATATTTTCATTAACAATTTTTTAAATGAAAAAAATTCATTAAGAGAGTAAAAATTACAATGTTTATTCAAGTTTAATGTAAAGATTGTAATACTTATCAAAGTCTAAGGTGCAATTTGATGAAATTGAAAGAATATGATAAAAATTAATACATTCTGCCAAGTTCATGGTAAAAATTGATATTTATGAGATGATGTGGCAATAAGCAAAGCAATCTTTTTATGTTTTATTCTAAAGCCTCCACCATATTGAAGTATAAATAAATTTAGGCTAAATTATAGAAAATACCCACGAACTTTCTAAAGCCTCCACCATATTGAAGTATAAATAAATTTAGGCTAAATTATAGAAAATACTCATGAACTTTGTACTTTGTTTCAAAAATACCCCTGAACTTTTAAAATTTTCATTAATACTCATAAACTTTCAAAAAAAGTTCAAAAATACCTTTACCGTTAGTTTTGGATGGAAACCGTTACTACTTTATTTCAAAAATATCTCTAAACTTTCAAAAGTTTCATTAATACCTTTAAACTTTCAAAAAAAAAGTTCAAAAATATTCTTACCGTTAATATATGGACAGAAATCGTTTGTACCTCGTTTTAAAAATACCCCCGAACTGCATTAATACCCTTAACCTTAAAAAAAAAAAAGTTAAGATATGCCCTTATCACTAGATGTCCTCAAAATTATGACTTAAATTCTCAACATGTCTCTCTTTTTGTGTATTAAACCAAAACGTGCTAACTCAAATTACTAACGTACAACCTTGTTGAAGCATTTAAGTCCTAAGGTCTTTTGGTAGTTCCATTATTCTCTTTTCTTCTTGTTATAGTCTATATACCCTAATTGAAGGGTGTAGTTTTAGAGATTGGAAAATGGAATGAGAGAGTAAAGAGAGTATTAAAAAAAGAAAGAGAAAAAACGAGGAAAAATAGAGAAGTATTAGGTCATAGATTAAAGCAAATTAAGAGAGAGAATAATGGAAGGAGGTAATGGGGTGCAGATAAATGTTTTTCCTCCATATACTAACGGTAAGAGCATTTTTTAACTTGTTTTTTAAAGTTTGAGGATATTAATATAATTTTTGAAAGTTCTGGGGTAATTTAAAATGAGGTACTAACAATTTGTGTCCATATACTAACGGTAAGGGTATTTTTTTAACAATTTTTTTTTTTGAAAGTTTAAGGGTATTAATGAAACGTTTGAAAGTTCAAGAGTATTTTTTAAACAAAGTACTAACGATCTCCATCCAAAACTAATTGTACGAGTATTTTTTAACTTTTTTAAAAAAAATTTAAGGATATTAATGAAACCTTTGAAAGTTCAAGGGTATTTTTGAAACAAAGTACAAAGTTCATGGGTATTTTATATAATTTAGCCATAAATTTATCCTAATAATAATATTTTGTTTTAAAAGTTATATTAATATTTGATAAAAGAATATAAGTTAATATAAATGTATTAAAAATTAAAATAATACGAAGTAGCTGTACGTAAAATGAAATATCAAATTATTAGACTAGAGAGTAAATAAATTTGCATACTTTATTGAGTAATTGCAAGGCATATAAATAGCCACATGTATTACAAGTGTCAAGTAGTTGAGTATAAACTGATAATAACAAACAATAACTAACTTAACTAAATGAGTAAATATTTATTGCAAGGCTTTTATAACTATTCTTGATATAAATTAATATTCATTCTTCTTTAGAAAAAAAAAAAAAAAAAAAAAAGGCAATTCATTAGCATATAAAACTAAATAACAATAAATTCATAATAAGGACATCGTTGAACACTTATATTAATTTTATTACATTTTACTATACACAAATACTTCATGTAAACGAAAAAACAAATAACAAAATTTCATTTCTAAATATTTTCATAAAATTTCAACGATAACTACAACAAAAAGAAGTGTCATTTTTACCATCCAAAAATCCAAATACCACAGCATTCTTGTACAGTGATTTGTTTTAACCAATTAAATTAGGTCCAAATTCACATTTTTACTAATAGTGGAGCCTGAAATTTAGATAATATATTTTACAAAAGTCGGCGCTCTTTAATAATCATTGAATCTTATTAGAGAATAATATATATTTTACTGATAATTAAGCAAGACTCAAACTATTCTGAATTTAATACAATAATACAGGTTGGTTAAACTACTCAAATTAATTCGTATTTATTTTAGATCTAAAAGGTCGTAATTTCAACCCCATTTGATAACCATTTAAGTTTCATTTAATAACTATTTGATTTTTTATTTTTAAAAATTGTGTTTGTTTTCTCATAATTTATCTACAATAATTTTCATCTACTCTACAATGGTTCTATATTTCTTAAGAAAACATTTGAGTTTCTTTCTAACTAAATTCCAAAAATAAAAACAAGTTTTTGAAAACTACCTTTTTTAGTTTTCAAAACTTGGCTTCATTTCTGAAAATATATGTAAAAAGTAGATAAGAAAACATGGAAATTAATAGGTGGGAGTAGTATTTAGAGGCTTAGTTTTAAAAAACTAAAAACCAAAAATCAAATGGTTATCAAATGAGACCAGTTTTTCATTTTTTTCGTTTTTGAAAATTGTGTTTGTTTTCTTTATCATTTCCCTACAATGAGTTTCATCTTTTTTAAGAAAACATTTGAATTCTTAGCCAAATTCTAAAAATAAAAATAGGTTTTTCAAAAATACTTTTTTTAGTTTTCAAAACCTAACTTGATTTTTGAAAACATATGTAAAAAGTAGATAACAAAACAAGGAAACTCATAGGTGAAAAAGTATTTATAAGCTTAACTTTCAAAACCCAAAAATCAAAAATCAAATGGTTATCAAGCAGGATCTTAATTGATAACTTGAGGTTTAAAATTATTTTGGGTTAGATTAGATTTAGTTTCAATTTATTTTCTTAATTATTTCTTAAAGTTTTAAATGCTTTAATTTAGTCTATATAGTTCGGTAAATCTCACAAATCATCTCTAAACCATTTTTACCCACATGAAAAAACCATCCACTTTCTCCTATTTATTTGTCAGCTAAATTGAAAATACAAACTCATTAGCATGTAAATAGAAAATGTGTCACGTATTCAATATAATTACAATTTGTAATAGTTAGAGATGATTAATTGGTGAGATTCAACCAAATTTTAAGGATTGAGCTGAAATTTCCAAAACCATAGAAATAAAATTTAAGCTAAATCTTAATATAGGATCTCAATATAGAAACTAAACCCAAATATAACAAGTAACTTAATCAATAATTCATAAATATTATTTAATACAATTGAGTATGGTATTAAAAAAATGAAACCAAGTTGGATTAAAATATTAGATTGTATTATTGTGTATAATTTAGAGAGAGACAGAAAGAGAGATGACGGCGGCTCTTCACCCCACATGGACCACGCATTATGACTAAGCTCACATGCCAACAATTTACAAAAGTTTCGTTTTACGTTCTGTCGTTTATTTATTTACACTTATAGTCCCTATCGCTGCATTTTAAAAATAACATTTTTTTTTTTTTGACAGATGCGTTTTAACAATAACTTGAGGTCTAGAAAATAAATAATGTACACATATATTATATATATACATATATGATATATGCTAGATATTTATGTATATTATTACTATGTCATAAATATGGTGTGGAACTTCAAACTATAACCAACTTTTTTGTTTTGAAAAACGTTGAAGTCACAAAACAGGTTTAAAACATGTTTTATGGGAGGTTTTTGAAAACAAAATTTGAGTAGAATCTAAATTTGAAAGCAAATTTTAGATAATTAAGGTAAACGTTTTCTGTGTTTTTCTTTTCTTTTTCTTTTTGAAATATATTTAAAGATGTGCACAATACGAGAATTTTTTAGTGGTCGGTCACCTAACTTAATTAATATTATTCTCGCTATTATTCTCGCCTAAAGCACGCTTAACTATGAAAGTTCTTATGGAATTTAGTTGTAATGTCAATGTTTTCAAAATGGTGGCGATGTTATAATAAATTTTCCTTTTTTAATTTTCATGGATTTTCTTTTTGTTCATTATGATATTTTATTATGTTCTCAATTTTCTAACTTCCAACAATTATTGTTTACTCTTCAAAATTTTCCTTCCTCTTTTGACATGTAATGGTTTTTATGTCTTTTAGATTGTAATTAAATATAAATTTACCAAATATATAAATTATGTTTTGATAATTTTAAATTTCATATATTTTTTTAAAACACTTTAATTAAATACAATTTTAAATGATAATAAATCTAGATACAGTTTTAAAATACAGTAACTCAATGAATTTTTAATACCAAATGATTATCAAGTCTAGTTTCAACAAGTTCTTGATTTGAGATCCAATTTATGAATTTGTTACTAAATATATATTCAAAAACCGTGAACGTACACAAAATTACAACTTTATTTTTCATTAAATCTTTTGTTTTATGTCATATGTTTTCAGATTAATTAATCAAATGTACCCTTAACCACTCAACTACACTTAGTTTGATACTTAATTATAAAGCTCTATGGTAATTGAGGTATGAGTCATTTTTTGATATCTCAAATATATTAGCACAATGACCATAACTCTAGTTAGTGCATGATGATTTAATCATAAATATTAATATTAAGATATTCAACGATTAGAGAGAACTGAGGTATAAATTTAAATATAAAGGTATCAGTTTAATAGTGTATTTAGACGAACTTTTTAAAAAAAAAGTCTTTTTTTTACCAAAATTGATTTTTCGATGAGCACCTTTGAAAAAAAAATAAAAGTGTGTTTAGTATAGCTTATTGAGTGATTTTATATGATCAAAAGTAGTTTTTTAAAAAATCTTAATAAATAAAAAAGTGCTTCAAAAATTTGGATTAATTTAAAAACCTTTTTTTGAATAAACACTTGATAGATGGATTATCCAAAAATTACTTTAAAGTGATTAATTGAAAATTCTCAAAATATGCAACAAAAAATAAAATGTTAAAATATCATTTTGGTCCATGTACTTTGAGTTTTATTTTATAAAATTCTTATACTTTCAAATGTCTAATTTTAGTTCCAATACTTTCAATAAAGCTTAAATTGGTCCCTACCATTAGTTTGAAGTTAATTTTATCAAAATTGCTTAAATAATAATGATAATTTTCATGTAAGAAAAGGCATAATGTGAATATATTTTCAAAATTTATAGAAAGAATGCTAATTGAGACTAATTTTTTTTTTAGAAAAGATAACAATAAACTAACAATAGAGACTAATTTTAAGCTTTATTGAAAGTATAAAGACAAAATTGGACATTTGAAAGTATATGGACTAATATCATCCAAAATAAAAATAAATTTATAATTAATAGAATAACTTTTGAAAATAGTGCAACTGAACAAATTTATTATTTAAAATACTTTTGAAAATATGTAAGATATTAATAACATTTTTTATTGAAAATATTTTTTTCAAAAAGTATTTAAATTAGAGGGTGTGGTTAACTTCTTACTTCTTAAGATACAAATGGCTCATAGACAATATTTTTATTTAGTGTTTCTTACTACTTTTATTTTTATTTTTTATTTTTCTTTATTTATAAGGGGAAAAAAAGAGAGAGAAACGTGTACGTCTTGTTTCTATTTCTTTGGGTAAGAAAAAGAATAGAAATGTGGTCCATTTCTACATTTTGAGAACAAAATTGAACGTTTTACTGGGAAAAAGAATTGTCTTGAAAAATAAAATATATGAAATTGTATGCCTTTTTATATTTATTATGCATTTTATAAATAAAAGATGATAAATTAATATATATTTTATTATTATGTTTTTTTTTTAGTAGAAACTACAGGGAACGAACAATCTTGAAAACAAAAATTTTAAAAGGATAAAGAAAAGAAACCCAACAAATATGTAATCAAAATATTGAAAACGAGAAATACAAAAACAGAAATGTGAATACTACAATACCGATGGGACGGACAAAAAAACTATTTTTTTAAATTTCAAGGGTTAAAAATGTCAAATTCAAAAATTCAGAAATCTAAATGCAACTAAATCCAAACTTCATGAACCAAAAGTGTATTTTTCTCTAATCTATTATGTTGTTGTGTAATATTATGTGTATAGTTAATAATTTTAAATCTTATTTTATACTTTTTGTTAATTGAATTTGAATCACTCTCTTCTTTTATTATTTTTAGCTAAGTGTTGACAATTTCCAGACTATTTTAGTTGAACTCGCCTTTGGTTTCATTACTGAATTTGGTTGCTCCAATAATTAGTTTGGAAACATTTTATTACTTGATTTTGTGGTTATGTAAATGTTAGGGTATTTTGTGATTGTGGCTCAAATTGAACCTTTTCATGGTAATTTTGTTTTTAATGTTTTTTTTTTTTTTTTGTGATTTATTAGTTGATTTTTTTTAGTAATTTTCTTAACTTGTTATTATATATATATAAGAAGAAAACAAAAAATTCTTAAATATCTATATCAATGAAAATTCTATGAAAATGTCCATGAAAATATCAATAAAATATTAATGTCAATGCTAACATAAGCATAGTTTGAAGCAAGATGTTCAATTCTCCACCTCTTATTTATTTGTACTAAAAAAATGTTGATGTTGATAAATATTAATGGAAAAATTATAAAAATCAAGATTTTTTTAAAAAAAATTAATCAACAAACCATCATTTCACTCCTTTTAATAAGTAGATAATTTTTTTTCGGTAATCTAAACATAGCTCAGTTGACAAGACATTTATTATCATTTCAATATTTGACGTGTTGACCTTGTTTTTTTTTTTTTTTTTTTTTGAGAAAAATAATGTTCCTTATAAACACAAACAGTAAAGAAAAACCAAGAAAAAAGGGGGCCTAACCATGGTCTTAAATTTCCATCGATATTTCCACATGTTCATGGATTCAACATCGACATAGGGAGTGAATCGACATTTCCGTTATATCGTAAAAAAATAGATGAAACATTAAAAAAAAAAAAAGCAGCAAAGTATCACTAATGTGAATATAATATAAATAATAAGCATTGTAACTTATTTAAAAAGTGTAAAATGTTTATTTATTAAGTTAAATAGTTTTTATAATTTTTTTTCATAAATATTCATCTACGTGGACAATGTATTGATATTTCTATCGGTATTGTCATGAAATTGAAACTTGACATTTTAAACAGAGATTGTGCGTAACAAAACAATACCTTTTCATGTGGAGAAGCATTTTTATGATTGCAGCCACTGATTGTGCCAAAAATTATTCAGAATCTCTCTCTCTCTCTCTACTTTCTCTCACTGTGTAATGCTAATGCCCACCAAATCCACTTTTGCAGTTTGCTACAGCTTTTATTATTGGAATAAGTTCCTCCATGATGGATAGTGCCCACTTCATTTTCATCTATTAATAATTCAAATTATTCTTTTTTTTTCTTTTTTTGAAACTGAAATTATTCATTTCTATAAAAAAAAAAATAAATGAATCGTTCATATCATTTTCTATAGTTCAGATGATGATTTGAACTATTTTGTCCTAAGCTTGTTGATACGGTGTCTTTCCATAGTTTTTGGATGATGGTAATTTGGTTAAATTACAAGTTTAGTCTCTGAATATTTAAATTTGTGTTTAATAAATCTTTGAACTTTAAAACATGCCTAATATATAACTAAACTTTAAAAATGTTTAATAGATTTTTGAATTTTTAATTTTGTGTCTAATAAGATCCTAAATTTCTTATTTTGTATGTAATAGATTCATGAATTTTAAAAAATGTGGAATAGAATTAAAAGTTTAGAGTCTTATTAGACACAAAATTGAAAGTTCAATGGCCTATTAGGTATTAAATTGAAAGTTCATGGATCTATTAGACATTCAGGATCCTATTGGACACAAAATTTAAAGTTCATGAATCTATTAGAAACGTTTTAAATTTCAGGATCCTATTATACACAAACCTTAAGGCTAAAAGTTCAAGGTCTAAACTTGTAGTTTAACCTAATAATTTTGTGTTCTAAATAAAAGTTTGTTTGGTATTGGTTGGTTTCTCTAGATTGAATCTTTGGCCTCAAAACAAACACTTTCTTTTTTTAAAAGTACTCTTTTAGTTTTCTAACAAACTAAGACTTCGTTTGATAACTATTTGATTTTTGGTTTTTTAAAATTAAGTTTATAAATATTACTTTTACCTATAGATTTTCTTGTTTTGTTATCTACTTTTTACATATATTTTCAAAAATCAAGCCAAGTTTTGAAAACTAAAAAAAAAATAGTTTTCAAAAACTTGTTCTTGTTTTTGGAATTTGGTTAAGAATTCTAATGTTTTCTTAAGAAATATAAAACTCATTGTAGAGAAATGATGATAAAACAATTACAATTTTTCAAAAACCAAATGGTTATCAAACGGGGCCTAAAATTTTGAAAATGTATTTATAATACTGAAAATGTATTTTAGAATAAAATAATTTTTTTTCAGGATTAGAAATCAAGAATTAAAATAATTATCAAATAAAACCTTAAACTTTTTAGATCTAATTGGAAAATAATAAGAATGTGATATTTGATATAATCATATATGAAAAAAATATATATATGACAAACAAAAATATTTTTAGATTAGATTTCAACCCTCCCATCTTCTTCTAGTTAGTGAAATAAAGATTGCTATCAACAAAAGTGGTCATTAATTTTAAAAATTGTAAAGCCCATTAGATAACCATTTTAAAGAGAAAAATTGTTTACCCATTGTTTCTTTGGTCTATAATGGTTAAAACAAATGGTTAAGCCTATGTTCTCTGACACTAATAATATTTTGGTATATTTATTTATGAAGATTTAGTTCTTATACTTTTAGAAATGTAATGACTACATCATTGAATTAAATTCACTAGAACATAGTTTAATTGATCTAGATATTAATAACATATTTTCTTGCAAGTCACAAGTTTTTGAATCTTCACCTTCTTATTTGAATGACAATATTCTATAAAAAGTAAGGAAAAGAAAAAAGAAATGAAGTCTAGCTCTAGACATTGGTAACATAATTTTTTACGAGTGACTTGTTTGAATTTCATCTTATTCCAATTGTAATATTCTAAGAAAAGAAAAAAAAAATGAAGACGTCCATTCATTTGCTACAACAAATTTTTTTTACTTCAAATCATTATTTTTTTAAACTGCATGAACTAAATCATCACAAGAAAAATATAAAAATAAAAATATTCCAAGAGTCAAAGTATGGAAATTAAAAATGTGCTTTAACTTTTCATATTTTTCTTACTAAAAAATATTTTCAAATTCCTACTCAAACTTTTAAAAAATAAGGTTAAAATACTATTTTGACCATTGTACTTTGAGACTTGTTCTATTTTAGTCTTTGTACTTTCAAATGTTTAAATTTAGTCTTCGTACTTTCAATAAATCATCTTAAAATTAGTTTCTACTTTTAGTCTATTGGTAACTTTTCTGAAGAAAAAAAAAGTCTTGATTAACTTCCCTCCATAAGTTTTTGAAACATATTCACATTGTGTATTTTCTTGAATGGAAATTATTATTATTGTTTTACTAAGTTCAACAAAAATTATCTTCAAACTAATAATAAAAACTAACTTTAAGATTTATTGAAAGTACATAAGTTAAATTTAGACATTTAAAAGTATAGAGCCTAAAATGAAATGAATGAGACCCAAAATATAGGGACCAAAGTGGTATTTTAACAAAAAATTGCAAAAATGAGTTTTAAATTTAGTTGTGAATTCCAAAAAAAAAATAACAAAAAATAACAAAACAAAGAAAAATGAGTACACAAATAAAAACAAAATGATTATTTAAAGTCACGTTTTGTAACCATTTTTTGGTTTTCTGTTTTTGAAAATTATGTTTGTTCACAATTTTAGGATAAAATTTTTACCTTAATTCCTTAAAAACACATTTGAATTCTAAGCAAAATATAAAAAAATAAAATCAAGTTTTTAAAAACTAAGGCCTCATTTGATAGTCATTTGGTTTTTGAAAACTGTGCTTATTTTTTCACCATTTCTCTACAATGAGTTTCATCTTTCTTAAGAAAACATTTGAATTTTTAGCCTTAATTCCTTAAAAACACTTTTGAATTCTAAGCAAAATTTAAAAAACAAAATCAAGTTTTTAAAAACTAAGGCCTCATTTGATAGTCATTTGGTTTTTGAAAATTGTGCTTATTTTTTCATCATTTCTCTACAATGAGTTTCATCTTTCTTAAGAAAACATTTGAATTCTTAGCCAAATTCTAAAAAATAAAAAAAGATTAAAAAAAAAAGTTATTGAAAACTACTTATTTTTACTTAGTTTTTGAAAACATATATAAAAAGTAAATAACAAAACAAGGAAACCCCTAGGTGGAAGTAGATTTATAGGCTTAATTTTCAAAAACCAAAAACCAAATGGTTATGAAATGGGGCCTAATGTGAAAATAGGCTTATGAAATAGTGTTTATAAACTTAATTTGCTAAAACAGAAAATCGAAAAAAAAAAAGTTATCAAATGGGACCTAAAAAATTTTATTTACACAATTAATGTTGTGAGTTGAGTATAAGATGATGAAAAAATGATGGTTAAAATACCATTTTGGTCTATGTACTTTGGATTTCATTCTATTTTAGTCTATGTACTTCTAAATGTCCAATTTTAGTCTTTGTACTTTCAAACTAATAGTAAGAAGTAGAGGGACTAAAATTAGACATTTAAAAGTACATGAACTAAAATAGAATGAAATTCAAAGTAGAGGGACAAAAATGGTATAAAAAGGGAAAAAGTTGAGTGTGAATAAAAGGATTAATAGTTGAAGTTTGAAAAGAAAATAAAGTTGGAAAGAGCCATCACTATCACCATCATCTTGGAGCAGTGAGAATAGGATTATATTCATGTGAGTGATTGTGTGGATGAATACAATTTCACATGCCTATGGTGGTTGTAACAGATATATATTATCAAACCAACAACTTATAAATTTAGATTCTTTTTAGATTATATTATATGGCCTTAGACTATAGACACTAGTTCCAAATATTAAATATCTTTTAAGTTTGTCGATGCTAAATATTATTGATTCTTATAGAGGATGGACCATTGCAACCATCCTTTTCAAATTTTAATTCTCAATTTCTATTTTCTACTTAAAAACATCTCACGTTTGATCATGTTTTCTTTTCCTTTTTTTTTTTTTTTTTTTTTTTGAAGTTGTGAGTAAACTTTTTAAATATTATTTTGCCTCAACATCATCAAAGTCGGCATAGACTTCATTAGGTCGACTCAATCATAAGTCAGGTGGGTCAATTTATTAGAATAGGTCCAAATGAACTTCTTTTTTCTTTTTTTTTTTTTTTTTGGCTTATTTTTAGAAAAGAAAACAAATAAGTAATTATAAAGACTAAAGAATTTTTTTTAAAAAAGATAAACTTGTGAATGGAAATGTAGAAAATTAATATTAAAAAATTCTTTAAAATTAAAAATATATATAATTTAATTTCAGTTTATGATGAGAAAAATACGAAAAAAATAGTGCTTGTTTTTTCACTATTCTCTACCATGGTTTTCATCTTTCTTAAGAAAACATTTGAATTCTTAGTCAAATTTCAAAAATAAAAACTACTTTTTAAAAACTACTTTTTTTAGTTTTCAAAACTTGACTTGGATTTTGAAAACATCCCAATAAATAGATAACAAATCAAAGAAACTCATAGATGGAAGTAGTTTTTATAAGCTTAATTTTTAAAAATCAAAAATAAAAAAATCAAATGGTTATCAAATGGGACCGTAGTTTTCAAAATTTTGTTTTTATTTTTGGAATTTGACTAAGAATACAAATGTTCTCTTAAGGAAGATGAAACCCATTGTAGAAAAATGATTAGAAAACAAGCACAATTTTAAAAAACTAAATAGTTATCAAAAGGCTCAGTTTTTTGTTTTTGGTTTTTGAAAATTGTGCTTGTTTTCCAATAGTTTTTACTTTTTAAGGAAACATTTGAATTCTTAGCCAAATTTCAAAAATAAGTTTCTAAAACTTGGTTTGGGTTTTGAATTAGTAAGAAATAAATAACAAAACAAAGAAAATCATAGGCAGAAGTAGTGTTTATAAACTTAATTTTCAAAAACTAAGGCCCCGTTTGATAACCATTTAGGCCCCGTTTGATAACTATTTGGTTTTTAGTTTTTGGTTTTTGAAAATTAAGCTTGTTTTCTCTCAATTTCTCTACAATGGTTTTCATCTCTCTTAAGGAAGCATTTGAATTCTTAGCTAAATTTTAAAAACAAAAACAAGTTTTTGAAAACTACTTTTTTTAGTTTTCAAAACATGACTTGGTTTTTGAAAACATGGGTAAAAGGTAGATAACAAAACAAGTAAATCCAAGGGTGTGAGTAGTATTTATATGCTTAATTTTCAAAAACCAAAAACCAAAAACCAAATGGTTATCAAACGGGACCTTAGTTTTTGGTTTTTGGTTTTTGAAAATTAAGTTTGTTTTCCCTCAATTTCTCTACAATAGTTTTCATCTCCCTTAAGGAAGTATTTGAATTCTTAGCCAAATTCTAAAAACAAAAAAAAGTTTTTGAAAACTACTTTTTTTAGTTTTCAAAACATGGCTTGGTTTTTGAAAACATAGGCAAAAAGTAAATGACAAAACAAGTAAAACCATAAGTGGGAGTAGTATTTATAGGCTTAATTTTCAAAAACCAAATGATTATCAAACGGGGCCTAAATAATTATCAAATGGTTATAATTAACTAGATTGGTCCTAAGAGCTATGGTGCTTTTTCAACAATTATTCGTCACAATTTGGCCCTATAACCCAAATCTTAGATGAATGTCTATTTCATATTGGGACTTTTTTTTACATACAAAAAATAAAAACAATTTCTAACCTATAAAGTTAATGTAACGTGTAATGAAAAACATTTATTCATTTATTCCAATGAGAAAGAATATGAACTTTTTTTTTTTTGGAGATAGAAAGAATATGAACTTCACTCTTATGATATGAATCGATTTCTCTCATTATTTTCTTTCCCGACCTATTTGCTATACCGTCCCTTAATTGTTTTATTCCCATACTTTTTTTTTTTTTTTTTTTTTTTTTTTTTTTGAGTTCAACATAGAAGTAAGGATTCGAACTTGTGACCTTTTGATCAAGATTATATGTTTTAACCAATTAAATTATGATCAGATTGGACATACATTTTTCTCCCTGTAATGTAAAATGCATACACACAATACATACATGTCTATGAAGAGGTTGTTTGAGAAAAAAAAACAATTTTCTACTTTTTAGAATAAAAAATCAGTGAAAACATCAATCAATAACCAAGTCCCGTTTGATCACAATTTATTTTTAGTTTTCTATTTTTGAAATTTGTGATTGTGTTTCTCACAATTTCTTTAATATGATTTGCTACTTTCTTAAATAAACATTTTAAGAAACATTTGAATTCTTAACAAAATTCCAAAAACAAGAGCAAGTTTTTTAAAACTATATTTTTTAGTTTTCAAAACTTGACTTGGATTTTGAAAACAATTTGGGAAAGTAGATAACAAAGCAAAGAAACTCTTGGGTGGAAGTAGTGTTTATAAGCTAAATTTTTAAAAACAAAAAATCAATGTCCTGTTTAATAACCAATTAAGCCCCATTTGATAACATTTTGTTTTTGGTTTCTTGTTTTTGAGAAGTGTGTTTGTTTTTTCATAATTTTTTGGTAAATTTTTCACATTCTTTAAAAACACATTTGAATTCTAAGTCAAATTTCTAAAACAAAATCAAGTTTTTGAAAACTTTTTTTTTCGCTTTCAAATTTTGTTTGACTTTTGAAAACATTTTTAAAAAGTAGGTAATGAAAATAAAAAGTAAGCCCTCAAACTTTGATAAGTTAAAAAAAATTGGAGTCATGAGAGTTGATCCACGTCTCCATCTCTACTCAAAAAATGTTTGAGAGTAGCTGATTTTGTCGTTTCCTTTCCTTTCTGTTTGTGTTGTTTAAATTTGATTCTTAGAATAGGTTTTTAGAGTGTGTATGTCGTCGGTCTTTCTCAATTTTAATTGCGAAAATGATAGTTTGCTCTTTGTCCAAAATGATTATCACTCGAATCCCCTGTTTTTATTCCTTCCAAAAAAGACCCACCAAAAACGCAATCATAATTTTAATTCAGGTCTTCTCTCTCTCTATTTGTTCATCATTCTTGATATGTGAAACCTCATAAAAAGAATAATTTAAATTCCAAGATGATGCACGTACACTGTGAGAGAGAGAGAGGGGCCTGGATGCATATACCTTCGATCAAAAGGTCAAAGATTCGAATTCTCCACTCTTACAAGTTGAACTAAAGAGAGAAGAAAAACGAATATGAAGTTTCTCTCCCGCCACATGGCCAAAATTTTGTTCCCCACTTTTTACCTATGTTTTCAAAAACCAAACCAAGTTTTGAAAACTAAAAAAATAGTTTTCAAAAACTCGGTTTTGTTTTTGAACTTTTGGCTAAGAATTCAAATGGTTTCTTAAGAAATATGAAATGCATGGTAGAGAAATGATGAGAAAACAAATACAATTTTCAAAATCCAAAAACTAAAAACCAAATGACTATCAAACATGACCATAGTTTTCCAAAACTTGTTTTTGTTTTTAGAATTTGGCTAAGAATTCAAACGTTGTCTTAAGAATGATGAAATCCGTTGTAGAGAAATTGTGAGAAAACAAGTACAATTTTTAAAAACCAAATAGTTATCCAATGGGGCTTTAAAGGAGAGGACAAACTAGAAGTTTAAGAAGAAGCATTAATGAAACTGTGATTAGTTAACAGCAAATCCATCTCTACCAAGTGTTCGTGCTCACCACAAGAAGGAAAAGGGAACATTTTCATCTTCTGACAGCATTTCAAGTGTTGAATTCAAACATTATGCAATAGGATAGAAAATTCGGCCAAGATTTCAAGGAAAAATAGCTATGTCGCTTGTGGTTTTCATATGAGCTAGAGACTTTCAGAAACAGTATTCCTATTAGCATTAAAGAGATTAAAAATGTAGGTTCGTCCTGTTTTGCTTCTAAAGTCTATTAATCAAGGAAACGATAAGTGATGTCTTCTGGGAATCTATAAAAGGGCAATAAAAATTGAAAGCAGTTACTTTCCTCGAAAAATAGATCCCCCCTATGGTATGAGGTTTGTGTAAGAAATCACTTGCTCTTCTTCGGTTCTCTTGCATAATCATCGATCAGTGCTTCGACATCTTTCCAGAAGAGCCCCTCAACTAAAACTCCATCCTTAGTGAACCTGCAAGATGGTATTATTTTGGGTTGGTTGTACAGAAAATATTTGAGAAACTAGATTCCAGAATTTAGTGTAGAGAAAGAAAGAGACCACCGAGTGACACTCTTGGTAAATTCCACTGGTTCATTAGCCGAGATTGATTTGGGATCTGAACTAGATATGCTCAGCGTATACAGATCTGAGAATCTGGGCAATTTTGAAGAGACTACCAATCCTGTGCTGGTGAAGGATCCCTGTACAAAGAAATTGCAACACAAGATGACCAATGACCTCAACTAGTTCAGCATGCATGTAGTTTCAGAAAGCAGGGTCATTCTCATGCATAAAAGAATTAGCTATCATTATATTATGAGAAGTTGTAAAGCCCAAGTTGCCCAAAGATTCCTACAGTATATGTGTACATGATGTCATTCAATTATCATCCTTGAAAAAAAAAACATAAACGTCTCCTTTCTTCACAACCACCAGAGATATCCAAATAACAAACTCCGAAAATGAAAGGGTCACTCACTAATACAATATACAATATCTCAAAAAAAAAAAAAAAAAAAAAGGCTAAAAGAAAACCTTCCAAATTACTAGTCACTAGAAGCAAAGAAATTGATTCTACTGAAATGTGGCATTGCACTTAGAGAAAACATAAATCAAAGGAGAAAACTAACCACGAGACTAACTTCAGTGCCATTTAACAAGGGGCAGTTGCAGTTCGAAATTTAACATAAAATTGCATAACTCAAGGGCTGTTCTAAAAAGAAGTTTGCCGTTTTTGTTTTCGAAATTGTCTGTAGAAAAAGCTTTCAGGCAGCTAGAAAAAGTCAAACTTACAATCATCATTCACAAGCCGATGAAATTGGAAGTAAGAACTTTGGTTATTCTAAAAACGTATCATCTATGTCTTATCCAAAAAAAACATATGATCTATGAAAACAAACCAAAAAAGAAAGAGAAAACAATGTTTAGGAACCAATTATACAAACACGCTTTCCCTTCATCTTTGTACTAAAAGGACAAAAGGCTATTTTTTCAGAACAAACCCAAACAGCTCAGCTCCACATTAACTCTAAACTGCTAGACCATCCAGAAGTCAGAAAACTACCCGAGACGTTTTGTTAAGCTTTTTCTGAAGTCAAAACTCTAAATGAAAGTAGAACTATAGATGAATAGGAAAACAAAGAATGTATCAAATTAACAATACTCTGTGGTTTTTTGAGCTGGTTGTATTCGGAAACCCTAAAATGTAGCCAAATAGACATTACCTATCTCAAGAGCCCCAAAAACAATGCATGACTATCATATATAATCATGATGTTAATGCTTTCTTTAGTGGTCATAAACATACAAATGGGCTAGAAAACAGAATCGTTCTAAAAGTTAAACAAACTTACTGCAGGAGGATAGGTGAACAAAATTGCGTTCTTCTCCTTGGTGTAGACAACAAACTGCAAGATCCCATTAAATACTACATACTTGCCAGAGTTAAAGATCACATGAGAGCACCAGAAAAACATTTGCATTTCATTAAACGAAACAAAGACCTAGTAAACTAAGAAAATGGCGTCAAATTCATCGTACAACACGCTTCTGCATCCGAACATGTACATGACAACAGAAAATTAAGGGGAAAGAAGAGAAAACATCCACCATTTAATCCAATATACATTCCCATCGAATAGCGGAATCAAAAAAATGAAATTCAATCCCTCAACGGAAGATCTAAATGAAAAAACGCGCAATTCAGACAAACCCTTGACCGCATGAAAAGAAAAAGGATATAATATAATGCAGCCGATCAAGAAATCGCGATTCTCAGGGAACTTCTTTTTGTAAAACTGAGCCACCAAAGCTATGATTATGATGGCAGTGCCCATAACCAATTTGACATTACTCAACCTCACGTCTTCAACATACCCGCGACTCGTCACAATCTGCAACCAAAAGCTCAAACAATGGAAGATTTCAGAAAGAACGAAAGAAACCTAGAGAAAAATTGACGCGAAGAGGATCTGAAGAAAGGGGGGATCATAAATTCAATTACCTCAGAGACGGATTCGTCAAGAAGGTGTTTGAGGGAGTGGTGATCCAAGAGATTGGCCTTCTTGGCGTTTTTGGTCGCCATTTTTGATATCTTTTGGTTTCAGTTCTCTTCGCGTCTGCGAACTGGAAATGGGTTTGTCTGAATTCAGAGAGAGGAGACCGAGTCTTCGACCCCTTTTTTTTTTTCTTGAAATTATTTCTCTCTCTGTTTTGTTTTTAATAACTAATTTATTTTTCTCTCCCTATAATAATTAGAATTCATTTCCCCAGGCCCAAATAATTTTAATATTTTAGAAATTTTGAAAGGGTAACTTTGTGTTTTAGAATTTTTCTAAAAATGTATTTTACAAAAATAAGATTTTGGTTTTAATCTTTGAATTTTAGGGTTGTGTATATTTAAAAAGTTGAGTTTTTTTTATTATTATTGTTTTTTTTTAGTTCATAGTTTAGCTCTTGTATCATCAAAAAAAAATTATTTAGATTCTTGATCTTTAGGATTGTGCATAACTTTGTCAAATGTTTATACCACCAATTGTTTGTACCTACCCAAAACTAGTTCACTACGTGATTTTTAGATAATAAATTTAGCATATGTGTGACACTCAAGTAGAGAAGAGGTACATGAATGAACCGACACCACAGTCGAATGAGAGGAATCTTAAAGTTATGAAAGCATGATAAAAAATGACTTAAAAGAATTGATAGTTACTACATATACTAACAAGACTTTTCGATGATCCAATTATAGAAATTTCAAATTTAAGCAATTATATGTTAGGTGACCTCTGAAGTATTTTCCTCTGAAGTATTAAGTTGATTACTCCAAGTCGTTTTTGTAATATTACATTTGCAATCATAAGTGAAAAAAAAACTTTTAAGGAAAAACTTGTCCCTATTGACTGGTAAGTAAAACCTTTGCTTATTTTATATTATCAATTTGAGCATATTTCAATGATTAAAGCATAAATATTCCTCTAAAAGGCCAGAAATTTTAGATACCTACCTTTTATTGAACTCAAATAAATAAATAAAATCTTTTTATATGTGATTTATTTGCATCGAACTATTTAGTATTTAAGTTATGTTTAATTGATAGGTGAATTCAACTAATATTTTTTAATCACTTAAAATAAAAACAACATCGATAGGTAGATTGTTCAATTTTTATTAGCATACATGTGCAAATAGTAATAACCTTCTCATTATATACCCAAACCTGGGGTGACTTTTCATTCAACTTTTTAATATCTTTGATCCCTTTACAATTATAGTTTTCCCCACAAAAATAATTCCTTCCTATGAATTTGAACCAGACAAACTTAACTCTAAGAAACAAATATAGGACTTTAATTTTAATGATCAAATTCAAGACAATAATGAACAGTATGGATCAAAACCATATTCTAATCCATTCTTAAACATAAGAAAAGTTGAAAACTTGGGCTATAAAATGAGAGGGTAATTGTCAGCCTCACAAATTTATTAATATGAAAGTAACTATATAATATAATCTGTAAATAAATATAAGATCTTACATGTCCCATTCCAGTTTATCACTATGAATCAAATCTTCCTGCTATAACTGCTATAATATATTGTTATATTTCAAACAACAATTTCCAGCCCAAATCTTATGCCTATTTTTCCCAGGACACAAATTTCCTAACATTTTCAAAATAAGGGTTTAGTTAAGAATACTACACTAAGATGAATAGGAAAAATTATAGAGATAAATTGCAGGCCTGGATAACTTCTTAAAGACCTGTAATGGAGTCATATAAGCATCATCAGATCATTGAGGCTTTGATTTTATTCTGCCAACGGCACCCTTGGTGAGAAGGAATCGAGTACTCTGGACAAGTTCTTCCTTAACCATGAACAAGACAGCAGCAGCCAGAACACTCTGGACGATTTTCGTGCCCATCCCTTTGTAAAATCCATATAGTCCTTCGTATTGGATCATTTTGATGATGGCGTCAAATGTGCCTGGATAAAAAGTGAAAGATCGTTAGTGACTTACACCAGAGAATAATGCAGAAGGATACAAGTAATATAAGAACTTCCAACTGATGCTGGCAGTCGCGGTGTGGTTAAAACGGCCAACTTGGCCAACAGATTCGTCTCTCGAAACTGTTCCTGCTTGCAAATATAACTAAAAAGGCCAACTACACCAACAGGTGATTTTCCTATTTTGCTTTCTTAGCTCTCCTTTTTTTATTATTTCTCTTCCCCATTGAATTATCACAGGCACAACGGCCATCGCTACATTTTCATATAATCATGTTTTGCAGCTTTTGGCTTTCTATTGGAAAGGAGAAATTGTTAACCTAAGAGAATTTAAGCTAATATAAAGGCAAACCAATCAACCCAGTAAAAGAACAAGCCGCAGGCAAGACGGGGAATACAGCTATTTTTTACCGTCCCACTACTTTTTAATGGTGGAACTGTGGAAGATACTATGTTCAGAATAACATGGGATTTATCATACGAATCCGAACCTTTATACTGATGTCTTTTGTCTCCGGCTACAACCTGTTTTGCTTGAAGCCTAGCCTGCAAAGAAAATAACTTGAATGAGATAACTTACTCTAATGCATGCTAGACAAATAATCACGAGCTTCAGTAAATATCAACGGTCCGAACAACATATGAAAAAGTATTAACCAAAACAACATTTGTAAGAATGGAGCAAACGTCTTTAAACTAAATTTTTTTTAGGAAAGTAAAGAAATCCTATTTTCTTCACAAGCTTTTGTCTCTACGAGATTATAGAGTTTACCTTAACAACTAAAAGAGGATAGGTTACCACAGTAGCTCCAAGTTTTGCCAAGGCACCGAGAAAAAATATCTGCACAAGTAGCCAAATGTGTCATTGAACACTGGAAAAACAAATTATGAGTGGACAAATAACTCAGTGACATGGTCAAAACGTGGTAACGTTGAGAATTATAGTGGTCAGGGTAAAGGTTACCTCTAATGCAGTAACTCCACTGCCATTCTTACGTAAGGCCCGTCGTTTCTTCAATTTGTTCAACATTGTTTCATACAGCATGTACTGTATAGAAGGGTTGCTAACCTGTGATGAAGAAAGGAATATTTAGTAGCGTTTCCTCATGTATCAACTCAAAAGTTTTTTTCCTACACGTACCATGATCAATGTTGGGATTACCCCTTTCCAGAAACCCCTGATTCCAGCTTCATCATAAAGTTCCTGAATCTGAAGATCGAATCACGTTTTTTGAAACAAAAAACTCAGTCAAATATCCAGAGTGAAGTCTGTTTATCATGATAAAAAGTAATGAGACAACTTCAATGAGAGAAAAAAAATACTTTAACTAATAAGATAGAACTGAAAGATGTAAGCAGTGAAAAATGGAATCACATGCTGACTAAATTTCTTAATATCCATATATTTATGTGACGGGCCCTCAAGAGCTATCCGTCAGTCTTTTCAATCTTGAGCAATCGGTTTACTTCATAAGCACAACTGCTAGCAGCCATTATTTTCAGCTACTGTGAGCGAACCATTCAGATGTCAGTAAAAATTCTTTTATGAAATGTACAAAATCTTCAATTCAAGGAAATTCAAATGAAATATTAAACAAAGATTTCATAAAATTGCCCTGTACAACAGAGTAGGGGGAAAGGAACTTCTCATGAATTTGAAAGTCTCACCGCATGCCCCATTTTGGTCAAATGGATAAGAATTCAACCCCAAAAAGAATCTGTGGTGTGTCCTTTTAAATATTAGTTTTCATAGAATCTAATTATGATCAAAAGCCTGATTAACCAAATCATAGGGGCAGACTATGGATCTACAGATCTAAATCCAATTCTGGCAGACAGAACCAGAGAAAAAATCAACTAATCACCACAAAATCGTTATAACTAAGAAATCATAGTAGCAGAATATTGCTTAAGCAGTTCAGTCCAGAAAAAACATGTCTGCCTTCATTCAATTTCATGCAACAAAGAGTTCATAGCTACTATGGAAACTAGTACATGGATATTTTTTACTTACGGCATGAGTGGTTCTGTAGGAAGGAGGATCGACTGCTGCCGGAACTGTTTCATCCAGTGGAGTCAATGGTGCTCCAATAGGTAGAGACGGCTTTGAGACTTTTTTATATGTCTGAAGAATGATAACACAAATCTTGTCATTTAAAAATTTTCAAATCCCGTGAAATCTTCCACATTCGTGAAACTGCTTCTTATAGTAGTTTAGTTTACAATGCTCTTGAGGAAAGTCAGCATCAAAAGTGCAATTAAATAGAGTAAATGGAGCCAAATCTATGGTTTGGCTACTGTATTTAGAATTTTGGATGTACACAGATATAAGGAAAAGCTTTAAGATTTTTAGCCCCCATCCTTTTCTTTAAACCAACTTTCATTAAGATGAATCAAAGAATCCGAATAAAAAAGTGAAGCCAAAAGCAGGGGTTACAAGAAGAAGCAGAAGAACAACCAACGTTTAGTAATAAAAAAAATAAAGGCAAGGCTATCACTAGAAGTTTGAATGCAAGTCACTGAGCTGAATCCAAAAGGGCTTAGACAATATGCTCAACCCTTAAGGGTAACATCCTTAAATAATTTCCTCGTACACTGGTTTAATTAAATTCAATTGATTATTTTCATGAAGCATAAATAATTTTTTTTTTAAATGTCATAATATATTATTACCTGCATCCGTGTAACAACCACCCATATCGGATTTGTCAACAGTACATTAACACACCTAAAGAATCAAAATATTTTTTAGACAAATTAGAGGGGAAATAATAAAAAACTGAATAGTGCAGATGGTTTGGTAGTAGCTCTGATAAGTGACCTAATTTAATTGTATTTGAAAAAGCTTAAACTGTCTGAAGTAGATAATTAAATATAATGGAAATAATGCATTGGAAGCTAGACCTGCAAGCATAGGATGCAACCCAAAATATCCATGTTTAATCTCAAGAAAGAGAATAATCAAAATAATGACTCTTTTTATTTTTATTCTTTTAAATGAAAAAGTCACTCTATGCTGCCTTTTGGAGAAAAAAGGACAGGTTAGCTTAGCGCTTTTCATCCGCTTTCTTGTACACCTTATTCCTTTTCTTTTGTTCGAAATGAAGGTGCTTATTATGAAAATGTAAATAATAAAAAACTCAAATCAAAACCACTCTATAAACAAACCCAGATACAGCAGCCACCAGAAGAGAGGAAAGCATCCCAACTGATCCGTCTCCAATCCCTGCCTTCATTTGTACAAGAGAAGCAGCTTCTGCCTTGCTCCTGAATATTTGGTAGAAATAATAGTAAACACCCTGTACCAAGAACAAAAGTTTGTTCAAATGTAAGATGCCATGAATGTAAATAAAGAATACATACTCATGCAGAAGTTCAAATAAAAATCTTTTTACTGGAGCCAATGACATTTTTATAAAATCTTTTCAATACCACTTTTGGAAAAAATAAAGTGGAGACATTAGAAAAGCTAAACATATATCAATATAGTTTTTCCTTGCTAGAATCCGTAACAAGCTCAAGAAAGTTGACATTCAGCCATTTCTATGTAATTCATCACTGACAATAAATGAATTGGATGTGTAGAAGCACCAGTTGTTGCCTTTTATATATACAAACCAGATTGTAAGTGCTCTTTGTCTAATTCTTATCCTTGAGCTCAGAAACACTCCCATTTTTCTATATACATATCTAGTGATAGAGAGTAAGTGAAGCATAGAGGATAATGAAGTAGAAAAATATCGAATCTCCATATCTAAATCATCTTCATAAATCATACCACAGGTAAAAGTTAGAATAAGTTATTGCCAACATCCCAACAATAAGTTCAAAGTCTATTACTCTATTTTGGAGGAGATTTTATTGTAGAGAACAGGGAATTCACCATGACAACGTGCCTATCATTCACTGACTGGCTGCTGGCATAAATTCAATTAAAATATTTAGTTGGCTTTGGTGACAATATTAGCCTTTTGTTTTCAACAATAACGTCTGAATAGAACTAGAGAACTCAAGCAACTGCAACAACATTAATGGTCGATGCTACCTAATTAAGGATGTCCAGTAACAACATGGAAGGGTCATATTCGAAAGTTTGGCAATAAAACTCGAAGATTTTCCACTTTCATGGAACTGCTTTATGTTTGAATTGGAAGTCTAAAAAAAATTCAGTAACGAGTCTATGCTCTAATACCTTCCTACAACTGTCCAACTAAGAGTACGTTACAGTAGCACAGAGCAGAACACAGACTAGCCATTGTAGCAATGCTTAATGAAGTGGCAAGACCACTTAAGAGAAACACAAATCCTTTTCAACTGCATCGTCAATCAAATTTCAAGTATTCTGCTGATCCCCTTTACACAGAACAGACAGGAGGGAAGCCAAAAAATTATGTAGAAAGGGGAAAAATTTTCGTTCTAACTTTACACAATCTTCCAATTCTGAAAATTTAGGTGAAAAAATTACAAAAAAAAATTAAAATCTACAATGAACTAAGAGTTTCCCTCTTCCTTCTTCGCTCCACCCAACAGAAAGTGAATTGCATTCTCTAATTTTAACAAAAATCAGATATCAACAAGCCCCTCTCTCACAGTAACAATGTAGCTAAGACAAATTTGACATTGAAATTTCGAAGTTTATGATATCATAGTATCAACTAGACCGACTTCAAATGGGGTCTCACCTGAGATGCAGCCGTACCCACCAGAGAAGGCCCCAAGCCACCGTACAGGCGGTCCCATCCTTCATGTTTAACAACCTGTTCACGAATCAATCAAAGAAGTCATTTCCACCACCCAACAGACAGGCATGTATACTGAGGATAGTTCTCCAACAAGAACAGCATGTCAAAAATTGTAGGAAAAGAAAATTTGAAGAACAAAATTGAAGCGCACCTGACACATCTGTTGAAATGTTCCAAGTTTCCTCTTCTCCTTCTTCACATCGCGCTCTGTTTGCTGACGAGTATTCACCTGCAGAACAAACCAAAAGCCTCTTGAATTCAACAAACCAAGCAAATTTCAGCACTATAAACTAAAAAATTAGTCGGAGATTGTACAGTTTGAAGAGGGTATGTGATGAGTTGAGCAATGATCCCTCCTCCAGCTCCGGCCAATCCATTGATCAACGCGTCCGACATACTTTCCCGCTAAAACCCAAAACGAGAAAGCGAAAGAAGGGTATATCGGAGGACAGAAATTCAAGCAAAAGCGCTGTTAATTTCCCGGGAAAGTGCACCGAAACATTGATGGGAAAGAGGAGAGAGATCTAACTCAAACTTTTTCGGAGAGAAAGACCATGTACGACTTTGTTTCTCTTCTAAGTTCTACCCCAATGAAATTGACATTTTTATGGCGTTTGCTATCTGGGAAAATCTCGACGACTTGGAGATGGGAAATTACGCATCATTTTCTAAGAAATTAATGTGAAAAAAAAAGATTTGAGAGTAAGGGTAGGATTTTTTTTAACGGCTCGTTTGATAACGTTCATGTTCCTGTTTCTTGTTTCTATTTTTTATTTTTCAAAAAACAGACATTGTTTCTAAAATTTTTAGAAACTTTTATAAAGAAAAGGAAAATTTGAAAAACTTCAAAAGTAAGAAACATCAATTTATTGGTTATTCAATATTCATCTACCAATAACAATAATTAAATTGATTAAGAAGTTATCGACATGTTTGGGATTGATTTTAAAATTGTTAAAATTACGTTTATCGTATTCAAAATCCTTCCAAAACATACTTTTAATTATTCAAAATCAATTTGTATGGTATGAAAATCAACTTTAAAATAGTAAAATCAAACATTGAGTTGATTTTAAATGATTAAATACATGGTTGGGAGTAATTTTGAACATGACAAAAATAATTTTAATAATTTCAAAATCATTCCCAAACATATTTTATATCATCACTAAAAATCCTTTCGAATCTCCATACTTTTAAACTAAAAAGGACGTACTAATTGTGTATTTATTCCTATTACATAGATGTGTAGATATTTTTATACGTACGTATATTTGATATCGACATAACGGTTGAATTGACATTTTTATCCTAAAAAATAAGTGAAATATAGGGAAAATAGCAACAAAATATCACCCCAGGTAAATATTTCATTAATCCTTAGAAATTTTAACTTAAAAATGATGAAATTAAATTTATATTTGTCTATTTAAACATTTTTTAATTTTTATTTTACTTTTACTTTTTTATATGAACTTTTAATGTTTTATTTTTTTTTTTAGAAATATTTGTTGACATAGCCACTTTATCGATATTTTATTGACATTTTCATATAATTGAGATATCAAGATCAATAAGAACATCGCTCAACTAGTTAAAATATTATAATATTCTCAACCAAAAAGTCAAACATTCACATTCTAACTTTACATTGTTGAATTGAAAAAAAAAATCTATATATCTCAAAAGGAAAAAAAAAAAAGTCTCCAGCATAACAGTAATGTCAGACATTTAGGGCTCGTTTGATAACGTTCCTGTTTCCTGTTTCTTGTTCCTGTTTCTCATTTTTCAGAAACAGACATGTTTGATAAACGATCATGTTTCTTGTTTCTAAATTTTTTAGAAACGTTTCTAAAAAAATGACAGATTTTGAGAAACTTCAAAAAGTAGTTTCTCAAATTCTGTTTCTGTTTTTTTTTTCAGGTTTCATGCATGTATTCTTATTTCTCTTTTTACCCATCTCTCCCCTCTCTCTTCTTTCTCTCTCTTCCATTCTATTTTTTTTTTTCTTTTAATACTTTTTAATCTTTTTTTTTTAATCTTTTTTATTTTTATTTTTATTTGTTGATTTATTTCTTTCTATTCGTTCTTTCTCTTTCATCATAATCTTTTTTCTTTTAATAGTTCATTATTTTTTTTTCTTTTTTCCTTTTTACTTTTCTCTTTTCATTTATGTTTTTTTCTTCTCTCTTATTTTCTTATTTTCTTTTGCTTTACATTAACAAGCTTATAGTTATTATTTTCTATTTAATTTTCTATTATTTTTTCTTTTGGTATGATTTTATTTTTTTATTAAATAAATAAACTAATAATGTATTTCATGTTTACCATTAAATGTAAAAATATATATACATTCTCTATTTTTTTCTAATTTTACTTGCGTGTATTATTGGCTAATGCGTTTTTAAAGAAAAAATAAAAATAAATTTTATTATTAAATTAAAGAAATGTGAGTATGTTCAATTGTCTGACCTTAGACAATTTACAAATTCGTCTAATTGAACTAACTCTTGTAAGTCAAAATCGTTCAAGGTGAATTGATTGAAGTGAGAAATAGTATTGCAAATCAAATTTGAACAACATTTGAAGGATAAATTTATTATTATTATTATTAATTAGGTGTTGGGCCTTAATAAAATACTATAACCTCTTTATATATGTTTTATATTTATTTTAATGCATGTTATATGTTTTATTATAGTATATGTACTAAACTTTATTTTTACCAAAAAACAAGAAACAAAAAACAAAAATAGTTATCAAACATGTTTCTGTTTTTAGTTTTTAAGAAACAGAAACAAGAAACGAGAAACAGAAACAGGAAACAAGAAACGAGAAACGAGAACGTTATCAAACGGGGCCTTAAAATCTCATCAATGAGAAAGGAAAGGAAAAGGCTTTTGTCCAAAAAAAAAAAAGGAAAATGCTAAAAAAATATAGGTTAAATTATCAAAAATACCTTTGAACTATAGGGTTGGTTTTAATTATACCCCTAAACTTTAAAATGTTTCATTTTAACCTTTGAACTTTGACGTTTATTTCAAGACAACCCTTGAAGATTTTTTTTTTCATTAAATTCATGGACGAAAAATGATGTTTTTGCATTTATATTGTTGCTTATGTAAACATATTTGAACATATACGTTGAAAAAAAAATCAAAACTTATGCAAATACGTCATTTTTCGTCTATAAAGTTAACGGAAAAACCGTTAAGGGTTGTTTTGAAACAAACTTCAAAATTCAAGGGTTAAAATGAAATTTTTTAAAGTTTAGGGGTATAATTGAAATCAACCTCATAGTTTAGGAGTATTTTTGATAATTTAACCAAAAATATATGAATAGATCCATTTGACTATTGTGCTAATTTAGATATTAATTTGAGGTTTTTTAAAAATAGGTATTGCACAAATGTGGAAATTTTGACTATTTTAGCCTTTAGACTTGAGGGTATATCAGTAAATAAAAAATCAACATCCAATGGACTGCTGGAGTCTATCTGATGAACCTCTTGAGACGTGTGCCGGAAGGAAACGCAAAGTATTCTGATATTTTTAATGAGATAAAAATAAAATCATTCAAATAAATTATTTTACAAAATTATAAATTTATAATTTTCTATTTTCCCAAATATTTTTAATGAGATAAAAATAAAATCGCAACTTCTTCCGGAAACGCAAAGTATTCTGATATTTTTAATGAGATAAAAATAAAATCGCTCAAATAAATTATTTTACAAAATTATAAATTTATAATTTTCTATTTTCCCAAATATATATTTTTAGAGAAAGAGAGAATGAGATAACAAATTCTATTCCCTATACTTCTATCCAAAAAAAGAAAAAAAGAAACCCATTCCTATACTATGTCAATTTGGGTCCAACAAAAAAAGATGGTTTAAATTTTACACTTTTAAATGGACGACTTAAAAAAGATCATTTTTGTTGCTTACTATTTTGCTTTTAGAAGATGTTTGGTTTACATGTTGACTCGTGTAATCTAAATTTAAAAGTTGGTTAATTTTTATTTATATCTAATAGATCTTTGAACTTTCAATTAAAAAATTTCTAAGTGTCTAATATATCTTTAAACTTTCAATTTAGTGTCTAATAGACGTATTTGTCATTTTTTTTATAATTTCACAGATCTATTGTATACAAAATTGAAAGTTTAAAATCCTATTAGACACATTATTCAATTTATGTCTAAGAGATCCATTCATTTTAAAAAATGTTGGATATGTCAATACCTATTAAACACAAAACTTAAAGTTCAATGATCTATTAGATACAAAATTGAAAATTTAGAGAAATATTAGACTTTTTTTTTTAAAGTTCGTGAACCTATTAGACACAAATCTAAAAGTTTAGAGACTAAACTTGTAATTTAATATTAAAAGTTTGACTTATGGGTAGTAGGTGAGTTTGATTTTTAGACAATAAATTTTTTTTAATACAACAAATATGGAGTATGAGAATTTGAACCTCCAATCTCAAGAGAATGAGTTCACTTTGGCTATAAAATTGTTAAGGTTATGAGTTACATAAATTTTTATTATGCCAAAGTGATTGGCATGCACTTTCGACCAAAAGGTCGAAGGTTCGAATTCCCTACCTCTAAATATTGTTGAACTCAGATAAATAAATAAATTTGTATTATATTGAAAGAAACCACAAGACTCATCTTTTATCCCACCTACTACATAAGGGGTGAATCGACATTTTCATTGTATTGTAGAAAAATCCACGAAATAATACCAAAAACATCAACAAAATATCACTAATGCGTATATAATTATAATGATAAGAACTTTAACTTATTTAAAAAGAATGATATGTTTATTTGCTAATTTAAATATTGTTGTATAATTTTTTTTTTATTTTAAAACTTTTCTAGAAATATCCATCAACATTGATATTTTTATCGACATTTTTATGAAATTGAGATCTCAACATTTCCACCGACATCGACATTTAAAACCTTGATACCAATTACCAACCTAGTTGGATAGTTCATTTTCTTATGGTGAATAATTTTATTTTTATTTTGAGATTTTGCTTAATGAAAAATAAAAATGTCAAAATATAGATATATATATAGAGAGAGATATATTTGAAATACGACCCTGTAATTAAAACTACTGTTTATAAATGAATTAAAATTTTGTAGACCAATTGAATCATAAAGTTAGCTTAATACCCAATCTTAGGGTCGGCCTTAAATGACAACATTTTTTCCTAATTTTTTTTAATAAAATAAGATCCATGAGTGTTCCAACCTCTTGATCAAGAGTACATGCCAATTACCGCTGAGCTATGCTCACTTGACAACAACACTTTAGTTCTACAACATTTAGAGTTGTCAATAGATTCATAAAATTCTATACGCATGCCCAAATTGACTAAATGTGGCCACACAAGGCAAGCTATGTTAGGGACACATTCATTTCCACCACGACTTTCAAGTCTGGTGGATTCTACTAATCATCTTTATGTAGCCAATCGGGCGTTTTCTAATATTCCTTCATGAAGTTTATTTTACTAAAAAATGTTATTAAGCCAACCTATAATAGTTGCAAGTTATAATTGTTTTAAAAACTAGATTTAAGATACTTTAAAAATGAAGCATGATTTTTTTTAGTTCAACTATGGTAGAGGTAAAAATTCAACATTCAAATCTAGATAAAGTAATAAATGTCTTACTTACAAGTTAGATTTGAATTAATTAAAATTTGATTTAGACTGATCCTTACTTGAAATTTATATAATGTATTTAATAATACCCTATGAATTTATAATATTTTAAATTAAATGTATTGAACTCGGTCTCAAATGTACAAGTCGTTTCCTTTTTGGATTCTATTTTCATTTAATTAATTTTTGATGATGACAAAGCAGTTAATTCTAATTAATGTTAGTATTTAACTTGAAATTATGAGCACAATTGAAATTGTTTCATCCACATTTTTTTTAGTTTTTTTAGTTCAAGAACATTTGAGGTGAGGGATTTGAATCTCTAACTTTCTGATCAAGAGTACATATAAATTACCGTTGAGTTTTACTCACTTTAGATACACATTTTTTAGTTAAACATCCAAATCTAAAGTTAAAAATCTTCTTCCATTTTTTGGTTTTTGTTTTTCCTTCCTTTTCCTTTCTCTCTCGTTTTTTCTTTCACTCTCTCCTTTTTTTTCCTATTATTTTTCTCTTCTCTCTTCTTCTGGTTCATTTTTTTTAATCTCTGAACTCTATGAGCTATTTGGGGCAAAGGTTATAATAACCTGTAGAGTACTTTGCACCTCAAACACATACTATTATAAATCCAGACTAAACAACTCTACATTTTAAATAACATTATATTATTTCACAGACTATTATAACCCAAGGTTCTTTATTCTCATCCTTTCTTTATTTCTCTGTCCTTTTTCTTCTTTTTCTTTGTTCCTTTGTTTTACATCATTTTTTTCTTCTTTTTTCTTTCTATTTTTTTCTCATTTTTCTGTCATTTTTCTAAAAGATGAAAATGATTAGTTAATATTGACATAATATAAATGTTCATTTTGTGTATATTTAGTGATCACTTTAATATAGATTATATTTGATTCTTGAAATATAACATTTATAATTAATTCTTCAATTTGATTATTGTACTAATTAGTTACCATTAAAAATTTATATAATTTTATTAACTACATTTCCTTGAGGATAATTATTAACATTAATTGTAAATAAAATCAATAACCTAAAATTTAATGCATATTGCTAGTGAATGAAAATTAAATTAAAATCTAGTTGCTTAAAATTATTTTAATAATTTGACTTAATAAAAATAAATTAACTAAGAACAATTAATGATTTAAAAATAAGTAATGGAAATTAATTGATGGAAATTAAGTTTGATTAATTGTAATGCTTTATAATTGCACAAAACGACTGAAAGTAATGGCAGGAACCAAACACAAAAACATCAGTTATTTATATGAAAATATGATCATGTTTCTATGTAACACCAAACAAATACATCATTTATTTCCAACACAATTATCTTTGATTTCTAGACATCTTATCACATTCATCTTATTCCCAAACATCATATTTCCATGGATATTAAACTAAAACTCAAACCAAACGACCCCTGATAGGTTATTGAACTTTCAATTTTGTATCTAATAGATTTCTAAACTATTAATTTTGTATCTAATAAATCCATGAGCTTTAAATTTTATGTCTAATAAGTCTTTGACCTATTCCACATTTTTTTAAATTAACGAATCTATCGAACACAAAATTGAAAATTTAATGTCCTATTAGACACAAAGTTTAATTTTATGTCTAATAGATACGTTAATTTAAAAAAAATCTTGAATAATGTCATAAACCTATTAGACACAGAAGTTTAGAAATCTATTTGACATTTTTAAAATTCAAGGACCTAATTATGCACAAAATTGAGTTCAAGGACTAAACTTGTAATTTAACCTTATTTTTATAGAGTATTACATTATAAATGTGAGATAAATGATTTAAATCTACGACTCATGAAAGGAGGTCTTGGTACATGATAGCTAAATTACTAATTGAGTAATGTTTTATAGGCTAAATACATGTTTCAGTCTCTTATGTTTGGGAAAATTTTCAATTTAGTCCCTAACATTTTTTTTTTTAATTTGATCCTTCACCATTGGTGAATGTTAATATTGGGGGGTGATAAACTTATATGACATAATATTTAGTAAAAAATAAAATATTTAGGAAATTGACATAGATTTAGATGAGGAAAAAGGTTATCCAATAAAGGAATGTTTCTAATTCCTCCACCAAATTTATAAAAAATTAGTAGAAATTTCAAGTTTTCTTCTCTTAGATAACATTTTTTTATCTCCTCTAAATTTAAGCCAATTCACTAAAATATTATGTCATATAAATTTATCTCCAACTAACTTAAACATTTACCAAAGGCGAGAGACTAAATTAAAAAATATCAAAATATAAGAGATTAAATTAAACTTTTTAAACGAGACTAAATCAACAAAGACTCCATCATTATCAACTAAAACATATATTTAACATTTTTTTCTCAATATTTAACCAAATTGGAATCAATGCTTAAGTTAATGTGGTGGGCCGAATAATATTGGGTAGAAGTCCACTAGAAAAAATGGGGCTAGCTTCCTGAACCTAAGCCCATCCCATCTCAACTTTAGGCCATGAATCCTTTGCCCTTGTGGTCCATAATTTTTTTTTTCTTTTAATTCAACAACATTTGGGGTGGGAGATTCAAACTCCTGACCTCTTAATAGATAGTACATGCCAATTATAATTGAATTATACTCACTTTAGTTGTGGTCTATAATTTTTGAATGGCAAGATTTATGGATCATAGTTTTGGTGATTGCTATTTGAGATAATAATATAACCCACATGGTTGGAACATATTTCAAAATTAACCCTTTTATCAATATCATATATATACTAACCCAGTTTCAATTTTTAACCCAAAACACCCTCTTTTTTTTTTTGAGAAAAAAAACCCATTTTTAGATCGACTTTTTTGGGAAATTTGCACAGATGACTCACTTTCACGCGTATCGATGCCATTTGACCCGTGTTTTGAAATTAATGACATATGACCCTTTCCGTACTTTGCATCCCGTCCAAATTACCGTGAGGGCATCGTTGCTCTAGCTTTTCTCGCTCTCGCTCTAGATCGTTCTCGCTCTAGCTTGTTTTCTCTCTTGCTCTAGATTGTTCTCACTCTAGCTCGTTCTCGCTCTCGCTCTAGCTTGTTTTCTATCTTGCTCTAGATTGTTCTCGCTCTCGTTCTAGCTTGTTTTCTCTCTTGCTCTAGATTATTCTCACTATCGCTCTAGTTCGTTCTCGCTCTCGCTCTAGCTCGTTTTCTCTCTTACTCTAGCTTGTTCTCGCTCTCGCTCGTTCTCGCTCTCGCTCTAGCTCTGCTGCTCTAGCTCTTCTCTGACGTAATTTTTTCTTGTCTTTTTTTTTTCTCCAGATTTTCAACCACTCATTTGAGCGAGAGAGCTAAAGCGAGAGCGTTTCTGCCTACGAGAGCGTGAACAAGCAAGACCACCTCATACTACCCTCATGTGTAATTTTGCACACTATGTCACGTCAGAATGGGTCATATTTCATTATTTTCAGAATGCAGGTCATCAGTCATTAAAGCATTGGAAAACGGGTCATCCATACAAAAATCCCGACTTTTTTGTTTGCATTTCTCTCATATTCCCTACCAATATTAAATTTTTAAAAGCATATTCTTTGTCGGATATGTCCCAATTATGTGATTTTATAACTTTTTTTTTGGAAAAATACATTTTTTATCCCTCAGTTTGCAGACAAGTTTCTATTGAGTTCCTTAGTTTCAAAATCGAAAAATCAAGTCTCTTAATTTAGTAAAATAGTTCAATTGAGTCCCTCCACATTAACCACCACAGACTGCTGACATGGCAATTTTTAATATTAAAATAATGATTTTTAAATAAAAATAATGATTATTATAGTAAAATAATAAAACTGAAACTAAAAATTATTTAAAAAAACTCCTTCTCCTTTCCCTCCCCCTTCTCCCCTCCGTCACCGGCATTCGCCGGCGTCTTTAATTTTAAATTATTCTTTCTCTCTCTTCTTCAAACCTCTCTTCCTTCCCCTTCCCCTCCCATCTCTTCCTCCCTCATCTTTCTTTTCTTCTTCTTCTTCTTCTTTTTGATTTTTCACATAAATAATAAACCGAATGGAACGTGGAGTTACATCCAAATCTGAAGAATCAAATATATAAAAAAACCCCAATCAAAGGACTCCAATCCCCACCACGATTGCCAAAATTCCAACCTTCAAACCTGCAGCTCTGCTCGACGGAGCAACCGTCAAACCCTCGATCTCCGCTGGAGAAGGCGCCGAAGAGACACCGATGAACCTATGGCGAGGAGTCATGACGATGACGACCAGCTTCTGCCCTTGCTCGCAGTGGCCCTTTGCTCTACTGATGAAGTAGAATGGACTAGGCTTCTGATTTCCGATTTGCTCCTCGGTTCTTTCTTCTTCTTTTTCGTTTTGTAGCTGCTAGATCTGGGTAACTTTCAGGGGAGCTGAAGAGGCTGGTGGCGTTGGAGACGGGGCTAGAGGCAGCGGAGCAGAATGTGATATACAGAGGGAGAGAGGGAAAACGAGGAGTATTTGGAGGCTTGTGGACTGAAAAACAAATCTGAAAAATGAAAAAGAAGAAGAAGAAAAGAAAGATGAGTGAGGAAGAGATTAGAGGGGAAGGGGAAGGGAAGAGAGAAAAAGAAGAATTTAAAAGACGCTGGCATCGGATTCCTTCGAATGCCGGCGACAGATGGGAGAGGGGGGATGGGAAGGAGAAGGAAAAGGGAAAGGGGTTTTTTTAATAATTATTTTTAGTTTTAGTTTTATTATTTTATTATAATAATTATTATTTTAATATTAAAAATTGTCATGCCAGCAATCTGTTAAAAACATAATGGCGGTTAACATTGACGAACTCAATTGATATATTTTATCAAATTAAGGGATTTGAATATTCGATTTTGAAATTCAGCGACTCGTTAGAAACTCGCCAGCAAACTAGGGGATAAAAATGTTTTTTTTTTTAATTTTTTAAATAGATAGTTTTAAGTTAAGAATGGTAGGAAGTATAGAAATCACAGTTAATTTTGATATGTTAGCTTTAATTAATGCGCACAAAGACTTATCTTTATTTTGGAATAAACACAATAATCCCATTTTAATTTTAAAGGGAAAAAAAAAAGAAAATATTTGGGACTGGATACACAAGTATACTAAAGAATTCCTATCATCTTTCTTTCCCCTAGTTGCAAGCTCAATGAAACCAGCTCCACTTTTCCCTCCCCTTCTTGAACTAAAATTAACTGGCGAATTTGAGAGAATACCAAAAAAAAAAAAAAAAACAAAAACCAACCATTGATAGAACGTTTAACCGACAAACTGAAAATAACATTCTATTTATAGTAATAAAATAAGCAAAAATCTAACCTACACTTCCAAGACATAAACTTAAATCAGAATATGATAATCATTTGATTTTTGAAAATTAGGCTTATAAACACTAATTCTACTTATGAGTTTCTTTGTTTTGTTATCTACTTTCTAAATGTGTTTTCAAAATCCTAGTCAATTTTTTAAAGCACAAAAAAATAGTTTTTAAAAACTTATTTTTATTTTTGAAAGTTGACTAGAAATTCAAATATGTTTGCAAGAATGATGAAAAACATACTATAGAAATTGAGAAGAAGTAAGCATAATTTTTAAAAACAGAAGTCTAAAAACGAAATGGTTATCAAATGGAGTCGAAATAAACTTAATTCGATGGTATAATCTTAATAAACCAAATATATGTTTTACCTCAATTGTCCACCATTGTCATTTAATAAGAGGGAATTAAGGCTGAGATTTTCCCTCCACATAGGATCTTGTCCTAAACAATGATGGGAATTAAGACCGTCATTCAAATTACATTTACAAAAATGAAATAATAATAATAATAATTATAATAAGGCATCTTCACAAGAATTTTTTTTATAGTATGCCCTTTAATGTTTATGTTATCTTGTTGTTTAGTGGGTTTTTCTTAATTGAATTGAAAAGAAAAAACCCCTTTAAAATGTAGCATCAATTATTGAAGTGTGCATGAGTCTAAATAAATAATACAAGGAGGTCGTTAATGAGTTATTGTTGATAAAACAAAGTCTTGAGATTTGATGTAAGAAAAATTTAATTATTTATTTCTGATGGGTGCCCCTATTCAATCTTATCCCTTTCCATTATTTATGTTTCATCACTATTATTCCTTTACAAAAAATAAAAAATTAATGATAGTATTATACAATAATATCCTCTTTGCCACCACTCTAGAGATAGAGATTGAACGTAGTGGGATTGACAATGAGGCTCTAGAATTGTCTTTTACGTAACGAATATTCGGAACAAAAATGAACTGGAAAAAGAAAATAAAACGACAACAAATAACAGGCATGTATGATATACCTATGGCCTTGCCTGCAATCTTCATATTCATGATAGTGTTTATTTCTTTTTTCCCTTTTTTGGGTTAAATATTAATTTTAGGAAAAAAAATGTTTGATTTTAGTGTTAAACTTTTAGTTTTTGTTGAATTAAACCCAAGCCTAAATATGGAGTGAAATTAATACATACAACTCATTAAGTTCTGACTTATTTGTTAGTTTCAGTTGGACTACATCTTTTTTGTTTATTAGGTTTTTTTAACCGACTTTAGATACCCTTTTACCTGCTTAATTCTGGGATATATTTTTCTTAATATTGTAGTTTTTGAAACTTTTTATGAAAATATGGTACTTTTTCTAACTATTTGTAAGAATATTGAAGAGACGACCTATACCCGATTTTTTTTTTTTTAAAAAAACACATGTATAGGTTGTCTCTTCAAGAAGCAAGACCTACACAAAAATATTACATTGTTTGCAGTTGACACAAATAGTTGCACGCATGCTTAAGCATCCTTGAGTGCAAGAGACAACCTGTACATGTGATTTTTTTTTTTTTTAAATCGGGTATAAGAGATGACCTTTAGCTGCATGTTGTAAGTTGCCTCTTGAAAAGACGACCTTCATCCATCTAATAAAAACTACAATATTTTTATTTTTTGAGAAAACTACAATATTCTTATAAATAGTTTGAAAAGCACTATATTTTTATAATAAGTTTCAAAAACTACATATTGATTAAAAAAATCTTTTATCTATGTGGCTAAAGTTTAATTAAGGAAATTTTTAATTCTCATATGTGGTTGAAAAAAAAAAAGTTTGTTCACGAGTAATTTTTTACTTTAATTTTAAAGAAGTGTTAATTATAACACTTATTCAAATTTAAAGTTGAAAACTAAAGCCAATATTGTTTTTATGAATATTTAAATCATTAATAAATTTGTGATTCAATAAAACAAGTACCATCTTTATTTTTCTAATACAATAAGCCATTATGAGAAAACACAACAAAAAATTAAAAAAGCTATTTGAAGAGGTTGAAACAATTAGAAGAAAAAAAAATTAGAAATTATAATTTATCCATACATCCAAAAGTGTAGAAAGAAATAGAATAAATTGATTAAATAATTTTTCCATCCATCGCTATCGACTATCGTCATAATTATTTTCACAAACATTTCTTCACACACACAGTTCATTTTCTCTATCAATCTCATCCCGAATACATCAGCCCCTTCCATAAATTCCATGCACATTATAGAGAAAAAAAATATATATTTAAACAAAACGCAACTAGAAGATTCCATATATTGATGACAGAATGGATAAGAATTCAAGATTGAAAATTGAAAATGAGGGACACCTAAAATTTCAAAATTTCAAAACCCTACAAAAATGCAACGACATTAAAAATTGACAAATCGCACAAAGCAGGTGGAAGAGAGTGGGAACCATTATTTTTCTTTTTCTTTTTTTTTAAATTGACCATACATAGTTTCACAACCACACATATAATTACAGATAACACAGCACTCACTCACAAATTGGGGCCCTCCAGTTGGAATTTCAAAAGCACAAAAATACAAAATACAAAAAAAAAAAAAAAAAAAAAAAAGGGCCCCCCCTCAAGAAACTGCTGGATTAAATGATACAGTTTAATTGAAATTACAACCTAAAATGCAAACAGCCAAATTTAAAGATGGGATTTTTTGGACGGCTGTGATGGAAGCATCGTGATTTGATGAGATTTCACTTGGACTTGAAGGGAATGGCTCTGATCACAACTTGGTGGTACAGAGCTGCCAGAGCAGCGCCGATGAACGGTCCCACCCAGAAAATCCACTGTGATTAACGAAAAATTAAGTTAAGATTATGATCAAGATTAAGAAAATTAAGATTAAGAAAATTAAGATTAAGATTAAGAAACCCACGTGATCATCCCAGGCTTTGTCCTGGTTGTAGATAATGGCTGCGCCCAAGCTCCGGGCTGGGTTGATGCCGGTGCCGGTGATAGGGATGGTGGCCAAGTGAACTAAGAACACGGCGAACCCAATTGGCAACGGAGCCAAAATCTGTTGAAAGGTATCGAACTCTTTTAGTTTTTAAGTTAAATATATGTTTTTAGTCTCTAATGTTTAAGTTTTTTTTTTACTTACCGGAACATGTGAGTCTCTGGCGCTCCGTTTGGCGTCGGTGGCAGAGAAGACGGTGTAAACAAGGATAAAGGTGCCGATGATCTCGGCGCCGAGGCCGTCGCCTTTGGTGTAGCCCGCGTTGACGACGTTAGCTCCACCGCCAAGCCTGTCGTAGGGCTTGGGTTGGAAGCCCTTGACGACGCCGGCGCCGCAAATGGCTCCGAGACACTGCATCACAATGTAGAAAATTGCCCTGGTCAACGACAGCTTCCTCGCCAGAAACAGCCCAAATGTCACCGCCGGGTTTATGTGACCCCCTGAAGTTTCATAATTCAAAATTGATCAAAATTAAGTCCCTCAATTATTAATTTAGTTTTTTGTCTAATAAATCGGTAAAATTGTGGTGGTTACCGGAGATGCCGGCGGTGCAGTAGACGAGGGCGAAGATCATGCCGCCGAAAGCCCAAGCAATGCCCTGAATTCCGACGGTCTTGCAGGTGTTGCCGTTGGCTTCCCTAGACCGTACGACACCCATGACGGTCAAAACGGTGATGTAAAGGAAAAGGAAAGTGGCGAAGAACTCAGCGATTCCGGCTCTGTAAAAGGACCAGGAAGTGAGCTCCTCCGGCTCAAACAGCGGCGCCGGCGGTGGTTCCTTGTAGTCCTTGCCGTCGTCTTGGCTCTGGGCCGCCGTCCCAATCGGCTGCCTCTCGTTGAACTTGTTGGCTCCGAGCCTTACATCTTCTTCCTTCCCTTCCATTTCACTAAAGTCCTCTGTTTCTCACGGCGGCGGAGGGCGGTGGTTCTCTTTGGTTAATGATAGTAGTGAGGAAAGAGATGAGAAGGAGTAGGATTATATAGCAACGTAAGTGAATTTAGTGAGAAAAAGAATGGGACCCAGTTAAAAAGAAAAATTGGTATATTTTGGTAATTTTATTTTTTAATTGTTATTTTCACAACCGACCAATCATTTTTCTGGGGTTTTCTGGAGAATGGGTGCAAAATGACAGAGGGGCGGTCGGTTTGGCGGATAATGATTGGGCCACGTGGCAAAAGATTAGCCACAAGGGATTGTTAAAGTGGACTATGGGGCGTAATGCGGCCTCCGCCGTCCACCGTCCATCTGATCTAGTGATGTGATCTTAAGGTTATGATTGTAATTTTTGGTGTGTTTTCTGGGGGTAATTGTGGAAATTCACGGGTTGGGGACCGACGTGGAAGTTACGTGGGATGTTTGTGGTTGTGGACAAATGTTTTTGAGTCGATGAATCTGTGTGCTTTAGGAAAATCATGTTTAGCTCGTGGTTGGAATTTGAATTTGGATATATATGCATAGAGAAGGGAATTTTTGTGGAATTTTGATGTATTATTGTTTACTTTTAGGCATTTTTGTAGAGGACTTTGTGAGAATGTGGTATATGTTTAGGATTTTGGAAATGAGATGATTCTTATGTGGATTAGACGAGTAAAAAATGATCTTATTCTTATTTATTTTATCATTTAAAATTATATTAGAGGCGTAAGTATGTCAGTTTGCTTGTCTCAATTTCAATTTTGATATATTGAGCATGTTTAATTATCAAGTAATATGCAGTCTATTATTGCTTGAGAGATTGAATCAAAGTCCATGTTTAATATCTAAACCCAATAGACTCCATGTATATATATTTATATATTTTAGTTCACAACATTTAGAGGTGGGAGATTTCGAACTTCTGACCTCTTGATCGATGATACATGATAATTACCACTGAACTATGTTCATGTTGGCATAGACTTCATATATATTGGATATTTAGACTGTCTGTAAATGTAATGCTCCAATGAGGATTTAGATCTAGATTTAGAATTCAAATTTAGCACCGGATGACCCTAGTATACTCCCTTAAATCTCCTTCTCCTTGGATTACGGGTAAGTCGTCCTATCATTGTCTTGATTTGCTTTTGAAGAATGAAGATTGACCACACAAACCGACACAAACTTCAAGCAATAGAAATTACTCACATTTTAGTTTGTAGAGACTATCTTCATTCTACAAAGCAACTTAAGGCAACAAGTGGAATGTCCAATGCATAGGAATGAAACTGGAATTTCTTGAGTCTATCACGTGCCAAAATCTAAATTCCTAATTCCAGCGGTATGAGAACATGTGACAAAAAGTGTGTGTATATTTACACATAATTTTCAGTAAGATATATTTTGCATTTGGATAGGAGTTGGAGCTTGTGAAACCAATTGTACATTTAGTAAGTAGGTTTTCTTAAATTTCTAAACTATGAATTTGATAGGGCCAAAAATAATATAACAACAACCCACCAAGATCTCCTCCAAGACAATCAAGCAAAAAAGATACTCCAATACACCACAAATTATTCACCAAATAATTTTCAAGTGATCAACCAGCAATGGACAGCAATAAACCATAAAAAATTGAACAAATTATACGTGGAAAACCTCTTCGACGTGAAGAGTAAAAACCATGAAACTTGTGAGAAGTCCACCATTGTCACATTCTCTTATTATGATAAAATTGAGGGAAAAAGAACCCAGATCAGTCCTACAAAGGTTCACAACCCACCAACAGTTTCATACATAAGAGAACAACAATTGAGAGATGAAAAATAAAAAAAATCACCCAGTTTTCAGATTCTGACTATCAGCGATTACTGAAAAACAGGAGCTCAAAACGACGATTCAACCGTTCAAAACATGACCCTATGTGTCCTCAACAATTTGACCAAATTTCAGCAAGATCCAACGGCTGAAACTCCGGAAATTGACAACTTTGTGGAAGCTATCTCTGAAAAACCGAACTGCCCTCTCCCTCTCCGTTTTCTGTTGTATCTTCTTCTGTTTTCTCCTCCTTTTTTAGGTCACTGTCTCCCTAAAAAAACCTAGGCTTTCTAGGTAAGCCCACACGTTTAATCCCAAGTGGGCTAAACATATAACCCAACATTTTGGGCCTACAAACATAAGAAAAAACCTTGTTTGTCTAACAAATGGGCTGGACACCCATAACATTTAGTGTATTCTCACAAGTTACATTAATTCAAACTTCTAATTAAATCCGCATCTTAAATTACATATTTACTTTTATAAATTACAAGCTTATAATTCAAATACAAGCTATAAAAATCAAAGTTTTAACCTAATTCCCTCTTAGCCCCGAAGGTAATAAACAAAAAATTACTCTTTTGGTTGAGAAGTGATCCTGTGCTTAAAGATTATGGATCACTATCTTATGATATAAAATTTTGTTTTATCGGTATCTATTTCACCTCATTACTTTTGTTTAATTTTATTAGTATATATTATTAATAAAATGAAGCACAATTTAATATTAATAGTTGTACTATTTAATTGAAGAGATGGATAGACGAAAATTATGAGCATTGTGTAGAGAGGTGTTCTAACAATTATTTGATATGATTTGTAAAAGTTGAAATTAGTATACCACTCAAATCATTACTATTCATACGCCTATGATTTTAAAAAAATGAAAAACTTCAATTATATATACATTAAGAAGAGACTAGGCGAGAAAAATAAAGAAAAATACGAAAATGTATATACAATATTCAAACATGAATTACATTTGGATGTTCTTTTTCCATTTTGAAAATTATGTATTCTAATGTAATTTGTATTCAATTTTTTTTAACTCAAAAGATTTAAAGATGAGAAATCGAGCCTAACGGTAAGTCCAACCTAAAGTTTTTGAATAAACTAAATCGAGCAAAACCAAACTACTATGCACATGTACACGAGAATAGACTAAAAAATATGCTTAAATTATATATATATATATATATATATATATATATATATATATATATATATTAAAAAAAAGTTTTAAAGCATGGTTTAAAAATGTATTTTTATAGGATTTTTTAAGGAACAGATCCAGATAATATTTTCCTTATTTTAGAAAAGGAAAAAACAAGGGCAACGACTGCATAAGACATGCAGATTATTCCTACAATTAGTTATGACTTTTTTTTTTTTTTTTTTTTTTTGGTAATAAATACAGCACAGCACCAAATATTTAAAACACACAATTATGTACAATTATTGCCTAGAGGCTCTGTTCTTGTTTTTTCTTAATTTTAAAGGTTGTTTAATAATGGATAAAACTTGATGTTCTTGAATACCCAATTCTTTTGACTTTTTTTTATAGGACCATATATCTCTCGAGGTATTTATGTTACCATTAATATACGTAGGACCATTTTTTTTTAGTATTTGAGTTTTGACCATTTTTTTTTAGTATTACAATCCAATTAAAGATGTAATAAATCTAATCACATAAGATAAATTATATATTTAAAAATAAAATAAAAATGAATTATTGATTTAAAAAAGAATAAAGAAAACAGAAAAATTCAATAGAAGTGGGAGAAAATGGGATATTAAATCTAAATTTTAAGAGAGAATTAATTGATGTGAGCTTCATTAGAAAGTGATGGTTGGCCAATGATAATTACTTATGTTATCAACCACACGCAACGCATTTAATATAATAATGAAGGTGATGAGGTTGTGGTTTTTATTTATTATTTTTTAAAGATATTATTATTATTTTGAAGTAGTTTGTGAGGGCTAAAGTAAATTAATGACAATCATTCGTTGGGTTGCAGCCGCCACTTGATGCTTGGCCATGGAATTGTAAAGGAAAGGCTTCTTTTCCTAACTATTTGAATTTTGATTTTTGATCTTTTAAAATTATGTTGTTTTTTTCTTAATTCTCTATAATAGATTTTATCTTTCTTAACAAAACATTTGAATTCTTAGCCAAATTTCAAAAATAAAAATAAGTTTTTTAAAACTATTTTTTCTAGTTTTCAAAACTTGACTTGGTTTTTGAAAATATAGGTAAAAGATGATAACAAAACAAGAAAATTCATAGATAAAATTAGTATTTATAAACTTAATTTTAAAACCAAAAATAAAAAATTAAATGGTTATCAAACGGGGCCTAAGGGAAAAATTCTAGTATTACTATAGTATAAAAAATTTCTTATTTGTTACTTGTCATGTCAGCACTCTTTTGAAAATTATGTGGGGTCTACCAAAAATTATGTGGAGTCCACCAACATTAAAAAACTATTTATAAACTCAAAACTATAGTATAAACAAAGTATAGTACTCTCGTAGTACTAGAAATTCTCCCATAAAACTGATGGGACGATGGTTGGGCCTTCATCTTTCTTAGGGAAAATAATGGATTTTAGTTCAAACATTTCAATTCTATTTTACCCAAAATTTGGATTATGAACTACGATTTGAATGTAAGGTTAGCTTTATGATTCAGTTAATTTTAGTGGACATAAATATATATGAAATGAATTTAGTTATTAAATATAATATAACTATATATATAATTGTACATTCCTCTAAAAAAAATCATTATACATAGATATTGATTAAAATATAGTAAATAGAGTTCTTCTAGCAAAGTTTTATCTTTTTTGGATAACTTTAGATCTAAATTTATATAAATTTAATCTCTAAACTTTTAAAATTGTATATAATAAATTTTGTAACTTAAAAAAAAATGTCTAACATTCTACATAAAAGTGTTTAACCCTATAATTAAACTTAACATGTGAATTTACCAATATTTGACCAGTTTACTAAGTTGCATCCTACATATATAAACTCAACTCATATAATTTCAAGGGTATGAAACTCCATTCCTACACACATTACTAATTATAGCACATATTTCCATTGTCTAATTTTTTTAGCGCCTACTTTGAAGATAGTTTGACATTATTTTTTAGCCAATATTCTATATAGAATTTTGTAGTTTAAAGTATTTGTACTTCTAGACCATCATATATTCAAAATTTCACTCTTTAATTTTAATGTAATATTCAAAAGTTTTACTATTTTTAGCAATTAGCAAACACAATTATACAAACTCAAAACATTTTAACAAATATAACTATAAGTTAACTTGCTAAGTTTATTCTTTAAGCTTACAAGCTTATGTCTTAGAGGTCCTTCAACTTTAAAAAGTGTTCAATATAGTTTTTAAAATTTTCATTTTTTTTTTGTCTAATCGGTCCTTAAGGTTTAAAAGAATCTAATAGATCTCTAACATTTCAATTTTGAGTCCAATAAGTCCTTGTCATATATGACCTTTTTTAAATTTCATAGACATCCATTTTGTGTCATATAGAACTTAACCTTTTAATTTAATGTCAATAAGCTAGCCTCAAAAAAATGTTGATTACAATATGAACCTATTAGATATAAAATTAAATGTTGAACGATCTATTAGGCACTTTTATAATTCAAGGACTTTATTAGATCTAAAATTGAAAATTAAAAGAAATCTAGATTAGACTCTCTCTAAGTTCCACCACGTATTAAACCTAACATTGAAAGTTTAACTACTAAAGTGGTAATTTAATCTTGATTTTATAAATTCAAAGTTATGAATCAAACATGTTTTAGTTATATGATCATATACTCATACCACCTTGTGTACAGTTCATTTTAAGAGAACAAATAACATTACGCTTACAAGAGGAGAGAGTAATGCGATAATATAGAAAGAAGAACAAAGAAGACGACAACGACACCCTCTAAGAATATTCTGGAACAACCGAAAGTGGCTAAGAAATTATTACATCAAATCATTCACCTCATTATTACTTCAAAATCTCTTGCCTATGTTTTGTTTTCTTCTCTTTTATACATGATCTGTTGATCATGTTTATAATTAATAATCATCATTACAAAAGAGAAAATTAAAACCCATTTTCTTAACGAAGAATTCAAACGATGGATTGGGATTGGAAAATTCGACAAATTTTTTTTTTCATGAAGAACAAAAGCATATTATTATTTAATTATAATGTGAAAGATCTTCACTTGGACTTGAAGGGAATGGCTCTGATCACCACTTGGTGGTATAAAGCTGCCAATGCTGCTCCGATGAATGGTCCCACCCAGAAAATCCACTGCAAAACACACAAACAAAATATAGTTTAATTAGCCCATTCTAAACCTCGATCTAACGCCGGCCTGAAATGAAAACGGGTTGAAGATTAAAGATTAAGAAACTCACGTGGTCATCCCAGGCTTTGTCGTGGTTGTAGATGATGGCGGCGCCCAAACTCCGGGCTGGGTTGATGCCGGTGCCGGTGATCGGAATGGTGGCTAAGTGAACTAAGAACACTGCGAACCCAATTGGTAGCGGTGCCAAAATCTGTTGACAAAACATTCCGTTTATATAGTTCTTATAAAAGGATAAATAAATATATATATGATTTGGGGGGTTTAATTTTATTACTTACCGGAACATGTGAGTCTCTGGCGCTCCGCTTGGCGTCCGTGGCGGAGAAGACGGTGTAAACAAGGATAAAGGTACCGACGATCTCAGCGCCGAGGCCGTCTCCTTTGGTGTAGCCCGTGTTGACGACATTAGCTCCACCGCCGAGCCTGTCGTACTGCTTGGGTTGGAAGCCCTTCACAACGCCGGCGCCGCAGATGGCGCCTAGGCACTGCATCACGATGTAGAAAATGGCTCTGGTCAACGACAGCTTCCTCGCCAGAAACAGCCCAAATGTCACCGCCGGGTTGATGTGACCGCCGGAGATCCCAGCCGTACAGTAAACGAGTGCAAAAATCATACCGCCGAAAGCCCAAGCGATCCCCTGAATCCCGACGGTCTTACAGGTGTTGCCGTTGGCTTCATTGGACCGGACGACGCCCATGACGGTCAAAACGGTGATGTAGAGGAAGAGGAATGTGGCGAAGAACTCGGCGATTCCGGCTCTGTAAAAGGACCATGAAGTGAGCTCCTCCGGCTCGAACAGAGGCGCGGGCGGGGGCTCCTTGTAGTCCTTGCCGTCGTCCTGGGTCTGCGCCGCCGTGCCGATGGGCTGCCTCTCGGTGAACCTGTTGGCTCCCAATCGAACGTCTTCTTCCTTTCCTTCCATTATCTGCGATTGAAGATGGTTGTTACAGAGCCGCGGGCGGTGGGGTTATATATAGGGTTTATTAATGATGAGGCTTTTGAAGGGAGTGGAAAATTATGGAAATGCAATGAAGGTGGTGGGGCCCGAGGGGTTTTTGGTTTTATAAATGGAGAGGTTAAAATGATGGGGCCAGGTCGGTTTGGGCGGGGAAATGGGATTGGTCCACGTGGTAGGAATGTGACGAGGAGGATTTTACGCAATAGGACTGGGGTCTCTTTTCTTAGAGAAATTTTTAGACACATTATTAGATATATGAAAGAGGAATTAGTATTTCACTGTTATATACTGTAATTATTAGAGATAGACATATTTTTAAATTTATATCCTATAATTATTAAAAAGCAGTCGCATTGTGATGATCTTAATTAATAATGGTCATTTCTCTTTGTAGTTTAATAGACTATAAATTATAGGCTAAATTATTAAAAAAAAAAAAAATTCTTGAACTTTATCCGTTTAAAAAATACTCATATTCTTTTAAAAATTACAATATTACTCTTGACATTTGCTCATAAATATTTCAAAACTACTCTTTGAGTAAAAAATCATTAGAATGTTGGACGAAAAATCGACATGACAGCGACTAGAATGCTGGTCTAAATTAAGTATGAGAAAACGATATTCAAACACGTCGACATTTCGTTTAACATTCCAATGATAGTTTTGAAATAAGGGACAAATTATATACATTTATAATGCAGCTTCTGGTGAGTGGTGACCGACCAGACCTGAAGAAAATTGAAATACCGATGTCTGTTAACAACGACGACTAACGAGGATTGGTGCAAATTTTGGGGGATTGTATTTAATAGATTTCGGTTTAATTCCTATTTTCGTCCCTGCTTTTTATTAGCTTTTATTCATTCTGCATTCACAGAATCGGTCAATTCGAAATAATATTTGCTTTAAAAAAATCACAATAATATACTTACTGAATCTAACGTTAAAATGAAATTTGTCGAACAATTTTAATAATCTTATACACAAGGTAGTCGGTACACTTGGACCAACATAGACCAATAAGATATAAAATTGAAATTTATCAACATATTAGATAAACATTTTTAAACACAAAGACTTTTTAGATACAACTTCATAAATTCTCACACAAAAAAGAAAAAAAATTAAAAATTCTCTATTAAAATCTTTATATATTGCAAGGACCTATAACCATGAAAGTTTAAGAACCAAACTTATTTACAAGTTTCATATTTTTATAAATGTAATTGGATGGGTTAATGGAAAAATGATAAATCAAGATGGAATAAATCAAATGCATAAAATCAACTTAAAGCAAATTAATGCACAAGTCAAACATTGAATGAGTCAAGCCAATTAGAACAAATTTGTCTTTATCTAACCAATTAGAACATAGCTTAGTCTATTACTCATTTCTTTTGTTAAGGTTGAAGGTTCAAATCTCACCAAATTTGTTCAACTAAAGAAATGTTGTTATCTAAAACACTATTAATTTTGTATCAACAAGATTATAAATATTTCTTTTTAATAAATCATACTAAAAGGTAAAATGGTAATATTTATCTAATTTGATTTAATTTTAGATTTCAATTTAAACATTTCAATTCTATGCTACACAAATTTAGACTATCGAAAAATTGTCAACCATTTATTTCTAAGGTTAGTTTATGATGTAATTAAAATTTATAGGTAAAAATATTTATGAAATGCATTTAGTTAATTATATATAACACACCTACCAATAAAAAATAGATCAAACAATAAAATAGTAAGTTGTGTCGTTTTATAACACCATGAGATTTTGTTAAAATAAGCATAACACAATAGAAATTGGCATATATGTTCGATCAAAATGTTAAATATTCGAATTTTTTATTTCAAATATTGAAACAAAAAAAAAGGATCCATCAAATTTTTTTGTAACCATAATTTATAGAGACAATTTTAAATTTAGCATGTGAATTTTGTTTAGGCTAAAAGTTTACCTTTTTTTTTTTGTTTTTTAAAAAAAAGGGTATTCTTACGTGGCGCTACACCCCCACTTGCCTTTGCCTATCCTCTCCGAGGATGTAGGTGAAGCAAAAAAATTTCAATCAGCACATAGCATGACAAAAAAATTCAATGGGAGGACCAATAATTTGCACATTATACAAACTCAAAAAAAAATTTAACTGTAAATTTCATCCATTAGATTTCTATAGCCTATTGTTTTTTATAATTTAAATACAAATATTGGTAGGTTAAAAGTCGATGGTTGAATTTTGTATAATTTAACCATATTATTATACCAATTTGTTCTACACAGTACCGCTCATTTTCAGTGGACAAATATTTCTTCTTCTCCTTTTTATTGGTCCACAAGAAGACGACAAAAACACCCTATGAGAATATTCTCGAATAGCGAGAGTGGTTAAGAAATTATATTAAGCTTTAAATCATTCACCTCATTATTACTTCAAACTTCTTCCATACAATAATTTTTAATAATGTTGGTCATGTTTAATTAATATCATCATTATATATAACAGCGGAAAAAACCCATTTTATTAACGAAGAATTTTTACATAATCCATCTCATTCTAAACACAAATTACGAACACTTCATTCATTAAATTAACACTTCATTCCATACAAAACATGCCACAATAGGAGCTAGCAATAAAATTCAAACGTTGGTCGGATTTGGACTTTTTTTTTTTTTTTTTTTTTTCATGATGAACAAAAGCATTATTTAATTATAATGTGAAAGATCTTCACTTGGACTTGAAGGGAATGGCTCTGATCACCACTTGGTGGTATAAAGCTGCCAATGCTGCTCCGATGAATGGTCCCACCCAGAAAATCCACTGCAAAAAACACAAAACAAAATATAGTTTAATTAGCCCATTCTAAACCTCGATCTAACGCCGGCCTGAAATTGAAAACGGGTTGAAAGTTAAAGATTAAGAAACTCACGTGGTCGTCCCAGGCTTTGTCGTGGTTGTAGATGATCGCCGCACCCAAACTCCGGGCTGGGTTGATGCCGGTTCCGGTGATCGGAATGGTGGCTAAGTGAACTAAGAACACTGCGAACCCAATTGGTAGCGGTGCCAAAATCTGTTGACAAAACATTCCGTTTATATAGTTCTTATAAAAGGATAAATAAATATATATATGATTTGGGTGTTTTAATTTTATTACTTACCGGAACATGTGAGTCTCTGGCGCTCCGCTTGGCGTCGGTGGCGGAGAAGACGGTGTAAACAAGGATAAAGGTACCGACGATCTCAGCGCCAAGGCCGTCTCCTTTGGTGTAGCCCGTGTTGACGACATTAGCTCCACCGCCGAGCCTGTCGAACTGCTTGGGTTGGAAGCCCTTCACAACGCCGGCGCCGCAGATGGCGCCTAGGCACTGCATCACGATGTAGAAAATGGCTCTGGTCAACGACAGCTTCCTCGCCAGAAACAGCCCAAATGTCACCGCCGGGTTAATGTGACCGCCGGAGATCCCAGCCGTACAGTAAACGAGTGCAAAAATCATACCGCCGAAAGCCCAAGCAATCCCCTGAATTCCGACGGTCTTACAGGTGTTGCCGTTGGCTTCATTGGACCGGAAGACGCCCATGACGGTCAAAACGGTGATGTAGAGGAAGAGGAAAGTGGCGAAGAACTCGGCGATTCCGGCTCTGTAAAAGGACCATGAAGTGAGCTCCCCCGGCTCGAAGAGCGGCGCGGGCGGGGGCTCCTTGTAGTCCTTGCCGTCGTCCTGGCTCTGAGCCGCCGTGCCGATGGGCTGCCTCTCGTTGAACTTGTTGGCTCCCAAACGAACGTCTTCTTCCTTTCCCTCCATGATTGTCACTTGGTTGTTAGGTGTCTGTTTCTTCTGCGACTGAGGTGGGGTTGTATATATAGAGGGTACTTTGAAATTGGCTGTTGGAAATTGGAAGAGGGTGGTGGGGCCCAGGAGGGTTTTTTGGTAATTTAATAGGGGGTGATTTAATTTATTTATAAAATGTGGGAGGTTAAAAATAAAATGAAAGATGGGCGGTTTGGGCGGGGAGATGGGATTGGTACACGTGGCAATAAAATTGACCACGAGGATTTAGATTAGAGTGGGAGTAGGACTGGGGGTATATATATAGTCTATAATGCGGCCTCCGGTCACCGACCGTCTGTGGTGGGGAGGCCGAAGAAATCCCTCCTGTGATATTGATATCTCTTGACAGCGACTCCAAGGCTTGGACCAAAATTTTTAGTACTAAATTATAAAAATATTCCCTTCCAATATTATTACTCTTTAACCTTTTATAAATATTGGAAAACTATCCTTTAAGTAAAAAAAAATCTACAAGAATATTGAATGAAAAAGCCATATATTTGAATTTTATTCTTTACAAACACCTTAATTATCTCCACGTCGTTTTATATTACTGTCATTTTGACTTTTGTCTAACATACTAATAAATTTTAATCCAATAATAATTTTGAAAGGTCAAGTGTAATATTGAAATTTTTAAAAGAATACATGTATTTTTTTAAAAAATGACAAAGTTTAGAAGTATTATTTATAATTTATCTAAAATTTTAAGGTTAAGTTATAAATTTAGTCAAGGAAATTTTAGGGGATTGTATGTAATAGATCATGTTATAAATGGGTATAATATAATACATTATAAATTATATGATATTGCAAAATAACAATTATACAAAAAAATTATGACAAAAAACATGTTCATAAATTAACGAATAATAGTAAAGAATTAACCTAATTTTTGTTGGTGACTAAAACTATTTTAATGATTTATAAATATATTATCAAACATATTTTAAACAATTATTTAAGTTAAAATTAGATTTTAATTCCCTTATCGAATACATACATGAAAATATGAAATACAACTCTCTTTTTAATATTTTATTAAATCTCTTATTTTTAAATTTCTATTTTTATCACTTACTAAAAGCACAGTTGGAAAAGAAAAAAGAAAAAAAAAATCCAACCCATAATTTCGTCAAATGAAAATGTGGACATATTGATGTTTGCCATTAATTACAATCTACGCTGCTGCAGAAGATCATTTTGCCTCGTGCTTTCAAATATCACGTGTCATTCTATAAAAAAATTTCCACTAAAATAAAATTGATCTCGAATTACGGGCTGAGAAATCCAATTTAACACGTTTACTATGGACTATTTGAAACAAATATCCACCACATAAATAGATTTTAAATTCACATCAACTATAAAATATAATTTTATGTAAATGTTTGTTTTTAGAAGGAAAAATAAAAAGCTTAAATACAAAACAAATGAATTTTTTGAAAAAATAGAAACAGTATTTCATGATTGCGATCAATTTTGGGAAAAAACAAAATCCGTAATTTGGGGTTGATGAGCTGGCAGAGGTACAGCCACCTGTCGGAATATACACATGTCTTATGCACCATTGGGATTCTTTTTAAAATTGTTCTAGACAACTGTGCCCCCTAATTTCCTCGTCATCCTCTACATGACAACTCTTTCCAATAATGCACTCTCAAAAACTTTATTCATCGAGTGAAATTAAAAATTGCACTCTTTGGAAGTTTGAACTTGTTTAGGGCCTTGGTTTTATAATCATTTTTTTTTTAAAATTATTATTTAAATTAAGTTAATAAACATTACTTTTACTTATACATTTTTTATTTTATTATCTACTTTCTATCGATATTTTCAAAAAACTAAACTAAAATTTAAAAACTAAAAAAATTAGTTTTTAAAAATTATTGTTTTGTTATTTTTTAATATGACTAAGAGTTCAAATGTTTATTTAATGTTGTTACTCTACTCTGGACACGGTAACACACCTAACATTCAACGGTAAAATTTGTTTAAGAGGGAAGAACGTAGCATGCAAAACAAGAAAAATCTGCACACCGGTATGACGCTTGCCACATAGACTCTGATGCTTAAGTTAGCTAGGAAGAATTTAGTGTAGCAAGGATTTATAGAATGAGGAAGAACTTACCTTCTTCTCATTGAAGAATGATATTTATATGACCCTTTTAATTTTTGTTGACTCTTTTTTGGATTATGTTAAAAGAGGAACAAATTGGGGTGTATTAGGATCACATGGATTGGGGGCCCATTGGGCGTGTGCAATTTAAAAACGGAAAACAATAAACAAGAAGCTAGAATCAATTTGTTTTATTTTTTTCAAAAACTGAAAACAAGAAAAATAAGTTAGAAACAAAAACGTTAGCAAACGAACTCCTAAGGCTCCGTTTGATAACTATTTGGTCTTTAGTTTTTAGTTTTTGAAAATTAAGCCTATAAATACTTCTATCTATGAGTTTCTTTGTTGTGTTGTCTACTTTTTACATATGTTTTCAAAAACCAAGCAAAGTTTTGAAAACTAAAAAAATTAGGCCCCGTTTGATAACCATTTGGTTTTTGGTTTTTGATTTTTGAAAATTAAGCTTGTTTTCTCCTAATTTCTCTACAATGGTTTTCATCTCCCTTAAAGAAGTATTTGAATTCTTAGCCAAATTCTAAAAACAAAAACAAGATTTTGAAAACTATTTTTTTTAGTTTTCAAAACATGGCTTGGTTTTTGAAAACATAGGCAAAAAGTATATGACAAAACAAGTAAAACCATAGGTGGGAGTAGTATTTATAGGCTTAATTTTTAAAAACCAAAAACCAAAAACCAAATGGTTATCAAACGGGGCCTTAGTTTTTCAAAAACTCATTTTTGCTTTTGAAATTTGACTAAGAACTCATATGTTTCATTAAGAAATATGAAAACCATTGTAGAGAAAATGAAAATCATTTAGAGAAATTGTGAGAAAACAAACGCAATTTTCAAAAACAAAAAACTAATGTCTCGTTTGATAACCATTTGGTTTTTGAAAATTATGGTTTTTTTCTCATCATTTCTTTACCATGTGTTTCATCTTACCTAAGAAAACATTTGAATTCTTAACCAAATTCTAAAAACAAAAACAAGTTTTTGAAAACTATTTATTTTAGTTTTCAAAACTTCGTTTGGTTTTTGAAAACATAGGTAAAAAGTAGTTAATAAAATGAGGAAACTCATAAGTGGAAGTAGTATTTATAAGCTTAATTTTTAAAAATTAAAAACTAAATGGTTATTAAACAGAGTCCAAATTATTATCAAGCAAGTTCTAAATAATTTTGGATTGAAGAGTACATTTATAAACAATTTCTTAGAATCAAAATAAAACATTTTTCAAAATTTATGGATAAATTTGTAAGATTTTAAATTTTAAGGACAAATAAAAAAATAGAAAGTGCTTGACTTATAACAGTTAAAATTATTATTCCACAATCTTTAATTATTTTTAATGAATGTTTAATCTAAAAACAAAAGGTTATTCTGAAAACACATATCAAATAGTCCCTATCTTGGGTTTTTCTTTTAGAAAATGAAACATTACTATCTCATCCCTATCTTCAATGTTAACTTCAAACTCAATAAACGTATAAAGGAAGGAAAAAAGATATTGTTCAAGCATTTATAAATATTAAATTGTCAATATATACTTAAAACTAATTGTTTATATTATTAAATACATTTTTGGAGTTCGAAAAAAGCAAATTATTAATTATTCTATAATAATGCATTGCATTAAAAAAAGAAGAAGTCATTCTTATCGATTAGTGAATGATTGGATAAGTTTAATTAATATAAAATTAAACAAATTGGGAATGCGTTACAAAATGATTTTCAAGTAAGCAAAATTAAAATAATAGTTTGGAGACAAGATTCGAAATTCAGCAATGCGACAACCATACTTTTTTACGTTGCAACCGCCTCTTTTTTTTCAGCCATGTATATTGACTAAAAGATTACCTGGCAATCACATGATGCGGGACCGGTGGGCCCCAGCCATCTCTTTTTCCACAAATTTCTTTTGTAACTAAATTACATTATTATTTATTGCATTGGGAAATCTTTTAAAATATTTTCTTTCAAATTCTTTCTGTTTCATGAAAGTATTTGGGATTAAATTATTGTTTCATAAATAAATATTTAATATGTGGGGCAAGTTTAGGTTTTATTTTTATACTTAAAAGTTAAAAGTGACTGAATTTTAAAATTAAAAATTCATAACAAATGGTTAAATACAAAATTGAAATGCAACATGAACATTTAAATACAATTAATATAATGCATGTATTTCGATCAAGAGATCAGAAGTTCAAAATTTTCATCCCACATATTGTCAATATATATATATATACACAAAACCAATACTCTCACTTGATTTTTTCTTCTTTCTAAAAATTTGTGACTAAAATATGGGTGGTCTCTTAAAACCAAACGAGTTTATTTTTGGATAAATTATAAAAAATACCTTTAAATGTTGCCTTTTATTTAAAAAATACACATTCTCTTTCAAAAGTTGCAATATTACTCTTGACCCTAGAGTAGAAATCTGTTAGAATGTTAGACGAAAATTCGACAAAACGATGACTGTAATGCTTGCCTGGATTAAGTCCAAAAGAATGGTTGTTCCATCATGTTGACTTTTCATCCAACATTCTAGTGGATATCTACTTCATGGGCGATTTTGAAACATTTATGAAAGGTGAATGATAATATTACAATTTTTACAAGAATAAGAGGTCTTTTTAAAATAAAATGGAAAGTTTAGATTTTTTTTTTTTTTAAATTTAGCCTTTATTTTGTAGAGAATTGATTCTCCTGGTTGGGTTGATTTTTTTCCCCTTAGAGGAAAGTATTTTGTTACTAAGTTTGAGTACTTCTTATTTAGCTTGTTAGTTAGGTTGTATAATTGTAAAATAATATTGAGTTTTTTGTCAATAGAAATTTGTGTAATTTATTAGATTTTGGTTCATGAATATTTCTCTAATTTTTTTTAGTTCAACAACCTATGGAATTGGAGGTTCCAACTTCTAACCTTTTAGTTGAGGATTAATATGTTAATTATGAACTCTAATTTAGTTTCTTGAGGTTATTAGTTACAACATTAGTTAAAGTTTAGGAATGAAATTAAAATTGGCTAACCAGGGTAGAAAAGAAATAATCAAAATAATCTCCTTAATTACTAAAACCTTTCGTAGCTTGTTGGCTTTGTGGGAGAATTGAGTTGAGAGTCTCTTGGTGTGTTCCACACGTCGCTGGTTTGATCTGTTTCGATAGAAGTTGGAACCCAAAAAAAAAAAAGAAAGAAATAATCTCCCTAATTTAACTATGTAGTATAAAGTTGAAACAATAGAATTTTCATTAGATTGCAATTTGCAATAACACTTGAGACTACTTAAATTTGTCCTAACGACTCTTTATATCGACGGCGACTTCTTACTTTCTTGTTTGGCCTTTCTCTCAATAATCTTTATTATAATATTTTGGGTGGCTCGAGAAGAAGCCAAAAGAATAGTTATTTTGGTTTCAAGCCTAACATTGTTGGGATTTTTTATTGTTTTATGTTCTTTTTTTTTTTTTTTGAAAAGTATTGTTTTATGTATTTGTCTATTTGAGAGCCGTTAATTTAATTAGTAATTATTGCATGTGTTACAATGAATACAACAAAGGAAATTTTAAGTGGCAGACTTATTTCAAAAATATTTATAAATACGTGGTTTTTTAAAATATAGAAATAGAATTAAATGTCAATGTGCATCGTTTTTTCAAAAAGTAATTATTAATATAATGCTTTTGTAGGTTTCATATTTTTTTTGTTACCATAGGTCCATATTATATTCATTTGGTATCTAAGTACTTATTTGATAATATTCTCATTTCTTATTTTTTATTCTCGTTTCTTATTTTTTAAGAAACAGACATGTTTGGTAAACTAACATATTTCTTTTTTTAACTTTTTAGAAACGTTTATAAAAAAAAGGCAAATTTTGAGAAACTATCATGTTTCTCAAATTCTGTTTTTTTTTTTTCTTCATATTTCATGTATGTATCCAATTTCTCTTTTTCCTTTCTACACTCATCTCTCCCCTCTCCCTCTTCTATTCTAATTTTTTTCTTTTAATATTTTTTATCTTTTTGTTTTTTTTCCTTTATTTATTGTCCTTCTCTCTTCTTGCTCTCTCTTCCATCATAATCCTTTTTCTTTTAATAGTTCCTTATTTATTTTTTCTTTTTTTCTTTGGTTCTTTTCGTTTATGTTTGTCTCCTCTCTCATTTTTTTTTAATTATACGATATGTACTAAATTTTATTTTTACTAAAAAACAAGAAACAATTATTAAACACATGTCTGTTCCTGTTTCTTTTTTTAAAGAAACAAGAAACAAAAATAGTTATCAAACATGTTTCTATTTTTAGTATTTAAAAAACAAGAAATAAGAAACAAGAAACAAAAACATGAAACAAAAAACAAGAAACGAAAACATTATTAAATAGGCATAAACTTGCAGATCTTTTGTTTTAGTCTTTAATTTTCAAATCTTTTATTTTAGTTGATCATTTAAAAAAAAAAAAAAAAGCATTTTAACCATTGCCTTAATTTTTCATTAATCATTTTAAAAATTTTAAATTTGTTTTGAAACTAAAAACACGATCTAATACATGACTTTAAATGCCTATCCACTACAGATTTCTACCCGTAAAGTTTTTAAACAAACAAAAATGACTATACTAAGTTTTTGTCAAATAATTTACAAAGAAGTTAACTACCATTACTAAAATTATGTTGTTTGAAAGTTCAAAGATTGTTAAATTGAGCGATAGTAATTGACATGTACCTTTGACTAAAAGATTAGATGTTTGAATTCCTCTAGCTCAAATATTGTTGAACTAAAAAAAAGAAAAAATTTAAAGACTGTCAACTCGAACAAACTCAATTGGTTAAAAGCATTAATAATCCCTCCTAAAACATAAATGTTCAAATTCTCGCACTCACCCCTTGTTGAATTAAAAAAATGATGAAAATATAATAAGCATGAAAATTTAGAAACTAATATAGAATTTAACTCCACTTTTTCATTAACATCCGTACCAACTGGAACTATGGTTTAATAATATTCAGCGTACTTTGTTTCAAAAAAAAAAAACTCCACTTTTTCATTTCTAGAAACAGATTTAACTGAACTTTTATTTGTCAGCATATTTGTAAGTTTATTTTTAAACACAAGTGGTACAATATTCAGCTCTTATTATGCTTAACCCTGCTACAAATTAATTGTTTCAGCCAATTAATAACTGCATATTATTTTTTTTAATAAAAATATAGGTTAAAATATACAAATTATCCTTAAACTTTGAGGTGTTTCAATTATACCCCTAAACTTTGAAAAGATTCATTTTTAATTTTTAACTTTGAAATTATTTCAAAAGTATCCTTAGAGAGTCTTCTTGTTAAAATGAAGGACATAAATTGACGCATGAGCTGACTATAAAAATTGAAAAGTGTACATAATATCATTCACGACTCAATTTCAACTATATAGAAGATTAATATCGTTGTTACCATTCATCTTAACTCAAAATGTATCGTTGAAATCATTTACAACATCATTCACAAAATTATTTTTCACATAACAGCTATATCAATGTACATGAATAATGCTATAAATGGATGTCATCTATGTATTCATTTTTTACAAATTAGCCGTTGTGCCAATTTTCATTCATCATTTTAATGAAAAATCTCCAAGAATATTTTATGGACAATTTCAAAGTTCAAGAGTTAAAATGAAACTTTTCAAAGTTTAGAAGTATAATTGAAATATACCCCAAAGTTTATGGGTGTTTTGTATAATTTAATAAAAAATATATATTACATCATGTTGATGTGCAAATACGAGCAGAGGGTACACACCTGACTTGCATAAAATTTGTTTAGTAGGGGAAAGAGGTGACCTGCAAAAGAAAAAAACTGCACACCGCTGTTGTGCTTGCCACACACACTTCGATGTTTAATTCAGAGAGGAAGAAAAATATAGAAAGCTAGAGTTTAGATAATAAGAATTAAATTGCCTTGGATGGAATTATAATAAGGAATTTATAGGACGAATTGACCTAGGTTTACCGTTTTCCTTTAGGAATTGGACTGAGAGGGGATCATCCTGGACCATGTATTTAGATGACCTGCTAAGTTGAAATAAAAGTGAAGGGTTGGAATATGCAAAAGAGAGTATAAGTCAGCTAAATAAGTGTAAGTATACACTGTCAACAAGTAATATATGAAAAGATTCTAGTTTATTGATCCCTTAGAGAGACTAGTGTGAATTCGAAAAATAAAACTTAGTGAAAAACCTTGTCAACATGCAACTTGGGGTAACCGAACAAATAATTGAAGAGTTGGTGTTTGAGATGCTTAAAAGTATAATTTTAAAAGAGTGCAAGGGATGTGAATGGTAATGTGGGGATTCAATTGAGTTTCTACCCTTAGGTGTGTGAAGACTGCCTATATGCGCTCACATAGTCACTACATAATACTCTGTACAGTGAACCAAATTCTACTCCTATTTAGCCTTTATTTTAAAGCACTCTTAGGAGACTAACCAAGTAGACTATGTCTATGGTTAATTATAACGTAGTTAATTCAACACACAATTCCTTAGGTTCTATAGGCGTTGCCCTATGTCTAGGGTCAATTATTAAAGTCCTATGTCTAGGTTTATTTTTCCTATATTGGTTTTATGACATCCATTATTACTTAACCTTTTCAATATTGAACTTTAACTTAATATGTAAACCTAATTGGCCAATTCAGATTTACAATCGAATACCAAAGTAAGATTTAGATCATAATGAAAGTTGAAATAGAAAAGTACTTTATTGAATTGGAAATCATGTTTACAAATGAAATGATAATAGAAAACAACAAAGACAATATTAATAAAAGTTGAAAAATGGTAGAAAGACTAGTGGTGATCTCCAAAAGGGAGGAAAGTTCTCTAAAAAAGTCTATCGGTCTAACTCGATCCTCCCTTTTTCAAGGGAGATCGAGTTTTTACAAGCCCAAACTCTTGAATAGGTTGCTGAAATTTGATCTAGGCAGTCGGTAAGAAGTTTTCACTTTTGAATAGATTCTAGGGTTTCACAATCTAGCTTTCTCATGCTTGAAATGATGAGTTAGACACCTTTTATAGTCCTCAAAGGACAGGGTTGTTGCCGAAAAAGGCATGGTGAGCTTGGCCATTTACTCTCGCAGCCAGTTGAGGAAGAAAGTCGCAAAATTAGCCCGAGTCATTTTGACCACTAATTCCTTGTTGAAATAGTCAACTGGTATTATGCAGGCACATGGTATTTTTCTTTGCAGCCGCAACTAGCCGTTTCCACAGATTCTACAGAAAACACAAAAAACACTTAAGTTCTACAAAAAAAAATTATTCTTTTTATGCTCAATCAGTTAATTTAGCACATCATGGGTATCAACACATGTTTGACTGACTTTTGCATAATTCTAGCTATATCTAATAGGAAAAGCATTAACATAAGTTTAATCTCCCATGGAATAAGCTTAAATTTGGAGTTAAATATTAATAACCCTTGTGAACAAGAGTTATCAATTTGCCTAGACACATAGAACTGAAGGTTTGGCTCACCTCAGCCTCGGGCTGGGCTGAGGTGATAAAATGGGCTTTCGACCCAGAAGTCCTTTGTCTTGGGTCTAAATGGACCCTGAGTGCGGCTTGAATATATTGGGGTGGGGTCGGCCTCGACCAAGCTGGACTTGGGCCGATTTTGGCCTAAGCCTATTTCTACTTTAGTTCTCTATGCTTGGACTTCTTTTTCAGTCTTGGGATACTTAGTTAATTCAAATTTATCCATAACGCATCACAAATGTAAAAGTGAGAATTCGAACCTATAATGTTTTAAAAAAGATAAAGATACTTTAACCATATAATTAGTGAAATTATCTTTAGTATAAAGTAAAATAAATTTTGGCTTACAAGGAAAAAGATGTTCCATATGTCTATTACACAATGTTGATATTACAAAATGATCAAAATATATACTTAGTTTTTTTTTTCTGAGTTCTATAATTTTGGCTTGTTAATGTTATCTCTCCTCATAAGTTTAAATTTCGACCACATGTATAATTTAAAATATTACACAATGTTAATATTATAAAATGAGTATATATCCCTTGACCCTTGATAGTTAAATTTCAGCCACATATCTAATTAAAAGTAATTAAGAGAGAAAAAAAAATTATAATCATGGAGGTTGGTTCTGATCGAAGTCTGAGACAAGTGCAAGACATATAAGTATGCTTTGAAAATATAATCTTAACGTATCTTAAAAATTATTTGACGAATTGCACACTCTTAAAATGAGATAAAATAATGTATATGTAATTTAAATCTAAAATCTGGTCATATCAGATGTGAAATTTATTTAATTGTTGGTGCATCATAAGTAAAATAAAATAATTAAAAATTACTATGGTTTATAGTACTTAAAGAATTTGAGCAAAAATGTTTGTATTTTAATGGAAGTGTCATGCTCACGTACAACTGTATATTAATATATATATTTGGATAAAGAATGAAAGAAATTAGGTAATACTAAGAAAAATGAATTTTAAAAATACAAGAAAAGTCTTTGCAGGGCACCTAAAAAATGGAAAAAGAAAGGAAAAAAAGGCTTTGAAAGGATGGTTAATATTATAGTTACTAGGAAAAAGTGAATTAAAAAAAAAAAAAAAAAACTAGAAAGGACTTTGCAGGCTCCCAAAAAATGGAAAAAGAAAGAAAACAAAAGTTTTGAAAGGCTTGTTAATATTATAGTTTTTTTCAGTTCAACAACTATCAAGTAAGGATCGAACCGTCAACCTTTAGAATAGTGATTAGTATCTTATCTATTAAGTTATACTTGAATAGATAGTTAATGTTATAGTTTAACTTTACAAAAGAATAAAATAAAATTAAAGTTTAGAGATTGACAGTACCTTATCGGTTAGGTTTGTTCATGTCATTTTCATTTAGAGAAATAAAAATGTAAAAACTAACACTGACTCTTTATATTAATATTTCTTTTTGAGATTTAAAAAAAAAAAAAAAAGAAACTGAATTTTGGCTGGTTTATATATAGGCTTTGATTTTGAGGCCCTGAACAAAGCCCATTTAATCAATTCAAGTTGTGCAACGTACAAATTTGGGCCAATTTTATTCCATGAAATATGACTTTTTTTTATTCAATAATTGTAGATTAGGGGATCAAACTATCGGCATGGCAATAAATGTGTTTTTTTTTTTTGAAACCAGTAAACCAAAACCAATACCAATACAGAAAAAGTTACTCCATCTCAAGAATGGAGGATACAACGCTAGCTGGAAAACCCTTTTTCCAGACCAAAGAAACTCCAGAAGAAGAAGCCAAAGCAGCCAACTCATGGGCTACAATGTTTGCAGATCTCGGAATTTTACAAAAAGAGACCACCTCTACACCTAAAGAAACAGACAAGGCTTCCTCTATAAACAAACCAACTTCCGATAAATCAGACTCAGCCTGATTCAGGAGGACCACAACCTCCAAGGAATCAAGCTCCACCTCCACTGGAGGGACGCAGAAACGCTGCACACAACGGAGACTTTTCAAACCCTCCACCACAGCTGCTGCTTCAAGAACTTTAATCGGCCACTTATGCGAAATAACTTTACAACCGCCGATAATAGGATGAACCAGATCATCGCGAACAACCCACCCCAGACCACCTCGCTTTCGAGAGGGCGACCAGGAAGCATCAGAATTTAGCTTCCACCGACCCAGCCTGGGGGACTTCCAGCTCCCCAAAACAACTGGCACCGAACTCTGGCTATCAGGACAAAACCCCGTGCTAGCAGGGGGATCAGGGATGACCGAGCTTTGCAAATCAACACCAGGCTTCCCTGAACCAACGACAGACGGCTTAGGATCCAACAAGCAACCATAAACCAGCCTAAGCGCCTCCTCAGTGAAAGCCATATTGTCAAACCAGATGGAATTCCGGAGGGTCCACGTACGCCACAAGAAAGACACCACACTACTAAGCTCCCTTTTCGACATCCGCCTTTGTAAGCAATCCCAATAGTCTAACGGAGACCATCTACCCCTGCCCATAGCAAAAGAATTAACATGAGCGGGGAAAAATAAAAACCACATCTTTTTGATTACCTTGCATTCCCAGAAGATGTGGCTAGTCGTTTCCAGCGAAGACCTGCAAAAAGAACAGTTTAAGTTGAAGAAAACTCCCTTCTTGGAAAGATTATAAGCCGACGGAATAATGTCTTGAACCATCCGCCACACCGCCACTTTAGCCTTTGGATACGCATCCACCGACCACAATGCTTTCCACAGCTTCCTTGAAGCCACATTCTCAGAAGAAGAAGCATTGGGAGCCCCATTTGCAGTAAAACCCAAATGGTAAGCACTTTTAACTGAGAATTTACCTTTTTGGTCGAAATGCCAAATAACCTCATCCTCCCCCCTGCACCTCCTTCCTCCCAAAGGGATGGAGAGAATATCCTCGGCATCATGAGGAAGAAAGGAATCTCTCACCAGATCCTCCGCCCAAAGCCCCTCCTCATTAAAGAAATCAACCACCCGTTTATTAGAGAAAGACTCAGGAGTGAAACTAGGCCTAAAGTTGCCATAAGTGGGAACCCAAGGGTCCTCACTAAGGAAAACTCGACGGCCGTTACCGATCCTCCACCGCCACCCCTTATTGAAAAGAGCCCGACCCCAAAGGATACTTCTCCAAGTTAGGGAGGGATTAGGGCCCAGCTCTGCCTTTAAAAAATCGCCATTCCGAAAATAGCGACCACGTAAAACTCTGGCAATGAGACTCTGAGGATTCCTAACCAAGTTCCAACTCTGTTTTGCCAATAACGCTTGATTAAAAACCTTAAAATCGCGAAACCCCAGACCCCCCTCCTGCTTGCTCTGACAAAGGCGACTCCAGCTCCTCCAATGGATTTTCTTCTTAGCATCTGAGGAGCCCCACCAGAACTTCCCACACATTTTACCCAACTCAGCATTCAGCCCATCCGGGAGACGAAAATAACCCATCGTATACCCTGGAATGGCTTGGGCCACTGCTTTCAACAGAATCTCTTTTCCCCCTACCGAAAACACCTTGTCCTTGTTATCCACTATGTTATACTTGGATTGATGCATGAGTAACTTTATTAAAATGTAAGTTCTAAAAATATTTATGTTTTATAATAGGAATCACCTGAAGTGTATTATACAACAGTGAGTAAATAATGTGTTCTAGTAAAACGTATTTAATACAAGATCAGTTCGATATTTTGGTTCTAAAATTGGACCAAAACACTTTGTAAGTTCTTCATTTTCTCCAAATACTTTTATGTTACTCCTAAACCTTGATAATTTTGAGAGAGAAGTATATTTGATTATTGTAAAAGTGTTTTTGGAATGGCCAAACTACTTGCAAATATAGCTAAAAAATGCCACATGTCATTGTTTGATTAGTTTTGACGTCATCTAACGTGGCTACATATAGGTGGTCCATATAATGTTATCTGCCATGTCATCACCAAAAGGTCAGCCTTGTCATTAACAATTAATGGTAGTAATTTCCATGAGGGTTCCATGTGTCACTTTTTCATTTGTCTAATTTACCTTATCATTTTTTTTCGAGTACAACAAATATAGAGTGAAAGATTTGAACATTTGACCTCTTTGTTGAGAGTACATATTTTATATCAGTTGAATTATACTCATGTTGTCAATTTAATTACCTGCTCATTTTAGCACAAGTAAGTCCTACCATGCATCAAAATTGTATAGAAAGAAGGCTAGAGTAGATAATACATTATTTGTCATAGTCTCTATCTCTAAAGTTGAATATAAAATAAAAAAATGGTTAAAATTATACAAGATACTCCTAAACTTTAGGTTAGGTTTCAATTTTCTTGAACTTTGAAATTGATCCAAATAATATCTTTTTCCTTAATCTAAAGAATGAAAATTGACATGGTAGCTCTGTGTAAAAACTAGAATGCTTCCTAGGAGGTCACCCAACATAGGATTAACGTTGGAGTTTCTATGATTGAGCCACCTAATTAAAGAAAAATGCATCTTGTTGGTATATGTAGTAACTATAAATTCTTTTAAGCATTTCTTAATTATACCTTCATATCCTCATGATCTCTCTCTCATTCAAATTTGGTCACAATTTATTCATGTACCCCTCTTGAATTCGAGTGTACTTAATTACATCACTTGCCACGTCAATTTACATTAATGATGTTGTGCATGATGTCACATATGTTTTTCAATTTTTACACATCGTTGCATTAATTTCCATCTTATATTAACAAAAAAAAATCTTCAAAATTATTTTTGGAACAAATTTCAAAATTCAAGAGTAAAAATAAAATTTGAAAGTCATGACATAATTGAAACTTAGACTTTAGGGGCATTTAATATAATATTTAACCTAAGATAATTGCCCATCTCGAGTGTTTGGGATTAAATAAAAGAATCCTCACCTGATATGAGGAAAAACTGACAAATCTAAATACAAATACGATCTTTAAACTTTCTTGACTTCTATCCAAAAATATAAGAAAAGAAAATGGTAACTGAAAACATAATAAATTACATAATTTCATAAACAAGTGCACCACACATGGCTAATGAACAAGAATGATATTATTTTACATTCTTGTAAATAAATTCAAAATATAGAGGAAAAAGAAAAAGTGAAATTCCGAGAAATTTTTTTAATGTAAAATCTAAAAACGGTACCTTAATTAATTACCATCTAAATATAGGTATCTCAAGTTTAACAGCCCTATTTAACATAATTTAATATCCATAAATATAAATAAATAATTTCTTATCTCATTTTCAGAATAATTTGGACACTAAATCTGAGAAGAAGAAGAAGAAAAATGTCTGTAATTAAAAAAAAAATGAAAATATTGAATATTACAATAAATATAATCTAATCTATCTTCCTTATCAGTTATCAGTAACCATTTTACCCTAAAAATTACACTATAGCCAATTACCATTACAGTTCTTCATTTAGTTTCGCCTGCATCGGATTTTCGATTGAAATCGGCGAACCGTGGCCGGAACGCCGGAATGATTGATCGGAGATGAGTTCCGGGTGAGTTTCGCCGGAATGAGAGGAAGCTCTTTACGACGTCCGGTGATGATCCAGAGGCTCCGGCAAATCACCGTCACGATCAAGATCAAGCTTCTTTTGTGTTGTTGCATTGGATTCGCGGTCGCAATCTTCGCCTTCCGCGCCTCCGATCTCATGGGATGGACCTGCGACGACGGCGCTACGGCGCTCCGATACTCTAGGCCGCGGTTTGAATTCGAACTTTGATTTTTTTTTTTTTTCCTCCCGCCATTTTAACTATTTTCATTTTTCTGTCATGAATTTTGTGCTTGTTTGTTATGTCGTTATGTGAATTAGATTACCTATGATTTCTTGATCTTGACGTGTTTTGTTTTTGATTGTATGAAAATCTACTCATGATATGAAATGTAATTGTTCAGCATCATGGTATAAAGTGACCGACGATTTTGTATGGTAGCATCAAGTCTTAATTAAACGAGTGCTATTAGTAGTTCATAGGACAAAGTTTATCTTCAAATTTATACACTCATGATAAGAAATGTAATTGTTCAACATCATAGTATAAAGTGATTGATACTCGTGATGAGACATGTAATTGTTTAATGCGATTGATACAAAGTGACTAACAATTTTATATTTTAGTATCAAAATACGGATTGAACGAATGTAGTAATATTTAATAGAGGAAGTTCTCTTGTCTTCATTGTCAACTTGAGCATAGTTGTTTAAGACATTAATTCTCGGTCAAAAAGTCAAAGTTATGAATCTCGACCACGTGTTGATGAACTAAAAAAATCTTCGAATTTTATCTTCATTATTGAAATTATTGAAACTGTGGTCAAGGTCGACAAAGAAAAGTCTATATTTTGTGTTATAATATTCGAGATTCACTTTGGTTATTGAAATGTATGAAAATGAGGGTTGTATTGAACAATTTTTCTGATGTGTTTGGTGATGTTCTATGAACTTTGAATGTAGGAAACGTTATGCAATTCTAATGAACACATGGAAGCGGTACGATGTATTAAAGAAGTCTATTTCTCACTACACGACGTGTTTAGGAGTTGAGTCGATACATATTGTATGGAGTGAACCAGATCCTCCATCAGATTCTTTGGTAACGTTTCTGCAACGGACGACAAAGGCGAATTCGCGACACGGGCGAGAAGCCGAGTTGAGATTTGAAATGAATGAAGAAGATAGCTTGAACAATAGGTTTAAAGAAATAAAGGGATTGAACACAGAGGCCATTTTTTCGGTTGATGATGATGTTATATTTTCATGTTCTACTGTGGAGTTTGCTTTCAGTGTTTGGCAAAGCGCGCCTGAGACTATGGTTGGGTTTGTGCCCCGCATGCATTGGCTTGATCGCTCGGTATATGTTACTTTCATCTTTAGATTCATGTCCGAATTGATGTTTTTAGGTTCACCATTCTTAGTTCGGATTCTGATTTTTTGGACCAAATACCCGTATAGGCTTTATGGGCTCTGATAACCATATTAGATGAACATGAAGCTCCATCTTAAAATCAATTGGTCATGAGATGAGTAAATAATTCATATATCTTATAAAGATTGTGCGGTCTCTTCATCTTTTCGATATAGGATATTCAATAATTTTAGTACTTGTCATTGTTGGACGCCTAGTACATATGACTTGATCTAATAAAATCTACTCAGGTCTTTGTTATTAAAATTTTCTAAATATTCATAAAATTAGATCTCAAGTTGTTCCCTGCTGAAAACCTTATATTTGATGAGACATATATATATTTTTTTTGTTTTAACAAAAATATAATATAATTAGTAATGCAGAAGGGAGAAATGGGGAGATACATATATGGGGGATGGTGGTCAGTTTGGTGGACTGGTACATACAGTATGGTACTTTCAAAGGCTGCATTTTTTCACTCCAAGTATTTGGGTATTTACACTAATCACATGCCTGCTTCCATCAGACATTATATTACCAAAAACAGGTTCCTTTTCCTTTTCCTTTTCCTTTTCCTTTTCCATTCCAATTAGTTTTGTCAAAAAATTTCATCTTGGAGGTTTGAATCTTTCAGGAACTGTGAAGACATTGCAATGTCTTTTCTTGTTGCTAATGTTAGTGGTGCACCCCCTATATGGGTCAAAGGTATATGAAACTAGGTTTTGTGTTGATTTTGTCATTCATATCTCAAGTTTGAGTGAAAGTTTTAATATTTTTCTTTCTAGTTAGGATTCGAGGGATCTATAGGCAATATAGACCTTCCAAAATGCATGAATGTTGATTTCATAATCTAAATGTATTTCAAACAAAGATGTGAATCACCCTTTCCATGATGATGAAAACATCATAAACTCCTGTATCATTGAGGTTTATGATTTTTTTTTTTAATTTCATTTTTTGGAATTGCAGGTAAGATTTTTGAAATAGGCTCAAGTGGAATTAGTAGCTTAGCAGGTCACAATGAAAGAAGAAGCCAATGCATCAATAGGTTTGTTGAAAAATATGATGGAATGCCTTTGCTACCTTCAACTGTGAAGGCTATTGATAGTCGTCACATTTGGTTTTGGTAAACTGATTGGTTCGACTATTAAAAGTGATCATCATACCATAATTATCTTTGTTTACAACTTAGATATCATATAGTTGCATCAATATAGTCATAGGAAGGACCATCATATTATAGAAACAAATATTGAATCATCTCTCCTTTGCTATAATATTTGCACAACTCACCCACATTTTTGCTTTAGCTAAATCCTTATCTGATTAGAATATAGCTTTTTCTAATCGAGAATTTTGTTTTTTTATTTTTATTTTTTGGATAGTTTTAATACATTTGGTTTCGGTTATCGGAAAATTTTGGATTTTTGTGATTGATCAATTGATGATGTTCCTCTCCTAGACGAAGATAATATAACTTCTCTCCCTCTCTCTCCTTTTTTTTTTTTTTTTTTTTTCTTTTTTAGTATATTCTCATTTCACTTCTTTCTCAATAGATAATTTCGTTGGTCATTATTTCTTAGGCAATATCTTTCTTTGATTATAAGGTATAAATGTCATTTTCAGTCCCTGAGTATTTGCCATATCTTTTAATATAATTACTTATGAATTTGTTTAATAAAAATTGCAACTGGTTAAAATTTTAAAGAGTAATTTTATCAATTGTTTTTAAGATTTGTTATAATAAAAATAGTTTTGAGAAATTTTAAATACAAGTTAAATTAGCAAAAAGCATCATAAAAACTAAAAGAAACTTGCATAATAAGTATTCACGCAATTTTTTTTAACAAGTGCGCATTTTAGTATAGACGTTTGAAGTCACACATGAATTTTAGGTGGTTGTAGAATAATATAAAGGATTTTATGGTGCATTGAGATGATTTTGAAATTAATAGGGCATAAACGCTTTTGCAATAATAATAATAATATATTTAAAACTTGAACTTTTATAAATATATCAATTTGCACCCAAACTTTTATAAGTATATCAAACACTAGCACAAACGATTTTCAAGGTTCTAAATTTTTTAGAAAGTCTGCACATACATTTGAAATCTAAATTAATATATTAATGAAAGTTTAAAAATTCAATTAATACAATTATAAGTCCATACATGGAGTAAACTAACATATTCCACACAAAGGATATAAATTAATATTTTTTTTAAAGGTAATTTGATACACATGAAAGTTAAAAGTTGAAAAATTTTAGTTTCGAAGTATAAATTCATTTTTGCCCCACTAATAATAATAATAATAAAGAAGTGAGGTAAATCTATTCAAGTTTTTGTTGCATGCATTGCTGCTTCATCGTGCTCGTCTCCAGATATACTTTCGCTTCACAAATCCTTTGAATGGTATAATAAAATACAACCCCATCGCTGAGGAGTTGTACGTCACATTAGAATAAAAATCTCAAAATTTTTTAGAAAGTAAATCAACCATAATATTCATGGAAAAAACCTAAATAAAACATTTGACTGTGACATTCAGTTTAATAAAACAACTCCAAAAAACATAATGAAAACTTAAATTTGTGAGTCTAATAGAAGCAAAACACAAAAGTTCCTAAATCTCTAACATACAGATTAATCGAACAGGCTGAAACCCATGTCATCATCAGACTCTTCTGCTGGCTCTTCCTTCTTCTCTTCCACTGCGGCAGCAGCTGCAGGGGCAGAGCCAGAATCAGAAACAGCAGACACGGCCACAGCCACGGCAAACTTGCTAGGATCCTGTACAAGTATAAGAGCAGCAATTAGATATTAGTCAGCAACAGCAACCAAAGCAAACTTAATAGATTCCTGTTACAAAGTCATTTGATACAAAAAGAAAGCCAAGAACTTCGTGAAAATGGACACCGCACCTCGAGATACTCCTTAACTTTCTCAGCCTGTGGGAACGAGTAGTCGGTGGCAACTGCAACAGCAAGAAGATTTTTGTATGCATTGATGAGCATGTGTGGTGCAGCAGCCAGAGTTGGGTACGAAATGGCCAATGACAAGGATGTGACCATGGAAACACCCAAGGCAAACTTCTCAAGGAGGTCATCCTCAGTCAGATCAAGTACCTCAGGGCTGAAGACTGAACCATTGTCATAAACAGAGAGAACAACAAGACCATATGAGAATGGCCTAATTCCTAGCTTGGCAAGGAGAGCAGCCTCAGAAGATCCAACCTTTTCACCCTTCCTAATGAGCTCCACAGGAGTGATAATTTCAACGGTACCCTTGTTGATCTTGGTAGGAATGTTAAGAACCTGTAAGGAGAAGAATTTAAAAACTTAGATTCCATTCATCGACAAGGGTTACTTTGTAATCAAATTTCCAAACCTGGAAGAAAGAGGTCTGAGATGGATCAAGCCCTGTGTTGCCTGGTGGGACAACGACATCAATGGGAGCAACCAAACCAACACGAGCAGGGGCTCCGACCTACATAATTTGAATAACGTAAGAATGGAAAAACACTTGAGCTTCAATAATATATCACACACTAAACATCTAATACTAGGAAGAAAAATTCACCATCCCTAACTCATGGAAGATTGAGAAAAAAATTAAGAAAATGCAAACAGAAGAGAATGGATCGTATATGATCTCAATCAAATCAATACAAGCGTAAACACTAAAGTGACAAGAATGATTTTTCTAAACCATTAACTATAACGTATTCTACAATAACAATCTAATAATATGTGACAATACGAAAGCAAAGCAATTACTTCAAAGCTAGAATGTGTTCACAACTCCTAAATGCCAAGTCCAGCATCTATAGACATGTTACAACGGTGCAACAGAATATAATGGCCTTAAAGCCAACAGAATCTATATAAATTCAACTTGCAGAATTCAACAGCAAAAACATTTAAGTTTGAAGAAAATTCAACAAAAAAAAAACGATGACTGGATACATTCATGATGTGAAATATTCATTATAATCTACAATCATTCAACATTAAACAAAATGATATTTAAAATTTCAAAATTAATGTGGTCATCCCATTGAAGTATTATCTATATGAAACACATAGTTAGAGAGTATCCAATGTAAACACCAAAAAGAACAGCATGAAGTAGACTGCATACCTTGTATTTTGCCACCTCTTCACTGACTTCCTTCAAGTCACCCTTGGTGAAGATCAAACCAACATTTCCCTAATACAGTCAAACACCAAGGTACTATGTGAAAAGCTCCATTTATGATGTAAATTTACAAGCAGATAAACAAAAATATGAATACAGACAAATGGAAATTCGAAACAAAATACAAGACCCAAAATTTTACTTACCACAAGAAGGGGAAGAAGATTGAGGTAAGCTTTGTTTCCAGTCTTCTCAGAGTGGATCCTCACAGAGCGCTTCATCATGGTATTTTTTCCCATGAGCACAACAGAGTCACCGCGGAGACCCTTCCTAATGTTCTGGAGCTGGGTGGATCCAACATTGTCGGCGGCCACAATCAAGACCTGGCTGTACTCATCGAGGAGCTGGCAGAGCTTGGCGTCGTAAGCCTCCTTCTTTTCACGCTTGGAGGGTTTCACCGCCATTGAAATGGGCTTCTGAAGAAAAATCTAAGATACAACAAAAAAAGGTTAATGGAAGAAAGAAAAAGCAAAACCGAGGGCCAAGACGAAGCTGAGGGCTCTGTCAAGGCGGACAGCGGAAGCTATGCCGTCTCTTTAACCTCTCTGTAATGCTAAGAAGTTTTTTTTAGGGTTTTGGACAACTCCTGGGGAGCTTAGCAGACTGGTGGAAGATGAAAATGGCAGCTGGTTCGCATTATATATGTACTTTGGAAATTAGGGTTTCGTTTAAACCTAGATCCGACGGTCAGTGTTCATTGTTGGTGGCTTGAAATTTTGGGTCTCAAAGCTAATGGGCTTTTTGATTTTGTACAAGAGCCCACTAAAATGGCCTATAATTAAAAGCCCATCTCTTTCTTTCTAATGTTACATGCATGTAAAAAAATAAATAAATTTAGGTTAAATTACAAAATTTGTCTCTATAGTTTTGAAATAGTTAGAATTTAGTTCATGTGATTTTAAATGTTAAAATTAGTCTCTATAGTTTGATAAAACTCTCATAAATAGTTCTTATAGTTGGAACTATTTATGAGAGTTTTATCAAATTATAGGAAGTATTTATGAGGCTTTATCAAACCATAAGAACGAAATTTTAATTTTTAAAATCATATGGACTAAATTCTAACTTTCTCGAAACCATAAAGATCAGATTTGTAATTTAACCATCAATTTAAGATTAAAATACCATTTTGGTCTTTGTACTTACAAATATCTAAATTTAGTTCTTGTACTCTCAATAAATTTTAAAATTAGTCCCTATTATTAGTTTGAAGTTAATTTTTATCAAAAGTAGTTAAATAATAATAATAATTTTCATGCAAGAAAAGACACAATGTAAACATATTTCTAAAATTTGAGAAGATTGTTAGAAACTAATTTTGTTTTTAAAAAAATTGACGATAAACTAACAGTAGAGACCAATTTTAAGCTTTATTGAAAGTACAAAGACAAATTTTGGACATTTGAAAGTACAAAGACTAAAATTGAATAAGACTTAAAGTACAGGCACCAAGATAATATTTTTAACATAAATTTAAACTTAAAATCTATATGAGGATATATTAATGTCTAACGATTTGAGTATATGCTTATGTCAATCCATCTTATTTACCCGTGATATTCTTTCAAAATAGTTTGGACATGGTGCATTTTGAAGACAATCTTTTGTGTTGATCTAGGTGTGAGATTTCTTTCATGAATAACATTACCTCAATGATGAACTACAAAAATAAATTTAAAAAAAAAAAAAAAAAAAACCTTCAATGATTGTATGGAATCAGATCTTTCTATATTTTTTAATACAAAAAATGTGGAGGTGAGAATTTGAATTTTTGACCATTTTTTTGTAGATCAACTATATGTGAGAGTGAGAATTCAAACCTTTGACCCTTTGGTCAATGATATATATGTCTTAACTATTTAAGTTGTATTCAAGTTGACTAATTTTTAACCTTAAGAAAATTTATAGTTGCCTTAACTATTGAGCTATTCAAGTATATACTTGTATTATCATTTATATTGTTAGATGTTATTCAATTACAAGTTGTGACTGGAGTAATTAGAATTATCATAAAGAGGCAACTTCAATATAACTAAAGTATTCAAAACCTTCTATAAAAGTCAAGGATTTGAATCTCTATCTCACGTTCGGTTTAACTAGGAATGACAAAGAAGATTACCATAACATTATTAGTGTAATTGAAAGTGTTTGTGTGTGAATTAGGGTGGTATCTTTCAAAAGGTTGATTCTAGGTGTATAGTTATGAAAATTGGTTTTGTACATGGGGCATGTAGGAAAAAAGAAAGGCCATGTTTTTTTTTCCTTTTTTTAAAAAAAAAAAAAATTGATAAGTAAACAAACAAAACACTCAACTAATTTATAGCTACATCCATACGATTCAATTTGTCTAAACCAAAAAAAAAAAAAAAAAAAAAAAGGATTTCATCAACCTACTCAATGACACCACATGTCTAGTTAAACCATCAGCAACCTAGTTTTACATATGTGCTCCATGTTGAAAAGATATAATCAAACAGGTCTCTTTGTGTTGGTGGATTTCGTTTGTATATGTTTTAACCACCTCAGTTAGATCATTGTCAACTCTTTCGAAAATCTGGATGTAAGGAAGATGAGATTGAGATCAATATGTCCCTATTCTTATACAATGACTTGCATTTTCAAAATTTTGATGGACAAAGCTTCATGATATTCTCCAAGGAGCTAGCGATGATCTGACTGAGGTTAAAACATATTGGTTGGGTCGTAGAATTTGTCTATATCTAATTTGAATTAAGGAATCTATAGTGGGTGGCTTTTCATCACCAATTTAATGATTTTAATTTCTCATATACTTAATATTGATTGAGATTATAGAATTATGATACCATGTCTAATTTTTAGTGGTGATTGACATGAGATATACTTGATAAATAATCTGAATAAAATAAAATTGATCACTAATGGACTATATCTAAATCATAATTAATTTAATAATATATTCAATAACACATTGTTTTAGATCGACAATGTATAGAGTAAAATTCAAACTTATGACATTTTGGTCAATCTTATAATATATTAACAAGTTAAGTTAGGCTCAAAAGTGGCATCCAATACCACAATTTTAAATCATACGTCAACCACAAATGGATTGATATATTCAATTTAAATACTTTAAAATGGTGGGCATATTTTTAAAATTCAACAAAGAGACTTTAGGTAGTTCTTCCACTCTCAAAGATTTATATGTCTGTTGGGATTAGAGATATCCATTTTTTCCGTGGGGATCTGCCTCTAACGAGGCAGGGAATCTCTATTTAGGGGGGAATGAGAGAGGGAGTGGGGAAGATTTTTTCCTCGATAGCTAAACGGGGACGAGAAATACATTTCCCGTCCCTATCCCCGTCCCATTCCCCGACCCGCCCGATTTCTTATATATATATAATAAACCATAAATCCAAACTTTTATTCAATATTATTTTTTTTTCTAAGGAAATAAAAAAAAATTATCTTAAATAGAAATCTCTTATTAAGAATTAATAATTTAAATAGAAATTAAAAAAAAAAGATTTTATTTGACCAAATTTTAAAAAATAAAAATTATAAACGGGAGAACCTGATCTCCGCAAATTTTCCTTCTAGAATTTTTCCGTTCCCAGCAAAATTAAATGGAGAATTTTGTGGGGACGGAGAATAAAATGGGAGGCGGAGAATAAAATGGGAGGCGGGGATGGGGAAGCCATTCCCCGACCCGCCCCGCCCCGTGGACATTTCTAGTTGGGATTCTTCTCATCCCTTTGTGATTGCCTCTATGATAAATGAGGTGGTGAGATGTATTTAGTTCTTTTTCTAAAAAGAAAAAGAAAAGATAAATCAAGCTGCGTAGCCAATTTTGCCTTTGCATTTTTTTATAAATAGAATTCAAATTTTATTTCAAATCTAGCTAGATTCAATTCTGTCAGCCTTTTTTGTTTCCCATTTTGTTCTATTCAATTTTATTTAATTTTATATTCGTCTCAAGATAAATTTTAAATAAATAAAATTATGAAATATCAATTTGATTATTTTTTTAATATATTTAATCATCTGACTTAAAGGAAACTATTCGATTTATTTAAATTTAGTTTAATTATTTTATTTTCATTTTCTTATATTTCTCAATATGGGCCACATGCTTTAAGAGCCCAAATAAACTCGGCCCAGCAAAGAATAGCAGAATGACGGATCGGCCCAAGCCCATTACATCACCATCGTCGTCGTTGCCCAGCGGAGGTCCAAAGCAGCACCGATCAAGGTGTGAACAGTTACGTCTAACCAACGAACGATCCTCAATTTTAATCCAATACCTTGATTTTTCAATCGCACAGGCTTCGGCAAATGGCTTCCATATATCGTGATCGGACGTCGGAGTTTCGGTCACTGTCGGAGACGCTGAAGAAGATCGGCGGAGTCACAGCCGCCGTCAATCCAGCTCAACATGAACCATCGGCCTCGGTACCCTCCGGATCACCGACCTTTACACGATCGGAATTCAGCAAGAATGCCTCGCGTATCGGATTGGGAATCCAAGAAACGTCTCAGAAGATCGTGAGGCTCGCTCAGTGTATGCATTTCTCGTTACCCTTCTTGAAGCTACGATTCTATTTTTACCCCCTTTTGCTGCGTGTTTCTTTTCCAGTTCTGTTTTGGATGGTTTCTGGGTTGGATTTTCCCCCCTAATATATGATATAGCAATTGGGGTGTTATGAATCTTGTTTTCATTCTTGATTATTCATGAATGGTGGAGTATTGTTGGTAAGTTTGGTAATTTGAACTGAACAATTGAACCCGACTACTTTGAATCTATCAAATTATTGTTTGCACTGAATTTCATTTTTGTTTTGTGAGCAAGATACTGCAAATGAAAGTTAGTTACATGAAACACTTGCATGAAGTTAACTTTTATGATAGCTATAGCTAACAATGCATCATAATGAATGTTTCAATGTATTGAAGCAATAGCTGGATCTACGAATCAGAAGCATAAAGTTCTAAATCAGAAAATGTTTTGCAATTTGATTTTTCAAGGGGATTTCGATCTGTATACCTTATTAATGTAATACTTCGTTTTTGTATAAAATAAAAGGAAAACACACACCACAGATATACTGATTTTCACACATCTTTTGCCTCTTTTCATTTTCTCTTATTTAGTTATAGAGTACTAGTTGAAACAATAAGTTTTTACTTTGTTAGGAAGTATTCACGACTAACGAGTGCCCTTTTTTGTCTTTCTGAACTTGCAGTGGCAAAAAGATCATCAATGTTTGATGATCCAATCAGGGAAATACAGGAAATGACTGCTTTGATTAAGAATGATATTACATCATTGAATGTTGCTATCTCACACTTGCAAACCATCCAAAAGATGGAGACAACAGAGGGGAATTATTCAGAGGATAGAGTGGTTCATTCAACCGCTGTCTGTGATGACCTGAAAAGCAAACTTATGGGAGCTACAAAACAGCTTCAAGATGTGCTAACTACAAGAACAGAGGTTTGTATGAAACAAACCAATATAATACGTTCTGTACATACTCAACTAGCTTCCAAAATATCTCTAGTTATAACTTTTCTATAACAGAATATCAAGGCCAATGAGAGCCGGAGGCAAATATTTTCTGCAAATGCAACCAGAGAAGGTCCTTTTCAAAATCAAGCTAAAACTGTAACTCAACCTCCACCTTGGTCAAGTAATACATCTGGAAATGCCCAATCGTCCTTGTGAGTATTCATTGAAGTGACACGCAAATGTTGCTTCTAATTAACTTAACACCCCCCTAATATTTTGCCGCATTTCAAATGCTAGAGACAGGATAATTTTTTTTTTCCCAATAACTTTATTACTTACAATAACTTTATTACTTATGCTTTGTCTTCTTATCAGGCTGTCATCAAATGGAGCTCAAGTTGGGGGTCAATTGAGGTTTGTTTCATGCTATTAACGATGCCCTGTGTTCTTTTTGTTCTTGAAGAGCTGACATCGAAAAAAATAGTGCTTATTATGTGTACGGTTTTATCAGAGTCAGATCTTTTATCCGTTTGCTTGTGCTCATACATGGTTGAAATTAGTCTTTCACAGTCATATATCCATGCAGTTGGTGTTCTTTTTATCTGTACACTTGACGTGTTCTAATGATTTTTAAGGAAGTTGCACGATCAGGATTGCCTTTTTCACCAATGTAATGCATGCGAGGGATTTCATCACATTGTTGTACCCAAATATGCCTGCCATCTTAACCTAGAATACCAATCATAGACACGATCTCCAAATGGTTGTTTATTGCATTGTTGTTGATGTCATTCTTCATTGACGTCTTTTTGATTTTTTTGAAATTTGTTTATCCTGATGGTTAGTTGCCTTTTTGAAGATTGGATCTGGTTAGTTAAGTTAGTTTGTATAATTGAAATAGTGCAGTAGAGTACTCTGCTTGTCCATAACTATTTGTATTGTGCCTTGTTAAGTCAGACGAAGGTTAGCTGTGGAGAACACCCCTTCCCAGCAAATGGAGATGTCAATGTTACAGCAGGTGGTTCCTAGGCAGGAAAATTATTCACAAAGTCGTGCAGTTGCTCTGCATAATGTAGAATCCACCATTTCAGAACTCAGTGGAATTTTTACACATCTTGCCACAATGGTAGCACATCAAGGAGAACTTGCTATCAGGTATTATGTTAGCTGTTTCTTGTTAATAAAACAAAAAACGAACGTTTCTCTGCTTGCTTGGGTATCCGTTCTTTGTGCTCTACGCCATTTACCTTATTCTCATCATTAATTAATTCTGATTTATATGCTATTCTTCAATTTGTGCTTGTGAAGCCTAACTGAAACTTCCATCCTCTGAATTAAGTTTGGTTACTGGTTCATCATCAGGATTGATGACAACATGGATGAATCATTGGCAAATGTAGAAGGTGCTCGAAGTGCTCTTTTAAGGCATCTTAACCGGATATCATCAAATAGATGGCTTCTTATCAAAATATTTGCCATTTTAATAATTTTCTTGATGGTCTTTATTTTCTTGGCATAAACGTCAGCTTCAAAACCCAACTTCTAAAATTTTTGCTGACCTTTCTCTATGTCCATCAGTAGTATCACTTGTCCATGAGTCTGATGGTGCTGTAAGCTGTTAGTTGGCCCCCCTCTTCTGTAGATTCAAGGATATTCCTTTTCTTATGGGTTCTGTTAAGTTTACGGTGTACACCAATGCAGCAATTTGTTTATATTTTTTTTACAGAAAGAAGCATATATACTGTATTGTGTGAGTTTGGATTTGGCATGGTATATCAAATTCTTACTTAGGATTATAAAATCAGTCTCTTCCGCCTTGTTTTGGATTTGTTCGTGCACATATCAGAATCTAAACTCATTAAAGTTGAATTCTCCTTGCTCTACATTGTAAATCTCTGCTTAAATCATATAGCCAAGTGAAACTATAAATCAGAATAAAAAAATGTGTTCTCTCATGAGTAAATATTTTAGACCATACGTTTTTTTTTTATATACCTAGATAATAGATAAAAGTGTAGATTGAAATATTTGGAGCTACAAAGATCGCCATTTTAAGTAGACTCTGATGGTAAAAAGTAGTTTGTAAATAAATATTGCCACCACGTAGTGGCCGCGTCCTTCTACTCTTTTAGATGCATGGATAAATTATAATTTTTAATTTCTCTCTCTTACATCTAACAGTAAAAAATTATTCTAAGTCTGGTAGAACAATTTGTCTTTTTCTGTGTCTGTGATGCTTATCTTGAATGGATAACTATTGCAATTGCATTGCACAAGTTGAAGGCAGAAATCTCTTATCTTTTGAATTTGGTGAAAGGATCTGAATGTTTTTCGGGTACTTTGGTGACAGATCCAATCTTATCTTTGCATTATAGTGTTGTATTATTTGTTGTACGATGAGAGCACTACGCATCACTTCGAAGCTTTTTGAGACCATCACCATGGATTTTATTGGAAGGCGCAAAAGAGGCAAAGTGATCGCAAATAGAAATGCTATAACTATTGCTAGGTATTGTTTTGTGTGTGTTTTTCTTCTTCTTTTTTAAAATTACTTTTAATTTATATATAGAAAGATTTTTAATTACTTTTAATTAGAAAGTCAATTCGAGCATAACTCAAGACATTAGACAATCTGATGTGGTGGTTTCAAATGGTTTCGGGTGTATGGTGGCATAAACATTGAATTGATAAAATTAACGTTAGAGACCTATAAAAAACAAAAAAGTTAAAAGTTCACAAGTCTATTAGAATCTTTTTAAAGTATAAAAGCTGAACGTACACAACTCTAAGCTTTTAGAGACATTAAAAACTTAAAAAGGTATAAATACTGAATAGTAAAAAACTCTAGTAATTTGGAGATGAAAAGCGTAATTTAAATTTAACCTAATTTTGGAAGAAAAAGATTGTGATTTGAAACTCGGCTCCCAAAGTGGCATCTTTTGGGAGAGTAATATTTGCTGAAGAAAGGCATCAATGGCCGACATGGATTCAAAATTTCATGTCTTGAAGACCATGATGGAGCAAGAATTAAAGAAGTGGAAGATTGACCATTGAAATGACTACTAATCATAATATTGGATACCCAAGCAAACAAATTTTGTCACCGAACCCATTCATCATTCCCACTATGTTTGCTCAACATCATCGGATTTTCACTCATGTTTTCATATTTGCAATGCAAGGAAAATAGGTGAGAGTTCGTTGATTACTCTGTCTACTTTTATTTGAGACAAAATGTCTTCAAATATACTATGAATGGTTGCAAATATATATTCATCAAATTAATCTTCCGACTTATGTTTGATGGACAAATGATGTGTCTCAAATTTTGGTATGGGTGCGAGATTTTTAAAGTAGTTAGACTCTACCAACACGTACTAGAATGATCTATTATGTACTATTCCAAGTAATTTGATATTGAGTTACTTGGAGAGATAAAAAAAGGTCTAATGTTATAGTTTAGGTGAGACTAGAAGCTACATGTCGGTTTGTAGCCTAATCTAGTGAGACTAGAAGTTATAATTAAGTGAGTTCTTAACTCAACTAAGTGAGCTAAAAAGTCACCCAATCTTGGTGGATTGCAATTGATCTTAACACTCAAAACAACTCACCCATATTATAACACTGAACTTAGCTATTCACTAGATCCACTTGCAGCACTAAGCCATGGAAAAGACAGGCTACTAATAAATAATAGATACCCAAGCAAGAAAATTTGCCACTAAGCCATGAATGATTCCCACTATGTTTACTCACGATCAGATATCAGCCACTCTTCCAATGCAAATCCTTTATTCATTTTTCCATATTTTCAATGCAAGGAAGATGGGTGAGTTGTTTTCATTTGTTTGTCTGAAGTTACACTTCAATTATGAGACCAGTGTCATAGGTAAGATTTTTAAAGTACATCCTGTCAACACCAACATTATTTAGTGTATATTGGAACGTGTATATTGTTCCAAGAATAGGTAATTAAGTTTCTAGGTGAGATAAAAAAGCTTAAGATTGTAGCCTGAAAGGGACGAAAAGGTATACGTGAGTTATGTAGCCTAAAAGACCACTATAAGTTTTAAGGTGAACTCTAGTTCAATCAAGTGAGAGATTAGAAGCCACTCAACCTAAATGGATTACAATAACTCAACCAAGTAAGGTTAGTAAATTAATTGTTGCTCAACTATGTGAGACAGTAGACTATCAGTTGAGTTGTAGCTCGACTAGGTGAGACGAGAAAAGTAGGCTAACGGACTTGGTGAAACTACCAAGTGCACCATCCAACTAAGTGAGGTGGCTTGTATTTTGACACCATTAAACAATGTCGTTGAATGAGGTCACATCAAGAATATATTGTTGTCCATATTAATCGTTAATGCATGCGCCACCTATTACGACTTTTGACATTGCCACCTCACTTCTAACTTGGCACGACGTGTAAGTTATAAAGCACAATGGCTAAATTTGATTATCGAAGTGCTATTGTGGCACAGTACTACACACAAACTCAAGTCTTAGTGAAGGAATTTAAGGTGCACTCTGTTTGTAAATGGACATGTGAGGTGGAGATTGATGGCTTTATTCCATCTGGTTTTCTCTTAATTTTGTTTGTCGTTTTTCTTGTGCTTCTCTTCTCAAATTTCATTGCAGAAATAAATTCCCATTTGACATTGAGACTCTCACATCAGTTTTCTATGCTATACATACATACATATATATATATATATATATATATATATATATATTGATTTTCAGCATCAGCTTCCACTTTATTATCCACTTCAATTCTCTGTCTCGTCATAAAATTTTGCCTATTTTGTTCTTTTGTGGAGTATAAGCGAGTCCGTCCAATTTTTTTTAGAGCTAAAATGATATCAAATCCATTTCTTGATTTAAGAAAAAGTGAAAATCTACTTCGACTTTTTTGAAGATTGAATTGGTCATCATTGCTTGAATAATTTTAATGGAGTCAAATTGACTTTGTTTTTGAATTTTGTGTAATTAAATTGGCTCGATTTGATCAGATTGGTCGACATTGTTTACTTTTGACAGCAATTCTAAATGTTGCTCTCCAACTGTAGAAACTAACAAATTCAACCATGTCATTAAGTAATCATACAAAGATAATCTCTTTTTTTTTTTTTTCCAATTGAAATCAAACGAAGAAATATATTGTCTTAGGTCTAAGATTTGACCAAGATTCGAAAGTTCAATTTAGTAATGGATGATCATGAAATCCTTCTTCATTTTCAATGACTTAGATGCACTAACACGCTTAAGTTTAGTGTTTTTAATCAATGAAACCACTAAAAATGACAGCTTTAATTACTTACATAAAGTGAAATAACCATCAAAGTTTTTAAGTCCCTCTTAACCATATTGTTCTCTACCTACATAGTTTCAAATCCTTCTCATTTTGGTATAATATTGGTTCACTCATGCGTCCCGTCACAAGAAATCATTTATATTAAACTTAATAATTTTTTGTATAAATTAAACTTAATAATTAAGTGTCTATACATATAAGGTAGTACTTGGTACTTATTTCTTATAAACACACTCTTCTTTTATATGATTTTATGTATATAATTTTAGATGGGTCCCATTCATTTATAAACACTCAACAATTTTATTCATCATTCTTCTTTCTAAAGAACCCCAAACAATTTTATTCATCATTCTTCTTTCTAAAGAACCCCAAAAATAATTTTTGATTTAAAATATAAATTTTGTTGGAGAAGAAATTAAAATGCAAAATGAATTTGTACACATAAAAGAGTCATTAAAAGGAGAAGAATAATCTAAATAGAATAATTACTTTTCCTTTTATGGCTGCATGAAATGTTGGATCTTTCTTTAATAATGATATGATTAATGGTAAAGCTGCTCTTAATTATCCCATAGAAAAATAGAAGCAAAGCCTTTCCAGCTAGCTTGCTTGACTAGCTATTATATTATAGACTATTTTATTTTTTCTTTACAAAAACTTGTAATCAAAAGGACACCCTATCATAGATAGGAGAGCATTTTCGATTAATCTTATCACGAGTCTGTCTTATGATGATTCGAGACATGTCGTTATTTTTTTTTCTTTTAAAAAAAGCAAACAATCTTTGATTGACTAGCACTTCCACCCATAATTAATATAAAATAATACCCAACAAGTAGCTATCAATTAACTTCAATTTTGCCAATCCGAGCATAGCTCAATGAATAAAGCATCAATTGTCATTCCAAAGGTTGATGGTTCGATCTCCCATTTCGCAATTGTTGACCTTGTTATATTTGATTTATTAGAAAATATTTAATTTTTCAAGTAAGATGACCGCCATTAGATTTTGAAGTACGTACACAAATTTGATAGATCAAAAGACTTCTTGCTCGACAACCTTTGTTAAACTACCTACTAAATCTAAGGGCTTGAACTAATCCATTATGTTATGTTTAATTTTCTATATATAGTTGCTTAATTTGAAATCTAAATATAAATCAAACATATTTTTCAAATGATGACATCCATAGAAAGCTCAATTAACCCTAACCGATGGATCAAACTTCAATCTAACTTATCATAATTGTAGTTATTATTGTAAACTTCCTTTTTAAGATGCAAACCGAAAATTACATATAATTAAATAAGGGTGATTTATCTTAAAGAAAAGGTATAGCTTTTTTTTTCTTCATATTTTATAATACATTTATAAAGTTTATTTTTTATATTTGCCCCATAGCCATTATGGCAAGTAATGCCCTGTGCCCTAGAGCATCTCAATAATAAGGATTTATTTTTATTTTTATTTTTATTTGAGATATATACTATATTAAGTTTTTCTTTATTTATTATCATTATTAATAATGATATATGATGTTAATTCTATAAAATTTTACAACTTATAAATATTTATAAGTATTAGAGAGTGGTCATGTGATAAACATATTTCTGTTATGAATGTATGTTATGTGATAAACATATTTCTGTTATGAATGTATGTTATGTGATAAACATATTTCTGTTATGAATGTATGTTATGTGATAAACATTATTAGTAATTCACTTACTTAATCTTGCGTTTACTGCATCTATGACAGATAGTTCCTTATTTGTTCGAGTCAATGGCACATCTTATACCTGTTTGTTACTTTACGTTGATGATATAATTAATCACAGGTTTTGATCCCTCTTTTGTGTCTGATTTGAAGCAAGCCTTGAGTACTGAATTTCAGATCACTGACCTTGGTTCTCTTCGTTACTTTCTTGGGCTTGAAGTACAAACTTGTGTTGCTCGATTTCATGTTAATCAGGTCCAATACCTCACTGATTTACTTATAAAGATGGGAATGGCTGACACCAAACCTTGCAAAACACCTATGGCCTCTTCTTGTGATTTTAATATTGCTTCATCATTGCTATCGGATCCTTTAGTATATAGACAAGCGATGGGATCTTTACAGTATTTGACCTTCACTTGACCTGATATTACTTTTGCTGTCAGTAAAGTGATTCAATACATGCATTCACCAAGGGAGGTGCATTTTGCAGCAGTCAAAAGGATACTACGATATCTAAATGGCACCCGCAACTATAGTGTTAATTTCTCAGGTGATAGTCTTTCCTTAAATGCATATTGTGATGTAGATTGGGCAGGTGATTCTCTAGATTGACGCTCGACGACTGACTTTGTTATTTTTCTTGGAAATTCCTTAGTCTCCTGGTCAGCCAAGAAATAGAGTACTGTTTCTCGTTCATCGACTGAAGTCGAATACCTATCCTTAGCTCAAACGGTTGCCGAATTGTATTGGATACTACAACTTTTGTGCGAGCTACACATATTTCTACCCAACCCACTATTCTTATGGAGTGACAACATATCTGCTCTAGCGCTTGCCAATAATCCAGTATTCCATGCAAGAACAAAGCACATTGAAGTTGACTACCATTTCATTAGAGAGAAAGTCATTCGAGGTGATTTACATGTTCGTTTCATTCCTTCATCGTTACAACTTGCTGACTTATTTACAAAACTTGTTGGTGGGATGTTATTTCAGCAACTGATTGTCAAACTTCTGAAGGCTTCTCCTTCCTCAGTTTGAGGGGGCATATTAGAGAGTAGTTATGTGATAAACATATTTCTGATATGAATGTATGTTATAAAGCTATTAAGCAATTGTTAGTAATATGTTATAATCAGTTCATTAGTAAGTGTATATATAGACACCATGTGAATCAATTAATAATTAATAAAAAGGCATAATGCTGAGAATATTCTGTCTTCTTGAATTTGTTTAATAAGTTCTAAACTTTTTATGGAATTAACATCATATATCATTAATGATATTGTATAATTAAATGGTAGAAAGCATGAAAAATTCATTAAGTGAAAAAGAAGGTATGGAAATGAATTTTAATTTGAATTTTAGTAGGGAGAGAAAGACGCGAAAATAAAAAAGTCTGACTGATTTCTCTCTACATACACATCTACTTTTCACTCCCTATCTTCTAATTAACCAATGTATCAACTATTTATATCACCTTTTTATGTACATACTTTTTCACATTATCCTTTTTTCTTCACAAATAGAGACAGCCATAAATTTTCTAAGGGACAAAATTTTACATTTTAACTTTATATATATAATCCGAATATAGTTTTTATTAGACAAGATATTTATTATCATTTCAAAAGTCGATGATCTAATTTACTATATTTTATAGATATTTCAATAAATTATTATGTTGGTTTTATTTAATTTGACAATTGTCATGATTTAGCGGTTAACGTCCTAATTCATTAATCATATGTAGGGAAGGTTTTAATATTCTTTACATGTATATTTAACTAGTATTTTAAACTTAAAATTTAGAAAAAGTTATAATGACAATTGTTAAGGTTTGGATAAAATTTCATTGAAGTCCCAAATTTTAAAAAGAAAAAAAGAGTTATAATTGAATTATTATATTTCAAAATTATTTAAAATGGTTATACTGTTATACTTGACATGGGTGATGTGACATGAGTTACATGGCTTCTTTTTAATTAACTTTTCTATTATTTTTGCTTTTTATGCTTGTCTTGTTGTCAAAAAAGCAAAAATAGTTAAAAATGGTCAAAATAAGCAATTTCTTCTCATCATCATTATGCATGTTTTTCTTATGCTACTTTAATAATATTTTGAGATGAGCTAAATAATGAGAGTGTTAAAATTATGTTAAAATGAGATAACTAAATGCATCTACATATTATTATTATTTTTTTTTGAAAGATGCATCTACATATTATTATCATTACTAAAACAAAAAATTAATTATATAAGAGAATAATTCAATTGACAAAGTCTAGCTGATGTAAAGGTCTCATCAATGATTTGAATCTTCTTATTTTTAAATTACTTTATTTAAAATATTAAATAAATTATAACAAAACTACTGTGAAATTGGTTATAATATAAATAATAGAGCACACAAAATATAGAAAGTGAAAAGTAACAAAGCAAAGAAAAGCGTGCATATATACAAACCATTTTTAATCTTTTTTTTTTTTTTTTATAGAAAATTTTTAATCTAGTTAGGTATTCCATACTCTATTACCAAGCCACACGCAAACATTATTTAATTTTATAAGGTGACAAAAAAGTAAAACAAATAACTACTTTTTGATGAAAATAAAGACAATCAACCATTGAATAATGCTAAAAGTTGATATAACAATACATTGAATGCCTAAAAAGATGATACGAAAAATAGTTAAAATGCTTGAGAGGACATTAATAAATATTTAAGAGAAAAAGATAAACTTGGTTTTTCACATTTCATTTACTTTTGTGCGTTTTAAAATTCGACATTTTTATTCCTAAAATTTCAAAAACCTACCTTTTTTTTTTTCCGTCAACTTATTTATAGTTATCTCAATTGAAAGTTGATTGGAGATTTTTTTTTTTCCTTTATAAGTTTTGAGGTTGATGTGATATTGATTTATCATATATCACTTATATGACAAAAATATTTAATTAAATTTATTTTTTTAATTTAAATTTAAATATTATTTTGATTCCTATATTTTCAACAAGTTCATTTTAGGTTTAGTTTGGAATTGTTATAACTTTTAATATAATTATTGGCAATTGTGCTTATAGAAAAATTAGCTATGTAATTTTTAGTAATAATCAACATTTGGTAAATTTCATTTTTTTACTTGAAAGAGTAGATTTACAATATGTTTGATAAATTTATACTAAATTGTTGTTATTGAGCTATAATGACCAAAGTAGATGTATTATTTCAACTATATTTATATTGATATTTAACATATAAATTTATTATAAGATAATTATTTAAAAATTTATATTATTTAAGTTGAAAATTATTTTGTTTATTCTAAATTATTAGAAAAAAATAATTGTTTTAAAAAATGGAATCGATCCAGATTTCATTACAATTTAAATAAAAAAAAAAAGGAAGAAGGAAACAGACGAGAAACATATGTGAGAATAGATTTTTCAGAAAAGCTAATTTTAGAAGCAAAGCAACTATCTACGTGATTTTTCAAGTAAAAGTAAATTAAAAAGTTATTTTATATGAACTAATAAATAATTTATTTTACCAAACACTTTAAGGGGGTGTTTGGTTCTTTGTTTTGGAAGTGGGGAGTTTTGTTAACCCAGGTTTGCTACAGTACATACTATTCTACCCTCCATGTTTGCTACAGTACTTTACCTTACTCACCAGGTTTGCTACAGTACTTTATTCATACTCCCCAAGTTTGCTACAGTACATATTTTGTCTTTAATTATGCTTTTAAAATGCATTAGATTTTTAATAAAAATATATTAGTTAAATAAAAATAATTAATTAATGATAAATTTATAATAAATAAATAAATTTAGTTCAAATTTAAAATAGTAATAGTTAATTCATAAACCGACATGTCGGCTTTGTTATACTTCATTTTTTAAAGCAATTATAATGATAAATTTATAAGAAGGAATTTCTTTGTATTTTGTTCCTACATTGATAGAAAAAAAACAATTACAAAACTAACTAAATATTTGTTTTACAAAATAATTATTCAAAAAGTGTTCAAATTAGCAATAATATTAAAAAAATGAATTAAAAAGTGATCATAATTTATAAGAAACTTATTGTTATATTTTAAAATTTTTATTAACATATAAATTATAATAAAAATTATTTTATTATAAATTCCAAACTAGACACGTTATATAAACCTAAATTTAATTTGTCAATTTCCATTTGATAAAAAAAAAGTTAATTTCTCTAAATCCACAACTTTCCTAAACTCATTTTCTTGTGAAAATGTAAAAATCATGTTATCATAGTCAATTAAAGACATAATATTTGTAAAATTAATTAATTAAACTATTTTGGTTAATGTATCTTGAAGTTAATAGCTTTTAAAATAATATTATTTAAAATACTTTAACTTTATAACCTTATGTATTAGTTAATATAGAAAGTTAAGTTCAATAGTAATTTTGATGATAAGTAGTAAATAATTTTTCTTAGCACAACAAGTTATAAATCATTAAATAAACAATTGATAACATTTTTTTATGGTTAATTTTATGTTAGATATATTTGCATAAAAAATTTTGTTTATATTTGTTCACACTTTGGTAAATAGTCTGAAATATTTTCATGAACAATTAAATATTTATTCTATAAAATAATTATTGGAAGAAAATTGAGTGGACAAATGTATTAAAAATATTTTATTTATTATTAAAATAATACTCTCTAATTTCATCATAAAAGTTACATTTTATATATAATTTAATATATAGTTTTTATTACTTTAATTAAATAATTTCTATTATTTATACAAATTTTAAATGTACCAACCAAATACACTTTTAATAAACTCAGGTTTAACAAATTAAAATTCAAACACAGACTTAACAAACCCAAACTTGCACCATCCAAACACTGGTTTAACAAACCCAGACTTAACAAACCTATTTTGTGTACCATCCAAACACAGTCTTAACAAACCCAGACTTAACAACCCCAGGTTTAATAAACCCAGGCTTAACAAACTACCCAAACCTGCGAACCAAACGACCCCTAAACGGTTAAAATTATCTTAGAATTGCTTTTGACCCTTTCAAAAGAAAAATTATTGGGTGTGATCCGGCCACAATGAGGCTCTCCTCCCAAATCATGACACGTGGTTGGTTAACTATCCAGCCTAGTTAACTTTTTTTTTTTTTTTATTATTCTTTTTTATATTCTTAACCGTTTTAGCCACTTTTTTTATCTCTCATTTTTGTTATTTCTTTTTTTTTTTTTCTTTAGTTTGTTAAGTTTTTTTTTTTTACCGTTTGAACCAGCATTCTTTTTGTTTTATTTTTTCTTCTTTTTTCTTTTATTTAAACTTTTCTAGTTGACTACTAAATTCTTTTTTCTGTTAACGTTGGGGTTTCTTCCTCTTTTTGGTAACTCATTTTTTTAAAAAATAGATTTAGTCACTTCTCTCTTTCTTTCTATTTTTTCTCTTAAATTTTATACTTGCACAGAAAAGCAACCAAGACCAAGGCGAAACTGAGCAGTGAAGAAAAACACCTCATATATAAATATTTTTTTTGGTAGCATAACATTCTATTTATTAATTTTGAATTGATCTAACAAATTTATAAAAAATGATTTAAAAAATAACATTTAAATTAATTTAACAATGACTATCTTTTATTTTTTTTATTTTTTTTTAAAGAGCTTACCAAACCCAAAAAATGGAAAGGAGGAGCAACGTTTAGATTTTAAATTGAAAGAAAAAAAAAAAAAGAAAAAACAACTAAATAAATATGTTGGTCAAAAGAAAAATCCAACCCAATAATGTTTCTATTCTAGTTAGTCAACAAGGAAATCTTAACAAAATAGAAAAAAAAAAAAAAAAAAAAGAATAACAGAAGCAATGGAAAAATGTTGCAATTTGAAAATAAAACATTTAAAAAAAAAAAGAATAACCGAAGGAGAAAAAGGGATGCTGCAATTTGAAAGTAAAATATGTTTTAAAAAAAAAAAAAAATTAACTAGAGTGGTAAACTAACCACATGTGGCATCATAATAGGAGAGAGCTATTATGTGTCCGGATCACCAATAATTTCTCCCTTCAAAAGGACTCTTAGGTCCCGTTTGGGATTGCTTTTAAATATTGTAAAAGTGATTGTTAGAAAATCTTAACCATTTTTTGTGTTTGGTAAAACTGATTGTTTAATAATTTAGATAAAATCATTTCTTGAATCACGTTGATTTGCAAAGGTGGATAAGAGCAGCTTTTATATTTGACTTCTATAAAAATTTGGTGTAATTGAAAAAATTTTAAATCCTTTATTATATCTTACCTACAATGAAAGTTTCTTAAGTATTATTCTTTACAATTTATCTCATCTCTTCTCATCATTTTTATTTTAAAATTTAATTTGTTGCTTCTAATTTATTTTTCGTACTTTTTTTTTTAATGTATTTAAACTAAAATTAGATTTTGTTTGAAATTTTTTTTATAACAATTTAAACAAAATATAATTTGTAATTTAAATTATATAAAATTTTACATAATTATCTTTAAAAAAAATTGTAGTTAAATATTGATATGAGTTCATGCTTAATTGAAATATATGTTTATTTTGGTCATTATAGCAATATCACAATAATTTCGTATTAATATACCAAACATAGTAACTTAACTTTTCATGTTTAAATCTAAAATTTACCAAACACTAATTAACTTCATATGATAGCTGATTTTCGTAAAAGCAAAGTTGACAACAATTATTTCAAAAGCTACAACAATCTCAAACTAAGCTTTAGTCTTTGTACTTTCAACTTTTCTTTTGTCCATTTTCATCTTTGTACTTTTGTAACATTCATTTTGGTCATTGTACTTTTAAAAGTGACCGTTTTGATCACTTCATTTTCTTAATTTTTTCAATCACAATTTCGACATGGCATTACATTCAATAAATTTCTTGAAATATAGCCATAAATTTGTATTAAACGCTTTTTGTCGTGTATATAATTTGTGTTAAATTTTTGGGAAACAAGGACCAAGATGATCACTTTTTAGAAGTATAAATACCCAAATGGACGTTTCCAATATATATATATATTAATTAAAATGGACAAAAGTTGAAAGTACAGTAACCAAAATAGATGCTTTGAAACTCCAGGGACTAAAAGAGTATATTTATTACAAAACCCACATTTTTTTTAATAAAAAGGGAACCTAAAAAAAAAAATTAAAAGAAACACCCCCCCCCCCCCCCCCCCCCCCCCCCCCCCTCCTCTTTTTGAATACCCATGTTTAACCTGATAATGGAATAAATTAATATCACATTTGCCTCATCTGATAAGATTTATCAAATTTTGGAACCTTTATTTTCCATATTCTCTTAAGGATTTGGTTTAGGGCACATTAATGAGTTTTTAAGATGGAAAAAAAATGGGTAATAGGGAAGGATTCTTTCAGTTGGACACTAAGATAAAAATTCGGATTTTGTGAGGATTTAATTGAAAGAACCAAAAAGATAAGCATCAGCATCTCCTAGGATGCTTAAACGTCACCATTTGGCTTTAGATAAATTAATCTTTATTTTTTTTTGTAAAAAAAAAATCAGAATCTAGAGAGAAGTGACAGAAAATACCACAATAAATTAAATTAAAAGTCCACTAAAAAGAAGGTAAAGTCTTTTAATTAAAGTTCAGATATTGTATTATTAGATTATATAGAGTTCTATCTTAAAATTAATTGATCATGAGAGGAATTGACAATGAAATAAGTAGCCCATGTATCTTATAAATTGTGAAGTATCTCTCCATTTTTTTTCTTATAAAAAAAAAGAAATATCTCTTCATTTTTTCAATGTAAGGTCTTCAATATGTATGATGACCTATTAGATACTAATTAAGCTAAGCTTTCCAAAAATAGGAAATAAAAGTAATGCCAAACAGGGTCTGGGTCTCTTGTCTTTTTTGTATTGGTGCATTATTTCAATTTTATTATTATTATTTGGAATGATAGTGGTATGTTTTTTGATCGCAATAACTTGTAAGAATAAAAAACTAAATGAAATAAAATAAAATAAAAAACCTACAACAATTGCAAATTTCTCGCTCGAAAACATGACTGTCGTCGGGATAAAATAGCTCTCTTTATTAGTATGATATTATTTACTTTAAAATTTAATTTGCAATAGTTTTATTATTATTTTTCTTACTTTATTGAAAAGGTCTCGTACCATAACTGAGAAGTTATCTTCACTATTTATTGATATGTGGGAAAAAATTCTAGTACTTTTATAGTACATACTCTATATGTTCATATTAAGAATTTTTATGTCAATTTAAACATAGTTTAACTGATTAAGACAATATATCATTGACTAAAAAAGTTTGAGGTTTGAATCTTTACCCACAATATGTTGAAATAAAAAAAATAATAGAAAATTATCTTTATAAATAGTTATTTAAGATTTGGTGTGACAACCAATTAATGGGAGTAGAACCATGTTATCTTAGTATAGGAAATTTTTTCTTGATATGTCTAAGATCTTTTACAGTTTTAACTAATTCAATGAGACTATGTTCACATCTCCAATAATAATCACATTATATTATTTTTAACAATATGTGGAGTGAGGGATTTGAACTTCTGACCTTTTGGTTGAGAGTACATATACTTTATGCCAGTTATGCTATGTTCGTGTTGGCAATAATAATCACGTTATTACCTTTTATCTAATTAAATATTTTTTTCATTATTTAATCTTAGACCCACTAGAGCAATAAGTAACTCAAAAATATTTGTATATGGGAAGTGTGAAAGAAGTTAAACATTAATTAAGTTATATATGATGATAATTGAATTATTAATAAAGTTGAGTTCATATAAGATATCAATTTAGTGTTTAAATTCCCATAATCTTACTTTTGTTAAAAGAAATATTAATTAAAAGAGGGGGGGGGGGGGGGGGGGGGGGAATGAGATTGTGAAAATAATAAGGGCTAATATTAAAAGATGGAATTGCATGATAATTTATGTAAGCATGGAAGAAATGATCAACATCATCATCATTTTGAACTTCCTTTTGAAGTGTACCCAAATGATTGGTATTCTCACTAATCTCAACATTATTTATTCTTTTATTTCTTTCTAATTCCAAAGGTATATTATACCACAAAGAGAACACTTAAAAAATAAGTATATATTACTTTTACTTTTTTTTTTTTGATAAAAAAGGTAATGGGATTGAGGGTAGAAAATTTAAAGCATCAAACATTGTTTTTGTTTTACACTAACTTGTCTTTTATGGAGACTATAATCTCTAAAATTTGGCCTAGAAATTAAAAAACATTGGATAAATTACCTCCAACTTTGATAATTCATACTTGGATCTATTTAATTCTTAAATTTTAATTTTTTTTAATTACGAATTTAAATTTTCAATTATTCAAATAAATCATATTGTTAACATATTTACTTAAATGCAAACCTAATATGTTAGTTAGACTAACGAGTAAATGAGTTAGGTAACTTGATAAAATAAGGGTGAGCAGGTAGGTAGGCCAAGAAATATGATTTAAAATGTATTTGCTTGTCCCTTTGAATTCTTTGGTCCACTCACATCCTTTGTTTTATCCAACTAGCCTAATCGATTGTGCCACAATGCCTAAGCATCACTCTTTAGTCCAAACAGTATGCTACATTAAAATGTAGTAGGGGATGCTAACAATAACCGGTAAGAATCAATATAAAAAATTTAATGTCATAATTGAAACTCTTTCAAAGTTTATAACTAAATGAACACAACCATAAAGTTGTCAACCTGAGCATAACTTAATTGATTAAGAGCATATATCATTGATCAAAAGGCTAGATGTTCAAATCCCCACTCCTACATGTTGTTGAACTAATAAAAAAACAAAAAAAAATCTCAGAGTTCTAAGACTAAAAGTTCTAATTTAACCTAAAAACGTCTATACAAAAGTAGATTGTAAACGGTTGAGAAACATATATCTAAATCTATATATATTAACAAATCATATCAAGCACTATATATATATAAATATATACGTTCAACAACATGTAGAGGATGGAAAATTCGATCATCTAACCTCTTGATTTTGAGGATATACGTTTCAATCAGTTGAATTATGTTCATCTTCCCTTAAATATGTTAAAATCTAATTAAATTTGAAGTGACACATTAATTAAGAATAAGAGAGTATAGTTTTGAAGGGAAAAATGAGATATATAATTGGGATGATGATGAAGATGGTGCAAAATCACCAAAATGGGTCAGCCAAGCCATGCAGATAAAGATTAAGATGAATTATTGGTCAAGATCCCAAATGAAAAAGAGAGACAGGGAGCATATTAGGGAAAAGTTTTAAATAAAGATCATAAGAGCTTCACAAGTTTTTGGGTCCCTCCATCCACTATACCCATGTTCATTAATTTGCCCATATATTATAACTAAAATAATAAGCATTATTTGATGAAACTACTCGTACCAATATAAATTCACTCAACTAAGACTTTGGTTCTACTGGCTTAATTTTGTTTGACTGCAAAAGAAAGAATTAAATTAGACGATTCACCAAAGTCCCATCTAACAATTCTTTCTTTTTTATTTCAATTATTAGCTTAGAATATTTGATAAAACATTTCAAGGAATATGAGGGGGAAAGGCTCATGAATTTTCCAATTTTTTTTTACCTTTTAAACTACAGAGAATGTTTGGTACACACAAGATTGAGATTATTGTAAAGTTAGGAATTATAAATAAGCTAACTTATTAAAATTTACATTTATGGTCAGATTATATGCATCAAATTAACAACTGATACAACAACTAACATTACTATCAATTTATCCAAAACTAACTACAACTCTAATAGCGTTTGTATAGAATTAACGTCGTGTCAACTTGTACTAAAAAAAATGTCATGTCAATTTAGTTAATTAAAGATTCGTTTGATAACTATTTGATTTTTAATTTTTGAAAATTAAAATCTAAGTCAAGTTTAAAAAAAAATAGTTTGTAAAAATTAGTTTTTGTTTTTGGAATTTGGCTAAGAACCCATATGTTTCCTTCAGAAAGATGAAAATCATTATAGAAAAATGGAGAGAAAATAAGCACGTATTTCAAAAACTAAAACCCTGTTTGATAAGCATTTGATTTTTGGTTTTTTGTTTTTAAAAATTAAGTCTATAAACACTACTTACACCTATGAATTCATTTATTTTGTTATTTTCCTTTTAAATGCGTTTTCAAAATCCAAGCCAAGTTTTGAAAACTAAAAAAAAATAGTTTTTAAAAACTTATTTTTGTTTTTGAAATTTGCTGAGAATTCAAATGTTTCCTTACAAAAGATGAAAATCATTATAAGAAAATTGTAGAAAATAAGAACAATTTTCAAAAATCAAATGGTTATCAAACGGTCGGGGCCCAAATGGTTATCAAACAGGAAACCAACTTTGTAACTAGTAATATATAATATTTTAAAATTGACAGGGGCTCGAGCGTAGATCTACCCCTGCAAACAAAGCTTAAGATAACTGGGTGCACTTACTAATTTCTACCCCTATTAACAAAAATAAAAAAATCAATATTATTTAATTTAACAAATTTAGTATATAATATCCTCAAAATAAAAAACAAAGACAAATCATAAAGTTTGCTTCAAAGAATTACAAAATTTAGATAAATAGGAACTCTTGGATTGGCCGATGTCGATTCGTATGGCAATGCGGACTCAACTCAGGATGAGGATTCCGCTATTTACCTCAAAAAATTATCAAATTCACTCTTGCCCTAAACATGGGACGAACTTAATAATCCAAAGCTTAAAAGTCTACAACGTAAATTCCATATCTAAAATATCTTCTACATCAAAATTTCCTCATTAAAGGACATTCAATATTGAAAAAAATGGAGTGATTTAAAATGATCTTCATTCAACAGCATTTGAATCTTTATAAAAAAAAAATTGTGAAAAAGATCTACTCCCTTTTAACTCTAGAATTCAACAACAACCACAAATTATAAAAAGATTAGCAAAGCAAACTACCATAATCTTGCTATTCACACTTTATAAAATATATGTTTGAAGATTTGGGCATCATGCAATTGTGCCTAATTTTCTTTAAGAAGATTCTAAATTGAAGTCATTGTCTAAAATTATATGATCCCACTTTGCAAATGGGTATTTAGTAGAAATGAGTAATCTAAGTAAAAAGATGAGACTTCCATTTTAATCTATAAACCCCTTTGCTTTGACTTGATTGTGACAAGGGCTTGGAGAGAAAGATACGTTTTAAACACTTTTATTCTCTTGGTGGTATCAATATCCAATTGGAATATATTTGTTTATACTTTTGAGATATAAGACTGTTTATAAGCTAAGCAAAAATAAATTAAGATCCATCTAAAAGTTGCATTTTCTACCACTTTGAGTTTTTCAGCCAGAAATTTATGTCTAAATTAAAGCTTAGAATTTAATAATAACACTTTTAATGATTTTTTAATAACAATGTTGATTTTTCTGTGAAGGAGAGAAATCGGGGTGTTAAACCCATGAATAGTGGAAGGTAAAGACATGGAAAATCAGATCCATGGATGTAGAGCTACGAAAAGAAGTAGATATAGAGAAAACACAACGAAAAAGAGTTCGATCTGAGGTAGAAGACGGTTTGATCAAACCCACAGTTAGGCTTATAGCAAAGAGGGGAAAATTTTGTGAAATGTTCAGCAACAAAGGAAAGAGAATGAAGGAAAAAGAGATGGGATTAGTTCTATGGCCATGGGAAAGAGGACGAGAAAGGGAAGAAGGAAGAGATGGGGATTAGGGTTACAACCATGGGAAAGAAGGAAAGAAAGGAAAGAAGAGAGAATGGGGATTTGGTACATCGGGGAGAAAGAGACTGGAAAACGGGGGCGTTTACACCGTGTAAAACGATGGGGTTGGTTTTTCCAACCCCTGTGTTGTGAAAACAACGGGCCAAACATGGATTTGGGTTGCAAACCCAAACCCATTCCATTCCAAACCCACGGACCAAACGGACCCTTAAAAGCATGAGTAGACTCAACTATGAAATTGTCAAATTGAAATTTGATTGGCATGCAATATAGTGATGGTAAATAGACATTTTCAAAAAAAAAAAAAAAAACATATCTAGGTTAATTTAAAAAATGATGATAAAAAAAAGTAAAAAAATATCATAATAATCCTATTCTTATCTTCTAAATTATTTTGTCTTTATTTAAGCTGCGTTTATATACGAAAAATATTGTTTTAAAAAATTACAATTGGATTTAGCTTTATAGAAAATTGAAAAGAGAACATCCCGAGCAATTACAAAGAAGACTGAATTTGTAATTTTCTAAAAGGAATATACAATAAATTTATAAATATTTACTATAAATAAGTTTGATATATATATATATATACAAATTTGCTTAAAACTTAAGCATGAATTTATTAATAAAAATATTCCTTAAAACTTAAGATTGTTGGTTGAATTATCGTCCACGTTTAAATTGTACTACTTTTTTTTTTTTTTTTTTGGTTTAAAAACATATAGAGTGAGACATTCACACTTCTAACTTTTTAGTTAAAGGTATATGTCTTAACCAAACTATTTTTATAAAGTTTAAATTATACTACTATAAGAAGAATTAAAATTAAATTAAATTAATTATTAAACTTACCGCTAAGTAATCATTAGTTTTTTTTAAGAGAGTTAAATTATTAGGTTTATATGATGTGAGTTCGTTACCAAGGTTTATTAAGTGTTAAGAAACGATAAAATAAAATACTTTAATTCTAATAATTTAGGTAAGTCACGACCTAGTTGAATTGTGATTGTGTGAGAGTCTTCTCTCAATTTATTCATAATGACTTTGAAAAAAATCCTCTCATTTCCAATACATCTTCCTTTCAACTAATTTTCTCTCTCTCTCTCTCTCTCTTTTTCTTTAAAAAATCTCTAGGGTTAGGTGGAAATCTTTGAAGTTAAATCCTTTGAAAAATTCTTTATATTAATTGACCTTTTGTTAATAAAGAATTTCATTTCTTATTTCATATTTTGTGTTTAATATATATATTTTTAAAAAAATTGAAAATGATAAACAATAAATAAAAAAAAGTTAAAATATCATTTTGGACAATGTACTTTAGCTTTTATTCCATTTTAGTCTCTGTACTTTCAAATGTCCAATTTTAGTCATTGTACTTAAATAAATCTTAAAATTAGTAATTTGAAGTTAATTTTTGACAAAATTGGTTAAATAATAATAATAATTTTCATGTAATAAAAGACACAATGTGAATATGTCGTTTCCAAAATTAATAAAGAAAAAACTGATAAAGACTAAATATTTTTTTGGAAAATTTAACAAGAAACTTACTATAGGGACTAATTTTAAGATTTATTGAAACTACACAAGACTAAAATAGAATGAAACTCAAAGTACACATATTAAAATGGTATTTTAACAAAAAAAGAAGTATTTTGGTTCTTTACTATCAACTTTAGTTTGTTTTGGTCCGTGTACTTTTAACTTTTTGTTCATTTTAATTCATGTACTTTTAAAAATTGATCTTTTTGGTCTCCTCATTTTCTTTTTTATTTTATTTTTCAATAACAATATTAGTAGGACACCTACAATTAAAAAATTTCTTAAAATATAGCCATAACTTTATATTATAGGATTTTTGTTATGTAAAGATTTTATGTTAGAATTATGCAAATAAGGAATTTTGGTCACTTTTCACAAGTACAAAGATTAAAATAGGCATTTTAAAAAATGCACGAACTAAAATAAGTAGAAGTTGAAAATATATGGACCAAAATCAACATTTTAAAAATACATGGACCAAAATAAAATAAAACTAAAAGTATAGGTAAACACACCCAAAATCTAAATACACATCTTCAAAAAAAAGAATTAGGAAAAAGTGATCAAAATTTCAATGGTCACTTGACAAAAAGGGAGAGAGCCAGAGGCAAAAACTCATTTTCATCTTTATACTTGGCCTTTTTTTTCTTTTAAAAAAAATTAATATGAGGTGAACCTTTAATCTTTTAGTTGAAGATGTATATCTTAACTAATTGAACTATGCTAAAGTAGATATTTTTTACCTAACCTAATTAATATGCTTTAACCTAAATCTTTAAACTCAATCAAATTTAACCTTAAATTTAAATGAGTGTAAAATTAAATCGAAAATTATTCACGAACCAACTTTACAAAATCAAGTTGGAAAAATACTCAAACTCAATCATATGAATACCTAATACCTAAGTCCTGCCATAAACTTTGGAGGTAAAAAAAGCACTCAGACTCAACTAAAAAAACATTTACAACAATGAAAAGAATGTGTACCTACCAAAATAATCTCATTCCATCCACAATTAGCTTACCAAAATGAGCATTTGGGATGTGATTTAGAGTTAGAGTGAGTTTGGCTTCCCAACCCACATTTAGGAGATGTTTTTAAACCTAAATAAATCAATTGACTTGAACAATAGAATTTTTCTTAGTAGTAGGAGAATATCATACTTCATTTTCTCTTATTTTATCCAAATGGTCTCATACCAATAGAGATAGTGCACTCCCAACAACTTCGACATAAGGTGAGTATATTTGATCAACTCAAGTAAGAAAAGGTAATTGCTTTCCTCAATTTTATATATTAATCATACCAACGCACAAACTTTTGAATGAATGGGGTCTGCGTGAAGGACTCTAGAGCCTAGAAAACAAAAAAAAAGAAAAAAAAGAAAGAAAAGAAACAAACATAGATTACAATTTACAAGTACAACCCAAAACACACTCTCATCCAACCTCAAATCCCTCTCCTCTGTTTTCCTCTGTTCTCTGCAAACTGTCCAACACAAATCACACAATCCAACAAAACCAAATCAAAACCCTACATTCAAATATCCAACATTCAACTCAAAGAGAAAGAGAGGTTCTTTTCTTCTTTTGTTTTTTGGGTTTCTTGTTGGGTTTCATTCATTCTTCTACTTTCTTGAAACTCCCAAAATTGGGTTTCATTCATTTCATTAGAATTGGCAAAAAATTTCAGAGAAAGAGAGAGACAAGAAAGGGGCTGGACGACAGTTTTAAGCTTTAAAGCACTGGCAAAGCTCCGGATTTCCATGGTCTCTTTTTCTAAATAACCAGTTTTCTAAAATTCTCTGTAACCTACCTTCTCAAGCAAAGCTGTAAATCGTAACTGAAACCCCCCCAACTCTGCTTGCAGTTTCGTTTCGAATTGCGAGCCAATCGAACCAAAAAGCCCTCTTCACAAGTTTAAACACGGACTCCAACTGAACCCATTTTGAAGCTTTCGTTTTCGGTTTCTGGGTTTTGTTGGTTCGAGGGAATAATGGCGCCTGCCAAACAGAGTACAGAGGAGGCCATGGTTTCGAGCTTCAATCAGACGATGGAACAAGAAGAATGCAGAGAAGAACAGAGGGACGAAGGAGATGAATCGTTGGTCGGATTCAAGAGCTTGCTCTGGCATGGCGGCTCTGTTTATGATGCTTGGTTCAGCTGTGCTTCAAATCAGGTACCGTAATGTATTGGCTTAAGCTTTTAGGTTTGATAGAAAATCGGAGCATTTTGAACATTTTGAACATTGTTTTTGCAGGTGGCTCAAGTTTTGTTGACTCTGCCGTACTCTTTCTCTCAATTGGGGATGCTCTCGGGGATTATTTTGCAGATTGTTTATGGATTTCTCGGGAGCTGGACGGCTTATTTGATCAGTGTTTTGTATGTGGAGTATAGAGGAAGGAAGGAGAAGGAGAATGTTAGCTTCAAAAACCATGTCATTCAGGTTAAAAACAGAGCATAAAAAATTGAACTTTTTGTAAATCTCTGTTTTTTTAATCCAAATTGTCGATCATTTTGTGAAATGTTTGGTGTTTTTTGACAGTGGTTCGAAGTGTTGGATGGTCTTCTTGGGCCTTGTTGGAAAGCAGTTGGATTGGCTTTTAATTGTACTTTCCTCCTCTTTGGCTCTGTCATTCAGCTTATTGCTTGTGCAAGGTCCTTTTCTTTCCCCTTCTTGTTCTTCTTCTACTTCATCTCAGATCTGTTGCAGAAGCTGGGTTCTTTCAAGCTATATTTCAATACACCGTTTAAATATAATAACGATTTCGTTTTTTTTTTTTACCCCAGTTTTTTAACTACGGTATTTATCTTTCTCAAAATAAATATTTAAAATTTTAATTAAATTATAATAACAAAAACAAAAAAGTATTTTTTTCGTTTTCAAAACTTGAAAAGATTTTAAAATTAGATAACCATACACTGTAACTTATAAGTGGAAGGAGTGTTTATAAATTTAATTTTAAAAAACTAAAACTAATTTTTGAAAATTCAACTTATAAACACTACTTTTACTCAGTGATTTTCTTTGTTTACTATCTATTTTTTACCAATATTTTCAAAATCCAAGCCAAATTTAAAAAAAAAAAAAAGTTTTTGTTTTTTAAATTTAGCTAAGAATTCGAATCTTTTATGGCAAAGAAATTATAAGAAAATAAGCATAATTTTTAAAAACAAAAAATAAAAAACTAAATAGCTATCAAACCGAGCCTAAATAATTATGAAACGGAGATATAGTTTTTAATTTTACTTTCATACATCTAACTATTTAAAACTATATATTTCAAATAATTTCTCTTCTTATCAAGGTCTATGGAGGATAAATTATGGAAACAATATGACTAGTAATTCTATAACGTCGTATATAGAGAAAAGAATTTAAAAACTGTATTTCAAATTTAAAACAACGGTTTATTAGGGACAAGCATGTTGCAGCAGTTCATTATTAGATTAGTAAGTGTGGTTTTTTTTTTTTTTTTTTTGGAACTATCTGATCTCTAAACTGTCAATTTGTGTGTGTTATAATATGGGTTTTGGTTGCAGTAATATATACTACATAAATGACAAATTAGACAAGAGGACATGGACTTATATATTTGGGGCTTGTTGTGCCACCACTGTTTTCATACCCTCATTTCACAACTACAGAATCTGGTCATTCCTTGGCCTCGGAATGACCACCTACACTGCCTGGTATTTGACTGTTGCTGCACTCGTTCACGGTCAGGTAATTCCAACTAAACTCCCTCACCCGTCCCCCAACTAAAATAACACCCTTCCATTCTTCAACTCAACTCGATCTGCGTCATTTTCTTCTAGGTCGAGGGCGTCAAGCATTCAGCCCCGACTGAGTTGGTTTTGTATTTCACCGGCGCCACCAACATACTTTACACCTTCGGTGGCCATGCCGTCACTGTGTAAGCCAGCGTTGTCCTCGTCGTCTTTTCAGTTGTTTTATGTATGTTTCCATCTTAATTTCTCTGTTTGAAGAAGTTGGAGTTTGTTTGTTTTTGCAGGGAAATTATGCATGCGATGTGGAAGCCTCAGAAGTTCAAGTACATATATCTAGTGGCCACTCTTTATGTATTCACGCTCACCCTGCCGTCGGCCGCAGCCGTCTACTGGGCTTTCGGCGACCAACTTCTCACCCATTCCAACGCCTTCTCGCTACTCCCCCGCTCCCGATGGCGCGACGCTGGTGTCATTCTCATGCTCATTCACCAAGTAATTTCTAAGAGAAAGTTCAACTTTAACTCTTGAAACTAAATTACCAACGTAACCAAGTGTTGGATTAATTAATTAATGCATGTGTAATTGTTGTTTTGTTGGCAGTTCATAACATTCGGGTTTGCTTGTACGCCACTCTACTTCGTGTGGGAGAAAGTAATAGGAATGCACGACACGAAGAGCTTATGTTTAAGGGCACTTGTTCGGCTCCCGGTGGTGATTCCCATATGGTTTTTGGCCATTATATTCCCTTTCTTTGGCCCCATCAACTCCGCCGTCGGAGCCCTTCTCGTTAGCTTCACTGTTTATATCATCCCTTCTTTGGCTCATATCCTCACTTATCGATCTGCTTCCGCCCGGCGGGTAAAACTAAATCCTCTCTTTTTTTCATCTCTTTTATCTTCTCTTCTTCTCTCTTTTTCCTACCTAAAACCAGAGCATTATTATTATTTTCTTACACGCTTAGTTTCTTTATTTTTTCTTTTTTTTTTTTTGAGTTAAACTTGTCGGTGTGGATGATTCAAACCTATCACCTTTTGGTCGAGATATAAATATGTCTTGACCAGTTAGAACTGTGCTCAAGTTGACTGCTTAATTTCAATTTGATTCTTATATTTTCAAAATGTTTCATTTGATTTGTATGGTTAAGCCGGTTTTAATTTAGTTATTATAACTTTAAAAGTTTTAATGGATCTCTAAGATTTGGTCAAATTTCACATATGGTTTATTATAAGCTAAATTTTTATATAGTTTATAACATAGTCAGTGAAATAGAAAACAATGATTTATTACTACTCAACTAAAAAAGTTGTCATATGATAATTGGGACAATTGTGAAGTTTGATCAAATCTAAGGGATCAAATTGAGACTTTTAAAACTAGGTTAAATTTCTTTTTTAAAAAAAGCTTAAATTAAAAGCTTAGTCCCTCAACTATCAAGTTTGTGTCTATTTGGTCTCTAAAATATTTTTAGTTTAACAACATGGGGTAGTGGGATATTCAAACTATCTCTTGGTCGAAGATATATACTTTAACTAGTTGAATTATGTTCAGGTTGACATTTGGTTTCTAAACAACTATCTAATAGGTCTTTAAACTTTTAATTTTGTGTAATCTTGAATTTCTAATTTTTTGTCTAATAAGTCTTGAGCTATTTGATTTTAAAATTTATACTTAGTAGACACAAAATTAAAAGTTTAGAAATTTATTAAACACTTTTTAATAGGGATCTATTAGACACAAACTTCAAAGTTGTTAACCTTAAAACTATATGTATTAAACTACTAAAACTAACCTAAACCATAAGATCAATTTAAAACCTTTAAAACGAGAATAAAAGTTGAACTAAAAACAAAAACTAGACTAGAGTCAAATTGAGCTCAAACCAATTTTTGTGTTTCAGAATGCATCGGAGAAACCTCCGGCAGTGGTGGGGAGGAGCTGGACGGCGATGTACGTGGTGAACACGTGCATAGTCACGTGGGTTTTAGTGGTCGGATTCGGGTTCGGCGGGTGGGCCAGCATGGCCAATTTCATCAAACAAGTCGACACATTCGGACTCTTCGCCAAGTGCTACCAGTGCACGCCCAAAGCGCCGCCGCCACCGCCGTCGTCCGCGGCGGCGGCTCATCGCTGATCAGTTCCTAAGTTTGTTCTTCTGCTGCTTTTTTCATACCATAATCTTTTGTTATTATTATCTTCTTCAGTCCCTGTGAATGGCACATTCGTTCTGAAAAATGATCTTATATATGTTTGCCTCATCAATATAAACAAACTCTATATTTTAGGGTTACATACATATACATATACATATTTCTAGGATCTTGTGGAAATGCTTTCTATCTGTGGGTTTCTGTCTCAAGTATATCTTTGTATTGTTAGAAGAATGATCTGACATTATAATAATTATTTCAGACGTTTTCAAGGAAATACACATTTGTCTCTAATATTTGAATTTAATTTCTATTTAGGCCCATTTCACGATTGTAAAAAACAATTATAAGAGAATTTTAACCATCTAGACTGTTTGGTAAAATAAATTATTTATTAATTTATCAAGAATAATTTAATTTATTTTTACGTGCAAAAGCTTGTAGATATCAGCTTTCCTAAAAATACCACATTCTCTAACCATTTACGAATCTCAGTTTTATCCTTCTATATAGATATATATATATATATACATATATATACCAATCACTCTTATATCAATGAAATTTTGATTGATTCAATTTTTTATAATAATTATTTTTCTTAAATTTTCAAAATTACATGCAATTTAAATCAGATAAATTTTTAAATAATTATCTTATAATAAATTATAAATTAAATATCAATATAAAAATAATTGAAACAATATGCTTACTTTGGTCATTATAACTAAATCACAACAATTTATTATTAATTTACCAAACACCGTAACTAGTTTTTTCTATTTTAAAATTGAAATTTACCAAATACTATTTTACTTCATTTCATAGCTGATTTTTTTAAAGCACACAATTATTGTAAAAACTACAACAATTCCAAACTAAGCCTAATTTTGATGATGACTGAAACTTGTTATAAATAATATGTTAAATGATGATGTTTGTATTAAGAGTATAATTCTTCAAAATTTGCCAAACTGAACGTATAGCTCAACTAACATAAAACGTGTACCATTGACCAAAAGGTTAAAGGTTTGAGTCACCCCACCTCCACTTATTACTTATTGTTGAATTCAAAAAAAAAAAAACTTCAAAATTTGTACATATCCAATTATTTCAGGGAATACTCCAAGTCCACGGCCCATGAAACAAAACTAAGAAGAAAAAAAAAAAAAGAAAAGAGGGCCCAACCGGGTTCGAACCGGTGACCTCTTGATCTGCAGTCAAATGCTCTACCACTGAGCTATGGACCCAATTTTTGATTACAAAATGAAGGACATATATTATGACCAAATCGTAAATAGTCTTTTAATTTGTAATTTAATATCAAAGTTCAACTTAACTCAATTGATTTAAACACTTATCCTTGACATGGAGGTTGGAGGTTGAAATCCTCGTACCCATATATTTTTTAACTCAAAAAAAAAAAAAAATTGTAATTTACCAAAATACAATTAATAATATTTAAAAAAAAAAAAAAACAAAACAAAAACCTCGCGTTTTGCCGCGAATTCCAACCATCGACTGAGGTCCATTTATTAATTGCAGCCCATTCCACAAGCCTACTTCTCTCCCTCTCATACTCACGGCAGCAGCATTATGATGGAGACGAAGGATTCATTCTGATTCAATCATATTCAGTTAGCACAGGTACGCGAAAAGTAAATTTCCATGTGTTGCGTTTCTTAGAATGAATGTGCTTTTGCTGGTTGAATTTCTCTTTATGAAGTTTCTTAAATGTTCTTGTTCTTGCTGTTAGTTTAATCGGAGAAGAATAATTCGAAGATTGATATGATAATGGACACATAATGGTATAGCCCTCGCATTTCTATTATTCTTGCAAATCATAAATTCTACATTAGTTCCCTTACTGAAGATGATCATATGAAATCCCTAACCATTTTGAACGCACTCCCAGTTTCATCATCAAGTCCTATTTTCAAGGAAAATCCTCTTGATTGAACATAATTCAACTAGAATTTGGCTAATATCCTTTCTCTCTTTCGGATGTCTTACAGAACATTCAAGTCCTAGTTTAATAATGGAGACTAAAAACCTGTGGATGTGTTCAGTGTCATTGTTGCCCGTTTCCTCTTCCATCTGTAGAATTGCTGAATCTGCAACGTTTGGTATTCCTTCCGACAATCCCGTCAATGCATATTTGTGCAAGTCTAACCCGTCTCTGAACATGTCATCAGTCGGTTTCTTCCCGGTGAACATCTCCAATAGCAAGATGCCGTAGCTATACATATCACCATGAGTCGACACTTCACCACCCATCCCATATTCTGCATGTCATTTGAGAAATTTGGGCTGATGGAACAAGAACATATAACATCTCTATGTTTGAATGTAAAAGTTTCCAAATTAGCTACGCATGCAAATGAAGAAGATATCTTCCTGGATGGAATTAAGTGTCAAAAAAGTGTTTTAGAAAAGATGGAAACAGAGTTATGTTCTGTTTTTTCATTCTTCAAAAAGAAAAAAAAAATTGTAGTTGATTTCAAAACATTCATATTCCTGAGGTAGAAAGTTCATGATTACCTGGGGCGGTGTAGCCTATAGAACCTTTTAGTTCAATTGAGCTTGTCTGCTCCAAAGAGAAATGCTCAGAAGCTTCATGAATAAACCTTGCTAATCCAAAATCCCCAATATGGGCAGTCATGTCACCATCAAGAAGAATATTGCTTGGTTTTAGGTCACAGTGAACTATTTTGATGTGGCATTGGTTATGCAAATACTCTAAAGCACTGGCCACTTCTATGGCAATATTTAACCTCTGCATTAGATTCAAACCTCGATCACTTCCATCAGCAGGATACAACCAATCTTCTAAGCTCCCATTTGACATGAACTCATAGACCAATGCCATAAAGTCATTACCTTGAGAATCAATACTTGAACACACAGTTAGTGATCTCACAAGATTTCGATGCCTAATATTTCTCAAGGCTTCACATTCAGCCATGAAACTCTTGAAGGATCCTCTGTATTGAAGGTCGAACACTTTCACTGCAATGACCATCTCATCTCGACTGAGAATTCCTTTATACACTGAACCAAAGCCACCTTTTCCGATCAAATTAGAAGGAGAAAATCCATTGGTTGCTTTGAAGAGATCGTAATATGACAGTTGCAAACCAGAAGGTTGAGATGAGCGTAGTGTAGGCATGCTTCTTTTTTTCCTCAACCAAAATAGAGCAACGAAAGCCAACATCGAGATTAGACTAACAATTGCACTAGCAAGTATAATGAATAATTTTAGCTTACGAGACAAAGACAACTTCTTGGGCTTGTTGGATTTGCATCTGGATAGCTTTAGTTCAGGTATTCCTCCACAAAGTCTATAGTTCCCAGTGACCGAAAATTTACTTGCATTCTTAAAGACTCCTTGCATGGGTAACTCACCGTCAAAATTGTTGAATGAAAGATTCAAGTACTCCAAAACCTGGAAACTCTCAAAATATTCTGGAATTTTGCCAGACAAGTTATTTTGAGATAGGTCGAGAATCTGAATTCCTCTCAAGGAGCTCAGAGACTGGGGAATGGTTCCTTGAATCATGTTGCCACTTAAGGCTAGAGTCTCTAAGCGTATGCAACTACCTAAACTTCTTGGAAGTTCTCCAGATAACTTGTTATTTGAAATATTCATATAATTAAGGTTGACCAACTTGCCCACTTCCATGGGAATCGAACCAATCAAATGATTTTCAGACCAATCAAAAGCAAACAATGATGTAACAAAAACCTCTTTTGGTATGGAACCATTAAGATAATTATTAGAAAGAGACATCTCCAGCAATTGTTGGCATTGTCCAATACTTGGTGGTATACTTCCCTCCAAATTATTTAACCTTAGATTTAATCTTATCAACGTGGTTAAGTTGCCTATAGAAGGTGGTAGAGCACCTGCAAGTTTATTTCCATTAAGAAATAGAGAACCAAGTTTGTGCAATTTACCTATTGATGTTGGTATTGAACCTGTTAATTGGTTTGCCTCCATTCCTAAGGCATTCAAGTTGATAAGATTTCCAATCTCCCTGGGAATTTTTCCTCGTATGTGATTCCTTGCGATTGTCAATTTTTCGAGCTTTGTAGAGAAGTTGCTTATGTAGTCTGGCAAGATTCCTCCAAAGTTGTTGTCACTCATATGCAAACCTTCTAAATTGGTGCAGTTAACTAATGGATAGAGAAAACTCAAGTCATCGTTTGTAAAATTATTATTAGATAAGTCAACTACTTGGAAAGAGTGTAGGTTTGCTAGGATAGGCACTTCCCCAGTAAAATGATTGTTGGAAATTGAAAAAACCGAGAGCTTTGAGGCATTGGAGATGGAGATTGGAATTGGCCCATGTAATTGGTTTGTATGGAGTCTCAACATCTCGATGTTTGGAAGTTGATGTCCTAAGTTTGGAGGAAGACTCCCTTGCAGCTGGTTTACTGGAAAAGAAAGGTTTCTAAGCGAGGAGAGATTGTAGAGGGAAGGAGGGATCTGACCACTCAGCTTGTTTGCACCAAGGTAAAGAGTCTTTAGTCTTTTCAACTGTCCAAAGGATTCGGGAATGCTGCCCTGAAAATTATTGATTGTAATTGAGAATACTTCAAGATAAGAAAGATTACCAAGAGAAGGTAAAATATCCCCCACCAAACTATTGTTTGGCAAAGAAAGGATCATAAGCTTGGATAACAAACCAAGTTCAGTTGGAAGTTTACCAACCAGGGTGTTGGAACCTAAATTAAGACGTAAGAGATTGGAACAACCTGATATATTTCTTGGTATTTCACTGCTGAAAGAGTTGGATTGGAGAACTAGAACTTGGAGCCTGAACAAGCGGCCAACTTCTAGAGGGATATGACCACTGAAGCTGTTGATTCCAAGATCCAACACCTTGAGAAAACTCAAGTTCCCGATGTGGGGCGTTAAGCTACCAGACAATTGAAGCGATTGGAGCTCCAATCTAGTGACACTCCGATGCTTTTTTCCACATGTGACACCCCACCATTGACAAAAGTGTAGAGAATCATTCCAGGAGTCAAGAATCCGGTGAGGATCACGAGTTACTTCCGCTTTAAAAGCTAGCAACGACAGCCGATTAGTCTCATTCCCTCCCAAAACTGAGCGACTTACAACGAGTAGCATTATAAAATAAGCCAAAAATCGTGAACATTTGAGTGACTTCCCCATTGCCAGAGCCAACCACAGGTTCAAAGTCTCAATTTGTAGATATCTTGTTGATCGCGTTCTTACCTTCTGGTTTTCAAAGAAATAACAAGTGTGGCATCGTTATAAATAAAGATAATATCTTTCTTGGATGAGTCTAATAAGGAATGAATATGGAGACACGAAGGGTTCATTTTTAGCTGAATAATACTTAGGTGGTTGGTATCTTCCTATATACCATCATTAAATTTCTGACAATTAACGTAACACTTAAGTGGTTGGTATCTTCCTATATACCATCATTAAATTTCTGACAATTAACGTAACGTAAAAAAATTTTAATTTCTCATTTTTTACCTTTTTCTCTTTTAATTGCCAGAAATTAAACGGTGATGTCGCTGGTGTGTAGGATCGTGTCTGCAGCTAAGTATTTTCCTTTCGAGGTAGTATGAAAAAGCCAACTTTGGAATATGACAGCTAATTGAAGCCATTATTAATATTTTAGCCTACAGTTCAGAAGCCAGAAAGCAAACCTTGACTTCTGAATTGAATTGTCCAAGTCGTAGTCACAAAACAACGCGCATCCAATCCCAAAAAAAAGGAATCCGCGGGCTGAGTTTCCAAGATATAATAAATTCTATTTTGGTCTATATATTTTAAAATTTATTTAATTTTAATTTTTATACTTTTAAATATCTAAATTTAATTTTTAAACTTTCAATAAATCTTAAAATTAGTTCTTATCATTAGCTTATTGTCAACTGTTCAAAAAAAAAAAAAAATCTTTATTAATCTTTATTCTATAAATTTTAAAAATATATTCATATTGTGTCTTTTTTTGAATGAAAATTATTATTATTATTTTACCAATTTCAATAAAAATTAACTTCAAACTAATAATAAGGACTAATTAACTTCAATCTCATTTCCTCCTGAACCTAAGCAACTTTCAGTGAGTAGTAGAACAAAATAAGCCAAAAACCGTGAAGGTTTGGGTGAATTCTCCTTGAAGGCCATAGTTTCACAATATGAAACTCAAGTATTAGAAAACTGGCTGCCAATTCGTTGTAAACGGATCACTTCCTTATATAATAGTAATGGCGCCATCGATAAATATTAGGATAATATCTCATGGTATGAAATGAATGTGGAGGTGTGAATGCATTTTTTATGTTAGCAGAAGAATTCAACATTGGAATATGTCAACTATTTGATTTAATAATTAAGTTAAATTACAAGTTTAGTCTTTAAACTTTTGGTGTGTCAAATAAGTCCTTAAACTTTTAATTTTATGACTAATAGGTTATTGAACTTTGAAAGTGTTTAATTAGATTCCTAAACTTTCAATTTTAGACATTTTTTATAATTCTCATAAATATTAGATACAAAATTAAAAGGTTAGAGTCTCATTAGAGTCAAAATTCAATTTTGTATTCAATAGATCTGTGAATTTTAAAAAATATCGAATAGGTCAAAGACCTATTAAATATAAAATTAAAAGTTTAGAGATATATCAGATACTTTTAATGTTCCAGAACCTTCTAAACACAAAATTAAAAGTTTAGGCCTCGTTTGATAATCGGTTTTTGGTTTTTAAAAAAAATTAATCTTATAAACACTACGTCTACCTATGAGTTTCTTTATTTTCTCATCTACCCCATAAGGTTGTTTTCAAAATAAAAGTCAAGTTTTGAAAACTAAAAAAAATAGTTTTTAAAATTTTGTTTTTATTTTTAGAATTTGATTTAAAATTCAAATGTTTCTTTGAAAAAAGTGAACAATATAGTAAATACATTGTGAGGAACACATGCATAAATTTCAAAAACAGAAAACTAAAAATAAAATTGTTATCAAATGATGCTTTAGAAATCAATTAGATATTTTTTAAAGATTAGAGTCTTTTTTTTTTTTTTTTTTTTAACAAGAAACAACTTTTCAATAAGGATATGAAATGATAATGTTCAAGAAGATACAAACTCTACTGGGGAGTGAAAAAAAATAAAGAACAAAGAACAACAAAATGATAAAAATAAGAAATACAACTAAAAATTAGAGATTTATTATACATAAAAAGGTAACTTGTAATTTATAATTTATGTGGACATCATCATTCTTTTCGCTCACTTGATAGGTCAATCAAGAAAACCATAAATTTGTATATATTCATATATGTCCAAGTGATAATGTTATTTGGAGTCAAAAAGGCAACCTAACCTTTTCGACCAAATGGGAATGTATTTATTTTATCATGTCGTAAAGACCGGCTTTTAAATAGACTACAATCTAATGCCCCAAGGAAATGAATGTCATATTATAAGATTGTTGCATTGGATCTCTAATTTGTTGTGTATATTAGGTGTTTATAGTTTATTGTTAATAAAATTTTGTTTTTAATTTTTCAGAAACATAATGGTATTTCATTAGATATTTTGAAGTTAAAATATATATTCACATAATCTTATATTAACCTATGCAAAATTTTAGGATTGGATTGAAAACTATTTTTTGAGTATAGTTCAATTAGTTAAGGCATGTCTTTAACTAAAAGGTCAGAAGTTCAAATTTTCATCTTTAGATATTGTTAAACAAAAAAAACTATTTTGGATTTTGTTTGTGTTTTTTTCTTTCTTTCAATAAACTCTTTTTTGTCTTTTTTTTGTTTGTATTTTATTTTTTTGAAATGTAATTGAAATCTTAACTAAATTAAAAGAGCAAAAGTAGATTTTTAAAATACCATGGTGCTATTTGAGAATGACCTTAATAAGTATTCGATTATTAATATAAAAAACATGTTTGGATACTGATTTTTAAGTTTGTTCTACTGAACAACTAGAAATATACGCTACAAATTGTAGGAATAACTGCATAGTAATTATAATTTTTTTAAAAAAATTTATTTATTATTTTATAATATAGCTTTATAAAGGGTAACATAAACTGGTTTTTAACAGCATTTGATTTTTTCGAACCTACGTTCCCAAGGCCACATCATATTAAATGCATTTTACTTCCAATAGAGATTAGTACAAAAATACAACCACCAATTGACATGTGCAAAATATAAAAAACTCCATTTTTTAGTTGCAATCCTTCTAAGTTTGTGGAGAATGTTTATCATCTTGCTTTGATGGTATGAATTTATGCTGAGTTTGTTACCTTCTCAAACTTTCCTATCTTTGTTACAACAAGATTAACATTATCGTTAGCATATTCGCCTCCCTTGCGTCCAAGTATAAATTAAGACATGCTACTTTCTCTCACTAAATCTTTCTCCCTTATGTAATATTTCTCACTTATCTTTTTACCTTTGTTTAGGGAATGATCTGATTAACAATGGAAATTCTAGTCATATTATTCTATGTGAGTGTTTTTTTTTTCTTTCTTTTAGTTGAACAATATGTGGAGCAGAGGGATTCAAACATTTGACCTTTTAGTCGAGAGCATATGTCTTAACTAGTTGAGCTATATTTTGATTGGTAGTGAATTTTTCCAGTTGAGTATTTATTAAGTATATTCCATATAGGCTAGTCATTTTGTGCCATAGGATTAGTATATCCCCATCCCATAACAAACCCTTATTCTGATGTCATACCATACTCATGATAACGTATTATTGCAATTTCTTTTATTTTACAAAAAATACTTGAAAGAGAAAATTTTAAAATTTTAAAAGAATAGAAGTATTAAAAAGGTTAAATTACGGTCCATGCCTTGGGGTGGGCACGGGTGCCCTCGAGTATAGGGGACTTAAGCTCCAACTCCCGATTATTAAAAAAAAAAAAATTAAATTACACATTTAGTCCATAAACTTTTAAGTTTGTATCCATTTAGTCCATGAACTTTCAAAATTACAATTTTAGTCCTTGGACTTCAAATTTTTTAAAATTCACGGGTCTAATAGACACAAAATTGAAATTTTAGGATTTCATTAGACATAAAATTCAAATTTATATCTAATAAATCAATTAATTTTAAAAAAATTTGAATTTGACAAGGACCTATTAGCACAATTGAAAGTTTAAAAACCTATTAAACACTTTTGAAAGTTTAGGAATCAAACCTCAAAGACTAAACTTACACTTGAATCTATTAAAAATGTCAAACATTGAGACCAACGTTTATATATAACTCTTATAAGTATTGTATTCATCAAGTTATGTACCATTAATTCAAGACAAGAGAAGTACTGATATTACAATATCACATATTTCAGGACATATAATTTGTTCAATTCTCATCCCAACATCAAAACATTAGGGATTATTAGGTGGGAGAAATAAGACAGCATCGCCATCTTTAGAATTCAACTTCAAATTAGAAAATTTTTAGGGTTACAGAATTTACAATTAGGTAACACAGAAATCAAACATCATCTCCCTCACTTCCACCTGCATCTGCTTCATGACTGACCCAGTAACTGCTTTCATCAGGTCCTAAAACCTTGAACCTGCTCAAACAACACAATACAACACAACCCATCTATCTCAACTTCCACAACTTTCTTCCAACTTTGACTTCAAAACTTTCCAACTGCCAAATATTTTCTCTGTCTACTGACCTTTCAAGTACAGATTTTCCCTCCTTGTATTTTTGGTTCTTTTCATGGGCAGTCTCCTGAAAGAAGCCATAGGAATAGCTGAGAAGTAAGAAAACAACCTAAAGTATAGCTCAACTAGTTAAAGTATATACCATCGACTAAGAGGTCAATTCTCCCACCCCACATGTGAACTCCCAAAAAAAAAAATAGAGCTGAGAAGTAAGAACCAAACAATAGTTGAAATTTCAAATCTTTGCTCCTGATCTTACATATTTCCATCCCACTATTGATCCACAGCCCACACAGAAGATATCAGCAACAGTATGCATCCCTGTCATCATCAATCTCTCTTCTATTTTGCCCAAGGAGACATTTACCCTGGAAAAAGTTCCACAATGAGAACCGAGATGAAGCACTTTTAGATGTTAAAGCAATTGGTTCTAAAGAAACTCTAACTCATTCTACTGTGTTATCAGAGAGGAAGTGTAAATTGATATTTGAGTGGATAAAGGGATTCATTCACTGACATAGTTTGTGCGACTAGATTGTGGAGCCTCAGGTTCTTTGAGAAGGGATTTTCAGTAAAATCACTCTTATGAGTATTTTACATGAACCCCATGAGTTCTGTTAAGAATCATTAGCATCAAATTACTAATCAATGTATTCAAAGGGTTGTTTTATCCCCTGAGAAAGAAGACCTCAGTTACACTAAGCAACAAAGATAAAAACATATGGAGCAATAATAGAGGCACAGCAGTAGTTTGTTCCTGACGAGGTTCTTTTTCTATTTTTTTTTAAGGTAAAATATCTTTGACACAGAGACCTCTTGATAGTGCCAAACTCTTAGGAGCTGTTTGACTTGTAGGTTAGAAGTCGAATGTTTGGTATATAGATTTTCTTCTCCAAAGCTATGAGTTTGTTAACCACCCCTTATGAAAATTCTGATTACATGAATCCAATCCAAGACATATGAAACCTACCTTTTATATTATGTATTAACTTTTACATATTATAAACCTACAAACCAAACATGGATTACACAAATCCACTTTCTATAACCTATTCATTTATACAATCCAAACATAAATTACACAACTCCAAACTTCTCAATCCTAGGCTGACTAAAACCATGTGCCAAACATGGGGGAGGGGTGTGTTGATTATGTCCAAACTCTAAATGAGTTGCTGCATCATGCAATCACAGTGTCTCCAAAATCAAGAAGAACTTACACCTTATTGAAGAGGTAAGCTTTCCCATGCCTGCTGTGGAAGGACTGAACAGAACAACACAAACAGTACACGGAGTCAGAAAGTGGGGTTTCAGCAAATTTGGAGGACACTGGGACAGCATCGTGGAAATTTTCTCAGTTGAAAACTTACCAGACCCAACCACTTTGGTTGCAAGTTTCCAAGTTACATAGAAATTTTCAAACAGACAACAAAAACCACTCTCCAATGGCTTAATTGTAAACCCAAAACAAATCTAGGAACCCATACAAGAAAAGGATGATAAAAATGATAAGATATCAGAGAATAGAACAGAAACCTTGGAAATGATATCGTCGTAAAGAGCAAGATGAGTCCGGCAGTACTTGCAGCTATAGATCTGCCCCTCCAGATTCACCACAAACAACCTTCCCATAGCTCTAAAGCCTAAGCTTCCCACAGATTATCTGCAAAAACAATTCAAGCAGAACCCAGAAAGTGAAATGGAAAAAGATAAGGCACGAGATTTTGCAGAGCTCTGAAGTCGAAGGAAGGAGAAGAAAAAGAATCTGGGGGCCTTTTGAAATTGGAGGATTGATACAGAGAAAACAGACGAAACTTGAATGGTGATATGGTTTCTTCTGGATCTTCTTTCTATCTAATCAAATCCCATTTCGGGAAGAAGCCCACTTCTCTCTTCGATTTGAATGTAAAGGCCCTTTCTCAATTGTGAAAGGTTTTGAAATCAATTTTAGAACCCAAGGCTGGAGAGGTATGAATGATGAAGGAGTGTTGTCAAAATCAGAATGGTTCGCTAGATTTTTCATGTAACTTCCTTGTCCTCTCTATGAATGATACTTTACTGAGATGCGCATATGCCAACAAAATTCTGTAGAGACTAGAGAGAGAGAGGTTCCGTGAATGGTTTTTTTTTTTTTCCTTTTAATTGTCTTTTTGTTTGTTTTGATTTTACCTTCAGCAAACTTTTAGGTAGGATTTAAGAAAATTGCAGGGGGGGTTTTGGTGTGGATGAATCATTGGACAGAAGACTTTTTAGTTAATTTATTTTATTATTTTTTTGGTAAAACAAATGTAAAGGGATGAGAATTCGAACATTCGATCTCAAGAGAATAAGTACACGTCAATTATTGTAAAGCTAAATTCATGTTTGTAACTTTTTAGTTAAATTATAAGAAAAAATCCTTTTAGATATTGATTGAAATATTGGAGTATTAGATGCTCAAAGACCTATTAGACATAAACTTAAAAATCTAAACTTATTAGAAACTTTTTAAAGTTTAAAGATATATTAAAAACATATCTAAAAGTTTAGACACTCAATTGATAATTTAACCAATAAAAATTTATTTACATAGACTTTCTTACAAGTTTTTAGAAATTCTCAATGGAGAATTTTTGAATATATGTTCGTTTAACAGCAATTCTAAATATACATTTTTTTAAAAAAAATAATTGCAAAATACAACAATTTTTTTTAGAATTGTCGATTAATTGAATAAAAGTAATCAATGGTTAAGGGTGATATTGATTAACTATAATCTTAGTATATAAAAAATTAACTGATATGTTGTTTTATTATAATCTTAGTATGATTATGATAACCTATATTTTAATTAACCATAATTTTAATAGATCACCAATTAGCTTATATATATAGATTAGTGTTAATCACCAATATGAGTATATCTTAGCGGATAAGACACTAATTACTATTGTAAATGTTGATTTGATCTTTCATCTTTGTAATTGCTGAACTAAAAGAAAATTAGTGTTAATCACTAATATACATATGATTTGATTTTGCTCCAACTAAATTCTTAACAATTTAATTTAAGTAAAAATGATGGCTCAACAATCAAGACATTAAACATTTTTCATGCAACTCAATAATAAATGTGCTTATTGTTATTGTAATGAATGAAAAGGTAAAGATTGGAGGGATTCAACTGAATCAAATTTATAATGATTCAACTAAATTTTGACGGTGAATCTGAGCATAGTTCAACTGGTTAAGACACATACCCTTGATCAGAAGGTTAGAGACTTGAATCTTTTCATCCCACATGTTGTCAGGCTAAAAAAAAATAAAATTTAGACCGACATCCACGTTTGAGCACCTCTAGAGAATGTAGATCTTTTACAAGTTACAAGTTAAAAAATGCACTCACACCACCTCGGTAGAAACAAAGCGTGAAATGAATGGTTTTCATATATGAATCTCTCCATAAAGGTAGATACGAAAATTTTTGTCTCACAAAGCTCTCTAAATAGTTAAATTGTATACTCAAAATACCCGAAAGTTGGGTAAAATTATGCAAGTTCTAGCTCTAAGTTATTATTTTGGCAAAACTTTTTTTTTCTTGAAATTTTTTTTATCTTAAAGTCAACTACAAGAGAGAGAAGAGTACTAGATATTAAAAAAAAAAAATTGTATGCATTTTAGAAATATTTACTGAACTATTTGTGAGAACCAAATATTTACAATTATATACAATTCCATTATGGTATACATTATATATATTCATTCCTTGTACTATATACATATTCATTTCTAATTTTTCCCTAATTTAATTTGATAATAGTTTGTAAGATTTGGGATATTTAAATCTTTTTTAAAAGTTTTGATTTTGTGGAAATTCGATTAAATAAACGTTATTTTATCTCTCTCCTTAAATCTCAATATAGTTGGTTTAATTGGTTTAGATTTTATTATTTTTTTAATCTTTTAATTTATCTCTCTTCCTTAATTCTTACCATCGCTCTCTACTATTTTGGTTAAAAGGGCACATTTCTTATTCTACCCCTTTTTTTAATGTCTTCGTCAGCCAAAAGAATATGTGTGAATATTTGAAATGAGAATATAGTTTTGTAAAAATTTACTAACCCCAATGTTTTAATTTCTTTAAAAATTTAAATGGGCTGCGATTCGATTGGGCTATTGGGCCCAATAACATTTCTGGCCGCAATTTAACAAGAGTTAAGCACGATCTCTCGCCCAAGCCCAACACCAACTACGACATGTCGAACTCCATGGCCTAGCTTTTATTAAACTCTGTTTCAACTTTACATAATCAAATCCAAACTATAGTGGAAAACAAATCAAACATACATTTTTTTCTTCAAAAAAGGTTGTAGCTGTTTGATATCCAACCCCATTTTCATTAACATTACCTTTATATACATATAGACCAATTTCCCATATCTTAATCAAATTTCACAAACTTTTAAATTTTGAATTGGTTCACCTTTTCAACTTTTAACAATTAAGCTTCATACACATAACACGAGGGAGAAAGAAAGAAAGAAAGAAAAAAGCTACACCCATTTGACATTTTACTCTCATTTCCATCATCACCATATTTTTTTCCGCACACATGCACCAATTTTTCAGATCTATACCAAATTTCCCAACTTTTCTTCTTTCGAATTGAAGACAGGGTTTCCTTTTCGAACTTTTGATAATCGCCCCCACACACCTAACAAGAAAAGAAAAAAAGAAAAAGCTATATCGATCTCATTCGGCTCCACATATCTAACAAGACCAATCTTCAATATCTTAACCAAATTTGATATTTCCCATTACTCATTCAAACATGGATCATAAGCCAACTACCATATGCATGGAGTTGGTTTTCTCTCTTTAATACACTAACAAAGATAAAGGGTTTTTTCTTTTCTTTTCTTTTTTCCTTCCATATGGCATTATTAAAACAAATAGAAAAAGAGAGAGAGAAGGGGTTGTGGTTGACAAATGGGCTGTAAAGAAAAGGAATAATGATGCAACAAAGAGATTAGACTAAGAGGGTGTGGGATGATTGAGAAAACAGATTTTAAAATTTAAAAAAAAAAAAAAAAAAAAAAACCCATCATGTCCACACGTTTCCATGTCAATCCCTTTAATTTGTCCTCTTAAAGACAGAAAGTGATGGTCATGTGCCTTTCAACAACACCTCCCCCATTTCTCCCCCTTCAACACATAATTATATGTGTTTCATTACTTTCCATTAATTTCCCCCCAAGTTTCCCTTAATCCCAACATAATCCCCTTTCTAATTCTCTTTATTTTATTCTCTTAATTAGAGATCGAGATCTGTTTCGGTAATGATTTTGTTTCTTGTTTTACGTCTTTTAGATATAACACATAACTATCCTTAGTCTTATGTTTGTATCATAACGGCTAGTTTTTCTATTTCTCCTTTCATTCTCTTCATTGTATGTAGATTTGTTTGGTAAGGGTTTCTTTTGTTATTTTACATCTTTTAAATATCACTTAACATATTAGTTTATGTTTGTAATTTGTTTGATGTATCATTGTCGTTTTTGATTCCCCTTTCTTTCTTATAATCGTAGATCTCCCAGATGGATCTATTGGATAACGATTTTGTTTCTTGTTTTACGCCTCTTATGTATCATTAAACTCCTTTACTTTATGTTTGTGATCCGTTCAATAACTCCTTGTTCTTAATTTTCATTTCTTTTTCTTAATCATGGATCTTCCAAGTAGTTCTGTTCAATATTGATTTTCACTTAGATCTCTTAGATAGATCTGTTTGATAACAATTTCCTTTTTGGTTTTCACCCCTTTTAAATATCATTAAACTAATTCTTAGTTATATATTTGTGATTTGTTTGATTGGCTCCTTGTTTCTAATACTTCTTTCTTTCTCTTGGTCATAGATCTAGCTCCCATATAGATGTATTCGATAATAATTTTGTTTCTTGTTTTAGGTCTTTTAATTACCACTAAAGTCCTTAATTTTATGTTTTTTTTTTAATTATCTTTTTTCATCTATTGGATGGGGGAAAGGAGAAGCTTTCTAGAAGTGATGAGAACCGTTAAAAGGGGGAAAAAGAATTGAATAACATGATCTGTTTTGAATAATTTTCCCAAAAAGTGGAGAAAGGGAAATTGACAAAATGAATAAATCATAGCTGAGTTTTATTTTTAAAAATATAAAAAATATATATATAATTAAAAAAGAATTGGCTACTTTTTTCCTCTTGTCTTGAGAAGAATGAATGGCCATGTCTGTCTCCCATTTCCTTCACAGCAAGCAATAAAGTTAATGTGTATAATTCAAAAGAAATAACTGTGTTGTGTTGCTGTTGTTTCACTTTTTGTTTTGTAATTTGCAAAGGGCGTTTTGATCAGTTTTTGCAGAGATAAAAAAATAAAATGATAATTAGTGCTACTTTGATTGTCTAATTAATTGAGCTTGAGGAATCCAATTTGGTGGAATGGAAAATGATTGGTAGAGATGCAAGTTAGAGAGAGAAAGAATCATAGACAATTAAGTGGGTTTGTCTTTATGAATTCCTCAATTGATTACAGACAAAGCAATTGCCCAAAATCCAAACATGGGAATATGTTAAAAACTATTAGGGTTTCTTTTCTTTTACTACCGTAAATTGAGAGAATAGAAATTTGAACCTCGAGAAAATGATTAGATCTTTAACCATTGACAGTTATACTCATATTGGCATATATTATTAGAGTTTCTTAATTAGTGTGTGTTGACATGCATTTAATTTAAAAGTGTTCACGAAAGTCTAAGAGTAATTTTCTATATATATGTAAAGGTAGTATTTAGTTAAATTTTAAGAATAGTAAAAAGTAATTTTGGCCCATTAAAAGCACTTTTTCTATATCTTCAAGGATAAAAACTGATTTGAGAAATTATAAAAACAAATAAAAAGCACTTAAAAGTGCTTATAGATGAAACATTTAACTAATTTTCTTTTAAGAGTACTTCTATAATAAGTATTTTACTCTGAAATAAGTTTTTAAAGACATCAAATTCGCACAAAGAAATGAACTATGTTTATTTCATTTTTAGTCTTGGAATTTTATCACACCAATCTGGGTATAGTTCAATTAGTCAAAGTATATTAATAACCTTTTCTTTAAAAAAATTATAGGTTTGAATTTCCACCTCCTTGTTTGAATTGTATTACGGAAAAAAAGGCAATATAATTAAACTTTCAAATATTTTTTTTGAGTATTTGCATAAAAGTTTTTTTTTTCTCGTTTTTATTGTTAGTTTTAAGATCATGTCTCTATTAGGTAACTCAAATATCTAATCTAGCTCCTAGATGTGGTCTCGACTACTTTTCTTCAGAGACATCTATTGACCACGTGAATGAATATAAGACTTGTCTATGTTAAAATTTTAATTTAATAACTTGTGAAAAAAGTTAATGATAAATTACTAAAATTGGTTATGTATGAGTATGAGAAATTCGAAGACTAAAAAATAAAAAATAAAAAATAAAAAATAAAAAATAAAAAATAAATATATATATATATAATTTAAAGACCAAAGTAAAAGAGGCATGGAATTCTATGCACTAAACTAGAAGTTAAACCTATTTCATATCTTGGGTGTTGTAAATTATTTATCTTAAATCGTAGAAGAGACTTTTTTTTTTTTTTCTTCTTCTTTTTCTTTTTAAATCATGCATTCAATTAATAGTTATGAGCATGGACCACCATACTTCCAATAATTTCTGCTCTTAACCACTGTCATATTCAATGATCATTTATAAATAATTTACTTTTAAGATATAAGAGAATTAAATAAAAGTTATTTTTTCATTTATCACTCTCTATGCTTACAGTATTTAAATAATCTTCCAATACACCCTTTCTCTTGCTATTTTTTTTTTATCCAACTATTTTTCACTAGCTAATTTTCTTTTCATTCACTTTCTTCTACTAATTTCTCATACACATTTCAATTCACTATTCTCTTCTCCATAATTAAATATGTTATAATTTTCTTTTCCATTTATAAAGAAGATTTTTTTAGTACAATATTTATAAAGAACATACTTACACTAAAGTATCATGATGTACAATTGACTTGATCTGTTCAAAAGTCTTTAATCTTCATTAAATACATATTTTGAGATTTTACAATGGTATAATAAAAAAAAGTTAATATATTATGATACTACTTTTTTTTAAGGTTCAATTACAAGTTTAGTCCCTAAACTTTTAAGTTTGTGTCTATTTGGTCTTTAAACTTTCAAAAGTGTCTAATAGGTCCCTAAACTTTCAATTTTGTGTCTAATAGGTCCTTGTCAAACTCGAAATTTTTAAAAATTAATTGATCTATTAGATATAAATTTGAATTTTATGTCTAATAGAACTCTAAAATTTTAATTTTGTGTCTATTAGACACGTGAATTTTAAAAAATTCAAAAGTCCAAGGACTAAGTTTATAATTTTGAAAGTTCAGGGACTAAATAGATATAAACTTCAAAGTTCAGGGACTAAATGTGTAATTCAAATTCTTGATCAATTAGTTAGGGGGTGTTTGGCCCACCAACTTGGAGTTGGGTTGAATGGGTTAAAATACCTCACTCCCTTTTTGGCTCACAAACTTTACAATACAGTGGGTAAATAACTCCACTCCACCAACTTCAATCGTGTTTACTATTGAAGTCCACTAGCTTCAACAATCCCATAATAATAATAAGTATTTTAACATATTTAAAAAGTGCAAAATGTTTATTTATTAATTTAAATATTTTTTTTTGAATTTTTTTTGTTTTATAACTTTTCCAGAATTATCCAATGACATCGACATTTTATCGATATTTCCATAAAATTAAGACTTCGATATTTTTGTCGACATCAACATTTTAAATATTGATGTTAAGTAACTTTACTTCGAAATTCTGGAAAATCTTTCAAAATATGACTATTTTGGTAAAAACCTTTTTTGACATAAAAATATTATTCAATTTCATATGATAGTAAACAACAAAGTTCATTTAAAATTCGTTAGAATTTGAAATCATTCAAAATCCTACGCACAAACAGACTAACAAATATGAAGCTACAACAGAGACAAAGTTGAACTATAAAGATGCTAAGGGTGTGTTTCTATAACGACCCGACTTTTCCTATTAGACTTTCTAGGGACGTTACTACATGCATGCCGAAGAAATTTTAAAATCTTTGGTAAAAGACAGAAAGAATGAAACTTTTTGCTAAACAACCAAAAATCTTTATGCTCGGGATCCCTTTAAAAATCATTTCAAAACATAATATGAATTATAATGTTCAATCAGTTGAAATAGTTTCACAACACATTGTTTACTAAACAAAATATGTTTTAACTAACACACTATCTAAATGCGGAAGTCATGACCTTCAAAGTCACCCATGACCCTCTCAGCAAACTGCCTTGTCAATCGCCTATGATATGTCTTTGTATTTGCCTGAAAAGAAAAACATTTTTGAAAAGGGTGAGTATTTTACAATACTCAGTAAGTGACCTCACTACCGGGTCAGGATATGCATACACACACATAATGAGTTTTCGAAAACATTTTCTTTCTTTCCTTTGGTGGGACCTAAATTCCTTTCATAGCAGAAACGTTTCTCTTTCAACTTTTCTCTTCGGCTTAATGTGGACAATTAACCCAACCTCACCTTTCCTTTTCATTTAACTTTTCAGGTTCCTTTTCATTTAACCTTTTCAGGTTCCTTTTCATATAGCCTCGTAAGGCTCCTTTTCATATAGATGTACATTAATAATGTTAGGGGGTAATTGCCACAGCCTTCGAAATCATTTTTATCATGAAAACATAATGTATGCATGAGGTCCCAAAGCATTTTCAATTTTTCATTTCATGATGCAACATAAAACAAAGTTCTCATGTCATTCATCATATCATAAATCATATAACATGCATCACACTCATAAGAACATACATGTGAGAATTATTTTTCATACATAGCATTTCAAAATTCATCAACAATCATAACTAAAACATTTATGAAAATCCTTTTATTTCAAAAGTAAATTCTTTTTTTTTTTTTCAATTCAGTTCCCGACTTGCATTTAAGCATACCGGCATAAAGTCCCTTACCTTGGCTAAGCTCAATGAAGGGTCCTCAAACTCCTATTTTAGAAATCCCTTGGCACCTATAACAATTTTCAAAGATCAGGCTTAACATTCATAGTCTTTAAACTCCAATTCCAGAAACAACCCAGGACGTTGGTTTAGTAATCAACTTATTCCAAGAAACCCATAGTTAGTAGGAACTCATACTCATAATCACACATGTGTTCCAAGGCTCATACTTAAAATTCACTTAAAGTCCAATCTACCTAAAGTCCAAACTTGGAAAAAGAATTCGGATTTTACCTCCGTTCCTCTCCAAAATAGAATCGAGCTTTTTCGATTAATTCTATGGTTTGATTCGATTTTGTTAAACCAACCTCCACCTACAATGGGTATTTCAAAAATAAAGCTCCAAAAATTAATGGGTAAATCTCCAAACTTCCATATAAATGCCCAAAAATCAGAATCCTATGTGAAAAACCATGAGTAACAACATGGGTAAGCTTACCCACGCGAAACGGAATCAACACACGGCTGTCCAGTGCCGAAACTCGCAGGAAAAATAGCCCCAAAATACAGAGGACCTCGCCGGAAATCGAACTGCAGCGGCGATCGGCGGCGGGGAGAGGCGGATCGAGGCGGCTTCTGCTCGGCGGCGTGGTTGCGACGTGGGCGTGTGGCGTGCGGCGGATCTGAGCATGCGGCGGCTTGAGTGTTCGTGCGGCAGCGGCGGTTCGGGTGGGTGGTCTGTGCGGCGGTTCGGTCGACGGAGAGAGGCGGTTTGCAGCGGCGGCGATGATCGGCGGCGTCCGGCGTGTGGTGGATCTGAGGTGGTGGTGAGAGGTGCTGGAAAAACTTCCTTAGGCTTCCATGGTGGCTGTCGAACAAGGAGGAAGAAGAAGGAGATGAAGATGAAGGCTTAGATGGCTTGGAGGCTTGGAGGCTTGCCTAGGGCTATGTGCCTTTTTAAAAATTAGAGAGAGATAATTGTGGGCTTGGCTTCTCTTGGGCTTAGCTTGGCTAAAAGTCCCTTAAATAACAAAAATATCCTCAATTCAATTAATTCCTTTATTTTCCTTCTCTCTTCCCAATTTACCCTCCAATTACTCCAATCTCAAACATACAAATCTCTAAAATTAAAAACCAACACAACTTTAAGCATGAAATTAACCTTACTACAAATTTTAAATTTCAAAAATTAAAGTCTTAATTAATACCCTAAGGTGCTGGTCGTTACAGTTTCATTAATGACTATTACAAGGATGAAATATTGCACATCAAGTTGTTAAAATTTGTGTATAAATGATAATTTTAAAATTATAAGAAATCTAGCAAAATATGATTGTCCTATAATTTTTAAATGATATTTTTAAAATTATAAGAAATCTAACAAAATATGATTGTCCCGTAATTTTTTTCATATAAAAATATCATTTAATTTGATCATAGGATAGAAAACAACAAAATTTACTTAAAACTTGTTAGGCTTTGAAATCATAAATAAACAAACCATCCATAAAAGAGGGAGTTACAATGGATACTAAGTTCAACCATAAAATGCTAAATTTCTATAAGCTATGGGCAATAGATATGTAATGGAGTTGATGTTACAATTAGAACAAAGGATTTTCCTCAACAATCTTTTACATTAAACATCAAACATTGTTATGCAATTAATTTTTTTAACTTATATATATATAATAGAATTAATTAAAAATAAGGATTTTCTATTAGGATAATTCAGAAGGAAATTTCTTGAAAAATGTCTCTAGCTATCTAAATCAGATAATAAGTGAAAATGGAAAAAAAAAATATATTTCATTGGATGGGAACAAATCTTTATGATTTAAAATTTGAAAAATTGATATCTAATATAGCTCAAATTGTATAGTACAACAAAAAATGTACAAAAAAAAAAAGAGCAAGCACAAACACAAACTTCATAACTCCATGTTAAATAGCTCTACACTCCAAACACAGATTTCCTAAACTCAAACTAAACAACTTTGCATTCCAAACACAGACTTACTTAACTCAAACTAAACAACTCAGCTCTATAAACACATATTATCTAAGTACTTCATAGACTATTTAACTCTTCAGACTAAATAATGTACTACATATTATTTTAATCCACTCAATGCTCTAAACAGACCCTCACAGCCAAGGTCAAAGCAAAAAAGAAACAAGGGGTAACTGTTCCGACTGATTCATTTTGGATTAAAAGAATTATATGAAAGTATTAATATTGTATAGTTTTCTCCCTAATTCATCTCCTTCTAAAATTTTCAAAATTGAAATATTATATATATATAATTTTGTCCATCCTTTGAATTTTTTTTTGCTTCACCAGTGTTTACTCCAACCTTGACTTTGTTAATGGGTTTGTTCCTATAGATTGATATTTCCAATTATTGATGTACAAATGAAAAACAATGAGCCATTCACCTAAAATATTAAAGTAAGCAACATATGATTATAAAAGAAGTAACATATATTATGATAATAATACAAGAAAATAATTGATGTTTAGCTAAAGTTCTCTGAGTAATTACATCAACTAAAAATACAAGTCAATAGAATTTAAAGAAAATTTTGTCCCGAGTAGAAAAGTGCATGTGGAAATATGAACCATTAATGTCAATGATAAGATTTATTTCAAAAGAAAAAAAATGATATGATTGATAAAGACATAATCTAGCTAGTGCAAATTAATGTTATTTTACAAAAATCTAGTAGAACTATTGATTTTTAGTAAACTATTTGTATGGTTCTAATAAAATTCAAATAGAGTCTACTACTTTTAATTGAAAATTTAATTATAATAACGACATAAAAACGAAAAACTTATATTGCTTTACTTATTAAGAATATTTTAGTTATTTAGAGGGGATCAATTTATTTTAGATTTAATTGACCTTTCATACATGTTATATAGAAACTTGAACAGTTAAACTAAGTTTTGTGCTTTCAAAACGTGGTGGTCTCATAGCCACTTTCTCATCTTCTTGAAAGTCTATTAATATGTATAGTCTATCTAAAGTATTATTAAATTGGTATACATTCTTTTCAAATAAAAGATAGTTGTTCAAGTGTCACATATATCCTATTTAATCTTAAAATTCTATCATGAGCTCATCCAACTTTAAAAAAAGGAGGAAGTTTCTTGATGTTGGCGGAAGAATTTTCCTACATGGAGTTTATGAAGAGCGTGTTTGGATTTGACTTTCTAAGTGTTTAAAAAAGTATTTTTAAGTGCAAAAAAAATGTTTTTAACACTTAAAAATCAATCCAAACTAAGTGAAATCTCCTAAACTTAAATTATTTTTGTTTTAATTTACTGTATAAAAAGAAGAATCGGTTTTCTTTTCAACCATATCCAATAGAAGAAAATCAAATAAAGATCCATCACTTTTCCATGTGTCGACCAACTTTAAAGCTCGTCATTTTCTATTCATTTAAACGTGTTATACTTCAAATTTTACAGGCATGCTTCAAAGTTCAAACAAACTTTTTTTTCTTCCTTGTCGAAACGCGTTGAATTCATGTCTTTTGAAGATCTTTCACATCTTGTCGTTTTATTTCACATAATGTGTTCAACTTGACAACACACATACTATAGGATTTAATTTGTTGTATATTATATATCAATAGTGAATACCTTACTTTTAGACATTAGAGTTTATAAGGACATGGGAATGGATAATTTTGTCTGTGATATTGGGAGGAAGAAGAGTCAAACTAGGAAACATGAATTTTTTTTCCTAGCTTACATCTTAAATTATTCAACTTAATAATTAATGACACGTTTGGATTGACAAGGAAGATCCTCTTTTTTTCTCCTCGACTTTGTCACCAAAAATTAACATGTGCCAAACATGCCTTTAACTTGATCATCATCAATTCATCAACCACAAAAACCATTGTTTCTCTCCAATTTAAATACAACCTTTACTTAGTTTCGCATTTGGACATGTGGTTATTAAGAATTCTTTAAAACAGTGTCATCCTCTTATAATAATTTAAAATAACAATTTAACGTACTATATTACAATTAAAGCTACATTCAAATAAGATATTATCATAGGATAGTTCATATTGAATATTGATTTTACTCAATAAATAAAAGAAACGCAATGCAATTAATACCATCTTCAAATCTTATCCAATTAAAAGAAAGTTATTCTTGTTACTCGTGACTTCGTAGACGAATAGAAATTGATCTGTTAATGGAACATTCATTTGATTATGTAAAGTATTGGGTATAAGTATAACCTTAAATTGTGTGTTGAGATTTTCCACAAAATACATGTACCAATTTTATTTTCTTTAAACGACTTCAGTTTTAAGGGAAAAGTGAAATTTGCATTACTTTTAAGTAGTTTGATAAAGTTACATGTGATCATGTCAAAATAGTTATACCCACAATCTTATTCTTTTCTTGATAATGTGAAACTTTTGATCGCATTCCCAACAAATAGAGATTGATCTCTCAATGGAAGATTTATTTAATTATGTAAACTATTGGGTATAAGTATAATCTAAATTGTGTGTTGAGATTTTTCACAACATATATGTATGTACTAATTTTATTTTCTTAGAACGCCTTCAACTTTAAGGGAAAGATCAGATTTGCAGTATTATTTTTGAGTGGTTTGATAAAGTTACATATGATGGATCAAAATAGTTATACACCCACAATCTTATTCTTTTCTTGTTAATGTGGTACTTTGATCGTGTTCCCAACAAATAGAGATTGATATTTCAATAGAGGATTTATTTAATATTATGTAAACTATTTGGTATAATAACCTAAACTGTGTGTTGAGATTTTTCACAACATGTATGTATTAATTTTATTTTCTTAGACCGGCTTCAACTTTAAGAGAAAGATAAGATTTGCAGTACTATTTTTGAGTGGTTTGATAAAGTTACATGTGATGGATCAAAATAGTTATAGGAAAAGTAGAGGGAGAGAATAACACATTAGTAGACAAAGAAGAAAAAGGTGGTGGGAGAGTGGAATATGATGTAGATATAAAGTGAATCTAGAATAAAATATAGCACTTATTTTTTTTCTTCCAATGAGTCCAGTTGAGTTTTTAAATTGAACAACTAGACTGAGATTGATATAAGATTTAGAAAATGACAATTCATATAAAATAATTATTTTAATATTATATTATATTATATTGTTTACATTCAATTATTAAAACATGCATTGGGATGAGGGGAATGATTATTTTATTTAAAACAAAAACAATTAGTAAAATTACAAAATTTACCCATAGGGAAATAAATCATTTTTTTTTTTAAAGTTCAACCACATAGATGAGGAGATTTAAACTTTTGATTTCTTGATCAATAGTATATGCCTTAACCAATTGAACTTTAAACTTATACAAGCTAGTGTTGTAATTGTTTTTACCATACATTCAATTTTTGTTTATCTAACCTACAATTTTAACAAAAAAAAAAAGAAGTTAAGAGTCTCCCATAATTTCATTATCAATAAATATAGAAAAAAAGCTTTTGCACACAATTAAGTTCAATCATTGCAAGTATAAAATCAACCATTGAATAACTCTTTCAAAATTCAACAAATAATAGTCTAATGTGTCATTTTTCTCTAAAGTTCTAACAATTTCCTACGACATATATTATTTTATAATTAATTAAATATACATGAGAATATAAATGTGTGTATAATATCACCTGAAAGTTTATCAAAGATAAATTTGCAACTATTTAAGTTTAAGATAAAGATTGCAATATTTATCTAAATTCAAAGTATAATTTGAAAAAATATTAAAAATTTAGGGTGAACATCGATACACTTTACAAAGTTTAATAGTAAAAACTTATGATATTTTCCCTAAACCTACTTGTGTTTATTTAATTGTAGTTTGGTAATGTTCTTGTTTCTAGTTTTTGAGAAACATAACTGTTTGGCAAGTATTCACATTTCTCGTTTCTCATTTTTTAGAAACGTTTCTAAGATTATATAGAAATTTTGTTTCCTTTTTTTTTTCAAAACATAAATAGAAAGCATTATTTTATCATTCTTGACTTATAAAATACACTATAAATATAAACATAAAAATTTTAAATAATTTTCGTATCAAAATTTTACACTTTTAATTTAAATCTTTTAAAACAAGAAATAAGAAATGATTACCAAGCATGTTTCTTTCTCTCCAATTTTTTTTATTAGAAAAGATAGAATAAGAGAAAAAAATAGTTACCAAATGTAATTATGTCCTTCATTATTAAAAATGAGGAAACGCGAGAAATAAGAAACAAACAACGAAAATGTTACGAAATGGGCTATTAATTTCTCAAAACTTTAAAAAGTTTCAATTAGATTTTGAACTTATCGAACTTATAGGATGATGATTATATGAGGTGGCATGGCGTAACAATTTATGTGTGTATATAAGCACACACGTCGAATCTAAAGAACAAAAAGGAAGAATTTAAAAAAAAAAAAAAAAAAAGGTAATTAACTAAAATTATAATAGGTAACTAAGTAAGGTAAGTGTAAGAAAGACAGAGGAAAAAAGTAAAGAAGAGAGGGGAAAAAGTAAAAGGCAGAGGGAGCACACGTGCAGTGCAAGTGTGAGAGGACAGGAGTGAGTGAGTGAAGGAGAGCATTGGAAAGTGTTTAAATAAAATAAATAAGAAATGAAAGACAGAGACATACGCATGTTGATTATAATATTGATGTTGATGTACACATCAGCTTTCTCACATACACACGTGTGCTTCAGACCTCGTGTCTAGTAGCTGACCATTTTCATTTCACTTTCACTTTCACTCACTTCCTTTCCTTCTTCACTCTTCTATAATTAATAATACCTCTCATTCTCTTCTTTCATTCCCAACTCACTGCCCTTTTTTTTCCCCTAAATTATACAAAAATACCTTTCAATTCAACCTTTCTACCTTGTTTCAATAATAACTTTAACCTTTCAAAAAAGTTAAGAAATGTCATTACCTTTAGTATATAGACGAAACCCGTTTATCTACACTTCATCACTTTTCTTTTCTCTACTTCTAAGTTCTATATATGACCTTACACTTCTCTATTTATTCTCTTTTTTCCTCCCTTCTTCAATACTCTATTCGTATTCTTCTTCTTGAAGGGAATAATCGAATTAAACTCACAGCGGAAACATTGAAATCGACTTTAATTTTATTTAGAATTAAATAATAAAAATTAAAGTTAAGCAAAACATACCTTGAAAATAATATGGATTTATTTTTTGACCGTTCTTTACTTCTCGTGTTCCAAGACTTCCACAAAAGTCTTCCTTGCTATGATTCAAACACATGACCAAATCTTATATACATTAATTATTTTAATATTTAATGTATCAAATATAATAAATATATTTTCTCTTTTATATTTAATATATCTAATATATTAAATATTAATTTGAACATTTCAAAATTTTCTTTCAAACTAAATTGATCTTTTAGTGTTACTATGAGCTAGCAAAGAGACCTTATGGACTTACAGATTATAAGCTCCAATTATACAAAATCAATTAATTAAACTGTTTAATTAATTAATTTTCATTCATTAACTATAGGTCACTCCATTATAGACCTAGAGTTGCACTCTTATGCACTGTAGGACAAGTTGTGTCCATAAATATAATCACTACATGTAAGTCAATCATTCACAAGTTGTTCGTAATTACAAATTGGTCAAAAGTCCGTTTTACCCCTATAATTACATCTTACACTTTAAGTACCACTGATCCTCTAATGAACAATTTGTTTATGATCCAACCATAAACTAAGTCCCTCTCAGGCCAATGAGAGGGTAGGGCCCCATTGTTCAAGTCCCGAAATCAGCACTTAAGGGAACTACTCATCTACTTACCCTATATAGGAAGGAGTGAATTCTATCTTGTGAAATTATGTTCCTAGCTCCCTATTTGGTCAAGTCCCCAAAATGGTAGGCATATTGAATCGGCTACAAAAGCTACTCTCACTCATGCAAATCAAAGGACAAGCCCTCACAGGCAGGAGTTCATAACTCACTCAGGATTAAGATCGAGCATATGATCATCCTAATGAAATATTAATCTTCTCAATTAATGGATTTATAAAGAGAGATTAAATATTTCGTGGTCCAGCCTTATACAAACTTATTGAATAAGATACCATCACTCACATGTCTCAACATAAACGATTTAGATCAAATCATTTGTAACTATTACAAAATGGGTTGTATCAATAATGTTACCAGGATAAGGCACCCAACCTTATCCATATACTATGACCCTTTAGGTTATTTTTTGAACACGATCCTCCTGTATGTCAACTACATATTGTTCAAGATTACACTAATAATCTTGGATTTTTCATATAATGGATAATATTATATTATAAATAAAATAATCAAAATTATTATTAATTTTTAAATATATCATTAATTACGAGGTTTTATGGCATAAATCTCAACACTTCCATTCTCTAATCTCTATATCTACCCTCATTTTCCTTCTTTTTTTTTTCCCTCTCTTCTTCAATATAAGAACTTCAAATAAACAGAAGGAGCTCTCATTTTTTAACATGCTCAAACATAGATGATAGATATAAAAGTTTTCAACATCAAAGAACCAATCTCTTTGAAGTTATCTTGAGTTGGGAAAGAATCAATTTGAAACAACTCAAATTGATATACTCTCATTTTCCCTCCATTTGTCTAATTCTTACACCAATTTTCTCAACAACCAAACATGACCCAAAACTTCAAGTTAAAGTATCAAATCCGACAAAACCTCAAAATCAAAATTAAATCTCCCCTCAAAACTTAGAAAAATGACTTCATGAGCTAAAAAATCCACATGATATTTGAAAATCAATTATACCTCTAAACACCATTTATATATATATATATATATATATATATATATATATATATATATAGAAGTGCTTACAAAGCTAGTCAACATAATAGAAGTGTTTTCCCTGAACCCAAATAGTGCAATTGACATTGGACATCCAATTTGAATAGAAGAAGGGGATTAAGAGGGTATTGATTGAAGGGGTAGTTTTAGAGATTAAAGAATGGAAAAAGGGTATTAAAAGGGTATCGAAGAAGAGAGGAAAAATGAAGAAGTGTTAGGCCATAGATTATAGTAGAGGAGAAAGAGGAGATAGAAGAGGGAGGTGATGGAGTGTAGAGAAATGGTTTCCATCCACATACTAATGGTAAGGGCATTTTTGAACTTTTTTGAAATGTCAAGGGTATTAATATAATTTTTTAAAGTTCCCAAGTATTATTGAAACGAGATACAAAGTTCATGGGTATTTTCTATAATTTAGCCTTTCTTTTTTAGTTTATGATTTGTTTTGATTTTGAACTTTTAGGTTTATTTGTTCTATTTTGGATAATGTTTTATTTTAGTTCTTAACTTTGGTGTGTGTTTTATTTTTTGTTCTGAACTTAAAATGATGTGTATTTTAGTTCTTATACTTTCAAGTAAATTATTATTATGGTGTTTACGTTAAGTTTAAGAACCAGAATAGAATTGTTATAGTTGGAAAAATGTCAACCACGTATCTCCTAATGACCTAAAGCAACGTGGAGAGATGTCCTAATTAACCTAAGATTATGCCATGCCTGGTAGAAGTGCCCAAGGCAAGTAGTCCTCAAGTGATGCTTAAGCCATCGTGCATTACATTTGGTGCAAGGCCGAGCCAACCATGTCTATCCAAGAATCTATGCATCCATTTGACAAGATTTGCGGTGTAAAATCTAGCACAATTCAATTGAGCAGTTATATATTCAATTCTAGTTCCCTATAAATATTAGAACTGAAGGATTTTTGGCAATATATTAGAAGAACAATTGTCCTACATTGAAAATGTACAAGGAAGTCATGGGCTCTAAGTATTATAAAAGGAGTCTATGGCTTTGGTTTCAAATCATCCCAATTCGAAATACTTTAAGCCTGATATATAGAGATGTCCACGGGGCGGGGCCGGGGAATGGATTCTCCGTCCCCGTCCCCGCCCCCCATTTCATTCCCCGTCCCCGCGAAATTCCCCGTTTAATTTCGCCGGGATCGGGGCGGGGATCGAGTTCCCCGCCGGGAATTTTTCCCCGTTCTTTTTTTTTTTAATCTTTTTTTTTTAAAATTTATTCTCAACCATAATAAAAATTATTTCTAAATGAATAATTTTCAATATAATTCTATTTAAAGTAAATGTTATAAAATTTCCTAATAAAAACAATAATATATCATAAGTAAAAATACTATAATGTCGAAACAACTTAATTTCTAAAAATTCAAATTTCAATATTACAACATAGACTTTAATTTTTTTTTATAACGACATAGTCTTAAACTAATTCCTACTATAGTTTTTTTTTAAAAAAAAATCTATTTATAGGTAATAATATATATATATATATATATATATATTATTAATCGGGGAATCGAGGCGGGGCGGGGTGGGGAATATATTCCCCGTCCCCGTTTAGCCAACGGAGAAAAAAACTTCCCCGCTCCCTCCCTCATTCCCCTTGTAATCGGGGATTCCCCGCCCCGTTCGGGGCAGGTCCCCGCGGGACCGGAGCCCCGCGGGTTAAATGGACATCCCTACTGATATACTAATTTTAGTTAAGTGAGTAGTATAAAGCTTTGAGAGAGTGTTTCTCTGTAATTAGGGTCGGGAAAGAGAAGTCTGTGTGACTGTAATAATTCTTCATATATGAAATATTTCTTTCTGTCCATGATTTTTTCTCCAGTTTTGGAGTTTTCCACGTTAATTCTTGTGTTTCTTATTTTTATTGCTTTCTTTTAATATCTCAATTATTTTTGCTTATTCTTGCAGTAGTGGTGGGGGGTTTTTTCCTAACAAGTGGTATCAGAGATTTAGGTTCATAGTTTATTGAGTTTTCTGAGTATGCTCTGTGGTTGCAGCACTGCTTGAACTTCCACGTAAGAAAGGACTTCTTGAAATGAGCTACAGCTAGTATTGTGAATAGTGTGAGTTGCTCATTATTTGCAGATTCGCTAGGAGTGAAACAGATAAGTCAAGTTTTATGAGTCCAGTAAAGATTGATGTGGAGAAATTTGATGGAAGAATGAACTTTGGCTTGTGTCAAGTGCAAGTCAAAGATGTGCTAATACAATCTGGGTTACACAAGGCTTTGGAGGGAAGACTGAGTGGTGGTGCTTCTGAAAAGTTAAGCGGTGATGGTGGCCCAATGGTGTCTAGTGGTGGTTCCAGCAGAGGTTCTAAGAAGTCCAACATAAGTGATGAAGAATGTGATGAATTGGATTTCAGACTTGCAAGTGCAATTAGACTAAATTTGGCTAAGAGTATTCTTGCAAATGTGCATGGAATTTCAATAGCCAAAAAGCTTTGGGAGAAGCTTGAAGCGATGTATAAGGCAAAGAGTATCTCAAATCGACTGTACATGAAGGAACATTTTCACGTGCTGCGAATGGAGGAAGGGACGAAAATCCCAGATCATCTGAGTGTTCTCAATGGCATCGTCTCTAAGCTAGAGGTGATTGAAATGAAAATAGAGGATGAGCATAAGGAACTCAGGCTTATATTGTCACTTCCGCCTTCTTATGAATACATGAAGCCAATCCTGATGTATAGGAAGGAGACTTTAAATTTTGCTGAGACTACTAGTACACTTCTATCAGAGAAAAGGAGGCTGAAGAGTGACGGGAGTACGTCACAGAAGGATTCAACACTAGTAGCTAGCAATTGGAAGAAGAAGAAAGAATTTGTGCAAATGAAAGGTTGCTGAGAATGCAGACAATTTGGACACATGAAAAAGAATTGTCCTAACAGAGTAAGTTCATCAAAGGGCTCTAGATCGAATGCTGATGTGGTCTTTGCCGTCAGAGGAGATGGTGACTTCTTCTGAAGAAAAACATAATTCATCTTCATGGTATGTTCGCTTTACCATGATAGAGGATTTGATATTAGCAGTTCCACAGGTTTGCACACGAGCATTTGCTTGGCGGTTGTGCAAAGTATGTGTGGTGGAAGTTATGTCAGTGGCTGAAGAATTTCCGGGTAAGCCAAGTAGGTGGAAGTTGCACATAAATTTCAGCAAGGTTTATCGACATGTGACGAAGAAGAAAAGTGTTGGAAGGTGACATTCCAAGCTGTCTAATTTTATGGTGGAGTAGGTTATAATTCTTTGAGTTAAGGATTAGGTTTTTTAGTAAAGACAATTAGTGCAGCAGGAGTTGTGAATTCTTCAAATATCTTGTCAATGTGGAATTTGTAGGGTTTTTGGCAATATATTAGAAGAGAAATTGTCCCACATTGGAAATGTACAAGGAAGTCATGATCTCTAAGTACTATATAAGGAGTCTATGACTTTGGTTTCAAATCATTCCAATTCGAAATACTTTAAGCCTGGTATACTAACTTTAGTTAAGTGAGTGGTATAAAGCTTTGAGAGAGTATTTCTTTGTAATTGGAGTCGGAGAGAGAATTCTGTGTGATTGTAATAATTTTTCACATAATGAAGTATTTCTCTATGTCTGTGGTTTTTTCCCAGTTTTGGAGTTTTCTACGTTAATTCTTGTGTTTCTTATTTTTGTTGTTTTCTTTAATTTTTCAGTTATTTTTGCTTATTTTTACAGTAGTAGTGAGAGGTTTTTTTCCCAAAAAGAAGTCCTTACCCATGTGCACATACACAAGATTATATTATTACTATTAAACACCACCTCAGGCTAAGTACTAAATGGTATTAGACTTTTATGCATGGAGCCACCTTGGATCATGTGTACTTGGGCCTACATGCCACGAAATTCTACATCAACAAGAATGAATTTGAAAGTTCAGGGAGTAAAAAATGGAATTTGAACTTGCTTTTTAAGTATTACTTTATTATTATTATTATTATTATTATTTGTTAAAAAGCTTGCTTATTTTCTCGATATTAAAGTGGTAGAGTGGTAACAATCTAATCATCGAATAGGTTGGATTCAAGTTTTTAAGAATGGAACTCAAATTTCATGAGTTCAATGAGAATAATAGGAGGGTTTCTTAATGAAGCACAAATTTCTTCTTCTAAGTGAGAATAAGAAAAAGTAGGATAAAATATACTTTTTATTCATGACATTTGAGTTTAATTTTTATTTGGTTTCTATATTTTCAAAACAACTAACACTTTTGGTCTTTGTGATCTTGAATTTAGTTTTTACTTGGTCCTTGAGGTTTTAAAATTAACATGTTGGTATTCAAGATTTAAATTTGATATCTAATTGATCCTTGACGTTTAAAATTAGTTTAGTTGGTCTCTAAGAATAAAAAATACAAAATAAAGAAAATTTCCAATTCATTTAAAAAATACATAGCAGCAAAATCTAGGTAGCATATATTTTAACTGTCATATCATTATTCCTTTGTATTAACCAACAGTCAACTCGACTTAGGTGCCATTTAAATCTTAGATTTAAACTTTAGAAACAAATTAAAAATCGAGTTCAAACCTCAGGGACCTCAAGAATTAAAAGTTTTAATTTCAAAAACTCAGGGATGAAATAGAAACTAAATTTAAATCTCATAAATCAAAAATATATTTTAGCATTTAATTTCCAACCTAGATTGCATTATTTTTGAATTAGAAATGTAAATCATATTGCTCATGTTGGTGTCCAATGTAAAGAGCATGCATAGATCATTTGGATAGTACTGCTCACACATGTAGAGCAAGGTCTTGGATAGGAGGTTTTGAGACATCCTTAAAGGATTGAGTTTCTGATGCCTTTAATAGAGTACACAGCAGAAGGAATGTGAGAGTGAATGCAATTGCTTTGTATTGTTTTCCTTGAACTTCATACACCAGAGCTCTTCTATTTAAATAAGGCATTTTTTTAATACAATTAATAAGAAAAAGACTAACCTCCGAGCTAACCATACCGAGAGAACTAAAGTAACAAGAATTCTAAAACAGTGACCAAACAGGAAAAAAGAACAGAGAAGTACATTGCTGTAGAGAAGTCATGTCTTAATAGCCCCTCTCAAATGAAGCCCGAGTTTGTCACAAAGAACGAGAAACAGGTGAGGAGATAACGGTTTGGTCAAAGAATCAGTGACTGGGTCTTGAGAGCAGACGTGACGCAAGTCAAGTTGAAGAGAAATGACTTGGTCACAAATGAAGTGAGCATCGATTTCAATGTGCTTAGCGTGAGCATGAAATACCGGGTTAGGAGCAAGGAAAGTGGCGGAGATGTTATCACACCAAGCGATGGGCATGGAGGAGAGACGAACATGTAAGTCACGTAAGAGAAACCGAAGTCATAAAAGTTTACAAGCAACAAGAGAGAGGGCGCGATACTCTAATTCGGTACTGGAACATGCCACCATAGCCTGTTTCTTGGAGGACCAGGACACCAAAGAGGAACCAAAAAATACACAATAGCCACTCATTGACTTTCGATCATTCGGAGATGATGCCCAATCTGCATCAGAGAATACAGTTAAATATAAAGAAGGAGCTGGCTGTAAACTAAAGCCAAGATGTAAGGTGCCTTAAAGGTAACGAAAGACACGCTTGAGAGCACAGCAATGGGACAGTCATGGAGCTTGATTAAACTAACTAAGCATGTTGACTGAGAAAGCAATGTTAGGCCGTGTATGTTGTAGATATTGTAAGAAACCAAGGGTGCTGCAATATAATTGAGGGTTCTCTATCAAGTCACCATCAAAGCTGAGATAATTGCTTGCTAGACAACATAGGAGAAGGGGCCAGTTTAAGATGATGGAGATTAAGACGAGCTAACAGATCGTGTACATAGTTGGATTGAGAGAGCAGCAAACCAGAGGAGGTATGATGAACTTGGATGCCCAAAAAATAATGAAGAGCACCAAGGTCTTTAACTGTAAAGACCGAGTTAAGTTTGCGAGTAAACTGATCAATGAGCGTGACATTTGAGCCTGTGAGAATTAAGTCATCAACATATATAAGCAAGAAAACCGTACCAGTGGTAGAATGATAAATGAAAAGTGAGCTATCAAAGCTCCAAGTGAGGAGGTATGACCGCAACTGCTCATACCAAGCTCGAGGAGCTTGTTTGAGCCCATATAAAGCCTTGTAAAGCTTGCAGACAAATGTGGGATGACAAGGATCAACATAGCCGACTAGTTGAGCAACATATACATCCTCATTGAGTGTGCCATGAAGAAATGCATTACTAACATCCAGTTGTTTTAGAGGCCATTTGCAAGTTAGTGAAAGAATGACAACCATGCGAATAGAGGCGAGTTTAATAATGGGGCTGTAATTCTCCCCATACTCAATGCTGGGAGTTTATAGATAGCCCTTAGACACAAGCCGTGCTTTATAACGCTGAATGTTGCCATCAACATCCCGCTTGATCTTATAGACCCATTTGGTACCAACCAGGTTTTGTGAGACATGAGGGGGCACCAAAGTCCAAGTCTTGTTGCATTGCAAGGCCAGGAATCCACTATCCATGGCTTGTTTCCAACCAATAAAATAAACAATCTCTATAGGACTGAAGCTCCATTGTGGACCAATCAGGGGAGGTTGAAAGTTGAGTGAGGCCACCAAAAAACTGCTTAGGCTTGTGAATGCAAACCTTTGCCTGAGTTGTCATTGGGTGAAGGTTAAGAGGTATGGATGAGGGTGTGGGACTAGACACGTGGGAGGAAGATGCGAGGGAAGATGAAGAGGAAAGATGTAAGGGCAGTGGGGAAAGGGAGTTGGATGGCCGAGTTGGAGGAGGGGTGGAAAAAGTGTGGGAGCTGGACAAAGGAGGCTTGGATAGAGTAATTTAGTGAGGTGGGGAAGGAGTGGATGAGGCTGCAGATTGAATGTGAAATGTGGAAGGGATAGAAACTAATGGTAGCTAAGAAGAAGTGAGAATGTTGGTAGAAACGGATGCGATGGCTAAATGAGAGGAAAACAGTTGCTGATAAGGAAAGACAGCTTCATTAAAGGTGACATGCCTCGAAGTATAGACTCGACTTGTAGAGCTAAGGCACCTATAGCCTTTGTAGTGATCATTGTACCCAACGAAAACACATTTTTCAGTATAGAAGTCAAATTTCTGATTCTTTAATGGCCGAGTGTAGGGGTAACAAGATGTCCCAAAAAATTTTAAATGGTTGTAAATGGGTTGTTGTCCCTTAAAAATTTGAAATGGACTTTGGTTGTCTTGACTGGAGATGACATTCAGTTTATAAGATATGTAGCAGTATGAAAGGCCTCCCACCAATAATGTAAAGGCATTCAAGCTTTAGCAAGAAGGGTTAAACTTGTCTCAACAACATGTCGATGCTTGCATTCAACACAACCATTTTGAACTGAGGTATATGGACAAGATACTTGAACCTTTATACCTTTGTCTTTAAAAAACTGAATGATAGGTTTAAATTCTCCTCCTCCATTACACTTTATAGTTTTGATGCTACTTCCAACTTGATTTTCAACTAGAGCCTTGAATTGTTGAATGAATATGTTAGCATCACTTTTATTTTGTAAGGGATATAACCAAGTATACCTACTGTAATCATCCAAGAGTGAAAAGTAGTAGGAATAACCGTTTATAGATTGAATTGGGGCTGGTCCCCATAAGTCCATATGAATGAGATCCAGGGATTTCTTTGCTCGAGAATTTGACAAGAAAAAGGGTAGTTTATGCACTTTTCCAAATTTAAAAGCTTCACAAAGAATATCTCCTTCATTTCTCGAAATAGAAGCATTACATTTAGCCAAGATTTGACTCAAGATTCTAGATGAAGGATGACCCAATTGTTGGTGCCAAACATGTTTAGTACAAGAGACAAATCATAATAAACTTGTGTAGTCAAATCTTGATTTCCTTGAGGCCGAGAAGTCTTTAAGTTAGATGGTTCTTCACTATAGGCTCATTTCTCTACTTCTTTATTTCTATTAGTCACAAAAATAGGCTTTAGTTCCTACATCTTCCAGTCGATAGAGCCCATGGTCAAGCCTCCCTATTAGTCTCACCTCCTTAGACTTCTTTCCCTTGATTACACAAAACAGATCATCAAATTCAACCGTTACCTCATTGTGCTTGGTTAACTTGGAAATACTAATCAAGTTCTTTTTTATGAGAGGGACATATAACACATCCTTCAAACCAACTTCAAGCCTTTAGTGTGCAAAAAGTAGCGTCAATGCTAGAAATAGAAAGCTTAGTGCCATCCCCAACGATGATAGTTTTTAGGCCAGAACACTCACCTTTGAGGCTCATTTTGGCAATCTAAGAAGTAACATGGTTGTTGGCACCGCTATCAAGATACTACACAGTGTCTCGAGATAGGCCATAAGAGCAGTTGGTGTTGAAGGGGTATAGATGTTTGGGCTTGCAGCAACATTTGCAGAAGTTTGTTGATTTGGTTTCTCATATTTGTGATGACAAATTGAGGCTACATGCCTAAAATTTCCACAAATCTGACATGTTGGTATGTTGTGTTGAGGATAGGGAGAGTACCTACCCCTTTCTTTCCATTTTCACCTATTCCTGATGAGTTATAACTCCTTCGATTGTTTTGAAAGTTGCTGTTAGGTTGAAATGAAGCTTTGTTCTCATCCATAGTTGCATAATTGACTGATGCTTGGTTAATAGATATTCCTCCTTTGAGAGCTTGAAGTTTGTCTTGGCGTTTTTCAAACATTCAGAGTTGATACTGAACTTCATGCCATGGCACATCTTGGCTTCTTAATATACAAACAATTGGTATATAATGCTCGTCCAGGCCAACAAGCACATAAGAGATCAGGCTCTTAAGATCTATGGAACTTCTTGCAACTTGAATGTTATCATAGTAGATTTTCAAGATATTCAAATACTCATATATTTTCATACTTCCTTTGCGTGTTTGCTGAAGCATCGGGCGATAGTGATCCTCTTGAGATCATGACTGAACTCCATAGAACTATTGTATAGCTTCTCATAAGGGTCTAGTAGTGTCACCATTACTTGAGCATCCATGTTCGGAGTCATGGAATTGTAGAGCCATCCAACGATTAACTGGTCAGCAATATCCCAAATATCATACTCTGGGTTAGGCATCTTCAAACACTCCAATTCTTCTTCACATGGAGGGATGATAATGCTGTGTTAAGGGCAAAGAGTCTTTCCAGTCAAGTGTCCATCCAATTTGTAGCTCCTTAGAATAGGTAAAACGATGCTTTGCCACAGAAAGAAGTTTTCTTGGCTTAATTTGATTGAGGTCACTTGATTCAACAGATTTGTGAATGAGGGATTGCCAACATATTGATCTTTTGATCGTACCTGGTGCTTTTCAGTGCTGGTTTCACTTTGAGCTTTCGTCTGGTTTTGCGAGGACACAGTTGGGTTCTTTTTGAAGACTCTTCAGCAGCAGTCTCATTGGAGACTTCAATTTTACCTTTTGAAGGAGAGGAATCCTCAACCATTTATCTTTGATACCAGGATTGAGTTTCTTATGCCTTTAACATAATACACAGTAGAAAGAATGTGAGAGTGAATGCAATTGCTTCATATTGTTTTCCTTAAACTTTATACACCAGAGTTCTTCTATTTAACGAAGGAATTTTCCTTAATACAATTAATAAGAAAAGACTAACCTTCGAGCTAACCATACCAAGAGAACTAAAGTAACAAGAAGCTAAAACAGTGACCAAATAGGAAAAAAGAACAGAGAAGTACACTGCTGCAGAGAAGTCATGTCTTAACATTAAAGAAGTCATGTCTTAACTTTCAAATAGAGAAAGTAGTAATGTCTGTTATTTTCTTGTGTAATCTTCCATGCATTAGCTTAGAAAAATTCTATCAAATTTGTAAAAGATTTCTTTTTTCTTTTTTCTTCTTTTACTTCCATTATTGTGTTTATTGATCCTATAAAAGAGAAAAATTAGGATCCTTTGGGCTTTCAAATTTTCCAACAAAAATAGATGTTAAGTCATTTGTTTTTTATGAAAGTATTAAGTCATTTGAGTGTACGAACTTTAATATGGCTCAACTGATTAAGACATTATATTCTTAATCTAAAGATTAGAGGTTTAAATCTCTACTACACATGTTGTTAAACTAAAAAAAAAAGAGCAATTTGAATAGAACGCCCATAAATAAAGAAAATTTGTATTAAGGATCTATTGAGTGTGACAACCGTGAATAAAGAAAAAATTTGGACATATTGGTCTAAGATAAAAAAAAAAAAAGATTTTGAAATTTAAAAAAACAAAATTGAAAGTCAAATCAACCACCCGACCAAAAATCGGTGGTTGGTTCGGTGGGCGATTTTATTGGTTTTCGTCCATTTTAGTTGGGTGGTCTCTTCCGTTTTAAAAATAAAATTCGACATCAATTTTTTTTTGTTTTCTTAAATCGAAATGTTAGCGCAACATAGATTTCTAGAAAAATCAATCCAAGCCAATCCACTTATATGCCCCTACGTCAAAGACACATCTCTGGTTCGTTTAGTATTAGTTTTCAAATTTGACGAAATTATAAATTTTGGGTTAAATTTGATTATAATAACTCTTATATGTAGTTCAAGTAATTTTTTTGCGATGCTCCACTAAAATAAATGAAAAAAGACATGTCACATTGAATTTTTGAGTTGAATGATTTAAAATTATTTGAACTTAAAATGGGAGGTTAAAAAACTGAAGGCTACCAATTAAAATTTAGTAAAGTGTTTTTAAATTAAACTAAGAGATACAAAATAAACAAATTTAATAAGATTATATCTTTTTTACGACTATTTGATAACATACAAATTTTCCATTTTAAGCATTTGATAACATACAATTGTTTTCACTAGATTATGTCACGTGACAATTGAATTATTAGAACTAAATATAATATAGTCCACACTCATAAATTACTTTATCATTGGAGAAGATCCATCATTATTTTTAATAAAAGTAAAATACCACAGGTTCGAATAATTTTAGGCTATGTTTTATAATTTTTTTTTTTTAGTTAAGCTTATAAACACTACTTCCACTTACAAGTTTCTTTGTTTTGTTATCTATTTTTTAAAAATGATTTCAAAATTCAAACCAATTATTAAAAACTAAAAATGGTAGTTTTTAGGTTAAATTACAAGTTTAGTTCCTATACTTTCAGGTCCGTGTCTATTTGGTCCCTTAAACTTTAAAAAGTGTCTAAAAGGTCATCGAGCTTTCAAATTTGTGTCTGTTTGGTCTTTAAATTTTCAAAACGTGTCTAATATGTCCATGAATTTTTTATTTTGTGTTTAATAGATCCTTGACCTATTCATCGTTTTTTAAAATTCACGAACCTATTAAACACAAAATTGAAAGTTTAGGATCATACTAAACATAAAATTCAAGTTTATATCTAATAGATCAATTAATTTTTAAAACTTTTGAATATGTTAGAGATTTATTAGACACAAAATTAAAAGTTCAAGAACCTATTAGATACCTTTTTTTAAAGTTTATGAACTAAATAGATACAAACTTTGAAAGTTCAGGAAGTAAATTTGTAATTTAACCTAATATTTAAAAACTTTTTTTTGTTTATAGAATTAGGTTAAGAATTTAAATGTTTCTTTAAGTTAAGAAATGTGAAATTCATAGTAAAGAAATTATTAAAAAAACACACACACAATTTTCAAAAACAAAAGACAAAAAATAAAATTGCAACCAAATAGGGTCTTAGTTTTCCAACTTCAGAAATTTAATAAACTAAATGACACTCGAATCAAATTAATTTATACTAAAAAAGGAGGATCGTTTTCTTTTTTAGAGATTGTGTAACCTCTCAAATATCAATAAAATTGGATCAAGAGGTTTTGAATCCCCGGCATATTGTTGAACTCAAGAAAAAAAAATGCAAACAATTGTTTTATAAATCACGATTCATTACCTCATAAATGATGAATTACCCTCTTTTTTTTGAACTTTTGACCTTTGATTGAGGGTCTAACATCTTAACCAAGGTCAAGAGTATAATATCTTTAACCCGAGCTCTGCTCAAGTTGGAAAATTATCATCTACTTGAAGTTATTGATAGGTATCTATATATTTAATTTTTTATTAAAAAAAGTTACTTTAGCGTTGCTTAAAAAAATTAACTATTTTTGTCAACTTAAACATGACTCAACTGGTTAAGATATCTTTGACCAAAAGGTCATAGATTTGAATCCTCAACCTCCAACATATGTTGTTGAACTCAAAAAATTAAAAGAAAAACAATTTTAGAACAAAGTAAATTCTTTTTGACTTCGAAATAACTTCTTAATCACTTATTTAAAGGTAAGTTTGTCATACATTCTAATTTAAACAATTCTTTAAAAAAAAAAAATTTCTTAAAACACTTTTTATAAAATTTGTTTTAATTAAAATTCTTGTGTGTTTGATTACATTCTTTTAAAAATGATTTTAATCACAAATTTGTATGGTTGTACTATATCTAAAAGTGATTCTACAAATGTTAAATTACTATAAAGGATATCTAATGTGATTTCTAGCCAATCACTTTAGAATCATTTTAATCATGGTGAAACTTTAAAGTAATTATTAAAAAAATGATATATCTATATATCTATATATATTGTTATCAAATACTCTAGATTTTAAAAATATTTTTTGCCTTCAAAGAAGCTAATCCAAGCGTCTAAGTGGGTGAGTTTGACTATTTTGATTTCAATACCATCGTTACAAAAGTGTGAAAAAAATGTAGTTAAGGATGATAAGAGACTGCTTGATGATTGAAAAAATGATTTTTAACCAATCTAATTTTTCTAAAAATGATTTTTTTTTCGTCAAACAAACACTCTAGATTTTAAAAACATTTTTTGCCTTCAAAATCCCTTGACAAGTTAACCCAAATATCTAAGTGGGTGAGTTGACTACTTCATTTCAGTTACAAAAGTGTAAAAAATAAAATAGTTAAGGATGTTAAGAGATTATTTGATTATAAAAAAAATGTTTTGGAAATTAAAATTATTGTCTACAAGTTGATGATTTGAGAAAGAACAATTTCATTTGTTTAAAAAAGAAGTCATGGATGAGAATGTTGTTGATCAATTTCGTATGTATGCGAATCGTTAGAAGTAAAATATAGTAATGTGAGTACCAGTATCATTCTCTACAGGAAATAAATACTTACTAATTACTAAATTCATTAGCCTCAATTTTATTTGAACAACAATTAATCAAGAAAGATAAAATTTAAACTTGTTTTGAATTAAACTATTTAAAAGTCTAAAACTAACAAAAACAAAGGGATAAATTCAATTGCTAGAAACTCTAGAGCAATGATTTCACTGTTATCTCCTTCTACTCTTTGTTCATTAATAGTTGGAGCAATTTCTATTTCTAGGTTGTTAGCAAGTTTTACCCTATAGATTCGATATTCTCTCTCAAGCAATAACGATATTTTTTAAAAAGTAAATTGTCTATATCTCTATGACAATTCTAACTATTCAAATATTAAAAACATAGAGCCTAAAATTGCCACAAAATCTATAATGATATGTATATCTCATATATAAATTAGGAAAAACCATTCAGATCTATCAATAATTCTTGTCTCTCAACCTCGAACTATGACATGAAATCAATGCAAAAAGTACCCAAATTAAATCTAAACAAGCGTTTTAATCTTAGAAAAGTTTTCCCAACAAAAAATGAAATGGAAATATCAACTACTAACTAAGAAGAGTAGGATTCAATAATTGATTACATTCAAAGCTCTAGAAAACAAAAATTAGTTCATAACGAAAATCTCAACAAAACTTTCAATTAGCAACATTGAATTCATTACAAACAAGAAAAGAGAAGGGAAAAAGAGAAAAAGAAGCAAATCCCAGCGATTCCACGAGTCTTTGAGCTTTCCATTCGCTCCATTCAACACCTCGGGATCCCAAAATTTTGTCTCCAGCCGTTTCTACTCGAAAATCCTCTCAATTTTGACAAAACCCTGGGCGTGCATCACTGTTTCACACTTCAAAGTTCGTAGCGCCTAGGCTCTACCATTCTGTTTTTACTAATTGACTGCGACACTCAAGCGTTTTTTTTTTTTTTTTAATGATTTTGGCCTTGAAATTGCAATTTTTGTTCACCTATAAAAATAAATGAAATGCATTAATTTAAACTAAAAAACCTATTGAAAAACTTAACTAAAGATAACTTAAACAAGATAATAAATAAATATATGATCAACTTATCAAATTCACCCTTTTTTCAGTTGTTTTTACTGATTGTTTTGGGGGAAAAATTAATTTTAAAGTAGTTCATAAGCAAGTTCATCCTCTCTGTATTAATATCTATCGTGAGAATGGATTAAGATTGTGAGAATGGGTTAAGAGAAAATAATTTAAAAGCTTGTTTAGAAGATTATTCTCAAAACAATGTTTTGTTTTTATTTATTATTTTTAAAAGTTATTGAGTATTTAATATGAATTTGGTTTATTTTCCACTTGAAAATCACTATTTACAAATTTATCATTTTTCGTAAGAGAAATTACAAATTTTAAAACATAAGTGATAAAAAAAACCTATATTAAAAAAAAAAAACCTTTTATAAAAGAAACAACATATATTCTAAAAACAAAAAAGGTTAAAATACTATATATTTTGGACTTTATTCCATTTTAGTTCATAAACTTTCAAAAGTCTAAATTTAGTTCTTCTGCTTTCAATAAATCTTAAAATTAATTCATATTGTTAGTTTGAAGTTAATTTTTATCGAAATGTGTTAAATGATAATAATAATTTTTCATGTCAAAAAAGACACCATGTGAATATATTTCCAAAATTTATAAAAGGAAGATCAATAGATACTAATTTTTTTTTAGAAAAGTTAACGATAAACTAACAATAGGGACCAATTTTAAGTTTTATTAAAAGTACAATGACTAAATTTGGACATTTAAAAGTACAGTGGCTAAAATGGAATGAAACACAAAGTACATGAACTAAAATGGTATTTTAACCAAGCTAAAAAGTAATTTGTGTGAAGTAGGTTTTTTTTTTCTAGGTCATTAAATATTTGAGAAATTAGTGAAATTGAATTCTATATATAAACCCAATCAAGACCTCTGTCATAATAAATTAGATGGGAAAGAATAAATAATTTTGGTCCCATTTACAGAGGGAATAAATGTTTTTGCCATAAGATTTTATGCAAGATTTTGTGGTCCTTTTTTCTTTTTTTATGAATTCCACCTTTACAGCACACACTACAAATTGTAACAATCTCATACTCCATAAGTTCCTTTCTTTCCTTTTGCCACAAATTAAAAAAAAAAAAAGGAAAAAAGTCCAATTAATCTTCTCCACACACCACACCCCATGGAATAAAAATAAATTTTCAAAAACTAACACCCGTTTGATAACAATTTTTTATTTTTAAAAATTAAATCTATAAATACTATTGCTGTCTATAAGTTTTCTTATTTTGTTATATACTTTTTATATATGTTTTCAAAAATCAAGCCAAGTTTTTGAAAACTAAACAAAGTAATTTTTAAAAACTTATTTTTGTTTTTGAAATTTAGTTAAGAATTCTAATGTTTTCTTAAAAGAGATGAAATTCATTATAGAGAGATGATGGAAAATAAACACAATTTTTTAAAATTAAAAGCTAAATGGTTATCCAACATAATATAATTTCATCTTCAATTCTAAAGTTTTCATTTATATATTGTATGCATTTAATTTTTTTTTTTCCGATTGAGTCATGCTGTATCCTTGAATGTTAAAGTTCGTTTTAATTGATGTGCTTTTAGTTCAAAAGATGTTTTAATAATTAATGTACAATTCATTTACCACATAACTTAGTATCGAGGGAAGGAGTTGGACATGCTCTAACTCATAAAATGAAAAAACTTACTCAGCTTCACACGATTATAAGTACTCATTGTAATAACTTGAACTCATAATTAAAAAAAAAAAAAAAAAACAAACTCATTGTAACTTACCCAATTTGTTATGATTTTTTAAAATAGAATATAGTAATATAACTGTGAAGGTGAAAATTTGAACTTTCTAAGGTCATGTAATGATTGCGAGAAAATATGAATCTATAAAATAAATTTTATATTTTAAATGAGCAAGTAGGCACCAAAGTTTTTAAAAAAATGTTAAAAAATACTTTTGATCCCTAAATTTTCATAAAAGTAACAATTTAGTTTTTATAGTTTTAAATTTTTAATAATTTATTGCTTGAAATTTACTAGGTAACAATTTAGTCTCCAACTTTCAAATTTGTAACAACTTAATCTCCACCTTAAAAAAATTCATCAAAATTAATTGTTGATTTTTATTATTTAATGATTTAGACTTTGCAGTTTATAAACATTATTGGGTTCCTAATTAATTTATTTGATCTACATACGTAAGAAATCTCATTAAATCTTAACAATTATTTTCACATAGGGATCAAATATTTACAAATTTTAAAGTACAAAGACTAATTAAATTGTTTCATACTAAAATTCAATGACTTAAATTGTTATAAAATTAAAAATACAAGGACTAAATTGTTACAAATCAAAGTTAAGAAACTAAATTGTTACTTGGATCAGAAATGATTTTTAACCCCAAAAAAAAACATTTGAAAATTTTTGTTATCCTTTTTTTTTTTTTTTAAATTTATGGTATCCTTCTTTTAAAATCAATTAATAGTAAAAACTTAACACATCAAAAAATGAAATTGAGGCTTCTAAGAAATTAGAGACAATTTAAGACTGGGCTTTATTTTAAGGATTAAACTATAAATTTAGCCTAAGAACGATGAAATTGCAATATAATAATTCTTAGGCCTATCAAAATGAGGACATTTTGTGTCGGCAAGCTGAAACATATATATGAATGTGACATTTAATTATCAATGTCCCACGTTAGCCGAATGGAACGGCACCTAAGAGCTACCTATCTAACTGCCCTCCTACCTTATATTATAATTTTGATAACAATTTCATATATAAGAAATAAAATTTTCTATCATTTTAATAAAATTCTTCAACCATCTCTGTGTCTTATTTTTGGGTTCAATTTTTGTTTGGATTGATGACAACTTTAATTTATTAATTTTATAATAACAATACAAACAATCCAAAGATTTTGCGTTTTCTAGAGTACTCTTATATATTCTTATACAATGTTTGAAATTTTCATCAACTTTTTGAAATTTTAGACTATTAACTGATGGAGATATATGGTTTTGGATGGACTATTATTTATGAAATGATTGTATTTCAAAATATGGTTTTGGATGGACTATTATTTATGAAATGATTGTATTTCAAAATTGACAAAAAATATTTATCGTATTCTCAACCACTTTAGCTAATCTTTTGAGATTGACCCTACATCATTATTGATATAATTTTATTTTTATTAGTTGGGGGAAGATTTGAATGGTGAATATCTAGGAATATGCAAACAAGTAATTAAAAAAGAAAACCTAAAATTTCTACCTAGTTATAATCAAAGTCATTAAACTTAGGATATGAGTTTTATAATACAATTTTATACCAGTTTATCAAATTCTAATTAATATTCTCACCACCAAATCTCAAACTAAATAAAACATCACCAAATCTCAAACTAAATAAAACTCCCCGACAAAAGGCTAAAAGAGGACTTTTAACTTAGATATATATATATATATATATATTATATATAATCTTTTAAGTTTTCAAAATTAAATGAGGAAAATTAGAAGAAAACAAAACTTTAAAAATTAAATTTTTATATATATATTTTTTAATTTAAGGCAAACTAAGGGTAATTATTCTCTTCCTTAGCTCTCAACACTACCTTATTTACTAATTGATCTATTGAAATGAAAGGATAGTTGAAAAATGAAAAAGAAGAAAGATTGAAATACTATAGACACATTCAGTGAAATGTAAAATTTACCAGCAATCAAAATTTCACTCTTTTTATCCACTTCATATAAAATTGAGACAATAGAATAACGTGCTACAATTTAATTCATCAACTATTGAGAGAAGATTAATCCACCTAATATAAAATTGAGACAATAGAATAACTTGCTACAATTTAATAGAAGATTAATTATTATTCTTATTTCTCTTTTCCCTGTAACTTTTAAAGGGAGAATGATAGTATATTAAATCGGTGGAATGTATAATTTATTGTCGGCACATCTGGTAAAATGTAAAATTTATCTACAATCAAAATTTTACTTCTTATACACTTCCTATAAAATCAAGAGAGTAGAATAACTTGTTATGATTCAACTCATCAATCATTGAAAAAAGATTAATTATTATATTGTTGTTTCCTTTTCCCCTCTAACTTTTGAAGGGAGAGGTCGGTAGAATATTAAAAAGAAAAAGATTCAAATATTATTAGTGAAATGTAAAATTTATCAACGATCAAATTTTCACTTTTCTTGTCCACTTAATATAAAACTAAGATAGTAAAATATCTTGTTATGATTCAATTATCAATAATTGAGAGGAGATTAATCGTTATTGTTATTTATTTTTTCCTTCTAACTTTGAAGGGACAATGGTAGTATATTAATTGAGTGAAATGTACAATTTATTGTCGACACATTTAGTGAAATGTAAAATTTATCAACAATCAAATTTTCACTCTTCTTATCCACTTCATATAAAATCATGATAGTAGAATATATAACTTGCTATGATTCAACTCATCAATCATTGAGATTTTTTTTTTTTTTTTTTTTTTGATATCGATGAGTATTCGGATCAGCTTACACGCATCTCAACTAATCTCACCAAACAACTGCCTGAACCTATACATTTGGTTGATAGAATATTAAATTTTAGGTAGGTAGCCACCATAGATTGAATCAATTCTCTCTTATTTCTTCAATCCCATTTGACCACTATGCCAAAAAAAAAAATCATTGAGAAAAGATTAATTATTAAATTGTTGTTTCTTTTTCCTCTCTAACTTTTGAATGGAAAATTGTAGAATGTTAAAAGGAAAAAGATTCAAATATATTTGTCGACACACCTAGTAAAATATAAAATTTATCAACAATCAATTTTTTACTCTTCTTATCGCTTTCATATAATATCGAGATAGGAGAATAACTTACTCTATGATTCAACTAATCAATTATTGAGAAAAGATTAATTATTGTTGTTGTTTTTTTTTTCCTTTTCAACATTTGGAGAAGGGGAGAATGGTAGAATATCAAAGTGGTGAACAATGAATAATAGAATTTGTATTGACTTAGGAATATGGAAAAAAGACTTCAATGGGTAGCATCAAAGTGGCATAGGGTATCTTTCCAAGAAAGAGAGAAAAATGGTAGGACATGTACCCTAAGCTATAAGACAATGTGACTCCCATAAGAGCACGGACCCGTACCAACCAATATATATTGGATTTGAAAGGATTGGTGGGTCAATTTTGATGGGTTTTATTATTATTTATTTATTTATTTGAAAGAATTTTTTAAATTATTTTTTATTTCTTTTTTCTTTCTTTGATGGTTCAATTTCATGTCAATTGGATGAATTATTGAATATGGTTGTGGTTCACTATCAATGTATGTGTATATAAATGTGTGCGTGCTTTCCCTTTAACATATATAAGTCTTTAAACCTAACCTTTAACCAAAATAACAACTACTTTTTGAGCTCTATTTTTTTTTTCAATGGTGGGTTGGGACCAAATTGGAAAGTGATATTTCATGCACTATTCAATAGGGGTAATTTCAAATTTTTTAAAGAAATGAAAACGCGTCTTTTTTTTTTTTTTTTTTTCTAAATAGATTCAAATATAATCTTAATTTTATTTTTAAATTTGTATGTTCATTCTATTCTAGTTTTTTACTTTCAAATCTTTTTTTCTGTGTTGAAACTTGGTATAAAAACTATTTTAGTGCTTATTATCATTTGTAAATTATTTGACAGAAACTTGACATTGTCTATGTTTTTGTGTTTTTTTGTTTACTCTACATGTGAGTGGATGTTTGCATAGTTAAGTATTTGAAGTTATTTATAGATTTATTAAATTTGACATCTAGTTGAGAAATAGATTTATATTTTTTTAAAAACTAACGATATGCAGAATAAATTATTTTTTAGGTAGGGTTCCAAGACAAATAAAACAAAATAATTATAAAAGTTCAAAGGCTAAATTTTAATTTAAACACAAAATAAGTCTGGATAAAAAATAAGTCCTAATTATATTCCAATCTTAAAAGATGATAATTATCTTCTTGCCACTTCTTTTAAAACATTTTTTTTTTAATTTCAACAATATTTGTAATTCAAACGATAACCTTTTAGTCAAAGTTTTTTTTTTTTTTTGAGTTCAACAACATTTGGAGGTGGGAGGATTCAAATCTCAAACCTCTTAGTCAATGGTACATGTCAATTACCGCTGAACTATGTTCAATTTGATATCTTTTAGTCAAAGTAAAAATACCTAAACCAATTTACCAATGTTCAATTTGGCCACTTCTATTAAAACACGATATTTTATCTTTACGGTTGGATAGGTTTTAGTGTGTTGTTTTAATAACGCAGGTTGCTAAAGTGGTTTTGAGAAGTTAATTACTTAACAAGTATAATTTATGTACTCTCATGATTTGTTTCATTTGGATAAATAATATAAATAAGAAATTGAAAGTTTTATTTACCACTTGGACAAATTGCTAGAGATATTTTTTTGTAATTTATATTTCAGTGGCGTGACATCTAAATTAGCCCTAAGTTTTTTTTTTTAGTTTTATTTTTAGTTCAAGATTAACCCTAGATATTGATAGATACGAAATCAAAGTCATATAAGAAATCCATTTGCTTATTTCCAAATGGATGATTTGACATTAGGATTGCTTATTTCTATAATGATGTAAAATTTTGATTGATATTTGATCCTTAGCCAAATTATTAGAGATACATTTAGTTCTTTCTATAATGGTGACATCTTGAAAGACATATAATTCATCTATTTTTCTCTTTATTTGGTCTAATTAGTAATGTAAAACAAAAGAATATATATTTTTATTTATCAAAACTACAGACTCGACATTAAGATTGACTTTTCTTTACATGTGATCCTTATTCAAACTAAACTATTTGAGATATTTTCACTAATTTCCGTTTCAATGGTGACCCTTAAATTAACTTTTAGTATTATGAAAATACAACCCATCTATTTCACTCTCCACAAACTTCAAATAGTTATGTAAAATGAAAAAAAGTATTCATTTATTTATATCTAAATCAATTATTCAACATTAGGATAGGCTTTTTCCCCTATAACTCCAACTAGCCTTTTATTGTCTTTTAGTTGAAAAAATAGATTTGAGTAAATGAAAATTTAAAAACGCTAATGATGAAAAGTTGTGTTGTTTCATTTCTATGAATAAGTTTTAGAATTTTCAATATTCTTAAAATTTTGTAAAGATTTATTACTCTCTTGTCTATTATGTATAGTAAATAGAGTTCTATACTTCTCTTCTCCTTGAATTGATATCAATTCAAGTTTTTTTTTCCTTTTCCTTTTCTTTTCTTCCTCTCCTCAATCTTTGTGCTCCAGATTTTGAAGTTCAATATAGAAGAACATCAGCCATTCTAATTCATCAAAGTTACACAGTAATGTTGTCTAGTAACTATGGAACATTTATCCTCAAAAGTAACTGTTGATTGAATCTTAAGTGTTGACAAAAGGCATATCTAGATAATTATGTAGCATATACATGCCTCAGTATTCTCCTTTTCAAATACCACGGATTTCGTTCTTTTTTCAAATCTCTAATTACCAGCAATTTATTTTTAGCAAGTTTTCATCCTATTTACTAATGTTTACATAGCAAGGATTCAAATTTAGAAGCTATTTATATTTATGTGTGAGGGAGATGTTATGAGGCTTAATGATCTAATTGGTCTTTCTTGTATGCATATCTCCTCCTCTAGATTTTATTCTTATGAAAAGAAAAAAACTCCTTTTATTTACCTCCCATTTCAACTTTAATTTATACATGCTAGTTAAACATGCACGAGCCAGATGCTCTTCTTCAATAATACCATCCTCATCCTTTATGGTAAATAATTAATTAATATTTTTCTTAATGTTCAACCATATGATTTTTTGCATCTTAAATGCACAAAATCTAGATGACATAAAAAAGTCCACATTGATTCTACATTTTCAAAACATGAAATTATTTAGATAATGATCAACTTTAGCATGACCTATATAACTTGTTAGGCATCTATTCTTCCTCATTTTGAGTTGTAGCCTTAATTCGAATTTTCACCCACCTCCCTTGTGATGTAATAATATTTTTTTATAAAAACCTACAAGACAATACATGGTACAAATGATTCTCCATTTTTAAGTTATAGAATTATTTGAAATTACGTTTTAAAAAAAAAAAAAATCCATGCTCGTTATGTGTACAAACTTCTTTATTGTTTTGCTAAAACCCTAAAATCTCACATAAATGATAAAACCCATGGAGTTGGTTAGTGGCGGATTCAGAACTTTATGCTAGGGGGCACAAGTTAATATTGGTTAAATAAGTTTAGTCCATGAACCTTTAGATTCAACTCTATATGGTTCTTGAACTTTAAAAAATGTCTAATAGGTTTCTAAATTTTCGATTTTATATCTAATAAATCTTGAAATTTTAATTTTATATTCAATAGGTCTCTTACATATTTGAAAATCTGAAAATTAAATGTTTTATTAGACATAAAATTTAATTTTGTGTCTATTGGGTTCCTATTGGACTTTTTTTAAATTAATGTATCTATTAATTACAAAATTAAAAGTTTAAGGTCCAATTAGATACAAAATTCAATTTTATGTCTTATAAAACAGCTAATTTTTAAAAAAAATTAATATGTCTAAGACCTATTAGATTCAAGATTGAAAGTCCACAGATCTATTAGACATTTTTAAAAAATTTATTGGACATAAAATTGAAAGTTTAGGGACCTATTAAACACATTTAAAAATTTAGAGACTAAACTTGTAGTTTAGCCTTCATATAAATATAATTTTAAATACACTGATATATAATATTTAGATTAAGTGCTATAAATTAATTAAAACCTAGTGCACTAAAAATTAAAATAATTTATAAACAAAATTAAAAAATAGAGTTGAAAGAGCAATGTGCACTACCTTGGACTCGAAATCGGGATCCACTAAAAATGAAAATAAGATATAAAGAAAAAAAAAGTTAAAAAAAAGGAAAAAATCATTTTTTGACTCTAAACTTGACAAGTTGTATTAATTTTAACCATGAACTTTCAATTTCATCAATTAAAATCTTAAACTTAGCAGATTGTATCAATTTTAACCTTAAACTTTTAATTTCATCAATTTAAACCTCAAACTTAGCAGATTGTATCAATTTTAACCTTAAACTTTTAATTTCATCAATTTAAACCTCAAACTTAGCAGATTGTATCAATTTTAACCCTAAAGTTTCAATTTCATTAATTTAAACCTCAAACTTGAATAAGTATATCAATTTACACATTCGGTTAAGTTTCTATTTCAATTCAAGTTAGAAAAGTTTCCCACACATGTCAAAAGCGACGTGTTGCTCTATAACAGATACATATTTGTTATTAAAAAAAATAAACTTGCTAAATAAAATTGGAGTAATAATGTTTTTCAATTTTAGAGCATGACTTTTTTTCACTTCTTATCTTTTTTGATTTTGCTGATTTTTTCATTTCATTCATCGAGGTTTTTTCAATTTTAAGGAATGATTCTAATTGATCCATCGACTTTTAGTAGAAACAAAACTTATTTGCACCATATTTTTTTCACAATGGAGTACTCTCATTCTTGAATCGATCGCTAATATTAATTCTTTTTTTAATTTCTCATCGGCCTCGAGTTCGATTTGTCCTCCATCTGCCGCAATGAATGTACGAATTTCAAAATTGCCCTCGTCAGAATCTTTGTCCCCTTCCTCTCCAGCATCGATGTCACTTTAATTCATCGTAAGACTATCGACAGGACCAATAAGGTCGGCTATGACTAGTTCATTGTGTTTATGAGCGTCACTCTGTCCACCACCGCCTTCCTTATTCTCTCTCCCATTTTATAGTCGAGCTCAAACCCCTCACTACTGATGTCAACGAAACCGCCATGGTCGTAGTTGCCTTCAATGATGTCGCCACCTTTAATGATGTCACTGCTTGAATCTTCTTCACACTCATCGTCGCTCGTATCAACACCAAAGGCAAAGGGAACACAAGAGTCCATTTTTTTTCATGCGGGTCATACTTTCGAGAGTCGAGTTCGTGGTTTTCATGATGGTGGCGACCCGATCTGGAATGGGTTAATTATTTTTTTAAAAAAAATAACAAACAAGTACATATCATAGAGCAACACATGCCTTTCGACATGTGTGGGAAACCTTTCTAACGGTGATTAAAACGAAAATTTAACCAATGGTGTAAATTGATACACTTATTCAAGTTTGAGGTTTAAATTGATGAAATTGAAAGTATAGAGTTAAAATTGATACAATCTGCCAAGTTTGAGGTTAAAATTGATGAAATTGAAAGTTCAAGGTTAAAATTGATACAATCTGCCAAGTTTGAGATTTAAATTGATGAAATTGAAAGTTCAGGGTTAAATTTGATATAACCTGCCAAATTTAGGGTCAAAATTGATTTTTCCCAAAAAAAAATCTACTTGCCTAGGATTCAAAATTGGGAAGTTGGGATCTACTGGTCAAAAACACTTATTTGTGCCCCCCAACCAATGAACCAAGGAGTTATTATGAAAAATAAAATGAAACAATATAAACATATATGTAAAATCCAAAATTCGAGGGGGCACGTGCCCCCGTGGCCCCAACGTGGATCCGCCCCTGAAGTTGGTATTATATGAATTAGGAGAATGTTTTCTAATAGGGAAAAAATCAATTTATACCCTTAAACTTTGGGAGTTGTATTAATAAAATCCCAAACTAATAATTGATCAATTTAAACTTTGAACTTTCATAAGTGTATAAGTTTCCACCCTCTATTCGATTCTGTTTGAAAGACAATAGTTTACATGTGTGAACACTTATAATTACATCAATTTAAACTTCTGAACTTTTATAAGTGAATCAATTTAGACAATTCATTTCAATTACTTAACGATTTTTAAATGGAGAGTCTAGATTTTTTTAAGAAGTCTTTACACGTGTGAGAATTGATGCATGGACAATTTTCAAATTAAGGGCCTAAATTGATTCACTTATGACAGTTTAACGATTTTTGATACAATTATGAGTTAGGGTTTTTATTGGTACAACTCCCAAAGTTTAGAGGTATAAATTGATTTTTGCCTTTTCTAATATTATAATAATATAAATTAGTTATTATTTCATTAAATAACTTTCAACTTATACACATCTATTTTGTGTAAAAAAAAACCATTTTAGTTTTAGAAACCCAAATGTTGATGCGTAAATTTGATACAGGAGAATCTGCCTAATCCACACGACCTAAAAGAAGAAAATGGGTGAATATCGCCTGCAAAAGAATAGACTACACATCGGTGTGGTGTTTGCCAAACATACTTTGATGCCTAAGTCAGACTAGGGATTGTGTTAGAGTAGCAAGAATTAGGGTTTTTTCACATACCTCACTCGTGAATCTCCTCTTTCTATTTATACTAGATTTGACCTAAGGTTCTGGTCTTTCCTCTTCTTGTTGGCATGAGTTCCATGATTCTCAAGTTGAACCATTGTTGAACCAGACCAGCTGGCTTGACCCGATAAGGAGTCGACCTCATGGGCTCAACCTTGGGCCTTAGGTCACCAGGGCATGATCAGCCTAGGAGTGGCTAGCTTGGGGGTGGTCGACCCAGGTCTGGACAGGCCTAGCATGGTGGGCTTGGCCTTAGACCTCGGGTCACCAGGGCATGGCCGGCCCAAACCTTTTTGCATACCTTGGCCAAGGTAGGCCCTCATTAGACTTGCCTGGTCGAGTGGACTTGGCCTCAACCAAAGGAGCTCAACCCCAACCCTAGTCAGTGGGAGCCCAAACTTTTAGATTTAATTTTCCCATAACACCTAACATAAAACATTGTTTAATAAATTTTTACATCAATAAGCATTTGAAGCCTCATTTAGTAAATTCAATATTGAGTTTCCAAATAAATTTAAATCATTGGAAAATAATTAATAAAAAAATTAGCAATAAAATTTTAATACTCGAAAAAAAAGAAAAGAAAAGAAAGTTTAAGGCCCCGTTTGGTTTGTGATCCATTTTCATTTTTATGTTTTTGAAAATAAAAAAATACAAAAAAATATGTTTGGTATACTTATTTTCAAAAATGATTTTAAAAACAACTCCTAAAATAGCATATTTTCAAAAATGATAAATTGTTGTTTTCTTTGTTTTTAAATTTTGTTTTCAAAAATTACGAAAATAAGGGATACACTTTTTGTCAAACACTCGTCATCAAACAATAAAGATTCTCCTTTTTTTTCTTCAAAATTTAGAAGCTCACTTCTAAGTACGAGGTGGTCTCTCGTCAATTTTTATGAAGAAAATTTTATTATAAAAACCACAAAACCAAAGTTACCAAAATTATGAAAAAGCACCATTGTTTTTGTCATGGATTGAGGTTTAAAAAACGATGAAAGGAAAAAAATTTTGGTAATGCAAAAGACTCTTTCTCTACTAAGTCGTCTATTTTTTTTTTGGAAAAAACTTGGGTGCAGCCAGGTTGCACCCAAGTCTTGTGTTGCCCCATTGATAGCCACAATTTTTTTTTTTAAAAAAACCAATTTTTTTTTTTGTGTGGTTGTAAAGTTGGTAGCACCAAACTTGGGTGCAACCCAAGCTGCACCTAAATTTTGCCCTTTTTATTTCTCTATGATTTTTAGAAGATTTGCTTCAGCTTCTTTTTTTTACGAAAAAATATACTTTGAATTTAATGAATCAACATTAATGCTAAAAATTTATCATATTTTCCTTTTCGATAAAAGATTTCTTTTCCTTTCTCTTTGTTATAAAGGATTTCTTTTCCTTTTTCTTGTCAGAAAAGATTTATTTTCCTTCCTCTCGTCAAACAAGATTTCTTATTCCTTTCTCTAGTTAGAAAAGACCACAATTTTTTTTGTCATTAGGTTTCATTTAATTGTACATTATTTACTCACTATATATATAAAGCATTTATTCATCAAGATTATTAATAATAAATAATTACATTAAATTTGTACTAAAAAAGATTATATTAATTTAATTTTTTTTATCTTAAAGAATTGAATTTAGCAAACACAAATAAATCATTTCCTGCATTTTTAAATTCACAACCAAACACGATTTTCAAATTTTGAATTCAAATTTAAAGTTTTTAAATTAAAACCATAAATGTTTTCAAATATAGTGAAAATAAGGAATTTGTTTTATTTTCTACTAAATTCTTTGTTTGTCAAAATTTCAGATCCCGAATCATACGGAGCCTAATCTTCTTTTTTCTTTTAATGAGATTTGTTTCCTGATAAATCTTTTCTTTTGGATAAAATTCTTTTAAAAAGTGTTATTTATTTAAAGATAAACTTTTATCATTTTTAATTTGAATTTGATATTTATTGGGTTTCAATAAATTCTTTAATCAAAATTGAAATTTCATTTTTGGTTTTAAATGAGTTTTTTTTTTTTTTAAAAAAAAGATATTGTTCTGATAAAGTTGATTTTTAAATTTATTTTATTTTGAAGATTAAATATTTTGATTTGACCTAAATTTCAATTTTGGGAGGACTTTGCTAGATATTAATTTTCTGTGGTTTTTCCAATTAGAATGGAAGATTTTCTATAACTTTTGAAGAGATTTTGACCGAAATTTTTAGATTCTAGTTTTGCTCTTCTTCCCTCTATTTTCCTTGCATAAAACGAATTTGTATGAAAAGTTAATGAAAATTTTTAGATTTGAATTTGTGTGTTATATTATTTTATGAACTGTTTTTATGCAATTTTTTCTCTTTTTACACAATTTTTTTTACTATTAATTGTTTTAGTAATTTATGTTTTATATATTGTTTTGATTGTTACGTTAAAACTTTATGTTTTTATTGATTTTCAAAATGCTTTAAAGCACTTTTTTATATATAAGCTGATGAGTTATGGTAAATTTAATTATATCAACAATCATGACTTCACAGGGGTTCAAACACAGGACCTCCTGCTCTCACACCATGTTAAATTACCAATCAACCAAAAAGCTTAAGTTTATGGGTTATAGTAAATTCAAATATATCAACTCTAACAATTTGAACCTTTAACCTTTTGGTTGAGGGTATATGTTTTATATCAGTTGAGCTATGCTCATGTCGCTGAAGAGAGGGATAAACTTGAATTAATTTTTTTTTCCTTTTTGAATTGATGCGATGGAAATTTGGATTTTTTTTTATTTTTTATTTTTATTTTTTGAATTAAGGTTGGTTATGTTAGGGCTTCTAGGTGTTGACCCTATTTCAAGGAAAGTTAGATTGATTTGTTATTAGATTTTGATCGATAAGTAATTTTCATATCTTGTTTGAATTGCAATATGAAAGTTTGTAAGGTGTCGTTTGTTTCGTGGTAATCCAAGATTCCCATAGGATGGACTTTTGGATTACATTGTTTGTTTTGCAGTAATGTAAAATTGTCAGGCATCTTAAGATTCATGGGCATCCTAGATGCCCATACGGGAGGTATCCAAGAAGATTTTGATGCCCTCATGATACATGAGTTTCTAACATTTCCATGTTGAGGGAATCACCTATTGACGTTTTTGCTCTTCGTTTTTCTTTTACGTATATTTTCTTTCATCAATTTTCTTTATTTATCAATTTTTTAATTTTATAATTAAAATAAATTTGTGAATTCGTTCACTAATAAAAAAAACTCTATGAAATTAACTATATTTATATGTTTTATTTACATATAGAATAAATTCCATTTAAATTGTATAATATATAGCTCAATTTATTTTCAATTGAAATCTAAAGTGAATTTTTTTTATTTATTTTAATTTTTCCAAGGATGATCATCCAATATTTTAAAAATATATATATATATATATATCGAAAATTGATATTATTTCTCTCAATTTTTTATTTTGATAATGTATAAATATAATTCACTAAAAAAACACTATTAACTATATAATTATCTTCTCAAAATAAGTTCAAATATTTCATTCTAACTTTTTTATAAAAATCTTAAATCAATATAAATTAACTTGTTTTACAAAATAACATATAAAATTAATATAAATTGAATGGATAAAAATAAAAGATTAAATAATTTAAGACAAAAATGTTATTTACACTAAAATTATATTAAATTAATATATAAATTATCTAAAAATAGGTAAGGACATTTTTGAAACAATACATCATTTTAAAACATTTATGTATAGAAATCTTGCAAAAAAAAAATGGTTATCTAAATATTCCAGGACATTCTTAAAAATTTTCCTTCAAAACAAACATGATAATCTAAAGATGTCGGACATCTAAAAATCCAGGCATCTGAAGATGTTAGACATCCTGATTCTCTAAAAGCAAATGATCCAAGTGATTTTATCCCTTCTGCAAAGCATTTATATTTCTGAAAGTTTTGTAAATGATTTCTACATCTTTTGACAATCTAATTATGAAAGCTTTATTGCAAATTTTTAAGTTCGTTGAAAAGTATTGTTGATTGGTTGTTATTATTATTTTTTAAATCATCATGAGTTGACCTAATGGTCAAAAGGGCTTTGGAGAAATAAATAGGGAATGGGGTTCAATTTATGGTGGTCATCTACCTAAGATTTAATATCTCATGTGTTTCTCTATCAACCAAATGTAGGAGGATTAGGTGAGTGTCTGGTAAGATTAGTTGAGGTGTGCATAAACGAGCCCGGACATTCATCGATATTAAAAAAAAAAGCTTTTTTAAAAAGTATTTTGAAATTGTTTTATTAAGTCTTTGTGAAAAGTATTTTGAATTGTTGTTCAATTGAGTTTTGAAAATGTTTCAAAATATATATGAGTATGATTTTTGGTTTTCAATTTGATTGGTTTCACATTGAAAGTAGTTTCCGTTTTGGTTTTGTTATTTACGTAAATTATTGGTAAAGTTTGTATTATGTGATTTTTAATTGAAATTGTTATTTAAAAAGTATGTATTTTGTATGAATGTTTCTGAAAGTATTATTTAATCGATTTGTTAGGGTTAACTACATATGCCCATTTTTGTTTTTTGAAATGTTTTGATTATTTGGGAATTCGATAGTAGCCTATTTAAATTGGAATGAATAGAATTGTTCTGACGTATTTGTAGGAAGGAAGACACATTTATAGTTTGACATTCCTTCGAAATGAAGATTCATGTGTGTGTTATTCACTAATATATATTCTCACGTTTAAGTAATTGTATTGATTGTTTTGGTTGATTATTAATCGACAACTCTAATTGGATATTCCAATTAATTGATTGATTGGAGTTACTTGAATAAGGCATCTTCTCACTCTTATATTTGAAAGCATTGATTGATTGAAAGTTTAGTTTTTAAAGTTTTGATATTTAGAAGTTTTAGTTTGAGAAGTTATGGTTAATCGAAAGATTTTAGTTTTGAAAGCTTTGATATACCACTAGTTCTAATCGGAAAGATTAAATTATCGAAAGTTTTTTATAGTTGTATTAAAAGATTTGCAAGGATTTATATTTTGGCATTTAAGGTCGTTTTAAATAAAAATGAATTTCAAAAATTGATATGAGAATTGCTTATATATTTTTGTACTCATTTTTTTTTTCTTCCAAATGTTTTTAGATAAAGGATTGGAAGGACAATTTTGTTAAGAAATGAAGTTTACCATTCTGGCATGGATATTGCTTTCGCTAGATTGTTTTAGTTTGTCATAATTTATGTATGTTATGTTTTCACATTAATGATAAAATGACTATTGTGGACTAAGAAATTTCGGTCAATCCCCAATTGCCATGTCATTTATTCCAAATTAATGACGAAACTACAAATAATTAAATTTGGTATTAGTTATAAATTGACATGTGTCCCAAATTTAATTTGAAAACAAAAATTCTAAAATTCTAAAATTAAAAAAGCCACAGGTTTTCATTTGACCAAATAGTCAAATTTAATTTGGTTAAGTTGGGTCACATGAAATTTAGGTCAAAGTTAAATAAAACTCAAATTCAAAGGGCTAAGCCCAAGTTAGCGAAGCCCAAATTCAAATGGTTAAGCCTAAAGCCAACCAAAGTTCAAGTCCATGGTTAGGCCCAAAAGCCATTATAGCCCAAGTCCACATGCTCATGAAAAGCTCTATAAATAGAAGATCTCTCATTCATTTGAAAGGTTCAGAAATTAAACTCTCCAGAGAACTCGGAGAGAATTGAGAACAAAGAAAGCCAAAGTCCTTGGGTGCTGAATGCCTCTGAAATCCTTAGGTACAGAACATTTCAAGACAAGTCCTTAGGTGCTGAACCATCTTTGAAGACCAAAGACTCTTCAAGACCAGTCCTTAGGTGCTGAACACTCCTTAAAGTACTGAAGACTCTTGGAAGACCAAACCCTCCAACACAAGTCCCTAGGTGCCTAACACTCTTGGAAGACCAAAAACTCTTCAAAACAAGTCATTAGGTGTTGAACCCTCTTTGAAGACCAAAGACTCTTCAAGACCAGTCCTTAGGTGTTGAACACTCTTTGAAGTGCTGAACACTCTTGAAAGACCAAAAACCCTCCAAGACAAGACCCTAGATGCTGAACACTCTTGGAAGACCAAAGACCCTCTAAGACAAGTCCTTAAGGGGGCGTTTGGAGCACCGTTTCAGAATCAGAACCCTTGGAATCGGAACCCTGGGGGGTTTGTTCTGGGGGGTTTGAAAGCCTGGGAATCAGAAAACAGTGTTTGGGGTGCAGTGTTCTGAACCCTGGGAATCAGAAAACAGTGTTTGGGGTGCAGTGTTCGGAACCCTAGGGTTGTGCAGTTTTTGTTTTTCCTTTTTTCCTTTGCTACTTTGGTCTCTTTTTTTTTTTAATTCCTTATATTCTAGTGGCAATCTTTGGTTGGTTGTAGAATCCTTTGTGTAAGGTTGGTACTTTTTTTTAGTACTTTTGAACGGACCTTTTAATTAGTATAAGAATGAGAAATTTGTTACTGGAAATGCAAATAATTACTTCGTAAAATACAAAATTTGGTTAGGTTTATGGCATGTATAAAAAAAAATCAATTGTAATAATTTATTATTTTTTACAAAAAAAAAATGTGAGTTTCCAATGAAAAATCGACATACTTTGTCAAATATCAAATTTGGTTAGGTTTATGACAAGTATAGAAAAAAACATTTATAATAGTTTATTATTTTTTACAAAAAAAAATGTGAGTTTCCAATGAAAAATAATTACTTTGTCAAATATCAAATTTGGTTAGGTTTATGACAAGTATAAAAAAAATATTTGTAATAATTTATTGTTTTTTACAAAAAAAAATGTGAGTTTCCAATGAAAAATAATTACTTTGTCAAATATCAAATTTGGTTAGGTTTATGACAAGTATAAGAAAATAAAACATTTGTAATAATTTATTGTTTTTCAAAAAAAAAAATGTGAGTTTCCAATGAAAAATAATTACTTTGTCAAATACGAAATTTGGTTATGTTATGACATGTATAAAACAAACATTTGTAATAATTTATTGTTTGTTACAAAAAAGATGTGAGATACCAATTTAAAAAAAAAACAATGGAAGAGACGGGAGAGAGATAAGAAAACGTGATAATGAAAACATGTGTCAAATGAGGAGCAAACCGGTGTGTTGGAAATCAAACCCCCCCTATTTCACTATGCAAAACCATGGGGTTGTGTTTCAAAACCATTGGGTTTTGAACACAGTGGCCCAAACAAAGGTTTGGGTTTGGATTCCAAAACAACTCAACCCAACCCATTGCTCCAAACACCCCCTAAGTGTTGAATACTCTTGGAAGACCAAAGACCCTCCAAGACAAGTCCTTAGGTGCTACACGTTCTTTGAGAATTGAAGACTTTTCGAAGACCAAAGACGTTTTGAAGACCAAAAGACTTGAAAACTTTTAATACCAAAATATATTTGAAAACAAGTCGAAGACATTTAAAGTGTACAAGACTCAAAGACTTCGATCGTATCTTCAAAACGATCAGCAAGCCAAGGGTCGATCTAACGATAACAAGCCAAAGGCCGATCCAACGATCAAGAAGCTAAAGGTTGATCCAAAGATCAATAAGCCAAAGGCCGATCCAACAAGGTCAACGAGCCAAAGGCCGATTAGAAAGGACCAACAAGCACACTCGAGAACAAACTTTCAGCCCTCGAGACATTTGTATATGAGAGAGAAATAATCAAATGAACAAATTAGAGATTGTACCACACCCACAATATTAATATAAATATAAATTTATTTACACGTATCTCATTTCTCTTTCTTTATTGAAATCATGTATGAACAACTATGTATCAGAGAATAAGGGCAGAGTTACAAAAATACTAAAACATATAAAATTATTATTTATGTTAAGGACAACGAGTCCTCTATATATCTTTATACAATGGTATGATATTGTCTATTTTAGATATAAATCCTCGCTGCTTTGCTTTTAGTTCAGTCTAAAAGACTTGAAAAAAATTAAAAATAAATGTGTCATACCAATTGAGATAATTATCCTTATTTATATACTTATGATCTTCCCTTTTTCTAGCTATTACGAGTCTTTGATCGCATTTCCAACCACACAAAATTTATAGACTAAAAAGTTAACCTTTTGAAATTTCAGATGAAGATGCAATTCAAATACATTGAATATAAGTGAGTTTTTTGGAAAACCCATAATGTAGAAGAAGAAACGAAGGATGCCAATAGAATCATCCAATGGTGTTGTGATAGAGGATAAAGTGTCTGTCAAAATAGGGCAGGAGAAGCTATAGGGCTGCCATCGATGAAGTTTTTAGCTTCACAATAGACTTCCCTCCCTTAGGCCTGCAGATTCTCATAAACCAAACAAAGAGAATTATAATTTTTTAAAAAAGAAAAAAGACAAAAGGAAATTTGTTTCAAAACAACTGACCTGCTTGATGGATGATGCACCATCACTTACTACTACTAAATACATGCATAAACATGTGATTTTAAATTAATCACCCTTTGTTTCCTTCCATTAAAATATAGAATCTTCCACTATACAAACATATTCCTTTTCTTTTCAAAAAAAAAAGAAAAAACATATTCCTTTTGATTTAGAGAGAGAGTGTGGAGAGAGAGGGGTTGGATTAATAAACATATATTGTATTCAATATTAGGTTATTTTAAAGAATATTTGGTATGTGGATTCAAACACTTCTTATATATTAAAAAAAAAGTTCACATATCAAACTTTTGATTAATTAATCTTGTAAACTGGACCAAACCTACATTTTTCAAGTTTATTTTAAAGAATGAAAGGTTGTTGTAGTAACAATTTGACCAAATAAACTCCAAAAACTCAAAATCCATAACTCTCCCTCGTAACTCTCCAAAGACCAAAAAAAAAAAAACAAAAAAAACAAAAAAAAAAAAAAAAAAAAGGGATTTTATTTTTTTTTTCTCCCACTTATCTTCTTGATACTTTTAAAAAGAGAAAGCTCAATTTCAAACTTTGTTTTCATCTAGTGTTCTGTTGCACATAACCTTTATAAGCAAAGTTTCACATTAATTTTTATGGAAGAAGAATTTGTAGAGAGGAAGAAAAAGAAGAAACGTATTTAGGGTATTTTTGAGATTTTTTGAAAGGTTAAGGGTATTAATGAAATTTTAATGTTTTCCATCCAAAACTTAACGGTAAGAGTATTTTTAATATTTTTAAAAGGTTTAAGATATTTTTTAAACTTTTTAAAGTTCAGAAATATTATTGAAACAAGACTCATAATTTATGGGTATTTTGCTATAATCTAGCCAAATAAATAAATAAAACATAACATTTTGGGAGCCAAAAGGATTCAAACCAATATTGAAGCATATAAGTTTTCTCATTTGTTTATTTTGTTTGGGTTAGTTTAAGTATGGGTAAGAACCAAGAAAGTTTGATGTTTTTCCTATTGTGGGAAACCATGTGATTGAACATGACATAGATCAAACACCCTATGCCTCAATCAACCCCTATCATTGCATCACACTCCTCTTTCATTTTCTTTTAATTTATTATTTGTTTAGGTTTTAGATTTGCAATATTGCTAGAAAAAAAATCTAAGAGTCTTTGGATGTGTTTCTTGAAAATTCTTGAAATTTTTTTTCTTTTTTTTAAAAAAAAAATCCTAATATGAAAGGTTGTTTTGGAAGATATTAATTTTTGGTTTTGTTTTTTTTAAAAAAATTAATTTCTATTATCATTTATTTAAAATTATAATAAATATAAGTCAATGCATTTTTCTTATTTGCTTAAAAATATAGTTTAAAATAACATAAGAAAATGATGAAAATATTGTTTCTATTCTTTTGCCTTAAAACTATTTCCAAAAAACTATGCTACCAAACATGTTTTCTTGTCTTTAAAAATAGAAAAAAAAAATCTTATATTTATGTAACTGTCAAATAAATCCCAAGTAGCTAGTGTACTATCTATTCAAACTAATTTTCTACCAAAAAGATGTAAAAAAAAAATATTTTGGTCAGTTCACCAATTGCAAGTAATCAAATCACAAATTTTGAGATCGTAATAGGTACCTTATATAAAATATACTCTACTTAGTCGGATGATATTTTCCATCTTAAAACCAATATAATATTTGAAACATCAAATTAGTAATTTTAGCATTTTTTAAGTCATATTCTAGTCTCTGAATTTTCATACCATTAATTTGACAAAATCAATTGGTAATTGGAGGAGTAATCCATATATCTTATAAATTGTGAGGTTACTCTTCATCTTTCAGATGTGATATCCTCAATAAAATAACTGAAAATTTGAAAGAAAATAACAACAATAAAGAAACACAATAATTTATATGGAAAACTCCAAAAAACTACAGTCTAGTAAAAAGAAAATTCACTATGTGAAAAATATTACGATCACACAAATTTTTTTTATGGACTTTAATAACAAAAGTACTCTCTCAAAGATTTATACTAACTCACACAATTAGAATTAGTATAGAAGACTTAAAGTGTTATTAATTGATATAATTTGAAATCAAAACCATAAGCTCATTTTCATTGTGCCCATCTAATAATTTTTCAAAAATCCCACACTGACTTTCCCCTTTTTTAAAAGAGTTTTTCTTATAAAAAAAAAAAAAATCCATAGAAAAAAAGCTGTCAGACCAAAAATATCCGACATCCAAAAAAAAAAAAGAAAAAAAACACTTTTCCCCTTCTTCTTCCCTTCTTTCTTACTCCTCTCTTTATCAGTAATACCACCCGTGTGCCTCTGCCTCATCCCCATTTTCCCCTTGAAAACAACAATTCCCCTTTTCTCTCTCCTCTTTCTCTCGCTCTCTCTAAAAATTCCATTTTTATTTATATCCCCTCCATGTCTCCCAATTTCCTCTAAAACCCATTTCCCCATTTTCAATTTCAATTCAATCCTCCATGGCTTTTTTCTTCTTCTTCTTCCTCTTTTCCTCTGTTTTCGCCTCCTCTCTCTTTCTCTTCCTCCGGCCGGCCAGATTCCGGCGGGTTCGCCTGCCGCCGGGAACTCTCGGCCTTCCGTTGATCGGAGAGACCCTTCAGCTCATCTCCGCCTACAAGACCGAGAATCCCGAACCGTTCATCGACGAGCGGGTCCGACGGTTCGGACCGGTTTTTACGACTCATTTGTTTGGTGAGCCGACGGTTTTCTCGGCCGATTGGGAGACGAACCGATTCATTCTTCAGAATGAGGAGAAGCTTTTTGAGTGTAGCTATCCCGGTTCGATTTCGAACCTGCTTGGGAAGCATTCTTTGTTGCTTATGAAAGGGAGTTTGCATAAGAGAATGCATTCTTTGACTATGAGCTTCGCGAATTCGTCCATTATTCGGGATCATCTTTTGGTCGATGTGGACCGGTTGATTCGGCTCAATTTGGAGTCCTGGACCGGCCGGATCTTCCTCATGGAGGAGGCCAAAAAGGTACACAAACCATTTCTGTTTCTTTTTCTTTTCTTCTTCTTTACTGTTGAATTGGCCACTCCACTCCACTCCCAAAAAAAACCCATTTGAAAAAAAAATCTTTTTGATTAAAATTAAAATAATATTAATTGCCAACATGAACATAAGTAAGGTATGTAGCTCCTTTTTCGAAGTTGCAAATTCAAATTCTCACCCTCATATTTGTTGTATTGAAAATAAAAGTGAGTACGGGTTGACTCGGGCAACTCGGGGGAGTGGACGGGTCGGCACATGTTAGCGGATTCATTCTTCTGGGCTTCCCATTCTCCGGGGGCCTCCCAAGAGATTCCCAGGCGCACGTTAGCAACAAAAACAAGAAAAAGAAAAAGAAAAAGCCTATAATTCTGTTTCCAGTACAGATCATGCAAACTTTTTTAATTATTCTTTTGGCCGTTCCTTTTATTATTATGTTCTTGTTGTATATTAAAATAGAATTTTCTTCTTTTTGTTTTAAAATTTATTTTTGAAAAATTTTCAGATAACGTTTGAGTTAGCAGTGAAGCAATTGATGAGCTTTGATCGATGCGAATGGACTCAAAATCTCATGAAGGAATATCTTCTTGTCATTGAAGGATTTTTTACCGTCCCTCTCCCTCTCTTGTCCTCCACTTACCGTCGAGCCATTCAAGTAAATTTTTAATTTTACTCTAATATATCAACTTAAACTTTGACGGATGATTTGACATAGTATTAAAACAAAAGATCTAATATTTCTAACACTTTAAATCGTACCTGTTCATTTCATTCACACTTTGATAAATAATTCTTTAATAGATCCTTCATCATATTTAAATAATACTGACTAGACTACTGAAAAAAGAAATTTTCTTTGTAAAATAGGTTTTATGGCCCATATCATTGTAAATATATTTATATTATTCTAGTATTCAAAATTTGTTTAGCAGTGATTTAATTTTTTTTTAAAAAAATTGGGACTCTTGATAGTACCTCCTCCGTCTGTAATTCTTCACTAAACGTGACATCATATTAAGTAGGAGATTGTGTTCTCAATTAATATTCGAGAAATAACGGATTTTATATCATTCTCACATAATGTTAACGTCGACAAACGGAGTAGCACCTATATTAGTATTTTAGTACTAGAATGTAAAATACTATTTAACTTAAACTTTTGGATTCAGGCACGGAGGAAGGTGGCGGAGCAATTGGGGATGGTGGTGCGACGTCGAAGGAAAGAGAGCGAAGGCGGAGTGAGGAAGAAGGACATGCTCGGGGCGTTGCTCGCCGGAGAAGACGCCCTCTCCGACGAGCAAATAGTAGATTTTTTATTGGCTCTGTTGGTGGCCGGGTATGAAACGACGTCAACTACCATGACGCTCGCCGTTAAGTTTCTGACCGAGACGCCGCTGGCTTTGGCCCAATTACAGGTCACTTTCCGGCCACCTTAATTAATTTCTTTATTTTTATTTTTTTGTGTTTTCTTTATAAAGGAAAAGTAATGATCGAATAGTGGGGCTGAAAATTGCAAAATCAATGGCCTCCTTTTTTTTCCCCTTTCTTTCTCTCACTCTCAACCTCATATCCATTATCGCTAATTCCAATCTTTTTTTCTTTGAAAAAATTATATTGTTGTGTTTTTAAAAATGATAATTATTGTTTTTCTAATAACAAATTTAAAAATGGGTTCTTTTGACCCATCTACTAATGATTTCATTTTTTTTCAAAAAAAAAAAAAAGTGTTTATAAGAATACAAATAAAATGGTCATGAAAGGAATTTTGATAGAATTTTTTACCATAAATATGGGATATTAACTTTGATGGGTTTTATTTATTTTTTTAAAAGTACTTTAAAAAAAAGAAAAAATAATAAATATTTTATTTACTAAATTATGTTTAAATTGTCATTTATAACAAACTTATTAATATGTTAATCTAATATAATTTAACTGATTATGACATATATGGAAGTTGAAAGTCCGTTCTCACATATTATTTGGCTAAAAAAAAAAAAAAAAAATTATTAATAGCTTAGTGTATTGGTGGCTTTGTAAATGGGTAAATAAGAATTAAAAAGAATAAGAATAAAAGTTTGAAAAACATTTATGTGAAAAGAAATTGAAGTCTAGATTCCAACCTAATTTCCTAAAATTCTCAAACCCTAGATCCTACTTGGATATTGCCAATTTTTTGAAAGTCGATCATGTCGTAGTTTTTTTGTATTTCTTTAATGCTATACACGTGCCCCTCTTAAAAATATAAAGTTTTATTTTTCCAATGAGTTCTTTATTATATTTTATTTTAATACTTTTTTTAAATTATTTAGTATCTCTCTTCTTCTTCTTTTTCTTTCAGAAATTTTAGAATACATTTTCTCTTTTTATCAAGTAGACAGACGTACTTGACTGGATTTCTCTATATTTCTTTTCATTCCTATTTTTCGAAAGCGAAACTAATTTACTTTGTCTCTTTTCAACTTTTTACTTCTAAAATCTTGTATATATTTCACACTTCAAATTTAGGAAAAAGATTTTTGAAATTTCGTGCTTTAAATAGAAAGTTACTTTTGTTTGAGATTTAAAAAAACTATTTATTTTTAAAATTCAAATATTGGAAATAATTATAAAATTAGACTGGATTTAACTCTCTCCCATTCTTGCCTTTAAAAAATTTCTAATTGTATCCTTATATAAAATATGGTAAAACAAAAAAGATAACAATAAATAATATTTTTTTAAGAAAAAAAAATTGGAGTTAAGATTTAAAATGGGTTTAGATTGATTTTAGAGTTTTTCGAACTTTTTATTTGTTTAAGTAATTAAGAGATAATTTATAAAATAAAATAAAAATCCTAATACGAAGTTTAAACTACTCTTAAGAAGAAACAACTTTTAAAAAACAACTAAAATATTAACATCAAATTACTTTAATATTTAATTCTTTTACTTATAAAAGTGGTTTTCAAGTACTTTCAAGTCAAGTATTTGACAAATATTTTTTTCACACTTTTAGTGCTTTTGACTTCTAAAAATAGGACCTTTATATCAATACTTTTGAAAGAGAAGTATGTGAAGAGTGTTTGAAAGTAAAAGAAATTGCTAATCAAAGCTATATTCGATGAGTTAAGTAAGGCTTAATTGACCTATTCTAAAATACTTTTGACCAACCAAACCTAGAAAAATTGAGCTTACAAAATAAGTTAAATTTGTAGTGTTGTTTAAAGTGACAACAAACCTATAAACATTTCTAGAAAACAGAGCCGTGTTGTTTGTGTTTCATCATTATATTGACTTAGATGCATGAAAAACAAAGAAAAACACACACACAAATTACTCCAACAATTTTTTTTAAAAAAAATGATAAATGAAAAATGAAAAAAAGTGAAAGGGTCAAAAAGTGAAAGGGAAGAGAGGGAAGAAAGTACATAATATAGCAGAAGACAGAGAGCAGGATATTACATTACATTACATAAGGCATTTTTGTAAAAGTCAAAAGTAAGAAACCTTACACTTACACACACACTCCCCCCTTGTCCCCTTTATCCAATGGACAATATCATTTTCTTCTAATCAAAATCCCAACAAAACAATTTTTTTTTTCCTTTTTTTTCTCTGTTTTTATTCATTAGAAAAAAAAAATTTTAATGTTAATTTAGAAAAAGTTAGGTCCTTTGGTTTCAAAAGTTTGAATTCCGTCTCCTTAATTTGAAAAAACTTTATAAATAGTCCATACATATTGAAAACGTGATAGTCAACTATCATGTTATGTACTCAATCTGTTAGTAGCTTTTAACAATCATGTATTCAATCCATGAGTAGCTTCTAATGATAGATACTACTTGTGAGATTTCATGAAAGTGTAGGAATGAAACTCTATATTTTCAAATTATAGAGACTAAATTTGAACTTCTTCTAAATGATAGGGGCTAAATTTGTAATTAAAGAAAAAAACAACCCTTACGACCAAAACCCAACCCTATGTGCTTGTTTTAATATATATATATATATATATATATATATATATATTTCCTTCTTTTCTCTGAGCACGCTTTCAACTTTGACCACTCTGTCGTGTCCCCTGAAATGACGAAAAAGCCCTTCCTTTGTCCTCCTTTCTGTGGGGATGCTATGAGTTGTACTGCCCTCCTAGAAGGTCACCATCCCCACACCACGTGGGGCCCTCTTTGGGATTCGATCATACGGTCCAAATTCCACGAGTTCCCTACCCTACAACTTAACTTCTTAAAATATTTGATACCTAGGATTAGCATCTCATTCCTCTTTCTGCGCCTCACGTGCTTCATTTCAACCTTTGGTTTCCTCCTCCTCCTCTTTATGGTTGGGATATAGTTTCAATTTCCTCCTTACAAACTTTTCAATTTAGATTTTATAGTTGGATAGAATTTCACATATCTTTTCTTATTTATGTGGTTGACTGTGTTAGTTGATTTTATTAAAACTGCTAACATAAATAAACATAGTTTACCAGTTAAAACATTTATTCTTTCTTTTGAAGTCTGAAGTTCAAATTCTCATCTCTATATTTATTGTTTGTACTAATATAAAAGTGAAACTAGACTATAGTGACCAATTTAAATCCTTTTTGGGCCAAACTAAAAATTAAGTTCAAATCACATGGTCGCATTGGTAATTTTACATTGTTGTTATTGTTGTTGAGCATAATGTTGATTAAAAAGTATTTCGGTGGTTTGGTGGACAGGAAGAGCACGAGCAAATCAAAGCAAGGAAGAAGGAATCAGGCCAACACCTCCAATGGAATGATTACAAGTCCATGCCTTTCACCCAATGTGTGAGTGTACCCCAAAAAAAAAAAAGAAATCATTACTTTTTTCATTTTTTAAAATTTTATTTGTTGGGTTTCAATCTTTGATTGGTGGGTTTTCTTTTTGCTTTTTCTTTTTGTGTGTTTAGGTTGTGAATGAAACATTAAGAGTTGCCAACATAATCAGTGGGGTTTTTAGGAGAGCAATGACAGACGTAAATATCAAAGGTAAATTAATTCTTCATTATTATTACATCTATTTGACTTTATAAACATAAATGTATATAATATAAAGTTACTAAAAAATTTTGATTCAGGTTATACAATTCCAAAGGGATGGAAGGTTTTTGCATCATTTCGTGCAGTACATTTGGACCATGATCATTTCAAAGATGCTCGCTCTTTTAACCCATGGAGATGGCAACAGGTAGAATCTAATCAACATGTCTCCTACTGTCATTATACACCATTGTCAAATCTCAATCCTCTGAAAGTTCATTTCCCTCTCTCTCCCTCCTTCATGCCATTTGCTAACTCTATCTCTGCAACCCAGCAGAATAGCTCGGGGTCGACGACGGTAAATGCATTTACACCGTTTGGAGGAGGTCCGAGGTTATGCCCCGGTTACGAGCTTGCCAGAGTAGAACTCTCTGTTTTTCTTCATCATCTTGTCACCCAATTCAGGTATTAACCTCTCCGTCTTAAACAGAATTTAAAATAGGCAAGCAACTCCACTAAGATCTATGTAATCAAATCAAATTTCAGTTGGGTTCCAGCAGAAGATGACAAGTTGGTATTTTTCCCAACTACAAGAACACAGAAGCGCTATCCTATCTACGTGACACATAAGAACGAAACTAGACAATGTAAAGACAGTCATCCATGAGTCAGGTTTCGATATGTAGAGGGGAGGTGTAATCTTTCTCTTAATCTTGTATGAATAAGATTATATGCTAAGTTAATGAGTTTTAGTACACAGAATATGGAGCTACTCAAAATAGTACAGTCAATGAATTACCAATACAAACATTATATCACTTCTTCGCTCAGCCCCTTCCCAAGAGCACCAATTTTCTAGCCAATCAAACACTGTCTTCTACCTACATATCTTCTGGTCAGATGCTCTCCAGGCTTCAAAATTCAGATGATTTGAGTTGAATCTGCAGTATTTGGGGTTTGAGACAGACTTCTTTACAGAAATAGTCAGACATCAACAATTGCAATTCCATTGCACATATTCAAATACAGAGAAGATATCAGCATCTGTTCCCTTCCTTGTTTTTGATTGTAGATTCAACTAGTTTAACCTTTTTGGCATTCTCGGCATTGAGAAGGGAAAGTTTCTCGAGCGATGATTTGAGTTGGGAGATCTGAGAGCCTTGAACATAAGTGTTTCTCCTGTACATTTTCTGTTGTTGGTTTACTAGATTGTTGTTCTTTGAAGAATTTGTGTACCTCCTTAGTCTTGCAGTTAGTGTATCGATTGAACTATGCAAAGCGTCCAACTCGACACCTGTAAAGTGGTCTGGATGGCAACAGAGTATCACTTTGTTAAAAGAGAGCACTTATAATATGAAATTTATGAACTCAATATTTGGGAACTTCTTAAACTTCATGACTTGATCAGAATGTACTTTACATAAAATAACAATTTACTGTACTGACTTCAAATTACACCACCAGGAACAAGAAGAGTAAGATGTGAAAGGGTTGCATATTAAAAGAAGAGCAATAACTCAGTTTTCAACTTAATGGAACTTGGTGAAGTTGGCTCTACTACTACTAAAACCATGAGTGTCTGAGCTCCCTCATGCACGACTTCACCAATCCTACGAGACTACCGTTTAGACTCTCGACATTGAAGAATATCTAAATAGTTACTCTCCAAAGGCCTGACTTCTAACACAATGCATACTAGAGTAATTTGGTATCAAGCAAATATTATATATGATACAAGTTAAATGAAGATTTCAATTATTCTGGTTTTATATTTAGCCCAGCCTAAATCTACTTTATGCACTAGGTGAATATGAGTAACTTTGTTAAAATTCCATTTTGTTTCTTGAATTTTCAAGATTATTTCATTTTAGTCTATTGAAGTACATAAACTTTTAAAAGATAATTATTTTAGTACTTATCTTCTTTTTTTTTTGATAAGAAACAAAGAGATCTATTATGCACAAAGGCCCAAAACCCAGAAAACAGCCTAAAGGCAAGGGAGAAAAGGAAACTCCCTTCCAAAAAAAAATTGTGTACTACTTTTCTTCATTTTACTTTTAACAAATTCATTGTGTACTACTATTAATGTGTTACCATCAACATGTATTCTATAAAAAAAATAATTAAGAAAAAAAACATGAACATGTATCCAAGCCACATAGGTTGAAGACAAGTATTGGATAAGTCCATAATAAGTGGCAAAATAATTTAGCAAAGACCAAAATGGTTACTTTTTTGAAGTACAAGAATTAAATTAGACATTTTGAAAGTTCAAGGATCAAAATTTTAAGTCCAAGGACTAAAAAAGACGTTTTATAAGTTCAAAAACCAAAATGGAACAAATCTAAAAGTTCAAAATCCAAAATGCGATTTAAACCCATTTTTCTATAAATAATTTTGGAAAAAGCATTAATTACATATTTCTTTTAAAAGAGAAAATGTTTTAACTATGTAACCAAACAGTTTGAAAACTTTGAAAAGTAATTTTAATTGGCTAAAAAACACTTTTCACCAAATTCACTTAGGCAGTCAACCAAGCAAACAGATTTAAGTACTGTAGCTGAGAATTTATTACCAAGTGTAGATTTGAACTCTCTTTCTGCTTTGGACAATGGCCTTTTGTGAGCTCCTGGCAAGTTCTTCAACTGATGTATTCGCTCTTCCAGAACATTGTGCATTTTGATTGCACGTTCTATCCTGTCCTCCAATAATTGCTGTTTCCCCTCTACTTTTAAGAGCTTTTGTTGTACCTCTCTTAAACGAGTTTGCTGATCATCAATTAACCTCTTCAACTCAGGCCCATGCTGCTTGAGCTCGTAGTACACCTACAGGGGGGTAGAAGAGAGGAAGGAGAGGGAAGTTTGGAATTTACACAAATACAGCGCTAAACTAACTAAATTACCGAAAGTAGTTGACAAACACTTCATAGTTATGCAGTAACTTTGCAATTACCGTGTGTGCATACTCCACATAATTTTCATGGAAGAGCTTGAAATACTGATGAAGCATGGACCGACCTTCAATCGAATCAGCAGTCACAGAACGCATATTTGATGAGGACTGAGGAAGGAGAACCACCTTAGGTCCACCAAGAAGATCTTTGCTTATAATTTCAAATCTTTCACTTTCATTCTTCTCTCCTGTCGCTGCCGCAGCTAATTTTCCCTCATTTAGGAAATTGCTAAACTGAACTGGGACTTGAAGGTTCCATGTCTTCATCTCTAGAACAATGCATTCTTGAGCAAGGGTGACTCCCACAATCCAAGAATATCCGAATGAATCAGATAATGAGGCAAAACCACAAAGCGGAAATGGGTTGGAATTGTCTCCCTGGCAGGTATTCAGAACAGGATGCACAGAGGGAGTTCTCATAGTCTGGTCCTGTCCTCTGCTTTGACTTGTGAATGGGAGAAAATGCAATATAATCGAGTCTATACCTCCATTATGAAGAGCATAAATTCTTTCATCCATAAGTTTATCAACAAACATCGTTATAAGGGAATCTCTCTCCATTTTCTTTGGAAGGGCTAGATCTACAATAGCCAGTCTCAGCAAAGGGGGAGGGAGCCCCAACCAAACTGTATGATCAAGTGGTTGATCAAGCTTCACCTTGGAGGGCTTCCCTGTGATCAATTCACATATCATAGCAACACCAAGAATATTGTCATTCGGATCAACACGTACACGTGGGGGACTACCAAGATTCCAGACAGGTTGAATTTCATCAGCAAGGGCATCTATCTGCAGTTGCCCACCACTCCATGCTGTCACAAGAACTGAGTCTTTGCTGATTAGATTATATAGTAAACTTACTCCACGGCCTTCACATTCTGCACCTTTAATTGATATATCTCCTTCATCTCTATTATTACATGCTCTCCTCAAAGGCCCCTGGAAGACCATGTCATATGAAGATTAAGGATTCCACTAAACCCAGTACTGAGAGCATACTGCAACCCATGCACATGCCATACCACTAAAAATTTGATAATAACACATTCTTAATAGATACATATAGGGACATTGCCAACCACCAAATGCATTCATTGGAAATGTCTCATACCTGCAATGCAAGTGACGCATCAAATAAAGCACAGGGATGGGCTACTATCACAGTCATATCTCCTCCATCTGCTGCTTGAACTAAACTTGGAAAAGTTTCTTCCAACCAAGAGATTGCAAGACTGGAATTACTGACAGCTGTTGGATTGGCTGATTTTAGCCCAAAGGACTGAGCGTCGTTATAAATCTCCAATATAGATTCGCACATGTAAGCGCTGTCAAGGACAAGGCACCTGTTTAGAGATAGTAATATATATTTTCTATCCATTAATTGTAGGCCTAATACTAGGAAACTATAAGGCGCTAGTCAGACACTTTTAGTTGGATGTAAGGGAGATTTTCTTGTAGTTCAAAAGTGAACACTCAACTCATCATTTATGACTGCATGATAGATGATGGGGAAAAGTGTCCCCTCTGAACCTCACCTCGACAAATTTTACAAGTCTAAAATATTTGAAGAACGAAAAACAAACAAATAAGTGTCTGTCTTCAGTAATTGTAATTGAATGTTCATGATATCCAAAAGTCAATTAAAGGATAGATGTGAGAAATTGAGTACCTTCTAAATGGAACAACAGGGCAGAGGATGTAAATTGAACCATCACTGAATAAAACGAACACCTGCAGTTATAGTGTGTGAGTGATTTTTTTTAATTGTAATGTTGGTCCTTAGACTGTTTAACTGAGGAATCTTAGCCACCCGCCAAGGTATATAGCAACAGTTTTTCATGCATTGAGAAGTAGTACTAACATCAGATTTAAGATCCTACACATTGAGAAGTTTACTGAAATATTCCTAATGCATACATGTCAATGCATAGCAAGATATAAAAATTTAATCTGGCTTCAGTTTACTGATTCTTAAAGCATAGTGGAGCACCAAATGGACAGAGCACAGAAAGCTAAGGTGAGGAGATTGCTAAAAAGTTATAAGAAAAGGTTTGAACTTTTAATTTATGTGAAGACACAACATGGAAGTAATCATCAAGAATTTAGAATGCTCGAAGTAAATATCTGGGCAAGATAAAATGGAAAGATAATAAGTAAGTTTTCATCATTATAAAAAATAAATATTAAATCATCCAAAGATGAGATGACAATTTTCCAATGAATGAACTTACACTGAACTTGTCCCACAAGTGGTCTCCCCCAAATGAAAAATCAACAGGGCAGATTGACGTGGCATTTTTAGATTGACCAGGTTCCACTGGCTGTAGATAATATTCTTGCTCTGGATGCACAACATCTGACGACAAATTGAAAAGCCTGAAAGGAAAAGGAGTTAAACAATAAGACACCCAGATCAGATGTTGAGGAAAAATTAATTGGCATGGCAATGGAAAAATTTTGAAGGAATTCAATTTTTTTGGTCGATCAACCATGCACGTTGGAGCAAACATAGACAAACTTCATATTTTGAAATATCAGAATCCATCTCTCCATAGACAATTCTTATATTTAATTTTTGAGTTCAACAACATTTGGGAGTAGGGGGATTTGAACCTCTGACCTCTTAGTCGAGAGTACATGCCAATTACTACCGAGGTATGCTCACTTTGGCAACAAGTCTTATATTTAATGATTTGCAATAAGCTATAAATAGTTTTTTTTAATGTAATTGAACGAGAAAAAGCAAGTCCATTCAAGACAAGTGATTCAGAACTGTTCTTAAGCCTCAAACGGAAAAAAAGAATTACTAACAAAAATTCTACTCTCCATTCCCAATTGACTAGCAGTAACAAGATTTTGTCAATGCTGATGGTAATTATGAGATAGAAACAATAAGAAAAAGAGGAGCCACAAGAAACCAGCAATAACTCTGAAATAAAAATAATTGAAAACTGAACCATTTTCCCATACGGTTGTGTAAGTTTTTTTTTTTTTTTTAGGAAACAGTAACATTTCATTGATAAGATGAAATATACAAAATGATGAGATCCTATCCAATGCATTACAAAAAACATTTCCAATTGGTCATGAGTGAAGATAAACTCTAGTTACAAAAGGGAACACTCAATTTATACCAAGATAGGGCAATGAAAGTAATAGAGGTGCAAAAGGATTGAGAATCTTGCTCCTTATCTGTGAAAATACGAAAGTTGCGTTCAAGCCAAGTGGACCACAAAAATGATTGAATAAAGTTCAGCCAAAGGGTCTTCCTTTCTCTTTTGAACGGGTGACCAACATACATAAGAGAAAGAAAAGCCCGCATATCCAATGGGAGTGCAGCCTGCCAACCAAAAGCTTCAAGGAGGAAATTCCAGAAAGAAGAGGTCTGTTTGCACTGCATAAAGAGGTGTGTTTGTGATCCCCACCCCCCCCCCCCCCCCCCCCCCCCCATTCTTGCACATGATGCACCAGCTTAGAGAAATGGCCAACCAAGGGAGACAACTTTGCAATCTATCTTGAGTATTGAGGCATAAGTGGCTTAATTCCCAAATGAAAATTTAAACCTTTTTTGGATAGTTACCTTTCTAAATTGTAAGATAAGGATCTTTATAGCCCCCGCCAAGACAGTGATCTGGAGAGAGATTTTGAAGAAAAGGAACCATTCTTCTCTATCACCCACCACCAATAATCAAAAAGACTGATAGACCCCAAAGACGGATAGGGGACACGAATTTAAGTTTTAACTTAGTCTCCAAAAGACTGATAGACCCCAAATTACCAAGTTCTATACACATAAGAAAGCGGAAAGGGGGGAGCCACGTAACGAGTAGGGGACAGGCCTGTGTCTTTGTGATTTTGGGGGGCCCAAAGAATATTTTTAGTTCAGGGAAGAGTTGTGAGGTGAGTTTTTCTTGAGTAAAAAGAACCTTCGGCAGAGAGAGGAGGTATGTTTTTGGTATCAATAGAAAGACTCATATTTTGAGTCTCTTGGGGAAGTTGGGGAGCTCTCAAATCTCCCTTTGTTTACTAATTTGTTCATAAATAAATTGAGTTTTACCAAAGACCTGATCCAATTTTAGTCCATGAATTTTACACTTATGCTATTTTGTTTCTCATACTTTCAAGTACTTAGATTTCATCCTAAACTTTGCACAAAATTATATTTTGGTCTTTGGCATTAAATTTCCATATTGCATGCGACAAATATGATACAAGACATTACATGGACAATGGTTTGAAGCCACATATTTAAATATTTGACAGGAATAACTACAAGCAAAACAAGAATTCAAACCTCAATATGGTGAAAACCTACTTCTAAGCCTCTATGATTATTCTCATGTTGACTTGTAAGACCCATAAAATCTCTAAATAAGTATTTGACAGGAATAACTACAAGAATTCAAGCAGCAAAACAAGAATTCAAACCTCAATATGGTGAAAACCTACTTCTATGCCTCTAAGATTACTCTCATGTTGACATGTAAGACCCATAAAATCTCTAAATAAGTATTCAAAATGAAATTGCACTAGGTATAGTTGCATTGCCTTCATGAACGATGCTTAAAATGTCTTTATTCAGGAAATTTAGTACCTGAAAACAGAATCAGATGAAAGGACTCCAAGATGGAAGTCACTATATGGGTGCCAAGAAACTTGAAGCGTCCGTATGACATCATGGCCACCATAGTAGATTTGTGGACCAACTCTAACAGTCCTGTAAGCAAATTGACAGATTCTTTCAGAAAGAATTTGCTGGAAAACACGTTATGACATCCTTTTACAAGTTTTACACAAAATGGAAAACAAAAGAACAAGACGTATGAATCTTTTGCAGCTTAACATGAACAAAAGCTACAACAGATGAGAGCAAACTTAAAGCATTAACTCAGCCATTGGCTCTTCCTCACCTACAGATGACAGTGTTGCTATCTCTGGTTGAACTGTGACCATAGAGGTACATTATCCATAACCCGCCTGGACCCACAAGAGCCAATGCCGATCCATTCTTATTGATGGAAATCTTATGCACCATAAAGTCGAGTGGCACATCCGGTTGCAACACCTGTTCAAAGCAATTGAGATTATGAAGAATGACTACAAAAATGGGGGAAAACATAACACAGAACAGTTCAGAACAAAAGGGTTTGTTCTCCTTGTAACAGTTATTCTAAAACTGAACCAACTTCAAAAAGAGAAAAGAGGAAAGTAGAACCGACTTTAGAAGGAGAAGCGGCGAGGACGGAGGTGGGTTCGGGTTCTCCGAGGAGGATGGAAATCCGGTGCAAGCAGAGTTTGGTGGAGTCCCAGAAATAGAGACGAGAGGCGCCGTCCGACACCAGAAGGTTTCTGAGAGGCGGAGAAACAGAACCGCCATAGTCGACGGCGGCGGAGGTGAAAACGGGGTGGGTCTTGAGAGGAACCCAATCGACATCTAGTTTTGGAGTTGGAGATCGACGGGGATCAGAGTCAGCTTCGTTCAGGTTGAAATTGTACCTCATTGTCGTTTAGGACTGTGCTATCGCCGATCTTGCTTTCTGTTCCGGCGACTGCTCTGTTCGTCCCCAACTGAAGACGAAGACGACCTCTCTATTTTTTTCGCTCTGGGTGTGGGGGCTTTTTGTTTGGAACGGCGTCGTTTGGGAATGAATAATCATTCTCCCAAACCTTATAATAATTTAAAGACAAAATTCAAATTTTAGGGGAGTTAATTTTAGGGGAGTACACAAACCACTATGAACTGTAGCCATCGTTAATCATACTCTCAAACTTTATTACTCTCTCAACTTACAAAATTTTACAATTAAGTCTTTGAATATTGAAAAATGTATAAACTACCTTTGAATTATGAAAATTATTACGATCAAACCCTTGAATTATTGAATTGTTCCAATTTAACCCAATTTTTTTTAACTTAACAAAATTTGAAAACTATAACATTAACTGTTATGGGTGAAATTGGACCAACAAGAATAGGCTGACTAAATACTGTAATGAAGAGCCAAACAAGGAAAGAAACTCAATATGAAGTTAAAACGGACCGAAACCGACAGAGGACTGACCCAAATGAGAGGGAGAAGAAACGGGTTTGGGTTTCAGTCCAAGCCCGTGGTTGGCCCGACCGAGGTCGACCAGTTTGGCAAGGCCCAATTTTGGGCCTTGCCTCGGTCCCTCATGGCCCGTGTGCCCTCAGTCTAGCCCAATTTGATCTTTCATTTCCCCATTCGAAGATGGAAACTGATCGTTATGCTTTGCTACAACACGCAAGTGCACGTGATCGAAGTAATAAAGAAACTGGAAGTATTCCAGAGTATCGTACCCAAGGGAACGGGGTTTAACAAAATCTACTTAGAATGACACAAAATTGCTTGCAAAACACAATTGGGGTAACCGAAATTTCAAAATGTAAGAGTTTGGTTTTTTTAACAAGAGTTAATGAAAATTCAATGAGTTAAAAATAAAATAGGAATTCAAGTGATTCAAGCACCTTTGGAAGAATGCGATTCAATTTGCAATTGCAATCATAGTTAACATGTGAGAACTAAGTAAACCGAGTTCAACTCCTATTCAATTTTGATTCAAAATCTTTAGGAGACTAAGTGATTAAACCTATATGTCTATGGCTAATCTAACTTAGATACTGCGCACACAACTCTAGTGGTTTTGAAGTCTCGCCCTATGTCTAGGGTCGATGTTCAGGACTTATTTCTAAGCCTTTTCCTCCATTGCTTTTGTGACATCGGCTTTCCCTTAACTCTTTCGATATTAAGTTCAAGCTTGATGAGCAATCACTAGTTGGCCGGCTAGGTTTACTCAAATCTAAATTCAACAAAAGCAAACAAAGTTCACATGCTAACTAGATTGTTTATGCTTTAGAGCTTTGCATTTTTCCTTAGAGCATTCACCAACTTGAACCCCTTGAGAAAATTTAGCTCATTGTAGAGAAAATGAAAATCCAAAAATTATTTGTTGAAAATTTCATATTTTACAAAAGAGGAGATAATTAAATTCAATGAAAACCTAATTGATTCATCAAGTACAATTGCCCATTAAGAAAAACAAATTTCCTAGAATATACTACTGGAATTAATATTTTGCTTACCAAAAGAAAAAACCCATGGGTAAATAAGCTTATAAATGGAAATTGAAGACTTTTAACTATGAAACTTAAAACTTCTTCTCCTTCCCACGACCTACAGTCCTTAAACTTTGGCAAAATTCAGAAAGTGGTGCAAACGACTTAATCCCCAAAATACTGCCCAAAATCCCTTAATTCGATCGATTCAAAATTCATTCAAATCTTTGAATCTTAATCTCTTCAACATTCGTTGAGGAGAGATCTTACTTTCGGGAGTTAGGAGTAACCAAATCACGAGCGAATAAAAAGAGAAAACAGAAAATGAAGCTTGGATTGTTGCTATGTTGAAGAAAAGTAGAAAAACCCATAAACATAAAGTGCAGAAACTGGAATTCTTTGTTGAATAAAGCTAAAATCAGAATTTCATTGAACTCAATTGTAAGGAAGAATTGCTAAAAATAACAGAGAATTGAAACAAACTGAACTAATGAAAATTATGAAAGCAGAAGTTGCTGATGTCGAAGAAGAAAAACAGAAGAAAAAAAGAACGAACGAAACGAAAATCTCTCCACGGAAGAACGCTGCCTTCTCTCCTCGGCTTCCTCCCTTTTAAAGTCAATCCGAGCCTCCTTTCCTTCCAAATTTGGATCCTTAATTAGTGGGTAGAATTTGGACATGATTTTCTCGCTGGAAATTCTCCACAAACTGTGCAAATCATGCAAATCTTGGTGATTCCCGCGAATTTCGTTCTTGACTTGTTGATTCAGAGAATGCAATTCACATTGCAATTGCATTCTTCTTCCTTGTTCTTCACTTTACATTGCAAATGGGAATGCAATTGCATTCCCTTTTGCAAAGTCTTCAAATCTGCACAAAAGAACATCAACTTAAGCCAACTTTCTTGGATCTTTCCTCTTAATTCCTTTTTTATCAGATTTCAACAAGCTTGCATGAATTTATTTAAAAATGTTATTTTTAGCTTGCTTGGTAATCAATAAAGCATGCAAAAATGGCAAGAACAACTTAGTTTTAGGGTTAAATACTTCTCATAAATGAGAATTATCAGAAACCCACAAAAATCCTAGGAATGAAGCTATTTAAGCTATCTCTTGAGGGGAGAGCAAAGTAAGTTAATTCTAGCCTACAAACACTCTCCTAGAACTCCTAAATTCTCTCAAAACTCTCTCTGACTTATGCATTAGAGCATTTGTGCCCTACACCACACTAGTGTTCAGGTTTTCCTTGTCTTGCAGGCCGCGTTCTTCTCCCAAGAATACAAATTCACCATCGTTGTCACGTAGAGGTTAGGTGAGATTTCTCTTGTCCAAAATTTAGCAACAATAGTTGGCGCCGTCTGTGAGGAACGACAACGCTTGCTTGGAAAACATTTTTGCTTAAGTTCAATCCTCCAAAAAGATGAGCAAAATGCTGGGAAACAAGAATTGGAATGAAGACGGAGACGATTCTGATCAAGATCGTCATCCACAACGCACAAGAGAGGTTTCTCCTCCTCGGCCTCATACTGGCACATGCCGACTAGAAGAGGAGATGGTTGAGCAAAAGAAGAAGGTCGACAACATGGACAAGTACCTTTTGAAAATCCTGGAAAACTCGAAAAGTGCGATGAGGAACCACTTCTAGTACGAGATCCAAGAAAAGAAAAGGCAAAGGTGGTTGACAAGATGAGAGAGTCAAAATCTCATACCCAAAAGCCAACCGAGAAGCTGATCCTTGGAGGAAACGACAAGCCACGTCAGCCTTTGGTAAAAAACAAGGCGAGCAAGACAGGTAAGCTAAAATCTGTTGTACAAGTCGTCTCGCAAACTGATGGCCGAGGCCGACCAGGTAAAGTTGAAGCTACGATCAACGAGAATACTGAAGTGACATCAGACTTACGAAGTGTGATCAACCTGAAGCGAAAATTGCAGGCCGAGGTCAAGGTCGACCAGAAACAAGCCGAGGCTGATGAGGTGACATTGAGGTATGATGCACGAAACCAAAGTCCTCCATGGAAAGCAGACATTCTAAAAATCCAAAAGGAGTTTGGAGACCTTCAAGTGAACGTTCTCAGAACTCGTGAAATTAAAAGGTGGGATCTCGAAGCTCTCATCAAGCAAGTTGATCCCCCTTTCACTGATGAGATTATGAGACAGAAGGTTCCAAGAAGTTCAAAGTACCAACCATCACCCCATACGATGACAATACTGATCTTGTTGAACACCTAGACACTTACCGAGCGCAGATGGAACTTCATGGAGTTTCAGAGGCAATAAAATGCAGGGCATTCTCTTCTACCCTCACAGGACCAACAAGAGAATGGTACAGAAAGTTGAAGAGAAAGTCCATTGGCTCTTTCAAAGAGTTAGCCAAAGAATTTGTAACACAATTCTTAGGAGGACGAGACCAACGTAAGCCCCAAATGCACTTGCTCACCATAAAGCATGGGCCAAAGGAGAGCTTACGCAATTCTATCTCATGCTTTAACAAGGAAGCGTTGCAAGTTGAAGGATTTACAAACACAACTCCCCTAATCGCCATTGTTGCATGCTTACAAGATAAAGGCTTGCTTAGATTGATTGTCAAGAAAGCACTGACCTCCTATGTTGAGTTCATAACTAGGGCTTAAAAGTATATGAGGGCTGAGGAGCTGATACGATCGAAAGAAGCTACATTTGATCATGAAAGAATCAACAAACACGCAGAGCAAGATATAGCTCGGGACAATAATATTTCCAGCTCGAAGAGGAGAAGAGTCGAGGAAAGAGGCTGAGGCCAACCAGACCCTAAGGTCGTCCCCAGTCAACGATTTGAGAGGTATACTTTCACAACTCTCCCTCCCGAGTAGATCTTGATGGTAATTCGTCACTTAAATTTGGTGAAGTTTCCAGACAAGATGCGAACTCCAGCTGGAAAAAGAGACAAAGGCAAATATTGTTTCTTTCACCGAGATCATGGTCATGCAACTCACAATTGCTATCAGCTATGAGATGAAATCGAAACCCTAATCAGAGAAGGGCATCTGAAAGAATACGTCAGGGACAAGCCGAGGCCGACTAGAGATGACCGAGGCCGACCATATGAAGAACCCCCACGTGAGTTCAGAACCATACTTGGGGACCAGCAGGAAAAGGAAGACAATTTCTTGTGAGGCCAGACACAACCTAGATTATCCAGGTATGTATTCAGTCCATGTTGAATTTGTGAACCAAACCCTAGAGTTCACTGAGGCTGAAGCTAGAGTCATCCATCAGCCATATAATGATGCTTTGGTTGTTACTATAACTATAGCCAATGTGAAGATTCACAAAATCCTCATAGATGAAGGAAGTTCAGCTGATGTTTTCTCTGTAACTACATTTAAAGCAATGAGGTTAGAGAATGCGCTACTGAAGGATAATCTGATTCCCTGGGTTGGATTTGGAGGAGAAAGAGTAACTCTTGAAGACAACATCGAACTTCCAGTCACCTTTGGAGATAGACTGAATATAACTATTAAGATGATTAACTTCTTGGTAGTGGAGTACACATTAGCTTACAATGCCATATTAGGAAGACCAACACTCCATCAACTGAAGGCTATAGCTTCCACCTATCATCAGCTAGTAAGGCCCCGTTTGATAACGTTCTCGTTTCTCGTTTCTCATTTCTGTTTCTTGTTTCTGTTTCTTAAAAATTCAAAATAGAAACATGTTTGATAACTATTTCTGTTTCTTGTTTCTTGTTTTTTGGTAAAAATAAATTTTAGTACATATACTATAATAAAATATATAACATGCATTAAAATAAGTATAAAACAATTATAAAGAGGTTATAGTATTTTATTAAGGCCCAACACCTAATTAATAATAATAATAATAATAAATTTTATCCTTCAAATGTTGTTCAAATTTGATTTGCAATGTTATTTCTCACTTCAATCAATTCACCTTGAACGATTTTGACTTACAAGAGTTAGTTCAATTAGACGAATTTGTAAATTGCCTAAGGTCAGACAATCAAACATACCCACATTTCTTTAATTTAATAATAAACTTTATTTTTATTTTTTTCTTTAAAAATGCATTAGCCAATAATATACTCAAGTAAAGTCAGAAAAAGAGAGAGAATGTATATATTTTTTTTTTACCTTTAATGGTAAACATGAAATACATTATTAGATTATTTATTTAATAAAAAAATAAAATCATACCAAAAGGAAAAATAATAGAGAATTAAATAGAAAATAATAACTATAAGCTCGTTAATATAAAGTAAAAGAAAATAAGAAAATAAGAGAGAAGAGAAAAACATAAACAAAAAGAGAAAAGGAAAAAAGGAAAAAGAAAAAAAAGATAATGAACTATTAAAAGAAAAAAGATTATGATGAAAGAGAGAGACCGAAAAGAAAGAAATAAATCAAAAAATAAAAATATAAAAGAAGAAAACAAAAAGATTAAAAAGTATTAAAAGAAAAAAAAATAGAATGAAAGAGAGAGAAAGAAGAAATAGGGGAGAGATGAGTAAAAAGAGAAATAGGAATACATGTATGAAACCTGAAAAAAAAATAGAAACAAAATTTGATAAACTACTTTTTGAAGTTTCTCAAAATTTGCCATTTTTTTATAAACGTTTCTAAAAAATTTAGAAACAAGAAACATGATGGTTTATCAAACATGTCTGTTTCTTGAAAAATGAGAAACAGAAACAAGAAACAGGAAACAGGAACGTTATCAAACGAGCCCTAAAGTTCCCTACTTTGAATGGAGTGGGAGTAGTAAAAGAGGAGCAGAAAGCTTCAAGGGAGTGTTACTTCAAAGCACTCAAAGAAATGAAGAGGCTAAGCTACGAGTAGGACGCATACCTTGGCAAGGTCGAGGCCGAGGCCGACCATACCCCTATGGACTACTAGGGAGATTTTTTCTGTTTACTTCTTCTCTAGTTAGGATTGCCTTTTGTCAACTTCAGAGAATTCATATAAATATTCAAATTTTACTAGCAATAACATTCTCATTTTCAAGCTACAAATTGTGTCATTCAAGCATAATTTCAATCAAGAAACTCTTACTTAAGTAGGGAGCTACTAAGGGGATATGCTTCCATATTAAAGAAAAAGCAAAGAAACTAACAAATAGATATGCCTCTCTAATTGAACAAAAAAACATAAGCTACACAGAATTAGCCAAAAAAGCCAGAAATTCCAGATAGGCTGAGGGCGACCCAAGTAAATGATTTCTTTTGGTTTTGTGGTTTGAGTGCATGAATGAAGGACCCCTTTATCGATTCATCTTGTTTAGTAAAACTTATGTAATTCTATTTGTCAGAGTTCATCTTTTTGAAGTAAAATTCATTAAAGAGAAACAAGGACAATAAATAGAAGTTAAACTTTCATTGAATAGCAAAGTAAAGTCTTACGTTGAGATTGAAAAGAAAAAAGGGACAAGCAAAATACAAAGCAGAAAATAGACTAGCCCTCATTTACATCACCTCATCTACTCCCATTAGAATCATCTGACTCTGGGAAGACGAATTGATCTTTCTTAAAGGAAGAAAACATTGGAGGCATATTTGAAAAACGGAAACAAAAAAATCGTGAGTTATAGAAAACACACGAAGCAGAAGCTAAAATAAAGGAGCCGAGGCCGAGCTCTTTCCAGCATAGAAATTAAGGAAGAATTTGGGGTTAAATCCAACCTTCCAGAAGAAGGGATGGAATAAAACCGATTCAAATTAAATTCTATTGACTAACGAAGGAAATGCCAGGACAAGTTGACTCCTAGAAAAAATGAAAAAGGGGATGGTAAAGCCGAGGAGAACTTGTATACGACAGAATGTATTGGCGCAAGGAGCTGCAAGCACACGAGGCACCAAGAAGGCCTCGGCCAAGTCCGACCAGTCCTGCCCTCGATCCTCACTCCATTTCTAATTTCCTCCTCTACTCTTTTGGTATCCACCTGAAATGAAGTTACAATTATTCAGAAAATGCTTACGAAAAGCAGGATGCTACGAGGCTATTGAATAACCAAAAACTCCCTCCAGCATGAGGTCATAAAGCTACACGACTACTAGATTGTCAAAATTCCCTCCTACGGGAGGTTGGGAAGTCCAGAATAGTCCTTACGGGGTTTGATAGCAATCCCACTTAAATTTGAGGACGCCCTCGAATTTATATATTATCTCCAAGAAAGCAGCACAGATTGCAATTCCAGAGGAGAGTCTTAACCTCCAAGAAAGATCGAAATGTTCCCTACGGGGTTGGACGACAATCTTGAAGAGATCCAAGGAGAACCTTGGAGCCCTATATTTTTTCCAAGATGTGGATGAACACACATCCAGAGGAGAATTGATAATTCTCATTCATGAGGATTATTTGGCCTTTAAACTTAGTTATATTTGTGATTTTTATTCATATTATTTGATAAAAAATAAAAAAATGCTTGAATTTAATCACATGATTGATGGAAAACCTTTAAATTACGTAAGTTGAGAAAAGAAAACAAAAGAAGAAAAAAATTCACACTTACTTAATGTTTTGATGCAGGATTTTCGTGGAATGCAACTGCAGTGCAATTGCTAGGCAATTGCAATCTGGCAGATCTGGAATTTAAGTAAAAAAACGAGAATTTCGGGATTTTGAAGGAAAATTGACCCACGAATTCAGCAAGATGATTAGCCATGATTGTCCATCAACCTAGAGGGAAACCCTAGCATGAGATCCCTATAAATATTGAACAAAGAAGCCGAACAAGGAGAGCTCGATTGGAGAAGATTTTCGTTCACGTTTTTTGGGTTTCTTACTTTCTGCAATTTTCATTTGTAGTTTTTTTTAGTTGTTGTTTGTATTCATTTCTTCTTCATCTTAGTTCGAATCTCTTCCTTAATCCTATCTCAACGAAGTTGATGTTGGTAAAAAGCAAAAACTTATTCGATTGAGCACGATTCTGGAGAGGAAATTTTGTTTCGTTTTTGGGTTTTGTTTCCCGACAGCAGTATTTTTGTTTTTCATTTTTAGATTCTATTTTTTTACTGTTCTTCCTCTTAAACTTCCAGAATCCTCCTCTCAATCCCATCTACCTAAGAATTGGGTATGGTTATGGACAACTTCTTTGTTCAATTGAGTTACGGAGAATGGGTTTTTAGGATGAAGTTTCGATTTCTGCACTTTTGAATTTCTGTAATTGTGTTAAAACAGCCACTGGTTTGTCTTTTCAAATTCAGCAGTTTTAATTTCTGTTATTGAATTTTGATTACAGCTTGTCAATTTAAGTTTTGGTAATTTTATTCTCTGCTATTTGAATTTTTGGAAGCCTACTGGAATTCGAATTTTGCCTATATATCTACAAGTTTCTTTAATTTTGAGCTACTGGTTGTCTTTCTTAGGGCAGTGTAGTTTCTTAATTTTGAGAGGTCTTCGGTAATTTGAGTTTGCTTGTATAACTAAAGGTTTCTCTAAGTTGTTAATTCCTTCATTAAGTGTTATAACAAAATAAAATTTCTTGGGCATCAAGTTGTATTTGCAATTTGTAGCACACCATTCTTGTTGTAACAATGAATTTTATCACTTTTAATCTTACTGTTTTTGTTAATTTAATTATGAGGAGCTAATTTTCCTTTGGGATTCAAGTTTGTGAATGCCCTAGAGGAAAGATGTAAAGCTCGAAAGTAAAAACAATCTAGCTAATTCTTGAACTCTAGTTTGCTTTTGGTGAGTTAATTGTTGGGTAAACCTAGTTGGCCATCTAGTGTTGCTTGCCAAGCTATAACTTAATACCGAAATGGTTAAGGGAAGCGGATGTCGCAAAAGCAATGGAGCAAAAGGCTTAGACATAAGTCTGAAACATCGACCCTAGACATAGGGCGAGACTCCAAAACCACTAGAATTGTGAGCAAAAATATCTAAGTTAGATTAGCCATAGAAATATAGGTTTAATCACTTAGTCTCCTAAAGATACTTCATAGAAGGTCGAATAGGAGTTGAATTCGGTTTACTTAGTTCTTGAGTTAGCTACGATTGCAATTGCTTTCTTGTTGCATTTTCTTTCCAAAGGGGCATTAGCAACTTGAATCCCTTTTTCATTTCCATTGAATTTTCAAATAATTTTATTTTAGTCAAAACACCTCTCAAATCATTTTCACCCTCGGTTACCTTAACTTGCAATTTGTCAACGATTTTGTGCCAACTAAAATTCATTTTATTAAACCCCGTTCCCTTGGGTACGATACTTTGGAATACTTTCAGTTTCTTTATTACTTCGATCACGTGCACTTGCGTGTAGCAAAAAGCACCGATCAAGAATCTTACCCACCAGGAAGAGACTGGCCTACGAGGTTAGACGACAATCCTGGGGATGATCTGAGACGCAAAATAAGCATCACAAAACTCTAAAATTCCTATAGGAAAACAGAGAAACCAAGGCGCAAGATAAGTGTCATGGAACCCTAAAATTCCTACTGGAAAACGGAGAAACCGACACTCTAGGAGATTGAATATCCTCACAAGGATGGACAACAATAACTAGAGATAATTCGAGGCAGACCTCGAAATGTCAACAATGACTCCAAAACATAATAGGTTACTCCTAAGTCAGGCTCCATGCAATTACTTCACACACTCTTAATCTCGAATCCTAATTAGGGAGTGAGGGCTAATGTTATGGGTGAAATTGGACCAACAAGAATAAGCTAGCTAAAGGGCTGCAATGAAGGACCAAACAAGGAAAGAAGCCCAATATGAAGTCAAAACGGACCGAAACCGACATAGGACTGGCCCAAAATGAGAGGGAGAAAAATGGGCTTGGGCTTCTGCCCAAGCATGAGGCCGACCAATTTGGCAATGCCCAATTTTGGGCCTTGCCTCAATCCCTCATGGCCCGTGTGCCCTCAGTCTAGCCCAATTCGATTTTTCATTTTTCCATTCGAAGACAAAAACCCACGAACAACCCTAGGAATGAAGCTATTTAAGCTCTCTCTTGAGGGGAGAGTAAGGTGAGTTCATTCCAGCCTACAACACTCTCCTAGAACTCCTAAATTCTCTCAAAACTCTCTCTGACTCGAGCATCGGAGCCTGTGTGGCCTACACCACATCGGTGTCCAGGTTTTCCTTGTCTTGCAGGTCACGTTCTTCTCCCAATAATATAAATTTATCGTCGTTGTCACGTAGAGGTCAGATGAAATTTCTCCTGTCCAAAATTTGGCAACAACATTAACTATTAAAAATTTTGGTTTTTAGATTGATATTGAATTGCCATCTTAAGATAAAAAAAAAGTTGAAGTAAAGAATTTGGATGGGATTGTAACGATCTTATAGTTTGAGAGTTAAATTGGAATTACATTTATAGTTCAAGGGTGGTTTGTGCATTTTGTAATATTTAAAAGTTTAATTGCAACAATTTCATAGGGATAAGAGGGTGATTGATCAAATTAAAAATTTGAGAGTGTGATTATAATAATTCATACAGTTTAGGTGTGAATTATGCAATTTTTCCTAACTTTAACTTTAAATTTTCAATTTTATCAATTTAAACTCTACACCGGATAAGTAGAGTAATTTAAATCCTATACTTAAATGAGTAATGCAATTAATACTCTCAATTAATTAAATTTTTATTTTCAAAAAAATTGTGACTAGTAAACTCAAAAAAATTGTGACTAGCTATGAGTATATTTATAGTTGGAGATGATACTTTTTTAATTTATATTTATAGCTATGAGTATATTTATATTTATATTTTGGCGTACTTTCAATTGTGTTTGAAGCTTTTAATTAATTGAATATGGACATTTTGTCTCTACGTTTGAGCAATTTTTATCTGGCTAATTTTGTGGCTAGTTTCAAGTATTTTTAAAATTGAGTTTAGACATTTATATGACATCATTTTGGGTGTTTTGTAAATTTAATTTTTGTTTGAGTAAATTGCACGCTTAATCAAATGCATTATTTAAATTGATGACATTGAAAGTTTAAGTTAATGATTGGCCAACGTGAATATAGCTCCGGTAATTAGCATCTACTCTTTCTCTTGAGATTGGAGGTTTAAATCCTCATATCCCATTTGTTGAACTCAAAAAAAAAAAAAAAAAAAAGTAAAAATGATTGTACTAAAAAAAAGTAAAAATGATCTTTTCCCCTAATTTAAAAGAAAATTTTTAATTTTTTGCTTGCCTCAAGCTTAGTTTATCAATTTTAACATTAAGCTTTTAATTTTATCAAATTCAACTCTAAATCTAAATTAATTTAGTTACATTTATATATATAATTAGTTATGTTTATGCTTAATTTTCAATTGTATAACAAGAAGTATTTTAATCCGAACTTTTTGATATTGAAATGAATGGTTTAGACACCAAGAATAAGCTTGACAGTTTGATTAAACCTAATGAGAACATTAATTAGTGAATTTGAAGAAAAAGTTTTTGAAATAATCTAAACAAGAGAACATAAATTGTCAAAGTGAGCATAGCTCAAAAGTAATTGACATGTACTATCTCCCTTGAGGTCGGAGATTCCTACTACCTCATATTTGTTGAAAGAGAACAGGAATTGTGCCCTTTCTAGAGATGAAAATGGAAGGGGATTTAATAAAGTTGATAAATATGTCTCATGAATGTAATGAATGCCTCTATTTTAGACGTCATTTTTAGAGAACGTGAGTTTCCAAAGTTCTAATAGCAACAAATATCTCTTTTAGACCTCATTTTTCTAATTCTTAACTATTTTTTAAATATATTTGGTGACTATTTAATAATATAGCACATGATAACATAACAAATAATTATCATCAATTTCATGCAAATGGAATGGAAATGTGGACGTGTGAGAAATTCTCTTGTGAGATTGGTTGTTTTAGTTGTCAAATAAATTGAGTATTAGACTATTTAAATACCATCATTTTAGCAACTATTCCCTTGAGAGATTAATGAAACAATACTTCTATTAAATAGTGAAAGTTTTTGTCTACTAAGTTATCTCATTCTCTTTATACTTTTTTGTCGTCCATCTTTTTTTGCCGTGAGATTTATTGTAATGGCCCTTTTTAATTTAGATCCTTTTTATTATTAGGTTTTATAATCAGAATAATCTTCCACTTGAAAACTAACATGTATACTCAACTCTCACTACATCAACAACTCTTGTTCTCTACTCGATATCATTAAGTCTTATTTTGCCGACCTAACTATTTCCAATCACCTATAATTAAATGAATTACGAGAAAAAAACCCTACTCAAAATGAGCTTCTTACCATTGGCTTATATTCAAGACATGAAAAGTATACTCTCATCAATGATCAAATTGCTCGAGCGAGCTAAGTAGAATGATCTATCACTTTACCCACTACTTGTCATAGGTTACAACAATAAATCCCTTTAAAATCTCCATATATTAGCATGAGATTATTCATTTTGAGTTATGCCTACATAGATTTGCTTTTGAATCCTACCTCATGTCAATTGATATATTATTCTTGCTCATAAATCTTAACTAATACAAGATCTCAATTGCTCCTAACAATACAAAATATTTTGAAAGTGTTACATTGTGAGCGTATGATGTTCTTTTCTTCAAAATATTTGTTTCTATGTTTCCTTTTGATATAAAGAGAGGAAGGTCGTGAATTGTTCGGTTCATAATTTTAAGACTCAATTTGATTGATAACATTTTGAAGAAAAACAATCTCATATACCTCGTCTATTAAAATCTCCAATATTTTTCATCATGGACAACAATAATAGAGAAATATTATGCACCTTTCAAGACCAACCTATATAAAGTTTCACACACATGCATGTTGATTCCCTTTGCTCTACTTTTCACATTATTTTTATTCTTTTAGGTGATGGATTTTAGGACTTTTGACCATTTAATTCCCAACATCATGATGATACTAAGCAAGAGATCTAATCTAATTAGACACTAGCTTATTATAGTAATTTGGCCATCTTGATATTCCTATGGCCAAAAAATGGGAACCTAACCCAACTTTTTGAAAGAACCTCAAAGAAGAGAAAATAAGTTTGGAATGTGGATTTGACCAATTTGGATAAAGTAGATACATTGAAGCTCCTTCACATGTTATTGATGAATTATAAATTAGAGTGACATCAACCTACTCTTAATAAAAGAGCTCCATTATGTGTGGAACACTAATTATTTGTTCCTATTTGTCATTTTGTGGACAATACTTACCCGTCATTATATTGATGCATGCTTGTCAAATCTAAAAACGATTAGGAAGCTCGAAGAACAAGGCCTAAATTGAATCATATCATTAAGTATTGTTTGATAACTATTTTGTTCATGATTTTTTGTTTTTGAAAATTAAACTTACAAACACTACTTTCATCATGTGTTCTTTATTTTGCTATCTACATTTTTAAAACATTGTCAAAATCTAAGTCAACTTTTAAAAATTGAAAAAAATAGTTTTTAATTTTGGTATTTGACTAAGAATTTAAATATACTTTTAAGAAATGTGAAAAATATATTAAAAAGTTTGTGAGGAATCAAGCAAGCATAACTTTTGAAAACAAAATACTAAAAACGAATTCATTATTGACCATGGCTTAAACTTTCATGTGTATTTTGTTTCATTGCCTAAACTTTTAAATATTTTGTTTAAATTCTTCAAGTACTTGTCATTGTAGACCTCTATAGAGACTAAATAAATGAAAGACACGACTTTCACAAAAGAAATTAATGACCTTGACTAAAATAATTTTTATGTATAAAATACATTCGCCAGCCACATGATTTCTCCAACATAATTTAGAATTCTCAACTGCATTTTTAGTAATAAATGCATCTTTAGTTGGTTGTTGAACTTCATCAATATTTAATTTCAAACTTAATACTTTTTCCCCTTTTTTTCTGACCATTCTTCTGTCAGGAATTCAATTTTTAATTTTGTACTTTGAACAAAATATTTCTAGGCTCTATGGTCAAAAAGTTTATGGTAGATTTAATCTCGAGACAGGAAATATAGTTTATTCAAAGTATACAAACTAAAATTAAGCTCGAAAAATGTAGAGATCAAAGTGAAATATTCAACAAAGTACAAAACATCATAATAGTATTTAGAAACGAACGCCTAGAACTCGAGATGACAGCAGAAGAACCGAGAGAGAGGGGTCGGAAGCTGAACATCATATGATCACGAGGCTCTTTACCATTTTTATTTGTACTGATCCAAACTATACATTTTACATCAGATAAACTTGATGGTTAAACATGAGGCAAAATTGTATGTTTCTATATTACCATTATGACACAACCAGCAAATTTACAGACAGCATTAGGATGTTAGTTAGCTTTGCACCTCCTGAATCTCCAGGTCCACTGATTTCAAGTTATTACCTAGAAATCTGTATCAGAAAGAAATAGGCTGAAATCAGATCCCAATCTAGCTGCTTCGAGAACGAATGCAACTTAAACACTCTTTTGTAATGTTTTTGTTGCAAATGCAGGCATGTTAAAGAAAATGAGTTAAAGAATTTTTATAACCTCACCTGAACCTGAAGACCGGGGCGAAACAAGTTAGATGGAAACAAGTTTTGATCTCCTGGGATGGTGTTTTTTACTTCACCCTTTCCTCTTGAAGAATCTTTTGGTACCTGGGGAAACCACTCTTGCAAGCTGAAACCTGAAAAAACAGAAAAAAGTTAGATTGTGTTACATGATATGCTGATTAAGCGAGTGACTTTGTGCTAATTAATAAACCATGAACAATGTTATGGCGATTTTATTGAATAATTTCTCTGTTTGAAAGTTCGTCTGCAGTTTGGTTTCATAAGAAAGAGACCTTCATCTCTATCCAAAGATGAGCAAAAGAAGTCTGTGTTGGAGTTAAGCCTAAAGAAAACTTATAAACTATAAGAAAAATGAACTCTCCAATTTGTCAAAGGTATAAACAAAAGGAAATTCAACAGTCTTATGGATCACAATGATGCCTGAAAGTAGTCTACGCCAGAAACACCTCTAAATCATCATGTTTGTTTTAAAAGATTCTTCTGCTTCTTTCTGGCAAAATTGCTCATCTCGCTTTAACATAATCAAACACCAGAAGTTTACTCTCAGAAGGCTTTTAGAGATGTCGAGTTACTAAGTTCAATTAGCAAAGTCTAACTGATTTAATGCTTCTTTATGGGTTTAAATCCCTTCACTCCCATTATACCTTTGTCATCAAAAGTTGAAAGAAACTAGCAATCAGAATCTAGAACTTAGCAATCATATACATATACATATATATATGTATGATATATATATATATATATATATATATATATATATATATATATATTGTTGGTGATGGGAGTTGATGTCAGTTAAAAGTGGGCAAGATCTAGGGTATATAAGGACATTTCTTTTGGTATAAAGTGTCCTTAGTGAAATCAAAAGTAAACTCATATGAGCTAGAGCCCAAACCAGACAATATTATAATATAGACAGGCTTGTTGTCCTAACAATAATGAATTTCTAGAGACTTTTCTATATAATCTACAAGAAGTTCGTCAAGTCGTTTGGCAGTAATTGGGAAGGATAACAAATGTTGAGTAATATTATCCCTTGGAAGCTCAGCTTATGACATGCCAAAATATGGGCACGGAAGCACATGCCATATGATCAAGAGCTTAGTGCTATTACAGCTAAATGACAACTACTATTGAATATAATTGCCAACCACACAGACTTCTTAAATATGTGAGTCGATATTTTCCATATCAATTCTCGTAATTTTTTTAAAAAAAAATCTAACATAGAAAATGGAAAAGGAATCAGGAATAAAGATTTGGTAGAAAATTTGAGAGAGATACCAAAGAAAAACAGACAGAATATCGTAGTGGAATAAATAAAAAGAAGTTTATATCGATAATTCCTTGACTTAGTCGAAAGTTGAAATTTTTGAAGTTGCTATTGCCTTTCATTTCTTGTTGATTAAGTCTTAGATAGAGATAAATGAAGTTATTGACTTTCCAGAAGAAGTATATCTAACTCGAATTCTTTAAAACAATAAAGAAGTTTCCCTGTTCATTCGATTAAGTTCTCTTAAGTGGGACCTGAAAATTTGATGGTTTCTGACTTTCCTAAACAGCCCTACATCATTTTAATGAAAGAAAATCATTTAACGATCAATTTCATTTAAAGGGAGAAGGAGAATTTACAAAAACCACCACTGAACTATATGAATTGTTATATCTTACCTTCAAACTTTCAATTTGTGCAATTGCTCCTTCAAAGTTAAAAAGTTGTTAGCAGCTTAAACCCTATCGTCATAACTCCGTTAGTAGTTAGGTATTTCATAACTTCAAGGGTATAATTTTAACAACCGCACAATTTAGGGGTAGTTTGGACATTTCTCAAGTCGCATCATAATCTAGGGATAGTTCGAACATAAGTTGCAAATGATTTTGTAACTTTAGGGTAATCAGCACAAAGTTTGGAAAATTATTCGAGAAGGCCACAACAATGTAGTTGTAGTTTTGCACCATCAAATGTACGAGAGAGAAACTGCAAAACTACCTCGAATTTATATCTAGTGGATAGTAGGGGCACGGAGATTTTCCAATCTACATCCAAGAATTATTAGGAGGCAGAGATGTTGTGATGAGTTCATTGAATAATTTTTACCAAGTTTGAGGGCAATTCAATAGGAGTTTTTGCAATTCTTTTTTCACTAAGAAGAAAGAAAACAAGAAAAAGACTTTGCAAGTGTGCTAAAGGAATGATATCAAGCTAAAATTTTCTCAGAGGCAAAACATCAAACACTTACCGCTTCAATATCAATCTTGTAAACCAGCAGCTTCCTCCTCTCTCTGCAACTCGTTCTATACGCCACAGCAACATGCCCAACAGCCAAAACCAAAGAGCACATAAACAAAGCCACCTCCATGCTTCTCACATACCCTCCTCGACGAACATCCCACAAGCCACCACCAAACACAAACGAAGCTTTCAATGAAACAAAAACCAAAGAAATCACAGAACAAAACGTCGTGATCCCCAAATACGGCCCTCGCGAGAGCCTCGGCCCATCGCAAAAGCTATAAACACCTACACCCAAACAGAACAATCAAATCAAAACCCAACCCCACAAACAAAAAAAGAAAACTCAACTCCACCCACATGGGTCTTCTTAATTAGAACTTACAGATAATGATGGCGGATCTCACGAATGAAATCAGCGGGATATCGATGAGGGAGGATCGAAAATCGTAGTTTCTGAGATGGGAAGGGAGGGATTTGAGGGAAAAAGAGTAAGGGTAAAGAGAAGCAGAGAGAAGGGCATCGGCGATGACGAGAAGAACAGGGGCGGAGAAAAGGAGAAGGGAAATCAACATGGTGATTAAGAAGAAAAGGGTTTTGATTCCTCTCCATAAACGCTTCGATTTCTCTTCCTTTGAGAAACCCATTTGTCTGAATTGGATTGATTCTGTGTCTTGGGGGGTTTTTGCTCTGGCTTTTTAGGGCTCTGGTTTGCTCTGTTCTTGTTGTTCTGGTGATGGGTATGTACAAGGAAGGTGGGTGAAGGAAAATGGGGAGTTGGGCATTTTTAAGCTCATCAAAGAAGAAGAGTAGAGATAGAGAGAGAGAGAGAGAAGGCTGCAAATGATTTTGTTGACTTAAATTCTGCCCGCTGTGAGGTCTAACACAAATGCTTTGAACATTACACAGTCAAAAAGAAAACTCTCTTTCTTTTCTCTGTGTGCAATTCCCTAAGTTAACGGCAATACCTAAATGCTTAGGCTGAGATTTTAACCGTTTTGAGTATTTTTCAAGTCTTTCTACTTTCTTTATTTTAAAAATAAAAAAGGAAAAAAGTCTATATACTTTCAAGGTTCAACGAGATGGTTGTTTTTTTTTAAATGGCCAAATATTCAAAATCATTTTTTTTAAAAAAAATTTAAAGTCATTCTCTAAGTCTTTAATCTTTTAAAATTTTCAATTTCATCTTTTTGATTTATTAAAGATTCTTGATAATTGTAGTCTACAAAAAAAAGTATTAATAAAAGGTTGATAGATCGTTAAATTATTGTTTTATATATATTTTATGTTTGCAAAATTCAACCCAACTTCCAATAAAGCTAATTTTTTTTTAATTAGCATGTCTACATGACCAAATATGTTAATAAAATAATAATAAGCTAATGACATGTTTTCGTTTGCAAATTTTATTAGATTTTTTTTTCCTAAAAGGACCTAATCGTTCAATATGTTAAGAATAAATTTAGAACTTTCAAAGGTTAATAATTGAATTGAGAAATGCTTAAAAAGTAGAGATCATTTGGTATATTCAGTCTTTTTAACCATAGACGATATTATTTTTATAAGATATATATATATATATATATATATATTTTAGAACAACAAATGCAAGAGTGGGAATTTGAACCTTCTACGTTAAGGGAGTAGATGTTTTAACCACTTAGTTATGTTCATGTTGACAACTTTTTTTTTTTTTTTTTTGATAAAGACAACTATTTTTTTTATTAACTAGTTTAAACATTTAAAACATAAATATCATTTTGATTTTTCACATCATCATTATTTTAATGGTTACTTTATTGGAAAAAATTAATATATAAAAATAAAATTTGAACTTAAAAAATTAAGAATAAAATTTTAAAATAAAATGAATAAAGTTATATATTTAGTTATTTTAGTAACATGTCGCCTATAAACTAATATTTAAGAGCAATTTCATGACTATGTTGTTGTTTAAATATAACTATGTTTGATTATATTAATAATTTAAATGGAATTGTTTTTTTGTGTGATTAAAAATAAAATTAGCTTCCTTTTTTTTTTTTTTTTTTTTTTTATTTAAGAAAATCATGAATCAACCATTAGATGGTGGGACCGACTTGATTTTGAGCCATGTGATCACATGGAGCAATTTTTGTCATTGGGTATTGTAATTATTTGGAGTCTAATTTAATTTTAATTTTTAATCACATCTTATTCAATATTTTAGATTTGGGCATTGGTTGGATTCCTTTTCTGATTGGATTAATGGATATTTTTAAACCATTTAAAATTAAACACCTACTTCATTCAATTTGTTTATGATAAGTTTAATTTTCTTTCTGTTGTTTGAAAGATTCCTTTGTAACAATTGGCTATTTGGTTGCATGTTATTATTAGTTTGGAACATTGTTTAATGAGACCTACAATATTTGAAAGATGGTCTATGATTATACAAATTTATCTAATTAGATTTACCTAGTTAATTTTGATAAGCATCTAAAATATTAACATTTAAATTGTTGATATCAGATGTTTGTCTCATATTTTAGCTACAGCTTTTATTTCAATTTACATCTTAATCTCTCAACTTTCATATATATATATTTCGTTTGAATTATTCCCTAACTTTATACATATTTATTAGTTTGTAAGCTTCACATACTTTAGTAATTGTTCATTGTTGTATATCTTTCATCAATCATGCATTTAACAAAATATTTGGATTTATTTTGAAATTCAATAACTAACCTATTACACGTGTTTTGAGTCTTCACATACTTGTCTATAATAAACATCTACTGATTAAAGCAAATGAATAGAAGACTTGTCTACATTAAAGTTCTATTAGTATTAACTTATTTATTAAAAAAAATTGACAATAATTAAAATAATTTTTTAATGCAAAGTTCAAAAATTAAACAAACACTCTAGTAGTCAGAGCGAGTATAACTCAACGAAAATTCGTATGTACCCTCAATCAGGAGGTCAAAATTCGAACCTTCCCATCATCCAAATATTGTTGAACTAAAAATAAAATAAAATAAAATAAAAAAAAAAACACTCTGCTACTATATTACTAGAAATATGTAAAAGAAAGTCAAATCTAGATGAATGGTTCGTAGATTCAAAAGTCAAATTTTGTTGAGTCCTAAAGGCTTATGCGTAAGCGGCAACTCTAAATATTGGCCTTCTTCTCCTACTTGGTTAATTATGTGGCAAAAGTCATGACTGTGATCGTGTAGAAATCAAAATAAAAAATAATATATATATATATATATATATAATAGTCCAAATACGAAAATAGCTTAAACTCCTTTCACGTAAATATAGCAAAACTTCTGCTTTCTCTTTTGCCCCTTTCTTGCCAAGTGTGCAAGTTTCGTATAAGTACAAAATTTAGAATGTAACGTCAAAGAGGATATATATTGTCACTAATGTCTTAACTAGTAAAGTTATATATATTGAAATGATATCTTAACTAGTGAAGTTTTTTATTTTATTTTATTTTTTTTAGAGATCAATAACATATAGGAGTGAAGATTCGACCTCCTGACTTTTTGGCCGAAAATATAATACCTTAACGCATGCATTGAGCTATGTCTCGGTTGACAACTAGTTAAGTTATATATATTGAAATTGTTTGGTTGACAATGCCACTTATTAATCTTTCAAATTATCTTAATAAAAATATATACCATTTAAATTGCCACGGAGATTCGTTAAAATCTTTTTTAAAACTTTATGAAAAAAGTACTAAAAACACAAATAAAAGGTAAGGAGACAAAATTGCTAAGACAGTTGATATTTGTTGGGACTAGGAGAGTGGTTGGGTTAGGTACTAAGATCCATTTGAAAGCATTTCAAGTTGGTTTTATATTCTTATCTAAACCAATCCATTTACATAACATTAAAAAAATGGAAATCTCAGTCCCAAAATATTCCACATATTTAACTACTTTTACTATCAATTTTAAAGAAAACAAAAGACAAAAAGTTGCTTAGAAAAATAGGGGAAAAAAACCCCAATCCTTCCTATAGTTTAGCCTTTTAACAATGGTAATTTATTTAAGTAAAATACATTTTAAGTGCTTTTTCTTTTTTTAGAAAAAAATTAATCGAAGTGTTTAGTTAAATGCTAATTTGATCATTGTATATTTTACCACTTATCCTACTTTTGTCTCTATATTTTAAACTTCTAGACTTAATCCATCGTTTTGCATATTTGATGTGTGTGCCAATGTAGATGAGAGAGCTGATGATGGAAAAAGAAAACTTGCGACTTGAGCATAATGGATTAAGTAAAAAGGGGAAAAGAGTGCACAAAATAGACGTAGAAAATCTAAAGGTGAAATGGATAATATAAGAGAAAATTTTATTATGCTTATGCTCTTGAGTGCATGAAATTAAAGAGAGGGAAAGAATATGAAAGCAGACCACGTACACTATTTTTTAGTTCAACAACATGTTTGAGTGGAGATTCAACTATTTGACCTTTTAGTCGATGATATAATGTCTTAACTAGTTGAATTGTACATAAGTTAGTGTAGATTACATACTTATTTTTTTTTCACACACTTAAATATAATTCAACTTACTAATCTTTCAAAGTCGTCAATTAATCTCTGTCCTTCATATTTAAATCTTAATATAAAAATTAATATTTATTTTCTGCCATAAATACTCAAAAGTAATTCACCTTAAAACACCACTTTATCAAACTTCATCTCAAGTCATACTCTAGATTAAACAAGCAGAGAAAAAGTAGTAAAAAAAATTAATTAGTTAAAAACATCCTTTTCATCCATTCAAAAAATCTTGTGAAACACATTTTTAAAGTGGATAATTAGCTAATATCTTCTCCAAAAATGAAAAAAAAAAAAAATCTAATATCAATCCATATGGTACATGATCTTGCGCCACAAGGCAGATTGACACAAATCCCACCTCATCTCCATTTAATTTTATTAAATTAAATTAAACGAGTTTCCATCGTCAGCATCAATATTATAAAAATAAAATGAGAAAGGCTTTAAAAATTTTTATTAAAAAAATGATATTTGAATTATTGTGAAATTAAAAAAATGAAATATCTTCTAATAAGTTAGATCATTGCGTTTGTCATAAAGTTTGAGGGATTAAGATTGTGTACGTAACAAGATAATATCTTTCATATATAAAACCCACAATCCTTTTTAGCGTTTATAAAAGTGAGAAACAAAAAACCTCTTTTTCCTTTTTTTTGCTAGACAAAGTTATGCTATGGAAAATTGAAATAATAAAATGATCATATAAAGTCAAAAAGGGATGTTCCATTCTTCCATCTTCCATCTAGATATATAGATGATCATTTCATGTGCATTCCGATGCGAGTCAAAATTGATGACTGATATTACTAGTTCGAAATATGCCTCTAATAATGTTTACTATTAATATGGGTCAAATTAGTATTCTTATCTCAAAAGCTATCTTTAAATGTATAATTTCTTTTATACTGATAAATTAACGTCAAAACTTTCAAGGTTGACATGACAAAAAGTAATCCTTATTGCAAAAGTGAAGTCTGAACAATCATTCTTGACAAACTTTTAGATAAACTTCATATCGAAAGAAGAGAGATCAAATCTCTAAAACTCAAGTATGTATGTGAAACTATGCAGTTAAAGAAAATTAAAAAAAAAAAAAAATTTGTGGGAGAAAGCTTCTACTTCGAAAACAACTAAAGACATTATGTGGCATGTTTAAGTCAGAAGAGATGTATATTAATTCTCAAGTCATTACCTGTCAAATTGATAAAATTTCAAATTCTAGGTTTAGATCATTTAATAAACATTAATTGTTCCATTCCAAACCTAATATGAGATAGTCCATAATCTTCTCCTAACTTCTATAAAAAAATAATAATAAATACATAATCTTCCCCTAACTAAAGTAACATTTAATAATTAATAATGGGTTAACCAATAAATAACGAAAGAAAATCAAATGTCTATCAACAAATTTAGTATAATAGCATCAATTAAGATGATAGAAGTTCGAATCCCTCTTTCCTCATGTTGTTGTTGAGCTAAAAAAAAAAAGCATAATATAGATCACTTTTTTAAATGCTATATTTATGAAAATAAACATTTGCAAATATTTTAGACAATGATGTTATCATTCAAGTTTTTCCATTTATATTTAAAAATAACTATAGAGGTGAAGATTTAATTTTGATTGTTTTTTTTAGTACAACAAATGTGGCAATGTAGATTTCAACCTCCCAACTTCAAGAGAAGAAATAAATGTCTTAATCGCTAAACTATGATGATGTTGAGATTTTTTTTTTACAATATATAGAAAGATTTGAACCTTTAACCTTTCGATCATTGGTACATAGTTTATGTCAGAGCTATGCTTATGTTGGCATTTTGATGGGTTGGTTACAAATTACACTAACTAACATTTATCATCAAATTCTATATTTATTTTTTTAAAAGCTAAAAAGGTAAAAGGAAAACTACAAAGTAACATGATAAATATTTGGTGGAAAATTCAAATATATATATTTGGTGGGGGGTTGACAAATTGTAGCAGTCAAAGAAGAACGCAAGAAGCGAGCAACACATGATATAGCAGCCATTTTTTTGGTTTTGAATTTCAAGGTCCATGTATCTTTAACAGCAATATTTTTATATTATGCATTAAATATTTATATATTATTAATATTTGGAGTCTCTATTCAAAATCATTATTTATTTATTTTTGTAAAATAATAATAATAATAATAATAATAAAAGAAAATGACCTTTGAGGCTATCTAAATAAAATAAAACCCTAGGAAAAACTTTTAGGCGAACTCGTGATTATGTAGAAGAACTGAAGAAGAAGACTTCAAAAAGTGAATTCAAGAGTTGCTCTAATGAACACCCTCCTACCCAAAAGATGAGTCTTTCTAGAGAAGAACTGTTGGGTTTGGTTTGTTTTTTTTTTTTTTTTTTTTCTTTTCTTTTTTAATTTAAAGTATAGTAATTTTGTTTTGGTTAAATTATAAGTTTAGTCTCTAAACTTTCAAGTTTGTATCTATTTGATATCTAAACTTTAAAAATTAGTGTCTAATAGAATTCTAAACTTTCAATTTTATGTCAATATACTCCTGAACTAATTGGTCATTTCTAAACTCTCAGTTTTATGTCTTAATAGGTTCATATCATATTCAAAATTTTTAAAAATTAACTGATTTATTAGATATAAAATTGAACAATGTCTAATGAGATCTTAAACTATCAATTTTGTGTCTAGTATGTTCGTGAATTTTAAAAAATGTGAAATAGGCCAATGACTTATTAAATACAAATTGAAAATTCAGAGACCTTCTGGATACAAAATTGAAAATTTAAAGACTTATTAGATACTTTTTAAAAGTCAGGACCTATTTAACACAAAATCGAAAACCCATAGACCTATTAGACATTTTTTTAAAGTTTAGAGACAAAATATATAAAAGCTTGAAAGTTCTGGGACTAAACTTATAATTTAACTTTTTGTTTTGTTCGAGTTAAATGAATAGCATTAAAATTTATCTATTTTAAGATTTTATCTAATTAAATTGAAATTATTTATTTAACCTATGAGTTTAACTGTGTGTATATATATAATTGTTTATAAACTTTCAATTTTTTGTCCAATAGCTTTATTAATTTTTAAAAATGTCAAATAGGATCAAGGACTTAGATATAAAATTGAAAGTTTAGAGACTTATTTGACATAAAATTAAAAGCTTATGAATTTATAAGACATTTTTTGAAGTTTAAAGGCATATTTAAACACAAAATGGGAAATTTGAGGACTTATTAAATACTTTTTAAATTTTAGAGATATATTTGACACAAACATAAAAGTTTAATTTAAACTAAAATATTTTATTGAATAAACGATTTTACTAAACAACGTTTTTTTTTTTTTTGAAAAGTTTTCTAAACAACCTTTGGACCGTCATAAAAGCGAAAAAAGTATCACATTTTTTAAAATATATTATGAATATTAAAATATATGTTTTTTTTTCTTTTTTTTTTTGTTCAAAGCTCATCTTCTGCCTCAACTAACATTAAAAAATTATTTCTTAAAAAACAATGAAATAACGTATAGAATTTCTTTTTAGTGTTACAAATCAAGTAGAGTGAAGGTTTGAGTTTCTGTCATTTGAAAAAAATTATTGATAGTTTAACTAGGTCGATGATGATGAAAGTGAGCATAACTTAGTAGTAATTGACATGTACTATTTCTTTTAAGGTCGAAGGTTCAAATTTCATATTCAATATTTGTTGTACCAAAAAAACTAAGTTGGCAAAGCAAAAGAGAGAAATTAATATTAGGTTGTATTTGGACTGATTCTTAAAAGCGCTAAAATTGTTATTGAAGAATCTTAACCCCCTTTTGTGTTTGGTAAAATTGATTGAGAATGAACCAATTAAAATCACTATTGTAAAACGTGTTTATTCACAAAATTTGTTAACTACTAGCTTTTAAAAATAGATTCTCATAGGATCAGATGCCTCTTCTCAACAAGTTTTAAATTTTCAATTTTATCCTTCCAGAAATTAAGATTAATTTTATATATTTAGTATCTTCTTCACACAATAACTAAATTTTATCTCCTATTCTTTGAATTGATTAGTTGAATTAAAAAAAAAAACCATCTTTTAAAAAGTAATTAATACCATAATTTTTTTTTAAAAAATTACAGCTATTTCTCTTAATACTTAAGAAATAATCTAGAGCAAACAAAATATAATTTTAAATTGAAAGTATATAACATTTTAAACAACTATTTAAAAAATTATAAATTACAAAAAAATTTATGCAAATTTTAATAGTGTATTTTAGTTATTATAGCTAAATCACAACAATTTAGTATTTATTTACCAAACACTGGAACTTACTTTTAAGGTTTAAAGCTGAAATCTATCAAAATTTATTTCATATTATAGCTAATTTTTCTAAAAACACTATTGTCAACCATTATTTTAAAAGCTACAACAATTCCAAACTAATATTAGAGTGTTAATTTTTCTTTTTTTTTTTTAAGAAACTAAAGAGTTTGGACAGTCCCAAAATATATACATTTTCTTTTTTTCTATTTTAATACATATACTATATACATTTCAAAACTTTGAAAGGTTTATTTTCAAACCTAACTATTTGAAAAATCAAAACAACAACAACGAAGTCCTATTTGATAACTAGTTTTGTTTTCGATTATCGATCTTTATGTTTGATGTTTTTAAAAAACAAAAGGCATACATAACTATTCTTTGTTTTCTATTTTTTAAAAATAAAAAAGCAAACATGTTTGATTACTGTTTTCTTGTTTTTCTAAAAGTTAGAGAAAGAGTGATATGTTAAAGAGAAAATATGTTTAAAGAGACCCTAGAAATTTTTTTTTTTAGAGAGACAAGTTATGAGATAAATGTTTGAAAAGATAGAGAAAAAAATTTAGAGAGAGAGTTAGAGAGTGACATACATATTAAAGAAAGATTATTAGTTTTTTTTTTTTTTTAGTACAATAGGGGTTGGGGGATGCAAACCACAGACTTCGTGATCGTTAATCATTCAATATGCCAGTTGAGCTATGCTCTCTTTGACAGAAAGATTATTAGTTAGAAATAGAAAAGAAAATTATACAGAATAATAATATCTTTTGTCTTAAAATTACTTTTGTTTCGTGTTTGACACATACCTCTCTATTTTCTTTTTCTTTTTTTGCTTTCTTTTTTCTTTTTTTCTTTTAAAATTTTCTCTTTGCGAATTTTTCTCTCTCTCTCTCAAATTTTCATCTCCAGAAGCTTTTTTTTTAAAGAGAAATATTTTAAACGAGAAAAAGATTGATGAAAAATTTAGAGAGAAAGATACATTTTTTAGATAATTTTAGTTCCAAGCTTGCAAACTTTTGTTAGAATATAGTTAAAATGTCAAAAGACTATTTTACCATAATATTTGAATATTTTGACTAGTTGATAGTTCATCTCACTATGTGATATTTTGAGAATTGAAATTATTTTTAAAAATATGACACAAGATATTAATTACATATAGTTTTTTTGAATAAAATTTAAAAAATATTAAAACAACATTAAAAAAATAAAATTAAAAATCACATAAAATAAAAGACAAACGGAAATCATTAAGGGAAAAAAAAAAAAAGAGGACAGAAAAATACCCCCCCCCCCCCCCCCCCCCCCCCCAATATGTAAAGTTGTAAAAACAAAAAACTGTTTTTAAAAACCTAATATTTCTCTTTTCAAAATTCTATATAAATTTCAAAAACGTTTTTTAGATTTTAAAAATGAAAAAATGAATTGGTTATCAAACATACTTGTTTTTAAACTAAAAACAAAAAACAAAAATAAAAAACAAATTAATTATCAAACGAGCTTCAAATCAATCAAACCAATTAAAACCAACTTCTAAGTCTGATAGCAACTAAAATATTATCACTTTTTATACTTCACAAAACCCAAACTCATCGACATAAATTGATCAAACCAACCAAACCGACCGAATCCAATCAATTTCATCAAACCTTTTGGTCCCAACCTTGTACCTCTATATGATTAATTACAAAACACACATGATACAAAAGTACTATTCCATAATGTGTGTGTGTGTTTTTTTTTTTTTGATAAAGACAAATAGATGATCAAATAGGTGCAATTGATTTAGATATGCCTTCTTTTATTGCAAAATGTCATGTGTCAAGAAGGTACAATAACCACATGCCACATGGAAAAATTAAATCACCTATATGAGTAAGCTGATGGGTCCATTTAATAAGAAGAAAAAACCAAAACAAGAAAGAGCCACGTGGCTTGCCCTTGACAACATGAACCCCTAGCTTACCTCACAAGGTAGGGGACTTTATCATGACCATACACGCATAAAAGATTCATCCTCCTTTTCCCTTTCACATCTTTACGTGTATCTTCATCTGTAATCTTCTTTTTTGGCTTAACAATCCTTCCCCACTTTCTAGAACTCCACACAATATCTATAATACACGTAATTGTGTGTTTTTTTTTTAAATTCTAGCGTTTAAATATTAAGATTGAGATAAATTCTAATCAATGACGGGATGATTAACACGATCATGTAAATTTTGATAGAAGATTTTATATTCTATTCTCCTAGGTAAAATGCTCTCGTGATCGCCTTCTCCTACTCAAGTGTCGCGTGCTTGAAACTCTACTTAACTATATATCTGGTTGGGTACTATTAGTTAGTTCTTTGTACTTAGCTTCAAAACTATATGTTGGTTAATTAAATAGGGGTAATGAGATATGCTATATGGTGGTGAGAAACTCGATAGTATGTTAGAATAATGAATTTCTTTTTGTTCTTTAATGGTAGGATATATGGTCCACTTTGAGCCTAAATTTGCATAGTTTTATTTTTTTTCTACCTAAAAAGCTTCTCATACCAAATAAAGATGTATTTATTTTACATTTGATGTGAGACTATGTTCGCATCCCCAATAGATGGTTGAGGGGATGAATTGAGAAGTTTAACACATGGCTTGTCTTGTCTTTGATTGAGCTTGGTTCAACTTAGTTGTCCCACTAATTGAGCGATGACTTACTTCAAAAAAATTTGTCCCCAACACACAACATAAAAAAAAAAAACCTCTTGTAAATTATGGTTTTTTTTAAGGAAACTTTTTGAGTTACTAGGAGAATCTAATAGAAACAAAGATTTATTGGCTAAGTTAGATCATCTAAGATTGTTTCTTGGGATGAGTAGGATTCAACCTTCTCTTTATTTTCCAAAGAATCTTCACGGGTGATTTTCTTTTCTATTTTCATGTCGTTCTTTATTCCTTTTTTATTAATTCTCCACAAAACTTCGCTTTTGTTGGTTGAGATTACTTGTTTGTTCACACTTTGAAGCAACCATAAATAGAATTTCAAGTAAGTTTCTTGTTTTAAAAATTAAAAAAAAAGAAAAGAAAAGAAAAGGAAGCTTCCTCTAATGGGATTTGGCTTTAATTGTTTTACACATCACCAATTTTCTCTCCTAAAAAGCCTATCTTTTGCTCTCACTTTCAATACATAAATTGTGAGAAATTTCAAGCTTCTTCTCAATGGAAACAACTGGACTTGGAAACCCTTTTGTTTTTCCTTTCTAGACAAGGCCATTTGTCACATTATTAAGGAGTCATTAGTTTAATTTGTCTATAAACTATGGTGATAATTGATACGTACGTGGGGAGTATGAAATTGAATACGATTTAATTTTATGAAAACGAAAAATCATAAATTTTAAAACATTTTCATTTTGGAACACAATCTCTTTTGAAAATGTCTTTTTAATAATAATATCAATGAATTATAATGAATACTTTTTCACAGGTAAATTACACAAACTACTCTTGAATAATAGTGATTGAAAAGTTGTTTTCTCAAAAATTAGTTCATTTTCTTGTCATCCACTTGATTTTTTCCCCTCACTCAAAATAAAGTGGGAGCCCGAAAAATTGAGTTCTTAACCATGTTATCGACTTGGTCCCATTTTTTCAATTATATAAATTCAAGAGTTTAATTTTTATAATTAAAAGTTCACGAGTGAAATTGTAACAACTATATTGTAGTTTATGTGTGGTGTGTACAACTTGTCTCCTTTAATTTAATTATATATTTAGCCTCATATTTTAATTTTTAAATCAATTTCGTCTCTATACTTTTAAAATATTTGCTATTATCTCTGCATTTTAAAATCTTTTAAAGCATATGTTTTTCAACCAGGCCACCTATTAAACTCTTACTATGTTATTAAAACAAATTAGTATCTGTTGACTGAGAAATTTCGGCCAATATAATCTCCAATTGTCACGTCATTATTCTAAATTAATGACGAAACTACAAATAATTAAATTTGAGACCAATTATAAATTGACATGTGTCCCAAATTTAATTTGAAGACAAAAAGTGGTAAATTCTAAATTAAAGTGTCACATGTCTTCATTTGACAAAATAATTAAGGAAAAATTCTATATATGGCAAAAAATAATAGGTTGTTTTGATTAATGGCCACCTGATTTTTTTTTTTTAATTATGGCCACACGTGAGGTGCACGTGTGGCATACTATTTTACAAATCCCGGTTTTGCCCTTGTGTGTCTACATATTCTCGATTTTTTTTAAAAAAAACTCCTCTCTCCTATTTTTATTTAAGCTGTATCTAAACTGTAATTTGAAATATTTACATTGCAGTTAATATTTTTATACCTATTTAAATTCGTTTAAAATCTGGGATTTATCAAGATTTTATTTTATAAAATTGATTTTTTAAATCCGACTTTCCTGTTTTTCAGATCCTTATCGACATATGAATTATTTAGTTTATTTTCTTTTATTATTTTTCGTTCCTTCACTCTCTTTTTTGTTGCTTCCATTTGTTGACGCCAATCTGGGTTTATTCCTTCCCATTTTTAGGTTTGTTTATGGTTTTTTTTACTATTTTTGTTCGTTCCTTCACTCTCTTTTTTTTTGCTTCCACTTGTTGACGCCAATCTGGGTTTATTCCTTCCCATTTTCAGGTTTGTTTATGGTTTTTTTTACTGTTTTTGTGTTTCTTCTTCTTCTTTACTTTATTTTCCAGATTGTAGCTTGAAACATTTTTTTTGTAGGTCTAAATGTGTTTTCAATCCGTAAGTATATTGTATGACGGTATCTGGAATGAAGCTAATCGATACCAGAATTTTAAGGTTGCGAATATATTGGTTCGTTTGGATTCTAGTTTTCACCATTTTTCTGATTCTATTCGTAACAAACTCCATCTTTCAAGTCATCAAGTTATTACTCGATTGACTGTTTATAGGAATAGTTCGAATAAATCCAGTATAATTAGAATTTCTGACGACAGGGATGTTATGTGGGTCCTTTCCATTATTTCAGATGGTATCGCTAATAATCTTCATGTTGTTGTTGATTATTCAGAAATTGCCGAATTAGACTGTTCAAGTACGGCTGCCTCTAATTACAGTGTAGGTAAAACTTTGGATCATTCTAAGAACAAGGATGGGGAATTTAGATTTATTGAATTTATTGACTATGATCCCCCTTCATTTGACTTGTCTATTAAGGAGAACTCTGTCTTTGAAAGTAAAGTTGATTTGAAGAAAGCTATTTACTTTCTTGCTTTGAAAAATAACTTTGAATTTAGGACGGTTAAATCAAATGATAAATCGCTTGTTCTTCGGTGTAAAGGAGGTAATTGTGGTTGGTATTTAAGGTCTTCTCGTTTTCGGGGATGGTAGTTTGTGGGTTGTTTGCAAATACATCAATATTCATGATTGTTCCATTGATGTTGTGAAGAATGATCATAGTCAAGCCACGACATTAATTGTAGGAGAGTGTGTTAAGTCTATTATGGAGGTTAATGATGATATTCAGGTTCGTCCTTGTGACGTTATTAAATATATGAGGAGAAAACTTGGCGTGAACATCAGCTATGGGAAGGCGTGGCGGGGTCGCGAACTTGCTTTGGATTCTATTCATGGTTCCCCTGCAGCCTCCTATTCGCTTATTCCTGCCTTTTCGGCTGCTCTTATTGAAAAAAATCCAGGTTCGTGGTAGTGTGTTTACCTTGTATTTCTTTTTATCTACAGTGTATTTATCTGTAGGTATTTTGTTCTATTTTTTTCTGTTGATTTTTACTCTGTTTTTTTTTCAGGTACATACACAGCTCAAGAGGTGGATGACGATGGTAGGTCTAGGTATTTTTTTATGTGCCTTTCGGCTTCTATTCATGCTTGGAAACATTGTTTTCCTATTATATCAGTTGATGGGGCGTCTTTGAAGAAAAAAAATTTTGGCACTCTATTATCTGCTGTCACTCTTGATGGGAATTCTCAGATTGTCCCATTAGCATTTGCAATAGTAGATTCAGAAAATAATCGATCATGGACTTGGTTTTTTCGTAATTTGAAAGCTGTTTTAGGTGAGCCGAAGGAATGAGTTGTAGTTTCTGATCAACATAATAGCATAGCCAAAGGGATTAGCACTATTTATGACACTGCAGAGCATGGGTTGTGTTCATTTCACATATTGAGGAATCTTAAAAAAAAACACAAGTCCAGACCAATTGACGATATTTTCCACAATTGTGCAAGAGCATACACTGTTATTGATTTTGAATATTACATGAGGAAGTTGGAAAATATAGTTCCATCAATTAGGGCGGAGTTGGAAGAAGTTGGTCATGCTAGGTGGGCAAGAGCATTTTGTTCCAGGAGAAGATATTCAATGATGACAACCAATATCTCTGAGAGTATGAATTCATTATTCAATCATTTGCGTGAGCTACCTGTTATTTCTCTTCTTGAAGGCATTAGGAGTCGCATTCAAAAGTGGTTTTATGAACGGCGTACTTCTTCGAGCTTTCAACGGACTGAACTTTCTCCATGGGCGGAGGACGTTCTTCGTTCAGCCATGAAGGATGGTCGTACAATGGATGTTTGTGTTCTTTCTTTCTCTTCTACTGTGTAATTATTTTTCCTGTAATTATTCTATTATATGTTTAGTAACTGTGTTTTAATGTCATTTGTTTCAGCTGTACCATATAAATCAATTCTTGTTTGAGGTACAGAATCGCAGTAAGCAGTATGAGGTTAACATTCTTACTAAGAGTTGCACTTGTAGGCGTTGGGACCTTGATTTGATTCCTTGTGCGCATGCATGTCTTGCTTTATGTCGAAGGAATCTTGAATTTCACTCATATTCTCATGAGTTTTATCGGGTCTCAACCCTAATTGAGTTGTATAGCAAAGATATACACCCAATTGGTAACGTGGATCAATTCTTGAATTTATTCACTATTGATGTGTTGGGTTTTATGTCCTAAAACTCGTGGTTTTGTAAACTGAATGTATATTCTATTTTACTATAAAGATGTTATTGAGGTTTATTCAGTAAATGTGTTATTGAATAAAGTGAATTGTGTATTCTATAACCCAAATCCAATGAATTAAGAACCCTTGACTATAAAATGTATACTTGAACTTTATGTGTGACATAAAAGTGGATCAAGTTCGAGCAATAGCCAAAACGGTCTATAGTATAGGGATAAGACTGGGTACCTTATTCTGGGGACACTATGGACGCAGCCCACTGTGTATAGTACTAACGATGTGATCCTAAATCGTTCATGTGGAGACATGAGTGTGGGGGCGTCCTATGCAATGAGTTTGCATAAGACTGGACCGCGAAATAGTCACTTAGACTTTTTAACTCCGTTTACTGTTTTAACTGACTATATTCATACGATGACCTAGGTAACTCGATCTTAATCCTGAGCGTGCTATGAACTCCTGTTTATTCGAGATTATCCTTAGATTTGCATGGGTGAGAGTGGCCCGAGATCGCCGACTCAATAAGCCTCCCATTTTGGGGATAAGACCGGATAGATAGTTGGGAACATAGTCATGCGAGATGGAATTCACTCCTACCCGCTTTAGGGTTTAGTAGAGAGGTTGTTCCCTTAAGTACTGACTCCAGGACTTGAACAATAGGCCCACCCTCTCGTTGGCCCGAGAGGGATACGGTTTGTTGGTTGGACCACAAACCAAATTGTTCATTAGAGGATCAGTGGGACTTAAGGAACAAGAAGTAATTACAGGGGTAAAACGGTTTATTTGACCCAGCTGTATTACGAACAACCTGTGAAGGATCGACTTACTAATCATGGTTATATCGAGTGGACAGAAATATATCTACAGTAAGGAGAGTGCAGCCACTGGGCTTTAGTGGAGTGTCCCGATGGTTAACGAATGTTGATTAGCTATGCTAAAGAGTTTGGCCGGTTAATCTCGTATCGTTGGAGCTCATGATCTGTAGGTCCATTAGGTCCCCTTACTAGCTCAGACTAAGCCTTGGAATAATTTGAGAGAAAAGAATTTGAATTGTTCAAATTCGAATTTGGGAGAAAAAGTTAATTATATGCGATATACTTAACGTATCATAGCTTAATTATGAATTAAACTATGATAAAGAAGAGGTGAAAATATTTAAATATGATTTAAATATTCGTTCGGTTTAAAACATGAATAGGGATTCATGTTCGAACGTTCGTTTTGAGAAATTAGGATTGGTCCAATTATTTAATTTGATATTTGATATTAAATTAAATATTTATTTAAAATTAATTAAATTGTTTAATTAATTAAAAATTGATTTTAATTTAAAATTAATTTTATATTAATTTTGAATTAAAATTAAAAAAGAATTCAAATTCATTTGGAAATGAAATATGGACCAAGTTCATAACTTCTTCACCAAGCTTATTGTTTGAAGCATATCTTCTTTCAATTGGCTTCTTCACAAAGCTTCTTGTTTGAAGTTTATCTTCATTCAATTGGCTTCTTCACTAAGCTTGTGGCTTTCTATAAATAGAGAAGAAACACAATGGAGAAAGTAGATTAGAAAAACAAGAGATTTTTGTAGAAAACTCTCTAGCTTTTTTTATTTAGATCTTTACTCATTCTTCTCCCAATTTCTCTCAATCAAAGATCCCACAATCTATTCCAATGACTGAGAATAGTAGGGAAGACTCTAGTGGTGGTCCAAGTAGTGTTGGTGATCCAAGATTTGCAAAGAATTTGGAGATTTTGGGCTACAAAGGTATGTGTTCATACTTTCCAGTTTTTTACAGTTTTGAGCATGTTTTTTGTATGATAAAATTGATCAAATTAGAGTGCTCAAGATCCAAAATTGCTTCCGCATTCTTAATATTCACCCCTTCATGATGATGATCCAATTCTTCCTCCGAACGTCAAGCGTCCTGCTGGTCGACCTCGAAAAAAGAGAATAATATCACGATTTGAGAAGAGGGTGACTATGAAGTGTGGTCGGTGTGGGCAACGGGGACATAATCGAAGATCATGCAAGAACCCAATATTGGATTAATTCTAGTCCTTGTTTTTGTTGCCGATTTAAACACATTCAATATTTGTATTTAACATTATTTGCTTACATCCGTTTTGGTTTTATCTATAAATTTTGTGTTTTATTTGTATTTTTGGGAATAGAAGTTGAATGATTAATTACATTTTCAATTTTTGATATAGAATTACACTGTATATGTTTCGTATTATTTGCAGTCATTAATGTTCAATTACAATATACGTATTCTTTCGAAAAATTTTCTACTTTTCTATCACAAATACATAGTATTTCTCCATCATTTGCTTCCTAAGTCAATTTAGTTTTTAGTTTTCTATTTATGCATGGTTTAGTTACTATGTAATTTATTTATATTTCTTGTTGTGTACTAGTATTATATGATGAAACTTCAAATTCATAGGGGGTACGTTGGAATTGTTATATCATTTAAATACTATGTATTTCTAGTTTCGTTTCTTAACTCAATTCAACTTTTTGTCTTTATATATATGCATGATCTATCTACTGTGTAATTCAAATTTTTTGTTGTGTGATAATATTATATGTTTAAATTTCAATTTCGTAAGGAGTAGTTTTAAATTTTTATATAATTCATATACACTTTATTTTCATGTTCTTTTTTTGTTTAACTCAATTCATCTATTGTCTTTCTGTCTATGCACGATCTAGCTTCTTTATAATGTATATTTTTTGTTGTGTACTATTTTTATATTTAAATTTCAAAATGGTAGTAAGTACTTTGTATTTTATATATAATTCATAGTAATATCTGCTCTATAATTTAGATTCTTTGTATTTGTTGGGTACTTTAGGTTGACATATACCAATTATTTAAGGTGTATGTTTCACAACTTGGCAAGTTTCAAAAGTTTATATTTCTTCAAAACACTAACTATCAAAATAAGTTAAATATACAAAATTTATCAACAACAATTCATATTATAAACTAGCTTGTCAATAATCTCAAAATACTATAAGATTCAGCCTATAGATTTAACAAAAATATACTAAAAGCATTTCAGTCTAGAAATTCAACAAAAGTATACTAAAAGCAGTTCAGTCTAGAAATTCAACAAAAGTCTGACTTTGCAATCAAGAGTGAAATTCTTAAAAAGTCTTGAGTTTCATGGATTAAATGATTCAATCTTTTGCCTGGCTGAGGTGGAGATCGAATGTAGGGCCATATGTCAAGGATTTGTCCTGTGTGTTATTGGTTGGTTTATACGTTTCGCGTAGAGCGTCAATGTATATCCCATTTGGCTTTAATCCACTGGATCCATCATTTTGTATGTTCTGGTTGATCTATACATTTGAAACAAAATTAATTAGAGCATAAAATTGTGTTACTTTGTAAAAATCTAAGCAATGGAATTACACTTTAAATTATAGAACATGACATTAGATAATATAACACAAGTAATGAACATAATATTTAGTAGAGTTTTCATACCTGTGTAAGTGACTTTCTTATTCTTGGTCCTACAATCTTTTTCTTTTCATTGGCATTCCACTCTATTTTCATAGATGCAGTCTATGGAGAATTTATAAAGGCCAGATAAATACTAGTATTTCAATTGTATTTAAAGTTTTCAATAAATAATTCTATACGACATACCCTTGGAATGAAACCACCCATTGATTTGGTCATTTTTCTCTCTTCCTCCATCATGTTCAATCTTCTCTTCACCTAGTATTTCCATTGTATTTAAAGGTTAGGTTAGCCTTGTATATCTACATATTTTTATGCAAGAGGTTAATTAATACTTTTTGTACCTCAACATGTCGCTTAGGCTGCACTTTTGGTACTATTCTCATTTCTTTGGTTTCAGTCAATATACCCACTGTTGCTGTTCTTGGACTCTCATTCTGCTAGTAAATTAAAAACAAAAAAGTCAGCATATTCACCTATCATTAGTTATTGTATTGTTGTTGTATTTACCTTCAAGATATTCTTGCTTTTTCCTTCCCTCTTCAAAGTCTCGTATATCTTTGTTTCATCTATTGATCTTATGACTTCGTTGATTATATCATCAGTATCCTGGATTTCATTATTACACATGAGTATGTTTACAATTTGGAAAATAATTCAGATCATTTAACTTTTACCTGGGGTTCTTTGTTCTCTGTGGCATCCTGGACGTTTGTATCCTCAGCATTTGATCTTCCTTGTGGTACTCTGATGTCTTTGTTTGAAGTCCCAAGGATGTTGGTTGATTGATCTTTTGTTCCTTGTCCAGGATTTGGATCATCCTCATCATCTTTTTTCGCTTGTATTGTTGGATGTTCGTCATGCTCATGTATTTCATCATTGTCATCGTCTTCTTTTTCTTCTTCCAGTTGATCGAGTTTCTTTGAGAATTCAGATGCTCCCTATTTGGTTTCAAACAACAATAAATAGAGTTATCATCATTTAAATATTTTTAATATATTTGTGTTTCATACCATGTATCTATCATCTCTGGAGTTGGTGGTTTTTATGTAGTCCACCATTAGACTTATTGTTCCTACGAGCTCGTCCATTCTTCTGCTTAATATTTCTTGGTTTCTCTCGATCATTTCAGTAAGCTGGTTGATCATCTCTTCTTGTTTTTTTTCCATCAGTTCCATCTTTTCTCTTATGTATCTTTGGTCTAGGATGGTGGGTGTTACCCTGTTGATGGCTAGATCTATTATATTCTTTCCTTTGCTTTCCTTGTTTATTTCTCTTTCCAACTCCTTCCTTATTTTATGTTCTTCCTCAATGAATGGCTCAAAGTATTTCATTTTCATCTCTTCTTCTGTAGCTAACATTGGACATATTTCAAGCTGCAGTTTTAGTCATATTAAATTGTTAGAGATCAATGATTTCGTAATACATTGTATTTAAATGAAGGAATAAAAATAGTGATGTGGTCTTTACCTGTGGTGAATCAAAAATCCTTTTCTGCAGGTCCTTCCATTTTGGTTGGGTGTCAGCAACCCAATTTATGATTCTTGGTGTCCTTTCAGTCATTTTCCTTGGGTAAAACTTCTCTGGAGAACTTAATGTTGGTATTACTTCATATGCCCATGCAAGTATAGGGAATATAAACCCTCCCATTGATATCCCCGTTGCCCCCTTACTTTTCAGTGCTTTCTGCATGGCTTCTAGAAGTAGATCGAATGAAAGTCTTCCCCATGGGTAATTATTGAAGAGGTTTTCATCATCAACCATTATGATGTGCTCCATGTCAACATATACCTTGTTTTGTTTCGGCAGTAAAAAGCTTTCCAAAAAATATAGAAGTGTCATTTTCAATTGATCGTCTTCATTTGCAGACCTACTTATGTTGAATCCCATGTTCAGTAGTTGTCTACTAACTTGTTTTTCTCCTTCAAAAAAAAATCTTCTTATGTGCTGTTCTCCTTTCATTGTCTCTATGTTTATCGTTGGCAGGGGTTCACAGTTTAAGCCTGTTATTAGAGCAAATTCTCTAAGTCTAAACTTAATAACCTTGCCTCCTATTAAGAAATTCATCTCTGAAGAATTTTTTGGCTTGCATTGCTGTTGTATTAGATGTAGCAGGAGCTGGGATGATTGGTTTGTAATAGCAAAGTCCAAAAAATGTCCAAAACAAGTTCGCCTGAATCTTTCTTGCAGTATTTCTGTCAAACTTCCTTTTATTCTATCAATGACATCTATCTTTGTTTGCAAGTTGATTTTTTGTGGCTGTATTCTCTTTGACTTAGGCATGAGATACAATAAATCCTATAAGTTATCAAGTTATTCACTCAGTATTTCTATAAACTAATAGGTGCATGGAATAAACAAATACACTGTAATTATTTGCAGACCTCATCAGTTTCTCCAATAGATTTTTCAGGACTTGCTTTGTTTCTTAACCTCCTTCCTTTCTCAACTTCAGATTTAACAATTACCTATGATATGTAAATAAAGAAACATATATTCATTTCTCAGTCAGTAAATATTTATCCCTTATGTATTGAGATTTTACCTTTTTGGGTTGGGTCTTTTTTTTTGGTTGCTTTCTTTCTTCAGCCATATTCTTCTTGATGATTGGTGTTGTTTCTGTCATGGATTCAAATTCATCTTCCAAGTTCTTATTGTTCGAGGACGATGCTTTAGTCTCAGATTCTTCTTGTTTTATCTTATCGGTCTCTCCCTCAGAGCTAGCTTCAACCTATATCGTTGTATTCGATATTTGGTATTCAGACATAATTTTCAATTTTAAAAACTAAGGTAACTTTATTAATTTACATACCTCCTCTTCTTCTGTACTTTCCTCTTCCTTTTCTTCCACTATTTTGTCCTTTTTCTTTGTGTCCTTTGATTTTTTGGATTCCTATATAATTGGTAATCATTGTAAATGCAATAGTCTTATTCATTTTTTTTTTATCACGCAAATGAAATCAGTTACTTACTTTCTCAGTCAATTTACTTTTTTGTTTCTTCCTCTATGTTACAGTAGTGGTCCCCTCCCTTGATCTTTTCTTCTCATTCTTTTTGTTCTTGTAAGTCGTTGCTTCCCCTTCTGTCATTGTGGCTACTGTTTCCTGTAGGAATAAAACAGATTTGGTTTTTTTTTTTTATCAGTGTTATAAAAACGTTTGAAATATACCTCCTCTTCACTGTTTACAGTGATTGTTCCTGTATCCTTGTTCTTTTTTTCACCCGTTATTCCTGATTCACGTAAACGATTACTTGATCTCGTTCCTTTTACCATACCTTCAAATGTTTGTTAAGAATTTTGTAATCTCAATACATTAGGTATAACAAACTATGTAATTTAAACTTTAAAATAAAGAAACTGAATCTATTTTTTATTTTAATACATTTATACCCTGTATCTTCCCTAAATTTCGGATAATATTTTTAAAATATTTTTTTGTAAATACCTTAATCCTCGAGGTCAAATGTCTCTTCCTTCTCTTATCCTTGTCGTTGTTCGTTGAGAATTCTGCCATTGGAGCCAAGCTTGAATTAGTTTGTTACTTTTCTTATACCTAAGTTTCTCGATCTATCAATGGAGACAAGATTTTCAGTTTTAAAGAAAGAAAGAGTAAGTATTTCTGACCTTTTTTGCTGGACAAGGCGAAGAATCAACCGGCTGAACGAGATTTGCAGCTTTCCAAAAGAAGGAGATGGTTCTACAACTTGGGGAGCTTGAAGCTTTCCAATCGATTGAAATTCTCTGAAGAAACGAAAAAAGTAAAAACCCTAGGATTTTACCTTCGTTTTGTGGTGAAAGGTAATTTGTCTCCAAATATGTTTTTCAATTTTATTGTGGGTTTAATATTTTCAGATTGCATGTGATTTGATTGGTCTCTTAATATTTTCTTTTAACAATTTTTTAAAATATCATTTTGTTATGTAATCAGATTGTAATTGATGTGTATTTGTTTTTCATATTAGATCCTTTTTATTTAATTTATCATTAATAATTTTGAATTTTTTGTTTAAATTTTAGATAACGAATCTTAACATCTTTTTTGTTTACATAATCTGTTTTATTTTAGATTTTATTTTTAAATTAAATATAATTACACGATAATTAGGGAATTTTAGTTATGGAAGTTGTTAGGGGTAGTATAGTCATTTAATAATTAATAATTAAAATTATGAATAATGATTTGGCCATTTTTAAAAATTTTGAATCACTTGGCCATTTTTCAAAAGATGAAATAGAAAATGGCCATTTGTGTAGTCAGCCCAATAATTAAAGTTGATTTGGTCAAAATTGGTTATATGGATTTTGGGTCAAAGTTAAATAAGATCCAAATCCAAATTGTTAAGCCCAAAGCCAATCAAGCCCAAGTCCATGGTTGGGCCCAAAGGCCACTAAAGCCTAAGCTTACATGCCATGATAGCTCTATAAATAGAAGAGATTTTCTTCATTTGAAAGGTTCAGAAATTTTATTATCTAGAAAACTCAAAGAGAATTAAGAGTAAAGAATGCCAAAGTCCTTAGGTGTTGAATGCTCCTTGGAGTCCTTAGGCACTGAAAGCTTCAAGACAAGTCCTTAGGTGTTGAACTTTCTTTGAAGACCAAAGACTTTTCAAGACTAGTCCTTAGGTACTGAACACTCCTTAAAGTGTTGAACAGTCTTGGAATACCAAAGTCCCTCCAAGACAAGTCCCTAGGTACTTAACACTCTTGGAAGACCAAAGACCCTCCAAGACAAGTCCTTCAGTGCTAAACGCTCCTTGAAGACCAAAGACTTTTCAAGACTTCAAGACTTCAAGACTCTAAAGATTGATTGAACTTTCAATCTCGAGAACAAGCTGCAAAGCTTTCGAGACAAATCTACATTCGAGAACAAGCTGTGAAGTCCTCGAGACAAATCTACACTCAAGAACAAGCTGCGAAGCCCTCGAGACAAGTATACATTCGAGAACAAGCTGCAAAGCTCTCAAGACATTGGTACATAAGAGAGAAAAAATCAGAGGATAAACATTAGAGATTGTACCACACCCACAAAATTAATACAAATTAAATTCATTTACACGTGTCTCATTTCTCTTTCTTTGTTGAAATCACGTGTGAACAATATCACCATTGAAACTTTCTCCTATAATTTTTATTAGACATGTGTGTTTACAAAAAAAAAAAAGTTTTTTTTCTTAGGATAACTACATGGTTAGTCCATAAATGAGGCCTATATTTCATTTTTGTCCAAATCCACCATTTTTTACATAAATAGCTAAAGAGCCTAAAACTTTTACATATAAGTTGTGAGTCAATTACTTTTATGCCCTCTTCCATAATCTTTATATTTTTAAAAAGTAAAAATCATAAAAGAAAAAAAATAGATTTTATTCCTCCATATTAAAAAATTTCCCTGTTTAATTCACTTTCCAAATTTTAAAAGATCCCTAAAATCACTCTCCATTTTTTTTCCCAAAGTCCTTTGCTTGTGTAGACCTTTGCTCTCTTCATTTCATTTCTTTTTTATATTCAAACCATTTGTAATTAAACCAAAAAAAAAGTGCTATCTTACCAATTCTCATCCACAGAGCCACCGCCTTCAGCTTCGCTTGCTACAAAAAGCTGCTTGTAGCGGCGACGTAGAAAGGTCGTTTGACAACAAAGAAGTTCCTCCCTCTCGCCATAACCCTTCGCCGCTCACCCTCATTCACCACAAATAGCCACTCGCTCTCCTCGCCCACTAACTACATAACCCTGGAAACATCTGCCACTACCTGCCGGTGACGTTGGATTGTGAAGATATCGTCGTTGATGTTGGATTGAGTCGCTGCTGCTCATGGGTGTCATGGGTAATTGTACAGTCGTCAGAGAATAGATTTTTTTTTAAACAGTAGGATTTTTTATGGTTATACAGTGGTTTCAAACCATGTGTATATTTTTTAAATGTAGGGTATATTAACAATAGGATGTATATATTTGTATAATTTTTTCTTATTGCAAAAGATATATATATATACACACCAAACATATGTATAACGAGTGCAAATATATAATCAGTATACTTGCTCATACTGAGTATATATTTACAAATAACTAAATATATCAAGAGTATATGATGAAATTCGTGATAGGTGGAATACATATCTCAATAAAGATGAAGTAATAGATATAAACATAGTATATATGTTGGAATATATTAATTTAATATTATCACTCATATTGTTGGGTTTGTGACTATATGTATGACAAAAAAAAAAATCCAGTATATACAATGAGTAAAACAAAAACCTATGTACATGGTATATTCATATATGGAATTACATGCATATTATATATATATATTGAACATTGGACATAATGAGAGAAAAATTGTAAGATGAAAATCAATGTGAGGGAGAAATTTGAAAAAAACTGAGAAATGAAATATATGCTTGAGTGAAATGAGTGTCAGGAAGTTAACAATGACTTTGTGAAAGATAATTGCTAAAATAATGGAAAAAAATCATTTGAAGATAAAATACATGCAAAAATTGTAGGAATATCAAAATAAAGCAGAAAAATCGGGAATATAATTTAATATTAAAATAAAAATATATAATTACTGTACGTAATTTAGAAAAGAAAAAAGGGAGTGAATATATATATTCATTAGGGATATATAAACATAATAACGGTATAATGGTAAGAAAATACACATCAAAATTTTAAATACTTGACCATTTTTTTAAAATATGATCTTTAAATAATTTATTGAGCATAATTTCCATTTTTTCTTTGTTTTGCTTAACAAATAGTTGGATCCAAAATGTGCCCAACTTCTGCAAACTACAGCCACAATCATGAATTCGGGCCAAGCCCACCCTTTGTTGATCCATTGGGCCGTCGAACTCCCTCCCTTCGCAAACCTCCATCGATAACTCCTTGTTGTCGTCGGTTGAAATCCCTATCTAATTTTTGGGGTTATCGAAAAGTTGAACCGTAAAGAGGATTTTAAAATCATAATCCCCTAAATTTTGGGAATATAATCATGGGTATTGTTATTTGGAGGGAAGAATAGCAACGGTTATGGTAAAAATTTAAAATTTTTATTTATTATAATTAGAAATAAAAGGTAAATGAGTAATATGACCCTATATTTGGCTTCTTTAGCTTAAAAATTGACAAAGTTGATATTAATAAGATAATGTGCCATTTATGTAAAATGGTGTCCCAAATGGGCTATCCATGTAGTTAACCCAAATTTTCAGTGCTTCAAACGACACTTTGAAATTGAATAAAAAAAACTTGAATAAAAAATGAAATGAAGGAAGAAGGAAGTGAAATCTTACTCAATTGAAATTGAAATGAAAAGGAATATAGAGAGAATTTCTTGGTGCTTCAAACGCCACTTTCAAATTGGGTAAAACTACTGATGCCAGCGGAAAGAGCAAACAAAAGCAATAATCAACCCTAATTTTTCAAAGTAAATGCTATTAATGGAAATTAACAATTATAACATAATTTGAATATTAATATATTGGAGAATAAAATATTTATCAATCTAAAAAATACATTTATGAAATTAGTGGTAAATTTATTTACCTAAATTGAATGATATGATTATAGAAACAATAAATAATAATAATAACATTATTATAATTATGAAAAAAATCGTGACGATGTAAATGGAATAAAATGTTCCCATAAATATGAGTTAGGCTAAAGCTGATTTTTTTTTTAAGAATGAGTCATATAGTTGAAAACGTGCTCTTTACCATAATTTCCCTTCAAAAATTTTAATTCAATTTCAAAATTTCATTTGATACCCAGTATATAGTTTTTTTTATTCAATTTCAATTAGTTTTTATTTAAGTTTTTTAAGTTAAATAAACTTTTTTTTTGTTCATATCATTATGTACCATATGTTTGGTTTTGTTTGTCAATTTTATTTGGTTGATTTTTACATTTTGCAGTATGTATAGTTCATTTTCAATGTTTTTTATTCAACATTTGTCTTGCATTGTTAGTTTTGTTAGTTATGTTATGGCCTTTTTTATTCAAAACATAGATTATGATTTGTATTTTTTCTCATAATCTTCTCTATATGTATCATTATCATCATGAATTCATGTATTATATTCATTTTCATATGTTGATTAGTCTTATTATATAGTGTTAACTACATAAAACTCACTTTTTAGATATATAATATTTTTATTTTAAATGATTTAATTTTTAATAAATATATATATTTTATTAATGTCGATATATATATATATAGAACATGCTTTAAAAATAGACCATGTTAAATATATACTATATTCTACAATCTACTCATAAATATATACATAAAAATATAGTATATATACATCAGTATATAATCATACTATATATTGGACTTGTCATGAAAATCTCATTTATTTTCTACGTCATATATTATATTAACATAGGTATATAATATATATATCCTGTGTATAGGTTATAATCATATTATATATTGAGATTGTTAAGATAATCTAATTTATGTTCTGAGACATATATATATTATATTAACATAGTTATATAATACTTTTATATTGTGTATAGGTTATAATCCTGATTGAAATTCGCAATCGTAAACTCCTACATCTGACGTGGAGTAGACATATTTAATTGACTAATATTTTTTTACTACTCAATGTATTATTTATATTAATAATGACAACTATTGTGATAGTAGTAATTAATAAAAAGATAGTAATAATTAATAAAACTGATGCCCATAAAGTATAACTATTTCTTTTTATTTGGCTATAATAAATTACTACTTTTTTTATATTAGGCTTCAACTCATTGTACATCACTTTACTCACTAATATTTTTAAAGTATTTATTCATCAAAATTGCTAATAAGAAATAATTATATTAAATTTATTTTTCTTAAAAAATAATTTGACCAAACATATATTAATCTTTTCTTGCATTTTTAAATTCACAACCAATCACAGTTTTAAAATTTTGAATTTAAATTTAAAATTTTTAAATTAAAACCAAACGTGTTTTCATATATAATGAAAATAAAACAACTTGTTTTGTTTTCTACCGAATTTTTCGTTTTCAAAAATAAATTTTTGATCATAAACTAAATGGGGCCTAAATTTTTTTGTTTTTATCCCTAATGTATAAAAAATATTTAATTAGATTATTTCATAAAAAAAATGGTTAAATTTTATAAACAAAAAGTTGATGTATTATTAAATTATTGTTTTATGATATATTTTGACACATAAATGTACCACTTGAATGGTACTTGACAAATAAAACCCAATTTGATCATCAATAAAATCTGACCCACTGATTAAAAAAAAATCGTTATTCTTCCAAAGTGGCATGTATAATTGGAATATCTACATGTTCAAATATGTTAACAAAATAATAATTAAATTACATATCAACTTTCAATAAACGAATTATAACAATTTTTTTATAAAATGATTTAATTGAAAATTTTGAATACATTAAAAGTGAAATTGAAAATTTTAAAAGAATAAAGACCCAATTGAGAGAAGAACCTAAAAATTGGAGACTATTTGATATATTAGCTCATAAAAGAATAACTTGGTTGGAAGTTCTTTTACCCCCAAGTACTTTAAAATATGGGAATTTTTTGATAATGAGAATCACTTTATTATTTGGTTACAACATTTTAAAATAATTAATATTTTATTCAACAAATATTTCCAAAATTAACAGTCTACTTAAAATGAAAAAATCCTATACTTTCATATATGTAAATCAATTTAGACCATTCATCAAGATTTTGTTTCAAAATCATTAATGCATAGTTCTCACATGTATATAAAACTTATTTAAATGCATAGATTAACAAAATATTAAAGAGAAATACTTGAATCAAATAGATAGTAGCAACGTCTATTAGTATAAGTGATTTTTCATCTTCTCTTCTTCCTCTAATTTTCTCCACTCATTAAAGAAGAATTACTTGATAATTTTTTTGCTACTTTGACAGGATTTTGGTAGAAGAATAATGTTATTTAGATAATTTCGAGTTTATTTTAAATGAAATCAAGTGAAAATAGTTATAAATCTAAGGAAGGTCTAAATTGATTCAGTTATATATGAAAGTTTAGGTTTTATATATATATATATATATATATATATATATATATATATATATATATATAATGAAGGTTTAGGGCTTAAATTGATAAAATTATTAGTTTGTGGTTTTGATTGATATAACCCCAAAAATTTAGGGGCATAAATTGATTTTTTTTCCAACAAAATATATAGACACTGCAAGAAAATGTGACTACTGCAACATAAAATTTACAGCGGTTGCACAACTATTGCAAGGGTAAATACAATTCCAACAGTTTTATAAACCTCTGCAATTATGTATATTGCAACAGTTAATTTGTAATACTTTGATTAGTCGCTGAAAGAGTGTATATTGCAACGGTTAATGTATAATCATTCTAAAAGTTGTTGCAATAGATGGATAAAATTGCACCAGTGAGATGTAGGGAAGTATATAGTAGCAGTTATACTGGCAATAATTCTAAAAGTGTTATAATAGGTTAATGAAATTGGAGAAAATATATTGCAACAATTCTATTAATTGTTCTAGGAGAGTCTATTGCAACAGTAAACTTGCAATAATTGTACAACTGTTGCAAGAGATTAATGCAATTGCAACAATTATATTGTAACATTCTTATTAACTGTTATAGGGGTGTTTATTTGCAACCTTTAGTTTGTAACGTTTATAAAATTGTTGCAAGTTTTTATACAATTGCAGCACTTATTTAGCAACATTTTTTAAAAACATTGAATATTCAAAATAATTGCAACATTTTGTGATCATCGTAAGTATATTTAAGGTATTGTATATATATAAATTGCTAATTTATAAAAAATATATATATGTTTTTTTATTAAAAAAGTTCATTAACTATATTAATTACCATTTTTAGAATCTTAGTTCTAATTAATTTTATTTTAAAAATAAATATGCAAAATGTAAAGAATAGTGAAAATTAAATTTAGCTTTATTTATATAAGTTATTTTTTTATAATATATGTAATGACTATTAAATATAATTTATTTAATCAAATAAATATGATTCAATGAAAGTGATATGTTGGCTTATTAATAAGTGTAAAATTAAATTTTTTGTCACTATGGCAAGGTAGTTTGATTTTGACCTAAAATTTTTAATTTTATCTTATTGAATCATAGACTTAGATATGATAGAAGTGCAAAAAATGTCTCACACTGGCTAGGGAAGTGAGCACAATTATCTCCGTTGGTATGTAGCTTTTTGGGTGAAAATATAAGCAAAGTTATAATGACTTATGGCCAAATGGACAATATATCATACCATTGTGAAGATATGTGGCAGATCTGTTGTCCTTAACAAGTGAGTATTAGAGGCATGATCTTAACCTAAAGTTCGACAAGACAAATAGTGAAACCTTATATAGACATACAAAATTGTGGATGAAGGAGGATATTAAAGGTGTAATTAATAGTTGGCGACATCAAGTTGCTTTCAAGGATAAAGGAGGAGATTAAAGATTAAAGGTGCAATTAAGAGTAGACAATATTAGATCCCTCGATCGCTTCTATGGATAAATAAGGAGATTAAGGATAAAGGTGCAATTAATAGTAGGCAATGTTAGATCGCTCTTAACATAAATTGCTACAAAAAGTGTTGCACCGGTTAATAACCACTGCGATAGCTCAATAAAACCGATGATATAGGGGGTTACTATTGCAACGGTTATGAAAAAACACTTACAACGATTTTGAAAAGTGTTAGTAGATCCCTCTTAACATTGCTTCTGCCAAAGGTTTATAAACCGTTGCAAAAAGTGTTGCAACGATTAATAACTATTGTGATATTTGAATAAAATCGTTGTTATAAATCATGTTTCTTGTAGTGAGAGACAAGATTAGTAGTCATGAGCAGGAAAAAAATCAGACTATATAATGAATAAAATAAATTAATTGGAAAGTTGAAAGATTAAAATAGCTAGAACATAAACTTATAATATGCACTAGTCTTTTTGCATGTGGTATTTCAGTTTTATTTTTTCATATAATAAAATCAAGGTCTTTTTTTATAAAAAAAAGTCGAATAGATATTTAATAATATGATTGTTTATATTTACAAGAAAACAAAGTATATATAAAGTAGTGCATGTGAATTTTCCTAATACAATTTAATAATTATTTTTAAAAAGTAATTTATTATAGTTATTAAAATACAATTTTGGTCCCTGTACTTTGAACGTTGTTCAATTTTAGTTCATGTACTTCGAAATGTTCAAATTTGGTCCCTGTACTTTTAACAAATCTCAAAAATAGTCCCCACCATTAGTTTGAGGTTAGTTTCACGTGAAAATCTGCTAACCTGGCCAAAAAAAATTATTTTTTTTTCTAGCTTCCTCTCTCCTCCATTCTCCCTTATTTAACTTTCTCTCTTCCCTTACTGTCATTTCTTAACTATCTCTTCTAGCTTTTTGTCAAGCAACTACATCAATCTTAGATTCATGGAATTTCAGAATCTATGAAGAAAAGTAAAAGCTATACTTCGATAAGAATCTAAAATTTATGAAAAAAAATTAGAGATTTTAAGAACCCATAAATTGAGTGGGATGGTAGCATCTGCTATAGTTATCACTTTACACCATATTGTCATGGCCATGACCTTCCATCAAATCATATATGAAGGTTTTTAAGCCATCATCAAATTACTTCTTAAGGCTTCAAACTCAATTATAAACATCAATGGAGAAAATTTAACTAGCAAAGAGAGAAGAATATGGAGATTAGAGAGAGGAAGAGCTATGTTCTCTCTTGGAACAAAAAACATTTGCCTAACACATCATCATTATTTCTAATTGGCTCTTTGTACATTGGTTTTGAAGAGCATAATATAAAGGTTTTAAGCCATGAAAAAATACAGAAATCCACCCCATTTAATGTGTAACAAATGACCCAAAACTTTTATTTAAAATTAAAAGCTACTTCTTCTTCTCCTCGAGATTTTGCTTATTATATCCATCACACTTGTTTAGTTAAATATTCGATTGAACTGGGAAGGGGGAAGGGGGAGGCTGCAATGAGTGGGGGAAGTGGGGGAAAGAGAGAAACGAAGAAAGGGAGAGAGAAAGCAGGAGGAAAGAGAAAAAAAAATATTTTTTTTATTACCATATTAGCAGGTTTTAACGTCAACTAATGGTGGGAACTATTTTTGATATTTATTAAAAGTACAGGGATCAAATTTGAACATTTCAAAGTACATGGACTAAAATTAAACAACCTTCAAAGTACATGGACCAAAATAGTATTTTACCCTTATTAAAATAAATAGCTTACTCTTTTTTATTTGAGAGACTAAATAACCATGTGAAATAAGAATATTATAAAATATTTAAACATGCAAGCCTTTTGTAATTATTTCTTCTTCATATTGAAAAGGTAGTCATGTTTTACTTGTTGTTTTAGGCTTGCTCCGTTTGAGGTACGGGAAGAAAAATACATTCTTTTCACTCTTGTCCTTTTTTTTTTTTTTCATTCATATATGATTCATACAATGGTAAATATGAGACATTATAGCGCTATAGAACTAAATTATTCAAAAATAAGAAAGTGTATCCTTTATATATTGAGTATTCAGTGATATAATATTCCTTGAAAATAATGCAAAATAACCGTAGTATGATTTTGACTCATACAATTGAAACTTGAAGACACAAACCGTCATAAACTTATAATATCTAGAGTCATTTCATAATTATTCTATTGCAAAGACCACTTAAATTCTCAAGGAGCAAGACTTTTCGAATGGATGGTTACAAAATGGACGTGATGGCAATGATGGGGAAGAGTGTTAAGCTAACAATAATATCACAATAAGCCTCTAAGATATTACCTTCTTTTGCTATGTATTTCTCAAAGAAGCTAAGCAATGCTAGCAAACACTCGTGTTGAATGATCTTGATTGATAAGCAACAATTGGAACTTAATTAATTCAGTTTCACCATTTAGGAAGAATATAACAATTTCACATATTCGTGATTGGATTAGGAAATAGAGATCCCTAACAATTCAATACCTTTCAGTCTTGTCGCTAGACTCACTATAGAAGTTGGTCTAATTTTGCCATGGATGAGAAGACAAGAGCTAGAAGAGATTGTGAGAATGAAATGTAAAGCCATTTTATAAAAAAGTTCCATAGATAATGGACTGTAAGAAATCAAGTTTAGGTGCTTGCCATGGATTGTGTAATGTAGGGTTTATATGGGGGAGTTTTTTGTTTATTTCTTTGTATGTAACAAAAATGGAAAAATGAAGAACTTTTTTTAATATATAAAGGTAAGTTAATAAATTTATAAAGGGACTTGGTTATAATTATAATTACCCATGTAAGTGATGCCCTTTGATTAATTATATATCTTTAACAACTAATTAACTCCAGCAGAACAATTTTTTTTTCCATTTTCCCCCAACCTTTTAGCTTCCCACTGTTTCAATTTTTCACTTGTTAAGGTTCCATTTGATAACCATTTTGATTTTTTATTTTTAGTTTTTGAAAATTAAACTTATAGACACTACTTCCACTTATAGATTTATTTGTTTTGTTTATCTACTTTTTACTTGTGTTTTAAAAAATGAAGCCAAGTTTTGAAAACTAAAATAAGTAGTTTTTAAAAACTTATTTTCATTTTTGGAATTTAGTTAAGAATTCAAATGTTTTCTTAAGAAAGATGAAAACCATTGTAAAGAAATTAAGAGAAAACAAGTATAATTTTAATAACCAAAAACCAAAAATAAAAAACTTATTGAATAAAGTTTAAGTTTTTTTAGGAAATAATTTATTTCCCACTTTTTTTTTCTGTACTTGTGTACCAGTTGCTACTCATCATTGAATTGAACCTCTATAGTGCAACTATCTATAAAATTAACATTGACCTTTGATTTTCATTAGCAATTAGAGAATTCAATAACTTAAACTAGGATAGTTTATGTCTCATTTGATTACCATTTGACTTTTAATTTTTTGTTTTTTAAAATTGTACTTTTTTCTCATCATTTTTCTATAATGGATTTCATGCATCTTTCTTAAGAAAACATTTAAATTCTTAGCAAAAATTCAAAAACAAGTTTTTGAAAACTACTTTTTTTAGTTTTCAAAATTTGGCTTGATTTTTAAAAACATATGTAAAAAGTAGATGACAAAACAAGAAAACCATAAGTGGAAGTGGTATTTACAGGCTTAATTTTCAAAAACTAAAAAGGAAAAACCAAAATGGTTATCAAACAGAGCTTAGGTATTATTTAAAAAATCATGAAAAGATTAAAGAAAATAAATGAAAAGGTGAGAAAATAAATAGAAATAAAACTTGTGTGTTACTATTTTTTAAAGTGGGTGTGTGAATTTGGAGATTTTTTTACGAATGACCTAAAAAAATGTGTCGTTTTTCTATTTGATTTGGTTTTTCAAAAGAAGAGTTTCTAACCTTTTGTTGGCGTCAACAAAAGATTTTTTTAATATATTTTTACTCTTGCTCTCGCTCTAGCTGCTCTGGCTCTCACTCGAGCCCTCTACTTGCTAGCGACAGTAAAAAAAAAGTTTTAAATATATTTTTTACTATCGCTCTGGTTCTTACTCTCGTTTGAGCTCTCTATTTTTCCTCTCGCTCGGGCTCGGGCTCTTTATTTTTCCTGTTGACCTCACTATGGCTTCTTCTTTTCCTTTCTTCTTCGTCGATAAACAACAAGATCCCACTTGTCTACTTCATATTGAAAATTTCCCAACTTGTTTACTTTAGATCTGAAATTTTCTGAATCTAAAAAATTTTCAAATATGAAGTTTTCAAAATCTTTCAGATCTAGAAAAATTTCTAGATCTGAACTTCTCCAAATCTTTCAAAAAAAAAAAGATCTAAAAAAATTTTAAATCTAGAAAGTGCCCTCACGGCTCGTTGACAGTAGGAGAGTAGCCAATAGTGGGAAGATCATCAGCTTGTCGGCAAAAGGAGGGTCGTTTGCAATGAGAGGGTGGGAAGAAGAAAAGTCGTGGAACTGAGAGGGAAGTGAGAGAGAAGAGAGATAGGAGAGGAAGAGAGAAAGCAAGAGGTATGAAGAGAAAAAAATATTAAAAAAGATTAAAAAAACCTTATTTAAAAAAGTTAGGTCAAATTGAAAAATGGCTCTAATTTTGTCAGCCAATCAAATTTCTCATAAGTTTGAGAGAGGGGAAGGTAGAAAGTTGTTTCTCTCTTGTTTTTAATTGTATTGTTTATGTTAATGTGTTTTGGTTGTGCGTCCTGTGAGTGGGTGTGGAAGTTGTTATTTGTGTGTGTGTTTTGGGTGAGTGTTTCATGAGTGGGTTTAGTGGGCGATTTTTAATTCGTTCTTGAATTAAAAGAATGATAGTTTATGTATTATATAAAAAATCAAGATTAAAATTGTTCAAAAAAAATATTTCACAGCCACGATTTATATCTATATCTATAATCTATAATCTATAATATATTAAAAAGCTATCGTCATTGAAAAACTTTTTTAGACAATTATGTCCCTTCTTTAATTTATGTCATTGATAATTAATTATAAAGGATAAATTAATTAATTAAAAAATTATAGCAACCGAGAATAGTTGCAAATTGAAATCAGATTAAATTTGCATATTTCTTCCTTTTTTTAGAGGGGCACGTTACAATTTTTTAAAGCCTATGGTCATAAAATCCATAATCAAAGAAAAGGAAATGTTTTAAGTTATCAAAATGTTTGATATTCTGTCGTTCAAAAAAAATGCTCTCTATTATGACTTAAACTCCACTCTTAATTTCCTTTAAAAAAATAGCGTCTATTAATTCTCTCATTGTTAGTCAAAAGTCTCTCTTCTTCAACTATTTAATTATCTCTCTACTTCAAGTTTCATTACCCAACCATTCTCCTAGATCTTTTTTTTGCTCTCTATGTTGCCACTTAGCCATTGACTTTCAAAGGAAAGAAATTGCGGTAACAAGAAATATTGGTGAGCCAAAAACATGTGGTAGCTTCATCCAATAGTTTTGAGTCCATTGGCATCAAATAAGTTGATGTGAAATCAAAGGCACCAAGAAAGCTCTAATACCAAATGATGTACTCAACCTTACCACAAGTGGCTTAGGCCGGTAAGAACAAGCATCTCCTAAACACACACGAAAATACCTAGTTCATACACAAAGAATCACTCAAGGGAAATAAGAAATGACTAACCTTGATAGTCAAGCCTTTGGAAAGGAAAACTGTCACACCCCGCCCCAACTTACCCTACCAACCTAGGACACAGGTTGTGATGACAATAGACCCTGAGTATGCAATTGAATCTATTGTCAATTCTCGCTTGTCCTAACTCAACTCCTCACACAACAAAGATTTTACTTTATACTTACAAAAGGTGAGACTAGTGGCAGATTCCGATCAACTAACTCTGGTTGAAACTCAAGAGCAACCTGGTTGAAAATTAATAATGAAAGAATGAGCTAAAAAACTCAGTGAGTGGTAATTGCATAATAAAATAACTTTCAATAAAATTCTCTTCGTACTAACCATAATTTAAAACTCTGCAAATCATAAACAATTTATAAACTCTCGAGATAAATAAAACTCAATAAAAATCTGTAACAATAACTCTTGAAAACATAAATAGCGCAACTAAGATTACTGCTCTTGAAACAATAATGCTTGAAAGCATAAACATAGGCTAGTAAAACTCATCACCAAACCTGTACACAAATCTCTATCATACTAGCGTAGAGTAATCTCCATACGCACAGCAAAACAATCTCTGTCATACTATGCATCGAGTAATCTCCAGATACATATATAGCAAAACATATCTCTATCATACTATGCATTGAATAATCTCAAAATACATAGCATAGTCATCTTTGTCATACATGCACATAGAGCTGCCTCTCTAAAAGGCTAAGCATCCTAACACACGACCCAAAGCCTATGTGTGTGCTAGAGTGGGTCCCAAAGACCTCTCTTTCTAGTATACTATGGAAACACATTCACATAGCACACGAGTAATCACCATAGATACCAAAAACTAAAAATCAAATAGTTATCAAACGATACTCAAATAACTCAATTTCCAATCTCTTTCATTTAATCCAACTCCACATTATCCATTCTCTCCCTCCCATTAATAAGAATGTACTATTTTGCTCAAATTTCCTATTTTCTCCAAATTTCATATCCCTTTCTCTTCCATTGCACGTGAACCACAACATAAATCAAACTTCTCTCTCGTTCTTATTAATTATGGTGTACTTTGATCATGTCATCATCCATCTTTTTCTTTTTCAATATAAAATTTCTTATTTACCCTTCTCTCTCTCTTCTACTTCTTTCCCCCTCCTCCAAAACTTCTGCAACCATAACTTCTCCCCCAAAATGTCTGCAAAATTATTTTTTCTTCTCCATTTCAGCTTAGAAAATCAGTAGCTATTTTCTAATACAACTATGAGATTCTCCTTATTTCCCAAAACATTAGCTCCATATAAATAAACTCCAAATTAATCTTCACTTTTCTTCCCAACTTACACAACCCAAACATGAATTGTAAAGAAAAAGAGAAAAAACCCATACCTAGACTTGAAAATTTCCCCTGAATTTCCTTAAAAAAAAAACTTACCAAACATGTAATTTTTAACCCAAAAACCACTTGTATCAACTCGAAGATCAAGTAATTGAAATTGAAACTCCTCAAACTGAACTTCTCTTTCTCTGAAGTCGTCTTCCTTTTTTTGTCCCTCATTCTTCTTTGCAAACTTTTCGTGAAGGACTAATTTCAATTTCCTTTGTTTGGTTTTTTTTTTTTAAAAATAACTCCACCAGCCACATGTTCGGCACTTCTAATACCACCACCAACCACACGTGTAGAATCCTAAGAAAAACATCCGCTCACAATTTCCCCTCCCCCCTTTTTTTCTCTCCTTTTTCATGACTAATCCAATTTCTCTTTATCCTTTTTCTCTCTCTTTTTTTCCAAATAAAAAAAGTCAAATGACAGTCGAGTTCTTACAAAAGTTCGTTCTCAATCCAAAGTTAAAACACTCTACAAATTTGATGACCAATCAAACTTAATGTTTCTAAGGAACATGCAAAACTAAGCTAAGATGCAACATGTTCTCGATTTGGAGCAAAGAGAATAACTCTTCCCATTTTCATTCACCAACATATCTACTCCCTCAAATTTACAAAGGAAGGCTTTTAAATAGCCTCATATGGTTGGAAAACTAAAGGAACTAAAGGTATATAAACTAAATCCTAAAACTAACCTAACATGAATAGTGTTTAGTTATAAGTTGCATGAGAGTTTCTAAAATGGGCAAATTAAACACATTTAACTCCACTTTTGACCTAAGAGCTTAACAACATATTACAAATAAGGTACAAGTAAGGTTGAAGGGATATTTACAAAATGAACAACCAAATTACCCCAAAACAATAAATAACCCCTAAGTTGAAGCTTCTAAGATTTGGTGTCTTCATGTTGCCTTAAAGCTTCTTTCTCCACTTATTCTCCCTCTTCGTGAATCTTGATACTTCAAATGTTGAAGTGGAGATCTCATTCTTTTGGTTGACTCATGTGGCATGATGTGCCTTCTTTGAAGCACATCATAAGTACACTAGACTCTTGTGTTTACCACACAATCCATGTGTGAGTCGTCTTGACTTACTCTGCCGTTTGTGTTGTTGGTTTGGTTTATATCGACTCATTTTGTAATTTAGATGCGCATTTTCTTCCTTAGCTTTTTCATATTCATTATTGTAAATTTCCATGCGATTTAATTGTGACCAACCTTTTTGTTTATTTTGCTTTGATTTTTTAGGAGGATTAGAGATAGCAATTGATCCTATCTTGACTCTACCACCATTTGCCAAATTAGAACCATCGAAGGTAAGCCTTGCAATATTTGTTAGTTGTTTTCTCCAGACTGTTACGTTCTTCAAACATACCACCCCTTTCAAATATGCAACTTTGGATGTAAGTACAAAATTTACAAATATCTCAACTTTTAGTAGGTTAATTAGCACTGAAGATGATCAACTACCAGCTTAACCATTGATCGACTCTGATTTGCAACTCAAGTGGTTGAAGCATGAATGTTAAAAGCACATAGTAAACAAAAAAAAAATAGCTTAATTTGTGGGAACAACTATTGTTGTTCTATTGCAAGTTTCAAAAAAAAAAAAAAACTATTGTTCTTTTGCTAGCATTGTCATTCCCTTGCTTAGGAAGGTGAGTGTTATTGAGCTAAATTAGAGGGTTCATGACATCTGATACAATGTTGAGTTTGATGGCTTTAGCCTTCACCATATATGTTAAGAAGGATGGATGTATCTTGTGTAAGTTATAATTCTAAAATCGATCATGTTTGAAGCCTTCATCTGTTATTATGATAATGAAGAATGATACAAATTAGATATTGAATTGATATACAAATATATGTAAATTGTTTAGGTTAATTCCAACCTTATATTTAACTAATGTTTGAGATTTTGGGTTTTTTAAATGGGAATGATTGGTTATTATCACATCATACAAGAAATTTGAATTTTTTTTTAATGATGGGTTATAAAGTATATAAAAATATGGACTTGGTATAAAACTAACAACAACATTGTATCAATCTCCTCGAATAATTTTTAAAATTGAAATAAAAAGACCCTTCCAACTATCCCTCTCATTTTAATTTGACATGTCTCTCTTAATCAATTGGGTGATTAATATTATGTTAAGAATTCTTAATGTTACATAACTCTTCCAATTATCTCTCTCAATTAATTGAGTTTAAAAAAACTCAATTATTATTATTTTATATAAGAAAATAAACCAAATAAAAAAACAAACCTATTCATTAACATTGAAGAGAAAAACTTTTTTTCGATAATACTAACCTTGCTTCTTTATATAATAGCTCAAATATCATTAAATTTGATTAAAAAAAATACATTTCAACAATTAATACAACATTTAACACAACTCAAACATATTCAACAATTTATCTATCTATATTCTATAATCTATAATTAATATTAAAAAGCCAAAATCTTTAAAAACCTTTTTTTGGACTATTTTACTTCTTTACCAAATCTTAAATTTACAAATCATGCCACTGATAATTATTTTCTAATAATTACAAAATTTATATGTTAAATTTAACTCACTAAGTAATATTATAGTATCCTAATTCAAAAATATAAATGATTTATAATCAAACTACGTAATACCACTAAAATAAATTAATAAAATAAAACAGACGAGGGAGTTATAAATTTAGTTTTAAATAGTATTGTGAATCATTATGACTGAAGATGTTTATAAATTTAGTTGCAATTATCATTATTAATGAAATTATAAAACAGTCACTATTAAAATTCCAACCATCAACAACAAACGAAATATATAAATAAATACCACAATATATTATTGAGAAGCTAAATATTATAGAGCGATGTCATAGAGACTAACCATGCAAAGAAGGGGTTTGCAAATGACGCTCGTGATGGAGATAGCAACAAAAAGTATGTCATTATGAAAAATTGCTCGCTCTAAAGTTGAACGATGTGATTAGGTATTTCAACTCTTTAGTCCATCAATACCATTGATTTGTCACATAATTTTATTTTTCTCATTGGTATGATTCTTTCGAATTCTCAAAATTGTAGTACTATAATGGGGAGCTTCAATATGTAATACAACATTGCTCATTAATGATCTCACTTCATCAACCAAAACTATCTTTCTTAACCCAATGGTGGTTACCCATTTTTCTCTCATGCCAATGTAGCTTGAGCATCTAGATCTAGGTCACTACAGCTAAAAAAAGACAAGCACTACTATCCTACTCGTGTGTGTATATATATATATATATATATATATTCTGAATTTTGGTTAATCTCTATTGGCATAGGGAGAGTATTGCATTATTCAGTACGACATCAAGTAAAAACTATCAATTTTGTGGATTTGCATAATGGACGACATTGACAAACAAAACTGATAAACTAACAAGATGAGAGAGACTCACAAGGAAGGGGGTTGTCAATGGTGGCGTAGGGAGAGGATCAAGATGAATTGAGATTTCAAAAGGTGATCCTTTTTAAAACAATTAAGTTCAAATTTACAAAAATGTCATTAAATATAACTTATTTGGGCTTTCTTTCTTTCCCTTTTTATTCCTACTTGCTTTTAATTTTTGTTAAGAAAGCACTGCATCAAAATTATTCATTCTTGTCAAATAAAATGAGTTTCATTTATATATTTATATAATTAAAATAATAAATAATTATATTGATCCAATCAACAAAAATATACTTTAAATCATTAAATGAATAATCCATTAACCAACATAAATAATTAGCATGAATTTTTTTAAATGCCTCATTAAAAAAATCTATTAGCAACATAATCTTTCCATTTAAAAACTTTAAAAACTACCCTTATAAAGAAAATGGCAGGAATCAAATAATTAGCAAAATGTTTACTTTTCCAATCATAATCATATTTGTATAAAAATAACCAAATAGTTAACTACATAAAATAAATAATAAATAGATTGTTTCAAGAAAATTAAAAAAATACTAATTTCACAAATTTTAAAACCTATTTTATTTATAGAATAAATTTTGATTTCAAACCTCAACTATGAATTTAGTGTTATATTTTTAAACATGTTTAATTATTAACAGTTTTTTTAAGGGAAAATAGCATTTGAAAAAAAAAACTTAGTCTTGTGGAAAAGTAGTTTGATATTTTAAAAAATCGTAATAATGATTGAATTCAAACCTCGATTAAGTTAATAAATAAATTTTAATTTAAGTAAGAAAACATAAAAAGTATTTAATTAGAGTACAGTAAAAACATCAAAACATACTCAAATTAATTCAAATTAGTTTTACAATAATTTACTTATAACATTTTGTCCAAATTATTTAAAAGTTAAATTAATTTTAAAATTAACAAATACACGTGCATTTGCACGTTGTAAATATACTAGTATATTATAAATGTTTGGCTCATAGTCTTAATAAGGTCTAGGTTCATAAAAATTGGGGTTGAAAATTTTTAATTGTGTAGTTGACCATTTGTGTTAGGAGTGTATAGGAAACATGAATTACAAAACCATAGTTTTATGTACCTTATGAGCAGTGGCGGATCCAAATTTTTTATTTAAGGGGGGCTTTGTTGATTTTTTTGCCATTAATATCAAATTAATTAATTTTAATTAATTAATTAATATTTTGATGATAACAAGTCTGCTATTAATTACTAACAATTTTAGTGTTTTAAAGTGTTTATAGTGTAGAACTTGGAATAACGATTTCAACGCCTCTTGAATTACCCAAATCGAAGTGAAAACAAAGAAATTATGGCCAAAATAAATTTGAATGGAAAATTTTCGATGCGATGACATGGCAGCTGAATCAGCAACATAGACCAATTAGAGAGTGACATGTGGTGGATCTTTGTTTGTTTTTAAAATAAAAGAAAATTAAAATTATATATATTTTTTTTGTTTTGAAATAAAAAATAATATATATATATATATATATATATATATACACACACACTTAATGGTTGGTTAAAAAAAAAGAAAATTGTTTTTTTTAAATGCATATGACCGTTGGTCAATTTTTTTAAAACAAAAACAAAAACAAAAAACAAAACAAAACAACAACTTATCGAACCCACTTTCTTTTGTTTTATTATTATTATATTCATTTATATTTCATTTATTTTTTCTTTTAATCTCTACCATTCATTTCTTTTTTACCAATCCAATGACTCAAATTAAAAAAAAAAATTCTTTTAATCTCCACCATTCATTTCTCTTTTACCAATCCATTGGCTCAAATTAAATCTTTTTTTTTTCTCATTTCCCTCTCTATAAATATCTTCTTCTCCAATTTTCATAACTTTCAATCTTCCAAATTCTCAAAAAGTCTCCATTGTTGCTCTCTCTAAAGCTTTCATTTTTATTTTCATCTTATTCTTATTCTTGAGAGAGTTTTATTGTGTAGTGAAGATTGATTTGTGAGAGTTAAATTTGTGCATCTACTCTTTTGAGAGAGTTTCTCCATATTATTCTTCAATTTCTAAACTTTATAAGAGTTTCTCTTAATCTTGAAAAAGAGAGATTGTAACGGTTTGATTATCTGAATCGTGGAAAATATCAAGTTTGTTCTGGCTCACAAAAAAGGAACGTTGTAACGATTGGACTCTAAGCCGTAGAAAGGGTAAGTGTTCTAGTGGAATACCCAAGATGAGCTTGGGGAGTGGAGTAGGTTTGGTTGTGCCAAACCACTATAAAATTTTCGATGTCAAATTTCTCTATCTTTATCTTATTTCATTTTTGCAATTAATTTGTTGTTATATTATATTGCATAAAATTAGTTTCTCTTTTTATGTTTATTTTGGTTGGAAGAATTTTATCTTTGCATATTCTTTACCAATCTTGATACTAGAATTAAATAGGGTGTTCATAATTGTTAGTGTTAAATTTGTTGTTTAATTTGAGGTGAATTTATTTGCTTGATTTCTTGTTTAAATTAATTGTTGCAAAAAGTGTGTTAATTTGTTTAATTGGGCCCACATTAAAAAAAAGTTTTATAAATTTTGAATAAACCCTATTCATCCCTCTCTAGGGTTGCCATACCGATCTTACAGGCTTGACTTAAAATTCAGTGAAAGTAATTTACAAGTAAGTAATTCAAAAAAATTCATAGAAATTCATAAATTAACTAAATTTCATCAATAGACAAGTATGATTTCAAGGTTAAGAAGGTCATTTCCATAAATATATTTTGTAAATTTGGTCTTGAATAATACAGAAGAATTTTAGTTCTCAGATCGAGATTTTTTTGTAAAATATTTATCAGAACTATTATAACTTTTCTTCAATGGAGACAATGACCTCATTGATTTTCTTTTATAGTATCTCTCCATTTAGATTTCAAATTAAATTAATACATTAATAAAAATATATAAAATAAAGAAACGTAAACATAAAATAAGAATGATAGAAACTAAATATGTACAAAAGCAATTGAAACATGAAAGCTAACTGTACCTTAGAAAATTAATCTCCAAATTCTCAACTTCTTGAAATTGCCAACAACAATCAGACTTGAGAGATACAAATGTATGTGAATAAATTGAAAGGAATTTCTTTTAGGTTTAAAATGTTATAGTGGTGGCGACACCATTGTAAAATGGTGAAAAATAATTTAATTTTTAGAAAATTAGGGTTTGGATATCCACCAATAAATTTTCTTCTCTTTTTTCTTTTTTTTTTAAAGTTGACATATTTATATAAATCAATTTTATAAAAATAAAGTTTAAACATATTAGAAGAGAGATAATTTCAACCTAAAAGGAAAAAAAATTAAAATTTGAACATATTACAAGAGAGAGATAATTCTAACCTATAAGGAGAATAAAAATTTTAAAATATTATATATTAAAGAGATTTAGAAAATTTAGAATGAAAGATGGACATTAATTTACACTAAAAAAGGAAATTACTTTTTATTATTTTTTTTCTCGAAATTGAGGTGCACTATAAAAAATGGATGCAAAAAGCACCTGGCAAGGGCTTGAACCTAGGTGTCACGGGGGACTGAAGGTATCTAAAATCACTAAGACAAGACATAATTTTGTTTAGATTGCAGTTTTTTTTTATTAATATTATGTAAAGAAAAAAATTCAGAGGGGGCTCGAGCCCTCTGGCCTTAACTGAATCTGCCCCTGCTTATGAGTTTATGGCTTATGAAAATGAGGGAAAATTTTCAAGTACTACTGTAGTACCATACTCTCTATGTTAATATTATGTTTTTGAGTTTATAAATAGTTTTTTAAATGTTGGTGGACCCCACATAATATTTGATGGACTTCACATAATTTTTAAAATGATGTTGACGTGGCCAACAATAAATGGGAGTAGTATGAAAAATTGGTAGCACTAGAAATTTTCTCGAAAAGGAGCATGCAACCTTGGAGATGGGAGTAAAAAATTTGTTTAAAATACCATTTTGGTCCCTATACTTTGTGTTTTGTTCCATTTTGGTCCTTGTACTTTCAAATGATCAATTTTAGTCCATGTACTTTTAATAAAGCTTAAAATTGGTCCCTATGATAAGTTTGAAGTTAATTTTTATCGAAATTGATTAAATAATAATAATAATTTAAGACAAGAAAAGACACAATGTAAACATATTTCCAACATTTATAGAGGAAAGCTAATAAAGACTACTTTTTTAAGGAAAAAATCATAATAAACTAAGAGTAGAGACGAATTTTAAGCTTTATTGAAAATATAGAAACTAAAATTGGACATTTGAAAGTATAGGGACCAAAATGGAACAAAATCCAAAGTATAAAGACCAAAATGTATTTTAACCAAAAAATTTATATATATTTATATCATTGGAATTAGCAAAAGCATATAATATGATATGTATAAACTTATATATTAAATATAGACTCAAGCTTCACAAATTGAGTCAACATAAATCTAAACGATGAGTGAAGCATCACTTTATTTTTATGCACCTTAAGCAGAAAATAATGTATATTTCAAATAGAAAGATTAGCCAAACCTAACCTCTTAAAAACATTTTATATTGTACCTCCTAGCCAACCACTTGGTGAGTCAAAAGCACTTTTAAGTGCTTTAAGTTACTACCAAGCGTAATGATTTTGAGCAAAAAGTACCGTCGATCATGAAAAAAATATTTTTAATCATGCCAAAAATATTTCTAAACATAACCCAAAATATGAATGTAGAATTGGAAATTTAAAGTGGAGACAAATTTCTAGCTTGATTTGATGAATGAACTTTACAAATGGGCCCTCACCATTAAGCAAAAACATTTGTGTGTGAATTTGAGTCTACACCCTATAAGTTTGTCAGATTCAAAGCATAAAACTTTATAAATGCTTTCTACATCCATAGGCACAAAACTCACATCTCATTTAATGATAAGTTAGACTTTGATTGGTTGGTTTTAGATAGGTGGAGTGCTTTTAATACATGTCATACCCTTTCACAATCAAATCAGCCTCAACCACACCTATCCAAATGTGCTTCAAACATTTCAATTATGTGTGCTTTCTTTTTCTTTTTCTTTCCTTTACTCATAACCCTAAATTTTTCCACCCTTTTCATTAAACTTGCCCTAACCCATCTCTTTACTTTTCACCACCCAAAATGCCCATTTTTCCCTTTTCTTTCAACATTGGGACATATATCTCCAATGTGATAAAAATGTTTTCTTTTATGTCATTACTAAATGTTTAGGTGGAGAAGGAGCTAGAATTTGTGTTTTGTTTGGTTAGATGAAGGAAAAACATGTTTATACAATCAGGAGGAGTCTGGAGTTTCAAAATCTATACATGTATTGATGGAGAGGACTCCCAATAGTTTTAGAGTCCATTTAGTTGAACTTTTTAAGTGTTTAATTTTGAAAAAAAAAAGTCATTTTAATAAAAATTGTAGGGTTTGGCAACCAATCAAAATGACTTTCTAAAAAATGAATTTGAGAAATAAGCTATTTTGAGTGAAACACTTGAAAGGGTTTTTAAGTATTTAATTTAGAATCCCTCCCAAATTTTCATGATATATGAAAATGACTAAAATACCCTCAACTATTGTCGACCATCTCTGGCAACAGGTGGCCATCGCTAGCGACAACCTCTAACAATCGGCAACAATCGCTGGCAACTATCTTCGACAACCGTGTGGTCGCTGCTGACAACCCCTCAAGCTGTGGTCGGCTGGTCATAGTATTTTAAATACAAATTTTCATAATATTTTAGAGACAAATTTGAACTTATTAATTCATAGTGTTTAATAGTCATCCTTTATGGTAATTTGACATTAGTAAAAGCATTTTGACTGTAGATAAATCAAATAAACTTGTGTATAAAAATACTTTTTTCGAAAATGTAACCAAACATATAAGTGTTTTAATTATAAACTATTTTTATAAAAAAAAAATGCATTTTTGAAAAAAAAAATCACATGCAATGCAACACAAGCTCCTAAAGAGTTATGAAATATTCATGTTACAACTCTTAACCTTTATGTGACAATTTTAGAGACGTGTGTTGTTATATGGCTATGCTTATAAGTGTTGTAAGAAAGTAGTAGATGGAAAGAAAACATCATTTAAATTGGTGTATGACTAGAGACGTCCACGGAGCGAGGCTGGAGAATGGCTTTTCCATCCCGCGAAATTCCTCATTTAATTTTGTGGGAAACAGGGCGGGGATTCCCCATTTATGATTTTCATTTTTTTAATTTTGATTAAATAAAATATTTTTTAAAAAAAATTATATTTAAATTATTAATTTATAATGAAAATTTTCTATTTAAAAATAATTTTTTTAATTTTCTTAAAAAAAACAAAATAATAATTCATAAAAGTTTAAATTTATGGTTTATTATATATATATATATTAAAAAATTAAAGAAATCAAGACGGGGAAGGGGAACGGGTCGGGGTCGAGGAGAGGAATTCTCCGTCCCCGTTTAGCTAACGAAAAAAAAATTTCCTCCACTCCCTATCCATTTTCTACCTAAACGGAGATTTACTGCTTCATTAGAAGCGAATCCTCCCAGCCCCGTCGTTATAGGGAAAATGAACATCTCTATATGACTCTACTAAAAGTACTAAAAATTATTATACACACGAAATTTAATTTCTTAGGTGTGCAAGGAAAATATGACAGGATACCCATACCTCGCCCAACAAATTATACTCCATCTTCAATTGCCACCTACCTAGAGCATGCCTACACTGACAAAATTTGTTTGTGGGTGGGTATTCTTTGTGAGTAGTAGGTACGCCATTAAAAATACCCATTAACACATGTGAAACATAACATTAAGGTCCAAGAAGTTAGTATTATACATGCTCATGTAGTCTCAATATAAAGTCTACTTCATTAGATGATATGATGCACATTTCATTTAGCCTCTACATGGAGAAAGGTAACTCTCAAATCCGGCACGGAGATATAAACTTTCACAAGAATGGGCAAAATTTTACTTTCTAACTTTTTATATATATACATAATTTTATCATAATTTGGCAACACGGAAATATAAGAAAACAAGCACAACAAATTTCAAATATTGTATTTTAATATTTAGCCTTTACATGAAAAATTCGTTTTTAACTTTTATCATTTAGTCTTTATATTTCATTCAATCAAGATTTTAAATGTTGATGTCGATGGAAATGTCAATATCTCAATTTTATAAATTAAAAAATGTTAGAAATATCGATAAAATGTCAATGTTGGCAGATATTTCTAAAGAATTCATTGAAAAAATGTTTAAATTAACAAATAAACATCTCCCTCTTTTTAAATAAATTAAAATTTCTTATTATGAATATTATATCCACATCATTGATGCTATAAACATATAAAAATATTGATAGATATGTCAACGTGTCAAACGAAAATTTAATGCTATGCATTCAATATACATTTGGATGTTGATATACCTAGGCTACGTTTTAAACTACATTTCACAAATGTAACATCAAGTTTGAAATGAGTAGCTCAAGAATTTTGATCAATGCTATACATAAATCTAATGATAATAATGAAAATAAGCTTCCATGTAAAATTCAAAATTGAAAAAATTGATTAAATATAAAAGTTAATGCATATTTTAAAAAATGTTAAATTATAATTTTAGTCTTTAAACAACTTAGATGGTTGTGTTTATTTATTTTTTTTTCACTTTTAAAATTTTTAATTAAATTGTTGTTTCTTTTAGTTCGACAATTGTTGGGGTGGAGAATTGAACCATCAACTTTTGAGATGTAATTAGTATCTTATCCACTGTGCCATACTTGAATTGACTTAATTAAATTGTTGAACTTTCAATTTTAATCCTAACAAGTCTCCATTGTTAGCACTGTTAATTACATATTCACAAGTCATGTTATAAACATGGTACATGGAAATTTGATCATGGGGTAAAATAAAGATGGGTGGGCTAAAAAGAATAGTAGACGTACTCTCTCATGCCATATCATACCAAATTATTATTTGTTACTCAAACCAAATATGTGCCATGTTAAATATAACTTACTCACCTTGTAGTTGGCTTATTCTCTTATGTCACATCATACCAAATCATTATTTTTTACTCAAACTAAATATGTGTCACGTTAACCATGAGTATGACTTGAACGTACCTTGCAATTAACTTACTCCCTTATGCCACATCATACCAAATTATTATTTGTTATTCAAACCAATTTTGTGTCACGTTAACATTTAAGTAACTGTGTTAACAACAAAAATGTAAACGAAACTTTTTTAATACAATAGTTTAAAATACATACAACCATCAAAATCAAAAAAACTAAATAGACATAATCATCATATTTAATCCTCATTTATCCTTTCAAAATCCAAAAACACAATGTCATTAGAAAAAGATTGAATATATAAAATAGTCTCTCAAAATTTAGGTAACTCTCAATTTGAATATTTAAAGCTCCATTTGATAACTATTTGGTTTTTAATTTTTGGTTTTTAAAAATTAAGCTTATAAACAATGCTTTCACCTATGGATTTCTTTTACTTGTTTTTTAAAAAACCAAGCCAAGTTTTGAAAACTAAAAAAATAGTTCTTAAAAACTTGTTTTTGGAATTTGGAATTTGGCTAAGAATTCAAATATTTTCTTACGAAAGATGAAAGTCATTGTAGTGAAATTGTGAGAAAATAAGCATAATTTTCAAAAACCAAATGATTATCAAACGTGGCCTAAACTTTTTGAACTCTCACTTTTGCCCTTAATTTATTAAAATTCTCAGTTAATTCGATTCCTTACATATAAAAAATTGTTAAAATTTGTCTGCAAAAAAATTGATGTATCAACCAACTTAACATAACTTAATCAGTTAAGCTAAAGTGAGTATAGTTCAGCGGTAATTGATATATACCCTCGATCAAGAGGTCAGAGTTCGAATTCCCCATCCTCAAATGTTGTTGAACTAAAAAGAAAAAACTGGTTAATGCATATACATATAGCCTAAAAGTCAAATATACTATTCTACATTATTGAACTAAAAAAGGCCAATGTATCATTATTGTTTCATTGACATACTTGAACGCATGAGGTTGTTACTATGCCATTTAACACACAAAAAAAAAAAAAAGAAAAAAAAAAAAAAAGAAAAAAAAAAAAAAAGAAAAACTAACTCATCCATTAGAAAAGTCTAACTGGTTCATAAAAATTAAATTAAAAAAATAAAAATAATAAAAAAACTTCATTTCTTCTAGCCTCTAGGGTAGCATGTCAAAATTACAAAAAATTATTAATGAGGTCATCATGTGACTGTCTCTTAATAACCATACGATATGGATTCGAAAAATCTTCATGATCTTTAATAACTATTAGATACAAAATTAAAGTATTTTTGCAACTTCTATCTTTTACATCAGACGCTACAAAACTTCCAGTCACAATGTGGTCTCTAAAATTACATGCCTACGTGTTCAAATTTATTAATAAACACAAAAATTTAAAACCACGTTGTCCAACTTTAAGTATACAAAAGTTCAGATGTTCAAATCCTTTTAACTGTTGTTAAATCGTAGCTTTTTCTAAAAACAAAATTTAACAAATATTTTTATGGAAAGATAGAAAAAGTGCAGCGGTGGGAGGTAAAATATAGCGAAGGCCAACAACATCAGCGGTTTATAAAATCTCTGAAGTGAATGTTGGTTCTAGAGCAGCTGCAACCCTTTTCAAATTTCATTTTCAATTTGGTACCTGTTTTCTCTATCGTCGCCTTAACTTCCTTCAAACAAGAGGGAGTGAGAATCGGCAGTTCCTTTCCCCCCTTTTGGATGTGTCTGTTCGATTGAGTGACAACGGACATGGTAGGACCTTCGAGACCTCAGTTTGTTCTTTTTGGATCTTCCATTACTCAGTTCAGCTTCTCCAATGGCGGTTGGGGTGCTATTCTTGCCGATATTTATGCCCGCAAAGTAACCCCTCTTTCTCTTTCTCTCCTTTTTTTCTGGTTTTCTTTTGTTGAAATGTTAGACCCTCATGCCAATTTTAGAATGCCCACAAGGGAAAACCCATCAATTTGATGATTTTGTTGAATTTGATTTGTTCTTTTTTTGTTTTTGTTCCCTTGTGATCTGTTGAATGCCTGAAATCAAGGGAGATTGTACATGGAAGCCCTTTTGGTACTTTTGGATTTTGATGGTTCTCCTGTGAAGCCTGAAAACATAATTTTTTTTCTGTTTATTTTTTAATTATTTTTTCTTTAATAGTTTTTGGGTTGGTCTAATGGTGAATAAGTACTATCTTCACTAATAAAGGGCTTAAAAGGAAATGGGTTTGAGCTATGGTCACCTACTTGGAATTTAAAATCCTACTTTACCTTGGTAACTAAATGCAGTGACGCATCCTACTTTACCTTGGTAACTAAATGCAGTAGAGTCACGCGGTTGTCCTATGAAAATGGTTGAGCAGCCTGCATGCTAGCTTGGACACTGATGAGTATCAAAATAAAAAATTTTAAAAAAAAAATTCTGTTATTCTGTTGTCTTTTTGGGTTTTAGGGAATGGGATTTATTGTCTGATTCTTGTGTTGGTCGAATTGGTAAATTGCAGCCTGCTTACAAGGTTAAAAATCACTTCTGAGTATCTAACAAAGTCAACAAACTCATCTTAAATACCAGGACAGACAGAATCTTGAGAATTCATTGTTAAGTTTTCTTGCTTTCTCATTTCATAGAGGTGGGATTTTCTCAACCTGAAGAATTATTCTGTTGTTTATTGATGTATTTGAAAAAATACGTAAAGTATCCTTTTTCTAACATAAAAGTCTTTGTACTGAAAAGTGCTTTGTGCAAGTCTTGGTCATTATTGATGTTTTTTAAAAAATATGTAAATTATTATTTCTTTTTAATTCTACCACATGGATGTGAACCTTTGACATTTTGGTCGAGGATATGATGTCTTAACTAATTGAGTCATGCTTAAGTTGACAATGTAAATTATCATTTTTCTAACACAGATGTCTTGGTTATGAAAAATTCTTGTGCGAATCTCGATCAATGTTGCTGCTGCTCTCTTTTTCTGAAAAGTAAAAAACTTTAGCATAAAAGTTATATGATTGATACCACATTCAACAAAGAGGTATGATGGCCATATATTTAGGTTGCACTCCCCCTTTAGATGATTATATTTGTGCTTGAAAAGACTCCATTAGTTTACTCCTAAGACACTCCTATGGAGTTAGAAGGTTCCAAATTACTTATTTTATTTTATTTTGTTTTCATTGTTGGGTTGGGCTTCATTCTGTTAAGGCTTGTTTTAAAAGCCCATATAGAAACCTGATGTACACCTGTTGTAGGGGTGAGCATCGGTCGGGCGGGGTCGGTTTTCCCCCCCAACCGACGCCAAACCGACCATATGTCGGTTCGTTCGGGCGGTAAATTTTTTTTTTGCATAAAGCTTAAACCGACCGAACCGACTTCGGTTCGGTCGGTTTTATATATATAATATATATATATTTTTTAAATATATTTATTTATTTTAACTTATTTATATATATATATTATATATTTTTATTTATTTATTTTATTTTATTATTATTCATAATATATAATATATATAAAATTTTACAGTTTTTGTATTTTATAATTATTTATATTATATAATATAAATAATAATAATATTAATAATAATATTATTATTATTATTTAAAAATTCGGTCGGTCGGTCGGTTTAGGCCTAAGCCCCAAACCGACCGACCGACTTGTCGGTTTTGCATTTTGCAAAACCGACCTCCGACCGATGCCTTCTTTAAACCGCCCGACCGACGTCGGTTCGGTCGGTTTCGGTCGGACGGATCGGTTTTTCAGAGTTTTTTGCTCACCCCTAACCTGTTGTGTTGGGCCTATATACCATTTTGCCTAAATATTTATAAATTTATTTGTCATAATAAAATATTTACAAATCTATTGTCTCACATTATTTTATTCTATATTTTTTTCCCGTATTGACCTTAGTATGATTGGATTCTTTCCTAATATATCATATTTAACGAATTAGAATCCTTTTCTTCTTATTTGCCACTATAAAAAAATTCTCTGTATAGAAGCCAATGTTGTCGTTGCTGTTAAAAATATTCTCACCAAATAACCATTTGTATTCACCTGCACTGATTCCTTCCTTTTCTAGAGTACCATTATAAATTCTAAATAAATAAATTAAAATAATAACCATTTTTATTTTTTTATTTTTAAGTGGAATTTCAATTTCTATATAAAAAATTAGCATTTCAAGTTTCTCTTACACTACTTTCTTGCAATCCTTTTTCCTTTTGTCAATTATAGACGAGGAGCACATGCATAATAACAATTTGGTGTACTTATGTAAATATTCCTTTTTAATTGAGTTTAGGTTAAATTACAAATTTAGTCCCTGAACTTTAAGGTTTGTGTCTATTTGGTCCTTGAACTTTCAAAAGTGTCTAATAAGTCTCTTAACTTTCAATTTTGTGTCTAATAGGTCCTTGCAAAATTTGAAACTTTTAAAAATTAATTGATCAATTAGATATAATTTAAATTTTATGTCTAATGGAACCCTAAAATTTCAATTTGTGCTAGTATTGTGAATTTTAAAAAATTTGAAAGCTCATAGACTAAATTTGTAATTTTGATAGTTTAAGGACCAAACTGACCCAAACTTCAAAGTTGTGGGACTAAACTTGTAATTTAACATTGAGTTTAAAAATATTTAGATCTTTGTAATTGGATTACACTACATTCTTAGCCATCCTCAGAGTGTTAACACTCCCATGGATCAGATCATGAAATCTTTTAGATCCTTAGCATCACTTGATTGGGTCAGAGTTTTGCTTTCCCATAATGAAGAAAGTCATTATTTGTGTTACATTTATCACCTTTCCCAATAAAGCTTATCATATACTTATTTGTCATTGCCTCTTTTTGCATTTGCATTTAAAATTTTAAATGGGTAGAAATCCTTAGCCTCCAGTAAGAGAGGTGAGATGATCTAACATGGGGAATGAACATGAAATTGATGGTAGTGCTAAAGGCTTTCAGACAGAAAGCAGAAAGTAGGTTTTCAGACTGAAATGAAATTGCTGCTATTTTTCAATTGAATTTGTTTGTCATTTTGAATTCGATACATGCCTTATTGTATGCTTTGTGACAATTTTATCTTGACCCTCTTTCCTTTCAGGCAGATATTCTTCTACGAGGTTACTTAGGTTGGAATTCTCGGCGTGCCGTACAGGTTCTTGATCAGGTTTTTCCAAAGGTATTGTGTTTAAGTGTTATAGAATTTGGAGGTGTCTGTTTATTTTTGGTTTTCTTGTTTGCTGGACATATTTATTTTTACTAGAATTATATGGTGGTTTGACTATTTTCCTCTTGTATAAATTACTAAAATTGTGTTTATGACCTATATACTATTAAAATGTAGAGTAAAATCGTGTGTTATATATCATATATACATAGTAATATAAGATATAAAGTTTAATATCATGTGCTTTATATATGAATTTAGTATTTATATGATTGATTTTGAATAATGAGTTCTATAATTTTTAATCATTTTAGGAATCAAAGCACAATAGAAATGATATCTGACATAACTTATCTTAATTATTTGGGCTTTTTATGTTATATAGTTGTATGATAAAAACATTAAAGGAATAGGTTGGACAATAAGATTCTTTCATCTGATAGGCATGTTGCAAAAGCACTACTTTTCTATGTTGGAATAAACTATAGGGATGGAGGGATGTGTATTGCTAATCAGTTTATATATATATATTATATCAGAAAGGAAATTTGGAAGGAAAAAAAAAGAAGAGGGGTGATGAGGCATCTACCCTAGACCAAAGAGATTTCAAAAAGGCTCTCAAATTGTTCAAAAGTGAAGGAAGAGAATAGTTACAAAAAATCTTTGGATAAGAGACTCGAACTAAAGTGAAAAGAGATTACATCCAAAGAGAAGTCAAAATTCCTTCCCTTTTTTTGGAAGATTCCTTTATTCCTCTCCATCAAAAGCTCCCATAGAACAGAAAAAATAGGGCTAATCCGTAAAACTGAAGAAATGGTTACTATCTTCCTTGCTCTTTTTTTCCGAAGGACACTCCAAGAAAAGGGGATAGAGAACGAATGGAATTCTTTTGCTGGATTTTTTAGAATGTTACTTTTGATTGCATTCTTATTTTTTCTTTTCCCTTTTTTTTCCTCGATACCATAAATATCTGGGGCAACTTCTTGTTCAAAAATGAATATTTGGAGCAACTTACACACACCTCAACTAATCTCACAAGGACAAATGTTTGAAACTACATTTGGTTGGAAGAAAATTGGTAGGATTTTAATATCCCGTGTAGATGGCTACGTGGGAGTTCATACATTTTATTGCATTCTCAGAAATGCTATTATTAGCTAATTTTATATTCATGCAAAATATACTACATTCAACTATTTAGGCAATGATACAGCTAAAATTTGATGCGTTAGTAAAAGTCCTTGAGTCCTTCACTTTGTGTATATTTAGGCAAGATACTATAAGGATTGCACAAGAATTCTAACCCTCGCATATTAATCTACACGATAACCCATATCAAGAAAAGCAAAACGGGGAAAGGAGATTTATAGAACTATTAGATATATCCCCAGGAAAGGTGCGAGTGTGGAATGGACAAATGAGGACTGGCCCCAATAATATCACAACTGTACCTCCTAATGCCCTTAATGTCATGGTAGTGAGCGTAAATTGTAATCAAAGTTCCTTGCTTCATTAGCTGGATGGAAATACCAAACTCTTGTGCACGTTCAGAAGGGATGGCATTTCACAATCATTTCTTACACTTGTGAATGATTTCCTTGTGTTGCCATTGGATATAAATTATCCAGTGGGGGCACAGTTCTGCAAGTATGATCAATTGGAACGGTAAATAATCTGTAGAAAATCTCAGACTGATAGAAATCCGCATTGTCAACAAAGAGAGTACAAACCCAGGGACGATTAGAGAGCTCCGCATTGTCTCCTAGACAAGACTACCTCAATTCACTAAGCAAACCTTCTTCCTTCCATCCTCTAAATACCTCTTATGTCACATGACTTGGTTACGCTACGCAACGACTTTCTTTTCAATTTTTATTAAGGAATTTGAATTATCTTGGTATGAGGCCGGTCTATGTAATCAAGAGATGTTAGCTGGATATCAATATCTCTACATGGGTAGGTTTTTCATAAGATGTCCCTTAACAACATTCTTTTTGTTTCTACCCCTCTTCCCATCACCATATTCTGACTTTATACTAGTTCTTTTCCCTTTGTCTTCGCTGACATTGTTCTAACTGTTGCTGCCATATCATTTATTTATTTATTTTTAATCTCAGGATGCTGCTGTACAGCCTTCTTTGGTAATAGTTTATTTTGGTGGTAATGATTCAATGGGTTCCCATGCATCTGGCCTTGGCCCTCATGTACCACTTCCCGAATACGTCAATAACATGAGAAAAATTGCAACTCATATCCAGGTACTCCAAATAGAAACTTGATATTGACATCAGCCTACTAAATTCGTCCATAAAAAGACTCTTGAACATGAAATTAGTAGGTAAAAAGATCCGCATGTCCTTTGTCCGGTATAGTATAACTTCTAGCTAACAAACTTACCAGTCGCAAAAAAGAAAATAGTCAATCATATATTTTCTTATGTTAACTATTGTTGGTGCATATTCTAATATAAATCCTTAAAAAAATCAGAGCCTTTCAGATAAAACACGCCTCATCTTTCTAACATGCCCTCCGGTGAACGAAACCAAAGTTCGTGAATCTCAAAGGTGCCCAATGCAATTTAATGCATTTGTCTCCAACGTTCTTGTTTATTTTGTGTTTTTATTCTAAGATAGTTCATTTGTGATTAAGCAGCAAGTTTCTCAGTGAACTGGTGAGAACAAATGAATTGTGCAAAGCTTATGCCCAAGCTTGTATAAAACTGTGCCAAGAAATGGGTATAAAAGTTGTTGATCTTTTTACTGCCATCCAGAAAAGAGACGATTGGATGAACGTTTGCTTCACGTAAGTTCATGTTCATGCCATTTCGAATATCAATCGTAATTCATCTGTCTTCAACCTGATTGAGAAATATAAACTTCTATTTTCTTGTTTGTAAGATGCTACAATTTTAGGAAACCGAAACACGTTGGAAGTCTTCTTTCAGTTGGTTTTCCTTTTAGTTTAAAGCGATTCTGTTTCCCCATCTTGCAGAGATGGTATTCATTTATCAGCTGAAGGAAGCAAAGTAGTGGTGGAGGAGATTATGAAAATCCTCAAGGAAGCTGAATGGAAGCCATCTCTGTTCTGGAAGTCCCTTCCAACAGAATTTGCAGAAGATTCACCTTACGATCTCGTTACAGCTGATGGCATGAAAACTCTCAACGGGTCCGATTGGGTCATTCACCGAGATATTATGTGGGACTAGTTTTCTCAACAACCTCCATTTCGTTCCCTGCCATTGCAGATGTCTTGCAGAAATCACTTGCTCACAATGGCAGACATCATTGCAAGAACTCCATAGAAGGAGGAATTTAGAAGTGTGCAGTACTTGATCTTTCATTGTTGCAATTACAAGCAGCAGAAAATTTTAAGATTAAGTGGAAAGAATGTGGTATTAGAAATTAGTAATATCTTCATAAACTTGTTAGAAATTAATAGCATCATTTGTGCTGCTTTATTTCTGTATTGAACACCATGCAGAGCCAGCCAGCAATCTCAGTTGATGTAGCCAAAAGTAGAATCTTTGGACCTTTTTTTTATACAAATTAGCCCCATTATATGAAATTCTCAGTTTTGTTTTCTTCATGAAGAAATGGATTTGATTAAAGTATGTTTGAGAATAATTTTAATTATGGAAAAGATGAGTTGTGAAATGTTTGTGTTTCACTATAATTTAGAACCAAAGGTATTAAGAAGTGTTCTTTTAAAGAAATGATAGCTACTCTATCAGAGTATTTTGGTTAAATTACAAGTTTAGTTCCTAAATTTTAGTTTGTGTCTATTTATTCTCTAAACTTTAAAAAGTATCTAATAGATAAACTTTTTAATTTTGTGTCTAATAGATCTTTTATTTAAAAAATATACAATAGGTATTTAACATATTCAAATTTTTTAAAAATTAACTGATCTACAAGATATAAAATTGAATTTTATATCTAATAGGATCTTAAATTTTTAATTTTGTGTCCAGTAGGTCTATGAATTTTTAAAAAATATTAAATAGGTCAATGACTTATTAGGCACAAAATTGAAAATTTAAGAACCTATTGGATATAAAATTGAAAGTTTAAAGATCTATTATAATATAATCAATATTTCAACATTTCAAAATACTGTGAATTACTGTCTTTTTTGCATATTTATCGAAAAAAAATATTTCAACATTTCTTTAAATATGTAAAAAGACGTAATTCACATTATTTTAATATTTACGTGTACAATTTATTCAAGTAAAATAGATTATATGTAAAACTAAAAGAAGAAAAAAGTACATGAATTGTTACAATTTCACAATTAAAATTTCAATTTAAGTCATTATCCCTTTACCATTAAATTTTTTTCATTACAAAAGTTCTATAAGTGTTTTTAGTACAATAAATATAGGGATATGAGAATGTAATTGATGCGAGCTTATCGAGGGCTCGTCAAATTAAAATTTATAAACCGATCCTAAGCTACTCGTAGCATTGAGTGGACCGAGTCGATCTCAGGGAACCGAATATTAATTTCTCAAGTTAAATTTACAAAGGAGAAAGCAATTAAAAATGGGGGTTTTGTGTTTTTATAAATAAAATAAAACATAAACAATAAATATAGGGATAGATCAAATCTTACCAAAATCCAATCCAAATGTACGGTTATACTCAATTGCAAACATTGATCATAGGTATTCAAAATATTTAAACTTAACCATGCAAGTACTTGGTTAACTTATTAGGAAACCCCAAAAAGTGCAAATTCCCTAAATTCATTAACTCTAACGAACGTCAAGTTAACACTAATTACCTAAACAATTTTGACGAAACCGCTCCAAATTATTTAGATAAAGGCATTACGAACCTTGGAACAACCAAGACAACTAATCAGGTAAAACAACTTTCACCTAATTAAGAAGCTTCTTTAATTCCTAGAATTAAACATGTAAGTCATGCAATGTGGAAACCTACAAAACATACACATGTGATAATCCTAATGCTACATGTTCATTCAATATGACAATTACGGATCATGATCATGATTAGCAATAAAATATGTATAGTGATTAAGGCGTCAATTTAATCAAAATACATACTTATAAAATTAACACGGGAATTAAAGAATACTTGCAATTGAAAGAAAACTAAGTTAAGGTTCAAGCCTCACAATGTTGCAACTGATTACAACCGACCTCTGAACTGGAATTGCAGAGTTTAGTCGAGCATCGTGATAAAATTTGATACCATTATTGTCTAAGGAGAAAAGAGAAAATGAGTCTAAAAGCTCTCTAAAAACGTCTAGACCAAGAGGCCAAAAAGTGCTCCCCCTTGCTATCCATAAGAAGGATTAAATAGCCTTCAAGTAGACAACTTACACAAGTAAGAAACCCTAAATTCTAGAAAGATATTTTCCCAAAACAATTAGGGAATAATATTTAAAATAAAATAAAATAAAGTAAATAATGTTCTCTCTTGTAAAATACTGGAAAATACATCTAAAACTCGAAAATCCTTCCCTAAATTCTCAAAACAAACATAGAATGTTGCAAATAAGGAAAGTTTCTGGATTGCGCAGTCTGCATTATTTTGCCCATAACTTCTTCTCCAAACCTTGGATCAATGTGGTCTTTATATGGTTGGAAAGATAATTCCGAGAGCTTTAAAATGATATCTAATTTGGATATATTACCAAACGTGAGCAGCAAGATAATAGGAACGGAAGTTGGCACAAAATATTCTCGGGTACAGCAGTTTTGCAGCAGGAGCAGTAATCACTCAAAATGCCATAACTTTCATAATACTTATTGGAATGCAATGAGTCTTATACCGTTGGAAAGATAATTCAATAAGCTTCGATTTGATACCAAATTCGAATATATTTTCATCTCGAAATATCATGATATGATCGGTCAAATTTGGTATAGAAATTCAGTTGCTCGAATCACCTCCAATTTGGTCCGAATTAATTCTGCAATGGTGCAAACTCTTCAAAACACGTGAATTGCTCGAATCACTAAAAAATAATAATAAAACACATAAAATCCTTCTAATTAATAAGAAATAAGTGTAATTAAATAGGACTTTATCTCGAACTTCAAAAAAATGAGTAGATGTCGATTATTGATGAGTTGTACTCGTGTTTGCAAGTTGAAGGATATAATTATAAGAACTAGTCGACTTTGTGATTTTTTTCCTTAAAATTAATAAATAATAAGGGAATATAATTGAAATATCTTAATGAGAGGTGGATAAAATTATTCTCTGCAATCGTTAGTAAATTAGTTAATTTAACAAAAAGGCCAAAAAGCGTTGTTGTTTTTTTTAATAATAATAAATTAAGGAGATATTTCAGAAGATATTTAAGATAGATGCTTAAAGGCACTGGAAATGGGACCCACTTGGTGTTGCGTGGAACCCTTTTTCTACTCTTTTCTATTTATTTATTCCGTTTCTCTCTTTATATATTCATCTTTGGATATTTTCTCAAGAAACCCATCCCACTCGCGCTTCTAAGCGCGTGTTGACACTCTCTTTTGGATTTTGCACATGTTTTTACTAGCTGGCCAGCAAAGTAATAATGACATGTGACAACTCACGACAGTCGAAATCATTACTCTCTAATTCCTTTTAGGAAAAAAAATTAATTAATTTTTATCTCTAAACTTATCAAATTGTATCAATTTTTATTCTAAACTTTATATTTCATCACAATGCACTCCAAACTTAGATAAATATTTTAATTTTTAACCTCTGATAAATTTTTGTTTGAATAATCGTTAAAAAAAAAGTATTCTTATATGTTTTCAATAAATTATAAAACAAATGCATGATACAAAATGGATAAAATTTCAAAGAAAAATGACACTGGAGCTTTTTTTTTTTTTTTTTTAATGTTTTGGCAATATTATGCAATGATTAATTTGTGCAAAGTTTGATATTATTGAAATTAGTGAGTTTACGAAGATTCTTACATTATTTTTTGTTAAAATTAGTGGATGAATTAACAAAAATTGAACAGATGGTAGAAATTGCAATATTTATATAAGTCTAGAATCCAATTTGATGAAATTGAAAGTTTATGGTAAAAATTTGATGCAAAGTTGACAAGTTTAGGAATAAAAGTTCAATTTTTCCTTTCTTTTAATTCTTAAAAATGGAAACTTTTTGTTTCTTTTCCCAACTTGAATATAGTTTGAAATTTTTTTAGTATTTTTGTAGTAACCATTCTCTTTATTTACACTATAATTTTTTTTATGTATAAATAATCCTTTATTTATTATTATTATTTTTTTTTTTTGAGTTCAATAACCCTTTAATGTTAAGCTCATAATGAACAGAGTAGTACTCATATCAAGTATAGGAACTTTCACAATATAGTTTAAGTGGTTAATATAGGGGTAGAGTTAGAAATTTTTTTAGACAGGTATAATTTTACTATTTAACTTTATATATATTAATTTTGAAAATATGGAGGCAAAATTGTGAAAAAACATTAAAATTTTAATATTTTTATTTATTTTTCTTAACTAAGGAGGAACATTTCTTTACTCCGCCCTTGGATTAAGACATATATTTTTCGTCAAATTAGATATCTGAGTATTCATCTCACCTGTTAAACTATTTTTTTAAAGGTCCTAAGTTTATATACTCACCACATATGTTTGATGGAATGTTCTGGAAAAAAAAAAGATAAAATTTTTCCCCAACTTGTTTTGAGGCTTGCAATTTAGGAGAGCATTGACTCAAGGGTTATATTTGTATAGTTTAAAGTCGTAAAGTAGAGCCTACAAATAGTATTTAAATTTGTTTAATTAATGCTACAAATTTGATGATTTCACAAGCTACATAAACTCAATTTTCCAAAGCTACATAAACTCAATTTTCTAACTCAACAATTAAGATATCTACTCATTTATTTGAGATCAAAGGTTCAAATTCTTATCCCACATTTGTTATAATAAAAATAAATAGAATTATGTTAATACAAATGAACATAAATAGGAAATTATAACTTCTGGAATTTTTTTTTAGTTTTTCAACATGTGGAGTTGAGGATCCAAACCTCTAACTTTTTGGTATATATGTCTTAAACTATGTTTAGCTTAGGAGGTTTTTTTTTTTTTTTTTTTTGAGTTTAACTCGTGAGACTTATTGGCACAACCGTACAACAATTAGTAAATGTAATATTCATACAAAAAGTGCTTAATAATACATCCATCCTAACAAGTTTCCAAATAATATATTTTAAAAAATTATTTTCTAATTTTTAAATATTTATAAATTGGAAACATAATTTCATAACCAAATTACTATAAACAATAATCCAAAATCGAAAATTACTAAAAATGTACTTGGGAAGAAAAGGGGAAAAAATGCAAAAAAAAACCTTTCCCCAAAAGGTAAGAGTCGAACAAAAAGAATTATTCCCAATTAAAAATGAACAAAAAAAATGACCTACCTATCATATAACAGTTAAAACATCTATTTCTTTTTGAGTCGAAAGTTCAAATTCTCACTCTAACTTTGTAGTTTTAAATACAAGGACAATATTTGACTGCATACTAGTGTGTAGGTATCTTTAAATACACTACCATTAAATTTTTTAGGCTAAATTATAAAAAATACCCCTGAACTATGGGTTCAGTTTCAAAAATACCCCTGAACTTTAAAAAATTTTAAAAATACCCCTAAACTATTAAAAACGTTTCAAAAATGCCCCTCCCGTTAATAGCAAGACAGAAATCTGACGTGGATGGTTAACTTTGAAATTGTACTGTGTGACATGGAAAAATTGGAAACGTGGCTCCACCAAAAATACCTTCGTTCCACTTCCCCTCTTTCTTGACTATTCTTTCATCTCTCTCTCTTTTTTTTTCTCTCTCTCATCTCTCAAACATGGTGTTCCGGACCACAAGCCCATGGCTGGAAAAGTTTCCAAAAACTTGCAAAAGTTTCAAAAAGTTTCCAAAAACCTGCAAAAGTTGCAAAAGTTTAAAAAAGTTTCCAAAAACCTGCAAAAGTTGTACTCGTCGGCGCGTACACAACCACCCGTCTAAACCTGCAAAAGTTTCCAAAAACTCAAATAAAAATTTCAAAAACTCACTTTAAAAAACAAAAAGAAGTTTCAAATTTTCAATAAACACCATTACGAAATTAATTTAACAAAGGCAACAAAAATACTGAACCCAATTTTTCTGCCCAATTTTTTTCTCTCACATCAATCGAACGAGAGAGAGGACAAAGAGAAAAAATCAAACGTAACCGTCCTTCAAAACTGAAATCCAATCGAGATCTGGTACGATTCCCTTTCCTCTTTGGTGACCGGAGAAGTCCACCGGAAGAAATCTCTGTCAAAGAAGCACCAGTCCAGCAAGAGGACGTCGGAGATGGCGAAAACGTCGACGAGATAAGTTATGACTATGGGCTTGTGGTCCATCACTGATTTGACCAGAACGGCGCCGGCAAGGACGCTGAGGCCGGTGGCGAGTTGGGTTAGGACGATCGGAACACCATGTTTGAGAGATGAGAGAGAGAAAAAAAAGAGAGAGAGATGAAAGAATAGTCAAGAAAGAGGGGAAGTGGAACGAAGGTATTTTTGGTGGAGCCACGTTTCCAATTTTTCCATGTCACATAGTACAATTTCAAAGTTAACCATCCACGTCAGATTTCTGTCTTGCCATTAACGGGAGGGGCATTTTTGAAACGTTTTTAATAGTTTAGGGGTATTTTTAAAACTTTTTAAAGTTCAGGGATATTTTTGAAACTGAACCCATAGTTCAGGGGTATTTTTTATAATTTAGCCAATTTTTTACAACTAAACTAAAAGAGAGTGAAGAAATTTCAATTTTTCTTTTTCATCTTTCCCTCTAACAACAGTCAATTAAAATTTAATGGTGGTGCAGTGCAGTGCAATGCAACTATACAGCCAAGTATTTCTAGTGAAACAAATATTGTCCAAGACTCCAAAATTGTTTTTTGCCTTCCTACATGACATCTTCCTTCCACGCGCTCTTGTCTCGCGTGGGGCCTCTCTTAAGTCCCACAGCTCGGCGTCCCGAGCTGCACCGATAATGGATCCTCCCAGTATTTAGTCTTCACCACCGCCATTTTTCCTCTGCACTTTTTCCCCTTCAACCTTCCCTCACCTCTACAAACTCTAACCTCCAAACTCCAACATCCCTTCAACCATGGCCGACAACAACCCCCGCCGCAAATCCAAAACGAAGCTGTCGGCGACCACCATCACCACCACCACAACCACCACCAGCGACGATGGCCAACACGACGGCTTCCCTGACGAATGCGACGCCGAGATCTGGGCCTCCTTCGACCAGAACTTCCGGCAGGTCCAGTCCGTGCTGGACCGGAACAGAGTACTGATTCAACAGGTAAACGAAAATCACCAGTCTCGAATTCCCAGCAACATGGTCGACAACGTGGCTTTGATCCAAGAACTCAATGGAAACATCTCCAAAGTTGTTTCCATGTACTCGGATTTCTCCTCTGATTTCTCCACTGTGTTCAATAACAACAAACCCAGAAATGGCAAAAGGGGCAGCAGCAACCAAGATGCTTGAAGAATTCAAGCCACAACAGGAAAAAAGAAACCTGCCCATTTGCCCATTTGCCCATTTTGGCCATTTTCACTTCAGAGCATTGTTTTCTTTTTGTTTCTTCATCATCTTCATCATCGATTAGAATAAAAGGTGGGTGTAGGTTGTGTGGAAATGCGAGATTGAAGATCTTCTCGCAGGTGGTGTATGTGTAGGCTTGTGTTGGTGTTCTATCTCATTGAAAATGTGTTACCTTTTTTGTTTTTTTAATGTAACAGTTGATGCATGCTTCCATCATCATCATCCTCAAACATGGCTGTCAGAGTTCATTGTCTTCTTCTTTAGTTTACTTCTCCGAAAAGATGGGAAACTTTTCTTATCAGCATTGGTGGATAAAAGGAAAAAAAACCATTATATGGGAAACGAAATTGATTCAGTTTTTATTATAATAAAGACCCTTTTGAGTTTTCAGGCAACAGGAGAAGGAAAACTACAAATATGATTCTATATTCTAAATCTTTTCAGAACTACTACCTTTTTCATGTCTCTCTGTTTCACTTCTCTTAAATTTTGTCATATAACAAACAACAGCTACTGAGATGGATCATATAACAGACACAAAAGTGCTACTGTGTTGTTCTTTACCAAAAACAAAATAAAATAATTCCTCTCTTTTACATGGACGATCAAATGGTAAAAAGAATGTGAAGATATTTTTTTCGCTAAATCTACTAAAGAAAACGAATCTTAGTATTGGGTAGATATAGTAAGTGAGATATGTGAAATTTCGTCAAAATAGTTAATTTCGCAGTCGGTTTCTGTTCTGAATTTTTTTTCTAAATTTGGAATCCACAAAAGAAGATGTGCTTATTTCGAAAACTTTTCTGAATTTAGAATCTCTAAAAGAAGATGAAGTGTGTTTGTCCTTGTTGTTTTCATGGAAGATGCTCAACTTCAACACCAATCTACCATTTTTAGAAGGAAGATCTTGACCTTTTACTTCAAGAGAAGAGAAGTAAAAATAGCAACAAAACAAACTTAAGTCCTTTGATTAAGATTGCAAAGATAACATTCCAGTGTATAGAAATGATAAATTATGTGAATGAGATCCATTACATGGCTTGGAATGATCAATTCTAATGTGAAGCTGATGCCTACATCTCAGTAGAGAGCAAGTTGTAGGGAGGGAGGACCTTAGTTATCAACAATCTCTGTTTCCAGTATTATACTGGAAGTTCTCCACTTTCTGAAATGTAAACTTCAGTCTTCGGCTTTCCATCCACCTGACTTCCTTCAGCTTCGATCTTGAAGACAACATCCATGCCCGAAAGCACTTTTCCAAATATGACATGGTGCCCATCCAACCTTCGAAATCAAAATTATGAAATAAGCAAATAGATTTTGAATAAGTTCCTTCAACGAGGAAATGCATCAACCTTTGCAAATGAAACAATTACCAGCTAGTTTTAACGGTCGAAATAAAGAACTGTGATCCATTTGTGTCCTCCCCAGAGTTTGCCATTGACACAAGTCCTGATAAAAAGCCAAACCATTCATTAAAGGCAGGAAAAGGTTCCAAAAGCAAGTTGAAATCTAATATTATAGTCCTCAAATTCCAGTGTTCAAGTTCAATGAACTCTAGGCATTTGTACAGATCTCGCAGTTCAGATATTAGAGTAGTCAAGATTACCTGGACCATCGTGTTTCAATTGGAAATTTTCATCTGCAAACTTCTCACCATATATCGACTCTCCACCTCGGCCATCTCCACGAGTAAAATCACCTCCCTGTATCATAAAACTGGGAATAATTCTATGGAATTTGCTTCCTTTGTAGTGTAGAGGCTTTCCACTCCTCCCGATTCCTTTCTCTCCTAGAACAAGATTAAAACAAATTTAGATTTGAAACATTGAGATATTTTAGCAGAAAACTAACTATTTTTCCTGCTTCAGCCAATATGAAGAGAAACCTAACTATTGAACGGCAAAATCTACTTGGCTACCCGTGCAAAGAGCGCGAAAATTCTCTGCAAACACACATGCAGAAGTAAAATAATCAGCAGCCTTCTACAGAATACCAAAACACGAGCATCAACAAGAGAACCATAGAATTTAGCTCCTTACCTGCGGTTTTAGGGACTGTTTCTCCAAATAGGCCAATGACAACTCGTCCTGTGAGAAAGAACTTTGATTATGAAAGATATTCATATGAGTTGTCACCTTTGAATCAATACACGCTTCTGGTTCAAAATATATAACAGAATCAAATCTTAACAATGTTTTTCTTTTTCCTTTAGGCTTGCTTGAAAGATCTCCCGACGACCCAGTTCATCAAGATATGAAAATTTTCTTGAGATTGATTTTTGTAGGAGTCATCACTCTTGACACCCAACTTTTGCATTTCCTATCTATTCTTTCAGAGATGTATCTAATTCCTCCATTAACACTGATATGGATTTTTAGTTTGACAATGAAATGCCATTAAGAAAACAAAATGATCTGATTGCACACAGAATTCCCCAACACTAATCTAAATTTTGGCTGGACTCCATTTCAAGGACACAACAAAGCTCATCAAAAGCACAGGCCAATCCCAGACTATCCTGCTTGATCACTCTCATTCCACTCAAAAAGATTAAAATGGAAAATCATTAACCTGCCTTTCATTAGGTTTCTTAAACATAACCCATCTCCCAAGGCAAAATTGCATCGAAAATTAGTAAAAGGAAATCGGTCATACCAGAGGGCTTTCCACCGATTTCGATATCAAAGTATACTCTGTGGGTCACCGTCGCCGGATTCTTCCCCAATTTGGTTTCCTATTATCAATCACGAAAGTGAGTTCTGTTTGATTAAAGAGAAACACAGAGAGAGTTATAGAAATAGTGGCTCACTTCTTCGACAATTTTTTGTTCGGATGAGACACCTCCATCGTTTAATTGGCTCTGCGAAAAGCAAGAAAATCATTAGAGAGAAGAAGAACAAAGACATTTAGAGATTGAAATTGAGAACTGTGATCTTCTTCGTTTAAGATAAGAAAAATGAGTACGAAGACGGAAATGGAAAATTCTTACCAGAATCAAGACAATTGTGCCAATCAGAAACAAAATCCACAAAAAGACCGCTGAGAATAATCTCTTCAATGTGGTCATCTCTTCTTTCTTTTCTCCTCGATCGGCTCGATTTTCAGAAAACCCCTTCACTGATGAACTGGAAATTAAAACAAAGCTGATTGGGTAATTCTACTCAAAAATCAAAAATAAAAATAAAAACACATTTGGTCTTGTATTCTTGTTCAATTAATCATTATAATACATTAATCCTTCAACTTGAGTAGCAGCTCTAACGATTTAGTTTGGTTCTTTAGAGGAAAAAAAAAAAAGATTTACTTTGTATTTCAAATTTTGTAATAATTTAAGGCCCATTTGATAATTTTTTATTTTTTATTTTTAAAATTGTGCTTGATTTTCTCATAATTCATCTTCAATGAATTTCATTTTCTTAAGAAAATATTTAAATTCTTAGTCAAATTCTAAAAATAAAAATTATTTTTTGAAAACTACTTTTTTTTTTTTTTAAAACTTGGCTTGGTTTTTGAAAACTATGTAAAAAGTAGATAACAAAACAAGAAAACTTATAGGTGGAAGTAGTATTTATAGGCTTAATTTTCAAAACTCAAAAACTAAAAACCAAATAGTTATCAAACGGGGCCTTAGTTTATAAATTTTATATGTAATAATTTATTTTAAATTGTTGGGTGATAAATTTCGGCCATAAATTACCATATATAGTGTTAATTTTGAGATCAATTATAAATTAAAAATATCTCTAAACTAAAATTTAAAGATAAAAAAATGACAAATCCAAATGATGTCTTTGTATTCATTGTAGCCATTTGATAGAAAAAAATGAGCTCAAATTGGGTCCAATATCAAATAAATCCAAAAGCTAATTAAATAACAATTTGGTCCAAAGCTCAAATTCAGAGGGGGGACTAAAACCAAATGACCTCAAGTCTAAAGTAATGCCGATGGAAAGCTCTATAAATAGAAAAGTCACCCTCCATTTCAGTTCGTTCAAAGAAGGAAGACAAAGAATTCAGAAGACTCCTTGAAGTCCAAAAACGCTCTAAAGACTGAAAATTCTCTAAAGACTTGAAGATTGAAATCTCTTTGAAGATTTGAAGATTTTGAGCTAAGTTGAAGACATCTAAAACGTGCAAGACTTCAAGACATAAATCAATTCTTCAAGAAGATCAACAAGTCAAAGGTTAATCTAAGAAAATCAACAAGCCAAGGGGCGATCCAAAAAGATCAACAAGTCAAGGGCCAATCCAAAAAAAATTAACAAGCCAAGGACCAATCCAAGAAGATTAACAAGCCAAAAACTAATTTTAAAAAATCAACATGTGTGCTTGAGAACAAGTACTCTAGCCCTTGAGTCAAGTTTATGTCCAAGAGAAAGAATTAAGACATTATAAATTAGAGATTGTATTACCACTACACAAATTAATACAGTTTCAAGTTTTCTTTCACGAACTAAGTCTCTCTAGAAATCTCGTGCAAACAAAAATGATTTTGGTTAAATTACAAGTTTAGTCTTGAACTTCCATGTTTGTGTCTATTAGGCCCCCAAACTTCAAAGCTTTTAATTTTGTATTCAATAAATTCCTGACATATTTAAAAATTTAAAAATTAACTAATATATTATTAAACATAAAATTGATTTTTCTTTTGTCTAATAGAACCTAAACTTTAAATTTTGTTTCTCGGTAAATTTGTGAATTAAAAAGAAAGAAGTTAAATAGGTTAAGGACCTATTTAATACCAAAATTTTGAGATTTATTAGACCCAAAATTGAAAGTTCAAATACACGTTAGCCTCATTTTAAAGTTTAGGGACTAAATAATCATAAAGTTGAAAGTTCATAACTAAGCTTGTAATTTAACCAACCATTTATTTTCTTATGATGAAAATTTTAGTTAAGGTAAAATGGGAAACATTTTTAATACTTGAAATATTTGTAGACAAAACATTTAATTAGGGTTTTTGAAATGAAGTCGGGATTTGGGTGTATGATATCAAACAGGCTCTTTCTTTGGTGAATTTTTCTCAAGTTAGAATCGCTTAGTTTCGATAATGGATTAAAGAAATATTTGTGATTTAAAAAGACTTCTTTACCCATCGTTTTAGATAACGTTAATGATATTGTTCCACGTTTGTGAGCTGGGCTCATTGGTGTGGGCTAGGCCATATGAATACTAAATCTATGAAATAATCGCTCTTTAAAATATATATTTATTTTTTCGAGCAACATCTTACTATCTTAAAAAGTGGCTAAGTAAGAGAATCATTTTTAGACTATTTTGCCCCTTTAACAAATCTTAAATTTACAAACATGCCACTAATAATGATAAAATTTATATATTTAATTTAACTCATAAAATAGTATTTTAAAAGCTAAAACATGGAACATTTTTTTGACAATATTATTTTTAATTTTAAAAATACTACCTAAATTGATTTTTATTTTTTATTTTGAAATAACCTTACAAAAATGTTTTAAACTTAAAAAATGGATTAATAAAAAAAAAGTTCTACCCCATCCCTAGGTGCATCAAGTTTCAACCTTTTTTTAAAAAAATTATTATATTTTTTAGAATTGTTTTATCACTTATTACTATTTAATTAAAAATATACAATAAAATTAAAATTAATTGTGTTTAACATCTTTTCACATTCTCGCATTCATATATATAGCCTATAAGGCTATAACTTAATTTTCAAAATTTATGAATTTATATTTAATTATATTTAATGGTGAAATTTCAAAGGTTTTGTAACTCTTATCTTCTACAACTATATATAGAGATCTCTTCAACATTCTTTGTACAAACATTTGAGTTTTTTCTTATGTTTAGGTTTACTTTTCTTCTTTTATTCATTGTCTTGTTATTTAAAAGAACAATTGCAAGAATCATTAGGTTTTTAAATTATAGAAATATATTAAATAATAGAATTTATCTCAAATCTTCCATTGATATGAATGGTTTGTCATACTAAAAAAATGTCAAAATATATCCTGACTTATAGTAACGTTCTTTAAAGATTATACGCTCTAGTGATGCTATTTACTCCACTTTAATATATGTGGTAAAAGAAATGTCAAATGCACATTAATACAACTTTTTTAATGGATAATTTATAGACATACCCAAAAAATTGAACTAAATGGTTTGGAATGATCAAAATTTAATTTCTTATTTTAAAATTAATTTGAGTTCAATTTCACTCCATAATTCTTAGCTATTTTTATTTAGTCTATACGGTTGTTTATATTTTAGGTTAAATTATAAGTTTAGTCCATAAACTTTAAATTTGTGTTTAAAAAATCACTGAACTTTGAACAATATTTAATAGGTCCCTGAATTTTCAATTCTAGGTTTAATAAGTCCTTGAACTTTAAAAATATCTAGTAAGTCTCTGAACTTTTTACTTGTGTCTAATAAGCTCTCAACATATTTAAAATTTTAAAAAAGTAATTGACCTATTATATATAAAATTGAATTTTGTGTTTAATTAGACTCTAGAATTTCAATTTTGTGCATAACAGGTCCATGAATTTTAAAAAATGTTGAATAGGTCAAAAATCTATTAGACTCAAAATTAAAAATCCAGGGACTTATTGGATGCAAAATTGAAAATTCGGGAACTTATTGAACACAAAATTGAAAGTTTAAGGATCTATTAAATACTTTTTAAAGTTTAGAGACCTATTATTGGACACAAAATTAAAAGTTCATAGACTTATTAGACACTTTTTAAATTTATAATTCAAGGACTTATTAAAAGTTCATGAACCAAATGAACACAAACCTAAAAATTTGGTGATTAGACTTATAATTTAATGGGACTTTATTTTGGTTCAGACTCCCAAAAGCATTTCCTCATTTACTCTTTGATATCCAATGTGTTAATTTTTTTTTAAATATCATAATGCCATTGATTTCTTTTAAAAGGAAAATTGACAACTTTGATAATAACATAGCTAAAATCACTTGGAATAATCACCATAATTGAATAAGAAAATGTAAATGCAAATATTGTTCTCATCTTCATTTTTTGTCATGGTGTTGGAAGAAAAATTTATTATGTATTAATATGGAAGGATTTGAACCCAATTGAAGCATAATGATAATGGTAATGTAATGCATTATACTATATGTTACATAAACATATAGGCCCAATTTTTTTTGTCCAACATAACAACTAAAAGTCTAATCTTCCTTGTTCTTTTTGGCTTTTTTTTTTTAAGTAACAGTGCATTCAATCAGAATACAACCATCTTCATAAAGAATACACCAAACCCAATCAGGAAAACTACAATACTAAAACTAGAGCCTCCTCCCAATTGGAGAAAGACAAACTATTACTAGGCTCTAAAACAACTGTCCTTGTGAGGGAATGAGCAGCTTACGTTACCACTGCTAGGGCACTTTTGAAAAGCAGCCACGCCTACGACCAAAGCTTCTTCGATTTCATCTAGCAAGTTTTTAGTTTCAGAAATATCAGTTTCAGAAAGATTAGAGCCTAAATTGCACAATGCGTTCACCACACCCACCAAGTCCGAATCAACTATTAGAGGAAGTTGGTCTCTCTCTAGAAGGCACTTTAGGGAATTCAACCCAACGAGAATAACATCGGCTTCCATCAATTTGATAGTCCACTTCTGATTGCTCGATCGATAGCCGGCGTAGATGAGAGATCCTCGGGAGTCACGAACAAACCAACCAAGTCCTCCTCTACCTAGAGCTTCACACCACGAGGCGTCAACATTGAGCTTCCAATGACCATTCGAAGGCGGTCCACGCGATCTAACTCACGTAGCTCTTGGATCTCGTTGGCAAGGGGAGAAAACTTCCCAGCTCAGGTATTTCAAGAAAACTCTTGTCAATTAATCTATAAATAGCTAGGCTATTAGAGAGCTCTTGGGACTTTGAATTCTGCTTGTGAGAACTTCTAAAATTCGATAAACACCAAATGATTGTAACTGCTTTAGTCAGATCCTCCAAGCTCAGCTTTTCTACCAACCAATCCCAATAGTCTTTTTTGACGTCCACTCCAACCTACGAACAGAAAATAGATCACATAAGATTGGATATAATTTAACCACTGAAGCGAGCTTGTCGAGGGCTCGTCAAATTAAAATTTATAAACCGATCCTAAGCTACTTGTAGCATTGAGTGGACCGGGTCGATCTCAGGGAACCGAATATTAATTTCTCAAATTAAATTTGCCAAAGAGAAAACAATTAAAAAGGGGGGGGGGGGGGTATTAATAAAATAAAACATAAGCAAATAAAAGAAAGATAAATCAAATCTTACCAAATTCCAATCCAAAGGTGCGGTTCTACTCAATTGCAAAAATTGATCATAGACACTCAAAATATTTAAACTTAACAATGCAAGCACTTAGTCAACTTATTAGGAAACCCCAAAAAGTAGCAACTTCCCTAAGGTCATTAACTCTAACAAACGTCAAGTTAACTCTAATTACCTAAACAATTTTTAACGAAACCGCTCCAAATTATTTAGATAAAGGCATTACGTGCTTTGGAAGGACCAAGACAACTAATTAGATGAAATAACTTTAATCTAATTAAGATGCTCCTTTGATTCCTAGAATTAAACATGCAAGCCATGTAATATGGAAACCCACAAAACATACACATGTGATAATCCTAATGCTACCGGTTCATTCAACATGACAATTACGGATCATGATCATGATTAGCAATAAAACATGTAGAGTGATTAAGTTGTCAATTTAATCAAAATACATACTTATAAATTTAACATGGGAATCAAAGAATACTTGCAATTGAAAGAAAACTACGTTAAGGTTCAAACCTCACAATATTGCAATTGATTACAACCGACCTCTGAATTGGGATCGCGAAGTTTAGCCGAGCATCGTGATAAAATTTGATATCATTATTGTCTAAGGAGAAAAGAGAAAAGGAGTCTAAAAACTCTCTAAAAACTTCTAGGCCAAGAGGCCAAAAAGAGATTCCCCTTGCTGTTCATAAGAATGCTTAAATAGCCTTCAAGTAGACAACTTACACAAGTAAGAAACCCTAAATTCTAGAAAGATGTTTTCCCAAAACAATTAGGGAATAATATTTAAAATAAAATAAAATAAAGTAAATAATGTTCTCTCTTGTAAAATGCTGGAAAATACATCTAAAACTCGAAAATCCTTCCCTAAATTCTTAAAACAAACATAGAATGTTGCAAATAAGGAAAATTTCTGGATTGCGCAGTCTTCATTATTTTGCCCATAACTTCTTCTCCAGACCTTGGATCAACGTGATGTTTATATGGTTGGAAAGATCATTACGAGATCTTTAAAATGATATCTAATTTGAATATATTCCAAAACGTGAACAGAAAGATAATGGGAACAGAAGTTGGCACAAAATATTCTCGGGTACAGCAGTTTTCCAGCAGGAGCAGTAATCACTCAAAATGTCATAACTTTCATAATACTTATTGGAATGTAATGAGTCTTATACCGTTGGAAAGATAATTCAATAAGCTTCGATTTGATACCAAATTTGAATATATTTCCATCTCGAAATATCATGATATGACCGGTCAAATTTGGTATAGAAATTCAGTTGCTCGAATCACCTCCAATTTGGTCCGAATTAATTCTGCAATGGTGCAAACTCTTCAAAACACGTGAATTGCTCGAATCCCTAAAAAATAATAATAAAACACATAAAATCCTTCTAATTAACAAGAAATAAGTGTAATTAAATAGGACTTTATAGGTCCTATCACAACCCCCAACCTAAATCTTGCTAGTCCTCGAGCAAGGTAGAACTAAACAATCCTATGACTAATCAGTTGCATATCAATGGCTCTAATTTCAATGCTTTAGGCAACAAAACATTTGCAATGGAAGAAAACAATCAAACACATTCAATCAATGAGAATTTTAAAACTAATCCCTTCATCCCTTATGTGTGTGTGTGTATAGCTCTCCCTTATCTAAGTTTCTATAAGCCCGAGAAGGTTTTATTCGATCCTCAACTCGTTTTCCCCCTACTTCTGACTTTAAGACCAATTCTCAAGCTTCCCTACACTCAAAAGGATAACACGAAACTAAGGTGCCTTGGGGTAGGCCTACCACCAAACTTAGATTTTTGCTTATTTTGTTGAGCGCTAGCTTTCACACATCCACTGTAGGGACCCTTATCCAGAGCACTTGCTCAATGGATGGCCTGACTGATCACAGTAGAGGTAGCTCTTTTTGCCCTTAGACTTTTAAATACATGCAATCATTTTTTTTTTTTTACTCGAGTTTTCATTTTATCACAGTAATAAAGGCAAATAAAACATGCAATTACTCCTAAGTTTCACGTTATTCAACATCATGCAAGTAGACTCTTAAACTAGTTCCTAAAATCTTTCGAGGTGACAACAAGAATCCAAACCAAATAACCCAATCTTAAGCCTTCAAAACCATAGACAAGAGGGCTAAGTGCTCAAAAAGTATAAGGGATTCAGAAGAAAAATTTTAAAATAGGCTTAAATCAAGCATGCATCTTCAAGTTTCAGCCATTTCAAATGGGATTACCTAAAACACATCCTAGATTGTCATAACCACCTAATATGCAACTAACTCATCATGCAATTTAAGCTCAATTTTTTTTTTTTTAAAATTAACGTTCACTGCTCAACATGCTGATGAATAACCCTAAACATGCAAATCTAACGTTTTCCACCCCCAACCTTAATTGATACATTGTCCCCAATGTATCACTAAACAGAGTTACAGAAACAAAAAGCAAGAGGAACAGAAAAACTCCCCTAGTTTTTGGATGGCTTGTAGGTGGTGGTGCATCTTTATCCTCAATTTCTCCTCTCAAGTGAAACACCTACAAAAGAAAAACAAAACAAACTACGAAAAGGAAATAAATCATTGAAAGGAAAACAAATAAAACAATTAAAGCACATGGGTTGCCTCCCAAGAAGCGCAAATTTTTAACGTCGTTATGCTCGACAGGGTTCGTAAGTGTCAGGGCACATAAAATTCTTCTACTTTCTTCGGTCCCTTCTTGCTTGAATCAATGTAACCTTCCAAGTTTAGAAGGCTTTCCTGCTTCTCTAGGGTACCAGACAGATCATTATTTTTGTTATTTTTTATATAAGGAATAAAAGGAAAAAAGTAAGACTCAACTAACTTAACTGACTCAAAAGAAACAAAAGACGTTAAGGACTCATGAGAATAAAGCAAAGGAAATTCAAAATTAAGAGGAGAGCTAGGGAATAGAACAGGCGAAGGCTTTTTAGCCTCCAACTCTATCACCTGAATCTCCTATTTGCGTGTAAGCTCGGACTCCTCCTTAACCTCACAAATTACCTGTTCTTGGGATGGCGCAAAATTCACAACCTCTTCGTTATTGTCTATGTCGATCTCCTCATAAATTCTTACTTCAGTGGTGTCAAAAGAGTGTTGCTCTTGTAGACTCTCCAGTCTTCTCACGGAATCAGCCAACTGGGTGATTTGGTCACCCAGACTTTGCATTCCAGCCCGAGTCTCCTCTTGAAATTGGAGATTTTCCTTTTGAAACTGGAGATTTTCCTTTTGAAATTGAAGATTTTCCTGCTGAAACTGAAGAGTATTATTAGCAATTTGGTAAACTATGGCCTCTAAAGACGTACCTGAGTCTAAAGTTTGAAAGTATTGACTCGGCTTCTCCTCCTGGTATCCATAGCTAAAGCTAGATTGATCCCATTCAAGATAGGGACTGTAAAGCTCAAAGTTCATTTGATGACCAGGAAATTCTTCCAAAGTGTAAGCATTTGGCACAAAGTTCCATTGCAGCTGAGGGCATGCTTCGGTGGGGTGTCCTTGCAACGAGCATAATCTACATGTCTCCACTGCTTGAAGCCTCCCTACAGCCACTTGAAGAACAACAGAGGTTAATTCAGAAATTTGAGTTTTTAGCTCACTAACCTCATCAACATATGGGGCAGCTCCACCATTTGTCCAGTAGTGCTGAGAATAATCTGCCATTTAAAGAACAGATAAAAAAATACAAAAATACAAAAGTTTTTTTTTTTTAGAGCAAATTTAACAAAGAGAAACTAATAGTGGTTCCCCGGCAACGGCGCCAAATTTGATGCGAGCTTGTCGAGGGCTCGTCAAATTAAAATTTATAAACCGATCCTAAGCTACTTGTAGCATTGAGTGGACCGGGTCGATCTCAGGGAACCGAATATTAATTTCTCAAATTAAATTTGCCAAAGAGAAAACAATTAAAAAGGGGGGGGGGGGGGTATTAATAAAATAAAACATAAGCAAATAAAAGAAAGATAAATCAAATCTTACCAAATTCCAATCCAAAGGTGCGGTTCTACTCAATTGCAAAAATTGATCATAGACACTCAAAATATTTAAACTTAACAATGCAAGCACTTAGTCAACTTATTAGGAAACCCCAAAAAGTAGCAACTTCCCTAAGGTCATTAACTCTAACAAACGTCAAGTTAACTCTAATTACCTAAACAATTTTTAACGAAACCGCTCCAAATTATTTAGATAAAGGCATTACGTGCTTTGGAAGGACCAAGACAACTAATTAGATGAAATAACTTTAATCTAATTAAGATGCTCCTTTGATTCCTAGAATTAAACATGCAAGCCATGTAATATGGAAACCCACAAAACATACACATGTGATAATCCTAATGCTACCGGTTCATTCAACATGACAATTACGGATCATGATCATGATTAGCAATAAAACATGTAGAGTGATTAAGTTGTCAATTTAATCAAAATACATACTTATAAATTTAACATGGGAATCAAAGAATACTTGCAATTGAAAGAAAACTACGTTAAGGTTCAAACCTCACAATATTGCAATTGATTACAACCGACCTCTGAATTGGGATCGCGAAGTTTAGCCGAGCATCGTGATAAAATTTGATATCATTATTGTCTAAGGAGAAAAGAGAAAAGGAGTCTAAAAACTCTCTAAAAACTTCTAGGCCAAGAGGCCAAAAAGAGATTCCCCTTGCTGTTCATAAGAATGCTTAAATAGCCTTCAAGTAGACAACTTACACAAGTAAGAAACCCTAAATTCTAGAAAGATGTTTTCCCAAAACAATTAGGGAATAATATTTAAAATAAAATAAAATAAAGTAAATAATGTTCTCTCTTGTAAAATGCTGGAAAATACATCTAAAACTCGAAAATCCTTCCCTAAATTCTTAAAACAAACATAGAATGTTGCAAATAAGGAAAATTTCTGGATTGCGCAGTCTTCATTATTTTGCCCATAACTTCTTCTCCAGACCTTGGATCAATGTGATGTTTATATGGTTGGAAAGATCATTACGAGATCTTTAAAATGATATCTAATTTGAATATATTCCAAAACGTGAACAGAAAGATAATGGGAACAGAAGTTGGCACAAAATATTCTCGGGTACAGCAGTTTTCCAGCAGGAGCAGTAATCACTCAAAATGCCATAACTTTCATAATACTTATTGGAATGTAATGAGTCTTATACCGTTGGAAAGATAATTCAATAAGCTTCGATTTGATACCAAATTTGAATATATTTCCATCTCGAAATATCATGATATGACCGGTCAAATTTGGTATAGAAATTCAGTTGCTCGAATCACCTCCAATTTGGTCCGAATTAATTCTGCAATGGTGCAAACTCTTCAAAACACGTGAATTGCTCGAATCCCTAAAAAATAATAATAAAACACATAAAATCCTTCTAATTAACAAGAAATAAGTGTAATTAAATAGGACTTTATAGGTCCTATCAACCACACCACACATTCTTTAAGAATTTACATTCCCGAATAACGTACCATGTGGACACTCTTCCCTTTTCTTGCAAAAATAACAAAGAGTACAAGAATCAACTCCTCTTTTTTGAACATTTAGATTTGAAGGTATTGCATCGTTTAGGACTTTCCAAGCACATAATTTTGCTCTAGGGATCATATTAGCCTTCCAGAATCTTTTCCAAACTTTTTTCACTCTACAATCTTCCGAGGAGGAGGCCTGTTTCACTATATGTTAGTCTAGAGGCTAAAAGATAAGCACTTTTCAGAGAGAAAGTGCATGCCTTTTGGATCTTGGTTCTAGATGATTTCATCCTTGGCACTGATACAGTCCAGAGGCAAATTTTTTGGCTAAAATTTATTACTTGAACGACAATAGATTCTATATTTTGCCACTCTTGTTTATCACTTTTTAATTATTACTAAAAAGTTTTTATTAATGAATTATATTATATAACTTATTCACTATTTTTCAACTGTTCACACACTACCTACCCAAAATTTGTTGGTTTGTAAAATCATATCATACCAACTTGCCTAATTAATTGGGTCATTTATTTATTCATTCATTTTTAAAATATAACAAAAGGTAGGACATTGAACTTTCTAATTATAAACAAGTTATGTTAATGTCAAATTTTTTTAAATTAATTTTTTAAATAAAACTATAAAGGATGTCACTAATCCCTTTATATGACTATGTTATAAGGAATTAAATTATTAATCTTTGCTTATTAAATTTAAAAGGAGATGCATATCACATTTCCATATTGTCATTTCTTAATTTATTTAATTAGTTTTAAGACAAAATAACTTTTGATCTATGAAATTTGAAGTTAGTATCTAATTGGCCCCTTGAGATTTTAAAAAGAAATGTTAACATGACAATCAACATGAACCGTAGCAGTAAAATTTAGGTTAAATTATCAAAAATACTCCTGAACTATGGGGTTGGTTTCAATTATACCCCCAAACTTTGAAAAGTTTCATTTTAACCCTTGAACTTTGATATTTGTTTGAAAAATACCATTGAAGGCTTTTTTTCATTAAATTCATGGTCGAAAAATAATGTTTTTGCATTTGTATTGTTGCTTATGTGAACATATTTGAACATATACGTTAAAAAAAAGATCAAAACATATGCAAATACGTCATTTTTCGTCCATAAATTTAACGAAAAAAACCTTCAAGTGTTGTTTTGAAACAAACTTCAAAGTTCAAGGATTAAAATGAAAAGTTTCAAAGTTTAGGGGTATAATGGAAACCAACTCCATAGTTCAGGGGTATTTTTGATAATTTAACCTAAAATTTATGGAGAAGAAGGGAAAAGAATAGTGGAGGAAGGGAAATAGAGAAAGGAGAGAAGAAAAAGGCCACGTCAACAGTCCAATCAACAAAATTGACATGTCAACAACGCTTAATCATCATGTTAGCCATTATGTTAAGTTAACTAACGAATAGTTCATGTACCATCTAGAATCATTTTTCAAATCTCAATGACTAAAATCATCTATTTTAAAACTCCATAGACTTAAATTTTAAGGACCAAAATATTGTGACCTAGTTTCTACTAAACTTTCAAAATTAAATCAGGGGTTCTTTTACATTTTTGTTCTTCCAATAAACCACTCTGGGTGATTGTTTAATTGAAAAGTCTAACCTTCTTCCTTTTCCAATTAAACGACAATGGTGATCTAACATAAATCTAAATTTGAAAAATAAAACCACTCAGAGCTAGAAAGGAGAGTATTTGGGATATGCTTCACATGACAATTATTGTACATGGGAACTTAAAAATGTGTTATTTGTTTATTAAAAAAAATTATTTGTAAAGAGACATATCTTGTTAGATTAGACATCGTTGAAATGATATCTTCGAATAAAAATATTGGGATGTATTACTGTACTTAAAAGTTGTGTCGACATATAGAAAACAATAACATCAACTTTTAAAAGTAATGTTTAAAGTTAAGAGAAATATTTTTTTGTTTAAATATTATTTTGGTCCCTAATTTTCATGATCATTATGTTTTGGTTTGTGAACTTTCAACGTTTAAACCTTTGAACTTCATATAAAAAATGTATTTATTTTTGGTAATTGATTTTTTTAATAAATTATTTAATAGAAATTTGACATAAATACACATTTTGTTCATTTACTCAAATATCAATAGATGTTTATATGAAGAAGTATTTGAAGCCACATAGGTTAATATCGTGTTTACAAATAAATTTAGTTTCTTATTGTTGGAATAGAAATTTTGGCCAATCAAAAATTGACACATCATTAACCAACATTGATGACGAAATTATATTTAATTAGGGATTAATTAAATCGACAAGGATTCCTAAATTAAATTATGGCGAATCTCAATGTATAATTGGGTTATGTGAAATTTGGGCTAATTTTAGATGAAAGTCCAAAGGGCTAGGCCCTAAAGTTGGCTAGACCCAGTTCAAAGGTTAAGCCCAAAGTTAACCAGGCCCAGTCCAAAAGCTAGGCCTAAAGTCAACCAAGCCCAGTTCGACTGTCAAGCCCAAGCCCACCTGGAGGCCTTCAGGAACTCTATAAATAGAGAGTTCCCTCCTCCATTTTGGAGGTTCATAAGTTGAAATTCTCTAGAGAACTTAGAGAGAATTCAGAAACAAAGACCAGAAGACTCCCTAAACTCTTGAAGATCAAACACTCTCTGAACCAGACCCTTTAAGACTAGAAGACTTGGAAGATCGAGAACAAGCTGCAAAGCCCTCGAGACAAATCTACATTCGAGAACAAGCTGTAAAGCCCTCGAAACAAGTCCACATTCGAGAACAAGCTGTGAAGCCCTCGAGACAAATCTACATTCGAGAACAAGCTGTGAAGCCCTCGAAACAAATCCACGTTCGAGAACAAGCTATAAAGCCCTCAAGACAAATCTACATTTGAGAACAAACTGCAAAACCCTCGAGACAGATGTACATTTGAGAGAAAGAATCAGAGGAACAAACTAGAGATTATACTCCACTACATTCAAATTGATACAAATTAAATTCATTTACACGTGTCTCATTTCTCTTTCTTTGTTGAAATATCGTGTAAACACTTATGTCAAATGACATAATAAATTATTTAAATGAAACCTGTCACTAACACACATAATAAATTATTTAATGATAAACTATACAGATGTTTACACCAACAAGTATTTCAAATCACATGTACTAGTTTAGGGCTGGATTTCCAAATAGATTCAAGTCCATGCTAAGTGATTAAAAATAATAACAACTGTTAATGACTAAAATAAATCTTTATGTAAAGCTTAGAGACCAAACAAAATAGCTAAGTTGAGTATAGTTAAATCAATTAAGATATTATAAACTTCTTCTAAAAGTTAAAAAATGATTAAAATATCATTTTCAATCTCGATAATTTGGAACTTATTTAATTTTAGTTCATGTATTTTCAAATGTTAAAATTTAGCCCATATACTTTAAATAAACCTTAAAATTAGTCATCGTTGTTACTTTATGGTTAACTTTTACTAAAAAAAATCTCTATAAGCCTTTCATCTAAGACTTTGGTAATAATATTCATATTGTGTCTTTTCTTGAATTGATATCATTAATTATTATTTTGTCAAGTTAGATAAAAATTAACTTCAAACTAAGGATGATGACTATTTTTAAGATTTATTGAAAGATGAGAGACTAAAATTGGACATTTAAAAGTATAGAGACTAAAATAGAACAAGTTTCAAAGTACATTAATGATATTTTCACTTGAAATTTTTGAATCTCCGGGAGACAAATCTCCTACCTCGTTTAATTTTTTTAAAGTAAAAAAAACCAAACAAAATAACCTCAATAGTTAAAAGGTCAGGTCTTCAAAAAAATGAAAGAAGTTAATTAAAAGGTCAAAATAAATGTAAACTAATATACCTTTAAACTAGTATTTAAAAATATAATTTTTGATGGGTAGGGAATACAATACAAGCTCACGTGGACTTCCACGTGGCTCCCGTTCAATGCCATGTGTATGTGATAGGGAAAATTTTGAATCGTCGATAGACTATTCGAGAACCTATAAACAACTCGACATATGGATCTTGTTTTTAGTTCAATCAAGTCAAGCCATGTATGGATCTACCAAGCAACGACAATGAACTCTATAAATAGTAGAACCTACTTCATATATAGGTGTACATAATTCCACACTAACTGTACTTGACACCACCTTAGTTCAAGCACTGCCTTAAGTATCAAAGTATGTTGGAAAAGCATCACACCGATATGAGTTTCAAGTCAGCTTTACTCCTTGCCTCATCACTTTGACCATCGAGCAAGTGTAGACTTGTGACTGATTTTTCGCATCAATATAAATTAATTTTTTTTTTTTTTTAGTATAATAGATATGGAATGTGTAAATTTGAACTCATATTTAAAAAATATATATATATATATTAATTATCATTAAGCTATAAATACGTGAATTAATTCTTTTAAAAGCAACTTATGAGGGTTTTGAAATTACACACGTCTAATCTTATCACAGCATTCCCAAAAATTCTGAAAAAGTATCATGTTTACATTGAAGGCAGATTTAAAATGCTGGAAAATATCTGGAACGAAAATTTATGAATAAAAAACACAACATTTGGCCGACACAGTAAGCTTGTGAGAAACAAAGATAAGGTTGCGTCTGGATTTTTGTAATAAATGCTTTCTAACATTATTTCTTCCTACTCCTCACATTGTAACAGAAATAGTTTCCCTATAATAATGACTTAAATCCAAGGTTTTTTCATTTTTCCTTTCGTTAACTTTAAAGTAGAAAGCTCTAACTTTTTTTTTTTTTATAAAACTTATTAATACTTTAATGATCATGTTCATATGAATTAAAAATAACGGAATTTTTATTGTGAGTAGTGGACCTTAGCATAATGCAAATTAATAAACATGAGTAATTTTTTAATGTAAGTTTAAGTCTACGTCTAGTACAACTCAACTAATTAAAGTATTATCACCTCTATCAAAAGGTTGGAAGTTCAAAACCTCACCCTACATATCGTTAAACTCTCTCTCTCTATATATAAGTCTACTTCTTTACATTTGTAAGGTTAGTCTTCAAAAATTTTGTATTATCAAGTAAGGTTTTTGATTGATTTATTTATTAATTACTAATGTTTCGTTTGATAATATTAAAGAAAAATAAACTTTAATCACCAACTTATTTCTCTGTCTAAAATTTTTTAATTTATAAAACATTTTAAAGTTTTAGGTAAATTTTAAAAGAAAAAGAAAAAAAATTGAATTTTAGATCATTTTTTTTTTAAATTTAAAGTCTCATTTTATAACAATTTTGTTTTTAATTTTCTATGTTTTGAAATTTATATTTTCTCTATTTTTTTTATGTGATTTTCACCTTTCTCAACAACATGTTTGAGTTCTTGGCCATGTTTAAAAAATTAAAAATTATTTTTTTAAATTTTTTAAATTTGGCTTAGATTTTAAAAAATAGATTAAAAAAAGAAAACACATTGATGAAATAGTGTTTATTAGCTTAATTTTTTAAAACAAAAAAATAAAAATAATAAAATAGTTATTCAAACGCAAGCATGACATTTTAACTGATTTGATTTTTCTAAGGCTAAATATATATATATATGTTATAGTCCATAATATTTATGTGTTTTTTCAATTTGACATGTAATTTTTTAAATGTTTCAATTTCATCATTCATGTATTGATTTTTCACTTAAGTCCTTATTGTCATAAAACATTAAAATTAATTGATAAACAATAATATAATGACAAAGTATACTTTTTTTTTAAATACAACAAATGTGAGGTAGCCAAAGTGAGCATAGCTCAGTAGTAATTGACATGTACTATCGATCAAGTGGTCATCGATTCGAATCCCCCTAACCCCCAATTGTTGTTGAACATCCCTCCAATCTCAAAGGGAATGAGTACATGTTAATTACCGCTGAGTTATGCTCATATTAGCAATGACAAAATACACTTTATTAATTAACTTAAAGTACCCTATATTTTAATTTGATGAAATAAACATAATACTCATTCGTAAAATAAAAAATGGAAAAAAAATCAATTCATACCCCTAAACTTTAGGGGTTGAATCACATAAAACCCCAAACTAATAATTATATCATTGAATCTGAGTTATGCACATGATGGCAATGACAAAACACTTTATTAATTAAGTTTAAATACTCTATATTTCAATTTGATGAAATAAACATAAGACTCATTCGTAAAATAAAAAATGGAAAAAAATCAATTTATACTTCTAAACTTTAGAGGTTGTATACTTAAAATCCCAAATTAATACTTGTATCAATTAAGACCTAAACTTTCATAAGTGAATCAATTTAGACATTCTGTTAGAATTTTGTTTTAAAATCGTTAATGTATAACTTTCACACGTGTATAAGACTTAATAAAATGTAGGAGTTAACATAATATTAGATACAATGCTATATCAAATGGATAGGTAGCAGTTTTTCATTAATATAGGTCCTTTTTTTTTTTTTTTATCTTCTCCATCTTTCTCTATTTTTCTCCACTTATTTAGGAAGAATTACTGATAATTTTTCTTGTTACTTTGGAAGAATTTTTGGAGGAGAATAATTTTATTTAGGTGATTTTGAGTTGATTTTAAATGGAATCAAGTGAAAATAATCATAAATAACTAACTAGATGTCTAAATTGATTCACTTATGAAAGTTTAAGACTTAAATTAATACAATTATTAGTTGGGGGTTTTAATTTATACAACTTCAAAAGTTTACGATTTGATAACCATTTGGTTTTTGATTTTTGATTTTTGAAAATTATGTTTATAAATATTACTTCCACCTATGAGTTTCCATGTTTTCTTATCTACTTTTTACATATGTTTTCAAAAATCAAGCCAAGTTTTGATTTTTTTTTTTTAAAAAATAGTTTTCAAAAACTTGTTTTTGTTTTTGGAATTTCGCTAAGAATCCAGATGTTTTCTTAAGGAAAATGAAACTCATTGCAGAGAAATGATGAGAAAACAAACACAATTTTCAAAAAACTAAAAACTCAAAACTAAATGATTATCAAATGGGACTTTAGGTGTATAAATTGATTTTTTTCTCATAAAAAATTTACTCATTTTGTATGCTTAATTAGTAGACCATATTTATTAATTTATCAATTTTCTTGTGATTTTATTTTTCAAATTTGATAAATATTCTTTCTTAATATTAAATATGGAAGGACATGGACTTTTTTTTTTTTTTTAATTTTTAAGGAAACATGTTATATTTTTGAGAAAAGATCCATTATAAACTTGAACTTGACAAATTGTATCAATTTTTACCTTAAACTTTCAATTTTATCAAACTGCACCTAAATTAGGATAAATGTTATAATTTTCACCTTAAACTTCAAAAAGTATTGCAATTTATACCTTATGATATGTTTTTCGTTCGAGAAATGATTGAGGAAAATATTTTCATTTACATCCAATGAATTATAAAACATATATTTGGTATGTAATTGATAGGAATGAGAAAAATACGACATTAGAGTTGGTTTTTTTATTAAAATTTATAAGTTTTAGTGAAGTTATTTAATGGTCGATTTTGTGCATTAATCAAATTTAATTTTGTGAAAAACTTGATTTTTGATAAATTAGTGAGTTTTTTTAGAAAAAAATTACATTTTTATTTGTTAAAATTAGTGGGTATAAAGAGTAAAAATTACAACACTTTATAAGTTTAGGGTCCATGTCGATGAAATTGAAAGTTTAAAGTGAAAATTAATATCACTTGGCAAGTTTAAGAGAAAAAAATTATCTTTTTTCCTAAATTTTTTGTACTGAAAAAAAAAAGTTAAATTGAAATCAAGCTCCATCCCATATAAAATTCTAGATCTGTAACTTGTTGCCATCTCTAGATATTCATTTTAATTTGGTTCATATCTGAATGGAAGCCTTTAAAAAAGACCAGATTAATTTGAATTACTTTAATGCATGTTTATATTTGAATAGCAAAATCAATAATAATATATTGCCTGGACTGTCTTAACGATAATATCAATATGTCGGAGACATTTTTTAAAAAAGAAAAATTAAGTATAAGCCTCTGATTGAAAGTAACGCTTATAAAATTAGGTTAAATTATAAATTTAGTCTCTACACTTTTAAGTTTGTATCTATAGATTCTTGAACTTTAAATTTTGTATTTAATAGGTTCATAAACTTAAAAAATGTCTAATAGATCATCAAACTTTTAATTTTTTGTTTAATAAGTCTTTGACATCAAAATTTTTAAAAACTATCTACTAAATATAAAGTTGAATTTTGTGTCTAATTTCTAAATTTTCAATTTTGTATCTAATAAGTATATGAATTTTAAAAAATGTTGAGTAGGTCAATGATTTATTAGATACAAAATTGAAAATTCAAAGACCTATTGGACAAAAAAAAAGAAAGTTTAAGGATCTATTAGACACTCTTTAAAAAATAAAAAAGAGAGAGAACCTATTGGACACATTTTCAAGTTCAATGATGAAATAGACACACAAATTTGAATGTTCAATATCTTTATTAGACAATTTTTTAAAGTACATGAGCCAAATAGACATAAATCTAAAAATTTAGGGACTAAACTTGTAATTTGATAAAAATATTAAAAGAAAAATTTTCAAAAAGAATAAGAATAAAAATATAGAACATGCAAGAAATATTCCCATTGAATATGGTCATACAGGAGTGGAATAAAACAAACCTTGAGAGTATTGTTTAAGAATATTATTTTCGTTGCTATTAAGTTTGACTTATCAAACTAGGATTTTCTTTTCTTGAGAAAATTATCTTTTTGGGCTTTGAGTTTTCAACTATAGGTGCATTTGATCCCAGAATTTTCAAAATAGACATTTTTAGTCTCTGAATTTTAAAAAATAGGTTTAAAAGGTCTCTCCCATTACATTTTCTATTGCTACAATAACAAATTGATTTTTTTATTATCTTAAATTATAATATGTAAAAATAAAAATAATAAAATAATAAAAAAACAAAAACACATCTCTCTCTCCTTCACTTACCTCTTGCCCTCGCTCTCCTTCTTCTCTCTCTCAGAGACGATGAGAGTGTACAAAGGAGTTGAGGTTTTCTTCACCATTAGAAAACATGTAAGCAAAAAAATGGAGGTTTCGGTGGTTTTTCTTATTCTGATTTCGATGCTAAATCGTTGAGTTCCGTTCGATTAATCATAGATTTAGATAAATTTTTGCATAAATTTTCGATTCTCGGAGGATGGAAAGGATATCGATGGATATAATTGGAGAGAAGTAAGAACCCTAGTTTTCGAGTGAGGAAATTGTACAGATCAAGATTGAGGAATCAATCGATGTGTGGAATTACTGTAGGATTTGAGCGGTTTTCGTTGGTGAAAATTGATGGAAAACTGGCTTTCAGAATAATCAACGTCAATGGAGAAATAGTTGTAGGGGTTAGCAGTGGAGTGTGTGAAAAATGAATCGAATCTCATTTTCTTTCGTTTTCTCTTGTTTTCTCGGTAGATTTTCTGTCATGTCAAACAGATTCTAACAGTTTGAAATTATGAAAGTGTATAGAGAAGGAATTGAGGTTTTCTTCAACAGAGACGATGAGATCAGAACGTTTCCAAGCACGACCATGGACCTCGGCTTCTTAGCCAATTCTATAATGGACCTTGGCTTCTTAGCTAAACAACTATTCGAACGGAATCTACAGAGAGAAGTTGAGAGTGAGTGAGAGGAGAGAGAGAAGAAGGAGAGCGAGGGCAAGAGGTGAGTGAAGGAGAGAGAGATGTGTTTTTGTTTTTTTTTATTATTTTTATTTTTACATATTAGAATTTAAAATAATAAAAAAATCACTTCGTTACTAAGACTTTGTAAACCTATTTCTCAAAACTCAAGGACTAAAAAAGTCTATTTTAAAAATTCAGGGACCAAATGCAACTATAGTTAAAAACTTAGGGACCAAAAAGGTAATTTTTCCTTCTTTCTTTTTACAATTTATCAAATTAGGACTGCATCCTGCAATAATAGATTTTTTTTCCCTTTAATATTGGAATTTAAAATTTTAAAAAGGAAATCATAGGAGATGCAAGTCAGTGTAAATGTTGAAAAAAAAAAATGAGTTAGTTTTGAAATTTAAATTCAAAATGCGCTCGTAGAGAAATTAAAAATGAAAGAAAAGGCTATCTATAGTGGCAAGAACGAAGAAAAGAAAAATGGAGGAAGTAGCAAAATTTTATGGTCTATTTTTATATATACATAATCTTTCAATTATAACAAATTTGAGGTGAAAATTCGAGAAATATACATATAATTAAATTACAAGTTTAATGTCTAAGCTTTCATATTTGTGTCTAATTGGTTTTTGAATATTAAAAAGTGTTTAATAGATCTTTAAGAGTATGTTAGTTTTTTTCTTTTTTTTTTTCTTTTTTTTTTTTAGTTCAACAACATTTAGAGGTGGGAGATTCGAACTTCCGACTTCTTGGTCGAGAGTGCATGCCAATTACGACTGAGCTATGCTCACTTTGGCAGGGCCTATTAGTTAACGTTCTCCTTTCTCGTTTCTAATTTCTCATTTCATATTTCTGGTTTCCTTGTTTCTTCTTTTTTAATGAAGAAAAACATAATTATGTTTAGTAACTATTTATTGTTTCTTTTTTCTTAAACAAGTTTGGTATTATTTATTGTTTCTTGATTTCTGTAATTTTAAATTAAAAAAAAGTTAATTTTATATGAAAGTCAATTTTTAAAATTAAATATCCAAAATTTTATGTTATATTTATTTTGGATATTTATAAGTCAAAAATTATAAAATAATATTTTTATTTAAGTTTTGGAAAAAAAAAAAAACTAGAAACATGAAAAAGAAACTTGATCTTATTGTTTCCAAAATTTTTACACACTTTTAGAAATATTTTTGAAAAATAAGAAACAAAAAACATGGACAGTTACCAAACACTTTTGTTGAGAACCTGTTAGCTTTACGAGCTTCAATCATACGACTATATATTTTTTATGATAACAAACCTTTAAATTACTAATGGTTTTAGTGTTTTAAAGTGTCAACAGTGTATAGCTCGAAAAGACGATGCTAACGCATTTTGAATCGCTCAAATCGGACATCAAACGAGAAAGTTATGACCAAAAGAAGATTGAGAAAAACTACTATTTTGCAATGACATGGACAAATTGTTGGGTTTTATGTCCTAAAACTCGTGGTTTTGTAAACTGAATGTATATTCTATTTTACTATAAAGATGTTATTGAGGTTTATTCAGTAAATGTGTTATTGAATAAAGTGAATTGTGTATTCTATAACCCAAATCCAATGAACTAAGTACCCTTGGCTATAGTATGTATACTTGAACTTTATGTATGACATCAAAGTGGATCAAGTTCGAGTTATAGCCAAAACGGTCTATAGTATAGGGATAGGGCTGGGTACCTTATCCTGGAGACATTATGGACGCGGCCCACTTTGTATAGTACTAACGATGTGATCTTGAATCGTTCATGTGGAGACATGCGAGTGGGGGCGTCCTATGCAATGAGTTTGTATAAGACCGGACCGCGAAATAGTCACTTAGACTTTATAACTCCGTTTACTGTTTTAACTGACTATATTCATACGATGACATAGGTAACTCGATCTTAATCCTGAGCGTGCTATGAACTCCTGTTTATTCGGGATTATCCTTAGATTTGCATGGGTGAGAGTGGCCCGAGATCGCCGACTCAATAAGCCTCTCATTTTGGGGATAAGACCGGATAGATAGTTGGGAACATAGTCATGCGAGATGGAATTCACTCCTACCTGCTTTAAGGATTAGTAGAGAGGTTGTTCCCTTAAATGCTGACTCCGGGTCTTGAACAATGGACCCACCCTCTCATTGGCCCGAGAGGGATTCGGTTTGTTGGTTGGACCACAAACCAATTGTTCATTAGAGGATCAGTGGGACTTAAGGAACAAGAAGTAATTACAGGGGTAAAACGGTTTATTTGACCCAGCTGTAATTACGAACGACCTGTGAAGGATCGACTTACTAATCATGGTTATATCGAGTGGACAGAAATATATCTACAGTGAGGAGAGTGCAGCCACTGGGCTTTAGTGGAGTGTCCCGGTGGTTAACGAATGTTGATTAGCTAGGCTAAAGAGTTTGGCCGGTTAAATCTCGTATCGTTGGAGCTCATGATCTGTAGGTCCATTAGGTCCCCTTACTAGCTCAGACTAAGCCTTGGAATAATTTGAGAGAAAAGAATTTGAATTGTTCAAATTCGGTTTTGGGAGTAAACGTTAATTATATGCGATATACTTAACGTACTATAATTTAATTATGAATTAAAACCACAAGGAAGAGAGAGGAACATATTTAAATGTGATTTAAATATTTGTTCGGTTTAATACGTGAATAGGGATTCATGTACAAACGATTGGTCATAAAAGAGAGGGATTGGTCTAATTATTTAATTAATATTTGATATTAAATTAAATAATTAAATTAATTAAATGGTTTAATTAATTAATCAAGTTTTTAAATTAATTTTGATTTAATTGAAACTTGACTAATCCTATCGAACCTAGTGTTGTCTTCCATAGGAAGCCAAATGTTGTCTTCCATAGGAAGACAAGTGTTGTCTTCCATAGGAAGACAAATGTTGTCTTCCATAGGAACCCTAATGAAGTTTCATTAGTGCCTATAAATGGGATGAAACACAAAAGGATTGAGTGAATTTCTTTGATAGTTTTTTTTAAAAAACTGTCTTGAGCTCTCTTCCTTCTCTCTAAAAATTCTCTTAACAAAGGATCCCACAATCCATTCCAAGGGCTGAGAATAGTAGGGAAGACTCTAGTGGTGGTCCAAGTAGTGTTGGTGATCCAAGATTTGCAAAGAACTTGGAGAATTTGAGCTACAAAGGTATGTGTTCATACTTTCTGGTTTTTTCCAGTTTTGAGCATGTTTTTGTTTGGTTAAATTGATGTACTTTGAGTGCTCGAGATCCAAAATTGCTTCCGCTTTCTTAATATTAACTCCATCACAAATAACATTGCGACACGTGGCCATTTTTAAACACCGTTGGAACCATTTTTAAATTATTTTTTAATCATTCTTTTACCATTTTCCTCCCAAATTTCCTCCACCCTTGATCTATTTAACCTAGATCCAATGGCCCAAATTTTACCCTAATTTTGAACCTTATTTAAACATCTTGATAAGTAACTCCCGAGAGTTATATCTAACAACCTTGTTAAGGAACAAGACCTTTAGATCTAAAACCCAAAAACTCCAAAATCAACATGGTTTCATCCCAAGGAAGAAGATAGAAACGGATTTACCTTGATGATCAATATCAAGAGTCAAGAACACTTGTTTCTAAACTCAAGATTCGAATCACTCCACAAGTAGTTTGATCAAAGCTACTTGAATGATCCTAGCATGCAAATCTAAACACAAGATATTCAAAGAAAGTTGCTCATGGCCTTTTGGCTCAAAAGACTCAATTTCATTGAAACATCATCAAAACAACTCTATTCTAAAGATAACAACATGGATGGCTATTTATAGCCTTCAAACTAACCCTAGAGTAACCTATAGTCAATTGAAGGGTTGTAACTCTCTTGCCCATCAATACCATGATGACCACTACCTAAATTGTAACCTAAAACATTGAAATAAAAACTTTAAAACTGAAAATTACATAAAAATAGTATTAAATCCGAGAATTGATGTCTAACTAGCCAACCCTAATGTTTGTAACCTTCCAAGAGTAATTGAAGCTCCCCTTGAGTAGTTTGAAGTCCTAGTTCTATAAATGAAGTTTGTCTCATCTTTAATGAAGCATGAGTTGCACTTGAGTTCATTAAATGCAACTCCATTTTGTTGTCATCTTGGACAGCATATAGGATACAATCCCGACATCCATGTTGAAGTCCTTGTGGCATGATTAAGACACCTTGGTTCGTATCATCTTTTTTCCTCTCTTTTCAATATCTCTCCTCTCTACAACTTATTGAAATGCTCTCTCCCAATACTCCATTATTGATCATTCTTCAAAACTTCATTCTTTTCTATTTTTCTTGTGAGATATTAGATTGTTTCTTTTGAGCTAAAACTTGTAAACCTACTCTTTGTTAAAGTTTTCTTTGTGGGTCTTTAAATTATTTCACTATTTCAATTGGGTTTTGTATTAAGGTGTGGGTACACCTTGAGATTTTGAGTGAGCTGTTTAATCCTGAACCCAAAATAATATTTATAGTGGTTTGATCTTGAGTCCAGTAAAAGGATCGTAGTGGTTTGACTCTGAATCCGTTAAAAGAATCGATATAGGTTGGATCCTGAACCTGCAAAAGGATCGGTTGGGGGTTGACTCTTGAACCCTTAAAAAGAGTGCCAATCACCATCGCAGTAAAATATCTAAGAAGGAGTCTTGGAGAGTGGAGTATGGATTTTCGAACCACTATAAAAATTTTCGATGTTATCTCTTCCTCTCTACTCTTTTAATTTCCGCTATTTAATTATTTATTTGAGTAGATTGTATGCTTAGGAAAATTGTTATATATTTCTACAATTTTTAGGGTGTCTGTTTGAATTACATTATTTTAGTTTAATTCTTTGGAAAAAAGTTTAATTTGTTTAAGAAACTCTATTCACCCCCTCTAGTGTTGTCATATGATCCTACAAAAATAAAAAACATGAAATGATAGATAAGAACGTTAGGGTTCATTTGATAACATTTTCGTTTTCTATTTTTGGTTCTCGTTTCTAATTTTTTTAAAAACCAAGTCAAATTTGAGAAACTACAAAAAGTAGTTTCTCAATTTTGTAGTTTCTCAAAATTTTGTTTCCATCCTTTTCTTTTTTTCAATTTTCATGCATGCATATGTTTATCTCTCTCCTCTCCTTCCACACTCATCACTACTATTTTCGCTGTCTTCCATCATAACTTTTTGTTTTCTTTCAATATTTCCATATCTTTTTATCTTCTTTTTTTTCTTATCTTTTGTTTTTTTTATTATTTTTCTCTCTCTCCTTTCCTTTAGGTTTTTTTTAATCATTTTTTTTCTTTTTAGCCTTAAGTTTTCTTTTTAAATCTCTATTATTTTTCTTCAATTTTGGTAGATTTTAGTTTCTTTTTATTAAATAAATTAATTAATTAGATATTTCATGTTTACCATTAATTTTCAAAGTTTTTTTTTGCTCTTTTTCTTTTTAGATTTTATTCGTGTCTATTTGGCTAATGAAAAATACATGGATTTTTAAAGAAAAAAAAAATAAAAACAAAGTTTATTATTGAATTAAAGAAATGTGGATATGCTTGATTGTCTAACCTTAAATAAACTTCTCATTAGCAAGTCGACACAAAAAATATATATCAACAACATATTTGACAATAAATTAATGATCGTTGAAAATTTACAAAGTTTGTTAGACAACTTACAAATTAGTCTAATTGAACTAACTCATGTAAACCGACATCATTTAAGGTGAATTGGTTGGAGTGAGAGATGACATTGAAGATTAGAATTGAACAACATTTGAATGCTAAATTTTTTTATTATTTTTTAAATTTTGTTTTGGGGCTCAAATTGTATCAAGTAATAGTTTTATATTTGTTTTAGTGCATGTTATATATATTTGATTATATTATATGTAATAAATTTTATTTCAACTACAAAACAAGAAACAGTTATCAAACACATGTACATTTTTTATTATTATTTTTTTTAAAGAAACAAGAATTAGAAATAGTTATGAAACATACTTTTTTTTTTTTAATTCTTAAAAAACAAGAAATAGGAAATGAGAACATTATCCAATAGACCTTACTAAATGACTTCTAAACTTTTAATTTTGTGTTTAATAGGTTAGAGAGCTTTCAAATTCTAATTGTTCAACATTTGCATTTATTTCAACCACATTTGTGAAATGATGCCTTTCCATGTTGCACATTTTCTTCTTGGGGTCATTAATTCTCAAGTATATTCCCTGAAAAGTTTATATATCATGGTATAATGCAATTCGATAAATTTATGAATTGAACATTTGCTTCAAAATAAGGAATTCAGTTTATAATATTTCAAAGCATATGATCTTGACCACATTGTGAAATAACGTGTTGATAGTTGAATTACTCTCTCTATTTTGTGTTGACGTTGATCATCACTCAAATCAACTCAAATAATAAAATAATTATAATAATATTATTAAAATATTATATATAAAAAAGTATTTTATTTGAATCAAATTAAAATACATTATATAAAAAAAAAATCATAAGAGATAGCAAATTAAGTAATCTCTAAAATAAGGTTGCAAGTAATTCGAGGAGGGTTTTATAAATAAATAAATATATGTAATGAATATTCAGTGAAACGATGGAGCTTTTTGAAATTGGAAAACATTTTTAAAAATCTTTTTTTTTTCTTTTTTCCAAAATTTCTTCGTTATCCTAAAAAGGTTTTAAAATTCTAAAGAAAATAAATGGGTTAGAAACATACTTGCTTTTTAAAAAAAAGAAACTAAAAAGAAAAAAAAAAGTTAATTGGTTATCAAAATCCCTAATGTAATTTTTTTTTTTTTTTTTTTGAGAAAAAAAAAGGTTAAAAATATAGAATATGCAGGGTTTGGATTTCTTCCATTGAGATTTGGTAATGTCGGAGAGGAATAAAATAACCGTGTAAAGTATAGTTTAATAATATTATTTTGGTTCCTTCAAAAAATATATATTATTATTATTATTATTATTTTGGTTGCTTGTAACTTGTAAGTTTGACTATCAAATTTTATTTTATTTTTAATTATGAAATTAGGGCTTAAGAGTGCACGTTCTGAATTGTATATCATTATTTTTGAATATCAACATGAAAATTAGTGCATCAGGCTATAATGGCGTTTTTCTCATGTAATATTGGAATTAAAAAAAATATATCATAGGAAGTTCCAAAAAAAAAAAAAAAAATCATAGGAAGTGCAAATCACTTGTAAATATTGAAAGAGAGAAAATTTTTGGGTGGTTTTGAGAGTCAAATATGATCGGGATTCATTTCATATTATGAATTTTTATTGGTGGATTTGTTTGCTCCTATAGTCCTATATGAGGTGATTGAAATAGAATACTCATATGCTCAATGAGATGCTCAAGTGGATGAAAATTAGAATTCAAATTAAGTGTTTCAGTGGATAAAAAATAAAAGAAAATGTTCTTTCTAATGGCACAACAAAAATAAATAAATAATAAGTACATACTCTGTTAATACTAAAAATTGGAAGAGAGAGACAAATTAGAAGAAAATTTTTAAAATCGTACTTCCACCTATGAATTTTGAAAATTAAGCTTATAAAAATGTTCTATCTAATGGCACAACAAAAATAAATAAATAAATAAGTAGCAAGATTTTACGGTCTAGTTTTATATGCACATACTCTGTTAATACTAAAAATTGGAAGAGAGAGACAAATTAGAAGAAAAATTTTAAAATCGTACTTCCACCTATGAATTTTGAAAATTAAGCTTATAAATATTACTTCCATCTATCAATTCCTTTGTTTTTTTATCTATTTTTTACATATGTGTTAAAAAAACCAATTCAAGTTTTGAAAACTAAGAAAAAAAAGTTTTCAAAAACTTGCTTTTGTTTTTTGAAATTTGACTAAGAATTCAAATGCTTTCTTAAGAAGGATGAAACTCCATTGTGGAGAAAGGTTGAGAAAACAAGCACAATTTTTAAAAATCAAATGATTATCAAATGGAATCTTAACTCTATAAATATGTATTTGGCCATTGAACTAGAATTTTGATGAGTTTTTTATTCAATTAATATAAAGTATTTATTTTTTAGTTATGAATTTTGACTTTTTTTTTTCTTTTGAATTCAACACAACATTTGGTTGTAAGTGATGATTCAAACATTTGACCTTTGGATAAAAGGTATATGCCTTAACCAAAATAATGAGCTAGGTTCAGGTCGTCGTTTTGTAATTCCTCTCTCTCACTTATAAAAGGAGCATTCTACTTTTTCAGACATTTCAAACACTATTTATTATTATGAAATTTAAACATGGATTCCAATATTGTTTTTAGGCTAAATATATGTTTTAACCCTTAATATTTATGTGTTTTTCAAACTTTAATCTCTAATCTTTTGAAAGTTTCAATTTCATCATTTATGTATTGATTTTTTCAATTGTGTCCTTATTGTCACAAAACATTAAAATTAACTAACAAAAAATGGTGTAATGACAAAGTACACTTTATTAATTGAGTTAAAAATACTCTATGTTTTAAATGGATGAAATAAACATAATATTCATACGTAAAATAAAAAACTTAATAATCTTGTATGATTAATTAGTAGATAATAGAAAAAAAAAATCAATTTTGACCCTAAACTTGGCTGGTTGTATCAATTAACTTGGCGGGTTGTATCAATTTTAACTCTGAACTTTCAATTAATTCATCAATTTAAATCTCAAACTTAGCAAATTGTATCAATTTTAACCATAAACTTTCAATTTCATCAATCTAAACTTCAAACAACTTAAATAGGTATATCAATTTACACCATCGATTAAGTTTTCGTTTCAATCACAGTTAAAAAGGTTTTTCACACATGTCAAAGCCACGTGTTGCTCTATGATATGTACTTGTTGTTGGGATTTATACCCTAAAGCCTCTAATTAATAATTTATTTAATAATTAATAATTATTTTGATTATTTTATTTGCAATATAATATTATCCATTATATGAAAAATCCAAGGTTATTAGTATAATCTTGAACAGTATGTGGTTGACATACGAGAGGATCATGTTTAAGAAATAACTTAAAGGGTCATAGTATATCGATAAGGTTGGGTGTCTTATCCTAGTAACACTATTGATACGGCTCACTTTGTAATAGTTACAAATGATTTGATCCAAATCATTCATGTGGAGACATGTGAGTGGGGGTATCTTATACAATGAGTTTGTATAAGACTGGACCACGAAATATTGAATCTCTCTTTATAAATCCGTTAATTGAGAAGATTAATATTTCATCAGGATGATCATATGCGACTCGATTTTAATCCTGAGTGAGTTATGAACTCTTGCCTGTGAGAGCTTGTCCTTTGATTTGCATGGGTGAGAGTAGCTTTTGTAGCCGATTTAATATGCCTACCATTTTGGGGACTTGACCAAATAGGGAGTTGGGAATATAATCTCACAAGATGGAATTCACTCCTTCTCATATAGGGTAAGTAGATGAGTAATTCCCGTAAGTGCTGATTTCGAAACTTGAACAATGGGGCCCCACCCTCTCACTGGCCCGAGAGGGACTAGTTAATTATAATTAAATTATAAATAGATTGTTCATTAGAGGATCAGTGGTACTTAAGGTGCAAGATGTAATTATAGGGGTAAAACGGACTTTTGACCCAGCTGTAATTACGAACAACTCATGAAAGATCAACTTGCATGTAATGATTATATCTATGGACACATTGTCCTGCAGTACATAAGAGTGCAACTTTTGATCTATAGTGGAGTGGCATATAGTTAATGAATGAGAATTAATTAATTAAAGAGTTTAATTAATTAATTCTGTATCATTGGAGCTTATAATCTGTAGGTCCATAAGATCCCCTTGCTAGCTCATAGTAACACTAAAAGATCAATTTAGTTGAAAGAAAATTTTGAAATGTTCAAATTTAATATTTAATTTGAAGTGTTCAAATTAATATTTAATATATTAGATATATTAAATATAAAAGAGGAAAATATATTTATTGTATTTGATACATTAAATATTAAAATTTGAAATCTTCAAATTTACTATTTAATTTGAAGTGTTCAAATTAATATTTAATATATTAGATATATTAAATATAAAAGAGGAAAATATATTTATTGTATTTGATACATTAAATATTAAAATAATTAATGTATATTAGATACATTAAATAAAAAATATTTATTAAATTTGAATTGGATTCAAATTAGAAAATAGATGTCGTATGAGAATTTTAAACAGTTTGAATAAGATTCAAATTGGTTAGATAAATATATTTTAATATATTAGATATTAAAATATATTATTTAATTATTTTCTCTAGACCACTATAAATAGGACCCTAGGGGTCAACTATTGTGCATTCTTCACAACACACATCTCCTCACTAGAGAGAATTAGATAATTCTCTCTAGACCTCTTTCTCTTTAATCCCTTGTGGATTTTCTTTCAAGAGGCTCCCACAAGCCTTGGTCTTGTGTTCGAGTCATAGCCAGGAAGACTTTATGGAAGAGATAAAGAACCGCTAGAAGAATCTCCATATTTTCAAGATATGTTATGCTTAACCATAATATTATTATTTAATTCTAAATAAACTCAAACAAATTCCTACGCTTTTGCCTGAGTTTAATTAGATTATTCCCTTCACTTGTTTGTTATTTTTTAAAAAAAAAATTACCAAAAAAGTAACTAAATCATTCCAGATCGGGTCGCCACAGTCATGAAAACCATGAACTTGACTCTCGAAAGTAGGACCCACACGAAAACAAATGAACTCTTGTGTTTTCCCTCGCCTTTAGTGTCGATACCAGCAACGACAAGTGTGAAAAAGATCTAGGCGAAGACATCATTGAAGGCGGCAACGACCTTGGTGGTTTCATCGACTTCGATGGTGAGGAGTTTGAGCTTATATAAAATGCAGGAGAGAACAGGGAAGGTGGTTGTGGACAGAGTGACGTCCATGAACACAATGAACTGGTCATAACTGACCTTGTCGGCCCCGTCGACAATCTTACGGAGGATTAAAGTGATATCGATTATGGAGAGGAAGGGGACAAAGGTTCTAACGAGGGCGATTATGAAAGCTCTGCATCCGTTGCGGTGGGCCAATGAGAAATTTTAGAAAAATCAATATTGGCAATTGATTAAAAAATGAGAGTACTCCATTAAAGAAAAATATGGTGCAAATAAGGTTTGTTTCTACTAAAAGTCGATGGATCGAGTACAATCATGCATTAAAATTGAAAAACACCGTCAATTAATAACATGAAAAAAGCAACAGAATCAGAGAAGATAAGAAGTGAGAAAAAGTCATATGCTCTGAAATTGAAAATATTATGGTGAGTCTACTTCAATTTTCTTCAGCAATTTTATTTTTTTAAAAAATAACAAAGACGTATATGTTATAGAGCAACATGTGACTTTTGGACATGTGTGGGATGAAGGAATGAACGTTTCACTCCTCAGCGGAAGCATTGGATCGTCTTTGATTTTATTTAAAATTAAACTAAAAAAATAAGATTAAGCAAACATACTTGGAGTAAATATGGAGATATTTCTGGCGGGTTTTTATTTCCTCCACAAAGTCTTCCTCACTATGACTCGAACACAGGACCAAGGCTTGTGGGAGCCTCTTGAAAGAAAATCCACAAGGAATTGGAGAAGAAGAGGTCTAGAGAGAATTTTATAATTTTCTATTGAAGAGATATGTGTTATGTCTAATGACTCAATCTAAGGGACCTATTTATAGAGATCAAAAGTAAATTTTTGTCATAATTAAAATATTATATTTTAATATCTAATATATTAAAATATATATTAGATTTATTTAAATCTCATTCAAATCTCTTATGATGTTTATTTATTTGAATCTTATTCAAATTTTATAAATATCTTTTCTTTAATGTATCTAATATACATTAATTATTTTAATATTTAATGTATAAATACAATAAATATATTTTCCTCTTGTATATTTAATATATTTAATATATTAATATTAATTTAAACACTTCAAATTAAATATTAATTTGAACATTTTAAATTTTTCTTTCAACTAAATTGATCTTTTAGTGTTACTATGAGCTAGCAAAGGAACCTTATAGACCTATAGATTATAAGCTCCAATGATACAAAATTAATTAATTAATTTTCATTCATTAACTATAAGTCACTCTACTATAAACTTGGAGTTGCACTCTTATGCACCATATGACAAGTTGTGTCCATGGATATAACCATTACATACAAGTCGATCCTTCACGAGTTGTTCGTAATTATAGTTGGGTCAAAAGTCTGTTTTACCCCTGTAATTACATCTTGCACATTAAATACCATTGATCCTCTAATTAACAATTTGTTTATGATCCAACCATAAACTAAGTCCCTCTCGGACTAGTGAGAGGGTGGGGCCCCATTGTTCAAGTCCCGAAATCAACACTTAAAGGAACTACTCATCTATTTACCCTATATGAGAATGAGTGAATTTCATCTTATGAAATTATGTTCCCAGCTCCCTATTTGATCAAGTTCCCAAAATGGTAGGCATATTGAATCGGCTACAAAAGTCACTATCACCCATGCAAATCAAAGGACAAGCTCTCATAGATAGGAGTTCATAACTTAATTAGGATTAAGATCGAGTCGCATATGATCATCCTAATGAAATATTAATCTTCTCAATTAACTGATTTATAAAGAGAGATTAAATATTTCGTGGTCCAGTTTTATACAAACTCATTGTATAATATACCCACACTCACATGTCTCCACATGAACGATTTGGATCAAATCATTTGTAACTATTACAATGTGAGCCGTATCAATAGTGTTGCTAGGATAAGGCACCCAACCTTATCCATACACTATGACCTTTTAGGTTATTTCTTGAACATGATCCGCATGTATGTCAACCACATACTGTTCAATATTACACTAATAACCTTGGATTTTTCATATAATGGATAATATTATATTGCAAATAAAATAATCAAACTTATTATTAATTATTAATTACGAGGCTTTAGGGCATAAATCCCAACATGGGAAACCTGTCTAACGAAGATTGAAACGAAAACTTAACCGATAGTGTAAATTGATACACTTATTCAAGTTTGAGGTTCATGCAAATCAAAGGACAAGCTCTCACAGATAAGAGTTCATAACTTAATTAGGATTAAGATCGAGTCGCATATGATCATCCTAATGAAATATTAATCTTCTTAATTAACTGATTTATAAAGAGAGATTAAATATTTCGTGGTCCAGTTTTATACAAACTCATTGTATAATATACCCCCACTCACATGTCTCCACATGAACGATTTGGATCAAATCATTTGTAACTATTACAATGTGAGCCGTATCAATAGTGTTGCTAGGATAAGGCACCCAACCTTATCCATACACTATGACCTTTTAGGTTATTTTTTGAACATGATCCTCACGTATGCCAACCACATACTGTTCAATATTACACTAATAACCTTGGATTTTTCATATAATGGATAATATTATATTACAAATAAAATAATCAAACTTATTATTAATTATTAATTACGAGGCTTTAGGGCATAAATCCCAACATGGGAAACCTGTATAACGAAGATTGAAACGAAAACTTAACCGGTAGTGTAAATTGATACACTTATTCAAGTTTGAGGTTTAAATTGAAAAAATTGAAAGTTTAGGATTAAAACTGATTCAACCTGCCAAGTTAGGGTCAAAAATAAATTTTTTTCCCTTTATAATATTTAGGGCAAAAAAAATCAATTTATATATCTAAACTTTGTATCAATTAAAATCCTAAACTAATAATTGTATTAATTCAAACCCTGAACTTTCATAAATGTATCAATATACATATTCTATTAAATTTCATTTGAAAAACGTTAGTTCACACATGTGTAGACTTATAATTGTATCAATTAAACTCTTGAACTTTCATAAGTGAATCAATTTAGATCCTCCGTTTCAAATGCATGGACGATTTTCAAATAGATGGTCTAAATTTTTTAAGAAGTCTACACACGTGTAAGAATTGATACAGAGACGATTTTCAAATTGAGGGTATAAATTGAATCATTTATGAAAGTTCATGAGTTTAATTGATACAATTATAAGTTTGCACACGTGCAAACTAACGTTTTTAAAATGGAATCTAACGGATGGTGTAAATTGATACACTTATTAATTCAAAGTTTAAATTGATATAATTATTAGTTTTAGGGTTCTATTGAAACAATTTCCAAAGTTAATTTTATAATTTTTCTTTCAACATTCTTCTATAAATTTGATAAGTATTTTTTCTTCATATTAAATATGGAAGGAAATGGACAGGGTTTTTTTTTTTTTTAAAAGGAAACCTATAAAACTTTTTGCGATGCAAAATAATAATAATAATAATAATAACAAAATTAAATTAAATTAAATTAAAAAAATAATAATAAGAAAAGAAAAAAAAAACATCAATTTGATTGAAATCAAGCTTTCATCTGGTATAAAATTTTGTATCTACCTTTGCTAGTTGCCACCTCTAGATATACATTTTTATTTGGTTCCTACCGAATAGAAGTCTATAGACCAAAGATTTTTTTTTTTTTTGAGTTGACCAAATTAATGTGAATTACTTTATTGCATATTTATATTTGAATAGTAAAATAAATAATAATGTATTGCCAATTATGTCATTATGACTGATATAATTCCAACGATAATATCAATATGAAGAAGACATACACCACTTTTTTTTTTATGAAGGGTGGGAGATTGAACCTTTGACATCTTGATCGAGAGTACATATTTTATAACAGTTAAATTATGTTCATGTTCGAGAAGACATACCACTTTAATTGAAGACTTATTATTATTGATTTTAATCTCCAATTGAAAGTTTACCCCACAAATAAATAAAAATAAAAATATAGAATATGCAGGAAATCTTCCATTGGGATTTGATATCAAGGAGAGGAATAAAACAAATCTTGAAAGTATTGTTTAAGAATATTATTTTCGTGTCAACTTGAACATAGTTCAACGGGTTAAAGTATATATTCTCGGCCAATAAAATCAGAGGTTCAAACCTTCCATCTCCACTTGTTGTTGAACTAAAAATAAAAAAGAATATTATTTTCGTTGCTTGTAAGTTTGACTTAGGACTTTTTTTTTAAGTATTGTTTAAGAATATTATTTTCATTATTCGTAAGTTTGACTTATCAAATTAAGACTATTTTTTTTTAGCATTTGATCAAATTAGGAATATTTTAAAAAATATATATATATGGCACATCAAAATTATATAGAACTTAAGAGAACACGTTTAAGAAAATTGTATATTGGAATTTCATCATGGAAATCCAACCCCCCCCCCCCCCCCCCCCCCCCCCCCCCCCCCCCCCCCAAAAAAAAAAAAAAAGCAAAATTTTACGATTCTCCTCTGTTCTTTCTTTTTTCTGTGTAGTTGTAGGTGGTGTGGATCTTGGAAGTGTGTGTATTTTATTTTTTGGTCATTAAATTAGAATGTTGATGAGTTTTTCATTTGATTAATATAAAACGTTCATTTTTAGTTATGAAATTTAATTATTTTGTAATTCTCTCTTCACTTATAAACAAGCATTTTCCTACCTTTTTAAATTCAAGCACATTATTTTAGAGTTCTTTTCTCTTATTTTCTTTCCATTTCTTTAGATTTTAACGTCTAGTGTAATGATACTTCAATTTTGTTACTAATCGTCATATTAACGTTGCTAATTCTCTAGCACTGATAAGAGATGAATTCACTTGAAGAACGTTGTGTGGTACACAAGTCTCAACTTCAATTATTAATTATTCATCTTATTATATTTTTTGTGCAGATTAATTTCATATTCTTATAGCATGTTTATGTGTATTGTTTTTTATTTTACGGTGTTTATGTATATTGCTTATATATGTTAGAATATTTATACATTTTTTAATTTTTAGTATATTTAATTACTATCCTAACAATAAAGTAGATCAATATGAAACAACAGCATAAAAGACTTCTCTTTTAAAAAAAAATTATAAAGATTTTTATATTTAAAGTCAAGTCTCAAAATGATTATTCAATATATTTCAATTCTAAATATTGTGATGTTAGACGATTATCCATCGAATTAATTAATTAGTCTTTGAGATTTAAACATGGTGCCTATTTTTTATTTTTTATTTTATTCTTAAACAACATGGTGCCTATTTATTTTGTTTTAAACAACATGGTGCCTGTTATTTAATTATTTATTTTATTTCAACACAACATTTGGTGTGAGGGGATTCGAACCTCTGATATTTTGGTCGAGGGTACAAGTCAATTACTGCTGAACTATGTTCACTTTGGCAACATTGTGCTTGTTTAATTTATATATTTTAAGCCAATCTGATTATAACTTAGTGGATAAGATGCTAATTACCATTTCAAAGGTCGATGATTCGACCTCCACCCCTGCTATCGTTGAACTAATATATATATATATATATATATTAAAAAGTTTCAATTACATTTTATATATATTAAAAAGTTTCAATTACATTTTTCTAAACTTTAAATTATATTTCTATTTAGTCAATGTCTTTAATATTATTAATAGAGTATTGAGGTGAGATGTTGACATTAGATTTATTGTCTTAATCGAAGATGTGGCACATAATGAACAAGGGCTAAATAGAAAAATTTAACGATGTAATTGTTTAAAAAAAATTGAAAAAAAATTGAATTTTAACCACTAAACTTGTCAAGTTGTATCAATTATCATCACAAACTTTCAATTTCATCAAATTAAACTTTAGACTTAGATATGTGTTGCAATTTCTACCATCTATTCAATTCTCACTAATTCACACACTAATTTTAACAAAAAGCAATGTGACAATCTCAGTAAACTCACACATTTCAATAATATGTACAAATTTAATTTTGATTAGTGCAAAAATTAACTATTGAATAACAATCAAAACTCACAAATTTTGACAAAACTTAGCTCTAATGTCATTTTTCTTTGAAATTTTATAAATTTTGTATCATTGCATATGTTTTATAATTCATTGAAAGCATATGAGAATACTTTTTTATAACGATTTTTCAAATAAAAAATTATCAAAGGGTAAATATTGCAACACTTTTTTCAGTAGAAGATTAAGATTGCAATACTTAGAATGCAATTTGATGAAGACAAATTTAAGATAATATTTGATTTTTTTCCCAAAAGAATGGAGTTAAATAAACTTGTAATTTTATTTATAATTTATATATATTAAAAAAAATTGGAGCTTTCTTAATCATTGGGCTCCGACAAATGTGTCCAAATTCCTTACCTCCAAATATTTTCACTTTATTAATTTTTAATTTTTCTTTTTGCATCTTTCGTTCTGTATACTTCCCTTTTATGAATATAATAATGTAGAGGAGGAAAACAATTCCAAATAGCAATTTAATAGAAAAGAGAGGGATGAGTCAAAATAAATAAAAAGAAGAAGAAGAGAGAGAGAGGAATTAACAATAGTAATTATATATATAGTCCAAATTCAAAATTTATGTTAAAGTTTTGACATCATCAAATTAAACCATAAATTAAATGGCGAGTAAAATGATCTTAGCATACATAATCAAATATTAGTACCTCCTCTTAAAGTTTGTATGTTCAAATTTATTTCCCACATTTGTTATTTTATATTAAAAAGAACCAATAAAATTAATATGTTCCTTAAAATCAAGCTAGAGAAATCACTATGGGGCTGTTTGGCGCGCTGGTTTGGAATCAGAAACCCTGGGGTTCTGGAACCCTAGGGTTTCTTGGCTGGAATCAAAAACCCTGGGGTTTCTGATTCCTGTGTTTGGGGTGCAGGGTTGTGTTGAGCTGGTTTGCTGAAACCTGTGTTTGGGGTGCAGGGTTGGGTTGGGCTGGGTTTGTTTAGTCTGTTTTTTTTTATTTATAATTTTTCAAACTGTTTATTATTTTAAAAAAAATCTTACACTGTTTTTTTTTTCCTACTCCATTTTTTTAACTTCATAATTTTTTTGGTGTGTTACATACCAACTATTTAACCAATTATGTAGAGCAATTGTTACAACTATAGTTCAATTTGAATTATACTATGTGTAGTTTGTATAACTATATGCTATCTCATTCACTCCACTCATGATGACATAAAATTGAAGATTATGCGTAACAACAGATAATTAATAGGTGCAATGTAAGAATGGTGTTGCCAATGGTAAAGTAAAACCAAATATTAGAACTAAGATCTTGTTCTAAAAATATCATAACACACATTCCAGATGAAATGACAAGAAAGTAGAAGTAGTTGTCCAAACACAAATGTAAGTCATAAGAGTGGTAGATGAAAGTGATGAAAAGAGAGTCAGGTTCTAGGTGCTTTCCCCAAAATTTTCACGTAGTAATCATACTTCCAATCTGGGGTAAATGTAAAGAAGGAGTTCAACATCATACTATTCGAGAGAACAGTCTTTACAACAGACATTCAGTCTTGCCTTGTCATTGCTGGGATCGCTTTTAGTTTTGCATATAGCTCGTCCACGTTGGCCCTTTTAAAATATTGACTAGGTGGTTGGGTCGCTAGGGTGATTGTTGGGGTGGTTGGATTGATGGGGTGTTTGGGTATGCCGAGGTGGTCGTCGGTGGTGATTACACGGTGGTCAGGTCGTCGGAATGGTCGTTCGGTGGTTTTCAGCAGTAGTTGTCGGGTCGCTGGAGTGGTCATCAGGGTGGTCATGTCACCAGAGTGGTCGCTGGGTGGTTGTGGCAGTGGTTGGGTTGTTGGAGTCGCTAGGGTGGTCACCAAGTGGTCGTCATCGGAGTGGTCACTAGGTGGTTGCTAGGTCGTCAGGTTTTCGAGGTGATCGTCAACTATGGTTGTCGGGTGATCGGGTCATTGAAGTGGTTGTCAAGTGGTTGTTAAGTGGTTGTTGTCGGTGGTTCGGGCAAGTCGGGTTGTTTGAGTGGTTGGGTTATCGGGGTGTCGAGTTGTTGGGGTGGTCGAGTCGCAGGGGTAATCGTCAGATTGGTCTCTCGAGTTCTCATCGCAGTGGTTGTCTGAGGTAATCGTCAGCGGTGGTCGGGTCATCGTTGTGGTCATCGGAGTTGTCGTTATCGGTGGTTGTCGGGTGGTCGCCTGAGTTGTCATCAGAGTTGTTGTCGAAGTAGTCGCTAGAAATGGAGAATGGTAAATGGAACTGGTCTCTAGAGTTCTCATCGCAGTGGTCGTCTGAGGTAATCGTTAGCGGTGGTCAGGTCGCCGATGTGGTCGTCAGAGTTGTCATCGGAGTGATTGCCGAAGTTGTTGTCAGAGTGGTTGTCGGAAATGGAAAACGACAAATGAAAGATGAAAACATGGCACAAACCCCATGGGGTTGCACTGTTGTAACCCATGGGGTTGTGTTTCAAAACCAAGGGTTTTGAAACACCTTGTGCCAAACATGGTTTTGGGTTTGGAACCCAAACCCATCCCAACCCAAACCCATGGGCCAAACGGCCCCTATAAAGCCTTGAACTTCAACTAACAAAATACTCAAAATTCAACCATTAAAAAAAATTCTCAAATATCCAACCACATAAAAATATCCAAATCCAACTTTAAAATAGAAAAAGAAAATCAAAGTCACCAAAAAAAGAACACCCCAAAATTCAAGAAAACAAACAAATGCAACAAATAAACTAGAATTAAAAAAAAGGTCCTTTAGCAACTCAACCAAACAAGAGATTATTTGTTTTTAGTTCAATAGTTAGGGATGGTAATTCAAACTTTTGATCTTTTAGTTGAAGTTATATGCTCTAATTAGTTAATTTATATCTAGGTTGACTAAGCAAGATATAATCTTAAAATCACAATAAACTCAACTTCAAAGTAATGAAATTAAAATTTTAAATTTAAATTCGATCCGTTCCAAGAGTATTAGTAAATAAGAAGTTTGAAAAAAAGAGTAGTTTATCCTAGTCTAGCAATTTTTTTCAAAATGAAAATAGTGAAAGAAATTAATTTAATTTTTTTGGGTTAAATTATAAGTTTAATCTCTGAACTTTTAATTTTGTGTCAAATATGTCTCTCAACTTTAAAAAGCGTCTAATAAGTCTCTAAACTTACAATTTTATGTCTAATAGGTCTCTGAACTTTAAAAAAATGTCTAATAAGCCTCTAAACTTGCGATTTGTGTCTATTAATTTCTTGAACTTTTAATCTTGTGTCTAATAGGTTTTTAACTTATTCGACATATTTTAAAATTAATGAATTTTTTAAGCAAAAATTAATAAACCTATTGAATACAAAATTGAGAGTTTAATATTCTATTAAACAAAAATTTCAATTTAATGTATGTTTAGAAATTTATTAAAAACTTTTAAAGTTTAAGAATTTATTAGATATAAATGAAAAGATTCAAGGCCCATTAAATACAAAAACTAAATACGCATAAATCTAAAAATTGAGAAGGACTTAACATGGAATTTGAGGAAAGTGGCGGTAATTAAAGAGGTTAAGTCACTGTAGGTGTAACTTTATATTAAATGGTCCAACCACACCGCATTATACAATTTCTGATGAAAAGTGGGCCCCATTCTTCTCCACCATTACTCTCATAAAAACGCATCTCCTTTGGTTTTATTGTCTTCCGTTTCCGTCGTCTCTGGATTTACCCTTTCCGTTGTCTTTCTCAGCTTTCTTCTTCTTCTTCACTGTTTCTCTCTCTAAATCCCCATTCTCTCTTTATCTCACTTCCCATTTTTCCCCTCTAATTCTTCTCCTCCATGTCCAAGCAGACCTACAGAGTGTGCTTCTGCTTCCGCCGGCGGTTCAAGATGACCGCCGGCGAGGCCCCCGACGAGATCAAGAAGCTCTTCGAACAGTACTCCGAGAATGGAATCATGAACGCCGATCATCTCCAGAGATTCTTGATCGACGTTCAGAAGGAGGTCCAGACCACGAGGGACGACGCTCAGAACATGATTGAGCGCTGTACTAACGAGCTCAAGCACTTGAACATCTTTCATCGGAAAGTCCTCAATCTTGAAGCCTTCTTCAAGTACCTCTTCAGCGATCTTAACCCTCCGCTCGAGTCTCTTGGGGTAATTTTTCCCTTTTGTCACTCTGTTCACTCTTAATAATTGGCAATTGCCCACGATTTTAGCTTCTTTAGTTTCTTTATGTGTTTTTGGCTCAATTTTTGGTGTGTGGGTGAGTGGTGTTACTGTCAATTGTTTGTGGAAATTAATTAACTGCTAAATCGCTTTTGTGTTCTTGCTTGTATTGAAAGGGATCCTGGGATCTCCTTGTTTTGCTGTCTCTTTGTGTGCGTCGGTGTGTGTTTGTATATCAAATTTAATGTTTTTTTTCAATTTTTCTTGGGGTAAAGCATCTTGTTACATACTTTGTATGTTGTACGAGGATAAGGTCGGAATTATCACTGAACATGGAATGGGATATATTCTGTTTTTCAGGTGCACCATGATATGAACGCTCCTTTGTCTCATTATTACATATATACAGGTCACAATTCGTATTTGACTGGGAATCAGCTCAGCAGTGACTGCAGTGATGTGCCCATCATACAAGCTCTGCAGAGAGGAGTTAGAGTAATTGAATTGGATATATGGCCGAATTCGTCAAAAGATGATATAGATGTTCTTCATGGAAGGTGTTCTTTTGTATCTCCTTTCCTTTTTTTCAGTAATGGGCATCTTCTGTTTTTCCCTTAGTAATTCCTAATTGGGAGATTGATATTCAGGACGCTTACTACCCCCGTGGAGCTCATTAAATGTTTGAAATCTATTAAGGAACATGCCTTTGTTACATCTGAATATCCAGTTGTAATAACATTGGAAGACCATCTTCCTCCTCATCTTCAAGCTAAAGTGGCTGAGGTGCGCACTGGTTTGGTTTTTCTTGCCCCCCTCCTCTTGTTGGTGTATTTTAAGATTTTATAATTAATTTTCTGAACTGTTCTAGATGGTAACAAATACATTTGGAGACATTCTGTTCACTCCTGGCTCTGAATGCTTGAAGCAATTTCCTTCTCCCGAATCATTGAAGAAAAGGATTATTATATCAACTAAACCACCTAAGGAGTACCTTAAGACCAAAGATGTTCCTAAGGAGGGTGAGTTACAGAAGGAAAATACTTCTTGTGAAGATAAAGAAACATCAGCATGGGGAAGAGAAGTGTCAAGCTTGAAAGGTGGCACTGTAACTGACTACAAGGTCTGTGATGGTGCCCATGAAATTTATCATCCTTGTGATTTTTAAAACATGTTTTGATCTAATGCTTGGTTCTACTTCACAGCAAGATTTGGATGAAGATAGTAATGATGAAGAAGATCCTGAGGATGGAGATCCCAAGTCTACAGACTCTACACAGTATATTGCACCTGAATATAAAAATTTGATTGCTATTCATGCGGGAAAGCCTAAAGGTGGAATTGATGCATGCCTCAAAGTAGATCCTGAGAAAGTTAGACGCCTGAGTTTGAGCGAGCAACAACTGGAAAAGGCAGTGCCTACTCATGGAAAACAAATTGTAAGGTATGAACAAAATCTGTTTCTCAACTATATTCATATTATGCAGTGTCTGGTTAATGATCTCTGACAATTAGGCGTCTAAATGGGCTATGTAAAAATACATTTCAATGGGCTTACATTTAGGAGGTCCAAATTCTTTTGAAGTTCTTGTGTTTATTAGAAAAGTCAGAGTCAGTGTGCATAAAGTCATATTCTTTTCCTTGATTGAGAAACGGAAATTTTTGGAGTCTAAATGCCCTAAGGTTCAATGATTGTGTAATTATATGGATGAATAGGTAAGGACTAGGATGGTGCAGTTTTTGTTAATCTGTCCACCTTTAGGCAGAGAACCGGGGCAGGTAGAGAAGTTTGATATTTAATGTGATATACAATAATAAAAAAGAAACGTTTCTTCTTTTTTCTTTTTCCTTGTTGGAGTAATATTACTGTGTTTATATCTTCACGTAGTTCATAAGTTGTCTCTCTGGGGTTGCTCATTCTCGGGGCAAAATTTGTTATTTTTATTAAGTTTTCTCTTCTTACTTGCCGTAGGTTTACTCAGCAGAACATTTTGAGAGTCTATCCAAAGGGGATCAGATTTGACTCATCCAATTATAACCCAATGATTGGGTGGACTCATGGTGCTCAAATGGTTGCACTGAACATGCAGGTCATTTCGTCTTCTTCCTTATATTGAATCAGAGATTTAGATATAGGTTGTTTAATTACAAAATTTCTTTGATTCATTCTTTTCCATTTTTCTCTTGTTTGTTAGGAAGAAGAATGTTTGAGCTCCAGCAATTTGTGATGAAAGATTAGATTATATCTTAACTTATTGTTAGACCAGCTAATTGGATAATATCATATGAAACTTAGAATCCCCTTCCTGAGTATTTATGGCTGCTGACTAGAAATGGGGTTGAGTTTCATTTTTCTCTAGTTAACTTATCCGATGATCCAATTTTCTTAATCTAAGCATTTTGTTTCTTTTGATTAGTTCATGATTTGTTTCTCCAATTTTTCAATCATTGAAAATTGGATCATCTGTGAATTATAACAGGGTTATGGAAGGTCACTATGGTTGATGCATGGGATGTTCAGAGCTAATGGTGGGTGTGGTTATGTAAAAAAACCAGATTTTATACTGAAGCCTGGTTCAGATGATGAGATCTTTGATCCTAGAGTTAAGTTGCCAGTGAAAACAACTTTGAAAGTAAGTGCTCTGCAACTTTTTTTTCCCCCTCTCATGACTGTGCTTCATTTTCCTGTAGCCAATGGTCAAGTGTAAATGGACATTCGCTTTATTTATTTGACCGTACTGACAATTTTGATTATATTTTCTGTTGAGAAGGTGACTGTGTATATGGGAGAAGGATGGTATTATGATTTTCATCATACGCACTTTGATGCTTACTCCCCACCAGACTTTTATACGAGGGTATGTGAAGTTTTACAATATTTTGATTGAATATAGCTAAAACCTCTAGTTTTTTTGATTAAAAAAAATAGCTAAATCCTGTTTTTACTGCACTCGGGATTGTTCGATTATGTATGCAGGTGGGAATTGCTGGAGTTCCAGCTGATACTGTAATGAGGAAAACAAAAGCATTAGAGGATAACTGGGTGCCTGCTTGGAACGAGGAGTTTGAGTTTCCATTATCTGTTCCAGAACTTGCTTTGCTTCGAATCGAAGTTCACGAGTACGACATGTCAGAAAAGGACGATTTCGGAGGTCAGACATGCCTGCCCGTTAAAGAACTAAGAAGAGGGATTCGAGCAGTTCCGCTCCGTAACACCAAGGGAGAGAAGTACAAATCAGTCAAGCTTCTGATGGGGTTTGAATTTGTTTAACAATGAAGGCAAGTTTCCAACTTCATAATAATGTACAGCTTCAAATTAGTGAACTTTTCTTCCTCTTCTCCTTGATTCTATTTTATTATTATCGGTGTTTTTTAGTGTTTCTTTTTGAGAGGGTCTACTGGCTGGCTGAGTATCAATCGTATGTAATGCTGTAATAGTGTTTTGATATGGAAGAAGGCTGTATTTCTTTATGTAGAGAAGGTAGTCCATGTCATTTCCCTCCATGATCAATTATATTGTGAAATAGATATATATATTTTTGTTGGAATTGGCTGTTTCAATTTCAACAGGTGTCTGTCCAAAAACTTTTCTTTAGTGCACTGCAAACATTTCTGTTGACCCACACATGTGTTGAGAATTGTTGATTTTAAAAAGGTTTCTTGGATTTTATTTCTGACAGATGTGTTATTGTTCAACTTTATTACAAAATATCTTTTTTGGATAAGGTAGCTTTACTTTTCCACCACTCAGCATTCAAATGTCATCACCTCACCACCATTTTTATTTTGGCTCTGCTAAGCTCCAAACCTTGTTTAATCATATGATATGGGAATTTTTTTTTTTTTTAAGTCCAAGGGTTATTTAAATGATTGAAAATCTTGAAATATATAAAAAAAAAATTACTTTATAAGTGTAGGAATATAAAGTTTGACTTACTTTTAAATATGTCGCTTATATATAAAATATCGTTTTTCTTTTTAACTTTTACACTTATTCCCATCCTACTCAATATACCTTTGAAATGTTTTATTTTGGTTCTTTCAAGTGTTCATAAATTCTTTGTTTTGTCCCTCACCATTATATCTTCATAATAAATCCAGTAGAAATTGGAGGTGTGTAGCTTAAAATATAAGTTCATATAATGCTATAAAATATTTATGTTAAATCTAATACAAGAATTTCACAACACTAACAATATAAAATATGTTAAATGACAATTTTGGTTCTTGTACTTTGAGCACTTAGACATCTAAAATTTAAAAAGTTTTAATTATATCTATAAATTTTGAGTTATGTTTAACTTTAGTTCTTGTTGTTAAGAGGTATTAAAGGTTCTAAGAAATAAGAATAGAGAGAGAACTGATCATAAATGGCTCATGTACATTCTTATTAATATGATCAAAAGAATAAATCTTCACTCTTATAGAGTGAAGAGAACAAGACTATAAATAACAATATAACTACAGTTACAAACTAACTCAACCATAGTAAACAAAAATAGTTACACTCAATGAGTTCTCTTAACAAGACGAGATGATGGAATACTGACATATCACTACAATAAATAAAATTTGAATGAGGTAGTGTGATCTGATAATTAGTTAGATAAATTACAAATATATCGTTAGAGCTAAATTAAATTTGGAACTAATAGTTTTATCAACAGGGTAATAGTAGGGCTAAAGTATAATTGTTAGTTCTTGCTTCTTTATCAAAGCTTATAATTTGTCTAAATAATTGTTTGATCATATCATCTCATCTAAATTTAAATAAAATAGTATGTTAGCATTTGTCGATCAATACTAACACTAAAACATATGCTAAATATAATACATATCAAGTATATTATATTAAGCACCGATAACAAAATTTGTAATTTATTATATAAAAGATGATTCAAAGTTGAGGCCACGACACTGGTAAGGACAGAGGAGTCAAAATCTTAAATTTTACGAAATAATCAACCTGTGAGTAAATCTGTGTTTAAAAACTAATAAAAAAATTGGAATGTAATAAAAAATAATTATATGGAAAGTTCAATTTCTTCAAACATTCTCACCACTTGATGTTACTTTTGTTCTTTTCCTAATTATTTATCTTGCTTGGGATAAAGTAGTATGAATCACTTTAAATAATTTGTTAGGAGTGCAAATAAATGCCCCACACTAATTAGGGAAGAGAGTGATCATGGGTATATAAGTGAGGACAATTATCTCCATTGGTATGAGGCCTTTTGGAGGAATCAAAAGTAAAGCCATGAGGGTTTATGCCCAAAGTGGATAATATCATACCACTGTGGACAATTATCTCCATTGGTATGAGGCATTTTGGAGGAACCAAAAGTAAAGTCATGAGGGTTTATGCCAAAAGTGGACAATATCATACCATTGTGGAGATATATTGAGGGTCGTTGTCCTTATCAATTGGTATAAGAGCCATGGTCTTAAACCTAGCTATGTGTCGGAAAAATCCTCAAAGTTAGCTGTGGACAAATCTCCAAATAGAATAAAAAAGAGCTTGCAGCGACAAGCAAATATAACTCTATCATACGTTTGCTTGATAGAGGAGGTAGATCTTTGTTCGAGGGGAGAAGTTGGTAGATGGTGTGATCGCCACCATCAAAGAATATCCCACATTGTCATACCAACATTCTCACCACTTGATGTAGCTTTTGTTCTTTTTCTAATTATTTATCTTGCTTGGGATAAAGTAATATGAATCACTTTAAATAATTTGTTAGAAGTGCAAACAAATATCCCACATTGGCTAGGGAAGAGAGTGATTATGGATATATAAGTGAGGACAATTATCTCCATTGGTATGAGGCCTTACATTTGCTCAAGAAATACTAATTTTCAAACTATAGAACTATTAACTTTAAGTTATTATATATTAATTTTACCAATACAATATTTCACAATAAACTATTGCCAACATTGCTTAAAGAGTAGTTAGTTGGTAAGTGGTAGATAGAGACTAAATTATACAAAAGTATTCTTAAATTAACCTTTTTGAAAGTTTCAAATTCTACCTCCAATGTTTTAATTCATTTTAAAAAAATAAGAATAAAAAATTAAAAAAAACTTTGGTTAGTGATCTTCGTTGAAATGTTAGTACATGTTTAAAAAATGGAAGTAGAATTGAAACTTTAAGGCCCCGTTTGATAACTATTTAGTTTTTGATTTTTGGCTTTTGAAAATTAAGCTTTTTTTCCCTCAATTTCTCTACAATGGTTTTCATTTATCTTAAGGAAGTATTTGAATTCTTAGCCAAATTCTAAAAACAAAAACTACTTTTTGAAAACTACTTTTTTTAGTTTTCAAAACATTGCTTGGTTTTTGAAAACATAAGCAAAAAGTAGATGACAAAACAAGTAAAACCATAAGTGGGAGTAGTATTTATAGGCTTAATTTTCAAAAACCAAAAACCGGGCCTAAAATTATTATGTTTAAAATTGAAACTAATTACATATGATAGAGACATTTGATATAATTTAACCTAACCTTTATTGGAAATATGATAGTTATAGTTTTCTAGATTGATAAATAACAATTTTCGTCTTTATCGTCAAAAAGGTTAAATTTTGGTTTTGGTGAGTTATCTTATTCCTATAAATGGTCCTTGCCATTAATGGTGGTTAATTGACTACGGAGGTGCAACCAATTGATCAAGATGCCATGAGGTAGCACATTTTTCCAATAACTTAGCAAATGAGTGGACAAAATAAAAGAAAACATGACATATAGAAATAAATGATAGATACTTCTCAATGGAGTTTGATTTACGATTAGAGCTAATTTATACTTTCTTATCGTTTGTGAAAGAATGAAAAGAGAAAAATTCGAAAGTCAAAAAAAAAAAAAAAAGTGAGCAAATTTTGATACTACAATTCAATAAGGGTTTATTATAGGTAGATGTTAATGTCACGTCAAATTTTGATCCTACAATTCAATGTTTTTTTCTTTTTCTTTGAAGAGAGCATAATTCAAATTGCAACCAAGTAATTAAGCCACATTAAAGCTTATGATAAGCTTGCTCAAACTACGGTGACTAAATGAATGATTCGAATAACCTAATATCTTTTAGGAAAAAATACATTTTTGGGCAATGGAATTTGAACCTAATTTTTATTTGGTCCATAAGTTTTCAAAACTAACACTTTTGGTCATTGAGATTTGAATTTAGTTTCTATTTGATCCTTGATGTTTCAAAAATAACATTTCTGGTTTTCGAGATTTGAGTTTGATAATTGGTCTCTAAAGTTTGAAATTGGTTTCTAATGGGCCCTTGAGTATAAAAAATAAAATATATGAACAAATTTCTAACTCATTTAAAAAATACATATCAACAAAATCTAGTCAGCATACGGTAACTAGCACGTCATCATTTAGTTTAGTCGAACAAACTATTTAGAAATCAATTTCAAATATTAAGGATTAATTGGAAATAAAATTCAAATTTCGCGGACCTAATATGTCACTTTTGGAACATCAAAGACCAAATAGAAACTAAATTCAAATCTCTAAAAATCAAAAGTATTAATTTTGAATACCTAGAAAACAAATAGAAATTAAGTTCAAATTTCAGAGACGAAAAATGTATTTTAACCAATCTTTCATAAGGCAAAAGAAAAGAAGGGCAATATGATATTATAGTGGCCTCAATTTAATTCAAACATTATTAGGTGCCAAAATTTCAAAATGTTGGACCCCTCCAATGCCCTCCCATTGAGAGGCCTTTCCCATGGCCTCCCTTTGAATTTTTTAGAGAAACTAAACTTTTTGCCACAACAAATGAAGAGACAAGGTTGCTCACCTGCCCTCAACATTGACCCTTTTTTTCTTTCATTATCAATAGTTTTTGCTATTCCTCTACCCTTCATTTACTATACACACAATACACCCCATTCAATATCCACCGTCTGATTTAATGACTTTTATAAGACTTAACATCTCAACCGCTAACATCCATAATCACACCCTACACGTGTTCTTGGACTTCCAATCTTATCTTATCTATTAAATGCAACTCCAATTTCTTGTTCTCAAAGTCAAATTCTTCAGTTTGCAGTTTGGACCACCTTTTTTTTTTCCTCTTTATTTCATTATTTGCCCCCAAAATTTTCATTATTCCTTTTTTGGGGTCAAAATCTTTTCAAAAATTTGGAGAATATATGCAAAGAAGGGCTCAAAGCCAATGAGGACCCTCCAAAAGCACATGGAAAATCTCCAATAGCCAATCTCATTCAATCTTCTCCTCCATCTGCTTTTCTTTTTGTGTTGCAGATAAAACCATTGGCATGTCCTTGATATCTCTTCAATATTCTTCAACTTTTTTCTTTTTCTTTTTTATTTCGAATTGTGATTTTTGGATCGTACCGAACAAAGATGCACAAACATGGTGAAAAGAAAGGTTCTATGAAATTTTGAGAGAAAATGATGGGGTTTGTTGGAGTGCTGTTTTCAGAACTATTGCTCAATGTTTGATGGAAAAAACCATCAACTTTTTCACCCATTAGTATACCCAAATGGAAATGCTAATTCAAATATACAATCGAACAAAATCTTTCGTGAAGGTCCCGTGATCCAGAAGGGGTAGTTTGATGGTGAACGATTATACCGATCAAATGAACGACGAAGATGCTCAAACATAGTGAAAGAAAAGGTTATATGAGTTTGAGAGTTGCATAGTGAAAATAAAAGTGATGTTGTTGGTTGGGCTGTTATTTTCAAAACTAAGAGCTCAATGTTAGATGACAAATCTCTACTTTTTACACCTAAAAGTATCCCATAAAGAATGTTAAAGAAAAAACAAAACAATGAAGAACAACTCAAAATTTTTGTTCTTTTCTTTGAAATTTTCTTGTGTTTGAAGAATTTTTCACTCTGAAACAATGGAAATTCCACCACTAGAGATGCTGCCATGGCTATCATCACAGAGATTCAAAGCTCGCTCCAAATTCGCAACAATGTCGGTCATCGTTGGCCGATCTTTCCCTTCCAAATGCACGCAGTGCATCGCTGTGTAAGCCACAAGCTCCACCGCCTCTGCTTCGTTCATCTGCGGTGGCCCAACTCTCAGATCCAATATCTTCACCAGTTCTCCGACCATAATCGCAGGCACCGCAAAATCTACCACGCTCACCAGTGTTCCTCCCTGTTCATCATCCTTGAATATAGCTCTCTTCCCTGTCAAAAGCTCCAACAACACCACCCCAAGCCCATACACATCACTCTTAGCAGTCAAAACATTCAGTCCATAGTACTCAGGATCAATGTATCCAACCGTCCCAGCTGCCTTCGTCGGTCGGTAGTCACGGTCTGACCCTGGACTCATCAACGACAACCCAAAATCAGACACTCTCGCCGTCCAATTCGAGTCGAGGAGAATGTTGGAGGATTTGATATCTCTATGAATTATTGGAGGGACTGCATAGTTATGAAGATATTCAATTCCTCTTGCTGCATCTAAAGCAATTTTGATCCTCATTTTCCAAGAGTTTACAACACTGCTGGCTTTTTCAGAGTTGTTCTTGTCATGAAGATGATTGTAAAGTGCACCATTTTTCATATACTCATAAACCAACAACCTCTCATCTTTCTCCTCACAATACCCAACAAGCCTCACCAAATGCTTGTGATGAAGCCTAGACAAGAATGCCAATTCCGAATCAAAAGCACTCTCCTTCTCCTGAAACTTCTTTGTCTTCGGCCCCGTTTCGCCTCTCTTGATTGCAACTTCCCGCCCATCAGACAGTTTCCCCCGGTACACGACGCCAAAGCTCCCCTCGCCGATCTTGTTCTCTTGGGAGAAGTCATTGGTAGCTAAAGCAAGCTCAGCCAGAGTGAATTCTTCTGCTCTATCCGGGTGCTTCGACGAGGTGCCACTCCTCTGCCTCCGCATTATCCGAGACCCCTGTCGCCGAATCGTTGATGACCGTGACGGTGGGCTGTTGTTTGTGTTCGACGTCGTCGTCCCGCCGTTCGAGCTAGCAGCTCGAGTAATGGTGGGTTGAACAGAGTTATGTATCTTCTTATGCCCAAAACAAACACCAGTCCACAAACAGTAAACAACAGTACAAATCCCAGCAAATGCCCCAACTGAGCCCACAATAGCAAAAGCCAACAAACCCTTTTTCAATGCCGCCGGAGGAGGTGATGGGATCGCCACCATTGGCGGTGGCGACGGCGGCGGAGGCGGGGGAGGCGGCGGCGGCGTTGAAACAGTAACCAAACAGCGACTACAGACATTCCCAGAACCAGAACAGAGCGTTTGAGACAGAGGATAAACACCACAATCGCTACAAGAAGATTGAACACAAGGGCCAGGAAGAATCTTAGGAAGAGAGAGTGAAAAAAGACCAGAAGAATCATTCAACCAACCAGGCCCCCAACAAAGAACAGAGAAATTACTCGCTGTTAATCCACAAACGAAATCCGATCCCGAAGAAATTAACTCAAAAGAAGTTTCTCGAATCGAATCAACAGAGAAACCCAAATTTCCCCAACAAACCACCGATCGATTCGAGAGCAAAATCCCACAGCTATGGCGTTCGCCGAGAGCCAGCTCAGAGAACCCCATGGATGAATTTGAAGGAAAATCCAACTGCCCAAAATTGTTCTTCCCTCTACAAACCAACCCACCGGAGAAATTCAATCCACAAGCATGAAACCCACCGGCGACGATGGTCGACATTGAAATATTTCGAAACCCATTTTCGATTAGGGTCGCAATCGATGAATTTCGACCCCAACATCGAACGGATTGATTTCCCTTTGAAATTCCGCAAGAAAATCCAAACCCAGAAGAAATTGAATCAAATTGAAGAGAAGAAAATCCAAATCTCGCGTTGTTACCTGCTCGCCAGCAAGTTACATTGCCGGCGCCGACCGCCGTGGCGCAGATTTGGTCGTCGCCGACGGCGAGATTCTCGAGAAGGACGGTAGTGTTGAAATAGAGTCTTCTCCGGGAAAACGCGGCGGTGGTCGAGTCGAAGTCCCAGCAGAGGAGGGCGTAGCCCCCGGTCCTTATGCCGCAGAAGGTATTCCGACCGCCGGACACGGCGGAGAAGGAGATATTTGGCTCTATAAAAATGGTTTGACCGTTACGGAAGCACAAAATCCTTTGCGTCGGCTGCTCGGCGACGATGCCGCAGACGGTAGCGGAGCCGTAGCTGACGGCGATGGTGGAGGCAGAGCCGAGAGCTTGGGTCGCCGGGAACAGAGGGAAAACGACGGCGATGAGGGTGAGAACGGCAGCGGCGGCGACGGTCGGAGAGGGTAATTTCGTCATTTAAAAGAGGAGAGAGAGAACGGAAGGGGGTTATGTTGGGTTGTGGTCTGCTGTACTTCATTGGGAGTCAGAGCCATGCGCAGAGGAGAGAGAAAAAAAGATACCCAGTTGAAGAGAGAGAGAGGGAATCAAGAGGGTATGAGTTTATAGAGTGGGAAAAGGCCAAAAGAATGTGAAATTTTAGAGAGAGGAAGAGAGGAGAGGGAGAGAAAGGGGAATTCGTTTTTCTCCATTTTCACTGGAGAAGAAGCTCTGAAACTGCCTGGTGGAGAAAAAAGGTTTAAGACTTAAGACCGTGTTTGGCAGCCGTTTTACTTTAATACGTTTTTACATTTGTTATTTCCTTTTTGGTTTAAATTCAATTTTGGCTTTTGAACTTTCACAATGTTATTTTATTTCTTTTTTGGGGTGGGGGTTAAAAAACATTTTTGTCCATCAACTCTTACGATGGGAGTAACTATTAGTCTCTAAACTTTAACTTATAACGTTTTAATTTGTGTATTTTTAATTTAGTAATAATTTAGTCTTTAAATTTTAATATGTAATAATTTTACCTATGTACTTTAAAATTAGTAACAATTTAATCCTTTTGGTAAAAAATATTAGTATAATTTAATGAGATATTCTTACATATGTAGATCAATAAATTAATTAATGACTAAATATGTGTACTTTCAATTTTGTAGCAATTCGGTCACTGAACTTTAATATGTGACAATTTTGTCTATGTACTTTAAAATTAGTGACAATTTAGTCATTTTGGTGAAAAATATTGTTAGAATTTAAAGAGATTTCTTACATATGTTTTCGATAAACTAATTAGATAACAAATATATTTATAAATTACAAAGACTAAGTCATTACATAATAAAAATCGACACTTGATTTTGATAGAATTTCTCAAAGTATGTTACAAATTTCAAAGTACAATGATTAAATTGTGACATACTAAAATTCAGGGACTAAATTATTACTTTCAAAAAATTTAGAGACCAAAAGTTTTTTTTACCCCTTTTTTTAGTATCATGTTATTTTATTTCTTTGAACTCTCAAAATGTGGTTGATCTAAACATAGGTCAACTAATTAAGATATTATATTCTCGAGTAAGAGAATTTGAATCTCTACTCTCACAGGTTGTTGAATAAAAAAAACTCTAAGAATGATAGTGGTTATAGTTGTTTATGAACTCTTGAGGAAATTTGAAAGTTACCAAAAATGTAACCTTTTTTTTTTTAAATATACGTGTTCTTAGGAAATTGGGTTTTTTTTTTCTTTTTCTTTTTCTTTATTAGGCTTTTTTTTTTTTTTTTTTTTTTTTTTTTTGTAATTACAATGGTAGGAAAAACGATGTTATAGTACAACGAATGAGACTCTTTTTAGTACAAGAAATGTGAGGTATAAAAATTTAAACCTTCTACCTAAAAAAATGAGTAGATATCAATTACCACTAAACTATGCTCTTGTTAGTATAAAATTGAGTTTCATGTAAATAATCATGAGATGGTAATTGGAATTTTTTTTTCTTTTAATTCTCAAGAAAAATATCAAATGAGATTGTCTTCTTTTCACAATCTATAGGTTTTTTTTTTTTTTTTAATTAATGAATTTAGTTTGATTTCCACTTTGTGTCAACTATTACAATTGCTTAATTTTGCACCGAAATCAATGCATCCATCTTCAACTGAATTTAGATCCATTTCTAGTCATTTCCCTTTTGAAATCGAATAATTATGATAGATTCTACAAATAATTCAAAGATTTTATGGATGGAAAAGTTTGAGAATATTTGAGTAACTACGAGTTTATTGATCCTATTAATGACATAAAAAGCTTTTGAAACAAACTTCTCAAACTATGTGTTTGATTTATAAATCATAAATTCACCTTTTACTTTTGCATAATATAAATAAAAGTTGCACAAACCCAAACTTTTCAACCTAAGTTATAGAGGCTAATTAAAACAATAAATCAAACATCTTTCTTCAGGGATTTAATTAGATTTTTTTTATCAACTCTAGGTTAAGATTAAACTATATAGTTCTTATAATTTTAAGAATAAATGTATAATATCTTAACCAATAGAATTATGTTTGGATTGATATCTCTTGGGGTAGACTAATAACATGTTTCTTTCTCAAATTAAAAAAAAAAAATAACGAAGATATTGTTGAGTTTATTCTATTGACATGACAAAAATCTTTATTAATGTTGTCACAATAGACAGAAAATAGATTGATTTCTTTTTCTCAAATAAAATAATTTCAGCTTTACATTTCTCTTAAACTAAGACTAAGTTGAAAGTTCAATTAGAGATGTCCACGGGACAGGGCGGGACTGGAGAATGGCTTCCTCGTCCCTGGCCTCACCCCCATTTCATTCCCCATTTAATTTCGCGGGAAACGGAGTGGGGATTTCCCGAGGGGATTTGGTTCTCTGCGAGAAATAATTCTCTGTTTATAGTTTTCATTTTTTAAAATTTGATTAAATAAAATATTTTTTTAAATTCCTATTTAAATTGTTAATTCCTAATAAGAGATTTCCATTTTAGAGAAATTTTTTTGATTTCCTTAGAAAAATAAAATAATATTGAATAAAAGTTTGGATTTATGATTTATTATATATGTTTAAAAAAATCACATGGGCCAAATTTATGACTTTTTTTTTTAATTACATGCCTTAATGACCATATTTCTAGGCATCCAGTTTTTTTTTCCATTAATTTAATGCATTGTCATTGGATTGTACAAATAATATAAAATGAAAAATAATAAAATTAAAAAAAATAAATGCTTAGGTACGCCAGCTAGGCATTGTTATGCGTCAGAAGAAAAGCAGCTCATTAGATTAAAAATCAATAATCAATATTAATATTAATACACTTTAAATTCTTCCAAATTACAATTAAGATTCTTCAAATAGAACTCAAAAAAAAGAGAGAGAGATTAAAAATCAATACTCAATATTAATATTAATACACTTTAAATTCTTCCAAATTACAATTAAGATTCTTCAAATGTCAAAAGTGAGCATAGCTCGAGAGTAATTGACATGTATTTCTTTCTTTGAAATTAGAAATTTAAATCCTTGTACTTCACATTTGTTGTACTCAACAAAAAAATTCAAATGTATACAATAAAATACGAATTTTAATAGCGTTCTTTTTATTGAATGACATACTTATTACATTCATCAGATTTTAATGTTTTTTTTAATCATAGAGTTTAAAGTTTCTAGGTTAAATCATCAATTTTTTTTTTTAGTTCAATAACATTTGGAGGTGGGGAATTCAAACATCTGACCTCTTGGTCGAGGGTACATGTCAATTACCACTGAGCTAATCTCACTTTTGGTGGTTAAATTATCAATTTGGTTGTTATAATTTTAAAAGTGTTTCCTAAGTGCCCTATTGTGCCATAGTATAGGCTTTATGGTTTGGTAGAAACATGTTGAGTCATTATTTTATAGCTTGGCTTGCTATTTGGGATAGACTTCTTACACAAGATCATCTTCATCATTGGAGTCCCTTCGTCCCAGCAGATTGTGTTCTTTGTAGTGGGGCAGTTTAGTCTCGTGACCATTTATTTTTTGAATGCCCATATAGTAGGTCTATGTCAGATGAGTTGTTGTCGTGGGATTGCTCCTTTCACCGTATTTCCTATTGGGCTACAGAGCTTGTTTGGATTTGTCAGAATAGTGCAGGTAAGCGTTTGTGTCCTCGAGATGGAGGGTAGTCTGGTGTGCAGTTATATATCACTTATGAAAGGAACGTAATTCTCGGATCCATGGTTCTCGCCCTCAACCTCCTCTGGTTCTTCTTCAGGTTGTGCAGTCGGAAGTCCTTCATCGTTGTTCCACTAGGCTAGGTGTGTTAGCTATTAGTATGGTTGTGGATCTTCTGCCCCCTGTGATCTTTTCGCTTGACTTCTGTGTCTAGTATATTTGTTCTGGTTGTTTCCCTTCTAGAGTTCTTAGTGTTCCTCTTTGTTTTTGTTTGTTGCCTTAACCTCGGGCTGTGAGGTCCTCCGTTCTTTTGCTTTTGTTATATATCTTATCTTTGCAACAAAAAAAAAAAAAAGTAAAAGTTTTAATTTGATTTTTTTCATGACAATTTGATTCTTCTTTTGAGTCCAACAAATGTATATTTTGATCATTAACATTAACATTCCATAATAATCAAATTAAAACTAAGTTTACATTATAGGGACCAAAATTAACATTCCATTCATTCTTCTTGACCTAATTAGCATCCTATTAATAGTGCTAACATCCAAATTTAATTCAAAACACAATACAAAGTTAACCTAAGCATAGCTTACATTATCAAGTTTGAAGGTTCAATCTCTACGATGGTTAAATTAAAAAAAAAAAAAAACTAAAAAACATAGTTCAATTTCATGAACCAAATAAAATTGCAATACAAAGTTCAAATTCATAATTAAATTAAGCATTTTCAAATGGTAAAAAACTAAATAGACACTATACTTAAAATTCAAAAACCAAACTTATAGCACATCAAATTTTAACCACGTTTATCCAATTCCATCAATATTTGTTATGGTATGTAAAGGGGTGTCCCTTAAGCTCATCTTATTATTAAGACCATTTTTTTAAGAATATCAAATCACAACATATAAGGTAGGAGTTTTTTTTTTTTTTTTTAGTTCAACAATTGCATGGATAGAGAATCGAACTATCAATCTTTGATATGGTAATTGATGTTTTATCCAATAAACTATACTGACAAATAGGGTGGGATAGTTTGAATCAACAACTTCTTAGAGGAAATATAAAAGTTTTAACCATTGAGTTATGAAGACCATGTTGCAAAGAGTAACTTTTTTTTTTTTTATTAATTGAAGGCGACTAATATTATTATAGTTCAGTATTTTCTTGAGTTTAACAACTTGTGGGGTGGAGATTCGAACTTTTAACCTCTTGATCAATGATATCTGCTTTATTTAATTGAGTTATGTTTAGGTTTTAATGCACCTACACTTTTTTTTTTTTATGAGGTCGAAAATTAAAATCCTTTAGCCCAACATTTATTATACTGGAACAATCATAGATAAAATGTTGCTTCGAAGAAAATCTTCATAATTATGAAAAAATAACAAAAGTAAAAAAAAATCAACAAAAACGACTAATCAAATAAATCCATATTAATTACGCGCCCACGCGTTTAGGCTCCGATCAACATCTAATTGCAAAATTGCAATAAGGAAGGGAAATTAAACAGAGGACATTTTTGTATGAACGAATCAAATCCTTAAAGACATTTTAAGGAAGTGCCACGTCAGCGAGAGTGGAGAAAGAGAAACACGTGGCAAGAAATGAATGGAATACGCGCCTAAGAGCCGAAACACGTGCGTGAGCTAAATTTGGTTCAGAAACACCAGGTGGCGTACTTTGACCTTTAAAAATAATTAAAACTCTGCCACTCCCCACATTATTATTATTATTATTTTTTATTATGCCAAGTTACTAAATAATTTGTTTTCAAAGTAGAAACTCTTTTCTTTTCTTTTTTTAAATAAATAATCTATGTTGTTATGTTAGCTTGAATTTTGTTTTTAATTTTTTTAATATGTAGTTTTGGTTGGATGGTCAGTTCGGTTTTTTAAAATATTCGATTTCGGTGTCGGATTTTATGTGTATTAATTTTTGTTAATTGATTGGCGATATATTTTTTTTATGTGTATTACTTTTTAAAATATTCTTGAATTCTCGAGCTAAATACTTCTGTATAAGAGATTATCTATTTTTATTTTATAAATTATTCCAACATGTGAGGGAGGTTTGAGTTTGTTTTGTTACTTGAATTTTTAGAGTTATTTTGTTTAGATTCATAAGTGTTCTATTTATTCTTGGATTTGATTTTTTTTTAAAATAATTATTTTGATTCTTGATGTTATTCTATCATCTATTGCTTTACAACTCGATGACGTGGTGTCAAATATTTGTATTTAGGGGCGAACTGCATGTAGAGGGAAGCCATGACCACCCTAAACTTTTGCTTTCTAATAATTTAATTTAATTTAATTAATCTTAATTACTTAATATTTATTATTAAATATAAATATAAAATGAATACTTGTTTTTTACCGTACTTATTAATATTTTTTTACCTTATTATTGTTATTAGTATATAAATTAATTTTTGGTAGTTATGTTATATATGTATTTGTTTTATTTTTGTAAATCAATTTTAAGTTTTAGTATAACTATATAGGTTCATTTTATAATAAATTTAATCTTAGTAATATACATATTGTCATAATTAAATTTAGGTTAAATTGATGCTAAAATCATGAAGTTAACGTATGGACATATTAGATAAAAAAATAAAAGTTTAAAGACATTAAAATGTTGGATTAAATCTTATTTTTGGTCCATGTAATGCTTTGGTTCATTTTGATATTTGTACTTTCAACTTTTGTTTAGTTTAGTCTCTAATGTTTAAAACATCCATTTTGGTCATTATAGTTTTAAAAGTGATCATTTTAGTTTTTTTTTGCTACAAAATTCTAATATAAATTCTATATACAACGTAAACATTTTTAATGCAAAGGTATGATGTACTATATTTCAAAAAATTTACTGAGGTAAAAAAGAAATGAAGGGACCAAAGCAAATATTTTTTAAAAGTACAGAAACCAAAATTGATGTTTTGAAAGTACAATGACTAAAAATTGGACAAAAGCTGAAGTTATATGAACAAAAAAAAAATTGAGAGTATAAGAACCAATATGGTATTTAAATATAATTTCTAAAAATATATATATGAACTAAATAGACACAATATTGCAAGTTTAGAAATCTATCAAAAAAATTTAAGAATTCATGTACTTATTAGACACAACCCTTAAAGCTAAGTGATAAAACCTGTAATTTAACCTTAAATTATTACAATAATCAATCGGTAGGAATCACATTTTCGTTTGTTAATATTTAAATATAAGAATTTATAAACACTCAAAATAGCCAACATGAGCCTAACTCAACTGATATAAAGTATGTACCATCGACCAAGAGGTCAAATGTCTGGTTCGTTCCATTTTAGTCCTTATACTTTTAATAAATCTTAAAATTAGTCTCTACCGTTAGTTTGAAGTTAATTTTTTTTTTCAAAATTGGTTAAATAATAATAATAATTTTCATGCAAGAAAAAACACAATGTGAACATATTTATAAAATTTCTAGAAGGAAGGCTAATAGAGACTAAATTTCTTTTAGAAAAGTTAAAAATAAACTAACAATATGGATCAATTTTAAGCTTTATTGAAAATACATAGACTAAAATTGCATATTTAAAAAAACATAGACTAAAATGAAATGAAACCTAAAATACATGCACCAAAAATGGTATTTAAAAAAAAAACTCATAATAACAAGGAATTTAAAATGTTTAACCATTTATTTTATAAAAAAATATTATAGTTTAGTCATTAGATATATTTTTTACTTCTAGAAAAACGAAATTTTGATGAACTATTACAAGTCTTTTTTTATTAAAAAAATTGACCCTATATATTAAAGCCACGTAAGTTGAGTACGGATATGGAATACATCAGATATTAGAACCGAACTCTATAACTTTGTTTTTTCTTTGCATATTGCACAATTTACACGTTCGAAAAACTCAAACCCCTTCTCTTGCAATTACCCCACTTTCTCACTCATTTTTCTAACTTTTCTTCCAACGTGAAATTGATCCTCATTAATATAACTTAAAACATTCATTTTCATTCATTTTTTTTTCTTTATAACAAGAATCAAGTTACATTTAAAACTGTTAATTCAAGCATAGTTTAATAGATAAAACATCAATTACTGTCTTAAAAATTGATGGTTCGATCTCCCACCCAAACAATTGTTGAACAAAAAAATAAAAGACTTAAACTCAATACTTATCCAATCTATGCAGGTTCAATATTTGTTCACATCAACAATGTTAATACACATACTAACTTGAGCATAGCTCAACTAGTTAAGTTACATTCCATCTGACCAAAAAGTTAGGGTTCGGATCCCAGCACCATACATGTTGTTGAACTAAAAAAAATGTTAATACACATATTTAAGCTTAAGTCATCTATCTATTGAACAATGGACTACATAATAACGATAATGATCAAAATGATTATTTTTTAATGTTTAGTGATTAAAATGGATATTTTGATATTTTTTTTCTTAGAATGTTGTACTTTTTGTAAGTATATGAACAAAAAACATACACTAAATGAGATTTAAATATATGACAAATAATAGTAGATGTAGCGTTATTTATTGTTTAAGAAATATAACAAGAAATATTTTTGTTCATTAAATTTTTAAACATAGAAAGAGCAATAGATAAAAGGAATATACCGGTTGATGGAAATTGAATGGGAATAATAATAATAATAATAATAATAATAATAAGAGAGATTCAAATTTGAAATTCAACTTTGGGATTTGGGAATCCCTAGTTTGGAACTGGTCAAAAGGATTAAATATGATAATAAATGGAGGGGCTGGTCTGGTGTTTGGAAAGTGAGAAAAAGGAAAAGAAAGTGAAAGAAAATGATTTTGTTTGTGTGAGTTTTATTTGTACAGTGGAATAAGACTGAGTCAAATTTCTTCAAATATCTCTTCAAAAAGGTTTTTGAGGTAATAACTTTTTGTTTTTTTTGACAATATTGAGGTAATAACTTAAGATTTGGTGCAGACTCCACAAATTCCAATGTATATCATTCTCAACTTTTCTTTTCTTTTTCTCCAAAAGAATTGCTCGAGGATACCTTTTTTTTTTCCCCTCTATTTTTAGGAAAAAATTAATTTTGACCATAAATTTAATAAATTGTATCAATTTTAACTATAAATTTTTAATTTCATCAATTTAAATCTCAAACTTGTTAGTTGTTTCAATTTTGACTCTAAACTTACAATTTTATCAATTTAAATCTTTAAGTGTATCAATTTATACCATCGATTAAGTTTCCGTTTCAATCTTTGTTAGAAAGGTTTTCCACACATAACCAAAGTCATGTGTTGCTATATGATAGGTACTTATTTGTTATTTTTTAAAAAAAATAAAATTGTTGAAGAAAATTAGAATTGACTTGCCATAGTGTGTTTTAATTTCAGAGCATGATTTTTTTTTCTTTTTCACTTCTTATCCTCTCTGATTCTACTACATTTTTCATTTCATTAATGGAGAGTTTTCCAATTTTAGGGTAGGATTCCACTCGGTCAATCGGCTTTTAGTAGGAACAAAACTTATTTGCACTATATTTTTTCTCAATGGAGTACTTCCATTCTCGAATCGATCGCTAATATTGGTTTGTTTTTCTTTCTATTTCTCGTCGGCCTCGAGCTCGATTTGTCCTCCATCTACTACTGCGGGCGCAGGACTTTTAGAATCGCCCTCGTCGGAACCTTTGTCCCCTTCCTTTCCAATATCGGTGTCGCCTTAATCCTCCGTAAGACTGGCGATGTGGCTGACAATGTCGTCTACAACTAGTTCATTGTATGCATGGGCATCTCTCCAGCAACCACCGTGTTCCCTGTTCTCTCTTGCATTTTATCCAAGCTCAAACTCCTCACTACTAAAGTTGGAGAAACTGTCATGGTCATCACTGCCTTCAACGACATCACCGCCTGGATTTTCTTCACACTCGTCGTCACTAGTATCAACACTGAAGCTGAGGGGGAACACAAGAGTCCATTTGTTTTCGTGTGGGTTCTACTTTCAAGAGTTGGATTTGTGGTTTTCATGATGGGGGTGACCTGATTTGGAATGATTTAGTTATTTTTTTTGTACATTTTTTAAAAAATAACAAACAAGTACCTATCATAGAGCAACACGTAGTTTTGGGCATGTGTGGAAAACCTTTTTAACAGTGATTGAAACAAAACATTAACCAAGGGTGTAAACTAATACGCTTATTTAAGTTTGAGGCTTAAATTGATGAAATTGAAAGTTTAGGGTTAAAATTGATACAAATTGACAAGTTTGAGGTCAAAATTAGTTTTTTCTCTTTATTTTTTTTTCTTCCAAGTCCTTTATCTACTTTTTGTTTCTAACCATTTAAACGAATAAATTTTGAGGTATTATAGTGAGCCTATAGACAACCTGAGTATAATCCAATTGGTTAAGATATATATATATTTGATTAAGAGATAAGAGATTCGAAACCCCACCCTAAATGTTGTTGAATTCACAAGAAAAAAAATTTGGGCTTATAACCATTAGTATAGGAAAATTTTGAGTGGTTAAATATTAGCATTTCTTTATAAGTTGTTCAAATCTTGTGTCACTTATTTGTAAAAAAGAGTTCACAACCTAAGAATAGCTCAACTAGTTAAGGCATATACAAAGTTTGAGGTTTTAATCCCCTTCACTATCGCATTTTGTTGAACTAAAAAAATAGCTCAGTTGTTAAGACGCATCTATTTTCTTTAAGATGTCTTAAGTTTGATCCTTCAACCATATGTATGATGTAATATTCTAAAAAGCATATTTATAGAAAAGAATGTTGAACTTGAACAACTTTATCTATATTGGACATTTTTAATAAGAATTTAAAAAGTAAAATCGCGTGATTTTGGATTCAAAATATAGATAATATAATACTATTATCATATATGAAAGAATTTATATATTATCCTAATGAGTATATGAAAGAATTTAGAATTGGAACAAAAAAAAATGGTGCGACTAGATTAGTAATATATCTCTAAGGGACCATGATATATCGATAGAAAACAAGGTTTGGTGTCAAAAGTGAGTACAACTAGCATATACTCTTTTACTTAAAGGCGGAGGATTGAATCTCCATACTTCACATTTGTTGTAAAAAAAGAGAGAAAAGAAAATGAGATTTGGTGGATGTTTGATAAATGAGAAAATATTTGAGAATACAAAAAATATAATTGAAAAAGAAGTCAACTTTAAATGGTCCTTTGTTCGCAAGAATAATTGTTAAATGGCTTTTTTTAGAAGGGTTTGAGAGATTTGAACTATAGATCTCATAGTCTTTAACACATTCGATATGAATGTTAGGAATGCATTCATTGTTCTACACCGATTAAAAGTAGAAATGATCTTAAGTATAATAGTATTAATATATTTTTTTTACGAAGTCAAAATTATGTCTAAAATAGATAATATCTTGTCAGTATAGTAACTTGAAGAAGTGTGCTGTCCTATTATTGCACACCGACAATGAATTCCTTTCTTTGACAAATACTTGTAATTATATTATATCATGTAATAGCATTTATTTTTTAAAACAACCAAGCAACCAATAAAATTGTTAAAACCATCATGTTTTTCCATCTTCAATGATGATTTTTAAAACACAAACCAATTATAAGTTTAGTCTTTAAACTTTGAAGTTTGTGTCTATTTAGTGTCTAAAGTTTCAAAAGTATTTAATAAATTTTTAAACTTTGAATTTTGCATATAATAAATCCTTAAAAATTTTAAAAATTAATTGATCTATTAGATATAAATTCGAATTTTATGTCTAATCAAACTCTAGAATTTAAATTTTGTATTAAGTAGATTCGTGAATTTTAAAAATATGAACTAAATAGGTACAAACCTCAATGTTCAAAAACTAAATTTGTCATTTTAACCAAAACAAAAATTTGAATATTTATAAAAACAATATTTTGTCAACAAAAGTCGAAACAAATGATATTAAATGGATATAAGTGACAACGCCTTTCACAACCTGCCGTAAAAGACTCATAAATCTTTTTATTATTATTTTAATTTTCAGTTATTATAACCAAGTTTTAAAAAGAAAAAAAAATCAAATTACAAATTTATGCTTTGTTTGATGCTCAAAGGGATTTTAAATCCTAATGGATTTCAAATGAATTATTATTGCAGGATAAGAGAATAGTGATTTCAAATCGAGTTTTTACTAAAAAAAAATTCAAACTAATTAAAACGGTTGAATTCTGCGGGATTTAATAGGATTTAGAGGTAAATTACTTATTTAACCTTGTTATATTTTAATTTTCTATTAATAGAACAAAATTAAAAGCCTATAGTACTAAACGTCTTATTTTCTTTTCTTTTCGGGTTGCCATCCAAACACAAAATTTTAATACATTCATTTAATTCTTTCTTATTCCAAACGAGATAAAAAAATTAAAATCATTTCTTGAACTTTCTTTGGTTCTCAAACAAATGATTAGATGAATTTTTAAAGTTGTGTCTAATATATTCTTGAACTTTAAATATTTTCAATAAATTGCATAAGTTTCAATTTTTATGTCTAATTAAGTCATTGTCATATTTTATATTATTTAAAATTCACATGCCTATAACACACAAGAATTGACTTACAATACCATGATCTTTCAATTTTAAGTCTTTAGTCCATGAATATTAAAAAAATATTGAATATGTACTCAATAACCTATTTGATATAAAATTAAAAGTTTAAAGACTGTTAAACACAATCTTAAAAATTTAATGACTAAACTTGTAATTTTTTTTCTTAAAAATGAGATATATATCTAACATTGAGCCTAATTTGGAATATAGTACTAATTTTTAAAATATGCATTATATGAAATTTTGTGTATATGATCTGCCGCAGCATTCAAAAGTTCTAAATAGGAAATGTAATTTAAAAACTAATATAAATACTTCTTATCCTATTATTAGAAATGTAATTAAAGTTACGTCTAAATCAGTTTCGCTCTATATTTTAAATTGAATGAAACTTTATAAAATTGACCTTTGATAGATATATTCCTGTTAGGAATAATATACTGCGTGTATAAGAAACTGAGTAACACTAGCAAATTGATTATAACTTAATTGACTATCTGACTATAAACAATTACACTATAAATAACCGTACATACACTATAAATAATAACAATTTCAAAAACTTCAGATATAGAGACAATAAGTAGTCGAGACACGCTTACAAAGTACTGTCCTGAAGACAATTATTCACTCTGCACTGTTTGCAAGCATACTACATCGATCGTCTCAGTAGGATACAATGACTAATTCCAGTAGAACAACAATATCAGACTACTCGGATCTGACGGAGCTCTTTGATACTTGCTCCAAACTCAACTCAAGACCAAAAGAAAGAAAGAAATCAGAGGAGAACTCTTCAAAATGGAATGGAATACTCCAGAATGGAATGAGATATTCCAAATGAAGAAACAAGTTGCTATTTATAAACCAGCAACTTAGTGACTCTCCAAAAATAAAATTAATATAAACAATATGAAACATACATCAAAAGTAACTCAATTGTGTAGAAATTAAATTTGTAAAAGAAACATCAACATATTTTGATGTTTCAAACCATTTTGAAACTTTTAAGATTCAAATTAAGTAACAATAACATAAATGAAATATCAGTTCATTTTTTATATTTCAAACCAATACTTTCTTTTATAAATTTTACTATAAAATCCAACCATTCCTTCCTCTTTTGGCTCTGGTGTATATGATCATTAGATCCAATTATCTTTATTATTAACATTCTAAATAAAAGCCAGGACCCACCAAGTTGGTTATTTGTCATTTGCATAATTAAAATATTTAGACTATAATCTGTAAGGATTCTTTTAGGCTTTCAAAAAAAAAGAAAATTACTTTTAGAACCTAAACTAACCTAAACTTCTAGAGAGTGAAAATTTAAAGAAGAAAGACGTTAAAAGAAAGAACATTAGTGCAAAGAAATGTTACAGAGAAAAGTTAAAAAGTGAGAGATATGTTAGAGAATATTAGTTAAAATTTAAAAAAAAAAATCAATTTATACTCTTAAATTTTTGGTTGTATCACTTAAAATCCTAAACTTTCATATCTAAATCAATTTAGATTTTCCGTTAAAATTTTATTTTAAAATCGTTAATGAATAACTTTTACATCTGTATAAGACTTAGCTTATTTAAAGCAAGGATACATAAATTAGAGAGAAATTCTAGAATCAAATAGATAGTAGCAGTTTTTCATTAATATGAATGATTTTTTTTTTCTCGTCTTCATCTATTTTTATCTACTTATTTAGAAAGAATTACACGTGATAATTTTTTTTTGCTACCTTGGTAAGACTTTGAGATAGCATAATTTTATTTAGGCAATTTTGACCTGATTTTAAATGGAATCAAGTGAAAATAGCTATAAATCACTAACGAATAGTCTAAATTGTTTCACTTATGAAAGTTCAGGGTTTAAGTTGATATAATCATTAGCTTAAGGTTTTTTTTAAAAAAAAAATATTAATTTGATATTTTAATTGGTACAACCCCCAAACTTTGATTAGGGGTATAAATTGATTTTGGCCCCAATTTTTATTTGATTTGGTTTCTCAATGTTGTGGCTATCTAAAGAAATTTTCCACTCTTTGAATTTATATTTGTTTTGATTGTCATCACAGTTTCAACAAATTTATAGTGGTAGAATATGGTTGGGCTCCAATGATTTTTAAATTATGGTAAAATTCATTAAAGTTTTCATGGTCTAAATTTGTGATAATAACTCATTTTGATGGCAGATGGATAGTTCATGGTATGGCATTAGTCAATATGACTAATAATCTATTCTCTCTCTTATCTCTCTTCCTATGATATTTTTATTCTCCTTCATAACATTTTTATTAAAGTTTAACAACTTATGGAGTAAGAGATTTGAATCTCTAATTTTTTGGTCGAGAGCATATGCCTTAATCAATTCAACTATGTTTAGGTTGGCTCCTTCGTAGCTGTTATCTAAATTAGGAAGTTCAAGACAACATACATATGTATTAAAAAGCTAGAAGAGAAAAAAAGGGTTGGTAAAAAATTCTTCTTCATATAAATCTCATTTTTATAAATTATTTTAATTTTATTCAAATATAAATACTTTGTAACTTTTGCTTTAATATTTTATTAAATAGTAAATTTAGATAGATAAATACTCAAAATATCACATAACCAGAAGAATTGTAAGTAGTTGAAACATTTTAACATTCTAATTTAAAAAGTGAGGAAGAATTATATCATCTCCAAGAAGAAAAATAAAAAAGTTTGCCAACTTAGGTTTCAAGGAATTAAAAACTTTTTTCTTTTGGGTGGCATAATTCGTATTCTAAAATTTTAAAACTTATTAAGTATTATGTCATGTAAATTTATCATCTACTAATTTTAACATTTAACATCGAAAAAGGTGAATATCATTAAATACTTTTAAAATAAAAGAGACTAAATTAAAAAATATCAATTATGGACTAAAATGTATATTTATCCAAAAAAATTTCATTGAAAGCTGACAACACATAAGAGTGGAAAGGACAGACTCCATCTATACCAAGTAAATGGAATCTTCAAAAAGCAAATAAGAACAGCTCAAAGAAACATAATCAATAAATCAATTTTTGTAATTAATAAAACAGCAACAAGTAGCATGAAATCTGGGATTTCCTGATGGGAAAAATGAAATATTTCTATGTTTAAAAAAAATAAAAATAAAATCTAAATGAGGTATTGAGCAGAGCTTGTGAGGGCAATCATGGCTGTCTGTGAAGAGGAGAACATTATCTATACATTCCAAGTATAATTAATTCTTCACCAACACATTACCTTTTTGGCTCCTTTTGACTCTTTTTTATTTGGATTTGGACACAAGTTTTTAAAAATACCTTAGTATTATTATGTATTTGTGTATCCATAATCACAAAACTACTTCTCAAAAAAAAAAAAAAAAAAATCACAAAACCACTATAATGCATATCCATTCAATTCTTTAGATTCAATTGGATCGAAATGAACTTTACATTTTAAATTGGTACATACGGTTTGAATATGTTAATGTAGTTAAAAGATGAAACTGATTGACTTTGTGATAAATTAGAGGCAATGCATATTGATTTTACATTGTATCAACTTATAATTGACTAAGATAGTATATAATTTGAACTCTAGATAATGAATTTATTATTATCCTAAAGTAAATTTTTAATATATGTGTCGTTTGTATATGGATCTTACATGTTCTCTCTGTAAACTAGAAAATTTTTATGAAAAAAATGAGAGAATTTAAAAGTGAATATTTATATAAACCAAGGAATATCAAAATGCGAGAGAAAAAAAAAAATTACATTTTTGTATGATAAATGATTTTGAAAATTAGATGTCCAATCTTTATATTGGGACTCTTTATGGCACTTTAATTCCCATAAATTTTTTCCTAATGGTGTAGTCTCTATGCTACTTTGTGAGATTTTAGTTCCTAACATTAATAAAATATCTTTGAATAAGTCAATTATTCTTTTTCAAGTTATCAAACAATATTCTTCATTTCATTTATGATCCATTAGAGTCATCCATCTAAATTGTAATTCTTAAGTTATCCCTAATCTTAAACATCATAGACTTAATTGTTACATTCTAAAAATAAAATATATACATATAGTTCAACAATATGTGAAGGAGGATTCGAACCTCTAATCTTTTGATCGAAGTTGTCATGTCTTAACCTATTGAACTATGTTTAAGTTAACTAAAATTATAAGGTATTAAATCATCATAAAATTAAAAGTATAACCAAAGCATTACTAGAGCTATAATGACTAAAAGTAGGTTTGAGGTTGTTACAAATGAGAATGATAGAGGGTCAAAGGAGACCAAAACAAAGAAGTGTTGGAAATGGGTTTGCTTTTTGTAAATGTGTGTGAATAATGATGCTTTTGGGACAAACAGAGTTGTAAGGGGGTCAAGTCCCTAACAAAATATTGGACCAAAAGTATTGCATTGCATTGTTGACACTAAAAACCATTCCATGTGGCCAGCATGGTGTGCCCCTTGTTTGGACTTTGGTTTACTAAATTCTCCATATTTTGGCTCACTAATCACTTTTGTTTCAAACTTAATTGCTCCATAAACCACTTGCTTTTGATTATGTTTATTAAAACCAAACAATTCAAAAAGATTTTCTTTATTTTTTTTTCTTCAAATCTCGGTCTCCTTTCCATTCTTCGGTTCGAAGAAGGAAAGAGATGGGGTAGATTGTAAAATATATTCCTCATCCCTTTTGGAAAAAAAAATCTAGTTAACGTTTTGTTTTGTTATGAATAAAATTGGACCAAGACAATAAACGTGAATGACAAGAGAAATCAAAAGAAAAAAGACCTTAAAGGAGATAAAAAACGGACGTATCACGGTATCAGACCATCAAAGAAGGAGGAAAGGTGAGTTTGGGCCACAACACAAACTCACTTGGTCAGTCTCAGCCCGGGCTGAGGTCGACTTTGTGGTCGACCTATGATGGGGCATGCCCCAGGCTCGGTTCTCCTTTTTATGGAGGCTTTGGTTCACTCTCTTCCTAATTCACGAAGGTTAGACAAAAAATTCTAATTAGAGGATCATATAAATATCTTTCTTCAACCTTGAGAAGGTAAATCCAATCCTCTTCCAAACCCTAACTTGCTATATTCATCGTTCTCTCTTGCTAACTTAAGTATCGGAGTCTGTGTGGCAAGTACCACACCGGTATCCAAGTTTCACTCGTCTTGCAGGTCACGCTCTTTCCCTAAACTACAAATTTATAGTTGTTATCACGTGAAGTACATGTATGTTACCATGTCCGAATTTTGGCAACAACATGTTTCAAATAGAGTTTCTTTGCTTTGTTTGAGGTGGGATCTTGCAAGGACTTGACGAAGAGAGATTTATGTCATCTCTATTTGCCTCTTTTACTTTTATCCATTTTTTTATTTTGGTGCTTGAAGTTTTAAAATCTTTCCTGGGTACTTGAACTCTTAGGGGCTGTTTGGGGCACTGAGTGGGTTATAATAACATGGGTTATTATAGTCTTTGGGTTATAATAGTCTGTGAAATAATATAATATTGTTTAAAATGCAGAGTTGTTTAGTCTGAGGTTATAATAGTCTGTGTTTGGGGTGCAGCGTATTCCACGGGTTATTATAACACAGGTTGTTATAACCCTTGTCCCAAACAGTCCCTAATTGATCATGTCTCTAACTTTTTAAGGCTTCAATTTTAGTCATTTTATTTTCATGAAATTTCATTTTCAATGTTTTTCATTAATTTTGCTATTGTCTGATATTATATGCTGATTATCTTACAAATTCATTTTTGTGATGGAGACTAAATTTAATGTTTGATAAAAAGTTTAACTAAAATTGAGGGGAAAAAATCGAAAAGTGAGCAATGGATTCAAAGACCAATTCTATATTTGAACCATCACTTTATATCAATGTGATCATTTTGTCAAAATCACAACATCAGACAAACTTAAACTAAACAAGAAAAAGCTTAGCTATTGGTAACCAAGCCCACTTACAAGTTACAACCAATGAAATCTTGGTCATTTTGGCCAAAATTGAGTCAAAATTTTGGCACTTTGTTTTGTTTCGTTGTTTTTTTTTTTTTTTTCAAAGTCTTCTCTTGATATTTAGATTTGAAAGTCTTCTTTCTTGATAAATAGACTTATTGAAAAGCCACCAACGAAACCTTTTTCGATCGACAATAAAATCACAAAACAAAATCAACGCAAGGAAGCAATAAAATTGAAAGAATTGAATGGGTCTTGATTGGTTAAGTCTCAATCATTCATATAAGTCCTTCATTATTCATCCAAGAAATGTTGTGGAAAAAATAGCATAATTAGTCATTGGTGTGTTCTTTTTTAAGTTATGGGGTGGGAACCGAACCTCTAGCTTAAATAAAAAGAATTGACATCTTAACTCTTGGTATGCTCATATTGGCAATTAGGCATTGAAGTTGGGGTTATAGTTAGGCAAATGAACAATTATTAAGTCAAAAAAATTTCCTCACATACACCAACTTGAACATAACTCAATTAGTTAAGACATATATCTTCGGCCACAAGGTCAAAACATTCGAATCTTCATCTCAGCATGTTGTTGAACTAAAAAACAAAGAAAATTATAAAGGTTTTTCCAACTATAAACTACCATGGATTAGCCTAGTAGCTAAGAAGAGTCATGTAAATAATATAGGATTAAGAGAGAATGAGTTCAAATTATGATTGTCATCTACCTAAGATTTAATATTAATGTAATAAGGTCAAGAAATTATCCTAAGAGAATAATTGAGATGGACGCAAGTTGGCCCACTCACAGATATCAAAAAATATATATATATTTTCCATGTAACCACTTGGGCCTATAAAATAAGTATATCTTTTTTCTAAGTTCTAGGTGTGACAGGATGTAGACCTAAAATTAGTCCCTACTATTAGTTTATGGTTAGTTCTAAGTTCTAAGCTTAAAATTAGTCCCTACTATTAATTTATGGTTAATTTTTTTTAAAAAAAGTTAGTCTCTATTAGGTTTTTCCTCTATAAATTTTGAAGTATGTTCACATGGTGTATTTTCTTGTATTAAAATTATTATTATTATCATTATTATTTAACCAATTTTGATAAAAAAAAAAAAAAAAAAAACTTCAAACTTGTCATAGGAACCAATTTTAAGCTTTATTGAAAATACAGAAACTAAAATTGGACATTTAAAAATTCAGAGACCAAAATGGAAGAAAGTCCAAAGTACATGGACCAAAATAGTATTTTAACCTAAAGAATTTGAAGTGGACAACCAATTTTTTTAGTACAACATTTGGAGTGAGAGATTCAAATCTCTGACCATTGGGTCGAGAGTATATGTCAATTATCGTGGAGTTATGCTCACTTTGACACTAGACAATTTTACATTATATATTTAGAAAATGTCAGTTTTTTTCATTTCTAGGAAAATAGTAACTTTGTGGAAATTTCATATTTCCATTAAAAAATCATTTCTTAAATGGCAGAACCTGCAAATGCACCCAAACTAAATTGCTTTTATAAAATCAAATTTCAGGCATAATATGTTTATATAACAATTTTTTAAGACATCATTTTGCTTTTATATTCAACTAGCAAATGAAAAATAATACTTTGGTAGCTGTTACAAAAATGATGTGTGTGTGTGTGTGTATATATATATATATATATATATATTCTTTTTAAAACAAAAACTTAGTCAAAAGACTTAGAATTGTTTCTTCAATAACAGTTTTTTAAAAAAATAAATAAATGAAATCATAGTTGGACATGTTTTTTAAAACAATTAAGAATGTCCTTTTCAAAATCATACACTTGTAAATAATAATCTTAACTTTAACCAGCTTTTTCTTAAAAAAAAAAACAAAAAAAACAAAAAAACAACTCTAACAAGCCACTCAAAATAGTTCTTAAATTATACTTCAAAGCAACTTCCAAAGAGTCCTTGCCAATAATAGATATCCATTAAATATTTTGGAGAAACCACAATAGTTAAAGCAACCAAAGGGGGGAAACTACTGATATTTATTTGTAATAAGTTCAAGAAAATTCCTACAAACATATCCAACAAACACTGCACGAATAAATTACAAATCAGAATTCCTACAAATTTACAATTTTAATACTACATATGATTTTCAAACAAATGGATGGAACTACAACATGAAGCTATACAAAAGTTCAAGAATCAGAATCTGACTCGTGAATGTGCTGCCCTTTGAACAAGCTAACTGTGTCAACTGTTGACATGAGCAGAGAAGAATGTACCTTTTTTATTGCACAAATCTTCATTTAACTTAGGTTGGAATTCCATGCTTCTGAAACCATTCAGGCATATGGAATCTTTCGTACAGCACTGGTCTGACGTCGTTCTGCAGTGAGAGGTGCTTTAGAAGTGGAAGAATGACATCTAGAAGCTGTATATGAAGAACAAGGAAGACGAAAAAGTTTGGTCACGAATTGAATTATTGTCAAGATGTACTGTTACTAGAAGATCCAGAATTTACAAACTTTCCCACCTGTGAATCGTGTGGTTGCCCTGCAGAAAATGGAATGCAAGGAATTCCATTCAGAGGTTGCAATAAAAAACTGAAAGGATTGTTATCAACGATGACTATTCTTCTTAGATCCTTTGATAGGCTGGAGAGATCCTTCACGTGATCACGGTATTCCCTGTAGATTACATAGCAGAACCACAAGTCTTACAGAGTGTAGACAATTGAGAAACTTAGCTTTGAAGTAAGTGCTTTTAGCTTATTTTGGAATGGGTAAAAAAAACACCTCGAAAGTTAGTGCTTTTAACTTCTTTCGAGAGCTGAATAATGTACTCAGCTTCTTAACAAAAAAAGAAAAATAATAATGTACTCATTTTCTTACCAAAAAAAAAAAGATAAAGAATAATGTACTCAGTTTCCAACTAATCTCAAGAAATTTAACTATTAACTGAACAAACTTATTAACAGTTGGGGCATGTTTTTGTCTTGCCCAAAATCACTAGAAAATCACTGCCAGACATATGCCCTTAACTTAATCATTGCATTCAACATCAATAAATAATGAACTTTAGGATATAAATACATGTAGTTAAACAAAATTTTACTCAAACTCCTGAATGATTCAAACTTGTTTTTGGAAACGGAGTGCAATAATCCTATTAGTATTATGTGTTTCTTGACTGGAAGCATTAGTTGACTTAAACACTGCCTACCTAGATAGAAGTAAAAATAGCAAATAGTTGCTATACTGACCCAATAAAAAAGAAAGAAATAGCAGAAATAGTACTTACGTGCTAATTGTTGAAGGCCTATAAAGCCGAAGACTAAATCGATTTTCTTCGTCTATCCTGTCAACAAGAGGTCTTGCATATCCTGAGGCATATACATAGATGACATCCTTCAGATTCGATTTCGTTTTTCTTTTATGGGCAGGGTCATTACTTAATAATATAATGGATAGTGAAGCGTACAAACCTTCAAGACCAGCGGTGAAGAGTACAAGATCTGCAAATCCACCTAGTTGGTTTAAGAAATCACGCAGACCCGGACGCTCAAAGACAGTAACATAGTTAACCTTAGGCTTCCCTTCACAGTCCTTCAAATAGCAGCATACCCAGATAAGATAGTTTAATTAAAACTCATAAAACCAAATAAATCAAGGAAACTACCTTGTCTGAGGAAAAGCACTCAAGTTCAAAACACTTCAGTCCAGCTTCTATTGCTTGATTACGAATAACAGCAGGCAAAGTTGATGTCTCATATGCACATATGAGAGTTTCATCCAAGTCGAGAACTATCTGTAATTGTCCAAAGTCAGATGTGGAATCAATAAAGGAAGCGCACAAGGGGAACAAAAGGAAGAGAAAAAGAGGAATCAGAGGAAAAATGTACCCCCCCACCCCCAGCAAAAAAAAAAAAAAAAAAAAAAAAAGCAAGAAGAAAGAAAACACAATCCTCCATGTGCCTTTATGGAACTAAATCTAATTTTTGAATTCACTTGAACTTTCACACAGCATCCCCACAAACTCCTAACACCAGAAATTTTACAGAGCACTGGTATACAAATGGAAGAAAATAGTTCCTTCAAATTGGGATAAGCATTTACAGAAAGTCCCAGAGCTAGATTCTTTCATCTACTACTAAATGAATCATCAGCATGCAATTCAGTAGAACCATAGGCAGTGAAGTTGAAGGTTTCCTGTCCCTATTTTCATCAAGAAAACACACCTCTCTTCTTCCCCAAAATGTTTATCAATTAATCTTCTCACCACAGGAAAAGTTCAAACCGTGTTAAGCACTACTCCCAAACTCTCACAATGATTAAACAAACTTAAGCATATACGCTGAAATTGTTGAGCCATGGACGAGGATAATGCATGACGCAATAAATGCAAAATCAAGCAAACCTAATCAACAAAAACAATTCCACAGTTTCAAGAAAAATCCAGCACAAATTGAATCCAAACACAAACACTTAACGCAGAACTCCCCGGTTTCCAGCAAACAATTTTGGGGGAAAAACGACATTCACAACGAGAAATCATCAAGAAAATGAAAATACCGTCAGTTTCTCCATAAGCCCATCGGACTCCTCCTCATCTTCAACAGAGGCAATATCAACAGCAGAGGCGGCGAGCAACTCATGGTCAGGAAGCTCAACGACGGGCAAAGGCTTAAAAGACGGAGACGAAGAATCAGAATCAGAATCAGAAGAAGAAAGAAGCCGAAGGTGTCCAAAAGCTTTGAGGATCTGAACGAAGATCTGGAAGAAGAAAGCCAACCAGTTCAACAGCGTCTTCCACACCTGCAGAGTCCTGAGCGAGTAAACCTCCGGCTGAGTCAACTCAGCCATGGAATAGCTGATCGGAACCGCCTCTCCGACGACCAAAATGCTCCAATGGATGATAAAACCAGTCGGCTTCGGGTTCTTCCTCTCTGTGTGTATGTACAGAAAATGGGTCCGGCGGCCAGAGGAGGGCGGCGGCGGAGGAAAGTGGGGGCACGCTCGGGAAGATGGTTGGAGTTTTATGAAGAGAGAAGTTGGCGCGTGTTGAGGACACGCGTGGGTGAGAGTGGGGGAGAGGAAAGGGATTTTTGAGAAGAAGGGAAAGTGAAAGAATCGGCCAATAGGAAAAGACAATTCTAGTCCTCCGTTAAAACCATGTCATTGGTAATTACTGACGATGACAGAGACTCGGATTCGGTACTTCCCAGACCACTTGAAACCGATTATTTTAAATTATAAATTTAGTACCTATGAATCTAAGGCTAATTTTATAGATAATGAACTTTAAATAAACAATGACAAAATTGGAGTAGTTTTGAAATAAATAATTTATAAAATGTGAAAAACAAAAGCAATTACATATCTAGAGTAATGATGAGAACTATTGATTAAAGTAGGGTAGCTAAATCGTGTACCATGTACACGATTTCCCTGTAGCTAAATCGTGTACATGGTACACGATTTTCCTGTAGCAACATGTTGGTTGACGTGGAATGAGGCTTGGCGATGTGGAACTCGTGTACATGGTACACGTGTTACGTGGAACTCGTGTACAATTTATACGATTTTACTCTTTTTATTGAAATACAAAACAAGCATACTAATTGGTGGAAATAGTATTGATAGGTTTAATTTTTAAAAATTAAAAATTAAAAAACAAATGATTATTAAACGGACCTTAGAAACTAAACTTGTAATTTAAACTTAATTGAAATATAATTTTATATATGTTGATATATAACATTAGATTAAGTATTATTAATTACAAAATTATAATAAGTCATTACAAAATTATTTACGTAAATATATAAGCAAAAGAATGAAACTTAGATATTTACTAAATAATTTTTTTTAATAGAATTAAGTTTTTTTATCCAATTAAATTTTTTAAAATAATTTATTACCAAATAAAAAATATTAGCATTTTTTTAGATTGATATATATATATATATATATATACACACACACACAAAAAACTAGATATAAAACAACTTGTTTAAAAAAAAATGTATAAAACAACTTGCAAGCAGTTTTTTATTGTTATGAAAAAATTGGAGTGAAATTTAACCAAAACACACATCAACAAATCTCGAACCTAGGAACTACCAAAAACAATAGTTGAGAATTGTGCCCCTCTAACCAATATACCAGACGCCCATTTTGTTGTTTCAATAAGCCATATATATATATATATATATCAACTAGGTGGCATTGAATTTCGTCCAGTAGCATGAGGTGGCAGACAAATCGTGTACATGGTACACGAGTTCCATATTCTCCTGGACATGGGCCGCGCTTCATTAAATGATTCGTGTACACGGGCCACGAGTTAGCTAATTCGCGGCCCATGTACACGTTTTATCTACCCTAAATTTGAAAATACTTTTAAACTTACTATATTTCTGTCATTTGTTTTTTTATTTACATTATTTTTTAAAAAAATCCTATGAATCTATGACTTTAAAAAAATTAGAATTTAGTTTTTATAGTTTTAAATGTTAGAATTAATTCATATGATTTGATAAAACTCTAAAAAATAGTCTCTACCCTAAAGATTAAATTTTTCCAAGCTATAGAGACCAACTATAGAAACTAAATTCTAACTTTTCCTAAGTCATAGAGATCAAATTTGTAATTTAACCTTAAAGTAATTATATACTAATTTTACCATTATTAATCATAGTTGTGTGTTAGTTCGAGTTCAAGTTGAAGTTCCATTGGATTGAGTAAGGGATATTGGTTTGTTCGATTTCATAAAGCATAAGGTTTAAAAATTGTTGGTTGATCTAGTTTGGATTTAATTTGTTAGTTTTAGTAGGTGTTGGTTTTTCATTTCTCTTAAATTGATTCATTTATACCTACTTTAGTTTTTTTTTTTTTTTTTTTTTTTATGAGCAACATATGGGATGAAAATTTGAACATCTAATCTCTTGGTCAAGAGTATATGTCTTAACTAGCTGAGTTATGCTCATAATCGCTATATCTCAATTGAGTTAGCTTTAAATATAATATATGTTTGTTGTTCTAGATTTAATCTATGTCTTAACAACTATTAATGTTATAATTGTTGAGTCATACTCTCACTTTTCTTTTTTAATTTAACAACGAGTGAGATGGGAGATTTGGACCTCCATCCTTTTAGTCGATAACATATATCTTAACCAGTTGAATTATATTCAGATTTGTAGCTATACTCTCGTGTTGGAAATTCTAAATATAAATTTTATCTAGCTAATACGCAGTTTAAACTACAATATAAGATTTAGAAGGAACTATATTTGCAAATGAATAACTTAAGATTTATATAATATGGTGTATAACAGCACAAACTAAAATTAAAAATATATATATAAGAATTCAAATGAAATGATCGTAGAAGGCCCACACACCAAATATAGATATAAACCGATGTGTTGTGGCCAAAATAAATATTTATACAAAATAATATAGGAAAATTCAATTCATACTCTCGAATTTCGAAGTTAATAAAACTTTATCCTAAACTATTGAATTTCATTAAAATGATATATTTTGATAAATGATGTATTTTTTTTTCTTTTATTAGTCTTTCATTATATTTATCCACTAATTTCAATCAAAAAGTAAGGTGAAAAAGTCTTTATAGTAATAATAATAATATACCACTATTTTTTGTTATAAAAATGAAGTAATAAAAAATAAAAACATAGAATTTAAGTCCAAACAATTAAGGCACAAGATTGATCAAGGAATAAATCTCGTAAAACTCACTAATTTTAACAAAAGAATTCAACCTTATTTTTGTATTTGTCTTCGAGGTCCTATCCATTTTGTTTTATGCTATGGTTTGTAATTCATTAAACATATGTGATAACATGTTTTGATCGATTATTCAAACAGAAGTCTAAAATAAGGTAAAAAGTTACAATATTTATCTAAGCCTAAAGTTCAAATTTGATGCAATTGAAAGTTTAAGATAAAAAAGAACTCATTGTCCTGTTCAAAGGTAAAAATTAAAATTATCCATAAATAATATATAAGTCAATTAATTTTGTAGTTGCTTTAAATATTCCCCTATACATATATAATTTTAAGAAAAGCATCCGTTCTATTTTTGAGAATATTTCATTGATATTTTCATCCTTACTTGTGATTTTGGATAAGATCATTGGACAAATAATTGAAAAAAAAATTAATATATTTTATTAACGTTACCATGTAACATGGTGCCAATAAAACAAATTATGAGGATTGGAAAATGAAATTGACACTTGTTTCATCCAAATAAACAAAAGATTGATGCCTTTTATTTTCTTTTGAAATTTATATTAGGTTTCTTTTGATAAAAGCAAAGTTGTCTATTTAGTTATTTTTCTTCTTTTTAGTAAACAATTCATTTCTTTAAAGAAAAAATAATAATTTTGAACAAAACACTCTACATTCTTTTTTCAATATCTTTCACATTAATTATTCATTTGTCTTGGATAGTTTTCAAATAAAAAAAAAAGTCTTACAATACTTTCTTAAATATTACATGTGATTCCTAAATATTTCAATCTATTAATTTAAAAAGATTCAAATAAACTTCAAGATTTTTACTTTTTATTATCTCAATTCTATAAATAATATAAATTTGTTTCCATCAATCCTAAAATTGAGATTTTAAATTATATAATTTTATAAATATTTTACAATTTTGTTAGAGACTTATTTTCATCAATTTTAAAATTTTAATTTAAGATTTGTTTTTCAAGCTTAATAAAATAATTTTTTTTTTGCATAATTTAAGATTTTATTTTTCTAACTAATCAATGTAATGAATTATCTAAAGTTTAATTAATTTGAAAATAATATATTCTTTTAAGTTTTAAAATAACTACATTAAAAATAAAATATCAAATATTTATGTTATTTTAAAATAATTGAGTTTAAAATGAATATATATTTTTTAACACCATTCAAAATGAATATCATACATACTTTTGTTCAAAATACTATATATTTATGTTATTTATTGTAATAATTTTATTTTATTAAGTTTGGAATGAGAAATCATTTATTTTTTTACTTTGAATATGATTAGTTTGAAAATCAAATCTTTTTAATACGTTAATCTTTTTAAATACTAATTTCCTAAAATGTAATACGGGTTAATTTAAAATATATTTTTCTTATCTTCAAATCATAAAATTATATATATTTTTGAGCTATTAATAAAAAACAGCTTAAAAAAAGATAAGATTGTTATTTGTTATAAGTAATTTTAGTTTAAACTTAAAAAGAAAATTGTAGATGACATGTGGAGGAAGTGAGATAGAGAGATTTTTATCAATTAAAAAAATTTTTATGTAGTACTCTAATTTATATCAAAATTTCAATTTAAATAATAGTATCATATCTAAAACATTCTTATAAAATTTATATTTAAAAAAATAAAATTATAGAATGAAAAATAAAAATATTTTTGTTAAAAAATTTATTAAAATTATAGGATAAAAATAAATAAAATTATTATTATTTATATTTAATTAGTAATTAGTAATAATGATGAGAACATTTATATTAAAAATTAAAAAAAATTAAAAATTAAAAAATTAAAAAAAAAATAATGTAAAAAAATAGAGAGAGAAATGAGAGGGGAAAAGAAAGAGAGGTAGGAGTGAGGTGAGGTGAAGAAAAAAGGAGATAGGTAAGTTGTGGGGCTCACAATGAAGAGTTGAAGAATGAGTTAATAAGTTTGTGGGGCCCACAATAGAAAGTTTGAGAAGGATTTAATAAGTTTATGAGATCTACAATAGGAGTTAAATTATCATTGGGCCAAACAAAGAGTTGAGTTGAGTTATCAACTCCTCCTAACTCCTCAATCCAAATATCCCCTTAGTAAGATTCGTCTCCATGTAAATAAAAAAAAAAAGGAAATTTGTTAGATAGGTTTTTCTTTTAATAATTTTTTTCCCATTCTTTAATAGTAATTTGAAATTACAAATTAGTTCATGTTAATCACTAATTTACTAGTAAGTCCAAATCAAACTGATTTCGTCTTACAGCATGTTTATAAAGTTTTTTTTTTTTTTTTTGGAAGACACGTTTTGTTTATAAAGTTATTTTCTATTTTCTAAGAGCAACCTTATAAGAAAGAAGAGTTACTAATGTCTTCAATTTATTAGATTTTGTATCTTTTTTAGAGTGTTATGATATGTCTTTAGACTACACAATAAAAGTTTAAATTTTCCCTAAAAATGGTTTTTACTTGAGTCGTACAATCTTTAACATTTTTGTTAGATTATAAATTTAGTTATGAAATACGAATATTGTTTCTATTTAATTATTGAATTTTAGAACACATAAATGAGATGTTGACCTAATTATAATTTTGTCCACCGATCTATTCAGTACTTGTCATGTGACCTCTCTAACTCAACTAAAATTAATATAATGGACTTGTTAAGTTAAAATATATTTCCTTATAGTATAATGCTAAATAAAAGTATGATCTAAAGTTTGTGGACTGAATTGAAATAGTTTAGATCATGTTTGATAACCATTTGGTTTTGGGTTTTTGGTTTTTGGAAACTGTGTTTGTTTTCTCATTAATTCTCTACAATGGGATTCATATTTCCTAAAAAAACATTTGAATTTTTAGCCAAATTCCAAATTCCAAAAACAAGTTTTTGAAAACTACGACCCAGTTTGATAACCATTTAATTTTTGAAAATTAAGCCTATAAATACTACTTCTAACCTATGAGTTTCCTTGTTTTGTTATCTACTTTTTACCTATATTTTCAAAAATTAAGCCAAGTTTTGAAAACTAAAAAAAGTAGTTTTCAAAAAGTAGTTTTTGTTTTTAGAATTTGGCTAAGAACTCAAATGTTTTGTTAAGAAATATGAGACCCATTATAGAGAATTAATGAGAAAACAAACATAATTTCCAAAAACCAAACAGTTATCAAATAGGGTCTATGGTTATCAAACGGGGTCATAGTTTATAAAAACTAATTTTTGGAATTTGGCTAAGAATTTAAATGCTACCTTAAGAAATATGAAAATTATTGTAAAGAAAGTGTGAGAAAAACAACACAATTTTTAAAAATCAAAAACCAAAAATCAAATAGTTATCAAACGAGACTTAATGTATAGTGTCACCTAAATATTTCACTTTTGTTCTTTTCTTCCAAAGAGTTCAAGAAAATCAACTTTATTTTGAATGTAAAGAAAAAGTCATTTAATATATTTCTCAAAAGCAAAAGGGAAAGTTCTACCAAATTATGTCCATAGAGATGGCTAAAAAACACCCAAAAAAAGAATTCAAAGCAAAACTTTAATTCGCCGAAATAAATAAAACGAAGAAACATTGAATTTGCTTAAGATCCTTCAAATTAAAAAAAAAAAATGATTTGTTGAATATGACCATTAAAATCCTTCAAATAACTCTTGAGCATACAATTTTTGACCAAGTCTTCAAAAAAAAATTCCTTAAAAAGTTTCTACTTCATTCTCTTTTGAAAATTTTAGATTCAAAAAAAAGGAAAATATTGGAGTAAGAAAGATGATACTAAATAAATAAATATATATATATATATATTGCATTTTATTTTTTAGGGTCTAGAATTTAGGATTTAGAAGCTAAAGCTCACAAATGAAATGTATTAACAAAAGTATGTAAGTTGTTGGACTAGCAAAATCATACCTTTGAGATAAATAAATTTACATACCAAACATGTGCTTAAACTTCACGAAGTGTCAAACTGTTTAGTAGTTATGATATTTAATAAAGACAACGACCTTCCATATATCTCAACAATGGTATGATATTGTCCACTTTGAGTGTAAGCCTTCAAGCTTTGCTTTTGGTTAGCACTTCTAACAATCCTCCCTCGAACAAAGTACCAATTGATAAGGACAACAACCATCCACATATCTCCACAATTGTATGATATTGTTCACTTTAGGCATAAGCCTTCGTGACTTTGCTTTCGGTTCTCCCAAAAGGTCTCATACCAATTGAGATAATTGTTCTCACTTATATATCATGGATCTTTTCCTTCCCTAGCCAATGTTGGACTTTAATAGCACTCCTAACAATATTTTTACTTTTCTACTTCTTTTTAAAGGTTGCAAGTTTAAATATCAAACTCTATATTGTGATGTGAATTTTTTTTTTTAAAAAATATATATAATTGGTTAGAGATTTAACCAAATCATAGTGACCAAATTAAAACTTTATTAAATTACAAGTTTAGTCCTTGAACTTTTAAGATTGTGTTAAATAGGTCCATGAACCTTAAAAAGTATTTAATAGGTATTTGAAATTTTAATTTTGTGTCTAATAGGTTTCTGAACTTTAGTGTTGACTAAGTCCCTGAACTTTTGTTTTTGTGTCTCATAAGTTTCTAAGGCCTTGTTTGATAACCATTTGATTTTTTGGTTTTTAGTTTTTGAAAATTGTGTTTGTTTTCTCATCATTTCTCTATAATTGGTTTCATCTTTCTTAGGAAAATATTTGAATTCCTAGTCAAATTCCAAATACAAAAACAACTGTTTTTAGTTTTCAAAACTTCTTGGTTTTTTAAAAACGTATGTAAAATGTAGATAATAAAACAAGAAAACTCATATGTGGAAGTATTATTTATAGGTTTAATTTTCATAAACCAAAAGCCAAAAACTGAATAGTTATCAAACGAGCCCTTAAGCTTTCAATTTTGTGTTTAATAGATCCTTGAACTATTTGACATTTTTTAAAATTCACAAACCACAAAATTGAAAATTTAATTTCTTATTAGACAAATTTAATTTTTTATGTCTAATAGATTCGTTAATTTTAAAAAATGTTAAATATATCAGAGACTTATGAAACATAAAATTGAAAGTCCATGAACATTTTGATATTTTAAAGTTTAGGAACCTATTAGACAAAATTAAAAATTCAATAACCTATTAGATACTTTTTAAGATTCAGAGACCTATTAAACACAAATATAAAAGTTCATAGACCAAACTCGTAATTTAACCAACTTTATTAAAATATTAAAATCCAAACTAAAATTCATTGATCTAAACCATAAGGATTGGAATTAAATTCGAACAATAAGAATTGAAATTGAATTCAAACTATAAGGACAAAATTAGTAATATTTTTTTTGTTCAACAATGTGTGAAGTGAAGGATTTGAATCTCTGATCTCTTGATTGAGATGCCAGTTGAGCTAAATTCATATTGGGTAAGGACAAAATTAGTAATTGTAAGAGACTGATTAAAAACATGAATTATGTGTCAAGTTATTATATTCTCGACTTTTTTTTTTTTTTTTTTTTTAATTTCAGCATAAAAAGCCGCAACTCATTTTTCTTTTCATTTTGCTACTGTACTGATAATAAAGTCTTTTTCTTTTCTTTTCTTTTTTTCCAAATTGACAGCTTTTGTTTTTGCTTTTTATTTGTCTCTCTTTTTTATCGTTGCATATACAATACAGTGAACATTTTTCTATTCTCTCTTTGAAAAATAATATTAATAATTTTTCCACGTTTAATATATTTTTTCGACTTTGAATTTTCAAGTGTAGAAATTTTGACCCAACTTATTTGACGTTTTCGTGCTGTCCAAATGCAAGTGACTTTATTTTTAAAAATTATTTGTAAATTTGTATTTTTAATGGAGTTTTACTACTCTTATTTATTCTTCTATGTTTTACACTTTAATTATTTAATTAATAACTAGGAATCATGTTGCACATATTTATAATTTTTATGTTTGGTTATTGTTATGGGTGGAATTGGATTTGGAAAGAATGAGCTGGATAAAGGGCTGCAATGAAGGGCCAAATAAGGAAAGAAACCCAATACGAAGTCCAAACGGACCGAAACCGACAGGAGATCAACCAAGGACGAGAAAGGACGAAGAAACGGGCTTGGGCCGAAGCCCAAGCCCGTGGTCGGCCTCTGCCGAGGCCGAGGCCGACCACATGGCAAGGCCCCATTTTGGGCCTTGCCATGGTCCAAAGACAAAGGGGAGAAGATCGGGGCTTGGGCTCGGCCCAAGCCCGTGGTCGGCCTCGGCCGGCCGAGGCCTACCAGTTTGGCAAGGCCCAGTTTTGGGCCTTGCCTCAGTCCCTTATGGCCCGTGTGCCCTCGGTTCAGCCCAATTCGACCTTTCCTTTCCCCATTCGAAGACGGAAACCCACGAAAAACCCTAGGAAGGAAGCTATTTAAGCTCTCCCTCAGGGGGAGAGCAGGGTAAGTTCATTCCAGCCTACAACACTCTCCTTGAATTCCTAAATTCTCTCAAGATCCTCTCTGACTTAAGCATCGGAGCCAGTGTGGCCTACACCACACCGGTGTCTAGGTTTTTCTTGTCTTGCAGGCCGCGTTCTTCCCCCAAGAATACAAATTCACCGTCGTTGTCACGTGGAGGTCAGGTGAGTTTTCTTCTGTCCAAAATTTGGCAACAACAGTTATAATATTTTTTATTTTTTATTTTTGATAAATTTCAATAGCTAGCAGAATGTTATTATTACTCTAAAGTTGTCTATTTAGTTATTATTAGTTTTTTTTTTTTTAAAGTAAACAACTCATCTTAAATACAATAGAAAAAACTCATCTTAAATAATAAGTATAAATATTTTATTATTTGAGGTAATAAAATGGAGCATGTGGGATGCAAATTATTCTAAAATTGACCATTATTGATCTTATCTTAGTGGGTCGTCTAAAGTCTCTTAGTAATATTCGCCCCCGTGTAAATAAAAAAAAAAAAGAAAAAGAAATTTGTTAGATTAGGTTTTTCTTTTAATAAAAAAATATATTCCATTTTTTAATAGTAATTTGAAATTACAAATTAGTTTATGTTAATTACTAATTTACTAGTACGTCCAATATCAAACTGATTTCATCTTACACGTCTGTTTATAAAGTTATTTCTAAGAACAACTTTATAAGAAGAAACGTTACTAATGTCTTGAATTTATAATATTTTGTATATTTTTTAGAGTGTTATGATCTGATTTTTACTTGGGTACGATCTCCTAAAGTATAACATTTTTGTTAAATTATAAATTTTTTAGAGTGTTACTAATGTCTTGATTTTACTTGGGTACGATCTCCTAAAGTTAGAAAACATGAATGTTGTTTCTATTTAATTATGGAATTTTAGAAAATTTCAATTACGTCATTAAACTTTAAATTATACTTCTATTTGATATTGATAACTCTCATCTATGAAGATTATTTAGCTCTAAAACCTAAGTTTATTATTTAGAAAGTATGTGTTTAGGGTTGCACATCATGTCATAAGGAGCAAAATAGCTAAGCATGTGTTTTTAACCTTGGGTTGTTAAATGAACTTAAAAAAGTGTAAAAAGAGTCATTGTTGAAACAATTCATGCATTTCTTTGGTTTTGTGCAAGAATGGTCTGCATAACTACGATTGCAATCTTGAAAGGCAACTACAATTGCAATTTCACCTGCGACAGAATTACGGGAATTCTAGATGTTGACGATTCTGAAGATATTTTTTGAAGATATTCTCCTTGATTCTCAGCATTGATGGCAAAGATTATTCCACACATTAATTTTGGTCAAAATCCTAGCGTTTGGAGGCTATAAATGGCAACTAGGGCTCACAAATTATCATCTTTGATTCCTCCACAATCTTAGATCCTTGGAGAAGAATTTTGCTCTTATTTTACGTTGTTCATACCGATTCTAAAGGAACTCGAGTTGCTGCACTTGTGTTCAGTCCGATCCCATTTGAGTTAGGATTGTAACAACCCGATTCTTCTTGAACAACGTTGAATCGGGTTAGATTGAGAAAACCATAGGGTTTCGCTCTAAGTTCCTCGTTTCTAATTGTTTTCGAATAGTTTTTTTTAGTTTAATTTTCTGCACTTCTTATCTTTTTTTTTTTTAATTTGTTTTGTTCTTCTTGTTTTAAGGAGTTTATAGTTCAACTTGTACTTCCCTTCTTCACTTAATAGATTAGTCTTTTCAAAAATCTTTTTTTCGTTGTATTTTGATTTCCATTACAACAAGTTTTTGTTCTTTAATTAATTTTAAGTTCTCTTTATAAAATAGCTTTGTAGTTCATTGTTTGAGGTTCATTATGAAATTTATTTCATTCCAAGCTTTGTTCTTTATTTCTTTACTCATGAGCTCAAGCTATCTTTGGGATTCAAATATGTAAATGCCCTAGAGAAAGGAAGAAAGGCCTAATGTGTGCAAAGTAACTTTACTCAATACCATAACATTTTTTGCTTTTATTGATTTAATTTATCATTAGTTAGTCTAGTTTGATCACCTAGATTAGCATTAAGATCGAGTCTAATACTAAAAAGGTTAGATGATATTTGATTTTCATAAAAGCAATTGAGGAAAATAGCTTAGAAATAAGACTTTGTTTTTTTACCCTATAAACATAGGGCAAAGCCTCTAAAATCAAAATGATTGTGTTTGAAATAACTAAGTTCGAATTAGCAATAGAAATATAGGTTTAATTTCTTAGGCTTCTAAAGATGCTTTTAATTAAGGTCAAATAGAAATTAAATCCGGTTTACATTGTTTTGGTATTGAGTCAAAATTGCAATTGCATATTAGGCTGCAATTCCATTCAATAGAGTAAAAGCATGGTTGAATCCCTCTTTTCCATTATTATTTCATCTTTTCAAAAACAACCATCTCAACTATTATTTTACACTGGTTACCCAAGTTGCACTCTTGAAAAAATCTTTATTTACATTGAATTTTGTTACATTTGTTCCTTTGGGATTCGATACTTGGAATATTTCTATTTTATTACTTGTTTGATAATGTGCACTTGCACTAGATTGAGAATTTTTGACAATTAAAGGTTTTCAACTAAAGCATTCACGTTTTCAGTTGACCAAATTTTTGGCGCCATTGTCAGAGAACGATTTTTTTAACAAAATTCAATTTTGCAGCACAAATTGCGATCAGATTGCAATTGCAATTATCCTCTTTCCCAAAGAAAGCCCGATTATTATTTACATTGTTTTGCAGGTTGAGGCAGAGCAAAGGCGAGAAAAGAAAGACATAACATAGGATTTGATCGCTTGAGATAATCTATAGGATGGAAAGTAGACGTCATTGCATAAATGAGATGTCTTGACCTAATTATAATTTTGTCCACCAACATATTCAGTATTTGCCATGTGATCTCTCTAACTCAACTAAAATTAATATGATGGACATGTTAAACATATATTTCCTTCATAGTATAATGCTAAATATGAGTTTGTGGACTAAATTGAAATAGTTTATGTCTTGTTTGATAACCATTTAGTTTTTAGTTTTTCGGTTTTTGAAAATTAAGCTTATAAACACTAACTTCCACCTATCGGTTTATTTGTTTTGTTATCTATTTTTATTTGTGTATTCAAAAACTAAGCCAAGTTTTGAAAACTAAAAAAGTAGTTTTTAAAAACTTGTTTTCATTTTTAGAATTTGGCTAAAAATTCAAATGTTTTCTTAAAAAAGATGAAAATTATTGTAGATAAATTGTGAGAAAACAAGTACAGTTTTCAAAAACCAAATAGTTATCAAACGGGGCCTTCGAGTTTAGAAATGGATGCTCAAAATTGAATGACTATGGCCCCGTTTGATAACTACAATGATTTTCATCTTCCTTAAGGAAGTATTTGAATTCTTAGCCAAATTCTAAAAACAAAAACTACTTTTTGAAAACTACTTTTTTTAGTTTTCAAAACATGGCTTGGTTTTTGAAAACATAGGCAAAAAGTATATGACAAAACAAGTAACACCATAGGTGGTAGTAGTATTTATAGGCTTAATTTTTAAAAACCAAAAACCAAAAACCAAATGGTTATCAAACGGGACCTATGTTTTTGGTTTTTGGCTTTTGAAAATTAACCTAAATTAAGTTTATAATTCACTATTTCTACTTATGGGTTTCTTTGTTTTGTTATCTATTTTTTACAAATATTTTCAAAACCTAAGCCAACTTTTGAAAACTGAAAAAAATAGGCCACATTTGATAATCATTTAGACCCCGTATAATAACTTTTTAGTCTTTGGTTTTTGAAAAACCTATAAATACTGCTTTTGGTTTTGAGTACATGAATATTTTCTACATATAGCAACAAACTAAATGGTTTTAAGAGATTAAATGATTATTAACTATATAACTTTATGACACAGAAATTTCACATGTATGCGTGTGTACATATATTTCACTGATCACAATTAACATTATTAGAATATATAGGAAATTTCATATGTTTCATTATGCTTCTTTGTCAATCTATGTAATAATTGTTAGTAAAATCAATACAAAAAAAAGTGAAATATATTTTACATGAGAGCTAGGTTTATATTATTGACCAAGAGTTTTTCAAAATAATTAATAGCTTCAACTAAATTCACCTTTAGAAATAGCCCTTTCCTCTCTCCCTCTTTCCCTTCTCTTTCTAACTCCATTTTTCTTGATCTTTCTCTCCACTCTGCATCCCATTCCAAGAATTTAGACTCACGATTCACATTTTTCCTTAAATAATTCAAATCCTCTTGCATTTCCCATTTTTGAGATCCAATTCTCTTTGATTTTTTTCCTTTAGGGTTTGTTTAATAATCATCGTAACTCGAGGAACCAATTTTAAGAACCCTAAACCTTACCTCTCAACAATAGACGAAGAATCGACTATGCTTCCATCGAGAATTTGCGAAAAGCTTTGGATGATATATGTATCGTCTACCAACTGATAACCCATCTAATGTTAGAAATTAAAGAATTGATGACGGTCATGAGTCCAAATCTCAATTATCTTCAAAGTCTTACTATAAGTCTAGCTGCGTCGGAATTACAACAGTAACCAGCAATGCCCGAATTCCATTTGCACCCAGCGCCACCCAGATTCCAACACTCATCACATGCACTGGGATTCCAACATCCGCTAGTCCAACAGCTTCCATCAGCACTAGAAGTATAACAGCTGCAAGCGGCCCTAAGATTCCAACACCCACTATCATCGCTTGGAGTACAACAGCGGCCAGAGAAGTCAGAATTCCAACAACAACTAGTGGTGCCCGAATTAGAACACCGGCCGCTTGCTCCTGGATTCCATCAACAGCCCGCGGCGCCCAGATTCCAACAACTGCCACCTATGCCGAGAGTCCAACAAAGCCAGTGGAAAACAAATTCCAACACTCGATGCCTGCGTCCGGAGTCCAACAACAACCAACAGCACTCGAATTCCAACAGCAGCCAGCGACGTCCAGATTCAACTACTTGCCGCCTACACTAGAGTCCAATAGTAGCCAGTGGCACCTATAATACAACACCCACTGCCTGCCCCCGGAGTCCAACAACAGCTAATGGCGCCTAGATTCCAACACCCATCGCCTGCGCACGGAGTCCAACAGCCGCCAGCAGTGCCCAAATTGCAACACTTGTCGCCTGCACCAGAAGTATAAGAGCACCCAGTGGCGTCCGGATTCAATCACCCACTGCCTGCGCATGGAGTCTAACTATAGCCAGCGGCGCTTGGATTCCAACACTCATCGCTTACTCCCGAAGTACAACAACTGCCAGCACACCCGAATTCCAATAGCAGCCAGTTGCGCTCAGATTCCAACACCCACCGCCTGCGCTTGAAGTCCAACAACAGTCTGCGGCGCTTGGATTCCAACACCTGCTGCCTACGCCTGAAGTACAACAAATGTCAGCACACCCGTATTCCAACAGTGGCTAGCTGTGCTTGGATTCCAACACCCATCGCCTAGGCTTAAAATCCAACACGATACGCGGCGACACGAATTCCAAAACCCACCGCTTGTGCCTGACGTACAAAATAGTCAGCAACGCCTAAATTGCAACACCTGTAGCCTGCACCCAGATTTCAACTACTGTTAACAGTGCCCAAATTCTAACACCCACTACTTGTGCCCGGAGTCCAATAGCAGCCACCTGCGCTCAACGCGACACCAAATTTCTAAAACCTACCAGCTACGCCATGATTTCAACATTTACTACATGTGCTTAAAGTCCAACAGCTGCTAGCGATGCCCGAATTCCAACCACCGTCGCATGCGACTGGAGTCTAGTAGCTTCCGTTACACCCTGAGTCCAACAATGCCAGCGATGACCAAATTTGAACACCCGCCGCCTACACTCGTAGTCTAACAGTTGATAACATGTATTTATGCTATCTTATTTCCTATTATTTATACTAGTTTTGTGATTATTTTGTGAGCTTTTATGCCTATTTCTCTTAATTTTGTAGAAACCGAGCTTGAGGAGCAAAACCAAGTATTTGAGAATATTTTGGTGGATATTGAAGGCTTTTGAAGCTTAATTAAAAATTCGAGAAGATTAAAGATGTTATTTGAGCATAATGTACATTATGAGAGATTTTAAATTGAATCACGGTTCCAACGCATCGAATTTGAGGTCATTCGGACACCCGAGCGAAGAGATATAGCAAAGATGGTCCCTGCTATCTGCAGGGTAGCGTCGAGACGTTGCATCGCTACGAAAACGCAAAAAATGCTGTTTTGGCCCAAAAAAGCACAAAAATCATTTTTCTTATAGCGTTGAGACTCTGCCTCGATATTTTCTATAAAAACATCATTTTTTGCGTCGTTTTGGGAGACCAATTCGAGAGTTTCAGCCCTAATGTCAATACGAAGCTAAAATTGAGGGTTTAAGGAGCAATTGAGAGTGTTTGTGGAGCATTTTTTTAAGATTCGAAGCTCGAGAGATGTGGAGAGCACGACGAGAATGCGGGATCGACCATTGTTTGCTAATTTCTTCCTTTTCCTTTAGTTTAGTTTCTGTTTTGTAGTTGTAAATTGGGAACTTAGAGGCTTAATTGTATGAATCTAAGTATCTTTGTTCTTAGAGGTTTTAATTGATTAAATACCTTGATTGAATGCTTTTGTTTCACTCATGCTTTTATGTATTTAATGCTTATAATCTCTTGATCACAGATTATTTGTTTTATTGGTCTGAATTTGTGCTTGGAAAAGTATGTTTTAGGCTAGAATTTAATTGCATGACTATTTGTAAATTCTTGCATGAAAGTGAAAAATTCTCTTGGAAGCCCTTAAAAGAAGTTGCTTAATGTCTTGCATGCTATTAAAATCTAGATAGAGATATTAGATTTATAACATTGCATGAGAGTTAATTGTGCTTGAAAGAGTCAATTAATACCCTCATTTTTTAGCTTATGGAATACTTGCATGACAAATCTTGGTAGCTTTGGCTGTAAGTCTAATTGGTGAAATTGATTCCCTAGGATATTTCTCTCCTATTATGTCTCCATTTATCTTTTTCTTTCTAGATTAATTCTTTAGTTTAGTTTGTTTGCATTTGATTTCTTTCTCTAAATAAAGTTAAATAAGAGTAATTACAATACTTAAATGAATTAAGAAATCCAATCCAAGTGATCGACCCTGACCACTATTACAACAAATTTTAGAGGTTTAGGTTTATAAATATATTTGATAAAGCCTTCGGCAAGCTCTTTATCAATAGTCACTAGCGGCGCCAGAAAGTTTGTTTGCATTTGATTTCTTTCTCTAAATAAAGTTAAATAAGAGTAATTACAATACTTAAATGAATTAAGAAATCCAATCCAAGTGATCGACCCTGACCACTATTACAACAAATTTTAGAGGTTTAGGTTTATAAATATATTTGATAGAGCCTTCGGCAAGCTCTTTATCAATAGTCACTAGCGGCGCCAGAATTCCAACAGCAACCAGGACGCCCGAATTCCAACACTCGTTACCTACCCCCAATGTCAAATTACAGCTAGCCGCACCCAGATTCCAACATCTGCTGCCTGCACTTAGAGTTCAACAGCAGCTAGTAGTGCTCTGATTCCAACAATCGCTACTTGCGTTTGAAGTCCAACAACAGCCAAAAACGTTCGAATTCCAACACTCGTCGCTTGCGCTTGAGTCCAACAGTAGCTAACAGCACTTACATTCCAACTCCCGCCACCTATGCCCAGAGTTCAACAGCCGCCTAGCAGCACCAAGATTCAACCATCAGCCAATGGCGCTTGGATTCCAACCAGCAGCCAGCGACATCTAGATTCCAACATCTAACACTTGTACCTTTAGTCCAATTGTTGCCAACGGCACTCGGAGTCCAATAACTGTCGTCGGCACCTGAAGACCAACAATCGCTACTTGTGTCTAATTCCAACAGCTATCATCGGCACCCGAAGTCTAATAGCAGCTGTCGACGCCTGAAGTCCAACCTCATCGCTTGTGCCTAGAGTCCAACAACAACTAGCGGCGCCAAGATTCCAACACTCACCACCTGCACCCTGAGTAGAACAACCACCAGCAGCGCCAAGATTCCAATAGCAGCCTAAGCACTCAGATTCCAACAGCATGCAGGGGCGCTTGGATTTCAACACCTGTTGTTGGCACTTAGAGTCTGACATTGTTGCCGTTGCATAGATTCCAACACTCACCATCAGTGCCAATAGTCCACGTCGTTCACTATCACTGGGGCGAAAGCTGACATCGGCAGTGAAGTCAAGAACATCAGTGCCAGCACCAACAATTGAGTGATGATCATAGGCGAGTGCCATAGTGAAGATGAATATTGTTGACTTCTACCACTAGGTTTGATTTTTGCTTAATATGTAAGGAATTCAACAATGAAATAAATGAAAATTTAATTCCTTAAATTTTGTTCAGTTTTAAAATTTAAATTGAAATATGAGAAAACGAGTCTAGCTATTGATAAAAGATTAACAACTAATTTGAGAATTACTCAAAATATTAAGAACCCTACAAATTAAATATCTTCAATAAGCTAAAAGCTGAAGGCCTTCAATAAGCTATAAATCAACGATCTTCGATAAGCTAAAAGCCAAAGACCTTCAAGAAGCTACAAACTGAATACTTTTGACAAGCTCGAAGCCAAAGACTTTCTACAAGTTTAAAGTTGAAGATCCAACCTCGAGAACAAGCGTTCCAATCCTTAAGTCAAATATACATATGAAAGAAAGAATTAGAGGGACATATATTAGAAATTGTATTCCATTTATACAAGAAATATTGTCCAACAGTGTTCTTGTAATGTACCTATCTTGATATTTCAAAATAATTTTGTTATTTACAAATTCGTATAAAACAAATAGGTAAATTTGAAGGGTATATTGATAAATTTTTATTTTATATATTTCAATCTTCAGCGGTGTTTATCTTTCTTTTATAAATTTACATAATCATAAGTTTTTTGTTTCGTTTGTACTGTTTATTTAATATTATAAATTTATGAAAAAAAATACATTTTTAGTCTTTGAACTTTGAGTTTGGTAATATTTAGGTCATTTAGTTTTCAAATTCATGAGGTTTGAGTTTAGTAGCATTTTGGTTCATCCATCTAATTTTTTGTTGTTGTAGCAAATGGAAGCTGACATGACATTTTTTTTATTAAAAAAATAAGTTTTTTAAAATAAAAACATATTAAATTAAAAAAATATTTTTTTAAATGTCTTTTCCCTTTCTTTTTACCTTCACCCTCTTCCCTTTTCTTCACCTCTGCCATCGTTGGCCACCGCTTGCCACCGACCACCTCCACATGCTATTGGTTGTATTTTTTTTTTCGTTTTATGTACTTCTTCCTCCTCTTCATCTTCATCTTTTTTTTTCCTGTTTACAAAAGAGAGGTATCTCCTTTCCTTCATTCTAGATTTGGAACGAAACAAAGGAAATGATTTAGAATGACCACCTTCGGTGCAAGGGCCCGCAAATGATTTATGGTAACATTTGTTGAACAAAAAAAATGCAAACTTATCATCAAATCTTTATTAACATGGTACATTCCTATCAATCCGAACATAGCTTAGTGAATAAAAGCATCAATTACTATCCAAAAGTTCAATGGTACATGTTGATGCCAAAATATGGCCAGGAAAAATACCATTTGACCTTCATGTGCTTCAATGGTAAATTTGTAATTTAAATGAAAGACATGACCTGCAAAAGAGAAAAAACTAGGCACCAGTGTGACGCTTGTCATACCAACTCTAATGTTTAAGTTTGCTGAGAGAATTTGGATGTAGCAAACTAGAGTTTTGAGAATAAGGGTGATAATTCTCATTTATGAGGATTATTTGATTCTAAACTAGGTTGTTCTTGTCATTTTTGTGTGTTTTGTTATATGACGAGCAAACTAAAAATAGTGTTTATTAGTTAAATTCATAAAAGCTCGTTGGATTAATGAAAAAGATGAAAGAAGTTGGAAATAGGTTGGAAATTATACCAATTTGATATTTTGTGTAGGTTTGGAGCAAATATCAAAATGCAATTGCATTCCATTTTGGAAATGCAATTGCATTTCTTCGAAAAATAAAGCTAGAAAACAAGCATGAAATGCAATTGAATTCCAAAATGGAAATGCAATTGCATTTCTAGAAAAATCTGATAGATCTAAAAAATAATGCAACACAAAATTTATGGAGATTTTTGCGAGATTTGAGAGATTCTTCAACCCGATTTCATGCCTACAAGTTGACCCAAGGTTGTAGAAGAGCAAATATGGAAACCCTAGCCTCTGACACCTATAAAATAAGGAAGAATGAACCAACAAATATGGCTGAGATTTTCTACTCGCCCAGAGTTCGTAGTTCCTCATTTTCTGTCAAATTCCAGTATCTTGTTCTTCTATTTTGCTCTGTAATTTCCAAGATTGATCCCTCCTCAACAAAAGTTGGAGGAGGAGAAGAGCTAATCGCCTGTGGAGGTGCCCTTGGTTCGATCAAAGTAAGGAAAACACTAGTTCACCATTGTTCTTCTGTTTGTTTAGTTTTATTTCTTTAGTTAGTTGTTATTTACAATTCAGTCTTGTAACTTCTTCGAATTTTAGTTAGGTGTTGAGTTATTTTGGTTTTCGTTTTCTTCTTTAGCAAAAAGACAGTGGTTCTTGGAGAGCATTTTTTTCCATAAGATTGTGAATTTCCTTTAAATGTTGCTACTATTTTTTATTTTCCTTTGAGAGTGTGTGAGTTGTTGGAATAATTTTACTCCAGTCTTTTATTAACATTTCAGATCAGGTTGCTTTCTTTTATTTTGGATTTTATTTCCCTTATTTCGGCTATTAAGTATGAGTTTTATAGCAATTAAATTGTTGTTTTTCAATTCTTCCATAATGAGCTAATTTTCTTTTAGGGATTCAAGTTAGTGAATGCCATAGAGGAAAGATTGAGAGCTTAAAAGCATAATCAATCTAGCTAACACTTGAAATTTCGTTTGTTTTTGTTGAATTAACGTTGGGTAAACCTAGTCGGCCAACTAGGGTTGCTTGTTAAGCTTGAACGTAATACCGAAAGGGTTAAGGGAAAGCGGATGTCACAAAAGTAATGGAGGAAAAGGCTTAGAAATAAGATCTAAACATCGACCATAGACATAGGGCGAGACTCCAAAACCACTAAAATTGTGCACGAAATTATCTAAGTTAGATTACCCATAAAAATATAGGTTTAATCACTTAGCCTCTTAAAGATTTTGAAACAAAATTGAATAGGAGTCGAATTCGATTTACTTAGTTTTCTTGTGTTAACTATGATTGCAATTGCATTTTAGTAGCATTTCTTTCCAACGGGGCATGAGCAACTTGAATTTCATTTTTTCATACTCATTGTTTTTTTATTACTTTCTTTTGCCAAAAACACTTCCCAACATTTTTATAACCTTGGTTACTGAAATTGCAGTTTGAGAACAATTCATGCTATCTTTTGAATTTTATTGTATCCGTTCCATGTGAGATAAATACTCTGGAATACTTTCAATTTTATATTACTTGCATGTGCAGTTGCACTGGACTGGAGTTTTGTTTTTAAACTAAAAATCTTTTCTTAAAGCCCCCACGTTTTAGTTCGATCAAAGGGTTTAGTTGAACTCCCTTTCTTTGAGTCATAATGAAATATTTATAGGATCCTTGACCTAGGTTTTTCATATTCCTTTTCAAATAAGGAATATAAAGGGGGTTTCTTCTTCTATCTAGGAAAAGGTTAATATGTGGGCCTGCAGGATTCCCTTAGGCATGTTTGTCTTATGGGCTCTAATCAATCTTGACTTTTATGTTGTCTTGGTCTTATTTTATTAGGTCTAAATTTACCCATAATAGTACAATACCCCATTCTCACAATTATTGAATTAAAAAAAAAAAAAAACACATGGTAACATTCCTATTAAGTAGCTCAATTTTTATACTGTGATATGTAAAATTTTATTTTATTCTTATTTTTTTCAACAACATGTGATGGTAGAGAATTTAAATCTCAAACCTATTAGTCGATATATACCTAACTAATTGAGGTTGGTAGAAAGTATATATATTTTTAGTTCAATAATATATAGGAGTAGGAATATTCAAATCTCTTACCTCTTGGTTGAGTCCATAAAGTACATTCATTACAATGGAAAGAACACAAATTTTGATTTATGTTTGAGCTTAGTCATTTTTATTTAGGGGTTGGACTAAAAAAATTTCAAAATCGAGGGGCGTCAAAGCCCACTCTAATCCCATAACTGGACCTTGATCCATAAGAATGAGAAATTGGGCCTTTCATGGGCCGAGTCCAAAGTCGTCTGGGCGGTCGGGTCGGTGGAAATTCCATCGCTTTCGTATTGCGAGCATTGGAACACGCACGTCATTGTTCGACAAATTAAAACGCAGAATGCGATGGATGAACTTCGACATTCTAAATTCTCTCCTTATTGTATTTTACATTATATTATAATTTAGAACTCACGATTGTGATTGTGATTGTGACGGCTGGGAGAGATGGATCAAGCAGGGATGTCCACGGAGCAAAGGTAGAGATGGAGATGGCTTCTCTGTCTCCGTCTCCATTTCTACTATTCATTTTAAATCTTCATTCTTGCGAAATTCTACATTAAATTTTGCGGAGATCGAAGTAGAAAGGTACATGTCAATTTTCCATCTCCGTTTAGTTTGCTGAGAATTTTTTTCCCACTTCCTAGTCTGCAGTGGAATCTCTAGTATCAGGTCAATCCATATCCACTCGAATTTCCACAATCACGATTTAAAAATTTAAAAAAAAAAAAAAAAATTCAAAACCCTAATTTTACGCTTTAATTTTGAGTCGAAGTCGACGGCATTGTCATTTTCGCATTTGTTTCTTGTGCGTTTTTTTCTTCATCTTATGAATTAATGCTAAGTGTAAGTTGACGCCAAAGGGTAAAAGAATAAGGAAGAAGCGCAGTGAGTGGGGGGGTCGTTAGCGTGATATGTTCTTTAACAATTATTAGGTAATGAAGTGATTGTTGGCGGGGGACCTTAGATTAGAGAAGGATAAAGGTTTGTACTATGGTCGTTTTAATTAAATTTTTTAGTCAAACAATCCTGATTGCAAGGTGGAAGGAAGATCAAATGTCAATTACACGAGCATAGCTAAACTGACATAAAACGTGTTCCCTCGACCAAAAAGTTAGAAGTATAAATCCCCTACTTGCCATTGCCACTTCATGTATTGTTGAACTAAAAAAAAAAAAAGTGGAAGATCGAATGCTTTTAAGATGATAATAGATAGCTTATCCAATTACTTAAACTCGAATGGGTTATGAAGATCATGTTTATAAAAATAAATTTATCTTTTTCTATCATCATGAAAAGAGAATTTACTTTTTAAGTCACTTTTGTTACCATATTTATTTCCTGAGTGAGAATTTAAACTTTTGACTTTTTGATCGATGATATATACTTTAATTAGCTAAACTGTACTAAGGTTGGCCTAGTGTTTAAACGGTTGAGTTGGATTAAAATTGACTTAGAATAATTCATTAATTCTATATGTATACACATTAAGGTCTAACAATGATTATGTTGTCAAACTATATAATAATATTGTTTTAGTAAAAAAAAAACTATATAATTATATCATCAAGCTACTTAAAGAACTTTTATTGAAAAAAAAAAACCTATTTAAAGAATCGGTAAAATTTAAGACATATCTATAAACTTTTCTCAAGTACAATTTTTTTTTTTTGGTAATATCAATATGAAAATGAGAATTTGAACTCTACCTTCACAAGAAGTAAATGTCTTAATCAATAAGCTATGCTCTCACGTTGGTTTTTTGAGTTAATTAATTCTTACTAACCGAGTGATTTCTAAAGATGTTGCTTTAAAATTTCAATTTTTAGTTTAAAGTTATACTTTTTATGTTTTCAATTTCCTCAAGCTTAAAGTCTTTATAGTGCTTTTCATTGTTCACGAGTCAAATTAGACAAACAAGAAATAGCTTATTTATAACTTAGGGCTACAGTCTACAAACTGCAATGAATACAAAAGGTTGCAATTTTTCTCCCAAGAAAATATTGTTTGGGACACTTCCAAGTAGCACCCCAAAAGATTGGGCCAATTTATTTTTCATTGAACCCAAAAAGAACAAAAAATTATTAAATTTCTCCTCGACAACTTCAGGCCATGATAAAGAAACGTTAAAGGTAATTCATCAACGACATTATTGAAAAAAAAAATCTAACAACTTGATCGTTTCGAGTGAAAGTTTATTATACTAGTCCTGCAGCTATAGTTAAAGATGACGACAATATAGTATCGATAGCAGTGGAATTGAGAGAACTGCCAAACAAAAAATTAACCATTAAGAAAACAAGGATGAGATGGAAAGCTCGAAATCAGGATATGGTGTTTATATGCTAAACAAAGTCGAATCAAAGATGTCGTAAGGCAAATCTTATCAGAAAATACTTGACAAAAAAAAAGGACAAAAATTGAACTGTTCAACGAACAGAGGAATGGATGAATCAGAAGACCTTTTTAAGAATATTGGGGAAAGAAAATGGAATTAATGGCGACAAAAGTAGATATGGAAATGAATGGGATTGACCAAAAAAAGTTTGAAGGCCATTTGATAAGTGACAACGTGGCTTTAAAGTTTAAGTTATCTACGGTTGGTCTAGTGGTCAATAAAAGTCATATTAATAATAAACGAATTAGAAGAAATGAGTTCAAGTCATGGTTGCCACTTTCTTAATTATGATATAATATCTTATGAGTTACCTTAACAATCAAATGTAATAGAGTTAGACGGTTGTCTTGCACACTTTTGGTTATTTGGATTATTTAATATCAAGTTACCTTGAAAACCAAATAATAGAGTTAAGTTGTTATCCCGTGAGAATAGTTGAAGTGCGTGCAAACTGACCCAGACATTTATAGATATGAAAACAAGTGACAACGTGGGTTGAAATCCAAGAGAGAGGAAAAGATAAATAAAAATAATCATGCTTTTTTTTTTTTAGAGAGAAAGAAAGAAGAGATAGTCGAGGTTGAACATCTGAGCTCTTGATCGATGGTATATATATTACGTCAATTAAACTATGTTCATATGATGACGAATTTGAAGTTAAGAGCATGGATGCATGCCTGTAATGATACCGACAACGACTATGGGCACTAAAACCATAATGGCTATCAATATGCTGATGCTATATTGTATTATTCAGCAGCCTATTAATTAATCTCTAACTCTAAAACCACTCTTTATTTTACTTAAATTTCTCCACTGAGATATGTGTGTCTCTTTCTCAAGTCAAGTAAGTGCGACATTCACCAGAAAATGGCTGTTCATTTTATCAGTTTGGCCAATTCCCACTTCATTTTTTTTGGTTCGGCTGGATTTCAACTTACCCCTCTTTTTTTCTTTTAATTTGGGTCCACATTCATTACATTTTATCATAAGCCCCTCCCTTAATGTGTTCTTTGTTTTGTCTTCTCTTTTTCGATCGCTACGACTACAAGTGGTGCTAGATTCTAACTCTATATTTTGAAATCTTAAATTTAGTAGGTATTAATAAATTTTCCACCTTGAGATAAAGGTAAATTTAATAACACTGAACCCAAAAGCTTTTTTCAATACGTTGGGTGGGAGGTGGAGAATTCGAACCTCAGACTCTTTGGTCGAGAGTGCATACTTTATGTTAGTTGAGCTATGCTCATATTGGTTGAATCTAAAGGTAAATTTAATTTTTTTTTTATTACTTTAACCTTCTATCTAACTTGTGGATTTAAAAATTTGTTTTTTGGTTACATTTTTTTTTAATTTAAAAATTGTGGAATGGGAGACTAAACTTAAACCATTTACTTTATTGAATTATGCTCATATTGATTTTAAGTTATACTTTTTTGAATATGAGAATTGGAGAAAATATGTAAAAATGATATAATATGATAGATTCTATAAATGAAAATTATCTTTGACGTATTACTATGAATTTTTCATTGGTTCTTCCTCTCATTCTTTAGAAACAACTTTATCATTATCATGTTTGAGTTTGGCATTTTAAATGTATTAGACAACATTTAAAGAAACGATAACAAAAGTTTGGTTAATCTTAATGATAATCTAAAAAGTTTCGCGTTCTATTATTATAATCTTTTTTACATAAAAGTTTTCTTTTAATTCAATAACATAGGGAGGTAGAGATTCAAACCTACAACACTTTGATCGAAAATATATGTTTTAACAATTTAAGTCAGGCTCAAAATGAGAATATATGTTTTAACAATTTAAGTCCAGCTCAAGATGATTTTTTAGTTCAGGATGATTTTTTTTTATATAAAGTTGCATATTATATTTCTCACTCAATTATTTTATGCATAGATTTTTTTCTCTTATTAACCCATTTTTCTCTTACATTTTTTTTTTATTCTATATGATTACTTCTGTAGGTATTCTTTTAAGTGGTCTTTTGTGTGAGGAAATAACGGTGTACTGTCTTTAATATATTTTAGGTTAAATTGCAAATTTAGTACCTCTGATTTGAAGAAAGTTAAAATTTAGTCTCTATAGTTTTAAAAGTTAAAATTTCATCCCTATAATTTGATAAAATTTCATAAATAGTCCTACTATTAGAAATCATTGATGAATTGAGTATGTGATAGTTAGCTATCCATATGTCAATGAGGTGGTCTTTTGTATTTAGATAATTGTGTGTGTTAAGTAGCTGACTGGATAAAAAATAGGTTGGAAATTAGCAATTTAATGCAGCTTCTTTAGAAATTGGCAACTCGTTTTTTATCTAGTCAGCTTCTTTAGAAATTGGCAACTCGTTTTTTATCTAGTCAGCTACTTTAACCTACACAATCAGCTAAATACAAAAGAAGGTCATTGCACAAAGATAGTTAACAATCACATACTCAATCTGTTAGTAGTTTCTAACTGTAGGGACTATTTGTGAGGTTTTATCAAACCATAAGATGAAAGTCTAACTTTTTAAACCATAAAAACTAAATTCTAACTTTCTCTAAACTATAAGAACCAAATTTGTAATTTAACCTATATTTTAATAGAGGTCAAATTATTTTTTTTTCCTTTTGCATATATATTTTGCTCACACTCACAGAGTCACAGGCACCATAAAACAGTGGAATTATGACAAGAGAAAAGAGCCTTTGATATGTTTTAAAAAAAAAACCGTCTAATTGAATAAACTTTAAACGAGTTCTTTTTAGAATTGAACGACATACAAGATTAAAAATAAATTGATTGAGTTCTAAAAGTTCATTTGAAGATGTTTCCAGTAATGTTCTTAAAAGAAATTTCAATAATAAATATATATAGATATATATATATATATATAGATATATAATTGAATCAGTCCAATGGAATCCCTAAGACCATGCTCATAGGAGGGAGTTCAATCCATTCCAACGCATCAATTAATACCAAATCCAAGACTGCTCTTCACCCAGTTCCGTTTGGCTCATCTTTTGGAGGCTTCTTGAAGGAAATCTATTTAGTTCACTCAACCCAATGGACGGAGAAATTATTCGAGAAAACCGTCACAATGTAGTTGTTAGTTTTACACTGTTAGATGTATGAGAGAGAAATTACAAAAATACTTCGAATCTATATCCAATGTTTATTAGGGGGGCAAATAGATTTTTGAAGTCACATCCAACAATTATTGAAATGCGATTGCCTCATTGAATAATTTTCTCAATGAACGGGAGGAAATATTTCAAATCAACCAACTAATTCATACTCAATTATCTATTTTTGGAATACTATTAAAAACAAAAATGAACCAGGAGGACAATGCACCATTATAAGGCTCTACAAAATGTCAAAATAAGAAAGCAAGTGCTAGCCCTGAAAGTCTAAAACTTTAAAGAACTGAAAGGACAATTGATTCTTGTTCATATTCAAGAACAAGAACATTGGCTTCACGTGGCCAAGTACCACCAATAGATCCACATTCCTGAGAATTTTAATTCTTATTCTAATAGATTACACCAGCAATGCTCATTGAGATTCTTAAATCTTTCTTCTAAAAGGTTACAATTTCTTACAAAGTAGTTGTCTAATATTCAAAGCCAAAAGAACAGAGAATATGCTACTTCTTTAATCGACATGTTCAACCCCAAAATGAACAAAAATTCACTCAATTCTTCTCCATGATACTTCTGTTAGTAGACCATAACTTACTGAAGATCCGTTTCGGTCGAGTGGGAAGAGAACAGAGAGCCTTGAACTTAGAGGGCCTTGAAATTCCATCAGGGTGCATTCCATTTTCGTTCAAATCGTCGTCTTCAGCCAGCTTCATCTGCAAGGTAGAAATCTTGGATTTTGGTGATTTCAACCCTGAGATGCTTAGTTGGTCCTCTGCTTGAACACTTGTGGTAGTACTTAATGGTGCTGGTGGCTTTGACGGGTCGATATTATGGGCAGCCAAAAGTGCCTTTATGTTGCTAGGCAGCTCGGCAATTTTGCTACCAGCCATTGTTGCCCTTGCTTGCTCAAAGAAGAGAACTTGAACCACCACCCTTAAAGGTAGTAGCTCATTTTGTGCAGCGTGCATACAAGCCTCAACAGAGAGTTTTTTGCAGTCGAGAATTCGACATAGTCGCTTCCTTTCGCTCTTTCCCATTTCTGGATGTGCCTGGATTTTCAGTTACAATAACTCAACTGTGATTTGACCTCTTTGTGAACTGTTACAAAGCAAATAATTCTGAAATCTAGCATAGATTGGAAGAATTATAGAAAACTGAGCTCTGGTTATTCAATGATGGTGTATCTCCTGATAGAGCTCTTAGGTTTTTCTTCAAAGTTAAGATTCAAAAGGAATCCCTTCAGCTATAAAGCCCAAAGATTCATATCATATAGAGTAAGCATGAAGGGAAATCCTTATGCATAATGGCTTCAAAATGTACGTTTGAAACACTACAATAAAGTATAGGAAAAGAGTCATAAATAACAGTGTTAAGAGATAGGCAACCGAAACTTAACATTCTTAAACATTCAACCAAGAATTTTCTAGTTAGGACTTAGGAGTTCGGACCCAAAGATATTACAGCTAAATTTAGAATAATTAGTCTCCACTAATTTGTTTCTTGTGGGTCAGCCTTATCCCAACTGCTAATAAATGGTGAGAATGACAAGATTTTAAGGTCAATAGAGTTGGTTATCTACTTGCATTGGTGCCCCCACATCCTAAAGTGTGATGTTGAAACCTTTTAGATGTATTTGTTTGGAAATAATGTCAATGGTAGAAGTTATGGAAAGCAAGTGGATACCATAGTTGAGTTACCTTAAGGTAGATGTCAATAGCTTTGTACAGATCATCATGATCCAGCCTTGCAAACTCTGGCACCGACTCAGCAATCAACGTGAACTTGGATAACGGCAAATTCACATCTCGAGCAACTTCTTGAAGATATCTGTCCACAATTTTTGCAACCTTCAACTTTGAGCTATGTGAAGCTGAAGAAGACCTTCTACTTTCCTGTAACTCAAAATCAATATTTTCGGCTGAGCGAGACCTTCTCCTTTCAAAACCTATCCTTGATCTTGGAGGGCTTGTTGGGGGACTCTGCCACTGTATCATGAAATGCTCAATTATGGTCATTACAATATCTACATCATATACCATCTGATTTGTGCGTGACGGAGAGGGTATTAATAAATCTGTGACCGTCGCTTCCTCTAATTGGACTCCCACTCTTCTGGCCAGTTCCATTTTTGAGGCAGGCGAGGCCTTAAGAATGTTGGCTGCTTTTAAAAGTTTGAGAAGGAAACTGCAGGAAACAGAACCTTTCTCTGCCGGGAGTAAGCTTATTAATGATTCTAAAACCAATCTGTGCTTTGCAGATAACTCATTTGCCTTGTCTGAATCAGAGTCAGATGCTGACTGCTTATCGAAAAATTCGTTCCTCGATATATTTGGGAGCCATCTCGAGGCATAAATTTTCAGTGCATCTCCAATTAAATTGGATGGCATTTTCCCACCTGATTTAATAGCTATCATGGTTCTCCAGTAGAGGTCTATGTTCAGTTCTGCAACATCTTCAGCCCACCAACCCCTGGTTGCCTGTTTGTGTCTCTGGCTATCTGCACCATTGCACGAGATGTCATCCTTAAGCCTTCGGGACTGACTATGCGAAAGATTCACTTTTGATGGATGAATAAGGACTTTTGATTTAATCACTTCTATGCATTTGTCTGTGATTCCAAGTTCATCTGACTCTGAAGAAAACGCTTTGGTGCTTTGCAATGTCACAATTGTATCTCTCCACCCATGAAGAATACAGGAACTGAAGAAAACTTCAAGCTTGTAAATTAAGTTCCCCTTCTCTACATCCTCTGTCATCTGAAGGTACTCGGCAGCACATCGAGCCGATACAATGTTGTGGGCGCTGAGAGTAACCGTTATGCCATAACAGAACTTTGCACATAGTTCAAATGCCTCGAGCCCAAATGGAAAATCAGGAAGCTGGACTATCTGATGCAGTGAGGATTCAGGGGACTCGGCGCATAGTTTCTGCAGGCGCAAACACTTGGATAGAAGAGGAAACTGTGTGCCAAGAACATATGAATCAGCTCAAATGGATGCCACTAACACACATTCACACGGTATAATTCTTTCAAAATAGCGCTTGAATTTACCTTGTGAAGCAGATATCTACTTCCTTTCACCTGAATTATGAGATCACTAGAGACTTCAGAGGAGACTGACCTGAATTCAGAACAAAAACAAAATTCCCTTCAGATCATCCCAAATCAATGAATATGTCAAGGGATTAATTCCAATAAAATAGATTGAAAAAAGGATCTTACCTTACAGCCTCTGCAGTATAGAAAGTGTCTGGTCGAGATCCAAGTTTCATAAACTTCATGTTGAATGCTTCTCAATCCTATTTTCTTCTAAGATTCGGTATTCATCAGATACTCTTGATGTGTATGCATCAAAGAAATTATTCTGCTGCTGGACAATGAAAGGCCACCCTTTAAGTTCACCAACAGCCGCATAAGGGGTCCTCGGCAGACGAATTTCTCCAGACAGGAACCATAAAGACCACCAATATCTCGTACTTCACTTTCCCAACTAAGCCAAACTAATGGAGACTTATCTTCTTCAACTCCCAAATCTGAGAAATTTTAACCTTCGAGTACAAAAAAACAGGCACTTCTCCTTGAACAAGAGATTGGCTCCAAGAAGAAAGGAAAACCAAGAGGCTTTGTTGATGTGGGTTTGATATAATATGTGTTTTTATATACAGAATTTATGGCTGCAGCAATAGTCAAAGTGACAGAAACCCAGAAGATCGAACATTACAAGGCCTTGTCCTTTCAGTCAAATTCTCTACCCCATGTGATTTGGACAGGAAAACAACGAATCGAAGTCACTGCAATCCTAACAAAATACAAATACAGCACACCCACCCTTATCAATCAAGGGAAAAATGAGCACAGAAAACTTACCTCTACAACTCACTTATTATTATTAATACACATTACAAATTACACGACATCACGAAACAACTACTAAAACTAGAAAAGGGTAATAGAGAATTTAGATAAAAATGCTAAAGAAATGGGGTTTTAAGATAAACAAAACAACCTGAGGCTTAAGATTTTGAAGCTTTTTAACTCTCTCCAGGTATGCAATAAGCCAACCAATCATCAGAGAAAAGTCTGGGGGAAAAAACACAAAAAAACAGGAGAATTTTTTGTTAATTTTTTTAAGTTACTTGAAGAAGAATATGGTTTTACTTTTTAAGGACCCCATAGGCATCGCTCTGCCAGCGTGCACTTCACAAGGAGAAGCCCACGTGCTTATCCTGCGGCCACCGGCGGGGCCTCGCCCTCATCATTGCCATAGCAATTTTTTACGGTGGGCTCTCTCACAGAGATTATTTTAGTCAAACACTAATTTATACGCAACATCGTACCCCCTTCACTCAGTCCTCCACTCCATTATTAATTCTCAAAAGGCGAATATTAGAGCAAAATTAAAAGGAAAAAAGTTTCCATTTTTCTTTAATTAAATCTTCCAATCTATCTATATGCCTCAACTTTAATTTCGAGTTTCTAGAAATATTATTAAAAGAAGAAAAAAAAAAGTAAAGGGTCTCCGAAAGCAGGAATTAAAATATGTTTATCCCTATCAAATCCTCAACAAAAACCCTCCATTTCACTATACTGATGGCCCCTTCTATTTTATATATATATATATATATATATATATATTTATTTATAAATATGTGTAGCTGAAGATGTAGGATACTGTTTGGGAAAACTTTCCTCAACTTTCCCACTGTAAAAAATATATTTGGATGGCAAAATCTGTTAGCCTGTTTTTGCTTGAAGATAACCTTCAAGCATTCTTAACAAACAAACAAAAAGAGAAAAATTCATGAGCAGTAACAATTATTGTAAAACCGTTGAGTAAAGAAGCAAATTTACATAAAATACACGACAGAGAAGAACGGAGAATAATGTTGGTGTGACTTTGAAAGAGGGGAAAGAAGAGATCTTTTTTTAAAATAAATTAATTGAAAATATTGGAAGAAATGATGTGAGGATGAGGTAAGTGAAAGCTTGTTTTGGTCGTAAAGTTTGATTAATGAATGCTTAAAAATTGCATTTATTAGGCGGTTGGAAGTCATCTTCAACATTGTCTCTGCATCGGATTCTCGTGGGTTGCTGAATATGTTTTAAATTTATGGCGTTGATGCCCCTTGTCAACTACAACTGATGAGATTGAGAGGCGAATATGGGTCCTACATAACCGATTCCTAGCCTTTGATCAAGTGATTTTTAGCCGCATGATAAGAATCCATCACAGATCCTTTACTTGTGTGGTCGTAAATCTAATACTTATAAACAGAAATATATTGGGCTTGGATAACGAAATCTAACAAAAGGGAATGAATTTTTTTTTTTTTTTTAAAAAGCTGGTGTGAGTCAGTCAGAATATAATCACCTCATGAAATCTAGGTGCATAAATTCTGACAGATGATGAACTTAGGCCCAAGAATCGGTCGGCTGACTCAGATAGCAGCATCATGAATTGCCTGCATTAAATAACAACTCAGCCTTAAGTTTCTTTGAAGTATTAAACTCGAATTGCAAACGTAATAAGAGATTAGATTTCCATTTCTATTTCTGGGTATGTTTTTAATTATGGTAAACAAAAAAGTCAAACTCAAACCCACCAACTAAACCAACCACACAGAACTAAATTTCAATCATTAATTGGCAATGAAGATAACAATTAAGTGATGGGGTATATGTGGAGAAAGCAAACAAAAATCTAGCGAAAAGAAAGGCAAAGCAAAAAGCAAGCAAAGAAGGCAAAGTAGAGGCCAAGCAGTGTCAACCAGAATGCTGTAGCCCATTGAGGCATTATCACAAACAGGTTGGCTGCAAGTTTAGTGAATTGGCGCGATCAGTGTCTTCCAGATACCAAAACGAAGCCGTGTGTTGGCACAATCAAAAAGGGCAAGGCCAAAAGGGGTGAGGTGAAGCCCCAATCCTGAAGGGCAGTTTGGGAATTTGGGGACAAAACGGAGGGCAAAGACGGAAAACAGGTAAAGAAGAAAGAGAGGTGTGTTGTTGTCGCAAGTGAAAAAAGAGAGGGAAAGGTTTTGGCATTAGCCACAAATTTTTGCGTTAATTGGCCTTTGGCTCTGTCCCCCAAACGGGGCGCCACCCGACAGAGTGGGACCCTTTATTCCTCCGTAGGCTTTTCTGGTGGGATCGTCTTCTCTTTCAAGCCCCTCTCTTCAAACTGCACGAGCGTTGAGTCACATTCCAATTAGAAAGGCGTTTTGGCAATACTTGAACCTTTTCCCCCTTTCACTCCTTTCATTTGCATATGAATGTTGTGTAATCTCACATTCATCAAAATGAATCGTGTCCATATAATAATGTTTCTAAAGTAAATAAGACATCAATTATCAAATCATCACATCTCGTAATTGTTTAACTCAAAAGGAAAAAATAAAAACCAATACTTGTCCTTTCAGCATGTCATTTGTTTTAAATCCATACGTTTTTTGAAGAAATTGTTTTTTCAAATGTCACCCAACGCTTCACTTTAGAGTTTTTATGAATATGTATAAGGATATGGTATAAGTAATAATTATTCATTACTATAAGTCAACTTAATGGTAGCTCAACTAGTAAAGACATCATGTCAAATTTTAGCATAGTTATTGTTCAGGTATAAATTATAATATATCTATCCTAAAGATTAAAAGTTCAAGTTCTCATTTCCACATTGTTGAACTAAAATAATAATGTTAAAGTGAGTTTAATTCAGCAGTAATTTGTATGTACCTTCGACTAAGAGGTCAGATGTTCGAATCTTCCCACTCTCAAATGTTGTTGAACTCATCTCCTCCTTGCAATGTTGAACTCAAAAAATATCCATTCATATGAGAGTTTTTTTTTTAATGAATTCAAAAGTATAATTATATATACAAAATTATATTTAAATTAGATAATATTATATTAGGCTAAATTATAAAAAAAAAAATACCATGCACTTTAGTTCTTATTTAAAAAATACTTATATTCTTTCAAAAGTTGCAATATTACTCTTGATCTTTCATAAATGTTTCAAAATTACTCTTAGAGTAGAAAAACCATTAGAATGTTGAACTAAAAGTCGACGTGTCTAAACGTCATTCTTTTAAACTTAATCCAAACAAGCATCTTAGACACTGCCACGTCATTTCATGGTCACCGCTAGGTTGATTTTCCTTTCAACATTCTAACAAATTTCTAGTCGTAGTTTTGAAAGTTTTATGAAATGTCAAAGGTAATATTGCAACTTTTAAAAGAATATGAGTATTTTTTAAACAAGGGTAAAGTTTAGTGGTAGTTTTTATGATTTAACCTATTATATTAGGGACAATTGGGCAAATAGCAAAATGAGTCTAAAATTTTGCACATATAGCAAATCGTTAAACTATTTGCATATATAGCAAATTTTAATTATCTAGCCCATTTAAATTACTAAAAAGCCCATGTGCCTGGCCCAAATCAAAATTGCGATTCATCTTCCTTCATTTCTTGCTTTTCAAGTCTCTGACTATCTTCGATTTCTTCTTATTTCTTTTTCCTTTCTTCAATTTCGTCTTCGTTGATTTCTCCTGAAATTTTTTCTTCGTTTTGTTTGTCTTCGCAAGTCTTGCATGTTTGTTGTTTGTTCTTAAACTTATTGTTTGCAATTAGTTTCTAGGAAAATAATTCACTAAAAGAAAACACGATGCTAATAAACACTTTCTGGTAATCTTCTTTATAAATGGTTTCGACAGCGCCAAGATTTTGCCAAATGATAAACTCTTCTATTTCCTTCATTTTCTTATCGTCCTTAGCACACTGTATTTTGAGGCCTTGTGAACTCTAAGGAATATCGTCTTAAATTATCTAAGGTTTGTCTATATTTACTTTTAGCTTCTAGTTTTAGGCTTGTGAACTGTTGATTTTGGTATTAGAAATTGAACGAAAACACACACACACACTCACAGTCTTTCTCTCCTTGTGGTGCGTGCGGGGTTTTGTGGTCTTCAATCATCATTCTCTAGTACTAATGGAAGTTCATATGCTTGTCCTTTTCGTTCAATCGAATTTCTTTCTGTTTATTTTCTTATCTATCTTTAAAATGGTTTGAAAAATGGTGAGAAATTCAGTTTGTGCTACTGTTTAAATGGGAGAGGGTGGAAGGTGAGTGTAATATTGGCAGCCATGCGATGTCTCTTAAATGCTACATATATGCCCTTAATTACCTATCTCTTTACTCTCTTCTTTTTGTAAAATTAAAAAAAAAAAAAAATTCAATTGCGATATGAATGAGATAGCCAACAAGAAGCTTACTATAAATTTCAATAACAAAATATAGTTGTGATTAAAGTCTATCACTGATATACTTCAATCACAAGAGACAAGCTACATGTATTGTGATTGAAGTCTATCAGCAATCGACTTCTATCACTGATAGATTTCAATCACAAGAGGCAAAGTACATGGTGAATGAAGTCTATCATTGAGCAATATACTTCTATCACTGATAGACTTCAATCACAAGAGGCAAAGTACATGGTGAATGAAGTCTATCATTGAGCAATATACTTCTATCACTGATAGACTTCAATCACAAGAGGCAAAGTACATGGTGATTGAAGTTTATCATTGATAGACTTTAGCTACATGTATGGTGATTGGAGTCTATCAGTGATAGAAGTCTATCACTAATAAAAGTATGTCTGTAGTCTATCACTGATAGACTTCTATCACAACACATGTAGTTTGTCTGTCCCTTGTGATTGAAGTCTATTAGTGAAAGAAGTCTATTAGCTATCAGTGGTAGAAGTCTATCACTGGGAGAGATGTCTATTTTCACATATCCTTTCTCACTATTGTTTTAACAGATGGACAAGGGTAAAGAAATTGTGCATAAAAGTACAAAGAGACGTTTTAAAGAAGAATCATTTTCCAAATAAGGCTAAAACGAAAGAGGAAGAAGAAAACCAGAGGAAACCCAATCGGAGATATAGAAAGAAACGTAAAAATCAGAGGAAGAAGAAAGAGGAAGAAAAATACGCACGAATCTTTCAAATAAGGCTAAACTGGGAATAAGAAAATAATATTTAAAAGATTTGCCATATTTACAAATCTTTTTAAAATTTGCTATATTCACAAATAGAATACTCTAATTTGCTATCCATTACAATTTTCCATTATATTATTGTTAAAGGACAGAGAAATTGTCGCATAGTACAACTAACATAAAACATATACTCTAAATTAAAAGGTTAGAGATTCGAATCTCTCATCCCACGTATCTTAAAAGAAAATAAATAAATAAATAGAGATGAATTCATTGTCGTGACTCGTGAGATGGACTCTCCCATCCTCGAATGACCCAATAGAGAAGAAAAAAACAATAATGTGATGAAAAAAGAGTGATCTAGTTAATTCCAAAGTGAATCCAATTTCATAAGGTAAAAGAAGACAAAATGAAATGACTTGGGGAACTATTTTGGTTAACATATATAATATAATATAATATATGCGAAAAAGAAGAATTGAAATGAATGGGAAACAGATAATCCAAAGCCTGGCCCCGTTCGGCCACAGTTACCACCAACATACAGCAACACCAACCAGTGAGTTTGTTGCCCTAAAATAATGATGACGACTTGACTTATGAAAAATAATAAAAATCCCCTCTTTAATTTCTGTGTATATGAATAATATTAATAAAAATAACTTTATAAATACAAAACAAAACAAAAAACATTGTAGTTTTATACATGTCCTTTAATTTTGAGCCACACTACACACAGCACGTATAAATTAATTAAATAAATATACTCATCTGCCATATTGTATGAACCCATTTATCATATGTCACACCCTTGTTTCATCGCTGTCTGTCGTTGGCCCAGACAGAAATAAACCAATAGTCAAGTCCCTCTTGTGCAAAATACATATATATATTTCAGTTTTGTAATAAAAAAAAAACACTGTAATATTGGCAAAGACAAAGGGGCAAGAGCAAAATGTGAGAGGGGCAAAGTTAAAAGAGAGGCTCGGCTTTTAGTTATGAAGAGTTGCCGTCAGAGAATGGGAGCTCCTCAAACTCAATGTAGTTGGAGGTTGGCTCGAGCGAATATTATTTCACTAAGTCATTTTCAGCTTCTTTTTTATTTTTTTTTTCTTTTTCTTATGAACATAATTTATTCAACTTTATTTCCTTCTCAGTTCTTTGGCTATAAGATACGTGGGGTCATTGTGTTTCATAAAGGGTGAAGCCTATACATGGCTACAACTAATTAGAATAGAATCCATAGGCTATACTTCCTTCACTCTACAGCTGTAAATGTGGATATAATGCATGGTCTACCTATTACTTGATCCCAAATTCCACTCGATTCGATTTTTTTAATCTCTACGTCGTTTGCAAGTGGGGGAATTAAGATTTTCACATTTTTTTCTTTATGAACGGGACATGCTATTGCCACTAGATCGTCATCTTAGATGCAAGAAAATTATATTGTATAGAAAAAGTTAAGGTCTTGTTTGATAAAGATTTCGTTTTTTGTTTTTAGAAATTATGTTTGTTTTCTTTATCATCTCTTTCCTGTGGTTAATTTTTATCATTCTTAAAGAAATATTTAAATAAATTCTTACCCAAATTCCAAAAACAAAAGTAAGTTTTTAAAAACTACATTTTTTTTAGTTTTCAAAATTTGAGTTAGATTTTGAAAACATGTGTAAAAAGTAAGTAACAAAACAAAGAAAATCATAGGTATAAATAGTATTTATAAGCTTAATTTTTAAAAACCAAGAACTACAAACAAATTGGTTATCAAACGGACTCCAATATTTGGAAGTTTTATGCCTAATTTTTTCTCTCTTAGAATTTTCCGAATCAAAAGATTATATATTTATAAGATATGTTAGAATATAAGATTTTTCCCCTCCCTTTAAAAATTTATTATACCACTCATATTCTCCTCTTACTAAGGCGAGACTTTTAGTATTGGGAGTTTAAAAGGAAAAATATTAAGGGAGAGATGTTTGGTTCATAATATTCTATTCTAGGTAAGCTTTAGTTCATGAAGTCTAGTGTTTTTAGAAAAAATGTATGATTTGTAAATAGATTGAGTACAAACTAAGAAGTTTTTAAATTTTAGGTTGATGTAGGTCACGTTTAATGGTTTGTAAGTTTATAATTAGTAAATGTTAGTATGTAGCATGAAATTAGATGGATTTCATTAGCTTAACATAGATTTATGTAGCTATTAGAGATTAGGATGTGTACAATTTAAGACAAACAACCTCACGTATCAAACATAAATTGGACTCTTCTTAATTTTATATTACTATAACGACCTAACTTAACCCAACTTATAAGTCAAACATACCATCCAAAAGTTTGAATTCAAAGTAGACAATATTATGATACGGGTAAAAAGGAAGTGATATCTTAATTATATATTTTTTCCCACCTATAATTTACATGTACTAATTTCTCCCTTATTTTATGATATATTCAAAGGAAGGACATAACAGTTTTTGGCATTGAATAATTTCTTATCATTTCTTCATCAATTAGTTTACTGGCTTTAATTTCCTCCCCAAAGGGGACCCTTTTAATAATTACATTACTCCATTTTAGCAATATTGCACAGTGAATTGATAACAAAAAGTTGAAGTTGAAGGGTGCTCATCTCATGGCTTGCTTCCTCTATTAATACTTTCTGTCGAATGATTGCTTGTAGGTCAATGAATCATAACTCATTATTATACCTTCCAAGTCCAATTTTTAATCATACCCTTTTCTTTTCTCAATATGATCTTAAACATTTTTTTAATTTATCATAATTTCTTCTCTAGCTACCCGACAAAATCAATTTATTATAATTTTTCTACTAAAATTACCAAGAATTTAAATCTCTTAACAAATTTAAATAGAAACGTCCTATTACAAAACTTGTACTTTTTTTCCCAACTTCAAATTCTATGAACCAAACATTCTATTAGATCTATTGTTAATTTACTATGGAAGGTCCTGAACTAAAGAAATATATGTTGCTAATATATCATATGATATGATTAGAATTAATATAATGATTGAATTAGACAAATAATAATATATGTTATATTTGATATGAATATTTTTTCCAAGGAGGGTTTCTTTTCGGTTGTATGGAAATTATGAGTCCATAAAAAGGATATATAGGATAAGATGCAGACGAAATCTCTAAAGAGAGAGCATTTTGGCAGCTTTTCTTTTTCTTTTCTTTTCTTTTTTCATTAATCATATCATAAAATCATGAGTCGACCAATAAGTAGTTTTCTTTCCTTACAACTCTATCCTTCATCAAAATCTCAAGTATTAAAAAAATGAAAATAAAGAAGGACCATTTCAAATAATGCATATTTCACTTCCACATGCTTGTTTATTAATCACATATTAAATAAAATAATGTTTGTTATTGTATATATAAAAAGAGTTCATGTAATTATGGCTAATTAGAGTATTGGAAGATGTGTAATATAATCTTTGTTTATTAAGTGCAAAGCAAATCTGTAAGACCGCGTTCTTGGATGGGTGCAAATTGATTGATACGAATGCTTTAAAAAAAAAAAGAAAAGGAAATCTCATTGAAAGTCTAGGCTAGGCACATAAATCCTATCTTGCCAACTTGGCAAGATCATGAGATAATTTAGAAGCATATAATAATCTCGAATAAAGCATTGCTTAAATTATGCTTAACAAAATAGAGAAAAAAATGCATCAAAATCAGTGATTGGTGATTTGATATCTTTGATTACCAAGACCTACATCTAATAGAGTAGGAGAGATGATATCATTTGCCAAATTTCATTTCTAAACATTAATCTCAATTTAGAATTGCAGTAGCATTTAGAACAATTGTTGTTATATGTAATTTTAAAAAAAATCAATTGTAATATGATGTAAATTGTGGTATATAACAAATGTCAATTTTAAGCCTAAAAAAATATAATAAAATAGACATTTTTAAAGTTTGTTAGAAGAGACACCGTATTTTCAAGAAGTCAATTTCAAAATTGATGTTAATTAGGTTTTACAGATGAACGTAATTAGAAAAATGATTTTGTTCAAATTAATATAGAACAAATTTTATCAAACACTAAATACAATTAGAATTCTCCTAATTAATCACTTTTAATACATAAAATAATCGATCAAATGGAATTTTAAAAGAGTTTATTTTTCTCATTATTTTATTCTAATTTAGCGATTCGAGCAAATACGAATTGTTCACTTCTTTTTAATTCAACAAATGAGATATGAAGATTTGAACCTTCAATCTTAAAAAAAATCAGTAGATGTTAATTACCGTTAAGTTATGCTAATGTTAGCCTTTTATTATGTTTTATGACAAGCATTTAGAGATGTCCATTTAACCCGCGGGGACCCGCCCCGAACAGGGCAGGGAATCCTCGATTACACGGAAAATGGGGGAGGGAGCGGGGAGATTTTTTTCTCCTTTGGCTAAACGGGGATGGGAACGGGGAATATATTCCCCGTCCCCAATTCCCCGCCCCGTCCCACCCCGATTAATAATATATATATATATATATATATATATATATATATATATATATATATATATATATATATATATATATATATATATTAATTATTACCTATAAATAGAATTTTTTTTTAAAAAACTATAGTAGAAATTAGTTTAAGATTATTTCATTATAAAAAAAATTATAGACTATGTTGTAATATTGAAATTTGAATTTTTAGAAATTAAGTTGTTTCGACATTATAATATTTTTACTTATGGTATATTATTGTTTTTATTAGGAAATTTTATAACATTTACTTTAAATATAATTATATTAAAAATTATTCATTTAAAAATAAATTTTATTATGGTTGAGAATAAATTTTTAAAAACAAAATTAAAAAATGAGAAAATTTTCCTGTGGAACCCGATCTCCGCAAATTCCCCGCAGAAAATCCCCGCCCCGATCCCAGCAAAATTAAATAGAGAATTTTGCGGAGACGAAAAATAAAATGGGAGACAAGGATGGGGACGGGGAATCCATTCTCCAATTTCCCGACCCTGCCCCGACCCGTGGACATCTCTTCAGATAGCTCTATCCCTTAGAAAATGTTGGTTTGTCTTGAAATGATGATATAAGAAGACAAGAAATGGTGGGTGGTTTAGAAAAAGTTGAAAATGGGAAATTAAATGAAAGGAAAGTGTGGTAAGTGTAATTAAATTATGAGTAATGAGTGATTAAGGGTTGATTTAATTGAAGAGACTCGTTTCCCAATAACCCCTTCTTCTGCCAAAGATTCGCCATGCAACTCGAGAATGGGCAAGATGAGTGTGACATGACAACCAGCTTCACCTTTTACAGACGAAATTTTTTTTTTAAAAAAAAAAAAAAAGTCACCGTAAAATTATTAAAGGGTTGTGTAAAAATTTTAAATAGTGATTTTTTTTTTTTTACTTTTTTGAATTTTAATCATTAGGGTTTGATCCAATCATTACAAGCCTAAGCTTTTTCTCAACGTCATCGTTTCACAAGCAGATATGTTTAATTAAAATTATGTGCTCGTCTTCACAAGAAGATATGCACAACTTTCATTCTCTCATATATATATATATATATATATATATATATATATATATATATATATATATATATTACAATAATGTCCAAATGAGCTTGGGATCGAAAAAGAAAAGTTTTAGAACTGGTTTGTAGTGTAAAACCACATTATTAAAGCATAGTTCAATATTTTATTTTTGTTTCATTGTAACGAATCTTTTCTTCAATTTTTCTACGATAAAAATTCTACAAACTCTGATCCTACAAAATCTAAAAAATTTTCCCAACCTTTTTTTCAGATGAACTTCCTTTTAAGACTTATCTAAAAGAGAATCTACTACTTTTCTAAATAGGCGTGTGAAATTGGATCAAATTTTGGTGATATTTATTTATTTTCCACTTCATATAATAGCATATATGTTTCAAGTACAAGTGTTGAGAATATATTAAAATTAATGAATTTATCTCTGGTCTATTGACACAGTTTCGCTTTGTTCTAATTTTTTCTTTTCTTAAAGTGAGCACATAGTTCAACAATAATAGACATCTAAGTGGATGATTCGAATCTCTAACTTCTAGATCAATGGTACATATCAATTGATATAACGTTGAGTTATATTCATTTTAGCATCAACGGCCAGTTCTCTCCAGAGAGAAAAGCAAAAAAACAAATTAAACAAAAAGCGAAACCGACCCAAAGATTGGCGTTTTCTTTGTTTGGTTCAAATTAATCGGCTTAGAGGGAAAAAAGGGGAAGGTGGTGAAGATGAACATAATCCCAACAAAAAGCAAAGACCTTTTCTCTGTTCACTCTGGCTCGTCTATCTAAGAAAATCTTGCTGCATCCAGCATGATCAGATCAACACTAGTCTTTCGACTCTATCTTCTTTTGGTTTGTTTACTTTTGAAATTTGCATTAAAACATTTCAATCATATAACAATAATGTTTTTTTTTTCTTTTGTATATTTTAAAAATATAAAATCATTTACTAATGAGTCGTCTCCTTTTTATAAATACTAGATTATATTATGATGAACGAATTGAATTGGATCTTGTTAAACCAAAAAGTCTCTTCATATTTTTCTAGCGACTAAATATACATTATTCACTTTAAGCTTAGGACTACATAAATTTGTTTTTAGTTTTACTAAAAAAAAAGGTTCATATCAATATAAATGTTGTCTTTAAAAATATACTATCATATTTTCATCTTCCAGCTGAGGTAGAATTAGGTTCGTATATTTGACAAATCTTGATGCAAATATAATTATATATAGAAAAAAATTGATCCACAACTTTTTTAAAAGAAAAAAGAATTGAGGCGAAATGAACATTTTATTGATGGATAATGTGTATGAAATTAATCTCTCAAATATATAATTTAAGAATGTAATAATTAAGTAACAAGTATTAATCTTTGATGAAGTGAGCATAACTCAATGATAATTGACATGTACCCTCAATTAAACAGAAATCCCCCACCCTCGATCAAAAAGAAATCTCTCACCCTCAAATATTGTTGAACTAAAAAAAAAAATCAATTTGGACCCTAAACTTGGCATGTTATATCAATTTTAACCCTGAACTTTCAATTTCATCAATTTAAACCTCAAACTTGACAGATTGTATCAATTTTAACCCTAAACTTTCAATTTCATCAATTTAAACCTCAAACTTGAATAAGTGTATGAATTTACATCATTGGTTAAGTTTCTGTTTCAATCACCGTTAGAAAGTTTCCCACACATGCCCAAAGTCATGTATTGCTCTGTGACATGTACTTGTTTTTTATTTTTTTTTAAAAAATTATCAAAAAAATAATTAAATCATTCCAAATAGGGTCGCCACCATCAAACCACGAACTCGACTCTCGAAAGTAGGACCCACACGAAAACAAATAGACTCTTGTGTTCTCCTCGTCCTGGGTGTCGATACCAGTGATGACAAGTGTGAAGAAGATCTAGGTAGTGACGTTATTGATGGCAGCAACAACCATAACGGATTCGTCGACTTCGATGGTGAGGTGTTTGAGCTGGACTAAAATGCAAGAGCAAGGAAGGCGGTGGTGGATAAAGTGACGCCCATGAACACAATGAATTGGTCGTAGCCGACCTTATCGGCCCCGTCGACAATTTTGAAGAGGATTAAAGTGACATTGATGCTGGAGAGGAAGGGGACAAAGATTCGGACAAGGGAGATTTCGAAAGCCCTATGTTTGTTGTGACGAATGGAGGACAAATCAAGTTCGAGGCCGATGAGAATTTTTTAAAAAAAATCAATATTGGCAACCGATTCAAGAATGCGAGTACTCAATTGAGAAAAAAATATGGTGCAAATAAGTTTTGTTTCTATTAAAAGTCGATGGATCGAGTAGAATCACGCCTTCAAATTGAAAAACTCTCAATTAATGAAATGGAAAAAATAGCAAAATCAGATAATATAAGAAGTGAAAAAAAAAAATCATGCTTTGAAAATGAAAAACATTATAGTGAGTCTACTCCAATTGTTCTCAGACATTTTATTTTTAAAAAAAATAACAAATACGTATATGTTATAGAGCAACACATGATTTTGGACATGTGTGGAAAACCTTTCTAATGGGGATTAAAACGGAAAGTTAACCGATGGATAAATTGATGCACTTATTCAAGTTTAAGGTTTAAATTGATGAAATTGAAAGTTCATAGTTAAAATTGATACAATCTACCAAGTTCAGGGTAAAAAATGATTTTTTTTCTAAAAAAAAAAAAAGTTTTAATCTTTGACAATGAACTCCATATGTGGCAGGAGAATAAAGATATACGTAGTTGAAAAAGCAATTTGGTGCTAGTTTTGGATGTCGAATTGCGTAGGCTTTTTTTTTTTTTTTTTTTTTTTTTTAAAAGGAGAATTGGGTATTTAAAATTTTGATGGAAATGGGGAATGGGTTCCGCATATTGGCATATAATATTCAACAAAAAGTAGATACCCACACAAAATATGGAGGAGGTCAATCATAGAGGTCCCATTACCTAACACTGCCCAAACACACACACACACGAAAACAAAGGCTTTTTGGATCCAACTTTTTTACACTTGAAAAAGAAAATAAACCATTCTGAGTATTATTCCCCCTTGTTGCATTTTTAAGGCCAAGTTTTTGTGCATTTGAGATCTACCATATCTCCAAGGGCCTCCCCAAGCAAAAGAGGCAGTTATAAGAAGTTAATTTTATACCAAAAGAGTTTTTGACTATAACCATTTGAGTTATGTAACTTGTTTAATGAGAGAATTGTCATAGCTAGGTTCATGTCAGCCATTGAACTAATGATGATTAGTCGAGGCGTCGAGTTGATCTGTAAGGAAGAGACTCACAAGTCACATTAGTGCGATGTTGTGCGTAACACACTTTGTAGAGGGATATTTATACCTTCCCTCACTGTCCTATTGTTAGGCCATACTTGACTTGGTAGCATGAATTAAGGAAATAGGTGGCGGGAGCCTTAGCTCGGTTCGTACCAAGCCCAACAAGTCACTTGTCACATTCACACACTTCTCATTTGTTCCTCCTCAGTTCGGTCACTTTTAGTGAGCCTCGCTAGGGGCTTGGTCGCATGCATGATCCACGTGGCCCTAGATGGCCTGCATAGATTGTGGGCATGTAGGATCCTGATCCTACCCATAAGCATAATATAACTTAATGTTTAGAAGTTGAATCTATATCTGATATGTGTGTTTACTTATCCCAAACTATATAGGTCCCAAAAAATCAAATATATAAAACTCATCTTTTGTTATGTATGCTTACTCTTACCTACTACAATAGACTCATAATTAAACCAAATACAAATTTAAAAAATTTAGATTTTTATAATCTATTCATTTGTATAATACAAATATGCATATTATACAAACTCTCTTGTTTCCCAATTGCAAACTTCATAAAATATAAACTCAAATTTGTTAAAGTCGTAAATCAAACATCATTCCTTCAAAGTTTTTTTTGTTTTTAATGTGGATATAATGTGGTGGGTGTGTTTAATTATTGTTTGTTGTGAGACCATTACACAACAAAGGGTCCCAAAAGAAAAGGGATAGATGGAGAAGAAGCAGATAGGACGGGAAAAATATGTTTGTGAGAAGAAAGTTTGGGGCTCCATGTGACAATAAAATGAAGCTTTGTTTAATGCAAAGAAAAATGAGAGACAAAGAGAACCCCATCTTTTTGCATTGCATGTAATATTGTATGAGTTTGAGTGAGCTGTGAAATGACAAAATTAAGTTTAAAGACAAACTTCAAAGTGAATGGACACAACAATATATACACACATAGAGCCATTAATTTTGGCTAGCTATCTCATTCTCTTGCATTCCCATTTGCTCTGCATATTGTGCCTGCGGACACATGGCGTCCCAACATGTGAAAATTGTCTCTTGAAAATTTGTCAATAATATTGCCTTTCTTTTCAATCAGAATCCCTTCCCCTAACACCCAATTGGCCAGTTGGTAAGGGAACATTGACACATCCACCTCACCATTAACACCCCCCCTCCCCCCACTCCGCACGTGCGATTCCATATACTGCTTTTGTCTATTTCCCACTTGCCACACCACAAACCATTCGCTCGAGACACTACGACGACAATGTAAAAGGTGGGATGGCAGATTCAAACCTCTTACTTCTTAGTCTAGAATATATGCATTTAATCATTTGATTTATGCTCAAGTTGACATAACTCGACTGGTTAATTAAGGGCATATACTCGAGGCATATAATTGAGACTACCTATTTACTACTCAATGTTGGTAGTTTTTGTTAGTAAAATTTTGTCAAAGAAAACCTTGGCTTGAAACATCAAAAATGAATTGATGTTTCATTTATATTATTGTTACTTGACTTGAATCTCAAAAGTTTCAAAATAATTTGAAATATCAAAATGTGATGATGTTTCTTTTACAAATTTAACTTAAAAGTTAAATTTGTTAAGTTATGTTTGAATTTTTACAAGTAACTACACAATTGAGTTACTTTTGACGTATGTTTTATATTATTTATATTAATTTTATTTTTGGAGAGTTACTAAGTTGCTAGCCTATAAATAGCAACTTATTTCTTCATGTTATAAATTTGGTTTCAATTTATCATAAGTTTAATTTAGTTATTTTTTTTAATTAAGTTTAAATTGGGCTTAATTAAAATAGATTAAACTAAATTAAAATTAAGTTGGACCTTTAAAACTTGTTCTCAAAGATAAAGGACTCAAATATTCATTGGGCCCAAAATGGAGGAGCCCAATTTAATTCAACCACTTCTTGATGATATATGACCAATTCTATAGTAATTCTCGTGTAGCCCAATTGATCTATATATATGTATGATGTATGGGCAAGGGTCATAGCATATGTATGTGAGGCACTATTCATTAAGAGAGTTTTAGGGTTTAAAGAAAGAAAAAGAATGAGACAGAAGAAAAAAGATTGACCATTCGGCCGAATAAGAGAAAGAGAGAGAGAAAATGCATTTTTTGCGATAAGTCTCCTTCATCTTCTCCTTTGCAATACCGCCTGCAATCAACGCCAAGGGAGCTTGTAGCTACTGTTCACAAATCGAAACCTCTGTTCTTGAGGTTCTGCAGTGACAAATCGAAATCTGCTGCTGTTGTTCGTGAGGAGGCTTGCGATTATGGGGTGAAATTGATTCTTGGCCTTTTGAATGCAAAACCTTGAGACAAAAAGGTTGTATTGCTCATCTTTCTTTTTCCCTCTAATTTACTGCTATCTTTCTAAAATTCCTCTTAGATCTACTTTCTTGTTTTTTCAATGTTCTGTAAAATCTTGCTTAAATCTCTAATAATATTGACTCGCAAAGGCCTCTAAGACCATTTGCAAAGTGGAGTAGGTCTATTGACCGAACCTCTATAAATTCTTGGATTTTTCTCTCTATTTTACTGTAATTTCTGCACTTTTTAAATGCTGTCCAGCACCTAAATTCTTAGAAAAATTGCTCTTAATCACCTCTAATTTGCTTAAAAGTGACTAAAACTTGGGTTGTGATCTTGGTTAATTAATAACAATTGGTATCAAAGCTTAAATCCATGTTTTAGAGCACTTTTTTTCTTGAATAAAATAGGTTATTATGCACTTTCTTGAAATAAAGAATATGAAAAAAAAAATTATATTCTTTTATTCTTGAAAAAATTTTTATTCTAGAAAAAGCTTGTTGTCCATTTTTCTTTAATTCTTGTAGAATGAGTACCAAGTTCGAGGTGGAGCGTTTTGATGGCAAAGGAGATTTTGGTCTATGGAAGATCAAAATGTTGGCCATCCTCCGTCAACAAAAGGTTGATTACGCTCTTATAGAGGCTAAGGAGATTCCAGAGAGCCTAATAGAGGATCAACTCAAAGAGATGAATAATGTAGCACATAGCCTTATCATCCTTCATTTGTCCTATTCCATTCTACGACAAATGAGAAGTGAGGATACCACGGTAAAACTTTGGGGTAAGTTAGAGTCTACCTATCAAGTTGCATCAATTTCTAGTAAAATATTTTTAAAGTCTAGATTCTTTAGCTTTAAAATGGAACCAAATAAATGCATGAAAGATAACTTAGATGAATTTCATAGGGTTATCTCTGAAATGGAAAATATAGGTGAAAGATTTTCTAATGAAAATCATGTTGTTGTGTTGGTTAATTTTTTACCTGATGCATATAATGATATGAAATCTGCTATGAAATTTGGCAGGGATACTATGTCTACTGAAATTGTTTTAAGTGCAATAAGAGTTAAAGAACAAGAACTTAAAGAAAATAAAAAGACTAATAGTGAGTCTTTGTATGTGAGAGGGAGATTTGAGAATCGAAACAAACATAGAAGAAAGAGTAGGGGTAGATCGAAGTCTAGGGGGGCTAGTAATAGAAAATGTTATCATTGCCAAAAAGAAGGCCATATTAGGAGATTTTGTCCGAACCTTAGAAATAAAAAGTCGTCGGGCAAAGGGAAATAAGAAACTAGTGTAGTAAACCTAAGTGAAGAGTATAACCAATCCCTTATGGTTAGTACCACTAGTGAAGATGATACTTGGATATTAGATTCGGGTTGTTCTTTCCATATGACCCTTAATAGAGAATGGCTAGAAGACTTCCGAACCGGTGTAGGAGGTAAGGTCATGTTAGGGATCCGACACTTTTGTAATGTAGAAGGTGAAGGGACAATTAGGCTTAGACTTCATGACGGGAATATTAGGCTTTTTACTGAAGTTAGGTACGTACCTGAGGTTAAAAGAAACCTAATATCCCTTAGTATACTTGATAAGCTAGGATACACCATAAAATTAGAGGGTGGTGTGCTTAAAGTCATGAAGGGCATCTTAGTAGCAATGAAATGATATCTTAGGGAAACCTTATACTCCTTAGAGGGTTCACGGTCATAGGATCAAGTGATCTAGTTAAGGAGAGTGATAATTCCAAAACTACTCTTTGGCATAAACGCTTAGGTCACATGAGTGAACAAGGGATTAAAGAGTTAATAAAACAACAAATTATTCCCAATATAAAAAATGTAGACCTAGATATGTGTGAACATTGCATTTATGGTAAAAGTAAAAGAGTTAAATTTAGGAAGGGTGGTCACTCTGCTAAAAGAAAACTAGAATATGTGCATGTTGACTTATGGGGCCCATCAAATGTTGTCACTAATGGAGGGGCTAGGTATTTTTTATCCATTATAGATGATTGTACTAGAAAGGTGTGGGTGTATCTTCTTAAAAATAATTCTGACACCTTTAATAAATTTGTTGAATGGGTAACTTATGTTGAAAATCAAACTGGCCTTAGAGTTAAGAAACTTAGAACTAACAATGTGCTTGAGTTTTGTAACCATGAGTTTAAAAACTACTGTAAGTCTAAGGGATAGCTAGACACTTGACCATTGTAGGAACACCTCAACAAAATGGGGCGGCTGAGAGAATGAACCGAACTCTAATGGAGAAAGTAAGGTGCATGTTGTCCAATTCACAACTTCCTCAGAGTTTTTGGGGGGAAGCTGTTGCAACAGCATGCTATATAATTAATAGGAGCCCGTCGATAACCATAGATCTAAAAACACCACAAGAACTTTGGCAAGGTAGTCCCCCCGACCTATCACACATGAAAGTCTTTGGGTGTTTAGCTTATGCTTATTCAAAAAAGGGAAAGCTAGACCCAAGGGCTAAGAAATGTGTCTTTCTAGGGTATCCTGAGGGTGTTAAGGGGTACAAGTTATGGTGCCTAGAACCAAATTCATCCAAAATCCTAATAAGTAGAGATGTTGTCTTTGATGAAAATAAAATGGGGTATGTAGAAGAAAAAACTAAGTCTATTCCTGAAAATCCAACTAGCACCACTGAAACTGTTTTAGCACCTCCCTTAACTACTTCCCAAATAGATCAAGTAGATGAACCAATAATAGAACATGATACTACACCATCTAGATCAAGTAGATGAACCAATAATAGAACATGATACTACACCATCTAGATCAAGTGTATCTTATAAAGATCAAATCTTTAATTCCATACACAACAATTTCTCATCATTCATAGATAATTTGATAAAGTTTTTAATTTTCTACTCAATGGTCATACCCTTCGTTTAACTGATATATGCTAACCAATTGTATATTAAATGTTCAGTCTCATTTATGCATATCATATACTCTCAATGGAAAAAAAAAACATTTGAGGTGTCTTAAGATACACTTCCTTAGACATAAATATCAAATATTTGATAACAATTTTGTCAATATAAAATGTTTGAGACAAAGTTAACATTTTATCCTTAAAATCTTCATTTTAGACATATAAAATTTACTAAGTCATTCCAAATCACTTATTTGGAATTGGTTACTTAATCAACGTTTTATGTTAGACATCTTACATCATTCATAATGGGTAAAAATATCACCAACATAAAATATGAGAAAAATCCACTAAGCAATTAATGATTTTCTTGTCTATACAAGCTTCATTAATATTTATCCAAAGTCATAGATTTTGATACTTTTATCAAACCTTCTATTCACAGATCTAATGTTAAAATTCATTTCATAAATGAACCTTTACTATTTCGCAAACTTTTTGCTTTTGATCTCTGAAAATAAACATATCTGATTGATTTATGTAGATGCACTATCTAAGATTTCTTTTCATAAAAGAATTCTAAACATTCATTTTTTTTATATCACATATACAACAATGAATTAAATAATGCTTACAGACTTCAATATGGCAACAAGTGAGAAAATTTACTCGCAGTCTACTTTGTCCTATTAGGTTTAACCATTTTCCATTAGTCTTACTTTGCAGGTAATAAGTCTTCAACTTTGTCATCTAACATGACAATTTGGGCTTCAATTAAGTCCTTGTAAAAGTTGAGTCATCTCATAACTCTCTCATTACGATGAGGCTTATCCAATTCATGACTAGGATCCATTTGACTTTCAAATGTAATTTAATTGTTAACAACTTTTGTTAACTATTTAGTGGTTTCATTTGGAACCAATTTATTAACACTAGCTCACCTTATTAAAGGTTTGTAGTCTTTTATTTGATATTTCTTATAAAAATGATATTTGTCATACAAATACCTTATTCGTTTTAGGACTTCATAAAAGACCATTTTATACTCCTTAGGGGTGGCCTACACTTAGGCTTATCTTTGAACATATACAAGCTTTTTAGACTTGTTTCAGCACGTGAGCTTAACATTCCCAAATAGTGAAGTGTTGTAAACCAGCTTTACTACTCTTCTATAATCTTTAAAATTGTCTCGTAGACACTTTTGGAGGGAATCATGTTCACCATGCAATATCTATTGCATTTCCTAATCAGAGTTTGGTAATGGTATATAACTCATTATTGATGTGACCATGTCTAAGAATGTCTTATTTCTCCTCTTGCAGCACAATTTCACAAAATTGTACTGGTATTAAGATAATTGGGATAAAAACCCATTTTCTATCAATTAGTTTTCGTACGTAAGGTTCATGTATTTTCTATTATGATCTGATCATAATGTCTTGATAGATTTAATTACCTAATCGATTTTTAACTTTAGTCTAAATTTTCTTGAACTTTTTAAAAAATTTAGACTTATGTTGTATTGAATAATCATTAACTAAAGTAACAAAATATTCATGACTTTATTTGGCCTTTACATTCACCAGATCACTTGGGTCAAAATGTGTAAGCCTAAAGTATTCTTTGGCCTTGTAGCCTTATCTAATAAGCCCAACGATTATCTTGCATAAAATGCAAGATCTACATACTGGTAAAGTAATTAATTCTAACATTTAGAGAATTACCTCTTATTAGTCTTTTCATTTCATTCAAGTTGATGTTAGTCAAGTATCGTCTTTTAGGAGAAAACAATATATCTTTCTATTATGGATTCTATAATCCTGAATATTTCAGTATTTTGTAGTATAGTATATGTCAACATTTTTACATATACAAATTGTTCTTATTTTCAGCTGAATGTATTTTCAAACAATTTTAAAAATATAAACTTTCATACTTCAAAGTAATTCATACTATATGAGCATTTTTGTAATAAAGTTCGAGAAATTGAATTCTCTTATGGTTAGTAAAAACACCATATTCAGCATTATGTAACAATTTTTACTTAATGACATCTTAATGTCTCGCACTACACTAACTGAGATAGGTTTCCTGGTGCTAACTTGTAGAAATTATTCTACATGTTAAGTATTTTCCAAGAATTGCATATTAAATGTAATAAAGAATAAATCTTGATAGTAGATCTTATATCGACTATCTATGTGGCATTATTTATATTCCACTAAAAATCTATCAAATTTACTTTCATTTATATTTTTCTTCCTAGAGGCATTTAAAAAGTTCCTCTTATTATGACTGTCCTAGCTAATTTATGAATTATTTTTTTTATATAGCTTCAATCATTTGGTTTCTTTACTTGGATTTTTGTAATACTTAATTTTGAGATCATTTAGACAATTTTTTAAATTTAGCTTATGTTGACTTCAACATCTCATATGTTGTTGTCATTTTCTTTATCTTCTAAACTTGACATCTAACATGTCAACTAGGAGAATACGTACAAGCTTTCTCGTTTACTTTTGATTCATTAATCATGTGCTTCACGAACAATTCGAATAGCATTAGCAACAGGTTTTGAGAACATTTCTCAATAAAGACAAATAAATATTTTACACCGTCATTATAATGTTAATGTTACTTTTTCCAAGTAATAAAATTTTCTCAATTTTGACTTATCAATAATAAAATTAAAATTATGAGAGAAACTGACATAATATTGAAATATATATATTATTTAACACCATGCAAATAATTATCCATTTAATTTTAGCATAGAAATCAAACAATTTGAAAAAATAAACCCTATAAATCATTTCTAATGCTATGGTACTTTAGTGAGTTAGAACAAGTGCCGCCGTAGGGTAGGTCAAATATTCCTTCACTAAACTAAGACAATATCAACCAAATATTATACCAAAATTACTCTTATTCCTATAATATTTAGTTACCATTAGTTTGGTCAAAGACATCATTAACAACTTTAATGAGTCCTTTGTAAGTGTGACCCATAATTTTAGATCCCGTAGTTTTATCCCAACAAGTGCCGTCGTAGGGTAGGTCAAGTATTGGAAACAAAACTACAATCTTATCCTTCTCAGCAGTTCACCCTGATATTGACCCATGCAAACACCTTTCGTAGGGGGCGGTCCAAAAGTCGCCACGAGGCCCCGCATGAATCTCACGATGTGAACCAATGATGGAGACCGTAGGATATGTTGACACATTTCTTTCTCCCACTTACTATTTTGAAATAGAGTTTTCTCTTACTTAGACAAATTAGGCTAATCTCATTTATCTAAGTTCTTCAATCTACCTTTCATAACCCTTATGTTGTTAGATTGATTTTAATATGAATTACTAAGTTTTTTTGTTTTAAAAAAAATCACATTATGAACATGCTTAGTGAAAATAAATAAAATTTGACTAATTCAACTCCCAGGTCGGTTCCTAGTTAGAGGTGTTCTCTTTTGGTCAGCTTAAATATCTCAGTCTAGACAGAACCTTCCATAGACAGAGTTCCCTTATAGTCAATTTTTATTTCAAATTCATTAATCTTTAATTAACTATTAATTACTAGATTAATGAACATAAATTTTTTGTTAATCCTATTAAAAAATAATTCACTTGGATAGTCTTAAAAATCCATCATTTTAAACCCTTTAAAACAAATTAAAAAATAAACCTGGATATTTTATTCTAATTCGAATAGAAAAATAGAAGATAAATTAAATTCAAAACTTAAACTATGGATAATCTTGAAATTCTACCATTTTTAAACCATTTAAAACTAAATTAAAAGATTATCCTAAATTCTAAAAAATAAATATATATTAAATTCAAAATTTAAATTATTTAAAGCATGAATTAGAAATATCTTTATTTTAAGAAAATCCTAATCTCATTAGGATATATCATAATCCTATTAGGAAAACATGGTTTTCATTTATGAAAGAAAATATCCTAATTTAATTTTCCAAATATAACAATTATATTCAAAGATATGGAAAATATAAACATATTAAGAAAATATCTCAATTCTATTAGGAATCATCTTAATCAAATTTTCTAATATAACAATTATATTAAAAAATTAATCTTAATTCTATTAGACAACAACCTAATCAAAATTTTTAAATGTAACCATTATATTAAAAAATAGATAAAATGCATGATCATATTTAACCTATAGTGAGATTTTAATTTACATGACATACTTTATGCTTAACCAAGTTTGAATGCTGCCCAAAATCATCCATTTAACGCTTAAGGTGATTGCCGTCGATAGCCAAAGAGGAGAAGCTGTAGTCGAAGGTCCTTGAATGCACTCAACGCCGGCGGCAGGTGTGTACGCTCTCACTGATTGGACCTTCGCCAAGCATATTCTCGTGCGCAGCATCTGGCTTACGTGAATAACTCTCACATGCCTTGCATCTCACACCAAAAAATTGAGCTAGCACTGACCCAAGTTCCATCTCACCACCAGACATTTTTTAAGAAGATTTTTGGGCTTAAAGCCCATGATTTCAATCATACTTGAGTATCTTACAATTTGTGACATATTGAATTGCTATTGCCATTCATATATACATTGCCTCATATACTGAAATTAATATTGTGAGTTTGACCATCCAGTTGATGCTGATTTAATTTTCATCCCATGAAGTTTCCTTTAGTTGTATCAAAAACTTATGTTTTTCTTTCCAATTACAAAGATAGTAGAAAAGAAAATACAAAGAATCCTAAACCCAAAAAGGTTTTACAATGGATCTAATCAAAAGTAATTAAATTGAATGACAAATACGCCTAAACAGTCAATTTGCAAACCACATATATCACATATATGAAAAATTAAAATATTCACCATCACAAAACTTTAATTTTAAATAAAACTCAAAGATTTCTCTGATACTAATTGATAGGAATAAACTCTTCATCTCGCAGCGGAAGCATTTGATCCGTTTTTATTTTATTTAAAATTAAACTAAAAATAATATTAATTAAAAAAACTTATTTTTGAGATAAATGTGGAGAAGATTCGCGTCTCTTAAAAGAAAATCCTCAAGGGATTGGAGAGGGAAAATTCTAGAGAGAATTCTCTAATTCTCTATTGAGGAGATGTATGTTCTATGAAGAATGCCCAATAGCTCACCCCTAGGGTCCTATTTATAGTGGTCTATAAAAGATAATTAAATAATATGTTTTAATATGTAATATATTAAAATATATTTATCTAACCAATTTGAATCTTCTTCAAACCTTTTAAAATTCTCCTACGACATCTATTTCCTAATTTAAATCTAAATCAAATTTAATAAATATATTTTCTTTAATGTATCTAATATACATTAATTATTTTAATATTTAATACATCAAATACAATAAATATATTTTCCTCTTTTATATTTAATATATCTAATATATTAAATATTAATTTGAACACTTCAAATTAAATATTAATTTAAATATTTCAAATTTTTCTTTCAACTAAATTGATCTTTTAGTGTTACTATGAGCTAGTAATGGGACCTTATGGACCTCAGATTATAAGCTCCAATGATACAAAATTAATTAATTAAACTCTTTAATTAATCAATTTTCATTCATTAACTCTAGGGTCACTCCACTATAAACCTAGAGTTACACTCTTATGTACTGTAGGACAAGTTGTGTCCATAGATATAATCATTACATGCAAGTCGATCTTTCACGAGTTGTTCGTAATTACAGTTGGGCCAAAAGTCCGTTTTACCCCTATAATTACATCTTGCACCTTAAGTACCGCTGATCCTCAATGAACAATTTGTTTAAATCTAATTATAAACTAAGTCCTTCTCGGGCCAGTGAGAGGGTGGGGCCCCATTGTTCAAATCCCGAAATCAACACTTAAGAGAACTACTCATCTACTTACCTTATATGGGAATGAGTGAATTCCATCTTGTGAGATTATGTTCCCAACTCCCTATTTGGTCAAGTCCCCAAAATGGTAGGCATATTGAATCGACTACAAAAGCCACTCTCACTCATGCAAATCAAAGGACAAGCGCTCACAGGCAGGAGTTCATAACTCACTCAAGATTAAGATCGAGTTGCATATGATCATCCTGATGAAATATTAATATTCTCAATTAACGGATTTATAATGAGAGATTAAATATTTCGTGGTCCAGTCTTATACAAACTCATTGTATAAGATACCCCCACTCACATGTCTCCACATGAATGATTTGGATCAAATTATTTGTAACTATTACAAAGTGGGTCGTATCAATAGTGTTACCAGGATAAGACACTCAACCTTATCCATATACTATGACCCTTTAGGTTATTTCTTAAACATGATCATATCGTATGTCAACCACATACTGTTCAAGATTACAATAATAACCTTGGATTTTTCATATAATGGATAATATTATATTGCAAATAAAATAATCAAAATTATTATTAATTATTAAATAAATTATTAATTACGAGGCTTTATGGCATAAATCCCAACAATGGTTTGTACTAGACCTGACCTTGCTCATCCACTTAGTGTTGTTAGTAGATTTCTTACTAATCCTAGTAAACAACATTGGAATGCTGTTAAGTAGATTGTTAGATATTTTGCATGTCATACCGATTTATGTCTTATTTATGTGGAGCAAATATAGTTGATGATAAGAACATTGAAATAGTTGGATATGTTGATGCCGATTATGCTGCTGACATTGATAAGCGTAGATCTTTGACTGGCTTTGTGTTTAAATTATTTGATTGCACAATTAGTTGGAAATCTAGTTTACAATCCATAGTTGTATTATCTACAACTGAATCTGAGTATATTGCATTAAATGAAGCTATTACAGAATCTTTATGGCTTAAGGGAATTGTATCTGAATTATGTTGTAGTGATTATGGAAATGGCTTTTGAAATGTCCTCCACTCTCAACTCCTTAGCCAACCACCCCAACAGTCTTTGGGGGTCCACGAATCCCTACACACAGAAGAAGAAGAAGGAGGAAAAAAAACTCCCATAAGTTAGGAAGAAAAGAGAGCCACACTTTTGATGACCATTTGCAGTTCCAAATAATGTGGGTGGTAGATTCCAGTTTCTTCCTGCAAAACAAACACAAGGAGTTAGTGAGGATTTTTTTTTAAATATTTTGAAAGGTAGGAATAGCATCATTTATGAATTTCCATGCGCATATTTTCGCCCTGGGTATCGCTTTTGACTTCCACACTTTTTTCCATATCTCCTTTCCTTTAGAAAACTTGATCGTTATGCTTTGCTACAACACGCAAGTGCACGTGATCGAAGTAATAAAGAAACTGGAAGTATTCCAGAGTATTGTACTCAAGGGAACGGGGTTTAACAAAATTTACTTAGAATGACACAAAATATGTTTGCAAATTGCAATAGGGGTAATCGAAGATGTAAAAATTTAAGAGGTTTGGTTTGTTTAACAATAGTGAATGAAAATTCAATAAGTTAAAAATAAAATAGGGATTCAAGTGATTCGAGCACCTTTGGAAAAATGCGATTCAATTTGCAATTGCAATCATAGTTAACATGTGCGAACTAAGTAAACCGAGTTCAACTCCTATTCAATTTTGATTCAAAATCTTTAGGATACTAAGTGATTAAACCTATATGTCTATGGCTAATCTAACTTAGATACTTCGCACACAACTCTAGTGGTTTTGGAGTCTCGCCCTATGTCTAGGGTCGATGTTCAGGACTGATTTCTAAGCTTTTTCCTCCATTGCTTTTGTGACATTGGCTTTCCCTTAACTCTTTCGATATTAAGTTCAAGCTTGATGAGCAATCACTAGTTGGCTGGCTAGGTTTACCCAAATCTAAATTCAAAAAAAGCAAACAAAGTTCACATGCTAACTAGATTGTTTATGCTTTAGAGCTTTACATTTTTCCTTAGGGCATTTACCAACTTGAACCCCTAAAGAAAATTTAGCTCATTGTAGAGAAAATGAAAATCCAAAAGTTATTTGTTAAAAACTTCATAGTTTACAAAAGAAAGAGGTAATTAATTTCAATGAAAACCTAATTGTTTTACCAAGTAAAATGCCCACTAAGAAAATCAAATTTTCTAAATTATACTACTGGAGTTCGAATTTTGTTTACCAAAGGAAAACCCAAGGATGAATAAGGAATTGAAGTATATAGAAATTAATAATACTTCTCCATCCCACCACCTACAGTATTTAGAATTTAATCCAAGCAAAATCCAGAAAGTAGTTCAATCAACAAAATACTTCCCAAAGTCCCTTAATGCGATCGATTCAAAATTCATTCAAATCTTTGAATCTTAATCTCTTCAACATTCGTCGAGGAGAGATCTTACTTCGGGAATTAGGAGTAACCAAATCACGAGCTAATAAAAAGAAAGAAACAGAAAAAGAAATCGTGGCTTGCTGCTGTGTTGAAGAAAAGTAGAAAAACCCATAAACATAAAATGCAGAAACTTGAATTCTTGTTGAATAAAGCTAAAATCAGAATTTCATTGAACTCAATTGTAAGGAAGAATTGCTAAAATAACAGAGAATTAAAACAGAACTGAACTAATAAACATTATGAAATCAAATGTTGCTGCTGTCGAAGAAGAAAAACAGAAGAACAAAAACCCAAACGAAAATGAAATTCTCTCCCAGGAAGAACGCCCTCCTTCATCTCTTCGGCTTCCTCGCTCTTTAAAGACAATCCGAGCCTCCTCCTCCTTCCAAATTTGGATCCTTGATTATTGGGTAGATATTGGACATGATATTCACGCTGGAAATTCTCCATAAATTGTGCAAATCACGCGAATCTTGGTGATCTCCGCGAATTCCGTTCTTGACTTGTAAGTCCAGAGAATGCAATTCGCATTGCAATTGCATTCTTCTTCCTTGTTCTTCACCTTTCATTGCAATTGGGAATGCAATTGCATTCCCATTTGCAATGTCTTCACTTCTTCAAATCTGCACAAAAACTCAACTTAAGCCAACTTTCTTGCATCTTTTCAACTTAATTCTTCTTTTTCCATACTCCGACAAGCTTGCATGAATTTGTCTCATAAACGCTATTTTTAGCTTGCTCGGTAATCAATAAAGCATGCAAAAATGGCAAGAACAACTTAATTTTAGGGTTAAATAATCCTCATAAATGAGAATTATCAGTCTCCGAGGAGGAAGCCAAGTTTCTTAAGGCAGAGATAAAGGCTAGATGGTAGGTACTTTTAATAGAGAAATACCCAAGTGGGTTGAGATTCCAAGTAATTTCATCTCTTGTATTGTTGATCCCTAACGGAATGCTGAGAATGTCCTCTGCATCAAGAGTTGTGAAACTATCCTCTATAAGAGAAGCTTTCCACCTACCTTGATCATCAATTAAGCAACTGACTCTTCTATCGAGAAACTCTTCCTTACCCAAACTGAGGTCCTACTTTCTTACCTAGCTAGCCAAGGGTCTTTGTCAATCATAATGTGGTTCTCATTTCCCGCTTTCCAGCGGCAGCCTTTGCAGAAGAGATCTTTTCCCCATATAATACTTCTCCATGTCAATGAACCAAGACTCTCTCCAAAGAAAATCTTCGTCCTTAAAATATTTCCCTCTCATAACTATTGTAAGAAGGTTCCCTGGGTTCCTAAAGATACGTCAGCTATGTTTAGCAAGTCTTGCTTGGTTGAACAAAGAAAGATCTCTAAACCCAAACCTCCCTTATCTTTGCTTTGGCACATCTTCTTCCAGCTGACCTAGTGAGCTTTTTGCCTATTCTCAGAATGACCCCACCATAACTTAGCACAACATCTGTTAATGTCATCACATATATAATGTTAAATCAATGAAATTTTCTAATTAAATTATCACTAATTAAGATTAGTGGCTTAACGTTGATTAGTGGCTTACCTAAGTTATGCCAAATGTATATTTGTTGCAATGTATATCAAGTAATTTCTTTCTCAGTAATGGCTCAATTATTTGATTCTATTTGTATTTTTAGACATGGCAATTTTCTTTTTCCAGTTGCTTCTTATCTCTCTTCTTGAGGATATTTCGTATTTTTTAATGTACAATCATTTTCTCTTTTGGACAAATTTTGTATATATAATGTTAAGGAAGATAAATATGCGTATACCGTGTAATTGAAATTTGATAAAAGTAATTTTAGAGTTTTTTAAAAAAATAAAAATAAAAGTGATTTTAGAGTATTGAACGGTATAGTTTTCCACTAAATTTTTTAATCATTTATTGATTTCATCATTTAAATACAATATTATGCTAACAACCCACCATTCAAAAATTTCAAACACTAAAGTCTCGTTTGATAATATTTTGGTTTTTAGTTTTTGAAAATTAAGTTTTTAAATACTACTTTTACCTATAAGGTTCTTTGTTTTGTTATCTACTTCCTACCCATGTTTTAAAAAACCAAGCCAAGTTTTGAAAACTAAAAAAAGTAGGTTTTAAAAACTTGTTTTTGTTTTTATTTTTGGAATTTGACTAAGAATTCAAATTTTTTTTAAGAAAGGTAAAAATCATGATAAAGAAATCATAGAAAAACAAACATAAATTTCAAAAACAAAAAACCAAGAACTAAGACCTCGTTTGATAACCATTTGATTTTTGGTTTTTGGTTTTTGAAAATTAAGCCTATAAATACTACTTCTACCTATTGGTTTCCATGTTTTCTTATCTACTTTTTACATATGTTTTCAAAAATCAGACCAAGTTTTGAAAACTAAAAAAAGTAGTTTTCAAAAACTTGTTTTTGTTTTTTTAATTGGTTAGAAACATAAATATTTCTTTTAAAAAAATGAAAATCATTGTAGAGAAGATGAAAACCATATTGTAGAGAATTTGTGAGAAAACAAGCACAATTTTCAAAAACTAAATGATTATCAAACGGGATCGAAATGGTTATCAAAATAATCCACTAACATGCATGTGTGAAACCATGACCATAGAGCAACGCAAGGACTCCTTAGTCAAAAGACAAATCTCAGGTAAATTGAAATTAAAAATTTCAAGTATGCTTCAAATTTCACAAAAACGTGTTTGATACTTTGATAATGATATTTTTAAAAAGATTAAAAAGTATTTATTTACCAATGATTTGGCATCGCAAAATTATATTTTAAAACACGTGTCTAATTAAATAGTAAGCTTTGAGACAAACGACCTACGATTTTGTTTAAATAAAATTTAGAAGTTTATTGTTTTAGAAACATGTATTTAGTTTGATATTGAAGTGACAAGCTCATATCTTGTTAATGATATTACAATACTAACCAAATAAAAGTATAATCTAATATGAAATTTTTTAAAATTTAAGTTTTTTTAGATGTATATAGTGGCTTCCATGGGTTTGGATTCATTCTTCTAAAACCCTTTTAATTTTTTTTCACATATATCCTAAATCACAACCAACCCACGACGATAAATTTAAAGACTAAATTGACCCAATAATTTTCAAGAAATAAAGAAGATATCATTGGTAAAAGTCAATCATAACGAGCACAAAGGAAAATGCAAGTCTAGTTGTAAAACACATTAAGAAAAGTTTTTTGAATGAGTTTCTCCGTCAGAAAGCAATGGCTAGGAGATGGAAAGAAAACAACAAAGGACTCATTTAACAGCTCTTTCCTTTTTTTTTTTTCTTTTTTTAATAATAATAATTATTTTTTTAATGTTTTTTTATTTATCGCATTTAATATAGTAGCTGTTTCGTGGAAAATGAAGTTTTTGTATTTACTAACGTAGCTTTTTCTTTGATGGGATAAAAGTCCAATGGAATTATGGAACCAAACCGAACGACAAGTCGTAAAAATGTTGGTCTTCCGAAACCGTCCCATCGTTTTCGTGGACGTTTCATTATTCGCAATATAATAACAAAATATTTCTAATTCGTGGCAATTGGCATTTGGAAAATGAAAAAGAGGCGATTGGTTTTTGTTTTTGTTCAGAGAAATTTGCAGTCCAATCCAACCGCAATTGATTGCGGGGTGAAATTTCTGAACATTGTTTTAGACTTTTCTTGTAATATTCCATTCAATTTATAAGTTTTTGAGTGAATATCTTCTCCACAAACAACGACCAAGTCTTCCTCTACCGTTTCCCTCGTTGAGAGCGAGACGTTTGGAAATAGATTCACAAACTTTTTCGCAGCCAAAGATCTGTTCATAATCATAATCTAATACATACAAAACGTTTTCGTCACGGATCGGCCGACCCCAAATATTAAGAAAAATTATGGGTTTTTTATACTCCTAAATTTCAGGATTGTATCAATAAAAATCTAATAATTGTATCAATTTAATAGATTCCGTTTGAAAACATTTGGTTACACATGTGCAAACATATAATTATATCAATTAAATTCTTAGGCTTTCATGAATCAATCAATTTAGACTTTTCGTTTGAAATAATTGACAATTTTTAAATTGAGGATCTAAATTTTTTAACAAGTATACATATGTGTGAGAAGTGATGCATGGATGATTTTTAAATTGAAGGCTTAAATTGATTCAATTTAGGAGTTTAATTGATAGAATTATAAGTCTCACAAACGTTTTTCAAATGGTATCTAATAGACGGTGTAAATTGATACACTTATGAAAGTTCATGGTTTTAATTGATATAATTATTAGTTTAGGATTTTGATTGATACAACTTCTAAAGTTTATGAGTATGAATTGATTTTTTTTCACGATGTAAATGTAATTTTACACATGTTTTTAAATGTATTATTTTATTGTACACAACGTGTATTGGTTTAATAGCGTCAAGACATATATGAGATATTAGTAAAAATGAACTTTTGTGGGAAAGAATTCGAACCTTTAAAGGTCGATATTAAAATCTATTGTAGAGTTATCTTGTGAGATTTTTCTTTAAAAAAAAAAAATTCAGTTAACAAGGGATCATTTAATATAATAATTTTGAATATTTTATTTTGATTTAAAGGGTTTTTAACCGTTTAATTTAAAACTTGTGATATTGTTTTATTTTTAATAAAAATGGTTTTTAAAATTTTAATTTAAAACTAGTGTTATTATTTTTATTTTTAATAAAAGGTTTTTTTTTATTGTATAAACTTATGATAAATAATAAATAGCTATTGAATGTATTTTTATTTCTTTTTTAATAGAAAAGAAAACAGAAAACTAAAATATTATCAAATACATTTTTTTTTCTTCTTTCTTGAAAAATATAAAACAATAAATGAGAAAGTTACTAAATAACCAAACAAGATCTTAGCCCACTTAACTATGCTAAGGTATTCTATCTATATCTTGACTGATTTAGGACAAAACTAATAAATCAATAATTATATTATCAAACTTCAAATTTTAAATAGTTGAGTAGAAAATTTTATAATTATGAGCAACTAACAAAAAGAAAAAAAATATATTATATATATATAGAAAGATCTTGTATTTCAATCTATGGGAACAAAAACTCTCACTTAAGATGTAATCTTTGATGTTTTGGGTTCTAAGTCTAATAAAAATAAAGACGAATCTTAAAAAAAAATGTCAAGTTTAACAAATATTTATGAACTTAATATGGTAAAGAGTTTTGTGTAAATGTCAACGCGGAAAAGACTTTATAAAGACAGAATTAAATATCCATTTCACGGCTTAATAATTATAATGTCCACTAAAAAAATTATAATGTCCACTAATTAGTAGACTTCTTTATTTCATTAAAAAAAATAGTAGACTTCTCATAATTATTATACAGCCACATTTAAAAATGTAAAAAGAGAAGTTTTTTTCTTTTTTAATTCAACAACTTGAGATGAAGGATTTGAATTCTGACCACTCGATCAATGACATGTGTCTTGTAACTTGTAAGCTATATTCAAATTGGCAAAGTGCAGCTATTTGAATGCATTTGTTGTACATTAAAAAGAAAAAAAAAATCTAACTTAAAGAGCTGGGTTAGTATGCATTAATCTTGATCATATTACCATGGGCCTTTCATAATTCATTGACTTTTTATTCAATATCAACTTTTTGAAGGTTGACCCTTTTTTTTTTTTTGAAGATTCGAACCTCAAACCTCTTGGTCAATGGTACAAACATTATATCATTTGAGCTATATTCAGATTGGCCTTAACCGTTATTTTGAAACCAACCCAATTTCATTGGAGAATTAAGATGGGTTGTTTCGTACTAGATTTCTTCCCCTTCTCTCAGTAATGTAATCAATATATTTTGGTATAACCATTGAATGACGAAATTCTTCCTGACCTAACCATTGGTTTTTTTTTTTTTTTTTTTGAATTCTAATCGAGGGGGAGATTCTATAAAATTGTGTTTTTTTTTTTTTTTTTTGCTCAAGTTGGGGTGGAGATTCAAACTTTCTTTTGACTGAGATAATGTCGTAATAGTTAAGTTAGGCTTAATTGTAAAGTAAAAAAAAAATGTTCATAAATGTTTAAAATTTATTTCCATTTCTCAATTTTCGCGTTTATTTTATTTGTATCCTCTTAATTAGTCCTTCCATAAGCTGCCTGTATTTATATATTTTAGATAAAATTAAATAATATTTAGCAGAAAATTTATCTATTTTGATGTGAAATAAAATATATCTTTTAGCGTACAACATTTCAAAAAAAAAATCAAAATTTATTTAAATTATTTCCTGAGACAAATTATTAACATTAAAATATGACTTCAAAGAATTACTGACATTCAAAGTTATATTTCTTAAAGAATATTGACATTAATTCAAAGTAGATGCTGAAAGATTTGTCATTTTTCAGCATTTCCATGAAAAATTGTAAATTGTAATGAAATTGGACATGTATTTATCAGCGAACATCATGTGAATTATTTATAATTTGTTGCATTAGCTTCAAAATAGAACTCTAACGTTAAAAGATAATTTAATCCCATAGACAAGCTTTCCCACCAATAATCAATAATAAATTAGTTATTGTGATAATTTAATCCCATAGACTAGATTTCCCACCAACAATTAACATAATGGTTGGTTATGAATGTCTGCATTTTATCAAGTGTTCCAAGTCTACGAAGAATAGCTATATATGCTTCAATTAAATTAAATATGAGTAAAACTTATGATAGAGTGGTGTGGAGTTTTCTAAAAAGCATGATGGAAAAACTGGATTTTAGTTCTTTCTGGATTCATAAAATTAGCATGTGTGTTGAATCAGATTCTTTCTCTATTCTCCTAAATGGTGTTTGTGCTCAGATATTTAGACCATCTAGAGGACTTAGACAGGGGACCCCCTATTCCCTTATTTGTTTCTTTTCTGTGCTGAGGAGCTTTCTAGCCTTTTAAGGAAAGCAGACTTCTCTAAAAAAATTACAGGTTTGAAAATTGCTCGAACTACACTTGTTATTTCTCACCTCTTTTTTGCATATGACAATTTATTGTTTTTAAAAGATCTTCAAGAGGAATTCATGGAGCTTCAAAGAATTTTGGAAGTTATGAGATTGGTACTAGCCATGTTATCAATTTTAATAAATCAGCGATTACTTTTGGGCGAGGAACAAATTCTGAGACATAAGCTTCGTTGGCAAGCATTTTGAAGGTCAAGATTATGCTGGACCATGGAAAATACTTAAGGTGCCCTTCTTCCTTGTCTAGAAATAAGAAGGCCTCTATGAATCATATCAAGACTAAAGTGCAAAAGGTTTTGTAAAGGTGGAAAGGACATTTGTTCTCAACAGCTGAAAATGAGGTATTTATTAAGGCAATTGCACAAGCAATACCCACTTATACGCTCACATGCTTCAAGTTACCCCAAGGTTGTGGCCATGATCTAGATAGACTTATAGCTAATTTCTGGTGGGGTAGCTCTGAGCAAAGGCGTAAGCTTCACTGGCTAAATTGGGCTTCCATGACAAAGCCTAAAGATCGAGGTGGTTTGGGCTTTTGTGATATAAGGGTTTTTAACTAACGCTTATGGCAAACACATATGTGGAGGATTCTTCAGAGGCCTTAGTTCTTAGTGGCAACTATTCTAAAAGCTTGTTATTTCCCCTAAGAGGACTTTCTGAAGGCCAGTTTGGGTGAGGCGACCATCTTATGTTTGGAGAAATTTTGTGGGGGAAGAGAGCTAGTTATTCAGGGTGGGCGATGGCGAGTTGGGAATGGTGAATCGACAGATATCTACACACATCAATGGATTCATTAAGAGAAAACTTTCAAGTTGATGTCTAAGCAGCGCCTTTTAATTGATCGACGTGTCCAATGTCTATTTACTGGATGCCAAGCTTGGAACGTTGAACTTCTGAAAGATTTGTTTATACAAGAAGATGTTGAGAAAATTCTAGATATTCTAATAGGTGGTAGTCACTATCCAAACACTTTCTTTTGGCACTATGACAGAAAATGAAGTTATTCAGTTCGTAGTTGATATAAGCTAGTAATGGATGTGAGTCATAAGGCGTCCTCGTCTGATAACAATTCCACTTTGGAGTGGTGGAAGACTTTATGGAATATCAATATTCCAAGTAAAATAAAGATCTTCATGAAAGGAATAATCGAATTAAATCCAAGCGGAAGCATTGGAATTGATTTAAGTTCCTCGAACATAATGGAGAATTGTCTGGAGGGTCTTTAATCTTCTTACTCCAACTCCAACGAGGTTGAAACTCCAATTCCACAAAGCCTACTTGCTATGACTTGAACACAGGACTCATACACGTGGGAGCCTCTTTGAAAGAGAAAAAGGGAATGGATGGAAGAATTGAGAGAACTCTTTTCTCTCAAGGGATAAGACACTTCTTTGCTTAACCCATTGATAACTCTTAAAATAAGAGTTATAAGGTATCATTTTAGGATTGAATTGTCATATTTTATCTCATTATATCTTGGAAATTCCCTAACTTTGAGTCATTTTGCTCTATGATTAATTTGATATAGTAACATTATTATTAGGGCAATATTATCATAATTAATGAGTTTTATGTGATTAATTTAGGGTTTGAATTAAGAAGGATTCCTGAAGATAAGAGCAGCACTTTTACAACAGTTTGCTAGAGCAAACCTTGCAATTTAGGCCAATACAACTTTCGCACGTGAGAATATCAGTTCATTAAATGAGTTGGCAAATGTCAGATGACTCAACCTGTTTCAACCAATGGGAGCTTGCCACGTCACTAGTCCTGTCTAATCAGCCCTTATTTGCACAAACTAGGAGGTATTTAGGGCTGGGCAGCCGTTTTGATCAAAGGAGGGAGAAAAGGCGGAGAATCAGGAGAAACAGAGAAAAAAAAATGGAAAGCTTGGTCTGAAGAAGGAAGTTGCCGGAGTATTTCCAAAAAGGGAAAGGAATTTTCGTTGGAGCTGTCTCCGAATGCTGATCCAACTGTTTTGTGGCAACATTTCGATTCTGTCTTCTTCTTCTTTCTAGTTTATTACCACTGTTTAGGATTATGTCTTTATTCCGAAATATTTTCTGTTTTCTTTACATTATGAACTGATCACCTTCAAGTGAGGATTAGGGTTTGGATGTTTTAATTTACTTTACAGCTTAATACATTGTCTTTAGCTCAATCTGGTTTTTAAGAGCTTTTACTTTTTAAGCACAAATTCGTTTGGCCAACCATTTTGTGCAGTGTTTCTCTGATTTCTGGGAAGAATAAGAGAAGCTGATTGCTTAAGAACCACATTAGCCCCATGTTAGGGTTAGTAGCTAGCTAAGTAAGGGGATTAGGGATAATCACTTACCTAATGCACGCAAATACAGTAGGTTATTTAATGCTGGAGTAATGGGAATGAAACAGCAGATTTCTGGTTATTCGGGAGAATACCAAGTGAGCTATAGTGGATTGAGAGATTTGATCATGTATCTAAGTTGTATAATAGATTAAAACGGAAGATCACCCCTAATCCGAGCCTTCCATTTAACTCAAAGTACAAGTTTAGTTATTCTCTGTTTTCTGCATTTTTACTCTGTTATCTCTGTTTTAGCATTTATTTTGTTCCAGCAATTCTGAATTATGTTATTTCATTTTCTTGATAAAATTTAATTTGTTACCAATTGAGTTTATTGAGCATCAAGTTGAAGTAAATTAATGAATTACTAGTCTATGTGGATACGATAATTTACTTACCACTTGCTACAAATGAATGTGTATACTTGTGCATCGACATCCTAATATTGCCGACTCATTCATATCACTTTAGCAAGCGTGTCACCCATAAAGGTACTATGTATAGTGGCCACCTAGGACAAAACTCTGTCTTAATTAAATAATATATATTTTAATATTTAATATTAAAATATACATTTAAACTATTTGAATCTCATTCAAATATTTCAAATTCTCTTAATATATATTTTTTTATTTGAATCTCATTCAAATTTTATATATATCTTTTTTTTTTTTTGTTGAAAATGAATTTTATATATATTTGTATCTTAATAGATTAATAATTTTATTTGATATTTAATGTATCAAATACAATAAATATGTTTTTTCTCATTTAATATATCAAATATATTAAATATTAATTTGAACATTTCAAATTTTTTTTCAACAAAGTTGATCTCTAATTGTTCGTTTGAGCTAGCAAGATGACCTTATAGACCTACAGGTTATAAGCTCCAGTGATACAAAATTAATTAATCAACTTCTTTAATCAATTAATTTTCATTCATTAATTATAGGTCACTCCACTATAGACCTAAAGTTGCACTCTTATGCACTGTAAGACGAGTTGTTCGTAATTACAGCTGAGTCAAAAGTTTGTTTTACCCTTGTAATTGCATCTTGCACCTTAAGTACTACTCATCCTCTAATGAACAATTTGTTTATGATCTAACCATAAACTAAGTCTCTCTCAGGCCAGTGAGAGGGTGGGGCCTCATTGTTCAACTCCCAAAATCAACACTTAGGGGAACTACTCATCTACTTTCCCAATATAGAAAGGAATTAATTCTATCTCATGAAAATTATGTTCTCAGCTCTCTATTTGGTCAAGTCCCCAAAATGGTAAGCTTATTGAATCGGCTACAGTGGCCATTCACATCCATGCAAATCAAAGGACGAGCCCTTAGAGGCAGGAGTTCATAATTCACTCAAGATTAAGATCGAGTCACATATGATCATCCTATGAAATATTTATCTTCTCAATTAACATATTTATAAAGAGAGATTAAATATTTCGTGGTTCAGTCTTATACAAACTCATTGTATAGCAAACCCCCACTCACATGTCTCTACATGAACGATTTGAATCAAATCATTTGTAACAATTACAAAGTGGACCGTATCAATGGTGTTACATAGATAAAGCACCCAACCTTATCCATAACTATAGACCCCTAGGTTATTTCTTGAACATGATCCTCTCGTAAGTCAACCACATATTGTTCAAGATTACACTAATAACCTTGGATTTTTCATGTAATGGATAATATAATATTGCAAATAAAATTATTAAATAACACACATTAATTACGAGGCTTTAGGGCACAAATCCCAACACTTCATTTGGCATAGTCTCAATATTTTTCCTATCAGAATGAACCTTCTCAAGCAATGTATTGAATGTGATTAGAAATTTCCTCTTGGTGGAAAGAAAATGAAACAACAATGCACGATTTGTGGGGTTGCATCGAGCCCAATGCAAAGTTTTTTTCAATTCCATTATTTTGACATGTTGGATCTATTTTGCAGGGCACAGGTTCTCCAAAAAGAGATAATGTCGATATTTGTGACGACTATGTGGGCCTTGTGGAACTGTAGAAATACAATGGTGTTCAATGGACTAAAGAAACAGGGGATGGGGGATGACCCAATCTTCTGGGCTGCAAGCTATGTGGATGATTTTATGGCAGTCTAATAGTCTCCAACTTCAAGACTCAATTCTGCAGGGGTTCGGACAGAAACAACAGATAGTGGAAGCATCATGACAACAATCCAGCCCAATTCCCATACACCACCTCTTATCAAATGGGTACCACCGATCAATAACCAGTATAAGCCTAAATGTGGACCCAACAGTTCTCAATGGAGAGGTGGGTATGGGTGTTATTATTCACAATTCCAAGGGAGAAACAATGGTAGCAACAAACATTTTCTTGAGGAGGAATAGCTCGGTGGAATGGGTAGAAGCCAAAGTTCTAGTGGAAGGGGTTCATTTAGCACAAGAGGAGGGCCTAACTCTACTTGGGGTCGAAGTTGATTTCAAATTAGTGTGGAATCTTGTGATAGACCGAGATCATCACCATAATGAGATTGAACCACTAAATGGCACACACATTGGCAACTCATGCAAGGAGCATTCGGAAGTTTGGCTAGAGGATTGTCCTCCATGGACACATCACATTTTGCTACGATAAATGGCGACTATGAATACTTTTATTACTTTTTGGGTTTGTTTGTTTTCTTCCGTACTCTTGAAGAAAAAAAAAAAAAATTCATGAATTTTGAATCAAATACATAATTTATTGAATTAAATTTCACGATGAATTAAAAATAGCAGTTTAAAACCTTATATAATTCAAATCCAACTCAACTCTCACATGCATGTGTACTTAATTAATGTTTTATAAGAATTAAGATGACGATAATATCAATATCATATTATTACCATTACTTCGTAAATTAGGAGCCACCACCAACACCTAGTTTATCAGAGAATATGTAACAAGTTGACGTTGACCCAATAAAACAGTTTTTTAATAAATAAATATTATATATTTTAAACATAGTTATTTGGGAAATATGCGAATTTGTCAACTTATTTTAAAAAATAAAGTATTTTTTGAAATCAAATGGATAGTTTCATACCGATCCTCGAAAATATCTTCTTTTCTTTAAGATTATTGGTTCACAAGACGATTTTATGTCTTTTTCCCAAAAAGATTTCATAGTTGCATAAATAAATAATGAGAATATGAACTATTTTACTTTTTTTTACAGAGGGTTTAAAAATAATATTTAAGGAATATAATAATTTTTATTATTGAACTTGATAAAATTAATCAATTTTTATTCTAAACTTTCAATTTTTATTTAGTCCACTAAACTTTTAATGTTATTCGACATAGACAGGTGTTAAAGTTTGTATATCATGTTCAACTTCAACTACTTTAATCACTAATTTTAGCAACAAAAAAAAACATAGCAACAAAAAAAAAACATAGTAGAATAGAAATTAAGTCTATCTAATATACAAGATTAACCATTTAATAAATCTCTTTAAAAGTATAATTTTTCAAAAAAATATATCTAACTATAACTACATATTTTTGTAAATATCAATTTTGTATCAAATATGTTTTACAATTATTAATTGTATGTAAGAATATTTTAATAAAAATTACACCAACAATGGCAGCAATAATCCAAGACTTAATTTTAATCGGAGAAATTAAAAGTTGTTTATACGATAAAAATCTAAAATTAAGTACTCAAAAAAAAATCTAAAATTAAAATTTTCCTTAATATTTGTTTTTGAAATCATCTCATGAACGTTGAATGATATAAGCCACGTGCAGTGTAACAATTGGCAGCCGTTAGCTCTGCCGAATCGGTTTTGAAGTCGTCGCATGGCTGCCGTTTGGGGAGAACGAGAACGAGCCATCCTCGATCAAAAGGTGGCTCCCGTTTCGTGGAAGTCCACGCGCATTGATTTTTCCTTTTGCGTGAAAAATAAAAATTTTTGTATTTACAAAGTTTTAAATTTAAAAAGGTTAAATTATAGGTTTAATATCTCAATTTCTAATTTTATGTCTATTTAATATTGAACTGTCTCTAAATTTTTAATTTGGTGTCTAATATATATATTTTTGAACTTTAAGACTTATCTAATAAATCTTCAAATGTTCAATTTTGTGTTCAATAAGTCCTTGATCATTTACTAATTCAACATTTTTAAAAATTCACTCACCTATTAAACACAAAATTGAAAGTTTAGAGTCTTATTGGACATAAAATTCAATTTTAAATCTATGTTAAATTACAAGTTTGGTCTCTAAACTTTAAGGTTTGTGTCTATTTGGCCAGTGAACTTTTAAAAGTATCTAATAAATCCATAAACTTTCAATTTTGTATCTATTAGGTTCATGAAAAATTCAAAATATTTAAAAATTAATTGATATATTAGATATAAATTTAAATTTTATGTCTAATAGAACTTTAAAATTTTACTTTTGTGTCTAGTAGATTCATGAATTTTTAAAAATTAAAAAATTCAGGGGCTAAATTTGTAATTTTGAAAGTTCAAATATCAAATAAACACAAATCTCAAAGTTAAGGGACTAAATTTATAATTTAACCGTAAATCTAATAGATTAGTTGATTTTAAAATTTTCAATTATGTCAAAAAAATTATTAGACACAAAATTCAAACTTTAGAGACTTATCAAATATTTTTAAAGTTGATGGACCTATTAAACACAAAATTAATAGCTCGGAGATGTTTTAGATACGTACCCAAATTAAACTTGTAATTTTTAACCCTTTAAAAAAATATATGTACATTTGGATTTGGATGTTAAATTAAAATTTATTTTTTGGGGGTTAAAATCTTGACTTGGACACGTCTTTGCGTGGACTTGGGATCAACTAGACCGCTTCCTTTGAATTGTCGTACACAACATGCCTATTTTTTTCATCAATCTCATCCCCATCTCCATCCATTTATAAGACTAATAGAGTACTTATTTAAAAAAATAAAAAAATAAAAAAATACTCCGTAGACTTTTTCCATACTTATATTATATTTATATCACGTCCTCATCATTATTTAAGTTCTTTTTCCTACAAAATTATCATTACTTAGTTTTCTTTATAAATATATCATTACATCATTACTTAATTGATTGACTTCGAATAACTCCAATTAAAGGCAAAAAAAAAAGTGTTCTATCTTGACCTATAATTTAGAGAGTGAAGAGTTTAAAGTTCAATAATTACAAAGGTAAAATTCAAACTTTCAATGAATTGACATTTTTTTTCACATCATTACTAAGTTGGTTAGCTTCAAATAATCAACTTTGCAAAATGTGTTCTATCTTACTTAGAGGGGAATGGGAGGGAGGGGACGGTTAATATTCATTGAGAAAAAAAATTTAGTTGATGGTTATTTTTTGAAGGGCGTAGCGTAGGTATGAAAATATTAAGTGGTGATTATATTTCATTTCAATAGCCTATGGTTATTTGAAATGTTATGGATTGAATAGAGATTGTGTACAGTGTAGAGATAATGTATATTATCATTTAGTGGGTTGAGTGGAATTTAATTTTAAATTTTTATCAAGTGTTCAAATTCAATTTGAGATTGTTTATCTCCACTTGACTTGTAGAGACTAAATCCCAATTACTCCTGAAGTAATTATGAGATTTTAAGACTTTTCTTCTTGTATTTATAATTCTAATTTTATGTACTACTATTTTGATTACTTTCTTTTATTGATGAAATTAATAAAATATTATTAATATTGATGACCACACAGTAAGTTAAAAATCAACATATATTATCAATATGACTATAACTCAACTGACATAAAATATGTTTTCTCAATCAAAATGTCAGAAATTTGAATTCTTCACCCCACATATTAAAAAAAATTAATATATATTTTTAAAATCCAGTATTACCAATTTAATTGCTTTTGATAAATTACTAACTTTTTCTTTTTTTGAGTAATAATATTACCAATTTAATTGCTTTTGATAAATGACTAACTTTTTTCTTTTCTTTTTTTGAGTAATAATAAACAAAGACTAAGTCATTGTAAAAGCGAGGGACATAACATAACATTAAAGGGGGACAGAAATTGTGAAATAAAGCGAAGAAATAGAGGTCCAGTTTGATAATTGTTTAGGTTTAGTTTGAAATTGTTGTAGCTTTTAAAATAATTGTTTGTGACTGTGCTTTTAAAAAAATTAGTTGTGAAATGAAGTAAAATAGTATTGGGTAAATTCTAATTTTAAATTATAAAAAACTAAGTACTGTGTTTGGTAAATTAATATTGAATTGTTGTGATTTAGTTATAATGACCAAAGTAGTTTTATTATTTCAATTATTTTCATATTGATATTTAATTTATAATTTATTATAAGATGATTATTTAAAAATTTCTATGATTTAAATTGCATCTAATTTTTTATAATCTAAATTATTTGATAAAAGTTTTTTAAAAAATAATTGTTATAAAAAACTGAATCAATCAAAATTTCATTGACATAAGAAATAATAGATGTGAAAAATATATAAATATAGAAGGATAAATTTGAGATTTGAAATGATTAGCAAAGATGTGGTAGACTTTTAAGAAAGCTAAATCTAAAGCTGGTATCTATCGGCTTATGCACGTCAGAGTAATGGTTTTACCAAATAGTCTAAGCAGTTAAGATTTTTTCAAAATAAACGCAATCCCAAATGGGACCTTAGTTTTCAATTTTTAGATTATAAAAATTGTGATTGTTTTCTCATTCTCGAGTTTCATCTTTTTTAAAAAAAAACTTGAATTCTTAGTCAAATTCCAAGAACAAAAATAAAATTTTGAAAACTACTTGTTTTTTTCAAAATTTGGCTTGATTTTTTAAAAAATATATAAAAAGTAGATAACAATATGTGGAAGTAGTATTTATATACTTAATTTTCAGAAACTAAAAACTAAAAATTAAGACTCCGTTTGATAACAATTTAATTTTTTGTTTTTGAAAATTAAGTCTATAAATATTACTTCCATCAATGGATTTTCATGTTTTCTTATTTACTTTTTACACATATTTTAAAAAATTAGGTCAAATTTTAAAAACTAATAAAAGTAATTTTTAAAAATTTATTTTTGTTGTTGGAAATGAGCTATAAATTCAAATATTTTCTTAAAAAATTTAGAAACTATGGTAAAGAAATTGTGAAAAAATAAGTATAATTTTTAAAAATTAAATTGTTATCAACGAGTCTAAATAGTTATCAAATTGAGTTAGATAGATTTTTTAAAATTATTATTATTATTATTATTTTGAGAAAAGAAAGGTCGTTTTAGTTAATGGCAATAAATAAGGTTTAAAATGATCGGTACTATTTGTGAAAATAAAAGTAATTGGAACTAAAACAAAGGTTTAAAAATTATTGAAAAAAAAAAGAGAGCTAACTTTAAGAAGTAGCGTGGAGCGAACGCGTGTCGGATCGTACAGAACCGGTGTCATTTGGAGTCAAGTCAATCACAGTTGTACCTCCACTGTCTCACCAGATAAACTCGAAAATTGCATGTGCTTAAACAAAATAATTAAATACATTCTTTTTCTTGTTAAATTACAGTTGTAGTCATCAGAATTTCAACTAATTTTGAATGGCTTATTATACAAAATATCTCTAACTTTAACTTTACAGTGACTTTCATTTTCATTTTAATTATTGAACTTTCAAATAAAATCCTTCTATTCTAGAGAGGTTTTTATTAAAAATATGGATAAAAATTGATATGGTAGGTAATGTGCAATAATTTGAAGACATGTGTGACATCATTTGTAACTCAATTATTTTTCAGATAGATAACATGTAAAGTGGAGTTTGAACCTCTAATTTTTTTGTAGATCGTATAATGTTTTAATCAATTAAGCTATGTTTACGTAAATCAATTCAATTTCAATTATATAAAAGATTGAGATTTTTGTTGCTGTTAATTTCAATTCAAAAGATATTGCTGATATTATTTATAGTATCATTCACAAAATCAATTTATTAACATCAGCTACTAAGTCAATTTACATGCATGACGTTGTAAACGATATCATGTATATCTTCTAATTTTTATATATAAGTTGTTATATCAATTCTCATCTATTGTTTTAGTGAAAAATCTCTCAAAGGACTTTTTTTGGAACAATTTCAAAGTTCAAAGGTGAAAATGAAAATTTTCAAAGTCCAAGAGAAATGTTGAAATCTGTCCAAAGTTCAAGGGTACTTTATATCATTTAACCATTTTAATCTAATCTTTATATTTTAAAATTTTAAAATTTCATCCTTATAATTTAGTTCTAATTTTAATTTACCATGTATAATTTAGATTTAGCTTCAATTTGAGATTCTATGATTTAGTTAAAGTGAACCAATCATTCATAATCAATACTTTTAGCTACTAAAAAACCCCACCAATCATTTTTTTTTTTCATTTTTAGTAATCTCAAAACTCTAATACAGTCCTTTCAAAAAAAAAAAAACTCTAATAAACAAATAAAATAATTAACTACATTTTCTCAGTGTCACACATGGATTTGTAGAGTTTGACTAAATCACAAAAACTATATAAATTGAAAGCTTTAAAATTATAAAAGATGAAATAGAAATTAAGCTTAAATTATTGGGACTAGCCAAATTGAAGTTTTTAAAACTATAGAGATGAAATTGAAATATGAAAAAAATACAGGGACCAAAAAGGTAACTCAACCTAAACTTTTAAAAATAAGTAATGTTGAAGAATAAGAAATAGGGATATGTATAATTATACCAAATGAAACAAATATTTAAAAATTAATCACACAAGTCACAACCCAATAATAGTATATATCTGTTCTAATTGGCCAAAACCTATGCCTTAGTATGATATTATTGCATGTGCACCCCACATCTACCATGGGTAAAAAATAGAGAAGGAAGGTCTGTCTCTAGATTATGAGAATTGAAAGCAGTAAAAATATCTAGATGAGATTTTGTTAGGTTGAAAAATTAGATTTAAATAATCAATTTTTTTAAAAAGGGAAAAGAGATGAAAAATAAAATAACTTACAAATATACTAGATAACTAGAAAAAATGTATTTTTTAGGAAAAAGGGAAAAAAAAGTATATATACATAGATAGATATACAAAATAAATAAACGCATGTAGAGAATTGGAAGATGAAAAATGAAGAAGGAAAAAAATGAGGTGAGAGATTGAAAACCATAAAAGAAATTAGATAGATTAAGTTAAAAAATAAAATTTAAAGTGTAATAAATTGAAAGGTTCAGTAAATAAAATATATTAGGAAATAATCTATCGATATTTTATTAAAAAAAATTATGCAATAATGTAAAAGACAACAAAGGAAAAAGAATGTAAAAGAAACTAATAAAATAATATAAAATATATATATATATATATATATGTAAATATTTTACCAAACATAATACATTTAATGTTAAATTATAAATTTGGTTCCTATAGTTTAGAGAAAGTTAGAATTTAGTTAGAATTGACTATTTATAAGAGTTTTATCAAACTATAAAAACAAAATTCTACTAAATTTTAACTTTCTTGAGACCAAATTTATAATTTAACTTAGATTTGAATATATATAGATTGAAAATTTATATAATATCAAAAAAAAAAAAAAAAAAGAAGAAGAAGAAAGAAAGAAAGTTTCTATAAATGAAAAGATGGTTCAAAATGTATGGATCAAATTGAGAATTTAACCTAAAGTTTTACAAAAAATTAAAGGAGAGGAATTAAAAAAATTAAGAAAGAGAATTTGGGAATAGATGGGTCAGATAAGGCCCAAAAGGAGGAGGCCATAAAACCGAATGGAGTGAGGGGCGGAGGAGGATTTGGTAAAATCCGTAATAATAAAAACCTCCAGGCCACAATGAATGAACGTCGACGTTGACGAATATGTCAATTTTATGAAAATGTGAATGAAAATATTGATATCGATCAATATTTCTAAAAAGAATTTAAGAACAAAAAATTTAAAAAATATATTTAAATTAATAAATAAACATTTTATACTTTTTAAATGAGTTAAAATACTTATGAACGTTAAGTTATATTTTTTTTCTATTTTTTTTAATATTTCATCAATTTTATAAGATAGGAAATGTCGATTCTGACGGAAATTGAATACCATTGGCACACTATTATATTATATGACGCAAAGGAAAAAAAATCCAAATTAGATGAACAAATTAAGAAAAGCAGGACACGGTGACGACTCAGTTGGATTAGGGTGGGCTTGAGCGAGTCAAAACAAAATGGAGCGCGTGGGCCCACTTCCAAACACTCGGTATTAATAACCACGTTATGGATGGTTAAACAACAAGATAGATTTATAGAGAAGAAGAAGAAGAAGAACAGATACAAAAACAAAGACAAAAACAAAAACACAGAGAATTCTTAGCTAATAAAGAATTTTTTTTTTTTAGAAACGACGACGACAAAGAGAAACGGCTCTCTTCGCCTTTTGTTGTCTGGTTTTGATTTGATTCATCTCCATTGTTGAGTTGAGTTATACCCTTCTCCTCGACTGGCACACAGCCTCGAATTCTTAGCCCTCGATTTTGGCTCTCTTCTCGTCTCTTTTCCTTCTCTCTCTTCATTTCGGAAATTCTTAGGGATCTCTCTCTTTGCAATCTGCATATTTAGAGAGAGAGAGAGAGAACAGGGCGGAGGAGGAAACGGCTATATACTTTCACTTTCCCCGCTTCCCACTGAATCTCCTCATTTTCAGCGTCTATCTCTGATTCTGGTTTTATCTTTCTGAACCGCTGCCGCCGGTTCGCCATTTCTGCTCGATCGATCTGTACTCTTGACTTTACTCTCCTTCTTCAACCGGCGTTGTTTCGCAGGGGCCACCGCAACTTCCTACAAAATGTGGTGGATGATGGGCGAAGGTGGAGGCCATTACTGCTCCAAAAAATCCGATGATATCTGTGGCGAAGTTTGTGATCAGGTACTTACTATTTTTGCCCTTGGATCTGGTCTAGGCTTTTAAGAAATCGTTTGCTCTGACTGCTTGGATGCGTGATTGAATCTTTTGATATTAGGGCTTTTTTCTTTGTTTATTGGATGGCTTTTTGGGGAGACTGTCTTATCAAATGCCAGGCCCATAGCTCTGCAATTTTTTGTGTCTTTGGTGTTTTGTTTAGCCTGGAGATCTGATTGCGGGAACTTTGAATGTCCTGTCTAACGGGGCATTCTTACGCCACATTTAACAGAAACTTCTGGAGAATAAAATCTGCCCTAGCGGGAATGAATTTGATTATATACTTTTTGAAATTTTCTCGTCCTTAGAAGGTGATTACTTTGGGCTTCAAACGTGGAGGTCTCCGCTTTAGGTGAATCAACATTTGAGATTGTTTCTCATCTTCAAGCTTTGCGTACTTTTGATTTTCAGATAAATTTTCTTTCTGCATAGAGAATGCGACTTGAGTTTTTTATGCACCTTGAGAATCTATTTGGAATTTATACGTATTAAAATGCATATCGTTCATTCTTGGTTTAATTGCTTGGCTTCTGAAACGAATGGAGATTTTGAAGTTGTCCTTATCATGATCCAAGTTTTGCGGACTTCTGTTTGTTGGTTTCTTTTTCCCTTTTTCCTTCTGTTTAAGATTTTGACCAGGCTTCTTTTCTGTATGCAGGAATCCAATCGAGTATTGGGCATGTCTAGACTTCGCTGCATTTTTCGTGGATATGATGTGAAAACCTTCCTTATTCTTTTTGCGCTGGTGCCGACGTGCATCTTGATCATTTACCTCCATGGACAGAAGATCTCATACTTCTTACGGCCACTATGGGAATCACCACCAAAAGAATTCAATATGATTACTCACTACTATGATGAGAATGTAAGTATGGAGAACCTATGCAAACTCCATGGTTGGAAAGTACGGGAATTTCCACGACGTGTTTACGATGCTGTGTTGTTCAGTAACGAGATTGAGATGCTCACCTTGCGATGGAAAGAACTCTACCCTTACATTACACAGTTTGTTCTCCTTGAGGCAAATTCAACATTTACTGGGAAGCCAAAGCCATTGTACTTTGCTCGCAATAGAGATCAGTTCAAATTTGTGGAGCCAAGGTTGACTTACGGCACTGTCGGAGGGAGATTTAAGAAAGGTGAAAATCCTTTTGTTGAGGAGGCATATCAACGAGTAGCACTCGATCAGCTTCTCAGAATTGCTGGAATCTCTGACGATGACTTGTTGATAATGTCTGATGTTGATGAGATTCCAAGCAGGCACACCATTGATCTCTTAAGATGGTGTGATGACATACCGGATGTCCTCCATCTACAGCTTAGGAACTATTTGTACTCTTTCGAGTTTCACGCCGATGACAATAGCTGGAGGGCTTCAGTCCATAGATACAAATCTGGTAAGACAAGGTATGTTCATTATCGGCAATCAGACGACCTGTTGGCAGATTCAGGCTGGCACTGTAGCTTCTGCTTTCGTCGTATTAGCGACTTCATCTTTAAAATGAAAGCATACAGCCATAATGACAGAGTCAGGTTCTCTAGTTATCTGAATCCCAAAAGAATTCAGAAGATTATCTGCAAGGGTGCTGATCTATTTGACATGCTTCCTGAGGAGTACACTTTCAAAGAAATAATTGGAAAAATGGGACCTGTTCCTCATTCTTACTCAGCAGTTCACTTGCCATCATATCTTCTGGAAAATTCAGAAAATTACAAATTCCTTTTGCCTGGGAATTGTGTACGAGAGAGTGGCTAATATCTCTCTAACTTTGATATCTACCTGTGAAGGTTACTTGTACTGTAGCTTGTCTGACACCTCGTGGACCTTCCATCCCGACAGTCGTTTACCGGTACGTGGCCAACATTGATGACGGTTGCCTCCAGATAAGCTAATGTTAATTCTTTTGGAAGTTGTAACTGCCTGGACAGTTGAACTAATTCCATGGGTGGAAGTTGTGTAGATATCTGTTTTCTTTGAGTTGGTTTGATTGATTCAAGGAGTTTATCTTATTCATTGGGTGGGTGAACTTGCTGTCACAGGAGCAGCAAATTAGACAACCCCGGTGCATTGGCATTGTATTTGAGGCTGTTGTGCATTCTTCCCGTTTACTGGGAAATTTTGTATACACGACTATTATTTATATCATGTATTAATATCTGCAATTGACCTGATTCCTAATTCTCTTTCTGATCATTACTCGTCGTTGTGACTTATTCTTCGGTTTTCCCGTCTTTTCGATTGAGACACGCTGACATAATCTTCGTTGATAAAGAGTCTATCTATGTAAACATTCCTACCATGTAATCAATTTATTGAAATCAGAGTGTTATTTATTATTAGGCAACGTGATGGGTAGGTTCCCATCAATGCAGAAAGATTATGTTATGTTTGTCAATGTCAGATATTTACTGTCGTAGTTGGACCATATTTACTATTTGAACCAGCAGGGACAGGTAGTTGAGTTGAGACAAATCTGGTCAGATTTTTTGGTATGTGGGAAACCTCGCAAGATTTGTTTCTATGGTACATAGGCTGTAAATGCGAGAGAAGTGTCTTGTTCTTCAAGTTGATTCTCCCACAAAAAAGTTTTTCAACTTTATTCTGGCTTTTCAAAGTCTCCTGGATATTCCAGAACTGAATAACTTTTACACGAGCTTTTTAAGTGATGTCTCTTTCGTGTCCCAACTAAACTCAAAATCCTCGGTGACCCTTCTCTCAGAAGAAGGTATTGGATTCAAATCTCATCCTTATAGAATAAAATTGTTCTATATATGCACTTTGACACATTACAAACACGCATTCACAAAAAAGAAACTATCATATTGGTTTCTCTGGCAGATTGGAAATGTCTTTTAGAAATTCTCTGCTCGATTCCCAAGTTCATCATGGTATTCATTCCTCAGACGACTATGGAGGTTACATTTCTGACTCTGTGCTCGTGACTCGAAGGCACCACAAAAACCAAAGATCTCATGTAACGTTCAGCGACGACATCGATGACAGATCTGATGTTCACGATAGACACCGCCGTGCTCATTTCTACACCAAAGACGTCGATGATGAGGCTGAAGAGTTCATTAGGCTGAAGCACAACCAGATGTCTATTGACTCTAACTGAAAGAAACTGTATCTCCTGGTTCTGTATCATTATCATATCAAGTAATAATGTTCTGATGCTCCAGAGCTCCTTACAATTATAATCGTTAAAATGTTTGTAGTTCCTATGTGAACATTTCAAAGTTTCAGTAATAATACAGACCGTTTAAGCTGTATTTATCAATTTCTTTACAGCCTCTTCTATACACACACATATGAATAGAGAATAGTTTTTGTGGCACAGAAAACTTGGAGAAATATACACATTTATCTTTCTGTTATTATTTCATTCTAATTCGCCAAAGGTTTCAGATCTGTCTGAATCTCTCTCTCCCTCCTAATTTCTCTCATTGGGTCATGAAGATGACAGGTTTTTTGGGTCATAGATTTACAGTCATTCATATAAAGATGTTTACAAAACTTAAGATCTTCATTCATTTAATTTACTGCCTGAAATGAGTGGCGAAGGATTTTGGGGTCCCAAAAAGATTGGATCTTTGCTATAAGGTTAAGAATTGAAGCAAACCCAGTGGAATTAAATCGCCTCCATATTTGGTATATCAAATAAATACAAGAAAGACACATCTGGTTCATTGCAGATCCTTCTTCAAATGGGCATTGTGCCAAGGCCCATGGCTGAAATTTTAGCCATCAAATTTGCCCAGCAGAGAGAGCATTTCCTGTGTTGAATGACTTTGGAACCAGAATTTTCATTGAAGAGAGGTCCCACATTGAAATTGACTGCTCAACTGCCCCAAGCCATTTAAAGCTGCTTGCTTTTACTGTTTCCACCAGTTCTGTGCTTCTCCTTCTTCTTCTTTGATGCTACTACCTAACTCTCAAAGCAATTTAAAGCTGCGTGTTCTGACTGCTGTGACTGTTCAGTTGCTCTAAGCCATGCTTGCTTTGACTGCTTCCCAATTTTGTGCTTCTTTTTCTTCTGTTTTTAGTCCAAGTCCAATGAGACTATTAACTGATAGGAACAGAGAAAGCCCTCATAGTTGTGTTCTTCTTCCCTCCACTGAGGAAGTAATTTGTTTTTGGGTTTAGTTTGGCCAGGAGCTTAATAGAACAGTGAAGGGTAAGTAGGAATGATTTATCTAAAAGCACTTTCACAATCCCTCATCTTTCATTATACACTACCATATGTAAAGGGAAAGTGATGATATAACAAACTTTCATCCCCTTTCGCTCAAAATAAAATATGGAGAGCGATATGAGAGAGAGAGATAGAGAAGAAATGTAAAAAAGAAAGAAAAGAAAAAAAGAACTCGAAATGTTGAAATGAAAGCAAAATTTCCTTCGAAAAGCTGCACTGCAATATAGCAGCTGAGGCTAAACTCTATTCAATGGAGCGACAGAGAGGGCAAGTAATGTGCTTATTATCAAACCACTTAGAAAGACAGCCTTTATGAAAAAAGTGCTTGCAAGATAACTCACTAACTTCCTCGTCAGCTTCAAACCCACAAAGACAAACACAGCACTCTGCCATGACACACCTCGAAGCAGAGCCATTTCCATTCTCTGTTCCACCATTGAAGCCTTGGCGCAAGGATTTGAACTGGGTAATTGAGATTCTTCTTTCTCTTCCATTTTCCCAATCGTCTTCTTCCTCAGAACTCGAAGGGTTCGCACTCATCATTTGTATCACAGATCTCACCAAGTTCTTCAAGAAAGCCATCGACATTACTCTGTTCATCACTAGAACTGGCAACAGCAACACTCCTTCAGCTGAAGGGGGAAAATTTGCGAGACCCATCTTCAAAAATCCTCAAAATTTTCACTTTTTTCAGCTAAAATGAAGTCTAATCCGTTCAGGGTTTTGCTTGGAGTTGCAGAAGAAACGAAAACGAAGAGAAAAGAAAGGAAGAAATTGGTTTTGCTTAAAAAGCACAAAATGTATCAATCCAAATGGTTGGTTGGGATAGAGAAGAATATACCATTTATACATTGACTGAGGTTCTGTTAACCATCAATCTTTAACCATGGTTAGTTAGCTAACCATGGGGTTGAGGTTCCAAAGGAAAATACAGGCGTGTTGAAGCTTGACTGTGAGTAAAAAACAAAAGACCAGCTTTTCATCGAGAAAAATGAAAGGAACATCTGTACGCCACGTGTCAGGGGTAAATTGCAACGACCAATTTGGAGATGACATGTGGTGGAGATGATGATGAGTCGATGACGTTTCAGCTTCAATGGAACTTTCCTGATTTCAGTAGCTGCATGAATCTACGGCTCCTCTCTTCTCTTTGCAGCTTTGAGAAGTTAAGTTTTTTTTATGTTAATTACTCATTGATTTTGTTTTTTTTTACAACAAATCAAGCTTTTGATCTAAAAAAAAAATAGTACATGTTTATACCGTTGAGTTAGCTTTCAATTTCAAAAAAATGAGTACATGTTTATACCGTTGAACTATGTTCACTTTGTGATTTTGTTGAGTCATGACTAGTGAGAAATATTTTGTTTAAAATTATTTTGATACATTTTTTAAATATCTATCTCCAATGCCAAAATATTAGTTTTTTCAAGAAAAAAAAATTATTTTTTACCTTCTAAACTTGACATGGTGTATGTTCACCTTAAAATCATTTTTCACCTTGATAAACCCACTCACTGATTTTAATAAAGTGCAAGAGTTTTAAAAAACCTACTAATTTCAACAAAAATTAGACATGGTACAAAATTAAGTCTTCTTTTATTTAGAAACTTACACAATTAAGCTTGATTATGCACAAGATTGATTATTTAACAAATCTTTCAAAACTCACAAATTTGAACAAAATTTTAGTAAAAAAAAAAAGATGATTAAACACAAGTCCAACTTCATCATTGACTTTGCCAAATGATAAAGTTAATTAATTTTATGAACTTGTTAAACTATCACTTCTATGAAAGTGTTGGACATGTTTTTTTTGTTTGAGTTCAACAAGTGAGGTGAGAGATTCTAACCTCTGACATCTGGACGATGGCACGTGCTTTATGTTAGTTGAGCCATGCTCAGTTTGACAAAATGTTGAACGTGTTATCTTAACAATACATAGATTATTTTTTTTTTTGAAACAGAGAATTATATCTTTATTCTATATATTCTTATCCTCTTAATTGTCATCCTGGCAATGGATAAAAGAGCAACAGCTGCGTGATACTTGTTGAATACTCTTGAATATGAATATATGCCATTACAGGCAAGCTCCTTTCTGGTTATGGAATGGATATTCTCGTGTGACAACAGCTTTGTTTGTTCCAATTGCATATATACCAATTTACTTATCTTTTAGTACGTCTCATATTGCCTTATTTTTCCAGCCTAAAAGTGATTCGAAATCAGGTGTCTCAAATCCTATAATTCAAAAGAGACAACCAAAAATCATACATCTAAAAGAAGATTGCTAGAAGGCTCTTTAATGGTTTTATTCTGCAACACGTTTTGAGGTAATTGTGCATTTGAAATTCCTCTTAAAAGTGCATTCCTGAAAATAAGGTATAAGTTCCATGTATAGAAAAATTCTAAACGTAATTATTATTATAATGTTTAACGAATTTACACAACTCGGTGAGAGATGGTAAGGGAATTGTGGCTAAAATCTAATTGGGTCCTAATGTTTGGCTGCACTTGAAGGATCAATCCCCAATGACTTGAAATATGCTTTCTCCGCGTTTGCTAACCGACTTTGAAACATTGTCCATTCCTTCCGACATCTTTCTCTCACCTGATAACCAATACAAAATCCACATCATTGTTCACATTCAAATTAAGGAATTAGTTGTCAACTTTTATGTGTTTGTAGAAAAATTATTCAATGAGGGCACCACATAATAGTTGTTGAATATAGATTCGAGAATCTGCATGCCCCTAATAACTATCAAATATAGATTCGAAGTATTTTTGTAGATTCTCTCATATATCGAAAATTGCTAGCTACATTTTTAGTGGCCTCTTCGAATAATTTCTCGTGTTTGTGTGATGTGAGTTCTATATCATCTAAATATCTACTGTGAAAGAATTTTGAAAGTGTGAAAGAACGAAGAGAGGGATGAGAGAAAGAAAGAGTACCCCTTGCCATGGTGCTTTCCCATTTTGAGTTTCTCCCTGCGGCGAAAAATAAAATTAAAACAAGATCTGGATTAGTATTTGAACTTCTCTTTCACAGGAAAGCAGTTGAAGAAAAAGATTTCAGTTTACCTGGCTCCCGAGCGAGGGAAGACCTTGATGAACAATCCACTGAGCGTCTACAACTCCAATCTTCTCATGTGCAGGCTGATTTGAAGATTTTGTATGTTAGAAAAGGTCCATGGCAATTAGCAACAACAGCAGTACCATCCAAAGAATTGGTAATGATGATGTGAAAATAGAGAAGAGGGTTGAAAGCTACCAACTGACCTCGACACATTTTCTAATGGCAAAATCAAGGCCCCAGCCATGGATTAAATCGTTCTGCAAATCCATGTAACAGGAATTAGAAAGACCATTTTGAATGATGAAGCTAAAATTCAACAGCAACGAAGTGAGTTCTTACTTGAATCATATACCAGACGCAACGCCAAGCATCTCGTGAGAACACCGGAGCCATGATCTCAACAAAACTGTAGAAGGAAACAAGGACAGACATTAATACTCTATCAGCTGAAAAAAGACAGATGAGGCAAGAATCACATTCTTCTTTTGGAGTTATCTTACGCGGCACAGGGAGGCAAATTTGGCTCGGTGCACCATCCTGCCCTTTCCACTGTATCTCTGCAGGAAATTCGCCAAAACGAATAATGTTATACTTGTTTAAGATACATTAACTACTCCTCTCATTGCCAATTGGTTTTGAGATGGAACCCCATGTAATCTAATAATACTTTCAGGTTTAATTGAATCATCCAGGTTTAATTGAATCATTTTCACAATGCAGATTTTTAAGGAAGTGAACATAGTTGTTCCACAAGTCTTACTTGTGAACTTCAAGACCATCCCTTTTCTTTGTCATCTGCCATGTTAACCCTCTGTTAGGTTCCAAACCAGGCTGTGAAATTTCCAAGCCATGCTTCCTCACCAACTTTATATATCTGGATTGAAAGAGGATAATTAAGAATGTTAAACATTCAAATAGAAGCAAGGTGTCATTTAAGCTAATCTGTAAATAACTCACTCTTCCGCATCAAAATTTTCAACTCCCAGGTCTTCATCCCACAGAAAGATGTAGTCATAAGGTGCCACAATGTCAGGGTGCAAAAATCGCTTGGCATACCACCTTCAGAGGAAGTTTTAAAATTTTCATTTAATATGCAACAAAATTTTCTCGACATTCACTGTCACAGAACAATATTTACCATTTACTCTGCTTTCGAGCACTCACGTGAATTGCTCGTTTCGACCATTCAAAGTCATCCCATTCAGTTGTTCGGCCATCATAATGAAACAGAAGAATTGTGAAGTTCTCTGAAAACTGTGAGGGAATCACATTCAGTCTCGTACAAGCACAAAGAGAAGGGTGATAGTAGATATAGAGTTAGAGGAAGAAAGGGACCTTTTTTACTGCTTTATCAATGTTGTCTCTCTGGTTATAACCAACAGTGAAGGTTACAAGGAAATTTGGTTTCCTAGTTAAGTCCTGCAAATATTTATCTGATTAAGTACAACAAGGCAACTAAAACAAACTTGATTTAAGTCAACGTAAGTATTGATATTTCAGGATGTCCTGTAATGTCAGTGTTTCTAAAACCTAATACTCCTAGTAAAGTCACGTATTTTACCGAAGAGATTCTCAAAATTATGTTTTGCAAATCAAAACACACCTCATTGGGATTACCCCACAATCTGTGCAGATAGAAGTCTGACTCAGCTGCAACAATTCCTGGGGCTAGTCTTTCTGCTCCTCTAGGATTTGATGGAACCCAAATCTGCATCACATCATATTAATAGAAAGTAGGATGTACGAGTTTTGAGGCAAATAAACTACATAAAGCGAAACAATCAAGCACCTGCTTTGCATGATCATACCAGTTTTTCAAGTTACAGAAGAGCAAATACAAGCAATAGCCATTTAGTGATGCAAAAATGAAAAAAGCTTGTACAAATCAAGAAATTGAATTAACATATTCATAGAATGACAATATTCCCATGCTCCCACTATGCAAATGAATTTTAAATAAAGGAGTCCGAACTCCAAAGTTGTCATATTACCGGACAGTTCACGCATGAAATATCTTTTTATATGGAAGGATGGGAAAGATTTCAAAGAAGTAAGTCTGGCCATAGCTATTTTAGTTCAGAAATATCCCTGCATAACTTTATTCATCACTCCCCTACCACGTTAGACTAGAACCTTGAAAAATTAAGCCAATAAACTATTAACCAGTGGAAGGAAAAAGACATGTAGAAGTACAATTTCGAGCATGATGACATAGCCAAAGGCAGACAATGAGAAAAGGCCTTTACTACTTTGATTACAGGCCCCAAGAGCAAGGAAGTATTTTTAGGCCTAACTTCTTTAAAGGCAATTGTCAGTCTTCATCCTAACCTCTAGCTAATTCACTATCTAAAGCATTTACCATCTTCAAGTTGTAGCCAGCCTGTTAAATCCATACATTGTTCTTCAAAGCACCAGTGGACAAATATTGCAACTTAAAACAGGTAACAAACTCCATAAAATTATTCAGAATGATCAAACCAGTAATAAGATTGCTTTTCATGACATTTATGGGTCTAACACCAAACATATAATATAATTAAGAAACCATAAAATTTAGAAGGCCATCAATAGCAAAAAAAATTGTGATGCATCAAAACTTGCAAGTACATATTGAGGAGATAGAATACCTCTGAGGTACCATTCAGATTTCGAGAATTATTTAAGTCTCCACTACCACTCCTTGTATAAGATGGAAAATTTTGAGGTGTTTGGGTAGATCCGCCTGATTTTAGGTCAGTACTATACATTTGGTCAATTTTTGGGATAAGGCCAGAGGGGACACCTAGCTGCCAATATCATAAAAACAAAGAACATTTATGATTAAGTTTATACCCAAGAATCTATATCAAACAGTTACCATGTTAATGCAAAGGGAAGATAAATTTAATGAGCATTAAGAAAATTCTTCAATGTCAACCTTTGTTAGTGATAATGTTGGGAAAGATATTCCTATCAAGAAGCCCAAAAATACTCCCATAAAAGTTATTATTATAAGCCTCATGCTGTCATTTGGCTTTTTATTCACAGAACTGCGACAAAGAAAATGCATATTTACAGAAAACAAGTTAGTACATAAGAAATACGAAATAACAAGAAAATAAATTATTAATAGTTGGTTTTTCCCAATTAAGTTGTGACATTTAAAATACTGAACCTGCGATGAAGGATGCCCATGCTATCTACAACCCACCAAGTTGTACAGATACAGTCTTAGTCACAGATTTATAAAGTGAGAATGAGTCTGCATGATAAAGAAAAAATACACTTACAGTTGGATAAAAGATAAAACTAAGACTTTCAGTGAAGGTGGAGGAAATTCAAACCACGTGAATAAAGATGTGTCTAAATATGCTGCAATAGGAATCCAAAATTGAACATCATACAGAAATGAAAGACAAACTTTCACAAACCATGCATAGTCGTAAGTCGTATGGAAAGTAAACAAACTACGTTTAAGATCAGAACAGAAGAACTTATGGCTGCAGTGCTAAAACTCACACGTCAAAAGCTGAAACTGCTCTGTAAATCAGGTTCTGTTATAAAATTTCACAAGTACTTTATGAAGCGAGGATCTTTTTCCCTCCATTTAACGATTTCATTCTCTTTTTCCTACTCTCTGATGTTCAACGCATGCAAGTAGACCTTAAACAAAGAAAGGTTCGCAACCATGTGCTCTTTCCTTGTCTAACTTATATTAGAGACTCTATTAAGCAAGCAGACATGTGCTCCCTTTGAGTAAATTAACAGAAGAGAAGAATCAAGCACCCAAAATCCGGCTTTTCTGATTTACACAATTAAGCTCAATTTTCACAACTTGAGAAAAAAATGATAATGCGGCACATTTCTCAATTAATTTGGTAAAAAGAAGAAATAAAAAGACAACGAAATAAAGAAAGAAATTGGCATTGCGTTCCATTAAAGATACCGAGATATACGATTTAAAACCAAAAACCCGTACATAAAGTTAGCTCAAAACTTCAGAACAAATTCTTTCACATTCATGAACATCCAACCAAAAGTCTCCGCGATCAAAGAATAAATAAACTCCAATGGAATATTACCACATAATACGGCCAGTATAGGAGGTAATCTAGCAATAATTACCTCCAGCTAAGTACTCTATATAATTAAGCGAGTCAACGATTTAACAATAAAAATAAAAACTCGCTGAATTTCATACCTTAAAGTTGAAGTAACTTCGATATTTCAAAATGAAGAATCAACTTGAACAGCAATCACTTGCAGCTCATAGAACACATATTACTAGAAAACTTTCACCAGTCTACGTATTCTATTTTCCAAGGGAAAGCAATTAGAAAAAGAAAAGTCAAGAGGCATAAACAAAAAAAATAGAAAATACAGGATTGAACCGAGAGGAATACATTAAGAACTTACCATATAAAAAGAATCAAAGATGACAAGATCTGTTCTGCAACCTCGGAATCACGAGGAAAACCAGTTCCAACAGTGAATTGAAATCCTTCTTCCAAGATCGCTTTGCGGTATCAAAAAGTTGCAGATGAACAAAACCAGCGTGAATGAAACGGCCAAAAAGCAACAGAGAAAAATTTAGTAGAAGAGAAAGACGACTCGCTCTCAAATTGGATTTGATGTTCTTATATTTATTTTCATGTTAAAACCTTTGGGGCGTTTCTGATTAAGATTCTGCTGTTACAGTAGCGGGACAGGACGGGTTTTTGAGAAATTTGGCTTCTTCTCTTTTTTGGGTTTTAGTTCATTTAATCATGTATTTAATAATTTTAGGTCCTTTTTTCTAGGAAGAAATTTGGTGAAATAGCGACTTTGGATTTAATGTTTTAGAGGGGCAATATTGACATCTGGCTAAAAAAGGGCCAATTTTTTTTGGTTAAATTAGTTTGTGTTGTTTAGCCCCTAAACCTCGGATATTTAAACTTTTAATTTTGTGTATAATAAATCACAAATTTATAATTGATTGATATAAATTTGAATTTTATGTCTGATGTATCCCTAAAATTTCAATTAAAAAATCTGAAAGTTTGAAAACTAAATTTGTAATTTAACCATTTTTAAGACAAAAAAAAAAAAAAAGAGCCAATTATCTAAAAGGAAAAAAGAAAAAAAAACAATTTGAAGGCTCTGTTTGGGAATTTTTGTAACTTTTAAAATAATTGCTGACAACCATGCTTTTAGAAAAATCAGCTGTTAGATTAGTGTTTGGTAAATTTCAATTTTAAATATAGAAAAGCATATCACAACATTTGATAAATTTAAACGAAATTGTTGTGGTTTAGCTATAATAACCAAAGTAGACATATTATTTTAATTATTTCTGTATTGATATTTATTATCAAATTTATTATAAGATAATTATTTTAAAATATTTATAATTTAAATTGCAAGTGATTTTGTTAAATCTAAATTATTTGATAAAAATCTGGCAGAAAAAAGTTATAAAAAATTGAATAAATCCAAATTTCGTTGATATTGGAAAAGAGACAAATATATATGGAACTATAGATTTAGTTTTTTAAAAATTTAGTTAGAAGATAACCAATTTTTAGGAAAACTGAATTTAAAAGAGCGTGATTTTTGAAGTAAATTGAAAAAATAGATTAAAAATATTTAGATTTATCAAATAAATTAAACCGTTAAGATTCTTCCCTAACTTTGCTATGTTGAAGGAAAGCATATAAGGGAAAAATGGAAAAAGGAGCGCCGACTTTTTCGATTAAAAAGCATGTCGTCACGATTTTCTTTTGCGCATGGCCGGTTTTGTAAATTGACTGTATTCGAAAATTAAAAGAAAAATGTTTATAAGTATATGGATATTTGACTAATATTTTCTCATAATCACAATTATCGTAGACAAATGTAGAAGATAGAGAACATTGTAATGAATTTTAAATAAAATAATTTAAGAAAGATGTGAAGTCACGTTACTTAAATAAATAGTTATTTATTGATACTTATTATCTTATGAGTCTTGACAATATTTGAGTCATATTTGTATCAATTTTTTGTTTTATTGGTAATATATAAAGAACAAAATTTCAAATTTTCTATTAAAAAGAGAGCGAAAGAGCAAGCATCCTATTTCCAAAACTACCTTATTATTCAAACTTACACTCTCCTTAAATTCAAAAGTCTTTAGTAATTGTTAACTTGATTGTTGAAGTAGTTTTAGCAAAAAGTTATATCGATTTCAAATTGAATTATTTATGGCTTCTTTTTTTGGTGTAAGGGAATGGGACTCGATCATCCATGTAGGTGCCCCAAATATTTAAAAATCTTGGACAGTGTAAAATTTTGAAAATAGCGCAAACACAAAACCCATTTAAATAAAAGATGACAAAGTCCATAGGTTTGATTAGAACAGGTGGCGGTGGAGATTTGTACGAAATATTTTAAGCAATAAATGAAATGGAGCAAATATGAAGAAATTGTTTGCATATACCACATGCCAGAACGGAGCACGAAGTCGGGCATTGCGCACAATGAGGCTGATTCGACGTTGTGGGCAAGTGCCTATGGGCTATGAGACACAAATCAATAAATTCATTAATATAAAAAAGAAAAAAAAATTCCCAATGAAGGGTGGGGGTGGGTTTCCACTTTCATATATAATAATGACATCTTCATTTAGAATTGGTCAATGGGTCGCATTGATTGCACCATAAGTGGACACCCCAAAGTTGAATATTACACCAAATTAAATTAGAAACAGATAAAGAAATCAATCCTTAAAAGAAGTTAACCTGAGATGGAATACATTTTATTGTCAAGAATTTTTTTTTTTTTGTAGGATATTACGTCATAGGTATTTTTAATGGCGTACATGAAACAGACAAAAAAAAAAAAAAAAAAAAAAAAAAAAGGACTCCCCTTATGATAAACTCTTAAATCATCTAACAAAGGAAAATTATTTCACGTCCATCTATTTGGCTGGGTGAGTCAACTTTTTAACTTTAAAGTTGCAATTTCCTTAAATTGAAGGATAAACTTAAAAGGAGGTGAAAGCAATTATCTATTCAGCACTAAACTAAAAAGTTGCTCAATAACATTGTCGAATATCAGTAAGTCAGTAAAATATCCTATTTATCCCATCGAATATCCTAATCTGGCCTTATAATACTAATCCTTGCAAGATGAATCTTGACAGAAAAACTCACATACTTCACACTAGAATGTTTAAAATCCAAATACAAACATCCTTTAAATTTCCAAAATTGCATTACATATATGTTGCTTTCAGGGAAAATGAGAATGACCAAAGGCATCAGGTTGGAAGAGTCTACCTGTTAGGTAAGGTTGACTACGGAAATCAGGCATTAGGTTTTCTAAAAGATGCTCCAGTTACTTCCACGCGTACACCCAATGTAGAATTTACCTAACATTAACTATTTTATTAGACTTTTGATTCAATTTTTGTCAGAATCGGATAGTTCTCAATTCCATAAAAGTTGATCACTTACGTATTATTTTTTGAATAACTGACATTCTTTTAGATAGAAAGTGAATTCCCCCAACAAGATTCAATGAAAATTATTGTTCTGAAGTTCAATATTAAAGTTCGAACTTCGAAGAAGCTAATTCATGACTGCCATGCAAAACATTATATGCACACACGCATGTCTACCAATAGGGTGAATATCAAGCAAGCCATAACAAGTGCTGGATGCTAGTTATATACTATACTATACACAACTTTTTGGTAGAATGACTTGCAGTAAACTATACAAAAATTCACTTAACATGACTCAAATTATCTCTCATTCTCACCGAATGGGAATTATCTCTCCTTCATCAGTTGCAGAGATATATCAGAATGGGCAGCTTATCTATCTACTCACTATGCCTCCTGAGTGGGAATGTCGAGATTGTGCAATGTAGTACCTGGAGTGGAAGGGAACCAGAGTTCCAAGCGAGTTCCACCAGACCCAAGCGCTGCGTTCGAGCACCTGGGTGATATGACACGCACCACACATCCATAACTCTCAAGTATCTCACAAGCGACGGTAAGCCCTGCTACAAAGTTCCATGTCATATTGTCTTCCACCCTTTCCTTGGACAAGAGATCTGCTCCAAATGGTATGAGTGAATGCATCTGCGTCTGCAGGCAATTGCACCAACAAACATCAGGTCTTGGAAAAAATCATAATACAGGCCTGCATGATTTAAACAAAAATTCCCAACCACTAACCATATAGTGCATATCAGGGCCATCATCATCTATGACTATAAGCGCTCCACCTGCTGGCGCTGCGGTAGATACAATTTCTACCTTTCCTCCAACACGGGTACGTAATAGTGCACCCTCAATTAAATTGCTCAAAGCCTGACGCAGTGAAGATTCTTCCACGGCAATTTGCATAGAACAAGCCTGTTCACTTAGTTCTACTATACGTTGATGTTTATGTGCCAGAGGTTTAACTGCCTCAACCAAATCTAGCAGTACATCAGAAACGTTGCATGACCTTCCTGACATCACATTTACAATTGTCAGATCAGTAAACTTGAGATTATAACTTCAAAATGACAAGAAACTGACTTCATTTAGGAAATGCAAAGATATTCATGCTACTGATGATAAGCAAGCAGTATGAGAGAATTTAATAATCAGCATCGAAACATCAAATGTTTGTGCGCCAGATACGACTATTGCAAAATTTTATGATAGGAGGTGAAACCAATAGGCAATGGGTCATAAATGAATGGTGATCAAACATGTAGACGTCTCATGATTATTAGCATTGGGATCAATCCACCAAAACGCAGTTCCCAAATGCTCAAGCAAACCCCTTTCTCGCACATATAGAGTAAACCATTGGAAAAACAAAAGAAGAAAGACAGAAAAATAACCAAAGAGGAAAACGAACCATTCAGAATATGCCTAATAGAAATATTAAAGAACCGATGATTTCTCACAAGTTCAAAACTATGACATTTGATGTGAGTCTGCTACGTGTTACTGTTACCTACCTTATTCCATGTCGTTGAACAGGAGCAAGTACCGTAGGTGGCATGGGCATCTCTAAGTCCTTAACCGTAGTGTTAGAAAAAACTAACCCACCTTGCATCCTAATGCTGGAAGCATCTCTCGGAAAGTTATCTAACTGATTTTTCACTGATTCAGACGAGGGGTTTGAGGACTTGTACATTTTCTTCAGTGTTTCTTCATTATAGTGTACTATATTTGCCTAGAAACAACAACACAAGAAAATGTTAGTCTTGCAGTCACATTTCATAAGAATAACATGGCCCAGCCTTTTTGCGGAGATGACCTCATATAAATTTGATCTGCTATTTTTTTGTTAGTATTATCTTTTCGAGAAAATGATTAGAACTGTAATGCAATCGGAAAACCAGACCAAATGGCATGAATAAACGATAATCATAAGAGAATACCACGAAAGACTAGAACAACTCTAAAAATAATAAGGATAAAGGTAAAAGCATAAGGTAATGATAGTCATAATAGCAAAAGAAAGAGAAAGATCAATTGCCTTGGTCAGGTAAACAGCATCCTGTAGTTGTTGAAGGGTATCTCTCATATGATCCCCTTGTAACAGTATGTCTTCTAAAATCTCATATGCAATCTGCAAAACCATGTCATCCAAACATAAACACATATAAACAGAGAAAGAAGTGACTTAAAACCTTAAAGAAATAAAAACTCTCACCTCGCTTTTATTTATGTGAACAGATAACATCTTACTTAAACTTTGGATGCTAGAAAGAGAACCACGAATCTGTGAGAAGATAAAATGTGAGGGAAACATTAACCTGCAGCTTTTTTTTTTGGTTTAATGAGCATTAACATGCAACGTAAGATGTGAAAAAACAACATGAAGTAACAAGTAGCACGCCTTACTTGGTCAACCAGATTGCCCATCCTCAAATTATTTTGCCATGATGATTGCTGGAGCAACATTGCTCTCTGCAGAAGAGAAAACGCTCTGTCTTAAATTAAGTGATAAAACAGAAGTGGAACCTAAGAAGAACAGCCTGTAACAAGAATAATTGAAGTTTACCATCAATGGCAATGTACTGAATAAAAATGATCCAACCAACCTGATCCATGACATATGCCATAGCCAGAGAACGGGAGATATGGAAGGCATTTGCCTGCCGATCTGCATTCAATTTGTACGTTCTCAATGATCCATTTGTACTACTTCGGATTCCTTGTGTACTTGTTCCTGAGCCAGCTTTTAGAGCACTAGCTTCATGTGGAGACGAGTATGGCCACAGATCATGATCAGCACTCTGCATATCCTTGCATTTTTCCATTTCCAGGTTTGGAAGCTCAGCGACCAAGAACCCCACAACAAAAGGGTGTTTCACCATTGGAAAGACTATAGCCTTATGCTCTGGGATAACTTCGACCTACAATTTAGACAGCATTTTTAAACTTCAACGGAAAATCGTATCAGTCATTTACACTAAAGGGATTTCAAATTGAAAAAATTGAAGTCGCTTAACCCTACTTGTTGACTGGAAATAGCGGCTTCTGCAGCCCGTAAACCAGTTGGAACGCTAAAATTTCCGACCAATACCACAACGTCAGTCACATTAACCACCGGGAAGGATGCAACACGACGCAGCTCAAGACGGTCCATCACATAGCTACCAGCAGGTCTTACATAGACCTACAGGAGGAAACATTTAAATTCCTTTCCTTTACCGACAGTAATATTTCAACCCTAAGTAAACCCACAATACGCTTAAAAAAAATAAGGAGCACAATTGTTCGCTTCAATTCAAACAAATTCAGCCAATTAAAGGATTAATGAAAACACAAACCGAGAGGATGGCATCAGGGTCGACGATCCGGCGAAACAGGTCCAACTGCTCGACACAAAGTCTCTGAAAATCAGGGCTCGGCAGCAACAACCCAGCATTCTGGCTCTTCTCTATACTGTGCACAAACTCTACAGGAGAGGTAGAAGCTCTGAGAATGGCAGAGGCCACAGCGGAGGCTGAGGATACCATAGGGCCGTCGTCGTCATTGTCGCATACAGAATGAGAAACGTGGCGAAGGAGATTGGGATTGAGGCTAGGGTTTGGGATGGAGGATGTGCCAGTGAGGGAGGAGGAAGCGCAAGTGAAGTTGAGTGGTTTGAGGCGAATGGAAGTATGGAGTTTTAGGGCATTGAAGGAGAAGAAGGGGAGAAAGGAAGAGGAAGAATTGGAGAAATAGAGAGGATTTTGGAGAGACGGCCATGAAAGTAGCATTGGAAGTTGCAGGCGATCGGACTGTCAGAGAGGAAGAGATGGAACTTCGTCGGGGAGCGGATGAAAACCAACGTATTTTGCCGGGTAGATCAGATGGAGCGCAATGCGGACAGGCAATCCTTTTCTGATGATTTTTTTTTCCTTTTTTCAACCAACAAAAGGAACATTTTTTTTTTTATATTTAAAGAATGAATGAATTTTACAAAAATTATTTTAGAAATGTTCTTGATTTTTTTTTTTTTTTTGGGGTTAAAATATCATTTCGATCTTTGTATTTTTTTTCTTTTAAAAATTAATCTCTATCAACTTTTTCTTTATAAATTTTAGAAATATGTTCACCTTGTATTTTTTCTTGTATTAAAATTATTATTATTATTTAACCAATTTTAAATTATCTTCAAATTTGACCAATTTTAAACTTGAAAGTACAATGACTAAACTTGGACCAAAATGGTATTTAAACCAATTTTTTTTTTAGTACAAATGCTTAATTTTTTTTTGGACAACAAATGTTTTTGAATTAAATATACTACGAAAACATTTTTTTTTTCTTTTTTAGAATTCATACTATATGCCATCTAGTGAATTTTTGTCTCTAAAAATGGTGAAATTTGTCATTTATTTATTATACCCTTGTTGAAACTTCCATAAATTACTTATCAATCTACATATAGGTCATTTTATGAAATAAAAATAAAGAAAGTAATTGTAAAAAAAAATAAAATATAGAGAAATTATATCTCTTTTTAATTTGAATTTAAGTCAATAAGTATCATTGGCTTATGTAAAGATGAATGTCAATATTCTTTAAAAAAAAAAAAAAAAGATTACATGAAATTACATTCATATCATATAGACCAAAAATTAAAACCGTACAAATCATAAAATCTAAATTAAAATTAAGGTCAAGCCACAAGATCAAAATGAAACTTCTTTGCTTCAAATTGAAAATTTACTCAAACCATAAAATGCAAGGTGTTCAAATTTCTACTTCTTTAAGATACGAAGAATTCATTTTCCATATATCCTCCTTTGTAACGCAAGTCTAAAATATATATGAAAAATAGTGGTTAACCAACCTGGTGCACTATAACATATACAAAAGATAGTGACAAAATTCAAATGGAAAGATTGATGTAGCCAATATTATTATGATACCAAACTAAAGCAACACCAAAATCCCAATGATGAGAAAAAAGGTGCTACTAGAGAAAGATGAGAAAAGGGTAATGACATTTGTGCCTATGTGCCTAAAATCACTTGTATGATAAACACTTGGACCAAAAAAGGAAACTAAAGAAAGAAGCATAAGCAACAGCAAGCCAGAGGATTTCAATAATTCTGATACAATAATGGGATTGGATTGGATTAGATTAGATTAGATTAGGCTTTGTGGCAAGCCATTTTCAAAGGGATGGGTGGTTCTGAATAAGCACCAGTTTTAATCTGATTGAAGATCCATTTGTTAGCTGCCTGAGTGAAATGTACACCATCCCAATTCACATACACTTGTGGCTTTTTGCAAGGCTTTCCAATCAAAACATCCTTTCCATTGATCCGTTTTGTTCCTCCACATCCAAGGTTCACATTGAAGTTGTATTTTCCACCATGTCCACAACATGTTCTCAATGGAAACTCGAACCCTGCATATCAATTTAAACTCTTTCATAGTTAAATATCACCACTAAATCCAAAAGTTAAGCTCTAAATTTAATTTTATCAATATAACACTCCACTCTTTTTTTTAGTTCAACAATATATAGAGTGAGAGATTCAAACTTCTAATCTTTTGGTCAAAAGTAAGTGTTAGTTATGTTCATTTTAGCACATAATCTACTCTAATACTATGTTAAATCAGTACTAAATTCAAAAGCTTAAATTGAAAAGAGTATAGTTAATATTCCTAAACTCTATGTTGCAATATAACACAAAAAAGCAATAGAATAGAAAAGAAGAAGAAAAAGGAGTAGTACCATGTTTTTTGTGTTGGCTAATGAGAGCATATTTGAGGGAGTAAACATCGACGTAAGTGATGGCGGCATCGGGCAAAGCGGCGCGAAGCTCAACGACGGCATCCTTGAGGCCGCGGTTGAAAGATTGGGCCAAGTCATTGAAAGGAGTGGCACATCCATATTCGTCGTAGTCTGACGCCGAAACGGGCTTTCGGTCCAATACATATGGAAGGCAGCCCACTGGGCCTGTGTTATGGATCCAGAAGAATCTTCCCCCTTGACTGTGCACCCACTGCATTACATACGTACGCCCCCCCACACAGGATAAAATTGTAAGATTACGTTTATAAGATATTTAAAAAAATTTTAAAAAAAATTAGCGTTTGGTGTCGGTCTAGTAGATTGTGCGTGTTTTTCCTTTTTTACCCCTCAAACCCCATTTCCTTCATACTTACCTACAATTTTGATTTGTCCACATTTATTTGAGACTTAGATTTTGTTTTCAAAATATTTTAATTCTTTTAGTTAATTTAAAAAAAATATTTTTACATTATAGTGATTGTTCTACATAGAAAAAAGCCAAAAGGGGTAGTAAATTGAATTCTTTCTAACCAATTTAATATGCTTATTAAAAAGGAGTAAAAAAGGAAAAAAAAAATTGTAAAACACTGACCTTGACAATATTGGAGAACTGGTGGAGAACTTCAGGGATGTAGTCTCTAACTTGATCGACGGTCATATTGGCGAAGTAACCACTGGTCAAATCGTTCTGACCAATATCAAATGTGTACAGCGCCCGACTGAAAATCTCTTCCTCCGGCAACAATTGCTCAAAAATACCACCCACTGGAAAAATCAAAGTTAACAACCTAAAATGATTTCAAATTTCGCCTGAATTTTTCAGACCCATTTCGCAAAAACTCACTCACATCGATTTCGAACAGTTTGGGATCTGCGACGAAAGTCATAGAATTCATTGTACTGAACATTGAGAGAAATGGGGCTGAATCCACTCTGCTGAAGAGTTCTGTTCTGTGGCCTAACAGTTGAGCCAGCAGTGGCGAAATTGGCTCCGTGAGTGAAATTGGCTCCCAACGCATCAAGATACGCGCTCAGATAAGGCAATCCGAGGCTTTTGGCTTAAAATTAAATCAACCAACAAAACCCATCAAAAGTGAAGAAGAAATCTCAAGAGTAAAGTTCTTAGAAAACTTACCTATGAAATCGATGATGAGGCGGCCGTCGGAGTAGCGGCCGGCGGGGCCACGGAAGTACGACATGCCATTGGGTGGCGGGGCCTGGCCAAAGACGGCGGAGAGGCCGCCGGTGTCGGAATTGGAGTCCCCGAAGTTGAAAACAGCCGGGAAATTGCAGGGCTCTCGGGCCAGGACAGAGCTTGGAATCAGTGAAAGTGCCAAGAAAGTGGTGAAAGCAATCATTAAGGAATGGCACTCCATGAGAGAGAGAGAAAAGGAGAGAGAGAGAATTCAAAATGTGAGTGAAAGATACTGTGTATATGTAGATGAGGGAGTGGGGAGAAGTGGATCTGTTTACATTTAGGATTGGAACCAGTTAAGACTTAAGAGATCCAAGTTGTGGAATTTTGGGTTTGAATGGTTTTTTTTTTGAGTGGATCTGTTTACATTTAGGATTGGAACCAGTTAAGACTTAAGAGATCCAAGTTGTGGAATTTTGGGTTTGAATGGTTTTTTTTTTGAAAAAAAAAATGAATTTTGAGCCTAAACTTAATTAATTGTATCAGTTTTAATAACCTCATATTGATACGATTCTCGAAAATAGGACCCCCTCACCTTTATGTCAATACCAACAACGACAAGTGTAAAGAAGATCTAGACGGTAGTAGACAATCTTATAGAGACATCGATACTGGAGAGGAAGGGGACAAAAATTTCGACAAAGACGAATCCAAAAGCCATGCTCTAAAATTGAAATAGTCTACTCCAATTTTCTTAAAAAAAATAAAAACATGTATTTGTTATAGAATAGAGTGGCTTTGAACATGTGTAAAAACCTTTCTAATGGGAAGTGCGAATGTAAATTAATACATTTATTCAAAAATTGATACAACTTACAAACTTTGAGGTTTAAATTGATGAAATTGAATGTTCTCGTTAAATTGATATATATATATATATATATTTTGGATAAGTTTGAGTGATTTGTCACTTGATTAAATTAAGATTTGAAAGGAAATTTTAGAATTTGCTTTTACGATTTCTATTTATTTCACGGTATGTTTGCTGCACTGTTTTTCTCTCAAAATACAAGGGTGAAAACTAAATTAGAAAAATACAAATCAATAATTACACAAAATCTGCATTAATTTGAACGTTTTTTAATGGATCTAAATAATCCCATACAAAAGTAGTAGGAAGATATTGTAGAGGATTTAGGTCATGCGATTTTCACTCGGATTTTCTGTTTTAATGAAATTCAGTATAGTATCATCCTTGATAACTTGATCTATGATAAATGCTAGAAAAACGGGAAAAGGTAAAATGTACACAAATATCAGACTGTGTTAATTAATGTTATTTAAGGCAGTCTAATTTGTTTATTTTTCAATTAGGAGAAGAGGTAATTGTTATTTTCTTTTTACTACAACGATTGTGTGGATGAAACCATAGACTTTTAGGATGATAATTTGTGCTCGAATTGGCGAAGAGGTAATTGTTATTTGTTACAAAGGGCATTGAAGACAAATGTGGGAATTAGTTTTTTTTATAAACATTTTGAATTACCCAAAAATCTTATGTCATGATGTGGACTTAGGTTAAATTATCAAAAATACCCCTGAACTATGGGGTTGATTTCAATTATACTCCTAAACTTTAAAAAGTTTTATTTTAACCCTTACACTTTGAAGTTTGTTTCAAAACAATCCTTGAAGGTTTTTTTTGTTAAATTCATGGACGGAAAATGATGTTTTTGCATTTGATTTGTTACTTATGTGAACATATTTGAACATATATGTTGAAAAAAAAATCAAAACATATGTCAATACGTCATTTTTCATCTATAAATTTAACGGAAAAAAACTTTCAAGACTTGTTTTGAAACAAACTTCAAAGTTCAAGAGTTAAAATGGAACTTTTCAAAGTTTAGGAATATAACTGAAACCAACCCCATAGTTCAGGGGTATTTTTGATAATTTAACCGTGGACTTATGTTGGCTTTTTTAGTTTGGATTGCTATGTGAAGCATGTTACATTTGGTTCCTCCGAGGTCATCATCCAACCCATGTCCACTCCACAAATGCCAATTTAAACAAATTCAAACTTGACTAAAAGTAAAATTTTTTATGGTACAAATTCAAAATTATGGACTAAATATGAAAAAATATTGGATTGTATGGAATAATAGATCCACTCGTTTGGGCTTAGAAGATTAGGTCAAAAAAAATCTTAGTCGTTGAATCCAATCTAATTCAAATTTGGAAAATATTGAGATGATAAAATACCTCCAATTATATAATTCAAATCTAAAATTATAGGACTCGTTAGAAACCATTTTTATAATATATCATTTAGAAGGAAAATTTAATAAAAACATTGACATTGAATAATCACTTAAAACAACGCGATTTTTTAAAATTATTTTTTATGTTTAGATAATGATCTATTTTTTTAGAACAAATAGACCAACATGTATTTTTAAATTTACAAATTTATAAATAGGCATTACAACCTCTAACATGGGTTATCAATGCTATGTTCAGATTTTTTAAATTCCTCAAATCACAAATCATATCATAGGTAAGAAATTTTATTCAAGTAGCTATTAAATTTCTACACACCATCATTTAATTTTTGACAACTAAAAAAGAAAGATGAAAAAATGAGAGTGAATAGAGATGGACAGATTTTAGAATTGCTGGCTCTCAATCTTTGCCAGTAATAACAGTGGGAAGGAAGAAGAACTCCTACGGCGATTCTCCATTTTTCTCTGAAAGTAAATCACTGGTTCTTTTCTGCATACTAATCAAAATATTTTGCCAAGTATTTACTCTGGATCGCTTCTTGATCGGAAATCCCAAATTCACGGCCTCCAAATCCTCAATCTTCACCGCCAAAACCTCCGTAGGCTCCGCCCCGTCCAGCATCCATATCAAGCAAGAACAGAATCCCTTCGTAATTTCTGAATCGCTGTCCGCTTTGAATCTCATCCTTCCATTATCGTCCATTTTCACTTCCAACCATACCCGAACCGTGCATCCCGCGACTTTGTTTTCAGACAGCCTAGCCGATTCATCCATTGGAGCAAGAAGCATAGCGTAATTCAAAAGCCTCTTCACTCGATCAATCGGCTTCTCCAGAGACTTGAATTCGCCGACAAGCCGTTTAAGCTTATCAGCGACGAGTTCGGGTATCATTGCGCTAGGTTTTTGAGATCGCATTATCTTCGAGGAACTTGGATCAGAATCACAATCTCGATTGCATTTCAGAGACTTGAACGGGAGGAGTTCCACATTCTTAACCACGAGTTTCAATTGATACTCAATGCTAGGGCGATTATAGCGTCTCGACGATTTCGTGAAGCAGTTATAGTATGGAGAAGCATTTCTAAAGGATGTGATCAAACTCATGCTTGTTAGGTTACAGAGAAACGTAAGAGGAAGAAAGAAACTACAATCCTAAAACAGAAACCACCAACACAGAAAATTTTCAAGAACAAGAAGAAGAAAGAATCAATAGATGAACGAGCAGTCAAAGATCGTAAATCTACAGCCCTTTCTGCGTCTACGTGAGTTATGAGGATCGAAATGGTATTGATTTACGCCATGGGAGAAGATGAAGAAAGAAGAAGACTGTGCGCCTTTGGGAGCTTGGCGGGACTTTTTATTTGGCTATCGCTTGGTTCAACTGCAGCCTAAAATCATCCGCCATTAGCAATCGAATTTCAAGTCATTAAAAATTTGAAAAATAAATTGTTTAATTAATTAATTTTTTTTTTTTTTTTGCAAGTATCGTTTGTTTCAAAAAACTCGCATTCTATATTTATTTCAATCAAATCATTATTGATACAATAAGGATACCTCAGTAGACTTCTCGTTTGTTTTTATCTCATACTTTTCAATCTTGAATGTGAAATAATGATAAAGAATTATGGCATAAACTCATAAGTTATAGGAATATTAAGTAATCTTGCATGACTAGAAATAAGGATTGATTATCTATAATTATGATAGCTATATGAACAGTTTTTTTTTGTTTTTTTTTTAGTTCAACAAAATTTGGGGGTGGAGAATTCAACCCATGATTTCTTAGTCATAAGCTCATACTTCATACCAGTTGAGTTATGTTCTTGTTGGCAACTATATGAACAGTTATAGGTTTAGTTATATATTTTGACTTTTCTTTTCGGCTATATGTTTGTTTAATCCCAAACATAAAAATATTTCAATTGTCCCAAAATTTTGAATTATGTTTACGTTGGGCATATTCGATTGACACTAATTAATGAAACAATGACCAAACACCCTATTTCTTGAAATTTGGATTAGGAAAACACCCTATTTCTTGAAATTTGGATTAGGTATCTTTTAATCAATCAATATATCTACCCTATATTTCTAATATTTGCAATAGCTATCAAACTAATAAAATATAGATTAAATTACAAATTTAGCCTTGAACTTTCAAGTTTGTTTCAAATAAATTCGAAACTTTAAAAAGTGTCAAATAAGTTCCTAAATTTTAAATTGTGTGCCTAATAAATCCTAAAACTTTAAAAGTGATAAATCTTTAAACTTTCGATTGTGTCTAATAAATCTCTAAGCTTTCAATGTTTTTGTCTAATAGGTCCTAAACCTAATCAACATTTTTTATACTTCACGAACCTATTAGACACAAAATTAAAATTTCAAAGCTCTATGAGAGACAATTCTATTTTTGTCTCATAGATTTGTTAATTTTAAAAAAAGTCAAATATGTGACCTATTTGACATATTTAAAATTTAGAAACTTATTAGTTACGAGGATAAAATATGTAATTTAACCATTGTTGTACTACTCTTAACTCTCTCATGGTTGAACAAAAATCGAACACGGTTGTTCAGATGCCCCAGTCAGGTATCCTATCTTGAAAGAACAAAAGGAAGCTTTCACGTTATAAAGGTCCAACTTTGATATCACAACTGAAGGAGTACACCATTGGTCAAATTCTATAACCCAAAAACATCCTTCCTGGAAGACAAATTCGAAATCACTATTCTATAAGATGTGAGCAATGACGTTAATGAACGTATTTACTAAAAACCAAAGTCAAATCAAACTACAAAAAGAAGACAAAAAGAAAAAGTTAAATGGTACATGGGCTCGGGGCAGTTCATATAATTCATCCCAGGGGCTGCTTATACGTACCAGATACCTTCGATCATCTACTCCCTTAGTGGACAAAACTGCTCAAACTTAGTTCTTTCTCTCGTTAAGGATACAAAAAACAGATCCACAAAGATTTGGTATCAACTTGCTCCGGAGGGCAGTAACAACTATTCCTCCAACCTCCATTTCACAATAGCCACACCATGTTCAATTCTCAGTTCCATTTGGGGAAGAAACTTTCCACTTGCAAAAGAAATAAATGGGGTATTGATGAAACGAGATTCTCCAAAACAATCGGTTCAAATCCCATATGTTTTTTTTTAATCAAGCTCTGCACATGCATGGGGTGAGGGGATTCTCCCATAGGTCATAGTTGGGAAAGGTTTCTTCCGGTAATCCAGTACGGGTTTGGTGGGTGACAACGACATCCTCTACGAAGGGGGCCCAACCCATGTATGGGTCTCCAAAAGATTTTGACATTAGCCCTTTATCCGGTTTTATGGATTTTAGACGGTGACCCAAATATCTGCGTGCCCCAATAATCAGTTTTGCGAAGTTACCTCCATGGGTCATCACAAACACATCAGACTTCAAGCAGACTAAGAAATCCAATGCTGCTAAACTTGTAACATGTTTCCTGAAGCTATCCAGCTCCTCCTTGGTGGCTAACTCTTCCTTGGTCACCTGTCAGTACTCAAAATGAGAATAGCTAAAGAGGGCAAGAAAAAGGAATTGTATCGTTCGATTTTAAAGCTAAAGAACATGAACGAAGTTAGGGCGTGCACCGACAAGTTAAATGTTGATATTAATGGAAAGATCTCAATTTTGTGAAAATATTTGAGGTCTCAAGTATATAAAAATTTCCATGTTCATATAAATCAGGAAGTGACAGAAATTTGAAAACATCAATATATTGATGAAAGTTTTTACTCCATTGGGTTTGCCATGTTCAAGTTCATTAATGCCACATAAGTTTTCTATTTTTATATCATTCATCATATATTCTGATCCTCCGGTCATTCATCCACTAAAATTAAATATTTTAAACAGTGTAGAAACGTGAAATAGTTTTGCAAGTCCTTGGAACATTTCTGTATGAAAAGTGAAGTTTCAAAGAGGCCAAAGATAATATACCAGATTTGGGAACATGTTCCTTAGTGGTGCCATCCTATTCTGTCCGCCATACACCTGACCGGATGCAACGTAGATTTGAGTTTCCTTTGGATAGCCCATTGCTCTAAGAATTACGGCTACTTCTCCAGGCTCAAGAGGGCACCGTCCTTCCTTTCTTTTCTGCAGGGCCAGCTGCCACAGGTGGGAACCATTCTGCAAACCAAAAATTGCAAATAAAGGACGGATATTGAACGAATGAGTTTTGCTTGTTCATAATTAGTCACCATTGAACACATATAGGGCAAAACAAATTACTTTCTAGGTCACCTTATATCTACGTGGCCATTCTTTTTTCCTGTATTCTGCCATTTTGACTTTCTCCTCTCTTGTCCCCACAAAATCACAAAATGAAAGTCCAACCATTCCTTTCTCAAACCTCAGATGAAGAGCCCTGTAGACAGATTGCATTAGATGCATAATTATAGTTGTGGAAACATTCCTTATATAACCATACTTACATATATGGATTTGAACTATTTGTGCGACTTCTCATCCTTGAAGCTAATACATCAGCCATGTGCTCTATGTCAGGAAGAAATTTAAGAGCGTGATAGTTTACTCTGCACCTTAGCCTGTTGATTTCTGAAGGAACATTGTCATACCTGAGACCAGAATGCCAAGAATGTTAATTTGATTGAAATTTCATGCATGAAAAGTGAGTATCCAGATATACAAAGCTAAGGTCATTAACAAATTACCCAAGCCGATCAACAAAAGGTTTTAGTGCCATTATCTTCTTCTCTTTGATTCGAGGAAGTACATTGTCAATGTAAAATTGTGCTGGTGCATATTTCGGGATGTTCTTGACTGTACGTCTGCAATAAACTTCATCCAAGAATCAATGACAATTACAAGTTACTTCTTCAAAGAAGGGATCAAAATAAAATATATGAGCAACTTCTTCCACCAAAGCTAGTACATTTAGCCAGGTTCTTGAGGAAAAAAAAAATTGAGCCCTCTAAGGAACGAAATTTGAGGGTGGGAATGGAAGGGAACAGTATAGGGAAACTAAGGCTCTAGGAAGCATCTCCATGTTGTATCAGAATTCTTTATTGAGTAATTTCATATCCTACTGTCCGTTGTTTATTTTTCAATGAACAAAAGCTCAGACAAAATAAAGAATCAACTGATTTTTAAACAATATTTCTTGTAAGGAAAGAAATTCAAAATTGTCTAATCCTCCCCAATTCTGTGTGCAGCTAACAACAATTATAAAAAAAAAAAAAACCAAACTATAAAAAAACCAAATGCATATTGGAACAAATCGACAAACCTTATACTAGTAAATAGCTCTGATTTGTCTGTAAACCAATCAGGAATATCACGAACAATTTGCACGTCATTCTTCAGATAGTTAATGAAATGATCTACATCAAAAATGTCCTCAAATTTCCTGCATTGTTTTCATAATATTGTAAAGAAACACCAAAAATGAATTCTTCAAACATATGTACTAAAAGTTTTAATTGGTTTATTTATTTGGAGTTGAGGGGCTGGACCATGAAAAACACAGATGAATAGCTAGCTAAGACTAGTTTAGACAATCAACCGCAAAGCCAGAGTTTAATGGTAATGTCCTACTAAGTTTTCTAGACTTGTATAAGATTTTAATATCCTAAACTTTTCTGACTACAAACATTACAGCCTTACAGGATTAGTTGAGAAGTATTGTTGCAAACACCCACATTACTACAATTTTGATTTTCAGTCAGGCAAATAAAGATTGATGATACATCGGCTTAGGGTGATTGTTCGATGGGCTGGCAGAATATTTACCACATTGAGCAGAGAGTTTTATTTGGCTCATTATTTTCAAACAATTACAACAATGATAATCGGTTCTACATTTATCATTAAGCAATAAGAATTTAAGAGTCAAACAACTTAAGAATAAAACAATAATCTTACAAATATTAGAAAAAAATAGCAAAAGAGCATTCAAGCAGCTCTATTTTGACATGCAGACACCGAGGATGTAAATGGTTGATAAAACTACTGCCTACATCTCTTACGTTTGGTCCTTCCAGATCTGATCTTGCTTTAAAACTGGCAAAATAAGTGTTGCATTTAGTATTTTAGCCACAGCAACCGCATTGCAAATCTGCAAGTAAGAAAGGATGAAGTTAATTCAAAAGAGAGCATGGAAAAAGCGTCTTTATCAATCACATTGAACTTTGGCAGGAAGATATCTCACAGCAATTCTCTGCTGATTGAGACCGCCTTCAGCATGGATGAATATATAGCCATTTGTTTCATTTTCAGGAGGAAGATCTGTCAAACGCCAAGAACGTTCAAAGCATTTGAAGCGTACAAGAAGAAAGAGATAGCTAAAGTAGAAAGAATAAAGTATCTATATATTCCGATATTAAACCAGGGTTACCTGAGATTTCAGAATCACGAAGCTCAGCGCAAGGCTTCCAAGATGTGGTTGCTGAATAAGGATTCTCCCAGAGTGAAGGACGTTCCTTGACCTAAAGCAGCGAATCCATTTCTTTAGAAAATGAAGAATTAGAAAAAGAAGATATCTCTCAAGAACTTACCGGGGGACAATGAAGAGTAATGCCCTCTTTCTCACACAAGTACGGGGAATTCTACAATAAAGAAATCAATCATGTCAATCAGCAACAGCAACTACTTAAACAGTTAAGGAACAAAAAAAACTTTTCAACTATTTGCACATTCCAATTGAACTTCTTAAATCTAGCACCAGAACATCTGCAATTAGACACACATTCCTATCGAGCTTCATAAATCTAGCACCAGGAAATCTGTTGGACCGTGGCTCATTCTTAGCATTGTGATAAGTAGAAATGCAGTGGAATTTCCCCTCAAAATTAATAGAAAAAAGGAAAAATGAAATTGTTTCCTCATAATCAATCACCGATTGATTCCTACGAATCAGATAGCAATACATAAATCCTCATGGAATGGTAACTACGAAACGGATGGAAAATAAATAAATCAAAATCCAGCAAGAAATGCAAAGCAAAGAGCTAATGGAAAACTAACCAAACGTCTAACGATGGAGAAAACAGCGATCAAGCCACCGGCGACTACTAGAAGGAGAAAGAAGAGTGAGATCCTGGAGTTATACGGAGAAACCCTAGCATCATCACCAAAGTAAGGGCACAGCGATTGAAAACTGAGCCTGTAGTAAGGGCGATCACGGATCGAATGGCGATCACGATCGTCGTCGTCTTCAGACTGGCGGTCGGGGACTAAAGGGGATGAATCTTCGTCCCGCTTCATTGGCGAAGAAGTGGCTCTGTTCCCAAGCGAGCTCGAGTGCCTGAGCTCAACCATGGCTCGCTTCGGACAAGCCAGATTTTTTCAGTCAGTTCCTTTTATCTTGTGGAGCTTCACTTCGGTATCGTTTCTTGTCTCTGTTTTCTGAAAGAAGATTTTCAAGGTCCATGTGAGATCGTGGATATCAGTCGGATCGAGACCTCGACCCTTAAAAGGAAAGATGTGAAATTACCTTTTTGACCTCGGGGTATTGTTGTCATTTGATGAATGTGCTGTACGGCTTATTGTAAGGCCATCATGGGTCCGGCTAGGGCCCTGGTGATCTTCCCATGATTCTCAATTCCATCTTATAATTTTTTTTTTTTGAAAAGTTATAATTTTTTTTTTTCATTTTCATTCTTAATGTATTAAAATTTTCAATTAAGTTGTTTCATTAAAATAAAATTAGGTTAGATATCATTAATAAATAGGTTAATATATTGCCAACATGATTATAGTACAGCAGTAATCTATATATGCACATTCGTTGTACTAAAGAAAAAGGTTAATGTGTCAACCTGAGCATGTCGACCAAATTCTCGATTTTAAAATATGAAAATGATTTGAAATTCTTGATTTTGTTTGGAACTTCTGAATTTAATAGAATTCAAATTAGTAAAAAAATAAATTTTTTTTACCATTATACCTTATTAAGGGTAGTTAGGTCTTTTCCCTTTTCTTGGGCCTTGTTGGGCCAGCTGTATTTGGTTAATAAGTTACACCTACCTTCTGTATATAAACCTCTGTGGCCTTCTTTGTATTGATGGAATATTGAGATAAATAAAAGTAAGATTGTTTCTTCTTTTCTAAGGTGTTTTAGCTTATCTGAGTTGGTATCAAAGACTTTATGTCTTACGACAACAAAAAAAAAAGAAAGACGATCCATGACCATCTTATCATCGATGGAGAAAAGCATCGATTCCTCTTCATCTTCTAACCCAAATTCCCTCTTGCCAAACCCTGGAAATAATATCAACTTCCTCAAACTTACAGATTCAAATTATCTTGCTTGGAAATTTCAAGCCCTAACGGCAATTCAAAGGCATGGTCTGGAAGAACATATCAAGGATGATCCTAACATTCCATCGGAATTTTTGCCTAGTGATGCAACAGACAAAGAAATTGCCAAGATTGCTAATCCTCTATACCAGAAGTGGATGCAGCAAGATAAACTTCTTTCTTCTTGGCTGCTCGGATCAATGAATGAAGATATTCTTACTCAAATGTTTGATTGCCAATATGCAAAGGAGATTTGGGATGCTCTTGTTGCTACCTACGCCTCCAGAAATATGGCCAAAATCATGCAATTTAAGACTCAATTACAAAATTTGAAGAAGGCAAGTATGTCCATGAAAGATTACTTGGCCAAGGTAAAGAATCTCATTAGCTCTCTTTCTGCTGTTGGGCATAAAATATTCGATCAAGATCATGTGGTTTACATCTTATCTGGTCTAGGGAGTGAATATGATTCTATTGTGTCTGTTCTTGCTGCTAAATCGAAACCTAAACCGATTCAAGAGGTCTATTCTCTCATTTTGTCTAGTGAAATAAGAATTGAAAGTCATTCTTCAACTAATGATTCTGCCCTTCATTCTGTTCATTTGACAACTCTTAAGCCAAATTCCAATCAAGATTCAAATCAATCCCATGGGACATCAAGAAACCAATGTAATAGTTCTAATAATTTCAGAGGAAGAGGGGGACGAGGTAATAGGGGTGGACGATCTTGGAATAATAATCATCGTCCTCAATGTCAATTATGTGGGAAATATGGTCATACGGCTGGAAGGTGTTTCTTTCGTTTTGACAAAAACTTTAATCCGTATAATAACAATTTGATTAAGCCTACCTTTCCAAGCAATTCCATTCCATATGGTTTCCCTCAAAGCTCTGCCCATTTGACAACACTGGGAACTATGCCGAATGAAGCTTCCTCTTATAACCATTCATACAACAATGAAACAAATTGGTATCCGGATACAGGGGCAACGAATCATGTCACTAACGATTTGAGTAATATGTCCATAGCTTCTAACTCACTGGAGGACAACAAATACATATGGGAAATGGATCAGGTTTGTCCATTATTAATACTGGTTCTTCTAATTTACAATCTTTTAATTCTTGTTCAAACAGAACTTTTCAATTATATAATCTTCTCTATGTTCCTCAAATTACTAAGAATTTAATTAGTGTTAGCCAATTTGCAAGAGATAATAGGGTTTTCTTTGAATTTCATCCAACTATGTGTTATGTAAAGGATCAGGACACTGGACAACTTCTTCTTCAAGGTCGCCTCAGTAATGGACTTTACAGATTTTCCATGAATGTTGTTCCTCCAGTTCCAGCCCCCTCTGCTTCTCAAATCAATAAGTCTGAAATTCATATGACTGAGCAGCAATCTCATTCTAGTGTACCTATTTCCAAGTCTTTGCATTTGTTCAATTTGTGGCACTCTCGATTAGGGCATCCTGCTACTCCTATTGTGTCCAAATTCTCAATACTTGTAATATACATGTTCCTATGAATAAAATCAATCAGCTTTGTCATTCTTGTGCACGTGGTAAGATTCATAAGTTACCTTTTTCTACTTCTACCACTATTTACAACCATCCTCTTCAATTAGTCGAGTTTGATTTATGGGGGCCTTCCCCACATTCTTCTACACATGGATTTAAATATTATATCTCGTTTGTTGATGTTTATTCTCGATATACTTGGGTCTATTTTCTGCACTCCAAATCTGAAGCTTATGATTGTTTTATACAATACAAATCAATGGTTGAAAAACTTCTCAATCGACCAATCCAAAGTATTCAAACTGACTGGGGTGGGGAATATCGTACACTTAGTTCTTATTTTAAAAAAAACGGTATAACTCATCGCTTAACTTGTCCCCATACCTCTGAACAAAATGGTATTGTGGAACGAAAACATCGTCACATTGTTGAGTTAGGCCTTACTTTACTTGCCCACTCTTCTATGCCTCTCTCCTATTGGGATGATGCTTTCAGTACTGCTGTTTTTCTAATTAATAGGCTACCAACTATTGTTTTAAATGGTATAACTCCATTTGAAAAACTTTTTAAGCAAACTCCATACTATAAAAATTTGAAAGTTTTTGGTTGTCTTTGCTTTCCCTATTTACGACCATATAACAATCATAAACTTCACCTTCGATCTTCTCCTTGTGTATTCTTAGGATATAGCAATCAACATAAAGGGTATAGGTGCATTGATTTATCATCCAAACGCATTTACATCTCTCGCCATGTGCTTTTTGATGAGTTTGTTTTTCCTTTTGGTTCTAATAAATCTCCTTTTGTTTTACCTTCTTCCACTTCTTCTGATATAACTCTTCTTATTTTTACTCTTGACCATGTGGCTTCTGATAATTTTTCTCCTACTTCTCATTCACCAATATCCTCCACTTCCACCACTGCTTTAGAAACACCCTCTCAGCCTTATATCTCCAGCACTACTCCCAGCTCATATTCTATACCTTCTGGTTCACATGATATCCCTCAGTCTTCTCCCTCTTCCGTTAGTCTAGATTCCTCATCTTTACCATCCATCTCTAATCCTCCTCTCAATACTCATTCTATGGTTACAAGAGCTAAGGCTGGAATCTTTAAGCCTCGTGTCTTGCTCACTAAATATTTAGACCACGAACCTCCCTCTGCCAAATTGGCATTAAAGTGTCCTCATTGGACTCAAGCAATGAAGGAAGAGTATAATGCTCTCCTCAAGAATGACACATGGGATTTGGTCCCTTCTCCTAAGGATACAAAGGTAATAGGATGCAAATGGGTTTATAAAATAAAAAGAAATTCTGATGGTTCTTTAGCTCGATATAAAGCACGATTAGTGGCAAAAGGTTTTCACCAATGTGCTGATATTGACTACTCTGAAACCTTTAGTCATGTTATAAAGCCCACTACTATTCGCATATTACTTACTCTAGCTTTAGCATACAATTGGGAAATGCGACAATTAGATATCAATAATGCTTTTCTTCATCGTTTTTTAACTGAAGATGTCTTCATGGAACAACCTCCAGGTTTTGTTGTCCCTCATCCTTAAGATGGTGCCTCTTTGGGTTCACCATTCTTGAATCAGATCCTAATTTTTATTTTTATTTTTTATTTTATTTTTATTTTTTTGGGACCGAATACGCGTTTGGGTTTAATGGGCTCTGATACCATATCAAGATTACATGGGGTTCCATCTCAAAACCAATTGGCAATGGGAGGAGTAACTCATATATCTTATAAATTGTGAATATGCCACCTCGAGATGGTGCCTCTGTTGGGGTTCACAACTCACAATTTATAAGATATATGGGCTACTCTTCTTATTGCCAATTAGTTTTGAGATGGAATCTCATGTAATCTTAACATGGTATCGGAGCTCATTAAACTCAAACAGATATTCGGTCCAAAAATTAAAATTGGGATCCGATCCAAGAATGGTGAACCCAAAGAGGCACCATCTTGAGGGGGCATGTTGAGGATCCCACATTGGAAAAATGTAGAGAGACCTCACAATTTATAAAATATATGGGCTACTCCTCTTATTAGAATTATGTAAAAATTAAAAAAGAACTAACAACTTTATTTATTTATTTTATTTCAATGCTAGACGTAAAATAAACATATTTAGCCTCTCTTTATCTTACTATATTTTTATTATACTAAATTGTAAATAAATAAATAAATAAAAAGTACGTCTAAACTTGGCATTTGTTTAAAAAATACTTATATTCTTTCAAAAATTGCAATATTATTCTTAACCTTTTATAAATGTTTCAAAACTATCTTTGAAGTAAAAAATGCAATAGAACGTGAAATGAAAAGTCAACGTGTCTGAATGTCATTATTTCAGCAAACATCTTAGTCACCGTCACGTCATTCTAGGTCATCACCATATCAATTTTTCATACGTTCTAACAAATTTCTACTTCAAGGTTAGTTTTGAAACATTTATAAAAGATGAAGAGTAATATTGTAACTTTTGAAAAGAATATGAGTATTTTTGAAAAAAGTGCAAAGTTCCACGATATTTTTTTTGGGGTAATTATAATGGGTAGCAAATTAGGGTTTGTTATTTGCAAATATAGCAACTTTTAAAAAAAATTGCAAATATGGAAAATCTCTCAAATAATTATTTCTTATTCCCGTTTTACCCTATTTTAAAGATGAATTCGCGCGCATTCTTCCTCCTCTTTCTTCTTCCTCTTTCATTTATTGTGATTAAAGTCTATCAGTGATAGAAGTTTATTACCAATAAACTTCAATCACAATACATGTACTGTAGCTATCATTGATAGACTACAATATTGAAGTCTATCAGTGATAGAAGTATATCACTGATAGACTTTAGCCACATTGGTAGTCTATCAGTGATGGACTTCAATCCATGATGGTAGTCTATTAGTGACAAACTCCTATCACTAATATACTTCAATCACAATATATGTTGTCTATCAGTGATATGCTGCTATCACTGATAGATCTGTACAACAACAACTAATCAACAATAATTGCAACGGTGATACATTCATAAGTTAGGTAAAGTACATTGTGCATTTCTAGTTGTTCTTTTTGTCATGTGCTTTTTTAGTCATCTTTGTTCTTCTTCCTTGTTCTCATTTTCTATTTCTTTTTCATCTTCCTCTTTGTCATCATGCTTCTCATCACTTTCATTTATTAGTATATCAATGATAAATAAATAAATAAATGAAGTAGAAGGGTTGAATAATTTTAGCCTACTATTATTGATAAACTTCTATTCATTATTTTGAAGTCAATAAGTGATAGTCACTGATAGAATTTAAATAATTGAAGTCTATCAATGATGAACTTATCATTGATAGACTTTGTCAGTGATAAGAGACTATTACTGATAGACTCTATCAGTGATAGAAGTTTATCATTAATAGACTTCAATTGTAGAAACAACAGCTAATCAACGATTACGAAAAAAAAAACCACTTCAAACTTCAATGCTAAAAGTCAAAATTAAATCTAAGTGTTAAGTGCCTTCCCATGGACTCACGTTTGCATTACATGGGCTCTTGTTGATTTGTATGTGATATGAAAGTCAAAAGTATATGATCTAATATTGAGTATGGAAATGGATTATCTCTAATTTGTATTACATGATATTGTGGTGCTAAGTAGATTTATAGAAGTAACTATAAACATCAAACAAAATCAAATAGTAGATTACATTTACTGTGATTACTTCATCAGTGATAGAAGCCTATTATTAATAGACTTCATTCATCACATGTAGCCTATCTCTTGTACAAATCTATCAGTGATAGCAAAATCTATTACTGATAAACTAGTACAAAAACACCTAATCAGCAATAATTGCCATTTTGATTGAAGTCTATCAGTGATAGGCTTCTATCGACTTCACTCACAATGCTAGCCTATCAACTAAACATCAATGACGTAGCAAACTAAACCAATTAAACAATTTGGATGCATCTAAACATCAAACAATACCAAATAGAAGATTAAATATGAAAGGACTTAAGTTCATATGAAAGAAATATATCACTATTTCCTCAATATATATATATATATATATATATATATATATATATATATATATATACCACTATGAGTTTATAAGTGCAAAGAGTCTATCAGCAATAACTTACAATTATTGATAAACTTCTATTGATTATTTTGAAATCAATAAGTGATAGTCATTGATAGACTTTAAATAATTGAAGTCTATCAATGATAGACTTCTATCACTGATAGACTATCAGTGATAGGAGTCTATCACTAATAGACTCTATCAGTGATAAAAGTCTATCACTAATAGACTCTATCAGTGATAAAAGTCTATCACTAAGGGGTTTTTAGTTTTTTGACGTAAGCTTGATTTAATTTTTGCCATATTTACAAATACTTTTAAGATTTGCTATTTTTACTATTTTTTTGGCCTGTTGTGCTATCTGTGCAAATATCCTTTTTTTTTTCTTTTTTTCTTTTTTTTAATTTGACATTCTAAAAAAATTATATATTTATATTAAAAAAAAAAAACAAAAAGAAAAGAAGTAAATATCTTTCTTTTCCCCACTTCGGCTTTCGAACTCTTCCATCGTTGCCGCAGCGGCACGTCCGATCCCCCCCAGCGGCTCAAGTTTTTTTTTTTCCTTCTCTCTTATCTCCCTTGCGACAAACTGAGGGACGAAACCCTAGAAATGAACTCGTTGGCGCGGAACATATCATGCTCCATCAGGCCTTCGATTCACACCACTAACTCGCTACATTGCCAGCAGCAGCAATGGAGGGGGATCCGAGTGAAGGTACTGAACGGGAATCTAGAGCGGGCACTGACATTTTTGCAAAGGAAGATGCAATCGAGCGGAATCGAACGGATGATTAAGCGCGAACAGACTCACCACATCAAGAATTCCGAGAAGCGAGTTTTGGCCCGAAAGAATTTGGAGCGCAAAATTCGATCGCAGGACCTTGCCCGCAAGCTTAAAGCCATTCTTATAAAGAAAGTCAGGTATTTGTAAATCTTCGGAACTGACTTCTAGCTTATATATTTTCTTTCTACAATAAGCTATTGAGTGATGATGCGTGTGTTTGAATGGATTCTGCTTCGTGGCTTGATTATACCGATCTTCTGGTTTTGTGTATAAGTTGCTTGCTTATTTTTAGCGATTGGGGATGTCTCATTTCTTGAAGTGTGTAAAGAATATCGATCTTGTAACATTACTTGGTACAATCAAATGCAACAATTTTCTGCCCGTAGAACTGTAAGAAAATTAGGCTTCCTGCTCCAAGCATCAACAACTCTATTGGTAGCACAAGATTTATGTTTCAGAGTAGAGATCAAAATCCATCTTACATGTATCCCTATTGAAATTATTTTGGGAATTGTTGAGTCGGCAATGTCGGTGATAACGTAAAGAGGACACGTTGGCTCTGATCTTTTCAATTGAAGTCTTTGGAGTTGTTTAGAATATTGAATCATTGATGGTAACCGTCTTCCCCTGACAACGTCAAAGACTTTATCCAGTAATTCCTCGATGGTCAATGTCATCAGTGAAAAGACGTAGCAAGTACATTATGTTTACATCAAAGCTTCAAAGGATTTATTTTGCCATCTTTACCTCAGAGAGAATGGAACCAGGGATTTCTAGACTTGTTTGGGATTTCTTAGAAGGGTTATTAGTATCTTAACACACCAGCCCCCCAACTTCTCCTTCTTCTAATGTAGCAACTTCTTTATTTTCTCCAGCCAAGAGGAGAAATTGATTTGGACTAAACTTGAACAGAGAATTATTCATTATTTCCATGATTAAAGGAGGAAAAATGACTTTGATTAAATTAGACGAGGAAATGATTGTAATGAGGTGATCTTTTGGAGAAAGTGTGCAATTTGCTGTTCGTTTTTCCCTCTGATTTCTTTGTAACTTTCTTCTAACTCCAACTTTATCATACGATTTGTTGCAGGGGTCTGTAAGCATGTGATATTTAGGTAGGTGGAAAAGAGGAGACTGCAGTATAGATTCACAGGTATCTTGGTTCTTGGACACGAACTTGGTAGTTACTAAGCTTTTTCTTTGGATCTCTTCTCAACTCTCACTGCCTTTTAAAAGTGCAATTGAAGTTCCTTTACTCAGCAGGAAGGCTCTAAAGCTGTTTATCTACAGGCTTTTTATCATTCTGTTTTCTCTTATTTGAGCAATTTTGCTGCCCGCTTTGGGTCCTCACAATTTGCTTTGTCTAATTCCACTTTGTTCATTTCTTTTACATGCACTTTAGTTGGATTTCTATAGAACTTGATGGCAAGCCTGCAGGCACTCAACCTCCCCCCTGTTCAACAATATGTAGGGTGGAGGATTCGGACCTGCTATGAGCTATGCTCGTGTTGACACTTGTCTTTGTCCAAAAATTGTCAATGATGGATCACACAACATGAATAGGTTGGTCCTTTAGGACAACTTTTATTGTTTTTACTTTGATTGTGGTAATATGACATGGTGGACAACTAATATCTTAAGCCCTTCAGAAAGTATTCAATCAAATTTGGCCTTTTTCCTCTCTCTTTCTTTTTTTTAAAAAAAAAAGAAATATTTTTGGCCCTTTCTAACCATGAGGAATTAATTAGCTATTGTCCTAAATTCAACCTAACTTTAATGCATCTATTTTCATCCAAAAAAAAAAAAAAACTTTAATGCATCTATCACTCACTATGATCTGTTTGTGCACTCCTAATTGGGTCACTCGCCTGCTTTGATTGTGAAACATCTCATTTTGACCAATTGGCTAAAATGTTCACATTCTATTAACTCCCATTAATGGGAAGTATTGGAAGCTTTTGAATGTGAACTATGAAGGCTAAGGGTTTGTTTGGTTGGCAATTTAAAAATAAAAGTTTGAAAATAAGGGATTCATTGAAAACAAAGTTTTATTTCATGTTTTTAGATATGTGTTTAGTAGTAGATTTAGAAATTGAATTTCAATGTAAACGATTGTTCAAAATGTGTTTAATAATATATTTATAGACCATGAAACTAGTTGTTGTTGCAAAATTAAATATTAAGTTGAGTATATACAATCATTAATTAATTTATAAACATGTTTTTTGTTATAAATTTTGTATAATTACTACTTTACAATATCATATAATTTATAATATATTATATTATACATATTTTAATTTAACAACAAAATAAATTGAGTTTATAACCTGAAATACTATATTTATTAAAGTTTTTATCTTTTTTAATATAATTCTGCATTTTAAAATTTTAAATTCAAAATTTGGATACAATGAAAACTTAAAAATGTTGTTTTAGAATTTTTACTATTTGGATTACAGAATTTGAAAACAATTTTTGAAAACACATCTGTCAAACGCATATTCACTAAATTCAGTAAATTTGAAAATATAAAACATACTTCCTACCAAACAACCCTAAAATTGTCATTTAACTAGGGTTTTTGTATGTATGACCCGTTTTCTAGCGCTTTAATGACTGGTGACTTGCGTTATGAAAATAATGAAATATGACTCATTCTGACATAGCAATGCGTGCAAAATTACCCATGAGGACAGTATGAGGTGGTCTTGCTTGTTCACGCTCTCGTACGTGTAAACGCTATCGCTCTAGTTCTCGTTCTCGCTCAAATGAGTGGTCAAAAATCTGGAGAAAAGAAAAAGACAGGAAAAAATTAAGTTATAGAAGAGCAAGAGCGAGATAGCGATTTTTCTTGTCTCTTTCTTTTCTCCAGATTTTTTACCACTCATTGCTATCATAAGCAAGAGCGAGAGAGCTAGAACGAGAACTAGAAAGCTATAGCGAGAGTGAGAGTACGATGCCCTCACGGTAATTTGGATGGAATACATAGTACGGAAATGATCATATGTCATTAATTTCAGAACACATGTCAAATGGCATCAAGGCGCATAAAAATGGGTCTTCGATACAAATTTCCCCATTTAACTCAATCACCTTGAAAATGACAAAAAAATAATAATAAAAGAAAAGGTAAAATGTGTTCCTATCCAGTTGAGAAAAAGGGTAAAAACCTATAGTTAATAAAGAGAGCAAGAGGGCCAATGTTACCTTGATTAATTTAAACATTATCAAAAAGTGTTACACCCATTAAATTACAATTTAGGCTCCATTTGATTTCATTTTCTTAAGGAGACATTTAGAGATGTCCACGGGGTGGGGCGGGGTCGGGGAATGGATTCCCCGTCCCCGCCCCCGATTTCATTTCCCGTCCCCACGAAATTTCCCGTTTAATTTCGCGAGGATCGGGTTCCCCGCGGGAAATTTTTCCCCCGTTCTTCTTTTATTTTTTATTTTTTAAATTTATTCTCAACCATAATAAAAATTATTTCTAAATGAATAATTTTAAATATAATTCTATTTAAAGTAAATGTTATAAAATTTTCTAATAAAAACAATAATATACCATAAGTAAAAATACTATAATGTCGAAATAACTTAATTTCTAAAAATTCAAATTTCAATATTACAACATAGACTTTAATTTCTTTTTTATAACGAAATAGTCTTAAACTAATTCCTACTATAGTTTTTTTTTTTAAAAAAAATTCTATTTATAGGTAATATATATATATATATATATATATATATATATATATATATATATATATATATATATATATATATTATTAATCGGGGAATCGGGGCGGGGCGGGGAATATATTCCCCGTCCTCGTCCCCGTTTAGCCAACGGGGAAAAAAACTTCCCCGCTCCCTCCCCCATTCCCCGTGTAATCGGGGATTACCAGCCCCGTTCGGGGGGGGGGGGGGTCCCCGCGGGTTAAATGGACATCCCTAGAGACATTTGAGTTCTTAGTCAAATTCTAAAAATAAAAACAAATTTCTGAAAATTAGTTGTTTTAGTTTTCAAAACTTGGCTTGATTTTTGAAAACATCAAACATATGTAAAAAGTATATGACAAAACAATAAAACTCATAAGTAGAAGTAGTATTTATAGACTTAATTTTCAAAAATAAAAAACAAAAAATATTATCCAACGATGCCTAAGTTATTGAACTTTCAATATCATGTTTGGTAGGTTTTTTAATCGCGTGCTTAATAGGTTTTTTGTAAATGTGTTTAATATATTTTTAAACTTTCAATTTTGTATCTAATAGGTTATAGGATATTAGACATTTTAAAAAATTAATGGATCTATTAGACATAAAATTGGAAATTTAGGTATTTATTAGATACTTTTAAACTTTAGGGGCTTATTAGATACAAAATCGAGAGTTTAGAAAACTATTAGACATTTTTGAAGTTAGACATATTAGACACAAACTTAAAAGTTTAGGGATTAAATTTGTAATTTAATCTGCAATTTTTGTTCTTATTTTATGAAAATCATATTTTAAAGAAAGGATTTATCTAAGGGGTAATTTTATGAATAATGTAGTGTAAATAAAAATTGACAGAATTGAAGTAGTTTTAGAAAAAAAGAATTTTAATAATATTAAAAGAAAAACAAATTACAAATCTAGGGTAAAAAAAAAAAGTAATGTTTAAAATAAAGTATCAAAATTGTGTACTATGTACATGTTTTACGTGTAGTTGGTGAGGTGGTCATTTAATGTGTAAATCGTGTGCATGAGTTGATGAGGTTACCATTTAATGTGTAAATCATGTACATGGTACACGAATTACCTAGGACTTGTGTACCATGAACACGATGTACTAATTATTTTTTTGTAATTAAACTTATAAAATATATTTCCAATTTTGAAGGTTGGAATAAAATAAAGAGATGTTATCTAAAGTAGTTAAGAATACAATGCTAATATATTAAAATAAAATAAGTTTTTGTTTTTGTTTTTATTTTTATTTTTATTTTTTTTGTAAATAATGAAATTAGATCGAACAAATGTCTAATGATTAGTAAGTGTTAAGGTTTAACAAAAAGTTATAGACAAATGGTAAAATATCCCTAAAAAAACTCATGTACCACATCGTGATCGTCTTCTCGAACGGGCTCCACGACGAGGCCGAGGCACATCAAAGTGTGATTGATGATGAATTACATCATCGATATCTTGTTGTACAGTAGGTGACAATGGATTTTGTGCATAACTATTGTCAATGACTAGAACTAAAAGCAATGTCCGCTGAACCTTTGAAAAATTAAAAACACAAATAATTTAATCAGTCCAAAAAACATATAGATCAGTCTAAAATAAGTATAAAATTATAGCTTGGACCAAAAAAGAGCCTAAAACTATATAAAGAAATGGACTGGGTTTGACGGCAATGACATGCTTCTACGCGAGAGAGTCGATGAGAGAAAGTTGGGTTGTCCACTAACACGGAACTTGTGTACGGTGTACACGATTTTCGTGGTTGGAACTCGTGTACGATGTGCACAATTTTCATGTCGTTCTATGTGGTGATTTTCGCCTATGTGGCGCGACATGTCAAGTAATTCACGTACATGATCCTTACTCACAGCTCGGGGCCACATTTCATTAATGAAAATGTGTACATGGGCCACAAGTTAGCTAATTTGCAATCCATGTACACAAGTTAGCTACCCCAAATATGGAATTAGCTTAAAAACTATCCTATTTTTGTTTTTTTTTTTACATTACATTATTTAAAAAACAAAAATCATTTATCTAAAGCTATTTCTTAAATATAGAATTTATCTTAAATTTAAACTCATATTGAAATTATAATATTACCATACAAGCCGAACAAGGCAACTTATTGAACATGGGCCGGGTCATGGTGGAGCGAGGGACTTTTTACAGCGGCTGAACCTCATACGACTGCTCGTGGCCGTTTGACGACTGACGGGGAACTGACATCGCAAAGGGGTTTAACGAGTCCGAAACTCTGCACCCCATCCCATTGTTTCGATTTCCAGTTCTCCGTTCTTCGCCGCCATTTCTGTCTCTCTGGTGCATGATGGAGGCTGTGAGACTGCGAGTTTTGTTCAAAGACAAGGACCTGCTGGCCGCGTCGCTCTCGGGATTGAGCCGGAGCTGGATTGTCCTTAAACCTCATCTCCGAACTATTTCCGACCTCTCCTCCTACATCCTTTCCGTTTTCCGTCTTCACGATGCTTGTCCCAACGGTCTCATCCTTTCTGTAAGATTTATCTCTTTGATCAGATTACCTTACTGAACGATTCTTTGTGGATGAAGGTTGTGGAAGTAGCTGTGATTAAATATGCTTGAAGCAGTGTAGCACTGCCCTAATTGAATTATCTATAGAAGTTTACTGTTGACAATTTCAATCGCTTGTTGAAACGAACATTTTCGCTGGGGAAAGAATGAGTTTCCCCCTTTCTTCTCTTGCTTTACTTTTCATTGTTTTCACTCTTCATAATGGCGGCACATTGCCCTAACTTTTTTTTTTCTTTCCTGGTAGATGGATGGCTTTGTGTTACCTCCATTTGAGTCGGTTTGTATCTTGAAGGATAAGGACATTGTCAGGTTGGTTTGTGATTGGCATTTGTTTATGTATATTCCGTTGTTTTTGTTTACTCTTTTCCTGGAAATTAAAATTTCTCTGTTTACCAGAGTGAAGAAGAAAAAAAGCAAGGCAATCAGTCTTAGTGTCGGTAACAGATTGATTGAAACCGAGGAATTCAGGGAGAGGAAACCTGTTGACGAAGGAGTGAAGCTTCTGGCTGACAAGGAGTTTGAAAATGAATCTAATGGCTATGAGAGTGAATCAGAGGAAGATGAACCTAAGGCTGCTTTGCCAGTGAAAGCTGCCCCAGTAGAAAAAAAAGTGTCAAAGAAAAGAAAAGCTTCAAAGATAATTCGCAACACAAAGTATGTGTGGTGCCTGTATCAACTCTGATATTTCGTATGCCTGTTGGAGACTTAAATTTTTTTTTTAACAACACTGAGAAAATATGATTGTCTCGTATACCTTTTTCCGGCATAGAAGATGGTTATTTGGTCAGCTTGATGCTCCTACTAAAAATGGCTGCGGAGATGTCATGCTTTCTAGCAATACTTGCATGCTTTGACATTTTTTTATACTTCTCGTGTTCCATCTTCTTTAACATAACCGAAGTGTTACATTTTGTTGTCTAACTCCTTTTCTTCCGCCGTGTTTATAAATGATACTTATTAAAACTGGTATATTTACTTTGGTTAACTCCAATTTCTTCTTCACGCTTATAATTTTTGCAATCAGTCTATTTATTCTGGTCCTTATTCAAAAATTTTAAAATTACAGGAGGAAGAGGAATAAATCTTCCCCTACTGAAGAATCTCCGACTATCACAGCAGATGTTCAGCACGCTAATGAAAAGCATGAAGAGAGCAATCATCTGAAGTCTGACCGCCCACCAAAGGTTCTAGTCAGCGAAAATGATTCATCCAGCAGTTCTAGTGAATCTGAATCGGATATATCCAACAGCATTGAAATTGATGGAAGAAACAAAAATATTATTAAGTCAACTGCCAATGCGGAGAGGTGGTTCCTGCAGCTTTACTATAATAATGGCAATTAACTTTCTAGCATCGTGAAATTTGTTTATCTGATTTCTTCATCCTAATTCCTACTTTAGATTTGCCTTTGCTTATCTCATAGCATCTTATTAGTATTTTGATCTGGGAATGGTCCGTTAATAGAGCCTTGATTTTGTACTTTATTATTATTGTTGCAATTTGTCATACTTTGCTTTGTTCCTTGACCACGGGCCTTTGTGAATATGATAATTATTGTTAGAGATATCACCATATAGGCTCTATTTTAGTTTTTATATACTTTTGCAACATAGTTCTAGTTGGAGAATGATAAGCTATGTTGATTGTCTCATAAATAATGCAACACAGTTAAAATCTTTTGGACCTTTTTTTTTTTAAATAATATTGCACCGATTTATTTTTCGTCTGCCTGCTTGGTTGGAAAAATGTCTTACAACTAGTGGTTGTTTAGGGTTGATCAGCTTGGAGTTGGCGGGAGACAAATTGAGTTGGCCGACACAGCTGGTGAAAGTAAAAAGGTTTCTATCTATGGGAATTTATTATTATTACTATCACTGGCTATAAAAAATCGTGATTATTTATTAGCAGTTTTTACTATTTTTAATTCTGATGTTGATTGCACTTGTAGAATATAATTTGTTCGGTATACAATGATTGTCTGTAACTTGTCTTGTAACTTGCCTTAGTTATACTTCAGTATTACATCTGCTATTATCAGATCTGAGTCATTTTGATTTGACGGGAATTTAGAATATTGTTTGTTTGGCTGGCTGGCTGTTTTGTTTTTTTTTTTTTTTGCTGTCAAGGTATGGCTCTAGGACGAATGAAGAGAATGAAAGAGAATTTCAACTTTGTTATTCCCTCTTGTTCAAATTTGGCAACAGAGAAAGAGATGAAATATTTTGTAACTAGATCTAGATCCATCCAAGGATTTTAAATCCTTCTTTCAGAAAATTAGTATTAAAGATTCAATTGTCTTTATCATTTATTCTATTTTGGTTGTTGAATTTGTATTCATCTACTCTCTCTCTTCCTTGTGTCCTTTTCTTTTCTTGTCAGGGTCCTAGTAGAAGTAGTCGCCGTAAGAAGGCAAAAAGGCGTTGGTTGAGGGAAAGAGCTCACAATGAAGAGGTATATCGATGCTGCAAATGACAGTTTTTCATTGCTTATTGTATCTTGCCCTGGGGGTATAAATTCCTTCTTTACTGAAAAATTCTACCATGCATCAATTCTTTATTTTTATCATTTTGAATGTGTAAAGCTAAAGTTCTACTTGGTCTCATCATACATATATTTCAATGTGTATGTCCTGAACTGACAAATATGCTCGTGTAGAATTAGAATTAGCATTGGCAAATATGCTTATAATTGTTTTGAGGTGTGGTCGCCTGATTCCTATATTTTTGCAGCAACAGCAGCAGTTATTTGAAGCAAGTATTGATCAAGGACCTAGTCAGAATGATGATGTTGATATGGACGATGACACTGTTCCTGTGGTAGTTAAGCCAGGACACATTCGCTTTGAGCCAGTTGGAAAAGGTTTGATGATTTCTTTCTATTTTAGACACACTATGCTTGTGCATTGTTGGGAACAGTATTTTGTGAGACCCAAAAGGGGGTGGGGAAGTATCTTGCGCAGGTTTGCTCGTTATATTTGTTTGATTTCATATTTTTACAATATGGATCACACCATTATAATTCCCTGATTGCTCTTATATCATTACAGTTGCTGCGGATCAGGCTGGGGAACAAAAGCAAAACCATTTCCCTAAGGTATCCATGCTGTTCCAGTACCAATATCTTATGCTGCCTTTTGAAGTTCACAGTTGCCAATTATTATTGTTTTGTTATGCTTTAGGAGACATTGAATTGGAATGGCATAACCAACAAGAAGGGTCAGAAATGGGGCAAAGAGAAAACTCCGTCTTGGAAGAGGAACAATTCTAACAATTGTACAGGCGAACCTCTTCAGTTGTCTACTTCTGAAACTGAGCAACCTACAATTCCGGCACCTGTAGTTGGTCCCGTAAATTTTGATGAACTTAGACCGTGCACTGGCGTGCCGCAGGTTTGGCTTGCACAGTTACCTTCATCTGCTTGCTTACTTATGTGTTTAGTCGGGCACGTATAGCTTGCAAAGTGGAATGATCAAGTCACGTTAACAGTTCTCAGTAAATTAAATGTTTATCGTTTCGCAAGTTTTAACTTTTCCTTTAGGGCCAATTTCATAAGTCAGAAATTTTATATAGAATTTTATGTAGGCAGCTACGTTTCATAGTTACAGAAATAGAAAAAGTTAATAATTATCAAACTTCTTTTTTATTGATATTGCATATCAAACGTGTTAAATTAGTAGCGTATTGGGCCAATTAGAATTTGATTATATATGTTAAATTGTCGCATATTGTACATATTAAAGTTTTTTTTTAAAATTAGTAGTATATTGGGCCAATTAGAATTTGATTATATATGTTATGTTTAATGCAACAATGTATTTATTTAATTAATATAATTTGTTACTTCATTATCAAAATATGATATATGTTGCCATTTTATTTGTATGATTATGAAACATCATTTCTTGAGTAAGCACAATTTGATTCTTTATTGAATAGGATCTTGACGAAAGGACTGGCAACCCGTCAATTGGCTATCAGATCAATTAATAATTGAACGCTAAATTTATAAACGAGAAAATATAACAGGCGTTATTTATGTAATTATAGTATTAATTATTGAACTTTATTTTATATATAATTTGTGTTTTATTTATTTCAGGAAGGTGATTTAGTTGCATATCGTTTGATTGAGTTATCATCAACCTGGACACCTGAGATTTCCTCCTTCCGAGTAAAATTTGTCTTCATTGTAATTTCTGTCTGATTCCTTGTTCCCACAGCCTATATGTTATTCTAGTTCCGTTTCCTATTTCAGGTTGGAAAAGTATCATGGTACGACATTGAATCCAATCGAATTATGCTAATATCAGTTCCAGAGTACCCATTACCTGTCAAAAAGGAAATAGACGAGGATTCTGCATTACAATTAGATACAACCCCATACGGGGAAGATGGCTCTTTAAAGGTATTAGTGCCAATCATTATCTTTGGTTTGCCATTATCCAAATCAACTTTTCCCTCCAATTTGTCACATAGTCAGCATTTTTCCCTTATTATACATATAAAATAAACAATCGGGCCGTAGTTTATTTTCACGTGTTCTTTAAGCAATGGTATAATTATTTATAGGAACTACTAATTCTAGTATACACATGCTTAATCTACTGCTTATCCTTGATTGCATTGAACTGACAATGGAGATCTTCAACAGATAGATTTCGCCTCTCTTGTTGATCTTCGGCTTATCAGGCAAGGCAACTTGGATTCTACAAAAACTGCGGTTAACCAGGAAATCACTTCTGCTAAACAAAGTGCAGAAAGTTCTAAGCTTGCCCATAACAATGGAGATGCCCGCGACACTAAACAAGGTATCCATTATAGTTTGTAGCCATACTAGGATTAGTTTACTAGGGAGCTGGTTACGTTTAATGGGCTATTTTATGATTGGTCTTCAGGTAATGGAAAAGTAAGCGCGTGGGATGAAATCAGCGAGGCTCTGAGTGCAAAGAAAGCAGAACTTTCTAAGAATGATGGTTGGAATCGAGAAGAAAGTTCAGGAAGGACGTCAGATGGTTGGAATCAAGAAGAGAGTTCAGGAAGGAGGTCATGGTCCCATAGGGCACTCAGAGGCAGCGCCCTCGGTCCAACAATGGCTCTATTAAGAGCTCAGAATGAAATCTAAGAAAAATCTCCTGGGTCCAAACAACGTCCATGTATATTTGCTGCTCAGAAGTCAGAAGACACGCTCTTGTCAAAGTTGTATAGGTTGGAATCTGCAGGTGCTAGTGTTCTATGATGGTGCTGCCTTCTACCGTCAAGTTCAGAGTCATTGCGAACTTTGAAAGTGGCATTGTTTTGGTTGGAATTGGGTGACAAATTCGATATGGTAGAATTGCAAGTCAGACCAACTAGACGCCCTGCACGGCCAAATCTATGTAAGCTGTTGACGATGGAGCTTTGAAGGATCTTATCTGTAGTTTTGTCACAATGGAAAGCAGATCTCTCAAATTATATATACATGGGAATTTCGGTAGCTCGATTATTTATATCTTGTGAAACTATATAAATAGTCTAATTATGAATTTATCTTGTTCAGTGTTTTGAAGTATCTAGCATCTGAAAATTTACTTCCATAACAGAGGGGACTAAATCGCAAGTCTAATTGACATAAGATTTTCATTTTTTAATCTCACTTCTACGTTTCTTCAAAAGCAGGTGAACTCATTGATTACTCGGTAAAATTCAGACTATCGATGACGTCTTTGTCTATACATGATCTTTGGAGGATTGGATTCTCTACGTATAATATATACATCTCACAAGCAGATCACATCAGTTCTGCCCTGGATGCCAGGTTTACCTTTTGGAAGGCCACAGATCAATATCTTCTGTTTTTTGAGGTAATGAACGGCTTAGAAGTGCAAGGAACTCCTCTGACTCCTCCCCTTCTTTTATTACCTGCACACACGATATTCCACAAAATGAGTTAAGTTGATTGCATGCTTTCAAAATAACATCCACAACAAAACAGTTCAAAACATGGAACTTGAAAGGTAAAACGACGATCAGTCTATCAAGCCTATGTTGAAGGATATGGCTAATAGTATAGAAATCCTATTAACTGAACGAGTCAAATTCATCCCAATATTTAGTAAGTCAGTCTTAATCCAAAATCTACTTCAACTCGGTCATATTTTCTTGACAAGAGGTTTTAGGTGTCACCCTCCAAGTTACCAACTATTTGAGACATGCAAGCGGATGGACTTGCTTTACTAAAAATAAAGCAGAGAAAGAAGTGTCATTAGAAAATTTTCCTATAAGTAGGAAATATCCACTTTTCAGATCCTCTGCTTCTAGTAAAACATTTTCCCTCTGAGCAGAAATAACATAAAAGATTGTCTTCCATTACCTACTGGCCTAGCATGTTAAACACACTGTTTTCTCTATCAGAAAAGAACTTCTGAAATAATTGTTTACGTACCTGTATTCGGGTATCTCTAGGAATTCCCTTGTTATTAATGAATATATGTCCGATCATTTCCCAGTGAAGACGACCACTGTCTTCACTCATCAGTTGACTGTCATCATTTTCATGCAAAACTTCACGCCCCAGCCAGATAAATAAATTGTTATAGCCGTTTGAATCCAAATTTACATCTGGAGCAAACAACATATACGCTGATCTAGAATTGAGATTTTCAAATTGATTGATCCCCACTTTACTCATTGAAGGCCACTGGTAAAAGACTGGAGTTTCTGCTTCTGCAAACTTGCATTCTAATTCAGTGCAAGCGTCAAATCTATCAATATCCAAATTCATATCTTTGCTACTGCTTTTATTCTTGGATTGTCTGCACGCAGGTATCTCCAATAAATCGTCGTCTAAGTCGGGCAAAGAAAATGACGATGATCGGACTATTTTCCTCTGAACCTTGCAGGCTTCTTCAATGGAGGGGAGTAACATCCTAGGTGGAAGATGACTACCTCGACGCTCTGCAATTGAAGGGGAGGCTCCTTTTGATGTCAAATTGGTGTTTTCCGCCCTTAACGTAGGATAAGGGGAAAAGGACTCTACAAAGATAGGATACGTTTCTTTGTGGTGTAAACAAAAATTATCTATGATGGAAGAGTTTTTAACAGCCGGATGCACTGAATCCATGTCAGACGGCGATGGTTGCCGAGAAGACATATACGATAAGTCAGACCAATTAGACGATGATGGTGAAAAAGTAAACGAACTAGAGTTATCAGATGTAGACGGAGAGAGTAAAGGGGATTTGGTGCCAAACTTTGGACTAGTACCTCCTTGAAAACAGGAAAATGAATCTGGTGATCCCAGAGGATGAATTGGTAACGATAAAGGATCTTCTGGGATCGAGCTCTCGTCCTTGTTAGAATTTTCTAATTCCTGATCCAGGCTACCATCTGGAAAACAGTCAAAAGATTCAGGTGAACCACACAAATAGGCTGTGGGTGAAAGTGGTGGAGATGCTAGATCAATGGAAGAAACGGGTGCATCTGCATCTTCATCAATATTTGCAGTCATATCCATATCATCAAATGGTGGTCTAGTATCACAATCCAATTCTGATAAGGATGTGACAATATCTTCTGTAGTTTCATTTTCAAACTTCCTTTTGGTTGTGTCCCAACCATTTTCTCTAATGGGAAGGTAATTTTCCGATTCGGTATTAGATCGATCGAAAGGTGGAACAACCCCACCTGAAATTGCCCTGTGAAAAATTTCAAAATCTGGATTATACTCCTCAACTTTCCGGCAACCCACCTTCACACTTGTTATTTTCGAGATATGATCTTCTGTGGTAGACAAAATATCAAGCTTTTGAACTTTCCCTTCAGAATTCTCGGCCAAATTTTGGCCACTCCTAAGAGCTTTCCAAAATTCCAATGGTTCGTCACCTTCTTTGATGCTAAGGATGGGGCCTTTTGCATTTTCATATCGAATGACCTGCGAAGCTGCTGCCTTCGCTGTGTTCAACATCACAGAGTCACACTTCTCCCCCTCCCAGACGTAGATAGCTGAAGGAACGTGCACGACAAATGCCCCACGAGAATCAAGTCCTTGAACACTTGGAGTGTTCAACATCTTAGGTACAAGATGAAGTGGATCATACGACGAATGTGGAGCCATCCTATACATCCTCAAAGTCGAATTCGGGCTAGCAGGCACGGCATGTACCCTCTTCTGGCACTGCAATAATTGACAAGCAAACCCCAAGTTCGGATTAGCCACCCCTCGGGCAGCTTTTACATATTGAAAAGCATCGTGAAAGCTCCGTCCTTCCTTCCACATGAGGTATGCAATCACAAGAGAGGTCGACCGAGACACCCCTTGGCAACAATGCACAAAAACTCGACCGCCTTGCTCACGAACATCTTCAAAGTAATCAAACACATCATAGAGAATACTAGTAATATCCTCTGAAGGACTATCTTGCAACCAAAGAGTTTTGTACACAAATTCACCCTTGAAATACTCAGGACAAACAAACCCAACACAATTCAACACATGAGTGATCCCATTCTGCCTCAAAACTTCTCGATTCTTAGCCACAGAATCACTCCCTAAATACACATGATCAAGAATCTTCGAGCATTTCTTATCAAAGAACGCAAGTTTATCCTTCTTAAACTGAAATTCCCTCACAGGCTGTTCACATTCAGAATTCTGAGATGACTTATTTTTAACAAGTTCTCTCGGAGTTTGTGGGTTTGGCCAAACGCCAAGATCATCAGAACCCGCTCGTGGCCACTCCTCAACATTCGGGCGGCTAATTGAAAGCGGCTGCAGCGGCGGCAGACATGACCGAGCTTTATTACTATTAGGCACTAAGCTCCGATTATGATGGGGCTTCGACGGCGACCGATCGGACCAAGACGCCGACCGGAAAAACGCCTTACGAGTACAACCGGCGAGCCCACCCCTTCCCTTTTCTTCATCCATCTCAAAAGTTTATAACAGCTATTTGACTCGTATCCATTTGAGGCTTATTCCTAGAAAAATCAACGAAAACCAAAGAAATTAGGAACAGAACAAGAACAAGAACATATATAGCTGGTATTGAAATTCAGTCTTGTTCCATTTTTTTCCTCACCTAAAACCCTTGACCATCTCCTTCCCCACCAACACCAGAATAATTCCCCTCTTTATCTCTCTTTAGAACTGTTAAATTCGCTGTTAGTCAAGTGGAGAGAAGAAAAATCAAGATTAAGACCCAGTTAATCAAATTCCACGTTAAGCAATTGCGGGACACAGATTTTCAATCCCAATATTGAAAAAAAAAAAAAAAAAGAGAGAGACGCATAGTCGAATGGAACAGGAAAAAGGAAATTAAAAGAAGAATAAGAGAAGTTGCTGTCGATTGGAAGAATAGACAAGAGGAAACTGTAGAGACTGGATAACTTACTTGAAGAATCGAAACCTTGGAATTTGCATAGAGAAGGGGCTTTGAAAAGAGAAGTAGCAGAGTTTTGAAACTTTGAAAAGAGGAAGCAAAACCAGAGAGGAAAAACAAAAAAAAAAAGAAGGAATTTGGAGGCTTAGAAGCACAAATTGGACCGAGCCAATGACATGAAATTGCTTTGCTTTGTAGAGTGAGAGAGAGTCAAAGAGCCACGTCGTTGTGGGATGGTCATACAATGCATGCATGTCAAGTCTTGTGATGCCATTTATTATCGCTTTTTTATTAATTTATAAATGGAAGAGAATGAATAAATAATAATGGACTATTAATTAAGAAATTTAAGATGGGAGCGATGCTCTGTTTACCCGACTCTTTGGGCTTCCCTTTTGAACGCGTGTACACGTGGCGGATTTTGGTTGGTGGTCCAGAATGTTTACCAACCTCTAGTTGAGGGTTGCTTTGACTGAAAGAACACGGTTGGTAATTTGTTATCTCTACTTTTGTTATATTTGTACAATTTTCATGTGAATTGAAATGTTTTTTAAGGAAAATATTAAATATTGATGGGAGAGGTAATTTAACACCTACAAGTAATTTTAAAGCAACTTTTCTTTTTATCCGTGTACCTAGGGATGGGTAGATAATGAGCGGAGCTCTTTATAATAGCTAATTTTTGTCAACTAGACTATCTTTAGGGTACAATATTTCTTACTCATTATGTCACAAGAAGTATATTGAAAGTCTTCACTATTTTTTCGTGGAGTAATAGCTTTATGCTAAAAAGAGAGAAAAATATAATAATAATAATAATAATAATTGTGTATTACATTTATAGTAGCATCTTTTCAAATTAAAAAAAAATACAAAATTAGTATAACACTTCACATGTCATGTTCAAAAAAGTACACTATTTTATTTTTGTCAAAATTTTGAAATTCGATCAGGACATATTTAAGAATGCATTACTTTACTATATTATATAGAAAATTTCTATGGATTTTTTTTTTATCTAATTACCGTCACAGATATTTTTTGGGCAATAGTTAGAATAATAAATTAAATGAAATTGAAGAACTAAAATAAAATAATACGATGAATTTGAATAATGAGTCTTATAGTCATGGTCCCATTATAAAAATAGGTAGAAACAAGAAATATAGATGTTGGAAAGTTTGATTAATAATATAATATTAGGAGCAGTTATTTTCTAGTGTTGTTTTTTGACCATCCAAAAAAAAAAAAAAAGATTTTTCCATGCATACTTTTCCAAGGAAGAAAGCTACATCTTTGAATGGGATTATTTTTGGAATTGAAGTACCCAAAAACAATAATAAGTTTCACACAGTGTAGGCCATACAATTGGATTTCCTTTTTGTCTCTTTTATGTTTGTTTTTTTTTTTAATAATAATAATAAATATTATTATTATTATTTTTTAATGTCACAAATGGACAGGTTTATAGTAACAAGATTACAACTATTTTTTTATGACAACGTTCATAAAAATTTTAGACATATTTAAATTGGAATAGTGACATTAAATGAAAATCAAATAGGATGGGTAATTAATTGAAATAGTAAGTGTTTGCATGAAAATAGATGCTCAACTTAACTTTACAAAAAAAAAAACAAAAAAAAAAAACAAAAAGTTAAAAAGTTATACCTAGAAAGATTCAATTATTTGTTTGATATAGTACTCTTTAGTTACTATTGCAAAACATTATTCTTTAAGAAACAAGAATGAGTTTGAAAAGATGCAAAATAAAAACGGAAGAGATATTACCTTTTTAAAAATGAATAAATTTTTATATACTAATTCATTACCCTTCTTTTTAAAGGTTGATGTGAAATATTGAATGAAAAATATGACTTGTAGTTGTAGGTCTTTCAACGGGATATGTAGAAGATGCCAAATATCAAATGTAAAAAGGAAATTTTGTTTGACCATATCTCCTATCTTAACAAATAATTGGAATTCATTAATCTAATTTCATCATCTTACCATTTTTGGAAAATCCTTATAATAGTAGATATCTAAATGGATTAAATGCATTGAAAATGTTGTTGAATAATAAATTTTGGCCAATCACAAAGTGCCACGTCATTAATTTAAAATTGTGACAAAATAAATTAGGGACCAATTACAAATTTACACGTGTCCTCAAATTAAATTAAAAGATATGAAAAATTGGCAAATCAAATAATGTCACATGTCTAGTATTGATCTCTTTGACCACTTAAGTTAGCCCAATCAAATTATGACACATGGCAGTTGGACCCGACGGTAGTTTAGTCCGAGATCATTAAAAGAGGAATTGGGCCAAATTTAAATAATTCAAGTTTATTGAAAATGATTGAATTAAACTCAAATAAGCCCAAGTCCAAAAGTTGGGCTTAAAGTCAAGCCCAAGCCCATACAAGATCCACCAAACTCTATAAATAGAGGAGGCTACCCTTCATTTGGGGACATTAAGAAGAGTTAGAATCCAGAACATTTAGCCAGAGAGTTCAGAGTCTTCAAGAGTCAGAATTTAGAAGCTTCAAGTTCAGTCAAAGAGTCTAGAGAATTCGGAAGACCCAAGTTTCAGAATTCAGAAGTTTCAACGACTAGAAGACTTTAAGAAGATCAGCAAACCTACAGGCCAATCCAAGATCAACAAGCTGACAAGTCGATCTAAGATCATCAAATCGACAAACTGATCTAAGATCAATAAGACAGCAGTCCGATCCAAGATCACCATGCCAACAAGTCAATTCAAGAGAATCAACAAGCCCACAAGTCGATCCAAGAAAATCAACAAGTCATAGCTCAAAGCTTACATATTTGAGAGAAAGAATCAAATGATAAATATTAGAGATTGTAACACTTCACAAAAATCAATAAAATCAAGTTCATTCCATGAATTAAATTTCTCCGAACATCTCGTGCAAACAAATGTAAACCAAGAGAATGGCAAGAAAATTACCTAACTATCCTTGTGTTGATGGTTGTGAATTTAAATTAGGGCCATTTCTGTACATTCCATAAACTTTGGCTATGTTTTTAAGAAATCGATTTAAATATTCTTTTGATCCCGAAATTTTCATAATTATTTTATTTCAGTCTCTAAACTTTTAAATAACTTTACTTTGCATACAAACTATTTTATTATTATTATTTTTTTGTTGCTTCTCTTTTTCTTAATTGTATAATTAAAATCTCAAGTTGTTTCGTAATTTTAAAATTGAATCACTTTACATGCATAGTAAACGATATGTCTAAGAAAATGGTAATACAAACTGATTTTTTGTTACGATCAAACAACTATCGTTGAATTTATATATCTAAGAAAGTGACATATATGAAAATTAAAAATAAAAATGACCTGTTTATGATAATTTTTGACAAAGTAATTTGAAGAATGCATTATTGGGAAAAGAGATGGGCCCTAAAATGGGCACTTTGTAGAGGCATTGGGCCCAAATGAGGTGTTGGGCCATGTGTGGGAAGAAATACGGCCCAAAAGACAAATCAAAGCAATGACAAGTGGGAATGTGGTGGCAGTATGAATGCTACAGTAGCCATTGTTCAAATGCAAAGGGACAATGGAGGCTGGAGGCCCACTAATCCACACAATAGTGCTGTGCAAATTTGACTCTTAGCCCACTGATCCACACAATAGCATTAAAATAATTGTTGTTAGCTTTTGTTGATTGAGAAATTTCGGTCAATCATCAATTGCTACGTCATTATTTTAAATTAATGACAAAGCTACAAACAATTAAATGTGGGAACAATTATAGATTGACATGTGTCCCAAATTTAATTTGAAGACAAAAAATTGGCAAATCATAAATTAAAATGCCACATGTCTTCATTTGACCAAACAATTAAAGTTAATTTGGTCAAATTGGGTCTGAAGTTTAGGTAAAGGTAAACAAAACCCAAATTCAAATGGACATGCTCAAATCCAGCAAAGCCCAAGTCTAATGGTTGGGCCAAAAAGCATTGGAGCCCAAGCAACATGCTCATGAAAAATTCTATAAATAGAGAAGCTCTCTTTCATTTGAAGGGTTCATAAATTTTAGTCTCCAGAGAACTCGGAGAGAATTGAAAGCAAAGAATGCCAAAGTCTTTAAGTGTTGAATGCTCCCTGAAGTCCTTAGATACTGAACCCAACAAGACAAGTCACTAGGGGTTGAACACTCTTGGAAGACCAAAGACCTTCCAAGACAAGTCCTTAGGTGCTAAACGTTCCCTTAAAGACTGAAGACTCTTTGCAGACTAAAGATGCTTTGAAGACCATAAGACTTGAAGACTTTAAAAACCAAAATATCTTTGAAAACCAGTCGAAGGCATTTGAAGCGTACAAGACTTCAATACTTTGATCGTATCTTCAAGAGGATCAAAAAGTCAAGGGCCGATCCAACAATCAATAAGCCAAGGGCCGATCCAATGATCAACAAGCTAAAGGTCGATCCAACGATCAACAAACCAAAGGCCGATCCAACAAAGTCAACAAGCCAGAGGCCAATCAGAAAAGACCAACAAGCGCGCTCGAGAACAAGCTTTTACCCTTGAGACATTTGTATATGAGAGATAAAGAATTAGAGGAACAAATTAGAGATTGTACCACACCTACAAAATTAATACAAAAATTAAATTTATTTACACGTGTCTCATTTCTTTTTCTTTGTTGAAATTAAGTGTGAACAACTTTATTTTTAGAAGCCAACATGAGTATAGTTTACCAATTAAGACATGTACTTCTTCTTTTGAGGTCAAAGGTTCAAATTCTCACATCCACATTTGTTGTACTAAAAAGAATTGTGCGTTTAGAAAAGTGCGTTGGTAGAGACTCTTGATTTATTGGAAAACTAATCTTAAAGGCTAATGTTTACCAATTTTTACAAATTAGTGTAATATGAAAAAGGTATTTTGTTTAAATTAACATAAAATTAGTTTTACAAAAAATTATGGACATGTTTGGGAGTGATTTTAGAAAGAGTGATTTGAGTAAAAATGATTTCTTTATAAGTGATTTATTAAAAGTGACTTTCATATAATCATTTTAATGTTTAGTTTTACACTTTAAAAATGTGATTTTCAAACAATTAAAATTGAAGTTAAGTGATTAAAGAAATATTTGGAAGTAATTTTGGATATGACAAAAATGATTTTAACTATTTCAATATCACTTACAAATATGCCTAAAAAGGGTCAAATTTCTCCTACAATCACCTTTAACAATTGTAAAATCAATTAAAAACAGAGTTTAATAGAATGTACCAAAATGACTTGGGCCCAAAATTTGGAGCCCATTGATCGACTACAATCCACAAAGATGTATTGGGCCCCCAAAGTTGGAGCCCATTATTTCAGTACAGTCCAACTAAATATACTGGGCCCAAAAGTTGGGTCCATATGATCCACCAAAATGTATTGAGCCCCCAAATAAAGGTCCATTCTTTGTCAATGTCAATTGCTCAGGCACTTCCTAAAGCTCCCGAGTCCCTCTCCGCCATCGCCAGGTTCCTCCATCGTCGTGCAAGTAAGCGTTCGCCTCTCTTTCACTGGACAGTCAAAACAGTTTCGAGCATCTCGAAATTTGGCTCCAATGGATTCTCGGGAATGCTTGAGCATTGTTTCGCTTTAGCATTCCGACCTCTTGACATGCATTCTCTCTGATATGTATCACAGACTTGGCGCCAACCGCCTCGTCTTTCGAGCTAGTATCACCAAGTGCGTCAAGGTTGGTCTAATTGATGAAGCCATCCGGATATTCGATGAAATGACTCAATCCAATTGCCCTGTAACTAGCAGAGACTACAATCGCTTCATTGGTGTTTTGATTAGCCGCTCACGTTTCGATTTGGCCGAAAGCTATTACTCGAGAATGATACCCCAAGGTTTTTCTCTTACACCATTTACTTACTCCAGGTTCATTTCTGCTTTGTGTGAAATTAAGAATTTCGGCCTCATAGGAAGGCTCTTAGAAGATATGAATAAACTTGGCTATATTCCTGACATTTGGGCTTTTAATATATATTTGAATCTCTTATTCCGTGAGAACTTTTTAGAATTGGCTTTAGAGTTTTTTAACGTAATGGTTGCGAAAGGAAGGGAACCTGATGTTGTAACATACACCATAATAGTTGATAGATTGTGCAAAGCCAAGCAATATGACAAAGCTGTCGAGTTTTGGCGTTGTATGGTTAATAAGGGGCTTAGTCCAGACATGAAAGCCTGTACGGCTCTTGTTGTTGGGCTCTGTGATGGTGGGAAGGTTGATTTAGCCTATGAGCTTACGGTTGGTGAAATGAAGGGTCAGACGAAGTTCAACAACTTAATTTATAATTCTTTGATGAGCGGGTTTTGTAAAGTTGGTCGGATCTCTAAGGCACTAGCCATCAAGTCATTCATGAGTAAGAATGGTTGTGAGCCAGATTTGGTTACCTACAATATTTTGCTGAATTTCTTTTGCGATGGGCTTATGTTAGAGGCGGCAGGGAAGTCGATGAAGAAGATGGAGAGGATAGGAATGGAGCCTGATGTGTACAGTTATAATCAACTTCTTAAGGGTCTGTGCAAGGCTAACAGGCTGGATAAGGCATATAGATTGATGAATAAGATGTGGGAAAAAGGGTTGTGTGATACTGTTTCATACAACACTGTGATAGGTGCACTATGCAAAGCGTTGGCAACTAGAAAGGCATACATGCTATTTGAGGAAATGGACCAGAAAGGTGTTGCTCCAGATGTCGGAACATTTGCAACTCTTATAAAAGCTTTTCTTAGAGAAGGAAGCTCCCATATAGCGAAGAGACTTCTTCATAAAATGACAGAGACAGTTCTGTTACCTGATCACATTTTTTATACAACGGTTGTAGATTACCTTTGTAAGACAGGGAAAATTGAGATGGCTCGAGGCGTCTTTCGTGACATGATAGAGATAGGAATCTCCCCTGATGTGGTTTCATATAATGCTCTTATAAATGGGCTTTGCAAGGCCTTCAAAGTTCGTGAGGCCATGTTACTGTATGAGGAAATGCAAATTAGAGGATGCTATCCCGACGAGGTAACTTTCAAACTGATAATAGGAGGACTTTTACGAGAAAAGAAACTTTCTTTAGCTTGTCAGGTCTGGGATCAGATGATGGAGAAGGGCTATACACTTGACAGATTTGTATCCGAGACTCTTATCAATGCCATTCAGTCGAGGGATGCTGGTTAACCATGGAACTAGTTTGTACTCTATCCTCCCTTCATATTTTCCTTGTCTTAGTTGCCATGTCTTAAAAGTGGCTCCCAATTCTGAAATATTATGTTGCCTGATTGTGTATATTATTGACGCTATTAAAACTTGAAGTGACAAATTTTGTATGGTTTAAGTTTGGATCATCATCATCAAATAATGGCCGTCTTTCTATGCCTGAATGTTCTTCCATCCAAACTTTTTATTGCATAATAGATGCCTAGTGACTTGTTGAGACATTGGCATGGGGGGTGCATATAATGTTGTTTTTTTTTTTTTTTTTTTGATGGGATCACTTATAATGTTGTTATTGATAGAGAAATTAATACCTGAAGGTTGTCCCCTTAATTTCTGTCCTTTATTCAAGGAACTTAATGGCGTAAGAATTTGCTGAAATTACGAGCTTTTCTAGAACTCCTTTATCCTCTATGTTAAAGTCGTCGTCTTTTTCTTCTTAATCTTAACCTTTGTTTGTCTTCTTCTTACCATCTCCTTGTATGTAATTCTAATTAGCTAAGAGTATCATCACCCTTTTCCCCAGTCTCTACACATTTCAATGTTCTTTGATTACAGAAAAAGTACTTTAGCTTCCCTTGACAGGGTAGCTACAATTAATCAATTGATGGTACTTGTCAGAAACTGAACGTTTCATGTTTTCTATCTTTATCAAATTATACCAAGAGTTAAGTGGGCTATAATCACAAGTCACAACCCATTTTTGCTAGTCTTTATACACATAAATTCCCATGTCTTTGAATGCTACTGAAACGAACGTTTGAGTAGAAGAATGATGCGAGATTTGACTTGGTTAAGGAATTATTTGCGCAGGAATTAAATGGGCCTCTTAAAGATATAAATCATATTTTGATGCGACTGCTCATCTGTGGTATCACTGGGAGATCCTTTGGCAATTGCAAGGTTAGCCACTTTATTTGTCTCCATATGCACTTGAGCCTATTCAACTTTATGTTTTTGTCAATCATTGGGGCATTTTCGGCTATGATTTATATTTCAATTTTCACGTTCATCAAAGAATATTCAATGTGGAATCTGAAGTTTATATGTAATCATAACAGATTCGATCTTCCTTTCTTGGAGACTTGGACCAGCTCTTTGACTTCTGGTGCTCCATGCCGTGTTTGCATGCATATACATCTATCTAATCCATTGGAGTTCTCTAGAGGGGTTGGGTTATAATTGTACCACAGACATGGAGGTGCTTAGTTTTCCTGGCATTGCACATGTCTTGCAGAAACTTCCCTTCTGATGACAGTGTCCAAATTCCTTCTACGACCCACATGGAGGTGCTTAGTCAGGTATTTTTGTTGTTATCCATTAGATTGAAGCTTGTTGAACAAATCATTATCACTATGTCAATATGAAATTTATGTCATTATCTCGTATTATGGATTGCATTATTTAGTTACGTAATGGAAGGAGCATTCTATTTGTAGAAGGTTGCATGGTCACATCCGTATCTGTCTGATGTCAAACATGATGCTGTCGTATCATTTTCCCTTAGGTTATTATTCTCTGTTATATTCAGTTTGTTTCACAAAAAAAGAAAATTCTACTTGTAATATATTCTCTCTTATTTATTTTTCCCTCCTAAGCTAGGACTAGGAAGCCCTGCCTAGCATCGAAAGCAACTGAGATCGAGGATTGTATTTCTCATCACATTGATGGTAGAACATAAGAACAACGGCTGTTCAATTGTGAATTGAGATTGAGTTGAGGCCCTTTCTTGAGCTAAACACGAACACGTTAAATCCGGGTTACATATTGTTACCCTTTTCTTTCCCACCTTGTTCAAGGTAATTTGAGTTGAGGTGTAATTCTGGTTAGTAAAAATTATGCATCGCAAATTGATATTTGTATTCGTATATGTAAGAGTTGTTCATAAAGTATCTATATATTATGTAATTTCAATGAAAATCCATGAATTGTATTTTATTAATTCTTCATCAAGTGTTATTGGTATAATTCTATACAGAGTGGCGAGACAGAAAAGGTAGAAATCCAATTGAGAAAGTTGGATACAATATGAAAGATACCTTGCCTTCGCTTCAATTTGCAAAAGGAACAAAAAGTACGCATTTATCACCTATGTTGGTTGGGGATTATTTTAATTTGCGAGATTTAATCTTATTGAAAGTATTAGATTTTTTTCAAAAATCACCGCTTGTAACATGCCTAATAATTCTTTTTTTTTTTTGAGTTCAACATGTAAAGTGAAAGATTTGAATCTTTGACCTTGATCGAAGATATGCAAAGATATATATTTTAGTTTATTGAACTATGCTCTATAACTCAAATCATATAAATTCAAAATTATTGGAATTCATGATAGTTGTATGAAGGTTATTCAAAACTGGAACTAGTCGCCGTTGCCGTTGATCAGCTTCATCTTCTTCGAGAAAACTAGTTAACTTGGAACTAGTCGCCGTCGCCGTCGATCAGCTTCATCTTCTTCGAGAAAACTAGTTAATCCTTGATCTGATCATTAAAAAACGTTAGCAATGTACTGGACTAGCTATAGGCTGGTAAGCGTAAAGGCACATGGCCTAAGATTCCTTTGCCTCTCATACTCGGCTTGTATTTGATACTTTGCCTTTCCACAAATCATTCTTGAAGTTGTATTCAAGTAATTCTCTTTCCCAAGCAAGCTTCTTATGGGCTTAACGTCAAATTCCCACTCCTCTCCATTCTCTCCTCTTCCACTTCCTGCCCACTTCTTCTTCCCAACATGCAACGTCCTGAAACCAACCCTCATTTTGGAAGGCCATTGCGGCCTGACCGTCGTTCTCAGCAACCCCAGTTACCGTCTCAAGACCCTTCCGATCCACCACAGCCTGATCCAGACCCATATTCCGACCCAACCACTCCATGGCCGCCGCCGCCTGCTAGTGGCAAGGCACCACGTTTGAAGAAAAATCGCCAAACATATCCGCCGGCGCCCATTCAATCGCCGCCACAATCCGGCCACCGTGAACCACCGCAGCGCCAAGGACAAGGATCACATGCTCAACCACAAGACCCACCTGGGAAGGCGCCACGTTTGAAGAAGAACCGTCAAGTTCCATATGCAGAGCCGGCCACGAAATCACCGGAGCAAAATGTGCATCAATCACGGCCTAGAGTGCAAATTCAAGACCCATCTGATTCTCGGCAGCCCCATCCCCGTCGACGGGAGGAAGATGATGATGACAACAGAAGAAATCAACAAAACATGATTCTTATGCCATTGCCCCGCCAAACCAATCCACTAATGTGGTTTGGCGCCGTCTTTTGTGCAATCTTTTGGGTGCTTGTAATTGTTGGAGGCTTAGTCATCCTCATTGTTTACCTCATTTTTCGTCCCAAAAGCCCTCGGTTCGATGTGGCCACAGCCAATCTAAATGCAGCATATCTCGACATGGGGTATCTGCTAAACGCCGATGTGAATTTGCTAGCAAACTTCACAAATCCAAACAAGAAAGTAAGTGTGGATTTCAGCTCAATGATCCTGTATCTTTACTATGGGAACACACTTGTTGCTACCCAATTCATAGCTCCTTTCTCAGCATCCAAACAAGGATCCAGTATGGTGAACATTCATATGATGTCCAGTCAGGTCAGGCTCCCCATTTTAGAAAGTCTAAGGCTCCAGAAGCAAATCGAGATGAATGGGATAATGCTTGAATTAAAAGGGATTTTCAGGGCCAGGTCTAATTTTGGTTCTCTGCTGAGATACTCTTATTGGTTACACAGTTATTGCAGTTTGATTGTTGGTGGCCCTCCTGGTGGGGTTCTAATCAAAAGTAAATGTAGAACAAAACATTGAGATTTCATCTAAACGAAGTGTTCTGCTTTGGGTCTGATTATCTGGTGGAATTTGGTCGTTGATCTTTTGTTTTTGTTTCTTTTTTTGGGGGGGAATCATTTGGACATTTCATTTGAAGGATTTGCACAAGTTTTCTGGCTTCTTGGGGGACAAATAAGCATTGAAATAGCTGAATTCTGGCTAAACTATTTTGTATTTGGTCTCCTAGGGGTGAAATGTAACAAAAGACTTGGCATTCTGAGATTTTTTTGACAATGCCTTTTATAAAAATAAGGCACACAAAGATCATGCTTGTTTTCTCTTTATCTATTACAGGCAATGAAGAAAACATCAACACAGACAATTCAAATTTATAAATATTTTGATTGTAATAAGGAACGTTTAATAACAAGTTATAGTCCATAAACTTTCAAGTTTGTGTCTATTTAGTTTCTAATTTTAAAAAATGTCTAATAAGTCTTTGAACTTTTAATTTTGTGTCTAATAAGTCTCTAAATTTTCAATTTTGTCTCTAATAGGACTTTAACCTATTTGACATTTTTTAAAATTCATAAATTTATTATACACAAAATTGAAAGTTTAGGGCTCGTTTGATAACGTTTCTGTTTCATGTTTCATGTTCTTGTTTCTCGTTTTTCAAGAAACAGACATGTTTGATAAACCATCTTGTTTTTTGTTTCTAAATTTTTTAGAAACGTCTCTAAAAAAATGGCAGATTTTGAGAAACTTCAAAAAGTAGTTTCTCAAATTCTGTTTCCGTTTTTTTTTTTCAAGTTTCATGCATGTATTCTTATTTTTCTTTTTACCCATCTCTCCTCTCTCTCTTCTTTCTCTCTCTTCCATTCTATTTTTTTTTTCTTTTAATACTTTTTAATCTTTTTGTTTTTTCTTCTTATTTATTTTTATTTTTTGATTTATTTATTTCTATTCGTTCTCTCTCTTTCATCATAATATTTTTTCTTTTAATAGTTCATTATCTTTTTTTTTTTCCTTTTTCCTTTTCTCTTTTGGTTTATGTTTTTCTCTTCTCTCTTATTTTCTTATTTTGTTTTACTTTACATTAACGAGCTCATAGTTATTATTTTCTATTTAATTCTCTATTATTTTTCCTTTTGGTACGATTTTATTTTTTATTAAATAAATAAACTAATAATGTATTTCATGTTTACCATTAAATGTAAAAAAATATATACATTCTCTCTCTCTTTTTTTTTTTTTATTTTACTTGCGTGTATTATTGACTAATGCATTTTAAAAAAAAATAAAAATAAAGTTTATTATTAAATTAAAGAAATGTGGGTATGTTCGATTGTCTGACCTTAGACAATTTACAAATTCGTCTAATTGAACTAACTTTTGTTAGTCAAAATCGTTCAAGGTGAATTTATTGAAGTGAGAAATAACATTGCAAATCAAATTTGAACAACATTTGAAGGATAAAATTTATTATTATTATTATTAATTAGGTGTTGGGCCTTAATGAAATACTATAACCTTTTTATAATTGTTTTATATTTATTTTAATGCATGTTATATATTTTATTATAGTATATGTACTAAATTTTATTTTTACCAAAAAATAAGAAACAAGAAACATAAATAGTTATCAAACGGGGCCTTAGAGTCTTATTAGACATAAAATTTAATTTTATATCTAATAGATTAGTTAATATTTAAAATTTTTGAATATGTTAAGACCTACTAAACATTTTCAAAGTTCAAAAGACACTTTAGACACAAACTTAAAAGCTTAGAGCTTGGAAAAATCGGATATCACAAGAGCTTGAAAAATCATAAAGTTGTAACCGTTTGTACAAGCAAACCTTCCGAAAACAGAATCTTTGGTGATTTGCCAAGTTGCATCCACGAGGTCGAGAAATGGAATAGTTTTGCAGGTTCAATTTTTAAAAATTCAAATATTTAAAAGTGAAAAAACCAGTACAAATAAGAAGTCCATTGTTGCTTGACTAATGTACTGTTTTGATACGTGTCCAATTATAGCTTCCTCTTGTTCAGTTTGGATCTTTACTGCTTGTCAAGAGTAAAATGATAATAGCAAGAGAAAGCAAGAAGCCTTCAGCTTGATTGATTCAAATAATCAATCGTCATTCCTGCAATTCAAGTTGATGACAGCAAAAAGACTGGTTTTAGCAGTACAAATTTCTTTTCCCCATGTTGGTTGCATTGTTGAAAGCTTCCTGGGTCTTCCTGGTCACTTTCAAAAGGCTTCAATGAATTATTGGATACTTTCTTCCAACATATTGGATGATTATATACTAACCCCTAGGAAGAATTTGTTTGAATAAAAAGCAACAATGACAATCTAGAAGTTTTTTGGACTATTTACGTGACTTAAATATATTACAACTCTCCAGATTTATATTGAAGATTGTAAATAAATATCTCAAAAGAAAGGATATAGAAATATCCTAGCCTTTCCTTAAGCACCAAGGAATTCCTTTAGATTAAGGATAAGCTTTGTAGAAATATCTAAGATATTTTAGATCCAAGAAGAGCTTAGAAAAAACTTTTTGCTTGAGCTCCAAGGATCTTATACCGATAAATAGGAAGTGTGTGCCCCACATTGGAAAAAGTTAGAAAAAGTGAGTGAGTGAAGAGAGTATTCTCTCAAAAGTGTCTATTTTTGTATTTTCTTAATAAAAGTTTTTTTTCTTCGAGTGTTTGTCTGCCAATTTCTTCAACAAGATTTGTAATCATTATTTTTCTAAGCGACTGAACTATATTCTAAGTTCTAATCTATCTCGAGAAGCCCATGAATATAAAATGTCAAACCATCACATGATAGTATTTCAAAACTTTTTAAAATTTAAAAACTAAATAAATACAACCATCAAATTCTACTACGTAAAGTTGTAATTTATCATACTTAATTTTTATAGAATAATTATGGCAACAAAGATTTATTCATGAGTGGAGGTAAACAAGAGTTGGCATTTAATAACCATTTCATTAGTTATAATTCGTGTCTATGTTGTGACTAATGGTTATTAGTACAGCATAGCTCAATTGGTTATTAGTGTGGGGAGAAAAGTAATAATATAATAATAATAAAATTACTACAATATTAATTCTCTCATTCTACAAGATAAGCCAACCAAACAAGACTCACAAATAATAATAAAGAGAGATAGGAAAAAAGAGAACGAGACCGAAGTTTATACTGGTTCGCCCCAAATTCGGGACTACGTTCAGTTTTGCAACTGCAGATTCTACTATAATGGGAGATTATAAGAAACCCTCAAATATCGCGCCATAAACTAACCCTCAATAGCCCAACAATGACTATTGACTTCTAAGTATCACAACCTGATAACTTGGGATCAATAACAAAGAAAAACCCTCAAATCCACAAGAGAAAACTCACATTTTTTCACTCACTATAATTGCTCACTGCCACATACAAAAAATCACACACTGTGATTTTATCAACAACCAAAGAAAGGCTGCCACACTCTCGGTGAAATTTTTTATTCAGCTGCGTAAAACTATACATATATATATGTGCATTTGTAGTAAACCTAAGCATATATATATGGGCCTTGGCCCATTTTTCCTCTTTTTGTAATGGTGGTCATTTGGGCTCCACCAAATATTCCTAACAATTCGTCACAAACGGAAAAAAGAGTTGGCATAAATAAACTAAAGAAATTGTGAAAAAAACCAAGTGTAATTTTAAAAAATAAAAAACAAAAAACTAAGACCCAATTTGGTTTTTAGTTTTTGAAAATTAAACATAAAATAGAATTCAAATTTAATAGGTTAATTATTATGTTTATTTGTTTGGTTTTAAAAATTAAACAAAATATTGTTAATAAAATTGAAAAAAACCCTAAATGAATCAATGAATTAAATAGCCGTTAAATATCATGGACGACGGTCAAAGTCAAACAATGTTCATGTAGCCGTTAGACGCGATCGCTAAGTGTCTCTCTCTTCTGAGTCGGAAGTGTAACCGTCATTTGCATACATATTTTCTTCCTCACTCACAGTCTCTTTTTCAACAGAGTTGAATCAGATCAGAGCCCTCCATGAACGACCTCTGCCCTAATTTTGAGTGTTCGTCGAGAGCAACGAAACCAAATCCTCGACTGTTCTGTTCTTTGATTGGAATTTAAAAGGTACCGCCGGCTATTTTGATTTTAGGGTTTCCCAACGCATTCTCGAATTGCTTCTTTATTATTTTATCTTTTCTCTTTTTCCCTTTGCGTGTTTAATTAATTTGGCATGCGCTTCGGTTCATTGAAGAAATTCTGAGGTTAATTGACGGATTGTCCTGTTTTGCCTGTTTTTTGTATTTTTCGTCGTTGGGTTGCGGGTACGGAGGATTAGGGTTTATATATATATGTACGTTCGCAGTGGTACATTGCTCTAATGGTTACGTGAATGAAGCATTTTGTGGAGGAGAATAATAAAAGGCAAACTCTTCGCTTTCCCATACTGCTTTGGATTTTCTTACCCATTATTGCAGAGAGACACAGAGATTTTGGGTTTTTGAGTGATTGTTTAGAGAAAGAAAGTAAAGAGTGGATTGAATTGATTTTTTTTTTTTTTTTTTGGATTGCTATCCTTTTCAAATGGTTTTCATGTCTGATATTAGATTTACATTCGAAGAATCTGGGGAAGGAGAGTGGGAAAGGGAAAGATAAAACACTCACGGTCAATTTTAAAATGGGTTTGTTTTATTTCCCAAGATTTGACTCTTTTGTTTGATTTCATCCTAAAGTTTCTGAAATGTTATGGATCAACTTGGAATTGGTTTTTTGTTTCGGATTCTGAGTTGGGCAATCTCTGTGTTTTGAGATTTTCTAATACAGCAGAGCATAGCAGAGATTGCCCAACTCCTATAGCTTATTTGTTTGTTTGTTTGTTGTAAAGGTGTTCGGAAATTATCACAGAACCATTGGCGGCGATATCAGCGTCAGTGCCGGAAAAGAAAAAGAAAAGGCAGAATGATAGATAGCGGTCATTTTGTTGAAACTGATCAAGGTACTTTAATCATTTAGTTATTTGGCCTTGTGATTGCTGTTTGTTTAGTTTTCTTGCTACTGCTTGCTTGTGTCTCTCAACTTTGAAGAGTTAGAATAATACCTATATTTCTTGTGCAGGAACGGAATTTCTGCTTGCGTCTCTAAAAGCAAGGACGGTTCGTTCTTTTTCATCAAAGAAAGAATCCGATCAGCTGACGAGAAAAAGAATTTAAATTTATGCAATAAAATGATTTAATAGTATTATCTCACATTCCCTTTTCACTATGTTGTGAAAATTTCATATGGAAATGAAACATCATGAACCACCATTGTGTGCGCCCTAAATTCTCATTCTCACTGCAATTACATTACAGCCGCTGACGTGGTCCTAATAACTATACACCATAATTTTTTATAAACTTTTCAATATTTTGTTTAAATTTTATGGTCTTTGTTTTTAATTTTTATTATATATTTGTTTTTCCTTTTTTATGCTCTTTGTGCCACTGTTATCATGTTTTTGCTTCGAGAGTAAATGATTAAATTACAATATATGATTGTAATGAATATCAAACTTTAGAGTAGGGATGTGCACGGGTTGGCTTGGGTGTTGGGTTAGGGATATTTTTTGGACCAACCCGAAAAGTGTTGGGTTAGGGATATTTTATAGACCAACCTGAAATTTTGGGTTGATTGCTTTCCTAACATGAGCAACTCGATTAGGGAGGGCAACGCAACCCAAATCAACCCTTATATTATCGGGTAAGGGTTTGATCATCTGTTGAGAGAGACAGCGACCAACCATTCTAAGAGATTGCACATGGTGCGACGGATGAACTGTCGATTGAGAGAGAACTGGTTGGCCATTAGAGAGAAGGAAGGAGCGAAAGGAAGAGGATTTGCAACTTCGCCTGTGGTTGAAGGTTTGAAAACAAAGAGGGACAACATTAAAACTAGAGATTTTTTTATTTTGAACCCGCGAACCGAACCGAACCGAATTGGTCGGTTCTTGAAAAATACAACTCAACCCAAACATAGATTTTTCCTAACCCAACCCACCAACCCTTGTGATTTGACTGCAAGTAGAGAGCTCAATTTACCTAAAAAGTGACTTCAATTAAGTAAAAGAAGACCTAAAGGGTAATTACAAAAAACTTTACACAAGGAGGCTCATAGAGAGGTGTAATATCTAACAAGGGACCACACCCCTCACCCTAGGTCTTTCAATCCCTCTAAAAATCCTATTGTTTCTTTTCCCCAAGGACCCTATAAAATAGCACAAAAACTAATTACAAACTGCAAGCGACCCTTTTCACGAAAGAGGGATGAAGAAGAAGCTTACCATAGAACTGAAGTTGAGACCTAGATTGAATACTCTTTTCATTTGGTCCTTGTAGTGGATGATTTTTATTTGGACACAATTTTTTCAAATTGGATATCTTATGTTCATGATTTTTAGTTTTACTAGTTTTTGGACAAATCTTGGTCAAAAGCATGAGGATAAAAAGGACAATTGAGGGATGACAAAATGTGATTTTAGAAAATTTAAGGATGGAACCTGTAGATTAATAAATATTATGGTTATTGTTGAAGTTGGATAGCAATATGACGTTGTATTTGTTTAGTTTTTAATGTTATGCATTTAAGGAGGGAGAAAGACACACTTTGATACAATGTGCTAGGAAAAAAGAATGAGATTGGACTTCATCTTTTATTCTTAGTAGTTTGCACCAATTCCTTCACATCGAAATGACCTAATTCTATGTTTTTTTTTTCGAAACTTTATATACACAAAAAGTAGTATGTTCAAAAGAGTAAGTTATGAGGAAGCCTTATAAAATTTGACTAGACATTACAAATGTTTGTTGTACTTTCCGGAGCATCCCGGATATTTATGAAATAGTAGTTTGCATGAATTCCTTATCGTAGAAATGACCTAACTGTATGTTTTTTTATCGAATCCTGAGAGACACCAAAAGTAGTGTGTTCAAAAGAATAAGTTCTGAGGAAGTTTCATAAAATTTGACAAGACATTTCGGATGTTTGTTGTACTCTCTGAAGGATCTCGGATGTTTGAGAAATAGTATTTTGCACTTCCTTCTCGTCGAAATGACCTAATTGTATGTTTTTTTTTCGAAACCTTATAGACACAAAAAGTAGTATGTTCAAAATAGTAAGTTATGAGGAAACTATATAAAATTTGACTAGACATTACAGATGTTTGTTGTACACTCCGGAGCATCCCGAATATTTGAGAAATAGTAATTTGCACGAATTCCTTGTTGTAGAAATGACCTAATTGTATGTTTTTTTTATCGAAACCTGATAGACACCAAAAGTAGTATGTTCAAAAGAGTAAGTTTCGAGGAAGTTTCATAAAATTTGACTAGAAATTTCGGATGTTTGTTGTACTCTCTGGAGGATTCCGGATGTTTGAGAAATAGTAGTTTGCACCAATTCCTTCTCATCAAAATGACTTAATTGTATGTTTTTTTTTTAAACCTTATAGACACAAAAAGTAGTATGTTCAAAAGTGTAAGTTATGAGGAAGCTTTATAAAATTTGACTAGACATTACAGATGTTTGTTGTACTCTTTGAAGCATCTTGCACATTTGGGAAATAGTAGTTTGCACGAATTCCTTCTCGTAGAAATGACCTAACTGTATGTTTTTTTATTGAATCCTAATAGACACCAAAAGTAGTATGTTCAAAAGAGTAAGTTCCGAGGAAGTTTCATAAATTTTGACAAGACATTTCAGATGTTTATTGTACTCTCTGGAGCATCCCAAATGTTGGAGAAATAGTAGTTTGCACCAATTCCTTCTCGTCGAAATGGCCAAAATTGTATGTTTTTTTTTCGAAACCTTATAGACACAAAAAGTAGTCTGTTCAAAAGAGTAAGTTATGAGGAAGTTTCATAAAATTTCACTAGACATTACAGATGTTTGTTGTACTCTCCGGAGCATCCCGGATATTTGGGAAATAGTACTGTGCACGAGTTCCTTCTTGTAGAAATGACCTAACTGTATGTGTTTTTTATCGAAACCTGATAGACACCAAAAGTAGTATGTTTAAAAGAGTATGTTCCAAGGAAGTTTCATAAAATTTGACTAGAAATTTCGGATGTTTGTTGTACTCTTTGGAGGATCCCGGATGTTTAAGAAGTAATAGTTTGCACTAATTCCTTCTCATCGAAATGACCTAATTGTATGTTTTTTTTGAAACCTTATAGACACAAAAAGTAGTCTGTTCAAAAGAGTGAGTTATGAGGAAGCTTTATAAAATTTGACTAGACATTACAGATGTTTGTTGTACTCTCTGGAGCATCCCAGATATTTAGGAAATAGTAGTTTGCATGAATTCCTTCTCGTAGAAATGACCTAACTGCATGTTTTTTTTATTGAAACCTGATAGACACGAAAAATAGTATGTTTAAAAGAGTAAGTTCCGAGGAAGTTTCATAAAATTTGACTAGAAATTTCGGTGTTTGTTGTACTCTTTGGAGGATCCCGAAAATTTGAGAAATAGTAGTTTGCACCAAATCATTCTCATCGAAATGACCTAATTGTATGTTTTTTTTTGAAACCTTATAGACACAAAAAGTAGTACGTTCAAAAGAGTAAGTTATGAAGAAGCTTTACAAAATTTGACTAGACATTACAGATGATTGTTGTACTCTCCTGAGCATCCTGGATATTTTGAAAATAATAGTTTGCACGAATTCTTTCTAGTAGAAATGACCTAACTGTATGTTTTTTTTTATCGAAACCTAATTGACACCAAAAGTAGTATGTTCAAAAGAGTAAGTTTCGAGGAAGTTTCATAAATTTTGACAAGACATTTCAGATGTTTCTTGTACTCTCTCGAGGATCCCGGATGTTTCAGAAATAGTAGTTTCACCCATTCCTTCTCGTCGAAATGACCTAATTGAATGTTTTTTTTTCCGAAACCTTATAGACACAAAAAGTAGTCTGTTCAAAAGGGTAAGTTCTGAGGAAGCTTTATAAAATTTGACTAGACATTATAGATGTTTTTTGAACTCTCCGGAGCATTCCGGATATTTCGGAAATAGTAGTTTGCAAGAATTCTTTGTCGTAGAAATAACCTAATTGTATATTTTTTTTATCGAAACTTGATAGACACCAAAAGTAGTATGTTCAAGAGAGTAAGTTCCGAGGAAGTTTCATAAAATTTGACTAGAAATTTCGGATGTTTGTTGTACTCATTGGAGGATCCCGGATGTTTGAGAAATAGTAGTTTTCACCAATTTCTTCTCATCAAAATGACCTAATTGAATGTTTTTTTTTAAATCCTAATATACACAAAAAGTAGTGTGTTAAAAAGAGTTAGATACGAGGAATCAATATAAAATTTGACTATACATTGTAGATTTTTGTTGTACTCTCCGGAGCATCTCGGATATTTGGGAAATAATAGTTTGCACGAATTCCCTGTCGTAGAAATGACCTAATTGTATTTTTTTTATCGAAACTTGATAGGCACCAAAAGTAGTATGATAAAAAGAGTAAGTTCCGAGGAAGTTTCATAAAATTTGACAAGACATTTCGGATGTTTGTTGTACTCTCTAGAGGATCCCGGATGTTTTAGAAATAGAAGTTTGCAACAATTCCTTCTCATCGAATTGACCTAATTGTATGTTTTTTTTTCGAAACCTAATGGACACAAAAAGTAGTTTGTTGAAAAGAGTAAGTTATGCGAAAGCTTTATAAAATTTGACTAGATATTACAGATGTTTGTTGTACTCTCCGGGGCATCCCAGATATTTGGAAAATAGTAGTTTGCACGAATTCCTTCTTGTCGAAATGACCTAATTGTATGTTTTTTTTTCGAAACCCAATAGACACAAAAAGTAGTCTGTTCAAAAGAGTAAGATATGAGGAAGCTATATAAAATTTGACTAGACATTACAGATGTTTGTTGTACTCTCCGGAGCATCCCGAATATATGGGAGTAGTAGTTTGCACGAATTTCCTGTCGTAGAAATGACTTAATTATATGTTTTTTTTTATCGAAACCTGATAGACACCAAAAGTAGTATGTTCAAAATAGTAAGTTCCAAGAAAGTTTCATAAAATTTGACAAGACATTTCGGACGTTTGTTGTACTCTTTGGAGGATCCCAGATGTTTGAGAAAAAGTAGTTTGCACCAATTCATTCACATCGAAATGACCTCATTGTATGTAATTTTGATCGAAACCTTAAAGACACAAAAAATAGTCATTTCAAAAGAGTCAGTTATGAGGAAGCTTTATAAAATTTGACTAGACATTACAGATGTTTGTTGTACTCACCGGAGCTTCCCGGATATTTGCAAAATAATAGTTTGCACGAATTCCTTCTCGTCGAAATGACCTAACTGTATGTTTTTTTATCGAAACCTGATAGACACCAAAAGTAGTATGTTCAAAAGAGTAAGTTCCGAGGAAGTTTCATAAAATTTAACAAGACATTTTGGATGTTTGTTGTACTCTATGGAGGATCCCGGATGTTTGAGAAATAGTATTTTCCGCCAATTCCTTCTCATCGAAATGACCTAATTGTATGTAATTTTTATCGAAACCTTGTAGACACAAAAAGTAGTCTGTTCAAAAGAGGAAGTTATGAGGAAGCTTTATAAAATTTGACCAGATATTACAGATGTTTGTTGTACTCTCTAGAGCATCCCAGATATTTGGAAAATAGTAGTTTGCACGAATTCCTTCTCGTCGAAATGACCTAACTGTATGTTTTTTTATCGAAACCGAATAGACACAAAAAGTAGTATGTTCAAAAGAGTAAGTTCCGAGGAAGTTTCATAAAATGTGAGAAGACATTACGGATGTTTGTTGTAGTCTCTGGAGGATACCGGATGTTTGACAAATAGTAGTTCGCACCAATTCCTTCTCATTGAAATGAGCTAATTGCATGTTTTTTTTTCTAATCCTTATGGACACAAAAAATCGTATGTTCAAAAGAGTAAGATATGAGGAAGCTATATAAAATTTGACTATACATTACAAATGTTTGTGGTACTCTTCGGAGCATCCCGAATATTTGGGAAATAGTAGTTTGCACTAATTCCCTATTGTAGAAATAACCTAATTGTATGATTTTTTTTATCGAAACCTGATAGACACCAAAAGTAGTATGTTCAAAAGAGTAAGTTCCTAGGAAGTTTCATAAAATTTGACAAGACATTTCGAATGTTTGTTGTTCTCTTTGGAGGATCCCGGATGTTTGAGAAATAGTAGTTTGCACCAATTCCTTCTCATAGAAATGACCTAATTGTATGTAATTTTTATCGAAACCTTATGGACACAAAAAGTAGTCTGTTCAAAAGAGGAAGTTATGAGGAAGCTTTATAAAAATTGACCAGACATTAAACATGTTTGTTGTACCCTTCAGAGCATCCAAGAAATTTGGGAAACAGAAGTTTGCACGAATTCCTTCTCGTCGAAATGACTTAACTGTATGTTTTTTTATCGAAACCTGATAGACACCACAAGTAAAATGTTCAACAGAGTAAGTTTCGAGGAAGTTTCATAAAATTTGACAAGACATTTCGGATGTTTGTTGTACTCTCTCGAGGATCCTGAGTGTTTGAGAAATAGTAATTTGCACCAATTCCTTCTCATCAAAATGACCTAATTGTAGGTTTTTTTTTTGAATCCTTATGAAGAAAAAAGGTAGTATGTTCAAAAAAGTAAGATATGAGGAAGCTATATAAAACTTGACTATACATTACAGATATTTGTGGTACTCACCGGAGCATCCCGGATATTTGGGAAATAGTAGTTTGCACAAATTTCCTATCGTAGAAATGACCTAATTGTATGAATTTTTATCGAAACCTGATAGACACCAAAAGTAGTATGTTCAAAAGAGTAATTTCCTAGGAAGTTTCAAAAAATTTAACTAGAAATTTCGAATGTTTGTTGTACTCTCTGGAGCATCCCGGATATTTAAGAAATAGTAGTTTGCACGAATTCCTTCTAGTAGAAGTCACCTAACTATATGTTTTTTTTCGAAACCTGGTAGACACCAAAAGTAGTATGTTCAAAAGAGTAAGTTCTGAGGAAGTTTCATAAAATTTAACAAGACATTTCGGATCTTTGTTGTACTCTCTAGAGGATCCCGGATGTTTGAGAAATAGTAGTTGCACCAATTCCTTCTCATCGAAATGACCTAATTGTATGTTTTTTTTTCGAATCCTGATGGACACAAAAATAGTATGTTCAAAAGAGTAAGATATCAGGAAGCTATATAAATTTTGACTATACATTACAGATGTTTGTGGTACTCTACAGAGCATCCCGGATATTTGGGAAATAGTAGTTTGCACGAATTTCTTGTCGAAGAAATGACCTAAATGTATGAATTTTTATCGAAACCTGATAGACCCCAAAAGTAGTATGTTCAAAAGAATAAGCTTCGAGGAAGTTTCATAAAATTTGACTAGATATTACAGATGTTTGTTGTACTGTCTGGAGGATCCGGATGTTTGAGAAATATAGTTTGCACCAATTCCTTCTCATCGAAATGACCTAATTGTATGATTTTTTTAATCCTTATGGACACAAAAAGTAGTATGTTCAAAAGAGTAAGATATGAGGAAGCTATATTAAATTTGACTATACATTACATATGTTTGTTTTACTCTCCGGAGCATCCCGGATATTTAGGAAATAGTAGTTTGCACGAATTTCTTATTGTAAAAATGATCTAACTGTATGTTTTTTTTTATCGAAATCTGATAGACACCAAAAGTAGTATGTTCAAAAGAGTAAGTTCCGAGGAAGTTTCATAAAATTTGAAAAGACATTTCAGATGTTTGTTGTACTTTTTGGAGGATCTCGAATGTTTTAAAAAGAGTAATTTCCACCAATTCCTTCTCATCGAAATGACCTAATTGTATGTTTTTTTATTCGAATCCTTAAGGACACAAAAAGTAGTATGTTCAAAAGAGTAAGATATGAGGAAGCTATATAAAATTTGACTATACATTACAGATGTTTGTGGTACTCTTCGGAGCATCCCGGATATTTACGAAATAGTAGTTTGCACGAATTTCCTGTCGTAGAAATGACCTAATTGTATGAATTTTTATCGAAACCTGATAGACACCAAAAGTAGTATGTTCAAAAGAGTAAGTTCCGATTAAGTTTCATAAAATTTGACAAGGAATTTGGGATGTTTGTTGGACTCTCTGGAGGATCCTGAATGTTTGAGAAATAGTAGTTTCCACCAATTCCTTCTCATCGAAATGACGTTTTCGTATGTTTTTTTTTTGGAAACCATAAGGACACAAAAAGTAGTATGTTCAAAAGAGTAAGATATGAGGAATCTATATAAAATTCGACTATACATTACAGATGTTTGTTGTACTCTTTGGAGCATCTCGGATATTTGGGAAGTAGTAGTTTGCACTAATTCCCTGTCGTAGAAATGACCTAATTCTATGATTTTTTATCGAAACATGATAGACACCAAAAGTAGTATGTTCAAAAGAGTAAGTTCTGAGGAAGTTTCATAAAATTTGACAAAACATTTCGGATGTTTGTTGTACTCTCTGGAGGATCCCGGATGTTTGAGAAATAGTAGTATGCACCAATTCCTTCTCATCGTAATGACCTAATTTGATGTTTTTTTTTTTTCGAATCCTTATGGACACAAAAAGTAGTATGTTCAAAAGAGTAAGATATAAGGAAGCTATATAAAATTTGACAATACATTACAGATGTTTGTGGTACTCTCCGGAGGATCCCGGATATTTGGAGAATAGTAGTTTGCACGAATTCACTGTCGTGGAAATGTCCTAATTGTATGAATTTTTATCGACACCTGATAGACACAAAAAGTAGTATGTTCAAAAGAGTAAGTTTCGAGGAAGTATCATAAAATTTGACGAGACATTTCAGATGTTTGTTGTACTCTCTGGAGGACCCCGGATGTTTGAAAAATAGTAGTATGCACCAATTCCTTCGCATCGGAATGACCAAATTTAATGTTTTTTTTTCGAATCCTTATGGACACAAAAAGTAGTATGTTCAAAAGAGTAAGATATGAGGAATCTATATAAAATTCGACTATACATTACAGATGTTTGTTGTACTCTTTGGAGCATCTCGGATATTTGGGAAGTAGTAGTTTGCACTAATTCCCTGTCGTAGAAATGACCTAATTCTATGATTTTTTATCGAAACATGATAGACACCAAAAGTAGTATGTTCAAAAGAGTAAGTTCTGAGGAAGTTTCATAAAATTTGACAAAACATTTCGGATGTTTGTTGTACTCTCTGGAGGATCCCGGATGTTTGAGAAATAGTAGTATGCACCAATTCCTTCTCATCGTAATGACCTAATTTGATGTTTTTTTTTTTTCGAATCCTTATGGACACAAAAAGTAGTATGTTCAAAAGAGTAAGATATAAGGAAGCTATATAAAATTTGACAATACATTACAGATGTTTGTGGTACTCTCCGGAGGATCCCGGATATTTGGAGAATAGTAGTTTGCACGAATTCACTGTCGTGGAAATTTCCTAATTGTATGAATTTTTATCTACAGCTGATAGACACCAAAAGTAGTATGTTCAAAAGAGTAAGTTTCGAGGAAGTATCATAAAATTTGACAAGACATTTCGGATGTTTGTTGTACTCTCTGGAGGATCCCGGATGTTTGAGAAATAGTAGTATGCACCAATTCCTTCTCATCGTAATGACCAAATTTGATGTTTTTTTTTTCGAATCCTTATGGACAAAAAAAGTAGTATGTTCAAAAGAGTAAGATATGAGGAAGCTATATAAAATTTGACAATACATTATAGATGTTTGTTGTACTCTCCGGAGGATCCCGGATATTTGGAAAATAGTAGTTTGCACGAATTCACTGTCGTGGAAATTTCCTAATTGTATGAATTTTTATCGACACCTGATAGACACCAAAAGTAGTATGTTCAAAAGAGTAAGTTCTGTGGAAGTTTCATAAAATTTTATAAGACATTTCGGATGTTTGTTGTACTATCTGGAGGATCCCGAATGTTTGAGAAATAGTAGTATGCACCAATTCCTTCTCATCGAAAAGACCTAATTGAATGTTTTTTTTTTCGAATCCTTATGGACACAGAAAGTAGTATGTTCAAAAGAGTAAGATATGAGGAAGCTATATAAAATTTTAAAATACATTACAGATGTTTGTGGTACTCTCCGGAGTATCCCGGATATTTGGAGACTGGAAATTTGCAAGAATTCACTGCCTTGGAAATGTCCTAAATGTATGAATTTTTTTCGACACCTAATAGACACCAAAAGTAGTATGTTCAAAAGAGTAAGTTTCGAGGAAGTATCATAAAATTTGACAAGGCATTTCGGATGTTTGTTGTACTCTCTGGAGGATCCCGGATGTTTGAGAAATAGTAGTATGCACAAATTCATTCTCATCGGAATGACCTAATTTGATGTTTTTTTTTTCTGAATCCTTATGGACGCAAAAAGTAGTATGTTCAAAAGAGTAAGATATGAGGAAGCTATATAAAATTTGACAATACATTACAGATGTTTGTGGTACTCTCCGGAGGATCCCGGATATTTGGAGAATAGTAGTTTGCACGAATTCACTGTCGTGGAAATGTCCTAACTGTATGAATTTTTATCGACACCTGATAGACACCAAAAGTAGTATGTTCAAAAGAGTAAGTTTCGAGGAAGTATCATAAAATTTGACAAGACATTTCGGATGTTTGTTGTACTCTCTGGATGATCCCGGATGTTTGAGAAATAAGAGTGTCCACCAATTCCTTCTCATCGGAATGACCTAATTTGATGTTTTTTTTTTCGATTCCTTATGGACACAAAAAGTAGTATGTTCAAAAGAGTAAGATATGAGGAAGCTATATAAAATTTGACAATACATTACAGATCTTTGTGGTACTCTCCGGAGGATCCCAGATATTTGGAGAATAGTAGTTTGCACGAATTCACTGTCGTGGAAATATCCTAATTGTATGAATTTTTATCGACACCTGATAGACACCAAAAGTAGTATGTTCAAAGGAGTAAGTTTCGAGGAAGTATCATCAAATTTGACAAGACATTTCGGATGTTTGTTGTACTCTTTGGAGGATCCCAGAAGTTTTAGAAATAGTATTATGCATCAATTTCTTCTCATCGGAATGACCTAATTGTAGGTTTTTTTTTTCGAATCCTTATGGACACAAAAAGTAGTATGTTCAAAAGAGTAAGATATGAGGAAGCTATATTAAATTTGACAATACATTACAGATGTTTGTGGTACTCTCCGGAGGATCCCGGATATTTCGAGAATAGTAGTTTGCACGAATTCACTGTAGTGGAAATGTCCTAATTGTATGAATTTTTATCGACACCTGATATACCCCAAAAGTAGTATGTTCAAAATAGTAAGTTTCGAGGAAGTATCATAAAATTTGACAAGACATTTCGGATGTTTGTTGTACTATCTGGAGGATCCCGGATGTTTGAGAAATAGTAGTATGCACCAATTCCTTCTCATCGGAATGACCTAATTGTATGTTATTTTTTTCGAATCCTTATGGACACAAAAAGTAGTATGTTCAAAAGAGTAAGATATGAGGAAGCTATATAAAATTTGACAATACATTACAGATGTTTGTGGTACTCTCCGGAGGATCCCGGATATTTGGAGAATAGTAGTTTGCACGAATTCACTGTCGTGGAAATGTCCTAATTGTATGAATTTTTATCGACACTTGATAGACACGAAAAGTAGTATGTTCAAAGGAGTAAGTTTCGAGGAAGTATCATCAAATTTGACAAGACATTTCGGATGTTTTTTGTACTCTTTGGAGGATCCCGGAAGTTTGAGAAATAGTAGTATGCACCGATTCCTTCTCATCGGAATGACCTATTTGTATGTTTTTTTTTTCGAATCCTTATGGACACAAAAAGTAGTATGATCAAAAGAGTAAGATATGAGGAAGCTATATAAAATTTGACAATACATTACAGATGTTTGTGGTACTCTCCGAAGGATCCCGGATATTTGGAGAATAGTAGTTTGCACGAATTCACTGTCGTGGAAATGTCCTAATTGTATGAATTTTTATGGACACCTGATATACACCAAAAGTAGTATGTTCAAAGTAGTAAGTTTCGAGGAAGTATCATAAAATTTGACAAGACATTTCGGATGTTTGTTGTACTCTCTGTAGGATCCCGGATGTTTGAGAAATAGTAGTATGCACCGATTCCTTCTCATAGGAATTATCTAATTGTATGTTTTTTTTTTCGAATCCTTATGGACACAAAAAGTAGTATGTTCAAAAGAGTAAGATATGAGGAAGCTATATAAAATTTGACAATACATTACAGATGTTTGTGGTACTCTCCGGAGGATCCCGGATATTTGGAGAATAGTAGTTTGCACGAATCCACGGTCGTGGAATTGTCCTAATTGTATGAATTTTTATCGACACCTGATAGACACCAAAAGTAGTATGTTCAAAAGAGTAAGTTTCGAGGAAGTATCATAAAATTTGACAAGACATTTAGGATGTTTGTTGTACTCTCTGGAGGATCCTGGATGTTTGAGAAATAATAGTATGCACCGATTCCTTCTCATAGGAATTACCTAATTGTATGTTTTTTTTTTCGAATCCTTATGGACACAAAAAGTAGTATGTTCAAAAGAGTAAGATATGAGGAAGCTATATAAAATTTGACAATACATTACAGATGTTTGTGGTACTCTCCGGAGGATCCCAGATATTTGGAGAATAGTAGTTTGCACGAATTCACTGTCGTGGAAATATCCTAATTGTATGAATTTTTATCGACACCTGATAGACACCAAAAGTAGTATGTTCAAAGGAGTAAGTTTCGAGGAAGTATCACCAAATTTGACAAGACATTTCGGATGTTTGTTGTACTCTCTGGAGGATCCCGGATGTTTGAGAAATAGTAGTATCCATCAATTCCTTCTCATCGGAATGACCTAATTTGATGTTTTTTTTTCGAATCCTTATGGACACAAAAAGTAGTATGTTCAAAAGAGTAAGATATGAGGAAGCTATATAAAATTTGAAAATACATTATAGATGTTTCTGGTACTCTCCGGAGGATCCCGGATATTTGGAGAATAGTAGTTTACACGAATTCACTGTCGTGGAAATGTACTAATTGTATGAATTTTTATCGACACCTGATATACACCAAAAGTAGTATGTTCAAAATTGTAAGTTTCGAGGAAGTATCATAAAATTTGACAAGACATTTCGGATGTTTGTTGTACTATCTGGAGGATCCCGGATGTTTGAGAAATAGTAGTATGCACCAATTCCTTCTCATCGGAATGACCTAATTTGATGTTTTTTTTTTCGAATCCTTATGGACACAAAAAGTAGTATGTTAAAAAGAGTAAGATATGAGGAAGCTATATAAAATTTGACAATACATTACAGATGTTTGTGGTACTCTCCGTAGGATCCCGGATATTTGGAGAATAGTAGTTTCCACGAATTCACTATCGTGGAAATGTCCTAATTGTATGAATTTTTGTCGACACCTGATAGACACCAAAAGTAGTATGTTCAAAAGGGTAAGTTTCGAGGAAGTATCATAAAATTTGACAAGACATTTCGGATGTTTGTTGTACTCTCTGGAGGATCCCGGATGTTTGAGAAATAGTAGTATGCACCAATTCCTTCTCATAGGAATGACCTAATTGTATGTTTTTTTTTTTAACTCCTTATGGACACAAAAAGTAGTATGTTCAAAAGAGTAAGATATGAGGAAGCTATATAAAATTTGACAATACATTACAGATGTTTGTGGTACTCTCCGGAGGGTCCCGGATATTTGGACAATAGTAGTTTGCACGAATTCACTGTCGTGGAAATGTCCTAATTGTATGAATTTTTATCGACACCTGATAGACACCAAAAGTAGTATGTTCAAAAGAGTAAGTTTCGAGGAAGTATCATAAAATTTGACAAGACATTTCGGATGTTTGTTGTACTCTCTGGAGGATCCCGGATGTTTGGGAAATAGTAGTATGCACCAATTCCTTCTCATAGGAATGACCTAATTGTATGTTTTTTTTTTCGAATCCTTATGGACACAAAAAGTAGTATGTTCAAAAGAGTAAGATATGAGGAAGCTATATAAAATTTGACAATACATTACAGATGTTTGTGGTACTCTCCGGAGGGTCCCGGATATTTGGAGAATAGTAGTTTGCACGAATTCACTGTCGTGGATATGTCCTAATTGTATGAATTTTTATCGACACCTGATAGACACCAAAAGTAGTATGTTCAAAAGAGTAAGTTTCGAGGAAGTATCATAAAATTTGACAAGACATTTCGGATGTTTGTTGTACTCTCTGGATGATCCCGGATGTTTGAGAAATAAGAGTGTCCACCAATTCCTTCTCATCGGAATGACCTAATTTGATGTTTTTTTTTTCGATTCCTTATGGACACAAAAAGTAGTATGTTCAAAAGAGTAAGATATGAGGAAGCTATATAAAATTTGACAATACATTACAGATCTTTGTGGTACTCTCCGGAGGATCCCAGATATTTGGAGAATAGTAGTTTGCACGAATTCACTGTCGTGGAAATATCCTAATTGTATGAATTTTTATCGACACCTGATAGACACCAAAAGTAGTATGTTCAAAGGAGTAAGTTTTGAGGAAGTATCACCAAATTTGACAAGACATTTCGGATGTTTGTTGTACTCTCTGGAGGATCCCGGATGTTTGAGAAATAGTAGTATCCATCAATTCCTTCTCATCGGAATGACCTAATTTGATGTTTTTTTTTCGAATTCTTATGGATACAAAAAGTAGTATGTTCAAAAGAGTAAGATATGAGGAAGCTATATAAAATTTGAAAATACATTATAGATGTTTCTGGTACTCTCCGGATGATCCCGGATATTTGGAAAATAGTAGTTTACACGAATTCACTGTCGTGGAAATGTACTAATTGTATGAATTTTTATCGACACCTGATATACACCAAAAGTAGTATGTTCAAAATTGTAAGTTTCGAGGAAGTATCATAAAATTTGACAAGACATTTCGGATGTTTGTTGCACTATCTGGAGGATCCCGGATGTTTGAGAAATAGTAGTATGCAACAATTCCTTCTCATCGGAATGACCTAATTTGATGTTTTTTTTTTCGAATCCCTATGGACACAAAAAGTAGTATGTTAAAAAGAGTAAGATATGAGGAAGCTATATAAAATTTGACAATACATTACAGATGTTTGTGGTACTCTCCGTAGGATCCCGGATATTTGGAGATTAGTAGTTTCCACGAATTCACTGTCGTGGAAATGTCCTAATTGTATGAATTTTTGTCGACACCTGATAGACACCAAAAGTAGTATGTTCAAAAGGGTAAGTTTCGAGGAAGTATCATAAAATTTGACAAGACATTTCGGATGTTTGTTGTACTCTCTGGAGGATACCGGATGTTTGAGAAATAGTAGTATGCACCAATTCCTTCTCATAGGAATGACCTAATTGTATGTTTTTTTTTTCAAATCCTTATGGACACAAAAAGTAGTATGTTCAAAAGAGTAAGATATGAGGAAGCTGTATAAAATTTGACAATACATTACAGATGTTTGTGGTACTCTCCGGAGGATCCCGGATATTTGGAGAATAGTAGTTTGCACGAATTCACTTTCGTGGAAATGTCCTAATTGTATGAATTTTTATCGACACCTGATATACCCCAAAAGTAGTATCTTCAAAATAGTAAAATTCGAGGAAGTATCATAAAATTTGACAAGACATTTCGAATGTTTGTTGTACTATCTGGAGGATCCCGGATGTTTGAGAAATAGTAGTATGCACCAATTCCTTCTCATCGGAAAGACCTAATTGTATGTTTTTTTTTTCGAATCCTTATGGAAACAAAAAGTAGTATGTTCAAAAAAGTAAGATATGAGGAAGGTATATAAAATTTGACAATACATTACAGATGTTTGTGGTACTCTCCGGAGGATCCCGGATATTTGGAGAATAGTAGTTTGCACGAATTCACTGTCGTGGAATTGTCCTAATTGTATGAATTTTTATCGATACCTTATAGACACCAAAAGTAGTATGTTCAAAAGAGTAAGTTTCGAGGAAGTATCATAAAATTTGACAAGACATTTCGGATGTTTGTTGTACTCTCTGGAGGATCCCGGATGTTTGAGAAATAATAGTATCCACCAATTCCTTCTCATCGGAATGACCTAATTTGATGTTTTTTTCTTCGAATCCTTATGGACACAAAAAGTACTATGTTCAAAAGAGTAAGATATGAGGAAGCTATATAAAATTTGACAATACATTACAGATGTTTGTGGTACTCTCCGGAGGATCCCGGATATTTGGAGAATAGTTGTTTACACGTTGTATGAATTTTTATCGACACCTGATAGACACCAAAAGTTGTATGTTCAAAAGAGTAAGTTTCGAGGAAGTATCATAAAATTTGACAAGACATTTCGGATGTTTGTTGTACTCTCTGGAGGATCCCGGATGTTTGAGAAATAGTAGTATCTACCAATTCCTTCTCATCGGAATGACCTAATTTGATGTTTTTTTCTTCGAATCCTTATGGACTCAAAAAGTAGTATGTTCAAAAGAGTAAGATATGAGGAAGCTATATAAAATTTGACAATACATTACAGATGTTTGTGGTACTCTCCGGAGGTTCCCGGATATTTGGAGAATAGTAGTTTACACGAATTCACTGTCGTGGAAATGTCCTAATTGTATGAATTTTTATCGACACCTGATAGACACCAAAAGTAGTATGTTCAAAAGGGTTAGTTTCGAGGAAGTATCATAAAATTTGACAAGACATTTCGGATGTTTGTTGTACTCTCTGGAGGATCCCGAATGTTTGGGAAATAGTAGTATCCACCAATTTCTTCTCATCGGAATGACCTAATTTGATGTTTTTTTCTTCGAATCCTTATGGACACAAAAAGTAGTATGTTCAAAAGAGTAAGACATGAGGAAGCTATATAAAAGTTGACAATACATTACAGATGTTTGTGGTACTCTCCGGAGGATCCCGGATATTTGGAGAATAGTAGTTTGCACGAATTCACTGTCGTGGAAATGTCCTAATTGTATGAATTTTTATCGACACCTGATAGACACAAAAAGTAGTATGTTCAAAAGAGTAAGTTTCGAGGAAGTATCATAAAATTTGACAAGACATTTCGGATGTTTGTTGTACTCTCTGGACGATCCCGGATGTTTGAGAAATAGTAGTATGCACCAATTCTTTCTCATCGGAATGACCTAATTTGATGTTTTTTTCTTCGAATCCTTATGGACACAAAAAGTAGTATGTTCAAAAGAGTAAGACATGAGGAAGCTATATAAAATTTGAAAATACATTACCGATGTTTGTGGTACTCTCCAGAGGATCCCGGATATTTGGAGAATAGTAGTTTACACGAATTCACTGTCGTGGAAATGTCCTAATTGTATGAATTTTTATCGACACCTGATAGACACCAAAAGTAGTATGTTCAAAAGGGTAAGTTTCGAGGAAGTATCATAAAATTTGACAAGACATTTCGGATGTTTGTTGTACTCTCTGGAGGATCCCGGATGTTGGAGAAATAGTAGTATCCACCAATTCCTTCTCATCGGAATGACCTAATTTGATGTTTTTTTCTTCGAATCCTTATGGACACAAAAAGTACTATGTTCAAAAGAGTAAGAGATGAGAAAGCTATATAAAATTTGACAATACATTACAGATGTTTGTGGTACTCTCCGGAGGATCCCAGATATTTGGAGAATAGCAGTTTGCACGAATTCACTGTTGTGGAAATGTCCTAATTGTATGAATTTTTAGCGACACCTGATAGACACCAAAAGTTGTATGTTCAAAAGAGTAAGTTTCGAGGAAGTATCATAAAATTTGACAAGACATTTCGGATGTTTGTTGTAATCTCTGGAGGATCCCGGATGTTTGAGAAATAGTAGTATCTACCAATTCCTTCTCATCGGAATGACCTAATTTGATGTTTTTTTCTTCGAATCCTTATGGACTCAAAAAGTAGTATGTTCAAAAGAGTAAGATATGAGGAAGCTATATAAAATTTGACAATACATTACAGATGTTTGTGGCACTCTCCGGAGGATCTCGGATATTTGGAGAATAGTAGTTTACACGAATTCACTGTCGTGGAAATGTTCTAATTGTATGAATTTTTATCGACACCTGATAGACACCAAAAGTAGTATGTTCAAAAGGGTAAGTTTCGAGGAAGTATCATAAAATTTGACAAGACATTTCGGATGTTTGTTGTACTCTCTAGAGGATCCCGGATGTTTGAGAAATAGTAGTATCCACCAATTCCTTCTCATCGGAATGACCTAATTTGATGTTTTTTTTCTGCGAATCCTTATGGACACAAAATGTAGTATGTTCAAAAGAGTAAGATATGAGGAAGCTATATAAAAGTTGACAATACATTACAGATGTTTGTGGTACTCTCCGGAGGATCCCGGATATTTGGAGAATAGTAGTTTGTACGAATTCACTGTCGTGGAAATGTCCTAATTGTATGAATTTTTATCGACACCTGATAGACACCAAAAGTAGTATGTTCAAAAGGGTAAGTTTCGAGGAAGTATCATAAAATTTGATAAGTCTTTTCGGATGTTTGTTGTACTCTCTGGAGGATCCCGGATGTTTGAGGAATAGTAGTATCCACCAATTCCTTCTCATCGGAATGACCTAATTTGATGTTTTTTTCTTCGAATCCTTATGGACACAAAAAGTACTATGTTCAAAAGAGTAAGATATGAGGAAGCTATATAAAATTTGACAATACATTACAGATGTTTGTGGTACTCTCCGGAGGATCCCGGATATTTGGAGAATAGTAGTTTGCACGAATTCACTGTCGTGGAAATGTCCTAATTGTATGAATTTTTATCGACACCTGATAGACACCAAAAGTAGTATGTTCAAAAGAGTAAGTTTCGAGGAAGTATCATAAAATTTGACAAGACATTTCGAATGTTTGTTGTACTCTCTGGACGATCCCGGATGTTTGAGAAATAGAAGTATGCACCAATTCTTTCTCATCGGAATGACCTAATTTGATGTTTTTTTCTTCGAATCCTTATGGACACAACAAGTAGTATGTTCAAAAGAGTAAGATATGAGGAAGCTATATAAAATTTGACAATACATTACAGATGTTTGTGGTACTCTCCGGAGGATCCCGGATATTTGGAGAATAGTAGTTTGCACGAATTCACTGTCGTGGAAATGTCTTAATTGTATGAATTTTTATCGACATCTGATAGACACCAAAAGTAGTATGTTCAAAAGGGTAAGTGTCGAGGAAGTATCATAAAATTTGACAAGACATTTCGGATGTTTGTTGTACTCTCTAGAGTATCCCGGATGTTTGAGAAATAGTAGTATCCACCAATTCCTTCTCATCGGAATGACCTAATTTGATGTTTTTTTCTTCGAATCCTTATGGTCTCAAAAAGTAGTATGTTCAAAAGAGTAAGATATGAGGAAGCTATATAAAATTTGACAATACATTACAGATGTTTGTGCTACTCTCCGGAGGATCCCGGATATTTGGAGAATAGTAGTTTACACGAATTCACTGTCGTGGAAATGTCCTAATTGTATGAATTTTTATCGACACCTGATAGACACCAAAAGTAGTATGTTCAAAAGGGTAAGTTTCGAGGAAGTATCATAAAATTTGACAAGACATTTCGGATGTTTGTTGTACTCTCTGGAAGATCCCGGATGTTTGAGAAATAGTAGTATCCACCAATTCCTTCTCATCGGAATGACCTAATTTGATGTTTTTTTCTTCGAATCCTTATGGACACAAAAAGTAGTATGTTCAAAAGAGTAAGATATGAGGAAGCTATATAAAATTTGACAATACATTACAGATGTTTGTTGTACTCTCCGGAGGATCCCGGATATTTGGAGAATAGTAGTTTGCACGAATTCACTGTCGTGGAAATGTCCTAATTGTATGAATTTTTATCGACACCTGATAGACACCAAAAGTAGTATGTTCAAAAGAGTAAGTTTCGAGGAAGTATCATAAAATTTGACAAGACATTTCGGATGTTTGTTGTACTCTCTGGACGATCCCGGATGTTTGAGAAATAGTAGTATGCACCAATTCTTTCTCATCGGAATGACCTAATTTGATGTCTTTTTTTTCGAATCCTTATGGACACAAAAAGTAGTATGTTCAAAAGAGTAAGATATGAGGAAGCTATATAAAATTTGACAATACATTACAGATGTTTGTGGTACTCTCCGGAGGATCCCGGATATTTGGAGAATAGTAGTTTGCACGAATTCACTGTTGTGGAAATTTCCTAATTGTATGAATTTTTATCGACACCTGATAGACACCAAAAGTAGTATGTTCAAAAGAGTAAGTTTCGTGGAAGTATCATAAAATTTGACAAGACATTTCGGATGTTTGTTGTACTCTCTGGACGATCCCGGATGTTTGAGAAATAGTAGTATGCACCAATTCTTTCTCATCGGAATGACCTAATTTGATGTTTTTTTTTTCGAATCCTTATGGACACAAAAAGTAGTATGTTCAAAAGAGTAAGATATGAGGAAGCTATATAAAATTTGACAATACATTACAGATGTTTGTGGTACTCTCCGGAGGATCCCGGATATTTGGAGAAGAGTAGTTTGCACGAATTCACTGTCGTGGAAATGGCCTAATTGTATGAATTTTTATCAACACCTGATAGACACCAATAGTAGTATGTTCAAAAGAGTAAGTTTCGAGGAAGTATCATAAAACTTGACAAGACATTTCGGATGTTTGTTGTACTCTCTGGACGATCCCGGATGTTTGAGAAATAGTAGTATGCACCAATTCTTTCTCATCGGAATGACCTAATTTGATGTTTTTTTTTTCGAATCCTTATGGACACAAAAAGTAGTATGTTCAAAAGAGTAAGATATGAGGAAGCTATATAAAATTTGACAATACATTACAGATGTTTGTGGTACTCTCCGGAGATCCCGGATATTTGGAGAATAGGAGTTTGCACGAATTCACTGTCGGGGAAATGTCCTAATTGTATGAATTTTTATCGACACCTGATAGACACCAAAAGTAGTATGTTCAAAAGGGTAAGTTTCGAGGAAGTATCATAAAATTTGACAAGACATTTCGGATGTTTGTTGTACTCTCTAGAGGATCCCGGATGTTTGAGAAATAGTAGTATCCACCAATTCCTTCTCATCGGAATGACCTAATTTGATGTTTTTTTCTGCGAATCCTTATGGACAAAAAAAGTAGTATGTTCAAAAGAGTAAGATATGAGGAAGCTATATAAGAGTTGACAATACATTACAGATGTTTGTGGTACTCTCCGGACGATCCCGGATATTTGGAGAATAGTAGTTTGCACGAATTCACTGTCGTGGAAATGTCCTAATTGTATGAATTTTTATCGACACCTGATAGACACCAAAAGTAGTATGTTCAAAAGGGTAAGTTTCGAGGAAGTATCATAAAATTTGACAAGACATTTCGGATGTTTGTTGTACTCTCTGGAGGATCCCGGATGTTTGAGAAATAGTAGTATCCACCAATTCCTTCTCATCGGAATGACCTAATTTGATTTTTTTTTCTTCGAATCCTTATGGACACAAAAAGTAGTATGTTCAAAAGAGTAAGATATGAGGAAGCTATATAAAATTTGACAATACATTACAGATGTTTGTGGTACTCTCCGGAGGATCCCGGATATTTGGAGAATAGTAGTTTGCACGAATTCACTGTCGTGGAAATGTCCTAATTGTATGAATTTTTATCGACACCTGATAGACACCAAAAGTAGTATGTTCAAAAGAGTAAGTTTCGAGGAAGTATCATAAAATTTGACAAGACATTTCGGATGTTTGTTGTACTCTCTGGACGATCCCGGATGTTTGAGAAATAGTAGTATGCACCAATTCTTTCTCATCGGAATGACCTAATTTGATGTCTTTTTTTTCGAATCCTTATGGACACAAAAAGTAGAATGTTCAAAAGAGTAAGATATGAGGAAGCTATATAAAATTTGACAATACATTACAGATGTTTGTGGTACTCTCCGGAGGATCCCGGATATTTGGAGAATAGTAGTTTGCACGAATTCACTGTCGTGGAAATTTCCTAATTGTATGAATTTTTATCGACACCTGATAGACACCAAAAGTAGTTTGTTCAAAAGAGTAAGTTTCGAGGAAGTATCATAAAATTTGACATGACATTTCGGATGTTTGTTGTACTCTCTGGACGATCCCGGATGTTTGAGAAATAGTAGTATGCACCAATTCTTTCTCATCGGAATGACCTAATTTGATGTTTTTTTTTTCGAATCCTTATGGACACAAAAAGTAGTATGTTCAAAAGAGTAAGATATGAGGAAGCTATATAAAATTTGACAATACATTACAGATGTTTGTGGTACTCTCCGGAGGATCCCGGATATTTGGAGAATAGTAGTTTGCACGAATTCACTGTCGTGGAAATGTCCTAATTGTATGAATTTTTATCGACACCTGATAAACACCAAAAGTAGTATGTTCAAAAGAGTAAGTTTCGAGGAAGTATCATAAAATTTGACAAGACATTTCGGATGTTTGTTGTACTCTCTGGACGATCCCGGATGTTTGAGAAATAGTAGTATCCACCAATTCCTTCTCATCGGAATGACCTAATTTGATGTTTTTTTCTTCGAATCCTTATGGACACAAAAAGTAGTATGTTCAAAAGAGTAAGATATGAGGAAGCTATATAAAATTTGACAATACATTACAGATGTTTGTGGTACTCTCCGGAGGATCCCGGATATTTGGAGAATAGTAGTTTGCACGAATTCACTGTCGTGGAAATGTCCTAATTGTATGAATTTTTATCGACACCTGATAGACACCAAAAGTAGTATGTTCAAAAGAGTAAGTTTCGAGGAAGTATCATAAAATTTGACAAGACATTTCGGATGTTTGTTGTACTCTCTGGACGATCCCGGATGTTTGAGAAATAGTAGTACGCACCAATTCTTTCTCATCGGAATGACCTAATTTGATGTTTTTTTTTTCGAATCCTTATGGACACAAAAAGTAGTATGTTCAAAAGAGTAAGATATGAGGAAGCTATATAAAATTTGACAATACATTACAGATGTTTGTGGTACTCTCCGGAGGATCCCGGATATTTGGAGAATAGTTGTTTACACGTTGTATGAATTTTTATCGACACCTGATAGACACCAAAAGTTGTATGTTCAAAAGAGTAAGTTTCGAGGAAGTATCATAAAATTTGACAAGACATTTTGGATGTTTGTTGTACTCTCTGGAGGATCCCGGATGTTTGAGAAATAGTAGTATCTACCAATTCCTTCTCATCGGAATGACCTAATTTGATGTTTTTTTCTTCGAATCCTTATGGACTCAAAAAGTAGTATGTTCAAAAGAGTAAGATATGAGGAAGCTATATAAAATTTGACAATACATTACAGATGTTTGTGGCACTCTCCGGAGGATCTCGGCTATTTGGAGAATAGTAGTTTACACGAATTCACTGTCGTGGAAATGTCCTAATTGTATGAATTTTTATCGACACCTGATAGACACCAAAAGTAGTATATTCAAAAGGGTAAGTTTCGAGGAAGTATCATAAAATTTGACAAGTCATTTCGGATGTTTGTTGTACTCTCTAGAGGATCCCGGATGTTTGAGAAATAGTAGTATCCACCAATTCCTTCTCATCGGAATGACCTAATTTGATGTTTTTTTCTGCGAATCCTTATGGACACAAAAAGTAGTATGTTCAAAAGAGTAAGATATGAGGAAGCTATATAAAAGTTGACAATACATTACAGATGTTTGTGGTACTCTCCGGACGATCCCGGATATTTGGAGAATAGTAGTTTGCACGAATTCACTGTCGTGGAAATGTCCTAATTGTATGAATTTTTATCGACACCTGATAGACACCAAAAGTAGTATGTTCAGAAGGGTAAGTTTCGAGGAAGTATCATAAAATTTGATAAGTCATTTCGGATGTTTGTTGTACTCTCTGGAGGATCCCGGATGTTTGAGGAATAGTAGTATCCACCAATTCCTTCTCATCGGAATGACCTAATTTGATGTTTTTTTCTTCGAATCCTTATGGACACAAAAAGTAGTATGTTCAAAAGAGTAAGATATCAGGAAGCTATATAAAATTTGACAATACATTACAGATGTTTGTGGTACTCTCCGGAGGATCCCGGATATTTGGAGAATAGTAGTTTGCACGAATTCACTGTCGTGGAAATGTCCTAATTGTATGAATTTTTATCGACACCTGATAGACACCAAAAGTAGTATGTTCAAAAGAGTAAGTTTCGAGGAAGTATCATAAAATTTGACAAGACATTTCGGATGTTTGTTGTACTCTCTGGACGATCCCGGATGTTTGAGAAATAGTAGTATGCACCAATTCTTTCTCATCGGAATGACCTAATTTGATGTTTTTTTCTTCGAATCCTTATGGACACAACAAGTAGTATGTTCAAAAGAGTAAGATATGAGGAAGCTATATAAAATTTGACAATACATTACAGATGTTTGTGGTACTCTCCGGAGGATCCCGGATATTTGGAGAATAGTAGTTTGCACGAATTCACTGTTGTGAAAATGTCCTAATTGTATGAATTTTTATCGACACCTGATAGACACCAAAAGTAGTATGTTCAAAAGGGTAAGTTTCGAGGAAGTATCATAAAATTTGACAAGACATTTCGGATGTTTGTTGTACTCTCTAGAGAATCCCGGATGTTTGAGAAATAGTAGTATCCACCAATTCCTTCTCATCGGAATGACCTAATTTGATGTTTTTTTCTTCGAATCCTTATGGACTCAAAAAGTAGTATGTTCAAAAGAGTAAGATATGAGGAAGCTATATAAAATTTGACAATACAATACAGATGTTTGTGCTACTCTCCGGAGGATCCCGGATATTTGGAGAATAGTAGTTTACACGAATTCACTGTCATGGAAATGTCCTAATTGTATGAATTTTTATCGACACCTGATAGACACCAAAAGTAGTATGTTCAAAAGGGTAAGTTTCGAGGAAGTATCATAAAATTTGACAAGACATTTCGGATGTTTGTTGTACTCTCTGGAGGATCCCGGATGTTTGAGAAATAGTAGTATCCACCAATTCCTTCTCATCGGAATGACCTAATTTGATGTTTTTTTCTTCGAATCCTTATGGACACAAAAAGTAGTATGTTCAAAAGAGTAAGATATGAGGAAGCTATATAAAATTTGACAATACATTACAGATGTTTGTGGTACTCTCCGGAGGATCCCGGATATTTGGAGAATAGTAGTTTGCACGAATTCACTGTCGTGGAAATGTCCTAATTGTATGAATTTTTATCGACACCTGATAGACACCAAAAGTAGTATGTTCAAAAGAGTAAGTTTCGAGGAAGTATCATAAAATTTGACAAGACATTTCGGATGTTTGTTGTACTCTCTGGACGATCCCGGATGTTTGAGAAATAGTAGTACGCACCAATTCTTTCTCATCGGAATGACCTAATTTGATGTTTTTTTTTTCGAATCCTTATGGACACAAAAAGTAGTATGTTCAAAAGAGTAAGATATGAGGAAGCTATATAAAATTTGACAATACATTACAGATGTTTGTGGTACTCTCCGGAGGATCCCGGATATTTGGAGAATAGTTGTTTACACGTTGTATGAATTTTTATCGACACCTGATAGACACCAAAAGTTGTATGTTCAAAAGAGTAAGTTTCGAGGAAGTATCATAAAATTTGACAAGACATTTTGGATGTTTGTTGTACTCTCTGGAGGATCCCGGATGTTTGAGAAATAGTAGTATCTACCAATTCCTTCTCATCGGAATGACCTAATTTGATGTTTTTTTCTTCGAATCCTTATGGACTCAAAAAGTAGTATGTTCAAAAGAGTAAGATATGAGGAAGCTATATAAAATTTGACAATACATTACAGATGTTTGTGGCACTCTCCGGAGGATCTCGGCTATTTGGAGAATAGTAGTTTACACGAATTCACTGTCGTGGAAATGTCCTAATTGTATGAATTTTTATCGACACCTGATAGACACCAAAAGTAGTATGTTCAAAAGGGTAAGTTTCGAGGAAGTATCATAAAATTTGACAAGTCATTTCGGATGTTTGTTGTACTCTCTAGAGGATCCCGGATGTTTGAGAAATAGTAGTATCCACCAATTCCTTCTCATCGGAATGACCTAATTTGATGTTTTTTTCTGCGAATCCTTATGGACACAAAAAGTAGTATGTTCAAAAGAGTAAGATATGAGGAAGCTATATAAAAGTTGACAATACATTACAGATGTTTGTGGTACTCTCCGGACGATCCCGGATATTTGGAGAATAGTAGTTTGCACGAATTCACTGTCGTGGAAATGTCCTAATTGTATGAATTTTTATCGACGCCTGATAGACACCAAAAGTAGTATGTTCAGAAGGGTAAGTTTCGAGGAAGTATCATAAAATTTGATAAGTCATTTCGGATGTTTGTTGTACTCTCTGGAGGATCCCGGATGTTTGAGGAATAGTAGTATCCACCAATTCCTTCTCATCGGAATGACCTAATTTGATGTTTTTTTCTTCGAATCCTTATGGACACAAAAAGTAGTATGTTCAAAAGAGTAAGATATCAGGAAGCTATATAAAATTTGACAATACATTACAGATGTTTGTGGTACTCTCCGGAGGATCCCGGATATTTGGAGAATAGTAGTTTGCACGAATTCACTGTCGTGGAAATGTCCTAATTGTATGAATTTTTATCGACACCTGATAGACACCAAAAGTAGTATGTTCAAAAGAGTAAGTTTCGAGGAAGTATCATAAAATTTGACAAGACATTTCGGATGTTTGTTGTACTCTCTGGACGATCCCGGATGTTTGAGAAATAGTAGTATGCACCAATTCTTTCTCATCGGAATGACCTAATTTGATGTTTTTTTCTTCGAATCCTTATGGACACAACAAGTAGTATGTTCAAAAGAGTAAGATATGAGGAAGCTATATAAAATTTGACAATACATTACAGATGTTTGTGGTACTCTCCGGAGGATCCCGGATATTTGGAGAATAGTAGTTTGCACGAATTCACTGTTGTGAAAATGTCCTAATTGTATGAATTTTTATCGACACCTGATAGACACCAAAAGTAGTATGTTCAAAAGGGTAAGTTTCGAGGAAGTATCATAAAATTTGACAAGACATTTCGGATGTTTGTTGTACTCTCTAGAGAATCCCGGATGTTTGAGAAATAGTAGTATCCACCAATTCCTTCTCATCGGAATGACCTAATTTGATGTTTTTTTCTTCGAATCCTTATGGACTCAAAAAGTAGTATGTTCAAAAGAGTAAGATATGAGGAAGCTATATAAAATTTGACAATACATTACAGATGTTTGTGCTACTCTCCGGAGGATCCCGGATATTTGGAGAATAGTAGTTTACACGAATTCACTGTCATGGAAATGTCCTAATTGTATGAATTTTTATCGACACCTGATAGACACCAAAAGTAGTATGTTCAAAAGGGTAAGTTTCGAGGAAGTATCATAAAATTTGACAAGACATTTCGGATGTTTGTTGTACTCTCTGGAGGATCCCGGATGTTTGGGAAATAGTAGTATCCACCAATTCCTTCTCATCGGAATGACCTAATTTGATGTTTTTTTCTTCGAATCCTTATGGACACAAAAAGTAGTATGTTCAAAAGAGTAAGATATGAGGAAGCTATATAAAATTTGACAATACATTACAGATGTTTGTGGTACTCTCCGGAGGATCCCGGATATTTGGAGAATAGTAGTTTGCACGAATTCACTGTCGTGGAAATGTCCTAATTGTATGAATTTTTATCGACACCTGTTAGACACCAAAAGTAGTATGTTCAAAAGAGTAAGTTTCGAGGAAGTATCATAAAATTTGACAAGACATTTCGGATGTTTGTTGTACTCTCTGGACGATCCCGGATGTTTGAGAAATAGTAGTATGCACCAATTCTTTCTCATCGGAATGACCTAATTTGATGTTTTTTTTTTCGAATCCTTATGGACACAACAAGTAGTATGTTCAAAAGAGTAAGATATGAGGAAGCTATATAAAATTTGACAATACATTACAGATGTTTGTGGTACTCTCCGGAGGATCCCGGATATTTGGAGAATAGTAGTTTGCACGAATTCACTGTCGTGGAAATGTCCTAATTGTATGAATTTTTATCGACACCTGATAAACACCAAAAGTAGTATGTTCAAAAGAGTAAGTTTCGAGGAAGTATCATAAAATTTGACAAGACATTTCGGATGTTTGTTGTACTCTCTGGAGGATCCCGGATGTTTGAGAAATAGTAGTATCCACCAATTCCTTCTCATCGGAATGACATAATTTGATGTTTTTTTCTGCGAATCCTTATGGACACAAAAAGTAGTATGTTCAAAAGAGTAAGATATGAGGAAGCTATATAAAAGTTGACAATACATTACAGATGTTTGTGGTACTCTCCGGACGATCCCGGATATTTGGAGAATAGTAGTTTGCACGAATTCACTGTCGTGGAAATGTCCTAATTGTATGAATTTTTATCGACGCCTGATAGACACCAAAAGTAGTATGTTCAGAAGGGTAAGTTTCGAGGAAGTATCATAAAATTTGATAAGTCATTTCGGATGTTTGTTGTACTCTCTGGAGGATCCCGGATGTTTGAGGAATAGTAGTATCCACCAATTCCTTCTCATCGGAATGACCTAATTTGATGTTTTTTTCTTCGAATCCTTATGGACACAAAAAGTAGTATGTTCAAAAGAGTAAGATATCAGGAAGCTATATAAAATTTGACAATACATTACAGATGTTTGTGGTACTCTCCGGAGGATCCCGGATATTTGGAGAATAGTAGTTTGCACGAATTCACTGTCGTGGAAATGTCCTAATTGTATGAATTTTTATCGACACCTGATAGACACCAAAAGTAGTATGTTCAAAAGAGTAAGTTTCGAGGAAGTATCATAAAATTTGACAAGACATTTCGGATGTTTGTTGTACTCTCTGGACGATCCCGGATGTTTGAGAAATAGTAGTATGCACCAATTCTTTCTCATCGGAATGACCTAATTTGATGTTTTTTTCTTCGAATCCTTATGGACACAACAAGTAGTATGTTCAAAAGAGTAAGATATGAGGAAGCTATATAAAATTTGACAATACATTACAGATGTTTGTGGTACTCTCCGGAGGATCCCGGATATTTGGAGAATAGTAGTTTGCACGAATTCACTGTTGTGAAAATGTCCTAATTGTATGAATTTTTATCGACACCTGATAGACACCAAAAGTAGTATGTTCAAAAGGGTAAGTTTCGAGGAAGTATCATAAAATTTGACAAGACATTTCGGATGTTTGTTGTACTCTCTAGAGAATCCCGGATGTTTGAGAAATAGTAGTATCCACCAATTCCTTCTCATCGGAATGACCTAATTTGATGTTTTTTTCTTCGAATCCTTATGGACTCAAAAAGTAGTATGTTCAAAAGAGTAAGATATGAGGAAGCTATATAAAATTTGACAATACATTACAGATGTTTGTGCTACTCTCCGGAGGATCCCGGATATTTGGAGAATAGTAGTTTACACGAATTCACTGTCATGGAAATGTCCTAATTGTATGAATTTTTATCGACACCTGATAGACACCAAAAGTAGTATGTTCAAAAGGGTAAGTTTCGAGGAAGTATCATAAAATTTGACAAGACATTTCGGATGTTTGTTGTACTCTCTGGAGGATCCCGGATGTTTGGGAAATAGTAGTATCCACCAATTCCTTCTCATCGGAATGACCTAATTTGATGTTTTTTTCTTCGAATCCTTATGGACACAAAAAGTAGTATGTTCAAAAGAGTAAGATATGAGGAAGCTATATAAAATTTGACAATACATTACAGATGTTTGTGGTACTCTCCGGAGGATCCCGGATATTTGGAGAATAGTAGTTTGCACGAATTCACTGTCGTGGAAATGTCCTAATTGTATGAATTTTTATCGACACCTGTTAGACACCAAAAGTAGTATGTTCAAAAGAGTAAGTTTCGAGGAAGTATCATAAAATTTGACAAGACATTTCGGATGTTTGTTGTACTCTCTGGACGATCCCGGATGTTTGAGAAATAGTAGTATGCACCAATTCTTTCTCATCGGAATGACCTAATTTGATGTTTTTTTTTTCGAATCCTTATGGACACAACAAGTAGTATGTTCAAAAGAGTAAGATATGAGGAAGCTATATAAAATTTGACAATACATTACAGATGTTTGTGGTACTCTCCGGAGGATCCCGGATATTTGGAGAATAGTAGTTTGCACGAATTCACTGTCGTGGAAATGTCCTAATTGTATGAATTTTTATCGACACCTGATAAACACCAAAAGTAGTATGTTCAAAAGAGTAAGTTTCGAGGAAGTATCATAAAATTTGACAAGACATTTCGGATGTTTGTTGTACTCTCTGGAGGATCCCGGATGTTTGAGAAATAGTAGTATCCACCAATTCCTTCTCATCGGAATGACCTAATTTGATGTTTTTTTCTTCGAATCCTTATGGACACAAAAAGTAGTATGTTCAAAAGAGTAAGATATGAGGAAGCTATATAAAATTTGACAATACATTACAGATGTTTGTGGTACTCTCCGGAGGATCCCGGATATTTGGAGAATAGTAGTTTGCACGAATTCACTGTCGTGGAAATGTCCTAATTGTATGAATTTTTATCGACACCTGATAGACACCAAAAGTAGTATGTTCAAAAGAGTAAGTTTCGAGGAAGTATCATAAAATTTGACAAGACATTTCGGATGTTTGTTGTACTCTCTGGACGATCCCGGATGTTTGAGAAATAGTAGTACGCACCAATTCTTTCTCATCGGAATGACCTAATTTGATGTTTTTTTTTTCGAATCCTTATGGACACAAAAAGTAGTATGTTCAAAAGAGTAAGATATGAGGAAGCTATATAAAATTTGACAATACATTACAGATGTTTGTGGTACTCTCCGGAGGATCCCGGATATTTGGAGAATAGTTGTTTACACGTTGTATGAATTTTTATCGACACCTGATAGACACCAAAAGTTGTATGTTCAAAAGAGTAAGTTTCGAGGAAGTATCATAAAATTTGACAAGACATTTTGGATGTTTGTTGTACTCTCTGGAGGATCCCGGATGTTTGAGAAATAGTAGTATCTACCAATTCCTTCTCATCGGAATGACCTAATTTGATGTTTTTTTCTTCGAATCCTTATGGACTCAAAAAGTAGTATGTTCAAAAGAGTAAGATATGAGGAAGCTATATAAAATTTGACAATACATTACAGATGTTTGTGGCACTCTCCGGAGGATCTCGGCTATTTGGAGAATAGTAGTTTACACGAATTCACTGTCGTGGAAATGTCCTAATTGTATGAATTTTTATCGACACCTGATAGACACCAAAAGTAGTATGTTCAAAAGGGTAAGTTTCGAGGAAGTATCATAAAATTTGACAAGTCATTTCGGATGTTTGCTGTACTCTCTAGAGGATCCCGGATGTTTGAGAAATAGTAGTATCCACCAATTCCTTCTCATCGGAATGACCTAATTTGATGTTTTTTTCTGCGAATCCTTATGGACACAAAAAGTAGTATGTTCAAAAGAGTAAGATATGAGGAAGCTATATAAAAGTTGACAATACATTACAGATGTTTGTGGTACTCTCCGGACGATCCCGGATATTTGGAGAATAGTAGTTTGCACGAATTCACTGTCGTGGAAATGTCCTAATTGTATGAATTTTTATCGACGCCTGATAGACACCAAAAGTAGTATGTTCAGAAGGGTAAGTTTCGAGGAAGTATCATAAAATTTGATAAGTCATTTCGGATGTTTGTTGTACTCTCTGGAGGATCCCGGATGTTTGAGGAATAGTAGTATCCATTAATTCCTTCTCATCGGAATGACCTAATTTGATGTTTTTTTCTTCGAATCCTTATGGACACAAAAAGTAGTATGTTCAAAAGAGTAAGATATCAGGAAGCTATATAAAATTTGACAATACATTACAGATGTTTGTGGTACTCTCCGGAGGATCCCGGATATTTGGAGAATAGTAGTTTGCACGAATTCACTGTCGTGGAAATGTCCTAATTGTATGAATTTTTATCGACACTTGATAGACACCAAAAGTAGTATGTTCAAAAGAGTAAGTTTCGAGGAAGTATCATAAAATTTGACAAGACATTTCGGATGTTTGTTGTACTCTCTGGACGATCCCGGATGTTTGAGAAATAGTAGTATGCACCAATTCTTTCTCATCGGAATGACCTAATTTGATGTTTTTTTCTTCGAATCCTTATGAACACAACAAGTAGTATGTTCAAAAGAGTAAGATATGAGGAAGCTATATAAAATTTGACAATACATTACAGATGTTTGTGGTACTCTCCGGAGGATCCCGGATATTTGGAGAATAGTAGTTTGCACGAATTCACTGTTGTGAAAATGTCCTAATTGTATGAATTTTTATCGACACCTGATAGACACCAAAAGTAGTATGTTCAAAAGGGTAAGTTTCGAGGAAGTATCATAAAATTTGACAAGACATTTCGGATGTTTGTTGTACTCCCTAGAGAATCCCGGATGTTTGAGAAATAGTAGTATCCACCAATTCCTTCTCATCGGAATGACCTAATTTGATGTTTTTTTCTTCGAATCCTTATGGACTCAAAAAGTAGTATGTTCAAAAGAGTAAGATATGAGGAAGCTATATAAAATTTGACAATACATTACAGATGTTTGTGCTACTCTCCGGAGGATCCCGGATATTTGGAGAATAGTAGTTTACACGAATTCACTGTCATGGAAATGTCCTAATTGTATGAATTTTTATCGACACCTGATAGACACCAAAAGTAGTATGTTCAAAAGGGTAAGTTTCGAGGAAGTATCATAAAATTTGACAAGACATTTCGGATGTTTGTTGTACTCTCTGGAGGATCCCGGATGTTTGAGAAATAGTAGTATCCACCAATTCCTTCTCATCGGAATGACCTAATTTGATGTTTTTTTCTTCGAATCCTTATGGACACAAAAAGTAGTATGTTCAAAAGAGTAAGATATGAGGAAGCTATATAAAATTTGACAATACATTACAGATGTTTGTGGTACTCTCCGGAGGATCCCGGATATTTGGAGAATAGTAGTTTGCACGAATTCACTGTCGTGGAAATGTCCTAATTGTATGAATTTTTATCGACACCTGTTAGACACCAAAAGTAGTATGTTCAAAAGAGTAAGTTTCGAGGAAGTATCATAAAATTTGACAAGACATTTCGGATGTTTGTTGTACTCTCTGGACGATCCCGGATGTTTGAGAAATAGTAGTATGCACCAATTCTTTCTCATCGGAATGACCTAATTTGATGTTTTTTTTTTCGAATCCTTATGGACACAACAAGTAGTATGTTCAAAAGAGTAAGATATGAGGAAGCTATATAAAATTTGACAATACATTACAGATGTTTGTGGTACTCTCCGGAGGATCCCGGATATTTGGAGAATAGTAGTTTGCACGAATTCACTGTCGTGGAAATGTCCTAATTGTATGAATTTTTATCGACACCTGATAAACACCAAAAGTAGTATGTTCAAAAGAGTAAGTTTCGAGGAAGTATCATAAAATTTGACAAGACATTTCGGATGTTTGTTGTACTCTCTGGAGGATCCCGGATGTTTGAGAAATAGTAGTATCCACCAATTCCTTCTCATCGGAATGACCTAATTTGATGTTTTTTTCTTCGAATCCTTATGGACACAAAAAGTAGTATGTTCAAAAGAGTAAGATATGAGGAAGCTATATAAAATTTGACAATACATTACAGATGTTTGTGGTACTCTCCGGAGGATCCCGGATATTTGGAGAATAGTAGTTTGCACGAATTCACTGTCGTGGAAATGTCCTAATTGTATGAATTTTTATCGACACCTGATAGACACCAAAAGTAGTATGTTCAAAAGAGTAAGTTTCGAGGAAGTATCATAAAATTTGACAAGACATTTCGGATGTTTGTTGTACTTTCTGGAGGATCCCGGATGTTTGAGAAATAGTAGTACGCACCAATTCTTTCTCATCGGAATGACCTAATTTGATGTTTTTTTCTTCGAATCCTTATGGACACAAAAAGTAGTATGTTCAAAAGAGTAAGATATGAGGAAGCTATATAAAATTTGACAATACATTACAGATGTTTGTGGTACTCTCCGGAGGATCCCGGATATTTGGAGAATAGTAGTTTGCACGAATTCACTGTCGTGGAAATGTCCTAATTGTATGAATTTTTATCGACACCTGATAGACACCAAAAGTAGTATGTTCAAAAGAGTAAGTTTCGAGGAAGTATCATAAAATTTGACAAGACATTTCGGATGTTTGTTGTACTCTCTGGACGATCCCGGATGTTTGAGAAATAGTAGTATGCACCAATTCTTTCTCATCGGAATGACCTAATTTGATGTTTTTTTTTTCGAATCCTTATGGACACAAAAAGTAGTATGTTCAAAAGAGTAAGATATGAGGAAGCTATATAAAATTTGACAATACATTACAGATGTTTGTGGTACTCTCCGGAGGATCCCGGATATTTGGAGAATAGTAGTTTGCACGAATTCACTGTCGTGGAAATGTTCTAATTGTATGAATTTTTATCGACACCTGATAAACACCAAAAGTAGTATGTTCAAAAGAGTAAGTTTCGAGGAAGTATCATAAAATTTGACAAGACATTTCGGATGTTTGTTGTACTCTCTGGAGGATCCCGGATGTTTGAGAAATAGTAGTATCCACCAATTCCTTCTCATCGGAATGACCTAATTTGATGTTTTTTTCTTCGAATCCTTATGGACACAAAAAGTAGTATGTTCAAAAGAGTAAGATATGAGGAAGCTATATAAAATTTGACAATACATTACAGATGTTTGTGGTACTCTCCGGAGGATCCCGGATATTTGGCGAATAGTAGTTTGCACGAATTCACTGTCGTGGAAATGTCCTAATTGTATGATTTTTTATCGACACCTGATAGACACCAAAAGTAGTATGTTCAAAAGAGTAAGTTTCGAGGAAGTATCATAAAATTTGACAAGACATTTCAGATGTTTGTTGTACTCTCTGGAGGATCCCGGATGTATGAGAAATAGTAGTACGCACCAATTCTTTCTCATCGGAATGACCTAATTTGATGTTTTTTTCTTCGAATCCTTATGGACACAAAAAGTAGTATGTTCAAAAGAGTAAGATATGAGGAAGCTATATAAAATTTGACAATACATTACAGATGTTTGTGGTACTCTCCGGAGGATCCCGGATATTTGGAGAATAGTAGTTTGCACGAATTCACTGTCGTGGAAATGTCCTAATTGTATGAATTTTTATCGACACCTGATAGACACCAAAAGTTGTATGTTCAAAAGAGTAAGTTTCGAGGAAGTATCATAAAATTTGACAAGACATTTCGGATGTTTGTTGTACTCTCTGGACGATCCCGGATGTTTGAGAAATAGTAGTATGCACCAATTCTTTCTCATCGGAATGACCTAATTTGATGTTTTTTTCTTCGAATCCTTATGGACACAAAAAGTAGTATGTTCAAAAGAGTAAGATATGAGGAAGCTATATAAAATTTGACAATACATTACAGATGTTTGTTGTACTCTCCGGAGGATCCCGGATATTTGGAGAATAGTAGTTTGCACGAATTCACTGTCGTGGAAAAGTCCTAATTGTATGAATTTTTATCGACACCTGATAGACACCAAAAGTAGTATGTTCAAAAGAGTAAGTTTCGAGGAAGTATCATAAAATTTGACAAGACATTTCGGATGTTTGTTGTACTCTCTGGAGGATCCCGGATGTTTGAGAAATAGTAGTATCCACCAATTCCTTCTCATCGGAATGACCTAATTTGATGTTTTTTTCTTCGAATCCTTATGGACACAAAAAGTAGTATGTTCAAAAGAGTAAGATATGAGGAAGCTATATAAAATTTGACAATACATTACAGATGTTTGTGGTACTCTCCGGAGGATCCCGGATATTTGGAGAATAGTAGTTTGCACGAATTAACTGTCGTGGAAATGTCTTAATTGTATGAATTTTTATCGACACCTGATAGACACCAAAAGTAGTATGTTCAAAAGAGTAAGTTTCGAGGAAGTATCATAAAATTTGACAAGACATTTCGGATGTTTGTTGTATTCTCTGGACGATCCCGGATGTTTGAGAAATAGTAGTACGCACCAATTCTTTCTCATCGGAATGACCTAATTTGATGTTTTTTTTTTCGAATCCTTATGGACACAAAAAGTAGTATGTTCAAAAGAGTAAGATATGAAGAAGCTATATAAAATTTGACAATACATTACAGATGTTTGTGGTACTCTCCGGAGGATCCCGGATATTTGGAGAATAGTTGTTTACACGTTGTATGAATTTTTATCGACACCTGATAGACACCAAAAGTTGTATGTTCAAAAGAGTAAGTTTCGAGGAAGTATCATAAAATTTGACAAGACATTTTGGATGTTTGTTGTACTCTCTGGAGGATCCCGGATGTTTGAGAAATAGTAGTATCTACCAATTCCTTCTCATCGGAATGACCTAATTTGATGTTTTTTTCTTCGAATCCTTATGGACTCAAAAAGTAGTATGTTCAAAAGATTAAGATATGAGGAAGCTATATAAAATTTGACAATACATTACAGATGTTTGTGGTACTCTCCGGAGGATCTCGGATATTTGGAGAATAGTAGTTTACACGAATTCACTGTCGTGGAAATGTCCTAATTGTATGAATTTTTATCGACACCTGATAGACACCAAAAGTAGTATGTTCAAAAGGGTAAGTTTCGAGGAAATATCATAAAATTTGACAAGACATTTCGGATGTTTGTTGTCCTCTCTAGAGGATCCCGGATGTTTGAGAAATAGTAGTATCCACCAATTCCTTCTCATCGGAATGACCTAATTTGATGTTTTTTTCTGCGAATCCTTATGGACACAAAAAGTAGTATGTTCAAAAGAGTAAGATATGAGGAAGCTATATAAAAGTTGACAATACATTACAGATGTTTGTGGTACTCTCCGGAGGATCCCGGATATTTGGAGAATAGTAGTTTGCACGAATTCACTGTCGTGGAAATGTCCTAATTGTATGAATTTTTATCGACACCTGATAGACACCAAAAGTAGTATGTTCAAAAGGGTAAGTTTCGAGGAAGTATCATAAAATTTGATAAGGCATTTCGGATGTTTGTTGTACTCTCTAGAGGATCCCGGATGTTTGAGAAATAGTAGTATCCACCAATTCCTTCTCATCGGAATGACCTAATTTGATGTTTTTTTCTTCGAATCCTTATGGACACAAAAAGTAGTATGTTCAAAAGAGTAAGATATGAGGAAGCTATATAAAATTTGACAATACATTACAGATGTTTGTTGTACTCTCCGAAGGATCCCGGATATTTGGAGAATAGTAGTTGCACGAATTCACTGTCGTGGAAATGTCCTAATTGTATGAATTTTTATCGACACCTGATAGACACCAAAAGTAGAATGTTCAAAAGAGTAAGTTTCGAGGAAGTATCATAAAATTTGACAAGACATTTCGGATGTTTGTTGTACTCTCTGGACGATCCCGGATGTTTGAGAAATAGTAGTATGCACCAATTCTTTCTCATCGGAATGACCAAATTTGATGTTTTTTTCTTCGAATCCTTATGGACACAACAAGTAGTATGTTCAAAAGAGTAAGATATGAGGAAGCTATATAAAATTTGACAATACATTACAGATGTTTGTGGTACTCTCCGGAGTATCCCAGATATTTGGAGAATAGTCGTTTGCTCGAATTCACTGTCGTGGAAATGTCCTAATTGTATGAATTTTTATCGACACCTGATAGACACCAAAAGTAGTATGTTCAAAAGGGTAAGTTTCGAGGAAGTATCATAAAATTTGACAAGACATTTCGGATGTTTGTTGTACTCTCTGGAGGATCCCGGATGTTTGAGAAATAGTAGTATCCACCAATTCCTTCTCATCGGAATGACCTAATTTGATCTTTTTTTTTGCGAATCCTTACGGACACAAAAAGTAGTATGTTCAAAAGAGTAAGATATGAGGAAGCTATATAAAATTTGACAATACATTACAGATGTTTGTGGTACTCTCCGGAGGATCCCGGATATTTGGAGAATAGTAGTTTGCAGGAATTCACTGTCGTGGAAATGTCCTAATTGTATGAATTTTCATCGACACCTGATATACACCAAAAGTAGTATGTTCAAAAGAGTAAGCTTCGAGGAAGTATCATAAAATTTGACAAGACATTTCGGATGTTTGTTGTACTCTCTTGAGGATCCCGGATGTTTGAGAAATAGTAGTATGCACCAATTCCTTCTCATCGGAATGACCTAATTGTATGTTTTTTTTTTTCGAATCCTTATGGACACAAAAAGTAGTATGTTCAAAAGAGTAAGATATGAGGAAGCTATATAAAATTTGACAATACATTACAGATGTTTGTGGTACTCTCCGGAGTATCCCAGATATTTGGAGAATAGTCGTTTGCTCGAATTCACTGTCGTGGAAATGTCCTAATTGTATGAATTTTTATTGACACCTGATAGACACCAAAAGTAGTATGTTCGAAAGGGTAAGTTTCGAGGAAGTATCATAAAATTTGACAAGACATTTCGGATGTTTGTTGTACTCTCTGGAGGATCCCGGATGTTTGAGAAATAGTAGTATCCACCAATTCCTTCTCATCGGAATGACCTAATTTGATCTTTTTTTTTGCGAATCCTTACGGACACAAAAAGTAGTATGTTCAAAAGAGTAAGATATGAGGAAGCTATATAAAATTTGACAATACATTACAGATGTTTGTGGTACTCTCCGGAGGATCCCGGATATTTGGAGAATAGTAGTTTGCAGGAATTCACTGTCGTGGAAATGTCCTAATTGTATGAATTTTCATCGACACCTGATATACACCAAAAGTAGTATGTTCAAAAGAGTAAGCTTCGAGGAAGTATCATAAAATTTGACAAGACATTTCGGATGTTTGTTGTACTCTCTTGAGGATCCCGGATGTTTGAGAAATAGTAGTATGCACCAATTCCTTCTCATCGGAATGACCTAATTGTATGTTTTTTTTTTTCGAATCCTTATGGACACAAAAAGTAGTATGTTCAAAAGAGTAAGATACGAGGAAGCTATATAAAATTTGACAATACATTACAGATGTTTGTGGTACTCTCCGGAGTATCCCAGATATTTGGAGAATAGTCATTTGCACGAATTCACTGTCGTGCAAATGTCCTAATTGTATGAATTTTTATCGACACCTGATAGACACCAAAAGTAGTATGTTCAAAAGGGTAAGTTTCGAGGAAGTATCATAAAATTTGACAAGACATTTCGGATGTTTGTTGTACTCTCTGGAGGATCCCGGATGTTTGAGAAATAGTAGTATCCACCAATTCCTTCTCATCGGAATGACCTAATTTGATCTTTTTTTTTGCGAATCCTTACGGACACAAAAAGTAGTATGTTCAAAAGAGTAAGATATGAGGAAGCTATATAAAATTTGACAATACATTACAGATGTTTGTGGTACTCTCCGGAGGATCCCGGATATTTGGAGAATAGTAGTTTGCAGGAATTCACTGTCGTGGAAATGTCCTAATTGTATGAATTTTCATCGACACCTGATATACACCAAAAGTAGTATGTTCAAAAGAGTAAGTTTCGAGGAAGTATCATAAAATTTGACAAGACATTTCGGATGTTTGTTGTACTAACTTGAGGATCCCGGATGTTTGAGAAATAGTAGTATGCACCAATTCCTTCTCATCGGAATGACCTAATTGTATGTTTTTTTTTTCCGAATCCTTATGTACACAAAAAGTAGTATGTTCAAAAGAGTAAGATATGAGGAAGCTATATAAAATTTGACAATACATTACAGATGTTTGTGGTACTCTCCGGAGTATCCCAGATATTTGGAGAATAGTCATTTGCACGAATTCACTGTCGTGGAAATGTCCTAATTGTATGAATTTTTATCGACTCCTGATAGACCCCAAAAGTAGTATGTTTAAAAGGGTAAGTTTCGAGGAAGTATCATAAAATTTGACAAAACATTTCGGATGTTTGTTGTACTCTCTGGACGATCCCGGATGTTTGAGAAATAGTAGTATCCACCAATTCCTTCTCATCGGAATGACCTAATTTGATCTTTTTTTTTGCGAATCCTTACGGACACAAAAAGTAGTATGTTCAAAAGAGTAAGATATGAGGAAGCTATATAAAATTTGACAATACATTACAGATGTTTGTGGTACTCTCCGGAGGATCCCGGATATTTGGAGAATAGTAGTTTGCAGGAATTCACTGTCGTGGAAATGTCCTAATTGTATGAATTTTCATCGACTCTTGATATACACCAAAAGTTGTATGTTCAAAAGAGTAAGTTTCGAGGAAGTATCATAAAATTTGACAAGACATTTCGGATGTTTGTTGTACTCTCTGGACGATCCCGGATGTTTGAGAAATAGTAGTATGCACCAATTCTTTCTCATCGGAATGACCTAATTTGATGTTTTTTTTTTCGAATCCTTATGGACACAAAAAGTAGTATGTTCAAAAGAGTAAGATATGAGGAAGCTATATAAAATTTGACAATACATTACAGATGTTTGTGGTACTCTCCGGAGGATCCCGGATATTTGGAGAATAGTAGTTTGCACGAATTCACTGTCGTGGAAATTACCTAATTGTATGAATTTTTATCGACACCTGATAGACACCAAAAGTAGTATGTTCAAAAGAGTAAGTTTCGAGGAAGTATCATAAAATTTGACAAGACATTTCGGATGTTTGTTGTACTCTCTGGACGATCCCGGATGTTTGAGAAATAGTAGTACGCACCAATTCTTTCTCATCGGAATGACCTAATTTGATGTTTTTTTTTTCGAATCCTTATGGACACAAAAAGTAGTATGTTCAAAAGAGTAAGATATGAAGAAGCTATATAAAATTTGACAATACATTACAGATGTTTGTGGTACTCTCCGGAGGATCCCGGATATTTGGAGAATAGTTGTTTACACGTTGTATGAATTTTTATCGACACCTGATAGACACCAAAAGTTGTATGTTCAAAAGAGTAAGTTTCGAGGAAGTATCATAAAATTTGACAAGACATTTTGGATGTTTGTTGTACTTTCTGGAGGATCCCGGATGTTTGAGAAATAGTAGTATCTACCAATTCCTTCTCATCGGAATGACCTAATTTGATGTTTTTTTCTTCGAATCCTTATGGACTCAAAAAGTAGTATGTTCAAAAGATTAAGATATGAGGAAGCTATATAAAATTTGACAATACATTACAGATGTTTGTGGCACTCTCCGGAGGATCTCGGATATTTGGAGAATAGTAGTTTACACGAATTCACTGTCGTGGAAATGTCCTAATTGTATGAATTTTTATCGACACCTGATAGACACCAAAAGTAGTATGTTCAAAAGGGTAAGTTTCGAGGAAATATCATAAAATTTGACAAGACATTTCGGATGTTTGTTGTACTCTCTAGAGGATCCCGGATGTTTGAGAAATAGTAGTATCCACCAATTCCTTCTCATCGGAATGACCTAATTTGATGTTTTTTTCTGCGAATCCTTATGGACACAAAAAGTAGTATGTTCAAAAGAGTAAGATATGAGGAAGCTATATAAAAGTTGACAATACATTACAGATGTTTGTGGTACTCTCCGGAGGATCCCGGATATTTGGAGAATAGTAGTTTGCACGAATTCACTGTCGTGGAAATGTCCTAATTGTATGAATTTTTATCGACACCTGATAGACACCAAAAGTAGTATGTTCAAAAGGGTAAGTTTCGAGGAAGTATCATAAAATTTGATAAGGCATTTCGGATGTTTGTTGTACTCTCTAGAGGATCCCGGATGTTTGAGAAATAGTAGTATCCACCAATTCCTTCTCATCGGAATGACCTAATTTGATGTTTTTTTCTTCGAATCCTTATGGACACAAAAAGTAGTATGTTCAAAAGAGTAAGATATGAGGAAGCTATATAAAATTTGACAATACATTACAGATGTTTGTTGTACTCTCCGAAGGATCCCGGATATTTGGAGAATAGTAGTTGCACGAATTCACTGTCGTGGAAATGTCCTAATTGTATGAATTTTTATCGACACCTGATAGACACCAAAAGTAGAATGTTCAAAAGAGTAAGTTTCGAGGAAGTATCATAAAATTTGACAAGACATTTCGGATGTTTGTTGTACTCTCTGGACGATCCCGGATGTTTGAGAAATAGTAGTATGCACCAATTCTTTCTCATCGGAATGACCAAATTTGATGTTTTTTTCTTCGAATCCTTATGGACACAACAAGTAGTATGTTCAAAAGAGTAAGATATGAGGAAGCTATATAAAATTTGACAATACATTACAGATGTTTGTGGTACTCTCCGGAGGATCCCGGATATTTGGAGAATAGTAGTTTGAACGAATTCACTGTCGTGGAAATGTCCTAATTGTATGAATTTTTCTCGACACCTGATAGACACCAAAAGTAGTATGTTCAAAAGGGTAAGTTTCGAGGAAGTATCATAAAATTTGACAAGACATTTCGGATGTTTGTTGTACTCTCTAGAGGATCCCGGATGTTTGAGAAATAGTAGTATCCACCAATTCCTTCTCATCGGAATGACCTAATTTGATGTTTTTTTCTTCGAATCCTTATGGACTCAAAAAGTAGTATATTCAAAAGAGTAAGATATGAGGAAGCTATATAAAATTTAACAATACATTACAGATGTTTGTGGTACTCTCCGGAGGATCCCGGATATTTGGAAAATAGTAGTTTACACGAATTCACTGTCGTGGAAATGTCCTAATTGTATTAATTTTTATCGACACCTGATAGACACCAAAAGTAGTATGTTCAAAAGGGTAAGTTTCGAGGAAGTATCATAAAATTTGACAAGACATTTCGGATGTTTGTTGTACTCTCTGGAGTATCCCGGATGTTTGAGAAATAGTAGTATCCACCAATTCCTTCTCATCGGAATGACCTAATTTGATGTTTTTTTCTTCGAATCCTTATGGACACAAAAAGTAGTATGTTCAAAAGAGTAAGATATGAGGAAGCCATATAAAATTTGACAATACATTACAGATGTTTGTGGTACTCTCCGGAGGATCCCGGATATTTGGAGAATAGTAGTTTGCACGAATTCACTGTCGTGGAAATGTCCTAATTGTATGAATTTTTATCGACACCTGATAGACACCAAAAGTAGTATGTTCAAAAGAGTAAGTTTCGAGGAAGTATCATAAAATTTGACAAGACATTTCGGATGTTTGTTGTACTCTCTGGACGATCCCGGATGTTTGAGAAATAGTAGTATGCACCAATTCTTTCTCATCGGAATGACCTAATTTGATGTTTTTTTTTTCGAATCCTTATGGACACAAAAAGTAGTATGTTCAAAAGAGTAAGATATGAGGAAGCTATATAAAATTTGACAATACATTACAGATGTTTGTGGTACTCTCCGGAGGATCCCGGATATTTGGAGAATAGTAGTTTGCACGAATTCACTGTCGTGGAAATTTCCTAATTGTATGAATTTTTATCGACACCTGATAGACACCAAAAGTAGTATGTTCAAAAGAGTAAGTTTCGAGGAAGTATCATAAAATTTGACAAGACATTTCGGATGTTTGTTGTACTCTCTGGACGATCCCGGATGTTTGAGAAATAGTAGTACGCACCAATTCTTTCTCATCGGAATGACCTAATTTGATGTTTTTTTTTTCGAATCCTTATGGACACAAAAAGTAGTATGTTCAAAAGAGTAAGATATGAGGAAGCTATATAAAATTTGACAATACATTACAGATGTTTGTGGTACTCTCCGGAGGATCCCGGATAATTGGAGAATAGTTGTTTACACGTTGTATGAATTTTTATCGACACCTGATAGACACCAAAAGTTGTATGTTCAAAAGAGTAAGTTTCGAGGAAGTATCATAAAATTTGACAAGACATTTCGGATGTTTGTTGTACTCTCTGGAGGATCCCGGATGTTTGAGAAATAGTAGTATCTACCAATTCCTTCTCATCGGAATGACCTAATTTGATGTTTTTTTCTTCGAATCCTTATGGTCTCAAAAAGTAGTATGTTCAAAAGATTAAGATATGAGGAAGTTATATAAAATTTGACAATACATTACAGATGTGTGTGGCACTCTCCGGAGGATCTCGGATATTTGGAGAATAGTAGTTTACACGAATTCACTGTCGTGGAAATGTCCTAATTGTATGAATTTTTATCGACACCTGATAGACACCAAAAGTAGTATGTTTAAAAGGGTAAGTTTCGAGGAAGTATCATAAAATTTGACAAGACATTTCGGATGTTTGTTGTACTCTCTAGAGGATCCCGGATCTTTGAGAAATAGTAGTATCCACCAATTCCTTCTCATCGGAATGACCTAATTTGATGTTTTTTTCTGCGAATCCTTATGGACACAAAAAGTAGTATGTTCAAAAGAGTAAGATATGAGGAAGCTATATAAAATTTGACAATACATTACAGATGTTTGTGGTACTCTCCGGAGGATCCCGGATATTTGGAGAATAGTAGTTTTCACGAATTCACTGTCGTGGAAATTTCCTAATTGTATGAATTTTTATCGACACCTGATAGACACCAAAAGTAGTATGTTCAAAAGAGTAAGTTTCGAGGAAGTATCATAAAATTTGACAAGACATTTCGGATGTTTGTTGTACTCTCTGAACGATCCCGGATGATTGAGAAATAGTAGTATCCACCAATTCCTTCTCATCGGAATGACCTAATTTGATGTTTTTTTCTTCGAATCCTTATGGACACAACAAGTAGTATGTTCAAAAGAGTAAGATATGAGGAAGCTATATAAAATTTGACAATACATTACAGATGTTTGTGGTACTCTCCGGAGGATCCCGGATATTTGGAGAATAGTAGTTTGCACGAATTCACTGTCGTGGAAATGTCCTAATTGTATGAATTTTTATCGACACCTGATAGACACAAAAAGTAGTATGTTCAAAAGAGTAAGTTTCGAGGAAGTATCATAAAATTTGACAAGACATTTCGGATGTTTGTTGTACTCTCGGGACGATCCCGGATGTTTGAGAAATAGTAGTACGCACCAATTCTTTCTCATCGGAATGACCTAATTTGATGTTTTTTTCTTCGAATCCTTATGGACACAAAAAGTAGTATGTTCAAAAGAGTAAGATATGAGGAAGCTATATAAAATTTGACAATACATTACAGATGTTTGCTGTACTCTCCGGAGGATCCCGGATATTTGGAGAATAGTTGTTTACACGTTGTATGAATTTTTATCGACACCTGATAGACACCAAAAGTAGTATGTTCAAAAGAGTAAGTTTCGAGGAAGTATCATAAAATTTGACAAGACATTTCGGATGTTTGTTGTAGTCTATGGACGATCCCGGATGTTTGAGAAATAGTAGTATGCACCAATTCTTTCTCATCGGAATGACCTAATTTGATGTTTTTTTCTTCGAATCCTTATGGACACAAAAAGTAGTATGTTCAAAAGAGTAAGATATGAGGAAGCCATATAAAATTTGACACTACATTACAGATGTTTGTGGTACTCTCCGGAGGATCCCGGATATTTGGAGAATAGTAGTTTGCACGAATTCACTGTCGTGGAAATGTCCTAATTGTATGAATTTTTATCGACACCTGATAGACACCAAAAGTAGTATGTTCAAAAGAGTAAGTTTCGAGGAAGTATCATAAAATTTGACAAGACATTTCGGATGTTTGTTGTACTCTCTGGACGATCCCGGATGTTTGAGAAATAGTAGTATGCACCAATTCTTTCTCATCGGAATGACCTAATTTGATGTTTTTTTTTTCGAATCCTTATGGACACAAAAAGTAGTATGTTCAAAAGAGTAAGATATGAGGAAGCTATATAAAATTTGACAATACATTACAGATGTTTGTGGTACTCTCCGGAGGATCCCGGATATTTGGAGAATAGTAGTTTGCACGAATTCACTGTCGTGGAAATTTCCTAATTGTATAAATTTTTATCGACACCTGATAGACACCAAAAGTAGTATGTTCAAAAGAGTAAGTTTCGAGGAAGTATCATAAAATTTGACAAGACATTTCGGATGTTTGTTGTACTCTCTGGACGATCCCGGATGTTTGAGAAATAGTAGTACGCACCAATTCTTTCTCATTGGAATGACCTAATTTGATGTTTTTTTTTTCGAATCCTTATGGACACAAAAAGTAGTATGTTCAAAAGAGTAAGATATGAGGAAGCTATATAAAATTTGACAATACATTACAGATGTTTGTGGTACTCTCCGGAGGATCCCGGATATTTGGAGAATAGTTGTTTACACGTTGTATGAATTTTTATCGACACCTGATAGACACCAAAAGTTGTATGTTCAAAAGAGTAAGTTTCGAGGAAGTATCATAAAATTTGACAAGACATTTCGGATGTTTGTTGTACTCTCTGGAGGATCCCGGATGTTTGAGAAATAGTAGTATCTACCAATTCCTTCTCATCGGAATGACCTAATTTGATGTTTTTTTCTTCGAATCCTTATGGACTCAAAAAGTAGTATGTTCAAAAGATTAAGATATGAGGAAGCTATATAAAATTTGACAATACATTACAGATGTTTGTGGCACTCTCCGGAGGATCTCGGATATTTGGAGAATAGTAGTTTACACGAATTCACTGTCGTGGAAATGTCCTAATTGTATGAATTTTTATCGACACCTGATAGACACCAAAAGTAGTATGTTCAAAAGGGTAAGTTTCGAGGAAGTATCATAAAATTTGACAAGACATTTCGGATGTTTGTTGTACTCTCTAGAGGATCCCGGATGTTTGAGAAATAGTAGTATCCACCAATTCCTTCTCATCGGAATGACCTAATTTGATGTTTTTTTCTTCGAATCCTTATGGACACAAAAAGTAGTATGTTCAAAAGAGTAAGATATGAGGAAGCTATATAAAATTTGACAATACTTTACAGATGTTTGTGGTACTCTCCGGAGGATCCCGGATATTTGGAGAATAGTAGTTTTCACGAATTCACTGTCGTGGAAATTTCCTGATTGTATGAATTTTTATCGACACCTGATAGACACCAAAAGTAGTATGTTCAAAAGAGTAAGTTTCGAGGAAGTATCATAAAATTTGACAAGACATTTCGGATGTTTGTTGTACTCTCTGAACGATCCCGGATGATTGAGAAATAGTAGTATCCACCAATTCCTTCTCATCGGAATGACCTAATTTGATGTTTTTTTCTTCGAATCCTTATGGACACAAAAAGTAGTATGTTCAAAAGAGTAAGATATGAGGAAGCTATATAAAATTTGACAATACATTACAGATGTTTGTGGTACTCTCCGGAGGATCCCGGATATTTGGAGAATAGTAGTTTGCACGAATTCACTGTCGTGGAAATGTCCTAATTGTATGAATTTTTATCGACACCTGATAGACACAAAAAGTAGTATGTTCAAAAGAGTAAGTTTCGAGGAAGTATCATAAAATTTGACAAGACATTTCGGATGTTTGTTGTACTCTCGGGACGATCCCGGATGTTTGAGAAATAGTAGTATGCACCAATTCTTTCTCATCGGAATGACCTAATTTGATGTTTTTTTCTTCGAATCCTTATGGACACAAAAAGTAGTATGTTCAAAAGAGTAAGATATGAGGAAGCTATATAAAATTTGACAATACATTACAGATGTTTGCTGTACTCTCCGGAGGATCCCGGATATTTGGAGAATAGTTGTTTACACGTTGTATGAATTTTTATCGACACCTGATAGACACCAAAAGTAGTATGTTCAAAAGAGTAAGTTTCGAGGAAGTATCATAAAATTTGACAAGACATTTCGGATGTTTGTTGTAGTCTATGGACGATCCCGGATGTTTGAGAAATAGTAGTATGCACCAATTCTTTCTCATCGGAATGACCTAATTTGATGTTTTTTTCTTCGAATCCTTATGGACACAAAAAGTAGTATGTTCAAAAGAGTAAGATATGAGGAAGCTATATAAAATTTGACAATACATTGCAGATGTTTGTGGTACTCTCCGGAGGATCCCGGATATTTGGAGAATAGTAGTTTGCACGAATTCACTGTCGTGGAAATGTCCTAATTGTATGAATTTTTATCGACACCTGATAGACACCAAAAGTAGTATGTTCAAAAGAGTAAGTTTCGAGGAAGTATCATAAAATTTGACAAGACATTTCGGATGTTTGTTGTAGTCTATGGACGATCCCGGATGTTTGAGAAATAGTAGTATGCACCAATTCTTTCTCATCGGAATGACCTAATTTGATGTTTTTTTTTCCGAATCCTTATGGACACAAAAAGTAGTATGTTCAAAAGAGTAAGATATGAGGAAGCTATATAAAATTTGACAATACATTACAGATGTTTGTGGTACTCTCCGGAGGATCCCGGATATTTGGAGAATAGGAGTTTGCACGAATTCACTGTCGGGGAAATGTCCTAATTGTATGAATTTTTATCGACACCTGATAGACACCAAAAGTAGTATGTTCAAAAGGGTAAGTTTCGAGGAAGTATCATAAAATTTGACAAGACATTTCGGATGTTTGTTGTACTCTCTGGAGGATCCCGGATGTTTGAGAAATAGTAGTATCCACCAATTCCTTCTCATCGGAATGACCTAATTTTATGTTTTTTTCTTCGAATCCTTATGGACACAAAAAGTAGTATGTTCAAAAGAGTAAGATATGAGGAAGCTATATAAAATTTGACAATACATTACAGATGTTTGTGGTACTCTCCGGAGGATCCCGGATATTTCGAGAATAGTAGTTTGCACGAATTCACTGTCGTGGAAATGTCCTAATTGTATGAATTTTTATCGACACCTGATAGACACCAAAAGTAGTATCTTCAAAATAGTAAGTTTCGAGGAAGTATCATAAAATTTGACAAGACATTTCGGATGTTTGTTGTACTCTGTAGAGGATCCCGGATGTTTGAGAAATAGTAGTATCCACCAATTCCTTCTCATCGAAATGACCTAATTGTATGTTTTTTTTTTCGAATCCTTATGGACACAAAAAGTAGTATGTTCAAAAGAGTAAGATATGAGGAAGCTATATAAAATTTGACAATACATTACAGATGTTTGTGGTACTCTCCGGAGGATCCCGGATATTTGGAGAATAGTAGTTTACACGAATTCACTATCGTGGAAATGTCCTAATTGTATGAATTTTTATCGACACTTGATATACACCCAAAGTAGTATGTTCAAAATAGTAAGTTTCGAGGAAGTATCATAAAATTTGACAAGAAATTTCGGACGTTTGTTGTACTCTCTGGAGGATCCCGGATGTTTGAGAAATAGTAGTATGCACCAATTCCTTCTCATCAGAATGACCTAATTGTATGTTTTTTTTTTTCGAATCCTTATGGACACAAAAAGTAGTATGTTCAAAAGAGTAAGATATGAGGAAGCTATATAAAATTTGACAATACATTAAAGATGTCTGTGGTACTCTCCGGAGGATTCTGGATATTTGGAGAATAGTAGTTTGCACGAATTCACTGTCGTGGAAATGTCCTAATTGTATGAATTTTTATCGACACCTGATAGACACCAAAAGTAGTATGTTCAAAAGGGTAAGTTTCGAGGAAGTATCATAAAATTTGACAAGACATTTCGGATGTTTGTTGTACTCTCTGGAGGATCCCGGATGTTTGAGAAATGGTAGTATGCACCAATTCCTTCTCATCGGAATGACCTAATTTGATGTGTTTTTTTTCGAATCCTTATGGACACAAAAAGTAGTATGTTAAAAAGAGTAAGATATGAGGAAGCTATATAAAATTTGACAATACATTAAAGATGTCTGTGGTACTCTCCGGAGGATTCCGGATATTTGGAGAATAGTAGTTTGCACGAATTCACTGTCGTGGAAATGTCCTAATTGTATGAATTTTTATCGACACCTGATAGATACCAAAAGTAGTATGTTCAAAAGAGTAAGTTTCGAGGAAGTATCATAAAATTTGACAAGACATTTCGGATGTTTGTTGTACTCTCTGAAGGATCCCGGATGTTTGAGAAATAGTAGTATGCACCAATTCCTTCTTATCGGAATGACCTAATTTGATGTTTTTTTTTCGAATCCTTATGGACACAAAAAGTATTATTTTCAAAAGAGTAAGATATGAGGAAGCTATATAAAATTTGACAATACATTACAGATGTTTGTGGTACTCTCCGGAGGATCCCGGATATTTGGAGAATAGTAGTTTACACGAATTCACTGTCGTGGAGATGTCCTAATTGTACGAATTTTTATCGACACCTGATAGACACCAAAAGTAGTATGTTCAAAGGGGTAAGTTTCGAGGAAGTATCATAAAATTTGACAAGACATTTCGGATGTTTGTTGTACTCTCTGGAGAATCCCGGATGTTTGAGAAATAGTAGTATGCACCAATTCCTTCTCATCGGAATGACCTAATTATTTGTTTTTTTTTTCGAAACCTTATGAACACAAAAAGTAGTATGTTCAAAAGAGTAAGATATGAGGAAGCTATATAAATTTTGACAATACATTAAAGATGTCTGTGGTACTCTCCGGAGGATTCCGGATATTTGGAGAATAGTAGTTTGCACGAATTCACTGTCGTTGAAATGTCCTAATTGTATGAATTTTTATCGACACCTGATAGACACCAAAAGTAGTATGTTCAAAAGAGTAAATTTCGAGGAAGTATCATAAAATTTGACAAGACATTTCGGATGTTTGTTGTACTCTCTGGAGGATCCCGGATGTTTGAGAAATAGTAGTATGCCCCAATTCCTTCTCATCGGAATGACCTAATTGTATTTTTTTTTTCGAATCCTTATGGACACAAAAAGTAGTATGTTCAAAAGAGTAAGATATGAGGAAGCTATATAAAATTTGACAATACATTACAGATGTTTGTGGTACTCTCCGGAGGATCCCGGATATTTGGAGAATAGTAGTTTGCACGAATTCACTGTCGTGGAAATGTCCTAATTGTATGAATTTTTATCGACACCTGATTTACACCAAAAGTAGTATCTTCAAATTAGTAAGTTTCGAGGAAGTATCATAAAATTTGACAAGACATTTCGGATGTTTGTTGTACTATCTGGAGGATCCCGGATGTTTGAGAAATAGTAGTATGCACCAATTCCTTCTCATCGGAATGACCTAATTGTATGTTTTTTTTTTCGAATCCTTATGGACATAAAAAGTAGTATGTTCAAAAGAGTAAGATGTGAGGAAGCTATATAAAATTTGACAGTACATTACAGATGTTTGTGGTACTCTCCGGAGGATCCCGGATATTTAGAGAATAGTAGTTTGCACGAATTCACTGTCGTGAAAATGTCCTAATTGTATGAATTTTTATCGACACCTGATTTACACCAAAAGTAGTATCTTCAAAATAGTAAGTTTCGAGGAAGTATCATAAAATTTGACAAGACATTTCGGATGTTTGTTGTACTATCTGGAGGATCCCGGATGTTTGAGAAATAGTAGTATGCACCAATTCCTTCTCATCGGAATGACCTAATTTGATGTTTTTTTTTTCGAATCCTTATGGACACAAAAAGTAGTATGTTCAAAAGAGTAAGAAATGAGGAAGCTATATAAAATTTGACAATACATTACAGATGTTTGTGGTACTCTCCGGAGGATCCCGGATATTTGGAGAATAGTAGTTTGCACGAATTCACTGTCGTGGAAATGTCCTAATTGTATGAATTTTTAGCGACACCTGATTTACACCAAAAGTAGTATCTTCAAATTAGTAAGTTTCGAGGAAGTATCATAAAATTTGACAAGACATTTCGGATGTTTGTTGTACTATCTGGAGGATCCCAGATGTTTGAGAAATAGTAGTATGCACCAATTCCTTCTCATCGGAATGACCTAATTGTATGTTTTATTTTTCGAATCCTTATGGACACAAAAAGTAGTATGTTCAAAAGAGTAAGATATGAGGAAGCTATATAAAATTTGACAGTACATAACAGATGTTTGTGGTACTCTCCGGAGGATCCCGGATATTTGGAGAATAGTAGTTTGCACGAATTCACTGTCGTGGAAATGTCCTAGTCGTATGAATTTTTATCGACACCTGATAGACACCAAAAGTAGTATGTTCAAAAGAGTAAGTTTCGAGGAAGTATCATAAAATTTGACAAGACATTTCGGATGTTTGTTGTACTCTCTGGAGGATCCCGGATGTTTGAGAAATGGTAGTATGCACCAATTCCTTCTCATCGGAATGACCAAATTTGATGTTTTTTTTTTCGAATCCTTATGGACACAAAAAGTAGTATGTTCAAAAGAGTAAGATATGAGGAAGCTATATAAAATTTGACAATACATTACAGATGTTTGTGGTACTCTCCGGAGGATCCCGTATATTTGGAGAATAGTAGTTTGCACGAATTCACTGTCGTGGAAATGTCCTAATTGTACGAATTTTTATCGACACTTGATATACAGCAAAAGTAGTATGTTCAAAATAGTAAGTTTCGAGGAAATATCATAAAATTTGACAAGACATTTCGGATGTTTGTTGTACTCTCTGGAGGATCCCGGATGTTTGAGAAATAGTAGTATGCACCAATTCCTTCTCATCGGAATGACCTAATTGTATGTTTTTTTTTTCGAATCCTTATGGACACAAAAAGTAGTATGCTGAAAAGAGTAAGATATGGGGAAGCTATATAAAATTTGACAATACATTAAAGATGTCTGTGGTACTCTCCGGAGGATTTCGGATATGTGGAGAATAGTAGTTTGCACGAATTAACTGTCGTGGAAATGTCCTAATTGTATGAATTTTTATCAACACCTGATAGACACCAAAAGTAGTATGTTCAGAAGAGTAAGTTTCGAGGAAGTATCATAAAATTTGACAAGACATTTCGGATGTTTGTTGTACTCTCTGAAGGATCCCGGATGTTTTAGAAATAGTAGTATGCACCAATTCCTTCTCATCGGAATGACCTAATTGTATGTTTTTTTTTTCGAATCCTTATGGACAGAAAAAGTAGTATGTTCAAAAGAGTAAGATATGAGGAAGCTATATAAAATTTGACAGTACATTACAGATGTTTGTGGTACTCTCCGAAGGATCCCGGATATTTGGAGAATAGTAGTTTGCACGAATTCACTGTCGTGGAAATGTCCTAATCGTATGAATTTTTATCGACACCTGATAGACACCAAAAGTAGTATGTTCAAAAGAGTAAGTTTCGAGGAAGTATCATAAAATTTGACAAGACATTTCGGATGTTTTTTGTACTCTCTGGAGGATCCCGGATGTTTGAGAAATGGTAGTATGCACCAATTCCTTCTCATCGGAATGACCAAATTTGATGTTTTTTTTTTCGAATCCTTATGGACACAAAAAGTAGTATGTTAAAAAGAGTAAGATATGAAGAAGCTATATAAAATTTGACAATACATTACAGATGTTTGTGGTACTCTCCGGAGGATCCCGGATATTTGGAGAATAGTAGTTTACACGAATTCACTGTCGTGGAGATGTCCTAATTGTACGAATTTTTATCGACATCTGATAGACACCAAAAGTAGTATGTTCAAAAGGGTAAGTTTCGAGGAAGTATCATAAAATTTGACAAGACATTTCGGATGTTTGTTGTACTCTCTGGAGGATCCCGGATGTTTGAGAAATAGTAGTATGCACCAATTCCTTCTCATCGGAATGACCTAATTGTATGTTTTTTTTTTCGAATCCTTATGGACACAAAAGTAGTATGTTCAAAAGAGTAAGATATGAGGAAGCTATATAAATTTTGACAATACATTAAAGATGTCTGTGGTACTCTCCGGAGGATTCCAGATATTTGGAGAATAGTAGTTTGCACGAATTCACTGTCGTTGAAATGTCCTAATTGTATGAATTTTTATCGACACCTGATAGACACCAAAAGTAGTATGTTCAAAAGAGTAAATTTCGAGGAAGTATCATAAAATTTGACAAGACATTTCGGACGTTTGTTGTACTCTCTGGAGGATCCCGGATGTTTGAGAAATAGTAGTATGCACCAATTCCTTCTCATCGGAATGACCTAATTGTATTTTTTTTTTTCGAATCCTTATGGACACAAAAAGTAGTATGTTCAAAAGAGTAAGATATGAGGAAGCTATATAAAATTTGACAATACATTACAGATGTTTGTGGTACTCTCCGGAGGATCCCGTATATTTGGAGAATAGTAGTTTACACGAATTCACTGTCGTGGAAATGTCCTAATTGTACGAATTTTTATCGACACTTGATATACAGCAAAAGTAGTATGTTCAAAATAGTAAGTTTCGAGGAAATATCATAAAATTTGACAAGACATTTCGGATGTTTGTTGTACTCTCTGGAGGATCCCGGATGTTTGAGAAATAGTAGTATGCACCAATTCCTTCTCATCGGAATGACCTAATTGTATGTTTTTTTTTTCGAATCCTTATGGACACAAAAAGTAGTATGCTGAAAAGAGTAAGATATGGGGAAGCTATATAAAATTTGACAATACATTAAAGATGTCTGTGGTACTCTCCGGAGGATTTCGGATATGTGGAGAATAGTAGTTTGCACGAATTAACTGTCGTGGAAATGTCCTAATTGTATGAATTTTTATCAACACCTGATAGACACCAAAAGTAGTATGTTCAGAAAAGTAAGTTTCGAGGAAGTATCATAAAATTTGACAAGACATTTCGGATGTTTGTTGTACTCTCTGAAGGATCCCGGATGTTTGAGAAATAGTAGTATGCACCAATTCCTTCTCATCGGAATGACCTAATTGTATGTTTTATTTTTCGAATCCTTATGGACACAAAAAGTAGTATGTTCAAAAGAGTAAGATATGAGGAAGCTATATAAAATTTGACAGTACATTACAGATGTTTGTGGTACTCTCCGGAGGATCCCGGATATTTGGAGAATAGTAGTTTGCACGAATTCACTGTCGTGGAAATGTCCTAGTCGTATGAATTTTTATCGACACCTGATAGACACCAAAAGTAGTATGTTCAAAAGAGTAAGTTTCGAGGAAGTATCATAAAATTTGACAAGACATTTCGGATGTTTGTTGTACTCTCTGGAGGATCCCGGATGTTTGAGAAATGGTAGTATGCACCAATTCCTTCTCATCGGAATGACCAAATTTGATGTTTTTTTTTTCGAATCCTTATGGACACAAAAAGTAGTATGTTAAAAAGAGTAAGATATGAGGAAGCTATATAAAATTTGACAATACATTACAGATGTTTGTGGTACTCTCCGGAGGATCCCGGATATTTGGAGAATAGTAATTTACACGAATTCACTGTCGTGGAGATGTCCTAATTGTACGAATTTTTATCGACATCTGATAGACACCAAAAGTAGTATGTTCAAAAGGGTAAGTTTCGAGGAAGTATCATAAAATTTGACAAGACATTTCGGATGTTTGTTGTACTCTCTGGAGGATCCCGGATGTTTGAGAAATAGTAGTATGCACCAATTCCTTCTCATCGGAATGACCTAATTGTATGTTTTTTTTTTCGAATCCTTATGGACACAAATATAGTATGTTCAAAAGAGTAAGATATGAGGAAGCTATATAAATTTTGACAATACATTAAAGATGTCTGTGGTACTCTCCGGAGGATTCCAGATATTTGGAGAATAGTAGTTTGCACGAATTCACTGTCGATGAAATGTCCTAATTGTATGAATTTTTATCGACACCTGATAGACACCAAAAGTAGTATGTTCAAAAGAGTAAATTTCGAGGAAGTATCATAAAATTTGACAAGACATTTCGGATGTTTGTTGTACTCTCTGGAGGATCCCGGATGTTTGAGAAATAGTAGTATGCACCAATTCCTTCTCATCGGAATGACCTAATTGTATTTTTTTTTTTCGAATACTTATGGACACAAAAAGTAGTATGTTCAAAAGAGTAAGATATGAGGAAGCTATATAAAATTTGACAATACATTACAGATGTTTGTGGTACTCTCCGGAGGATCCCGTATATTTGGAGAATAGTAGTTTGCACGAATTCACTGTCGTGGAAATGTCCTAATTGTACGAATTTTTATCGACACTTGATATACAGCAAAAGTAGTATGTTCAAAATAGTAAGTTTCGAGGAAATATCATAAAATTTGACAAGACATTTCGGATGTTTGTTGTACTCTCTGGAGGATCCCGGATGTTTGAGAAATAGTAGTATGCACCAATTCCTTCTCATCGGAATGACCTAATTGTATGTTTTTTTTTTCGAATCCTTATGGACACAAAAAGTAGTATGCTGAAAAGAGTAAGATATGGGGAAGCTATATAAAATTTGACAATACATTAAAGATGTCTGTGGTACTCTCCGGAGGATTTCGGATATGTGGAGAATAGTAGTTTGCACGAATTAACTGTCGTGGAAATGTCCTAATTGTATGAATTTTTATCAACACCTGATAGACACCAAAAGTAGTATGTTCAGAAGAGTAAGTTTCGAGGAAGTATCATAAAATTTGACAAGACATTTCGGATGTTTGTTGTACTCTCTGAAGGATCCCGGATGTTTTAGAAATAGTAGTATGCACCAATTCCTTCTCATCGGAATGACCTAATTGTATGTTTTTTTTTTCGAATCCTTATGGACAGAAAAAGTAGTATGTTCAAAAGAGTAAGATATGAGGAAGCTATATAAAATTTGACAGTACATTACAGATGTTTGTGGTACTCTCCGAAGGATCCCGGATATTTGGAGAATAGTAGTTTGCACGAATTCACTGTCGTGGAAATGTCCTAATCGTATGAATTTTTATCGACACCTGATAGACACCAAAAGTAGTATGTTCAAAAGAGTAAGTTTCGAGGAAGTATCATAAAATTTGACAAGACATTTCGGATGTTTTTTGTACTCTCTGGAGGATCCCGGATGTTTGAGAAATGGTAGTATGCACCAATTCCTTCTCATCGGAATGACCAAATTTGATGTTTTTTTTTTCGAATCCTTATGGACACAAAAAGTAGTATGTTAAAAAGAGTAAGATATGAGGAAGCTATATAAAATTTGACAATACATTACAGATGTTTGTGGTACTCTCCGGAGGATCCCGGATATTTGGAGAATAGTAGTTTACACGAATTCACTGTCGTGGAGATGTCCTAATTGTACGAATTTTTATCGACATCTGATAGACACCAAAAGTAGTATGTTCAAAAGGGTAAGTTTCGAGGAAGTATCATAAAATTTGACAAGACATTTCGGATGTTTGTTGTACTCTCTGGAGGATCCCGGATGTTTGAGAAATAGTAGTATGCACCAATTCCTTCTCATCGGAATGACCTAATTGTATGTTTTTTTTTTCGAATCCTTATGGACACAAAAGTAGTATGTTCAAAAGAGTAAGATATGAGGAAGCTATATAAATTTTGACAATACATTAAAGATGTCTGTGGTACTCTCCGGAGGATTCCAGATATTTGGAGAATAGTAGTTTGCACGAATTCACTGTCGTTGAAATGTCCTAATTGTATGAATTTTTATCGACACCTGATAGACACCAAAAGTAGTATGTTCAAAAGAGTAAATTTCGAGGAAGTATCATAAAATTTGACAAGACATTTCGGACGTTTGTTGTACTCTCTGGAAAATCCCGGATGTTTGAGAAATAGTAGTATGCACCAATTCCTTCTCATCGGAATGACCTAATTGTATTTTTTTTTCGAATCCTTATGGACACAAAAAGTAGTATGTTCAAAAGAGTAAGATATGAGGAAGCTATATAAAATTTGACAATACATTACAGATGTTTGTGGTACTCTCCGGAGGATCCCGTATATTTGGAGAATAGTAGTTTGCACGAATTCACTGTCGTGGAAATGTCCTAATTGTACGAATTTTTATCGACACTTGATATACAGCAAAAGTAGTATGTTCAAAATAGTAAGTTTCGAGGAAATATCATAAAATTTGACAAGACATTTCGGATGTTTGTTGTACTCTCTGGAGGATCCCGGATGTTTGAGAAATAGTAGTATGCACCAATTCCTTCTCATCGGAATGACCTAATTGTATGTTTTTTTTTTCGAATCCTTATGGACACAAAAAGTAGTATGCTGAAAAGAGTAAGATATGGGGAAGCTATATAAAATTTGACAATACATTAAAGATGTCTGTGGTACTCTCCGGAGGATTTCGGATATGTGGAGAATGGTAGTTTGCACGAATTAACTGTCGTGGAAATGTCCTAATTGTATGAATTTTTATCAACACCTGATAGACACCAAAAGTAGTATGTTCAGAAAAGTAAGTTTCGAGGAAGTATCATAAAATTTGACAAGACATTTCGGATGTTTGTTGTACTCTCTGAAGGATCCCGGATGTTTGAGAAATAGTAGTATGCACCAATTCCTTCTCATCGGAATGACCTAATTGTATGTTTTTTTTTTCGAATCCTTATGGATACAAAAAGTAGTATGTTCAAAAGAGTAAGATATGAGGAAGCTATATAAAATTTGACAATACCTTACAGATGTCTGTGGTAACTCCGGAGGATCCCGGATATTTGGAGAATAGTAGTTTGCACGAATTCACTGTCGTGGAAATGTCCTAATTGTATGAATTTTTATCGACACCTGATTTACACCAAAAGTAGTATCTTAAAAATAGTAAGTTTCGAGGAAGTATCATAAAATTGGACAAGACATTTCGGATGTTTGTTGTACTATCTGGAGGATCCCGGATGTTTGAGAAATAGTAGTATGCACCAATTCCTTCTCATCGGAATGACCTAATTGTACGTTTTTTTTTTCGAATCCTTATGGACACAAAAAGTAGTATGTTCAAAAGAGTAAGATATGAGGAAGCTATATAAAATTTGACAATACATTACAGATGTTTGTGGTACTCTCCATAGGATCCCGGATATTTGGAGAATAGTAGTTTGCACGAATTCACTGTCGTGGAAATGTCCTAATTGTATGAATTTTTATCGATACCTCATAGACACCAAAAGTAGTATGTTCACAGGAGTAAGTTTCGAGGAAGTATCATCAAATTTGACAAGACATTTCGGATGTTTGTTGTACTCTCTGGAGGATCCCGGATGTTTGAGAAATAGTAGTATGCACCAATTCCTTCTCATCGGAATGACCTAATTGTATGTTTTTTTTTTTCGAATCCTTATGGACACAAAAAGTAGTATGTTCAAAAGAGTAAGATATGAGGAATCTATATAAAATTTGACAATACATTACAGATGTTTGTGGTACTCTCCGAAGGATCCCGGATATTTGGAGAATAGTAGTTTGGACGAATTCACTGTCGTGGAAATGTCCTAATTGTATGAATTTTTATCGACACCTGATAGACACCGAAAGTAGTATGTTCAAAAGAGTAAGTTTCGAGGAAGTATCATAAAATTTGACAAGACATTTCGGATGTTTGTTGTACTATCTCGAGGATCCCGGATGTTTGAGAAATAGTAGTATGCACCAATTCCTTCTCATCGGAATGACCTAATTGTATGTTTTTTTTTTCGAATCCTTATGGACACAAAAAGTAGTATGCTGAAAAGAGTAAGATATGGGGAAGCTATATAAAATTTGACAATACATTAAAGATGTCTGTGGTACTCTCCGGAGGATTTCGGATATGTGGAGAATAGTAGTTTGCACGAATTAACTGTCGTGGAAATGTCCTAATTGTATGAATTTTTATCAACACCTGATAGACACCAAAAGTAGTATGTTCAGAAAAGTAAGTTTCAAGGAAGTATCATAAAATTTGACAAGATATTTCGGATGTTTGTTGTACTCTCTGAAGGATCCCGGATGTTTGAGAAATAGTAGTATGCACCAATTCCTTCTCATCGGAATGACCTAATTGTATGTTTTTTTTTTCGAATCCTTATGGACACAAAAAGTAGTATGTTCAAAAGACTAAGATATGAGGAAGCTATATAAAATTTGACAATACCTTACAGATGTCTGTGGTAACTCCGGAGGATCCCGGATATTTGGAGAATAGTAGTTTGCACGAATTCACTGTCGTGGAAATGTCCTAATTGTATGAATTTTTATCGACACCTGATTTACACCAAAAGTAGTATCTTCAAAATAGTAAGTTTCGAGGAAGTATCATAAAATTTGACAAGACATTTCGGATGTTTGTTGTACTATCTGGAGGATCCCGGATGTTTGAGAAATAGTAGTATGCACCAATTCCTTCTCATCGGAATGACCTAATTGTACGTTTTTTTTTTCGAATCCTTATGGACACAAAAAGTAGTATGTTCAAAAGAGTAAGATATGAGGAAGCTATATAAAATTTGACAATACATTACAGATGTTTGTGGTACTCTCCGGAGGATCCCGGATATTTGGAGAATAGTAGTTTGCACGAATTCACTGTCGTGGAAATGTCCTAATTGTATGAATTTTTATCGATACCTGATAGACACCAAAAGTAGTATGTTCAAAGGAGTAAGTTTCGAGGAAGTATCATCAAATTTGACAAGACATTTCGGATGTTTGTTGTACTCTCTGGAGGATCCCGGATGTTTGAGAAATAGTAGTATGCACCAATTCCTTCTCATCGGAATGATTTAATTGTATGTTTTTTTTTTTTTCGAATCTTTATGGACAGAAAAAGTAGTATGTTCAAAAGAGTAAGATATGAGGAATCTATATAAAATTTGACAATACATTACAGATGTTTGTGGTACTCTCCGAAGGATCCCGGATATTTGGAGAATAGTAGTTTGCACGAATTCACTGTCGTGGAAATGTCCTAATTGTATGAATTTTTATCGACACCTGATAGACACCAAAAGTAGTATGTTCAAAAGAGTAAGTTTCGAGGAAGTATCATAAAATTTGACAAGACATTTCGGATGTTTGTTGTACTATCTGGAGGATCCCGGATGTTTGAGAAATAGTAGTATGCACCAATTCCTTCTCATCGGAATGACCTAATTGTATGTTTTTTTTTTTCGAATCCTTATGGACACAAAAAGTAGTATGCTCAAAAGAGTAAGATATGGGGAAGCTATATAAAATTTGACAATACATTAAAGATGTCTGTGGTACTCTCCGGAGGATCCCGGATATGTGGAGAATAGTAGTTTGCACGAATTAACTGTCGTGGAAATGTCCTAATTGTATGAATTTTTATCAACACCAGATAGACACCAAAAGTAGTATGTTCAGAAGAGTAAGTTTCGAGGAAGTATCATAAAATTTGACAAGACATTTCGGATGTTTGTTGTACTCTCTGAAGGATCCCGGATGTTTTAGAAATAGTAGTATGCACCAATTCCTTCTCATCGGAATGACCTAATTGTATGTTTTTTTTTTCGAATCCTTATGGACACAAAAAGTAGTATGTTCAAAAGAGTAAGATATGAGGAAGCTATATAAAATTTGACAATACCTTACAGATGTCTGTGGTAACTCCGGAGGATCCCGGATATTTGGAGAATAGTAGTTTGAACGAATTCACTGTCGTGGAAATGTCCTAATTGTATGAATTTTTATCGACACTTGATTTACACCAAAAGTAGTATCTTCAAAATAGTAAGTTTCGAGGAAGTATCATAAAATTTGACAAGACATTTCGGATGTTTGTTGTACTATCTGGAGGATCCCGGATGTTTGAGAAATAGTAGTATGCACCAATTCCTTCTCATCGGAATGACCTAATTGTATTTTTTTTTTTCGAATCCTTATGGACACAAAAAGTAGTATGTTCAAAAGAGTAAGATAGGAGGAAGCTATATAAAATTTGACAATACATTACAGATGTTTGTGGTACTCTCCGGAGGATCCCGGATGTTTGAGAATAGTAGTTTGCACGAATTCACTGTCGTGGAAATGTCCTAATTGTATGAATTTTTATCGACACCTGATTTACACCAAAAGTAGTATCTTAAAAATAGTAAGTTTCGAGGAAGTATCATAAAATTGGACAAGACATTTCGGATGTTTGTTGTACTATCTGGAGGATCCCGGATGTTTGAGAAATAGTAGTATGCACCAATTCCTTCTCATCGGAATGACCTAATTGTACGTTTTTTTTTTCGAATCCTTATGGACACAAAAAGTAGTACGTTCAAAAGAGTAAGATATGAGGAAGCTATATAAAATTTGACAATACATTACAGATGTTTGTGGTACTCTCCGGAGGATCCCGGATATTTGGAGAATAGTAGTTTGCACGAATTCACTGTCGTGGAAATGTCCTAATTGTATGAATTTTTATCGACACCTGATACACACCAAAAGTAGTATGTTCAAAAGGGTAAGTTTCGAGGAAGTATCATAAAATTTGACAAGACATTTTGGATGTTTGTTGTACTCTCTGGAGGATCCCGGATGTTTGAGAAATAGGAGTATCCACCAATTCCTTCTCATCGGAATGACCTAATTTGATGTTTTTTTTTTCGAATCCTTACGGACACAAAAAGTAGTATGTTCAAAAAAGTAAGATATAAGGAAGCTATATAAAATTTGACAATACATTACAGATGTTTGTTGTACTCTCCGGAGGATCCCGGATATTTGGAGAATAGTAGTTTACACGAATTCACTGTCGTGGAAATGTCCTAATTGTATGAATTTTTATCGACACCTGATAGACACCAAAAGTGGTATGTTCAAAAGGGTAAGTTTCGAGGAAGTGTCATAAAATTTGACAAGACATTTCGGATGTTTGTTGTACTCTCTGGAGGATCCCGGATGTTTGAGAAATAGTAGTATCCACCAATTCCTTCTCATCGGAATGACCTAATTGTATGTTTTTTTTTTCGAATCCTTATGGACACAAAAAGTAGTATGTTCAAAAGAGTAAGATAGGAGGAAGCTATATAAAATTTGACAATACATTACAGATGTTTGTGGTACTCTCCGGAGGATCCCGGATATTTGGAGAATAGTAGTTTCCACGAATTCACTGTCGTGGAAATGTCCTAATTGTATGAATTTTTATCGACACCTGATAGACACCAAAAGTAGTATGTTCAAAAGGGTAAGTTTCGGGGAAGTATCATAAAATTTGACAAGACATTTCGGATGTTTGTTGTACTCTCTGGAGGATCCCGGATGTTTGAGAAATAGTAGTATCCACCAATTCCTTCTCATCGGAATGACCTAATTTGATCTTTTTTTTTTTGAATCCTTACGGACACAAAAAGTAGTATGTTCAAAAGAGTAAGATATGAGGAAGCTGTATAAAATTTGACAATACATTACAGATGTTTGTGGTACTCTCCGGAGGATCCCGGATATTTGGAGAATAGTAGTTTGCACGAATTCACTGTCTTCGAAATGTCGTAATTGTATGAATTTTCATCGACACCTGATAGACACCAAAAGTAGTATGTTCAAAAGAGTAAGTTTCGAGGAAGTATCATAAAATTTGACAAGACATTTCGGATGTTTGTTATACTGTCTGGAGATATCGGATGTTTGAGAAATAGTAGTATGCACCAATTCCTTCTCATCTGAATGACCTAATTGTATGTTTTTTTTTTCGAATCCTTATAGAAACAAAAAGTAGTATGTTCAAAACAGTAAGATATGAGGAAGCTATATAAAATTTGACAATACATTACAGATGTTCGTGGTACTCTCCGGAGGATCCCGGATATTTGGAGAATAGTAGTTTGCACGAATTCACTGTCGTGGAAATGTCCTAATTGTATGAATTTTTATCGACATCTGATGGACACCTAAAGTAGTATGTTCAAAAGAGTAAGTTTCGAGGAAGTATCATAAAATTTGACAAGACATTTCGGATGTTTGTTGTACTCTCTGGAGGATCCCGGATGCTTGAGAAATAGTAGTATCCACCAATTCCTACTCATCGGAATTACCTAATTTGATCTTTTTTTTTTTTCGAATCCTTACGGACACAAAAAGTAGTATGTTCAAAAGAGTAAGATATGAGGAAGCTATATAAAATTTGACAATACATTACAGATGTTTGTGGTACTCTCCGGAGGATCCCGGATATTTGGAGAATAGTAGTTTGCAGGAATTCACTGTCGTGGAAATGTCCTAATTGTATGAATTTTCATCGACACCTGATATACACCAAAAGTAGTATGTTCAAAAGAGTAAGTTTCGAGGAAGTATCATAAAATTTGACTAGACATTTCGGATGTTTGTTGTACTCTCTTGAGGATCCCGGATGTTTGAGAAATAGTAGTATGCACCAATTCCTTCTCATCGGAATGACCTAATTGTATGTTTTTTTTTTCGAATCCTTATGGACACAAAAAGTAGTATGTTCAAAAGAGTAAGATATAAGGAAGCTATATAAAATTTGACAATACATTACAGATGTTTGTGGTACTCTTCGGAGTATCCCAGATATTTGGATAATAGTAGTTTGCACGAATTCACTGTCGTGGAAATGTCCTAATTGTATGAATTTTTATCGACACCTGATAGACACCAAAAGTAGTATGTTCAAAAGGGTAAGTTTCGAGGAAGTATCATAAAATTTGACAAGACATTTCGGATGTTTGTTGTACTCTCTGGATGATCCCGGATGTTTGAGAAATAGTAGTATCCACCAATTCCTTCTCATCGGAATGACCTAATTTGATCTTTTTTTTCGCGAATCCTTACGGACACAAAAAGTAGTATTTTCAAAAGAGTAAGATATGAGGAAGCTATATAAAATTTGACAATACATTACAGATGTTTGTGGTACTCTCCGGAGGATCCCGGATATTTGGAGAATAGTAGTTTGCAGGAATTCACTGTCGTGGAAATGTCCTAATGGTATGAATTTTCATCGACACCTGATAAACACCAAAAGTAGTATGTTCAAAAGAGAAAGTTTCGAGGAAGTATCATAAAATTTGACAAGACATTTCGGATGTTTATTGTACTCTCCTGAGGATCCCGGATGTTTGAGAAATAGTAGTATGCACCAATTCCTTCTCATCGGAATAACCTAATTGTATGTTTTTTTTTTTCGAATCCTTATTGACACAAAAAGTAGTATGTTCAAAAGAGTAAGATATGAGGAAGCTATATAAAATTTGACAATACATTACAGATATTTGTAGTACTCTCCGGAGGATCCCGGATATTTGGAGAATAGTAGTTTGCAGGAATTCACTGTCGTGGAAATGTCCTAATTGTATGAATTTTCATCGACACCTGATATACACCAAAAGTAGTATGTTCAAAAGAGTAAGTTTCGAGGAAGTATCATAAAATTTGACAAGACATTTCGGATGTTTGTTGTACTCTCATGAGGATCCCGGATGTTTGAGAAATAGTAGTATGCACCAATTCCTTCTCATCGGAATGACCTAATTGTATGTTTTTTTTTTCGAATCCTTATGGACACAAAAAGTAGTATGTTCACAAGAGTAAGATATGAGGAAGCTATATAAAATTTGACAATACATTACAGATGTTTGTGGTACTCTCCGGAGTATCCCGGATATTTGGAGAATAGTAGTTTGCACGAATTCACTGTCGTGGAAATGTCCTAATTGTATGAATTTTTATCGACACCTGATAGACACCAAAAGTAGTATGTTCAAAAGGGTAAGTTTCGAGGAAGTATCATAAAATTTGACAAGACATTTCGGATGTTTGTTGTACTCTCTGGATGATCCCGGATGTTTGAGAAATAGTAGTATCCACCAATTCCTTCTCATCGGAATGACCTAATTTGATCTTTTTTTTCGCGAATCCTTACGGACACAAAAAGTAATATTTTCAAAAGAGTAAGATATGAGGAAGCTATATAAAATTTGACAATACATTACAGATGTTTGTGGTACTCTCCGGAGTATCCCAGATATTTGGAGAATAGTAGTTTGCACGAATTCACTGTCGTGGAAATGTCCTAATTGTATGAATTTTTATCGACACCTGATAGACACCAAAAGTAGTATGTTCAAAAGGGTAAGTTTCGAGCAAGTATCATAAAATTTGACAAGACATTTCGGATGTTTGTTGTACTCTCTGGAGGATCCCGGATGTTTGAGAAATAGTAGTATCCACCAATTCCTTCCCATCGGAATGACCTAATTTGATCTTTTTTTTTTGCGAATCCTTACGGACACAAAAAGTAGTATGTTCAAAAGAGTAAGATATGATGAAGCTATATAAAATTTGACAATACATTACAGATGTTTGTTGTACTCTCCGGAGGATCCCGGATATTTGGAGAATAGTCGTTTGCACGAATTCACTGTCGTGGAAATGTCCTAATTGTATGAATTTTTATCGACACCTGATAGACACCAAAAGTAGTATGTTCAAAAGGGTAAGTTTCGAGGAAGTATCATAAAATTTGACAAGACATTTCGGATGTTTGTTGTACTCTCTGGAGGATCCCGGATGTTTGAGAAATAGTAGTATCCACCAATTCCTTCTCATCGGAATGACCTAATTTGATCTTTTTTTTTGCGAATCCTTACGGACACAAAAAGTAGTATGTTCAAAAGAGTAAGATATGAGGAAGCTATATAAAATTTGACAATACATTACAGATGTTTGTGGTACTCTCCGGAGGATCCCGGATATTTGGAGAATAGTAGTTTGCAGGAATTCACTGTCGAGGAAATGTCCTAATTGTATGAATTTTCATCGACACCTGATATACACCAAAAGTAGTATGTTCAAAAGAGTAAGTTTCGAGGAAGTATCATAAAATTTGACAAGACATTTCGGTTGTTTGTTGTACTCTCTTGAGGATCCCGGATGTTTGAGAAATAGTAGTATGCACCAATTCCTTCTCATCGGAATGACCTAATTGTATGTTTTTTTTTTTCGAATCCTTATGGACACAAAAAGTAGTATGTTCAAAAGAGTAAGATATGATGAAGCTATATAAAATTTGACAATACATTACAGATGTTTGTGGTACTCTCCCGAGTATCCCAGATATTTGGAGAATAGTCGTTTGCACGAATTCACTGTCGTGGAAATGTCCTAATTGTATGAATTTTTATCGACACCTGATAGACACCAAAAGTAGTATGTTCAAAAGGGTAAGTTTCGAGGAAGTATCATAAAATTTGACAAGACATTTCGGATGTTTGTTGTACTCTCTGGAGGATCCCGGATGTTTGAGAAATAGTAGTATCCACCAATTCCTTCTCATCGGAATGACCTAATTTGATCTATTTTTTTGCGAATCCTTACGGACACAAAAAGTAGTATGTTCAAAAGAGTAAGATATGAGGAAGCTATATAAAATTTGACAATACATTACAGATGTTTGTGGTACTCTCCGGAGGATCCCGGATATTTGGAGAATAGTAGTTTGCAGGAATTCACTGTCGTGGAAATGTCCTAATTGTATGAATTTTCATCGACACCTGATATACACCAAAAGTAGTATGTTCAAAAGAGTAAGTTTCGAGGAAGTATCATAAAATTTGACAAGACATTTCGGATGTTTGTTGTACTCTCTTGAGGATCCCGGATGTTTGAGAAATAGTAGTATGCACCAATTCCTTCTCATCGGAATGACCTAATTGTATGTTTTTTTTTTCCGAATCCTTATGTACACAAAAAGTAGTATGTTCAAAAGAGTAAGATACGAGGAAGCTATATAAAATTTGACAATACATTACAGATGTTTGTGGTACTCTCCGGAGTATCCCAGATATTTGGAGAATAGTCGTTTGCACGAATTCACTGTCGTGGAAATGTCCTAATTGTATGAATTTTTATCGACTCCTGATAGACCCCAAAAGTAGTATGTTTAAAAGGGTAAGTTTCGAGGAAGTATCATAAAATTTGACAAGACATTTCGGATATTTGTTGTACTCTCTGGACGATCCCGGATGTTTGAGAAATAGTAGTATCCACCAATTCCTTCTCATCGGAATGACCTAATTTGATCTTTTTTTTTGCGAATCCTTACGGACACAAAAAGTAGTATGTTCAAAAGAGTAAGATATGAGGAAGCTATATAAAATTTGACAATACATTACAGATGTTTGTGGTACTCTCCGGAGGATCCCGGATATTTGGAGAATAGTAGTTTGCAGGAATTCACTGTCGTGGAAATGTCCTAATTGTATGAATTTTCATCGACTCTTGATATACACCAAAAGTAGTATGTTCAAAAGAGTAAGTTTCGAGGTAGTATCATAAAATTTGACAAGACATTTCGGATGTTTGTTGTACTCTCTTGAGGATCCCGGATGTTTGAGAAATAGTAGTATGCACCAATTCCTTCTCATCGGAATGACCTAATTGTATGTTTTTTTTTTTCGAATCCTTATGGACACAAAAAGTAGTATGTTCAAAAGAGTAAGATATGAGGAAGCTATATAAAATTTGACAATACATTACAGATGTTTGTGGTACTCTCCGGAGAACCCAGATATTTGGAGAATAGTCGTTTGCTCGAATTCACTGTCGTGGAAATGTCCTAATTGTATGAATTTTTATCGACACCTGATAGACACCAAAAGTAGTATGTTCAAAAGGGTAAGTTTCGAGGAAGTATCATATAATTTGACAAGACATTTCGGATGTTTGTTGTACTCTCTGGAGGATCCCGGATGTTTGAGAAATAGTAGTATCCACCAATTCCTTCTCATCGGAATGACCTAATTTGATCTTTTTTTTTGCGAATCCTTACGGACACAAAAAGTAGTATGTTCAAAAGAGTAAGATATGAGGAAGCTATATAAAATTTGACAATACATTACAGATGTTTGTGGTACTCTCCGGAGGATCCCGGATATTTGGAGAATAGTAGTTTGCAGGAATTCACTGTCGTGGAAATGTCCTAATTGTATGAATTTTCATCGACACCTGATATACACCAAAAGTAGTATGTTCAAAAGAGTAAGCTTCGAGGAAGTATCATAAAATTTGACAAGACATTTCGGATGTTTGTTGTACTCTCTTGAGGATCCCGGATGTTTGAGAAATAGTAGTATGCACCAATTCCTTCTCATCGGAATGACCTAATTGTATGTTTTTTTTTTTCGAATCCTTATGGACACAAAAAGTAGTATGTTCAAAAGAGTAAGATATGAGGAAGCTATATAAAATTTGACAATACATTACAGATGTTTGTGGTACTCTCCGGAGTATCCCAGATATTTGGAGAATAGTCGTTTGCTCGAATTCACTGTCGTGGAAATGTCCTAATTGTATGAATTTTTATCGACACCTGATAGACACCAAAAGTAGTATGTTCAAAAGGGTAAGTTTCGAGGAAGTATCATAAAATTTGACAAGACATTTCGGATGTTTGTTGTACTCTCTGGAGGATCCCGGATGTTTGAGAAATAGTAGTATCCACCAATTCCTTCTCATCGGAATGACCTAATTTGATCTTTTTTTTTGCGAATCCTTACGGACACAAAAAGTAGTATGTTCAAAAGAGTAAGATATGAGGAAGCTATATAAAATTTGACAATACATTACAGATGTTTGTGGTACTCTCCGGAGGATCCCGGATATTTGGAGAATAGTAGTTTGCAGGAATTCACTGTCGTGGAAATGTCCTAATTGTATGAATTTTCATCGACACCTGATATACACCAAAAGTAGTATGTTCAAAAGAGTAAGCTTCGAGGAAGTATCATAAAATTTGACAAGACATTTCGGATGTTTGTTGTACTCTCTTGAGGATCCCGGATGTTTGAGAAATAGTAGTATGCACCAATTCCTTCTCATCGGAATGACCTAATTGTATGTTTTTTTTTTTCGAATCCTTATGGACACAAAAAGTAGTATGTTCAAAAGAGTAAGATATGAGGAAGCTATATAAAATTTGACAATACATTACAGATGTTTGTGGTACTCTCCGGAGTATCCCAGATATTTGGAGAATAGTCGTTTGCTCGAATTCACTGTCGTGGAAATGTCCTAATTGTATGAATTTTTATCGACACCTGATAGACACCAAAAGTAGTATGTTCAAAAGGGTAAGTTTCGAGGAAGTATCATAAAATTTGACAAGACATTTCGGATGTTTGTTGTACTCTCTGGAGGATCCCGGATGTTTGAGAAATAGTAGTATCCACCAATTCCTTCTCATCGGAATGACCTAATTTGATCTTTTTTTTTGCGAATCCTTACGGACACAAAAAGTAGTATGTTCAAAAGAGTAAGATATGAGGAAGCTATATAAAATTTGACAATACATTACAGATGTTTGTGGTACTCTCCGGAGGATCCCGGATATTTGGAGAATAGTAGTTTGCAGGAATTCACTGTCGTGGAAATGTCCTAATTGTGTGAATTTTCATCGACACCTGATATACACCAAAAGTAGTATGTTCAAAAGAGTAAGCTTCGAGGAAGTATCATAAAATTTGACAAGACATTTCGGATGTTTATTGTACTCTCTTGAGGATCCCGGATGTTTGAGAAATAGTAGTATGCACCAATTCCTTCTCATCGGAATGACCTAATTGTATGTTTTTTTTTTTCGAATCCTTATGGACACAAAAAGTAGTATGTTCAAAAGAGTAAGATACGAGGAAGCTATATAAAATTTGACAATACATTACAGATGTTTGTGGTACTCTCCGGAGTATCCCAGATATTTGGAGAATAGTCATTTGCACGAATTCACTGTCGTGCAAATGTCCTAATTGTATGAATTTTTATCGACACCTGATAGACACCAAAAGTAGTATGTTCAAAAGGGTAAGTTTCGAGGAAGTATCATAAAATTTGACAAGACATTTCGGATGTTTGTTGTACTCTCTGGAGGATCCCGGATGTTTGAGAAATAGTAGTATCCACCAATTCCTTCTCATCGGAATGACCTAATTTGATCTTTTTTTTTGCGAATCCTTACGGACACAAAAAGTAGTATGTTCAAAAGAGTAAGATATGAGGAAGCTATATAAAATTTGACAATACATTACAGATGTTTGTGGTACTCTCCGGAGGATCCCGGATATTTGGAGAATAGTAGTTTGCAGGAATTCACTGTCGTGGAAATGTCCTAATTGTATGAATTTTCATCGACACCTGATATACACCAAAAGTAGTATGTTCAAAAGAGTAAGTTTCGAGGAAGTATCATAAAATTTGACAAGACATTTCGGATGTTTGTTGTACTCTCTTGAGGATCCCGGATGTTTGAGAAATAGTAGTATGCACCAATTCCTTCTCATCGGAATGACCTAATTGTATTTTTTTTTTTTCCGAATCCTTATGTACACAAAAAGTAGTATGTTCAAAAGAGTAAGATATGAGGAAGCTATATAAAATTTGACAATACATTACAGATGTTTGTGGTACTCTCCGGAGTATCCCAGATATTTGGAGAATAGTCATTTGCACGAATTCACTGTCGTGGAAATGTCCTAATTGTATGAATTTTTATCGACTCCTGATAGACCCCAAAAGTAGTATGTTTAAAAGGGTAAGTTTCGAGGAAGTATCATAAAATTTGACAAAACATTTCGGATGTTTGTTGTACTCTCTGGACGATCCCGGATGTTTGAGAAATAGTAGTATCCACCAATTCCTTCTCATCGGAATGACCTAATTTGATCTTTTTTTTTGCGAATCCTTACGGACACAAAAAGTAGTATGTTCAAAAGAGTAAGATATGAGGAAGCTATATAAAATTTGACAATACATTACAGATGTTTGTGGTACTCTCCGTAGGATCCCGGATATTTGGAGAATAGTAGTTTGCAGGAATTCACTGTCGTGGAAATGTCCTAATTGTATGAATTTTCATCGACTCTTGATATACACCAAAAGTAGTATGTTCAAAAGAGTAAGTTTCGAGGAAGTATCATAAAATTTGACAAGACATTTCGGATGTTTGTTGTACTCTCTTGAGGATCCCGGATGTTTGAGAAATAGTAGTATGCACCAATTCCTTCTCATCGGAATGACCTAATTGTATGTTTTTTTTTTTCGAATCCTTATGGACACAAAAAGTAGTATGTTCAAAAGAGTAAGATATGAGGAAGCTATATAAAATTTGACAATACATTACAGATGTTTGTGGTACTCTCCGGAGTATCCCAGATATTTGGAGAATAGTCGTTTGATCGAATTCACTGTCGTGGAAATGTCCTAATTGTATGAATTTTTATCGACACCTGATAGACACCAAAAGTAGTATGTTCAAAAGGGTAAGTTTCGAGGAAGTATCATAAAATTTGACAAGACATTTCGGATGTTTGTTGTACTCTCTGGAGGATCCCGGATGTTTGAGAAATAGTAGTATCCACCAATTCCTTCTCATCGGAATGACCTAATTTGATCTTTTTTTTTGCGAATCCTTGCGGACACAAAAAGTAGTATGTTCAAAAGAGTAAGATATGAGGAAGCTATATAAAATTTGACAATACATTACAGATGTTTGTGGTACTCTCCGGAGGATCCCGGATATTTGGAGAATAGTAGTTTGCAGGAATTCACTGTCGTGGAAATGTCCTAATTGTATGAATTTTCATCGACACCTGATATACACCAAAAGTAGTATGTTCAAAAGAGTAAGTTTCGAGGAAGTATCATAAAATTTGACAAGACATTTCGGATGTTTGTTGTACTCTCTTGAGGATCCCGGATGTTTGAGAAATAGTAGTATGCACCAATTCCTTCTCATCGGAATGACCTAATTGTATGTTTTTTTTTTCCGAATCCTTATGTACACAAAAAGTAGTATGTTCAAAAGAGTAAGATATGAGGAAGCTATATAAAATTTGACAATACATTACAGATGTTTGTGGTACTCTCCGGAGTATCCCAGATATTTGGAGAATAGTCATTTGCACGAATTCACTGTCGTGGAAATGTCCTAATTGTATGAATTTTTATCGACTCCTGATAGACCCCAAAAGTAGTATGTTTAAAAGGGTAAGTTTCGAGGAAGTATCATAAAATTTGACAAGACATTTCGGATGTTTGTTGTACTCTCTGGACGATCCCGGATGTTTGAGAAATAGTAGTATCCACCAATTCCTTCTCATCGGAATGACCTAATTTGATCTTTTTTTTTGCGAATCCTTACGACCACAAAAAGTAGTATGTTCAAAAGAGTAAGATATGAGGAAGCTATATAAAATTTGACAATACATTACAGATGTTTGTGGTACTCTCCGGAGGATCCCGGATATTTGGAGAATAGTAGTTTGCAGGAATTCACTGTCGTGGAAATGTCCTAATTGTATGAATTTTCATCGACTCTTGATATACACCAAAAGTAGTATGTTCAAAAGAGTAAGTTTCGAGGAAGTATCATAAAATTTGACAAGACATTTCGGATGTTTGTTGTACTCTCTTGAGGATCCCAGATGTTTGAGAAATAGTAGTATGCACCAATTCCTTCTCATCGGAATGACCTAATTGTATGTTTTTTTTTTCGAATCCTTATGGACACAAAAAGTAGTATGTTCAAAAGAGTAAGATATGAGGAAGCTATATAAAATTTGACAATACATTACAGATGTTTGTGGTACTCTCCGGAGTATCCCAGATATTTGGAGAATAGTCGTTTGCTCGAATTCACTGTCGTGGAAATGTCCTAATTGTATGAATTTTTATCGACACCTGATAGACACCAAAAGTAGTATGTTCAAAAGGGTAAGTTTCGAGGAAGTATCATAAAATTTGACAAGACATTACGGATGTTTGTTGTACTCTCTTGACGATCCCGAATGTTTGAGAAATAGTAGTATCCACCAATTCCTTCTCATCGGAATGACCTAATTTGATCTTTTTTTTTGCGAATCCTTACGGACACAAAAAAGTAGTATGTTCAAAAGAGTAAGATATGAGGAAGCTATATAAAATTTGACAATACATTACAGATGTTTGTGGTACTCTCCGGAGTATCCCAGATATTTGGAGAATAGTCGTTTGCACGAATTCACGGTCGTGGAAATGTCCTAATTGTATGAATTTTTATCGACTCCTGATAGACCCCAAAAGTAGTATGTTTAAAAGGGTAAGTTTCGAGGAAGTATCATAAAATTTGACAAGACATTTCGGATGTTTGTTGTACTCTCTTGAGGATCCCGGATGTTTGAGAAATAGTAGTATCCACCAATTCCTTCTCATCGGAATGACCTAATTTGATGTTTTTTTTTTCGAATCCTTATGGACACAAAAAGTAGTATGTTCAAAAGAGTAAGATATGAGGAAGCGATATAAAATTTGACAATACATTACTGATGTCTGTGGTACTCTCCTGAGGATCCCAGATATTTGGAGAATAGTAGTTTGCACGAATTCACTGTCGTGGAAATGTCTTAATTGTATGAATTTTTATCGACACCTGATAGACACCAAAAGTAGTATGTTCAAAAGGGTAAGTTTCGAGGAAGTATCATAAAATTTGACAAGACATTTCGGATGTTTGTTGTACTCTCTGGAGGATCCCGGATGTTTGAGAAATAGTAGTATCCACCAATTCCTTCTCATCGGAATGACCTAATTGTATGTTTTTTTTTTCGAATCCTTATGGACACAAAAAGTAGTATGTTCAAAAGAGTAAGATAGGAGGAAGCTATATAAAATTTGACAATACATTACAGATGTTTGTGGTACTCTCCGGAGGATCCCGGATATTTGGAGAATAGTAGTTTCCACGAATTCACTGTCGTGGAAATGTCCTAATTGTATGAATTTTTATCGACACCTGATAGACACCAAAAGTAGTATGTTCAAAAGGGTAAGTTTCGAGGAAGTATCATAAAATTTGACAAGACATTTCGGATGTTTGTTGTCCTCTCTGGAGGATCCTGGATGTTTGAGAAATAGTAGTATCCACCAATTCCTTCTCATCGGAATGACCTAATTTGATCTTTTTTTTTTCGAATCCTTACGGACACAAAAAGTAGTATGTTCAAAAGAGTAAGATATGAGGAAGCTATATAAAATTTGACAATACATTACAGATGTTTGTGGTACTCTCCGGAGAATCCCGGATATTTGGAGAATAGTAGTTTGGACTAATTCACTGTCGTTGAAATGTCCTAATTGTATGAATTTTTATCGACACCTGATAGACACCAAAAATAGTATGTTCAAAAGGGTAAGTTTCGAGATAGTATCATAAAAATTAACAAGACATTTCGGATGTTTGTTGTACTCTCTGGAGGATCCCGGATGTTTGAGAAATAGTAGTATGCACCAATTACTTCTCATCGGAATGACCTAATTGTATGTTTTTTTTTTCGAATCCTTATGGACACAAAAAGTAGTATGTTCAAAAGAGTAAGATATGAGGAAGCTATATAAAATTTGACAATACATTACAGATGTTTGTGGTACTCTCCGGAGGATCCCGGATATTTGGAGAATAGTAGTTTGCAGGAATTCACTGTCGTGGAAATGTCCTAATTGTATGAATTTTCATCGACACCTGATATACACCAAAAGTAGTATGTTCAAAAGAGTAAGTTTCGAGGAAGTATCATAAAAATTGACAAGACATTTCGGATGTTTGTTGTACTCTCTGGAGGATCCCGGATGTTTGAGAAATAGTAGTATGCATGAATTCCTTCTCATCGGAATGACCTAATTTGATGATTTTTTTTTCGAATCCTTATGGACACAAAAAGTAGTATGTTCAAAAGAGTAAGATATGAGGAAGCTATATAAAATTTGACAATACATTACAGATGTCTGTGGTACTCTCCGGAGGATCCCTGATATTTGGAGAATAGTAGTTTGCACGAATTCACTGTCGTGGAAATGTCCTAATTGTATGAATTTTTATCGACACCTGATAGACACCAAAAGTAGTATGTTCAAAAGAATAAGTTTCGAGGAAGTATCATCAAATTTGACAAGACATTTCGGATGTTTGTTGTACTCTATAGAGGATCCCGGATGTTTGAGAAATAGTAGTATGCACCAATTCCTTCTCATCGGAATGACATAATTTGATTTTTTTTTTTTCGAATCCTTATGGACACAAAAAGTAGTATGTTCAAAAGAGTAAGATATGAGGAAGCTATATAAAATTTGACAATACATTACAGATGTCTGGGGTACTCTCCGGAGGATCCCGGATATTTGGAGAATAGTAGTTTGCACGAATTCACTGTCGTGGAAATGTCCTAATTGTATGAATTTTTATCGACACCTGATAGACACCAATAGTAGTATGTTCAAAAGAGTAAGTTTCGAGGAAGTATCATCAAATTTGACAAAACATTTCGGATGTTTGTTGTACTCTCTGGAGAATCCCGGATGTTTGAGAAATAGAAGTATGCACAAATTCCTTCTCATCGGAATTACCTAATTTGATGTTTTTTTTTTCGAATCCTTATGGACACAAAAAGTAGTATGTTCAAAAGAGTAAGATATGAGGAAGCTATATAAAATTTGACAATACATTACAGATGTCTGTGGTACTCTCCGGAGGATCCCGGATATTTGGAGAATAGTAGTTTGCACGAATTCACTGTCGTGGAAATGTCCTAATTGTATGAATTTTTATCAACACCTGATAGACACCAAAAGTAGTATGTTCAAAAGAATAAGTTTCGAGGAAGTATCATCAAATTTGACAAGACATTTCGAATGTTTGTTGTACTCTCTGGAGGATCCCGGATGTTTGAGAAATAGTAGTATGCAGCAATTCCTTCTCATCGGAATGACCTAATTGTATGTTTTTTTTTCGAATCCTTATGGACACAAAAAGTAGTATGTTTAAAAGAGTAAGACATGAGGAAGCTATATAAAATTTGACAATACATTACAGATGTCTGTGGTACTCTCCGGAGGATCCCGGATATTTGGAGAATAGTAGTTTGGACGAATTCACTGTCGTTGAAATGTCCTAATTGTATGAATTTTTATCGACACCTGATATACACCAAAAGTAGTATGTTCAAAAGAATAAGTTTCGAGGAAGTATTATAAAATTTGACAAGACATTTCGGATGTTTGTTGTACTCTCTGGAGGATCCCGGATGTTTGAGAAATAATAGTATGCACCAATTCCTTCTCATCGGAATGACCTAATTGTATGTTTTTTTTTTTGAATCCTTATGGACACAAAAAGTAGTATGTTCAAAAGAGTAAGATATGAGAAAGCTATATAAAATTTGACAATACATTACAGATGTCTGTGGTACTCTCCGGAGGATCCCTGATATTTGGAGAATAGTAGTTTGCACGAATTCACTGTCGTGGAAATGTCCTAATTGTATGAATTTTTATCGACACCTGATAGACACCAAAAGTAGTATGTACAAAAGAATAAGTTTCGAGGAAGTATCATCAAATTTGACAAGACATTTCGGATGTTTGTTGTACTCTATAGAGGATCCCGGATGTTTGAGAAATAGTAGTATGCACCAATTCCTTCTCATCGGAATGACATAATTTGATTTTTTTTTTTTCGAATCCTTATGGACACAAAAAGTAGTATGTTCAAAAGAGTAAGATATGAGGAAGCTATATAAAATTTGACAATACATTACAGATGTCTGGGGTACTCTCCGGACGATCCCGGATATTTGGAGAATAGTAGTTTGCACGAATTCACTGTCGTGGAAATGTCCTAATTGTATGAATTTTTATCGACACCTGATAGACACCAAAAGTAGTATGTTCAAAAGAGTAAGTTTCGAGGAAGTATCATCAAATTTGACAAAACATTTCGGATGTTTGTTGTACTCTCTGGAGAATCCCGGATGTTTGAGAAATAGAAGTATGCACAAATTCCTTCTCATCGGAATTACCTAATTTGATGTTTTTTTTTTCGAATCCTTATGGACACAAAAAGTAGTATGTTCAAAAGAGTAAGATATGAGGAAGCTATATAAAATTTGACAATACATTACAGATGTCTGTGGTACTCTCCGGAGGATCCCGGATATTTGGAGAATAGTAGTTTGCACGAATTCACTGTCGTGGAAATGTCCTAATTGTATGAATTTTTATCAACACCTGATAGACACCAAAAGTAGTATGTTCAAGAGAATAAGTTTCGAGGAAGTATCATCAAATTTGACAAGACATTTCGAATGTTTGTTGTACTCTCTGGAGGATCTCGGATGTTTGAGAAATAGTAGTATGCATCAATTCCTTCTCATCGGAATGACCTAATTGTATGTTTTTTTTTTGAATCCTTATGGACACAAAAAGTAGTATGTTCAAAAGAGTAAGATATGAGGAAGCTATATAAAATTTGACAATACATTACAGATGTCTGTGGTACTCTCCGGAGGATCCCGGATATTTGGAGAATAGTAGTTTGCACGAATTCACTGTCGTGGAAATGTCCTAATTGTATGAATATTTATCGACACCTGATAGACACCAAAAGTAGTATGTTCAAAAGAATAAGTTTCGAGGAAGTATCATCAAATTTGACAAGTCATTTCGGATGTTTGTTGTACTCTATAGAGGATTCCGGATGTTTGAGAAATAGTAGTATGCACCAATTCCTTCTCATCGGAATGAGCTAATTTGATTTTTTTTTTTTCGAATCCTTATGGACACAAAAAGTAGTATGTTCAAAAGAGTAAGAAATGAGGAAGCTATATAAAATTTGACAATACATTACAGATGTCTGGGGTACTCTCCGGAGGATCCCGGATATTTGGAGAATAGTAGTTTGCACGAATTCACTGTTGTGGAAATGTCCTAATTGTATGAATTTTTATCGACACCTGATAGACACCAAAAGTAGTATGTTCAAAAGAGTAAGTTTCGAGGAAGTATCATCAAATTTGACAAAACATTTCGAATGTTTGTTGTACTCTCTGGAGAATCCCGGATGTTTGAGAAATAGAAGTATGCACAAATTCCTTCTCATCGGAATTACCTAATTTGATGTTTTTTTTTTCGAATCCTTATGGACACAAAAAGTAGTATGTTCAAAAGAGTAAGATATGAGGAAGCTATATAAAATTTGACAATACATTACAGATGTCTGTGGTACTCTCCGGAGGATCCCGGATATTTGGAGAATAGTAGTTTGCACGAATTCACTGTCGTGGAAATGTCCTAATTGTATGAATTTTTATCAACGCCTGATAGACACCAAAAGTAGTATGTTCAAAAGAATAAGTTTCGAGGAAGTATCATCAAATTTGACAAGACATTTCGAATGTTTGTTGTACTCTCTGGAGGATCCCGGATGTTTGAGAAATAGTAGTATGCAGCAATTCCTTCTCATCGGAATGACCTAATTGTATGTTTTTTTTTCGAATCCTTATGGACACAAAAAGTAGTATGTTTAAAAGAGTAAGATATAAGGAAGCTATATAAAATTTGACAATACATTACAGATGTCTGTGGTACTCTCCGGAGGATCCCGGATATTTGGAGAATAGTAGTTTGGACGAATTCACTGTCGTTGAAATGTCCTAATTGTATGAATTTTTATCGACACCTGATATACACCAAAAGTAGTATGTTCTAAAGAATAAGTTTCGAGGAAGTATTATAAAATTTGACAAGACATTTCGGATGTTTGTTGTACTCTCTGGAGGATCCCGGATGTTTGAGAAATAATAGTATGCACCAATTCCTTCTCATCGGAATGACCTAATTGTATGTTTTTTTTTTTGAATCCTTATGGACACAAAAAGTAGTATGTTCAAAAGAGTAAGATATGAGGAAGCTATATAAAATTTGACAATACATTACAGATGTCTGTGGTACTCTCCGGAGGATCCCTGATATTTGGAGAATAGTAGTTTGCACGAATTCACTGTCGTGGAAATGTCCTAATTGTATGAATTTGTATCGATACCTGATAGACACCAAAAATAGTATGTTCAAAAGGGTAAGTTTCGAGGAAGTATCATAAAAATTGACAAGACATTTCGGATGTTTGTTGTACTCTCTGGAGGATCCCGGATGTTTGAGAAATAGTAGTATGCACGAATTCCTTCTCATCGGAATGACCTAATTTGATGATTTTTTTTTCGAATCCTTATGGACACAAAAAGTAGTATGTTCAAAAGAGTAAGATATGAGGAAGCTATATAAAATTTGACAATACATTACAGATGTCTGTGGTACTCTCCGGAGGATCCCTGATATTTGGAGAATAGTAGTTTGCACGAATTCACTGTCGTGGAAATGTCCTAATTGTATGAATTTTTATCGACACCTGATAGACACCAAAAGTAGTATGTTCAAAAGAATAAGTTTCGAGGAAGTATCATCAAATTTGACAAGACATTTCGGATGTTTGTTGTACTCTATAGAGGATCCCGGATGTTTGAGAAATAGTAGTATGCACCAATTCCTTCTCATCGGAATGACATAATTTGATTTTTTTTTTTTCGAATCCTTATGGACACAAAAAGTAGTATGTTCAAAAGAGTAAGATATGAGGAAGCTATATAAAATTTGACAATACATTACAGATGTCTGGGGTACTCTCCGGAGGATCCCGGATATTTGGAGAATAGTAGTTTGCACGAATTCACTGTCGTGGAAATGTCCTAATTGTATGAATTTTTATCGACACCTGATAGACACCAATAGTAGTATGTTCAAAAGAGTAAGTTTCGAGGAAGTATCATCAAATTTGACAAAACATTTCGGATGTTTGTTGTACTCTCTGGAGAATCCCGGATGTTTGAGAAATAGAAGTATGCACAAATTCCTTCTCATCGGAATTACCTAATTTGATGTTTTTTTTTTCGAATCCTTATGGACACAAAAAGTAGTATGTTCAAAAGAGTAAGATATGAGGAAGCTATATAAAATTTGAAAATACATTACAGATGTCTGTGGTACTCTCCGGAGGATCCCGGATATTTGGAGAATAGTAGTTTGCACGAATTCACTGTCGTGGAAATGTCCTAATTGTATGAATTTTTATCAACACCTGATAGACACCAAAAGTAGTATGTTCAAAAGAATAAGTTTCGAGGAAGTATCATCAAATTTGACAAGACATTTCGAATGTTTGTTGTACTCTCTGGAGGATCCCGGATGTTTGAGAAATAGTAGTATGCAGCAATTCCTTCTCATCGGAATGACCTAATTGTATGTTTTTTTTTCGAATCCTTATGGACACAAAAAGTAGTATGTTTAAAAGAGTAAGATATGAGGAAGCTATATAAAATTTGACAATACATTACAGATGTCTGTGGTACTCTCCGGAGGATCCCGGATATTTGGAGAATAGTAGTTTGGACGAATTCACCGTCGTTGAAATGTCCTAATTGTATGAATTTTTATCGACACCTGATATACACCAAAAGTAGTATGTTCAAAAGAATAAGTTTCGAGGAAGTATTATAAAATTTGACAAGACATTTCGGATGTTTGTTGTACTCTCTGGAGGATCCCGGATGTTTGAGAAATAATAGTATGCACCAATTCCTTCTCATCAGAATGACCTAATTTTATGTTTTTTTTTTAAATCCTTATGGACACAAAAAGTAGTATGTTCAAAAGAGTAAGATATGAGGAAGCTATATAAAATTTGACAATACATTACAGATGTCTGTGGTACTCTCCGGGGGATCCCGGATATTTAGGGAATAGTGGTTTGGACGAATTCACTGTCGTTGAAATGTCCTGATTGTATGAATTTTTATCGACACCTGATATACACCAAAAGTAGTATGTTCAAAAGAATAAGCTTCGAGGAAGTATTATAAAATTTGACAAGACATTTCGGATGTTTGTTGTACTCTCGGGAGGATCCCGGATGTTTGAGAAATAATAGTATGCACCAATTCCTTCTCATCGGAATGACCTAATTGTATGTTTTTTTTTTTTTTGAATCCTTATGGACACAAAAAGTAGTATGTTCAAAAGAGTAAGATATGAGGAAGCTATATAAAATTTGACAATACATTACAGATGTCTGTGGTACTCTCCGGAGGATCCCGGATATTTGGAGAATAGTAGTTTGCACGAATTCACTGTCGTTGAAATGTCCTAATTGTATGAATTTTTATCGACACCTGATAGACACCAAAAGTAGTATGTTCAAATGAATAAGTTTCGAGGAAGTATCATCAAATTTGACAAGACATTTCGGATGTTTGTTGTACTCTATAGAGGATCCCGGATGTTTGAGAAATAGTAGTATGCACCAATTCCTTCTCATCGGAATGACATAATTTGATTTTTTTTTTTTCGAATCCTTATGGACACAAAAAGTAGTATGTTCAAAAGAGTAAGATATGAGGAAGCTATATAAAATTTGACAATACATTACAGATGTCTGGGGTACTCTCCGGACGATCCCGGATATTTGGAGAATAGTAGTTTGCACGAATTCACTGTTGTGGAAATGTCCTAATTGTATGAATTTTTATCGACACCTGATAGACACCAAAAGTAGTATGTTCAAAAGAGTAAGTTTCGAGGAAGTATCATCAAATTTGACAAAACATTTCGGATGTTTGTTGTACTCTCTGGAGAATCCCGGATGTTTGAGAAATAGAAGTATGCACAAATTCCTTCTCATCGGAATTACCTAATTTGATGTTTTTTTATTCGAATCCTTATGGACACAAAAAGTAGTATGTTCAAAAGAGTAAGATATGAGGAAGCTATATAAAATTTGACAATACATTACAGATGTCTGTGGTACTCTCCGGAGGATCCCGGATATTTGGAGAATAGTAGTTTTCACGAATTCACTGTCGTGGAAATGTCCTAATTGTATGAATTTTTATCAACACCTGATAGACACCAAAAGTAGTATGTTCAAAAGAATAAGTTTCGAGGAAGTATCATCAAATTTGACAAGACATTTCGAATGTTTGTTGTACTCTTTGGAGGATCCCGGATGTTTGAGAAATAGTAGTATGCAGCAATTCCTTCTCATCGGAATGACCTAATTGTATGTTTTTTTTTCGAATCCTTATGGACACAAAAAGTAGTATGTTTAAAAGAGTAAGATATGAGGAAGCTATATAAAATTTGACAATACATTACAGATGTCTGTGGTACTCTACGGAGGTTCCCGGATATTTGGAGAATAGTAGTTTGGACGAATTCACTGTCGTTGAAATGTCCTAATTGTATGAATTTTTATCGACACCTGATATACACCAAAAGTAGTATGTTCAAAAGAATAAGTTTCGAGGAAGTATTATAAAATTTGACAAGACATTTCGGATGTTTGTTGTACTCTCTGGAGGATCCCCGATGTTTGAGAAATAGTAGTATGCACCAATTCCTTCTCATCGGAATGACATAATTGTATGTTTTTTTTTTCGAATCCTTATGGACACAAAAAGTAGTATGTTCAAAAGAGTAAGATATGAGGAAGCTATATAAAATTTTACAATACATTACAGATGTTTGTGGTACTCTCCGGAGGATCCCGGATATTTGGAGAATAGTAGTTTGCACGAATTCACTGTCGTTGAAATGTCCTAATTGTATGAATTTTTATCGACACCTGATAGACACCAAAAGTAGTATGTTCAAAATAGTAAGTTTCGAGGAAGTATCATCAAATTTGACAAAACATTTCGGATGTTTGTTGTACTCTCTGGAGGATCCCGGATGTTTGAGAAATAGAAGTATGCACAAATTCCTTCTCATCGGAATTACCTAATTTGATGTTTTTTTTTTCGAATCCTTATGGACACAAAAAGTAGTATGTTCAAAAGAGTAAGATATGAGGAAGCTATATAAAATTTGACAATACATTACAGATGTCTGTGGTACTCTTCGGAGGATCCCGGATATTTGGAGAATAGTAGTTTGCACGAATTCACTGTCGTGGAAATGTCCTAATTGTATGAATTTTTATCAACACCTGATAGACACCAAAAGTAGTATGCTCAAAAGAATAAGTTTCGAGGAAGTATCATCAAATTTGACAAGACATTTCGAATGTTTGTTGTACTCTCTGGAGGATCCCGGATGTTTGAGAAATAGTAGTATGCAGCAATTCCTTCTCATCGGAATGACCTAATTGTATGTTTTTTTTTCGAATCCTTATGGACACAAAAAGTAGTATGTTCAAAAGAGTAAGATATGAGGAAGCTATATAAAATTTGACAATACATTACAGATGTCTGTGGTACTCTCCGGAGGATCCCGGATATTTGGAGAATAGTAGTTTGGACGAATTCACTGTCGTTGAAATGTCCTAATTGTATGAATTTTTATCGACACCTGATATACACCAAAAGTAGTATGTTCAAAACAATAAGTTTCGAGGAAGTATTATAAAATTTGACAAAACATTTCGGATGTTTGTTGTACTCTCTAGAGGATCCCGGATGTTTGAGAAATAATAGTATGCACCAATTCCTTCTCATCGGAATGACCTAATTGTATGTTTTTTTTTTTTGAATCCTTATGGACACAAAAAGTAGTATGTTCAAAAGAGTAAGATATGAGGAAGCTATATAAAATTTGACAATACATTACAGATGTCTGTGGTACTCTCCGGAGGATCCCTGATATTTGGAGAATAGTAGTTTGCACGAATTCACTGTCGTGGAAATGTCCTAATTGTATGAATTTGTATCGATACCTGATAGACACCAAAAATAGTATGTTCAAAAGGGTAAGTTTCGAGGAAGTATCATAAAAATTGACAAGACATTTCGGATGTTTGTTGTACTCTCTGGAGGATCCCGGATGTTTGAGAAATAGTAGTATGCATGAATTCCTTCTCATCGGAATGACCTAATTTGATGATTTTTTTTTCGAATCCTTATGGACACAAAAAGTAGTATGTTCAAAAGAGTAAGATATGAGGAAGCTATATAAAATTTGACAATACATTACAGATGTCTGTGGTACTCTCCGGAGGATCCCTGATATTTGGAGAATAGTAGTTTGCACGAATTCACTGTCGTGGAAATGTCCTAATTGTATGAATTTTTATCGACACCTGATAGACACCAATAGTAGTATGTTCAAAAGAGTAAGTTTCGAGGAAGTATCATCAAATTTGACAAAACATTTCGGATGTTTGTTGTACTCTCTGGAGAATCCCGGATGTTTGAGAAATAGAAGTATGCACAAATTCCTTCTCATCGGAATTACCTAATTTGATGTTTTTTTTTTCGAATCCTTATGGACACAAAAAGTAGTATGTTCAAAAGAGTAAGATATGAGGAAGCTATATAAAATTTGACAATACATTACAGATGTCTGTGGTACTCTCCGGAGGATCCCGGATATTTGGAGAATAGTAGTTTGCACGAATTCACTGTCGTGGAAATGTCCTAATTGTATGAATTTTTATCAACACCTGATAGACACCAAAAGTAGTATGTTCAAAAGAATAAGTTTCGAGGAAGTATCATCAAATTTGACAAGACATTTCGAATGTTTGTTGTACTCTCTGGAGGATCCCGGATGTTTGAGAAATAGTAGTATGCAGCAATTCCTTCTCATCGGAATGACCTAATTGTATGTTTTTTTTTCGAATCCTTATGGACACAAAAAGTAGTATGTTTAAAAGAGTAAGATATGAGGAAGCTATATAAAATTTGACAATACATTACAGATGTCTGTGGTACTCTCCGGAGGATCCCGGATATTTGGAGAATAGTAGTTTGGACGAATTCACCGTCGTTGAAATGTCCTAATTGTATGAATTTTTATCGACACCTGATATACACCAAAAGTAGTATGTTCAAAAGAATAAGTTTCGAGGAAGTATTATAAAATTTGACAAGACATTTCGGATGTTTGTTGTACTCTCTGGAGGATCCCGGATGTTTGAGAAATAATAGTATGCACCAATTCCTTCTCATCAGAATGACCTAATTGTATGTTTTTTTTTTGAATCCTTATGGACACAAAAAGTAGTATGTTCAAAAGAGTAAGATATGAGGAAGCTATATAAAATTTGACAATACATTACAGATGTCTGTGGTACTCTCCGGAGGATCCCGGATATTTGGGGAATAGTGGTTTGGACGAATTCACTGTCGTTGAAATGTCCTGATTGTATGAATTTTTATCGACACCTGATATACACCAAAAGTAGTATGTTCAAAAGAATAAGCTTCGAGGAAGTATTATAAAATTTGACAAGACATTTCGGATGTTTGTTGTTCTCTCGGGAGGATCCCGGATGTTTGAGAAATAATAGTATGCACCAATTCCTTCTCATCGGAATGACCTAATTGTATGTTTTTTTTTTTTTGAATCCTTATGGACACAAAAAGTAGTATGTTCAAAAGAGTAAGATATGAGGAAGCTATATAAAATTTGACAATACATTACAGATGTCTGTGGTACTCTCCGGACGATCCCGGATATTTGGAGAATAGTAGTTTGCACGAATTCACTGTCGTTGAAATGTCCTAATTGTATGAATTTTTATCGACACCTGATAGACACCAAAAGTAGTATGTTCAAATGAATAAGTTTCGAGGAAGTATCATCAAATTTGACAAGACATTTCGGATGTTTGTTGTCCTCTATAGAGGATCCCGGATGTTTGAGAAATAGTAGTATGCACCAATTCCTTCTCATCGGAATGACATAATTTGATTTTTTTTTTTTCGAATCCTTATGGACACAAAAAGTAGTATGTTCAAAAGAGTAAGATATGAGGAAGCTATATAAAATTTGACAATACATTACAGATGTCTGGGGTACTCTCCGGACGATCCCGGATATTTGGAGAATAGTAGTTTGCACGAATTCACTGTTGTGGAAATGTCCTAATTGTATGAATTTTTATCGACACCTGATAGACACCAAAAGTAGTATGTTCAAAAGAGTAAGTTTCGAGGAAGTATCATCAAATTTGACAAAACATTTCGGATGTTTGTTGTACTCGCTGGAGAATCCCGGATGTTTGAGAAATAGAAGTATGCACAAATTCCTTCTCATCGGAATTACCTAATTTGATGTTTTTTTATTCGAATCCTTATGGACACAAAAAGTAGTATGTTCAAAAGAGTAAGATATGAGGAAGCTATATAAAATTTGACAATACATTACAGATGTCTGTGGTACTCTCCGGAGGATCCCGGATATTTGGAGAATAGTAGTTTGCACGAATTCACTGTCGTGGAAATGTCTTAATTGTATGAATTTTTATCAACACCTGATAGACACCAAAAGTAGTATGTTCAAAAGAATAAGTTTCGAGGAAGTATCATCAAATTTGACAACATATTTCGAATGTTTGTTGTACTCTCTGGAGGATCCCGGATGTTTGAGAAATAGTAGTATGCAGCAATTCCTTCTCATCGGAATGACCTAATTGTATGTTTTTTTTTCGAATCCTTATGGACACAAAAAGTAGTATGTTAAGAAGAGTAAGGTATGAGGAAGCTATATGAAAATTTAAAATACATTACAGATGTTTGTGGTACTCTCCGGACGATCCCGGATATTTGGAGAATAGTAGTTTGCACGAATTCAATGTCGTGGAAATGTCCTAATTGTATGAATTTTTATCGACACCTGATAGACACCAAAAGTAGTATGTTCAAAATAGTAAGTTTCGAGGAAGTATCATCAAATTTGACAAGACATTTCGGATGTTTGTTGTACTCTCTGGAGGATCCCGGATGTTTGAAAAATAGAAGTATGCACCAATTCCTTCTCATCGGAATTACCTAATTTGATGTTTTTTTTTTCGAATCCTTATGGACACAAAAAGTAGTATGTTCAAAAGAGTAAGATATGAGGAAGCTATATAAAATTTGACAATACATTACAGATGTCTGTGGTACTCTCCGGAGGATCCCGGATATTTCGAGAATAGTAGTTTGCACGAATTCACTGTCGTGGAAATGTCCTAATTGTATGCATTTTTATCAACACCTGATAGACACCAAAAGTAGTATGTTCAAAAGAATAAGTTTCGAGGAAGTATCCTCAAATTTGACAAGACATTTCGGATGTTTGTTGTACTCTCTGGAGGATCCCGGATGTTTCAAAAATAGAAGTATGCACCAATTCCTTCTCATCGGAATTACCTAATTTGATGTTTTTTTTTTCGAATCCTTGTGGACACAAAAAGTAGTATGTTCAAAAGAGTAAGATATGAGGAAGCTATATAAAATTTGACAATACATTACAGATGTCTGTGGTACTCTCCGGAGGATCCCGGATATTTCGAGAATAGTAGTTTGCACGAATTCACTGTCGTGGAAATGTCCTAATTGTATGCATTTTTATCAACACCTGATAGACACCAAAAGTAGTATGTTCAAAAGAATAAGTTTCGAGGAAGTATCATCAAATTTGACAAGACATTTCGGATGTTTGTTGTACTCTCTGGAGGATCCCGGATGTTTGAGAAATAGTAGTATGCAGCAATTCCTTCTCATCGGAATGACCTAATTGTATGTTTTTTTTTCGAATCCTTATGGACACAAAAAGTAGTATGTTCAAAAGAGTAAGATATGAGGAAGCTATATAAAATTTGACAATACATTACAGATGTCAGTGGTACTCTCCGGAGGATCCCGGATATTTGGAGAATAGTAGTTTGCACGAATTCAATGTCGTGGAAATGTCCTAATTGTATGAATTTTTATCGACACCTGATAGACAACAAAAGTAGTATGTTGAAAAGAATAAGTTTCGAGGAAGTATCATCAAATTTGACAAGACATTTCGGATGTTTGTTGTACTCTCTGGAGGATCCCGGATGTTTGAGAAATAGTAGTATGCAGCAATTCCTTCTCATCGGAATGACCTAATTGTATGTTTTTTTTTCGAATCCTTATGGACACAAAAAGTAGTATGTTCAAAAGAGTAAGATATGAGGAAGCTATATAAAATTTGACAATACATTACAGATGTCTGTGGTACTCTCCGGAGGATCCCGGATATTTGGAGAGTAGTAGTTTGGACGAATTCACTGTCGTTGAAATGTCCTAATTGTATGAATTTTTATCGACACCTGATAGACACCAAAAATAGTATGTTCAAAAGGGTAAGTTTCGAGGAAGTATCATAAAAATTGTCAAGACATTTCGGATGTTTGTTGTACTCTCTGGAGGATCCCGGATGTTTGAGAAATAGTAGTATGCACCAATTCCTTCTCATCGGAATGACCTAATTGTATGTTTTTTTTTTCTAATCCTTATGGACACAAAAAGTAGTATGTTCAAAAGAGTAAGATATGAGGAAGCTATATAAAATTTGACAATACATTACAGATGTTTGTGGTACTCTCCGGAGGATCCCGAATATTTGGAGAATAGTAGTTTGCACGAATTCACTGTCGTGGAAATGTCCTAATTGTATGAATTTTTATCGACACCTGATAGACACCAAAAGTAGTATGTTCAAAATAGTAAGTTTCGAGGAAGTATCATCAAATTTGACAAGACATTTCGGATGTTTGTTGTACTCTCTGGAGGATCCCGGATGTTTGAAAAATAGAAGTATGCACCAATTCCTTCTCATCGGAATTACCTAATTTGATGTTTTTTTTTTCGAATCCTTATGGACACAAAAAGTAGTATGTTCAAAAGAGTAAGATATGAGGAAGCTATATAAAATTTGACAATACATTACAGATGTCTGTGGTACTCTCCGGAGGATCCCGGATATTTCGAGAATAGTAGTTTGCACGAATTCACTGTCGTGGAAATGTCCTAATTGTATGCATTTTTATCAACACCTGATAGACACCAAAAGTGGTATGTTCAAAAGAATAAGTTTCGAGGAAGTATCATCAAATTTGACAAGTCATTTCGGATGTTTGTTGTACTCTCTGGAGGATCCCGGATGTTTGAGAAATAGTAGTATGCAGCAATTCCTTCTCATCGGAATGACCTAATTGTATGTTTTTTTTTCGAATCCTTATGGACACAAAAAGTAGTATGTTCAAAAGAGTAAGATATGAGGAAGCTATATAAAATTTGACAATACATTACAGATGTCTGTGGTACTCTCCGGAGGATCCCGGATATTTGGAGAATAGTAGTTTGCACGAATTCAATGTCGTGGAAATGTCCTAATTGTATGAATTTTTATCGACACCTGATAGACACCAAAAGTAGTATGTTCAAAAGAATAAGTTTCGAGGAAGTATCATCAATTTGACAAGACATTTCGGATGTTTGTTGTACTCTCTGGAGGATCCCGGATGTTTGAGAAATAGTAGTATGCAGCAATTCCTTCTCATCGGAATGACCTAATTGTATGTTTTTTTTTCGATCCTTATGGACACAAAAAGTAGTATGTTCAAAAGAGTAAGATATGAGGAAGCTATATAAAATTTGACAATACATTACAGATGTCTGTGGTACTCTCCGGAGGATCCCGGATATTTCGAGAATAGTAGTTTGCACGAATTCACTGTCGTGGAAATGTCCTAATTGTATGCATTTTTATCAACACCTGATAGACACCAAAAGTAGTATGTTCAAAAGAATAAGTTTCGAGGAAGTATCCTCAAATTTGACAAGACATTTCGGATGTTTGTTGTACTCTCTGGAGGATCCCGGATGTTTCAAAAATAGAAGTATGCACCAATTCCTTCTCATCGGAATTACCTAATTTGATGTTTTTTTTTTCGAATCCTTATGGACACAAAAAGTAGTATGTTCAAAAGAGTAAGATATGAGGAAGCTATATAAAATTTGACAATACATTACAGATGTCTCTGGTACTCTCCGGAGGATCCCGGATATTTCGAGAATAGTAGTTTGCACGAATTCACTGTCGTGGAAATGTCCTAATTGTATGCATTTTTATCAACACCTGATAGACACCAAAAGTAGTATGTTCAAAAGAATAAGTTTCGAGGAAGTATCATCAAATTTGACAAGACATTTCGGATGTTTGTTGTACTCTCTGGAGGATCCCGGATGTTTGAGAAATAGTAGTATGCAGCAATTCCTTCTCATCGGAATGACCTAATTGTATGTTTTTTTTTCGAATCCTTATGGACACAAAAAGTAGTATGTTCAAAAGAGTAAGATATGAGGAAGCTATATAAAATTTGACAATACATTACAGATGTCTGTGGTACTCTCCGGAGGATCCCGGATATTTGGAGAATAGTAGTTTGCACGAATTCAATGTCGTGGAAATGTCCTAATTGTATGAATTTTTATCGACACCTGATAGACACCAAAAGTAGTATGTTCAAAAGAATAAGTTTCGAGGAAGTATCATCAAATTTGACAAGACATTTCGGATGTTTGTTGTACTCTCTGGAGGATCCCGGATGTTTGAGAAATAGTAGTATGCAGCAATTCCTTCTCATCGGAATGACCTAATTGTATGTTTTTTTTTCGAATCCTTATGGACACAAAAAGTAGTATGTTCAAAAGAGTAAGATATGAGGAAGCTATATAAAATTTGACAATACATTACAGATGTCTGTGGTACTCTCCGGAGGATCCCGGATATTTGGAGAATAGTAGTTTGCACGAATTCAATGTCGTGGAAATGTCCTAATTGTATGAATTTTTATCGACACCTGATAGACAACAAAAGTAGTATGTTGAAAAGAATAAGTTTCGAGGAAGTATCATCAAATTTGACAAGACATTTCGGATGTTTGTTGTACTCTCTGGAGGATCCCGGATGTTTGAGAAATAGTAGTATGCAGCAATTCCTTCTCATCGGAATGACCTAATTGTATGTTTTTTTTTCGAATCCTTATGGACACAAAAAGTAGTATGTTCAAAAGAGTAAGATATGAGGAAGCTATATAAAATTTGACAATACATTACAGATGTCTGTGGTACTCTCCGGAGGATCCCGGATATTTGGAGAATAGTAGTTTGGACGAATTCACTGTCGTTGAAATGTCCTAATTGTATGAATTTTTATCGACACCTGATAGACACCAAAAATAGTATGTTCAAAAGGGTAAGTTTCGAGGAAGTATCATAAAAATTGTCAAGACATTTCGGATGTTTGTTGTACTCTCTGGAGGATCCCGGATGTTTGAGAAATAGTAGTATGCACCAATTCCTTCTCATCGGAATGACCTAATTGTATGTTTTTTTTTTCTAATCCTTATGGACACAAAAAGTAGTATGTTCAAAAGAGTAAGATATGAGGAAGCTATATAAAATTTGACAATACATTACAGATGTTTGTGGTACTCTCCGGAGGATCCCGAATATTTGGAGAATAGTAGTTTGCACGAATTCACTGTCGTGGAAATGTCCTAATTGTATGAATTTTTATCGACACCTGATAGACACCAAAAGTAGTATGTTCAAAATAGTAAGTTTCGAGGAAGTATCATCAAATTTGACAAGACATTTCGGATGTTTGTTGTACTCTCTGGAGGATCCCGGATGTTTGAAAAATAGAAGTATGCACCAATTCCTTCTCATCGGAATTACCTAATTTGATGTTTTTTTTTTCGAATCCTTATGGACACAAAAAGTAGTATGTTCAAAAGAGTAAGATATGAGGAAGCTATATAAAATTTGACAATACATTACAGATGTCTGTGGTACTCTCCGGAGGATCCCGGATATTTCGAGAATAGTAGTTTGCACGAATTCACTGTCGTGGAAATGACCTAATTGTATGCATTTTTATCAACACCTGATAGACACCAAAAGTGGTATGTTCAAAAGAATAAGTTTCGAGGAAGTATCATCAAATTTGACAAGTCATTTCGGATGTTTGTTGTACTCTCTGGAGGATCCCGGATGTTTGAGAAATAGTAGTATGCAGCAATTCCTTCTCATCGGAATGACCTAATTGTATGTTTTTTTTTCGAATCCTTATGGACACAAAAAGTAGTATGTTCAAAAGAGTAAGATATGAGGAAGCTATATAAAATTTGACAATACATTACAGATGTCTGTGGTACTCTCCGGAGGATCCCGGATATTTGGAGAATAGTAGTTTGCACGAATTCAATGTCGTGGAAATGTCCTAATTGTATGAATTTTTATCGACACCTGATAGACACCAAAAGTAGTATGTTCAAAAGAATAAGTTTCGAGGAAGTATCATCAATTTGACAAGACATTTCGGATGTTTGTTGTACTCTCTGGAGGATCCCGGATGTTTGAGAAATAGTAGTATGCAGCAATTCCTTCTCATCGGAATGACCTAATTGTATGTTTTTTTTTCGATCCTTATGGACACAAAAAGTAGTATGTTCAAAAGAGTAAGATATGAGGAAGCTATATAAAATTTGACAATACATTACAGATGTCTGTGGTACTCTCTGGAGGATCCCGGATATTTCGAGAATAGTAGTTTGCACGAATTCACTGTCGTGGAAATGTCCTAATTGTATGCATTTTTATCAACACCTGATAGACACCAAAAGTAGTATGTTCAAAAGAATAAGTTTCGAGGAAGTATCCTCAAATTTGACAAGACATTTCGGATGTTTGTTGTACTCTCTGGAGGATCCCGGATGTTTCAAAAATAGAAGTATGCACCAATTCCTTCTCATCGGAATTACCTAATTTGATGTTTTTTTTTTCGAATCCTTATGGACACAAAAAGTAGTATGTTCAAAAGAGTAAGATATGAGGAAGCTATATAAAATTTGACAATACATTACAGATGTCTCTGGTACTCTCCGGAGGATCCCGGATATTTCGAGAATAGTAGTTTGCACGAATTCACTGTCGTGGAAATGTCCTAATTGTATGCATTTTTATCAACACCTGATAGACACCAAAAGTAGTATGTTCAAAAGAATAAGTTTCGAGGAAGTATCATCAAATTTGACAAGACATTTCGGGTGTTTGTTGTACTCTCTGGAGGATCCCGGATGTTTGAGAAATAGTAGTATGCAGCAATTCCTTCTCATCGGAATGACCTAATTGTATGTTTTTTTTTCGAATCCTTATGGACACAAAAAGTAGTATGTTCAAAAGAGTAAGATATGAGGAAGCTATATAAAATTTGACAATACATTACAGATGTCTGTGGTACTCTCCGGAGGATCCCGGATATTTGGAGAATAGTAGTTTGCACGAATTCAATGTCGTGGAAATGTCCTAATTGTATGAATTTTTATCGACACCTGATAGACACCAAAAGTAGTATGTTCAAAAGAATAAGTTTCGAGGAAGTATCATCAAATTTGACAAGACATTTCGGATGTTTGTTGTACTCTCTGGAGGATCCCGGATGTTTGAGAAATAGTAGTATGCAGCAATTCCTTCTCATCGGAATGACCTAATTGTATGTTTTTTTTTCGAATCCTTATGGACACAAAAAGTAGTATGTTCAAAAGAGTAAGATATGAGGAAGCTATATAAAATTTGACAATACATTACAGATGTCTGTGGTACTCTTCGGAGGATCCCGGATATTTGGAGAATAGTAGTTTGCACGAATTCAATGTCGTGGAAATGTCCTAATTGTATGAATTTTTATCGACACCTGATAGACACCAAAAGTAGTATGTTCAAAAGAATAAGTTTCGAGGAAGTATCATCAAATTTGACAAGACATTTCGGATGTTTGTTGTACTCTCTGGAGGATCCCGGATGTTTGAGAAATAGTAGTATGCAGCAATTCCTTCTCATCGGAATGACCTAATTGTATGTTTTTTTTTCGAATCCTTATGGACACAAAAAGTAGTATGTTCAAAAGAGTAAGATATGAGGAAGCTATATAAAATTTGACAATACATTACAGATGTCTGTGGTACTCTCCGGAGGATCCCGGATATTTGGAGAATAGTAGTTTGGACGAATTCACTGTGGTTGAAATGTCCTAATTGTATGAATTTTTATCGACACCTGATAGACACCAAAAATAGTATGTTCAAAAGGGTAAGTTTCGAGGAAGTATCATAAAAATTGACAAGACATTTCGGATGTTTGTTGTACTCTCTGGAGGATCCCGGATGTTTGAGAAATAGTAGTATGCACCAATTCCTTCTCATCGGAATGACCTAATTGTATGTTTTTTTTTTCGAATCCTTATGGACACAAAAAGTAGTATGTTCAAAAGAGTAAGATATGAGGAAGCTATATAAAATTTGACAATACATTACAGATGTTTGTGGTACTCTCCGGAGGATCCCGAATATTTGGAGAATAGTAGTTTGCACGAATTCACTGTCGTGGAAATGTCCTAATTGTATGAATTTTTATCGACACCTGATAGACACCAAAAGTAGTATGTTCAAAATAGTAAGTTTCGAGGAAGTATCATCAAATTTGACAAGACATTTCGGATGTTTGTTGTACTCTCTGGAGGATCCCGGATGTTTGAAAAATAGAAGTATGCACCAATTCCTTCTCATCGGAATTACGTACTTTGATGTTTTTTTTTTCGAATCCTTATGGACACAATAAGTAGTATGTTCAAAAGAGTAAGATATGAGGAAGCTATATAAAATTTGACAATACATTACAGATGTCTGTGGTACTCTCCGAAGGATCACGGATATTTCGAGAATAGTATTTTGCACGAATTCACTGTCGTGGAAATGTCCTAATTGTATGCATTTTTATCAACACCTGATAGACACCAAAAGTAGTATGTTCAAAAGAATAAGTTTCGAGGAAGTATCATCAAATTTGACAAGTCATTTCGGATGTTTGTTGTACTCTCTGGAGGATCCCGGATGTTTGAGAAATAGTAGTATGCAGCAATTCCTTCTCATCGGAATGACCTAATTGTATGTTTTTTTTTCGAATCCTTATGGACACAAAAAGTAGTATGTTCAAAAGAGTAAGATATGAGGAAGCTATATAAAATTTGACAATACATTACAGATGTCTGTGGTACTCTCCGGAGGATCCCGGATATTTGGAGAATAGTAGTTTGCACGAATTCAATGTCGTGGAAATGTCCTAATTGTATGAATTTTTATCGACACCTGATAGACTCCAAAAGTAGTATGTTCAAAAGAATAAGTTTCGAGGAAGTATCATCAAATTTGACAAGACATTTCGGATGTTTGTTGTACTCTCTGGAGGATCACGGATGTTTGAGAAATAGTAGTATGCAGCAATTCCTTCTCATCGGAATGACCTAATTGTATGTTTTTTTTTCGAATCCTTATGGACACAAAAAGTAGTATGTTCAAAAGAGTAAGATATGAGGAAGCTATATAAAATTTGACAATACATTACAGATGTCTGTGGTACTCTCCGGAGGATCCCGGATATTTGGAGAATAGTAGTTTGCACGAATTCAATGTCGTGGAAATGTCCTAATTGTATGAATTTTTATCGACACCTGATAGACACCAAAAGTAGTATGTTCAAAAGAATAAGTTTCGAGGAAGTATCATCAAATTTGACAAGACATTTCGGATGTTTGTTGTACTCTTTGGAGGATCCCGGATGTTTGAGAAATAGTAGTATGCAGCAATTCCTTCTCATCGGAATGACCTAATTGTATGTTTTTTTTTCGAATCCTTATGGACACAAAAAGTAGTATGTTCAAAAGAGTAAGATATGAGGAAGCTATATAAAATTTGACAATACATTACAGATGTCTGTGGTACTCTCCGGAGGATCCCGGATATTTGGAGAATAGTAGTTTGGACGAATTCACTGTGGTTGAAATGTCCTAATTGTATGAATTTTTATCGACACCTGATAGACACCAAAAATAGTATGTTCAAAAGGGTAAGTTTCGAGGAAGTATCATAAAAATTGACAAGACATTTCGGATGTTTGTTGTACTCTCTGGAGGATCCCGGATGTTTGAGAAATAGTAGTATGCACCAATTCCTTCTCATCGGAATGACCTGATTGTATGTTTTTTTTTTCGAATCCTTATGGACACAAAAAGTAGTATGTTCAAAAGAGTAAGATATGAGGAAGCTATATAAAATTTGACAATACATTACAGATGTTTGTGGTACTCTCCGGAGGATCCCGAATATTTGGAGAATAGTAGTTTGCACGAATTCACTGTCGTGGAAATGTCCTAATTGTATGAATTTTTATCGACACCTGATAGACACCAAAAGTAGTATGTTCAAAATAGTAAGTTTCGAGGAAGTATCATCAAATTTGACAAGACATTTCGGATGTTTGTTGTACTCTCTGGAGGATCCCGGATGTTTGAAAAATAGAAGTATGCACCAATTCCTTCTCATCGGAATTACGTACTTTGATGTTTTTTTTTTCGAATCCTTATGGACACAATAAGTAGTATGTTCAAAAGAGTAAGATATGAGGAAGCTATATAAAATTTGACAATACATTACAGATGTCTGTGGTACTCTCCGAAGGATCCCGGATATTTCGAGAATAGTAGTTTGCACGAATTCACTGTCGTGGAAATGTCCTAATTGTATGCATTTTTATCAACACCTGATAGACACCAAAAGTAGTATGTTCAAAAGAATAAGTTTCGAGGAAGTATCATCAAATTTGATAAGTCATTTCGGATGTTTGTTGTACTCTCTGGAGGATCCCGGATGTTTGAGAAATAGTAGTATGCAGCAATTCCTTCTCATCGGAATGACCTAATTGTATGTTTTTTTTTCGAATCCTTATGGACACAAAAAGTAGTATGTTCAAAAGAGTAAGATATGAGGAAGCTATATAAAATTTGACAATACATTACAGATGTCTGTGGTACTCTCCGGAGGATCCCGGATATTTGGAGAATAGTAGTTTGCACGAATTCATTGTCGTGGAAATGTCCTAATTGTATGAATTTTTATCGACACCTGATAGACTCCAAAAGTAGTATGTTCAAAAGAATAAGTTTCGAGGAAGTATCATCAAATTTGACAAGACATTTCGGATGTTTGTTGTACTCTCTGGAGGATCACGGATGTTTGAGAAATAGTAGTATGCAGCAATTCCTTCTCATCGGAATGACGTAATTGTATGTTTTTTTTTCGAATCCTTATGGACACAAAAAGTAGTATGTTCAAAAGAGTAAGATATGAGGAAGCTATATAAAATTTGACAATACATTACAGATGTCTGTGGTACTCTCCGGAGGATCCCGGATATTTGGAGAATAGTAGTTTGCACGAATTCACTGTCGTGGAAATGTCCTAATTGTATGCATTTTTCTCAACACCTGATAGACACCAAAAGTAGTATGTTGAAAAGAATAAGTTTCGAGGAAGTATCCTCAAATTTGACAAGGCATTTCGGATGTTTGTTGTACTCTCTGGAGGATCCCGGATGTTTCAAAAATAGAAGTATGCACCAATTCCTTCTCATCGGAATTACCTAATTTGATGTTTTTTTTTTCGAATCCTTATGGACACAAAAAGTAGTATGTTCAAAAGAGTAAGATATGAGGAAGCTATATAAAATTTGACAATACATTACAGATGTCTGTGGTACTCTCCGGAGGATCCCGGATATTTCTAGAATAGTAGTTTGCACGAATTCACTGTCGTGGAAATGTCCTAATTGTATGCATTTTTATCAACACCTGATAGACACCAAAAGTAGTATGTTCAAAAGAATAAGTTTCGAGGAAGTATCATCAAATTTGACAAGACATTTCGGATGTTTGTTGTACTCTCTGGAGGATCCCGGATGTTTGAGAAATAGTAGTATGCAGCAATTCCTTCTCATCGGAATGACCTAATTGTATGTTTTTTTTTCGAATCCTTATGGACACAAAAAGTAGTATGTTCAAAAGAGTAAGATATGAGGAAGCTATATAAAATTTGACAATACATTACAGATGTCTGTGGTACTCTCCGGAGGATCCCGGATATTTGGAGAATAGTAGTTTGCACGAATTCAATGTCGTGGAAATGTCCTAATTGTATGAATTTTTATCGACACCTGATAGACACCAAAAGTAGTATGTTCAAAAGAATAAGTTTCGAGGAAGTATCATCAAATTTGACAAGACATTTCGGATGTTTGTTGTACTCTCTGGAGGATCCCGGATGTTTGAGAAATAGTAGTATGCAGCAATTCCTTCTCATCGAATGACCTAATGGTATGTTTTTTTTTCGAATCCTTATGGACACAAAAAGTAGTATGTTCAAAAGAGTAAGATATGAGGAAGCTATATAAAATTTGACAATACATTACAGATGTCTGTGGTACTCTCCGGAGGATCTCGGATATTTGGAGAATAGTAGTTTGCACGAATTCACTGTCGTGGAAATGTCCTAATTGTATGAATTTTTATCGACACCTGATAGACACCAAAAGTAGTATGTTCAAAATAGTAAGTTTCGAGGAAGTATCATCAAATTTGACAAGACATTTCGGATGTTTGTTGTACTCTCTGGAGGATCCCGGATGTTTGAAAAATAGAAGTATGCACCAATTCCTTCTCATCGGAATTACCTAATTTGATGTTTTTTTTTTTGAATCCTTATGGACACAAAAAGTAGTATGTTCAAAAGAGTAAGATATAAGGAAGCTATATAAAATTTGACAATACATTACAGATGTCTGTGGTACTCTCCGGAGGATCCCGGATATTTCGAGAATAGTAGTTTGCACGAATTCACTGTCGTGGAAATGTCCTAATTGTATGCATTTTTATCAACACCTGATAGACACCAAAAGTAGTATGTTCAAAAGAATAAGTTTCGAGGAAGTATCATCAAATTTGACAAGTCATTTCGGATGTTTGTTGTACTCTCTGGAGGATCCCGGATGTTTGAGAAATAGTAGTATGCAGCAATTCCTTCTCATCGGAATGACCTAATTGTATGTTTTTTTTTCGAATCCTTATGGACACAAAAAGTAGTATGTTCAAAAGAGTAAGATATGAGGAAGCTATATAAAATTTGACAATACATTACAGATGTCTGTGGTACTCTCCGGAGGATCCCGGATATTTGGAGAATAGTAGTTTGCACGAATTCAATGTCGTGGAAATGTCCTAATTCTATGAATTTTTATCGACACCTGATAGACACCAAAAGTAGTATGTTCAAAAGAATAAGTTTCGAGGAAGTATCATTAAATTTGACAAGACATTTCGGATGTTTGTTGTACTCTCTGGAGGATCCCGGATGTTTGAGAAATAGTAGTATGCAGCAATTCCTTCTCATCGGAATGACTAATTGTATGTTTTTTTTTCGAATCCTTATGGACACAAAAAGTAGTATGTTCAAAAGAGTAATGTATGAGGAAGCTATATAAAATTTGGCAATACATTACAGATGTCTGTGGTACTCTCCGGAGGATCCCGGATATTTGGAGAATAGTAGTTTGGACGAATTCACTGTCGTTGAAATGTCCTAATTGTATGAATTTTTATCGACACCTGATAGACACCAAAAATAGTATGTTCAAAAGGGTAAGTTTCGAGATAGTATCATAAAAATTAACAAGACATTTCGGATGTTTGTTGTACTCTCTGGAGGATCCCGGATGTTTGAGAAATAGTAGTATGCACCAATTCCTTCTCATCGGAATGACCTAATTGTATGTTTTTTTTTTCGAATCCTTATGGACACAAAAAGTAGTATGTTCAAAAGAGTAAGATATGAGGAAGCTATATAAAATTTGACAATACATTACAGATGTTTGTGGTACTCTCCGGAGGATCCCGGATATTTGGAGAATAGTAGTTTGCACGAATTCACTGTCGTGGAAATGTCCTAATTGTATGAATTTTTATCGACACCTGATAGACACCAAAAGTAGTATGTTCAAAATAGTAAGTTTCGAGGAAGTATCATCAAATTTGACAAGACATTTCGGATGTTTGTTGTACTCTCTGGAGGATTCCGGATGTTTGAAAAATAGAAGTATGCACCAATTCCTTCTCATCGGAATTACCTAATTTGATGTTTTTTTTTTTGAATCCTTATGGACACAAAAAGTAGTATGTTCAAAAGAGTAAGATATGAGGAAGCTATATAAAATTTGACAATACATTACAGATGTCTGTGGTACTCTCCGGAGGATCCCGGATATTTCGAGAATAGTAGTTTGCACGAATTCACTGTCGTCGAAATGTCCTAATTGTATGCATTTTTATCAACACCTGATAGACACCAAAAGTAGTATGTTCAAAAGAATAAGTTTCGAGGAAGTATCATCAAATTTGACAAGTCATTTCGGATGTTTGTTGTACTCTCTGGAGGATCCCGGATGTTTGAGAAATAGTAGTATGCAGCAATTCCTTCTCATCGGAATGACCTAATTGTATGTTTTTTTTTCGAATCCTTATGGACACAAAAAGTAGTATGTTCAAAAGAGTAAGATATGAGGAAGCTATATAAAATTTGACAATACATTACAGATGTCTGTGGTACTCTCCGGAGGATCCCGGATATTTGGAGAATAGTAGTTTGCACGAATTCAATGTCGTGGAAATGTCCTAATTCTATGAATTTTTATCGACACCTGATAGACACCAAAAGTAGTATGTTCAAAAGAATAAGTTTCGAGGAAGTATCATTAAATTTGACAAGACATTTCGGATGTTTGTTGTACTCTCTGGAGGATCCCGGATGTTTGAGAAATAGTAGTATGCAGCAATTCCTTCTCATCGGAATGACCTAATTGTATGTTTTTTTTTCGAATCCTTATGGACTAAAAAAGTAGTATGTTCAAAAGAGTAAGATATGAGGAAGCTATATAAAATTTGACAAAACATTACAGATGTTTGTGGTACTCTCCGGAGGATCCCGGATATTTGGAGAATAGTAGTTTGGACGAATTCACTGTCGTTGAAATGTCCTAATTGTATGAATTTTTATCGACACCTGATATACCCCAAAAGTAGTATGTTCAAAAGAATAAGTTTCGAGGAAGTATTATAAAATTTGACAAGACATTTCGGATGTTTGTTGTACTCTCTGGAGGATCCCGAATGTTTGAGAAATAATAGTATGCACCAATTCCTTCTCATCGGAATGACCTAATTGTATGTTTTTTTTTTTTAATCCTTATGGACTAAAAAAGTAGTATGTTCAAAAGAGTAAGATATGAGGAAGCTATATAAAATTTGACAATACATTACAGATGTCTGTGGTACTCTCCGGAGGATCCCGGATATTTGGAGAATAGTAGTTTGCACGAATTCATTGTCGTGGAAATGTCCTAATTGTATGAAATTTTATCGTGACCTGATAGACACCAAAAATAGTATGTTCAAAAGGGGAAGTTTCGAGGAAGTATCATAAAAATTGACAAGACATTTCGGATGTTTGTTGTACTCTCTGGAGGATCCCGGATGTTTGGGAAATAGTAGTATGCAGCAATTCCTTCTCATCGGAATGACCTAATTGTATGTTTTTTTTTCGAATCCTTATGGACACAAAAAGTAGTATGTTCAAAAGAGTAAGATATGAGGAAGCTAAATAAAATTTGACAATACATTACAGATGTCTGCGGTACTCTCCGGAGGATCCCGGATATTTGGAGAATAGTAGTTTGCACGAATTCACTGTCGTGGAAATGTCCTAATTGTATGAATTTTTATCGACACCTGATAGACACCAAAAGTAATATGTGCAAAAGAGTAAGTTTCGAGGAAGTATCATAAAATTTGACAAGACATTTCGGATGTTTGTTGTACTCTCTAGAGGATCCCGGATGTTTGAGAAATAGTAGTATGCACCAATTCATTCTCATAGGAATGACCTAATTGTTTGTTTTTTTTTTTCGAATCCTTATGGACACAAAAAGTAGTATGTTCAAAATAGTAAGATATGAGGAAGCTATATAAAATTTGACAATACATTACAGATGTTTGTGGTACTCTCCGGAGGATCCCGGATATTTGGAGAATAGTAGTTTGCACGAATTCACTGTCGTGGAAATGTCCTAATTGTATGAATTTTTATCGACGCCTGATAGACAGCAAAAGTAGTATGTTCAAAAGAGTAAGTTTCGAGGAAGTACATAAAATTTGACAAGACATTTCGGATGTTTGTTGTACTCTCTGGAGAATCCCGGATGTTTGAGAAATAGTAGTATGCACCAATTCCTTCTCATTCGAACGACCTACTTGTATGTTTTTTTTTTCGAATCCTTATGGACACAAAAAGTAGTATGTTAAAAGGAGTAAGATATGAGGAAGGTATATAAAATTAGACAATACATTATAGATGTCTGTGGTACTCTCTGGAGGATCCCGGATATTTGGAGAATAGTAGTTTGAACGAATTCACTGTCGTGGAAATGTCCTAATTGTATGAATTTTGATTGACACCTGATAGACACCAAAAGTAGTATGTTCAAAATAGTAAGTTTCGAGGAAGTTTCATCAAATTTGACAAGACATTTCGGATGTTTGTTGTACTCTCTGGAGGATCCCGGATGTTTGAGAAACAGTAGTATGCACCAATTCCTTCTCATCGGAATGACCTAATTGTATGTTTTTTTTTCGAATCCTTATGGACACAAAAAGTAGTATGTTCAAAAGAGTAAGATATGAGGAAGCTATATAAAATTTGACAATACATTACAGATGTTTGTTGTACTCTCCGGAGGATCCCGGATATTTGGAGAATAGTAGTTTGCACGAATTCACTGTCGTGGAAATGTCCTAATTGTATGAATTTTTATCGACACCTGATAGACACCAAAAGTAGTATGTTCAAAAGAGTAAGTTTCGAGGAAGTATCATCAAATTTGACAAGACATTTCGGATGTTTGTTGTACTCTCTGGAGGATCCCGAATGTTTGAGAAATAGTAGTATGCACCAATTCCTTCTCATCGGAATGACCTAATTGTATGTTTTTTTTTTCGAATCCTTATGGACACAAAAAGTAGTATGTTCAAAAGAGTAAGATAAGAGGAAGCTATATAAAATTTGACAATACATTACAGATGTCTGTGGTACTCTCCGGAGGATCCCGGATATTTGGAGAGTAGTGGTTTGCACGAATTCACTGTCGTGGAAATGTCCTAATTGTATGAATTTTTATCGACATCTGATATACACCAATAGTAGTATGTTCAAAAGAATAAGTTTCGAGGAAGTATCATCAAATTTGACAAGACATTTCGGATGTTTGTTGTACTCTCTGGAGGATCCTGGATGTTTGAGAAATAGTAGTATGCACCAATTCCTTCTCATCCGAACGACCTACTTGTATGTTTTTTTTTTCGAATCCTTATGGACACAAAAAGTAGTATGTTAAAAAGAGTAAGATATGAGGAAGCTATATAAAATTAGACAATACATTACAGATGTCTGTGGTACTCTCCGGAGGATCCCGGATATTTGGAGAATAGTAGTTTGCACGAATTCACTGTCGTGGAAATGTCCTAATTGTATGAATTTTGATCGACACCTGATAGACACCAAAAGTAGTATGTTCAAAATAGTAAGTTTCGAGGAAGTATCATCAAATTTGACAAGACATTTCGGATGTTTGTTGTACTCTCTGGAGGATCCCGGATGTTTGATAAACAGTAGTATGCACCAATTCCTTCTCATCGGAATGACCTAATTGTATGTTTTTTTTTCGAATCCTTATGGACACAAAAAGTAGTATGTTCAAAAGAGTAAGATATGAGGAAGCTATATAAAATTTGACAATACATTACAGATGTCTGTGGTACTCTCCGGAGGATCTCGGATATTTGGAGAATAGTAGTTTGCACGAATTCACTGTCGTGGAAATGTCCTAATTGTATGAATTTTTATCGACACCTGATATACACCAAAAGTAATATGTTCAAAAGAATAAGTTTCGAGGAAGTATGATAAAATTTGACAAGACATTTCGGATGTTTGTTGTACTCTCTGGAGGATCCCGGATGTTTGAGAAATAGTAGTATGCACCAATTCCTTCTCATCGGAATGACCTACTTGTATGTTTTTTTTTTCGAATCCTTATGGACACAAAAAGTAGTATGTTCAAAATAGTAAGATATGAGGAAGCTATATAAAATTAGACAATACATTACAGATGTCTGTGGTACTCTCCGGAGGATCCCGGATATTTGGAGAATAGTAGTTTGCACGAATTCACTGTCGTGGAAATGTCCTAATTGTATGAATTTTTATCGACACCTGATAGACACCAAAAGTAGTATGTTCAAAATAGTATGTTTCGAGGAAATATCATCAAATTTGACAAGACATTTCGGATGTTTGTTGTACTCTCTGGAGGATCTCGGATGTTTGAGAAATAGTAGTATGCACCAATTCCTTCTCATCGTAATGACCTAATTGTATGTTTTTTTTTCGAATCCTTATGGACACAAAAAGTAGTATGTTCAAAAGAGTAAGATATGAGGAAGCTATATAAAATTTGACAATACATTACAGATGTCTGTGGTACTCTCCGGAGGATCCCGGATATTTGGAGAGTAGTGGTTTGCACGAATTCACTGTCGTGGAAATGTCCTAATTGTATGAATTTTTATCGACATCTGATATACACCAATAGTAGTATGTTCAAAAGAATAAGTTTCGAGGAAGTATGATAAAATTTGACAAGACATTTCGGATGTTTGTTGTACTCTCTGGAGGATCCTGGATGTTTGAGAAATAGTAGTATGCACCAATTCCTTCTCATTCGAACGACCTACTTGTATGTTTTTTTTTTCGAATCCTTATGGACACAAAAAGTAGTATGTTAAAAAGAGTAAGATATGAGGAAGGTATATAAAATTAGACAATACATTATAGATGTCTGTGGTACTCTCTGGAGGATCCCGGATATTTGGAGAATAGTAGTTTGAACGAATTCACTGTCGTGGAAATGTCCTAATTGTATGAATTTTGATTGACACCTGATAGACACCAAAAGTAGTATGTTCAAAATAGTAAGTTTCGAGGAAGTATCATCAAATTTGACAAGACATTTCGGATGTTTGTTGTACTCTCTGGAGGATCCCGGATGTTTGAGAAACAGTAGTATGCACCAATTCCTTCTCATCGGAATGACCTAATTGTATGTTTTTTTTTCGAATCCTTATGGACACAAAAAGTAGTATGTTCAAAACAGTAAGATATGAGGAAGCTATATAAAATATGACAATACATTATAGATGTCTGTGGTACTCTCCGGAGGATCCCGGATATTTGGAGAATAGTAGTTTGCACGAATTCACTGTCGTGGAAATGTCCTAATTGTATGAATTTTTATCGACACCTGATATACACCAAAAGTAGTATGTTCAAAAGAATAAGTTTCGAGGAAGTATGATAAAATTTGACAAGACATTTCGGATGTTTGTTGTAATCTCTGGAGGATCCCGGATGTTTGAGAAATAGTAGTATGCACCAATTCCTTCTCATCGGAATGACCTAATTGTATGTTTTTTTGTTCGAATCCTTATGGACACAAAAAGTAGTATGTTCAAAAGAGTAAGATATGAGGAAGCTATATAAAATTTGACAATACATTACAGATGTTTGTGGTACTCTCCGGAGGATCCCGGATATTTGGAGAATAGTAGTTTGCACGAATTCACTGTCGTGGAAATGTCTGGATTGTATGAATTTTTATCGACACCTGATAGACACCAAAAGTAGTATGTTCAAAAGAGTAAGTTTTGAGGAAGTATCATAAAATTTGACAAGACATTACGGATGTTTGTTGTACTATCTGGAGGATCCTGGATGTTTGAGAAATAGTAGTATGCACCAATTCCTTCTCATCGGAATGACCTAATTGTATGTTTTTTTTTTTGAATCCTTATGGACACAAAAAGTAGTATGTTCAAAAGAGTAAGATATGAGGAAGCTATATAAAATTTGACAATACATTACAGATGTTTGTTGTACTCTCCGGAGGATCCCGGATATTTGGAGAATAGTAGTTTGCACGAATTCACTGTCGTGGAAATGTCCTAATTGTATGAATTTTTATGGACACCGGATAGACACCAAAAGTAGTATGTTCAAAAGAGTAAGTTTCGAGGAAGTATCATAAAATTTGACAAGACATTTCGGATGTTTGTTGTACTCTCTGGAGGATCCTGGATGTTTGAGCAATAGTAGTATGCACCAATTCCTTCTCATCGGAATGACCTAATTGTATGTTTTTTTTTCGAATCCTTATGGACACAAAAAGTAGTATGTTCAAAAGAGGAAGATATGAGGAAGCTATATAAAATTTGACAATACATTACAGATGTTTGTTGTACTCTCCAGACGATCCCGGATATTTGGAGAATAGTAGTTTGCACGAATTCACTGTCGTAGAAATGTCGTAATTGTATGAATTTTTATCGACACCTGATAGACACCAAAAGTAGTATGTTCAAAAGGGTAAGTTTCGAGGAAGTATCATAAAAATTGACAAGACATTTCGGATGTTTGTTGTACTCTATGGAGGATCCCGGATGTTTGAGAAATAGTCGTATGCACCCATTCCTTCTCATCGGAATGACCTAATTTGATGTTTTTTTTTTCGAATCATTATGGACACAAAAAGTAGTCTGTTCAAAATAGTAAGATATGAGGAAGCTATATAAAATTTGACAATACATTACAGATGTCTGTGGTACTCTCCGGAGGATCCCGGATATTTGGAGAATAGTAGTTTGCACGAATTCACTGTCGTGGAAATGTCCTAATTGTATGAATTTTTATCGACACCTGATAGACACCAAAAGTAGTATGTTCAAAAGGGTAAGTTTCGAGGAAGTATAATAAAAATTGACAAGACATTTCGGATGTTTGTTGTACTCTCTGGAGGATCCCGGATGTTTGAGAAATAGTCGTATGCACCAATTCCTTCTCATCGGAATGACCTAATTTGATGTTTTTTTTTTCGAATCCTTATGGACACAAAAAGTAGTATGTTCAAAAGAGTAAGATATGAGGAAGCTATATAAAATTTGACAATACATTACAGATGTCTATGGTACTCTCCGGAGGGTCCCGGATATTTGGAGAATAGTAGTTTGCACGAATTCACTGTCGTGGAAATGTCGTAATTGTATGAATTTTTATCGACACGTGATAGACACCAAAAGTAGTATGTTCAAAAGGGTAAGTTTCGAGGAAGTATCATAAAAATTGACAAGACATTTCGGATGTTTGTTGTACTCTATGGAGGATCCCGGATGTTTGAGAAATAGTCGTATGCACCAATTCCTTCTCATCGGAATGACCTAATTTGATGTTTTTTTTTTTCGAATCATTATGGACACAAAAAGTAGTCTGGTCAAAATAGTAAGATATGAGGAAGCTATATAAAATTTGACAATACATTACAGATGTCTGTGGTACTCTCCGGAGGATCCCGGATATTTGGAGAATAGTAGTTTGCACGAATTCACTGTCGTGGAAATGTCCTAATTGTATGAATTTTTATCGACACCTAATAGAAACCAAAAGTAGTATGTTCAAAAGAGTAAGTTTCGAGGAAGTATCATAAAATTTGATAAGACATTTCGGATGTTTGTTGTACTCTCTGGCGGATCCTGGATGTTTGAGAAATAGTAGTATGCACCAATTCCTTCTCATCGGAATGACCTAATTGTATGTTTTTTTTTTCGAATCCTTATGGACACAAAAAGTAGTATGTTCAAAAGAGTAAGATATGAGGAAGCTATATAAAATTTGACAATACATTACAGATGTTTGTTGTACTCTCCGGAGGATCCCGGATATTTGGAGAATAGTAGTTTGCACGAATTCACTGTCGTGGAAATGTCGTAATTGTATGAATTTTTATCGACACCTGATAGACACCAAAAGTAGTATGTTCAAAAGGGTAAGTTTCGAGAAAGTATCATAAAAATTGACAAGACATTTCGGATGTTTGTTGTACTCTCTGGAGGATCCCGGATGTTTGAGAATTAGTCGTATGCACCGATTCCTTCTCATCGGAATGACCTAATTTGATGTTTTTTTTTTTTCGAATCATTATGGACACAAAAAGTAGTCTGTTCAAAATAGTAAGATATGAGGAAGCTATATAAAATTTGACAATACATTACAGATGTCTGTGGTACTCTCCGGAGGATCCCGGATATTTGGAGAATAGTAGTTTGCACGAATTCACTGTCGTGGAAATGTCGTAATTGTATGAATTTTTATCGACACCTGATAGACACCAAAAGTAGTATGTTCAAAAGGGTAAGTTTCGAGGAAGTATCATAAAAATTGAGAAGACATTTCGGATGTTTGTTGTACTCTCTGGAGGATCCCGGATGTTTGAGAAATAGTCGTATGCACCAATTCCTTCTCATCGGAATGACCTAATTTGATTTTTTTTTTTCGAATCATTATGGACACAAAAAGTAGTCTGTTCAAAATAGTAAGATATGAAGAAGCTATATAAAATTTGACAATACATTACAGATGTCTGTGGTACTCTCCGGAGGATCCCGGATATTTGGAGAATAGTAGTTTGCACGAATTCACTGTCGTGGAAATGTCCTAATTGTATGAATTTTTAACGACACCTGATAGACACCAAAAGTAGTATGTTCAAAAGCGTAAGTTTCGAGGAAGTATCATAAAAATTGACAAGACATTTCGGATGTTTGTTGTACTCTATGGAGGGTCCCGGATGTTTGAGAAATAGTCGTATGCACCAATTCCTTCTCATCGGAATGACCTAATTTGATGTTTTTTTTTTCGAATCATTATGGACACAAAAAGTAGTCTGTTCAAAATAGTAAGATATGAAGATGCTATATAAAATTTGACAATACATTACAGATGTCTGTGGTACTCTCCGGAGGATCCCGGATATTTGGAGAATAGTAGTTTGCACGAATTCACTGTCGTGGAAATGTCCTAATTGTATGAAGTTTTATCGACACCTGATAGACACCAAAAGTAGTATGTTCAAAAGGGTAAGTTTCGAGGAAGTATAATAAAAATTGACAAGACATTTCGGATGTTTGTTGTACTCTCTGGAGGATCCCGGATGTTTGAGAAATAGTCGTATGCACCAATTCCTTCTCATCGGAATGACCTAATTTGATGTTTTTTTTTTCGAATCCTTATGGACACAAAAAGTAGTATGTTCAAAAGAGTAAGATATGAGGAAGCTATATAAAATTTGACAATACATTACAGATGTCTATGGTACTCTCCGGAGGGTCCCGGATATTTGGAGAATAGTAGTTTGCACGAATTAACTGTCGTGGAAATGTCCTAATTGTATGAATTTTTTTCGACACCTGATAGACACCAAAAGTAGTATGTTCAAAAGAGTAAGTTTCGAGGAAGTATCATAAAATTTGACAAGAAATTTCAGATGTTTGTTGTACTCTCTGGAGGATCCCGGATGTTTGAGAAATAGTAGTATGCACCAATTCCTTCTCATAGGAATGACCTAATTGTATGTTTTTTTTTTCGAATCCTTATGGACACAAAAAGTAGTATGTGCAAAAGAGTAAGATATGAGGAAGCTATATAAAATTTGACAATACATTACAGATGTTTGTGGTACTCTCCGGAGGATCCCGGATATTTGGAGAATAGTAGTTTGCACGAATTCACTGTCGTGGAAATGTCTGGATTGTATGAATTTTTATCGACACCTGATAGACACCAAAAGTAGTATGTTCAAAAGAGTAAGTTTCGAGGAAGTATCATAAAATTTGACAAGACATTACGGATGTTTGTTGTACTATCTGGAGGATCCTGGATGTTTGAGAAATAGTAGTATGCACCAATTCCTTCTCATCGGAATGACCTAATTGTATGTTTTTTTTTTTGAATCCTTATGGACACAAAAAGTAGTATGTTCAAAAGAGTAAGATATGAGGAAGCTATATAAAATTTGACAATACATTACAGATGTTTGTTGTACTCTCCGGAGAATCCCGGATATTTGGAGAATAGTAGTTTGCACGAATTCACTGTCGTGGAAATGTCCTAATTGTATGAATTTTTATCGACACCGGATAGACACCAAAAGTAGTATGTTCAAAAGAGTAAGTTTCGAGGAAGTATCATAAAATTTGACAAGACATTTCGGATGTTTGTTGTACTCTCTGGAGGATCCTGGATGTTTGAGCAATAGTAGTATGCACCAATTCCTTCTCATCGGAATGACCTAATTGTATGTTTTTTTTTTCGAATCCTTATGGACACAAAAAGTAGTATGTTCAAAAGAGTAAGATATGAGGAAGCTATATAAAATTTGTCAATACATTACAGATGTTTGTTGTACTCTCCAGACGATCCCGGATATTTGGAGAATAGTAGTTTGCACGAATTCACTGTCGTGGAAATGTCGTAATTGTATGAATTTTTATCGACACGTGATAGACACCAAAAGTAGTATGTTCAAAAGGGTAAGTTTCGAGGAAGTATCATAAAAATTGACAAGACATTTCGGATGTTTGTTGTACTCTATGGAGGATCCCGGATGTTTGAGAAATAGTCGTATGCACCAATTCCTTCATATCGGAATGACCTAATTTGATGTTTTTTTTTTTCGAATCATTATGGACACAAAAAGTAGTCTGGTCAAAATAGTAAGATATGAGGAAGCTATATAAAATTTGACAATACATTACAGATGTCTGTGGTACTCTCCGGAGGATCCCGGATATTTGGAGAATAGTAGTTTGCACGAATTCACTGTCGTGGAAATGTCCTAATTGTATGAATTTTTATCGACACCTGATAGAAACCAAAAGTAGTATGTTCAAAAGAGTAAGTTTCGAGGAAGTATCATAAAATTTGATAAGACATTTCGGATGTTTGTTGTACTCTCTGGCGGATCCTGGATGTTTGAGAAATAGTAGTATGCACCAATTCCTTCTCATCGGAATGACCTAATTGTATGTTTTTTTTTTCGAATCCTTATGGACACAAAAAGTAGTATGTTCAAAAGAGTAAGATATGAGGAAGCTATATAAAATTTGACAATACATTACAGATGTTTGTTGTACTCTCCGGAGGATCCCGGATATTTGGAGAATAGTAGTTTGCACGAATTCACTGTCGTGGAAATGTCGTAATTGTATGAATTTTTATCGACACCTGATAGACACCAAAAGTAGTATGTTCAAAAGGGTAAGTTTCGAGAAAGTATCATAAAAATTGACAAGACATTTCGGATGTTTGTTGTACTCTCTGGAGGATCCCGGATGTTTGAGAAATAGTCGTATGCACCGATTCCTTCTCATCGGAATGACCTAATTTGATGTTTTTTTTTTTTCGAATCATTATGGACACAAAAAGTAGTCTGTTCAAAATAGTAAGATATGAGGAAGCTATATAAAATTTGACAATACATTACAGATGTCTGTGGTACTCTCCGGAGGATCCCGGATATTTTGAGAATAGTAGTTTGCACGAATTCACTGTCGTGGAAATGTCCTAATTGTATGAATTTTTATCGACACCTGATAGACACCAAAAGTAGTATGTTCAAAAGAGTAAGTTTCGAGGAAGTATCATAAAATTTGACAAGACATTTCGGATGTTTGTTGTACTCTCTGGAGGATCCTGGATGTTTGAGAAATAGTAGTATGCACCAATTCCTTCTCATCGGAATGACCTAATTGTATGTTTTTTTTTTCGAATCCTTATGGAAACAAAAAGTAGTATGTTCAAAAGAGTAAGATATGAGGAAGCTATATAAAATTTGACAATACATTACAGATGTTTGTTGTACTCTCCGGAGGATCCCGGATATTTGGAGAATAGTAGTTTGCACGAATTCACTGTCCTGGAAATGTCGTAATTGTATGAATTTTTATCGACACCTGATAGACACCAAAAGTAGTATGTTCAAAAGGGTAAGTTTCGAGGAAGTATCATAAAAATTGAGAAGACATTTCGGATGTTTGTTGTACTCTCTGGAGGATCCCGGATGTTTGAGAAATAGTCGTATGCACCAATTCCTTCTCATCGGAATGACCTAATTTGATTTTTTTTTTTCGAATCATTATGGACACAAAAAGTAGTCTGTTCAAAATAGTAAGATATGAAGAAGCTATATAAAATTTGACAATACATTACAGATGTCTGTGGTACTCTCCGGAGGATCCCGGATATTTGGAGAATAGTAGTTTGCACGAATTCACTGTCGTGGAAATGTCCTAATTGTATGAATTTTTATCGACACCTGATAGACACCAAAAGCAGTATGTTCAAAAGGGTAAGTTTCGAGGAAGTATCATAAAAATTGACAAGACATTTCGGATGTTTGTTGTACTCTCTGGAGGGTCCCGGATGTTTGAGAAATAGTCGTATGCACCAATTCCTTCTCATCGGAATGACCTAATTTGATGTTTTTTTTTTCGAATCATTATGGACACAAAAAGTAGTCTGTTCAAAATAGTAAGATATGAAGAAGCTATATAAAATTTGACAATACATTACAGATGTCTGTGGTACTCTCCGGAGGATCCCGGATATTTGGAGAATAGTAGTTTGCACGAATTCACTGTCGTGGAAATGTCCTAATTGTATGAATTTTTATCGACCCCTGATATACACCAAAAGTAGTATGTTCAAAAGAATAAGTTTCGAGGAAGTATTATAAAATTTGACAAGACATTTCGGATGTTTGTTGTACTCTCTGGAGGATCCCGGATGTTTGAGAAATAGTAGTATGCACCAATTCCTTCTCATCGGAATGACCTAATTGTATGTTTTTTTTTTTGAATCCTTATGGACACAAAAAGTAGTATGTTCAAAAGAGTAAGATATGAGGAAGCTATATAAAATTTGACAATACATTACAGATGTTTGTGGTACTCTCCGGAGGATCCCGGATATTTGGAGAATAGTAGTTTGCACGAATTCACTGTCGTGGAAATGTCCTAATTGTATGAATTTTTATCGACACCTGATAGACACCAAAAGTAGTAGGTTCAAAAGAGTAAGTTTCGAGGAAGTATGGTAAAATTTGACAAGACATTTCGGATGTTTGTTGTACTCTCTGGAGAATCCCGGATGTTTGAGAAATAGTAGTATGCACCAATTCCTTCTCATCGTAATGACCTAATTGTATGTTTTTTTTTTCGAATCCTTATGGACACAAAAAGTAGTATGTTCAAAAGAGTAAGATATGAGGAAGCTATATAAAATTTGACAATACATTACAGATGTTTGTGGTACTCTCCGGAGGATCCCGGATATTTGGAGAATAGTAGTTTGCACGAATTCATTGTCGTGGAAATGTCCTAATTATATGAATTTTTATCGACACCTGATAGACACCAAAAGTAGTATGTTCAAAATAGTAAGTTTCGAGGAAGTATCATCAAATTTGACAAGACATTTCGGATGTTTGTTGTACTCTCTGGAGGATTCCGGATGTTTGAGAAATAGTAGTATGCAGCAATTCCTTCTCATCGGAATGACCTAATTGTATGTTTTTTTTGTCGAATCCTTATGCACACAAAAAGTAGTATGTTCAAAAGAGTAAGATATGAGGAAGCTATATAAAATTTGACAATACATTACAGATGTCTGTGGTACTCTCCGGAGGATCCCGGATATTTGGAGAATAGTAGTTTGCACGAATTCACTGTCGTGGAAATGTCCTAATTGTATGAATTTTTATCGACACCTGATATACACCAAAAGTAGTATGTTCAAAAGAATAAGTTTCGAGGAAGTATTATAAAATTTGACAAGACATTTCGTATGTTTGTTGTACTCTCAGGAGGTTCCCGGATGTTTGAGAAATAGTAGTATGCACCAATTCCTTCTCATCGGAATGACCTAATTGTATCTTTTTTTGTTCGAATCCTTATGGACACAAAAAGTAGTATGTTCAAAAGAGTAAGATATGAGGAAGCTATATAAAATTTAACAATACATTACAGATGTCTGTGGTACTCTCCGGAGGATCCCGGATATTTGGAGAATAGTAGTCTGCAGGAATTCACTGTCGTGGAAATGTCCTAATTGTATAAATTTTTATCGACACCTGATAGACACCAAAAGTAGTAGGTTCAAAAGAGTAAGTTTCGAGGAAGTATCGTAAAATTTGACAAGACATTTCGGATGTTTGTTTTACTCTCTGGAGAATCCCGGATGTTTGAGAAATAGTAGTATGCACCAATTCCTTCTCATCGGAATGACCTAATTGTATGTTTTTTTTTTCGAATCCTTATGGACACAAAAAGTAGTATGTTCAAAAGAGTAAGATATGAGGAAGCTATATAAAATTTGACAATACATTACAGATGTTTGTGGTACTCTCCGGAGGATCCCGGATATTTGGAGAATAGTAGTTTGCACGAATTCACTGTCGTGGAAATGTCCTAATTCTATGAATTTTTATCGACACCTGATAGACACCAAAAGTAGTATGTTGAAAATAGTAAGTTTCGAGGAAGTATCATCAAATTTGACAAGACATTTCAGATGTTTGTTGTACTCTCTGGAGGATCCCGGATGTTTGAGAAATAGTAGTGTGCGGCAATTACTTCTCATCGGAATGACCTAATTGTATGTTTTTTTTTCGAATCCTTATGGACAAAAAAAGTAGTATGTTCAAAAGAGTAAGATATGAGGAAGCTATATAAAATTTGACAATACATTACAGATGTCTGTGGTACTCTCCGGAGGATGCCGGATATTTGGAGAATAGTAGTTTGCACGAATTCACTGTCGTGGAAATGTCCTAATTGTATGAATTTTTATCGACTCTTGATATACACCAAAAGTAGTATGTTCAAAAGAGAAAGTTTCGAGGAAGTATCATAAAATTTGACAAGACATTTCGGATGTTTGTTGTAATCTCTGGAGGATCCCGGATGTTTGAGAAATAGTAGTATGCACCAATTCCTTCTCATCGTAATGACCTAATTGTATGTTTTTTTTTTCGAATCCTTATGGACACAAAAAGTAGTATGTTCAAAAGAGTAAGATATGAGGAAGCTATATAAAATTTGACAATACATTACAGATGTCTGTGGTACTCTCCGGAGGATCCCGGATATTTGGAGAATAGTAGTTTGCACGAATTCATTGTCGTGGAAATGTCCTAATTATATGAATTTTTATCGACACCTGATAGACACCAAAAGTAGTATGTTCAAAATAGTAAGTTTCGAGGAAGTATCATCAAATTTGACAAGACATTTCGGATGTTTGTTGTACTCTCTGGAGGATCCCGGATGTTTGAGAAATAGTAGTATGCAGCAATTCCTTCTCATCGGAATGACCTAATTGTATGTTTTTTTTGTCGAATCCTTATGGACACAAAAAGTAGTATGTTCAAAAGAGTAAGATATGAGGAAGCTATATAAAATCTGACAATACATTACAGATGTCTGTGGTACTCTCCGGAGGATCCCGGATATTTGGAGAATAGTAGTTTGCACGAATTCACTGTCGTGGAAATGTCCTAATTGTATGAATTTTTATCGACACCTGATATACACCAAAAGTAGTATGTTCAAAAGAATAACTTTCGAGGAAGTATTATAAAATTTGACAAGACATTTCGGATGTTTGTTTACTCTCAGGAGGATCCCGGATGTTTGAGAAATAGTAGTATGCACCAATTCCTTCTCATCGGAATGACCTAATTGTATGTTTTTTTTTCGAATCCTTATGGACACAAAAAGTAGTATGTTCAAAAGAGTAAGATATGAGGAAGCTATATAAAATTTGACAATACATTACAGATGTCTGTGGTACTCTCCGGAGGATGCCGGATATTTGGAGAATAGTAGTTTGCACGAATTCACTGTCGTGGAAATGTCCTAATTGTATGAATTTTTATCGACTCTTGATATACACCAAAAGTAGTATGTTCAAAAGAGAAAGTTTCGAGGAAGTATCATAAAATTTGACAAGACATTTCGGATGTTTGTTGTAATCTCTGGAGGATCCCGGATGTTTGAGAAATAGTAGTATGCACCAATTCCTTCTCATCGTAATGACCTAATTGTATGTTTTTTTTTTCGAATCCTTATGGACACAAAAAGTAGTATGTTCAAAAGAGTAAGATATGAGGAAGCTATATAAAATTTGACAATACATTACAGATGTCTGTGGTACTCTCCGGAGGATCCCGGATATTTGGAGAATAGTAGTTTGCACGAATTCATTGTCGTGGAAATGTCCTAATTATATGAATTTTTATCGACACCTGATAGACACCAAAAGTAGTATGTTCAAAATAGTAAGTTTCGAGGAAGTATCATCAAATTTGACAAGACATTTCGGATGTTTGTTGTACTCTCTGGAGGATCCCGGATGTTTGAGAAATAGTAGTATGCAGCAATTCCTTCTCATCGGAATGACCTAATTGTATGTCTTTTTTGTCGAATCCTTATGGACACAAAAAGTAGTATGTTCAAAAGAGTAAGATATGAGGAAGCTATATAAAATTTGACAATACATTACAGATGTCTGTGGTACTCTCCGGAGGATCCCGGATATTTGGAGAATAGTAGTTTGCACGAATTCACTGTCTTGGAAATGTCCTAATTGTATGAATTTTTATCGACACCTGATATACACCAAAAGTAGTATGTTCAAAAGAATAAGTTTCGAGGAAGTATTATAAAATTTGACAAGACATTTCGTATGTTTGTTATACTCTCAGGAGGATCCCGGATGTTTGAGAAATAGTAGTATGCACCAATTCCTTCTCATCGGAATGACCTAATTGTATGTTTTTTTTTTCGAATCCTTATGGACACAAAAAGTAGTATGTTCAAAAGAGTAAGATATGAGGAAGCTATATAAAATTTAACAATACATTACAGAAGTCTGTGGTACTCTCCGGAGGATCCCGGATATTTGGAGAATAGTAGTCTGGAGGAATTCACTGTCGTGGAAATGTCCTAATTGTATGAATTTTTATCGACACCTGATAGACACCAAAAGTAGTAGGTTCAAAAGAGTAAGTTTCGAGGATGTATCGTAAAATTTGACAAGACATTTCGGATGTTTGTTGTACTCTCTGGAGAATCCCGGATGTTTGAGAAATAGTAGTATGCACCAATTCCTTCTCATCGGAATGACCTAATTGTATGTTTTTTTTTTCGAATCCTTATGGACACAAAAAGTAGTATGTTCAAAAGAGTAAGATATGAGGAAGCTATATAAAATTTGACAATACATTACAGATGTTTGTGGTACTCTCCGGAGGATCCCGGATATTTGGAGAATAGTAGTTTGCACGAATTCACTGTCGTGGAAATGTCCTAATTCTATGAATTTTTATCGACACCTGATAGACACCAAAAGTAGTATGTTGAAAATAGTAAGTTTCGAGGAAGTATCATCAAATTTGACAAGACATTTCAGATGTTTGTTGTACTCTCTGGAGGATCCCGGATGTTTGAGAAATAGTAGTGTGCAGCAATTCCTTCTCATCGGAATGACCTAATTGTATGTTTTTTTTTCGAATCCTTATGGACAAAAAAAGTAGTATGTTCAAAAGAGTAAGATATGTGGAAGCTATATAAAATTTGACAATACATTACAGATGTCTGTGGTACTCTCCGGAGGATGCCGGATATTTGGAGAATAGTAGTTTGCACGAATTCACTGTCGTGGAAATGTCCTAATTGTATGAATTTTTATCGACTCTTGATATACACCAAAAGTAGTATGTTCAAAAGAGAAAGTTTTGAGGAAGTATCATAAAATTTGACAAGACATTTCGGATGTTTGTTGTAATCTCTGGAGGATCCCGGATGTTTGAGAAATAGTAGTATGCACCAATTCCTTCTCATCGTAATGACCTAATTGTATGTTTTTTTTTTCGAATCCTTATGGACACAAAAAGTAGTATGTTCAAAAGAGTAAGATATGAGGAAGCTATATAAAATTTGACAATACATTACAGATGTCTGTGGTACTCTCCGGAGGATCCCGGATATTTGGAGAATAGTAGTTTGCACGAATTCATTGTCGTGGAAATGTCCTAATTATATGAATTTTTATCGACACCTGATAGACACCAAAAGTAGTATGTTCAAAATAGTAAGTTTCGAGGAAGTATCATCAAATTTGACAAGACATTTCGGATGTTTGTTGTAATCTCTGGAGGATCCCGGATGTTTGAGAAATAGTAGTATGCACCAATTCCTTCTCATCGGAATGACCTAATTGTATGTTTTTTTTTTCGAATCCTTATGGACACAAAAAGTAGTATGTTCAAAAGAGTAAGATATGAGGAAGCTATATAAAATTTGACAATACATTACAGATGTTTGTGGTACTCTCCGGAGGATCCCGGATATTTGGAGAATAGTAGTTTGCACGAATTCACTGTCGTGGAAATGTCCTAATTGTATGAATTTTTATCGACACCTGATAGACACCAAAAGTAGTATGTTGAAAATAGTAAGTTTCGAGGAAGTATCATCAAATTTGACAAGACATTTCAGATGTTTGTTGTACTCTCTGGAGCATCCCGGATGTTTGAGAAATAGTAGTATGCACCAATTCCTTCTCATCGGAATGACCTAATTGTATGTTTTTTTTTTCGAATCCTTATGGACACAAAAAGTAGTATGTTCAAAAGAGTAATATATGAGGAAGCTATATAAAATTTGACAATACATTACAGATGTTTGTGGTACTCTCCGGAGGATCCCGGATATTTGGAGAATAGTAGTTTGCACGAATTCACTGTCGTGGAAATGTCCTAATTGTATGAATTTTCATCGACACCTGATAGACACCAAAAGTAGTATGTTCAAAATAGTAAGTTTCGAGGAAGTATCATCAAATTTGACAAGACATTTCGGATGTTTGAGAAATAGTAGTATGCATCAATTCCTTCTCATCGGAATGACCTAATTGTATGTTTTTTTTTTCGAATCCTTATGGACACAAAAAGTAGTATGTTCAAAAGAGTAAGATATGAGGAAGCTATATAAAATTTGACAATACATTACAGATGTCTGTGGTACTCTCCGGAGGATCCCGGATATTTGGAGAATAGTAGTTTGCACGAATTCACTGTCGTGGAAATGTCCTAATTGTATGAATTTTTATCGACCCCTGATATACACCAAAAGTAGTATGTTCAAAAGAATAAGTTTCGAGGAAGTATTATAAAATTTGACAAGACATTTCGGATGTTTGTTGTACTCTCTTGAGGATCCCGGATGTTTGAGAAATAGTAGTATGCACCAATTCCTTCTCATCGGAATGACCTAATTGTATGTTTTTTTTTTGAATCCTTATGGACACAAAAAGTAGTATGTTCAAAAGAGTTAGATGTGAGGAAGCTATATAAAATTTGACAATACATTACAGATGTTTGTGGTACTCTCCGGAGGATCCCGGATATTTGGAGAATAGTAGTTTGCACGAATTCACTGTCGTGGAAATGTCCTAATTGTATGAATTTTTATCGACACCTGATAGACACCAAAAGTAGTATGTTCAAAAGGGTTAGTTTCGAGGAAGTATTATAAAAATTGACAAGACATTTCGGATGTTTGTTGTACTCTCTGGAGGATCCCGGATGTTTGAGAAATAGTCGTATGCACCAATTCCTTCTCATCGGAATGACATAATTTGATGTTTTTTTTTTCGAATCCTTGTGGACACAAAAAGTAGTATGTTCAAAAGAGTAAGATATGAGGAATCTATATAAAATTTGACAATACATTACAGATGTCTATGGTACTCTCCGGAGGATCCCGGATATTTGGAGAATAGTAGTTTGCACGAATTCACTGTCGTGGAAATGTCCTAATTGTATGAATTTTTATCGACACCTGATAGACACCAAAAGTAGTATGTTCAAAAGAGTAAGTTTCGAGGAAGTATCATAAAATTTGACAAGACATTTCGGATGTTTGTTGTACTCTCTGGAGAATCCCGGATGTTTGAGAAATAGTAGTATGCACCAATTCCTTCTCATCGGAATGACCTAATTGTATGTTTTTTTTTTCGAATCCTTATGGACACAAAAAGTAGTATGTTCAAAATAGTAAGATATGAGGAAGCGATATAAAATTTGACAATACATTACAGATGTTTGTGGTAATCTCCGGAGGATCCCGGATATTTGGAGAATAGTAGTTTGCACGAATTCACTGTCGTGGAAATGTCCCAATTGTAAGAATTTTTATCGACACCTCATATACACCAAAAGTAGTATGTTCAAAAGAATAAGTTTCGAGGAAGTATTATAAAATTTGACAAGACATTTCGGATGTTTGTTGTACTCTCTGGAGCATCCCGGATGTTTGAGAAATAGTAGTATGCACCAATTCCTTCTCATCGGAATGACGTAATTGTATGTTTTTTTTTTCGAATCCTTATGGACACAAAAAGTAGTATGTTCAAAAGAGTAATATATGAGGAAGCTATATAAAATTTGACAATACATTACAGATGTTTGTGGTACTCTCCGGAGGATCCCGGATATTTGGAGAATAGTAGTTTGCACGAATTCACTGTCGTGGAAATGTCCTAATTGTATGAATTTTTATCGACACCTGATAGACACCAAAAGTAGTATGTTCAAAAGGGTAAGTTTCGAGGAAGTATCATAAAAATTGACAAGACATTTCGGATGTTTGTTGTACTCTCTGGAGGATCCCGGATGTTTGAGAAATAGTCGTATGCACCAATTCCTTCTCATCGGAATGACATAATTTGATGTTTTTTTTTTCGAATCCTTATTGACACAAAAAGTAGTATGTTCAAAAGAGTAAGATATGAGGAATCTATATAAAATTTGACAATACATTACAGATGTCTATGGTACTCTCCGGAGGATCCCGGATATTTGGAGAATAGTAGTTTGCACGAATTCACTGTCGTGGAAATGTCCTAATTGTATGAATTTTTATCGACACCTGATAGACACCAAAAGTAGTATGTTCAAAAGAGTAAGTTTCGAGGAAGTATCATAAAATTTGACAAGACATTTCGGATGTTTGTTGTACTCTCTGGAGAATCCCGGATGTTTGAGAAATAGTAGTATGCACCAATGCCTTCTCATCGGAATGAACTAATTGTATGTTTTTTTTTTCGAATCCTTATGGACACAAAAAGTAGTATGTTCAAAATAGTAAGATATGAGGAAGCGATAGAAAATTTGACAATACATTACAGATGTTTGTGGTACTCTCCGGAGTATCCCGGATATTTGGAGAATAGTAGTTTGCACGAATTCACTGTCTAGGAAATGTCCTAATTGTAGGAATTTTTATCGACACCTGATAAACACCAAAAGTAGTATGTTCAAAATAGTAAGTTTCGAGGAAGTATCATCAAATTTGACAAGACATTTCGGATGTTTGTTGTACTCTCTGGAGAATCCCGGATGTTTGAGAAATAGTAGTATGCACCAATTCCTTCTCATCGGAATGAACTAATTGTATGTTTTTTTTTTCGAATCCTTATGGACACAAAAAGTAGTATGTTCAAAATAGTAAGATATGAGGAAGCGATATAAAATTTGACAATACATTACAGATGTTTGTGGTACTCTCCGGAGTATCCCGGATATTTGGAGAATAGTAGTTTGCACGAATTCACTGTCTAGGAAATGTCCTAATTGTAGGAATTTTTATCGACACCTGATAAACACCAAAAGTAGTATGTTCAAAATAGTAAGTTTCGAGGAAGTATCATCAAATTTGACAAGACATTTCGGATGTTTGTTGTACTCACTGGAGGATCCCGGATGTTTGAGAAATAGTAGTATGCAGCAATTCCTTCTCATCGGAATGACCTAATTGTATGTTTTTTTTTCGAATCCTTATGGACACAAAAAGTAGTATGTTCAAAAGAGTAAGATATGAGGAATCTATATAAAATTTGACAATACATTACAGATGTCTATGGTACTCTCCGGAGGATCCCGGATATTTGGAGAATAGTAGTTTGCACGAATTCAATGTCGTGGAAATGTCCTAATTGTATGAATTTTTATCGACACCTGATATACACCAAAAGTAGTATGTTCAAAAGAATAAGTTTCGAGGAAGTATCATAAAATTTGACAAGACATTTCGGATGTTTGTTGTACTCTCTGGAGGATCCCGGATGTTTGAGAAATAGTAGTATGCACTAATTCCTTCTCATAGGAATGACCTAATTGTATGTTTTTTTTTTTCGAATCCTTATGGACACAAAAAGTAGTATGTTCAAAATAGTAAGATATGAGGAAGCTATATAAAATTTGACAATACATTACAGATGTTTGTGGTACTCTCCGGAGGATCCCGGAGATTTGGAGAATAGTAGTTTGCACGAATTCACTGTCGTGGAAATGTCCTAATTGTATGAATTTTTATCGACACCTGATAGACACCAAAAGTAGTATGTTCAAAAGAGTAAGTTTCGAGGAAGTATCGTAAAATTTGACAAGACATTTTGGATGTTTGTTGTACTCTCTGGAGAATCCCGGATGTTTCAGAAATAGTAGTATGCACCAATTCCTTCTCATCGGAATGACCTAATTGTATGTTTTTTTTTTCGAATCCTTATGGACACAAAAAGTAGTATGTTCAAAAGAGTAAGATATGAGGAAGCTATATAAAATTTGACAATACATTACAGATGTCTGTGGTAATCTCCGGAGGATCCCGGATATTTGGAGAATAGTAGTTTGCACGAATTCACTGTCGTGGAAATGTCCCAATTGTAAGAATTTTTATCGACACCTCATATACACCAAAAGTAGTATGTTCAAAAGAATAAGTTTCGAGGAAGTATTATAAAATTTGACAAGACATTTCGGATGTTTGTTGTACTCTCTGGAGGATCCCGGATGTTTGAGAAATAGTAGTATGCACCAATTCCTTCTCATCGGAATGACCTAATTGTATGTTTTTTTTTTCGAATCCTTATGGACACAAAAAGTAGTATGTTCAAAAGAGTAATATATGAGGAAGCTATATAAAATTTGACAATACATTACAGATGTTTGTGGTACTCTCCGGAGGATCCCGGATATTTGGAGAATAGTAGTTTGCACGAATTCACTGTCGTGGAAATGTCCTAATTGTATGAATTTTCATCGACACCTGATAGACACCAAAAGTAGTATGTTCAAAATAGTAAGTTTCGAGGAAGTATCATCAAATTTGACAAGACATTTCGGATGTTTGAGAAATAGTAGTATGCATCAATTCCTTCTCATCGGAATGACCTAATTGTATGTTTTTTTTTTCGAATCCTTATGGACACAAAAAGTAGTATGTTCAAAAGAGTAAGATATGAGGAAGCTATATAAAATTTGACAATACATTACAGATGTCTGTGGTACTCTCCGGAGGATCCCGGATATTTGGAGAATAGTAGTTTGCACGAATTCACTGTCGTGGAAATGTCCTAATTGTATGAATTTTTATCGACACCTGATATACACCAAAAGTAGTATGTTCAAAAGAATAAGTTTCGAGGAAGTATTATAAAATTTGACAAGACATTTCGGATGTTTGTTGTACTCTCTGGAGGATCCCGGATGTTTGAGAAATAGTAGTATGCACCAATTCCTTGTCATCGGAATGACCTAATTGTATGTTTTTTTTTTGAATCCTTATGGACACAAAAAGTAGTATGTTCAAAAGAGTTAGATGTGAGGAAGCTATATAAAATTTGACAATACATTACAGATGTTTGTGGTACTCTCCGGAGGATCCCGGATATTTGGAGAATAGTAGTTTGCACGAATTCACTGTCGTGGAAATGTCCTAATTGTATGAATTTTTATCGACACCTGATAGACACCAAAAGTAGTATGTTCAAAAGGGTAAGTTTCAAGGAAGTATCATAAAAATTGACAAGACATTTCGGATGTTTGTTGTACTCTCTGGAGGATCCCGGATGTTTGGGAAATAGTCGTATGCACCAATTCCTTCTCATCGGAATGACATAATTTGATGTTTTTTTTTTCGAATCCTTATGGACACAAAAAGTAGTATGTTCAAAATAGTAAGATATGAGGAAGCTATATAAAATTGGACAATACATTACAGATGTCTATGGTACTCTCCGGAGGATCCCGGATATTTGGAGAATAGTAGTTTGCACGAATTCACTGTCGTGGAAATGTCCTAATTGTATGAATTTTTATCGACACCTGATAGACACCAAAAGTAGTATGTTCAAAAGAATAAGTTTCGAGGAAGTATCATAAAATTTGACAAGATATTTCGGATGTTCGTTGTACTCTCTGGAGGATCCCGGATGTTTGAGAAATAGTAGTATGCACCAATTCCTTCTCATCGGAATAACCTAATTGTATGTTTTTTTTTTTCGAATTCTTATGGACACAAAAAGTAGTATGTTCAAAAGAGTAAGATATGAGGAAACGATATATAATTTGACAATACATTACAGATGTTTGTGGTACTCTCCGGAGGATCCCGGATATTTGGAGAATAGTAGTTTGCACGAATTCACTGTCGTGGAAATGTCCTAATTGTATGAATTTTTATCGACACCTGATAGACACCAAAAGTAGTAGGTTCAAAAGAGTAAGTTTCGAGGAAGTATCATCAAATTTGACAAGACATTTCGGATGTTTGTTGTACTCTCTGGACGATCCCGGATGTTTGAGAAATAGTAGTATGCAGCAATTCCTTCTCATCGGAATGACCTAATTGTATGTTTTTTTTTCGAATCCTTATTAACACAAAAAGTAGTATGTTCAAAAGAGTAAGATATGAGGAAGCTATATAAAATTTGACAATACATTACAGATATCTGTGGTACTCTCCGGAGGATCCCGGATATTTGGAGAATAGTAGTTTGCACGAATTCACTGTCGTGGAAATGTCCTAATTGTATGAATTTTTATCGACACCTGATATACACCAAAAGTAGTATGTTCAAAAGAATAAGTTTCGAGGAAGTATTATAAAATTTGACAAGACGTTTCGGATGTTTGTTCTACTCTCAGGAGGATCCCGGATGTTTGAGAAATAGTAGTATGCACCAATTCCTTCTCATCGGAATGACCTAATTGTATGTTTTTTTTTTCGAATCCTTATGGACACAAAAAGTAGTATGTTCAAAAGAGTAAGATATGAGGAAGCTATATAAAATTTGACAATACATTATAGATGTCTGTGGTACTCTCCGGAGGATCCCGGATATTTGGAGAATAGTAGTCTGCAGGAATTCACTGTCGTGGAAATGTCCTAATTGTATGAATTTTTATCGACACCTGATAGACACCAAAAGTAGTATGTTCAAAAGGGTAAGTTTCGAGGAAGTATCATAAAAATTGACCAGACATTTCGGATGTTTGTTGTACTCTCTGGAGGATCTCGGATGTTTGAGAAATAGTCGTATGCACCAATTCATTCTCATCGGAATGACCTAATTTGATGTTTTTTTTTTCGAATCCTTATGGACACAGAAAGTAGTATGTTCAAAAGAGTAAAATATGAGGAAGCTATATAAAAGTTGGCAATACATTACAGATGCTTGTGGTACTCTCAGGAGGATCCTGGATATTTGGAGAATAGTAGTTTGCACGAATTCACTGTCGTGGAAATGTCCAAATTGTATGAATTTTTATCGACACCTGATAGACACCAAAAGTAGTATGTTCAAAACGGTAAGTTTCGAGGAAGTATAATAAAAATTGACAAGACATTTCGGATGTTTGTTGTACTCTCTGGAGGATCCCGGATGTTTGAGAAATAGTAGTATGCACCAATTCCTTCTCATCGGAATGGCCTAATTTGAAGTTTTTTTTTTCGAATCTTTATGGACAGAAAAAGTAGTATGTTCAAAAGAGTAAGATATGAGGAAGCTATATAAAATTTGACAATACATTACAGATGTTTGTGGTACTCTCCAAAGGATCCCGGATATTTGGAGAATATTAGTTTGCACGAATTCACTGTCGTGGAAATGTCCTAATTGTATGAATTTTTATCGACACCTGATATACACCAAAACTAGTATGTTCAAAAGGGTATGTTTCGAGGAAGTATCATAAAAATTGACAAGACATTTCGGATGTTTGTTGTACTCTCTGGAGGATCCCGGATGTTTGAGAAATAGTAGTATGCACCAATTCCTTCTCATCGGAATGACCTAATTGTATGTTTTTTTTTTCGAATCCTTATGGACACAAAAAGTAGTATGTTCAAAAGAGTAAGATATGAGGAAGCTATATTAAATTTGACAAAACATTACACATGTCTGTGGTACTCTCCGGAGGATCCCGGATATTTGGAGAATAGTAGTTTGCACGAATTCACTGTCGTGGAAATATCCTAATTGTATGAATTTTTATCGACACCTGATAGACACCAAAAGTAGTATGTTCAAAAGAGTAAGTTTCGAGGAAGTATCATAAAATTTGACAAGACATTTCGAATGTTTGTTGTACTCTCTAGAGGATCCCGGATGTTTGAGAAATAGTAGTATGCACCAATTCCTTCTCATCGAAATGACCTAATTGTATGTTGTTTTTTTCGAATCCTTATTGACACAAAAAGTAGTACGTTCAAAAGAGTAAGATATGAGGAAGCTATATAAAATTTGACAATACATTACAGATGTTTGTGGTACTCTCCGGAGGATCCCGGATATTTGGAGAATAGTAGTTTGCACGAATTCACTGTCGTGGAAATGTCCTAATTGTATGAATTTTTATCGACACCTGATAGACACCAAAAGTAGTATGTTCAAAAGAGAAAGTTTCGAGGAAGTATCATAAAATTTGACAAGACATTTCGGATGTTTGTTGTAATCTCTGGACGATCCCGGATGTTTGAGAAATAGTAGTATGCACCAATTCCTTCTCATCGGAATGACCTAATTGTATGTTTTTTTTTTTCGAATCCTTATGGGAACAAAAAGTAGTATGTTCAAAATAGTAAGATATGAGGAAGCTATATAAAATTTGACAATACATTACAGATGTTTGTGGTACTCTCCGGAGGATCCCGGATATTTGGAGAATGGTAGTTTGCACGAATTCACTGTCGTGGAAATGTCCTAATTGTATGAATTTTTATCGACACCTAATATACACCAAAAGTAGTATGTTCAAAATAGTAAGTTTCGAGGAAGTATCATCAAATTTGACAAGACATTCCGGATGTTTGTTGTACTCTCTGGAGGATCCCGGATGTTTGAGAAATAGTAGTATGCACCAATTCCTTCTCATCGGAATGACCTAATTGTATGTTTTTTTTTTCGAATCCTTATGGACACAAAAAGTAGTATGTTCAAAAGAGTAAGATATGAGGAATCTATATAAAATTTGACAATACATTACAGATGTTTGTGGTACTCTCCGGAGGATCCCAGATATTTAGAGAATAGTAGTTTGCACGAATTCACTGTCGTGGAAATGTCCTAATTGTATGAATGTTTATCGACACCTGATAGACACCAAAAGTAGTATGTTCAAAAGAGTAAGTTTCGAGGAAGTATCATAAAATTTGACAAGACATTTCGGATGTTTGTTGTACTCTCTAGAGGATCCCGGATGTTTGAGAAATAGTAGTATGCACCAATTCCTTCTCATCGAAATGACCTAATTGTATGTTTTTTTTTTTCGAATCGTTATGGACACAAAAAGTAGTATGTTCAAAAGAGTAAGATATGAGGGATCTATATAACATTTGACAATACATTACAGATGTTTGTGGTACTCTCCGGAGGATCCCAGATATTTGGAGAATAGTAGTTTGCACGAATTCACTGTCGTGGAAATGTCCTAATTGTATGAATTTTTATCGACACCTGATAGACACCAAAAGTAGTATGTTCAAAAGAGTAAGTTTCGAGGAAGTATCATAAAATTTGACAAGACATTCCGGATGTTTGTTGTACTCTCTGGAGGATCCCGGATGTTTGAGAAATAGTAGTATGCACCAATTCCTTCTCATCGGAATGACCTAATTGTATGTTTTTTTTTTCGAATCGTTATGGACACAAAAAGTAGTATGTTCAAAAGAGTAAGATATGAGGAAGCTATATAACATTTGACAATACATTACAGATGTTTGTGGTACTCTCCGGAGGATCCCGGATATTTGGAGAATAGTAGTTTGCACGAATTCACTGTCGTGGAAATGTCCTAATTGTATGAATTTTTATCGACACCTGATATACACCAAAAGTAGTATGTTCAAAATAGTAAGTTTAGAGGAAGTATCATAAAATTTGACCAGACATTTCGGATGTTTGTTGTAGTCTCTGGAGGATCCCGGATGTTTGAGAAACAGTAGTATGCACCAATTCCTTCTCATCGAAATGACCTAATTGTATGTTGTTTTTTTCGAATCCTTATGGACACAAAAAGTAGTATGTTCAAAAGAGTAAGATATGAGGAAGCTATATAAAATTTGACAATACATTACAGATGTTTGTGGTACTCTCAGAAGGATCCCAGATATTTGGAGAATAGTAGTTTGCACGAATTCACTGTCGTGGAAATGTCCTAATTGTATGAATTTTTATCGACACCTGATAGACACCAAAAGTAGTATGTTCAAAAGAGTAAGTTTCGAGGAAGTATCATAAAATTTGACAAGACATTTCGGATGTTTGTTGTACTCTCTGGAGGATCCCGGATGTTTGAGAAATAGTAGTATGCACCAATTCCTTCTCATCGGAATGACCTAATTGTATGTTTTTTTTTTCGAATCGTTATGGACACAAAAAGTAGTATGTTCAAAAGAGTAAGATATGAGGAAGCTATATAACATTTGACAATACATTACAGATGTTTGTGGTACTCTCCGGAGGATCCCGGATATTTGGAGAATAGTAGTTTGCACGAATTCACTGTCGTGGAAATGTCCTAATTGTATGAATTTTTATCGACACCTGATATACACCAAAAGTAGTATGTTCAAAAGAGTAAGTTTCGAGGAAGTATCATAAAATTTGACAAGACATTTCGGATGTTTGTTGTAGTCTCTGGAGGATCCCGGATGTTTGAGAAATAGTAGTATGCACCAATTCCTTCTCATCGAAATGACCTAATTGTATGTTGTTTTTTTCGAATCCTTATGGACACAAAAAGTAGTATGTTCAAAAGAGTAAGATATGAGGAAGCTATATAAAATTTGACAATACATTACAGATGTTTGTGGTACTCTCCGAAGGATCCCAGATATTTGGAGAATAGTAGTTTGCACGAATTCACTGTCGTGGAAATGTCCTAATTGTATGAATTTTTATCGACACCTGATAGACACCAAAAGTAGTTTGTTCAAAGGATTAAGTTTCGAGGAAGTATCATAAAATTTGACAAGACATTCCGGATGTTTGTTGTACTCTCTGGAGGATCCCGGATGTTTGAGAAATAGTAGTATGCACCAATTCCTTCTCATCGGAATTACCTAATTGTATGTTTTTTTTTTCGAATCCTTATGGACACAAAAAGTAGTATGTTCAAAAGAGTAAGATATGAGGAATCTATATAAAATTTCACAATGCATTACAGATGTTTGTGGTACTCTCCGGAGGATCCCGGATATTTAGAGAATAGTAGTTTGCACGAATTCACTGTCTTGGAAATGTCCTAATTGTATGAATTTTTATCGACACCTGATATACACCAAAAGTAGTATGTTCAAAAGGGTAAGTTTCGAGGAAGTATCATAAAAATTGACAAGACATTTCGGATGTTTGTTGTACTCTCTGGAGGATCCCGGATGTTTGAGAAATAGTAGTATGCACCAATTCCTTCTCATCGAAATGACCTAATTGTATGTTGTTTTTTTCGAATCCTTATGGACACAAAAAGTAGTATGTTCAAAAGAGTAAGATATGAGGAAGCTATATAAAATTTGACAATACATTACAGATGTTTGTGGTACTCTCCGGAGGATCCCGGATATTTGGAGAATAGTAGTTTGCACGGATTCACTGTCGTGGAAATGTCCTAATTGTATGAATTTTTATCGACACCTGATAGACACCAAAAGTAGTATGTTCAAAGGAGTAAGTTTCGAGGAAGTATCATCAAATTTGACAAGACATTTCGGATGTTTGTTGTACTCTCTAGAGGATCCCGGATGTTTGAGAAATAGTAGTATGCACCAATTCCATCTCATCGGAATGACCTAATTGTATGTTTTTTTTTTCGAATCCTTATCGAAACAAAAAGTAGTATGTTCAAAAGAGTAAGATATGAGGAAGCTATATAAAATTTGACAATACATTACAGATGTTTGTGGTACTCTCCGGAGGATCCCGGATATTTGGAGAATGGTAGTTTGCACGAATTCACTGTCGTGGAAATGTCCTAATTGTATGAATTTTTATCGACACCTGATAGACACCAAAAGTAGTATGTTCAAAAGAGTAAGTTTCGAGGAAGTATCATAAAATTTGACAAGACATTTCGGATGTTTGTTGTACTCTCTGGAGGATCTCGGATGTTTGAGAAATAGTAGTATGCACCAATTCCTTCTCATCGGAATGACCTAATTGTATGTTTTTTTTTTCGAATCGTTATGGACACAAAAAGTAGTATGTTCAAAAGAGTAAGATATGAGGAAGCTATATAAAATTTGACAATACATTACAGATGTTTGTGGTACTCTCCGGAGGATCCCGGATATTTGGAGAATAGTAGTTTGCACGAATTCACTGTCGTGGAAATGTCCTAATTGTATGAATTTTTATCGACATCTGATAGACACCAAAAGTAGTATGTTCAAAAGAGTAAGTTTCGAGGAAGTATCATAAAATTTGACAAGACATTTCAGATGTTTGTTGTACTCTCTGGAGGATCCCGGATGTTTGAGAAATAGTAGTATGCACCAATTCCTTCTCATCGAAATGACCTAATTGTATGTTGTTTTTTTCGAATCCTTATGGACACAAAAAGTAGTATGTTCAAAAGAGTAAGATATGAGGAAGCTATATAAAATTTGACAATACATTACAGATGTTTGTGGTACTCTCCGGAGGATCCCGGATATTTGGAGAATAGTAGTTTGCACGAATTCACTGTCGTGGAAATGTCCTAATTGTATGAATTTTTATCGACATCTGATAGACACCAAAAGTAGTATGTTCAAAAGAGTAAGTTTCGAGGAAGTATCATAAAATTTGACAAGACATTTCGGATGTTTGTTGTACTCTCTGGAGGATCCCGGATGTTTGAGAAATAGTAGTATGCACCAATTCCTTCTCATCAAAATGACCTAATTGTATGTTGTTTTTTTCGAATCCTTATGGACACAAAAAGTAGTATGTTCAAAAGAGTAAGATATGAGGAAGCTATATAAAATTTGACAATACATTACAGATGTTTGTGGTACTCTCCGAAGGATCCCAGATATTTGGAGAATAGTAGTTTGCACGAATTCACTGTCGTGGAAATGTCCTAATTGCATGAATTTTTATCGACACCTGATACACACCAAAAGTAGTATGTTCAAAAGAATAAGTTTCGAGGAAGTATCATAAAATTTGACAAGACATTTCGGATGTTTGTTGTACTCTCTGGAGGATCCCGGATATTTGAGAAATAGTAGTATGCACCAATTCCTTCTCATCGGAATGACCTAATTGCATGTTTTTTTTTTCGAATCCTTATGGACACAAAAAGTAGTATGTTCAAAAGAGTAAGATATGAGGAAGATATATAACATTTGACAATACATTACAGATGTTTGTGGTACTCTCCGGAGGATCCCGGATATTTGGAGAATAGTAGTTTGCACGAATTCACTGTCGTGGAAATGTCCTAATTGTATGAATTTCTATCGACACCTGATATACACCAAGAGTAGTATGTTCAAAAGAGTAAGTTTCGAGGAAGTATCATAAAATTTGACAAGACATTTCGGATGTTTGTTGTACTCTCTGGAGGATCCCGGATGTTTGAGAAATAGTAGTATGCACCAATTCCTTCTCATCGGAATGACCTAATTGTATGTTTTTTTTTTCGAATCGTTATGGACACAAAAAAGTAGTATGTTCAAAAGAGTAAGATATGAGGAAGCTATATAAAATTTGACAATACATTACAGATGTTTGTGGTACTCTCCGGAGGATCCCGGATATTTGGAGAATAGTAGTTTGCACGGATTCACTGTCGTGGAAATGTCCTAATTGTACGAATTTTTATCGACACCTGATAGACACCAAAAGTAGTATGTTCAAAGGAGTAAGTTTCGAGGAAGTATCATCAAATTTGACAAGACATTTCGGATGTTTGTTGTACTCTCTGGAGGATCCCGGATGTTTGAGAAATAGTAGTATGCACCAATTCCTTCTCATCGGAATGACCTAATTGTATGTTTTTTTTTTCGAATTCTTATGGACACAAAAAGTAGTATGTTCAAAAGAGTAAGATATGAGGAAGCTATATAAAATTTGACAATACATTACAGATGTTTGTGGTACTCTCCAAAGGATCCCGGATATTTGGAGAATAGTAGTTTGCACGAATTCCTTGTCGTGGAAATGTCCTAATTGTATGAATTTTTATCGACACCTGATATACACCAAAACTAGTATGTTCAAAAGGGTATGTTTCGAGGAAGTATCATAAAAATTGACAAGACATTTCGGATGTTTGTTGTACTCTCTGGAGGATCCCGGATGTTTGAGAAATAGTAGTATGCACCAATTCCTTCTCATCGGAATGACCTAATTGTATGTTTTTTTTTTTTCGAATCCTTATGGACACAAAAAGTAGTATGTTCAAAAGAGTAAGATATGAGGAAGCTATATAAAATTTGACAAAACATTACAGTTGTCTGTGGTACTCTCCGGAGGATCCCGGATATTTGGAGAATAGTAGTTTGCACGAATTCACTGTCGTGGAAATGTCCTAATTGTATGAATTTTTATCGACACCTGATATACACCAAGAGTAGTATGTTCAAAAGGGTAAGTTTCGAGGAAGTATCATAAAATTTGACAAGACATTTCGGATGTTTGTTGTACTCTCTGGAGGATCCCGGATGTTTGAGAAATAGTAGTATGCACCAATTCCTTCTCATCGGAATGACCTAATTTGATGTTTTTTTTTTCGAATCCTTATGGACACAAAAACTAGTATGTTCAAAAGAGTAAGATATGAGGAATCTATATAAAATTTGACAATACATTACAGATGTTTGTGGTACTCTCCGGAGGTTCCCGGATATTTGGAGAATAGTAGTTTGCACGAATTCATTGTCGTGGAAATGTCCTAATTGTATGAATTTTTATCGACACATGATATACACCAAAAGTAGTATGTTCAAAATAGTAAGTTTCGAGGAAGTATCATAAAATTTGACAAGACATTTCGGATGTTTGTTGTACTCTCTGGAGGATCCCGGATGTTTGAGAAATAGTAGTATGCACCAATTCCTTCTCATCGGAATGACCTAATTGTATGTTTTTTTTTTTCGAATCCTTATGGACACAAAAAGTAGTATGTTCAAAAGAGTAAGATATGAGGAAGCTATATAAAATTTGACAATACATTACAGATGTTTGTGGTACTCTCCAAAGGATCCCGGATATTTGGAGAATAGTAGTTTGCACGAATTCCTTGTCGTGGAAATGTCCTAATTGTATGAATTTTTATCGACACCTGATATACACCAAAACTAGTATGTTCAAAAGGGTATGTTTCGAGGAAGTATCATAAAAATTGACAAGACATTTCGGATGTTTGTTGTACTCTCTGGAGGATCCCGGATGTTTGAGAAATAGTAGTATGCACCAATTCCTTCTCATCGGAATGACCTAATTGTATGTTTTTTTTTTTTCGAATCCTTATGGACACAAAAAGTAGTATGTTCAAAAGAGTAAGATATGAGGAAGCTATATAAAATTTGACAAAACATTACAGTTGTCTGTGGTACTCTCCGGAGGATCCCGGATATTTGGAGAATAGTAGTTTGCACGAATTCACTGTCGTGGAAATGTCCTAATTGTATGAATTTTTATCGACACCTGATATACACCAAGAGTAGTATGTTCAAAAGGGTAAGTTTCGAGGAAGTATCATAAAATTTGACAAGACATTTCGGATGTTTGTTGTACTCTCTGGAGGATCCCGGATGTTTGAGAAATAGTAGTATGCACCAATTCCTTCTCATCGGAATGACCTAATTTGATGTTTTTTTTTTCGAATCCTTATGGACACAAAAACTAGTATGTTCAAAAGAGTAAGATATGAGGAATCTATATAAAATTTGACAATACATTACAGATGTTTGTGGTACTCTCCGGAGGTTCCCGGATATTTGGAGAATAGTAGTTTGCACGAATTCATTGTCGTGGAAATGTCCTAATTGTATGAATTTTTATCGACACATGATATACACCAAAAGTAGTATGTTCAAAATAGTAAGTTTCGAGGAAGTATCATAAAATTTGACAAGACATTTCGGATGTTTGTTGTACTCTCTGGAGGATCCCGGATGTTTGAGAAATAGTAGTATGCACCAATTCCTTCTCATCGGAATGACCTAATTGTATGTTTTTTTTTTTCGAATCCTTATGGACACAAAAAGTAGTATGTTCAAAAGAGTAAGATATGAGGAAGCTATATAAAATTTGACAATACATTACAGATGTTTGTGGTACTCTCCAAAGGATCCCGGATATTTGGAGAATAGTAGTTTGCACGAATTCCTTGTCGTGGAAATGTCCTAATTGTATGAATTTTTATCGACACCTGATATACACCAAAACTAGTATGTTCAAAAGGGTATGTTTCGAGGAAGTATCATAAAAATTGACAAGACATTTCGGATGTTTGTTGTACTCTCTGGAGGATCCCGGATGTTTGAGAAATAGTAGTATGCACCAATTCCTTCTCATCGGAATGACCTAATTGTATGTTTTTTTTTTTTCGAATCCTTATGGACACAAAAAGTAGTATGTTCAAAAGAGTAAGATATGAGGAAGCTATATAAAATTTGACAAAACATTACAGTTGTCTGTGGTACTCTCCGGAGGATCCCGGATATTTGGAGAATAGTAGTTTGCACGAATTCACTGTCGTGGAAATGTCCTAATTGTATGAATTTTTATCGACACCTGATATACACCAAGAGTAGTATGTTCAAAAGGGTAAGTTTCGAGGAAGTATCATAAAATTTGACAAGACATTTCGGATGTTTGTTGTACTCTCTGGAGGATCCCGGATGTTTGAGAAATAGTAGTATGCACCAATTCCTTCTCATCGGAATGACCTAATTTGATGTTTTTTTTTTCGAATCCTTATGGACACAAAAACTAGTATGTTCAAAAGAGTAAGATATGAGGAATCTATATAAAATTTGACAATACATTACAGATGTTTGTGGTACTCTCCGGAGGTTCCCGGATATTTGGAGAATAGTAGTTTGCACGAATTCATTGTCGTGGAAATGTCCTAATTGTATGAATTTTTATCGACACATGATATACACCAAAAGTAGTATGTTCAAAATAGTAAGTTTCGAGGAAGTATCATAAAATTTGACAAGACATTTCGGATGTTTGTTGTACTCTCTGGAGGATCCCGGATGTTTGAGAAATAGTAGTATGCACCAATTCCTTCTCATCGGAATGACCTAATTGTATGTTTTTTTTTTCGAATCGTTATGGACACAAAAAGTAGTATGTTCAAAAGAGTAAGATATGAGGAAACTATATAAAATTTGACAATACATTACAGATGTTTGTGGTACTCTCCGGAGGATCCCGGATATTTGGAGACTAGTAGTTTGCACGAATTCACTGTCGTGGAAATGTCCTAATTGTATGAATTTTTATCGACACCTGATATACACCAAAAGTAGTATGTTCAAAATAGTAAGTTTCGAGGAAGTATCATAAAATTTGACAAGACATTTCGGATGTTTGTTGTACTCTCTGGAGGATCCCGGATGTTTGAGAAATAGTAGTATGCACCAATTCCTTCTCATCGGAATTACCTAATTTGATGTTTTTTTTTTCGAATCCTTATGGACACAAAAACTAGTATGTTCAAAAGAGTAAGATATGAGGAATCTATATAAAATTTGACAATACATTACAGATGTTTGTGGTACTCTCCGGAGGATCCCGGATATTTGGAGAATAGTAGTTTGCACGAATTCACTGACGTGGAAATGTCCTAATTGTATGAATTTTTATCGACACCTGATATACACCAAAAGTAGTATGTTCAAAATAGTAAGTTTCGAGGAAGTATCATAAAAATTGACAAGACATTTCGGATGTTTGTTGTACTCTCTGGAGGATCCTGGATGTTTGAGAAATAGTAATATGCACCAATTCCTTCTCATCGGAATGACCTAATTGTATGTTTTTTTTTTCCAATCCTTATGGACACAAAAAGTAGTATGTTCAAAAGAGTAAGATATGAGGAAACTATATAAAATTTGACAATACATTACAGATGTTTGTGGTACTCTCCGGAGGATCCCGGATATTTGGAGAATAGTAGTTTGCACGAATTCACTGTCGTGGAAATGTCCTAATTGTATGAATTTTTATCGACACCTGATATACACCAAAAGTAGTATGTTCAAAATAGTAAGTTTCGAGGAAGTATCATAAAATTTGACAAGACATTTCGGATGTTTGTTGTACTCTCTGGAGGATCCCGGATGTTTGAGAAATAGTAGTATGCTCCAATTCCTTCTCATCGGAATTACCTAATTTGATGTTTTTTTTTTCGAATCCTTATGGACACAAAAACTAGTATGTTCAAAAGAGTAAGATATGAGGAATCTATATAAAATTTGACAATACATTACAGATGTTTGTGGTACTCTCCGGAGGATCCCGGATATTTGGAGAATAGTAGTTTGCACGAATTCACTGTCGTGGAAATGTCCTAATTGTATGAATTTTTATCGACACCTGATATACACCAAAAGTAGTATGTTCAAAATAGTAAGTTTCGAGGAAGTATCATAAAATTTGACAAGACATTTCGGATGTTTGTTGTACTCTCTGGAGGATCCCGGATGTTTGAGAAATAGTAGTATGCACCAATTCCTTCTCATCGGAATGACCTAATTGTATGTTTTTTTTTTTCGAATCCTTATGGACACAAAAAGTAGTATGTTCAAATGAGTAAGATATGAGGAAGCTATATAAAATTTGACAATACATTACAGATGTTTGTGGTACTCTCCGGAGGATCCCGGATATTTGGAGAATAGTAGTTTGCACGAATTCACTGTCGTGGAAATGTCCTAATTGTATGAATTTTTATCGACACCTGATATACACCAAAAGTAGTATGTTCAAAAGGGTAAGTTTCGAGGAAGTATCATAAAAATTGACAAGACATTTCGGATGTTTGTTGTACTCTCTGGAGGATCCCGGATGTTTGAGAAATAGTAGTATGCACCAATTCCTTCTCATCGGAATGACCTAATTGTATGTTTTTTTTTTCGAATCCTTATGGACACAAAAAGTAGTATGTTCAAAAGAGTAAGATATGAGGAAACTATATAAAATTTGACAATACATTACAGATGTTTGTGGTACTCTCCGGAGGATCCCGGATATTTGGAGAATAGTAGTTTGCACGAATTCACTGTCGTGGAAATGTCCTAATTTTATGAATTTTTATCGACACCTGATATACACCAAGAGTAGTATGTTCAAAAGAGTAAGTTTCGAGGAAGTATGATAAAATTTGACAAGACATTTCGGATGTTTGTTGTACTCTCTGGAGAACCCGGATGTTTGAGAAATAGTAGTATGCCCCAATTCCTTCTCATCGGAATGACCTAATTTGATGTTTTTTTTTTCGAATGTTTATGGACACAAAAACTAGTATGTTCAAAAGAGTAAGATATGAGGAAGCTATATAAAATTTGACAATACATTACAGATGTTTGTGGTACTCTCCGGAGGATCCCGGATATTTGGAGAATAGTAGTTTGCACAGTTTCACTGTCGTGGAAATGTCCTAATTGTATGAATTTTTATCGACACCTGATATACACCAAAAGTAGTATGTTCAAAAGGGTAAGTTTCGAGGAAGTATCATAAAAATTGACAAGACATTTCGGATGTTTGTTGTACTCTCTGGAGGATCCCGGATGTTTGAGAAATAGTAATATGCACCAATTCCTTCTCACCGGAATGACCTAATTGTATGTTTTTTTTTTCCAATCCTTATGGACACAAAAAGTAGTATGTTCAAAAGAGTAAGATATGAGGAAACTATATAAAATTTGAAAATACATTACAGATGTTTGTGGTACTCTCCGGAGGATCCCGGATATTTGGAGAATAGTAGTTTGCACGAATTCACTGTCTGGAAATGTCCTAATTGTATGAATTTTTATCGACACCTGATAGACACATAAAGTAGTATGTTCAAAGAGGTAAGTTTCGAGGAAGTATCATAAAATTTGACAAGACATTTCGGATGTTTGTTGTACTCTCTGGAGGATCCCGGATGTTTGAGAAATAGTAGTATGCACCAATTCCTTCTCATCGGAATGACCTAATTGTATGTTTTTTTTTTTTCGAATCCTTATGGACACAAAAAGTAGTATGTTCAAAAGAGTAAGATATGAGGAAGCTATATAAAATTTGACAAAACATTACAGTTGTCTGTGGTACTCTCCGGAGGATCCCGGATATTTGGAGAATAGTAGTTTGCACGAATTCACTGTCGTGGAAATGTCCTAATTGTATGAATTTTTATCGACACCTGATATACACCAAGAGTAGTATGTTCAAAAGGGTAAGTTTCGAGGAAGTATCATAAAATTTGACAAGACATTTCGGATGTTTGTTGTACTCTCTGGAGGATCCCGGATGTTTGAGAAATAGTAGTATGCACCAATTCCTTCTCATCGGAATGACCTAATTTGATGTTTTTTTTTTCGAATCCTTATGGACACAAAAACTAGTATGTTCAAAAGAGTAAGATATGAGGAATCTATATAAAATTTGACAATACATTACAGATGTTTGTGGTACTCTCCGGAGGTTCCCGGATATTTGGAGAATAGTAGTTTGCACGAATTCATTGTCGTGGAAATGTCCTAATTGTATGAATTTTTATCGACACATGATATACACCAAAAGTAGTATGTTCAAAATAGTAAGTTTCGAGGAAGTATCATAAAATTTGACAAGACATTTCGGATGTTTGTTGTACTCTCTGGAGGATCCCGGATGTTTGAGAAATAGTAGTATGCACCAATTCCTTCTCATCGGAATGACCTAATTGTATGTTTTTTTTTTTCGAATCCTTATGGACACAAAAAGTAGTATGTTCAAAAGAGTAAGATATGAGGAAGCTATATAAAATTTGACAATACATTACAGATGTTTGTGGTACTCTCCAAAGGATCCCGGATATTTGGAGAATAGTAGTTTGCACGAATTCCTTGTCGTGGAAATGTCCTAATTGTATGAATTTTTATCGACACCTGATATACACCAAAACTAGTATGTTCAAAAGGGTATGTTTCGAGGAAGTATCATAAAAATTGACAAGACATTTCGGATGTTTGTTGTACTCTCTGGAGGATCCCGGATGTTTGAGAAATAGTAGTATGCACCAATTCCTTCTCATCGGAATGACCTAATTGTATGTTTTTTTTTTTTCGAATCCTTATGGACACAAAAAGTAGTATGTTCAAAAGAGTAAGATATGAGGAAGCTATATAAAATTTGACAAAACATTACAGTTGTCTGTGGTACTCTCCGGAGGATCCCGGATATTTGGAGAATAGTAGTTTGCACGAATTCACTGTCGTGGAAATGTCCTAATTGTATGAATTTTTATCGACACCTGATATACACCAAGAGTAGTATGTTCAAAAGGGTAAGTTTCGAGGAAGTATCATAAAATTTGACAAGACATTTCGGATGTTTGTTGTACTCTCTGGAGGATCCCGGATGTTTGAGAAATAGTAGTATGCACCAATTCCTTTTCATCGGAATGACCTAATTTGATGTTTTTTTTTTCGAATCCTTATGGACACAAAAACTAGTATGTTCAAAAGAGTAAGATATGAGGAATCTATATAAAATTTGACAATACATTACAGATGTTTGTGGTACTCTCCGGAGGTTCCCGGATATTTGGAGAATAGTAGTTTGCACGAATTCATTGTCGTGGAAATGTCCTAATTGTATGAATTTTTATCGACACATGATATACACCAAAAGTAGTATGTTCAAAATAGTAAGTTTCGAGGAAGTATCATAAAATTTGACAAGACATTTCGGATGTTTGTTGTACTCTCTGGAGGATCCCGGATGTTTGAGAAATAGTAGTATGCACCAATTCCTTCTCATCGGAATGACCTAATTGTATGTTTTTTTTTTCGAATCGTTATGGACACAAAAAGTAGTATGTTCAAAAGAGTAAGATATGAGGAAACTATATAAAATTTGACAATACATTACAGATGTTTGTGGTACTCTCCGGAGGATCCCGGATATTTGGAGACTAGTAGTTTGCACGAATTCACTGTCGTGGAAATGTCCTAATTGTATGAATTTTTATCGACACCTGATATACACCAAAAGTAGTATGTTCAAAATAGTAAGTTTCGAGGAAGTATCATAAAATTTGACAAGACATTTCGGATGTTTGTTGTACTCTCTGGAGGATCCCGGATGTTTGAGAAATAGTAGTATGCACCAATTCCTTCTCATCGGAATTACCTAATTTGATGTTTTTTTTTTCGAATCCTTATGGACACAAAAACTAGTATGTTCAAAAGAGTAAGATATGAGGAATCTATATAAAATTTGACAATACATTACAGATGTTTGTGGTACTCTCCGGAGGATCCCGGATATTTGGAGAATAGTAGTTTGCACGAATTCACTGACGTGGAAATGTCCTAATTGTATGAATTTTTATCGACACCTGATATACACCAAAAGTAGTATGTTCAAAATAGTAAGTTTCGAGGAAGTATCATAAAAATTGACAAGACATTTCGGATGTTTGTTGTACTCTCTGGAGGATCCTGGATGTTTGAGAAATAGTAATATGCACCAATTCCTTCTCATCGGAATGACCTAATTGTATGTTTTTTTTTTCCAATCCTTATGGACACAAAAAGTAGTATGTTCAAAAGAGTAAGATATGAGGAAACTATATAAAATTTGACAATACATTACAGATGTTTGTGGTACTCTCCGGAGGATCCCGGATATTTGGAGAATAGTAGTTTGCACGAATTCACTGTCGTGGAAATGTCCTAATTGTATGAATTTTTATCGACACCTGATATACACCAAAAGTAGTATGTTCAAAATAGTAAGTTTCGAGGAAGTATCATAAAATTTGACAAGACATTTCGGATGTTTGTTGTACTCTCTGGAGGATCCCGGATGTTTGAGAAATAGTAGTATGCTCCAATTCCTTCTCATCGGAATTACCTAATTTGATGTTTTTTTTTTCGAATCCTTATGGACACAAAAACTAGTATGTTCAAAAGAGTAAGATATGAGGAATCTATATAAAATTTGACAATACATTACAGATGTTTGTGGTACTCTCCGGAGGATCCCGGATATTTGGAGAATAGTAGTTTGCACGAATTCACTGTCGTGGAAATGTCCTAATTGTATGAATTTTTATCGACACCTGATATACACCAAAAGTAGTATGTTCAAAATAGTAAGTTTCGAGGAAGTATCATAAAATTTGACAAGACATTTCGGATGTTTGTTGTACTCTCTGGAGGATCCCGGATGTTTGAGAAATAGTAGTATGCACCAATTCCTTCTCATCGGAATGACCTAATTGTATGTTTTTTTTTTTCGAATCCTTATGGACACAAAAAGTAGTATGTTCAAAAGAGTAAGATATGAGGAAACTATATAAAATTTGACAATACATTACAGATGTTTGTGGTACTCTCCGGAGGATCCCGGATATTTGGAGAATAGTAGTTTGCACGAATTCACTGTCGTGGAAATGTCCTAATTGTATGAATTTTTATCGACACCTGATATACACCAAAAGTAGTATGTTCAAAATAGTAAGTTTCGAGGAAGTATCATAAAATTTGACAAGACATTTCGGATGTTTGTTGTACTCTCTGGAGGATCCCGGATGTTTGAGAAATAGTAGTATGCACCAATTCCTTTTCATCGGAATGACCTAATTGTATGTTTTTTTTTTCGAATCCTTATGGACACAAAAAGTAGTATGTTCAAAAGAGTAAGATATGAGGAAACTATATAAAATTTGACAATACATTACAGATGTTTGTGGTACTCTCCGGAGGATCCCGGATATTTGGAGAATAGTAGTTTGCACGAATTCACTGTCGTGGAAATGTCCTAATTTTATGAATTTTTATCGACACCTGATATACACCAAAAGTAGTATGTTCAAAAGGGTAAGTTTCGAGGAAGTATCATAAAAATTGACAAGACATTTCGGATGTTTGTTGTACTCTTTGGAGGATCCCGGATGTTTGAGAAATAGTAGTATGCACCAATTCCTTCTCATCGGAATGACCTAATTTGATGTTTTTTTTTTCGAATGTTTATGGACACAAAAACTAGTATGTTCAAAAGAGTAAGATATGAGGAAGCTATATAAAATTTGACAATACATTACAGATGTTTGTGGTACTCTCCGGAGGATCCCGGATATTTGGAGAATAGTAGTTTGCACAGTTTCACTGTCGTGGAAATGTCCTAATTGTATGAATTTTTATCGACACCTGATATACACCAAAAGTAGTATGTTCAAAAGGGTAAGTTTCGAGGAAGTATCATAAAAATTGACAAGACATTTCGGATGTTTGTTGTACTCTCTGGAGGATCCCGGATGTTTGAGAAATAGTAATATGCACCAATTCCTTCTCACCGGAATGACCTAATTGTATGTTTTTTTTTTCCAATCCTTATGGACACAAAAAGTAGTATGTTCAAAAGAGTAAGATATGAGGAAACTATATAAAATTTGAAAATACATTACAGATGTTTGTGGTACTCTCCGGAGGATCCCGGATATTTGGAGAATAGTAGTTTGCACGAATTCACTGTCGTGGAAATGTCCTAATTGTATGAATTTTTATCGACACCTGATATACACCAAAAGTAGTATGTTCAAAAGGGTAAGTTTCGAGGAAGTATCATAAAATTTGACAAGACATTCCGGATGTTTGTTGTACTCGATGGAGGATCCCGTATGTTTGAGAAATAGTAGTATGCACCAATTCCTTCTCATCGGAATGACCTAATTGTATGTTTTTTTTTTCGAATCCTTATGGACACAAAAAGTAGTATGTTCAAAAGAGTAAGATATGAGGAAGCTATATAAAATTTGACAATACATTACAGATGATTGTGGTACTCTCCGGAGGATCCCGGATATTTGGAGAATAGTAGCTTGCAAGAATTCACTGTCGTGGAAATGTCCTAATTGTATGAATTTTTATCGACACCTGATATACACCAAAAGTAGTATGTTCAAAAGGGTAAGTTTCGAGGAAGTATCATAAAAATTGACAAGACATTTCGGATCTTTGTTGTACTCTTTGGAGGATCCCGGATGTTTGAGAAATAGTAATATGCACCAATTCCTTCTCACCGGAATGACCTAATTGTATGTTTTTTTTTTCGAATCCTTATGGACACAAAAAGTAGTATGTTCAAAAGAGTAAGATATGAGGAAACTATATAAAATTTGACAATACATTACAGATGTTTGTGGTACTCTCCGGAGGATCCCGGATATTTGGAGAATAGTAGTTTGCACGAATTCACTGTCGTGGAAATGTCCTAATTGTATGAATTTTTATCGACACCTGATATACACCAAAAGTAGTATGTTCAAAAGGGTAAGTTTCGAGGAAGTATCATAAAAATTGACAAGACATTTCGGATGTTTGTTGTACTCGATGGAGGATCCCGGATGTTTGAGAAATAGTAGTATGCACCAATTCCTTCTCATCGGAATGACCTAATTTGATGTTTTTTTTTCCGAATGTTTATGGACACAAAAACTAGTATGTTCAAAAGAGTAAGATATGAGGAAGCTATATAAAATTTGACAATACATTACAGATGTTTGTGGTACTCTCCGGAGGATCCCGGATATTTGGAGAATAGTAGTTTGCACGAATTCACTGTCGTGGAAATGTCCTAATTGTATGAATTTTTATCGACACCTGATATACACCAAAAGTAGTATGTTCAAAAGGGTAAGTTTCGAGGAAGTATCATAAAAATTGACAAGACATTTCGGATGTTTGTTGTACTCTCTGGAGGATCCCGGATATTTGAGAAATAGTAGTATGCACCAATTCCTTCTCATCGGAATGACCTAATTGTATGTTTTTTTTTTCGAATCCTTTTGGACACAAAAGGTAGTATGTTCAAAAGAGAAAGATATGAGGATACTATATAAAATTTGACAATACATTACAAATGTTTGTGGTAGTCTCCGGAGGATCCCGGATATTTGGAGAATAGTAGTTTTCACGAATTCACTGTCGTGGAAATGTCCTAATTGTATGAATTTTTATCGACACCTGATATACACCAAGAGTAGTATGTTCAAAAGAGTAAGTTTCGAGGAAGTATCATAAAATTTGACAAGACATTTCGGATGTTTGTGCTACTCTCTAAAGGATCCCGGATGTTTGAGAAATAGTAGTATGCACCAATTCTCATCGGAATGACCTAATTGTATCTTTTTTTTTTCGAATCGTTATGGACACAAAAAGTAGTATGTTCAAAAGAGTAAGATATGAGGAAGCTATATAAAATTTGACAATACATTACAGATGTTTGTGGTACTCTCCGGAGGATCCCGGATATTTGGAGAATAGTAGTTTGCATGAATTCACTGTCGTGGAAATGTCCTAATTGTATGAATTTTTATCGACACCTGATATACACCAAAAGTAGTATGTTCAAAAGGGTAAGTTTCGAGGAAGTATCTTAAAAATTGACCAGACATTTCGGATGTTTGTTGTACTCTTTGGAGGATCCCGGATGTTTGAGAAATAGTAGTATGCACCAATTCCTTCTCATCGGAATGACCTAATTGTATGTTTTTTTTTTCGAATCCTTATGGACACAAAAAGTAGTATGTTCAAAAGAGTAAGATATGAGGAAGCTATATAAAATTTGACAATACATTACAGATGTTTGTGGTACTCTCCGGAGGATCCCGGATATTTGGAGAATAGTAGTTTGCACGAATTCACTGTCGTGGAAATGTCCTAATTGTATGAATTTTTATCGACACCTGATATACACCAAGAGTAGTATGTTCAAAAGAGTAAGTTTCGAGGAAGTATCATAAAATTTGACAAGACATTTCGGATGTTGGTTGTACTCTCTGAAGGACCCCGGATGTTTGAGAAATAGTAGTATGCACCAATTCCTTCTCATCGGAATGACCTAATTGTATGTTTTTTTTTTCGAATCGTTATGGACACAAAAAGTAGTATGTTCAAAAGAGTAAGATATGAGGAAGCTATATAAAATTTGACAATACATTACAGATGTTTGTGGTACTCTCCGGAGGATCCCGGATATTTGGAGAATAGTAGTTTGCACGAATTCACTGTCGTGGAAATATCCTAATTGAATGAATTTTTATCGACACCTGATATACACCAAGAGTAGTATGTTCAAAAGAGTAAGTTTCGAGGAAGTATGATAAAATTTGACAAGACATTTCGGATGTTTGTTGTACTCTCTGGAGAACCCGGATGTTTGAGAAATAGTAGTATGCCCCAATTCCTTCTCATCGGAATGACCTAATTTGATGTTTTTTTTTTCGAATCCTTATGGACACAAAAACTAGTATGTTCAAAAGAGTAAGATATGAGGAATCTATATAAAATTTGACACTACATTACAGATGTTTGTGGTACTCTCCGGAGGATCCCGGATATTTGGAGAATAGTAGTTTGCACGAATTCACTGTCGTGGAAATGTCCTAATTGTATGAATTTTTATCGACACCTGATATACACCAAAAGTAGTATGTTCAAAATAGTAAGTTTCGAGGAAGTATCATAAAATTTGACAAGACATTTCAGATGTTTGTTGTACTCTCTAGAGGATCTCGGATGTTTGAGAAATAGTAGTATGCACCAATTCCTTCTCATCGGAATGACCTAATTGTATGTTTTTTTTTTTCGAATCCTTATGGACACAAAAAGTAGTATGTTCAAAAAAGTAAGATATGAGGAAGCTATATAAAATTTGACAATACATTACAGATGTTTGTGGTACTCTCCGGAGGATCCCGGATATTTGGAGAATAGTAGTTTGCACGAATTCACTGTCGTGGAAATGTCCTAGTTGTATGAATTTTTATCGACACCTGATATAGACCAAAAGTAGTATGTTCAAAAGAATAAGTTTCGAGGAAGTATCATAAAAATTGACAAGACATTTCGGATGTTTGTTGTACTCTCTGGAGGATCCCGGATGTTTGAGAAATAGTAGTATGCACCAATTCCTTCTCATCGGAATGACCTAATTGTATGTTTTTTTTTTCGAATCCTTATGGACACAAAAAGTAGTATGTTCAAAAGAGTAAGATATGAGGAAGCTATATAAAATTTGACAATACATTACAGATGTTTGTGGTACTCTCCGGAGTATCCCGGATATTTGGAGAATAGTAGTTTGCACGAATTCACTGTCGTGGAAATGTCCTAATTGTATGAATTTTTATCGACACCTGATATAGACCAAAAGTAGTATGTTCAAAAGAATAAGTTTCGAGGAAGTATCATAAAAATTGACAAGACATTTCGGATGTTTGTTGTACTCTCTGGAGGATCCCGGATGTTTGAGAAATAGTAGTATGCACCAATTCCTTCTCATCGGAATGACCTAATTTGATGTTTTTTTTTTCGAATCCTTATGGACACAAAAACTAGTATGTTTAAAAGAGTAAGATATGAGGAATCTATATAAGATTTGACAATACATTACAGATGTTTGTGGTACTCTCCGGGGGATCCCGGATATTTGGAGAATAGTAGTTTGCACGAATTCACTGTCGTGGAAATGTCCTAATTGTATGAATTTTTATCGACACCTGATATACACCAAAAGTAGTATGTTCAAAATAGTAAGTTTCGAGGAAGTATCATAAAATTTGACAAGACATTTCGGATGTTTGTTGTACTCTCTGGAGGATCCCGGATGTTTGAGAAATAGTAGTATGCACCAATTCCTTCTCATCGGAATGACCTAATTGTATGTTTTTTTTTTTCGAATCCTTATGGACACAAAAAGTAGTATGTTCAAAAGAGTAAGATATGAGTAAGCTATATAAAATTTGACAATACATTACAGATGTTTGCGGTACTCTCCGGAGGATCCCGGATATTTGGGGAATAGTAGTTTGCACGAATTCACTGTCGTGGAAATGTCCTAATTGTATGAATTTTTATCGACACCTCATATACACCAAAAGAAGTATGTTCAAAAGGGTAAGTTTCGAGGAAGTATCATAAAAATTAACAAGACATTTCGGATGTTTGTTGTACTCTCTGGAGGATCCCGGATGTTTGAGAAATAGTAGTATGCACCAATTCCTTCTCATCGGAATGACCTAATTGTATGTTTTTTTTTTCGAATCCTTATGGACACAAAAAGTAGTATGTTCAAAAGAGTAAGATATGAGGAAACTATATAAAATTTGACAATACATTACAGATGTTTGTGGTACTCTCCGGAGGATCCCGGATATTTGGGGAATAGTAGTTTGCACGAATTCACTGTCGTGGAAATGTCCTAATTGTATGAATTTTTATCGACACCTGATGTACACCAAAAGTAGTATGTTCAAAAGGGTAAGTTTCGAGGAAGTATCATAAAAATTGACAAGACATTTCGGATGTTTGTTGTACTCGATGGAGGATCCCGGATGTTTGAGAAGTAGTAGTATGCACCAATTCCTTCTCATCGGAATGACCTAATTTTATGTTTTTTTTTCCGAATGTTTATGGACACAAAAACTAGTATGTTCAAAAGAGTAAGATATGAGGAAGCTATATAAAATTTGACAATACATTACAGATGTTTGTGGTACTCTCCGGAGGATCTCGGATATTTGGAGAATAGTAGTTTGCACGAATTCACTGTCGTGGAAATGTTCTAATTGTATGAATTTTTATCGACACCTGATGTACACCAAAAGTAGTATGTTCAAAAGGGTAAGTTTCGAGGAAGTATCATAAAAATTGACAAGACATTTCGGATGTTTGTTGTACTCTCTGGAGGATCCCGGATGTTTGAGAAATAGTAGTATGCACCAATTCCTTCTCATCGGAATGACCTAATTTGATGTTTTTTTTTTCGAATCCTTATGGACACAAAAACTAGTATGTTCAAAAGAGTAAGATATGAGGAATCTATATAAAATTTGACAATACATTACAGATGTTTTGGTACTCTCCAGAGGATCCCGGATATTTGGAGAATAGTAGTTTGCACGAATTCACTGTCGTGGAAATGTCCTAATTGTATGAATTTTTATCGACACCTGATATACACCAAAAGTAGTATGTTCAAAATAGTAAGTTTCGAGGAAGTATCATAAAATTTGACAAGACATTTCGGATGTTTGTTGTACTCTCTGGAGGATCCCGGATATTTGAGAAATAGTAGTATGCACCAATTCCTTCTCATCGGAATTACCTAATTGTATGTTTTTTTTTTTCCAATCCTTATGGACACAAAAAGTAGTATGTTCAAAAGAGTAAGATATGAGGAATCTATATAAAATTTGACAATACATTACAGATGTTTGTGGTACTCTCCGGAGGATCCCGGATATTTGGAGAATAGTAGTTTGCACGAATTCACTGTCGTGGAAATGTCCTAATTGTATGAATTTTTATCGACACCTGATATACACCAAAAGTAGTATGTTCAAAAGGGTAAGTTTCGAGGAAGTATCATAAAAATTGACAAGACATTTCGGATGTTTGTTGTACTCGATGGAGGATCCCGGATGTTTGAGAAGTAGTAGTATGCACCAATTCCTTCTCATCGGAATGACCTAATTTTATGTTTTTTTTTCCGAATGTTTATGGACACAAAAAGTAGTATGTTCAAAAGAGTAAGATATGAGGAAGCTATATAAAATTTGACAATACATTACAGATGTTTGTGGTACTCTCCGGAGGATCCCGGATATTTGGAGAATAGTAGTTTGCACGAATTCACTGTTGTGGAAATGTCCTAATTGTATGAATTTTTATCGACACCTGATATACACCAAAAGTAGTATGTTCAAAAGGGTAAGTTTCGAGGAAGTATCATAAAAATTGACAAGACATTTCGGATGTTTGTTGTACTCTCTAGAGGATCCCGGATGTTTGAGAAATAGTAGTATGCACCAATTCCTTCTCATCGGAATGACCTAATTTGATGTTTTTTTTTTCGAAACCTTATGGACACAAAAACTAGTATGTTCAAAAGAGTAAGATATGAGGAATCTATATAAAATTTGACAATATATTACAGATGTTTGTGGTACTCTCCGGAGGATCCCGAATATTTGGAGAATATTAGTTTGCACGAATTCCCTGTCGTGGAAATGTCCTAATTGTATGAATTTTTATCGACACCTAATATACACCAAAAGTAGTATGTTCAAAATAGTAAGTTTCGAGGAAGTATCATAAAATTTGACAAGACATTTCGGATGTTTGTTGTATTCTCTGGAGGATCCCGGATATTTGAGAAATAGTAGTATGCACCAATTCCTTCTCATCGGAATGACCTAATTGTATGTTTTTTTGTTCGAATCCTTATGGACACAAAAAGTAGTATGTTCAAAAGAGTAAGATATGAGGAAGCTATATAAAATTTGACAATACATTACAGATGTTTGTGGTACTCTCCGGAGGATCCCGGATATTTAGAGAATAGTAGTTTGCACGAATTCACTGTCGTGGAAATGTCCTAATTGTATGAATTTTTATCGACACCTGATATACACCAAAAGTAGTAAGTTCAAAAGGGTAAGTTTCGAGGAAGTATCATAAAAATTGACAAGACATTTCGGATGTTTGTTGTACTCTCTGGAGGATCCCGGATGTTTGAGAAATAGTAGTATGCACCAATTCTTTCTCATCGGAATGACCTAATTTGATGTTTTTTTTTTCGAATCCTTATGGACACAAAAAGTAGTATGTTCAAAAGAGTAAGATTTGAGGAAGCTATATAAAATTTGACAATACATTACAGATGTTTGTGGTACTCTCCGGAGGATCCCGGATATTTGGAGAATAGTAGTTTGCACGAATTCACTGTCGTGGAAATGTCCTAATTGTATGAATTTTTATCGACACCTGATATACACCAAGAGTAGTATGTTCAAAAGAGTAAGTTTCGAGGAAGTATCATAAAATTTGACAAGACATTTCGGATGTTTGTTGTACTCTCTAAAGGATCCCGGATGTTTGAGAAATAGTAGTATGCACCAATTCTCATCGGAATGACCTAATTGTATCTTTTTTTTTTCGAATCGTTATGGACACAAAAAGTAGTATGTTCAAAATAGTAAGATATGAGGAAGCTATATAAAAATTGACAATACATTACAGATGTTTGTGGTACTCTCCGGAGGATCCCGGATATTTGGAGAATAGTAGTTTGCATGAATTCACTGTCGTGGAAATGTCCTAATTGTATGAATTTTTATCGACACCTGATATACACCAAAAGTAGTATGTTCAAAAGGGTAAGTTTCGAGGAAGTATCTTAAAAATTGACTAGACATTTCGGATGTTTGTTGTACTCTCTGGAGGATCCCGGATGTTTGAGAAATAGTAGTATGCACCAATTCCTTCTCATCGGAATGACCTAATTGTATGTTTTTTTTTTCCAATCCTTATGGACACAAAAAGTAGTATGTTCAAAAGAGTAAGATATGAGGAAACTATATAAAATTTGACAATACATTACAGATGTTTGTGGTACTCTCCGGAGGATCCCGGATATTTGGAGAATAGTAGTTTGCACGAATTCACTGTCGTGGAAATGTCCTAATTGTATGAATTTTTATCGACACCTGATATACACCAAAAGTAGAATGTTCAAAAGGGTAAGTTTCGAGGAAGTATCATAAAAATTGACAAGACATTTCGGATGTTTGTTGTACTCGATGGAGGATCCCGGATGTTTGAGAAATAGTAGTATGCACCAATTCCTTCTCATCGGAATGACCTAATTTGATGTTTTTTTTTCCGAATGTTTATGGACACAAAAACTAGTATGTTCAAAAGAGTAATATATGAGGAAGCTATATAAAATTTGACAATACATTACAGATGTTTGTGGTACTCTCCGGAGGATCCCGGATATTTGGAGAATAGTAGTTTGCACGAATTCACTGTCGTGGAAATGTCCTAATTGTATGAATTTTTATCGACACCTGATATACACCAAAAGTAGTATGTTCAAAAGGGTAAGTTTCGAGGAAGTATCATAAAAATTGACAAGACATTTCGGATGTTTGTTGTACTCTCTGGAGGATCCCGGATGTTTGAGAAATAGTAGTATGCACCAATTCCTTCTCATCGGAATGACCTAATTTGATGTTTTTTTTTTCGAATCCTTATGGACACAAAAACTAGTATGTTCAAAAGAGTAAGATATGAGGAATCTATATAAAATTTGACAATACATTACAGATGTTTGTGGTACTCTCCGGAGGATCCCGGATATTTGGAGAATAGTAGTTTGCACGAATTCACTGTCGTGGAAATGTCCTAATTGTATGAATTTTTATCGACACCTGATATACACCAAAAGTAGTATGTTCAAAATAGTAAGTTTCGAGGAAGTATCATAAAATTTGACAAGACATTTCGGATGTTTGTTGTACTCTCTGGAGGATCCCGGATATTTGAGAAATAGTAGTATGCACCAATTCCTTCTCATCGGAATGACCTAATTGTATGTTTTTTTTTTCGAATCCTTTTGGACACAAAAGGTAGTATGTTCAAAAGAGTAAGATATGAGGAAGCTATATAAAATTTGACAATACATTACAGATGTTTGTGGTACTCTCCGGAGGATCCCGGATATTTGGAGAATAGTAGTTTGCACGAATTCACTGTCGTGGAAATGTCCTAATTGTATGATATTTTATCGACACCTGATATACACCAAGAGTAGTATGTTCAAAAGAGTAAGTTTCGAGGAAGTATCATAAAATTTGACAAGACATTTCGGATGTTTGTTGTACTCTAAAGGATCCCGGATGTTTGAGAAATAGTAGTATGCACCAATTCTCATCGGAATGACCTAATTGTATCTTTTTTTTTTCGAATCGTTATGGACACAAAAAGTAGTATGTTCAAAATAGTAAGATATGAGGAAGCTATATAAAATTTGACAATACATTACAGATGTTTGTGGTACTCTCCGGAGGATCCCGGATATTTGGAGAATAGTAGTTTGCATGAATTCACTGTCGTGGAAATGTCCTAATTGTATGAATTTTTATCGACACCTGATATACACCAAAAGTAGTATGTTCAAAAGGGTAAGTTTCGAGGAAGTATCTTAAAAATTGACTAGACATTTCGGATGTTTGTTGTACTCTCTGGAGGATCCTGGATGTTTGAGAAATAGTAGTATGCACCAATTCCTTCTCATCGGAATGACCTAATTGTATGTTTTTTTTTTTCCAATCCTTATGGACACAAAAAGTAGTATGTTCAAAAGAGTAAGATATGAGGAAACTATATAAAATTTGACAATACATTACAGATGTTTGTGGTACTCTCCGGAGGATCCCGGATATTTGGAGAATAGTAGTTTGCACGAATTCACTGTCGTGGAAATGTCCTAATTGTATGAATTTTTATCGACACCTGATATACACCAAAAGTAGTATGTTCAAAAGGGTAAGTTTCGAGGAAGTATCATAAAATTTGACAAGACATTTCGGATGTTTGTTGTACTCTCTGGAGGATCCCAGATATTTGAGAAATAGTAGTATGCACCAATTCCTTCTCATCGCATGACCTAATTGTATGTTTTTTTTTTCGAATCCTTGTGGACACAAAAAGTAGTATGTTCAAAAGAGTAAGATATGAGGAAGCTATGTAAAATTTGACAATACATTACAGATGTTTGTGGTACTCTCCGGAGGATCCCGGATATTTGGAGAATAGTAGTTTGCACGAATTCACTGTCGTGGAAATGTCCTAATTGTATGAATTTTTATCGACACCTGATATACACCAAGAGTAGTATGTTCAAAAGAGTAAGTTTCGAGGAAGTATCATAAAATTTGACAAGACATTTCGGATGTTTGTTGTACTCTCTGGAGGACCCCGGATGTTTGAGAAATAGTAGTATGCACCAATTCCTTCTCATCGGAATGACCTAATTGTATGTTTTTTTTTTCGAATCGTTATGGACACAAAAACTAGTATGTTCAAAAGAGTAAGATATGAGGAAGCTATATAAAATTTGACAATACATTACAGATGTTTGTGGTACTCTCCGGAGGATCCCGGATATTTGGAGAATAGTAGTTTGCACGAATTCACTATCGTGGAAATGTCCTAATTGTATGAATTTTTATCGACACCTGATATACACCAAGAGTAGTATGTTCAAAAGAGTAAGTTTCGAGGAAGTATCATAAAATTTGACAAGACATTTCGGATGTTTGTTGTACTCTCTGGAGGATCCCGGATGTTTGAGAAATAGTAGTATGCACCAATTCCTTCTCATCGGAATGACCTAATTTGATGTTTTTTTTTTCGAATCCTTATGGACACATAAACTAGTATGTTCAAAAGAGTAAGATATGAGGAATCTATATAAAATTTGACAATACATTACAGATGTTTGTGGTACTCTCCGGAGGATCCCGGATATTTAGAGAATAGTAGTTTGCACGAATTCACTGTCGTGGAAATGTCTTAATTGTATGAATTTTTATCGACACCTGATATACACCAAAAGTAGTATGTTCAAAATAGTAAGTTTCGAGGAAGTATCATAAAATTTGACAAGACATTTCGGATGTTTGTTGTACTCTCTGGAGGATCCCGGATGTTTGAGAAATAGTAGTATGCACCAATTCCTTCTCATCGGAATGACCTAATTGTATGTTTTTTTTTTTCATATCCTTATGGACACAAAAAGTAGTATGTTCAAAAGAGTAAGATATGAGGAAGCTATATAAAATTTGACAATACATTACAGATGTTTGTGGTACTCTCCGGAGGATCCCGGATATTTGGAGAATAGTAGTTTGCAGGAATTCACTGTCGTGGAAATGTCCTAATTGTATGAATTTTTAACGACACCTGATATAGACCAAAAGTAGTATGTTCAAAAGAATAAGTTTCGAGGAAGTATCATAAAAATTGACAAGACATTTCGGATGTTTGTTGAACTCTCTGGATGATCCCGGATGTTTGAGAAATAGTAGTATGCACCAATTCCTTCTCATCGGAATGACCTAATTGTATGTTTTTTTTTTCGAATCCTTATGGACACAAAAAGTAGTATGTTCAAAAGAGTAAGATATGAGGAAACTATATAAAATTTGACAATACATTACAGATGTTTGTGGTACTCTCCGGAGGATCCCGGATATGTGGAGAATAGTAGTTTGCACGAATTCACTGTCGTGGAAATGTCCTAATTGTATGAATTTTTATCGACACCTAATATACACCAAAAGTAGTATGTTCAAAAGGGTAAGTTTCGAGGAAGTATCATAAAAATTGACAAGACATTTCGGATGTTTGTTGTACTCGATGGAGGATCCCGGATGTTTGAGAAATAGTAGTATGCACCAATTCCTTCTCATCAGAATGACCTAATTTGATGTTTTTTTTTTCCGAATGTTTATGGACACAAAAACTAGTATGTTCAAAAGAGTAAGATATGAGGAAGCTATATAAAATTTGACAATACATTACAGATGTTTGTTGTACTCTCCGGAGGATCCCGGATATTTGGAGAATAGTAGTTTGCACGAATTCACTTTCGTGGAAATGTCCTAATTGTATGAATTTTTATCGACACCTGATATACAGCAAAAGTAGTATGTTTAAAAGGGTAAGTTTCGAGGAAGTATCATAAAAATTGACAAGACATTTCGGATGTTTGTTGTACTCTCTGGAGGATCCCGGATATTTGAGAAATAGTAGTATGCACCAATTCCTTCTCATCGGAATGACCTAATTTGATGTTTTTTTTTTTTCGAATCCTTATGGACACAAAAACTAGTATGTTCAAAAGAGTAAGATATGAGGAATCTATATAAAATTTGACAATACATTACAGATGTTTGTGGTACTCTCCGGAGGATCCCGGATATTTTGAGAATAGTAGTTTGCACGAATTCACTGTCGTGGAAATGTCCTAATTGTATGAATTTTTATCGACACCTGATATACACCAAAAGTAGTATGTTCAAAATAGTAAGTTTCGAGGAAGTATCATAAAATTTGACAAGACAATTCGGATGTTTGTTGTACTCTCTGGAGGATCCCGGATGTTTGAGAAATAGTAGTATGCACCAATTCCTTCTCATCGGAATGACCTAATTGTATGTTTTTTTTTTTCATATCCTTATGGACACAAAAAGTAGTATGTTCAAAAGAGTAAGATATGAGGAAGCTATATAAAATTTGACAATACATTACAGATGTTTGTGGTACTCTCCGGAGGATCCCGGATATTTGGAGAATAGTAGTTTGCAGGAATTCACTGTCGTGGAAATGTCCTAATTGTATGAATTTTTATCGACACCTGATATAGACCAAAAGTAGTATGTTCAAAAGAATAAGTTTCGAGGAAGTATCATAAAAATTGACAAGACATTTCGGATGTTTGTTGAACTCTCTGGAGGATCCCGGATGTTTGAGAAATAGTAGTATGCACCAATTCCTTCTCATCGGAATGACCTAATTGTATGTTTTTTTTTTCGAATCCTTATGAACACAAAAAGTAGTATGTTCAAAAGAGTAAGATATGAGGAAACTATATAAAATTTGACAATACATTACAGATGTTTGTGGTACTCTCCGGAGGATCCCGGATATGTGGAGAATAGTAGTTTGCACGAATTCACTGTCGTGGAAATGTCCTAATTGTATGAATTTTTATCGACACCTGATATACACCAAAAGTAGTATGTTCAAAAGGGTAAGTTTCGAGGAAGTATCATAAAAATTGACAAGACATTTCGGATGTTTGTTGTACTCGATGGAGGATCCCGGATGTTTGAGAAATAGTAGTATGCACCAATTCCTTCTCATCAGAATGACCTAATTTGATGTTTTTTTTTTCCGAATGTTTATGGACACAAAAACTAGTATGTTCAAAAGAGTAAGATATGAGGAAGCTATATAAAATTTGACAATACATTACAGATGTTTGTTGTACTCTCCGGAGGATCCCGGATATTTGGAGAATAGTAGTTTGCACGAATTCACTTTCGTGGAAATGTCCTAATTGTATGAATTTTTATCGACACCTGATATACAGCAAAAGTAGTATGTTCAAAAGGGTAAGTTTCGAGGAAGTATCATAAAAATTGACAAGACATTTCGGATGTTTGTTGTACTCTCTGGAGGATCCCGGATATTTGAGAAATAGTAGTATGCACCAATTCCTTCTCATCGGAATGACCTAATTTGATGTTTTTTTTTTTTCGAATCCTTATGGACACAAAAACTAGTATGTTCAAAAGAGTAAGATATGAGGAATCTATATAAAATTTGACAATACATTACAGATGTTTGTGGTACTCTCCGGAGGATCCCGGATATTTGGAGAATAGTAGTTTGCACGAATTCACTGTCGTGGAAATGTCCTAATTGTATGAATTTTTATCGACACCTGATATACACCAAAAGTAGTATGTTCAAAATAGTAAGTTTCGAGGAAGTATCATAAAATTTGACAAGACATTTCGGATGTTTGTTGTACTCTCTGGAGGATCCCGGATGTTTGAGAAATAGTAGTATGCACCAATTCCTTCTCATCGGAATGACCTAATTGTATGTTTTTTTTTTCGAATCCTTATGGACACAAAAAGTAGTATGTTCAAAAGAGTAAGATATGAGGAAGCTATATAAAATTTGACAATACATTACAGATGTTTGTGGTACTCTCCGGACGATCCCGGATATTTGGAGAATAGTAGTTTGCACGATATCACTGTCGTGGAAATGTCCTAATTGTATGAATTTTTATCGACACCTGATATAGACCAAAAGTAGTATGTTCAAAAGGGTAAGTTTCGAGGAAGTATCTTAAAAATTGACAAGACATTTCGGATGTTTGTTGTACTCTCTGGAGGATCCCGGATGTTTGAGAAATAGTAGTATGCACCAATTCCTTCTCATCGGAATGACCTAATTGTATGTTTTTTTTTTCGAATCCTTATCGACACAAAAAGTAGTATGTTCAAAAGAGTAAGATATGAGGAAACTATATAAAATTTGACAATACATTACAGATGTTTGTGGTACTCTCCGGAGGATCCCGGATATTTGGAGAATAGTAGTTTGCACGAATTCACTGTCGTGGAAATGTCCTAATTGTATGAATTTTTATCGACACCTGATATACACCAAAAGTAGTATGTTCAAAAGGGTAAGTTTCGAGGAAGTATCATAAAATTTGACATGACATTTCGGATGTTTGTTGTACTCTCTGGAGGACCCCGGATGTTTGAGAAATAGTAGTATGCACCAATTCCTTCTCATCGGAATGACCTAATTGTATGTTTTTTTTTTCCAATCCTTATGGACACAAAAAGTAGTATGTTCAAAAGAGTAAGATATGAGGAAGCTATATAAAATTTGACAATACATTACAGATTTTTGTGGTACTCTCCGGAGGATCCCGGATATTTGGAGAATAGTAGTTTGCACGAATTCACTGTCGTGGAAATGTCCTAATTGTATGAATTTTTATCGACACCTGATATACACCAAGAGTAGTATGTTCAAAAGAGTAAGTTTCGAGGAAGTATCATCAAATTTGACAAGACATTTCGGATGTTTGTTGTACTCTCTGGAGGACCCCGGATGTTTGAGAAATAGTAGTATGCACCAATTCCTTCTCATCGGAATGACCTAATTGTATGTTTTTTTTTTCGAATCGTTATGGACACAAAAAGTAGTATGTTCAAAAGAGTAAGATATGAGGAAGCTATATAAAATTTGACAATACATTACAGATGTTTGTGGTACTCTCCGGAGGATCCCGGATATTTGGAGAATAGTAGTTTGCACGAATTCACTGTCGTGGAAATGTCCTACATGTATGAATTTTTATCGACACCTGATATACACCAAGAGTAGTATGTTCAAAAGAGTAAGTTTCGAGGAAGTATCATAAAAATTGACAAGACATTTCGGATGTTTGTTGTACTCTCTCGAGGATCCCGGATATTTGAGAATTAGTAGTATGCACCAATTCCTTCTCATCGGAATGACCTAATTGTATGTTTTTTTTTTTCGATTCCTTATGGACACAAAAAGTAGTATGTTCAAAAGAGTAAGATATGAGGAAACTATATAAAATTTGACAATACATTACAGATGTTTGTGGTACTCTCCGGAGGATCCCGGATATTTGGAGAATAGTAGTTTGCACGAATTCACTGTCGTGGAAATGTCCTAATTGTATGAATTTTTATCGACACCTGATATACACCAAGAGTAGTATGTTCAAAAGACTAAGTTTCGAGGAAGTATCATAAAAATTGACAAGACATTTCGGATGTTTGTTGTACTCTCTGGAGGATCCCGGATGTTTGAGAAATAGTAGTATGCACCAATTCCTTCTCATCAGAATGACCTAATTGTATATATATTTTTTTCGAATCCTTATGGACACAACAAGTAGTATGTTGAAAAGAGTAAGATATGAGGAACCTATATAAAATTTCACAATACATTACAGATGTTTGTGGTACTCTCCGGAGGATCCCGGATATTTGGAGAATAGTAGTTTGCACGAATTCACTTTCGTGGAAATGTCCTAATTGTATGAATTTTTATCGACACCTGATATACACCAAGAGTAGTATGTTCAAAAGAGTAAGTTTCGAGGAAGTATCATAAAATTTGACAAGACATTTCGGATGTTTGTTGTACTCTCTGGAGGATCCCGGATGTTTGAGAAATAGTAGTATGCACCAATTCCTTCTCATCGGAATGACCTAATTGTATGTTTTTTTTTTCGAATCGTTATGGACACGAAAAGTAGTATGTTCAAAAGAGTAAGATATGAGGAAGCTATATAAAATTTGACAATACATTACAGATGTTTGTGGTACTCCCCGGAGGATCCCGGATATTTGGAGAATAGTAGTTTGCACGAATTCACTGTCGTGGAAATGTCCTAATTGTATGAATTTTTATCGACACCTGATATACACCAAGAGTAGTATGTTCAAAAGAGTAAGTTTCGAGGAAGTATCATAAAATTTGACAAGACATTTCGGATGTTTGTTGTACTCTCTCGAGGATCCCGGATATTTGAGAAATAGTAGTATGCACCAATTCCTTCTCATCGGAATGACCTAATTGTATGTTTTTTTTTTTCGATTCCTTATGAGCACAAAAAGTAGTATGTTCAAAAGAGTAAGATATGAGGAAACTATATAAAATTTGACAATACATTACAGATGTTTGTGGTACTCTCCGGAGGATCCCGGATATTTGGAGAATAGGAGTTTGCCCGAATTCACTGTCGTGGAAATGTCCTAATTGTATGAATTTTTCTCGACACCTGATATACACCAAAAGTAGTATGTTCAAAAGGGTAAGTTTCGAGGAAGTATCATAAAAATTGACAAGACATTTCGGATGTTTGTTGTACTCTTTGGAGGATCCCGGATGTTTGAGAAATAGTAGTATGCACCAATTCCTTCTAATCGGAATGACCTAATTGTATGTTTTTTTTTTTCGAATCCTTATGGACACAAAAAGTAGTATGTTCAAAAGAGTAAGATATGAGGAAACTATATAAAATTTGACAATACATTACAGATGTTTGTGGTACTCTCCGGAGGATCCCGGATATTTGGAGAATAGTAGTTTGCACGAATTCACTGTCGTGGAAATGTCCTAATTGTATGACTTTTTATCGACACCTGATATACACCAAGAGTAGTATGTTCAAAAGAGTAAGTTTCGAGGAAGTATCATAAAATTTGACAAGACATTTCGGATGTTTGTTGTACTCTCTGGAGGATCCCGGATGTTTGAGAAATAGTAGTATGCACCAATTCCTTCTCATCGGAATGACCTAATTGTATGTTTTTTTTTCGAATCGTTATGGACACGAAAAGTAGTATGTTCAAAAGAGTAAGATATGAGGAAGCTATATAAAATTTGACAATACATTACAGATGTTTGTGGTACTCTCCGGAGGATCCCGGATATTTGGAGAATAGTAGTTTGCACGAATTCACTGTCGTGGAAATTTCCTAATTGTATGAATTTTTATCGACACCTGATATACACCAAGAGTAGTATGTTCAAAAGAGTAAGTTTCGAGGAAGTATCATAAAATTTGACAAGACATTTCGGATGTTTGTTGTACTCTCTCGAGGATCCCGGATATTTGAGAAATAGTAGTATGCACCAATTCCTTCTCATCGGAATGACCTAATTGTATGTTTTTTTTTTTTCGAATCCTTATGGACACAAAAAGTAGTATGTTCAAAAGAGTAAGATATGAGGAAACTATATAAAATTTGACAATACATTACAGATGTTTGTGGTACTCTCCGGAGGATCCCGGATATTTGGAGAATAGTAGTTTGCACGAATTCACTGTCGTGGAAATGTCCTAATTGTATGACTTTTTATCGACACCTGATATACACCAAGAGTAGTATGTTCAAAAGAGTAAGTTTCGAGGAAGTATCATAAAAATTGACAAGACATTTCGGATGTTTGTTGTACACTCTGGAGGATCCCGAATGTTTGAAAAATAGTAGTATGCACCAATTCCTTCTCATCAGAATGACCTAATTGTATATATATTTTTTTCGAATCCTTATGGACACAAAAAGTAGTATGTTGAAAAGAGTAAGATATGAGGAACCTATATAAAATTTGACAATACATTACAGATGTTTGTGGTACTCTCCGGAGGATCCCGGATATTTGGAGAATAGTAGTTTGCACGAATTCACTGTCGTGGAAATGTCCTAATTGTAAGAATTTTTATCGACACCTGATATACACCAAGAGTAGTATGTTCAAAAGAGTAAGTTTCGAGGAAGTATCATAAAATTTGACAAGACATTTCGGATGTTTGTTGTACTCTCTGGAGGATCCCGGATGTTTGAGAAATAGTAGTATGCACCAATTCCTTCTCATCGGAATGACCTAATTGTATGTTTTTTTTTTCGAATCGTTATGGACACAAAAAGTAGTATGTTCAAAAGAGTAAGATATGAGGAAGCTATATAAAATTTGACAATACATTACAGATGTTTGTGGTACTCTCCGGAGGATCCCGGATATTTGGAGAATAGTAGTTTGCACGAATTCACTGTCGTGGAAATGTATTAATTGTATGAATTTTTATCGACACCTGATATACACCAAGAGTAGTATGTTCAAAAGAGTAAGTTTCGAGGAAGTATCATAAAATTTGACAAGACATTTCGGATGTTTGTTGTACTCTCTGGAGGATCCCGGATGTTTGAGAAATAGTAGTATGCACCAATTCCTTCTCATCGGAATGACCTAATTGTATGTTTTTTTTTTCGAATCGTTATGGACACAAAAAGTAGTATGTTCAAAAGAGTAAGATATGAGGAAGCTATATAAAATTTGACAATACATTACAGATGTTTGTGGTACTCTCCGGAGGATCCCGAATATTTGGAGAATAGTAGTTTGCACGAATTCACTGTCGTGGAAATGTATTAATTGTATGAATTTTTATCGACACCTGATATACACCAAGAGTAGTATGTTCAAAAGAGTAAGTTTCGAGGAAGTATCATCAAATTTGACAAGACATTCCGGATGTTTGTTGTACTTTCTGGAGGATCTCGGATGTTTGAGAAATAGTAGTATGCACCAATTCCTTCTCATCGGAATGACCTAATTGTTTGTTTTTTTTTTCGAGTCCTTATCGACAGAAAAAGTAGTATGTTCAAAAGAGTAAGATATGAGGAAACTATATAAAATTTGACAATACATTACAGATGTTTGTGGTACTTTCCGGAGGATCCCGGATATTTAGAGAATAGTAGTTTGCACGAATTCACTGTCGTGGAAATGTCCTAATTGTATGAATTTTTATCGATTCCTGATATACACCAAGAGTAGTATGTTCAAAAGAGTAAGTTTCGAGGAAGTATCATAAATTTTGACAAGACATTTCGGATGTTTGTTGTACTCTCTGGAGGATCCCGGATGTTTGAGAAATAGTAGTATGCACCAATTCCTTCTCATCGGAATGACCTAATTGTATGTTTTTTTTTTGAATCGTTATGGACACAAAAAGTAGTATGTTCAAAAGAGTAAGATATGATGAAGCTATATAAAATTTGACAATACATTACAGATGTCTGTGGTACTCTCCGGAGTATCCCGGATATTTGGAGAATAGTAGTTTGCACGAATTCACTGTCGTGGAAATGTCCTAATTGTATGAATTTTTATGGACACCTGATATACACCAAAAGTAGTATGTTCAAAATTGTAAGTTTCGAGGAAGTATCATAAAATTTGACAAGACATTTCGGATGTTTGTTGTACTCTCTGGAGGATCCCGGATGTTTGAGAAATAGTAGTATGCACCAATTCCTTCTTATCGGAATGACCTAATTGTATGTTTTTTTTTTCGAATCCTTATGGACACAAAAAGTAGTATGTTCAAAAGAGTAAGATATGAGGAAGCTATATAAAAGTTGACAATACATTACAGATGTTTGTGGTACTCTCCGGAGGATCCCGGATATTTGGAGAATAGTAGTTTGCAAGAATTCACTGTCGTGGAAATGTCCTAATTGTATGAATTTTTATCGACACCTGATATACACCAAAAGAAGTATGTTCAAAAGGGTAAGTTTCGAGGAAGTATCATAAAATTTGAAAAGACATTTCGGTTGTTTGTTGTACTCTGTGGAGGATCCCGGATGTTTGAGAAATAGTAGTATGCACCAATTCCTTCTCATCGGAATGACCTAATTTTATGTTCTTTTTTTCTAATCCTTATGGACACAAAAAGTAGTATGTTCAAAAGAGTACGATATGAGGAAGCTATATAAAATTTGACAATACATTACAGATGTTTGTGGTACTCTCCGGAGGATCCCGGACATTTGGAGAATAGTAGTTTGCACGAATTCACTGTCGTGGAAATGTCCTAATTGTATGAATTTTTATCGACACCTGATAGACACCAAAAGTAGTATGTTCAAAAGGGTAAGTTTCGAGGAAGTATCATAAAATTTGACAAGACATTTCAGATGTTTGTTGTACTCTCTGGAGGATCCCGGATATTTGAGAAATAGTAGTATCCACCAATTCCTTCTCATCGGAATGACCTAATTTGATGTTTTTTTCTTCGAATCCTTATGGACACAAAAAGTAGTATGTTCAAAAGAGTAAGATATGAGGAAGCTATATAAAATTTGACAATACATTACAGATGTCTGTGGTACTCTCCGGAGGATCCCGGATATTTGGAGAATAGTAGTTTGCACGAATTCACTGTCGTGGAAATGTCCTAATTGTATGAATTTTTATCGACACCTGATATACACCAAAAGTAGTATGTTCAAAAGAATAAGTTTCGAGGAAGTATTATAAAATTTGACAAGACATTTCGGATGTTTGTTGTACTCTCTGGAGGATCCCGTATGTTTGAGAAATAGTAGTATGCACCAATTTCTTCTCATCGGAATTACCTCATTGTATGTTTTTTTTTTCAAATCCTTATGGACGCAAAAAGTAGTATGTTCAAAAGAGTGTGATATGAGGAAGCTATATAAAATTTGACAATACATTACAGATGTCTGTGGTACTCTCCGGAGGATCCCGGATATTTGGAGAATAGTAGTTTGCACGAATTCACTGTCGTGGAAATGTCCTAATTGTATGAATTTTTATCGACACCTGATAGACACCAAAAGTAGTATGTTCAAAAGGGTAAGTTTCGAGGAAGTATCATAAAAATTGACAAGACATTTCGGATGTTTGTTGTACTCTCTGGAGGATCCCGGATGTTTGAGAAATAGTAGTATGCACCAATTCCTTCTCATCGGAATGACCTAATTGTATGTTTTTTTTTTTAAATACTTATGGACAAAAAAAGTAGTATGTTCAAAAGAGTACGATATGTGGAAGCTATATAAAATTTGACAATACATTACAGATGTCTGTGGTACTCTCCGGAGGATCCCGGAAATTTGGAGAATAGTTGTTTGCACGAATTCACTGTCGTGGAAATGTCCTAATTGTATGAATTTTTATCGACACCTGATATACACCAAAAGTAGTATGTTCAAAAGAATAAGATTCGAGGAAGTATTATAAAATTTGACAAGACATTTCAGATGTTTGTTGTACTCTCTGGAGGATCCCGGATGTTATCGAAATAGTAGTATGCACAAATTCCTTCTCATCGGAATTACCTAATTGTATGTTTTTTTTTTCGAATCCTTATGGACACAAAAAGTAGTATGTTCAAAAGAGTAAGATATGAGGAAGCTATATAAAATTTGACAATACATTACAGATGTCTGTGGTACTCTCCGGAGGATCCCGGATATTTGGAGAATAGTAGTTTGCACGAATTCACTGTCGTGGAAATGTCCTAATTGTATGAATTTTTATCGACACCTGATAGACACCAAAAGTAGTATGTTCAAAGGAGTAAGTTTCGAGGAAGTATCATAAAATTTGACAAGACATTTCGGATGTTTGTTGTACTCTCTGGAGGATCTCGGATGTTTGAGAAATAATAGTATGCACCAATTCCTTCTCATCGGAATGACCTAATTGTATGTTTTTTTTTTCGAATCCTTATGGACACAAAAAGTAGTATGTTCAAAAGAGTAAGACATGAGGAAGCTATATAAAATTTGACAATACATTACAGATGTCTGTGGTACTCTCCGGAGGATCCCGGATATTTGGAGAATAGTAGTTTGCACGAATTCACTGTCGTGGAAATGTCCTTATTGTATGAATTTTTATCGACACCTGATATACACCAAAAGTAGTATGTTCAAAAGAATAAGTTTCGAGGAAGTATTATAAAATCTGACAAGACATTTCAGATGTTTGTTGTACTCTCTGGAGTATCCCGGATGTTTGAGAAATAGTAGTATGCACCAATTCGTTCTCATCGGAATTACCTAATTGTATGTTTTTTTTTTCGAATCCTTATGGACACAAAAAGTAGTATGTTCAAAACAGTAAGATATGAGGAAGCTATATAAAATTTGACAATACATTACAGATGTCTGTGGTACTCTCCGGAGGATCCCGGATATTTGGAGAATAGTAGTTTGCACGAATTCACTGTCGTGGAAATGTCCTAATTGTATGAATTTTTATCGACACCTGATAGACACCAAAAGTAGTATGTTCAAAAGGGTAAGTTTCGAGGAAGTATCATAAAAATTGACAAGACATTTCGGATGTTTGTTGTACTCTCTGGAGGATCCCGGATGTTTGAGAAATAGTAGTATGCACCAATTCCTTCTCATCGGAATGACCTAATTGTATGTTTTTTTTTTCGAATCCTTATGGACACAAAAAGTAGTATGTTCAAAAGAGTAAGATATGAGGAAGCTATATAAAATTTGACAATACATTACAGATGTCTGTGGTACTCTCCGGAGGATCCCGGATATTTGGAGAATAGTAGTTTGCACGAATTCACTGTCGTGGAAATGTCCTAATTGTATGAATTTTTATCGACACCTGATAGACACCAAGAGAAGTATGTTCAAAAGGGTAATTTTCGAGGAAGTATCATAAAATTTGACAAGACATTTCGGATGTTTGTTGTACTCTGTGGAGGATCCCGGATATTTGGAGAATAGTAGTTTGCACGAATTCACTGTCGTGGAAATGTCCTAATTGTATAAATTTTCAACGACACCTGATATACACCAAAAGTAGTATGTTCAAAAGAGTAAGTTTCGAGGAAGTATCATAAAATTTGACAAGACATTTCGGATGTTTGTTCTACTCTCTGGAGGATCCCGGATGTTTGAGAAATAGTAGTATGCACCAATTCCTTCTCATCGGAATTACCTAATTGTATGTTTTTTTTTTCGAATCCTTATGGACACAAAAAGTAGTATGTTCAAAAGAGTAAGATATGAGGAAGCTATATAAAATTTGAGAATACATTACAGATGTCTGTGGTACTCTCCGGAGGATTCCGGATATTTGGAGAATAGTAGTTTGCACGAATTCACTGTCGTGGAAATGTCCTAATTGTATGAATTTTTATCGACACATGATAGACACCAAAAGTAGTATGTTCAAAGGAGTAACTTTCGAGGAAGTATCATAAAATTTGACAAGACATTTCGGATGTTTGTTGTACTCTCTGGAGGATCCCGGATGTTTGAGAAATAGTAGTATGCACCAATTCCTTCTCATCGGAATGACCTAATTGTATGTTTTTTTTTTCGAATCCTTATGGACACAAAAAGTAGTATGTTCAAAAGAGTAAGACATGAGGAAGCTATATAAAATTTGACAATACATTACAGATGTTTGTGGTACTCTCCGGAGGATCCCGGATATTTGGAGAATAGTAGTTTGCACGAATTCACTGTCGTGGAAATGTCCTTATTGTATGAATTTTTATCGACACCTGATATACACCAAAAGTAGTATGTTCAAAAGAATAAGTTTCGAGGAAGTATTATAAAATTTGACAAGACATTTCAGATGTTTGTTGTACTCTCTGGAGTATCCCGGATGTTTGAGAAATAGTAGTATGCACCAATTCGTTCTCATCGGAATTACCTAATTGTATGTTTTTTTTTTCGAATCCTTATGGACACAAAAAGTAGTATGTTCAAAACAGTAAGATATGAGGAAGCTATATAAAATTTGACAATACATTACAGATGTCTGTGGTACTCTCCGGAGGATCCCGGATATTTGGAGAATAGTAGTTTGCACGAATTCACTGTCGTGGAAATGTCCTAATTGTATGAATTTTTATCGACACCTGATAGACACCAAAAGTAGTATGTTCAAAAGGGTAAGTTTCGAGGAAGTATCATAAAAATTGACAAGACATTTCGGATGTTTGTTGTACTCTCTGGAGGATCCCGGATGTTTGAGAAATAGTAGTATGCACCAATTCCTTCTCATCGGAATGACCTAATTGTATGTTTTTTTTTTCGAATCCTTATGGACACAAAAAGTAGTATGTTCAAAAGAGTAAGATATGAGGAAGCTATATAAAATTTGACAATACATTACAGATGTCTGTGGTACTCTCCGGAGGATCCCGGATATTTGGAGAATAGTAGTTTGCACGAATTCACTGTCGTGGAAATGTCCTAATTGTATGAATTTTTATCGACACCTGATAGACACCAAAAGAAGTATGTTCAAAAGGGTAATTTTCGAGGAAGTATCATAAAATTTGACAAGACATTTCGGATGTTTGTTGTACTCTGTGAAGGATCCCGGATATTTGGAGAATAGTAGTTTGCACGAATTCACTGTCGTGGAAATGTCCTAATTGTATAAATTTTCAACGACACCTGATATACACCAAAAGTAGTATGTTCAAAAGAGTAAGTTTCGAGGAAGTATCATAAAATTTGACAAGACATTTCGGATGTTTGTTCTACTCTCTGGAGGATCCCGGATGTTTGAGAAATAGTAGTATGCACCAATTCCTTCTCATCGGAATTACCTAATTGTATGTTTTTTTTTTCGAATCCTTATGGACACAAAAAGTAGTATGTTCAAAAGAGTAAGATATGAGGAAGCTATATAAAATTTGAGAATACATTACAGATGTCTGTGGTACTCTCCGGAGGATCCCGGATATTTGGAGAATAGTAGTTTGCACGAATTCACTGTCGTGGAAATGTCCTAATTGTATGAATTTTTATCGACACCTGATAGACACCAAAAGAAGTATGTTCAAAAGGGTAATTTTCGAGGAAGTATCATAAAATTTGACAAGACATTTCGGATGTTTGTTGTACTCTGTGAAGGATCCCGGATATTTGGAGAATAGTAGTTTGCACGAATTCACTGTCGTGGAAATGTCCTAATTGTATAAATTTTCAACGACACCTGATATACACCAAAAGTAGTATGTTCAAAAGAGTAAGTTTCGAGGAAGTATCATAAAATTTGACAAGACATTTCGGATGTTTGTTCTACTCTCTGGAGTATCCCGGATGTTTGAGAAATAGTAGTATGCACCAATTCCTTCTCATCGGAATTACCTAATTGTATGTTTTTTTTTTCGAATCCTTATGGACACAAAAAGTAGTATGTTCAAAAGAGTAAGATATGAGGAAGCTATATAAAATTTGAGAATACATTACAGATGTCTGTGGTACTCTCCGGAGGATTCCGGATATTTGGAGAATAGTAGTTTGCACGAATTCACTGTCGTGGAAATGTCCTAATTGTATGAATTTTTATCGACACATGATAGACACCAAAAGTAGTATGTTCAAAGGAGTAACTTTCGAGGAAGTATCATAAAATTTGACAAGACATTTCGGATGTTTGTTGTACTCTCTGGAGGATCCCGGATGTTTGAGAAATAGTAGTATGCACCAATTCCTTCTCATCGGAATTACCTAATTGTATGTTTTTTTTTTTCGATTCCTTATGGACACAAAAAGTAGTATGTTCAAAAGAGTAAGATATGAGGAAACTATATAAAATTTGACAATACATTACAGATGTTTGTGGTACTCTCCGGAGGATCCCGGATATTTGGAGAATAGTAGTTTGCACGAATTCACTGTCGTGGAAATGTCCTAATTGTATGAATTTTTATCGACACCTGATAGACACCAAAAGTAGTATGTTTAAAAGGGTAAGTTTCGAGGAAGTATCATAAAATTTGACAAGACATTTCGGATGTTTGTTGTACTCTCTGGATGATCCCGGATGTTTGAGAAATAGTAGTATCCACCAATTCCTTCTCATCGGAATGACCTAATTTGATCTTTTTTTTTGCGAATCCTTACGGACACAAAAAGTAGTATGTTCAAAAGAGTAAGATATGAGGAAGCTATATAAAATTTGACAATACATTACAGATGTTTGTGGTACTCTCCGGAGGATCCCGGATATTTGGAGAATAGTAGTTTGCAGGAATTCACTGTCGTGGAAATGTCCTAATTGTATGAATTTTTATCGACACCTGATATACACCAAAAGTAGTATGTTCAAAAGAATAAGTTTCAAGGAAGTATTATAAAATTTGACAAGACATTTCGGATGTTTGTTCTACTCTCTGGAGGATCCCGGATGTTTGAGAAATAGTAGTATGCACTAATTCCTTCTCATCGGAATTAGCTAATTGTATGTTTTTTTTTTCGAATCCTTATGGACACAAAAAGTAGTATGTTCAAAAGAGTAAGATATGAGGAAGCTATATAAAATTTGACAATACATTACAGATGTCTGTGGTACTCTCCGGAGGATTCCGGATATTTGGAGAATAGTAGTTTGCACGAATTCACTGTCGTGGAAATGTCCTAATTGTATGAATTTTTATCGACACCTGATAGACACCAAAAGTAGTATGTTCAAAGGAGTAAGTTTCGAGGAAGTATCATAAAATTTGACAAGACATTTCGGATGTTTGTTGTACTCTCTGGAGGATCCCGGATGTTTGAGAAATAGTAGTATGCACCAATTCCTTCTCATCGGAATTACCTAATTGTATGTTTTTTTTTTCGAATCCTTATGGACACAAAAAGTAGTATGTTCAAAAGAGTAAGACATGAGGAAGCTATATAAAATTTGACAATACATTACAGATGTCTGTGGTACAATCCGGAGGATCCCGGATATTTGGAGAATAGTAGTTTGCACGAATTCACTATCGTGGAAATATCCTAATTATATGAATTTTTATCGACACCTGATATACACCAAAAGTAGTATGTTCAAAAGAATAAGTTTCGAGGAAGTATTATAAATTTGACAAGACATTTCGGATGTTTGTTGTACTCTCTGGAGTATCCCGGATGTTTGAGAAATAGTAGTATGCACCAATTCGTTCTCATCGGAATTACCTAATTGTATGTTTTTTTTTTCGAATCCTTATGGACACAAAAAGTAGTATGTTCAAGACAGTAAGATATGAGGAAGCTATATAAAATTTGACAATACATTACAGATGTCTGTGGTACTCTCCGGAGGATCCCGGATATTTGGAGAATAGTAGTTTGCACGAATTCACTGTCGTGGAAATGTCCTAATTGTATGAATTTTTATCGACACCTGATAGACACCAAAAGTAGTAAGTTCAAAAGGGTAAGTTTCGAGGAAGTATCATAAAAATTGACGAGACATTTCGGATGTTTGTTGTACTCTCTGGAGGATCCCGGATGTTTGAGAAATAGTAGTATGCACCAATTCCTTCTCATCGGAATGACCTAATTGTATGTTTTTTTTTTCGAATCCTTATGGACACAAAAAGTAGTATGTTCAAAAGAGTAAGATATGAGGAAGCTATATAAAATTTGACAATACATTACAGATGTCTGTGGTACTCTCCGGAGGATCCCGGATATTTGGAGAATAGTAGTTTGCACGAATTCACTGTCGTGGAAATGTCCTAATTGTATGAATTTTTATCGACACCTGATAGACACAAAAAGAAGTTTGTTCAAAAGGGTAATTTTCGAGGAAGTATCAAAAAATTTGACAAGACATTTCGGATGTTTGTTGTACTCTCTGGAGGATCCCGGATGTTTGAGAAATAGTAGTATGCACCAATTCCTTCTCATCGGAATGACCTAATTGTATGTTTTTTTTTTTAAATACTTATGGACACAAAAAGTAGTATGTTCAAAAGAGTACGATATGATGAAGCTATATAAAATTTGACAATACATTACAGATGTCTGTGGTTCTCTCCGGAGGATCCCGGATATTTGGAGAATAGTAGTTTGCACGAATTCACTGTCGTGGAAATGTCCTAATATTATGAATTTTTATGGACACCTGATATACACCAAAAGAAGTATGTTCAAAATAGTAAGTTTCGAGGAAGTATTATAAAATTTGACAAGACATTTCGGATGTTTGTTGTACTCTCTGGAGGATCCCGGATGTTTGAGAAATAGTGGTATGCACCAATTCCTTCTCATCGGAATGACCTAATTTGATGTTTTTTTTTTCGAACCCTTATGGACACAAAAAGTAGTATGTTCAAAAGAGTAAGATATGAGGAAGCTATATAAAATTTGACAATACATTACAGATGTCTGTGCTACTCTCTGGAGGATCCCGGATATTTGGAGAATAGTAGTTTGCACGAATTCACTGTCGTGAAAATGTCCTAATTGTATGAATTTTTATCGACACCTGATAGACACCAAAAGTAGTATGTTCAAAAGGGTAAGTTTCGAGGAAGTATCATAAAATTTGACAAGACATTTCGGATGTTTGTTGTACTCTCTGGAGGATCCCGGATGTTTGAGAACTAGTAGTATGCACCAATTCCTTCTCATCGGAATGACCTAATTGTATGTTTTTTTTTTCGAATCCTTATGGACACAAAAAGTAGTATGTTCAAAAGTGTAAGATATGAGGAAGCTATATAAAATTTGACAATACATTACACATGTCTGTGGTACTCTCCGGAGGATCCCGGATATTTGGAGAATAGTAGTTTGCACGAATTCACTGTCGTGGAAATGTCCTAATTGTATGAATTTTTATCGACACCTGATAGACACCAAAAGTAGTATGTTCAAAAGAGTAAGTTTCGAGGAAGTATCATAAAATTTGACAAGACATTTCGGATGTTTGTTGTACTCTCTGGAGGATCCCGGATGTTTGAGAACTAGTAGTATGCACCAATTCCTTCTCATCGGAATGACCTAATTGTATGTTTTTTTTTTCGAATCCTTATGGACACAAAAAGTAGTATGTTCAAAAGTGTAAGATATGAGGAAGCTATATAAAATTTGACAATACATTACACATGTCTGTGGTACTCTCCGGAGGATCCCGGATATTTGGAGAATAGTAGTTTGCACGAATTCACTGTCGTGGAAATGTCCTAATTGTATGAATTTTTATCGACACCTGATAGACACCAAAAGTAGTATGTTCAAAAGAGTAAGTTTCGAGGAAGTATCATAAAATTTGACAAGACATTTCGGATGTTTGTTGTACTCTCTGGAGGATCCCGGATGTTTGAGAAATAGTAGTATGCACCAATTCCTTCTCATCGGAATGACCTAATTGTATGTTTTTTTTTTCGAATCCTTATGGACACAAAAAGTAGTATGTTCAAAAGAGTAAGATATGAGGAAGCTATATAAAATTTGACAATACATTACAGATGTCTGTGGTACTGTCCGGAGGATCCCGGATATTTTTAGAATAGTAGTTTGCACGAATTCACTGTCGTGGAAATGTCCTAATTGTATGAATTTTTATCGACAGCTGATAGACACCAAAAGTAGTATGTTCAAAAGAGTAAGTTCGAGGAAGTATCATAAAATTTGACAAGACATTTCGGATGTTTGTTGTACTATCTGGAGGATCCCGGATATTTGAGAAATAGTAGTATGCACCAATTCCTTCTCATCGGAATGACCTAATTGTATATGTTTTTTTTCGAATCCTTATGGACACAAAAAGTAGTATGTTCAAAAGAGTAAGATATGAGGAAGCTATATAAAATTTGACAATACATTACAGATGTTTGTGGTACTCTCCGGAGGATCCCAGATATTTGGAGAATAGTAGTTTGCACGAATTCACTGTCGTGGAAATGTCCTAATTGTATGAATTTTTATGGACACCTGATATACACCAAAAGAAGTATGTTCTAAATAGTAAGTTTCGAGGAAGTATCATAAAATTTGACAAGACATTTCGGATGTTTGTTGTACTCTATGGAGGATCCCGGATATTTGAGAAATAGTGGTATGCACCAATTCCTTCTCATCGGAATGACCTAATTGTATGTTTTTTTTTTCGAATCCTTATGGACACAAAAAGTAGTATGTTCAAAAGAGTAAGATATGAGGAAGCTATATAAAATTTAACAATACATTACAGATGTCTGTGGTACTCTCCGGAGGATCCCGGATATTTGGAGAATAGTAGTTTGCACGAATTCACTGTCGTGGGAATGTCCTAATTGTATGAATTTTTATCGACACCTGATAGACACCAAAAGTAGTATGTTCAAAAGAGTAAGTTTCGAGGAAGTATCATAAAATTTGACAAGACATTTCGGATGTTTGTTGTACTCTCTGGAGGATCCCGGATGTTTGAGAAATAGTAGTATGCACCAATTCCTTCTCATCGGAATGACCTAATTGTATGTTTTTTTTTTCGAATCCTTATGGACACAAAAAGTAGTATGTTCAAAAGAGTAAGATATGAGGAAGCTATATAAAATTTGACAATACATTACAGATGTCTGTGGTACTCTCCGGAGGATCCCGGATATTTGGAGAATAGTAGTTTGCACGAATTCACTATCGTTGAAATGTCCTAATTGTATGAATTTTTATCGACACCTGATAGACACCAAAAGTAGTATGTTCAAAAGGGTAAGTTTCGAGGAAGTATCATAAAATTTGACAAGACATTTCGGATGTTTGTTGTACTATCTGGAGGATCCCGGATGTTTGAGAAATAGTAGTATGCACCAATTCCTTCTCATCGGAATGACCTAATTGTATTTTTTTTTTTTGAATCCTTATGGACACAAAAAGTAGTATGTTCAAAAGAGTAAGATATGAGGAAGCTATATAAATTTTGACAATACATTACAGATGTTTGTGGTACTCTCCGGAGGATCCTGGCACTAGTACAAATTCGGGTTTTAATGACGGGCATTGTCCGTCATTAAAGGTAAACGATGACGGGCGCGTGTCCGTCAACTTTTCGAGTGTCATCGTAGGCTACAATGACTGACGTTTTTTAATGACGGGCATTACCCGTCATTAAATCTGACCGTCATTAAAAGTCTGTCTGTTATTAAAAATTTGTCCGTCATTAAAAGTTCATTAAAAGCCCGTCATTAAAAGTCTGTCTGTCATTAAAAGTCAAAAATAGTGGTTTTCAATGACATGCAATACCCGTCATCTTTTCCTTAATAATTTAATAAAAAAATGATTGATAACACACGTGGCTAACCACTAATATTTCTCTTCCTCAACCTATAAACAAAATAAAATTTCAGTATTATATTTTTACACAACAATTGACTTAACAAACATAATTTTAATTAATAACATATAAAATGCGTAATACACTTTTGTTATTGAACTAAAAAAAACATAAAATTTCTCTTTATTCATCCACACACATAATACAAATATGACTCTCCGTCTATCTACAAACTTCATCCAACTTACAAAGAGATGCAAAATTGCTAAGCAAAATAAACATAAGACTAAAACATTTCAACTTAAACTTAAGACCAACTAACTGAAGTAGATAAGTGGTGAAAGGCGTGGCAACTCGACTTGGTGAAAGGTGCTCCTTAGTAAGCTGGATGAATAAGTATCTAGCAAAAAAAAAAAAAAAAAAAAGGCATTCATTAGTCACCAAAAAAAAAAGTAGAAGGAAAAAACTTAGGAAATAATATCCTTTACAGCTAGCATCCAAGTTTATTAATCTAATATCTTTATATATGATCGAAATAGTTAAAATCCTTCTGCTTCATCTTTATTCACAATCTTGAGACTTGCTAAACCTTAGTTTCATCAAACAACATATTGAGTATAGTGTGGTTACCACAAAAATCAATCGATATTGTAATAATTTGAGTTCTGACATTGTTGTACTGTACCAAATATCGGCAAGGGAATTCAAGACATTGAAACTTAAGGTTGAGACTTCAGACATGTGATAATCACTCTTCACTAATGTATCAACCTAAATTAGAGAAGAAAATATAAGTTGGCAATCACTAGTCGAACCAAATGCTATAAACTGCTATAAAGTTCTCCATGAGACAAATGCATCTACATTGACTAAAAGATCACTAAATAACAAGGATGTCAGATGCACTTGAAACATGTAGAACTGAGGTGGAAAATAATATCAGATACTCTAATAGAAAATGTTGTATGGAATCCACACTACGAAAGGGATGAACCAAACTTGAAAATAACAAAAAATTATATTTATATAAAGTAAAAATGACGAAGAATGTACCTTCACAACAAGTAGCCTCCACTGCCATTCTTTTTAAGACATTTCTAGTAATTTAGATTTGCAAATCTGAAAAGAAAGAGATAAGGCTACAAAATACTTTTACTAAAACAAAAAGATGTAAAAAACCCAAGGATATTGTTTGCTCAATTTAAACTAGATAGGTAGAAAGACTACTTCTTAACACATTTGATTGAGAAGAAAGCATTCTTCTTCTTCTTCTTTTCTTTTAATTTTTTTTTTGTGATGGCATGTCATCTCATTCATAACTCTGATTGTTCAAAAAAGAATAATAATAAAAAGAACTATAGAGAAATTTCAAATGAAAATAGCCTATCCTATAATATTGCAATGTGATTCTTAAACTACAACCATGTAAAATTAACACAAACAATTAAACTTATCAAAACTTATAAAGATGACACAACAAAACTTATCATGAACCCAACAACTAAACTCATCAAATAAACACAGAAACATTAAACTTCTTAAACTTAGGAACATTACTAAAATTATCATCAAAACAACTTAAAGAAGCTGATCAGAAGATAAGTTAGGGCTTTACCTCTTTTGGATGTACAGTAACTTTTCTCAACACATTCAAGCAACCATGTCTAGTTGGGAGTAGAATAAGCAACAATTATGCCTGCAATATAAGCTAAGTGATTAATAGATAGCATAAACTAACCCAAAACAACTATCTTGATAATTGCACCCTTAAAACAATACCAATTAAACAAAGACATTATAAAATAAATTTGTAGAATTTAAACAAAGGAAAGCCTGAAGTCTGATTGTGTAGATTATTATTACAAACATGTGACCAACATTTGTTAAATACTCAAGTATATTATATTCGGCTCTTTTGCAAGATGTCATATACTTCCTTAATGGATTCAATATTTTTCTCTAGTGGAGCATGCAAAACAATGGGTTCATGCTCCACAACAGTTGTAGAACCCACAATACAAAGAACACAACTAAGAACTCCAAAGATATGTAGTTTTTCCTTCAAAATATAGTGAGATGGGACTGCACTGCATCAAATCGTTTTATTTTTTATTCATCAATTATGGAACATCACAAAGTCAGCAAAGTGCACACCAAATTTTCACTAGTAGATTGAATTTTCTAAATCTATCTTTAAGCATTTGCACATCGATTATAAATGATGAGCAAATGAAAATTTGATGTTTTATAATGGTTGCAAGCCTAATGAGTTACATACCTGAAAATAATGCTTAAAGCTCCCAAGGGAGTGACAAGAATTGCAAGAGCATATGCATAAGCAACAAAGTTAGCAGTCTCTCCAACAATCAATATAAAGACCACAGAAAGGAAAAAATATCCTCATTGAAGATGAAATAAATATAGGAAGAATAGGAGTTGGTTGATGCTTAAAGACTTTAAGGTGTGATTTATTAACTGGAAGTAGGATATTATATATTTGTTAGGACAATCTATGTAGATATGAGTCATTTTATGCTAAAAAATAATAAATTAATGAGAATTTAGACCTATAATGCTAATGTAGATGCATGTGAGATTTTCTTGTTCTAACAGAAGAAAATAAAAGTAAATATACAACATGATGTTGTGAGGTTCATTATCCAACTGATGAAAAATAAAACAAATAAAAAAGCTACATCTACCGTACCAACTAGCAAAAGAAAAAACAAAGTCTATTGTTTTAATATTTCTCCTCCAAAAATAAGAAAATATGGATTTTAATTTTCTATCCTTTTCAAAAAATAGGAAACATCATATATTTCATACATGATGAAATTACAAAGGAAATGAAAGACAAGCTGCAAACCACAGAAGATGACAAAATACGCTCTCAATTAGTGTAAAGTTCAACTAAATTATAGCTATTGAAGGGAGGGAAATAGAAGTGGCTTAAATAAAAAAAAAGATAACGATAAGAACACAAGAAGATATCAAAGGAAAAGGAACAAACAACCATTTAATGATTTAATAACCATATAAGAACTCATAAACTTACATGTTGTCATCCCAGCGCACCACCAAGGTTCACACAAGAATGAAAAAGCCTTAAGAAGTTGAATATACAGAAACAAACACAATAAAAAAAACACATCACCTGATAAGATTTCTTCAAATCAAAATCTAGTATATAAAACATGTTTTACAATGTTCAATCTTTTCTTATTTGAGGTTCACCCTTTCAGTTTTTTGTTCATAGCATTAAAAAACGAAGGATGATCAAACCAAACCTGCTCTGTTCCAATAGCCCTTGATTTGATGAAACTTTTGTCCTTGATAATAGTATTAGACAGCAGGAAGAAACCTACAAACATTATTCGAACTTTTTCACAGGGCCAAGAGATATTCAATCCAAATTCCTACATACATCCAACTAGAATTTGACAAAAAAAAATTGAGACAAATAAGCATGAAAATAACAGTGGGGAATATGAAATGAAAAAATTTGCAAGTCTATCATACAAAATGAGTTTCCAAATACAAATGCAAAGGTAAATTGAATTTTTTTTTAAAATTAAAGTTCAAATACTGGCCCTTTTAGAAACATCATTTATAGTACAAAACAAGCACCACTCATATGTTGTGATTACAACTAACCTAATATTCATGTATCATTAAACTTTACATACTCAAAGTACCTAAAGACTATCTCAAATAATCAAAGAGAAATGACCACTATGAAGCAATGCTAAAGTTGGAAAACATCTCTCCATAACCTCACATACTGCCATGACCAAATGAAAGACATAAATATGCAAGGGACGAGGTTCAACATTACTGGAAGTACCAATTCTCCATTGTTTAAGACCCAAACAAGAAATTAGAAAAAAAAAAGGGTAAAATGAAGAAGATAAAAATCACACCTTATCAAAAGTTCTTACTGGACTGTCATCATAGTTTGTAAGAAAAAAATCCACCAAGAGTATAATTGGAAAGAGGGAAAAAGCAAGCACCCAACACTTTTAAGGATACATTTGAACAAACACTAATTCATTCCAATTGGAAACTAAAAATCAAACAACATGGTTATAATTTAGCACCAAAAAGCATCCTCTAATCACATTAATCCACCACATTAATCTCCAAGATATTAGAGAATATTCTTCCAACAATATTGCCATAGTTTATGCCTATGATTGTAAATATTTATACCGATATATGTTTCCTTTTATAACATTTTTGATTTTTTATATAGGAGGATACTCATTCAATAATAAAATATCAAAGGAGAATTACCTTCCATCCTTTTCCTTACTCTGTATTTTACATGGTATTTGAGCTTTAAATTATTTTTTTTTCTCTCCCAGAATATTAGTATCAGTTCTTCATCTCCACTTCAATGGCCACCACAGTTGAAACTTCTTTTTGCCTCACGACCTCCACGATCACAAATAGTTACAACCCATTAACAGCTACAACGAATAGTGTTGGATATGCTACCCACGACTTCCACGACCTTAGATCTACTACCCATGACGACTGAACAGCACTAGCAACCCAAGTGAATGGAGACGACAAACTATGAACGACAAACCCACAAGCAAGTTGTAGAGAGTTTCAGGTCCTTAGTCTAGTATATTTTGCCCAGTTGAAAGAAACCGTACCTTACTCATTATTCCGTAGCCTAGCATCCAATTTGTAGAGAGTTTCAAGTTCTGATAAGAATGCATGACAATATTTGAAGCCCAATTAAGTGTTGTATGCCTCGCTCCGACCTTACATGATATGACAAAAGTAGGAAAAATCAAGACCAAATATGATTTGGATAATTCAAAGTTATCAGATGTGAGTTCTAACTTGTCTACCAAGCTCACCATTTCACCAAGGGATAAAACTAAGTTGAAGAATACCATTTGTAGAACAATTGAGAGAAAGAAAACTGGAAAGGCTCTAGATCCAATCTTTTCCAAAATAACAACTAATTTAACCAGATCAAACACTTTACTGGATCATTTTCAAGTGCAATAACTAATACAAATGCTTAGAGAATGACACAAATGGATAAAACCAGTTGATATTAAGTTAAAAAGGGAGATATAAACTAATGACAACTGCTTATCTAATTCCCACTATATGTGAATACTTGGTTGTCAATCAGAACCATACTAATTAAGTGGGAGCTTCATCATAAACACATGCAATAACTTATGATTTATTCACATTTATCCCCTAAATATGTCATCATAACAGCAACAATCTAAGAACAAAAATTTGGGCATGGTACTTTTGAGAATATATATATAATTTTAGTTGAGATGCTTGTACTTGCTTTTCCAATGTAGAAAGAATATCAGAAATCTCATGTAGCCTTTCTTGGTAGGCATCCTTCTTAAGACGTTGATCGAATATCAATTGAATCTTCCATCGAGGGTAGCTTTCATGTCATCATTCTTTTTGTTCTGACATTGAACTTTGCACTCATTAGTTGAATGAAAAATTTAGACATTGTACTTAAAATCAAACAAACTTAATGGTCAATAAGATATTACATTGATCTATTTACCATAGATTGCAAAATGGTCAATTAGAGTTTAATTGTTATAGAGAAACTTACTTAGTCTTGCGAGTTTTTCCATTTTTTTCTTGATGTGAATTGTGAAGTCGTCGCTCTGACATATGCCCACTAAGAATCTTTGCTTGTTTTATGTTGTTGGCCAAATTGTTGTAGTGTTCTTCTTTAACCATTGGGTCTATAAACTTACATAAACTTGTATTTCAACATTTGATGTTGTTAAATTCCATACAAAAGACCTGTTTTTCTAGAGAGAGAGAGTGGTTTTAGTTATATCACATGGAAAGGATGTTACTAATTTCCAAATGGGTCCATCAATCAATTGAACAAACAATGACTGTATGCTTGAACGAATCATAACACAAATGCAAATCAATGGCGAATCAGAATCACCAAGAAGAATAATGTTCACCCTACAAAGAAGAATAATGGTTATTTAAACGTGTGTACTTAATAGGTCCATAAGAAGACCTAATATCCAAACGACTAAATTCACACTAATCCAACAACATAAACATAGGCATTATGGTCAGACAACTAAACAATGTACAGATTTCAATCAAGCTCTATGGCAGAAACAATGATATTACATGGGGTGCGTCTTGGTTTTCTCGCATCTAAGTACTTCATCTTATTCAAAGTTATAAAGTAAAACATAAAATCAAAATAGTACCAAAAACAAAACAACAATGCCACCGAAACGAACAAAAATCGCTCTGAATGTAGTCGAATCAGAATCACCATGCATGTATCTCTTAGGAATAGAATTTAAAGAACATTGACATCTCAATTCTTCCTCAATGTATCACAAATAACAGAAAAAAAAAAAAAAAAAAAGAAGCAAATCAGCATACAGGACACCTGATCGTCAAAAAGGCGAAATGTGAATACATCAAAACCAATTATCATAACATCCCTTCCTGAAGAAGAAAAAAATTAACCTTCCTTTCTAATTACTGTCAAAGCATACAAATCGAAGCAATCAAACAAGGGCCAGAAGATCTAAGATCAGAAGACAACACAAAATATACTGCTCCTTACAATGTTGTCTACTTATTTCTTTTTCAATTTCCATTTTTTTTTTAAAACAACACTTTTGAAATCTTAATTAATTTTCCCAAAAAAAAAAACCACTCTTAAATCAATTTTCAATATTTGACTGCAATTTTAGAAACATTTTTTATAAGAAATTGGAAAACAAAGAACACAATAATAAATACCATGGTTTTAAAAACATAACAATACTTGGAGGAATTGAAGAAGGAAAAGTTCAGGTTTCCTGAGTAATTACTTAATATGCATAAAACCTACCAGAGTTTACTGCTCATCAGAAAAACAGTGAAATATTAGACAAGATTGTGAACATCTTAGCAACATAGTTTGCTCAACATAGTGATACAATTTGAGCATGTAGCTTAAGCTCATAATGCCCTTGAGTTCATCTCAGACCCTAATAAAATCTTCAATACCATATGGTGGTTATGGTATTGAAGAAATACAAAGTCAGAGACGAGGAGGAGAGAAACTGAAAATCCGAAGAACACAATGAATGAAACAGAAGGTAGCTTAAGGGCGATTAACCTAAAATGCATGAATGGAAACAGGGAAAGGAAATTGAAAGAAAGGAGAGTTGAAAGCATTACCTCTCTCCGAGAATTGGTTTCTGAAACTTTGTGTGAGAGATCCGATTGATGTACAGCGGCGAAGGTGAACGGAGACGAAACCCATGACGATGAAACAAAGACTCACGGCAGATGAAACTCAAGGCGGCGAACCAATACCACGACGATGGAGGTAGAAGCAAGCGCAATGGCAAACGAAGATGAGATTGGGCTGTCGACTGTTAGGGCTAGAGGAGAATGGGACTGTCGCGTGAAAGGGAAAGGCCTTAATTCGATTTTTAAAAAATAAAATAATTAAAAATACGCCATAATGTCGGGCATTGCCCGACATTAAACCCTTTTTTATTTTTATTTTTTTAATTTTCACATTTTTTTTATGTCCGTCATTATATCCACGCGCGTTTTTTTCCTGTCTGTCATTAATGGTATAATTTGTAGTAGTGCGGATATTTGGAGAATAGTAGTTTGCACGAATTCACTGTGGTGGAAAGGTCCTAATTGTATGAATTTTTATCGACACCTGATATACACCAAAAGTAGTATGATCAAAATAGTAAGTTTCGAGGAAGTATCATAAAATTTGAAAAGACATTTCGGATGTTTGTTGTACTCTCTGGAGGATCCCGGATATTTGAGAAATAGTAGTATGCACCAATTCCTTCTCATCGGAATGACCTAATTGTATGTTTTTTTTTTCGAATCCATATGGACACGAAAAGTAGTATGTTCAAAAGAGTAAGATATGAGGAAGCAATATAAAATTTGACAATACATTACAGATGTCTGTGGTACTCTCCGGAGGATCCCGGATATTTGGAGAATAGTAGTTTGCACGAATTCACTGTCTTGGAAATGTCCTAATTGTATGAATTTTTATCGACACCTGATAGACACCAAAAGTAGTATGTTCAAAAGAGTAAGTTTCGAGGAAGTATCGTAAAATTTGACAAGACATTTTGGATGTTTGTTGTACTCTCTGGAGGATCCCGGATGTTTGACAAATAGTAGTATGCACCAATTCCTTCTCATCGGAATTACCTAATTGTATGTTTTTTTTTTCGAATCCTTATGGACACAAAAAGTAGTATGATCAAAAGAGTAAGATATAAGGAAGCTATATAAAATTTGACAATACATTACAGATGTTTGTGGTACTCTCCGGAGGATCCCGGATATTTGGAGAATAGTAGTTTGCACGAATTCATTGTCGTGGAAATGTCCTAATTGTATGAATTTTTATCGACACCTGATAGACACCAAAAGTAGTATGTTCAAAGAGGTAAGTTTCGAGGAAGTATCATAAAATTTGACAAGACATTTCGGATGTTTGTTGTACTCTCTGGAGGATCCCGGATGTTTGAGAAATAGTAGTATGCACCAATTCCTTCTCATCGGAATGACCTAATTTGATGTTTTTTTTTTCGAATCCTTATCGACACAAAAAGTAGTATGTTCAAAAGAGTAAGATATGAGGAAGCTATATAAAATTTGACAATACATTACAGATGTCTGTGGTACTCTCCGGAGGATCCCGGATATTTGGAGAATAGTAGTTTGCACGAATTCACTGTCGTGGAAATGTCCTAATTGTATGAATTTTTATCGACACCTGATAGACACCAAAAGTAGTATGTTCAAAGGAGTAAGTTTCGAGGAAGTATCATCAAATTTGACAAGACATTTCGTATGTTTGTTGTACTCTCTGGAGGATCCCGGATGTTTGAGAAATAGTAGTATACACCAATTCCTTCTCATCGGAATGACCTAATTGTATGTTTTTTTTTTCGAATCCTTATGGACACAAAAAGTAGTATGTTCAAAAGAGTAAGATATAAGGAAGCTATATAAAATTTGACAATACATTACAGATGTCTGTGGTACTCTCCGGAGTATCCCGGATATTTGGAGAATAGTAGTTTGCACGAATTCACTGTCGTAGAAATGTCCTAATTGTATGAATTTTTATCGACACCTGATAGACACCAAAAGTAGTATCTTCAAAGAGGTAAGTTTCGAGGAAGTATCATAAAATTTGACAAGACATTTCGGATGTTTGTTGTACTCTCTGGAGGATCCCGGATGTTTGGAAATAGTAGTATGCACCAATTCCTTCTCATCGGAATGACCTAATTGTATGTTTTTTGTTTCGAATCGTTATGGACAAAAAAAGTAGTATGTTCAAAAGAGTAAGATATGAGGAAGCTATATAAAATTTGACAATACATTACAGACGTTTGTGGTAATCTCCGGAGGATCCCGGATATTTGGAGAATAGTAGTTTGCACGAATTCACTGTCGTGGAAATGTCCTAATTGTATGAATTTTTATCGACACCTGATAGACACCAAAAGTAGTATGTTCAAAGGAGTAAGTTTCGAGGAAGTATCGTCAAATTTGACAAGACATTTCGGATGTTTGTTGTACTCTCTGGAGGATCCCGGATGTTTGAGAAATAGTAGTATGCACCAATTCCTTCTCATCGGAATGACCTAATTGTATGTTTTTTTTTTCGAATCCTTATGGACACAAAAAGTAGTATGTTCAAAAGAGTAAGATATGAGGAAGCTATATAAAATTTGACAATACATTACAGATGTTTGTGGTACTCTCCGGTGGATCCCGGATATTTGGAGAATAGTAGTTTGCACGAATTCACTGTCGTGGAAATGCCCTAATTGTATGAATTTTTATCGACACCTGATAGACACCAAAAGTAGGATGTTCAAAGGAGTAAGTTTCGAGGAAGTATCATAAAACTTGACAAGACATTTCAGATGTTTGTTCTGCTCTCTGGAGGATCCCGGATGTTTGAGAAATAGTAGTATGCACCAATTCCTTCTCATCGGAATGACCTAATTGTATGTTTTTTTTTTCGAATTCTTATGGACATAAAAAGTAGTATGTTCAAAAGAGTAAGATATGAGGAACCTATATAAAAATTGACAATACATTACAGATGTCTGTGGTACTCTCCGGAGGATCCCGGATATTTGGAGAATAGTAGTTTGCACGAATTCACTGTCGTGGAAATGTCCTAATTGTATGAATTTTTATCGACACCTGATAGACACCAAAAGTAGTATGTTCAAAAGAGTAAGTTTCGAGGAAGTATCATAAAATTTGACAAGACATTTCAGATGTTTGTTCTACTCTCTGGAGGATGCCGGATGTTTGAGAAATAGTAGTATGCACCAATTCCTTCTCATCGGAATGACCTAATTGTATGTTTTTTTTTTCGAATCCTTATGGACACAAAAAGTAGTATGTTCAAAAGAGTAAGATATAAGGAAGCTATATAAAATTTGACAATACATTACAGATGTCTGTGGTACTCTCCAGAGGATCCCGGATATTTGGAGAATAGTAGTTTGCACGAATTCACTGTCGTGGAAATGTCCTAATTGTATGAATTTTTATCGACACCTGATAGACACCAAAAGTAATATGTTCAAAGAGGTAAGTTCCGAGGAAGAATCATAAAATTTGACAAGACATTTCGGATGTTTGTTGTACTCTCTGGAGGATCCCGGATGTTTGAGAAATAGAAGTATGCACCAATTCCTTCTCATCGGAATGACCTAATTTGATGTTTTTTTTTCGAATCCTTATGGAAACAAAAAGTAGTATGTTCAAAAGAGTAAGATATGAGGAAGCTATATAAAATTTGACAATGCATTACAGATCTTTGTGGTACTCTCCGGAGGATCCCGGATATTTGGAGAATAATAGTTTGGACGAATTCACTGTCGTGGAAATGTCCTAATTGTATGAATTTTTATCGACACCTGATAGACACCAAAAGTAGTATGTTCAAAGGAGTAAGTTTCGAGGAAGTATCATAAAATTTGACAAGACATTTCGGATGTTTGTTGTACTCTCTGGAGGATCCCGGATGTTTGAGAAATAGTAGTATGCACCAATTCCTTCTCATCGGAATGACCTAATTTTATGTTCTTTTTTTCGAATCCTTATGGACACAAAAAGTAGTATGTTCAAAAGAGTAAGATATGAGGAAGCATATAAAATTTGACAATACATTACAGATGTCTGTGGTACTCTCCAGAGGATCCCGGATATTTGGAGAATAGTAGTTTGCACAAATTCACTGTCGTTGAAATGTCCTAATTGTATGAATTTTTATCGACACCTGATAGACACCAAAAGTAGTATGTTCAAAGAGGTAAGTTTCGAGGAAGTATCATAAAATTTGACAAGACATTTCGGATGTTTGTTCTACTCTCTGGAGGATCCTGGATGTTTGAGAAATAGTAGTATGCACCAATTCCTTCTCATCGGAATGACCTAATTGTATGTTTTTTTTTTCGAACCCTTATGAACACAAAAAATAGTATGTTCAAAAGAGTAAGATATGAGAAAGCTATATAAAATTTGACAATACATTACAGATGTTTGTGGTACTCTCCGGAGGATCCCGGATATTTGGAGAATAGTAGTTTGCACGAATTCACTGTCGTGGAAATGTCCTAATTGTATGAATTTTTATCGACACCTGATAGACACCAAAAGTAGTATGTTCAAAAGAGTAAGTTTCGAGAAAGTATCATAAAATTTGACAAGACATTTCGGATGTTTGTTGTACTCTCTGGAGGATCCCGGATGTTTGAGAAATAGTAGTATGCACAAATTCCTTCTCATCGGAATGACCTAATTGTAATTTTTTTTTTTCGAATCCTTATGGACACAAAAAGTAGTATGTTCAAAAGAGTAAGATATGAGGAAGCTATATAAAATTTGACAATACATTACAGATGTTTGTGGTACTCTCCGGAGGATCCCGGATATTTGGAGAATAGTAGTTTGCACGAATTCACTGTCGTGGAAATGTCCTAATTGTATGAATTTTTATCGACACCTGATAGACACCAAAAGTAGTATGTTCAAAAGAGTAAGTTTCGAGGAAGTATCATAAAATTTGACAAGACATTTCGGAAGTTTGTTGTACTCTCTGGAGGATCCCGGATGTTGAGAAATAGTAGTATGCACCAATTCCTTCTCATCGGAATGACCTAATTTGATATTTTTTTTTTCGAATCCTTATGGACACAAAAAGTAGTATGTTCAAAAGAGTAAGATATGAGGAAGCTATATAAAATTTGACAATACATTACAGATGTTTGTGGTACTCTCCGGAGGATCCCGGATATTTGGAGAATAGTAGTTTGCACGAATTCACTGTCGTGGAAATGTCCTAATTGTATGAATTTTTATCGACACCTGATAGACACCAAATGTAGTATGTTCAAAGGAGTAAGTTTCGAAGAAGTATCATCAAATTTGACAAAACATTTCAGATGTTTGTTCTACTCTCTGTAGGATCCCGGATGTTTGAGAAATAGTAGTATGCACCAATTCCTTCTCATCGGAATGACCTAATTGTATGTTTTTTTTTTCGAATCCTTATGGACACAAAAAGTAGTATGTTCAAAAGAGTAAGATATGAGGAAGCTATATAAAATTTGACAATACATTACAGATGTCTGTAGTACTCTCCGGAGGATCCCGGATATTTGGAGAATAGTAGTTTGCACGAATTCACTGTCGTGGAAATGTCCTAATTGTATGAATTTTTATCGACACCTGATAGACACGAAAAGTTGTATGTTCAAAAGAGTAAGATTCGAGGAAGTATCATAAAATTTGACAAGACATTTCGGATGTTTGTTGTACTCTCTGGAGGATCCCGGATGTTTGAGAAATACTAGTATGCACCAATTCCATCTCATCGGAATGACCTAATTTTATGTTTTTTTTTTCGAATCCTGATGGACACAAAAAGTAGTATGTTCCAAAGAGTAAGATATGAGGAAGCTATATAAAATTTGACAATACATTACAGATGTCTGTGGTACTCTCCGGAGGATCCTGGATATTTGGAGAATAGTAGTTTGCATGAATTCACTGTCGTGGAAATGTCCTAATTGTATGAATTTTTATCGACACCTGATAGACACCAAAAGTAGTATGTTCAAAAGAGTAAGTTTCGAGAAAGTATCATAAAATTTGACAAGACATTTCAGATGTTTGTTGTACTCTCTGGAGGATCCCGGATGTTTGAGAAATAGTAGTATGCACAAATTCCTTCTCATCGGAATGACCTAATTGTATGTTTTTTTTTTCGAATCCTTATGGACACAAAAAGTAGTATGTTCAAAAGAGTAAGATATGAGGAAGCTATATAAAATTTGACAATACATTAGAGATATTTGTGGTACTCTCCGGAGGATCCCGGATATTTGGAAAATAGTAGTTTGCACGAATTCACTGTCGTGGAAATGTCCTAATTGTATGAATTTTTATCGACACCTGATAGACACCAAAAGTAGTATGTTCAAAAGAGTAAGTTTCGAGGAAGTATCATAAAATTTGACAAGACATTTCGGATGTTTGTTGTACTCTCTGGAGGATCCCGGATGTTTGAGAAATAGTAGTATGCACCAATTCCTTCTCATCGGAATGACCTAATTTGATATTTTTTTTTCGAATCCTTATGGACACAAAAAGTAGTATGTTCAAAAGAATAAGATATGAGGAAGCTATATAAAATTTGACAATACATTACAGATGTTTGTGGTACTCTCCGGAGGATCCCGGATATTTGGAGAATAGTAGTTTGCACGAATTCACTGTCGTGGAAATGTCCTAATTGTATGAATTTTTATCGACACCTGATAGACAACAAAAGTAGTATGTTCAAAAGAGTAAGTTTCGAGAAAGTATCATAAAATTTGACAAGACATTTCGGATGTTTGTTGTACTCTCTGGAGGATCCCGGATGTTTGAGAAATACTAGTATGCACCAATTCCATCTCATCGGAATGACCTAATTTTATGTTTTTTTTTTCGAATCCTTATGGACACAAAAAGTAGTATGTTCCAAAGAGTAAGATATGAGGAAGCTATATAAAATTTGACAATACATTACAGATGTCTGTGGTACTCTCCGGAGGATCCTGGATATTTGGAGAATAGTAGTTTGCACGAATTCACTGTCGTGGAAATGTCCTAATTGTATGAATTTTTATCGACACCTGATAGACACCAAAAGTAGTATGTTCAAAAGAGTAAGTTTCGAGAAAGTATCATAAAATTTGACAAGACATTTCAGATGTTTGTTGTACTCTCTGGAGGATCCCGGATGTTTGAGAAATAGTAGTATGCACAAATTCCTTCTCATCGGAATGACCTAATTGTATGTTTTTTTTATCGAATCCTTATGGACACAAAAAGTAGTATGTTCAAAAAAGTAAGATATGAGGAAGCTATATAAAATTTGACAATACATTACAGATGTCTGGGGTACTCTCCGGAGGATCCCGGATATTTGGAGAATAGTAGTTTGCACGAATTCACTGTCGTGGAAATGTCCTAATTGTATGAGTTTTTATCGACACCTGATAGACACCAAAAGTAGTATGTTCAAAAGGGTAAGTTTCGAGGAAGTATCATAAAATTTCACAAGACATTTCGGATGTTTGTTGTACTCTCTGGAGGATCCCGGATGTTTGAGAAATAGTAGTATGCACCAATTCCTTCTCATCGGAATGACCTAATATGATGTTTTTTTTTTCGAATTCTTATGGACACAAAAAGTAGTATGTTCAAAAGAGTAAGATATGAGGAAACTATATAAAACTTGACAATACATTACAGATGTGTATGGTACTCTCCGGAGGATCCCGGATATTTGGAGAATAGTAGTTTGCACGAATTCACTGTCGTGAAAATGTCTTAATTGTATGAATTTTTATCGACACCTGATAGACACCAAAAGTAGTATGTTCAAAGGAGTAAGTTTCGAGGAAGTATCATAAAATTTGACAAGACATTTCGGATGTTTGTTGTACTCTCTGGAGGATCCCGGATGTTTGAGAAATAGTAGTATGCACCAATTCCTTCTCATCGGAATGACCTAATTGTATGTTTTTTTTTTCGAATCCTCATGGACACAAAAAGTAGTATGTTCAAAAGAGTAAGATATGAGGAAGCTATATAAAATTTGACAATACATTACAGATGTCTGTGGTACTCTCTGGAGGATCCCGGATATTTGGAGAATAGTAGTTTGCACGAATTCACTGTCGTGGAAATGTCCTAATTGTATGAATTTTTATGGACTCCTGATATACACCAAAAGTAGTATGTTCAAAATAGTAAGTTTCGAGGAAGTATCATCAAATTTGACTAGACATATCGGATTTTTGTTGTACTATCTGGAGGATTCCGGATGTTTGAGAAATAGTAGTATGCACCAATTCCTTCTCATCGGAATGACATAATTGTATGTTTTTTTTTTCGAATCCTTATGGACACAAAAAGTAGTATGTACAAAAGAGTAAGAAATGAGGAATCTATATAAAATTTGACAATACATTACAGATGTTTGTGGTACTCTCCGGAGGATCCCGAATATTTGGAGAATAGTAGTTTGCACGAATTCACTGTCGTGGAAATGTCCTAATTGTATGAATTTTTATCGACACCTGATATACACCAAAAGTAGTATCTTCAAAATAGTAAGTTTCGAGGAAGTATCATAAAATTTGACAAGACGTTTCGGATGTTTGTTGTACTCTCTGGAGGATCCCGAATGTTTGAGAAATTGTAGTATGCACCAATTCCTTCTCATCGGAATGACCTAATTGTATGTCTTTTTTTTCGAACCCTTATGGACACAAAAAGTAGTATGTTCAAAAGAGTAAGATATGAGGAAGCTATATAAAATTTGACAATACATTACAGATGTCTGTGGTACTCTCCGGAGGATCCCGGATATTTGGAGAATAGTAGTTTGCACGAATTCACTGTCGTGGAAATGTCCTAATTGTATGAATTTTTATCGACACCTGATGGACACCAAAAGTAGTATGTTCAAAAGGGTAAGTGTCGAGGAAGTATCATAAAATTTCACAAGACATTTCGGATGTTTGTTGTACTCTCTGGAGGATCCCGGATGTTTGAGAAATAGTAGTATGCACAAACTCCTTCTCATCGGAAGGACCTAATTGTATGTTTTTTTTTTCGAATCCTTATGGACACAAAAAGTAGTATGTTCAAAAGAGTAAGATAAGAGGAAGCTATATAAAATTTGACAATACATTACAGATGTTTGTGTTACTCTCCGGAGGATCCCGGATATTTGGAGAATAGTAGTTTGCACGAATTCACTGTCATGGAAATGTCCTAATTGTATGAATTTTTATCGACACCTGATAGATACAAAAAGTAGTATGTTCAAAGGAGTAAGTTTCGAGGAAGTATCATCAAATTTGACAAGACATTTCAGATGTTTGTTCTACTCTCTGGAGGATCCCGGATGTTTGAGAAAAAGTAGTATGCACCAATTCCTTCTCATCGGAATGACCTAATTGATGTTTTCTTTTTCGAATCCTTATGGACACAAAACGTAGTATGTTCAAAAGAGTAAGATACGAGGAAGCTATATAAAATTTGACAATACATTACAGATGTTTGTGGTACTCTCGAGAGGATCTCGGATATTTGGAGAATAATAGTTTACACGAATTCACTGTCGTGGAAATGTCCTAATTGTATGAATTTTTATCGACACCTGATAGACACCAAAAGTAGTATGTTCAAAAGGGTAAGTTTCGAGGAAGTATCATAAAATTTGACAAAACATTTCGGATGTTTGTTGTACTCTCTGGACGATCCCGGATGTTTGAGAAATAGTAGTATGCACCAATTCCATCTCATCGGAATGACCTAATTGTATGTTTTTTTTTTCGAATCCTTATGGACACAAAAAGTAGTATGTTCAAAAGAGTAAGATATGAGGAAGCTATATAAAATTTGACAATACATTACAGATGTCTGTGGAACTCTCCGGAGGATCCTGGATATTTGGAGAATAGTAGTTTGCACGAATTCACTGTCGTGGAAATGTCCTAATTGTATGAATTTTTATCGACACCTGATAGACACCAAAAGTAGTATGTTCAAAAGAGTAAGTTTGGAGGAAGTATCATAAAATTTGACAAGACATTTCGGATGTTTGTTGTACTCTCTGGAGGATCCCGGATGTTTGAGAAATAGTAGTATGCACCAATTCTTTCTCATCGGAATGACCTGATTTGATGTTTTCTTTTTGAATCCTTAGGGACACAAAACGTAGTATGTTCAAAAGAGTAAGATATGAGGAAGCTATATAAAATTTCACAATACATTACAGATGTTTGTGGTACTCTCCAGAGGATCCCGGATATTTGGAGAATAGTAGTTTACACGAATTCACTGTCGTGGAAATGTCCTAATTGTATGAATTTTTATCGACACCTGATAGACACAAAAAGTAGTATGTTCAAAAGGGTAAGTTTCGAGGAAGTATCATAAAATTTGACAAGACATTTCGGATGTTTGTTGTACTTTCTGAAGGATCCCGGATGTTTGAGAAGTAGTAGTATGCACCAATTCCATCTCATCGGAATGACCTAATTGTATGTTTTTTTTTTCGAATCCTTATGGACACAAAAAGTAGTATGTTCAAAAGAGTAAGATATGAGGAAGCTATATAAAATTTGACAATACATTACAGATGTCTGTGGTACTCTCCGGAGGATCCCGAATATTTGGAGAATAGTAGTTTGCACGAATTCACTGTCGTGGAAATGTCCTAATTGTATGAATTTTTATCGACACCTGATATACACCCAAAGTAGTATCTTCAAAATAGTAAGTTTCGAGGAAGTATCATAAAATTTGACAAGACATTTCGGATGTTTGTTGTACTCTCTAGAGGATCCCGGATGTTTGAGAAATAGTAGTATGCACCAATTCCTTCTCATCGGAATGACCTAATTTGATGTTTTTTTTTTCGAATCCCTATGGACACAAAAAGTAGTATGTTCAAAAGAGTAAGATATGAGGAAGCTATATAAAATTTGACAATACATTACAGATGTCTGTGGTACTCTCCGGAGGATCCTAGATATTTGGAGAATAGTAGTTTGCACGAATTCACTGTCGTGGAAATGTCCTAATTGTATGAATTTTTATCGACACCTGATAGACACCAAAAGTAGTATGTTCAAAAGAGTAAGTTTGGAGGAAGTATCATAAAATTTGACAAGACATTTCGGATGTTTGATGTACTCTCTGGAGGATCCCGGATGTTTGAGAAATAGTAGTATGCACCAATTCCTTCTCATCGGAATGACCTAATTTGATGTTTTCTTTTTCGAATCCTTATGGACACAAAACGTAGTATGTTCAAAAGAGTAAGATATGAGGAAGCTATATAAAAGTTGACAATACATTACAGATGTTTGTGGTACTCTCCAGAGGATCCCGGATATTTGGAGAATAGTAGTTTACACGAATTCACTGTCGTGGAAATGTCCTAATTGTATGAATTTTTATCGACACCTGATAGACACCAAAAGTAGTATGTTCAAAAGGGTAAGTTTCGAGGAAGTATCATCAAATTTGACAAGACATTTCGGATGTTTGTTGTACTCTCTGGAGGATCCCGGATGTTTGAGAAATAGTAGTATGCACTAATTCCATCTCATCGGAATAACCTAATTTTATGTTTTTTTTTTCGAATCCTTATGGACACAAAAAGTAGTATGTTCAAAAGAGTAAGATATGAGGAAGCTATATAAAATTTGACAATACATTACAGATGTCTGTGGTACTCTCCGGAGGATCCCGGATATTTGGAGAATAGTAGTTTGCACGAATTCACTGTCGTGGAAATGTCCTAATTGAATGAGTTTTTATCGACACCTGATAGACACCAAAAGTAGTATGTTCAAAAGGGTAAGTTTCGAGGAAGTATCGTAAAATTTGACAAGACATTTCGGATGTTTGTTGTACTCTCTGGAGGATCCCGGATGTTTGAGAAATAGTAGTATGCACCAATTCCTTCTCATCGGAATGACCTAATTTGATGTTTTTTTTTTCGAATCCTTATGGACACAAAAAGTAGTATGTTCAAAAGAGTAAGATATGAGGAAGCTATATAAATTTTGACAATACATTACAGATGTCTGTGGTACTCTCCGGAGGATCCTGGATATTTGGAGAATAGTAGTTTGCACGAATTCACTGTCGTGGAAATGTCCTAATTGTATGAATTTTTATCGACACCTGATAGACACCAAAAGTAGTATGTTCAAAAGAGTAAGTTTGGAGGAAGTATCATAAAATTTGACAAGACATTTCGGATGTTTGTTGTACTCTCTGGAGGATCCCGGATGTTTGAGAAATAGTAGTATGCACCAATTCCTTCTCATCGGAATGAACTAATTTGATGTTTTCTTTTTCGAATCCTTATGGACACAAAACGTAGTATGTTCAAAAGAGTAAGATATGAGGAAGCTATCTAAAATTTGAGAATACATTACAGATGTTTGTAGTACTCTCCAGAGGATTCCGGATATTTGGAGAATAGTAGTTTACACGAATTCACTGTCGTGGAAATGTCCTAATTGTATGAATTTTTATCGACACCTGATAGACACCAAAAGTAGTATGTTCAAAAGAGTAAGTTTGGAGGAAGTATCATAAAATTTGACAAGACATTTCGGATGTTTGTTGTACTCTCTGGAGGATCCCGGATGTTTGAGAAATAGTAGTATGCACCAATTACTTCTCATCGGAATGACCTAATTTGATGTTTTCTTTTTCGAATCCTTATGGACACAAAACGTAGTATGTTCAAAAGAGTAAGATATGAGGAAGCTATATAAAAGTTGACAATACATTACAGATGTTTGTGGTACTCTCCAGAGGATCCCGGATATTTGGAGAATAGTAGTTTACACGAATTCACTGTAGTGGAAATGTCCTAATTGTATGAATTTTTATCGACACCTGATAGACACCAAAAGTAGTATGTTCAAAAGGGTAAGTTTCGAGGAAGTATCATAAAATTTGACAAGACATTTCGGATGTTTGTTGTACTCTCTGGAGGATCCCGGATGTTTGAGAAATAGTAGTATGCACCAATCCCATCTCATCGGAATGACCTAATTTTATGTTTTTTTTTTCGAATCCTTATGGACAAAAAAAGTAGTCTGTTCAAAAGAGTAAGATATGAGAAAGCTGTATAAAATTTGACAATACATTACAGATGTTTGTCGTACTCTCCGGAGGATCCCGGATATTTGGAGAATAGTAGTTTGCACGAATTCACTGTCATGGAAATGTCCTAATTGTATGAGTTTTTATCGACACCTGATAGACACCAAAAGTAGTATGTTCAAAAGGGTAAGTTTCGAGGAAGTATCATAAAATTTGACAAGACATTTCGGATGTTTGTTGTACTCTCTAGAGGATCCCGGATGTTTGAGAAATAGTAGTATGCACCAATTCCTTCTCATCGGAATGACCTAATTTGATGTTTTTTTTTCGAATCCCTATGGACACAAAAAGTAGTATGTTCAAAAGAGTAAGATATGAGGAAGCTATATAAAATTTGACAATACATTACAGATGTCTGTGGTACTCTCCGGAGGATCCTGGATATTTAGAGAATAGTAGTTTGCACGAATTCACTGTCGTGGAAATGTCCTAATTGTATGAATTTTTATCGACACCTGATAGACACCAAAAGTAGTATGTGCAAAAGAGTAAGTTTGGAGGAAGTATCATAAAATTTGACAAGACATTTCGGATGTTTGTTGTACTCTCTGGAGGATCCCGGATGTTTGAGAAATAGTAGTATGCACCAATTCCTTCTCATCGGAATGACCTAATTTGATGTTTTATTTTTCGAATCCTTATGGACACAAAACGCAGTATGTTCAAAAGAGTAAGATATGAGGAAGCTATATAAAAGTTGACAATACATTACAGATGTTTTTGGTACTCTCCAGAGGATCCCGGATATTTGGAGAATATTAGTTTACACAAATTCACTGTCGTGGAAATGTCCTAATTGTATGAATTTTTATCGACACCTGATAGACACCAAAAGTAGTATGTTCAAAAGGGTAAGTTTCGAGGAAGTATCATCAAATTTGACAATACATTTCGGATGTTTGTTGTACTCTCTGGAGGATCCCGGATGTTTGAGAAATAGTAGTATGCACCAATTCCTTCTCATCGGAATGACCTAATTTGATGTTTTATTTTTCGAATCCTTATGGACACAAAACGTAGTATGTTCAAAAGAGTAATATATGAGGAAGCTATATAAAAGTTGATAATACATTACAGATGTTTGTGGTACTCTCCAGAGGATCCCGGATATTTGGAGAATAGTAGTTTACACGAATTCACTGTCGTGGAAATGTCCTAATTGTATGAATTTTTATCGATACCTGATAGACACCAAAAGTAGTATGTTCAAAAGGGTAAGTTTCGAGGAAGTATCATCAAATTTGACAAGACATTTCGGATGTTTGTTGTACTCTCTGGAGGATCCCGGATGTTTGAGAAATAGTAGTATGCACCATTTCCATCTCATCGGAATAACCTAATTTTATGTTTTTTTTTTCGAATCCTTATGGACACAAAAAGTAGTATGTTCAAAAGAGTAAGATATGAGGAAGCTATATAAAATTTGACAATACATTACAGATGTCTGTGGTACTCTCCGGAGGATCCCGGATATTTGGAGAATAGTAGTTTGCACGAATTCACTGTCGTGGAAATGTCCTAATTGTATGAATTTTTATCGACACCTGATGGACACCAAAAGTTGTATGTTCAAAAGGGTAAGTTTCGAGGAAGTATCATAAAATTTGACAAGACATTTCGGATGTTTGTTGTACCCTCTGGAGGATCCCGGATGTTTGAGAAATAGTAGTATGCACCAATTCCTTCTCATCGGAATGACCTAATTTGATGTTTTTTTTTTCGAATCCTTATGGACACAAAAAGTAGTATGTTCAAAAGAGTAAGATATGAGGAAGCTATATAAAATTTGACAATACATTACAGATGTCTGTGGTACTCTCCGGAGGATCCCGGATATTTGGAGAATAGTAGTTTGCACGAATTCACTGTCGTGGAAATGTCCTAATTGTATGAATTTTTATCGACACCTGATATACTCCAAAAGTAGTATGTTCAAAATAGTATGTTTCGAGGAAGTATCATCAAATTTGACAAGACATTTCAGATGTTTGTTGTACTATCTGGAGGATCCCGGATGTTTGAGAAATAGTAGTATGCACCAATTCCTTCTCATCGGAATGACCTAATTTGATGTTTTCTTTTTCGAATCCTTATGGACTCAAAACGTAGTATGTTCAAAAGAGTAAGATATGAGGAAGCTATATAAAAGTTGACAATACATTACAGATGTTTGTGGTACTCTCCAGAGGATCCCGGATATTTGGAGAATAGTAGTTTGCACGAATTCACTGTCGTCGAAATGTCCTAATTGTATGAATTTTTATCGACACCTGATATACACCAAAAGTAGTTTGTTCAAAATAGTAAGTTTCGAGGAAGTATCATAAAATTTGACAAGACATTTCGGATGTTTGTTGTACTCTCTGGAGGATCCCGGATGTTTGAGAAATAGTAGTATGCACCAATTCCTTCTCATCGGAATGACCTAATTGTATGTTTTTTTTTTTCGAATACTTATGGACACAAAAAGTAGTATGTTCAAAAGAGTACGATATGAGGAATCTATATAAAATTTGACAATACATTACAGATGTTTGTGGTACTCTCCGGAGGATCTCGGATATTTGGAGAATAGTAGTTTGCCCGAATTAACTGTCGTGGAAATGTCCTAATTGTATGCATTTTTATCGACACCTGATAGACACCAAAAGTAGTATGTTCAAAGGAGTAAGTTTCGAGGAAGTATCATCAAATTTGACAAGACATTTCAGATGTTTGTTGTATCTCTGGAGGATCCCGGATGTTTGAGAAATAGTAGCATGCACCAATTCTTTCTCATCGGAATGACCTAATTGTATGTTTTTTTTCTTCGAATACTTATGGACACAAAAAGTAGTATGTTCAAAAGAGTAAGATATGAGGAATCTATATAAAATTTCACAATACATTACAGATGTTTGTGGTACTCTCCGGAGGATCCCGGATATTTGGAGAATAGTAGTTTGCACGAATTCACTGTCGTGGAAATGTCCTAATTGTATCAATTTTTATCGACACCTCATATACACCAAAAGTAGTATGTTCAAAAGGGTAAGTTTCGAGGAAGTATCATAAAATTTGACAAGACATTTCGGATGTTTGTTGTACTCTCTGGAGGATCCTGGATGTTTGAGAAATAGTAGTATGCACCAATTCCTTCTCATCGGAATGACCTAATTTCATGTTTTTTTTTTCAAATCCTTATGGACACAAAAAGTAGTATGTTCAAAAGAGTAAGATAAGAGGAAGCTATATAAAATTTGACAATACATTACAGATGTCTGTGGTACACTCCGGAGGATCCTGGATATTTGGAGAATAGTAGTTTGCACGAATTCACTGTCGTGGAAATGTCCTAATTGTATGAATTTTTATCGACACCTGATAGACACCAAAAGTAGTAAGTTCAAAGGAGTAAGTTTCGAGGAAGTATCATCAAATTTGACAAGACATTTCAGATGTTTGTTGTACTCTCTGGAGGATCCCGGATGTTTGAGAAATAGTAGTATGCACCAATTCTTTCTCATCGGAATGACCTAATTGTATGTTTTTTTTTTTCGAATACTTATGGACACAAAAAGTAGTATGTTCAAAAGAGTAAGATATGAGGAATCTATATAAAATTTGACAATACATTATAGATGTTTGTGGTACTCTCCGGAGGATCTCGGATATTTGGAGAGTAGTAGTTTGCACGAATTCACTGTCGTGGAAATGTCCTAATTGTATGCATTTTTATCGACACCTGATAGACCCCAAAAGTAGTATGTTCAAAGGAGTAAGTTCCGAGGAAGTATCATCAAATTTGACAAGACATTTCAGATGTTTGTTGTACTCTCTGGAGGATCCCAGATGTTTGAGAAATAGTAGTATGCACCAATTCTTTCTCATCGGAATGACCTAATTTGATGTTTTTTTTTTCGAATCCTTATGGACACAAAAAGTAGTATGTTCAAAAGAGTAAGATAAGAGGAAGGTATATAAAATTTGACAATACATTACAGATGTGTGTGGTACTCTCCGGAGGATCCCGGATATTTGGAGAATAGTAGTTTGCACGAATTCACTGTGGTGGAAATGTCCTAATTGTATGAATTTTTATCGACACCTGATATACACCAAAAGTAGTATCTTCAAAATAGTAAGTTTCGAGGAAGTATCATAAAATTTGACTAGACATTTCGGATGTTTGTTGTACTCTCTGGAGGATCCCGGATGTTTAAGAAATAGTAGTATGCACCAATTCCTAATCATCGGAATGACCTAATTGTATGTTTTTTTTTTCGAATCCTTATGGACACAAAAAGTAGTATGTTCAAAAGAGTAAGATATGAGGACCCTATATAAAATTTGACAACACATTACAGATGTCTGTGGTACTCTCCGGAGGATCCCGGATATTTGGAGAATAGTAGTTTGCACGAATTCACTGTCGTGGAAATGTCCTAATTGTATGAATTTTTATCGACACCTGATAGACACCAAAAGTAGTATGTTCAAAAGGGTAAGTTTCGAGGAAGTATCATAAAATTTGACAAGACATTTCGGATGTTTGTTGTACTCTCTGCAGGATCCTGGATGATTGAGAAATAGTAGTATGCACCAATTCCTTCTCATCGGAATGACCTAATTTGATGTTTATTTTTCGAATCCTCATGGACACAAAAAGTAGTATGTTCAAAAGAGTAAGATAAGAGGAAGCTATATAAAATTTGACAATACATTACAGTTGTTTGTGGTACTCTCCGGAGGATCCCGGATATTTGGAGAATAGTAGTTTGCACGAATTCACTGTCGTGGTAATGTCCTAATTGTATGAATTTTTATCGACACCTGATAGACACCAAAAGTAGTATGTTCAAAAGAGTAAGTTTCGAGGAAGTATCATAAAATTTGACAAGACATTTCGGATGTTTGTTGTACTCTCTGGAGGATCCCGGATGTTTGAGAAATAGTAGTATGCACCAATTCTTTCTCATCGGAATGACCTAATTTGATGTTTTTTTTTTCGAATCCTTATGGACACAAAAAGTAGTATGTTCAAAAGAGTAAGATAAGAGGAAGGTATATAAAATTTGACAATACATTACATATGTGTGTGGTACTCTCCGGAGGATCCCGGATATTTGGAGAATAGTAGTTTGCACGAATTCACTATCGTGGAAATGTCCTAATTGTATGAATTTTTATCGACACCTAATAGACACCAAAAGTAGTATGTTCAAAAGAGTAAGTTTCGAGGAAGTATCATAAAATTTGACAAGACATTTCGGATGTTTGTTGTACTCTCTGGAGGATCCCGGATGTTTGAGAAATAGTAGTATGCACCAATTCCTTCTCATCGGAATGACCTAATTGTATGTTTTTTTTTTCGAATCCTTATGGAACAAAAAGTGGTATGTTCAAAAGAGTAAGATATGAGGAAGCTATATAAAATTTGACAATACATTACAGATGTTTGTGGTACTCTCCGGAAGATCCCGGATATTTGGAGAATAGTAGTTTGCACGAATTCACTGTCATGGAAATGTCCCAATTGTATGAATTTTTATCGACACCTGATATACAACAAAAGTAGTATGTTCAAAAGAGTAAGTTTCGAGGAAGTATCATAAAATTTGACAAGACATTTCGGATGTTTGTTGTACTCTCTGGAGGATCCCGGATGTTTGAGAAATAATAGTATGCACCAATTCCTTCTCATCGGAATGATCTAATTGTATGTTTTTTTTTTCGAATCCTTATGGACACAAAAAGTAGTATGTTCAAAAGAGTAAGATATGAGGAAGCTATATAAAATTTGACAATACATTACAGATGTTTGTGGTACTCTCCGGAGGATCCCGGATATTTGGAGAATAGTAGTTTGCACGAATTCACTGTCATGGAAATGTCCCAATTGTATGAATTTTTATCGACACCTGCTATACACCAAAAGTAGTATGTTCAAAAGAGTAAGTTTCGAGGAAGTATCATAAAATTTGACAAGACATTTCGGATGTTTGTTGTACTTTCTGGAGGATCCCGGATGTTTGAGAAATAGTAGTATGCACCAATTCCTTCTCATCGGAATGACCTATTTGTATGTTTTTTTTTTCGAATCCTTATGGACACAAAAAGTAGTATGTTCAAAAGAGTAAGATAAGAGGAAGCTATATAAAATTTGACAATACATTACAGATGTGTGTGGTACTCTCCGGAGGATCCCGGCTATTTGGAGAATAGTAGTTTGCACGAATTCACTATCGTGGAAATGTCCTAATTGTATGAATTTTTATCGACACCTAATAGACACCAAAAGTAGTATGTTCAAAAGAGTAAGTTTCGAGGAAGTATCACAAAATTTGACAAGACATTTCGGATGTTTGTTGTACTCTCTGGAGGATCCCGGATGTTTGAGAAATAGTAGTATGCACCAATTCCTTCTCATCGGAATGACCTAATTGTATGTTTTTTTTTTCGAATCCTTATGGAACAAAAAGTGGTATGTTCAAAAGAGTAAGATATGAGGAGGCTATATAAAATTTGACAATACATTACAGATGTTTGTGGTACTCTCCGGAAGATCCCGGATATTTGGAGAATAGTAGTTTGCACGAATTCACTGTCATGGAAATGTCCCAATTGTATGAATTTTTATCGACACCTGATATACAACAAAAGTAGTATGTTCAAAAGAGTAAGTTTCGAGGAAGTATCATAAAATTTGACAAGACATTTCGGATGTTTGTTGTACTCTCTGGAGGATCCCGGATGTTTGAGAAATAATAGTATGCACCAATTCCTTCTCATCGGAATGACCTAATTGTATGTTTTTTTTTTCGAATCCTTATGGACACAAAAAGTAGTATGTTCAAAAGAGTAAGATATGAGGAAGCTATATAAAATTTGACAATACATTACAGATGTTTGTGGTACTCTCCGGAGGATCCCGGATATTTGGAGAATAGTAGTTTGCACGAATTCACTGTCGTGGAAATGTCCCAATTGTATGAATTTTTATCGACACCTGCTATACACCAAAAGTAGTATGTTCAAAACAGTAAGTTTCGAGGAAGTATCATAAAATTTGACAAGACATTTCGGATGTTTGTTGTACTTTCTGGAGGATCCCGGATGTTTGAGAAATAGTAGTATGCACCAATTCCTTCTCATCGGAATGACCTATTTGTATGTTTTTTTTTTCGAATCCTTATGGACACAAAAAGTAGTATGTTCAAAAGAGTAAGATATGAGGAAGCTATATAAAATTTGACAATACATTACAGATGTGTGTGGTACTCTCCGGAGGATCCCAGATATTTGGAGAATAGTAGTTTGCACGAATTCACTATCGTGGAAATGTCCTAATTGTATGAATTTTTATCGACACCTAATAGACACCAAAAGTAGTATGTTCAAAAGAGTAATTTCGAGGAAGTATCATAAAATTTGACAAGACATTTCGGATGTTTGTTGTACTCTCTGGAGGATCCCGGATGTTTGAGAAATAATAGTATGCACCAATTCCTTCTCATCGGAATGACCTAATTGTATGTTTTTTTTTTCGAATCCTTATGGACACAAAAAGTAGTATGTTCAAAAGAGTAAGATATGAGGAAGCTATATAAAATTTGACAATACATTACAGATGTTTGTGGTACTCTCCGGAGGATCCCGGATATTTGGAGAATAGTAGTTTGCACGAATTCACTGTCGTGGAAATGTCCCAATTGTATGAATTTTTATCGACAACTGCTATACACCAAAAGTAGTATGTTCAAAAGTGTAAGTTTCGAGGAAGTAGCATAAAATTTGACAATACATTTCGGATGTTTGTTGTACTTTCTGGAGGATCCCGGATGTTTGAGAAATAGTAGTATGCACCAATTCCTTCTCATCGGAATGACCTATTTGTATGTTTTTTTTTTCGAATCCTTATGGACACAAAAAGTAGTATGTTCAAAAGAGTAAGATATGAGGAAGCTATATAAAATTTGACAATACATTACAGATGTTTATGGTACTCTCCAGAGGATCTCGGGTATTTGGAGAATAGTAGTTTGCACGAATTCACTGTCGTGAAAATGTCCCAATTGTATGAATTTTTATCGACATTTGCTATACACCAAAAGTAGTATGTTCAAAAGTGTAAGTTTCGAGGAAGTATCATAAAATTTGACAAGACATTTCGGATGTTTGTTGTACTCTCTGGAAGATCCCGGATGTTTGAGAAATAGTAGTATGCACCAATTCGTTCTCATCGGAATGACCTAATTTTATGTTTTTTTTTTCGAATCCTTATGGACACAAAAAGTAGTATGTTCAAAAGAGTAAGATATGAGGAAGATATATAAAATTTGACAATACATTACAGATGTTTGTGGTACTCTCCGGAGGATCCCGGATATTTGGAGAATAGTAGTTTGCACGAATTCACTGTCGTGGAAATGTCCTAATTGTATGAATTTTTATCGACACCTGATATACACCAAAAGTAGTATGTTCAAAAGAGTAAGTTTCGAGGAAGTATCATAAAATTTGACAAGACATTTCAGATGTTTGTGATACTCTCTGGTGGATCCCGGATGTTTGAAAAATAATAGTATGCACCAATTCCTTCTCATCGGAATGACCTAATTGTATGTTTTTTTTTTTCCGAATCCTTATGGACACAAAAAGTAGTATGTTCAAAAGAGTAAGATATGAGGAAGCTATATAAAATTTGACAATACATTACAGATGTTTGTGGTACTCTCCGGAGGATCCCGGATATTTGGAGAATAGTAGTTTGCACGAATTCACTGTCGTGGAAATGTCCTAATTTTATGAATTTTTATCGACACCTGATAGACACCAAAAGTAGTATAATCAAAAGAGTAAGTTTCGAGGAAGTATCATAAAATTTGACAAGACATTTCGGATGTTTGTTGTACTCTCTGGAGGATCCCGGATGTTTGAGAAATAGTAGTATGCACCAATTCCTTCTAATAGGAATGACCTAATTGTATGTTTTTTTTTTTAATCCTTATGGACACAAAAAATAGTATGTTCAAAAGAGTAAGATATGAGGAAGCTATATAAAATTTGACAATACATTACAGATGTTTGAGGTACTCTCCGGAGGATCCCAGATATTTGGAGAATAGTAGTTTGCACGAATTCACTGTCGTGAAAATGTCCTAATTGTGTGAATTTTTTTCGACACCTGATATCCACCAAAAGTAGTATGTTCAAAAGAGTAAGTTTCGAGGAAGTATCATAAAATTTGACAAGACATTTCGGATGTTTGTTGTACTCTCTGGTGGATTCCGGATGTTTGAGAAATAATAGTATGCACCAATTCCTTCTCATCGGAATGACCTAATTGTATGTTTTTTTTTTCGAATCATTATGGACACAAAAAGTAGTATGTTCAAAAGAGTAAGATATGAGGAAGCTATATAAAATTTGACAATACATTACAGATGTTTGTGGTACTCTCCGGAGGATCCCGGATACTTGGAGAATAGTAGTCTGCACGAATTTAATGTCGTGGAAATGTCCTAATTGTATGAATTTTCAACGACACATGATATACACATAAAGTAGTATGTTCAAAAGAGTAGGTTTCGAGGAAGTATCATAAAATTTGACAAGACATTTCGGATGTTTGTTGTACTATCTGGAGGATCCCGGATGTTTGAGAAATAGTAGTATGCACCAATTCCTTCTCATCGGAATGACCTATTTGTATGTTTTTTTTTTCGAATCCTTATGGACACAAAAAGTAGTATGTTCAAAAGAGTAAGATATGAGGAAGCTATATAAAATTTGACAATACATTACAGATGTTTGTGGTACTCTCCAGAGGATCTCGGGTATTTGGAGAATAGTAGTTTGCACGAATTCACTGTCGTCGAAATGTCCTAATTGTATGAATTTTTATCGACACCTGATAGACACCAAAAGTTGTATGTTCAAAAGAGTAAGTTTCGAGGAAGTATCATAAAATTTGACAAGACATTTCGGATGTTTGTTGTACTCTCTTGAAGATCCCGGATGTTTGAGAAATAGTAGTATGCACCAATTCCTTCTCATCGGAATGACCTAATTTTATGTTTTTTTTTTCGAATCCTTATGGACACAAAAAGTAGTATGTTCAAAAGAGTAAGATATGAGGAAGATATATAAAATTTGACAATACATTACAGATGTTTGTGGTACTCTCCGGAGGATCCCGGATATTTGGAGAATAGTAGTTTGCACGAATTCACTGTCGTGGAAATGTCCTAATTGTATGAATTTTTATCGACACCTGATATACACCAAAAGTAGTATGTTCAAAAGAGTAAGTTTCGAGGAAGTATCATAAAATTTGACAAGACATTTCAGATGTTTGTTGTACTCTCTGGTGGATCCCGGATGTTTGAAAAATAATAGTATGCACCAATTCCTTCTCATCGGAATGACCTAATTGTATGTTTTTTTTTTTCCGAATCCTTATGGACACAAAAAGTAGTATGTTCAAAAGAGCAAGATATGAGGAAGCTATATAAAATTTGACAATACATTACAGATGTTTGTGGTACTCTCCGGAGGATCCCGGATATTTGGAGAATAGTAGTTTGCACGAATTCACTGTCGTGGAAATGTCCTAATTGTATGAATTTTTATCGACACCTGATAGACACCAAAAGTAGTATAATCAAAAGAGTAAGTTTCGAGGAAGTATCATAAAATTTGACAAGACATTTCGGATGTTTGTTGTACTTTCTGGAGGATCCCGGATGTTTGAGAAATAGTAGTATGCACCAATTCCTTCTCATCGGAATGACCTATTTGTATGTTTTTTTTTTCGAATCCTTATGGACACAAAAAATAGTATGTTCAAAAGAGTAAGATATGAGGAAGCTATATAAAATTTGACAATACATTACAGATGTTTGAGGTACTCTCCGGAGGATCCCAGATATTTGGAGAATAGTAGTTTGCACGAATTCACTGTCGTGAAAATGTCCTAATTGTGTGAATTTTTATCGACACCTGATATCCACCAAAAGTAGTATGTTCAAAAGAGTAAGTTTCGAGGAAGTATCATAAAATTTGACAAGACATTTCGGATGTTTGTTGTACTCTCTGGTGGATCCCGGATGTTTGAGAATTAATAGTATGCACCAATTCCTTCTCATCGGAATGACCTAATGGTATGTTTTTTTTTTCGAATCCTTATGGACACAAAAAGTAGTATGTTCAAAAGAGTAAGATATGAGGAAGCTATATAAAATTTGACAATACATTACAGATGTTTGTGGTACTCTCCGGAGGATCCCGGATATTTGGAGAATAGTAGTTTGCACGAATTTAATGTCGTGGAAATGTCCTAATTGTATGAATTTTTATCGACACCTGATATACACATAAAGTAGTATGTTCAAAAGAGTAGGTTTCGAGAAAGTATCATAAAATTTGACAAGACATTTCGGATGTTTGTTGTACTATCTGGAGGATCCCGGATGTTTGAGAAATAGTAGTATGCACCAATTCCTTCTCATCGGAATGACCTATTTGTATGTTTTTTTTTTCGAATCCTTATGGACACAAAAAGTAGTATGTTCAAAAAAGTAAGATATGAGAAAGCTATATAAAATTTGACAATACATTACAGATGTTTGTGGTACTCTCCAGAGGATCTCGGGTATTTGGAGAATAGTAGTTTGCACGAATTCACTGTCGTCGAAATGTCCTAATTGTATGAATTTTTATCGACACCTGATAGACACCAAAAGTTGTATGTTCAAAAGAGTAAGTTTCGAGGAAGTATCATAAAATTTGACAAGACATTTCGGATGTTTGTTGTACTCTCTGGAAGATCCCGGATGTTTGAGAAATAGTAGTATGCACCAATTCCTTCTCATCGGAATGACCTAATTTGATGTTTATTTTTCGAATCCTCATGGACACAAAAAGTAGTATGTTCAAAAGAGTAAGATAAGAGGAAGCTATATAAAAATTGACAATACATTACAGTTGTCTGTGGTACTCTCCGGAGGATCCCGGATATTTGGAGAATAGTAGTTTGCACGAATTCACTGTCGTCGAAATGTCCTAATTGTATGAATTTTTATCGACACCTGATAGACACCAAAAGTTGTATGTTCAAAAGAGTAAGTTTTGAGGAAGTATCATAAAATTTGACAAGACATTTCGGATGTTTGTTGTACTCTCTGGTGGATTCCGGATGTTTGAGAAATAATAGTATGCACCAATTCCTTCTCATCGGAATGACCTAATTGTATGTTTTTTTTTTCGAATCATTATGGACACAAAAAGTAGTATGTTCAAAAGAGTAAGATATGAGGAAGCTATATAAAATTTGACAATACATTACAGATGTTTGTGGTACTCTCCGGAGGATCCCGGATACTTGGAGAATAGTAGTTTGCACGAATTTAATGTCGTGGAAATGTCCTAATTGTATGAATTTTCAACGACACATGATATACACATAAAGTAGTATGTTCAAAAGAGTAGGTTTCGAGGAAGTATCATAAAATTTGACAAGACATTTCGGATGTTTTTTGTACTATCTGGAGGATCCCGGATGTTTGAGAAATAGTAGTATGCACCAATTCCTTCTCATCGGAATTACCTAATTGTATGTTTTTTTTTTCCGAATCCTTATGGACACAAAAAGTAGTATGTTCAAAAGAGTAAGATATGAGGAAGCTATATAAAATTTGACAATACATTACAGATGTTTGTGGTACTCTCCGGAGAATCCCGGATATTTGGAGAATAGTAGTTTGCACGAATTCACTGTCGTGGAAATGTCCTAATTGTATAAATTTTTATCGATACCTGATAGACACCAAAAGTAGTATGTTCAAAGGAGTAAGTTTCGAGGAAGTATCATCAAATTTGACAAGACATTTCGGATGTTTGTTGTACTCTCTGGAGGATCCCGAATGTTTGAGAAATAGTAGTATGCACCAATTCCTTCTCATCGGAATGACCTAATCGTATTTTTTTTTTTTCGAATCCTTATGGACACAAAAAGTAGTATGTTCAAAAGAGTAAGATATGAGGAAGCTATAAAAATTTCACAATACATTACAGATGTCTGAGGTACTCTCCGGAGGATCCCGGATATTTGGAGAATAGTAGTTTGCACGAATTCACTGTCGTGGAAATGTCCTAATTGTATGAATTTTTATCGACACCTGATATACACCAAAAGTAGTATGTTCAAAAGAGTAAGTTTCGAGGAAGTATCATAAAATTTGACAAGACATTTCGGATGTTTGTTGTACTCTCTGGAGGATCCAGGATGTTTGAGAAATAGTAGTATGCACCAATTCCTTCTCATCGGAATTACCTAATTGTATGTTTTTTTGTTCGAATCCTTATGGTCACAAAAAGTAGTATGTTCAAAAGAGTAAGATATGAGGAAGCTATATAAAATTTGACAATACATTACAAATGTTTGTGGTACTCTCCGGAGGATCCCGGATATTTGGAGAATAGTAGTTTGCACGAATTCACTGTCGTGGAAATGTCCTAATTGTATGAATTTTTATCGACACCTGATATACACCAAAAGTAGTATGTTCAAAAGAGTAAGTTTCGAGGAAGTATAATAGAATTTGACAAGACATTTCGGATGTTTGTTGTACTATCTGGAGGATCCCGGATGTTTGAGAAATAGTAGTATGCACCAATTCCTTCTCATCGGAATGACCTATTTGTATGTTTTTTTTTTCGAATCCTTATGGACACAAAAAGTAGTATGTTCAAAAGAGTAAGATATGAGGAAGCTATATAAAATTTGACAATACATTACAGATGTTTGTGGTACTCTCCGGAGGATCCCGGATATTTGGAGAATAGTAGTTTGCACGAATTCACTGTCGTGGAAATGTCCTAATTGTATGAATTTTTATCGACACCTGATAGACACCAAAAGTAGTATGTCCAAAAGAGTAAGTTTCGAGGAAGTATCATAAAATTTGACAAGAAATTTCGGATGTTTGTTGTACTCTCTGGATGATCCCGGATGTTTGAGAAATAGTAGTATGCACCAATTCCTTCTCATCGGAATGACCTAATTTGATGTTTTTTTTTTCGAATTCTTATGGACACAAAAAGTAGTATGTTCAAAAGAGTAAGATATGAGGAAGCTATATAAAATTTGACAATACATTAGAGATGTTTGTGGTACTCTCCAGAGGATCCCGGATATTTGGAGAATAGTAGTTTGCACGAATTCACTGTCGTGGAAATGTCCTAATTGTATGAATTTCTATCGACACCTGATATACACAAAAAGTAGTATGTTCAGAATAGTAAGTTTCGAGGAAGTATCATAAAATTTGACAAGACATTTCGGATGTTTGTTGTACTCTCTGGAGGATCCAGGATGTTTGAGAAATAGTAGTATGCACCAATTCCTTCTCATCGGAATTACCTAATTGTATGTTTTTTTTTTCGAATCCTTATGGACACAAAAAGTAGTATGTTCAAAAGAGTAAGATATGAGGAAGGTATATAAAATTTGACAATACATTAGAGATGTTTGTGGTACTCTCCAGAGGATCCCGGATATTTGGAGAATAGTAGTTTGCACGAATTCACTGTCGTGGAAATGTCCTAATTGTATGAATTTCTATCGACACCTGATATGCACCAAAAGTAGTATGTTCAGAATAGTAAGTTTCGAGGAAGTATCATAAAATTTGACAAGACATTTCGGATGTTTGTTGTACTCTCTGGTGGATCCCGAATGTTTGAGAAATAATAGTATGCACCAAATCATTCTCAATGGAATGACCTAATTGTATGTTTTTTTTTTTCGAATCCTTATGGACACAAAAAGTAGTATGTTCAAAAGAGTAAGATATGAGGAAGCTATATAAAATTTGACAATACATTACAGATGTCTGTGGTACTCTCCGGAGGATCCTGGATATTTGAAGAATAGTAGTTTGCACGAATTCACTGTCGTGGAAATGTCCTAATTGTATGAATTTTTATCGACACCTGATAGACACCAAAAGTAGTATGTTCAAAAGAGTAAGTTTGGAGGAAGTATCATAAAATTTGACAAGACATTTCGGATGTTTGTTGTACTCTCTGGAGGATCCCGGATGTTTGAGAAATAGTAGTATGCACCAATTCCTCCTCATCGGAATGACCTAATTTGATGTTTTCTTTTTCGAATCCTTATGGACACAAAACGTAGTATGTTCAAAAGAGTAAGATATGAGGAAGCTATATAAAATTTGACAATACATTACAGATGTTTGTGGTACTCTCCGAAGGATCTCGGATATTTGAAGAATAGTAGTTTGCACGAATTCACTGTCGTGGAAATGTCGTAATTGTATGAATTTTTATCGACACCTAATATACACCAAAAGTAGTATGTTCAAAAGAGTAAGTTTCGAGGAAGTATCATAGAATTTGACAAGACATTTCGGATGTTTGTTGTACTATCTGGATGATCCCGGATGTTTGAGAAATAGTAGTATGCACCAATTCCTTCTCATCGGAATGACCTAATTTGATGTTTTTTTTTTTCGAATCCTTATGAACACAAAAAGTAGTATGTTCAAAAGAGTAAGATATGAGGAAGCTATATAAAATTTGACAATACATTACAGATGTTTGTGGTACTCTCCGGATGATCCCGGATATTTGGAGAATAGTAGTTTGCACGAATTCACTGTCGTGGAAATGTCCTATTTGTATGAATTTTTATGGACTCCTGATATACACCAAAAATAGTATGTTCAAAAGAGTAAGTTTCGAGGAAGTATCATAAAATTTGACAAGACATTTAAGATGTTTGTTGTACTATCTGGGGGATCCCGGATGTTTGAGAACTAGTAGTATGCACCAATTCCTTCTCATCGGAATGACCTAATTGTTTGTTTTTTTTTTTCGAATACTTATGGACACAAAAAGTAGTATGTTCAAAAGAGTAAGATATGAGGAAGCTATATAAAATTTGACAATACATTACAGATGTCTGTGGTACTCTCCGGAGGATCCCGGATATTTGGAGAATAGTAGTTTGTACGAATTCACTGTCGTGGAAATGTCCTAATTGTATGAATTTTTATCGACACCTGATAGACACCAAAAGTAGTATGTTCAAAGGAGTAAGTTTCGAGGAAGTATCATCAAATTTGACAAGACATTTCGTATGTTTGTTGTACTCTCTGGAGGATCCCGGATGTTTGAGAAATAGTAGTATGCACCAATTCCTTCTCATCGGAATGACCTAATTGTATGTTTTTTTTTTCGAATCCTTATGGACACAAAAAGTAGTATGTTCAAAAGAGTAAGATATAAGGAAGCTAGATAAAATTTGACAATACATTACAGATGTCTGTGGTACTCTCCGGAGTATCCCGGATATTTGGAGAATAGTAGTTTGCACGAATTGACTGTCGTAGAAATGTCCTAATTGTATGAATTTTTAACGACACCTGATAGACACCAAAAGAAGTATGTTCAAAGAGGTAAGTTTCAAGGAAGTATCATAAAATTTGACAAGACATTTCGGATGTTTGTTGTACTCTCTGAAGGATCCCGGATGTTTGAGAAATAGTAGTATGCACCAATTCCTTCTCATCGGAATGACCTAATTGTATGTTTTTTGTTTCGAATCCTTATGGACAAAAAAAGCAGTATGTTCAAAAGAGTAAGATATGAGGAAGCTATATTAAATTTGACAATACATTACAGACGTTTGTGGTACTCTCCGGAGGATCCCGGATATTTGGAGAATAGTAGTTTGCACGAATTCACTGTCGTGGAAATGTCCTAATTGTATGAATTTTTATCGACACCTGATAGACACCAAAAGTAGTATGTTCAAAGGAGTAAGTTTCGAGGAAGTATCATCAAATTTGACAAGACATTTCGGATGTTTGTTGTACTCGCTGGAGGATCCCGGATGTTTGAGAAATAGTAGTATGCACCAATTCCTTCTCATCGGAATGACCTAATTGTATGTTTTTTTTTTCGAATCCTTATGGACACAAAAAGTAGTATGTTCAATAGAGTAAGATATGAGGAAGCTATATAAAATTTGACAATACATTACAGATGTTTGTGGTACTCTCCGGAGGATCCCGGATATTTGGAGAATAGTAGTTTGCACGAATTCACTGTCGTGGAAATGTCCTAATTGTATGAATTTTTATCGACACCTGATAGACACCAAAAGTAGTATGTTCAAAGGAGTAAGTTTCGAGGAAGTATCATCAAATTTGACAAGACATTTCGGATGTTTGTTGTACTCTCTGGAGGATCCCGGATGTTTGAGAAATAGTAGTATGCACCAATTCCTTCTCATCGGAATGACCTAATTGTATGTTTTTTTTTTCGAATCCTTATGGACACAAAAAGTAGCATGTTCAAAAGAGTAAGATATGAGGAAGCTATATAAAATTTGACAATACATTACAGATGTTTGTGGTACTCTCCGGAGGATCCCGGATATTTGGAGAATAGTAGTTTCACGAATTCACTGTCGTGGAAATGTCCTAATTGTATGAATTTTTATCGACACCTGATAGACACCAAAAGTAGTATGTTCAAAGGAGTAAGTTTCGAGGAAGTATCATCAAATTTGACAAGACATTTCGGATGTTTGTTGTACTCTCTGGAGGATCCCGGATGTTTGAGAAATAGTAGTATGCACCAATTCCTTCTCATCGGAATGACCTAATTGTATGTTTTTTTTTTCGAATCCTTATGGACACAAAAAGTAGTATGTTCAAAAGAGTAAGATATGAGGAAGCTATATAAAATTTGACAATACATTACAGATGTTTGTGGTACTCTCCGGAGAATCCCGGATATTTGGAGAATAGTAGTTTGCACGAATTCACTGTCGTGGAAATGTCCTAATTGTATAAATTTTTATCGAGACCTGATAGACACCAAAAGTAGTATGTTCAAAGGAGTAAGATTCGAGGAAGTATCATCAAATTTGACAAGACATTTCGGATGTTTGTTGTACTCTGTGGAGGATCCCGAATGTTTGAGAAATAGTAGTATGCACCAATTCCTTCTCATCGGAATGACCTAATTGTATGTTTTTTTTTTCGAATCCTTATGGACACAAAAAGTAGTATGTTCAAAAGAGTAAGATATGAGGAAGCTATATAAAATTTCACAATACATTACAGATGTTTGTGGTACTCTCCGGAGGATCCCGGATATTTGGAGAATAGTAGTTTGCACGAATTCACTGTCGTGGAAATGTCCTAATTGTATGAATTTTTATCGACACCTGATAGACACCAAAAGTAGTATGTTCAAAGAGGTAAGTTTCGAGGAAGTATCATAAAATTTGACAAGACATTTCGGATGTTTGTTGTACTCTCTGGAGGATCCCGGATGTTTGAGAAATAGTAGTATGCACCAATTCCTTCTCATCGGAATGACCTAATTGTATGTTTTTTTTTTCGAATCCTTATGGACACAAAAAGTAGTATGTTCAAAAGAGTAAGATATGAGGAAGCTATATAAAATTTGACAATACATTACAGATGTTTGTGGTACTCTCCGGAGGATCCCGGATATTTGGAGAATAGTAGTTTGCACGAATTCACTGTCGTGGAAATGTCCTAATTGTATAAATTTTTATCGACACCTGATAGACACCAAAAGTAGTATGTTCAAAGGAGTAAGATTCGAGGAAGTATCATCAAATTTGACAAGACATTTCGGATGTTTGTTGTACTCTGTGGAGGATCCCGAATGTTTGAGAAATAGTAGTATGCACCAATTCCTTCTCATCGGAATGACCTAATTGTATGTTTTTTTTTTCGAATCCTTATGGACACAAAAAGTAGTATGTTCAAAAGAGTAAGATATGAGGAAGCATGTAAAATTTGACAATACATTACAGATGTCTGTGGTACTCTCCGGAGGATCCCGGATATTTGGAGAATAGTAGTTTGCACGAATTCACTGTCGTGGAAATGTCCTAATTGTATGAATTTTTATCGACACCTGATAGACACCAAAAGTAGTATGTTCAAAGGAGTAAGTTTCGAGGAAGTATCATCAAATTTGACAAGACATTTCGGATGTTTGTTGTACTCTCTGGAGGATCCCGGATGTTTGAGAAATAGTAGTATGCACCAATTCCTTCTCATCGGAATGACCTAATTGTATGTTTTTTTTTTCGAATCCTTATGGACACAAAAAGTAGTATGTTCAAAAGAGTAAGATATGAGGAAGCTATATAAAATTTGACAATACATTACAGATGTTTGTGGTACTCTCCGGAGGATCCCGGATATTTGGAGAATAGTAGTTTCACGAATTCACTGTCGTGGAAATGTCCTAATTGTATGAATTTTTATCGACACCTGATAGACACCAAAAGTAGTATGTTCAAAGGAGTAAGTTTCGAGGAAGTATCATCAAATTTGACAAGACATTTCGGATGTTTGTTGTACTCTCTGGAGGATCCCGGATGTTTGAGAAATAGTAGTATGCACCAATTCCTTCTCATCGGAATGACCTAATTGTATGTTTTTTTTTTCGAATCCTTATGGACACAAAAAGTAGTATGTTCAAAAGAGTAAGATATGAGGAAGCATATAAAATTTGACAATACATTACAGATGTCTGTGGTACTCTCCGGAGGATCCCGGATATTTGGAGAATAGTAGTTTGCACGAATTCACTGTCGTGGAAATGTCCTAATTGTATGAATTTTTATAGACACCTGATAAACACCAAAAGTAGTATGTTCAAAGGAGTAAGTTTCGAGGAAGTATCATCAAATTTGACAAGACATTTCGGATGTTTGTTGTACTCTCTGGAGGATCCCGGATGTTTGAGAAATAGTAGTATGCACCAATTCCTTCTCATCGGAATGACCTAATTGTATGTTTTTTTTTTCGAATCCTTATGGACACAAAAAGTAGTATGTTCAAAAGAGTAAGATATGAGGAAGCTATATAAAATTTGACAATACATTACAGATGTTTGTGGTACTCTCCGGAGGATCCCGGATATTTGGAGAATAGTAGTTTCACGAATTCACTGTCGTGGAAATGTCCTAATTGTATGAATTTTTATCGACACCTGATAGACACCAAAAGTAGTATGTTCAAAGGAGTAAGTTTCGAGGAAGTATCATCAAATTTGACAAGACATTTCGGATGTTTGTTGTACTCTCTGGAGGATCCCGGATGTTTGAGAAATAGTAGTATGCACCAATTCCTTCTCATCGGAATGACCTAATTTGATGTTTTTTTTTTCGAATCCTTATGGACACAAAAAGTAGTATGTTCAAAAGAGTAAGATATGAGGAAGCTATATAAAATTTGACAATACATTACAGATGTTTGTGGTACTCTCCGGAGGATCCCGGATATTTGGAGAATAGTAGTTTGGACGAATTCACTGTAGTGGAAATGTCCTAATTGTATGAATTTTTATTGACACCTGATAGACACCAAAAGTAGTATGTTCAAAGGAGTAAGTTTCGAGGAAGTATCATAAAAGTTGACAAGACATTTCGGATGTTTGTTGTACTCTCTGGAGGATCCCGGATGTTTGAGAAATAGTAGTATGCACCAATTCCTTCTCATCGGAATGACCTAATTGTATGTTTTTTTTTTCGAATCCTTATGGACACAAAAAGCAGTATGTTCAAAAGAGTAAGATATGAGAAAGCTATATAAAATTTGACAATACATTACAGATGTTTGTGGTACTCTCCGGAGGATCCCGGATATTTGGAGAATAGTAGTTTGCACGAATTCACTGTCGTCGAAATATCCTAATTGTATGAATTTTTATCGACACCTGATAGACACCAAAAGTAGTATGTTCAAAGGAGTAAGTTTCGAGGAAGTATCATCAAATTTGACAAGACATTTCAGATGTTTGTTGTACTCTCTAGAGGATCCCGGATGTTTGAGAAATAGTAGTATGCACCAATTCCTTCTCATCGGAATGACCTAATTGTATGTTTTTTTTTTCGAATCCTTATGGACACAAAAAGTAGTATGTTCAAAAGAGTAAGATATGAGGAAGCATATAAAATTTCACAATACATTACAGATGTCTGTGGTACTCTCCGGAGGATCCCGGATATTTGGAGAATAGTAGTTTGCACGAATTCACTGATTGGAAATGTCCTAATTGTATGAATTTTTATCGACACCTGATAGACACATAAAGTAGTATGTTCAAAGAGGTAAGTTTCGAGGAAGTATCATAAAATTTGACAAGACATTTCGGATGTTTGTTGTACTCTCTGGAGGATCCCGGATGTTTGAGAAATAGTAGTATGCACCAATTCCTTCTCATCGGAATGACCTAATTTGATGTTTTTTTTTTCGAATCCTTATGGACACAAAAAGTAGTATGTTCAAAAGAGTAAGATATGAGGAAGCTATATAAAATTTGACAATACTTTACAGACGTTTTTGGAACTCTCCGGAGGATCCCGGATATTTGGAGAATAGTAGTTTGCACGAATTCACTGTCGTGGAAATGTCCTAATTGTATGAATTTTTTTCGACACCTGATAGACACCAAAAGTAGTATGTTCAAAAGAGTAAGTTTCGAGGAAGTATCATAAAATTTGACAAGACATTTCGGATGTTTGTTGTACTCTCTGGAGGATCCCGGATGTTTGAGAAATAGTATTATGCACCAATTCCTTCTCATCGGAATGACCTAATCGTATTTTTTTTTTCTTCAAATCCTTATGGACACAAAAAGTAGTATGTTCAAAAGAGTAAGATATGAGGAAGCTATATAAAATTTGACAAAACATTACAGATGTTTGTGGTACTCTCCGGAGGATCCCGGATATTTGGAGAATAGTAGTTTGCACGAATTCACTGTCGTGGAAATGTCCTAATTGTATGAATTTTTATCGACACCTGATAGACTCCAAAAGTAGTATGTTCAAACGAGTAAGTTTTGAGGAAGTATCATCAAATTTGACAAGACATTTCAGATGTTTGTTCTACTCTCTGGAGGATCCTGGATGTTTGAGAAATAGTAGTATGCACCAATTCCTTCTCATCGGAATGACCTAATTGTATGTTTTTTTTTTTCGAATCCTTATGGACACAAAAAGTAGTATGTTCAAAAGAGTAAGATATGAGGAAGCTATATAAAATTTGACAATACATTACAGATATTTGTGGTACTCTCCGGAGGATCCCGGATATTTGGAGAATAGTAGTTTGCACGAATTCACTGTCGTGGAAATGTCCTAATTGTATGAATTTTTATCGACACCTGATAGACACCAAAAGTAGTATGTTCAAACGAGTAAGTTTTGAGGAAGTATCATCAAATTTGACAAGACATTTCAGATGTTTGTTCTACTCTCTGGAGGATCCCGGATGTTTGAGAAATAGTAGTATGCACCAATTCCTTCTCATCGGAATGACCTAATTGTATGTTTTTTTTTTTCGAATCCTTATGGACACAAAAAGTAGTATGTTCAAAAGAGTAAGATATGAGGAAGCATATAAAATTTCACAATACATTACAGATGTCTGTGGTACTCTCCGGAGGTTCCCGGATTTTTGGAGAATAGTAGTTTGCACGAATTCACTGTCTGGAAATGTCCTAATTGTATGAATTTTTATCCACACCTGATAGACACATAAAGTAGTATGTTCAAAGAGGTAAGTTTCGAGGAAGTATCATAAAATTTGACAAGACATTTCGGATGTTTGTTGTACTCTCTGGAGGATCCCGGATGTTTGAGAAATAGTAGTATGCACCAATTCCTTCTCATCGGATTGACCTAATTTGATGTTTTTTTTTTCGAATCCTTATGGACACAAAAAGTAGTATGTTCAAAAGAGTAAGATATGAGGAAGCTATATAAAATTTGACAATACTTTACAGACGTTTGTGGTACTCTCCGGAGGATCCCGGATATTTGGAGAATAGTAGATTGCACGAATTCACTGTCGTGGAAATGTCCTAATTGTATGAATTTTTATCGACACCTGATAGACACCAAAAGTAGTATGTTCAAAAGAGTAAGTTTCGAGGAAGTATCATAAAATTTGACAAGACATTTCGGATGTTTGTTGTACTCTCTGGAGGATCCCGGATGTTTGAGAAATAGTAGTATGCACCAATTCCTTCTCATCGGAATGACCTAATCGTATTTTATTTTTTTCAAATCCTTATGGAAACAAAAAGTAGTATGTTCAAAAGAGTAAGATATGAGGAAGCTATATAAAATTTCACAATACATTACAGATGTCTGAGGTACTCTCCGGAGGATCCCGGATATTTGGAGAATAGTAGTTTGCATGAATTCACTGTCGTGGAAATGTCCTAATTGTATGAATTTTTATCGACACCTGATAGACACCAAAAGTAGTATGTTCAAAGAGGTAAGTTTCGAGGAAGTATCATAAAATTTGACAAGACATTTCGGATGTTTGTTGTACTCTCTGGAGGATCCCGGATGTTTGAGAAATAGTAGTATGCACCAATTCCTTCTCATCGGAATGACCTAATTGTATGTTTTTTTTTTCGAATCCTTATAGACAAAAAAAGCAGTATGTTCAAAAGAGTAAGATATGAGAAAGCTATATAAAATTTGACAATACATTACAGATGTTTGTGGTACTCTCCGGAGGATCCCGGATATTTGGAGAATAGTAGTTTGCACGAATTCACTGTCGTGGAAATGTCCTAATTGTATGAATTTTTATCGACACCTGATAGACACCAAAAGTAGTATGTTCAAAGGAGTAAGTTTCGAGGAAGTATCATCAAATTTGACAAGACATTTCAGATGTTTGTTGTACTCTCTAGAGGATCCCGGATGTTTGAGAAATAGTAGTATGCACCAATTCCTTCTCATCGGAATGACCTAATTGTATGTTTTTTTTTTCGAATCCTTATGGACACAAAAAGTAGTATGTTCAAAAGAGTAAGATATGAGGAAGCTATATAAAATTTGACAATACATTACAGATGTTTGTGGTACTCTCCGGAGGATCCCGGATATTTGAAGAATAGTAGTTTGCACGAATTCACTGTCGTGGAAATGTCCTAATTGTATGAATTTTTATCGACACCTGATAGACACCAAAAGTAGTATGTTCAAAGGAGTAAATTTCGAGGAAGTATCATAAAATTTGACAAGACATTTCAGATGTTTGTTCTACTCTCTGGAGGATCCCTGATGTTTGAGAAATAGTAGTATGCACCAATTCCTTCTCATCGGAATGACCTAATTGTATGTTTTTTTTTTCGAATCCTTATGGACACAAAAAGTAGTATGTTCAAAAGAGTAAGATATGAGGAAGCTATATAAAATTTGACAATACATTACAGATGTTTGTGGTACTCTCCGAAGGATCCCGGATATTTGGAGAATAGTAGTTTGCACGAATTCACTATCGTGGAAATGTCCTAATTGTATGAATTTTTATCGACACCTGATAGACACCAAAAGCAGTATGTTCGAAGGAGTAAGTTTCGAGGAAGTATCATCAAATTTGACAAGACATTTCAGATGTTTGTTCTACTCTCTGGAGGATCCCGGATGTTTGAGAAATAGTAGTATGCACCAATTCCTTCTCATCGGAATGACCTAATTGTATACTTTTTTTTTCGAATCCTTATGGACACAAAAAGTAGTATGTTCAAAAGAGTAAGATATGAGGAAGCTATATAAAATTTGACAATACATTACAGATGTTTGTGGTACTCTCTGGAGGATCCCGGATATTTGGAGAATAGTAGTTTGCACGAATTCACTGTCGTGGAAATGTCCAAATTGTATGAATTTTTATCGACACATGATAGACACCAAAAGTAGTACGTTCAAAAGAGTAAGTTTCGAGGAAGTATCATAAAATTTGACAAGACATTTCGGATGTTTGTTGTACTCTCTGGAGGATTCCGGATAATTGAGAAATAGTAGTATGCACCAATTCCTTCTCATCGGAATGACCTAATTTGATGTTTTTTTTTTCGAATCCTTATGGACACAAAAAGTAGTATGTTCAAAAGAGTAAGATATGAGGAAGATATATAAAATTTGACAATACATTACAGATGTTTGTGGTACTCTCCGGAGGATCCCGGATATTTGGAGAATAGTAGTTTGCACGAATTCACTGTCGTGGAAATGTCCTAATTGTATGAATTTTTATCGACACCTGATAGACACAAAAAGTAGTATGTTCAAAGGAGTAAGTTTTGAGGAAGTATCATCAAATTTGACAAGATATTTCAGATGTTTGTTCTACTCTCTGGAGGATCCCGGATGTTTGAGAAATAGTAGTATGCACCAATTCCTTCTCATCGGAATGACCTAATTGTATGTTTTTTTTTTTCGAATCCTTATGGACACAAAAAGTAGTATGTTCAAAAGAGTAAGATATGAGGAAGCATATAAAATTTCACAATACATTACAGATGTCTGTGGTACTCTCCGGAGGATCCCGGATATTTGGAGAATAGTAGTTTGCACGAATTCACTGTCTGGAAATGTCCTAATTGTATGATTTTTATCGACACCTGATAGACACATAAAGTAGTATGTTCAAAGAGGTAAGTTTCGAGGAAGTATCATAAAATTTGACAAGACATTTCGGATGTTTGTTGTACTCTCTGGAGGATCCCGGATGTTTGACAAATAGTAGTATGCACCAATTCCTTCTCATCGGAATGACCTAATTTGATGTTTTTTTTTTCGAATCCTTATGGACACAAAAAGTAGTATGTTCAAAAGAGTAAGATATGAGGAAGCTATATAAAATTTGACAATACTTTACAGACGTTTGTGGTACTCTCCGGAGGATCCCGGATATTTGGAGAATAGTAGTTTGCACGAATTCACTGTCGTGGAAATGTCCTAATTGTATGAATTTTTATCGACACCTGATAGACACCAAAAGTAGTATGTTCAAAAGAGTAAGTTTCGAGGAAGTATCATAAAATTTGACAAGACATTTCGGATGTTTGTTGTACTCTCTGGAGGATCCCGGATGTTAGAGAAATAGTAGTATGCACCAATTCCTTCTCATCGGAATGACCTAATCGTATTTTTTTTTTTTCGAATCCTTATGGACACAAAAAGTAGTATGTTCAAAAGAGTAAGATATGAGAAAGCTATATAAAATTTGACAATACATTACAGATGTTTGTGGTACTCTCCGGAGGATCCCGGATATTTGGAGAATAGTAGTTTGCACGAATTCACTGTCGTGGAAATGTCCTAATTGTATGAATTTTTATCGACACCTGATAGACACCAAAAGTAGTATTTTCAAAGAGGTAAGTTTCGAGGAAGTATCATAAAATTTGACAAAACATTTCGGATGTTTGTTGTACACTCTGGAGGATCCCGGATGTTTGAGAAATAGTAGTATGCACCAATTCCTTCTCATCGGAATGACCTAATTTGATGTTTTTTTTTTCGAATCCTTATGGACACAAAAAGTAGTATGTTCAAAAGAGTAAGATATGAGGAAGCTATATAAAATTTGACAATACATTACAGATGTTTGTGGTACTCTCCGGAGGATCCCGGATATTTGAAGAATAGTAGTTTGGACGAATTCACTGTCGTGGAAATGTCCTAATTGTATGAATTTTTATCGACACCTGATAGACACCAAAAGTAGTATGTTCAAAGGAGTAAGTTTCGAGGAAGTATCATCAAATTTGACAAGACATTTCGGATGTTTGTTGTACTCTCTGGAGGATCCCGGATGTTTGAGAAATAGTAGTATGCACCAATTCCTTCTCATCGGAATGACCTAATTGTATGTTTTTTTTTTCGAATCCTTATGGACACAAAAAGCAAAATGTTCAAAAGAGTAAGATATGAGGAAGCATATAAAATTTGACAATACATTACAGATGTCTGTGGTACTCTCCGGAGGATCCCGGATATATGGAGCATAGTAGTTTGCACGAATTCACTGTCGTGGTAATGTCCTAATTGTATGAATTTTTATCGACACCTGATAGACACCAAAAGTAGTATGTTCAAAGAGGTAAGTTTCGAGGAAGTATCATAAAATTTGACAAGACATTTCGGATGTTTGTTCTACTCTCTGAAGGATCCTGGATGTTTGAGAAATAGTAGTATGCACCAATTCCTTCTCATCGGAATGACCTAATTGTATGTTTTTTTTTTCGAATCCTTATGGACACAAAAAGTAGTATGTTCAAAAGAGTAAGATATGAGAAAGCTATATAAAATTTGACAATACATTACAGATGTTTGTGGTACTCTCCGGAGGATCCCGGATATTTGGAGAATAGTAGTTTGCACGAATTCACTGTCGTGGAAATGTCCTAATTGTATGAATTTTTATCGACACCTGATAGACACCAAAAGTAGTATGTTCAAAGAGGTAAGTTTCGAGGAAGTATCATAAAATTTGACAAGACATTTCGGATGTTTGTTCTACTCTCTGGAGGATCCCGGATGTTTGAGAAATAGTAGTATGCACCAATTCCTTCTCATCGGAATGACCTAATTTGATGTTTTTTTTTCGAATCCTTATGGACACAAAAAGTAGTATGTTCAAAAGAGTAAGATATGAGGAAGCTATATAAAATTTGACAATACATTACAGATGTTTGTGGTACTCTCCGGAGGATCCCGGATATTTGAAGAATAGTAGTTTGGACGAATTCACTGTCGTGGAAATGTCCTAATTGTATGAATTTTTATCGACACCTGATAGACACCAAAAGTACTATGTTCAAAAGAGTAAGTTTCGAGGAAGTATCATAAAATTTGACAAGACATTTCGGATGTTTGTTGTACTCTCTGGAGGATCCCGGATGTTTGAGAAATAGTAGTATGCACCAATTCCTTTTTCGAATTCTTATGCACACAAAAAGTAGTATGTTCAAAAGAGTAAGATATGAGGAAGCTATATAAAATTTCACAATACATTACAGATGTCTGTGGTACTCTCCGGAGGATTCCGGATATTTGGAGAATAGTAGTTTGCACGAATTCACTGTCATGGAAATGTCCTAATTGTATGAATTTTTATCGACACCTGATAGACACCAAAAGTAGAATGTTCAAAGAGGTAAGTTTCGAGGAAGTATCATCAAATTTGACAAGACATTTCGGATGTTTGTTGTACTCTCTGGAGGAGCCCGGATGTTTGTGAAATAGTAGTATGCACCAATTCCTTCTCATCGGAATGACCTAATTGTATGTTTTTTTTTTCGAATCCTTATGGACACAAAAAGTAGTATGTTCAAAGGAGTAAGATATGAAGAAGCTATATAAAATTTGACAATATATTACAGATGTCTGTGGTACTCTCCGGAGGATCCCGGATATTTGGAGAATAGTAGTTTGCACGAATTCACTGTCGTGGAAATGTCCTAATTGTATGAATTTTTATCGACACCTTATAGACACCAAAAGTAGTATGTTCAAAGAGGTAAGTTTCGAGGAAGTATCATAAAATTTGACAAGACATTTCGGATGTTTGTTGTACTCTCTGGAGGATCCCGGATGTTTGAGAAATAGTAGTATGCACCAATTCCTTCTCATCGGAATGACCTAATTGTATGTTTTTTTTTTCGAATCCTTATGGACACAAAAAGTAGTATGTTGAAAAGAGTAAGATATGAGGAAGCTATATAACATTTGACAATACATTACAGATGTCTGTGGTACTCTCCGGAGGATCTCGGATATTTGGAGAATAGTAGTTTGCACGAATTCACTGTCGGGGAAATGTCCTAATTGTATGAATTTTTATCGACACCTGATAGACACCAAAAGTAGTATGTTCAAAGGAGTAAGTTTCGAGGAAGTATCATAAAATTTGACACGACATTTCGGATGTTTGTTGTACTCTCTGGAGGATCCCGGATGTTTGAGAAATAGTAGTATGCACCAATTCCTTCTCATCGGAATGACCTAATCGTATTTTTTTTTTTTCGAATCCTTATGCACACAAAAAGTAGTATGTTCAAAAGAGTAAGATATGAGGAAGCTATATAAAATTTCACAATACATTACAGATGTCTGAGGTACTCTCCGGAGGATCCCGGATATTTGGAGAATAGTAGTTTGCACGAATTCACTGTCATGGAAATGTCCTAATTGTATGAATTTTTATCGACACCTGATAGACACCAAAAGTAGTATGTTCAAAGAGGTAAGTTTCGAGGAAGTATCATAAAATTTGACAAGACATTTCGGATGTTTGTTGTACTCTCTGGAGGAGCCCGGATGTTTGTGAAATAGTAGTATGCACCAATTCCTTCTCATCGGAATGACCTAATTGTATGTTTTTTTTTTCGAATCCTTATGGACACAAAAAGTAGTATGTTCAAAGGAGTAAGATATGAGGAAGCTATATAAAATTTGACAATATATTACAGATGTCTGTGGTACTCTCCGGAGGATCCCGGATATTTGGTGAATAGTAGTTTGCACGAATTCACTGTCGTGGAAATGTCCTAATTGTATGAATTTTTATCGACACCTTATAGACACCAAAAGTAGTATGTTCAAAGAGGTAAGTTTCGAGGAAGTATCATAAAATTTGACAAGACATTTCGGATGTTTGTTGTACTCTCTGGAGGATCCCGGATGTTTGAGAAATAGTAGTATGCACCAATTCCTTCTCATCGGAATGACCTAATTTGATGTTTTTTTTTTCGAATCCTTATGGACACAAAAAGTAGTATGTTCAAAAGAGTAAGATATGAGGAAGCTATATAAAATTTGACAATACATTACAGATGTTTGTGGTACTCTCCGGAGGATCCCGGATATTTGAAGAATAGTAGTTTGGACGAATTCACTGTCGTGGAAATGTCCTAATTGTATGAATTTTTATCGACACCTGATAGACACCAAAAGTAGTATGTTCAAAGGAGTAAGTTTCGAGGAAGTATCATAAAATTTGACAAGACATTTCGGATGTTTGTTGTACTCTCTGGAGGATCCCGGATGTTTGAGAAATAGTAGTATGCACCAATTCCTTCTCATCGGAATGACCTAATTGTATGTTTTTTTTTTCGAATCCTTATGGACACAAAAAGCAAAATGTTCAAAAGAGTAAGATATGAGGAAGCATATAAAATTTGACAATACATTACAGATGTCTGTGGTACTCTCTGGAGGATCCCGGATATATGGAGAATAGTAGTTTGCACGAATTCACTGTCGTGGTAATGTCCTAATTGTATGAATTTTTATCGACACCTGATAGACACCAAAAGTAGTATGTTCAAAGAGGTAAGTTTCGAGGAAGTATCATAAAATTTGACAAGACATTTCGGATGTTTGTTCTACTCTCTGAAGGATCCTGGATGTTTGAGAAATAGTAGTATGCACCAATTCCTTCTCATCGGAATGACCTAATTGTATGTTTTTTTTTTCGAATCCTTATGGACACAAAAAGTAGTATGTTCAAAAGAGTAAGATATGAGGAAGCTATATAAAATTTGACAATACATTACAGATGTCTGTGGTACTCTCCGGAGGATCCCGGATATTTGGAGAATAGTAGTTTGCACGAATTCACTGTCGTGGAAATGTCCTAATTGTATGAATTTTTATCGACACCTGATAGACACCAAAAGTAGTATGTTCAAAGAGGTAAGTTTCGAGGAAGTATCATAAAATTTGACAAGACATTTCGGATGTTTGTTCTACTCTCTGGAGGATCCCGGATGTTTGAGAAATAGTAGTATGCACGAATTCCTTCTCATCGGAATGACCTAATTATATGTTTTTTTTTTCGAATCCTTATGGACACAAAAAGTAGTATGTTCAAAAGAGTAAGATATGAGGAAGCTATATAAAATTTGACAATACATTACAGATGTCTGTGGTACTCTCCGGAGGATCCCGGATATTTGGAGAATAGTAGTTTGCACGAATTCACTGTCGTGGAAATGTCCTAATTGTATGAATTTTTATCGACACCTGATAGACACCAAAAGTAGTATGTTTAAAGGAGTAAGTTTCGAGGAAGTATCATAAAATTTGACAAGACATTTCGGATGTTTGTTGTACTCTCTGGAGGATCCCGGATGTTTGAGAAATAGTAGTATGCACCAATTCCTTCTCATCAGAATGACCTAATTTGATGTTTTTTTTTTCGAATCCTTATGGACACAAAAAGTAGTATGTTCAAAAGAGTAAGATATGAGGAAGCTATATAAAATTTGACAATACATTACAGATGTTTGTGGTACTCTCCGGAGGATCCCGGATATTTGCGGAATAGTAGTTTGGACGAATTCACTGTCGTGGAAATGTCCTAATTGTATGAATTTTTATCGACACCTGATAGACACCAAAAGTAGTATGTTCAAAGGAGTAAGTTTCGAGGAAGTATCATAAAATTTGACAAGAAATTTCGGATGTTTGTTGTACTCTCTGGAGGATCCCGGATGTTTGAGAAATAGTAGTATGCACCAATTCCTTCTCATCGGAATGACCTAATTGTATGTTTTTTTTTTCGAATCCTTATGGACACAAAAAGTAGTATGTTCAAAAGAGTAAGATATGAGGAAGCTATATAAAATTTGACAATACATTACAGATGTTTGTGGTACTCTCCGGAGGATCCCGGATATTTGCAGAATAGTAGTTTGGACGAATTCACTATCGTGGAAATGTCCTAATTGTATGAATTTTTATCGACACCTGATAGACACCAAAAGTAGTATGTTCAAAGGAGTAAGTTTCGAGGAAGTATCATAAAATTTGACAAGACATTTCGGATGTTTGTTGTACTCTCTGGAGGATCCCGGATGTTTGAGAAATAGTAGTATGCACCAATTCCATCTCATCGGAATGACCTAATTTTATGTTTTTTTTTTCGAATCCTTATGGACACAAAAAGTAGTATGTTCAAAAGAGTAAGATATGAGGAAGCTATATAAAATTTGACAAAACATTACACATATCTGTGGTACTCTCCGGAGGATCCTGGATATTTGGAGAATAGTAGTTTGCACGAATTCACTGTCGTGGAAATGTCCTAATTGTATGAATTTTTATCGACACCTAATAGACACCAAAAGTAGTATGTTCAAAAGTGTAAGTTTGGAGGAAGTATCATAAAATTTAACAAGACATTTCGGATGTTTGTTGTACTCTCTGGAGGATCCCGGATGTTTGAGAAATAGTAGTATGCACCAATTCCTCCTCATCGGAATGACCTAATTTGATGTTTTCTTTTTCGAATCCTTATGGACACAAAACGTAGTATGTTCAAAAGAGTAAGATATGAGGAAGCTATATAAAATTTGACAATACATTACAGATGTTTGTTGTACTCTCCATAGGATCCCGGATATTTGGAGAATAGTAGTTTACACGAATTCACTGTCGTGGAAATGTCCTAATAGTATGAATTTTTATCGACACCTGATAGACACAAAAAGTAGTATGTTCAAAATGGTAAGTTTCGAGGAAGTATCATAAAATTTTACAAGACATTTCAGATGTTTGTTGTACTATCTGGAGGATCCCGGATGTTTGAGAAATAGTAGTATGCACCAATTCCATCTCATCGGAATGACCTAATTTTATGTTTTTTTTTTCGAATCCTTATGGACACAAAAAGTAGTATGTTCAAAAGAGTAAGATATGAGGAAGCTATATAAAATTTGACAATACATTACAGTTGTCTGTGGTACTCTTCGGAGGATCCCGGATATTTGGAGAATAGTAGTTTGCACGAATTCACTGTCGTGGAAATGTCCTAATTGTATGAGTTTTTATCGACACCTTATAGACACCAAAAGTAGTATGTTCAAAAGGGTAAGTTTCGAGGAAGTATCATAAAATTTGACAAGACATTTCGGATGTTTGATGTACTCTCTGGAGGATCACGGATGTTTGAGAAATATTAGTATGCACCAATTCCTTCTCATCGGAATGACCTAATATGATGTTTTTTTTTCCGAATCCTTATGGACACAAAAAGTAGTATGTTCAAAAGAGTAAGATATGAGGAAACTATATAAAATTTGACAATACTTTACAGATGTGTATGGTACTCTCCGGAGGATCCCGGATATTTGGAGAATAGTAGTTTGCACGAATTCACTGTCGTGGAAATGTCCTAATTGTATGAATTTTTATCGACACCTGATAGACACCAAAAGTAGTATGTTCAAAGAGGTAAGTTTCGAGGAAGTATCATAAAATTTGACAAGACATTTCGGATGTTTGTTGTACTCTCTAGAGGATCCCGGATGTTTGAGAAATAGTAGTATGCACGAATTCCTTCTCATCGGAATGACCTAATTTGATGTTTTTTTTTTCGAATCCCTATGGACACAAAAAGTAGTATGTTCAAAAGAGTAAGATATGAGGAAGCTATATAAAATTTGACAATACATTACAGATGTCTGTGGTACTCTCCGGAGGATCCTGGATATTTGGAGAATAGTAGTTTGCATGAATTCACTGTCGTGGAAATGTCCTAATTGTATGAATTTTTATCGACACCTGATAGACACCAAAAGTAGTATGTTCAAAAGAGTAAGTTTGGAGGAAGTATCATAAAATTTGACAAGACATTTCGGATGTTTGTTGTAGTCTCTGGAGGATCCCGGATGTTTGAGAAATAGTAGTATGCACCAATTCCTTCTCATCGGAATGACCTAATTTGATGTTTTTTTTTTCGAATCCTTATGGACACAAAAAGTAGTATGTTCAAAAGAGTAAGATATGAGGAAACTATATAAAATTTGACAATACATTACAGATGTGTATGGTACTCTCCGGAGGATCCCGGATATTCGGAGAATAGTAGTTTGCACGAATTCACTGTCGTGAAAATGTCTTAATTGTATGAATTTTTATCGACACCTGATAGACGCCAAAAGTAGTATGTTCAAAAGAGTAAGTTTCGAGGAAGTATCGTAAAATTTGACAACACATTTCGGATGTTTGTTGTACTCTCTGGAGGATCCCGGATGTTTGAGAAATAGTAGTATGCACCAATTCCTTCTCATCGGAATGACCTAATTTGATATTTTCTTTTTCGAATCCTTATGGACACAAAACGTAGTATTTTCAAAAGAGTAAGATATGAGGAAGCTATATAAAAGTTGACAATACATTACAGATGTTTGTGGTACTCTCCAGAGGATCCCGGATATTTGGAGAATAGTAGTTTACACGAATTCACTGTCGTGGAAATGTCCTAATTGTATGAATTTTTATCGACACCTGATAGACACCAAAAGTAGTATGTTCAAAAGGGTAAGTTTCGAGGAAGTATCATAAAATTTGACAAGATATTTCGGATGTTTGTTGTACTGTCTGGAGGATCCCGGATGTTTGAGAAATATTAGTATGCACCAATTCCTTCTCATCGGAATGACCTAATATGACGTTTTTTTTTTCGAATCCTTATGGACACAAAAAGTAGTATGTTCAAAAGCGTAAGATATGAGGAATCTATATAAAATTTGACAATACATTACAGATGTTTGTGGTACTCTCTGAAGGATCCAGGATATTTGGAGAATAGTATTTTGCACGAATTCACTGTCGTGGAAATGTCCTAATTGTATGAATTTTTATCGACACCTGATATACACCAAAAGTAGTATGTTCAAAGGAGTAAGTTTCGAGGAAGTATCATAAAATTTGACAAGACATTTCAGATGTTTGTTGTACTCTATGGAGGATCCCGGATGTTTGAGAAATAGTAGTATGCACCAATTCCTTCTCATCGGAATGACCTAATTGTATGTTTTTTTTTTCGAATCCTTATGGACACAAAAAGTAGTATGTTCAAAAGAGCAAGATATGAGGAAGCTATATAAAATTTGACAATACATTACAGATGTTTGTGGTACTCTTCGGAGGATCCCGGATATTTGGAGAATAGTAGTTTGCACGAATTCACTGTCGTGAAAATGTCTTAATTGTATGAATTTTTATCGACACCTGATAGACGCCAAAAGTAGTATGTTCAAAAGAGTAAGTTTGGAGGAAGTATCATAAAATTTGACAAGACATTTCGGATGTTTGTTGTACTCTCTGGAGGATCCCGGATGTTTGAGAAATAGTAGTATGCACCAATTCCTTCTCATCGGAATGACCTAATTTGATGTTTTTTTTTTTCGAATCCTTATGGACACAAAAAGTAGTATGTTCAAAAGAGTAAGATATGAGGAAGCTATATAAAATTTGACAATACATTACAGATGTCTGTGGTACTCTCCGGAGGATCCCGGATATTTGGAGAATAGTAGTTTGCACGAATTCACTGTCGTGGAAATGTCCTAATTGTATGAATTTTTATCGACACCTGATATACACCAAAAGTAGTATGTTCAAAATAGTAAGTTTCGAGGAAGTATCATCAAATTTGACAAGACATTTCAGATGTTTGTTGTACTATCTGGAGGATCCCGGATGTTTGAGAAATAGTAGTATGCACCAATTCCTTCTCATCGGAATGACCTAATTTGATGTTTTCTTTTTCGAATCCTTATGGACACAAAAAGTAGTATGTACAAAAGAGTAAGATATGAGGAATCTATATAAAATTTGACAATACATTACAGATGTTTGTGGTACTCTCCGGAGGATCCCGGATATTTGGAGAATAGTAGTTTGGACGAATTCACTTTCGTGGAAATGTCCTAATTGTATGAATTTTTATCGACACCTGATAGACACCAAAAGTAATATGTTCAAAGGAGTAAGTTTCGAGGAAGTATCATAAAATTTGACAAGACATTTCAGATGTTTGTTGTACTCTCTGGAGGATCCCGGATGTTTGAGAAATAGTAGTATGCACCAATTCCTTCTCATCGGAATGACCTAATTGTATGTTTTTTTTTTTCGAATCCTTATGGACACAAAAAGTAGTATGTTCAAAAGAGTAAGATATGAGGAAGCTATATAAAATTTGACAATACATTACAGATATTTGTGGTACTCTCCGGAGGATCCCGGATATTTGGAGAATAGTAGTTTGCACGAATTCACTGTCGTGGAAATGTCCTAATTGTATGAATTTTTATCGACACCTGATATGCACCAAAAGTAGTATCTTCAAAATAGTAAGTTTCGAGGAAGTATAATAAAATTTGACAAGACATTTCGGTTGTTTGTTGTACTCTCTGGAGGATCCCGGATGTTTGAGAAATAGTAGTATGCACCAACTCCTTCTCATCGGAATGACCTAATTTGATGTTTTTTTTTTTCGAATCCTTATGGACACAAAAAGTAGTATGTTCAAAAGAGTAAGATAAGAGGAAGCTATATAAAATTTGACAATACATTACAGATTTTTATTGTACTCTCCGGAGGATCCCGGATATTTGGAGAATAGTAGTTTGCACGAATTCATTGTCATGGAAATGTCCTAATTCTATGAATTTTTATCGACACCTGATAGACACCAAAAGTAGTATGTTCAAAGGAGTAAGTTTCGAGGAAGTATCATCAAATTTGACAAGACATTTCAGATGTTTGTTGTACTCTCTGGAGTATCCCGGATGTTTGAGAAATAGTAGTATGCACCAATTCTTTCTCATCGGAATGACCTAATTGTATGTTTTGTTTTTTCGAATACTTATGGACACAAAAAGTAGTATGTTCAAAAGAGTAAGATATGAGGAATCTATATAAAATTTGACAATACATTACAGATGTTTGTGGTACTTTCCGGAGGATCCCGGATATTTGGAGAATAGTAGTTTGCACGAATTCACTGTCGTGGAAATGTCCTAATTGTATGAATTTTTATCGACACCTGATATACACCAAAAGTAGTATCTTCAAAATAGTAAGTTTCGAGGAAGTATCATAAAATTTGACAAGACATTTCGGATGTTTGTTGTACTCTCTGGAGGATCCCGGATGTTTGAGAAATAGTAGTATGCACCAATTCCTTCTCATCGGAATGACCTAATTGTATGTTTTTTTTTTCGAATCCTTATGGACACAAAAAGTAGTATGTTCAAAAGAGTAAGATAAGAGGAAGCTATATAAAATTTGACAATACATTAGAGATATTTGTGGTACTCTCCGGAGGATCCCGGATATTTGGAGAATAGTAGTTTGCACGAATTCACTGTCGTGGAAATGTCCTAATTGTATGCATTTTTATCGACACCTGATATACACCAAAAGTAGTATCTTCAAAATAGTAAGTTTCGAGGAAGTATAATAAAATTTGACAAGACATTTCGGATGTTTGTTGGACTCTCTGGAGGATCCCGGATGTTTGAGAAATAGTAGTATGCACCAATTCCTTCTCATCGGAATGACCTAATTGAATGTTTTTTTTTTTCGAATCCTTATGGACACAAAAAGTAGTATGTTCAAAAGAGTAAGATACGAGGAAGCTATATAAAATTTGATAATACATTACAGATGTTTGTCGTACTCTCCGGAGGATCCCGGATATTTGGAGAATAGTAGTTTGCACGAATTCACTGTCGTGGAAATGTCCTAATTGTATGAATTTTCATCGACTCCTGATATACACCAAATGTAGTATGTTCAAAAGAGTAAGTGTCAAGGAAGTATCATAAAATTAGACAAGACATTTCGAATGTTTGTTGTACTCTCTGGAGGATCCCGGATGTTTGAGAAATAGTAGTATGCACCAATTCCTTCTCATCGGAATGACCTAATTGTATGTTTTTTTTTTCGAATCCTTATGGACACAAAAAGTAGTATGTTCAAAAGAGTAAGATAAGAGGAAGCTATATAAAATTTGACAATACATTAGAGATATTTGTGGTACTCTCCGGAGGATCCCGGATATTTGGAGAATAGTAGTTTGCACGAATTCACTGTCGTGGAAATGTCCTAATTGTATGCATTTTTTTCGACACCTGATATACACCAAAAGTAGTATCTTCAAAATAGTAAGTTTCGAGGAAGTATAATAAAATTTGACAAGACATTTCGGATGTTTGTTGGACTCTCTGGAGGATCCCGGATGTTTGAGAAATAGTAGTATGCACCAATTCCTTCTCATCGGAATGACCTAATTGAATGTTTTTTTTTTCGAATCCTTATGGACACAAAAAGTAGTATGTTCAAAAGAGTAAGATAAGAGGAAGCTATATAAAATTTGACAATACATTACAGATTTTTATTGTACTCTCCGGAGGATCCCGGATATTTGGAGAATAGTAGTTTACACGAATTCACTGTCGTGGAAATGTCCTAATTGTATGAATTTTTATCGACACCTGATAGACACCAAAAGTAGTATGTTCAAAAGGGTAAGTTTCGAGGAAGTATCATAAAATTTGACAAGATATTTCGGATGTTTGTTGTACTGTCTGGAGGATCCCGGATGTTTGAGAAATATTAGTATGCACCAATTCCTTCTCATCGGAATGACCTAATATGACGTTTTTTTTTTCGAATCCTTATGGACACAAAAAGTAGTATGTTCAAAAGCGTAAGATATGAGGAATCTATATAAAATTTGACAATACATTACAGATGTTTGTGGTACTCTCTGAAGGATCCAGGATATTTGGAGAATAGTATTTTGCACGAATTCACTGTCGTGGAAATGTCCTAATTGTATGAATTTTTATCGACACCTGATATACACCAAAAGTAGTATGTTCAAAGGAGTAAGTTTCGAGGAAGTATCATAAAATTTGACAAGACATTTCAGATGTTTGTTGTACTCTATGGAGGATCCCGGATGTTTGAGAAATAGTAGTATGCACCAATTCCTTCTCATCGGAATGACCTAATTGTATGTTTTTTTTTTCGAATCCTTATGGACACAAAAAGTAGTATGTTCAAAAGAGCAAGATATGAGGAAGCTATATAAAATTTGACAATACATTACAGATGTTTGTGGTACTCTTCGGAGGATCCCGGATATTTGGAGAATAGTAGTTTGCACGAATTCACTGTCGTGAAAATGTCTTAATTGTATGAATTTTTATCGACACCTGATAGACGCCAAAAGTAGTATGTTCAAAAGAGTAAGTTTGGAGGAAGTATCATAAAATTTGACAAGACATTTCGGATGTTTGTTGTACTCTCTGGAGGATCCCGGATGTTTGAGAAATAGTAGTATGCACCAATTCCTTCTCATCGGAATGACCTAATTTGATGTTTTTTTTTTTCGAATCCTTATGGACACAAAAAGTAGTATGTTCAAAAGAGTAAGATATGAGGAAGCTATATAAAATTTGACAATACATTACAGATGTCTGTGGTACTCTCCGGAGGATCCCGGATATTTGGAGAATAGTAGTTTGCACGAATTCACTGTCGTGGAAATGTCCTAATTGTATGAATTTTTATCGACACCTGATATACACCAAAAGTAGTATGTTCAAAATAGTAAGTTTCGAGGAAGTATCATCAAATTTGACAAGACATTTCAGATGTTTGTTGTACTATCTGGAGGATCCCGGATGTTTGAGAAATAGTAGTATGCACCAATTCCTTCTCATCGGAATGACCTAATTTGATGTTTTCTTTTTCGAATCCTTATGGACACAAAAAGTAGTATGTACAAAAGAGTAAGATATGAGGAATCTATATAAAATTTGACAATACATTACAGATGTTTGTGGTACTCTCCGGAGGATCCCGGATATTTGGAGAATAGTAGTTTGGACGAATTCACTTTCGTGGAAATGTCCTAATTGTATGAATTTTTATCGACACCTGATAGACACCAAAAGTAATATGTTCAAAGGAGTAAGTTTCGAGGAAGTATCATAAAATTTGACAAGACATTTCAGATGTTTGTTGTACTCTCTGGAGGATCCCGGATGTTTGAGAAATAGTAGTATGCACCAATTCCTTCTCATCGGAATGACCTAATTGTATGTTTTTTTTTTTCGAATCCTTATGGACACAAAAAGTAGTATGTTCAAAAGAGTAAGATATGAGGAAGCTATATAAAATTTGACAATACATTACAGATATTTGTGGTACTCTCCGGAGGATCCCGGATATTTGGAGAATAGTAGTTTGCACGAATTCACTGTCGTGGAAATGTCCTAATTGTATGAATTTTTATCGACACCTGATATGCACCAAAAGTAGTATCTTCAAAATAGTAAGTTTCGAGGAAGTATAATAAAATTTGACAAGACATTTCGGTTGTTTGTTGTACTCTCTGGAGGATCCCGGATGTTTGAGAAATAGTAGTATGCACCAACTCCTTCTCATCGGAATGACCTAATTTGATGTTTTTTTTTTTCGAATCCTTATGGACACAAAAAGTAGTATGTTCAAAAGAGTAAGATAAGAGGAAGCTATATAAAATTTGACAATACATTACAGATTTTTATTGTACTCTCCGGAGGATCCCGGATATTTGGAGAATAGTAGTTTGCACGAATTCATTGTCATGGAAATGTCCTAATTCTATGAATTTTTATCGACACCTGATAGACACCAAAAGTAGTATGTTCAAAGGAGTAAGTTTCGAGGAAGTATCATCAAATTTGACAAGACATTTCAGATGTTTGTTGTACTCTCTGGAGTATCCCGGATGTTTGAGAAATAGTAGTATGCACCAATTCTTTCTCATCGGAATGACCTAATTGTATGTTTTGTTTTTTCGAATACTTATGGACACAAAAAGTAGTATGTTCAAAAGAGTAAGATATGAGGAATCTATATAAAATTTGACAATACATTACAGATGTTTGTGGTACTTTCCGGAGGATCCCGGATATTTGGAGAATAGTAGTTTGCACGAATTCACTGTCGTGGAAATGTCCTAATTGTATGAATTTTTATCGACACCTGATATACACCAAAAGTAGTATCTTCAAAATAGTAAGTTTCGAGGAAGTATCATAAAATTTGACAAGACATTTCGGATGTTTGTTGTACTCTCTGGAGGATCCCGGATGTTTGAGAAATAGTAGTATGCACCAATTCCTTCTCATCGGAATGACCTAATTGTATGTTTTTTTTTTCGAATCCTTATGGACACAAAAAGTAGTATGTTCAAAAGAGTAAGATAAGAGGAAGCTATATAAAATTTGACAATACATTAGAGATATTTGTGGTACTCTCCGGAGGATCCCGGATATTTGGAGAATAGTAGTTTGCACGAATTCACTGTCGTGGAAATGTCCTAATTGTATGCATTTTTATCGACACCTGATATACACCAAAAGTAGTATCTTCAAAATAGTAAGTTTCGAGGAAGTATAATAAAATTTGACAAGACATTTCGGATGTTTGTTGGACTCTCTGGAGGATCCCGGATGTTTGAGAAATAGTAGTATGCACCAATTCCTTCTCATCGGAATGACCTAATTGAATGTTTTTTTTTTTCGAATCCTTATGGACACAAAAAGTAGTATGTTCAAAAGAGTAAGATACGAGGAAGCTATATAAAATTTGATAATACATTACAGATGTTTGTCGTACTCTCCGGAGGATCCCGGATATTTGGAGAATAGTAGTTTGCACGAATTCACTGTCGTGGAAATGTCCTAATTGTATGAATTTTCATCGACTCCTGATATACACCAAATGTAGTATGTTCAAAAGAGTAAGTGTCAAGGAAGTATCATAAAATTAGACAAGACATTTCGAATGTTTGTTGTACTCTCTGGAGGATCCCGGATGTTTGAGAAATAGTAGTATGCACCAATTCCTTCTCATCGGAATGACCTAATTGTATGTTTTTTTTTTCGAATCCTTATGGACACAAAAAGTAGTATGTTCAAAAGAGTAAGATAAGAGGAAGCTATATAAAATTTGACAATACATTAGAGATATTTGTGGTACTCTCCGGAGGATCCCGGATATTTGGAGAATAGTAGTTTGCACGAATTCACTGTCGTGGAAATGTCCTAATTGTATGCATTTTTTTCGACACCTGATATACACCAAAAGTAGTATCTTCAAAATAGTAAGTTTCGAGGAAGTATAATAAAATTTGACAAGACATTTCGGATGTTTGTTGGACTCTCTGGAGGATCCCGGATGTTTGAGAAATAGTAGTATGCACCAATTCCTTCTCATCGGAATGACCTAATTGAATGTTTTTTTTTTCGAATCCTTATGGACACAAAAAGTAGTATGTTCAAAAGAGTAAGATACGAGGAAGCTATATAAAATTTGACAATACATTACAGATGTTTGTCGTACTCTCCGGAGGATCCCGGATATTTGGAGAATAGTAGTTTGCACGAATTCACTGTCGTGGAAACGTCCTAATTGTATGAATTTTTATCGACACCTGATATACACCAAAAGTTGTATCTTAAAAATAGTAAGTTTCGAGGAAGTATCATAAAATTTGACAAGACATTTCGGATGTTTGTTGTACTCTCTGGAGGATCCCGGATGTTTGAGAAATAGTAGTATGCACCAATTCCTTCTCATCGGAATGACCTAATTGTATGTTTTTTTTTTCGAATCCTTATGGACACAAAAAGTAGTATGTTCAAAAGAGTAAGATAAGAGGAAGCTATATAAAATTTAACAATACATTACAGATGTTTGTGGTACTTTCCGGAGGATCCCGGATATTTGGAGAATAGTAGTTTGCACGAATTCACTGTCGTGGAAATGTCCTAATTGTATGCATTTTTATCGACACCTGATAGACACCAAAAGTAGTATGTTCAAAGGAGTAAGTTTCGAGGAAGTATCATCAAATTTGACAAGACTTTTCAGATGTTTGTTGTACTCTCTGGAGGATCCCGGATGTTTGAGAAATAGTAGTATGCACCAATTCTTTCTCATCGGAATGACCCAATTGTATGTTTTTTTTTTTCGAATACTTATGGACACAAAACGTAGTATGTTCAAAGGAGTAAGATAGGAGGAATCTATATAAAATTTGACAATACATTACAGATGTTAGTCGTACTCTCCGGAGGATCCAGGATATTTTTAGAATAGTAGTTTGCACGAATTCACTGTCGTGGAAATGTCCTAATTGTATGAATTTTTATCGACACCTGATATACACCAAAAGTAGTATCTTCAAAATAGTAAGTTTCGAGGAAGTATATTAAAATTTGACAAGACATTTCGGATGTTTGTTGTACTCTCTGGAGGATCCCGGATGTTTGAGAAATAGTAGTATGCACCAATTCCTTCTCATCGGAATGACCTAATTGTATGTTTTTTTTTTCAAATCCTTATGGACACAAAAAGTAGTATGTTCAAAAGAGTAAGATAAGAGGAAGCTATATAAAATTTGACAATACATTAGAGATATTTGTGGTACTCTCCGGAGGATCCCGGATATTTGGAGAATAGTAGTTTGCACGAATTCACTGTAGTGGAAATGTCCTAATTGTATGCATTTTTATCGACACCTGATATACACCAAAAGTAGTATCTTCAAAATAGTAAGTTTCGAGGAAGTATAATAAAATTTGACAAGACATTTCGGATGTTTGTTGGACTCTCTGGAGGATCCCGGATGTTTGAGAAATAGTAGTATGCACCAATTCCTTCTCATCGGAATGACCTAATTGAATGTTTTTTTTTTTCGAATCCTTATGGACACAAAAAGTAGTATGTTCAAAAGAGTAAGATACGAGGAAGCTATATAAAATTTGACAATACATTACAGATGTTTGTGGTACTCTCCGGAGGATCCCGGATATTTGGAGAATAGTAGTTTGCGCGAATTCACTGTCGTGGAAATGTCCTAATTGTATGCATTTTTATCAACACCTGATAGACACCAAAAGTAGTTTGTTCAAAGGAGTAAGTTTCGAGGAAGTATCATCAAATTTGACAAGACATTTCAGATGTTTGTTGTACTCTCTGGAGGATCCCGGATGTTTGAGAAAAAGTAGTATGCACCAATTCTTTCTCATCGGAATGACCTAATTGTATGTTTTTTTTTTTCGAATACTTATGGACACAAAAAGTAGTATGTTCAAAAGAGTAAGATAGGAGGAATCTATATAAAATTTGACAATACATTACAGATGTTTGTGGTACTCTCCGGAGGATCTCGGATATTTGGAGAATAGTAGTTTGCACGAATTCACTGTCGTGGAAATGTCCTAATTGTATGCATTTTTATCGACACCTGATCGACACCAAAAGTAGTATGTTCAAAGGAGTAAGTTTTGAGGAAGTATCATCAAATTTGACAAGACATTTCAGATGTTTGTTGTACTCTCTGGAGGATCCCGGATGTTTGAGAAATAGTAGTATGCACCAATTCTTTCTCATCGGAATGACCTAATTGTATGTTTTTTTTCTTCGAATACTTATGGACACAAAAAGTAGTATGTTCAAAAGAGTAAGATATGAGGAATCTATATAAAATTTGACAATACATTACAGATGTCTGTGGTACTCTCTGGAGGATCCCGGATATTTGGAGAATAGTAGTTTGCACGAATTCACTGTCGTGGAAATGTCCTAATTGTATGAATTTTTATCGACACCTGATATACACCAAAAGTAGTATCTTCAAATTATTAAGTTTCGAGGAAGTATAATAAAATTTGACAAGACATTTCGGATGTTTGTTGTACTCTCTGGAGGATCCCGGATGTTTGAGAAATAGTAGTCTGCACCAATTCCTTCTCATCGGAATGACCTAATTGTATGTTTTTTTTTCCGAATCCTTATGGACACAAAAAGTAGTATGTTCAAAAGAGTAAGACATGAGGAAGCTATATAAAATTTGACAATACATTACAGATGTTAGTCGTACTCTCCGGAGGATCCAGGATATTTTTAGAATAGTAGTTTGCACGAATACACTGTCGTGGAAATGTCCTAATTGTATGAATTTTTATCGACACCTGATATACACCAAAAGTAGTATCTTCAAAATAGTAAGTTTCGAGGAAGTATATTAAAATTTGACAAGACATTTCGGATGTTTGTTGTACTCTCTGGAGGATCCCGGATGTTTGAGAAATGGCAGTATGCACCAATGCCTTCTCATCAAAATGACCTAATTGTATGCTTTTTTTTTTCGAATCCTTATGGACACAAAAAGTAGTATGTTCAAAAGAGTAAAATATGAGGAAGCTATATAAAATTTTAAAATACATTACAGATGTTTGTGGTATTCTCCGGAGGATCCCGGATATTTGGACACTAGTAGTTTGCACGAATTCACTGTCGTGGAAATGTCCAAATTGTATGAATTTTTATCGACACCTGATATACACCAAAACTAGTATGTTCAAAATAGTAAGTTTCGAGGAAGTATCATAAAATTTGACAAGACATTTCGGATGTTTGTTGTACTCTCTGGAGGATCCCGGATGTTTGAGAAATAATAGTATGCACCAATTCCTTCTCATCGGAATGACCTAATTGTATGTTTTTTTTTTTTTCAAATCCTTATGGAAACAATAAGTAGTATGTTCAAAAGAGGAAGATATGAGGAAGCTATATAAAATTTAACAATACATTACAGATGTTTGTAGTACTCTCCGGAAGATCCTGGATATTTGGAGAATAGTAGTTTGCACGAATTCATTGTCGTGGAAATGTCCCAATTGTATGAATTTTTATCGACACCTGATATTCACCAAAAGTAGTATGTTCAAAAGAGTAAGTTTCGAGGAAGTATCATAAAATTTGACAAGACATTTCGGATGTTTGTTGTACTATCTGGAGGATCCCGGATGTTTGAGAAATAGTAGTATGCACCAATTCCTTCTCATCGGAATGACCTAATTGTATGTTTTTTTTTTTTCAAATCCTTATGGAAACAAAAAGTAGTATGTTCAAAAGAGGAAGATATGAGGAAGCTATATAAAATTTGACAATACATTACAGATGTTTGTGGTACTCTCCGGAAGATCCTGGATATTTGGAGAATAGTAGTTTGCACGAATTCATTGTCGTGGAAATGTCCCAATTGTATGAATTTTTATCGACACCTGATATACACCAAAAGTAGTATGTTCAAAAGAGTAAGTTTCGAGCAAGTATCATAAAACTTGACAAAACATTTCGGATGTTTGTTGTACTATCTAGAGGATCCTGGATGTTTGAGAAATAGTAGTATGCACCAATTCCTTCTCATCGGAATGACCTATTTGTATGTTTTTTTTTTCGAATCCTTACGGACACAAAAAGTAGTATGTTCAAAAGAGTAAGATACGAGGAAGCTATACAAAATTTGACAATACATTACATATGTTTGTGGTACTCTCCGGAGGATCCCGGATATTTGGAGAATAGTAGTTTGCACGAATTCACTGTCGTGGAAATGTCCTAATTGTATGAATTTTTATCGACACCTGTTAGACACCAAAACTAGTATGTTCAAAAGAGTAAGTTTCGAGGAAGTATCCTAAAATTTGACAAGACATTTCGGATTTTTGTTGTACTCTCTGGAGGATCCAGGATGTTTGAGAAATAGTAGTATGCACCAATTCCTTCTCATCGGAATGACCTAATTGTATGTTTTTTTTTTCGAATCCTTATGGACACAAAAAGTAGTATGTTCAAAAGAGTAATATATGAGGAAGATATATAAAATTTGACAATACATTACAGATGTTTGTGGTACTCTCCAGAGGATCTCGGATATTTGGAGAATAGTAGTTTGCACGAATTCACTGTCGTGGAAATGTCCTAATTGTATGAATTTTTATCGACACCTGATAGACACCAAAAGTTGTATGTTCAAAAGAGTAAGTTTCGAGGAAGTATCCTAAAATTTGACAATATATTTCGGATGTTTGTTGTACTATCTGGAGGATCCCGGATGTTTGAGAAATAGTAGTATGCACCAATTCCTTCTCATCGGAATGACCTAATTGTATGTTTTTTTTTTTCGAATCCTTATGGACACAAAAAGTAGTATGTTCAAAAGAGTAAGATGTGAGGAAGCTATACAAAATTTGACAATACATTACAGATGTTTGTGGTACTCTCCGGAGGATCTCGGATATTTGGAGAATAGTAGTTTGCACGAATTCACTGTCGTGGAAATGTCCTAATTGTATGAATTTTTATCGACACCTGATAGACACCAAAAGTAGTATAATCAAAAGAGTAAGTTTCGATGAAGTATCATAAAATTTGACAAGACATTTCGGATGTTTGTTGTACTCTCTGGAGGATCCCGGATGTTTGAGAAATAGTAGTATGCACCAATTCCTTCTCATAGGAATGACCTAATGGTATGTTTTTTTTTTGAATCCTTATGGAGAAAAAAAGTAGTATGTTCAAAAGAGTAAGATATGAGGAAGCTATATAAAATTTGATAATACATTACAGATGTTTGTGGTACTCTCCGGAGGATCCCGGATATTTGGAGAATAGTAGTTTGCACGAATTCACTGTCGTGGAAATGTCCTAATTGTATGAATTTTTATCGACACCTGATATCCACCAAAAGTAGTATGTTCAAATGAGTAAATTTCGAGGAAGTATCATAAAATTTGAGAAAACATTTCGGATGTTTGTTGTACTCTCTGGTGGATCCCGGATGTTTGAGAAATAATAGTATGCACCAATTCCTTCTCATCGGAATGACCTAATTGTATGTTTTTTTTTGTTGAATCCTTATGGACACAAAAAGTAGTATGTTCAAAAGAGTAAGATATGAGGAAGCTGTATAAAATTTGACAATACATTACAGATGTTTGTGGTACTCTCCGGAGGATCCCGGATATTTGGAGAATAGTAGTTTGCACGAATTCACTGTCGTGGAAATGTCCTAATTGTATGAATTTTTATCGACACCTGATAGACACCAAAAGTAGTATAATCAAAAGAGTAAGTTTCGATGAAGTATCATAAAATTTGACAAGACATTTCAGATGTTTGTTGTATTCTCTGGAGGATCCTGGATGTTTGAGAAATAGTAGTATGCACCAATTCCTTCTCATAGGAATGACCTAATTGTATGTTTTTTTTTTGAATCCTTATGGACACAAAAAGTAGTATGTTCGAAAGAGTAAGATATGAGGAAGCTATATAAAATTTGACAATACATTACAGATGTTTGTGGTGCTCTCCGGAGGATCCCGGATATTTGGAGAATAGTAGTTTGCACGAATTCACTGTCGTGGAAATGTCCTAATTGTATGAATTTTTATCGACACCTGATATCCACCAAAAGTAGTATGTTCAAAAGAGTAAGTTTCGAGGAAGTATCATAAAATTTGACAAGACATTTCGGATGTTTGTTGTACTCTCTGGTGGATCCCGGATGTTTGAGAAATAATAGTATGCACCAATTCCTTCTCATCGGAATGACCTAATTGTATGTTTTTTTTTTCGAATCCTTATGGACACAAAAAGTAGTATGTTCAAAAGAGTAAGATATGAGGAAGCTATATAAAATTTGACAATACATTACAGATGTTTGTGGTACTCTGCGGAGGATCCCGGATATTTGGAGAATAGTAGTTTGCACGAATTCACTGTCGTGGAAATGTCCTAATTGTATGAATTTTTATCGACACCTGATAGACACCAAAAGTAGTATGTTCAAAAGAGTTAGTTTCGAGGAAGTATCATAAAATTTGACAAGACATTTCGGATGTTTGTTGTACTCTCTGGAGGATCCCGGATGTTTGAGAAATAGTAGTATGCACAAATTCCTTCTCATCGGAATGACCTAATTTGATGTTTTTTTTTTCGAATCCTTATGGACACAAAAAGTAGTATGTTCAAAAGAGTAAAATATGAGGATGCTATATAAAATTTGACAATACAATACAGATGTTTGTGGTACTCTCCGGAGGATCCCGGATATTTGGAGAATAGTAGTTTGCACGAATTTACTGTCGTGGAAATGTCCTAATTGTATGAATTTTTATCGACACCTGATAGACACCAAAAGTAGTATAATCAAAAGAGTAAGTTTCGAGGAAGTATCATAAAATTTGACAAGACATTTCGGATGTTTGTTGTACTCTCTGGAGGATCCCGGATGTTTGAGAAATAGTAGTATGCACCAATTCCTTCTCATCGGAATGACCTATTTGTATGTTTTTTTTTTCGAATCCTTATGGACACAAAAAGTAGTATGTTAAAAAGAGTAAGATATGAGGAAGCTATATAAAATTTGACAATACATTACAGATGTGTTTGGTACTCTCCGGAGGATCCCGGATATTTGGAGAATAGTAGTTTGCACGAATTCACTGTCGTGGAAATGTCCTAATTGTATGAATTTTCATCGACTCCTGATATACACCAAAAGTAGTATGTTCAAAAGAGTAAGTTTCAAGGAAGTATCATAAAATTAGACAAGACATTTCGGATGTTTGTTGTACTCTCTGGAGGATCCCGGATGTTTGAGAAATAGTAGTATGCACCAATTCCTTCTCATCGGAATGACCTAATTTGATGTTTTTTTTTTCGAATCCTTATGGACACAAAAAGTAGTATGTTCAAAAGAGTAAAATATGAGGATGCTATATAAAATTTGACAATACAATACATATGTTTGTGGTACTCTCAGGAGGATCCCGGATATTTGGAGAATAGTAGTTTGCACGAATTCACTATCGTGGAAATGTCCTAATTGTATGAATTTTTATCGACACCTGATAGACACCAAAAGTAGTATAATCAAAAGAGTAAGTTTCGAGGAAGTATCATAAAATTTGACAAGACATTTCGGATGTTTGTTGTACTCTCTGGAGGATCCCGGATGTTTGAGAAATAGTAGTATGCACCAATTCCTTCTCATCGGAATGACCTATTTGTATGTTTTTTTTTTCGAATCCTTATGGACACAAAAAGTAGTATGTTAAAAAGAGTAAGATATGAGGAAGCTATATAAAATTTGACAATACATTACAGATGTGTTTGGTACTCTCCGGAGGATCCCGGATATTTGGAGAATAGTAGTTTGCACGAATTCACTGTCGTGGAAATGTCCTAATTGTATGAATTTTCATCGACTCCTGATATACACCAAAAGTAGTATGTTCAAAAGAGTAAGTTTCAAGGAAGTATCATAAAATTAGACAAGACATTTCGGATGTTTGTAGTACTCTCTGGAGGATCCCGGATGTTTGAGAAATAGTAGTATGCACCAATTCCTTCTCATCGGAATGACCTAATTGTATGTTTTTTTTTTCGAATCCTTATGGACACAAAAAGTAGTATGTTCAAAAGAGTAAGATATGAGGAAGCTATATAAAATTTGACAATACATTACAGATGTTTGTGGTACTCTGCGGAGGATCCCGGATATTTGGAGAATAGTAGTTTGCACGAATTCACTGTCGTGGAAATGTCCTAATTGTATGAATTTTTATCGACACCTGATAGACACCAAAAGTAGTATGTTCAAAAGAGTAAGTTTCGAGGAAGTATCATAAAATTTGACAAGACATTTCGGATGTTTGTTGTACTCTCTGGAGGATCCCGGATGTTTGAGAAATAGTAGTATGCACAAATTCCTTCTCATCGGAATGACCTAATTTGATGTTTTTTTTTTCGAATCCTTATGGACACAAAAAGTAGTATGTTCAAAAGAGTAAAATATGAGGAAGCTATATAAAATTTGACAATACAATACAGAAATTTGTGGTACTCTCCGGAGGATCCCGGATATTTGGAGAATAGTAGTTTGCACGAATTCACTGTCGTGGAAATGTCCTAATTGTATGAATATTTATCGACACCTGATAGACACCAAAAGTAGTATAATCAAAAGAGTAAGTTTCGAGGAAGTATCATAAAATTTGACAAGACATTTCGGATGTTTGTTGTACTCTCTGGAGGATCCCGGATGTTTGAGAAATAGTAGTATGCACCAATTCCTTCTCATCGGAATGACCTATTTGTATGTTTTTTTTTTCGAATCCTTATGGACACAAAAAGTAGTATGTTAAAAAGAGTAAGATATGAGGAAGCTATATAAAATTTGACAATACATTACAGATGTGTTTGGTACTCTCCGGAGGATCCCGGATATTTGGAGAATAGTAGTTTGCACGAATTCACTGTCGTGGAAATGTCCTAATTGTATGAATTTTCATCGACTCCTGATATACACCAAAAGTAGTATGTTCAAAAGAGTAAGTTTCAAGGAAGTATCATAAAATTAGACAAGACATTTCGGATGTTTGTTGTACTCTCTGGAGGATCCCGGATGTTTGAGAAATAGTAGTATGCACCAATTCCTTCTCATCGGAATGACCTAATTGTATGTTTTTTTTTTTCGAATCCTTATGGACACAAAAAGTAGTATGTTCAAAAGAGTAAGATATGAGGAAGCTATATAAAATTTGACAATACATTACAGATGTTTGTGGTACTCTGCGGAGGATCCCGGATATTTGGAGAATAGTAGTTTGCACGAATTCACTGTCGTGGAAATGTCCTAATTGTATGAATTTTTATCGACACCTGATAGACACCAAAAGTAGTATGTTCAAAAGAGTTAGTTTCGAGGAAGTATCATAAAATTTGACAAGACATTTCGGATGTTTGTTGTACTCTCTGGAGGATCCCGGATGTTTGAGAAATAGTAGTATGCACAAATTCCTTCTCATCGGAATGACCTAATTTGATGTTTTTTTTTTCGAATCCTTATGGACACAAAAAGTAGTATGTTCAAAAGAGTAAAATATGAGGATGCTATATAAAATTTGACAATACAATACAGATGTTTGTGGTACTCTCCGGAGGATCCCGGATATTTGGAGAATAGTAGTTTGCACGAATTCACTGTCGTGGAAATGTCCTAATTGTATGAATTTTTATCGACACCTGATAGACACCAAAAGTAGTATGTTCAAAAGAGTAAGTTTCGAGGAAGTATCATAAAATTTGACAAGACATTTCGGATGTTTGTTGTACTCTCTGGAGGATCCCGGATGTTTGAGAAATAGTAGTATGCACAAATTCCTTCTCATCGGAATGACCTAATTTGATGTTTTTTTTTTCGAATCCTTATGGACACAAAAAGTAGTATGTTCAAAAGAGTAAAATATGAGGATGCTATATAAAATTTGACAATACAATACAGAAATTTGTGGTACTCTCCGGAGGATCCCGGATATTTGGAGAATAGTAGTTTGCACGAATTCACTGTCGTGGAAATGTCCTAATTGTATGAATATTTATCGACACCTGATAGACACCAAAAGTAGTATAATCAAAAGAGTAAGTTTCGAGGAAGTATCATAAAATTTGACAAGACATTTCGGATGTTTGTTGTACTCTTTGGAGGATCCCGGATGTTTGAGAAATAGTAGTATGCACCAATTCCTTCTCATCGGAATGACCTAATTGTATGTTTTTTTTTTTCGAATCCTTATGGACACAAAAAGTAGTATGTTCAAAAGAGTAAGATATGAGGAAGCTATATAAAATTTGACAATACATTACAGATGTTTGTGGTACTCTGCGGAGGATCCCGGATATTTGGAGAATAGTAGTTTGCACGAATTCACTGTCGTGGAAATGTCCTAATTGTATGAATTTTTATCGACACCTGATAGACACCAAAAGTAGTATGTTCAAAAGAGTTAGTTTCGAGGAAGTATCATAAAATTTGACAAGACATTTCGGATGTTTGTTGTACTCTCTGGAGGATCCCGGATGTTTGAGAAATAGTAGTATGCACAAATTCCTTCTCATCGGAATGACCTAATTTGATGTTTTTTTTTTCGAATCCTTATGGACACAAAAAGTAGTATGTTCAAAAGAGTAAAATATGAGGATGCTATATAAAATTTGACAATACAATACAGATGTTTGTGGTACTCTCCGGAGGATCCCGGATATTTGGAGAATAGTAGTTTGCACGAATTCACTGTCGTGGAAATGTCCTAATTGTATGAATTTTTATCGACACCTGATAGACACCAAAAGTAGTATAATCAAAAGAGTAAGTTTCGAGGAAGTATCATAAAATTTGACAAGACATTTCGGATGTTTGTTGTACTCTCTGGAGGATCCCGGATGTTTGAGAAATAGTAGTATGCACCAATTCCTTCTCATCGGAATGACCTATTTGTATGTTTTTTTTTTCGAATCCTTATGGACACAAAAAGTAGTATGTTAAAAAGAGTAAGATATGAGGAAGCTATATAAAATTTGACAATACATTACAGATGTGTTTGGTACTCTCCGGAGGATCCCGGATATTTGGAGAATAGTAGTTTGCACGAATTCACTGTCGTGGAAATGTCCTAATTGTATGAATTATCATCGACTCCTGATATACACCAAAAGTAGTATGTTCAAAAGAGTAAGTTTCAAGGAAGTATCATAAAATTAGACAAGACATTTCGGATGTTTGTTGTACTCTCTGGAGGATCCCGGATGTTTGAGAAATAGTAGTATGCATCAATTCCTTCTCATCGGAATGACCTAATTGTATGTTTTTTTTTTTCGAATCCTTATGGACACAAAAAGTAGTATGTTCAAAAGAGTAAGATATGAGGAAGCTATATAAAATTTGAAAATACATTACAGATGTTTGTGGTACTCTGCGGAGGATCCCAGATATTTGGAGAATAGTAGTTTGCACGAATTCACTGTCGTGGAAATGTCCTAATTGTATGAATTTTTATCGACACCTGATAGACACCAAAAGTAGTATGTTCAAAAGAGTTAGTTTCGAGGAAGTATCATAAAATTTGACAAGACATTTCGGATGTTTGTTGTACTCTCTGGAGGATCCCGGATGTTTGAGAAATAGTAGTATGCACAAATTCCTTCTCATCGGAATGACCTAATTTGATGTTTTTTTTTTCGAATCCTTATGGACACAAAAAGTAGTATGTTCAAAAGAGTAAAATATGAGGAAGCTATATAAAATTTGACAATACATTACAGATGTTTGTTGTACTCTCTGGAGGATCCCGGATGTTTGAGAAATAATAGTATGCACCAATTCCTTCTCATCGGAATGACCTAATCGTATGTTTTTTTTTTCGAATCCTTATGGACACAAAAAGTAGTATGTTCAAAAGAGTAAGATATGAGGAAGCTATATAAAATTTGACAATACATTACAGATGTTTGTGGTACTCTGCGGAGGATCCCGGATATTTGGAGAATAGTAGTTTGCACGAATTCACTGTCGTGGAAATGTCCTAATTGTATGAATTTTTATCGACACCTGATAGACACCAAAAGTAGTATGTTCAAAAGAGTAAGTTTCGAGGAAGTATCATAAAATTTGACAAGACATTTCGGATGTTTGTTGTACTCTCTGGAGGATCCCGGATGTTTGAGAAATAGTAGTATGCACAAATTCCTTCTCATCGGAATGACCTAATTTGATGTTTTTTTTTTCGAATCCTTATGGACACAAAAAGTAGTATGTTCAAAAGAGTAAAATATGAGGAAGCTATATAAAATTTGACAATACATTACAGATGTTTGTGGTACTCTCCGGAGGATCCCGGATATTTGGAGAATAGTAGTTTGCACGAATTCACTGTCGTGGAAATGTCCTAATTGTATGAATTTTTATCGACACCTGATAGACACCAAAAGTAGTATAATCAAAAGAGTACGTTTCGAGGAAGTATCATAAAATTTGACAAGACATTTCGGATGTTTGTTGTACTCTCTGGAGGATCCCGGATGTTTGAGAAATAGTAGTATGCACCAATTCCTTCTCATCGGAATGACCTAATTGTATGTTTTTTTTTTCGAATCCTTATGGACACAAAAAGTAGTATGTTCAAAAGAGTAAGATATGAGGAAGCTATACAAAATTTGACAATACATTACAGATGTTTGTGGTACTCTCCGGAGGATCTCGGATATTTGGAGAATAGTAGTTTACACGAATTCACTGTCGTGGAAATGTCCTAATTGTATGAATTTTTATCGACACCTGATAGACACCAAAAGTAGTATAATCAAAAGAGTAAGTTTCGATGAAGTATCATAAAATTTGACAAGACATTTCAGATGTTTGTTGTATTGTCTGGAAGATCCCGGATGTTTGAGAAATAGTAGTATGCACCAATTCCTTCACATAGGAATGACCTAATTGTATGTTTTTTTTTTTAATCCTTATGGACACAAAAAGTAGTATGTTCAAAAGAGTAAGATATGAGGAAGCTATATAAAATTTGACAATACATTACAGATGTTTGTGGTACTCTCCGGAGGATCCCGGATATTTGGAGAATAGTAGTTTGCACGAATTCACTGTCGTGGAAATGTCCTAATTGTATGAATTTTCATCGACTCCTGATATACACCAAAAGTAGTATGTTCAAAAGAGTATGTTTCAAGGAAGTATCATAAAATTAGACAATACATTTCGGATGTTTGTTATACTCTCTGGAGGATCCCGGATGTTTGAGAAATAGTAGTATGCACCAATTCCTTCTCATCGGAATGACCTAATTGTATGTTTTTTTTTTCGAATCCTTATGGACACAAAAAGTAGTATGTTAAAAAGAGTAAGATATGAGGAAGCTATATAAAATTTGACAATACATTACAGATGTTTGTGGTACTCTCCGGAGGATCCCGGATATTTGGAGAATAGTAGTTTGCACGAATTCACTGTCGTGGAAATGTCCTAATTGTATGAATTTTCATCGACTTCTGATATACACCAAAAGTAGTATGTTCAAAAGAGTAAGTTTCAAGGAAGTATCATAAAATTAGACAAAACATTTCGGATATTTGTTGTACTCTCTGGAGGATCCCGGATGTTTGAGAAATAGTAGTATGCACCAATTCCTTCTCATCGGAATGACCTAATTGTATGTTTTTTTTTTCGAATCCTTATGGACACAAAAAGTAGTATGTTCAAAAGAGTAAGATATGAGGAAGCTATACAAAATTTGACAATACATTACAGATGTTTGTGGTACTCTCCGGAGGATCTCGGATATTTGGAGAATAGTCGTTTGCACGAATTCACTGTCGTGGAAATGTCCTAATTGTATGAATTTTTATCGACACCTGATAGACACCAAAAGTAGTATAATCAAAAGAGTAAGTTTCGATGAAATATCATAAAATTTGACAAGACATTTCAGATGTTTGTTGTATTCTCTGGAGGATCCCGGATGTTTGAGAAATATTAGTATGCACCAATTCCTTCACATAGGAATGACCTAATTGTATGTTTTTTTTTTTAATCCTTATGGACACAAAAAGTAGTATGTTCAAAAGAGTAAGATATGAGGAAGCTATACAAAATTTGACAATACATTACAGATGTTTGTGGTACTCTCCGGAGGATCCCGGATATTTGGAGAATAGTAGTTTGCACGAATTCACTGTCGTGGAAATGTCCTAATTGTATGAATTTTTATCGACACCTGATATCCACCAAAAGTAGTATGTTCAAAAGAGTAAGTTTCGAGGAAGTATCATAAAATTTGACAAGACATTTCGGATGTTTGTTGTACTCTCTGGAGGATCCCGGATGTTTGAGAAATAATAGTATGCACCAATTCCTTCTCATCGGAATGACCTAATCGTATGTTTTTTTTTTCGAATCCTTATGGACACAAAAAGTAGTATGTTCAAAAGAGTAAGATATGAGGAAGCTATATAAAATTTGACAATACATTACAGATGTTTGTGGTACTCTGCGGAGGATCCCGGATATTTGGAGAATAGTAGTTTGCACGAATTCACTGTCGTGGAAATGTCCTAATTGTATGAATTTTTATCGACACCTGATAGACACCAAAAGTAGTATGTTCAAAAGAGTAAGTTTCGAGGAAGTATCATAAAATTTGACAAGACATTTCGGATGTTTGTTGTACTCTCTGGAGGATCCCGGATGTTTGAGAAATAGTAGTATGCACAAATTCCTACTCATCGGAATGACCTAATTTGATGTTTTTTTTTTCGAATCCTTATGGACACAAAAAGTAGTATGTTCAAAAGAGTAAAATATGAGGAAAATATATAAAATTTGACAATACATTACAGATGTTTGTGGTACTCACCGGAGGATCCCGGATATTTGGAGAATAGTAGTTTGCACGAATTCACTGTCGTGGAAATGTCCTAATTGTATGAATTTTTATCGACACCTGATAGACACCAAAAGTAGTATAATCAAAAGAGTACATTTCGAGGAAGTATCATAAAATTTGGCAAGACATTTCGGATGTTTGTTGTACTCTCTGGAGGATCCCGGATGTTTGAGAAATAGTAGTATGCACCAATTCCTTCTCATCGGAATGACCTATTTGTATGTTTTTTTTTTCGAATCCTTATGGACACAAAAAGTAGTATGTTCAAAAGAGTAAGATATGAGGAAGCTATATAAAATTTGACAATACATTACAGATGTTTGTGGTACTCTCCGGAGGATCCCGGATATTTGGAGAATAGTAGTTTGCACGAATTCACTGTCGTGGAAATGTCCTAATTGTATGAATTTTCATCGACTCCTGATATACACCAAAAGTAGTATGTTCAAAAGAGTATGTTTCAAGGAAGTATCATAAAATTAGACAAGACATTTCGGATGTTTGTTATACTCTCTGGAGGATCCCGGATGTTTGAGAAATAGTAGTATGCACCAATTCCTTCTCATCGGAATGACCTAATTGTATGTTTTTTTTTTCGAATCCTTATGGACACAAAAAGTAGTATGTTCAAAAGAGTAAGATATGAGGAAGCTATATAAAATTTGACAATACATTACAGATGTTTGTGGTACTCTCCGGAGGATCCCGTATATTTGGAGAATAGTAGTTTGCACGAATTCAATGTCGTGGAAATGTCCTAATTGTATGAATTTTCATCGCCTCCTGATATACACCAAAAGTAGTATATCAAAATAGTAAGTTTCGATGAAGTATCATAAAATTTGACAAGACATTTCGGATGTTTGTTGTATTCTCTGGAGGATCCCGGATGTTTGAGAAATAGTAGTATGCACCAATTCCTTCTCATAGGAATGACCTAATTGTATGTTTTTTTTTTTTGAATCCTTATGGACACAAAAAGTAGTATGTTCAAAAGAATAAGATATGAGGAAGCTATATAAAATTTGACAATACATTACAGATGTTTGTGGTGCTCTCCGGAGGATCCCGGATATTTGGAGAATAGTAGTTTGCACGAATTCACTGTCGTGGAAATGTCCTAATTGTATGAATTTTTATCGACACCTGATAGACACCAAAAGTAGTATGTTCAAAAGAGTAAGTTTCGAGGAAGTATCATAAAATTTGACAAGACATTTCGGATGTTCGTTGTACTCTCTGGAGGATCCCGGATGTTTGAGAAATAGTAGTATGCACAAATTCCTTCTCATCGGAATGACCTAATTTGATGTTTTTTTTTTCGAATCCTTATGGACACAAAAAGTAGTATGTTCAAAATAGTAAGATATGAGGAAGCTATATAAAATTTGACAATACATTACAGATGTTTGTGGTACTCTCCGGAGGATCCCGGATATTTGGAGAATAGTAGTTTGCACGAATTCACTGTCGTGGAAATGTCCTAATTGTATGAATTTTTATCGACACCTGATAGACACCAAAAGTAGTATAATCAAAAGAGTAAGTTTCGATGAAGTATCATTAAATTTGACAAGACATTTCAGATGTTTGTTGTATTCTCTGGAGGATCCCGGATGTTTGAGAAATAGTAGTATGGACCAATTCCTTCTCATAGGAATGACCTAATTGTATGTTTTTTTTTTGAATCCTTATGGACACAAAAAGTAGTATGTTCAAAAGAGTAAGATATGAGGAAGCTATATAAAATTTGACAATACATTACAGATGTTTGTGGTACTCTCCGGAGGATCCCGGATATTTGGAGAATAGTAGTTTGCACGAATTCACTGTCGTGGAAATGTCCTAATTGTATGAATTTTTATCGACACCTGATATTTACCAAAAGTAGTATGTTCAAAAGAGTAAGTTTTGAGGAAGTATCATAAAATTTGACAAGACATTTCGGATGTTTGTTGTACTCTCTGGTGGATCCCGGATGTTTGAGAAATAGTAGTATGCACCAATTCCTTCTCATCGGAATGACCTAATTGTATGTTTTTATTTTCCAAATCCTTATGGACACAAAAAGTAGTATGTTCAAAAGAGTAAGATATGAGGAAGCTATATAAAATTTGACAATACATTACAGATGTTTGTGGTACTCTCCGGAGGATCCCGGATATTTGGAGAATAGTAGTTTGCACGAATTCACTGTCGTGGAAATGTCCTAATTGTATGAATTTTCATCGACTCCTGATATACACCAAATGTAGTATGTTCAAAAGAGTAAGTGTCAAGGAAGTATCATAAAATTAGACAAGACATTTCGAATGTTTGTTGTACTCTCTGGAGGATCCCGGATGTTTGAGAAATAGTAGTATGCACCAATTCCTTCTCATCGGAATGACCTAATTGTATGTTTTTTTTTTCGAATCCTTATGGACACAAAAAGTAGTATGTTCAAAAGAGTAAGATATGAGGAAGCTATACAAAATTTGACAATACATTACAGATGTTTGTGGTACTCTCCGGAGGATCTCGGATATTTGGAGAATAGTAGTTTGCACGAATTCACTGTCGTGGAAATGTCCTAATTGTATGAATTTTTATCGACACCTGATAGACACCAAAAGTAGTATAATCAAAAGAGTAAGTTTCGATGAAGTATCATAAAATTTGACAAGACATTTCAGATGTTTGTTGTATTCTCTGGAGGATCCCGGATGTTTGAAAAATAGTAGTATGCACCAATTCCTTCTCATAGGAATGACCTAATTGTATGTTTTTTTTTTTGAATCCTTATGGACACAAAAAGTAGTATGTTCAAAAGAGTAAGATATGAGGAAGCTATATAAAATTTGACAATACATTACAGATGTTTGTGGTGCTCTCCGGAGGATCCCGGATATTTGGAGAATAGTAGTTTGCACGAATTCACTGTCGTGGAAATGTCCTAATTGTATGAATTTTTATCGACACCTGATATCCACCAAAAGTAGTATGTTCAAAAGAGTAAGTTTCGAGGAAGTATCATAAAATTTGACAAGACATTTCGGATGTTTGTTGTACTCTCTGGTGGATCCCGGATGTTTGAGAAATAATAGTATGCACCAATTCCTTCTCATCGGAATGACCTAATTGTATGTTTTTTTTTTCCGAATCCTTATGGACAAAAAATAGTATGTTCAAAAGAGTAAGATATGAGGAAGCTATATAAAATTTGACAATACATTACAGATGTTTGTGGTACTCTCCGGAGGATCCCGGATATTTGGAGAAAAGTAGTTTGCACGAATTCACTGTCGTGGAAATGTCCTAATTGTATGAATTTTTATCGACACCTGATAGACACCAAAAGTAGTATGTTCAACAGAGTAAGTTTCGAGGAAGTATCATAAAATTTGACAAGACATTTCGGATGTTTGTTGTACTCTCTGGAGGATCCCGGATGTTTGAGAAATAGTAGTATGCACAAATTCCTTCTCATCGGAATGACCTAATTTGATGTTTTTTTTTTCGAATCCTTATGGACACAAAAAGTAGTATGTTCAAAATAGTAAGATATGAGGAAGCTATATAAAATTTGACAATACATTACAGATGTTTGTGGTACTCTCCGGAGGATCCCGGATATTTGGAGAATAGCAGTTTGCACGAATTCACTGTCGTGGAAATGTCCTAATTGTATGAATTTTTATCGACACCTGATAGACACCAAAAGTAGTATAATCAAAAGAGTAAGTTTCGAGGAAGTATCATAAAATTTGACAAGACATTTCGGATGTTTGTTGTACTCTCTGGAGGATCCCGGATGTTTGAGAAATAGTAGTATGCACAAATTCCTTCTCATCGGAATGACCTAATTTGATGTTTTTTTTTTTGAATCCTGATGGACACAGAAAGTAGTATGTTCAAAAGAGTAAGATATGAGGAAGCTATATAAAATTTGACAATACATTACAGATGTTTGTGGTACTCTCCGGAGGATCCCGGATATTTGGAGAATAGTAGTTTGCACGAATTCACTGTCGTGGAAATGTCCTAATTGTATGAATTTTTATCGACACCTGATATCCACCAAAAGTAGTATGTTCAAAAGAGTAAGTTTCGAGGAAGTATCATAAAATTTGACAAGACATTTCGGATGTTTGTTGTACTCTCTGGTGGATCCCGGATGTTTGAGAAATAATAGTATGCACCAATTCCTTCTCATCGGAATGACCTAATTGAATGTTTTTTTTTTGTTGAATCCTTATGGACACAAAAAGTAGTATGTTCAAAAGAGTAAGATATGAGGAAGCTATATAAAATTTGACAATACATTACAGATGTTTGTGGTACTCTCCGGAGGATCCCGGATATTTGGAGAATAGTAGTTTGCACGAATTCACTGTCGTGGAAATGTCCTAATTGTATGAATTTTTATCGACACCTGATAGACACCAAAAGTAGTATGTTCAAAAGAGTAAGTTTCGTGGAAGTATCATAAAATTTGACATGACATTTTGGATGTTTGTTGTACTCTCTGGAGGATCCCGGATGTTTGAGAAATAGTAGTATGCACCAATTCCATCTCATCGGAATGACCTAATTTGATGTTTTTTTTTTTCGAATCCTTATGGACACAAAAAGTAGTATGTTCAAAAGAGTAAGATATGAGGAAGCTATATAAAATTTGACAATACATTACAGATGTTTGTGGTACTCTCCGGAGGATCCCGGATATTTGGAGAATAGTAGTTTGCACGAATTCACTGTCGTGGAAATGTCCTAATTGTATGAATTTTTATCGACACCTGATATACACCAAAAGTTGTATGTTCAAAATAGTAAGTTTCGAGGAAGTGTCATAAAATTTGACAAGACATTTCGGATGTTTGTTGTACTCTCTGGAGGATCCAGGATGTTTGAGAAATAGTAGTATACACCAATTCTTTCTCATCGGAATTACCTAATTGTATGTTTTTTTTTTCGAATCCTTATGGAAACAAAAAGTAGTATGTTCAAAAGAGTAAGATATGAGGAAGCTATATAAAATTTGACAATACATTACAGATGTTTGTGGTACTCTCCGGAGGATCCCGGATATTTGGAGAATAGTAGTTTGCACGAATTCACTGTCGTGGAAATGTCCTAATTGTATGAATTTTTATCGACACCTGATATCCACCAAAAGTAGTATGTTCAAAAGAGTAAGTTTCGAGGAAGTATCATAAAATTTGACAAGACATTTCGGATGTTTGTTGTACTCTCTGGTGGATCCCGGATGTTTGAAAAATAATAGTATGCACCAATTCCTTCTCATCGGAATGACCTAATTGTATGTTTTTTTTTTTCGAATCCTTATGGACACAAAAAGTAGTATGTTCAAAAGAGTAAGATATGAGGAAGCTATATAAAATTTGACAATACATTACAGATGTTTATGGTACTCTCCGGAGGATCCCGGATATTTGGAGAATAGTAGTTTGCACGAATTCACTGTCGTGGAAATGTCCTAATTGTATGAATTTTCATCGACACCTGATATACACCAAAAGTAGTATGTTCAAAAGAGTAAGTTTCGTGGAAGCATCATAAAATTTGACAAGACATTTCGGATGTTTGTTGTACTCTTTGGAGGATCCCGGATGTTTGAGAAATAGTAGTATGCACCCATTCCATCTCATCGGAATGACCTATTTGTATGTTTTTTTTTTCGAATCCTTATGGACACAAAAAGTAGTACGTTCAAAAGAGTAAGATATGAGGAAGCTATACAAAATTTGTCAATACATTACAGATGTTTGTGGTACTCTCCAGAGGATCCCGGATATTTGGAGAATAGTAGTTTGCACGAATTCACTGTCGTGGAAATGTCCTAATTGTATGAATTTTTACGACACCTGATAGACACCAAAAGTAGTATGTTCAAAAGAGTAAGTTTCGAGGAAGTATCATAAAATTTGACAAGACATTTCGGATGTATGTTGTACTCTCTGGAGGATCCAGGATGTTTGAGAAATAGTAGTATGCACCAATTCCTTCTCATCGGAATTACCTAATTGTATGTTTTTTTTTTCGAATCCTTATGGAGACAAAAAGTAGTATGTTCAAAAGAGTAAGATATGAGGAAGCTATACAAAATTTGACAATACATTACAGATGTTTGTGGTACTCTCTGGAGGATCCCGGATATTTGGAGAATAGTAGTTTGCACAAATTCACTGTCGTGGAAATGTCCTAATTGTATGAATTTTTATCGACACCTGATAGACACCAAAAGTAGTATAATCAAAAAAGTAAGTTTCGAGGAAGTATCATAAAATTTGACAAGACATTTTGGATGTTTGTTGTACTCTCTGGAGGATCCCGGATGTTTGAGAAATAGTAGTATGCACCAATTCCTTCTCATAGGAATGACCTAATTGTATGTTTTTTTATTGAATCCTTATGGACACAAAAAGTAGTATGTTCAAAAGAGTAAGATATGAGGAAGCTATATAAAATTTGACAATACATTACAGATGTTTGTGGTACTCTCCGGAGGATCCCGGATATTTGGAGAATAGTAGTTTGCACGAATTCACTGTCGTGGAAATGTCTTAATTGTATGAATTTTTATAGACACCTAATATACACCAAAAGTAGTACGTTCAAAAGAGTAAGTTTCGAGGAAGTATCATAAAATTTGACAAGACATTTCGGATGTTTGTTGTACTATCTGGATGATCCCGGATGTTTGAGAAATAGTAGTATGCACCAATTCATTCTCATCGGAATCACCTATTTGTATGTTTTTTTTTTCGAATCCTTATGGACATTAAAAGTAGTATGTTCAAAAGAGTAAGATATGAGGAAGCTATATAAAATTTGACAATACATTACAAATGTTTGTGGTACTCTCCGGAGGATCCCGGATATTTGGAGAATAGTAGTTTGCACGAATTCACTGTCGTGGAAATGTCCTAATTGTATGAATTTTTATCGACACCTGATATAGACCAAAAGTAGTATGTTCCAAAGAGTAAGTTTCGAGGAACTATCATAAAATTTGACAAGACATTTCGGATGTTTGTTGTACTCTCTGGTGGATCCCGGATGTTTGAAAAATAATAGTATGGACCAATTCCTTCTCATCGGAATGACCTAATTGTATGTTTTTTTTTTTCGAATCCTTATGGACACAAAAAGTAGTATGTTCAAAAGAGTAAGATATGAGGAAGCTATATAAAATTTGACAATACATTACAGATGTTTGTGGTACTCTCTGGAGGATCCCGGATATTTGGAGAATAGTCGTTTGCACGAATTCACTGTCGTGGAAATGTCCTAATTGTATGAATTTTTATCGACACCTGATAGACACCAAAAGTAGTATGTTCAAAAGAGTAAGTTTCGAGGAAGTATCATAAAATTTGACAACACATTTCGGATGTTTGTTGTACTCTCTGGAGGATCCTTGATGTTTGAGAAATAGTAGTATGCACCAATTCCTTCTCATCGAAATGACCTAATTGTATGTTTTTTTTTTGAATCCTTATCGACACAAAAAGTAGTATGTTCAAAAGAGTAAGATATGAGGAAGCTATATAAAATTTGACAATACATTACAGATGTTTGTGGTACTCTCCGGAGGATCCCGGATATTTGGAGAATAGTAGTTTGCACGAATTCACTGTCGTGGAAATGTCCTAATTGTATGAATTTTTATCGACACCTGATATACACCAAAAGTAGTATGTTCAAAATAGTAAGTTTCGAGGAAGTATCATAAAATTTGACAAGACATTTCGGATGTTTGTTGTACTCTCTGGAGGATCCTTGATGTTTGAGAAATAGTAGTATGCACCAATTCCTTCTCATCGAAATGACCTAATTGTATGTTTTTTTTTTTGAATCCTTATGGACACAAAAAGTAGTATGTTCAAAAGAGTAAGACATGAGGAAGCTATATAAAATTTGACAATACATTACAGATGTTTGTGGTACTCTCCGGAGGATCCCGGATATTTGGAGAATAGTAGTTTGCACGAATTCACTGTCGTGGAAATGTCCTAATTGTCTGAATTTTCATCGACACCTGATATACACCAAAAGTAGTATGTTCAAAAGAGTAAGTTTCAAAGAAGTATCATAAAATTTGACAAGACATTTCGGATGTATGTTGTACTATCTGGAGGATCCCGGATGTTTGAGAAATAGTAGTATGCACCAATTCCTTCTCATCGGAATTACCTAATTGTATGTTTTTTTTTTCGAATCCTTATGGACACAAAAAGTAGTATGTTCAAAAGAGTAAGATATGAGGAAGCTATATAAAATTTGACAATACATTACAGATGTTTGTGGTACTCTCCGGAGGATCCCGGATATTTGGAGAATAGTAGTTTGCACGAATTCACTGTCGTGGAAATGTCCTAATTGTATGAATTTTTATCGACATCTGATATCCACCAAAAGTAGTATGTTCAAAAGAGTAAGTTTCGAGGAAGTATCATAAAATTTGACAAGACATTTCGGATGTATGTTGTACTCTCTGGAGGATCACGGATGTTTGAGAAATAGTAGTATGCACCAATTCCTTCTCATCGGAATGACCTAATTGTATGTTTTTTTTTTCGAATCCTTATGGACACAAATAGTAGTATGTTCAAAAGAGTAAGATATGAGGAAGCTATAGAAAATTTGACAATACATTACAGATGTTTGTGGTACTCTCCGGAGGATCCCGGATATTTGGAGAATAGTAGTTTGCACGAATTCACTGTCGTGAAAATGTCCTAATTGTATGAATTTTCATCGACACCTGATATACACCAAAAGTAGTATGTTCAAAAGAGTAAGTTTCAAGGAAGTATCATAAAATTTGACAAGACATTTCGGATGTTTGTTGTACTTACTGGAGGATCCCGGATGTTTGAGAAATAGTAGTATCCACCAATTCCATCTCATCGGAATGACCTATTTGTATGTTTTTTTTTTCGAATCCTTATGGACACAAAAAGTAGTATGTTCAAAAGAGTAAGATATGAGGAAGCTATACAAAATTTGACAATACATTACAGATGTTTGTGGTACTCTCTGGAGGATCCCGGATATTTGGAGAATAGTAGTTTGCACGAATTCACTGTCGTGGAAATGTCCTAATTGTATGAATTTTTATCGACACCTGATATACACCAAAAGTGGTATAATCAAAAAAGTAAGTATCGAGGAAGTGTCATAAAATTTGACAAGACATTTCGGATGTTTGTTGTACTCTCTGGAGGATCCAGGATGTTTGAGAAATAGTAGTATACACCAATTCTTTCTCATCGGAATGACCTAATTGTATGTTTTTTTTTTGAATCCTTATGGGCACAAAAAGTAGTATGTTCAAAAGAGTAAGATATGAGGAAGCTATATAAAATTTGACAATACATTACAGATGTTTGTGGTACTCTCCGGAGGATCCCGGATATTTGGAGAATAGTAGTTTGCACGACTTCACTGTCGTGGAAATGTCCTAATTGTATGAATTTTTATCGACACCTGATATCCACCAAAAGTAGTATGTTCAAAAGAGTAAGTTTCGAGGAAGTATCATAAAATTTGACAAGACATTTCGGATGTTTGTTGTACTCTCTGGTGGATCCCGGATGTTTGAAAAATAATAGTATGCACCAATTCCTTCTCATCGGAATGACCTAATTGTATGTTTTTTTTTTTCGAATCCTTATGGACACAAAAAGTAGTATGTTCAAAAGAGTAAGATATGAGGAAGCTATATAAAATTTGACAATACATTACAGATGTTTATGGTACTCTCCGGACGATCCCGGATATTTGGAGAATAGTAGTTTGCACGAATTCACTGTCGTGGAAATGTCCTAATTGTATGAATTTTCATCGACACCTGATATACACCAAAAGTAGTATGTTCAAAAGAGTAAGTTTCGTGGAAGTATCATAAAATTTGACAAGACATTTCGGATGTTTGTTGTACTCTCTGGAGGATCCCGGATGTTTGAGAAATAGTAGTATGCACCCATTCCATCTCATCGGAATGAACTATTTGTATGTTTTTTTTTTCGAATCCTTATGGACACAAAAAGTAGTACGTTCAAAAGAGTAAGATATGAGGAAGCTATACAAAATTTGACAATACATTACAGATGTTTGTGGTACTCTCCAGAGGATCCCGGATATTTGGAGAATAGTAGTTTGCACGAATTCACTGTCGTGGAAATGTCCTAATTGTATGAATTTTTACGACACCTGATAGACACCAAAAGTAGTATGTTCAAAAGAGTAAGTTTCGAGGAAGTATCATAAAATTTGACAAGACATTTCGGATGTATGTTGTACTCTCTGGAGGATCCAGGATGTTTGAGAAATAGTAGTATGCACCAATTCCTTCTCATCGGAATTACCTAATTGTATGTTTTTTTTTTCGAATCCTTATGGAGACAAAAAGTAGTATGTTCAAAAGAGTAAGATATGAGGAAGCTATACAAAATTTGACAATACATTACAGATGTTTGTGGTACTCTCTGGAGGATCCCGGATATTTGGAGAATAGTAGTTTGCACGAATTCACTGTCGTGGAAATGTCCTAATTGTATGAATTTTTATCGACACCTGATAGACACCAAAAGTAGCATGTTCAAAAGTGTAAGTTTCGTGGAAGTATCATAAAATTTGACAAGACATTTCGGATGTTTGTTGTACTCTCTGGAGGATCCCGAATGTTTGAGAAATAGTAGTATGCACCAATTCCATCTCATCGGAATGACCTAATTTGATGTTTTTTTTTTTCGAATCCTTATGGACACAAAAAGTAGTACGTTCAAAAGAGTAAGATATGAGGAAGCTATACAAAATTTGACAATACATTACAGATGTTTGTGGTACTCTCCAGAGGATCCCGGATATTTGGAGAATAGTAGTTTGCACGAATTCACTGTCGTGGAAATGTCCTAATTGTATGAATTTTTATAGACACCTAATATACACCAAAAGTAGTATGTTGAAAAGAGTAAGTTTCGAGGAAGTATCATAAAATTTGACAAGACATTTCGGATGTTTGTTGTACTATCTGGATGATCCCGGATGTTTGAGAAATAGTAGTATGCACCAATTCCTTCTCATCGGAATCACCTATTCGTATGTTTTTTTTTTCGAATCCTTATGGACATTAAAAGTAGTATGTTCAAAAGAGTAAGATATGAGGAAGCTATATAAAATTTGACAATACATTACAGATGTTTGTGGTACTCTCTGGAGGATCCCGGATATTTGGAGAATAGTCGTTTGCACGAATTCACTGTCGTGGAAATGTCCTAATTGTATGAATTTTTATCGACACCTGATAGACACCAAAAGTAGTATGTTCAAAAGAGTAAGTTTCGAGGAAGTATCATAAAATTTGACAAGACATTTCGGATGTTTGTTGTACTCTCTGGAGGATCCTTGATGTTTGAGAAATAGTAGTATGCACCAATTCCTTCTCATCGAAATGACCTAATTGTATGTTTTTTTTTTGAATCCTTATGGACACAAAAAGTAGTATGTTCAAAAGAGTAAGATATGAGGAAGCTATATAAAATTTGACAATACATTAAAGATGTTTGTGGTACTCTCCGGAGGATACCGGATATTTGGAGAATAGTAGTTTGCACGAATTCACTGTCGTGGAAATGTCCTAATTGTATGAATTTTTATCGACACCTGATATACACCAAAAGTAGTATGTTCAAAATAGTAAGTTTCGAGGAAGTATCATAAAATTTGACAAGACATTTCGGATGTTTGTTGTACTCTCTGGAGGATCCTTGATGTTTGAGAAATAGTAGTATGCACCAATTCCTTCTCATCGAAATGACCTAATTGTATGTTTTTTTTTTTGAATCCTTATGGACACAAAAAGTAGTATGTTCAAAAGAGTAAGATATGAGGAAGCTATATAAAATTTGACAATACATTACAGATGTTTGTGGTACTCTCCGGAGGATCCCGGATATTTCGAGAATAGTAGTTTGCACGAATTCACTGTCGTGGAAATGTCCTAATTGTCTGAATTTTCATCGACACCTGATATACACCAAAAGTAGTATGTTCAAAAGAGTAAGTTTCAAGGAAGTATCATAAAATTTGACAAGACATTTCGGATGTTTGTTGTACTATCTGGAGGATCCCGGATGTTTGAGAAATAGTAGTATGCACCAATTCCTTCTCATCGGAATTACCTAATTGTATGTTTTTTTTTTCGAATCCTTATGGACACAAAAAGTAGTATGTTCAAAAGAGTAAGATATGAGGAAGCTATATAAAATTTGACAATACATTACAGATGTTTGTGGTACTCTCCGGAGGATCCCGGATATATGGAGAATAGTAGTTTGCACGAATTCACTGTCGTGGAAATGTCCTAATTGTATGAATTTTTATCGACACCTGATAGACACCAAAAGTAGTATGTTCAAAAGAGTAAGTTTCGAGGAAGTATCATAAAATTTGACAAGACATTTCGGATGTTTGTTGTACTCTCTGGAGGATCCCAGATGTTTGAGAAATAGTAGTATGCACCAATTCCTTCTCATCGGAATGACCTAATTGTATGTTTTTTTTCTCGAATCCTTATGGACACAAAAAGTAGTATGTTCAAAAGAGTAAGATATGAGGAAGCTATATAAAATTTGACAATACATTACATATGTTTGTGGTACTCTCTGAAGGATCCCGGATATTTGGAGAATAGTAGTTTGCAAGAATTCACTGTCGTGGAAATGTCCTAATTGTATGAATTTTTATCGACACCTGATAGACACCAAAAGTAGTATGTTCAAAAGAGTAAGTTTCGAGGAAGTATCGTAAAATTTGACAAGACATTTCGGATGTTTGTTGTACTCTCTGGAGGATCCCGAATGTTTGAGAAATAGTAGTATGCACCAATTCCTTCTCATCGAAATGACCAAATTGTATGTTTTTTTTTTCCAATCCTTATGGACACAAAAAATAGTATGTTCAAAAGAGTAAGATATGAGGAAGCTATATAAAATTTTAAAATACATTACAGATGTTTGTGGTATTCTCCGGAGGATGCCGGATATTTGGAGACTAGTAGTTTGCACGAATTCACTGTCGTGGAAATTTCCTAATTGTATGAATTTTTATCGACACCTGATAGACGCCAAAAGTAGTATGTTCAAAAGAGTAAGTTTCGAGGAAGTATCATAAATTTTGACAAGACATTTCGGATGTTTGTTGTACTCTCTGGAGGATCCCGAATGTTTGAGAAATAGTAGTATGCACCAATTCCTTCTCATCGAAATTACCAAATTGTATGTTTTTTTTTTCCAATCCTTATGGACACAAAAAATAGTATGTTCAAAAGAGTAAGATATGAGGAAGCTATATAAAATTTTAAAATACATTACAGATGTTTGTGGTATTCTCCGGAGGATGCCGGATATTTGGAGACTAGTAGTTTGCACGAATTCACTGTCGTGGAAATGTCCTAATTGTATGAATTTTTATCGACACCTGATAGACGCCAAAAGTAGTATGTTCAAAAGAGTAAGTTTCGAGGAAGTATCATAAATTTTGACAAGACATTTCGGATGTTTGTTGTACTCTCTGGAGGATCCCAGATGTTTGAGAAATAGTAGTATGCACCAATTCCTTCTCATCGGAATGACCTAATTGTATGTTTTTTTTTCTCGAATCCTTATGGTCACAAAAAGTAGTGTGTTAAAAAGAGTAAGATATGAGGAAGCTATATAAAATTTGACAATACATAACAGATGTTTGTGGTACTCTCTGGAGGATCCCGCTTATTTGGACAATAGTAGTTTGCAAGAATTCACTGTCGTGGAAATTTCCTAATTGTAGGAATTTTTATCGACACCTGATAGACACCAAAAGAAGTATGTTCAAAAGAGTAAGTTTCGAGGAAGTATCATAAAATTTGACAAGACATTTCGGATGTTTGTTGGACTCTCTGGAGGATCCCAGATGTTTGAGAAATAGTAGTATGCACCAATTCCTTCTCATCGGAAAGACCTAATTGTATGTTTTTTTTTCTCGAATCCTTATGGTCACAAAAAGTAGTATGTTAAAAAGAGTAAGATATGAGGAAGCTATATAAAATTTGACAATACATAACAGATGTTTGTGATACTCTCTGGAGGATCCCGGATATTTGGACAATAGTAGTTTGCAAGAATTCACTGTCGTGGAAATTTCCTAATTGTATGAATTTTTATCAACACCTGATAGACACCAAAAGTAGTATGTTCAAAAGAGTAAGTTTCGAGGAAGTATCATAAAATTTGACAAGACATTCCGGATGTTTGTTGTACTCTTTGGAGGATCCCAGATGTTTGAGAAATAGTAGTATGCACCAATTCCTTCTCATCGGAATGACCTAATTGTATGTTTTTTTTCTCGAATCCTTAAGGTCACAAAAAGTAGTATGTTAAAAAGAGTAAGATATGAGGAAGCTATATAAAGATTGACAATACATTACAGATGTTTGTGGTACTCTCTGGAGGATCCCGGATATTTGGAGAATAGTAGTTTGCAATAATTCACTGTCGTGGAAATTTCCTAATTGTATGACTTTTTATCGACACCTGATAGACACCAAAAGTAGTATGTTCAAAAGAGTAAGTTTCGAGGAAGTATCATAAAATTTGACAAGACATTTCGGATGTTTGTTGTACTCTCTGGAGGATCCCGAATGTTTGAGAAATAGTAGTATGCACCAATTCCTTCTCATCGAAATGACCAAATTGTATGTTTTTTTTTCGAATCCTTATGGACACAAAAAGTAGTAGTTCAAAAGAGTAAGATATGAGGAAGCTATATAAAATTTTAAAATACATTACAGATGTTTGTGGTATTCTCCGGAGGATCCCGGATATTTGGAGACTAGTAGTTTGCACGAATTCACTGTCGTGGAAATGTCCTAATTGTATGAATTTTTATCGACACCTGATAGACACCAAAAGTAGTATGTTCAAAAGAGTAAGTTTTGAGGAAGTATCATAAAATTTGACAAGACATTTCGGATGTTTGTTGTACTCTCTGGAGGATCCCGGATGTTTGAGAAATAGTAGTATGCACCAATTCCTTGTCATTGGAATGACCTAATTGTATGTTTTTTTTCTCGAATACTTATAGTCACAAAAAGTAGTATGTTAAAAACAGTAAGATATGAGGAAGCTATATAAAATTTGACAATACGTTACAGATGTTTGTGGTACTCTCCGGAGTATCCCGGATATTTGGAGAATAGTAGTTTGCAAGAATTCACGGTCGTGGAAATGTCCTAATTGTATGAATTTTTATCGACACCTGATAGACACCAAAAGTAGTATGTTCAAAAGAGTAAGTTTCGAGGAAGTATCATAAAATTTGACAAGACATTTCGGATGTTTGTTGTACTCTCTGGAGGATCCCAGATGTTTGAGAAATAGTAGTATGCACCAATTCCTTCTCATCGGAATGACCTAATTGTATGTTTTTTTCCTCGAATCCTTATGGACACAAAAAGTAGTATGTTCAAAAGAGTAAGATATGAGGAAGCTATATAAAATTTGACAATACATTACATATGTTTGTGGTACTCTCTGAAGGATCCCGGATATTTGGAGAATAGTAGTTTGCAAGAATTCACTGTCGTGGAAATTTCCTAATTGTATGAATTTTTATCGACACCTGATAGACACCAAAAGTAGTATGTTCAAAAGAGTAAGTTTCGAGGAAGTATCGTAAAATTTGACAAGACATTTCGGATGTTTGTTGTACTCTCTGGAGGATCCCGAATGTTTGAGAAATAGTAGTATGCACCAATTCCTTCTCATCGAAATGACCAAATTGTATGTTTTTTTTTTCCAATCCTTATGGACACAAAAAATAGTATGTTCAAAAGAGTAAGATATGAGGAAGCTATATAAAATTTTAAAATACATTACAGATGTTTGTGGTATTCTCCGGAGGATGCCGGATATTTGGAGACTAGTAGTTTGCACGAATTCACTGTCGTGGAAATGTCCTAATTGTATGAATTTTTATCGACACCTGATAGACGCCAAAAGTAGTATGTTCAAAAGAGTAAGTTTCGACGAAGTATCATAAATTTTGACAAGACATTTCGGATGTTTGTTGTACTCTCTGGAGGATCCCGAATGTTTGAGAAATAGTAGTATGCACCAATTCCTTCTCATCGAAATGACCAAATTGTATGTTTTTTTTTTCCAATCCTTATGGACACAAAAAATAGTATGTTCAAAAGAGTAAGATATGAGGAAGCTATATAAAATTTTAAAATACATTACAGATGTTTGTGGTATTCTCCGGAGGATGCCGGATATTTGGAGACTAGTAGTTTGCACGAATTCACTGTCGTGGAAATGTCCTAATTGTATGAATTTTTATCGACACCTGATAGACGCCAAAAGTAGTATGTTCAAAAGAGTAAGTTTCGAGGAAGTATCATAAATTTTGACAAGACATTTCGGATGTTTGTTGTACTCTCTGGAGGATCCCAGATGTTTGAGAAATAGTAGTATGCACCAATTCCTTCTCATCAGAATGACCTAATTGTATGTTTTTTTTTCTCGAATCCTTATGGTCACAAAAAGTAGTATGTTAAAAAGAGTAAGATATGAGGAAGCTATATAAAATTTGAAAATACATAACAGATGTTTGTGGTACTCTCTGGAGGATCCCGGATATTTGGACAATAGTAGTTTGCAAGAATTCACTGTCGTGGAAATTTCCTAATTGTATGAATTTTTATCGACACCTGATAGACACCAAAAGAAGTATGTTCAAAAGAGTAAGTTTCGAGGAAGTATCATAAAATTTGACAAGACATTTCGGATGTTTGTTGTACTCTCTGGAGGATCCCAGATGTTTGAGAAATAGTAGTATGCACCAATTCCTTCTCATCGGAAAGACCTAATTGTATGTTTTTTTTTCTCGAATCCTTATGGTCACAAAAAGTAGTATGTTAAAAAGAGTAAGATATGAGGAAGCTATATAAAATTTGACAATACATAACAGATGTTTGTGATACTCTCTGGAGGATCCCGGATATTTGGACAATAGTAGTTTGCAAGAATTCACTGTCGTGGAAATTTCCTAATTGTATGAATTTTTATCAACACCTGATAACACCAAAAGTAGTATGTTCAAAAGAGTAAGTTTCGAGGAAGTATCATAAAATTTGACAAGACATTCCGGATGTTTGTTGTACTCTTTGGAGGATCCCAGATGTTTGAGAAATAGTAGTATGCACCAATTCCTTCTCATCGGAATGACCTAATTGTATGTTTTTTTTCTCGAATCCTTAAGGTCACAAAAAGTAGTATGTTAAAAAGAGTAAGATATGAGGAAGCTATATAAAGATTGACAATACATTACAGATGTTTGTGGTACTCTCTGGAGGATCCCGGATATTTGGAGAATAGTAGTTTGCAATAATTCACTGTCGTGGAAATGTCCTAATTGTATGAATTTTTATCGACACCTGATAGACACCAAAAGTAGTATGTTCAAAAGAGTAAGTTTCGAGGAAGTATCATAAAATTTGACAAGACATTTCGGATGTTTGTTGTACTCTCTGGAGGATCCCGAATGTTTGAGAAATAGTAGTATGCACCAATTCCTTCTCATCGAAATGACCAAATTGTATGTTTTTTTTTCGAATCCTTATGGACACAAAAAGTAGTATGTTCAAAAGAGTAAGATATGAGGAAGCTATATAAAATTTTAAAATACATTACAGATGTTTGTGGTATTCTCCGGAGGATCCCGGATATTTGGAGACTAGTAGTTTGCACGAATTCACTGTCGTGGAAATGTCCTAATTGTATGAATTTTTATCGACACCTGATAGACACCAAAAGTAGTATGTTCAAAAGAGTAAGTTTTGAGGAAGTATCATAAAATTTGACAAGACATTTCGGATGTTTGTTGTACTCTCTGGAGGATCCCGGATGTTTGAGAAATAGTAGTATGCACCAATTCCTTGTCATTGGAATGACCTAATTGTATGTTTTTTTTCTCGAATACTTATAGTCACAAAAAGTAGTATGTTAAAAACAGTAAGATATGAGGAAGCTATATAAAATTTGACAATACGTTACAGATGTTTGTGGTACTCTCCGGAGTATCCCGGATATTTGGAGAATAGTAGTTTGCAAGAATTCACTGTCGTGGAAATGTCCTAATTGTATGAATTTTTATCGACACCTGATAGACACCAAAAGTAGTATGTTCAAAAGAGTAAGTTTCGAGGAAGTATCATAAAATTTGACAAGACATTTCGGATGTTTGTTGTACTCTCTGGAGGATCCCAGATGTTTGAGAAATAGTAGTATGCACCAATTCCTTCTCATCGGAATGACCTAATTGTATGTTTTTTTCCTCGAATCCTTATGGACACAAAAAGTAGTATGTTCAAAAGAGTAAGATATGAGGAAGCTATATAAAATTTGACAATACATTACATATGTTTGTGGTACTCTCTGAAGGATCCCGGATATTTGGAGAATAGTAGTTTGCAAGAATTCACTGTCGTGGAAATTTCCTAATTGTATGAATTTTTATCGACACCTGATAGACACCAAAAGTAGTATGTTCAAAAGAGTAAGTTTCGAGGAAGTATCGTAAAATTTGACAAGACATTTCGGATGTTTGTTGTACTCTCTGGAGGATCCCGAATGTTTGAGAAATAGTAGTATGCACCAATTCCTTCTCATCGAAATGACCAAATTGTATGTTTTTTTTTTCCAATCCTTATGGACACAAAAAATAGTATGTTCAAAAGAGTAAGATATGAGGAAGCTATATAAAATTTTAAAATACATTACAGATGTTTGTGGTATTCTCCGGAGGATGCCGGATATTTGGAGACTAGTAGTTTGCACGAATTCACTGTCGTGGAAATGTCCTAATTGTATGAATTTTTATCGACACCTGATAGACGCCAAAAGTAGTATGTTCAAAAGAGTAAGTTTCGAGGAAGTATCATAAATTTTGACAAGACATTTCGGATGTTTGTTGTACTCTCTGGAGGATCCCGAATGTTTGAGAAATAGTAGTATGCACCAATTCCTTCTCATCGAAATGACCAAATTGTATGTTTTTTTTTTCCAATCCTTATGGACACAAAAAATAGTATGTTCAAAAGAGTAAGATATGAGGAAGCTATATAAAATTTTAAAATACATTACAGATGTTTGTGGTATTCTCCGGAGGATGCCGGATATTTGGAGACTAGTAGTTTGCACGAATTCACTGTCGTGGAAATGTCCTAATTGTATGAATTTTTATCGACACCTGATAGACGCCAAAAGTAGTATGTTCAAAAGAGTAAGTTTCGAGGAAGTATCATAAATTTTGACAAGACATTTCGGATGTTTGTTGTACTCTCTGGAGGATCCCAGATGTTTGAGAAATAGTAGTATGCACCAATTCCTTCTCATCAGAATGACCTAATTGTATGTTTTTTTTTCTCGAATCCTTATGGTCACAAAAAGTAGTATGTTAAAAAGAGTAAGATATGAGGAAGCTATATAAAATTTGAAAATACATAACAGATGTTTGTGGTACTCTCTGGAGGATCCCGGATATTTGGACAATAGTAGTTTGCAAGAATTCACTGTCGTGGAAATTTCCTAATTGTATGAATTTTTATCGACACCTGATAGACACCAAAAGAAGTATGTTCAAAAGAGTAAGTTTCGAGGAAGTATCATAAAATTTGACAAGACATTTCGGATGTTTGTTGTACTCTCTGGAGGATCCCAGATGTTTGAGAAATAGTAGTATGCACCAATTCCTTCTCATCGGAAAGACCTAATTGTATGTTTTTTTTTCTCGAATCCTTATGGTCACAAAAAGTAGTATGTTAAAAAGAGTAAGATATGAGGAAGCTATATAAAATTTGACAATACATAACAGATGTTTGTGATACTCTCTGGAGGATCCCGGATATTTGGACAATAGTAGTTTGCAAGAATTCACTGTCGTGGAAATTTCCTAATTGTATGAATTTTTATCAACACCTGATAACACCAAAAGTAGTATGTTCAAAAGAGTAAGTTTCGAGGAAGTATCATAAAATTTGACAAGACATTCCGGATGTTTGTTGTACTCTTTGGAGGATCCCAGATGTTTGAGAAATAGTAGTATGCACCAATTCCTTCTCATCGGAATGACCTAATTGTATGTTTTTTTTCTCGAATCCTTAAGGTCACAAAAAGCAGTATGTTAAAAAGAGTAAGATATGAGGAAGCTATATAAAGATTGACAATACATTACAGATGTTTGTGGTACTCTCTGGAGGATCCCGGATATTTGGAGAATAGTAGTTTGCAATAATTCACTGTCGTGGAAATTTCCTAATTGTATGACTTTTTATCGACACCTGATAGACACCAAAAGTAGTATGTTCAAAAGAGTAAGTTTCGAGGAAGTATCATAAAATTTGACAAGACATTTCGGATGTTTGTTGTACTCTCTGGAGGATCCCGAATGTTTGAGAAATAGTAGTATGCACCAATTCCTTCTCATCGAAATGACCAAATTGTATGTTTTTTTTTCGAATCCTTAAGGACACAAAAAGTAGTATGTTCAAAAGAGTAAGGTATGAGGAAGCTATATGAAAATTTAAAATACATTACAGATGTTTGTGGTATTCTCCGGAGGATGCCGGATATTTGGAGACTAGTAGTTTGCACGAATTCACTGTCGTGGAAATGTCCCAATTGTATGAATTTTTATCGACACCTGATAGACACCAAAAGTAGTATGTTCAAAAGAGTAAGTTTCGAGGAAGTATCATAAAATTTGACAAGACATTTCGGATGTTTGTTGTACTCTCTGGAGGATCCCAGATGTTTGAGAAATAGTAGTATGCACCAATTCCTTCTCATCGGAATGACCTAATTGTATGTTTTTTTTCTCGAATCCTTAAGGTCACAAAAAGTAGTATGTTAAAAAGAGTAAGATATGAGGAAGCTATATAAAATTTGACAATACATAACAGATGTTTGTGGTATTCTCCGGAGGATCCCGGATATTTGGAGACTAGTAGTTTGCACGAATTCACTGTCGTGGAAATTTCCTAATTGTATGAATTTTTATCGACACCTGATAGACACCAAAAGTAGTATGTTCAAAAGAGTAAGTTTCGAAGAAGTATCATAAAATTTGACAAGACATTTAGGATGTTTGTTGTACTCTCTGGAGGATCCCAGATGTTTGAGAAATAGTAGTATGCACCAATTCATTCTCATCGGAATGACCTAATTGTATGTTTTTTTTTCTCGAATCCTTATGGTCACAAAAAGTAGTATGTTAAAAAGAGTAAGATATGAGGAAGCGATATAAAATTTGACAATACATTACAGATGTTTGTGGTACTCTCTGGAGGATCCCGGATATTTGGAGAATAGTAGTTTGCAAGAATTCACTGTCGTGGAAATTTCCTAATTGTATGAATTTTTATCGACACCTGATAGACACCAAAAGTTGTATGTTCAAAAGAGTAAGTTTCGAGGAAGTATCATAAAATTTGACAAGACATTTCGGATGTTTGTTGTACTCTCTGGAGGATCCCGAATGTATGAGAAATAGTAGTATGCACCAATTCCTTCTCATCGAAATGACCAAATTTTATGTTTTTTTTTTCGAATCCTTATCGACACAAAAAGCAGTAGGTTTAAAAGAGTAAGATATGAGGAAGCTATATAAAATTTGACAATACATTACAGATGTTTGTGGTATTCTCTGGAGGATCCCGGATATTTGGAGAATAGTAGTTTGCACGAATTCACTGTCGTGGAAATGTCCTAATTGTATGAATTTTTATCGACACCTGATAGACGCCAAAAGTAGTATGTTCAAAAGAGTAAGTTTTGAGGAAGTATCATAAATTTTGACAAGACATTTCGGATGTTTGTTGTACTCTCTGGAGGATCCCAGATGTTTGAGAAATAGTAGTATGCACCAATTCCTTCTCATCGGAATGACCTAATTGTATGTTTTTTTTTCTCGAATCCTTATGGTCACAAAAAGTAGTATGTTAAAAAGAGTAAGATATGAGGAAGCTATATAAAATTTGACAATACATAACAGATGTTTGTGGTACTCTCTGGAGGATCCCGGATATTTGGACAATAGTAGTTTGCAAGAATTCACTGTCGTGGAAATTTCCTAATTGTATGAATTTTTATCGACACCTGATAGACACCAAAAGTAGTATGTTCAAAAGAGTAAGTTTCGAGGAAGTATCATAAAATTTGACATGAGATTTCGGATGTTTGTTGTACTCTCTGGAGGATCCCAGATGTTTGAGAAATAGTAGTATGCACCAATTCCTTCTCATCGGAATGACCTAATTGTATGTTTTGTTTTCTCGAATCCTTATGGTCACAAAAAGTAGTATGTTAAAAAGAGCAAGATATGAGGAAGCTATATAAAATTTGACAATACATTACAGATGTTTGTGGTACTCTCTGGAGGATCCCGGATATTTGGACAATAGTAGTTTGCAAGAATTCACTGTCGTGGAAATTTCCTAATTGTATGAATTTTTATCGACACCTGATAGACACCAAAAGTAGTATGTTCAAAAGAGTAAGTTTCGAGGAAGTATCATAAAATATGACAAGACATTTCGGATGTTTGTTGTACTCTCTGGAGGATCCCGAATGTTTGAGAAATAGTAGTAAGCACCAATCCCTTCTCATCGAAATGACCAAATTGTATGTTTTTTTTTTCGAATCCTTATCGACACAAAAAGCAGTAGGTTTAAAAGAGTAAGATATGAGGAAGCTATATAAAATTTGACAATACATTACAGATGTTTGTGGTATTCTCTGGAGGATCCCGGATATTTGGAGAATAGTAGTTTGCACGAATTCACTGTCGTGGAAATGTCCTAATTGTATGAATTTTTATCGACACCTGATATACACCAAAAGTAGTATGTTCAAAAGAGTAAGTTTCGAGGAAGTATCATAAAATTTGACAAGACATTTCGGATGTTTGTTGTACTCTCTGGAGGATCCCGAATGTTTGAGAAATAGTAGTATGCACCAATTCCTTCTCATCGAAATGACCAAATTGTATGTTTTTTTTTTCGAATCCTTATGGACACAAAAAGTAGTATGTTCAAAAGAGTAGGGTATGAGGAAGCTATATGAAAATTTAAAATACATTACAGATGTTTGTGGTATTCTCCGGAGGATGCCGGATATTTGGAGACTAGTAGTTTGCACGAATTCACTGTCGTGGAAATGTCCCAATTGTATGAATTTTTATCGACACCTGATAGACACCAAAAGTAGTATGTTCAAAAGAGTAAGTTTCGAGGAAGTATCATAAAATTTGACAAGACATTTCGGATGTTTGTTGTACTCTCTGGAGGATCCCGAATGTTTGAGAAATAGTAGTATGCACCAATTCCTTCTCATCGAAATGACCAAATTGTATGTTTTTTTTTTCGAATCCTTATGGACACAAAAAGTAGTATGTTCAAAAGAGTAAGGTATGAGGAAGCTATATGAAAATTTAAAATACATTACAGATGTTTGTGGTATTCTCCGGAGGATGCCGGATATTTGGAGACTAGTAGTTTGCACGAATTCACTGTCGTGGAAATGTCCCAATTGTATGAATTTTTATCGACACCTGATAGACACCAAAAGTAGTATGTTCAAAAGAGTAAGTTTCGAGGAAGTATCATAAAATTTGACAAGACATTTCGGATGTTTGTTGTATTCTCTGGAGGATCCCAGATGTTTGAGAAATAGTAGTATGCACCAATTCCTTCTCATCGGAATGACCTAATTGTATGTTTTTTTTCTCGAATCCTTATGGTCACAAAAAGTAGTATGTTAAAAAGAGTAAGATACGAGGAAGCGATATAAAATTTGACAATACATTACAGATGTTTGTGGTACTCTCTGGAGGATCCCGGATATTTGGAGAATAGTAGTTTGCAAGAATTCACTGTCGTGGAAATTTCCTAATTGTATGAATTTTTATCGACACCTGATAGACACCAAAAGTAGTATGTTCAAAAGAGTAAGTTTCGAGGAAGTATCATAAAATTTGACAAGACATTTCGGATGTTTGTTGTACTCTCTGGAGGATCCCGAATGTATGAGAAATAGTAGTATGCACCAATTCCTTCTCATCGAAATGACCAAATTGTATGTTTTTTTTTTCGAATCCTTATCGACACAAAAAGCAGTAGGTTTAAAAGAGTAAGATATGAGGAAGCTATATAAAATTTGACAATACATTACAGATGTTTGTGGTATTCTCTGGAGGATCCCGGATATTTGGAGAATAGTAGTTTGCACGAATTCACTGTCGTGGAAATGTCCTAATTGTATGAATTTTTATCGACACCTGATAGACACCAAAAGTAGTATGTTCAAAAGAGTAAGTTTCGAGGAAGTATCATAAAATTTGACAAGACATTTCGGATGTTTGGTGTACTCTCTGGAGGATCCCAGATGTTTGAGAAATAGTAGTATGCACCAATTCCTTCTCATCGGAATGACCTAATTGTATGTTTTTTTTTCGAATCTTTATGGACACAAAAAGTAGTATGTTAAGAAGAGTAAGGTATGAGGAAGCTATATGAAAATTTAAAATACATTACAGATGTTTGTGGTATTCTCCGGAGGATCATGGATATTTGGAGACTAGTAGTTTGCACGAATTCACTGTCGTGGAAATGTCCCAATTGTATGAATTTTTATCGACACCTGATAGACACCAAAAGTAGTATGTTCAAAAGAGTAAGTTTCGAGGAAGTATCATAAAATTTGACAAGACATTTCGGATGTTTGTTGTACTCTCTGGAGGATCCCAGATGTTTGAGAAATAGTAGTATGCACCAATTCCTTCTCATCGGAATGACCTAATTGTATGTTTTTTTTCTCGAATCCTTATGGACACAAAAAGTAGTATGTTAAAAAGAGTAAGATATGAGGAAGCTATATAAAAATTGACAATACATTACAGATGTTTGTGGTACTCTCCGGAGGATCTCGAATATTTGGAGAATAATAGTTTGCACGAATTCACTGTCGTGGAAATGTCCCAATTGTATGAATTTTTATCGACACCTGATTGACACCAAAAGTAGTATGTTCAAAAGAGTAAGTTTCGAGGAAGTATCATAAAATTTGACAAGACATTTCGGATGTTTATTGTACTCTCTGGAGGATCCCAGATGTTTGAGAAATGGCAGTATGCACCAATTCCTTCTCATCGGAATGACCTAATTGTATGTTTTTTTTTTCGAATCCATATGGACACAAAAAGTAGTATGTTCAAAATAGTACGATATGAGGAAGCTATATAAAATTTGACAATACATTACACATGTTTGTGGTACTCTCCAGAGGATCCCGGATATTTGGAGAATAGTTGTTTGGAAGAATTGACTGTCGTGGAAATGTCCCAATTGTATGAATTTTTATCGACACCTGATAGCACCAAAAGTAGTATGTTCAAAAGGGTAAGTTCCGAGGAAGTATCATAAAATTTGACAAGACATTTCGGATTTTTGTTGTCATCACACCCCCTCCCTGAGCTACCTGCTAACTTAGCCCGAAATATGGCGTGAAGCCAACAGACATCGTTTCCTCCCTAACGATACCTGTGACCCTGTTATACCTGATAAACATACTATACTTGAAATAAAATATTTAACCACAACACAGCGGAAGTTTGAAAGTCACAATACATACATACGGAGCAGCCCTACTTAAACCCCACTTGAACTTCTAAACGGGTAGGGAGTACTAGAACCAAAATACATCCCAACCATGGTTTACACAACCACGACCACTAGTGCATACACAAATGAAACTATACGTTCCTCTCAGAATATCTACAAAATGTTTGGACTTGCTATATAGTTCCACCCACGTACAAAATATCAAACTCGTAGAGCTTTCGGCAGACTATGGCAGGATTTCAGGCACCGGGAGCTCGATCTCTATCTGAAAAGTTGGAAAACATTGAAAGAATGAGCTGGGAAGCTCAGTGAGTGGCTGGGTTTAAAGTAATTATCTCATAAATCATAACATTTGGCAAACTACAAGCATATGTGTCGGTAGACAAGCGTTAAATATAAACTTATAAGGACAATAGCTTCTTCCAGAAATCCAGCAAGTGTCATTTAAATCTCGCTAGCATATCAAGAGTATTCATCATCTAAAACATATAATAAACTAGGTTGTGTAAGACACGCTCGGTACAATCCAACAATCACTCTACGATGTAGTGGGGCCCGCCCAGCACTCCCATCGTCTTTGTCGTAGTGGGCCCCGCCCAGCACTCACGACAGCATTGTTGTCACGGAGTACACTCAACGTCGACAACAGGAAATGACCTGTGTGCACACGGTACTATACAGCATCGGGCTCAGAATCTCAAACATTTACTCATTCGGGTCTCATAGAAACACATGAAAACCTTTGACACTACTTGCTAACACACGTTGGCCCGAAATTATGGTATTTTCACTAGTTCAGGTAAAATAGTAAACATATGCTCACAATGAACAATTAAATCATTTCTAGGAAACCATATATGTTCATAAATACGTGTTCAAGAGACATAAAGTCTTTAAGTAAAATTACTCTTAGAAAGTCTTTTATTTTCGTAAGCATAAGTTCAAGCATAGAATACACTTCCGAAATTCGTTTTGTCACTCACAGCGTTAAAAGTTAGAACCTCGGCTCGTACACTTGACCTATTTCCTCTTGGCCTGCCAAATAACCAGAAACCAGGCATTAGAACACAATTCCTTGCACTTCAAACTTAAGATTATACATATCCCCTAACTAATTCCAGCATATCACAGATTTCATACCCTAAGTTCCCTTACTCATAACTTTTTCATTACTTGGCCAAAGATGATGTACTTTATACCAAACTCTTCCTTTTTGAACCCTCTAAAACTTATCTGAAGGAATGAAATTGAAATTTCTAAAGGATATGTCCGTAAATACCTCGAAAGCTACTTCCTAGAAAATAGGTTTCTGCCTCTGGGTTCTGTTTGAACTTTCCAAACCTTTTCTGCAGGTTTCTATCCTCGGGCTGTCTTCTCACAATCTCTGTTACGAGCGAAGACCTGACCTTAAATTGCACTAAAAGACTCCCCGAATTCTCTGCAGTCACAACTGCCTTAGAATCCCTTAGCGCACTTAAGAAGGTTACTCGAATACCACACAAAGCATCCCTATGAAGTCTCGACTTCCTACTTAATGCATCTGCTACTACGTTCGCCTTACCTGGATGGTATTCTATAGTACAATCATAATCTTTAATCAGTTCTAGCCATCGTCTCTGTCTCATATTCAACTCTTTCTGATCAAAGATATATGTCAGACTCTTATGATCCGTGAAAATGTGGCACTTCTCACCGAACAAATAATGCCTCCAGATCTTCAATGCTAAAACAACTGCTGCTAGTTCAAGATCATGGGTAGGGTAAGTACACTCGTGCTTTTTCAATTGCCTTGACGCATAAGCTATTACCTTTCCTTCTTGCATGAGCACACACCCTAATCCTTGCCTCGAAGCGTCATAGTAAATCACATACTCTTTCCCCGTTACAGGAAGTGCCAGGATAGGTGCTGTCACTAATCTCTTCTTCAGCTCCCGAAAACTCTGTTCACACTTATCTGACCACTCAAACTTAGCATTCTTCCTTGTCAAAGCTGTTAAGGGTAATGCTAGTCGTGAGAAATCCTCAACAAACCGTCTGTAGTATCCTGCCAAGCCTAGGAAACTACGTACCTTTGTCGCACTAGCTGGTCTCTCCCAGTTGACCACAGCTTCCACTTTCTGCGGATCCACACTAACTCCATTTGCCGAAACAATATGCCCTAAAAACACTACCTGATTCAACCAAAACTCACATTTGCTAAATTTAGCGTACAACTGTTTATCACGTAGTGTTTGTAGAACAATCCTCAGATGTTTCTCATGGGCTTCCCTGTCAATTGAGTAAACTAGTATGTCATCGATGAACACTATCACAAACTGATCCAAATACTGATGGAAAATCCTGTTCATGAGATCCATGAAAACTGCTGGCGCATTTGTTAAACCGAATGGCATTACTAAAAATTCATAATGCCCGTACCTCGTTCTGAATGCCGTCTTAGGAATGTCTGATTCCCTAACCTTTAACTGATGGTATCCAGATCTTAAATCAATCTTACAGAACACTGATGCTCCCCTTAACTTGTCAAACAAGTCATCTATGCGTGGTAGAGGATACTTGTTACGTATCGTAACCTTGTTTAACTGCCTATAGTCAATGCATAATCTTAGAGTACCATCTTTCTTATTTAGGAATAACACTGGAGCTCCCCAAGGCGATACACTAGGTCTGATGTATCCCTTGTCAACTAGTTCTTGTAATTGTATTTTCAGTTCCTTGAGCTCGCTTGGTGCCATTCTATACGGCGCTTGCGAAATAGGTGCTGATCCTGGTAACAAATCGACAGTGAACTCAACTTCCCTATCAGGTGGCAAACCAGACAGATCAGCTGGAAAAACATCAAGAAATTCGTTCACGACAAGAATATCTTCTGGTTTTAGCTTTCCTTCCTGCACTTCTACTACGTGTGCAAGAAACGCCGTGCAACCCTTTCTCAACAACTTTTCTACTTTAAAGCTGAAATTAAACTCGTAGGAATAATCTTTCTTTCACCCCTGAAAACCACTTCAGCCAAACCTGGTTTCCTGAAAATCACTTCCTTTCTATGGCAATCCATGGAAGCATAATGAATAAATAAGAAATCCATCCCTAAAATTACATCTAACACCTGTAACTCTAGTGGAGGAAGATCCACTAACATACTGAGACCTCACAATCCCGCATCACTTCATTGACTAGTAAAGCATCACCAACTGGAGTGTATATAACTAACTTCTCAAATAAAGGCTCTAGCTTCCTATTTAGTTTCGTTAGGAACATACTAGAAACAAATGAATGCGTAGCACCTGAATCTACTAAAACACGTGCAGGTACATTACAAATAGAAATCGTACCAGTAATCACATCTGGTGCATCTTCCGCTTCCTGCTGAGTCATAGCGTAGACCTTTCCCTGCTGTCTAGGTCTCCCTACAACTCCCTTATGCCTAGCACCACTGGTGCCCTCTCCTGCAGCTACTGGAACTCTCGGCTGCTCAACTGTCTGGGAGTCAACTCCCTGGTCCCTCTGTGCGACTACTCTCAGCAATGGACAATCTCTCTTGAAATGCCCTGGCTGTCCGCACTGGTAACACACACCGACACCAACCAGACAATGACCCCGATGATTCTTGCCACAATTCGTGCATGGGGTTCTCCTCGTCATACTAGCAACAGACTCTTGCCCTACCTGCGGTCTTGTTGCTAATCTAGCAGACTGATTGGGTGCTCTCTGACTCTGCCTCTGATAGGTACTACCCACACTCATCTGCCTCGATGCCTGGCCACCAGGCCAATTTTTAAAGTCCTGACGACTCGAAACATTCACCCCAGGTGTGAACCTTCGCTGCTCACGACCTCGAAAGCTACTAGTTGTTGAAGCCCCACGACTAGGCTCCACTACTGACTTCTCTTATGCTATACTCTGTTCCACACGAAGGGCAGTCTCTACTAGCTGAGAAAAGTATGTCCATTTAGCGATAGCGTTGACCGGGGTACGTATCTCAAAACGCAGCCCTCTTTCAAACCTTCGACACCTGTCACTCTCAGATGCCACAATCACATCAGCATACCGTGACAGCTCGATATACCTCATCTCGTACTCGACCACTGAAAGCGACCCCTGCTTCAATTCTAAGAACTCATCCCTCTTTCCCTCACAATACGTGATAGGGTAATACTTGTCTTCGAATATGCCTCTGAAAGAAATCCAATCCATGGTACGTGCATCACTACGCCTGGCTAATATCGATTTCCACCATCCCTCTGCCTTCTTCTGCAGCAGGAATGTGGCCAACTTCACCTTTCGCTCCTCAGGACAAGTCATCACATCAAAGCATTTCTCCAGCATATTCAACCAAACCTCGGCGTCAGCTGGATCTGTGGAACCCTCAAACATTGTGGCTCCTAGTTTCTTCAGGCGTTCTATTCCATATGTCTTCTCTGGATCACTTGGCCATGCTCTCTCTGGCCTACCTTCCTCCTGTGAGGAACTAGCATGCTGCTCGTTTTCTGCCCTAGTCTGAACTCTCGGGGCACTAGATCCCCTCTCAGATTGGCCTTGGGTAGGATCCTACGTCCCATCCTGATCCTGCCTGCGTTGTCTGCTAGTACGTGGTGGCATGACTCCTATAACATATCAATATATTAGACATGCTATGGATACTTAACTCAAATGCACAATACTTAACTCAAATGCACAATACTAAACTTCTACTCATTTTCTAGTCCTGACTGGACTTACTCTTGTCCTTACTTGGACTATGCTTTACTAGTTCTATCTGAACTAATTCATTAACATGCCCTCTACTTCCTAATTTTTCCTTAGAGTTAACTCGCTCTATCTCGTTTCCCATGGAGCTAACTGCTCTGATACCAAGTTTTGTCACACCCCTTCCCTGAGCTACCTGCTAACTTAGCCCGGAAGATGGCGTGAAGCCAACAGACATCGTTTCCTCCCTAACGATACATGTGACCCTGTTATACCTGATAAACATACTATACTTGAAATAAAATATTTAAACACAACACAGCAGAAGTTTGAAAGTCACAATACATACATACGGAGCAGCCCTACTTAAACCCCACTTGAACTTCTAAACGGGTAGGGAGTACTACAACCAAAATACATCCCAACCATGGTTTACACAACCACGGCCACTAGTGCATACACAAATGAAACTATACGTTCCTCTCAGAATATCTACAAAATGTTTGGACTTGCTATATAGTTCCACCCACGTACAAAATATCAAACTCGTAGAGCTTTCGGCAGACTATGCAGGATTTCATGCACCGGGAGCTCGATCTCTACCTGAAAAGTTGGAAAACATTGAAAGAATGAGCTGGGAAGCTCAGTGAGTGACTGGGTTTAAAGTAATTATCTCATAAATCATAACATTTGGCAAACTACAAGCATATGTGTCGGCAGACAAGCGTTAAATATAAACTTATAAGGACAATAGCTTCTTCCAAAAATCCAGCAAGTATGTCATTTAAATCTCGCTAGCATATCCAGAGTATTCATCATCTAAAACATATAATAAACTAGGTTGTGTAAGACACGCTCAGTACAATCCAACAATCACTCTACGATGTAGTGGGGCCCGCCCAGCACTCCCATCGTCTTTGTCGTAGTGGGGCCCGCCTAGCACTCACGACAGCATTGTTGTCACGGAGTACACTCAACGTCGACAACAGGAAATGACCTGTGTGCACACGGTACTATACAGCATCGGGCTCAGAATCTCAAACATTTACTCATTCGGGTCTCATAGAAACACATGAAAACCTTTGACACTACTTGCTAACACATGTTGGCCCGAAATTATGGTATTTTCACTAGTTCAGGTAAAATAGTAAACATATGCTCACAACGAACAATTAAATCATTTCTAGGAAACCATATATGCTCATAAATACGTGTTCAAGAGACATAAAGTCTTTAAGTAAAATTACTCTTAGAAAGTCTTTTATTTTCGTAAGCATAAGTTCAAGCATAGAATACACTTCCGAAATTCGTTTTGTCACTCACAGCGTTAAAAGTTAGAACCTCGGCTCGTACACTTGACCTATTTTCTCTTGGCCTGCCAAATAACCAGAAACCAGGCATTAGAACACAATTCCTTGCACTTCAAACTTAAGATTATACATATCCCCTAACTAATTCCAGCATATCACATATTTCATACCCTAAGTTCCCTTCCTCATAACTTTTTCATTACATGGCCAAAAATGATGTACTTTATACAAAACTCTTCCTTTTTGAACCCTCTAAAACTTATCTGAAGGAACGAAATTGAAATTCATAAAGGATATGTCCGTAAATACCTCGAAAGATACTTCATACAAAATAGGTTTCTGCACTTTCCAGACTCGTTTCCCTGCTGCACCCTGAACTTAACATGAATTTTAAAGCAACTTCTAGTCAATTTATAACCCCAACTTCTTCATGAAAGTTATAGGAAATTAAATCATCTTTCCAACCATACCTAATACAGCTTCTAAATTGAAGTCCACAGATCAGCACATCCCAAAAACCAGAGGTTCCCCGGATTTGACAGCAAAAACATTCCTCCAAATCCCTCTTAACAAATCATTAACATGACATCAGATTTTGCTCGAGCTTCCTTCACAAAATTTGTTCGAAAATGAGTTAACTTTCCAGAAAATCAAACCTCACCTCTTAATTCTTCTTGTGGAGCTCAAAACAACCCAAATATCAGCAGTGAGCAGGATTGATCACCAAATCTGCCATGCAACCTTGAATGGAATCTTCTCCCTTTCTTTTTCAACTTCAAAACTAAGAAAATCCTCCTTCCTCTCTTTCTCTCATCCTCTCCCACGAAATGCCCTGTTTTTCTTTAATAAAAAAGAAGCAAATGGGAGAAAATGGGTTAAAAAACTTATTTAATTATTTTTTTTTGGTGGTGAGTGCTCCAAAGTTTATCCATTCCCACATTTCTTTTTCCTTTTCTTTTTTTTTTTTTTTAAAAAACAAAACATACCAAACACCTAGCTCCTTATTGTTTTCCCTTATCCCTTTCTCCTCTTTATTTTTTTTTTTTCAAAGAAATTTCAAGGAAAAATATCGGGTTTACAGTTGTACTCTCTGGAGGATCCCGGATGTTTGAGAAATGGCAGTATGCACCAATTCCTTCTCATCGAAATGACCTAATTGTATGTTTTTTTTTTCGAATCATTATGGACACAAAAAGTAGTATGTTCAAAAGAGTAAGATACGAGGAAGCTATATAAAATTTTAAAATACATTACAGATGTTTGTGGCATTCTCCGGAGGATCCCGGATATTTGGAGACTAGTAGTTTGCAAGAATTCACTGTCGTGGAAATGTCCTAATTGTATGAATTTTTATCGACACCTGATAGACACCAAAAGTAGTATGTTCAAAAGAGTAAGTTTCGAGGATATATCATAAAATTTGGCAAGACATTTCGGATGTTTGTTGTACTCTCCAGAGGATCCCGGATGTTTGAGAAATAGTAGTATGCACGAACTCTTTATCATCAGAATGACCTAATTGTATGTTTTTTTTTTTCGAATCCTTATGGACACAAAAAGTAGTATGTTCAAAAGAGTAAGATATGAGGAAGCTATATAAAAATTGACAATACATTACAGATGTTTGTGGTACTCTCCGAAGGATCCAGGATATTTGGAGAATAGTAGTTTGCACGAATTCACTGTCGTGGAAATGTCCTAATTGTATGAATGTTTATCGACACCTGATAGACACCAAAAGTAGTATGTTCAAAAGAGTAAGTTTCGAGGAAGTATCATAAAATTTGACAAGACATTTCGGATGTTTGTTGTACTCTCTGGAGGATCCCGGATGTTTGAGAAATGGCAGTATGCACCAATTCCTTCTCATCAAAATGACCTAATTGAATGCTTTTTTTTTCGAATCCTTATGGACACAAAAAGTAGTATGTTCAAAAGAGTAAGATATGAGGAAGCTATATAAAATTTTAAAATACATTACAGATGTTTGTGGTATTCTCTGGAGGATTCCGGATATTTGGAAACTAGTAGTTTGCACGAATTCACTGTCGTGGAAATGTCCTAATTGTATGAATTCTTATCGACACCTGATAGACACCAAAAGTAGTATGTTCAAAAGAGTAAGTTTCGAGGAAGTATCATAAATTTGGACAAGACATTTCGGATGTTTGTTGTACTCTCTGGAGGATCCCGGATGTTTGAGAAATGGTCGTATGCACCAATTCCTTCGCATCGAAATGACCTAATTGTATGTTTTTTTTTTCGAATCGTTATGGACACAAAAAGTAGTATGTTCAAAAGAGTAAGATATGAGGAATCTATATAAAATTTTAAAATACATTACGGATGTTTGTGGTATTCTCCGGAGGATCCCGGATATTTGGAGAATAGTAGTTTGCACGAATTCACTGTCGTGGAAATGTCCTAATTGTATGAATGTTTATCGACACCTGATAGACACCAAAAGTAGTATGTTCAAAAGAGTAAGTTTCGAGGAAGTATCATAAAATTTGACAAGACATTTCGGATGTTTGTTGTACTCTCTGGAGGATCCCGGATGTTTGAGAAATAGTAGTATGCACCAACTCCTTCTCTTCGGAATGACCTAATTGTATGTTTTTTTTTTCGAATCCTTATGGACACAAAAAGTAGTATGTTCAAAAGAGTAAGATATGAGGAATCTATATAAAATTTTAAAATACATTACAGATGTTTGTGGTATTCTCCAGAGGATCCCGGATATTTGGAGACTAGTAGTTTGCAAGAATTCACTGTCGTGGAAATGTCCTAATTGTATGAATTTTTATCGACACCTGATAGATACCAAAAGTAGTATGTTCAAAAGAGTAAGTTTCGAGGAAGTATCATAAAATTTGACAAGGCATTTCGAATGTTTGTTGTACTATCTGGAGGATCCCAGATGTTTTAGAAATAGTAGTATGCACAAATTCCTTCACATCGGAATGACCTAATTGTATGTTTTTTTTTTCGAATCCTTATGGACCCAAAAAGTAGTATGTTCAAAAGTGTAAGATATGAGGAAGCTATATAAAATTTGACAATACATTACAGATGTTTGTGGTATTCTCCGGAGGATCCCGAATATTTGGAGACTAATAGTTTGCAAGTATTCACTGTCGTGGAAATGTCCTAATTGTATGAATTTTTATCGACACCTGATAGACACCAAAAGTAGTATGTTCAAAAGAGTAAGTTTCGAGAAAGTATCATAAAATTTGACAAAACATTTCGGATGTTTGTTGTACTCTCTGGAGGAACCCGAATGTTTGAGAAATGGCAGTATGCACCTATTCCTTCTCATCAAAATCACCTAATTGTATGTTTTTTTTTTCCGAATCCTTATGGACACAAAAAGTAGTATGTTCAAAAGAGTAAGATATGAGGAAGCTATATAAAATTTTAAAATACATTACAGATGTTTGTGGTATTCTCCAGAGGATCCCGGATATTTGGAGACTAGTAGTTTGCAAGAATTCACTGTCGTGGAAATGTCCTAATTGTATGAATTTTTATCGACACCTGATAGATACCAAAAGTAGTATGTTCAAAAGAGTAAGTTTCGAGGAAGTATCATAAAATTTGACAAGGCATTTCGAATGTTTGTTGTACTCTCTGGAGGATCCAGGATGTTTTAGAAATAGTAGTATGCACAAATTCCTTCACATCGGAATGACCTAATTGTATGTTTTTTTTTTCGAATCCTTATGGACCCAAAAAGTAGTATGTTCAAAAGAGTAAGATATGAGGAAGCTATATAAAATTTGACAATACATTACAGATGTTTGTGGTATTCTCCGGAGGATCCCGAATATTTGGAGACTAATAGTTTGCAAGTATTCACTGTCGTGGAAATGTCCTAATTGTATGAATTTTTATCGACACCTGATAGACACCAAAAGTAGTATGTTCAAAATAGTAAATTTTGAGGAAGTATCATAAAATTTGAAAAGACATTTCGGATGTTTGTTGTACTCTCTGGAGGATCCAGGAGGTTTGAGAAATGGCAGTATGCATCAATTCCTTCTCATAGAAATGACCTAATTGTTTGTTTTTTTTTTTCGAATCCTTATGGACACAAAAAGTAGTATGTTCAAAATAGTAAGATATGAGGAAGCTATATACAATTTTAAAATACATTACAGATGTTTGTGGTATTCTCCGGAGGATCCCGAATATTTGGAGACTAATAGTTTGCAAGTATTCACTGTCGTGGAAATGTCCTAATTGTATGAATTTTTATCGACACCTGATAGACACCAAAAGTAGTATGTTCAAAATAGTAAATTTTGAGGAAGTATCATAAAATTTGAAAAGACATTTCGGATGTTTGTTGTCATCTCTGGAGGATCCTGGATGTTTGAGAAATGGCAGTATGCATCAATTCCTTCTCATAGAAATGATCTAATTGTTTGTTTTTTTTTTCGAATCCTTATGGACACAAAAAGTAGTATGTTCAAAAGAGTAAGATATGAGGAAGCTATATAAAATTTTAAAATACATTACAGATGTTTGTGGTATTCTCCGGAGGATCCCGGATATTTGGAGACTAGTAGTTTGCAAGAATTCACTGTCGTGGAAATGTCCTAATTGTATGAATTTTTATCGACACCTAATAGACACCAAAAGTAGTATGTTCAAAATAGTAAATTTCGAGGAAGTATCATAAAATTTGACAAGACATTTCGGATGTTTTTGTACTCTCTGGAGGATCCCGGATGTTTGAGAAATGGCAGTATGCACCAATTCCTTCTCATCAAAATGACCTAATTGTATGCTGTTTTTTTCGAATCCTTATGGGCACAAAAAGTAGTATGTTTAAAAGAGTAAGATTTGAGGAAGCTATATAAAATTTTAAAATACATTACTGATGTTTGTGGTATTCTCCGGAGGATCCCGGATATTTGGAGACTAGTAGTTTGCACGAATTCACTGTCGTGGAAATGTCCTCATTGTATGAATTTTTATCGACACCTGATAGACACCAAAAGTAGTATGTTCAAAAGAGTAAGTTTCGAGGAAGTATCATAAAATTTGACAATACATTTCGGATGTTTGTTGTACTCTTTGGAGGATCCCGGATGTTTGAGAAATGGCAGTATGCACCAATTCCTTCTCATCAAAATGACATAATTGTATGCTTTTTTTTTCCGAATCCGTATGGACACAAAAAGTAGTATGTTCAAAAGAGAAGATATGAGGAAGCTATATAAAATTTTAAAATACATTACAGATGTTTGTGGTTATCTCCGGAGGATCCCGGATATTTAGAGACTAGTAGTTTGCAAGAATTCACTGTCGTGGAAATGTCCTAATTGTATGAATTTTTATCGACACCTGATTGACACAAAAAGTAGTATGTTCAAAAGAGTAAGTTTCGAGGAAGTATCATAAAATTTGACAAGACATTTCGGATGTTTGTTGTACTCTCTGGAGGATGCCGGATGTTTGAGAAATGGCAGTATGCACCAATTCCTTCTCATGAAAATGACCTAATTGTATGGTTTTTTTTTCGAATCCTTATGGACACAAAAAGTAGTATGTTTAAAAGAGTAAGATATGAGGAAGCTATATAAAATTTTAAAATACATTACAGATGTTTGTGGTATTCTCCGGAGGATCCCGGATATTTGGAGACTAGTAGTTTGCACGAATTCACTGTCGTGGAAATGTCCTAATTGTATGAATTTTTATCGACACCTGATAGACACCAAAAGTAGTATGTTCAAAAGAGTAAGTTTCGATGAAGTATCATAAAATTTTACAATACATTTCGGATGTTTGTTGTACTCTCTGGAGGAACCCGAATGTTTGAGAAATGGCAGTATGCACCAATTCCTTCTCATCAAAATCACCTAATTGTATGTTTTTTTTTTCCGAATCCTTATGGACACAAAAAGTAGTATGTTCAAAAGAGTAAGATATGAGGAAGCTATACAAAATTTTAAAATACATTACAGATGTTTGTGGTATTCTCCAGAGGATCCCGGATATTTGGAGACTAGTAGTTTGCAAGAATTCACTGTCGTGGAAATGTCCTCATTGTATGAATTTGTATCGACACCTGATAGACACCAAAAGTAGTATGTTCAAAAGAGTAAGTTTCGATGAAGTATCATAAAATTTGACAAGACATTTCGGATGTTTGTTGTACTCTCTGGAGGATCCTGGATGTTTGAGAAATGGCAGTATGCATCAATTCCTTCTCATAGAAATGATCTAATTGTTTGTTTTTTTTTTCGAATCCTTATGGACACAAAAAGTAGTATGTTCAAAAGAGTAAGATATGAGGAAGCTATATAAAATTTTAAAATACATTACAGATGTTTGTGGTATTATCCGGAGGATCCCGGATATTTGGAGACTAGTAGTTTGTACGAATTCACTGTCGTGGTAATGTCCTAATTGTATGAATTTTTATCGACACCTGATAGACACCAAAAGTAGTATGTTCAAAACAGTAAGTTTCGAGGAAGTATCATAAATTTTGACAAGGCATTTCGAATGTTTGTTGTACTCTCTGGAGGATCCCGGATGTTTTAGAAATAGTAGTATGCACAAATTCCTTCACATCGGAATGACCTAATTGTATGTTTTTTTTTTCGAATCCTTATGGACCCAAAAAGTAGTATGTTCAAAAGTGTAAGATATGAGGAAGCTATATAAAATTTGACAATACATTACAGATGTTTGTGGTATTCTCCGGAGGATCCCAAATATTTGGAGACTAATAGTTTGCAAGTATTCACTGTCGTGGAAATATCCTAATTGTATGAATTTTTATCGACACCTGATACACACCAAAAGTAGTATGTTCAAAATAGTAAATTTTGAGGAAGTATCATAAAATTTGAAAAGACATTTCGGATGTTTGTTGTACTCTCTGGAGAATCCTGGATGTTTGAGAAATGGCAGTATGCATCAATTCCTTCTCATAGAAATGATCTAATTGTTTGTTTTTTTTTTCGAATCCTTATGGACACAAAAAGTAGTATGTTCAAAAGAGTAAGATATGAGGAAGCTATATAAAATTTTAAAATACATTACAGATGTTTGTGGTATTATCCGGAGGATCCCGGATATTTGGAGACTAGTAGTTTGTACGAATTCACTGTCGTGGTAATGTCCTAATTGTATGAATTTTTATCGACACCTGATAGACACCAAAAGTAGTATGTTCAAAACAGTAAGTTTCGAGGAAGTATCATAAAATTTGACAAGACATTTCGGATGTTTGTTGTACTCTCTGGAGGATCCCGGATGTTTGAGAAATGGGAGTATGCACCAATTCCTTCTCATCGAAATGACCTAATTGTATGTTTTTTCTTCCGAATCCTTATGGACACAAAAAGTAGTATGTTCAAAAGAGTAATATATGAGGAAGCTATATAAAATTTTAAAATACATTACATATGTTTGTGGTATTCTCCGGAGGATCCCTGATATTTGGAGACTAGTCGTTTGCAAGAATTCACTGTCGTGGAAATGTCCTCATTGTATGAATTTGTATCGACACCTGATAGACACCAAAAGTAGTATGTTCAAAAGAGTAAGTTTCGATGAAGTATCATAAAATTTGACAATACATTTCGGATGTTTGTTGTACTCTCTGGAGTATCCCGGATGTTTGAGAAATGGCAGTATGCACCAATTCCTCCTCATCAAAATGACCTAATTGTATGCTTTTTTTTTCGAATCCTTATGGACACAAAAAGTAGTATGTTCAAAAGTGTAAGATATGAGGAAGCTATATAAAATTTTAAAATACATTACAGATGTTTGTGGTATTCTCCGGAGGATCCCTGATATTTGGAGACTAGTAGTTTGCACGAATTCACTGTCGTGGAAATGTTCTAATTGTATGAATTTTTATCGACACCTGATAGACACCAAAAGTAGTATGTTCAAAAGAGTAAGTTTCGAGGAAGTATCATAAAATTTGACAAGACATTTCGGATGTTTGTTGTACTCTCTGGAGGATCTCGGTTGTTTGAGAAATAGTAGTATGCACCAATTCATTCTCATCATAATGACCTAATTGTATGTTTTTTTTTTTTCGAATCCTTATGGACACAAAAAGTAGTATGTTCAAAATAGTAAGATATGAGGAAGCTATATAAAATTTGACAATACATTACAGATGTTTGTGGTACTCTCCAGAGGATCCCGGATATTTGGAGAATAGTAGTTTGCACGAATTTACTGTCGTGGAAATGTTCTAATTGTATGAATTTTTATTGATACCTGATAGACACCAAAAGTAGTATGTTCAAAAGAGTAAGTTTCGAGGAAGTATCATAAAATTTGACAAGACATTTCGGATGTTTGTTGTACTCTCTGGAGGATCCCGGATGTTTGAGAAATAGTAGTATGCAACAATTCCTTCTCATCGGAATGACCTAATTGTATGTTTTTTTTTTTCGAATCCTTATGGACACAAAAAAGTAGTATGTTCAAAAGAGTAAGATATGAGGAAGGTATATAAAATTTGACAATACATTACAGATGTTTGTGGTATTCTCCGGAGGATCCTAGATATTTGGAGACTAGTAGTTTGCAAGAATTCACTGTCGTGGCAATGTCCTAATTGTATGAATTTTTATCGACACCTGATAGACACCAAAAGTAGTAGTAAGTTTCGAGCAAGTATCTTAAAATTTGACAAGACATTTTGGATGTTTGTAGTACTCTCTGGAGGATCCCGGATGTTTGAGAAATGGCAGTATGCACCAATTCCTTCTCATCGAAATGACCTAGTTGTATGTTTTTTTTTTCGAATCCTTATGGACACAAAAAGTAGTATGTTCAAAAGAGTAAGATATGAGGAAGCTATATAAAATTTTAAAATACATTACTGATGTTTGTGGTATTCTCCGGAGGATCCCGGATATTTGGAGACTAGTAGTTTGCAAGAATTCACTGTCGTGGAAATGTCCTAAGTGTATGAATTTTTATCGACACCTGATAGACACCAAAAGTAGTATGTTCAAAAGAGTAAATTTCAAGGAAGTATCATAAAATTTGACAGGACATTTCGGATGTTTGTTATACTCTCTGGAGGATCCCGGATGTTTGAGAAATAGCAGTATGCACCAATTCCTTCTCATCGAAATGACCTAATTGTATGTTTTTTTTTTCGAATCCTTATGGAAACAAAAATTAGTAAGTTCAAAAGAGTAAGATATGCGGAAGCTATATAAAATTTTAAAATACATTACAGATGTTTGTGGTATTCTCTGGAGGATCCCGGATATTTGGAGACTAGTAGTTTGCAAGAATTCACTGTCGTGGCAATGTCCTAATTGTATGAATTTTTATCGACACCTGATAGACACCAAAAGTAGAATGTTCAAAAGAGTAAGTTTCGAGGAAGTATCTTAAAATTTGACAAGACATTTTGGATGTTTGTAGTACTCTCTGGAGGATCCCGGATGTTTGTGAAATGGCAGTATGCACCAATTCCTTCTCATCGAAATGACCTAGTTGTATGTTTTTTTTTTCGAATCCTTATGGACACAAAAAGTAGTATGTTCAAAAGAGTAAGATATGAGGAAGCTATATAAAATTTTAAAATACATTACTGATGTTTGTGGTATTCTCCGGAGGATCTCGGATATTTGGAGACTAGTAGTTTGCAAGAATTCACTGTCGTGGAAATGTCCTAAGTGTATGAATTTTTATCGACACCTGATAGACACCAAAAGTAGTATGTTCAATAGAGTAAATTTCGAGGAAGTATCATAAAATTTGACAGGACATTTCGGATGTTTGTTATACTCTCTGGAGGATCCCGGATGTTTGAGAAATAGCAGTATGCACCAATTCCTTCTCATCGAAATGACCTAATTGTATGTTTTTTTTTTCGAATCCTTATGGAAACAAAAATTAGTAAGTTCAAAAGAGTAAGATATGAGGAAGCTATATAAAATTTTAAAATACATTACAGATGTTTGTGGTATTCTCCGGAGGATCCCGGATATTTGGAGACTAGTAGTTTGCAAGAATTCACTGTCGTGGCAATGTCCTAATTGTATGAATTTTTATCGACACCTGATAGACACCAAAAGTAGTATGTTCAAAAGAGTAAGTTTCGAGGAAGTATCTTAAAATTTGACAAGACATTTTGGATGTTTGTAGTACTCTCTGGAGGATCCCGGATGTTTGAGAAATGGCAGTATGCACCAATTCCTTCTCATCGAAATGACCTAGTTGTATGTTTTTTTTTTCGAATCCTTATGGACACAAAAAGTAGTATGTTCAAAAGAGTAAGATATGAGGAAGCTATATAAAATTTTAAAATACATTACTGATGTTTGTGGTATTCTCCGGAGGATCTCGGATATTTGGAGACTAGTAGTTTGCAAGAATTCACTGTCGTGGAAATGTCCTAAGTGTATGAATTTTTAACGACACCTGATAGACACCAAAAGTAGTATGTTCAAAAGAGTAAATTTCGAGGAAGTATCATAAAATTTGACAGGACATTTCGGATGTTTGTTATACTCTCTGGAGGATCCCGGATGTTTGAGAAATAGCAGTATGCACCAATTCCTTCTCATCGAAATGACCTAATTGTATGTTTTTTTTTTTCGAATCCTTATGGAAACAAAAATTAGAAAGTTCAAAAGAGTAAGATATGAGGAAGCTATATAAAATTTTAAAATACATTACAGATGTTTGTGGTATTCTCCGGAGGATCCCGGATATTTGGAGACTAGTAGTTTGCAAGAATTCACTGTCGTGGCAATGTTCTAATTGTATGAATTTTTATCGACACCTGATAGACACCAAAAGTAGTATGTTCAAAAGAGTAAGTTTCGAGGAAGTATCTTAAAATTTGACAAGACATTTTGGATGTTTGTAGTACTCTCTGGAGGATCCCGGATGTTTGAGAAATGGCAGTATGCACCAATTCCTTCTCATCGAAATGACCTAGTTGTATGTTTTTTTTTTCGAATCCTTATGGACACAAAAAGTAGTATGTTCAAAAGAGTAAGATATGAGGAAGCTATATAAAATTTTAAAATACATTACTGATGTTTGTGGTATTCTCCGGAGGATCCCGGATATTTGGAGACTAGTAGTTTGCAAGAATTCATTGTCGTGGAAATGTCCTAAGTGTATGAATTTTTATCGACACCTGATAGACACCAAAAGTAGTATGTTCAAAAGAGTAAATTTCGAGGAAGTATCATAAAATTTGACAGGACATTTCGGATGTTTGTTATACTCTCTGGAGGATCCCGGATGTTTGAGAAATGGCAGTAGGCACCAATTCCTTCTCATCGAAATGACCTAATTGTATGTTTTTTTTTTTCGAATCCTTATGGAAACAAAAATTAGTAAGTTCAAAAGAGTAAGATATGAGGAAGCTATATAAAATTTTAAAATACATTACAGATGTTTGTGGTATTCTCCGGAGGATCCCGAATATTTGGAGACTAGTAGTTTGCAAGAATTCACTGTCGTGACAATGTCCTAATTGTATGAATTTTTATCGACACCTGATAGACACCAAAAGTAGTATGTTCAAAAGAGTAAATTTTGAGGAAGTATCATAAAATTTGACAAGACATTTCGGATGTTTGTTGTACTCTCTGGAGGATCCCGGATGTTTGAGAACTAGCAGTATGCACCAATTCCTTCTCATCGAAATGAGCTAATTGTATGTTTTTTTTTTCGAATCCTTATGGAAACAAAAAGTAGTATGTTCAAAAGAGTAAGATATGAGGAAGGTATATAAAATTTGACAATACATTACAGATGTTTGTGGTACTCTCCGGAGGATACCGGATATTTGGAGAATAGTAGTTTGCACGAATTCACTGTCGTGGAAATGTCCTAATTGTATGAATTTTTATCGACACCTGATAGACACCAAAAGTAGTATGTTCAAAAGAGTAAGTTTCGAGGAAGTATCATAAAATTTGACAAGACATTTCGGATGTTTGTTGTACTCTCTGGAGGATCCCGGATGTTTGAGAAATAGCAGTATGCACCAATTGCTTCTCATCGAAATGACCTAGTTGTATGTTTTTTTTTTCGAATCCTTATGGACACAAAAAGTAGTATGTTCAAAAGAGTAAGATATGAGGAAGCTATATAAAATTTTAAAATACATTACTGATGTTTGTGGTATTCTCCGGAGGATCCCGGATATTTTGAGACTAGTAGTTTGCAAGAATTCACAGTCGTGGAAATGTCCTAAGTGTATGAATTTTTATCGACACCTGATAGACACCAAAAGTGGTATGTTCAAAAGTGTAAATTTCGAGGAAGTATCATAAAATTTGACAGGACATTTCGGATGTTTGTTATACTCTCTGGAGGATCCCGGATGTTTGAGAAATAGCAGTATGCACCAATTCCTTCACATCGAAATGACCTAATTGTATGTTTTTTTTTTCGAATCCTTATGGAAACAAAAATTAGTAAGTTCAACAGAGTAAGATATGAGGAAGCTATATAAAATTTTAAAATACATTACAGATGTTTGTGGTATTCTCCGGAGGATCCCGGATATTTGGAGACTAGTAGTTTGCAAGAATTCACTGTCGTGGCAATGTCCTAATTGTATGAATTTTTATCGACACCTGATAGACACCAAAAGTAGTATGTTCAAAAGAGTAAATTTCGAGGAAGTATCATAAAATTTGACAAGACATTTCGGAAGTTTGTTGTACTCTCTGGAGGATCTCGGATGTTTGAGAAATAGCAGTATGCACCAATTCCTTCTCATCGAAATGACCTAATTGTATGTTTTTTTTTTTCGAATCCTTATGGAAACAAAAATTAGTAAGTTCAAAAGAGTAAGATATGAGGAAGCTATATAAAATTTTAAAATACATTACAGATGTTTGTGGTATTCTCCGGAGGATCCCGGATATTTGGAGACTAGTAGTTTGCAAGAATTCACTGTCGTGGCAATGTCCTAATTGTATGAATTTTTATCGACACCTGATAGACACCAAAAGTAGTATGTTCAAAAGAGTAAATTTTGAGGAAGTATCATAAAATTTGACAAGACATTTCGGATGTTTGTTGTACTCTCTGGAGGATCCCGGATGTTTGAGAAATAGCAGTATGCACCAATTCCTTCTCATCGAAATGACCTAATTGTATGTTTTTTTTTTCGAATCCTTATGGAAACAAAAAGTAGTATGTTCAAAAGAGTAAGATATGAGGAAGGTATATAAAATTTGACAATACATTACAGATGTTTGTGGTACTCTCCGGAGGATCCCGGATATTTGGAGAATTGTAGTTTGAACGAATTCTTTGTCGTGGAAATGTCCTAATTGTATGAATTTTTATCGACACCTGATAGACACCAAAAGTAGTATGTTCAAAAGAGTAAGTTTCGAGGAAGTATCATAAAATTTGACAAGACATTTCGGATGTTTGTTGTACTCTCTGGAGGATCCCGGATGTTTGAGAAATGGCAGTATGCACCAATGCCTTCTCATCAAAATGACCTAATTGTATGCTTTTTTTTTTCGAATCCTTATGGACACAAAAAGTAGTATGTTCAAAAGAGTAAGATATGAGGAAGCTATATAAAATTTTAAAATACATTACAGATGTTTGTGGTATTCTCCGGAGGATCCCGGATATTTGGACACTAGTAGTTTGCACGAATTCACTGTCGTGGAAATGTCCTAATTGTATGAATTTTTATCGACACCTGATAGACACCAAAAGTACTATGGTAAAAAGAGTATGTTTCGAGGAAGTATCATAAAATTTGACAAGACATTTCGGATGTTTGTTGTACTGTCTGGAGGATCCCGGATGTTTGAGAAATGGCAGTATGCGCCAATTCCTTCTCATCGAAATGACCTAATTGTATGTTTTTTTTTCGAATCCTTATGGACACAAAAAGTAGTATGTTCAAAAGAGTAAGATATGAGGAAGCTATATAAAATTTTAAAATACATTACAGATGTTTGTGGCATTCTTCGGAGGATCCCGGATATTTGGAGACTAGTAGTTTGCACGAATTCACTGTCGTGGAAATGTCCTAATTGTGTGAATTTTGATGGACACCTGATAGACACCAAAAGTAGTATGTTCAAATGAGTATGTTTCGAGGAACTATCATAACATTTGACTAGACATTTCGGATGTTTGTTGTACTCTCTGGAGGGTCCCGGATGTTTGAGAAATGGCAGTATGCACCAATTCCTTCTCATCAAAATGATCTAACTGTATACTTTTTTTTTCGAATCCTTATGGACACAAAAAGTAGTATGTGGAAAAGAGTAAGATATGAGGAAGCTATATAAAATTTTAAAATACATTACAGATGTTTGTGGTATTATCCGGAGGATCCCGGATATTTGGAGACTAGTAGTTAGCAAGAATTCAGAGTCGTGGAAATGTCCTAATTGTATGAATTTTTATCGACACCTGATAGACACCAAAAGTAGTATGTTCAAAAGAGTAAATTTCGAGGAAGTATCATAAAATTTGACAATACATTTCGTATTTTGTTGTGCTCTCTGGAGGATCCCGGATGTAGGAGATATGGCAGTATGCACCAATTCCTTCTCCTCGAAATGACCTAATTGTATGTTTTTTTTTTCGAATCCTTATGGACACAAAAAGTAGTATGTTCAAAAGAGTAAGATATGAGGAAGCTATATAAAATTTTAAAATACATTACAGATGTTTGTGGTATTCTCCGGAGGATCCCGGATATTTGGAGACTAGTAGTTTGCACGAATTCACTGTCGTGGAAATGTCCTAATTGTATGAATTTTTATCGACACCTAATAGAGACCAAAAGTAGTGTGGTCAAAAGTGTATGTTTCGAGGCAGTGTCATAAAATTTGACAAGACATTTCGGATGTTTGTTGTACTCTCTGGAGGATCCCGGATGTTTGAGAAATGGCAGTATGCACCAATGCCTTCTCATCAAAGTGACCTAATTGTTTGCTTTTTTTTTTCGAATCCTTATGGACACAAAAAGTAGCATGTTCAAAAGAGTAAGATATGAGGAAGCTATATAAAATTTTAAAATACATTACAGATGTTTGTGGTATTCTCCGGAGGATCCCGGATATTTGGACACTAGTAGTTTGCACGAATTCACTGTCGTGGAAATGTCCTAATTGTATTAATTTTTATCGACACCTGATAGACACCAAAAGTAGTATGGTAAAAAGAGTATGCTTCGAGGAAGTATCATAAAATTTGACAAGACATTTCGGATGTTTGTTGTACTCTATGGAGGATCCCGGATGTTTGAGAAATGGCAGTATGCACCAATTCCTTCTCATCGAAATGACCTAATTGTATGTTTTTTTTTTCGAATCCTTATGGACACAAAAAGTAGTATGTTTAAAAGAGTAAGATATGAGGAAGCTATATAAAATTTTAAAATACATTACAGATGTTTGTGGCATTCTCCGGAGGATCCCGGATATTTGGAGACTAGTAGTTTGCACGAATTCACTATCGTGGAAATGTCCTAATTGTGTGAATTTTTATGGACACCTGATAGACACCAAAAGTAGTATGTTCAAATGAGTATGTTTCGAGGAACTATCATAAAAGTTGACAAGACATTTCGGATGTTTGTTGTACTCTCTTGAGGGTCTCGGATGTTTGAGAAGTGGCAGTATGCACCAATTCCTTCTCATCAAAATGATCTAACTGTATACTTTTTTTTTCGAATCCTTATGGACACAAAAAGTAGTATGTTCAAAAGAGTAAGATATGAGGAAGCTATATAAAATTTTAAAATACATTACAGATGTTTGTGGTATTATCCGGAGGATCCCGGATATTTGGAGACTAGTAGTTTGCAAGAATTCAGAGTCGTGGAAATGTCCTAATTGTATGAATTTTTATCGACACCTGATAGACACCAAAAGTAGTATGTTCAATAGAGTAAATTTCGAGGAAGTATCATAAAATTTGACAAGACATTTCGGATGTTTGTTGTGCTCTCTGGAGGATCCCGGATGTAGGAGAAATGGCAGTATGCACCAATTCCTTCTCATCGAAATGACCTAATTGTATGTTTTTTTTTCGAATCCTTATGGACACAAAAAGTAGTATGTTCAAAAGAGTAAGATATGAGGAAGCTATATAAAATTTTAAAATACATTACAGATGTTTGTGGCATTCTCCGGAGGATCCCGGATATTTGGAGACTAGTAGTTTGCACGAATTCACTATCGTGGAAATGTCCTAATTGTGTGAATTTTTATGGACACCTGATAGACACCAAAAGTAGTATGTTCAAATGAGTATGTTTCGAGGAACTATCATAAAAGTTGACAAGACATTTCGGATGTTTGTTGTACTCTCTTGAGGGTCTCGGATGTTTGAGAAGTGGCAGTATGCACCAATTCCTTCTCATCAAAATGATCTAACTGTATACTTTTTTTTTCGAATCCTTATGGACACAAAAAGTAGTATGTTCAAAAGAGTAAGATATGAGAAAGCTATATAAAATTTTAAAATACATTACAGATGTTTGTGGTATTATCCGGAGGATCCCGGATATTTGGAGACTAGTAGTTTGCAAGAATTCAGAGTCATGGAAATGTCCTAATTGTATGAATTTTTATCGACACCTGATAGACACCAAAAGTAGTATGTTCAATAGAGTAAATTTCGAGGAAGTATCATAAAATTTGACAAGACATTTCGGATGTTTGTTGTGCTCTCTGGAGGATCCCGGATGTAGGAGAAATGGCAGTATGCACCAATTCCTTCTCATCGAAATGACCTAATTGTATGTTTTTTTTTTCGAATCCTTATGGACACAAAAAGTAGTATGTTCAAAAGAGTAAGATATGAGGAAGCTATATAAAATTTTAAAATACATTACAGATGTTTGTGGTATTCTCCGGAGGATCCCGGATATTTGGAGACTAGTAGTTTGCACGAATTCACTGTCGTGGAAATGTCCTAATTGTATGAATTTTTATCGACACCTAATAGACACCAAAAGTAGTATGGTCAAAAGTGTATGTTTCGAGGCAGTGTCATAAAATTTGACAAGACATTTCGGATGTTTGTTGTACTCTCTGGAGGATCCCGGATGTTTGAGAAATGGCAGTATGCACCAATGCCTTCTCATCAAAATGACCTAATTGTTTGCTTTTTTTTTTTCGAATCCTTGTGGACACAAAAAGTAGTATGTTCAAAAGAGTAAGATATGAGGAAGCTATATAAAATTTTAAAATACATTACAGATGTTTGTGGTATTATCCGGAGGATCCCGGATATTTGGAGACTAGTAGTTTGCAAGAATTCAGAGTCGTGGAAATGTCCTAATTGTATGAATTTTTATCGACACCTGATAGACACCAAAAGTAGTATGTTCAATAGAGTAAATTTCGAGGAAGTATCATAAAATTTGACAAGACATTTCGGATGTTTGTTGTGCTCTCTGGAGGATCCCGGATGTAGGAGAAATGGCAGTATGCACCAATTCCTTCTCATCGAAATGACCTAATTGTATGTTTTTTTTTTCGAATCCTTATGGACACAAAAAGTAGTATGTTCAAAAGAGTAAGATATGAGGAAGCTATATAAAATTTTAAAATACATTACAGATGTTTGTGGTATTCTCCGGAGGATCCCGGATATTTGGAGACTAGTAGTTTGCACGAATTCACTGTCGTGGAAATGTCCTAATTGTATGAATTTTTATCGACACCTAATAGACACCAAAAGTAGTATGGTCAAAAGTGTATGTTTCGAGGCAGTGTCATAAAATTTGACAAGACATTTCGGATGTTTGTTGTACTCTCTGGAGGATCCCGGATGTTTGAGAAATGGCAGTATGCACCAATGCCTTCTCATCAAAATGACCTAATTGTTTGCTTTTTTTTTTTCCAATCCTTATGGACACAAAAAGTAGTATGTTCAAAAGAGTAAGATATGAGGAAGCTATATAAAATTTTAAAATACATTACAGATGTTTGTGGTATTCTCCGGAGGATCCCGGATATTTGGACACTAGTAGTTTGCACGAATTCACTGTCGTGGAAATGTTCTAATTGTATTAATTTTTATCGACACCTGATAGACACCAAAAGTAGTATGGTAAAAAGAGTATGCTTCGAGGAAGTATCATAAAATTTGACAAGACATTTCGGATGTTTGTTGTACTCTATGGAGGATCCCGGATGTTTGAGAAATGGCAGTATGCACCAATTCCTTCTCATCGAAATGACCTAATTGTATGTTTTTTTTTTCGAATCCTTATGGACACAAAAAGTAGTATGTTTAAAAGAGTAAGATATGAGGAAGCTATATAAAATTTTAAAATACATTACAGATGTTCGTGGTATTCTCGGGAGGATCCCGGATATTTTGAGACTAGTAGTTTGCAAGAATTCACTGTCGTGGAAATCTCCTAATTGTATTTATTTTTATCGACACCTGATAGACACCAAAAGTAGTATGTTCAAAAGAGTAAATTTCGAGGAAGTATCATAAAATTTGACAAGACATTTCGGATGTTTGTTGTACTCTCTGGAGGATCCCGGATGTTTGAGAAATGGCAGTATGCACCAATGCCTTCTCATCAAAATGACCTAATTGTATGCTCTTTTTTTTTCGAATCCTTATGGACACAAAAAGTAGTATGTTCAAAAGAGTAAGATATGAGGAAGCTATATAAAATTTTAAAATACATTACAGATGTTTGTGGTATTCTCCGGAGGATCTCGGATATTTGGACACTAGTAGTTTGCACGAATTCACTGTCGTGGAAATGTCCTAATTGTATGAATTTTTATGGACACCTGATAGACACCAAAAGTAGTATGGTAAAAAGAGTATGTTTCGAGGAAGTATCATAAAATTTGACAAGACATTTCGGATGTTTATTGTACCCTCTGGAGGATCCCGGATGTTTAAGAAATGGCAGTATGCACCAATTCCTTCTCATCAAAATGACCTAATTCTATGCTTTTTTTTTCGAATCCTTATGGACACAAAAAGTACTATGTACAAAAGAGTAAGATATGAGGAAGGTATATAAAATTTGACAATACATTACAGATGTTTGTGGTACTCTCCGGAGGATCCCGGATATTTGGAGAATAGTAGTTTGCACGAATTCACTGTCGTGGAAATGTCCAAATTGTATGAATTTTTATCGACACCTGATAGACACCAAAAGTAGTATGTTCAAAAGAGTAAGTTTCGAGGAAGTATCATAAAATTTGACAAGACATTTCGGATGTTTGTTGTAGTCTCTGGAGGATCCCGGATGTTTGAGAAATAGCAATATGCACCAATTCCTTCTCATCGAAATGACCTAATTGTATGCTTTTTTTTTCGAATCCTTATGGACACAAAAAGTAGTATTTTCAAAAGAGTAAGATATGAGGAAGGTATATAAAATTTGACAATACATTACAGATGTTTGTGGTACTCTCCGGAGGATCCCGGATATTTGGAGAATAGTAGTTTGCACGAATTCACTGACGTGGAAATGTCCTAATTGTATGAATTTTTATCGACACCTGATAGACACCGAAAGTAGTATGTTCAAAAGAGTAAGTTTCGAGGAAGTATCATAAAATTTGACAAGACATTTCGAATGTTTGTTGTACTCTCTGGAGGATCCCGGATGTTTGAGAAATAGCAATATGCACTAATTCCTTCTCATCGAAATGACCTAATTGTAAGTTTTTTTTTCCGAATCCTTATGGACACAAAAAGTAGTATGTTCAAAACAGTAAGATATGGGGAAGCTATATAAAATTTTAAAATACATTACCGATGTTTGTGGTATTCTCCGTAGGATCCCGGATATTTGGAGACTACTAGTTTGCAAGAATTCACTATCGTGGAAATGTCCTAATTGTGTGAAATTTTATCGACACCTGATAGACACCAAAAGTAGTATGTTCAAAAGAGTAAATTTCGAGGAAGTATCATAAAATTTGACAAGACATTTCGGATGTTTGTTGTACTCTCTGGAGGGTCCCGGATGTTTGAGAATTGGCAGTATGCACCAATTCGTTCTAATCAAAATGACCTAACTGTATACTTTTTTTTTCGAATCCTTATGGACACAAAAAGTAGTATGTTCAAAAGAGTAAGAAATGAGGAAGCTATATAAAATTTTAAAATACATTACAGATGTTTGTGGTATTCTCCGGAGGAGCCCGGATATTTGGAGACTAGTAGTTTGCAAGAATTCACAGTCGTGGAAATGTCCTAATTGTATGAATTTTTATCGACACCTGATAGACACCAAAAGTAGTATGTTCAAAAGAGTAAATTTCGAGGAAGTATCATAAAATTTGACAAGACATTTCGGATGTTTGTTGTACTCTCTGCAGGATCCCCGGATGTTTGAGAAATGGCAGTATGCGCCAATTCCTTCTCATCGAAATGACATAATTGTATGTTTTTTTTTTTCTAATCTTTATGGACACAAAAAGTAGTATGTTCAAAAGAGTAAGATATGAGGAAGCTATATAAAATTTTAAAATACATTACAGATGTTTGTGGTATTCTCTGGAGGATCCCGGATATTTGGAGACTAGTAGTTTGCAAGAATTCACAGTCGTGGAAATGTCCTAATTGTATGAATTTTTATCGACACCTGATAGACACCAAAAGTAGTATGTTCAAAAGAGTAAATTTCGAGGAAGTATCAGAAAATTTGACAAGACATTTCGGATGTTTGTTGTGCTCTCTGGAGGATCCCGGATGTTTGAGAAATGGAAGTACGCACCAATTCCTTCTCATCGAAATGACCTAATTGTATGTTTTTTTTTTCGAATCCTTATGGACACAAAAAGTAGTATATTCAAAAGAGTAAGATATGAGGAAGGTATATAAAATTTTAAAATACATTACAGATGTTTGTGGTATTCTCCGGAGGATCCCGGATATTTGGAGACTAGTAGTTTGCACGAATTCACTGTCGTGGAAATGTCCTAATTGTATGAATTTTTATCGACACCTGATAGACACCAAAAGTAGTATGGTCAAAAGAGTATTTTTCGAGGAAGTATCATAAAATTTGACAAGACATTTCTGATGTTTGTTGTACTCTCTGGAGGGTCCCGGATGTTTGAGAAATGGTAGTATGCACCAATTCCTTCTCATCAAAATGACCTAATTGTATGCTTTTTTTTTCGAATCCCTATGGACACTAAAAGTATTATGTTCAAAAGAGTAAGATATGAGGAAGCTATATAAAATTTTAAAAAACATTACAGATGTTTGTGGTATTCTCCGGAGGATCCCGGATATTTGGAGACTAGTAGTTTGCACGAATTCACTGTCGTGGAAATGTCCTAATTGTATGAATTTTTATCGACACCTGATAGACACCAAAAGTAGTATGGTCAAAAGAGTATTTTTCGAGGAAGTATCATAAAATTTGACAAGACATTTCTGATGTTTGTTGTACTCTCTGGAGGGTCCCGGATGTTTGAGAAATGGCAGTATGCACCAATTCCTTCTCATCAAAATGACCTAATTGTATGCTTTTTTTTTCGAATCCTTATGGACACAAAAAGTAGTATGTTCAAAAGAGTAAGATATGAGGAAGCTATATAAAATTTTAAAATACATTACAGATGTTTGTGGTATTCTCCGGAGTATCCCTGATATTTGGAGACTAGTAGTTTGCAAGAATTCACAGTCGTGGAAATGTCCTAATTGTATGAACTTTTATCGACACCTGATAGACACCGAAAGTAGTATGTTCAAAAGAGTAAATTTCGAGGAAGTATCATAAAATTTGACAAGACATTTCGGATGTTTGTTGTGCTCTCTGGAGGATCCCGGATGTTTGAGAAAAGCCAGTATGCACCAATTCCTTCTCATCGAAATGACCTAATTGTATGTTTTTTTTTTCGAATCCTTATGGACACAAAAAGTAGTATGTTCAAAAGAGTAAGATATGATGAAGCTATATAAAATTTTCAAATACATTACAGATGATTGTGGTATTCTCCGGAGGATCTCGGATATTTCGAGACTAGTAGTTTGCAAGAATTCACTGTCGTGGAAATGTCCTAATTGTATGAATTTTTATCGACACCTGATAGAAACCAAAAGTAGTATGTTCAAAAGAGTATGTTTCGAGGAAGTATCCTAAAATTTGACAAGACATTTCGGATGTTTGTTGTACTCTCTGGAGGGTCCCGGATGTTTGAGAAATGGCAGTATGCACCAATTCCTTCTCATCAAAATGACCTAACTGTATACTTTTTTTTTCGAATCCTTATGGACACAAAAAGTAGTATGTTCAAAGGAGTAAGAAATGAGGAAGCTATATAAAATTTTAAAATACATTACAGATGTTTGTGGTATTCTCCGGAGGATCCCGGATATTTGGAGACTAGTAGTTTGCAAGAATTCACAGTCGTGGAATTGTCCCAATTGTATGAATTTTTATCGACACCTGATAGACACCAAAAGTAGTATGTTCAAAAGAGTAAATTTCGAGCTAGTATCATAAAATTTGACAAGACATTTCGGATGTTTGTTGTACTCTCTGGAGGGTCCCGGATGTTTGAGAAATGGCAGTATGCACCAATTCCTTCTCATCAAAATGACCTAATTGTATGCTTTTTTTTTCGAATCCTTATGGACACAAAAAGTAATATGTTCAAAAGAGTAAGATATGAGGACGCTATATAAAATTTTAAAATACATTACAGATGTTTGTGGCATTCTCCGGAGGATCCCGGATATTTGGAGACTAGTAGTTTGCACGAATTCACTGTCGTGGAAATGTCCTAATTGTATGAATTTTTATCGACACCTGATAGACACCAAAAGTAGTATGGTCAAAAGAGTATGTTTCGAGGAAGTGTCATAAAATTTGACAAGACATTTCAGATGTTTGTTGTACAGTCTGGAGGGTCCCAGATGTTTGAGAAATGGCAGTATGCACCAATTCGTTCTCATCAAAATGACCTAATTGTATGCTTTTTTTTTCGAATCCTTATGGACACAAAAAGTAGTATGTTCAAAAGAGTAAGATATGAGGAAGCTATATAAAATTTAAAAATACATTACAGATGTTTGTGGTATTCTCCGGAGGATCCCGGATATTTGGAGGCTAGTAGTTTGCAAGAATTCACAGTCGTGGAAATGTCCTAATTGTATGAATTTTATCGACACCTGATAGACACCAAAAGTAGTATGTTCAAAAGAGTAAATTTCGAGGAAGTATCATAAAATTTGACAAGACATTTCGGATGTTTGTTGTACTATCTGGAGGATCCCCGGATGTTTGAGAAATGGCAGTATGCGCCAATTCCTTCTCATCGAAATGACATAATTGTTTGTTTTTTTTTTCGAATCTTTATGGACACAAAAAGTAGTATGTTCAAAAGAGTAAGATATGTGGAAGCTATATAAAATTTTAAAATACATTACAGATGTTTGTGGTATTCTCCGGAGGATCCCGGATATTTGGAGACTAGTAGTTTGCAAGAATTCACAGTCGTGGAAATGTCCTAATTGTATGAATTTTTATCGACACCTGATAGACACCAAAAGTAGTATGTTCAAAAGAGTAAATTTCGAGGAAGTATCAGAAAATTTGACAAGACATTTCGGATTTGTTGTGCTCTCTGGAGGATCCCGGATGTTTGAGAAATGGAAGTACGCACCAATTCCTTCTCATCGAAATGACCTAATTGTATGTTTTTTTTTTTCGAATCCTTATGGACACAAAAAGTAGTATATTCAAAAGAGTAAGATATGAGGAAGCTATATAAAATTTTAAAATACATTACAGATGTTTGTGGTATTCTCAGGAGGATCCCGGATATTTGGAGACTAGTAGTTTGCACGAATTCACTGTCGTGGAAATGTCCTAATTGTATGAATTTTTATCGACACCTGATAGACACCAAAAGTAGTATGTTCAAAAGAGTATGTTTCGAGCAAGTATCATAAAATTTGACAAGACATTTCGGATGTTTGTTGTACTCTCTGGAGGGTCCCGGATGTTTGTGAAATGGTAGTATGCACCAATTCCTTCTCATCAAAATGACCTAATTGTATGCTTTTTTTTTCGAATCCCTATGGACACTAAAAGTAGTATGTTCAAAAGAGTAAGATATGAGAAAGCTATATAAAATTTTAAAAAACATTACAGATGTTTGTGGTATTCTCCGGAGGATCCCGGATATTTGGAGACTAGTAGTTTGCAAGTATTCACAGTCGTGGAAATGTCCTAATTGTATGAATTTTTATCGACACCTGATAGACACCAAAAGTAGTATGTTCAAAAGAGTAAATTTCGAGGAAGTATCAGAAAATTTGACAAGACATTTCGGATTTGTTGTGCTCTCTGGAGGATCCCGGATGTTTGAGAAATGGAAGTACGCACCAATTCCTTCTCATCGAAACGACCTAATTGTATGTTTTTTTTTTTCGAATCCTTATGGACACAAAAAGTAGTAAATTCAAAAGAGTAAGATATGAGGAAGCTATATAAAATTTTAAAATACATTACAGATGTTTGTGGTATTCTCCGGAGGATCCCGGATATTTGGAGACTAGTAGTTTGCACGAATTCACTGTCGTGGAAATGTCCTAATTGTATGAATTTTTTTCGACACCTGATAGACACCAAAAGTAGTATGGTCAAAAGAGTATGTTTCGAGGAAGTATCATAAAATTTGAAAAGACATTTCGGATGTTTGTTGTACTCTCTGGAGGGTCCCGGATGTTTGAGAAATGGCAGTATGCACCAATTCGTTCTCATCAAAATGACCTAATTGTATGCTTTTTTTTTCGAATCCTTATGGACACAAAAAGTAGTATGTTCAAAAGAGTAAGATATGAGGAAGCTATATAAAATTTTAAAATACATTACAGATGTTTGTGGTATTCTCCGGAGGATCCCTGATATTTGGAGACTAGTAGTTTGCAAGAATTCACAGTCGTGGAAATGTCCTAATTGTATGAATTTTTATCGACACCTGATAGACACCGAAAGTAGTATGTTCAAAAGAGTAAATTTCGAGGAAGTATCATAAAATTTGACAAGACATTTCGGATGTTTGTTGTGCTCTATGGAGGATCCCGAATGTTTGAGAAAAGGCAGTATGCACCAATTCCTTCTCATCGAAATGACCTAATTGTATGTTTTTTTTTTTGAATCCTTATGGACACAAAAAGTAGTATGTTCAAAAGAGTAAGATATGACGAAGCTATATAAAATTATCAAATACATTACAGATGTTTGTGGTATTCTCCGGAGGATCTCGGATATTTGGAAACTAGTAGTTTGCAAGAATTCACTGTCGTGGAAATGTCCTAATTGTATGAATTTTTATCGACACCTGATAGAAACCAAAAGTAGTATGTTCAAAAGAGTATGTTTCGAGGAAGTATCATAAAATTTGACAAGACATTTCGGATGTTTGTTGTACTCTCTGGAGGGTCCCGGATGTTTGAGAAATGGCAGTATGCACCAATTCCTTCTCATCAAAATGGCCTAACTGTATGCTTTTTTTTTCGAATCCTTATGGACACAAAAAGTAGTATGTTCAAAAGAGTAAGATATGAGGAAGCTATATAAAATTTTAAAATACGTTACAGATGTTTGTGGTATTCTCCGGAGGATCCCTGATATTTGGAGACTAGTAGTTTGCAAGAATTCACAGTCGTGGAAATGTCCTAATTGTATGAATTTTTATCGACACCTGATAGACACCAAAAGTAGTATGTTCAAAAGAGTAAATTTCGACGAAGTATCATAAAATTTGACAAGACATTTCTGATGTTTGTTGTACTCTCTGGAGGGTCCCGGATGTTTGAGAAATGGCAGTATGCACCAATTCCTTCTCATCAAAATGACCTAATTGTATGCTTATTTTTTCGAATCCTTATGGACACAAAAAGTAGTATGTTCAAAAGAGTAAGATATGAGGAAGCTATATAAAATTTTAAAATACATTACTGATGTTTGTGGTATTCTCCGGAGGATCCCGGATATTTGGAGACTAGTAGTTTGCAAGAATTCACAGTCGTGGAAATGTCCTAATTGTATGAATTTTTATCGACACCTGATAGACACCAAAAGTAGTATGTTCAAAAGAGTAAATTTCGAGGAAGTATCATAAAATTTGACAAGACATTTAGGATGTTTGTTGTGCTATCTGGAGGATCCCGGATGTTTGAGAAATGGCAGTATGCACCAATTCCTTCTCATCGAAATGACCTAATTGTATGTTTTTTTTTTCGAATCCTTATGGACACAAAAAGTAGTATGTTCAAAAGAGTAAGATATGAGGAAGCTATATAAAATTATCAAATACATTACAGATGTTTGTGGTATTCTCCGGAGGATCTCGGATATTTGGAAACTAGTAGTTTGCAAGAATTCACTGTCGTGGAAATGTCCTAATTGTATGAATTTTTATCGACACCTGATAGAAACCAAAAGTAGTATGTTCAAAAGAGTATGTTTCGAGGAAGTATCATAAAATTTGACAAGACATTTCGGATGTTTGTTGTACTCTCTGGAGGGTCCCGGATGTTTGAGAAATGGCAGTATGCACCAATTCCTTCTCATCAAAATGGCCTAACTGTATGCTTTTTTTTTCGAATCCTTATGGACACAAAAAGTAGTATGTTCAAAAGAGTAAGATATGAGGAAGCTATATAAAATTTTAAAATACGTTACAGATGTTTGTGGTATTCTCCGGAGGATCCCTGATATTTGGAGACTAGTAGTTTGCAAGAATTCACAGTCGTGGAACTGTCCTAATTGTATGAATTTTTATCGACACCTGATAGACACCAAAAGTAGTATGTTCAAAAGAGTAAATTTCGAGGAAGTATCATAAAATTTGACAAGACATTTCTGATGTTTGTTGTACTCTCTGGAGGGTCCCGGATGTTTGAGAAATGGCAGTATGCACCAATTCCTTCTCATCAAAATGACCTAATTGTATGCTTATTTTTTCGAATCCTTATGGACACAAAAAGTAGTATGTTCAAAAGAGTAAGATATGAGGAAGCTATATAAAATTTTAAAATACATTACTGATGTTTGTGGTATTCTCCGGAGGATCCCGGATATTTGGAGACTAGTAGTTTGCAAGAATTCACAGTCGTGGAAATGTCCTAATTGTATGAATTTTTATCGACACCTGATAGACACCAAAAGTAGTATGTTCAAAAGAGTAAATTTCGAGGAAGTATCATAAAATTTGACAAGACATTTCGGATGTTTGTTGTGCTATCTGGAGGATCCCGGATGTTTGAGAAATGGCAGTATGCACCAATTCCTTCTCATCGAAATGACCTAATTGTATGTTTTTTTTTTCGAATCCTTATGGACACAAAAAGTAGTATGTTCAAAAGAGTAAGATATGAGGAAGCTATATAAAATTTTAAAATACATTACAGATGTTTGTGGTATTCTCCGGAGGATCCCGGATATTTGGACACAAGTAGTTTGCACGAATTCACTGTCGTGAAAATGTCCTAATTGTATGAATTTTTATCGACACCTGATAGACACCAGAAGTAGTATGTTCAAAAGAGTATGTTTCGAGGAAGTATCATAAAATTTGACAAGACATTTCAGATGTTTGTTGTCATCTCTGGAGGGTTCCGGATGTTTGAGAAATGGTAGTATGCACCAATTCCTTCTCATCAAAATGACCTAATTGTATGCTTTTTTTTTCGAATCCTTATGGACACTAAAAGTAGAATGTTCAAAAGAGTAAGATATGAGGAAGCTATATAAATTTTTAAAATACATTACAGATGTTTGTGTTTTTTTCTCGGTGGATCCCGGATATTTGGAGACTAGTAGTTTGCACGAATTCACTGTCGCGAAAATGTCCTAATTGTATGAATTTTTATCGACACCTGATAGACACCAAAAGTAGTATGGTCAAAAGAGTATGTTTCGAGGAAGTATCATAAAATTTGAAAAGACATTTCGGATGTTTGTTGTACTCTCTGGAGGGTCCAGGATGTTTGAGAAATGGCAGTATGTACCAATTCGTTCTCATCAAAATGACCTAATTGTATGCTTTTTTTTTCGAATCCTTATGGACACAAAAAGTAGTATGTTCAAAAGAGAAAGATATGAGGAAGCTATATAAAATTTTAAAATACATTACAGATGTTTGTGGTATTCTCCGGAGGATCCTTGATATTTGGAGACTAGTAGTTTGCAAGAATTCACAGTCGTGGAAATGTCCTAATTGTATGAATTTTTATCGACACCTGATAGACACCAAAAGTAGTATGTTCAAAAGAGTAAATTTCGAGGAAGTATCATAAAATTTGACAAGACATTTCGGATGTTTGTTGTGCTCTCTGGAGGATCCCGGATGTTTGAGAAAAGGCAGTATGCACCAATTCCTTCTCATCGAAATGTCCTAATTGTATGTTTTTTTTTTCGAATCCTTATGGACACGAAAAGTAGTATGTTCAAAAGAGTAAGATATGATTAAGCTATATAAAATTTGAAAATACATTACAGATGTTTGTGGTATTCTCCGGAGGATCCCGGATATTTGGAGACTAGTAGTTTGCACGAATTCACTGTCGTGAAAATGTAATAATTGTATGAATTTTTATCGACACCTGATAGACACCAAAAGTAGTATGGTCAAAAGAGTATGTTTCGAGGAAGTATCATAAAATTTGCCAAGACATTTCGGATGTTTGTTGTACTCTCTGGAGGGTCCCGGATGTTTGAGAAATGGCAGTATGCACCAATTCCTTCTCATCAAAATGACCTAAATGTATACTTTTTTTTTCGAATCCTTATGGACACAAAAAGTAGTATATTCAAAAGAGTAAGAAATGAGGAAGCTATATAAAATTTTAAAATACATTACAGATGTTTGTGGTATACTCCGGAGGATTCCGGATATTTGGAGACTAGTAGTTTGCAAGAATTCACAGTCGTGGAAATGTCCTAATTGTATGAATTTTTATCGACACCTGATAGACACCAAAAGTAGAATGTTAAAAAGAGTAAATTTCGAGGAAGTATCATAAAATTTGACAAGACATTTCGGATGTTTGTTGTGCTCTCTGGAGGATCACGTATGTTTGAGAAATGGCAGTATGCACCAATTCCTTATCATCGAAATGACCTAATTGTATGTTTTTTTTTTCGAATCCTTATGGACACAAAAATTAGTATGTTCAAAAGAGTAAGATATGAGGAAGCTATATAAACTTTTAAAATACATTACAGATGTTTGTGGTATTCTCCGGAGGATCCCGGATATTTGGACACTAGTAGTTTGCACGAATTCACTGTCGTGGAAATGTCCTAATTGTATGAATTTTTATCGACACCTGATAGACACCAAAAGTAGTATGTTCAAAATAGTATGTTTCGAGGAAGTATCATAAAATTTGACAAGACATTTCGGATGTTTGTTGTACTCTCTGGAGAGTCCCGAATGTTTGAGAAATGGTAGTATGCACCAATTCCTTCTCATCAAAATGACCTAATTGTATGCTTTTTTTTTCGAATCCTTATGGACACTAAAAGTAGAATGTTCAAAAGAGTAAGATATGAGGAAGCTATATAAATTTTTAAAATACATTACAGATGTTTGTGTTTTTTTCTCGGTGGATCCCGGATATTTGGAGACTAGTAGTTTGCACGAATTCACTGTCGCGAAAATGTCCTAATTGTATGAATTTTTATCGACACCTGATAGACACCAAAAGTAGTATGGTCAAAAGAGTATGTTTCGAGGAAGTATCATAAAATTTGAAAAGACATTTCGGATGTTTGTTGTACTCTCTGGAGGGTCCAGGATGTTTGAGAAATGGCAGTATGTACCAATTCGTTCTCATCAAAATGACCTAATTGTATGCCTTTTTTTTCGAATCCTTATGGACACAAAAAGTAGTATGTTCAAAAGAGAAAGATATGAGGAAGCTATATAAAACTTTAAAATACATTACAGATGTTTGTGGTATTCTCCGGAGGATCCTTGATATTTGGAGACTAATAGTTTGCAAGAATTCACAGTCGTGGAAATGTCCTAATTGTATGAATTTTTATCGACACCTGATAGACACCAAAAGTAGTATGTTCAAAAGAGTAAATTTCGAGGAAGTATCATAAAATTTGACAAGACATTTCGGATGTTTGTTGTGCTCTCTGGAGGATCCCGGATGTTTGAGAAAAGGCAGTATGCACCAATTCCTTCTCATCGAAATGTCCTAATTGTATGTTTTTTTTTTCGAATCCTTATGGACACGAAAAGTAGTATGTTCAAAAGAGTAAGATATGATTAAGCTATATAAAATTTGAAAATACATTACAGATGTTTGTGGTATTCTCCGGAGGATCCCGGATATTTGGAGACTAGTAGTTTGCACGAATTCACTGTCGTGAAAATGTAATAATTGTATGAATTTTTATCGACACCTGATAGACACCAAAAGTAGTATGGTCAAAAGAGTATGTTTCGAGGAAGTATCATAAAATTTGCCAAGACATTTCGGATGTTTGTTGTACTCTCTGGAGGGTCCCAGATGTTTGAGAAATGGCAGTATGCACCAATTCCTTCTCATCAAAATGACCTAAATGTATACTTTTTTTTTCGAATCCTTATGGACACAAAAAGTAGTATATTCAAAAGAGTAAGAAATGAGGAAGCTATATAAAATTTTAAAATACATTACAGATGTTTGTGGTATACTCCGGAGGATTCCGGATATTTGGAGACTAGTAGTTTGCAAGAATTCACAGTCGTGGAAATGTCCTAATTGTATGAATTTTTATCGACACCTGATAGACACCAAAAGTAGAATGTTAAAAAGAGTAAATTTCGAGGAAGTATCATAAAATTTGACAAGACATTTCGGATGTTTGTTGTGCTCTCTGGAGGATCACGTATGTTTGAGAAATGGCAGTATGCACCAATTCCTTATCATCGAAATGACCTAATTGTATGTTTTTTTTTTCGAATCCTTATGGACACAAAAATTAGTATGTTCAAAAGAGTAAGATATGAGGAAGCTATATAAACTTTTAAAATACATTACAGATGTTTGTGGTATTCTCCGGAGGATCCCGGATATTTGGACACTAGTAGTTTGCACGAATTCACTGTCGTGGAAATGTCCTAATTGTATGAATTTTTATCGACACCTGATAGACACCAAAAGTAGTATGTTCAAAATAGTATGTTTCGAGGAAGTATCATAAAATTTGACAAGACATTTCGGATGTTTGTTGTACTCTCTGGAGAGTCCCGAATGTTTGAGAAATGGTAGTATGCACCAATTCCTTCTCATCAAAATGACCTAATTGTATGCTTTTTTTTTCGAATCCTTATGGACACTAAAAGTAGAATGTTCAAAAGAGTAAGATATGAGGAAGCTATATAAATTTTTAAAATACATTACAGATGTTTGTGTTTTTTTCTCGGTGGATCCCGGATATTTGGAGACTAGTAGTTTGCACGAATTCACTGTCGCGAAAATGTCCTAATTGTATGAATTTTTATCGACACCTGATAGACACCAAAAGTAGTATGGTCAAAAGAGTATGTTTCGAGGAAGTATCATAAAATTTGAAAAGACATTTCGGATGTTTGTTGTACTCTCTGGAGGGTCCAGGATGTTTGAGAAATGGCAGTATGTACCAATTCGTTCTCATCAAAATGACCTAATTGTATGCCTTTTTTTTCGAATCCTTATGGACACAAAAAGTAGTATGTTCAAAAGAGAAAGATATGAGGAAGCTATATAAAACTTTAAAATACATTACAGATGTTTGTGGTATTCTCCGGAGGATCCTTGATATTTGGAGACTAATAGTTTGCAAGAATTCACAGTCGTGGAAATGTCCTAATTGTATGAATTTTTATCGACACCTGATAGACACCAAAAGTAGTATGTTCAAAAGAGTAAATTTCGAGGAAGTATCATAAAATTTGACAAGACATTTCGGATGTTTGTTGTGCTCTCTGGAGGATCCCGGATGTTTGAGAAAAGGCAGTATGCACCAATTCCTTCTCATCGAAATGTCCTAATTGTATGTTTTTTTTTTCGAATCCTTATGGACACGAAAAGTAGTATGTTCAAAAGAGTAAGATATGATTAAGCTATATAAAATTTGAAAATACATTACAGATGTTTGTGGTATTCTCCGGAGGATCCCGGATATTTGGAGACTAGTAGTTTGCACGAATTCACTGTCGTGAAAATGTAATAATTGTATGAATTTTTATCGACACCTGATAGACACCAAAAGTAGTATGGTCAAAAGAGTATGTTTCGAGGAAGTATCATAAAATTTGCCAAGACATTTCGGATGTTTGTTGTACTCTCTGGAGGGTCCCAGATGTTTGAGAAATGGCAGTATGCACCAATTCCTTCTCATCAAAATGACCTAAATGTATACTTTTTTTTTCGAATCCTTATGGACACAAAAAGTAGTATATTCAAAAGAGTAAGAAATGAGGAAGCTATATAAAATTTTAAAATACATTACAGATGTTTGTGGTATACTCCGGAGGATTCCGGATATTTGGAGACTAGTAGTTTGCAAGAATTCACAGTCGTGGAAATGTCCTAATTGTATGAATTTTTATCGACACCTGATAGACACCAAAAGTAGAATGTTAAAAAGAGTAAATTTCGAGGAAGTATCATAAAATTTGACAAGACATTTCGGATGTTTGTTGTGCTCTCTGGAGGATCACGTATGTTTGAGAAATGGCAGTATGCACCAATTCCTTCTCATCGAAATGACCTAATTGTATGTTTTTTTTTTCGAATCCTTATGGACACAAAAATTAGTATGTTCAAAAGAGTAAGATATGAGGAAGCTATATAAACTTTTAAAATACATTACAGATGTTTGTGGTATTCTCCGGAGGATCCCGGATATTTGGACACTAGTAGTTTGCACGAATTCACTGTCGTGGAAATGTCCTAATTGTATGAATTTTTATCGACACCTGATAGACACCAAAAGTAGTATGTTCAAAATAGTATGTTTCGAGGAAGTATCATAAAATTTGACAAGACATTTCGGATGTTTGTTGTACTCTCTGGAGAGTCCCGAATGTTTGAGAAATGGTAGTATGCACCAATTCCTTCTCATCAAAATGACCTAATTGTATGCTTTTTTTTTCGAATCCTTATGGACACTAAAAGTAGAATGTTCAAAAGAGAAAGATATGAGGAAGCTATATAAATTTTTAAAATACATTACAGATGTTTGTGTTTTTTTCTCGGTGGATCCCGGATATTTGGAGACTAGTAGTTTGCACGAATTCACTGTCGCGAAAATGTCCTAATTGTATGAATTTTTATCGACACCTGATAGACACCAAAAGTAGTATGGTCAAAAGAGTATGTTTCGAGGAAGTATCATAAAATTTGAAAAGACATTTCGGATGTTTGTTGTACTCTCTGGAGGGTCCAGGATGTTTGAGAAATGGCAGTATGTACCAATTCGTTCTCATCAAAATGACCTAATTGTATGCTTTTTTTTTCGAATCCTTATGGACACAAAAAGTAGTATGTTCAAAAGAGAAAGATATGAGGAAGCTATATAAAATTTTAAAATACATTACAGATGTTTGTGGTATTCTCCGGAGGATCCTTGATATTTGGAGACTAGTAGTTTGCAAGAATTCACAGTCGTGGAAATGTCCTAATTGTATGAATTTTTATCGACACCTGATAGACACCAAAAGTAGTATGTTCAAAAGAGTAAATTTCGAGGAAGTATCATAAAATTTGACAAGACATTTCGGATGTTTGTTGTGCTCTCTGGAGGATCCCGGATGTTTGAGAAAAGGCAGCATGCACCAATTCCTTCTCATCGAAATGTCCTAATTGTATGTTTTTTTTTTCGAATCCTTATGGACACGAAAAGTAGTATGTTCAAAAGAGTAAGATATGATTAAGCTATATAAAATTTGAAAATACATTACAGATGTTTGTGGTATTCTCCGGAGGATCCCGGATATTTGGAGACTAGTAGTTTGCACGAATTCACTGTCGTGAAAATGTAATAATTGTATGAATTTTTATCGACACCTGATAGACACCAAAAGTAGTATGGTCAAAAGAGTATGTTTCGAGGAAGTATCATAAAATTTGCCAAGACATTTCGGATGTTTGTTGTACTCTCTGGAGGGTCCCGGATGTTTGCGAAATGGCAGTATGCACCAATTCCTTCTCATCAAAATGACCTAAATGTATACTTTTTTTTTCGAATCCTTATGGACACAAAAAGTAGTATATTCAAAAGAGTAAGAAATGAGGAAGCTATATAAAATTTTAAAATACATTACAGATGTTTGTGGTATACTCCGGAGGATTCCGGATATTTGGAGACTAGTAGTTTGCAAGAATTCACAGTCGTGGAAATGTCCTAATTGTATGAATTTTTATCGACACCTGATAGACACCAAAAGTAGAATGTTAAAAAGAGTAAATTTCGAGGAAGTATCATAAAATTTGACAAGACATTTCGGATGTTTGTTGTACTCTCTGGAGGGTCCAGGATGTTTGAGAAATGGCAGTATGTACCAATTCGTTCTCATCAAAATGACCTAATTGTATGCTTTTTTTTTCGAATCCTTATGGACACAAAAAGTAGTATGTTCAAAAGAGAAAGATATGAGGAAGCTATATAAAATTTTAAAATACATTACAGATGTTTGTGGTATTCTCCGGAGGATCCTTGATATTTGGAGACTAGTAGTTTGCAAGAATTCACAGTCGTGGAAATGTCCTAATTGTATGAATTTTTATCGACACCTGATAGACACCAAAAGTAGTATGTTCAAAAGAGTAAATTTCGAGGAAGTATCATAAAATTTGACAAGACATTTCGGATGTTTGTTGTGCTCTCTGGAGGATCCCGGATGTTTGAGAAAAGGCAGCATGCACCAATTCCTTCTCATCGAAATGTCCTAATTGTATGTTTTTTTTTTCGAATCCTTATGGACACGAAAAGTAGTATGTTCAAAAGAGTAAGATATGATTAAGCTATATAAAATTTGAAAATACATTACAGATGTTTGTGGTATTCTCCGGAGGATCCCGGATATTTGGAGACTAGTAGTTTGCACGAATTCACTGTCGTGAAAATGTAATAATTGTATGAATTTTTATCGACACCTGATAGACACCAAAAGTAGTATGGTCAAAAGAGTATGTTTCGAGGAAGTATCATAAAATTTGCCAAGACATTTCGGATGTTTGTTGTACTCTCTGGAGGGTCCCGGATGTTTGCGAAATGGCAGTATGCACCAATTCCTTCTCATCAAAATGACCTAAATGTATACTTTTTTTTTCGAATCCTTATGGACACAAAAAGTAGTATATTCAAAAGAGTAAGAAATGAGGAAGCTATATAAAATTTTAAAATACATTACAGATGTTTGTGGTATACTCCGGAGGATTCCGGATATTTGGAGACTAGTAGTTTGCAAGAATTCACAGTCGTGGAAATGTCCTAATTGTATGAATTTTTATCGACACCTGATAGACACCAAAAGTAGAATGTTAAAAAGAGTAAATTTCGAGGAAGTATCATAAAATTTGACAAGACATTTCGGATGTTTGTTGTGCTCTCTGGAGGATCACGTATGTTTGAGAAATGGCAGTATGCACCAATTCCTTCTCATCGAAATGACCTAATTGTATGTTTTTTTTTTCGAATCCTTATGGACACAAAAATTAGTATGTTCAAAAGAGTAAGATATGAGGAAGCTATATAAACTTTTAAAATACATTACAGATGTTTGTGGTATTCTCCGGAGGATCCCGGATATTTGGACACTAGTAGTTTGCACGAATTCACTGTCGTGGAAATGTCCTAATTGTATGAATTTTTATCGACACCTGATAGACACCAAAAGTAGTATGTTCAAAATAGTATGTTTCGAGGAAGTATCATAAAATTTGACAAGACATTTCGGATGTTTGTTGTACTCTCTGGAGAGTCCCGAATGTTTGAGAAATGGTAGTATGCACCAATTCCTTCTCATCAAAATGACCTAATTGTATGCTTTTTTTTTCGAATCCTTATGGACACTAAAAGTAGAATGTTCAAAAGAGTAAGATATGAGGAAGCTATATAAATTTTTAAAATACATTACAGATGTTTGTGTTTTTTTCTCGGTGGATCCCGGATATTTGGAGACTAGTAGTTTGCACGAATTCACTGTCGCGAAAATGTCCTAATTGTATGAATTTTTATCGACACCTGATAGACACCAAAAGTAGTATGGTCAAAAGAGTATGTTTCGAGGAAGTATCATAAAATTTGAAAAGACATTTCGGATGTTTGTTGTACTCTCTGGAGGGTCCAGGATGTTTGAGAAATGGCAGTATGTACCAATTCGTTCTCATCAAAATGACCTAATTGTATGCTTTTTTTTTCGAATCCTTATGGACACAAAAAGTAGTATGTTCAAAAGAGAAAGATATGAGGAAGCTATATAAAATTTTAAAATACATTACAGATGTTTGTGGTATTCTCCGGAGGATCCTTGATATTTGGAGACTAGTAGTTTGCAAGAATTCACAGTCGTGGAAATGTCCTAATTGTATGAATTTTTATCGACACCTGATAGACACCAAAAGTAGTATGTTCAAAAGAGTAAATTTCGAGGAAGTATCATAAAATTTGACAAGACATTTCGGATGTTTGTTGTGCTCTCTGGAGGATCCCGGATGTTTGAGAAAAGGCAGTATGCACCAATTCCTTCTCATCGAAATGTCCTAATTGTATGTTTTTTTTTTCGAATCCTTATGGACACGAAAAGTAGTATGTTCAAAAGAGTAAGATATGATTAAGCTATATAAAATTTGAAAATACATTACAGATGTTTGTGGTATTCTCCGGAGGATCCCGGATATTTGGAGACTAGTAGTTTGCACGAATTCACTGTCGTGAAAATGTAATAATTGTATGAATTTTTATCGACACCTGATAGACACCAAAAGTAGTATGGTCAAAAGAGTATGTTTCGAGGAAGTATCATAAAATTTGCCAAGACATTTCGGATGTTTGTTGTACTCTCTGGAGGGTCCCGGATGTTTGAGAAATGGCAGTATGCACCAATTCCTTCTCATCAAAATGACCTAAATGTATACTTTTTTTTTCGAATCCTTATGGACACAAAAAGTAGTATATTCAAAAGAGTAAGAAATGAGGAAGCTATATAAAATTTTAAAATACATTACAGATGTTTGTGTTTTTTTCTCGGTGGATCCCGGATATTTGGAGACTAGTAGTTTGCACGAATTCACTGTCGCGAAAATGTCCTAATTGTATGAATTTTTATCGACACCTGATAGACACCAAAAGTAGTATGGTCAAAAGAGTATGTTTCGAGGCAGTATCATAAAATTTGAAAAGACATTTCGGATGTTTGTTGTACTCTCTGGAGGGTCCAGGATGTTTGAGAAATGGCAGTATGCACCAATTCCTTCTCATCAAAATGACATAAATGTATACTTTTTTTTTCGAATCCTTATGGACACAAAAAGTAGTATATTCAAAAGAGTAAGAACTGAGGAAGCTATATAAAATTTTAAAATACATTACAGATGTTTGTGGTATACTCCGGAGGATTCCGGATATTTGGAGACTAGTAGTTTGCAAGAATTCACAGTCGTGGAAATGTCCTAATTGTATGAATTTTTATCGACACCTGATAGACACCAAAAGTAGAATGTTCAAAAGAGTAAATTTCGAGGAAGTATCATAAAATTTGACAAGACATTTCGGATGTTTGTTGTGCTCTCTGGAGGATCACGTATGTTTGAGAAATGGCAGTATGCACCAATTCCTTCTCATCGAAATGACCTAATTGTATGTTTTTTTTTTCGAATCCTTATGGACACAAAAATTAGTATGTTCAAAAGAGTAAGATATGAGGAAGCTATATAAACTTTTAAAATACATTACAGATATTTGTGGTATTCTCCGGAGGATCCCGGATATTTGGACACTAGTAGTTTGCACGAATTCACTGTCGTGGAAATGTCCTAATTGTATGAATTTTTATCGACACCTGATAGACACCAAAAGTAGTATGTTCAAAATAGTATGTTTCGAGGAAGTATCATAAAATTTGAAAAGACATTTCGGATGTTTGTTGTACTCTCTGGAGAGTCCCGAATGTTTGAGAAATGGTAGTATGCACCAATTCCTTCTCATCAAAATGACCTAATTGTATGCTTTTTTTTTCGAATCCTTATGGACACTAAAAGTAGAATGTTCAAAAGAGTAAGATATGAGGAAGCTATATAAATTTTTAAAATACATTACAGATGTTTGTGTTTTTTTCTCGGTGGATCCCGGATATTTGGAGACTAGTAGTTTGCACGAATTCACTGTCGCGAAAATGTCCTAATTGTATGAATTTTTATCGACACCTGATAGACACCAAAAGTAGTATGGTCAAAAGAGTATGTTTCGAGGAAGTATCATAAAATTTGAAAAGACATTTCGGATGTTTGTTGTACTCTCTGGAGGGTCCAGGATGTTTGAGAAATGGCAGTATGTACCAATTCGTTCTCATCAAAATGACCTAATTGTATGCTTTTTTTTTCGAATCCTTATGGACACAAAAAGTAGTATGTTCAAAAGAGAAAGATATGAGGAAGCTATATAAAATTTTAAAATACATTACAGATGTTTGTGGTATTCTCCGGAGGATCCTTGATATTTGGAGACTAGTAGTTTGCAATAATTCACAGTCGTGGAAATGTCCTAATTGTATGAATTTTTATCGACACCTGATAGACACCAAAAGTAGTATGTTCAAAAGAGTAAATTTCGAGGAAGTATCATAAAATTTGACAAGACATTTCGGATGTTTGTTGTGCTCTCTGGAGGATCCCGGATGTTTGAGAAAAGGCAGTATGCACCAATTCCTTCTCATCGAAATGTCCTAATTGTATGTTTTTTTTTTCGAATCCTTATGGACACGAAAAGTAGTATGTTCAAAAGAGTAAGATATGATTAAGCTATATAAAATTTGAAAATACATTACAGATGTTTGTGGTATTCTCCGGAGGATCCCGGATATTTGGAGACTAGTAGTTTGCACGAATTCACTGTCGTGAAAATGTAATAATTGTATGAATTTTTATCGACACCTGATAGACACCAAAAGTAGTATGGTCAAAAGAGTATGTTTCGAGGAAGTATCATAAAATTTGCCAAGACATTTCGGATGTTTGTTGTACTCTCTGGAGGGTCCCGGATGTTTGAGAAATGGCAGTATGCACCAATTCCTTCTCATCAAAATGACCTAAATGTATACTTTTTTTTTCGAATCCTTATGGACACAAAAAGTAGTATATTCAAAAGAGTAAGAAATGAGGAAGCTATATAAAATTTTAAAATACATTACAGATGTTTGTGTTTTTTTCTCGGTGGATCCCGGATATTTGGAGACTAGTAGTTTGCACGAATTCACTGTCGCGAAAATGTCCTAATTGTATGAATTTTTATCGACACCTGATAGACACCAAAAGTAGTATGGTCAAAAGAGTATGTTTCGAGGCAGTATCATAAAATTTGAAAAGACATTTCGGATGTTTGTTGTACTCTCTGGAGGGTCCAGGATGTTTGAGAAATGGCAGTATGCACCAATTCCTTCTCATCAAAATGACATAAATGTATACTTTTTTTTTCGAATCCTTATGGACACAAAAAGTAGTATATTCAAAAGAGTAAGAACTGAGGAAGCTATATAAAATTTTAAAATACATTACAGATGTTTGTGGTATACTCCGGAGGATTCCGGATATTTGGAGACTAGTAGTTTGCAAGAATTCACAGTCGTGGAAATGTCCTAATTGTATGAATTTTTATCGACACCTGATAGACACCAAAAGTAGAATGTTCAAAAGAGTAAATTTCGAGGAAGTATCATAAAATTTGACAAGACATTTCGGATGTTTGTTGTGCTCTCTGGAGGATCACGTATGTTTGAGAAATGGCAGTATGCACCAATTCCTTCTCATCGAAATGACCTAATTGTATGTTTTTTTTTTCGAATCCTTATGGACACAAAAATTAGTATGTTCAAAAGAGTAAGATATGAGGAAGCTATATAAACTTTTAAAATACATTACAGATATTTGTGGTATTCTCCGGAGGATCCCGGATATTTGGACACTAGTAGTTTGCACGAATTCACTGTCGTGGAAATGTCCTAATTGTATGAATTTTTATCGACACCTGATAGACACCAAAAGTAGTATGTTCAAAATAGTATGTTTCGAGGAAGTATCATAAAATTTGAAAAGACATTTCGGATGTTTGTTGTACTCTCTGGAGAGTCCCGAATGTTTGAGAAATGGTAGTATGCACCAATTCCTTCTCATCAAAATGACCTAATTGTATGCTTTTTTTTTCGAATCCTTATGGACACTAAAAGTAGAATGTTCAAAAGAGTAAGATATGAGGAAGCTATATAAATTTTTAAAATACATTACAGATGTTTGTGTTTTTTTCTCGGTGGATCCCGGATATTTGGAGACTAGTAGTTTGCACGAATTCACTGTCGCGAAAATGTCCTAATTGTATGAATTTTTATCGACACCTGATAGACACCAAAAGTAGTATGGTCAAAAGAGTATGTTTCGAGGAAGTATCATAAAATTTGAAAAGACATTTCGGATGTTTGTTGTACTCTCTGGAGGGTCCAGGATGTTTGAGAAATGGCAGTATGTACCAATTCGTTCTCATCAAAATGACCTAATTGTATGCTTTTTTTTTCGAATCCTTATGGACACAAAAAGTAGTATGTTCAAAAGAGAAAGATATGAGGAAGCTATATAAAATTTTAAAATACATTACAGATGTTTGTGGTATTCTCCGGAGGATCCTTGATATTTGGAGACTAGTAGTTTGCAATAATTCACAGTCGTGGAAATGTCCTAATTGTATGAATTTTTATCGACACCTGATAGACACCAAAAGTAGTATGTTCAAAAGAGTAAATTTCGAGGAAGTATCATAAAATTTGACAAGACATTTCGGATGTTTGTTGTGCTCTCTGGAGGATCCCGGATGTTTGAGAAAAGGCAGTATGCACCAATTCCTTCTCATCGAAATGTCCTAATTGTATGTTTTTTTTTTCGAATCCTTATGGACACGAAAAGTAGTATGTTCAAAAGAGTAAGATATGATTAAGCTATATAAATTTTGAAAATACATTACAGATGTTTGTGGTATTCTCCGGAGGATCCCGGATATTTGGAGACTAGTAGTTTGCACGAATTCACTGTCGTGAAAATGTAATAATTGTATGAATTTTTATCGACACCTGATAGACACCAAAAGTAGTATGGTCAAAAGAGTATGTTTCGAGGAAGTATCATAAAATTTGCCAAGACATTTCGGATGTTTGTTGTACTCTCTGGAGGGTCCCGGATGTTTGAGAAATGGCAGTATGCACCAATTCCTTCTCATCAAAATGACCTAAATGTATACTTTTTTTTTCGAATCCTTATGGACACAAAAAGTAGTATATTCAAAAGAGTAAGAAATGAGGAAGCTATATAAAATTTTAAAATACATTACAGATGTTTGTGGTATACTCCGGAGGATTCCGGATATTTGGAGACTAGTAGTTTGCAAGAATTCACAGTCGTGGAAATGTCCTAATTGTATGAATTTTTATCGACGCCTGATAGACACCAAAAGTAGAATGTTCAAAAGAGTAAATTTCGAGGAAGTATCATAAAATTTGACAAGACATTTCGGATGTTTGTTGTGCTCTCTGGAGGATCACGTATGTTTGAGAAATGGCAGTATGCACCAATTCCTTCTCATCGAAATGACCTAATTGTGTGTTTTTTTTTTCGAATCCTTATGGACACAAAAATTAGTATGTTCAAGAGAGTAAGATATGAGGAAGCTATATAAACTTTTAAAATACATTACAGATGTTTGTGGTATTCTCCGGAGGATCCCGGATATTTGGACACTAGTAGTTCGCACGAATTCACTGTCGTGGAAATGTCCTAATTGTATGAATTTTTATCGACACCTGATAGACACCAAAAGTAGTATGTTCAAAATAGTATGTTTCGAGGAAGTATCATAAAATTTGACAAGACATTTCGGATGTTTGTTGTACTCTCTGGAGAGTCCCGAATGTTTGAGAAATGGTAGTATGCACCAATTCCTTCTCATCAAAATGACCTAATTGTATGCTTTTTTTTTTTCGAATCCTTATGGACACTAAAAGTAGAATGTTCAAAAGAGTAAGATATGAGGAAGCTATATAAATTTTTAAAATACATTACAGATGTTTGTGGTTTTTTCTCGGAGGATCCCGGATATTTGGAGACTAGAAGTTTGCACGAATTCACTGTCGCGAAAATGTCCTAATTGTATGAATTTTTATCGACACCTGATAGACACCAAAAGTAGTATGGTCAAAAGAGTATGTTTCGAGGAAGTATCATAAAATTTGAAAAGACATTTCGGATGTTTGTTGTACTCTCTGGAGGGTCCAGGATGTTTGAGAAATGGCAGTATGTACCAATTCGTTCTCATCAAAATGACCTAATTGTATGCTTTTTTTTTCGAATCCTTATGGACACAAAAAGTAGTATGTTCAAAAGAGAAAGATATGAGGAAGCTATATAAAATTTTAAAACACATTACAGATGTTTGTGGTATTCTCCGGAGGATCCCTGATATTTGGAGACTAGTAGTTTGCAAGAATGCACAGTCGTGGAAATGTCCTAATTGTATGAATTTTTATCGACACCTGATAGACACCAAAAGTAGTATGTTCAAAAGAGTAAATTTCGAGGAAGTATCATAAAATTTGACAAGACATTTCGGATGTTTGTTGTGCTCTCTGGAGGATCCCGGATGTTTGAGAAAAGGCAGTATGCACCAATTCCTTCTCATCGAAATGTCCTAATTGTATGTTTTTTTTTTCGAATCCTTATGGACACGAAAAGTAGTATGTTCAAAAGAGTAAGATATGATTAAGCTATATAAAATTTGAAAATACATTACAGATGTTTGTGGTATTCTCCGGAGGATCCCGGATATTTGGAGACTAGTAGTTTGCACGAATTCACTGTCGTGAAAATGTAATAATTGTATGAATTTTTATCGACACCTGATAGACACCAAAAGTAGTATGGTCAAAAGAGTATGTTTCGAGGAAGTATCATAAAATTTGCCAAGACATTTCGGATGTTTGTTGTACTCTCTGGAGGGTCCCGGATGTTTGAGAAATGGCAGTATGCACCAATTCCTTCTCATCAAAATGACCTAAATGTATACTTTTTTTTTCGAATCCTTATGGACACAAAAAGTAGTATATTCAAAAGAGTAAGAAATGAGGAAGCTATATAAAATTTTAAAATACATTACAGATGTTTGTGGTATACTCCGGAGGATTCCGGATATTTGGAGACTAGTAGTTTGCAAGAATTCACAGTCGTGGAAATGTCCTAATTGTATGAATTTTTATCGACACCTGATAGACACCAAAAGTAGAATGTTCAAAAGAGTAAATTTCGAGGAAGTATCATAAAATTTGACAAGACATTTCGGATGTTTGTTGTGCTCTCTGGAGGATCACGTATGTTTGAGAAATGGCAGTATGCACCAATTCCTTCTCATCGAAATGACCTAATTGTGTGTTTTTTTTTTCGAATCCTTATGGACACAAAAATTAGTATGTTCAAGAGAGTAAGATATGAGGAAGCTATATAAACTTTTAAAATACATTACAGATGTTTGTGGTATTCTCCGGAGGATCCCGGATATTTGGACACTAGTAGTTCGCACGAATTCACTGTCGTGGAAATGTCCTAATTGTATGAATTTTTATCGACACCTGATAGACACCAAAAGTAGTATGTTCAAAATAGTATGTTTCGAGGAAGTATCATAAAATTTGACAAGACATTTCGGATGTTTGTTGTACTCTCTGGAGAGTCCCGAATGTTTGAGAAATGGTAGTATGCACCAATTCCTTCTCATCAAAATGACCTAATTGTATGCTTTTTTTTTTTCGAATCCTTATGGACACTAAAAGTAGAATGTTCAAAAGAGTAAGATATGAGGAAGCTATATAAATTTTTAAAATACATTACAGATGTTTGTGGTTTTTTCTCGGAGGATCCCGGATATTTGGAGACTAGTAGTTTGCACGAATTCACTGTCGCGAAAATGTCCTAATTGTATGAATTTTTATCGACACCTGATAGACACCAAAAGTAGTATGGTCAAAAGAGTATGTTTCGAGGAAGTATCATAAAATTTGAAAAGACATTTCGGATGTTTGTTGTACTCTCTGGAGGGTCCAGGATGTTTGAGAAATGGCAGTATGTACCAATTCGTTCTCATCAAAATGACCTAATTGTATGCTTTTTTTTTCGAATCCTTATGGACACAAAAAGTAGTATGTTCAAAAGAGAAAGATATGAGGAAGCTATATAAAATTTTAAAACACATTACAGATGTTTGTGGTATTCTCCGGAGGATCCCTGATATTTGGAGACTAGTAGTTTGCAAGAATTCACAGTCGTGGAAATGTCCTAATTGTATGAATTTTTATCGACACCTGATAGACACCAAAAGTAGTATGTTCAAAAGAGTAAATTTCGAGGAAGTATCATAAAATTTGACAAGACATTTCGGATGTTTGTTGTGCTCTCTGGAGGATCCCGGATGTTTGAGAAAAGGCAGTATGCACCAATTCCTTCTCATCGAAATGTCCTAATTGTATGTTTTTTTTTTCGAATCCTTATGGACACGAAAAGTAGTATGTTCAAAAGAGTAAGATATGATTAAGCTATATAAAATTTGAAAATACATTACAGATGTTTGTGGTATTCTCCGGAGGATCCCGGATATTTGGAGACTAGTAGTTTGCACGAATTCACTGTCGTGAAAATGTAATAATTGTATGAATTTTTATCGACACCTGATAGACACCAAAAGTAGTATGGTCAAAAGAGTATGTTTCGAGGAAGTATCATAAAATTTGCCAAGACATTTCGGATGTTTGTTGTACTCTCTGGAGGGTCCCGGATGTTTGAGAAATGGCAGTATGCACCAATTCCTTCTCATCAAAATGACCTAAATGTATACTTTTTTTTTCGAATCCTTATGGACACAAAAAGTAGTATATTCAAAAGAGTAAGAAATGAGGAAGCTATATAAAATTTTAAAATACATTACAGATGTTTGTGGTATACTCCGGAGGATTCCGGATATTTGGAGACTAGTAGTTTGCAAGAATTCACAGTCGTGGAAATGTCCTAATTGTATGAATTTTTATCGACACCTGATAGACACCAAAAGTAGAATGTTCAAAAGAGTAAATTTCGAGGAAGTATCATAAAATTTGACAAGACATTTCGGATGTTTGTTGTGCTCTCTGGAGGATCACGTATGTTTGAGAAATGGCAGTATGCACCAATTCCTTCTCATCGAAATGACCTAATTGTATGTTTTTTTTTTCGAATCCTTATGGACACAAAAATTAGTATGTTCAAGAGAGTAAGATATGAGGAAGCTATATAAACTTTTAAAATACATTACAGATATTTGTGGTATTCTCCGGAGGATCCCGGATATTTGGACACTAGTAGTTTGCACGAATTCACTGTCGTGGAAATGTCCTAATTGTATGAATTTTTATCGACACCTGATAGACACCAAAAGTAGTATGTTCAAAATAGTATGTTTCGAGGAAGTATCATAAAATTTGACAAGACATTTCGGATGTTTGTTGTACTCTCTGGAGAGTCTCGAATGTTTGAGAAATGGTAGTATGCACCAATTCCTTCTCATCAAAATGACCTAATTGTATGCTTTTTTTTTCGAATCCTTATGGACACTAAAAGTAGAATGTTCAAAAGAGTAAGATATGAGGAAGCTATATAAATTTTTAAAATACATTACAGATGTTTGTGTTTTTTTCTCGGTGGATCCCGGATATTTGGAGACTAGTAGTTTGCACGAATTCACTGTCGCGAAAATGTCCTAATTGTATGAATTTTTATCGACACCTGATAGACACCAAAAGTAGTATGGTCAAAAGAGTATGTTTCGAGGAAGTATCATAAAATTTGAAAAGACATTTCGGATGTTTGTTGTACTCTCTGGAGGGTCCAGGATGTTTGAGAAATGGCAATATGTACCAATTCGTTCTCATCAAAATGACCTAATTGTATGCTTTTTTTTTCGAATCCTTATGGACACAAAAAGTAGTATGTTCAAAAGAGAAAGATATGAGGAAGCTATATAAAATTTTAAAATACATTACAGATGTTTGTGGTATTCTCCGGAGGATCCTTGATATTTGGAGACTAGTAGTTTGCAAGAATTCACAGTCGTGGAAATGTCCTAATTGTATGAATTTTTATCGACACCTGATAGACACCAAAAGTAGTATGTTCAAAAGAGTAAATTTCGAGGAAGTATCATAAAATTTGACAAGACATTTCGGATGTTTGTTGTGCTCTCTGGAGGATCCCGGATGTTTGAGAAAAGGCAGTATGCACCAATTCCTTCTCATCGAAATGTCCTAATTGTATGTTTTTTTTTTCGAATCCTTATGGACACGAAAAGTAGTATGTTCAAAAGAGTAAGATATGATTAAGCTATATAAAATTTGAAAATACATTACAGATGTTTGTGGTATTCTCCGGAGGATCCCGGATATTTGGAGACTAGTAGTTTGCACGAATTCACTGTCGTGAAAATGTAATAATTGTATGAATTTTTATCGACACCTGATAGACACCAAAAGTAGTATGGTCAAAAGAGTATGTTTCGAGGAAGTATCATAAAATTTGCCAAGACATTTCGGATGTTTGTTGTACTCTCTGGAGGGTCCCGGATGTTTGAGAAATGGCAGTATGCACCAATTCCTTCTCATCAAAATGACCTAAATGTATACTTTTTTTTTCGAATCCTTATGGACACAAAAAGTAGTATATTCAAAAGAGTAAGAAATGAGGAAGCTATATAAAATTTTAAAATACATTACAGATGTTTGTGGTATTCTCCAGAGGATCCTTGATATTTGGAGACTAGTAGTTTGCAATAATTCACAGTCGTGGAAATGTCCTAATTGTATGAATTTTTATCGACACCTGATAGACACCAAAAGTAGTATGTTCAAAAGAGTAAATTTCGAGGAAGTATCATAAAATTTGACAAGACATTTCGGATGTTTGTTGTGCTCTCTGGAGGATCACGTATGTTTGAGAAATGGCAGTATGCACCAATTCCTTCTCATCGAAATGACCTAATTGTGTGTTTTTTTTTTCGAATCCTTATGGACACAAAAATTAGTATGTTCAAGAGAGTAAGATATGAGGAAGCTATATAAACTTTTAAAATACATTACAGATGTTTGTGGTATTCTCCGGAGGATCCCGGATATTTGGACACTAGTAGTTCGCACGAATTCACTGTCGTGGAAATGTCCTAATTGTATGAATTTTTATCGACACCTGATAGACACCAAAAGTAGTATGTTCAAAATAGTATGTTTCGAGGAAGTATCATAAAATTTGCCAAGACATTTCGGATGTTTGTTGTACTCTCTGGAGGGTCCCGGATGTTTGAGAAATGGCAGTATGCACCAATTCCTTCTCATCAAAATGACCTAAATGTATACTTTTTTTTTCGAATCCTTATGGACACAAAAAGTAGTATATTCAAAAGAGTAAGAAATGAGGAAGCTATATAAAATTTTAAAATACATTACAGATGTTTGTGGTATACTCCGGAGGATTCCGGATATTTGGAGACTAGTAGTTTGCAAGAATTCACAGTCGTGGAAATGTCCTAATTGTATGAATTTTTATCGACACCTGATAGACACCAAAAGTAGAATGTTCAAAAGAGTAAATTTCGAGGAAGTATCATAAAATTTGACAAGACATTTCGGATGTTTGTTGTGCTCTCTGGAGGATCACGTATGTTTGAGAAATGGCAGTATGCACCAATTCCTTCTCATCGAAATGACCTAATTGTGTGTTTTTTTTTTCGAATCCTTATGGACACAAAAATTAGTATGTTCAAGAGAGTAAGATATGAGGAAGCTATATAAACTTTTAAAATACATTACAGATGTTTGTGGTATTCTCCGGAGGATCCCGGATATTTGGACACTAGTAGTTCGCACGAATTCACTGTCGTGGAAATGTCCTAATTGTATGAATTTTTATCGACACCTGATAGACACCAAAAGTAGTATGTTCAAAATAGTATGTTTCGAGGAAGTATCATAAAATTTGCCAAGACATTTCGGATGTTTGTTGTACTCTCTGGAGGGTCCCGGATGTTTGAGAAATGGCAGTATGCACCAATTCCTTCTCATCAAAATGACCTAAATGTATACTTTTTTTTTCGAATCCTTATGGACACAAAAAGTAGTATATTCAAAAGAGTAAGAAATGAGGAAGCTATATAAAATTTTAAAATACATTACAGATGTTTGTGGTATACTCCGGAGGATTCCGGATATTTGGAGACTAGTAGTTTGCAAGAATTCACAGTCGTGGAAATGTCCTAATTGTATGAATTTTTATCGACACCTGATAGACACCAAAAGTAGAATGTTCAAAAGAGTAAATTTCGAGGAAGTATCATAAAATTTGACAAGACATTTCGGATGTTTGTTGTGCTCTCTGGAGGATCACGTATGTTTGAGAAATGGCAGTATGCACCAATTCCTTCTCATCGAAATGACCTAATTGTGTGTTTTTTTTTTCGAATCCTTATGGACACAAAAATTAGTATGTTCAAGAGAGTAAGATATGAGGAAGCTATATAAACTTTTAAAATACATTACAGATGTTTGTGGTATTCTCCGGAGGATCCCGGATATTTGGACACTAGTAGTTCGCACGAATTCACTGTCGTGGAAATGTCCTAATTGTATGAATTTTTATCGACACCTGATAGACACCAAAAGTAGTATGTTCAAAATAGTATGTTTCGAGGAAGTATCATAAAATTTGACAAGACATTTCGGATGTTTGTTGTACTCTCTGGAGAGTCTCGAATGTTTGAGAAATGGTAGTATGCACCAATTCCTTCTCATCAAAATGACCTAATTGTATGCTTTTTTTTTCGAATCCTTATGGACACTAAAAGTAGAATGTTCAAAAGAGTAAGATATGAGGAAGCTATATAAATTTTTAAAATACATTACAGATGTTTGTGTTTTTTTCTCGGTGGATCCCGGATATTTGGAGACTAGTAGTTTGCACGAATTCACTGTCGCGAAAATGTCCTAATTGTATGAATTTTTATCGACACCTGATAGACACCAAAAGTAGTATGGTCAAAAGAGTATGTTTCGAGGAAGTATCATAAAATTTGAAAAGACATTTCGGATGTTTGTTGTACTCTCTGGAGGGTCCAGGATGTTTGAGAAATGGCAATATGTACCAATTCGTTCTCATCAAAATGACCTAATTGTATGCTTTTTTTTTCGAATCCTTATGGACACAAAAAGTAGTATGTTCAAAAGAGAAAGATATGAGGAAGCTATATAAAATTTTAAAATACATTACAGATGTTTGTGGTATTCTCCGGAGGATCCTTGATATTTGGAGACTAGTAGTTTGCAAGAATTCACAGTCGTGGAAATGTCCTAATTGTATGAATTTTTATCGACACCTGATAGACACCAAAAGTAGTATGTTCAAAAGAGTAAATTTCGAGGAAGTATCATAAAATTTGACAAGACATTTCGGATGTTTGTTGTGCTCTCTGGAGGATCCCGGATGTTTGAGAAAAGGCAGTATGCACCAATTCCTTCTCATCGAAATGTCCTAATTGTATGTTTTTTTTTTCGAATCCTTATGGACACGAAAAGTAGTATGTTCAAAAGAGTAAGATATGATTAAGCTATATAAAATTTGAAAATACATTACAGATGTTTGTGGTATTCTCCGGAGGATCCCGGATATTTGGAGACTAGTAGTTTGCACGAATTCACTGTCGTGAAAATGTAATAATTGTATGAATTTTTATCGACACCTGATAGACACCAAAAGTAGTATGGTCAAAAGAGTATGTTTCGAGGAAGTATCATAAAATTTGCCAAGACATTTCGGATGTTTGTTGTACTCTCTGGAGGGTCCCGGATGTTTGAGAAATGGCAGTATGCACCAATTCCTTCTCATCAAAATGACCTAAATGTATACTTTTTTTTTCGAATCCTTATGGACACAAAAAGTAGTATATTCAAAAGAGTAAGAAATGAGGAAGCTATATAAAATTTTAAAATACATTACAGATGTTTGTGGTATTCTCCAGAGGATCCTTGATATTTGGAGACTAGTAGTTTGCAATAATTCACAGTCGTGGAAATGTCCTAATTGTATGAATTTTTATCGACACCTGATAGACACCAAAAGTAGTATGTTCAAAAGAGTAAATTTCGAGGAAGTATCATAAAATTTGACAAGACATTTCGGATGTTTGTTGTGCTCTCTGGAGGATCACGTATGTTTGAGAAATGGCAGTATGCACCAATTCCTTCTCATCGAAATGACCTAATTGTGTGTTTTTTTTTTCGAATCCTTATGGACACAAAAATTAGTATGTTCAAGAGAGTAAGATATGAGGAAGCTATATAAACTTTTAAAATACATTACAGATGTTTGTGGTATTCTCCGGAGGATCCCGGATATTTGGACACTAGTAGTTCGCACGAATTCACTGTCGTGGAAATGTCCTAATTGTATGAATTTTTATCGACACCTGATAGACACCAAAAGTAGTATGTTCAAAATAGTATGTTTCGAGGAAGTATCATAAAATTTGCCAAGACATTTCGGATGTTTGTTGTACTCTCTGGAGGGTCCCGGATGTTTGAGAAATGGCAGTATGCACCAATTCCTTCTCATCAAAATGACCTAAATGTATACTTTTTTTTTCGAATCCTTATGGACACAAAAAGTAGTATATTCAAAAGAGTAAGAAATGAGGAAGCTATATAAAATTTTAAAATACATTACAGATGTTTGTGGTATACTCCGGAGGATTCCGGATATTTGGAGACTAGTAGTTTGCAAGAATTCACAGTCGTGGAAATGTCCTAATTGTATGAATTTTTATCGACACCTGATAGACACCAAAAGTAGAATGTTCAAAAGAGTAAATTTCGAGGAAGTATCATAAAATTTGACAAGACATTTCGGATGTTTGTTGTGCTCTCTGGAGGATCACGTATGTTTGAGAAATGGCAGTATGCACCAATTCCTTCTCATCGAAATGACCTAATTGTGTGTTTTTTTTTTCGAATCCTTATGGACACAAAAATTAGTATGTTCAAGAGAGTAAGATATGAGGAAGCTATATAAACTTTTAAAATACATTACAGATGTTTGTGGTATTCTCCGGAGGATCCCGGATATTTGGACACTAGTAGTTCGCACGAATTCACTGTCGTGGAAATGTCCTAATTGTATGAATTTTTATCGACACCTGATAGACACCAAAAGTAGTATGTTCAAAATAGTATGTTTCGAGGAAGTATCATAAAATTTGCCAAGACATTTCGGATGTTTGTTGTACTCTCTGGAGGGTCCCGGATGTTTGAGAAATGGCAGTATGCACCAATTCCTTCTCATCAAAATGACCTAAATGTATACTTTTTTTTTCGAATCCTTATGGACACAAAAAGTAGTATATTCAAAAGAGTAAGAAATGAGGAAGCTATATAAAATTTTAAAATACATTACAGATGTTTGTGGTATACTCCGGAGGATTCCGGATATTTGGAGACTAGTAGTTTGCAAGAATTCACAGTCGTGGAAATGTCCTAATTGTATGAATTTTTATCGACACCTGATAGACACCAAAAGTAGAATGTTCAAAAGAGTAAATTTCGAGGAAGTATCATAAAATTTGACAAGACATTTCGGATGTTTGTTGTGCTCTCTGGAGGATCACGTATGTTTGAGAAATGGCAGTATGCACCAATTCCTTCTCATCGAAATGACCTAATTGTGTGTTTTTTTTTTCGAATCCTTATGGACACAAAAATTAGTATGTTCAAGAGAGTAAGATATGAGGAAGCTATATAAACTTTTAAAATACATTACAGATGTTTGTGGTATTCTCCGGAGGATCCCGGATATTTGGACACTAGTAGTTCGCACGAATTCACTGTCGTGGAAATGTCCTAATTGTATGAATTTTTATCGACACCTGATAGACACCAAAAGTAGTATGTTCAAAATAGTATGTTTCGAGGAAGTATCATAAAATTTGACAAGACATTTCGGATGTTTGTTGTACTCTCTGGAGAGTCCCGAATGTTTGAGAAATGGTAGTATGCACCAATTCCTTCTCATCAAAATGACCTAATTGTATGCTTTTTTTTTTTCGAATCCTTATGGACACTAAAAGTAGAATGTTCAAAAGAGTAAGATATGAGGAAGCTATATAAATTTTTAAAATACATTACAGATGTTTGTGGTTTTTTCTCGGAGGATCCCGGATATTTGGAGACTAGTAGTTTGCACGAATTCACTGTCGCGAAAATGTCCTAATTGTATGAATTTTTATCGACACCTGATAGACACCAAAAGTAGTATGGTCAAAAGAGTATGTTTCGAGGAAGTATCATAAAATTTGAAAAGACATTTCGGATGTTTGTTGTACTCTCTGGAGGGTCCAGGATGTTTGAGAAATGGCAGTATGTACCAATTCGTTCTCATCAAAATGACCTAATTGTATGCTTTTTTTTTCGAATCCTTATGGACACAAAAAGTAGTATGTTCAAAAGAGAAAGATATGAGGAAGCTATATAAAATTTTAAAACACATTACAGATGTTTGTGGTATTCTCCGGAGGATCCCTGATATTTGGAGACTAGTAGTTTGCAAGAATTCACAGTCGTGGAAATGTCCTAATTGTATGAATTTTTATCGACACCTGATAGACACCAAAAGTAGTATGTTCAAAAGAGTAAATTCGAGGAAGTATCATAAAATTTGACAAGACATTTCGGATGTTTGTTGTGCTCTCTGGAGGATCCCGGATGTTTGAGAAAAGGCAGTATGCACCAATTCCTTCTCATCGAAATGTCCTAATTGTATGTTTTTTTTTTCGAATCCTTATGGACACGAAAAGTAGTATGTTCAAAAGAGTAAGATATGATTAAGCTATATAAAATTTGAAAATACATTACAGATGTTTGTGGTATTCTCCGGAGGATCCCGGATATTTGGAGACTAGTAGTTTGCACGAATTCACTGTCGTGAAAATGTAATAATTGTATGAATTTTTATCGACACCTGATAGACACCAAAAGTAGTATGGTCAAAAGAGTATGTTTCGAGGAAGTATCATAAAATTTGCCAAGACATTTCGGATGTTTGTTGTACTCTCTGGAGGGTCCCGGATGTTTGAGAAATGGCAGTATGCACCAATTCCTTCTCATCAAAATGACCTAAATGTATACTTTTTTTTTCGAATCCTTATGGACACAAAAAGTAGTATATTCAAAAGAGTAAGAAATGAGGAAGCTATATAAAATTTTAAAATACATTACAGATGTTTGTGGTATACTCCGGAGGATTCCGGATATTTGGAGACTAGTAGTTTGCAAGAATTCACAGTCGTGGAAATGTCCTAATTGTATGAATTTTTATCGACACCTGATAGACACCAAAAGTAGAATGTTCAAAAGAGTAAATTTCGAGGAAGTATCATAAAATTTGACAAGACATTTCGGATGTTTGTTGTGCTCTCTGGAGGATCACGTATGTTTGAGAAATGGCAGTATGCACCAATTCCTTCTCATCGAAATGACCTAATTGTATGTTTTTTTTTTCGAATCCTTATGGACACAAAAATTAGTATGTTCAAAAGAGTAAGATATGAGGAAGCTATATAAACTTTTAAAATACATTACAGATATTTGTGGTATTCTCCGGAGGATCCCGGATATTTGGACACTAGTAGTTTGCACGAATTCACTGTCGTGGAAATGTCCTAATTGTATGAATTTTTATCGACACCTGATAGACACCAAAAGTAGTATGTTCAAAATAGTATGTTTCGAGGAAGTATCATAAAATTTGACAAGACATTTCGGATGTTTGTTGTACTCTCTGGAGAGTCTCGAATGTTTGAGAAATGGTAGTATGCACCAATTCCTTCTCATCAAAATGACCTAATTGTATGCTTTTTTTTTCGAATCCTTATGGACACTAAAAGTAGAATGTTCAAAAGAGTAAGATATGAGGAAGCTATATAAATTTTTAAAATACATTACAGATGTTTGTGTTTTTTTCTCGGTGGATCCCGGATATTTGGAGACTAGTAGTTTGCACGAATTCACTGTCGCGAAAATGTCCTAATTGTATGAATTTTTATCGACACCTGATAGACACCAAAAGTAGTATGGTCAAAAGAGTATGTTTCGAGGAAGTATCATAAAATTTGAAAAGACATTTCGGATGTTTGTTGTACTCTCTGGAGGGTCCAGGATGTTTGAGAAATGGCAATATGTACCAATTCGTTCTCATCAAAATGACCTAATTGTATGCTTTTTTTTTCGAATCCTTATGGACACAAAAAGTAGTATGTTCAAAAGAGAAAGATATGAGGAAGCTATATAAAATTTTAAAATACATTACAGATGTTTGTGGTATTCTCCGGAGGATCCTTGATATTTGGAGACTAGTAGTTTGCAAGAATTCACAGTCGTGGAAATGTCCTAATTGTATGAATTTTTATCGACACCTGATAGACACCAAAAGTAGTATGTTCAAAAGAGTAAATTTCGAGGAAGTATCATAAAATTTGACAAGACATTTCGGATGTTTGTTGTGCTCTCTGGAGGATCCCGGATGTTTGAGAAAAGGCAGTATGCACCAATTCCTTCTCATCGAAATGTCCTAATTGTATGTTTTTTTTTTCGAATCCTTATGGACACGAAAAGTAGTATGTTCAAAAGAGTAAGATATGATTAAGCTATATAAAATTTGAAAATACATTACAGATGTTTGTGGTATTCTCCGGAGGATCCCGGATATTTGGAGACTAGTAGTTTGCACGAATTCACTGTCGTGAAAATGTAATAATTGTATGAATTTTTATCGACACCTGATAGACACCAAAAGTAGTATGGTCAAAAGAGTATGTTTCGAGGAAGTATCATAAAATTTGCCAAGACATTTCGGATGTTTGTTGTACTCTCTGGAGGGTCCCGGATGTTTGAGAAATGGCAGTATGCACCAATTCCTTCTCATCAAAATGACCTAAATGTATACTTTTTTTTTCGAATCCTTATGGACACAAAAAGTAGTATATTCAAAAGAGTAAGAAATGAGGAAGCTATATAAAATTTTAAAATACATTACAGATGTTTGTGGTATACTCCGGAGGATTCCGGATATTTGGAGACTAGTAGTTTGCAAGAATTCACAGTCGTGGAAATGTCCTAATTGTATGAATTTTTATCGACACCTGATAGACACCAAAAGTAGAATGTTCAAAAGAGTAAATTTCGAGGAAGTATCATAAAATTTGACAAGACATTTCGGATGTTTGTTGTGCTCTCTGGAGGATCACGTATGTTTGAGAAATGGCAGTATGCACCAATTCCTTCTCATCGAAATGACCTAATTGTATGTTTTTTTTTTCGAATCCTTATGGACACAAAAATTAGTATGTTCAAAAGAGTAAGATATGAGGAAGCTATATAAACTTTTAAAATACATTACAGATGTTTGTGGTATTCTCCGGAGGATCCCGGATATTTGGACACTAGTAGTTCGCACGAATTCACTGTCGTGGAAATGTCCTAATTGTATGAATTTTTATCGACACCTGATAGACACCAAAAGTAGTATGTTCAAAATAGTATGTTTCGAGGAAGTATCATAAAATTTGACAAGACATTTCGGATGTTTGTTGTACTCTCTGGAGAGTCCCGAATGTTTGAGAAATGGTAGTATGCACCAATTCCTTCTCATCAAAATGACCTAATTGTATGCTTTTTTTTTTTCGAATCCTTATGGACACTAAAAGTAGAATGTTCAAAAGAGTAAGATATGAGGAAGCTATATAAATTTTTAAAATACATTACAAATGTTTGTGGTTTTTTCTCGGAGGATCCCGGATATTTGGAGACTAGTAGTTTGCACGAATTCACTGTCGCGAAAATGTCCTAATTGTATGAATTTTTATCGACACCTGATAGACACCAAAAGTAGTATGGTCAAAAGAGTATGTTTCGAGGAAGTATCATAAAATTTGAAAAGACATTTCGGATGTTTGTTGTACTCTCTGGAGGGTCCAGGATGTTTGAGAAATGGCAGTATGTACCAATTCGTTCTCATCAAAATGACCTAATTGTATGCTTTTTTTTTCGAATCCTTATGGACACAAAAAGTAGTATGTTCAAAAGAGAAAGATATGAGGAAGCTATATAAAATTTTAAAACACATTACAGATGTTTGTGGTATTCTCCGGAGGATCCCTGATATTTGGAGACTAGTAGTTTGCAAGAATTCACAGTCGTGGAAATGTCCTTATTGTATGAATTTTTATCGACACCTGATAGACACCAAAAGTAGTATGTTCAAAAGAGTAAATTTCGAGGAAGTATCATAAAATTTGACAAGACATTTCGGATGTTTGTTGTGCTCTCTGGAGGATCCCGGATGTTTGAGAAAAGGCAGTATGCACCAATTCCTTCTCATCGAAATGTCCTAATTGTATGTTTTTTTTTTCGAATCCTTATGGACACGAAAAGTAGTATGTTCAAAAGAGTAAGATATGATTAAGCTATATAAAATTTGAAAATACATTACAGATGTTTGTGGTATTCTCCGGAGGATCCCGGATATTTGGAGACTAGTAGTTTGCACGAATTCACTGTCGTGAAAATGTAATAATTGTATGAATTTTTATCGACACCTGATAGACACCAAAAGTAGTATGGTCAAAAGAGTATGTTTCGAGGAAGTATCATAAAATTTGCCAAGACATTTCGGATGTTTGTTGTACTCTCTGGAGGGTCCCGGATGTTTGAGAAATGGCAGTATGCACCAATTCCTTCTCATCAAAATGACCTAAATGTATACTTTTTTTTTCGAATCCTTATGGACACAAAAAGTAGTATATTCAAAAGAGTAAGAAATGAGGAAGCTATATAAAATTTTAAAATACATTACAGATGTTTGTGGTATACTCCGGAGGATTCCGGATATTTGGAGACTAGTAGTTTGCAAGAATTCACAGTCGTGGAAATGTCCTAATTGTATGAATTTTTATCGACACCTGATAGACACCAAAAGTAGAATGTTCAAAAGAGTAAATTTCGAGGAAGTATCATAAAATTTTACAAGACATTTCGGATGTTTGTTGTGCTCTCTGGAGGATCACGTATGTTTGAGAAATGGCAGTATGCACCAATTCCTTCTCATCGAAATGACCTAATTGTGTGTTTTTTTTTTCGAATCCTTATGGACACAAAAATTAGTATGTTCAAGAGAGTAAGATATGAGGAAGCTATATAAACTTTTAAAATACATTACAGATGTTTGTGGTATTCTCCGGAGGATCCCGGATATTTGGACACTAGTAGTTCGCACGAATTCACTGTCGTGGAAATGTCCTAATTGTATGAATTTTTATCGACACCTGATAGACACCAAAAGTAGTATGTTCAAAATAGTATGTTTCGAGGAAGTATCATAAAATTTGACAAGACATTTCGGATGTTTGTTGTACTCTCTGGAGAGTCCCGAATGTTTGAGAAATGGTAGTATGCACCAATTCCTTCTCATCAAAATGACCTAATTGTATGCTTTTTTTTTTTCGAATCCTTATGGACACTAAAAGTAGAATGTTCAAAAGAGTAAGATATGAGGAAGCTATATAAATTTTTAAAATACATTACAGATGTTTGTGGTTTTTTCTCGGAGGATCCCGGATATTTGGAGACTAGTAGTTTGCACGAATTCACTGTCGCGAAAATGTCCTAATTGTATGAATTTTTATCGACACCTGATAGACACCAAAAGTAGTATGGTCAAAAGAGTATGTTTCGAGGAAGTATCATAAAATTTGAAAAGACATTTCGGATGTTTGTTGTACTCTCTGGAGGGTCCAGGATGTTTGAGAAATGGCAGTATGTACCAATTCGTTCTCATCAAAATGACCTAATTGTATGCTTTTTTTTTCGAATCCTTATGGACACAAAAAGTAGTATGTTCAAAAGAGAAAGATATGAGGAAGCTATATAAAATTTTAAAACACATTACAGATGTTTGTGGTATTCTCCGGAGGATCCCTGATATTTGGAGACTAGTAGTTTGCAAGAATTCACAGTCGTGGAAATGTCCTAATTGTATGAATTTTTATCGACACCTGATAGACACCAAAAGTAGTATGTTCAAAAGAGTAAATTTCGAGGAAGTATCATAAAATTTGACAAGACATTTCGGATGTTTGTTGTGCTCTCTGGAGGATCCCGGATGTTTGAGAAAAGGCAGTATGCACCAATTCCTTCTCATCGAAATGTCCTAATTGTATGTTTTTTTTTTCGAATCCTTATGGACACGAAAAGTAGTATGTTCAAAAGAGTAAGATATGATTAAGCTATATAAAATTTGAAAATACATTACAGATGTTTGTGGTATTCTCCGGAGGATCCCGGATATTTGGAGACTAGTAGTTTGCACGAATTCACTGTCGTGAAAATGTAATAATTGTATGAATTTTTATCGACACCTGATAGACACCAAAAGTAGTATGGTCAAAAGAGTATGTTTCGAGGAAGTATCATAAAATTTGCCAAGACATTTCGGATGTTTGTTGTACTCTCTGGAGGGTCCCGGATGTTTGAGAAATGGCAGTATGCACCAATTCCTTCTCATCAAAATGACCTAAATGTATACTTTTTTTTTCGAATCCTTATGGACACAAAAAGTAGTATATTCAAAAGAGTAAGAAATGAGGAAGCTATATAAAATTTTAAAATACATTACAGATGTTTGTGGTATACTCCGGAGGATTCCGGATATTTGGAGACTAGTAGTTTGCAAGAATTCACAGTCGTGGAAATGTCCTAATTGTATGAATTTTTATCGACACCTGATAGACACCAAAAGTAGAATGTTCAAAAGAGTAAATTTCGAGGAAGTATCATAAAATTTGACAAGACATTTCGGATGTTTGTTGTGCTCTCTGGAGGATCACGTATGTTTGAGAAATGGCAGTATGCACCAATTCCTTCTCATCGAAATGACCTAATTGTATGTTTTTTTTTTCGAATCCTTATGGACACAAAAATTAGTATGTTCAAAAGAGTAAGATATGAGGAAGCTATATAAACTTTTAAAATACATTACAGATGTTTGTGGTGTTCTCCGGAGGATCCCGGATATTTGGAGACTAGTAGTTTGCACGAATTCACTGTCGTGGAAATGTCCTAATTGTATGAATTTTTATCGACACCTGATAGACACCAAAAGTAGTATGTTCAAAAGAGTAAATTTCGAGGAAGGATCATAAAATTTGACAAGACATTTCGGATGTTTGTTGTGCTCTCTGGAGGATCCCGGATGTTTGAGAAATGGTAGTATGCACCAATTCCTTCTCATCAAAATGACCTAATTGTATGCTTTTTTTTTTTCGAATCCTTATGGACACTAAAAGTAGAATGTTCAAAAGAGTAAGATATGAGGAAGCTATATAAATTTTTAAAATACATTACAGATGTTTGTGGTTTTTTCTCGGAGGATCCCGGATATTTGGAGACTAGTAGTTTGCACGAATTCACTGTCGCGAAAATGTCCTAATTGTATGAATTTTTATCGACACCTGATAGACACCAAAAGTAGTATGGTCAAAAGAGTATGTTTCGAGGAAGTATCATAAAATTTGAAAAGACATTTCAGATGTTTGTTGTACTCTCTGGAGGGTCCAGGATGTTTGAGAAATGGCAGTATGTACCAATTCGTTCTCATCAAAATGACCTAATTGTATGCTTTTTTTTTCGAATCCTTATGGACACAAAAAGTAGTATGTTCAAAAGAGAAAGATATGAGGAAGCTATATAAAATTTTAAAACACATTACAGATGTTTGTGGTATTCTCCGGAGGATCCCTGATATTTGGAGACTAGTAGTTTGCAAGAATTCACAGTCGTGGAAATGTCCTAATTGTATGAATTTTTATCGACACCTGATAGACACCAAAAGTAGTATGTTCAAAAGAGTAAATTTCGAGGAAGTATCATAAAATTTGACAAGACATTTCGGATGTTTGTTGTGCTCTCTGGAGGATCCCGGATGTTTGAGAAAAGGCAGTATGCACCAATTCCTTCTCATCGAAATGTCCTAATTGTATGTTTTTTTTTTCGAATCCTTATGGACACGAAAAGTAGTATGTTCAAAAGAGTAAGATATGATTAAGCTATATAAAATTTGAAAATACATTACAGATGTTTGTGGTATTCTCCGGAGGATCCCGGATATTTGGAGACTAGTAGTTTGCACGAATTCACTGTCGTGAAAATGTAATAATTGTATGAATTTTTATCGACACCTGATAGACACCAAAAGTAGTATGGTCAAAAGAGTATGTTTCGAGGAAGTATCATAAAATTTGCCCAGACATTTCGGATGTTTGTTGTACTCTCTGGAGGGTCCCGGATGTTTGAGAAATGGCAGTATGCACCAATTCCTTCTCATCAAAATGACCTAACTGTATACTTTTTTTTTCGAATCCTTATGGACACAAAAAGTAGTATATTCAAAAGAGTAAGAAATGAGGAAGCTATATAAAATTTTAAAATACATTACAGATGTTTGTGGTATTCTCCGGAGGATCCCGGATATTTGGAGACTAGTAGTTTGCAAGAATTCACAGTCGTGGAAATGTCCTAATTGTATGAATTTTTATCGACACCTGATAGACACCAAAAGTAGTATGTTCAAAAGAGTAAATTTCGAGGAAGTATCATAAAATTTGACAAGACATTTCGGATGTTTGTTGTGCTCTCTGGAGGATCCCGGATGTTTGAGAAATGGCAGTATGCACCAATTCCTTCTCATTGAAATGACCTAATTGTATGTTTTTTTTTTCGAATCCTTATGGACACAAAAAGTAGTATGTTCAAAAGAGTAAGATATGAGGAAGCTATATAAAATTTTAAAATACATTACAGATGTTTGTGGTATTCTCCGGAGGATCCCGGATATTTGGACACTAGTAGTTTGCACGAATTCACTGTCGTGGAAATGTCCTAATTGTATGAATTTTTATCGACACCTGATAGACACCAAAAGAAGTATGTTCAAATTAGTATGTTTCGAGGAAGTATCATAAAATTTGACAAGACATTTCGGATGTTTGTTGTACTCTCTGGAGGGTCCCGAATGTTTGAGAAATGGTAATATGCACCAATTCCTTCTCATCAAAATGACCTAATTGTATGCTTTTTTTTTCGAATCCTTATGGACACTAAAAGTAGTATGTTGAAAAGAGTAAGATATGAGGAAGCTATATAAAATTTTAAAATACATTACAGATGTTTGTGGTATTCTCCGGAGGATCCCGGATATTTGGAGACTAGTAGTTTGCACGAATTAACTGTCGTGAAAATGTAATAATTGTATGAATTTTTATCGACACCTGATAGACACTAAAAGTAGTATGGTCAAAAGAGTATGTTTCGAGGAAGTATCATAAAATTTGCCAAGACATTTCGGATGTTTGTTGTACTCTCTGGAGGGTCCCGGATGTTTGAGAAATGGCAGTATGCACCAATTCCTTCTCATCAAAATGACCTAACTGTATACTTTTTTTTTCGAATCCTTATGGACACAAAAAGTAGTATATTCAAAAGAGTAAGAAATGAGGAAGCTATATAAAATTTTAAAATACATTACAGATGTCTGTGGTATTCTCCGGAGGATCCCGGATATTTGGAGACTAGTAGTTTGCAAGACTTCACAGTCGTGGAAATGTCCTAATTGTATGAATTTTTATCGACACCTGATAGACACCAAAAGTAGTATGTTCAAAAGAGTAAATTTCGAGGAAGTATCATAAAATTTGACAAGACATTTCGGATGTTTGTTGTACTCTCTGGAGGGTCCCGAATGTTTGAGAAATGGTAGTATGCACCAATTCCTTCTCATCAAAATGACTTAATTGTATGCTTTTTTTTTCGAATCCTTATGGACACTAAAAGTAGTATGTTGAAAAGAGTAAGAAATGAGGAAGCTATATAAAATTTTAAAATACATTACAGATGTCTGTGGTATTCTCCGGAGGATCCCGGATATTTGGAGACTAGTAGTTTGCAAGAATTCACAGTCGTGGAAATGTCCTAATTGTATGAATTTTTATCGACACCTGATAGACACCAAAAGTAGTATGTTCAAAAGAGTAAATTTCGAGGAAGTATCATAAAATTTGACAAGACATTTTGGATGTTTGTTGTGCTCTCTGGAGGATCCCGGATGTTTGAGAAATGGCAGTATGCACCAATTCCTTCTCATTGAAATGACCTAATTGTATGTTTTTTTTTTCGAATCCTTATGGACACAAAAAGTAGAATGTTCAAAAGAGTAAGATATGAGGAAGCTATATAAAATTTTAAAATACATTACAGATGTTTGTGGTATTCTCCGGAGGATCCCGGATATTTGGACACTAGTAGTTTGCACGAATTCACTGTCGTGGAAATGTCCTAATTGTATGAATTTTTATCGACACCTGATAGACACCAAAAGTAGTATGTTCAAAATAGTATGTTTCGAGGAAGTATCATAAAATTTGACAAGACATTTCGGATGTTTGTTGTACTATCTGGAGGATCCCGGATGTTTGAGAAATAGTAGTATTCACCAATTCCTTCTCATCGGAATGACCTAATTGTATGTTTTTTTTTTCGAATCCTTATGGACACAAAAAGTAGTATGTTCAAAAGAGTAAGATATGAGGAAGCTATATAAAATTTGACAATACATTACAGATGTCTGTGGTACTCTCCGGAGGATCCCGGATATTTGGAGAATAGTAGTTTGCACGAATTCACTGTCGTGGAAATGTCCTAATTGTATGAATTTTGATCGACACCTGATAGACAGAAAAAGTAGTATGTTCAAAAGGGTAAGTTACGAGGAAGTATCATAAAATTTGACAAGACATTTCGGATGTTTGTTGTACTATCTGGAGGATCCCGGATGTTTGAGAAATAGTAGTATCCACCAATTCCTTCTCATCGGAATGACCTAATTTGATGTTTTTTTTTTCGAATCCTTATGGACACAAAAAGTAGTATGTTCAAAAGAGTAAGATAGGAGGAAGTTATATAAAATTTGACAATACATTACAGATGTTTGTGGTACTCTCCGGAGGATCCCGGATATTTGGAGAATAGTAGTTTGCACGAATTTACTGTCGTGGAAATGTCCTAATTGTATGAATTTTTATCAACACCTGATAGACACCGAAAGTAGTATGTTCAAAATAGTAAGTTTCGAGGAAGTATCATCAAATTTGACCAGACATTTCGGATGTTTGTTGTACTCTCTGGAGGATCCCGGATGTTTGAGAAATAGTATTATGCACCAATTCCTTCTCATCGTAATGACCTATTTGATGTTTTTTTTTTTCGAATCCTTATGGACACAAAAAGTAGTATGTTCAAAAGAGTAAGATATGAGGGAGCTATATAAAATTTGACAATACATTATAGATGTTTAAGGTACTCTCCGGAGGATCCCTGATATTTGGAAAACAGTAGTTTGCACGAATTCACTGTCGTGGAAATGTCCTAATTGTATGAATTTTTATAGACACCTGATAGACACCAAAAGTCGTATGTTCAAAAGAGTAAGTTTCGAGGAAGAATCATAAAATTTGACAAGACATTTCGGATGTTTGTTGTACTCTCTGGAGGATCCCGGATGTTTGAGAAATAGTAGTATGCACCAATTCCTTCTCATAGGAATGACCAAATTGTATGTTTTTTTATTCGAATCCTTATGGACACAAAAAGTAGTATCTTCAAAAGAGTAAGATATGAGGAAGCTATATAAATTTGACAATACATTACAGATGTTTGTGGTACTCTTCGGAGGATCCCGGATATTTGGAGAATAGTAGTTTGCACGAATTCACTGTCGTGGAAATGACCTAATTGTATGAATTTTTATCGACACCTGATAGACACCAAAAGTAGTATGTTCAAAAGAGTAAGTTTCGAGGAAGTATCATAAAATTTGACAAGACATTTCGGATGTTTGTTGTACTCTCTGGAGGATCCCGGATGTTTGAGAAATAGTAGTATGCACCAATTCCTTCTCATCGGAATGACCTAATTGTCTGTTTTTTTTTTTCGAATCCTTATGGACACAAAAAGTACTATGTTCAAAAGAGTAAGATATGAGGAAACTATATAAAATTTGACAATACATGACAGATGTTTGTGGTACTCTCCGGAGGATCTCGGATATTTTGAGAATACTAGTTTGCACGAATTCACTGTCGTGGAAATGTCCTAATTGTATGAATTTTTATCGACACCTAATAGACACCAAAAGTAGTATGTTCAAAAGGGTAAGTTTCGAGGAAGTATCATAAAATTTGACAAGACATTTCGGATGTTTGTTGTACTCTCTGGAGGATCCCGGATGTTTGAGAAATAGTAGTATGCACCAATTCCTTCTCATCGGAATGACCTAATTGTATGTTTTTTTTTTCGAATCCTTATTGACACAAAAAGTAGTATGTTCAAAAGAGTAAGATATGAGGAAGCTATATAAAATTTGACAATACATTACAGATGTTTGTGGTACTCTCCGGAGGATCCCGGATATTTGGAGAATAGTAGTTTGCACGAATTCACTGTCGTGGAAATGTCCTAATTGTATGAATTTTTATCGACACCTGATAGACACCAAAAGTAGTATGTTCAAAAGGGTAAGTTTCGAGGAAGTATCATAAAATCTGACAAGATATTTCGGATGTTTGTTGTACTCTCTGGAGGATCCCGGATGTTTGAGAAATAGTAGTATCCACCAATTCCTTCTCATCGAAATGACCTAATTGTATGTTTTTTTTTTCGAATCCTTATGGACACAAAAAGTAGTATGTTCAAAAGAGTAAGATATGAGGAAGCTATATAAAATTTGACAATACATTACAGATGTTTGTGGTACTATCCGAAGGATCCCGGATATTTGGAGAATAGTAGTTTGCACGAATTCACTGTCGTGGAAATGTCCTAATTGTAGGAATTTTTATCGAGACCTGATATACACCAAAAGTAGTATCTTCAAAATAGTAAGTTTCGACGAAGTATAATCAAATTTGACAAGACATTTCGGATGTTTGTTGTACTCTCTGGAGGATCCCGGATGTTTGAGAAATAGTAGTATGCACCAATTCCTTCTCATCGGAATGACCTAATTGTATGTTTTTTTTTTCGAATCCTTATGGACACAAAAAGTAGTATGTTCAAAAGAGTAAGATATGAGGAAGCTATATAAAATTTGATAATACATTACAGATGTTTGTGGTACTCTCCGGAGGATCCCGGATATTTGGAGAATAGTAGTTTGCACGAATTCACTGTCGTGGAAATGTCCTAATTGTATGAATTTTTATCGACACCTGATAGACACCAAAAGTAGTATGTTCAAAATGGTAAGTTTCGAGGAAGTATCATAAAATCTGACAAGACATTTCGGATGTTTGTTGTACTCTCTGGAGGATCCCGGATGTTTGAGAAATAGTAGTATGCACCAATTCCTTCTCATCGGAATGACCTAATTGTATGTTTTTTTTTTTCGAATCCTTATGGACACAAAAAGTACTATGTTCAAAAGAGTAAGATATGAGGAAACTATATAAAATTTGACAATACATTACAGATGTTTGTGGTACTCTCCGGAGGATCTCGGATATTTTGAGAATACTAGTTTGCACGAATTCACTGTCGTGGAAATGTCCTAATTGTATGAATTTTTATCGACACCTAATGGACACCAAAAGTAGTATGTTCAAAAGGGTAAGTTTCGAGGAAGTATCATAAAATTTGACAAGACATTTCGGATGTTTGTTGTACTCTCTGGAGGATCCCGGATGTTTGAGAAATAGTAGTATGCACCAATTCCTTCTCATCGGAATGACCTAATTGTATGTTTTTTTTTTCGAATCCTTATGGACACAAAAAGTAGTATGTTCAAAAGAGTAAGATATGAGGAAGCTATATAAAATTTGACAATACATTACAGATGTTTGTGGTACTCTCCGGAGGATCCCGGATATTTGGAGAATAGTAGTTTGCACGAATTCACTGTCGTGGAAATGTCCTAATTGTATGAATTTTTATCGACACCTGATAGACACGAAAAGTAGTATGTTCAAAAGGGTAAGTTTCGAGGAAGTATCATAAAATCTGACAAGACATTTCGGATGTTTGTTGTACTCTCTGGAGGATCCCGAATGTTTGAGCAATAGTAGTATCCACCAATTCCTTCTCATCGGAATGACCTAATTGTATGTTTTTTTTTTCGAATCCTTATGGACACAAAAAGTAGTATGTTCAAAAGAGTAAGTTATGAGGAAGCTATATAAAATTTGACAATACATTACAGATTTTTGTGGTACTATCCGGAGGATCCCGGATATTTGGAGAATAGTAGTTTGCACGAATTCACTGTCGTGGAAATGTCCTAATTGTAGGAATTTTTATCGACACCTGATATACACCAAAAGTAGTATCTTCAAAATAGTAAGTTTCGACGAAGTATAATAAAATTTGACAAGACATTTCGGATGTTTGTTGTACTCTCTGGAGGATCCCGGATGTTTGAGAAATAGTAGTATGCACCAATTCCCTCTCATCGGAATGACCTAATTGTATGTTTTTTTTTTCGAATCCTTATGGACACAAAAAGTAGTATGTTCAAAACAGTAAGATATGAGGAAGCTATATAAAATTTGACAATACATTACAGATGTTTGTGGTACTATCCGGAGGATCCCGGATATTTGGAGAATAGAAGTTTGCACGAATTCACTGTCTTGGAAATGTCCTAATTGTAGGAATTTTTATCGACACCTGATATACACAAAAAGTAGTATCTTCAAAATAGTAAGTTTCGAGGAAGTATAATAAAATTTGACAAGACATTTCGGATGTTTGTTGTACTCTCTGAAGGATCCCGGATGTTTGAGAAATAGTAGTATGCACCAATTCCTTCTCATCGGAATGACCTAATTGAATGTTTTTTTTTTCGAATCCTTATGGACACAAAAAGTTGTATGTTCAAAAGAGTAAGATATGAGGAAGCTATATAAAATTTGATAATACATTAGAGATGTTTGTGGTACTCTCTGGAGGATCCCGGATATTTGGAGAATAGTAGTTTGCACGAATTCACTGTCGTGGAAATGTCCTAATTGTATGAATTTTTATCGACACCTGATAGACACCAAAAGTAGTATGTTCAAAAGGGTAAGTTTCGAGGAATTATCATAAAATCTGACAAGACATTTCGGATGTTTGTTGTACTCTCTGGAGGATCCCGGATGTTTGAGAAATAGTAGTATCCACCAATTCCTTCTCATCGGAATGACCTAATTTGATGTTTTTTTTTTCGAATCCTTATGGACACAAAAAGTAGTATGTTCAAAAGAGTAAGATATGAGTAAGCTATATAAAATTTGACAATACATTACAAATGTCTGTGGTACTCTCCGGAGGATCCCGGATATTTGGAGAATAGTAGTTTGCACGAATTCACTGTCGTGGAAATGTCCTAATTGTATGAATTTTGATCGACACCTGATAGACACAAAAAGTAGTATGTTCAAAAGGGTAAGTTACGAGGAAGTATCATAAAATTTAACAAGACATTTCGGATGTTTGTTGTACTATCTGGAGGATCCCGGATGTTTGAGAAATAGTAGTATTCACCAATTCCTTCTCATCGGAATGACCTAATTGTATGTTTTTTTTTTCGAATACTTATGGACACAAAAAGTAGTATGTTCAAAAGAGTAAGATATGAGGAAGCTATATAAAATTTGACAATACATTACAGATGTCTGTGGACTCTCCGGAGGATCCCGGATATTTGGAGAATAGTAGTTTGCACGAATTCACTGTCGTGGAAATGTCCTAATTGTATGAATTTTGATCGACACCTGATAGACACAAAAAGTAGTATGTTCAAAAGGGTAAGTTTCGAGGAAGTATCATAAAAATTGACAAGACATTTCGGATGTTTGTTGTACTCTCTGGAGGATCCCGGATGTTTGAGAAATAGTAGTATGCATCAATTCCTTCTCAATGGAATGACCTAATTGTATGTTTTTTTTTTCACATCCTTATGGACACAAAAAGTAGTATGTATCAAAGAGTAAGATATGAGGAAGCTATATAAAATTTGACAATACATTACAGATGTTTGTGGTACTCTCCGGAGGATCCCGGATATTTGGAGAATAGTAGTTTGCACGAATTCACTGTCGTGGAAATGTCCTAATTGTATGAAATTTTATCGACACTTGATAGACACCAAAAGTAGTATGTTCTAAAGGGTAAGTTTCGAGGAAGTATCATAAAATTTGACAAGACATTTCGGATGTTTGTTGTACTATCTGGAGGATCCCGTATGTTTGAGAAATAGTAGTATCCACAAATTCCTTCTCATCGGAATGACCTAATTTGATGTTTTTTTTTTCGAATGCTTATGGACACAAAAAGTAGTATGTTCAAAAGAGTAAGATAGGAGGAAGTTATATAAAATTTGACAATACATTACAGATGTTTGTGGTACTCTCCGGAGGATCCCGGATATTTGGAGAATAGTAGTTTGCACGAATTTACTGTCGTGGAAATGTCCTAATTGTATGAATTTTTATCGACACCTGATAGACACCGAAAGTAGTATGTTCAAAATAGTAAGTTTCGAGGAAGTATCATCAAATTTGACCAGACATTTCGGTTGTTTGTTGTACTATCTGGAGGATCCCGGATGTTTGAGAAATAGTATTATGCACCAATTCCTTCTCATCGTAATGACCTAATTTGATGTTTTTTTTTTTCGAATCCTTATGGACACAAAAAGTAGTATGTTCAAAAGAGTAAGATATGAGGGAGCTATATAAAATTTGACAATACATTATAGATGTTTAAGGTACTCTCCGGAGGATCCCTGATATTTGGAAAATAGTAGTTTGCACGAATTCACTGTCGTGGAAATGTCCTAATTGTATGAATTTTTATCGACACCTGATAGACACCAAAAGTAGTATGTTCAAAAGAGTAAGTTTCGAGGAAGTATCATAAAATTTGACAAGATATTTCGGATGTTTGTTGTACTCTCTGGAGGATCCCGGATGTTTGAGAAATAGTAGTATGCACCAATTCCTTCTCATAGGAATGACCTAATTGTATGTTTTTTTTTTCGAATCCTTATGGACACAAAAAGTAGTATGTTCAAAAGAGTAAGATATGAGGAAGCTATATAAAATTTGACAATACATTATAGATGTTTGTGGTACTCTCCGGAGGATCCCGGATATTTGGAGAATAGTAGTTTGCACGAATTCACTGTCGTGGAAATGTCCTAATTGTATGAATTTTTATCGACACCTGATAGACACCAAAAGTAGTATGTTCAAAAGAGTAAGTTTCGAGGAAGTATCATAAAATTTGACAAGACATTACGGATGTTTGTTGTACTCTCTGGAGGATCCCGGATGTTTGAGAAATAGTAGTATGCACCAATTCCTTCTCATCGGAATGACCTAATTGTATGTTTTTTTTTTCGAATCCTTATGGATACAAAAAGTAGTATGTTCAAAAGAGTAAGATATGAGATAGCTATATACAATTTGACAATACATTGCAGATGTTTGTGGTACTCTCCGGAGGATCCCAGATATTTGGAGAATAGTAGTTTGCACGAATTCACTGTCGTGGAAATGTCCTAATTGTATGAATTTTTATCGACACCTGATAGACACCAAAAGTAGTATGTTCAAAAGAGTAAGTTTCGAGGAAGTATCATAAAATTTGAAAAGACATTTTGGATGTTTGTTGTACTCTCTGGAGTATCCCGGATGTTTGAGAAATAGTAGTATGCACCAATTCCTTCTCATCGGAATTACCTAATTGTAAGTTTTTTTTTTTCGAATCCTTATGGACACAAAAAGTAGTATGTTCAAGAGAGTAAGATATGAGGAAGCTATATAAAATTTGACAATACATTACAGATGTTTGTGGTACTCTCCGGAGGATCCCGGATATTTGGAGAATAGTAGTTTCCACGAATTCACTGTCGTGGAAATGTCCTAATTGTATGAATTTTGATCGACACCTGATAGACACCAAAAGTAGTATGTTCAAAAGGGTAAGTTTCGAGGAAGTATCATAAAATTTGACAAGACATTTCGGATGTTTGTTGTACTCTCTGGAGGATCCCGGATGTTTGAGAAATAGTAGTATCCACCAATTCCTTCTCATCGGAATGACCTAATTTGATGTTTTTTTTTTCGAATCCTTATGGACACAAAAAGTAGTATGTTCAAAAGAGTAAGATATGAGGAAGCTATATAAAATTTGACAATACATTACAGATGTTTGTGGTACTCTCCGGAGGATCCCGGATATTTGGAGAATAGTAGTTTGCACGAATTCACTGTCGTGGAAATGTCCTAATTGTATGAATTTTTATGGACACCTGATAGACACCGAAAGTAGTATGTTCAAAATAGTAAGTTTCGAGGAAGTATCATCAAATTTGACCAGACATTTCGGCTGTTTGTTGTACTCTCTGGAGGATCCCGGATGTTTGAGAAATAGTATTATGCACCAATTCCTTCTCATCGTAATGACCTAATTTGATGTTTTTTTTTTCGAATCCTTATGGACACAAAAAGTAGTATGTTCAAAAGAGTAAGATATGAGGGAGCTATATAAAATTTGACAATACATTATAGATGTTTAAGGTACTCTCCGGAGGATCCCTGATATTTGGAAAATAGTATTTTGCACGAATTCACTGTCGTGGAAATGTCCTAATTGTATGAATTTTTATCGACACCTGATAGACACCAAAAGTAGTATGTTCAAAAGAGTAAGTTTCGAGGAAGTATCATAAAATTTGACAAGACATTTCAGATGTTTGTTATACTCTCTGGAGGATCCCGGATGTTTGAGAAATAGTAGTATGCACCAATTCCGTCTCATAGGAATGACCTAATTGTATGTTTTTTTTTTCGAATCCTTATGGACACAAAAAGTAGTATGTTCAAAAGAGTAAGATATGAGGAAGCTATATAAAATTTGACAATACATTACAGATGTTTGTTGTACTCTCCGGAGGATCCTGGATATTTGGAGAATAGTAGTTTGCACGAATTCACTGTCGTGGAAATGTCCTAATTGTATGAATTTTTATCGACACCTGATAGACACCAAAAGTAGTATGTTCAAAAGAGTAAGTTTCGAGGAAGTATCATAAAATTTGACAAGACATTTCGGATGTTTGTTGTACTCTCTGGAGGATCCCGGATGTTTGAGAAATAGTCGTATGCACCAATTCCTTCTCATCGGAATGACCTAATTGTATATTTTTTTTTTCGAATCCTTATGGACACAAAAAGTAGTATGTTCAAAAGAGTAAGATATGAGGAAGCTATATAAAATTTGACAATACATTACAGATGTCTGTGGTAATCTCCGGAGGATCCCGGATATTTGGAGAATAGTATTTTGCACGAATTCACTGTCGTGGAAATGTCCTAATTGTATGAATTTTTATCGACACCTGATAGACACCAAAAGTAGTATGTTCAAAATAGTAAGTTTCGAGGAAGTATCATAAAATTTGACAAGACATTTCGGATGTTTGTTGTACTCTCTGGAGGATCCCGGATGTTTGAGAAATAGTAGTATGCACCAATTCCTTCTCATCGGAATGACCTAATTGTATGTTTTTTTTTTCGAATCCTTATGGACACAAAAAGTAGTATGTTCAAAAGAGTAAGATATGAGGAAGCTATATAAAATTTGACAATACATTACAGATGTCTGTGGTACTCTCCGGAGGATCCCGGATATTTGGAGAATAGTAGTTTGCACGAATTCACTGTCGTGGAAATGTCCTAATTGTATGAATTTTTATCGACACCTGATAGACACAAAAAGTAGTATGTTCAAAATAGTATGTTTCGAGGAAATATCATCAAATTTGACAAGACATTCGGATGTTTGTTGTACTCTCTGGAGGATCCCGGATGTTTGAGAAGCAGTAGTATGCACAAATTCCTTCTCATCGGAATGACCTAATTGTATGTTTTTTTTTCGAATCCTTATGGACACAAAAAGTAGTATGTTCAAAAGAGTTAGATATGAGGAAGCTATATAAAATTTGACAATACATTACAGATGTCTGTGGTACTCTCCGAAGGATCCCGGATATTTGGAGAATAGTAGTTTGCACGAATTCACTGTCGTGGAAATGTCCCAATTGTATGAATTTTTGTCGACACCTGATATACGCCAAAAGTAGTATGTTCAAAAGAATAAGTTTCGAGGAACTATTATAAAATTTGACAAGACATTTCAGATGTTTGTTGTACTCTCTGGAGGATCCCGGATGTTTGAGAAATTGTAGTATGCACCAATTCCTTCTCATCGGAATGACCTAATTGTATGTTTTTTTTTTCGAATCCTTATGGGCACAAAAAGTAGTATGTTCAAAAGAGTAAGATATGAGGAAGCTATATAAAATTTGACAATACATTACAGATGTTTGTGGTACTCTTCGGAGGATCCCGGATATTTGGAGAATAGTAATTTGCACGAATTCACTGTCGTGGAAATGTCGTAATTGTATAAATTTTTATCGACACCTGATAGACACCAAAAGTAGTATGTTCAAAAGAGTAAGTTTCGAGAAAGTATCATAAAATTTGACAAGACATTTCGGATGTTTGTTCTACTATCTGGAGGATCCTGGATGTTTGAGAAATAGTAGTATGCACCAATTCCTTCTCATCGGAATGACCTAATTGTATGTTTTTTTTTACGAATCCTTATGGACACAAAAAGTAGTATGTTCAAAAGAGTAAGATATGAGGAAGCTATATAAAATTTGACAATACATTACAGATGTTTGTGGTACTCTCCGGAGGATCCTGGATATTTGGAGAATAGTAGTTTGCACGAATTCACTGTCGTGGAAATGTCCTAATTGTAGGAATTTTTATCGACACCTGATAGACACCAAAAGTAGTATGTTCAAAATAGTAAGTTTCGAGGAAGTATCATAAAATTTGACAAGACATTTCGGATGTTTGTTGTACTCTCTGGAGGATCCCGGATGTTTGAGAAATAGTAGTATGCAGCAATTCCTTCTCATCGGAATCACCTAATTGTATGTTTTTTTTTCGAATCCTTATGGACACAAAAAGTAGTATGTTCAAAAGAGTAAGATATGAGGAAGCTATATAAAATTTGACAATACATTACAGATGTCTATGGTACTGTCCGAAGGATCCCGGATATTTGGAGAATAGTAGTTTGCACGAATTCACTGTCGTGGAAATGTCCTAATTGTATGAACTTTTATCGACACCTGATATACACCAAAAGTAGTACGTTCAAAAGAATAAGTTTCGAGGAAGTATTATAAAATTTGACAAGACATTTCGGATGTTTGTTGTACTCTTTGGAGGATCCCGGATGTTTGAGAAATAGTAGTATGCACCAATTCCTTCTCATCGGAATGACCTAATTGTATGTTTTTTTTTTCGAATCCTTATGGACACAAAAAGTAGTATGTTCAAAAGAGTAATATATGAGGAAGCTATATAAAATTTGACAATACATTACAGATGTTTGTGGTACTCTCCGGAGGATCCCAGATATTTGGAGAATAGTAGTTTGCACGAATTCACGGCGTGGAAATGTCCTAGTTGTATGAATTTTTATCGACACCTGATAGACACCAAAAGTAGTATGTTCAAAATAGTATGTTTCGAGGAAATATCATCAAATTTGACAAGACATTTCGGATGTTTGTTGTACTCTCTGGAGGATCCCGGATGTTTGAGAAATAGTAGTATGCACCAATTCCTTCTCATCGGAATGACCTAATTGTATGTTTTTTTTTCGAATCCTTATGGACACAAAAAGTAGTATGTTCAAAAGAGTAGGATATGAGGAAGCTATATAAAATTTGACAATACATTTCAGATGTCTGTGGTAATCTCCGGAGGATCCCGGATATTTGGAGAATAGTTGTTTGCACGAATTCACTGTCGTGGAAATGTCCCAATTGTATGAATTTTTATCGACACCTGATATACACCAAAAGTAGTATGTTCAAAATAATAAGTTTCGAGGAAGTATTATAAAATTTGACAAGACATTTCGGATGTTTGTTGTACTCTCTGGAGGATCCCGGATGTTTGAGAAATAGTAGTATGCACCAATTCCTGCTCACTGGAATGACCTAATTGTATGTTTTTTTTTTTGAATCCTTATGGACACAAAAAGTAGTATGTTCAAAAGAGTAAGATATGAGGAAGCTATATAAAATTTGACAATACATTACAGATGTCTGTGGTACTCTCCGGAGGATCCCGGATATTTGCAGAATAGTAGTTTGCACGAATTCACTGTCTTGGAAATGTCCTAATTGTATGAATTTTTATCGACACCTGATAGACACCAAAAGTAGTATGTTCAAAAGGGTAAGTTTCGAGGAAGTATCATAAAAATTGACAAGACATTTCGGATGTTTGTTGTACTCTCTGGAGGACCCCGGATGTTTGAGAAATAATCGTATGCTCCAATTCCTTCTCATCGGAATGACCTAATTTGATGTTTTTTTTTTCGAATCCTTATGGACACAAAAAGTAGTATGTTCAAAAGAGTAAGATATGAGGAAGCTATAAAAAATTTGACAATACATTACAGATGTCTGTGGTGCTCTCCGGAGGATCCCGAATATTTGGAGAATAGTAGTTTGCACGAATTCACTGTCGTGGAAATGTCCTAATTGTATGAATTTTTATCGACACCTGATAGACACCAAAAGTAGTATGTTCAAAAGAGTAAGTTTCGAGGAAGTATCATAAAATTTGACAAGACATTTCGGATGTTTGTTGTACTCTCTGGAGGATCCCGGATGTTTGAGAAATAGTAGTATGCACCAATTCCTTCTCATAGGAATGACCTAATTGTATGTTTTGTTTTTTCGAATCCTTATGGACACAAAAAGTAGTATGTTCAAAAGAGTAAGATATGAGGAAGCTATATAAAATTTGACAATACATTACAGAAGTTTGTGGTACTCTCCGGAGGATCCCGGATATTTGGAGAATAGTAGTTTGCACGAATTCACTGTCGTGGAAATGTCCTAACTGTATGAATTTTTATCGACACCTCATAGACACCAAAAGTAGTATGTTCAAAAGAGTAAGTGTCGAGGAAGTATCGTAAAATTTGACAAGACATTTCGGATGTTTGTTGTACTCTCTGGAGAATCCCGGATGTTTGAGAAATAGTAGTTTGCACCAATTCCTTCTCATCGGAATGACCTAATTGTATGTTTTTTTTTTCGAATCCTTATGGACACAAAAGGTAGTATGTTCAAAAGAGTAGGATATGAGGAAGCTATATAAAATTTGACAATACATTTCAGATGTCTGTGGTAATCTCCGGAGGATCCCGGATATTTGGAGAATAGTAGTTTGCACGAATTCACTGTCGTGGAAATGTCCCAATTGTATGAATTTTTATCGACACCTGATATACACCAAAAGTAGTATGTTCAAAATAATAAGTTTCGAGGAAGTATTATAAAATTTGACAAGACATTTCGGATGTTTGTTGTACTCTCTGGAGGATCCCGGATGTTTGAGAAATAGTAGTATGCACCAATTCCTGCTCATCGGAATGACCTAATTGTATGTTTTTTTTTTTGAATCCTTATGGACACAAAAAGTAGTATGTTCAAAAGAGTAAGATATGAGGAAGCTATATAAAATTTGACAATACATTACAGATGTCTGTGGTACTCTCCGGAGGATCCCGGATATTTGCAGAATAGTAGTTTGCACGAATTCACTGTCTTGGAAATGTCCTAATTGTATGAATTTTTATCGACACCTGATAGACACCAAAAGTAGTATGTTCAAAAGGGTAAGTTTCGAGGAAGTATCATAAAAATTGACAAGACATTTCGGATGTTTGTTGTACTCTCTGGAGGATCCCGGATGTTTGAGAAATAATCGTATGCTCCAATTCCTTCTCATCGGAATGACCTAATTTGATGTTTTTTTTTTCGAATCCTTATGGACACAAAAAGTAGTATGTTCAAAAGAGTAAGATATGAGGAAGCTATATAAAATTTGACAATACATTACAGATGTCTGTGGTACTCTCCGGAGGATCCCGAATATTTGGAGAATAGTAGTTTGCACGAATTCACTGTCGTGGAAATGTCCTAATTGTATGAATTTTTATCGACACCTGATAGACACCAAAAGTAGTATGTTCAAAAGAGTAAGTTTCGAGGAAGTATCATAAAATTTGACAAGACATTTCGGATGTTTGTTGTACTCTCTGGAGGATCCCGGATGTTTGAGAAATAGTAGTATGCACCAATTCCTTCTCATAGGAATGACCTAATTGTATGTTTTGTTTTTTCGAATCCTTATGGACACAAAAAGTAGTATGTTCAAAAGAGTAAGATATGAGGAAGCTATATAAAATTTGACAATACATTACAGAAGTTTGTGGTACTCTCCGGAGGATCCCGGATATTTGGAGAATAGTAGTTTGCACGAATTCACTGTCGTGGAAATGTCCTAACTGTATGAATTTTTATCGACACCTCATAGACACCAAAAGTAGTATGTTCAAAAGAGTAAGTGTCGAGGAAGTATCGTAAAATTTGACAAGACATTTCGGATGTTTGTTGTACTCTCTGGAGAATCCCGGATGTTTGAGAAATAGTAGTTTGCACCAATTCCTTCTCATCGGAATGACCTAATTGTATGTTTTTTTTTTCGAATCCTTATGGACACAAAAAGTAGTATGTTCAAAAGAGTAAGATATGAGGAAGCTATATAAAATTGGACAATACATTACAGATGTCTGTGGTACTCTCCGAAGGATCCCGGATATTTGGAGAATAGTAGTTTGCACGAATTCACTGTCGTGGAAATGTCCTAATTGTATGAATTTTTATCGACACTTGATATACACCAAAGGTAGTATGTTCAAAAGAATAAGTTTCGAGGAAGTATTATAAAATTTGACAAGACATTTCATATGTTTGTTGTACGCTCAGGAGGATCCCGGATGTTTGAGAAATAGTAGTATGCACCAATTCCTTCTCATCGGAATGACCTAATTGTATGTTTGTTTTTTTGAATCCATATGGACACAAAAAGTAGTATGTTCAAAAGAGTAAGATATGAGGAAGCTATATAAAATTTGACAATACATTACAGATGTTTGTGGTACTCTCCGGAGGATCCCGGATATTTGGAGAATAGTAGTTTGCACGAATTCACTGTCGTGGAAATGTCCTAGTTGTATGAATTTTTATCGACACCTGATAGACACCAAAAGTAGTATGTTCAAAATAGTATGTTTCGAGGAAATATCATCAAATTTGACAAGACATTTCGGATGTTTGTTGTACTCTCTGCAGGATCCCGGATGTTTGAGAAATAGTAGTATGCACCAATTCCTTCTCATCGGAATGACCTAATTGTATGTTTTTTTTTTCGAATCCTTATGGACACAAAAAGTAGTATGTTCAAAAGAGTAATATATGAGGAAGCTATATAAAATTTAACAATACATTACAGATGTTTGTGGTACTCTCCGGAGGATCCCAGATATTTGGAGAATAGTAGTTTGCACGAATTCACTGTCGTGGAAATGTCCTAGTTGTATGAATTTTTATCGACACCTGATAGACACCAAAAGTAGTATGTTCAAAATAGTATGTTTCGAGGAAATATCATCAAATTTGACAAGACATTTCGGATGTTTGTTGTGCTCTCTGGAGGATCCCGGATGTTTGAGAAATAGTAGTATGCACCAATTCCTTCTCATCGGAATGACCTAATTGTATGTTTTTTTTTCGAATCCTTATGGACACAAAAAGTAGTATGTTCAAAAGAGTAAGATATGAGAAGCTATATAAAATTTGACAATACATTACAGATGTCTGTGGTAATCTCCGGATGATCCCGGATATTTGGAGAATAGTAGTTTGCACGAATTCACTGTCGTGGAAATGTCCCAATTGTATGAATTTTTATCGACACCTGATATACACCAAAAGTAGTATGTTCAAAATAATAAGTTTCGAGGAAGTATTATAAAATTTGACAAGACATTTCGGATGTTTGTTGTACTCTCTGGAGGATCCCGGATGTTTGAGAAATAGTAGTATGCACCAATTCCTGCTCATCGGAATGACCTAATTGTATGTTTTTTTTTTTGAATCCTTATGGACACAAAAAGTAGTATGTTCAAAAGAGTAAGATATGAGGAAGCTATATAAAATTTGACAATACATTACAGATGTCTGTGGTACTCTCCGGAGGATCCCGGATATTTGCAGAATAGTAGTTTGCACGAATTCACTGTCTTGGAAATGTCCTAATTGTATGAATTTTTATCGACACCTGATAGACACCAAAGGTAGTATGTTCAAAAGAATAAGTTTCGAGGAAGTACTATAAAATTTGACAAGACATTTCATATGTTTGTTGTACGCACAGGAGGATCCCGGATGTTTGAGAAATAGTAGTATGCACCAATTCCTTCTCATCGGAATGACCTAATTGTATGTTTTTTTTTTTGAATCCTTATGGACACAAAAAGTAGTATGTTCAAAAGAGTAAGATATGAGGAAGCTATATAAAATTTGACAATACATTACAGATGTTTGTGGTACTCTCCGGAGGATCCCGGATATTTGGAGAATAGTAGTTTGCACGAATTCACTGTCGTGGAAATGTCCTAGTTGTATGAATTTTTATCGACACCTGATAGACACCAAAAGTAGTATGTTCAAAATAGTATGTTTCGAGGAAATATCATCAAATTTGACAAGACATTTCGGATGTTTGTTGTACTCTCTGCAGGATCCCGGATGTTTGAGAAATAGTAGTATGCACCAATTCCTTCTCATCGGAATGACCTAATTGTATGTTTTTTTTTCGAATCCTTATGGACACAAAAAGTAATATGTTCAAAAGAGTAAGATACGAGGAAGCTATATAAAATTTGACAATACATTACAGATGTCTGTGGTAATCTCCGGAGGATCCCGGATATTTGGAGAATAGTAGTTTGCACGAATTCACTGTCGTGGAAATGTCCCAATTGTATGAATTTTTTTCGACACCTGATATACACCAAAAGTAGTATGTTCAAAATAATAAGTTTCGAGGAAGTATTATAAAATTTGACAAGACATTTCGGATGTTTGTTGTACTCTCTGGAGGATCCCGGATGTTTGAGAAATAGTAGTATGCACCAATTCCTTCTCATAGGAATGACCTAATTGTATGTTTTGTTTTTTCGAATCCTTATGGACACAAAAAGTAGTATGTTCAAAAGAGTAAGATATGAGGAAGCTATATACAATTTGACAATACATTACAGATGTTTGTGGTACTCTCCGGAGGATCCCGGATATTTGGAGAATAGTAGTTTGCACGAATTCACTGTCGTGGAAATGTCCCAATTATATGAATTTTTATCGACACCTGATATACACCAAAAGAAGTATGTTCAAAATAATAAGTTTCGAGGAAGTATTATAAAATTTGACAAGACATTTCGGATGTTTGTTGTACTCTCAGGAGGATCCCGGATGTTTGAGAAATAGTAGTATGCACCAATTCCTTCTCATCGGAATGACCTAATTGTATGTTTTTTTTTTTGAATCCTTATGGACACAAAAAGTAGTATGTTCAAAAGAGTAAGATATGAGGAAGCTATATAAAATTTGACAATACATTACAGATGTCTGTGGTACGCTCCGGAGGATCCCGGATATTTGGAGAATAGTAGTTTGCACGAATTCACTGTCGTGGAAATGTCCTAGTTGTATGAATTTTTATCGACACTTGATAGACACCAAAAGTAGTATGTTCAATATAGTATGTTTCGAGGAAATATCATCAAATTTGACAAGACATTTCGGATGTTTGTTGTACTCTCTGGAGGATCCCGGATGTTTGAGAAATAGTAGTATGCACCAATTCCTTCTCATCGGAATGACCTAATTGTATGTTTTTTTTTCGAATCCTTATGGACACAAAAAGTAGTATGTTCAAAAGAGTAAGATACGAGGAAGCTATATAAAATTTGACAATACATTACAGATGTCTGTGGTAATCTCCGGAGGATCCCGGATATTTGGAGAATAGTAGTTTGCACGAATTCACTGTCGTGGAAATGATCCAATTGTATGAATTTTTAACGACACCTGATATACACCAAAAGTAGTATGTTCAAAATAATAAGTTTCGAGGAAGTATTATAAAATTTGACAACACATTTCGGATGTTTGTTGTACTCTCTGGAGGATCCCGGATGTTTGAGAAATAGTAGTATGCACCAATTCCTTCTCATAGGAATGACCTAATTGTATGTTTTGTTTTTTCGAATCCTTATGGACACAAAAAGTAGTATGTTCAAAAGAGTAAGATATGAGGAAGCTATATACAATTTGACAATACATTACAGATGTTTGTGGTACTCTCCGGAGGATCCCGGATATTTGGAGAATAGTAGTTTGCACGAATTCACTGTCGTGGAAATGTCCCAATTGTATGAATTTTTATCGACACCTGATATACACCAAAAGTAGTATGTTCAAAATAATAAGTTTCGAGGAAGTATTATAAAATTTGACAAGACATTTCGGATGTTTGTTGTACTCTCTGGAGGATCCCGGATGTTTGAGAAATAGTAGATGCACCAATTCCTTCTCATCGGAATGACCTAATTGTACGTTTTTTTTTTCGAATTCTTATGGACACACAAAGTAGTATGTTCAAAAGAGTACGATATGAGGAAGCTATATAAAATTTGACAATACATTAGAGATGTTTGTGGTACTCTCCGGAGGATCCCGGATATTTGGAGAATAGTAGTTTGCACGAATTCACTGTCGTGGAAATGTCCTAATTGTATGAATTTTTATCGACACCTGATAGACACCAAAAGTAGTATGTTCAAAATAGTAAGTTTTGAGGAAGTATCATCAAATTTGACAAGACATTTCGGATGTTTGTTGTACTCTCTGGAGGATCCCGGATGTTTGAGAAATAGTAGTATGCAGCAATTCCTTCTCATCGGAATGACCTAATTGTATGTTTTTTTTTCGAATCCTTATGGACACAAAAAGTAGTATGTTCAAAAGAGTAAGATATGAGGAAGCTATATAAAATTGGACAATACATTACAGATGTCTGTGGTACTCTCCGGAGGATCCCGGATATTTGGAGAATAGTAGTTTGCACGAATTCACTGTCGTGGAAATGTCCTAATTGTATGAATTTTTATCGACACTTGATATACAACAAAGGTAGTATGTTCAAAAGAATAAGTTTCGAGGAAGTATTATAAAATTTGACAAGACATTTCATATGTTTGTTGTACTCTCAGGAGGATCCCGGATGTTTGAGAAATAGTAGTATGCACCAATTCCTTCTCATCGGAATGACCTAATTGTATGTTTTTTTTTCGAATCCTTATGGACACAAAAAGTAGTATGTTCAAAAGAGTAAGATATGAGAAAGCTATATAAAATTTGACAATACATTACAGATGTTTGTGGTACTCTCCAAAGGATCCCGGATATTTAGAGAATAGTAGTTTGCACGAATTCACTGTCGTGGAAATGTCCTAATTGTATGAATTTTTATCGACACCTGATATACACCAAAAGTAGTATGTTCAAAAGAATAAGTTTCGAGGAAGTATTATAAAATTTGACAAGACATTTCGGATGCTTGTTGTACTCTCTAAAGGATCCCGGATGTTTGAGAAATAGTAGTATGCACCAATTCCTTCTCATCGGAATGACCTAATTGTATGTTTTTTTTTTTCGAATCCTTATGGACACAAAAAGTAGTATGTTCAAAAGAGTATGATATGAGGAAGCTATATAAAATTTGACAATACATTATAGATGTTTGTGGTACTCTCCGGAGGATCCCGGATATTTGCAGAATAGTAGTTTGCACGAATTCACATTCGTGGAAATGTCCTAATTGTATGAATTTTTATCGACACCTGATAGACACCAAAAGTAGTATGTTCAAAAGGGTAAGTTTCGAGGAAGTATCATAAAAATTGACAAGACATTTCGGATGTTTGTTGTACTCTCTGGAGGATCCCGGATGTTTAAGAAATAGTAGTATGCACCAATTCCTTCTCATGGGAATGACCTAATTGTATGTTTTTTTTTTCGAATCCTTATGGACACAAAAAGTAGTATGTTCAAAATAGTAAGATATGAGGAAGCTATATAAAATTTGACAATACATTACAGATGTTTGTGGTACTTTCCGGAGGATCCCGGATATTTGGAGAATAGTAGTTTGCACGAATTCACTGTCGTGGAAATGTCCTAATTCTATGAATTTTTATCGACACCTGATAGACACCAAAAATAGTATGTTCAAAATAGTAAGTTTCGAGGAATTATCATCAAATTTGACAAGACATTTCGGATGTTTGTTGTACTCTCTGGAGGATCCCGGATGTTTGAGAAATAGTAGTATGCACCAATTCCTTCTCATCGGAATGACCTAATTGTATGTTTTTTTTTTTCGAATCCTTATGAACACAAAAAGTAGTATGTTCAAAATAGTAAGATATGAGGAAGCTATATAAAATTTGACAATACATTACAGATGTTTGTGGTACTCTCCAAAGGATTCCGGATATTTGGAGAATAGTAGTTTGCACGAATTCACTGTCGTGGAAATGTCCTAATTGTATGAATTTTTATCGACACCTGATAGACACCAAAAGTAGTATGTTCAAAAGGGTAAGTTTCGAGGAAGTATCATAAAAATTGACAATACATTTCGGATGTTTGTTGTACTCTCTGGAGGATCCCGGATGTTTGAGAAATAGTAGTATGCACCAATTCCTTCTCATCGGAATGACCTAATTGTATGTTTTTTTTTCGAATCCTTATGCACACAAAAAGTAGTATGTTCAGAAGAGTAAGATATGAGGAAGCTATATAAAATTTGACAATACATTACAGATGTCTGTGGTACTCTCCGGAGGATCCCGGATATTTGGAGAATAGTAGTTTGCACGAATTCACTGTCGTGGAAATGTCCTAATTGTATGAATTTTTATCGACACCTGATATACACCAAAAGTAGTATGTTCAAAAGAATAAGTTTCGAGGAAATATTATAAAATTTGACAAGACATTTCGGATGTTTGTTGTACTCTCAAGAGGATCCCGGATGTTTGAGAAATAGTAGTATGCACCAATTCCTTCTCATCGGAATGACCTAATTGTAAGTTTTTTTTTTCGAATCCTTATGGACACAAGAAGTAGTATGTTCAAAAGACTAAGATATGAGGAAGCTATATAAAATTTGACAATACATTACAGATGTCTGTGGTACTCTCCGGAGGATCCCGGATATTTGGAGAATAGTAGTCTGCAGGAATTTACTGTCGTGGATATGTCCTAATTGTATGAATTTTTATCGACACCTGATAGACACCAAAAGTAGTATGTTCAAAAGGGTAAGTTTCGAGGAAGTATCATAAAAATTGACAAGACATTTCGGATGTTTGTTGTACTCTCTGGAGGATCTCTTATGTTTGAGAAATAGTCGTATGCACCAATTCATTCTCATCGGAATGACCTAATTTGATGTTTTTTTTTTCGAATCCTTATGGACACAAAAAGTAGTATGTTCAAAAGAGTAAGATATGAGGAAGCTATATAAAATTTGACAATACATTACAGATGTCTGTGGTACTCTCCGGAGGATCCCGGATATTTGGAGAATAGTAGTTTGCACGAATTCACTGTCGTGGAAATGTCCAAATTGTATGAATTTTTATCGACACCTGATAGACACCAAAAGTAGTATGTTCAAAAGGGTAAGTTTCGAGGAAGTATCATAAAAATTGACAAAACATTTCGGATGTTTGTTGTACTCTCTGGAGGATCCCGGATGTTGGAGAAATAGTAGTATGCACCAATTCCTTCTCATCGGAATGACCTAATTGTAAGTTTTTTTTTTTCGAATCCTTATGGACACAAAAAGTAGTATGTTGAAAAGAGTATGATATGAGGAAGCTATATAAAATTTGACAATACATTACAGATGTTTGTGGTACTCTCCGGAGGATCCCGGATATTTGGAGAATAGTAGTTTGCACGAATTCACTGTCGTGGAAATGTCCTAATTGTATGAATTTTTATCGACACCTGATAGACACCAAAAGTAGTATGTTCAAAAGGGTAAGTTTCGAGGAAGTATCATAAAAATTGACAAGACATTTCGGATGTTTGTTGTACTCTCTGGAGGATCCCGGATGTTTGAGAAATAGTAGTATGCACCAATTCCTTCTCATCGGAATGACCTAATTGTATGTTTTTTTTTTCGAATCCTTATGGACACAAAAAGTAGTATGTTCAAAAGAGTAAGATATGAGGAAGCTATATAAAATTTGACAATACATTACAGATGTTTGTGGTACTCTCCGGATGATCCCGGATATTTGGAGAATAGTAGTTTGCACGAATTCACTGTCGTGGAAATGTCCTAATTCTATGAATTTTTATCGACACCTGATAGACACCAAAAGTAGTATGTTCAAAATAGTAAGTTTCGAGGAAGTATCATCAAATTTGACAAGACATTTCCGATGTTTGTTGTACTCTCTGGAGGATCCCGGATGTTTGAGAAATAGTAGTATGCAGCAATTCCTTCTCATCGGAATGACCTAATTGTATGTTTTTTTTTCGAATCCTTATGGACACAAAAAGTAGTATGTTCAGAAGAGTAAGATATGAGGAAGCTATATAAAATTTGACAATACATTAGAGATGTCTGTGGTACTCTCCGGAGGATCCCGGATATTTGGAGAATTGCACGAATTCACTGTCGTGGAAATGTCCTAATTGTATGAATTTTTATCGACACCTGATATACACCAAAAGTAGTATGTTTAAAAGAATAAGTTTCGAGGAAGTATTATAAAATTTGACAAGACATTTCGGATGTTTGTTGTACTCTCAGGAGGATCCCGGATGTTTGAGAAATAGTAGTATGCACGAATTCCTTCTCATCGGAATGACCTAATTGTATGTTTTTTTTTTTCGAATCCTTATGGACACAAAAAGTAGTATGTTCAAAAGAGTAAGATATGAGGAAGCTATATAAAATTTGACAATACATTACAGATGTCTGTGGTACTCTCCGGAGGATCCCGGATATTTGGAGAATAGTAGTCTGCAGGAATTCACTGTCGTGGAAATGTCCTAATTGTATGAATTTTTATCGACACCTGATAGACACCAAAAGTAGTATGTTCAAAAGGGTAAGTTTCGAGGAAGTATCATAAAAATTGACAAGACATGTCGGATGTTTGTTGTACTCTCTGGAGGATCTCTGATGTTTGAGAAATAGTCGTACGCACCAATTCATTCTCATCGGAATGACCTAATTTGATGTTTTTTTTTTTCGAATCCTTATGGACACAAAAAGTAGTATGTTCAAAAGAGTAAGATATGAGGAAGCTATATAAAATTTGACAATACATTACAGATGTCTGTGGTACTCTCCGGAGGATCCCGGATATTTGCAGAATAGTAGTTTGCACGAATTCACTGTCGTGGAAATGTCCAAATTGTATGAATTTTTATCGACACCTGATAGACACCAAAAGTAGTATGTTCAAATGAGTAAGTTTCGAGGAAGTATCATCAAATTTGACAAGACATTTCGGATGTTTGTTGTACTCTCTGGAGGATCCCGGATGTTTGAGAAATAGTAGTATGCACCAATTCCTTCTCATCGGAATGACCTAATTGTATGTTTTTTTTTTTCGAATCCTTATGGACACAAAAAGTAGTATGTTCAAAAGAGTAAGATATGAGGAAGCTATATAAAATTTGACAATACATTACAGATGTTTGTGGTACTTTCCGGAGGATCCCGGATATTTGGAGAATAGTAGTTTGCACGAATTCACTGTCGTGGAAATGTCCTAATTCTATGAATTTTTATCGACACCTGATAGACACCAAAAATAGTATGTTCAAAATAGTAAGTTTCGAGGAAGTATCATCAAATTTGACAAGACATTTCGGATGTTTGTTGTACTCTCTGGAGGATCCCGGATGTTTGAGAAATAGTAGTATGCACCAATTCCTTCTCATCGGAATGACCTAATTGTATGTTTTTTTTTTTCGAATCCTTATGAACACAAAAAGTAGTATGTTCAAAATAGTAAGATATGAGGAAGCTATATAAAATTTGACAATACATTACAGATGTTTGTGGTACTCTCCAAAGGATTCCGGATATTTGGAGAATAGTAGTTTGCACGAATTCACTGTCGTGGAAATGTCCTAATTGTATGAATTTTTATCGACACCTGATAGACACCAAAAGTAGTATGTTCAAAAGGGTAAGTTTCGAGGAAGTATCATAAAAATTGACAAGACATTTCGGATGTTTGTTGTACTCTCTGGAGGATCCCGGATGTTTGAGAAATAGTAGTATGCACCAATTCCTTCTCATCGGAATGACCTAATTGTATGTTTTTTTTTCGAATCCTTATGCACACAAAAAGTAGTATGTTCAGAAGAGTAAGATATGAGGAAGCTATATAAAATTTGACAATACATTACAGATGTCTGTGGTACTCTCCGGAGGATCCCGGATATTTGGAGAATAGTAGTTTGCACGAATTCACTGTCGTGGAAATGTCCTAATTGTATGAATTTTTATCGACACCTGATATACACCAAAAGTAGTATGTTCAAAAGAATAAGTTTCGAGGAAATATTATAAAATTTGACAAGACATTTCGGATGTTTGTTGTACTCTCAAGAGGATCCCGGATGTTTGAGAAATAGTAGTATGCACCAATTCCTTCTCATCGGAATGACCTAATTGTAAGTTTTTTTTTTCGAATCCTTATGGACACAAGAAGTAGTATGTTCAAAAGACTAAGATATGAGGAAGCTATATAAAATTTGACAATACATTACAGATGTCTGTGGTACTCTCCGGAGGATCCCGGATATTTGGAGAATAGTAGTCTGCAGGAATTTACTGTCGTGGATATGTCCTAATTGTATGAATTTTTATCGACACCTGATAGACACCAAAAGTAGTATGTTCAAAAGGGTAAGTTTCGAGGAAGTATCATAAAAATTGACAAGACATTTCGGATGTTTGTTGTACTCTCTGGAGGATCTCTTATGTTTGAGAAATAGTCGTATGCACCAATTCATTCTCATCGGAATGACCTAATTTGATGTTTTTTTTTTCGAATCCTTATGGACACAAAAAGTAGTATGTTCAAAAGAGTAAGATATGAGGAAGCTATATAAAATTTGACAATACATTACAGATGTCTGTGGTACTCTCCGGAGGATCCCGGATATTTGGAGAATAGTAGTTTGCACGAATTCACTGTCGTGGAAATGTCCAAATTGTATGAATTTTTATCGACACCTGATAGACACCAAAAGTAGTATGTTCAAAAGGGTAAGTTTCGAGGAAGTATCATAAAAATTGACAAAACATTTCGGATGTTTGTTGTACTCTCTGGAGGATCCCGGATGTTGGAGAAATAGTAGTATGCACCAATTCCTTCTCATCGGAATGACCTAATTGTAAGTTTTTTTTTTTCGAATCCTTATGGACACAAAAAGTAGTATGTTGAAAAGAGTATGATATGAGGAAGCTATATAAAATTTGACAATACATTACAGATGTTTGTGGTACTCTCCGGAGGATCCCGGATATTTGGAGAATAGTAGTTTGCACGAATTCACTGTCGTGGAAATGTCCTAATTGTATGAATTTTTATCGACACCTGATAGACACCAAAAGTAGTATGTTCAAAAGGGTAAGTTTCGAGGAAGTATCATAAAAATTGACAAGACATTTCGGATGTTTGTTGTACTCTCTGGAGGATCCCGGATGTTTGAGAAATAGTAGTATGCACCAATTCCTTCTCATCGGAATGACCTAATTGTATGTTTTTTTTTTCGAATCCTTATGGACACAAAAAGTAGTATGTTCAAAAGAGTAAGATATGAGGAAGCTATATAAAATTTGACAATACATTACAGATGTTTGTGGTACTCTCCGGATGATCCCGGATATTTGGAGAATAGTAGTTTGCACGAATTCACTGTCGTGGAAATGTCCTAATTCTATGAATTTTTATCGACACCTGATAGACACCAAAAGTAGTATGTTCAAAATAGTAAGTTTCGAGGAAGTATCATCAAATTTGACAAGACATTTCCGATGTTTGTTGTACTCTCTGGAGGATCCCGGATGTTTGAGAAATAGTAGTATGCAGCAATTCCTTCTCATCGGAATGACCTAATTGTATGTTTTTTTTTCGAATCCTTATGGACACAAAAAGTAGTATGTTCAGAAGAGTAAGATATGAGGAAGCTATATAAAATTTGACAATACATTAGAGATGTCTGTGGTACTCTCCGGAGGATCCCGGATATTTGGAGAATTGCACGAATTCACTGTCGTGGAAATGTCCTAATTGTATGAATTTTTATCGACACCTGATATACACCAAAAGTAGTATGTTTAAAAGAATAAGTTTCGAGGAAGTATTATAAAATTTGACAAGACATTTCGGATGTTTGTTGTACTCTCAGGAGGATCCCGGATGTTTGAGAAATAGTAGTATGCACGAATTCCTTCTCATCGGAATGACCTAATTGTATGTTTTTTTTTTTCGAATCCTTATGGACACAAAAAGTAGTATGTTCAAAAGAGTAAGATATGAGGAAGCTATATAAAATTTGACAATACATTACAGATGTCTGTGGTACTCTCCGGAGGATCCCGGATATTTGGAGAATAGTAGTCTGCAGGAATTCACTGTCGTGGAAATGTCCTAATTGTATGAATTTTTATCGACACCTGATAGACACCAAAAGTAGTATGTTCAAAAGGGTAAGTTTCGAGGAAGTATCATAAAAATTGACAAGACATGTCGGATGTTTGTTGTACTCTCTGGAGGATCTCTGATGTTTGAGAAATAGTCGTACGCACCAATTCATTCTCATCGGAATGACCTAATTGTATGTTTTTTTTTTTCGAATCCTTATGGACACAAAAAGTAGTATGTTCAAAAGAGTAAGATATGAGGAAGCTATATAAAATTTGACAATACATTACAGATGTCTGTGGTACTCTCCAAAGGATCCCGGATATTTGGAGAATAGTAGTTTGCACGAATTCACTGTCGTGGAAATGTCCTAATTGTATGAATTTTTATCGACACCTGATAGACACCAAAAGTAGTATGTTCAAATGAGTAAGTTTCCAGGAAGTATCATCAAATTTGACAAGACATTTCGGATGTTTGTTGTACTCTCTGGAGGATCCCGGATGTTTGAGAAATAGTAGTATGCACCAATTCCTTCTCATCGGAATGACCTAATTGTATGTTTTTTTTTTTCGAATCCTTATGGACACAAAAAGTAGTATGTTCAAAAGAGTAAGATATGAGGAAGCTATATAAAATTTGACAATACATTACAGATGTTTGTGGTACTCTCCAAAGGATCCCGGATATTTGGAGAATAGTAGTTTGCACGAATTCACTGTCGTGGAAATGTCCTAATTGTATGAATTTTGATCGACACCTGATATACACCAAAAGTAGTATGTTCAAAAGAATAAATTTCGAGGAAGTATTATAAAATTTGACAAGACATTTCGGATGTTTGTTGTACTCTCAGGAGGATCCCGGATGTTTGAGAAATAGTAGTATGCACCAATTCCTTCTCATCGGAATGACCTAATTGTATGTTTTTTTTTTCGAATCCTTATGGACACAAAAAGTAGTATGTTCAAAAGAGTAAGATATGAGGAAGCTATATAAAATTTGACAATACATTACAGATGTCTGTGGTACTCTCCGGAGGATCCCGGATATTTGGAGAATAGTAGTCTGCAGGAATTCACTGTCGTGGAAATGTCCTAATTGTATGAATTTTTATCGACACCTGATAGCCACCAAAAGTAGTATGTTCAAAAGGGTAAGATTCGAGGAAGTATCATAAAAATTGACAAGACATGTCGGATGTTTGTTGTACTCTCTGGAGGATCTCTGATGTTTGAGAAATAGTCGTATGCACCAATTCATTCTCATCGGAATGACCTAATTTGATGTTTTTTTTTTTCGAATCCTTATGGACACAAAAAGTAGTATGTTCAAAAGAGTAAGATATGAGGAAGCTATATAAAATTTGACAATACATTACAGATGTCTGTGGTACTCTCCGGAGGATCCCGGATATTTGGAGAATAGTAGTTTGCACGAATTCACTGTCGTGGAAATGTCCAAATTGTATGAATTTTTATCGACACCTGATAGACACCAAAAGTAGTATGTTCAAAAGAGTAAGATATGAGGAAGCTATATAAAATTTGACAATACATTACAGATGTTTGTGGTACTCTCCAAAGGATCCCGGATATATGGAGAATAGTAGTTTGCACGAATTCACTGTCGTGGAAATGTCCTAATTGTATGAATTTTGATCGACACCTGATATACACCAAAAGTAGTATGTTCAAAAGAATAAGTTTCGAGGAAGTATTATAAAATTTGACAAGACATTTCGGATGTTTGTTGTACTCTCTGGAGGATCCCGGATGTTTGAGAAATAGTAGTATGCACAATTCCTTCTCATCGGAATGACCTAATTGTATGTTTTTTTTTTCGAATCCTTATGGACACAAAAAGTAGTATGTTCAAAAGAGTAAGATATGAGGAAGCTATATAAAATTTGACAATACATTACAGATGTCTGTGGTACTCACCGGAGGATCCCGGATATTTGGAGAATAGTAGTCTGCAGGAATTCACTGTCGTGGAAATGTCCTAATTGTATGAATTTTTATCGACACCTGATAGACACCAAAAGTAGTATGTTCAAAAGGGTAAGTTTCGAGGAAGTATCATAAAAATTGACAAGACATTTCGGATGTTTGTTGTACTCTCTGGAGGATCTCTGATGTTTGAGAAATAGTCGTATGCACCAATTCATTCTCATCGGAATGACCTAATTTGATGTTTTTTTTTTTCGAATTCTTATGGACACAAAAAGTAGTATGTTCAAAAGAGTAAGATATGAGGAAGCTATATAAAATTTGACAATACATTACAGATGTCTGTGGTACTCTCCGGAGGATCCCGGATATTTGGAGAATAGTAGTTTGCACGAATTCACTGTCGTGGAAATGTCCTAATTGTATGAATTTTTATCGACACCTGATAGACACCAAAGGTAGTATGTTCAAAAGGGTAAGTTTCGAGGAAGTATCATAAAAATTGACAAGACATTTCGGATGTTTGTTGTACTCTCTGGAGGATCCCGGATGTTTGAGAAATAGTAGTATGCACCAATTCCTTCTCATCGGAATGACCTAATTGTATGTTTTTTTTTTCGAATCCTTATGGACACAAAAAGTAGTATGTTCAAAAGAGTAAGATATGAGGAAGCTATATAAAATTTGACAATACATTACAGATGTCTGTGGTACTCTCCGGAGGATCCCGGATATTTGGAGAATAGTAGTTTGCACGAATTCACTGTCGTGGAAATGTCCAAATTGTATGAATTTTTATCGACACCTGATAGACACCAAAAGTAGTATGTTCAAAGGAGTAAGTTTCGAGGAAGTATCATCAAATTTGACAAGACATTTCGGATGTTTGTTGTACTCTCTGGAGGATCCCGGATGTTTGAGAAATAGTAGTATGCACCAATTCCTTCTCATCGGAATGACCTAATTGTATGTTTTTTTTTTTCGAATCCTTATGGACACAAAGAGTAGTATGTTCAAAAGAGTAAGATATGAGGAAGCTATATAAAATTTGACAATACATTACAGATGTTTGTGGTACTCTCCAAAGGATCCCGGATATATGGAGAATAGTAGTTTGCACGAATTCACTGTCGTGGAAATGTCCTAATTGTATGAATTTTGATCGACACCTGATATACACCAAAAGTAGTATGTTCAAAAGAATAAGTTTCGAGGAAGTATTATAAAATTTGACAAGACATTTCGGATGTTTGTTGTACTCTCTGGAGGATCCCGGATGTTTGAGAAATAGTAGTATGCACCAATTCCTTCTCATCGGAATGACCTAATTGTATGTTTTTTTTTTCGAATCCTTATGGACACAAAAAGTAGTATGTTCAAAAGAGTAAGATATGAGGAAGCTATGTAAAATTTGACAATACATTACAGATGTCTGTGGTACTCACCGGAGGATCCCGGATATTTGGAGAATAGTAGTCTGCAGGAATTCACTGTCGTGGAAATGTCCTAATTGTATGAATTTTTATCGACACCTGATAGACACCAAAAGTAGTATGTTCAAAAGGGTAAGTTTCGAGGAAGTATCATAAAAATTGACAAGACATTTCGGATGTTTGTTGTACTCTCTGGAGGATCTCTGATGTTTGAGAAATAGTCGTATGCACCAATTCATTCTCATCGGAATGACCTAATTTGATGTTTTTTTTTTTCGAATTCTTATGGACACAAAAAGTAGTATGTTCAAAAGAGTAAGATATGAGGAAGCTATATAAAATTTGACAATACATTACAGATGTCTGTGGTACTCTCCGGAGGATCCCAGATATTTGGAGAATAGTAGTTTGCACGAATTCACTGTCGTGGAAATGTCCTAATTGTATGAATTTTTATCGACACCTGATAGACACCAAAGGTAGTATGTTCAAAAGGGTAAGTTTCGAGGAAGTATCATAAAAATTGACAAGACATTTCGGATGTTTGTTGTACTCTCTGGAGGATCCCGGATGTTTGAGAAATAGTAGTATGCACCAATTCCTTCTCATCGGAATGACCTAATTGTATGTTTTTTTTTTTCGAATCCTTATGGACACAAAAAGTAGTATGTTCAAAAGAGTAAGATATGAGGAAGCTATATAAAATTTGACAATACATTACAGATGTTTGTGGTACTCTCCGGATGATCCCGGATATTTGGAGAATAGTAGTTTGCACGAATTCACTGTCGTGGAAATGTCCTAATTCTATGAATTTTTATCGACACCTGATAGACACCAAAAGTAGTATGTTCAAAATAGTAAGTTTCGAGGAAGTATCATCAAATTTGACAAGACATTTCCGATGTTTGTTGTACTCTCTGGAGAATCCCGGATGTTTGAGAAATAGTAGTATGCAGCAATTCCTTCTCATCGGAATGACCTAATTGTATGTTTTTTTTTCGAATCCTTATGGACACAAAAAGTAGTATGTTCAGAAGAGTAAGATATGAGGAAGCTATATAAAATTTGACAATACATTAGAGATGTCTGTGGTACTCTCCGGAGGATCCCGGATATTTGGAGAATTGCACGAATTCACTGTCGTGGAAATGTCCTAATTGTATGAATTTTTATCGACACCTGATATACACCAAAAGTAGTATGTTCAAAAGAATAAGTTTCGAGGAAGTATTGTAAAATTTGACAAGACATTTCGGATGTTTGTTGTACTCTCAGGAGGATCCCGGATGTTTGAGAAATAGTAGTATGCACCAATTCCTTCTCATCGGAATGACCTAATTGTATGTTTTTTTTTTTCGAATCCTTATGGACACAAAAAGTAGTATGTTCAAAAGAGTAAGATATGAGGAAGCTATATAAAATTTGACAATACATTACAGATGTCTGTGGTACTCTCCGGAGGATCCTGGATATTTGGAGAATAGTAGTCTGCAGGAATTCACTGTCGTGGAAATGTCCTAATTGTATGAATTTTTATCGACACCTGATAGACACCAAAAGTAGTATGATCAAAAGGGTAAGTTTCGAGGAAGTATCATAAAAATTGACAAGACATGTCGGATGTTTGTTGTACTCTCTGGAGGATCTCTGATGTTTGAGAAATAGTCGTATGCACCAATTCATTCTCATCGGAATGACCTAATTTGATGTTTTTTTTTTTCGAATCCTTATGGACACAAAAAGTAGTATGTTCAAAAGAGTAAGATATGAGGAAGCTATATAAAATTTGACAATACATTACAGATGTCTGTGGTACTCTCCGGAGGATCCCGGATATTTGAAGAATAGTAGTTTGCACGAATTCACTGTCGTGGAAATGTCCAAATTGTATGAATTTTTATCGACACCTGATAGACACCAAAAGTAGTATGTTCAAAGGAGTAAGTTTCGAGGAAGTATCATCAAATTTGACAAGACATTTCGGATGTTTGTTGTACTCTCTGGAGGATCCCGGATGTTTGAGAAATAGTAGTATGCACCAATTCCTTCTCATCGGAATGACCTAATTGTATGTTTTTTTTTTTCGAATCCTTATGGACACAAAAAGTAGTATGTTCAAAAGAGTAAGATATGAGGAAGCTATATAAAATTTGACAATACATTACAGATGTTTGTGGTACTCTACAAAGGATCCCGGATATTTGGAGAATAGTAGTTTGCACGAATTCACTGTCGTGGAAATGTCCTAATTGTATGAATTTTGATCGACACCTGATATACACCAAAAGTAGTATGTTCAAAAGAATAAGTTTCGAGGAAGTATTATAAAATTTGACAAGACATTTCGGATGTTTGTTGTACTCTCAGGAGGATCCCGGATGTTTGAGAAATAGTAGTATGCACCAATTCCTTCTCATCGGAATGACCTAATTGTATGTTTTTTTTTTCGAATCCTTATGGACACAAAAAGTAGTATGTTCAAAAGAGTAAGATATGAGGAAGCTATATAAAATTTGACAATACATTACAGATGTCTGTGGTACTCTCCGGAGGATCCCGGATATTTGGAGAATAGTAGTCTGCAGGAATTCACTGTCGTGGAAATGTCCTAATTGTATGAATTTTTATCGACACCTGATAGACACCAAAAGTAGTATGTTCAAAAGGGTAAGTTTCGAGGAAGTATCATAAAAATTGACAAGACATGTCGGATGTTTGTTGTACTCTCTGGAGGATCTCTGATGTTTGAGAAATAGTCGTATGCACCAATTCATTCTCATCGGAATGACCTAATTTGATGTTTTTTTTTTTCGAATCCTTATGGACACAAAAAGTAGTATGTTCAAAAGAGTAAGATATGAGGAAGCTATATAAAATTTGACAATACATTACAGATGTCTGTGGTACTCTCCGGAGGATCCCGGATATTTGGAGAATAGTAGTTTGCACGAATTCACTGTCGTGGAAATGTCCAAATTGTATGAATTTTTATCGACACCTGATAGACACCAAAAGTAGTATGTTCAAAGGAGTAAGTTTCGAGGAAGTATCATCAAATTTGACAAGACATTTCGGATGTTTGTTGTACTCTCTGGAGGATCCCGGATGTTTGAGAAATAGTAGTATGCACCAATTCCTTCTCATCGGAATGACCTAATTGTATGTTTTTTTTTTTCGAATCCTTATGGACACAAAAAGTAGTATGTTCAAAAGAGTAAGATATGAGGAAGCTATATAAAATTTGACAATACCTTACAGATGTCTGTTGTACTCTCCGGAGGATCCCGGATATTTGGAGAATAGTAGTTTGCACGAATTCACTGTCGTGGAAATGTCCTAATTCTATGAATTTTTATCGACACCTGATAGACACCAAAAGTAGTATGTTCAAAATAGTAAGTTTCGAGGAAGTATCATCAAATTTGACAAGACATTTCCGATGTTTGTTGTACTCTCTGGAGAATCCCGGATGTTTGAGAAATAGTAGTATGCAGCAATTCCTTCTCATCGGAATGACCTAATTGTATGTTTTTTTTTCGAATCCTTATGGACACAAAAAGTAGTATGTTCAGAAGAGTAAGATATGAGGAAGCTATATAAAATTTGACAATACATTAGAGATGTCTGTGGTACTCTCCGGAGGATCCCGGATATTTGGAGAATTGCACGAATTCACTGTCGTGGAAATGTCCTAATTGTATGAATTTTTATCGACACCTGATATACACCAAAAGTAGTATGTTCAAAAGAATAAGTTTCGAGGAAGTATTGTAAAATTTGACAAGACATTTCGGATGTTTGTTGTACTCTCAGGAGGATCCCGGATGTTTGAGAAATAGTAGTATGCACCAATTCCTTCTCATCGGAATGACCTAATTGTATGTTTTTTTTTTTCGAATCCTTATGGACACAAAAAGTAGTATGTTCAAAAGAGTAAGATATGAGGAAGCTATATAAAATTTGACAATACATTACAGATGTCTGTGGTACTCTCCGGAGGATCCTGGATATTTGGAGAATAGTAGTCTGCAGGAATTCACTGTCGTGGAAATGTCCTAATTGTATGAATTTTTATCGACACCTGATAGACACCAAAAGTAGTATGATCAAAAGGGTAAGTTTCGAGGAAGTATCATAAAAATTGACAAGACATGTCGGATGTTTGTTGTACTCTCTGGAGGATCTCTGATGTTTGAGAAATAGTCGTATGCACCAATTCATTCTCATCGGAATGACCTAATTTGATGTTTTGTTTTTTCGAATCCTTATGGACACAAAAAGTAGTATGTTCAAAAGAGTAAGATATGAGGAAGCTATATAAAATTTGACAATACATTACAGATGTCTGTGGTACTCTCCGGAGGATCCCGGATATTTGAAGAATAGTAGTTTGCACGAATTCACTGTCGTGGAAATGTCCAAATTGTATGAATTTTTATCGACACCTGATAGACACCAAAAGTAGTATGTTCAAAGGAGTAAGTTTCGAGGAAGTATCATCAAATTTGACAAGACATTTCGGATGTTTGTTGTACTCTCTGGAGGATCCCGGATGTTTGAGAAATAGTAGTATGCACCAATTCCTTCTCATCGGAATGACCTAATTGTATGTTTTTTTTTTTCGAATCCTTATGGACACAAAAAGTAGTATGTTCAAAAGAGTAAGATATGAGGAAGCTATATAAAATTTGACAATACATTACAGATGTTTGTGGTACTCTACAAAGGATCCCGGATATTTGGAGAATAGTAGTTTGCACGAATTCACTGTCGTGGAAATGTCCTAATTGTATGAATTTTGATCGACACCTGATATACACCAAAAGTAGTATGTTCAAAAGAATAAGTTTCGAGGAAGTATTATAAAATTTGACAAGACATTTCGGATGTTTGTTGTACTCTCAGGAGGATCCCGGATGTTTGAGAAATAGTAGTATGCACCAATTCCTTCTCATCGGAATGACCTAATTGTATGTTTTTTTTTTCGAATCCTTATGGACACAAAAAGTAGTATGTTCAAAAGAGTAATATATGAGGAAGCTATATAAAATTAGACAATACATTACAGATGTCTGTGGTACTCTCCGGAGGATCCCGGATATTTGGAGAATAGTAGTCTGCAGGAATTCACTGTCGTGGAAATGTCCTAATTGTATGAATTTTTATCGACACCTGATAGACACCAAAAGTAGTATGTTCAAAAGGGTAAGTTTCGAGGAAGTATCATAAAAATTGACAAGACATGTCGGATGTTTGTTGTACTCTCTGGAGGATCTCTGATGTTTGAGAAATAGTCGTATGCACCAATTCATTCTCATCGGAATGACCTAATTTGATGTTTTTTTTTTTCGAATCCTTATGGACACAAAAAGTAGTATGTTCAAAAGAGTAAGATATGAGGAAGCTATATAAAATTTGACAATACATTACAGATGTCTGTGGTACTCTCCGGAGGATCCCGGATATTTGGAGAATAGTAGTTTGCATGAATTCACTGTCGTGGAAATGTCCAAATTGTATGAATTTTTATCGACACCTGATAGACACCAAAAGTAGTATGTTCAAAGGAGTAAGTTTCGAGGAAGTATCATCAAATTTGACAAGACATTTCGGATGTTTGTTGTACTCTCTGGAGGATCGCGGATGTTTGAGAAATAGTAGTATGCACCAATTCCTTCTCATCGGAATGACCTAATTGTATGTTTTTTTTTTTCGAATCCTTATGGACACAAAAAGTAGTATGTTCAAAAGAGTAAGATATGAGGAAGCTATATAAAATTTGACAATACATTACAGATGTTTGTGGTACTCTCCAAAGGATCCCGGATATTTGGAGAATAGTAGTTTGCACGAATTCACTGTCGTGGAAATGTCCTAATTGTATGAATTTTGATCGACACCTGATATACACCAAAAGTAGTATGTTCAAAAGAATAAGTTTCGAGGAAGTATTATAAAATTTGACAAGACATTTCGGATGTTTGTTGTACTCTCTGGAGGATCCCGGATGTTTGAGAAATAGTAGTATGCACCAATTCCTTCTCATCGGAATGACCTAATTGTATGTTTTTTTTTTCGAATCCTTATGGACACAAAAAGTAGTATGTTCAAAAGAGTAAGATATGAGGAAGCTATATAAAATTTGACAATACATTACAGATGTCTGTGGTACTCACCGGAGGATCCCGGATATTTGGAGAATAGTAGTCTGCAGGAATTCACTGTCGTGGAAATGTCCTAATTGTATGAATTTTTATCGACACCTGATAGACACCAAAAGTAGTATGTTCAAAAGGGTAAGTTTCGAGGAAGTATCATAAAAATTGACAAGACATTTCGGATGTTTGTTGTACTCTCTGGAGGATCTCTGATGTTTGAGAAATAGTCGTATGCACCAATTCACTCTCATCGGAATGACCTAATTTGATGTTTTTTTTTTCGAATTCTTATGGACACAAAAAGTAGTATGTTCAAAAGAGTAAGATATGAGGAAGCTATATAAAATTTGACAATACATTACAGATGTCTGTGATACTCTCCGGAGGATCCCGGATATTTGGAGAATAGTAGTTTGCACGAATTCACTGTCGTGGAAATGTCCTAATTGTATGAATTTTTATCGACACCTGATAGACACCAAAAGTAGTATGTTCAAAAGGGTAAGTTTCGAGGAAGTATCATAAAAATTGACAATACATTTCGGATGTTTGTTGTACTCTCTGGAGGATCCCGGATGTTTGAGAAATAGTAGTATGCACCAATTCCTTCTCATCGGAATGACCTAATTGTATGTTTTTTTTTCGAATCCTTATGGACACACAAAGTAGTATGTTCAAAATAGTAAGATATGAGGAAGCTATATAAAATTTGACAATACATTACAGATGTTTGTGGTACTCTCCGGAGGATCCCGGATATTTGGAGAATAGTAGTTTACACGAATTCACTGTCGTGGAAATGTCCTAATTATATGAATTTTTATCGACACCTGATAGACACCAAAAGTAGTATGTTCAAAAGGGTAAGTTTTGAGGAAGTATCATAAAATTTGACAAGACATTTCAGATGTTTGTTGTACTCTCTGGAGGATCCCGGATGTTTGAGAAATAGTAGTATCCACCAATTCCTTCTCATCGGAATGACCTAATTTGATGTTTTTTTCTTCGAATCCTTATGGACACAAAAAGTAGTATGTTCAAAAGAGTAAGATATGAGGAAGCTATATAAAATTTGACAATACATTACAGATGTCTGTGGTACTCTCCAGAGGATCCCGGATATTTGGAGAATAGTAGTTTGCACGAATTCACTGTCGTGGAAATGTCCTAATTGTATGAATTTTTATCGACACCTGATAGACACCAACAGTAGTATCTTCAAAAGGGTAAGTTTCGAGGAAGTATCATAAAATTTGACAAGACATTTCGGATGTTTGTTGTACTTTCTTGGAGGATCCCGGATGTTTGAGAAATAGTAGTATGCACCAATACCTTCTCATCGGAATGACCTAATTGTATGTTTTTTTTTCAAATCCTTATCGACAAAAAAAGTAGTATATTCAAAAGAGTACGATATGAGGAAGCTACATAAAATTTGACAATACATTACAGATGTTTGTGGTACTCTCCGGAGGATCCCGGATATTTGGAGAATAGTAGTTTGCACAAATTCACTGTCGTGGAAATGTCCTAATTGTATGAATTTTTATCGACACCTGATAGACACCAAAAGTAGTATGTTCAAAAGAATAAGTTTCGAGGAAGTATTATAAAATTTGACAAGACATTTCGGATGTTTGTTGTACTCTCTGGAGGATCCCGGATGTTTGAGAAATAGTAGTATGCACCAATTCCTTCTCATCGGAATGACCTAATTGTATGTTTTTTTTTCGAATCCTTATGGACACAAAAAGTAGTATGTTCAAAATAGTAAGATATGAGGAAGCTATATAAAATTTGACAATACATTACAGATGTCTGTGGTACTCTCCGGAGGATCCCAGATATTTGGAGAATAGTAGTTTGCACGAATTCACTGTCGTGGAAATGTCCTAATTGTATGAATTTTTATCGACAGCTGATAGACACCAAAACTAGTATGTTCAAAGGAGTGAGTTTCGAGGAAGTATCATCAAATTTGACAAGACATTTCGGATGTTTGTTGTACTCTCTGGAGGATCCCGGATGTTTGAGAAATAGTAGTATCCACCAATTCCTTCTCATCGGAATGACCTAATTGTATGTTTTTTTCTTCGAATCCTTATGGACACAAAAAGTAGTATGTTCAAAAGAGTAAGATATGAGGATGCTATATAAAATTTGAAAATACATTACAGATCTCTCTGGTACTCTCCAGAGAATCCCGGATATTTGGAGAATAGTAGTTTGCACGAATTCACGGTCGTGGAAATGTCCTAATTGTATGAATTTTTATCGACACCTGATAGACACCAAAAGTAGTATCTTCAAAAGGGTAAGTTTCGAGGAAGTATCATAAAATTTGACAAGACATTTCGGATGTTTGTTGTACTCTGTGGAGGATCTCGGATGTTTGAGAAATAGTAGTATGCACCAATTCCTTCTCATCTGAATGACCTAATTGTATGTTTTTTTTTTTCAAATCCTTATGGACAAAAAAAGTAGTATGTTCAAAAAAGTACGATATGAGGAAGCTATATAAAATTTGACAATACATTACAGATGTGTGTGGTACTCTCCGGAGGATCCCGGATATTTGGAGAATAGTAGTTTGCACGAATTCACTGTCGTGTAAATATCCTAATTGTATGAATTTTTATCGACACCTGATAGACACCAAAAGTAGTATGTTCAAAATAGTAAGTTTCGAGGAAGTATCATAAAATTTGACAAGACATTTTGGATGTTTGTTGTACTCTCTGGAGGATCCCGGATGTTTGAGAAATAGTAGTATGCACCAATTCCTTCTCATCAGAATGACCTAATTGTATGTTTTTTTTTTCGAATCCTTATGGACACGAAAAGTAGTATGTTCAAAAGAGTAAGATATGAGGAAGCTATATAAAATTTGACAATACATTACAGATGTTTGTGGTACTCTCCGGAGGATCCCGGATATTTGGAGAATAGTAGTTTGCACGAATTCACTGTTGTGGAAATGTCCTAATTGTATGAATTTTTATGGACACCTGATATACACAAAAAAAAGTATGTTCAAAATAGTAAGTTTCGAGGAAGTATCATAAAATTTGACAAGACATTTCGGATGTTTGTTGTACTATCTGGAGGATCCCGGATGTTTGAGAAATAAGAGTATGCACCAATTCCTTCTCATCGGAATGACCTAATTGTATGTTTTTTTTTTCGAATCCTTATGGTCACAAAAAGCAGTATGTTCAAAAGAGTAAGATATGACGAAGCTATATAAAATTTGACAATACATTACAGATGTCTGTGGTACTCTCCGGAGGATCCCGGATATTTGGAGAATAGTAGTTTGCACGAATTCACTGTCGTGGAAATGTCCTAATTGTATGAATTTTTATCGACACCTGATAGACACCAAAAGTAGTATGTTCAAAAGAGTAAGTTTCGAGGAAGTATCATAAAATTTGACAAGACATTTCGGATGTTTGTTGTACTCTCTGGAGGATTCCGGATGTTTGAGAAATAGTAGTATGCACCAATTCCTTCTCATCGGAATGACCTAACTGTATGTTTTTTTTTTCGAATCCTTATGGACACAAAAAGTAGTATGTTCAAAAGAGTAAGTTAAGAGGAAGCTATATAAAATTTGACAATACATTACAGATGTTTGTGGTACTCTTCGGAGGATCTCGGATATTTGGAGAACAGTAGTTTGCACGAATTCACTGTCGTGGAATTGTCCTAATTGTATGAATTTTTATCGGCACCGGATAGACACCAAAAGTAGTATGTTCAAAAGAGTAAGTTTCGAGGAAGTATCATAAAATTTGACAAGACTATTCGGATGTTTGTTGTACTATCTGGAGGATCCCGGATGTTTGAGAAATAGTAGTATGCACCAATTCCTTCTCATCGGAATGACCTAATTGTATGTTTTTTTTTTCGAAGCCTTATGGACACAAAAAGTAGTATGTTCAAAAGAGTAAGATATGAGGAAGCTATATAAAATTTGACAATACATTACAGATGTCTGTTGTACTCTCCGGAGGATCTCAGATATTTGGAGAATAGTAGTTTGCACGAATTCACTGTCGTGGAAATGTCCTAATTGTATGAATTTTTATCGACACCTGATAGACACCAAAAGTAGTATGTTCAAAAGAGTAAGTTTCGACGAAGTATCATAAAATTTGACAATCCATTTCGGATGTTTGTTGTACTCTCTGGAGGATCCCGGATGTTTGAGAAATATTAGTTTGCACCAATTCCTTCTCATCGGAATGACCTAACTGTATGTTTTTTTTTTCGAATCCTTATGGACACAGAAATTAGTATGTTCAAAAGAGTAAGATATGAGGAAGCTATATAAAATTTGACAATACATTACAGATGTCTGTGGTACTCTCCGGAGGATCCCTGATATTTGGAGAATAGTAGTTTGCACGAATTGACTGTCTTGGAAATGTCCTAATTGTATGAATTTTTATCGACACCTGATAGACACCAAAAGTAGTATGTTCAAAAGGGTAAGTTTCGAGGAAGTATCATAAAATTTGACAAGACATTTCGGATGTTTGTTGTACTCTCTGGAGGATCCCGGATGTTTGAGAAATAGTGGTATGCACCAATTCCTTCTCATCGGATGACCTAATTGTATGTTTTTTTTTTCGAATCCTTATGGACACAAAAAGTAGTATGTTCAAAAGAGTAAGATATGAGGAAGCTATATAAAATTTGACAATACATTACAGATGTTTGTGGTACTCTCAGGAGGATCCCGGATATTTGGAGTATAGTAGTTTGCACGAATTCACTGTCGTGGAAATGTCCTCATTATATGAATTTTTATCGACACCTGATAGACACCAAAAGTAGTATGTTCAAAAGAGTAAGTTTCGAGGAAGTATCATAAAATTTGACAAGACATTTCGGATGTTTGTTGTATCTCTGGAGGATCCCGGATGTTTGAGAAATAGTAGTATGCACCAATTCCTTCTCATCGGAATGACCTAATTGTATGTTTTTTTTTTCGAATCCTTGTGGACACAAAAAGTAGTATGTTCAAAAGTGTAAGATATGAGGAAGCTATATAAAATTTGACAATACATTACAGATGTTTGTGGTACTCTCCGGAGGATCTCGGATATTTGGAGAATAGTAGTTTGCACGAATTCACTGTCGTGGAAATGTCCTAATTATATGAATTTTTATCGACACCGGATAGACACCAAAAGTAGTATGTTCAAAAGAGTAAGTTTCGAAGAAGTATCATAAAATTTGACAAGACATTTCGGATGTTTGTTGTACTATCTGGAGGATCCCGGATGTTTGAGAAATAGTAGTATGCACCAATTCCTTCTCATCGGAATGACCTAATTGTATGTTTTTTTTTTCGAATCCTTATGGACACAAAAAGTAGTATGTTCAAAAGAGTGAGATATGAGGAAGCTATATAGAATTTGACAATACATTACAGATGTCTGTGGTACTCTCCGGAGGATCCCGGATATTTGGAGAATAGTAGTTTGCACGAATTCACTGTCGTGGAAATGTCCTAATTGTATGAATTTTTATCGACACCTGATAGACACCAAAAGTAGTATGTTCAAAAGAGTAAGTTTCGAGGAAATATCATAAAATTTGACAAGACATTTCGGATGTTTGTTGTACTCTCTGGAGGATCCCGGATGTTTGAGAAATAGTAGTATGCACCAATTCCTTCTCATCGGAATGACCTAATTTGGTGTTTTTTTTTTCGAATCCTTCTGGACACAAAAAGTAGTATGTTCAAAAGAGTAAGATATGAGGAAACTATATAAAATTTGACAATACATTACAGATGTTTGTGGTACTCTCCGGAGGATCTCGGATATTTGGAGAATAGTAGTTTGCACGAATTCACTGTCGTGGAAATGTCCTAATTGTATGAATTTTTATCGACACCTGATAGACACCAAAAGTAGTATGTTCAAAAGAGTAAGTTTCAAGGAAGTATCATAAAATTTGACAAGACATCTCGGATGTTTGTTGTACTCTCTGGAGGATCCCGGATGTTTGAGAAATAGTAGTATGCACCAATTCCTTCTCATCGGAATGACCTAATTTGATGTTTTTTTTTCGAATCCTCATGGACACAAAAAGTAGTATGTTCAAAAGAGTAAGATAAGAGGAAGCTATATAAAATTTGACACTACATTACAGATGTTTGTGGTACACTCCGGAGGATCCCGGATATTTGGAGAATAGTAGTTTGCACGAATTCACTGTCGTGGAAATGCCCTAATTGTATGAATTTTTATCGACACCTGATATACACCAAAAGTAGTATCTTCAAAATAGTAAGTTTCGAGGAAGTATCATAAAATTTGACAAGACATTTCAGATGTTTGTTGTACTCTCTGGAGGATCCCGGATGTTTAAGAAATAGTAGTATGCACCAATTCCTTCTCATCGGAATGACCCAATTGTATGTTTTTTTTTTCGAATCCTTATGGACACAAAAAGTAGTATGTTCAAAAGAGTAAGATATGAGGAAGCTATATAAAATTTGACAATACATTACAGATGTCTGTGGTACTCTTCGGAGGATCTCAGATATTTGGAGAATACTAGTTTGCACGAATTCACTGTCGTGGAAATGTCCTAATTGTATGCATTTTTATCGACTCCTGATAGACACCAAAAGTAGTATGTTCAAAGGAGTAAGTTTCGAGGAAGTATCATCAAATTTGACAAGCCATTTCAGATGTTTGTTGTACTATCTGGAGGATCCCGGATGTTTGAGAAATAGTAGTATGCACCAATTCTTTCTCATCGGAATGACCTAATTGTATGTTTTTTTTTTTCGAATACTTATGGACACAAAAAGTAGTATGTTCAAAAGAGTAAGATATGAGGAATCTATATAAAATTTGACAATACATTACAGATGTTTGTGGTACTCTCCGGAGGATCTCAGATATTTGGAGAATACTAGTTTGCACGAATTCACTGTCGTGGAAATTCCTAATTGTATGCATTTTTATCGACACCTGATTGACACCAAAAGTAGTATGTTCAAAGGAGTAAGTTTCGAGGAAGTATCAGCAAATTTGACAAGACATTTCAGATGATTGTTGTACTCTCTGGAGGATCCCGGATGGTTGAGAAATAGTAGTATGCACCAATTCTTTCTCATCGGAATGACCTAATTGTATGTTTTTTTTCTTCGAATACTTATGGACACAAAAAGTAGTATGTTCAAAAGAGTAAGATATGAGGAATCGATATAAAATTTGACAATACATTACATATGTTTGTGGTACTCTCCGGAGGATCCCGGATATTTGGAGAATAGTAGTTTGCACGAATTCACTGTCGTGGAAATGTCCTAATTGTATGAATTTTTATCGACACTTGATATACACCAAAAGTAGTATCTTCAAAATAGTAAGTTTTGAGGAAGTATCATAAAATTTGACAAGACATTTCAGATGTTTGTTCTACTCTCTGGAGGATCCCGGATGTTTGAGAAATAGTAGTATGCACCAATTCCTTCTCATCGGAATGACCTAATTCTATGTTTTTTTTTTCGAATCCTTATGGACACAAAAAGTAGTATGTTCAAAAGAGTAAGATATGAGGAAGCTATATAAAATTTGACAATACATTACAGATGTCTGTGGTACTCTCCGGAGGATCCCGGATATTTGGAGAATAGTAGTTTGCACGAATTCACTGTCGTGGAAATGTCCTAATTGTATGAATTTTTATCGACACCTGATATACAACAAAAGTAGTATCTTCAAAATAGTAAGTTTCGAGGAAGTATCATAAAATTTGACAAGACATTTCAGATGTTTGTTCTACTCTCTGGAGGATCCCGGATGTTTGAGAAATAGTAGTATGCACCAATTCCTTCTCATCGGAATGACCTAATTCTATGTTTTTTTTTTCGAATCCTTATGGACACAAAAAGTAGTATGTTCAAAAGAGTAAGATATGAGGAAGCTATATAAAATTTGACAATACATTACAGATGTCTGTGGTACTCTCCGGAGGATCCCGGATATTTGGAGAATAGTAGTTTGCACGAATTCACTGTAGTGGAAATGTCCTAATAGTATGAATTTTTATCGACACCTGATATACACCAAAAGTAGTATCTTCAAAATAGTAAGTTTCGAGGAAGTATCATAAAATTTGACAAGACATTTCGGATGTTTGTTGTACTCTCTGGAGGATCCCGGATGTTTGAGAAATAGTAGTATGCACCAATTCCTTCTCATCGGAATGACCTAATTGTATGTTTTTTTTTTCGAATCCTTATGGACACAAAAAGTAGTATGTTCAAAAGAGTAAGATATGAGGAAGCTATATAAAATTTGACAATACATTACAGATGTTTGTAGTACTCTCCGGAGGATCCCGTATATTTGGAGAATAGTAGTTTGCACGAATTCACTGTCGTGGAAATGTCCTAATTTTATGAATTTTTATCGACACCTGATAGACACCAAAAGTAGTATGTTCAAAAGAGTAAGTTTCGAGGAAGTATCATAAAATTTGAAAAGACATTTCGGATGTTTGTTGTACTCTCTGGAGGATCCCGGATGTTTGAGAAATAGTAGTATGCACCAATTCATTCTCATCGGAATTACCTAATTGAATGTTTTTTTGTTCGAATTCTCATGGACACAAAAAGTAGTATGTTCAAAAGAGTAAGATATGAGGAAGCTATATAAAATTTGACAATACATTACAGATGTTTGTGGTACTCTCCGGAGGATCCCGGATATTTGGTGAATAGTAGTTTGCACGAATTCAATGTCGTGGAATTGTCCTAATTGTATGAATTTTTATCGACACCTGATAGACACCAAAAGTAGTATGTTAAAAAGAGTAAGTTTCGAGGAAGTATCATAAAATTTGACAAGACATTTCGGATGTTTGTTGTACTCTCTGGAGGATCCCGGATGTTTGAGAAATAGTAGTATGCACCAATTCCTTCTCATCGGAATGACCTAATTGTATGTTTTTTTTTTTCGAATCCTTATGGACACAAAAAGTAGTATGTTCAAAAGAGTAAGATATGAGGAAGCTATATAAAATTTGAAAATACATTACAGATGTTTGTGGTACTCTCCGGAGGATCCGGGATATTTGGAGAATAGTAGTTCGCACGAATTCACTGTCGTGGAAATGTCCTAATTGTATGAATTTTTATCGACACCTGATAGACACCAAAAGTAGTATGTTCAAAAGAGTAAGTTTCGAGGAAGTATCATAAAATTTGACAAGACATTTTAGATGTTTGTTGAACTCTCTGGAGGATCCCAGATGTTTGAGAAATAGTAGTATGCAGCAATTCCTTCTCATCGGAATGACCTAATTGTATGTTTTTTTTTTTCGAATCCTTATGGACACAAAAAGTAGTATGTGCAAAAGAGTAAGATATGAGGAAGCTATATAAAATTTGACAATACATTACAGTTGTTTGTGGTACTCTCCGGAGGATGCTGGATATTTGGAGAATAGAAGTTTGCACGAATTCACTGTCGTGGAAATGTCCTAATTGTATGAATTTTTATCGACACCTGATAGACACCAAAAGTAGTATGCTCAAAAGAGTAAGTTTCGAGGAAGTATCATAAAATTTGACAAGACATTTCAGATGTTTGTTGAACTCTCTGGAGGATCCCGGATGTTTGATAAATAGTAGTATGCACCAATTCCTTATCATCGGAATGACATAATTGTATGTTTTTTTTTTTCGAATCCTTATGGACACAAAAAGTAGTATGTGCAAAAGAGTAAGATATGAGGAAGCTATATAAAATTTGACAATACATTACAGATGTTTGTGGTACTCTCCGGAGGATCCCGGATATTTGGTGAATAGTAGTTTGCACGAATTCACTGTCGTGGAATTGTCCTAATTGTATGAATTTTTATCGACACCTGATAGACACCAAAAGTAGTATGTTAAAAAGAGTAAGTTTCGAGGAAGTATCATAAAATTTGACAAGACATTTCGGATGTTTGTTGTACTCTCTGGAGGATCCCGTATGTTTGAGAAATAGTAGTATGCACCAATTCCTTCTCATCGGAATGACCTAATTGTATGTTTTTTTTTTTCGAATCCTTATGGACACAAAAAGTAGTATGTTCAAAAGAGTAAGATATGAGGAAGCTATATAAAATTTGAAAATACATTACAGATGTTTGTGGTACTCTCCGGAGGATCCGGGATATTTGGAGAATAGTAGTTCGCACGAATTCACTGTCGTGGAAATGTCCTAATTGTATGAATTTTTATCGACACCTGATAGACACCAAAAGTAGTATGTTCAAAAGAGTAAGTTTCGAGGAAGTATCATAAAATTTGACAAGACATTTTAGATGTTTGTTGAACTCTCTGGAGGATCCCAGATGTTTGAGAAATAGTAGTATGCACCAATTCCTTCTCATCGGAATGACCTAATTGTATGTTTTTTTTTTTCGAATCCTTATGGACACAAAAAGTAGTATGTGCAAAAGAGTAAGATATGAGGAAGCTATATAAAATTTGACAATACATTACAGATGTTTGTGGTACTCTCCGGAGGATGCTGGATATTTGGAGAATAGAAGTTTGCACGAATTCACTATCGTGGAAATGTCCTAATTGTATGAATTTTTATCGACACCTGATAGACACCAAAAGTAGTATGCTCAAAAGAGTAAGTTTCGAGGAAGTATCATAAAATTTGACAAGACATTTCAGATGTTTGTTGAACTCTCTGGAGGATCCCGGATGTTTGAGAAATAGTAGTATGCACCAATTCCTTATCATCGGAATGACATAATTGTATGTTTTTTTTTTTCGAATCCTTATGGACACAAAAAGTAGTATGTGCAAAAGAGTAAGATATGAGGAAGCTATATAAAATTTGACAATACATTACAGATGTTTGTGGTACTCTCCGGAGGATCCCGGATATTTGGTGAATAGTAGTTTGCACGAATTCACTGTCGTGGAATTGTCCTAATTGTATGAATTTTTATCGACACCTGATAGACACCAAAAGTAGTATGTTAAAAAGAGTAAGTTTCGAGGAAGTATCATAAAATTTGACAAGACATTTCGGATGTTTGTTGTACTCTCTGGAGGATCCCGGATGTTTGAGAAATAGTAGTATGCACCAATTCCTTCTCATCGGAATGACCTAATTGTATGTTTTTTTTTTTCGAATCCTTATGGACACAAAAAGTAGTATGTTCAAAAGAGTAAGATATGAGGAAGCTATATAAAATTTGAAAATACATTACAGATGTTTGTGGTACTCTCCGGAGGATCCCGGATATTTGGAGAATAGTAGTTCGCACGAATTCACTGTCGTGGAAATCTCCTAATTGTATGAATTTTTATCGACACCTGATAGACACCAAAAGTAGTATGTTCAAATGAGTAATTTCGAGGAAGTATCATAAAATTTGACAAGACATTTTAGATGTTTGTTGAACTCTCTGTAGGATCCCGGATGTTTGAGAAATAGTAGTATGCACCAATTCATTCTCATCGGAATGACTTAATTGTATGTTTTTTTTTTTCGAATCCTTATGGACACAAAAAGTAGTATGTGCAAAAGAGTAAGATATGAGGAAGCTATATAAAATTTGACAATACATTACAGATGTTTGTGGTACTCTCCGGAGGATGCTGGATATCTGGAGAATAGAAGTTTGCACGAATTCACTGTCGTGGAAATGTCCTAATTGTATGAATTTTTATCGACACCTGATAGACACCAAAAGTAGTATGTTCAAAAGAGTAAGTTTCGAGGAAGTATCATAAAATTTGACAAGACATTTCAGATGTTTGTTGTACTCTCTGGAGGATCCAGAACGTTTGAGAAATAGTAGTATGCACCAATTCCCTCTCATCGAAATGACCTAATTGTATGTTTTTTTTTTTTCAAATCCTTATGGATATAAAGAGTAGTATGTTCAAAAGAGTAAGATATGAGGAAGCTATATAAAATTTTAAAATACATTACAGATGTTTGTGGTATTCTCCGGAGGATCCCGGATATTTGGAGACTAGTAGTTTGCAATATTTCACTGTCGTGGAAATGTCCTAATTGTATGAATTTTTATCGACGCCTGATAGACACCAAAAGTAGTATGTTCAAAAGAGTAAGTTTCGAGGAAGTATCATAAAATTTGAAAAGACATTTCGGATGTTTGTTGTAGTCTCTGGAGGGTCCCGGATGTTTGAGAAATAGTAGTATGCACCAATTCCTTCTCATCGGAATGACCTAGTTGTATGTTTTTTTTTTTCGAATCCTTATGGACACAAAAAGTAGTATGTTCAAAAGAGTAAGATATGAGGAAGCTATATAAAATTTGACAATACATTACAGATGTTTGTGGTACTCTCCGGAGGATGCCGGATTTTTGGAGAATAGTAGTTTGCACGAATTCACTGTCGTGGAAATGTCCTAATTGTATAAATTTTTATCCACACCTGATAGACACCAAAAGTAGTATTTTCAAAAGAGTAAGCTTCGAGGAAGTATCATAAAATTTGACAAGACATTTCGGATGTTTGTTGTACTCTCTGGACGATCCCGGATGCTTGAGAAATAGTAGTATGCACCAATTCCTTCTCATCGGAACGACCTAATTGTATGTTTTTTTTGTTCGAATCCTTATGAACACAAAAAGTAGTATGTTCAAAAGAGTAAGATATGAGGAAGCTATATAAAATTGGACAATACATTACAGATGTTTGTGGTACTCTCCGGAGGATGCCGGATATTTCGAGAATAGTAGTTTGCACGAATTCACTGTCGTGGAAATGTCCTAATTGTATGAATTTTTATCGACACCTGATAGACACCAAAAGTAGTATGTTCAAAAGAGTAAGTTTCGAGGAAGTATCATAAAATTTGACAAGACATTTCGGATGTTTGTTGTACTCTCTGGAGGATCCCGGATGTTTGCGAAATAGTAGTATGCACCAATTCATTCTAATCGGAATGACCTAATTGTATGTTTTTTTTTTTCGAATCCTTATGGACACAAAAAGTAGTATGTTCAAAAGAGTAAGATATGAGGAAGCTATATACAATTTGACAATACATTACAGATGTTTGTGGTACTCTCCGGAGGATGCCGGATATTTGGAGAATAGTAGTTTGCACGAATTCACTGTCGTGGAAATGTCCTAACTGTACAAATTTTTATCGACACCTGATAGACACCAAAAGTAGTATTTTCAAAAGAGTAAGCTTCGAGGAAGTATCATAAAATTTGACAAGACATTTCGGATGTTTGTTGTACTCTCTGGAGGATCCCGGATGTTTGAGAAATAGTAGTATGCACCAATTCGTTCTCATCGGAATGACCTAATTGTATGTTTTTTTTTTCGAATCCTTATGGACACAAAAAGTAGTATGTTCAAAAAAGTAAGATATGAGGAAGCTATATAAAATTTGACAATACATTAGAGATGTTTGTAGTACTCTCCGGAGGATCCCGGATATTTGGAGAATAGTAGTTTGCACGAATTCACTGTCGTGGAAATGTCCTAATTTTATGAATTTTGATCGACACCTGATAGACACCAAAAGTAGTATGTTCAAAAGAGTAAGTTTCGAGGAAGTATCATAAAATTTGAAAAGACATTTCGGATGTTTGTTGTACTCTCTGGAGGATCCCGGATGTTTGAGAAATAGTAGTATGCACCAATTCATTCTCATCGGAATTACCTAATTGTATGTTTTTTTTTTTCGAATCCTTATGGACACAAAAAGTAGTATGTGCAAAAGAGTAAGATATGAGGAAGCTATATAAAATTTGACAATACATTACAGATGTTTGTGGTACTCTCCGGAGGATGCTGGATATCTGGAGAATAGAAGTTTGCACGAATTCACTGTCGTGGAAATGTCCTAATTGTATGAATTTTTATCGACACCTGATAGACACCAAAAGTAGTATGTTCAAAAGAGTAAGTTTCGAGGAAGTATCATAAAATTTGACAAGACATTTCAGATGTTTGTTGAACTCTCTGGAGGATCCCGGATGTTTGAGAAATAGTAGTATGCACCAATTCCTTATCATCGGAATGACATAATTGTATGTTTTTTTTTTTCGAATCCTTATGGACACAAAAAGTAGTATGTGCAAAAGAGTAAGATATGAGGAAGCTATATAAAATTTGACAATACATTACAGATGCTTGTGGTATTCTCCGGAGGATCCCGGATATTTGGTGAATAGTAGTTTGCACGAATTCACTGTCGTGGAATTGTCCTAATTGCATGAATTTTTATCGACATTTGATAGACACCAAAAGTAGTATGTTAAAAAGAGTAAGTTTCGAGGAAGTATCATAAAATTTGACAAGACATTTCGGATGTTTGTTGTACTCTCTGGAGGATCCCGGATGTTTGAGAAATAGTAGTATGCACCAATTCCTTCTCATCGGAATGACCTAATTGTATGTTTTTTTTTTTCGAATCCTTATGGACACAAAAAGTAGTATGTTCAAAAGAGTAAGATATGAGGAAGCTATATAAAATTTGAAAATACATTACAGATGTTTGTGGTACTCTCCGGAGGATCCCGGATATTTGGAGAATAGTAGTTCGCACGAATTCACTGTCGTGGAAATGTCCTAATTGTATGAATTTTTATCGACACCTGATAGACACCAAAAGTAGTATGTTCAAATGAGTAATTTCGAGGAAGTATCATAAAATTTGACAAGACATTTTAGATGTTTGTTGAACTCTCTGTAGGATCCCGGATGTTTGAGAAATAGTAGTATGCACCAATTCATTCTCATCGGAATGACCTAATTGTATGTTTTTTTTTTTTCGAATCCTTATGGACACAAAAAGTAGTATGTGCAAAAGAGTAAGATATGAGGAAGCTATATAAAATTTGACAATACATTACAGATGTTTGTGGTACTCTCCGGAGGATGCCGGATATTTGGAGAATAGTAGTTTGCACGAATTCACTGTCGTGGAAATGTCCTAATTGTATAAATTTTTATCCACACCTGATAGACACCAAAAGTAGTATTTTCAAAAGAGTAAGCTTCGAGGAAGTATCATAAAATTTGACAAGACATTTCGGATGTTTGTTGTACTCTCTGGAGGATCCCGGATGTTTGAGAAATAGTAGTATGCACCAATTCTTTCTCATCGGAATGACCTAATTGTATGTTTTTTTTTGTTCGAATCCTTATGGACACAAAAAGTAGTATGTTCAAAAGAGTAAGATATGAGGAAGCTATATAAAATTTGACAATACATTACACATGTTTGTGGTACTCTCCGGAGGATGCCGGATATTTCGAGAATAGTAGTTTGCACGAATTCACTGTCGTGGAAATGTCCTAATTGTATGAATTTTTATCGACACCTGATAGACACCAAAAGGAGTATGTTCAAAAGAGTAAGTTTCGAGGAAGTATAATAAAATTTGACAAGACATTTCGGATGTTTGTTGTACTCTCTGGAGGATCCCGGATGTTTGAGAAATAGTAGTATGCACCAATTCATTCTAATCGGAATGACCTAATTGTATGTTTTTTTTTTTCGAATCCTTATGGACACAAAAAGTAGTATGTTCAAAAGAGTAAGATATGAGGAAGCTATATACAATTTGACAATACATTACAGATGTTTGTGGTACTCTCCGGAGGATGCCGGATATTTGGAGAATAGTAGTTTGCACGAATTCACTGTCGTGGAAATGTCCTAACTGTATAAATTTTTTTCGACACCTGATAGACACCAAAAGTAGTATTTTCAAAAGAGTAAGCTTCGAGGAAGTATCATAAAATTTGACAAGACATTTCGGATGTTTGTTGTACTCTCTGGAGGATCCCGGATGTTTGAGAAATAGTAGTATGCATCAATTCCTTCTCATCGGAATGACCTAATTGTATGTTTTTTTTTATCGAATCCTTATGGACACAAAAAGTAGTATGTTCAAAAGAGTAAGATATGAGGAAGCTATATAAAATTTGACAATACATTACAGATGTTTGTGGTACTCTCCGGAGGATCCCGGATATTTGGAGGATAGTAGTTTGCACGAATTCACTGTCGTGTAAATGTCCTAATTGTATGAATTTTTATCGACGCCTGATAGACACCAAAAGTAGTAAGTTCAAAAGAGTAAGTTTCGAGGAAATATCATAAAATTTGACAAGACATTTCGGATGTTTGTTGTACTCTCTGGAGGATCCCGGATGTTTGAGAAATAGTAGTATGCACCAATTTCTTCTCATCGGAATGACCTAATTGTATGTTTTTTTTTTTCGAATCCTTTTGGACACAAAAAGTAGTATGTGCAAAAGAGTAAGATATGAGGAAGCTATATAAAATTTGACAATACATTACAGATGTTTGTGGTACTCTCCGGAGGAGGATGCCGGATATTTGGAGAATAGTAGTTTGCACGAATTCACTGTCATGGAAATGTCCTAATTGTATGAATTGTTATCGACACCTGATAGACACGAAAAGTAGTATGTTAAATAGAGTAAGCTTCGAGGAAGTATCATAAAATTTGACAAGACATTTCGGATGTTTGTTGTACTCTCTGGAGGATCCTGGATGTTTGAGAAATAGTAGTATGCACCAATTCGTTCTCATCGGAATGATTTAATTGTATGTTTTTTTTTTCGAATCCTTATGGACACAAAAAGTAGTATGTTCAAAAAAGTAAGATATGAGGAAGCTATATAAAATTTGACAATACATTACAGATGTTTGTAGTACTCTCCGGAGGATCCCGTATATTTGGAGAATAGTAGTTTGCACGAATTCACTGTCGTGGAAATGTCCTAATTTTATGAATTTTTATCGACACCTGATAGACACCAAAAGTAGTATGTTCAAAAGAGTAAGTTTCGAGGAAGTATCATAAAATTTGAAAAGACATTTCGGATGTTTGTTGTACTCTCTGGACGATCCCGGATGTTTGAGAAATAGTAGTATGCACCAATTCATTCTCATCGGAATTACCTAATTGTATGTTTGTTTTTTCGAATTCTCATGGACACAAAAAGTAGTATGTTCAAAAGAGTAAGATATGAGGAAGCTATATAAAATTTGACAATACATTACAGATGTTTGTGGTACTCTCCGGAGGATCCCGGATATTTGGTGAATAGTAGTTTGCACGAATTCACTGTCGTGGAATTGTCCTAATTGTATGAATTTTTATCGACACCTGATAGACACCAAAAGTAGTATGTTAAAAAGAGTAAGTTTCGAGGAAGTATCATAAAATTTGACAAGACATTTCGGATGTTTGTTGTACTCTCTGGAGGATCCCGGATATTTGAGAAATAGTAGTATGCACCAATTCCTTCTCATCGGAATGACCTAATTGTATGTTTTTTTTTTTCGAATCCTTATGGACACAAAAAGTAGTATGTTCAAAAGAGTAAGATATGAGGAAGCTATATAAAATTTGAAAATACATTACAGATGTTTGTGGTACTCTCCGGAGGATCCCGGATATTTGGAGAATAGTAGTTCGCACGAATTCACTGTCGTGGAAATGTCCTAATTGTATAAATTTTTATCCACACCTTATAGACACCAAAAGTAGTATGTTCAAAAGAGTAAGTTTCGAGGAAGTATCATAAAATTTGACAAGACATTTCGGATGTTTGTTGTACTCTCTGGAGGATCCCGAATGTTTGAGAAATAGTAGTATGCACCAATTCATTCTAATAGGAATGACCTAATTGTATGTTTTTTTTTTCGAATCCTTATGGACACAAAAAGTAGTATGTTCAAAAGAGTAAGATATGAGGAAGCTATATACAATTTGACAATACATTACAGATGTTTGTGGTACTCTCCGGAAGATGCCGGATATTTGGAGAATAGTAGTTTGCACGAATTCACTGTCGTGGAAATGTCCTAATTGTATGAATTTTTATCGACACCTGATAGACACCAAAAGTAGTATGTTAAAAAGAGTAAGCTTCGAGGAAGTATCATAAAATTTGACAAGACATTTCGGATGTTTGTTGTACTCTCTGGAGGATCCCGGATATTTGAGAAATAGTAGTATGCACCAATTCGTTCTCATCGGAATGACCTAATTGTATGTTTTTTTTTTCGAATCCTTATGGACACAAAAAGTAGTATGTTCAAAAAAGTAAGATATGAGGAAGCTATATAAAATTTGACAATACATTACAGATGTTTGTAGTACTCTCCGGAGGATCCCGGATATTTGGGGAATAGTAGTTTGCACGAATTCACTGTCGTGGAAATGTCCTAATTTTATGAATTTTTATCGACACCTAATAGACACCAAAAGTAGTATGTTCAAAAGAGTAAGTTTCGAGGAAGTATCATAAAATTTGAAAAGACATTTCGGATGTTTGTTGTACTCTCTGGAGGATCCCGGATGTTTGAGAAATAGTAGTATGCACCAATTCATTCTCATCGGAATTACCTAATTGTATGTTTTTTTTTTCGAATTCTCATGGACACAAAAAGTAGTATGTTCAAAAGAGTAAGATATGAGGAAGCTATATAAAATTTGACAATACATTACAGATGTTTGTGGTACTCTTCGGAGGATCCCGGATATTTGGTGAATAGTAGTTTGCACGAATTCACTGTCGTGGAATTGTCCTAATTGTATGAATTTTTATCGACACCTGATAGACACCAAAAGTAGTATGTTAAAAAGAGTAAGTTTCGAGGAAGTATCATAAAATTTGACAAGACATTTCGGATGTTTGTTGTACTCTCTGGAGGATCCCGGATGTTTGAGAAATAGTAGTATGCACCAATTCCTTCTCATCGGAATGACCTAATTGTATGTTTATTTTTTTCGAATCATTATGGACACAAAAAGTAGTATGTTCAAAAGAGTAAGATATGAGGAAGCTATATAAAATTTGAAAATACATTACAGATGTTTGTGGTACTCTCCGGAGGATCCCGGATATTTGGAGAATAGTAGTTTGCACGAATTCACTGTCGTGGAAATGTCCTAATTGTATGAATTTTTATCGACACCTGATAGACACCAAAAGTAGTATGTTCAAAAGAGTAAGTTTCGAGGAAGTATCATAAAATTTGTCAAGACATTTCAGATGTTTGTTGAACTATGTGGAGGATCCCGGATGTTTGAGAAATAGTAGTATGCACCAATTCCTTCTCATCGGAATGACCTAATTGTATGTTTTTTTTTTTCGAATCCTTATGGACACAAAAAGTAGTATGTGCAAAAGAGTAAGATATGAGGAAGCTATATAAAATTTGACAATACATTACAGATGTTTGTGGTACTCTCCGGAAGATGCCGGATATTTGGAGAATAGTAGTTTGCACGAATTCACTGTCGTGGAAATGTCCTAATTGTATGAATTTTTATCGACACCTGATAGACACCAAAAGTAGTATGTTAAAAAGAGTAAGCTTCGAGGAAGTATCATAAAATTTGACAAGACATTTCGGATGTTTGTTGTACTCTCTGGAGGATCCCGGATATTTGAGAAATAGTAGTATGCACCAATTCGTTCTCATCGGAATGACCTAATTGTATGTTTTTTTTTTCGAATCCTTATGGACACAAAAAGTAGTATGTTCAAAAAAGTAAGATATGAGGAAGCTATATAAAATTTGACAATACATCACAGATGTTTGTAGTACTCTCCGGAGGATCCCGGATATTTGGAGAATAGTAGTTTGCACGAATTCACTGTCGTGGAAATGTCCTAATTTTATGATTTTTTATCGACACCTGATAGACACCAAAAGTAGTATGTTCAAAAGAGTAAGTTTCGAGGAAGTATCATAAAATTTGAAAAGACATTTCGGATGTTTGTTGTACTCTCTGGAGGATCCCGGATGTTTGAGAAATAGTAGTATGCACCAATTCATTCTCATCGGAATTACCTAATTGTATGTTTTTTTTTTCGAATTCACATGGACACAAAAAGTAGTATGTTCAAAAGAGTAAGATATGAGGAAGATATATAAAATTTGACAATACATTACAGATGTTTGTGGTACTCTCCGGAGAATCCCGGATATTTGGTGAATAGTAGTTTACGAATTCACTGTCGTGGAATTGTCCTAATTGTATGAATTTTTATCGACACCTGATAGACACCAAAAGTAGTATGTTAAAAAGAGTAAGTTTCGAGGAAGTATCATAAAATTTGACAAGATATTTCGGATGTTTGTTGTACTCTCTGGAGGATCCCGGATGTTTGAGAAATAGTAGTATGCACCAATTCCTTCTCATCGGAATGGCCTAATTGTATGTTTTTTTTTTTCGAATCCTTATGGACACAAAAAGTAGTATGTTCAAAAGAGTAAGATATGAGGAAGCTATATAAAATTTGAAAATACATTACAGATGTTTGTGGTACTCTCCGGAGGATTCCGGATATTTGGAGAATAGTAGTTCGCACGAATTCACTGTCGTGGAAATGTCCTAATTGTATGAATTTTTATCGACACCTGATAGACACCAAAAGTAGTATGTTCAAATGAGTAAGTTTCGAGGAAGTATCATAAAATTTGACAAGACATTTTAGATGTTTGTTGAACTCTCTGTAGGATCCCGGATGTTTGAGAAATAGTAGTATGCACCAATTCCTTCTCATCGGAATGACCTAATTGTAAGTTTTTTTTTTTCGAATCCATATGGACACAAAAAGTAGTATGTGCAAAAGAGTAAGATATGAGGAAGCTATATAAAATTTGACAATACATTACAGATGTTTGTGGTACTCTCCGGAGGATGCTGGATATCTGGAGAATATAAGTTTGCACGAATTCACTGTCGTGGAAATGTCCTAATTGTATGAATTTTTATCGACACCTGATAGACACCAAAAGTAGTATGTTCAAAAGAGCAAGTTTCGAGGAAGTATCATAAAATTTGACAAGACATTTCAGATGTTTGTTGTACTCTCTGGAGGATCCAGAACGTTTGAGAAATAGTAGTAAGCACCAATTCCCTCTCATCGAAATGACCTAATTGTATGTTTTTTTTTTTTCAAATCCTTATGGATATAAAGAGTAATATGTTCAAAAGATTAAGATATGAGGAAGCTAAATAAAATTTTAAAATACATTACAGATGTTTGTGGTATTCTCCGGAGGATCCCGGATATTTGGAGACTAGTAGTTTGCAAGAATTGACTGTCGTGGAAATGTCCTAATTGTATGAATTTTTATCGACACCTGATAGACACCAAAAGTAGTATGTTCAAAAGAGTATGTTTCGAGGAAGTATCATAATATTTGATAAGACATTTTGGATGTTTGTTGTACTCTCTGGAGGATCCCGGATGTTTGAGAAATAGTAGTATGCACAAATTCCTTCTCATCGGAATGACCTAATTGTATGTTTTTTTTTTCGAATCTTTATGGACACAAAAAGTAGTATGTTCAAAAGAGTAAGATATGAGGAAGCTATATAAAATTTGACAATACATTACAAATGTTTGTGGTACTCTCCGGAGGATCCCGGATATTTGGAGAATAGTAGTTTGCAAGAATTCACTGTCGTGGAAATGTCCCAATTGTATGAATTTTTATCGACACCTGATAGACACCAAAAGTAGTATGTTCAAAAGGGTAAGTTCCGAGGAAGTATCATAAAATTTGACAAGACATTTCCGATGTTTGTTGTACTCTCTAGAGGATCCATAATGTTTGAGAAATAGTAGTATGCACCAATTCTTTCTCATTGGAATGACCTAATTGTATGTTTTTTTTTTTCGAATCCTTATGGGTACAAAAGAGTAGTATGTTCAAAAGAGTAAGATATGAGGAAGCTATATAAAATTTTAAAATACATTACAGATGTTTGTGGTATTCTCCGGAGGATCCCGGATATTTGGAGACCAGTAGTTTGCAAGAATTCACTGTCGTGGAAATGTCCTAATTGTATGAATTTTTATCGACACCTGATAGACACCAAAAGTAGTATGTTCAAAAGAGTAAGTTTCGAGGAAGTATCATAAAATTTGACAAGACATTTCGGATGTTTGTTGTACTCTCTGGAGGATCCCGGATGTTTGAGAAATAGTAGTATGCACCAATTCCTTCTCATCGGAATGACCTAATTGTATGTTTTTTTTTTTCCAATCCTTATGGACACAAAAAGTAGTATGTTCAAAAGAGTGAGATATGAGAAAGCTATATAAAATTTGACAATACATTACAAATGTTTGTGGTACTCTCCGGAGGATCCCGGATATTTGGAGAATAGTAGTTTTCACGAATTCACTGTCGTGGAAATGTCCTAATTGTATGAATTGTTATCGACACCTGATAGACACCAAAAGTAGTATGTTAAAAAGAGTAAGCTTCGAGGAAGTATCATAAAATTTGACAAGACATTTCGGATGTTTGTTGTACTCTCTGGAGGACCCCGGATGTTTGAGAAATAGTAGTATGCACCAATTCGTTCTCATCAGAATGACCTAATTGTATGTTTTTTTTTTCGAATCCTTATGGACACAAAAAGTAGTATGTTCAAAAAAGTAAGATATGAGGAAGCTATATAAAATTTGACAATACATTACAGATGTTTGTAGTACTCTCCGGAGGATCCCGGATATTTGGAGAATAGTAGTTTGCACGAATTCACATTCGTGGAAATGTCCTAATTTTATGAATTTTTTTCGACACCTGATAGACACCAAAAGTAGTATGTTCAAAAGAGTAAGTTTCGAGGAAGTATCATAAAATTTGAAAAGACATTTCGGATGTTTGTTGTACTCTCTGGAGGATCCCAGATGTTTGAGAAATAGTAGTATGCACCAATTCATTCTCATCGGAATTACCTAATTGTATGTTTTTTTTTTCGAATCCTCATGGACTCAAAAAGTAGTATGTTCAAAAGAGTAAGATATGAGGAAGCTATATAAAATTTGACAATACATTACAGATGTTTGTGGTACTCTCCGGAGGATCCCGGATATTTGGTGAATAGTAGTTTGCACGAATTCACTGTCGTGGAAATTTCGTACTTGTATGAATTTTTATCGACACATGATAGACACCAAAAGTAGTATGTTAAAAAGAGTAAGTTTCGAGTTAGTATCATAAAACTTGACAAGACATTTCGAATGTTTGTTGTACTCTCTGGAGGATCCCGGATGTTTGAGAAATAGTAGTATGCATCAATTCCTTCTCATCGGAATGACCTAATTGTATGTTTTTTTTTTATCGAATCCATATGGACACAAAAAGTAGTATGTTCAAAAGAGTAAGATATGAGGAAGCTATATAAAATTTGACAATACATTATAGATGTTTGTGGTACTCTCCGGAGGATGCCGGATATTTGGAGAATAGTAGTTTGCACGAATTCACTGTCGTGGAAATGTCCTAATTGAATGAATTTTTATCGACACCTGATAGACACCAAAAGTAGTTTGTTAAAAAGAGTAAGTTTCGAGGAAGTATCATAAAATTTGAAAAGACATTTCGGATGTTTGTTGTACTCTCTGGAGGATCCCGGATGTTTGAGAAATAGTAGTATGCACCAATTCATTCTCATCGGAATGACCTAATTGTATGTTTTTTTTTTTCGAATCCTTATGGACACAAAAAGTAGTATGTTCAAAAGAGTAAGATATGAGGAAGCTATATAAAATTTGACAATACATTACAGATGTTTGTGGTACTCTCCGGAGGATGCCGGATATTTGGATAATAGTAGTTTGCACGAATTCACTGTCGTGGAAATGTCCTAATTGTATAAATTTTTATCCAAACCAGATAGACACCAAAAGTAGTATTTTCAAAAGAGTAAGCTTCGAGGAAGTATCATAAAATTTGACAAGACATTTCGGATGTTTGTTGTACTCTCTGGAGGATCCCGGATGTTTGAGAAATAGTAGTATGCATCAATTCGTTCTCATCGGAATGACCTAATTGTATGTTTTTTTTTATCGAATCCTTATGGACACAAAAAGTAGTATGTTCAAAAGAGTAAGATATGAGAAAGCTATATAAAATTTGACAATACATTACAGATGTTTGTGGTACTCTCCGGAGGATCCCGGATATTTGGAGAATAGTAGTTTGCATGAATTCACTGTCGTGGAAATGTCCTAATTGTATGAATTTTTATCGACGCCTGATAGACACCAAAAGTAGTATGTTCAAAATAGTAAGTTTCGAGGAAGTATCATAAAATTTGACAAGGCATTTCGGATGTTTGTTGTACTCTTTGGAGGATCCCGGATGTTTGAGAAATAGTAGTATGCACCAATTCCTTCTCATCGGAATGACCTAATTGTATGTTTTTTTTGTTCGAATCCTTATGGACACAAAAAGTAGTATGTTCAAAAGAGTAAGATATGAGGAAGCTATATAAAATTTGACAATACATTACAGATGTTTGTGGTACTCTCCGGAGGATGCCGGATATTTCGAGAATAGTAGTTTGCACGAATTCACTGTCGTGGAAATGTCCTAATTGTATGAATTTTTATCGACACCTGATAGACACCAAAAGTAGTATGTTCAAAAGAGTAAGTTTCGAGGAAGTATCATAAAATTTGACAAGACATTTCGGATGTTTGTTGTACTCTCTGGAGGATCCCGGATGTTTGAGAAATAGTAGTATGCACCAATTCATTCTAATCGGAATGACCTAATTGTATGTTTTTTTTTTTCAAATCCTTATGGACACAAAAAGTAGTATGTTCAAGAGAGTAAGATATGAGGAAGCTATATACAATTTGACAATACATTACAGATGTTTGTGGTACTCTCCGGACGATGCCGGATATTTGGAGAATAGTAGTTTGCACGAATTCACTGTCGTGGAAATGTCCTAATTGTATAAATTTTTATCGACACCTGATAGACACCAAAAGTAGTATTTTCAAAAGAGTAAGCTTCGAGGAAGTATCATAAAATTTGACAAGACATTTCGGATGTTTGTTGTACTCTCTGGAGGATCCCGGATGTTTGAGAAATAGTAGTATGCATCAATTCGTTCTCATCGGAATTACCTAATTGTATGTTTTTTTTTATCGAATCCTTATGGACACAAAAAGTAGTATGTTCAAAAGAGTAAGATATGAGAAAGCTATATAAAATTTGACAATACATTACAGATGTTTGTGGTACTCTCCGGAGGATCCCGGATATTTGGAGAATAGTAGTTTGCATGAATTCACTGTCGTGGAAATGTCCTAATTGTATGAATTTTTATCGACGCCTGATAGACACCAAAAGTAGTATGTTCAAAATAGTAAGTTTCGAGGAAGTATCATAAAATTTGACAAGACATTTCGGATGTTTGTTGTACTCTCTGGAGGATCCCGGATGTTTGAGAAATAGTAGTATGCACCAATTCCTTCTCATCGGAATGACCTAATTGTATGTTTTTTTTTGTTCGAATCCTTATGGACACAAAAAGTAGTATGTTCAAAAGAGTAAGATATGAGGAAGCTATATAAAATTTGACAATACATTACAGATGTTTGTGGTACTCTCCGGAGGATGCCGGATATTTGGAGAATAGTAGTTAGCACGAATTCACTGTCGTGTAAATGTCCTAATTGTATGAATTTTTATCGACGCCTGATAGACACCAAAAGTAGTAAGTTCAAAGGAGTAAGTTTCGAGGAAGTATCATAAAATTTGACAAGACATTTCGGATGTTTGTTGTACACTCTGGAGGATCCCGGATGTTTGAGAAATAGTAGTATGCACCAATTCCTTCTAATCGGAATGACCTAATTGTATGTTTTTTTTGTTCGAATCCTTATGGACACAAAAAGTAGTATGTTCAAAAAAGTAAGATATGAGGAAGCTATATAAAATTTGACGATACATTACAGATGTTTGTGGTACTCTCCGGAGGATGCCGGATATTTGGAGAATAGTAGTTTGCACGAATTCACTGTCGTGGAATTGTCCTAATTGTATGAATTTTTATCGACACCTGATAGACACCAAAAGTAGTATGTTCAAAAGAGTAAGTTTCGAGGAAGCATCATAAAATTTGACAAGACATTTCGGATGTTTGTTGTACTCTCTGGAGGATCCCGGATGTTTGAGAAATAGTAGTATGCACCAATTCATTCTCATCGGAATGACCTAATTGTATGTTTTTTTTTTCGAATCCTTATGGACACAAAAAGTAGTATGTTCAAAAGAGTAAGATATGAGGAAGCTATATAAAATTTGAAAATACATTACAGATGTTTGTGGTACTCTCCGGAGGATCCCGGTTATTTGGAGAATAGTAGTTTGCACGAATTCACTGTCGTGGAATTGTCCTAATTGTATGAATTTTTATCGACACCTGATAGACACCAAAAGTAGTATGTTCAAAAGAGTAAGTTTCGAGGAAGTATCATAAAATTTGAAAAGACATTTCGGATGTTTGTTGAACTCTCTGGAGGATCCCGGATGTTTGAGAAATAGTAGTATGCACCAATTCATTCTCATCGGAATTACCTAATTGTATGTTTTTTTTTTCGAATCCTTATGGACACAAAAAGTAGTATGTTCAAAAGAGTAAGATATGAGGAAGCTATATAAAATTTGACAACACATTACAGATGTTTGTGGTACTCTCCGAAGGATGCCGAATATTTGGAGAATAGTAGTTTGCACGAATTCACTGTCGTGGAAATGTCCGAATTTTATAAATTTTTATCGACACCTGAAAGACACCAAAAGTAGTATTTTCAAAAGAATAAGCTTCGAGGAAGTATCATAAAATTGACAAGACATTTCGGATGTTTGTTGTACTCTCTGGACGATCCCGGATGTTTGAGAAATAGTAGTATGCATCAATTCCTTCTCATCGGAATGACCTAATTGTATGTTTTTTTTTATCGAATCCTTATGGACACCAAAAGTAGTATGTTCAAAAGAGTAAGATATGAGGAAGCTATATAAAATTTGACAATACATTACAGATGTTTGTGGTACTCTCCGGAGGATCCCGGATATTTGGAGAATAGTAGTTTGGCCAATTCACTGTCGTGGAAATGTCCTAATTGCATGAATTTCTATCGACACCTGATAGACACCAAAAGTAGTATGTTCAAAAGAGTAAGTTTCGAGGAAGTATCATAAAATTTGACAAGACATTTCGGATGTTTGTTGTACTCTCTGGAGGATCCCGGATGTTTGAGAAATAGTAGTATGCACCAATTCCTTCTCATCGAAATGACCTAATTGTATGTTTTTTTTTTCGAATCCTTATGGACACAAAAAGTAGTATGTTAAAAAGAGTAAGATATGAGGAAGCTATATAAAATTTGACAATACATTACAGATGTTTCTGGTACACTCCAGAGGATCCCGGATATTTGGAGAATAGTAGTTTGCACGAATTCACTGTCGTGGAAATGTCCTAATTGTATGAATTTTTATCGACACCTGATAGACACCAAAAGTAGTATGTTCAAAAGAGTAAGATATGAGGAAGCTATATAAAATTTTAAAATACATTAAAGATGTTTGTGGTATTCTCCGTTGGATCCTGGATATTTGGAGACCGGTAATTTGCAACAATTCACTGTCGTGGAAATGTCCTAAGTGTATGAATTTTTATCGACACCTAATAGACACCAAAAGTAGTACGTTCAAAATAGTAAGTTTCTAGGAAGTATCATAAAATTTTACAAGACATTTCGGATGTTTGTTGTACTCTCTGGAGGATCCCGGATGTTTGAGAAATAGTAGTATGCACCAATTCCTTCTCATCGGAATGACCTAATTGTATGTTTTTTTTTTCGAATCCTTATGGACACAAAAAGTAGTATGTTCAAAAGAGTAAGATATGAGGAAGCTATATAAAATTTGACAAGACATTACAGATGTTTGTGGTACTCTCCGGAGGATCCCGAATATTTGGAGAATAGTAGTTTGCACGAATTCACTCTCGTGGAAATGTCCTAATTGTATGAATTTTTATCGACACCTGATAGACACCAAAAGTAGTATGTTCAAAAGAGTAAGATATGAGGAAGTTCAAAAGAGTAAGTTTCGAGGAAGTATCATAAAATTTACAAGACATTTCGGATGTTTGTTGTACTCTCTGGAGGATCCCGGATGTTTGAGAAATAGCAGTATGCACCAATTCCTTCTCATCGGAATGACCTAATTGTATGTTTTTTTTTTCGAATCCTTATGGACACAAAAAGTAGTATGTTCAAAAGAGTAAGATATGATGAAGCTATATAAAATTTGACAATACATTACAGATGTTTGTGGTACTCTCCGGAGGATCCCGGATATTTGGAGAATAGTAGTTTGCACGAATTCACTGTCGTGGAAATGTCCTAATTGTATGCATTTTTATCGACACCTGATAGACACCAAAAGTAGTATGTTCAAAAGAGTAAGTTTCAAGGAAGTATCATAAAATTTGACTAGACATTTCGGAGGTTTGTTGTACTCTCTGGAGGATCCCGGATGTTTGAGAAATAGTAGTATGCCCCAATTCATTCTCATTGAAATGACCTAATTGTATGTTTTTTTTTCGAACCCTTATGGACACAGAAAGTAGTATGTTCAAAAGAGTAAGATATGAGGAAGCTATATAAAATTTGACAATACGTTACAGATGTTTGTGGTACTCTCCGGAGGATCCCGGATATTTGGAGAATAGTAGTTTGCACGAATTCACTGTCGTGGAAATGTCCTAATTGTATGAATTTTTATCGACACCTGATAGACACCAAAAGTAGTATGTTCAAAAGAGTAAGATCGAGGAAGTATCATAAAATTTGACAAGACATTTCGGATGTTTGTTGTACTCTCTGGAGGATCCCGGATGTTTGAGAAATAGTAGTATGCACCAATTCCTTCTCATCGGAATGACCTAATTGTATGTTTTATTTTTCGAATCTTTATGGACACAAAAAGTAGTATGTTAAAAAGAGTAAGATATGAGGAAGCTATATAAAATTTTACAATACATTACAGATGTTTCTGGTACTCTCTGGAGGATCCCGGGTATTTGGAGAATAGTAGTTTGCACGAATTCACTGTCGTTTAAATGTCCTAATTGTATGAATTTTTATCGACACCTGATAGACACCAAAAGTAGTATGTTCAAAAGAGTAAGATATGAGGAAGCTATATAAAATTTTAAAATACATTACAGATGTTTGTGGTATTCTCCGGAGGATCCCGGATATTTGGAGACCGGTAATTTGCAAGAATTCGCTGTCGTGGAAATGTCCTAAATGTATGAATTTTTATCGACACCTAATAGACACCAAAAGTAGTACGTTCAAAAGAGTAAGTTTCGAGGAAGTATCATAAAATTTTACAAGACATTTCGGATGTTTGTTGTACTCTCTGGAGGATCCCGGATGTTTGAGAAATAGTAGTATGCACCAATTCCTACTCATCAGAATAGTAGTTTGCACGAATTCACTCTCGTGGAAATGTCCTAATTGTATGAATTTTTATCGACACCTGATAGACACCAAAAGTAGTATGTTCAAAAGAGTAAGTTTCGAGGAAGTATCATAAATTTTGACAAGACATTTCAGAAGTTTGTTTTACTCTCTGGAGGATCCCGGATGTTTGACAAATAGTAGTATGCACCAATTCCTTCTCATCGGAATGACCTAATTGTATGTTTTTTTTTTTCGAATCCTTATGGACACAAAAAGTAGTATGTTCAAAAGAGTAAGATATGAGGAAGCTATATAAAACTTGACAATACATTACAGATGTTTGTGGTACTCTCCGGAGGATCCCGGATATTTGGAGAATAGTAGTTTGCACGAATTCACTATCGTGGAAATGTCCTAATGGCATGAATTTTTATGGACACCTGATAGACACCAAAAGTAGTATGTTCAAAAGAGCAAGTTTCGAGGAAGTATCATAAAATTTGACAAGACATTTCGGATGTTTGTTGTACTCTCTGGAGGATCCCGGATGTTTGAGAAATAGTAGTATGCCCCAATTCATTCTCATCGAAATGACCTAATTGTATGTTTTTTTTTTCGAACCCTTATGGACACAGAAAGTAGTATGTTCAAAAGAGTAAGATATGAGGAAGCTATATAAAATTTGACAATACATTACAGATGTTTGTGGTACTCTCCGAAGGATCCCGGATATTTGGAGAATAGTAGTTTGCACGAATTCACTGTCGTGGAAATGTCCTAATTGTATGAATTTTTATGGACACCTGATAGACACCAAAAGTAGTATGTTCAAAATAGTAAGTTTCGAGGAAGTATCATAAAATTTGACAAGACATTTCGGATGTTTGTGGTACTCTCCGGAGGATCCCGGATGTTTGAGAAATAGTAGTATGCACCAATTCCTTCTCATCGGAATGACCTAATTGTATGTTTTTTTTTTTCGAATCCTTATGGACACAAAAAGTAGTATGTTCAAAAGAGTAAGATATGAGGAAGCTATATAAAAGTTGACAATACATTACAGATGTTTGTGGTGCTCTCCGGAGGATCCTGGATATTTGGAGAATAGTAGTTTGCACGAATTCACTCTCGTGGAAATGTCCTAATTGTATGAATTTTTATCGACACCTGATAGACACCAAAAGTAGTATGTTCAAAAGAGTAAGTTTCGAGGAAGTATCATAAATTTTGACAATTCATTTCGGATCTTTGTTGTACTCTCTGGAGGATCCCGGATGTTTGAGAAATAGTAGTATGCACCAATTCCTTCTCATCGGAATGACCTAATTGTATGTTTTTTTTTTTCGAATCCTTATGGACACAAAAAGTAGTATGTTCAAAAGAGTAAGATATGAGGAAGCTATATAAAATTTGACAATACATTACAGATGTTTGTGGTACTCTCCGGAGGATCCCGGATATTTGGAGAATAGTAGTTTGCACGAATTCACTATCGTGGAAATGTCCTAATTGTATGAATTTTTATCGACACCTGATAGACACCAAAAGTAGTATGTTCAAAAGAGTAAGTTTCGAGGAAGTATCATAAAATTTGACAAGACATTTTGGATGTTTGTTGTACTCTCTGGAGGATCCCGGATGTTTGAGAAATAGTAGTATGCCCCGATTCATTCTCATCGAAATGACCTAATTGTATGTTTTTTTTTTCGAACCCTTATGGACACAGAAAGTAGTATGTTCAAAAGAGTAAGATATGAGAAAGCTATATAAAATTTGACATACATTACAGATGTTTGTGGTACTCTCCGGAGGATCCCGGATATTTGGAGAATAGTAGTTTGCACGAATTCACTGTCGTGGAAATGTCCTAATTGTATGAATTTTTATCGACGCCTGATAGACACCAAAAGTAGTATGTTCAAAATAGTAAGTTTCGAGGAAGTATCATAAAATTTGACAAGACATTTCGGATGTTTGTTGTACTCTCTGGAGGATCCCGGATGTTTGAGAAATAGTAGTATGCACCAATTCCTTCTCATCGGAATGACCTAATTGTATGTTTTTTTTTGTTCGAATCCTTATGGACACAAAAAGTAGTATGTTCAAAAGAGTAAGATATGAGGAAGCTATATAAAATTTGACAATACATTACAGATGTTTGTGGTACTCTCCGGAGGATGCCGGATATTTCGAGAATAGTAGTTTGCACGAATTCACTGTCGTGGAAATGTCCTAATTGTATGAATTTTTATCGACACCTGATAGACACCAAAAGTAGTATGTTCAAAAGAGTAAGTTTCGAGGAAGTATCATAAAATTTGACAAGACATTTCGGATGTTTGTTGTACTCTCTGGAGGATCCCGGATGTTTGAGAAATAGTAGTATGCACCAATTCATTCTAATCGGAATGACCTAATTGTATGTTTTTTTTTTCGAATCCTTATGGACACAAAAAGTAGTATGTTCAAGAGAGTAAGATATGAGGAAGCTATATACAATTTGACAATACATTACAGATGTTTGTGGTACTCTCCGGACGATGCCGGATATTTGGAGAATAGTAGTTTGCACGAATTCACTGTCGTGGAAATGTCCTAATTGTATAAATTTTTATCGACACCTGATAGACACCAAAAGTAGTATTTTCAAAAGAGTAAGCTTCGAGGAAGTATCATAAAATTTGACAAGACATTTCGGATGTTTGTTGTACTCTCTGGAGGATCCCGGATGTTTGAGAAATAGTAGTATGCATCAATTCCTTCTCATCGGAATGACCTAATTGTATGTTTTCTTTTATCGAATCCTTATGGACACAAAAAGTAGTATGTTCAAAAGAGTAAGATATGAGGAAGCTATATAAAATTTGACAATACATTACAGATGTTTGTGGTACTCTCCGGAGGATCCCGGATATTTGGAGAATAGTAGTTTGCACGAATTCACTATCGTGGAAATGTCCTAATTGTATGAATTTTTATCGACACCTGATAGACACCAAAAGTAGTATGTTCAAAAGAGTAAGTTTCGAGGAAGTATCATAAAATTTGACAAGACATTTCGGATGTTTGTTGTACTCTCTGGAGGATCCCGGATGTTTGAGAAATAGTAGTATGCCCCAATTCATTCTCATCGAAATGACCTAATTGTATGTTTTTTTTTTCGAACCCTTATGGACACAGAAAGTAGTATGTTCAAAAGAGTAAGATATGAGAAAGCTATATAAAATTTGACAATACATTACAGATGTTTGTGGTACTCTCCGGAGGATCCCGGATATTTGGAGAATAGTAGTTTGCACGAATTCACTGTCGTGGAAATGTCCTAATTGTATGAATTTTTATCGACGCCTGATAGACACCAAAAGTAGTATGTTCAAAATAGTAAGTTTCGAGGAAGTATCATAAAATTTGACAAGACATTTCGGATGTTTGTTGTACTCTCTGGAGGATCCCGGATGTTTGAGAAATAGTAGTATGCACCAATTCCTTCTCATCGGAATGACCTAATTGTATGTTTTTTTTTGTTCGAATCCTTATGGACACAAAAAGTAGTATGTTCAAAAGAGTAAGATATGAGGAAGCTATATAAAATTTGACAATACATTACAGATGTTTGTGGTACTCTCCGGAGGATGCCGGATATTTCGAGAATAGTAGTTTGCACGAATTCACTGTCGTGGAAATGTCCTAATTGTATGAATTTTTATCGACACCTGATAGACACCAAAAGTAGTATGTTCAAAAGAGTAAGTTTCGAGGAAGTATCATAAAATTTGACAAGACATTTCGGATGTTTGTTGTACTCTCTGGAGGATCCCGGATGTTTGAGAAATAGTAGTATGCCCCAATTCATTCTCATCGAAATGACCTAATTGTATGTTTTTTTTTTCGAACCCTTATGGACACAGAAAGTAGTATGTTCAAAAGAGTAAGATATGAGAAAGCTATATAAAATTTGACAATACATTACAGATGTTTGTGGTACTCTCCGGAGGATCCCGGATATTTGGAGAATAGTAGTTTGCACGAATTCACTGTCGTGGAAATGTCCTAATTGTATGAATTTTTATCGACGCCTGATAGACACCAAAAGTAGTATGTTCAAAATAGTAAGTTTCGAGGAAGTATCATAAAATTTGACAAGACATTTCGGATGTTTGTTGTACTCTCTGGAGGATCCCGGATGTTTGAGAAATAGTAGTATGCACCAATTCCTTCTCATCGGAATGACCTAATTGTATGTTTTTTTTTGTTCGAATCCTTATGGACACAAAAAGTAGTATGTTCAAAAGAGTAAGATATGAGGAAGCTATATAAAATTTGACAATACATTACAGATGTTTGTGGTACTCTCCGGAGGATGCCGGATATTTCGAGAATAGTAGTTTGCACGAATTCACTGTCGTGGAAATGTCCTAATTGTATGAATTTTTATCGACACCTGATAGACACCAAAAGTAGTATGTTCAAAAGAGTAAGTTTCGAGGAAGTATCATAAAATTTGACAAGACATTTCGGATGTTTGTTGTACTCTCTGGAGGATCCCGGATGTTTGAGAAATAGTAGTATGCACCAATTCATTCTAATCGGAATGACCTAATTGTATGTTTTTTTTTTTCGAATCCTTATGGACACAAAAAGTAGTATGTTCAAGAGAGTAAGATATGAGGAAGCTATATACAATTTGACAATACATTACAGATGTTTGTGGTACTCTCCGGACGATGCCGGATATTTGGAGAATAGTAGTTTGCACGAATTCACTGTCGTGGAAATGTCCTAATTGTATAAATTTTTATCGACACCTGATAGACACCAAAAGTAGTATTTTCAAAAGAGTAAGATTCGAGGAAGTATCATAAAATTTGACAAGACATTTCGGATGTTTGTTGTACTCTCTGGAGGATCCCGGATGTTTGAGAAATAGTAGTATGCATCAATTCCTTCTCATCGGAATGACCTAATTGTATGTTTTTTTTTATCGAATCCTTATGGACACAAAAAGTAGTATGTTCAAAAGAGTAAGATATGAGGAAGCTATATAAAATTTGACAATACATTACAGATGTTTGTGGTACTCTCCGGAGGATGCCGGATATTTGGAGAATAGTAGTTAGCACGAATTCACTGTCGTGTAAATGTCCTAATTGTATGAATTTTTATCGACGCCTGATAGACACCAAAAGCAGTAAGTTCAAAAGAGTAAGTTTCGAGGAAGTATCATAAAATTTGACAAGACATTTCGCATGTTTGTTGTACACTCTGGAGGATCCCGGATGTTTGAGAAATAGTAGTATGCACCAACTCCTTCTAATCGGAATGACGTAATTGTATGTTTTTTTTGTTCGAATCCTTATGGACACAAAAAGTAGTATGTTCAAAAAAGTAAGATATGAGGAAGCTATATAAAATTTGACGATACATTACAGATGTTTGTGGTACTCTCCGGAGGATGCCGGATATTTGGAGAATAGTAGTTTGCACGAATTCACTGTCGTGGAAATGTCCTAATTGTATGAATTTTTATCGACACCTGATAGACACCAAAAGTAGTATGTTCAAAAGAGTAAGTTTCGAGGAAGCATCATAAAATTTGACAAGACATTTCGGATGTTTGTTGTACTCTCTGGAGGATCCCGGATGTTTGAGAAATAGTAGTATGCACCAATTCATTCTCATCGGAATGACCTAATTGTATGTTTTTTTTTTCGAATCCTTATGGACACAAAAAGTAGTATGTTCAAAAGAGTAAGATATGAGGAAGCTATATAAAATTTGAAAATACATTACAGATGTTTGTGGTACTCTCCGGAGGATCCCGGATATTTGGAGAATAGTAGTTTGCACGAATTCACTGTCGTGGAATTGTCCTAATTGTATGAATTTTTATCGACACCTGATAGACACCAAAAGTAGTATGTTCAAAAGAGTAAGTTTCGAGGAAGTATCATAAAATTTGAAAAGTCATTTCGGATGTTTGTTGTACTCTCTGGAGGATCCCGGATGTTTGAGAAATAGTAGTATGCACCAATTCATTCTCATCGGAATTACCTAATTGTATGTTTTTTTTTTCGAATCCTTATGGACACAAAAAGTAGTATGTTCAAAAGAGTAAGATATGAGGAAGCTATATAAAATTTGACAACACATTACAGATGTTTGTGGTACTCTCCGAAGGATGCCGAATATTTGGAGAATAGTAGTTTGCACGAATTCACTGTCGTGGAAATGTCCGAATTTTATAAATTTTTATCGACACCTGAAAGACGCCAAAAGTAGTATTTTCAAAAGAGTAAGCTTCGAGGAAGTATCATAAAATTGACAAGACATTTCGGATGTTTGTTGTACTCTCTGGACGATCCCGGATGTTTGAGAAATAGTAGTATGCATCAATTCCTTCTCATCGGAATGACCTAATTGTATGTTTTTTTTTATCGAATCCTTATGGACACCAAAAGTAGTATGTTCAAAAGAGTAAGATATGAGAAAGCTATATAAAATTTGACAATACATTACAGATGTTTGTGGTACTCTCCGGAGGATCCCGGATATTTGGAGAATAGTAGTTTGGCCAATTCACTGTCGTGGAAATGTCCTAATTGTATGAATTTCTATCGACACCTGATAGACACCAAAAGTAGTATGTTCAAAAGAGTAAGTTTCGAGGAAGTATCATAAAATTTGACAAGACATTTCGGATGTTTGTTGTACTCTCTGGAGGATCCCGGATGTTTGAGAAATAGTAGTATGCACCAATTCCTTCTCATCGGAATGACCTAATTGTATGTTTTTTTTTTCGAATCCTTATGGACACAAAAAGTAGTATGTTAAAAAGAGTAAGATATGAGGAAGCTATATAAAATTTGACAATACATTACAGATGTTTCTGGTACACTCCGGAGGATCCCGGATATTTGGAGAATAGTAGTTTGCACGAATTCACTGTCGTTGAAATGTCCTAATTGTATGAATTTTTATCGACACCTGATAGACACCAAAAGTAGTATGTTCAAAAGAGTAAGATATGAGGAAGCTATATAAAATTTTAAAATACATTAAAGATGTTTGTGGTATTCTCCGGAGGATCCTGGATATTTGGAGACCGGTAATTTGCAACAATTCACTGTCGTGGAAATGTCCTAAGTGTATGAATTTTTATCGACACCTAATAGACAACAAAAGTAGTACGTTCAAAATAGTAACTTTCTAGGAAGTATCATAAAATTTTACAAGACATTTCGGATGTTTGTTGTACTCTCTGGAGGATCCCGGATGTTTGAGAAATAGTAGTATGCACCAATTCCTTCTCATCGGAATGACCTAATTGTATGTTTTTTTTTCGAATCCTTATGGACACAAAAAGTAGTATGTTCAAAAGAGTAAGATATGAGGAAGCTATATAAAATTTGACAAGACATTACAGATGTTTGTGGTACTCTCCGGAGGATCCCGAATATTTGGAGAATAGTAGTTTGCACGAATTCACTGTCGTGGAAATGTCCTAATTGTATGAATTTTTATCGACACCTGATAGACACCAAAAGTAGTATGTTCAAAAGAGTAAGATATGAGGAAGCTATATAAAATTTTAAAATACATTACAGATGTTTGTGGTATTCTCCGGAGGATCCCGGATATTTGGAGACCGGTAATTTGCAAGAATTCGCTGTCGTGGAAATGTCCTAAATGTATGAATTTTTATCGACACCTAATAGACACCAAAAGTAGTATGTTCAAAATAGTAAGTTTCGAGGAAGTATCATAAAATTTGACAAGACATTTCGGATGTTTGTGGTACTCTCCGGAGGATCCCGGATGTTTGAGAAATAGTAGTATGCACCAATTCCTTCTCATCGGAATGACCTAATTGTATGTTTTTTTTTTTCGAATCCTTATGGACACAAAAAGTAGTATGTTAAAAACAGAAAGATATGAGGAAGCTATATAGAATTTGACAATACATTACAGATGTTTCTGGTACTCTCCGGAGGATCCCGGATATTTGGAGAATAGTAGTTTGCACGAATTCACTGTCGTGGAAATGTCCTAATTGTATGAATTTTTATCGACACGTGATAGACACCAAAACTAGTGTGTTCAAAAGAGTAAGATATGAGGAAGCTATATAAAATTTTAAAATACATTACAGATGTTTGTGGTATTCTCCGGAGGATCCCGGATATTTGGAGACCGGTAATTTGCAACAATTCACTGTCGTGGAAATGTCCTATGTGTATGATTTTTTATCGACACGTAATAGACACCAAAAGTAGTACGTTCAAAAGAGTAAGTTTCGAGGAAGTATCATAAAATTTTACAAGACATTTCGGATGTTTGTTGTACTCTCTGGAGGATCCCGGATGTTTGAGAAATAGTAGTATGCACCAATTCTTTCTCATCGAAATGACCTAATTGTATGTTTTTTTTTTTCGAATCCTTATGGACACAAAAAGTAGTATGTTCAAAAGAGTAAGATATGAGGAAGCTATATAAAAGTTGACAATACATTACAGATGTTTGTGGTGCTCTCCGGAGGATCCTGGATATTTGGAGAATAGTAGTTTGCACGAATTCACTCTCGTGGAAATGTCCTAATTGTATGAATTTTTATCGACACCTGATAGACACCAAAAGTAGTATGTTCAAAAGAGTAAGTTTCGAGGAAGTATCATAAATTTTGACAAGACATTTCGGATCTTTGTTGTACTCTCTGGAGGATCCCGGATGTTTGAGAAATAGTAGTATGCACCAATTCCTTCTCATCGGAATGACCTAATTGTATGTTTTTTTTTTTCGAATCCTTATGGACACAAAAAGTAGTATGTTCAAAAGAGTAAGATATGAGGAAGCTATATAAAATTTGACAATACATTACAGATGTTTGTGGTACTCTCCGGAGGATCCCGGATATTTGGAGAATAGTAGTTTGCACGAATTCACTATCGTGGAAATGTCCTAATTGTATGAATTTTTATCGACACCTGATAGACACCAAAAGTAGTATGTTCAAGAGAGTAAGTTTCGAGGAAGTATCATAAAATTTGACAAGACATTTCGGATGTTTGTTGTACTCTCTGGAGGATCCCGGATGTTTGAGAAATAGTAGTATGCCCCAATTCATTCTCATCGAAATGACCTAATTGTATGTTTTTTTTTTCGAACCCTTATGGACACAGAAAGTAGTATGTTCAAAAGAGTAAGATATGAGGAAGCTATATAAAATTTGACAATACATTACAGATGTTTGTGGTACTCTCCTGAGGATTCCGGATATTTGGAGAATAGTAGTTTGCACGAATTCACTGTCGTGGAAATGTCCTAATTGTATGAATTTTGATCGACACCTGATAGACACCAAAAGTAGTATGTTCAAAAGAGTAAGCTTCGAGGAAGTATCATAAAATTTGACAAGACATTTCGGATGTTTGTTGTACTCTCCGGAGGATCCCGGATGTTAGAGAAATAGTAGTATGCACCAATTCCTTCTCATCGGAATGACCTAATTGTATGTTTTTTTTTTTCGAATCCTTATGGACATAAAAGGTAGTATGTTAAAAACAGTAAGATATGAGGAAGCTATATAAAATTTGACAATACATTACAGATGTTTCTGGTACTCTCCGGAGGATCCCGGATATTTGGAGAATAGTAGTTTGCACGAATTCACTGTCGTGGAAATGTCCTAATTGTATGAATTTTTATCGACACGTGATAGACACCAAAACTAGCGTGTTCAAAAGAGTAAGATATGAGGAAGCTATATAAAATTTTAAAATACATTACAGATGTTTGTGGTATTCTCCGGAGGATCCCGGATATTTGGAGACCGGTAATTTGAAACAATTCACTGTCGTGGAAATGTCCTAAGTGTATGATTTTTTATCGACACGTAATAGACACCAAAAGTAGTACGTTCAAAAGAGTAAGTTTCGAGGAAGTATCATAAAATTTTACAAGACATTTCGGATGTTTGTTGTACTCTCTGGAGGATCCCGGATGTTTGAGAAATAGTAGTATGCACCAATTCCTTCTCATCGGAATGACCTAATTGTATGTTTTTTTTTTTTCGAATCCTTATGGACACAAAAAGTAGTATGTTCAAAAGAGTAAGATATGAGGAAGCTATATAAAAGTTGACAATACATTACAGATGTTTGTGGTGCTCTCCGGAGGATCCTGGATATTTGGAGAATAGTAGTTTGCACGAATTCACTCTCGTGGAAATGTCCTAATTGTATGAATTTTTATCGACACCTGATAGACACCAAAAGTAGTATGTTCAAAAGAGTAAGTTTCGAGGAAGTATCATAAATTTTGACAAGACATTTCGGATCTTTGTTACACTCTCTGGAGGATCCCGGATGTTTGAGAAATAGTAGTATGCACCAATTCCTTCTCATCGGAATGACCTAATTGTATGTTTTTTTTTTTCGAATCCTTATGGACACAAAAAGTAGTATGTTCAAAAGAGTAAGATATGAGGAAGCTATATAAAATTTGACAATACATTACAGATGTTTGTGGTACTCTCCGGAGGATCCCGGATATTTGGAGAATAGTAGTTTGCATGAATTCACTATCGTGGAAATGTCCTAATTGTATGAATTTTTATCGACACCTGATAGACACCAAAAGTAGTATGTTCAAAAGAGTAAGTTTCGAGGAAGTATCATAAAATTTGACAAGACATTTCGGATGTTTGTTGTACTCTCTGGAGGATCCCGGATGTTTGAGAAATAGTAGTATGCCCCAATTCATTCTCATCGAAATGACCTAATTGTATGTTTTTTTTTTCGAACCCTTATGGACACAGAAAGTAGTATGTTCAAAAGAGTAAGATATGAGGAAGCTATATAAAATTTGACAATACATTACAGATGTTTGTGGTACTCTCCTGAGGATTCCGGATATTTGGAGAATAGTAGTTTGCACGAATTCACTGTCGTGGAAATGTCCTAATTGTATGAATTTTGATCGACACCTGATAGACACCAAAAGTAGTATGTTCAAAAGAGTAAGCTTCGAGGAAGTATCATAAAATTTGACAAGACATTTCGGATGTTTGTTGTACTCTCCGGAGGATCCCGGATGTTTGAGAAATAGTAGTATGCACCAATTCCTTCTCATCGGAATGACCTAATTGTATGTTTTTTTTTTCGAATCCTTATGGACATAAAAGGTAGTATGTTAAAAACAGTAAGATATGAGGAAGCTATATAAAATTTGACAATACATTACAGATGTTTCTGGTACTCTCCGGAGGATCCCGGATATTTGGAGAATAGTAGTTTGCACGAATTCACTATCGTGGAAATGTCCTAATTGTATGAATTTTTATCGACACGTAATAGACACCAAAACTAGTGTGTTCAAAAGAGTAAGATATGAGGAAGCTATATAAAATTTTAAAATACATTACAGATGTTTGTTGTATTCTCCGGAGGATCCCGGATATTTGGAGACCGGTAATTTGCAACAATTCACTGTCGTGGAAATGTCCTAAGTGTATGATTTTTTATCGACACGTAATAGACACCAAAAGTAGTACGTTCAAAAGAGTAAGTTTCGAGGAAGTATCATAAAATTTTACAAGACATTTCGGATGTTTGTTGTACTCTCTGGAGGATCCCGGATGTTTGAGAAATAGTAGTATGCACCAATTCTTTCTCATCGGAATGACCTAATTGTATGTTTTTTTTTTTTCGAATCCTTATGGACACAAAAAGTAGTATGTTCAAAAGAGTAAGATATGAGGAAGCAATATAAAAGTTGACAATACATTACAGATGTTTGTGGTGCTCTCCGGAGGATCCTGGATATTTGGAGAATAGTAGTTTGCACGAATTCACTCTCGTGGAAATGTCCTAATTGTATGAATTTTTATCGACACCTGATAGACACCAAAAGTAGTATGTTCAAAAGAGTAAGTTTCGAGGAAGTATCATAAAATTTGAAAAGACATTTCGGATCTTTGTTGTACTCTCTGGAGGATCCCGGATGTTTGAGAAGTAGTAGTATGCACCAATTCCTTCTCATCGGAATGACCTAATTGTATGTTTTTTTTTTCCGAATCCTTATGGACACAAAAAGTAGTATGTTCAAAAGAGTAAGATATGAGGAAGCTATATAAAATTTGACAATACATTACAGATGTTTGTGGTACTCTCCGGAGGATCCCGGATATTTGGAGAATAGTAGTTTGCACGAATTCACTATCGTGGAAATGTCCTAATTGTATGAATTTTTATCGACACCTGATAGACACCAAAAGTAGTATGTTCAAAAGAGTAAGTTTCGAGGAAGTATCATAAAATTTGAAAAGACATTTCGGATCTTTATTGTACTCTCTGGAGGATCCCGGATGTTTGAGAAATAGTAGTATGCACCAATTCCTTCTCATCGGAATGACCTAATTTTATGTTTTTTTTTTTCGAATCCTTATGGACACAGAAAGTAGTATGTTCAAAAGAGTAAGATATGAGGAAGCTATATAAAATTTGACAATACATTACAGATGTTTGTGGTACTCTCAGGAGGATCCCGGATATTTGGAGAATAGTAGTTTGCACGAATTCACTATCGTGGAAATGTCCTAATTGTATGAATTTTTATCGACACCTGATAGACACCAAAAGTAGTATGTTCAAGAGAGTAAGTTTCGAGGAAGTATCATAAAATTTGACAAGACATTTCGGATGTTTGTTGTACTCTCTGGAGGATCCCGGATGTTTGAGAAATAGTAGTATGCCCCAATTCATTCTCATCGAAATGACCTAATTGTATGTTTTTTTTTTCGAACCCTTATGGACACAAAAAGTAGTATGTTAAAAAGAGTAAGATATGAGGAAGCTATATAAAATTTGACAATACATTACAGATGTTTGTGGTACTCTCCGGAGGATCCCGGATATGTGGAGAATAGTAGTTTGCACGAATTCACTGTCGTGGAAATGTCCTAATTGTATGAATTTTTATCGACACCTGATAGACACCAAAAGTAGTATGTTCAAAAGAGTAAGTTTCGAGGAAGTATCATAAAATTTGACAAGACATTTCGGATGTTTGTTGTACTCTCTGGAGGATCCCGGATGTTTGAGAAATAGTAGTATGCACCAATTCCTTCTCATCGGAATGACCTAATTGTATGTTTTTTTTTTCGAATCCTTATGGACATAAAAAGTAGTATGTTAAAAACAGTAAGATATGAGGAAGCTATATAAAATTTGACAATACATTACAGATGTTTCTGGTACTCTCCGGAGGATCCCGGATATTTGGAGAATAGTAGTTTGCACGAATTCACTGTCGTGGAAATGTCCTAATTGTATGAATTTTTATCGACACGTGATAGACACCAAAAGTAGTATGTTCAAAAGAGTAAGATATGAGGAAGCTATATAAAATTTTAAAATACGTTACAGATGTTTGTGGTATACTCCGGAGGATCCCGGATATTTGGAGACCGGTAATTTGCAACAATTCACTGTCGTGGAAATGTCCTAAGTGTATGAATTTTTATCGACACGTAATAGACACCAAAAGTAGTACGTTCAAAAGAGTAAGTTTCGAGGAAGTATCATAAAATTTTACAAGACATTTCGGATCTTTGTTGTACTCTCTGGAGGATCCCGGATGTTTGAGAAATAGTAGTATGCACCAATTCCTTCTCATCGGAATGACCTAATTGTATGTTTTTTTTTTTCGAATCCTTATGGACACAAAAAGTAGTATGTTCAAAAGAGTAAGATATGAGGAAGCTATATAAAATTTGACAATACATTACAGATGTTTGTGGTACTCTCCGGAGGATCCCGGATATTTGGAGAATAGTAGTTTGCACGAATTCACTATCGTGGAAATGTCCTAATTGTATGAATTTTTATCGACACCTGATAGACACCAAAAGTAGTATGTTCAAAAGAGTAAGTTTCGAGAAAGTATCATAGAATTTGACAAGACATTTCGGATGTTTGTTGTACTCTCTGGAGGATCCCGGATGTTTGAGAAATAGTAGTATGCCCCAATTCATTCTCATCGAAATGACCTAATTGTATGTTTTTTTTTTCGAACCCTTATGGACACAGAAAGTAGTATGTTCAAAAGAGTAAGATATGAGGAAGCTATATCAAATTTGACAATACATTACAGATGTTTGTGGTACTCTCCGGAGGATCCCGGATATTTGGAGAATAGTAGTTTGCACGAATTCACTGTCGTGGAAATGTCCTAATTGCATGAATTTTTATCGACACCTGATAGACACCAAAAGTAGTATGTTCAAAAGAGTAAGTTTCGAGGAAGTATCATAAAATTTGACAAGACATTTCGGATGTTTGTTGTACTCTCTGGAGGATCCCGGATGTTTGAGAAATAGTAGTATGCACCAATTCCTTCTCATCGGAATGACCTAATTGTATGTTTTTTTTTTCGAATCCTTATGGACATAAAAAGTAGTATGTTAAAAACAGTAAGATATGAGGAAGCTATATAAAATTTGACAATACATTACAGATGTTTCTGGTACTCTCCGGAGGATCCCGGATATTTGGAGAATAGTAGTTTGCACGAATTCACTGTCGTGGAAATGTCCTAATTGTATGAATTTTTATCGACACGTGATAGACACCAAAAGTAGTATGTTCAAAAGAGTAAGATATGAGGAAGCTATATAAAATTTTAAAATACATTACAGATGTTTGTGGTATTCTCCGGAGGATCCCGGATATTTGGAGACCGGTAATTTGCAACAATTCAATGTCGTGGAAATGTCCTAAGTGTATGAATTTTTATCGACACGTAATAGACACCAAAAGTAGTACGTTCAAAAGAGTAAGTTTCGAGGAAGTATCATAAAATTTTACAAGACATTTCGGATGTTTGTTGTACTCTCTGGAGGATCCCGGATGTTTGAGAAATAGTAGTATGCACCAATTCTTTCTCATCGGAATGACCTAATTGTATGTTTTTTTTTTTTCGAATCCTTATGGACACAAAAAGTAGTATGTTCAAAAGAGTAAGATATGAGGAAGCTATATAAAAGTTGACAATACATTACAGATGTTTGTGGTGCTCTCCGGAGGATCCTGGATATTTGGAGAATAGTAGTTTGCACGAATTCACTCTCGTGGAAATGTCCTAATTGTATGAATTTTTATCGACACCTGATAGACACCAAAAGTAGTATGTTCAAAAGAGTAAGTTTCGAGGAAGTATCATAAAATTTGAAAAGACATTTCGGATCTTTGTTGTACTCTCTGGAGGATCCCGGATGTTTGAGAAATAGTAGTATGCCCCAATTCATTCTCATCGAAATGACCTAATTGTATGTTTTTTTTTTCGAATCCTTATGGACACAGAAAGTAGTATGTTCAAAAGAGTAAGATATGAGGAAGCTATATAAAATTTGACAATACATTACAGATGTTTGTGGTACTCTCCGGAGGATCCCGGATATTTGGAGAATAGTAGTTTGCACGAATTCACTGTCGTGGAAATGTCCTAATTGTATGAATTTTTATCGACACCTGATAGACACCAAAAGTAGTATGTTCAAAAGAGTAAGTTTCGAGGAAGTATCATAAAATTTGACAAGACATTTCGGATGTTTGTTGTACTCTCTGGAGGATCCCGGATGTTTGAGAAATAGTAGTATGCACCAATTACTTCTCATCGGAATGACCTAATTGTATGTTTTTTTTTTTCGGATCCTTATGGACACAAGAAGTAGTATGTTCAAAAGAGAAAGATATGAGGAAGCTATATAAAATTTGACAATACATTACAGATGTTTGTTGTACTCTCCGGAAGATCTCGGATATTTGGAGAATAGAAGTTTGCACGAATTCAATGTCGGGGAAATGTCCTAATTGTATGAATTTGTATCGACACATGATAGACACCAAAAGTAGTATGTTCAAAAGAGTAAGTTTCGAGGAAGTATAATAAATTTTGAAAAGACATTTCAGATGTTTGTTCTCATCTCTAGAGGATCCCGGATGTTTGAGAAACAGTAGTATTCACCAATTCGTTCTCATCGTTATGACCAAATTGTATGTTTTTTTTTTTCGAATCCTTATGGACACAAAAAGTAGTATGTTCAAAAGAGTAAGATATGAGGAAGCTATATAAAATTTTAAAATACATTACAGATGTTTGTGGTATTCTCCGGAGGATCCCGGTTATTTGGAGACTAGTAGTTTGCAAGAATTCACTGTCGTGAAAATGTCCTAATAGTATGAATTTTTATCAACACCCGATAGATACCAAAAGTAGTATGTTCAAAAGAGTAAGTTTCGAGGAAGTATCATAAAATTTGACAAGACATTTCGGATGTTTGTTGTACTCTCTCGAGGATCCCGGATGTTTGTGAAATAGTAGTATGCACCAAATCCTTCTCATCGGAATGACCTAATTGTATGTTTTTTTTTTTTCGAATGCTTATGGACAGAAAAAGTAGTATGTTCAAAAGAGTAAGATATGAGGAAGCTATATAGAATTTGACAATACATTACAGATGTTTGTGGTACTCTTCGGAGGATCCCGGATATTTGGAGAATAGTAGTTTGCACGAATTCACTCTCGTGGAAATGTCCTAATTGTATGAATTTTTATCGACACCGGATAGACACCAAAAGTAGTATGTTCAAAAGAGTAAGTTTCGAGGAAGTATCATAAAATTTGACAAGACATTTCGGATGTTTGTTGTACTCTCTGGAGGATCCCGGATGTTTGAGAAATAGTAGTATGCACCAATTCCTTCTCATCGGAATGACTTAATTGTATGTTTTTTTTTTTTGAATCCTTATGGACACAAGAAGTAGTATGTTCAAAAGAGTAAGAAATGAGGAAGCTATATAAAATTTTAAAATACATTACAGATGTTTGTGGTATTCTCCGGAGGATCCCATATATTTGGAGACTAGTAGTTTACAATAATTCACTGTCGTGGAAATGTCCTAATTGTATGAATTTTTATCAACGCCTGATAGACACCAAAAGTAGTATGTTCAAACGAGTAAGTTTCGAGGAAGTATCATAAAATTTGACAAGACATTTCGGATGTTTGTTGTACTCTCTGGAGGGTCCCGGATGTTTGAGAAATGGTAGTATGCACCAATTCCTTCTCATCGGAATGACCTAATTGTATGTTTTTTTTTTCGAATCCTTATGGACACAAAAAGTAGTATGTTCAAAAGAGTAAGATATGAGGAAGCAATATAAAATTTGACAATACATTACAGATGTTTGTGGTACTCTCCGGAGGATCCCGGATATTTGGAGAATAGTAGTTTGCACGAATTCAGTGTCGTGGAAATGTCCTAATTGTATGAATTTTTATCGACACCGGATAGACACCAAAAGTAGTATGTTCAAAATAGTAAGTTTCGAGGAAGTATCATAAAATTTGACAAGACATGTCGGATGTTTGTTGTAATCTCTGGAGGATCCCGGATGTTTGAGAAATAGTAGTATGCACCAATTACTTCTCATCGGAATGACCTAATTGTATGTTTTTTTTTTCGGATCCTTATGGACACAAGAAGTAGTATGTTCAAAAGAGTAAGATATGAGGAAGCTATATAAAATTTGATAATACATTACAGATGTTTGTTGTACTCTCCGGAAGATCTCGGATATTTGGAGAATAGAAGTTTGCACGAATTCACTGTCGTGGAAATGTCCTAATTGTATGAATTTGTATCGACACATGATAGACACCAAAAGTAGTATGTTCAAAAGAGTAAGTTTCGAGGAAGTATAATAAAATTTGAAAAGACATTTCAGATGTTTGTTCTCATCTCTAGAGGATCCCGGATGGTTGAGAAATAGTAGTATGCACCAATTCCTTCTCATCGTTATGACCTAATTGTATGTTTTTTTTTTTCGAATCCTTATGGACACAAAAAGTAGTATGTTCAAAAGAGTAAGATATGAGGAAGCTATATAAAATTTGACAATACATTACAGATGTTTGTGGTACTCTCCGGAAGATCCCGGATATTTGGAGAATAGTAGTTTGCACGAATTCACTGTCGTGGAAATGTCCTAATTGTATGAATTTGTATCGACAACTGATAGACACCAAAAGTAGTATGTTCAAAAGAGTAAGTTTCGAGGAAGTATCATAAAATTTGAAAAGACATTTCGGATCTTTGTTGTACTCTCTGGAGGATCCCGGCTGTTTGCGAAATAGTAGTATGCACCAATTCCTTCTCATCGTTATGACCTAATTGTATGTTTTTTTTTTCGAATCCTTATAGACAGAAAAAGTAGTATGTTCAAAAGAGTAAGATATGAGGAAGCTATATAAAATTTGACAATACATTACAGATGTTTGTGGTACTCTCCGGAGGATCCCGGATATTTGGAGAGTAGTAGTTTGCAGGAATTCACTGTCGTGGAAATGTCCTAATTGTATGAATTTTTCTCGGCACCTGATAGACACCAAAAGCAGTATGTTCAAAACAGTAAGTTTCGAGGCAGTATCATAAAATTTGACAAGACATTTCGGATGTTTGTTGTACTCTTTGGAGGATCCCGGATGTTTGAGAAATAGTAGTATGCACCAATTCCTTATCATCGGAATAACCTAATTGTATGTTTTTTTTTTCGAATCCTTATGGACACAAAAAGTAGTATGTTCAAAAGAGTAAGATATGAGGAAGCTATATAAAATTTGACAATACATTACAGATGTTTGTGGTACTCTCCGGAGGATCCCGGATATTTGGAGAATAGTAGTTTGCACGAATTCACTGTCGTGGAAATGTCCTAATTGTATGAATTTTAATCGACACCTGATAGACACCAAAAGTAGTATGTTCAAAGGAGTAAGTTTCGAGGAAGTATCATAAAATTTGACAAGACATTTCGGATGTTTGTTGTACTCTCTGGAGGATCCCGGATGTTTGAGAAATAGTAGTATGCACCAATTCCTTCTCATCGGAATGACCTAATTGTATGTTTTTTTTTTCGAATCCTTATGGACAGAAAAAGTAGTATGTTCAAAAGAGTAAGATATGAGGAAGCTATATAAAATTCGACAATACATTACAGATGTTTGTGGTACTCCCTGGAGGATCCTGAATATTTGGACAATAGTAGTTTGCACGCATTCACTGTCGTGGAAATGTCCTAATTGTATGAATTTTTATCGACACCTGATAGACACCAAAAGTAGTATGTTCAAAAGAGTAAGTTTCGATGAAGTATCATAAAATTTGACAAGACATTTCGGATGTTTGCTGTACTCTCTAGAGGATCCCGGATGTTTGAGAAATAGTAGTATGCACCAATTCCTTCTCATCGGAATAACCTAATTGTATGTTTTTTTTTTCGAATCCTTATGGACACAAAAAGTAGTATGTTCAAAAGAGTAAGATACGACGAAGCTATATAAAATTTGACAATACATTACAGATGTTTGTGGTACTCTCCGGAGGATCCCAGATATTTGGAGAATAGTAGTTTGCACGAATTCACTGTCGTGGAAATGTCCTAATTGTATGAATTTTTATCGACACCCGATAGACACCAAAAGTAGTATGTTCAAAAGAGTAAGTTTCGAGGAAGTATCATAAAACTTGACAAGACATTTCAGATGTTTGTTGTACTCTCTAGAGGATCCCGGATGTTTGAGAAATAGTAGTATGCACCAATTCCTTCTCATCGGAATGACCTAATTGTATGTTTTTTTTTTTCGAATCCTTATGGACACAAAAAGTAGTATGTTAAAAAGAGTAAGATATGAGGAAGCTATATAAAATTTGACAATACATTACAGATGTTTGTGGTACTCTCCGGAAGATCCCGGATATTTGGAGAATAGTAGTTTGCACGAATTCACTGTCGTGGAAATGACCTAATTGTATGAATTTGTATCGACACCTGATAGACACCAAAAGTAGTATGTTCAAAAGGGTAAGTTTCGAGGAAGTATGCTAAAATTTGAAAAGACATTTCGGCTATTTGTTGTACTCTCTGGAGGGTCCCGGATGTTTGAGAAATAGTAGTATCCACCAATTCCTTCTCATCGGAATGACCTAATTGTATGTTTTTTTTTTCGAATCCTTATTGACACAAATAGTAGTATGTTCAAAAGAGTAAGACAGGAGGAAGCTATATAAAATTTGACAATACATTACATATGTTTGTGGTACTCTCCGGAGGATCCGGGATATTTGGAGAATAGTAGTTTCCACGAATTCACTGTCGTGGAAATGTCCTAATTGTATGAATTTTTATCGACACCTGATGGACACCAAAAGTAGTATGTTCAAAAGAGTAAGTTTCGAGGAAGTATCATAAAATTTGACAAGACATTTTGGATGTTTGTTGTACTCTCTTGACGATCCCGGATGTTTGAGAAATAGTAGTATGCACCAATTCCTTCTCATCGGAATGACCTAATTGTATGTTTTTTTTTCCGAATCCTTATGAACACAAAAAGTAGTATGTTCAAAAGAGTAAGATATGAGGAAGCTATATAAAATTTGACAATACATTACAGATGTTTGTGGCACTCTCTGGAGGATCCCAGATAATTGGAGAATAGTAGTTTACACGAATTCACTGTCGTGGAAATGTCCTAATTGTATGAATTTTCATCGACACCTGATATACACCAAAAGTAGTATGTTCAAAAGAGTAAGTTTCGAGGAAGTATCCTAAAATTTGACAAGACATTTCGGATGTGTGTTGTACTCTCTTGAGGATCCCGGATGTTTGAGAAATAGTAGTATGCACCAATTCCTTCTCATCGGAATGACCTAATTGTATGTTTTTTTTTTTCGAATCCTTATGGACACAAAAAGTAGTATGTTCAAAAGAGTAAGATATGAGGAAGCTATATAAAATTTGACAATACATTTCAGATGTTTGTGGTCCTCTCCGGAGGATCCCGGATATTTGGAGAATAGTAGTTTGCACGAATTAACTGTCGTGGAAATGTCCTAATTGTATGAATTTTCATCGACACCTAATATACACCAAAAGTAGTATGTTCAAAAGAGTAAGTTTTGAGGAAGTATCATAAAATTTGACAAGACATTTCGGATGTTTGTTGTACTCTCTTGAGGATCCCGGATGTTTGAGAAAAAGTAGTATGCACCAATTCCTTCTCATCGGAATGACCTAATTGTATGTTTTTTTTTTCGAATCCTTATAGACACAAAAAGTAGTATGTCCAAAAGAGTAAGATATGAGGAAGCTATATAAAATTTGACAATAGATTACAGATGTTTGTGGTACTCTCCGGAGGATCCCGGATATTTGGAGAATAGTAGTTTACACGAATTCACTGTCGTGGAAATGTCCTAATTGTATGAATTTTTATCGACACCTGATAGACACCAAAAGTAGTATGTTCAAAATAGTAAGTTTCGAGGAAGTATCATAAAATTTGACAAGACATTTGGATGTTTGTTGTGCTCTCTGGAGGATCTCGGATGTTTGAGAAATAGTAGTATCCACCAACTCCTTCTCATCGGAATGACCCAATTTGATGTTTTTTTTTTCGAATCCTTATGGACACAAAAAGTAGTATGTTCAAAAGAGTAAGATATGAGGAAGCTATATAAAATTTGACAATACATTACTGATGTCTGGGGTACTCTCCTGAGGATCCCAGATATTTGGAGAATAGTAGTTTGCACGAATTCACTGTCGTGGAAATGTCTTAATTGTATGAATTTTTATCGACACCTGATAGACACCAAAAGTAGTATGTTCAAAAGGGTAAGTTTCGAGGAAGTATCATAAAATTTGACAAGACATTTCGGATGTTTGCTGTACTCTCTGCAGGATCCCGGATGTTTGAGAAATAGTAGTATCCACCAATTCCTTCTCATCGGAATGACCTAATTGTATGTTTTTTTTTTCGAATCCTTATGGACACAAAAAGTAGTATGTTCAAAAGAGTAAGATAGGAGGAAGCTATATGAAATTTGACAATACATTACAGATGTTTGTGGTACTCTCCGGAGGATCCCGGATATTTGGAGAATAGTAGTTTCCACGAATTCACTGTCGTGGAAATGTCCTAATTGTATGAATTTTTTTCGACACCTGATAGACACCAAAAGTAGTATGTTCAAAAGGGTAAGTTACGGGGAAGTATCATAAAATTTGACAAGACATTTCGGATGTTTGTTGTACTCTCTGGAGGATACCGGATGTTTGAGAAATAGTAGTATCCACCAATTCCTTCTCATCGGAATGACCTAATTTGATGTTTTTTTTTTCGAATCCTTACGGACACAAAAAGTAGTATGTTCAAAAGAGTAAGATATGAGGAACCTATATAAAATTTGACAATACATTACAGATGTTTGTGGTACTCTCCGGAGGATCCCGGATATTTGGAGAATAGTAGTTTCCACGAATTCACTGTCGTTGAAATGTCCTAATTGTATGAATTTTTATCGACACCTGATAGACACCAAAAGTAGTATGTTCAAAAGGGTAAGTTTCGAGGAAGTATGATAAAATTTGACAAGACATTTCGGATGTTTGTTGTACTCTCTGGACGATCCCGGATGTTTGAGAAATAGTAGTATGCACCAATTCCTTCTCATCGGAATGACCGAATTGTATGTTTTTTTTTTCGAATCCTTATGGACACAAAAAGTAGTATGTTCAAAAGAGTAAGATATGAGGAAGCTATATAAAATTTGACAATACATTACAGATGTTTGTGGTACTCTCCGGAGGATCCCGGATATTTGGAGAATAGTAGTTTGCACGAATTCACTGTCGTGGAAATGTCCTAATTGTATGAATTTTCATCGACACCTGATATACACCAAAAGTAGTATGTTCAAAAGAGTAAGTTTCGAGGAAGTATCATAAAATTTGACAAGACATTTCGGATGTTTGTTGTACTCTCTTGAGGATCCCGGATGTTTGAGAAATAGTAGTATGCACCAATTCCTTCTCATCGGAATGACCTAATTGTATGTTTTTTTTTTTCGAATCCTTATGGACACAAAAAGTAGTATGTTCAAAAGAGTAAGATATGAGGAAGCTATATAAAATTTGACAATACATTACAGATGTTTGTGGTACTCTCCGGAGGATCCCGGATATTTGGAGAATAGTAGTTTCCACGAATTCACTGTCGTTGAAATGTCCTAATTGTATGAATTTTTATCGACACCTGATAGACACCAAAAGTAGTATGTTCAAAAGGGTAAGTTTCGAGGAAGTATGATAAAATTTGACAAGACATTTCGGATGTTTGTTGTACTCTCTGGACGATCCCGGATGTTTGAGAAATAGTAGTATGCACCAATTCCTTCTCATCGGAATGACCGAATTGTATGTTTTTTTTTTCGAATCCTTATGGACACAAAAAGTAGTATGTTCAAAAGAGTAAGATATGAGGAAGCTATATAAAATTTGACAATACATTACTGATGTCTGGGGTACTCTCCTGAGGATCCCAGATATTTGGAGAATAGTAGTTTGCACGAATTCACTGTCGTGGAAATGTCTTAATTGTATGAATTTTTATCGACACCTGATAGACACCAAAAGTAGTATGTTCAAAAGGGTAAGTTTTGAGGAAGTATCATAAAATTTGACTAGACATTTTGGATGTTTGTTGTACTCTCTGGAGGATCTCGGATGTTTGAGAAATAGTAGTATCCACCAATTCCTTCTCATCGGAATTACCTAATTTGATGGTTTTTTTTTCGAATCCTTATGGACACAAAAAGTAGTATGTTCAAAAGAGTAAGATATGAGGAAGCTATATAAAATTTGACAATACATTACAGATGTTTGTGGAACTCTCCGGAGGATCCCGGATATTTGGAGAATAGTAGTTTCCACGAATTCACTGTCGTGGAAATGTCCTAATTGTATGAATTTTTATCGACACCTGATAGACACCAAAAGTAGTATGTTCAAAAGGGTAAGTTTCGAGGAAGTATCATAAAATTTGACAAGACATTTCGGATGTTTGTTGTACTCTCTGCAGGATCCCGGATGTTTGAGAAATAGTAGTATCCACCAATTCCTTCTCATCGGAATGACCTAATTGTATGTTTTTTTTTTCGAATCCTTATGGACACAAAAAGTAGTATGTTCAAAAGAGTAAGATAGGAGGAAGCTATATGAAATTTGACAATACATTACAGATGTTTGTGGTACTCTCCGGAGGATCCCGGATATTTGGAGAATAGTAGTTTCCACGAATTCACTGTCGTGGAAATGTCCTAATTGTATGAATTTTTTTCGACACCTGATAGACACCAAAAGTAGTATGTTCAAAAGGGTAAGTTACGGGGAAGTATCATAAAATTTGACAAGACATTTCGGATGTTTGTTGTACTCTCTGGAGGATACCGGATGTTTGAGAAATAGTAGTATCCACCAATTCCTTCTCATCGGAATGACCTAATTTAATGTTTTTTTTTTCGAATCCTTACGGACACAAAAAGTAGTATGTTCAAAAGAGTAAGATATGAGGAAGCTATATAAAATTTGACAATACATTACAGATGTTTGTGGTACTCTCCGGAGGATCCCGGATATTTGGAGAATAGTAGTTTCCACGAATTCACTGTCGTGGAAATGTCCTAATTGTATGAATTTTTATCGACACCTGATAGACACCAAAAGTAGTATGTTCAAAAGGGTAAGTTTCGAGGAAGTATGATAAAATTTGACAAGACATTTCGGATGTTTGTTGTACTCTCTGGACGATCCCGGATGTTTGAGAAATAGTAGTATGCACCAATTCCTTCTCATCGGAATGACCGAATTGTATGTTTTTTTTTTCGAATCCTTATGGACACAAAAAGTAGTATGTTCAAAAGAGTAAGATATGAGGAAGCTATATAAAATTTGACAATACATTACAGATGTTTGTGGTACTCTCCGGAGGATCCCGGATATTTGGAGAATAGTAGTTTGCACGAATTCACTGTCGTGGAAATGTCCTAATTGTATGAATTTTCATCGACACCTGATATACACCAAAAGTAGTATGTTCAAAAGAGTAAGTTTCGAGGAAGTATCATAAAATGTGACAAGACATTTCGGATGTTTGTTGTACTCTCTTGAGGATCCCGGATGTTTGAGAAGTAGTAGTATGCACCAATTCCTTCTCATCGGAATGACCTAATTGTATGTTTTTTTTTTTCGAATCCTTATGGACACAAAAAGTAGTATGTTCAAAAGAGTAAGATATGAGGAAGCTATATAAAATTTGACAATACATTTCAGATGTTTGTGGTCCTCTCCGGAGGATCCCGGATATTTGGAGAATAGTAGTTTGCACGAATTAACTGTCGTGGAAATGTCCTAATTGTATAAATTTTCATCGACACCTAATATACACCAAAAGTAGTATGTTCAAAAGAGTAAGTTTTGAGTAAGTATCATAAAATTTGACAAGACATTTCGGATGTTTGTTGTACTCTCTTGAGGATCCCGGATGTTTGAGAAATAGTAGTATGCACCAATTCCTTCTCATCGGAATGACCTAATTGTATGTTTTTTTTTTGAATCCTTATAGACACAAAAAGTAGTATGTCCAAAAGAGTAAGATATGAGGAAGCTATATAAAATTTGACAATACATTACTGATGTCTGTGGTACTCTCCTGAGGATCCCAGATATTTGGAAAATAGTAGTTTGCACGAATTCACTGTCGTGAAAATGTCTTAATTGTATGAATTTTTATCGACACCTGATAGACACCAAAAGTGGTATGTTCAAAAGGGAAAGTTTCGAGGAAGTATCATAAAATTTGACAAGACATTTTGGATGTTTGTTGTACTCTCAGGAGGATCCCGGATGTTTGAGAAATAGTAGTATCCACCAATTCCTTCTCATCAGAATGACCTAATTTGTTGTTTTTTTTTTCGAATCCTTACGGACACAAAAAGTAGTATGTTCAAAAGAGTAAGATATGAGGAAGCTATATAAAATTTGACAATACATTACAGATGTTTGTGGTACTCTCCGGAGGATCCCAGATATTTGGAGAATAGTAGTTTGCACGAATTCACTGTCGTGGAAATGTCCTAATTGTATGAATTTTTATCGACACCTGATAGACCCCAAAAGTAGTATGTTCAAAATAGTAAGTTTCGAGGAAGTATCATAAAATTTGACAAGACATTTCGGATGTTTGTTGTACTATCTGGAGGATCCCGGATGTTTGAGAAATAATAGTGTCCACCAATTCCTTCTCATCGGAATGACCTAATTTGATGTTTTTTTTTTCGAATCCTTATGGACACAAAACGTAGTATGTTCAAAAGAGTAAGATATGAGGAAGCTATATAAAATTTGACAATACATTACTGATGTCTGTGGTACTCTCCTGAGGATCCCAGATATTTGGAGAATAGTAGTTTGCACGAATTCACTGTCGTAGAAATGTCTTAATTGTATGAATTTTTCTCGACACCTGATAGACACCAAAAGTAGTATGTTCAAAAGGGTATGTTTCGAGGAAGTATAACAAAATTTGACAAGACATTTCGGATGTTTGTTGTACTCTCTGGAGGATCCCGGATGTTTGAGAAATAGTAGTATCCACCAATTCCTTCTCATCGGAATGACCTAATTGTATGTTTTTTTTTTCGAATCCTTATGGACACAAAAAGTAGTATGTTCAAAAGAGTAAGATAGGAGGAAGCTATATAAAATTTGACAATACATTACAGATGTTTGTCGTACTCTCCGGAGGATCCCAGATATTTGGAGAATAGTAGTTTCCACGAATTCACTGTCGTGGAAATGTCCTAATTGTATGAATTTTTATCGACACCTGATAGACACCAAAAGTAGTATGTTCAAAAGGGTAAGTTTCGAGGAAGTATCATAAAATTTGACAAGACATTTCGGATGTTTGTTGTACTCTCTGGAGGATCCCGGATGTTTGAGAAATAGTAGTATCCTACAATTCCTTCTCATCGGAATGACCTAATTTGATGTTTTTTTTTTCGAATCCTTACGGACACAAAAAGTAGTATGTTCAAAAGAGTAAGATATGAGGAAGCTATATAAAATTTGACAATACATTACAGATGTTTGTGGTACTCTCCGTAGGATCCCGGATATTTGGAGAATAGTAGTTTGCACGAATTGACTGTCGTGGAAATGTCCTAATTGTATGAATTTTTATCGACACCTGATAGACACCAAAAGTAGTATGTTCAAAAGGGTATGTTTCGAGGAAGTATAACAAAATTTGACATGACATTTCGGATGTTTGTTGTACTCTCTGGAGGATCCCGGATGTTTGAGAAATAGTAGTATCCACCAATTCCTTCTCATCGGAATGACCTAATTGTATGTTTTTTTTTTCGAATCCTTATGGACACAAAAAGTAGTATGTTCAAAAGAGAAAGATAGGAGGAAGCTATATAAAATTTGACAATACATTACAGATGTTTGTCGTACTCTCCGGAGGATCCCAGATATTTGGAGAATAGTAGTTTCCACGAATTCACTGTCGTGGAAATGTCCTAATTGTATGAATTTTTATCGACATCTGATAGACACCAAAAGTAGTATGTTCAAAAGGGTAAGTTTCGAGGAAGTATCATAAAATTTGACAAGACATTTCGGATGTTTGTTGTACTCTCTGGAGGATCCCGGATGTTTGAGAAATAGTAGTATCCTACAATTCCTTCTCATCGGAATGACCTAATTTGATGTTTTTTTTTTCGAATCCTTACGGACACAAAAAGTAGTATGTTCAAAAGAGTAAGATATGAGGAAGCTATATAAAATTTGACAATACATTACAGATGTTTGTGGTACTCTCCGGAGGATCCCGGATATTTGGAGAATAGTAGTTTGCACGAATTGACTGTCGTGGAAATGTCCTAATTGTATGAATTTTTATCGACACCTGATAGACACCAAAAGTAGTATGTTCAAAAGGGTATGTTTCGAGGAAGTATAACAAAATTTGACAAGACATTTCGGATGTTTGTTGTACTCTCTGGAGGATCCCGGATGTTTGAGAAATAGTAGTATCCACCAATTCATTCTCATCGGAATGACCTAATTGTATGTTTTTTTTTTTCGAATCCTTATGGACACAAAAAGTAGTATGTTCAAAAGAGTAAGATAGGAGGAAGCTATATAAAATTTGACAATACATTACAGATGTTTGTCGTACTCTCCGGAGGATCCCAGATATTTGGAGAATAGTAGTTTCCACGAATTCACTGTCGTGGAAATGTCCTAATTGTATGAATTTTTATCGACACCTGATAGACACCAAAAGTAGTATGTTCAAAAGGGTAAGTTTCGAGGAAGTATCATAAAATTTGACAAGACATTTCGGATGTTTGTTGTACTCTCTGGAGGATCCCGGATGTTTGAGAAATAGTTGTATCCTACAATTCCTTCTCATCGGAATGACCTAATTTGATGTTTTTTTTTTCGAATCCTTACGGACACAAAAAGTAGTATGTTCAAAAGAGTAAGATATGAGGAAGCTATATAAAATTTGACAATACATTACAGATGTTTGTGGTACTCTCCGGAGGATCCCGGATATTTGGAGAATAGTAGTTTGCACGAATTGACTGTCGTGGAAATGTCCTAATTGTATGAATTTTTATCGACACCTGATAGACACCAAAAGTAGTATGTTCAAAAGGGTAAGTTTCAAGGAAGTATGCTAAAATCTGACAAGACATTTCGGCTGTATGTTGTACTCTCTGGAGGATCCCGGATGTTTGAGAAATAGTAGTATCCACCAATTCCTTCTCATCGGAATGACCTAATTATATGTTTTTTTTTTCGTATCCTTATTGACACAAATAGTAGTATGTTCAAAAGAGTAAGATAGGAGAAGCTATATAAAATTTGACAATACATTACATATGTTTGTGGTACTCTCCGAAGGATCCCGGATATTTGGAGAATAGTAGTTTCCACGAATTCACTGTCCTGGAAATGTCCTAATTGTATGAATTTTTATCGACACCTGATGGACACCAAAAGTAGTATGTTCAAAAGAGTAAGTTTCGAGGAAGTATCATAAAATTTCACAAGACATTTTGGATGTTTGTTGTACTCTCTTGACGATCCCGGATGTTTGAGAAATAGTAGTATGCACCAATTCCTTCTCATCGGAATGACCTAATTGTATGTTTTTTTTTTCGAATCCTTATGGACACAAAAAGTAGTATGTTCAAAAGAGTAAGATATGAGGAAGCTATATAAAATTTGACAATAGATTACAGATGTTTGTGGTACTCTCCGGAGGATCCCCGATAATTGGAGAATAGTAGTTTACACGAATTCACTGTCGTGGAAATGTCCTAATTGTATGAATTTTCATCGACACCTGACATACACCAAAGGTAGTATGTTCAAAAGAGTAAGTTTCGAGGAAGTATCATAAAATTTGACAAGACATTTCGGATGTTTGTTGTACCCTCTGGAGGATCCCGGATGTTTGAGAAATAGTAGTATCCACCAATTCCTTCTCATCGGAATGACCTAATTTGATCTTTTTTTTTTCGAATCCTTACGGACACAAAAAGTAGTATGTTCAAAAGAGTAAGATATGAGGAAGCTATATAAAATTTGAGAATACATTACAGATGTTTGTGGTACTCTCCGGAGGATCCCGGATATTTGGAGAATAGTAGTTTGCACGAATTCACTGTCGTGGAAATGTCCTAATTGTATGAATTTTCATCGATACATGATATACACCAAAAGTAGTATGTTCAAAAGCGTAAGTTTCGAGGAAGTATCATAAAATTTGACAAGACATTTCGGATGTTTGTTGTACTCTCTGGAGGATCCCGGATGTTTGAGAAATAGTAGTATCCACCAATTCCTTCTCATCGGAATGACCTAATTTGATGTTTTTTTTTTCTAATCCTTATGGACACAAAAAGTAGTATGTTCAAAAGAGTAAGATATAAGGAAGCTATATAAAATTTGACAATACATTACTGATGTCTGGGGTACCCTCCTGAGGATCCCAGATATTTGGAGAATATTAGTTTGCACGAATTCACTGTCGGGGAAATGTCTTAATTGTATGAATTTTATCGACACCTGATAGACACCAAAAGTAGTATGTTCAAAAGGGTAAGTTTCGAGGAAGTATCATAAATTTGACTAGACATTTTGGATGTTTGTTGTACTCTCTGGAGGATCCCGGATGTTTGAGAAATACTAGTATCCACCAATTCCTTCTCATCGGAATTACCTAATTTGATGGTTTTTTTTTCGAATCCTTACGGACACAAAAAGTAGTATGTTCAAAAGAGTAAGATATGAGGAAGCTATATAAAATTTGACAATACATTACAGATGTTTGTGGTACTCTCCGGAGGATCCCGGATATTTGGAGAATAGTAGTTTGCACGAATTCACTGTCGTGGAAATGTCCTAATTGTATGAATTTTTATCGACACCTGATAGACACCAAAAGTAGTATGTTCAAAAGAGTAAGTTTCGAGGAAGTATCATAAAATTTGACAAGACATTTCGGATGTTTGTTGTACTGTCTGGAGGATCCCGGATGTTTGAGAAATAGTAGTATGCACCAATTCCTTCTCATCGGAATGACCTAATTGTATGTTTTTTTTTTCGAATCCTTATAGACACAAAAAGTAGTATGTTCAAAAGAGTAAGATAGGAGGAAGCTATATGAAATTTGACAATACATTACAGTAGTTTGTGGTACTCTCCGGAGGATCCCGAATATTTGGAGAATAGTAGTTTCCACGAATTCACTGTCGTGGAAATGTCCTAATTGTATGAATTTTTATCGACACCTGATAGACACCAAAAGTAGTATGTTCAAAAGGGTAAGTTTCGAGGAAGTATCATAAAATTTGACAAGACATTTCGGATGTTTGTTGTACTCTCTGGAGGATCCCGGATGTTTGAGAAATAGTAGTATCCACCAATTCCTTCTCATCGGAATGACCTAATTGTATGTTTTTTTTTTCGAATCCTTATGGACACAAAAAGTAGTATGTTCAAAAGAGTAAGATAGGAGGAAGCTATATCAAATTTGACAATACATTACAGATGTTTGTGGTACTCTCCGGAGGATCCCGGATATTTGGAGAATAGTAGTTTCCACGAATTCACTGTCGTGGAAATGTCCTAATTGTATGAATTTTTTTCAACACCTGATAGACAGCAAAATTAGTATGTTCAAAAGGGTAAGTTACGGGGAAGTATCATAAAATTTGACAAGACATTTCGGATGTTTGTTGTACTCTCTAGAGGATCCCGGATGTTTGAGAAATAGTAGTATCCACCAATTCCTTCTCATCGGAATGACCTAATTTGATGTTTTTTTTTTCGAATCCTTACGGACACAAAAAGTAGTATGTTCAAAAGAGTAAGATATGAGGAACCTATATAAAATTTGACAATACATTACAGATGTTTGTGGTACTCTCCGGAGGATCCCGGATATTTGGAGAATAGTAGTTTCCACGAATTCACTGTCGTGGAAATGTCCTAATTGTATGAATTTTTATCGACACCTGATAGACACCAAAAGTAGTATGTTCAAAAGGGTAAGTTTCGAGGAAGTATGATAAAATTTGACAAGACATTTCGGATGTTTGTTGTACTCTCTGGACGAACCCGGATGTTTGAGAAATAGTAGTATGCACCAATTCCTTCTCATCGGAATGACCGAATTGTATGTTTTTTTTTTCGAATCCTTATGGACACAAAAAGTAGTATGTTCAAAAGAGTAAGATATGAGGAAGCTATATAAAATTTGACAATACATTACAGATGTTTGTGGTACTCTCCGGAGGATCCCGGATATTTGGAGAATAGTAGTTTGCACGAATTCACTGTCGTGGAAATGTCTTAATTGTATGAATTTTCATCGACACCTGATATACACCAAAAGTAGTATGTTCAAAAGAGTAAGTTTCGAGGAAGTATCATAAAATTTGACAAGACATTTCGGATGTTTGTTGTACTCTCTTGACGATCCCGGATGTTTGAGAAATAGTAGTATGCACCAATTCCTTCTCATCGGAATGACCTAATTGTATGTTTTTTTTTTTCGAATCCTTATAGACACAAAAAGTAGTATGTCCAAAAGAGTAAGATATGAGGAAGCTATATAAAATTTGACAATACATTACTGATGTCTGTGGTACTCTCCTGAGGATCCCAGATATTTGCAGAATAGTAGCTTGCACGAATTCACTGTCGTGGAAATGTCTTAATTGTATGAATTATTATCGACACCTGATAGACACCAAAAGTAGTATGTTCAAAAGGGTAAGTTTCGAGGAAGTATCATAAATTTTGACAAGACATTTCGGATGTTTGTTGTACTGTCTGGAGGATCCCGGATGTTTGAGAAATAGTAGTATCCACCAATTCCTTCTCATCGGAATGACCTAATTTGATGTTTTTTTTTTTCGAATCCTTATGGACACAAAAAGTAGTATGTTCAAACGAGTAGGATTTGAGGAAGCTATATAAAATTCGACAATACATTACAGATGTCTGTGGTACTCTCCGGAGGATCCCGGATATTTGGAGAATAGTAGTTTGCACGAATTCACTGTCGTGGAAATGTCCTAATTGTATGAATTTTTATCGACACCTGATATACACCAAAAGTAGAATGTTCAAAATAGTAAGTTTCGAGGAAGTATCATAAAATTTGACAAGACATTTCGGATGTTTGTTGTACTATCTGGAGGATCCCGGATGTTTGAGAAATAGTAGTATGCACCAATTCCTTCTCATCGGAATGACCTAATTGTATGTTTTTTTTTTCGAATCCTTATAGACACAAAAAGTAGTATGTTCAAAAGAGTAAGATAGGAGGAAGCTATATGAAATTTGACAATACATTACAGTAGTTTGTGGTACTCTCCGGAGGATCCCGAATATTTGGAGAATAGTAGTTTCCACGAATTCACTGTCGTGGAAATGTCCTAATTGTATGAATTTTTATCGACACCTGATAGACACCAAAAGTAGTATGTTCAAAAGGGTAAGTTTCGAGGAAGTATCATAAAATTTGACAAGACATTTCGGATGTTTGTTGTACTCTCTGGAGGATCCCGGATGTTTGAGAAATAGTAGTATCCACCAATTCCTTCTCATCGGAATGACCTAATTGTATGTTTTTTTTTTCGAATCCTTATGGACACAAAAAGTAGTATGTTCAAAAGAGTAAGATAGGAGGAAGCTATATCAAATTTGACAATACATTACAGATGTTTGTGGTACTCTCCGGAGGATCCCGGATATTTGGAGAATAGTAGTTTGCACGAATTCACTGTCGTGGAAATGTCTTAATTGTATGAATTTTCATCGACACCTGATATACACCAAAAGTAGTATGTTCAAAAGAGTAAGTTTCGAGGAAGTATCATAAAATTTGACAAGACATTTCGGATGTTTGTTGTACTCTCTTGACGATCCCGGATGTTTGAGAAATAGTAGTATGCACCAATTCCTTCTCATCGGAATGACCTAATTGTATGTTTTTTTTTTTCGAATCCTTATAGACACAAAAAGTAGTATGTCCAAAAGAGTAAGATATGAGGAAGCTATATAAAATTTGACAATACATTACTGATGTCTGTGGTACTCTCCTGAGGATCCCAGATATTTGCAGAATAGTAGTTTGCACGAATTCACTGTCGTGGAAATGTCTTAATTGTATGAATTATTATCGACACCTGATAGACACCAAAAGTAGTATGTTCAAAAGGGTAAGTTTCGAGGAAGTATCATAAATTTTGACAAGACATTTCGGATGTTTGTTTTACTGTCTGGAGGATCCCGGATGTTTGAGAAATAGTAGTATCCACCAATTCCTTCTCATCGGAATGACCTAATTTGATGTTTTTTTTTTTCGAATCCTTATGGACACAAAAAGTAGTATGTTCAAACGAGTAGGATTTGAGGAAGCTATATAAAATTCGACAATACATTACAGATGTCTGTGGTACTCTCCGGAGGATCCCGGATATTTGGAGAATAGTAGTTTGCACGAATTCACTGTCGTGGAAATGTCCTAATTGTATGAATTTTTTTCGACACCTGATAGACACCAAAATTAGTATGTTCAAAATAGTAAGTTTCGAGGAAGTATCATAAAATTTGACAAGACATTTCGGATGTTTGTTGTACTCTCTGGAGGATCCCGGATGTTTGAGAAATAGTAGTATCCACCAATTCCTTCTCATCGGAATGACCTAATTGTATGTTTTTTTTTTCGAATCCTTACGGACACAAAAAGTAGTATGTTCAAAAGAGTAAGATATGAGGAAGCTATATAAAATTTGACAATACATTACAGATGTTTGTGGTACTCTCCGGAGGATCCCGGATATTTGGAGAATAGTAGTTTCCACGAATTCACTGTCGTGGAAATGTCCTAATTGTATGAATTTTTATCGACACCTGATAGACACCAAAAGTAGTATGTTCAAAAGGGTAAGTTTCGAGGAAGTATGATAAAAATTGACAAGACATTTCGGATGTTTGTTGTACTCTCTGGACGATCCCGGATGTTTGAGAAATAGTAGTATGCACCAATTCCTTCTCATCGGAATGACCGAATTGTATGTTTTTTTTTTCGAATCCTTATGGACACAAAAAGTAGTATGTTCAAAAGAGTAAGATATGAGGAAGCTATATAAAATTTGACAATACATTACAGATGTTTGTGGTACTCTCCGGAGGATCCCGGATATTTGGAGAATAGTAGTTTGCACGAATTCACTGTCGTGGAAATGTCTTAATTGTATGAATTTTCATCGACACCTGATATACACCAAAAGTAGTATGTTCAAAAGAGTAAGTTTCGAGGAAGTATCATAAAATTTGACAAGACATTTCGGATGTTTGTTGTACTCTCTTGACGATCCCGGATGTTTGAGAAATAGTAGTATGCACCAATTCCTTCTCATCGGAATGACCTAATTGTATGTTTTTTTTTTTCGAATCCTTATAGACACAAAAAGTAGTATGTCCAAAAGAGTAAGATATGAGGAAGCTATATAAAATTTGACAATACATTACTGATGTCTGTGGTACTGTCCTGAGGATCCCAGATATTTGCAGAATAGTAGTTTGCACGAATTCACTGTCGTGGAAATGTCTTAATTGTATGAATTATTATCGACACCTGATAGACACCAAAAGTAGTATGTTCAAAAGGGTAAGTTTCGAGGAAGTATCATAAATTTTGACAAGACATTTCGGATGTTTGTTGTACTGTCTGGAGGATCCCGGATGTTTGAGAAATAGTAGTATCCACCAATTCCTTCTCATCGGAATGACCTAATTTGATGTTTTTTTTTTTCGAATCCTTATGGACACAAAAAGTAGTATGTTCAAACGAGTAGGATTTGAGGAAGCTATATAAAATTCGACAATACATTACAGATGTCTGTGGTACTCTCCGGAGGATCCCGGATATTTGGAGAATAGTAGTTTGCACGAATTCACTGTCGTGGAAATGTCCTAATTGTATGAATTTTTATCGACACCTGATATACACCAAAAGTAGAATGTTCAAAATAGTAAGTTTCGAGGAAGTATCATAAAATTTGACAAGACATTTCGGATGTTTGTTGTAATATCTGGAGGATCCCGGATGTTTGAGAAATAGTAGTGTCCACCAATTCCTTCTCATCGGAATGACCTAATTTGTTGTTTTTTTTTTCGAATCCTTATGGACACAAAAAGTAGTATGTTCAAAAGAGTAAGATATGAGGAAGCTATATAAAATTTGACAATACATTACTGATGTCTGTGGTACTCTCCTGAGGATCCCAGATATTTGGAGAATAGTAGTTTGCACGAATTCACTGTCGTAGAAATGTCTTAATTGTATGAATTTTTATCGACACCTGATAGACACCAAAAGTAGTATGTTCAAAAGGGTAAGTTTCGAGGAAGTATCATAAAATTTGACAAGACATTTTGGATGTTTGTTGTACTCTCTGGAGGATCCCGGATGTTTGAGAAATAGAAGTATCCACCAATTCCTTCTCATCGGAATGACCTAATTTGATGTTTTTTTTTTCGAATCCTTACGGACACAAAAAGTAGTATGTTCAAAAGAGTAAGATATGGGGAAGCTATATAAAATTTGACAATACATTACAGATGTTTGTGGTACTCTCCGGAGGATTCCGGATATTTGGAGAATAGTAGTTTGCACGAATTCACTGTCGTGGAAATGTCCTAATTGTATGAATTTTTATCGACACCTGATAGACACCAAAAGTAGTTTGTTCAAACGGGTAAGTTTCGAGGAAGTATCATAAAATTTGACAGGCATTTCAGATGTTTGTTGTACTCTCTGGAGGATCCCGGATGTTTGAGAAATAGTAGTATGCACCAATTCCTTCTCATCGGAATGAGCTAATTTGATGTTTTTTTTTTTCGAATCCTTATGGACACAAAAAGTAGTATGTTCAAAAGAGTAAGATATGAGGAAGCTATATAAAATTTGACAATACATTACAGATGTTTGTGGTAATCTCCGGAGGATCCCAGATATTTGGAGAATAGTAGTTTGCACGACTTCACTGTCGTGGAAATGTCCAAATAGTATGAATTTTTATCGACACCTGATAGACACCAAAAGTAGTATGTTTAAAAGGGTAAGTTTTGAGGAAGTATCATAAAATTTGGCAAGACATTTCGGATGTTTGTTGTACTCTCTGGAGGATCCCGGATGATTAAGAAATAGTAGTATCCACCAATTCCTTCTCATCGGAATTACCTAATTTGATGGTTTTTTTTTCGAATCCATATGGACACAAAAAGTAGTATGTTCAAAAGAGTAAGATATGAGGAAGCTATATAAAATTTGACAATACATTACAGATGTCTGTGGTACTCTCCGGAGGATCCCGGATATTTGGAGAATAGTAGTTTCCACGAATTCACTGTCGTGGAAATGTCCTAATTGTATGAATTATTATCGACACCTGATAGACACCAAAAGTAGTATGTTCAAAAGGGTAAGTTTCGAGGAAGTATCATAAAATTTGACAAGACATTTCGGATGTTTGTTGTACTGTCTGGAGGATCCCGGATGTTTGAGAAATAGTAGTATCCACCAATTCCTTCTCATCGGAATGACCTAATTTGATGTTTTTTTTTTCGAATCCTTATGGACACAAAAAGTAGTATGTTCAAACGAGTAAGATTTGAGGAAGCTATATAAAATTCGACAATACATTACAGATGTCTGTGGTACTCTCCGGAGGATCCCGGATATTTGGAGAATAGTAGTTTGCACGAATTCACTGTCGTGGAAATGTCCTAATTGTATGAATTTTTATCGACACCTGATATACACCAAAAGTAGAATGTTCAAAATAGTAAGTTTCGAGGAAGTATCATAAAATTTGACAAGACATTTCGGATGTTTGTTGTACTATCTGGAGGATCCCGGATGTTTGAGAAATAGTAGTATGCACCAATTCCTTCTCATCGGAATGACCTAATTTGCTGTTTTTTCTTTCGAATCCTTATGGACACAAAAAGTAGTATGTTCAAAAGAGTGAGATATGAGGAAGCTATATAAAATTTGACAATACATTACAGATGTTTGTGGTACTCTCCGGAGGATCCCGGATATTTGGAGAATAGTAGTTTCCATGAATTCACTGTCGTGGAAATGTCCTAATTGTATGAATTTTTATCGACACCTGATAGACACCAAAAGGAGTATGTTCAACAGGGTAAGTTTCGAGGAAGTATCATAAAATTTGACAAGACATTTTGAATGTTTGTTGTACTGTCTGGAGGATCCCGGATGTTTGAGAAATAGTAGTATCCACCAATTCCTTCTCATCGGAATGACCTAATTTGATGTTTTTTTTTTCGAATCCTTATGGACACAAAAAGTAGTATGTTCAAAAGAGTAAGATATGAGGAAGCTATATAAAATTTGACAATACATTACAGATGTCTGTGGTACTCTCCGGAGGATCCCGGATATTTGGAGAATAGTGGTTTCCACGAATTCACTGTCGTGGAAATGTCCTAATTGTATGAATTTTTATCGACACCTCATATACAGCAAAAGTAGTATGTTCAAAATAGTAAGTTTCGAGGAAGTATCATAAAATTTGACAAGACATTTCGGATGTTTGTTGTACTCTCTGGAGGATCCCGAATGTTTGAGAAATAGTAGTATGCACCAATTCCTTTTCATCGGAATGACCTAATTGTATGTTTTTTTTTTTCGAATCCTTATGGACACAAAAAGTAGTATGTTCAAAAGAGTAAGATATGAGGAAGCTATATAAAATTTCACAATACATTACAGATGTCTGTGGTACTCTCCGGAGGATCCCGGATATTTGGAGAATAGTAGTTTGCACGAATTCACTGTCGTGGAAATGTCCTAATTGTATGAATTTTTTTCGACACCTGATAGACTCCAAAATAGTATGTTCAAAGGGGTAAGTTTCGAGGAAGTATCATAAAATTTGACAAGGCATTTCGGATGTTTGTTGTACTCTCTGGAGGATCCCGGATGTTTGAGAAATAGTAGTATGCACCAATTCCTTCTCATCGGAATGTCCTAATTTTATGTTTTTATTTCGAATCCTTATGGACACAAACAGTAGTATGTTCAAAAGAGTAAGATATGAGAAAGCTATATAAAAATTGACAATACATTACAGATGTTTGTGGTACTCTTCGGAGGATCCCGGATATTTGGAGAATAGTAGTTTGCACGAATTCACAGTCGTGAAAATGTCCTAATTGTATGAATTTTTATCGAAACCTGATAGACACCAAAAGTAGTATGTTCAAAGGAGTAAGTTTCGAGGAAGTATCATAAAATTTGACAAGACATTTCGGGTGTTTGTTGTACTCTCTGGAGGATCCCAGATGTTTGAGAAATAGTAGTATCCACCAATTCCTTCTCATCGGAATGACCTAATTTGATGTTTTTTTTTTCGAATCCTTATGGACACAAAAAGTACTATGTTCAAAAGAGTAAGATATGAGGAAGCTATATAAAATTTGACAATACATTACAGATGTCTGTGGTACTCTCCTGAGGATCCCAGATATTTGGAGAATAGTAGTTTGCACGAATTCACTGTCGTGGAAATGTCCTAATTGTATGAATTTTTATCGAAACCTGATAGACACCTAAAGTAGTACGTTCAAAGGAGTAAGTTTCGAGGAAGTATCATAAAATTTGACAAGACATTTCGGGTGTTTGTTGTACTCTCTGGAGGATCCCGGATGTTTGAGAAATAGTAGTATCCAACAATTCCTTCTCATCGGAATGACCTAATTTGATGTTTTTTTTTTCGAATCCTTATGGACACAAAAAGTAGTATGTTCAAAAGAGTAAGATATGAGGAAGCTATATAAAATTTGACAATACATTACTGATGTCTGTGGTACTCTCCTGAGGATCCCAGATATTTGGAGAATAGTAGTTTGCACGAATTCACTGTCGTAGAAATGTCTTAATTGTATGAATTTTTATCGACACCTGATAGACACCAAAAGTAGTATGTTCAAAAGGGTAAGTTTCGAGGAAGTATCATAAAATTTGACAAGACATTTTGGATGTTTGTTGTACTCTCTGGAGGATCCCGGATGTTTGAGAAATAGAAGTATCCACCAATTCCTTCTCATCGGAATGACCTAATTTGATGTTTTTTTTTTCGAATCCTTACGGACACAAAAAGTAGTATGTTCAAAAGAGTAAGATATGGGGAAGCTATATAAAATTTGACAATACATTACAGATGTTTGTGGTACTCTCCGGAGGATTCCGGATATTTGGAGAATAGTAGTTTGCACGAATTCACTGTCGTGGAAATGTCCTAATTGTATGAATTTTTATCGACACCTGATAGACACCAAAAGGAGTATGTTCAACAGGGTAAGTTTCGAGGAAGTATCATAAAATTTGACAAGACATTTTGAATGTTTGTTGTACTGTCTGGAGGATCCCGGATGTTTGAGAAATAGTAGTATCCACCAATTCCTTCTCATCGGAATGACCTAATTTGATGTTTTTTTTTTCGAATCCTTATGGACACAAAAAGTAGTATGTTCAAAAGAGTAAGATATGAGGAAGCTATATAAAATTTGACAATACATTACAGATGTCTGTGGTACTCTCCGGAGGATCCCGGATATTTGGAGAATAGTGGTTTCCACGAATTCACTGTCGTGGAAATGTCCTAATTGTATGAATTTTTATCGACACCTCATATACAGCAAAAGTAGTATGTTCAAAATAGTAAGTTTCGAGGAAGTATCATAAAATTTGACAAGACATTTCGGATGTTTGTTGTACTCTCTGGAGGATCCCGAATGTTTGAGAAATAGTAGTATGCACCAATTCCTTTTCATCGGAATGACCTAATTGTATGTTTTTTTTTTTCGAATCCTTATGGACACAAAAAGTAGTATGTTCAAAAGAGTAAGATATGAGGAAGCTATATAAAATTTCACAATACATTACAGATGTCTGTGGTACTCTCCGGAGGATCCCGGATATTTGGAGAATAGTAGTTTGCACGAATTCACTGTCGTGGAAATGTCCTAATTGTATGAATTTTTTTCGACACCTGATAGACTCCAAAATAGTATGTTCAAAGGGGTAAGTTTCGAGGAAGTATCATAAAATTTGACAAGGCATTTCGGATGTTTGTTGTACTCTCTGGAGGATCCCGGATGTTTGAGAAATAGTAGTATGCACCAATTCCTTCTCATCGGAATGTCCTAATTTTATGTTTTTATTTCGAATCCTTATGGACACAAACAGTAGTATGTTCAAAAGAGTAAGATATGAGAAAGCTATATAAAAATTGACAATACATTACAGATGTTTGTGGTACTCTTCGGAGGATCCCGGATATTTGGAGAATAGTAGTTTGCACGAATTCACAGTCGTGAAAATGTCCTAATTGTATGAATTTTTATCGAAACCTGATAGACACCAAAAGTAGTATGTTCAAAGGAGTAAGTTTCGAGGAAGTATCATAAAATTTGACAAGACATTTCGGGTGTTTGTTGTACTCTCTGGAGGATCCCAGATGTTTGAGAAATAGTAGTATCCACCAATTCCTTCTCATCGGAATGACCTAATTTGATGTTTTTTTTTTCGAATCCTTATGGACACAAAAAGTACTATGTTCAAAAGAGTAAGATATGAGGAAGCTATATAAAATTTGACAATACATTACAGATGTCTGTGGTACTCTCCTGAGGATCCCAGATATTTGGAGAATAGTAGTTTGCACGAATTCACTGTCGTGGAAATGTCCTAATTGTATGAATTTTTATCGAAACCTGATAGACACCTAAAGTAGTACGTTCAAAGGAGTAAGTTTCGAGGAAGTATCATAAAATTTGACAAGACATTTCGGGTGTTTGTTGTACTCTCTGGAGGATCCCGGATGTTTGAGAAATAGTAGTATCCAACAATTCCTTCTCATCGGAATGACCTAATTTGATGTTTTTTTTTTCGAATCCTTATGGACACAAAAAGTAGTATGTTCAAAAGAGTAAGATATGAGGAAGCTATATAAAATTTGACAATACATTACTGATGTCTGTGGTACTCTCCTGAGGATCCCAGATATTTGGAGAATAGTAGTTTGCACGAATTCACTGTCGTAGAAATGTCTTAATTGTATGAATTTTTATCGACACCTGATAGACACCAAAAGTAGTATGTTCAAAAGGGTAAGTTTCGAGGAAGTATCATAAAATTTGACAAGACATTTTGGATGTTTGTTGTACTCTCTGGAGGATCCCGGATGTTTGAGAAATAGAAGTATCCACCAATTCCTTCTCATCGGAATGACCTAATTTGATGTTTTTTTTTTCGAATCCTTACGGACACAAAAAGTAGTATGTTCAAAAGAGTAAGATATGGGGAAGCTATATAAAATTTGACAATACATTACAGATGTTTGTGGTACTCTCCGGAGGATTCCGGATATTTGGAGAATAGTAGTTTGCACGAATTCACTGTCGTGGAAATGTCCTAATTGTATGAATTTTTATCGACACCTGATAGACACCAAAAGTAGTTTGTTCAAACGGGTAAGTTTCGAGGAAGTATCATAAAATTTGACAGGCATTTCAGATGTTTGTTGTACTCTCTGGAGGATCCCGGATGTTTGAGAAATAGTAGTATGCACCAATTCCTTCTCATCGGAATGACCTAATTTGATGTTTTTTTTTTTCGAATCCTTATGGACACAAAAAGTAGTATGTTCAAAAGAGTAAGATATGAGGAAGCTATATAAAATTTGACAATACATTACAGATGTTTGTGGTAATCTCCGGAGGATCCCAGATATTTGGAGAATAGTAGTTTGCACGACTTCACTGTCGTGGAAATGTCCAAATAGTATGAATTTTTATCGACACCTGATAGACACCAAAAGTAGTATGTTTAAAAGGGTAAGTTTTGAGGAAGTATCATAAAATTTGGCAAGACATTTCGGATGTTTGTTGTACTCTCTGGAGGATCCCGGATGATTAAGAAATAGTAGTATCCACCAATTCCTTCTCATCGGAATTACCTAATTTGATGGTTTTTTTTTCGAATCCATATGGACACAAAAAGTAGTATGTTCAAAAGAGTAAGATATGAGGAAGCTATATAAAATTTGACAATACATTACAGATGTCTGTGGTACTCTCCGGAGGATCCCGGATATTTGGAGAATAGTAGTTTCCACGAATTCACTGTCGTGGAAATGTCCTAATTGTATGAATTATTATCGACACCTGATAGACACCAAAAGTAGTATGTTCAAAAGGGTAAGTTTCGAGGAAGTATCATAAAATTTGACAAGACATTTCGGATGTTTGTTGTACTGTCTGGAGGATCCCGGATGTTTGAGAAATAGTAGTATCCACCAATTCCTTCTCATCGGAATGACCTAATTTGATGTTTTTTTTTTCGAATCCTTATGGACACAAAAAGTAGTATGTTCAAACGAGTAAGATTTGAGGAAGCTATATAAAATTCGACAATACATTACAGATGTCTGTGGTACTCTCCGGAGGATCCCGGATATTTGGAGAATAGTAGTTTGCACGAATTCACTGTCGTGGAAATGTCCTAATTGTATGAATTTTTATCGACACCTGATATACACCAAAAGTAGAATGTTCAAAATAGTAAGTTTCGAGGAAGTATCATAAAATTTGACAAGACATTTCGGATGTTTGTTGTACTATCTGGAGGATCCCGGATGTTTGAGAAATAGTAGTATGCACCAATTCCTTCTCATCGGAATGACCTAATTTGCTGTTTTTTCTTTCGAATCCTTATGGACACAAAAAGTAGTATGTTCAAAAGAGTGAGATATGAGGAAGCTATATAAAATTTGACAATACATTACAGATGTTTGTGGTACTCTCCGGAGGATCCCGGATATTTGGAGAATAGTAGTTTCCATGAATTCACTGTCGTGGAAATGTCCTAATTGTATGAATTTTTATCGACACCTGATAGACACCAAAAGGAGTATGTTCAACAGGGTAAGTTTCGAGGAAGTATCATAAAATTTGACAAGACATTTTGAATGTTTGTTGTACTGTCTGGAGGATCCCGGATGTTTGAGAAATAGTAGTATCCACCAATTCCTTCTCATCGGAATGACCTAATTTGATGTTTTTTTTTTCGAATCCTTATGGACACAAAAAGTAGTATGTTCAAAAGAGTAAGATATGAGGAAGCTATATAAAATTTGACAATACATTACAGATGTCTGTGGTACTCTCCGGAGGATCCCGGATATTTGGAGAATAGTGGTTTCCACGAATTCACTGTCGTGGAAATGTCCTAATTGTATGAATTTTTATCGACACCTCATATACAGCAAAAGTAGTATGTTCAAAATAGTAAGTTTCGAGGAAGTATCATAAAATTTGACAAGACATTTCGGATGTTTGTTGTACTCTCTGGAGGATCCCGAATGTTTGAGAAATAGTAGTATGCACCAATTCCTTTTCATCGGAATGACCTAATTGTATGTTTTTTTTTTTCGAATCCTTATGGACACAAAAAGTAGTATGTTCAAAAGAGTAAGATATGAGGAAGCTATATAAAATTTCACAATACATTACAGATGTCTGTGGTACTCTCCGGAGGATCCCGGATATTTGGAGAATAGTAGTTTGCACGAATTCACTGTCGTGGAAATGTCCTAATTGTATGAATTTTTTTCGACACCTGATAGACTCCAAAATAGTATGTTCAAAGGGGTAAGTTTCGAGGAAGTATCATAAAATTTGACAAGGCATTTCGGATGTTTGTTGTACTCTCTGGAGGATCCCGGATGTTTGAGAAATAGTAGTATGCACCAATTCCTTCTCATCGGAATGTCCTAATTTTATGTTTTTATTTCGAATCCTTATGGACACAAACAGTAGTATGTTCAAAAGAGTAAGATATGAGAAAGCTATATAAAAATTGACAATACATTACAGATGTTTGTGGTACTCTTCGGAGGATCCCGGATATTTGGAGAATAGTAGTTTGCACGAATTCACAGTCGTGAAAATGTCCTAATTGTATGAATTTTTATCGAAACCTGATAGACACCAAAAGTAGTATGTTCAAAGGAGTAAGTTTCGAGGAAGTATCATAAAATTTGACAAGACATTTCGGGTGTTTGTTGTACTCTCTGGAGGATCCCAGATGTTTGAGAAATAGTAGTATCCACCAATTCCTTCTCATCGGAATGACCTAATTTGATGTTTTTTTTTTCGAATCCTTATGGACACAAAAAGTACTATGTTCAAAAGAGTAAGATATGAGGAAGCTATATAAAATTTGACAATACATTACAGATGTCTGTGGTACTCTCCTGAGGATCCCAGATATTTGGAGAATAGTAGTTTGCACGAATTCACTGTCGTGGAAATGTCCTAATTGTATGAATTTTTATCGAAACCTGATAGACACCTAAAGTAGTACGTTCAAAGGAGTAAGTTTCGAGGAAGTATCATAAAATTTGACAAGACATTTCGGGTGTTTGTTGTACTCTCTGGAGGATCCCGGATGTTTGAGAAATAGTAGTATCCAACAATTCCTTCTCATCGGAATGACCTAATTTGATGTTTTTTTTTTCGAATCCTTATGGACACAAAAAGTAGTATGTTCAAAAGAGTAAGATATGAGGAAGCTATATAAAATTCGACAATACATTACAGATGTTTGTGGTACTCTCCGGAGGATCCCGAATATTTGGAGAATAGTAGTTTGCACGAATTCACTGTCGTGGAAATGTCCTAATTGTATGAATTTTCATCGACACCTGATATACAGCAAAAGTAGTATGTTCAAAAGAGTAAGTTTCGAGGAAGTATGATAAAATTTGAGAAGACATTTCGGATGTTTGTTGTACTGTCTGGAGGATCCCGGATGTTTGAGAAATAGTAGTATGCACCAATTCCTTCTCATCAGAATGACCTAATTGTATGTTTTTTTTTTCGAATCCTTATAGACACAAAAAGTAGTATGTTCAAAAGAGTAAGATATGAGGAAGCTATATAAAATTTGACAATACATTACAGATGTTTGTGGTACTCTCCGGAGGATCCCGGATATTTGGAGAATAGTAGTTTGCACGAATTCACTGTCCTGGAAATGTCCTAATTGTATGAATTTTTATCGAAACCTGATAGACACCAAAAGTAGTATGTTCAAAGGAGTAAGTTTCGAGGAAGTATCATAAAATTTGACAAGACATTTCGGGTGTTTGTTGTACTCTCTGGAGGATCCCGGATGTTTGAGAAATAGTAGTATCCACCAATTCCTTCTCATCGGAATGACCTAATTTGATGTTTTTTTTTTCGAATCCTTATGGACACAAAAAGTACTATGTTCAAAAGAGTAAGATATGAGGAAGCTATATAAAATTTGACAATACATTACAGATGTCTGTGGTACTCTCCTGAGGATCCCAGATATTTGGAGAATAGTAGTTTGCACGAATTCACTGTCGTGGAAATGTCCTAATTGTATGAATTTTTATCGAAACCTGATAGACACCAAAAGTAGTATGTTCAAAGGAGTAAGTTTCGAGGAAGTATCATAAAATTTGACAAGACATTTCGGGTGTTTGTTGTACTCTCTGGAGGATCCCGGATGTTTGAGAAATATTATTATCCAACAATTCCTTCTCATCGGAATGACCTAATTTGATGTTTTTTTTTCGAATCCTTATGGACACAAAAAGTAGTATGTTCAAAAGAGTAAGATATGAGGAAGCTATATAAAATTCGACAATACATTACAGATGTTTGTGGTACTCTCCGGAGGATCCCAAATATTTGGAGAATAGTAGTTTGCACGAATTCACTGTCGTGGAAATGTCCTAATTGTATGAATTTTCATCGACACCTGATATACAGCAAAAGTAGTATGTTCAAAAGAGTAAGTTTCGAGGAAGTATTATAAAATTTGACAAGACATTTCGGATGTTTGTTGTACTGTCTGGAGGATCCCGGATGTTTGAGAAATAGTAGTATGCACCAATTCCTTCTCATCAGAATGACCTAATTGTATGTTTTTTTTTTCGAATCCTTATAGACACAAAAAGTAGTATGTTCAAAAGAGTAAGATATGAGGAAGCTATATAAAATTTGACAATACATTACATATGTTTGTGGTACTCTCCGGAGGATCCCGGATATTTGGAGAATAGTAGTTTGCACGAATTCACTGTCCTGGAAATGTCCTAATTGTATGAATTTTTATCGACACCTGATGGACACCAAAAGTAGTATGTGCAAAAGAGTAAGTTTCGAGGAAGTATCATAAAATTTGACAAGACATTTTGGATATTTGTTGTACTCTCTTGACGATCCCGAATGTTTGAGAAATAGTAGTATGCACCAATTCCTTCTCATCGGAATGACCTAATTGTATGTTTTTTTTTTTCGAATCCTTATGGTCACAAAAAGTAGTATGTTCAAAAGAGTAAGATATGAGGAAGCTATATAAAATTTGACAATACATTACAGATGTCTGTGGTACTCTCCTGAGGATCCCAGATATTTGGAGAATAGTAGTTTGCACGAATTCACTGTCGTGGAAATGTCCTAATTGTATGAATTTTTATCGAAACCTGATAGACACCAAAAGTAGTATGTTCAAAGGAGTAAGTTTCGAGGAAGTATCATAAAATTTGACAAGACATTTCGGGTGTTTGTTGTACTCTCTGGAGGATCCCGGATGTTTGAGAAATATTATTATCCAACAATTCCTTCTCATCGGAATGACCTAATTTGATGTTTTTTTTTCGAATCCTTATGGACACAAAAAGTAGTATGTTCAAAAGAGTAAGATATGAGGAAGCTATATAAAATTAGACAATACATTACAGATGTTTGTGGTACTCTCCGGAGGATCCCAAATATTTGGAGAATAGTAGTTTGCACGAATTCACTGTCGTGGAAATGTCCTAATTGTATGAATTTTCATCGACACCTGATATACAGCAAAAGTAGTATGTTCAAAAGAGTAAGTTTCGAGGAAGTATTATAAAATTTGACAAGACATTTCGGATGTTTGTTGTACTGTCTGGAGGATCCCGGATGTTTGAGAAATAGTAGTATGCACCAATTCCTTCTCATCAGAATGACCTAATTGTATGTTTTTTTTTTCGAATCCTTATAGACACAAAAAGTAGTATGTTCAAAAGAGTAAGATATGAGGAAGCTATATAAAATTTGACAATACATTACATATGTTTGTGGTACTCTCCGGAGGATCCCGGATATTTGGAGAATAGTAGTTTGCACGAATTCACTGTCCTGGAAATGTCCTAATTGTATGAATTTTTATCGACACCTGATGGACACCAAAAGTAGTATGTTCAAAAGAGTAAGTTTCGAGGAAGTATCATAAAATTTGACAAGACATTTTGGATATTTGTTGTACTCTCTTGACGATCCCGAATGTTTGAGAAATAGTAGTATGCACCAATTCCTTCTCATCGGAATGACCTAATTGTATGTTTTTTTTTTTCGAATCCTTATGGTCACAAAAAGTAGTATGTTCAAAAGAGTAAGATATGAGGAAGCTATATAAAATTTGACAATACATTACAGATGTTTGTGGTACTCTCCGGCGGATCCCGGATATTTGGAGAATAGTAGTTTGCACGAATTCACTGTCGTGGAAATGTCCTAATTGTATGAATTTTTATCGACACCTGATAGACACCAAAAGTAGTATGTTCAAAAGGGTAAGTTTCGAGGAAGTATCATAAAAATTGACAAGACATTTCGGATGTTTGTTGTACTCTCTGGAGGATCCCGGATGTTTGAGAAATAGTAGTATCCACCAATTCCTTCTCATCAGAATGACCTAATTGTATGTTTTTTTTTTCGAATCCTTATAGACACAAAAAGTAGTATGTTCAAAAGAGTAAGATATGAGGAAGCTATATAAAATTTGACAATACATTACATATGTTTGTGGTACTCTCCGGAGGATCCCGGATATTTGGAGAATAGTAGTTTGCATGAATTCACTGTCCTGGAAATGTCCTAATTGTATGAATTTTTATCGACACCTGATGGACACCAAAAGTAGTATGTTCAAAAGAGTAAGTTTCGAGGAAGTATCATAAAATTTGACAAGACATTTTGGATATTTGTTGTACTCTCTTGACGATCCCGAATGTTTGAGAAATAGTAGTATGCACCAATTCCTTCTCATCGGAATGACCTAATTGTATGTTTTTTTTTTTCGAATCCTTATGGTCACAAAAAGTAGTATGTTCAAAAGAGTAAGATATGAGGAAGCTATATAAAATTTGACAATACATTACAGATGTTTGTGGTACTCTCCGGCGGATCCCGGATATTTGGAGAATAGTAGTTTGCACGAATTCACTGTCGTGGAAATGTCCTAATTGTATGAATTTTTATCGACACCTGATAGACACCAAAAGTAGTATGTTCAAAAGGGTAAGTTTCGAGGAAGTATGATAAAATTTGACCAGACATTTCGGATGTTTGTTGTACTGTCTGGAGGATCCCGGATGTTTGAGAAATAGTAGTATGCACCAATTCATTCTCATCAGAACGACCTAATTGTATGTTTTTTTTTTCGAATCCTTATAGACACAAAAAGTAGTATGTTCAAAAGAGTAAGATATGAGGAAGCTATATAAAATTTGACAATACATTACAGATGTTTGTGGTACTCTCCGGAGGATCCCGGATATTTGGAGAATAGTAGTTTGCACGAATTCACTGACGTGGAAATGTCCTAATTGTATGAATTTTTATCGACACCTGATAGACACCAAAAGTAGTATGTTCAAAAGGGTAAGTTTCGAGAAAGTATCATAAAATTTGACAAGACATTTCGAATGTTTGTTGTACTCTCTGGAGGATCCCGGATGTTTGAGAAATAGTAGTATCCACCAATTCCTTCTCATCGGAATGACCTAATTTTATGTTTTTTTTTTTCGAATCTTTATGGACACAAAAAGTAGTATGTTCAAAAGAGTAAGATATGAGTAAGCTATATAAAATTTGACAATACGTTACAGATGTTTGTGGTACTCTCCGGAGGATCCCGGATATTTGGAGAATAGTAGTTTGCACGAATTCACTGTCGTGGAAATGTCCTAATTGTATGAATTTTTATCGACACCTGATAGACACCAAAAGTAGTATGTTCAAAAGGGTAAGTTTCGAGGAAGTATCCTAAAATTTGACAAGACATTTCGGATGTTTGTTGTACTCTCTGGAGGATCCCGGATGTTTGAGAAATAGTAGTATCCACCAATTCCTTCTCATCAGAATGACCTAATTGTATGTTTTTTTTTTCGAATCCTTATAGACACAAAAAGTAGTATGTTCAAAAGAGTAAGATATGAGGAAGCTATATAAAATTTGACAATAGATTACAGATGTTTGTGGTACTCTCCGGAGGATCCCGGATATTTGGAGAATAGTAGTTTCCACGAATTCACTGACGTGGAAATGTCCTAATTGTATGAATTTTTATCGACACCTGATATACACCAAAAGTAGTATGTTCAAAAGGGTAAGTTTCGAGAAAGTATCATAAAATTTGACAAGACATTTCGAATGTTTGTTGTACTCTCTGGAGGATCCCGGATGTTTGAGAAATAGTAGTATCCACCAATTCCTTCTCATCGGAATGACCTAATTTTATGTTTTTTTTTTCGAATCCTTATAGACACAAAAAGTAGTATGTTCAAAAGAGTAAGATATGAGGAAGCTATATAAAATTTGACAATACATTACAGATGTTTGTGGTACTCTCCGGAGGATCCCGGATATTTGGAGAATAGTAGTTTGCACGAATTCACTGACGTGGAAATGTCCTAATTGTATGAATTTTTATCGACACCTGATAGACACCAAAAGTAGTATGTTCAAAAGGGTAAGTTTCGAGAAAGTATCATAAAATTTGACAAGACATTTCGAATGTTTGTTGTACTCTCTGGAGGATCCCGGATGTTTGAGAAATAGTAGTATCCACCAATTCCTTCTCATCGGAATGACCTAATTTTATGTTTTTTTTTTTCGAATCTTTATGGACACAAAAAGTAGTATGTTCAAAAGAGTAAGATATGAGTAAGCTATATAAAATTTGACAATACGTTACAGATGTTTGTGGTACTCTCCGGAGGATCCCGGATATTTGGAGAATAGTAGTTTGCACGAATTCACTGTCGTGGAAATGTCCTAATTGTATGAATTTTTATCGACACCTGATAGACACCAAAAGTAGTATGTTCAAAAGGGTAAGTTTCGAGGAAGTATCCTAAAATTTGACAAGACATTTCGGATGTTTGTTGTACTCTCTGGAGGATCCCGGATGTTTGAGAAATAGTAGTATCCACCAATTCCTTCTCATCAGAATGACCTAATTGTATGTTTTTTTTTTCGAATCCTTATAGACACAAAAAGTAGTATGTTCAAAAGAGTAAGATATGAGGAAGCTATATAAAATTTGACAATAGATTACAGATGTTTGTGGTACTCTCCGGAGGATCCCGGATATTTGGAGAATAGTAGTTTGCACGAATTCACTGACGTGGAAATGTCCTAATTGTATGAATTTTTATCGACACCTGATAGACACCAAAAGTAGTATGTTCAAAAGGGTAAGTTTCGAGAAAGTATCATAAAATTTGACAAGACATTTCGAATGTTTGTTGTACTCTCTGGAAGATCCCGGATATTTGGAGAATAGTAGTTTGCACGAATTCACTGACGTGGAAATGTCCTAATTGTATGAATTTTTATCGACACCTGATAGACACCAAAAGTAGTATGTTCAAAAGGGTAAGTTTCGAGAAAGTATCATAAAATTTGACAAGACATTTCGAATGTTTGTTGTACTCTCTGGAGGATCCCGGATGTTTGAGAAATAGTAGTATCCACCAATTCCTTCTCATCGGAATGACCTAATTTTATGTTTTTTTTTTTCGAATCTTTATGGACACAAAAAGTAGTATGTTCAAAAGAGTAAGATATGAGTAAGCTATATAAAATTTGACAATACGTTACAGATGTTTGTGGTACTCTCCGGAGGATCCCGGATATTTGGAGAATAGTAGTTTGCACGAATTCACTGTCGTGGAAATGTCCTAATTGTATGAATTTTTATCAACACCTGAAAGACACCAAAAGTAGTATGTTCAAAAGGGTAAGTTTCGAGGAAGTATCCTAAAATTTGACAAGACATTTCGGATGTTTGTTGTACTCTCTGGAGGATCCCGGATGTTTGAGAAATAGTAGTATCCACCAATTCCTTCTCATCAGAATGACCTAATTGTATGTTTTTTTTTTCGAATCCTTATAGACACAAAAAGTAGTATGTTCAAAAGAGTAAGATATGAGGAAGCTATATAAAATTTGACAATACATTACATATGTTTGTGGTACTCTCCGGAGGATCCCGGATATTTGGAGAATAGTAGTTTGCATGAATTCACTGTCCTGGAAATGTCCTAATTGTATGAATTTTTATCGACACCTGATGGACACCAAAAGTAGTATGTTCAAAAGAGTAAGTTTCGAGGAAGTATCATAAAATTTGACAAGACATTTTGGATATTTGTTGTACTCTCTTGACGATCCCGAATGTTTGAGAAATAGTAGTATGCACCAATTCCTTCTCATCGGAATGACCTAATTGTATGTTTTTTTTTTTCGAATCCTTATGGTCACAAAAAGTAGTATGTTCAAAAGAGTAAGATATGAGGAAGCTATATAAAATTTGACAATACATTACAGATGTTTGTGGTACTCTCCGGCGGATCCCGGATATTTGGAGAATAGTAGTTTGCACGAATTCACTGTCGTGGAAATGTCCTAATTGTATGAATTTTTATCGACACCTGATAGACACCAAAAGTAGTATGTTCAAAAGGGTAAGTTTCGAGGAAGTATGATAAAATTTGACCAGACATTTCGGATGTTTGTTGTACTGTCTGGAGGATCCCGGATGTTTGAGAAATAGTAGTATGCACCAATTCATTCTCATCAGAACGACCTAATTGTATGTTTTTTTTTTCGAATCCTTATAGACACAAAAAGTAGTATGTTCAAAAGAGTAAGATATGAGGAAGCTATATAAAATTTGACAATACATTACAGATGTTTGTGGTACTCTCCGGAGGATCCCGGATATTTGGAGAATAGTAGTTTGCACGAATTCACTGACGTGGAAATGTCCTAATTGTATGAATTTTTATCGACACCTGATAGACACCAAAAGTAGTATGTTCAAAAGGGTAAGTTTCGAGAAAGTATCATAAAATTTGACAAGACATTTCGAATGTTTGTTGTACTCTCTGGAGGATCCCGGATGTTTGAGAAATAGTAGTATCCACCAATTCCTTCTCATCGGAATGACCTAATTTTATGTTTTTTTTTTTCGAATCTTTATGGACACAAAAAGTAGTATGTTCAAAAGAGTAAGATATGAGTAAGCTATATAAAATTTGACAATACGTTACAGATGTTTGTGGTACTCTCCGGAGGATCCCGGATATTTGGAGAATAGTAGTTTGCACGAATTCACTGTCGTGGAAATGTCCTAATTGTATGAATTTTTATCGACACCTGATAGACACCAAAAGTAGTATGTTCAAAAGGGTAAGTTTCGAGGAAGTATCCTAAAATTTGACAAGACATTTCGGATGTTTGTTGTACTCTCTGGAGGATCCCGGATGTTTGAGAAATAGTAGTATCCACCAATTCCTTCTCATCAGAATGACCTAATTGTATGTTTTTTTTTTCGAATCCTTATAGACACAAAAAGTAGTATGTTCAAAAGAGTAAGATATGAGGAAGCTATATAAAATTTGACAATAGATTACAGATGTTTGTGGTACTCTCCGGAGGATCCCGGATATTTGGAGAATAGTAGTTTCCACGAATTCACTGACGTGGAAATGTCCTAATTGTATGAATTTTTATCGACACCTGATATACACCAAAAGTAGTATGTTCAAAAGGGTAAGTTTCGAGAAAGTATCATAAAATTTGACAAGACATTTCGAATGTTTGTTGTACTCTCTGGAGGATCCCGGATGTTTGAGAAATAGTAGTATCCACCAATTCCTTCTCATCGGAATGACCTAATTTTATGTTTTTTTTTTCGAATCCTTATAGACACAAAAAGTAGTATGTTCAAAAGAGTAAGATATGAGGAAGCTATATAAAATTTGACAATACATTACAGATGTTTGTGGTACTCTCCGGAGGATCCCGGATATTTGGAGAATAGTAGTTTGCACGAATTCACTGACGTGGAAATGTCCTAATTGTATGAATTTTTATCGACACCTGATAGACACCAAAAGTAGTATGTTCAAAAGGGTAAGTTTCGAGAAAGTATCATAAAATTTGACAAGACATTTCGAATGTTTGTTGTACTCTCTGGAGGATCCCGGATGTTTGAGAAATAGTAGTATCCACCAATTCCTTCTCATCGGAATGACCTAATTTTATGTTTTTTTTTTTCGAATCTTTATGGACACAAAAAGTAGTATGTTCAAAAGAGTAAGATATGAGTAAGCTATATAAAATTTGACAATACGTTACAGATGTTTGTGGTACTCTCCGGAGGATCCCGGATATTTGGAGAATAGTAGTTTGCACGAATTCACTGTCGTGGAAATGTCCTAATTGTATGAATTTTTATCGACACCTGATAGACACCAAAAGTAGTATGTTCAAAAGGGTAAGTTTCGAGGAAGTATCCTAAAATTTGACAAGACATTTCGGATGTTTGTTGTACTCTCTGGAGGATCCCGGATGTTTGAGAAATAGTAGTATCCACCAATTCCTTCTCATCAGAATGACCTAATTGTATGTTTTTTTTTTCGAATCCTTATAGACACAAAAAGTAGTATGTTCAAAAGAGTAAGATATGAGGAAGCTATATAAAATTTGACAATAGATTACAGATGTTTGTGGTACTCTCCGGAGGATCCCGGATATTTGGAGAATAGTAGTTTGCACGAATTCACTGACGTGGAAATGTCCTAATTGTATGAATTTTTATCGACACCTGATAGACACCAAAAGTAGTATGTTCAAAAGGGTAAGTTTCGAGAAAGTATCATAAAATTTGACAAGACATTTCGAATGTTTGTTGTACTCTCTGGAAGATCCCGGATATTTGGAGAATAGTAGTTTGCACGAATTCACTGACGTGGAAATGTCCTAATTGTATGAATTTTTATCGACACCTGATAGACACCAAAAGTAGTATGTTCAAAAGGGTAAGTTTCGAGAAAGTATCATAAAATTTGACAAGACATTTCGAATGTTTGTTGTACTCTCTGGAGGATCCCGGATGTTTGAGAAATAGTAGTATCCACCAATTACTTCTCATCGGAATGACCTAATTTTATGTTTTTTTTTTTCGAATCTTTATGGACACAAAAAGTAGTATGTTCAAAAGAGTAAGATATGAGTAAGCTATATAAAATTTGACAATACGTTACAGATGTTTGTGGTACTCTCCGGAGGATCCCGGATATTTGGAGAATAGTAGTTTGCACGAATTCACTGTCGTGGAAATGTCCTAATTGTATGAATTTTTATCAACACCTGAAAGACACCAAAAGTAGTATGTTCAAAAGGGTAAGTTTCGAGGAAGTATCCTAAAATTTGACAAGACATTTCGGATGTTTGTTGTACTCTCTGGAGGATCCCGGATGTTTGAGAAATAGTAGTATCCACCAATTCCTTCTCATCAGAATGACCTAATTGTATGTTTTTTTTTTCGAATCCTTATAGACACAAAAAGTAGTATGTTCAAAAGAGTAAGATATGAGGAAGCTATATAAAATTTGACAATACATTACATATGTTTGTGGTACTCTCCGGAGGATCCCGGATATTTGGAGAATAGTAGTTTGCATGAATTCACTGTCCTGGAAATGTCCTAATTGTATGAATTTTTATCGACACCTGATGGACACCAAAAGTAGTATGTTCAAAAGAGTAAGTTTCGAGGAAGTATCATAAAATTTGACAAGACATTTTGGATATTTGTTGTACTCTCTTGACGATCCCGAATGTTTGAGAAATAGTAGTATGCACCAATTCCTTCTCATCGGAATGACCTAATTGTATGTTTTTTTTTTTCGAATCCTTATGGTCACAAAAAGTAGTATGTTCAAAAGAGTAAGATATGAGGAAGCTATATAAAATTTGACAATACATTACAGATGTTTGTGGTACTCTCCGGCGGATCCCGGATATTTGGAGAATAGTAGTTTGCACGAATTCACTGTCGTGGAAATGTCCTAATTGTATGAATTTTTATCGACACCTGATAGACACCAAAAGTAGTATGTTCAAAAGGGTAAGTTTCGAGGAAGTATGATAAAATTTGACCAGACATTTCGGATGTTTGTTGTACTGTCTGGAGGATCCCGGATGTTTGAGAAATAGTAGTATGCACCAATTCATTCTCATCAGAACGACCTAATTGTATGTTTTTTTTTTCGAATCCTTATAGACACAAAAAGTAGTATGTTCAAAAGAGTAAGATATGAGGAAGCTATATAAAATTTGACAATACATTACAGATGTTTGTGGTACTCTCCGGAGGATCCCGGATATTTGGAGAATAGTAGTTTGCACGAATTCACTGACGTGGAAATGTCCTAATTGTATGAATTTTTATCGACACCTGATAGACACCAAAAGTAGTATGTTCAAAAGGGTAAGTTTCGAGAAAGTATCATAAAATTTGACAAGACATTTCGAATGTTTGTTGTACTCTCTGGAGGCTCCCGGATGTTTGAGAAATAGTAGTATCCACCAATTCCTTCTCATCGGAATGACCTAATTTTATGTTTTTTTTTTTCGAATCTTTATGGACACAAAAAGTAGTATGTTCAAAAGAGTAAGATATGAGTAAGCTATATAAAATTTGACAATAAGTTACAGATGTTTGTGGTACTCTCCGGAGGATCCCGGATATTTGGAGAATAGTAGTTTGCACGAATTCACTGTCGTGGAAATGTCCTAATTGTATGAATTTTTATCGACACCTGATAGACACCAAAAGTAGTATGTTCAAAAGGGTAAGTTTCGAGGAAGTATCCTAAAATTTGACAAGACATTTCGGATGTTTGTTGTACTCTCTGGAGGATCCCGGATGTTTGAGAAATAGTAGTATCCACCAATTCCTTCTCATCAGAATGACCTAATTGTATGTTTTTTTTTTCGAATCCTTATAGACACAAAAAGTAGTATGTTCAAAAGAGTAAGATATGAGGAAGCTATATAAAATTTGACAATAGATTACAGATGTTTGTGGTACTCTCCGGAGGATCCCGGATATTTGGAGAATAGTAGTTTCCACGAATTCACTGTCGTGGAAATGTCCTAATTGTACGAATTTTTATCGACACCTGATAGACACCAAAAGTAGTATGTTCAAAAGGGTATGTTTCGAGGAAGTATCACAAAATTTGACAAGACATTTCGGATGTTTGTTGTACTCTCTGGAGTATCCCGGATGTTTGAGAAATAGTAGTATCCACCAATTCCTTCTCATCGGAATGACCTAATTGTATGTTTTTTTTTTCAAATCCTTATGGACACAAAAAGTAGTATGTTCAAAAGAGTAAGATAGGAGGAAGCTATATAAAATTTGACAATACATTACAGATGTTTGTGGTACTCTCCGGAAGATCTCGGATATTTGGAGAATAGTAGTTTCCGCGAATTCACTGTCGTGGAAATGTCCTAATTGTATGAATTTTTATCGACACCTGATAGACACCAAAAGTAGTATGTTCAAAAGGGTAAGTTTCGAGGAAGTATCATAAAATATGACAAGACATTTCGGATGTTTGTTGTACTCTCTGGAGGATCCCGGATGTTTGAGAAATAGTAGTATCCACCAATTCCTTCTCATCAGAATGACCTAATTTGATGTTTTTTTTTTCGAATCCTTATGGACACAAAAAGTAGTATGTTCAAAAGAGTAAGATATGAGGAAGCTATATAAAATTTGACAATACATTACATATGTTTGTGGTACTCTCCGGAGGATCCCGGATATTTGGAGAATAGTAGTTTGCACGAATTCACTGTCCTGGAAATGTCCTAATTGTATGAATTTTTATCGACACCTGATGGACACCAAAAGTAGTATGTTCAAAAGAGTAAGTTTCGAGGAAGTATCATAAAATTTGACAAGACATTTTGGATATTTGTTGTACTCTCTTGACGATCCCGAATGTTTGAGAAATAGTAGTATGCACCAATTCCTTCTCATCGGAATGACCTAATTGTATGTTTTTTTTTTTCGAATCCTTATGGTCACAAAAAGTAGTATGTTCAAAAGAGTAAGATATGAGGAAGCTATATAAAATTTGACAATACATTACAGATGTCTGTGGTACTCTCCTGAGGATCCCAGATATTTGGAGAATAGTAGTTTGCACGAATTCACTGTCGTGGAAATGTCCTAATTGTATGAATTTTTATCGAAACCTGATAGACACCAAAAGTAGTATGTTCAAAGGAGTAAGTTTCGAGGAAGTATCATAAAATTTGATAAGACATTTCGGGTGTTTGTTGTACTCTCTGGAGGATCCCGGATGTTTGAGAAATATTATTATCCAACAATTCCTTCTCATCGGAATGACCTAATTTGATGTTTTTTTTTCGAATCCTTATGGACACAAAAAGTAGTATGTTCAAAAGAGTAAGATATGAGGAAGCTATATAAAATTCGACAATACATTACAGATGTTTGTGGTACTCTCTGGAGGATCCCAAATATTTGGAGAATAGTAGTTTGCACGAATTCACTGTCGTGGAAATGTCCTAATTGTATGAATTTTCATCGACACCTGATATACAGCAAAAGTAGTATGTTCAAAAGAGTAAGTTTCGAGGAAGTATTATAAAATTTGACAAGACATTTCGGATGTTTGTTGTACTGTCTGGAGGATCCCGGATGTTTGAGAAATAGTAGTATGCACCAATTCCTTCTCATCAGAATGACCTAATTGTATGTTTTTTTTTTCGAATCCTTATAGACACAAAAAGTAGTATGTTCAAAAGAGTAAGATATGAGGAAGCTATATAAAATTTGACAATACATTACATATGTTTGTGGTACTCTCCGGAGGATCCCGGATATTTGGAGAATAGTAGTTTGCACGAATTCACTGTCCTGGAAATGTCCTAATTGTATGAATTTTTATCGACACCTGATGGACACCAAAAGTAGTATGTTCAAAAGAGTAAGTTTCGAGGAAGTATCATAAAATTTGACAAGACATTTTGGATATTTGTTGTACTCTCTTGACGATCCCGAATGTTTGAGAAATAGTAGTATGCACCAATTCCTTCTCATCGGAATGACCTAATTGTATGTTTTTTTTTTTCGAATCCTTATGGTCACAAAAAGTAGTATGTTCAAAAGAGTAAGATATGAGGAAGCTATATAAAATTTGACAATACATTACAGATGTTTGTGGTACTCTCCGGCGGATCCCGGATATTTGGAGAATAGTAGTTTGCACGAATTCACTGTCGTGGAAATGTCCTAATTGTATGAATTTTTATCGACACGTGATAGACACCAAAAGTAGTATGTTCAAAAGGGTAAGTTTCGAGGAAGTATGATAAAATTTGACAAGACATTTCGGATGTTTGTTGTACTGTCTGGAGGATCCCGGATGTTTGAGAAATAGAAGTATGCACCAATTCATTCTCATCAGAACGACCTAATTGTATGTTTTTTTTTTCGAATCCTTATAGACACAAAAAGTAGTATGTTCAAAAGAGTAAGATATGAGGAAGCTATATAAAATTTGACAATACATTACAGATGTTTGTGGTACTCTCCGGAGGATCCCGGATATTTGGAGAATAGTAGTTTGCACGAATTCACTGACGTGGAAATGTCCTAATTGTATGAATTTTTATCGACACCTGATAGACACCAAAAGTAGTATGTTCAAAAGTGTAAGTTTCGAGAAAGTATCATAAAATTTGACAAGACATTTCGAATGTTTGTTGTACTCTCTGGAGGATCCCGGATGTTTGAGAAATAGTAGTATCCACCAATTCCTTCTCATCGGAATGACCTAATTTTATGTTTTTTTTTTTCGAATCTTTATGGACACAAAAAGTAGTATGTTCAAAAGAGTAAGATATGAGTAAGCTATATAAAATTTGACAATACGTTACAGATGTTTGTGGTACTCTCCGGAGGATCCCGGATATTTGGAGAATAGTAGTTTGCACGAATTCACTGTCGTGGAAATGTCCTAATTGTATGAATTTTTATCGACACCTGATAGACACCAAAAGTAGTATGTTCAAAAGGGTAAGTTTCGAGGAAGTATCCTAAAATTTGACAAGACATTTCGGATGTTTGTTGTACTCTCTGGAGGATCCCGGATGTTTGAGAAATAGTAGTATCCACCAATTCCTTCTCATCAGAATGACCTAATTGTATGTTTTTTTTTTCGAATCCTTATAGACACAAAAAGTAGTATGTTCAAAAGAGTAAGATATGAGGAAGCTATATAAAATTTGACAATAGATTACAGATGTTTGTGGTACTCTCCGGAGGATCCCGGATATTTGGAGAATAGTAGTTTCCACGAATTCACAGTCGTGGAAATGTCCTAATTGTACGAATTTTTATCGACACCTGATAGACACCAAAAGTAGTATGTTCAAAAGGGTATGTTTCGAGGAAGTATCACAAAATTTGACAAGACATTTCGGATGTTTGTTGTACTCTCTGGAGTATCCCGGATGTTTGAGAAATAGTAGTATCCACCAATTCCTTCTCATCGGAATGACCTAATTGTATGTTTTTTTTTTCAAATCCTTATGGACACAAAAAGTAGTATGTTCAAAAGAGTAAGATAGGAGGAAGCTATATAAAATTTGACAATACATTACAGATGTTTGTGGTACTCTCCGGAAGATCTCGGATATTTGGAGAATAGTAGTTTCCGCGAATTCACTGTCGTGGAAATGTCCTAATTGTATGAATTTTTATCGACACCTGATAGACACCAAAAGTAGTATGTTCAAAAGGGTAAGTTTCGAGGAAGTATCATAAAATATGACAAGACATTTCGGATGTTTGTTGTACTCTCTGGAGGATCCCGGATGTTTGAGAAATAGTAGTATCCACCAATTCCTTCTCATCAGAATGACCTAATTTGATGTTTTTTTTTTCGAATCCTTATGGACACAAAAAGTAGTATGTTCAAAAGAGTAAGATATGAGGAAGCTATATAAAATTTGACAATACATTACATATGTTTGTGGTACTCTCCGGAGGATCCCGGATATTTGGAGAATAGTAGTTTGCACGAATTCACTGTCGTGGAAATGTCCTAATTGTATGAATTTTTATCGAAACCTGATAGACACCAAAAGTAGTATGTTCAAAGGAGTAAGTTTCGAGGAAGTATCATAAAATTTGACAAGACATTTCGGGTGTTTGTTGTACTCTCTGGAGGATCCCGGATGTTTGAGAAATATTATTATCCAACAATTCCTTCTCATCGGAAATACCTAATTTGATGTTTTTTTTTCGAATCCTTATGGACACAAAAAGTAGTATGTTCAAAAGAGTAAGATATGAGGAAGCTATATAAAATTCGACAATACATTACAGATGTTTGTGGTACTCTCCGGAGCATCCCAAATATTTGGAGAATAGTAGTTTGCACGAATTCACTGTCGTGGAAATGTCCTAATTGTATGAATTTTCATCGACACCTGATATACAGCAAAAGTAGTATGTTCAAAAGAGTAAGTTTCGAGGAAGTATTATAAAATTTGACAAGACATTTCGGATGTTTGTTGTACTGTCTGGAGGATCCCGGATGTTTGAGAAATAGTAGTATGCACCAATTCCTTCTCATCAGAATGACCTAATTGTATGTTTTTTTTTTCGAATCCTTATAGACACAAAAAGTAGTATGTTCAAAAGAGTAAGATATGAGGAAGCTATATAAAATTTGACAATACATTACATATGTTTGTGGTACTCTCCGGAGGATCCCGGATATTTGGAGAATAGTAGTTTGCACGAATTCACTGTCCTGGAAATGTCCTAATTGTATGAATTTTTATCGACACCTGATGGACACCAAAAGTAGTATGTTCAAAAGAGTAAGTTTCGAGGAAGTATCATAAAATTTGACAAGACATTTTGGATATTTGTTGTACTCTCTTGACGATCCCGAATGTTTGAGAAATAGTAGTATGCACCAATTCCTTCTCATCGGAATGACCTAATTGTATGTTTTTTTTTTTCGAATCCTTATGGTCACAAAAAGTAGTATGTTCAAAAGAGTAAGATATGAGGAAGCTATATAAAATTTGACAATACATTACAGATGTTTGTGGTACTCTCCGGCGGATCCCGGATATTTGGAGAATAGTAGTTTGCACGAATTCACTGTCGTGGAAATGTCCTAATTGTATGAATTTTTATCGACACCTGATAGACACCAAAAGTAGTATGTTCAAAAGGGTAAGTTTCGAGGAAGTATGATAAAATTTGACAAGACATTTCGGATGTTTGTTGTACTGTCTGGAGGATCCCGGATGTTTGAGAAATAGTAGTATGCACCAATTCATTCTCATCAGAACGACCTAATTGTATGTTTTTTTTTTCGAATCCTTATAGACACAAAAAGTAGTATGTTCAAAAGAGTAAGATATGAGGAAGCTATATAAAATTTGACAATACATTACAGATGTTTGTGGTACTCTCCGGAGGATCCCGGATATTTGGAGAATAGTAGTTTGCACGAATTCACTGACGTGGAAATGTCCTAATTGTATGAATTTTTATCGACACCTGATAGACACCAAAAGTAGTATGTTCAAAAGGGTAAGTTTCGAGAAAGTATCATAAAATTTGACAAGACATTTCGAATGTTTGTTGTACTCTCTGGAGGATCCCGGATGTTTGAGAAATAGTAGTATCCACCAATTCCTTCTCATCGGAATGACCTAATTTTATGTTTTTTTTGTTTGGAATCTTTATGGACACAAAAAGTAGTATGTTCAAAAGAGTAAGATATGAGTAAGCTATATAAAATTTGACAATACGTTACAGATGTTTGTGGTACTCTCCGGAGGATCCCGGATATTTGGAGAATAGTAGTTTGCACGAATTCACTGTCGTGGAAATGTCCTAATTGTATGAATTTTTATCGACACCTGATAGACACCAAAAGTAGTATGTTCAAAAGGGTAAGTTTCGAGGAAGTATCCTAAAATTTGACAAGACATTTCGGATGTTTGTTGTACTCTCTGGAGGATCCCGGATGTTTGAGAAATAGTAGTATCCACCAATTCCTTCTCATCAGAATGACCTAATTGTATGTTTTTTTTTTCGAATCCTTATAGACACAAAAAGTAGTATGTTCAAAAGAGTAAGATATGAGGAAGCTATATAAAATTTTACAATAGATTACAGATGTTTGTGGTACTCTCCGGAGGATCCCGGATATTTGGAGAATAGTAGTTTCCACGAATTCACTGACGTGGAAATGTCCTAATTGTATGAATTTTTATCGACACCTGATAGACACCAAAAGTAGTATGTTCAAAAGGGTAAGTTTCGAGAAAGTATCATAAAATTTGACAAGACATTTCGAATGTTTGTTGTACTCTCTGGAGGATCCCGGATGTTTGAGAAATAGTAGTATCCACCAATTCCTTCTCATCGGAATGACCTAATTTTATGTTTTTTTTTTCGAATCCTTATAGACACAAAAAGTAGTATGTTCAAAAGAGTAAGATATGAGGAAGCTATATAAAATTTGACAATACATTACAGATGTTTGTGGTACTCTCCGGAGGATCCCGGATATTTGGAGAATAGTAGTTTGCACGAATTCACTGACGTGGAAATGTCCTAATTGTATGAATTTTTATCGACACCTGATAGACACCAAAAGTAGTATGTTCAAAAGGGTAAGTTTCGAGAAAGTATCATAAAATTTGACAAGACATTTCGAATGTTTGTTGTACTCTCTGGAGGATCCCGGATGTTTGAGAAATAGTAGTATCCACCAATTCCTTCTCATCGGAATGACCTAATTTTATGTTTTTTTTTTTCGAATCTTTATGGACACAAAAAGTAGTATGTTCAAAAGAGTAAGATATGAGTAAGCTATATAAAATTTGACAATACGTTACAGATGTTTGTGGTACTCTCCGGAGGATCCCGGATATTTGGAGAATAGTAGTTTGCACGAATTCACTGTCGTGGAAATGTCCTAATTGTATGAATTTTTATCGACACCTGATAGACACCAAAAGTAGTATGTTCAAAAGGGTAAGTTTCGAGGAAGTATCCTAAAATTTGACAAGACATTTCGGATGTTTGTTGTACTCTCTGGAGGATCCCGGATGTTTGAGAAATAGTAGTATCCACCAATTCCTTCTCATCAGAATGACCTAATTGTATGTTTTTTTTTTCGAATCCTTATAGACACAAAAAGTAGTATGTTCAAAAGAGTAAGATATGAGGAAGCTATATAAAATTTGACAATAGATTACAGATGTTTGTGGTACTCTCCGGAGGATCCCGGATATTTGGAGAATAGTAGTTTGCACGAATTCACTGACGTGGAAATGTCCTAATTGTATGAATTTTTATCGACACCTGATAGACACCAAAAGTAGTATGTTCAAAAGGGTAAGTTTCGAGAAAGTATCATAAAATTTGACAAGACATTTCGAATGTTTGTTGTACTCTCTGGAAGATCCCGGATATTTGGAGAATAGTAGTTTGCACGAATTCACTGACGTGGAAATGTCCTAATTGTATGAATTTTTATCGACACCTGATAGACACCAAAAGTAGTATGTTCAAAAGGGTAAGTTTCGAGAAAGTATCATAAAATTTGACAAGACATTTCGAATGTTTGTTGTACTCTCTGGAGGATCCCGGATGTTTGAGAAATAGTAGTATCCACCAATTCCTTCTCATCGGAATGACCTAATTTTATGTTTTTTTTTTTCGAATCTTTATGGACACAAAAAGTAGTATGTTCAAAAGAGTAAGATATGAGTAAGCTATATAAAATTTGACAATACGTTACAGATGTTTGTGGTACTCTCCGGAGGATCCCGGATATTTGGAGAATAGTAGTTTGCACGAATTCACTGACGTGGAAATGTCCTAATTGTATGAATTTTTATCGACACCTGATAGACACCAAAAGTAGTATGTTCAAAAGGGTAAGTTTCGAGAAAGTATCATAAAATTTGACAAGACATTTCGAATGTTTGTTGTACTCTCTGGAGGATCCCGGATGTTTGAGAAATAGTAGTATCCACCAATTCCTTCTCATCGGAATGACCTAATTTTATGTTTTTTTTTTTCGAATCTTTATGGACACAAAAAGTAGTATGTTCAAAAGAGTAAGATATGAGTAAGCTATATAAAATTTGACAATACGTTACAGATGTTTGTGGTACTCTCCGGAGGATCCCGGATATTTGGAGAATAGTAGTTTGCACGAATTCACTGTCGTGGAAATGTCCTAATTGTATGAATTTTTATCGACACCTGATAGACACCAAAAGTAGTATGTTCAAAAGGGTAAGTTTCGAGGAAGTATCCTAAAATTTGACAAGACATTTCGGATGTTTGTTGTACTCTCTGGAGGATCCCGGATGTTTGAGAAATAGTAGTATCCACCAATTCCTTCTCATCAGAATGACCTAATTGTATGTTTTTTTTTTCGAATCCTTATAGACACAAAAAGTAGTATGTTCAAAAGAGTAAGATATGAGGAAGCTATATAAAATTTGACAATAGATTACAGATGTTTGTGGTACTCTCCGGAGGATCCCGGATATTTGGAGAATAGTAGTTTGCACGAATTCACTGACGTGGAAATGTCCTAATTGTATGAATTTTTATCGACACCTGATAGACACCAAAAGTAGTATGTTCAAAAGGGTAAGTTTCGAGAAAGTATCATAAAATTTGACAAGACATTTCGAATGTTTGTTGTACTCTCTGGAAGATCCCGGATATTTGGAGAATAGTAGTTTGCACGAATTCACTGACGTGGAAATGTCCTAATTGTATGAATTTTTATCGACACCTGATAGACACCAAAAGTAGTATGTTCAAAAGGGTAAGTTTCGAGAAAGTATCATAAAATTTGACAAGACATTTCGAATGTTTGTTGTACTCTCTGGAGGATCCCGGATGTTTGAGAAATAGTAGTATCCACCAATTCCTTCTCATCGGAATGACCTAATTTTATGTTTTTTTTTTTCGAATCTTTATGGACACAAAAAGTAGTATGTTCAAAAGAGTAAGATATGAGTAAGCTATATAAAATTTGACAATACGTTACAGATGTTTGTGGTACTCTCCGGAGGATCCCGGATATTTGGAGAATAGTAGTTTGCACGAATTCACTGTCGTGGAAATGTCCTAATTGTATGAATTTTTATCGACACCTGATAGACACCAAAAGTAGTATGTTCAAAAGGGTAAGTTTCGAGGAAGTATCCTAAAATTTGACAAGACATTTCGGATGTTTGTTGTACTCTCTGGAGGATCCCGGATGTTTGAGAAATAGTAGTATCCACCAATTCCTTATCATCAGAATGACCTAATTGTATGTTTTTTTTTTCGAATCCTTATAGACACAAAAAGTAGTATGTTCAAAAGAGTAAGATATGAGGAAGCTATATAAAATTTGACAATACATTACATATGTTTGTGGTACTCTCCGGAGGATCCCGGATATTTGGAGAATAGTAGTTTGCATGAATTCACTGTCCTGGAAATGTCCTAATTTTATGAATTTTTATCGACACCTGATGGACACCAAAAGTAGTATGTTCAAAAGAGTAAGTTTCGAGGAAGTATCATAAAATTTGACAAGACATTTTGGATATTTGTTGTACTCTCTTGACGATCCCGAATGTTTGAGAAATAGTAGTATGCACCAATTCCTTCTCATCGGAATGACCTAATTGTATGTTTTTTTTTTTCGAATCCTTATGGTCACAAAAAGTAGTATGTTCAAAAGAGTAAGATATGAGGAAGCTATATAAAATTTGACAATACATTACAGATGTTTGTGGTACTCTCCGGCGGATCCCGGATATTTGGAGAATAGTAGTTTGCACGAATTCACTGTCGTGGAAATGTCCTAATTGTATGAATTTTTATCGACACCTGATAGACACCAAAAGTAGTATGTTCAAAAGGGTAAGTTTCGAGGAAGTATGATAAAATTTGACCAGACATTTCGGATGTTTGTTGTACTGTCTGGAGGATCCCGGATGTTTGAGAAATAGTAGTATGCACCAATTCATTCTCATCAGAACGACCTAATTGTATGTTTTTTTTTTCGAATCCTTATAGACACAAAAAGTAGTATGTTCAAAAGAGTAAGATATGAGGAAGCTATATAAAATTTGACAATACATTACAGATGTTTGTGGTACTCTCCGGAGGATCCCGGATATTTGGAGAATAGTAGTTTGCACGAATTCACTGACGTGGAAATGTCCTAATTGTATGAATTTTTATCGACACCTGATAGACACCAAAAGTAGTATGTTCAAAAGGGTAAGTTTCAAGAAAGTATCATAAAATTTGACAAGACATTTCGAATGTTTGTTGTACTCTCTGGAGGATCCCGGATGTTTGAGAAATAGTAGTATCCACCAATTCCTTCTCATCGGAATGACCTAATTTTATGTTTTTTTTTTTCGAATCTTTATGGACACAAAAAGTAGTATGTTCAAAAGAGTAAGATATGAGTAAGCTATATAAAATTTGACAATACGTTACAGATGTTTGTGGTACTCTCCGGAGGATCCCGGATATTTGGAGAATAGTAGTTTGCACGAATTCACTGTCGTGGAAATGTCCTAATTGTATGAATTTTTATCGACACCTGATAGACACCAAAAGTAGTATGTTCAAAAGGGTAAGTTTCGAGGAAGTATCCTAAAATTTGACAAGACATTTCGGATGTTTGTTGTACTCTCTGGAGGATCCCGGATGTTTGAGAAATAGTAGTATCCACCAATTCCTTCTCATCAGAATGACCTAATTGTATGTTTTTTTTTTCGAATCCTTATAGACACAAAAAGTAGTATGTTCAAAAGAGTAAGATATGAGGAAGCTATATAAAATTTGACAATAGATTACAGATGTTTGTGGTACTCTCCGGAGGATCCCGGATATTTGGAGAATAGTAGTTTCCACGAATTCACTGTCGTGGAAATGTCCTAATTGTATGAATTTTTATCGACACCTGATAGACACCAAAAGTAGTATGTTCAAAAGGGTATGTTTCGAGGAAGTATCACAAAATTTGACAAGACATTTCGGATGTTTGTTGTACTCTCTGGAGTATCCCGGATGTTTGAGAAATAGTAGTATCCACCAATTCCTTCTCATCGGAATGACCTAATTGTATGTTTTTTTTTTCAAATCCTTATGGACACAAAAAGTAGTATGTTCAAAAGAGTAAGATAGGAGGAAGCTATATAAAATTTGACAATACATTACAGATGTTTGTGGTACTCTCCGGAAGATCTCGGATATTTGGAGAATAGTAGTTTCCGCGAATTCACTGTCGTGGAAATGTCCTAATTGTATGAATTTTTATCGACACCTGATAGACACCAAAAGTAGTATGTTCAAAAGGGTAAGTTTCGAGGAAGTATCATAAAATATGACAAGACATTTCGGATGTTTGTTGTACTCTCTGGAGGATCCCGGATGTTTGAGAAATAGTAGTATCCACCAATTCCTTCTCATCAGAATGACCTAATTTGATGTTTTTTTTTTCGAATCCTTATGGACACAAAAAGTAGTATGTTCAAAAGAGTAAGATATGAGGAAGCTATATAAAATTTGACAATACATTACAGATGTTTGTGGTACTCTCCGGAGGATACCGGATATTTGGAGAATAGTAGTTTGCACGAATTCACTGTCGTGGAAATGTCCTAATTGTATGAATTTTTATCGACACCTGATAGACACCAAAAGTAGTATGTTCAAAAGGGTAAGTTTCAAGAAAGTAGCATAAAATTTGACAAGACATTTCGAATGTTTGTTGTACTCTCTGGAGGATCCCGGATGTTTGAGAAATAGTAGTATCCACCAATTCCTTCTCATCGGAATGACCTAATTTGATGTTTTTTTTTTCGAATCCTTATGGACACAAAAAGTAGTATGTTCAAAAGAGTAAGATATGAGTAAGCTATATAAAATTTGACAATACGTTACAGATGTTTGTGGTACTCTCCGGAGGATCCCGGATATTTGGAGAATAGTAGTTTGCACGAATTCACTCTCGTGGAAATGTCCTAATTGTATGAATTTTTATCGACACCTGATAGACACCAAAAGTAGTATGTTCAAAAGGGTAAGTTTCGAGGAAGTATCCTAAAATTTGACAAGACATTTCGGATGTTTGTTGTACTCTCTGGAGGATCCCGGATGTTTGAGAAATAGTAGTATCCACCAATTCCTTCTCATCAGAATGACCTAATTGTATGTTTTTTTTTTCGAATCCTTATAGACACAAAAAGTAGTATGTTCAAAAGAGTAAGATATGAGGAAGCAATATAAAATTTGCCAATAGATTACAGATGTTTGTGGTACTCTCCGGAGGATCCCGGATATTTGGAGAATAGTAGTTTCCACGAATTCACTGTCGTGGAAATGTCCTAATTGTATGAATTTTTATCGACACCTGATAGACACCAAAAGTAGTATGTTCAAAAGGGTATGTTTCGAGGAAGTATCACAAATTTTGACAAGACATTTCGGATGTTTGTTGTACTCTCTGGAGTATCCCGGATGTTTGAGAAATAGTAGTATCCACCAATTCCTTCTCATCGGAATGACCTAATTGTATGTTTTTTTTTTCAAATCCTTATGGACACAAAAAGTAGTATGTTCAAAAGAGTAAGATAGGAGGAAGCTATATAAAATTTGACAATACATTACAGATGTTTGTGGTACTCTCCGGAGGATCCCGGATATTTGGAGAATAGTAGTTTCCGCGAATTCACTGTCGTGGAAATGTCCTAATTGTATGAATTTTTATCGACACCTGATAGACACCAAAAGTAGTATGTTCAAAAGGGTAAGTTTCGAGGAAGTATCATAAAATATGACAAGACATTTCGGATGTTTGTTGTACTCTCTGGAGGATCCCGGATGTTTGAGAAATAGTAGTATCCTACAATTCCTTCTCATCGGTATGACCTAATTTGATGTTTTTTTTTTTTCGAATCCTTACGGACACAAAAAGTAGTATGTTCAAAAGAGTAAGATATGAGTAAGCTATATAAAATTTGACAATACATTGCAGATGTTTGTGGTACTCTCCGGAGGATCCCGGATATTTGGAGAATAGTAGTTTGCACGAATTCACTGTCGTGGAAATGTCCTAATTGTATGAATTTTTATCGACACCTGATAGACACCAAAAGTAGTATGTTCAAAAAGGTAAGTTTCGAGGAAGTATCCTAAAATTTGACAAGACATTTCGGATGTTTGTTGTACTCTCTGGACGATCCCGGATGTTTGAGAAATAGTAGTATCCACCAATTTCTTCTCATCGGAATGACCTAATTGTATGTTTTTTTTTTCGAATCCTTATTGACACAAATAGTAGTATGTTCAAAAGAGTAAGATAGGAGGAAGCTATATAAAATTTGACAATACATTACAGATGTTTGTGGTACTTTCCGGAGGATCCCGGATATTTGGAGAATAGTAGTTTGCACGAATTCCTTGTCGTGGAAATGTCCTAATTGTATGAATTTTTATCGACACCTGATTGACACCAAAAGTAGTATGTTCAAAAGGGTAAGTTTTGAGAAAGTATCATAAAATTTGACAAGACATTTCGGATGTTTGTTGTACTCTCTGGAGGATCCCGAATGTTTTAAGAATAGTGGTATCCACCAATTCCTTCTCATCGGAATGACCTAATTTTATGTTTTTTTTTTCGAATCTTTATGGACACAAAAAGTAGTATGTTCAAAAGAGTAAGATATGAGGAAGCTATATAAAATTTGACAATACATTACAGATGTTTGTGGTACTCTCCGGAGGATCCCGGATATTTGGAGAATAGTAGTTTCCACGAATTCACTGTCGTGGAAATGTCCTAATTGTATGAATTTTTATCGACACCTGATAGACACCAAAAGTAGTATGTTCAAAATGGTAAGTTTCGAGGAAGTATCATAAAATTTGACAAGACATTTCGGATGTTTGTTGTACTCTCTGGAGGATCCCGGATGTTTGAGAAATAGTAGTATCCTATAATTCCTTCTCATCGGTATGACCTAATTTGATGTTATTTTTTTTCGAATCCTTACGGACACAAATAGTAGTATGTTCAAAAGAGTAAGATAGGAGGAAGCTATATAAAATTTGACAATACATTACAGATGTTTGTGGTACTCTCCGGAGGATCCCGGATATTTGGAGAATAGTAGTTTGCACGAATTCCTTGTCGTGGAAATGTCCTAATTGTATGAATTTTTATCGACACCTGATCGACACCAAAAGTAGTATGTTCAAAAGCGTAAGTTACGAGAAAGTATCATAGGATTTGACAAGACATTTCGGATGTTTGTTGTACTCTCTGGAGGATCCCGGATGTTTGAGAAATAGTAGTATCCACCAATTCCTTTTCATCGGAATGACCTAATTTTATGTTTTATTTTTCGAATCTTTATGGACACAAAAAGTAGTATGTTCAAAAGAGTAAGATATGAGGAAGCTATATAAAATTTGACAATACATTACAGATGTTTGTGGTACTCTCCGGAGGATCCCGGATATTTGGAGAATAGTAGTTTGCACGAATTCACTGTCGTGGAAATGTCCTAATTGTATGAATTTTTATCGACACCTGATGGACACCAAAAGTAGTATGTTCAAAAGAGTAAGTTTCGAGGAAGTATCATAAAATTTGACAAGACATTTTGGATGTTTGTTGTACTCTCTTGACGATCCCGGATGTTTGAGAAATAGTAGTATGCACCAATTCCTTCTCATCGGAATGACCTAATTGTATGTTTTTTTTTTCGAATCCTTATGGTCACAAAAAGTAGTATGTTCAAAAGAGTAAGATATGAGGAAGCTATATAAAATTTGACAATACATTACAGATGTTTGTGGTACTCTCCGGAGGATCCCGGATATTTGGAGAATAGTAGTTTGCACGAATTCACTGTCGTGGAAATGTCCTAATTGTATGAATTTTTATCGACACCTGATATACACCAAAAGTAGTATGTTCAAAATAGTAAGTTTCGAGGAAGTATCATAAAATTTTACAAGACATTTCGGATTTTTGTTGTACTATCTGGAGGATCCCGGATGTTTGAGAAATAGTAGTATGCACCAATTCATTCTCATCAGAATGACCTAATTGTATGGTTTTTTTTTCGAATCCTTATAGACACAAAAAGTAGTATGTTCAAAAGAGTAAGATATGAGGAAGCTATATAAAATTTGACAATACATTACAGATGTTTGTGGTACTCTCCGGAGGATCCCGGAAATTTTGAGAATAGTAGTTTGCACGAATTCACTGTCGTGGAAATGTCCTAATTGTATGAATTTTTATCGACACCTGATGGACACCAAAAGTAGTATGTTCAAAAGAGTAAGTTTCAAGGAAGTATCATAAAATTTGACAAGACATTTTGGATGTTTGTTGTACTCTCTGGAGGATCCCGGATGTTTGAGAAATAGTAGTATCCTACAATTCCTTCTCATCGAAATGACCTAAATTTGATGTTTTTTTTTTTCGAATCCTTACGACACAAAAAGTAGTATGTTCAAAAGTGTAAGATATGAGTAAGCTATATAAAATTTGACAATACATTACAGATGTTTGTGGTACTTTCCGGAGGATCCCGGATATTTGGAGAATAGTAGTTTGCACGAATTCACTGTCGTGGAAATGTCCTAATTGTATTAATTTTTATCGACACCTGATAGACACCAAAAGTAGTATGTTCAAAAGGGTAAGTTTCGAGGAAGTATGCTAAAATTTGACAAGACATTTCGGATGTTTGTTGTACTCTCTGGAGGATCCCGGATGTTTGAGAAATAGTAGTATCCACCAATTCCTTCTCATCAGAATGACCTAATTGTATGTTTTTTTTTTCGAATCCTTATAGACACAAATAGTAGTATGTTCGAAAGAGTAAGATAGGAGGAAGCTATATAAAATTGGACAATACATTACATATGTTTGTGGTACTCTCCGGAGGATCCCGGATATTTGGAGAATAGTAGTTTCCACGAATTCACTGTCGTGGAAATGTCCTAATTGTATGAATTTTTATCGACACCTGATGGACACCAAAAGTAGTATGTTCAAAAGAGTAAGTTTCGAGGAAGTATCATAAAATTTGACAAGACATTTTGGATGTTTGTTGTACTCTCTTGACGATCCCGGATGTTTGAGAAATAGTAGTATGCACCAATTCCTTCTCATCGGAATGACCTAATTGTATGTTTTTTTTTTCGAATCCTTATGGACACAAAAAGTAGTATGTTCAAAAGAGTAAGATATGAGGAAGCTATATAAAATTTGACAATACATTACAGATGTTTGTGGTACTCTCCGGAGGATCCCGGATATTTGGAGAATAGTAGTTTGCACGAATTCACTGTCGTGGAAATGTCCTAATTGTATGAATTTTTATCGACACCTGATATACACCAAAAGTAGTATGTTCAAAATAGTAAGTTTCGAGGAAGTATCATAAAATTTTACAAGACATTTCGGATTTTTGTTGTACTATCTGGAGGATCCCGGATGTTTGAGAAATAGTAGTATGCACCAATTCATTCTCATCAGAATGACCTAATTGTATGGTTTTTTTTTCGAATCCTTATAGACACAAAAAGTAGTATGTTCAAAAGAGTAAGATATGAGGAAGCTATATAAAATTTGACAATACATTACAGATGTTTGTGGTACTCTCCGGAGGATCCCGGAAATTTTGAGAATAGTAGTTTGCACGAATTCACTGTCGTGGAAATGTCCTAATTGTATGAATTTTTATCGACACCTGATGGACACCAAAAGTAGTATGTTCAAAAGAGTAAGTTTCAAGGAAGTATCATAAAATTTGACAAGACATTTTGGATGTTTGTTGTACTCTCTGGAGGATCCCGGATGTTTGAGAAATAGTAGTATCCTACAATTCCTTCTCATCGAAATGACCTAATTTGATGTTTTTTTTTTTCGAATCCTTACGACACAAAAAGTAGTATGTTCAAAAGTGTAAGATATGAGTAAGCTATATAAAATTTGACAATACATTACAGATGTTTGTGGTACTCTCCGGAGGATCCCGGATATTTGGAGAATAGTAGTTTGCACGAATTCACTGTCGTGGAAATGTCCTAATTGTATTAATTTTTATCGACACCTGATATACACCAAAAGTAGTATGTTCAAAAGGGTAAGTTTCGAGGAAGTATGCTAAAATTTGACAAGACATTTCGGATGTTTGTTGTACTCTCTGGAGGATCCCGGATGTTTGAGAAATAGTAGTATCCACCAATTCCTTCTCATCAGAATGACCTAATTGTATGTTTTTTTTTTCGAATCCTTATAGACACAAATAGTAGTATGTTCGAAAGAGTAAGATAGGAGGAAGCTATATAAAATTGGACAATACATTACATATGTTTGTGGTACTCTCCGGAGGATCCCGGATATTTGGAGAATAGTAGTTTCCACGAATTCACTGTCGTGGAAATGTCCTAATTGTATGAATTTTTATCGACACCTGATGGACACCAAAAGTAGTATGTTCAAAAGAGTAAGTTTCGAGGATGTATCATAAAATTTGATAAGACATTTTGGATGTTTGTTGTACTCTCTTGACGATCCCGGATGTTTGAGAAATAGTAGTATGCACCAATTCCTTCTCATCGGAATGACCTAATTGTATGTTTTTTTTTTCGAATCCTTATGGACACAAAAAGTACTATGTTCAAAAGAGTAAGATATGAGGAAGCTATATAAAATTTGACAATACATTACAGATGTTTGTGGTACTCTCCGGAGGATCCCGGATATTTGGATAATAGTAGTTTGCACGAATTCCTTGTCGTGGAAATGTCCTAATTGTATGAATTTTTATCGACACCTGATCGACACCAAAAGTAGTATGTTCAAAAGGGTAAGTTTCGAGAAAGTATCATAAAATTTGACAAGACATTTCAGATGTTTGTTGTACTCTCTGGAGGATCCCGGATGTTTGAGAAATAGTAGTATCCACCAATTCCTTCTCATCGGAATGACCTAATTTTATGTTTTTTTTTTCGAATCTTTATGGACACAAAAAGTAGTATGTTCAAAAGAGTAAGATATGAGGAAGCTATATAAAATTTGACAATACATTACAGATGTTTGTGGTACTCTCCGGAGGATCTCGGATATTTGGAGAATAGTAGTTTGCACGAATTCACTGTCGTGGAAATGTCCTAATTGTATGAATTTTGATCGACACCTGATGGACACCAAAAGTAGTATGTTCAAATGGGTAAGTTTCGAGGAAGTATCATAAAATTTGACAAGACATTTCGGATGTTTGTTGTACTATCTGGAGGATCCCGGATGTTTGAGAAATAGTAGTATGCACCAATTCATTCTCATCAGAATGACCTAATTTGATGTTTTTTTTTTCGAATCCTTATGGACAGAAAAAGTAGTATGTTCAAAAGAGTAAGATATGAGGAAGCTATATAAAATTTGACAATACATTACAGATGTTTGTGGTACTCTCCGGAGGATCCCGGATATTTGGAGAATAGTAGTTTCCACGAATTCACTGTCGTGGAAATGTCCTAATTGTATGAATTTTTATCGACACCAAAAGTAGTATGTTCAAAAGGGTAAGTTTCGAGGAAGTATCATAAAATTTGACAAGACATTTCGGATGTTTGTTGTACTCTCTGGAGGATCCCGGATGTTTGAGAAATAGTAGTATCCTACAATTCCTTCTCATCGGAATGACCTAATTTGATGTTTTTTTTTTTCGAATCCTTACGGACACAAAAAGTAGTATGTTCAAAAGAGTAAGATATGAGTAAGCTATATAAAATTTGACAATATATTACAGATGTTTGTGGTACTCTCCGGAGGATCCCGGATATTTGGAGAATAGTAGTTTGCACGAATTCACTGTCGTGGAAATGTCCTAATTGTATGATTTTTTATCGACACCTGATAGACACCAAAAGTAGTATGTTCAAAAGGGTAAGTTTCGAGGAAGTATCCTAAAATTTGACAAGACATTTCGGATGTTTGTTGTACTCTCTGGAGGATCCCGGATGTTTGAGAAATAGTAGTATCCACCAATTCCTTCTCATCGGAATGACCTAATTTGATCTTTTTTTTTTCGAATCCTTACGGACACAAAAAGTAGTATGTTCAAAAGAGTAAGATATGAGGAAGCTATATACAATTTGACAATACATTACAGATGTTTGTGGTACTCTCCGGCGGATCCCGGATATTTGGAGAATAGTAGTTTGCACGAATTCACTGTCGTGGAAATGTCCTAATTGTATGAATTTTTATCGACACCTGATAGACACCAAAAGTAGTATGTTCAAAAGGGTAAGTTTCGAGGAAGTATGCTAAAATTTGACAAGACATTTCGGATGTTTGTTGTACTCTCTGGAGGATCCCGGATGTTTGAGAAATAGTAGTATCCACCAATTTCTTCTCATCGGAATGACCTAATTGTATGTTTTTTTTTTCGAATCCTTATTGACACAAATAGTAGTATGTTCAAAAGAGTAAGATAGGAGGAAGCTATATAAAATTTGACAATACATTACATATGTTTGTGGTACTCTCCGGAGGATCCCGGATATTTGGAGAATAGTAGTTTCCACGAATTCACTGTCGTGGAAATGTCCTAATTGTATGAATTTTGATCGACACCTGATGGACACCAAAAGTAGTATGTTCAAAAGGGTAAGTTTCGAGGAAGTATCATAAAATTTGACAAGACATTTCGGATGTTTGTTGTACTATCTGGAGGATCCCGGATGTTTGAGAAATAGTAGTATGCACCAATTCATTCTCATCAGAATGACCTAATTTGATGTTTTTTTTTTCGAATCCGTATGGACATAAAAAGTAGTATGTTCAAAAGAGTAAGATATGAGGAAGCTATATAAAATTTGACAATACATTACAGATGTTTGTGGTACTCTCCAGAGGATCCAGGATATTTGGAGAATAGTAGTTTCCACGAATTCACTGTCGTGGAAATGTCCTAATTGTATGAATTTTTATCGACACCTGATAGACACCAAAAGTAGTATGTTCAAAAGGGTAAGTTTCGAGGAAGTATCATAAAATTTGACAAGACATTTCGAATGTTTGTTGTACTCTCTGGAGGATCCCGGATGTTTGAGAAATAGTAGTATCCTACAATTCCTTATCATCGGAATGACCTAATTTGATGTTTTTTTTTTTCGAATCCTTACGGACACAAAAAGTAGTATGTTCAAAAGAGTAAGATATGAGTAAGCTATATAAAATTTGACAATATATTACAGATGTTTGTGGTACTCTCCGGAGGATCCCGGATATTTGGAGAATAGTAGTTTGCACGAATTCACTGTCGTGGAAATGTCCTAATTGTATGAATTTTTATCGACACCTGATAGACACCAAAAGTAGTATGTTCAAAAGGGTAAGTTTCGAGGAAGTATCCTAAAATTTGACAAGACATTTCGGATGTTTGTTGTACTCTCTGGAGGATCCCGGATGTTTGAGAAATAGTAGTATCCACCAATTTCTTCTCATCGGAAGGACCTAATTGTATGTTTTTTTTTTCGAATCCTTATTGACACAAATAGTAGTATGTTCAAAAGAGTAAGATAGGAGGAAGCTATATAAAATTTGACAATACATTACATATGTTTGTGGTACTCTCCGGAGGATCCCGGATATTTGGAGAATAGTAGTTTCCACGAATTCACTGTCGTGGAAATGTCCTAATTGTATGAATTTTTATCGACACCTGATAGACACCAAAAGTAGTATGTTCAAAAGGGTAAGTTTCGAGGAAGTATCATAAAAATTGACAAGACATTTCGGATGTTTGTTGTACTCTCTGGAGGATCCCGGATGTTTGAGAAATAGTAGTATCCACCAATTCCTTCTCATCGGAATGACCTAATTTGATCTTTTTTTTTTCGAATCCTTACGGACACAAAAAGTAGTATGTTCAAAAGAGTAAGATATGAGGAAGCTATATAAAATTTGACAATACATTACAGATGTTTGTGGTACTCTCCGGAGCATCCCGGATATTTGGAGAACAGTAGTTTGCACGAATTCACTGTCGTGGAAATGTCCTAATTGTATAAATTTTGATCGACACCTGATATACACCAAAAGTAGTATGTTCAAAAGCGTAAGTTTCGAGGAAGTATCATAAAATTTGACAAGACATTTCGGATGTTTGTTGTACTGTCTGGAGGATCCCGGATGTTTGAGAAATAGTAGTATGCACCAATTCCTTCTGATCGGAATGACCTAATTATATGTTTTTTGTCACGAATCCTTATTGTCACAAAAAGTAGTATGTTAAAAAGAGTAAGATATGAGGAAGCTATATAAAATTTGACAATACATTACAGATGTTTGTGGTACTCTCCATAGGATCCCGAATATTTGGAGAATAGTAGTTTGCACGAATTCACTGTCGTAGAAATGTCCTAATTGGATGAATTTTTATCCACAGCAGATAGACACCAAAAGTAGTATGTTCAAAAGAGTAAGTTTCGAGGTAGTATCATAAAATTTGACAAGACATTTCGGATGTTTGTTGTACTCTCTGGAGGATCCCAGATGTTTGAGAAATAGTAGTATGCACCAATTCCTTCTCATCGGAATGACATAATTGTATGTTTTTTTTCTCGAATCCTTATGTACACAAAAAGTAGTATGTTCAAAAGAGTAAGATATGAGGAAACTATATAAAATTTGACAATACATTACAGATGTTTGAGGTACTCTCTGGAGGATCCCGGATATTTGGAGAATAGTAGTTTGCAAGAATTCACTGTCGTGGAAATGTCCTAATTGTATGAATTTTTATCGACACCTTATAGACACCAAAAGTAGTATGTTCAAAAGGGTAAGTTCCGAGGAAGTATCATAAAATTTCACAAGACATTTCAGATGTTTGTTGTACTCTCTGGAGGATCCCGAGTGTTTGAGAAATAGTAGTATGCACCAATTCCTTCTCATCGAAATGACCTAATTGTATGTTTTTTTTTTCGAATCCTTATGGACACAAAAAGTAGTATGTTCAAAAGAGTAAGATATGAGGAAGATATATAAAATTTTAAAATACATTACAGATGTTTGTGGTATTCTCCGCAGGATCCCGGATATTTGGAGACTAGTAGTTTGCAAGAATTCACTGTCGTGGAAATGTCCTAATTGTATGAATTTTTATCGACACCTGATAGACACCAAAAGTAGTATGTTCAAAAGAGTAAGTTTCGAGGAAGTATCATAAAATTTGACAAGACATTTCGCATGTTTGTTGTACTCTCTTGAGGATCCTGGATGTTTGAGAAATAGTAGTATGCACCAATTCCTTCTCATCGGAATGACCTAATTGTATGTTTTTTTTTTTCGAATCCTTATGGACACAAAAAGTAGTATGTTCAAAAGAGTAAGATATGAGGAAGCTATATAAAATTTGACTATACATTACAGATGTTTGTGGTACTCTCCGGAGTATCCTGGATATTTGGGAAATAGTAGTTCGCAAGAATTCCCTGTGGTAGAAATGTCTTAATTGTATGAATTTTGATCGACACCTGATAGACACCAAAACTAGTATGTTCAAAAGGGTAAGTTCCGAGGAAGTATCATAAAATTTGACAAGACATTTCGGATGTTTGTTGTACTCTCTGGAGGATCCCGAATGTTTGAGAAATAGTAGTATGCACCAATTCCTTCTCATCGAAATGACCAAATTGTATGTTTTTTTTTTCGAATCCTTATGGACGGAAAAAGTAGTATGTTCAAAAGAGTAAGATATGAGGAAGCTATATAAAATTTGACAATACATTATAGATGTTTGGGGTAGTCTCTGAAGGATCCCGGATATTTGGAGAATAGTAGTTTGCACGAATTCACTGTCGTGGAAATGTCCTAATTGTATGAATTTTTATCCACAGCTGATAAACACCAAAAGTACTATGTTCAAAAGAGTAAGTTTCGAGGAAGTATCATAAAATTTGACAAGACATTTCGGATGTTTGTTGTACTCTCTGGAGGATCCCAGATGTTTGAGAAATAGTAGTATGCACCAATTCCTTCTCATCGGAATGACATAATTGTATGTTTTTTTTCTCGAATCCTTATGTACACAAAAAGTAGTATGTTAAAAAGAGTAAGATATGAGGAAACTATATAAAATTTGACAATACATTACAGATGTTTGTGGTACTCTCTGGAGGATCCCGGATATTTGGAGAATTGTAGTTTGCAAGAATTCACTGTCGTGGAAATGTCCTAATTGTATGAATTTTGATCGACACCTGATAGACACCAAAAGTAGTATGTTCAAAAGGGTAAGTTCCGAGGAAGTATCATAAAATTTCACAAGACATTTCAGATGTTTGTTGTACTCTCTGGAGGATCCCGAATGTTTGAGAAATAGTAGTATGCACCAATTCCTTCTCATCGAAATGACCTAATTGTATGTTTTTTTTTTCGAATCCTTGTGGACACAAAAAGTAGTATGTTCAAAAGAGTAAGATATGAGGAAGCTATATAAAATTTTAAAATACATTACAGATGTTTGTGGTATTCTCCGGAGGATCACGGATATTTGGAGACTAGTAGTTTGCAAGAATTCACTGTCGTGGAAATGTCCTAATTGTATGAATTTTTATCGACACCTGATAGACACCAAAAGTAGTATGTTCAAAAGAGTAAGTTTCGAGGAAGTATCATAAAATTTGACAAGACATTTCGCATGTTTGTTGTACTCTCTTGAGGATCCCAGATGTTTGAGAAATAGTAGTATGCACCAATTCCTTCTCATCGGAATGACCTAATTGTATGTTTTTTTTTTCGAATCCTTATGGACACAAAAAGTAGTATGTTCAAAAGAGTAAGATATGAGGAAGCTATATAAAATTTGACTATACATTACAGATGTTTGTGGTACTCTCCGGAGTATCCTGGATATTTGGGAAATAGTAGTTCGCAAGAATTCCCTGTGGTAGAAATGTCTTAATTGTATGAATTTTGATCGACACCTGATAGACACCAAAACTAGTATGTTCAAAAGGGTAAGTTCCGAGGAAGTATCATAAAATTTGACAAGACATTTTGGATGTTTGTTGTACTCTCTGGAGGATCCCGAATGTTTGAGAAATAGTAGTATGCACCAATTCCTTCTCATCGAAGTGACCAAATTGTATGTTTTTTTTTTCGAATCCTTATGGACGGAAAAAGTAGTATGTTCAAAAGAGTAAGATATGAGGAAGCTATATAAAATTTGACAATACATTACAGATGTTTGGGGTACTCTCTGAAGGATCCCGGATATTTGGACAATAGTAGTTTGCACGAATTCACTGTCGTGGAAATGTCCTAATTGTATGAATTTTTATCCACAGCTGATAGACACCAAAAGTAGTATGTTCAAAAGAGTAAGTTTCGAGGAAGTATCATAAAATTTGACAAGACATTTCGGATGTTTGTTGTACTCTCTGGAGGATCCCAGATGTTTGAGAAATAGTAGTATGCACCAATTCCTTCTCATCGGAATAACATAATTGTATGTTTTTTTTTTCGAATCCTTATGTACACAAAAAGTAGTATGTTAAAAAGAGTAAGATATGAGGAAACTATATAAAATTTGACAATACATTACAGATGTTTGTGGTACTCTCTGGAGGATCCCGGATATTTGGAGAATTGTAGTTTGCAAGAATTCACTGTCGTGGAAATGTCCTAATTGTATGAATTTTTATCGACACCTGATAGACACCAAAAGTAGTATGTTCAAAAGGGTAAGTTCCGAGGAAGTATCATAAAATTTCACAAGACATTTCGGATGTTTGTTGTACTCTCTGGACGATCCCGAATGTTTGAGAAATAGTAGTATGCACCAATTCCTTCTCATCGAAATGACCAAATTGTATGTTTTTTTTTTCGAATCCTTATGGACGGAAAAAGAAGTATGTTCAAAAGAGTAAGATATGAGGAAGCTATATAAAATTTGACCATACATTACAGATGTTTGGGGTACTCTCTGAAGGATCCCGGATATTTGGAGAATAGTAGTTTGCACGAATTCACTGTCGTGGAAATGTCCTAATTGTATGAATTTTTATCCACAGCTGATAGACACCAAAAGCAGTATGTTCAAAAGAGTAAGTTTCGAGGAAGTATCATAAAATTTGACAAGACATTTCGGATGTTTGTTGTATTCTCTGGAGGATCCCAAATGTTTGAGAAATAGTAGTATGCACCTATTCCTTCTCATCGGAATGACATAATTGTATGTTTTTTTTCTCGAATCCTTATGTACACAAAAAGTAGTATGTTAAAAAGAGTAAGATATGAGGAAACTATATAAAATTTGACAATACATTACAGATGTTTGTGGTACTCTCTGGCGGATCCCGGATATTTGGAGAATAGTAGTTTGCAAGAATTCACTGTCGTGGAAATGTCCTAATTGTATGAATTTTTATCGACACCTGAGAGACACCAAAAGTAGTATGTTCAAAAGGGTAAGTTCCGAGGAAGTATCATAAAATTTCACAAGACATTTCAGATGTTTGTTGTACTCTCTGGAGGATCCCGAATGTTTGAGAAATAGTAGTATGCACCAATTCCTTCTCATCGAAATGACCTAATTGTATGTTTTTTTTTTCGAATCCTTATGGACCCAAAAAGTAGTATGTTCAAAAGAGTAAGATATGAGGAAGCTATATAAAATTTTAAAATACATTACAGATGTTTGTGGTATTCACCGGAGGATCCCGGATATTTGGCGACTAGTAGTTTGCAAGAATTCACTGTCGTGGAAATGTCCTAATTGTATGAATTTTTATCGACACCTGATAGACACCAAAAGTAGTATGTTCAAAAGAGTAAGTTTCGAGGAAGTATCATAAAATTTGACAAGACATTTCGCATGTTTGTTTAACTCTCTTGAGGATCCCGGATGTTTGAGAAATAGTAGTATGCACCAATTCCTTCTCATCGGAATGACCTAATTGTATGTTTTTTTTTTCGAATCCTTATGGACACAAAAAGTAGTATGTTCAAAAGAGTAAGATATGAGGAAGCTATATAAAATTTGACTATAGATTACAGATGTTTGTGGTACTCTCCGTAGTATCCTGGATATTTGGGAAATAGTAGTTCGCAAGAATTCCCTGTGGTAGAAATGTCTTAATTGTATGAATTTTTATCGACACCTGATAGACACCAAAACTAGTATGTTCAAAAGGGTAAGTTTCGAGGAAGTATCATAAAATTTGACAAGACATTTCGGATGTTTGTTGTACTCTCTGGAGGATCCCGAATGTTTGAGAAATAGTAGTATGCACCAATTCCTTCTCATCGAAATGATCAAATTGTATGTTTTTTTTTTCGAATCCTTATGGACGGAAAAAGTAGTATGTTCAAAAGAGTAAGATATGAGGAAGCTATATAAAATTTGACAATACATTACAGATGTTTGGGGTACTCTCTGAAGGATCCCGAATATTTGGAGAATAGTAGTTTGCACGAATTCACTGTCGTGGAAATGTCCTAATTGTATGAATTTTTATCGACACCTGATAGACACCAAAAGTAGTATGTTCAAAAGAGTAAGTTTCGAGAAAGTATCATAAAATTTGACAAGACATTTCGAATGTTTGTTGTACTCTCTGGAGGATCCCGGATGTTTGAGAAGTAGTAGTATGCAACAATTCCTTCTCATCGGAATGACCTAATTGTATGTTTTTTTTTTCGAATCCTTATGGACACAAAAAAGTAGTATGTTCAAAAGAGTAAGATATGAGGAAGGTATATAAAATTTGACAATACATTACAGATGTTTGGGGTACTCTCCGGAGTATCCCGGATATTTGGAGAATAGTAGTTTGCACGAATTCACTATCGTGGAAATGTCCTAATTGTATGAATTTTTATCGACACCTGATAGACACCAAAAGTAGTATGTTCAAAAGAGTAAGTTTCGAGGAAGTATCATAAAATTTGACAAGACATTTCGGATGTTTGTTGTACTCTCTGGAGGATCACGGATGTTTGAGAAATAGCAGTATGCACCAATTCCTTCTCATCGAAATGACCTAATTGTATGTTTTCTTTTTCGAAACCTTATGGACACAAAAAGTAGTATGTTCAAAAGAGTAAGATATGAGGAAGCTATATAAAATTTTAAAATACATTACTGATGTTTGTGGTACTCTCCGGAGTATCCCGGATATTTGGAGACTAGTAGTTTGCAAGAATTCACTGTCGTGGCAATGTCCTAATTGTATGAATTTTTATCGACACCTGATAGACACCAAAAGTAGTATGTTCAAAAGAGTAAATTTCGAGGAAGCATCATAAAATTTGACAAGACATTTCGGATGTTTGTTGTACTCTCTAGAGGATCCCTGATGTTTGAGAAATAGCAGTATGCACTAATTCCTTCTCATCGAAATGACCTAATTGTATGTTTTTTTTTCCGAATCCTTATGGAAACAAAAAGTAGTATATTCAAAAGAGTAAGATATGAGGAAGCTATATAAAATTTTAAAATACATTACATATGTTTGTGGTATTCTCCGGAGGATCCCGGATATTTGGAGACTAGTAGTTTGCAAGAATTCACTGTCGTGGAAATGTCCTAATTGTATGAATTTTTATCGACACCTGATAGACACCAAAAGTAGTATGTTCAAAAGAGTAAATTTCGACGAAGTATCATAAAATTTGACAGGACATTTCGGATGTTTGTTGTACTCTCTGGAGGATCCCGGATGTTTGAGAAATAGCAGTATGCACCAATTCCTTCTCATCGAAATGACCTAATTGTATGTTTTTTTTTTCGAATCCTTATGGAAACAAAAATTAGTAAGTTCAAAAGAGTAAGATATGAGGAACCTATATAAAATTTTAAAATACATTACTGATGTTTGTGGTATTCTCCGGAGGATCCCGGATATTTGGAGACTAGTAGTTTGCAAGAATTCACTGTCGTGGCAATGTCCTAATTGATTGAATTTTTATCGACACCTGATAGACACCAAAAGTAGTATGTTCAAAAGAGTAAATTTCGAGGAAGCATCATAAAATTTGACAAGACATTTCGGATGTTTGTTGTACTCTCTAGAGGATCCCGGATGTTTGAGAAATAGCAGTATGCACCAATTCCTTCTCATCGAAATGACCTAATTGTATGTTTTTTTTTCCGAATCCTTATGGACACAAAAAGTAGTATGTTCAAAAGAGTAAGATATGAGGAAGCTATATAAAATTTTAAAATACATTACAGATGTTTGTGGTATTCTCCGGAGGATCCCGCATATTTGGAGACTAGTAGTTTGCAAGAATTCACTGTCGTGGAAATGTCCTAATTGTATGAATTTTTATCGACACCTGATAGACACCAAAAGTAGTATGTTCAAAAGAGTAAATTTCGAGGAAGGATCATAAAATTTGACAACACATTTCGGATGTTTGTTGTACTCTCTGGAGGATCCCGGATGTTTGAGAAATAGCAGTATGCACCAATTCCTTCTCATCGAAATGACCTAATTGTATGTTTTTTTTTTCGAATCCTTATGGAAACAAAAATTAGTAAGTTCAAAAGAGTAAGATATGAGGAAGCTATATAAAATTTTAAAATACATTACTGTTGTTTATGGTATTCTCCGGAGGATCCCGGATATTTGGAGACTAGTAGTTTGCAAGAATTCACTGTCGTGGCAATGTCCTAATTGTATGAATTTTTATCGACACCTGATAGACACCTAAAGTAGTATGTTCAAAAGAGTAAGTTTCGAGGAAGTATCTTAAAATTTGACAAGACATTTTGGATGTTTGTAGTACTCTCTGGAGGATCCCGGATGTTTGAGAAATGGCAGTATGCACCAATTCCTTCTCATCGAAATGACCTAATTGTATGTTTTTTTTTTCGAATCCTTATGGACACAAAAAGTAATATGTTCAAAAGAGTAAGATATGAGGAAGCTATATAAAATTTAAAATACATTACTGATGTTTGTGGTATTCTCTGGAGGATCCCGGATATTTGGAGACTAGTAGTTTGCAAGAATTCACTGTCGTGGAAATGTCCTAAGTGTATGAATTTTTATCGACACCTGATAGACACCAAAAGTAGTATGTTCAAAAGAGTAAATTTCGAGGAAGCATCATAAAATTTGGCAAGACATTTCGGATGTTTGTTGTACTCTCTAGAGGATCCCGGATGTTTGAGAAATAGCAGTATGCACCAATTCCTTTTCATCGAAATGACCTAATTGTATGTTTTTTTTTCCGAATCCTTATGGAAACAAAAATTAGTAAGTTCAAAAGAGTAAGATATGAGGAACTAAATATAAAATTTTATAATACATTACAGATGTTTGTGGTATTCTCCGGAGGATCCCGGATATTTGGAGACTAGTAGTTTGCAAGAATTCACTGTCGTGGCAATGTCCTAATTGTATGAATTTTTATCGACACCTGATAGACACCAAAAGTAGTATGTTCAAAAGAGTAAGTTTCGAGGAAGTATCTTAAAATTTGACAAGACATTTTGGATGTTTGTAGTACTCTCTGGAGGATCCCGGATGTTTGAGAAATGGCAGTATGCACCAATTCCTTCTCATCGAAATGACCTAGTTGTATGGTTTTTTTTTCGAATCCTTATGGACACAAAAAGTAGTATGTTCAAAAGAGTAAGATATGAGGAAGCTATATAAAATTTTAAAATACATTACTGATGTTTGTGGTATTCTCCGGAGGATCCCGGATATTTGGAGACTAGTAGTTTGCAAGAATTCACTGTCGTGGAAATGTCCTAAGTGTATGAATTTTTATCGACACCTGATAGACACCAAAAGTAGTATGTTCAAAAGAGTAAATTTCGAGGAAGTATCATAAAATTTGACAGGACATTTCGGATGTTTGTTATACTCTCTGGAGGATCCCGGATGTTTGAGAAATAGCAGTATGCACCAATTCCCTCTCATCGAAATGACCTAATTGTATGTTTTTTTTTTCGAATCCTTATGGAAACAAAAATTAGTAAGTTCAAAAGAGTAAGATATGAGGAAGCTATATAAAATTTTAAAATACATTACAGATGTTTGTGGTATTCTCCGAAGGATCCCGGATATTTGGAGACTAGTAGTTTGCAAGAATTCACTGTCGTGGCAATGTCCTAATTGTATGAATTTTTATCGACACCTGATAGACACCAAAAGTAGTATGTTCAAAAGAGTAAGTTTCGAGGAAGTATCTTAAAATTTGACAAGACATTTTGGATGTTTGTAGTACTCTCTGGAGGATCCCGGATGTTTGAGAAATGGCAGTATGCACCAATTCCTTCTCATCGAAATGTCCTAGTTGTATGTTTTTTTGTTCGAATCCTTATGGACACAAAAAGTAGTATGTTCAAAAGAGTAAGATATGAGGAAGCTATATAAAATTTTAAAATACATTACTGATGTTTGTGGTATTCTCCGGAGGATCCCGGATATTTGGAGACTAGTAGTTTGCAAGAATTCACTGTCGTGGAAATGTCCTAATTATATGAATTTTTATCGACACCTGATAGACACCAAAAATAGTATGTTCAAAAGAGTAAATTCCGAGGAAGTATCATAAAATTTGACAAGACATTTCAGATTTTTGTTGTACTCTCTGGAGGATCCCGGATGTTTGAGAAATGGCAGTATGCACCAATTCCTTCTCATCGAAATGACCTAATTGTATGTTTTTTTTTTTCGAATCCTTATGGAAACAAAAATTAGTAAGTTCAAAAGAGTAAGATATGAGGAAGCGATATAAAATTTTAAAATATATTACAGATGTTTGTGGTATTCTCCGGAGGATCCCGGATATTTGGAGACTAGTAGTTTGCAAGAATTCACTGTCGTGGAAATGTCCTAATTGTATGAATTTTTACCGACACCTGATAGACACGAAAAGTAGTATGTTCAAAAGAGTAAATTTCTAGGAAGTATCATAAAATTTGACAAGACATTTCGAATGTTAGTTGTACTCTCTGGAGGATCCCGGATGTTTGAGAAATGGCAGTATGCACCAATTCCTTCTCATCGAAATGACCTAATTGTATGTTTTTTTCTTCGAATCCTTATGGACACAAAAATTAGTAAGTTCAAAAGAGTAAGATATGAGGAAGCTATATAAAATTTTAAAATACATTACAGATGTTTGTGGTAATCTCCGGAGGATCCCGGATTTTTGGAGACTAGTAGTTTGCAAGAATTATCTGTCGTGGAAATGTTCTAATTGTATGAATTTTTATCGAGACCTGATAGACAACAAAAGTAGTATGTTCAAAAGAGTAAATTTCGAGGAAGTATCATAAAATTTGACAAGTCATTTCGGATGTTTGTTGTACTCTCTGAAGGATCCCAGATGTTTTAGAAATGGCAGTATGCACCAATTCCTTCTCATCGAAATGACCTAATTGTATGTTTTTTGTTCGAATCCTTATGGACACAAAAAGTACTATGTTCAAAAGAGTAAGATATGAGGAAGCTACATAAAATTTTAAAACACATTACAAATGTTTGTGGTATTCTCCGGAGGATCCCGGATATTTGAAGACTAGTAGTTTGCACGAATTCACTGTCGTGGAAATGTCCTAATTGTATGAATTTTTATCGACACCTGATAGACACGAAAAGTAGTATGTTCATAAGAGTAAATTTCGAGAAAGTATCATAAAATTTGACAAGACATTTCGGATGTTTGTTGTACTCTCTGGAGGATCCCGGATGTTTGAGAAATAGCAGTATTCACCAATTCCTTCTCATCGAAATGACCTAATTGTATGTTTTTTTTTTCGAATCCTTTGGACACAAAAAGTAGTATGTTCAAAAGAGTAAGATATGAGGAAGGTATATAAAATTTGACAGTACATTACAGATGTTTGTGGTACTCTCCGAAGGATCCCGGATATTTGGAGAATAGTAGTTTGCACGAATTCACTGTCGTGGTAATGTCATAATTGTATGAATTTTTATCGACACCTGATAGACACCAAAAGTAGTATGTTCAAAAGAGTAAGTTTCGAGGAAGTGTCATAAAATTTGACAAGACATTTCGGATGTTTGTTGTACTCTCTGCAGGATCCCGGATGTTTGAGAAATAGCAGTATGCACCAATTCCTTCTCATCGAAATGACCTAATTGTATGTTTTTTTTTTCGAATCCTTATGGACACAAAAAGTAGTATGTTCAAAAGAGTAAGATATGAGGAAGATATATAAAATTTTAAAATACATTACTGATGTTTGTGGTATTCTCCGGAGGATCCCGGATATTTGGAGACTTGTAGTTTGCAAGAATTCACTGTCGTGGAAATGTCCTAAGTGTATGAATTTTTATCGACACCTGCTAGACACCAAAAATAGTATGTTCAAAAGAGTAAATTTCGAGGAAGTATCATAAAATTTGACAGGACATTTCGGATGTTTGTTATACTCTCTGGAGGATCCCGGATGTTTGAGAAATGGCAGTATGCACCAATTCCTTCTCATCGAAATGACCTAATTGTATGTTTTTTTTTTCGAATCCTTATGGACACAAAAAGTAGTATGTTCAAAATAGTAAGATATGAGGAAGCTATATAAATTTTGACAATACATTACAGATGTTTGTGGTACTCTCCGGAGCATCCCGGATATTTGGAGAATAGTAGTTTTCACGAATTCACCGTCGTGGAAATGTCTTAATTGTATCAATTTTTATCGACACCTGATAGACACCAAAAGTAGTATGTTCAACAGAGTAAGTTTCGAGGCAGTATCTTAAAATTTGACAAGACATTTTGGATGTTTGTAGTACTCTCTGGAGGATCCCGGATGTTTGAGAAATGGCAGTATGCACCAATTCCTTCTCATCGAAATGACCTAATTGTATGTTTTTTTTTCCGAATCCTTATGGACACAAAAAGTAGTATGTTCAAAAGAGTAATATATGAGGAAGCTATATAAAATTTTAAAATACATTACATATGTTTGTGGTATTCCCCGGAGGATCCCGGATATTTGGAGACTAGTAGTTTGTACGAATTCACTGTCGTGGAAATGTCCTAATTGTATGAATTTTTATCGACACCTGATAGACACCAAAAGTAGTATGTTCAACAGAGTAAGTTTCGAGGAAGTATCATAAAATTTGACAAGACATTTCGGATGTTTGTTGTACTCTCTGGAGGATCCCGGATGTTTGAGAAATGGGAGTATGCCCCAATTCCTTCTCATCGAAATGACCTAATTGTATGTTTTTTCTTCCGAATCCTTATGGACACAAAAAGTTGTATGTTCAAAAGAGTAATATATGAGGAAGCTATATAAAATTTTAAAATACATTACAGATGTTTGTGGTATTCTCCGGAGGATCCCGGATATTTGGAGACTAGTAGTTTGCAAGAATTCACTGTCGTGGAAATGTCCTCATTGTATGAATTTTTATCGACACCTGATAGACACCAAAAGTAGTATGTTCAAAAGAGTAAGTTTCGATGAAGTATCATAAAATTTGACAATACATTTCGGATGTTTGTTGTACTCTCTGGAGGATGCCGGATGTTGGAGAAATGGCAGTATGCACCAATTCCTTCTCATCAAAATGACCTAATTGTATGCTTTTTTTTTCGAATCCTTATGAACACAAAAAGTAGTATGTTCAAAAGAGTAAGATATGAGGAAGCTATATAAAATTTTAAAATACATTACAGATGTTTGTGGTATTCTCCGGAGGATCACGGATATTTGGAGACTAGTAGTTTGCACGAATTCACTGTCGTGGAAATGTTCTAATTGTATGAATTTTTATCGACACCTGATAGACACCAAAAGTAGTATGTTCAAAAGAGTAAGTTTCGAGGAAGTATCATAAAATTTGACAAGACTTTTCGGATGTTTGTTGTACTCTCTGGAGGATCTCGGATGTTTGAGAAATAGTAGTATGCACCAATTCCTTCTCATCATAATGACCTAATTGTATGTTTTTTTTTTTCGAATCCTTATGGACACAAAAAGTAGTATGTTCAAAATAGTAAGATATGAGGAATCTATAAAAATTTTGACAATACATTACAGATGTTTGTGGTACTCTCCGGAGGATCCCGGATATTTGGAGAATAGTAGTTTGCACGAATTCACTGTCGTGGAAATGTCCTAATTGTATGAATTTTTATCGACACCTGATAGACACCAAAAGTAGTATGTTCAAAAGAGTAAGTTTCGAGGAAGTATCATAAAATTTGACAAGACATTTCGGATGTTTGTTGTACTCTCTGGAGGATCTCAGATGTTTGAGAAATAGTAGTATGCACCAATTCCTTCTCATCATAATGACCTAATTGTATGTTTTTTTTTTTCGAATCCTTATGGACACAAAAAGTAGTATGTTCAAAATAGTAAGATATGAGGAATCTATAAAAATTTTGACAATACATTACAGATGTTTGTGGTACTCTCCGGAGGATCCCGGATATTTGGAGAATAGTAGTTTGCACGAATTCACTGTCGTGGAAATGTCCTAATTGTATGAATTTTTATCGACACCTGATAGACACCAAAAGTAGTATGTTCAAAAGAGTAAGTTTCGAGGAAGTATCATAAAATTTGACAAGACAGTTCGGATGTTTGTTGTACTCTCTGGACGATCCCGGATGTTTGAGAAATAGTAGTATGCAACAATTCCTTAACATCGGAATGACCTAATTGTATGTTTTTTTTTTCGAATCCTTATGGACACAAAAAGTAGTATGTTCAAAAGAGTAAGATATGAGGAAGGTATTTAAATTTTGACAATACATTACAGATGTTTGTGGTACTCTCCGGAGGATCCCGGATATTTGGAGAATAGTAGTTTGCACGAATTCACTGTTGTGGAAATGTCCTAATTGTTTGAATTTTTATCGACACCTGATAGACACCAAAAGTAGTATGTTCAAAAGAGTAAGTTTCGAGGAAGTATCATAAAATTTGACAAGACATTTCGGATGTTTGTTGTACTCTCTGGAGGATCCCGAATGTTTGAGAAATAGTAGTATGTACCAATTCGTTCTCATCATAATGACCTAATTGTATATTTTTTTTTTTCGAATCCTTATGGACAGAAAAAGTAGTATGTTCAAAATAGTAAGATATGAGGAAGCTATATAAAATTTGACAATACATTACAGATGTTTGTGTACTCTCCGGAGCATCCCGGATATTTGGAGAATAGTCGTTTGCACGAATTCACTGTCGTGGAAATGTCCTAATTGTATGAATTTTTATCGACACCTGATAGACACCAAACGTAGTATGTTCAAAAGAGTAAGTTTCGAGGAAGTATCATAAAATTTGACAACACATTTCGGATGTTTGTTGTACTCTCTGGAGGATCCCGGATGTTTGAGAAATGGCAGTATGCACCAATTCCTTCTCATCGAAATGACCTAATTGTATGTTTTTTTTTTCGAATCCTTTTGGACAAAAAAAGTAGTATGTTCAAAAGAGTAAGATATGAGGAAGCTACATAAAATTTTAAAATACATTACAGATGTTTGTGGTATTCTCCGGAGGATCCCGGATATTTGAAGACTAGTAGTTTGCACGAATTCACTGTCGTGGAAATGTCCTAATTGTATGAATTTTTATCGACACCTGATAGACACCAAAACTAGTATGTTCAAAAGAGTAAATTTCGAGGAAGTATCATAAATTTTGACAAGACATTTCGGATGTTTGTTGTACTCTCTGGAGGATTCCGGATGTTTGAGAAATGGCAGTATGCACCAATTCCTTCTCATCGAAATGACCTAATTCTATGTTTTTTTTTTCGAATCCTTATGGAAACGAAAATTAGTAAGTTCAAAAGAGTAAGATATGAGGAAGCTATATAAAATTTTAAAATACATTACAGATGTTTGTGGTATTCTCCGGAGGATCCTGGATATTTGGAGACTAGTAGTTTGCAAGAATTCACTGTTGTGGAAATGTCCTAATTGTATGAATTTTTATCGACACCTGATAGACACCAAAAGTAGTATGTTCAAAAGAGTAAATTTCGAGAAAGTATCATAAAATTTGACAGGACATTTCGGATGTTTGTTATACTCTCTGGAGGATCCCGGATGTTTGAGAAATGGCAGTATGCACCAATTCCTTCTCATCGAAATGACGTAATTGTATGTTTTTTTTTTCGAATCCTTATGGACACAAAAAGTAGTATGTATAAAAGAGTAAGATATAAGAAAGCTATATAAAATTTTAAATTACATTACAGATGTTTGTGGTATTCTCCGGAGGATCCCGGATATTTGGAGACTAGTAGTTTGCAAGAATTCACTGTCGTGGAAATGCCCTAATTGTATGAAATTTTATCGACACCTGATAGACACCAAAAGTAGTATGTTCAAAAGAGTAAATTTCGAGGAAGTATCATAAAATTTTACAAGACATTTCGGATGTTTGTTGTACTCTCTGGAGCATCCCGGATGTTTGAAAAATAGCAGTATGCACTAATTCCTTCTCATCGAAATGACCTAATTGTATGTTTTTTTTTTTCGAATCCTTATGGACCCAAAAAGTAGTATGTTCAAAAGAGTAAGATATGAGGAAGCTATATAAAATTTTAAAATACATTACAGATGTTTGTGGTATTCTCCGGAGGATCCCGGATATTTGGAGACTAGTAGTTTGCAAGAATTCATTGTCGTGGAAATGCCCTAATTGTATGAAATTTTATCGACACCTGATAGACACCAAAAGTAGTATGTTCAAAAGAGTAAATTTCGAGGAAGTATCATAAAATTTTACAAGACATTTCGGATGTTTGTTGTACTCTCTGGAGCATCCCGGATGTTTGAAAAATAGCAGTATGCACTAATTCCTTCACATCGAAATGACCTAATTGTATGTTTTTTTTTTCCGAATCCTTATGGACACAAAAATTAGTATGTTCAAAAGTGTAAGATATGAGGAAGCTATATAAAATTTTAAAATACATTACAGATGTTTGTGGTATTCTCCGGAGGATCTCAAATATTTGCAGACTAGTAGTTTGCAAGAATTCACTGTCGTGGAAATGTCCTAATTGTATGAATTTTTACCGACACCTGATAGACACCAAAAGTAGTATGTTCAAAAGAGTAAATTTCGAGGAAGTATCATAAAATTTGACAAGACATTTCGGATGTTTGTTGTGCTCTCTGGAGGATCCCGGATGTTTGAGAAATGGCAGTATGCACCAATTCCTTCTCATCGAAATGACCTAATTGTATGTTTTTTTTTCGTATCCTTATGGACATAAAAAGTAGTATGTTCAAAAGAGTAAGATATGAGGAAGCTATATAAAGTTTTAAAATACATTACAGATGTTTGTGGTATTCTCCGGAGGATCCCGGATATTTTGAGACTAGTAGTTTGCAAGAATTCACTGTCGTGGAAATGTCCTAATTGTATGAATTTTTACCGACACCTGATAGACATCAAAAGTAGTATGTTCAAAAGAGTAAATTTCGAGGAAGTATCATAAAATTTGACAAGACATTTCGGATGTTTGTTGTACTCTCTGGAGGATCCCGGATGTTTGAGAAATGGCAGTATGCACCAATTCCTTCTCATCGAAATGTCCTAATTGTATGTTTTTTTTTTCGAATCCTTATGGAAACAAAAATTAGTAAGTTCAAAAGAGTAAGATATGAGGAAGCTATATAAAATTTTAAAATACATTACATATGTTTGTGGTATTCTCCGGAGGATCCCGGCTATTTGGAGACTAGTAGTTTGCAAGAATTCACTGTCGTGGAAATGTCCTAATTCTATGAATTTTTTTCGACACCTGAGAGACACCAAAAGTAGTATGTTAAAAAGAGTAAATTTCGAGGAAGTATCATAAAATTTGACAGGACATTTTGGATGTTTGTTATACTCTCTGGAGGATCCCGGATGTTTGAGAAATGGCAGTATGCACCAATTCCTTCTCATCGAAATGACCTAATTGTATGTTTTTTTTTTCGAATCCTTATGGACAGAAAAAGTAGTATGTTCAAAAGAGTAAGATATGAGGAAGCTATATAAAGTTTTAAAATACATTACAGATGTTTGTGGTATTCTCCGGAGGATCCCGGATATTTTGAGACTAGTAGTTTGCAAGAATTCACTGTCGTGGAAATGTCCTAATTGTATGAATTTTTACCGACACCTGATAGACACCAAAAGTAGTATGTTCAAAAGAGTAAATTTCGAGGAAGTATCATAAAATTTGACAAGACATTTCGGATGTTTGTTGTACTCTCTGGAGGATCCCGGATGTTTGAGAAATGGCAGTATGCACCAATTCCTTCTCATCGAAATGTCCTAATTGTATGTTTTTTTTTTCGAATCCTTATGGAAACAAAAATTAGTAAGTTCAAAAGAGTAAGATATGAGGAAGCTATATAAAATTTTAAAATACATTACATATGTTTGTGGTATTCTCCGGAGGATCCCGGCTATTTGGAGACTAGTAGTTTGCAAGAATTCACTGTCGTGGAAATGTCCTAATTGTATGAATTTTTTTCGACACCTGATAGACACCAAAAGTAGTATGTTAAAAAGAGTAAATTTCGAGGAAGTATCATAAAATTTGACAGGACATTTTGGATGTTTGTTATACTCTCTGGAGGATCCCGGATGTTTGAGAAATGGCAGTATGCACCAATTCCTTCTCATCGAAATGACCTAATTGTATGTTTTTTTTTTCGAATCCTTATGGACACAAAAAGTAGTATGTTCAAAAGAGTAAGATATGAGGAAGCTATATAAAATTTTAAAATACATTACAGATGTTAGTGGTATTGTCCGGAGGATCCCGGATATTTGGAGACTAGTAGTTTGCAAGCATTCACTGTCGTGGAAATGCCCTAATTGTATGAATTTTTATCGACACCTGATAGACACCAAAAGTAGTATGTTCAAAAGAGTAAATTTCGAGGACGTATCATAAAATTTGACAAGACATTTCGGATGTTTGTTGTGCTCTCTATGGATCTCGTATGTTTGAGAAAAGGCAGTATGCACCAATTCCTTCTCATCGAAATGACCTAATTGTATGTTTTTTTTTTCGAATCCTTATGGACACAAAAAGTAGTATGTTCAAAAGAGTAAGATATGAGGAAACTATATAAAATTTTAAAATACATTACAGATGTTTGTGGTATTCTCGGGAGGATCTCGGATATTTGGAGACTAGTAGTTTGCAAGAATTCACTGTCGTGGAAATGTCCTAATTGTATGAATTTTTATCGACACCTGATAGACACCAAAAGTAGTATGTTCAAAAGACTATGTTTCGAGGAAGTATCATAAAATTTGACAGGACATTTCGGATGTTTGTTGTACTCTCTGGAGGGTCCCGGATGTTTGAGAAATGGCAGTATGCACCAATTCCTTCTCATCAAAATGACCTAACTGTATACTTTTTTTTTCGAATCCTTATGGACACAAAAAGTACTATGTTCAAAAGAGTAAGATATGAGGAAGCTATATAAAATTTTAAAATACATTACAGATGTTTGTGGCATTCTCCGGAGGATTCCGGATATTTGGAGAGTAGTAGTTTGTACGAATTCACTGTCGTGGAAATGTCCTAATTGTATGAATTTTTATCGACACCTGATAGACACCAAAAGTAGTATGGTCAAAAGAGTATGTTTCGAGGAAGTGTCATAAAATTTGACAAGACATTTCGGATGTTTGTTGTACTCTCTGGAGGGTCCCGGATGTTTGAGAAATGGCAGTATGCACCTATTCGTTCTCATCAAAATGACCTAATTGTATGCTTTTTTTTTCGAATCCATATGGACACAAAAAGTAGTATGTTCAAAAGAGTAAGATATGAGGAAGCTATATAAAATTTTAAAATACATTACAGATGTTTGTGGTATGCTCCGGAGGATCCCGGATATTTGGAGACTAGTAGTTTGCAAGAATTCACAGTCGTGGAAATGTCCTAATTGTATGAATTTTTATCAATACCTGATAGACACCAAAAGTAGTATGTTGAAAAGAATAAATTTCGAGGAAGTATCATAAAATTTGACAAGACATTTCGGATGTTTGTTGTGCTCTCTGGAGGATCCCGGATTTTTGAGAAATGGCAGTATGCACCAATTCCTTCTCATCGAAATGACCTAATTGTATGTTTTTTTTTTTCGAATCCTTATGGACACAAAAAGTAGTATGTTCAAAAGAGTAAGATATGAGGAAGCTATATAGAGTTTTAAAATACATTACAGATGTTTGTGGTATTCTCCGGAGGATCCCGGATATTTGGAGACTAGTAGTTTACACGAATTCACTGTCGTGGAAATGTCCTAATTGTATGAATTTTTAACGACAACTGATAGGCACCAAAAGTAGTATGTTCAAAAGAGTAATTTTCGAGGAAGTATCATAGAATTTGACAAGACATTTCGAATGTTAGTTGTACTCTCTGGAGGATGCCGGATGTTTGAGAAATGGCAGTATGCACCAATTCCTTCTCATCGAAATGACCTAATTATATGTTTTTTTTTTCGAATCCTTATGGACACAAAAAGTAGTATGTTCAAAAGAGTAAGATATGAGGAAGCTATATAAAATTTTAAAATACATTACAGATGTTTGTGGTATTATTCGGAGGATCCCGGATATTTGGAGTCTAGTAGTTTGCAAGAATTCACTGTCGTTGAAATGTCCTAACTGTATGAATTTTTATCGACACCTGATAGACACCAAAAGTACTATGTTCAAAAGAGTAAATTTCGAGGAAGTATCATAAAATTTAACAAGACATTTCGGATGTTTATTGTACTCTATGGAGGATCCCGGATGTTTAAGAAATGGCAGTATGCACCAATTCCTTCTCATCAAAATGACCTAATTGTATGCTTTTTTGTTCGAATCCTTATGGACAAAAAAAGTAGTATGTTCAAAAGAGTAAGATATGAGGAAGGTATGTAAAATTTGACAATACATTAAAGATGTTTGTGGTACTCTCCGGAGGATCCCGGATATTTGGAGAATAGTAGTTTGCACGAATTCACTGTCGTGGAAATGTCCAAATTGTATGAATTTTTATCGACACCTGATAGACACCAAAAGTAGTATGTTCAAAAAAGTAAGTTTCGAGGAAGTATCATAAAATTTGACAAGACATTTCGGATGTTTGTTGTACTCTCTGGAGGGTCCCGGATGTTTGAGAAATGGCAGTATGCACCAATTCCTTCTCATCAAAATGACCTAATTATATGCTTTTTTTTTTCGAATCCTTATGGACACAAAAGTAGTATGTTCAAAAGAGTAAGATATGAGGAAGGTATATAAAATTTGACAATACATTACAGATGTTTGTGGTACTCTCAGGAGGATCCCGGATATTTGGAGAATAGTAGTTTGCACGAATTCACTGTCGTGGAAATGTCCTAATTGTATGAATTTTTATCGACACCTGATAGACACCAAAAGTAGTATGGTCAAAAGAGTATGTTTCGAGGAAGTATCATAAAATTTGACAAGACATTTCGGATGTTTGTTGTACTCTCTGGAGGGTCCCGGATGTTTGAGAAATGGCAGTATGCACCTATTCGTTCTCATCAAAATGACCTAATTGTATGCTTTTTTTTTCGAATCCTTATGGACACAAAAAGTAGTATGTTCAAAAGAGTAAGATATGAGGAAGCTATATAAAATTTTAAAATACATTACAGATGTTTGTTGTATTCTCCGGAGGATCCCGGATATTTGGAGACTAGTAGTTTGCAAGAATTCACAGTCGTGGAAATGTCCTAATTGTATGAATTTTTATCGACAACTGATAGACACCAAAAGTAGTATGTTCAAAAGAATAAATTTCGAGGAAGTATCATAAAATTTGACAAGACATTTCGGATGTTTGTTGTGCTCTCTGGAGGATCCCGGATGTTGAGAAATGGCAGTATGCACCAATTCCTTCTCATCGAAATGACCTAATTGTATGTTTTTTTTTTCGAATCCTTATGGACACAAAAAGTAGTATGTTCAAAAGAGTAAGATATGAGGAAGCTATATAAAGTTTTAAAATACATTACAGATGTTTGTGGTATTCTCCGGAGGATCCCGGATATTTGGAGACTAGTAGTTTGCACGAATTCACTGTCGTGGAAATGTCCTAATTGTATGAATTTTTAACGACACCTGATAGACACCAAAAGTAGTATGTTCAAAAGAGTAATTTTCGAGGAAGTATCATAAAATTTGACAAGACATTTCGAATGTTAGTTGTACTCTCTGGAGGATGCCGGATGTTTGAGAAATGGCAGTATGCACCAATTCCTTCTCATCGAAATGACCTAATTATATGTTTTTTTTTTCGAATCCTTATGGACACAAAAAGTAGTATGTTCAAAAGAGTAAGACATGAGGAAGCTATATAAAATTTTAAAATACATTACAGATCTTTGTGGTATTCTTCGGAGGATCCCGGATATTTGGAGACTAGTAGTTTGCAAGAATTCACTGTCGTTGAAATGTCCTAACTGTATGAATTTTTATCGACACCTGATAGACACCAAAAGTACTATGTTCAAAAGAGTAAATTTCGAGGAAGTATCATAAAATTTGACAAGACATTTCGGATGTTTATTGTACTCTCTGGAGGATCCCGGATGATTAAGACATGGCAGTATGCACCAATTCCTTCTCATCAAAATGACCTAATTGTATGCTTTTTTATTCGATTCCTTATGGACACAAAAAGTAGTATGTTCAAAAGAGTAAGATATGAGGAAGGTATGTAAAATTTGACAATACATTAAAGATGTTTGTGGTACTCTCCGGAGGATCCCGGATATTTGGAGAATAGTAGTTTGCACGAATTCACTGTCGTGGAAATGTCCAAATTGTATGAATTTTTATGGACACCTGATAGACACCAAAAGTAGTATGTTCAAAAAAGTAAGTTTCGAGGAAGTATCATAAAATTTGACAAGACATTTCGGATGTTTATTGTACTCTCTGGAGGATCCCGGATGTTTAAGACATGGTAGTATGCACCAATTCCTTCTCATCAAAATGACCTAATTGTATGCTTTTTTTTTCGAATCCTTATGGACACAAAAAGTAGTATGTTAAAAGAGTAAGATATGAGGATGGTATATAAAATTTGACAATACATTACAGATGTTTGTGGTACTCTCCGGAGGATCCCGGATATTTGGAGAATAGTAGTTTGCACGAATTCACTGTCGTGGAAATGTCCTAATTGTATGAATTTTTATCGACACCTGATAGGCACCAAAAGTAGTATGTTCAAAAGAGTAAATTTCAACGAAGTATCATAAAATTTGACAAGACATTTCGGATGTTTGTTGTACTCTCTGGAGGATCCCGGATGTTTGAGAAATGGCAGTATGAACTAATTCCTTCTCATCAAAATGACCTAATTGAACGCTTTTTTTTTCGAATCCTTATGGACACAAAAAGTAGTATGTTCAAAAGGGTAAGATATGAGGAAGGTATATAAAATTTGACAATACATTACAGATGTTTGTGGTATTCTCCGGAGGATCCCGGATATTTTGAGACTAGTAGTTTGCAAGAATTCCTTGTCGTGGAAATCTCCTAATTGTATGAATTTTTATCGACACCTGATAGACACCAATAGTAGTATGTTCAAAAGAGTATGTTTGTGGTATTCTCTGGAGGATCCCGGATGTTTGAGAAATGGCAGTATGCACCAATTCCTTCTCATCGAAATGTCCTAATTGTATGTTTTTTTTTTCGAATCCTTATGGACACAAAAAGTAGTATATTCAAAAGAGTAAGATATGAGGAAACTATATAAAATTTTAAAATACATTACAGATGTTTGTGGTATTCTCCGGAGGATCCCGGATATTTTGAGACTAGTAGTTTGCAAGAATTCACTGTCGTGGAAATGTCCTAATTGTATGAATTTTTATCGACACCTGATAAACACCAAAAGTAGTATGTTCAAAAGAGTAAATTTCAACGAAGTATCATAAAATTTGACAAGACATTTCGGATGTTTGTTGTACTCTCTGGAGGATCCCGGATGTTTGAGAAATGGCAGTATGAACTAATTCCTTCTCATCGAAATGACCTAATTGTATGTTTTTTTTTTCGAATCCTTATGGACCCAAAAAGTAGTATGTTCAAAAGAGTAAGATATGAGGGAGCTATATAAAATTTTAAAATACATTACAAATTTTTGTGGTATTCTCTGGGGCATCCCAGATATTTGGAGACTAGTAGTTTGCAAGAATTCACTGTCGTGAAAATGTCCTAATTGTGAATTTTTATCGACACCTGATAGACACCAAAAGTAGTATGTTCAAAAGAGTATGTTTCGAGGAAGTATCATAAAATTTGAAAAGACATTTCGGATGTTTGTTGTATCTCTGGAGAGTCCCGGATGTTTGATAAATGGCAGTTTGCACCAATTCCTTCTCATCGGAATGACCTAATTGTAGGTTTTTTTTTTCGAATCGTTATGGACACAAAAAGTAGTATGTTCAAAAGAGTAAGATATGAGGAAGCTATATAAAATTTGACAATACATTACAGATGTTTGTGGTACTCTCCGGAGGATCCCAAATATTTGGAGAATAGTAGTTTGCACGAATTCACTATCGTGGAAATGTCCTAATTGTATGAATTTTTATCGACACCTGATCCACACCAAAAGTAGTATGTTCAAAGCAGTGAGTTTCGAGGAAGTATCATCAAATTTGACAAGACATTTCGGATGTTTTTTGTACTCTTTGGAGGATCCCGGAAGTTTTAGAAATAGTAGTATGCATCAATTCATTCTCATCGGAATGACCTAATTGTCGGTTTTTTTTTCGAATCCTTATGGACACAAAAAGTAGTATGTTCAAAAGAGTAAGATATGAGGAAGCTATATTAAATTTGACAATACATTACAGATGTTTGTGGTACTCTCCGGAGGATCCCGGATATTTGGAGAATAGTAGTTTGCACGAATTCACTGTCGTGGAAATGTCCTAATTGTATGAATTTTTATCGACACCTGATATACACCAAAAGTAGTATGTTCAAAATAGTAAGTTTCGAGGAAGTATCATAAAATTTGACACGACATTTCGGATGTTTGTTGTACTATCTGGATCATCCCGGATGTTTGAGAAATAGTAGTATGCACCAATTCCTTCTCATCGGAATGACCTAATTGTATGTTTTTTTTTTCGAATCCTTATGGACACAAAAAGTAGTATGTTCAAAAGAGTAAGATATGAGGAAACTATATAAAATTTGACAAAACATTACAGATGTTTGAGGTACTCTCTGGAGGATCCCGGATATTTGGAGAATAGTAGTTTGCAAGAATTCACTGTCGTGGAAATGTCCTAATTGAATGAATTTTTATCGACACCTGATAGACACCAAAAGTAGTATGTTCAAAGGAGTAAGTTTCGAGGAAGTATCATCAAATTTGACAAGACATTTCGGATGTTTTTTGTACTCTTTGGACGATCCCGGAAGTTTGAGAAATAGTAGTATGCATCAATTCCTTCTCATCGGAATGACCTAATTGTATGTTATTTTTTTCGAATCCTTATGGACACAAAAAGTAGTATGTTCTAAAGAGTAAGATATGAGGAAGCTATATAAAATTTGACAATACATTTCAGATGTTTGTGGTACTCTCTGGAGGATCCCGGATATTTGGAGAATAGTAGTTTGCACGAATTCACTGTCCTGGAAATGTCCTAATTGTATGAATTTTTATCTACACCTGATAGACACCAAAAGTAGTATGTTCAAAGGAGTAAGTTTCGAGGAAGTATCATCAAATTTGACCAGACATTTCGGATGTTTGTTGTACTATCTGGAGGATCCCGGATGTTTGAGAAATATTAGTATGCACAAATTCCTTCTCATCGGAATGACCTAGTTGTATGTTTTTTTTTTTCGAATCCTTATGGACACAAAAAGTAGTATGTTCAAAAGAGTAAGATATGAGGAAGCTATATAATATTTGACAATACATTACAGATGTTTGTGGTACTCTCCGGAGGATCACAGATATTTGGAGAATAGTAGTTTGCACGAATTCACTGTCGTGGAAATGTCCTAATTGTATGAATTTTTATCGACACCTGATAGACACCAAAAGTAGTATGTTCAAAGGAGTAAGTTTCGAGGAAGTATCATCAAATTTGACAAGACATTTCGGATGTTTTTTGTACTCTTTGGAGGATCCCGGAAGTTTTAGAAATAGTAGTATGCATCAATTCGTTCTCATTGGAATGACCTAATTGTAGGTTTTTTTTTTCGAATCCTTATGGACACAAAAAGTAGTATGTTCAAAAGAATAAGATATGAGGAAGCTATATTAAATTTGACAATACATTACAGATGTTTGTGGTACTCTCCGTAGGATCGCGGATATTTGGAGAATAGTAGTTTGCACGAATTCACTGTCGTGGAAATGTCCTAATTGTATGAATTTTTATCGACACCTGATAGACACCAAAAGTAGTATGTTCAAAAGAGTAAGTTTCGAGGAAGTATCATAAAATTTGACAAGACGTTTCGGATGTTTGTTGTACTCTCTGGAGGATCCTGGATGTTTGAGAAATAGTAGTATGCACCAATTCCTTCTCATCAGAATGACCTAATTGTATGTTATTTTTTTCGAATCCTTATGGACACAAAAAGTAGTATGTTCCAAAGAGTAAGATATGAGGAAGCTATATAAAATTTGACAATACATTATAGATGTTTGTGGTACTCTCCGGAGGATCCCGGATATTTGGTGAATAGTAGTTTGCACGAATTCACTTTCGTGGAAATGTCCTAATTGTATGAATTTTTATCGACACCTGATATACACCAAAAGTAGTATGTTCAAAAGAGTAAGTTTCGAGGAAGTATCATAAAATTTGACAAGACATTTCGGATGTTTGTTGTACTCTCTGGAGGATCCCGGATGTTTGAGAAATAGTAGTATGCACCGATTTCTTCTCATAGAAATTACCTAATTGTATGTTTTTTTTTTTCGAATCCTTATGGACACAAAAAGTAGTATGTTCAAAAGAGTAAGATATGAGGAAGCTATATAAAATTTGACAATACATTACAGATGTTTGTGGTACTCTCCGTAGGATCCCGGATATTTGGAGAATAGTAATTTGCACGAATTCACTGTCGTGGAAATGTCCTAATTGTATGAATTTTTATCAGCACCTGATATACACCAAAAGTAGTATGTTCAAAAGAGTAAGTTTCGAGGAAGTATCATAAAATTTGACAAGACATTTCGGATGTTTGTTGTACTCTCTGGAGGATTCCGGATGTTTGAGAAATAATAGTATGCACCAATTCCTTCTCACCGGAATGACCTAATTGTATGTTTTTTTTTTCGAATCCTTATGGACACAAAAAGTAGTATGTTCAAAAGAGTAAGATATGAGGAAGCTATATAAAATTTGACAATACATTACTGATGTTTGTGGTACTCTCTGGAGGATCCCAGATATTTGGAGAATAGTAGTTTGCACGAATTCACTGTCGTGGAAATGTCCTAATTGTATGAATTTTTATCGACACCTGATAGACACCAAGGGTAGTATGTTCAAAAGAGTAAGTTTCGACGAAGAATCATAAAATTCGACAAGACATTTCGGATGTTTGTTTTACTCTCTGGAGGATCCCGGATGTTTGAGAAATAGTAGTATGCACCAATTCCTTCTCATCGGAATTACCTAATTGTATGTTTTTTTTATCGAATCCTTATGGACACAAAAAGTAGTATATTAAAAAGAGTAAGATATGAGGAAGCTATATAAAATTTGACAATACATTACAGATGTTTGTGGTACTCTCCGGAGGATCCCGGATATTTGGAGAATAGTAGTTTGCACGAATTCACTATCGTGGAAATGTCCTAATTGTATGAATTTTTATAGACAGCTGATAGACACCAAAAGTAGTATGTTGAAAACAGTAAGTTTCGAGGAAGTATCATAAAATTTGACAAGACATTTCGGATGTTTGTTGTACTCTCTGGAGGATCCCGGATGTTTGAGAAATAGTAGTATGCACCAATTCCTTCTCATAGGAATGACCTAATTGTATGTTTTTTTTTTCAAATCCTTATGGACACAAAAACTAGTATGTTCAAAAGAGTAAGATATGAGGAAGCTATATAAAATTTGACAATACATTACAGATGTTTGTGGTACTCTCCGGAGGATCCCAGATATTTGGAGAATAGTAGTTTGCACGAATTCACTGTCGTGGAAATATCTTAATTGTATGAATTTTTATCGACACCTGATAGACACCAAAAGTAGTATGTTCAAAAGAGTAAGTTTTGAGGAAGTATCATAAAATTTGACAAGACATTTCGGATGTTTGTTGTACTCTCTGGAGCATCCCGGATGTTTGAGAAATAGTAGTATGCACCAATTCCTTCTCATCGGAATGACCTAATTGTATGTTTTTTTTTTCGAATCCTTATGGACACAAAAATTAGTATGTTCAAAAGAGTAAGATATGAGGAAGCTATATAAAATTTGACAATACATTACAGATGTTTGTGGTACTCTCCGGAGGATCCGGGATACTTGGAGAATAGTAGTTTGCACGAATTCACTGTCATGGAAATGTCCTAATTGTATGAATTTTTATCGACACCTGATAGACACCAAAAGTAGTATGTTCAAAAGAGTAAGTTTCGAGGAAGTATCATAAAATCTGACAAGACATTTCGGATGTTTGTTGTACTCTCCGGACGATCCCGGATGTTTGAGAAATAGTAGTATGCACCGATTCCTTCTCATCGAAATGACCTAATTGTATGTTTTTTTTTTTTAATCCTTATGGAAACAAAAAGTAGTATGTTCAAAAGAGTAAGATATGAGGAAGCTACATAAAATTTGACAATACATTACAGATGTTTGTGGTACTCTCCGGAGGATCCCGGATATTTGGAGAATAGTAGTTTGCACGAATTCACTGTCGTGGAAATGTCCTAATTGTATGAATTTTTATCGACACCTGATAGACACCAAAAGTAGTATGTTCAAAAGAGTAAGTTTCGAGGAAGTATCATAAAATTTGACAAGACATTTCGGATCTTTGTTGTACTCTCTGGAGGATCCCGGATGTTTGAGAAATAGTAGTATGCACCAATTCCTTCTCATCGAAATGGCCTAATTGTATGTTTTTTTTTTTGAATCCTTATGGAAACAAAAAGTAGTATGTTCAAAAGAGTAAGATATGAGGAAGCTATATAAAATTTGACAATACATTACAGATGTTAGTGGTACTCTCCGGAGGATCCCGGATATTTGGAGAATAGTAGTTTGCACGAATTCACTGTCGTGGAAATGTCCTAATTGTATGAATTTTTATCGACACCTGATAGACACCAAAAGTAGTTGTTCAAAAGAGTAAGTTTCGAGGAAGTATCATAGAATTTGACAAGACATTTCGGATGTTTGTTGTACTCTCTGGAGGATCCCGGATGTTTGAGAAATAGTAGTATGCACCAATTCCTTCTTATCGAAATGACGTATTTGTATGTTTTTTTTTTTCGAATCCTTATGGACACAAAAACTAGTATGTTCAAAAGAGTAAGATATGAGGAAGCTATATAAAATTTGACAATACATTGCAGATGTTTGTGGTACTCTCCGGAGGATCCCGGATATTTGGAGAATAGTAGTTTCCACGAATTCACTGTCGTGTAAATGTCCTAATTGTATGAATTTTTATCGACACCTGATAGACACCAAAAGTAGTATGTTCAAAAGAGTAAGTTTCGAGGAAGTATCAAAAAATTTGGCAAGACATTTCGGATGTTTGTTGTACTATCTGGAGGATCTCGGATGTTTGAGAAATAGTAGTATGCACCAATTCCTTCTCATCGGAATGACCTAATTGTATGTTTTTTTTTTCGAATCCTTATGGAAACAAAAGGTAGTATGTTCAAAAGAATAAGATATGAGGAAGCTATATAAAATTTGACAATACATTACAGATGTTTGTGGTACTCTCCGGAGGATCCGGGATATTTGGAGAATAGTAGTTTACACGAATTCACTGTCGTGGAATTGTCCTAATTGTATGAATTTTTATCGACACCTGATAGACACCAAAAGTAGTATGTTCAAAAGAGTAAGTTTCGAGGAAGTATCATAAAATCTGACAAGACATTTCGGATGTTTGTTGTACTCTCTGGACGATCCCGGATGTTTGAGAAATAGTAGTATGCACCGATTCCTTCTCATCGAAATGACCTAATTGTATGTTTTTTTTTTTTTAATCCTTATGGAAACAAAAAGTAGTATGTTCAAAAGAGTAAGATATGAGGAAGCTATATAAAATTTGACAATACATTACAGATGTTTGTGGTACTCTCCGGAGGATCCCGGATATTTGGAGAATAGTAGTTTCCACGAATTCACTGTCGTGTAAATGTCCTAATTGTATGAATTTTTATCGACACCTGATAGACACCAAAAGTAGTATGTTCAAAAGAGTAAGTTTCGAGGAAGTATCAAAAAATTTGACAAGACATTTCGGATGTTTGTTGTACTATCTGGAGGATCTCGGATGTTTGAGAAATAGTAGTATGCACCAATTCCTTCTCATCGGAATGACCTAATTGTATGTTTTTTTTTTCGAATCCTTATGGAAACAAAAAGTAGTATGTTCAAAAGAATAAGATATGAGGAAGCTATATAAAATTTGACAATACATTACAGATGTTTGTGGTACTCTCCGGAGGATCCGGGATATTTGGAGAATAGTAGTTTGCACGAATTCACTGTCGTGGAAATGTCCTAATTGTATGAATTTTTATCGACACCTGATAGACACCAAAAGTAGTATGTTCAAAAGAGTAAGTTTCGAGGAAGTATCATAAAATCTGACAAGACATTTCGGATGTTTGTTGTACTCTCTGGACGATCCCGGATGTTTGAGATATAGTAGTATGCACCGATTCCTTCTCATCGAAATGACCTAATTGTATGTTTTTTTTTTTTTTAATCCTTATGGAAACAAAAAGTAGTATGTTCAAAAGAGTAAGATATGAGGAAGCTATATAAAATTTGACAATACATTACAGATGTTTGTGGTACTCTCCGGAGGATCCCGGATATTTGGAGAATAGTAGTTTGCACGAATTCACTGTCGTGGAAATGTCCTAATTGTATGAATTTTTATCGACACCTGATAGACACCAAAAGTAGTTGTTCAAAAGAGTAAGTTTCGAGGAAGTATCATAAAATTTGACAAGACATTTCGGATGTTTGTTGTACTCTCTGGAGGATCCCGGATGTTTGAGAAATAGTAGTATGCACCAATTCCTTCTCATCGAAATGACCTAATTGTATGTTTTTTTTTTGAATCCTTATGGAAACAAAAAGTAGTATGTTCAAAAGAGTAAGATATGAGGAAGCTATATAAAATTTGACAATACATTACAGATCTTTGTGGTACTCTCCGGAGGATCCCGGATATTTGGAGAATAGTAGTTTGTACGAATTCACTGTCGTGGAAATGTCCTAATTGTATGAATTTTTTTCGACACCTGATAGACACCAAAGGTAGTATGTTCAAAAGAGTAAGTTTCGACGAAGTATCATAAAATTCGACAAGACATTTCGGATGTTTGTTGTACTCTCTGGAGGATCCCGGATGTTTGAGAAATAGTAGTATGCACCAATTCCTTCTCATCGGAATTACCTAATTGTATGTTTTTTTTTTCGAATCCTTATGGACACAAAAAGTAGTATATTAAAAAGAGTAAGATATGAGGAAGCTATATAAAATTTGACAATACATTACAGATGTTTGTGGTATTCTCCGGAGGATCCCGGATATTTGGAGAATAGTAGTTTGCACGAATTCACTATCGTGGAAATGTCCTAATTGTATGAATTTTTATAGACACCTGATAGACACCAAAAGTAGTATGTTGAAAACAGTAAGTTTCGAGGAAGTATCATAAAATTTGACAAGACATTTCGGATGTTTGTTGTACTCTTTGGAGGATCCCGGATGTTTGAGAAATAGTAGTATGCACCAATTCCTTCTCATAGGAATGACCTAATTGTATGTTTTTTTTTTCAAATCCTTATGGACACAAAAAGTAGTATGTTCAAAAGAGTAAGATATGAGGAAGCTATATAAAATTTGACAATACATTACAGTTGTTTGTGGTACTCTACGGAGGATCCCAGATATTTGGAGAATAGTAGTTTGCACGAATTCACTGTCGTGGAAATATCTTAATTGTATGAATTTTTATCGACACCTGATAGACACCAAAAGTAGTATGTTCAAAAGAGTAAGTTTTGAGGAAGTATCATAAAATTTGACAAGACATTTCGGATGTTTGTTGTACTCTCTGGAGCATCCCGGATGTTTGAGAAATAGTAGTATGCACCAATTCCTTCTCATCGGAATGACCTAATTGTATGTTTTTTTTTTCGATTCCTTATGGACACAAAAATTAGTATGTTCAAAAGAGTAAGATATGAGGAAGCTATATAAAATTTGACAATACATTACAGATGTTTGTGGTACTCTCCGGAGGATCCGGGATATTTGGAGAATAGTAGTTTGCACGAATTCACTGTCGTGGAAATGTCCTAATTGTATGAATTTTTATCGACACCTGATAGACACCAAAAGTAGTATGTTCAAAAGAGTAAGTTTCGAGGAAGTATCATAAAATCTGACAAGACATTTCGGATGTTTGTTGTACTCTCTGGACGATCCCGGATGTTTGAGAAATAGTAGTATGCACCGATTCCTTCTCATCGAAATGACCTAATTGTATGTTTTTTTTTTTTAATCCTTATGGAAACAAAAAGTAGTATGTTCATAAGAGTAAGATATGAGGAAGCTATATAAAATTTGACAATACATTACAGATGTTTGTGGTACTCTCCGGAGGATCCCGGATATTTGGAGAATAGTAGTTTGCACGAATTCACTGTCGTGGAAATGTCCTAATTGTATGAATTTTTATCGACACCTGATAGACACCAAAAGTAGTATGTTCAAAAGAGTAAGTTTCGAGGAAGTATCATAAAATTTGACAAGACATTTCGGATGTTTGTTGTACTCTCTGGAGGATCCCGGATGTTTCAGAAATAGTAGTATGCACCAATTCCTTCTCATCGAAATGACCTAATTGTATGTTTTTTTTTTTGAATCCTTATGGAAACAAAAAGTAGTATGTTCAAAAGAGTAAGATATGAGGAAGCTATATAAAATTTGACAATACATTACAGATGTTTGTGGTACTCTCCGGAGGATCCCGGATATTTGGAGAATAGTAGTTTGCACGAATTCACTGTCGTGGAAATGTCCTAATTGTATGAATTTTTATCGACACCTGATAGACACCAAAAGTAGTATGTTCAAAAGAGTAAGTTTCGAGGAAGAATCATAAAATTTGACAAGACGTTTCGGATGTTTGTTGTACTATCTGGAGGATCCCGGATGTTTGAGAAATAGTAGTATGCACCAATTCCTTCTTATCGAAATGACGTATTTGTATGTTTTTTTTTTTCGAATCCTTATGGACACAAAAAGTAGTATGTTCAAAAGAGTAAGATATGAGGAAGCTATATAAAATTTGACAATACATTGCAGATGTTTGTGGTACTCTCCGGAGGATCCCGGATATTTGGAGAATAGTAGTTTCCACGAATTCACTGTCGTGTAAATGTCCTAATTGTATGAATTTTTATCGACACCTGATAGACACCAAAAGTAGTATGTTCAAAAGAGTAAGTTTCGAGGACGTATCAAAAAATTTGACAAGACATTTCGGATGTTTGTTGTACTATATGGAGGATCTCGGATGTTTGAGAAATAGTAGTATGCACCAATTCCTTCTCATCGGAATGACCTAATTGTATGTTTTTTTTTTCGAATCCTTATGGAAACAAAAAGTAGTATGATCAAAAGAATAAGATATGAGGAAGCTATATAAAATTTGACAATACATTACAGATGTTTGTGGTACTCTCCGGAGGATCCGGGATATTTGGAGAATAGTAGTTTGCACGAATTCCCTGTCGTGGAAATGTCCTAATTGTATGAATTTTTATCGACACCTGATAGACACCAAAAGTAGTATGTTCAAAAGAGTAAGTTTCGAGGAAGTATCATAAAATATGACAAGACATTTCGGATGTTTGTTGTACTCTCTGGACGATCCCGGATGTTTGAGAAATAGTAGTATGCACCGATTCCTTCTCATCGAAATGACCTAATTGTATGTTTTTTTTTTTTAATCCTTATGGAAACAAAAAGTAGTATGTTCAAAAGAGTAAGATATGAGGAAGCTATATAAAATTTGACAATACATTACAGATGTTTGTGGTACTCTCCGGAGGATCCCGGATATTTGGAGAATAGTAGTTTGCACGAATTCACTGTCGTGGAAATGTCCTAATTGTATGAATTTTTATCGACACCTGATAGACACCAAAAGTAGTATGTTCAAAAGAGTAAGTTTCGAGGAAGTATCATAAAATTTGACAAGACATTTCGGATGTTTGTTGTACTCTCTGGAGGATCCCGGATGTTTGAGAAATAGTAGTATGCACCAATTCCTTCTCATCGAAATGACCTAATTGTATGTTTTTTTTTTTGAATCCTTATGGAAACAAAAAGTAGTATGTTCAAAAGAGTAAGATATGAGGAAGCTATATAAAATTTGACAATACATTACAGATGTTTGTGGTACTCTCCGGAGGATCCCGGATATTTGGAGAATAGTAGTTTGCACGAATTCACTGTCGTGGAAATGTCCTAATTGTATGAATTTTTATCGACACCTGATAGACACCAAAAGTATTTGTTCAAAAGAGTAAGTTTCGAGGAAGTATCATAAAATTTGACAAGACATTTCGGATGTTTGTTGTACTCTCTGGAGGATCCCGGATGTTTGAGAAATAGTAGTATGCACCAATTCCTTCTCATCGAAATGACCTAATTGTATGTTTTTTTTTTGAATCCTTATGGAAACAAAAAGTAGTATGTTCAAAAGAGTAAGATATGAGGAAGCTATATAAAATTTGACAATACATTACAGATGTTTGTGGTACTCTCCGGAGGATCCCGGATATTTGGAGAATAGTAGTTTGCACGAATTCACTGTCGTGTAAATGTCCTAATTGTATGAATTTTTATCGACACCTGATATACACCAAAAGTAGTATGTTCAAAATAGTAAGTTTCGAGGAAGTATCAAAAAATTTGACAAGACATTTCGGATGTTTGTTGTACTATCTCGAGGATCCCGGATGTTTGAGAAATAGTAGTATGCACCAATTCCTTCTCATCGGAATGACCTAATTGTATGTTTTTTTTTTCGAATCCTTATGGAAACAAAAAGTAGTATGTTCAAAAGAATAAGATATGAGGAAGCTATATAAAATTTGACAATACATTACAGATGTTTGTGGTACTCTCCGGAGGATCCGGGATATTTGGAGAATAGTAGTTTGCACGAATTCACTGTCGTGGAAATGTCCTAATTGTATGAATTTTTATCGACACCTGATAGACACCAAAAGTAGTATGTTCAAAAGAGTAAGTTTCGAGGAAGTATCATAAAATCTGACAAGACATTTCGGATGTTTGTTGTACTCTCTGGACGATCCCGGATGTTTGAGAAATAGTAGTATGCACCAATTCCTTCTCATCGAAATGACCTAATTGTATGTTTTTTTTTTTTGAATCCTTATGGAAACAAAAAGTAGTATGTTCAAAAGAGTAAGATATGAGGAAGCTATATAAAATTTGACAATACATTGCAGATGTTTGTGGTACTCTCCGGAGGATCCCGGATATTTGGAGAATAGTAGTTTGCTCGAATTCACTGTCGTGGAAATGTCCTAATTGTATGAATTTTTATCGACACCTGATAGACACCAAAAGTAGTATGTTCAAAAGAGTAAGTTTCGAGGAAGTATCATAAAATTTGACAAGACATTTCGGATGTTTGTTGTACTATCTGGAGGATCCCGGATGTTTGAGAAATAGTAGTATGCACCAATTCCTTCTCATCGAAATGACCTAATTGTATGTTTTTTTTTTCGAATCCTTATGGAAACAAAAAGTAGTATGTTCAAAAGAATAAGATATGAGGAAGCTATATAAAATTTGACAATACATTACAGATGTTTGTGGTACTCTCCGGAGGATCCCGGATATTTGGAGAATAGTAGTTTGCACGAATTCACTGTCGTGGAAATGTCCTAATTGTATGAATTTTTATCGACACCTGATAGACACCAAAAGTAGTTGTTCAAAAGAGTAAGTTTCGAGGAAGTATCATAAAATTTGACAAGACATTTCGGATGTTTGTTGTACTCTCTGGAGGATCCCGGATGTTTGAGAAATAGTAGTATGCACCCATTCCTTCTCATCGAAATGACCTAATTGTATGTTTTTTTTTTTTGAATCCTTATGGAAACAAAAAGTAGTATGTTCAAAAGAGTAAGATATGAGGAAGCTATATAAAATTTGACAATACATTACAGATGTTTGTGGTACTCTCCGGAGGATCCCGGATATTTGGAGAATAGTAGTTTGCACGAATTCACTGTCGTGGAAATGTCCTAATTGTATGAATTTTTATCGACACCTGATAGACACCAAAAGTAGTTGTTCAAAAGAGTAAGTTTCGAGGAAGTATCATAAAATTTGACAAGACATTTCGGATGTTTGTTGTACTCTCTGGAGGATCCCGGATGTTTGAGAAATAGTAGTATGCACCAATTCCTTCTCATCGAAATGACCTAATTGTATGTTTTTTTTTTGAATCCTTATGGAAACAAAAAGTAGTATGTTCAAAAGAGTAAGATATGAGGAAGCTATATAAAATTTGACAATACATTACAGATCTTTGTGGTACTCTCCGGAGGATCCCGGATATTTGGAGAGTAGTAGTTTGCACGAATTCACTGTCGTGTAAATGTCCTAATTGTATGAATTTTTATCGACACCTGATATACACCAAAAGTAGTATGTTCAAAATAGTAAGTGTCGAGGAAGTATCATAAAATTTGACAAGACATTTCGGATGTTTGTTGTACTATCTGGAGGATCCCGGATGTTTGAGAAATAGTAGTATGCACCAATTCCTTCTCATCTAAATGACCTAATTGTATGTTTTTTTTTTTGAATCCTTATGGAAACAAAAAGTAGTATGTTCAAAAGAGTAAGATATGAGGAAGCTATATAAAATTTGACAATACATCACAGATGTTTGTGGTACTCTCTGGAGGATCCCGGATATTTGGAGAATAGTAGTTTGCAAGAATTCACTGTCGTGGAAATGTCCTAATTGTATGAATTTTTAAGGACTCCTTATAGACTCCAAAAGTAGTATGTTCAAAAGGGTAAGTTTCGAGGACGTATCAAAAAATTTGACAAGACATTTCGGATGTTTGTTGTACTATATGGAGGATCTCGGATGTTTGAGAAATAGTAGTATGCACCAATTCCTTCTCATCGGAATGACCTAATTGTATGTTTTTTTTTTCGAATCCTTATGGAAACAAAAAGTAGTATGATCAAAAGAATAAGATATGAGGAAGCTATATAAAATTTGACAATACATTACAGATGTTTGTGGTACTCTCCGGAGGATCCGGGATATTTGGAGAATAGTAGTTTGCACGAATTCCCTGTCGTGGAAATGTCCTAATTGTATGAATTTTTATCGACACCTGATAGACACCAAAAGTAGTATGTTCAAAAGAGTAAGTTTCGAGGAAGTATCATAAAATATGACAAGACATTTCGGATGTTTGTTGTACTCTCTGGACGATCCCGGATGTTTGAGAAATAGTAGTATGCACCGATTCCTTCTCATCGAAATGACCTAATTGTATGTTTTTTTTTTTTAATCCTTATGGAAACAAAAAAGTAGTATGTTCAAAAGAGTAAGATATGAGGAAGCTATATAAAATTTGACAATACATTACAGATGTTTGTGGTACGCTCCGGAGGATCCCGGATATTTGGAGAATAGTAGTTTGCACGAATTCACTGTCGTGGAAATGTCCTAATTGTATGAATTTTTATCGACACCTGATAGACACCAAAAGTAGTATGTTCAAAAGAGTAAGTTTCGAGGAAGTATCATAAAATTTGACAAGACATTTCGGATGTTTGTTGTACTCTCTGGAGGATCCCGGATGTTTGAGAAATAGTAGTATGCACCAATTCCTTCTCATCGAAATGACCTAATTGTATGTTTTTTTTTTTGAATCCTTATGGAAACAAAAAGTAGTATGTTCAAAAGAGTAAGATATGAGGAAGCTATATAAAATTTGACAATACATTACAGATGTTTGTGGTACTCTCCGGAGGATCCCGGATATTTGGAGAATAGTAGTTTGCATGAATTCACTGTCGTGGAAATGTTCTAATTGTATGAATTTTTATCGACACCTGATAGACACCAAACGTATTTGTTCAAAAGAGTAAGTTTCGAGGAAGTATCATAAAATTTGACAAGACATTTCGGATGTTTGTTGTACTCTCTGGAGGATCCCGGATGTTTGAGAAATAGTAGTATGCACCAATTCCTTCTCATCGAAATGACCTAATTGTATGTTTTTTTTTTGAATCCTTATGGAAACAAAAAGTAGTATGTTCAAAAGAGTAAGATATGAGGAAGCTATATAAAATTTGACAATACATTACAGATGTTTGTGGTACTCTCCGGAGGATCCCGGATATTTGGAGAATAGTAGTTTGCACGAATTCACTGTCGTGTAAATGTCCTAATTGTATGAATTTTTATCGACACCTGATATACACCAAAAGTAGTATGTTCAAAATAGTAAGTTTCGAGGAAGTATCAAAAAATTTGACAAGACATTTCGGATGTTTGTTGTACTATCTGGAGGATCCCGGATGTTTGAGAAATAGTAGTATGAACCAATTACTTCTCATCGGAATGACCTATTTGTATGTTTTTTTTTTTTGAATCCTTATGGACACAAAAACTAGTATGTTCAAAATAGTAAGATATGAGGAAGCTCTATAAAATTTGACAATACATTGCAGATGTTTGTGGTACTCTCCGTAGGATCCCGGATATTTGGAGACTGGTAATTTGCAAGAATTCACTGTCGTGGAAATGTATGAATTTTTATCGACACCTGATATACACCAAAAGTAGTATGTTCAAAATAGTAAGTTTCGAGGAAGTATCATAAAATTTGACATGACATTGCGGATGTTTGTTGTACTATCTGGAGGATCCCGGATGTTTGAGAAATAGTAGTATGCACCAATTCCTTCTCATCGGAATGACCTAATTGTATGTTTTTTTTTTTCGAATCCTTATGGAAACAAAAAGTAGTATGTTCAAAAGAGTAAGATATGAGGAAGCTATATAAAATTTGACAATACATTACAGATGTTTGTGGTACTCTCCGGAGGATCCCGGATATTTGGAGAATAGTAGTTTGCACGAATTCACTGTCGTGGAAATGTTCTAATTGTATGAATTTTTATCGACACCTGATATACACCAAAAGTAGTATGTTCAAAATAGTAAGTTTCGAGGAAGTATCATAAAATTTGACAAGACATTTCGGATGTTTGTTGTACTATCTGGAGGATCCCGGATGTTTGAGAAATAGTAGTATGCACCAATTCCTTCTCATCGGAATGACCTATTTGTATGTTTTTTTTTTCGAATCCTTATGGACACAAAAAGTAGTATGTTCAAAAGAGTAAGATATGAGGAAGCTATATAAAATTTGACAATACATTGCAGATGTTTGTGGTACTCTCCGTAGGATCCCGGATATTTGGAGAATAGTAGTTTGCACGAATTCACTGTCGTGGAAATGTTCTAATTGTATGAATTTTTATCGACACCTGATATACACCAAAAGTAGTATGTTCAAAATAGTAAGTTTCGAGGAAGTATCATAAAATTTGACAAGACATTTTGGATGTTTGTTGTACTATCTGGAGGATCCCGAATGTTTGAGAAATAGTAGTATGCACCAATTCCTTCTCATCGGAATGACCTAATTGTATGTTTTTTTTTTTCGAATCCTTATGGAAACAAAAAGTAGTATGTTCAAAGAAGTAAGATATGAGGAAGCTATATAAATTTTGACAATACATTACAGATGTTTGTGGTACTCTCCGGAGGATCCCGGATATTTGGAGAATAGTAGTTTGCACGAATTCACTGTCGTGGAAATGTTCTAATTGTATGAATTTTTATCGACACCTGATAGACACCAAAAGTAGTATGTTCAAAATAGTAAGTTTCGAGGAAGTATCATAAATTTTGACAAGACATTTCGGATGTTTGTTGTACTACCTGGAGGATCCCGGATGTTTGAGAAATAGTAGTATGCACCAATTCCTTCTCATCGGAATGACCTAATTGTATGTTTTTTTTTTTCGAATCCTTATGGAAACAAAAAGTAGTATGTTCAAAAGAGTAAGATATGAGGAAGCTAAATAAAATTTGACAATACAATACAGATGTTTGTGGTACTCTCCGGAGGATCCCGGATATTTGGAGAATAGTAGTTTGCACGAATTCACTGTCGTGGAAATGTTCTAATTGTATTAATTTTTATCGACACCTGATATACACCAAAAGTAGTATGTTCAAAATAGTAAGTTTCGAGGAAGTATCATAAAATTTGACAAGACATTTCGGATGTTTGTTGTACTATCTGGAGGATCCCGGATGTTTGAGAAATAGTAGTATGCACCAATTCCTTCTCATCGGAATGACCTAATTGTATGTTTTTTTTTTCGAATCCTTATGGAAACAAAAAGTAGTATGTTCAAAAGAGTAAGATATGAGGAAGCTATATAAAATTTGACAATACATTGCAGATGTTTGTGGTACTCTCCGGAGGATCCCGGATATTTGGAGAATAGTAGTTTGCACGAATTCACTGTCGTGGAAATGTCCTAATTGTATGAATTTTTATCGACACATGATAGACACCAAAAGTAGTATGTTCAAAAGAGTAAGTTTCGAGGAAGTATCATAAAATTTGACAAGACATTTCGGATGTTTGTTGTACTCTCTGGAGGATCCCGGATGTTTGAGAAATAGTAGTATGCACCAATTCCTTCTCATCGAAATGACCTAATTGTATGTTTTTTTTTTTGAATCCTTATGGAAACAAAAAGTAGTATGTTCAAAAGAGTAAGATATGAGGAAGCTATATAAAATTTGACAATACATTACAGATGTTTGTGGTACTCTCCGGAGGATCCCGGATATTTGGAGAATAGTAGTTTGCACGAATTCACTGTCGTGGAAATGTCCTAATTGTATGAATTTTTATCGACACCTGATAGACACCAAAAGTAGTATGTTCAAAAGAGTAAGTTTAGAGGAAGTATCATAAAATTTGACAAGACATTTCGGATGTTTGTTGTACTATCTGGAGGATCCCGGATGTTTGAGAAATAGTAGTATGCACCAATTCCTTCTCATCGGAATGACCTAATTTGATGTTTTTTTTTTCGAATCCTTATGGACACAAAAAGTAGTATGTTCAAAAGCTAAGATATGAGGAAGCTATATAAAATTTGACAATACATTACAGATGTTTGTGGTACTCTCCGGAGAATCCCGGATATTTGGAGAATAGTAGTTTGCACGAATTCACTGTCGTGGAAATGTCCTAATTGTATGAATTTTTAACGACACCTGATATACACCAAAAGTAGCATGTTCAAAAGAGTAAGTTTCGAGGAAGTATCATAAAATTTGACAAGACATTTCGGATGTTTGTTGTACTCTCTGGAGGATCCCGGATGTTTGAGAAATAGTAGTATGCACCAATTCCTTCTCATCGGAATGACCTAATTGTATGTTTTTTTTTTCGAATCCTTATGGAAACAAAAAGTAGTATGTTCAAAAGAGTAAGATATGAGGAAGCTATATAAAATTTGACAATACATTACAGATGTTTGTGGTACTCTCCGGAGGATCCCGGATATTTGGAGAATAGTAGTTTGCACGAATTCACTGTCGTGGAAATGTCCTAATTGTATGAATTTTTATCGACACATGATAGACACCAAAAGTAGTATGTTCAAAAGAGTAAGTTTCGAGGAAGTATCATAAAATTTGACAAGACATTTCGGATGTTTGTTGTACTCTCTGGAGGATCGCGGATGTTTGAAAAATAGTAGTATGCACCAATTCCTTCTCATCGAAATGACCTAATTGTATGTTTTTTTTTTTCGAATCCTTGTGGAAATAAAAAGTAGTATGTTCAAAAGAGTAAGATATGAGGAAGCTATATAAAATTTGACAATACATTACAGATGTTTGTGGTACTCTCCGGAGGATCCCGGATATTTGGAGAATAGTAGTTTGCACGAATTCACTATCGTGGAAATGTTCTAATTGTATGAATTTTTATCGAAACATGATATACACCAAAAGTAGTATGTTCAAAATAGTAAGTTTCGAGGAAGTATCATAAAATTTGACAAGACATTTCGGATGTTTGTTGTACTATCAGGAGGATCTCGGATGTTTGAGAAATAGTAGTATGCACCAATTCCTTCTCATCAGAATTACCTAATTGTATGTTTTTTTTTCTGAATCCTTATGGAAACAAAAAGTAGTATGTTCAAAAGAGTAAGATATGAGGAAGCTATATAAAATTTGACAATACATTACAGATGTTTGTGGTACTCTTCGGAGGATCCCGGATATTTGGAGAATAGTAGTTTGCACGAATTCACTGTCGTGGAAATGTCCTAATTGTATGAATTTTTATCGACACCTGATAGACACCAAAAGTAGTATGTTCAAAAGAGTAAGTTTCGAGGAAGTATCATAAAATTTGACAAGACATTTCGGATGTTTGTTGTACTCTTTGGACGATCCCGGATGTTTGAGAAATAGTAGTATGCACCAATTCCTTCTCATCGAAATGACCTAATTGTATGTTTTTTTTTTTCGAATCCTTATGGACACAAAAAGTAGTATGTTCAAAAGAGTAAGATATGAGGAAGCTATATAAAATTTGAAAATACATTACAGATGTTTGTGGTACTCACCGGAGGATCCCGGATATTTGGAGAATAGTACTTTGCACGAATTCACTGGCGTGGAAATGTCCTAATTGTATGAATTTTTATCGACACCTGATTTACACCAAAAGTAGTATCTTCAAAATAGTAAGTTTTGAGGAAGTATCATAAAATTTGACAAGACATTTCAGATGTTTGTTGTACTATCTGGAGGATCCCGGATGTTTGAGAAATAGTAGTATGCACCAATTCCTTCTCATCGGAATGACCTAATTGTATGTTTTTTTTTTCGAATCCTTATGTACACAAAAAGTAGTATCTTTAAAATAGTAAGATATGAGGAAGCTATATAAAATTTGACAATACATTACAGATGTTTGTGGTACTCTCCGGAGGATCCCGGATATTTGGAGAATAGTAGTTTGCACGAATTCACTGTCGTGGAAATGTCCTAATTGTATGAATTTTTATCGACACATGATTTACACCAAAAGTAGTATCTACAAAATAGTAAGTTTCGAGGAAGTATCATAAAATTTGACAAGACATTTCGGATGTTTGTTGCACTCTCTGGAGGATCCCGGATGTTTGAGAAATAGTAGTATGCACCAATTCCTTCTCATCGAAATGACCTAATTTGATGTTTTTTTTTTCGAATCCTTATGGACACAAAAAGTAGTATGTTCAAAAGAGTAAGATATGAGGAAGCTATATAAAATTTGACAATACATTGCAGATGTTTGTGGTACTCTCCGGAGGATCCCGGATATTTGGAGAATAGTAGTTTGCACGAATTCACTGTCGTGGAAATGTCCTAATTGTATGAATTTTTATCGACACATGATAGACACCAAAAGTAGTATGTTCAAAAGAGTAAGTTTCGAGGAAGTATCATAAAATTTGACAAGACATTTCGGATGTTTGTTGTACTCTCTGGAGGATCCCGGATGTTTGAGAAATAGTAGTATGCACCAATTCCTTCTCATCGAAATGACCTAATTGTATGTTTTTTTTTTTGAATCCTTATGGAAACAAAAAGTAGTATGTTCAAAAGAGTAAGATATGAGGAAGCTATATAAAATTTGACAATACATTACAGATGTTTGTGGTACTCTCCGGAGGATCCCGGATATTTGGAGAATAGTAGTTTGCACGAATTCACTGTCGTGGAAATGTCCTAATTGTATGAATTTTTATCGACACCTGATAGACACCAAAAGTAGTATGTTCAAAAGAGTAAGTTTAGAGGAAGTATCATAAAATTTGACAAGACATTTCGGATGTTTGTTGTACTATCTGGAGGATCCCGGATGTTTGAGAAATAGTAGTATGCACCAATTCCTTCTCATCGGAATGACCTAATTTGATGTTTTTTTTTTCGAATCCTTATGGACACAAAAAGTAGTATGTTCAAAAGCTAAGATATGAGGAAGCTATATAAAATTTGACAATACATTACAGATGTTTGTGGTACTCTCCGGAGAATCCCGGATATTTGGAGAATAGTAGTTTGCACGAATTCACTGTCGTGGAAATGTCCTAATTGTATGAATTTTTAACGACACCTGATATACACCAAAAGTAGCATGTTCAAAAGAGTAAGTTTCGAGGAAGTATCATAAAATTTGACAAGACATTTCGGATGTTTGTTGTACTCTCTGGAGGATCCCGGATGTTTGAGAAATAGTAGTATGCACCAATTCCTTCTCATCGGAATGACCTAATTGTATGTTTTTTTTTTCGAATCCTTATGGAAACAAAAAGTAGTATGTTCAAAAGAGTAAGATATGAGGAAGCTATATAAAATTTGACAATACATTACAGATGTTTGTGGTACTCTCCGGAGGATCCCGGATATTTGGAGAATAGTAGTTTGCACGAATTCACTGTCGTGGAAATGTCCTAATTGTATGAATTTTTATCGACACATGATAGACACCAAAAGTAGTATGTTCAAAAGAGTAAGTTTCGAGGAAGTATCATAAAATTTGACAAGACATTTCGGATGTTTGTTGTACTCTCTGGAGGATCGCGGATGTTTGAAAAATAGTAGTATGCACCAATTCCTTCTCATCGAAATGACCTAATTGTATGTTTTTTTTTTTCGAATCCTTGTGGAAATAAAAAGTAGTATGTTCAGAAGAGTAAGATATGAGGAAGCTATATAAAATTTGACAATACATTACAGATGTTTGTGGTACTCTCCGGAGGATCCCGGATATTTGGAGAATAGTAGTTTGCACGAATTCACTATCGTGGAAATGTTCTAATTGTATGAATTTTTATCGAAACATGATATACACCAAAAGTAGTATGTTCAAAATAGTAAGTTTCGAGGAAGTATCATAAAATTTGACAAGACATTTCGGATGTTTGTTGTACTATCAGGAGGATCTCGGATGTTTGAGAAATAGTAGTATGCACCAATTCCTTCTCATCAGAATTACCTAATTGTATGTTTTTTTTTCTGAATCCTTATGGAAACAAAAAGTAGTATGTTCAAAAGAGTAAGATATGAGGAAGCTATATAAAATTTGACAATACATTACAGATGTTTGTGGTACTCTTCGGAGGATCCCGGATATTTGGAGAATAGTAGTTTGCACGAATTCACTGTCGTGGAAATGTCCTAATTGTATGAATTTTTATCGACACCTGATAGACACCAAAAGTAGTATGTTCAAAAGAGTAAGTTTCGAGGAAGTATCATAAAATTTGACAAGACATTTCGGATGTTTGTTGTACTCTTTGGACGATCCCGGATGTTTGAGAAATAGTAGTATGCACCAATTCCTTCTCATCGAAATGACCTAATTGTATGTTTTTTTTTTTCGAATCCTTATGGACACAAAAAGTAGTATGTTCAAAAGAGTAAGATATGAGGAAGCTATATAAAATTTGAAAATACATTACAGATGTTTGTGGTACTCACCGGAGGATCCCGGATATTTGGAGAATAGTACTTTGCACGAATTCACTGGCGTGGAAATGTCCTAATTGTATGAATTTTTATCGACACCTGATTTACACCAAAAGTAGTATCTTCAAAATAGTAAGTTTTGAGGAAGTATCATAAAATTTGACAAGACATTTCAGATGTTTGTTGTACTATCTGGAGGATCCCGGATGTTTGAGAAATAGTAGTATGCACCAATTCCTTCTCATCGGAATGACCTAATTGTATGTTTTTTTTTTCGAATCCTTATGTACACAAAAAGTAGTATCTTTAAAATAGTAAGATATGAGGAAGCTATATAAAATTTGACAATACATTACAGATGTTTGTGGTACTCTCCGGAGGATCCCGGATATTTGGAGAATAGTAGTTTGCACGAATTCACTGTCGTGGAAATGTCCTAATTGTATGAATTTTTATCGACACATGATTTACACCAAAAGTAGTATCTTCAAAATAGTAAGTTTCGAGGAAGTATCATAAAATTTGACAAGACATTTCGGATGTTTGTTGCACTCTCTGGAGGATCCCGGATGTTTGAGAAATAGTAGTATGCACCAATTCCTTCTCATCGAAATGACCTAATTTGATGTTTTTTTTTTCGAATCCTTATGGACACAAAAAGTAGTATGTTCAAAAGAGTAAGATATGAGGAAGCTATACAAAATTTGATAATACATTACAGATGTTTGTGGTACTCTCCGGAGGATCCCGGATATTTGGAGAATAGTAGTTTGCACGAATTCACTGTCGTGGAAATGTCCTAATTGTATGAATTTTTATCGACACCTGATATCCACCAAAAGTAGTATGTTCAAAATAGTAAGTTTCGAGGAAGTATTATAAAATTTGACAAGACATCTCGGATGTTTGTTGTACTCTCTGGTGGATCCCGGATGTTTGAGAAATAACAGTATGCACCAATTCCTTCTCATCGGAATGACCTAATTGTATGTTTTATTTTTTCGAATCCTTATGGACATAAAAAGTAGTATGTTCAAAAGAGTAAGATATGAGGAAGCTATATAAAATTTGACAATACATTACAGATGTTTGTGGTACTCTCCGGAGGATCCCGGATATTTGGAGAATAGTAGTTTGCACGAATTCACTGTCGTGGAAATGTCCTAATTGTATGAATTTTCAACGACACCTGATATACACCAAAAGTAGTATGTTCAAAAGAGTAAGTTTCGAGGAAGTATCTAAAAATTTGACAAGACATTTCGGATGTTTGTTGTACTCTCTGGAGGATCCAGGATGTTTGAGAAATAGTAGTATGCACCAATTCCTTCTCATCGGAATTACCTATTTGTATGTTTTTTTTTTCGAATCCTTATGGACACAAAAAGTAGTATGTTCAAAAGAGTAAGATATGAGGAAGCTATACAAAATTTGATAATACATTACAGATGTTTGTGGTACTCTCCGGAGGATCCCGGATATTTGGAGAATAGTAGTTTGCACGAATTCACTGTCGTGGAAATGTCCTAATTGTATGAATTTTTATCGACACCTGATATCCACCAAAAGTAGTATGTTCAAAATAGTAAGTTTCGAGGAAGTATTATAAAATTTGACAAGACATCTCGGATGTTTGTTGTACTCTCTGGTGGATCCCGGATGTTTGAGAAATAACAGTATGCACCAATTCCTTCTCATCGGAATGACCTAATTGTATGTTTTATTTTTTCGAATCCTTATGGACATAAAAAGTAGTATGTTCAAAAGAGTAAGATATGAGGAAGCTATATAAAATTTGACAATACATTACAGATGTTTGTGGTACTCTCCGGAGGATCCCGGATATTTGGAGAATAGTAGTTTGCACGAATTCACTGTCGTGGAAATGTCCTAATTGTATGAATTTTCAACGACACCTGATATACACCAAAAGTAGTATGTTCAAAAGAGTAAGTTTCGAGGAAGTATCATAAAATTTGACAAGACATTTCGGATGTTTGTTGTACTCTCTGGAGGATCCAGGATGTTTGAGAAATAGTAGTATGCACCAATTCCTTCTCATCGGAATTACCTATTTGTATGTTTTTTTTTTCGAATCCTTATGGACACAAAAAGTAGTATGTTCAAAAGAGTAAGATATGAGGAAGCTATACAAAATTTGATAATACATTACAGATGTTTGTGGTACTCTCCGGAGGATCCCGGATATTTGGAGAATAGTAGTTTGCACGAATTCACTGTCGTGGAAATGTCCTAATTGTATGAATTTTTATCGACACCTGATATCCACCAAAAGTAGTATGTTCAAAATAGTAAGTTTCGAGGAAGTATTATAAAATTTGACAAGACATCTCGGATGTTTGTTGTACTCTCTGGTGGATCCCGGATGTTTGAGAAATAACAGTATGCACCAATTCCTTCTCATCGGAATGACCTAATTGTATGTTTTATTTTTTCGAATCCTTATGGACATAAAAAGTAGTATGTTCAAAAGAGTAAGATATGAGGAAGCTATATAAAATTTGACAATACATTACAGATGTTTGTGGTACTCTCCGGAGGATCCCGGATATTTGGAGAATAGTAGTTTGCACGAATTCACTGTCGTGGAAATGTCCTAATTGTATGAATTTTCAACGACACCTGATATACACCAAAAGTAGTATGTTCAAAAGAGTAAGTTTCGAGGAAGTATCATAAAATTTGACAAGACATTTCGGATGTTTGTTGTACTCTCTGGAGGATCCAGGATGTTTGAGAAATAGTAGTATGCACCAATTCCTTCTCATCGGAATGACCTAATTGTATGTTTTTTTTTTCGAATCCTTATGGACACAAAAAGTAGTATGTTCAAAATAGTAAGATATGAGGAAGCTATATAAAATTTGACAATACATTACAGATGTTTGTGGAACTCTCCGGAGGATCCCGGATATTTGGAGAATAGTAGTTTGCACGAATTCACTGTCTTCGAAATGTCCTAATTGTATGAATTTTTATCGACACCTGATATCCACCAAAAGTAGTATGTTCAAAATAGTAAGTTTCGAGGAAGTATCATAAAATTTGACAAGACATTTCGGAAGTTTGTTGTACTCTCTGGTGGATCCCGGATGTTTGAGAAATAATAGTATACACCAATTCCTTCTCATCGGAATGACCTAATTGTATGTTTTTTTTTTCGAATCCTTATGGACACAAAAAGTAGTATGTTCAAAAGAGTAAGATATGAGGAAGCTATATAAAATTTGACAATACATTACAGATGTTTGTGGTACTCTCCGGAGGATCCCGGATATTTGGAGAATAGTAGTTTGCACGAATTCACTGTCGTGGAGATGTCCTAATTGTATGAATTTTTATCGACACCTGATATCCACCAAAAGTAGTATGTTCAAAATAGTAAGTTTCGATGAAGTATCATAAAATTTGACAAGACATTTCGGATGTTTGTTGTACTCTCTGGTGGATCCCGGATGTTTGAGAAATAATAGTATGCACCAATGCCTTCTCATCGGAATGACCTAATTGTATGTTTTTTTTTTCGAATCCTTATGGACACAAAAAGTAGTATGTTCAAAAGAGTAAGATATCAGGAATCTATATAAAATTTGACAATACATTACATATGTTTGTGGTACTCTCCGGAGGATCCCGGATATTTGGAGAATAGTAGTTTGCACGAATTCACTGTCGTGGAAATGTCCTAATTGTATGAATTTTCATCGACACCTGATATACACCAAAAGTAGTATGTTCAAAAGAGTAAGTTTCAAGGAAGTATCATAAAATTTGACAAGACCTTTCGGATGTTTGTTGTACTATCTGGAGGATCCCGGACGTTTGAGAAATAGTAGTATGCACCAATTTTTTCTCATCGGAATTACCTATTTGTATGTTTTTTTTTTTCGAATCCTTATGGACACAAAAAGTAGTATGTTCAAAAGAGTAAGATATAAGGAAGCTATACAAAATTTGTTAATACATTACAGATGTTTGTGGTACTCTCCGGAGGATCCCGGATATTTGGAGAATAGTAGTTTGCACGAATTCACTGTCGTGGAAATGTCCTAATTGTATGAATTTTTAACGACACCTGATATACACCCAAAGTAGCATGTTCAAAAGAGTAAGTTTCGAGGAAGTATCATAAAATTTGACAAGACATTTCGGATGTTTGTTGTACTCTCTGGAGGATCCCGGATGTTTGAGAAATAGTAGTATGCACCAATTCCTTCTCATCGGAATGACCTAATTGTATGTTTTTTTTTTCGAATCCTTATGGAAACAAAAAGTAGTATGTTCAAAAGAGTAAGATATGAGGAAGCTATATAAAATTTGACAATACATTACAGATGTTTGTGGTACTCTCCGGAGGATCCCGGATATTTGGAGAATAGTAGTTTGCACGAATTCACTGTCGTGGAAATGTCCTAATTGTATGAATTTTTATCGACACATGATAGACACCAAAAGTAGTATGTTCAAAAGAGTAAGTTTCGAGGAAGTATCATAAAATTTGACAAGACATTTCGGATGTTTGTTGTACTCTCTGGAGGATCGCGGATGTTTGAAAAATAGTAGTATGCACCAATTCCTTCTCATCGAAATGACCTAATTGTATGTTTTTTTTTTTCGAATCCTTATGGAAATAAAAAGTAGTATGTTCAAAAGAGTAAGATATGAGGAAGCTATATAAAATTTGACAATACATTACAGATGTTTGTGGTACTCTCCGGATCATCCCGGATATTTGGAGAATAGTAGTTTGCACGAATTCACTATCGTGGAAATGTTCTAATTGTATGAATTTTTATCGAAACATGATATACACCAAAAGTAGTATGTTCAAAATAGTAAGTTTCGAGGAAGTATCATAAAATTTGACAAGACATTTCGGATGTTTGTTGTACTATCAGGAGGATCTCGGATGTTTGAGAAATAGTAGTATGCACCAATTCCTTCTCATCAGAATTACCTAATTGTATGTTTTTTTTTCTGAATCCTTATGGAAACAAAAAGTAGTATGTTCAAAAGAGTAAGATATGAGGAAGCTATATAAAATTTGACAATACATTACAGATGTTTGTGGTACTCTTCGGAGGATCCCGGATATTTGGAGAATAGTAGTTTGCATGAATTCACTGTCGTGGAAATGTCCTAATTGTATGAATTTTTATCGACACCTGATAGACACCAAAAGTAGTATGTTCAAAAGAGTAAGTTTCGAGGAAGTATCATAAAATTTGACAAGACATTTCGGATGTTTGTTGTACTCTTTGGACGATCCCGGATGTTTGAGAAATAGTAGTATGCACCAATTCCTTCTCATCGAAATGACCTAATTGTATGTTTTTTTTTTTCGAATCCTTATGGACACAAAAAGTAGTATGTTCAAAAGAGTAAGATATGAGGAAGCTATATAAAATTTGAAAATACATTACAGATGTTTGTGGTACTCACCGGAGGATCCCGGATATTTGGAGAATAGTACTTTGCACGAATTCACTGGCGTGGAAATGTCCTAATTGTATGAATTTTTATCGACACCTGATTTACACCAAAAGTAGTATCTTCAAAATAGTAAGTTTTGAGGAAGTATCATAAAATTTGACAAGACATTTCAGATGTTTGTTGTACTATCTGGAGGATCCCGGATGTTTGAGAAATAGTAGTATGCACCAATTCCTTCTCATCGGAATGACCTAATTGTATGTTTTTTTTTTCGAATCCTTATGTACACAAAAAGTAGTATCTTTAAAATAGTAAGATATGAGGAAGCTATATAAAATTTGACAATACATTACAGATGATTGTGGTACTCTCCGGAGGATCCCGGATATTTGGAGAATAGTAGTTTGCACGAATTCACTGTCGTGGAAATGTCCTAATTGTATGAATTTTTATCGACACATGATTTACACCAAAAGTAGTATCTTCAAAATAGTAAGTTTCGAGGAAGTATCATAAAATTTGACAAGACATTTCGGATGTTTGTTGCACTCTCTGGAGGATCCCGGATGTTTGAGAAATAGTAGTATGCACCAATTCCTTCTCATCGAAATGACCTAATTTGATGTTTTTTTTTTCGAATCCTTATGGACACAAAAAGTAGTATGTTCAAAAGAGTAAGATATGAGGAAGCTATATAAAATTTGACAATACATTACAGATGTTTGTGGTACTCTCCGGAGGATCCCAGATATTTGGAGAATAGTAGTTTGCACGAATTCACTGTCGTGGAAATGTCCTAATTGTATGAATTTTTATCGACACCTGATAGACACCAAAAGTAGTATGTTCAAAGGAGTAAGTTTCGAGGAAGTATCATCAAATTTGACAAGACATTTCGGATGTTTGTTGTACTCTTTGGAGGATCCTGGATGTTTGAGAAATAGTAGTATGCACCAATTCCTTCTCATCGGAATGACCTAATTGTATGTTTTTTTTTTTCGAATCCTTATGGACACAAAAAGTAGTATGTTCAAAAGAGTAAGATATGAGGAATCTATATAAGATTTGACAATACATTACAGATGTTTGTGGTACTCTCCGAAGGATCCCGAATATTTGGAGAATAGTAGTTTGCACGAATTCACTGTCGTGGAAATGTCCTAATTGTATGAATTTTTATCAACACCTGATTTACACCAAAAGTAGTATCGTCAAAATAGTAAGTTTCGAGGAAGTATCATAAAATTTGACAAGACATTTCGGATGTTTGTTGCACTCTCTGGAGGATCCCGGATGTTTGAGAAATAGTAGTATGCACCAATTCCTTCTCATCGAAATGACCTAATTTGATGTTTTTTTTTTTCGAATCCTTATGGACACAAAAAGTAGTATGTTCAAAATAGTAAGATATGAGGAAGCTATATAAAATTTGACAATACATTACAGATGTTTGTGGTACTCTCCGGAGGATCCCAGATATTTGGAGAATAGTAGTTTGCACGAATTCACTGTCGTGGAAATGTCCTAATTGTATGAATTTTTATCGACACCTGATAGACACCAAAAGTAGTATGTTCAAAGGAGTAAGTTTCGAGGAAGTATCATCAAATTTGACAAGACATTTCGGATGTTTGTTGTACTCTCTGGAGGATCCTGGATGTTTGAGAAATAGTAGTATGCACCAATTCCTTCTCATCGGAATGACCTAATTGTATGTTTTTTTTTTTCGAATCCTTATGGACACAAAAAGTAGTATGTTCAAAAGAGTAAGATATGAGGAATCTATATAAGATTTGACAATACATTACAGATGTTTGTGGTACTCTCCGAAGGATCCCGAATATTTGGAGAATAGTAGTTTGCACGAATTCACTGTCGTGGAAATGTCTTAATTGTATGAATTTTTATCAACACCTGATTTACACCAAAAGTAGTATCTTCAAAATAGTAAGTTTCGAGGAAGTATCATAAAATTTGACAAGACATTTCAGATGTTTGTTGTACTATCTGGAGAATCCCGGATGTTTGAGAAATAGTAGTATGCACCAATTCCTTCTCATCGGAATGACCTAATTGTATGTTTTTTTTTTCGAATCCTTACGGACACAAAAAGTAGTATGTTCAAAAGAGTAAGATATGAGGAAGCTATATAAAATTTGACAACACATTACAGATGTTTGTGGTACTCTCCGGAGGTTCCGGATATTTGGAGAATAGTAGTTTGCACGAATTCACTGTCGTGGAAATGTCCTAATTGTATGAATTTTTATCGACACTTGATATACACCAAAAGTAGTATGTTCAAAATAGTAAGTTTCGAGGAAGTATCCTAAAATTTGACAAGACATTTCGGATGTTTGTTGTACTCTCTGGAGGATCCCGGATGTTTGAGAAATAGTAGTATGCACCAATTCCTTCTCATCGGAATGACCTAATTGTATGTTTTTTTTTTTCGAATCCTTATGGACACAAAAAGTAGTATGTTCAAAAGAGTAAGATATGAGGAAGCTATATAAAATTTGACAATACATTACAGATGTTTGTGGTACTCTCCGGAGGTTCCGGATATTTGGAGAATAGTAGTTTGCACGAATTCACTGTCGTGGAAATCTCCTAATTGTATGAATTTTTATCGACACTTGATATACACCAAAAGTAGTATGTTCAAAATAGTAAGTTTCGAGGAAGTATCCTAAAATTTGACAAGACATTTCGGATGTTTGTTGTACTCTCTGGAGGATCCCGGATGTTTGAGAAATAGTAGTATGCACCAATTCCTTCTCATCGGAATGACCTAATTGTATGTTTTTTTTTTCGAATCCTTATGGACATAAAAAGTAGTATGTTCAAAAGAGTAAGATATGAGGAATCTATACAAGATTTGACAATACATTACAGATGTTTGTGGTACTCTCCGAAGGATCCCGGATATTTGGAGAATAGTAGTTTGCACGAATTCACTGTCGTGGAAATGTCCTAATTGTATGAATTTTTATCGACACCTGATTTACACCAAAAGTAGTATCTTCAAAATAGTAAGTTTCGAGGAAGTATCATAAAATTGGACAAGACATTTCAGATGTTTGTTGTACTATCTGGAGGATCCCGGATGTTTGAGAAATAGTAGTATGCACCAATTCCTTCTCATCGGAATGACCTAATTGTATGTTTTTTTTTTTGAATCCTTATGTACACAAAAAGTAGTATGTTCAAAAGAGTAAGATATGAGGAAGCTATATAAAATTTGACAATACATTACAGATGTTTGTGGTACTCTCCGGAGGATCCCGGATATTTGGAGAATAGTAGTTTGCACGAATTCACTGTCGTGGAAATGTCCTAATTGTATGAATTTTTATCAACACCTGATTTACACCAAAAGTAGTATCTTCAAAATAGTAAGTTTCGAGGAAGTATCATAAAATTTGACAAGACATTTCAGATGTTTGTTGTACTATCTGGAGGATCCCGGATGTTTGAGAAATAGTAGTATGCACCAATTCCTTCTCATCGGAATGACCTAATTGTATGTTTTTTTTTTCGAATCCTTATGGACACAAAAAGTAGTATGTTCAAAAGAGTAAGATATGAGGAAGCTATATAAAATTTGACAATACATTACAGATGTTTGTGGTACTCTCCGGAGGTTCCGGATATTTGGAGAATAGTAGTTTGCACGAATTCACTGTCGTGGAAATGTCCTAATTGTATGAATTTTTATCGACACTTGATATACACCAAAAGTAGTATGTTCAAAATAGTAAGTTTCGAGGAAGTATCCTAAAATTTGACAAGACATTTCGGATGTTTGTTGTACTCTCTGGAGGATCCCGGATGTTTGAGAAATAGTAGTATGCACCAATTCCTTCTCATCGGAATGACCTAATTGTATGTTTTTTTTTTTCGAATCCTTATGGACACAAAAAGTAGTATGTTCAAAAGAGTAAGATATGAGGAATCTATATAAAATTTGACAATACATTACAGATGTTTGTGGTACTCTCCGAAGGATCCCGGATATTTGGAGAATAGTAGTTTGCACGAATTCACTGTCGTGGAAATGTCCTAATTGTATGAATTTTTATCGACACCTGATTTACACCAAAAGTAGTATCTTCAAAATAGTAAGTTTCGAGGAAGTATCATAAAATTTGACAAGACATTTCAGATGTTTGTTGTACTATCTGGAGGATCCCGGATGTTTGAGAAATAGTAGTATGCACCAATTCCTTCTCATCGGAATGACCTAATTGTATGTTTTTTTTTTCGAATCCTTATGTACACAAAAAGTAGTATGTTCAAAAGAGTAAGATATGAGGAAGCTATATAAAATTTGACAATACATTACAGATGTTTGTGGTACTCTCCGGAGGATCCCGGATATTTGGAGAATAGTAGTTTGCACGAATTCACTGTCATGGAAATGTCCTAATTGTATGAATTTTTATCGACACACGATTTACACCAACAGTAGTATCTTCAAAATAGTAAGTTTCGAGGAAGTATCATAAAATTTGACAAGACATTTCGGATGTTTGTTGTACTCTCTGGAGGATCCCGGATGTTTGAGAAATAGTAGTATGCACCAATTCCTTCTCATCGAAATGACCTAATTTGATGTTTTTTTTTCGAATCCTTATGGACACAAAAAGTAGTATGTTCAAAAGAGTAAGATATGAGGAAGCTATATAAAATTTGACAATACATTACAGATGTTTGTGGTACTCTCCGGAGGATCCCGGATATTTGGAGAATAGTAGTTTGCACGAATTCACTGTCATGGAAATGTCCTAATTCTATGAATTTTTATCGACACATGATTTACACCAACAGTAGTATCTTCAAAATAGTAAGTTTCGAGGAAGTGTCCTAAAATTTGACAAGACATTTCGGATGTTTGTTGTACTCTCTGGAGGATCCCGGATGTTTGAGAAATAGTAGTATGCACCAATTCCTTCTCATCGAAATGACCTAATTTGATGTTTTTTTTTCGAATCCTTATGGACACAAAAAGTAGTATGTTCAAAAGAGTAAGATATGAGGAAGCTATATAAAATTTGACAATACATTACAGATGTTTGTGGTACTCTCCGGAGGATCCCGGATATTTGGAGAATAGTAGTTTGCACGAATTCACTGTCATGGAAATGTCCTAATTCTATGAATTTTTATCACCACATGATTTACACCAACAGTAGTATCTTCAAAATAGTAAGTTTCGAGGAAGTATCATAAAATTTGACAAGACATTTCGGATGTTTGTTGTACTCTCTGGAGGATCCCGGATGTTTGAGAAATAGTAGTATGCACCAATTCCTTCTCATTGAAATGACCTAATTTGATGTTTTTTTTTTCGAATCCTTATGGACACAAAAAGTAGTATGTTCAAAAGAGTAAGATATGAGGAAGCTATATAAAATTTGACAATACATTACAGATGTTTGTGGTACTCTCCGGAGGATCCCTGATATTTGGAGAATAGTAGTTTGCACGAATTCACTGTTGTGGAAATGTCCTAATTGTATGAATTTTTATCGACACCTGATTTACACCAAAAGTAGTATCTTCAAAATAGTAAGTTTCGAGGAAGTATCATAAAATTGGACAAGACATTTCAGATGTTTGTTGTACTATCTGGAGGATCCCGGATGTTTGAGAAATAGTAGTATGCACCAATTCCTTCTCATCGGAATGACCTAATTGTATGTTTTTTTTTTTTGAATCCTTATGTACACAAAAAGTAGTATGTTCAAAAGAGTAAGATATGAGGAAGCTATATAAAATTTGACAATACATTACAGATGTTTGTGGTACTCTCCGGAGGATCCCGGATATTTGGAGAATAGTAGTTTGCACGAATTCACTGTCGTGGAAATGTCCTAATTGTATGAATTTTTATCGACAAATGATTTACACCAAAAGTAGTATCTTCAAAATAGTAAGTTTCGAGGAAGTATCATAAAATTTGACAAGACATTTCGGATGTTTGTTGTACTCTCTGGAGGATCCCGGATGTTTGAGAAATAGTAGTATGCACCAATTCCTTCTCATCGAAATGACCTAATTTGATGTTTTTTTTTTTCGAATCCTTATGGACACAAAAAGTAGTATGTTCAAAAGAGTAAGATATGAGGAAGCTATATAAAATTTGACAATACATTACAAATGTTTGTGGTACTCTCCGGAGGATCCCTGATATTTGGAGACTAGTAGTTTGCACAAATTCACTGTCGTGGAAATGTCCTAATTGTATGAATTTTTATCGACACTTGATATACACCAAAAGTAGTATGTTCAAAATAGTAAGTTTCGAGGAAGTATCGTAAAATTTGACAAGACATTTCGGATGTTTGTTGTACTCTCTGGAGGATCCCGGATGTTTGAGAAATAGTAGTATGCACCAATTCCTTCTCATCGGAATGACCTAATTGTATGTTTTTTTTTTCGAATCCTTATGGACACAAAAAGTAGTATGTTCAAAAGAGTAAGATATGAGGAATCTATATAAGATTTGACAATACATTACAGATGTTTGTGGTACTCTCCGAAGGATCCCGGATATTTGGAGAATAGTAGTTTGCACGAATTCACTGTCGTGGAAATGTCCTAATTGTATAAATTTTTATCGACACCTGATTTACACCAAAAGTAGTATGTTCAAAATAGTAAGTTTCGAGGAAGTATCGTAAAATTTGACAAGACATTTCGGATGTTTGTTGTACTATCTGGAGGATCCCGGATGTTTGAGAAATAGTAGTATGCACCAATTCCTTCTCATCGGAATGACCTAATTGTATGTTTTTTTTTTCGAATCCTTATGGACACAAAAAGTAGTATGTTCAAAAGAGTAAGATATGAGGAAGCTATATAAAATTTGACAACACATTACATATGTTTGTGGTACTCTCCGGAGGATCCCGGATATTTGGAGAATAGTAGTTTGCACGAATTCACTGTCGTGGAAATGTCCTAATTGTATGAATTTTTATCGACACATGATTTACACCAAAAGTAGTATCTTCAAAATAGTAAGTTTCGAGGAAGTATCATAAAATTTGACAAGACATTTCGGATGTTTGTTGTACTCTCTGGAGGATCCCGGATGTTTGAGAAATAGTAGTATGCACCAATTCCTTCTCATCGAAATGACCTAATTTGATGTTTTTTTTTTCGAATCCTTATGGACACAAAAAGTAGTATGTTCAAAAGAGTAAGATATGAGGAAGATATATAAAATTTGACAATACATTATAGATGTTTGTGGTACGCTCCGGAGGATCCCGGATATTTGGAGAATAGTAGTTTGCACGAATTCACTGTCGTGGAAATGTCCTAATTGTATGAATTTTTATCGATACCTGATAGACACCAAAAGTAGTATGTTCAAAGGAGTAAGTTTCGAGGAAGTATCATCAAATTTGACAAGACATTTCGGATGTTTGTTGTACTATCTGGAGGATCCCGGATGTTTGAGAAATAGTAGTATGCACCAATTCCTTCTCATCGGAATGACCTAATTGTATGTTTTTTTTTTTCGAATCCTTATGGACACAAAAAGTAGTATGTTCAAAAGAGTAAGATATGAGGAATCTATATAAGATTTGACAATACATTACAGATGATTGTGGCACTCTCCGGAGGATCCGGGATCTTTGGAGAATAGTAGTTTGCACGAATTCACTGTCGTGTAAATGTCCTAATTGTATGAATTTTTATCGACACCTGATTTACACCAAAAGTAGTATGTTCAAAATAGTAAGTTTCGAGGAAGTATCATAAAATTTGACAAGACAATTCGGATGTTTGCTGTACTATCTGGAGGATCCCGGATGTTTGAGAAATAGTAGTATGCACCAATTCCTTCTCATCGGAATAACCTAATTGTATGTTTTTTTTTTCGAATCCTTATGGACACAAAAAGTACTATGTTCAAAAGAGTATGATATGAGGAAGCTATATAAAATTTGACCATACATTACAGATGTTTGTGGTACTCTCCGGAGGATCCGGGATATTTGGAGAATAGTAGTTTGCACGAATTCACTGTCGTGGAAATCTCCTAATTGTATGAATTTTTATCGACACATGATTTACACCAAAAGTAGTATCTTCAAAATAGTAAGTTTCGAGGAAGTATCATAAAATTTGACAAGACATTTCGGATGTTTGTTGTACTCTCTGGAGGATCCCGGATGTTTGAGAAATAGTAGTATGCACCAATTCCTTCTCATCGAAATGACCTAATTTGATGTTTTTTTTTCGAATCCTTATGGACACAAAAAGTAGTATGTTCAAAAGAGTAAGATATGAGGAAGCTATATAAAATTTGACAATACATTACAGATGTTTGTCGTACTCTCCGGAGGATCCCGGATATTTGGAGAATAGTAGTTTGCACGAATTCACTGTCATGGAAATGTCCTAATTCTATGAATTTTTATCGACACATGATTTACACCAACAGTAGTATCTTCAAAATAGTAAGTTTCGAGGAAGTATCATAAAATTTGACAAGACATTTCGGATGTTTGTTGTACTCTCTGGAGGATCCCGGATGTTTGAGAAATAGTAGTATGCACCAATTCCTTCTCATCGAAATGACCTAATTTGATGTTTTTTTTTTCGAATCCTTATGGACACAAAAAGTAGTATGTTCAAAAGAGTAAGATATGAGGAAGCTATATAAAATTTGACAATACATTACAGATGTTTGTGGTACTCTCCGGAGGATCCCTGATATTTGGAGAATAGTAGTTTGCACGAATTCACTGTTGTGGAAATGTCCTAATTGTATGAATTTTTATCGACACCTGATTTACACCAAAAGTAGTATCTTCAAAATAGTAAGTTTCGAGGAAGTATCATAAAATTGGACAAGACATTTCAGATGTTTGTTGTACTATCTGGAGGATCCCGGATGTTTGAGAAATAGTAGTATGCACCAATTCCTTCTCATCGGAATGACCTAATTGTATGTTTTTTTTTTTGAATCCTTATGGACACAAAAAGTACTATGTTCAAAAGAGTAAGATATGAGGAAGCTATATAAAATTGGACCATACATTACAGATGTTTGTGGTACTCTCCGGAGGATCCGGGATATTTGGAGAATAGTAGTTTGCACGAATTCACTGTCGTGGAAATCTCCTAATTGTATGAATTTTTATCGACACATGATTTACACCAAAAGTAGTATCTTCAAAATAGTAAGTTTCGAGGAAGTATCATAAAATTTGACAAGACATTTCGGATGTTTGTTGTACTCTCTGGAGGATCCCGGATGTTTGAGAAATAGTAGTATGCACCAATTCCTTCTCATCGAAATGACCTAATTTGATGTTTTTTTTTTCGAATCCTTATGGACACAAAAAGTAGTATGTTCAAAAGAGTAAGATATGAGGAAGCTATATAAAATTTGAAAATACATTAAAGATGTTTGTGGTACTCTCCGGAGGATCCCGGATATTTGGAGAATAGTAGTTTGCACGAATTCACTGTCGTGGAAATGTCCTAATTGTATGAATTTTTATCGATACCTGATAGACACCGAAAGTAGTATGTTCAAAGGAGTAAGTTTCGAGGAAGTATCATCAAATTTGACAAGACATTTCGGATGTTTGTTGTACTCTCTGGAGGATCCCGGATGTTTGAGAAATAGTAGTATGCACCAATTCCTTCTCATCGGCATGACCTAATTGTATGTTTTTTTTTTCGAATCCTTATGGACACAAAAAGTAGTATGTTCAAAAGAGTAAGATATGAGGAATCTATATAAGATTTGACAATACATTACAGATGTTTGTGATACTCTCCGGAGGATCCGGGACCTTTGGAGAATAGTAGTTTGCACGAATTCACTGTCGTGTCAATGTCCTAATTGTATGAATTTTTATCGACACCTGATTTACACCAAAAGTAGTATGTTCAAAATAGTAGGTTTCGAGGAAGTATCATAAAATTTGACAAGACATTTCGGATGTTTGTTGTACTATCTGGAGGATCCCGGATGTTAGAGAAATAGTAGTATGCACCAATTCCTTCTCATCGGAATGACCTAATTGTATGTTTTTTTTTTCGAATCCTTATGGACACAAAAAGTAGTATGTTTAAAAGAGTAAGATATGAGGAAGCTATATAAACTTTGACAATACATTACATATGTTTGTGGTACTCTCCGGAGGATCCCGGATATTTGGAGAATAGTAGTTTGCACGAATTCACTGTCGTGGAAATGTCCTAATTGTATGAATTTTTATCGACACATGATTTACACCAAAAGTAGTATCTTCAAAATAGTAAGTTTCGAGGAAGTATCATCAAATTTGACAAGACATTTCGGATGTTTGTTGTACTCTCTGGAGGATCCCGGATGTTTGAGAAATAGTAGTATGCACCAATTCCTTCTCATCGAAATGACCTAATTTGATGTTTTTTTTTTCGAATCCTTATGGACACAAAAAGTAGTATGTTCAAAAGAGTAAGATATGAGGAAGATATATAAAATTTGACAATACATTATAGATGTTTGTGGTACGCTCCGGAGGATCCCGGATATTTGGAGAATAGTAGTTTGCACGAATTCACTGTCGTGGAAATGTCCTAATTGTATGAATTTTTATCGATACCTGATAGACACCAAAAGTAGTATGTTCAAAGGAGTAAGTTTCGAGGAAGTATCATCAAATTTGACAAGACATTTCGGATGTTTGTTGTACTATCTGGAGGATCCCGGATGTTTGAGAAATAGTAGTATGCACCAATTCCTTCTCATCGGAATGACCTAATTGTATGTTTTTTTTTTTCGAATCCTTATGGACACAAAAAGTAGTATGTTCAAAAGAGTAAGATATGAGGAATCTATATAAGATTTGACAATACATTACAGATGATTGTGGCACTCTCCGGAGGATCCGGGATCTTTGGAGAATAGTAGTTTGCACGAATTCACTGTCGTGTAAATGTCCTAATTGTATGAATTTTTATCGACACCTGATTTACACCAAAAGTAGTATGTTCAAAATAGTAAGTTTCGAGGAAGTATCATAAAATTTGACAAGACAATTCGGATGTTTGCTGTACTATCTGGAGGATCCCGGATGTTTGAGAAATAGTAGTATGCACCAATTCCTTCTCATCGGAATAACCTAATTGTATGTTTTTTTTTTCGAATCCTTATGGACACAAAAAGTACTATGTTCAAAAGAGTATGATATGAGGAAGCTATATAAAATTTGACCATACATTACAGATGTTTGTGGTACTCTCCGGAGGATCCGGGATATTTGGAGAATAGTAGTTTGCACGAATTCACTGTCGTGGAAATCTCCTAATTGTATGAATTTTTATCGACACATGATTTACACCAAAAGTAGTATCTTCAAAATAGTAAGTTTCGAGGAAGTATCATAAAATTTGACAAGACATTTCGGATGTTTGTTGTACTCTCTGGAGGATCCCGGATGTTTGAGAAATAGTAGTATGCACCAATTCCTTCTCATCGAAATGACCTAATTTGATGTTTTTTTTTCGAATCCTTATGGACACAAAAAGTAGTATGTTCAAAAGAGTAAGATATGAGGAAGCTATATAAAATTTGACAATACATTACAGATGTTTGTCGTACTCTCCGGAGGATCCCGGATATTTGGAGAATAGTAGTTTGCACGAATTCACTGTCATGGAAATGTCCTAATTCTATGAATTTTTATCGACACATGATTTACACCAACAGTAGTATCTTCAAAATAGTAAGTTTCGAGGAAGTATCATAAAATTTGACAAGACATTTCGGATGTTTGTTGTACTCTCTGGAGGATCCCGGATGTTTGAGAAATAGTAGTATGCACCAATTCCTTCTCATCGAAATGACCTAATTTGATGTTTTTTTTTTCGAATCCTTATGGACACAAAAAGTAGTATGTTCAAAAGAGTAAGATATGAGGAAGCTATATAAAATTTGACAATACATTACAGATGTTTGTGGTACTCTCCGGAGGATCCCTGATATTTGGAGAATAGTAGTTTGCACGAATTCACTGTTGTGGAAATGTCCTAATTGTATGAATTTTTATCGACACCTGATTTACACCAAAAGTAGTATCTTCAAAATAGTAAGTTTCGAGGAAGTATCATAAAATTGGACAAGACATTTCAGATGTTTGTTGTACTATCTGGAGGATCCCGGATGTTTGAGAAATAGTAGTATGCACCAATTCCTTCTCATCGGAATGACCTAATTGTATGTTTTTTTTTTTGAATCCTTATGGACACAAAAAGTACTATGTTCAAAAGAGTAAGATATGAGGAAGCTATATAAAATTGGACCATACATTACAGATGTTTGTGGTACTCTCCGGAGGATCCGGGATATTTGGAGAATAGTAGTTTGCACGAATTCACTGTCGTGGAAATCTCCTAATTGTATGAATTTTTATCGACACATGATTTACACCAAAAGTAGTATCTTCAAAATAGTAAGTTTCGAGGAAGTATCATAAAATTTGACAAGACATTTCGGATGTTTGTTGTACTCTCTGGAGGATCCCGGATGTTTGAGAAATAGTAGTATGCACCAATTCCTTCTCATCGAAATGACCTAATTTGATGTTTTTTTTTTCGAATCCTTATGGACACAAAAAGTAGTATGTTCAAAAGAGTAAGATATGAGGAAGCTATATAAAATTTGAAAATACATTAAAGATGTTTGTGGTACTCTCCGGAGGATCCCGGATATTTGGAGAATAGTAGTTTGCACGAATTCACTGTCGTGGAAATGTCCTAATTGTATGAATTTTTATCGATACCTGATAGACACCGAAAGTAGTATGTTCAAAGGAGTAAGTTTCGAGGAAGTATCATCAAATTTGACAAGACATTTCGGATGTTTGTTGTACTCTCTGGAGGATCCCGGATGTTTGAGAAATAGTAGTATGCACCAATTCCTTCTCATCGGCATGACCTAATTGTATGTTTTTTTTTTCGAATCCTTATGGACACAAAAAGTAGTATGTTCAAAAGAGTAAGATATGAGGAATCTATATAAGATTTGACAATACATTACAGATGTTTGTGATACTCTCCGGAGGATCCGGGACCTTTGGAGAATAGTAGTTTGCACGAATTCACTGTCGTGTCAATGTCCTAATTGTATGAATTTTTATCGACACCTGATTTACACCAAAAGTAGTATGTTCAAAATAGTAGGTTTCGAGGAAGTATCATAAAATTTGACAAGACATTTCGGATGTTTGTTGTACTATCTGGAGGATCCCGGATGTTAGAGAAATAGTAGTATGCACCAATTCCTTCTCATCGGAATGACCTAATTGTATGTTTTTTTTTTCGAATCCTTATGGACACAAAAAGTAGTATGTTTAAAAGAGTAAGATATGAGGAAGCTATATAAAATTTGACAATACATTACATATGTTTGTGGTACTCTCCGGAGGATCCCGGATATTTGGAGAATAGTAGTTTGCACGAATTCACTGTCGTGGAAATGTCCTAATTGTATGAATTTTTATCGACACATGATTTACACCAAAAGTAGTATCTTCAAAATAGTAAGTTTCGAGGAAGTATCATCAAATTTGACAAGACATTTCGGATGTTTGTTGTACTCTCTGGAGGATCCCGGATGTTTGAGAAATAGTAGTATGCACCAATTCCTTCTCATCGAAATGACCTAATTTGATGTTTTTTTTTTCGAATCCTTATGGACACAAAAAGTAGTATGTTCAAAAGAGTAAGATATGACGAAGCTATATAAAATTTGACAATACATTAAAGATGTTTGTGGTACTCTCCGGAGGATCCCGGATATTTGGAGAATAGTAGTTTGCACGAATTCACTGTCGTGGAAATGTCCTAATTGTATGAATTTTTATCGATACCTGATAGACACCAAAAGTAGTATGTTCAAAGGAGTAAGTTTCGAGGAAGTATCATCAAATTTGACAAGGCATTTCGGATGTTTGTTGTACTCTCTGGAGGATCCCGGATGTTTGAGAAATAGTAGTATGCACCAATTCCTTCTCATCGGAATGACCTAATTGTATGTTTTTTTTTTTCGAATCCTTATGGACACAAAAAGTAGTATGTTCAAAAGAGTAAGATATGAGGAATCTATATAAGATTTGACAATACATTACAGATGTTTGTGGTACTCTCCGGAGGATCCGGGACCTTTGGAGAATAGTAGTTTGCACGAATTCACTGTCGTGTAAATGTCCTAATTGTATGAATTTTTATCGACACCTGATTTACACCAAAAGTAGTATGTTCAAAATAGTAAGTTTCGAGGAAGTATCATAAAATTTGACAAGACATTTCGGATGTTTGTTGTACTATCTGGAGGATCCCGGATGTTTGAGAAATAGTAGTATGCACCAATTCCTTCTCATCGGAATGACCTAATTGTATGTTTTTTTTTTCGAATCCTTATGGACACAAAAAGTAGTATGTTCAAAAGAGTAAGATATGAGGAAGCTATATAAAATTTGACAATACATTACATATGTTTGTGGTACTCTCCGGAGGATCCCGGATATTTGGAGAATAGTAGTCTGCACGAATTCACTGTCGTGGAAATGTCCTAATTGTATGAATTTTTATCGACACATGATTTACACCAAAAGTAGTATCTTCAAAATAGTAAGTTTCGAGGAAGTATCATAAAATTTGACAAGACATTTCGGATGTTTGTTGTACTCTCTGGAGGATCCCGGATGTTTGAGAAATAGTAGTATGCACCAATTCCTTCTCATCGAAATGACTTAATTTGATGTTTTTTTTTTCGAATCCTTTTGGACACAAAAAGTAGTATGTTCAAAAGAGTAAGATATGAGGAAGCTATATAAAATTTGACAATACATTAAATATGTTTGTGGTACTCTCCGGAGGATCCCGGATATTTGGAGAATAGTAGTTTGCACGAATTCACTGTCGTGGAAATGTCCTAATTGTATGAATTTTTATCGATACCTGATAGACACCAAAAGTAGTATGTTCAAAGGAGTAAGTTTCGAGGAAGTATCATCAAATTTGACAAGACATTTCGGATGTTTGTTGTACTCTCTGGAGGATCCCGGATGTTTGAGAAATAGTAGTATGCACCAATTCCTTCTCATCGGAATGACCTAATTGTATGTTTTTTTTTTTCGAATCCTTATGGACACAAAAAGTAGTATGTTCTAAAGAGTAAGATATGAGGAATCTATATAAGATTTGACAATACATTACAGATGTTTGTGGTACTCTCCGGAGGATCCGGGACCTTTGGAGAATAGTAGTTTGCACGAATTCACTGTCGTGTAAATGTCCTAATTGTATGAATTTTTATCGACACCTGATTTACACCAAAAGTAGTATGTTCAAAATAGTAAGTTTCGAGGAAGTATCATAAAATTTGACAAGACATTTCGGATGTTTGTTGTACTATCTGGAGGATCCCGGATGTTTGAGAAATAGTAGTATGCACCAATTCCTTCTCATCGGAATGACCTAATTGTATGTTTTTTTTTTCGAATCCTTATGGACACAAAAAGTAGTATGTTCAAAAGAGTAAGATATGAGGAAGCTATATAAAATTTGACAATACATTACATATGTTTGTGGTACTCTCCGGAGGATCCCGGATATTTGGAGAATAGTAGTTTGCACGAATTCACTGTCGTGGAAATGTCCTAATTGTATGAATTTTTATCGACACATGATTTACACCAAAAGTAGTATCTTCAAAATAGTAAGTTTCGAGGAAGTATCATAAAATTTGACAAGACATTTCGGATGTTTGTTGTACTCTCTGGAGGATCCCGGATGTTTGAGAAATAGTAGTATGCACCAATTCCTTCTCATCGAAATGACTTAATTTGATGTTTTTTTTTTCGAATCCTTATGGACACAAAAAGTAGTATGTTCAAAAGAGTAAGATATGAGGAAGCTATATAAAATTTGACAATACATTAAATATGTTTGTGGTACTCTCCGGAGGATCCCGGATATTTGGAGAATAGTAGTTTGCACGAATTCACTGTCGTGGAAATGTCCTAATTGTATGAATTTTTATCGATACCTGATAGACACCAAAAGTAGTATGTTCAAAGGAGTAAGTTTCGAGGAAGTATCATCAAATTTGACAAGACATTTCGGATGTTTGTTGTACTCTCTGGAGGATCCCGGATGTTTGAGAAATAGTAGTATGCACCAATTCCTTCCCATCGGAATGACCTAATTGTATGTTTTTTTTTTTCGAATCCTTATGGACACAAAAAGTAGTATGTTCAAAAGAGTAAGATATGAGGAATCTATATAAGATTTGACAATACATTACAGATGTTTGTGGTACTCTCCGGAGGATCCGGGATCTTTGGAGAATAGTAGTTTGCACGAATTCACTGTCGTCGAAATGTCCTAATTGTATGAATTTTTATCGACACTTGATAGACACCAAAAGTAGTATGTTCAAAATAGTAAGTTTCGAGGAAGTGTCCAAATATTTGACAAGACATTTCGGATGTTTGTTGTACTCTCTGGAGGATCCCGGATGTTTGAGAAATAGTAGTATGCACCAATTCCTTCTCATCGGAATGACCTAATTGTATGTTTTTTTTTTTCGAATCCTCATGGACACAAAAAGTAGTATGTTCAAAAGAGTAAGACATGAGGAATCTATATAAGATTTGACAATACATTACAGATGTTTGTGGTACTCTCCGAAGGATCCCGGATATTTGGAGAATAGTAGTTTGCACGAATTCACTGTCGTGGAAATGTCCTAATTGTATGAATTTTTATCGACACCTGATTTACACCAAAAGTAGTATCTTCAAAATAGTAAGTTTCGAGGAAGTATCATAAAATTTGACAAGACATTTCAGATGTTTTTGTACTATCTGGAGGATCCCGGATGTTTGAGAAATAGTAGTATGCACCAATTCCTTCTCATCGGAATGACCTAATTGTATGTTGTTTTTTTCGAATCCTTATGGACACAAAAAGTAGTATGTTCAAAAGAGTAAGATATGAGGAAGCTATATAAAATTTGACAATACATTACAGATGTTTGTGGTACTCTCCGGTGGATCCCGGATATTTGGAGAATAGTAGTTTGCACGAATTCACTGTCGTGGAAATGTCCTAATTGTATGAATTTTTATCGACACCTGATATACACCAAAAGTAGCATGTTCAAAAGAGTAAGTTTCGAGGAAGTATCATAAAATTTGACAAGACATTTCGGATGTTTGTTGTACTCTCTGGAGGATCCCGGATGTTTGAGAAATAGTAGTATGCACCAATTCCTTCTCATCGGAATGACCTAATTGTATGTTTTTTTTTTCGAATCCTTATGGACACAAAAAGTAGTATGTTCAAAAGAGTAAGATATGAGGAAGCTATATAAAATTTGACAAAACATTACAGATCTTTGTGGTACTCTCCGGAGGATCCCGGATATTTGGAGAATAGTAGTTTGCATGAATTCACTGTCGTGGAAATGTCCTAATTGTATGAATTTTTATCGACACCTGATAGACACCAAAAGTAGTATGTTCAAAAGAGTAAGTTTCGAGGAAGTATCATAAAATTTGACAAGACATTTCGGATGTTTGTAGTACTCTCTGGAGGATCTCGGATGTTTGAGAAATAGTAGTATGCACCAGTTCCTTCTCATCGGAATGACCTAATTGTATGTTTTTTTTTTCGAATCCTTATGGACACAAAAAGTAGTATGTTCAAAAGAGTAAGATATGAGGAAGCTATATAAAATTTGACAATACATTACAGATGTTTGTGGTACTCTCATGAGGATCCCGGATATTTGGAGAATAGTAGTTTGCACGAATTCACTGTCGTGGAAATGTCCTAATTGTATGAATTTTTTTCGACACCTGATATACACCAAAAGTAGTATGTTCAAAATAGAAAGTTTCGAGGAAGTAACATAAAATTTGACAAGACATTTCGGATGTTTGTTGTACTATCTGGAGGATCCCGGATGTTTGAGAAATAGTAGTATGCACCAATTCCTTCTCATCGGAATGACCTAATTGTATGTTTTTTTTTTTCGAATCCTTATGGAAACAAAAAGTAGTATGTTCAAAAGAGTAAGATATGAGGAAGCTATATAAAATTTGACAATACATTATAGATGTTTGTGGTACTCTCCGGAGGATCCCGAATATTTGGAGAATAGTAGTTTGCACGAATTCACTGTCGTGGAAATGTCCTAATTGTATGAATTTTTTTCGACACCTGATATACACCAAAAGTAGTATGTTCAAAAGAGTAAGTTTCGAGGAAGGATCATAAAATTTGACAAGACATTTCAGATGTTTATTGTACTCTCTGGAGGATCCCGGATGTTTGAGAAATAGTAGTATGCACCAATTCCTTCTCATCGGAATGACCTAATTGTATGTTTTTTTTTCCGAATCCTTATGGACACAAAAAGTAGTATGTTCAAAAGAGGAAGATATGAGGAAGCTATATAAAATTTGACAATACATTACAGATGTTTGTGGTACTCTCCGGAGGATCCCGGATATTTGGAGAATAGTAGTTTGCACGAATTCACTGTCGTGGAAATGTCCTAATTGTATGAATTTTTATCGACACCTGATATACACCAAAAGTAGCATGTTCAAAAGAGTAAGTTTCGAGGAAGTATCATAAAATTTGACAAGACATTTCGGATGTTTGTTGTACTCTCTGGAGGATCCCGGATGTTTGAGAAATAGTAGTATGCACCAATTCCTTCTCATCGGAATGACCTAATTGTATGTTTTTTTTTTCGAATCCTTATGGACACAAAAAGTAGTATGTTCAAAAGAGTAAGATATGAGGAAGCTATATAAAATTTGACAATACATTACAGATGTTTGTGGTACTCTCCGGAGGATCCCGGATATTTGGAGAATAGTAGTTTGCACGAATTCACTGTCGTGGAAATGTCCTAATTGTATGAATTTTTTTCGACACCTGATATACACCAAAAGTAGTATGTTCAAAAGAGTAAGTTTCGAGAATGTATCATAAAATTTGACAAGACATTTCAGATGTTTGTTGTACTCTCTGGAGGATCCCGGATGTTCGAGAAATAATAGTATGCACGAATTCCTTCTCATCGGAATGACCTAATTGTATGTTTTTTTGTTCGAATCCTTATGGAAACAAAAAGTAGTATGTTCAAAAGAGTAAGATATGAGGAAGCTATATAAAATTTGACAATACATTGTAGATGTTTGTGGTACTCTCCGGAGGATCCCGGATATTTGGAGAATAGTAGTTTGCACGAATTCACTGTCGTGGAAATGTCCTAATCGTATGAATTTTTATCGACACCTGATAGACACCAAAAGTAGTATGTTCAAAAGAGTAAGTTTCGAGGAAGTATCATAAAATTTGACAAGACATTTCGGATGTTTGTTGTACTCTCTGGAGGATCCCGAATGTTTGAGAAATAGTAGTATGCACCAATTCCTTCTCATCGGAATGACCTAATTGTATGTTTTTTTTTTCGAATCCTTATGGACATGAAAAGTAGTATGTTCAAAAGAGTAAGATATGAGGAAGCTATATAAAATTTGACAATACATTACAGATGTTTGTGGTACTCTCATGAGGATCCCGGATATTTGGAGAATAGTAGTTTGCACGAATTCACTGTCGTGGAAATGTCCTAATTGTATGAATTTTTATCGACACCTGATATACACCAAATGTAGTATGTTCAAAATAGAAAGTTTCGAGGAAGTAACATAAAATTAGACAAGACATTTCGGATGTTTGTTGTACTATCTGGAGGATCCCGGATGTTTGAGAAATAGTAGTATGCACCAATTCCTTCTCATCGGAATGACCTAATTGTATGTTTTTTTTTTTCGAATGCTTATGGAAACAAAAAGTAGTATGTTCAAAAGAGTAAGATATGAGGAAGCTATATAAAATTTGACAATACATTACAGATGTTTGTGGTACTCTCCGGAGGATCCCGGATATTTGGAGAATAGTAGTTTGCACGAATTCACTGTCGTGGAAATGTCCTAATTGTATGAATTTTTATCGACACCTGATAGACACCAAAAGTAGTATGTTCAAAAGAGTAAGTTTGGAGGAAGTATCATCAAATTTGACAAGACATATCGGATGTTTGTTGTACTCTCTGGAGGATCCCGGATGTTTGAGAAATAGTAGTATGCACCAATTCCTTCTCATCGGAATGACCTAATTGTATGTTTTTTTTTTCGAATACTTATGGACACAAAAAGTAGTATGTTCAAAAGAGTAAGATATGAGGAAGCTATATAAAATTTGACAAAACATTACAGATCTTTGTGGTACTCTCCGGAGGATCCCGGATATTTGGAGAATAGTAGTTTGCATGAATTCACTGTCGTGGAAATGTCCTAATTGTATGAATTTTTATCGACACCTGATAGACACCAAAAGTATTGTCTTCAAAAGAGTAAGTTTGGAGGAAGTATCATCAAATTTGACAAGACATTCCGGATGTTTGGTGTACTCTCTGGAGGATCCCGGATGTTTGAGAAATAGTAGTATGCACCAATTCCTTCTCATCGGAATGACCTAATTGTCTGTTTTTTTTTTCGAATCCTTATGGACACAAAAAGTAGTATGTTCAAAAGAGTAAGATATGAGGAAGCTATATAAAATTTGACAATACATTACAGATGTTTGTGGTACTCTCCGGAGGATCCCGGATATTTGGAGAATAGTAGTTTGCACGAATTCACTGTCGTGGAAATGTCCTAATTGTATGAATTTTTATCGACACCTGATAGACACCAAAAGTAGTATGTTCAAAAGAGTAAGTTTGGAGGAAGTATCATCAAATCTGACAAGACATTTCGGATGTTTGTTGTACTCTCTGGAGGATCCCGGGTGTTTGAGAAATAGTAGTATGCACCAATTCCTTCTCATCGGAATGACCTAATTGTTTGTTTTTTTTTTCGAATACTTATGGACACAAAAAGTAGTATGTTCAAAAGAGTAAGATATGAGGAGCTATATAAAATTTGACAAAACATTACAGATGTTTGTGGTACTCTCCGGAGGATCCCGGATATTTGGAGAATAGTAGTTTGCACGAATTCACTGTCGTGGAAATGTCATAATTGTATGAATTTTTAGCGACACCTGATAGACACCAAAAGTAGTATGTTGAAAAGAGTAAGTTTGGAGGAAGTATCATCAAATTTGACAAGACATTTCGGATGTTTGTTGTACTCTCTGGAGGATCCCGGATGTTTGACAAATAGTAGTATCCACCAATTCCTTCTCATCGGAATGACCTAATTGTATGTTTTTTTTTTCGAATCCTTATGGACACAAAAAGTAGTATGTTCAAAAGAGTAAGATATGAGGAAGCTATATAAAATTTGACAAAACATTACAGATGTTTGTGGTACTCTCCGGAGGATCCCGGATATTTGGAGAATAGTAGTTTGCACGAATTCACTGTCGTGGAAATGTCCTAATTGTATGAATTTTTATCGACACCTGATAGACACCAAAAGTAGTATGTTGAAAAGAGTAAGTTTGGAGGAAGTATCATCAAATTTGACAAGACATTTCGGATGTTTGTTGTCCTCTCTGGAGGATCCCAGATGTTTGAGAAATAGTAGTATGCACCAATTCCTTCTCATCGGAATGACCTAATTGTATGTTTTTTTTTTCGAATACTTATGGACACAAAAAGTAGTATGTTCAAAAGAGAAAGATATGAGGAAGCTATATAAAATTTGACAAAACATTACAGATGTTTGTGGTACTCTCCGGAGGATCCCGGATATTTGGAGAATAGTAGTTTGCACGAATTCACTGTCGTGGAAATGTCCTAATTGTATGAATTTTTATGGACACCTGATAGACACCAAAAGTAGTATGTTCAAAAGAGTAAGTTTGGAGGAAGTATCATCAAATTTGACAAGACATTTCGGATGTTTGTTGTACTCTCTGGAGGATCCCGGATGTTTGATAAATAGTAGTATCCACCAATTCCTTCTCATCGAAATGACCTAATTGTTTGTTTTTTTTTTCGAATCCTTATGGACACAAAAAGTAGTATGTTCAAAAGAGTAAGATATGAGGAAGCTATATAAAATCTGACAATACATTACAGATGTTTGTGGTACTCTCCGAAGGATCCCGAATATTTGGAGAATAGTAGTTTGCACGAATTCACTGTCGTGGAAATGTCCTAGTTGTATGAATTTTTATCGACACCTGATAGACACCAAAAGTGATATGTTCAAAAGAGTAAGTTTGGAGGAAGTATCATCAAATTTGACAAGACATTTCGGATGTTTGTTGTACTCTCTGGAGGATCCCGGATGTTTGAGAAATAGTAGTGTGCACCAATTCCTTCTCATCGGAATGACCTAATTGTATGTTTTTTTTTTCGAATCCTTATGGACACAAAAAGTAGTATGTTCAAAAGAGTAAGATATGAGGAAGCTATATAAAATTTGACAATACATTACAGATGTTTGTGGTACTCTCCGAAGGATCCCGGATATTTGGAGAATAGTAGTTTGCACGAATTCACTGTCGTGGAAATGTCCTAATTGTATGAATTTTTATCGACACCTGATAGACACCAAAAGTAGTATGTTGAAAAGAGTAAGTTTGGAGGAAGTATCATCAAATTTGACAAGACATTTCGGATGTTTGTTGTACTCTCTGGAGGATCCCGGATGTTTGATAAATAGTAGTATCCACCAATTCCTTCTCATCGGAATGACCTAATTGTATGTTTTTTTTTTCGAATCCTTATGGACACAAAAAGTAGTATGTTCAAAAGAGTAAGATATGAGGAAGCTATATAAAATTTGACAATACATTACAGATGTTTGTTGTACTCTCCGGAGGATCCCGGATATTTGGAGAATAGTAGTTTGCACGAATTCACTGTCGTGGAAATGTTCTAATTGTATGAATTTTTATCGACACCTGATAGACACCAAAAGTAGTATGTTCAAAAGAGTAAGTTTGGAGGAAGTATCATCAAATTTGACAAGACATTTCGGATGTTTGTTGTACTCTCTGGAGGTTCCCGGATGTTTGATAAATAGTAGTATCCACCAATTCCTTCTCATCGGAATGACCTAATTGTTTGTTTTTTTTTTCGAATCCTTATGGACACAAAAAGTAGTATGTTCAAAAGAGTAAGATATGAGGAAGCTATATAAAATCTGACAATACATTACAGATGTTTGTGGTACTCTCCGAAGGATCCCGAATATTTGGAGAATAGTAGTTTGCACGAATTCACTGTCGTGGAAATGTCCTAGTTGTATGAATTTTTATCGACACCTGATAGACACCAAAAGTATTATGTTCAAAAGAGTAAGTTTGGAGGAAGTATCATCAAATTTGACAAGACATTTCGGATGTTTGTTGTACTCTCTGGAGGATCCCGGATGTTTGAGAAATAGTAGTGTGCACCAATTCCTTCTCATCGGAATGACCTAATTGTATGTTTTTTTTTTCGAATCCTTATGGACACAAAAAGTAGTATGTTCAAAAGAGTAAGATATGAGGAAGCTATATAAAATTTGACAATACATAACAGATGTTTGTGGTACTCTCCGGAGGATCCCGGATATTTGGAGAATAGTAGTTTGCACGAATTCACTGTCGTGGAAATGTCCTAATTGTATGAATTTTTATCGACACCTGATAGACACCAAAAGTAGTATGTTGAAAAGAGTAAGTTTGGAGGAAGTATCATCAAATTTGACAAGACATTTCGGATGTTTGTTGTACTCTCTGGAGGATCCCGGATGTTTGATAAATAGTAGTATCCACCAATTCCTTCTCATCGGAATGACCTAATTGTATGTTTTTTTTTTCGAATCCTTATGGACACAAAAAGTAGTATGTTCAAAAGAGTAAGATATGAGGAAGCTATATAAAATTTGACAATACATTACAGATGTTTGTAGTACTCTCCGGAGGATCCCGGATATTTGGAGAATAGTAGTTTGCACGAATTCACTGTCGTGGAAATGTTCTAATTGTATGAATTTTTATCGACACCTGATAGACACCAAAAGTAGTATGTTCAAAAGAGTAAGTTTGGTGGAAGTATCATCAAATTTGACAAGACATTTCGGATGTTTGTTGTACTCTCTGGAGGATTCCGGATGTTTGAGAAATAGTAGCATGCACCAATTCCTTCTCATCGGAATGACCTCATTGTATGTTTTTTTTTTCGAATACTTATGGACACAAAAAGTAGTATGTTCAAAAGAGTAAGATATGAGGAAGCTATATAAAATTTGACAAAACATTACAGATGTTTGTGGTACTCTCCGGAGGATCCCGGATATTTGGAGAATAGTAGTTTGCACGAATTCACTGTCGTGGAAATGTCCTAATTGTATGAATTTTTATCGACACCTGATAGACACCAAAAGTAGTATGTTCAAAAGAGTAAGTTTGGAGGAAGTATCATCAAATTTGACAAGACATTTCGGATGTTTGTTGTCCTCTCTGGAGGATCCCAGATGTTTGAGAAATATTAGTGTGCACCAATTCCTTCTCATCGGAATGACCTAATTGTATGTTTGTTTTTTCGAATACTTATGGACACAAAAAGTAGTATGTTCAAAAGAGTAAGATATGAGGAAGCTATATAAAATTTGACAAAACATTACAGATGTTTGTGGTACTCTCCGGAGGATCCCGGATATTTGGAGAATAGTAGCTTGCACGAATACACTGTCGTGGAAATGTTCTAATTGTATGAATTTTTATCGACACCTGATAGACACCAAAAGTAGTATGTTGAAAAGAGTAAGTTTGGAGGAAGTATCATCAAATTTGACAAGACATTTCGGATGTTTGTTGTACTCTCTGGAGGATCCCGGATGTTTGATAAATAGTAGTATCCACCAATTCCTTCTAATCGGAATGACCTAATTGTATGTTTTTTTTTTCGAATCGTTATGGACACAAAAAGTAGTATGTTCAAAAGAGTAAGATATGAGGAAGCTATATAAAATTTGACAATACATTACAGATGTTTGTGGTACTTTCCGAAGGATCCCGAATATTTGGAGAATAGTAGTTTGCACGAATTCACTGTCGTGAAAATGTCCTAATTGTATGAATTTTTATCGACACCTGATAGACACCAAAAGTAGTATGTTCAAAAGAGTAAGTTTGGAGGAAGTATCATCAAATTTGACAAGACATTTCGGATGTTTGTTGTACTCTCTGGAGGATTCCGGATGTTTGAGAAATAGTAGCATGCACCAATTCCTTCTCATCGGAATGACCTTATTGTATGTTTTTTTTTTCGAATACTTATGGACACAAAAAGTAGTATGTTCAAAAGAGTAAGATATGAGGAAGCTATATAAAATTTGACAAAACATTACAGATGTTTGTGGTACTCTCCGGAGGATCCCGAATATTTGGAGAATAGTAGTTTGCACGAATTCACTGTCGTGGAAATGTCCTAATTGTATGAATTTTTATCGACACCTGATAGACACCAAAAGTAGTATGTTCAAAAGAGTAAGTTTGGAGGAAGTATCATCAAATTTGACAAGACATTTCGGATGTTTGTTGTCCTCTCTGGAGGATCCCAGATGTTTGAGAAATAGTAGTGTGCACCAATTCCTTCTCATCTGAATGACCTAATTGTATGTTTTTTTTTTCGAATACTTATGGACACAAAAAGTAGTATGTCCAAAAGAGTAAGATATGAGGAAGCTATATAAAATTTGACAAAACATTACAGATGTTTGTGGTACTCTCCGGAGGATCCCGGATATTTGGAGAATAGTAGTTTGCACGAATTCACTGTCGTAGAAATGTTCTAATTGTATGAATTTTTATCGACACCTGATAGACACCAAAAGTAGTATGTTCAAAAGAGTAAGTTTGGAGGAAGTATCATCAAATTTGACAAGACATTTCAGATGTTTGTTGTACTCTCTGGGGGATCCCGGATGTTTGAGAAATAGTAGTATGCACCAATTCCTTCTCATCGGAATGACCTAATTGTATGTTTTTTTTTTCGAATACTTATGGACACAAAAAGTAGTATGTTCAAAAGAGTAAGATATGAGGAAGCTATATAAAATTTGAAAAAACATTACAGATCTTTGTGGTACTCTCCGGAGGATCCCGGATATTTAGAGAATAGTAGTTTGCACGAATTCACTGTCGTGGAAATGTCCTAATTGTATGAATTTTTATCGACACCTGATAGACACCAAAAGTAGTATGTTCAAAAGAGTAAGTTTGGAGGAAGTATCATCAAATTTGACAAGACATTTCGGATGTTTGTTGTACTATCTGGAGGATCCCGGATGTTTGATAAATAGTAGTATCCACCAATTCCTTCTCATCGGAATGACCTAATTGTTTGTTTTTTTTTTCGAATCCTTATGGACACAAAAAGTAGTATGTTCAAAAGAGTAAGATATGAGGAAGCTATATAAAATCTGACAATACATTACAGATGTTTGTGGTACTCTCCGAAGGATCCCGAATATTTGGAGAATAGTAGTTTGCACGAATTCACTGTCGTGGAAATGTACTAGTTGTATGAATTTTTATCGACACCTGATAGACACCAAAAGTATTATGTTCAAAAGAGTAAGTTTGGAGGAAGTATCATCAAATTTGACAAGACATTTCGGATGTTTGTTGTACTCTCTGGAGGATCCCGGATGTTTGAGAAATAGTAGTGTGCACCAATTCCTTCTCATCGGAATGACCTAATTGTATGTTCTTTTTTTCGAATCCTTATGGACACAAAAAGTAGTATGTTCAAAAGAGTAAGATATGAGGAAGCTATATAAAATTTGACAATACATTACAGATGTTTGTGGTACTCTCCGGAGGATCCCGGATATTTGGAGAATAGTAGTCTGCACGAATTCACTGTCGTGGAAATGTCCTAATTGTATGAATTTTTATCGACACCTGATAGACACCAAAAGTAGTATGTTCAAAAGAGTAAGTTTGGAGGAAGTATCATCAAATTTGACAAGACATTTCGGATGTTTGTTGTACTCTCTGGAGGATCCCGGATGTTTGAGAAATAGTAGTATGCACCAATTTCTTCTCATCGAAATGACCTAATTGTTTGTTTTTTTTTTCGAATACTTATGGACACAAAAAGTAGTATGTTCAAAAGAGTAAGATATGAGGAAGCTATATAAAATTTGACAAAACATTACAGATGTTTGTTGTACTCTCCGGAGGATCCCGGATATTTGGAGAATAGTAGTTTGCACGAATTCACTGTCGTGGAAATGTCCTAATTGTATGAATTTTTATCGACACCTGATAAACACCAAAAGTAGTATGTTGAAAAGAGTAAGTTTGGAGGAAGTATCATCAAATTTGACAAGACATTTCGGATGTTTGTTGTACTCTCTGGAGGATTCCGGATGTTTGAGAAATAGTAGCATGCACCAATTCCTTCTCATCGGAATGACCTCATTGTATGTTTTTTTTTTCGAATACTTATGGACACAAAAAGTAGTATGTTCAAAAGAGTAAGATATGAGGAAGCTATATAAAATTTGACAAAACATTACAGATGTTTGTGGTACTCTCCGGAGGATCCCGGATATTTGGAGAATAGTAGTTTGCACGAATTCACTGTCGTGGAAATGTCCTAATTGTATGAATTTTTATCGACACCTGATAGACACCAAAAGTAGTATGTTCAAAAGAGTAAGTTTGGAGGAAGTATCATCAAATTTGACAAGACATTTCGGATGTTTGTTGTCCTCTCTGGAGGATCCCAGATGTTTGAGAAATAGTAGTGTGCACCAATTCCTTCTCATCGGAATGACCTAATTGTATGTTTGTTTTTTCGAATACTTATGGACACAAAAAGTAGTATGTTCAAAAGAGTAAGATATGAGGAAGCTATATAAAATTTGACAAAACATTACAGATGTTTGTGGTACTCTCCGGAGGATCCCGGATATTTGGAGAATAGTAGCTTGCACGAATACACTGTCGTGGAAATGTTCTAATTGTATGAATTTTTATCGACACCTGATAGACACCAAAAGTAGTATGTTGAAAAGAGTAAGTTTGGAGGAAGTATCATCAAATTTGACAAGACATTTCGGATGTTTGTTGTACTCTCTGGAGGATCCCGGATGTTTGATAAATAGTAGTATCCACCAATTCCTTCTAATCGGAATGACCTAATTGTATGTTTTTTTTTTCGAATCGTTATGGACACAAAAAGTAGTATGTTCAAAAGAGTAAGATATGAGGAAGCTATATAAAATTTGACAATACATTACAGATGTTTGTGGTACTTTCCGAAGGATCCCGAATATTTGGAGAATAGTAGTTTGCACGAATTCACTGTCGTGAAAATGTCCTAATTGTATGAATTTTTATCGACACCTGATAGACACCAAAAGTAGTATGTTCAAAAGAGTAAGTTTGGAGGAAGTATCATCAAATTTGACAAGACATTTCGGATGTTTGTTGTACTCTCTGGAGGATTCCGGATGTTTGAGAAATAGTAGCATGCACCAATTCCTTCTCATCGGAATGACCTTATTGTATGTTTTTTTTTTCGAATACTTATGGACACAAAAAGTAGTATGTTCAAAAGAGTAAGATATGAGGAAGCTATATAAAATTTGAAAAAACATTACAGATCTTTGTGGTACTCTCCGGAGGATCCCGGATATTTAGAGAATAGTAGTTTGCACGAATTCACTGTCGTGGAAATGTCCTAATTGTATGAATTTTTATCGACACCTGATAGACACCAAAAGTAGTATGTTCAAAAGAGTAAGTTTGGAGGAAGTATCATCAAATTTGACAAGACATTTCGGATGTTTGTTGTACTATCTGGAGGATCCCGGATGTTTGATAAATAGTAGTATCCACCAATTCCTTCTCATCGGAATGACCTAATTGTTTGTTTTTTTTTTCGAATCCTTATGGACACAAAAAGTAGTATGTTCAAAAGAGTAAGATATGAGGAAGCTATATAAAATCTGACAATACATTACAGATGTTTGTGGTACTCTCCGAAGGATCCCGAATATTTGGAGAATAGTAGTTTGCACGAATTCACTGTCGTGGAAATGTACTAGTTGTATGAATTTTTATCGACACCTGATAGACACCAAAAGTATTATGTTCAAAAGAGTAAGTTTGGAGGAAGTATCATCAAATTTGACAAGACATTTCGGATGTTTGTTGTACTCTCTGGAGGATCCCGGATGTTTGAGAAATAGTAGTGTGCACCAATTCCTTCTCATCGGAATGACCTAATTGTATGTTCTTTTTTTCGAATCCTTATGGACACAAAAAGTAGTATGTTCAAAAGAGTAAGATATGAGGAAGCTATATAAAATTTGACAATACATTACAGATGTTTGTGGTACTCTCCGGAGGATCCCGGATATTTGGAGAATAGTAGTCTGCACGAATTCACTGTCGTGGAAATGTCCTAATTGTATGAATTTTTATCGACACCTGATAGACACCAAAAGTAGTATGTTCAAAAGAGTAAGTTTGGAGGAAGTATCATCAAATTTGACAAGACATTTCGGATGTTTGTTGTACTCTCTGGAGGATCCCGGATGTTTGAGAAATAGTAGTATGCACCAATTTCTTCTCATCGAAATGACCTAATTGTTTGTTTTTTTTTTCGAATACTTATGGACACAAAAAGTAGTATGTTCAAAAGAGTAAGATATGAGGAAGCTATATAAAATTTGACAAAACATTACAGATGTTTGTTGTACTCTCCGGAGGATCCCGGATATTTGGAGAATAGTAGTTTGCACGAATTCACTGTCGTGGAATAGTCCTAATTGTATGAATTTTTATCGACACCTGATAAACACCAAAAGTAGTATGTTGAAAAGAGTAAGTTTGGAGGAAGTATCATCAAATTTGACAAGACATTTCGGATGTTTGTTGTACTCTCTGGAGGATTCCGGATGTTTGAGAAATAGTAGCATGCACCAATTCCTTCTCATCGGAATGACCTCATTGTATGTTTTTTTTTTCGAATACTTATGGACACAAAAAGTAGTATGTTCAAAAGAGTAAGATATGAGGAAGCTATATAAAATTTGACAAAACATTACAGATGTTTGTGGTACTCTCCGGAGGATCCCGGATATTTGGAGAATAGTAGTTTGCACGAATTCACTGTCGTGGAAATGTCCTAATTGTATGAATTTTTATCGACACCTGATAGACACCAAAAGTAGTATGTTCAAAAGAGTAAGTTTGGAGGAAGTATCATCAAATTTGACAAGACATTTCGGATGTTTGTTGTCCTCTCTGGAGGATCCCAGATGTTTGAGAAATAGTAGTGTGCACCAATTCCTTCTCATCGGAATGACCTAATTGTATGTTTGTTTTTTCGAATACTTATGGACACAAAAAGTAGTATGTTCAAAAGAGTAAGATATGAGGAAGCTATATAAAATTTGACAAAACATTACAGATGTTTGTGGTACTCTCCGGAGGATCCCGGATATTTGGAGAATAGTAGCTTGCACGAATACACTGTCGTGGAAATGTTCTAATTGTATGAATTTTTATCGACACCTGATAGACACCAAAAGTAGTATGTTGAAAAGAGTAAGTTTGGAGGAAGTATCATCAAATTTGACAAGACATTTCGGATGTTTGTTGTACTCTCTGGAGGATCCCGGATGTTTGATAAATAGTAGTATCCACCAATTCCTTCTAATCGGAATGACCTAATTGTATGTTTTTTTTTTCGAATCGTTATGGACACAAAAAGTAGTATGTTCAAAAGAGTAAGATATGAGGAAGCTATATAAAATTTGACAATACATTACAGATGTTTGTGGTACTTTCCGAAGGATCCCGAATATTTGGAGAATAGTAGTTTGCACGAATTCACTGTCGTGAAAATGTCCTAATTGTATGAATTTTTATCGACACCTGATAGACACCAAAAGTAGTATGTTCAAAAGAGTAAGTTTGGAGGAAGTATCATCAAATTTGACAAGACATTTCGGATGTTTGTTGTACTCTCTGGAGGATTCCGGATGTTTGAGAAATAGTAGCATGCACCAATTCCTTCTCATCGGAATGACCTTATTGTATGTTTTTTTTTTCGAATACTTATGGACACAAAAAGTAGTATGTTCAAAAGAGTAAGATATGAGGAAGCTATATAAAATTTGACAAAACATTACAGATGTTTGTGGTACTCTTCGGAGGATCCCGAATATTTGGAGAATAGTAGTTTGCACGAATTCACTGTCGTGGAAATGTCCTAATTGTATGAATTTTTATCGACACCTGATAGACACCAAAAGTAGTATGTTCAAAAGAGTAAGTTTGGAGGAAGTATCATCAAATTTGACAAGACATTTCGGATGTTTGTTGTCCTCTCTGGAGGATCCCAGATGTTTGAGAAATAGTAGTGTGCACCAATTCCTTCTCATCTGAATGACCTAATTGTATGTTTTTTTTTTCGAATACTTATGGACACAAAAAGTAGTATGTCCAAAAGAGTAAGATATGAGGAAGCTATATAAAATTTGACAAAACATTACAGATGTTTGTGGTACTCTCCGGAGGATCCCGGATATTTGGAGAATAGTAGTTTGCACGAATTCACTGTCGTAGAAATGTTCTAATTGTATGAATTTTTATCGACACCTGATAGACACCAAAAGTAGTATGTTCAAAAGAGTAAGTTTGGAGGAAGTATCATCAAATTTGACAAGACATTTCAGATGTTTGTTGTACTCTCTGGAGGATCCCGGATGTTTGAGAAATAGTAGTATGCACCAATTCCTTCTCATCGGAATGACCTAATTGTATGTTTTTTTTTTCGAATACTTATGGACACAAAAAGTAGTATGTTCAAAAGAGTAAGATATGAGGAAGCTATATAAAATTTGAAAAAACATTACAGATCTTTGTGGTACTCTCCGGAGGATCCCGGATATTTAGAGAATAGTAGTTTGCACGAATTCACTGTCGTGGAAATGTCCTAATTGTATGAATTTTTATCGACACCTGATAGACACCAAAAGTAGTATGTTCAAAAGAGTAAGTTTGGAGGAAGTATCATCAAATTTGACAAGACATTTCGGATGTTTGTTGTACTATCTGGAGGATCCCGGATGTTTGATAAATAGTAGTATCCACCAATTCCTTCTCATCGGAATGACCTAATTGTTTGTTTTTTTTTTCGAATCCTTATGGACACAAAAAGTAGTATGTTCAAAAGAGTAAGATATGAGGAAGCTATATAAAATCTGACAATACATTACAGATGTTTGTGGTACTCTCCGAAGGATCCCGAATATTTGGAGAATAGTAGTTTGCACGAATTCACTGTCGTGGAAATGTACTAGTTGTATGAATTTTTATCGACACCTGATAGACACCAAAAGTATTATGTTCAAAAGAGTAAGTTTGGAGGAAGTATCATCAAATTTGACAAGACATTTCGGATGTTTGTTGTACTCTCTGGAGGATCCCGGATGTTTGAGAAATAGTAGTGTGCACCAATTCCTTCTCATCGGAATGACCTAATTGTATGTTCTTTTTTTCGAATCCTTATGGACACAAAAAGTAGTATGTTCAAAAGAGTAAGATATGAGGAAGCTATATAAAATTTGACAATACATTACAGATGTTTGTGGTACTCTCCGGAGGATCCCGGATATTTGGAGAATAGTAGTCTGCACGAATTCACTGTCGTGGAAATGTCCTAATTGTATGAATTTTTATCGACACCTGATAGACACCAAAAGTAGTATGTTCAAAAGAGTAAGTTTGGAGGAAGTATCATCAAATTTGACAAGACATTTCGGATGTTTGTTGTACTCTCTGGAGGATCCCGGATGTTTGAGAAATAGTAGTATGCACCAATTTCTTCTCATCGAAATGACCTAATTGTTTGTTTTTTTTTTCGAATACTTATGGACACAAAAAGTAGTATGTTCAAAAGAGTAAGATATGAGGAAGCTATATAAAATTTGACAAAACATTACAGATGTTTGTTGTACTCTCCGGAGGATCCCGGATATTTGGAGAATAGTAGTTTGCACGAATTCACTGTCGTGGAAATGTCCTAATTGTATGAATTTTTATCGACACCTGATAAACACCAAAAGTAGTATGTTGAAAAGAGTAAGTTTGGAGGAAGTATCATCAAATTTGACAAGACATTTCGGATGTTTGTTGTACTCTCTGGAGGATCCCGGATGTTTGATAAATAGTAGTATCCACCAATTCCTTCTCATCGGAATGACCTAATTGTATGTTTTTTTTTTCGAATCCTTATGGACACAAAAAGTAGTATGTTCAAAAGAGTAAGATATGAGGAAGCTATATAAAATTTGACAATACATTACAGATGTTTGTGGTACTCTCCGGAGGATCCCGGATATTTGGAGAATAGTAGTTTGCACGAATTCACTGTCGTGGAAATGTCCTAATTGTATGAATTTTTATCGACACCTGATAGACACCAAAAGTAGTATGTTCAAAAGAGTAAGTTTGGAGGAAGTATCATCAAATTTGACAAGACATTTCGGATGTTTGTTGTACTCTCTGGAGGATCCCGGATGTTTGAGAAATAGTAGTATGCACCAATTTCTTCTCATCGAAATGACCTAATTGTTTGTTTTTTTTTTCGAATACTTATGGACACAAAAAGTAGTATGTTCAAAAGAGTAAGATATGAGGAAGCTATATAAAATTTGACAAAACATTACAGATGTTTGTTGTACTCTCCGGAGGATCCCGGATATTTGGAGAATAGTAGTTTGCACGAATTCACTGTCGTGGAAATGTCCTAATTGTATGAATTTTTATCGACACCTGATAAACACCAAAAGTAGTATGTTGAAAAGAGTAAGTTTGGAGGAAGTATCATCAAATTTGACAAGACATTTCGGATGTTTGTTGTACTCTCTGGAGGATCCCGGATGTTTGATAAATAGTAGTATCCACCAATTCCTTCTCATCGGAATGACCTAATTGTATGTTTTTTTTTTCGAATCCTTATGGACACAAAAAGTAGTATGTTCAAAAGAGTAAGATATGAGGAAGCTATATAAAATTTGACAATACATTACAGATGTTTGTGGTACTCTCCGGAGGATCCCGGATATTTGGAGAATAGTAGTTTGCACGAATTCACTGTCGTGGAAATGTCCTAATTGTATGAATTTTTATCGACACCTGATAGACACCAAAAGTAGTATGTTCAAAAGAGTAAGTTTGGAGGAAGTATCATCAAATTTGACAAGACATTTCGGATGTTTGTTGTACTCTCTGGAGGATCCCGGATGTTTGAGAAATAGTAGTATGCACCAATTTCTTCTCATCGAAATGACCTAATTGTTTGTTTTTTTTTTCGAATACTTATGGACACAAAAAGTAGTATGTTCAAAAGAGTAAGATATGAGGAAGCTATATAAAATTTGACAAAACATTACAGATGTTTGTTGTACTCTCCGGAGGATCCCGGATATTTGGAGAATAGTAGTTTGCACGAATTCACTGTCGTGGAAATGTCCTAATTGTATGAATTTTTATCGACACCTGATAGACACCAAAAGTAGTATGTTGAAAAGAGTAAGTTTGGAGGAAGTATCATCAAATTTGACAAGACATTTCGGATGTTTGTTGTACTCTCTGGAGGATCCCGGATGTTTGATAAATAGTAGTATCCACCAATTCCTTCTCATCGGAATGACCTAATTGTATGTTTTTTTTTTCGAATCCTTATGGACACAAAAAGTAGTATGTTCAAAAGAGTAAGATATGAGGAAGCTATATAAAATTTGACAATACATTACAGATGTTTGTGGTACTCTCCGAAGGATCCCGAATATTTGGAGAATAGTAGTTTGCACGAATTCACTGTCGTGAAAATGTCCTAATTGTATGAATTTTTATCGACACCTGATAGACACCAAAAGTAGTATGTTCAAAAGAGTAAGTTTGGAGGAAGTATCATCAAATTTGACAAGACATTTCGGATGTTTGTTGTACTCTCTGGAGGATCCCGGATGTTTGAGAAATAGTAGTATGCACCAATTCCTTCTCATCGGAATGACCTAATTGTTTGTTTTTTTTTTCGAATACTTATGGACACAAAAAGTAGTATGTTCAAAAGAGTAAGATATGAGGAAGCTATATAAAATTTGACAAAACATTACAGATGTTTGTGGTACTCTCCGGAGGATCCCGGATATTTGGAGAATAGTAGTTTGCACGAATTCACTGTCGTGGAAATGTCCTAATTGTATGAATTTTTATCGACACCTGATAGACACCAAAAGTAGTATGTTGAAAAGAGTAAGTTTGGAGGAAGTATCATCAAATTTGACAAGACATTTCGGATGTTTGTTGTACTCTCTGGAGGATCCCGGATGTTTGATAAATAGTAGTATCCACCAATTCCTTCTCATCGGAATGACCTAATTGTATGTTTTTTTTTTCGAATCCTAATGGACACAAAAAGTAGTATGTTCAAAAGAGTAAGATATGAGGAAGCAAATAAAATTTGACAATACATTACAGATGTTTGTGGTACTCTCCGAAGGATCTCGAATATTTGGAGAATAGTAGTTTGCACGAATTCACTGTCGTGAAAATGTCCTAATTGTATGAATTTTTATCGACACCTGATAGACACCAAAAGTAGTATGTTCAAAAGAGTAAGTTTGGAGGAAGTATCATCAAATTTGACAAGACATTTCGGATGTTTGTTGTACTCTCTGGAGGATCCCGGATGTTTGAGAAATAGTAGTATGCACCAATTCCTTCTCATCGGAATGACCTAATTGTATGTTTTTTTTTTTTTGAATCCTTATGGACACAAAAAGTAGTATGTTCAAAAGAGTAAGATATGAGGAAGCTATATAAAATTTGACAATACATTACAGATGTTTGTGGTACTCTCCGGAGGATCCCAGATATTTGGAGAATAGTAGTTTGCACGAATTCACTGTCGTGGAAATGTCCTAATTGTATGAATTTTTATCGACACCTGATAGACACCAAAAGTAGTATGTTCAAAAGAGTAAGTTTGGAGGAAGTATCATCAAATTTGACAAGACATTTCGGATGTTTGTTGTACTCTCTGGAGGATCCCGGATGTTTGATAAATAGTAGTATCCACCAATTCCTTCTCATCGGAATGACCTAATTGTATGTTTTTTTTTTCGAATCCTAATGGACACAAAAAGTAGTATGTTCAAAAGAGTAAGATATGAGGAAGCAAATAAAATTTGACAATACATTACAGATGTTTGTGGTACTCTCCGAAGGATCTCGAATATTTGGAGAATAGTAGTTTGCACGAATTCACTGTCGTGAAAATGTCCTAATTGTATGAATTTTTATCGACACCTGATAGACACCAAAAGTAGTATGTTCAAAAGAGTAAGTTTGGAGGAAGTATCATCAAATTTGACAAGACATTTCGGATGTTTGTTGTACTCTCTGGAGGATCCCGGATGTTTGAGAAATAGTAGTATGCACCAATTCCTTCTCATCGGAATGACCTAATTGTATGTTTTTTTTTTTTTGAATCCTTATGGACACAAAAAGTAGTATGTTCAAAAGAGTAAGATATGAGGAAGCTATATAAAATTTGACAATACATTACAGATGTTTGTGGTACTCTCCGGAGGATCCCAGATATTTGGAGAATAGTAGTTTGCACGAATTCACTGTCGTGGAAATGTCCTAATTGTATGAATTTTTATCGACACCTGATAGACACCAAAAGTAGTATGTTCAAAGGAGTAAGTTTGGAGGAAGTATCATCAAATTTGACAAGACATTTCAGATGTTTGTTGTACTCTCTGGAGGATCCCGGATGTTTGAGAAATAGTAGTATGCACCAATTCCTTCTCATCGGAATGACCTAATTGTTTGTTTTTTTTTTCGAATCCTTATGGACACAAAAAGTAGTATGTTCAAAAGAGTAAGATATGAGGAAGCTATACAAAATTTGACAAAACATTACAGATGTTTGTGGTACTCTCCGGAGGATCCCGGATATTTGGAGAATAGTAGTTTGCACGAATTCACTATCGTGGAAATGTCCTAATTGTATGAATTTTTATCGACACCTGATAGACACCAAAAGTAGTATGTTCAAAAGAGTAAGTTTGGAGGAAGTATCATAAAATTTGACAAGACATTTCGGATGTTTGTTGTACTCTCTGGAGGATCCCGGATGTTTGATAAATAGTAGTATCCACCAATTCCTTCTCATCGGAATGACCTAATTGTATGTTTTTTTTTTCGAATCCTTATGGACACAAAAAGTAGTATGTTCAAAAGAGTAAGATACGAGGAAGCTATATAAAATTTGACAATACATTACAGATGTTTGTGGTACTCTCCGAAAGATCCCGAATATTTGGAGAATAGTAGTTTGCACGAATTCACTGTCGTGAAAATGTCCTAATTGTATGAATTTTTATCGACACCTGATAGACACCAAAAGTAGTATGTTCAAAAGAGTAAGTTTGGAGGAAGTATCATCAAATTTGACAAGACATTTCGGATGTTTGTTGTACTCTCTGGAGGATCCCGGATGTTTGGGAAATAGTAGTATGCACCAATTCCTTCTCATCGGAATGACCTAATTGTTTGTTTTTTTTTTCGAATCCTCATGGACACAAAAAGTAGTATGTTCAAAAGAGTAAGATATGAGGAAGCTATACAAAATTTGACAAAACATTACAGATGTTTGTGGTACTCTCCGGAGGATCCCGGATATTTGGAGAATAGTAGTTTGCACGAATTCACTATCGTGGAAATGTCCTAATTGTATGAATTTTTATCGACACCTGATAGACACCAAAAGTAGTATGTTCAAAAGAGTAAGTTTGGAGGAAGTATCATAAAATTTGACAAGACATTTCGGATGTTTGTTGTACTCTCTGGAGGATCCCGGATGTTTGATAAATAGTAGTATCCACCAATTCCTTCTCATCGGAATGACCTAATTGTTTGTTTTTTTTTTCGAATACTTATGGACACAAAAAGTAGTATGTTCAAAAGAGTAAGATATGAGGAATCTATATAAAATTTGACAAAACATTACAGATATTTGTGGTACTCTCCGGAGGATCCCGGATATTTGGAGAATAGTAGTTTGCACGAATTCACTGTCGTGAAAATGTCCTAATTGTATGAATTTTTATCGACACCTGATAGACACCAAAAGTAGTATGTTCAAAAGAGTAAGTTTGGACGAAGTATCATAAAATTTGACAAGACATTTCGGATGTTTGTTGTACTCTCTTGAGGATCCCGGATGTTTGATAAATAGTAGTATCCACCAATTCCTTCTCATCGGAATGACCTAATTGTATGTTTTTTTTTTCGAATCCTTATGGTCACAAAAAGTAGTATGTTCAAAAGAGTAAGATATGAGGAAGCTATATAAAATTTGACAATACATTACAGATGTTTGTGGTACTCTCCGAAGGATCCCGGATATTTGGAGAATAGTAGTTTACACGATTTCACTGTCGTGGAAAGGTCCTAATTGTATGAATTTTTATCGACACCTGATAGACACCAAAAGTAGTATGTTCAAAGGAGTAAGTTTGGAGGAAGTATCATCAAATTTGACAAGACATTTCAGATGTTTGTTGTACTCTCTGGAGGATCCCGGATGTTTGAGAAATAGTAGTATGCACCAATTCCTTCTCATCGGAATGACCTAATTGTATGTTTTTTTTTTCGAATCCTTATGGACACAAAAAGTAGTATGTTCAAAAGAGTAAGATATGAGGAAGCTATATAAAATTTGACAATACATTACAGATGTTTGTGGTACTCTCCGAAAGATCCCGAATATTTGGAGAATAGTAGTTTGCACGAATTCACTGTCGTGGAAATGTCCTAATTGTATGAATTTTTATCGACACCTGATAGACACCAAAAGTAGTATGTTGAAAATAGTAAGTTTGGAGGAAGTATCATCAAATTTGACAAGACATTTCGGATGTTTGTTGTACTCTCTGGAGGATCCCGGATGTTTGATAAATAGTAGTATCCACCAATTCCTTCTCATCGGAATGACCTAATTGTATGTTTTTTTTTTCGAATCCTTATGGACACAAAAAGTAGTATGTTCAAAAGAGTAAGATATGAGGAAGCAAATAAAATTTGACAATACATTACAGATGTTTGTGGTACTCTCCGAAGGATCTCGAATATTTGGAGAATAGTAGTTTGCACGAATTCACTGTCGTGAAAATGTCCTAATTGTATGAATTTTTATCGACACCTGATAGACACCAAAAGTAGTATGTTCAAAAGTGTAAGTTTGGAGGAAGTATCATCAAATTTGACAAGACATTTCGGATGTTTGTTGTACTCTCTGGAGGATCCCGGATGTTTGAGAAATAGTAGTATGCACCAATTCCTTCTCATCGGAATGACCTAATTGTATGTTTTTTTTTTTTGAATCCTTATGGACACAAAAAGTAGTATGTTCAAAAGAGTAAGATATGAGGAAGCTATATAGAATTTGACAAAACATTACAGATGTTTGTGGTACTCTCCGGAGGATCCCGGATATTTGGAGAATAGTAGTTTGCACGAATTCACAGTCGTGGAAATGTCCTAATTGTATGAATTTTTATCGACACCTGATAGACACCAAAAGTAGTATGTTCAAAAGAGTAAGTTTGGAGGAAGTATCATCAATTTTGACAAGACATTTCGGATGTTTGTTGTACTCTCTGGAGGATCCTGGATGTTTGAGAAATAGTAGTATGCACCAATTCCTTCTCATCGGAATGACCTAATTGTATGTTTTTTTTTTCGAATCCTTATAGAAACAAAAAGTAGTATGTTCAAAAGAGTAAGATATGAGGAAGCTATATAAAATTTGACAATACATTACAGATGTTTGTGGTACTCTCCGGAGGATCCCGGATATTTGGAGAATAGTAGTTTACACGATTTCACTGTCGTGGAAAGGTCCTAATTGTATGAATTTTTATCGACACCTGATAGACACCAAAAGTAGTATGTTCAAAAGGGTAAGTTTCGAGGAAGTATGATAAAATTTGACAAGACATTTCAGATGTTTGTTGTACTCTCTGGAGGATCCCGAATGTTTGAGAAATAGTAGTATCCACCAATTCCTTCTCATCGGAATGACCTAATTTTATGTTTTTTTTTTCGAATCTGTATGGACACAAAAAGTAGTATGTTCAAAAGAGTAAGATATGAGGAAGCTATATAAAATTTGACAATACATTACAGATGTTTGTGGTACTCTCCGGAGGATCCCGGATATTTGGAGAATAGTAGTTTGCACGAATTCACTGTTGTGGAAATGTCCTAATTGTATGAATTTTTATCGACACCTGATTGACACCAAAAGTAGTATGTTCAAAAGAGTAAGTTTCGAGGAAGTATCATAAAATTTGACAAGACATTTTGGATGTTTGTTGTACTCTCTTGAGGATCCCGGATGTTTGAGAAATAGTAGTATGCACCAATTCCTTCTCATCAGAATGACCTAATTGTATGTTTTTTTTTTTCGAATCCTTATGGACACAAAAAGTAGTATGTTCAAACGAGTAAGATATGAGGAAGCTATATAAAATTTGACAATACATTACATATGTTTTTGGTACTCTCCGAAGGATCTCGGATATTTCGAGAATAGTAGTTTACACAAATTCACTGTCGTGGAAATGTCCTAATTGTATGAATTTTTATCGACACCTGATAGACACCAAAAGTAGTATGTTCAAAAGGGTAAGTTTCGAGGAATATCATAAAATTTGACAAGACATTTCAGATGTTTGTTGTACTCTCTGGAGGATCCCGGATGTTTGAGAAATAGTAGTATGCACCAATTCCTTCTCATCGGAATGACCTAATTGTATGTTTTTTTTTTCGAATCCTTATGGACACAAAGAGTAGTATGTTCAAAAGAGTAAGATATGAGGAAGCTATATAAAATTTGACAATACATTACAGATGTTTGTGGTACTCTCCGGAGGATCCCGGATATTTGGAGAATAGTAGTTTGCACGAATTCACTGTCGTGGAAATGTCCTAATTGTATGAATTTCTATCGACACCTGATATACACCAAAAGTAGTATGTTCAAAATAGTAAGTTTCGAGGAAGTATCATAAAATTTGACAAGACATTTCGGAAGTTTGTTGTACTATATGGAGGATCTCGGATGTTTGAGAAATAGTAGTATGCACCAATTCATTCTCATCAGAATGACCTAATTTGATGTTTTTTTTTTCGAATGCTTATGGACACAAAAAGTAGTATGTTCAAAAGAGTATGATATGAGGAAGCTATATAAAATTTGTCAATACATTACAGATGTTTGTGGTAATCTCCGGAGGATCCCGGATATTTGGAGAATAGTAGTTTGCACGAATTCACTGTCGTTGAAATGTCCTCATTGTATGAATTTTTATCGACACCTGATGGACACCAAAAGTAGTATGTTCAAAAGGGTAAGTTTCGAGGAAGTATCATCAAATTTGACAAGACATTTCGTATGTTTGTTGTACTATCTGGAGGATCCCGGATGTTTGAGAAATAGTAGTATGCACCAATTCATTGTCATCAGAATGACCTAATTTGATGTTTTTTTTTTTCGAATCCTTATGGACACAAGAAGTAGTATGTTCAAAAGAGTAAGATATGAGGAAGCTATATAAAATTTGTCAATACATTACAGATGTTTGTGGTACTCTCCGGAGGATCCCGGAAATTTGGAGAATAGTAGTTTGCATGAATTCACTGTCGTGGCAATGTCCTAATTATATGAATTTTTATCGACACCTGATGGACACCAAAAGTAGTAGGTTCAAAAGAGTAAATTTCGAGGAAGTTTCATAAAATTTGACAAGACATTTTGGATGTTTGTTGTACTCTCTTGACGATCCCGGATGTTTGAGAAATAGTAGTATGCACCAATTCCTTCTCATCGGAATTACCTAATTGTATGTTTTTTTTTTCGAATCCTTATGGACACAAAAAGTACTATGTTCAAAAGAGTAAGATATGAGGAAGCTATATAAAATTTGACAATACATTACAGATGTTTGTGGTACTCTCCGGAGGATCCCGGATATTTGGAGAATAGTAGTTTGCACGAATTCACTGTCGTGGAAATGTCCTAATTGTATGAATTTTTATCGACACCTGATGGACACCAAAAGTAGTATGTTCAAAAGGGTAAGTTTCGAGGAAGTATCATCAAATTTGACAAGACATTTCGTATGTTTGTTGTACTCTCTTGACGATCCCGGATGTTTGAGAAATAGTAGTATGCACCAATTCATTGTCATCAGAATGACCTAATTTGATGTTTTTTTTTTCGAATCCTTATGGACACAAAAAGTAGTATGTTCAAAAGAGTAAGATATGAGGAAGCTATATAAAAGTTGACAATACATTACAGATGTTTGTGGTACTCTCCGGAGGATCCCGGATATTTGGAGAATAGTAGTTTGCACGAATTCACTGTCGTGGAAATGTCCAAATTGTATGAATTTTTATCGACACCTGATAGACACCAAAAGTAGTACGTTCAAAAGAGTTAGTTTGGAGGAAGTATCATCAAATTTGACAAGACATTTCGGATGTTTGTTGTACTCTCTGGAGGATCCCGGATGTTTGAGAAATAGTAGTATGCACCAATTCCTTCTCATCGGAATGACCTAATTGTTTTTTTTTTTTTTCGAATACTTATGGACACAAAAAGTAGTATGTTCAAAAGAGTAAGATATGAGGAAGCTATATAGAATTTGACAAAACATTACAAATGTTTGTGGTACTCTCCGGAGGATCCCGGATATTTGGAGAATAGTAGTTTGCACGAATTCACTGTCGTGGAAATGTCCTAATTGTATGAATTTTTATCGACACCTGATAGACACCAAAAGTAGTATGTTCAAAAGAGTAAGTTTGGAGGAAGTATCATCAATTTTGACAAGACATTTCGGACGTTTGTTGTACTCTCTGGAGGATCCTGGATGTTTGACAAATAGTAGTATGCACCAATTCCTTCTCATCGGAATGACCTAATTGTATGTTTTTTTTTTCGAATCCTTATAGAAACAAAAAGTAGTATGTTCAAAAGAGTAAGATATGAGGAAGCTATATAAAATTTGACAATACATTACAAATGTTTGTGGTACTCTCCGGAGGATCCCGGATATTTGGAGAATAGTAGTTTGCACGAATTCACTGTCGTGGAAAGGTCCTAATTGTATGAATTTTTATCGACACCTGATATACACCAAAAGTAGTATGTTCAAAATAGTAAGTTTCGAGGAAGTATCATCAAATTTGACAAGACATTTCGGATGTTTGTTGTACTATCTGGAGGATCCCGGATGTTTGAGAAATAGTAGTATGCACCAATTCATTGTCATCAGAATGACCTAATTTGATGTTTTTTTTTTCGAATCCTTATGGACACAAAAAGTAGTATGTTCAAAAGAGTAAGATATGAGGAAGCTATATAAAATTTGACAATACATTACAGATGTTTGTGGTAATCTCCGGAGGATCCCGGATATTTGGAGAATAGTAGTTTGCACGAATTCACTGTCGTGGAAATGTCCTAATTGTATGAATTTTTATCGACATCTGATGGACACCAAAAGTAGTATGTTCAAAAGGGTAAGTTTCGAGGAAGTATCATCAAATTTGACAAGACATTTCGTATGTTTGTTGTACTATCTGGAGGATCCCGGATGTTTGAGAAATAGTAGTATGCACCAATTCATTGTCATCGGAATGACCTAATTTGATGTTTTTTTTTTCGAATCCTTATGGACACAAAAAGTAGTATGTTCAAAAGAGTAAGATATGAGGAAGCTATATAAAATTTGACAATACATTACAGATGTTTGTGGTACTCTCCGGAGGATCCCGGATATTTGGAGAATAGTAGTTTGCACGAATTCACTGTCGTGGAAATGTCCTAATTGTATGAATTTTTATCGACACCTGATGGACACCAAAAGTAGTATGTTCAAAAGAGTAAGTTTCGAGGAAGTATCATAAAATTTGACAAGACATTTTGGATGTTTGTTGTACTCTCTTGACGATCCCGGATGTTTGAGAAATAGTAGTATGCACCAATTCCTTCTCATCGGAATGACCTAATTGTATGTTTTTTTTTTCGAATCCTTATGGACACAAAAAGTAGTATGTTCAAAAGAGTAAGATATGAGAAAGCTATATAAAATTTGACAATACATAACAGATGTTTGTGGTACTCTCCGGAGGATCCCGGATATTTGGAGAATAGTAGTTTGCACGAATTCACTGTCGTGGAAATGTCCTAATTGTATGAATTTTTATCGACACCTGATATACACCAAAAGTAGTATGTTCAAAATAGTAAGTTTCGAGGAAGTATCATAAAATTTGACAAGACATTTCGGATGTTTGTTGTACTATCTGTAGGATCCCGGATGTTTGAGAAATAGTAGTATGCACCAATTCATTCTCATCAGAATGACCAAATTTGATGTTTTTTTTTTCGAATCCTTATGGACACAAAAAGTAGTATGTTCAAAAGAGTAAGATATGAGGAAGCTATATAAAATTTGACAATACATTACATATGTTTGTGGTACTCTCCGGAGGATCCCGGATATTTGGAGAATAGTAGTTTGCACGAATTCACTGTCGTGGAAATGTCCTAATTGTATGAATTTTTATCGACACCTGATGGACACCAAAAGTAGTATGTTCAAAAGGGTAAGTTTCGAGGAAGTATCATCAAAATTCACAAGACATTTCGTATGTTTGTTGTACTATCTGGAGGATCCCGGATGTTTGAGAAATAGTAGTATGCATCAATTCACTGTCATCAGAATGACCTAATTTGATGTTTTTTTTTTCGAATCCTTATGGACACAAAAAGTAGTATGTTCAAAAGAGTAAGATATGAGGAAGCTATATAAAATTTGACAATACATTACAGATGTTTGTGGTACTCTCCGGAGGATCCCGGATATTTGGAGAATAGTAGTTTGCATGAATTCACTGTCATGGAAATGTCCTAATTGTATGAATTTTTATCGACACCTGATATACACCAAAAGTAGTATGTTCAAAAGAGTAAGTTTCGAGGAAGTATCATAAAATTTGACAAGACATTTTGGATGTTTGTTGTACTCTCTTGACGATCCCGGATGTTTGAGAAATAGTAGTATGCACCAATTCCTTCTCATCGGAATGACCTAATTGTATGTTTTTTTTTTCGAATCCTTATGGACACAAAAAGTAGTATGTTCAAAAGAGTAAGAAATGAAGAAGCTATATAAAATTTGACAATACATTACAGATGTTTGTGGTACTCTCTGGAGGATCCCGGATATTTGGAGAATAGTAGTTTGCACGAATTCACTGTCGTGGAAATGTCCTAATTGTATGAATTTTTATCGACACCTGATGGACATCAAAAGTAGTATGTTCAAAAGGGTAAGTTTCGAGGAAGTATCATCAAATTTGACAAGACATTTCGTATGTTTGTTGTACTATCTGGAGGATCCCGGATGTTTGAGAAATAGTAGTATGCACCAATTCATGGTCATCAGAATGACCTAATTTGATGTTTTTTTTTTCGAATCCTTATGGACACAAAAAGTAGTATGTTCAAAAGAGTAAGATATGAGGAAGCTATATAAAATTTGACATTACATTACAGATGTTTGTGGTACTCTCCGGAGGATCCCGAATATTTGGAGAATAGTAGTTTGCACGAATTCACTGTCGTGGAAATGTCCAAATTGTATGAATTTTTATCGACACCTGATGGACACCAAAAGTAGTATGTTCAAAAGAGTAAGTTTCGAGGAAGTATCATAAAATTTGACAAGACATTTTGGATGTTTGTTGTACTCTCTTGACGATCCCGGATGTTTGAGAAATAGCAGTATGCACCACTTCCTTCTCATCGGAATGACCTAATTGTATGTTTTTTTTTTCGAATCCTTATGGACACAAAAAGTAGTATGTTCAAAAGAGTAAGATATGAGGAAGCTATATAAAATTTGACAATACATTACAGATGTTTGTTGTACTCTCCGTAGGATCCCGGATATTTGGAGAATAGTAGTTTGCACGAATTCACTGTCGTGGAAATGTCCTAATTGTATGAATTTTTATCGACACCTGATATACACCAAAAGTAGTATGTTCAAAATAGTAAGTTTCGAGGAAGTATAATAAAATTTGACAAGACATTTCGGATGTTTGTTGTACTATCTGGAGGATCCCGGATGTTAGAGAAATAGTAGTATGCACCAATTAATTCTCATCAGAATGACCTAATTTGATGTTTTTTTTTTCGAATCCTTATGGACACAAAAAGTAGTATGTTCAAAAGAGTAAGATATGAGGAAGCTATATAAAATTTGACAATACATTACAGATGTTTGTGGTACTCTCCGGAGGATCCCGGATATTTGGAGAATAGTAGTTTGCCCGAATTCACTGTCGTGGAAATGTCCTAATTGTATGAATTTTTATCGACACCTGATGGACACCAAAAGTAGTATGTTCAAAAGGGTAAGTTTCGAGGAAGTATCATCAAATTTGACAAGACATTTCGTATGTTTGTTGTACTCTCTTGACGATCCCGGATGTTTGAGAAATAGTAGTATGCACCAATTCATTGTCATCAGAATGACCTAATTTGATGTTTTTTTTTTCGAATCCTTATGGACACAAAAAGTAGTATGTTCAAAAGAGTAAGATATGAGGAAGCTATATAAAATTTGACAATACATTACAGATGTTTGTGGTACTCTCCGGAGGATCCCGGATATTTGGAGAATAGTAGTTTGCACGAATTCACTGTCGTGGAAATGTCCTAATTGTATGAATTTTTATCGACACCTGATGGACACCAAAAGTAGTATGTTCAAAAGAGTAAGTTTCGAGGAAGTATCATAAAATTTGACAAGACATTTTGGATGTTTGTTGTACTCTCTTGACGATCCCGGATGTTTGAGAAATAGTAGTATGCACCAATTCCTTCTCATCGGAATGACCTAATTGTATGTTTTTTTTTTCGAATCCTTATGGACACAAAAAGTAGTATGTTCAAATAAGTAAGATATGAGGAAGCTATATAAAATTTGACAATACATTACAGATGTTTGTGGTACTCTCCGGAGGACCCCGGATATTTGGAGAATAGTAGTTTGCACGAATTCACTGTCGTGGAAATGTCCTAATTGTATGAATTTTTATCGACACCTGATATACACCAAAAGTAGTATGTTCAAAATAGTAAGTTTCGAGGAAGTATCATCAAATTTGACAAGACATTTCGGATGTTTGTTGTACTATCTGGAGGATCCCGGATGTTTGAGAAATAGTAGTATGCACCAATTCATTGTCATCAGAATGACCTAATTTGATGTTTTTTTTTTCGAATTCTTATGGACACAAAAAGTAGTATGTTCAAAATAGTAAGATATGAGGAAGCTATATAAAATTTGACAATACATTACAGATGTTTGTGGTACTCTCCAGAGGATCCCGGATATTTGGAGAATAGTAGTTTGCACGAATTCACTGTCGTGGAAATGTCCTAATTGTATGAATTTTTATCGACACCTGATATACACCAAAAGTCGTATGTTCAAAATAGTAAGTTTCGAGGAAGTATCATAAAATTTTACAAGACATTTCGGAGGTTTGTTGTACTATCTGGAGGATCCCGGATGTTTGAGAAATAGTAGTATGCACCAATTCATTCTCATCAGAATGACCTAATTTGATGTTTTTTTTTTCGAATCCTTATGGACACAAAAAGTAGTATGTTCAAAAGAGTAAGATATGAGGAAGCTATATAAAATTTGACAATACATTACAGATGTTTGTGGTACTCTACGGAGGATCCCGGATATTTGGAGAATAATTGTTTGCACGAATTCACTGTCGTGGAAATGTCCTAATTGTATGAATTTTTATCGACACCTGATGGACACCAAAAGTAGTATGTTCAAAAGGGTAAGTTTCGAGGAAGTATCATCAAATTTGACAAGACATTTCGTATGTTTGTTGTACTCTCTTGACGATCCCGTATGTTTGAGAAATAGTAGTATGCACCAATCCATTGTCATCAGAATGACCTAATTTGATGTTTTTTTTTTCGAATCCTTATGGACACAAAAAGTAGTATGTTCAAAAGAGTAAGATATGAGGAAGCTATATAAAATTTGACAATACATTACAGATGTTTGTGGTACTCTCCGGAGGATCCCGGATATTTGGAGAATAGTAGTTTGCACGAATTCACTGTCGTGGAAATGTCCTAATTGTATGAATTTTTATCGACACCTGATGGACACCAAAAGTAGTATGTTCAAAAGAGTAAGTTTCGAGAAAGTATCATAAAATTTGACAAGACATTTTGGATGTTTGTTGTACTCTCTTGACGATCCCGGATGTTTGAGAAATAGTAGTATGCACCAATTCCTTCTCATCGGAATGACCTAATTGTATGTTTTTTTTTTCGAATCCTTATGGACACAAAAAGTAGTATGTTCAAATAAGTAAGATATGAGGAAGCTATATAAAATTTGACAATACATTACAGATGTTTGTGGTACTCTCCGGAGGATCCCGGATATTTGGAGAATAGTAGTTTGCACGAATTCACTGTCGTGGAAATGTCCTAATTGTATGAATTTTTATCGACACCTGATATACACCAAAAGTAGTATGTTCAAAATAGTAAGTTTCGAGGAAGTATCATCAAATTTGACAAGACATTTCGGATGTTTGTTGTAATATCTGGAGGATCCCGGATGTTTGAGAAATAGTAGTATGCACCAATTCATTGTCATCAGAATGACCTAATTTGATGTTTTTTTTTTCGAATCCTTATGGACACAAAAAGTAGTATGTTCAAAAGAGTAAGATATGATGAAGCTATATAAAATTTGACAATACATTACAGATGTTTGTGGTACTCTCCAGAGGATCCCGGATATTTGGAGAATAGTAGTTTGCACGAATTCACTGTCGTGGAAATGTCCTAATTGTATGAATTTTTATCGACACCTGATATACACCAAAAGTCGTATGTTCAAAATAGTAAGTTTCGAGGAAGTATCATAAAATTTGACAAGACATTTCGAATGTTTGTTGTACTATCTGGAGGATCCCGGATGTTTGAGAAATAGTAGTATGCACCAATTCATTCTCATCAGAATGACCTAATTTGATGTTTTTTTTTTCGAATCCTTATGGACACAAAAAGTAGTATGTTCAAAAGAGTAAGATATGAGGAAGCTATATAAAATTTGACAATACATTACAGATGTTTGTGGTACTCTACGGAGGATCCTGGATATTTGGAGAATAGTAGTTTGCACGAATTCACTGTCGTGGAAATGTCCTAATTGTATGAATTTTTATCGACACCTGATGGACACCAAAAGTAGTATGTTCAAAAGGGTAAGTTTCGAGGAAGTATCATCAAATTTGACAAGACATTCGTACGTTTGTTGTACTATCTGGAGGATCACGGATGTTTGAGAAATAGTAGTATGCACCAATTCATTGTCATCAGAATGACCTAATTTGATGTTTTTTTTTTCGAATCCTTATGGACACAAAAAGTAGTATGTTCAAAAGAGTAAGATATGAGGAAGCTATATAAAATTTGACAATACATTACAGATGTTTGTGGTACTCTCCAGAGGATCCCGGATATTTGGAGAATAGTAGTTTGCACGAATTCACTGTCGTGGAAATGTCCTAATTGTATGAATTTTTATCGACACCTGATGGACACCAAAAGTAGTATGTTCAAAAGGGTAAGTTTCGAGGAAGTATCATCAAATTTGACAAGACATTTCGTATGTTTGTTGTACTATTTGGAGGATCCCGGATGTTTGAGAAATAGTAGTATGCACCAATTCATTGTCATCAGAATGACCTAATTTGATGTTTTTTTTTTCGAATCCTTATGGACACAAAAAGTAGTATGTTCAAAAGAGTAAGATATGAGGAAGCTATATAAAATTTGACATTACATTACAGATGTTTGTGGTACTCTCCGGAGGATCCCGAATATTTGGAGAATAGTAGTTTGCACGAATTCACTGTCGTGGAAATGTCCAAATTGTATGAGTTTTTATCGACACCTGATGGACACCAAAAGTAGTATGTTCAAAAGAGTAAGTTTCGAGGAAGTATCATAAAATTTGACAAGACATTTTGGATGTTTGTTGTACTCTCTTGACGATCCCGGATGTTTGAGAAATAGCAGTATGCACCAATTCCTTCTCATCGGAATGACCTAATTGTATGTTTTTTTTTTCGAATCCTTATGGACACAAAAAGTAGTATGTTCAAAAGAGTAAGATATGAGGAAGCTATATAAAATTTGACAATACATTACAGATGTTTGTTGTACTCTCCGTAGGATCCCGGATATTTGGAGAATAGTAGTTTGCACGAATTCACTGTCGTGGAAATGTCCTAATTGTATGAATTTTTATCGACACCTGATATACACCAAAAGTAGTATGTTCAAAATAGTAAGTTTCGAGGAAGTATCATAAAATTTGACAAGACATTTCGGATGTTTGTTGTACTATCTGAAGGATCCCGGATGTTTGAGAAATAGTAGTATGCACCAATTAATTCTCATCAGAATGACCTAATTTGATGTTTTTTTTTTCGAATCCTTATGGACACAAAAAGTAGTATGTTCAAAAGAGTAAGATATGAGGAAGCTATATAAAATTTGACAATACATTACAGATGTTTGTGGTACTCTACGGAGGATCCCGGATATTTGGAGAATAGTAGTTTGCACGAATTCACTGTCGTGGAAATGTCCTAATTGTATGAATTTTTATCGACACCTGATGGACACCTAAAGTAGTATGTTCAAAAGGGTAAGTTTCGAGGAAGTATCATCAAATTTGACAAGACATTTGTACGTTTGTTGTACTATCTGGAGGATCACGGATGTTTGAGAAATAGTAGTATGCACCAATTCATTGTCATCAGAATGACCTAATTTGATGTTTTTTTTTTCGAATCCTTATGGACACAGAAAGTAGTATGTTCAAAAGAGTAAGATATGAGGAAGCTATATAAAATTTGACAATACATTACAGATGTTTGTGGTACTCTCCAGAGGATCCCGGATATTTGGAGAATAGTAGTTTGCACGAATTCACTGTCGTGGAAATGTCCTAATTGTATGAATTTTTATCGACACCTGATGGACACCAAAAGTAGTATGTTCAAAAGGGTAAGTTTCGATGAAGTATCATCAAATTTGAAAAGACATTTCGTATGTTTGTTGTACTATCTGGAGGATCCCGGATGTTTGAGAAATAGTAGTATGCACCAATTCATTGTCATCAGAATGACCTAATTTGATGTTTTTTTTTTCGAATCCTTATGGACACAAAAAGTAGTATGTTCAAAAGAGTAAGATATGAGGAAGCTATATAAAATTTGACAATACATTACAGATGTTTGTTGTACTCTCCGTAGGATCCCGGATATTTGGAGAATAGTAGTTTGCACGAATTCACTGTCGTGGAAATGTCCTAATTGTATGAATTTTTATCGACACCTGATATACACCAAAAGTAGTATGTTCAAAATAGTAAGTTTCGAGGAAGTATCATAAAATTTGACAATACATTTCGGATGTTTGTTGTATTATCTGGAGGATCCCGGATGTTTGAGAAATAGTAGTATGCACCAATTAATTCTCATCAGAATGACCTAATTTGATGTTTTTTTTTTCGAATCCTTATGGACACAAAAAGTAGTATGTTCAAAAGAGTAAGATATGAGGAAGCTATATAAAATTTGACAATACATTACAGATGTTTGTGGTACTCTCCGGAGGATCCCGGATATTTGGAGAATAGTAGTTTGCCCGAATTCACTGTCGTGGAAATGTCCTAATTGTATGAATTTTTATCGACACCTGATGGACACCAAAAGTAGTATGTTCAAAAGGGTAAGTTTCGAGGAAGTATCATCAAATTTGACAAGACATTTCGTATGTTTGTTGTACTCTCTTGACGATCCCGGATGTTTGAGAAATAGTAGTATGCACCAATTCATTGTCATCAGAATGACCTAATTTGATGTTTTTTTTTTCGAATCCTTATGGACACAAAAAGTAGTATGTTCAAAAGAGTAAGATATGAGGAAGCTATATAAAATTTGACAATACATTACAGATGTTTGTGGTACTCTCCGGAGGATCCCGGATATTTGGAGAATAGTAGTTTGCACGAATTCTTTGTCGTGGAAATGTCCTAATTGTATGAATTTTTATCGACACCTGATGGACACCAAAAGTAGTATGTTCAAAAGAGTAAGTTTCGAGGAAGTATCATAAAATTTGACAAGACATTTTGGATGTTTGTTGTACTCTCTTGACGATCCCGTATGTTTGAGAAATAGTAGTATGCACCAATTCCTTCTCATCGGAATGACCTAATTGTATGTTTTTTTTTTCGAATCCTTATGGACACAAAAAGTAGTATGTTCAAATAAGTAAGATATGAGGAAGCTATATAAAATTTGACAATACATTACAGATGTTTGTGGTACTCTCCGGAGGATCCCGGATATTTGGAGAATAGTAGTTTGCACGAATTCACTGTCGTGGAAATGTCCTAATTGTATGAATTTTTATCGACACCTGATATACACCAAAAGTAGTATGTTCAAAATAGTAAGTTTCGAGGAAGTATCATCAAATTTGACAAGACATTTCGGATGTTTGTTGTACTATCTGGAGGATCCCGGATGTTTGAGAAATAGTAGTATGCACCAATTCATTGTCATCAGAATGACCTAATTTGATGTTTTTTTTTTCGAATCCTTATGGACACAAAAAGTAGTATGTTCAAAAGTGTAAGATATGAGGAAGCTATATAAAATTTGACAATACATTACAGATGTTTGTGGTACTCTCCGGAGGATCCCGGATATTTGGAGAATAGTAGTTTGCCCGAATTCACTGTCGTGGAAATGTCCTAATTGTATGAATTTTTATCGACACCTGATGGACACCAAAAGTAGTATGTTCAAAAGGGTAAGTTTCGAGGAAGTATCATCAAATTTGACAAGACATTTCGTATGTTTGTTGTACTCTCTTGACGATCCCGGATGTTTGAGAAATAGTAGTATGCACCAATTCATTGTCATCAGAATGACCTAATTTGATGTTTTTTTTTTCGAATCCTTATGGACACAAAAAGTAGTATGTTCAAAAGAGTAAGATATGAGGAAGCTATATAAAATTTGACAATACATTACAGATGTTTGTGGTACTCTCCGGAGGATCCCGGATATTTGGAGAATAGTAGTTTGCACGAATTCACTGTCGTGGAAATGTCCTAATTGTATGAATTTTTATCGACACCTGATGGACACCAAAAGTAGTATGTTCAAAAGAGTAAGTTTCGAGGAAGTATCATAAAATTTGACAAGACATTTTTGATGTTTGTTGTACTCTCTTGACGATCCCGTATGTTTGAGAAATAGTAGTATGCACCAATTCCTTCTCATCGGAATGACCTAATTGTATGTTTTTTTTTTCGAATCCTTATGGACACAAAAAGTAGTATGTTCAAATAAGTAAGATATGAGGAAGCTATATAAAATTTGACAATACATTACAGATGTTTGTGGTACTCTCCGGAGGATCCCGGATATTTGGAGAATAGTAGTTTGCACGAATTCACTGTCGTGGAAATGTCCTAATTGTATGAATTTTTATCGACACCTGATATACACCAAAAGTAGTATGTTCAAAATAGTAAGTTTCGAGGAAGTATCATCAAATTTGACAAGACATTTCGGATGTTTGTTGTACTATCTGGAGGATCCCGGATGTTTGAGAAATAGTAGTATGCACCAATTCATTGTCATCAGAATGACCTAATTTGATGTTTTTTTTTTCGAATCCTTATGGACACAAAAAGTAGTATGTTCAAAAGAGTAAGATATGAGGAAGCTATATAAAATTTGACAATACATTACAGATGTTTGTGGTAATCTCCGGAGGATCCCGGATATTTGGAGAATAGTAGTTTGCACGAATTCACTGTCGTGGAAATGTCCTAATTGTATGAATTTTTATCGACATCTGATGGACACCAAAAGTAGTATGTTCAAAAGGGTAAGTTTCGAGGAAGTATCATCAAATTTGACAAGACATTTCGTATGTTTGATGTACTATCTGGAGGATCCCGGATGTTTGAGAAATTGTAGTATGCACCAATTCATTGTCATCAGAATGACCTAATTTGATGTTTTTTTTTTCGAATCCTTATGGACACAAAAAGTAGTATGTTCAAAGGAGTAAGATATGAGGAAGCTATATAAAATTTGACAATACATTACAGATGTTTGTGCTACTCTCCGGAGGATCCCGGATATTTGGAGAATAGTAGTTTGCACAAATTCACTGTCGTGGAAATGTCCTAATCTTATGAATTTTTATCGACACCTGATGGACACCAAAAGTAGTATGTTCAAAAGCGTAAGTTTCGAGGAAGTATCATAAAATTTGACAAGACATTTTGGATGTTTTTTGTACTCTCTTGACGATCCCGGATGTTTGAGAAATAGTAGTATGCACCAATTCCTTCTCATCGGAATGACCTAATTGTATGTTTTTTTTTTCGAATCCTTATGGACACAAAAAGTAGTATGTTCAAAAGAGTAAGATATGAGGAAGCTATATAAAATTTGACAATACATTACAGATGTTTGTGATACTCTCCGGAGGATCCCGGATATTTGAAGAATAGTAGTTTGCACGAATTCACTGTCGTGGAAATGTCCTAATTGTATGAATTTTTATCGACACCTGATATACACCAAAAGTCGTATGTTCAAAATAGTAAGTTTCGAGGAAGTATCATAAAATTTGACAAGACATTTCGGATGTTTGTTGTACTATCTGGAGGATCCCGGATGTTTGAGAAATAGTAGTATGCACCAATTCATTCTCATCAGAATGACCTAATTTGATGTTTTTTTTTTCGAATCCTTATGAACACAAAAAGTAGTATGTTCAAAAGAGTAAGATATGAGGAAGCTATATAAAATTTGACAATACATTACAGATGTTTGTGGTACTCTCCGGAGGATCCCGGATATTTGGAGAATAGTAGTTTGCACGAATTCACTGTCGTGGAAATGTCCTAATTGTATGAATTTTTATCGACACATGATAGACACAAAAAGTAGTATGTTCAAAAGAGTAAGTTTCGAGGAAGTATCATAAAATTTGACAAGACATTTCGGAAGTTTGTTGTACTCTCTGGAGGATCCCGGATGTTTGAGAAATAGTAGTATGCACCAATTCCTTCTCGTCGGAATGACCTAATTTGATGTTTTTTTTTTCAAATCCTTGTGGACACAAAAAGTAGTATGTTCAAAAGAGTAAGATATGAGGAAGCTATATAAAATTTGACAATACATTACAGATGTTTGTGGTACTCTCCGGAGGATCCCGGATATTTGTAGAATAGTAGTTTGCACGAATTCACTGTCGTGGAAATGTCCTAATTGTATGAATTTTTATCGACACCTGATAGACACCAAAAGTAGTATGTTCAAAGGAGTAAGTTTCGAAGAAGTATCATCAAATTTGACAAAACATTTCAGATGTTTGTTCTACTCTCTGTAGGATTCCGGATGTTTGAGAAATAGTAGTATGCACCAATTCCTTCTCATCGGAATGACGTTATTGTATGTTTTTTTTTTCGAATCCTTATGGACACAAAAAGTAGTATGTTCAAAAGAGTAAGATATGAGGAAGCTATATAAAATTTGACAATACATTACAGATGTTTGTGGTACTCTCCAGAGGATCCCGGATATTTGGAGAATAGTAGTTTACACGAATTCACTGTCGTGGAAATGTCCTAATTGTATGAATTTTTATCGACACCTGATAGACACCAAAAGTAGTATGTTCAAAAGGGTAAGTTTCGAGGAAGTATCATAAAATTTGACAAGACATTTCGGATGTTTGTTGTACTCTCTGGAGGATCCCGGATGTTTGAGAAATACTAGTATGCACCAATTCCATCTCATCGGAATGACCTAATTTTATGTTTTTTTTTTCGAATCCTTATGGACACAAAAGTAGTATGTTCCAAAGAGTAAGATGTGAGGAAGCTATATAAAATTTGACAATACATTACAGATGTCTGTCGTACTCTCCGGAGGATCCTGGATATTTGGAGAATAGTAGTTTGCACGAATTCACTGTCGTGGAAATGTCCTAATTGTATGAATTTTTATCGACACCTGATAGACACCAAAAGTAGTATGATCAAAAGAGTAAGTTTCGAGAAAGTATCATAAAATTTGACAAGACATTTCAGATGTTTATTTTACTCTCTGGAGGATCCCGGATGTTTGAGAAATAGTATAATGCAAAAATTCCTTCTCATCGGAATGACCTAATTGTATGTTTTTTTTTTCGAATCCTTATGGACACAAAAAGTAGTATGTTCAAAAGAGTAAGATCTGAGGAAGCTATATAAAATTTGACAATACATTACAGATATTTGTGGTACTCTCCGGAGGATCCCGGCTATTTGGAGAATAGTAGTTTGCACGAATTCACTGTCGTGGAAATGTCCTAATTGTATGAATTTTTATCGACACCTGATAGACACCAAAAGTAGTATGTTCAAAAGTGTAAGTTTCGAGGAAGTATCATAAATTTTGATAAGACATTTCGGATGTTTGTTGTACTCTCTGGAGGATCCCGGATGTTTGAGAAATAGTAGTATGCACCAATTCCTTCTCATCGGAATGTCCTAATCTGATGTTTTTTTTTTCAAATCCTTATGGACACAAAAAGTAGTATGTTCAAAAGAGTAAGATATGAGGAAGCTATATAAAATTTGACAATACATTACAGATGTTTGTGGTACTCTCCGGAGGATCCCGGATGTTTCGAGAATAGTAGTTTGTACGAATTCACTGTCGTGGAAATGTCCTAATTGTATGAATTTTTATCGACACCTGATAGACAGCAAAAGTAGTATGTTCAAAGGAGTAAGTTTCGAGGAAGTATCATAAAATTTGACAAGACAATTCAGATGAATGTTCTACTCTCTGGAGGATCCCGGATGTTTGAGAAATAGTAGTATGCACCAATTCCTTCTCATCGGAATGACCTAATTGTATGTTTTTTTTTCGAATCCTTATGCACAGAAAAAGTAGTATGTTCAGAAGAGTAAGATATGAGGAAGCTATATAAAATTTGACAATACATTACAGATGTCTGTGGTACTCTCCGGAGGATCCCGGATATTTGGAGAATAGTAGTTTGCACGAATTCACTGTCGTGGAAATGTCTTCATTGTATGAATTTTTATCGACACCTGATAGACACCAAAAGTAATATGTTCAAAAGAGTAAGTTTCGAGGAAGTATCATAAAATTTGACAAGACATTTCGGATGTTTATTGAACTCTCTGGAGGATCCCGGATGTTTGTGAAATAGTAGTATGCACCAATTCCTTCTCAACGGAATGACCTAATTGTATGTTTTTTTTTTCGAATCCTTATGGACACAAAAAGTAGTATGTTCAAAAGAGTAAGATATGAGGAAGCTATATAAAATTTGACAATACATTACAGATGTTTGTGGTACTCTCCGGACGATCCCAAATATTTGGAGAATGGTAGTTTGCACGAATTCACTGTCGTGGAAATGTCCTAATTGTATGAATTTTTATCGACACCTGATTGACACCAAAAGTAGTATGTTCAAAAGAGTAAGTTTCGAGGAAGTATCATAAAATTTGACAAGACATTTCGGATGTTTGTTGTACTCTTTGGAGGATCCCGGATGTTTGAGAAATAGTAGTATGCACCAATTCCTTCTCATCGGAATGACCTGATTGTATGTTTTTTTTTTCGAATCCTTATGGACACAAAAAGTAGTATGTTCAAAAGAGTAAGATATGAGGAAGCTATATAAAATTTGACAAAACATTACAGATGTTTGTGGTACTCTCCGGAGGATCCTGGATATTTGGAGAATAGTAGTTTGCACGAATTCACTGTCGTGGAAATGTCCTAATTGTATGAATTTTTTTCGACACCTGATAGACACCAAAAGTAGTATGTTCAAAAGAGTAAGTTTCGAGGAAGTATCATAAAATTTGACAAGACATTTCGGATGTTTGTTGTACTCTCTGGAGGATCCCGGATGTTTGAGAAATAGTAGTATCCACCAATTCATTCTCATCAGAATGACCTAATTGTAAGTTTTTTTTTTTTCGAATCCTTATGGACACAAAAAGTAGTATGTTCAAAAGAGTAAGATATGAGGAAGCTATATAAAATTTGACAATACATTACAGATGTTTGTGGTACTCTCCGGAGGATCCCGGATATTTGGAGAATAGTAGTTTGCACGAATTCACTGTCGTGGAAATGTCCTAATTGTATGAATTTTTATCGACACCTGATGGACACCAAAAGTAGTATGTTCAAAAGAGTAAGTTTCGAGGAAGTATCATAAAATTTGACAAGACATTTTGGATGTTTGTTGTACTCTCTTGACGATCCCGGATGTTTGAGAAATAGTAGTATGCACCAATTCCTTCTCATCGGAATGACCTAATTGTATGTTTTTTTTTTCGAATCCTTATGGACACAAAAAGTAGTATGTTCAAATAAGTAAGATATGAGGAAGCTATATAAAATTTGACAATACATTACAGATGTTTGTGGTACTCTCCGGAGGACCCCGGATATTTGGAGAATAGTAGTTTGCACGAATTCACTGTCGTGGAAATGTCCTAATTGTATGAATTTTTATCGACACCTGATATACACCAAAAGTAGTATGTTCAAAATAGTAAGTTTCGAGGAAGTATCATCAAATTTGACAAGACATTTCGGATGTTTGTTGTACTATCTGGAGGATCCCGGATGTTTGAGAAATAGTAGTATGCACCAATTCATTGTCATCAGAATGACCTAATTTGATGTTTTTTTTTTCGAATTCTTATGGACACAAAAAGTAGTATGTTCAAAATAGTAAGATATGAGGAAGCTATATAAAATTTGACAATACATTACAGATGTTTGTGGTACTCTCCAGAGGATCCCGGATATTTGGAGAATAGTAGTTTGCACGAATTCACTGTCGTGGAAATGTCCTAATTGTATGAATTTTTATCGACACCTGATATACACCAAAAGTCGTATGTTCAAAATAGTAAGTTTCGAGGAAGTATCATAAAATTTTACAAGACATTTCGGAGGTTTGTTGTACTATCTGGAGGATCCCGGATGTTTGAGAAATAGTAGTATGCACCAATTCATTCTCATCAGAATGACCTAATTTGATGTTTTTTTTTTCGAATCCTTATGGACACAAAAAGTAGTATGTTCAAAAGAGTAAGATATGAGGAAGCTATATAAAATTTGACAATACATTACAGATGTTTGTGGTACTCTACGGAGGATCCCGGATATTTGGAGAATAATAGTTTGCACGAATTCACTGTCGTGGAAATGTCCTAATTGTATGAATTTTTATCGACACCTGATGGACACCAAAAGTAGTATGTTCAAAAGGGTAAGTTTCGAGGAAGTATCATCAAATTTGACAAGACATTTCGTATGTTTGTTGTACTCTCTTGACGATCCCATATGTTTGAGAAATAGTAGTATGCACCAATCCATTGTCATCAGAATGACCTAATTTGATGTTTTTTTTTTCGAATCCTTATGGACACAAAAAGTAGTATGTTCAAAAGAGTAAGATATGAGGAAGCTATATAAAATTTGACAATACATTACAGATGTTTGTGGTACTCTCCGGAGGATCCCGGATATTTGGAGAATAGTAGTTTGCACGAATTCACTGTCGTGGAAATGTCCTAATTGTATGAATTTTTATCGACACCTGATGGACACCAAAAGTAGTATGTTCAAAAGAGTGAGTTTCGAGGAAGTATCATAAAATTTGACAAGACATTTTGGATGTTTGTTGTACTCTCTTGACGATCCCGGATGTTTGAGAAATAGTAGTATGCACCAATTCCTTCTCATCGGAATGACCTAATTGTATGTTTTTTTTTTCGAATCCTTATGGACACAAAAAGTAGTATGTTCAAATAAGTAAGATATGAGGAAGCTATATAAAATTTGACAATACATTACAGATGTTTGTGGTACTCTCCGGAGGATCCCGGATATTTGGAGAATAGTAGTTTGCACGAATTCACTGTCGTGGAAATGTCCTAATTGTATGAATTTTTATCGACACCTGATATACACCAAAAGTAGTATGTTCAAAATAGTAAGTTTCGAGGAAGTATCATCAAATTTGACAAGACATTTCGGATGTTTGTTGTACTATCTGGAGGATCCCGGATGTTTGAGAAATAGTAGTATGCACCAATTCATTGTCATCAGAATGACCTAATTTGATGTTTTTTTTTTCGAATCCTTATGGACACAAAAAGTAGTATGTTCAAAAGAGTAAGATATGATGAAGCTATATAAAATTTGACAATACATTACAGATGTTTGTGGTACTCTCCAGAGGATCCCGGATATTTGGAGAATAGTAGTTTGCACGAATTCACTGTCGTGGAAATGTCCTAATTGTATGAATTTTTATCGACACCTGATATACACCAAAAGTCGTATGTTCAAAATAGTAAGTTTCGAGGAAGTATCATAAAATTTGACAAGACATTTCGGATGTTTGTTGTACTATCTGGAGGATCCCGGATGTTTGAGAAATAGTAGTATGCACCAATTCATTCTCATCAGAATGACCTAATTTGATGTTTTTTTTTTCGAATCCTTATGGACACAAAAAGTAGTATGTTCAAAAGAGTAAGATATGAGGAAGCTATATAAAATTTGACAATACATTACAGATGTTTGTGGTACTCTACGGAGGATCCTGGATATTTGGAGAATAGTAGTTTGCACGAATTCACTGTCGTGGAAATGTCCTAATTGTATGAATTTTTATCGACACCTGATGGACACCAAAAGTAGTATGTTCAAAAGGGTAAGTTTCGAGGAAGTATCATCAAATTTGACAAGACATTTCGTATGTTTGTTGTACTATTTGGAGGATCCCGGATGTTTGAGAAATAGTAGTATGCACCAATTCATTGTCATCAGAATGACCTAATTTGATGTTTTTTTTTTCGAATCCTTATGGACACAAAAAGTAGTATGTTCAAAAGAGTAAGATATGAGGAAGCTATATAAAATTTGACATTACATTACAGATGTTTGTGGTACTCTCCGGAGGATCTCGAATATTTGGAGAATAGTAGTTTGCACGAATTCACTGTCGTGGAAATGTCCAAATTGTATGAGTTTTTATCGACACCTGATGGACACCAAAAGTAGTATGTTCAAAAGAGTAAGTTTCGAGGAAGTATCATAAAATTTGACAAGACATTTTGGATGTTTGTTGTACTCTCTTGACGATCCCGGATGTTTGAGAAATAGCAGTATGCACCAATTCCTTCTCATCGGAATGACCTAATTGTATGTTTTTTTTTTCGAATCCTTATGGACACAAAAAGTAGTATGTTCAAAAGAGTAAGATATGAGGAAGCTATATAAAATTTGACAATACATTACAGATGTTTGTTGTACTCTCCGTAGGATCCCGGATATTTGGAGAATAGTAGTTTGCACGAATTCACTGTCGTGGAAATGTCCTAATTGTATGAATTTTTATCGACACCTGATATACACCAAAAGTAGTATGTTCAAAATAGTAAGTTTCGAGGAAGTATCATAAAATTTGACAAGACATTTCGGATGTTTGTTGTACTATCTGGAGGATCCCGGATGTTTGAGAAATAGTAGTATGCACCAATTAATTCTCATCAGAATGACCTAATTTGATGTTTTTTTTTTCGAATCCTTATGGACACAAAAAGTAGTATGTTCAAAAGAGTAAGATATGAGGAAGCTATATAAAATTTGACAATACATTACAGATGTTTGTGGTACTCTACGGAGGATCCCGGATATTTGGAGAATAGTAGTTTGCACGAATTCACTGTCGTGGAAATGTCCTAATTGTATGAATTTTTATCGACACCTGATGGACACCTAAAGTAGTATGTTCAAAAGGGTAAGTTTCGAGGAAGTATCATCAAATTTGACAAGACATTTCGTACGTTTGTTGTACTATCTGGAGGATCACGGATGTTTGAGAAATAGTAGTATGCACCAATTCATTGTCATCAGAATGACCTAATTTGATGTTTTTTTTTTCGAATCCTTATGGACACAGAAAGTAGTATGTTCAAAAGAGTAAGATATGAGGAAGCTATATAAAATTTGACAATACATTACAGATGTTTGTGGTACTCTCCAGAGGATCCCGGATATTTGGAGAATAGTAGTTTGCACGAATTCACTGTCGTGGAAATGTCCTAATTGTATGAATTTTTATCGACACCTGATGGACACCAAAAGTAGTATGTTCAAAAGGGTAAGTTTCGATGAAGTATCATCAAATTTGAAAAGACATTTCGTATGTTTGTTGTACTATCTGGAGGATCCCGGATGTTTGAGAAATAGTAGTATGCACCAATTCATTGTCATCAGAATGACCTAATTTGATGTTTTTTTTTTCGAATCCTTATGGACACAAAAAGTAGTATGTTCAAAAGAGTAAGATATGAGGAAGCTATATAAAATTTGACAATACATTACAGATGTTTGTTGTACTCTCCGTAGGATCCCGGATATTTGGAGAATAGTAGTTTGCACGAATTCACTGTCGTGGAAATGTCCTAATTGTATGAATTTTTATCGACACCTGATATACACCAAAAGTAGTATGTTCAAAATAGTAAGTTTCGAGGAAGTATCATAAAATTTGACAATACATTTCGGATGTTTGTTGTATTATCTGGAGGATCCCGGATGTTTGAGAAATAGTAGTATGCACCAATTAATTCTCATCAGAATGACCTAATTTGATGTTTTTTTTTTCGAATCCTTATGGACACAAAAAGTAGTATGTTCAAAAGAGTAAGATATGAGGAAGCTATATAAAATTTGACAATACATTACAGATGTTTGTGGTACTCTCCGGAGGATCCCGGATATTTGGAGAATAGTAGTTTGCCCGAATTCACTGTCGTGGAAATGTCCTAATTGTATGAATTTTTATCGACACCTGATGGACACCAAAAGTAGTATGTTCAAAAGGGTAAGTTTCGAGGAAGTATCATCAAATTTGACAAGACATTTCGTATGTTTGTTGTACTCTCTTGACGATCCCGGATGTTTGAGAAATAGTAGTATGCACCAATTCATTGTCATCAGAATGACCTAATTTGATGTTTTTTTTTTCGAATCCTTATGGACACAAAAAGTAGTATGTTCAAAAGAGTAAGATATGAGGAAGCTATATAAAATTTGACAATACATTACAGATGTTTGTGGTACTCTCCGGAGGATCCCGGATATTTGGAGAATAGTAGTTTGCACGAATTCTTTGTCGTGGAAATGTCCTAATTGTATGAATTTTTATCGACACCTGATGGACACCAAAAGTAGTATGTTCAAAAGAGTAAGTTTCGAGGAAGTATCATAAAATTTGACAAGACATTTTGGATGTTTGTTGTACTCTCTTGACGATCCCGTATGTTTGAGAAATAGTAGTATGCACCAATTCCTTCTCATCGGAATGACCTAATTGTATGTTTTTTTTTTCGAATCCTTATGGACACAAAAAGTAGTATGTTCAAATAAGTAAGATATGAGGAAGCTATATAAAATTTGACAATACATTACAGATGTTTGTGGTACTCTCCGGAGGATCCCGGATATTTGGAGAATAGTAGTTTGCACGAATTCACTGTCGTGGAAATGTCCTAATTGTATGAATTTTTATCGACACCTGATATACACCAAAAGTAGTATGTTCAAAATAGTAAGTTTCGAGGAAGTATCATCAAATTTGACAAGACATTTCGGATGTTTGTTGTACTATCTGGAGGATCCCGGATGTTTGAGAAATAGTAGTATGCACCAATTCATTGTCATCAGAATGACCTAATTTGATGTTTTTTTTTTCGAATCCTTATGGACACAAAAAGTAGTATGTTCAAAAGAGTAAGATATGAGGAAGCTATATAAAATTTGACAATACATTACAGATGTTTGTGGTACTCTCCGGAGGATCCCGGATATTTGGAGAATAGTAGTTTGCCCGAATTCACTGTCGTGGAAATGTCCTAATTGTATGAATTTTTATCGACACCTGATGGACACCAAAAGTAGTATGTTCAAAAGGGTAAGTTTCGAGGAAGTATCATCAAATTTGACAAGACATTTCGTATGTTTGTTGTACTCTCTTGACGATCCCGGATGTTTGAGAAATAGTAGTATGCACCAATTCATTGTCATCAGAATGACCTAATTTGATGTTTTTTTTTTCGAATCCTTATGGACACAAAAAGTAGTATGTTCAAAAGAGTAAGATATGAGGAAGCTATATAAAATTTGACAATACATTACAGATGTTTGTGGTACTCTCCGGAGGATCCCGGATATTTGGAGAATAGTAGTTTGCACGAATTCACTGTCGTGGAAATGTCCTAATTGTATGAATTTTTATCGACACCTGATGGACACCAAAAGTAGTATGTTCAAAAGAGTAAGTTTCGAGGAAGTATCATAAAATTTGACAAGACATTTTTGATGTTTGTTGTACTCTCTTGACGATCCCGTATGTTTGAGAAATAGTAGTATGCACCAATTCCTTCTCATCGGAATGACCTAATTGTATGTTTTTTTTTTCGAATCCTTATGGACACAAAAAGTAGTATGTTCAAATAAGTAAGATATGAGGAAGCTATATAAAATTTGACAATACATTACAGATGTTTGTGGTACTCTCCGGAGGATCCCGGATATTTGGAGAATAGTAGTTTGCACGAATTCACTGTCGTGGAAATGTCCTAATTGTATGAATTTTTATCGACACCTGATATACACCAAAAGTAGTATGTTCAAAATAGTAAGTTTCGAGGAAGTATCATCAAATTTGACAAGACATTTCGGATGTTTGTTGTACTATCTGGAGGATCCCGGATGTTTGAGAAATAGTAGTATGCACCAATTCATTGTCATCAGAATGACCTAATTTGATGTTTTTTTTTTCGAATCCTTATGGACACAAAAAGTAGTATGTTCAAAAGAGTAAGATATGAGGAAGCTATATAAAATTTGACAATACATTACAGATGTTTGTGGTATTCTCCGGAGGATCCCGGATATTTGGAGAATAGTAGTTTGCACGAATTCACTGTCGTGGAAATGTCCTAATTGTATGAATTTTTATCGACATCTGATGGACACCAAAAGTAGTATGTTCAAAAGGGTAAGTTTCGAGGAAGTATCATCAAATTTGACAAGACATTTCGTATGTTTGATGTACTATCTGGAGGATCCCGGATGTTTGAGAAATTGTAGTATGCACCAATTCATTGTCATCAGAATGACCTAATTTGATGTTTTTTTTTTCGAATCCTTATGGACACAAAAAGTAGTATGTTCAAAGGAGTAAGATATGATGAAGCTATATAAAATTTGACAATACATTACAGATGTTTGTGCTACTCTCCGGAGGATCCCGGATATTTGGAGAATAGTAGTTTGCACAAATTCACTGTCGTGGAAATGTCCTAATCTTATGAATTTTTATCGACACCTGATGGACACCAAAAGTAGTATGTTCAAAAGCGTAAGTTTCGAGGAAGTATCATAAAATTTGACAAGGCATTTTGGATGTTTTTTGTACTCTCTTGACGATCCCGGATGTTTGAGAAATAGTAGTATGCACCAATTCCTTCTCATCGGAATGACCTAATTGTATGTTTTTTTTTTCGAATCCTTATGGACACAAAAAGTAGTTTGTTCAAAAGAGTAAGATATGAGGAAGCTATATAAAATTTGACAATACATTACAGATGTTTGTGATACTCTCCGGAGGATCCCGGATATTTGAAGAATAGTAGTTTGCACGAATTCACTGTCGTGGAAATGTCCTAATTGTATGAATTTTTATCGACACCTGATATACACCAAAAGTCGTATGTTCAAAATAGTAAGTTTCGAGGAAGTATCATAAAATTTGACAAGACATTTCGGATGTTTGTTGTACTATCTGGAGGATCCCGGATGTTTGAGAAATAGTAGTATGCACCAATTCATTCTCATCAGAATGACCTAATTTGATGTTTTTTTTTTCGAATCCTTATGAACACAAAAAGTAGTATGTTCAAAAGAGTAAGATATGAGGAAGCTATATAAAATTTGACAATACATTACAGATGTTTGTGGTACTCTCCGGAGGATCCCGGATATTTGGAGAATAGTAGTTTGCACGAATTCACTGTCGTGGAAATGTCCTAATTGTATGAATTTTTATCGACACATGATAGACACAAAAAGTAGTATGTTCAAAAGAGTAAGTTTCGAGGAAGTATCATAAAATTTGACAAGACATTTCGGAAGTTTGTTGTACTCTCTGGAGGATCCCGGATGTTTGAGAAATAGTAGTATGCACCAATTCCTTCTCGTCGGAATGACCTAATTTGATGTTTTTTTTTTCAAATCCTTGTGGACACAAAAAGTAGTATGTTCAAAAGAGTAAGATATGAGGAAGCTATATAAAATTTGACAATACATTACAGATGTTTGTGGTACTCTCCGGAGGATCCCGGATATTTGTAGAATAGTAGTTTGCACGAATTCACTGTCGTGGAAATGTCCTAATTGTATGAATTTTTATCGACACCTGATAGACACCAAAAGTAGTATGTTCAAAGGAGTAAGTTTCGAAGAAGTATCATCAAATTTGACAAAACATTTCAGATGTTTGTTCTACTCTCTGTAGGATTCCGGATGTTTGAGAAATAGTAGTATGCACCAATTCCTTCTCATCGGAATGACGTTATTGTATGTTTTTTTTTTCGAATCCTTATGGACACAAAAAGTAGTATGTTCAAAAGAGTAAGATATGAGGAAGCTATATAAAATTTGACAATACATTACAGATGTTTGTGGTACTCTCCAGAGGATCCCGGATATTTGGAGAATAGTAGTTTACACGAATTCACTGTCGTGGAAATGTCCTAATTGTATGAATTTTTATCGACACCTGATAGACACCAAAAGTAGTATGTTCAAAAGGGTAAGTTTCGAGGAAGTATCATAAAATTTGACAAGACATTTCGGATGTTTGTTGTACTCTCTGGAGGATCCCGGATGTTTGAGAAATACTAGTATGCACCAATTCCATCTCATCGGAATGACCTAATTTTATGTTTTTTTTTTCGAATCCTTATGGACACAAAAGTAGTATGTTCCAAAGAGTAAGATGTGAGGAAGCTATATAAAATTTGACAATACATTACAGATGTCTGTCGTACTCTCCGGAGGATCCTGGATATTTGGAGAATAGTAGTTTGCACGAATTCACTGTCGTGGAAATGTCCTAATTGTATGAATTTTTATCGACACCTGATAGACACCAAAAGTAGTATGATCAAAAGAGTAAGTTTCAAGAAAGTATCATAAAATTTGACAAGACATTTCAGATGTTTATTTTACTCTCTGGAGGATCCCGGATGTTTGAGAAATAGTATAATGCAAAAATTCCTTCTCATCGGAATGACCTAATTGTATGTTTTTTTTTTCGAATCCTTATGGACACAAAAAGTAGTATGTTCAAAAGAGTAAGATATGAGGAAGCTATATAAAATTTGACAATACATTACAGATATTTGTGGTACTCTCCGGAGGATCCCGGCTATTTGGAGAATAGTAGTTTGCACGAATTCACTGTCGTGGAAATGTCCTAATTGTATGAATTTTTATCGACACCTGATAGACACCAAAAGTAGTATGTTCAAAAGTGTAAGTTTCGAGGAAGTATCATAAATTTTGATAAGACATTTCGGATGTTTGTTGTACTCTCTGGAGGATCCCGGATGTTTGAGAAATAGTAGTATGCACCAATTCCTTCTCATCGGAATGTCCTAATTTGATGTTTTTTTTTTCAAATCCTTATGGACACAAAAAGTAGTATGTTCAAAAGAGTAAGATATGAGGAAGCTATATAAAATTTGACAATACATTACAGATGTTTGTGGTACTCTCCGGAGGATCCCGGATGTTTGGAGAATAGTAGTTTGTACGAATTCACTGTCGTGGAAATGTCCTAATTGTATGAATTTTTATCGACACCTGATAGACAGCAAAAGTAGTATGTTCAAAGGAGTAAGTTTCGAGGAAGTATCATAAAATTTGACAAGACAATTCAGATGAATGTTCTACTCTCTAGAGGATCCCGGATGTTTGAGAAATAGTAGTATGCACCAATTCCTTCTCATCGGAATGACCTAATTGTATGTTTTTTTTTCGAATCCTTATGCACAGAAAAAGTAGTATGTTCAGAAGAGTAAGATATGAGGAAGCTATATAAAATTTGACAATATATTACAGATGTCTGTGGTACTCTCCGGAGGATCCCGGATATTTGGAGAATAGTAGTTTGCACGAATTCACTGTCGTGGAAATGTCTTCATTGTATGAATTTTTATCGACACCTGATAGACACCAAAAGTAATATGTTCAAAAGAGTAAGTTTCGAGGAAGTATCATAAAATTTGACAAGACATTTCGGATGTTTATTGAACTCTCTGGAGGATCCCGGATGTTTGTGAAATAGTAGTATGCACCAATTCCTTCTCATCGGAATGACCTAATTGTATGTTTTTTTTTTCGAATCCTTATGGACACAAAAAGTAGTATGTTCAAAAGAGTAAGATATGAGGAAGCTATATAAAATTTGACAATACATTACAGATGTTTGTGGTACTCTCCGGACGATCCCGAATATTTGGAGAATGGTAGTTTGCACGAATTCACTGCCGTGGAAATGTCCTAATTGTATGAATTTTTATCGACACTTGATTGACACCAAAAGTAGTATGTTCAAAAGAGTAAGTTTCGAGGAAGTATCATAAAATTTGACAAGACATTTCGGATGTTTGTTGTACTCTTTGGAGGATCCCGGATGTTTGAGAAATAGTAGTATGCACCAATTCCTTCTCATCGGAATGACCTGATTGTATGTTTTTTTTTTCGAATCCTTATGGACACAAAAAGTAGTATGTTCAAAAGAGTAAGATATGAGGAAGCTATATAAAATTTGACTAAACATTACAGATGTTTGTGGTACTCTCCGGAGGATCCTGGATATTTGGAGAATAGTAGTTTGCACGAATTCACTGTCGTGGAAATGTCATAATTGTATGAATTTTTTTCGACACCTGATAGACACCAAAAGTAGTATGTTCAAAAGAGTAAGTTTCGAGGAAGTATCATAAAATTTGACAAGACATTTCGGATGTTTGTTGTACTCTCTGGAGGATCCCGGATGTTTGAGAAATAGTAGTATCCACCAATTCATTCTCATCAGAATGACCTAATTGTAAGTTTTGTTTTTTTCGAATCCTTATGGACACAAAAAGTAGTATGTTCAAAAGAGTAAGATATGAGGAAGCTATATAAAATTTGACAATACATTATAGATATTTGTGGTACTCTCCGGAGGATCCCGGATGTTTGGAGAATAGTTGTTTGCACGAATTCATTGTCGTGGAAATGTCCTAATTGTATGAATTTTTATCGACACCTGATAGACACCAAAAGTAGTATGTTCAAAAGAGTAAGCTTCGAGGAAGTATCATAAAATTTGAAAAGACATTTCAGATGTTTGTTGTACTCTCTGGAGGATCCCGGATGTTTGAGAAATAGTAGTATGCACCAATTCCTTCTCATCGGAATGACCTAATTGTATGTTTTTTTTTTCGAATCCTTATGGACACAAAAAGTAGTATGTTCAAAAGAGTAAGATATGAGGAAGCTATATAAAATTTTACAATACATTACAGATGTTTGTGGTACTCTCCGGAGGATCCCAGATATTTGGAGAATAGTAGTTTGCACGAATTCACTGTCGTGGAAATGTATGAATTTTTATCGACACCAATAGACACCAAAAGTAGTATGTTCAAAAGAGTAAGTTTCGAGGAAGTATCATAAAATTTGACAAGACATTTCGGATGTTTCTTGAACTCTCTGGAGGATCCCGAATGTTTCTGAAATAGTAGTATGCACCAATTCCTTCTCATCGGAATGACCTAATTGTATGTTTTTTTTTTCGAATCCTTATGGACACAAAAAGTAGTATGTTCAAAAGAGTAAGATATGAGGAAGCTATATAAAATTTGACAATACATTACAGATGTTTGTGGTACTTTCCGGATGGTCACGGATATTTAGAGAATAGTAGTTTGCACGAATGCACTGTCGTGGAAATGTCCTAATTGTATGAATTTTTATGGACACCTGATAGAAACCAAAAGTAGTATGTTCAAAAGAGTAAGCTTCGAGGAATGATCATAAAATTTGACAAGACATGTCGGATGTTTGTTGTACTCTCTGGAGGATCCCGGATGTTTGAGAAATAGTAGTATGCACCAATTCATTCTCATCGAAACGACCTAATTGTAAGTTTTGTTTTTTTCGAATCCTTATGGACACAAAAAGTAGTATGTTCAAAAGACTAAGATATGAGGAAGCTATAAAAACTTTGACAATACATTACAAATGTTTGTGGTACTCTCCGAAGGATCCCGGATATTTGGAGAATAGTAGTTTGCACGAATTCAATGTCGTGGAAATGTCCTAATTGTATGAATTTTTATCGACACCTGATTGACACCAAAAGTAGTATGTTCAAAAGAGGAAGTTTCGAGGAAGTATCATAAAATTTGACAAGACATTTCGGATGTTTGTTGTACTCTCTCGAGGATCCCGGATGTTTGAGAAATAGTAGTATGCACCAATTCCTTCTCATCGGAATGACCTAATTGTATGTTTGTTTTTTCGAATCCTTATGGACACAACAAGTAGTATGTTCAAAAGAGTAAGATATGAGGAAGCTATATAAAATTTTACAATACATTACATATGTTTGTGGTACTCTCCGGAGGATCCCGGATATTTGGAGAATAGTAGTTTGCACGAATTCACTGTCGTGGAAATGTCTTCATTGTATGAATTTTTATCGACACCTGATAGACACCAAAAGTAATATGTTCAAAAGAGTAAGTTTCGAGGAAGTATCATAAAATTTGACAAGACATTTCGGATGTTTATTGAACTCTCTGGAGGATCCCGGATGTTTGTGAAATAGTAGTATGCACCAATTCCTTCTCAACGGAATGACCTAATTGTATGTTTTTTTTTTCGAATCCTTATGGACACAAAAAGTAGTATGTTCAAAAGAGTAAGATATGAGGAAGCTATATAAAATTTGACAATACATTACAGATGTTTGTGGTACTCTCCGGACGATCCCAAATATTTGGAGAATGGTAGTTTGCACGAATTCACTGTCGTGGAAATGTCCTAATTGTATGAATTTTTATCGACACCTGATTGACACCAAAAGTAGTATGTTCAAAAGAGTAAGTTTCGAGGAAGTATCATAAAATTTGACAAGACATTTCGGATGTTTGTTGTACTCTTTGGAGGATCCCGGATGTTTGAGAAATAGTAGTATGCACCAATTCCTTCTCATCGGAATGACCTGATTGTATGTTTTTTTTTTCGAATCCTTATGGACACAAAAAGTAGTATGTTCAAAAGAGTAAGATATGAGGAAGCTATATAAAATTTGACAAAACATTACAGATGTTTGTGGTACTCTCCGGAGGATCCTGGATATTTGGAGAATAGTAGTTTGCACGAATTCACTGTCGTGGAAATGTCCTAATTGTATGAATTTTTTTCGACACCTGATAGACACCAAAAGTAGTATGTTCAAAAGAGTAAGTTTCGAGGAAGTATCATAAAATTTGACAAGACATTTCGGATGTTTGTTGTACTCTCTGGAGGATCCCGGATGTTTGAGAAATAGTAGTATCCACCAATTCATTCTCATCAGAATGACCTAATTGTAAGTTTTTTTTTTTCGAATCCTTATGGACACAAAAAGTAGTATGTTCAAAAGAGTAAGATATGAGGAAGCTATATAAAATTTGACAATACATTACAGATGTTTGTGGTACTCTCCGGAGGATCCCGGATATTTGGAGAATAGTAGTTTGCACAAATTCACTGTCGTGGAAATGTCCTAATTGTATGAATTTTTATCGACACCTGATAGACACCAAAAGTAGTATGTTCAAAAGAGTAAGCTTCGAGGAAGTATCATAAAATTTGAAAAGACATTTCGGATGTTTGTTGTACTCTATGGAGGATCCCGGATGTTTGAGAAATAGTAGTATGCACCTATTCCTTCTCATCGGAATGACCTAATTGTATGTTTTTTTTTTTCGAATCCTTATGGACACAAAAAGTAGTATGTTCAAAAGAGTAAGATATGAGGAAGCTATATAAAATTTTACAATACATTAAAGATGTTTATGGTACTCTCCGGCGGATCCCGGGTATTTGGAGAATAGTAGTTTGCACGAATTCACTGTCGTGGAAATGTCCTAATTGTATGAATTTTTATCGACACCTGATAGACACCAAAAGTAGTATGTTCAAAAGAGTAAGTTTCGAGGAAGTATCATAAAATTTGGCAAGAGATTTCGGATGTTTGTTGTACTCTATGGAGGATCCCGGATGTTTGAGAAATAGTAGTATGCACCAATTCCTTCTCATCGGAATGACCTAATTATATGTTTTTTCTTTCGAACCCTTATGGACATAAAAAGTAGTATGTTCAAAAGAGTAAGATATGAGGAAGCTATATAAAATTTGACAATACATTACAAATGTTTGTGGTACTCTCCGGAGGATCCCGGATATTTGTAGAATAGTAGTTTGCACGAATGCACTGTCGTGGCAATGTCCTAATTTTATGAATTTTTATCGACACCTGATAGACACCAAAAGCAGTATGTTCAAAAGAGTAAGCTTCGAGGAAGTATCATAAAATTTGACAAGACATTTCAGATGTTTGTTGTACTCTCTGGAGGATCCCGGATGTTTGAGAAATAGTAATATGCACCAATTCCTTCTCATCGGAATGACCTAATTGTATGTTTTTTTTTTTCGAATCCTTATGGACACAAAAAGTAGTATGTTCAAAAGAGTAAGATATGAGGAAGCTATATAAAATTTGATAATACATTACAGATGTTTGTGGTACTCTCCGGAGGATCCCGGATATTTGGAGAACAGTAGTTTGCACGAATTCACTGTCGTGGAAATGTCATAATTGTATGAATTTTTATCGACACCTGATAGACACCAAAAGTAGTATGTTCAAAAGAGTAAGTTTCGAGGAAGTATCATAAAATTTGACAAGACATTTCGGATGTTTGTTGTACTCTCTGGAGGATCCCGGATGTTTGAGAAATAGTAGTATGCACCAATTCCTTCTCATCGGAATGACCTAATTGTATGTTTTTTTTTTCGAATCCTCATGGACACAAAAAGTAGTATGTTCAAAAGAGTAGGATATGAGGAAGATATATAAAATTTGACAATACATTACAGATGTTTGTGGTACTCTCCGGAGGATCCCGGATATTCGTAGAATAGTAGTTTGCACGAATGCACTGTCGTGAAAATGTCCTAATTTTATGAATTTTTATCGACACCTGATAGACACCAATAGTAGTATGTTCAAGAGAGTAAGCTTCGAGGAAGTATCATAAAATTTGACAAGACATTTCGGATGTTTGTTGTACTCTCTGGAGGATCCCGGATGTTTGAGAAATAGTAGTATGCACCAATTCCTTCTCATCGGAACGACCTAATTGTATGTTTTTTTTTTCGAATCCTTATGGACACAAAAAGTAGTATGTTCAAAAGAGTAAGATACGAGGAAGCTATATAGAATTTGACAATACATTACAGATGTTTGTGGTACTCTCCGGAGGATCCCGGATATTTGGAGAATAGTAGTTTGCACGAATTCACTGTCGGGGAAATGTCCTAATTGTATGAATTTTTATCGACACCTGATAGACACCAAAAGTAGTATGTTCAAAAGAGTAAGTTTCGAGGAAGTATCATAAAATTTGACAAGACATTTCAGATGTTTGTTATACTATCTGGAGGATCCCAGATGTTTGAGAAATAGTAGTATGCACCAATTCCTTCTCATCGGAATGACCTAATTGTATGTTTTTTTTTTTCGAATCCTTATGGACACAAAAAGTAGTATGTTCAAAAGAGTAAGATATGAGGAAGCTATATAAAATTTTACAATACATTACAGATGTTTGTGGTAGTCTCCGGAGGATCCCGGATATTTGGAGAATAGTAGTTTGAACGAATTCACTGTCGTGGAAATGTACTAATTGTATGAATTTTTATCGACACCTGATAGACACCAAAAGTAGTATCTTCAAAAGAGTAAGTTTCGAGGAAGTGTCATAAAATTTGAAAAGACATTTCGGTTGTTTGTTGTACTCTCTGGAGGATCCCGGATGTTTGAGAAATAGTAGTATGCACCAATTCCTTCTCATCGGAATGACCTAATTGTATGTTTTTTTTTTCGAATCCTCATGGACACAAAAAGTAGTATGTTCAAAAGAGTAGGATATGAGGAAGATATATAAAATTTGACAATACATTACAGATGTTTGTGGTACTCTCCGGAGGATCCCGGATATTCGTAGAATAGTAGTTTGCACGAATGCACTGTCGTGAAAATGTCCTAATTTTATGAATTTTTATCGACACCTGATAGACACCAATAGTAGTATGTTCAAGAGAGTAAGCTTCGAGGAAGTATCATAAAATTTGACAAGACATTTCGGATGTTTGTTGTACTCTCTGGAGGGTCCCGGATGTTTGAGAAATAGTAGTATGCACCAATTCCTTCTCATCGGAACGACCTAATTGTATGTTTTTTTTTTCGAATCCTTATGGACACAAAAAGTAGTATGTTCAAAAGAGTAAGATATGAGGAAGCTATATAGAATTTGACAATACATTACAGATGTTTGTGGTACTCTCCGGAGGATCCCGGATATTTGGAGAATAGTAGTTTGCACGAATTCACTGTCGGGGAAATGTTCTAATTGTATGAATTTTTATCGACACCTGATAGACACCAAAAGTAGTATGTTCAAAAGAGTAAGTTTCGAGGAAGTATCATAAAATTTGACAAGACATTTCAGATGTTTGTTATACTATCTGGAGGATCCCAGATGTTTGAGAAATAGTAGTATGCACCAATTCCTTCTCATCGGAATGACCTAATTGTATGTTTTTTTTTTTCGAATCCTTATGGACACAAAAAGTAGTATGTTCAAAAGAGTAAGATATGAGGAAGCTATATAAAATTTTAGAATACATTACAGATGTTTGTGGGAGTCTCCGGAGGATCCCGGATATTTGGAGAATAGTAGTTTGAACGAATTCACTGTCGTGAAATGTACTAATTGTATGAATTTTTATCGACACCTGATAGACACCAAAAGTAGTATCTTCAAAAGAGTAAGTTTCGAGGAAGTGTCATAAAATTTGAAAAGACATTTCGGTTGTTTGTTGTACTCTCTGGAGGATCCCGGATGTTTGAGAAATAGTAGTATGCACCAATTCCTTCTCATCGGAATGACCTAATTGTATGTTTTTTATTTCGAATCCTTATGGACAAAAAAAGTAGTATGTTCAAAAGTGTAAGATATGAGGAAGCTATATAAAATTTGACAATACATAACAGATGTTTGTGGTACTCTCCGGAGGATCCCAGATATTTGGAGAATAGTAGTTTGCACGAATTCACTGTCGTGGAAATGTCCTAATTGTATGAATTTTTATCGACACCTGATAAACACCAAAAGTTGTATGTTCAAAAGAGTAAGTTTCGAGGAAGTATCATAAAATTTGACAAGACATTTCGGATGTTTCCTGTACTCTCTAGAGGATCCCGGATGTTTGAGAAATAGTTGTATGCACCAATTCCTTCGCATCGGAATAACCTAATTGTATGTTTTTCTTTTTCGAATCCTTATGGACACAAAAAGTAGTATGTTCAAAAGAGTAAGATATGACGAAACTATATAAAATTTGACAATATATTACAGATGTTTGTGGTACTCTCCGGAGGATCCCGGATATTTGGAGAATAGTAGTTTGCACGAATTCACTGTCGTGGAAATGTCCTAATTGTATGAATTTTTATCGACACCTGATAGACCCCAAAAGTAGTATGTTCAAAAGAGTAAGCTTCGAGGAAGTATCATAAAATTTGACAAGGCATTTCGGATGTTTGTTGTTCTCTCTGGAGGATCCCGGATGTTTGAGAAATAGTAGTATGCACCAATTCCTTCTCATCGGAATGACCTAATTGTATGTTTTTTTTTTTGAATCCTCATGGACACAAAAAGTAGTATGTTCAAAAGAGTAAGATATGAGGAAGCTATATAAAATTTGACAATACATTACAGATGTTTGTGGTACTCTCTGGAGGATCCCGGATATTTGTAGAATAGTAGTTTGCACGAATGCACTGTCGTGGAAATGTCCTAATTTTGTGAATTTTTATCGACACCTGATAGACACCAAAAGTAGTATGTTCAAAAGAGTAAGCTACGAGGAAGTATCATAAAATTTGACAAGACATTTCGGATGTTTGCTGTACTCTCTGGAGGATCCCGGATGTTTGAGAAATAGTAGTATGCACCAATTCCTTCTCATCGTTATGACCTAATTGTATGTTTTTTTTTTTCTAATCCTTATGGACACAAAAAGTAGTATGTTCAAAAGACTAAGATATGAGGAAGCTATATAAAATTTGACAATACATTACAGATGTTTGTGGTACTCTCCAGAGGATCCCAGATATTTGGAGAATAGTAGTTTGCACGAATTTACTATCGTGGAAATGTCCTAATTGTATGAATTTTTATCGACACCTGATAGACACCAAAAGTATTATGTTCAAAAGAGTAAGTTTCGAGGAAGTATCATAAAATTTGACAAGACATTTCGGATGTTTGTTGTACTCTCTGGAGGATCCCGGATGTTTGAGAAATAGTTTTATGCACCAATTCCTTCGCATCGGAATAACCTAATTGTATGTTTTTTGTTTCGAATCCTTATGGACACAAAAAGTAGTATGTTCAAAAGAGTAAGATATGACGAAGCTATATAAAATTTGACAATATATTACAGATGTTTGTGGTACTCTCCGGAGGATCCCGAATATTTGGAGAATAGTAGTTTGCACGAATTCACCGTCGTGGAAATGTCCTAATTGTATGAATTTTTATCGACGCCTGATAGACACCAAAAGTAGTATGTTCGAAAGAGCAAGTTTCGAGGAAGTATCATAAAATTTGAAAAGACATTTCGGATGTTTGTTATACTCTCTGGAGGATCCCAGATGTTTGAGAAATAGTAGTATGCACCAATTCCTTCTCATCGGAATGACCTAATTGTATGTTTTTTTTTTTCGAATCCTTATGGACACAAAAAGTAGTATGTTCAAAAGAGTAAGATATGAGGAAGCTATATAAAATTTTACAATACATTACAGATGTTTGTGGTACTCTCCGGAGGATTCCGGATATTTGGAGAATAGTAGTATGCATGAATTCACTGTCGTGGAAATGTCCTAATTGTATGAATTTTTATCGACACCTAATAGACACCAAAAGTAGTATGTTCAAAAGAGTAAGTTTCGAGGAAGTATCATAAAATTTGACAAGACAGTTCGATTGTTTGTTGTACTCTCTTAAGGATACCGGATGTTTGTGAAATAGTTGTATGCACCAATTCCTTCGCATCGGAATAACCTAATTGTATGTTTTTTTTTTCCAATCCTTATGGACACAAAAAGTAGTATGTTCAAAAGAGTAAGATATGACGAAGCTATATAAAATTTGACAATACATTACAGATGTTTGTGGTGCTCTCCGGAGGATCCCGGATATTTGGAGAATAGTAGTTTGCACGAATTCACTGTCGTGGAAATGTCCTAATTGTATGAATTTTTATCGACACCTGATAGACACCAAAAGTAGTATGTTCAAAAGAGTAAGCTTTGAGGAAGTATCATAAAATTTGATAAGACATTTTGGATGTTTGTTGTACTCTCTGGAGGATCCCAGATGTTTGAGAAATAGTAGTATGCACCAATTCCTTCTCATCGTGGAAATGTCCTAATTGTATGAATTTTTATCAACACCTGATAGACACCAAAAGTAGTATGTTCAAAAGAATAAGTTTCGAGGAAGTATCGTAAAATTTGACAAGACATTTCGGATGTTTATTTAACTTTCTGGAGGATACCGGATGTTTGAGAAATAGTAGTATGCACCAATTCCGTCTCATCGAAATGACGTAATTGTATGTTTTTTTTTTCGAATCCTTATGGACACAAAAAGTAGTATGTTCAAAAGAGTAAGATATGAGGAAGCTATATAAAATTTGACAATACATTACAGATGTTTGTTGTACTCTCCGGAGTATAACGGATATTTGGAGAATAGTAGTTTGCACGAATGCACTGTCGTGGAAATGTCCTAATTGTATGAATTTTTATCGACACCTGATAGACACCAAAAGTAGTATGTTCAAAAGAGTAAGCTTCGAGGAATCATCATAAAATTTGACAAGACATTTCGGATGTTTGTTGTACTCTCTGTAGGATCCCGGATAATTGAGAAATAGTAGTATGCACCAATTCCTTCACATCGAAACGACCTAATTGTATGTTTTTTTTTTCGAATCCTTATGGACACAAAAAGTAGTATGTTCAAAAGAGTAAGATATGAGGAAGCTATATAAAATTTGACAATACATTACAAATGTTTGTGGTACTCTCCGGAGGATCCCGGATATTTGGAGAATAGTAGTTTGCCCGAATTCACTGTCGTGGAAATGTCCTAATTGTATGAATTTTTATCGACACCTGATAGACACCAAAAGTAGTATGTTCAAAATAGTAAGTTTCGAGGAAGTATCATAAAATTTGACAAGACATTTCAGATGTTTGTTGTACTATCTGGACGATCCCGGATGTTTGAGAAATAGTAGTATGCAACAATTCCTTCTCATCGGAATGACCTAATTGTATGTTTTTTATTTTCGAATCCTTATGGACACAAAAAGTAGTATGTTCAAAAGAGTAAGATATGAGGAAGCTGTATAAAATATTTAAAATACATTACAGATGTTTGTGGTACTCTCCGGAGGATCCCGGATATTTGGAGGATCGTAGTTTGCACGAATTCACTGTCGTGGAAATGCCCTAATTGTATGAATTTTTATCGACACCTGATAGACACCAAAAGTAGTATGTTCAAAAGAGTAAGTTTCGAGGAAGTATCATAAAATTTGACAAGACATTTCGGATGTTTGTTGTACTCTCTGGAGGATCCCAGATGTTTGAGAATAGTAGTATGCACCAATTCCTTCTCATCGGAATGACCTAATTGTATGTTTTTTTTTTCAAATCCTTATGGACACAAAAAGTAGTATGTTCAAAAGAGTAAGATATGAGGAAGCAATATAAAATTTGACAATACATTACAGATGTTTGTGGTACTCTCCGGAGGATCCCAGATATATGGAGAATAGTAGTTTGCACGAATTCACTGTCGTGGAAATGTCGTAATTGTATGAATTTTTATCGACACCTGATAGACACCAAAAGTAGTATGTTCAAAAGAGTAAGGTTCGAGGAAGTATCATAAAATTTGACAAGACATTTCGGATGTTTGTTGTACTATCTGGAGGATCCCGGATGTTTGAGAAATAGTAGTATGCACCAATTCCTTCTCATCGGAATGACCTAATTGTATGTTTTTTTTTTTCGAATCCTTATGGACACAAAAAGTAGTATGTTCAAAAGAGTAAGATATGAGGAAGCTATATAAAATTTGACAATACATTACAGATGTTTGTGGTGCTCTCCGGAGGATCCCGGAAATTTGGAGAATAATAGTTTGCACGAATTCACTGTCGTGGAAATGTCCTAATTGTATGAATTTTTATCGACACCTGATAGACACCAAAAGTAGTATGTTAAAAAGTGTAAGTTTCGAGGAAGTATCATAAAATTTGACAAGACATTTCGGATGTTTGTTGTACTCTCTGGAGGATCCCGGATGTTTGAGAAATAGTAGTATGCACCAATTCCTTCTCATCGGAATGACCTAATTGTATGTTTTTTTTTTCGAATCCTTGTGGACACAAAAAGTAGTATGTTCAAATGAGTAAGATACGTGGAAGCTGTATAAAATATTTAAAATACATTACAGATGTTTGTGGTACTCTCCGGAGGATCCCGGATATTTGGAGAATCGTAGTTTGCACGAATTCACTGTCGTGGAAATGCCCTAATTGTATGAATTTTTATCGACACCTGATAGACACCAAAAGTAGTATGTTCAAAAGAGTAAGTTTCGAGGAAGTATCATAAAATTTAACAAGACATTTCGGATGTTTGTTGTACTCTCTCGAGGATCCCGGATGTTTGAGAAATAGTAGTATGCACCAATTCCTTCTCATCGAAATGACCTAATTGTATGTTTTTTTTTTCGAATCCTTATGGACACAAAAAGTAGTATGTTCAAAAGAGTAAGATATGAGGAAGCTATATAAAATGGGACAAATCATTACAGATGTTTGTGGTACTCTCCGGAGGATCCCGGATATTTGGAGAATAGTAGTTTGCACGAATTCACTGTCGTGGAAATGTCCTAATTGTATGAATTTTTATCACCACCTGATAGACACCAAAAGTAGTATGTTCAAAAGAGTAAGTTTCGAGGAAGTATCATAAATTTTGACAAGACATTTCGGATCTTTGTTGTACTCTCTGGAGGATCCCGGATGTTTGAGAAATCGTAGTATGCACCAATTCCTTTTCATCGGAATGACCTAATTGTATGTTTTTTTTTTTCGAATCCTTATGGACACAAAAAGTAGTATGTTCAAAAGAGTAAGATATGAGGAAGCTATATAAAATGGGACAATACATTACAGATGTTTGTGGTACTCTCCGGAAGATCCCGGATATTTTGAGAATAGTAGTTTGCACGAATTCACTGTCGTGGAAATGTCCTAATTGTTTGAATTTTTATCGACACCTGATAGACACCAAAAGTAGTATGTTCAAAAGAGTAAGTTTCGAGGAAGTATCATAAATTTTGACAAGACATTTTGGATGTTTATTGTACTCTCTAGAGGATCCCGGATTTTTGAGAAATCGTAGTATGCACCAATTCCTTCTCATCGGAATGACCTAATTGTATGTTTTTTTTTTTCGAATCCTTATGGACACAAAAAGTAGTATGTTCAAAAGAGTAAGATATGAGGAAGCTATATAAAATGGGACAATACATTACAGATGTTTGTGGTACTCTCCGGAAGATCCCGGATATTTTGAGAATAGTAGTTTGCACGAATTCACTGTCGTGGAAACGTCCTAATTGTATGAATTTTTATCGACACCTGATAGACACCAAAAGTATTATGTTCAAAAGAGTAAGTTTCGAGGAAGTATTATAAATTTTGACAAGACATTTCGGATGTTTGTTGTACTCTCTGGAGGATCCCGGATGTTTGAGAAATCGTAGTATGCACCAATTTCTTCTCATCGGAATGACCTAATTGTATGTTTTTTATTTTCGAATCCTTATGGACACAAAAAGTAGTATGTTCAAAAGAGTAAGATATGAGGAAGCTGTATAAAATATTTAAAATACATTACAGATGTTTGTGGTACTCGCCGGAGGATCCCGGATATTTGGAGGATCGTAGTTTGCACGAATTCACTGTCGTGGAAATGCCCTAATTGTATGAATTTTTATCGACACCTGATAGACACCAAAAGTAGTATGTTCAAAAGAGTAAGTTTCGAGGAAGTATCATAAAATTTGACAAGACATTTCGGATGTTTGTTGTACTATCTGGAGGATCCCAGATGTTTGAGAAATAGTAGTATGCACCAATTCCTTCTCATCGGAATGACCTAATTGTATGTTTTTTTTTTTCGAATCCTTATGGACACAAAAAGTAGTATGTTCAAAAGAGTAAGATATGAGGAAGCTATATAAAAGTTGACAATACATTACAGATGTTTGTGGTACTCTCCGGAGGATCCCGGATATTTGGAGAATAGTAGTTTGCACGAATTCACAGTCGTGGAAATGTCCTAATTGTATGAATTTTTATCGACACCTGATAGACACCAAAAGTAGTATGTTCAAAAGAGTAAGTTTCGAGGAAGTATCATAAAATTTGACAAGACATTTCGGATGTTTGTTGTACTCTCTCGAGGATCCCAGATGTTTGAGAAATAGTAGTATGCACCAATTCCTTCTCATCGGAATGACCTAATTGTATGTTTTTTTTTTTCGAATCCTTATGGACACAAAAAGTAGTATGTTCAAAAGAGTAAGATATGAGGAAGCTATATAAAATTTGACAATACATTACAGATGTTTGTGGTACTCTCCGGAGGATCCCAGATATATGGAGAATAGTAGTTTGCACGAATTCACTGTCGTGGAAATGTCCTAATTGTATGAATTTTTATCGACACCTGATAGACACCAAAAGTAGTATGTTCAAAATAGTAAGCTTCGAGGAAGTATCATAAAATTTGACAAGACATTTCAGATGTTTGTTGTACTCTCTGGAGGATCCCGGATGTTTGAGAAATAGTAGTATGCACCAATTCCTTCTCATCGGAATGACCTAATTGTATGTTTTTTTTTTCGAATCCTTATGGACGCAAAAAGTAGTATGTTCAAAAGAGTAAAATATGAGGAAGCTATATAAAATTTGACAATACATTACAGGTGTTTGTGGTACTCTCCGGAGGATCCCGGATATTTGGAGAATAGTAGTTTGCACGAATTCACTGTCGTGGAAATGTCCTAATTGTATGAATTTTTATCGACACCTGATAGACACCAAAAGTAGTATGTTAAAAAATGTAAGTTTCGAGGAAGTATCATAAAATTTAACAAGACATTTCAGATGTTTGTTGTACTCTCTCGAGGATCCCGGATGTTTGAGAAATAGTAGTACGCACCAATTCCTTCTCATCGAAATGACTTGATTGTTTTTTTTTTTTTTCGAATCCTTATGGACACAAAAAGTAGTATGTTCAAAAGAGTAAGATATGAGGAAGCTATATAAAATTTGACAATACATTACAGATGTTTGTGGTACTTTCCGGAGGATCCCGGATATTTGGAGAATAGTAGTTTGCACGAATTCACTGTCGTGGAAATGTCCTAATTGTATGAATTTTTATCGCCACCTGATAGACACCAAAAGTAGTATGTTCAAAAGAGTAAGTTTCGAGGAAGTATCATAAATTTTGACAAGACATTTCGGATCTTTGTTGTACTCTCTGGAGGATCCCGGATGTTTGAGAAATCGTAGTATGCACCAATTCCTTCTCATCGGAATGACCTAATTGTATGTTTTTTATTTTCGAATCGTTATGGACACAAAAAGTAGTATGTTCAAAAGAGTAAGATATGAGGAAGCTGTATAAAATGTTTAAAATACATTACAGATGTTTGTGGTACTCTCCGGAGGATCCCGGATATTTGGAGGATCGTAGTTTGCACGAATTCAATGTCGTGGAAATGCCCTAATTGTATGAATTTTTATCGACACCTGATAGACACCAAAAGTAGTATGTTCAAAAGAGTAAGTTTCGAGGAAGTATCATAAAATTTGACAAGACATTTCGGATGTTTGTTGTACTCTCTGGAGGATCCCAGATGTTTGAGAAATAGTAGTATGCACCAATTCCTTCTCATCGGAATGACCTAATTGTATGTTTTTTTTTTTCGAATCCTTATGGACACAAAAAGTAGTATGTTCAAATGAGTAAGATATGAGGAAGCTATATAAAATTTGACAATACATTACAGATGTTTGTGGTACTCTCCGGAGGATCCCAGATATATGGAGAATAGTAGTTTGCACGAATTCACTGTCGTGGAAATGTCCTAATTGTATGAATTTTTATCGACTCCTGATAGACACCAAAAGTAGTATGTTCAAAAGAGTAATCTTCGAGGAAGTATCATAAAATTTGACAAGACATTTCAGATGTTTGTTGTACTCTCTGCAGGATCCGGATGTTTGAGAAATAGTAGTATGCACCAATTCCTTCTCATCGGAATGACCTAATTGTATGTTTTTTTTTTTCGAATCCTTATGGACGCAAAAAGTAGTATGTTCAAAAGAGTAAGATATGAGGAAGCTATATAAAATTTGACAATACATTACAGATGTTTGTGGTACTCTCCGGAGGATCCCGGATATTTGGAGAATAGTAGTTTGCACGAATTCACTGTCGTGGAAATGTCCTAATTGTATGAATTTTTATCGCCACCTGATAGACACCAAAAGTAGTATGTTCAAAAGAGTAAGTTTCGAGGAAGTATCATAAATTTTGACAAGACATTTCGGATCTTTGTTGTACTCTCTGGAGGATCCCGGATGTTTGAGAAATCGTAGTATGCACCAATTCCTTCTCATCGGAATGACCTAATTGTATGTTTTTTATTTTCGAATCCTTATGGACACAAAAAGTAGTATGTTCAAAAGAGTAAGATATGAGGAAGCTGTATAAAATGTTTAAAATACAATACAGATGTTTGTGGTACTTTCCGGAGGATCCCGGATATTTGGAGGATCGTAGTTTGCACGAATTCACTGTCGTGGAAATGCCCTAATTGTATGAATTTTTACCGACACCTGATAGACACCAAAAGTAGTATGTTCAAAAGAGTAAGTTTCGAGGAAGTATCATAAAATTTGACAAGACATTTCGGATGTTTGTTGTACTCTCTGGAGGATCCCAGATGTTTGAGAAATAGTAGTATGCACCAATTCCTTCTCATCGGAATGACCTAATTGTATGTTTTTTTTTTTCGAATCCTTATGGACACAAAAAGTAGTATGTTCAAAAGAGTAAGATATGAGGAAGCTATATAAAATTTGACAATACATTACAGATGTTTGTGGTACTCTCCGGAGGATCCCAGATATATGGAGAATAGTAGTTTGCACGAATTCACTGTCGTGGAAATGTCCTAATTGTATGAATTTTTATCGACACCTGATAGACACCAAAAGTAGTATGTTCAAAAGAGTAAGCTTCGAGGAAGTATCATAAAATTTGACAAGACATTTCAGATGTTTGTTGTACTCTCTGCAGGATCCGGATGTTTGAGAAATAGTAGTATGCACCAATTCCTTCTCATCGAAATGACCTAATTGTATGTTTTTTTTTTTCGAATCCTTATGGACGCAAAAAGTAGTATGTTCAAAAGAGTAAGATATGAGGAAGCTATATAAAATTTGACAATACATTACAGATGTTTGTGGTACTCTCCGGAGGATCCCGGATATTTGGAGAATAGTAGTTTGCACGAATTCACTGTCGTGGAAATGTCCTAATTGTATGAATTTTTATCGACACCTGATAGACACCAAAAGTAGTATGTTAAAAAGTGTAAGTTTCGAGGAAGTATCATAAAATTTGACAAGACATTTCGGATGTTTGTTGTACTCTCTGGAGGATCCCGGATGTTTGAGAAATAGTAGTATGCACCAATTCCTTCTCATCGGAATGACCTAATTGTATGTTTTTTTTTTCGAATCCTTGTGGACACAAAAAGTAGTATGTTCAAAAGAGTAAGATACGAGGAAGCTGTATAAAATATTTAAAATACATTACAGATGTTTGTGGTACTCTCCGGAGGATCCCGGATATTTGGAGAATCGTAGTTTGCACGAATTCACTGTCGCGGAAATGCCCTAATTGTATGAATTTTTATCGACACCTGATAGACACCAAAAGTAGTATGTTCAAAAGAGTAAGTTTCGAGAAAGTATGATAAAATTTGACAAGACATTTCGGATGTTTGTTGTACTCTCTGGAGGATCCCAGATGTTTGAGAAATAGTAGTATGCACCAATTCCTTCTCATCGGAATGACCTAATTGTATGTTTTTTTTTTTCGAATCCTTATGGACACAAAAAGTAGTATGTTCAAAAGAGTAAGATATGAGGAAGCTATATAAAATTGGACAATACATTACAGATGTTTGTGGTACTCTCCGGAGGATCCCGGATATTTGGAGAATAGTAGTTTGCACGAATTCACTGTCGTGGAAATGTCCTAATTGTATGAATTTTTATCGACACCTGATAGACACCAAAAGTAGTATGTTCAAATGAGTAAGTTTCGAGGAAGTATCATAAAATTTGACAAGACATTTCGGATGTTTGTTGTACTCTCTCGAGGATCCCAGATGTTTGAGAAATAGTAGTATGCACCAATTCCTTCTCATCGGAATGACCTAATTGTATGTTTTTTATTTTCGAATCCTGATGGACACAAAAAGTAGTATGTTCAAAAGAGTAAGATATGAGGAAGCTGTATAAAATATTTAAAATACATTACAGATGTTTGTGGTACTCGCCGGAGGATCCCGGATATTTGGAGGATCGTAGTTTGCACGAATTCACTGTCGTGGAAATGCCCTAATTGTATGAATTTTTATCGACACCTGATAGACACCAAAAGTAGTATGTTCAAAAGAGTAAGTTTCGAGGAAGTATGATAAAATTTGACAAGACATTTCGGATGTTTGTTGTACTCTCTGGAGGATCCCAGATGTTTGAGAAATAGTAGTATGCACCAATTCCTTCTCATCGGAATGACCTAATTGTATGTTTTTTTTTTTCGAATCCTTATGGACACAAAAAGTAGTATGTTCAAAAGAGTAAGATATGAGGAAGCTATATAAAATTGGACAACACATTACAGATGTTTGTGGTACTCTCCGGAGGATCCCGGATATTTGGAGAATAGTAGTTTGCACGAATTCACTGTCGTGGAAATGTCATAATTGTATGAATTTTTATCGACACCTGATAGACACCAAAAGTAGTATGTTCAAAAGAGTAAGTTTCGAGGAAGTATCATAAAATTTGACAAGACATTTCGGATGTTTGTTGTACTCTCTCGAGGATCCCAGATGTTTGAGAAATAGTAGTATGCACCAATTCCTTCTCATCGGAATGACCTAATTGTATGTTTTTTATTTTCGAATCCTTATCGACACAAAAAGTAGTATGTTCAAAAGAGTAAGATATAAGGAAGCTGTATAAAATGTTTAAAATACATTACAGATGTTTGTGGTACTCTCCGGAGGATCCCGGATATTTGGAGGATCGTAGTTTGCACGAATTCACTGTCGTGGAAATGCCCTAATTGTATGAATTTTTATCGACACCTGATAGACACCAAAAGTAGTATGTTCAAAAGAGTAAGTTTCGAGGAAGTATCATAAAATTTGACAAGACATTTCGGATGTTTGTTGTACTCTCTGGAGGATCCCAGATGTTTGAGAAATAGTAGTATGCACCAATTCCTTCTCATCGGAATGACCTAATTGTATGTTTTTTTTTTTCGAATCCTTATGGACACAAAAAGTAGTATGTTCAAAAGAGTAAGATATGAGGAAGCTATATAAAATTTGACAATACATTACAGATGTTTGTGGTACTCTCCGGAGGATCCCAGATATATGGAGAATAGTAGTTTGCACGAATTCACTGTCGTGGAAATGTCCTAATTGTATGAATTTTTATAAACACCTGATAGACACCAAAAGTAGTATGTTCAAAAGAGTAAGCTTCGAGGAAGTATCATAAAATTTGACAAGACATTTCAGATGTTTGTTATACTCTCTGCAGGATCCGGATGTTTGAGAAATAGTAGTATGCACCAATTCCTTCTCATCGGAATGACCTAATTGTATGTTTTTTTTTTCGAATCCTTATGGACGCAAAAAGTAGTATGCTCAAAAGAGTAAGATATGAGGAAGCTATATAAAATTTGACAATACATTACAGATGTTTGTGGTACTCTCCGGAGGATCCCGGATATTTGGAGAATAGTAGTTTGCACGAATTCACTGTCGTGGAAATGTCCTAATTGTATGAATTTTTATCGACACCTGATAGACACCAAAAGTAGTATGTTAAAAAGTGTAAGTTTCGAGGAAGTATCATAAAATTTGACAAGACATTTCGGATGTTTGTTGTATTCTCTTGAGGATCCCGGATGTTTGAGAAATAGTAGTATGCACCAATTCCTTCTCATCGGAATGACCTAATTGTATGTTTTTTTTTTCGAATCCTTGTGGACACAAAAAGTAGTATGTTCAAAAGAGTAAGATACGAGGAAGCTGTATAAAAGATTTAAAATACATTACGGATGTTTGTGGTACTCTCCGGAGGATCCCGGATATTTGGAGAATCGTAGTTTGCACGAATTCACTGTCGTGGAAATGCCCTAATTGTATGAATTTTTATCGACACCTGATAGACACCAAAAGTAGTATGTTCAAAAGAGTAAGTTTCGAGGAAGTATCGTAAAATTTAACAAGACATTTCGGATGTTTGTTGTACTCTCTCGAGGATCCCGGATGTTTGAGAAATAGTAGTATGCACCAATTCCTTCTCATCGAAATGACCTAATTGTATGTTTTTTTTTTCGAATCCTTATGGACACAAAAAGTAGTATGTTCAAAAGAGTAAGATATGAGGAAGCTATATAAAATTTGACAATACATTACAGATGTTTGTGGTACTCTCCGGAGGATCCCGGATATTTGGAGAATAGTAGTTTGCACGAATTCACTGTCGTGGAAATGTCCTAATTGTATGAATTTTTATCGCCACCTGATAGACACCAAAAGTAGTATGTTCAAAAGAGTAAGTTTCGAGGAAGTATCATAAATTTTGACAAGACATTTCGGATCTTTGTTGTACTCTCTGGAGGATCCCGGATGTTTGAGAAATCGTAGTATGCACCAATTCCTTCTCATCGGAATGACCTAATTGTATGTTTTTTTTTTCGAATCCTTATGGACACAAAAAGTAGTATGTTCAAAAGAGTAAGATATGAGGAAGCTATATAAAATGGGACAATACATTACAGATGTTTGTGGTACTCTCCGGAAGATCCCGGATATTTTGAGAATAGTAGTTTGCACGAATTCACTGTTGTGGAAATGTCCTAATTGTTTGAATTTTTATCGACACCTGATAGACACCAAAAGTAGTATGTTCAAAAGAGTAAGTTTCGAGGAAGTATCATAAATTTTGACAAGACATTTCGGATGTTTGTTGTACTCTCTAGAGGATCCCGGATGTTTGAGAAATCGTAGTATGCACCAATTCCTTCTCATCGGAATGACCTAATTGTATGTTTTTTATTTTCGAATCCTTATGGACACAAAAAGTAGTATGTTCAAAAGAGTAAGATATGAGGAAGCTGTATAAAATATTTAAAATACATTACAGATGTTTGTGGTACTCTCCGGAGGATCCCAGATATTTGGAGGATCGTAGTTTGCACGAATTCACTGTCGTGGAAATGCCCTAATTGTATGAATTTTTATCGACACCTGATAGACACCAAAAGTAGTATGTTCAAAAGAGTAAGTTTCGAGGAAGTATCATAAATTTTGACAAGACATTTCGGATCTTTGTTGTACTCTCTGGAGGATCCCGGATGTTTGAGAAATCGTAGTATGCACCAATTCCTTCTCATCGGAATGACCTAATTGTATGTTTTTTTTTTCGAATCCTTATGGACACAAAAAGTAGTATGTTCAAAAGAGTAAGATATGAGGAAGCTATATAAAATGGGACAATACATTACAGATGTTTGTGGTACTCTCCGGAAGATCCCGGATATTTTGAGAATAGTAGTTTGCACGAATTCACTGTCGTGGAAATGTCCTAATTGTTTGAATTTTTATCGACACCTGATAGACACCAAAAGTAGTATGTTCAAAAGAGTAAGTTTCGAGGAAGTATCATAAATTTTGACAAGACATTTCGGATGTTTGTTGTACTCTCTAGAGGATCCCGGATGTTTGAGAAATCGTAGTATGCACCAATTCCTTCTCATCGGAATGACCTAATTGTATGTTTTTTATTTTCGAATCCTTATGGACACAAAAAGTAGTATGTTCAAAAGAGTAAGATATGAGGAAGCTGTATAAAATATTTAAAATACATTACAGATGTTTGTGGTACTCGCCGGAGGATCCCGGATATTTGGAGGATCGTAGTTTGCACGAATTCACTGTCGTGGAAATGCCCTAATTGTATGAATTTTTATCGACACCTGATAGACACCAAAAGTAGTATGTTCAAAAGAGTAAGTTTCGAGGAAGTATGATAAAATTTGACAAGACATTTCGGATGTTTGTTGTACTCTCTGGAGGATCCCAGATGTTTGAGAAATAGTAGTATGCACCAATTCCTTCTCATCGGAATGACCTAATTGTATGTTTTTTTTTTTCGAATCCTTATGGACACAAAAAGTAGTATGTTCAAAAGAGTAAGATATGAGGATGCTATATAAAATTGGACAACACATTACAGATGTTTGTGGTACTCTCCGGAGGATCCCGGATATTTGGAGAATAGTAGTTTGCACGAATTCACTGTCGTGGAAATGTCGTAATTGTATGAATTTTTATCGACACCTGATAGACACCAAAAGTAGTATGTTCAAAAGAGTAAGTTTCGAGGAAGTATCATAAAATTTGACAAGACATTTCGGATGTTTGTTGTACTCTCTCGAGGATCCCAGATGTTTGAGAAATAGTAGTATGCACCAATTCCTTCTCATCGGAATGACCTAATTGTATGTTTTTTATTTTCGAATCCTTATGGACACAAAAAGTAGTATGTTCAAAAGAGTAAGATATGAGGAAGCTGTATAAAATGTTTAAAATACATTACAGATGTTTGTGGTACTCTCCGGAGGATCCCGGATATTTGGAGGATCGTAGTTTGCACGAATTCACTGTCGTGGAAATGCCCTAATTGTATGAATTTTTTTCGACACCTGATAGACACCAAAAGTAGTATGTTCAAAAGAGTAAGTTTCGAGGAAGTATCATAAAATTTGACAAGACATTTCGGATGTTTGTTGTACTCTCTGGAGGATCCCAGATGTTTGAGAAATAGTAGTATGCACCAATTCCTTGTCATCGGAATGACCTAATTGTATGTTTTTTTTTTTCGAATCCTTATGGACACAAAAAGTAGTATGTTCAAAAGAGTAAGATATGAGGAAGCTATATAAAATTTGACAATACATTACAGATGTTTGTGGTACTCTCCGGAGGATCCCGGATATTTGGAGAATAGTAGTTTGAACGAATTCACTGTCGTGGAAATGTCCTAATTGTATGAATTTTTATCGCCACCTGATAGACACCAAAAGTAGTATGTTCAAATGAGTAAGTTTTGAGGAAGTATCATAAATTTTGACAAGACATTTCGGATCTTTGTTGTACTCTCTGGAGGATCCCGGATGTTTGAGAAATCGTAGTATGCACCAATTCCTTCTCATCGGAATGACCTAATTGTATGTTTTTTTTTTTCGAATCCTTATGGACAAAAAAAGTAGTATGTTGAAAAGAGTAAGATATGAGGAAGCTATATAAAATGGGACAATACATTACAGATGTTTGTTGTACCCTTTGGAGGATCCCGGATGTTTGAGAAATAGTAGTATGCACCAATCCCTTCTCATCGGAATGACCTAATTGTATGTTTTTTTTTTCGAATCCTTGTGGACTCAAAAAGTAGTATGTTCAAAAGAGTAAGATATGAGGAAGCTGTATAAAATATTTAAAATACATTACAGATGTTTGTGGTACTCTCCGGAGGATCCCGGATATTTGGAGAATCGTAGTTTGCACGAATTCACTGTTGTGGAAATGCCCTAATTGTATGAATTTTTATCGACACCTGATAGACACCAAAAGTAGTATGTTCAAAAGAGTAAGTTTCGAGGAAGTACCATAAAATTTAACAAGACATTTCGGATGTTTGTTGTACTCTCTCGAGGATCCCGGATGTTTGAGAAATAGTAGTATGCACCAATTCCTTCTCATCAAAATGACCTAATTGTATGTTTTTTTTTTCGAATCCTTATGGACACAAAAAGTAGTATGTTCAAAAGAGTAAGATATGAGGAAGCTATATAAAATTTGACAATACATTACAGATGTTTGTGGTACTCTCCGGAGGATCCCGGATATTTGGAGAATAGTAGTTTGCACGAATTCACTGTCGTGGAAATGTCCTAATTGTATGAATTTTTATCGCCACCTGATAGACACCAAAAGTAGTATGTTAAATGAGTAAGTTTCGAGGAAGTATCATAAATTTTGACAAGACATTTCGGATCTTTGTTGTACTCTCTGGAGGATCCCGGATTTTGAGAAATCGTAGTATGCACCAATTCCTTCTCATCGGAATGACCTAATTGTATGTTTTTTTTTTTCAAATCCTTATGGACACAAAAAGTAGTATGTTCAAAAGAGTAAGATATGAGGAAGCTATATAAAATGGGACAATACATTACAGATGTTTGTGGTACTCTCCGGAAGATCCCGGATATTTTGAGAATAGTAGTTTGCACGAATTCACTGTCGTGGAAATGTCCTAATTGTTTGAATTTTTATCGACACCTGATAGACACCAAAAGTAGTATGTGTAAAAGAGTAAGTTTCGAGGAAATATCATAAATGTTGACAAGACATTTCGGATGTTTGTTGTACTCTCTGGAGGATCCCGGATGTTTGAGAAACCGTAGTATGCACCAATTCCTTCTCATCGGAATGACCTAATTGTATGTTTTTTATTTTCGAATCCTTATGAACACAAAAAGTAGTATGTTCAAAGGAGTAAGATATGAGGAAGCTGTATAAAATATTTAAAATACATTACAGATGTTTGTGGTACTCTCCGGAGGATCCCAGATATTTGGAGGATCGTAGTTTGCACGAATTCACAGTCGTGGAAATTCCCTAATTGTATGAATTTTTATCGTCACCTGATAGACACCAAAAGTAGTATGTTCAAAAGAGTAAGTTTCGAGGAAGTATCATAAAATTTAACAAGACATTTCAGATGTTTGTTGTACTCTCTCGAGGATCCTGGATGTTTGAGAAATAGTAGTATGCACCAATTCCTTCTCATCGAAATGACCTAATTGTATGTTTTTTTTTTCGAATCCTTATGGACACAAAAAGTAGTATGTTCAAAAGAGTAAGATATGAGGAAGCTATATAGAATTTGACAATACATTACAGATGTCTGTGGTACTCTCCGGAGGATCCCGGATATTTGGAGAATAGTAGTTTGAACGAATTCACTGTCGTGGAAATGTCCTAATTGTATGAATTTTTATCGACACCTGATAGACACCAAAAGTAGTATGTTCAAAAGAGTAAGTTTCGAGGAAGTATCATAAATTTTGACAAGACATTTCGGATCTTTGTTGTACTCTCTGGAGGATCCCGGATGTTTGAGAAGTCGTAGTATGCACCAATTCCTTCTCATCGGAATGACCTAATTGTATGTTTTTTTTTTTCGAATCCTTATGGACACAAAAAGTAGTATGTTCAAAAGAGTAAGATATGAGGAAGCTATATAAAATGGGACAATACATTACAGATGTTTGTGGTACTCTCCGGAGGATCCCGGATATTTGGAGAATAGTAGTTTGCACGAATTCACTGTCGTGGAAATGTCCTAATTGTATGAATTTTTATCGACACCTGATAGACATCAAAAGTAGTATGTTAAAAAGTGTAAGTTTCGAGGAAGTATCATAAAATTTGACAAGACATTTCGGATGTTTGTTGTATTCTCTTGAGGATCCCGGATGTTTGAGAAATAGTAGTATGCACCAATTCCTTCTCATCGGAATGACCTAATTGTATGTTTTTTTTTTCGAATCCTTGTGGACACAAAAAGTAGTATGTTCAAAAGAGTAAGATACGAGGAAGCTGTATAAAAGATTTAAAATACATTACGGATGTTTGTGGTACTCTCCGGAGGATCCCGGATATTTGGAGAATCGTAGTTTGCACGAATTCACTGTCGTGGAAATGCCCTAATTGTATGAATTTTTATCGACACCTGATAGACACCAAAAGTAGTATGTTCAAAAGAGTAAGTTTCGAGGAAGTATCGTAAAATTTAACAAGACATTTCGGATGTTTGTTGTACTCTCTCGAGGATCCCGGATGTTTGAGAAATAGTAGTATGCACCAATTCCTTCTCATCGAAATGACCTAATTGTATGTTTTTTTTTTCGAATCCTTATGGACACAAAAAGTAGTATGTTCAAAAGAGTAAGATATGAGGAAGCTATATAAAATTTGACAATACATTACAGATGTTTGTGGTACTCTCCGGAGGATCCCGGATATTTGGAGAATAGTAGTTTGCACGAATTCACTGTCGTGGAAATGTCCTAATTGTATGAATTTTTATCGCCAACTGATAGACACCAAAAGTAGTATGTTCAAAAGAGTAAGTTTCGAGGAAGTATCATAAATTTTGACAAGACATTTCGGATCTTTGTTGTACTCTCTGGAGGATCCCGGATGTTTGAGAAATCGTAGTATGCACCAATTCCTTCTCATCGGAATGACCTAATTGTATGTTTTTTTTTTCGAATCCTTATGGACACAAAAAGTAGTATGTTCAAAAGAGTAAGATATGAGGAAGCTATATAAAATGGGACAATACATTACAGATGTTTGTGGTACTCTCCGGAAGATCCCGGATATTTTGAGAATAGTAGTTTGCACGAATTCACTGTTGTGGAAATGTCCTAATTGTTTGAATTTTTATCGACACCTGATAGACACCAAAAGTAGTATGTTCAAAAGAGTAAGTTTCGAGGAAGTATCATAAATTTTGACAAGACATTTCGGATGTTTGTTGTACTCTCTAGAGGATCCCGGATGTTTGAGAAATCGTAGTATGCACCAATTCCTTCTCATCGGAATGACCTAATTGTATGTTTTTTATTTTCGAATCCTTATGGACACAAAAAGTAGTATGTTCAAAAGAGTAAGATATGAGGAAGCTATATAAAATGGGACAATACATTACAGATGTTTGTTGTACTCTCTGTAGTATGCACCAATTCCTTATCATCGGAATGACCTAATTGTATGTTTTTTTTTTCGAATCCTTGTGGACTAAAAAAGTAGTATGTTCAAAAGAGTAAGATATGAGGAAGCTGTATAAAATATTTAAAATACATTACAGATGTTTGTGGTACTCTCCGGAGGATCCCAGATATTTGGAGAATCGTAGTTTGCACGAATTCACTGTCGTGGAAATGCCCTAATTGTATGAATTTTTATCGACACCTGATAGACACCAAAAGTAGTATGTTCAAAAGAGTAAGTTTCGAGGAAGTACCATAAAATTTAACAAGACATTTCGGATGTTTGTTGTACTCTCTCGAGGATCCCGGATGTTTGAGAAATAGTAGTATGCACCAAATCCTTCTCATCGAAATGACCTAATTGTATGTTTTTTTTTTCGAATCCTTATGGACATAAAAAGTAGTATGTTCAAAAGAGTAAGATATGAGGAAGCTATATAAAATTTGACAATACATTACAGATGTTTGTGGTACTCTCCGGAGGATCCCGGATATTTGGAGAATAGTAGTTTGCACGAATTCACTGTCGTGGAAATGTCCTAATTGTATGAATTTTTATCGCCACTTGATAGACACCAAAAGTAGTATGTTCAAAAGAGTAAGTTTCGAGGAAGTATCATAAATTTTGACAAGACATTTCGGATCTTTGTTGTACTCTCTGGAGGATCCCGGATGTTTGAGAAATCGTAGTATGCACCAATTCCTTCTCATCGGAATGACCTAATTGTATGTTTTTTTTTTTCGAATCCTTATGGACACAAAAAGTAGTATGTTCAAAAGAGTAAGATATGAGGAAGCTATATAAAATGGGACAATACATTACAGATGTTTGTGGTACTCTCCGGAAGATCCCGGATATTTTGAGAATAGTAGTTTGCACGAATTCACTGTCGTGGAAATGTCCTAATTGCATGAATTTTTATCAACACCTGATAGACACCAAAAGTAGTATGTTCAAAAGAGTAAGTTTCGAGGAAGTATCATAAATTTTGACGAGACATTTCGGATGTTTGTTGTACTCTCTGGAGGATCCCGGATGTTTGCGAAATCGTAGTATGCACCAATTCCTTCTCATCGGAATGACCTAATTGTATGTTTTTTATTTTCAAATCCTTATGGACACAAAAAAGTAGTATGTTCAAAAGAGTAAGATATGAGAAAGCTGTATAAAATATTTAAAATACATTACAGATGTTTGTGGTACTCTCCGGAGGATCCCAGATATTTGGAGGATCGTAGTTTGCACGAATTCACTGTCGTGGAAATGCCCTAATTGTATGAATTTTTATCGACACCTGATAGAGACCAAAAGTAGTATGTTCAAAAGAGTAAGTTTCGAGGAAGTATCATAAAATTTAACTAGACATTTCGGATGTTTGTTGTACTCTCTCGAGGATCCCGGATGTTTGAGAAATAGTAGTATGCACCAATTCCTTCTCATCGAAATGACCTAATTGTATGTTTTTTTTTCCGAATCCTTATGGACACAAAAAGTAGTATGTTCAAAAGAGTAAGATATGAGGAAGCTATATAAAATTTGACAATACATTACAGATGTTTGTGGTACTCTCCGGAGGAACCCGGATATTTGGAGAATAGTAGTTTGAACGAATTCACTGTCGTGGAAATGTCCTAATTGTATGAATTTTTATCGACACCTGATAGACACCAAAAGTAGTATGTTCAAAAGAGTAAGTTTCGAGGAAGTATCATAAATTTTGACAAGACATTTCGAATCTTTGTTGTACTATCTGGAGGATCCCGGATGTTTGAGAAATCGTAGTATGCACCAATTCCTTCTCATCGGAATGACCTAATTGTATGTTTTTTTTTTTCGAATCCTTATGGACACAAAAAGTAGTATGTTCAAAAGAGTAAGATATGAGGAAGCTATATAAAATGGGACAATACATTACAGATGTTTGTGGTACTCTCCGGAAGATCCCGGATATTTTGAGAATAGTAGTTTGCACGAATTCACTGTCGTGGAAATGTCCTAATTGCATGAATTTTTATCAACACCTGATAGACACCAAAAGTAGTATGTTCAAAAGAGTAAGTTTCGAGGAAGTATCATTAATTTTGACAAGACATTTCGGATGTTTGTTGTACTCTCTGGAGGATCCCGGATGTTTGAGAAATCGTAGTATGCACCAATTCCTTCTCATCGGAATGACCTAATTGTATGTTTTTTATTTTTGAATCCTTATGGACACAAAAAAGTAGTATGTTCAAAAGAGTAAGATAAGAGGAAGATATATAAAATTTGACAATACATTACAGATGTTTGTGGTACTCTCCGGAGGATCCCGGATATTTGGAGAATAGTAGTTTGCACGAATTCACTGTCGTGGAAATGTCCTAATTGTATGAATTTTTATCGACACCTGATAGACACCAAAAGTAGTATGTTCAAAAGAGTAAGTTTCGAGGAAGTATCATAAAATTTGACAAGACATTTCGGATGTTTGTTGTCCTCTCTGGAGGATCCCGGATGTTTGAGAAATAGTAGTATGCACCAATTCCTTCTCATCGGAATGACCTTATTGTATGTTTTTTTTTTCGAATCCTTATGGACACAAAAAGTAGTATGTTCAAAAGAGTAAGATATGAGGAAGCTATATAAAAATTGACAATACATTACAGATGTTTGTAATACTCTCCGGAGGATCCTGGATATTTGGAGAATAGTAGTTTGCACGAATTCACTGTCGTGGAAATGTCCTAATTGTATGAATTTTAATCGCCACTTGATAGACACCAAAAGTAGTATGTTCAAAAGAGTAAGTTTCGAGGAAGTATCATAAATTTTGACAAGACATTTCGGATCTTTGTTGTACTCTCTGGAGGATCCCGGATGTTTGAGAAATCGTAGTATGCACCAATTCCTTCTCATCGGAATGACCTAATTGTATGTTTTTTTTTTCGAATCCTTATGGACACAAAAAGTAGTATGTTCAAAAGAGTAAGATATGAGGAAGCTATATAAAATGGGACAATACATTACAGATGTTTGTGGTACTCTCCGGAAGATCCCGGATATTTTGAGAATAGTAGTTTGCACGAATTCACTGTCGTGGAAATGTCCTAATTGCATGAATTTTTATCAACACCTGATAGACACCAAAAGTAGTATGTTCAAAAGAGTAAGTTTCGATGAAATATCATTAATTTTGACAAGACATTTCGGATGTTTGTTGTACTCTCTGGAGGATCCCGGATGTTTGAGAAATCGTAGTATGCACCAATTCCTTCTCATCGGAATGACCTAATTGTATGTTTTTTATTTTTGAATCCTTATGGACACAAAAAAGTAGTATGTTCAAAAGAGTAAGATAAGAGGAAGATATATAAAATTTGACAATACATTACAGATGTTTGTGGTACTCTCCGGAGGATCCCGGATATTTGGAGGATCGTAGTTTGCACGAATTCACTGTCGTGGAAATGTCCTAATTGTATGAATTTTTATCGACACCTGATAGACACCAAAAGTAGTATGTTCAAAAGAGTAAGTTTCGAGGAAGTATCATAAAATTTGACAAGACATTTCGGATGTTTGTTGTCCTCTCTGGAGGATCCCGGATGTTTGAGAAATAGTAGTATGCACCAATTCCTTCTCATCGGAATGACCTAATTGTATGTTTTTTTTTTCGAATCCTTATGGACACAAAAAGTAGTATGTTCAAAAGAGTAAGATATGAGGAAGCTATATAAAAATTGACAATACATTACAGATGTTTGTAATACTCTCCGGAGGATCCTGGATATTTGGAGAATAGTAGTTTGCACGAATTCACTGTCGTGGAAATGTCCTAATTGTATGAATTTTAATCGCCACTTGATAGACACCAAAAGTAGTATGTTCAAAAGAGTAAGTTTCGAGGAAGTATCATAAATTTTGACAAGACATTTCGGATCTTTATTGTACTCTCTGGAGGATCCCGGATGTTTGAGAAATCGTAGTATGCACCAATTCCTTCTCATCGGAATGACCTAATTGTATGTTTTTTTTTTCGAATCCTTATGGACACAAAAAGTAGTATGTTCAAAAGAGTAAGATATGAGGAAGCTATATAAAATGGGACAATACATTACAGATGTTTGTGGTACTCTCCGGAAGATCGCGCATATTTTGAGAATAGTAGTTTGCACGAATTCACTGTCGTGGAAATGTCCTAATTGCATGAATTTTTATCAACACCTGATAGACACCAAAAGTAGTATGTTCAAAAGAGTAAGTTTCGAGGAAGTATCATAAATTTTGACGAGACATTTCGGATGTTTGTTGTACTCTCTGGAGGATCCCGGATGTTTGAGAAATCGTAGTATGCACCAATTCCTTCTCATCGGAATGACCTAATTGTATGTTTTTTATTTTCGAATCCTTATGGACACAAAAAAGTAGTATGTTCAAAAGAGTAAGATATGAGAAAGCTGTATAAAATATTTAAAATACATTACAGATGTTTGTGGTACTCTCCGGAGGATCCCAGATATTTGGAGGATCGTAGTTTGCACGAATTCACTGTCGTGGAAATGCCCTAATTGTATGAATTTTTATCGACACCTGATAGAGACCAAAAGTAGTATGTTCAAAAGAGTAAGTTTCGAGGAAGTATCATAAAATTTAACAAGACATTTCGGATGTTTGTTGTACTATCTCGAGGATCCCGGATGTTTGAGAAATAGTAGTATGCACTAATTCCTTCTCATCGAAATGACCTAATTGTATGTTTTTTTTTCCGAATCCTTATGGACACAAAAAGTAGTATGTTCAAAAGTGTAAGATATGAGGAAGCTATATAAAATTTGACAATACATTACAGATGTTTGTGGTACTCTCCGGATGAACCCGGATATTTGGAGAATAGTAGTTTGAACGAATTCACTGTCGTGGAAATGTCCTAATTGTATGAATTTTTATCGACACCTGATAGACACCAAAAGTAGTATGTTCAAAAGAGTAAGTTTCGAGGAAGTATAATAAATTTTGACAAGACATTTCGAATCTTTGTTGTACTCTCTGGAGGATCCCGGATGTTTGAGAAATCGTAGTATGCACCAATTCCTTCTCATCGGAATGACCTAATTGTATGTTTTTTTTTTTCGAATCCTTATGGACACAAAAAGTAGTATGTTCAAAAGAGTAAGATATGAGGAAGCTATATAAAATGGGACAATACATTACAGATGTTTGTGGTACTCTCCGGAAGATCTCGGATATTTTGAGAATAGTAGTTTGCACGAATTCACTGTCGTGGAAATGTCCTAATTGTATGAATTTTTATCGACACCTGATAGACACCAAAAGTAGAATGTTCAAAAGAGTAAGTTTCGAGGAAGTATCATAAAATTTGACAAAACATTTCGGATGTTTGTTGCACTCTCTGAAGGATCCCGGATGTTTGAGAAATCGTAGTATGCACCAATTCCTTCTCATCGGAATGACCTAATTGTATGGTTTTTTTTTTTTGAATCTTTAAGGACACAAAAAGTAGTATGTTCAAAAGAGTAAGATATGAGGAAGCTATATAAAATTTGACAATACATTACAGATGTTTGTGGTACTCTCCGGAGGATCCCGGATATTTGGAGAATAGTAGTTTGCACGAATTCACTGTCGTGGAAATGTCCTAATAGTATGAATTTTTATCGACACCTGATAGACACCAAAAGTAGTTTGTTCAAAAGAGTAAGATATGAGGAAGCTATATAAAATTTGACATTACATTACAGATGTTTGTGGTACTCTCCGGAGGATCCTGGATATTTGGAGAATAGTAGTTTGCACGAATTCACTGTCGTGGAAATGTCCTAATTGTATGAATTTTTATTGACACCTGATAGACACAAAAAGTAGTATGTTCAAAAGAGTAAGTTTCGAGGAAGTATCATAAAATTTGATAAGACATTTCGGATGGTTGTTGTACTCTCTGGAGGACCCCGGATGTTTGAGAGATAGTAGTATGCACCAGTTCCTTCTCATCGGAATGACCTAATTGTATGTTTTTTTTTTTCGAATCCTTATGGACACAAAAAGTAGTATGTTCAAAAGAGAAAGATATGAGAAAGCTATATAAAATTTGACAATACATTACAGATGTTTGTGGTACTCTCCGGAGGATCCCGGATATTTGGAGAATAGTAGTTTGCACGAATTCACTGTCGTGGAAATGTCCTAATTGTATGAATTTTTATCGACACCTGATAGACACCAAAAGTAGTATGTTCAAAAGAGTAAGTTTCGAGGAAGTATCATAAAATTTGACAAGACATTTCGGATGTTTGTTGTCCTCTCTGGAGGATCCCGGATGTTTGAGAAATAGTAGTATGCACCAATTCCTTCTCATCGGAATGACCTAATTGTATGTTTTTTTTTCCGAATCCTTATGGACACAAAAAGTAGTATGTTCAAAAGAATAAGATATGAGGAAGCTATATAAAAATTGACAATACATTACAGATGTTTGTGGTACTCTCCGGAGGATCCTGGATATTTGGAGAATAGTAGTTTGCACGAATTCACTGTCGTGGAAATCTCCTAATTGTATGAATTTTTATCGACACCTGATAGACACCAAAAGTAGTATGTTCAAAAGAGTAAGTTTCGAGGAAGTATCATAAAATTTGGCAAGACATTTCGGATGTTTGTTGTACTCTCTGAAGGATCCCGGATGTTTGAGAAATCGTAGTATGCACCAATTCCTTCTCATCGGAATGACCTAATTGTATGGTTTTTTTTTTTCGAATCTTTAAGGACACAAAAAGTAGTATGTTCAAAAGAGTAAGATATGAGGAAGCTATATAAAATTTGACAATACATTACAGATGTTTGTGGTACTCTCCGGAGGATCCCGGATATTTTGAGAATAGTAGTTTACACGAAATCACTGTCGTGGAAATGTCCTAATTGTATGAATTTTTATCGACACCTGATAGACACCAAAAGTAGTATGTTCAAAAGAGTAAGTTTCGAGGAAGTATCATAAAATTTGACAAGACATTTAAGATGTTTGTTTTACTCTCTGGAGGATCCAGGATGTTTGAGAAATAGTAGTATGTACCAATTCCTTCTCATCGGAATGACCTAATTGTATGTTTTTTTCTTCGAATCCTTATGGACACAAAAAGTAGTATGTTCAAAAGAGTAAGATATGAGGAAGCTATATAAAATTTGACAATACATTACAGATGTTTGTGGTACTCTCCGGAGGATCCCGGATATTTGGAGAATAGTAGTTTGCACGAATTCACTGTCGTGGAAATGTCCTAATAGTATGAATTTTTATCGACACCTGATAGACACCAAAAGTAGTATGTTCAAAAGAGTAAGATATGAGGAATCTATATAAAATTTGACAATACATTACAGATGTTTGTGGTACTCTCCGGAGGATCCTGGATATTTGGAGAATAGTAGTTTGCACGAATTCACTGTCGTGGAAATGTCCTAATTGTATGAAATTTTATCGACACCTGATAGACACCAAAAGTAGTATGTTCAAAAGAGTAAGTTTCGAGGAAGAATCATAAATTTTGACAAGACATTTCGAATCTTTGTTGTACTCTCTGGAGGATCCCGGATGTTTGAGAAATCGTAGTATGCACCAATTCCTTCTCATCGGAATGACCTAATTGTATGTTTTTTTTTTTCGAATCCTTATGGACACAAAAAGTAGTATGTTCAAAAGAGTAAGATATGAGGAAGCTATATAAAATGGGACAATACATTACAGATGTTTGTGGTACTCTCCGGAAGATCCCGGATATTTTGAGAATAGTAGTTTGCACGAATTCACTGTCGTGGAAATGTCCTAATAGTATAAATTTTTATCGACACCTGATAGACACCAAAAGTAGTATGTTCAAAAGAGTAAGATATGAGGAAGCTATATAAAATTTGACAATACATTACAGATGTTTGTGGTACTCTCCGGAGGATCCTGGATATTTGGAGAATAGTAGTTTGCACGAATTCACTGTCGTGGAAATGTCCTAATGTATGAATTTTTATCGACACCTGATAGACACCAAAAGTAGTATGTTCAAAAGAGTAAGTTTCGAGGAAGTATCATAAAATTTGACAAGACATTTCGGATGTTTGTTGTACTCTCTGGAGGATCCCGGATGTTTGAGAAATAGTAGTATGCACCAATTCCTTCTCATCGGAATGACCTAATTGTATGTTTTTTTTTTCGATTCCTTATGGACACAAAGAGTAGTATGTTTAAAAGAGTAAGATATGAGGAAGCTATATAAAATTTGACAATACATTACAGATGTCTGTGGTACTCTCCGGAGGATCCCGGATATTTGGAGAATAGTAGTTTGCACGAATTCACTGTCGTGGAAATGTCCTAATTGTATGAATTTTTATCGACACCTGATAGACACCAAAAGTAGTATGTTCAAAAGAGTAAGTTTCGAGGAAGTATTATAAAATTTGACACGAAATTTCGGATGTTTGTTGTACTCTCTGGAGTAACCCGGATGTTTGAGAAATAGTAGTATGCACAGATTCCTTCTCATCGGAATGACCTAATTGTATGTTATTTTTTTTCGAATCCTTATGGACACAAAAAGTAGTATGTTCAAAAGAGTAAGATATGAGGAAGCTATATAAAATTTGACAATACATTAGAGATGTTTGTGGTACTCTCCGGAGGATCCCGGATATTTGGAGAATAGTAGTTTGCACGAATGCACTGTCGTGGAAATGTCCTAATTGTATGAATTTTTATCGACACCTGATAGACACCAAAAGTAGTATGTTCATAAGAGTAAGTTTCGAGGAAGTATCATAAAATTTGACAAGACATTTCGGATGTTTGTTGTACTCTCTGGAGGATCCCGGATGTTTGAGAAATAGTAGTATGCACCAATTCCTTCTCGACGGAATGACCTAATTGTATGTTATTTCTTTTCGAATCCTTATGGACACAAATAGTAGTATGTTCAAAAGAGTAAGATATGAGGAAGCTATATAAAATTTGACAATACATTACAGGTGTTTGTGGTACTCTCCGGAGGATCCCGGATATTTGGAGAATAGTAGTTTGCACGAATTCACTGTCGTGGAAATGTCCTAATTGTATGAATTTTTATCGACACCTGATATACACCAAAAGTAGTATGATCAAAAGAGTAAGTTTCGAGGAAGTATCATAAATTTTGACAAGACATTTCGGATGTTTCTTGTAATCTCTGGAGGATCCCGGATGTTTGAGAAATAGTAGTATGCACCAATTCCTTATCATCGGAATGACCTAATTGTATGTTTTTTTTTTCGAATCCTTATGGACACAAAAAGTAGTATGTTCAAAAGAGTAAGATATGAGGAAGCTATATAAAAATTGACAATACATTACAGATGTTTGTGGTACTCTCCGGAGGATCCTGGACATTTGGAGAATAGTAGTTTGCACGAATTCACTATCGTGGAAATGTCCTAATTGTATGAATTTTTATCGACACCTGATAGACACCAAAAGTAGTATGTTCAAAATAGTAAGTTTCGAGGAAGTATCATAAAATTTGACAAGACATTTCGGATGTTTGTTGTCCTCTCTGGAGGATCCCGGATGTTTGAGAAATAGTAGTATGCACCAATTCCTTCTCATCGGAATGACCTAATTGTATGTTTTTTTTTTTCGAATCCTTATGTACACAAAAAGTAGTATGTTCAAAAGAGTAAGATATGAGGAAGCTATATAAAATTTGACAATACATTACAGATGTTTGTGGTACTCTCCGGAGGATCCCGGATATTTGGAGAATAGTAGTTTGCACGAATTCACTGTCGTGGAAATGTCCTAATTGTATGAATTTTTATTGACACCTGATAGACACCAAAAGTAGTATGTTCAAAAGAGTAAGTTTCGAGGAAGTATCATAAATTTTGACAAGACATTTCGGATGTTTGTTGTACTCTCTGGAGGATCCCAGATGTTTGAGAAATAGTATTATGCACCAATTCCTTCTCATCGGAATGACCTAATTGTATGTTATTTTTTTTCGAATCCTTATGGACACAAAAAGTAGTATGTTCAAAAGAGTAAGATATGAGGAAGCTATATAAAATTTGACAATACATTACAGATGTTTGTGGTACTCTCCAGAGGATCCCGAATATTTGGAGAATAGTAGTTTGCACGAATTCACTGTCGTGGAAATGTCCTAATTGTATGAATTTTTATCGACACCTGATAGACACCAAAAGTAGTATGTTCAAAAGAGTAAGTTTCGAGGAAGTATCATAAAATTTGTCAAGACATTTCGGATGTTTGTTGTACTCTCTGGAGGATCCCGGATGTTTGAGAAATAGTAGTATGCACCAATTCCTTCTCATCGGAATGACCTAATTGTATGTTTTTTTTTTCGAGTCCTTATGGACACAAAGAGTACTATGTTTAAAAGAGTACGATATGAGGAAGCTATATAGAATTTGACAATACATTACAGATGTTTGTGGTACTCTCCGGAGGATCCCGGATATTTAAAGAATAGTTGTTTGCACGAATTCACTGTCGTGGAAATGTCCTAATTGTATGAATTTTTATCGACACCTAATAGACACCAAAAGTAGTATGTTCAAAAGAGTAAGTTTCGAGGAAGTATCATAAAATTTGACAAGACATTTCGGATGTTTGTTGTACTCTCTGGAGGATCCCGGATGTTTGAGAAATAGTAGTATGCACCAATTCCTTCTCATCGGAATGACCTAATTGTATGTTTTTTTTTTCGATTCCTTATGGACACAAAGAGTAGTATGTTTAAAAGAGTAAGATATGAGGAAGCTATATAAAATTTGACAATACATTACAGATGTCTGTGGTACTCTCCGGAGGATCCCGGATATTTGGAGAATCGTAGTTTGCACGAATTCACTGTCGTGGAAATGTCCTAATTGTATGAATTTTTATCGACACCTGATAGACACCAAAAGTAGTATGTTCAAAAGAGTAAGTTTCGACGAAGTATTATAAAATTTGACACGAAATTTCGGATGTTTGTTGTACTCTCTGGAGTAACCCGGATGTTTGAGAAATAGTAGTATGCACAGATTCCTTCTCATCGGAATGACCTAATTGTATGTTATTTTTTTTCGAATCCTTATGGACACAAAAAGTAGTATGTTCAAAAGAGTAAGATATGAGGAAGCTATATAAAATTTGACAATACATTACAGATGTTTGTGGTACACTCCGGAGGATGCCGGATATTTGGAGAATAGTAGTTTGCCCGAATTCACTGTCGTGGAAATGTCCTAATTGTATGAATTTTTATCGACACCTGGTAGACACCAAAAGTAGTATGTTCAAAAGAGTAAGCTTCAAGGAAGTATCATAAAATTTGAAAAGACATTTCGGATGTTTGTTGTACTCTCTGGAGGATCCCGGATGTTTGAGAAATAGTAGTATGCACCAATTCCTTCTCATCGGAATGACCTAATTGTATGTTTTTTATTTTCGAATCCTTATGGACACAAAAAGTAGTATGTTCAAAAGAGTAAGATATGAGGAAGCTATATAAAATTTGACAATACATTAGAGATGTTTGTGGTACTCTCCGGAGGATCCCGGATATTTGGAGAATAGTAGTTTGCACGAATGCACAGTCGTGGAAACGTCCTAATTGTATGAATTTTTATCGACACCTGATAGACACCAAAAGTAGTATGTTCATAAGAGTAAGTTTCGAGGAAGTATCATAAAATTTGACAAGACATTTCGGATGTTTGTTGTACTCTCTCGAGGATCCCGGATGTTTGAGAAATAGTAGTATGCACCAATTCCTTTTCGACGGAATGACCTAATTGTATGTTATTTCTTTTCGAATCCTTGTGGACACAAAAAGTAGTATGTTCAAAAGAGTAAGATATGACGAAGCTATATAAAAGTTGACAGTACATTACAGGTGTTTGTGGTCCTCTCCGGAGGATCCCGGATATTTGGAAAATAGTAGTTTGCACGAATTCACTGTCGTGGAAATGTCCTAATTGTATGAATTTTTATCGACACCTGATATACACCAAAAGTAGTATGATCAAAAGAGTAAGTTTCGAGGAAGTATCATAAAATTTGACAAGACATTTCGGATGTTTGTTATACTCTCTGGAGGATCCCGGATGTTTGAGAAATAGTAGTATGCACCAATTCCTTCTCATCGGAATGACCAAATTGTATGTTTTTTTTTTCGAATCCTTATGGACACAAAAAGTAGTATGTTCAAAAGAGTAAGATATGAGGAAGCTATATAAAATTTGACAATACATTACAGATGTTTGTGGTACTCTCCGGAGGATCCCGGATATTTGGAGAATAGTAGTTTGCACGAATTCACTGTCGTGGAAATGTCCTAATTGTATGAATTTTTATCGACACCTGATAGACACCAAAAGTAGTATGATCAAAAGAGTTAGTTTCGAGGAAGTATCATAAAATTTGACAAGACATTTCGGATGTTTGTTGTACTCTCTGGAGGATCCCGGATGTTTGAGAAATAATAGTATGCACCAATTCCTTCTCATCGGAATGACCTAATTGTATGTTTTTTTTTTCGAATCCTTATGGACACAAAAAGTAGTATGTTCAAAAGAGTAAGATATGAGGAAGCTATATAAAATTTGACGATACATTACAGATGTTTGTGGTACTCTCCGGAGGATCCCGGATATTTGGAGAATAGTAGTTTGCACGAATTTACTGTCGTGGAAATGTCCTAATTGTATGAATTTTTATCGACACCTGATAGACACCAAAAGTAGTATGTTCAAAAGAGTAAGTTTCGGGGAAGTATCATAAAATTTGACAAGACATTTCGGATGTTTGTTGTACTCTCTGGAGGATCCCGGATGTTTGAGAAATAGTATTATGCACCAATTCCTTCTCATCGGAATGACCTAATTGTATGTTATTTTTTTTCGAATCCTTATGGACACAAAAAGTAGTATGTTCAAAAGAGTAAGATATGAGGAAGCTATATAAAATTTGACAATACATTACAGATGTTTGTGGTACTCTCCAGAGGATCCCGAATATTTGGAGAATAGTAGTTTGCACGAATTCACTGTCGTGGAAATGTCCTAATTGTATGAATTTTTATCGACACCTGATAGACACCAAAAGTAGTATGTTCAAAAGAGTAAGTTTCGAGGAAGTATCATAAAATTTGACAAGACATTTCGGATGTTTGTTGTACTCTCTGGAGGATCCCGGATGTTTGAGAAATAGTAGTATGCACCAATTCCTTCTCATCGGAATGACCTAATTGTATGTTTTTTTTTTCGAGTCCTTATGGACACAAAGAGTACTATGTTTAAAAGAGTACGATATGAGGAAGCTATATAGAATTTGACAATACATTACAGATGTTTGTGGTACTCTCCGGAGGATCCCGGATATTTGAAGAATAGTTGTTTGCACGAATTCACTGTCGTGGAAATGTCCTAATTGTATGAATTTTTATCGACACCTGATAGACACCAAAAGTAGTATGTTCAAAAGAGTAAGTTTCGAGGAAGTATCATAAAATTTGACAAGACATTTCGGATGTTTGTTGTACTCTCTGGAGGATCCCGGATGTTTGAGAAATAGTAGTATGCACCAATTCCTTCTCATCGGAATGACCTAATTGTATGTTTTTTTTTTCGATTCCTTATGGACACAAAGAGTAGTATGTTTAAAAGAGTAAGATATGAGGAAGCTATATAAAATTTGACAATACATTACAGAAGTCTGTGGTACTCTCCGGAGGATCCCGGATATTTGGATAATAGTAGTTTGCACGAATTCACTGTCGTGGAAATGTCCTAATTGTATGAATTTTTATCGACACCTGATAGACACCAAAAGTAGTATGTTCAAAAGAGTAAGTTTCGAGGAAGTATTATAAAATTTGACACGAAATTTCGGATGTTTGTTGTACTCTCTGGAGTAACCCGGATGTTTGAGAAATAGTAGTATGCACAGATTCCTTCTCATCGGAATGGCCTAATTGTATGTTATTTTTTTTCGAATCCTTATGGACACAAAAAGTAGTATGTTCAAAAGAGTAAGATATGAGGAAGCTATATAAAATTTGACAATACATTACAGATGTTTGTGGTACACTCCGGAGGATGCCGGATATTTGGAGAATAGTAGTTTGCCCGAATTCACTGTCGTGGAAATGACCTAATTGTATGAATTTTTATTGACACCTGATAGACACCAAAAGTAGTATGTTCAAAAGAGTAAGCTTCGAGGAAGTATCATAAAATTTTAAAAGAAATTTCGGATGTTTGTTGTAGTCTCTGGAGGATCCCGGATGTTTGAGAAATAGTAGTATGCACCAATTCCTTCTCATCGGAATGACCTAATTGTATGTTTTTTTTTTCGAATCCTTATGGACACAAAGAGTAGTATGTTTAAAAGAGTAAGATATGAGGAAGCTATATAAAATTTGACAATACATTACAGGTGTTTGTGGTACACTCCGGAGGATGCCGGATATTTGGAGAATAGTAGTTTGCCCGAATTCACTGTCGTGGAAATGTCCTAATTGTATGAATTTTTATCGACACCAGATAGACACCAAAAGTAGTATGTTCAAAAGAGTAAGCTTCGAGGAAGTATCATAAAATTTGAAAAGACATTTCGGATGTTTGTTGTACTCTCTGGAGGATCCCGGATGTTTGAGAAATAGTAGTATGCACCAATTCCTTCTCATCGGAATGACCTAATTGTATGTTTTGTTTTTTTCGAATCCTTATGGACACAAAAAGTAGTATGTTGAAAAGAGTAAGATATGAGGAAGCTATATAAAATTTGACAATACATTAGAGATGTTTGTGGTACTCTCCGGAGGATCCCGGATATTTGGAGAATAGTAGTTTGCACGAATGCACTGTCGTGGAAATGTCCTAATTGTATGAATTTTTATCGACACCTGATAGACACCAAAAGTAGTATGTTCAAAAGAGTAAGCTTCGATGAATTATCGTAAAATTTGACAAGACATTTCGGATGTTTGTTGTACTCTCTGGAGGATCCCGGATGTTTGAGAAATAGTAGTATGCACCAATTCCTTCTCATCGAAACGACCTAATTGTATGTTTTTTTTTTTCGAATCCTTATGGCCCCAAAAAGTAGTATGTTCAAAAGAGTAAGATATGAGGAAGCTATATAAATTTTGACAATACATTAGAGATGTTTGTGGTACTCTCCGGAGGATCCCGGATATTTGGAGAATAGTAGTTTGCACGAATGCACTGTCGTGGAAATGTCCTAATTGTATGAATTTTTATCGACACCTGATAGACACCAAAAGTAGTATGTTCAAAAGAGTAAGCTTCGAGGAATTATCGTAAAATTTGACAAGACATTTCGGATGTTTGTTGTACTCTCTGGAGGATCCCGGATGTTTGAGAAATAGTAGTATGCACCAATTCCTTCTCATCGGAATGACCTAATTGTATGTTTTTTTTTTCGAATCCTTATGGACACAAAAAGTAGTATGTTCAAAAGAGTAAGATATGACGAAGCTATATAAAAGTTGACAGTACATTACAGGTGTTTGTGGTACTCTCCGGAGGATCCCGGATATTTGGAAAATAGTAGTTTGCACGAATTCACTGTCGTGGAAATGTCCTAATTGTATGAATTTTTATCGACACCTGATAGACACCAAAAGTAGTATGTTCAAAAGAGTAAGTTTCGAGGAAGTATTATAAAATTTGACACGAAATTTCGGATGTTTGTTGTACTCTCTGGAGTAACCCGGATGTTTGAGAAATAGTAGTATGCACAGATTCCTTCTCATCGGAATGACCTAATTGTATGTTATTTTTTTTCGAATACTTATGGACACAAAAAGTAGTATGTTCAAAAGAGTAAGATATGAGGAAGCTATATAAAATTTGACAATACATTACAGATGTTTGTGGTACACTCCGGAGGATGCCGGATATTTGGAGAATAGTAGTTTGCCCGAATTCACTGTCGTGGAAATGTCCTAATTGTATGAATTTTTATCGACACCTGATAGACACCAAAAGTAGTATGTTCAAAAGAGTAAGCTTCGAGGAAGTATCATAAAATTTGAAAAGACATTTCGGATGTTTGTTGTACGTTCTGGAGGATCCCGGATGTTTGAGAAATAGTAGTATGCACCAATTCCTTCTCATCGGAATGACCTAATTGTATGTTTTTTTTTTCGAATCCTTATGAACACAAAAAGTAGTATGTTCAAAAGAGTAAGATATGAGGAAGCTATATAAAATTTGACAATACATTAGAGATGTTTGTGGTACTCTCCGGAGGATCCCGGATATTTGGAGAATAGTAGTTTGCACGAATGCACTGTCGTGGAAATGTCCTAATTGTATGAATTTTTATCGACACCTGATAGACACCAAAAGTAGTATGTTCATAAGAGTAAGTTTCGAGGAAGTATCATAAAATTTGACAAGACATTTCGGATGTTTGTTGTACTCTCTCGAGGATCCCGGATGTTTGAGAAATAGTAGTATGCACCAATTCCTTCTCGACGGAATAACCTAATTGAATGTTATTTCTTTTCGAATCCTTATGGACACAAAAAGTAGTATGTTCAAAAGAGAAAGATATGACGAAGCTATATAAAAGTTGACAGTACATTACAGGTGTTTGTGGTACTCTCCGGAGGATCCCGGATATTTGGAAAATAGTAGTTTGCACGAATTCACTGTCGTGGAAATGTCCTAATTGTATGAATTTTTATCGACACCTGATATACACCAAAAGTAGTATGATCAAAAGAGTAAGTTTCGAGGAAGTATCATAAAATTTGACAAGACATTTCGGATGTTTGTTATACTCTCTGGAGGATCCCGGATGTTTGAGAAATAGTAGTATGCACCAATTCCTTCTCATCGGAATGACCAAATTGTATGTTTTTTTTTTCGAATCCTTATGGACACAAAAAGTAGTATGTTCAAAAGAGTAAGATATGAGGAAGCTATATAAAATTTGACAATACATTACAGATGTTTGTGGTACTCTCCGGAGGATCCCGGATATTTGGAGAATAGTAGTTTGCACGAATTCACTGTCGTGGAAATGTCCTAATTGTATGAATTTTTATCGACACCTGATAGACACCAAAAGTAGTATGATCAAAAGAGTTAGTTTCGAGGAAGTATCATAAAATTTGACAAGACATTTCGGATGTTTGTTGTACTCTCTGGAGGATCCCGAATGTTTGAGAAATAATAGTATGCACCAATTCCTTCTCATCGGAATGACCTAATTGTATGTTTTTTTTTTCGAATCCTTATGGACACAAAAAGTAGTATGTTCAATAGAGTAAGATATGAGGAAGCTATATAAAATTTGACAATACATTACAGATGTTTGTGGTACTCTCCGGAGGATCCCGGATATTTGGAGAATAGTAGTTTGCACGAATTCACTGTCGTGGAAATGTCCTAATTGTATGAATTTTTATCGACACCTGATAGACACCAAAAGTAGTATGTTCAAAAGAGTAAGTTTCGAGGAAGTATCATAAAATTTGACAAGACATTTCGGATGTTTGTTGTACTCTCTGGAGGATCCCGGATGTTTGAGAAATAGTATTATGCACCAATTCCTTCTCATCGGAATGACCTAATTGTATGTTATTTTTTTTCGAATCCTTATGGACACAAAAAGTAGTATGTTCAAAAGAGTAAGATATGAGGAAGCTATATAAAATTTGACAATACATTACAGATGTTTGTGGTACTCTCCAGAGGATCCCGAATATTTGGAGAATAGTAGTTTGCACGAATTCACTGTCGTGGAAATGTCCTAATTGTATGAATTTTTATCGACACCTGATAGACACCAAAAGTAGTATGTTCAAAAGAGTAAGTTTCGAGGAAGTATCATAAAATTTGACAAGACATTTCGGATGTTTGTTGTACTCTCTGGAGGATCCCGGATGTTTGAGAAATAGTAGTATGCACCAATTCCTTCTCATCGGAATGACCTAATTGTATGTTTTTTTTTTCGAGTCCTTATGTACACAAAGAGTACTATGTTTAAAAGAGTACGATATGAGGAAGCTATATAGAATTTGACAATACATTACAGATGTTTGTGGTACTCTCCGGAGGATCCCGGATATTTGAAGAATAGTTGTTTGCACGAATTCACTGTCGTGGAAATGTCCTAATTGTATGAATTTTTATCGACACCTGATAGACACCAAAAGTAGTATGTTCAAAAGAGTAAGTTTTGAGGAAGTATCATAAAATTTGACAAGACATTTCGGATGTTTGTTGTACTCTCTGGAGGATCCCGGATGTTTGAGAAATAGTAGTATGCACCAATTCCTTCTCATCGGAATGACCTAATTGTATGTTTTTTTTTTCGAGCCCTTATGGACACAAAGAGTACTATGTTTAAAAGAGTACGATATGAGGAAGCTATATAGAATTTGACAATACATTACAGATGTTTGTGGTACTCTCCGGAGGATCCCGGATTTTTGAAGAATAGTTGTTTGCACGAATTCACTGTCGTGGAAATGTCCTAATTGTATGAATTTTTATCGACACCTGATAGGCACCAAAAGTAGTATGTTCAAAAGAGTAAGTTTCGAGGAAGTATCATAAAATTTGACAAGACATTTCGGATGTTTGTTGTACTCTCTGGAGGATCCCGGATGTTTGAGAAATAGTAGTATGCACCAATTCCTTCTCATCGGAATGACCTAATTGTATGTTTTTTTTTTCGATTCCTTATGGACACAAAGAGTAGTATGTTTAAAAGAGTAAGATATGAGGAAGCTATATAAAATTTGACAATACATTACAGATGTCTGTGGTACTCTCCGGAGGATCCCGGATATTTGGAGAATAGTAGTTTGCACGAATTCACTGTCGTGGAAATGTCCTAATTGTATGAATTTTTATCGACACCGGATAGACACCAAAAGTAGTATGTTCAAAAGAGTAAGTTTCGAGGAAGTATTATAAAATTTGACACGAAATTTCGGATGTTTGTTGTACTCTCTGGAGTAACCCGGATGTTTGAGAAATAGTAGTATGCACAGATTCCTTCTCATCGGAATGACCTAATTGTATGTTATTTTTTTTCGAATCCTTATGGACACAAAAAGTAGTATGTTCAAAAGAGTAAGATATGAGGAAGCTATATAAAATTTGACAATACATTACAGATGTTTGTGGTACACTCCGGAGGATGCCGGATATTTGGAGAATAGTAGTTTGCCCGAATTCACTGTCGTGGAAATGTCCTAATTGTATGAATTTTTATCGACACCTGATAGACACCAAAAGTAGTATGTTCAAAAGAGTAAGCTTCGAGGAAAAATCATAAAATTTGAAAAGAAATTCGGATGTTTGTTGTACTCTCTGGAGGATCCCGGATGTTTGAGAAATAGTAGTATGCATCAATTCCTTCTCATCGGAATGACCTAATTGTATGTTTTTTTTTTCGAATCCTTATGGACACAAAGAGTAGTATGTTTAAAAGAGTAATATATGAGGAAGCTATATAAAATTTGACAATACATTACAGGTGTTTGTGGTACACTCCGGAGGATGCCGGATATTTGGAGAATAGTAGTTTGCCCGAATTCACTGTCGTGGAAATGTCCTAATTGTATGAATTTTTATCGACACCTGATATACACCAAAAGTAGTATGTTCAAAAGAGTAAGTTTCGAGGAAGTATCATAAAATTTGACAAGACATTTCGGATGTTTGTTGTACTCTCTGGAGGATCCCGGATGTTTGAGAAATAGTAGTATGCACCAATTCCTTCTCATCGGAATGACCTAATTGTATGTTTTTTTTTTCGATTCCTTATGGACACAAAGAGTAGTATGTTTAAAAGAGTAAGATATGAGGAAGCTATATAAAATTTGACAATACATTACAGATGTCTGTGGTACTCTCCGGAGGATCCCGGATATTTGGAGAATAGTAGTTTGCACGAATTCACTGTCGTGGAAATGTCCTAATTGTATGAATTTTTATCGACACCTGATAGACACCAAAAGTAGTATGTTCAAAAGAGTAAGTTTCGAGGAAGTATCATAAAATTTGACAAGACATTTCGGATGTTTGTTGTACTCTCTGGAGGATCCCGGATGTTTGAGAAATAGTAGTATGCACCAATTCCTTCTCATCGGAATGACCTAATTGTATGTTTTTTTTTTCGATTCCTTATGGACACAAAGAGTAGTATGTTTAAAAGAGTAAGATATGAGGAAGCTATATAAAATTTGACAATACATTACAGATGTCTGTGGTACTCTCCGGAGGATCCCGGATATTTGGAGAATAGTAGTTTGCACGAATTCACTGTCGTGGAAATGTCCTAATTGTATGAATTTTTATCGACACCTGATAGACACCAAAAGTAGTATGTTCAAAAGAGTAAGTTTCGAGGAAGTATTATAAAATTTGACGCGAAATTTCGGATGTTTGTTGTACTCTCTGGAGTAACCCGGATGTTTGAGAAATAGTAGTATGCACAGATTCCTTCTCATCGGAATGACCTAATTGTATGTTATTTTTTTTCGAATCCTTATGGACACAAAAAGTAGTATGTTCAAAAGAGTAAGATATGAGGAAGCTATATAAAATTTGACAATACATTACAGATGTTTGTGGTACACTCCGGAGGATGCCGGATATTTGGAGAATAGTAGTTTGCCCGAATTCACTGTCGTGGAAATGTCCTAATTGTATGAATTTTTATCGACACCTGATAGACACCAAAAGTAGTATGTTCAAAAGAGTAAGCTTCGAGGAAAAATCATAAAATTTGAAAAGAAATTTCGGATGTTTGTTGTACTCTCTGGAGGATCCCGGATGTTTGAGAAATAGTAGTATGCACCAATTCCTTCTCATCGGAATGACCTAATTGTATGTTTTTTTTTTCGAATCCTTATGGACACAAAGAGTAGTATGTTTAAAAGAGTAAGATATGAGGAAGCTATATAAAATTTGACAATACAGTACACGTGTTTGTGGTACACTCCGGAGGATGCCGGATATTTGGAGAATAGTAGTTTGCCCGAATTCACTGTCGTGGAAATGTCCTAATTGTATGAATTTTTATCGACACCAGATAGACACCAAAATTAGTATGTTCAAAAGAGTAAGATTCGAGGAAGTATCATAAAATTTGAAAAGACATTTCGGATGTTTGTTGTACTCTCTGGAGGATCCCGGATGTTTGAGAAATAGTAGTATGCACCAATTCCTTCTCATCGGAATGACCTAATTGTATGTTTGTTTTTTCGAATCCTTATGGACACAACAAGTAGTATGTTGAAAAGAGTAAGATATGAGGAAGCTATATAAAATTTTACAATACATTACAGATGTTTGTGGTACTCTCCGGAGGATCCCGAATATTTGGAGAATAGTAGTTTGCACGAATTCACTGTCGTGGAAATGTCTTCATTGTATGAATTTTTATCAACACCTGATAGACACCAAAAGTAGTATGTTCAAAAGAGTAAGTTTCGAGTAAGTATCATAAAATTTGACAAGACATTTCGGATGTTTCTTGAACTCTCTGGAGGATCCCGGATGTTTGAGAAATAGTAGTATGCACCAATTCCTTCTCATCGGAATGACCTAATTGTATGTTTGTTTTTTCGAATCCTTATGGACACAACAAGTAGTATGTTGAAAAGAGTAAGATATGAGGAAGCTATATAAAATTTTACAATACATTACAGATGTTTGTGGTACTCTCCGGAGGATCCCGAATATTTGGAAAATAGTAGTTTGCACGAATTCACTGTTGTGGAAATGTCTTCATTGTACGAATTTTTATCGACACCTGATAGACACCAAAAGTAGTATGTTCAAAAGAGTAAGTTTCGAGTAAGTATCATAAAATTTGACAAGACATTTCGGATGTTTCTTGAACTCTCTGGAGGATCTCGGATGTTTGTGAAATAGTAGTATGCACCAATTCCTTCTCATCGGAATGACCTAACTGTATGTTTGTTTTTTCGAATCCTTATGGACACAACAAGTAGTATGTTGAAAAGAGTAAGATATGAGGAAGCTATATAAAATTTTACAATACATTACAGATGTTTGTGGTACTCTCCGGAGGATCCCGAATATTTGGAAAATAGTAGTTTGCACGAATTCACTGTCGTGGAAATGTCTTCATTGTACGAATTTTTATCGACACCTGATAGACACCAAAAGTAGTATGTTCAAAAGAGTAAGTTTCGAGTAATTATCATAAAATTTGACAAGACATTTCGGATGTTTCTTGAACTCTCTGGAGGATCCCGGGCGTTTGTGAAATAGTACTATGCACCAATTCCTTCTCATCGGAATGACCTAATTGTATGTTTTTTTTTTTCGAATCCTTATGGACACAAAAAGTAGTATGTTCAAAAGAGTAAGATATGAGGAAGCTATATAAAATTTTACAATACATTTCAGATGTTTGTAGTACTCTCCGGAGGATCCCGAATATTTGGAAAATAGTAGTTTGCACGAATTCACTGTCGTGGAAATGTCTTCATTGTACGAATTTTTATCGACACCTGATAGACACCAAAAGTAGTATGTTCAAAAGAGTAAGTTTCGAGGAAGTATCATAAAATTTGACAAGACATTTCGGATGTTTGTTGTACTCTCTGGAAGATCCCGGATGTTTGAGAAATAGTAGTATGCACCAATTCCTTCTCATCGGAATGACCTAATTGTATGTTTGTTTTTTCGAATCCTTATGGACAAAACAAGTAGTATGTTGAAAAGAGTAAGATATGAGGAAGCTATATAAAATTTTACAATACATTACAGATGTTTGTGGTACTCTCCGGTGGATCCCGAATATTTAGAGAATAGTAGTTTGCACGAATTCACTGTCGTGGAAATGTCTTCATTGTATGAATTTTTATCGACACCTGATAGACACCAAAAGTAGTATGTTCAAAAGAGTAAGTTTCGAGTAAGTATCATAAAATTTGACAAGACATTTCGGATGTTTCTTGAACTCTCTGGAGGATCCCGGATGTTTGTGAAATAGTAGTATGCACCAATTCCTTCTCATCGGAATGACCTAATTGTATGTTTTTTTTTTCGAATCCTTATGGATACAAAAAGTAGTATGTTCAAAAGAGTAAGATATGAGGATGCTATATAAAATTTGACAATACATTACAGATGTTTGTGGTACTCTCCGGATGATCCCGGATATTTGGAGAATAGTAGTTTGCACGAATGCACTGTCGTGGAAATGTCCTAATTGTATGAATTTTTATCGACACCTGATAGACACCAAAAGTAGTATGTTCAAAAGAGTAAGCTTCGAGGAAGTATCATAAAATTTGACAAGACATTTCGGATGTTTCTTGAACTCTCTGGAGGATCCCGGATGTTTGAGAAATAGTAGTATGCACCAATTCCTTCTCATCGGAATGACCTAATTGTATGTTTGTTTTTTGGAATCCTTATGGACACAACAAGTAGTATGTTCAAAAGAGTAAGATATGAGGAAGCTATATAAAATTTTACAATACATTACAGATGTTTGTGGTACTCTCCGGACGATCTCGGATATTTGGAGAATAGTAGTTTGCACGAATTCACTGTCGTGGAAATGTCTTCATTGTATGAATTTTTATCGACACCTGATAGACACCAAAAGTAGTATGTTCAAAAGAGTAAGCTTCGAGGAAGTATCATAAAATTTGCAAGACATTTCAGATGTTTGTTGTACTCTCTGGAGGATCCCGGATGTTTGAGAAATAGTAGTATGCACCAATTCCTTCTCATCGAAACGACCTAATTGTATGTTTTTTTTTTTCGAATCATTATGGACACAAAAAGTAGTATGTTCAAAAGAGTAAGATATGAGGAAGCTATATAAAATTTGATAATACATTACAGATGTTTGTGGTACTCTCCAGATGATCCCGGATATTTGGAGAATTGTAGTTTGCACGAATGCACTGTCGTGCAAATGTCCTAATTGTATGAATTTTTATCGACACCTGATAGACACGAAAAGTAGTATGTTCAAAAGAGTAAGTTTCGAGGAAGTATCATCAAATTTGACAAGACATTTCGGATGTTTGTTGTACTCTCTGGAGGATCCCGGATGTTTGAGAAATAGTAGTATGCACCAATTCCTTCTCATCGGAATGACCTAATTTGATGTTTTTTTTTTCGAATCCCTATGGACACAAAAAGTAGTATGTTCAAAAGAGTAAGATATGAGGAAGCTATATAAAATTTTACAATACATTACAGATGTTTGTGGTACTCTCCGGAGGATCCCGAATATTTGGAAAATAGTAGTTTGCACGAATTCACTGTTGTGGAAATGTCTTCATTGTACGAATTTTTATCGACACCTGATAGACACCAAAAGTAGTATGTTCAAAAGAGTAAGTTTCGAGTAAGTATCATAAAATTTGACAAGACATTTCGGATGTTTCTTGAACTCTCTGGAGGATCTCGGATGTTTGTGAAATAGTAGTATGCACCAATTCCTTCTCATCGGAATGACCTAACTGTATGTTTGTTTTTTCGAATCCTTATGGACACAACAAGTAGTATGTTGAAAAGAGTAAGATATGAGGAAGCTATATAAAATTTTACAATACATTACAGATGTTTGTGGTACTCTCCGGAGGATCCCGAATATTTGGAAAATAGTAGTTTGCACGAATTCACTGTTGTGGAAATGTCTTCATTGTACGAATTTTTATCGACACCTGATAGACACCAAAAGTAGTATGTTCAAAAGAGTAAGTTTCGAGTAAGTATCATAAAATTTGACAAGACATTTCGGATGTTTCTTGAACTCTCTGGAGGATCTCGGATGTTTGTGAAATAGTAGTATGCACCAATTCCTTCTCATCGGAATGACCTAACTGTATGTTTGTTTTTTCGAATCCTTATGGACACAACAAGTAGTATGTTGAAAAGAGTAAGATATGAGGAAGCTATATAAAATTTTACAATACATTACAGATGTTTGTGGTACTCTCCGGAGGATCCCGAATATTTGGAAAATAGTAGTTTGCACGAATTCACTGTCGTGGAAATGTCTTCATTGTACGAATTTTTATCGACACCTGATAGACACCAAAAGTAGTATGTTCAAAAGAGTAAGTTTCGAGTAATTATCATAAAATTTGACAAGACATTTCGGATGTTTCTTGAACTCTCTGGAGGATCCCGGACGTTTGTGAAATAGTACTATGCACCAATTCCTTCTCATCGGAATGACCTAATTGTATGTTTTTTTTTTTCGAATCCTTATGGACACAAAAAGTAGTATGTTCAAAAGAGTAAGATATGAGGAAGCTATATAAAATTTTACAATACATTTCAGATGTTTGTAGTACTCTCCGGAGGATCCCGAATATTTGGAAAATAGTAGTTTGCACGAATTCACTGTCGTGGAAATGTCTTCATTGTACGAATTTTTATCGACACCTGATAGACACCAAAAGTAGTATGTTCAAAAGAGTAAGTTTCGAGGAAGTATCATAAAATTTGACAAGACATTTCGGATGTTTGTTGTACTCTCTGGAAGATCCCGGATGTTTGAGAAATAGTAGTATGCACCAATTCCTTCTCATCGGAATGACCTAATTGTATGTTTGTTTTTTCGAATCCTTATGGACAAAACAAGTAGTATGTTGAAAAGAGTAAGATATGAGGAAGCTATATACAATTTTACAATACATTACAGATGTTTGTGGTACTCTCCGGAGGATCCCGAATATTTAGAGAATAGTAGTTTGCACGAATTCACTGTCGTGGAAATGTCTTCATTGTATGAATTTTTATCGACACCTGATAGACACCAAAAGTAGTATGTTCAAAAGAGTAAGTTTCGAGTAAGTATCATAAAATTTGACAAGACATTTCGGATGTTTCTTGAACTCTCTGGAGGATCCCGGATGTTTGTGAAATAGTAGTATGCACCAATTCCTTCTCATCGGAATGACCTAATTGTATGTTTTTTTTTTCGAATCCTTATGGATACAAAAAGTAGTATGTTCAAAAGAGTAAGATATGAGGAAGCTATATAAAATTTGACAATACATTACAGATGTTTGTGGTACTCTCCGGATGATCCCGGATATTTGGAGAATAGTAGTTTGCACGAATGCACTGTCGTGGAAATGTCCTAATTGTATGAATTTTTATCGACACCTGATAGACACCAAAAGTAGTATGTTCAAAAGAGTAAGCTTCGAGGAAGTATCATAAAATTTGACAAGACATTTCGGATGTTTCTTGAACTCTCTGGAGGATCCCGGATGTTTGAGAAATAGTAGTATGCACCAATTCCTTCTCATCGGAATGACCTAATTGTATGTTTGTTTTTTGGAATCCTTATGGACACAACAAGTAGTATGTTCAAAAGAGTAAGATATGAGGAAGCTATATAAAATTTTACAATACATTACAGATGTTTGTGGTACTCTCCGGACGATCTCGGATATTTGGAGAATAGTAGTTTGCACGAATTCACTGTCGTGGAAATGTCTTCATTGTATGAATTTTTATCGACACCTGATAGACACCAAAAGTAGTATGTTCAAAAGAGTAAGCTTCGAGGAAGTATCATAAAATTTGCAAGACATTTCAGATGTTTGTTGTACTCTCTGGAGGATCCCGGATGTTTGAGAAATAGTAGTATGCACCAATTCCTTCTCATCGAAACGACCTAATTGTATGTTTTTTTTTTTCGAATCATTATGGACACAAAAAGTAGTATGTTCAAAAGAGTAAGATATGAGGAAGCTATATAAAATTTGATAATACATTACAGATGTTTGTGGTACTCTCCAGATGATCCCGGATATTTGGAGAATTGTAGTTTGCACGAATGCACTGTCGTGCAAATGTCCTAATTGTATGAATTTTTATCGACACCTGATAGACACGAAAAGTAGTATGTTCAAAAGAGTAAGTTTCGAGGAAGTATCATCAAATTTGACAAGACATTTCGGATGTTTGTTGTACTCTCTGGAGGATCCCGGATGTTTGAGAAATAGTAGTATGCACCAATTCCTTCTCATCGGAATGACCTAATTTGATGTTTTTTTTTTCGAATCCCTATGGACACAAAAAGTAGTATGTTCAAAAGAGTAAGATATGAGGAAGCTATATAAAATTTGACAATACATTACAGATGTCTCTGGTACTCTCCGGAGGATCCTGGATATTTGGAGAATAGTAGTTTGCACGAATTCACTGTCGTGGAAATGTCCTAATTGTATGAATTTTTATCGACACCTGATAGACACCAAAAGTAGTATGTTCAAAAGAGTAAGTTTGGAGGAAGTATCATAAAATTTGACAAGACATTTCGGATGTTTGTTGTACTCTCTGGAGGATCCCGGATGTTTGAGAAATAGTAGTATGCACCAATTCCTTCTCATCGGAATGACCTAATTTGATGTTTTCTTTTTCGAAACCTTATGGACACAAAACGTAGTATGTTCAAAAGAGTAAGATATGAGGAAGCTATATAAAAGTTGACAATACATTGCAGATGTTTGTGGTACTCTCCAGAGGATCCCGGATATTTGGAGAATAGTAGTTTACACGAATTCACTGTCGTGGAAATGTCCTAATTGTATGAATTTTTATCGACACCTGATAGACACCAAAAGTAGTATGTTTAAAAGGGTAAGTTTCGAGGAAGTATCATCAAATTTGACAAGACATTTCGGATGTTTGTTGTACTATCTGGAGGATCCCGGATGTTTGAGAAATAGTAGTATGCACCAATTCCTTCTCATCGGAATGACCTAATTTGATGTTTTTTTTTTCGAATCCTTATGGACACAAAAAGTAGTATGTTCAAAAGAGTAAGATATGAGGAAGCTATATAAAATTTGACAATACATTACAGATGTCTGTGGTACTCTCCGGAGGATCCTGGATATTTGGAGAATAGTAGTTTGCACGAATTCACTGTCGTGGAAATGTCCTAATTGTATGAATTTTTATCAACACCTGATAGACACCAAAAGTAGTATGTTCAAAAGAGTAAGTTTGGAGGAAGTATCATAAAATTTGACAAGACATTTCGGATGTTTGTTGTACTCTCTGGAGGATCCCGGATGTTTGAGAAATAGTAGTATGCACCAATTCCTTCTCATCGGAATGACCTAATTTGATGTTTTCTTTTTCGAATCCTTACGGACACAAAACGTAGTATGTTCAAAAGAGTAAGATATGAGGAAGCTATGAAAAATTTGAGAATACATTACAGATGTTTGTGGTACTCTCCAGAGGATTCCGGATATTTGGAGAATAGTAGTTTACACGAATTCACTGTCGTGGAAATGTCCTAATTGTATGAATTTTTATCGACACCTGATAGACACAAAAAGTAGTATGTTCAAAAGGGTAAGTTTCGAGGAAGTATCATAAAATTTGACAAGACATTTCGGATGTTTGTTGTACTCTCTGGAGGATCCCGGATGTTTGATAAATAGTAGTATGCACCAATTCCATCTCATCGGAATGACCTAATTTTATGTTTTTTTTTTCGAATCCGTATGGACACAAAAAGTAGTATGTTCAAAAGAGTAAGATATGAGGAAGCTATATAAAATTTGACAATACATTACAGATGTCTGTGGTACTCTCCGGAGGATCCCGGATATTTGGAGAATAGTAGTTTGCACGAATTCACTGTCGTGGAAATGTCCTAATTGTATGAGTTTTTATCGACACCTGATAGACACCAAAAGTAGTATGTTCAAAAGAGTAAGCTTCGAGGAAGTATCGTAAAATTTGACAAGACATTTCGGATGTTTGTTGTACTCTCTGGAGGATCCCGGATGTTTGAGAAATAGTAGTATGCACCAATTACTTCTCATCGAAACGACCTAATTGTATGTTTTTTTTTTTCGAATCCTTATGGACACAAAAAGTAGTATGTTCAAAAGAGTAAGATATGAGGAAGCTATATAAAATTTGACAATACATTACAGATGTTTGTGGTACTCTCCGGAGGATCCCGGATATTTGGAGAATAGTAGTTTGCACGAATTCACTGTCGTGGAAATGTCCTAATTGTATGAATTTTTATCAACACCTGATAGACACCAAAAGTAGTATGTTCAAAAGAGTACGTTTCGAGGAAGTATCATAAAATTTGACAAGACATTTCGGATGTTTGTTGTACTCTCTGGAAGATCCCGGATGTTTGAGAAATAGTAGTATGCACCAATTCCTTCTCATCGGAATGACCTAATTGTATGTTTTTTTTTTCGAATCCTTATGTACACAACAAGTAGTATGTTGAAAAGAGTAAGATATGAGGAAGCAATATAAAATTTTACAATACATTACAGATGTTTGTGGTACTCTCTGGAGGATCCCGAATATTTGGAGAATAGTAGTTTGCACGAATTCACTGTCGTGGAAATGTCTTCATTGTATGAATTTTTATCGACACCTGATAGACACCAAAAGTAGTATGTTCAAAAAAGTAAGTTTCGAGTAAGTATCATAAAATTTGACAAGACATTTCGGATGTTTCTTGAACTCTCTGGAGGATCCCGGATGTTTGTGAAATAGTAGTATGCACCAATTCCTTCTCATCGGAATGACCTAATTGTATGTTTTTTTTTTCGAATCCTTATGGATACAAAAAGTAGTATGTTCAAAAGAGTAAGATATGAGGAAGCTATATAAAATTTGACAATACATTACAGATGTTTGTGGTACTCTCCGGAGGATCTCGGATATTTGGAGTATAGTAGTTTGCACGAATTCACTGTCGTGGAAATGTCCTAATTGTATGAATTTTTATCGACACCTGATAGACACCAAAAGTAGTATGTTCAAAAGAGTAAGCTTCGAGGAAGTATCATAAAATTTGACAAGACATTTCGGATGTTTCTTGAACTCTCTGGAGGATCCCGGATGTTTGAGAAATAGTAGTATGCACCAATTCCTTCTCATCGGAATGACCTAATTGTATGTTTGTTTTTTGGAATCCTTATGGACACAACAAGTGGTATGTTCAAAAGAGTAAGATATGAGGAAGCTATATAAAATTTTACAATACATTACAGATGTTTGTGGTACTCTCCGGACGATCTCGGATATTTGGAGAATAGTAGTTTGCACGAATTCACTGTCGTGGAAATGTCTTCATTGTATGAATTTTTATCGACACCTGATAGACACCAAAAGTAGTATGTTCAAAAGAGTAAGCTTCGAGAAAGTATCATAAAATTTGCAAGACATTTCGGATGTTTGTTGTACTCTCTGGAGGATCCCGGATGTTTGAGAAATAGTAGTATGCACCAATTCCTTCTCATCGAAACGACCTAATTGTATGTTTTTTTTTTTCGAATCCTTATGGACACAAAAAGTAGTATGTTCAAAAGAGTAAGATATGAGGAAGCTATATAAAATTTGACAATACATTACAGATGTTTGTGGTACTCTCCGAAGGATCCCAGATATTTGGAGAATAGTAGTTTGCACGAATTCACTGTCGTGAAAATGTCCTAATTGTATGAATTTTTATCAACACCTGATAGACACCAAAATTAGTATGTTCAAAAGAGTATGTTTCGAGGAAGTATCATAAAATTTGACAAGACATTTCGGATGTTTGTTGTACTCTCTGGAAGATCCCGGATGTTTGAGAAATAGTAGTATGCACCAATTCCTTCTCATCGGAATGACCTAATTGTATGTTTGTTTTTTCGAATCCTTATGGACACAACAAGTAGTATGTTGAAAAGAGTAAGATATGAGGAAGCTATATAAAATTTTACAATACATTACAGATGTTTGTGGTAATCTCCGGAGGATCCCGAATATTTGGAGAATAGTAGTTTGCACGAATTCACTGTCGTGGAAATGTCTTCATTGTATGAATTTTTATCGACACCTGATAGACACCAAAAGTAGTATGTTCAAAAGAGTAAGTTTCGAGTAAGTATCATAAAATTTGACAAGACATTTCGGATGTTTCTTGAACTCTCTGGAGGATCCCGGATGTTTGTGAAATAGTAGTATGCACCAATTCCTTCTCATCGGAATGACCTAATTGTATGTTTTTTTTTTCGAATCCTTATGGATACAAAAAGTAGTATGTTGAAAAGAGTAAGATATGAGGAAGCTATATAAAATTTGACAATACATTACAGATGTTTGTGGTACTCTCCGGATGATCCCGGATATTTGGAGAATAGTAGTTTGCACGAATGCACTGTCGTGGAAATGTCCTAATTGTATGAATTTTTATCGACACCTGATAGACACCAAAAGTAGTATGTTCAAAAGAGTAAGCTTCGAGGAAGTATCATAAATTTTGACAAGACATTTCGGTTGTTTCTTGAACTCTCTGGAGGATCCCCGATGTTTGAGAAATAGTAGTATGCACCAATTCCTTCTAATTGGAATGACCTAATTGTATGTTTTTTTTTTCGAATCCTTATGGACACAAAAAGTAGTATGTTCAAAAGAGTAAGATATGAGGAAGCTATATAAAATTTGACAATACATTACGGATGTTTGTGGTACTCTCCGGAGGATCCCGGATATTTGGAGAATAGTAGTTTGCACGAATTCACTGTCGTGGAAATGTCCTAATTGTATGAATATTTATCGACACCTGATAGACACCAAAAGTAGTATGTTAAAAAGAGTAAGTTTCGAGGAAGTATCATAAAATTTGACAAGACATTTCGGTTGTTTGTTGTACTCTCTGGAGGATCCCGGATGTTTGAGAAATAGTAGTATGCACCAATTCCTTCTCATCGGAATGACCTAATTGTATGTTTGTTATTTCGAATCCTTATGGACACAACAAGTAGTATGTTGAAAAGAGTAAGATATGAGGAAGCTATATAAAATTTTACAATACATTACAGATGTTTGTGGTACTCTCCGGAGGATCCCGAATATTTGGAAAATAGTAGTTTGCACGAATTCACTGTCGTGTAAATGTCTTCATTGTACGAATTTTTATCGACACCTGATAGACACCAAAAGTAGTATGTTCAAAAGAGTAAGTTTCGAGTAAGTATCATAAAATTTGACAAGACATTTCGGATGTTTCTTGAACTCTCTGGAGGATCCCGGATGTTTGTGAAATAGTAGTATGCACCAATTCCTTCTCATCGGAATGACCTAATTGTATGTTTTTTTTTTTTCGAATCCTTATGGACACAAAAAGTAGTATGTTCAAAAGAGTAAGATATGAGGAAGCTATATAAAATTTGACAATACATTACAAATGTTTGTGGTACTCTCCGGAGGATCCCGGATATTTGGAGAATAGTAGTTTGCACGAATTCACTGTCGTGGAAATGTCCTAATTGTATGAATTTTTATCGACACCTGATAGACACCAAAAGTAGTATGTTCAAAAGAGTAAGTTTCGAGGAAGTATCATAAAATTTGACAAGACATTTCGGATGTTTGTTGTACTCTCTGGAGGATCTCGGATGTTTGAGAAATAGTAGTATGCACCAATTCCTTCTCATCGGAATGACCTAATTGTATGTTTGTTTTTTGGAATCCTTATGGACACAACAAGTAGTATGTTCAAAAGAGTGAGATATGAGGAAGCTATATAAAATTTTACAATACATTACAGATATTTGTGGTACACTCCGGACGATCCCGGATATTTGGAGAATAGTAGTTTGCACGAATTCACTGTCGTGGAAATGTCTTCATTGTATGAATTTTTATCGACACCTGATAGACACCAAAAGTAGTATGTTCAAAATAGTAAGCTTCGAGGAAGTATCGTAAAATTTTACAAGACATTTCGGATGTTTGTTGTACTATCTGGAGGATCCCGGATGTTTGAAAATAGTAGTATGCACCAATTCCTTCTCATCGGAATGACCTAATTGTATTTTTTTTTTCTAATCCTTATGGATACAAAAAGTAGTATGTTCAAAAGAGTAAGATATGAGGAAGCTATATAAAATTTGACAATACATTACAGATGTTTGTGGTACTCTCCGGATGATCCCGGATATTTGGAGAACAGTAGTTTGCACGAATGCACAGTCGTGGAAATGTACTAATTGTATGAATTTTTATCGACACCTGATAGACACCAAAAGTAGTATGTTCAAAAGAGTAAGCTTCGAGGAAGTATCATAAAATTTGACAAGACATTTCGGATGTTTCTTGAACTCTCTGGAGGATCCCGGATGTTTGAGAAATAGTAGTATGCACCAATTTCTTCTCATTGGAATGACCTAATTGTATGTTTTTTTTTTCGAATCCTTATGGACACAAAAAGTAGTATGTTCAAAAGAGTAAGATATGAGGAAGCTATATAAAATTTGACAATACATTACAGATGTTTGTGGTACTCTCCGGAGGATCCCGGATATTTGGAGAATAGTAGTTTGCACGAATTCACTGTCGTGGAAATGTCCTAATTGTATGAATTTTTATCGACACCTGATAGACACCAAAAGTAGTATGTTCAAAAGAGTAAGCTTCGAGGAAGTATCATAAAATTTGAAAAGACATTTCGGATGTTTGTTGTACTCTCTGGAGGATCCCGGATGTTTGAGAAATAGTAGTATGCACCAATTCCTTCTCATCGGAATGACCTAATTGTATGTTTTTTTTTTCGAATCCTTATGGACACAAAAAGTAGTATGTTCAAAAGAGTAAGATATGAGGAAGCTATATAAAATTTTACAATACATTACAAATGTTCGTGGTACTCTCCGGAGGATCCCGGATATTTGGAGAATAGTAGTTTGCACGAATTCACTGTCGTGGAAATGTCTTCATTGTATGAATTTTTATCGACACCTGATAGACACCAAAAGTAGTATGTTCAAAATAGTAAGCTTCGAGGAAGTATCGTAAAATTTTACAAGACATTTCGGATGTTTGTTGTACTATCTGGAGGATCCCGGATGTTTGAAAATAGTAGTATGCACCAATTCCTTCTCATCGAAACGACCTAATTGTATGTTTTTTTTTTAGAATCCTTATGGACACAAAAAGTAGTATGTTCAAAAGAGTAAGATATGAGGGAGCTATATAAAATTTGACAATACATTACAAATGTTTGTGGTACTCTCCGGAGGATCTCGGATATTTGGAGAATAGTAGTTTGCACGAATTCACTGTCGTGGAAATGTCCTAATTGTATGAATTTTTATCGACACATGATAGACACCAAAAGTAGTATGTTCAAAAGAGTAAGTTTCGAGGAAGTATCATAAAATTTGACAAGACATTTCGGATGTTTGTTGTACTTTCTGGAAGATCCCGGATGTTTGAGAAATAGTAGTATGCACCAATTCCTTCTCATCGGAATGACCTAACTGTATGTTTGTTTTTTCGAATCCTTATGGACACAACAAGTAGTATGTTCAAAAGAGTAAGATATGAGGAAGCTATATAAAGTTTTACAATACATTACAGATGTTTGTGGTACTCTCCGGAGGATCCCGGATATTTGGAGAATAGTAGTTTGCACAAATTCACTGTCGTGGAAATGTCTTCATTGTATTAATTTTTATCGACACCTGATAAACACCAAAAGTAGTATGTTCAAAAGAGTAAGTTTCGAGGAAGTATCATAAAATTTGACAAGACATTTCAGATGTTTCTTGAACTCTCTGGAGGATCCCGGATGTTTGAGAAATAGTAGTATGCACAAATTCCTTCTCATCGGAATGAACTAATTGTATGTTTTTTTTTTCGAATCCTTATGGACACAAAAAGTAGTATGTTGAAAAGAGTAAGATATGACGAAGCTATATAAAATTTGACAATACATTACAGATGTTTGTGGTACTCTCCGGAGGATCCCGGATATTTGGAGAATAGTAGCTTGCACGAATGCACTGTCGTGGAAATGTCCTAATTGTATGAATTTTTATCGACACATGATAGACACCAAAAGTAGTATGTTCAAAAGAGTAAGCTTCGAGGAAGTATCGTAAAATTTGACAAGACATTTCAGATGTTTGTTGTACTCTCTCGAGGATCCCGGATGTTTGAGAAATAGTAGTTTGCACCAATTCCTTCTCATCGAAACGACCTAATTGTATGTTTTTTTTTTTCGAATCCTTATGGACACAAAAAGTAGTATGTTCAAAAGAGTAAGATATGAGGAAGCTATAAAAAATTTGACAATACATTACAGATGTTTGTGGTACTCTCTGGAGGATCCCGGATATTTGGAGAATAGTAGTTTGCACGAATTCACTGTCGTGGAAATGTCTTAATTGTATGAATTTTTATCGACACCTGATAGACACCAAAAGTAGTATGTTCAAAAGAGTAAGTTTCGAGGAAGTATCATAAAATTTGACAAGACATTTCGGATGTTTGTTGTACTCTCTGGAGGATCCCGGATGTTTGAGAAATAGTAGTATGCACCAATTCCATCTCATCGGAATGACTTAATTTTATGTTTTTTTTTTCGAATCTGTATGGACACAAAAAGTAGTATGTTCAAAAGAGTAAGATATGAGGAAGCTATATAAAATTTGACAATACATTACAGATGTCTGTGGTACTCTCCCGAGGATCCCGGATATTTGGAGAATAGTAGTTTGCACGAATTCACTGTCGTGGAAATGTCCTAATTGTATGTGTTTTTATCGACACCTGATAGACACCAAAAGTAGTATGTTCAAAAGGGTAAGTTTCGAGGAAGTATCATAAAATTTGACAAGACATTTCGGATGTTTGTTGTACTCTCTAGAGGATCCCGGATGTTTGAGAAATAGTAGTATGCACCAATTCCTTCTCATCGGAATGACCTAATTTGATGTTTTTTTTTTCGAATCCCTATGGACACAAAAAGTAGTATGTTCAAAAGAGTAAGATATGAGGAAGCTATATAAAATTTGACAATACATTACAGATGTCTGTGGTACTATCCGGAGGATCCTGGATATTTGGAGAATAGTAGTTTGCACGAATTCACTGTCGTGGAAATGTCCTAATTGTATGAATTTTTATCGACACCTGATAGACACCAAAAGTAGTATGTTCAAAAGAGTAAGTTTGGAGGAAGTATCATAATATTTGACAAGACATTTCGGATGTTTGTTGTACTCTCTGGAGGATCCCGGATGTTTGAGAAATAGTAGTATGCACCAATTCCTTCTTATCGGAATGACCTAATTTGATGTTTTCTTTTTCGAATCCTTATGGACACAAAACGTAGTATGTTCAAAAGAGTAAGATATGAGGAAGCTATATAAAAGTTGACAATACATTACAGATGTATGTATTACTCTCCAGAGGATCCCGGATATTTGGAGAATAGTAGTTTACACGAATTCACTGTCGTGGAAATGTCCTAATTGTATGAATTTTTATCGACACCTGATAGACACCAAAAGTAGTATGTTCAAAAGGGTAAGTTTCGAGGAAGTATCATCAAATTTGACAAGACATTTCGGATGTTTGTTGTACTATCTGGAGGATCCTGGATGTTTGAGAAATAGTAGAATGCACCAATTCCATCTCATCGGAATAACCTAATTTTATGTTTTTTTTTTCGAATCCTTATGGACACAAAAAGTAGTATGTTCAAAAGAGTAAGATATGAGGAAGCTATATAAAATTTGACAATACATTACAGATGTCTGTGGTACTCTCCGGAGGATCCCGGATATTTGGAGAATAGTAGTTTGCACGAATTCACTGTCGTGGAAATGTCCTAATTGTATGAGTTTTTATCGACACCTGATAGACACCAAAAGTAGTATGTTCAAAAGGGTAAGTTTCGAGGAAGTATCGTAAAATTTGACAAGACATTTCGGATGTTTGTTGTACTCTCTGGAGGATCCCGGATGTTTGAGAAATAGTAGTATGCACCAATTCCTTCTCATCGGAATGACCTAATTTGATGTTTTTTTTTTCGAATCCTTATGGACACAAAAAGTAGTATGTTCAAAAGAGTAAGATATGAGGAAGCTATATAAAATTTGACAATACATTACAGATGTCTGTGGTACTCTCCGGAGGATCCCGGATATTTGGAGAATAGTAGTTTGCACGAATTCACTGTCGTGGAAATGTCCTAATTGTATGAGTTTTTATCGACACCTGATAGACACCAAAAGTAGTATGTTCAAAAGGGTAAGTTTCGAGGAAGTATCGTAAAATTTGACAAGACATTTCGGATGTTTGTTGTACTCTCTGGAGGATCCCGGATGTTTGAGAAATAGTAGTATCCACCAATTCCTTCTCATCGGAATGACCTAATTTGATGTTTTTTTTTTCGAATCCTTATGGACACAAAAAGTAGTATGTTCAAAAGAGTAACATATGAGGAAGCTATATAAAATTTGACAATACATTACAGATGTCTGTGGTACTCTCCGGAGGATCCTGGATATTTGGAGAATAGTAGTTTGCACGAATTCACTGTCGTGGAAATGTCCTAATTGTATGAATTTTTATCGACACCTGATAGACACCAAAAGTAGTATGATCAAAAGGGTAAGTTTCGAGGAAGTATCATCAAATTTGACAAGACATTTCGGATGTTTGTTGTACTCTCTAGAGGATCCCGGATGTTTGAGAAATAGTAGTATGCACCAATTCCTTCTCATCGGAATGACCTAATTTGATGTTTTTTTTTTCGAATCCCTATGGACACAAAAAGTAGTATGTTCAAAAGAGTAAGATATGAGGAAGCTATATAAAATTTGACAATACATTACAGATGTCTGTGGTACTATCCGGAGGATCCTGGATATTTGGAGAATAGTAGTTTGCACGAATTCACTGTCGTGGAAATGTCCTAATTGTATGAATTTTTATCGACACCTGATAGACACCAAAAGTAGTATGTTCAAAAGAGTAAGTTTGGAGGAAGTATCATAATATTTGACAAGACATTTCGGATGTTTGTTGTACTCTCTGGAGGATCCCGGATGTTTGAGAAATAGTAGTATGCACCAATTCCTTCTCATCGGAATGACCTAATTTGATGTTTTCTTTTTCGAATCCTTATGGACACAAAACGTAGTATGTTCAAAAGAGTAAGATATGAGGAAGCTATATAAAAGTTGACAATACATTACAGATGTATGTATTACTCTCCAGAGGATCCCGGATATTTGGAGAATAGTAGTTTACACGAATTCACTGTCGTGGAAATGTCCTAATTGTATGAATTTTTATCGACACCTGATAGACACCAAAAGTAGTATGTTCAAAAGGGTAAGTTTCGAGGAAGTATCATCAAATTTGACAAGACATTTCGGATGTTTGTTGTACTATCTGGAGGATCCCGGATGTTTGAGAAATAGTAGAATGCACCAATTCCATCTCATCGGAATAACCTAATTTTATGTTTTTTTTTTCGAATCCTTATGGACACAAAAAGTAGTATGTTCAAAAGAGTAAGATATGAGGAAGCTATATAAAATTTGACAATACATTACAGATGTCTGTGGTACTCTCCGGAGGATCCCGGATATTTGGAGAATAGTAGTTTGCACGAATTCACTGTCGTGGAAATGTCCTAATTGTATGAGTTTTTATCGACACCTGATAGACACCAAAAGTAGTATGTTCAAAAGGGTAAGTTTCGAGGAAGTATCGTAAAATTTGACAAGACATTTCGGATGTTTGTTGTACTCTCTGGAGGATCCCGGATGTTTGAGAAATAGTAGTATGCACCAATTCCTTCTCATCGGAATGACCTAATTTGATGTTTTTTTTTTCGAATCCTTATGGACACAAAAAGTAGTATGTTCAAAAGAGTAAGATATGAGGAAGCTATATAAAATTTGACAATACATTACAGATGTCTGTGGTACTCTCCGGAGGATCCCGGATATTTGGAGACTAGTAGTTTGCACGAATTCACTGTCGTGGAAATGTCCTAATTGTATGAGTTTTTATCGACACCTGATAGACACCAAAAGTAGTATGTTCAAAAGGGTAAGTTTCGAGGAAGTATCGTAAAATTTGACAAGACATTTCGGATGTTTGTTGTACTCTCTGGAGGATCCCGGATGTTTGAGAAATAGTAGTATCCACCAATTCCTTCTCATCGGAATGACCTAATTTGATGTTTTTTTTTTCGAATCCTTATGGACACAAAAAGTAGTATGTTCAAAAGAGTAACATATGAGGAAGCTATATAAAATTTGACAATACATTACAGATGTCTGTGGTACTCTCCGGAGGATCCTGGATATTTGGAGAATAGTAGTTTGCACGAATTCACTGTCGTGGAAATGTCCTAATTGTATGAATTTTTATCGACACCTGATAGACACCAAAAGTAGTATGTTCAAAAGGGTAAGTTTCGAGGAAGTATCATCAAATTTGACAAGACATTTCGGATGTTTGTTGTACTATCTGGAGGATCGCGGATGTTTGAGAAATAGTAGTATGCACCAATTCCATCTCATCGGAATAACCTAATTTTATGTTTTTTTTTTCGAATCCTTATGGACACAAAAAGTAGTATGTTCAAAAGAGTAAGATATGAGGAAGCTATATAAAATTTGACAATACATTACAGATGTCTGTGGTACTCTCCGGAGGATCCCGGATATTTGGAGAATAGTAGTTTGCACGAATTCACTGTCGTGGAAATGTCCTAATTGTATGAGTTTTTATCGACACCTGATAGACACCAAAAGTAGTATGTTCAAAAGGGTAAGTTTCGAGGAAGTATCGTAAAATTTGACAAGACATTTCGGATGTTTGTTGTACTCTCTGGAGGATCCCGGATGTTTGAGAAATAGTAGTATGCACCAATTCCTTCTCATCGGAATGACCTAATTTGATGTTTTTTTTTTCGAATCCTTATGGACACAAAAAGTAGTATGTTCAAAAGAGTAAGATATGAGGAAGCTATATAAAATTTGACAATACATTACAGATGTCTGTGGTACTCTCCGGAGGATCCTGGATATTTGGAGAATAGTAGTTTGCACGAATTCACTGTCGTGGAAATGTCCTAATTGTATGAGTTTTTATCGACACCTGATAGACACCAATAGTAGTATGTTCAAAAGGGTAAGTTTCGAGGAAGTATCATAAAATTTCACAAGACATTTCGGATGTTTGTTGTACTCTCTAGAGGATCCCGGATGTTTGAGAAATAGTAGTATGCACCAATTCCTTCTCATCGGAATGACCTAATTTGATGTTTTTTTTTTCGAATCCCTATGGACACAAAAAGTAGTATGTTCAAAAGAGTAAGATATGAGGAAGCTATATAAAATTTGACAATACATTACAGATGTCTGTGGTACTCTCGGGAGGATCCTGGATATTTGGAGAATAGTAGTTTGCACGAATTCACTGTCGTGGAAATGTCCTAATTGTATGAATTTTTATCGACACCTGATAGACACCAAAAGTAGTATGTTCAAAAGAGTAAGTTTGGAGGAAGTATCCTAAAATTTGACAAGACATTTCGGATGTTTGTTGTACTCTCTGGAGGATCCCGGATGTTTGAGAAATAGTAGTATGCACCAATTCCTTCTCACCGGAATGACCTAATTTGATGTTTTCTTTTTCAAATCCTTATGGACACAAAACGTAGTATGTTCAAAAGAGTAAGATATGAGGAAGCTATATAAAAGTTGACAATACATTACAGATGCTTGTGGTACTCTCCAGAGGATCCCGGATATTTGGAGAATAGTAGTTTACACGAATTCACTGTCGTGGAAATGTCCTAATTGTATGAATTTTTATCGACACCTGATAGACACCAAAAGTAGTATGTTCAAAAGGGTAAGTTTCGAGGAAGTATCATCAAATTTGACAAGACATTTCGGATGTTTGTTGTACTATCTGGAGGATCCCGGATGTTTGAGAAATAGTAGTATGCACCAATTCCATCTCATCGGAATAACCTAATTTTATGTTTTTTTTTTCGAATCCTTATGGACACAAAAAGTAGTATGTTCAAAAGAGTAAGATATGAGGAAGCTATATACAATTTGACAATACATTACAGATGTCTGTGGTACTCTCCGGAGGATCCCGGATATTTGGAGAATAGTAGTTTGCACGAATTCACTGTCGTGGAAATGTCCTAATTGTATGAGTTTTTATCGACACCTGATAGACACCAAAAGTAGTATGTTCAAAAGGGTAAGTTTCGAGGAAGTATCGTAAAATTTGACAAGACATTTCGGATGTTTGTTGTACTCTCTGGAGGATCCCGGATGTTTGAGAAATAGTAGTATGCACCAATTCCTTCTCATCGGAATGACCTAATTTGATGTTTTTTTTTTCGAATCCTTATGGACACAAAAAGTAGTATGTTCAAAAGAGTAAGATATGAGGAAGCTATATAAAATTTGACAATACATTACAGATGTCTGTGGTACTCTCCGGAGGATCCTGGATATTTGGAGAATAGTAGTTTGCACGAATTCACTGTCGTGGAAATGTCCTAATTGTATGAGTTTTTATCGACACCTGATAGACACCAATAGTAGTATGTTCAAAAGGGTAAGTTTCGAGGAAGTATCATAAAATTTCACAAGACATTTCGGATGTTTGTTGTACTCTCTAGAGGATCCCGGATGTTTGAGAAATAGTAGTATGCACCAATTCCTTCTCATCGGAATGACCTAATTTGATGTTTTTTTTTTCGAATCCCTATGGACACAAAAAGTAGTATGTTCAAAAGAGTAAGATATGAGGAAGCTATATAAAATTTGACAATACATTACAGATGTCTGTGGTACACTCGGGAGGATCCTGGATATTTGGAGAATAGTAGTTTGCACGAATTCACTGTCGTGGAAATGTCCTAATTGTATGAATTTTTATCGACACCTGATAGACACCAAAAGTAGTATGTTCAAAAGAGTAAGTTTGGAGGAAGTATCCTAAAATTTGACAAGACATTTCGGATGTTTGTTGTACTCTCTGGAGGATCCCGGATGTTTGAGAAATAGTAGTATGCACCAATTCCTTCTCACCGGAATGACCTAATTTGATGTTTTCTTTTTCAAATCCTTATGGACACAAAACGTAGTATGTTCAAAAGAGTAAGATATGAGGAAGCTATATAAAAGTTGACAATACATTACAGATGCTTGTGGTACTCTCCAGAGGATCCCGGATATTTGGAGAATAGTAGTTTACACGAATTCACTGTCGTGGAAATGTCCTAATTGTATGAATTTTTATCGACACCTGATAGACACCAAAAGTAGTATGTTCAAAAGGGTAAGTTTCGAGGAAGTATCATCAAATTTGACAAGACATTTCAGATGTTTGTTGTACTATCTGGAGGATCCCGGATGTTTGAGAAATAGTAGTATGCACCAATTCATTCTCATCGGAATGACCTAATTTGATGTTTTCTTTTTCGAATCCCTATGGACACAAAATGTAGTATGATCAAAAGAGTAAGATATGAGGAAGCTATATAAAAGTTGACAATATATTACAGATGTTTGTGGTACTCTCCAGAGGATCCCGGATATTTGGAGAATAGTAGTTTGCACGAATTCACTGTCGTGGAAATGTCCTAATTGTATGAATTTTTATCGACACCTGATATACACCAAAAGTAGTATGTTCAAAATAGTAAGTTTCGAGGAAGTATCATAAAATTTGACAAGACATTTTGGATGTTTGTTGTACTCTCTGGAGGATCCCGGATGTTTGAGAAATAGTAGTATGCACCAATTCCTTCTCATCGGAATGACCTAATTGTATGTTTTTTTTTTCGAATCGTTATGGACACAAAAAGTAGTATGTTCAAAAGAGTAAGATAAGAGGAAGCTATATAAAATTTGACAATACATTACAGATGTCTGTGGTACTCTCCGGAGGATCCCGGATATTTGGAGAATAGTAGTTTGCACGAATTCACTGTCGTGGAAATGTCCTAACTGTATGAATTTTTATCGACACCTGATGGACACCAAAAGTAGTATGTTCAAAAGGGTAAGTTTCGAGGAAGTATCATAAAATTTGACAAGACATTTCGAATGTTTGTTGTACTCTCTAGAGGATCCCGGATGTTTTAGAAATAGTAGTATGCACCAATTCCTTCTCATCGGAATGACCTAATTTGATGTTTTTTTTTTTCGAATCCTTATGGACACAAAAAGTAGTATGTTCAAAAGAGTAAGATATGAGGAAGCTATATAATATTTGACAATACATTACAGATGTTTGTGGTACTCTCCGGAGGATCCCGGATATTTGGAGAATAGTAGTTTGCACGAATTCACTGTCGTGGAAATGTCCTAATTGTATGAATTTTTATCGACACCTGATATACACCAAAAGTAGTATGTTCAAAATAGTAAATTTCGAGGAAGTATCATCAAATTTGACAAGACATTTCAGATGTTTGTTGTACTATCTGGAGGATCCCGGATGTTTGAGAAATAGTAGTATGCACCAATTCCTTCTCATCAGAATGACCTAATTTGATGTTTTCTTTTTCGAATCCTTATTGACACAAAAAGTAGTATGTTCAAAAGAGTAAGATATGAGGAAGCTATATAAAATTTGACAATATATTACTGATGTTTGTGGTACTCTCCGGAGGATCCCAGATATTTGGAGAATAGTAGTTTGCACGAATTCACTGTCGTGGAAATGTCCTAATTGTATGAATTTTTATCGACACCTGATATACACCAAAAGTAGTATGTTCAAAATAGTAAATTTCGAGGAAGTATCATCAAATTTGACAAGACATTTCAGATGTTTGTTGTACTATCTAGAGGATCCCGGATGTTTGAGAAATAGTAGTATGCACCAATTCCTTCTCATCGGAATGACCTAATTTGATGTTTTCTTTTTCGAATCCTTATGGACACAAAAAGTAGTATGTTCAAAAGAGTAAGATATGAGGAAGCTATATAAAATTTGACAATACATTACAGATGTCTGTGGTACTCTCCGGAGGATCCCGGATATTTGGAGCATAGTAGTTTGCACGAATTCACTGTCGTGGAAATGTCCTAATTGTATGAATTTTTATCGACACCTGATATACACAAAAAGTAGTATGTTAAAAATAGTAAATTTCGAGGAAGTATCATCAAATTTGACAAGACATTTCAGATGTTTGTTGTACTATCTGGAGGATCCCGGATGTTTGAGAAATAGTAGTATGCACCAATTCCTTCTCATCGGAATGACCTAATTTGATGTTTTATTTTTCGAATCCTTATGGACACAAAAAGTAGTATGTTCAAAAGAGTAAGATATGAGGAAGCTATATAAAATTTGACAATACATTACAGATGTCTGTGGTACTCTCCGGAGGATCCCGGATATTTGGAGCATAGTAGTTTGCACTAATTCACTGTCGTGGAAATGTCCTAATTGTATGAATTTTTATCGACACCTGATATACACCAAAAGTAGTATGTTCAAAATAGTAAGTTCGAGGAAGTATCATCAAAGTTGACAAGACATTTCAGATGTTTGTTGTACTATCTGGAGGATCCCGGATGTTTGAGAAATAGTAGTATGCACCAATTCATTCTCATCGGAATGACCTAATTTGATGTTTTCTTTTTCGAATCCTTATGGACACAAAAAGTAGTATGTTCAAAAGAGTAAGATATGAGGAAGCTATATAAAATTTGACAATACATTACAGATGTCTGTGGTACTCTCCGGAGGATCCCGGATATTTGGAGAATAGTAGTTTGCACGAATTCACTGTCGTGGAAATGTCCTAATTGTATGAGTTTTTATCGACACCTGATAGACACCAAAAGTAGTATGTTCAAAAGGGTAAGTTTCGAGGAAGTATCGTAAAATTTGACAAGACATTTCGGATGTTTGTTGTACTCTCTGGAGGATCCCGGATGTTTGAGAAATAGTAGTATGCACCAATTCCTTCTCATCGGAATGACCTAATTTGATGTTTTTTTTTTCGAATCCTTATGGACACAAAAAGTAGTATGTTCAAAAGAGTAAGATATGAGGAAGCTATATAAAATTTGACAATACATTACAGATGTCTGTGGTACTCTCCGGAGGATCCTGGATATTTGGAGAATAGTAGTTTGCACGAATTCACTGTCGTGGAAATGTCCTAATTGTATGAGTTTTTATCGACACCTGATAGACACCAATAGTATTATGTTCAAAAGGGTAAGTTTCGAGGAAGTATCATAAAATTTCACAAGACATTTCGGATGTTTGTTGTACTCTCTAGAGGATCCCGGATGTTTGAGAAATAGTAGTATGCACCAATTCCTTCTCATCGGAATGACCTAATTTGATGTTTTTTTTTTCGAATCCCTATGGACACAAAAAGTAGTATGTTCAAAAGAGTAAGATATGAGGAAGCTATATAAAATTTGACAATACATTACAGATGTCTGTGGTACTCTCGGGAGGATCCTGGATATTTGGAGAATAGTAGTTTGCACGAATTCACTGTCGTGGAAATGTCCTAATTGTATGAATTTTTATCGACACCTGATAGACACCAAAAGTAGTATGTTCAAATGAGTAAGTTTGGAGGAAGTATCCTAAAATTTGACAAGACATTTCGGATGTTTGTTGTACTCTCTGGAGGATCCCGGATGTTTGAGAAATAGTAGTATGCACCAATTCCTTCTCACCGGAATGACCTAATTTGATGTTTTCTTTTTCAAATCCTTATGGACACAAAACGTAGTATGTTCAAAAGAGTAAGATATGAGGAAGCTATATAAAAGTTGACAATACATTACAGATGCTTGTGGTACTCTCCAGAGGATCCCGGATATTTGGAGAATAGTAGTTTACACGAATTCACTGTCGTGGAAATGTCCTAATTGTATGAATTTTTATCGACACCTGATAGACACCAAAAGTAGTATGTTCAAAAGGGTAAGTTTCGAGGAAGTATCATCAAATTTGACAAGACATTTCAGATGTTTGTTGTACTATCTGGAGGATCCCGGATGTTTGAGAAATAGTAGTATGCACCAATTCATTCTCATCGGAATGACCTAATTTGATGTTTTCTTTTTCGAATCCCTATGGACACAAAATGTAGTATGTTCAAAAGAGTAAGATATGAGGAAGCTATATAAAAGTTGACAATATATTACAGATGTTTGTGGTACTCTCCAGAGGATCCCGGATATTTGGAGAATAGTAGTTTGCACGAATTCACTGTCGTGGAAATGTCCTAATTGTATGAATTTTTATCGACACCTGATATACACCAAAAGTAGTATGTTCAAAATAGTAAGTTTCGAGGAAGTATCATAAAATTTGACAAGACATTTTGGATGTTTGTTGTACTCTCTGGAGGATCCCGGATGTTTGAGAAATAGTAGTATGCACCAATTCCTTCTCATCGGAATGACCTAATTGTATGTTTTTTTTTTCGAATCGTTATGGACACAAAAAGTAGTATGTTCAAAAGAGTAAGATAAGAGGAAGCTATATAAAATTTGACAATACATTACAGATGTCTGTGGTACTCTCCGGAGGATCCCGGATATTTGGAGAATAGTAGTTTGCACGAATTCACTGTCGTGGAAATGTCCTAACTGTATGAATTTTTATCGACACCTGATGGACACCAAAAGTAGTATGTTCAAAAGGGTAAGTTTCGAGGAAGTATCATAAAATTTGACAAGACATTTCGAATGTTTGTTGTACTCTCTAGAGGATCCCGGATGTTTGAGAAATAGTAGTATGCACCAATTCCTTCTCATCGGAATGACCTAATTTGATGTTTTTTTTTTTCGAATCCTTATGGACACAAAAAGTAGTATGTTCAAAAGAGTAAGATATGAGGAAGCTATATAATATTTGACAATACATTACAGATGTTTGTGGTACTCTCCGGAGGATCCCGGATATTTGGAGAATAGTAGTTTGCACGAATTCACTGTCGTGGAAATGTCCTAATTGTATGAATTTTTATCGACACCTGATATACACCAAAAGTAGTATGTTCAAAATAGTAAATTTCGAGGAAGTATCATCAAATTTGACAAGACATTTCAGATGTTTGTTGTACTATCTGGAGGATCCCGGATGTTTGAGAAATAGTAGTATGCACCAATTCCTTCTCATCAGAATGACCTAATTTGATGTTTTCTTTTTCGAATCCTTATTGACACAAAAAGTAGTATGTTCAAAAGAGTAAGATATGAGGAAGCTATATAAAATTTGACAATATATTACTGATGTTTGTGGTACTCTCCGGAGGATCCCGGATATTTGGAGAATAGTAGTTTGCACGAATTCACTGTCGTGGAAATGTCCTAATTGTATGAATTTTTATCGACACCTGATATACACCAAAAGTAGTATGTTCAAAATAGTAAATTTCGAGGAAGTATCATCAAATTTGACAAGGCATTTCAGATGTTTGTTGTACTATCTAGAGGATCCCGGATGTTTGAGAAATAGTAGTATGCACCAATTCCTTCTCATCGGAATGACCTAATTTGATGTTTTCTTTTTCGAATCCTTATGGACACAAAAAGTAGTATGTTCAAAAGAGTAAGATATGAGGAAGCTATATAAAATTTGACAATACATTACAGATGTCTGTGGTACTCTCCGGAAGATCCCGGATATTTGGAGCATAGTAGTTTGCACGAATTCACTGTCGTGGAAATGTCCTAATTGTATGAATTTTTATCGACACCTGATATACACAAAAAGTAGTATGTTAAAAATAGTAAATTTCGAGGAAGTATCATCAAATTTGACAAGACATTTCAGATGTTTGTTGTACTATCTGGAGGATCCCGGATGTTTGAGAAATAGTAGTATGCACCAATTCCTTCTCATCGGAATGACCTAATTTGATGTTTTATTTTTCGAATCCTTATGGACACAAAAAGTAGTATGTTCAAAAGAGTAAGATATGAGGAAGCTATATAAAATTTGACAATACATTACAGATGTCTGTGGTACTCTCCGGAGGATCCCGGATATTTGGAGCATAGTAGTTTGCACTAATTCACTGTCGTGGAAATGTCCTAATTGTATGAATTTTTATCGACACCTGATATACACCAAAAGTAGTATGTTCAAAATAGTAAGTTCGAGGAAGTATCATCAAATTTGACAAGACATTTCAGATGTTTGTTGTACTATCTGGAGGATCCCGGATGTTTGAGAAATAGTAGTATGCACCAATTCATTCTCATCGGAATGACCTAATTTGATGTTTTCTTTTTCGAATCCCTATGGACACAAAATGTAGTATGTTCAAAAGAGTAAGATATGAGGAAGCTATATAAAAGTTGACAATATATTACAGATGTTTGTGGTACTCTCCAGAGGATCCCGGATATTTGGAGAATAGTAGTTTGCACGAATTCACTGTCGTGGAAATGTCCTAATTGTATGAATTTTTATCGACACCTGATATACACCAAAAGTAGTATGTTCAAAATAGTAAGTTTCGAGGAAGTATCATAAAATTTGACAAGACATTTTGGATGTTTGTTGTACTCTCTGGAGGATCCCGGATGTTTGAGAAATAGTAGTATGCACCAATTCCTTCTCATCGGAATGACCTAATTGTATGTTTTTTTTTTCGAATCGTTATGGACACAAAAAGTAGTATGTTCAAAAGAGTAAGATAAGAGGAAGCTATATAAAATTTGACAATACATTACAGATGTCTGTGGTACTCTCCGGAGGATCCCGGATATTTGGAGAATATTAGTTTGCACGAATTCACTGTCGTGGAAATGTCCTAACTGTATGAATTTTTATCGACACCTGATGGACACCAAAAGTAGTATGTTCAAAAGGGTAAGTTTCGAGGAAGTATCATAAAATTTGACAACACATTTCGGATGTTTGTTGTACTCTCTAGAGGATCCCGGATGTTTGAGAAATAGTAGTATGCACCAATTCCTTCTCATCGGAATGACCTAATTTGATGTTTTTTTTTTCGAATCCTTATGGACACAAAAAGTAGTATGTTCAAAAGAGTAAGATATGAGGAAGCTATATAAAAATTGACAATACATTACAGATGTTTGTGGTACTCTCCGGAGGATCCCGGATATTTGGAGAATAGTAGTTTGCACGAATTCACTGTCGTGGAAATGTCCTAATTGTATGAATTTTTATCGACACCTGATATACACCAAAAGTAGTATGTTCAAAATAGTAAGTTTCGAGGAAGTATCATCAAATTTGACAAGACATTTCAGATGTTTGTTGTACTATCTGGAGGATCCCGGATGATTGAGAAATAGTAGTATGCACCAATTCATTCTCATCGGAATGACCTAATTTGATGTTTTCTTTTTCGAATCCTTATGGACACAAAAAGTAGTATGTTCAAAAGAGTAAGATATGAGGAAGCTATATAAAAGTTGACAATATATTACAGATGTTTGTGGTACTCTCCAGAGGATCCCGGATATTTGGAGAATAGTAGTTTGCACGAATTCACTGTCGTGGAAATGTCCTAATTGTATGAATTTTTATCGACACCTGATATACACCAAAAGTAGTATGTTCAAAATAGCAAGTTTCGAGGAAGTATCATAAAATTTGACAAGACATTTTGGATGTTTGTTGTACTCTCTGGAGGATCCCGGATGTTTGAGAAATAGTAGTATGCACCAATTCCTTCTCATCGGAATGACCTAATTGTATGTTTTTTTTTTCGAATCGTTATGGACACAAAAAGTAGTATGTTCAAAAGAGTAAGATAAGAGGAAGCTATATAAAATTTGACAATACATTACAGATGTCTGTGGTACTCTCCGGAGGATCCCGGATATTTGGAGAATAGTAGTTTGCACGAATTCACTGTCGTGGAAATGTCCTAACTGTATGAATTTTTATCGACACCTGATAGACACCAAAAGTAGTATGTTCAAAAGGGTAAGTTTCGAGGAAGTATCATAAAATTTGACAAGACATTTCGGATGTTTGTTGTACTCTCTAGAGGATCCCGGATGTTTGAGAAATAGTAGTATGCACCAATTCCTTCTCATCGGAATGACCTAATTTGATGTTTTTTTTTTCGAATCCTTATGGACACAAAAAGTAGTATGTTCAAAAGAGTAAGATATGAGGAAGCTATATAAAATTTGACAATACATTACAGATGTTTGTGGTACTCTCCGGAGGATCCCGGATATTTGGAGAATAGTACTTTGCACGAATTCACTGTCGTGGAAATGTCCTAATTGTATGCATTTTTATCGACACCTGATAGACACCAAAAGTAGTATGTTCAAAGGAGTAAGTTTCGAGGAAGTATCATAAAATTTGACAAGACATTTCGGATGTTTGTTGTACTCTCTGGAGGATCCCGGATGTTTGAGAAATAGTAGTATGCACCAATTCTTTCTCATCGGAATGACCTAATTGTATGTTTTTTTTTTTCGAATACTTATGGACACAAAAAGTAGTATGTTCAAAAGAGTAAGACATGAGGAATCTATATAAAATTTGACAATACATTACAGATGTTTGTGGTACTCTCCGGAGGATCTCGGATATTTGGAGAATAATAGTTTGCACGAATTCACTGTCGTGGAAATGTCCTAATTGTATGCATTTTTATCGACACCTGATAGACACCAAAAGTAGTATGTTCAAAGGAGTAAGTTTCGAGGAAGTATCATCAAATTTGACAAGACATTTCAGATGTTTGTTGTACTCTCTGGAGGATCCCGGATGTTTGAGAAATAGTAGTATGCACCAGTTCCTTCTCATCGGAATGACCTAATTGAATGTTTTTCTTTGAATCCTTATGGACACAAAAAGTAGTATGTTCAAAATAGTAAGATATGAGGACGCTATATAAAATTTGACAATACATTACAGATGTTTGTGGTACTCTCCGGAGGATCCCGGATATTTGGAGAATAGTAGTTTGCACGAATTCACTGTCGTGGAAATGTCCTAATTGTATGAATTTTTATCGACACCTGATATACAACAAAAGTAGTATCTTCAAAATAGTAAGTTTCGAGGAAGTATCATAAAATTTGACAAGACATTTCGGATGTTTGTTGTACTCTCTGGGGGATCCCGGATGTTTGAGAAATAGTAGTATGCACTAATTCCTTCTCATCGGAATGACGTAATTGTATGTTTTTTTTTTCGAATCCTTATGGACACAAAAAGTAGTATGTTCAACAGAGTACGATATGAGGAAGCTATATAAAATTTGACAATCAATTACAGATGTCTGTGGTACTCTGCGGAGGATCCCGGATATTTGGAGAATAGTAGTTTGCACGAATTCACTGTCGTGGAAATGTCCTAATTGTATGAATTTTTATCGACACCTAATAGACACCACAAGCAGTATGTTCAAAAGGGTAAGTTTCGAGGAAGTATCATAAAATTTTACAAGACATTTCGGATGTTTGTTGTACTCTCTGGAGGATCCTGGATGTTTGAGAAATAGTAGTATGCACCAATTCCTTCTCATCGGAATGACCTAATTTCATGTTTTTTTTTTTCGAATCCTTATGGACACAAAAAGTAGTATGTTCAAAAGAGTAAGATAAGAGGAAGCTATATAAAATTTGACAATACATTAGAGATGTTTGTGGTACTCTCCGGAGGATCCCGGATATTTGGAGAATAGTAGTTTGCACGAATTCACTGTCGTGGAAATGTCCTAATTGTATGAATTTTTATCGACACCTGATATACACCAAAAGTAGTATCTTCAAAATAGTAAGTTTCGAGGAAGTATCATAAAATTTGACAAGACATTTCGGATGTTTGTTGTACTCTCTGGAGGATCCCGGATGTTTGAGAAATAGTAGTATGCACCAATTCCTTCTCATCGGAATGACCTAATTGTCTGTTTTTTTTTTCGAATCCTTATGGACACAAAAAGTAGTATGTTCAAAAGAGTAAGATATGAGGACCCTATATAAAATTTGACAATACATTACAGATGTCTGTGGTACTCTCCGGAGGATCCCGGATATTTGGAGAATAGTAGTTTGCACGAATTCACTGTCGTGGAAATGTCCTAATTGTATGAATTTTTATCGACACCTGATAGACACCAAAAGTAGTATGTTCAAAAGGGTAAGTTTCGAGGAAGTATCATAAAATTCGACAAGACATTTCGGATGTTTGTTGTACTCTCTGGAGGATCCCGGATGTTTGAGAAATAGTAGTATGCACCAGTTCCTTCTCATCGGAATGACCTAATTGAATGTTTTTCTTTGAATCCTTATGGACACAAAAAGTAGTATGTTCAAAATAGTAAGATATGAGGACGCTATATAAAATTTGACAATACATTACAGATGTTTGTGGTACTCTCCGGAGGATCCCGGATATTTGGAGAATAGTAGTTTGACGAATTCACTGTCGTGGAAATGTCCTAATTGTATGCATTTTTATCGACACCTGATAGACACCAAAAGTAGTATGTTCAAAGGAGTAAGTTTCGAGGAAGTATCATCAAATTTGACAAGACATTTCAGATGTTTGTTGTACTCTCTGGAGGATCCCGGATGTTTGAGAAATAGTAGTATGCACCAGTTCCTTCTCATCGGAATGACCTAATTGAATGTTTTTCTTTGAATCCTTATGGACACAAAAAGTAGTATGTTCAAAATAGTAAGATATGAGGACGCTATATAAAATTTGACAATACATTACAGATGATTGTGGTACTCTCCGGAGGATCCCGGATATTTGGAGAATAGTAGTTTGCACGAATTCACTGTCGTGGAAATGTCCTAATTGTATGAATTTTTATCGACACCTGATATACAACAAAAGTAGTATCTTCAAAATAGTAAGTTTCGAGGAAGTATCATAAAATTTGACAAGACATTTCGGATGTTTGTTGTACTCTCTGGGGGATCCCGGATGTTTGAGAAATAGTACTATGCACTAATTCCTTCTCATCGGAATGACCTAATTGTATGTTTTTTTTTTCGAATCCTTATGGACACAAAAAGTAGTATGTTCAACAGAGTACGATATGAGGAAGCTATATAAAATTTGACAATCAATTACAGATGTCTGTGGTACTCTGCGGAGGATCCCGGATATTTGGAGAATAGTAGTTTGCACGAATTCACTGTCGTGGAAATGTCCTAATTGTATGATTTTTTATCGACACCTAATAGACACCACAAGCAGTATGTTCAAAAGGGTAAGTTTCGAGGAAGTATCATAAAATTTTACAAGACATTTCGGATGTTTGTTGTACTCTCTGGAGGATCCTGGATGTTTGAGAAATAGTAGTATGCACCAATTCCTTCTCATCGGAATGACCTAATTTCATGTTTTTTTTTTTCGAATCCTTATGGACACAAAAAGTAGTATGTTCAAAAGAGTAAGATAAGAGGAAGCTATATAAAATTTGACAATACATTAGAGATGTATGTGGTACTCTCCGGAGGATCCCGGATATTTGGAGAATAGTAGTTTGCACGAATTCACTGTCGTGGAAATGTCCTAATTGTATGAATTTTTATCGACACCTGATATACACCAAAAGTAGTATCTTCAAAATAGTAAGTTTCGAGGAAGTATCATAAAATTTGACAAGACATTTCGGATGTTTGTTGTACTCTCTGGAGCATCCCGGATGTTTGAGAAATAGTAGTATGCACCAATTCCTTCTCATCGGAATGACCTAATTTGATGTTTTTTTTTTCGAATCCTTATGGACACAAAAAGTAGTATGTTCAAAAGAGTAAGATATGAGGACCCTATATAAAATTTGACAATACATTACAGATGTCTGTGGTACTCTCCGGAGGATCCCGGATATTTGGAGAATAGTAGTTTGCACGAATTCACTGTCGTGGAAATGTCCTAATTGTATGAATTTTTATCGACACCTCATAGACACCAAAAGTAGTATGTTCAAAAGGGTAAGTTTCGAGGAAGTATCATAAAATTCGACAAGACATTTCGGATGTTTGTTGTACTCTCTGCAGGATCCTGGATGTTTGAGAAATAGTAGTATGCACCAATTCCTTCTCATCGGAATGACCTAATTTGATGTTTTTTTTTTCGAATCCTTATGGACACAAAAAGTAGTATGTTCAAAAGAGTAAGATAAGAGGAAGCTATATAAAATTTGACAATACATTACAGATGTTTGTGGTACTCTCCGGAGGATCCCGGATATTTGGAGAATAGTAGTTTGCACGAATTCACTGTCGTGGAAGTGTCCTAATTGTATGCATTTTTATCGACACCTGATAGACACCAAAAGTAGTATGTTCAAAGGAGTAAGTTTCGAGGAAGTATCATAAAATTTGACAAGACATTTCGGATGTTTGTTGTACTCTCTGGAGGATCCCGGATGTTTGAGAAATAGTAGTATGCACCAATTCTTTCTCATCGGAATGACCTAATTGTATGTTTTTTTTTTTCGAATACTTATGGACACAAAAAGTAGTATGTTCAAAAGAGTAAGACATGAGGAATCTATATAAAATTTGACAATACATTACAGATGTTTGTGGTACTCTCCGGAGGATCTCGGATATTTGGAGAATAATAGTTTGCACGAATTCACTGTCGTGGAAATGTCCTAATTGTATGCATTTTTATCGACACCTGATAGACACCAAAAGTAGTATGTTCAAAGGAGTAAGTTTCGAGGAAGTATCATCAAATTTGACAAGACATTTCAGATGTTTGTTGTACTCTCTGGAGGATCCCGGATGTTTGAGAAATAGTAGTATGCACCAATTCTTTCTCATCGGAATGACCTAATTGTATGTTTTTTTTCTTCCAATACTCATGGACACAAAAAGTAGTATGTTCAAAAGAGTAAGATATGAGGAATCTATATAAAATTTGACAATACATTACAGATGTTTGTGTTACTCTCCGGAGGAACCCGGATATTTGGAGAATAGTAGTTTGCACGAATTCACAGTTGTGGAAATGTCCTAATTGTATGAATTTTTATCGACACCTGATATACACCAAAAGTAGTATGTTCAAAAGGGTAAGTTTCGAGGAAGTATCATAAAATTTGACAAGACATTTCGGATGTTTGTTGTACTCTCTGGAGGATCCCGGATGTTTGAGAAATAGTAGTATGCACCAATTCCTTCTCATCGGAATGACCTAATTTGATGTTTTTTTTTTCGAATCCTTATGGACACAAAAAGTAGTATGTTCAAAAGAGTAATATATGAGGACCCTATATAAAATTTGACAATACATTACAGATGTCTGTGGTACTCTCCGGAGGATCCCGGATATTTGGAGAATAGTAGTTTGCACGAATTCACTGTCGTGGAAATGTCCTAATTGTATGAATTTTTATCGACACCTGATAGACACCAAAAGTAGTATGTTCAAAAGGGTAAGTTTCGAGGAAGTATCATAAAATTCGACAAGACATTTCGGATGTTTGTTGTACTCTCTGCAGGATCCTGGATGTTTGAGAAATAGTAGTATGCACCAATTCCTTCTCATCGGAATGACCTAATTTGATGTTTTTTTTTTCGAATCCTTATGGACACAAAAAGTAGTATGTTCAAAAGAGTAAGATAAGAGGAAGCTATATAAAATTTGACAATACATTACAGATGTTTGTGGTACTCTCCGGAGGATCCCGGATATTTGGAGAATAGTAGTTTGCACGAATTCACTGTCGTGGAAATGTCCTAATTGTATGCATTTTTATCGACACCTGATAGACACCAAAAGTAAAATGTTCAAAGGAGTAAGTTTCGAGGAAGTATCATAAAATTTGACAAGACATTTCGGATGTTTGTTGTACTCTCTGGAGGATCCCGGATGTTTGAGAAATAGTAGTATGCACCAATTCTTTCTCATCGGAATGACCTAATTGTATGTTTTTTTTTTTCGAATACTTATGGACACAAAAAGTAGTATGTTCAAAAGAGTAAGACATGAGGAATCTATATAAAATTTGACAATACATTACAGATGTTTGTGGTACTCTCCGGAGGATCTCGGATATTTGGAGAATAATAGTTTGCACGAATTCACTGTCGTGGAAATGTCCTAATTGTATGCATTTTTATCGACACCTGATAGACACCAAAAGTAGTATGTTCAAAGGAGTAAGTTTCGAGGAAGTATCATCAAATTTGACAAGACATTTCAGATGTTTGTTGTACTCTCTGGAGGATCCCGGATGTTTGAGAAATAGTAGTATGCACCAATTCTTTCTCATCGGAATGACCTAATTGTATGTTTTTTTTCTTCGAATACTCATGGACACAAAAAGTAGTATGTTCAAAAGAGTAAGATATGAGGAATCTATATAAAATTTGACAATACATTACAGATGTTTGTGTTACTCTCCGGAGGAACCCGGATATTTGGAGAATAGTAGTTTGCACGAATTCACAGTTGTGGAAATGTCCTAATTGTATGAATTTTTATCGACACCTGATATACACCAAAAGTAGTATGTTCAAAAGGGTAAGTTTCGAGGAAGTATCATAAAATTTGACAAGACATTTCGGATGTTTGTTGTACTCTCTGGAGGATCCCGGATGTTTGAGAAATAGTAGTATGCACCAATTCCTTCTCATCGGAATGACCTAATTGTATGTTTTTTTTTTCGAATCCTTATGGACACAGAAAGTAGTATGTTCAAAAGAGTAAGATATGAGGAAGTTATATAAAATTTGACAATACATTACAGATGTCTGTGGTACTCTCCGGAGGATCCCGGATATTTGGAGAATAGTAGTTTGCACGAATTCACTGTCGTGGAAATGTCCTAATTGTATGAATTTTTATCGACACCTAATAGACACCAAAAGTAGTATGTTCAGAAGGGTAAGTTTCGAGTAAGTATCATAAAATTTGACAAGACATTTCGGATGTTTGTTGTACTCTCTGGAGGATCCTGGATGTTTGAGAAATAGTAGTATGCACCAATTCCTTCTCATCGGAATGACCTAATTTGAAGTTTTTTTTTTCGAATCCTTATGAACACAAAAAGTAGTATGTTCAAAAGAGTAAGATAAGAGGAAGCTATATAAAATTTGACAATACATTACAGATGTTTGTGGTACTCTCCGGAGGATTCCGGATATTTGGAGAATAGTAGTTTGCACGAATTCACTGTCGTGGAAATGTCCTAATTGTATGCATTTTTATCGACACCTGATAGACACCAAAAGTAGTATGTTCAAAGGAGTAAGTTTCGAGGAAGTATCATCAAATTTGACAAGACATTTCAGATGTTTGTTGTACTCTCTGGAGGATCCCGGATGTTTGAGAAATAGTAGTATGCACCAGTTCCTTCTCATCGGAATGACCTAATTGAATGTTTTTCTTTGAATCCTTATGGACACAAAAAGTAGTATGTTCAAAATAGTAAGATATGAGGACGCTATATAAAATTTGACAATACATTACAGATGTTTGTGGTACTCTCCGGAGGATCCCGGATATTTGGAGAATAGTAGTTTGCACGAATTCACTGTCGTGGAAATGTCCTAATTGTATGAATTTTTATCGACACCTGATATACAACAAAAGTAGTATCTTCAAAATAGTAAGTTTCGAGGAAGTATCATAAAATTTGACAAGATATTTCGGATGTTTGTTGTACTCTCTGGGGGATCCCGGATGTTTGAGAAATAGTAGTATGCACTAATTCCTTCTCATCGGAATGACCTAATTGTATGTTTTTTTTTTCGAATCCTTATGGACACAAAAAGTAGTATGTTCAACAGAGTACGATATGAGGAAGCTATATAAAATTTGACAATCAATTACAGATGTCTGTGGTACTCTGCGGAGGATCCCGGATATTTGGAGAATAGTAGTTTGCACGAATTCACTGTCGTGGAAATGTCCTAATTGTATGAATCTTTATCGACACCTAATAGACACCACAAGCAGTATGTTCAAAAGGGTAAGTTTCGAGGAAGTATCATAAAATTTTACAAGACATTTCGGATGTTTGTTGTACTCTCTGGAGGATCCTGGATGTTTGAGAAATAGTAGTATGCACCAATTCCTTCTCATCGGAATGACCTAATTTCATGTTTTTTTTTTTCGAATCCTTATGGACACAAAAAGTAGTATGTTCAAAAGAGTAAGATAAGAGGAAGCTATATAAAATTTGACAATACATTAGAGATGTTTGTGGTACTCTCCGGAGGATCCCGGATATTTGGAGAATAGTAGTTTGCACGAATTCACTGTCGTGGAAATGTCCTAATTGTATGAATTTTTATCGACACCTGATATACACCAAAAGTAGTATCTTCAAAATAGTAAGTTTCGAGGAAGTATCATAAAATTTGACAAGACATTTCGGATGTTTGTTGTACTCTCTGGAGGATCCCGGATGTTTGAGAAATAGTAGTATGCACCAATTCCTTCTCATCGGAATGACCTAATTGTCTGTTTTTTTTTTCGAATCCTTATGGACACAAAAAGTAGTATGTTCAAAAGAGTAAGATATGAGGACCCTATATAAAATTTGACAATACATTACATATGTCTGTGGTACTCTCCGGAGGATCCCGGATATTTGGAGAATAGTAGTTTGCACGAATTCACTGTCGTGGAAATGTCCTAATTGTATGAATTTTTATCGACACCTGATAGACACCAAAAGTAGTATGTTCAAAAGGGTAAGTTTCGAGGAAGTATCATAAAATTCGACAAGACATTTCGGATGTTTGTTGTACTCTCTGCAGGATCCTGGATGTTTGAGAAATAGTAGTATGCACCAATTCCTTCTCATCGGAATGACCTAATTTGATGTTTTTTTTTTCGAATCCTCATGGACACAAAAAGTAGTATGTTCAAAAGAGTAAGACATGAGGAATCTATATAAAATTTGACAATACATTACAGATGTTTGTGGTACTCTCCGGAGGATCTCGGATATTTGGAGAATAATAGTTTGCACGAATTCACTGTCGTGGAAATGTCCTAATTGTATGCATTTTTATCGACACCTGATAGACACCAAAAGTAGTATGTTCAAAGGAGTAAGTTTCGAGGAAGTATCATCAAATTTGACAAGACATTTCAGATGTTTGTTGTACTCTCTGGAGGATCCCGGATGTTTGAGAAATAGTAGTATGCACCAATTCTTTCTCATCGGAATGACCTAATTGTATGTTTTTTTTCTTCGAATACTCATGGACACAAAAAGTAGTATGTTCAAAAGAGTAAGATATGAGGAATCTATATAAAATTTGACAATACATTACAGATGTTTGTGTTACTCTCCGGAGGAACCCGGATATTTGGAGAATAGTAGTTTGCACGAATTCACAGTTGTGGAAATGTCCTAATTGTATGAATTTTTATCGACACCTGATATACACCAAAAGTAGTATGTTCAAAAGGGTAAGTTTCGAGGAAGTATCATAAAATTTGACAAGACATTTCGGATGTTTGTTGTACTCTCTGGAGGATCCCGGATGTTTGAGAAATAGTAGTATGCACCAATTCCTTCTCATCGGAATGACCTAATTGTATGTTTTTTTTTTCGAATCCTTATAGACACAGAAAGTAGTATGTTCAAAAGAGTAAGATATGAGGAAGTTATATAAAATTTGACAATACATTACAGATGTCTGTGGTACTCTCCGGAGGATCCCGGATATTTGGAGAATAGTAGTTTGCACGAATTCACTGTCGTGGAAATGTCCTAATTGTATGAATTTTTATCGACACCTAATAGACACCAAAAGTAGTATGTTCAGAAGGGTAAGTTTCGAGTAAGTATCATAAAATTTGACAAGACATTTCGGATGTTTGTTGTACTCTCTGGAGGATCCTGGATGTTTGAGAAATAGTAGTATGCACCAATTCCTTCTCATCGGAATGACCTAATTTGAAGTTTTTTTTTTCGAATCCTTATGAACACAAAAAGTAGTATGTTCAAAAGAGTAAGATAAGAGGAAGCTATATAAAATTTGACAATACATTACAGATGTTTGTGGTACTCTCCGGAGGATTCCGGATATTTGGAGAATAGTAGTTTGCACGAATTCACTGTCGTGGAAATGTCCTAATTGTATGCATTTTTATCGACACCTGATAGACACCAAAAGTAGTATGTTCAAAGGAGTAAGTTTCGAGGAAGTATCATCAAATTTGACAAGACATTTCAGATGTTTGTTGTACTCTCTGGAGGATCCCGGATGTTTGAGAAATAGTAGTATGCACCAGTTCCTTCTCATCGGAATGACCTAATTGAATGTTTTTCTTTGAATCCTTATGGACACAAAAAGTAGTATGTTCAAAATAGTAAGATATGAGGACGCTATATAAAATTTGACAATACATTACAGATGTTTGTGGTACTCTCCGGAGGATCCCGGATATTTGGAGAATAGTAGTTTGCACGAATTCACTGTCGTGGAAATGTCCTAATTGTATGAATTTTTATCGACACCTGATATACAACAAAAGTAGTATCTTCAAAATAGTAAGTTTCGAGGAAGTATCATAAAATTTGACAAGATATTTCGGATGTTTGTTGTACTCTCTGGGGGATCCCGGATGTTTGAGAAATAGTAGTATGCACTAATTCCTTCTCATCGGAATGACCTAATTGTATGTTTTTTTTTTCGAATCCTTATGGACACAAAAAGTAGTATGTTCAACAGAGTACGATATGAGGAAGCTATATAAAATTTGACAATCAATTACAGATGTCTGTGGTACTCTGCGGAGGATCCCGGATATTTGGAGAATAGTAGTTTGCACGAATTCACTGTCGTGGAAATGTCCTAATTGTATGAATCTTTATCGACACCTAATAGACACCACAAGCAGTATGTTCAAAAGGGTAAGTTTCGAGGAAGTATCATAAAATTTTACAAGACATTTCGGATGTTTGTTGTACTCTCTGGAGGATCCTGGATGTTTGAGAAATAGTAGTATGCACCAATTCCTTCTCATCGGAATGACCTAATTTCATGTTTTTTTTTTTCGAATCCTTATGGACACAAAAAGTAGTATGTTCAAAAGAGTAAGATAAGAGGAAGCTATATAAAATTTGACAATACATTAGAGATGTTTGTGGTACTCTCCGGAGGATCCCGGATATTTGGAGAATAGTAGTTTGCACGAATTCACTGTCGTGGAAATGTCCTAATTGTATGAATTTTTATCGACACCTGATATACACCAAAAGTAGTATCTTCAAAATAGTAAGTTTCGAGGAAGTATCATAAAATTTGACAAGACATTTCGGATGTTTGTTGTACTCTCTGGAGGATCCCGGATGTTTGAGAAATAGTAGTATGCACCAATTCCTTCTCATCGGAATGACCTAATTGTCTGTTTTTTTTTTCGAATCCTTATGGACACAAAAAGTAGTATGTTCAAAAGAGTAAGATATGAGGACCCTATATAAAATTTGACAATACATTACATATGTCTGTGGTACTCTCCGGAGGATCCCGGATATTTGGAGAATAGTAGTTTGCACGAATTCACTGTCGTGGAAATGTCCTAATTGTATGAATTTTTATCGACACCTGATAGACACCAAAAGTAGTATGTTCAAAAGGGTAAGTTTCGAGGAAGTATCATAAAATTCGACAAGACATTTCGGATGTTTGTTGTACTCTCTGCAGGATCCTGGATGTTTGAGAAATAGTAGTATGCACCAATTCCTTCTCATCGGAATGACCTAATTTGATGTTTTTTTTTTCGAATCCTCATGGACACAAAAAGTAGTATGTTCAAAAGAGTAAGATAAGAGGAAGCTATATAAAATTTGACAATACATTACAGATGTTTGTGGTACTCTCCGGAGGATCCCGGATATTTGGAGAATAGTAGTTTGCACGAATTCACTGTCGTGGAAATGTCCTAATTGTATGCATTTTTATCGACACCTGATAGACACCAAAAGTAGTATGTTCAAAGGAGTAAGTTTCGAGGAAGTATCATCAAATTTGACAAGACATTTCAGATGTTTGTTGTACTCTCTGTAGGATCCCGGATGTTTGAGAAATAGTAGTATGCACCAATTCTTTCTCATCGGAATAACCTAATTGTATGTTTTTTTTTTTCGAATACTTATGGACACAAAAAGTAGTATGTTCAAAAGAGTAAGACATGAGGAATCTATATAAAATTTGACAATACATTACAGATGTTTGTGGTACTCTCCGGAGGATCTCGGATATTTGGAGAATAATAGTTTGCATGAATTCACTGTCGTGGAAATGTCCTAATTGTATGCATTTTTATCGACACCTGATAGACACCAAAAGTAGTATGTTCAAAGGAGTAAGTTTCGAGGAAGTATCATCAAATTTGACAAGACATTTCAGATGTTTGTTGTACTCTTTGGAGGATCCCGGATGTTTGAGAAATAGTAGTATGGACCAATTCTTTTTCATCGGAATGACCTAATTGTATGTTTTTTTTCTTCGAATACTCATGGACACAAAAAGTAGTATGTTCAAAAGAGTAAGATATGAGGAATCTATATAAAATTTGACAATACATTACAGATGTTTGTGTTACTCTCCGGAGGATCCCGGATATTTGGAGAATAGTAGTTTGCACGAATTCACAGTTGTGGAAATGTCTTAATTGTATGAATTTTTATCGACACCTGATATACACCAAAAGTAGTATGTTCAAAAGGGTAAGTTTCGAGGAAGTATCATAAAATTTGACAAGACATTTCGGATGTTTGTTGTACTCTCTGGAGGATCCCGGATGTTTGAGAAATAGTAGTATGCACCAATTCCTTCTCATCGGAATTACCTAATTGTATGTTTTTTTTTTCGAATCCTTATGGACACAGAAAGTAGTATGTTCAAAAGAGTAAGATATGAGGAAGTTATATAAAATTTGACAATACATTACAGATGTCTGTGGTACTCTCCGGAGGATCCCGGATATTTGGAGAATAGTAGTTTGCACGAATTCACTGTCGTGGAAATGTCCTAATTGTATGAATTTTTATCGACACCTAATAGACACCAAAAGTAGTATGTTCAGAAGGGTAAGTTTCGAGTAAGTATCATAAAATTTGACAAGACATTTCGGATGTTTGTTGTAGTCTCTGGAGGATCCTGGATGTTTGAGAAATAGTAGTATGCACCAATTCCTTCTCATCGGAATGACCTAATTTGAAGTTTTTTTTTTCGAATCCTTATGAACACAAAAAGTAGTATGTTCAAAAGAGTAAGATAAGAGGAAGCTATATAAAATTTGACAATACATTACAGATGTTTGTGGTACTCTCCGGAGGATTCCGGATATTTGGAGAATAGTAGTTTGCACGAATTCACTGTCGTGGAAATTTTCTAATTGTATGCATTTTTATCGACACCTGATAGACACCAAAAGTAGTATGTTCAAAGGAGTAAGTTTCGAGGAAGTATCATCAAATTTGACAAGACATTTCAGTAGTTTGTTGTACTCTCTGGAGGATCCCGGATGTTTGAGAAATAGTAGTATGCACCAGTTCCTTCTCATCGGAATGACCTAATTGAATGTTTTTCTTTGAATCCTTATGGACACAAAAAGTAGTATGTTCAAAATAGTAAGATATGAGGACGCTATATAAAATTTGACAATACATTACAGATGTTTGTGGTACTCTCCGGAGGATCCCGGATATTTGGAGAATAGTAGTTTGCACGAATTCACTGTCGTGGAAATGTCCTAATTGTATGAATTTTTATCGACACCTGATATACAACAAAAGTAGTATCTTCAAAATAGTAAGTTTCGAGGAAGTATCATAAAATTTGACAAGACATTTCGGATGTTTGTTGTACTCTCTGGGGGATCCCGGATGTTTGAGAAATAGTAGTATGCACTAATTCCTTCTCATCGGAATGACCTAATTGTATGTTTTTTTTTTCGAATCCTTATGGACACAAAAAGTAGTATGTTCAACAGAGTACGATATGAGGAAGCTATATAAAATTTGACAATCAATTACAGATGTCTGTGGTACTCTGCGGAGGATCCCGGATATTTGGAGAATAGTAGTTTGCACGAATTCACTGTCGTGGAAATGTCCTAATTGTATGAATTTTTATCGACACCTAATAGACACCACAAGCAGTATGTTCAAAAGGGTAAGTTTCGAGGAAGTATCATAAAATTTTACAAGACATTTCGGATGTTTGTTGTACTCTCTGGAGGATCCTGGATGTTTGAGAAATAGTAGTATGCACCAATTCCTTCTCATCGGAATGACCTAATTTCATGTTTTTTTTTTTCGAATCCTTATGGACACAAAAAGTAGTATGTTCAAAAGAGTAAGATAAGAGGAAGCTATATAAAATTTGACAATACATTAGAGATGTTTGTGGTACTCTCCGGAGGATCCCGGATATTTGGAGAATAGTAGTTTGCACGAATTCACTGTCGTGGAAATGTCCTAATTGTATGAATTTTTATCGACACCTGATATACACCAAAAGTAGTATCTTCAAAATAGTAAGTTTCGAGGAAGTATCATAAAATTTGACAAGACATTTCGGATGTTTGTTGTACTCTCTGGAGGATCCCGGATGTTTGAGAAATAGTAGTATGCACCAATTCCTTCTCATCGGAATGACCTAATTGTCTGTTTTTTTTTTCGAATCCTTATGGACACAAAAAGTAGTATGTTCAAAAGAGTAAGATATGAGGACCCTATATAAAATTTGACAATACATTACAGATGTCTGTGGTACTCTCTGGAGGATCCCGGATATTTGGAGAATAGTAGTTTGCACGAATTCACTGTCGTGGAAATGTCCTAATTGTATGAATTTTTATCGACACCTGATAGACACCAAAAGTAGTATGTTCAAAAGGGTAAGTTTCGAGGAAGTATCATAAAATTCGACAAGACATTTCGGATGTTTGTTGTACTCTCTGCAGGATCCTGGATGTTTGAGAAATAGTAGTATGCACCAATTCCTTCTCATCGGAATGACCTAATTTGATGTTTTTTTTTTCGAATCCTCATGGACACAGAAAGTAGTATGTTCAAAAGAGTAAGATAAGAGGAAGCTATATAAAATTTGACAATACATTACAGATGTTTGTGGTACTCTCCGGAGGATCCCGGATATTTGGAGAATAGTAGTTTGCACGAATTCACTGTCGTGGAAATGTCCTAATTGTATGCATTTTTATCGACACCTGATAGACACCAAAAGTAGTATGTTCAAAGGAGTAAGTTTCGAGGAAGTATCATCAAATTTGACAAGACATTTCAGATGTTTGTTGTACTCTCTGTAGGATCCCGGATGTTTGAGAAATAGTAGTATGCACCAATTCTTTCTCATCGGAATAACCTAATTGTATGTTTTTTTTTTTCGAATACTTATGGACACAAAAAGTAGTATGTTCAAAAGAGTAAGATATGAGGAATCTATATAAAATTTGACAATACATTACAGATGTTTGTGGTACTCTCCGGAGGATCTCGGATATTTGGAGAATAGTAGTTTGCACGAATTCACTGTCGTGGAAATGTCCTAATTGTATGAATTTTTATCGACACCTGATCTACACCAAAAGTAGTATATTCAAAATAGTAAGTTTCGAGGAAGTATCATAAAATTTGACAAGACATTTCAGATGTTTGTTGTACTCTCTGGAGGATCCCGGATGTTTAAGAAATAGTAGTATGCACCAATTCCTTCTCATCGGAATGACCTAATTGTATGTTTTTTTTTTCGAATCCTTATGGACACAAAAAGTAGTATGTTCAAAAGAGTAAGATATGAGGACCCTATATAAAATTTGACAATACATTACAGATGTCTGTTGTACTCTCCGGAGGATCCCGGATATTTGGATAATAGTAGTTTGCACGAATTCACTGTCGTGGAAATGTCCTAATTGTATGAATTTTTATCGACACCTGATAGACACCAAAAGTAGTATGTTCAAAAGGGTAAGTTTCGAGGAAGTATCATAAAATTTGACAAGACATTTCAGATGTTTGTTGTACTCTCTGGAGGATCCCGGATGTTTGAGAAATAGTAGCATGCACCAATTCTTTCTCATCGGAATGACCTAATTGTATGTTTTTTTTCTTCGAATACTTATGGACACAAAAAGTAGTATGTTCAAAAGAGTAAGATATGAGGAATCTATATAAAATTTGACAATACATTACAGATGTTTGTGGTACTCTCCGGAGGATCCCGGATATTTGGAGAATAGTAGTTTGCACGAATTCACTGTCGTGGAAATGTCCTAATTGTATGAATTTTATCGACACCTGATAGACACCAAAAGTAGTATGTTCAAAAGGGTAAGTTTCGAGGAAGTATCATAAAATTTGACAAGACATTTCGGATGTTTGTTGTACTCTCTGGAGGATCCTGGATGTTTGAGAAATAGTAGTATGCACCAATTCCTTCTCATCGGAATGACCTAATTTGATGTTTTTTTTTTCGAATCCTTATGGACACGAAAAGTAGTATGTTCAAAAGAGTAAGATAAGAGGAAGATATATAAAATTTGACAATACATTACAGATGTTTGTGGTACTCTCCGGAGGATCCCGGATATTTGGAGAATAGTAGTTTGCACGAATTCACTGTCGTGGAAATGTCCTAATTGTATGCATTTTTATCGACACCTGATAGACACCAAAAGTAGTATGTTCAAAGGAGTAAGTTTCGAGGAAGTATCATCAAATTTGACAAGACATTTCAGATGTTTGTTGTACTCTCTGGACGATCCCGGATGTTTGAGAAATAGTAGTATGCACCAATTCTTTCTCATCGGAATGACCTAATTGTATGTTTTTTTTTTTCGAATACTTATGGACAAAAAAAGTAGTATGTTCAAAAGAGTAAGATATGAGGAATCTATATAAAATTTGACAATACATTACAGATGTTTGTGGTACTCTCCGGAGGATCTCGGATATATGGAGAATAATAGTTTGCACGAATTCACTGTCGTGGAAATGTCCTAATTGTATGCATTTTTATCGACACCTGATAGACACCAAAAGTAGTATGTTCAAAGGAGTAAGTTTCGAGGAAGTATCATCAAATTTGACAAGACATTTCAGATGTTTGTTGTACTCTCTAGAGGATCCCGGATGTTTGAGAAATAGTAGCATGCACCAATTCTTTCTCATCGGAATGACCTAATTGTATGTTTTTTTTCTTCGAATACTTATGGACACAAAAAGTAGTATGTTCAAAAGAGTAAGATATGAGGAATCTATATAAAATTTGACAATACATTACAGATGTTTGTGGTACTCTCCGGAGGATCCTGGATATTTGGAGAATAGTAGTTTGCACGAATTCACTGTCGTGGAAATGTCCTAATTGTATAAATTTTTATCGACACCTGATATACACCAAAAGTAGTATGTTCAAAAGGGTAAGTTTCGAGGAAGTATCATAAAATTTGACAAGACATTTCGGATGTTTGTTGTACTCTCTGGAGGATCCCGGATGTTTGAGAAATAGTAGTATGCACCAATTCCTTCTCATCGGAATGACCTAATTGTCTGTTTTTTTTTTCGAATCCTTATGGACACAAAAAGTAGTATGTTCAAAAGAGTAAGATATGAGGACCCTATATAAAATTTGACAATACATTACAGATGTCTGTGGTACTCTCTGGAGGATCCCGGATATTTGGAGAATAGTAGTTTGCACGAATTCACTGTCGTGGAAATGTCCTAATTGTATGAATTTTTATCGACACCTGATAGACACCAAAAGTAGTATGTTCAAAAGGGTAAGTTTCGAGGAAGTATCATAAAATTCGACAAGACATTTCGGATGTTTGTTGTACTCTCTGCAGGATCCTGGATGTTTGAGAAATAGTAGTATGCACCAATTCCTTCTCATCGGAATGACCTAATTTGATGTTTTTTTTTTCGAATCCTCATGGACACAGAAAGTAGTATGTTCAAAAGAGTAAGATAAGAGGAAGCTATATAAAATTTGACAATACATTACAGATGTTTGTGGTACTCTCCGGAGGATCCCGGATATTTGGAGAATAGTAGTTTGCACGAATTCACTGTCGTGGAAATGTCCTAATTGTATGCATTTTTATCGACACCTGATAGACACCAAAAGTAGTATGTTCAAAGGAGTAAGTTTCGAGGAAGTATCATCAAATTTGACAAGACATTTCAGATGTTTGTTGTACTCTCTGTAGGATCCCGGATGTTTGAGAAATAGTAGTATGCACCAATTCTTTCTCATCGGAATAACCTAATTGTATGTTTTTTTTTTTCGAATACTTATGGACACAAAAAGTAGTATGTTCAAAAGAGTAAGATATGAGGAATCTATATAAAATTTGACAATACATTACAGATGTTTGTGGTACTCTCCGGAGGATCTCGGATATTTGGAGAATAGTAGTTTGCACGAATTCACTGTCGTGGAAATGTCCTAATTGTATGAATTTTTATCGACACCTGATCTACACCAAAAGTAGTATATTCAAAATAGTAAGTTTCGAGGAAGTATCATAAAATTTGACAAGACATTTCAGATGTTTGTTGTACTCTCTGGAGGATCCCGGATGTTTAAGAAATAGTAGTATGCACCAATTCCTTCTCATCGGAATGACCTAATTGTATGTTTTTTTTTTCGAATCCTTATGGACACAAAAAGTAGTATGTTCAAAAGAGTAAGATATGAGGACCCTATATAAAATTTGACAATACATTACAGATGTCTGTTGTACTCTCCGGAGGATCCCGGATATTTGGATAATAGTAGTTTGCACGAATTCACTGTCGAGGAAATGTCCTAATTGTATGAATTTTTATCGACACCTGATAGACACCAAAAGTAGTATGTTCAAAAGGGTAAGTTTCGAGGAAGTATCATAAAATTTGACAAGACATTTCAGATGTTTGTTGTACTCTCTGGAGGATCCCGGATGTTTGAGAAATAGTAGCATGCACCAATTCTTTCTCATCGGAATGACCTAATTGTATGTTTTTTTTCTTCGAATACTTATGGACACAAAAAGTAGTATGTTCAAAAGAGTAAGATATGAGGAATCTATATAAAATTTGACAATACATTACAGATGTTTGTGGTACTCTCCGGAGGATCCCGGATATTTGGAGAATAGTAGTTTGCACGAATTCACTGTCGTGGAAATGTCCTAATTGTATGAATTTTATCGACACCTGATAGACACCAAAAGTAGTATGTTCAAAAGGGTAAGTTTCGAGGAAGTATCATAAAATTTGACAAGACATTTCGGATGTTTGTTGTACTCTCTGGAGGATCCTGGATGTTTGAGAAATAGTAGTATGCACCAATTCCTTCTCATCGGAATGACCTAATTTGATGTTTTTTTTTTCGAATCCTTATGGACACGAAAAGTAGTATGTTCAAAAGAGTAAGATAAGAGGAAGATATATAAAATTTGACAATACATTACAGATGTTTGTGGTACTCTCCGGAGGATCCCGGATATTTGGAGAATAGTAGTTTGCACGAATTCACTGTCGTGGAAATGTCCTAATTGTATGCATTTTTATCGACACCTGATAGACACCAAAAGTAGTATGTTCAAAGGAGTAAGTTTCGAGGAAGTATCATCAAATTTGACAAGACATTTCAGATGTTTGTTGTACTCTCTGGACGATCCCGGATGTTTGAGAAATAGTAGTATGCACCAATTCTTTCTCATCGGAATGACCTAATTGTATGTTTTTTTTTTTCGAATACTTATGGACAAAAAAGTAGTATGTTCAAAAGAGTAAGATATGAGGAATCTATATAAAATTTGACAATACATTACAGATGTTTGTGGTACTCTCCGGAGGATCTCGGATATATGGAGAATAATAGTTTGCACGAATTCACTGTCGTGGAAATGTCCTAATTGTATGCATTTTTATCGACACCTGATAGACACCAAAAGTAGTATGTTCAAAGGAGTAAGTTTCGAGGAAGTATCATCAAATTTGACAAGACATTTCAGATGTTTGTTGTACTCTCTAGAGGATCCCGGATGTTTGAGAAATAGTAGCATGCACCAATTCTTTCTCATCGGAATGACCTAATTGTATGTTTTTTTTCTTCGAATACTTATGGACACAAAAAGTAGTATGTTCAAAAGAGTAAGATATGAGGAATCTATATAAAATTTGACAATACATTACAGATGTTTGTGGTACTCTCCGGAGGATCCTGGATATTTGGAGAATAGTAGTTTGCACGAATTCACTGTCGTGGAAATGTCCTAATTGTATAAATTTTTATCGACACCTGATATACACCAAAAGTAGTATGTTCAAAAGGGTAAGTTTCGAGGAAGTATCATAAAATTTGACAAGACATTTCGGATGTTTGTTGTACTCTCTGGAGGATCCTGGATGTTTGAGAAATAGTAGTATGCACCAATTCCTTCTCATCGGAATGACCTAATTTGATGTTTTTTTTTTCGAATCCTTATGGACACAAAAAGTAGTATGTTCAAAAGAGTAAGATCAGAGGAAGCTATATAAAATTTGACAATACATTACAGATGTATGTGGTACTCTCCGGAGGATCCCGGATATTTGGAGAATAGTAGTTTGCACGAATTCACTGTCGTGGAAATGTCCTAATTGTAAGAATTTTTTTCGACACCTGATAGACACCAAAAGTAGTATGTTCAAAGGAGTAAGTTTCGAGGAAGTATCATCAAATTTGACAAGACATTTCAGATGTTTGTTGTACTCTCTGTAGGATCCCGGATGTTTGAGAAATAGTAGTATGCACCAATTCTTTCTCATCGGAATAACCTAATTGTATGTTTTTTTTTTTCGAATACTTATGGACACAAAAAGTAGTATGTTCAAAAGAGTAAGATATGAGGAATCTATATAAAATTTGACAATACATTACAGATGTTTGTGGTACTCTCCGGAGGATCTCGGATATTTGGAGAATAGTAGTTTGCACGAATTCACTGTCGTGGAAATGTCCTAATTGTATGAATTTTTATCGACACCTGATCTACACCAAAAGTAGTATATTCAAAATAGTAAGTTTCGAGGAAGTATCATAAAATTTGACAAGACATTTCAGATGTTTGTTGTACTCTCTGGAGGATCCCGGATGTTTAAGAAATAGTAGTATGCACCAATTCCTTCTCAACGGAATGACCTAATTGTATGTTTTTTTTTTCGAATCCTTATGGACACAAAAAGTAGTATGTTCAAAAGAGTAAGATATGAGGACCCTATATAAAATTTGACAATACATTACAGATGTATGTGGTACTCTCCGGAGGATCCCGGATATTTGGAGAATAGTAGTTTGCACGAATTCACTGTCGTGGAAATGTCCTAATTGTATGAATTTTTATCGACACCTGATAGACACCAAAAGTAGTATGTTCAAAAGGGTAAGTTTCGAGGAAGTATCATAAAATTCGACAAGACATTTCGGATGTTTGTTGTACTCTCTGGAGGATCCTGGATGTTTGAGAAATAGTAGTATGCACCAATTCCTTCTCATCGGAATGACCTAATTTGATGTTTTTTTTTTCGAATCCTTATGGACACAAAAAGTAGTATGTTCAAAAGAGTAAGATAAGAGGAAGCTATATAAAATTTGACAATACATTACAGATGTTTGTGGTACTCTCCGGAGGATCCCGGATATTTGGAGAATAGTAGTTTGCACGAATTCACTGTCGTGGAAATGTCCTAATTGTATGCATTTTTATCGACACCTGATAGACACCAAAAGAAGTTTGTTCAAAGGAGTAAGTTTCGAGGAATTATCACAAAATTTGACAAGACATTTCAGATGTTTGTTGTACTCTCTGGAGGATCCCGGATGTTTGAGAAATAGTAGTATGCACCAATTCCTTCTCATCGGAATGACCTAATTTGATGTTTTTTTTTTCGAATCCTCATGGACACAAAAAGTAGTATGTTCAAAAGAGTAAGATAAGAGGAAGCTATATAAAATTTGACAATACATTACGGATGTTTGTGGTACTCTTCGGAGGATCCCGGATATTTGGAGAATAGTAGTTTGCACGAATTCACTGTCGTGGAAATGTCCTAATTGTATGAATTTTTATCGACACCTAATAGACACCAAAAGTAGTATGTTCAAAAGGGTAAGTTTCGAGGAAGTATCATAAAATTTGACAAGACATTTCGGATGTTTGTTGTACTCTCTGGAGGATCCTGGATGTTTGAGAAATAGTAGTATGCACCAATTCCTTCTCATCGGAATGACCTAATTTGATGTTTTTTTTTTCGAATCCTTATGGACACGAAAAGTAGTATGTTCAAAAGAGTAAGATAAGAGGAAGATATATAAAATTTGACAATACATTACAGATGTTTGTGGTACTCTCCGGAGGATCCCGGATATTTGGAGAATAGTAGTTTGCACGATTTCACTGTCGTGGAAATGTCCTAATTGTTTGCATTTTTATCGACACCTGATAGACACCAAAAGTAGTATGTTCAAAGGAGTAAGTTTCGAGGAAGTATCATCAAATTTGACAAGACATTTCAGATGTTTGTTGTACTCTCTGGAGGATCCCGGATGTTTGAGAAATAGTAGTATGCACCAATTCTTTCTCATCGGAATGACCTAATTGTATGTTTTTTTTTTTCGAATACTTATGGACACAAAAAGTAGTATGTTCAAAAGAGTAAGATATGAGGAATCTATATAAAATTTGACAATACATTACAGATGTTTGTGGTACTCTCCGGAGGATCTCGGATATTTGGAGAATAGTAGTTTGCACGAATTCACTGTCGTGGAAATATCCTAATTGTATGCATTTTTATCGACACCTGATAGACACCAAAAGTAGTATTTTCAAAGGAGTAAGTTTCGAGGAAGTATCATCAAATTTGACAAGACATTTCAGATGTTTGTTGTACTCTCTGGACGATCCCGGATGTTTTAGAAATAGTAGCATGCACCAATTCTTTCTCATCGGAATGACCTAATTGTATGTTTTTTTTCTTCGAATACTTATGGACACAAAAAGTAGTATGTTCAAAAGAGTAAGATATGAGGAATCTATATAAAATTTGACAATACATTACAGATGTTTGTGGTACTCTCCGGAGGATCCCGGATATTTGGAGAATAGTAGTTTGCACGAATTCACTGTCGTGGAAATGTCCTAATTGTATGAATTTTTATCGACACCTGATATAGACCAAAAGTAGTATGTTCAAAAGGGTAAGTTTCGAGGAAGTATCATAAAATTTGACAAGACATTTCGGATGTTTGTTGTACTCTCTGGAGGATCCTGGATGTTTGAGAAATAGTAGTATGCACCAATTCCTTCTCATCGGAATGACCTAATTTGATGTTTTTTTTTTCGAATCCTTATGGACACAAAAAGTAGTATGTTCAAAAGAGTAAGATAAGAGGAAGCTATATAAAATTTGACAATACATTACAGATGTTTGTGGTACTCTCCGGAGGATCCCGGATATTTGGAGAATAGTAGTTTGCACGAATTCACTGTCGTGGAAATGTCCTAATTGTATGCATTTTTATCGACACCTGATAGACACCAAAAGTAGTATGTTCAAAGGAGTAAGTTTCGAGGAAGTATCATCAAATTTGACAAGACATTTCAGATGTTTGTTGTACTCTCTGGAGGATCCCGGATGTTTGAGAAATAGTAGCATGCACCAATTCTTTCTCATCGGAATGACCTAATTGTATGTTTTTTTGCTTCGAATACTTATGGACACAAAAAGTAGTATGTTCAAAAGAGTAAGATATGAGGAATCTATATAAAATTTGACAATACATTATAGATGTTTGTGGTACTCTCCGGAGGATCCCGAATATTTGGAGAATAGTAGTTTGCACGAATTCACTGTCGTGGAAATGTCCTAATTGTATGAATTTTTATCGACACCTGATATACACCAAAAGTAGTATGTTCAAAAGGGTAAGTTTCGAGGAAGTATCATAAAATTTGACAAGACATTTCGGATGTTTGTTGTACTCTCTGGACGATCTCGGATGTTTGAGAAATAGTAGCATGCACCAATTATTTCTCATCGGAATGACCTAATTGTATGTTTTTTTTCTTCGAATACTTATGGACACAAAAAGTAGTATGTTCAAAAGAGTAAGATATGAGGAATCTATATAAAATTTGACAATACATTACGGATGTTTGTGGTACTCTCCGGAGGATCCCGGATATTTGGAGAATAGTAGTTTGCACGAATTCACTGTCGTGGAAATGTCCTAATTGTATGAATTTTTATCGACACCTAATAGACACCAAAAGTAGTATGTTCAAAAGGGTAAGTTTCGAGGAAGTATCATAAAATTTGACAAGACATTTCGGATGTTTGTTGTACTCTCTGGAGGATCCTGGATGTTTGAGAAATAGTAGTATGCACCAACTCCTTCTCATCGGAATGACCTAATTTGATGTTTTTTTTTTCGAATCCTTATGGACACGAAAAGTAGTATGTTCAAAAGAGTAAGATAAGAGGAAGATATATAAAATTTGACAATACATTACAGATGTTTGTGGTACTCTCCGGAGGATCCCGGATATTTGGAGAATAGTAGTTTGCACGAATTCACTGTCGTGGAAATGTCCTAATTGTATGCATTTTTATCGACACCTGATAGACACCAAAAGTAGTATTTTCAAAGGAGTAAGTTTCGAGGACGTATCATCAAATTTGACAAGACATTTCAGATGTTTGTTGTACTCTCTGGACGATCCCGGATGTTTTAGAAATAGTAGCATGCACCAATTCTTTCTCATCGGAATGACCTAATTGTATGTTTTTTTTCTTCGAATACTTATGGACACAAAAAGTAGTATGTTCAAAAGAGTAAGATATGAGGAATCTATATAAAATTTGACAATACATTACAGATGTTTGTGGTACTCTCCAAAGGATCCCGGATATTTGGAGAATAGTAGTTTGCACGAATTCACTGTCGTGGAAATGTCCTAATTGTATGAATTTTTATCGATACCTGATATAGACCAAAAGTAGTATGTTCAAAAGGGTAAGTTTCGAGGAAGTATCATAAAATTTGACAAGACATTTCGGATGTTTGTTGTACTCTCTGGAGGATCCTGGATGTTTGAGAAATAGTAGTATGCACCAATTCCTTCTCATCGGAATGACCTAATTTGAGGTTTTTTTTTTCGAATCCTTATGGACACAAAAAGTAGTATGTTCAAAAGAGTAAGATAAGAGGAAGCTATATAAAATTTGACAATACATTACAGATGTTTGTGGTACTCTCCGGAGGATCCCGGATATTTGGAGAATAGTAGTTTGCACGAATTCACTGTCGTGGAAATGTCCTAATTGTATGCATTTTTATCGACACCTGATAGACACAAAAAGTAGTATGTTCAAAGGAGTAAGTTTCGAGGAAGTATCATCAAATTTGACAAGACATTTCAGATGTTTGTTGTACTCTCTGGAGGATCCCGGATGTTTGAGAAATAGTAGCATGCACCAATTCTTTCTCATCGTAATGACCTAATTGTATGTTTTTTTTCTTCGAATACTTATGGACACAAAAAGTAGTATGTTCAAAATAGTAAGATATGAGGAATCTATATAAAATTTGACAATACATTATAGATGTTTGTGGTACTCTCCGGAGGATCCCGAATATTTGGAGAATAGTAGTTTGCACGAATTCACTGTCGTGGAAATGTCCTAATTGTATGAATTTTTATCGACACCTGATATACACCAAAAGTAGTATGTTCAAAAGGGTAAGTTTCGAGGAAGTATCATAAAATTTGACAAGACATTTCGGATGTTTGTTGTACTCTCTGGACGATCCCGGATGTTTGAGAAATAGTAGCATGCACCAATTCTTTCTCATCGGAATGACCTAATTGTATGTTTTTTTTCTTCGAATACTTATGGACACAAAAAGTAGTATGTTCAAAAGAGTAAGATATGAGGAATCTATATAAAATTTGACAATACATTACAGATGTTTGTGGTACTCTCCGGAGGATCCCGAATATTTGGAGAATAGTAGTTTGCACGAATTCACTGTCGTGGAAATGTCCTAATTGTATGAATTTTTATCGACACCTGATATACACCAAAAGTAGTATGTTCAAAAGGGTAAGTTTCGAGGAAGTATCATAAAATTTGACAAGACATTTCGGATGTTTGTTGTACTCTCTGGACGATCTCGGATGTTTGAGAAATAGTAGCATGCACCAATTCTTTCTCATCGGAATGACCTAATTGTATGTTTTTTTTCTTCGAATACTTATGGACACAAAAAGTAGTATGTTCAAAAGAGTAAGATATGAGGAATCTATATAAAATTTGACAATACATTACAGATGTTTGTGGTACTCTCCAAAGGATCCCGGATATTTGGAGAATAGTAGTTTGCACGAATTCACTGTCGTGGAAATGTCCTAATTGTATGAATTTTTATCGATACCTGATATAGACCAAAAGTAGTATGTTCAAAAGGGTAAGTTTCGAGGAAGTATCATAAAATTTGACAAGACATTTCGGATGTTTGTTGTACTCTCTGGAGGATCCTGGATGTTTGAGAAATAGTAGTATGCACCAATTCCTTCTCATCGGAATGACCTAATTTGAGGTTTTTTTTTTCGAATCCTTATGGACACAAAAAGTAGTATGTTCAAAAGAGTAAGATAAGAGGAAGCTATATAAAATTTGACAATACATTACAGATGTTTGTGGTACTCTCCGGAGGATCCCGGATATTTGGAGAATAGTAGTTTGCACGAATTCACTGTCGTGGAAATGTCCTAATTGTATGCATTTTTATCGACACCTGATAGACACAAAAAGTAGTATGTTCAAAGGAGTAAGTTTCGAGGAAGTATCATCAAATTTGACAAGACATTTCAGATGTTTGTTGTACTCTCTGGAGGATCCCGGATGTTTGAGAAATAGTAGCATGCACCAATTCTTTCTCATCGTAATGACCTAATTGTATGTTTTTTTTCTTCGAATACTTATGGACACAAAAAGTAGTATGTTCAAAATAGTAAGATATGAGGAATCTATATAAAATTTGACAATACATTATAGATGTTTGTGGTACTCTCCGGAGGATCCCGAATATTTGGAGAATAGTAGTTTGCACGAATTCACTGTCGTGGAAATGTCCTAATTGTATGAATTTTTATCGACACCTGATATACACCAAAAGTAGTATGTTCAAAAGGGTAAGTTTCGAGGAAGTATCATAAAATTTGACAAGACATTTCGGATGTTTGTTGTACTCTCTGGACGATCCCGGATGTTTGAGAAATAGTAGCATGCACCAATTCTTTCTCATCGGAATGACCTAATTGTATGTTTTTTTTCTTCGAATACTTATGGACACAAAAAGTAGTATGTTCAAAAGAGTAAGATATGAGGAATCTATATAAAATTTGACAATACATTATAGATGTTTGTGGTACTCTCCGGAGGATCCCGAATATTTGGAGAATAGTAGTTTGCACGAATTCACTGTCGTGGAAATGTCCTAATTGTATGAATTTTTATCGACACCTGATATACACCAAAAGTAGTATGTTCAAAAGGGTAAGTTTCGAGGAAGTATCATAAAATTTGACAAGACATTTCGGATGTTTGTTGTACTCTCTGGACGATCTCGGATGTTTGAGAAATAGTAGCATGCACCAATTCTTTCTCATCGGAATGACCTAATTGTATGTTTTTTTTCTTCGAATACTTATGGACACAAAAAGTAGTATGTTCAAAAGAGTAAGATATGAGGAATCTATATAAAATTTGACAATACATTACGGATGTTTGTTGTACTCTCCGGAGGATCCCGGATATTTGGAGAATAGTAGTTTGCACGAATTCACTGTCGTGGAAATGTCCTAATTGTATGAATTTTTATCGATACCTGATATAGACCAAAAGTAGTATGTTCAAAAGGGTAAGTTTCGAGGAAGTATCATAAAATTTGACAAGACATTTCGGATGTTTGTTGTACTCTCTGGAGGATCCTGGATGTTTGAGAAATAGTAGTATGCACCAATTCCTTCTCATCGGAATGACCTAATTTGAGGTTTTTTTTTTCGAATCCTTATGGACACAAAAAGTAGTATGTTCAAAAGAGTAAGATAAGAGGAAGCTATATAAAATTTGACAATACATTACAGATGTTTGTGGTACTCTCCGGAGGATCCCGGATATTTGGAGAATAGTAGTTTGCACGAATTCACTGTCGTGGAAATGTCCTAATTGTATGCATTTTTATCGACACCTGATAGACACAAAAAGTAGTATGTTCAAAGGAGTAAGTTTCGAGGAAGTATCATCAAATTTGACAAGACATTTCAGATGTTTGTTGTACTCTCTGGAGGATCCCGGATGTTTGAGAAATAGTAGCATGCACCAATTCTTTCTCATCGTAATGACCTAATTGTATGTTTTTTTTCTTCGAATACTTATGGACACAAAAAGTAGTATGTTCAAAATAGTAAGATATGAGGAATCTATATAAAATTTGACAATACATTATAGATGTTTGTGGTACTCTCCGGAGGATCCCGAATATTTGGAGAATAGTAGTTTGCACGAATTCACTGTCGTGGAAATGTCCTAATTGTATGAATTTTTATCGACACCTGATATACACCAAAAGTAGTATGTTCAAAAGGGTAAGTTTCGAGGAAGTATCATAAAATTTGACAAGACATTTCGGATGTTTGTTGTACTCTCTGGACGATCCCGGATGTTTGAGAAATAGTAGCATGCACCAATTCTTTCTCATCGGAATGACCTAATTGTATGTTTTTTTTCTTCGAATACTTATGGACACAAAAAGTAGTATGTTCAAAAGAGTAAGATATGAGGAATCTATATAAAATTTGACAATACATTATAGATGTTTGTGGTACTCTCCGGAGGATCCCGAATATTTGGAGAATAGTAGTTTGCACGAATTCACTGTCGTGGAAATGTCCTAATTGTATGAATTTTTATCGACACCTGATATACACCAAAAGTAGTATGTTCAAAAGGGTAAGTTTCGAGGAAGTATCATAAAATTTGACAAGACATTTCGGATGTTTGTTGTACTCTCTGGACGATCTCGGATGTTTGAGAAATAGTAGCATGCACCAATTCTTTCTCATCGGAATGACCTAATTGTATGTTTTTTTTCTTCGAATACTTATGGACACAAAAAGTAGTATGTTCAAAAGAGTAAGATATGAGGAATCTATATAAAATTTGACAATACATTACGGATGTTTGTGGTACTCTCCGGAGGATCCCGGATATTTGGAGAATAGTAGTTTGCACGAATTCACTGTCGTGGAAATGTCCTAATTGTATGAATTTTTATCGACACCTAATAGACACCAAAAGTAGTATGTTCAAAAGGGTAAGTTTCGAGGAAGTATCATAAAATTTGACAAGACATTTCGGATGTTTGTTGTACTCTCTGGAGGATCCTGGATGTTTGAGAAATAGTAGTATGCACCAACTCCTTCTCATCGGAATGACCTAATTTGATGTTTTTTTTTTCGAATCCTTATGGACACGAAAAGTAGTATGTTCAAAAGAGTAAGATAAGAGGAAGATATATAAAATTTGACAATACATTACAGATGTTTGTGGTACTCTCCGGAGGATCCCGGATATTTGGAGAATAGTAGTTTGCACGAATTCACTGTCGTGGAAATGTCCTAATTGTATGCATTTTTATCGACACCTGATAGACACCAAAAGTAGTATTTTCAAAGGAGTAAGTTTCGAGGACGTATCATCAAATTTGACAAGACATTTCAGATGTTTGTTGTACTCTCTGGACGATCCCGGATGTTTTAGAAATAGTAGCATGCACCAATTCTTTCTCATCGGAATGACCTAATTGTATGTTTTTTTTCTTCGAATACTTATGGACACAAAAAGTAGTATGTTCAAAAGAGTAAGATATGAGGAATCTATATAAAATTTGACAATACATTACAGATGTTTGTGGTACTCTCCAAAGGATCCCGGATATTTGGAGAATAGTAGTTTGCACGAATTCACTGTCGTGGAAATGTCCTAATTGTATGAATTTTTATCGATACCTAATATAGACCAAAAGTAGTATGTTCAAAAGGGTAAGTTTCGAGGAAGTATCATAAAATTTGACAAGACATTTCGGATGTTTGTTGTACTCTCTGGAGGATCCTGGATGTTTGAGAAATAGTAGTATGCACCAATTCCTTCTCATCGGAATGACCTAATTTGAGGTTTTTTTTTTCGAATCCTTATGGACACAAAAAGTAGTATGTTCAAAAGAGTAAGATAAGAGGAAGCTATATAAAATTTGACAATACATTACAGATGTTTGTGGTACTCTCCGGAGGATCCCGGATATTTGGAGAATAGTAGTTTGCACGAATTCACTGTCGTGGAAATGTCCTAATTGTATGCATTTTTATCGACACCTGATAGACACAAAAAGTATTATGTTCAAAGGAGTAAGTTTCGAGGAAGTATCATAAAATTTGACAAGACATTTCGGATGTTTGTTGTACTCTCTGGACGATCCCGAATGTTTGAGAAATAGTAGCATGCACCAATTCTTTCTCATCGGAATGACCTAATTTTATGTTTTTTTTCTTCGAATACTTATGGACACAAAAAGTAGTATGTTCAAAAGAGTAAGATATGAGGAATCTATATAAAATTTGACAATACATTACGGATGTTTGTGGTACTCTCCGGAGGATCCCGGATATTTGGAGAATAGTAGTTTGCACGAATTCACTGTCGTGGAAATGTCCTAATTGTATGAATTTTTATCGACACCAGATATACACCAAAAGTAGTATGTTCAAAAGGGTAAGTTTCGAGGAAGTATCATAAAATTTGACAAGACATTTCGGATGTTTGTTGTACTCTCTGGAGGATCCTGGATGTTTGAGAAATAGTAGTATGCACCAATTCCTTCTCATCGGAATGACCTAATTTGATGTTTTTTTTTTCGAATCCTTATGGACACAAAAAGTAGTATGTTCAAAAGAGTAAGATAAGAGGAAGATATATAAAATTTGACAATACATTACAGATGTTTGTAGTACTCTCCGGAGGATCCCGGATATTTGGAGAATAGTAGTTTGCACGAATTCACTGTCGTGGAAATGTCCTAATTGTTTGCATTTTTATCGACACCTGATAGACACCAAAAGTAGTATGTTCAAAGGAGTAAGTTTCGACGAAGTATCATCAAATTTGACAATACATTTCAGATGTTTGTTGTACTCTCTGGAGGATCCCGGATGTTTGAGAAATAGTAGTATGCACCAATTCTTTCTCATCGGAATGACCTAATTGTATGTTTTTTTTTTTCGAATACTTATGGACACAAAAAGTAGTATGTTCAAAAGAGTAAGATATGAGGAATCTATATAAAATTTGACAATACATTACAGATGTTTGTGGTACTCTCCGGAGGATCTCGGATATTTGGAGAATAGTAGTTTGCACGAATTCACTGTCGTGGAAATGTCCTAATTGTATGCATTTTTATCGACACCTGATAGACACCAAAAGTAGTATGTTCAAAGGAGTAAGTTTCGAGGAAGTATCATCAAATTTGACAAGACATTTCAGATGTTTGTTGTACTCTCTGGAGGATCCCGGATGTTTGAGAAATAGTAGCATGCACTAATTCTTTCTCATCGGAATGACCTAATTGTATGTTTTTTTTCTTCGAATACTTATGGACACAAAAAGTAGTATGTTCAAAAGAGTAAGATATGAGGAATCTATATAAAATTTGACAATACATTACAGATGTTTGTGGTACTCTCAGGAGGATCCCGAATATTTGGAGAATAGTAGTTTGCACGAATTCACTGTCGTGGAAATGTCCTAATTGTATGAATTTTTATCGACACCTGATATACACCAAAAGTAGTATGTTCAAAAGGGTAAGTTTCGAGGAAGTATCATAAAATTTGACAAGACATTTCGGATGTTTGTTGTACTCTCTGGACGATCCCGGATGTTTGAGAAATTGTAGCATGCACCAATTCTTTCTCATCGGAATGACCTAATTGTATGTTTTTTTTCTTCGAATACTTATGGACACAAAAAGTAGTATGTTCAAAAGAGTAAGATATGAGGAATCTATATAAAATTTGACAATACATTACAGATGTTTGTGGTACTCTCCGGAGGATCCCGGATATTTGGAGAATAGTAGTTTGCACGAATTCACTGTCGTGGAAATGTCCTAATTGTATGAATTTTTATCGACACCTGATATACACCAAAAGTAGTATGTTCAAAAGGGTAAGTTTCGAGGAAGTATCATAAAATTTGACAAGACATTTCGGATGTTTGTTGTACTCTCTGGAGGATCCTGGATGTTTGAGAAATAGTAGTATGCACCAATTCCTTCTCATCGGAATGACCTAATTTGAGGTTTTTTTTTTCGAATCCTTATGGACACAAAAAGTAGTATGTTCAAAAGAGTAAGATAAGAGGAAGCTACATAAAATTTGACAATACATTACAGATGTTTGTGGTACTCTCCGGAGGATCCCGGATATTTGGAGAATAGTAGTTTGCAGGAATTCACTGTCGTGGAAATGTCCTAATTGTATGCATTTTTATCGACACCTGATAGACACAAAAAGTTGTATGTTCAAAGGAGTAAGTTTCGAGGAAGTATCATCAAATTTGACAAGACATTTCAGATGTTTGTTGTACTCTCTGGAGGATCCCGGATGTTTGAGAAATAGTAGCATGCACCAATTCTTTCTCATCGTAATGACCTAATTGTATGTTTTTTTTCTTCGAATACTTATGGACACAAAAAGTAGTATGTTCAAAATAGTAAGATATGAGGAATCTATATAAAATTTGACAATACATTATAGATGTTTGTGGTACTCTCCGGAGGATCCCGAATATTTGGAGAATAGTAGTTAGCACGAATTCACTGTCGTGGAAATGTCCTAATTGTATGAATTTTTATCGACACCTGATATACACCAAAAGTAGTATGTTCAAAAGGGTAAGTTTCGAGGAAGTATCATAAAATTTGACAAGACATTTCGGATGTTTGTTGTACTCTCTGGACGATCCCGGATGTTTGAGAAATAGTAGCAGGCACCAATTCTTTCTCATCGGAATGACCTAATTGTATGTTTTTTTTCTTCGAATACTTATGGACACAAAAAGTAGTATGTTCAAAAGAGTAAGATATGAGGAATCTATATAAAATTTGACAATACATTACAGATGTTTGTGGTACTCTCCGGAGGATCCCGGATATTTGGAGAATAGTAGTTTGCACGAATTCACTGTCGTGGAAATGTCCTAATTGTATGAATTTTTATCGACACTAGATATACACCAAAAGTAGTATGTTCAAAAGGGTAAGTTTCGAGGAAGTATCATAAAATTTGACAAGACATTTCGGATGTTTGTTGTACTCTCTGGAGGATCCTGGATGTTTGAGAAATAGTAGTATGCACCAATTCCTTCTCATCGGAATGACCTAATTTGATGTTTTTTTTTTCGAATCCTTATGGACACAAAAAGTAGTATGTTCAAAAGAGTAAGATAAGAGGAAGCTATATAAAATTTGACAATACATTACAGATGTCTGTGGCACTTACCGGAGGATCCCGGATATTTGGAGAATAGTAGTTTGCATGAATTCACTGTCGTGGAAATGTCCTAATTGTATGAATTTTTATCGACACCTGATAGACACCAAAAGTAGTATGTTCAAAGGAGTAAGTTTCGAGGAAGTATCATCAAATTTGACAAGACATTTCAGATGTTTGTTGTACTCTCTGGAGGATCCCGGATGTTTGAGAAATAGTAGTATGCACCAATTCTTTCTCATCGGAATGACCTAATTGTATGTTTTTTTTTTTCGAATACTTATGGACACAAAAAGTAGTATGTTCAAAAGAGTAAGATATGAGGAATCTATATAAAATTTGACAATACATTACAGATGTTTGTGGTACTCTCCGGAGGATCTCGGATATTTGGAGAATAGTAGTTTGCACGAATTCACTGTCGTGGAAATGTCCTAATTGTATGCATTTTTATCGACACCTGATAGACACCAAAAGTAGTATGTTCAAAGGAGTAAGTTTCGAGGAAGTATCATCAAATTTGACAAGACATTTCAGATGTTTGTTGTACTCTCTGGAGGATCCCGGATGTTTGAGAAATAGTAGCATGCACTAATTCTTTCTCATCGGAATGACCTAATTGTATGTTTTTTTTCTTCGAATACTTATGGACACAAAAAGTAGTATGTTCAAAAGAGTAAGATATGAGGAATCTATATAAAATTTGACAATACATTATAGATGTTTGTGGTACTCTCAGGAGGATCCCGAATATTTGGAGAATAGTAGTTTGCACGAATTCACTGTCGTGGAAATGTCCTAATTGTATGAATTTTTATCGACACCTGATATACAACAAAAGTAGTATGTTCAAAAGGGTAAGTTTCGAGGAAGTATCATAAAATTTGACAAGACATTTCGAATGTTTGTTGTACTCTCTGGAGGATCCTGGATGTTTGAGAAATAGTAGTATGCACCAATTCCTTCTCATCGGAATGACCTGATTTGATGTTTTTTTTTTAGAATCCTTATGGACACAAAAAGTAGTATGTTCAAAAGAGTAAGATAAGAGGAAGCTATATAAAATTTGACAATACATTACAGATGTCTGTGGTACTCTCCGGAGGATCCCGAATATTTGGAGAATAGTAGTTTGCACGAATTCACTGTCTTGGAAATGTCCTAATTGTATGAATTTTTATCGACACCTGATAGACACCAAAAGTAGTATGTTCAAAGGAGTAAGTTTCGAGGAAGTATCATCAAATTTGACAAGACATTTCAGATGTTTGTTGTACTCTCTGGAGGATCCCGGATGTTTGAGAAATAGTAGTATGCACCAATTCTTTCTCATCAGAATGACCTAATTGTATTTTTTTTTTTTCGAATACTTATGGACACAAAAAGTAGTATGTTCAAAAGAGTAAGATATGAGGAATCTATATAAAATTTGACAATACATTATAGATGTTTGTGGTACTCTCCGGAGGATCTCGGATATTTGAAGAATAGTAGTTTGCACGAATTCACTGTCGTGGAAATGTCCTAATTGTATGAATTTTTTTCGACAACTGATATACACCAAAAGTAGTATCTTCAAAATATTGAGTTTTGAGGAAGTATGATAAAATTTGACAAGACATTTCGGATGTTTGTTGTACTCTCTGGAGCATCCCGGATGTTTGAGAAATAGTAGTATGCACCAATTCCTTCTCATCGGAATGACCTAATTGTATGTTTTTTTTTTCGAATCCTTATGGACACAAAAAGTAGTATGTTCAAAAGACTAAAATATGAGGAATCTATATAAAATTTGACAATACATTACTTATGTTTGTGGTACTCTCCGGAGGTTCCGGATATTTCGAGAATAGTACTTTACACGAATTCACTGTCGTGGAAATGTCCTAATTGTATGAATTTTTATCGACACCTAATCTACACCAAAAGTAGTATATTCAAAATAGTAAGTTTCGAGGAAGTATCATAAAATTTGACAAGACATTTCAGATGTTTGTTGTACTCTCTGGAGGATCCCGGATGTTTAAGAAATAGTAGTCTGCACCAATTCCTTCTCATCGGAATGACCTAATTGTATGTTTTTTTTTTCGAATCCTTATGGACAAAAAAAGTAGTATGTTCAAAAGAGTAAGATATGAAGAAGCTATATAAAATTTGACAATACATTACAGATGTTTGTGGTACTCTCCGGAGGATCCCGGATATTTGGAGAATGGTAGTTTGCACGAATTCACTGTCGTGGAAATGTCCTAATTGTATGAATTTTTATCGACACCTGATATACACCAAAAGTAGTATGTTCAAAATAGTAAGTTTCGAGGAAGTAACATAAAATTTGACAAAACATTTCGGATGTTTGTTGTACTATCTGGAGGATCCCGGATGTTTGAGAAATAGTAGTATGCACCAACTCCTTCTCATCGGAATGACCTAATTGAATGTTTTTTTTTTCGAATCCTTATGGAAACAAAAAGTAGTATGTTCAAAAGAGTAAGATATGAGGAAGCTATATAAAATTTGACAAGACATTATAGATGTTTGTGGTACTCTCCGGAGGATCCCGGATATTTGGAGAATAGTAGTTTGCACGAATTACTGTCGTGGAAATGTCCTAATCGTATGAATTTTTATGGACACCTGATAGACACCAAAAGTAGTATGTTCAAAAGAGTAAGTTTCGAGGAAGTATCATAAAATTTGACAAGACATTTTGGATGTTTGTTGTACTCTCTTGAGGATCCCGGATGTTTGAGAAATAGTAGTATGCACCAATTCCTTCTCATCGGAATGACCTAATTGTATGTTTTTTTATTCGAATCCTTATGGACACAAAAAGTAGTATGTTCAAAAGAGTAAGATATGAGGAAGCTATATAAATTTTGACAATACATTACAGATGTTTGTGGTACTCTCCTGAGGATCCCGGATATTTGGAGAATAGTAGTTTGCACGAATTCACTGTCGTGGAAATGTCCTAATTGTATGAATATTTATGGACACCTGATATACACCAAAAGTAGTATGTTCAAAATAGTAAGTTTCGAGGAAGTAACATAAAATTTGACAAGACATTCCGGATGTTTGTTGTACTATCTGGAGGATCCCGGATGTTTGAGAAATAGTAGTATGCACCAATTCCTTCTCATCGGAATGACCTAATTGTATGTTTTTTTTTTCGAATCCTTATGGAAACAAAAAGTAGTATGTTCAAAAGAGTAAGATATGAGGAAGCTATATAAAATTTGACAATACATTACAGATGTTTGTGGTACTCTCCGGAGGATCCCGGATATTTGGAGAATAGTAGTTTGCACGAATTCACTGTCGTGGAAATGTCATAATCGTATGAATTTTTATCGACACCAAAAGTAGTATGTTCAAAATAGTAAGTTTCGAGGAAGTAACATAAAATTTGACAAGACATTTCGGATGTTTGTTGTACTATCTGGAGGATCCCGGATGTTTGAGAAATAGTAGTATGCACCAATTCCTTCTCATCGGAATGACCTAATTGTATGTTTTTTTTTCGAATCCTTATGGAAACAAAAAGTAGTATGTTCAAAAGAGTAAGATATGAGGAAGCTATATAAACTTTGACAATACATTATAGATGTTTGTGGTACTCTCCGGAGGATCCCGGATATTTGGAGAATAGTAGTTTGCACGAATTCACTGTCGTGGAAATGTCCTAATTGTATGAATTTTTATCGACACCTGATAGACACAAAAAGTAGTATGTTCAAAAGAGTAAGTTTCGAGGAAGTATCATAAAGTTTGACAAGACATTTCGGATGTTTGTTGTACTCTCTGGAGGATCACGGATGTTTGAGAAATAGTAGTATGCACCAATTCTTTCTCATCGGAATGACCTAATTGTATGTTTTTTTTTTTCGAATACTTATGGACACAAAAAGTAGTATGTTCAAAAGAGTAAGATATGAGGAATCTATATAAAATTTGACAATACATTACAGATGTTTGTGGTACTCTCCGGAGGATCTCGGATATTTGGAGAATAGTAGTTTGCACGAATTCACTGTCGTGGAAATGTCCTAATTGTATGCATTTTTATCGACACCTGATAGACACCAAAAGTAGTATGTTCAAAGGAGTAAGTTTCGAGGAAGTATCATCAAATTTGACAAGACATTTCAGATGTTTGTTGTACTCTCTGGAGGATCCCGGATGTTTGAGAAATAGTAGCATGCACTAATTCTTTCTCATCGGAATGACCTAATTGTATGTTTTTTTTCTTCGAATACTTATGGACACAAAAAGTAGTATGTTCAAAAGAGTAAGATATGAGGAATCTATATAAAATTTGACAATACATTATAGATGTTTGTGGTACTCTCAGGAGGATCCCGAATATTTGGAGAATAGTAGTTTGCACGAATTCACTGTCGTGGAAATGTCCTAATTGTATGAATTTTTATCGACACCTGATATACAACAAAAGTAGTATGTTCAAAAGGGTAAGTTTCGAGGAAGTATCATAAAATTTGACAAGACATTTCGAATGTTTGTTGTACTCTCTGGAGGATCCTGGATGTTTGAGAAATAGTAGTATGCACCAATTCCTTCTCATCGGAATGACCTGATTTGATGTTTTTTTTTTAGAATCCTTATGGACACAAAAAGTAGTATGTTCAAAAGAGTAAGATAAGAGGAAGCTATATAAAATTTGACAATACATTACAGATGTCTGTGGTACTCTCCGGAGGATCCCGAATATTTGGAGAATAGTAGTTTGCACGAATTCACTGTCTTGGAAATGTCCTAATTGTATGAATTTTTATCGACACCTGATAGACACCAAAAGTAGTATGTTCAAAGGAGTAAGTTTCGAGGAAGTATCATCAAATTTGACAAGACATTTCAGATGTTTGTTGTACTCTCTGGAGGATCCCGGATGTTTGAGAAATAGTAGTATGCACCAATTCTTTCTCATCAGAATGACCTAATTGTATTTTTTTTTTTTCGAATACTTATGGACACAAAAAGTAGTATGTTCAAAAGAGTAAGATATGAGGAATCTATATAAAATTTGACAATACATTATAGATGTTTGTGGTACTCTCCGGAGGATCTCGGATATTTGAAGAATAGTAGTTTGCACGAATTCACTGTCGTGGAAATGTCCTAATTGTATGAATTTTTTTCGACAACTGATATACACCAAAAGTAGTATCTTCAAAATATTGAGTTTTGAGGAAGTATGATAAAATTTGACAAGACATTTCGGATGTTTGTTGTACTCTTTGGAGCATCCCGGATGTTTGAGAAATAGTAGTATGCACCAATTCCTTCTCATCGGAATGACCTAATTGTATGTTTTTTTTTTCGAATCCTTATGGACACAAAAAGTAGTATGTTCAAAAGACTAAAATATGAGGAATCTATATAAAATTTGACAATACATTACTTATGTTTGTGGTACTCTCCGGAGGTTCCGGATATTTCGAGAATAGTACTTTACACGAATTCACTGTCGTGGAAATGTCCTAATTGTATGAATTTTTATCGACACCTAATCTACACCAAAAGTAGTATATTCAAAATAGTAAGTTTCGAGGAAGTATCATAAAATTTGACAAGACATTTCAGATGTTTGTTGTACTCTCTGGAGGATCCCGGATGTTTAAGAAATAGTAGTCTGCACCAATTCCTTCTCATCGGAATGACCTAATTGTATGTTTTTTTTTTCGAATCCTTATGGACAAAAAAAGTAGTATGTTCAAAAGAGTAAGATATGAAGAAGCTATATAAAATTTGACAATACATTACAGATGTTTGTGGTACTCTCCGGAGGATCCCGGATATTTGGAGAATGGTAGTTTGCACGAATTCACTGTCGTGGAAATGTCCTAATTGTATGAATTTTTATCGACACCTGATATACACCAAAAGTAGTATGTTCAAAATAGTAAGTTTCGAGGAAGTAACATAAAATTTGACAAAACATTTCGGATGTTTGTTGTACTATCTGGAGGATCCCGGATGTTTGAGAAATAGTAGTATGCACCAACTCCTTCTCATCGGAATGACCTAATTGAATGTTTTTTTTTTCGAATCCTTATGGAAACAAAAAGTAGTATGTTCAAAAGAGTAAGATATGAGGAAGCTATATAAAATTTGACAAGACATTATAGATGTTTGTGGTACTCTCCGGAGGATCCCGGATATTTGGAGAATAGTAGTTTGCACGAATTACTGTCGTGGAAATGTCCTAATCGTATGAATTTTTATGGACACCTGATAGACACCAAAAGTAGTATGTTCAAAAGAGTAAGTTTCGAGGAAGTATCATAAAATTTGACAAGACATTTTGGATGTTTGTTGTACTCTCTTGAGGATCCCGGATGTTTGAGAAATAGTAGTATGCACCAATTCCTTCTCATCGGAATGACCTAATTGTATGTTTTTTTATTCGAATCCTTATGGACACAAAAAGTAGTATGTTCAAAAGAGTAAGATATGAGGAAGCTATATAAATTTTGACAATACATTACAGATGTTTGTGGTACTCTCCTGAGGATCCCGGATATTTGGAGAATAGTAGTTTGCACGAATTCACTGTCGTGGAAATGTCCTAATTGTATGAATATTTATGGACACCTGATATACACCAAAAGTAGTATGTTCAAAATAGTAAGTTTCGAGGAAGTAACATAAAATTTGACAAGACATTCCGGATGTTTGTTGTACTATCTGGAGGATCCCGGATGTTTGAGAAATAGTAGTATGCACCAATTCCTTCTCATCGGAATGACCTAATTGTATGTTTTTTTTTTCGAATCCTTATGGAAACAAAAAGTAGTATGTTCAAAAGAGTAAGATATGAGGAAGCTATATAAAATTTGACAATACATTACAGATGTTTGTGGTACTCTCCGGAGGATCCCGGATATTTGGAGAATAGTAGTTTGCACGAATTCACTGTCGTGGAAATGTCATAATCGTATGAATTTTTATCGACACCAAAAGTAGTATGTTCAAAATAGTAAGTTTCGAGGAAGTAACATAAAATTTGACAAGACATTTCGGATGTTTGTTGTACTATCTGGAGGATCCCGGATGTTTGAGAAATAGTAGTATGCACCAATTCCTTCTCATCGGAATGACCTAATTGTATGTTTTTTTTTCGAATCCTTATGGAAACAAAAAGTAGTATGTTCAAAAGAGTAAGATATGAGGAAGCTATATAAACTTTGACAATACATTATAGATGTTTGTGGTACTCTCCGGAGGATCCCGGATATTTGGAGAATAGTAGTTTGCACGAATTCACTGTCGTGGAAATGTCCTAATTGTATGAATTTTTATCGACACCTGATAGACACAAAAAGTAGTATGTTCAAAAGAGTAAGTTTCGAGGAAGTATCATAAAGTTTGACAAGACATTTCGGATGTTTGTTGTACTCTCTGGAGGATCACGGATGTTTGAGAAATAGTAGTATGCACCAATTCCTTCTCATCGGAATGACCTAATTGTATGTTTTTTTTTTCGAATCCTTATGGAAACAAAAAGTAGTATGTTCAAAAGAGTAAGATATGAGGAAGATATATAAAATTTGACAATACATTATAGATGTTTGTGGTACTCTCCGGAGGATCCCGGATATTTGGAGAATAGTAGTTTGCACGAATTCACTGTCGTGGAAATGTCCTAATTGTATGAATTTTTATCGACACCTGATATACACCAAAAGTAGAATGTTCGAAAGAGTAAGTTTTGAGGAAGTATCAGAAAATTTGTCAAGACATTTCGGATGTTTGTTGTACTCTCTGGAGGATCCCGGATGTTTGAGAAATAGTAGTATGCACCAATTCCTTCTCATCATAATGACCTAATTGTATGTATTTTTTTTCGAATCCTTATGGACACAAAAAGTAGTATGTTCAAAAGAGTAAGATATGAGCAAACTATATCAAATTTGACAATACATTACAGATGTTTGTGGTACTCTCCGGAGGATCCCGGATATTTTGAGAATAGTAGTTTGCACGAATTCACTGTCGTGGAAATGTCCTAATTGTATGAAATTTTTTCGACACCTGATATACACCAAAAGTAGTATGTTCAAAATAGTAAGTTTCGAGGAAGTAACATAAAATTTGACAAGACATTTCGGATGTTTGTTGTACTCTCTGGAGGATCCCGGATGTTTGAGAAATAGTAGTATGCACCAATTCCTTCTCATCGGAATGACCTAATTGTATGTTTTTTTTTTTCGAATCCTTATGGACACAAAAAGTAGTATGTTCAAAAGAGTAAGATATGAGGAAGCTATATAAAATTTGACAATACATTACAGATGTTTGTCGTACTCTCCTGAGGATCCCGGATATTTGGAGAATAGTAGTTTGCACGAATTCACTGTCGTGGAAATGTCCTAATTGTACGAATTTGTATCGACACCTGATATACACCAAAAGTAGTATGTTCAAAATAGTAAGTTTCGAGGAAGTAACATAAAATTTGACAAGACATTTCGGATGTTTGTTGTACTATCTGGAGGATCCCGGATGTTTGAGAAATAGTAGTATGCACCAATTCCTTCTCATCGGAATGACCTAATTGTATGTTTTTTTTTTCGAATCCTTATGGAAACAAAAAGTAGTATGTTCAAAAGAGTAAGATATGAGGAAGCTATATAAAATTTGACAAGACATTATAGATGTTTGTGGTACTCTCCGGAGGATCCCGGATATTTGGAGAATAGTAGTTTGCACGAATTCACTGTCGTGGAAATGTCCTAATCGTATGAATTTTTATGGACACCTGATAGACACCAAAAGTAGTATGTTCAAAAGAGTAAGTTTCGAGGAAGTATCATAAAATTTGACAAGACATTTTGGATGTTTGTTGTACTCTCTTGAGGATCCCGGATGTTTGAGAAATAGTAGTATGCACCAATTCCTTCTCATCGGAATGACCTAATTGTATGTTTTTTTGTTCGAATCCTTATGGACACAAAAAGTAGTATGTTCAAAAGAGTAAGATATGACGAAGCTATATAAATTTTGACAATACATTACAGATGTTTGTGGTACTCTCCTGAGGATCCCGGATATTTGGAGAATAGTAGTTTGCACGAATTCACTGTCGTGGAAATGTCATAATCGTATGAATTTTTATCGACACCAAAAGTAGTATGTTCAAAATAGTAAGTTTCGAGGAAGTAACATAAAATTTGACAAAACATTTCGGATGTTTGTTGTACTATCTGGAGGATCCCGGATGTTTGAGAAATAGTAGTATGCACCAATTCCTTCTCATCGGAATGACCTAATTGTATGTTTTTTTTTTCGAATCCTTATGGAAACAAAAAGTAGTATGTTCAAAAGAGTAAGATATGAGGAAGCTATATAAAATTTGACAATACATTATAGATGTTTGTGGTACTCTCCGGAGGATCCCGGATTTTTGGAGAATAGTAGTTTGCACGAATTCACTGTCGTGGAAATGTCCTAATTGTATGAATTTTTTTCGACACCTGATATGCACAAAAAGTAGTATGTTCAAAAGAGTAAGTTTCGAGGAAGTATCATAAAATTTGACAAGACATTTCGGATGTTTGTTGTACTCTCTGGAGGATCCCGGATGTTTGAGAAATAGTAGTATGCACCAATTCCTTCTCATCGGAATGACCTAATTTTATGTTTTTTTGTTCGATCCCTTATGGAAACAAAAAGTAGTATGTTCAAAAGAGTAAGATATGAGGAAGCTATATAAAATTTGACAAGACATTATAGATGTTTGTGGTACTCTCCGGAGGATCCCGGATATTTGGAGAATAGTAGTTTGTACGAATTCACTGTCGAGGAAATGTCCTAATCGTATGAATTTTTATCGACACCTGATAGACACCAAAAGTAGTATGTTCAAAAGAGTAAGTTTCGAGGAAGTATCATAAAATTTGACAAGACATTTCGGATGTTTGTTGTACCTTCTGGAGGATCCCGGATGTTTGAGAAATAGTAGTATGCACCAATTCCTTCTCATCGTAATGACCTAATTGTATGTTTTTTTTTTGAATTCTTATGGAAACAAAAAGTAGTATGTTCAAAAGAGTAACATATGAGGAAGCTATATAAAATTAGACAATATATTACAGATGTTTGTGGTAGTCTCCGGAGGATCCCGGATATTTGGAGAATAGAAGTTTGCACGAATTCACTGTCGTGGAAATGTCCTAATTGTATGAATTTTTATCGACACCTGATATACACCAAATGTAGTATGTTCAAAATAGTAAGTTTCGAGGAAGTAACATAAAATTTGACAAAACATTTCGGATGTTGGTTGTACTATCTGGAGGATCCCGGATGTTTGAGAAATAGTAGTATGCACCAATTCCTTCTCATCGGAATGACCTAATTGAATGTTTTTTTTTCCGAATCCTTATGGACACAAAAAGTAGTATGTTCAAAAGAGTAAGATATGAGGAAGCTATATAAAATTTGACAATACATTACAGATGTTTGTGGTACTCTCCGGAGGATCCCGGATATTTGGAGAATATAAGTTTGCACGAATTCACTGTCGTGGAAATGTCCTAATTGTATGAATTTTTATCGACACCTGATATACAACAAAAGTAGTATGTTCAAAATAGCAAGTTTCGAGGAAGTAACATAAAATTTGACAAAACATTTCCGATGTTTGTTGTACTATCTTGAGGATCCCGGATGTTTGAGAAATAGTAGTATGCACCAATTCCTTCTCATCGGAATGACCTAATTGTATGTTTTTTTTTTCGAATCCTTATGGAAACAGAAAGTAGTATGTTCAAAAGAGTAAGATATGAGGAAGCTATATAAAATTTGACAATACATTATAGATGTTTGTGGTACTCTCCGGAGGATCCCGGATATTTGGAGAATAGTAGTTTGCACGAATTCACTGTCGTGGAAATGTCCTAATTGTATGAATTTTTATCGACTCCTGATAGACACCAAAAGTAGTATGTTCAAAATAGTAAGTTTCGAGGAAGTAACATAAAATTTGACAAAACATTTCGGATGTTTGTTGTACTATCTTGAGGATCCCGGATGTTTGAGAAATAGTAGTATGCACCAATTCCTTCTCATCGGAATGACCTAATTGTATGTTTTTTTTTTTCGAACCCTTATGGAAACAGAAAGTAGTATGTTCAAAAGAGTAAGATATGAGGAAGCTATATAAAATTTGACAATACATTATAGATGTTTGTGGTACTCTCCGGAGGATCCCGGATATTTGGAGAATAGTAGTTTGCACGAATTCACTGTCGTGGAAATGACCTAATCGTATGAATTTTTATCGACACCTGATAGACACCAAAAGTAGTATGTTCAAAAGAGTAAGTTTCGAGGAAGTATCATAAAATTTGACAAGACATTTCAGATGTTTGTTGTACTCTCTGGAGGATCCCGGATGTTTGAGAAATAATAGTATGCACGAATTCCTTCTCATCGGAATGACCTAATTGTATGTTTTTTTTTTCGAATCCTTATGGAAACAAAAAGTAGTATGTTCAAAAGAGTAAGATATGAGGAAGATATATAAAATTTGACAATAAATTATAGATGTTTGTGGTACTCTTCGGAGGATCCCGGATATTTGGAGAATAGTAGTTTGCACGAATTCACTGTCGTGGAAATGTCCTAATCGTATGAATTTTTATCGACACCTGATAGACACCAAAAGTAGTATGTTCAAAAGAGTAAGTTTCGAGGAAGTATCATAAAATTTGACAAGGCATTTCGGATGTTTGTTGTACTCTCTGGAGGATCCCGGATGTTTGAGAAATAGTAGTATGCACCAATTCCTTCTCATCGGAATGACCTAATTGTATGTTTTTTTTTTCGAATCCTTATGGACACAAAAAGTAGTATGTTCAAAAGAGTAAGATATGAAGAAGCTATATAAAATTTGACAATACATTACAGATGTTTGTGGTACTCTCCGGAGGATCCCGGATATTTGGAGAATAGTAGTTTGCACGAATTCACTGTCGTGGAAATGTCCTAATTGTATGAATTTTTTTCGACACCTGATATACACCAAAAGTAGTATGTTCAAAAGAGTAAGTTTCGAGGAAGTATCATAAAATTTGACAAGACATTTCGGATGTTTGTTGTACTCTCTGGAGGATCCCGGATGTTTGAGAAATAGTAGTATGCACCAATTCCTTCTCATCGGAATGACCTAATTGTATGTTTTTTTTTTCGAATCCTTATGGAAACAGAAAGTAGTATGTTCAAAAGAGTAAGATATGAGGAAGCTATATAAAATTTGACAATACATTATAGATGTTTGTGGTACTCTCCGGAGGATCCCGGATATTTGGAGAATAGTAGTTTGCACGAATTCACTGTCGTGGAAATGTCCTAATTGTATGAATTTTTATCGACACCTGATAGACACCAAAAGTAGTATGTTCAAAAGAGTAAGTTTCGAGGAAGTATCATAAAATTTGACAAGACATTTCGGATGTTTGTTGTACTCTCTGGAGGATCCCGGATGTTTGAGAAATAGTAGTATGCACCAATTCCTTCTCATCGGAATGACCTAATTGTATGTTTTTTTTTTCGAATCCTTATGGAAACAGAAAGTAGTATGTTCAAAAGAGTAAGATATGAGGAAGCTATATAAAATTTGACAATACATTATAGATGTTTGTGGTACTCTCCGGAGGATCCCGGATATTTGGAGAATAGTAGTTTGCACGAATTCACTGTCGTGGAAATGTCCTAATTGTATGAATTTTTATCGACACCTGATATCCACCAAAAGTAGTATGTTCAAAAGAGTAAGTTTCGAGGAAGTATCATAAAATTTGACAAGACATTTCAGATGTTTGTTGTACTCTCTGGAGGATCCCGGATGTTTGAGAAATAATAGTATGCACGAATTCCTTCTCATCGGAATGACCTAATTGTATGTTTTTTTTTTCGAATCCTTATGGAAACAAAAAGTAGTATGTTCAAAAGAGTAAGATATGAGGAAGATATATAAAATTGGACAATACATTATAGATGTTTGTGGTACTCTCTGGAGGATCCCGGATATTTGGAGAATAGTAGTTTGCACGAATTCACTGTCGTGGAAATGTCCTAATCGTATGAATTTTTATCGACACCTGATAGACACCAAAAGTAGTATGTTCAAAAGAGTAAGTTTCGAGGAAGTATCATAAAATTTGACAAGACATTTCGGATGTTTGTTGTACTCTCTGGAGGATCCCGGATGTTTGAGAAATAGTAGTATGCACCAATTCCTTCTCATCGGAATGACCTAATTGTATGTTTTTTTTTTCGAATCCTTATGGACACAAAAAGTAGTATGTTCAAAAGAGTAAGATATGAGGAAGCTATATAAAATTTGACAATACATTACAGATGTTTGTGGTACTCTCCGGAGGATCCCGGATATTTGGAGAATAGTAGTTTGCACGAATTCACTGTCGTGGAAATGTCCTAATTGTATGAATTTTTTTCGACACCTGATATACACCAAAAGTAGTATGTTCAAAAGAGTAAGTTTCGAGGAAGTATCATAAAATTTGACAAGACATTTCGGATGTTTGTTGTACTATCTGGAGGATCCCGGATGTTTGAGAAATAGTAGTATGCACCAATTCCTTCTCATCGGAATGACCTAATTGTATGTTTTTTTTTTCGAATCCTTATGGACACAAAAAGTAGTATGTTCAAAAGAGTAAGATATGAGGAAGCTATATAAAATTTGACAATACATTACAGATGTTTGTGGTACTCTCCGGAGGATCCCGGATATTTGGAGAATAGTAGTTTGCACGAATTCACTGTCGTGGAAATGTCCTAATTGTATGAATTTTTTTCGACACCTGATATACACCAAAAGTAGTATGTTCAAAAGAGTAAGTTTCGAGGAAGTATCATCAAATTTGACAAGACATTTCGGATGTTTGTTGTACTCTCTGGAGGATCCCGGATGTTTGAGAAATAATAGTATGCACCAATTCCTTCTCATCGGAATGACCTAATTGAATATGTTTTTTCGAATCCTTATGGACACAAAAAGTAGTATGTTCAAAAGAGTAAGATATGAGGAAGCTATAGAAAATTTGACAATACATTACAGATGTTTGTGGTACTCTCCGGAGGATCCCGGATATTTGGAGAATAGTAGTTTGCACGAATTCACTGTCGTGGAAATGTCCTAATTGTATGAATTTTTATCGACACCTGATATACACCAAAAGTAGCATGTTCAAAAGAGTAAGTTTCGAGGAAGTATCATAAAATTTGACAAAACATTTCGGATGTTTGTTGTACTATCTGGAGGATCCCGGATATTTGGAGAATAGAAGTTTGCACGAATTCACTGTCGTGGAAATGTCCTAATTGTATGAATTTTTATCGACACCTGATATACACCAAAAGTAGTATGTTCAAAATAGTAAGTTTCGAGGAAGTAACATAAAATTTGACAAAACATTTCGGATGTTTGTTGTACTATCTGGAGAATCCCGAATGTTTGAGAAATAGTAGTATGCACCAATTCCTTCTCATCGGAATGACCTAATTGAATGTTTTTTTTTCCGAATCCTTATGGACACAAAAAGTAGTATGTTCAAAGGAGTAAGATATGAGGAAGCTATATAAAATTTGACAATACATTACAGATGTTTGAGGTACTCTCCAGAGGATCCCGGATATTTGGAGAATAGAAGTTTGCACGAATTCACTGTCGTGGAAATGTCCTAATTGTATGAATTTTTATCGACACCTGATATACACCAAAAGTAGTATGTTCAAAATAGTAAGTTTCGAGGAAGTAACATAAAATTTGACAAAACATTTCGGATGTTTGTTGTACTATCTGGAGGATCCCGGATGTTTGAGAAATAGTAGTATGCACCAATTCCTTCTCATCGGAATGACCTAATTGAATGTTTTTTTTTCCGAATCCTTATGGACACAAAAAGTAGTATGTTCAAAAGAGTAAGATATGAGGAAGCTATATAAAATTTGACAATACATTACAGATGTTTGTGGTACTCTCCGGAGGATCCCGGATATTTGGAGAATAGTAGTTTGCACGAATTCACTGTCGTGGAAATGTCCTAATTGTATGAATTTTTATCGACACCTGATAGACACCAAAAGTAGTATGTTCAAAATAGTAAGTTTCGAGGAAGTAACATAAAATTTGACAAAACATTTCGGATGTTTGTTGTACTATCTTGAGGATCCCGGATGTTTGAGAAATAGTAGTATGCACCAATTCCTTCTCATCGGAATGACCTAATTGTATGTTTTTTTTTTCGAATCCTTATGGAAACAGAAAGTAGTATGTTCAAAAGAGTAAGATATGAGGAAGCTATATAAAATTTGACAATACATTATAGATGTTTGTGGTACTCTCCGGAGGATCCCGGATATTTGGAGAATAGTAGTTTGCACGAATTCACTGTCGTGGAAATGTCCTAATCGTATGAATTTTTATCGACACCTGATAGACACCAAAAGTAGTATGTTCAAAAGAGTAAGATTCGAGGAAGTATCATAAAATTTGACAAGACATTTCAGATGTTTGTTGTACTCTCTGGAGGATCCCGGATGTTTGAGAAATAATAGTATGCACGAATTCCTTCTCATCGGAATGACCTAATTGTATGTTTTTTTTTTCGAATCCTTATGGAAACAAAAAGTAGTATGTTCAAAAGAGTAAGATATGAGGAAGATATATAAAATTTGACAATACATTATAGATGTTTGTGGTACTCTCTGGAGGATCCCGGATATTTGGAGAATAGTAGTTTGCACGAATTCACTGTCGTGGAAATGTCCTAATCGTATGAATTTTTATCGACACCTGATAGACACCAAAAGTAGTATGTTCAAAAGAGTAAGTTTCGAGGAAGTATCATAAAATTTGACAAGACATTTCGGATGTTTGTTGTACTATCTGGAGGATCCCGGATGTTTGAGAAATAGTAGTATGCACCAATTCCTTCTCATCGGAATGACCTAATTGTATGTTTTTTTTTTCGAATCCTTATGGAAACAGAAAGTAGTATGTTCAAAAGAGTAAGATATGAGGAAGCTATATAAAATTTGACAATACATTATAGATGTTTGTGGTACTCTCCGGAGGATCCCGGATATTTGGAGAATAGTAGTTTGCACGAATTCACTGTCGTGGAAATGTCCTAATCGTATGAATTTTTTTCGACACCTGATAGACACCAAAAGTAGTATGTTCAAAAGAGTAAGTTTCGAGGAAGTATCATAAAATTTGACAAGACATTTCAGATGTTTGTTGTACTCTCTGGAGGATCCCGGATGTTTGAGAAATAATAGTATGCACGAATTCCTTCTCATCGGAATGACCTAATTGTATGTTTTTTTTTTCGAATCCTTATGGAAACAAAAAGTAGTATGTTCAAAAGAGTAAGATATGAGGAAGATATATAAAATTTGACAATACATTATAGATGTTTGTGGTACTCTCCGGAGGATCCCGGATATTTGGAGAATAGTAGTTTGCACGAATTCACTGTCGTGGAAATGTCCTAATCGTATGAATTTTTATCGACACCTGATAGACACCAAAAGTAGTATGTTCAAAAGAGTAAGTTTCGAGGAAGTATCATAAAATTTGACAAGACATTTCGGATGTTTGTTGTACTCTCTGGAGGATCCCGGATGTTTGAGAAATAGTAGTATGCACCAATTCCTTCTCATCGGAATGACCTAATTGTATGTTTTTTTTTTCGAATCCTTATGGAAACAGAAAGTAGTATGTTCAAAAGAGTAAGATATGAGGAAGCTATATAAAATTTGACAATACATTATAGATGTTTGTGGTACTCTCCGGAGGATCCCGGATATTTGGAGAATAGTAGTTTGCACGAATTCACTGTCGTGGAAATGTCCTAATTGTATGAATTTTTATCGACACCTGATAGACACCAAAAGTAGTATGTTCAAAATAGTAAGTTTCGAGGAAGTAACATAAAATTTGACAAAACATTTCGGATGTTTGTTGTACTATCTTGAGGATCCCGGATGTTTGAGAAATAGTAGTATGCACCAATTCCTTCTCATCGGAATGACCTAATTGTATGTTTTTTTTTTCGAATCCTTATGGAAACAGAAAGTAGTATGTTCAAAAGAGTAAGATATGAGGAAGCTATATAAAATTTGACAATACATTATAGATGTTTGTGGTACTCTCCGGAGGATCCCGGATATTTGGAGAATAGTAGTTTGCACGAATTCACTGTCGTGGAAATGTCCTAATCGTATGAATTTTTATCGACACCTGATAGACACCAAAAGTAGTATGTTCAAAAGAGTATGTTTCGAGGAAGTATCATAAAATTTGACAAGACATTTCAGATGTTTGTTGTACTCTCTGGAGGATCCCGGATGTTTGAGAAATAATAGTATGCACGAATTCCTTCTCATCGGAATGACCTAATTGTATGTTTTTTTTTTCGAATCCTTATGGAAACAAAAAGTAGTATGTTCAAAAGAGTAAGATATGAGGAAGATATATAAAATTTGACAATACATTATAGATGTTTGTGGTACTCTCCGGAGGATCCCGGATATTTGGAGAATAGTAGTTTGCACGAATTCACTGTCGTGGAAATGTCCTAATCGTATGAATTTTTATCGACACCTGATAGACACCAAAAGTAGTATGTTCAAAAGAGTAAGTTTCGAGGAAGTATCATAAAATTTGACAAGACATTTCGGATGTTTGTTGTACTCTCTGGAGGATCCCGGATGTTTGAGAAATAGTAGTATGCACCAATTCCTTCTAATCGGAATGACCTAATTGTATGTTTTTTTTTTCGAATCCTTATGGACACAAAAAGTAGTATGTTCAAAAGAGTAAGATACGAGGAAGCTATATAAAATTTGACAATACATTACAGATGTTTGTGGTACTCTCCGGAGGATCCCGGATATTTGGAGAATAGTAGTTTGCACGAATTCACTGTCGTGGAAATGTCCTAATTGTATGAATTTTTTTCGACACCTGATATACACCAAAAGTAGTATGTTCAAAAGAGTAAGTTTCGAGGAAGTATCATAAAATTTGACAAGACATTTCGGATGTTTGTTGTACTCTCTGGAGGATCCCGGATGTTTGAGAAATAGTAGTATTCACCAATTCCTTCTCATCGGAATGACCTAATTGTATGTTTTTTGTTTCGAATTCTTATGGACACAAAAACTAGTATGTTCAAAAGAGTAAGATATGAGGAAGCTATATAAAATTTGACAATACATTACAGATGTTTGTGGTACTCTCCGGAGGATCCCGGATATTTGGAGAATAGTAGTTTGCACGAATTCACTGTCGTGGAAATGTCCTAATTGTATGAATTTCTTTCGACACCTGATATACACCAAAAGTAGTATGTTCAAAAGAGTAAGTTTCGAGGAAGTATCATCAAATTTGACAAGACATTTCGGATGTTTGTTGTACTCTCTGGAGGATCCCGGATGTTTGAGAAATAATAGTATGCACCAATTCCTTCTCATCGGAATGACCTAATTGAATATTTTTTTTCGAATCCTTATGGACACAAAAAGTAGTATGTTCAAAAGAGTAAGATATGAGGAAGCTATAGAAAATTTGACAATACATTACAGATGTTTGTGGTACTCTCCGGAGGATCCCGGATATTTGGAGAATAGTAGTTTGCACGAATTCACTGTCGTGGAAATGTCCTAATAGTATGAATTTTTATCGACACCTGATATACACCAAAAGTAGTATGTTCAAAAGAGTAAGTTTCGAGGAAGTATCATAAAATTTGACAAGACATTTCGGATGTTTGTTGTACTCTCTGGAGGATCCCGGATGTTTGAGAAATAATAGTATGCACCAATTCCTTCTCATCGGAATGACCTAATTGAATATTTTTTTTCGAATCCTTATGGACACAAAAAGTAGTATGTTTAAAAGAGTAAGATATGAGGAAGCTATATAAAATTTGACAATACATTACAGATGTTTGTGGTACTCTCCGGAGGATCCCGGATATTTGGAGAATAGTAGTTTGCACGAATTCACTGTCGTGGAAATGTCCTAATTGTATGAATTTTTATCGACACCTGATAAACACCAAAAGTAGCATGTTCAAAAGAGTAAGTTTCGAGGAAGTATCATAAAATTTGACAAGACATTTCGGATGTTTGTTGTACTCTCTGGAGGATCCCGGATGTTTGAGAAATAGTAGTATGCACCAATTCCTTCTCATCAGAATGACCAAATTGTATGTTTTTTTTTTCGAATCCTTATGGACACAAAAAGTAGTATGTTCAAAAGAGTAAGATATGAGGAAGCTATATAAAATTTGACAATACATTACAGATGTTTGTGGTACTCTCCGGAGGATCCCGGATATTTGGAGAATAGTAGTTTGCACGAATTCACTGTCGTGGAAATGTCCTAATTGTATGAATTTTTATCGACACCTGATAAACACCAAAAGTAGCATGTTCAAAAGAGTAAGTTTCGAGGAAGTATCATAAAATTTGACAAGACATTTCGGATGTTCGTTGTACTCTCTGGAGGATCCCGGATGTTTGAGAAATAGTAGTATGCACCAATTCCTTCTCATCAGAATGACTTAATTGTATGTTTTTTTTATCGAATCCTTATGGACACAAAAAGTAGTATGTTCAAAAGAGTAAGATATGAGGAAGCTATATAAAATTTGACAATACATTACAGATGTTTGTGGTACACTCCTGAGGATCCCGGATATTTGGAGAATAGTAGTTTGCACGAATTCACTATCGTGGAAATGTCCTAATTGTATGAATTTTTATCGACAGCTGATTTACACCAAAAGTAGTATGTTCAAAATAGTAAGTTTCGAGGAAGTAACATAAAATTTGACAAGGCATTTCGGATGTTTGTTGTACTATTTGGAGGATCCCGGATGTTTGAGAAATAGTAGTATGCACCGATTCCTTCTCATCGGAATGACCTAATTTTATGTTTTTTTTTTCGAATCCTTATGGAAACAAAAAGTAGTATGTTCAAAAGAGTAAGATATGAGGAAGATATATAAAATTTGACAATACATTATAGATGTTTGTGGTACTCTCCGGAGGATCCCGGATATTTGGAGAATAGTAGTTTGCACGAATTCACTGTCGTGGAAATGTCCTAATCGTATGAATTTTTATCGACACCTGATAGACACCAAAAGTAGTATGTTCAAAAGAGTAAGTTTCGAGGAAGTATCATAAAATTTGACAAGACATTTCGGACGTTTGTTGTACTCTCTGGAGGATCCCGGATGTTTGAGAAATAGTAGTATGCACCAATTCCTTCTCATCGGAATGACCTAATTGTATGTTTTTTTTTTCGAATCCTTATGGACACAAAAAGTAGTATGTTCAAAAGAGTAAGATATGAGGAAGCTATATCAAATTTGACAATACATTACAGATGTTTGTGCTACTCTCCGGAGGATCTCGGATATTTGGAGAATAGTAGTTTGCACGAATTCACTGTCGTGGAAATGTCCTAATTGTATGAATTTTTTTCGACACCTGATAGACACCAAAAGTAGTATGTTCAAAAGAGTAAGTTTCGAGGAAGTATCATAAAATTTGACAAGATATTTCGGATGTTTGCTGTACTCTCTGGAGGATCCCGGATGTTTGAGAAATAGTAGTATGCACGAATTCCTTCTCATCGGAATGACCTAATTGTATGTTTTTTTTTTCGAATCCTTATGGACACAAAAAGTAGTATGTTCAAAAGAGTAAGATATGAGGAAGCTATATAAAATTTGACAATACATTACAGATGTTTGTGGTACTCTCCTGAGGATCCCGGATATTTGGAGAATAGTAGTTTGCACGAATTCACTATCGTGGAAATGTCCTAATTGTATGAATTTTTATCGACAGCTGATATACACCAAAAGTAGTATGTTCAAAATAGTAAGTTTCGAGGAAGTAACATAAAATTTGACAAGACATTTCGGATGTTTGTTGTACTATCTGGAGGATCCCGAATGTTTGAGAAATAGTAGTATGCACCGATTCCTTCTCATCGAAATTACCTAATTTTATGTTTTTTTTTTCGAAATCTTATGGAAACAAAAAGTAGTATGTTCAAAAGAGTAAGATATGAGGAAGATATACAAAATTTGACAATACATTATAGATGTTTGTGGTACTCTCCGGAGGATCCCGGATATTTGGAGAATAGTAGTTTGCACGAATTCACTGTCGTGGAAATGTCCTAATCGTATGAATTTTTATCGACACCTGATAGACACCAAAAGTAGTATGTTCAAAAGAGTAAGTTTCGAGGAAGTATCATAAAATTTGACAAGACATTTCGGATGTTTGTTGTACTCTCTGGAGGATCCCGGATGTTTGAGAAATAGTAGTATGCACCAATTCCTTCTCATCGGAATGACCTAATTGTATGTTTTTTTTTTCGAATCCTTATGGACACAAAAAGTAGTATGTTCAAAAGAGTAAGATATGAGGAAGCTATATAAAATTTGACAATACATTACAGATGTTTGTGCTACTCTCCGGAGGATCCCGGATATTTGGAGAATAGTAGTTTGCACGAATTCACTGTCGTGGAAATGTCCTAATTGTATGAATTTTTTTCGACACCTGATATACACCAAAAGTAGTATGTTCAAAAGAGTAAGTTTCGAGGAAGTATCATAAAATTTGACAAGACATTTCGGATGTTTGTTGTACTCTCTGGAGGATCCCGGATGTTTGAGAAATAATAGTATGCACCAATTCGTTCTCATCGGAATGACCTAGTTGAATATTTTTTTTCGAATCCTTATGGACACAAAAAGTAGTATGTTCAAAAGAGTAAGATATGAGGAAGCTATATAAAATTTGACAATACATTACAGATGTTTGTGGTACTCTCCGGAGGATCCCGGATATTTGGAGAATAGTAGTTTGCACGAATTCACTGTCGTGGAAATGTCCTAATCGTATGAATTTTTATCGACACCTGATAGACACCAAAAGTAGTATGTTCAAAAGAGTAAGTTTCGAGGAAGTATCATAAAATTTGACAAGACATTTCAGATGTTTGTTGTACTCTCTGGAGGATCCCGGATGTTTGAGAAATAATAGTATGCCCGAATTCCTTCTCATCGGAATGACCTAATTGTATGTTTTTTTTTTCGAATCCTTATGGAAACAAAAAGTAGTATGTTCAAAAGAGTAAGATATGAGGAAGATATATAAAAGTTGACAATACATTATAGATGTTTGTGGTACTCTCCGGAGGATCCCGGATATTTGGAGAATAGTAGTTTGCACGAATTCACTGTCGTGGAAATGTCCTAATTGTATGAATTTTGTTCGACACCTGATATACACCAAAAGTAGTATGTTCAAAATAGTAAGTTTCGAGGAAGGATCATAAAATTTGACAAGACATTTCGGATGTTTATTGTACTCTCTGGAGGATCCCGGATGTTTGAGAAATAGTAGTATGCACCAATTCCTTCTCATCGGAATGACCTAATTGTATGTTTTTTTTTTCGAATCCTTGAGGACACAAAAAGTAGTATGTTCAAAAGAGTAAGATATAAGGAAGCTATATAAAATTTGACAATACATTACAGATGTTTGTGCTACTCTCCGGAGGATCCCGGATATTTGGAGAATAGTAGTTTGCACGAATTCACTGTCGTGGAAATGTCCTAATTGTATAAATTTTTATCGACACCTGATATACACCAAAAGTAGTAAGTTGAAAATAGTAAGTTTCGAGGAAGTAACATAAAATTTGACAAAACATTTCGGATGTTTGTTGTACTATCTGGAGGATCCCGGATGTTTGAGAAATAGTAGTATGCACCAATTCCTTCTCATCGGAATGACCTAATTGTATGTTTTTTTTTTCGAATCCTTATGGAAACAAAAAGTAGTATGTTCAAAAGAGTAAGATATGAGGAAGCTATATAAAATTTGACAATACATTATAGATGTTTGTGGTACTCTCCGGAGGATCTCGGATATTTGGAGAATAGTAGTTTGCACGAATTCACTGTCGTGGAAATGTCCTAATCGTCTGAATTTTTATCGACACCTGATAGACACCAAAAGTAGTATGTTCAAAAGAGTAAGTTTCGAGGAAGTATCATAAAGTTTGACAAGACATTTCAGATGTTTGTTGTACTCTCTGGAGAATCCCGGATGTTTGAGAAATAATAGTATGCACGAATTCCTTCTCATCGGAATGACCTAATTGTATGTTTTTTTTTTCGAATCCTTATGGAAACAAAAAGTAGTATGTTCAAAAGAGTAAGATACGAGGAAGATATATAAAATTTGACAATACATTATAGATGTTTGTGGTACTCTCCGGAGGATCCCGGATATTTGGAGAATAGTAGTTTGCACGAATTCACTGTCGTGGAAATGTCCTAAATGTATGAATTTTTTTCGACACCTGATATACACCAAAAGTAGTATGTTCAAAATAGTAAGTTTCGAGGAAGGATCATAAAATTTGACAAGACATTTCGGATGTTTATTGTACTCTCTGGAGGATCCCGGATGTTTGAGAAATAGTAGTATGCACCAATTCCTTCTCATCGGAATGACCTAATTGTATGTTTTTTTTTTCGAATCCTTATGGACACAAAAAGTAGTATGTTCAAAAGAGTAAGATATGAGGAAGCTATATAAAATTTCACAATACATTACAGATGTTTGTGCTACTCTCCGGTGGATCCCGGATATTTGGAGAATAGTAGTTTGCACGAATTCACTGTCGTGGAAATGTCCTAATTGTATGAATTTTTATCGACACCTGATATACACCAAAAGTAGCATGTTCAAAAGAGTAAGTTTCGAGGAATTATCATAAAATTTGACAAGTCATTTCGGTTGTTTGTTGTACTCTCTGGAGGATCCCGGATGTTTGAGAAATAGTAGTATGCACCAATTCCTTCTCATCGGAATGACCTAATTGTATGTTTTTTTTTTTCGAATCCTTATGGACACAAAAAGTAGTATGTTCAAAAGAGTAAGATATGAGGAAGCTATATAAAATTTGACAATACATTACAGATGTTTGTGGTACTCTCCGGAGGATCCCGGATATTTGGAGAATAGTAGTTTGCACGAATTCACTGTCGTGGAAATGTCCTAATTGTATGAATTTTTTTCGACACCTGATATACACCAAAAGTAGTATGTTCAAAAGAGTAAGTTTCGAGGAAGGATCATAAAATTTGACAAGACATTTCGGATGTTTATTGTACTCTCTGGAGGATCCCGGATGTTTGAGAAATAGTAGTATGCACCAATTCCTTCTCATCGGAATGACCTAATTGTATGTTTTTTTTTCCGAATCCTTATGGACACAAAAAGTAGTATGTTCAAAAGAGTAAGATATGAGGAAGCTATATAAAATTTGACAATACATTACAGATGTTTGTGGTACTCTCCGGAGGATCCCGGATATTTGGAGAATAGAAGTTTGCACAAATTCACTGTAGTGGAAATGTCCTAATTGTATGAATTTTTATCGACACCTGATATACACCAAAAGTAGTAAGTTGAAAATAGTAAGTTTCGAGGAAGTAACATAACATTTGACAAAACATTTCGGATGTTTGTTGTACTATCTGGAGGTTCCCGGATGTTTGAGAAATAGTAGTATGCACCAATTCCTTCTCATCGGAATGACCTAATTGTATGTTTTTTTTTTCGAATCCTTATGGAAACAAAAAGTAGTATGTTCAAAAGAGTAAGATATGAGGAAGCTATATAAAATTTGACAATACATTATAGATGTTTGTGGTACTCTCCGGAGGATCCCGGATATTTGGAGAATAATAGTTTGAACGAATTCACTGTCGTGGAAATGTCCTAATCGTCTGAATTTTTATCGACACCTGATAGACACCAAAAGTAGTAAGTTCAAAAGAGTAAGTTTCGAGGAAGTATCATAAAATTTGACAAGACATTTCGGATGTTTGTTGTACTATCTGGAGGATCCCGGATGTTTGAGAAATAGTAGTATGCACCAATTCCTTCTCATCGGAATGACCTAATTGTATGTTTTTTTTTTCGAATCCTTATGGACACGAAAAGTAGTATGTTCAAAAGAGTAAGATATGAGGAAGCTATATAAAATTTGACAATACATTACAGATGTTAGTGGCACTCTCCTGAGGATCCCGGATATTTGGAGAATAGTAGTTTGCACGAATTCACTGTCGTGGAAATGTCCTAATTGTTTGAATTTTTATCGACACCTGATATACACCAAAAGTAGTATGTTCAAAATAGTAAGTTTCGAGGAAGTAACATAAAATTTGACAAGACATTTCGGATGTTTGTTGTACTATCTGGAGGATCCCGGATGTTTGAGAAATAGTAGTATGCACCAATTCCTTCTCATCGGAATGACCTAATTGTATGTTTTTTTTTTCAAGTCCTTATGGAAACAAAAAGTAGTATGTTCAAAAGAGTAAGATATGAGGAAGCTATATAAAATTTGACAAGACATTATATATGTTTGTCGTACTCTCCGGAGGATCCCGGAAATTTGACAATACATTACAGATGTTAGTGGCACTCTCCTGAGGATCCCGGATATTTGGAGAATAGTAGTTTGCACGAATTCACTGTCGTGAAAATGTCCTAATCGTATGAATTTTTATCGACACCTGATAGACACCAAAAGTAGTATGTTCAAAAGAGTAAGTTTCGAGGAAGTATCATAAAATTTGACAAGACATTTCGGATGTTTGTTGTACTCTCTGGAGGATCCCGGATGTTTGAGAAATAGTAGTATGCACCAATTCCTTCTCATCGGAATGACCTAATTGTATGTTTTTTTTTTCGAATCCTTATGGAAACAAAAAGTAGTATGTTCAAAAGAGTAAGATACGAGGAAGCTATATAAAATTTGACAATACATTATAGATGTTTGTGGTACTTTCCGGAGGATCCCGGATATTTGAAGAATAGTAGTTTGCACGAATTCACTGTCGTGGAAATGTCCTAATTGTATGAATTTTTTTCGACACCTGATATACACCAAAAGTAGTATGTTGAAAAGAGTAAGTTTCGAGGAAGGATCATAAAATTTGACAAGAAATTTCGGATGTTTGTTGTACTCTCTGGAGGATCCCGGATGTTTGAGAAATAGTAGTATGCACCAATTCCTTCTCATCGGAATGACCTAATTGTATGTTTTTTTTTTCGAATCCTTATGGACACAAAAAGTAGTATGTTCAAAAGAGTAAGATATGAGGAAGCTATATAAAATTTGACAATACATTACAGATGTTTGTGGTACTCTCCGGAGGATCCCGGATATTTGGAGAATAGAAGTTTGCACGAATTCACTGTCGTGGAAATGTCCTAATTGTATGAATTTTTATCGACACCTGATATACACCAAAAGTAGTATGTTCAAGAGAATAAGTTTCGAGGAAGTATCATAAAATTTGACAAGACATTTCGGATGTTTGTTGTACTATCTGGAGGATCCCGGATGTTTGAGAAATAGTAGTATGCACCAATTCCTTCTCATCGGAATGACCTAATTGTATTATTTTTTTTTCGAATCCTTATGGAAACAAAAAGTAGTATGTTCAAAAGAGTAAGATATGAGGAAGCTATATAAAATTTGACAATACATTATAGATGTTTGTGGTACTCTCCGGAGGATCCCGGATATTTGGAGAATAGTAGTTTGCACGAATTCACTGTCGTGGAAATGTCCTAATCGTATGAATTTTTATCGACACCTGATAGACACCAAAAGTAGTATGTTCAAAAGAGTAAGTTTCGAGGAAGTATCATAAAATTTGACAAGACATTTCGGATGTTTGTTGTACTCTCTGGAGGATCCCGGATGTTTGAGAAATAGTAGTATGCACCAATTCCTTCTCATCGGAATGACCTAATTGTATGTTTTTTTTTTCGAATTCTTATGGACACAAAAAGTAGTATGTTCAAAAGAGTAAGATATGAGGAAGATATATAAAATTTGACAATACATTATAGATGTTTGTGGTACTCTCCGGAGGATCCCAGATATTTGGAGAATAGTAGTTTGCACGAATTCACTGTCGTGGAAATGTCCTAATCGTATGAATTTTTATCGACACCTGATAGACACCAAAAGTAGTAAGTTCAAAAGAGTAAGTTTCGAGGAAGTATCATAAAATTTGACAAGACATTTCGGATATTTGTTGTACTATCTGGTGGATCCCGGATGTTTGAGAAATAGTAGTATGCACCAATTCCTTCTCATCGGAATGACCTAATTGTATGTTTTTTTTTTCGAATCCTTATGGACACGAAAAGTAGTATGTTCAAAAGAGTAAGATATGGGGAAGCTATATAAAATTTGACAATACATTATAGATGTTTGTGGTACTCTCCGGAGGATCCCGGATATTTGGAGAATAGTAGTTTGCACGAATTCACTGTCGTGGAAATGTCCTAATCGTATGAATTTTTATCGACACCTGATAGACACCAAAAGTAGTAAGTTCAAAAGAGTAAATTTCGAGAAAGTATCATAAAATTTGACAAGACATTTCGGATGTTTGTTGTACTATCTGGAGGATCCTGGATGTTTGAGAAATAGTAGTATGCACCAATTCCTTCTCATCGGAATGACCTAATTGTATGTTTTTTTTTTCGAATCCTTCTGGACACGAAAAGTAGTATGTTCAAAAGAGTAAGATATGAGGAAGCTATATAAAATTTGACAATACATTACAGATGTTTGTGGTACTCTCCTGAGGATCCCGGATATTTGGAGAATAGTAGTTTGCACGAATTCACTGTCGTGGAAATGTCCTAATTGTTTGAATTTTTATCGACACCTGATATACACCAAAAGTAGTATGTTCAAAAGAGTAAGTTTCGAGGAAGTAACATAAAATTTGACAAGACATTTCGGATGTTTGTTGTACTATCTGGAGGATCCCGGATGTTTGAGAAATAGTAGTATGCACCAATTCCTTCTCATCGGAATGACCTAATTGTATGTTTTTTTTTTCAAATCCTTATGGAAAAAAAAAGTAGTATGTTCAAAAGAGTAAGATATGAGGAAGCTATATAAAATTTGACAATACATTACAGATGTTTGTGGTACTCTCCGGTTGATCCCGGATATTTGGAGAATAGTAGTTTTGCACGAATTCACTGTCGTGGAAATGTCCTAATTGTATGAATTTTTATCGACACCTGATATACACCAAAAGTAGTATGTTCAAAAGAGTGAGTTTCGAGGAAGTATCATAAAATTTGACAAGACATTACGGATGTTTGTTGTACTCTCTGGAGGATCCCGGATGTTTGAGAAATAATAGTATGCACCAATTCCTTCTCATCGGAATGACCTAATTGTATGTTTTTTTTTTTCGAATCCTTATGGACACAAAAAGTAGTATGTTCAAAAGAGTAAGATATGAGGAAGCTATATAAAATTTGACAATACATTACAGATGTTTGTGGTACTCTCTGGAGGATCCCGGATATTTGGAGAATAGTAGTTTGCACGAATTCACTGTCGTGGAAGTGTCCTAATTGTATGAATTTTTATCGACACCTGATATACACCAAAAGTAGTATGTTCAGAATAGTAAGTTTCGAGGAAGTAACATAAAATTTGACAAGACATTTCGGATGTTTGTTGTACTATCTGGAAGATCCCGGATGTTTGAGAAATAGTAGTATGCACCAATTCCTTCTCATCGGAATGACCTAATTGTCTGTTTTTTTTTCGAATCCTTATGGAAACAAAAAGTAGTATGTTCAAAAGAGTAAGATATGAGGAAGCTATATAAAATTTGACAATACATTATAGATGTTTGTGGTACTCTCCGGAAGTTCCCGGATATTTGGAGAATAGTAGTTTGCACGAATTCACTATCGTGGAAATGTCCTAATTGTATGAATTTTTTTCAACACCTGATATACACCAAAAGTAGTATGTTCAAAAGAGTAAGTTTCGAGGAAGTATCATAAAATTTGACAAGACATTTCGGATGTTTATTGTACTCTCTGGAGGATCCCGGATGTTTGAGAAATAGTAGTATGCACCAATTCCTTCTCATCGGAATGACCTAATTGTATGTTTTTTTTTTCGAATCCTTATGGACAAAAAAAGTAGTATGTTTAAAAGCGTAAGATATGAGGAAGCTATATAAAATTTGACAATACATTACAGATGTTTGTGGTACTCTCCGGAGAATCCCGGATATTTGGAGAATAGTAGTTTGCACGAATTCACTGTCGTGGAAATGTCCTAATTGTATGAATTTTTAACGACACTTGATATACACCAAAAGTAGCATGTTCAAAAGAGTAAGTTTCGAGGAAGTATCATAAAATTTGACAAGACATTTCGAATGTTTGTTGTACTCTCTGGAGGATCCCGGATGTTTGAGAAATAGTAGTATGCACCAATTCCTTCTCATCGGAATGACCTAATTGTATGTTTTTTTTTTTTCGAATCCTTATGGACACAAAAAGTAGTATGTTCAAAAGAGTAAGATATGAGGAAGCTATATAAAATTTGACAATACATTACAGATGTTTGTGGTACTCTCTGGAGGATCCCGGATATTTGGAGAATAGTAGTTTGCACGAATTCACTGTCGTGGAAATGTCCTAATTGTATGAATTTTTATCGACACCTGATATACACCAAAAGTAGTATGTTCAGAATAGTAAGTTTCGACGAAGTAACATAAAATTTGACAAGACATTTCGGATGTTTGTTGTACTATCTGGAAGATCCCGGATGTTTGAGAAATAGTAGTATGCACCAATTCCTTCTCATCGGAATGACCTAATTGTATGTTTTTTTTTTCGAATCCTTATGGAAACAAAAAGTAGTATGTTCAAAAGAGTAAGATATGAGGAAGCTATATAAAATTTGACAATACATTATATATGTTTGTGGTACTCTCCGGAGGTTCCCGGATATTTGGAGAATAGTAGTTTGCACGAATTCACTGTCGTGGAAATATCCTAATTGTATGAATTTTTTTCGACACCTGATATACACCAAAAGTAGTATGTTCAAAAGAGTAAGTTTCGAGGAAGTATCATAAAATTTGACAAGACATTTCGGATGTTTATTGTACTCTCTGGAGGATCCCGGATGTTTGAGAAATAGTAGTATGCACCAATTCCTTCTCATCGGAATGACCTAATTGTATGTTTTTTTTTTCGAATCCTTATGGACACAAAAAGTAGTATGTTCAAAAGAGTAAGATATGAGGAAGCTATATAAAATTTGACAATACATTACAGATGTTTGTGGTACTCTCCGGAGGATCCCGGATATTTGGAGAATAGTAGTTTGCACGAATTGACTGTCGTGGAAATGTCCTAATTGTATGAATTTTTATCGACACCTGATATACACCAAAAGTAGCATGTTCAAAAGAGTAAGTTTCGAGGAAGTATCATAAAATTTTATAAGACATTTCGGATGTTTGTTGTACTCTCTGGAGGATCCCGGATGTTTGAGAAATAGTAGTATGCACCAATTCCTTCTCATCGGAATGACCTAATTGTATGTTTTTTTTTTCGAATCCTTATGGACACAAAAAGTAGTATGTTCAAAAGAGTAAGATATGAGGAAGCTATATAAAATTTCACAATACATTACAGATGTTTGTGGTACTCTCCGGTTGATCCCGGATATTTGGAGAATAGTAGTTTTGCACGAATTCACTGTCGTGGAAATGTCCTAATTGTATGAATTTTTATCGACACCTGATATACACCAAAACTAGTATGTTCAAAAGAGTAAGTTTCGAGGAAGTATCATAAAATTTGACAAGACATTACGGATGTTTGTTGTACTCTCTGGAAGATCCCGGATGTTTGAGAAATAATAGTATGCACCAATTCCTTCTCATCGGAATGACCTAATTGTATGTTTTTTTTTTCGAATCCTTATGGACACAAAAAGTTGTATGTTCAAAAGAGTAAGATATGAGGAAGCTATATAAAATTTGACAATACATTACAGATGTTTGTGGTACTCTCCGGAGGATCCCGGATATTTGGAGAATAGTAGTTTGCACGAATTCACTGTCGTGGAAATGTCCTAATGTATGAATTTTCATCGACACCTGATATACACCAAAAGTAGTATGTTCAAAAGAGTGAGTTTCGAGGAAGTATCATAAAATTTGACAAGACATTTCGGATGTTTGTTGTACTCTCTGGAGGATCCCGGATGTTTGAGAAATAATAGTATGCACCAATTCCTTCTCATCGGAATGACCTAATTGTTTGTTATTTTTTTCGAATCCTTATGGACACAAAAAGTAGTATGTTCAAAAGAGTAAGATATGAGGAAGCTATATAAAATTTGACAATACATTACAGATGTTTGTGGTACTATCCGGATGATCCCGGATATTTGGAGAATAGTAGTTTGCACGAATTTACTGTCGTGGAAATGTCCTAATTGTATGAATTTTTATCGACACCTGGTATACACCAAAAGTAGTATGTTCAAAAGAGTAAGTTTCGAGGAAGTATCATAAAATTTGACAAGACATTTCAGATGTTTGTTGTACTCTCTGGAGGATCCCGGATGTTTGAGAAATAATAGTATGCACCAATTCCTTCTCATCGGAATGACCTAATTGTCTGTTTTTTTTTTCGAATGCTTATGGACACAAAAAGTAGTATGTTCAAAAGAGTAAGATATGAGGAAGCTATATAAAATTTGACAATACATTACAGATGTTTGTGGTACTATCCGGAGGATCCCGGATATTTGGAGAATAGTAGTTTGCACGAATTCACTGTCGTGGAAATGTCCTAATTGTATGAATTTTTATCGACACCTGATATACACCAAAAGTAGTATGTTCAAAAGAGTAAGTTTCGACGAAGTATCATAAAATTTGACAAGACATTTTGGATGGTTGTTAGACTCTCTGGAGGATCCCGGATGTTTGAGAAATAATAGTATGCACCAATTCCTTCTCATCGGAATGACCTAATTGTATGTTTTTTTTTTCGAATCCTTATGGACACAAAAAGTAGTATGTTCAAATGAGTAAGATATGAGGAAGCTAAATAAAATTTGACAATACATTACAGATGTTTGTGGTACTCTCCGGAGGATCCCGGATATTTGGAGAATAGTAGTTTGCACGAATTCACTGTCGTGGAAATGTCCTAATTGTACGAATTTTTTTCGACACCTGATATACACCAAAAGTAGTATGTTCAAAAGAGTATGTTTCGAGGAAGTATCATAAAATTTGACAAGACATTTCGGATGTTTGTTGTACTCTCTGGAGGATCCAGGATGTTTGAGAAATAATAGTATGCACCAATTCCTTCTCATTGGAATGACCTAATTGTATGTTTTTTTTTTCGAATCCTTATGGACACAAAAAGTAGTATGTTCAAAAGAGTAAGATATGAGGAAGCTATATAAAATTTGACAATACATTACAGATGTTTGTGGTACTCTCCGGAGGATCCCGGATATTTGGAGAATAGTAGTTTGCACGAATTCACTGTCCTGGAAATGTCCTAATTGTATGAATTTTTTTCGACACCTGATATACACCAAAAGTAGCATGTTCAAAAGAGTAAGTTTCGAGGAAGTATCATAAAATTTGACAAGACATTTCGGATGTTTGTTGTACTCTCTGGAGGATCCCGAATGTTTGAGAAATAGTAGTATGCACCAATTCCTTCTCATCGGAATGACCTAATTGTATGTTTTTTTTTTCGAACCCTTATGGACACAAAAAGTAGTATGTTCAAAAGAGTAAGATATGAGGAAGCTAAATAAAATTTGACAATACATTACAGATGTTTGTGGTACTCTCCGGAGGATCCCGGATATTTGGAGAATAGTAGTTTACACGAATTGACTGTCGTGGAAATGTCCTAATTGTATGAATTTTTATCGACACCTGGTATACACCAAAAGTAGCATGTTCAAAAGAGTAAGTTTCGAGGAAGTATCATAAAATTTGACAAGACATTTCGGATGTTTGTTGTACTCTCTGGAGGATCCAGGATGTTTGAGAAATAATAGTATGCACCAATTCCTTCTCATTGGAATGACCTAATTGTATGTTTTTTTTTTCGAATCCTTATGGACAAAAAAAGTAGTATGTTCAAAACAGTAAGATATGAGGAAGCTATATAAAATTTGACAATACATTACAGATGTTTGTGGTACTCTCCGGAGGATCCCGGATATTTGGAGAATAGTAGTTTGCACGAATTCACTGTCCTGGAAATGTCCTAATTGTATGAATTTTTTTCGACACCTGATATACACCAAAAGTAGCATGTTCAAAAGAGTAAGTTTCGAGGAAGTATCATAAAATTTGACAAGACATTTCGGATGTTTGTTGTACTCTCTGGAGGATCCCGAATGTTTGAGAAATAGTAGTATGCACCAATTCCTTCTCATCGGAATGACCTAATTGTATGTTTTTTTTTTCGAACCCTTATGGACACAAAAAGTAGTATGTTCAAAAGAGTAAGATATGAGGAAGCTAAATAAAATTTGACAATACATTACAGATGTTTGTGGTACTCTCCGGAGGATCCCGGATATTTGGAGAATAGTAGTTTACACGAATTGACTGTCGTGGAAATGTCCTAATTGTATGAATTTTTATCGACACCTGGTATACACCAAAAGTAGCATGTTCAAAAGAGTAAGTTTCGAGGAAGTATCATAAAATTTTATAAGACATTTCGGATGTTTGTTGTACTCTCTGGAGGATCCCGGATGTTTGAGAAATAGTAGTATGCACCAATTCCTTCTCATCGGAATGACCTAATTGTATGTTTTTTTTTTCGAATCCTTATGGACACAAAAAGTAGTATGTTCAAAAGAGTAAGATATGAGCAAGCTATATAAAATTTGACAATACATTACAGATGTTTGTGGTACTCTCCGGTTGATCCCGGATATTTGGAGAATAGTAGTTTTGCACGAATTCATTGTCGTGGAAATGTCCTAATTGTATGAATTTTTATCGACACCTGATATACACCAAAACTAGTATGTTCAAAAGAGTGAGTTTCGAGGAAGTATCATAAAATTTGACAAGACATTACGGATGTTTGTTGTACTCTCTGGAGGATCCCGGATGTTTGAGAAATAATAGTATGCACCAATTCCTTCTCATCGGAATGACCCAATTGTATGTTTTTTTTTTTCGAATCCTTATGGACACAAAAAGTAGTATGTTCAAAAGAGTAAGATATGAGGAAGCTATATAAAATTTGACAATACATTACAGATGTTTGTGGTACTCTCTGGAGGATCCCGGATATTTGGAGAATAGTAGTTTGCACGAATTCACTGTCGTGGAAATGTCCTAATGTATGAATTTTCATCGACACCTGATATACACCAAAAGTAGTATGTTCAAAAGAGTGAGTTTCGAGGAAGTATCATAATATTTGACAAGACATTTCAGATGTTTGTTGTACTCTCTGGAGGATCCCGGATGTTTGAGAAATAATAGTATGCACCAATTCCTTCTCATCGGAATGACCTAATTGTTTGTTTTTTTTTTTCGAATCCTTATGGACACAAAAAGTAGTATGTTCAAAAGAGTAAGATATGAGGAAGCTATATAAAATTTGACAATACATTACAGATGTTTGTGGTACTATCCGGAGGATCCCGGATATTTGGAGAATAGTAGTTTGCACGAATTCACTGTCGTGGAAATGTCCTAATTGTATGAATTTTTATCGACAACTGTTATACACCAAAAGTAGTATGTTCAAAAGAGTAAGTTTCGAGGAAGTATCATAAAATTTGACAAGACATTTCAGATGTTTGTTGTACTCTCTGGAGGATCCCGGATGTTTGAGAAATAATAGTATGCACCAATTCCTTCTCATCGGAATGACCTAATTGTCTGTTTTTTTTTTCGAATCCTTATGGACACAAAAAGTAGTATGTTCAAAAGAGTAAGATATGAGGAAGCTATATAAAATTTGACAATACATTACAGATGTTTGTGGTACTATCCGGAGGATCTCGGATATTTGGAGAATAGTAGTTTGCACGAATTCACTGTCGTGGAAATGTCCTAATTGTATGAATTTTTATCGACACCTGATATACACCAAAAGTAGTATGTTCAAGAGAATAAGTTTCGAGGAAGTATCATAAAATTTGACAATACATTTCGGATGTTTGTTAGACTCTCTGGAGGATCCCGGATGTTTGAGAAATAATAGTTTGTACCAATTCCTTCTCATCGGAATGACCTAATTGTATGTTTTTTTTTTCGAATCCTTATGGACACAAAAAGTAGTATGTTCAAATGAGTAAGATATGAGAAGCTATATAAATTTTGACAATACATTACAGATGTTTGTGGTACTCTCCTGAGGATCCCGGATATTTGGAGAATAGTAGTTTGCACGAATTCACTGTCGTGGAAATGTCCTAATTGTATGAATTTTTATCGACACCTGATATACACCAAAAGTAGTATGTTCAAGAGAATAAGTTTCGAGGAAGTATCATAAAATTTGACAAGACATTTCGGATGTTTGTTGTACTATCTGGAGGATCCCGGATGTTTGAGAAATAGTAGTATGCACCAATTCCTTCTCATCGGAATGACCTAATTGTATGATTTTTTTTTCGAATACTTATGGAAACAAAAAGTAGTATGTTCAAAAGAGTAAGATATGAGGAAGCTATATAAAATTTGACAATACATTATAGATGTTTGTGGTACTCTCCGGAGGATCCCGGATATTTGGAGAATAGTAGTTTGCACGAATTCACTGTCGTGGAAATGTCCTAATCGTATGAATTTTTATCGACACCTGATAGACACCAAAAGTAGTATGTTCAAAAGAGTAAGTTTCGAGGAAGTATCATAAAATTTGACAAGACATTTCGGATGTTTGTTGTACTCTCTGGAGGATCCCGGATGTTTGAGAAATAGTAGTATGCACCAATTCCTTCTCATCGGAATGACCTAATTGTATGTTTTTTTTTTCGAATCCTTATGGACACAAAAAGTAGTATGTTCAAAAGAGTAAGATATGAGGAAGCTATATAAAATTTGACAATACATTACAGATGTTTGTGGTACTATCCGGAGGTTCCCGGATATTTGGAGAATAGTAGTTTGCACGAATTCACTGTCGTGGAAATGTCCTAATTGTATGAATTTTTATCGACACCTGATATACACCAAAAGTAGTATGTTCAAAAGAGTAAGTTTCGACGAAGTATCATAAAATTTGACAAGACATTTTGGATGGTTGTTAGACTCTCTGGAGGATCCCGGATGTTTGAGAAATAATAGTATGCACCAATTCCTTCTCATCGGAATGACCTAATTGTATTTTTTTTTTTTCGAATCCTTATGGACACAAAAAGTAGTATGTTCAAATGAGTAAGATATGAGGAAGCTATATAAATTTTGACAATACATTACAGATGTTTGTGGTACTCCCCTGAGGATCCCGGATATTTGGAGAATAGTAGTTTGCACGAATTCACTGTCGTGGAAATGTCCTAATTGTATGAATTTTTATCGACACCTGATATACACCAAAAGTAGTATGTTCAAGAGAATAAGTTTCGAGGAAATATCATAAAATTTGACAAGACATTTCGGTTGTTTGTTGTACTATCTGGAGGATCCCGGATGTTTGAGAAATAGTAGTATGCACCAATTCCTTCTCATCGGAATGACCTAATTGTATGATTTTTTTTTCGAGTCCTTATGGAAACAAAAAGTAGTATGTTCAAAAGAGTAAGATATGAGCAAGCTATATAAAATTTGACAATACATTATAGATGTTTGTGGTACTCTCCGGAGGATCCCGGATATTTGGAGAATAGTAGTTTGCACGAATTCACTGTCGTGGAAATGTCCTAATCGTATGAATTTTTATCGACACCTGATAGACACCAAAAGTAGTATGTTCAAAAGAGTAAGTTTCGAGGAAGTATCATAAAAATTGACAAGACATTTCGGATGTTTGTTGTACTCTCTGGAGGATCCCGGATGTTTGAGAAATAGTAGTATGCACCAATTCCTTCTCATCGGAATGACCTAATTGTATGTTTTTTTTTTCGAATTCTTATGGACACAAAAAGTAGTATGTTCAAACGAGTAAGATATGAGGGAGCTATATAAAATTTGACAATACATTACAGATGTTTGTGGTACTCTCCGGAGGATCCCGGATATTTGGAGAATAGTAGTTTGCACGAATTCACTGTCGTGGAAATGTCCTAATTGTATGAATTTTTTTCGACACCTGATATACACCAAAAGTAGTATGTTCAAAAGAGTATGTTTCGAGGAAGTATCATAAAATTTGACAAGACATTTCGGATGTTTGTTGTACTCTCTGGAGGATCCAGGATGTTTGAGAAATAATAGTATGCACCAATTCCTTCTCATTGGAATGACCTAATTGTATGTTTTTTTTTTCGAATCCTTATGGACACAAAAAGTAGTATGTTCAAAAGAGTAAGATATGAGGAAGCTATATAAAATTTGACAATACATTACAGATGTTTGTGGTACTCTCCGGAGGATCCCGGATATTTGGAGAATAGTAGTTTGCACGAATTCACTGTCGTGGAAATGTCCTAATTGTATGAATTTTTTTCGACACCTGATATACACCAAAAGTAGCATGTTCAAAAGAGTAAGTTTCGAGGAAGTATCATAAAATTTGACAAGACATTTCGGATGTTTGTTGTACTCTCTGGAGGATCCCGAATGTTTGAGAAATAGTAGTATGCACCAATTCCTTCTCATCGGAATGACCTAATTGTATGTTTTTTTTTTCGAATCCTTATGGACACAAAAAGTAGTATGTTCAAAAGAGTAAGATATGAGGAAGCTAAATAAAATTTGACAATACATTACAGATGTTTGTGGTACTCTCCGGAGGATCCCGGATATTTGGAGAATAGTAGTTTACACGAATTGACTGTCGTGGAAATGTCCTAATTGTATGAATTTTTATCGACACCTGGTATACACCAAAAGTAGCATGTTCAAAAGAGTAAGTTTCGAGGAAGTATCATAAAATTTTATAAGACATTTCGGATGTTTGTTGTACTCTCTGGAGGATCCCGGATGTTTGAGAAATAGTAGTATGCACCAATTCCTTCTCATCGGAATGACCTAATTTGATGTTTTTTTGTTCGAATCCCTATGGACACAAAAAGTAGTATGTTCTAAAGGGTAAGATATGAGGAAGCTATATAAAATTTGACAATACATTACAGATGTCTGTGGTACTCTCCGGAGGAACCTGGATATTTGGAGAATAGTAGTTTGCACGAATTCACTGTCGTGGAAATGTCCTAATTGTATGAATTTTTATCGACACCTGATAGACATTAAAAGTAGTATGTTCAAAAGAGTAAGTTTGGAGGAAGTATCATAAAATTTGACAAGACATTTCGGATGTTTGTTGTACTCTCTGGAGGATCCCGGATGTTTGAGAAATAGTAGTATGCACCAATTCCTTCTCATCGGAATGACCTAATATGATGTTTTTTTTTTCGAATCCTTATGGACACAAAAAGTAGTATGTTCAAAAGAGTAAGATATGAGGAAACTATATAAAATTTGACAATACATTACAGATGTGTATGGTACTCTCCGGAGGATCCCGGATATTCGGAGAATAGTAGTTTGCACGAATTCACTGTCGTGAAAATGTCTTAATTGTATGAATTTTTATCGACACCTGATAGACGCCAAAAGTAGTATGTTCAAAAGAGTAAGTTTCGAGGAAGTATCATAAAATTTGACAAGACATTTCGGATGTTTGTTGTACTCTCTGGAGGATCCCGGACGTTTGAGAAATAGTAGTATGCACCAATTCCTTCTCATCGGAATGACCTAATTGAATGTTTTTTTTTTTCGAATCCTTATGGACACAAAAAGTAGTATGTTCAAAAGAGTAAGATACGAGGAAGCTATATAAAATTTGACAATACATTACAGATGTTTGTCGTACTCTCCGGAGGATCCCGGATATTTGGAGAATAGTAGTTTGCACGAATTCACTGTCGTGGAAATGTCCTAATTGTATGAATTTTTATCGACACCTGATATACACCAAAAGTTGTATCTTCAAAATAGTAAGTTTCGAGGAAGTATCATAAAATTTGACAAGACATTTCGGATGTTTGTTGTACTCTCTGGAGGATCCCGGATGTTTGAGAAATAGTAGTATGCACCAATTCCTTCTCATCGGAATGACCTAATTGTATGTTTTTTTTTTCGAATCCTTATGGACACAAAAAGTAGTATGTTCAAATGAGTAAGATATGAGAAGCTATATAAATTTTGACAATACATTACAGATGTTTGTGGTACTCTCCTGAGGATCCCGGATATTTGGAGAATAGTAGTTTGCACGAATTCACTGTCGTGGAAATGTCCTAATTGTATGAATTTTTATCGACACCTGATATACACCAAAAGTAGTATGTTCAAGAGAATAAGTTTCGAGGAAGTATCATAAAATTTGACAAGACATTTCGGATGTTTGTTGTACTATCTGGAGGATCCCGGATGTTTGAGAAATAGTAGTATGCACCAATTCCTTCTCATCGGAATGACCTAATTGTATGATTTTTTTTTCGAATCCTTATGGAAACAAAAAGTAGTATGTTCAAAAGAGTAAGATATGAGGAAGCTATATAAAATTTGACAATACATTATAGATGTTTGTGGTACTCTCCGGAGGATCCCGGATATTTGGAGAATAGTAGTTTGCACGAATTCACTGTCGTGGAAATGTCCTAATCGTATGAATTTTTATCGACACCTGATAGACACCAAAAGTAGTATGTTCAAAAGAGTAAGTTTCGAGGAAGTATCATAAAATTTGACAAGACATTTCAGATGTTTGTTGTACTCTCTGGAGGATCCCGGATGTTTGAGAAATAGTAGTATGCACCAATTCCTTCTCATCGGAATGACCTAATTGTATGTTTTTTTTTTCGAATCCTTATGGACACAAAAAGTAGTATGTTCAAAAGAGCAAGATATGAGGAAGCTATATAAAATTTGACAATACATTATAGATGTTTGTGGTACTCTCCGGAGGATCCCGGATATTTGGAGAATAGTAGTTTCCACGAATTCACTGTCGTGGAAATGTCCTAATTGTATGAATTTTTATCGACACCTGATAGATACAAAAAGTAGTATGTTCAAAGGAGTAAGGTTCGAGGAAGTATCATCAAATTTGACAAGACATTTCAGTTGTTTGTTCTACTCTCTGGAGGATCCCGGATGTTTGAGAAATAGTAGTATGCACCAATTCCTTCTCATCGGAATGTCCTAATTGATGTTTTCTTTTTCGAATCCTTATGGACACAAAACGTAGTATGTTCAAAAGAGTAAGATACGAGGAAGCTATATAAAATTTGACTATACATTATAGATGTTTGTGGTACTCTCCAGAGGATCTCGGATATTTGGAGAATAGTAGTTTACACGAATTCACTGTCGTGGAAATGTCCTAATTGTATGAACTTTTATCGACACCTGATAGACACCAAAAGTAGTATGTTCAAAAGGGTAAGTTTCGAGGAAGTATCATAAAATTTGACAAGACATTTCGGATGTTTGTTGTACTCTCTGGAGGATCCCGGATGTTTGAGAAATAGTAGTATGCACCAATTCCTTCTCATCGGAATGACCTAATTTGATGTTTTCTTTTTCGAATCCTTATGGACACAAAACGTAGTATGTTCAAAAGAGTAAGATATGAGGAAGCTATATAAAATTTGACAATACATTACAGATGTTTGTGGTACTCTCCATAGGATCCCGGATATTTGGAGAATAGTAGTTTACACGAATTCACTGTCGTGGAAATGTCCTAATTGTATGAATTTTTATCGACACCTGATAGACACAAAAAGTAGTATGTTCAAAATGGTAAGTTTCGAGGAAGTATCATAAAATTTTACAAGACATTTCAGATGTTTGTTGTACTATCTGGAGGATCCCGGATGTTTGAGAAATAGTAGTATGCACCAATTCCATCTCATCGGAATGACCTAATTTTATGTTTTTTTTTTTCGAATCCTTATGGACACAAAAAGTAGTATGTTCAAAAGAGTAAGATATGAGGAAGCTATATAAAAGTTGACAATACATTACAGATGTCTGTGGTACTCTCCGGAGGATCCCGGATATTTGGAGAATAGTAGTTTGCACGAATTCACTGTCGTGGAAATGTCCTAATTGTATGAGTTTTTATCGACACCTGATAGACACCAAAAGTAGTATGTTCAAAAGGGTAAGTTTCGAGGAAGTATCATAAAATTTGACAAGACATTTCGGATGTTTGTTGTACTCTCTGGAGGATCCCGGATGTTTGAGAAATATTAGTATGCACCAATTCCTTCTCATCGGAATGACCTAATATGATGTTTTTTTTTTCGAATCCTTATGGACACAAAAAGTACTATGTTCAAAAGAGTAAGATATGAGGAAACAATATAAAATTTGACAATACATTACAGATGTCTGTGGTACTCTCCGGAGGATCCTGGTTATTTGGAGAATAGTAGTTTGCACGAATTCACTGTCGTGAAAATGTCTTAATTGTATGAATTTTTATCGACACCTGATAGACGCCAAAAGTAGTATGTTCAAAAGAGTAAGTTTCGAGGAAGTATCATAAAATTTGACAAGACATTTCGGATGTTTGTTGTACTCTCTGGAGGATCCTGAATGTTTGAGAAATAGTAGTATGCACCAATTCCTTCTCATCGGAATGACCTAATTTGATGTTTTCTTTTTCGAATCCTTATGGACACAAAACGTAGTATTTTCAAAAGAGTAAGATATGAGGAAGCTATATAAAAGTTGACAATACATTACAGATGTTTGTGGTTCTCTTCAGAGGATCCCGGATATTTGGAGAATAGTAGTTTACACGAATTCACTGTTGTGGAAATGTCCTAATTGTATGAATTTTTATCGACACCTGATAGACACCAAAAGTAGTATGTTCAAAAGGGTAAGTTTCGAGGAAGTATCATAAAATTTGACAAGACATTTCGGATGTTTGTTGTACTCTCTGGAGGATCCCGGATGTTTGAGAAATATTAGTATGCACCAATTCCTTCTCATCGGAATGACCTAATATGATGTTTTTTTTTTCGAATCCTTATGGACACAAAAAGTAGTATGTTCAAAAGAGTAAGATATGAGGAAACTATATAAAATTTGACAATACATTACAGATGTGTATGGTACTCTCCGGAGGATCCCGGATATTTGGAGAATAGTAGTTTGCACGAATTCACTGTCGTGGAAATGTCCTAATTGTATGAATTTTTATCGACACCTGATAGACACAAAAAGTAGTATGTTCAAAATGGTAAGTTTCGAGGAAGTATCATAAAATTTGACAAGACATTTCGAATGTTTGTTGTACTCTCTAGAGGATCCCGGATGTTTGAGAAATAGTAGTATGCACCAATTCCTTCTCATCGGAATGACCTAATTTGATGTTTTTTTTTTCGAATCCCTATGGACACAAAAAGTAGTATGTTCTAAAGGGTAAGATATGAGGAAGCTATATAAAATTTGACAATACATTACAGATGTCTGTGGTACTCTCCGGAGGAACCTGGATATTTGGAGAATAGTAGTTTGCACGAATTCACTGTCGTGGAAATGTCCTAATTGTATGAATTTTTATCGACACCTGATATACATTAAAAGTAGTATGTTCAAAAGAGTAAGTTTGGAGGAAGTATCATAAAATTTGACAAGACATTTCGGATGTTTGTTGTACTCTCTGGAGGATCCCGGATGTTTGAGAAATAGTAGTATGCACCAATTCCTTCTCATCGGAATGACCTAATATGATGTTTTTTTTTTCGAATCCTTATGGACACAAAAAGTAGTATGTTCAAAAGAGTAAGATATGAGGAAACTATATAAAATTTGACAATACATTACAGATGTGTATGGTACTCTCCGGAGGATCCCGGATATTCGGAGAATAGTAGTTTGCACGAATTCACTGTCGTGAAAATGTCTTAATTGTATGAATTTTTATCGACACCTGATAGACGCCAAAAGTAGTATGTTCAAAAGAGTAAGTTTCGAGGAAGTATCATAAAATTTGACAAGACATTTCGGATGTTTGTTGTACTCTCTGGAGGATCCCGGACGTTTGAGAAATAGTAGTATGCACCAATTCCTTCTCATCGGAATGACCTAATTGAATGTTTTTTTTTTTCGAATCCTTATGGACACAAAAAGTAGTATGTTCAAAAGAGTAAGATACGAGGAAGCTATATAAAATTTGACAATACATTACAGATGTTTGTCGTACTCTCCGGAGGATCCCGGATATTTGGAGAATAGTAGTTTGCACGAATTCACTGTCGTGGAAATGTCCTAATTGTATGAATTTTTATCGACACCTGATATACACCAAAAGTTGTATCTTCAAAATAGTAAGTTTCGAGGAAGTATCATAAAATTTGACAAGACATTTCGGATGTTTGTTGTACTCTCTGGAGGATCCCGGATGTTTGAGAAATAGTAGTATGCACCAATTCCTTCTCATCGGAATGACCTAATTGTATGTTTTTTTTTTCGAATCCTTATGGACACAAAAAGTAGTATGTTCAAAAGAGTAAGATAAGAGGAAGCTATATAAAATTTGACAATACATTACAGATGTTTGTGGTACTCTCCGGAGGATCCCGGGTATTTGGAGAATAGTAGTTTGCACGAATTCACTGTCGTGGAAATGTCGTAATTGTATGCATTTTTATCGACACCTGATAGACACCAAAAGTAGTATGTTCAAAGGAGTAAGTTTCGAGGAAGTATCATCAAATTTGACAAGACATTTCAGATGTTTGTTGTACTCTCTGGAGGATCCCGGATGTTTGAGAAATAGTAGTATGCACCAATTCTTTCTCATCGGAATGACCTAATTGTATGTTTTTTTTTTTCGAATACTTATGGACACAAAAAGTAGTATGTTCAAAGGAGTAAGATATGAGGAATCTATATAAAATTTGACAATACATTACAGATGTTTGTCGTACTCTCCGGAGGATCCAGGATATTTGGAGAATAGTAGTTTGCACGAATTTACTGTCGTGGAAATGTCCTAATTGTATGAATTTTTATCGACACCTGATATACACCAAAAGTAGTATCTTCAAAATAGTAAGTTTCGAGGACGTATAATAAAATTTGACAAGACATTTCGGATGTTTGTTGTACTCTCTGGAGGATCCCGGATGTTTGAGAAATAGTAGTATGCACCAATTCCTTCTCATCGGAATGACCTAATTGGATGTTTTTTTTTTTCGAATCCTTATGGACACAAAAAGTAGTATGTTCAAAAGAGTAAAATACGAGGAAGCTATATAAAATTTGACAATACATTAGAGATGTTTGTGGTACTATCCGGAGGATCCCGGATATTTGGAGAATAGTAGTTTGCACGAATTCACTGTCGTGGAAATGTCCTAATTGTAGGAATTTTTATCGACACCTGATATACACCAAAAGTAGTATCTTCAAAATAGTAAGTTTCGAGGAAGTATAATAAAATTTGACAAGACATTTCGGATGTTTGTTGTACTCTCTGGAGGATCCCGGATGTTTGAGAAATAGTAGTATGCACCAATTCCTTCTCATCGGAATGACCTAATTGAATGTTTTTTTTTTCGAATTCTTATGGACACAAAAAGTAGTATGTTCAAAAGAGTAAGGTATGAGGAAGCTATATAAAATTTGATAATACATTAGAGATGTTTGTGGTACTCTCCGGATGATCTCGGATATTTGGAGAATAGTAGTTTGCAGGAATTCACTGTCGTGGAAATGTCCTAATTGTATGAATTTTTATCGACACCTGATATACACCAAAAGTAGTATCTTCAAAATAGTAAGTTTCGAGGAAGTATAATAAAATTTGACAAGACATTTCGGATGTTTGTTGTACTCTCTGGACGATCCCGGATGTTTGAGAAATAGTAGTATGCACCAATTCCTTCTCATCGGAATGACCTAATTGAATGTTTTTTTTTTCGAATCTTATGGACAGAAAAAGTAGTATGTTCAAAAGAGTAAGATATGAGGAAGCTATATAAAATTTGACAATACATTACAGATGTTTGTGGTACTCTCCGGAGGATCCCGGATATTTGGAGAATAGTAGTTTGCACGAATTCACTGTCGTGGAAATGTCATAATTGTATGCATTTTTATCGACACCTGATAGACACCAAAAGTAGTTTGTTCAAAGGAGTAAGTTTCGAGGAAGTATCATCAAATTTGATAAGACATTTCAGATGTTTGTTGTACTCTCTGGAGGATCCCGGATGTTTGAGAAATAGTAGTATGCACCAATTCTTTCTCATCGGAATGACCTAATTGTATGTTTTTTTTTTTCGAATACTTATGGACACAAAAAGTAGTATGTTCAAAAGAGTAAGATAGGAGGAATCTATATAAAATTTGACAATACATTACAAATGTTTGTGGTACTCTCCGGAGGATCTCGGATATTTGGAGAATAGTAGTTTGCACGAATTCACTGTCGTGGAAATGTCCTAATTGTATGCATTTTTATCGACACCTGATAGACACCAAAAGTAGTATGTTCAAAGGAGTAAGTTTTGAGGAAGTATCATCAAATTTGACAAGACATTTCAGATGTTTGTTGTACTCTCTGGAGGATCCCGGATGTTTGAGAAATAGTAGTATGCACCAATTCTTTCTCATCGGAATGACCTAATTGTATGTTTTTTTTCTTCGAATACTTATGGACACAAAAAGTAGTATGTTCAAAAGAGTAAGATATGAGGAATCTATATAAAATTTGACAATACATTACAGATGTCTGTTGTACTCTCTGGAGGATCCCGGATATTTGGAGAATAGTAGTTTGCACGAATTCACTGTCGTGGAAATGTCCTAATTGTATGAATTTTTATCGACACCTGATATACACCAAAAGTAGTATCTTCAAAATAGTAAGTTTCGAGGAAGTATAATAAAATTTGACAAGACATTTCGGATGTTTGTTGTACTCTCTGGAGGATCCCGGATGTTTGAGAAATAGTAGTCTGCACCAATTCCTTCTCATCAGAATGACCTAATTGTATGTTTTTTTTTCCGAATCCTTATGGACTCAAAAAGTAGTATGTTCAAAAGAGTAAGACATGAGGAAGCTATATAAAATTTGACAATACATTACAGATATTTGTGGTACTCTCCGGAGGATCCCGGATATTTGGAGAATAGTAGTTTGCACGAATTCACTGTCGTGGAAATGTCCTAATTGTATGAATTTTTATCGACACCTGATATCCACCAAAAGTAGTATGTTCAAAAGAGTAAGTTTCGAGGAAGTATCATAAAATTTGACAAGACATTTCGGATGTTTGTTGTACTCTCTGGACGATCCCGGATGTTTGAGAAATAGTAGTATGCACCAATTCCTTCTCATCGGAATGACCTAATTGAATGTTTTTTTTTTCGAATCTTATGGACAGAAAAAGTAGTATGTTCAAAAGAGTAAGATATGAGGAAGCTATATAAAATTTGACAATACATTACAGATGTTTGTGGTACTCTCCGGAGGATCCCGGATATTTGGAGAATAGTAGTTTGCAGGAATTCACTGTCGTGGAAATGTCCTAATTGTATGAATTTTTATCGACACCTGATATACACCAAAAGTAGTATCTTCAAAATAGTAAGTTTCGAGGAAGTATAATAAAATTTGACAAGACATTTCGGATGTTTGTTGTACTCTCTGGACGATCCCGGATGTTTGAGAAATAGTAGTATGCACCAATTCCTTCTCATCGGAATGACCTAATTGAATGTTTTTTTTTTCGAATCTTATGGACAGAAAAAGTAGTATGTTCAAAAGAGTAAGATATGAGGAAGCTATATAAAATTTGACAATACATTACAGATGTTTGTGGTACTCTCCGGAGGATCCCGGATATTTGGAGAATAGTAGTTTGCACGAATTCACTGTCGTGGAAATGTCATAATTGTATGCATTTTTATCGACACCTGATAGACACCAAAAGTAGTTTGTTCAAAGGAGTAAGTTTCGAGGAAGTATCATCAAATTTGATAAGACATTTCAGATGTTTGTTGTACTCTCTGGAGGATCCCGGATGTTTGAGAAATAGTAGTATGCACCAATTCTTTCTCATCGGAATGACCTAATTGTATGTTTTTTTTTTTCGAATACTTATGGACACAAAAAGTAGTATGTTCAAAAGAGTAAGATAGGAGGAATCTATATAAAATTTGACAATACATTACAAATGTTTGTGGTACTCTCCGGAGGATCTCGGATATTTGGAGAATAGTAGTTTGCACGAATTCACTGTCGTGGAAATGTCCTAATTGTATGCATTTTTATCGACACCTGATAGACACCAAAAGTAGTATGTTCAAAGGAGTAAGTTTTGAGGAAGTATCATCAAATTTGACAAGACATTTCAGATGTTTGTTGTACTCTCTGGAGGATCCCGGATGTTTGAGAAATAGTAGTATGCACCAATTCTTTCTCATCGGAATGACCTAATTGTATGTTTTTTTTCTTCGAATACTTATGGACACAAAAAGTAGTATGTTCAAAAGAGTAAGATATGAGGAATCTATATAAAATTTGACAATACATTACAGATGTCTGTTGTACTCTCTGGAGGATCCCGGATATTTGGAGAATAGTAGTTTGCACGAATTCACTGTCGTGGAAATGTCCTAATTGTATGAATTTTTATCGACACCTGATATACACCAAAAGTAGTATCTTCAAAATAGTAAGTTTCGAGGAAGTATAATAAAATTTGACAAGACATTTCGGATGTTTGTTGTACTCTCTGGAGGATCCCGGATGTTTGAGAAATAGTAGTCTGCACCAATTCCTTCTCATCAGAATGACCTAATTGTATGTTTTTTTTTCCGAATCCTTATGGACACAAAAAGTAGTATGTTCAAAAGAGTAAGACATGAGGAAGCTATATAAAATTTGACAATACATTACAGATATTTGTGGTACTCTCCGGAGGATCCCGGATATTTGGAGAATAGTAGTTTGCACGAATTCACTGTCGTGGAAATGTCCTAATTGTATGAATTTTTATCGACACCTGATATCCACCAAAAGTAGTATGTTCAAAAGAGTAAGTTTCGAGGAAGTATCATAAAATTTGACAAGACATTTCGGATGTTTGTTGTACTCTCTGGTGGATCCCGGATGTTTGAGAAATAATAGTATGCACCAATTCCTTCTCATCGGAATGACCTAATTGTACGTTTTTTTTTTCGAATCCTTATGGACACAAAAAGTAGTATGTTCAAAGGACTAAGATATGAGGAAGCTATATAAAATTTGACAATACATTACATATGTTTGTGGTACTCTCCGGAGGATCTCGGATATTTGGAGAATAGTAGTTTGCACGAATTCACTGTCGTGGAAATGTCCTAATTGTATGCATTTTTATCGACACCTGATAGACACCAAAAGTAGTATGTTCAAAGGAGTAAGTTTTGAGGAAGTATCATCAAATTTGACAAGACATTTCAGATGTTTGTTGTACTCTCTGGAGGATCCCGGATGTTTGAGAAATAGTAGTATGCACCAATTCTTTCTCATCGGAATGACCTAATTGTATGTTTTTTTTCTTCGAATACTTATGGACACAAAAAGTAGTATGTTCAAAAGAGTAAGATATGAGGAATCTATATAAAATTTGACAATACATTACAGATGTCTGTGGTACTCTCTGGAGGATCCCGGATATTTGGAGAATAGTAGTTTGCACGAATTCACTGTCGTGGAAATGTCCTAATTGTATGAATTTTTATCGACACCTGAAATACACCAAAAGTAGTATCTTCAAAATAGTAAGTTTCGAGGAAGTATAATAAAATTTGACAAGACATTTCGGATGTTTGTTGTACTCTCTGGAGGATCCCGGATGTTTGAGAAATAGTAGTCTGCACCAATTCCTTCTCATCAGAATGACCTAATTGTATGTTTTTTTTTCCGAATCCTTATGGACACAAAAAGTAGTATGTTCAAAAGAGTAAGACATGAGGAAGCTATATAAAATTTGACAATACATTACAGATATTTGTGGTACTCTCCGGAGGATCCCGGATATTTGGAGAATAGTAGTTTGCACGAATTCACTGTCGTGGAAATGTCCTAATTGTATGAATTTTTATCGACACCTGATATCCACCAAAAGTAGTATGTTCAAAAGAGTAAGTTTCGAGGAAGTATCATAAAATTTGACAAGACATTTCGGATGTTTGTTGTACTCTCTGGTGGATCCCGGATGTTTGAGAAATAATAGTATGCACCAATTCCTTCTCATCGGAATGACCTAATTGTACGTTTTTTTTTTCGAATCCTTATGGACACAAAAAGTAGTATGTTCAAAGGACTAAGATATGAGGAAGCTATATAAAATTTGACAATACATTACATATGTTTGTGGTACTCTCCGGAGGATCCCGGATATTTGGAGAATAGTAGTTTGCACGAATTCACTGTCGTGGAAATGTCCAAATTGTATGAATTTTTATCGACACCTGATATACACCAAAACTAGTATGTTCAAAATAGTAAGTTTCGAGGAAGTATCATAAAATTTGACAAGACATTTCGGATGTTTGTTGTACTCTCTGGAGGATCCCGGATGTTTGAGAAATAATAGTATGCACCAATTCCTTCTCATCGGAATGACCTAATTGTATGTTTTTTTTTTCGAATCCTTATGGAAACAAAAAGTAGTATGTTCAAAAGAGTAAGATATGAGGAAGCATTATAAAATTTGACAATACATTACAGATGTTTGTGGTACTCTCCGGAAGATCCTGGATATTTGGAGAATAGTAGTTTGCACGAATTCACTGTCGTGGAAATGTCCCAATTGTATGAATTTTTATCGACACCTGATATACACCAAAAGTAGTATGTTCAAAAGAGTAAGTTTCGAGGAAGTATCATAAAATTTGACAAGACATTTCGGATGTTTGTTGTACTATCTGGAGGATCCCGGATGTTTGAGAAATAGTAGTATGCACCAATTCCTTCTCATTGGAATGACCTAATTGTATGTTTTTTTTTTCGAATCCTTATGGAAACAAAAAGTAGTATGTTCAAAAGAGTAAGATATGAGGAAGCTATATAAACTTTGACAATACATTACAGATGTTTGTGGTACTCTCCGGAGGATCCCGAATATTTGGAGAATAGTAGTTTGCACGAATTCACTGTCGTGGAAATGTCCTAATTGTATGAATTTTCATCGACACCTGATATACACCAAAAGTAGTATGTTCAAAAGAGTAAGTTTCGAGCAAGTATCATAAAACTTGACAAGACATTTCGGATGTTTGTTGTACTATCTAGAGGATCCTGGATGTTTGAGAAATAGTAGTATGCACCAATTCCTTCTCATCGGAATGACCTATTTGTATGTTTTTTTTTTTCGAATCCTTACGGACACAAAAAGTAGTATGTTCAAAAGAGTAAGATATGAGGAAGCTATACAAAATTTGACAATACATTACATATGTTTGTGGTACTCTCCGGAGGATCCCGGATATTTGGAGAATAGTAGTTTGCACGAATTCACTGTCGTGGAAATGTCCTAATTGTATGAATTTTTATCGACACCTGTTAGACACCAAAACTAGTATGTTCAAAAGAGTAAGTTTCGAGGAAGTATCCTACAATTTGACAAGACATTTCAGATGTTTGTTGTACTCTCTGGAGGATCCAGGATGTTTGAGAAATAGTAGTATGCACCAATTCCTTCTCATCGGAATGACCTAATTGTATGTTTTTTTTTTCGAATCCTTATGGACACAAAAAGTAGTATGTTCAAAAGAGTAAGATATGAGGAAGATATATAAAATTTGACAATACATTACAGATGTTTGTGGTACTCTCCAGAGGATCTCGGATATTTGGAGAATAGTAGTTTGCACGAATTCACTGTCGTGGAAATGTCCTAATTGTATGAATTTTTACCGACACCTGATAGACACCAAAAGTTGTATGTTCAAAAGAGTAAGTTTCGAGGAAGTATCATAAAATTTGACAATACATTTCGGATGTTTGTTGTACTATCTGGAGGATCCCGGATGTTTGAGAAATAGTAGTATGCACCAATTCCTTCTCATCGGAATGACCTAATTGTATGTTTTTTTTTTTTTCGAATCCTTATGGACACAAAAAGTAGTATGTTCAAAAGAGTAAGATATGATGAAGCTATACAAAATTTGACAATACATTACAGATGTTTGTGGTACTCTCCGGACGATCTCGGATATTTGGAGAATAGTAGTTTGCACGAATTCACTGTCGTGGAAATGTCCTAATTGTATGAATTTTTATCGACTCCGGATAGACACCAAAAGTAGTATAATCAAAAGAGTAAGTTTCGATGAAGTATCATAAAATTTGACAAGACATTTCGGATGTTTGTTGTACTCTCTGGAGGATCCCGGATGTTTGAGAAATAGTAGTATGCACCAATTCCTTCTCATAGGAATGACCTAATGGTATGTTTTTTTTTTGAATCCTTATGGAGACAAAAAGTAGTATGTTCAAAAGAGTAAGATATGAGGAAGCTATATAAAATTTGACAATACATTACAGATGTTTGTGGTACTCTCCGGAGGATCCCGGATATTTGGAGAATAGTAGTTTGCACGAATTCACTGTCGTGGAAATGTCCTAATTGTATGAATTATTATCGACACCTGATAGACACCAAAAGTAGTATGTTCAAAAGAGTAAGTTTCGGGGAAGTATCATAAAATTTGACAAGACATTTCGGATGTTTGTTGTACTCTCTGGTGGATCCCGGATGTTTGAGAAATAATAGTATGCACCAATTCCTTCTCATCGGAATGACCTAATTGTATGTTTTTTTTTTCGAATCCTTATGGAGACAAAAAGTAGTATGTTCAAAAGAGTAAGATATGAGGAACCTATATAAAATTTGACAATACATTACAGATGTTTGTGGTACTCTCCAGAGGATCTCGGATATTTGGAGAATAGTAGTTTGCACGAATTCACTGTCGTGGAAATGTCCTAATTGTATGTATTTTTATCGACACCTGATATACACCAAAAGTAGTATCTTCAAAATAGTAAGTTTCGAGGAAGTATAATAAAATTTGACAAGACATTTCGGATGTTTGTTGTACTCTCTGGAGGATCCCGGATGTTTGAGAAATAGTAGTATGCACCAATTCCTTCTCATCGGAATGACCTAATTGAATGTTTTTTTTTTTCGAATCCTTATGGACACAAAAAGTAGTATGTTCAAAAGAGTAAGATACGAGGAAGCTATATAAAATTTGACAATACATTACAGATGTTTGTCGTACTCTCCGGAGGATCTCGGATATTTGGAGAATAGTAGTTTGCACGAATTCACTGTCGTGGAAATGTCCTAATTGTATGAATTTTTATCGACACCTGATAGACACCAAAAGTAGTATGTTCAAAAGAGTAAGTTTCGAGGAATTATCATAAAATTTGACAAGACATTTCGGATGTTTGTTGTACTCTCTGGAGGATCCCGGATGTTTGAGAAATAGTAGTATGCACCAATTCCTTCTCATCGGAATGACCTATTTGTATGTTTTTTTTTTCGAATCCTTATGGACACAAAAAGTAGTATGTTCAAAAGAGTAGGATATGAGGAACCTATATAAAATTTGACAATACATTACAGATGTTTGTGGTACTCTCCAGAGGATCTCGGATATTTGGAGAATAGTAGTTTGCACGAATTCACTGTCGTGGAAATGTCCTAATTGTATGAATTTTTATCACACCTGATATACACAAAAAGTTGTATGTTCAAAAGAGTAAGTTTCGAGGAAGTATCATAAAATTTGACAAGACATTTCGGATGTTTGTTGTACTCTCTGGACGATCCCGGATGTTTGAGAAATAGTAGTATGCAACAATTCCTTCTCATCGGGAGAACCTAATTGTATGTTTTTTTTTTCGAATCCTTATGGACACAAAAAGTAGTATGATCAAAAGAGTAAGATATGAGGAAGCTATATAAAATTTGACAATACATTACAGATGTTTGTGGTACTCTCCGGAGGATCCCGGATATTTGGAGAATAGTAGTTTGCACGAATTCACTGTCGTGAAAATGTCCTAATTGTATGAATTTTTATCACACCTGATATACACAAAAAGTTGTATGTTCAAAAGAGTAAGTTTCAAGGAAGTATCATAAAATTAGACAAGACATTTCGGATGTTTGTTGTACTCTCTGGAGGATCCCGGATGTTTGAGAAATAGTAGTATGCACCAATTCCTTCTCATCGGGAGAACCTAATTGTATGTTTTTTTTTTCGAATCCTTATGGACACAAAAAGTAGTATGTTCAAAAGAGTAAGATATGAGGAACCTATATAAAATTTGACAATACATTACAGATGTTTGTGGTACTCTCCAGAGGATCTCGGATATTTGGAGAATAGTAGTTTGCACGAATTCACTGTCGTGGAAATGTCCTAATTTTATGAATTTTTATCGACACCTGATAGACACCAAAAGTAGTATAATCAAAAGAGTAAGTTTCGATGAAGTATCATAAAATTTGACAAGACATTTCAGATGTTTGTTGTACTCTCTGGAGGATCCCGGATGTTTGAGAAATAGTAGTATGCACCAATTCCTACTCATAGGAATGACCTAATGGTATGTTTTTTTTTTGAATCCTTATGGAGACAAAAAGTAGTATGTTCAAAATAGTAAGATATGAGGAAGCTATATAAAATTTGACAATACATTACAGATGTTTGTGGTACTCTCCGGAGGATCCCGGATATTTGGAGAATAGTAGTTTGCACGAATTCACTGTCGTGGAAATGTCCTAATTGTATGAATTTTTATCGACACCTGATAGACACCAAAAGTAGTATGTTCAAAAGAGTAAGTTTCGAGGAAGTATCATAAAATTTGACAAGACATTTCGGATGTTTGTTGTACTCTCTGGTGGATCCCGGATGTTTGAGAAATAATAGTATCCACCAATTCCTTCTCATCGGGAGAACCTAATTGTATGTTTTTTTTTTCGAATCCTTATGGACACAAAAAGTAGTATGTTCAAAAGAGTAAGATATGAGGAAGCTATACAAAATTTGACAATACATTACAGATGTTTGTGGTACTCTCCGGAGGATCTCGGATATTTGGAGAATAGTAGTTTGCACGAATTCACTGTCGTGGAAATGTCCTAATTGTATGAATTTTTATCGACACCTGATAGACACCAAAAGTAGTATAATCAAAAGAGTAAGTTTCGATGAAGTATCATAAAATTTGACAAGACATTTCGGATGTTTGTAGTATTCTCTGGAGGATCCCGGATGTTTGAGAAATAGTAGTATGCACCAATTCCTTCTCATCGGAATGACCTAATTTGATGTTTTTTTTTTCGAATCCTTATGGACACAAAAAGTAGTATGTTCAAAAGAGTAAAATATGAGGAAGCTATATAAAATTTGACAATACATTACAGATGTTTGTGGTACTCTCCGGAGGATCCCGGATATTTGGAGAATAGTAGTTTGCACGAATTCACTGTCGTGGAAATGTCCTAATTGTATGAATTTTTATCGACACCTGATAGACACCAAAAGTAGTATAATCAAAAGAGTAAGTTTCGAGGAAGTATCATAAAATTTGACAAGACATTTCGGATGCTTGTTGTACTCTCTGGAGGATCCCGGATGTTTGAGAAATAGTAGTATGCACCAATTCCTTCTCATCGGAATGACCTATTTGTATGTTTTTTTTTTCGAATCCTTATGGACACAAAAAGTAGTATGTTCAAAAGAGTAAGATATGAGGAAGCTATATAAAATTTGACAATACATTACAGATGTTTGTGGTACTCTCCGGAGGATCCCGGATATTTGGAGAATAGTAGTTTGCACGAATTCACTGTCGTGGAAATGTCCTAATTGTATGAATTTTCATCGACTCCTGATATACACCAAAAGTAGTATGTTCAAAAGAGTAAGTTTCAAGGAAGTATCATAAAATTAGACAAGACATTTCGGATGTTTGTTGTACTCTCTGGAGGATCCCGGATGTTTGAGAAATAGTAGTATGCACCAATTCCTTCTCATCGGAATGACCTAATTGTATGTTTTTTTTTTCGAATCCTTATGGACACAAAAAGTAGTATGTTCAAAAGAGTAAGATATGAGGAAGCTATACAAAATTTGACAATACATTACAGATGTTTGTGGTACTCTCCGGAGGATCTCGGATATTTGGAGAATAGTAGTTTGCACGAATTCACTGTCGTGGAAATGTCCTAATTGTATGAATTTTTATCGACACCTGATAGACACCAAAAGAAGTATAATCAAAAGAGTAAGTTTCGATGAAGTATCATAAAATTTGACAAGACATTTCAGATGTTTGTTGTATTCTCTGGAGGATCCCGGATGTTTGAGAAATAGTAGTATGCACCAATTCCTTCTCATAGGAATGGCCTAATTGTATGTTTTTTTTTTGAATCCTTATGGACACAAAAAGTAGTATGTTCAAAAGAGTAGGATATGAGGAAGCTATATAAAATTTGACAATACATTACAGATGTTTGTGGTACTCTCCGGAGGATCCCGGATATTTGGAGAATAGTAGTTTGCACGAATTCACTGTCGTGGAAATGTCCTAATTGTATGAATTTTTATCGACACCTGATATCCACCAAAAGTAGTATGTTCAAAAGAGTAAGTTTTGAGGAAGTATCATAAAATTTGACAAGACATTTCGGATGTTTGTTGTACTCTCTGGTGGATCCCGGATGTTTGAGAAATAGTAGTATGCACCAATTCCTTCTCATCGGAATGACCTAATTGTATGTTTTTTTTTTCCGAATCCTTATGGACACAAAAAGTAGTATGTTCAAAAGAGTAAGATATGAGGAAGCTATATAAAATTTGACAATACATTACAGATGTTTGTGGTACTCTCCGGAGGATCCCGGATATTTGGAGAATAGTAGTTTCCACGAATTCACTGTCGTGGAAATGTCCTAATTGTATGAATTTTCATCGACTCCTGATATACACCAAAAGTAGTATGTTCAAAAGAGTAAGTTTCAAGGAAGTATCATAAAATTAGACAAGACATTTCGAATGTTTGTTGTACTCTCTGGAGGATCCCGGATGTTTGAGAAATAGTAGTATGCACCAATTCCTTTTCATCGGAATGACCTAATTGTATGTTTTTTTTTTCGAATCCTTATGGACACAAAAAGTAGTATGTTCAAAAGAGTAAGATATGAGGAAGCTATACAAAATTTGAAAATACATTACAGATGTTTGTGGTACTCTCCGGAGGATCTCGGATATTTGGAGAATAGTAGTTTGCACGAATTCACTGTCGTGGAAGTGTCCTAATTGTATGAATTTTTATCGACACCTGATAGACACCAAAAGTAGTATAATCAAAAGAGTAAGTTTCGATGAAGTATCATAAAAATTGACAAGACATTTCAGATGTTTGTTGTATTCTCTGGAGGATCCCGGATGTTTGAGAAATAGTAGTATGCACCAATTCCTTCTCATAGGAATGGCCTAATTGTATGTTTTTTTTTTGAATCCTTATGGACACAAAAAGTAGTATGTTCAAAAGAGTAGGATATGAGGAAGCTATATAAAATTTGACAATACATTACAGATGTTTGTGGTACTCTCCGGAGGATCCCGGATATTTGGAGAATAGTAGTTTGCACGAATTCACTGTTGTGGAAATGTCCTAATTGTATGAATTTTTATCGACACCTGATATCCACCAAAAGTAGTATGTTCAAAAGAGTAAGTTTTGATAAAGTATCATAAAATTTGACAAGACATTTCGGATGTTTGTTGTACTTTCTGGTGGATCCCGGATGTTTGAGAAATAGTAGTATGCACCAATTCCTTCTCATCGGAATGACCTAATTGTATGATTTTTTTTTCCGAATCCTTATGGACACAAAAAGTAGTATGTTCAAAAGAGTAAGATATGAGGAAGCTATATAAAATTTGACAATACATTACAGATGTTTGTGGTACTCTCCGGAGGATCCCGGATATTTGGAGAATAGTAGTTTGCACGAATTCACTGTCGCGGAAATGCCCTAATTGTATGAATTTTCATCGACTCCTGATATACACCAAAAGTAGTATGTTCAAAAGAGTAAGTTTCAAGGAAGTATCATAAAATTAGACAAGACATTTCGAATGTTTGTTGTACTCTCTGGAGGATCCCGGATGTTTGAGAAATTGTAGTATGCACCAATTCCTTTTCATCGGAATGACCTAATTGTATGTTTTTTTTTTCGAATCCTTATGGACACAAAAAGTAGTATGTTCAAAAGAGTAAGATATGAGGAAGCTATACAAAATTTGACAATACATTACAGATGTTTGTGGTACTCTCCGGAGGATCTCGGATATTTGGAGAATAGTAGTTTGCACGAATTCACTGTCGTGGAAGTGTCCTAATTGTATGAATTTTTATCGACACCTGATAGACACCAAAAGTAGTATAATCAAAAGAGTAAGTTTCGATGAAGTATCATAAAATTTGACAAGACATTTCAGATGTTTGTTGTATTCTCTGGAGGATCCCGGATGTTTGAGAAATAGTAGTATGCACCAATTCCTTCTCATAGGAATGACCTAATTGTATGTTTTTTTTTTGAATCCTTATGGACACAAAAAGTAGTATGTTCAAAAGAGTAAGATATGAGGAAGCTATATAACATTTGACAATACATTACAGATGTTTGTGGTACTCTCCGGAGGATCCCGGATATTTGGAGAATAGTAGTTTGCATGAATTCACTGTCGTGGAAATGTCCTAATTGTATGAATTTTTATCGACACCTGATATCCACCAAAAGTAGTATGTTCAAAAGAGTAAGTTTCGAGGAAGTATCATAAAATTTGACAAGACATTTCGGATGTTTGTTGTACTCTCTGGTGGATCCCGGATGTTTGAGAAATAATAGTATGCACCAATTCCTTCTCATCGGAATGACCTAATTGTATGTTTTTTTTTTCGAATCCTTATGGACACAAAAAGTAGTATGTTCAAAAGAGTAAGATATGAGGAAGCTATATAAAATTTGACAATACATTACAGATGTTTGTGGTACTCTCCGGAGGATGCCGGATATTTGGAGAATAGTAGTTTGCACGAATTCACTGTCGTGGAAATGTCCTAATTGTATGAATTTTTATCGACACCTGATAGACACCAAAAGTAGTATGTTCAAAAGAGTAAGTTTCGAGGAAGTATCATAAAATTTGACAAGACATTTCGGATGTTTGTTGTACTCTCTGGAGGATCCCGGATGTTTGAGAAATAGTAGTATGCACAAATTCCTTCTCATCGGAATGACCTAATTTGATGTTTTTTTTTTCGAATCCTTATGGACACAAAAAGTAGTATGTTCAAAATAGTAAGATATGAGGAAGCTATATAAAATTTGACAATACATTACAGATGTTTGTGGTACTCTCCGGAGGATCCCGGATATTTGGAGAATAGTAGTTTGCACGAATTCACTGTCGTGGAAATGCCCTAATTGTATGAATTTTCATCGACTCCTGATATACACCAAAAGTAGTATGTTCAAAAGAGTAAGTTTCAAGGAAGTATCATAAAATTAGACAAGACATTTCGAATGTTTGTTGTACTCTCTGGAGGATCCCGGATGTTTGAGAAATTGTAGTATGCACCAATTCCTTTTCATCGGAATGACCTAATTGTATGTTTTTTTTTTCGAATCCTTATGGACACAAAAAGTAGTATGTTCAAAAGAGTAAGATATGAGGAAGCTATACAAAATTTGACAATACATTACAGATGTTTGTGGTACTCTCCGGAGGATCTCGGATATTTGGAGAATAGTAGTTTGCACGAATTCACTGTCGTGGAAGTGTCCTAATTGTATGAATTTTTATCGACACCTGATAGACACAAAAAGTTGTATGTTCAAAAGAGTAAGTTTCGAGGAAGTATCATAAAATTTGACAAGACATTTCGGATGTTTGTTGTACTCTCTGGATGATCCCGGATGTTTGAGAAATAGTAGTATCCACCAATTCCTTCTCATCGGAATGACCTAATTGTATGTTTTTTTTTTGAATCCTTATGGACACAAAAAGTAGTATGTTCAAAAGAGTAAGATATGAGGAAGCTATATAAAATTTGACAATAAATTACAGATGTTTGTGGTACTCTCCGGAGGATCCCGGATATTTGGAGAATAGTAGATTGCATGAATTCACTGTCGTGGAAATGTCCTAATTGTATGAATTTTTATCGACACCTGATATACACAAAAAGTAGTATGTTCAAAAGAGTAAGTTTCGAGGAAGTATCATAAAATTTGACAAGACATTTCGGATGTTTGTTGTACTCTCTAGTGGATCCCGGATGTTTGAAAAATAATAGTATGAACCAATTCCTTCTTATCGGAATGACCTAATTGTATGTTTTTTTTTTCCGAATCCTTATGGACACAAAAAGTAGTATGTTCAAAAGAGTGAGATATGAGGAAGCTATATAAAATTTGACAATACATTACAGATGTTTGTGGTACTCTCCGGAGGATCCCGGATATTTGGAGAATAGTAGTTTGCACGAATTCACTGTCGTGGAAATGTCCTAATTGTATGAATTTTTATCGACACCTGATAGACACCAAAAGTTGTATGATCAAAAGAGTAAGTTTCGAGGAAGTATCATAAAATTTGACAAGACATTTCGGATGTTTGTTGTACTCTCTGGAGGATCCCGGATGTTTGAGAAATACTAGTATGCACCAATTCCTTCTCATCGGAATGACCTAATTGTATGTTTTTTTTTTCGAATCCTTATGGACACAAAAAGTAGTATGTTCAAAAGAGTAAGATATGAGGAAGCTATATAAAATTTGACAATACATTACAGATGTTTGTGGTACTCTCCGGAGGATCCCGGATATTTGGAGAATAGTAGTTTGCACGAATTCACTGTCGTGGAAATGTCCTAATTGTATGAATTTTTATCGACATCTGATATACACAAAAAGTAGTATGTTCAAAAGAGTAAGTTTCGAGGAAGTATCATAAAATTTGACAAGACATTTCAGATGTTTGTTGTACTCTCTGGTGGATCCCGGATGTTTGAAAAATAATAGTATGAACCAATTCCTTCTCATCGGAATGACCTAATTGTATGTTTTTTTTTTCCGAATCCTTATGGACACAAAAAGTAGTATGTTCAAAAGAGTAAGATATGAGGAAGCTATATAAAATTTGACAATACATTACAGATGTTTGTGGTACTCTCCGGAGGATCCCGGATATTTGGAGAATAGTAGTTTGCACGAATTCACTGTCGTGGAAATGTCCTAATTGTATGAATTTTCATCGACTCCTGATATACACCAAAAGTAGTATGTTCAAAAGAGTAAGTTTCAAGGAAGTATCATAAAATTTGACAAGACATTTCGGATGTTTGTTGTACTATCTGGAGGATCCTGGATGTTTGAGAAATAGTAGTATGCACCAATTCCTTCTCATCGGAATGACCTAATTGTATGTTTTTTTTTTCGAATCCTTATGGACACAAAAAGTAGTATGTTCAAAAGAGTAAGATATGAGGAAGCTATACAAAATTTGACAATACATTACAGATGTTTGTGGTACTCTCCGGAGGATCTCGGATATTTGGAGAATAGTAGTTTGCACGAATTCACTGTCGTGGAAATGTCCTAATTGTTTGAATTTTTATCGACACGTGATAGACACAAAAAGTAGTATAATCAAAAGAATAAGTTTCGATGAAGTATCATAAAATTTGACAAGACATTTCGGATGTTTGTTGTACTCTCTGGAGGATCCCGGATGTTTGAGAAATAGTAGTATGCACCCATTCCATCTCATCGGAATGACCTATTTGTATGTTTTTTTTTTCGAATCCTTATGGACACAAAAAGTAGTATGTTCAAAAGAGTAAGATATGAGGAAGCTATACAAAATTTGACAATACATTACAGATGTTTGTGGTACTCTCCGGAGGATCTCGGATATTTGGAGAATAGTAGTTTGCACGAATTCACTGTCGTGGAAATGTCCTAATTGTTTGAATTTTTATCGAAACGTGATAGACACAAAAAGTAGTATAACCAAAAGAATAAGTTTCGATGAAGTATCATAAAATTTGACAAGACATTTCGGATGTTTGTTGTACTCTCTGGAGGATCCCGGATGTTTGAGAAATAGTAGTATGCACCCATTCCATCTCATCGGAATGACCTATTTGTATGTTTTTTTTTTCGAATCCTTATGGACACAAAAAGTAGTACGTTCAAAAGAGTAAGATATGAGGAAGCTATACAAAATTTGACAATACATTACAGATGTTTGTGGTACTCTCCAGAGGATCCCGGATATTTGGAGAATAGTAGTTTGCACGAATTCACTGTCGTGGAAATGTCCTAATTGTATGAATTTTTATCGACACCTGATATACACCAAAAGTAGTATGTTCAAAAAAGTAAGTTTCGAGGAAGTATCATAAAATTTGACAAGACATTTCGGATGTATGTTGTACTCTCTGGAGGATCCAGGATGTTTGAGAAATAGTAGTATGCACCAATTCCTTCTCATCGGAATTACCTAATTGTATGTTTTTTTTTCGAATCCTTATGGACACAAAAAGTAGTATGTTCAAAAGAGTAAGATATGAGGAAGCTATACAAAATTTGACAATACATTACAGATGTTTGTGGTACTCTCTGGAGGATCCCGGATATTTGGAGAATAGTAGTTTGCACAAATTCACTGTCGTGGAAATGTCCTAATTGTTTGAATTTTTATCGACACCTGATAGACACAAAAAGTAGTATAATCAAAAGAATAAGTTTCGATGAAGTATCATAAAATTTGACAAGACATTTCGGATGTTTGTTGTACTCTCTGGAGGATCCCGGATGTTTGAGAAATAGTAGTATGCACCAATTCCTTCTCATAGGAATGACCTAATTGTATGTTTTTTTTTTGAATCCTTATGGACACAGAAAGTAGTATGTTCAAAATAGTAAGATATGAGGAAGCTATATAAAATTTGACAATACATTACAGATGTTTGTGGTACTCTCCGGAGGATCCCGGATATTTGGAGAATAGTAGTTTGCACGAATTCACTGTCGTGGAAATGTCCTAATTGTATGAATTTTTATCGACACCTGATATCCACCCAAAGTAGTATGTTCAAAAGAGTAAGTTTCGAGGAAGTATCATAAAATTTGACAGAACATTTCAGATGTTTGTTGTACTCTCTGGTGGATCCCGGATGTTTGAGAAATAATAGTATGCACCAATTCCTTCTCATCGGAATGACCTAATTGTATGTTTTTTTTTTGTTGAATCCTTATGGACACAAAAAGTAGTATGTTCAAAAGAGTAAGATATGAGGAAGCTATATAAAATTTGACAATACATTACAGATGTTTGTGGTACTCTCCGGAGGATCCCGGATATTTGGAGAATAGTAGTTTGCACGAATTCACTGTCGTGGAAATGTCCAAATTGTATGAATTTTTATCGACACCTGATAGACACCAAAAGTAGTATGTTCAAAAGAGTAAGTTTCGTGGAAGTATCATAAAATTTGACAAGACATTTCGGATGTTTGTTGTACTCTCTGGAGGATCCCGGATGTTTGAGAAATAGTAGTATGCACCAATTCCAACTCATCGGAATGACCTAATTTGATGTTTTTTTTTTTCGAATCCTTATGGACACAAAAAGTAGTATGTTCAAAAGAGTAAGATATGAGGATGCTATATAAAATTTGACAATACATTACAGATGTTTGTGGTACTCTCCGGAGGATCCCGGATATTTGGAGAATAGTAGTTTGCACGAATTCACTGTCATGGAAATGTCCTAATTGTATGAATTTTTATCGACACCTGATATACACCAAAAGTTGTATGTTCAAAAGAGTAAGTTATGAGGAAGCTATACAAAATTTGACAATACATTACAGATGTTTGTGGTACTCTCTGGAGGATCCCGGATATTTGGAGAATAGTAGTTTGCACAAATTCACTGTCGTGGAAATGTCCTAATTGTTTGAATTTTTATCGACACCTGATAGACACAAAAAGTAGTATAATCAAAAGAATAAGTTTCGATGAAGTATCATAAAATTTGACAAGACATTTCGGATGTTTGTTGTACTCTCTGGAGGATCCCGGATGTTTGAGAAATAGTAGTATGCACCAATTCCTTCTCATAGGAATGACCTAATTGTATGTTTTTTATTTGAATCCTTATGGACACAGAAAGTAGTATGTTCAAAAGAGTAAGATATGAGGAAGCTATATAAAATTTGACAATACATTACAGATGTTTGTGGTACTCTCCGGAGGATCCCGGATATTTGGAGAATAGTAGTTTGCACGAATTCACTGTCGTGGAAATGTCCTAATTGTATGAATTTTTATCGACACCTGATATCCACCCAAAGTAGTATGTTCAAAAGAGTAAGTTTCGAGGAAGTATCATAAAATTTGACAAGACATTTCAGATGTTTGTTGTACTCTCTGGTGGATCCCGGATGTTTGAGAAATAATAGTATGCACCAATTCCTTCTCATCGGAATGACCTAATTTGATGTTTTTTTTTTTCGAATCCTTATGGACACAAAAAGTAGTATGTTCAAAAGAGTAAGATATGAGGAAGCTATATAAAATTTGACAATACATTACAGATGTTTATGGTACTCTCCGGAGGATCCCGGATATTTGGAGAATAGTAGTTTGCACGAATTCACTGTCGTGGAAATGTCCTAATTGTATGAATTTTTATCGACACCTGATATACACCAAAAGTTGTATGTTCAAAATAGTAAGTTTCGAGGAAGTGTCATAAAATTTGACAAGACATTTCGGATGTTTGTTGTACTCTCTGGAGGATCCAGGATGTTTGAGAAATAGTAGTATACACCAATTCTTTCTCATCGGAATTACCTAATTGTATGTTTTTTTTTTCGAATCCTTATGGAAACAAAAAGTAGTATGTTCAAAAGAGTAAGATATGAGGAAGCTATATAAAATTTGACAATACATTACAGATGTTTGTGGTAATCTCCGGACGATCCCGGATATTTGGAGAATAGTAGTTTGCACGAATTCACTATCGTGGAAATGTCCTAATTGTATGAATTTTTATCGACACCTGATAGACACCAAAAGTAGTATGTTCAAAATAGTAAGTTTCGAGGAAGTATCGTAAAATTTGACAAGACATTTCGGATGTTTGTTGTACTCTCTGGTGGATCCCGGATGTTTGAAAAATAATAGTATGCACCAATTCCTTCTCATCGGAATGACCTAATTGTATGTTTTTTTTTTTCGAATCCTTATGGACACAAAAAGTAGTATGTTCAAAAGAGTAAGATATGAGGAAGCTATATAAAATTTGACAATACATTACAGATGTTTATGGTACTCTCCGGAGGATCCCGGATATTTGGAGAATAGTAGTTTGCACGAATTCACTGTCGTGGAAATGTCCTAATTGTATGAATTTTCATCGACACCTGATATACACCAAAAGTAGTATGTTCAAAAGAGTAAGTTTCAAGGAAGTATCATAAAATTTGACAAGACATTTCGGATGTTTGTTGTACTATCTGGAGGATCCCGGATGTTTGAGAAATAGTAGTATGCACCCATTCCATCTCATCGGAATGACCTATTTGTATGTTTTTTTTTTCGAATCCTTATGGACACAAAAAGTAGTACGTTCAAAAGAGTAAGATATGAGGAAGCTATACAAAATTTGACAATACATTACAGATGTTTGTGGTACTCTCCAGAGGATCCCGGATATTTGGAGAATAGTAGTTTGCACGAATTCACTGTCGTGGAAATGTCCTAATTGTATGAATTTTTATCGACACCTGATAGACACCAAAAGTAGTATGTTCAAAAGAGTAAGTTTCGAGGAAGTAACATAAAATTTGACAAGACATTTCGGATGTATGTTGTACTCTCTGGAGGATCCAGGATGTTTGAGAAATAGTAGTATGCACTAATTCCTTCTCATCGGAATCACCTATTTGTATGTTTTTTTTTTCGAATCCTTATGGACATTAAAAGTAGTATGTTCAAAAGAGTAAGATATGAGGAAGCTATATAAAATTTGACAATACATTACAGATTTTTGTGGTACTCTCCGGAGGATCCCGGATATTTGGAGAATAGTAGTTTGCACGAATTCACTGTCGTGGAAATGTCCTAATTGTATGAATTTTTATCGACACCTGATATAGACCAAAAGTAGGATGTTCCAAAGAGTAAGTTTCGAGGAACTATCATAAAATTTGACAAGACATTTCGGATGTTTGTTGTACTCTCTGGTGGATCCCGGATGTTTGAAAAATAATAGTATGCACCAATTCCTTCTCATCGGAATGACCTAATTGTATGTTTTTTTTTTTCGAATCCTTATGGACACAAAAAGTAGTATGTTCAAAAGAGTAAGATATGAGGAAGCTATATAAAGTTTGACAATACATTACAGATGTTTGTGGTACTCTCCGGAGGATCCCGGATATTTGGAGAATAGTCGTTTGCACGAATTCACTGTCGTGGAAATGTCCTAATTGTATGAATTTTTATCGACACCTGATAGACACCAAAAGTAGTATGTTCAAAAGAGTAAGTTTCGAGGAAGTATCATAAAATTTGACAAGACATTTCGGATGTTTGTTGTACTCTCTGTAGGATCCTTGATGTTTGAGAAATAGTAGTATGCACCAATTCCTTCTCATCGAAATGACCTAATTGTATGTTTTTTTTTTTGAATCCTTATGGACACAAAAAGTAGTATGTTCAAAAGAGTAAGATATGAGGAAGCTATATAAAATTTGACAATACATTACAGATGTTTGTGGTACTCTCCGGAGGATCCTGGATATTTGGAGAATAGTAGTTTGCACGAATTCACTGTCGTGGAAATGTCCTAATTGTCTGAATTTTCATCGACACCTGATATACACCAAAAGTAGTATGTTCAAAAGAGTAAGTTTCAAGGAAGTATCATAAAATTTGACAAGACATTTCGGATGTTTGTTGTACTATCTGGAGGATCCCGGATGTTTGAGAAATAGTAGTATGCACCAAATCCTTCTCATCGGAATTACCTAATTGTATGTTTTTTTTTTCGAATCCTTATGGACACAAAAAGTAGTATGTTCAAAAGAGTAAGATATGAGGAAGCTATATAAAATTTGACAATACATTACAGATGTTTGTGGTACTCTCCGGAGGATCCCGGATATTTGGAGAATAGTAGTTTGCACGAATTCACTGTCGTGGAAATGTCCTAATTGTATGAATTTTTATCGACACCTGATAGACACCAAAAGTAGTATGTTCAAAAGAGTAAGTTTCGAGGAAGTATCATAAAATTTGACAAGACATTTCGGATGTATGTTGTACTCTCTGGAGGATCACGGATGTTTGAGAAATAGTAGTATGCACCAATTCCTTCTCATCGGAATTACCTAATTGTATGTTTTTTTTTTCGAATCCTTATGGACACAAAAAGTAGTATGTTCAAAAGAGTAAGATATGAGGAAGCTATAGAAAATTTGACAATACATTACAGATGTTTGTGGTACTCTCCGGAGGATCCCGGATATTTGGAGAATAGTAGTTTGCACGAATTCACTGTCGTGAAAATGTCCTAATTGTATGAATTTTCATCGACACCTGATATACACCAAAAGTATTATGTTCAAAATAGTAAGTTTCAAGGAAGTATCATAAAATTTGACAAGACATTTCGCATGTTTGTTGTACTATCTGGAGGATCCCGGATGTTTGAGAAATAGTAGTATCCACCAATTCCTTCTCATCGGAATGACCTATTTGTATGTTTTTTTTTTCGAATCCTTGTGGACACAAAAAGTAGTATGTTCAAAAGAGTAAGATATGAGGAAGCTATACAAAATTTGACAATACATTACAGATGTTTGTGGTACTCTCTGGAGGATCTCGGATATTTGGAGAATAGTAGTTTGCACAAATTCACTGTCGTGGAAATGTCCTAATTGTATGAATTTTTATCGACACCTGATAGACACCAAAAGTAGTATAATCAAAAAAGTAAGTTTCGAGGAAGTATCATAAAATTTGACAAGACATTTCGGATGTTTGTTGTACTCTCTGGAGGATCCCGGATGTTTGAGAAATAGTAGTATGCACCAATTCCTTCTCATAGGAATGACCTAATTGTATGTTTTTTTTATTAATCCTTATGGACACAGAAAGTAGTATGTTCAAAAGAGTAAGATATGAGGAAGCTATATAAAATTTGACAATACATTACAGATGTTTGTGGTACTCTCCGGAGGATCCCGGATATTTGGAGAATAGTAGTTTGCACGAATTCACTGTCGTGGAAATGTCCTAATTGTATGAATTTTTATCGACACCTGATATCCACCCAAAGTAGTATGTTCAAAAGAGTAAGTTTCGAGGAAGTATCATAAAATTTGACAAGACATTTCAGATGTTTGTTGTACTCTCTGGTGGATCCCGGATGTTTGAGAAATAATAGTATGCACCAATTCCTTCTCATCGAAATGACCTAATTGTATGTTTTTTTTTTTCGAATCCTTATGGACACAAAAAGTAGTATGTTCAAAAGAGTAAGATATGAGGAAGCTATATAAAATTTGACAATACATTACAGATGTTTGTGGTACTCTCCGGAAGATCCCGGATATTTGGAGAATAGTCGTTTGCACGAATTCACTGTCGTGGAAATGTCCTAATTGTATGAATTTTTATCGACACCTGATATACACCAAAAGTAGTATGTTCAAAAGAGTAAGTTTCGAGGAAGTATCATAAAATTTGACAAGACATTTCAGATGTTTGTTGTACTCTCTGGAGGATCCCGGATGTTTAAGAAAAAGTAGTGTGCACCAATTCCTTCTCATCGGAATGACCTAATTGTATGTTTTTTTTTTCGAATCCTTATGGACACAAAAAGTAGTATGTTCAAAAGAGTAAGATATGAGGAAGCTATATAAAATTTGACAATACATTACAGATGTCTGTGGTACTCTCCGGAGGATCCCGAATATTTGGAGAATAGTAGTTTGCACGAATTCACTGTCGTGAAAATGTCCTAATTGTATGAATTTTTATCGACACCTGATATAGACCAAAAGTAGTATGTTCCAAAGAGTAAGTTTCGAGGAACTATCATAAAATTTGACAAGACATTTCGGATGTTTGTTGTACTCTCTGGTGTATTCCGGATGTTTGAAAAATAATAGTATGCACCAATTCCTTCTCATCGGAATGACCTAATTGTATGTTTTTTTTTTCGAATCCTTATGGACACAAAAAGTAGTATGTTCAAAAGAGTAAGATATGAGGAAGCTATATAAAATTTGTCAATACATTACAGATGTTTGTGGTACTCTCCGGAGGATCCCGGATATTTGGAGAATAGTAGTTTGCACGAATTCACTGTCGTGGAAATGTCCTAATTGTCTGAATTTTCATCGACACCTGATATACACCAAAAGTAGTATGTTAAAAAGAGTAAATTTCAAGGAAGTATCATAAAATTTGACAAGACATTTCGGATGTTTGTTGTACTATCTGGAGGATCCCGAATGTTTGAGAAATAGTAGTATGCACCAATTCCTTCTCATCGGAATTACCTAATTGTATGTTTTTTTTTTCGAATCCTTATGGACACAAAAAGTAGTATGTTCAAAAGAGTAAGATATGAGGAAGCTATATAAAATTTGACAATACATTACAGATGTTTGTGGTACTCTCTGGAGGATCCCGGATATTTGGAGAATAGTAGTTTGCACGAATTCACTGTCGTGGAAATGTCCTAATTGTATGAATTTTTATCGACACCTGATAGACACCAAAAGTAGTATGTTCAAAAGTGTAAGTTTCGAGGAAGTATCATAAATTTTGACAAGACATTTCGGATGTTTGTTGTACTATCTTGAGGATCCCGGATGTTTGAGAAATAGTAGTATGCACCAATTCCTTCTCATCGGAATGACCTAATTGTATGTTTTTTTTTTGAATCCTTATGGAAACAAAAAGTAGTATGTTCAAAAGAGTAAGATATGAGGAAGCTATATAAAATTTGACAATACATTACAGATGTTTGTGGTACTCTCCGGAGGATCCCGGATATTTGGAGAATAGTAGTTTGCACGAATTCACTGTCGTGGAAATGTCCTAATTGTATGAATTTTGATCGACACCTGATATACACCAAAAGTAGTATGTTCAAAATAGTAAGTTTCGAGGAAGTATCATAAAATTTGACAAGACATTTCGGACGTTTGTTGTACTATCTGGAGGATCCCGGATGTTTGAGAAATAGTAGTATGCACCAATTCCTTCTCATCGGAATGACCTAATTGTATGTTTTTTTTTTGAATTCTTATGGAAACAAAAAGTAGTATGTTCAAATGAGTAAGATATGAGGAAGCTATATAAAATTTGACAATACATTACAGATGTTTGTGGTACTCTCCGGAGGATCCCGGATATTTGGAGAATAGTAGTTTGCACGAATTCACTGTCGTGGAAATGTCCTAATTGTATGAATTTTTATCGACACCTGATAGACACCAAAAGTAGTATGTTCAAAAGAGTAAGTTTGGAGGAAGTATCATAAAATTTGACAAGACATTTCGGATGTTTGTTGTACTATCTGGAGGATCCCGGATGTTTGAGAAATAGTAGTATGCACCAATTCCTTCTCATCGGAATGACCTAATTGTATGTTTTTTTTTTCGAATTCTTATGGAAACAAAAAGTAGTATGTTCAAATGAGTAAGATATGAGGAAGCTATATAAAATTTGACAATACATTACAGATGTTTGTGGTACTCTCCGGAGGATCCCGGATATTTGGAGAATAGTAGTTTGCACGAATTCACTGTCGGGGAAATGTCCTAATTGTATGAATTTTTATCGACACCTGATATACACCAAAAGTAGTATGTTCAAAATAGTAAGTTTCGAGGAAGTATCATAAAATTTGACAAGACATTTCGGATGTTTGTTGTACTCTCTGGAGGATCCTTGATGTTTGAGTAATAGTAGTATGCACCAATTCCTTCTCATCGGAATGACGTAATTGTATGTTTTTTTTTTTTCGAATCCTTGTGGACACAAAAAGTAGTATGTTCAAAAGAGTAAGATATGAGGAAGCTATATAAAATTTGAAAATACATTACAGATGTTTGTGGTACTCTCCGGAGGATACCAGATATTTGGAGAATAGTAGTTTGCACGAATTCACTGTCGTGGAAATGTTCTAATTGTATGAATTTTTATCGACACCTGATAGACACCAAAAGTAGTATGTTCAAAAGAGTAAGTTTCGAGGAAGTATCATAAAATTTGACAAGACATTTCGGATGTTTGTTGTACTCTCTGGAGGATCCTTGATGTTTGAGAAATAGTAGTATGCACCAATTCCTTCTCATCGAAATGACCTAATTGTATGTTTTTTTTTTGAATCCTTATGGACACAAAAAGTAGTATGTTCAAAAGAGTAAGATATGAGGAAGCTATATAAAATTTGACAATACATTACAGATGTTTGTGGTACTCTCCGGAGGATCCCGGATATTTGGAGAATAGTAGTTTGCACGAATTCACTGTAGTGGAAATGTCCTAATTGTATGAATTTGTATCGACACCTGATATACACCAAAAGTAGTATGTTCAAAATAGTAAGTTTCGAGGAAGTATCATAAAATTTGACAAGACATTTCGGATGTTGGTTGTACTCTCTGGAGGATCCAGGATGTTTGAGAAATAGTAGTATGCACCAATTCCTTCTCATCGGAATGACCTAATTGTATGTTTTTTTTTTCGAATCCTTATGGACACAAAAAGTAGTATGTTAAAAAGAGTAAGATATGAGGAAGCTATATAAAATTTGACAATACATTACAGATGTTTGTGGTACTCTCCGGAGGATCCCGGATATTTGGAGAATAGTAGTTTGCACGAATTCACTATCGTGGAAATGTCCTAATTGTATGAATTTTTTTCGACACCTGATATCCACCAAAAGTAGTATGTTCAAAATAGTAAGTTTCGAGGAAGTATCATAAAATTTGACAAGACATTTCGGATGTTTGTTGTACTCTCTGGGGGATCCAGGATGTTTGAGAACTAGTAGTATGCACCAATTCCTTCTCATCGGAATGACCTAATTGTACGTTTTTTTTTTCGAATCCTTATGGACACAAAAAGTAGTATGTTCAAAAGAGTAAAATATGAGGAAGCTATATAAAATTTGACAATACATTACAGATGTTTGTGGTACTCTCTGGAGGATCCCGGATATTTGGAGAATAGTAGTTTGCACAAATTCACTGTCGTGGAAATGTCCTAATTGTATGAATTTTTATCGACACCTGATAGACACCAAAAGTAGTATAATCAAAAAAGTAAGTTTCGAGGAAGTATCATAAAATTTGACAAGACATTTCGGATGTTTGTTGTACGCTCTGGAGGATCCCGGATGTTTGAGAAATAGTAGTATGCACCAATTCCTTCTCATAGGAATGACCTAATTGTATGTTTTTTTTTTCGAATCCTTATGGACACACAAAGTAGTATGTTCAAAAGAGTAAGATATGAGGAAGCTATATAAAATTTGACAATACATTACAGATGTTTGTGGTACTCTCCGGAGGATCCCGGATATTTGGAGAATAGTAGTTTGCACGAATTCACTGTCGTGGAAATGTCCTAATTGTATGAATTTTTATCGACACCTGATATAGACCAAAAGTAGTATGTTCCAAAGAGTAAGTTTCGAGGAACTATCATAAAATTTGACAAGCCATTTCGGATGTTTCTTGTACTCTCTGGTGGATCCCGGATGTTTGAAAAATAATAGTATGCACCAATTCCTTCTCATCGGAATGACCTAATTGTATGTTTTTTTTTTTCGAATCCTTATGGACACAAAAAGTAGTATGTTCAAAAGAGTAAGATATGAGGAAGCTATATAAAATTTGACAATACATTACAGATGTTTGTGGTACTCTCCGGAAGATCCCGGATATTTGGAGAATAGTCGTTTGCACGAATTCACTGTCGTGGAAATGTCCTAATTGTATGAATTTTTATCGACACCTGATATACACCAAAAGTAGTATCTTCAAAATAGTAAGTTTCGAGGAAGTATCATAAAATTTGACAAGACATTTCAGATGTTTGTTGTACTCTCTGGAGGATCCCGGATGTTTAAGAAAAAGTAGTGTGCACCAATTCCTTCTCATCGGAATGACCTAATTGTATGTTTTTTTTTTCGAATCCTTATGGACACAAAAAGTAGTATGTTCAAAAGAGTAAGATATGAGGAAGCTATATAAAATTTGACAATACATTACAGATGTCTGTGGTACTCTCCGGAGGATCCCGAATATTTGGAGAATAGTAGTTTGCACGAATTCACTGTCGTGAAAATGTCCTAATTGTATGAATTTTTATCGACACCTGATATAGACCAAAAGTAGTATGTTCCAAAGAGTAAGTTTCGAGGAACTATCATAAAATTTGACAAGACATTTCGGATGTTTGTTGTACTCTCTGGTGGATCCCGGATGTTTGAAAAATAATAGTATGCACCAATTCCTTCTCATCGGAATGACCTAATTGTATGTTTTTTTTTTCGAATCCTTATGGACACAAAAAGTAGTATGTTCAAAAGAGTAAGATATGAGGAAGCTATATAAAGTTTGACAATACATTACAGATGTTTGTGGTACTCTCCGGAGGATCCCGGATATTTGGAGAATAGTAGTTTGCACGAATTCACTGTCGTGGAAATGTCCTAGTTGCCTGAATTTTCATCGACACCTGATATACACCAAAAGTAGTATGTTCAAAAGAGTAAGTTTCAAGGAAGTATCATAAAATTTGACAAGACATTTCGGATGTTTGTTGTACTATCTGGAGGATCCCGAATGTTTGAGAAATAGTAGTATGCACCAATTCCTTCTCATCGGAATTACCTAATTGTATGTTTTTTTTTTCGAATCCTTATGGACACAAAAAGTAGTATGTTCAAAAGAGTAAGATATGAGGAAGCTATATAAAATTTTACAATACATTACAGATGTTTGTGGTACTCTCCGGAGGATCCCGGATATTTGGAGAATAGTAGTTTGCACGAATTCACTGTCGTGGAAATGTCCTAATTGTATGAATTTTTATCGACACCTGATAGACACCAAAAGTAGTATGTTCAAAAGAGTAAGTTTCGAGGAAGTATCATAAATTTTGACAAGACATTTCGGATGTTTGTTGTACTATCTTGAGGATCCCGGATGTTTGAGAAATAGTAGTATGCACCAATTCCTTCTCATCGGAATGACCTAATTGTATGTTTTTTTTTTGAATCCTTATGGAAACAAAAAGTAGTATGTTCAAAAGAGTAAGATATGAGGAAGCTATATAAAATTTGACAATACATTACAGATGTTTGTGGTACTCTCCGGAGGATCCCGGATATTTGGAGAATAGTAGTTTGCACGAATTCACTGTCGTGGAAATGTCCTAATTGTATGAATTTTGATCGACACCTGATATACACCAAAAGTAGTATGTTCAAAATAGTAAGTTTCGAGGAAGTATCATAAAATTTGACAAGACATTTCGGATGTTTGTTGTACTATCTGGAGGATCCCGGATGTTTGAGAAATAGTAGTATGCACCAATTCCTTCTCATCGGAATGACCTAATTGTATGTTTTTTTTTTTTCGAATTCTTATGGAAACAAAAAGTAGTATGTTCAAATGAGTAAGATATGAGGAAGCTATATAAAATTTGACAATACATTACAGATGTTTGTGGTTCTCTCCGGAGGATCCCGGATATTTGGAGAATAGTAGTTTGCACGAATTCACTGTCGTGGAAATGTCCTAATTGTATGAATTTTTTTCGACACCTGATAGACACCAAAAGTAGTATGCTCAAAAGAGTAAGTTTGGAGGAAGTATCATAAAATTTGACAAGACATTTCGGATGTTTGTTGTACTATCTGGAGGATCCCGGATGTTTGAGAAATAGTAGTATGCACCAATTCCTTCTCATCGGAATGACCTAATTGTATGTTTTTTTTTTCGAATTCTTATGGAAACAAAAAGTAGTATGTTCAAATGAGTAAGATATGAGGAAGCTATATAAAATTTGACAATACATTACAGATGTTTGTGGTACTCTCCGGAGGATCCCGGATATTTGGAGAATAGTAGTTTGCACGAATTCACTGTCGTGGAAATGTCCTAATTGTATGAATTTTTATCGACACCTGATATACACCAAAAGTAGTATGTTCAAAATAGTAAGTTTCGAGGAAGTATCATAAAATTTGACAAGACATTTCGGATGTTTGTTGTACTCTCTGGAGGATCCTTGATGTTTGAGAAATAGTAGTATGCACCAATTCCTTCTCATCGGAATGACGTAATTGTATGTTTTTTTTTTTCGAATCCTTGTGGACACAAAAAGTAGTATGTTCAAAAGAGTAAGATATGAGGAAGCTATATAAAATTTGAAAATACATTACAGATGTTTGTGGTACTCTCCGGAGGATCCCGGATATTTGGAGAATAGTAGTTTGCACGAATTCACTGTCGTGGAAATGTTGTAATTGTATGAATTTTTATCGACACCTGATAGACACCAAAAGTAGTATGTTCAAAAGAGTAAGTTTCGAGGAAGTATCATAAAATTTGACAAGACATTTCGGATGTTTGTTGTACTCTCTGGAGGATCCTTGATGTTTGAAAAATAGTAGTATGCACCAATTCCTTCTCATCGAAATGACCTAATTGTATGTTTTTTTTTTGAATCCTTATGGACACAAAAAGTAGTATGTTCAAAAGAGTAAGATATGAGGAAGCTATATAAAATTTGACAATACATTACAGATGTTTGTGGTACTCTCCGGAGGATCCCGGATATTTGGAGAATAGTAGTTTGCACGAATTCACTGTAGTGGAAATGTCCTAATTGTATGAATTTGTATCGACACCTGATATACACCAAAAGTAGTATGTTCAAAATAGTAAGTTTCGAGGAAGTATCATAAAATTTGACAAGACATTTCGGATGTTTGTTGTACTCTCTGGAGGATCCAGGATGTTTGAGAAATAGTAGTATGCACCAATTCCTTCTCATCGGAATGACCTAATTGTATGTTTTTTTTTTCGAATCCTTATGGACACAAAAAGTAGTATGTTAAAAAGAGTAAGATATGAGGAAGCTATATAAAATTTGACAATACATTACAGATGTTTGTGGTACTCTCCGGAGGATCCCGGATATTTGGAGAATAGTAGTTTGCACGAATTCACTGTCGTGGAAATGTCCTAATTGTATGAATTTTTTTCGACACCTGATATCCACCAAAAGTAGTATGTTCAAAATAGTAAGTTTCGAGGAAGTATCATAAAATTTGACAAGACATTTCGGATGTTTGTTGTACTCTCTCGAGGATCCAGGATGTTTGAGAAATAGTAGTATGCACCAATTCCTTCTCATCGGAATGACCTAATTGTATGTTTTTTTTTTGGAATCCTTATGGACACAAAAAGTAGTATGTTCAAAAGAGTAAAATATGAGGAAGCTATATAAAATTTGACAATACATTACAGATGTTTGTGGTACTCTCCGGAGGATCCCGGATATTTGGAGAATAGTAGTTTGCACGAATTCACTGTCGTGGAAATGTCCTAATTGTATGAATTTTCAACGACACCTGATATACACCAAAAGTAGTATGTTCAAAAGAGTAGGTTTCGAGAAAGTATCATAAAATTTGACAAGACATTTCGGATGTTTGTTGTACTCTCTGGAGGATCCTTGATATTTGAGAAATAGTAGTATGCACCAATTCCTTCTCATCGGAATGACCTAATTGTATGTTTTTTTTTTTCGAATCCTTATGGACACAAAAAGTAGTATGTTCAAAAGAGTAAGATATGAGGAAGCTATATAAAATTTGAAAATACATTACAGATGTTTGTGGTACTCTCCGGAGGATCCCGGATATTTGGAGAATAGTAGTTTGCACGAATTCACTGTCGTGGAAATGTCCTAATTGTATGAATTTTTATCGACACCTGATAAACACCAAAAGTAGTATGTTCAAAAGAGTAAGTTTCAAGGAAGTATCATAAAATTTGACAAGACATTTCGAATGTTTGTTGTACTCTCTGGAGGATCCCGGATGTTTGAGAAATAGTAGTATGCACCAATTCCTTCTCATCGAAACGACCTAATCGTATGTTTTTTTTTTGAATCCTTATGGAAACAAAAAGTAGTATGTTCAAAAGAGTAAGATATGAGGAAGCTATATAAAAATTGACAATACATTACAGATGTTTGTGGTACTCTCCGGAGGATCCCGGATATTTGGAGAATAGTAGTTTGCACGAATTCACTGTCGTGGAAATGTCCTAATTGTATGAATTTTTATCGACACCTGATATACACCAAAAGTAGTATGTTGAAAAGAGTAGGTTTCGAGAAAGTATCATAAAATTTGACAAGACATTTCGGATGTTTGTTGTACTCTCTGGAGGATCCAGGATGTTTGAGAAATAGTAGTATGCACCAATTCCTTCTCATCGGAATGACCTAATTGTATGTTTTATTTTTCGAATCCTTATGGACACAAAAAGTAGTATGTTCAAAAGAGTAAAATATGAGGAAGCTATATAAAATTTGACAGTACATTACAGATGTTTGTGGTACTCTCCGGAGGATCCCGGATATTTGGAGAATAGTAGTTTGCACGAATTCACTATCGTGGAAATGTCCTAATTGTATGAATTTTCAACGACACCTGATATACACCAAAAGTAGTATGTTCAAAAGAGTAGGTTTCGAGAAAGTATCATAAAATTTGACAAGACATTTCGAATGTTTGTTGTACTCTCTGGAGGATCCTTGATGTTTGAGAAATAGTAGTATGCACCAATTCCTTCTCATCGGAATGACCTAATTGTATGTTTTTTTTTTTCGAATTCTTATGGACACAAAAAGTAGTATGTTCAAAAGAGTAAGATATGAGGAAGCTATATAAAATTTGAAAATACATTACAGATATTTGTGGTACTCTCCGGAGGATCCCGGATATTTGGAGAATAGTAGTTTGCACGAATTCACTTTCGTGGAAATGTCCTAATTGTATGAATTTTTATCGACACCTGATAGACACCAAAAGTAGTATGTTCAAAAGAGTAAGTTTCGAGGAAGTATCATAAAATTTGACAAGACATTTCGGATGTTTGTTGTACTCTCTGGAGGATCCCGGATGTTTGAGAAATAGTAGTATGCACCAATTCCTTCTCATCGAAACGACCTAATTGTATGTTTTTTTTTTTGAATCCTTATGAAAACAAAAAGTAGTATGTACAAAAGAGTAAGATATGAGGAAGCTATATAAAAATTAAGAATACATTACAGATGTTTGTGGTACTCTCCGGAGGATCCCGGATATTTGGAGAATAGTAGTTTGCACGAATTCACTGTCGTGGAAATGTCCTAATTGTATGAATTTTTATCGACACCTGATATACACCAAAAGTAGTATGTTCAAAATAGTAAGTTTTGAGGAAGTATCATAAAATTTGACAAGACATTTCAGATGTTTGTGGTACTATCTGGAGGATCCCGAATGTTTGAGAAATAGTAGTATGCACCAATTCTTTCTCATCGGAATGACCTAATTGTATGTTTTTTTTTTCGAATCCTTATGGACACAAAAAGTAGTATGTTCAAAAGAGTAAAATATGAGGAAGCTATATAAAATTTGACAATACATTACAGATGTTTGTGGTACTCTCCGGAGGATCCCGGATATTTGGAGAATAGTAGTTTGCACGAATTCACTGTCGTGGAAATGTCCTAATTGTATGAATTTTTATCGACACCTGATATACACCAAAAGTAGTATGTTCAAAATAGTAAGTTTCGAGGAAGTATCATAAAATTTGACAAGACATTTCAGATGTTTGTGGTACTATCTGGAGGATCCCGAATGTTTGAGAAATAGTAGTATGCACCAATTCTTTCTCATCGGAATGACCTAATTGTATGTTTTTTTTTCGAATCCTTATGGAAACAAAAAGTAGTATGGTCAAAAGAGTAAGATATAAGGAAGCTATATAAAAATTGACAATACATTACAGATGTTTGTGGTACTCTCCGGAGGATCCCGGATATTTGTAGAATAGTAGTTTGCACGAATTCACTGTCGTGGAAATGTCCTAATTGTATGAATTTTTATCGACACCTGATATACACCAAAAGTAGTATGTTCAAAATAGTAAGTTTCGAGGAAGTATCATAAAATTTGACAAGACATTTCGGATGTTTGTTGTACTCTCTGGAGGATCCAGGATGTTTGAGAAATAGTAGTATGCACCAATTCCTTCTCATCGGAATGACCTAATTGTATGTTTTTTTTTTCGAATCCTTATGGACACAAAAACTAGTATGTTCAAAAGAGTAAAATATGAGGAAGCTATATAAAATTTGACAATACATTACAGATGTTTGTGGTACTCTCCGGAGGATCCCGGATATTTGGAGAATAGTAGTTTGCACGAATTCACTGTCGTGGAAATGTCCTAATTGTATGAATTTTTATCGACACCTGATATACACCAAAAGTAGTATGTTCAAAATAGTAAGTTTCGAGGAAGTATCATAAAATTTGACAAGACATTTCGGATGTTTGTTGTACTCTCTGGAGGATCCAGGATGTTTGAGAAATAGTAGTATGCACCAATTCCTTCTCATCGGAATGACCTAATTGTATGTTTTTTTTTTCGAATTCTTATGGACACAAAAAGTAGTATGTTCAAAAGAGTAAAATATGAGGAAGCTATATAAAATTTGACAATACATTACAGATGTTTGTGGTACTCTCCGGAGGATCCCGGATATTTGGAGAATAGTAGTTTGCACGAATTCACTGTCGTGGAAATGTCCTAATTGTATGAATTTTCAACGACACCTGATATACACCAAAAGTAGTATGTTCAAAAGAGTAGGTTTCGAGAAAGTATCATAAAATTTGACAAGACATTTCGGATGTTTGTTGTACTCTCTGGAGGATCCTTGATGTTTGAGAAATAGTAGTATGCACCAATTCCTTCTCATCGGAATGACCTAATTGTATGTTTTTTTTTTTCGAATCCTTATGGACACAAAAAGTAGTATGTTCAAAAGAGTAAGATATGAGGAAGCTATATAAAATTTTAAAATACATTACAGATGTTTGTGGTATTCTCCGGAGGATCCTGGATATTTGGAGACTAGTAGTTTGCAAGAATTCACTGTCGTGGAAATGTCCTCATTGTATGAATTTTTATCGACACATGATAGACACCAAAAGTAGTATGTTCAAAAGAGTAAGTTTCGAGGAAGTATCATAAAATTTGACAAGACATTTCGGATGTTTGTTGTACTCTCTGGAGGATCCCGGATGTTTGAGAAATAGTAGTATGCACCAATTCCTTCTCATCGAAACGACCTAATTGTATGTTTTTTTTTTTGAATCCTTATGGAAACAAAAAGTAGTATGTTCAAAAGAGTAAGATATGAGGAAGCTATATAAAAATTGACAATACATTACAGATGTTTGTGGTACTCTCCGGAGGATCCCGGATATTTGGAGAATAGTAGTTTGCACGAATTCACTGTCGTGGAAATGTCCTAATTGTATGAATTTTTATCGACACCTGATATACACCAAAAGTAGTATGTTCAAAATAGTAAGTTTTGAGGAAGTATCATAAAATTTGACAAGACATTTCGGATGTTTGTTGTACTCTCTGGAGGATCTAGGATGTTTGAGAAATAGTAGTATGCACCAATTCCTTCTCATCGGAATGACCTAATTGTATGTTTTTTTTTTCGAATCCTGATGGACACAAAAAGTAGTATGTTCAAAAGAGTAAAATATGAGGAAGCTATATAAAATTTGACAATACATTACAGATGTTTGTGGTACTCTCCGGAGGATCCCTGATATTTGGAGAATAGTAGTTTCGACGAATTCACTGTCGTGGAAATGTCCTAATTGTATGAATTTTTATCGACACCTGATATACACCAAAAGTAGTATGTTCAAAATAGTAAGTTTCGAGGAAGTATCATAAAATTTGACAAGACATTTCAGATGTTTGTGGTACTATCTGGAGGATCCCGAATGTTTGAGAAATAGTAGTATGCACCAATTCCTTCTCATCGGAATGACCTAATTGTATGTTTTTTTTTTCGAATCCTTATGGAAACAAAACGTAGTATGTTCAAAAGAGTAAGATATAAGGAAGCTATATAAAAATTGACAATACATTACAGATGTTTGTGGTACTCTCCGGAGGATCCCGGATATTTGGAGAATAGTAGTTTGCACGAATTCACTGTCGTGGAAATGTCCTAATTGTATGAATTTTTATCGACACCTGATATACACCAAAAGTAGTATGTTCAAAATAGTAAGTTTCGAGGAAGTATCATAAAATTTGACAAGACATTTCGGATGTTTGTTGTACTCTCTGGAGGATCCAGGATGTTTGAGAAATAGTAGTATGCACCAATTCCTTCTCATCGGAATGACCTAATTGTATGTTTTTTTTTTTCGAATCCTTATGGACACAAAAAGTAGTATGTTCAAAAGAGTAAGATATGAGGAAGCTATATAAAATTTGACAATACATTACAGATGTTTGTGGTACTCTCCATAGGATCCCGAATATTTGGAGAATAGTAGTTTGCACGAATTCACTGTCGTGGAAATGTCCTAATTGTATGAATTTTTATCGACACCTGATATCCACCAAAAGTAGTATGTTCAAAATAGTAAGTTTCGAGGAAGTATCATAAAATTTGACAAGACATTTCGGATGTTTGTTGTACTCTCTGGAGGATCCAGGATGTTTGAGAAATAGTAGTATGCACCAATTCCTTCTCATCGGAATGACCTAATTGTATGTTTTTTTTTTTCGAATTCTTATGGACACAAAAAGTAGTATGTTCAAAAGAGTAAAATATGAGGAAGCTATATAAAATTTGACAATACATTACAGATGTTTGTGGTACTCTCCGGAGGATCCCGGATATTTGGAGAATAGTAGTTTGCACGAATTCACTGTCGTGGAAATGTCCTAATTGTATGAATTTTCAACGAGACCTGATATACACCAAAAGTAGTGTGTTCAAAGAAGTAGGTTTCGAGAAAGTATCATAAAATTTGACAACACATTTCGGATGTTTGTTGTACTCTCTGGAGGATCCTTGATGTTTGAGAAATAGTAGTATGCACCAATTCCTTCTCATCGGAATGACCTAATTGTATGTTTTTTTTTTTCGAATCCTTATGGACACAAAAAGTAGTATGTTCAAAATAGTAAGATATGAGGAAGCTATATAAAATTTGAAAATACATTACAGATGTTTGTGGTACTCTCCGGAGGATCCCGGAAATTTGGAGAATAGTAGTTTGCACGAATTCACTGTCGTGGAAATGTCCTAATTGTATAAATTTTTATCGACACCTGATAGACACCAAAAGTAGTATGTTCAAAAGAGTAAGTTTCGAGGAAGTATCATAAAAATTGACAAGACATTTCGGATGTTTGTTGTACTCTCTGGAGGATCCCGGATGTTTGAGAAATAGTAGTATGCACCAATTCCTTCTCATCGAAACGACCTAATTGTATGTTTTTTTTTTTTGAATCCTTATGGAAACAAAAAGTAGTATGTTCAAAAGAGTAAGATATGAGGAAGCTATATAAAAATTGACAATACATTACAGATGTTTGTGGTACTCTCCGGAGGATCCCGGATATTTGGAGAATAGTAGTTTGCACGAATTCACTGTCGTGGAAATGTCCTAATTGTATGAATTTTTATCGACACCTGATATACACCAAAAGTAGTATGTTCAAAATAGTAAGTTTCGAGGAAGTATCATAAAATTTGACAAGACATTTCGGATGTTTGTTGTACTCTCTGGAGGATCCCAGATGTTTGAGAAATAGTAGTATGCACCAATTCCTTCTCATCGTATTGACCTAATTGTATGTTTTTTTTCTCGAATCCTTATGGTCACAAAAAGTAGTATGTTAAAAAGAGTAAGATATGAGGAAGCTATATAAAATTTGACAATACATTACACATGTTTGTGGTACTCTCCGGAGGATCCCGAATATTTGGAGAATAGTAGTTTGCACGAATTCACTGTCGTGGAAATGTCCTAATTGTATGAATTTTTATCCACAGCTGATAGACACCAAAAGTAGTATGTTCAAAAGAGTAAGTTTCGAGGAAGTATCATAAAATTTGACAAGACATTTCGGATGTTTGTTGTACTCTCTGGAGGATCCCAGATGTTTAAGAAATAGTAGTATGCACCAATTCCTTCTCATCGGATTGACCTAATTGTATGTTTTTTTTCTCGAATCCTTATTGACACAAAAAGTAGTATGTTAAAAAGAGTAAGATATGAGGAAGCTATATAAAATTTGACAATACATTACAGATGTTTGTGGTACTCTCTGGAGGATTCCGGGTATTTGGAGAATAGTAGTTTGAAGGAATTCACTGTCGTGGAAATGTCCTAATTGTATGAATTTTTATCGACACCTGATAGACACCAAAAGTAGTATGTTCAAAATGGTAAGTTCCGAGGAAGTATCATAAAATTTGACAAGACATTTCGGATGTTTGTTGTACTTTCTGGAGGATCCCGAATATTTGAGAAATAGTAGTGTGCACCAATTCCTTCTTATCGAAATGACCTAATTGTATGTTTTTTTTTTTCGAATCCTTATGGACACAAAAAGTAGTATGTTCAAAAGAGTAAGATATGAGGAAGCTATATAAAATTTTAAAATACATTACAGATGTTTGTGGTATTCTCCGGAGGATCACGGATATTTAGAGACTAGTAGTTTGCAAGAATTCACTGTCGTGGAAATGTCTTAATTGTACGAATTTTTATCGACACCTGATAGACACCAAAAGTAGTATGTTCAAAAGGGTAAGTTCCGAGGAAGTATCATAAAATTTGACAAGACATTTCGCATGTTTGTTGTACTCTCTGGAGGATCCCAGATGTTTGAGAAATAGTAGTATGCACCAATTCCTTCTCATCGAAATGACCTAATTGTATGTTTTTTTTTTCGAATCCTTATGGACACAAAAAGTAGTATGTTCAAAAGAGTAAGATATGAGGAAGCTATATAAAATTTGACAATACATTACAGATGTTTGTCGTACTCTCCGAAGGATCCCGAATATTTGGGAAATAGTAGTTTGCACGAATTCCCTGTCGTAGAAATGTCCTAATTGTATGAATTTTTATCGACACCTAATAGACACCAAAAGTAGTATGTTCAAAAGAGTAAGTTCCGAGGAAGTATCATAAAATTTGACAAGACATTTTGGATGTTTGTTGTACTCTCTGGAGGATCCCATATGTTTGAGAAATAGTAGTATGCAGCAATTCCTTCTCATCGAATTGACCTAATTGTATGTTTTTTTTCTCGAATCCTTATGGTCACAAAAAGTAGTATGTTAAAAAGTGTAAGATATGAGGAAGCTATATAAAATTTCACAATACATTACAGATGTTTGTCGTGGAAATGTCCTAATTGTATGAATTTTTATCGACACCTGATAAACACCAAAAGTAGTATGTTCAAAAGAGTAAGTTTCGAGGAAGTATCATAAAATTTGACAAGACATTTCGGATGTTTGTTGTACTCTCTGGAGGATCCCGGATGTTGGAGAAATAGTAGTATGCACCAATTCCTTCTCAATGAAATGACCTAATTGTATGTTTTTTTTTTCGAATCCTTATGGACACAAAAAGTAGTATGTTCAAAAGAGTAAGATATGAGGAAGCAATATAAAATTTGACAATACATTACAGATATTTGTGGTACTCTCCGGAGGATCCCGGATATTTGGAGAATAGTAGTTTGCACGAATTCACTGTCGTGGAAATGTCCTAATTGTATGAATTTTTATCGACCCCTGATAGACACCAAAAGTAGTATGTTCAAAACAGTATGTTTCGAGGAAGTATCATAAATTTTGATAAGACATTTCGGATGTTTGTTGTACTTTCTAGAGGATCCCAGATGTTTGAGAAATAGTAGTATGCACCAATTCCTTCTCATCGGATTGACCTAATTATATGTTTTTTTTCTCGAATCCTTATGGTCATAAAAAGTAGTATGTTAAAAAGAGTAAGATATGAGGAAACTATATAAAATTTGACAATACATTTCAGATGTTTCTGGTACTCTCCGGAGGATCCTGAATATTTGGAGAATAGTAGTTTGCACGAATTCACTGTCGTGGAAATGTCCTAATTGTATGAATTTTTATCGACACCTGATAGACACCAAAAGTAGTATGTTCAAAAGGGCAAGTTCCGAGGAAGTATCATAAACTTTGACAAGACATTTCGGATGTTTGTTGTACTCTCTTGAGGATCCCGAATGTTTGAGAAATAGTAGTATGAACCAATTCCTTCTCAACGAAATGACTTAATTGTATGTTTTTTTTTTCGAATCCTTATGGACACAAAAAGTAGTATGTTAAAAAGAGTAAGATATGAGGAAGCTATATAAAATTTGACAATACATCACAGATGTTTGTGGTACTCTCTGGAGGATCCCGGATATTTGGAGAATAGTAGTTTGCAAGAATTCACTGTCGTGGAAATGTCCTAATTGTATGAATTTTTAAGGACTCCTTATAGACTCCAAAAGTAGTATGTTCAAAAGGGTAAGTCCGAGGAAGTATCATAAACTTTGACAAGACATTTCGGATGTTTGTTGTACTCTCTGAAGGATCCCGAATGTTTGAGAAATAGTAGTATGCACCAATTCCTTCTCATCGAAATGACCAAATTGTACGTTTTTTTTTTCGAATCCTTATTGACGGAAAAAGTAGTATGTTCAAAAGAGTAAGATATGAGGAAGCTATATAAAATTTGACAATACATTATAGATGTTTGTGGTACTCTCCGGAAGATCCCGGATATTTGGGAAATAGTAGTTTGCAAGAATTCCCTGTGGTAGAAATGTCTTAATTGTATGAATTTTTATCGACACCTGATAGACACCAAAAGTAGTATGTTCAAAATGGTAAGTTCCGAGAAAGTATCATAAAATTTGACAAGACATTTCGCATGGTTGTTGTACTCTCTGGAGGATCCCGGATGTTTGAGAAATAGTAGTATGCACCAATTTCTTCTCATCAGAATGACCTAATGGTATGTTTTTTTTTCGAATCCTTATGGACACAAAAAGTAGTATGTTCAAAAGAGTAAGATATGAGGAAGCAATATAAAATTTGACAATACATTATAGATATTTGTGATACTCTCCGGAGGATCCCGGATATTTAGAGAATAGTAGTTTGCACGAATTCACTGTCGTGGAAATGTCCTAATTGTATGAATTTTTATCGACACCTGATATACACCAAAAGTAGTATGTTCATAATAGTAAGTTTCGAGGAAGTATCATAAAATTTGACAAGACATTTCAGATGTTTGTTGTACTTTCTGGAGGATCCCAGATGTTTGAGAAATAGTAGCATGCACCAATTCCTTCTCATCGGATTGACCTAATTATATGTTTTTTTTCTCGAATTCTTATGGTCATAAAAAGTAGTATGTTAAAAAGAGTAAGATATGAGGAAGCTATATAAAATTTGACAATACATTTCAGATGTTTCTGGTACTCTCCGGAGGATCCCGAATATTTGGAGAATTGTAGTTTGCACGAATTCACTGTCGTGGAAATGTCCTAATTGTATGAATTTTTATCGACACCTGATAGACACCAAAAGTAGTATGTTCAAAAGAGTAAGTTTCGAGGAAGTATCATAAAATTTGACAAGACATTTCGGATGTTTGTTGTACTCTCTGGAGGATCCCGGATGTTTGAGAAATAGTAGTATGAACCAATTCCTTCTCAACGAAATGACTTAATTGTATGTTTTTTTTTTCAAATCCTTATGGACACAAAAAGTATTATGTTAAAAAGAGTAAGATATGAGGAAGCTATATAAAATTTGACAATACATGACAGATGTTTGTGGTACTCTGTGGACGATCCCGGATATTTGGAGAATAGTAGTTTGCAAGAATTCACTATCGTGGAAATGTCCTAATTGTATGAATTTTTATCGACACTTGATAGACACCAAAAGTAGTATGTTCAAAAGGGTAAGTCCGAGGAAGTATCACAAACTTTGACAAGACATTTCAGATGTTTGTTGTACTCTCTGGAGGATCCCGAATGTTTGAGAAATAGTAGTATGCACCAATTCCTTCTCATCGAAATGACCAAATTGTATGTTTTTTTTTTTCGAATCCTTATTGACGGAAACAGTAGTATGTTCAAAACATTAAGATATGAGGAAGCTATATAAAATTTGACAATACATTATAGATGTTTGTGGTACTCTCCGGAAGATCCCGGATATTTGGGAATTAGTAGTTTGCAAGAACTCCCTGTGGTAGAAATGTCTTAATTGTATGAATTTTTATCGACACCTGATAGAACCCAAAAGTAGTATGTTCAAAAGAGTAAATTTCGAGGAAGTATCATAAAATTTGACAAGACATTTCGGATGTTTGTTGTGCTCTCTGGAGGATCCCGGATGTTTGAGAAATGGCAGTATGCACCGATTCCTTCTCATCGAAATGACCTAATTGTATGTTTTTTTTTTCGAATCCTTATGGACACAAAAAGAAGTATGTTCAAAAGAGTAAGATATGAGGAAGCTATATAAAATTTTAAAATACATTACAGATGTTTGTGGTATTCTCCGGAGGATCCCGGATATTTAGAGACTAGTAGTTTGCAAGAATTCACTGTCGTGGAAATGTCCTAATTGTACGAATTTTTATCGACACCTGATAGACACCAAAAGTAGTATGTACAAAAGAGTAAGTTTCGAGGAAGTATCATAAAATTTGACAAGACATTTCGCATGTTTGTTGTACTCTCTGGAGGATCCCAGATGTTTGAGAAATAGTAGTATGCACCAATTCCTTCTCATCGAAATGACCTAATTGTATGTTTTTTTTTTCGAATACTTATCGACACAAAAAGTAGTATGTTCAAAAGAGTAAGATATGAGGAAGCTATATAAAATTTGACAATACATTACAGATGTTTGTCGTACTCTCCGAAGTATCCCGAATATTTGGGAAATAGTATTTTGCACGAATTCCCTGTCGTAGAAATGTCCTAATTGTATGAATTTTTATCGACACCAAATAGACACCAAAAGTAGTATGTTCAAAATAGTAAGTTCTGAGGAAGTATCATAAAATTTGACAAGACATTTTGGATGTTTGTTGTACTCTCTGGAGGTTCCCAGATGTTTGAGAAATAGTAGTAAGCATCAATTCCTTCTCATCGAATTGACCTAATTGTATGGTTTTTTTCTCGAATCCTTATGGTCACAAAAAGTAGTATGTTAAAAAGTGTAAGATATGAGGAAGCTATATAAAATTTCACAATACATTACAGATGTTTGTGGTACTCTCCGGAGGATCCCGGACATTTGGAGAATAGTAGTTTGCACGAATTCACTGTCGTGGAAATGTCCTAATTGTATGAATTTTAATCGACACCTGATAAACACCAAAAGTAGTATGTTCAAAAGAGTAATGTTTCGAGGAAGTATCATAAAATTTGACAAGACATTTCGGATGTTTGTTGTACTCTCTGGAGGATCCCGAATGTTGGAGAAATAGTAGTATGCACCAATTCCTTCTCAACGAAATGACCTAATTGTATGTTTTTTTTTTCGAATCCTTATGGAGACAAAAAGTAGTATGTTAAAAAGAGTAAGATATGAGGAAGCTATATAAAATTTGACAATACATTACAGATGTTTGTGGTACTCTCTGGAGGATCCCGAATATTTGGAGAATAGTAGTTTGCAAGAATTCACTGTCGTGGAAATGTCCTAATTGTATGAATTTTTATCGACACCTGATAGACACCAAAAGTAGTATTTTCAAAAGGGTACGTTCCGAGGAAGTATCATAAAATTTGATTAGACATTTCGGATGTTCGTTGTACTCTCTAGAGGATCCCGAATGTTTGAGAAATAGTAGTATGCACCAATTCCTTCTCATCGAAATGACCAGATTGTATGTTTTTTATTTCGAATCCTTATTGACGGAAAAAGTAGTATGTTCAAAAGAGTAAGATATGAGGAAACTATATAAAATTTGACAATACATTACAGATGTTTGTGGTACTCTCTGAAGGATCCCGGATATTTGGAGAATAGTAGTTTGCACGAATTCACTGTCGTGGAAATGTCCTAATTGTATGAATTTTTATCGACACCTGATAGACACCAAAAGTAGTATGTTCAAAAGAGTAAGTTTCGAGGAAGTATCATAAAATTTGACAAGACATTTCGCATCTTTGTTGTACTCTTTGGAGGATCCCGGATATTTGGGAAATAGTAGTTTGCAAGAATTCCCTGTGGTAGAAATGTCTTAATTGTATGAATTTTTATCGACACCTGATAGACACCAAAAGTAGTATGTTCAAAAGACTAAGTTTCGAGGAAGTATCATAAAATTTGACAAGACATTTCGCATGTATGTTGTACTCTCTGGAGGATCCCGGATGTTTGAGAAATAGTAGTATGCATCAATTTCTTCTCATCGGAATGACCTAGTTGTATGTTTTTTTTTTTCGAATCCTTATCGACACAAAAAGTAGTATGTTCGAAAGAGTAAGATGTGAGGAAGCTATATAAAATTTGACAATACATTTCAGATATTTGTGGTAATCTCCGGAGGATCCCGGATATTTGGAGAATAGTAGTTTGCACGAATTCACAGTCGTGGAAATGTCCTAATTGTATGAATTTATCGACACCTGATAGACACCAAAAGTAGTATGTTCAAAAGAGTAAGTTTCGAGGAAGTATCATAAAATTTGACAAGACATTTCGGATGTTTGTTGTACTCTATGGAGGATCCCGGATGTTTGAGAAATAGTAGTATGAACCAATTCCTTCTCAACGAAATGACTTAATTGTATGTTTTTTTTTTCGAATCCTTATGGACACAAAAAGTCGTATGTTCAAAAGAGTAAGATATGAGGAAGCTATATAAAATTTGAATATACATTACAGATGTTTGTGGTACTCTCTGGAGGATCCCGGATATTTGGAGAATAGTAGTTTGCAAGAATTCACTGTCGTGGAAATGTCCTAATTGTATGAATTTTTATCGACACCTGATAGACACCAAAAGTAGTATGTTCAAAAGAGTAAGTTTCGAGGAAGTATCATAAAATTTGACAAGACATTTCGGATGTTTGTTGTACTCTCTGGAGGATCCCGAATGTATGAGAAATAGTAGTATGCACCAATTCCTTCTCATCGAAATGACCAAATTGTATGTTTTTTTTTTCGAATCCTTATCGACACAAAAAGCAGTAGGTTTAAAAGAGTAAGATATGAGGAAGCTATATAAAATTTGACAATACATTACAGATGTTTGTGATATTCTCTGGACGATCCCGGATATTTGGAAAATAGTAGTTTGCACGAATTCACTGTCGTGGAAATGTCCTAATTGTATGAATTTTTATCGACACCTGATAGACGCCAAAAGTAGTATGTTCAAAAGAGTAAGTTTCGAGGAAGTATCATAAATTTTGACAAGACATTTCGGATGTTTGTTGTACTCTCTGGAGGAGCCCAGATGTTTGAGAAATAGTAGTATGCACCAATTCCTTCTCATCGGAATGACCTAATTGTATGTTTTTTTTTCTCGAATCCGTATGGTCACAAAAAGTAGTATCTTAAAAAGAGTAAGATATGAGGAAGCTATATAAAATTTGACAATACATAACAGATGTTTGTGGTACTCTCTGGAGGATCCCGGATATTTGGACAATAGTAGTTTGCAAGAATTCACTGTCGTGGAAATTTCCTAATTGTATGAATTTTTATCGACACCTGATAGACACCAAAAGTAGTATGTTCAAAAGAGTAAGTTTCGAGGAAGTATCATAAAATTTGACAAGACATTTCGGATGTTTGTTGTACTCTCTGGAGGATCCCAGATGTTTGAGAAATAGTAGTATGCACCAATTCCTTCTCATCGGAATGACCTAATTGTATGTTTTTTTTTCTCGAATCCTTATAGTCACAAAAAGTAGTATGTTAAAAAGAGTAAGATATGAGGAAGCTATATAAAATTAGACAATACATAACAGATGTTTGTGGTACTCTCTGGAGGATCCCGGATATTTGGACAATAGTAGTTTGCAAGAATTCACTGTCGTGGAAATTTCCTAATTATATGAATTTTTATCAACACCTGATAGACACCAAAAGTAGTATGTTCAAAAGAGTAAGTTTCGAGGAAGTATCATAAAATTTGACAAGACATTTCGGATGTTTGTTGTACTCTCTGGAGGATCCCAGATGTTTGAGAAATAGTAGTATGCACCAATTCCTTCTCATCGGAATGACCTAATTGTAAGTTTTTTTTCTCGAATCCTTAAGGTCACAAAAAGTAGTTTGTTAAAAAGAGTAACATATGAGGAAGCTATATAAAATTTGACAATACATTACAGATTTTTGTGGTACTCTCTGGAGGATCCCGGATATTTGGAGAATAGTAGTTTGCAATAATTCACTGTCGTGGAAATTTCCTAATTGTATGACTTTTTATCGACACCTGATAGACACCAAAAGTAGTATGTTCAAAAGAGTAAGTTTCGAGGAAGTATCATAAAATTTGACAAGACATTTCGGATGTTTGTTGTACTCTCTGAAGGATCCCGAATGTTTGAGAAATAGTAGTATGCACCAATTCCTTCTCATCGAAATGACCAAATTGTATGTTTTTTTTTTCGAATCATTATGGACACAAAAAGTAGTATGTTCAAAAGAGTAAGGTATGAGGAAGCTATATGAAAATTTAAAATACATTACAGATGTTTGTGGTATTCTCCGGAGGATGCCGGATATTTGGAGACTAGTAGTTTGCACGAATTCACTGTCGTGGAAATGTCCCAATTGTATGAATTTTTATCGACACCTGATAGACACCAAAAGTAGTATGTTCAAAAGAGTAAGTTTCGAGGAAGTATCATAAAATTTGACAAGATATTTCGGATGCTTGTTGTACTCTCTGGAGGATCCCAGATGTTTGAGAAATAGTAGTATGCACCAATTCCTTCTCATCGGAATGACCTAATTGTATGTTTTTTTTCTCGAATCCTTATGGTCACAAAAAGTAGTATGTTAAAAAGAGTAAGATACGAGGTAGCGATATAAAATTTGACAATACATTACAGATGTTTGTGGTACTCTCTGGAGGATCCCGGATATTTGGAGAATAGTAGTTTGCAAGAATTCACTGTGGTGGAAATTTCCTAATTGTATGAATTTTTATCGACACCTGATAGACACCAAAAGTAGTATGTTCAAAAGAGTAAGTTTCGAGGAAGTATCATAAAATTTGACAAGACATTTCGGATGTTTGTTGTAGTCTCTGGAGGATCCCGAATGTATGAGAAATAGTAGTATGCACCAATTCCTTCCCATCGAAATGACCAAATTGTATGTTTTTTTTTTCGAATCCTTATCGACACAAAAAGCAGTAGGTTTAAAAGAGTAAGATATGAGGAAGCTATATAAAATTTGACAATACATTACAGATGTTTGTGGTATTCTCTGGAGGATCCCGGATATTTGGAGAATAGTAGTTTGCACGAATTCACTGTCGTGGAAATGTCCTAATTGTATGAATTTTTATCGACACCTGATAGACACCAAAAGTAGTATGTTCAAAATAGTAAGTTTCGAGGAAGTATCATAAAATTTGACAAGACATTTCGGATGTTTGGTGTACTCTCTGGAGGATCCCAGATGTTTGAGAAATAGTAGTATGCACCAATTCCTTCTCATCGGAATGACCTAATTGTATGTTTTTTTTTCGAATCCTTATGGACACAAAAAGTAGTATGTTAAGAAGAGTAAGGTATGAGGAAACTATATGAAAATTTAAAATACATTACAGATGTTTGTGGTATTCTCCGGAGGATCCCGGATATTTGGAGACTAGTAGTTTGCACGAATTCACTGTCGTGGAAATGTCCCAATTGTATGAATTTTTATCGACACCTGATAGACACCAAAAGTAGTATGTTCAAAAGAGTAAGTTTCGAGGAAGTATCATAAAATTTGACAAGACATTTCGGATGTTTGTTGTACTCTCTGGAGGATCCCAGATGTTTGAGAAATAGTAGTATGCACCAATTCCTTCTCATCGGAATGACCTAATTGTATGTTTTTGTTCTCGAATCCTTATGGACACAAAAAGTAGTATGTTAAAAAGAGTAAGATATGAGGAAGCTATATAAAAATTGACAATACATTACAGATGTTTGTGGTACTCTCCGGAGGATCTCGAATATTTTGAGAATAATAGTTTGCACGAATTCACTGTCGTGGAAATGTCCCAATTGTATGAATTTTTATCGACACCTGATTGACACCAAAAGTAGTATGTTCAAAAGAGTAAGTTTCGAAGAAGTATCATAAAATTTGACAAGACATTTCGGATGTTTATTGTACTCTCTGGAGGATCCCAGATGTTTGAGAAATGGCAGTATGCACCAATTCCTTCTCATCGGAATGACCTAATTGTATGTTTTTGTTTTCGAATCCATATGGACACAAAAAGTAGTATGTTCAAAAGAGTACGATATGAGGAAGCTATATGAAATTTGACAATACATTACACATGTTTGTGGTACTCTCCAGAGGATCCCGGATATTTGGAGAATAGTTGTTTGGAAGAATTCACTGTCGTGGAAATGTCCCAATTGTATGAATTTTTATCGACACCTGATAGCACCAAAAGTAGTATGTTCAAAAGGGTAAGTTCCGAGGAAGTATCATAAAATTTGACAAGACATTTCGGATGTTTGTTGTCATCACACCCCCTCCCTGAGCTACCTGCTAACTTAGCCCGAAATATGGCGTGAAGCCAATAGACATCGTTTCCTCCCTAACGATACCTGTGACCCTGTTATACCTGATAAACATACTATACTTGAAATAAAATATTTAACCACAACACAGCGGAAGTTTGAAAGTCACAATACATACATACGGAGCAGCCCTACTTAAACCCCACTTGAACTTCTAAACGGGTAGGGAGTACTAGAACCAAAATACATCCCAACCATGGTTTACACAACCACGACCACTAGTGCATACACAAATGAAACTATACGTTCCTCTCAGAATATCTATAAAATGTTTGGACTTGCTATATAGTTCCACCCACGTACAAAATATCAAACTCGTAGAGCTTTCGGCAGACTATGGCAAGATTTCAGGCACCGGGAGCTCGATCTCTATCTGAAAAGTTGGAAAACATTGAAAGAATGAGCTGGGAAGCTCAGTGAGTGGCTGGGTTTAAAGTAATTATCTCATAAATCATAACATTTGGCAAACTACAAGCATATGTGTCGGCAGACAAGCGTTAAATATAAACTTATAAGGACAATAGCTTCTTCCAGAAATCCAGCAAGTATGTCATTTAAATCTCGCTAGCATATCAAGAGTATTCATCATCTAAAACATATAATAAACTAGGTTGTGTAAGACACGCTCGGTACAATCCAACAATCACTCTACGATGTAGTGGGGCCCGCCCAGCACTCCCATCGTCTTTGTCGTAGTGGGCCCCGCCCAGCACTCACGACAGCATTGTTGTCACGGAGTACACTCAACGTCGACAACAGGAAATGACCTGTGTGCACACGGTACTATACAGCATCGGGCTCATAATCTCAAACATTTACTCATTCGGGTCTCATAGAAACACATGAAAACCTTTGACACTACTTGCTAACACACGTTGGCCCGAAATTATGGTATTTTCACTAGTTCAGGTAAAATAGTAAACATATGCTCACAATGAACAATTAAATCATTTCTAGGAAACCATATATGTTCATAAATACGTGTTCAAGAGACATAAAGTCTTTAAGTAAAATTACTCTTAGAAAGTCTTTTATTTTCGTAAGCATAAGTTCAAGCATAGAATACACTTCCGAAATTCGTTTTGTCACTCACAGCGTTAAAAGTTAGAACCTCGGCTCGTACACTTGACCTATTTCCTCTTGGCCTGCCAAATAACCAGAAACCAGGCATTAGAACACAATTCCTTGCACTTCAAACTTAAGATTATACATATCCCCTAACTAATTCCAGCATATCACAGATTTCATACCCTAAGTTCCCTTACTCATAACTTTTTCATTACTTGGCCAAAGATGATGTACTTTATACCAAACTCTTCCTTTTTGAACCCTCTAAAACTTATCTGAAGGAATGAAATTGAAATTTCTAAAGGATATGTCCGTAAATACCTCGAAAGCTACTTCCTAGAAAATAGGTTTCTGCCTCTGGGTTCTGTTTGAACTTTCCAATCCTTTTCTGCAGGTTTCTATCCTCGGGCTGTCTTCTCACAATCTCTGTTACGAGCGAAGACCTGACCTTAAATTGCACTAAAAGACTCCCCGAATTCTCTGCAGTCACAACTGCCTTAGAATCCCTTAGTGCACTTAAGAAGGTTACTCGAATACCACACAAAGCATCCCTATGAAGTCTCGACTTCCTACTTAATGCATCTGCTACTACGTTTGCCTTACCTGGATGGTATTCTATAGTACAATCATAATCTTTAATCAGTTATAGCCATCGTCTCTGTCTCATATTCAACTCTTTCTGATCAAAGATATATATCAGACTCTTATGATCCGTGAAAATGTGGCACTTCTCACCGAACAAATAATGCCTCTAGATCTTCAATGCTAAAACAACTGCTGCTAGTTCAAGATCATGGGTAGGGTAAGTACACTCGTGCTTTTTCAATTGCCTTGACGCATAAGCTATTACCTTTCCTTCTTGCATGAGCACACACCCTAATCCTTGCCTCGAAGCGTCATAGTAAATCACATACTCTTTCCCCGTTACAGGAAGTGCCAGGATAGGTGCTGTCACTAATCTCTTCTTCAGCTCCCGAAAACTCTGTTCACACTTATCTGACCACTCAAACTTAGCATTCTTCCTTGTCAAAGCTGTTAAGGGTAATGCTAGTCGTGAGAAATCCTCAACAAACCGTCTGTAGTATCCTGCCAAGCCTAGGAAACTACGTACCTTTGTCGCACTAGCTGGTCTCTCCCAGTTGACCACAGCTTCCACTTTCTGCGGATCCACACTAACTCCATTTGCCGAAACAATATGCCCTAAAAACACTACCTGATTCAACCAAAACTCACATTTGCTAAATTTAGCGTACAACTGTTTATCACGTAGTGTTTGTAGAACAATCCTCAGATGTTTCTCATGGGCTTCCCTGTCAATTGAGTAAACTAGTATGTCATCGATGAACACTATCACAAACTGATCCAAATACTGATGGAAAATCCTGTTCATGAGATCCATGAAAACTGCTGGCGCATTTGTTAAACCGAATGGCATTACTAAAAATTCATAATGCCCGTACCTCGTTCTGAATGCCGTCTTAGGAGTGTCTGATTCCCTAATCTTTAACTGATGGTATCCAGATCTTAAATCAATCTTACAGAACACTGATGCTCCCCTTAACTTGTCAAACAAGTCATCTATGCGTGGTAGAGGATACTTGTTACGTATCGTAACCTTGTTTAACTGCCTATAGTCAATGCATAATCTTAGAGTACCATCTTTCTTATTTACGAATAACACTGGAGCTCCCCAAGGCGATACACTAGGTCTGATGTATCCCTTGTCAACTAGTTCTTGTAATTGTATTTTCAGTTCCTTGAGCTCGCTTGGTGCCATTCTATACGGCGCTTGCGAAATAGGTGCTGATCCTGGTAACAAATCGACAGTGAACTCAACTTCCCTATCAGGTGGCAAACCAGACAGATCAGCTGGAAAAACATCAAGAAATTCGTTCACGACAATAATATCTTCTGGTTTTAGCTTTCCTTCCTGCACTTCTACTACGTGTGCAAGAAACGCCGTGCAACCCTTTCTCAACAACTTTTCTACTTTAAAGCTGAAATTAAACTCGTAGGAATAATCTTTCTTTCACCCCTGAAAACCACTTCAGCCAAACCTGGTTTCCTGAAAATCACTTCCTTTCTATGGCAATCCATGGAAGCATAATGAATAAATAAGAAATCCATCCCTAAAATTACATCTAACACCTGTAACTCTAGTGGAGGAAGATCCACTAACATACTGAGACCTCACAATCCCGCAGCACTTCATTGACTAGTAAAGCATCACCAACTGGAGTGTATATAACTAACTTCTCAAATAAAGGCTCTAGCTTCCTATTTAGTTTCGTTAGGAACATACTAGAAACAAAGGAATGCGTAGCACCTGAATCTACTAAAACACGTGCAGGTACATTACAAATAGAAATCGTACCAGTAATCACATCTGGTGCATCTTCCGCTTCCTGCTGAGTCATAGCGTAGACCTTTCCCTGCTGTCTAGGTCTCCCTACAACTCCCTTATGCCTAGCACCACTGGTGCCCTCTCCTGCAGCTACTGGAACTCTCGGCTGCTCAACTGTCTGGGACTCAACTCCCTGGTCCCTCTGTGCGACTACTCTCAGCAATGGACAATCTCTCTTGAAATGCCCTGGCTGTCCGCACTGGTAACACACACCGACACCAACCAGACAATGACCCCGATGATTCTTGCCACAATTCGTGCATGGGGTTCTCCTCGTCATACTAGCAACAGACTCTTGCCCTACCTGCGGTCTTGTTGCTAATCTAGCAGACTGATTGGGTGCTCTCTGACTCTGCCTCTGATAGGTACTACCCACACTCATCTGCCTCGATGCCTGGCCACCAGGCCGATTTTTAAAGTCCTGACGACTCGAAACATTCACCCCAGGTGTGAACCTTCGCTGCTCACGACCTCGAAAGCTACTAGTTGTTGAAGCCCCACGACTAGGCTCCACTACTGACTTCTCTTATGCTATACTCTGTTCCACACGAAGGGCAGTCTCTACTAGCTGAGAAAAGTATGTCCATTTAGCGATAGCGTTGACCGGGGTACGTATCTCAAAACGCAGCCCTCTTTCAAACCTTCGACACCTGTCACTCTCAGATGCCACAATCACATCAGCATACCGTGACAGCTCGGTATACCTCCTCTCGTACTCGACCACTGAAAGCGACCCCTGCTTCAATTCTAAGAACTCATCCCTCTTTCCCTCACAATACGTGATAGGGTAATACTTGTCTTCGAATATGCCTCTGAAAGAAATCCAATCCATGGTACGTGCATCACTACGCCTGGCTAATATCGATTTCCACCATCCCTCTGCCTCCTTCTGCAGCAGGAATGTGGCCAACTTCACCTTTCGCTCCTCAGGACAAGTCATCACATCAAAGCATTTTTCCAGCATATTCAACCAAACCTCGGCGTCAGCTGGATCTGTGGAACCCTCAAACATTGTGGCTCCTAGTTTCTTCAGGCGTTCTATTCCATATGTCTTCTCTGGATCACTTGGCCATGCTCTCTCTGGCCTACCTTCCTCCTGTGAGGAACTATCATGCTGCTCGTTTTCTGCCCTAGTCTGAACTCTCGGGGCACTAGATCCCCTCTCAGATTGGCCTTGGGTAGGATCCTACGTCCCATCCTGATCCTGCCTGCGTTGTCTGCTAGTACGTGGTGGCATGACTCCTATAACATATCAATATATTAGACATGCTATGGATACTTAACTCAAATGCACAATACTTAACTCAAATGCACAATACTAAACTTCTACTCATTTTCTAGTCCTGACTGGACTTACTCTTGTCCTTACTTGGACTATGCTTTACTAGTTCTATCTGAACTAATTCATTAACATGCCCTCTACTTCCTAATTTTTCCTTAGAGTTAACTCGCTCTATCTCGTTTCCCATGGAGCTAACTGCTCTGATACCAAGTTTTGTCACACCCCTTCCCTGAGCTACCTGCTAACTTAGCCCGGAAGATGGCGTGAAGCCAACAGACATCGTTTCCTCCCTAACGATACATGTGACCCTGTTATACCTGATAAACATACTATACTTGAAATAAAATATTTAAACACAACACAGCAGAAGTTTGAAAGTACAATACATACATACGGAGCAGCCCTACTTAAACCCCACTTGAACTTCTAAACGGGTAGGGAGTACTACAACCAAAATACATCCCAACCATGGTTTACACAACCACGGCCACTAGTGCATAGACAAATGAAACTATACGTTCCTCTCAGAATATCTACAAAATGTTTGGACTTGCTATATAGTTCCACCCACGTACAAAATATCAAACTCGTAGAGCTTTCGGCAGACTATGCAGGATTTCATGCACCGGGAGCTCGATCTCTACCTGAAAAGTTGGAAAACATTGAAAGAATGAGCTGGGAAGCTCAGTGAGTGACTGGGTTTAAAGTAATTATCTCATAAATCATAACATTTGGCAAACTACAAGCATATGTGTCGGCAGACAAGCGTTAAATATAAACTTATAAGGACAATAGCTTCTTCCAAAAATCCAGCAAGTATGTCATTTAAATCTCGCTAGCATATCCAGAGTATTCATCATCTAAAACATATAATAAACTAGGTTGTGTAAGACACGCTCAGTACAATCCAACAATCACTCTACGATGTAGTGGGGCCCGCCCAGCACTCCCATCGTCTTTGTCGTAGTGGGGCCCGCCTAGCACTCACGACAGCATTGTTGTCACGGAGTACACTCAACGTCGACAACAGGAAATGACCTGTGTGCACACGGTACTATACAGCATCGGGCTCAGAATCTCAAACATTTACTCATTCGGGTCTCATAGAAACACATGAAAACCTTTGACACTACTTGCTAACACATGTTGGCCCGAAATTATGGTATTTTCACTAGTTCAGGTAAAATAGTAAACATATGCTCACAACGAACAATTAAATCATTTCTAGGAAACCATATATGCTCATAAATACGTGTGCAAGAGACATAAAGTCTTTAAGTAAAATTACTCTTAGAAAGTCTTTTATTTTCGTAAGCATAAGTTCAAGCATAGAATACACTTCCGAAATTCGTTTTGTCACTCACAGCGTTAAAAGTTAGAACCTCGGCTCGTACACTTGACCTATTTCCTCTTGGCCTGCCAAATAACCAGAAACCAGGCATTAGAACACAATTCCTTGCACTTCAAACTTAAGATTATACATATCCCCTAACTAATTCCAGCATATCACATATTTCATACCCTAAGTTCCCTTACTCATAACTTTTTCATTACATGGCCAAAAATGATGTACTTTATACAAAACTCTTCCTTTTTGAACCCTCTAAAACTTATCTGAAGGAACGAAATTGAAATTCATAAAGGATATGTCCGTAAATACCTCGAAAGATACTTCATACAAAATAGGTTTCTGCACTTTCCAGACTCGTTTCCCTGCTGCACCCTGAACTTAACATGAATTTTAAAGCAACTTCTAGTCAATTTATAACCCCAACTTCTTCATGAAAGTTATAGGAAATTAAATCATCTTTCCAACCATACCTAATACAGCTTCTAAATTGAAGTCCACAGATCAGCACATCCCAAAAACCAGAGGTTCCCCGGATTTGACAGCAAAAACATTCCTCCAAATCCCTCTTAACAAATCATTAACATGACATCAGATTTTGCTCGAGCTTCCTTCACAAAATTTGTTCGAAAATGAGTTAACTTTGCAGAAAATCAAACCTCACCTCTTAATTCTTCTTGTGGAGCTCAAAACAACCCAAAGATCAGCAGTGAGCAGGATTGATCACCAAATCTGCCATGCAACCTTGAATTGAATCTTCTCCCTTTCTTTTTCAACTTCAAAACTAAGAAAATCCTCCTTCCTCTCTTTCTCTCATCCTCTCCCACGAAATGCCCTGTTTTTCTTTAATAAAAAAGAAGCAAATGGGAGAAAATGGGTTAAAAAACTTATTTAATTATTTTTTTTTGGTGGTGAGTGCTCCAAAGTTTATCCATTCCCACATTTCTTTTTCCTTTTCTTTTTTTTTTTTTTTTTAAACAAAACATACCAAACACCTAGCTCCTTATTGTTTTCCCTTATCCCTTTCTCCTCTTTTTTTTTTTTTTCAAAGAAATTTCAAGGAAAAATCTCGGGTTTACAGTTGTACTCTCTGGAGGATCCCGGATGTTTGAGAAATGGCAGTATGCACCAATTCCTTCTCATCGAAATGACCTAATTGTATGTTTTTTTTTTCGAATCATTATGGACACAAAAAGTAGTATGTTCAAAAGAGTAAGATACGAGGAAGCTATATAAAATTTCAAAATACATTACAGATGTTTGTGGCATTCTCCGGAGGATCCCGGATATTTGGAGACTAGTAGTTTGCAAGAATTCACTGTCGTGGAAATGTCCTAATTGTATGAATTTTGATCGACACCTGATAGACACCAAAAGTAGTATGTTCAAAAGAGTAAGTTTCGAGGAAGTATCATAAAATTTGGCAAGACATTTCGGATGTTTGTTGTACTCTCTAGAGGATCCCGGATGTTTGAGAAATAGTAGTATGCACGAACTCTTTATCATCAGAATGACCTAATTGTATGTTTTTTTTTTTCGAATCCTTATGGACACAAAAAGTAGTATGTTCAAAAGAGTAAGATATGAGGAAGCTATATAAAATTTGACAATACATTACAGATGTTTGTGGTACTCTCCGAAGGATCCCGGATATTTGGAGAATAGTAGTTTGCACGAATTCACTGTCGTGGAAATGTCCTAATTGTATGAATGTTTATCGACACCTGATAGACACCAAAAGTAGTATGTTCAAAAGAGTAAGTTTCGAGGAAGTATCATAAAATTTGACAAGACATTTCGGATGTTTGTTGTACTCTCTGGAGATCCCGGATGTTTGAGAAATGGCAGTATGCACCAATTCCTTCTCATCAAAATGACCTAATTGAATGCTTTTTTTTTCGAATCCTTATGGACACAAAAAGTAGTATGTTCAAAAGAGTAAGATATGAGGAAGCTATATAAAATTTTAAAATACATTACAGATGATTGTGGTATTCTCTGGAGGATTCCAGATATTTGGAAACTAGTAGTTTGCACGAATTCACTGTCGTGGAAATGTCCTAATTGTATGAATTCTTATCGACACCTGATAGACACCAAAAGTAATATGTTCAAAAGAGTAAGTTTCGAGGAAGTATCATAAATTTGGACAAGACATTTCAGATGTTTGTTGTACTCTCTGGAGGATCCCGGATGTTTGAGAAATGGTCGTATGCACCAATTCCTTCGCATCGAAATGACCTAATTGTATGTTTTTTTTTTCGAATCGTTATGGACACAAAAAGTAGTATGTTCAAAAGAGTAAGATATGAGGAATCTATATAAAATTTTAAAATACATTACGGATGTTTGTGGTATTCTCCGGAGGATCCCGGATATTTGGAGACTAGTAGTTTGCAAGAATTCACTGTCGTGGAAATGTCCTAATTGTATGAATTTTTATCGACACCTGATAGACACCAAAAGTATTATGTTCAAAAGAGTAAGTTTCGAGGAAGTATCATAAAATTTGACAAGACATTTCGGATGTTTGTTGTACTCTCTGGAGGATCCCGGATGTTTGAGAAATAGTAGTATGCACCAATTCTTTCTCATCGGAATTACCTAATTGTTTGTTTTTTTTTTTTCGAATCCTTATGGACACAAAAAGTAGTATGTTCAAAATAGTAAGATATGAGGAAGCTATATAAAATTTGACAATACATTATAGATGTTTGTTGTACTGTCTGGAGGATCCCGGATATTTGGAGAATAGTAGTTTGCACGAATTCACTGTCGTGGAAATGTCCTAATTGTATGAATTTTTATCGACACCTGATAGACACCAAAAGTAGTATGTTCAAAAGAGTAAGTTTCGAGAAAGTATCATAAAATTTGACAAAACATTTCGGATGTTTGTTGTACTCTCTGGAGGAACCCGAATGTTTGAGAAATGGCAGTATGCACCAATTCCTTCTCATCAAAATCACCTAATTGTATGTTTTTTTTTTCCGAATCCTTATGGACACAAAAAGTAGTATGTTCAAAAGAGTAAGATATGAGGAAGCTATATAAAATTTTAAAATACATTACAGATGTTTGTGGTATTCTCCAGAGGATCCCGGATATTTGGAGACTAGTAGTTTGCAAGAATTCACTGTCGTGAAAATGTCTAATTGTATGAATTTTTATCGACACCTGATAGATACCAAAAGTAGTTTGTTCAAAAGAGTAAGTTTCGAAGAAGTATCATAAAATTTGACAAGGCATTTCGAATGTTTGTTGTACTCTCTGGAGGATCCCGGATGTTTTAGAAATAGTAGTATGCACAAATTCCTTCACATCGGAATGACCTAATTGTATGTTTTTTTTTTTTGAATCCTTATGGACCCAAAAAGTAGTATGTTCAAAAGAGTAAGATATGAGGAAGCTATATAAAATTTTAAAATACATTACAGATGTTTGTGGTATTCTCCGGAGAATCCCGGATATTTGGAGACTAGTAGTTTGCACGAATTCACTGTCGTGGAAATGTCCTAATTGTATGAATTTTTATCGACACCTGATAGACACCAAAAGTAGTATGTTCAAAAGAGTAAGTTTCGATGAAGTATCATAAAATTTTACAATACATTTCGGATGTTTGTTGTACTCTCTGGAGGAACCCGAATGTTTGAGAAATGGCAGTATGCACCAATTCCTTCTCATCAAAATCACCTAATTGTATGTTTTTTTTTTTCCGAATCCTTATGGACACAAAAAGTAGTATGTTCAAAAGAGTAAGATATGAGGAAGCTATATAAAATTTTAAAATACATTACAGATGTTTGTGGTTATCTCCGGAGGATCCCGGATATTTAGAGACTAGTAGTTTGCAAGAATTCACTGTCGTGGAAATGTCCTAATTGTATGAATTTTTATCGACACCTGATAGACACAAAAAGTAGTATGTTCAAAAGAGTAAGTTTCGAGGAAGTATCATAAAATTTGACAAGACATTTCGGATGTTTGTTGTACTCTCTGGAGGATGCCGGATGTTTGAGAAATGGCAGTATGCACCAATTCCTTCTCATGAAAATGACCTAATTGTATGCTTTGTTTTTCGAATCCTTATGGACACAAAAAGTAGTATGTTTAAAAGAGTAAGATATAAGGAAGCTATATAAAATTTTAAAATACATTACAGATGTTTGTGGTATTCTCCGGAGGATCCCGGATATTTGGAGACTAGTAGTTTGCACGAATTCACTGTCGTGGAAATGTCCTAATTGTATGAATTTTTATCGACACCTGATAGACACCAAAAGTAGTATGTTCAAAAGAGTAAGTTTCGATGAAGTATCATAAAATTTTACAATACATTTCGGATGTTTGTTGTACTCTCTGGAGGAACCCGAATGTTTGAGAAATGGCAGTATGCACCAATTCCTTCTCATCAAAATCACCTAATTGTATGTTTTTTTTTTCCGAATCCTTATGGACACAAAAAGTAGTATGTTCAAAAGAGTAAGATATGAGGAAGCTATATAAAATTTTAAAATACATTACAGATGTTTGTGGTATTCTCCAGAGGATCCCGGATATTTGGAGACTAGTAGTTTGCAAGAATTCACTGTCGTGGAAATGTCCTAATTGTATGAATTTTTATCGACACCTGATAGATACCAAAAGTAGTATGTTCAAAAGAGTAAGTTTCGAGGAAGTATCATAAAATTTGACAAGGCATTTCGAATGTTTGTTGTACTCTCTGGAGGATCCCGGATGTTTTAGAAATAGTAGTATGCACAAATTCCTTCACATCGGAATGACCTAATTGTATGTTTTTTTTTTCGAATCCTTATGGACCCAAAAAGTAGTATGTTCAAAAGTGTAAGATATGAGGAAGCTATATAAAATTAGACAATACATTACAGATGTTTGTGGTATTCTACGGAGGATCCCAAATATTTGGAGACTAATAGTTTGCAAGTATTCACTGTCGTGGAAATGTCCTAATTGTATGAATTTTTATCGACACCTGATAGACACCAAAAGTAGTATGTTCAAAATAGTAAATTTTGAGGAAGTATCATAAAATTTGAAAAGACATTTCGGATGTTTGTTGTACTCTCTGGAGGATCCTGGATGTTTGAGAAATTGCAGTATGCATCAATTCCTTCTCATAGAAATGATCTAATTGTTTGTTTTTTTTTTCGAATCCTTATGAACACAAAAAGTAGTATGTTCAAAAGAGTAAGATATGAGGAAGCTATATAAAATTTTAAAATACATTACAGATGTTTGTGGTATTCTCCGGAGGATCCCGGATATTTGGAGACTAGTAGTTTGTACGAATTCACTGTCGTGGTAATGTCCTAATTGTATGAATTTTTATCGACACCTGATAGACACCAAAAGTAGTATGTTCAAATCAGTAAGTTTCGAGGAAGTATCATAAAATTTGACAAGACATTTCGGATGTTTGTTGTACTCTCTGGAGGATCCCGGATGTTTGAGAAATGGGAGTATGCACCAATTCCTTCTCATCGAAATGACCTAATTGTATGTTTTTTCTTCCGAATACTTATGGACACAAAAAGTAGTATGTTCAAAAGAGTAATATATGAGGAAGCTATATAAAATTTTAAAATACATTACATATGTTTGTGGTATTCTCCGGAGGATCCCGGATATTTGGAGACTAGTAGTTTGCAAGAATTCACTGTCGTGGAAATGTCCTCATTGTATGAATTTGTATCGACACCTGATAGACACCAAAAGTGGTATGTTCAAAAGAGTAAGTTTCGATGAAGTATCATAAAATTTGACAATACATTTCGGATGTTTGTTGTACTCTCTGGAGTATCCCGGATGTTTGAGAAATGGCAGTATGCACCAATTCCTCCTCATCAAAATGACCTAATTGTATGCTTTTTTTTTCGAATCCTTATGGACACAAAAAGTAGTATGTTCAAAAGTGTAAGATATGATGAAGCTATATAAAATTTTAAAATACATTACAGATGTTTGTGGTATTCTTCGGAGGATCCCTGATATTTGGAGACTAGTAGTTTGCACAAATTCACTGTCGTGGAAATGTTCTAATTGTATGAATTTTTATCGACACCTGATAGACACCAAAAGTAGTATGTTCAAAACAGTAAGTTTCGAGGAAGTATCATAAAATTTGACAAGACATTTCGGATGTTTGTTGTACTCTCTGGAGGATCCCGGATGTTTGAGAAATGGGAGTATGCACCAATTCCTTCTCATCGAAATGACCTAATTGTATGTTTTTTCTTCCGAATACTTATGGACACAAAAAGTAGTATGTTCAAAAGAGTAATATATGAGGAAGCTATATAAAATTTTAAAATACATTACATATGTTTGTGGTATTCTCCGGAGGATCCCGGATATTTGGAGAATAGTAGTTTGCAAGAATTCACTGTCGTGGAAATGTCCTCATTGTATGAATTTGTATCGACACCTGATAGACACCAAAAGTGGTATGTTCAAAAGAGTAAGTTTCGATGAAGTATCATAAAATTTGACAATACATTTCGGATGTTTGTTGTACTCTCTGGAGTATCCCGGATGTTTGAGAAATGGCAGTATGCACCAATTCCTCCTCATCAAAATGACCTAATTGTATGCTTTTTTTTTTCGAATCCTTATGGACACAAAAAGTAGTATGTTCAAAAGTGTAAGATATGAGGAAGCTATATAAAATTTTAAAATACATTACAGATGTTTGTGGTATTCTTCGGAGGATCCCTGATATTTGGAGACTAGTAGTTTGCACAAATTCACTGTCGTGGAAATGTTCTAATTGTATGAATTTTTATCGACACCTGATAGACACCAAAAGTAGTATGTTCAAAAGAGTAAGTTTCGAGGAAGTATCATAAAATTTGACAAGACATTTCGGATGTTTGTTGTACTCTCTGGAGGATCTCGGATGTTTGAGAAATAGTAGTATGCACCAATTCATTCTCATCATAATGACCTAATTGTATGTTTTTTTTTTTCGAATCCTTATGGACACAAAAAGTATTATGTTCAAAATAGTAAGATATGAGGAAGCTATATAAAATTTGACAATACATTACAGATGTTTGTGGTACTCTCCGGAGGATCCCGGATATTTGGAGAATAGTAGTTTGCACGAATTTACTGTCGTGGAAATGTTCTAATTGTATGAATTTTTATCGACACCTGATAGACACCAAAAGTAGTATGTTCAAAAGAGTATGTTTCGAGGAAGTATCATAAAATTTGACAAGACATTTCGGATGTTTGTTGTACTCTCTGGAGGATCCCGGATGTTTGAGAAATAGTAGTATGCAACAATTCCTTGTCATCGGAATGACCTAATTGTATGTTTTTTTTTTTTCGAATCGTTATGGACACAAAAAAGTAGTATGTTCAAAAGAGTAAGATATGAGGAAGGTATATAAAATTTGACAATACATTACAGATGTTTGTGATTCTCTCCGGAGTATCCCGGATATTTGGAGAATAGTAGTTTGCACGAATTCACTGTCGTGGAAATGTCCTAATTGTATGAATTTTTATCGACACCTGATAGACACCAAAAGTAGTATGTTCAAAAGAGTAAATTTCGAGGAAGCATCATAAAATTTGACAAGACATTTCGGATGTTCGTTGTACTCTCTAGAGGATCCCGGATGTTTGAGAAATAGCAGTATGCACCAATTCCTTCTCATCGAAATGACCTAATTGTATGTTTTTTTTTTTCGAATCCTTATGGACACAAAAAGTAGTATGTTCAAAAGAGTAAGATATGAGGAAGCTATATAAAATTTTAAAATACATTACAGATGTTTGTGGTATTCTCCGGAGGATCCTGGATATTTGGAGACTAGTAGTTTGCAAGAATTCACTGTCGTGGCAATGTCCTAATTGTATGAATTTTTATCGACACCTGATAGACACCAAAAGTAGTATGTTCAAAAGAGTAAATTTCGAGGAAGTATCATAAAATTTGACAACACATTTCGGATGTTTGTTGTACTCTCTGGAGGATCCCGGATGTTTGAGAAATAGCAGTATGCACCAATTCCTTCTCATCGAAATGACCTAATTGTATGTTTTTTTTTTCGAATCCTTATGGAAACAAAAATTAGTAAGTTCAAAAGAGTAAGATATGAGGAAGCCATATAAATTTTAAAATACATTACAGATGTTTGTGGTATTCTCCGGAGGATCCTGGATATTTGGAGACTAGTAGTTTGCAAGAATTCACTGTCGTGGCAATGTCCTAATTGTATGAATTTTTATCGACACCTGATAGACACCAAAAGTAGTATGTTCAAAAGAGTAAGTTTCGAGGAAGTATCTTAAAATTTGACAAGACATTTTGGATGTTTGTAGTACTCTCTGGAGGATCCCGGATGTTTGAGAAATGGCAGTATGCACCAATTCCTTCTCATCGAAATGACCTAATTGTATGTTTTTTTTTTCGAATCCTTATGGACACAAAAAGTAGTATGTTCAAAAGAGTAAGATATGAGGAAGCTATATAAAATTTTCAAATACATTACTGATGTTTGTGGTATTCTCCGGAGGATCCCGGATATTTGGAGACTAGTAGTTTGCAAGAATTCACTGTCGTGGAAATGTCCTAGGTGTATGAATTTTTATCGACACCTGATAGACACCAAAAGTAGTATGTTCAAAAGAGTAAATTTCGAGGAAGTATCATAAAATTTGACAGGACATTTCGGATGTTTGTTATACTCTCTGGAGGATCCCGGATGTTTGAGAAATAGCAGTATGCACCAATTCCTTCTCATCGAAATGACCTAATTGTATGTTTTTTTTTTCGAATCCTTATGGAAACAAAAATTAGTAAGTTCAAAAGAGTAAGATATGAGGAAGCTATATAAAATGTTAAAATACATTACAGATGTTTGTGGTATTCTCCGGAGGTTCCCGGATATTTGGAGACTAGTAGTTTGCAAGAATTCACTGTCGTGCCAATGTCCTAATTGTATGAATTTTTATCGACACCTGCTAGACACCAAAAGTAGTATGTTCAAAAGAGTAAGTTTCGAGGAAGTATTTTAAAATTTGACAAGACATTTTGGATGTTTGTAGTACTCTCTGGAGGTTCCCGGATGTTAGAGAAATGGCAGTATGCACCAATTCCTTCTCATCGAAATGACCTAGTTGTATGTTTTTTTTTTCGAATCCTTATGGACACAAAAAGTAGTATGTTCAAAAGAGTAAGATATGAGGAAGCTATATAAAATTTTAAATACATTACTGATGTTTGTGGTATTCTCCGGAGGATCCCGGATATTTGGAGACTAGTAGTTTGCAAGAATTCACTGTCGTGGAAATGTCCTAAGTGTATGAATTTTTATCGACACCTGATAGACACCAAAAGTAGTATGTTCAAAAGAGTAAATTTCGAGGAAGTATCATAAAATTTGACAGGACATTTCGGATGTTTGTTATACTCTCTGGAGGATCCCGAACGTTTGAGAAATAGCAGTATGCACCAATTCCTTCTCATCGAAATGATCTAATTGTATGTTTTTTTTTTCGAATCCTTATGAAAACAAAAATTAGTAAGTTCAAAAGAGTAAGATATGAGGAAGCTATATAAAATTTTAAAATACATTACAGATGTTTGTGGTATTCTCCGGAGGATCCCGGATATTTGGAGACTAGTAGTTTGCAAGAATTCACTGTCGTGGCAATGTCCTAATTGTATGAATTGTTATCGACACCTGATAGACACCAAAAGTAGTATGTTCAAAAGAGTAAGTTTCGAGGAAGTATCTTAAAATTTGACAAGACATTTTGGATGTTTGTAGTACTCTCTGGAGGATCCCGGATGTTTGAGAAATGGCAGTATGCACCAATTCCTTCTCATCGAAATGACCTAGTTGTATGTTTTTTTTTTCGAATCCTTATGGACACAAAAAGTAGTATGTTCAAAAGAGTAAGATATGAGGAAGCTATATAAAATTTTAAAATACATTACTGATGTTTGTGGTATTCTCCGGAGGATCCCGGATATTTGGAGACTAGTAGTTTGCAAGAATTCACTGTCGTGGAAATGTCCTAAGTGTATGAATTTTTATCGACACCTGATAGACACCAAAAGTAGTATGTTCAAAAGAGTAAATTTCGAGGAAGTATCATAAAATTTGACAGGACATTTCGGATGTTTGTTATACTCTCTGGAGGATCCCGGACGTTTGAGAAATAGCAGTATGCACCAATTCCTTCTGATCGAAATGACCTAATTGTATGTTTTTTTTTTCGAATCCTTATGGAAACAAAAATTAGTAAGTTCAAAAGAGTAAGATATGAGGAAGCTATATAAAATTTTAAAATACATTACAGATGTTTGTGGTATTCTCCGGAGGATCCCGGATATTTGGAGACTAGTAGTTTGCAAGAATTCACTGTCGTGGCAATGTCCTAATTGTATGAATTTTTATCGACACCTGATAGACACCAAAAGTAGTATGTTCAAAAGAGTAAGTTTCGAGGAAGTATCTTAAAATTTGACAAGACATTTTGGATGTTTGTAGTACTCTCTGGAGGATCCCGGATGTTTGAGAAATGGCAGTATGCACCAATTCCTTCTCATCGAAATGACCTAGTTGTATGTTTTTTTTTTCGAATCCTTATGGACACAAAAAGTAGTATGTTCAAAAGAGTAAGATATGAGGGAGCTATATAAAATTTTAAAATACATTACTGATGTTTGTGGTATTCTCCGGAGGATCCCGGATATTTGGAGACTAGTAGTTTGCAAGAATTCACTGTCGTGGAAATGTCCTAAGTGTATGAATTTTTATCGACACCTGATAGACACCAAAAGTAGTATGTTCAAAAGAGTAAATTTCGAGGAAGTATCATAAAATTTGACAGGACGTTTCGGATGTTTGTTATACTCTCTGGAGGATCCCGGATGTTTGAGAAATAGCAGTATGCACCAATTCCTTCTCATCGAAATTACCTAATTGTATGTTTTTTTTTTCAAATCCTTATGGAAACAAAAATTAGCAAGTTCAAAAGAGTAAGATATGAGGAAGCTATATAAATTTTTAAAATACATTACAGATGTTTGTGGTATTCTCCGGAGGATCCCGGATATTTGGAGACTAGTAGTTTGGAAGAATTCACTGTCGTGGCAATGTCCTAATTGTTTGAATTTTTATCGACACCTGATAGACACCAAAAGTAGTATGGTCAGAAGAGTATGTTTCGAGGAAGTATCATAAAATTTGAAAAGACATTTCGGATGTTTGTTGTACTCTCTGGAGGGTCCCGGATGTTTGAGAAATGGCAGTATGCACCAATTCGTTCTCATCAAAATAACCTAATTGTATGCTTTTTTTTTCGAATTCTTATGGACACAAAAAGTAGTATGTTCAAAAGAGTAAGATATGAGGACGCTATATAAAATTTTAAAATACATTACAGATGTTTGTGGCATTCTCCGGAGGATCCCGGATATTTGGAGACTAGTAGTTTGCACGAATTCACTGTCGTGGAAATGTCCTAATTGTATGAATTTTTATCGACACCTGATAGACACCAAAAGTAGTATGGTCAAAATAGTATGTTTCGAGGAAGTGTCATAAAATTTGACAAGACATTTCGGATGTTTGTTGTACTCTCTGGAGGGTCCCGGATGTTTGAGAAATGGCAGTATGCACGAATTCGTTCTCATCAAAATGACCTAATTGTATGCTTTTTTTTTTCGAATCCTGATGGACAGAAAAAGTAGTATGTTCCAAAGAGTAAGATATGAGGAAGCTATATAAAATTTTAAAATACATTACAGATGTTTGTGGTATTCTCCGGAGGATCCCGGATATTTGGAGACTAGTAGTTTGCAAGAATTCACAGTCGTGGAAATGTCCTAATTGTATGAATTTTTATCGACACCTGATAGACACCAAAAGTAGTATGTTCAAAAGAGTAAATTTCGAGGAAGTATCATACAATTTGACAAGACATTTCGGATGTTTGTTGTACTCTCTGGAGGATCCCCGGATGTTTGAGAAATGGCAGTATGCGCCAATTCCTTCTCATCGAAATAACATAATTGTATGTTTTTTTTTTCGAATCTTTATGGACACAAAAAGTAGTATGTTCGAAAGAGTAAGATATGAGGAAGCTATATAAAATTTTAAAATACATTACAGATTTTGTGGTATTATCCGGAGGATCCCGGATATTTGGAGACTAGTAGTTTGCAATAATTCACAGTCGTGGAAATGTCCTAATTGTGTGAATTTTTATCGACACCTGATAGACACCAAAAGTAGTATGTTCAAAATAGTAAATTTCGAGAAAGTATCAGAAAATTTGACAAGACATTTCGGATTTGTTGTGCTCTCTGGAGGATCCCGGATGTTTGAGAAATGGAAGTACGCACCAATTCCTTCTCATCGAAATGACCTAATTGTATGTTTTTTTTTTCGAATCCTTATGGACACAAAAAGTAGTATATTCAGAAGAGTAAGATATGAGGAAGCTATATAAAATTTTAAAATACATTACAGATGTTTGTGGTATTCTCCGGAGGATCCCGGATATTTGGAGACTAGTAGTTTGCACGAATTCACTGTCGTGGAAATGTCCTAATTGTATGAATTTTTATCGACACCTGATAGACACCAAAAGTAGTATGTTCAAAAGAGTATGTTTCGAGCAAGTATCATAAAATTTGACAAGACATTTCGGATGTTTCTTGTACTCTCTGGAGGGTCCCGGATGTTTGAGAAATGGTAGTATGCACCAATTCCTTCTCATCAAAATGACCTAATTGTATGCTTTTTTTGTCGAATCCCTATGGACACTAAAAGTAGTATGTTCAAAAGAGTAAGATATGAGGAAGCTATATAAAATTTTAAAAAACATTACAGATGTTTGTGGTATTCTCCGGAGGATCCCGGATATTTGGAGACTAGTAGTTTGCACGAATTCACTGTCGTGGAAATGTCCTAATTGTATGAATTTTTATCGACACCTGATAGACACCAAAAGTAGTATGGTCAGAAGAGTATGTTTCGAGGAAGTATCATAAAATTTGAAAAGACATTTCAGATGTTTGTTGTACTCTCTGGAGGGTCCCGGATGTTTGAGAAATGGCAGTATGCACCAATTCGTTCTCATCAAAATAACCTAATTGTATGCTTTTTTTTTCGAATCCTTATGGACACAAAAAGTAGTATGTTCAAAAGAGTAAGATATGAGGAAGCTATATAAAATTTTAAAATACATTACAGATGTTTGTGGTATTCTCCGTAGGATCCCTGATATTTGGAGACTAGTAGTTTGCAAGAATTCACAGTCGTGGAAATGTCCTAATTGTATGAATTTTTATCGACACCTGATAGACACCGAAAGTAGTATGTTCGAAAGAGTAAATTTCGAGGAAGTATCATAAAATTTGACAAGACATTTCGGATGTTTGTTGTGCTCTCTGGAGGATCCCGGATGTTTGAGAAAAGGCAGTATGCACCAATTCCTTCTCATCGAAATGACCTAATTGTATGTTTTTTTTTTCGAATCCTTATGGACACAAAAAGTAGTATGTTCAAAAGAGTAAGATATGATGAAGCTATATAAAATTTTCAAATACATTACAGATGTTTGTGGTATTATCCGGAGGATCTCGGATATTTGGAGACTAGTAGTTTGCAAGAATTCACTGTCGTGGAAATGTCATAATTGTATGAATTTTTATCGACACCTGATAGAAACCAAAAGTAGTATGTTCAAAAGAGTATGTTTCGAGGAAGTATCCTAAAATTTGACAAGACATTTCGGATGTTTGTTGTACTCTCTGGAGGGTCCCGGATGTTTGAGAAATGGCAGTATGCACCAATTCCTTCTCATCAAAATGACCTAACTGTATACTTTTTTTTTCGAATCCTTATGGACACAAAAAGTAGTATGTTCAAAAGAGTAAGAAATGAGGAAGCTATATAAAGTTTTAAAATACATTACAGATGTTTGTGGTATTCTCCGGAGGATCCCGGATGTTTGGAGACTAGTAGTTTGCAAGAATTCACAATCGTGGAATTGTCCCAATTGTATGAATTTTTATCGACACCTGATAGACACCAAAAGTAGTATGTTCAAAAGAGTAAATTTCGAGCTAGTATCATAAAATTTGACAAGACATTTCGGATGTTTGTTGTACTCTCTGGAGGGTCCCGGATGTTTGAGAAATGGCAGTATGCACCAATTCCTTCTCATCAAAATGACCTAATTGTATGCTTTTTTTTTCGAATCCTTATGGACACAAAAAGTAGTATGTTCAAAAGAGTAAGCTATGAGGACGCTATATAAAATTTTAAAATACATTACAGATGTTTGTGGCATTCTCCGGAGGATCCCGGATATTTGGAGACTAGTAGTTAGCACGAATTCACTGTTGTGGAAATGTCCTAATTGTATGAATTTTTATCGACACCTGATAGACACCAAAAGTAGTATGGTCAAAAGAGTATGTTTCGAGGAAGTGTCATAAAATTTGACAAGACATTTCAGATGTTTGTTGTACTGTCTGGAGGGTCCCAGATGTTTGAGAAATGGCAGTATGCACCAATTCGTTCTCATCAAAATGACCTAATTGTATGCTTTTTTTTTCGAATCCTGATGGACACAAAAAGTAGTATGTTCAAAAGAGTAAGATATGAGGAAGCTATATAAAATTTTAAAATACATTACAGATGTTTGTGGTATTCTCCGGAGGATCCCGGATATTTGGAGACTAGTAGTTTGCAAGAATTCACAGTCGTGGAAATGTCCTAATTGTATGAATTTTTATCGACACCTGATAGACACCAAAAGTAGTATGTTCAAAAGAGTAAATTTCGAGGAAGTATCATAAAATTTGACAAGACATTTCGGATGTTTGTTGTACTCTCTGGAGGATTCCCGGATGTTTGAGAAATGGCAGTATGCGCCAATTCCTTCTCATCGAAATGACATAATTGTATGTTTTTTTTTTCGAATCTTTATGGACACAAAAAGTAGTATGTTCAAAAGAGTAAGATATGAGGAAGCTAGTAGTTTGCAAGAATTCACAGTCGTGGAAATGTCCTAATTGTATGAATTTTTATCGACACCTGATAGACACCAAAAGTAGTATGTTCAAAAGAGTAAATTTCGAGGAAGTATCAGAAAATTTGACAAGACATTTCGGATTTGTTGTGCTCTCTGGAGGATCCCGGATGTTTGAGAAAAGGAAGTACGCACCAATTCCTTCTCATCGAAATGACCTAATTGTATGTTTTTTTTTTTCGAATCCTTATGGACACAAAAAGTAGTATATTCAAAAGAGTAAGATATGAGGAAGCTATATAAAATTTTAAAATACATTACAGATGTTTGTGGTATTCTCCGGAGGATCCCGGATATTTGGAGACTAGTAGTTTGCACGAATTCACTGTCGTGGAAATGTCCTAATTGTATGAATTTTTATCGACACCTGATAGACACCAAAAGTAGTATGTTCAAAAGAGTATGTTTCGAGCAAGTATCATAAAATTTGACAAGACATTTCGGATGTTTGTTGTACTCTCTGGAGGGTCCCGGATGTTTGAGAAATGGTAGTATGCACCAATTCCTTCTCATCAAAATGACCTAATTGTATGCTTTTTTTTTCGAATCCCTATGGACACTAAAAGTAGTATGTTCAAAAGAGTAAGGTATGAGGAAGCTATATAAAATTTTAAAAAACATTACAGATGTTTGTGGTATTCTCCGGAGGATCCCGGATATTTGGAGACTAGTAGTTTGCACGAATTCACTGTCGAGGAAATGTCCTAATTGTATGAATTTTTATCGACACCTGATAGACACCAAAAGTAGTATGGTCAAAAGAGTATGTTTCGAGGAAGTATCATAAAATTTGAAAATACATTTCGGATGTTTGTTGTACTCTCTGGAGGGTCCCGGATGTTTGAGAAATGACAGTATGCACCAATTCGTTCTCATCAAAATGACCTAATTGTATGCTTTTTTTTTCGAATCCTTACGGACACAAAAAGTAGTATGTTCAAAAGAGTAAGATATGAGGAAGCTATATAAAATTTTAAAATACATTACAGATGTTTGAGGTATTCTCCGGAGGATCCCTGATATTTGGAGACTAGTAGTTTGCAAGAATTCACAGTCGTGGAAATGTCCTAATTGTATGAATTTTTATCGACACCTGATAGACACCGAAAGTTGTATGTTCAAAATAGTAAATTTCGAGAAAGTATCAGAAAATTTGACAAGACATTTCGGATTTGTTGTGCTCTCTGGAGGATCCCGGATGTTTGAGAAATGGAAGTACGCACCAATTCCTTCTCATCGAAATGACCTAATTGTATGTTTTTTTTTTCGAATCCTTATGGACACAAAAAGTAGTATATTCAGAAGAGTAAGATATGAGGAAGCTATATAAAATTTTAAAATACATTACAGATGTTTGTGGTATTCTCCGGAGGATCCCGGATATTTGGAGACTAGTAGTTTGCACGAATTCACTGTCGTGGAAATCTCCTAATTGTATGAATTTTTATCGACACCTGATAGACACCAAAAGTAGTATGTTCAAAAGAGTATGTTTCGAGCAAGTATCATAAAATTTGACAAGACATTTCGGATGTTTCTTGTACTCTCTGGAGGGTCCCGGATGTTTGAGAAATGGTAGTATGCACCAATTCCTTCTCATCAAAATGACCTAATTGTATGCTTTTTTTGTCGAATCCCTATGGACACTAAAAGTAGTATGTTCAAAAGAGTAAGATATGAGGAAGCTATATAAAATTTTAAAAAACATTACAGATGTTTGTGGTATTCTCCGGAGGATCCCGGATATTTGGAGAATAGTAGTTTGCACGAATTCACTGTCGTGGAACTGTCCTAATTGTATGAATTTTTATCGACACCTGATAGACACCAAAAGTAGTATGGTCAGAAGAGTATGTTTCGAGGAAGTATCATAAAATTTGAAAAGACATTTCGGATGTTTGTTGTACTCTCTGGAGGGTCCCAGATGTTTGAGAAAAGGCAGTATGCACCAATTCCTTCTCATCGAAATGACCTAATTGTATGTTTTTTTTTTCGAATCCTTATGGACACAAAAAGTAGTATGTTCAAAAGAGTAAGATATGATGAAGCTATATAAAATTTTCAAATACATTACATATGTTTGTGGTATTATCCGGAGGATCTCGGATATTTGGAGACTAGTAGTTTGCAAGAATTCACAGTCGTGGAAATGTCCTAATTGTATGAATTTTTATCGACACCTGATAGAAACCAAAAGTAGTATGTTCAAAAGAGTATGTTTCGAGGAAGTATCCTAAAATTTGACAAGACATTTCGGATGTTTGTTGTACTCTCTGGAGGGTCCCGGATGTTTGAGAAATGGCAGTATGCACCAATTCCTTCTCATCAAAATGACCTAACTGTATACTTTTTTTTTCGAATCCTTATGGACACAAAAAGTAGTATGTTCAAAAGAGTAAGAAATGAGGAAGCTATATAAAGTTTTAAAATACATTACAGATGTTTGTGGTATTCTCCGGAGGATCCCGGATGTTTGGAGACTAGTAGTTTGCAAGAATTCACAGTCGTGGAATTGTCCCAATTGTATGAATTTTTATCGACACCTGATAGACACCAAAAGTAGTATGTTCAAAAGAGTAAATTTCGAGCTAGAATCATAAAATTTGACAAGACATTTCGGATGTTTGTTGTACTCTCTGGAGGGTCCCGGATGTTTGAGAAATGGCAGTATGCACCAATTCCTTCTCATCAAAATGACCTAATTGTATGCTTTTTTTTTCGAATCCTTACGGACACAAAAAGTAGTATGTTCAAAAGAGTAAGATATGAGGAGGCTATATAAAATTTTAAAATACATTACAGATGTTTGTGGTATTCACCGTAGGATCCCTGATATTTGGAGACTAGTAGTTTGCAAGAATTCACAGTCGTGGAAATGTCCTAATTGTATGAATTTTTATCGACACCTGATAGACACCGAAAGTAGTATGTTCAAAAGAGTAAATTTCGAGGAAGTATCATAAAATTTGACACGACATTTCGGATGTTTGTTGTGCTCTCTGGAGGATCCCGGATGTTTGAGAAAAGGCTGTATGCACCAATTCCTTCTCATCGAAATGACCTAATTGTATGTTTTTTTTTTCGAATCCTTATGGACACAAAAAGTAGTATGTTCAAAAGAGTAAGATATGATGAAGCTATATAAACTTTTCAAATACATTACAGATGTTTGTGGTATTATCCGGAGGATCTCGGATATTTGGAGACTAGTAGTTTGCAAGAATTCACTGTCGTGGAAATGTCCTAATTGTATGAATTTTTATCGACACCTGATAGAAACCAAAAGTAGTATGTTCAAAAGAGTATGTTTCGAGGAAGTATCCTAAAATTTGACAAGACATTTCGGATGTTTGTTGTACTCTCTGGAGGGTCCCGGATGTTTGAGAAATGGCAGTATGCACCAATTCCTTCTCATCAAAATGACCTAACTGTATACTTTTTTTTTCGAATCCTTATGGACACAAAAAGTAGTATGTTCAAAAGAGTAAGAAATGAGGAAGCTATATAAAGTTTTAAAATACATTACAGATGTTTGTGGTATTCTCCGGAGGATCCCGGATGTTTGGAGACTAGTAGTTTGCAAGAATTCACAGTCGTGGAATTGTCCCAATTGTATGAATTTTTATCGACACCTGATAGACACCAAAAGTAGTATGTTCAAAAGAGTAAATTTCGAGCTAGAATCATAAAATTTGACAAGACATTTCGGATGTTTGTTGTACTCTCTGGAGGGTCCCGGATGTTTGAGAAATGGCAGTATGCACCAATTCCTTCTCATCAAAATGACCTAATTGTATGCTTTTTTTTTTGAATCCTTATGGACACAAAAAGTAGTATGTTCAAAAGAGTAAGATATGAGGACGCTATATAAAATTTTAAAATACATTACAGATGTTTGTGGCATTCTCCGGAGGATCCCGGATATTTGGAGACTAGTAGTTAGCACGAATTCACTGTTGTGGAAATGTCCTAATTGTATGAATTTTTATCGACACCTGATAGACACCAAAAGTAGTATGGTCAAAAGAGTATGTTTCGAGGAAGTGTCATAAAATTTGACAAGACATTTCAGATGTTTGTTGTACTGTATGGAGGGTCCCAGATGTTTGAGAAATGGCAGTATGCACCAATTCGTTCTCATCAAAATGACCTAATTGTATGCTTTTTTTTTCGAATCCTGATGGACACAAAAAGTAGTATGTTCAAAAGAGTAAGATATGAGGAAGCTATATAAAATTTTAAAATACATTACAGATGTTTGTGGTATTCTCCGGAGGATCCCGGATATTTGGAGACTAGTAGTTTGCAAGAATTCACAGTCGTGGAAATGTCCTAATTGTATGAATTTTTATCGACACCTGATAGACACCAAAAGTAGTATGTTCAAAAGAGTAAATTTCGAGGAAGTATCATAAAATTTGACAAGACATTTCGGATGTTTGTTGTACTCTCTGGAGGATTCCCGGATGTTTGAGAAATGGCAGTATGCGCCAATTCCTTCTCATCGAAATGACATAATTGTATGTTTTTTTTTTCGAATCTTTATGGACACAAAAAGTAGTATGTTCAAAAGAGTAAGATATGAGGAAGCTATATAAAATTTTAAAATACATTACAGATGTTTGTGGTATTCTCCGGAGGATCCCGGATATTTGGAGACTAGTAGTTTGCAAGAATTCACAGTTGTGGAAATGTCCTAATTGTATGAATTTTTAGCGACACCTGATAGACACCAAAAGTAGTATGTTCAAAAGAGTAAATTTCGAGGAAGTATCAGAAAATTTGACAAGACATTTCGGATGTGTTGTGCTCTCTGGAGGATCCCGGATGTTTGAGAAATGGAAGTACGCACCAATTCCTTCTCATCGAAATGACCTAATTGTATGTTTTTTTTTTTCGAATCCTTATGGAGACAAAAAGTAGTATATTCAAAAGAGTAAGATATGAGGAAGCTATATAAAATTTTAAAATACATTACAGATGTTTGTGGTATTCTCCGGAGGATCCCGGATATTTGGAGACTAGTAGTTTGCACGAATTCACTGTCGTGGAAATGTCCTAATTGTATGAATTTTTATCGACACCTGATAGACACCAAAAGTAGTATGTTCAAAAGAGTATGTTTCGAGCAAGTATCATAAAATTTGACAAGACATTTCGGATGTTTGTTGTACTCTCTGGAGGGTCCCGGATGTTTGAGAAATGGTAGTATGCACCAATTCCTTCTCATCAAAATGACCTAATTGTATGCTTTTTTTTTCGAATCCCTATGGACACTAAAAGTAGTATGTTCAAAAGAGTAAGGTATGAGGAAGCTATATAAAATTTTAAAAAACATTACAGATGTTTGTGGTATTCTCCGGAGGATCCCGGATATTTGGAGACTAGTAGTTTGCACGAATTCACTGTCGAGGAAATGTCCTAATTGTATGAATTTTTATCGACACCTGATAGACACCAAAAGTAGTATGGTCAAAAGAGTATGTTTCGAGGAAGTATCATAAAATTTGAAAAGACATTTCGGATGTTTGTTGTACTCTCTGGAGGGTCCCGGATGTTTGAGAAATGACAGTATGCACCAATTCGTTCTCATCAAAATGACCTAATTGTATGCTTTTTTTTTCGAATCCTTATGGACACAAAAAGTAGTATGTTCAAAAGAGTAAGATATGAGGAAGCTATATAAAATTTTAAAATACATTACAGATGTTTGTGGTATTCTCCGGAGGATCCCTGATAGTTGGAGACTAGTAGTTTGCAAGAATTCACAGTCGTGGAAATGTCCTAATTGTATTAATTTTTATCGACACCTGATAGACACCGAAAGTAGTATGTTCAAAAGAGTAAATTTCGAGGAAGTATCATAAAATTTGACAAGACATTTCGGATGTTTGTTGTGCTCTCTGGAGGATCCTGGATGTTTGAGAAAAGCCAGTATGCACCAATTCCTTCTCATCGAAATGACCTAATTGTATGTTTTTTTTTTCGAATCCTTATGGACACAAAAAGTAGTATGTTCAAAAGAGTAAGATATGATGAAGCTATATAAAATTTTCAAATACATTACAGATGTTTGTGGTATTCTCCGGAGGATCTCGGATATTTGGAGACTAGTAGTTTGCAAGAATTCACTGTCGTGGAAATGTCCTAATTGTATGAATTTTTATCGACACCTGATAGAAACCAAGAGTAGTATGTTCAAAAGAGTATGTTTCGAGGAAGTATCATAAAATTTGACAAGACATTTCGGATGTTTGTTGTACTCTCTGGAGGGTCCCGGATGTTTGAGAAATGGCAGTATGCACCAATTCCTTCTCATCAAAATGACCTAACTGTATACTTTTTTTTTCGAATCCTTATGGACACAAAAAGTAGTATGTTCAAAAGAGTAAGAAATGAGGAAGCTATATAAAGTTTTAAAATACATTACAGATGTTTGTGGTATTCTCCGGAGGATCCCGGATATTTGGAGACTAGTAGTTTGCAATAATTCACAGTCGTGGAATTGTCCCAATTGTATGAATTTTTATCGACACCTGATAGACACCAAAAGTAGTATGTTCAAAAGAGTAAATTTCGAGCTAGTATCATAAAATTTGACAAGACATTTCGGATGTTTGTTGTACTCTCTGGAGGGTCCCGGATGTTTGAGAAATGGCAGTATGCACCAATTCCTTCTCATCAAAATGACCTAATTGTATGCTTTTTTTTTCGAATCCTTATGGACACAAAAAGTAGTATGTTCAAAAGAGTAAGATATGAGGACGCTATATAAAATTTTAAAATACATTACAGATGTTTGTGGCATTCTCCGGAGGATCCCGGATATTTGGAAACTAGTAGTTTGCACGAATTCACTGTCGTGGAAATGTCCTAATTGTATGAATTTTTATCGAAACCTGATAGACACCTAAAGTAGTATGGTCAAAAGAGTATGTTTCGAGGAAGTGTCATAAAATTTGACAAGACATTTCAGATGTTTGTTGTACTGTCTGGAGGGTCCCAGATGTTTGAGAAATGGCAGTATGCACCAATTCGTTCTCATCAAAATGACCTAATTGTATGCTTTTTTTTTCGAATCCTGATGGACACAAAAAGTAGTATGTTCAAAAGAGTAAGATATGAGGAAGCTATATAAAATTTTAAAATACATTACAGATGTTTGTGGTATTCTCCGGAGGATCCCGGATATTTGGAGACTAGTAGTTTGCAAGAATTCACAGTCGTGGAAATGTCCTAATTGTATGAATTTTTATCGACACCTGATGGACACCAAAAGTAGTATGTTCAAAAGAGTAAATTTCGAGGACGTATCATAAAATTTGACAAGACATTTCGGATGTTTGTTGTGCTCTCTGGAGGATCCCGAATGTTTGAGAAATGGTAGTATGCACCAATTCCTTCTCATCAAAATGACCTAATTGTATGCTTTTTTTTTCGAATCCTTATGGACACAAAAATTAGTATGTTCAAAAGAGTAAGATATGAGGAAGCTATATAAACTTTTAAAATACATTACAGATGTTTGTGGTATTCTCCGGAGGATCCCGGATATTTGGACACTAGTAGTTTGCACGAATTAACTGTCGTGGAAATGTCCTAATTGTATGAATTTTTATCGACACCTGATAGACACCAAAAGTAGTATGTTCAAAATAGTATGTTTCGAGGAAGTATCATAAAATTTGACAAGACATTTCGGATGTTTGTTGTACTCTCTGGAGGGTCCCGAATGTTTGAGAAATGGTAGTATGCACCAATTCCTTCTCATAAAAATGACCTAATTGTATGCTTTTTTTTTCGAATCCTTATGGACACTAAAAGTAGAATGTTCAAAAGAGTAAGATATGAGGAAGCTATATAAAATTTTAAAATACATTACAGATGTTTGTGGTTTTTTCTCAGTGGATCCCGGATATTTGGAGACTAGTAGTTTGCACGAATTCACTGTCGCGAAAATGTCCTAATTGTATGAATTTTTATCGACACCTGATAGACACCAAAAGTAGTATGGTCAAAAGAGTATATTTCGAGGAAGTATCATAAAATTTGAAAAGACATTTCGGATGTTTGTTGTACTCTCTGGAGGGTCCCGGATGTTTGTGAAATGGCTGTATGCACCAATTCGTTCTCATCAAAAGGACCTAATTGTATGCTTTTTTTTTCGAATCCTTATGAACAGAAAAAGTAGTATGTTCAAAAGAGTAAGATATGAGGAAACTATATAAAATTTTAAAATACATTAGAGATGATTGTGGTATTCTCCGGAGCATCCCGGATATTTGGAGACTAGTAGTTTGCAAGAATTCACAGTCGTGGAAATGTCCTAATTGTATGAATTTTTATCGACACCTGATAGACACAAAAAGTAGTATGTTCAAAAGAGTAAATTTCGAGGAAGTATCATAAAATTTGACAAGACATTTCGGATGTTTGTTGTGCTCTCTGAAGGATCCCGGATGTTTGAGAAATGGCAGTATGCACCAATTCCTTCTCATCGAAATGACCTAATTCTATGTTTTTTTTTTCGAATCCTTATGGACACAAAAAGTAGTATGTTCAAAAGAGTAAGATATGAGGAAGCTATATAAAATTTTAAAATACATTACAGATGTTTGTGGTATTCTCCGGAGGATCCCGGATATTTGGACACTAGTAGTTTGAACGAATTCACTGTCGTGGGAATGTCCTAATTCTATGAATTTTTATCGACACCTGATAGACACCAATAGTAGTATGTTCAAAAGAGTATGTTTCGAGGAAGTATCATAAAATTTGACAAGACATTTCAGATGTTTGTTGTACTTTCTGGAGGGTTCTGGATGTTTGAGAAATGGCAGTATGCACCAATTCCTTCTCATCAAAATGACCTAATTGTATGTTTTTTTTTTTCGAATCCTTATGGACACAAAAAGTAGTATGTTCAAAAGAGTAAGATATGAGGAAGCTATATAAAATTTGACAATACATTACAGATGTTTGTGGTACTCTCCGGAGGATCCCGGATATTTGGAGAATAGTAGTTTGCACGAATTCACTGTCGTGGAAATGTCTTAATTGAATGAATTTTTATCGACACCTGATAGACACCAAAAGTAGTATGTTCAAAGGAGTAAGTTTCGAGGAAGTATCATCAAATTTGACAAGACATTTTGGATGTTTTTTGTACTCTTTGGAGGATCCCGGAAGTTTGAGAAATAGTAGTATGCATCAATTCCTTCTCATCGGAATGACCTAATTGTATGTTATTTTTTTCGAATCCTTATGGACACAAAAAGTAGTATGTTCTAAAGGGTAAGATATGAGGAAGCTATATAAAATTTGACAATACATTTCAGATGTTTGTGGTACTCTCCGGAGGATCCCGGATATTTGGAGAATAGTAGTTTGCACGAATTCACTGTCGTGGAAATGTCCTAATTGTATGAATTTTTATCGACACCTGATAGACACCAAAAGTAGTATGTTCAAAGGACTAAGTTTCGAGGAAGTATCATCAAATTTGACAAGACATTTCGGATGTTTGTTGTACTATCTGGAGGAGCCCGGATGTTTGAGAAATATTAGTATGCACCAATTCCTTCTCATCGGAATGACCTAATTGTATGTTTTTTTTTTCGAATCGTTATGGACACAAAAAGTAGTATGTTCAAAAGAGTAAGATATGAGGAAGCTATATTAAATTTGACAATACATTACAGATGTTTGTGGTACTCTCCGGAGGATCCCGGATATTTGGAGAATAGTAGTTTGCACGAATTCACTGTCGTGGAAATGTCCTAATTGTATGAATTTTTATCGACACCTGATATACACCAAAAGTAGTATGTTCAAAATAGTAAGTTTCGAGGAAGTATCATAAAATTTGACAAGACATTTCGGATGTTTGTTGTACTATCTGGAGGATCCCGGATGTTTGAGAAATAGTAGTATGCACCAATACCTTCTCATCGGAATGACCTAATTGTATGTTTTTTTTTTCGAATCCTTATGGACACAAAAAGTAGTATGTTCAAAAGAGTAAGATATGAGGAAGCTATATAAAATTTGACAATACATTACAGATGTTTGTGGTACTATCCGGAGGATCCCGGATATTTGGAGAATAGTAGTTTGCACGAATTCACTGTCGTGGAAATGTCCTAATTGTAGGAATTTTTATCGACACCTGATATACACCAAAAGTAGTATCTTCAAAATAGTAAGTTTCGAGGAAGTATAATAAAATTTGACAAGACATTTCGGATGTTTGTTGTACTCTCTGGAGGATCCCGGATGTTTGAGAAATAGTAGTATGCACCAATTCCTTCTCATCGGAATGACCTAATTGAATGTTTTTTTTTTCGAATCCTTATGGACACAAAAAGTAGTATGTTCAAAAGAGTAAGATATGAGGAAGCTATATAAAATTTGATAATACATTAGAGATGTTTGTGGTACTCTCCGGAGTATCCCGGGTATTTGGAGAATAGTAGTTTGCACGAATTCACTGTCGTGGAAATGTCCTAATTGTATGAATTTTTATCGACACCTGATAGACACCAAAAGTAGTATGTTCAAAAGGGTAAGTTTCGAGGAAGTATCATAAAATCTGACAAGACATTTCGGATGTTTGTTGTACTCTCTGGAGGATCCCGGATGTTTGAGAAATAGTAGTATCCACCAATTCCTTCTCATCGGAATGACCTAATTTGATGTTTTTTTTTTCGAATCCTTATGGACACAAAAAGTAGTATGTTCAAAAGAGTAAGATATGAGTAAGCTATATAAAATTTGACAATACATTACATATGTTTGTGGTACTCTCCGGAGGATCCCGGATATTTGGAGAATAGTAGTTTGCACGAATTCACTGTCGTGGAAATGTCCTAATTGTATGAATTTTTATCGACACCTGATATACACCAAAAGTAGTATCTTCAAAATAGTAAGTTTCGAGGAAGTATCATAAAATTTGACAAGACATTTCGGATGTTTCTTGTACTATCTGGAGGATCCCGGATGTTTGAGAAATAGTAGTATTCACCAATTCCTTCTCATCGGAATGACCTAATTGTATGTTTTTTTTTTCGAATCCTTATGGACACAAAAAGTAGTATGTTCAAAAGAGTAAGATATGAGGAAGCTATATAAAATTTGACAATACATTACAGATGTCTGTGGTACTCTCCGGAGGATCCCGGATATTTGGAGAATAGTAGTTTGCACGAATTCACTGTCGTGGAAATGTCCTAATTGTATGAATTTTGATCGACACCTGATAGACACAAAAAGTAGTATGTTCAAAAGGGTAAGTTTCGAGGAAGTATCATAAAAATTGACAAGACATTTCGGATGTTTGTTGTACTCTCTGGAGGATCCCGGATGTTTGAGAAATAGTAGTATGCATCAATTCCTTCTCATCGGAATGACCTAATTGTATGTTTTTTTTTCACATCCTTATGGACACAAAAAGTAGTATGTATCAAAGAGTAAGATATGAGGAAGCTATATAAAATTTGACAATACATTACAGATGTTTGTGGTACTCTCCGGAGGATCTCGGATATTTGGAGAATAGTAGTTTGCACGAATTCACTGTCGTGGAATGTCCTAATTGTATGAAATTTTATCGACACTTGATAGACACCAAAAGTAGTATGTTCAAAAGGGTAAGTTTCGAGGAAGTATCATAAAATTTGACAAGACATTTCGGATGTTTGTTGTACTATCTGGAGGATCCCGTATGTTTGAGAAATAGTAGTATCCACCAATTCCTTCTCATCGGAATGACCTAATTTGATGTTTTTTTTTTCGAATCCTTATGGACACAAAAAGTAGTATGTTCAAAAGAGTAAGATAGGGGGAAGTTATATAAAATTTGACAATACATTACAGATGTTTGTGGTACTCTCCGAGGGATCCCGGATATTTGGAGAATAGTTGTTTGCACGAATTTACTGTCGTGGAAATGTCCTAATTGTATGAATTTTTATCGACACCTGATAGACACCGAAAGTAGTATGTTCAAAATAGTAAGTTTCGAGGAAGTATCATCAAATTTGACCAGACATTTCGGATGTTTGTTGTACTATCTAGAGGATCCCGGATGTTTGAGAAATAGTATTATGCACCAATTCCTTCTCATCGTAATGACCTAATTTGATGTTTTTTTTTTTCGAATCCTTATGGATACAAAAAGTAGTATGTTCAAAAGAGTAAGATATGAGGAAGCTATATAAAATTTGACAATACATTACAGATGTTTGTGGTACTCTCCGGAGGATCCCGGATATTTGGAGAATAGTAGTTTGCACGATTTCACTGTCGTGGAAATGTCCTAATTGTATGAATTTTTATCGACACCTGATAGACACCAAAAGTAGTATGTTCAAAAGAGTAAGTTTCGAGGAAGTATCATAAAATTTGACAAGACATTTCGGATGTTTGTTGTACTCTCTGTAGGATCCCGGATGTTTGAGAAATAGTAGTATGCACCAATTCCTTCTCATAGGAATGACCTAATTGTATGTTTTTTTTTTCGAATCCTTATGGACACAAAAAGTAGTATGTTCAAAAGAGTAAGATATGAGGAAGCTATATAAAATTTGACAATACATTACAGATGTTTGTGGTACTCTCCGGAGGATCCCGGATATTTGGAGAATAGTAGTTTGCACGAATTCACTGTCGTGGAAATGTCCTAATTGTATGAATTTTTATCGACACCTGATAGACACCAAAAGTAGTATGTTCAAAAGAGTAAGTTTCGAGGAAGTATCATAAAATTTGACAAGACATTTCTGATGTTTGTTGTACTCTCTGGAGGATCCCGGAGGTTTGAGAAATAGTAGTATGCACCAATTCCTTCTCATCGGAATGACCTAATTGTATGTTTTTTTTTTCGAATCCTTATGGACACAAAAAGTAGTATGTTCAAAAGAGTAAGATATGAGGAAGCTATATAAAATTTGATAATACATTAGAGATGTTTGTGGTACTCTCCGGAGGATCCCGGGTATTTGGAGAATAGTAGTTTGCACGAATTCACTGTCGTGGAAATGTCCTAATTGTATGAATTTTTATCGACACCTGATAGACACCAAAAGTAGTATGTTCAAAAGGGTAAGTTTCGAGGAAGTATCATAAAATTTGACAAGACATTTCGGATGTTTGTTGTACTATCTGGAGGATCCCGTATGTTTGAGAAATAGTAGTATCCACCAATTCCTTCTCATCGGAATGACCTAATTTGATGTTTTTTTTTTCGAATCCTTATGGACACAAAAAGTAGTATGTTCAAAAGAGTAAGATAGGAGGAAGTTATATAAAATTTGACAATACATTACAGATGTTTGTGGTACTCTCCGAGGGATCCCGGATATTTGGAGAATAGGTGTTTGCACGAATTTACTGACGTGGAAATGTCCTAATTGTATGAATTTTTATCGACACCTGATAGACACCGAAAGTAGTATGTTCAAAATAGTAAGTTTCGAGGAAGTATCATCAAATTTGACCAGACATTTCGGATGTTTGTTGTACTATCTGGAGGATCCCGTATGTTTGAGAAATAGTATTATGCACCAATTCCTTCTCATCGTAATGATCTAATTTGATGTTTTTTTTTTTCGAATCCTTATGGATACAAAAAGTAGTATGTTCAAAAGAGTAAGATATGAGGAAGCTATATAAAATTTGACAATACATTACAGATGTTTGTGGTACTCTCCGGAGGATCCCGGATATTTGGAGAATAGTAGTTTGCACGATTTCACTGTCGTGGAAATGTCCTAATTGTATGAATTTTTATCGACACCTGATAGACACCAAAAGTAGTATGTTCAAAAGAGTAAGTTTCGAGGAAGTATCATAAAATTTGACAAGACATTTCGGATGTTTGTTGTACTCTCTGGAGGATCCCGGATGTTTGAGAAATAGTAGTATGCACCAATTCCTTCTCATAGGAATGACCTAATTGTATGTTTTTTTTTTCGAATCCTTATGGACACAAAAAGTAGTATGTTCAAAAGAGTAAGATATGAGGAAGCTATATAAAATTTGACAATACATTACAGATGTTTGTGGTACTCTCCGGAGGATCCCGGATATTTGGAGAATAGTAGTTTGCACGAATTCACTGTCGTGGAAATGTCCTAATTGTATGAATTTTTATCGACACCTGATAGACACCAAAAGTAGTATGTTCAAAAGAGTAAGTTTCGAGGAAGTATCATAAAATTTGACAAGACATTTCGGATGTTTGTTGTACTCTCTGGAGGATCCCGGATGTTTGAGAAATAGTAGTATGCACCAATTCCTTCTCATCGGAATGACCTAATTGTATGTTTTTTTTTTCGAATCCTTATGGACACAAAAAGTAGTATGTTCAAAAGAGTAAGATATGAGGAAGCTATATACAATTTGACAATACATTACAGATGTTTGTGGTACTCTCCGGAGGATCCTGGATATTTGGAGAATAGTAGTTTGCACGAATTCACTGTCGTGGAAATGTCCTAATTGTATGAATTTTTATCGACACCTGATAGACACCAAAAGTAGTATGTTCAAAAGAGTAAGTTTCGAGGAAGTATCATAAAATTTGAAAAGACATTTTGGATGTTTGTTGTACTCTCTGGAGTATCCCGGATGTTCGAGAAATAGTAGTATGCACCAATTCCTTCTCATCGGAATTACCTAATTGTAAGTTTTTTTTTTTCGAATCCTTATGGACACAAAAAGTAGTATGTTCAAAAGAGTAAGATATGAGGAAGCTATATAAAATTTGACAATACATTACAGATGTTTGTGGTACTCTCCGGAGGATCCCGGATATTTGGAGAATAGTAGTTTCCACGAATCCACTGTCGTGGAAATGTCCTAATTGTATGAATTTTGATCGGCACCTGATAGACACCAAAAGTAGTATGTTCAAAAGGGTAAGTTTCGAGGAAGTATCATAAAATTTGACAAGACATTTCGGATGTTTGTTGTACTTTCTGGAGGATCCCGGATGTTTGAGAAATAGTAGTATCCACCAATTCCTTCTCATCGGAATGACCTAATTTGATGTTTTTTTTTTCGAATCCTTATGGACACAAAAAGTAGTATGTTCAAAAGAGTAAGATATGAGTAAGCTATATAAAATTTGACAATACATTACAGATGTTTGTGGTACTCTCCGGAGGATCCCGGATATTTGGAGAATAGTAGTTTGCACGAATTCACTGTCGTGGAAATGTCCTAATTGTATGAAATTTTATCGACACTTGATAGACACCAAAAGTAGTATGTTCAAAATAGTAAGTTTCGTGGAAGTATCATAAAATTTGACAAGACATTTCGGATGTTTGTTGTACTATCTGGAGGATCCCGGATGTTTGAGAAATAGTAGTATTCACCAATTCCTTCTCATAGCAATGACCTAATTGTATGTTTTTTTTTTCGAATCCTTATGGACACAAAAAGTAGTATGTTCAAAAGAGTAAGATATGAGGAAGCTATATAAAATTTGACAATACATTACAGATCTTTGTGGTACTCGCCGGAGGATCCCGGATATTTGGAGAATAGTAGTTTGCACGAATTCACTGTCGTGGAAATGTCCTAATTGTATGAATTTTTATCGACACCTGATAGACACCGAAAGTAGTATGTTCAAAATAGTAAGTTTCGAGGAAGTATCATCAAATTTGACCAGACATTTCGGATGTTTGTTGTACTCTCTGGAGGATCCCGGATGTTTGAGAAATAGTATTATGCACCAATTCCTTCTCATCGTAATGACCTAATTTGATGTTTTTTTTTTTCGAATCCTTATGGACACAAAAAGTAGTATGTTCAAAAGAGTAAGATATGAGGGAGCTATATAAAATTTGACAATACATTATTGATGTTTAAGGTACTCTCCGGAGGATCCCTGATATTTGGAAAATAGTAGTTTGCACGAATTCACTGTCGTGGAAATGTCCTAATTGTATGAATTTTTATCGACACCTGATAGACACCAAAAGTAGTATGTTCAAAAGAGTAAGTTTCGAGGAAGTATCATAAAATTTGACAAGACATTTCGGATGTTTGTTGTACTCTCTGGAGGATCCCGGATGTTTGAGAAATAGTAGTATGCACCAATTCCTTCTCATAGGAATGTCCTAATTGTATGTTTTTTTTTTCGAATCCTTATGGACACAAAAAGTAGTATGTTCAAAAGAGTAAGATATGAGGAAGCTATATAAAATTTGACAATACATTACAGATGTTTGTGGTACTCTCCGTAGGATCCCGGATATTTGGAGAATAGTAGTTTGCACGAATTCACTGTCGTGGAAATGTCCTAATTGTATGAATTTTTATCGACACCTGATAGACACCAAAAGTAGTATGTTCAAAAGAGTAAGTTTCGAGGAAGTATCATAAAATTTGACAAGACATTTCGGATGTTTGTTGTACTCTCTGGAGGATCCCGGATGTTGGAGAAATAGTCGTATGCACCAATTCCTTCTCATCGGAATGACCTAATTGTATGTTATTTTTTTCGAATCCTTATGGACACAAAAAGTAGTATGTTCAAAAGAGTAAGATATGAGGAAGCTATATAAAATTTGACAATACATTACAGATGTCTGTGGTAATCTCCGGAGGATCCCGGATATTTGGAGAATAGTATTTTGCACGACTTCACTGTCGTGGAAATGTCCTAATTGTATGAATTTTTATCGACACCTGATAGACACCAAAAGTAGTATGTTCAAAATAGTAAGTTTCGAGGAAGTATCATAAAATTTGACAAGACATTTCGGATGTTTGTTGTACTCTCTGGAGGATCCCGGATGTTTGAGAAATAGTAGTATGCACCAATTCCTTCTCATCGGAATGACCTAATTGTATGTTTTTTTTTTCGAATCCTTATGGACACAAAAAGTAGTATGTTCAAAAGAGTAACATATGAGGAAGCTATATAAAATTTGACAATACATTACAGATGTCTGTGGTACTCTCCGGAGGATCCCGAATATTTGGAGAATAGTAGTTTGCACGAATTCACTGTCGTGGAAATGTCCTAATTGTATGAATTTTTATCGACACCTGATAGACACCAAAAGTAGTATGTTCAAAATAGTATGTTTCGAGGAAATATCATCAAATTTGACAAGACATTTCGGATGTTTGTTGTACTCTCTGGAGGATCCCGGATGTTTGAGAAACAGTAGTATGCACAAATTCCTTCTCATCGGAATGACCTAATTGAATGTTTTTTTTTCGAATCCTTATGGACACAAAAAGTAGTATGTTCAAAAGAGTAAGATATGAGGAAGCTATATAAAATTTGACAATACATTACAGATGTCTGTGGTACTCTCCGTAGAATCCCGGATATTTGGAGAATAGTAGTTTGCACGAATTCACTGTCGTGGAAATGTCCCAATTGTATGAATTTTTTTCGACACCTGATATACACCAAAAGTAGTATGTTCAAAAGAATAAGTTTCGAGGAACTATTATAAAATTTGACAAGACATTTCAGATGTTTGTTGTACACTCTGGAGGATCCCGGATGTTTGAGAAATAGTAGTATGCACCAATTCCTTCTCATCGGAATGACCTAATTGTATGTTTTTTTTTTCGAATCCTTATGGGCACAAAAAGTAGTATGTTCAAAAGAGTAAGATTTGAGGAAGCTATATAAAATTTGACAATACATTACAGATGTCTGTGGTACTCTTCGGAGGATCTCGGATATTTGGAGAATAGTAATTTGCACGAATTCACTGTCGTGGAAATGTCGTAATTGTATGAATTTTTATCGACACCTGATAGACACCTAAAGTAGTATGTTCAAAAGAGTAAGTTTCGAGGAAGTATCATAAAATTTGACAAGACATTTCAGCTTTTTGTTGTACTCTCTGGAGAATCCCGGATGTTTGAGAAATAGTAGTATGCACCAATTCCTTCTCATCGGAATGACCTAATTGTATGTTATTTTTTTCGAATCCTTATGGACACAAAAAGTAGTATGTTCAAAAGAGTAAGATATGAGGAAGCTATATAAAATTTGACAATACATTACAGATGTCTGTGGTAATCTCCGGAGGATCCCTGATATTTGGAAAATAGTAGTTTGCACGAATTCACTGTCGTGGAAATGTCCTAATTGTATGAATTTTTATCGACACCTGATAGACACCAAAAGTAGTATGTTCAAAAGAGTAAGTTTCGAGGAAGTATCATAAAATTTGACAAGACATTTCGGATGTTTGTTGTACTCTCTGGAGGATCCCGGATGTTTGAGAAATAGTAGTATGCACCAATTCCTTCTCATAGGAATGTCCTAATTGTAAGTTTTTTTTTTCGAATCCTTATGGACACAAAAAGTAGTATGTTCAAAAGAGTAAGATATGAGGAAGCTATATAAAATTTGACAATACATTACAGATGTTTGTGGTACTCTCCGGAGGATCCCGGATATTTGGAGAATAGTAGTTTCCACGAATCCACTGTCGTGGAAATGTCCTAATTGTATGAATTTTGATCGGCACCTGATAGACACCAAAAGTAGTATGTTCAAAAGGGTAAGTTTCGAGGAAGTATCATAAAATTTGACAAGACATTTCGGATGTTTGTTGTACTCTCTGGAGGATCCCGGATGTTTGAGAAATAGTAGTATGCACCAATTCCTTCTCATAGGAATGTCCTAATTGTATGTTTTTTTTTTCGAATCCTTATGGACACAAAAAGTAGTATGTTCAAAAGAGTAAGATATGAGGAAGCTATATAAAATTTGACAATACATTACAGATGTTTGTGGTACTCTCCGTAGGATCCCGGATATTTGGAGAATAGTAGTTTGCACGAATTCACTGTCGTGGAAATGTCCTAATTGTATGAATTTTTATCGACACCTGATAGACACCAAAAGTAGTATGTTCAAAAGAGTAAGTTTCGAGGAAGTATCATAAAATTTGACAAGACATTTCGGATGTTTGTTGTACTCTCTGGAGGATCCCGGATGTTGGAGAAATAGTCGTATGCACCAATTCCTTCTCATCGGAATGACCTAATTGTATGTTATTTTTTTCGAATCCTTATGGACACAAAAAGTAGTATGTTCAAAAGAGTAAGATATGAGGAAGCTATATAAAATTTGACAATACATTACAGATGTCTGTGGTAATCTCCGGAGGATCCCGGATATTTGGAGAATAGTATTTTGCACGACTTCACTGTCGTGGAAATGTCCTAATTGTATGAATTTTTATCGACACCTGATAGACACCAAAAGTAGTATGTTCAAAATAGTAAGTTTCGAGGAAGTATCATAAAATTTGACAAGACATTTCGGATGTTTGTTGTACTCTCTGGAGGATCCCGGATGTTTGAGAAATAGTAGTATGCACCAATTCCTTCTCATCGGAATGACCTAATTGTATGTTTTTTTTTTCGAATCCTTATGGACACAAAAAGTAGTATGTTCAAAAGAGTAACATATGAGGAAGCTATATAAAATTTGACAATACATTACAGATGTCTGTGGTACTCTCCGGAGGATCCCGAATATTTGGAGAATAGTAGTTTGCACGAATTCACTGTCGTGGAAATGTCCTAATTGTATGAATTTTTATCGACACCTGATAGACACCAAAAGTAGTATGTTCAAAATAGTATGTTTCGAGGAAATATCATCAAATTTGACAAGACATTTCGGATGTTTGTTGTACTCTCTGGAGGATCCCGGATGTTTGAGAAACAGTAGTATGCACAAATTCCTTCTCATCGGAATGACCTAATTGAATGTTTTTTTTTCGAATCCTTATGGACACAAAAAGTAGTATGTTCAAAAGAGTAAGATATGAGGAAGCTATATAAAATTTCACAATACATTACAGATGTCTGTGGTACTCTCCGTAGAATCCCGGATATTTGGAGAATAGTAGTTTGCACGAATTCACTGTCGTGGAAATGTCCCAATTGTATGAATTTTTTTCGACACCTGATATACACCAAAAGTAGTATGTTCAAAAGAATAAGTTTCGAGGAACTATTATAAAATTTGACAAGACATTTCAGATGTTTGTTGTACTCTCTGGAGGATCCCGGATGTTTGAGAAATAGTAGTATGCACCAATTCCTTCTCATCGGAATGACCTAATTGTATGTTTTTTTTTTCGAATCCTTATGGGCACAAAAAGTAGTATGTTCAAAAGAGTAAGATTTGAGGAAGCTATATAAAATTTGACAATACATTACAGATGTCTGTGGTACTCTTCGGAGGATCTCGGATATTTGGAGAATAGTAATTTGCACGAATTCACTGTCGTGGAAATGTCGTAATTGTATGAATTTTTATCGACACCTGATAGACACCTAAAGTAGTATGTTCAAAAGAGTAAGTTTCGAGGAAGTATCATAAAATTTGACAAGACATTTCAGCTTTTTGTTGTACTCTCTGGAGAATCCCGGATGTTTGAGAAATAGTAGTATGCACCAATTCCTTCTCATCGGAATGACCTAATTGTATGTTTTTTTTTTCGAATCCTTATGGACACAAAAAGTAGTATGTTCAAAAGAGTAAGATATGAGGAAGCTATATAAAATTTGACAATACATTACAGATGTTTGTGGTACTCTCCGAAGGATCATGGATATTTGGAGAATAGTAGTTTGCACGAATTCACTGTCGTGGAAATGTCCTAATTGTATGAATTTTTATCGACACCTGATAGACACCAAAAGTAGTATGTTCAAAAGAGTAAGATATGAGGAAGCTATATAAAATTTGACAATACATTACAGATGTTTGTGGTACTCTCCAGAGGATCTTGGATATTTGGAGAATAGTAGTTTGCACGAATTCACTGTCGTGGAAATGTCCTAATTGTAGGAATTTTTATCGACACCTGATAGACACCAAAAGTAGTATGTTCAAAATAGTAAGTTTCGAGGAAGTATCATAAAATTTGACAACACATTTCGGATGTTTGTTGTACTCTCTGGAGGATCCCGGATGTTTGAGAAATAGTAGTATGCACCAATTCCTTCTCATCGGAATGACCTAATTTGATGTTTTTTTTTTCGAATCCTTATGGACACAAAAAGTAGTATGTTCAAAAGAGTAAGATATGAGGAAGCTATATAAAATTTGACAATACATTACAGATGTTTGTGGTTCTCTCCGGAGGATCCCGGATATTTGGAGAATAGTAGTTTGCACGAATTCACTGTCCTGGAAATGTCCTAATTGTATGAATTTTTATCGACACCTGATAGACACCAAAAGTAGTATGTTCAAAAGAGTAAGTTTCGAGGAAGTATCATAAAAATTGACAAGACATTTCGGATGTTTGTTGTACTCTCTGGAGGATCCCGGATGTTTGAGAAATAGTCGTATGCACCAATTCCTTCTCATCGGAATGACCTAATTTGATGTTTTTTTTTTCGAATCGTTATGGACACAAAAAGTAGTCTGTTCGAAATAGTAAGATATGAGGAAGCTATATCAAATTTGACAATACATTACAGATGTCTGTGGTACTCTCCGGAGGATCCCGGATATTTGGAGAATAGTAGTTTGCACGAATTCACTGTCGTGGAAATGTCCTAATTGTATTAATTTTTATCGACACCTGATAGACACCAAAAGTAGTATGTTCAAAAGAGTAAGTTTCGAGGAAGTATCATAAAATTTGACAAGACATTTCAGCTGTTTGTTGTACTCTCTGGAGAATCCCGGATGTTTGAGGAATAGTAGTATGCACCAATTCCTTCTCATCGGAATGACCTAATTGTATGTTTTTTTTTTCGAATCCTTGTGGACACAAAAAGTAGTATGTTCAAAAGAGTAAGATATGAGGAAGCTATATAAAATTTGACAATACATTACAGATATTTGTGGTACTCTCCGGAGGATCCTGGATATTTGGAGAATAGTAGTTTGCACGAATTCACTGTCGTGGAAATGTCCTAATTGTAGGAATTTTTATCGACACCTGATAGACACCAAAAGTAGTATGTTCAAAATAGTAAGTTTCGAGGAAGTATCATAAAATTTGACAAGACATTTCGGATGTTTGTTGTACACTCTGGAGGATCCCGGATGTTTGAGAAATAGTAGTATGCAGCAATTCCTTCTCATCGGAATGACCTAATTGTATGTTTTTTTTTCGAATCCTTATGGACACAAAAAGTAGTATGTTCAAAAGAGTAAGATATGAGGAAGCTATATAAAATTTGACAATACATTACAGATGTCTATGGTACTGTCCGGAGGATCCCGGATATTTGGAGAATAGTAGTTTGCACGAATTCACTGTCGTGGAAATGTCCTAATTGTATGAACTTTTATCGACACCTGATATACACCAAAAGTAGTACGTTCAAAAGAATAAGTTTCGAGGAAGTATTATAAAATTTGACAAGACATTTCGGATGTTTGTTGTACTCTCTGGAAGATCCCGGATGTTTGAGAAATAGTAGTATGCACCAATTCCTTCTCATCGGAATGACCTAATTGTATGTTTTTTTTTTCGAATCCTTATGGACACAAAAAGTAATATGTTCAAAAGAGTAAGATATGAGGAAGCTATATAAAATTTGACAATACATTACAGATGTTTGTGGTACTCTCCGGAGGATCCCATATATTTGGAGAATAGTAGTTTGCACGAATTCACTGTCGTGGAAATGTCCTAGTTGTATAAATTTTTATCGACACCTGATAGACACCAAAAGTAGTATGTTCAAAATAGTATGTTTCGAGGAAATATCATCAAATTTGACAAGACATTTCGGATGTTTGTTGTACTCTCTGGAGGATCCCGGATGTTTGAGAAATAGTAGTATGCACCAATTCCTTCTCATCGGAATGACCTAATTGCATGTTTTTTTTTCGAATCCTTATGGACACAAAAAGTAGTATGTTCAAAAGAGTAAGATATGAGGAAGCTATATAAAATTTGACAATACATTACAAATGTATGTGGTAATCTCCGGAGGATCCCGGATATTTGGAGAATAGTATTTTGCACGAATTCACTGTCGTGGAAATGTCCCAATTGTATGAATTTTTATCGACACCTGATATACACCAAAAGTAGTATGTTCAAAATAATAAGTTTCGAGGAAGTATTATAAAATTTGACAAGACATTTCGGATGTTTGTTATACTCTGTGGAGGATCCCGGATGTTTGAGAAATAGTAGTATGCACCAATTCCTGCTCATCGGAATGACCTAATTGTATGTTTTTTTTTTGAATCCTTATGGACACAAAAAGTAGTATGTTCAAAAGAGTAAGATATGAGGAAGCTATATAAAATTTGACAATACATTACAGATGTCTGTGGTACTCTCCGGAGGATCCCGGATATTTGCAGAATAGTAGTTTGCACGAATTCACTGTCTTGGAAATGTCCTAATTGTATCAATTTTTATCGACACCTGATAGACACCAAAAGTAGTATGTTCAAAAGGGTAAGTTTCGAGGAAGTATCATAAAAATTGACAAGACATTTCGGATGTTTGTTGTACTCTCTGGAGGATCCCGGATGTTTGAGAAATAATCGTATGCACCAATTCATTCTCATCGGAATGACCTAATTTGATGTTTTTTTTTTCGAATCCCTATGGACACAAAAAGTAGTATGTTCAAAAGAGTAAGATATGAGGAAACTATATAAAATTTGACAATACATTACAGATGTCTGTGGTACTCTCCGGAGGATCCCGGATATTTGGAGAATAGTAGTTTGCACGAATTCACTGTCGTGGAAATGTCCTAATTGTATGAATTTTTATCGACACCTGATAGACACCAAAAGTAGTATGTTCAAAAGAGTAAGTTTCGAGGAAGTATCATAAAATTTGACAAGATATTTCGGATGTTTGTTGTACTCTCTGGAGGATCCCGGATATTTGAGAAATAGTAGTATGCACCAATTCCTTCTCATAGGAATGACCTAATTGTATGTTTTGTTATTTCGAATCCTTATGGACACAAAAAGTAGTATGTTCAAAAGAGTAAGATATGAGGAAGCTATATAAAATTTGACAATACATTACAGATGTTTGTGGTACTCTCCGGAGGATCCCGGATATTTGGAGAATAGTAGTTTGCACGAATTCACTGTCGTGGAAATGTCCTAATTGTATGAATTTTTATCGACACCTCATAGACACCAAAAGTAGTATGTTCAAAAAAGTAAGTTTCGAGGAAGTATCGTAAAATTTGACAAGACATTTCGGATGTTTGTTGTACTCTCTGGAGAATCCCGGATGTTTGAGAAATAGTAGTATGCACCAATTCCTTCTCATCGGAATGACCTAATTGTATGTTTTTTTTTCGAATCCTTATTGACACAAAAAGTAGTATGTTCAAAAGAGTAAGATATGAGGAAGCTATATAAAATTTGACAATACATTACAGATGTTTGTGGTACTCTCCGGAGGATTCCGGATATTTGGAGAATAGTAGTTTGCACGAATTCACTGTCGTGGAAATGTCCTAGTTGTATGAATTTTTATCGACACCTGATAGACACCAAAAGTAGTATGTTCAATATAGTATGTTTCGAGGAAATATCATCAAATTTGACAAGACATTTCGGATGTTTGTTGTACTCTCTGGAGGATCCCGGATGTTTGAGAAATAGTAGTATGCACCAATTCCTTCTCATAGGAATGACCTAATTGTATGTTTTGTTTTTTCGAATCCTTATGGACATAAAAAGTAGTATGTTCAAAAGAGTAAGATATGAGGAAGCTATATAAAATTTGACAATACATTACAGATGTCTGTGGTACTCTCCGGAGGATCCCGGCTATTTGGAGAATAGTAGTTTGCACGAATTCACTGTCGTGGAAATGTCCTAATTGTATGAATTTTTATCGACACCTGATAGACACCCAAAGTAGTATGTTCAAAAGAGTAAGTTTCGAGGAAGTATCATAAAATTTGACAAGACATTTCGGATGTTTGTTGTACTCTCTGGAATATCCCGGATGTTTGAGAAATAGTAGTATGCACCAATTCCTTCTCATCGGAATGACCTAATTGTATGTTTTATTTTTTGAATCCTTATGGACACAAAAAGTAGTATGTTCAAAAGAGTAAGATATGAGGAAGCTATATAAAATTTGACAATACATTATAGATGTCTGTGGTAATCTCCGGAGGATCCCGGATATTTGGAGAATAGTAGTTTGCACGAATTCACTGTCGTGGAAATGTCCCAATTGTATGAATTTTTATCGACACCTGATATACACCAAAAGTAGTATGTTCAAAATAATAAGTTTCGAGGAAGTATTATAAAATTTGACAAGACATTTCGGATGTTTGTTGTACTCTCTGGAGGATCCCGGATGTTTGAGAAATATTAGTATGCACCAATTCCTTCTCATCGGAATGACCTAATTGTATGTTTTTTTTTTTTGAATCCTTATGGACACAAAAAGTAGTATGTTCAAAAGAGTAAGATATGAGGAAGCTATATAAAATTTGACAATACATTCCAGATGTCTGTGGTACTCTCCGGAGGATCCCGGCTATTTGGAGAATAGTAGTTTGCACGAATTCACTGTCGTGGAAATGTCCTAATTGTATGAATTTTTATCGACACCTGATAGACACCAAAAGTAGTATGTTCAAAAGAGTAAGTTTCGAGGAAGTATCATAAAATTTGACAAGACATTTCGGATGTTTGTTGTACTCTCTGGAGGATCCCGGATGTTTGAGAAATAGTAGTATGCACCAATTCCTTCTCATCGGAATGACCTAATTGTATGTTTTTTTTTTTGAATCCTTATGGACACAAAAAGTAGTATGTTCAAAAGAGTAAGATATGAGGAAGCTATATAAAATTTAACAATACATTACAGATGTCTGTGGTACTCTTCGGAGGATCCCGGATATTTATAGAATAGTAATTTGCACGAATTCACTGTCGTGGAAATGTCGTAATTGTATGAATTTTTATCGACACCTGATAGACACCAAAAGTAGTATGTTCAAAAGAGTAAGATTCGAGGAAGTATCATAAAATTTGACAAGACATTTCAGCTTTTTGTTGTACTCTCTGGAGAATCCCGGATGTTTGAGGAATAGTAGTATGCACCAATTCCTGTTCATCGGAATGACCTAATTGTATGTTTTTTTTTTCAAATCCTTATGGACACAAAAAGTAGTATGTTCAAAAGAGTAAGATATGAGGAAGCTATATAAAATTTGACAATACATTACAGATGTTTGTGGTACTCTCCAGAGGATCTTGGATATTTGGAGAATAGTAGTTTGCACGAATTCACTGTCGTGGAAATGTCCTAATTGTAGGAATTTTTATCGACACCTGATAGACACCAAAAGTAGTATGTTCAAAATAGTAAGTTTCGAGGAAGTATCATAAAATTTGACAAGACATTTCGGATGTTTGTTGTACTCTCTGGAGGATCCCGGATGTTTGAGAAATAGTAGTATGCACCAATTCCTTCTCATCGGAATGACCTAATTTGATGTTTTTTTTTTCGAATCCTTATGGACACAAAAAGTAGTATGTTCAAAAGAGTAAGATATGAGGAAGATATATAAAATTTGACAATACATTACAGATGTTTGTGGTACTCTCCGGAGGATCCCGGATATTTGGAGAATAGTAGTTTGCACGAATTCACTGTCCTGGAAATGTCCTAATTGTATGAATTTTTATCGACACCTGATAGACACCAAAAGTAGTATGTTCAAAAGAGTAAGTTTCGAGGAAGTATCATAAAAATTGACAAGACATTTCGGATGTTTGTTGTACTCTCTGGAGGATCCCGGATGTTTGAGAAATAGTCGTATGCACCAATTCCTTCTCATCGGAATGACGTAATTTGATGTTTTTTTTTCGAATCATTATGGACACAAAAAGTAGTCTGTTCGAAATAGTAAGATATGAGGAAGCTATATAAAATTTGACAATACATTACAGATGTCTGTGGTGCACTCCGGAGGATCCCGGATATTTGGAGAATAGTAGTTTGCACGAATTCACTGTCGTGGAAATGTCCTAATTGTATTAATTTTTATCGACACCTGATAGACACCAAAAGTAGTATGTTCAAAAGAGTAAGTTTCGAGGAAGTATCATAAAATTTGACAAGACATTTCAGCTGTTTGTTGTACTCTCTGGAGAATCCCGGATGTTTGAGGAATAGTAGTATGCACCAATTCCTTCTCATCGGAATGAGCTAATTGTATGTTTTTTTTTTCGAATCCTTATGGACACAAAAAGTAGTATGTTCAAAAGAGTAAGATATGAGGAAGCTATATAAAATTTGACAATACATTACAGATATTTGTGGTACTCTCCGGAGGATCCTGGATATTTGGAGAATAGTAGTTTGCACGAATTCACTGTCGTGGAAATGTCCAAATTGTAGGAATTTTTATCGACACCTGATAGACACCAAAAGTAGTATGTTCAAAATAGTAAGTTTCGAGGAAGTATCATAAAATTTGACAAGACATTTCGGATGTTTGTTGTACTCTCTGGAGGATCCCGGATGTTTGAGAAATAGTAGTATGCAGCAATTCCTTCTCATCGGAATGACCTAATTGTATGTTTTTTTTTCGAATCCTTATGGACACAAAAAGTAGTATGTTCAAAAGAGTAAAATATGAGGAAGCTATATAAAATTTGACAATACATTACAGATGTCTATGGTACTGTCCGGAGGATCCCGGATATTTGGAGAATAGTAGTTTGCACGAATTCACTGTCGTGGAAATGTTCTAATTGTATGAACTTTTATCGACACCTGATATACACCAAAAGTAGTACGTTCAAAAGAATAAGTTTCGAGGAAGTATTATAAAATTTGACAAGACATTTCGGATGTTTGTTGTACTCTCTGGAAGATCCCGGATGTTTGAGAAATAGTAGTATGCACCAATTCCTTCTCATCGGAATGACCTAATTGTATGTTTTTTTTTTCGAATCCTTATGGACACAAAAAGTAGTATGTTCAAAAGAGTAAGATATGAGGAAGCTATATAAAATTTGACAATACATTACAGATGTTTGTGGTACTCTCCGGAGGATCCCAGATATTTGGAGAATAGTAGTTTGCACGAATTCACTGTCGTGGAAATGTCCTAGTTGTATGAATTTTTATCGACACCTGATAGACACCAAAAGTAGTATGTTCAAAATAGTATGTTTCGAGGAAATATCATCAAATTTGACAAGACATTACGGATGTTTGTTGTACTCTCTGGAGGATCCCGGATGTTTGAGAAATAGTAGTATGCACCAATTCCTTCTCATCGGAATGACCTAATTGTATGTTTTTTTTTCGAATCCGTATGGACACAAAAAGTAGTATGTTCAAAAGAGTAAGATATGAAGAAGCTATATAAAATTTGACAATACATTACAGATGTCTGTGGTAATCTCCGGAGGATCCCGGATATTTGGAGAATAGTAGTTTGCACTAATTCACTGTCGTGGAAATGTCCCAATTGTATGAATTTTTATCGACACCTGATATACACCAAAAGTAGTATGTTCAAAATAATAAGTTTCGAGGAAGTATTATAAAATTTGACAAGACATTTCGGATGTTTGTTGTACTCTCTGGAGGATCCCGGATGTTTGAGAAATAGTAGTATGCACCAATTCCTGCTCATCGGAATGACCTAATTGTATGTTTTTTTTTTTGAATCCTTATGGACACAAAAAGTAGTATGTTCAAAAGAGTAATATATGAGGAAGCTATATAAAATTTGACAATACATTACAGATGTCTGTGGTACTCTCCGGAGGATCCCGGATATTTGCAGAATAGTAGTTTGCACGAATTCACTGTCTTGGAAATGTCCTAATTGTATGAATTTTTATCGACACCTGATAGACACCAAAAGTAGTATGTTCAAAAGGGTAAGTTTCGAGGAAGTATCATAAAAATTGACAAGACATTTCGGATGTTTGTTGTACTCTCTGGAGGATCCCGGATGTTTGAGAAATAATCGTATGCACCAATTCATTCTCATCGGAATGACCTAATTTGATGTTTTTTTTTTCGAATCCCTATGGACACAAAAAGTAGTATGTTCAAAAGAGTAAGATATGAGGAAGCTATATAAAATTTGACAATACATTACAGATATTTGTGGTACTCTCCGGAGGATCCTGGATATTTGGAGAATAGTAGTTTGCACGAATTCACTGTCGTGGAAATGTCCAAATTGTAGGAATTTTTATCGACACCTGATAGACACCAAAAGTAGTATGTTCAAAATAGTAAGTTTCGAGGAAGTATCATAAAATTTGACAAGACATTTCGGATGTTTGTTGTACTCTCTGGAGGATCCCGGATGTTTGAGAAATAGTAGTATGCAGCAATTCCTTCTCATCGGAATGACCTAATTGTATGTTTTTTTTTCGAATCCTTATGGACACAAAAAGTAGTATGTTCAAAAGAGTAAAATATGAGGAAGCTATATAAAATTTGACAATACATTACAGATGTCTATGGTACTGTCCGGAGGATCCCGGATATTTGGAGAATAGTAGTTTGCACGAATTCACTGTCGTGGAAATGTCCTAATTGTATGAACTTTTATCGACACCTGATATACACCAAAAGTAGTACGTTCAAAAGAATAAGTTTCGAGGAAGTATTAAAAAATTTGACAAGACATTTCGGATGTTTGTTGTACTCTCTGGAAGATCCCGGATGTTTGAGAAATAGTAGTATGCACCAATTCCTTCTCATCGGAATGACCTAATTGTATGTTTTTTTTTTCGAATCCTTATGGACACAAAAAGTAGTATGTTCAAAAGAGTAAGATATGAGGAAGCTATATAAAATTTGACAATACATTACAGATGTTTGTGGTACTCTCCGGAGGATCCCAGATATTTGGAGAATAGTAGTTTGCACGAATTCACTGTCGTGGAAATGTCCTAGTTGTATGAATTTTTATCGACACCTGATAGACACCAAAAGTAGTATGTTCAAAATAGTATGTTTCGAGGAAATATCATCAAATTTGACAAGACATTTCGGATGTTTGTTGTACTCTCTGGAAGATCCCGGATGTTTGAGAAATAGTAGTATGCACCAATTCCTTCTCATCGGAATGACCTAATTGTATGTTTTTTTTTCGAATCCGTATGGACACAAAAAGTAGTATGTTCAAAAGAGTAAGATATGAGGAAGCTATATAAAATTTGACAATACATTACAGATGTCTGTGGTAATCTCCGGAGGATCCCGGATATTTGGAGAATAGTAGTTTGCACTAATTCACTGTCGTGGAAATGTCCCAATTGTATGAATTTTTATCGACACCTGATAGACACCAAAAGTAGTATGTTCAAAAGAGTAAGTTTCGAGGAAGTATCATAAAATTTGACAACACATTTCGGATGTTTGTTGTACTCTCTGGAGGATCCCGGATGTTTGAGAAATAGTAGTATGCACCAATTCCTTCTCATCGGAATGACCTAATTGTATGTTTTTTTTTTTGAATCCTTATGGACACAAAAAGTAGTATGTTCAAAAGAGTAAGATATGAGGAAGCTATATAAAATTTGACAATACATTACAGATGTCTGTGGTACTCTCCGGAGGATCCCGGCTATTTGGAGAATAGTAGTTTGCACGAATTCACTGTCGTGGAAATGTCCTAATTGTATGAATTTTTATCGACACCTGATAGACACCAAAAGTAGTATGTTCAAAAGAGTAAGTTTCGAGGAAGTATCATAAAATTTGACAAGACATTTCGGATGTCTGTTGTACTCTCTGGAGGATCCCGGATGTTTGAGAAATAGTAGTATGCACCAATCCCTTCTCATAGGAATGACCTAATTGTATGTTTTGTTTTTTCGAATCCTTATGGACACAAAAAGTAGTATGTTCAAAAGAGTAAGATATGAGGAAGCTATATAAAATTTGACAATACATTACAGATGTTTGTGGTACTCTCCGGAGGATCCCGGATATTTGGAGAATAGTAGTTTGCACGAATTCACTGTCGTGGAAATGTCCCAATTGTATGAATTTTTATCGACACCTGATATACACCAAAAGTAGTATGTTCAAAATAATAAGTTTCGAGGAAGTATTATAAAATTTGACAAGACATTTCGGATGTTTGTTGTACTCTCTGGAGGATCCCGGATGTTTGAGAAATAGTAGTATGCACCAATTCCTTCTCATCGGAATGACCTAATTGTATGTTTTTTTTTTCGAATCCTTATGGACACAAAAAGTAGTATGTTCAAAAGAGTAAGATATGAGGAAGCTATATAAAATTTGACAATACATTAGAGATGTTTGTGGTACTCTCCGGAGGATCCCGGATATTTGGAGAATAGTAGTTTGCACGAATTCACTGTCGTGGAAATGTCCTAATTGTATGAATTTTTATCCACACCTGATGGACACCAAAAGTAGTATGTTCAAAATAGTAAGTTTCGAGGAAGTATCATCAAATTTGACAAGACATTTCGGATGTTTGTTGTACTCTCTGGAGGATCCCGGATGTTTGAGAAATAGTAGTATGCAGCAATTCCTTCTCATCGGAATAACCTAATTTTATGTTTTTTTTTCGAATCCTTATGGACACAAAAAGTAGTATGTTCAAAAGAGTAAGATATGAGGAAGCTATATAAAATTTGACAATACATTACAGATGTTTGTGGTACTCTCCAGAGGATCCCGGATATTTGGAGAATAGTAGTTTGCACGAATTCACTGTCATGGAAATGTCCTAGTTGTATGAATTTTTATCGACACCTGATAGACACCAAAAGTAGTATGTTCAATATAGTATGTTTCGAGGAAATATCATCAAATTTGACAAGACATTTCGGATGTTTGTTGTACTCTCTGGAGGATCCCGGATGTTTGAGAAATAGTAGTATGCACCAATTCCTTCTCATCGGAATGACCTAATTGTATGTTTTTTTTTCGAATCCTTATGGACAAAAAAAGTAGTATGTTCAAAAGAGTAAGATACGAGGAAGCTATATAAAATTTGACAATACATTACAGATGTCTGTGGTAATCTCCGGAGGATCCCGGATATTTGGAGAATAGTAGTTTGCACGAATTCACTGTCGTGGAAATGTCCCAATTGTTTGAATTTTTATCGACACCTGATATACACCAAAAGTAGTATGTTCAAAATAATAAGTTTCGAGGAAGTATTATAAAATTAGACAAGACATTTCGGATGTTTGTTGTACTCTCTGGAGGATCCCGGATGTTTGTTGTACTCTCTGGAGGATCCCGGATGTTTGAGAAATAGTAGTATGCACCAATTCCTTCTCATCGGAATGACCTAATTGTATGTTTTTTTTTTTTGAATCCTTATGGACACAAAAAGTAGTATGTTCAAAAGAGTAAGATATGAGGAAGCTATATAAAATTTGACAATACATTACAGATGTCTGTGGTACTCTCCGGAGGATCCCGGATATTTGGAGAATAGTAGTTTGCACGAATTCACTGTCGTGGAAATGTCCTAATTGTATGAATTTTTATCGACACCTGATAGACACCAAAAGTAGTATGTTCAAAAGGGTAAGTTTCGAGGAAGTATCATAAAAATTGACAAGACATTTCGGATGTTTGTTGTACTCTCTGGAGGATTCCGGATGTTTGAGAAATAGTCGTATGCACCAATTCCTTCTCATCGGAATGACCTAATTTGATGTTTTTTTTTTCGAATCATTATGGACACAAAAAGTAGTCTGTTCAAAATTGTAAGATATGAGGAAGCTATATAAAATTTGACAATACATTACAGATGTATGTGGTACTCTCCGGAGGATCCCGGATATTTGGAGAATAGTAGTTTGCACGAATTCACTGTCGTGGAAATGTCCTAATTGTATGAATTTTTATCGACACCTGATAGACACCAAAAGTAGTATGTTCAAAAGAGTAAGTTTCGAGGAAGTATCATAAAATTTGACAAGACATTTCGGATGTTTGTTGTACTCTCTGGAGGATCCTGGATGTTTGAGAAATAGTAGTATGCACCAATTCCTTCTCATCGGAATGACCTAATTGTATGTTTTTTTTTTCGAATCCTTATGGAAACAAAAAGTAGTATGTTCAAAAGAGTAAGATATGAGGAAGCTATATAAAATTTGACAATACATTACAGATGTTTGTTGTACTCTCCGGAGGATCCCGGATATTTGGAGAATAGTAGTTTGCACGAATTCACTGTCGTGGAAATGTCCTAATTGTATGAATTTTTATCGACACCAGATAGACACCAAAAGTAGTATGTTCAAAAGGGTAAGTTTCGAGGAAGTATCATAAAAATTGACAAGACATTTCGGATGTTTGTTGTACTCTCTGGAGGATCCCGGATGTTTGAGAAATAGTCGTATGCACCAATTCCTTCTCATCGGAATGACCTAATTTGATGTTTTTTTTTTCGAATCATTATGGACACAAAAAGTAGTCTGTTCAAAATAGTAAGATATGAGGAAGCTATATAAAATTTGACAATACATTACAGATGTCTGTGGTACTCTCCGGAAGATCCCGGATATTTGGAGAATAGTAGTTTGCACAAATTCACTGTCGTGGAAATGTCCTAATTGTATGAATTTTTATCGACACCTGATATACACCAAAAGTAGTATGTTCAAAAGAATAAGTTTCGAGGAAGTATCATAAAATTTGACAAGACATTTCGGATGTTTGTTGTACTCTCTGAAGGATCCCGGATGTTTGAGAAATAGTAGTATGCACCAATTCCTTCTCATAGGAATGACCTAATTGTATGTTTTTTTTTTCGAATCCTTATGGACACAAAAAGTAGTATGTTCGAAATAGTAAGATATGAGGAAGCTATATAAAATTTGACAATACATTACAGATGTTTGTGGTACTCTCCGGAGGATCCCGGATATTTGGAGAATAGTAGTTTGCCCGAATTCACTATCGTGGAAATGTCCTAATTGTATGAATTTTTATCGACACCTGATAGACACCAAAAGTAGTATGTTCAAAAGAGTAAACTTCGAGGAAGTATCATAAAATTTGACAAGACAATTCAGCTGTTTGTTGTACTCTCTGGAGAATCCCGGATGTTTGAGAAATAGTAGTATGCAGCAATTCCTTCTCATCGGAATGACCTAATTGTATGTTTTTTTTTTCGAATCCTTATGGACACAAAAAGTAGTATGTTCAAAAGAGTAAGATATGAGGAAGCTATATAAAATTTGACAATACATTACAGATGTTTGTGGTACTCTCCGAAGGATCCCGGATATTTGGAGAATAGTAGTTTGCACGAATTCACTGTCGTGGAAATGTCCTAATTGTAGGAATTTTTATCGACACCTCATAGACACCAAAAGTAGTATGTTCAAAATAGTAAGTTTCGAGGAAGTATCATCAAATTTGACAAGACATTTCGGATGTTTGTTGTACTCTCTGGAGGATCCCGGATGTTTGAGAAATAGTAGTATGCACCAATTCCTTCTCATAGGAATGACCTAATTGTATGTTTTTTTTTTCGAATCCTTATGGACACAAAAAGTAGTATGTTCGAAATAGTAAGATATGAGGAAGCTATATAAAATTTGACAATACATTACAGATGTTTGTGGTACTCTCCGGAGGATCCCGGATATTTGGAGAATAGTAGTTTGCACGAATTCACTGTCGTGTAAATGTCCTAATTGTATGAATTTTTATCGACACCTGATAGACACCAAAAGTAGTATGTTCAAAAGAGTAAGTTTCGAGGAAGTATCATAAAATTTGTCAAGACATTTCAGCTGTTTGTTGTACTCTCTGGAGAATCCCGGATGTTTGAGAAATAGTAGTATGCACCAATTCCTTCTCATCGGAATGACCTAATTGTATGTTTTTTTTTTCGAATCCTTAGGGACACAAAAAGTAGTATGTTCAAAAGAGTAAGATATGAGGAAGCTATATAAAATTTGACAATACATTACAGATGTTTGTGGTACTCTCCGGAGGATCCCGGATATTTGGAGAATAGTAGTTTGCACGAATTCACTGTCGTGGAAATGTCCTAATTGTAGGAATTTTTATCGACACCTGATAGACACCAAAAGTAGTATGTTCAAAATAGTAAGTTTCGAGGAAGTATCATCAAATTTGACAAGACATTTCGGATGTTTGTTGTACTCTCTGGAGGATACCGGATGTTTGAGAAATAGTAGTATGCAGCAATTCCTTCTCATCGGAATGACCTAATTGTATGTTTTTTTTTCGAATCCTTATGGACACAAAAAGTAGTATGTTCAAAAGAGTAAGATATGAGGAAGCTATATAAAATTTGACAATACATTACAGATGTCTATGGTACTCTCCGGAGGATCCCGGATATTTGGAGAATAGTAGTTTGCACGAATTCACTGTCGTGGAAATGTCCTAATTGTATGAACTTTTATCGACACCTGATATACACCAAAAGTAGTACGTTCAAAAGAATAAGTTTCGAGGAAGTATTATAAAATTTGACAAGACATTTCGGATGTTTGTTGTACTCTCTGGAGGATCCCGGATGTTTGAGAAATAGTAGTATGCACCAATTCCTTCTCATCGGAATGACCTAATTGTATGTTTTTTTTTTCGAATCCTTATGGACACAAAAAGTAGTATGTTCAAAAGAGTAAGACATGAGGAAGCTATATAAAATTTGACAATACATTACAGATGTCTGTGGTAATCTCCGGAGGATCCCGGATATTGGGAGAATAGTAGTTTGCACGAATTCACTGTCGTGGAAATGTCCCAATTGTATGAACTATTATCGACACCTGATATACACCAAAAGTAGTATGTTCAAAATAATAAGTTTCGAGGAAGTATTATAAAATTTGACAAGACATTTCGGATGTTTGTTGTACTCTCTGGAGGATCCCGGGTGTTTGAGAAATAGTAGTATGCACGAATTCCTTCTCATCGGAATGACCTAATTGTATGTTTTTTTTTTTGAATCCTTATGGACACAAAAAGTATATGTTCAAAAGAGTAAGATATGAGGAAGCTATATAAAATTTGACAATACATTACAGATGTCTGTGGTACTCTCCGGAGGATCCCGGATATTTGGAGAATAGTAGTTTGCACGAATTCACTGTCTTGGAAATGTCCTAATTGTATGAATTTTTATCGACAGCTGATAGACACCAAAAGTAGTATGTTCAAAAGGGTAAGTTTCGAAGAAGTATCATAAAAATTGACAAGACATTTCAGATGTTTGTTGTACTCTCTGGAGGATCCCGGATGTTTGAGAAATAATCGTATGCACCAATTCCTTCTCATCGGAATGACCTAATTTGATGTTTTTTTTTTCGAATCCTTATGGACACAAAAAGTAGTATGTTCAAAAGAGTAAGATATGAGGAAGCTATATAAAATTTGACAATACATTACAGATGTCTGTGGTACTCTCCGGAGGATCCCGGCAATTTGGAGAATAGTAGTTTGCACGAATTCACTGTCGTGGAAATGTCCTAATTGTATGAATTTTTATCGACACCTGATAGACACCAAAAGTAGTATGTTCAAAAGGGTAAGTTTCGAGGAAGTATCATAAAAATTGACAAGACATTTCGGATGTTTGTTGTACTCTCTGGAGGATCCCGGATGTTTGAGAAATATTAGTATGCACCAATTCCTTCTCATCGGAATGACCTAATTGTATGTTTTTTTTTTCGAATCCTTATGGACACAAAAAGTAGTATGTTCAAAATAGTAAGATATGAGGAAGCTATATAAAATTTGACAATACATTACAGATGTATGTGGTACTTTCCGGAGGATCCCGGATATTTGGAGAATAGTAGTTTGCACGAATTCACTGTCGTGGAAATGTCCTAATTCTATGAATTTTTATCGGCACCTGATAGACACCAAAAATAGTATGTTCAAAATAGTAAGTTTCGAGGAAGTATTATCAAATTTGACAAGACATTTCGGATGTTTGTTGTACTCTCTAGAGGTTCCCGGATGTTTGAGAAATAGTAGTATGCAACAATACCTTCTCATCGGAATGACCTAATTGTATGTTTTTTTTTTTCGAATCCTTATGAACACAAAAAGTAGTATGTGAAAAATAGTAAGATATGAGGAAGCTATATAAAATTTGACAATACATTACAGATGTTTGTGGTACTCTCCAAAGGATCCCGGATATTTGGAGAATAGTAGTTTGCACGAATTCACTGTCGTGGAAATGTCCTAATTGTATGAATTTTTATCGACACCTGATAGACACCAAAAGTAGTATGTTCAAAAGGGTAAGTTTCGAGGAAGTATCATAAAAATTGACAAGACATTTCGGATGTTTGTTGTACTCTCTGGAGGATCCCGGATGTTTGAGAAATAGTAGTATGCACCAATTCCTTCTCATCGGAATGACCTAATTGTATGTTTTTTTTTCGAATCCTTATGCACAGAAAAAGTAGTATGTTCAGAAGAGTAAGATATGAGGAAGCTATATAAAATTTGACAATACATTACAGATGTCTGTGGTACTCTCCGGAGGATCCCGGATATTTGGAGAATAATAGTTTGCACGAATTCACTGTCGTGGAAATGTCCTAATTGTATGAATTTTTATCGACACCTGATATACACCAAAAGTAGTATGTTCAAAAGAATAAGTTTCGAGGAAATATTATAAAATTTGACAAGACATTTCGGATGTTTGTTGTACTCTCAAGAGGATCCCGGATGTTTGAGAAATAGTAGTATGCACCAATTCCTTCTCATCGGAATGACCTAATTGAATGTTTTTTTTTTCGAATCCTTATGGACACAAGAAGTAGTATGTTCAAAAGAGTAAGATATGAGGAAGCTATATAAAATTTGACAATACATTACAGATGTCTGTGGTACTCTCCGGAGGATCCCGGATATTTGGAGAATAGTAGTCTGCAGGAATTTACTGTCGTGGAAATGTCCTAATTGTATGAATTTTTATCGACACCTGATAGACACCAAAAGTAGTATGTTCAAAAGGGTAAGTTTCGAGGAAGTATCATAAAAATTGACAAGACATTTCGGATGTTTGTTGTACTCTCTGGAGGATCTCTTATGTTTGAGAAATAGTCGTATGCAACAATTCATTCTCATCGGAATGACCTAATTTGATGTTTTTTTTTTTGAATCCTTATGGACACAAAAAGTAGTATGTTCAAAAGAGTAAGATATGAGGAAGCTATATAAAATTTGACAATACATTACAGATGTCTGTGGTACTCTCCGGAGGATCCCGGATATTTGGAGAATAGTAGTTTGCACGAATTCACTGTCGTGGAAATGTCCAAATTGTATGAATTTTTATCGACACCTGATAGACACCAAAAGTAGTATGTTCAAAAGGGTAAGTTTCGAGGAAGTATCATAAAAATTGACAAAACATTTCGGATGTTTGTTGTACTCTCTGGAGGATCCCGGATGTTGGAGAAATAGTAGTATGCACCAATTCCTTCTCATCGGAATGACCTAATTGTAAGTTTTTTTTTTTCGAATCCTTATGGACACAAAAAGTAGTATGTTCAAAAGAGTATAATATGAGGAAGCTATATAAAATTTGACAATACATTACAGATGTTTGTGGTACTCTCCGGAGGATCCCGGATATTTGGAGAATAGTAGTTTGCACGAATTCACTGTCGTGGAAATGTCCTAATTGTATGAATTTTTATCGACACCTGATAGACACCAAAAGTAGTATGTTCAAAAGGGTAAGTTTCGAGGAAGTATCATAAAAATTGACAAGACATTTCGGATGTTTGTTGTACTCTCTGGAGGATCCCGGATGTTTGAGAAATAGTAGTATGCACCAATTCCTTCTCATCGGAATGACCTAATTGTATGTTTTTTTTTTTGAATCCTTATGGACACAAAAAGTAGTATGTTCAAAAGAGTAAGATATGAGGAAGCTATATAAAATTTGACAATACATTACAGATGTTTGTGGTACTCTCCGGAGGATCCCGGATATTTGGAGAATAGTAGTTTGCACGAATTCACTGTCGTGGAAATGTCCTAATTCTATGAATTTTTATCGACACCTGATAGACACCAAAAGTAGTATGTTCAAAATAGTAAGTTTCGAGGAAGTATCATCAAATTTGACAAGACATTTCCGATGTTTGTTGTACTCTCTGGAGGATCCCGGATGTTTGAGAAATAGTAGTATGCAGCAATTCCTTCTCATCGGAATGACCTAATTGTATGTTTTTTTTTCGAATCCTTATTGACACAAAAAGTAGTATGTTCAGAAGAGTAAGATATGAGGAAGCTATATAAAATTTGACAATACATTAGAGATGTCTGTGGTACTCTCCGGAGGATCCCGGATATTTGGAGAATTGCACGAATTCACTGTCGTGGAAATGTCCTAATTGTATGAATTTTTATCGACACCTGATATACACCAAAAGTAGTATGTTCAAAAGAATAAGTTCCGAGGAAGTATTATAAAATTTGACAAGACATTTCGAATGTTTGTTGTACTCTCTGGAGGATCCCGGATGTTTGAGAAATAGTAGTATGCACCAATTCCTTCTCATCGGAATGACCTAATTGTATGTTTTTTTTTTCGAATCCTTATGGACACAAAAAGTAGTATGTTCAAAAGAGTAAGATATGAGGAAGCTATATAAAATTTGACAATACATTACAGATGTTTGTGGTACTCTCCAAAGGATCCCGGATATTTGGAGAATATTAGTTTGCACGAATCACTGTCGTGGAAATGTCCTAATTGTATGAATTTTTATCGACACCTGATATACACCAAAAGTAGTATGTTCAAAAGAATAAGTTTCGAGGAAGTATTATAAAATATGACAAGACATTTCGGATGTTTGTTGTACTCTCTAAAGGATCCCGGATGTTTGAGAAATAGTAGTATGCACCAATTCCTTCTCATCGGAATGACCTAATTGTATGTTTTTTTTTTTCGAATCCTTATGGACACAAAAAGTAGTATGTTCAAAAGAGTATGATATGAGGAAGCTATATAAAATTTGACAATACATCACAGATGTTTGTGGTACTCTCCGGAGGATCCCGGATATTTGGAGAATAGTAGTTTGCACGAATTCACTGTCGTGGAAATGTCCTAATTGTATGAATTTTTATCGACACCTGATAGACACCAAAAGTAGTATGTTCAAAAGGGTAAGTTTCGAGGAAGTATCATAAAAATTGACAAGACATTTCGGATGTTTGTTGTACTCTCTGGAGGATCCCGGATGTTTGAGAAATATTAGTATGCAGCAATTCCTTCTCATCGGAATGACCTAATTGTATGTTTTTTTTTTCGAATCCTAATGGACACAAAAAGTAGTATGTTCAAAATAGTAAGATATGAGGAAGCTATATAAAATTTGACAATACATTACAGATGTTTGTGGTACTTTCCGGAGGATCCCGGATATTTGGAGAATAGTAGTTTGCACGAATTCACTGCCGTGGAAATGTCCTAATTCTATGAATTTTTATCGGCACCTGATAGACACCAAAAATAGTATGTTCAAAATAGTAAGTTTCGAGGAAGTATTATCAAATTTGACAAGACATTTCGGATGTTTGTTGTACTCTCTGGAGGTTCCCGGATGTTTGAGAAATAGTAGTATGCACCAATACCTTCTCATCGGAATGACCTAATTGTATGTTTTTTTTTTTCGAATCCTTATGAACACAAAAAGTAGTATGTTCAAAATAGTAAGATATGAGGAAGCTATATAAAATTTGACAATACATTACAGATGTTTGTGGTACTCTCCAAAGGATCCCGGATATTTGGAGAATAGTAGTTTGCACGAATTCACTGTCGTGGAAATGTCCTAATTGTATGAATTTTTATCGACACCTAATAGACACCAAAAGTAGTATGTTCAAAAGGGTAAGTTTCGAGGAAGTATCATAAAAATTGACAAGACATTTCGGATGTTTGTTGTACTCTCTGGAGGATCCCGGATGTTTGAGAAATAGTAGTATGCACCAATTCCTTCTCATCGGAATGACCTAATTGTATGTTTTTTTTTCGAATCCTTATGCACAGAAAAAGTAGTATGTTCAGAAGAGGAAGATATGAGGAAGCTATATAAAATTTGACAATACATTACAGATGTCTGTTGTACTCTCCGGAGGATCCCGGATATTTGGAGAATAATAGTTTGCACGAATTCACTGTCGTGGAAATGTCCTAATTGTATGAATTTTTATCGACACCTGATATACACCAAAAGTAGTATGTTTAAAAGAATAAGTTTCGAGGAAATATTATAAAATTTGACAAGACATTTCGGATGTTTGTTGTACTCTCAAGAGGATCCCGGATGTTTGAGAAATAGTAGTATGCACCAATTCCTTCTCATCGGAATGACCTAATTGTATGTTTTTTTTTTCGAATCCTTATGGACACAAGAAGTAGTATGTTCAAAAGAGTAAGATATGAGGAAGCTATATAAAATTTGACAATACATTACAGATGTCTGTGGTACTCTCCGGAGGATCCCGGATATTTGGAGAATAGTAGTCTGCAGGAATTTACTGTCGTGGAAATGTCCTAATTGTATGAATTTTTATCGGCACCTGATAGACACCAAAAGTAGTATGTTCAAAAGGGTAAGTTTCGAGGAAGTATCATAAAAATCGACAAGACATTTCGGATGTTTGTTGTACTCTCTGGAGGATCTCTTATGTTTGAGAAATAGTCGTATGCAACAATTCATTCTCATCGGAATGACCTAATTTGATGTTTTTTTTTTCGAATCCTTATGGACACAAAAAGTAGTATGTTCAAAAGAGTAAGATATGAGGAAGCTATATAAAATTTGACAATACATTACAGATGTCTGTGGTACTCTCCGGAGGATCCCGGATATTTGGAGAATAGTAGTTTGCACGAATTCACTGTCGTGGAAATGTCCAAATTGTATGAATTTTTATCGACACCTGATAGACACCAAAAGTAGTATGTTCAAAAGGGTAAGTTTCGAGGAAGTATCATAAAAATTGACAAAACATTTCGGATGTTTGTTGTACTCTCTGGAGGATCCCGGATGTTGGAGAAATAGTAGTATGCACCAATTCCTTCTCATCGGAATGACCTAATTGTAAGTTTGTTTTTTTCGAATCCTTATGGACACAAAAAGTAGTATGTTCAAAAGAGTATGATATGAGGAAGCTATATAAAATTTGACAATACATTACAGATGTTTGTGGTACTCTCCGGAGGATCCCGGATATTTGGAGAATAGTAGTTTGCACGAATTCACTGTCGTGGAAATGTCCTAATTGTATGAATTTTTATCGACACCTGATAGACACCAAAAGTAGTATGTTCAAAAGGGTAAGTTTCGAGGAAGTATCATAAAAATTGACAAGACATTTCGGATGTTTGTTGTACTCTCTGGAGGATCCCGGATGTTTGAGAAATAGTAGTATGCACCAATTCCTTCTCATCGGAATGACCTAATTGTATGTTTTTTTTTTTGAATCCTTATGGACACAAAAAGTAGTATGTTCAAAAGAGTAAGATATGAGGAAGCTATATAAAATTTGACAATACATTACAGATGTTTGTGGTACTCTCCGGAGGATCCCGGATATTTGGAGAATAGTAGTTTGCACGAATTCACTGTCGTGGAAATGTCCTAATTCTATGAATTTTTATCGACACCTGATAGACACCAAAAGTAGTATGTTCAAAATAGTAAGTTTCGAGGAAGTATCATCAAATTTGACAAGACATTTCCGATGTTTGTTGTACTCTCTGGAGGATCCCGGATGTTTGAGAAATAGTAGTATGCAGCAATTCCTTCTCATCGGAATGACCTAATTGTATGTTTTTTTTTCGAATCGTTATGGACACAAAAAGTAGTATGTTCAGAAGAGTAAGATATGAGGAAGCTATATAAAATTTGACAATACATTAGAGATGTCTGTGGTACTCTCCGGAGGATCCCGGATATTTGGAGAATTGCACGAATTCACTGTCGTGGAAATGTCCTAATTGTACGAATTTTTATCGACACCTGATAGACACCAAAAGTAGTATGTTCAAAAGAATAAGTTTCGAGGAAGTATTATAAAATTTGACAAGACATTTCGGATGTTTGTTGTACTCTCTGGAGGATCCCGGATGTTTGAGAAATAGTAGTATGCACCAATTCCTTCTCATCGGAATGACCTAATTGTATGTTTTTTTTTTCGAATCCTTATGGACACAAAAAGTAGTATGTTCAAAAGAGTAAGATATGAGGAAGCTATATAAAATTTGACAATACATTACAGATGTCTGTGGTACTCTCCGGAGGATCCCGGATATTTGGAGAATAGTAGTGTTCAGGAATTCACTGTCGTGGAAATGTCCTAATTGTATGAATTTTTATCGACACCTGATAGACACCAAAAGTAGTATGTTCAAAAGGGTAAGTTTGGAGGAAGTATCATAAAAATTGACAAGACATTTCGGATGTTTGTTGTACTCTCTGGAGGATCCCGGATGTTTGAGAAATAGTAGTATGCACCAATTCCTTCTCATCGGATTGACCTAATTGTATGTTTTTTTTTCGAATCCTTATGGACACAAAAAGTAGTATGTTCAAAAGAATAAGATATGAGGAATCTATATAAAATTTGACAATACATTACAGATGTCTGTGGTACTCTCCGGAGGATCCCGGATATTTGGAGAATAGTAGTTTGCACGAATTCACTGTCGTGGAAATGTCCAAATTGTATGAATTTTTATCGACACCTGATAGACACCAAAAGTAGTATGTTCAAAGTAGTAAGTTTCGAGGAAGTATCATAAAATTTGACAAGACATTTCGGATGTTTGTTGTACTCTCTGGAGGATCCCGGATGTTTGAGAAATAGTAGTATCCACCAATTCCTTCTCATCGGAATGACCTAATTTGATGTTTTTTTCTTCGAATCCTTATGGACACAAAAAGTAGTATGTTCAAAAGAGCAAGATATGAGGAAGCTATATAAAATTTGACAATACATTACAGATGTCTGTGGTACTCTCCAGAGGATCCCGGATATTTGGAGAATAGTAGTTTGCACAAATTCACTGTCGTGGAAATGTCCTAATTGTATGAATTTTTATCGACACCTGATAGACACCAAAAGTAGTATGTTCAAAATAGTAAGTTTCGAGGAAGTATCATCAAAATTGACAAGACATTTCGGATGTTTGTTGTACTCTCTGGAGGATCCCGGATGTTTGAGAAATAGTAGTATGCACCAATTCCTTCTCATCGGAATGACCTAATTGTATGTTTTTTTTTTCGAATCCTTATGGATACAAAAAGTAGTATGTTCAAAAGAGTAAGATATGAGGAAGCTATATAAAATTTGACAATACATTACAGATGTCTGTGGTACTCTACGGAGGATCCCGGATATTTGGAGAATAGTAGTTTGCACGAATTCAGTGTCGTGGAAATGTCCTAATTGTATGAATTTTTATCGACACCTGATAGACACCAAAAGTAGTATGGTCAAAAGGGTAAGTTTCGAGGAAGTATCATAAAAATTGACAAGACATTTCAGATGTTTGTTGTACTCTCTGGAGGATCCCGGATGTTTGAGAAATAGTAGTATGCACCAATTCCTTCTCATCCGAATGACCTAATTGTATGTTTTTTTTTCGAATCCTTATGGACACAAAAAGTAGTATGTTCAAAAGAGTAAGATATGAGGAATCTATATAAAATTTGACAATACATTACAGATGTCTGTGGTACTCTCCGGAGGATCCCGGATATTTGGAGAATAGTAGTTTGCACGAATTCACTGTCGTGGAAATGTCCTAATTGTATGAATTTTTATCGACACCTGATAGACACCAACAGTAGTATGTTCAAAGGAGTAAGTTTCGAGGAAGTATCATCAAATTTGACAAGACATTTCAGATGTTTGTTGTACTATCTGGAGGATCCCGGATGTTTGAGAAATAGTAGTATGCACCAATTCCTTCTCATCGGAATGACCTAATTGTATGTTTTTTTCTTTCGAATCCTTATGGACACAAAAAGTAGTATGTTCAAAAGTGTAAGATATGAGGAAGCTATATAAAATTTGACAATACATTACAGATGTTTGTGGTACTCTCCGGAGGATCCCGGATATTTGGAGAATAGTAGTTTACACGAATTCACTGTCGTGGAAATGTCCTAATTGTATGAATTTTTATCGACACCTGATAGACACCAAAAGTAGTATGTTCAAAAGGGTAAGTTTTGAGGAAGTATCATAAAATTTGACAAGACATTTCGGATGTTTGTTGTACTCTCTGGAGGATCCCGGATGTTTGAGAGATAATAGTATCCACCAATTCCTTCTCATCGGAATGACCTAATTTGATGTTTTTTTCTTCGAATCCTTCTGGACACAAAAAATAGTATGTTCAAAAGAGTAAGATATGAGGAAGCTATATAAAATTTGACAATACATTACAGATGTCTGTGGTACTCTCCAGAGGATCCCGGATATTTGGAGAATAGTAGTTTGCACGAATTCACTGTCGTGGAAATGTCCTAATTGTATGAATTTTTATCGACACCTGATAGACACCAACAGTAGTATCTTCAAAATGGTAAGTTTCGAGGAAGTATCATAAAATTTGACAAGACATTTCGGATGTTTGTTGTACTCTCTAAAGGATCCCGGATGTTTGAGAAATAGTAGTATGCACCAATACCTTCTCATCGGAATGACCTAATTGTATGTTTTTTTTTTCAAATCCTTATCGACAAAAAAAGTAGTATGTTCAAAAGAGTACGATATGAGGAAGCTACATAAAATTTGACAATACATTACAGATGTTTGTGGTACTCTCCGGAGGATCCCGGATATTTGGAGAATAGTAGTTTGCACAAATTCACTGTCGTGGGAATGTCCTAATTGTATGAATTTTTATCGACACCTGATAGACACCAAAAGTATTATGTTCAAAATAGTAAGTTTCGAGGAAGTATCATCAAATTTGACAAGACATTTCGGATGTTTGTTGTACTCTCTGGAGGATCCCGGATGTTTGAGAAATAGTAGTTTGCACCAATTCCTCCTCATCGGAATGACCTAATTGTATGTTTTTTTTTCGAATCCTTATGGACACAAAAAGTAGTATGCTCAAAAGAGTAAGATATGAGGAAGCTATATAAAATTTGACAATACATTACAGATGTCTGTGGTACTCTCCGGAGGATCCCGTATATTTGGAGAATAGTAGTTTGCACGAATTCACTGTCGTGGAAATGTCCTAATTGTATGAATTTTTATCGACACCTGATAGACACCAAAAGTAGTATGTTCAAAAGAATAAGTTTCGAGGAAGTATTATAAAATTTGACAAGACATTTCGGATGTTTGTTGTACTCTCTGGAGGATCCCGGATGTTTGAGAAATAGTAGTATGCACCAATTCCTTCTCATCGGAATGACCTAATTGTATGTTTTTTTTTTCGAATCCTTATGGACACAAAAAGTAGTATGTTCAAAATAGTAAGATATGAGGAAGCTATATAAAATTTGACAATACATTACAGATGTCTGTGGTACTCTCCGGAGGATCCCGGATATTTGGAGAATAGTAGTTTGCACGAATTCACTGTCGTGGAAATGTCCTAATTGTATGAATTTTTATCGACAGCTGATAGACACCAAAACTAGTATGTTCAAAGGAGTGAGTTTCGAGGAAGTATCATCAAATTTGACAAGACATTTCGGATGTTTGTTGTACTCTCTGGAGGATCCCGGATGTTTGAGAAATAGTAGTTTGCACCAATTCCTCCTCATCGGAATGACCTAATTGTATGTTTTTTTTTCGAATCCTTATGGACACAAAAAGTAGTATGCTCAAAAGAGTAAGATATGACGAAGCTATATAAAGTTTGACAATACATTACAGATGTCTGTGGTACTCTCCGGAGGATCCCGGATATTTGGAGAATAGTAGTTTGCACGAATTCACTGTCGTGGAAATGTCCTAATTGTATGAATTTTTATCGACAGCTGATAGACACCAAAACTAGTATGTTCAAAGGAGTGAGTTTCGAGGAAGTATCATCAAATTTGACAAGACATTTCGGATGTTTGTTGTACTCTCTGGAGGATCCCGGATGTTTGAGAAATAGTAGTATGCACCAATTCCTTCTCATCGGAATGACCTAATTGTATGTTTTTTTTTTCGAATCCTTATGGACACAAAAAGTAGTATGTTCAAAATAGTAAGATATGAGGAAGCTATATAAAATTTGACAATACATTACAGATGTCTGTGGTACTCTCCGGAGGATCCCGGATATTTGGAGAATAGTAGTTTGCACGAATTCACTGTCGTGGAAATGTCCTAATTGTATGAATTTTTATCGACAGCTGATAGACACCAAAACTAGTATGTTCAAAGGAGTGAGTTTCGAGGAAGTATCATCAAATTTGACAAGACATTTCGGATGTTTGTTGTACTCTCTGGAGGATCCCGGATGTTTGAGAAATAGTAGTATGCACCAATTCCTTCTCATCGGAATGACCTAATTGTATGTTTTTTTCTTTCGAATCCTTATGGACACAAAAAGTAGTATGTTCAAAAGAGTAAGATATGAGGAAGCTATATAAAATTTGACAATACATTACAGATGTTTGTGGTACTCTCCGGAGGATCCCGATATTTGGAGAATAGTAGTTTACACAAATTCACTGTCGTGGAAATGTCCTAATTGTATGAATTTTTATCGACACCTGATAGACACCAAAAGTAGTATGTTCAAAAGGGTAAGTTTTGAGGAAGTATCATAAAATTTGACAAGACATTTCGGATGTTTGTTGTACTCTCTGGAGGATCCCGGATGTTTGAGAAATAGTAGTATCCACCAATTCCTTCTCATCGGAATGACCTAATTTGATGTTTTTTTCTTCGAATCCCTGTGGACACAAAAAGTAGTATGTTCAAAAGAGTAAGATATGAGGAAGCTATATAAAATTTGACAATACATTACAGATGTCTGTGGTACTCTCCAGAAGATCCCGGATATTTGGAGAATAGTAGTTTGCACGAATTCACTGTCGTGGAAATGTCCTAATTGTATGAATTTTTATCGACACCTGATAGACACCAACAGTAGTATGATCAAAAGGGTAAGTTTCGAGAAAGTATCATAAAATTTGACAAGACATTTCGGATGTTTGTTGTACTTTCTTGGAGGATCCCGGATGTTTGAGAAATAGTAGTATGCACCAATACCTTCTCATCGGAATGACCTAATTGTATGTTTTTTTTTTCAAATCCTTATCGACAAAAAAAGTAGTATGTTCAAAAGAGTACGATATGAGGAAGCTACATAAAATTTGACAATACATTACAGATGTTTGTGGTACTCTCCGGAGGATCCCGGATATTTGGAGAATAGTAGTTTGCACGAATTCACTGTCGTGGAAATATCCTAATTGTATGAATTTTTATCGACAGCTGATAGACACCAAAACTAGTATGTTCAAAGGAGTGAGTTTCGAGGAAGTATCATCAAATTTGACAAGACATTTCGGATGTTTGTTGTACTCTCTGGAGGATCCCGGATGTTTGAGAAATAGTAGTATGCACCAATTCCTTCTCATCGGAATGACCTAATTGTATGTTTTTTTTTTCGAATCCTTATGGACACAAAAAGTAGTATGTTCAAAATAGTAAGATATGAGGAAGCTATATAAAATTTGACAATACATTACAGATGTCTGTGGTACTCTCCGGAGGATCCCGGATATTTGGAGAATAGTAGTTTGCACGAATTCACTGTCGTGGAAATGTCCTAATTGTATGAATTTTTATCGACAGCTGATAGACACCAAAACTAGTATGTTCAAAGGAGTGAGTTTCGAGGAAGTATCATCAAATTTGACAAGACATTTCGGATGTTTGTTGTACTCTCTGGAGGATCCCGGATGTTTGAGAAATAGTAGTATGCACCAATTCCTTCTCATCGGAATGACCTAATTGTATGTTTTTTTTTTCGAATCCTTATGGACACAAAAAGTAGTATGTTCAAAATAGTAAGATATGAGGAAGCTATATAAAATTTGACAATACATTACAGATGTCTGTGGTACTCTCCGGAGGATCCCGGATATTTGGAGAATAGTAGTTTGCACGAATTCACTGTCGTGGAAATGTCCTAATTGTATGAATTTTTATCGACAGCTGATAGACACCAAAACTAGTATGTTCAAAGGAGTGAGTTTCGAGGAAGTATCATCAAATTTGACAAGACATTTCGGATGTTTGTTGTACTCTCTGGAGGATCCCGGATGTTTGAGAAATAGTAGTATGCACCAATTCCTTCTCATCGGAATGACCTAATTGTATGTTTTTTTCTTTCGAATCCTTATGGACACAAAAAGTAGTATGTTCAAAAGAGTAAGATATGAGGAAGCTATATAAAATTTGACAATACATTACAGATGTTTGTGGTACTCTCCGGAGGATCCCGGATATTTGGAGAATAGTAGTTTACACAAATTCACTGTCGTGGAAATGTCCTAATTGTATGAATTTTTATCGACACCTGATAGACACCAAAAGTAGTATGTTCAAAAGGGTAAGTTTTGAGGAAGTATCATAAAATTTGACAAGACATTTCGGATGTTTGGTGTACTCTCTGGAGGATCCCGGATGTTTGAGAAATAGTAGTATCCACCAATTCCTTCTCATCGGAATGACCTAATTTGATGTTTTTTTCTTCGAATCCCTGTGGACACAAAAAGTAGTATGTTCAAAAGAGTAAGATATGAGGAAGCTATATAAAATTTGACAATACATTGCAGATGTCTGTGGTACTCTCCAGAAGATCCCGGATATTTGGAGAATAGTAGTTTGCACGAATTCACTGTCGTGGAAATGTCCTAATTGTATGAATTTTTATCGACACCTGATAGACACCAACAGTAGTATCATCAAAAGGGTAAGTTTCGAGAAAGTATCATAAAATTTGACAAGACATTTCGGATGTTTGTTGTACTTTCTTGGAGGATCCCGGATGTTTGAGAAATAGTAGTATGCACCAATACCTTCTCATCGGAATGACCTAATTGTATGTTTTTTTTTTCAAATCCTTATCGACAAAAAAAGTAGTATGTTCAAAAGAGTACGATATGAGGAAGCTACATAAAATTTGACAATACATTACAGATGTTTGTGGTACTCTCCGGAGGATCCCGGATATTTGGAGAATAGTAGTTTGCACGAATTCACTGTCGTGGAAATATCCTAATTGTATGAATTTTTATCGACAGCTGATAGACACCAAAACTAGTATGTTCAAAGGAGTGAGTTTCGAGGAAGTATCATCAAATTTGACAAGACATTTCGGATGTTTGTTGTACTCTCTGGAGGATCCCGGATGTTTGAGAAATAGTAGTATGCACCAATTCCTTCTCATCGGAATGACCTAATTGTATGTTTTTTTTTTCGAATCCTTATGGACACAAAAAGTAGTATGTTCAAAATAGTAAGATATGAGGAAGCTATATAAAATTTGACAATACATTACAGATGTCTGTGGTACTCTCCGGAGGATCCCGGATATTTGGAGAATAGTAGTTTGCACGAATTCACTGTCGTGGAAATGTCCTAATTGTATGAATTTTTATCGACAGCTGATAGACACCAAAACTAGTATGTTCAAAGGAGTGAGTTTCGAGGAAGTATCATCAAATTTGACAAGACATTTCGGATGTTTGTTGTACTCTCTGGAGGATCCCGGATGTTTGAGAAATAGTAGTATGCACCAATTCCTTCTCATCGGAATGACCTAATTGTATGTTTTTTTTTTCGAATCCTTATGGACACAAAAAGTAGTATGTTCAAAATAGTAAGATATGAGGAAGCTATATAAAATTTGACAATACATTACAGATGTCTGTGGTACTCTCCGGAGGATCCCGGATATTTGGAGAATAGTAGTTTGCACGAATTCACTGTCGTGGAAATGTCCTAATTGTATGAATTTTTATCGACAGCTGATAGACACCAAAACTAGTATGTTCAAAGGAGTGAGTTTCGAGGAAGTATCATCAAATTTGACAAGACATTTCGGATGTTTGTTGTACTCTCTGGAGGATCCCGGATGTTTGAGAAATAGTAGTATGCACCAATTCCTTCTCATCGGAATGACCTAATTGTATGTTTTTTTCTTTCGAATCCTTATGGACACAAAAAGTTGTATGTTCAAAAGAGTAAGATATGAGGAAGCTATATAAAATTTGACAATACATTACAGATGTTTGTGGTACTCTCCGGAGGATCCCGGATATTTGGAGAATAGTAGTTTACACAAATTCACTGTCGTGGAAATGTCCTAATTGTATGAATTTTTATCGACACCTGATAGACACCAAAAGTAGTATGTTCAAAAGGGTAAGTTTTGAGGAAGTATCATAAAATTTGACAAGACATTTCGGATGTTTGTTGTACTCTCTGGAGGATCCCGGATGTTTGAGAAATAGTAGTATCCACCAATTCCTTCTCATCGGAATGACCTAATTTGATGTTTTTTTCTTCGAATCCCTGTGGACACAAAAAGTAGTATGTTCAAAAGAGTAAGATATGAGGAAGCTATATAAAATTTGACAATACATTACAGATGTCTGTGGTACTCTCCAGAAGATCCCGGATATTTGGAGAATAGTAGTTTGCACGAATTCACTGTCGTGGAAATGTCCTAATTGTATGAATTTTTATCGACACCTGATAGACACCAACAGTAGTATCATCAAAAGGGTAAGTTTCGAGAAAGTATCATAAAATTTGACAAGACATTTCGGATGTTTGTTGTACTTTCTTGGAGGATCCCGGATGTTTGAGAAATAGTAGTATGCACCAATACCTTCTCATCGGAATGACCTAATTGTATGTTTTTTTTTTCAAATCCTTATCGACAAAAAAAGTAGTATGTTCAAAAGAGTACGATATGAGGAAGCTACATAAAATTTGACAATACATTACAGATGTTTGTGGTACTCTCCGGAGGATCCCGGATATTTGGAGAATAGTAGTTTGCACGAATTCACTGTCGTGGAAATATCCTAATTGTATGAATTTTTATCGACACCTGATAGACACCAAAAGTAGTATGTTCAAAATAGTAAGTTTTGAGGAAGTATCATAAAATTTGACAAGACATTTTGGATGTTTGTTGTACTCTCTGGAGGATCCCGGATGTTTGAGAAATAGTAGTATGCACCAATTCCTTCTCATCGGAATGACCTAATTGTATGTTTTTTTTTTCGAATCCTTATGGACACAAAAAGTAGTATGTTCAAAAGAGTGAGTTTCGAGGAAGTTTCATAAAATTTGACAAGACAGTTCAGATGTTTGTTGTACTATCTGGAGGATCCCGGAAGTTTGAGAACTAGTAGTATGCACCAATTCCTTCTCATCGGAATGACCTAATTGTACGTTTTTTTTTTCGAATCCTTATGGACACAAAAAGTAGTATGTTCAAAAGAGTAAGATATGAGAAAGCTATATAAAATTTGACAATACATTACAGATGTTTGTGGTACTCTACGGAGGATCCCGGATATTTGGAGAATAGTAGTTTGCACGAATTCACTGTCGTGGAAATGTCCTGATTGTATGAATTTTTATCGACACCAGATAGACACCAAAAGTAGTATGTTCAAAAGAGTAAGTTTCGAGGAAGTATCATAAAATTTGACAAGACATTTCGGATGTTTGTTGTACTATCTGGAGGATCCCGGATGTTTGAGAAATAGTAGTATGCACCAATTCCTTCTCATCGGAATTACCTAATTGTATGTTTTTTTTTTCGAATCCTTATGGACACAAAAAGTAGTATGTTCAAAAGAGTAAGATATGACGAAGCTATATAAAGTTTGACAATACATTACAGATGTCTGTGGTACTCTCCGGAGGATCCCGGATATTTGGAGAATAGTAGTTTGCACGAATTCACTGTCGTGGAAATGTCCTAATTGTATGAATTTTTATCGACACCTGATAGACAACAAAAGTTGTATGTTCAAAAGAGTAAGTTTCAAGGAAGTATCATAAAATTTGACAAGACATTTCGGATGTTTGTTGTACTATCTGGAGGATCCCGGTTGTTTGAGAAATAGTAGTATGCACCAATTCCTTCTCATCGGAATGACCTAATTGTATGTTTTTTTTTTCGAATCCTTATGGACACAAAAAGTAGTATGTTCAAAATAGTAAGATATGAGGAAGCTATATAAAATTTGACAATACATTACAGATGTCTGTGGTACTCTCCGGAGGATCCCGGATATTTGGAGAATAGTAGTTTGCACGAATTCACTGTCGTGGAAATGTCCTAATTGTATGAATTTTTATCGACAGCTGATAGACACCAAAACTAGTATGTTCAAAGGAGTGAGTTTCGAGGAAGTATCATCAAATTTGACAAGACATTTCGGATGTTTGTTGTACTCTCTGGAGGATCCCGGATGTTTGAGAAATAGTAGTATGCACCAATTCCTTCTCATCGGAATGACCTAATTGTATGTTTTTTTCTTTCGAATCCTTATGGACACAAAAAGTAGTATGTTCAAAAGAGTAAGATATGAGGAAGCTATATAAAATTTGACAATACATTACAGATGTTTGTGGTACTCTCCGGAGGATCCCGGATATTTGGAGAATAGTAGTTTACACAAATTCACTGTCGTGGAAATGTCCTAATTGTATGAATTTTTATCGACACCTGATAGACACCAAAAGTAGTATGTTCAAAAGGGTAAGTTTTGAGGAAGTATCATAAAATTTGACAAGACATTTCGGATGTTTGTTGTACTCTCTGGAGGATCCCGGATGTTTGAGAAATAGTAGTATCCACCAATTCCTTCTCATCGGAATGACCTAATTTGATGTTTTTTTCTTCGAATCCTTGTGGACACAAAAAGTAGTATGTTCAAAAGAGTAAGATATGAGGAAGCTATATAAAATTTGACAATACATTACAGATGTCTGTGGTACTCTCCAGAAGATCCCGGATATTTGGAGAATAGTAGTTTGCACGAATTCACTGTCGTGGAAATGTCCTAATTGTATGAATTTTTATCGACACCTGATAGACACCAACAGTAGTATCTTCAAAAGGGTAAGTTTCGAGGAAGTATCATAAAATTTGACAAGACATTTCGGATGTTTGTTGTACTTTCTTGGAGGATCCCGGATGCTTGAGAAATAGTAGTATGCACCAATACCTTCTCATCGGAATGACCTAATTGTATGTTTTTTTTTTCAAATCCTTATCGACAAAAAAAGTAGTATGTTCAAAAGAGTACGATATGAGGAAGCTACATAAAATTTGACAATACATTACAGATGTTTGTGGTACTCTCCGGAGGATCCCGGATATTTGGAGAATAGTAGTTTGCACGAATTCACTGTCGTGGAAATATCCTAATTGTATGAATTTTTATCGACACCTGATAGACACCAAAAGTAGTATGTTCAAAATAGTAAGTTTTGAGGAAGTATCATAAAATTTGACAAGACATTTTGGATGTTTGTTGTACTCTCTGGAGGATCCCGGATGTTTGAGAAATAGTAGTATGCACCAATTCCTTCTCATCGGAATGACCTAATTGTATGTTTTTTTTTTCGAATCCTTATGGACACAAAAAGTAGTATGTTCAAAAGAGTGAGTTTCGAGGAAGTATCATAAAATTTGACAAGACATTTCAGATGTTTGTTGTACTATCTGGAGGATCCCGGAAGTTTGAGAACTAGTAGTATGCACCAATTCCTTCTCATCGGAATGACCTAATTGTATGTTTTTTTTTTCGAATCCTTATGGACACAAAAAGTAGTATGTTCAAAAGAGTAAGATATGAGGAAGCTATATAAAATTTGACAATACATTACAGATGTTTGTGGTACTCTCCGGAGGATCCCGGATATTTGGAGAATAGTAGTTTGCACGAATTCACTGTCGTGGAAATGTCCTGATTGTATGAATTTTTATCGACACCAGATAGACACCAAAAGTAGTATGTTCAAAAGAGTAAGTTTCGAGGAAGTATCATAAAATTTGACAAGACATTTCGGATGTTTGTTGTACTATCTGGAGGATCCCGGATGTTTGAGAAATAGTAGTATGCACCAATTCCTTCTCATCGGAATAACCTAATTGTATGTTTTTTTTTTCGAATCCTTATGGACACAAAAAGTAGTATGTTCAAAAGAGTAAGATATGACGAAGCTATATAAAGTTTGACAATACATTACAGATGTCTGTGGTACTCTCCGGAGGATCCCGGATATTTGGAGAATAGTAGTTTGCACGAATTCACTGTCGTGGAAATGTCCTAATTGTATGAATTTTTATCGACACCTGATAGACACCAAAAGTAGTATGTTCAAAAGAGTAAGTTTCGAGGAAGTATCATAAAATTTGACAAGACATTTCGGATGTTTGTTGTACTATCTGGAGGATCCCGGATGTTTGAGAAATAGTAGTATGCACCAATTCCTTCTCATCGGAATGACCTAATTGTATGTTTTTTTTTTCGAATCCTTATGGACACAAAAAGTAGTATGTTCAAAAGAGTAAGATATGAGGAAGCTGTATAAAATTTGACAATACATTACAGATGTCTGTGGTACTCTCCGGAGGATCCCGGATATTTGGAGACTAGTAGTTTGCACGAATTCACTGTCGTGGAAATGTCCTGATTGTATGAATTTTTATCGACACCAGATAGACACCAAAAGTAGTATGTTCAAAAGAGTAAGTTTCGAGGAAGTATCATAAAATTTGACAAGACATTTCGGATGTTTGTTGTACTATCTGGAGGATCCCGGATGTTTGAGAAATAGTAGTATGCACCAATTCCTTCTCATCGGAATGACCTAATTGTATGTTTTTTTTTTCGAATCCTTATGGACACAAAAAGTAGTATTTTCAAAAGAGTAAGATATGAGGAAGCTGTATAAAATTTGACAATACATTACAGATGTCTGTGGTACTCTCCGGAGGATCCCGGATATTTGGAGACTAGTAGTTTGCACGAATTCACTGTCGTGGAAATGTCCTGATTGTATGAATTTTTATCGACACCAGATAGACACCAAAAGTAGTATGTTCAAAAGAGTAAGTTTCGAGGAAGTATCATAAAATTTGACAAGACATTTCGGATGTTTGTTGTACTATCTGGAGGATCCCGGATGTTTGAGAAATAGTAGTATGCACCAATTCCTTCTCATCGGAATGACCTAATTTTATGTTTTTTTTTTCGAATCCTTATGGACACGAAAAGTAGTATGTTCAAAAGAGTAAGATATGAGGAAGCTATATAAAATTTGACAATACATTACAGATGTCTGTGGTACTCTCCGGAGGATCCCGGATATTTGGAGAATAGTAGTTTGCTCGAATTCACTGTCGTGGAAATGTCCTAATTGTATGAATTTTTATCGACACCTGATAGACACCAAAAGTAGTATGTTCAAAAGAGTAAGTTTCGAGGAAGTATCATAAAATTTGACAAGACATTTCGGATGTTTGTTGTTGTATCTGGAGGATCCCGGATGTTTGAGAAATAGTAGTATGCACCAATTCCTTCTCATCGGAATGACCTAATTGTATGTTTTTTTTTTCGAATCCTTATGGACACAAAAAGTAGTATGTTCAAAAGAGTAAGATATGAGGAAGCTATATAAAATTTGACAATACATTACAGATGTCTGTGGTACTCTCCGGAGGATCCCGGATATTTGGAGACTAGTAGTTTGCACGAATTCACTGTCGTGGAAAATTCCTGATTGTATGAATTTTTATCGACACCAGATAGACACCAAAAGTAGTATGTTCAAAAGAGTAAGTTTCGAGGAAGTATCATAAAATTTGACAAGACATTTCGGATGTTTGTTGTACTATCTGGAGGATCCCGGATGTTTGAGAAATAGTAGTATGCACCAATTCCTTCTCATCGGAATGACCTAATTGTATGTTTTTTTTTTCGAATCCTTATGGACACGAAAAGTAGTATGTTCAAAAGAGTAAGATATGAGGAAGCTATATAAAATTTGACAATACATTACAGATGTTTGTGGTACTCTCCGGAGGATCCCGGATATTTGGAGAATAGTAGTTTGCACGAATTCACTGTTGTGGAAATGTCCTAATTGTATGAATTTTTATGGACACCTGATATACACAAAAAAAAGTATGTTCAAAATAGTAAGTTTCGAGGAAGTATCATAAAATTTGACAAGACATTTCGGATGTTTGTTGTACTCTCTGGAGGATCCCGGATGTTTGAGAAATAAGAGTATGCACCAATTCCTTCTCATCGGAATGACCAAATTGTATGTTTTTTTTTTTTCGAATCCTTATGGACACAAAAAGTAGTATGATCAAAAGAGTAAGATATGACGAAGCTATATAAAATTTGACAATACATTACAGATGTCTGTGGTACTCTCCGGAGGATCCCGGATATTTGGAGAATAGTAGTTTGCACGAATTCACTGTCGTGGAAATGTCCTAATTGTATGAATTTTTATCGACACCTTATAGACACCAAAAGTAGTATGTTCAAAAGAGTAAGTTTCGAGGAAGTATCATAAAATTTGACAAGACATTTCGGATGTTTGTTGTACTATCTGGAGGATCCCGGATGTTTGAGAAATAGTAGTATGCACCAATTCCTTCTCATCGGAATGACCTAATTGTATGTTTTTTTTTTCGAATCCTTATGGACACAAAAAGTAGTATGTTCAAAAGAGTAACATATGAGGAAGCTATATAAAATTTGACAATACATTACAGATGTCTGTGGTACTCTCCGGAGGATCCCGGATATTTGGAGACTAGTAGTTTGCACGAATTCACTGTCGTGGAAATGTCCTAATTGTATGAATTTTTATCTACACCTGATAGACACCAAAAGTAGTATGTTCAAAAGAGTAAGTTTCGAGGAAGTATCATAAAATTTGACAAGACATTTCGGATGTTTGTTGTACTATCTGGAGGATCCCGGATGTTTGAGAAATAGTAGTATGCACCAATTCCTTCTCATCGGAATGACCTAATTGTATGTTTTTTTTTTCGAATCCTTATGGACACAAAAAGTAGTATGTTCAAAAGAGTAAGATATGAGGAAGCTATATAAAATTTGACAATACATTACACATGTCTGTGGTACTCTCCGGAGGATCCCGGATATTTGGAGAATAGTAGTTTGCACGAATTCACTGTCGTGGAAATGTCCTAATTGTATGATTTTTATCGACACCTGATAGACACCAAAAGTAGTATGTTCAAAAGAGTAAGTTCCGAGGAAGTATCATAAAATTTGACAAGACATTTCGGATGTTTGTTGTACTATCTGGAGGATCCCGGATGTTTGAGAATTAGTAGTATGCACCAATTCCTTCTCATCGGAATGACCTAATTGTATGTTTTTGTTTTCGAATCCTTATGGACACAAAAAGTAGTATGTTCAAAAGAGTAAGATATGAGGAAGCTATATAAAATTTGGCAATACATTACACATGTCTGTGGTACTCTCCGGAGGATCCCGGATATTTATAGAATAGTAGTTTGCACGAATTCACTGTCGTGGAAATGTCCTAATTGTATGAATTTTTATCGACACCTGATAGACACCAAAAGTAGTATGTTCAAAAAGGTAAGTTTCGAGGAAGTATCATAAAATTCGACAAGACATTTCAGATGTTTGTTGTACTCTCTGGAAGATCCCGGATGTTTGAGAAATAGTAGTATGCACCAATTCCTTCTCATCGGAATGACCTAATTGTATGTTTTTTTTTTCGAATCCTTATGGACACAAAAAGTAGTATGTTCAAAAGAGTAAGATATGAGGAAGCTATATAAAATTTGACAATAAATTACAGATGTCTGTGGTACTCTCCGGAGGATCCCGGATATTTGGAGTATAGTAGTTTCCACGAATTCACTGTCGTGGAAATGTCCTAATTGTATGAATTTTTATCGACACCTGATAGACACCAAAAGTAGTATGTTCAAAAGAGTAAGTTTCGAGGAAATATCATAAAATTTGACAAGACATTTCGGATGTTTGTTGTACTCTCTGGAGGATCCCGGATGTTTGGAGTATAGTAGTTTGCACGAATTCACTGTCGTGGAAATGTCCTAATTGTATGAATTTTTATCGACACCTGATAGACACCAAAAGTAGTATGTTCAAAAGAGTAAGTTTCGAGGAAGTATCATAAAATTTGACAAGACATTTCGGATGTTTGTTGTACTCTCTGGAGGATCCCGGATGTTTGAGAAATAGTAGTATGCACCAATTCCTTCTCATCGGAATGACCTAATTGTATGTTTTTTTTTTTCGAATCCTTATGGACACAAAAAGTAGTATGTTCAAAAGAGTAAGATATGAGGAAGCTATATAAAATTTGACAATACATTACAGATGTCTGTGGTACTATCCGGAGGATCCCATATATTTGGAGAATAGTAGTTTGCACGAATTGACTGTCGTGGAAATGTCCTAATTGTATGAATTTTTATCGACACCTGATAGACACCAAAAGTAGTATGTTCAAAAGAGTAAGTTTCGAGGAAGTATCATAAAATTTGACAAGACATTTCGGATGTTTGTTGTACTCTCTGGAGGATCCCGGATGTTTGAGAAATAGTAGTATGCACCAATTCCTTCTCATCGGAATGACCTAATTGTATGTTTTTTTTTTTTCGAATCCTTATGGACACAAAAAGTAGTATGTTCAAAAGAGTAAGGTATGAGGAAGCTATATAAAATTTGACAATACATTACAGATGTCTGTGGTACTCTCCGGAGGATCCCAGATATTTGGAGAATAGTAGTTTGCACGAATTGACTGTCGTGGAAATGTCCTAATTGTATGAATTTTTATCGACACCTGATAGACACCAAAAGTAGTATGTTCAAAAAGGTAAGTTTCGAGGAAGTATCATAAAATTTGACAAGACATTTCGGATGTTTGTTGTACTCTCTGGAGGATCCCGGATGTTTGAGAAATAGTAGTATGCACCAATTCCTTCGCATCGGAATGACCTAATTGTATGTTTTTTTTTTCGAATCCTTATGGACACAAAAAGTAGTATGTTCAAAAGAGTAAGATATGAGGAAGCTATATAAAATTTGATAATACATTACATATGTCTGTGGTACTCTCCGGAGGATCCCGGATATTTGGAGAATAGTAGTTTGCACGAATTCACTGTCGTGGAAATGTCCTAATCGTATGGATTTTTATCGACACCTGATAGACACCAAAAGTAGTATGTTCAAAAGGGTAAGTTTCGAGGAAGTATCATAAAATTTGACAAGACATTTCGGATGTTTGTTGTACTCTCTGGAGGATCCCGGATGTTTGAGAAATAGTGGTATGCACCAATTCCTTCTCATCGGAATGACCTAATTGTATGTTTTTTTTTTCGAAACCTTATCGACACAAAAAGTAGTATGTTCAAAAGAGTAAGATATGAGGAAGCTATATAAAATTTGAAAATACATTACAGATGTCTGTGGTACTCTCCGGAGGATCCCGGATATTTGGAGTATAGTAGTTTGCACGAATTCACTGTCGTTGAAATGTCCTAATTGTATGAATTTTTATCGACACCTGATAGACACCAAAAGTAGTATGTTCAAAAGAGTAAGTTTCGAGGAAGTATCATAAAATTTGACAAGACATTTCGGATGTTTGTTGTACTCTCTGGAGGATCCCGGATGTTTGAGAAATAGTAGTATGCACCAATTCCTTCTCATCGGAATGACCTAATTGTATGTTTTTTTTTTTCGAATCCTTATGGACACAAAAAGTAGTATGTTCAAAAGAGTAAGATATGAGGAAGCTATATAAAATTTGACAATACATTACAGATGTCTGTGGTACTCTCCGGAGGATCCCAGATATTTGGAGAATAGTAGTTTGCACGAATTGACTGTCGTGGAAATGTCCTAATTGTATGAATTTTTATCGACACCTGATAGACACCAAAAGTAGTATGTTCAAAAAGGTAAGTTTCGAGGAATTATCATAAAATTTGACAAGACATTTCGGATGTTTGTTGTACTCTCTGGAGGATCCCGGATGTTTGAGAAATAGTAGTATGCACCAATTCCTTCTCATCGGAACGACCTAACTGTATGTTTTTTTTTTCGAATCCTTATGGACACAAAAAGTAGTATGTTCAAAAGAGTAAGATATGAGGAACCTATATAAAATTTGACAATACATTACAGATGTTTGTGGTACTCTCCGGAGGATCTCGGATATTTGGAGAATAGTAGTTTGCACGAATTCACTGTCGTGGAAATGTCCTAATTGTATGAATTTTTATCGACACCGGATAGACACCAAAAGTAGTATGTTCAAAAGAGTAAGTTTCGAGGAAGTATCATAAAATTTGACAAGACATTTCGGATGTTTGTTGTACTATCTGGAGGATCCCGGATGTTTGAGAAATAGTAGTATGCACCAATTCCTTCTCATCGGAATGACCTAATTGTATGTTTTGTTTTTCGAATCCTTATGGACACAAAAAGTAGTATGTTCAAAAGAGTAAGATATGAGGAAGCTATATAGAATTTGACAATACATTACAGACGTCTGTGGTACTCTCCGGAGGATCCCGGATATTTGGAGAATTGTAGTTTGCACGAATTCACTGTCGTGGAAATGTCCTAATTGTATGAATTTTTATCGACACCTGATAGACACCAAAAGTAGTATGTTCAAAAGAGTAAGTTTCGAGGAAATATCATAAAATTTGACAAGACATTTCGGATGTTTATTGTACTCTCTGGAGGATCCCGGATGTTTGAGAACTAGTAGTATGCACCAATTCCTTCTCATCGGAATGACCTAATTGTATGTTTTTTTTTTCGAATCCTTAAGGACACAAAAAGTAGTATGTTCAAAAGAGTAAGATATGAGGAAGCTATATAAAACTTGACAATACATTACAGACGTCTGTTGTACTCTTCGGAGGATCCCGGATATTTGGAGAATAGTAGTTTGCACGAATTCACTGTTGTGGAAATGTTCTAATTGTATGAATTTTTATCGACACCTGATAGACACCAAAAGTAGTATGTTCAAAAGAGTAAGTTTCGAGGAAGTATCATAAAATTTGACAAGACATTTCGGATGTTTGTTGTACTCTCTGGAGGATCCCGAATGTTTGAGAAATAGTAGTATGCACCAATTCCTTCTCATCGGAATGACCTATCTGTATGTTTTTTTTTTCGAATCCTTATGGACACAAAAAGTAGTATGTTCAAAAGAGTAAGATATGAGGAAGCTATATAAAATTTGACAATACATTACAGATGTCTGTGGTACTCTCCGGAGGATCCCGGATATTTGGAGAATAGTAGTTTGCACGAATTGACTGTCTTGGAAATGTCCTCATTGTATGAATTTTTATCGACACCTGATAGACACCAAAAGTAGTATGTTCAAAAGGGTAAGTTTCGAGGAAGTATCATAAAATTTGACAAGACATTTCGGATGTTTGTTGTACTATCTGGAGGATCCCGGATGTTTGAGAAATAGTGGTATGCACCAATTCCTTCTCATCGGATGACCTAATTGTATGTTTTTTTTTTCGAATCCTTATGGACACAAAAAGTAGTATGTTCAAAAGAGTAAGATATGAGGAAGCTATATAAAATTTGACAATACATTACAGATGTCTGTGGTACTCTCAGGAGGATCCCGGATATTTGGAGTATAGTAGTTTGCACGAATTCACTGTCGTGGAAATGTCCTCATTGTATGAATTTTTATCGACACCTGATAGACACCAAAAGTAGTATGTTCAAAAGAGTAAGTTTCGAGGAAGTATCATAAAATTTGACAAGACATTTCGGATGTTTGTTGTACCTCTGGAGGATCCCGGATGTTTGAGAAATAGTAGTATGCACCAATTCCTTTATCATCGGAATGACCTAATTGTATGTTTTTTTTTTCGAATGCTTATGGACACAAAAAGTAGTATGTTCCAAAGAGTAAGATATGAGGAAGCTATATAAAATTTGACAATACATTACAGATGTCTGTGGTACTCTCCGGATGATCCCGGATATTTGGAGAATAGTAATTTGCACGAATTCACTGTCGTGGAAATGTCCTAATTGTTTGAATTTTTATCGACACCTGATAGACACCAAAAGTAGTATGTTCAAAAGGGTAAGTTTCGAGGAAGTATCATAAAATTTGACAAGACATTTCGGATGTTTGTTGTACTCTCTGGAAGATCCCGGATGTTTGATAAATAGTAGTATGCACCAATTCCTTCTCATCGGAATGACCTAATTTGGTGTTTTTTTTTTCGAATCCTTCTGGACACAAAAAGTAGTATGTTCAAAAGAGTAAGATATGAGGAAACTATATAAAATTTGACAATACATTACAGATTTTTGTGGTACTCTCCGGAGGATCTCGAATATTTGGAGAATAGTAGTTTGCACGAATTCACTGTCGTGGAAATGTCCTAATTGTATGAATTTTTATCGACACCTGATAGACACCAAAAGTAGTATGTTCAAAAGAGTAAGTTTCGAGGAAGTATCATAAAATTTGACAAGACATTTCGGATGTTTGTTGTATTCTCTGGAGGATCCCGGATGTTTGAGAAATAGTAGTATGCACCAATTCCTTCTCATCGGAATGACCTAACTGTATGTTTTTTTTTTCGAATCCTTATGGACACAAAAAGTAGTATGTTCAAAAGAGTAAGATATGAGGAAGGTATATAAAATTTGACAATACATTACAGATGTTTGTGGTACTCTCCGGAGGATCTCGGATATTTGGAGAATAGTAGTTTGCACGAATTCACTGTCGTGGAAATGTCCTAATTGTATGAATTTTTATCGACACCGGATAGACACCAAAAGTAGTATGTTCAAAAGAGTAAGTTTCGAGGAAGTATCATAAAATTTGACAAGACATTTCGGATGTTTGTTGTACTATCTGGAGGATCCCGGATGTTTGAGAAATAGTAGTATGCACCAATTCCTTCTCATTGGAATGACCTAATTGTATGTTTTTTTTTTCGAATCCTTATGGACACAAAAAGTAGTATGTTCAAAAGAGTAAGATATGAGGAAGCTATATAGAATTTGACAATACATTACAGATGTCTGTGGTACTCTCCGGAGGATCCCGGATATTTGGAGAATAGTAGTTTGCACGAATTCACTGTCGTGGAAATGTCCTAATTGTATGAATTTTTATCGACACCTGATAGACACCAAAAGTAGTATGTTCAAAAGAGTAAGTTTCGAGGAAATATCATAAAATTTGACAAGACATTTCGGATGTTTGTTGTACTCTCTGGAGGATCCCGGATGTTTGAGAACTAGTAGTATGCACCAATTCCTTCTCATCGGAATGACCTAATTGTATGTTTTTTTTTTCGAATCCTTATGGACACAAAAAGTAGTATGTTCAAAAGAGTAAGATATGAGGAAGCTATATAAAATTTGACAATACATTACAGATGTCTGTTGTACTCTCCGGAGGATCCCGGATATTTGGAGAATAGTAGTTTGCACGAATTCACTGTCGTGGAAATGTCCTGATTGTATGAATTTTTATCGACACCTGATAGACACCAAAAGTAGTATGTTCAAAAGAGTAAGTATCGAGGAAGTATCATCAAATTTGACAAGACATTTCGGATGTTTGTTGTACTCTCTGGAGGATCCCGGATGTTTGAGAAATAGTAGTATGCACCAATTCCTTCTCATCGGAATGACCTAATTTGATGTTTTTTTTTTCGAATCCTTATGGACACAAAAAGTAGTATGTTCAAAAGAGTAAGATATGAGGAAGCTATATAAAATTCGACAATACATTACAGATGTGTGTGGTACTCTCCGGAGGATCCCGGATATTTGGAGAATAGTAGTTTGCACGAATTCACTGTCGTGGAAATGTCCTAATTGTATGAATTTTTATCGACACCTGATGGACACCAAAAGTAGTATGTTCAAAAGGGAAAGTTTCGAGGAAGTATAATAAAATTTGACAAGACATTTCGGATGTTTGTTGTACTCTCTGGAGGATCCTGGATTTTTGAGAAATAGTAGTATGCACCAATTCCTTCTCATCGGAATGACCAAATTTGATGTTTTTTTTTTCGAATCCTTATGGACACAAAAACTAGTATGTTCAAATGAGTAAGATAAGAGGAAGCTATATAAAATTTGACAATACATTACAGATGTTTGTGGTACTCTCCGGAGGATCCCGGATATTTGGAGAATAGTAGTTTCCACGAATTCACTGTCGTGGAAATGTCCTAATTGTATGCATTTTTATCGACACCTGATAGACACCAAAAGTAGTATGTTCAAAGGAGTAAGTTTCGAGGAAGTATCATCAAATTTGACAAGACATTTCAGATGTTTGTTGTACTCTCTGGAGGATCCCGGATGTTTGAGAAATAGTAGTATGCACCAATTCTTTCTCATCGGAATGACCTAATTGTATGTTTTTTTTTTCGAATACTTATGGACACAAAAAGTAGTATGTTCAAAAGAGTAAGATATGAGGAATCTATATAAAATTTGACAATACATTACAGATGTTTGTGGTACTCTCCGGAGGATCTCGGATATTTGGAGAATAGTAGTTTGCACGAATTTACTGTCGTGGAAATGTCCTAATTGTATGCATTTTTATCGACACCTGATAGACACCAAAAGTAGTATGTTCAAAGGAGTAAGTTTCGAGGAAGTATCATCAAATTTGACAAGACATTTCAGATGTTTGTTGCACTCTCTGGAGGATCTCGGATGTTTGAGAAATAGTAGTATGCACCAATTCTTTCTCATCGGAATTACCTAATTGTATGTTTTTGTTCTTCGAATACTTATGGATACAAAAAGTAGTATGTTCAAAAGAGTAAGATATGAGGAATCTATATAAAATTTGACAATACATTACAGATGTCTGTGGTACTCTCTGGAGGATCCCGGATATTTGGAGAATAGTAGTTTGCACGAATTCACTGTCGTGGAAATGTCCTAATTGTATGAATTTTTATCGCCAGCTGATAGACACCAAAAGTAGTATGTTCAAAAGGGTAAGTTTCGAGGAAGTATCATAAAAATTGAGAAGACATTTCGGATGTTTGTTGTACTCTCTGGAGGATCCCGGATGTTTGAGAAATAGTCGTATGCACCAATTCCTTCTCATCGGAATGACCTAATTTGATGTTTTTTTTTTCGAATCATTATGGACACAAAAAGTAGTCTGTTCAAAATAGTAAGATATGAGGAAGCTATATAAAATTTGACAATACATTACAGATGTCTGTGGTACTCTCCGGAAGATCCCGGATATTTGGAGAATAGTAGTTTGCACAAATTGACTGTCGTGGAAATGTCCTAATTGTATGAATTTTTATCGACACCTGATAGACACCAAAAGTAGTATGTTCAAAAGAGTAAGTTTCGAGGAAGTATCATAAAATTTGACAAGACATTTCGGATGTTTGTTGTACTCTCTGGAGGATCCCGGATGTTTGAGAAATAGTAGTATGCACCAATTCCTTCTCATCGGAATGACCTAATTGTATGTTTTTTTTTTCGAATCCTTATGGACACAAAAAGTAGTATGTTCAAAAGAGTAAGATATTAGGAAGCTATATAAAATTTGACAATACATTACAGATGTTTGTTGTACTCTCCGGAGGATCCCGGATATTTGGAGAATAGTAGTTTGCACGAATTCACTGTCGTGGAAATGTCCTGATTGTATGAATTTTTATCGACACCTGATAGACACCAAAAGTAGTATGTTCAAAAGAGTAAGTATCGAGGAAGTATCATCAAATTTGACAAGACATTTCGGATGTTTGTTGTACTCTCTGGAGGATCCCGGATGTTTGAGAAATAGTAGTATGCACCAATTCCTTCTCATCGGAATGACCTAATTTGATGTTTTTTTTTTCGAATCCTTATGGACACAAAAAGTAGTATGTTCAAAAGAGTAAGATATGAGGAAGCTATATAAAATTTGACAATACATTACAGATGTCTGTGGTACTCTCCGGAGGATCCCGGATATTTGGAGAATAGTAGTTAACACGAATTCACTGTCGTGGAAATGTCGTAATTGTATGAATTTTTATCGACACCTGATATACACCAAAAGTAGTATGTTCAAAAGAATAAGTTTCGAGGAAGTATCATAAAAATTGACAAGACATTTCGGATGTTTGTTGTACTCTCTGGAGGATCCCGGATGTTTGAGAAATAATCGTATGCACCAATTCCTTCTCATCGAAATGACCTAATTTGATGTTTTTTTTTTCGAATCCTTATGGACACAAAAAGTAGTATGTTCAAAAGAGTAAGATATGAGGAAGCTATATAAAATTTGACAATACATTACAGATGTCTGTGGTACTCTCCGGAGGATCCCGGATATTTGGAGAATAGTAGTTTGCACGAATTCAAGGTCGTGGAAATGTCCTAATTGTATGAATTTTTATCGACACCTGATAGACACCAAAAGTAGTATGTTCAAAAGAGTAAGTTTCGAGGAAGTATCGTAAAATTTGACAAGACATTTCGGATGTTTGTTGTACTCTCTAGAGGATCCCGGATGTTTGAGAAATAGTAGTATGCAACAATTCCTTCTCATCGGAATGACCTAATTGTATGTTTTTTTTTTTCGAATCCTTATGAACACAAAAAGTAGTATGTTCAAAATAGTAAGATATGAGGAAGCTATATAAAATTTGACAATACATTACAGATGTTTGTGGTACTCTCCAAAGGATCCCGGATATTTGGAGAATAATAGTTTGCACGAATTCACTGTCGTGGAAATGTCCTAATTGTATGAATTTTTATCGACACCTGATAGACACCAAAAGTAGTATGTTCAAAAGGGTAAGTTTCGAGGAAGTATCATAAAAATTGACAAGACATTTCGGATGTTTGTTGTACTCTCTGGAGGATCCCGGATGTTTGAGAAATAGTAGTATGCACCAATTCCTTCTCATCGGAATGACCTAATTGTATGTTTTTTTTTCGAATCCTTATGCACAGAAAAAGTAGTATGTTCAGAAGAGTAAGATATGAGGAAGCTATATAAATTTTGACAATACATTACAGATGTCTGTGGTACTCTCCGGAGGATCCCGGATATTTGGAGAATAATAGTTTGCACGAATTCACTGTCGTGGAAATGTCCTAATTGTATGAATTTTAATCGACACCTGATATACACCAAAAGTAGTATGTTCAAAAGAATAAGTTTTGAGGAAATATTATAAAATTTGACAAGACATTTCGGATGTTTGTTGTACTCTCAAGAGGATCCCGGATGTTTGAGAAATAGTAGTATGCACCAATTCCTTCTCATCGGAATGACCTAATTGTATGTTTTTTTTTTCGAATCCTTATGGACACAAGAAGTAGTATGTTCAAAAGAGTAAGATATGAGGAAGCTATATAAAATTTGACAATACATTACAGATGTCTGTGGTACTCTCCGGAGGATCCCGGATATTTGGAGAATAGTAGTCTGCAGGAATTTACTGTCGTGGAAATGTCCTAATTGTATGAATTTTTATCGACACCTGATAGACACCAAAAGTAGTATGTTCAAAAGGGTAAGTTTCGAGGAAGTATCATAAAAATTGACAAGACATTTCGGATGTTTGTTGTACTCTCTGGAGGATCTCTTATGTTTGAGAAATAGTCGTATGCAACAATTCATTCTCATCGGAATGACCTAATTTGATGTTTTTTTTTTCGAATCCTTATGGACACAAAAAGTAGTATGTTCAAAAGAGTAAGATATGAGGAAGCTATATAAAATTTGACAATACATTACAGATGTCTGTGGTACTCTCCGGAGGATCCCGGATATTTGGAGACTAGTAGTTTGCACGAATTCACTGTCGTGGAAATGTCCAAATTGTATGAATTTTTATCGACACCTGATAGACACCAAAAGTAGTATGTTCAAAAGGGTAAGTTTCGAGGAAGTATCATAAAAATTGACAAAACATTTCGGATGTTTGTTGTACTCTCTGGAGGATCCCGGATGTTGGAGAAATAGTAGTATGCACCAATTCCTTCTCATCGGAATGACCTAATTGTAAGTTTTTTTTTTTCGAATACTTATGAACACAAAAAGTAGTATGTTCAAAAGAGTATGATATGAGGAAGCTATATAAAATTTGACAATACATTACAGATGTTTGTGGTACTCTCCGGAGGATCCCGGATATTTGTAGAATAGTAGTTTGCACGAATTCACTGTCGTGGAAATGTCCTAATTGTATGAATTTTTATCGACACCTGATAGACACCAAAAGTAGTATGTTCAAAAGGGTAAGTTTCGAGGAAGTATCATAAAAATTGACAAGACATTTCGGATGTTTGTTGTACTCTCTGGAGGATCCCGGATGTTTGAGAAATAGTAGTATGCACCAATTCCTTCTCATCGGAATGACCTAATTGTATGTTTTTTTTTTCGAATCCTTATGGACACAAAAAGTAGTATGTTCAAAAGAGTAAGATATGAGGAAGCTATATAAAATTTGACAATACATTACAGATGTTTGTGGTACGCTCCGGAGGATCCCGGATATTTGGAGAATAGTAGTTTGCACGAATTCACTGTCGTGGAAATGTCCTAATTCTATGAATTTTTATCGACACCTGATAGACACCAAAAGTAGTATGTTCAAAATAGTAAGTTTCGAGGAAGTATCATCAAATTTGACAAGACATTTCCGATGTTTGTTGTACTCTCTGGAGGATCCCGGATGTTTGAGAAATAGTAGTATGCAGCAATTCCTTCTCATCGGAATGACCTAATTGTATGTTTTTTTTTCGAATCCTTATGGACACAAAAAGTAGTATGTTCAGAAGAGTAAGATATGAGGAAGCTATATAAAATTTGACAATACATTAGAGATGTCTGTGGTACTCTCCGGAGGATCCCGGATATTTGGAGAATTGCACGAATTCACTGTCGTGGAAATGTCCTAATTGTATGAATTTTTATCGACACCTGATATACACCAAAAGTAGTATGTTCAAAAGAATAAGTTTCGAGGAAGTATTATAAAATTTGACAAGAGATTTCGGATGTTTGTTGTACTCTCAGGAGGATCCCGGATGTTTGAGAAATAGTAGTATGCACCAATTCCTTCTCATCGGAATGACCTAATTGTATGTTTTTTTTTCCGAATCCTTATGGACACAAAAAGTAGTATGTTCAAAAGAGTAAGATATGAGGAAGCTATATAAAATTTGACAATACATTACAGATGTCTGTGGTACTCTCCGGAGGATCCCGGATATTTGGAGAATAGTAGTCTGCAGGAATTCACTGTCGTGGAAATGTCCTAATTGTATGAATTTTTATCGACACCTGATAGACACCAAAAGTAGTAGGTTCAAAAGGGTAAGTTTCGAGGAAGTATCATAAAAATTGACAAGACATTTCGGATGTTTGTTGTACTCTCTGGAGGATCTCTGATGTTTGAGAAATAGTCGTATGCACCAATTCATTCTCATCGGAATGACCTAATTTGATGTTTTTTTTTTTCGAATCCTTATGGACACAAAAAGTAGTATGTTCAAAAGAGTAAGATATGAGGAAGCTATATAAAATTTGACAATACATTACAGATGTCTATGGTACTCTCCGGAGGATCCCGGATATTTGGAGAATAGTAGTGTGCAGGAATTCACTGTCGTGGAAATGTCCTAATTGTATGAATTTTTATCGACACCTGATAGACACCAAAAGTAGTATGTTCAAAAGGGTAAGTTTCGAGGAAGTATCATAATAATTGACAAGACATTTCGGATGTTTGTTGTACTCTATGGAGGATCCCGGATGTTTGAGAAATAGTAGTATGCACCAATTCCTTCTCATCGGATTGACCTAATTGTATGTTTTTTTTTTCGAATCCTTATGGACACAAAAAGTAGTATGTTCAAAAGAGTAAGATATGAGGAATCTATATAAAATTTGACAATACATTACAGATGTCTGTGGTACTCTCCGGAGGATCCCGGATATTTGGAGAATAGTAGTTTGCACGAATTCACTGTCGTGGAAATGTCCAAATTGTATGAATTTTTATCGACACCTGATAGACACCAAAAGTAGTATGTTCAAAGCAGTAAGTTTCGAGGAAGTATCATAAAATTTGACAAGACATTTCGGATGTTTGTTGTACTCTCTGGAGGATCCCGGATGTTTGAGAAATAGTAGTATCCACCAATTCCTTCTCATCGGAATGACCTAATTTGATGTTTTTTTCTTCGAATCCTTATGGACACAAAAAGTGGTATGTTCAAAAGAGCAAGATATGAGGAAGCTATATAAAATTTGACAATACATTACAGATGTCTGTGGTACTCTCCAGAGGATCCCGGATATTTGGAGAATAGTAGTTAGCACAAATTCACTGTCGTGGAAATGTCCTAATTGTATGAATTTTTATCGACACCTGATAGACACCAAAAGTAGTATGTTCAAAATAGTAAGTTTCGAGGAAGTATCATCAAAATTGACAAGACATTGCGGATGTTTGTTGTACTCTCTGGAGGATCCCGGATGTTTGAGAAATAGTAGTATGCACCAATTCCTTCTCATCGGAATGACCTAATTGTATGTTTTTTTTTTCGAATCCTTATGGATACAAAAAGTAGTATGTTCAAAAGAGTAAGATATGAGGAAGCTATATAAAATTTGACAATACATTACAGATGTCTGTGGTACTCTCCGGAGGATCCCGGATATTTGGAGAATAGTAGTTTGCACGAATTCACTGTCGTGGAAATGTCCTAATTGTATGAATTTTTATCGACACCTGATAGACACCAAAAGTAGTATGTTCAAAAGGGTAAGTTTCGAGGAAGTATCATAAAAATTGACAAGACATTTCAGATGTTTGTTGTACTCTCCGGAGGATCCCGGATGTTTGAGAAATAGTAGTATGCACCAATTCCTTCTCATCCGAATGACCTAATTGTATGTTTTTTTTTCGAATCCTTATGGACACAAAAAGTAGTATGTTCAAAAGAGTAAGATATGAGGAATCTATATAAAATTTGACAATACATTACAGATGTCTGTGGTACTCTCCGGAGGATCCCGGATATTTGGAGAATAGTAGTTTGCACGAATTCACTGTCGTGGAAATGTCCTAATTGTATGAATTTTTATCGACACTTGATAGACACCAAAAGTAGTATGTTCAAAGGAGTAAGTTTCGAGGAAGTATCATGAAATTTGACAAGACATTTCAGATGTTTGTTGTACTCTCTGGAGGATCCCGGATGTTTGAGAAATAGTAGTATGCACCAATTCCTTCTCATCTGAATGACCTAATTGTATGTTTTTTTCTTTCGAATCCTTATGGACACAAAAAGTAGTATGTTCAAAAGAGTAAGATATGAGGAAGCTATATAAAATTTGAAAATACATTACAGATGTTTGTAGTACTCTCCGGAGGATCCCGGATATTTGGAGAATAGTAGTTTACACGAATTCACTGTCGTGGAAATGTCCTAATTGTATGAATTTTTATCGACACCTGATAGACACCAAAAGTAGTATGTTCAAAAGGGTAAGTTTTGAGGAAGTATCATCAAATTTGACAAGACATTTCGGATGTTTGTTGTACTCTCTGGATGATCCCGGATGTTTGAGAAATAATAGTATCCACCAATTCCTTCTCATCGGAATGACCTAATTTGATGTTTTTTTCTTCGAATCCTTCTGGACACAAAAAGTAGTATGTTCAAAAGAGTAAGATATGAGGAAGCTATATAAAATTTGACAATACATTACAGATGTCTGTGGTACTCTCCAGAGGATCCCGGATATTTGGAGAATAGTAGTTTGCACGAATTCACTGTCGTGGAAATGTCCTAATTGTATGAATTTTTATCGACACCTGATAGACACCAACACTAGTATCTTCAAAATGGTAAGTTTCGAGGAAGTATCATAAAATTTGACAAGACATTTCGGATGTTTGTTGTACTTTCTTGGAGGATCCCGGATGCTTGAGAAATAGTAGTATGCACCAATACCTTCTCATCGGAATGACCTAATTGTATGTTTTTTTTTCAAATCCTTATCGACAAAAAAAGTAGTATGTTCAAAAGAGTACGATATGAGGAAGCTACATAAAATTTGACAATACATTACAGATGTTTGTGGTACTCTCCGGAGGATCCCGGATATTTGGAGAATAGTAGTTTGCACAAATTCACTGTCGTGGAAATGTCCTAATTGTATGAATTTTTATCGACACCTGATAGACACCAAAAGTATTATGTTCAAAATAGTAAGTTTCGAGGAAGTATCATCAATTTGACAAGACATTTCGGATGTTTGTTGTACTCTCTGGAGGATCCCGGATGTTTGAGAAATAGTAGTTTGCACCAATTCCTCCTCATCGGAATGACCTAATTGAAAGTTTTTTTTTCGAATCCTTATGGACACAAAAAGTAGTATGCTCAAAAGAGTAAGATATGAGGAAGCTATATAAAATTTGACAATACATTACAGATGTCTGTGGTACTCTCCGGAGGATCCCGTATATTTGGAGAATAGTAGTTTGCACGAATTCACTGTCGTGGAAATGTCCTAATTGTATGAATTTTTATCGACACCTGATAGACACCAAAAGTAGTATGTTCAAAAGGGTAAGTTTTGAGGAAGTATCATAAAATTTGACAAGACATTTCGGATGTTTGTTGTACTCTCTGGAGGATCCCGGATGTTTGAGAAATAGTAGTATGCACCAATTCCTTCTCATCGGAATGACCTAATTGTATGTTTTTTTTTTCGAATCCTTATGGACACAAAAAGTAGTATGTTCAAAATAGTAAGATATGAGGAAGCTATATAAAATTTGACAATACATTACAGATGTTTGTGGTACTCTCCGGAGGATCCCGGATATTTGGAGAATAGTAGTTTGCACGACTTCACTGTCGTGGAAATGTCCTAATTGTATGAATTTTTATCGACAGATGATAGACACCAAAACTAGTATGTTCAAAGGAGTGAGTTTCGAGGAAGTATCATCAAATTTGACAAGACATTTCGGATGTTTGTTGTACTCTCTGGAGGATCCCGGATGTTTGAGAAATAGTAGTATGCACCAATTCCTTCTCATCGGAATGACCTAATTGTATGTTTTTTTCTTTCGAATCCTTATGGACACAAAAAGTAGTATGTTCAAAAGAGTAAGATATGAGGAAGCTATATAAAATTTGACAATACATTACAGATGTTTGTGGTACTCTCCGGAGGATCCCGGAAATTTGGAGAATAGTAGTTTACACGAATTCACTGTCGTGGAAATGTCCTAATTGTATGAATTTTTATCGACACCTGATAGACACCAAAAGTAGTATGTTCAAAAGAGTAAGATATGAGGAAGCTATATAAAATTTGACAATACATTACAGATGTTTGTGGTACTCTCCGGAGGATCCCGGATATTTGGAGAATAGTAGTTTACACGAATTCACTGTCGTGGAAATGTCCTAATTGTATGAATTTTTATCGACACCTGATAGACACCAAAAGTAGTATGTTCAAAAGGGTAAGTTTTGAGGAAGTATCGTAAAATTTGACAAGACATTTCGGATGTTTGTTGTACTCTCTGGAGGATCCCGGATGTTTGAGAAATAGTAGTATCCACCAATTCCTTCTCATCGGAATGACCTAATTTGATGTTTTTTTCTTCGAATCCTTGTGGACACAAAAAGTAGTATGTTCAAAAGAGTAAGATATGAGGAAGCTATATAAAATTTGACAATACATTACAGATGTCTGTGGTACTCTCCAGAAGATCCCGGATATTTGGAGAATAGTAGTTTGCACGAATTCACTGTCGTCGAAATGTCCTAATTGTATGAATTTTTATCGACACCTGATAGACACCAACAGTAGTATCTTCAAAAGGGTAAGTTTCGAGGAAGTATCATAAAATTTGACAAGACATTTCGGATGTTTGTTGTACTTTCTTGGAGGATCCCGGATGTTTGAGAAATAGTAGTATGCACCAATACCTTCTCATCGGAATGACCTAATTGTATGTTTTTTTTTTCACATCCTTATCGACAAAAAAATTAGTATGTTCAAAAGAGTACGATATGAGGAAGCTACATAAAATTTGACAATACATTACAGATGTTTGTGGTACTCTCCGGAGGATCCCGGATATTTGGAGAATAGTAGTTTGCACAAATTCACTGTCGCGGAAATGTCCTAATTGTATGAATTTTTATCGACACCTGATAGACACCAAAAGTATTATGTTCAAAATAGTAAGTTTCGAGGAAGTATCATCAAATTTGACAAGACATTTCGGATGTTTGTTGTACTCTCTGGAGGATCCCGGATGTTTGAGAAATAGTAGTATGCACCAATTCCTCCTCATCGGAATGACCTAATTGTATGTTTTTTTTTCGAATCCTTATGGACACAAAAAGTAGTATGCTCAAAAGAGTAAGATATGAGGAAGCTATATAAAATTTGACAATACATTACAGATGTCTGTGGTACTCTCCGGAGGATCCCGTATATTTGGAGAATAGTAGTTTGCACGAATTCACTGTTGTGGAAATGTCCTAATTGTATGAATTTTTATCGACACCTGATAGACACCAAAAGTAGTATGTTCAAAAGAATAAGTTTCGAGGAAGTATTATAAAATTTGACAAGACATTTCGGATGTTTGTTGTACTCTCTGGAGGATCCCGGATGTTTGAGAAATAGTAGTATGCACCAATTCATTCTCATCGGAATGACCTAATTGTATGTTTTTTTTTTCGAATCCTTATGGACACAAAAAGTAGTATGTTCAAAATAGTAAGATATGAGGAAGCTATATAAAAGTTGACAATACATTACAGATGTCTGTGGTACTCTCCGGAGGATCCCGGATATTTGGAGAATAGTAGTTTGCACGAATTCACTGTCGTGGAATGTCCTAATTGTATGAGTTTTTATCGACAGCTGATAGACACCAAAACTAGTATGTTCAAAGGAGTGAGTTTCGAGGAAGTATCATCAAATTTGACAAGACATTTCGGATGTTTGTTGTACTCTCTGGAGGATCCCGGATGTTTGAGAAATAGTAGTATGCACCAATTCCTTCTCATCGGAATGACCTAATTGTATGTTTTTTTCTTTCGAATCATTATGGACACAAAAAGTAGTATGTTCAAAAGAGTAAGATATGAGGAAGCTATATAAAATTTGACAATACATTACAGATGTTTGTGGTACTCTCCGGAGGATCCCGGATATTTGGAGAATAGTAGTTTACACGAATTCACTGTCGTGGAAATGTCCTAATTGTATGAATTTTTATCGACACCTGATAGACACCAAAAGTAGTATGTTCAAAAGGGTAAGTTTTGAGTAAGTATCATAAAATTTGACAAGACATTTCGGATGTTTGTTGTACTCTCTGGAGGATCCCGGATGTTTGAGAAATAGTAGTATCCACCAATTCCTTCTCATCGGAATGACCTAATTTGATGTTTTTTTCTTCGAATCCTTGTGGACACAAAAAGTAGTATGTTCAAAAGAGTAAGATATGAGGAAGCTATATAAAATTTGACAATACATTACAGATGTCTGTGGTACTCTCCAGAAGATCCCGGATATTTGGAGAATAGTAGTTTGCACGAATTCACTGTCGTGGAAATGTCCTAATTGTATGAATTTTTATCGACACCTGATAGACACCAACAGTAGTATCTTCAAAAGGGTAAGTTTCGAGGAAGTATCATAAAATTTGACAAGACATTTCGGATGTTTGTTGTACTTTCTTGGAGGATCCCGGATGTTTGAGAAATAGTACTATGCACCAATACCTTCTCATCGGAATGACCTAATTGTATGTTTTTTTTTTCAAATCCTTATCGACAAAAAAAGTAGTATGTTCAAAAGAGTACGATATGAGGAAGCTACATAAAATTTGACAATACATTACAGATGTTTGTGGTACTCTCCGGAGGATCCCGGATATTTGGAGAATAGTAGTTTGCACGAATTCACTGTCGTGGAAATATCCTAATTGTATGAATTTTTATTGACACCTGATAGACACCAAAAGTAGTATGTTCAAAATAGTAAGTTTTGAGGAAGTATCATAAAATTTGACAAGACATTTTGGATGTTTGTTGTACTCTCTGGAGGATCCCGGATGTTTGAGAAATAGTAGTATGCACCAATTCCTTCTCATCGGAATGACCTAATTGTATGTTTTTTTTTTCGAATCCTTATGGACACAAAAAGTAGTATGTTCAAAAGAGTGAGTTTCGAGGAAGTATCATAAAATTTGACAAGACATTTCAGATGTTTGTTGTACTATCTGGAGGATCCCGGAAGTTTGAGAACTAGTAGTATGCACCAAATCCTTCTCATCGGAATGACCTAATTGTATGTTTTTTTTTTCGAATCCTTATGGACACAAAAAGTAGTATGTTCAAAAGAGTAAGATATGAGGAAGCTATATAAAATTTGACAATACATTACAGATGTTTGTGGTAATCTCCGGAGGATCCCGGATATTTGGAGAATAGTAGTTTGCACGAATTCACTGTCGTGGAAATGTCCTGATTGTATGATTTTTTATCGACACCAGATAGACACCAAAAGTAGTATGTTCAAAAGAGTAAGTTTCGAGGAAGTATCATAAAATTTGACAAGACATTTCGGATGTTTGTTGTACTATCTGGAGGATCCCGGATGTTTGAGAAATAGTAGTATGCACCAATTCCTTCTCATCGGAATGACCTAATTGTATGTTTTTTTTTTCGAATCCTTATGGACACAAAAAGTAGTATGTTCAAAAGAGTACGATATGAGGAAGCTATAAAAAATTTGACAATACATTACAGATGTCTGTGGTACTCTCCGGAGGATCCCGGATATTTGGAGAATAGTAGTTTGCACGAATTCACTGTCGTGGAAATGTCCTAATTGTATGAATTTTTATCGACACCTGATAGACACCAAAAGTAGTATGTTCAAAAGAGTAAGTTTCGAGGAAGTATCATAAAATTTGACAAGACATTTCGGATGTTTGTTGTACTATCTGGAGGATCCCGGATGTTTGAGAAATAGTAGTATGCACCAATTCCTTCTCATCGGAATGACCAAATTGTATGTTTTTTTTTTCGAATCCTTATGGACACAAAAAGTAGTATGTTCAAAAGAGTAAGATATGAGGAAGCTATATAAAATTTGACAATACATTACAGATGTTTGTGGTACTCTGCGGAGGATCCCGGATATTTGGAGAATAGTAGTTTGCAAGAATTCACTGTCGTGGAAATGTCCTGATTGTATGAATTTTTATCGACACCAGATAGACACCAAAAGTAGTATGTTCAAAAGAGTAAGTTTCGAGGAAGTATCATAAAATTTGACAAGACATTTCGGATGTTTGTTGTACTATCTGGAGGATCCCGGATGTTTGAGAAATAGTAGTATGCACCAATTCCTTCTCATCGGAATGACCTAATTGTATGTTTTTTTTTTCGAATCCTTATGGTCACGAAAAGTAGTACGTTCAAAAGAGTAAGATATGAGGAAGATATATAAAATTTGACAATACATTACAGGTGTTTGTGGTACTCTCCGGAGGATCCCGGATATTTGGAGAATAATAGTTTGCACGAATTCACTGTTGTGGAAATGTCCTAATTGTATGAATTTTTATGGACACCTGATATACACAAAAAAAAAGTATGTTCAAAATAGTATGTTTCGAGGAAGTATCATAAAATTTGACAAGACATTTCGGATGTTTGTTGTACTCTCTGGAGGATCCCGGATGTTTGAGAAATAGTAGTATGCACCAATTCCTTCTCATCGGAATGACCTAATTGTATGTTTTTTTTTTCGAATCCTTATGGACACAAAAAGTAGTATGTTCAAAAGAGTAAGATATGACGAAGCTATATAAAGTTTGACAATACATTAGATGTCTGTGGTACTCTCCGGAGGATACCGGATATTTGGAGAATAGTAGTTTGCACGAATTCACTGTCGTGGAAATGTCCTAATTGTATGAATTTTTATCGACACCTGATAGACACCAAAAGTAGTATGTTCAAAAGAGTAAGTTTCGAGGAAGTATCATAAAATTTGACAAGACATTTCGGATGTTTGTTGTACTATCTGGAGGATCCCGGATGTTTGAGAAATAGTAGTATGCACCAATTCCTTCTCATCGAAATGACCTAATTGTATGTTTTTTTTTTTCGAATCCTTATGGACACAAAAAGTAGTATGTTCAAAAGAGTAAGATATGAGGAAGCTGTATAAAATTTGACAATACATTACGGATGTCTGTGGTACTCTCCGGAGGATCCCGGATATTTGGAGACTAGTAGTTTGCACGAATTCACTGTCGTGGAAATGTCCTGATTGTATGAATTTTTATCGACACCAGATAGACACCAAAAGTAGTATGTTCAAAAGAGTAAGTTTCGAGGAAGTATCATAAAATTTGACAAGACATTTCGGATGTTTGTTGTACTATCTGGAGGATCCCGGATGTTTAAGAAATAGTAGTATGCACCAATTCCTTCTCATCGGAATGACCTAATTGTATGTTTTTTTTTTCGAATCCTTATGGACACGAAAAGTAGTATGTTCAAAAGAGTAAGATATGAGGAAGATATATAAAATTTGACAATACATTACAGATGTTTGTGGTACTCTCCGGAGGATCCCGGATATTTGGAGAATAGTAGTTTGCACGAATTCACTGTTGTGGAAATGTCCTAATTGTATGAATTTTTATGGACACCTGATATACACAAAAAAAAAGTATGTTCAAAATAGTAAGTTTCGAGGAAGTATCATAAAATTTGACAAGACATTTCGGATGTTTGTTGTACTCTCTGGAGGATCCCGGATGTTTGAGAAATAAGAGTATGCACCAATTCCTTCTCATCGGAATGACCTAATTGTATGTTTTTTTTTTCGAATCCTTATGGACACAAAAAGTAGTATGTTCAAAAGAGTAAGATATGACGAAGCTATATAAAATTTGACAATACATTACAGATGTCTGTGGTACTCTCCGGAGGATCCCGGATATTTGGAGAATAGTAGTTTGCACAAATTCACTGTCGTGGAAATGTCCTAATTGTATGAATTTTTATCGACACCTGATAGACACCAAAAGTAGTATGTTCAAAAGAGTAAGTTTCGAGGAAGTATCATAAAATTTGACAAGACATTTCGGATGTTTGTTGTACTATCTGGAGGATCCCGGATGTTTGAGAAATAGTAGTATGCACCAATTCCTTCTCATCAGAATGACCTAATTATGTGTTTTTTTTTTCGAATCCTTATGGACACAAAAAGTAGTATGTTCAAAAGAGTAATATATGAGGAAGCTATATAAAATTTGACAATACATTACAGATGTCTGTGGTACTCTCCGGAGGATCCCGGATATTTGGAGGCTAGTAGTTTGCACGAATTCACTGTCGTGGAAATGTCCTAATTGTATGAATTTTTATCTACACCTGATAGACACCAAAAGTAGTATGTTCAAAAGAGTAAGTTTCGAGGAAGTATCATAAAATTTGACAAGACATTTCGGATGTTTGTTGTACTATCTGGAGGATCCCGGATGTTTGAGAAATAGTAGTATGCACCAATTCCTTCTCATCGGAATGACCTAATTGTATGTTTTTTTTTTCGAATCCTTATGGACACAAAAAGTAGTATGTTCAAAATAGTAAGATATGAGGAAGCTATATAAAATTTGACAATACATTACACATGTCTGCGGTACTCTCCGGAGGATCCCGGATATTTGGAGAATAGTAGTTTGCACGAATTCACTGTCGTGGAAATGTCCTAATTGTATGAATTTTTATCGACACCTGATAGACACCAAAAGTAGTATGTTCAAAAGAGTAAGTTCCGAGGAAGTATCATAAAATTTGACAAGACATTTATGATGTTTGTTGTACTATCTGGAGGATCCCGGATGTTTGAGAATTAGTAGTATGCACCAATTCCTTCTCATCGGAATGACCTAATTGTATGTTTTTGTTTTCGAATCCTTATGGACACAAAAAGTAGTATGTTCAAAAGAGTAAGATATGAGGAAGCTATATAAAATTTGACAATACATTAAACATGTATGTGGTACTCTCCGGAGGATCCCGGATATTTATAGAATAGTAGTTTGCACGAATTCACTGTCGTGGAAATGTCCTAATTGTATGAATTTTTATCGACACCTGATAGACACCAAAAGTAGTATGTTCAAAAAGGTAAGTTTCGAGGAAGTATCATAAAATTCGACAAGACATTTCAGATGTTTGTTGTACTCTCTGGAAGATCCCGGATGTTTGAGAAATAGTAGTATGCACCAATTCCTTCTCATCGGAATGACCTAATTGTATGTTTTTTTTTTCGAATCCTTATGGACACAAAAAGTAGTATGTTCAAAAGAGTAAGATATGAGGAAGCTATATAAAATTTGATAATACATTGCATATGTCTGTGGTACTCTCCGGAGGATCCCGGATATTTGGAGAATAGTAGTTTGCACGAATTCACTGTCGTGGAAATGTCCTAATTGTATGAATTTTTATCGACACCTGATAGACACCAAAAGTAGTATGTTCAAAAGGGTAAGTTTCGAGGAAGTATCATAAAATTTGACAAGACATTTCGGATGTTTGTTGTACTCTCTGGAGGATCCCGGATGTTTGAGAGATAGTGGTATGCACCAATTCCTTCTCATCGGAATGACCTAATTGTATGTTTTTTTTTTCGAATCCTTATGGACAGAAAAAGTAGTATGTTCAAAAGAGTAAGATATGAGGAAGCTATATAAAATTTGACAATAAATTACAGATGTCTGTGGTACTCTCCGGAGGATCCCGGATATTTGGAGTATAGTAGTTTGCACGAATTCACTGTCGTGGAAATGTCCTAATTGTATGAATTTTTATCGACACCTGATAGACACCAAAAGTAGTATGTTCAAAAGAGTAAGTTTCGAGGAAGTATCATAAAATTTGACAAGACATTTCGGATGTTTGTTGTACTCTCTGGAGGATCCCGGATGTTTGAGAAATAGTAGTATGCACCAATTCCTTCTCATCGGAATGACCTATTTGTATGTTTTTTTTTTCGAGTCCTTATGGACACAAAAAGTAGTATGTTCAAAAGAGTAAGATATGAGGAAGCTATATAAAATTTGACAATACATTACAGATGTCTGTGGTACTCTCCGAAGGATCTCGGATATTTGGAGAATAGTAGTTTGCACGAATTCACTGTCGTGGAAATGTCCTAATTGTATGAATTTTTATCGACACCTGATAGATACCAAAAGTAGTATGTTCAAAAGAGTAAGTTTCGAGGAAGTATCATAAAATTTGACAAGACATTTCGGATGTTTGTTGTTCTCTCTGGAGGATCCCGGATGTTTGAGAAATAATAGTATGCACCAATTCCTTCTCATCGGAATGACCTAATTGTATGTTTTTTTTTTCGAATCCTTATGGACACAAAAAGTAGTACGTTCAAAAGAGTAAGATATGAGGAAGCTATATAAAATTTGACAATACATTACAGATGTATGTGGTACTCTCCGGAGGATCCCGGATATTTGGAGAATAGTGGTTTGCACGAATTCACAGTCGTGGAAATGTCCTAATTGTATGAATTTTTATCGACACCTGATAGACACCAAAAGTAGTATGTTCAAAAAGGTAAGTTTCGAGGAAGTATCATAAAATTTGACAAGACATGTCGGATGTTTGTTGTACTCTCTGGAGGATCCCGGATGTTTGAGAAATAGTAGTATGAACCAATTCCTTCTCATCGGAATGACCTAATTGTATGTTTTTTTTTTCGAATCCTTATGGACACAAAAAGTAGTATGTTCAAAAGAGTAAGATATGAGGAAGCTATATAAATTTTGACAATACATTACAGATGTCTGTGGTACTCTCCGGAGGATCCCGGATATTTGGAGAATAGTAGTTTGCACGAATTCACTGTCGTGGAAATGTCCTAATTGTATGAATTTTTATCGACACATGATAGACACCAAAAGTAGTATGTTCAAAAGAGTAAGTTTCGAGGAAGTATCATAAAATTTGACAAGACATTTCGGATGTTTGTTGTACTCTCTGGAGGATCCCGGATGTTTGAGAAATAGTAGTATGCACCAATTCCTTCTCATCGGAATGACCTAATTGTATGTTTTTTTTTTCGAGTCCTTATGGACACAAAACGTAGTATGTTCAAAAGAGTAAGATATGAGGAAGCTATATAAAATTTGACAATACATTACAGATGTCTGTGGTACTCTCCGGAGGATCCCGGATATTTGGAGAATAGTAGTTTGCACGAATTCACTGTCGTGGAAATGTCCTAATTGTATGAATTTTTATCGACACCTGATAGACACCAAAAGTAGTATGTTCAAAAGAGTAAGTTTCGAGGAAGTATCATAAAAATTGACAAGACATTTCGGATGTTTGTTGTACTCTCTGGAGGATTCCGGATGTTTGAGAAATAGTAGTATGCACCAATTCCTTCTCATCGGATTGACCTAATTGTATGTTTTTTTTTTTCGAATCCTTATGGACACAAAAAGTAGTATGTTCAAAAGAGTAAGATATGAGGAAGTTATATAAAATTTGACAATACATTACAGATGTCTGTGGTACTATCCGGAGGATCCCATATATTTGGAGAATAGTAGTTTGCACGAATTGACTGTCGTGGAAATGTCCTAATTGTATGAATTTTTATCGACACCTGATAGACCCCAAAAGTAGTATGTTCAAAAGAGTAAGTTTCGAGGAAGTATCATAAATTTTGACAAGACATTTCGGATGTTTGTTGTACTCTCTGGAGGATCCCGGATGTTTGAGAAATAGTAGTATGCACCAATTCCTTCTCATCGGAATGACCTAATTGTATGTTTTTTTTTTTCGAATCCTTATGGACACAAAAAGTAGTATGTTCAAAAGAGTAAGGTATGAGGAAGCTATATAAAATTTGACAATACATTACAGATGTCTGTGGTACTCTCCGGAGGATCCCAGATATTTGGAGAATAGTAGTTTGCACGAATTGACTGTCGTGGAAATGTCCTAATTGTATGAATTTTTATCGACACCTGATAGACACCAAAAGTAGTATGTTCAAAAGGGTAAGTTTCGAGGAAGTATCATAAAATTTGACAAGACATTTCGGATGTTTGTTGTACTCTCTGGAGGATCCCGGATGTTTGAGAAATAGTGGTATGCACCAATTCCTTCTCATCGGAATGACCTAATTGTATGTTTTTTTTTTCGAATCCTTATCGACACAAAAAGTAGTATGTTCAAAAGAGTAAGATATGAGGAAGCTATATAAAATTTGAAAATACATTACAGATGTCTGTGGTACTCTCCGGAGGATCCCGGATATTTGGAGTATAGTAGTTTGCACGAATTCACTGTCGTGGAAATGTCCTAATTGTATGAATTTTTATCGACACCTGATAGACACCAAAAGTAGTATGTTCAAAAGAGTAAGTTTCGAGGAAGTATCATAAAATTTGACAAGACATTTTGGATGTTTGTTGTACTCTCTGGAGGATCCCGGAAGTTTGAGAAATAGTAGTATGCACCAATTCCTTCTCATCGGAATGACCTAATTGTATGTTTTTTTTTTCGAGTCCTTATGGACACAAAAAGTAGTATGTTCAAAAGAGTAAGATATGAGGAAGCTATATAAAATTTGACAATACATTACAGATGTCTGTGGTACTCTCCGGAGGATCCCGGATATTTGGAGAATAGTAGTTTGCACGAATTCACTGTCGTGGAAATGTCCTAATTGTATGAATTTTTTTCGACACCTGATAGACACCAAAAGTAGTATGTTCAAAAGAGTAAGTTTCGAGGAAGTATCATAAAATTTGACAAGACATTTCGGATGTTTGTTGTACTCTCTGGAGGATCCCGGATGTTTGAGAAATAGTAGTATGCACCAATTCCTTCTCATCGGAACGACCTAACTGTATGTTTTTTTTTTCGAATCCTTATGGACACAAAAAGTAGTATGTTCAAAAGAGTAAGATATGAGGAACCTATATAAAATTTGACAATACATTACAGATGTTTATGGTACTCTCCGGAGGATCTCGGATATTTGGAGAATAGTAGTTTGCACGAATTCACTGTCGTGGAAATGTCCTAATTGTATGAATTTTTATCGACACCGGATAGACACCAAAAGTAGTATGTTCAAAAGAGTAAGTTTCGAGGAAGTATCATAAAATTTGACAAGACATTTCGGATGTTTGTTGTACTATCTGGAGGATCCCGGATGTTTGAGAAATAGTAGTATGCACCAATTCCTTCTCATCGGAATGACCTAATTGTATGTTTTGTTTTTCGAATCCTTATGGACACAAAAAGTAGTATGTTCAAAAGAGTAAGATATGAGGAAGCTATATAGAATTTGACAATACATTACAGATGTCTGTGGTACTCTCCGGAGGATCCCGGATATTTGGAGAATTGTAGTTTGCACGAATTCACTGTCGTGGAAATGTCCTAATTGTATGAATTTTTATCGACACCTGATAGACACCAAAAGTAGTATGTTCAAAAGAGTAAGTTTCGAGGAAATATCATAAAATTTGACAAGACATTTCGGATGTTTGTTGTACTCTCTGGAGGATCCCGGATGTTTGAGAACTAGTAGTATGCACCAATTCCTTCTCATCGGAATGACCTAATTGTATGTTTTTTTTTTCGAATCCTTATGGACACAAAAAGTAGTATGTTCAAAAGAGTAAGATATGAGGAAGCTATATAAAATTTGACAATACATTACAGACGTCTGTTGTACTCTTCGGAGGATCCCGGATATTTGGAGAATAGTAGTTTGCACGAATTCACTGTCGTGGAAATGTCCTAATTGTATGAATTTTTATCGACACCTGATAGACACCAAAAGTAGTATGTTCAAAAGAGTAAGTTTTGAGGAAATATCATAAAATTTGACAAGACATTTCGGATGTTTGTTGTACTCTCTGGAGGATCCCGGATGTTTGAGAACTAGTAGTATGCACCAATTCCTTCTCATCGGAATGACCTAATTGTATGTTTTTTTTTTCAAATCCTTATGGACACAAAAAGTAGTATGTTCAAAAGAGTAAGATATGAGGAAGCTATATAAAATTTGACATTACATTACAGACGTCTGTTGTACTCTTCGGAGGATCCCGGATATTTGGAGAATAGTAGTTTGCACGAATTCACTGTCGTGGAAATGTCCTAATTGTATGAATTTTTATCGACACCTGATAGACACCAAAAGTAGTATGTTCAAAAGAGTAAGTTTCGAGGAAGTATCATAAAATTTGACAAGACATTTCGGATGTTTGTTGTACTCTCTGGAGGATCCCGGATGTTTGAGAAATAGTAGTATGCACCAATTCCTTCTCATCGAATGACCTAATTGTATGTTTTTTTTTTCGAGTCCTTATGGACACAAAACGTAGTATGTTCAAAAGAGTAAGATATGAGGAAGCTATATAAAATTTGACAATACATTACAGATGTCTGTGGTACTCTCCGGAGGATCCCGGATATTTGGAGAATAGTAGTTTGCACGAATTCACTGTCGTGGAAATGTCCTAATTGTATGAATTTTTATCGACACCTGATAGACACCAAAAGTAGTATGTTCAAAAGAGTAAGTTTCGAGGAAGTATCATAAAAATTGACAAGACATTTCGGATGTTTGTTGTACTCTCTGGAGGATTCCGGATGTTTGAGAAATAGTAGTATGCACCAATTCCTTCTCATCGGATTGACCTAATTGTATGTTTTTTTTTTTCGAATCCTTATGGACACAAAAAGTAGTATGTTCAAAAGAGTAAGATATGAGGAAGTTATATAAAATTTGACAATACATTACAGATGTCTGTGGTACTATCCGGAGGATCCCATATATTTGGAGAATAGTAGTTTGCACGAATTGACTGTCGTGGAAATGTCCTAATTGTATGAATTTTTATCGACACCTGATAGACACCAAAAGTAGTATGTTCAAAAGAGTAAGTTTCGAGGAAGTATCATAAAATTTGACAAGACATTTCAGATGTTTGTTGTACTCTCTGGAGGATCCCGGATGTTTGAGAAATAGTAGTATGCACCAATTCCTTCTCATCGGAATGACCTAATTGTATGTTTTTTTTTTTCGAATCCTTATGGACACAAAAAGTAGTATGTTCAAAAGAGTAAGGTATGAGGAAGCTATATAAAATTTGACAATACATTACAGATGTCTGTGGTACTCTCCGGAGGATCCCAGATATTTGGAGAATAGTAGTTTGCACGAATTGACTGTCGTGGAAATGTCCTAATTGTATGAATTTTTATCGACACCTGATAGACACCAAAAGTAGTATGTTCAAAAGGGTAAGTTTCGAGGAAGTATCATAAAATTTGACAAGACATTTCGGATGTTTGTTGTACTCTCTGGAGGATCCCGGATGTTTGAGAAATAGTAGTATGCACCAATTCCTTCGCATCGGAATGACCTAATTGTATGTTTTTTTTTTCGAATCCTTATGGACACAAAAAGTAGTATGTTCAAAAGAGTAAGATATGAGGAAGCTATATAAAATTTGATAATACATTACATATGTCTGTGGTACTCTCCGGAGGATCCCGGATATTTGGAGAATAGTAGTTTGCACGAATTCACTGTCGTGGAAATGTCCTAATCGTATGGATTTTTATCGACACCTGATAGACACCAAAAGTAGTATGTTCAAAAGGGTAAGTTTCGAGGAAGTATCATAAAATTTGACAAGACATTTCGGATGTTTGTTGTACTCTCTGGAGGATCCCGGATGTTTGAGAAATAGTAGTATGCACCAATTCCTTCGCATCGGAATGACCTAATTGTATGTTTTTTTTTTCGAATCCTTATGGACACAAAAAGTAGTATGTTCAAAAGAGTAAGATATGAGGAAGCTATATAAAATTTGATAATACATTACATATGTCTGTGGTACTCTCCGGAGGATCCCGGATATTTGGAGAATAGTAGTTTGCACGAATTCACTGTCGTGGAAATGTCCTAATTGTATGAATTTTTTTCAACACCTGATAGACACCAAAAGTAGTATGTTCAAAAGAGTAAGTTTCGAGGAAGTATCATAAAATTTGACAAGACATTTCGGATGTTTGTTGTACTCTCTGGAGGATCCCGGATGTTTGAGAAATAGTAGTATGCACCAATTCCTTCTCATCGGAACGACCTAACTGTATGTTTTTTTTTTCGAATCCTTATGGACACAAAAAGTAGTATGTTCAAAAGAGTAAGATATGAGGATCCTATATAAAATTTGACAATACATTACAGATGTTTATGGTACTCTCCGGAGGATCTCGGATATTTGGAGAATAGTAGTTTGCACGAATTCACTGTCGTGGAAATGTCCTAATTGTATGAATTTTTATCGACACCGGATAGACACCAAAAGTAGTATGTTCAAAAGAGTAAGTTTCGAGGAAGTATCATAAAATTTGACAAGACATTTCGGATGTTTGTTGTACTATCTGGAGGATCCCGGATGTTTGAGAAATAGTAGTATGCACCAATTCCTTCTCATCGGAATGACCTAATTGTATGTTTTGTTTTTCGAATCCTTATGGACACAAAAAGTAGTATGTTCAAAAGAGTAAGATATGAGGAAGCTATATAGAATTTGACAATACATTACAGATGTCTGTGGTACTCTCCGGAGGATCCCGGATATTTGGAGAATTGTAGTTTGCACGAATTCACTGTCGTGGAAATGTCCTAATTGTATGAATTTTTATCGACACCTGATAGACACCAAAAGTAGTATGTTCAAAAGAGTAAGTTTCGAGGAAGTATCATAAAATTTGACAAGACATTTCGGATGTTTGTTGTACTCTCTGGAGGATCCCGGATGTTTGAGAAATAGTAGTATGCACCAATTCCTTCTCATCGAATGACCTAATTGTATGTTTTTTTTTTCGAGTCCTTATGGACACAAAACGTAGTATGTTCAAAAGAGTAAGATATGAGGAAGCTATATAAAATTTGACAATACATTACAGATGTCTGTGGTACTCTCCGGAGGATCCCGGATATTTGGAGAATAGTAGTTTGCACGAATTCACTGTCGTGGAAATGTCCTAATTGTATGAATTTTTATCGACACCTGATAGACACCAAAAGTAGTATGTTCAAAAGAGTAAGTTTCGAGGAAGTATCATAAAAATTGACAAGACATTTCGGATGTTTGTTGTACTCTCTGGAGGATTCCGGATGTTTGAGAAATAGTAGTATGCACCAATTCCTTCTCATCGGATTGACCTAATTGTATGTTTTTTTTTTTCGAATCCTTATGGACACAAAAAGTAGTATGTTCAAAAGAGTAAGATATGAGGAAGTTATATAAAATTTGACAATACATTACAGATGTCTGTGGTACTATCCGGAGGATCCCATATATTTGGAGAATAGTAGTTTGCACGAATTGACTGTCGTGGAAATGTCCTAATTGTATGAATTTTTATCGACACCTGATAGACACCAAAAGTAGTATGTTCAAAAGAGTAAGTTTCGAGGAAGTATCATAAAATTTGACAAGACATTTCGGATGTTTGTTGTACTCTCTGGAGGATCCCGGATGTTTGAGAAATAGTAGTATGCACCAATTCCTTCTCATCGGAATGACCTAATTGTATGTTTTTTTTTTTCGAATCCTTATGGACACAAAAAGTAGTATGTTCAAAAGAGTAAGGTATGAGGAAGCTATATAAAATTTGACAATACATTACAGATGTCTGTGGTACTCTCCGGAGGATCCCAGATATTTGGAGAATAGTAGTTTGCACGAATTGACTGTCGTGGAAATGTCCTAATTGTATGAATTTTTATCGACACCTGATAGACACCAAAAGTAGTATGTTCAAAAGGGTAAGTTTCGAGGAAGTATCATAAAATTTGACAAGACATTTCGGATGTTTGTTGTACTCTCTGGAGGATCCCGGATGTTTGAGAAATAGTAGTATGCACCAATTCCTTCGCATCGGAATGACCTAATTGTATGTTTTTTTTTTCGAATCCTTATGGACACAAAAAGTAGTATGTTCAAAAGAGTAAGATATGAGGAAGCTATATAAAATTTGATAATACATTACATATGTCTGTGGTACTCTCCGGAGGATCCCGGATATTTGGAGAATAGTAGTTTGCACGAATTCACTGTCGTGGAAATGTCCTAATCGTATGGATTTTTATCGACACCTGATAGACACCAAAAGTAGTATGTTCAAAAGGGTAAGTTTCGAGGAAGTATCATAAAATTTGACAAGACATTTCGGATGTTTGTTGTACTCTCTGGAGGATCCCGGATGTTTGAGAAATAGTAGTATGCACCAATTCCTTCGCATCGGAATGACCTAATTGTATGTTTTTTTTTTCGAATCCTTATGGACACAAAAAGTAGTATGTTCAAAAGAGTAAGATATGAGGAAGCTATATAAAATTTGATAATACATTACATATGTCTGTGGTACTCTCCGGAGGATCCCGGATATTTGGAGAATAGTAGTTTGCACGAATTCACTGTCGTGGAAATGTCCTAATTGTATGAATTTTTTTCGACACCTGATAGACACCAAAAGTAGTATGTTCAAAAGAGTAAGTTTCGAGGAAGTATCATAAAATTTGACAAGACATTTCGGATGTTTGTTGTACTCTCTGGAGGATCCCGGATGTTTGAGAAATAGTAGTATGCACCAATTCCTTCTCATCGGAACGACCTAACTGTATGTTTTTTTTTTCGAATCCTTATGGACACAAAAAGTAGTATGTTCAAAAGAGTAAGATATGAGGAACCTATATAAAATTTGACAATACATTACAGATGTTTATGGTACTCTCCGGAGGATCTCGGATATTTGGAGAATAGTAGTTTGCACGAATTCACTGTCGTGGAAATGTCCTAATTGTATGAATTTTTATCGACACCGGATAGACACCAAAAGTAGTATGTTCAAAAGAGTAAGTTTCGAGGAAGTATCATAAAATTTGACAAGACATTTCGGATGTTTGTTGTACTATCTGGAGGATCCCGGATGTTTGAGAAATAGTAGTATGCACCAATTCCTTCTCATCGGAATGACCTAATTGTATGTTTTGTTTTTCGAATCCTTATGGACACAAAAAGTAGTATGTTCAAAAGAGTAAGATATGAGGAAGCTATATAGAATTTGACAATACATTACAGATGTCTGTGGTACTCTCCGGAGGATCCCGGATATTTGGAGAATTGTAGTTTGCACGAATTCACTGTCGTGGAAATGTCCTAATTGTATGAATTTTTATCGACACCTGATAGACACCAAAAGTAGTATGTTCAAAAGAGTAAGTTTCGAGGAAATATCATAAAATTTGACAAGACATTTCGGATGTTTGTTGTACTCTCTGGAGGATCCCGGATGTTTGAGAACTAGTAGTATGCACCAATTCCTTCTCATCGGAATGACCTAATTGTATGTTTTTTTTTTCGAATCCTTATGGACACAAAAAGTAGTATGTTCAAAAGAGTAAGATATGAGGAAGCTATATAAAATTTGACAATACATTACAGACGTCTGTTGTACTCTTCGGAGGATCCCGGATATTTGGAGAATAGTAGTTTGCACGAATTCACTGTCGTGGAAATGTCCTAATTGTATGAATTTTTATCGACACCTGATAGACACCAAAAGTAGTATGTTCAAAAGAGTAAGTTTTGAGGAAATATCATAAAATTTGACAAGACATTTCGGATGTTTGTTGTACTCTCTGGAGGATCCCGGATGTTTGAGAACTAGTAGTATGCACCAATTCCTTCTCATCGGAATGACCTAATTGTATGTTTTTTTTTTCAAATCCTTATGGACACAAAAAGTAGTATGTTCAAAAGAGTAAGATATGAGGAAGCTATATAAAATTTGACATTACATTACAGACGTCTGTTGTACTCTTCGGAGGATCCCGGATATTTGGAGAATAGTAGTTTGCACGAATTCACTGTCGTGGAAATGTCCTAATTGTATGAATTTTTATCGACACCTGATAGACACCAAAAGTAGTATGTTCAAAAGAGTAAGTTTCGAGGAAGTATCATAAAATTTGACAAGACATTTCGGATGTTTGTTGTACTCTCTGGAGGATCCCGGATGTTTGAGAAATAGTAGTATGCACCAATTCCTTCTCATCGAATGACCTAATTGTATGTTTTTTTTTTCGAGTCCTTATGGACACAAAACGTAGTATGTTCAAAAGAGTAAGATATGAGGAAGCTATATAAAATTTGACAATACATTACAGATGTCTGTGGTACTCTCCGGAGGATCCCGGATATTTGGAGAATAGTAGTTTGCACGAATTCACTGTCGTGGAAATGTCCTAATTGTATGAATTTTTATCGACACCTGATAGACACCAAAAGTAGTATGTTCAAAAGAGTAAGTTTCGAGGAAGTATCATAAAAATTGACAAGACATTTCGGATGTTTGTTGTACTCTCTGGAGGATTCCGGATGTTTGAGAAATAGTAGTATGCACCAATTCCTTCTCATCGGATTGACCTAATTGTATGTTTTTTTTTTTCGAATCCTTATGGACACAAAAAGTAGTATGTTCAAAAGAGTAAGATATGAGGAAGTTATATAAAATTTGACAATACATTACAGATGTCTGTGGTACTATCCGGAGGATCCCATATATTTGGAGAATAGTAGTTTGCACGAATTGACTGTCGTGGAAATGTCCTAATTGTATGAATTTTTATCGACACCTGATAGACACCAAAAGTAGTATGTTCAAAAGAGTAAGTTTCGAGGAAGTATCATAAAATTTGACAAGACATTTCGGATGTTTGTTGTACTCTCTGGAGGATCCCGGATGTTTGAGAAATAGTAGTATGCACCAATTCCTTCTCATCGGAATGACCTAATTGTATGTTTTTTTTTTTCGAATCCTTATGGACACAAAAAGTAGTATGTTCAAAAGAGTAAGGTATGAGGAAGCTATATAAAATTTGACAATACATTACAGATGTCTGTGGTACTCTCCGGAGGATCCCAGATATTTGGAGAATAGTAGTTTGCACGAATTGACTGTCGTGGAAATGTCCTAATTGTATGAATTTTTATCGACACCTGATAGACACCAAAAGTAGTATGTTCAAAAGGGTAAGTTTCGAGGAAGTATCATAAAATTTGACAAGACATTTCGGATGTTTGTTGTACTCTCTGGAGGATCCCGGATGTTTGAGAAATAGTAGTATGCACCAATTCCTTCGCATCGGAATGACCTAATTGTATGTTTTTTTTTTCGAATCCTTATGGACACAAAAAGTAGTATGTTCAAAAGAGTAAGATATGAGGAAGCTATATAAAATTTGATAATACATTACATATGTCTGTGGTACTCTCCGGAGGATCCCGGATATTTGGAGAATAGTAGTTTGCACGAATTCACTGTCGTGGAAATGTCCTAATCGTATGGATTTTTATCGACACCTGATAGACACCAAAAGTAGTATGTTCAAAAGGGTAAGTTTCGAGGAAGTATCATAAAATTTGACAAGACATTTCGGATGTTTGTTGTACTCTCTGGAGGATCCCGGATGTTTGAGAAATAGTGGTATGCACCAATTCCTTCTCATCGGAATGACCTAATTGTATGTTTTTTTTTTCGAATCCTTATCGACACAAAAAGTAGTATGTTCAAAAGAGTAAGATATGAGGAAGCTATATAAAATTTGAAAATACATTACAGATGTCTGTGGTACTCTCCGGAGGATCCCGGATATTTGGAGTATAGTAGTTTGCACGAATTCACTGTCGTGGAAATGTCCTAATTGTATGAATTTTTATCGACACCTGATAGACACCAAAAGTAGTATGTTCAAAAGAGTAAGTTTCGAGGAAGTATCATAAAATTTGACAAGACATTTTGGATGTTTGTTGTACTCTCTGGAGGATCCCGGAAGTTTGAGAAATAGTAGTATGCACCAATTCCTTCTCATCGGAATGACCTAATTGTATGTTTTTTTTTTCGAGTCCTTATGGACACAAAAAGTAGTATGTTCAAAAGAGTAAGATATGAGGAAGCTATATAAAATTTGACAATACATTACAGATGTCTGTGGTACTCTCCGGAGGATCCCGGATATTTGGAGAATAGTAGTTTGCACGAATTCACTGTCGTGGAAATGTCCTAATTGTATGAATTTTTTTCGACACCTGATAGACACCAAAAGTAGTATGTTCAAAAGAGTAAGTTTCGAGGAAGTATCATAAAATTTGACAAGACATTTCGGATGTTTGTTGTACTCTCTGGAGGATCCCGGATGTTTGAGAAATAGTAGTATGCACCAATTCCTTCTCATCGGAACGACCTAACTGTATGTTTTTTTTTTCGAATCCTTATGGACACAAAAAGTAGTATGTTCAAAAGAGTAAGATATGAGGAACCTATATAAAATTTGACAATACATTACAGATGTTTATGGTACTCTCCGGAGGATCTCGGATATTTGGAGAATAGTAGTTTGCACGAATTCACTGTCGTGGAAATGTCCTAATTGTATGAATTTTTATCGACACCGGATAGACACCAAAAGTAGTATGTTCAAAAGAGTAAGTTTCGAGGAAGTATCATAAAATTTGACAAGACATTTCGGATGTTTGTTGTACTATCTGGAGGATCCCGGATGTTTGAGAAATAGTAGTATGCACCAATTCCTTCTCATCGGAATGACCTAATTGTATGTTTTGTTTTTCGAATCCTTATGGACACAAAAAGTAGTATGTTCAAAAGAGTAAGATATGAGGAAGCTATATAGAATTTGACAATACATTACAGATGTCTGTGGTACTCTCCGGAGGATCCCGGATATTTGGAGAATTGTAGTTTGCACGAATTCACTGTCGTGGAAATGTCCTAATTGTATGAATTTTTATCGACACCTGATAGACACCAAAAGTAGTATGTTCAAAAGAGTAAGTTTCGAGGAAATATCATAAAATTTGACAAGACATTTCGGATGTTTGTTGTACTCTCTGGAGGATCCCGGATGTTTGAGAACTAGTAGTATGCACCAATTCCTTCTCATCGGAATGACCTAATTGTATGTTTTTTTTTTCGAATCCTTATGGACACAAAAAGTAGTATGTTCAAAAGAGTAAGATATGAGGAAGCTATATAAAATTTGACAATACATTACAGACGTCTGTTGTACTCTTCGGAGGATCCCGGATATTTGGAGAATAGTAGTTTGCACGAATTCACTGTCGTGGAAATGTCCTAATTGTATGAATTTTTATCGACACCTGATAGACACCAAAAGTAGTATGTTCAAAAGAGTAAGTTTTGAGGAAATATCATAAAATTTGACAAGACATTTCGGATGTTTGTTGTACTCTCTGGAGGATCTCGGATGTTTGAGAACTAGTAGTATGCACCAATTCCTTCTCATCGGAATGACCTAATTGTATGTTTTTTTTTTCAAATCCTTATGGACACAAAAAGTAGTATGTTCAAAAGAGTAAGATATGAGGAAGCTATATAAAATTTGACAATACATTACAGACGTCTGTTGTACTCTTCGGAGGATCCCGGATATTTGGAGAATAGTAGTTTGCACGAATTCACTGTCGTGGAAATGTCCTAATTGTATGAATTTTTATCGACACCTGATAGACACCAAAAGTAGTATGTTCAAAAGAGTAAGTTTCGAGGAAGTATCATAAAATTTGACAAGACATTTCGGATGTTTGTTGTACTCTCTGGAGGATCCCGGATGTTTGAGAAATAGTAGTATGCACCAATTCCTTCTCATCGGAATGACCTATCTGTATGTTTTTTTTTTCGAATCCTTATGGACACAAAAAGTAGTATGTTCAAAAGAGTAAGATATGAGGAAGCTATATAAAATTTGACAATACATTATAGATGTCTGTGGTACTCTCCGGAGGATCCCGGATATTTGGAGAATAGTAGTTTGCACGAATTCACTGTCGTGGAAATGTCCTAATTGTATGAATTTTTATCGACACCTGATAGACACCAAACGTAGTATGTTCAAAAGAGTAAGTTTCGAGGAAATATCATAAAATTTGACATGACATTTCGGATGTTTGTTGTACTCTCTGGAGGATCCCGGATGTTTGAGAACTAGTAGTATGCACCAATTCCTTCTCATCGGAATGACCTAATTGTATGTTTTTTTTTTCGAGTCCTTATGGACACAAAAAGTAGTATGTTCAAAAGAGTAAGATATGAGGAAGCTATATAAAATTTGACAATACATTACAGATGTCTGTGGTACTCTCCGGAGGATCCCGGATATTTGGAGAATAGTAGTTTGCACGTATTCACTGTCGTGGAAATGTCCTAATTGTATGAATTTTTATCGACACCTGATAGACACCAAAAGTAGTATGTTCAAAAGAGTAAGTTTCGAGGAAGTATCATAAAATTTGACAAGACATTTCGGATGTTTGTTGTACTCTCTGGAGGATCCCGGATGTTTGAGAAATAGTAGTATGCACCAATTCCTTCTCATCGGAACGACCTAACTGTATGTTTTTTTTTTCGAATCCTTATGGACACAAAAAGTAGTATGTTCAAAAGAGTAAGATATGAGGAACCTATATAAAATTTGACAATACATTAAAGATGTTTATGGTACTCTCCGGAGGATCTCGGATATTTGGAGAATAGTAGTTTGCACGAATTCACTGTCGTGGAAATGTCCTAATTGTATGAATTTTTATCGACACCTGATAGACACCAAAAGTAGTATGTTCAAAAGAGTAAGTTTCGAGGAAGTATCATAAAATTTGACAAGACATTTCGGATGTTTGTTGTACTCTCTGGAGGATCCCGGATGTTTGAGAAATAGTAGTATGCACCAATTCCTTCTCATCGGAATGACCTATCTGTATGTTTTTTTTTTCGAATCCTTATGGACACAAAAAGTAGTATGTTCAAAAGAGTAAGATATGAGGAAGCTATATAAAATTTGACAATACATTATAGATGTCTGTGGTACTCTCCGGAGGATCCCGGATATTTGGAGAATAGTAGTTTGCACGAATTCACTGTCGTGGAAATGTCCTAATTGTATGAATTTTTATCGACACCTGATAGACACCAAAAGTAGTATGTTCAAAAGAGTAAGTTTCGAGGAAATATCATAAAATTTGACAAGACATTTCGGATGTTTGTTGTACTCTCTGGAGGATCCCGGATGTTTGAGAACTAGTAGTATGCACCAATTCCTTCTCATCGGAATTACCTAATTGTATGTTTTTTTTTTCGAGTCCTTATGGACACAAAAAGTAGTATGTTCAAAAGAGTAAGATATGAGGAAGCTATATAAAATTTGACAATACATTACAGATGTCTGTGGTACTCTCCGGAGGATCCCGGATATTTGGAGAATAGTAGTTTGCACGTATTCACTGTCGTGGAAATGTCCTAATTGTATGAATTTTTATCGACACCTGATAGACACCAAAAGTAGTATGTTCAAAAGAGTAAGTTTCGAGGAAGTATCATAAAATTTGACAAGACATTTCGGATGTTTGTTGTACTCTTTGGAGGATCCCGGATGTTTGAGAAATAGTAGTATGCACCAATTCCTTCTCATCGGAACGACCTAACTGTATGTTTTTTTTTTCGAATCCTTATGGACACAAAAAGTAGTATGTTCAAAAGAGTAAGATATGAGGAACCTATATAAAATTTGACAATACATTAAAGATGTTTATGGTACTCTCCGGAGGATCTCGGATATTTGGAGAATAGTAGTTTGCACGAATTCACTGTCGTGGAAATGTCCTAATTGTATGAATTTTTATCGACACCGGATAGACACCAAAAGTAGTATGTTCAAAAGAGTAAGTTTCGAGGAAGTATCATAAAATTTGACAAGACATTTCGGATGTTTGTTGTACTATCTGGAGGATCCCGGATGTTTGAGAAATAGTAGTATGCACCAATTCCTTCTCATCGGAATGACCTAATTGTATGTTTTTTTTTTCGAATCCTTATGGACACAAAAAGTGGTATGTTCAAAAGAGTAAGATATGATGAAGCTATATAAAATTTGACAATACATTACAGACGTCTGTTGTACTCTTCGGAGGATCCCGGATATATGGAGAATAGTAGTTTGCACGAATTCACTGTCGTGGAAATGTCCTAATTGTATGAATTTTTATCGACACCTGATAGACACCAAAAGTAGTATGTTCAAAAGAGTAAGTTTCGAGGAAATATCATAAAAATTGACAAGACATTTCGGATGTTTGTTGTACTCTCTGGAGGTTCCCGGATGTTTGAGAAATAGTAGTATGCACCAATTCCTTCTCATCAGAATGACCTAATTGTATGTTTTTTTTTTCGAATCCTTATGGACACAAAAAGTGGTATGTTCAAAAGAGTAAGATATGATGAAGCTATATAAAATTTGACAATACATTACAGACGTCTGTTGTACTCTTCGGAGGATCCCGGATATATGGAGAATAGTAGTTTGCACGAATTCACTGTCGTGGAAATGTCCTAATTGTATGAATTTTTATCGACACCTGATAGACACCAAAAGTAGTATGTTCAAAAGAGTAAGTTTCGAGGAAATATCATAAAATTTGACAAGACATTTCGGATGTTTGTTGTACTCTCTGGAGGATCCCGGATGTTTGAGAACTAGTAGTATTCACCAATTCCTTCTCATCGGAATGACCTAATTGTATGTTTTTTTTTTCGAATCCTTATGGACACAAAAAGTAGTATGTTCAAAAGAGTAAGATATGAGGAAGCTATATAAAATTTGACAATACATTACAGACGTCTGTTGTACTCTTCGGAGGATCCCGGATATTTGGAGAATAGTAGTTTGCACGAATTCACTGTCGTGGAAATGTCCTAATTGTATGAATTTTTATCGACACCTGATAGACACCAAAAGTAGTATGTTCAAAATAGTAAGTTTCGAGGAAGTATCATAAAATTTGACTAGACATTTCGGATGTTTGTTGTACTCTCTGGAGGATCCCGGATGTTTGAGAAATAGTAGTATGCACCAATTCCTTCTCATCGGAATGACCTATCTGTATGTTTTTTTTTTCGAATCCTTATGGACACAAAAAGTAGTATGTTCAAAAGAGTAAGATATGAGGAAGCTATATAAAATTTGACAATACATTACAGATGTCTGTGGTACTCTCCGGAGGATCCCGGATATTTGGAGAATAGTAGTATGCACGAATTGACTGTCTTGGAAATGTCCTAATTGTATGAATTTTTATCGACACCTGATAGACACCAAAAGTAGTATGTTCAAAAGGGTAAGTTTCGAGGAAGTATCATAAAATTTGACAAGACATTTCGGATGTTTGTTGTACTATCTGGAGGATCCCGGATGTTTGAGAAATAGTGGTATGCACCAATTCCTTCTCATCGGATGACCTAATTGTATGTTTTTTTTTTCGAATCCTTATGGACACAAAAAGTAGTATGTTCAAAAGAGTAAGATATGAGGAAGCTATATAAAATTTGACAATACATTACAGATGTCTGTGGTACTCTCAGGAGGATCCCGGATATTTGGAGTATAGTAGTTTGCACGAATTCACTGTCGTGGAAATGTCCTCATTGTATGAATTTTTTTCGACACCTGATAGACACCAAAAGTAGTATGTTCAAAAGAGTAAGTTTCGAGGACGTATCATAAAATTTGACAAGACATTTCGGATGTTTGTTGTACATCTGGAGGATCCCAGATGTTTGAGAAATAGTAGTATGCACCAATTCCTTTATCATCGGAATGACCTAATTGTATGTTTTTTTTTTCGAATCCTTATGGACACAAAAAGTAGTATGTTCCAAAGAGTAAGATATGAGGAAGCTATATAAAATTTGACAATACATTACAGATGTCTGTGGTACTCTCCGGATGATCCCAGATATTTGGAGAATAGTAATTTGCACGAATTCACTGTCGTGGAAATGTCCTAATTGTTTGAATTTTTATCGACACCTGATAGACACCAAAAGTAGTATGTTCAAAAGGGTAAGTTTCGAGTATGTATCCTAAAATTTGACAAGACATTTCGGATGTTTGTTGTAATCTCTGGAGGATCCCGGATGTTTGATAAATAGTAGTATGCACCAATTCCTTCTCATCGGAATGACCTAATTTGGTGTTTTTTTTTTCGAATCCTTCTGGACACAAAAAGTAGTATGTTCAAAAGAGTAAGATATGAGGAAACTATATAAAATTTGACAATACATTACAGATGTCTGTGGTACTCTCCGGAGGATCTCGGATATTTGGAGAATAGTAGTTTGCACGAATTCACTGTCGTGGAAATGTCCTAATTGTATGAGTTTTTATCGACACCTGATAGACACCAAAAGTAGTATGTTCAAAAGGGTAAGTTTCGATGAAGTATCATAAAATTTGACAAGACATTTCGGATGTTTGTTGTACTCTCTGGAGGATCCCGGATGTTTGAGAAATAGTAGTATGCACCAATTCCTTCTCATCGGAATGACCTAATTTGATGTTTTTTTTTTCGAATCCTTATGGACTCAAAAAGTAGTATGTTCAAAAGAGTAAGATATGAGGAAGCTATATAAAATTCGACAATACATTACAGATGTGTGTGGTACTCTCCGGAGGATCCCGGATATTTGGAGAATAGTAGTTTGCACGAATTCACTGTCGTGGAAATGTCCTAATTGTATGAATTTTTATCGACACCTGATGGACACCAAAAGTAGTATGTTCAAAAGGGATAGTTTCGAGGAAGTATCATAAAATTTGACAAGACATTTCGGATGTTTGTTGTACTCTCTGGAGGATCCTGGATGTTTGAGAAATAGTAGTATGCACCAATTCCTTCTCATCGGAATGACCAAATTTGATGTTTTTTTTTTCGAATCCTTATGGACACAAAAACTAGTATGTTCAAAAGAGTAAGATAAGAGGAAGCTATATAAAATTTGACAATACATTACAGATGTTTGTGGTACTCTCCGGAGGATCCCGGATATTTGGAGAATAGTAGTTTGCACGAATTCACTGTCGTGGAAATGTCTTAATTGTATGCATTTTTATCGACACCTGATAGACACCAAAAGTAGTATGTTCAGAGGAGTAAGTTTCGAGGAAGTATCATCAAATTTGACAAGACATTTCAGATGTTTGTTGTACTCTCTGGAGGATCCCGGATGTTTGAGAAATAGTAGTATGCACCAATTCTTTCTCATCGGAATGACCTAATTGTATGTTTTTTTTTTTCGAATACTTATGGACACAAAAAGTAGTATGTTCAAAAGAGTAAGATATGAGGAATCTATATAAAATTTGACAATACATTACAGATGTTTGTGGTACTCTCCGGAGGATCTCGGATTATTGGAGAATAGTAGTTTGCACGAATTTACTGTCGTGGAAATGTCCTAATTGTATGCATTTTTATCGACACCTGATAGACACCAAAAGTAGTATGTTCAAAGGAGTAAGTTTCGAGGAAGTATCATCAAATTTGACAAGACATTTCAGATGTTTGTTGTACTCTCTGGAGGATCCCGGATGTTTGAGAAATAGTAGTATGCACCAATTCTTTCTCATCGGAATTACCTAATTGTATGTTTTTGTTCTTCGAATACTTATGGATACAAAAAGTAGTATGTTCAAAAGAGTAAGATATGAGGAATCTATATAAAATTTGACAATACATTACAGATGTCTGTGGTACTCTCTGGAGGATCCCGGATATTTGGAGAATAGTAGTTTGCACGAATTCACTGTCGTGGAAATGTCCTAATTGTATGAATTTTTATCGACACCTGATATACACCAAAAGTAGTATCTTCAAAATAGTAAGTTTCGAGGAACTATCATAAAATTTGACAAGACATTTCGGATGTTTGTTGTACTCTCTGGAGGATCCCGGATGTTTGAGAAATAGTAGTATGCACCAATTCCTTCTGATCGGAATGACCTAATTTGATGTTTTTTTTTTCGAATCCTCATGGACACAAAAAGTAGTATGTTCAAAAGAGTAAGATAAGAGGAAGATATATAAAATTTGACAATACATTACAGATGTTTGTGGTACTCTCCGGAGGATCCCGAATATTTGGAGAATAGTAGTTTGCACGAATTCACTGTCGTGGAAATGTCCTAATTGTATGAGTTTTTATCGACACCTGATAGACACCAAAAGTAGTATGTTCAAAAGGGTAAGTTTCGAGGAAGTATCATAAAATTTGACAAGACATTTCGGATGTTTGTTGTACTCTCTGGAGGATCCCGGATGTTTGAGAAATAGTAGTATGCACCAATTCCTTCTCATCGGAATGACCTAATTTGATGTTTTTTTTTTCGAATCCTCATGGACACAAAAAGTAGTATGTTCAAAAGAGTAAGATAAGAGGAAGCTATATAAAATTTGACAATACATTACAGATGTCTGTGGTACTCTCTGGAGGATCCCGGATATTTGGAGAATAGTAGTTTGCACGAATTCACTGTCGTGGAAATGTCCTAATTGTATGAATTTTTATCGACACCTGATAGACACCAAAAGTAGTATGTTCAAAAGAGTAAGTTTCGAGGAAGTATCATGAAATTTGATAAGACATTTCGGATGTTTGTTGTACTCTCTGGAGGATCCCGGATGTTTGAGAAATAGTAGTATGCACCAATTCCTTCTGATCGGAATGACCTAATTTGATGTTTTTTTTTTCGAAGCCTCATGGACACAAAAAGTAGTATGTTCAAAAGAGTAAGATAAGAGGGAGATATATAAAATTTGACAATACATTACAGATGTTTGTGGTACTCTCCGGAGTATCCCGAATATTTGGAGAATAGTAGTTTGCACGAATTCACTGTCGTGGAAATGTCCTAATTGTATGAATTTTTATCGACACCTGATAGACACCAAAAGTAGTATGTTCAAAAGGGTAAGTTTCGAGGAAGTATCATAAAATTTGACAAGACATTACGGATGTTTGTTGTACTCTCTGTAGGATCCCGGATGTTTGAGAAATAGTAGTATGCACCAATTCCTTCTCATCGGAATGGCCTAATTTGATGTTTTTTTTTTCGAATCCTCATGGACACAAAAAGTAGTATGTTCAAAAGAGTAAGATAAGAGGAAGCTATATAAAATTTGACAATACATTACAGATGTTTGTGGTACTCTCCGGAGGATCCCGGATATTTGGAGAATAGTAGTTTGCACGAATTCACTGTCGTGGAAATGTCCTAATTGTATGAATTTTTATCGACACCTGATATACACCAAAAGTAGTATCTTCAAAATAGTAAGTTTCGAGGAAGTATCATAAAATTTGACAAGACATTTCAGATGTTTGTTGTACTCTCTCGAGGATCCCGGATGTTTAAGAAATAGTAGTATGCACCAATTCCTTCTCATCGGAATGACCTAATTGTATGTTTTTTTTTTCGAATCCTTATGCACACAAAATGTAGTATGTTCAAAAGAGTAAGATATGAGGAACCTATATAAAATTTGACAATACATTACAGATGTCTGTGGTACTCTCCGGAGGATCCCGGATATTTGGAGAATAGTAGTTTGCACGAATTCACTGTCGTGGAAATGTCCTAATTGTATGAATTTTTATCGACACCTGAGAGACACCAAAAGTAGTATGTTCAAAAGGGTAAGTTTTGAGGAAGTATCATAAAATTTGACAAGACATTTCGGATGTTTGTTGTACTCTCTGGAGGATCCCGGATGTTTGAGAAATAGTAGTATGCACCAATTCCTTCTCATCGGAATGACCTAATTTGATGTTTTTTTTTTTTGAATCCTTATGGACACAAAAAGTAGTATGTTCAAAAGAGTAAGATAAGAGGAAGCTATATAAAATTTGACAATACATTACAGATGTTTGTGGTACTCTCCGGAGGATCCCGGATATTTGGAGAATAGTAGTTTGCACGAATTCACTGTCGTGGAAATGTCCTAATTCTATACATTTTTATCGACACCTGATAGACACCAAAAGTAGTATGTTCAAAAGGGATAGTTTCGAGGAAGTATCATAAAATTTGACAAGACATTTCGGATGTTTGTTGTACTCTCTGGAGGATCCTGGATGTTTGAGAAATAGTAGTATGCACCAATTCCTTCTCATCGGAATGACCTAATTGTATGTTTTTTTTTTTCGAATACTTATGGACACAAAAAGTAGTATGTTCAAAAGAGTAAGATATGAGGAATCTATATAAAATTTGACAATACATTACAGATGTTTGTGGTACTCTCCGGAGGATCTCAGATATTTGGAGAATACTAGTTTGCACGAATTCACTGTCGTGGAAATGTCCTAATTGTATGCATTTTTATCGACACCTGATAGACACCAAAAGTAGTATGTTCAAAGGAGTAAGTTTCGAGGAAGTATCAGCAAATTTGACAAGACATTTCAGATGTTTGTTGTACTCTCTGGAGGATCCCGGATGTTTGAGAAATAGTAGTATGCACCAATTCTTTCTCATCGGAATGACCTAATTGTATGTTTTTTTTTTTCGAATACTTATGGACACAAAAAGTAGTATGTTCAAAAGAGTAAGATATGAGGAATCTATATAAAATTTGACAATACATTACAGATGTTTGTGGTACTCTCCGGAGGATCTCGGATTTTTGGAGAATAGTAGTTTGCACGAATTTACTGTCGTGGAAATGTCCTAATTGTATGCATTTTTATCGACACCTGATAGACACCAAAAGTAGTATGTTCAAAGGAGTAAGTTTCGAGGAAGTATCATCAAATTTGACAAGACATTTCAGATGTTTGTTGTACTCTCTGGAGGATCCCGGATGTTTGAGAAATAGTAGTATGCACCAATTCTTTCTCATCGGAATTACCTAATTGTATGTTTTTGTTCTTCGAATACTTATGGATACAAAAAGTAGTATGTTCAAAAGAGTAAGATATGAGGAATCTATATAAAATTTGACAATACATTACATATGTTTGTGGTACTCTCCGAAGGTTCCGGATATTTGGAGAATAGTAGTTTGCACGAATTCACTGTCGTGGAAATGTCCTAATTGTATGAATTTTTATCGACACCTGATATACACCAAAAGTAGTATCTTCAAAATAGTAAGTTTCGAGGAAGTATCATAAAATTTGACAAGACATTTCGGATGTTTGTTGTACTCTCTGGAGGATCCCGGATGTTTGAGAAATAGTAGTATGCACCAATTCTTTCTCATCGAAATGACCTAATTGTATGTTTTTTTTTTTCGAATACTTATGGACACAAAAAGTAGTATGTTCAAAAGAGTAAGATATGAGGAATCTATATAAAATTTGACAATACATTACAGATGTTTGTGGTACTCTCCGGAGGATCTCGGATTTTTGGAGAATAGTAGTTTGCACGAATTTACTGTCGTGGAAATGTCCTAATTGTATGCATTTTTATCGACACCTGATAGACACCAAAAGTAGAATGTTCAAAGGAGTAAGTTTCGAGGAAGTATCATCAAATTTGACAAGACATTTCAGATGTTTGTTGTACTCTCTGGAGGATCCCGGATGTTTGAGAAATAGTAGTATGCACCAATTCTTTCTCATCGGAATTACCTAATTGTATGTTTTTGTTCTTCGAATACTTATGGATACAAAAAGTAGTATGTTCAAAAGAGTAAGATATGAGGAAGCTATATAAAATTTGACAATACATTACATGTGTTTGTGGTACTCTCCGGAGGATCCCGGATATTTGGAGAATAGTACTTTGCACGAATTCTCTGTCGTGGAAATGTCCTAATTGTATGAATTTTCATCGACTCCAGATATACACCAAAAGTAGTATGTTCAAAAGAGTAAGTTTCGAGGAAATATCATAAAATTTGACAAGACATTTCGGATGTTTGTTTTACTCTCTGGTGGATCCCGGATCTTTGAAAAATAATAGTATGCACCAATTCCTTCTCATCGGAATTACCTAATTGTATGTTTTTTTTTTTCGAATCCTTATGGACACAAAAAGTAGTATGTTCAAAAGAGTAAGATATGAGGAAGCTATATAAAATTTGACAATACATTACAGATGTTTGTGGTACTCTCCGGAGGATCCCGGATATTTGGAGAATAGTAGTTTGCACGAATTCACTGTCGTGGAAATCTCCTAATTGTATGAATTTTTATCGACACCTGATATACACAAAAAGTAGTATGTTCAAAAGAGTAAGTTTCGAGGAAGTGTCATATAATTTGACAAGACATTTCGGATGTTTGTTGTACTCTCTGGTGGATCCCGGATGTATGATAAATAGTAGTATGCACCAATTCCTTCTCATCGGAATGACCTAATTGTATGTTTTTTTTTTTCGAATCCTTATGGACACAAAAAGTAGTATGTTCAAAAGAGTAAGATATGAGGAAGCTATATAAAATTTGACAATACATTACAGATGTTTGTGGTACTCTCCGGAGGATCCCGGATATTTGGAGAATAGTACTTTGCACGAATTCTCTGTCGTGGAAATGTCCTAATTGTATGAATTTTCATCGACTCCTGATATACACCAAAAGTAGTATGTTCAAAAGAGTATGTTTCGAGGAATTATCATAAAATTTGACAAGACATTTCGGATGTTTGTTTTACTCTCTGGTGGATCCCGGATCTTTGAAAAATAATAGTATGCACCAATTTCTTCTCATCGGAATTACCTAATTGTATTTTTTTTTTTTCGAATCCTTATGGACACAAAAAGTAGTATGTTCAAAAGAGTAAGATATGAGGAAGCTATATAAAATTTGACAATACATTACAGATGTTTGTGGTACTCTCCGGAGGATCCCGGATATTTGGAGAATAGTAGTTTGCACGAATTCACTGTCGTGGAAATCTCCTAATTGTATGAATTTTTATCGACACCTGATATACACAAAAAGTAGTATGTTCAAAAGAGTAAGTTTCGAGGAAGTGTCATAAAATTTGACAAGACATTTCGGATGTTTGTTGTACTCTCTGGTGGATCCCGGATGTTTGAAAAATAATAGTATGCACCAATTCCTTCTCATCGGAATGACCTATTTGTATGTTTTTTTTTTCCAATCCTTATGGACACAAAAAGTAGTATGTTCAAAAGAGTAAGATATGAGGAAGCTATATAAAATTTGACAATACATTACAGATGTTTGTGGTACTCTCTGGAGGATCACGGATATTTGGAGAATAGTAGTTTGCACGAATTCACTGTCGTGGAAATGTCCTAATTGTATGAATTTTTATCGACACCTGATAGACACCAAAAGTAGTATGTTCAAAAGAGTAAGTTTCGAGGAAGTATAATAAAATTTGACAAGACATTTCGGATGTTTGTTGTACTCTCTGGAGGATCCCGGATGTTTGAGAAATAGTAGTATGCACCAATTCCTTCTCATCGGAATGACCTAATTTGATGTCTTTTTTTTCGAATCCTTATGGACACAAAAAGTAGTATGTTCAAAAGAGTAAGATATGAGGAAGCTATATAAAATTTGACAATACATTACAGATGTTTGTGGTACTCTCCGGAGGATCCCGGATATTTGGAGAATAGTAGTTTGCACGAATTCACTGTCGTGGAAATGTCCTAATTGTATGAATTTTTATCTACACCTGATATACACCAAAAGTAGTATGTTCAAAATAGTAAGTTTCGAGGAAGTATCATAAATTTTGACAAGACATTTCGGATGTTTGTTGTACTATCTTGAGGATCCCGGATGTTTGAGAAATAGTAGTATGCACCAATTCCTTCTCATAGGAATGACCTATTTGTATGTTTTTTTTTTCGAATCATTATGGACACAAAAAGTAGTATGTTCAAAAGAGTAAGATATGAGGAAGCTATACAAAATTTGACAATACATTACAGATGTTTGTGGTACTCTCCGGAGGATCCCGGATATTTGGAGAATCGTAGTTTGCACGAATTCACTGTCGTGGAAATGTCCTAATTGTATGAATTTTTATCGACACCTGATAGACACCAAAAGTGGTATGTTCAAAAGAGTAAGTTTCCAGGAAGTATCATAAAATTTGACAAGACATTTCGGATGTTTGTTGTACTCTCTGGAGGATTCAGGATGTTTGAGAAATAGTAGTATGCACCAATTCCTTCTCATCGGAATTACCTAATTGTATGTTTTTTTTTTCGAATCCTTATGGACACAAAAAGTAGTATGTTCAAAAGAGTAAGATATGAGGAAGGTATATAAAATTTGACAATACATTACAGATGTTTGTGGTACTCTCCGGAGGATCCCGGATATTTGGAGAATAGTAGTTTGCACGAATTCACTGTCGTGGAAATGTCCTAATTGTATGAATTTTTATCGACACCTGATATACACCAAAAGTAGTATGTTCAAAATAGTAAGTTTCGAGGAAGTATCATAAAATTTGACAAGACATTTCGGATGTTTGTTGTACTCTCTGGTGGATCCCGGATGTTTGAGAAATAATAGTATGCACCAATTCCTTCTCAACGGAATGACCTAATTGTATGTTTTTTTTTTTCGAATCCTTATGGACACAAAAAGTAGTATGTTCAAAAGAGTAAGATATGAGGAAGCTATATAAAATTTGACAATACATTACAGATGTTTGTGGTACTCTCCGGAGGATCCCGGATATTTGGAGAATAGTAGTTTGCACGAATTCACTGTTGTGGAAATGTCCTAATTGTATGAATTTTTATCGACACCTGATATACACCAAAAGTAGTATGTTCAAAATAGTAAGTTTCGAGGAAGTATCATAAAATTTGACAAGACATTTCGGATGTTTGTTGTACTCTCTGGTGGATCCCGGATGTTTGAGAAATAGTAGTATGCACCAATTCCTTCTCATCGGAATGACCTAATTTGATGTTTTTTTTTTCGAATCCTTATGGACAAAAAAAGTAGTATGTTCAAAAGAGTAAGATATGAGGAAGCTATATAAAATTTGACAATACATTACAGATGTTTGTGGTACTCTCCGGAGGATCCCGGATATTTGGAGAATAGTAGTTTGCACGAATTCACTGTCGTGGAAATGTCCTAATTGTATGAATTTTTATCGACACCTGATATGCACCAAAAGTAGTATGTTCAAAATAGTAAGTTTCGAGGAAGTATCATAAATTTTGACAAGACATTTCGGATGTTTGTTGTACTATCTTGAGGATCCCGGATGTTTGAGAAATAGTAGTATGCACCAATTCCTTCTCATCGGAATGACCTATTTGTATGTTTTTTTTTTCGAATCATTAAGGACACAAAAAGTAGTATGTTCAAAAGAGTAAGATATGAGGAAGCTATACAAAATTTGACAATACATTACAGATGTTTGTGGTACTCTCCGGAGGATCCCGGATATTTGGAGAATAGTAGTTTGCACGAATTCACTGTCGTGGAAATGTCCTAATTGTATGAATTTTTATCGACACCTGATAGACACCAAAAGTAGTATGTTCAAAATAGTAAGTTTCGAGGAAGTATCATAAAATTTGACAAGACATTTTGGATGTTTGTTGTACTCTCTGGTGGATCCCGGATGTTTGAGAAATAGTAGTATGCACCAATTCCTTCTCATCGGAATGACCTAATTTGTTGTTTTTTTTTTCGAATCATTATGGACACAAAAAGTAGTATGTTCAAAAGAGTAAGATATGAGGAAGCTATATAAAATTTGACAATACATTACAGATGTTTGTGGTACTCTCCGGAGGATCCCGGATATTTGGAGAATAGTAGTTTGCACGAATTCACTGTCGTGGAAATGTCCTAATTGTATGAATTTTTATCGACACCTGATATACACCAAAAGTAGTATGTTCAAAATAGTAAGTTTCGAGGAAGTATCATAAATTTTGACAAGACATTTCGGATGTTTGTTGTACTATCTTGAGGATCCCGGATGTTTGAGAAATAGTAGTATGCACCAATTCCTTCTCATCGGAATGACCTATTTGTATGTTTTTTTTTTCGAATCATTATGGACACAAAAAGTAGTATGTTCAAAAGAGTAAGATATGAGGAAGGTATATAAAATTTGACAATACATTACAGATGTTTGTGGTACTCTCCGGTGGATCCCGGATATTTGGAGAATAGTAGTTTGCACAAATTCACTGTCGTGGAAATGTCCTAATTGTATGAATTTTTATCGACACCTGATACACACCAAAAGTAGTATGTTCAAAATAGTAAGTTGCGAGGAAGTATCATAAAATTTGACAAGACATTTCGGATGTTTGTTGTACTCTCTGGTGGATCCCGGATGTTTGAGAAATAGTAGTATGCACCAATTCCTTCTCATCGGAATGACCTAATTTGATGTTTTTTTTTTCGAATCATTATGGACACAAAAAGTAGTATGTTCAAAAGAGTAAGATATGAGGAAGCTATATAAAATTTGACAATACATTACAGATGTTTGTGGTACTCTCCGGAGGATCCCGCATATTTGGAGAATAGTAGTTTGCACGAATTCACTGTCGTGGAAATGTCCTAATTGTATGAATTTTTATCGACACCTGATATACACCAAAAGTAGTATGTTCAAAATAGTAAGTTTCGAGGAAGTATCATAAATTTTGACAAGACATTTCGGATGTTTGTTGTACTATCTTGAGGATCCCGGATGTTTGAGAAATAGTAGTATGCACCAATTCCTTCTGATCGGAATGACCTATTTGTATGTTTTTTTTTTCGAATCATTATGGACACAAAAAGTAGTATGTTCAAAAGAGTAAGATATGAGGAAGGTATATAAAATTTGACAATACATTACAGATGTTTGTGGTACTCTCCGGAGGATCCCGGATATTTGGAGAATAGTAGTTTGCACAAATTCACTGTCGTGGAAATGTCCTAATTGTATGAATTTTTATCGACACCTGATATACACCAAAAGTAGTATGTTCAAAAGAGTAAGTTTCGAGGAAGTATCATAAAATTTGACAAGACATTTCGGATGTTTGTTGTACTCTATGGAGGATCCAGGATGTTTGAGAAATAGTAGTATGCACCAATTCCTTCTCATCGGAATTACCTAATTGTATGTTTTTTTTTTCGAATCCTTATGGGCACAAAAAGTAGTATGTTCAAAAGAGTAAGATATGAGGAAGGTATATAAAATTTGACAATACATTACAGATGATTGTGGTACTCTCCGGAGGATCCCGGATATTTGGAGAATAGTAGTTTGCACGAATTCACTGTCGTGGAAATGTCCTAATTGTATGAATTTTTATCGACACCTGATATCCACCAAAAGTAGTATGTTCAAAATAGTAAGTTTCGAGGAAGTATCATAAAATTTGACAAGACATTTCGGATGTTTGTTGTACTCTCTGGTGGATCCCGGATGATTGAGAAATAATAGTATGCACCAATTCCTTCTCATCGGAATGACCTAATTGTATGTTTTTTTTTTTCGAATCCTTATGGACACAAAAAGTAGTATGTTCAAAAGAGTAAGATATGAGGAAGCTATATAAAATTTGACAATACATTACAGATGTTTGTGGTACTCTCCGGAGAATCCCGGATATTTGGAGAATAGTAGTTTGCACGAATTCACTGTCGTGGAAATGTCCTAATTGTATGAATTTTTATCGACACCTCATAGACACCAAAAGTAGTATGTTCAAAGAGGAAAGTTTCGAGGAAGTATCATAAAATTTGAGAAGACATTTCGGATGTTTGTTGTACTCTCTGGAGGATCCCGGATATTTGAGAAATAGTAGAATGCACCAATTCCTTCTCATCGGAATGACCTAATTGTATGTTTTTTTTTTCGAATCCTTATGGACACAAAAAGTAGTATGTTCAAAAGAGTAAGATATGAGGAAGCTATATAAAATTTGACAATACATTACAGATGTTTGTGGTACTCTCCGGAGGATCCCGGATATTTGGAGAATAGTAGTTTGCACGAATTCACTGTCGTGGAAATGTCCTAATTGTATGAATTTTTATCGACACCTGATATCCACCAAAAGTAGTATGTTCAAAATAGTAAGTTTCGAGGAAGTATCAAAAAATTTGACAAGACATTTCGGATGTTTGTTGTACTCTCTGGTGGATCCCGGATGATTGAGAAATAATAGTATGCACCAATTCCTTCTCATCGGAATGACCTAATTGTATGTTTTTTTTTTTCGAATCCTTATGGACACAAAAAGTAGTATGTTCAAAAGAGTAAGATATGAGGAAGCTATATAAAATTTGACAATACATTACAGATGTTTGTGGTACTCTCCGGAGGATCCCGGATATTTGGAGAATAGTAGTTTGCACGAATTCACTGTCGTGGAAATGTCCTAATTGTATGAATTTTTATCGACACCTGATATCCACCAAAAGTAGTATGTTCAAAATAGTAAGTTTCGAGGAAGTATCATAAAATTTGACAAGACATTTCGGATGTTTGTTGTACTCTCTGGTGGATCCCGGATGATTGAGAAATAATAGTATGCACCAATTCCTTCTCATCAGAATGACCTAATTGTATGTTTTTTTTTTTCGAATCCTTATGGACACAAAAAGTAGTATGTTCAAAAGAGTAAGATATGAGGAAGCTATATAAAATTTGACAATACATTACAGATGTTTGTGGTACTCTCCGGAGGATCCCGGATATTTGGAGAATAGTAGTTTGCACGAATTCACTGTCGTGGAAATGTCCTAATTGTATGAATTTTTATCGACACCTCATAGACACCAAAAGTAGTATGATCAAAGAGGTAAGTTTCGAGGAAGTATCATAAAATTTGACAAGACATTTCGGATGTTTGTTGTACTCTCTGGAGGATCCCGGATATTTGAGAAATAGTAGAATGCACCAATTCCTTCTCATCGGAATGACCTAATTGTATCTTTTTTTTTTCGAATCCTTATGGACACAAAAAGTAGTATGTTCAAAAGAGTAAGATATGAGGAAGCTATATAAAATTTGACAATACATTACAGATGGTTGTGGTACTCTCCGGAGGATCCCGGATATTTGGAGAATAGTAGTTTGCACGAATTCACTGTCGTGGAAATGTCCTAATTGTATGAATTTTTATCGACACCTGATATCCACCAAAAGTAGTATGTTCAAAATAGTAAGTTTCGAGGAAGTATCATAAAATTTGACAAGACATTTCGGATGTTTGTTGTACTCTCTGGTGGATCCCGGATGATTGAGAAATAATAGTATGCACCAATTCCTTCTCATCGGAATGACCTAATTGTATGTTTTTTTTTTTCGAATCCTTATGGACACAAAAAGTAGTATGTTCAAAAGAGTAAGATATGAGGAAGCTATATAAAATTTGACAATACATTACAGATGTTTGTGGTACTCTCCGGAGGATCCCGGATATTTGGAGAATAGTAGTTTGCACGAATTCACTGTCGTGGAAATGTCCTAATTGTATGAATTTTTATCGACACCTGATATCCACCAAAAGTAGTATGTTCAAAATAGTAAGTTTCGAGGAAGTATCATAAAATTTGACAAGACATTTCGGATGTTTGTTGTACTCTCTGGTGGATCCCGGATGATTGAGAAATAATAGTATGTACCAATTCCTTCAGTATCATAAAATTTGACAAGACATTTCGGATGTTTGTTGTACTCTCTGGTGGATCCCGGATGATTGAGAAATAATAGTATGCACCAATTCCTTCTCATCGGAATGACCTAATTGTATGTTTTTTTTTTCGAATCCTTATGGACACAAAAAGTAGTATGTTCAAAAGAGTAAGATATGAGGAAGCTATATAAAATTTGACAATAAATTACAGATGTTTGTGGTACTCTCCGGAGGATCCCGGATATTTGGAGAATAGTAGTTTGCACGAATTCACTGTCGTGGAAATGTCCTAATTGTATGAATTTTTATCGACACCTGATATACACCAAAAGTAGTATGTTCAAAATAGTAAGTTTCGAGGAAGTATCATAAAATTTGACAAGACATTTCGGATGTTTGTTGTACTCTCTGGTGGATCCCAGATGTTTGAGAAATAATAGTATGCACCAATTCCTTCTCATCGGAATGACCTAATTGTATGTTTTTTTTTTCGAATCCTTATGGACACAAAAAGTAGTATGTTCAATAGAGTAAGATATGAGGAAGCTATATAAAATTTGACAATGCATTACAGATGTTTGTGGTACTCTTCGGAGGATCCCGGATATTTGGAGAATAGTAGTTTGCACGAATTCACTGTCTTGGAAATGTCCTAATTGTATGAATTTTTATCGACACCTGATAGACACCAAAAGTAGTATGTTCAAAGGAGTAAGTTTCGAGGAAGTATCATCAAATTTGACAAGACATTTCGGATGTTTTTTGTACTCTTTGGAGGATCCCGGAAGTTTTAGAAATAGTAGTATGCATCAATTCCTTCTCATCGGAATGACCTAATTGTAGGTTTTTTTTTTCGAATCCTTATGGACACAAAAAGTAGTATGTTCAAAAGAGTAAGATATGAGGAAGCTATATTAAATTTGACAATACATTACAGATGTTTGTGGTACTTTCCGGAGGATCCCGGATATTTGGAGAATAGTAGTTTGCACGAATTCACTGTCGGGGAAATGTCCTAATTGTATGAATTTTTATCGACACCTGATATACACCAACAGTAGTATGTTCAAAATAGTAAGTTTCGAGGAAGTATCATCAAATTTGACAAGACATTTCGGATGTTTTTGTACTATCTGGAGGATCCCGGATGTTTGAGAAATAATAGTATGCACCAATTCCTTCTCATCGGAATGACCTAATTGTATGTTTTTTTTTTTCGAATCCTTATGGACACAAAGTAGTATGTTCAAAAGAGTAAGATATGAGGAAGCTATATAAAATTTGACAATACATTACAGATGTTTGTGGTACTCTCCGGAGGATCCCGGATATTTGGAGAATAGTAGTTTGCACAAATTCACTGTCGTGGAAATGTCCTAATTGTATGAATTTTTATCGACACCTGATATACACCAAAAGTAGTATGTTCAAAATAGTAAGTTTCGAGGAAGTATCATAAAAGTTGACAAGACATTTCGGATGTTTGTTGTACTCTCTGGTGGATCCCAGATGTTTGAGAAATAATAGTATGCACCAATTCCTTCTCATCGGAATGACCTAATTGTATGTTTTTTTTTTTCGAATTCTTATGGACACAAAAAGTAGTATGTTCAATAGAGTAAGATATGAGGAAGCTATATAAAATTTGACAATGCATTACAGATGTTTGTGGTACTCTTCGGAGGATCCCGGATATTTGGAGAATAGTAGTTTGCACGAATTCACTGTCTTGGAAATGTCCTAATTGTATGAATTTTTATCGACACCTGATAGACACCAAAAGTAGTATGTTCAAAGGAGTAAGTTTCGAGGAAGTATCATCAAATTTGACAAGACATTTCGGATGTTTTTTGTACTCTTTGGAGGATCCCGGAAGTTTTAGAAATAGTAGTATGCATCAATTCCTTCTCATCGGAATGACCTAATTGTAGGTTTTTTTTTTTCGAATCCTTATGGACACAAAAAGTAGTATGTTCAAAAGAGTAAGATATGAGGAAGCTATATTAAATTTGACAATACATTACAGATGTTTGTGGTACTTTCCGGAGGATCCCGGATATTTGGAGAATAGTAGTTTGCACGAATTCACTGTCGTGGAAATGTCCTAATTGTATGAATTTTTATCGACACCTGATATACACCAAAAGTAGTATGTTCAAAATAGTAAGTTTCGAGGAAGTATCATAAAATTTGACAAGACATTTCGGAAGTTTGTTGTACTATCTGGAGGATCCCGGATGTTTGAGAAATAATAGTATGCACCAATTCCTTCTCATCGGAATGACCTAATTGTATGTTTTTTTTTTTCGAATCCTTATGGACACAAAGTAGTATGTTCAAAAGAGTAAGATATGAGGAAGCTATATAAAATTTGACAATACATTACAGATGTTTGTGGTACTCTCCGGAGGATCCCGGATATTTGGAGAATAGTAGTTTGCACGAATTCACTGTCGTGGAAATGTCCTAATTGTATGAATTTTTATCGACACCTCATAGACACCAAAAGTAGTATGTTCAAAGAGGTAAGTTTCGAGGAAGTATCATAAAATTTGACAAGACATTTCGGATGTTTGTTGTACTCTCTGGAGGATCCCGGATATTTGAGAAATAGTAGAATGCACCAATTCCTTCTCATCGGAATGACCTAATTGTATGTTTTTTTTTTCGAATCCTTATGGACACAAAAAGTAGTATGTTCAAAAGAGTAAGATATGAGGAAGCTATATAAAATTTGACAATACATTACAGATGTTTGTGGTACTCTCCGGAGGATCCCGGATATTTGGAGAATAGTAGTTTGCACGAATTCACTGTCGTGGAAATGTCCTAATTGTATGAATTTTTATCGACACCTGATATCCACCAAAAGTAGTATGTTCAAAATAGTAAGTTTCGAGGAAGTATCATAAAATTTGACAAGACATTTCGGATGTTTGTTGTACTCTCTGGTGGATCCCGGATGATTGAGAAATAATAGTATGCACCAATTCCTTCTCATCGGAATGACCTAATTGTATGTTTTTTTTTCTCGAATCCTTATGGACACAAAAAGTAGTATGTTCAAAAGAGTAAGATATGAGGAAGCTATATAAAATTTGACAATACATTACAGATGTTTGTGGTACTCTCCGGAGGATCCCGGATATTTGGAGAATAGTAGTTTGCACGAATTCACTGTCGTGGAAATGTCCTAATTGTATGAATTTTTATCGACACCTGATAGACACCAAAAGTAGTATGTTCAAAAGAGTAAGTTTCGAGGAAGTATCATAAAATTTGACAAGACATTTCGGATGTTTGTTGTACTATCTGGAGGATCCCGGATGTTTAAGAAATAGTAGTATGCACCAATTCCTTCTCATCGGAATGACCTATTTGTATGTTTTTTTTTTCGAATCCTTATGGACACAAAAACTAGTATGTTCAAAAGAGTAAGATATGAGGAAGCTATACAAAATTTGACAATACATTACAGATGTTTGTGGTACTCTCCGGAGGATCCCGGATATTTGGAGAATAGTAGTTTGCACGAATTCACTGTCGTGGAAATGTCCTAATTGTATGAATTTTTATCGACACCTGATAGACACCAAAAGTAGTATGTTCAAAAGAGTAAGTTTCGAGGAAGTATCATAAAATTTGACAAGACATCTCGAATGTTTGTTGTACTCTCTGGAGGATCCAGGATGTTTGAGAAATAGTAGTATGCACCAATTCCTTCTCATCGGAATGACCTAATTGTATTTTTTTTTTTTCGAATCCTTATGGACACAAAAAGTAGTATGTTCAAAAGAGTAAGATATGAGGAAGCTATATAAAATTTGACAATACATTACAGATGTTTGTGGTACTCTCCGGAGGATCCCGGATATTTGGAGAATAGTAGTTTGCACGAATTCACTGTCGTGGAAATGTCCTAATTGTATGAATTTTTATCGACACCTGATATCCACCAAAAGTAGTATGTTCAAAATAGTAAGTTTCGAGGAAGTATCATAAAATTTGACAAGACATTTCGGATGTTTGTTGTACTCTCTGGTGGATCCCGGATGATTGAGAAATAATAGTATGCACCAATTCCTTCTCATCGGAATGACCTAATTGTATGTTTTTTTTTCTCGAATCCTTATGGACACAAAAAGTAGTATGTTCAAAAGAGTAAGATATGAGGAAGCTATATAAAATTTGACAATACATTACAGATGTTTGTGGTACTCTCCGGAGGATCCCGGATATTTGGAGAATAGTAGTTTGCACGAATTCACTGTCGTGGAAATGTCCTAATTGTATGAATTTTTATCGACACCTGATAGACACCAAAAGTAGTATGTTCAAAAGAGTAAGTTTCGAGGAAGTATCATAAAATTTGACAAGACATTTCGGATGTTTGTTGTACTATCTGGAGGATCCCGGATGTTTAAGAAATAGTAGTATGCACCAATTCCTTCTCATCGGAATGACCTATTTGTATGTTTTTTTTTTCGAATCCTTATGGACACAAAAACTAGTATGTTCAAAAGAGTAAGATATGAGGAAGCTATACAAAATTTGACAATACATTACAGATGTTTGTGGTACTCTCCGGAGGATCCCGGATATTTGGAGAATAGTAGTTTGCACGAATTCACTGTCGTGGAAATGTCCTAATTGTATGAATTTTTATCGACACCTGATAGACACCAAAAGTAGTATGTTCAAAAGAGTAAGTTTCGAGGAAGTATCATAAAATTTGACAAGACATCTCGAATGTTTGTTGTACTCTCTGGAGGATCCAGGATGTTTGAGAAATAGTAGTATGCACCAATTCCTTCTCATCGGAATGACCTAATTGTATGTTTTTTTTTTCGAATCCTTATGGACACAAAAAGTAGTATGTTCAAAAGAGTAAGATATGAGGAAGCTATATAAAATTTGACAATACATTACAGATGTTTGTGGTACTCTCCGGAGGATCCCGGATATTTGGAGAATAGTAGTTTGCACGAATTCACTGTCGTGGAAATGTCCTAATTGTATGAATTTTTATCGACACCTGATATCCACCAAAAGTAGTATGTTCAAAATAGTAAGTTTCGAGGAAGTATCATAAAGTTTGACAAGACATTTCGGATGTTTGTTGTACTCTCTGGTGGATCCCGGATGTTTGAGAAATAATAGTATGCACCAATTCCTTCTCATCGGAATGACCTAATTGTATGTTTTTTTTTTTCGAATCCTTATGGACACAAAAAGTAGTATGTTCAAAAGAGTAAAATATGAGGAAGGTATATAAAATTTGACAATACATTACAGATGTTTGTGGTACTCTCCGGAGGATCCCGGATATTTGGAGAATAGTAGTTTGCACGAATTCACTGTCGTGGAAATGTCCTAATTGTATGAATTTTTATCGACACCTGATATCCACCAAAAGTAGTATGTTCAAAATAGTAAGTTTCGAGGAAGTATCATAAAATTTGACAAGACATTTCGGATGTTTGTTGTACTCTCTGGTGGATCCCGGATGATTGAGAAATAATAGTATGCACCAATTCCTTCTCATCGGAATGACCTAATTGTATGTTTTTTTTTCTCGAATCCTTATGGACACAAAAAGTAGTATGTTCAAAAGAGTAAGATATGAGGAAGCTATATAAAATTTGACAATACATTACAGATGTTTGTGGTACTCTCCGGAGGATCCCGGATATTTGGAGAATAGTAGTTTGCACGAATTCACTGTCGTGGAAATGTCCTAATTGTATGAATTTTTATCGACACCTGATAGACACCAAAAGTAGTATGTTCAAAAGAGTAAGTTTCGAGGAAGTATCATAAAATTTGACAAGACATTTCGGATGTTTGTTGTACTATCTGGAGGATCCCGGATGTTTAAGAAATAGTAGTATGCACCAATTCCTTCTCATCGGAATGACCTATTTGTATGTTTTTTTTTTCGAATCCTTATGGACACAAAAACTAGTATGTTCAAAAGAGTAAGATATGAGGAAGCTATACAAAATTTGACAATACATTACAGATGTTTGTGGTACTCTCCGGAGGATCCCGGATATTTGGAGAATAGTAGTTTGCACGAATTCACTGTCGTGGAAATGTCCTAATTGTATGAATTTTTATCGACACCTGATAGACACCAAAAGTAGTATGTTCAAAAGAGTAAGTTTCGAGGAAGTATCATAAAATTTGACAAGACATCTCGAATGTTTGTTGTACTCTCTGGAGGATCCAGGATGTTTGAGAAATAGTAGTATGCACCAATTCCTTCTCATCGGAATGACCTAATTGTATTTTTTTTTTTTCGAATCCTTATGGACACAAAAAGTAGTATGTTCAAAAGAGTAAGATATGAGGAAGCTATATAAAATTTGACAATACATTACAGATGTTTGTGGTACTCTCCGGAGGATCCCGGATATTTGGAGAATAGTAGTTTGCACGAATTCACTGTCGTGGAAATGTCCTAATTGTATGAATTTTTATCGACACCTGATATCCACCAAAAGTAGTATGTTCAAAATAGTAAGTTTCGAGGAAGTATCATAAAATTTGACAAGACATTTCGGATGTTTGTTGTACTCTCTGGTGGATCCCGGATGATTGAGAAATAATAGTATGCACCAATTCCTTCTCATCGGAATGACCTAATTGTATGTTTTTTTTTCTCGAATCCTTATGGACACAAAAAGTAGTATGTTCAAAAGAGTAAGATATGAGGAAGCTATATAAAATTTGACAATACATTACAGATGTTTGTGGTACTCTCCGGAGGATCCCGGATATTTGGAGAATAGTAGTTTGCACGAATTCACTGTCGTGGAAATGTCCTAATTGTATGAATTTTTATCGACACCTGATAGACACCAAAAGTAGTATGTTCAAAAGAGTAAGTTTCGAGGAAGTATCATAAAATTTGACAAGACATTTCGGATGTTTGTTGTACTATCTGGAGGATCCCGGATGTTTAAGAAATAGTAGTATGCACCAATTCCTTCTCATCGGAATGACCTATTTGTATGTTTTTTTTTTCGAATCCTTATGGACACAAAAACTAGTATGTTCAAAAGAGTAAGATATGAGGAAGCTATACAAAATTTGACAATACATTACAGATGTTTGTGGTACTCTCCGGAGGATCCCGGATATTTGGAGAATAGTAGTTTGCACGAATTCACTGTCGTGGAAATGTCCTAATTGTATGAATTTTTATCGACACCTGATAGACACCAAAAGTAGTATGTTCAAAAGAGTAAGTTTCGAGGAAGTATCATAAAATTTGACAAGACATCTCGAATGTTTGTTGTACTCTCTGGAGGATCCAGGATGTTTGAGAAATAGTAGTATGCACCAATTCCTTCTCATCGGAATGACCTAATTGTATGTTTTTTTTTTCGAATCCTTATGGACACAAAAAGTAGTATGTTCAAAAGAGTAAGATATGAGGAAGCTATATAAAATTTGACAATACATTACAGATGTTTGTGGTACTCTCCGGAGGATCCCGGATATTTGGAGAATAGTAGTTTGCACGAATTCACTGTCGTGGAAATGTCCTAATTGTATGAATTTTTATCGACACCTGATATCCACCAAAAGTAGTATGTTCAAAATAGTAAGTTTCGAGGAAGTATCATAAAGTTTGACAAGACATTTCGGATGTTTGTTGTACTCTCTGGTGGATCCCGGATGTTTGAGAAATAATAGTATGCACCAATTCCTTCTCATCGGAATGACCTAATTGTATGTTTTTTTTTTTCGAATCCTTATGGACACAAAAAGTAGTATGTTCAAAAGAGTAAAATATGAGGAAGGTATATAAAATTTGACAATACATTACAGATGTTTGTGGTACTCTCCGGAGGATCCCGGATATTTGGAGAATAGTAGTTTGCACGAATTCACTGTCGTGGAAATGTCCTAATTGTATGAATTTTTATCGACACCTGATAGACACCAAAAGTAGTATGTTCAAAAGAGTAAGTTTCGAGGAAGTATCATAAAATTTGACAAGACATTTCGGATGTTTGTTGTACTATCTGGAGGATCCCGGATGTTTAAGAAATAGTAGTATGCACCAATTCCTTCTCATCGGAATGACCTATTTGTATGTTTTTTTTTTCGAATCCTTATGGACACAAAAACTAGTATGTCAAAAGAGTAAGATATGAGGAAGCTATACAAAATTTGACAATACATTACAGATGTTTGTGGTAATCTCCGGAGGATCCCGGATATTTGGAGAATAGTAGTTTGCACGAATTCACTGTCGTGGAAATGTCCTAATTGTATGAATTTTTATCGACACCTGATAGACACCAAAAGTAGTATGTTCAAAAGAGTAAGTTTCGAGGAAGTATCATAAAATTTGACAAGACATTTCGAATGTTTGTTGTACTCTCTGGAGGATCCAGGATGTTTGAGAAATAGTAGTATGCACCAATTCCTTCTCATCGGAATGACCTAATTGTATTTTTTTTTTTTCGAATCCTTATGGACACAAAAAGTAGTATGTTCAAAAGAGTAAGATATGAGGAAGCTATATAAAATTTGACAATACATTACAGATGTTTGTGGTACTCTCCGGAGGATCCCGGATATTTGGAGAATAGTAGTTTGCACGAATTCACTGTCGTGGAAATGTCCTAATTGTATGAATTTTTATCGACACCTGATATCCACCAAAAGTAGTATGTTCAAAATAGTAAGTTTCGAGGAAGTATCATAAAGTTTGACAAGACATTTCGGATGTTTGTTGTACTCTCTGGTGGATCCCGGATGTTTGAGAAATAATAGTATGCACCAATTCCTTCTCATCGGAATGACCTAATTGTATGTTTTTTTTTTTCGAATCCTTATGGACACAAAAAGTAGTATGTTCAAAAGAGTAAGATATGAGGAAGCTATATAAAATTTGACAATACATTACAGATGTTTGTGGTACTCTCCGAGGGATCCCGGATATTTGGAGAATAGTAGTTTGCACGAATTCACTGTCGTGGAAATGTCCTAATTGTATGAATTTTTATCGACACCTGATATCCACCAAAAGTAGTATGTTCAAAATAGTAAGTTTCGAGGAATAATCATAAAGCTTGACAAGACATATCGGATGTTTGTTGTACTCTCTGGTGGATCCCGGATGTTTGAGAAATAATAGTATGCACCAATTCCTTCTCATCGGAATGACCTAATTGTATGTTTTTTTTTTTCGAATCCTTATGGACACAAAAAGTAGTATGTTCAAAAGAGTAAGACATGAGGAAGCTATATAAAATTTGACAATACATTACAGATGTCTGTGGTACTCTCCGGAGGATCCCGGATATTTGGAGAATAGTAGTTTGCACGAATTCACTGTCGTGGAAATGTCGTAATTGTATGAATTTTCAACGACCCCTGATATACACCAAAAGTAGTATGTTCAAAAGAGTAAGTTTCGAGGAAGTATCATAAAATTTGACAAGACATTTCGGATGTTTGTTGTACTATCTGGAGGATCCCGGATGTTTGAGAAATAGTAGTATGCACCAATTCCTTCTCATCGGAATGACCTATTTGTATGTTTTTTTTTTCGAATCCTTATGGACACAAAAACTAGTATGTTCAAAAGAGTAAGATATGGGGAAGCTATACAAAATTTGACAATACATTACAGATGTTTGTGGTACTCTCCGGAGGATCCCGGATATTTGGAGAATAGTAGTTTGCACGAATTCACTGTCGTGGAAATGTCCTAATTGTATGAATTTTTATCGACACCTGATAGACACCAAAAGTAGTATGTTCAAAAGAGTAAGTTTCGAGAAAGTATCATAAAATTTGACAAGACATTTCGAATGTTTGTTGTACTCTCTGGAGGATCCAGGATGTTTGAGAAATAGTAGTATGCACCAATTCCTTCTCATCGGAATGACCTAATTGTATGTTTTTTTTTTTCGAATCCTTATGGACACAAAAAGTAGTATGTTCAAAAGAGTAAGATATGAGGAAGGTATATAAAATTTGACAATACATTACAGATGTTTGTGGTACTCTCCGGAGGATCCCGGATATTTGGAGAATAGTAGTTTGCACGAATTCACTGTCGTGGAAATGTCCTAATTGTATGAATTTTTATCGACACCTGATATCCACCAAAAGTAGTATGTTCAAAATAGTAAGTTTCGAGGAATAATCATAAAGCTTGACAAGACATATCGGATGTTTGTTGTACTCTCTGGTGGATCCCGGATGTTTGAGAAATAATAGTATGCACCAATTCCTTCTCATCGGAATGACCTAATTGTATGTTTTTTTTTTTCGAATCCTTATGGACACAAAAAGTAGTATGTTCAAAAGAGTAAGATATGAGGAAGCTATATAAAATTTGACAATACATTACAGATGTCTGTGGTACTCTCCGGAGGATCCCGGATATTTGGAGAATAGTAGTTTGCACGAATTCACTGTCGTGGAAATGTCGTAATTGTATGAATTTTCAACGACACCTGATATACACCAAAAGTAGTATGTTCAAAAGAGTAAGTTTCGAGGAAGTATCATAAAATTTGACAAGACATTTCGGATGTTTGTTGTACTATCTGGAGGATCCCGGATGTTTGAGAAATAGTAGTATGCACCAATTCCTTCTCATCGGAATGACCTATTTGTATGTTTTTTTTTTCGAATCCTTATGGACACAAAAACTAGTATGTTCAAAAGAGTAAGATATGGGGAAGCTATACAAAATTTGACAATACATTACAGATGTTTGTGGTACTCTCCGGAGGATCCCGGATATTTGGAGAATAGTAGTTTGCACGAATTCACTGTCGTGGAAATGTCCTAATTGTATGAATTTTTATCGACACCTGATAGACACCAAAAGTAGTATGTTCAAAAGAGTAAGTTTCGAGAAAGTATCATAAAATTTGACAAGACATTTCGAATGTTTGTTGTACTCTCTGGAGGATCCAGGATGTTTGAGAAATAGTAGTATGCACCAATTCCTTCTCATCGGAATGACCTAATTGTATGTTTTTTTTTTCGAATCCTTATGGACACAAAAAGTAGTATGTTCAAAAGAGTAAGATATGAGGAAGCTATATAAAATTTGACAATACATTACAGATGTTTGTGGTACTTTCCGGAGGATCCCGGATATTTGGAGAATAGTAGTTTGCACGAATTCACTGTCGTGGAAATGTCCTAATTGTATGAATTTTTATCGACACCTGATATCCACCAAAAGTAGTATGTTCAAAATAGTAAGTTTCGAGAAAGTATCATAAAGTTTGACAAGACATTTCGGATGTTTGTTGTACTCTCTGGTGGATCCCGGATGTTTGAGAAATAATAGTATGCACCAATTCCTTCTCATCGGAATGACCTAATTGTATGTTTTTTTTTTCGAATCCTTATGGACACAAAAAGTAGTATGTTCAAAAGAGTAAGATATGAGGAAGCTATATAAAATTTGACAATACATTACAGATGTTTGTGGTACTCTCCGGAGGATCCCGGATATTTGGAGAATAGTAGTTTGCACGAATTCACTGTCGTGGAAATGTCGTAATTGTATGAATTTTCAACGACACCTGATATACACCAAAAGTAGTATGTTCAAAAGAGTAAGTTTCGAGGAAGTATCATAAAATTTGACAAGACATTTCGGATGTTTGTTGTACTCTCTGGAGGATCCAGGATGTTTGAGAAATAGTAGTATGCACCAATTCCTTCTCATCGGAATGACCTAATTGTATGTTTTTTTTTTCGAATCCTTATGGACACAAAAAGTAGTATGTTCAAAAGAGTAAGATATGAGGAAGGTATATAAAATTTGACAATACTTTACAGATGTTTGTGGTACTCTCCGGAGGATCCCGGATATTTGGAGAATAGTAGTTTGCACGAATTCACTGTCGTGGAAATGTCCTAATTGTATGAATTTTTATCGACACCTGATATCCACCAAAAGTAGTATGTTCAAAATAGTAAGTTTCAAGGAAGTATCATAAAATTTGACAAGACATTTCGGATGTTTGTTGTACTCTCTGGTGGATCCCGGATGTTTGAGAAATAATAGTATGCACCAATTCCTTCTCATCGGAATGACCTAATTGTAAGTTTTTTTTTTTCGAATCCTTATGGACACAAAGTAGTATGTTCAAAAGAGTAAGATATGAGGAAGCTATATAAAATTTGACAATACATTACAGATGTTTGTGGTACTCTCCGGAGGATCCCGGATATTTGGAGAATAGTAGTTTGCACGAATTCACTGTCGTGGAAATGTCCTAATTGTATGAATTTTTATCGACACCTGATATCCACCAAAAGTAGTATGTTCAAAATAGTAAGTTTCGAGGAAGAATCATAAAGTTTGACAAGACATTTCGGATGTTTGTTGTACTCTCTGGTGGATCCCGGATGTTTGAGAAATAATAGTATGCACCAATTCCTTCTCATCGGAATGACCTAATTGTATGTTTTTTTTTTTCGAATCCTTATGGACACAAAAAGTAGTATGTTCAAAAGAGTAAGATATGAGGAAGCTATATAAAATTTGACAATACATTACAGATGTTTGTGGTACTCTCCGGAGGATCCCGGATATTTGCAGAATAGTAGTTTGCACGAATTCACTGTCGTGGAAATGTCGTAATTGTATGAATTTTCAACGACACCTGATATACACCAAAAGTAGTATGTTCAAAAGAGTAAGTTTCGAGGAAGTATCATAAAATTTGACAAGACATTTCAGATGTTTGTTGTACTCTCTGGAGGATCCAGGATGTTTGAGAAATAGTAGTATGCACCAATTCCTTCTCATCGGAATGACCTAGTTGTATGTTTTTTTTTCGAATCCTTATGGACACAAAAAGTAGTATGTTCAAAAGAGTAAGATATGAGGAAGCTATATAAAATTTGACAATACTTTACAGATGTTTGTGGTACTCTCCGGAGGATCCCGGATATTTGGAGAATAGTAGTTTTCACGAATTCACTGTCGTGGAAATGTCCTAATTGTATGAATTTTTATCGACACCTGATATCCACCAAAAGTAGTATGTTCAAAATAGTAAGTTTCAAGGAAGTATCATAAAATTTGACAAGACATTTCGGATGTTTGTTGTACTCTCTGGTGGATCCCGGATGTTTGAGAAATAATAGTATGCACCAATTCCTTCTCATCGGAATGACCTAATTGTATGTTTTTTTTTTTCGAATCCTCATGGACACAAAGTAGTATGTTCAAAAGAGTAAGATATGAGGAAGCTATATAAAATTTGACAATACATTACAGATGTTTGTGGTACTCTCCGGAGGATCCCGGATATTTGGAGAATAGTAGTTTGCACGAATTCACTGTCGTGGAAATGTCCTAATTGTATGAATTTTCAACGACACCTGATATACACCAAAAGTAGTATGTTCAAAAGAGTAAGTTTCGAGGAAGTATCATAAAATTTGACAAGACATTTCGGATGTTTGTTGTACTATCTGGAGGATCCCGGATGTTTGAGAAATAATAGTATGCACCAATTCCTTCTCATCGGAATGACCTAATTGTATGTTTTTTTTTTTCGAATCCTTATGGACACAAAGTAGTATGTTCAAAAGAGTAAGATATGAGGAAGCTATATAAAATTTGACAATACATTACAGATGTTTGTGGTACTCTCCGGAGGATCCCGGATATTTGGAGAATAGTAGTTTGCACGAATTCACTGTCGTGGAAATGTCCTAATTGTATGAATTTTTATCGACACCTGATATCCACCAAAAGTAGTATGTTCAAAATAGTAAGTTTCGAGGAAGTATCATAAAATTTGACAAGACATTTCGGATGTTTGTTGTACTCTCTGGAGGATCCAGGATGTTTGAGAAATAGTAGTATGCACCAATTCCTTCTCATCGGAATGACCTAATTGTATGTTTTTTTTTCGAATCCTTATGGACACAAAAAGTAGTATGTTCAAAAGAGTAAGATATGAGGAAGCTATATAAAATTTGACAATACATTACAGATGTTTGTGGTACTCTCCGGAGGATCCCGGATATTTGGAGAATAGTAGTTTGCACGAATTCACTGTCGTGGAAATGTCCTAATTGTATGAATTTTTATCGACACCTGATAGACACCAAAAGTAGTATGTTCAAAAGAGTAAGTTTCGAGGAAGTATCATAAAATTTGACAAGACATTTCGGATGCTTGTTGTACTATCTGGAGGATCCCGGATGTTTGAGAAATAGTAGTATGCACCAATTCCTTCTCATCGGAATGACCTATTTGTATGTTTTTTTTTTTCGAATCCTTATGGACACAAAAAGTAGTATGTTCAAAAGAGTAAGATATGAGGAAGCTATACAAAATTTGACAATACATTACAGATGTTTGTGGTACTCTCCGGAGGATCCCGGATATTTGGAGAATAGTAGTTTGCACGAATTCACTGTCGTGGAAATGTCCTAATTGTATGAATTTTTATCGACACCTGATAGACACCAAAAGTAGTATGTTCAAAAGAGTAAGTTTCGAGGAAGTATAATAAAATTTGACAAGACATTTCGAATGTTTGTTGTACTCTCTGGAGGATCCAGGATGTTTGAGAAATAGTAGTATGCACCAATTCCTTCTCATCGGAATGACCTAATTGTATGTTTTTTTTTTCGAATCCTTATGGACACAAAAAGTAGTATGTTCAAAAGAGTAAGATATGAGGAAGCTATATAAAATTTGACAATACATTACAGATGTTTGTGGTACTTTCCGGAGGATCCCGGATATTTGGAGAATAGTAGTTTGCACGAATTCACTGTCGTGGAAATGTCCTAATTGTATGAATTTTTATCGACACCTGATATCCACCAAAAGTAGTATGTTCAAAATAGTAAGTTTCGAGGAAGTATCATAAAGTTTGACAAGACATTTCGGATGTTTGTTGTACTCTCTGGTGGATCCCGGATGTTTGAGAAATAATAGTATGCACCAATTCCTTCTCATCGGAATGACCTAATTGTATGTTTTTTTTTTTCGAATCCTTATGGACACAAAAAGTAGTATGTTCAAAAGAGTAAGATATGAGGAAGCTATATAAAATTTGACAATACATTACAGATGTTTGTGGTACTCTCCGAAGGATCCCGGATATTTGGAGAATAGTAGTTTGCACGAATTCACTGTCGTGGAAATGTCGTAATTGTATGAATTTTTATCGACACCTGATATCCACCAAAAGTAGTATGTTCAAAATAGTAAGTTTCGAGGAAGTATCATAAAATTTGACAAGACATTTCGGATGTTTGTTGTACTATCTGGAGGATCCCGGATGTTTGAGAAATAGTAGTATGCACCAATTCCTTCTCATCGGAATGACCTATTTGTATGTTTTTTTTTTCGAATCCTTATGGACACAAAAACTAGTATGTTCAAAAGAGTAAGATATGAGGAAGCTATACAAAATTTGACAATACATTACAGATGATTGTGGTACTCTCCGGAGGATCCCGGATATTTGGAGAATAGTAGTTTGCACGAATTCACTGTCGTGGAAATGTCCTAATTGTATGAATTTTTATCGACACCTGATAGACACCAAAAGTAGTATGTTCAAAAGAGTAAGTTTCGAGGAAGTATCATAAAATTTGACAAGACATTTCGAATGTTTGTTGTACTCTCTGGATGATCCAGGATGTTTGAGAAATAGTAGTATGCACCAATTCCTTCTCATCGGAATGACCTAATTGTATGTTTTTTTTTTCGAATCCTTATGGACACAAAAAGTAGTATGTTCAAAAGAGTAAGATATGAGGAAGCTATATAAAATTTGACAATACATTACAGATGTTTGTGGTACTTTCCGGAGGATCCCGGATATTTGGAGAATAGTAGTTTGCACGAATTCACTGTCGTGGAAATGTCCTAATTGTATGAATTTTTATCGACACCTGATATCCACCAAAAGTAGTATGTTCAAAATAGTAAGTTTCGAGGAAGTATCATAAAGTTTGACAAGACATTTCGGATGTTTGTTGTACTCTCTGGTGGATCCCGGATGTTTGAGAAATAATAGTATGCACCAATTCCTTCTCATCGGAATGACCTAATTGTATGTTTTTTTTTTTCGAATCCTTATGGACACAAAAAGTAGTATGTTCAAAAGAGTAAGATATGAGGAAGCTATATAAAATTTGACAATACATTACAGATGTTTGTGGTACTCTCCGGAGGATCCCGGATATTTGGAGAATAGTAGTTTGCACGAATTCACTGTCGTGGAAATGTCCTAATTGTATGAATTTTCAACGACACCTGATAGACACCAAAAGTAGTATGTTCAAAATAGTAGGTTTCGAGGAAGTATCATAAAATTTGACAAGACATTTCGGATGTTTGTTGTACTCTCTGGTGGATCCCGGATGTTTGAGAAATAATAGTATGCACCAATTCCTTCTCATCGGAATGACCTAATTGTATGTTTTTTTTTTCGAATCCTTATGGACACAAAAAGTAGTATGTTCAAAAGAGTAAGATATGAGGACGCTATATAAAATTTGACAATACATTACAGATGTTTGTGGTACTCTCCGGAGTATCCCGGATATTTGGAGAATAGTAGTTTGCACGAATTCACTGTCGTGGAAATGTCCTAATTGTATGAATTTTCAACGACACCTGATATACACCAAAAGTAGTATGTTCAAAAGAGTAAGTTTCGAGGAAGTATCATAAAATTTGACAAGACATTTCGGATGTTTGTTGTACTCTCTGGAGGATCCAGGATGTTTGAGAAATAGTAGTATGCACCAATTCCTTCTCATCGGAATGACCTAATTGTATGTTTTTTTTTTCGAATCCTTATGGACACAAAAAGTAGTATGTTCAAAAGAGTAAGATATGAGGAAGGTATATAAAATTTGACAATACTTTACAGATGTTTGTGGTACTCTCCGGAGGATCCCGGATATTTGGAGAATAGTAGTTTGCACGAATTCACTGTCGTGGAAATGTCCTAATTGTATGAATTTTTATCGACACCTGATATCCACCAAAAGTAGTATGTTCAAAATAGTAGGTTTCAAGGAAGTATCATAAAATTTGACAAGACATTTCGGATGTTTGTTGTACTCTCTGGTGGATCCCGGATGTTTGAGAAATAATAGTATGCACCAATTCCTTCTCATCGGAATGACCTAATTGTAAGTTTTTTTTTTTCGAATCCTTATGGACACAAAGTAGTATGTTCAAAAGAGTAAGATATGAGGAAGCTATATAAAATTTGACAATACATTACAGATGTTTGTGGTACTCTCCGGAGGATCCCGGATATTTGGAGAATAGTAGTTTGCACGAATTCACTGTCGTGGAAATGTCCTAATTGTATGAATTTTTATCGACACCTGATAGACACCAAAAGTAGTATGTTCAAAAGAGTAAGTTTCGAGGAAGTATCATAAAATTTGACAAGACATTTCGGATGCTTGTTGTACTATCTGGAGGATCCCGGATGTTTGAGAAATAGTAGTATGCACCAATTCCTTCTCATCGGAATGACCTATTTGTATGTTTTTTTTTTTTCGAATCCTTATGGACACAAAAAGTAGTATGTTCAAAAGAGTAAGATATGAGGAAGCTATACAAAATTTGACAATACATTACAGATGTTTGTGGTACTCTCCGGAGGATCCCGGATATTTGGAGAATAGTAGTTTGCACGAATTCACTGTCGTGGAAATGTCCTAATTGTATGAATTTTTATCGACACCTGATAGACACCAAAAGTAGTATGTTCAAAAGAGTAAGTTTCGAGGAAGTATAATAAAATTTGACAAGACATTTCGAATGTTTGTTGTACTCTCTGGAGGATCCAGGATGTTTGAGAAATAGTAGTATGCACCAATTCCTTCTCATCGGAATGACCTAATTGTATGTTTTTTTTTTCGAATCCTTATGGACACAAAAAGTAGTATGTTCAAAAGAGTAAGATATGAGGAAGCTATATAAAATTTGACAATACATTACAGATGTTTGTGGTACTTTCCGGAGGATCCCGGATATTTGGAGAATAGTAGTTTGCACGAATTCACTGTCGTGGAAATGTCCTAATTGTATGAATTTTTATCGACACCTGATATCCACCAAAAGTAGTATGTTCAAAATAGTAAGTTTCGAGGAAGTATCATAAAGTTTGACAAGACATTTCGGATGTTTGTTGTACTCTCTGGTGGATCCCGGATGTTTGAGAAATAATAGTATGCACCAATTCCTTCTCATCGGAATGACCTAATTGTATGTTTTTTTTTTTCGAATCCTTATGGACACAAAAAGTAGTATGTTCAAAAGAGTAAGATATGAGGAAGCTATATAAAATTTGACAATACATTACAGATGTTTGTGGTACTCTCCGAAGGATCCCGGATATTTGGAGAATAGTAGTTTGCACGAATTCACTGTCGTGGAAATGTCGTAATTGTATGAATTTTTATCGACACCTGATATCCACCAAAAGTAGTATGTTCAAAATAGTAAGTTTCGAGGAAGTATCATAAAATTTGACAAGACATTTCGGATGTTTGTTGTACTATCTGGAGGATCCCGGATGTTTGAGAAATAGTAGTATGCACCAATTCCTTCTCATCGGAATGACCTATTTGTATGTTTTTTTTTTCGAATCCTTATGGACACAAAAACTAGTATGTTCAAAAGAGTAAGATATGAGGAAGCTATACAAAATTTGACAATACATTACAGATGATTGTGGTACTCTCCGGAGGATCCCGGATATTTGGAGAATAGTAGTTTGCACGAATTCACTGTCGTGGAAATGTCCTAATTGTATGAATTTTTATCGACACCTGATAGACACCAAAAGTAGTATGTTCAAAAGAGTAAGTTTCGAGGAAGTATCATAAAATTTGACAAGACATTTCGAATGTTTGTTGTACTCTCTGGATGATCCAGGATGTTTGAGAAATAGTAGTATGCACCAATTCCTTCTCATCGGAATGACCTAATTGTATGTTTTTTTTTTCGAATCCTTATGGACACAAAAAGTAGTATGTTCAAAAGAGTAAGATATGAGGAAGCTATATAAAATTTGACAATACATTACAGATGTTTGTGGTACTTTCCGGAGGATCCCGGATATTTGGAGAATAGTAGTTTGCACGAATTCACTGTCGTGGAAATGTCCTAATTGTATGAATTTTTATCGACACCTGATATCCACCAAAAGTAGTATGTTCAAAATAGTAAGTTTCGAGGAAGTATCATAAAGTTTGACAAGACATTTCGGATGTTTGTTGTACTCTCTGGTGGATCCCGGATGTTTGAGAAATAATAGTATGCACCAATTCCTTCTCATCGGAATGACCTAATTGTATGTTTTTTTTTTCGAATCCTTATGGACACAAAAAGTAGTATGTTCAAAAGAGTAAGATATGAGGAAGCTATATAAAATTTGACAATACATTACAGATGTTTGTGGTACTCTCCGGAGGATCCCGGATATTTGGAGAATAGTAGTTTGCACGAATTCACTGTCGTGGAAATGTCGTAATTGTATGAATTTTCAACGACACCTGATATACACCAAAAGTAGTATGTTCAAAAGAGTAAGTTTCGAGGAAGTATCATAAAATTTGACAAGACATTTCGGATGTTTGTTGTACTCTCTGGAGGATCCAGGATGTTTGAGAAATAGTAGTATGCACCAATTCCTTCTCATCGGAATGACCTAATTGTATGTTTTTTTTTTCGAATCCTTATGGACACAAAAAGTAGTATGTTCAAAAGAGTAAGATATGAGGAAGCTATATAAAATTTGACAATACTTTACAGATGTTTGTGGTACTCTCCGGAGGATCCCGGATATTTGGAGAATAGTAGTTTTCAGGAATTCACTGTCGTGGAAATGTCCTAATTGTATGAATTTTTATCGACACCTGATATCCACCAAAAGTAGTATGTTCAAAATAGTAAGTTTCAAGGAAGTATCATAAAATTTGACAAGACATTTCGGATGTTTGTTGTACTCTCTGGTGGATCCCGGATGTTTGAGAGATAATAGTATGCACCAATTCCTTCTCATCGGAATGACCTAATTGTATGTTTTTTTTTTTCGAATCCTTATGGACACAAAGTAGTATGTTCAAAAGAGTAAGATATGAGGAAGCTATATAAAATTTGACAATACATTACAGATGTTTGTGGTACTCTCCGGAGGATCCCGGATATTTGGAGAATAGTAGTTTGCACGAATTCACTGTCGTGGAAATGTCCTAATTGTATGAATTTTTATCGACACCTGATAGACACCAAAAGTAGTATGTTCAAAGAGGTAAGTTTCGAGGAAGTATCATAAAATTTGACAAGACATTTCGGATGTTTGTTGTACTCTCTAGAAGATCCCGGATATTTGAGAAATAGTAGAATGCACCAATTCCTTCTCATCGGAATGACCTAATTGTATGTTTTTTTTTTCGAATCCTTATGGACACAAAAAGTAGTATGTTCAAAAGAGTAAGATACGAGGAAGCTATATAAAATTTGACAATACATTACAGATGTTTGTGGTACTCTCCGGAGGATCCCGGATATTTGGAGAATAGTAGTTTGCACGAATTCACTGTCGTGGAAATGTCCTAATTGTATGAATTTTTATCGACACCTGATATCCACCAAAAGTAGTATGTTCAAAATAGTAAGTTTCGAGGAAGTATCATAAAATTTGACAAGACATTTCGGATGTTTGTTGTACTCTCTGGTGGATCCCGGATGATTGAGAAATAATAGTATGCACCAATTCCTTCTCATCGGAATGACCTAATTGTATGTTTTTTTTTTTCGAATCCTTATGGACACAAAAAGTAGTATGTTCAAAAGAGTAAGATATGAGGAAGCTATATAAAATTTGACAATACATTACAGATGTTTGTGGTACTCTCCGGAGGATCCCGGATATTTGGAGAATAGTAGTTTGCACGAATTCACTGTCGTGGGAATGTCCTAATTGTATGAATTTTTATCGACACCTGATAGACACCAAAAGTAGTATGTTCAAAAGAGTAAGTTTCGAGGAAGTATCATAAAATTTGAGAAGACATTTCGGATGTTTGTTGTACTATCTGGAGGATCCCGGATGTTTGAGAGATAATAGTATGCACCAATTCCTTCTCATCAGAATGACCTAATTGTATGTTTTTTTTTTTCGAATCCTTATGGACACAAAGTAGTATGTTCAAAAGAGTAAGATATGAGGAAGCTATATAAAATTTGACAATACATTACAGATGTTTGTGGTACTCTCCGGAGGATCCCGGATATTTGGAGAATAGTAGTTTGCACGAATTCACTGTCGTGGAAATGTCCTAATTGTATGAATTTTTATCGACACTTGATAGACACCAAAAGTATTATGTTCAAAGAGGTAAGTTTCGAGGAAGTATCATAAAATTTGACAAGACATTTCGAATGTTTGTTGTACTCTCTAGAGGATCCAGGATGTTTGAGAAATAGTAGTATGCACCAATTCCTTCTCATCGGAATGACCTAATTGTATGTTTTTTTTTTCGAATCCTTATGGACACAAAAAGTAGTATGTTCAAAAGAGTAAGATACGAGGAAGCTATATAAAATTTGACAATACATTACAGATGTTTGTGGTACTCTCCGGAGGATCCCGGATATTTGGAGAATAGTAGTTTCCACGAATTCACTGTCGTGGAAATGACCTAATTGTATGAATTTTTATCGACACCTGATATCCACCAAAAGTAGTATGTTCAAAATAGTAAGTTTCGAGGAAGTATCATAAAATTTGACAAGACATTTCGGATGTTTGTTGTACTCTCTGGTGGATCCCGGATGATTGAGAAATAATAGTATGCACCAATTCCTTCTCATCGGAATGACCTAATTGTATGTTTTTTTTTTTCGAATCCTTATGGACACAAAAAGTAGTATGTTCAAAAGAGTAAGATATGAGGAAGCTATATAAAATTTGACAATACATTACAGATGTTTGTGGTACTCTCCGGAGGATCCCGGATATTTGGAGAATAGTAGTTTGCACGAATTCACTGTCGTGGGAATGTCCTAATTGTATGAATTTTTATCGTCACCTGATAGACACCAAAAGTAGTATGTTCAAAAGAGTAAGTTTCGAGGAAGTATCATAAAATTTGACAAGACATTTCGGATGTTTGTTGTACTATCTGGAGGATCCCGGATGTTTGAGAAATAGTAGTATGCACCAATTCCTTCTCATCGGAATGACCTATTTGTATGTTTTTTTTTTCGAATCCTTATGGACACAAAAACTAGTATGTTCAAAAGAGTAAGATATGAGGAAGCTATACAAAATTTGACAATACATTACAGATGTTTGTGGTACTCTCCGGAGGATCCCGGATATTTGGAGAATAGTAGTTTGCACGAATTCACTGTCGTGGAAATGTCCTAATTGTATGAATTTTTATCGACACCTGATAGACACCAAAAGTAGTATGTTCAAAAGAGTAAGTTTCGAGGAAGTATCATAAAATTTGACAAGACATTTCGAATGTTTGTTGTACTCTCTGGAGGATCCAGGATGTTTGAGAAATAGTAGTATGCACCAATTCCTTCTCATCGGAATGACCTAATTGTATGTTTTTTTTTTCGAATCCTTATGGACACAAAAAGTAGTATGTTCAAAAGAGTAAGATATGAGGAAGCTATATAAAATTTGACAATACATTACAGATGTTTGTGGTACTCTCCGGAGGATCCCGGATATTTGGAGAATAGTAGTTTGCACGAATTCACTGTCGTGGAAATGTCCTAATTGTATGAATTTTTATCGACACCTGATATCCACCAAAAGTAGTATGTTCAAAATAGTAAGTTTCGAGGAAGTATCATAAAGTTTGACAAGACATTTCGGATGTTTGTTGTACTCTCTGGTGGATCCCGGATGTTTGAGAAAGAATAGTATGCACCAATTCCTTCTCATCGGAATGACCTAATTGTATGTTTTTTTTTTTCGAATCCTTATGGACACAAAAAGTAGTATGTTCAAAAGAGTAAGATATGAGGAAGCTATATAAAATTTGACAATACATTACAGATGTTTGTGGTACTCTCCGGAGGATCCCGGATATTTGGAGAATAGTAGTTTGCACGAATTCACTGTCGTGGAAATGTCGTAATTGTATGAATTTTCAACGACACCTGATATACACCAAAAGTAGTATGTTCAAAAGAGTAAGTTTCGAGGAAGTATCATAAAATTTGACAAGACATTTCGGATGTTTGTTGTACTCTCTGGAGGATCCAGGATGTTTGAGAAATAGTAGTATGCACCAATTCCTTCTCATCGGAATGACCTAATTGTATGTTTTTTTTTTCGAATCCTTATGGACACAAAAAGTAGTATGTTCAAAAGAGTAAGATATGAGGAAGCTATATAAAATTTGACAATACATTACAGATGTTTGTGGTACTCTCCGGAGGATCCCGGATATTTGGAGAATAGTAGTTTGCACGAATTCACTGTCGTGGAAATGTCCTAATTGTATGAATTTTTATCGATACCTGATATCCACCAAAAGTAGTATGTTCAAAATAGTAAGTTTCGAGGAAGTATCATAAAGTTTGACAAGACATTTCGGATGTTTGTTGTACTCTCTGGTGGATCCCGGATGTTTGAGAAATAATAGTATGCACCAATTCCTTCTCATCGGAATGACCTAATTGTATGTTTTTTTTTTTCGAATCCTTATGGACACAAAAAGTAGTATGTTCAAAAGAGTAAGATATGAGGAAGCTATATAAAATTTGACAATACATTACAGATGTTTGTGGTACTCTCCGGAGGATCCCGGATATTTGGAGAATAGTAGTTTGCACGAATTCACTGTCGTGGAAATGTCGTAATTGTATGAATTTTCAACGACACCTGATATACACCAAAAGTAGTATGTTCAAAAGAGTAAGTTTCGAGGAAGTATCATAAAATTTGACAAGACATTTCGGATGTTTGTTGTACTCTCTGGAGGATCCAGGATGTTTGAGAAATAGTAGTATGCACCAATTCCTTCTCATCGGAATGACCTAATTGTATGTTTTTTTTTTCGAATCCTTATGGACACAAAAAGTAGTATGTTCAAAAGAGTAAGATATGAGGAAGCTATATAAAATTTGACAATACTTTACAGATGTTTGTGGTACTCTCCGGAGGATCCCGGATATTTGGAGAATAGTAGTTTGCACGAATTCACTGTCGTGGAAATGTCCTAATTGTATGAATTTTTATCGATACCTGATATCCACCAAAAGTAGTATGTTAAAAATAGTAAGTTTCGAGGAAGTATCATAAAGTTTGACAAGACATTTCGGATGTTTGTTGTACTCTCTGGTGGATCCCGGATGTTTGAGAAATAATAGTATGCACCAATTCCTTCTCATCGGAATGACCTAATTGTATGTTTTTTTTTTTCGAATCCTTATGGACACAAAAAGTAGTATGTTCAAAAGAGTAAGATATGAGGAAGCTATATAAAATTTGACAATACATTACAGATGTTTGTGGTACTCTCCGGAGGATCCCGGATATTTGGAGAATAGTAGTTTGCACGAATTCACTGTCGTGGAAATGTCGTAATTGTATGAATTTTCAACGACACCTGATATACACCAAAAGTAGTATGTTCAAAAGAGTAAGTTTCGAGGAAGTATCATAAAATTTGACAAGACATTTCGGATGTTTGTTGTACTCTCTGGAGGATCCAGGATGTTTGAGAAATAGTAGTATGCACCAATTCCTTCTCATCGGAATGACCTAATTGTATGTTTTTTTTTTCGAATCCTTATGGACACAAAAAGTAGTATGTTCAAAAGAGTAAGATATGAGGAAGCTATATAAAATTTGACAATACTTTACAGACGTTTGTGGTACTCTCCGGAGGATCCCGGATATTTGGAGAATAGTAGTTTTCAGGAATTCACTGTCGTGGAAATGTCCTAATTGTATGAATTTTTATCGACACCTGATATCCACCAAAAGTAGTATGTTCAAAATAGTAAGTTTCAAGGAAGTATCATAAAATTTGACAAGACATTTCGGATGTTTGTTGTACTCTCTGGTGGATCCCGGATGTTTGAGAAATAATAGTATGCACCAATTCCTTCTCATCGGAATGACCTAATTGTATGTTTTTTTTTTTCGAATCCTTATGGACACAAAGTAGTATGTTCAAAAGAGTAAGATATGAGGAAGCTATATAAAATTTGACAATACATTACAGATGTTTGTGGTAGTCTCCGGAGGATCCCGGATATTTGGAGAATAGTAGTTTTCACGAATTCACTGTCGTGGAAATGTCCTAATTGTATGAATTTTTATCGACACCTGATATCCACCAAAAGTAGTATGTTCAAAATAGTAAGTTTCGAGGAAGTATCATAAAATTTGACAAGACATTTCGGATGTTTGTTGTACTCTCTGGTGGATCCCGGATGATTGAGAAATAATAGTATGGACCAATTCCTTCTCATCGGAATGACCTAATTGTATGTTTTTTTTTTCGAATCCTTATGGACACAAAAAGTAGTATGTTCAAAAGAGTAAGATATGAGGAAGCTATATAAAATTTGACAATACATTACAGATGTTTGTGGTACTCTCCGGAGGATCCAGGATATTTGGAGAATAGTAGTTTGCACGAATTCACTGTCGTGGAAATGTCCTAATTGTATGAATTTTCAACGACACCTGATATACACCAAAAGTAGTATGTTCAAAAGAGTACGTTTCGAGGAAGTATCATAAAATTTGACAAGACATTTCGGATGTTTGTTATACTCCCTGGAGGATCCAGGATGTTTGAGAAATAGTAGTATGCACCAATTCCTTCTCATCGGAATGACCTAATTGTATGTTATTTTTTTCGAATCCTTATGGAAACAAAAAGTAGTATGTTCAAAAGAGTAAGATATGAGGAAGCTATATAAAATTTGACAATACATTACAGATGTTTGTGGTACTCTCCGGAGGATCCCGAATATTTGGAGAATAATAGTTTTCACGAATTCACTGTCGTGGAAATGTCCTAATTGTATGAATTTTTATCGACACCTGATATCCACCAAAAGTAGTATGTTCAAAATAGTAAGTTTCGAGGAAGTATCATAAAATTTGACAAGACATTTCGGATGTTTGTTGTACTCTCTGGTGGATCCCGGATGATTGAGAAATAATAGTATGGACCAATTCCTTCTCATCGGAATGACCTAATTGTATGTTTTTTTTTTCGAATCCTTATGGACACAAAAAGTAGTATGTTCAAAAGAGTAAGATATGAGGAAGCTATATAAAATTTGACAATACATTACAGATGTTTGTGGTACTCTCCGGAGGATCCAGGATATTTGGAGAATAGTAGTTTGCACGAATTCACTGTCGTGGAAATGTCCTAATTGTATGAATTTTCAACGACACCTGATATACACCAAAAGTAGTATGTTCAAAAGAGTACGTTTCGAGGAAGTATCATAAAATTTGACAAGACATTTCGGATGTTTGTTGTACTCCCTGGAGGATCCAGGATGTTTGAGAAATAGTAGTATGCACCAATTCCTTCTCATCGGAATGACCTAATTGTATGTTATTTTTTTCGAATCCTTATGGACACAAAAAGTAGTATGTTCAAAAGAGTAAGATATGAGGAAGCTATATAAAATTTGATAATACATTACAGATGTTTGTGGTACTCTCCGGAGGATCCCGAATATTTGGAGAATAATAGTTTTCACGAATTCACTGTCGTGGAAATGTCCTAATTGTATGAATTTTTATCGACACCTGATATCCAACAAAAGTAGTATGTTCAAAATAGTAAGTTTCGAGGAAGTATCATAAAATTTGACAAGACATTTCGGATGTTTGTTGTACTCTCTGGTGGATCCCGGATGTTTGAGAAATAATAGTATGCACCAATTCCTTCTCATCGGAATGACCTAATTGTATGTTTTTTTTTTTCGAATCCTTATGGACACAAAAAGTAGTATGTTCAAAAGAGTAAGATATGAGGAAGCTATATAAAATTTGACAATACATTACAGATGTTTGTGGTACTCTCCGGAGGATCCAGGATATTTGGAGAATAGTAGTTTGCACGAATTCACTGTCGTGGAAATGTCCTAATTGTATGAATTTTCAACGACACCTGATATACACCAAAAGTAGTATGTTCAAAAGAGTAAGTTTCGAGGAAGTATCATAAAATTTGACAAGACATTTCGGATGTTTGTTGTACTCCCTGGAGGATCCAGGATGTTTGAGAAATAGTAGTATGCACCAATTCCTTCTCATCGGAATGACCTAATTGTATGTTTTTTTTTTCGAATCCTTATGGACACAAAAAGTAGTATGTTCAAAAGAGTAAGATATGAGGAAGCTATATAAAATTTGACAATACATTACAGATGTTTGTGGTACTCTCCGGAGGATCCCGGATATTTGGAGAATAGTAGTTTTCACGAATTCACTGTCGTGGAAATGTCCTAATTGTATGAATTTTTATCGACACCTGATATCCACCAAAAGTAGTATGTTCAAAATAGTAAGTTTCGAGGAAGTATCATAAAATTTGACAAGACATTTCGGATGTTTGTTGTACTCTCTGGTGGATCCCGGATGTTTGAGAAATAATAGTATGCACCAATTCCTTCTCATCGGAATGACCTAATTGTATGTTTTTTTTTTCGAATCCTTATGGACACAAAAAGTAGTATGTTCAAAAGAGTAAGATATGAGGAAGCTATATAAAATTTGACAATACATTACAGATGTTTGTGGTACTCTCCGGAGGATCCCGGATATTTGGAGAATAGTAGTTTGCACGAATTCACTGTCGTGGAAATGTCCTAATTGTATGAATTTTCAACGACACCTGATATTCACCAAAAGTAGTATGTTCAAAAGAGTAAGTTTCGAGGAAGTATCATAAAATTTGACAAGACATTTCGGATGTTTGTTGTTCTATCTGGAGGATCCCGGATGTTTGAGAAATAGTAGTACGCACCAATTCCTTCTCATCGGAATGACCTATTTGTATGTTTTTTTTTTTCGAATCCTTATGGACACAAAAAGTAGTATGTTCAAAAGAGTAAGATATGAGGAAGCTATATAAAATTTGACAATACATTACAGATGTTTGTGGTACTCTCCGGAGGATCCCGGATATTTGGAGAATAGTAGTTTGCACGAATTCACTGTCGTGGAAATGTCCTAATTGTATGAATTTTCAACGACACCTGATAGACACCAAAAGTAGTATGTTCAAAATAGTAGGTTTCGAGGAAGTATCATAAAATTTGACAAGACATTTCGGATGTTTGTTGTACTATCTGGAGGATCCCGGATGTTTGAGAAATAGTAGTATGCACCAATTCCTTCTCATCGGAATGACCTAATTGTATGTTATTTTTTTCGAATCCTTATGGACACAAAAAGTAGTATGTTCAAAAGAGTAAGATATGAGGAAGGTATATAAAATTTGATAATACATTACAGATGTTTGTGGTACTCTCCGGAGGATCCCGAATATTTGGAGAATAATAGTTTTCACGAATTCACTGTCGTGGAAATGTCCTAATTGTATGAATTTTTATCGACACCTGATATCCAACAAAAGTAGTATGTTCAAAATAGTAAGTTTCGAGCAAGTATCATAAAATTTGACAAGACATTTCGGATGTTTGTTGTACTCTCTGGTGGATCCCGGATGTTTGAGAAATAATAGTATGCACCAATTCCTTCTCATCGGAATGACCTAATTGTATGTTTTTTTTTTTCGAATCCTTATGGACACAAAAAGTAGTATGTTCAAAAGAGTAAGATATGAGGAAGCTATATAAAATTTGACAATACATTACAGATGCTTGTGGTACTCTCCGGAGGATCCAGGATATTTGGAGAATAGTAGTTTCCACGAATTCACTGTCGTGGAAATGTCCTAATTGTATGAATTTTCAACGACACCTGATATACACCAAAAGTAGTATGTTCAAAAGAGTAAGTTTCGAGGAAGTATCATAAAATTTGACAATACATTTCGGATGTTTGTTGTACTCCCTGGAGGATCCAGGATGTTTGAGAAATAGTAGTATGCACCAATTCCTTCTCATCGGAATGACCTAATTGTATGTTTTTTTTTTCGAATCCTTATGGACACAAAAAGTAGTATGTTCAAAAGAGTAAGATATGAGGAAGCTATATAAAATTTGACAATACATTACAGATGTTTGTGGTACTCTCCGGAGGATCCCGGATATTTGGAGAATAGTAGTTTTCACGAATTCACTGTCGTGGAAATGTCCTAATTGTATGAATTTTTATCGACACCTGATATCCACCAAAAGTAGTATGTTCAAAATAGTAAGTTTCGAGGAAGTATCATAAAATTTGACAAGACATTTCGGATGTTTGTTGTACTCTCTGGTGGATCCCGGATGTTTGAGAAATAATAGTATGCACCAATTCCTTCTCATCGGAATGACCTAATTGTATGTTTTTTTTTTCGAATCCTTATGGACACAAAAAGTAGTATGTTCAAAAGAGTAAGATATGAGGAAGCTATATAAAATTTGACAATACATTACAGATGTTTGTGGTACTCTCCGGAGGATCCCGGATATTTGGAGAATAGTAGTTTGCACGAATTCACTGTCGTGGAAATGTCCTAATTGTATGAATTTTCAACGACACCTGATATTCACCAAAAGTAGTATGTTCAAAAGAGTAAGTTTCGAGGAAGTATCATAAAATTTGACAAGACATTTCGGATGTTTGTTGTACTATCTGGAGGATCCCGGATGTTTGAGAAATAGTAGTATGCACCAATTCCTTCTCATCGGAATGACCTATTTGTATGTTTTTTTTTTCGAATCCTTATGGACACAAAAAGTAGTATGTTCAAAAGAGTAAGATATGAGGAAGCTATATAAAATTTGACAATACATTACAGATGTTTGTGGTACTCTCCGGAGGATCCCGGATATTTGGAGAATAGTAGTTTGCACGAATTCACTGTCGTGGAAATGTCCTAATTGTATGAATTTTCAACGACACCTGATAGACACCAAAAGTAGTATGTTCAAAATAGTAGGTTTCGAGGAAGTATCATAAAATTTGACAAGACATTTCGGATGTTTGTTGTACTATCTGGAGGATCCCGGATGTTTGAGAAATAGTAGTATGCACCATTTCCTTCTCATCGGAATGACCTATTTGTATGTTTTTTTTTTTCGAATCCTTATGGACACAAAAAGTAGTATGTTCAAAAGAGTAAGATATGAGGAAGCTATATAAAATTTGACAATACATTACAGATGTTTGTGGTACTCTCCGGAGGATCCCGGATATTTAGAGAATAGTAGTTTGCACGAATTCACTGTCGTGGAAATGTCCTAGTTGTATGAATTTTTATCGACACCTGATATCCACCAAAAGGAGTATGTTCAAAATAGTAAGTTTCGAGGAAGTATCATAAAATTTGACAAGACATTTCGGATGTTTGTTGTACTCTCTGGTGGATCCCGGATGATTGAGAAATAATAGTATGGACCAATTCCTTCTCATCGGAATGACCTAATTGTATGTTTTTTTTTTTCGAATCCTTATGGACACAAAAAGTAGTATGTTCAAAAGAGTAAGATATGAGGAAGCTATATAAAATTTGACAATACATTACAGATGTTTGTGGTACTCTCCGGAGGATCCCGGATATTTGGAGAATAGTAGTTTGCACGAATTCACTGTCGTGGAAATGTCCTAATTGTATGAATTTTCAACGACACCTGATATACACCAAAAGTAGTATGTTCAAAAGAGTAAGTTTCGAGGAAGTATCATAAAATTTGACAAGACATTTCGGATGTTTGTTGTACTCCCTGGAGGATCCAGGATGTTTGAGAAATAGTAGTATGCACCAATTCCTTCTCATCGGAATGACCTAATTGTATGTTATTTTTTTCGAATCCTTATGGACACAAAAAGTAGTATGTTCAAAAGAGTAAGATATGAGGAAGCTATATAAAATTTGACAATACATTACAGATGTTTGTGGTACTCTCCGGAGGATCCCGGATATTTGGAGAATAGTAGTTTGCACGAATTCACTGTCGTGGAAATGTCCTAATTGTATGAATTTTCAACGACACCTGATATACACCAAAAGTAGTATGTTCAAAAGAGTAAGTTTCGAGGAAGTATCATAAAATTTGACAAGACATTTCGGATGTTTGTTGTACTCCCTGGAGGATCCAGGATGTTTGAGAAATAGTAGTATGCACCAATTCCTTCTCATCGGAATGACCTAATTGTATGTTATTTTTTTCGAATCCTTATGGACACAAAAAGTAGTATGTTCAAAAGAGTAAGATATGAGGAAGCTATATAAAATTTGATAATACATTACGGATGTTTGTGGTACTCTCCGGAGGATCCCGAATATTTGGAGAATAATAGTTTTCACGAATTCACTGTCGTGGAAATGTCCTAATTGTATGAATTTTTATCGACACCTGATATCCAGCAGAAGTAGTATGTTCAAAATAGTAAGTTTCGAGGAAGTATCATAAAATTTGACAAGACATTTCGGATGTTTGTTGTACTCTCTGGTGGATCCCGGATGTTTGAGAAATAATAGTATGCACCAATTCCTTCTCATCGGAATGACCTAATTGTATGTTTTTTTTTTTCGAATCCTTATGGACACAAAAAGTAGTATGTTCAAAAGAGTAAGATATGAGGAAGCTATATAAAATTTGACAATACATTACAGATGTTTGTGGTACTCTCCGGAGGATCCCGGATATTTGGAGAATAGTAGTTTGCACGAATTCACTGTCGTGGAAATGTCCTAATTGTATGAATTTTCAACGACACCTGATAGACACCAGAAGTAGTATGTTCAAAATAGTAGGTTTCGAGGAAGTATCATAAAATTTGACAAGACATTTCGGATGTTTGTTGTACTATCTGGAGGATCCCGGATGTTTGAGAAATAGTAGTATGCACCAATTCCTTCTCATCGGAATGACCTATTTGTATGTTTTTTTTTTTCGAATCCTTATGGACACAAAAAGTAGTATGTTCAAAAGAGTAAGATATGAGGAAGCTATATAAAATTTGACAATACATTACAGATGTTTGTGGTACTCTCCGGAGGATCCCGGATATTTAGAGAATAGTAGTTTGCACGAATTCACTGTCGTGGAAATGTCCTAGTTGTATGAATTTTTATCGACACCTGATATCCACCAAAAGGAGTATGTTCAAAATAGTAAGTTTCGAGGAAGTATCATAAAATTTGACAAGACATTTCGGATGTTTGTTGTACTCTCTGGTGGATCCCGGATGATTGAGAAATAATAGTATGGACCAATTCCTTCTCATCGGAATGACCTAATTCTATGTTTTTTTTTTTCGAATCCTTATGGACACAAAAAGTAGTATGTTCAAAAGAGTAAGATATGAGAAAGCTATATAAAATTTGACAATACATTACAGATGTTTGTGGTACTCTCCGGAGGATCACGGATATTTGGAGAATAGTAGTTTGCACGAATTCACTGTCGTGGAAATGTCCTAATTGTATGAATTTTCAACGACACCTGATATACACCAAAAGTAGTATGTTCAAAAGAGTAAGTTTCGAGGAAGTATCATAAAATTTGACAAGACATTTCGGATGTTTGTTGTACTCCCTGGAGGATCCAGGATGTTTGAGAAATAGTAGTATGCACCAATTCCTTCTCATCGGAATGACCTAATTGTATGTTATTTTTTTCGAATCCTTATGGACACAAAAAGTAGTATGTTCAAAAGAGTAAGATATGAGGAAGCTATATAAAATTTGATAATACATTACGGATGTTTGTGGTACTCTCCGGAGGATCCCGAATATTTGGAGAATAATAGTTTTCACGTATTCACTGTCGTGGAAATGTCCTAATTGTATGAATTTTTATCGACACCTGATATCCAGCAGAAGTAGTATGTTCAAAATAGTAAGTTTCGAGGAAGTATCATAAAATTTGACAAGACATTTCGGATGTTTGTTGTACTCTCTGGTGGATCCCGGATGTTTGAGAAATAATAGTATGCACCAATTCCTTCTCATCGGAATGACCTAATTGTATGTTTTTTTTTTTCGAATCCTTATGGACACAAAAAGTAGTATGTTCAAATGAGTAAGATATGAGGAAGCTATATAAAATTTGACAATACATTACAGATGTTTGTGGTACTCTCCGGAGGATCCAGGATATTTGGAGAATAGTAGTTTGCACGAATTCACTGTCGTGGAAATGTCCTAATTGTATGAATTTTCAACGACACCTGATATACACCAAAAGTAGTATGTTCAAAAGAGTAAGTTTCGAGGAAGTATCATAAAATTTGACAAGACATTTCGGATGTTTGTTGTACTCCCTGGAGGATCCAGGATGTTTGAGAAATAGTAGTATGCACCAATTCCTTCTCATCGGAATGACCTAATTGTATGTTTTTTTTTTCGAATCCTTATGGACACAAAAAGTAGTATGTTCAAAAGAGTAAGATATGAGGAAGCTATATAAAATTTGACAATACATTACAGATGTTTGTGGTACTCTCCGGAGGATCCCGGATATTTGGAGAATAGTAGTTTTCACGAATTCACTGTCGTGGAAATGTCCTAATTGTATGAATTTTTATCGACACCTGATATCCACCAAAAGTAGTATGTTCAAAATAGTAAGTTTCGAGGAAGTATCATAAAATTTGACAAGACATTTCGGATGTTTGTTGTACTCTCTGGTGGATCCCGGATGTTTGAGAAATAATAGTATGCACCAATTCCTTCTCATCGGAATGACCTAATTGTATGTTTTTTTTTTCGAATCCTTATGGACACAAAAAGTAGTATGTTCAAAAGAGTAAGATATGAGGAAGCTATATAAAATTTGACAATACATTACAGATGTTTGTGGTACTCTCCGGAGGATCCCGGATATTTGGAGAATAGTAGTTTGCACGAATTCACTGTCGTGGAAATGTCCTAATTGTATGAATTTTCAACGACACCTGATATTCACCAAAAGTAGTATGTTCAAAAGAGTAAGTTTCGAGGAAGTATCATAAAATTTGACAAGACATTTCGGATGTTTGTTGTACTATCTGGAGGATCCCGGATGTTTGAGAAATAGTAGTATGCACCAATTCCTTCTCATCGGAATGACCTATTTGTATGTTTTTTTTTTTCGAATCCTTATGGACACAAAAAGTAGTATGTTCAAAAGAGTAAGATATGAGGAAGCTATATAAAATTTGACAATACATTACAGATGTTTGTGGTACTCTCCGGAGGATCGCGGATATTTGGAGAATAGTAGTTTGCACGAATTCACTGTCGTGGAAATGTCCTAATTGTATGAATTTTCAACGACACCTGATAGACACCAAAAGTAGTATGTTCAAAATAGTAGGTTTCGAGGAAGTATCATAAAATTTGACAAGACATTTCGGATGTTTGTTATACTATCTGGAGGATCCCGGATGTTTGAGAAATAGTAGTATGCACCAATTCCGTCTCATCGGAATGACCTATTTGTATGTTTTTTTTTTTCGAATCCTTATGGACACAAAAAGTAGTATGTTCAAAAGAGTAAGATATGAGGAAGCTATATAAAATTTGACAATACATTACAGATGTTTGTGGTACTCTCCGGAGGATCCCGGATATTTAGAGAATAGTAGTTTGCACAAATTCACTGTCGTGGAAATGTCCTAGTTGTATGAATTTTTATCGACACCTGATATCCACCAAAAGGAGTATGTTCAAAATAGTAAGTTTCGAGGAAGTATCATAAAATTTGACAAGACATTTCGGATGTTTGTTGTACTCTCTGGTGGATCCCGGATGATTGAGAAATAATAGTATGGACCAATTCCTTCTCATCGGAATGACCTAATTGTATGTTTTTTTTTTTCGAATCCTTATGGACACAAAAAGTAGTATGTTCAAAAGAGTAAGATATGAGGAAGCTATATAAAATTTGACAATACATTACAGATGTTTGTGGTACTCTCCGGAGGATCCAGGATATTTGGAGAATAGTAGTTTGCACGAATTCACTGTCGTGGAAATGTCCTAATTGTATGAATTTTCAACGACACCTGATATACACCAAAAGTAGTATGTTCAAAAGAGTAAGTTTCGAGGAAGTATCATAAAATTTGACAAGACATTTCGGATGTTTGTTGTACTCCCTGGAGGATCCAGGATGTTTGAGAAATAGTAGTATGCACTAATTCCTTCTCATCGGAATGACCTAATTGTATGTTATTTTTTTCGAATCCTTATGGACACAAAAAGTAGTATGTTCAAAAGAGTAAGATATGAGGAAGCTATATAAAATTTGATAATACATTACGGATGTTTGTGGTACTCTCCGGAGGATCCCGAATATTTGGAGAATAATAGTTTTCACGAATTCACTGTCGTGGAAATGTCCTAATTGTATGAATTTTTATCGACACCTGATATCCAGCAGAAGTAGTATGTTCAAAATAGTAAGTTTCGAGGAAGTATCATAAAATTTGACAAGACATTTCGGATGTTTGTTGTACTCTCTGGTGGATCCCGGATGTTTGAGAAATAATAGTATGCACCAATTCCTTTTCATCGGAATGACCTAATTGTATGTTTTTTTTTTTCGAATCCTTATGGACACAAAAAGTAGTATGTTCAAAAGAGTAAGATATGAGGAAGCTATATAAAATTTGACAATACATTACAGATGTTTGTGGTACTCTCCGGAGGATCCAGGATATTTGGAGAATAGTAGTTTGCACGAATTCACTGTCGTGGAAATGTCCTAATTGTATGAATTTTCAACGACACCTGATATACACCAAAAGTAGTATGTTCAAAAGAGTAAGTTTCGAGGAAGTATCATAAAATTTGACAAGACATTTCGGATGTTTGTTGTACTCCCTGGAGGATCCAGGATGTTTGAGAAATAGTAGTATGCACCAATTCCTTCTCATCGGAATGACCTAATTGTATGTTTTTTTTTTCGAATCCTTATGGACACAAAAAGTAGTATGTTCAAAACAGTAAGATATGAGGAAGCTATATAAAATTTGACAATACATTACAGATGTTTGTGGTACTCTCCGGAGGATCCCGGATATTTGGAGAATACTAGTTTTCACGAATTCACTGTCGTGGAAATGTCCTAATTGTATGAATTTTTATCGACACCTGATATCCACCAAAAGTAGTATGTTCAAAATAGTAAGTTTCGAGGAAGTATCATAAAATTTGACAAGACATTTCGGATGTTTGTTGTACTCTCTAGAGGATCCCGGATGTCTGAGAAATAGTAGTATGCACCAATTCCTTCTCATCGAAATGACCTAATTGTATGTTTTTTTTTTTGAATCCTTATGGAAACAAAAAGTAGTATGTTCAAAAAAGTAAGATATGAGGAAGCTATATAAAATTTGACAATACATTACAGATGTTTGTGGTACTCTCCGGAGGATCCCGGATATTTGGAGAAAAGTAGTTTGCACGAATTCACTGTCGTGGAAATGACCTAATTGTATGAATTTCTATCGACACCTGATAGACACCAAAAGTAGTATGTTCAAAAGAGTAAGTTTCGAGGAAGTATCATAAAATTTGACAAGACATTTCGGATGTTTGTTGTACTATCTGGAGGATCCCGGATGTTTGAGAAATAGTAGTATGCACCAATTCCTTCTCATCGGAATGACCTAATTGTATGTTTTTTTTTTTCGAATCCTTATGGAAACAAAAAGTAGTATGTTCAAAAGAGTAAGATATGAGGAAGCTATATAAAATTTGACAATACATTGCAGATGTTTGTGGTACTCTCCGGTGGATCCCGGATATTTGGAGAATAGTAGTTTGCACGAATTCACTGTCGTGGAAATGTCCTAATTGTATGAATTTTTATCGACACCTGATAGACACCAAAAGTAGTATGTTCAAAAGAGTAAGTTTCGAGGAAGTATCATAAAATTTGACATGACATTTCGGATGTTTGTTGTACTCTCTGGAGGATCCCGGATGTTTGAGAAATAGTAGTATGCACCAATTCCTTCTCATCGAAAGGACCTAATTGTATGTTTTTTTTTTTTGAATCCTTATGGAAACAAAAAGTAGTATGTTCAAAAGAGTAAGATATGAGGAAGCTATATAAAATTTGACAATACATTACAGATGTTTGTGGTACTCTCCGGAGTATCCCAGATATTTGGAGAATAGTAGTTTGCACGAATTCACTGTCGTGGAAATGTCCTAATTGTATGAATTTTTATCGACACCTGATAGACACCAAAAGTAGTATGTTCAAAAGAGTAAGTTTCGAGGAAGTATCATAAAATTTGACAAGACATTTCGGATGTTTGTTGTACTATCTGGAGGATCCCGGATGTTTGAGAAATAGTAGTATGCACCAATTCCTTCTCATCGAAATGACCTAATTGTATGTTTTTTTTTTTGAATCCTTATGGAAACAAAAAGTAGTATGTTCAAAAGAGTAAGATATGAGGAAGCTATATAAAATTTGACAATACATTACAGATGTTTGTGGTACTCTCCGGAGGATCCCGGATATTTGGAGAATAGTGGTTTGCACGAATTCACTGTCGTGGAAATGTTCTAATTGTATGAATTTTTATCGACACCTGATATACACCAAAAGTAGTATGTTCAAAATAGTAAGTTTCGAGGAAGTATCATAAAATTTGACAAGACATTTCGGATGTTTGTTGTACTATCTGGAGGATCCCGGATGTTTGAGAAATAGTAGTATGCACCAATTCCTTCTCATCGGAATGACCTAATTGTATGTTTTTTTTTCCGAATCCTTATGGAAACAAAAATTAGTATGTTCAAAAGAGTAAGATATGAGGAAGCTTTATAAAATTTGACAATACATTACAGATGTTTGTGGTACTCTCCGGAGGATCCCGGATATTTGGAGAATAGTAGTTTGCACGAATTCACTGTCGTGGAAATGTCCTAATCGTATGAATTTCTATCGACACCTGATAGACACCAAAAGTAGTATGTTCAAAAGAGTAAGTTTCGAGGAAGTATCATAAAATTTGACAAGACATTTCGGTTGTTTGTTGTACTCTCTGGAGGATCCCGGATGTTTGAGAAATAGTAGTATGCACCAATTCCTTCTCATCGAAATGACCTAATTGTATGTTTTTTTTTTTGAATCCTTATGGAAACAAAAAGTAGTATGTTCAAAAGAGTAAGATATGAGGAAGCTATATAAAATTTGACAATACATTACAGATGTTTGTGGTACTCTCCGGAGGATCCCGGATATTTGGAGAATAGTAGTTTGCACGAATTCACTGTCGTGGAAATGTTCTAATTGTATGAATTTTTATCGACACCTGATATACACCAAAAGTAGTATGTTCAAAATAGTAAGTTTCGATGAAGTATCATAAAATTTGACAAGACATTTCGGATGTTTGTTGTACTATCTGGAGGATCCCGGATCTTTGCGAAATAGTAGTATGCACCAATTCCTTCTCATCGGAATGACCTAATTCTATGTTATTTTTTTCGAATCCTTATGGACACAAAAAGTAGTATGTTCAAAAGAGTAAGATATGAGGAAGCTATATAAAATTTGATAATACATTACGGATGTTTGTGGTACTCTCCGGAGGATCCCGAATATTTGGAGAATAATAGTTTTCACGAATTCACTGTCGTGGAAATGTCCTAATTGTATGAATTTTTATCGACACCTGATATCCAGCAAAAGTAGTATGTTCAAAATAGTAAGTTTCGAGGAAGTATCATAAAATTTGACAAGACATTTCGGATGTTTGTTGTACTCTCTGGTGGATCCCGGATGTTTGAGAAAGAATAGTATGCAACAATTCCTTCTCATCGGAATGACCTAATTGTATGTTTTTTTTTTCGAATCCTTATGGACACAAAAAGTAGTATGTTCAAAAGAGTAAGATATGAGGAAGCTATATAAAATTTGACAATACATTACAGATGTTTGTGGTACTCTCCGGAGGATCCAGGATATTTGGAGAATAGTAGTTTGCACGAATTCACTGTCGTGGAAATGTCCTAATTGTATGAATTTTCAACGACACCTGATATACACCAAAAGTAGTATGTTCAAAAGAGTAAGTTTCGAGGAAGTATCATAAAATTTGACACGACATTTCGGATGTTTGTTGTACTCCCTGGAGGATCCAGGATGTTTGAGAAATAGTAGTATGCACCAATTCCTTCTCATCGGAATGACCTAATTGTATGTTTTTTTTTTCGAATCCTTATGGACACAAAAAGTAGTATGTTCAAAAGAGTAAGATATGAGGAAGCTATATAAAATTTGACAATACATTGCAGATGTTTGTGGTACTCTCCGGAGGATCTCGGATATGTGGAGAATAGTAGTTTGCACGAATTCACTGTCGTGGAAATGTCCTAATTGTATGAATTTTTATCGACACCTGATATACACCAAAAGTAGTATGTTCAAAATAGTAAGTTTCGAGGAAGTATCATAAAATTTGACAAGACATTTCGGATGTTTGTAGTACTATCTGGAGGATCTCGGATGTTTGAGAAATAGTAGTATGCACCAATTCCTTCTCATCGGAATGACCTAATCGTATGTTTTTTTTTTTGAAGCCTTATGGAAACAAAAAGTAGTATGTTCAAAAGAGTAAGATATGAGGAAGCTATATAAAATTTGACAATACATTGCAGATGTTTGTGGTACTCTCCGGAGGATCTCGGATATTTGGAGAATAGTAGTTTGCACGAATTCACTGTCGTGGAAATGTCCTAATTGTATGAATTTTTATCGACACCTGATAGACACCAAAAGTAGTATGTTCAAAAGAGTAAGTTTCGAGGAAGTATCATAAAATTTGACAAGACATTTCGGATGTTTGTTGTACTCTCTGGAGGATCCCGGATGTTTGAGAAATAGTAGTATGCACCAATTCCTTCTCATCGAAATGACCTAATTGTATGTTTTTTTTTTGAATCCTTATGGAAACAAAAAGTAGTATGTTCAAAAGAGTAAGATATGAGGAAGCTATATAAAATTTGACAATACATTACAGATGTTTGTGGTACTCTCCGGAGGATCCCGGATATTTGGAGAAAAGTAGTTTACACGAATTCACTGTCGTGGAAATGTCCTAATTGTATGAATTTCTATCGACACCTGATAGACACCAAAAGTAGTATGTTCAAAAGAGTAAGTTTCGAGGAAGTATCATAAAATTTGACAAGACATTTCGGATGTTTGTTGTACTATCTGGAGGATCCCGGATGTTTGAGAAATAGTAGTATGCACCAATTCCTTCTCATCGGAATGACCTAATTGTATGTTTTTTTTTTCGAATCCTTATGGACACAAAAAGTAGTATGTTCAAAAGAGTAAGATATGAGGAAGCTATATAAAATTTGACAATACATTACAGATGTTTGTGGTACTCTCCGGAGGATCTCGGATATTTGGAGAATAGTAGTTTGCACGAATTCACTGTCGTGGAAATGTCCTAATTGTATGAATTTTTATCGACACCTGATATACACCAAAAGTAGTATGTTCAAAATAGTAAGTTTCGAGGAAGTATCATAAAATTTGACAAGACATTTCGGATGTTTGTTGTACTATCTGGAGGCTCTCGGATGTTTGAGAAATAGTAGTATGCACCAATTCCTTCTCATCGGAATGACCTAATCGTATGTTTTTTTTTTTGAATCCTTATGGAAACAAAAAGTAGTATGTTCAAAAGAGTAAGATATGAGGAAGCTATATAAAATTTGACAATACATTGCAGATGTTTGTGGTACTCTCCGGAGGATCTCGGATATTTGGAGAATAGTAGTTTGCACGAATTCACTGTCGTGGAAATGTCCTAATTGTATGAATTTTTATCGACACCTGATATACACCAAAAGTAGTATGTTCAAAATAGTAAGTTTCGAGGAAGTAACATAAAATTTGACAAGACATTTCGGATGTTTGTTGTACTATCTGGAGGATCTCGGATGTTTGAGAAATAGTAGTATGCACCAATTCCTTCTCATCGGAATGACCTAATTGTATGTTTTTTTTTTTGAATCCTTATGGAAACAAAAAGTAGAATGTTCAAAAGAGTAAGATATGAGGAAGCTATATAAAATTTGACAATACATTGCAGATGTTTGTGGTACTCTCCGGAGGATCTCGGATATTTGGAGAATAGTAGTTTGCACGAATTCACTGTCGTGGAAATGTCCTAATTGTATGAATTTTTATCGACACCTGATAGACACCAAAAGTAGTATGTTCAAAAGACTAAGTTTCGAGGAAGTATCATAAAATTTGACAAGACATTTCGGATGTTTGTTGTACTCTCTGGAGGATCCCGGATGTTTGAGAAATAGTAGTATGCACCAATTCCTTCTCATCGGAATGACCTAATTGTATGTTTTTTTTTTTCGAATCCTTATGGAAACAAAAAGTAGTATGTTCAAAAGAGTAAGATATGAGGAAGCTATATAAAATTTGACAATACATTGCAGATGTTTGTGGTACTCTCCGGTGGATCCCGGATATTTGGAGAATAGTAGTTTGCATGAATTCACTGTCGTGGAAATGTCCTAATTGTATGAATTTTTATCGACACCTGATAGACACCAAAAGTAGTATGTTCAAAAGAGTAAGTTTCGAGGAAGTATCATAAAATTTGACAAGACATTTCGGATGTTTGTTGTACTCTCTGGAGGATCCCGGATGTTTGAGAAATAGTAGTATGCACCAATTCCTTCTCATCGAAATGACCTAATTGTATGTTTTTTTTTTGAATCCTTATGGAAACAAAAAGTAGTATGTTCAAAAGAGTAAGATATGAGGAAGCTATATAAAATTTGACAATACATTACTGATGTTTGTGGTACTCTCCGGAGGATCCCGGATATTTGGAGAAAAGTAGTTTACACGAATTCACTGTCGTGGAAATGTCCTAATTGTATGAATTTCTATCGACACCTGATAGACACCAAAAGTAGTATGTTCAAAAGAGTAAGTTTCGAGGAAGTATCATAAAATTTGACAAGACATTTAGGATGTTTGTTGTACTATCTGGAGGATCCCGGATGTTTGAGAAATAGTAGTATGCACCAATTCCTTCTCATCGGAATGACCTAATTGTATGTTTTTTTTTTCGAATCCTTATGGACACAAAAAGTAGTATGTTCAAAAGAGTAAGATATGAGGAAGCTATATAAAATTTGACAATACATTACAGATGTTTGTGGTACTCTCCGGAGGATCTCGGATATTTGGAGAATAGTAGTTTGCACGAATTCACTGTCGTGGAAATGTCTTAATTGTATGAATTTTTATCGACACCTGATATACACCAAAAGTAGTATGTTCAAAATAGTAAGTTTCGAGGAAGTATCATAAAATTTGACAAGACATTTCGGATGTTTGTTGTACTATCTGGAGGATCTCGGATGTTTGAGAAATAAGAGTATGCACCAATTCCTTCTCATCGGAATGACCTAATCGTATGTTTTTTTTTTTTGAATCCTTATGGAAACAAAAAGTAGTATGTTCAAAAGAGTAAGATATGAGGAAGCTATATAAAATTTGACAATACATTGCAGATGTTTGTGGTACTCTCCGGAGGATCTCGAATATTTGGAGAATAGTAGTTTGCACGAATTCACTGTCGTGGAAATGTCCTAATTGTATGAATTTTTATCGACACCTGATATACACCAAAAGTAGTATGTTCAAAATAGTAAGTTTCGAGGAAGTATCATAAAATTTGACAAGACATTTCGGATGTTTGTTGTACTATCTGGAGGATCTCGGATGTTTGAGAAATAGTAGTATGCACCAATTCCTTCTCATCGGAATGACCTAATTGTATGTTTTTTTTTTTGAATCCTTATGGAAACAAAAAGTAGAATGTTCAAAAGAGTAAGATATGAGGAAGCTATATAAAATTTGACAATACATTGCAGATGTTTGTGGTACTCTCCGGAGGATCTCGGATATTTGGAGAATAGTAGTTTGCACGAATTCACTGTCGTGGAAATGTCCTAATTGTATGAATTTTTATCGACACCTGATAGACACCAAAAGTAGTATGTTCAAAAGAGTAAGTTTCGAGGAAGTATCATAAAATTTGACAAGACATTTCGGATGTTTGTTGTACTCTCTGGAGGATCCCGGATGTTTGAGAAATAGTAGTATGCACCAATTCCTTCTCATCGGAATGACCTAATTGTATGTTTTTTTTTTTCGAATCCTTATGGAAACAAAAAGTAGTATGTTCAAAAGAGTAAGATATGAGGAAGCTATATAAAATTTGACAATACATTGCAGATGTTTGTGGTACTCTCCGGTGGATCCCGGATATTTGGAGAATAGTAGTTTGCATGAATTCACTGTCGTGGAAATGTCCTAATTGTATGAATTTTTATCGACACCTGATAGACACCAAAAGTAGTATGTTCAAAAGAGTAAGTTTCGAGGAAGTATCATAAAATTTGACAAGACATTTCGGATGTTTGTTGTACTCTCTGGAGGATCCCGGATGTTTGAGAAATAGTAGTATGCACCAATTCCTTCTCATCGGAATGACCTATTTGTATGTTTTTTTTTTTCGAATCCTTATGGACACAAAAAGTAGTATGTTCAAAAGAGTAAGATATGAGGAAGCTATATAAATTTTGACAATACATTGCAGATGTTTGTGGTACTCTCCGGAGTATCCCGGATATTTGGAGAATAGTAGTTTGCACGAATTCACTGTCGTGGAAATGTTCTAATTGTATGAATTTTTATCGACACCTGATATACACCAAAAGTAGTATGTTCAAAATAGTAAGTTTCGAGGAAGTATCATAGAAATTGACAAGACATTTCGGATGTTTGTTGTACTATCTGGAGGATCCCGGATGTTTGAGAAATAGTAGTATGCACCAATTCCTTCTCATCGGAATGACCTAATTGTATGTTTTTTTTTTTCGAATCCTTATGGAAACAAAAAGTAGTATGTTCAAAAGAGTAAGATATGAGGAAGCTATATAAATTTTGACAATACATTACAGATGTTTGTGGTACTCTCCGGAGGATCCCGGATATTTGGAGAATAGTAGTTTGCACGAATTCACTGTCGTGGACATGTTCTAATTGTATGAATTTTTATCGACACCTGATATACACCAAAAGTAGTATGTTCAAAATAGTAAGTTTCGATGAAGTATCATAAAATTTGACAAGACATTTCGGATGTTTGTTGTACTATCTGGAGGATCCCGGATGTTTGAGAAATAGTAGTATGCACCAATTCCTTCTCATCAGAATGACCTAATTGTATGTTTTTTTTTTCGATTCCTTATGGAAACAAAAAGTAGTATGTTCAAAAGAGTAAGATATGAGGAAGCTATATAAAATTTGACAATACATTACAGATGTTTGTGGTACTCTCCGGAGGATCCCGGATATTTGGAGAATAGTAGTTTGCACGAGTTCACTGTCGTGGAAATGTCCTAATTGTATGAATTTTTATCGACACCTGATAGACACCAGAAGTAGTATGTTCAAAAGAGTAAGTTTCGAGGAAGTATCATAAAATTTGACAAGACATTTCGGATGTTTGTTGTACTCTCTGGAGGATCCCGGATGTTTGAGAAATAGTAGTATGCACCAATTCCTTCTCATCGGAATGACCTATTTGTATGTTTTTTTTTTTCGAATCCTTATGGACACAAAAAGTAGTATGTTCAAAAGAGTAAGATATGAGGAAGCTATATAAATTTTGACAATACATTGCAGATGTTTGTGGTACTCTCCGGAGTATCCCGGATATTTGGAGAATAGTAGTTTGCACGAATTCACTGTCGTGGAAATGTTCTAATTGTATGAATTTTTATCGACACCTGATATACACCAAAAGTAGTATGTTCAAAATAGTAAGTTTCGAGGAAGTATCATAGAAATTGACAAGACATTTCGGATGTTTGTTGTACTATCTGGAGGATCCCGGATGTTTGAGAAATAGTAGTATGCACCAATTCCTTCTCATCGGAATGACCTAATTGTATGTTTTTTTTTTTCGAATCCTTATGGAAACAAAAAGTAGTATGTTCAAAAGAGTAAGATATGAGGAAGCTATATAAATTTTGACAATACATTACAGATGTTTGTGGTACTCTCCGGAGGATCCCGGATATTTGGAGAATAGTAGTTTGCACGAATTCACTGTCGTGGACATGTTCTAATTGTATGAATTTTTATCGACACCTGATATACACCAAAAGTAGTATGTTCAAAATAGTAAGTTTCGATGAAGTATCATAAAATTTGACAAGACATTTCGGATGTTTGTTGTACTATCTGGAGGATCCCGGATGTTTGAGAAATAGTAGTATGCACCAATTCCTTCTCATCAGAATGACCTAATTGTATGTTTTTTTTTTCGATTCCTTATGGAAACAAAAAGTAGTATGTTCAAAAGAGTAAGATATGAGGAAGCTATATAAAATTTGACAATACATTACAGATGTTTGTGGTACTCTCCGGAGGATCCCGGATATTTGGAGAATAGTAGTTTGCACGAGTTCACTGTCGTGGAAATGTCCTAATTGTATGAATTTTTATCGACACCTGATAGACACCAGAAGTAGTATGTTCAAAAGAGTAAGTTTCGAGGAAGTATCATAAAATTTGACAAGACATTTCGGATGTTTGTTGTACTCTCTGGAGCATCCCGGATGTTTGAGAAATAGTAGTATGCACCAATTCCTTCTCATCGAAATGACCTAAATGTATGTTTTTTTTTTTGAATCCTTATGGAAACAAAAAGTAGTATGTTCAAAAGAGTAAGATATGAGGAAGCTAATTAAAATTTGACAATACATTACAGATGTTTGTGGTACTCTCCGGAGGATCCCGGATATTTGGAGAATAGTAGTTTGCACGAATTCACTGTCGTGGAAATGTCTTAATTGTATGAATTTTTATCGACACCTGATAGACACCAAAAGTAGTATGTTCAAAAGAGTAAGTTTCGAGGAAGTATCATAAAATTTGAAAGACATTTCGGATGTTTGTGGTACTATCTGGAGGATCCCGGATGTTTGAGAAATAGTAGTATGCACCAATTCCTTCTCATCGGAATGACCTATTTGTATGTTTTTTTTTTTCGAATCCTTATGGAAACAAAAAGTAGTATGTTCAAAAGAGTAAGATATGAGGAAGCTATATAAATTTTGACAATACATTACAGATGTTTGTGGTACTCTCCGGAGGATCCCGGATATTTGGAGAATAGTAGTTTGCACGAATTCACTGTCGTGGAAATGTTCTAATTGTATGAATTTTTATCGACACCTGATATACACCAAAAGTAGTATGTTCAAAATAGTAAGTTTCGACGAAGTATCATAAAATTTGACAAGACATTTCGGATGTTTGTTGTACTATCTGGAGGATCCCGGATGTTTGAGAAATAGTAGTATGCACCAATTCCTTCTCATCGGAATGACCTAATTGTATGTTTTTTTTTTCGAATCCTTATGGAAACAAAAAGTAGTATGTTCAAAAGAGTAAGATATGAGGAAGCTATATAAAATTTGACAATACATTACAGATGTTTGTGGTACTCTCTGGAGGATCCCGGATATTTGGAGAATAGTAGTTTGCACGAATTCACTGTCGTGGAAATGTCCTAATTGTATGAAATTTTATCGACACCTGATAGACACCAAAAGTAGTATGTTCAAAAGAGTAAGTTTCGAGGAAGTATCATAAAATTTGACAAGACATTTCGGATGTTTGTTGTACTCTCTGGAGGATCCCGGATGTTTGAGAAATAGTAGTATGCACCAATTCCTTCTCATCGAAATGACCTAATTGTATGTTTTTTTTTTTTGAATCCTTATGCAAACAAAAAGTAGTATGTTCAAAAGAGTAAGATATGAGGAAGCTATATAAAATTTGACAATACATTACAGATGTTTGTGGTACTCTCCGGAGGATCCCGGATATTTGGAGAATAGTAGTTTGCACGAATTCACTGTCGTGGAAATGTCTTAATTGTATGAATTTTTATCGACACCTGATAGACACCAAAAGTAGTATGTTCAAAAGAGTAAGTTTCGAGGAAGTATCATAAAATTTGACAAGACATTTCGGATGTTTGTTGTACTATCTGGAGGATCCCGGATGTTTGAGAAATAGTAGTATGCACCAATTCCTTCTCATCGGAATGACCTATTTGTATGTTTTTTTTTTTCGAATCCTTATGGACACAAAAAGTAGTATGTTGAAAAGAGTAAGATATGAGGAAGCTATATAAAATTTGACAATACATTGCAGATGTTTGTGGTACTCTCCGGAGGATCTCGGATATTTGGAGAATAGTAGTTTTCACGAATTCACTGTCGTCAAAATGTTCTAATTGTATGAATTTTTATCGACACCTGATATACACCAAAAGTAGTATGTTCAAAATAGTAAGTTTCGAGGAAGTATCATAAAATTTGACAAGACATTTCGGATGTTTGTTGTACTATCTGGAGGATCCCGGATGTTTGAGAAATAGTAGTATGCACCAATTCCTTCTCATCGGAATGACCTAATTGTATGTTTTTTTTTTTTCGAATCCTTATGGAAACAAAAAGTAGTATGTTCAAAAGAGTAAGATATGAGGAAGCTATATAAATTTTGACAATACATTACAGATGTTTGTGGTACTCTTCGGAGGATCCCGGATATTTTGGAGAATAGTAGTTTGCACGAATTCACTGTCGTGGAAATGTTCTAATTGTATGAATTTTTATCGACACCTGATATACACCAAAAGTAGTATGTTCAAAATAGTAAGTTTCGAGGAAGTATCATAAAAATTGACAAGACATTTCGGATGTTTGTTGTACTATCTGGAGGATCCCGGATGTTTGAGAAATAGTAGTATGCACCAATTCCTTCTCATCGGAATGACCTAATTGTATGTTTTTTTTTTTCGAATCCTTATGGAAACAAAAAGTAGTATGTTCAAAAGAGTAAGATATGAGGAAGCTATATAAATTTTGACAATACATTACAGATGTTTGTGGTACTCTCCGGAGGATCCCGGATATTTGGAGAATAGTAGTTTGCACGAATTCACTGTCGTGGAAATGTTCTAATTGTATGAATTTTTATCGACACCTGATATACACCAAAAGTAGTATGTTCAAAATAGTAAGTTTCGACGAAGTATCATAAAATTTGACAAGACATTTCGGATGTTTGTTGTACTATCTGGACGATCCCGGATGTTTGAGAAATAGTAGTATGCACCAATTCCTTCTCATCGGAATGACCTAATTGTTTGTTTTTTTTTTTTGAATCCTTATGGAAACAAAAAGTAGTATGTTCAAAAGAGTAAGATATGAGGAAGCTATATAAAATTTCACAATACATTAAAGATGTTTGTGGTACTCTCCGGAGGATCCCGGATATTTGGAGAATAGTAGTTTGCCCGAATTCACTGTCGTGGAAATGTCCTAATTGTATGAATTTTTATCGACACCTGATAAACACCAAAAGTAGTATGTTCAATAGAGTAATGTTTCGAGGAAGTATCATAAAATTTGACAAGACATTTCGGATGTTTGTTGTACTCTCTGGAGGATCCCGGATGTTGGAGAAATAGTAGTATGCACCAATTCCTTCTCAACGAAATGACCTAATTGTATGTTTTTTTTTTCGAATCCTTATGGAGACAAAAAGTAGTATGTTAAAAAGAGTAAGATATGAGGAAGCTATATAAAATTTGACAATACATTACAGATGTTTGTGGTACTCTCTGGAGGATCCCGAATATTTGGAGAATAGTAGTTTGCAAGAATTCACTGTCGTGGAAATGTCCTAATTGTATGAATTTTTATCGACACCTGATAGACACCAAAAGTAGTATTTTCAAAAGGGTAAGTTCCGAGGAAGTATCATAAAATTTCACAAGACATTTCAGATGTTTGTTGTACTCTCTGGAGGATCCCGAATGTTTGAGAAATAGTAGTATGCACCAATTCCTTCTCATCGAAATGACCTAATTGTATGTTTTTTTTTTCGAATCCTTATGGACACAAAAAGTAGTATGTTCAAAAGAGTAAGATATGAGGAAGCTATATAAAATTTTAAAATACATTACAGATGTTTGTTGTATTCTACGGAGGATCCCAGATATTTGGAGACTAGTAGTTTGCAAGAATTCACAGTCGTGGAAATGTCCTAATTGTATGAATTTTTATCGACACCTGATAGACACCAAAAGTAGTATGTTCAAAAGAGTAAGTTTCGAGGAAGTATCATAAAATTTGACAAGACATTTCGGATGTTTGTTGTACTCTCTGGAGGATCCCGGATGTTGGAGAAATAGTAGTATGCACCAATTCCTTCTCAACGAAATGACCTAATTGTATGTTTTTTTTTTCGAATCCTTATGGAGACAAAAAGTAGTATGTTAAAAAGAGTAAGATATGAGGAAGCTATATAAAATTTGACAATACATTACAGATGTTTCTGGTACTCTCTGGAGGATCCCGAATATTTGGAGAATAGTAGTTTGCAAGAATTCACTGTCGTGGAAATGTCCTAATTGTATGAATTTTTATCGACACCTGATAGACACCAAAAGTAGTATTTTCAAAAGGGTAAGTTCCGAGGAAGTATCATAAAATTTCACTAGACATTTCAGATGTTTGTTGTACTCTCTGGAGGATCCCGAATGTTTGAGAAATAGTAGTATGCACCAATTCCTTCTCATCGAAATGACCTAATTGTATGTTTTTTTTTTCGAATCCTTATGGACACAAAAACTAGTATGTTCAAAAGAGTAAGATAAGAGGAAGCTATATAAAATTTGACTATACATTACAGATGTTTGTGGTACTCTCTGGAGTATCCCGGATATTTGGAGAATAGTAGTTTGCACGAATTCATTGTCGTGGAAATGTCCTAATTGTATGAATTTTTATCGACACCTGATAGACACCAAAAGTAGTATGTTCAAAAAAGTAAGTTTCGAGGAAGTATCATAAAACTTGACAAGAGATTTTGGATGTTTGTTGTACTCCCTGGAGAATCCCGGATGTTTGAGAAATAGTAGTATGCACCAATTCCTTCTCAACGAAATGACCTAATTGCATGTTTTTTTTTTCGAATCCTTATGGACACAAAAAGTAGTATGTTCAAAAGAGTAAGATATGAGGAAGCTATATAAAATTTGACAATACATTATAGATGTTTGTGGTACTCTCCGGAAGATCCCGGATATTTGGGAAATAGTAGTTTGCAAGAATTCCTTGTGGTAGAAATGTCTTAATTGTATGAATTTTTATCGACACCTGATAGACACCAAAAGTAGTATGTTCAAAAGGGTAAGTTCTGAGGAAGTATCATAAAATTTGACAAGACATTTCGGATGTTTGTTGTACTCTCTGGAGGATCCCGAATGTTTGAGAAATAGTAGTATGCACCAATTCCTTCTCATCGAAATGACCAAATTGTATGTTTTTTTTTTCGAATCCTTATGGACGGAAAAAGTAGTATGTTCAAAAGAGTAAGATATGAGGAAGCTATATAAAATTTGACAATACATTACAGATGTTTGGGGTACTCTCTGAAGGATCCCGGATATTTGGAGAATAGTAGTTTGCACGAATTCACTGTCGTGGAAATGTCCTAATTGTATGAATTTTTATCGACACCTGATAGACACCAAAAGTAGTATGTTCAAAAGAGTAAGTTTCGAGGAAGTATCATAAAATTTGACAAGACATTTCGCATGTTTGTTGTACTCTCTGGAGGATCCCGGATGTTTGAGAAATAGTAGTATGCACCAATTCCTTCTCATCGGAATGACCTAATTGTATGTTTTTTTTCTCGAATCCTTATGGTCACAAAAAGTAGTATAATTAAAAGAGTAAGATATGATGAAGCTATATAAAATTTGACAATACATTACAGATGTTTGTGGTACTCTCCGGAGGATCCCGAATATTTTGAGAATAGTTAGTTTGCACGAATTCACTGTCGTGAAAATGTCCTAATTGTATGAATTTGTATCCACAGCTGATAGACACCAAAAGTAGTATGTTCAAAAGAGTAAGTTTCGAGGAAGTATCATAAAATTTGACAAGACATTTCGGATGTTTGTTGTACTCTCTGGAGGATCCAAGATGTTTGAGAAATAGTAGTACGGACCAATTCCTTCTCATCGGAATGACCTAATTGTATGTTTTTTTTCTCGAATCCTTATGGTCACAAAAGTAGTATGTTAAAAAGAGTAAGATATGAGGAAGCTATATTAAATTTGACAATACATTACATATGTTTGTGGTATTCTCCGGAGGATCCCGAATATTTGGAGAATAGTAGTTTGCACGAATTCACTGTCGTGGAAATGTCCTAATTATATGAATTTTAATCGACACCTCATAGACACCAAAAGTAGTATGTTCAAAAGAGTAAGTTTCGAGGAAGTATCATAAAATTTGACAAGACATTTTGGATGTTTGTTGTACTCTCTGGAGGATCCCGAATGTTTGAGAAATAGTAGTATGCACCAATTCCTTCTCAACGAAATGACCTAATTGTATGTTTTTTTTTCGAATCCTTATGGACACAAATAGTAGTATGTTCAAAAGAGTAAGATATGAGGAAGCTATATAAAATTTGACTATACATTACAGATGTTTGTGGTACTCTCCGGAGGATATCGGATATTTGGGAAATAGTAGTTTGCAATAATTCCCTGTGGTAGAAATGTCTTAATTGTATGAATTTTTATCGACACCTGATAGACACCAAAAGTAGTATGTTCAAAAGGGTAAGTTCCGAGGAAGTATCATAAAATTTGACAAGACATTTCGGATGTTTGTTGTACTATCTGGAGGATCCCGAATGTTTGAGAAATAGTAGTATGCACCAATTCATTCTCATCGAAATGACCAAATTGTATGTTTTTTTTTTCGAATCCTTATTGACGGAAAAAGTAGTATGTTCAAAAGAGTAAGATATGAGGAAGCTATATAAAATTTGACAATACATTACAGATGTTTGTGGTACTCTCTGAAGGATCCCGGATATTTGGAGAATAGTAGTTTGCACGAATTCACTGTCGTGGAAATGTCCTAATTGTATGAATTTTTATCGATACCTGATAGACACCAAAAGTAGTATGTTCAAAAGTGTAAGTTTCGAGGAAGTATCATAATATTTGACAAGACATTTCGCATGTTTGTTGTACTCTCTGGAGGATCCCAGATGTTTGAGAAATAGTAGTATGAACCAATTCCTTCTCATCTGAATGACCTAATTGTATGTTTTTTTTCTCGAATCCTTTTGGTCACAAAAAGTAGTATGTTAAAAAGAGTAAGATATGAGGAAGCTATATAAATTTTGACAATACATCACAGATGTTTGTGGTACTCTGCGGAGGATCCCGAATATTTGGAGAATAGTAGTTTCCACGAATTTACTGTCGTGGAAATGTCCTAATTGTATGAATTTTTATCCACAGCTGATAGACACAAAAAGTAGTATGTTCAAAAGAGTAACTATTGAGGAAGTAACATAAAATTTGACAAGACATTTCGGATGTTTGTTGTACTCTCTGGAGGATCCCAGATGTTTGAGAAATAGTAGTATGCACCAATTCCTTCTCATCGGAATGACCTAATTATATGTTTTTTTTTTCGAATCCTTATGGACACAAAAAGTAGTATGTTCAAAAGACTAAGATATGAGGAAGCTATATAAATTTTGACAATACATTACAGATGTTTGTGGTACACTCTGAAGGATCCCGGATATTTGGAGAATAGTAGTTTGCACGAATTCACTGTCGTGGAAATGTCCTAATTGTATGAATTTTTATCGACACCTGATAGACACCAAAAGTAGTATGTTCAAAAGAGTAAGTTTCGAGGAAGTATCATAAAATTTGACAAGACATTTCGGATGTTTGTTGTACTTTCTGGAGGATCTCAGATGTTTGAGAAATAGTAGTATGCACCATATCCTTCTCACCGGAATGACATAATTGTATGTTTTTTTTCTCGAATCCTTATGGACACAAAAAGTAGTATGTTAAAAAGAGTAAGATATGAGGAAGCTATATAAAATTTGACAATACATTACAGATGTTTGTGATACACTCTGTAGGATCCCGGATATTTGGAGAATAGTAGTTTGCAAGAATTCACTGTCGTGGAAATGTCCTAATTGTATGAATTTTTATCGACACCTGATAGACACCAAAAGTAGTATGTTCAAAAGAGTAAGTTTTGAGGAAGTATCATAAAATTTGACAAGACATTTCGGATGTTTGTTGTACTCTCTGGAGGATCCCAGATGTTTGAGAAGTAGTAGTATGCACCAATTCCTTCTCATCGGAATGACCTAATTGTATGTTTTTTTTCTCGAATCCTTATGGTCACAAAAAGTAGTATGTTAAAAACAGTAAGATATGAGGAAGCTATATAAAATTTGACAATACATTACAGATGTTTGTGGTACTCTCCGGAGTATCCCGTATATTTGGAGAATAGTAGTTTGCAAGAATTCACTGTCGTGGAAATGTCCTAATTGTTTGAATTTTTATCGACACCTGATAGACACCAAAAGTAGTATGTTCAAAAGAGTAAGTTCCGAGGAAGTATCATAAAATTTGACAAGACATTTCGGATGTTTGTTGTACTATCTGGAGGATCCCGAATGTTTGAGAAATAGTAGTATGCACCAATTCATTCTCATCGAAATGACCAAATTGTATGTTTTTTTTTTCGAATCCTTATTGACGGAAAAAGTAGTATGTTCAAAAGAGTAAGATATGAGGAAGCTATATAAAATTTGACAATACATTACAGATGTTTGTGGTACTCTCTGAAGGATCCCAGATATTTGGAGAATAGTAGTTTGCACGAATTCACTGTCGTGGAAATGTCCTAATTGTATGAATTTTTATCGATACCTGATAGACACCAAAAGTAGTATGTTCAAAAGTGTAAGTTTCGAGGAAATATCATAATATTTGACAAGACATTTCGCATGTTTGTTGTACTCTCTGGAGGATCCCAGATGTTTGAGAAATAGTAGTATGAACCAATTCCTTCTCATCTGAATGACCTAATTGTATGTTTTTTTTCTCGAATCCTTTTGGTCACAAAAAGTAGTATGTTAAAAAGAGTAAGATATGAGGAAGCTATATAAATTTTGACAATACATCACAGATGTTTGTGCTACTCTGCGGAGGATCCCGAATATTTGGAGAATAGTAGTTTCCACGAATTCACTGTCGTGGAAATGTCCTAATTGTATGAATTTTTATCCACAGCTGATAGACACAAAAAGTAGTATGTTCAAAATAGTAAGTTTTGAGGAAGTAACATAAAATTTGACAAGACATTTCGGATGTTTGTTGTACTCTCTGGAGGATCCCAGATGTTTGAGAAATAGTAGTATGCACCAATTCCTTCTCATCGGAATTACCTAATTATATGTTTTTTTTTTCGAATCCTTATGGACACAAAAAGTAGTATGTTCAAAAGACTATGATATGAGGAAGCTATATAAATTTTGACAATACATTACAGATGTTTGTGGTACACTCTGAAGGATCCCGGATATTTGGAGAATAGTAGTTTGCACGAATTCACTGTCGTGGAAATGTCCTAATTGTATGAATTTTTATCGACACCTGATAGACACCAAAAGTAGTATGTTCAAAAGAGTAAGTTTCGAGGAAGTATCATAAAATTTGACAAAACATTTCGGATGTTTGTTGTACTTTCTGGAGGATCTCAGATGTTTGAGAAATAGTAGTATGCACCATATCCTTCTCACCGGAATGACATAATTGTATGTTTTTTTTCTCGAATCCTTATGGACACAAAAAGTAGTATGTTAAAAAGAGTAAGATATGAGGAAGCTATATAAAATTTGACAATACATTACAGATGTTTGTGATACACTCTGTAGGATCCCGGATATTTGGAGAATAGTAGTTTGCAAGAATTCACTGTCGTGGAAATGTCCTAATTGTATGAATTTTTATCGACACCTGATAGACACCAAAAGTAGTATGTTCAAAAGAGTAAGTTTTGATGAAGTATCATAAAATTTGACAAGACATTTCGGATGTTTGTTGTACTCTCTGGAGGATCCCAGATGTTTGAGAAATAGTAGTATGCACCAATTCCTTCTCATCGGAATGACCTAATTGTATGTTTTTTTTCTCGAATCCTTATGGTCACAAAAAGTAGTATGTTAAAAACAGTAAGATATGAGGAAGCTATATAAAATTTGACAATACATTACAGATGTTTGTGGTACTCTCCGGAGTATCCCGTATATTTGGAGAATAGTAGTTTGCAAGAATTCACTGTCGTGGAAATGTCCTAATTGTTTGAATTTTTATCGACACCTGATAGACACCAAAAGTAGTATGTTCAAAAGAGTAAGTTCCGAGGAAGGATCGTAAAATTTGACAAGACATTTCGGATGTTTGTTGTACTATCTGGAGGATCCCGAATGTTTGAGAAATAGTAGTATGCACCAATTCATTCTCATCGAAATGACCAAATTGTATGTTTTTTTTTTCGAATCCTTATTGACGGAAAAAGTAGTATGTTCAAAAGAGTAAGATATGAGGAAGCTATATAAAATTTGACAATACATTACAGATGTTTGTGGTACTCTCTGAAGGATACCGGATATTTGGAGAATAGTAGTTTGCACGAATTCACTGTCGTGGAAATGTCCTAATTGTATGAATTTTTATCGATACCTGATAGACACCAAAAGTAGTATGTTCAAAACTGTAAGTTTCGAGGAAGTATCATAATATTTGACAAGACATTTCGCATGTTTGTTGTACTCTCTGGAGGATCCCAGATGTTTGAGAAATAGTAGTATGAACCAATTCCTTCTCATCTGAATGACCTAATTGTATGTTTTTTTTCTCGAATCCTTTTGGTCACAAAAAGTAGTATGTTAAAAAGAGTAAGATATGAGGAAGCTATATAAATTTTGACAATACATCACAGATGTTTGTGGTACTCTGCGAAGGATCCCGAATATTTGGAGAATAGTAGTTTCCACGAATTCACTGTCGTGGAAATGTCCTAATTGTATGAATTTTTATCCACAGCTGATAGACACAAAAAGGAGTATGTTCAAAAGAGTAAGTTTTGAGGAAGTAACATAAAATTTGACAAGACATTTCGGATGTTTGTTGTACTCTCTGGAGGATCCCAGATGTTTGAGAAATAGTAGTATGCACCAATTCCTTCTCATCGGAATGACCTAATTATATGTTTTTTTTTTCGTATCCTTATGGACACAAAAAGTAGTATGTTCAAAAGACTAAGATATGAGGAAGCTATATAAATTTTGACAATACATTACAGATGTTTGTGGTACACTCTGAAGGATCCCGGATATTTGGAGAATAGTAGTTTGCACGAATTCACTGTCGTGGAAATGTCCTAATTGTATGAATTTTTATCGACACCTGATAGACACCAAAAGTAGTATGTTCAAAAGAGTAAGTTTCGAGGAAGTATCATAAAATTTGACAAGACATTTCGGATGTTCGTTGTACTTTCTGGAGGATCTCAGATGTTTGAGAAATAGTAGTATGCACCATATCCTTCTCACCGGAATGACATAATTGTATGTTTTTTTTCTCGAATCCTTATGGACACAAAAAGTAGTATGTTAAAAAGAGTAAGATATGAGGAAGCTATATAAAATTTGACAATACATTACAGATGTTTGTGATACACTCTGTAGGATCCCAGATATTTGGAGAATAGTAGTTTGCAAGAATTCACTGTCGTGGAAATGTCCTAATTGTATGAATTTTTATCGACACCTGATAGACACCAAAAGTAGTATGTTCAAAAGAGTAAGTTTTGAGGAAGTATCATAAAATTTGACAAGACATTTCGGATGTTTGTTGTACTCTCTGGAGGATCCCAGATGTTTGAGAAATAGTAGTATGCACCAATTCCTTCTCATCGGAATGACCTAATTGTATGTTTTTTTTCTCGAATCCTTATGGTCACAAAAAGTAGTATGTTAAAAACAGTAAGATATGAGGAAGCTATATAAAATTTGACAATACATTACAGATGTTTGTGGTACTCTCCGGAGTATCCCGTATATTTGGAGAATAGTAGTTTGCAAGAATTCACTGTCGCGGAAATGTCCTAGTTGTTTGAATTTTTATCGACACCTGATAGACACCAAAAGTAGTATGTTCAAAAGAGTAAGTTCCGAGGAAGTATCATAAAATTTGACAAGACATTTCGGATGTTTGTTGTACTATCTGGAGGATCCCGAATGTTTGAGAAATAGTAGTATGCACCAATTCATTCTCATCGAAATGACCAAATTGTATGTTTTTTTTTTCGAATCCTTATTGACGGAAAAAGTAGTATGTTCAAAAGAGTAAGATATGAGGAAGCTATATAAAATTTGACAATACATTACAGATGTTTGTGGTACTCTCTGAACGATCCCGGATATTTGGAGAATAGTAGTTTGCACGAATTCACTGTCGTGGAAATGTCCTAATTGTATGAATTTTTATCGATACCTGATAGACACCAAAAGTAGTATGTTCAAAAGTGTAAGTTTCGACGAAGTATCATAATATTTGACAAGACATTTCGCATGTTTGTTGTACTCTCTGGAGGATCCCAGATGTTTGAGAAATAGTATTATGAACCAATTCCTTCTCATCTGAATGACCTAATTGTATGTTTTTTTTCTCGAATCCTTTTGGTCACAAAAAGTAGTATGTTAAAAAGAGTAAGATATGAGGAAGCTATATAAAATTTGACAATACATCACAGATGTTTGTGGTACTCTGCGGAGGATTCCGAATATTTGGAGAATAGTAGTTTCCACGAATTCACTGTCGTGGAAATGTCCTAATTGTATGAATTTTTATCCACAGCTGATAGACACAAAAAGTAGTATGTTCAAAAGAGTAAGTTTTGAGGAAGTAACATAAAATTTGACAAGACATTTCGGATGTTTGTTGTACTCTCTGGAGGATCCCAGATGTTTGAGAAATAGTAGTATGCACCAATTCCTTCTCATCGGAATGACCTAATTATATGTTTTTTTTTTCGAATCCTTATGGACACAAAAAGTAGTATGTTCAAAAGACTAAGATATGAGGAAGCTATATAAATTTTGACAATACATTACAGATGTTTGTGGTACACTCTGAAGGATCCCGGATATTTGGAGAATAGTAGTTTCCACGAATTCACTGTCGTGGAAATGTCCTAATTGTATGAATTTTTATCGACACCTGATAGACACCAAAAGTAGTATGTTCAAAAGAGTAAGTTTCGAGGAAGTATCATAAAATTTGACAAAACATTTCGGATGTTTGTTGTACTTTCTGGAGGATCTCAGATGTTTGAGAAATAGTAGTATGCACCATATCCTTCTCACCGGAATGACATAATTGTATGTTTTTTTTCTCGAATCCTTATGGACACAAAAAGTAGTATGTTAAAAAGAGTAAGATATGAGGAAGCTATATAAAATTTGACAATACATTACAGATGTTTGTGATACACTCTGTAGGATCCCGGATATTTGGAGAATAGTAGTTTGCAAGAATTCACTGTCGTGGAAATGTCCTAATTGTATGAATTTTTATCGACACCTGATAGACACCAAAAGTAGTATGTTCAAAAGAGTAAGTTTTGAGGAAGTATCATAAAATTTGACAAGACATTTCGGATGTTTGTTGTACTCTCTGGAGGATCCCAGATGTTTGAGAAATAGTAGTATGCACCAATTCCTTCTCATCGGAATGACCTAATTGTATGTTTTTTTTCTCGAATCCTTATGGTCACAAAAAGTAGTATGTTAAAAACAGTAAGATATGAGGAAGCTATATAAAATTTGACAATACATTACAGATGTTTGTGGTACTCTCCGGAGTATCCCGTATATTTGGAGAATAGTAGTTTGCAAGAATTCACTGTCGTGGAAATGTCCTAATTGTTTGAATTTTTATCGACACCTGATAGAAACCAAAAGTAGTATGTTCAAAAGAGTAAGTTCCGAGGAAGGATCGTAAAATTTGACAAGACATTTCGGATGTTTGTTGTACTATCTGGAGGATCCCGAATGTTTGAGAAATAGTAGTATGCACCAATTCATTCTCATCGAAATGACCAAATTGTATGTTTTTTTTTTCGAATCCTTATTGACGGAAAAAGTAGTATGTTCAAAAGAGTAAGATATGAGGAAGCTATATAAAATTTGACAATACATTACAGATGTTTGTGGTACTCTCTGAAGGATCCCGGATATTTGGAGAATAGTAGTTTGCACGAATTCACTGTCGTGGAAATGTCCTAATTGTATGAATTTTTATCGATACCTGATAGACACCAAAAGTAGTATGTTCAAAAGTGTAAGTTTCGAGGAAGTATCATAATATTTGACAAGACATTTCGCATGTTTGTTGTACTCTCTGGAGGATCCCAGATGTTTGAGAAATAGTAGTATGAACCAATTCCTTCTCATCTGAATGACCTAATTGTATGTTTTTTTTCTCGAATCCTTTTGGTCACAAAAAGTAGTATGTTAAAAAGAGTAAGATATGAGGAAGCTATATAAATTTTGACAATACATCACAGATGTTTGTGGTACTCTGCGAAGGATCCCGAATATTTGGAGAATAGTAGTTTCCACGAATTCACTGTCGTGGAAATGTCCTAATTGTATGAATTTTTATCCACAGCTGATAGACACAAAAAAGAGTATGTTCAAAAGAGTAAGTTTTGAGGAAGTAACATAAAATTTGACAAGACATTTCAGATGTTTGTTGTACTCTCTGGAGGATCCCAGATGTTTGAGAAATAGTAGTATGCACAAATTCCTTCTCATCGGAATGACCTAATTGTATGTTTTTTTTCTCGAATCCTTATGGTCACAAAAAGTAGTATGTTAAAAACAGTAAGATATGAGGAAGCTATATAAAATTTGACAATACATTACAGATGTTTGTGGTACTCTCCGGAGTATCCCGTATATTTGGAGAATAGTAGTTTGCAAGAATTCACTGTCGCGGAAATGTCCTAGTTGTTTGAATTTTTATCGACACCTGATAGACACCAAAAGTAGTATGTTCAAAAGAGTAAGTTCCGAGGAAGTATCATAAAATTTGACAAGACATTTCGGATGTTTGTTGTACTATCTGGAGGATCCCGAATGTTTGAGAAATAGTAGTATGCACCAATACATTCTCATCGAAATGACCAAATTGTATGTTTTTTTTTTCGAATCCTTATTGACGGAAAAAGTAGTATGTTCAAAAGAGTAAGATATGAGGAAGCTATATAAAATTTGACAATACATTACAGATGTTTGTGGTACTCTCTGAACGATCCCGGATATTTGGAGAATAGTAGTTTGCACGAATTCACTGTCGTGGAAATGTCCTAATTGTATGAATTTTTATCGATACCTGATAGACACCAAAAGTAGTATGTTCAAAAGTGTAAGTTTCGACGAAGTATCATAATATTTGACAAGACATTTCGCATGTTTGTTGTACTCTCTGGAGGATCCCAGATGTTTGAGAAATAGTAGTATGAACCAATTCCTTCTCATCTGAATGACCTAATTGTATGTTTTTTTTCTCGAATCCTTTTGGTCACAAAAAGTAGTATGTTAAAAAGAGTAAGATATGAGGAAGCTATATAAAATTTGACAATACATCACAGATGTTTGTGGTACTCTGCGGAGGATCCCGAATATTTGGAGAATAGTAGTTTCCACGAATTCACTGTCGTGGAAATGTCCTAATTGTATGAATTTTTATCCACAGCTGATAGACACAAAAAGTAGTATGTTCAAAAGAGTAAGTTTTGAGGAAGTAACATAAAATTTGACAAGACATTTCGGATGTTTGTTGTACTCTCTGGAGGATCCCAGATGTTTGAGAAATAGTAGTATGCACCAATTCCTTCTCATCGGAATGACCTAATTATATGTTTTTTTTTTCGAATCCTTATGGACACAAAAAGTAGTATGTTCAAAAGACTAAGATATGAGGAAGCTATATAAATTTTGACAATACATTACAGATGTTTGTGGTACACTCTGAAGGATCCCGGATATTTGGAGAATAGTAGTTTCCACGAATTCACTGTCGTGGAAATGTCCTAATTGTATGAATTTTTATCGACACCTGATAGACACCAAAAGTAGTATGTTCAAAAGAGTAAGTTTCGAGGAAGTATCATAAAATTTGACAAGACATTTCGGATGTTTGTTGTACTTTCTGGAGGATCTCAGATGTTTGAGAAATAGTAGTATGCACCATATCCTTCTCACCGGAATGACATAATTGTATGTTTTTTTTCTCGAATCTATATGGACACAAAAAGTAGTATGTTAAAAAGAGTAAGATATGAGGAAGCTATATAAAATTTGACAATACATTACAGATGTTTGTGATACACTCTGTAGGATCCCGGATATTTGGAGAATAGTAGTTTGCAAGAATTCACTGTCGTGGAAATGTCCTAATTGTATGAATTTTTATCGACACCTTATAGACACCAAAAGTAGTATGTTCAAAAGAGTAAGTTTTGAGGAAGTATCATAAAATTTGACAAGACATTTCGAATGTTTGTTGTACTCTCTGGAGGATCCCAGATGTTTGAGAAATAGTAGTATGCACCAATTCCTTCTCATCGGAATGACCTAATTGTATGTTTTTTTTCTCGAATCCTTATGGACACAAAAAGTAGTATGTTAAAAAGAGTAAGATATGAGGAAGCTATATAAAATTTGACAATACATTACAGATGTTTGTGGTACTCTCTGGAGGATCCCGGATATTTGGAGAATAGTAGTTTGCAACAATTCACTGTCGTGGAAATTTCCTAATTGTATGAATTTTTATCGACACCTGATAGACACCAAAAGTAGTATGTTCAAAAGAGTAAGTTTCGAGTAAGTATCATAAAATTTGACAAGACATTTCGGATGTTTGTTGTACTCTCTGGAGGATCCCGAATGTTTGAGAAATAGTAGTATGCACCAATTCCTTCTCATCGAAATGACCAAATGGTATGTATTTTCTTTCGAATCCTTATGGACACAAAAAGTAGTATGTTCAAAAGAGTAAGATATGAGGAAGCTATATAAAATTTTAAAATACATTACAGATGTTTGTGGTATTCTCCGGAGGATCCCGGATATTTGGAGACTAGTAGTTTGCACGAATTCACTGTGGTGGAAATGTCCTAATTGTATGAATTTTCATCGACACCTGATATACACCAAGAGTAGTATGTTCAAAAGAGTAAGTTTCGAGGAAGTATCATAAAATTTGACAAGACATTTCGGATGTTTGTTGTACTCTCTGGAGGATCCCAGATGTTTGAGAAATAGTAGTATGCACCAATTCCTTCTCATCGGAATGACCTAATTGTATGTTTTTTTTCTCGAATCCTTATGGACACAAAAAGTAGTATGTTCAAAAGAGTAAGATATGAGGAAGCTATATAAAATTTGACAATACATTACAGATGTTTGTGGTACTCTCTGAAGGATCCCGGATATTTGGAGAATAGTAGTTTGCAAGAATTCACTGTCGTGGAAATTTCCTAATTGTATGAATTTTTATCGACACCTGATAGACACCAAAAGTAGTATGTTCAAAAGAGTAAGTTTCGAGGAAGTATCATAAAATTTGACAAGACATTTCGGATGTTTGTTTACTCTCTGGAGGATCCCGAATGTTTGAGAAATAGTAGTATGCACCAATTCCTTCTCATCGAAATGACCAAATTGTATTTTTTTTTTTCGAATCCTTATCGACACAAAAAGTAGTAGGTTTAAAAGAGTACGATATGAGGAAGCTATATAAAATTTTAAAATACATTACAGATGTTTGTGGTATTCTCCGGTGGATCCCGGATATTTGGAGACTAGTAGTTTGCACGAATTCACTGTTGTGGAAATGTCCTAATTGTATGAATTTTTATCGACACCTGATAGACACCAAAAGTAGTATGTTCAAAAGAGTAAGTGTCGAGGAAGTATCATAAAATTTGACAAGACATTTCGGATGTTTGTTGTACTCTCTGGAGGATCCCAGATGTTTGAGAAATAGTAGTATGCACCAATTCCTTCTCATCGGAATGACCTAATTGTATGCTTTTTTTTTTCGAATCCTTATGGACACAAAAAGTAGTATGTTAAGAAGAGTAAGGTATGAGGAAGCTATATGAAAATTTAAAATACATTACAGATGTTTGTGGTATTCTCCGGAGGATCCCGGATATTTGGAGACTAGTAGTTTGCACGAATTCACTGTCGTGGAAATGTCCCAATTGTATGAATTTTTATCGACACCTGATAGACACCAAAAGTAGTATGTTCAAAACAGTAAGTTTTGAGGAAGTATCATAAAATTTGACAAGACAGTTCGGATGTTTGTTGTACTCTCTGGAGGATCCCAGATGTTTGAGAAATAGTAGTATGCACCAATTCCTTCTCATCGGAATGATCTAATTGTATGTTTTTTTTCTCGAATCCTTATGGACACAAAAAGTAGTATGTTAAAAAGAGTAAGATATGAGGAAGCTATATAAAAATTGACAATACATTACAAATGTTTGTGGTACTCTCCGGAGGATCTCGAATATTTGGAGAATAATAGTTTGCACGAATTCACTGTCGTGGAAATGTCCCAATTGTATGAATTTTTATCGACACCTGATTGACACCAAAAGTAGTATGTTCAAAAGAGTAAGTTTCGAGGAAGTATCATAAAATTTGACAAGACATTTCGGATGTTTGTTGTACTTTCTGGAGGATCCCAGATGTTTGAGAAATGGCAGTATGCACCAATTCCTTCTCATCGGAATGACCTAATTGTATGTTTTTTTTTTCGAATCCATATGGACACAAAAAGTAGTATGTTCAAAAGAGTACGATATGAGGAAGCTATATAAAATTTGACAATACATTACACATGTTTGTGGTACTCTCCAGAGGATCCCGGATATTTGGAGAATATTTGTTTGGAAGAATTCACTGTCGTGGAAATGTCCTAATTGTATGAATTTTTATCGACACCTGATAGCACCAAAAGTAGTATGTTCAAAAGGGTAAGTTCGGAGGAAGTATCATAAAATTTGACAAGACATTTCGGATGTTTGTTGTCATCACACCTCCTCCCTGAGCTACCTGCTAACTTAGCCCGAAATATGGCGTGAAGCCAACAGACATCGTTTCCTCCCTAACGATACCTGTGACCCTGTTATACCTGATAAACATACTATACTTGAAATAAAATATTTAACCACAACACAGCGGAAGTTTGAAAGTCACAATACATACATACGGAGCAGCCCTACTTAAACCCCACTTGAACTTCTAAACGGGTAGGGAGTACTACAACCAAAATACTTCTCAACCATGGTTTACACAACCACGACCACTAGTGCATACACAAATGAAACTATACGTTCCTCTCAGAATATCTACAAAATGTTTGGACTTGCTATATAGTTCCACCCACGTACAAAATATCAAACTCGTAGAGCTTTCGGCAGACTATGGCAGGATTTCAGGCACCGGGAGCTCGATCTCTACCTGAAAAGTTGGAAAACATTGAAAGAATGAGCTGGGAAGCTCAGTGAGTGACTGGGTTTAAAATAATTATCTCATAAATCATAACATTTGGCAAACTACAAGCATATGTGTCGGCAGACAAGCGTTAAATATAAACTTATAAGGACAATAGCTTCTTCCAGAAATCCAGCAAGTATGTCATTTAAATCTCGCTAGCATATCCAGAGTATTCATCATCTAAAACATATAATAAACTAGGTTGTGTAAGACACGCTCGGTACAATCCAACAATCACTCTACGATGTAGTGGGGCCCGCCTAACACTCCCATCGTCTTTGTCGTAGTGGGCCCCGCCCAGCACTCACTACAGCATTGTTGTCACGGAGTACACTCAACGTCGACAACAGGAAATGACCTGTGTGCACACAGTACTATACAGCATCGGGCTCAGAATCTCAAACATTTACTCATTCGGGTCTCATAGAAACACATGAAAACCTTTGACACTACTTGCTAACACATGTTGGTCCGAAATTATGGTATTTTCACTAGTTCAGGTAAAATAGTAAACATATGCTCACAATGAACAATTAAATCATTTCTAGGAAACCATATATGCTCATAAATACGTGTTCAAGAGACATAAAGTCTTTAAGTAAAATTACTCTTAGAAAGTCTTTTATTTTCGTAAGCATAAGTTCAAGCATAGAATACACTTCCGAAATTCGTTTTGTCACTCACAGCGTTAAAAGTTATAACCTCGGCTCGTACACTTGACCTATTTCCTCTTGGCCTGCCAAATAACTAGAAACCAGGCATTAGAACACAATTCCTTGCACTTCAAACTTAAGATTATACATATCCCCTAACTAATTCCAGCATATCACAGATTTCATACCCTAAGTTCCCTTACTCATAACTTTTTCATTACTTGGCCAAAGATGATGTACTTTATACCAAACTCTTCCTTTTTGAACCCTCTAAAACTTATCTGAAGGAATGAAATTGAAATTTCTAAAGGATATGTCCGTAAATACCTCGAAAGCTACTTCCTAGAAAATAGGTTTCTGCCTCTGGGTTCTGTTTGAACTTTCCAAACCTTTTCTGCAGGTTTCTATCCTCGGGCTGTCTTCTCACAATCTCTGTTACGAGCGAAGACCTGACCTTAAATTGCACTAAAAGACTCCCTGAATTCTCTGCAGTCACAACTGCCTTAGAATCCCTTAGCGCACTTAAGAAGGTTACTCGAATACCACACAAAGCATCCCTATGAAGTCTCGACTTCCTACTTAATGCATCTGCTACTACGTTCGCCTTACCTGGATGGTATTCTATAGTACAATCATAATCTTTAATCAGTTATAGCCATCGTCTCTGTCTCATATTCAACTCTTTATGATCAAAGATATATGTCAGACTCTCATGATCCGTGAAAATGTGGCACTTCTCACCGAACAAATAATGCCTCCAGATCTTCAATGCTAAAACAACTGTTGCTAGTTCAAGATCATGGGTAGGGTAAGTACACTCGTGCTTTTTCAATTACCTTGACGCATAAGCTATTACCTTTCCTTCTTGCATGAGCACACACCCTAATCCTTGCCTCGAAGCGTCATAGTAAATCACATACTCTTTCCCCGTTACAGGAAGTGCCAGGATAGGTGTTGTCACTAATCTCTTCTTCAGCTCCCGAAAACTCTGTTCACACTTATCTGACCACTCAAACTTAGCATTCTTCCTTGTCAAAGCTGTTAAGGGTAATGCTAGTCGTGAGAAATCCTCAACAAACCGTCTGTAGTATCCTGCCAAGCCTAGGAAACTACGTACCTCTGTCGCACTAGCTGGTCTCTCCCAGTTGACCACAGCTTCCACTTTATGCGGATCCACACTAACTCCATTTGCCGAAACAATATGCCCTAAAAACACTACCTGATTCAACCAAAACTCACATTTGCTAAATTTAGCGTACAACTGTTTATCACGTAGTGTTTGTAGAACAATCCTCAGATGTTTCTCATGGGCTTCCCTGTCAATTGAGTAAACTAGTATGTCATCGATGAACACTATCACAAACTGATCCAAATACTGATGGAAAATCCTGTTCATGAGATCCATGAAAACTGCTGGCGCATTTGTTAAACCGAATGGCATTACTAAAAATTCATAATGCCCGTACCTCGTTCTGAATGCCGTCTTAGGAATGTCTGATTCCCTAACCTTTAACTGATGGTATCCAGATCTTAAATCAATCTTACAGAACACCGATGCTCCCCTTAACTGGTCAAACAAGTCATCTATGCGTGGTAGAGGATACTTGTTACGTATCGTAACCTTGTTTAACTGCCTATATTTAATGCATAATCTTAGAGTACCATCTTTCTTATTTACGAATAACACTGGAGCTCCCCAAGGCGATACACTAGGTCTGATGTATCCCTTGTCAACTAGTTCTTGTAATTGTATTTTCAGTTCCTTGAGCTCGCTTGGTGCCATTCTATACGGCGCTTGCGAAATAGGTGCTGATCCTGGTAACAAATCGACAGTGAACTCAACTTCCCTATCAGGTGGCAAACCAGACAGATCAGCTGGAAAAACATCAAGAAATTCGTTCACGACAAGAATATCTTCTGGTTTTAGCTTTCCTTCCTGCACTTCTACTACGTGTGCAAGAAACGCCGTGCAACCCTTTCTCGACAACTTTTCTACTTTAAAGCTGAAATTAAACTCGTAGGAATAATCTTTCTTTCACCCCTGAAAACCACTTCAGCCAAACCTGGTTTCCTGAAAATCACTTCCTTTCTATGGCAATCCATGGAAGCATAATGAATAAATAAGAAATCCATCCCTAAAATTACATCTAACACCTGCAACTATAGTGGAGGAAGATCCACTAACATACTGAGACCTCACAATCCCGCAGCACTTCATTGACTAGTAAAGCATCACCAACTGGAGTGTATATAACTAACTTCTCAAATAAAGGCTCTAGCTTCCTATTTAGTTTCGTTAGGAACATACTAGAAACAAAGGAATGCGTAGCACCTGAATCTACTAAAACACGTGCAGGTACATTACAAATAGAAATCGTACCAGTAATCACATCTGGTGCATCTTCCGCTTCCTGCTGAGTCATAGCGTAGACCTTTCCCTGCTGTCTAGGTCTCCCTACAACTCCCTTCTGCCTAGCACCACTGGTGCCCTCTCCTGCAGCTACTGGAACTCTCGGCTGCTCAACTGTCTGGGACTCAACTCCCTGGTCCCTCTGTGCGACTACTCTCAGCAGTGGACAATCTCTCTTGAAATGCCCTGGCTGTCCGCACTGGTAACACACACCGACACTAACCAGACAATGACCCCGATGATTCTTGCCACAATTCGTGCATGGGGTTCTCCTCGTCATACTGGCAACAGACTCTTGCCCTGCCTGCGGTCTTGTTGCTAATCTAGCAGACTGATTGGGTGCTCTCTGACTCTGCCTCTGATAGGTACTACCCACACTCATCTGCCTCGATGCCTGGCCACCAGGCCGGTTTTTAAAGTCCTGACGACTCGAAACATTCACCCCAGGTGTGAACCTTCGCTGCTCACGACCTCGAAAGCTACTAGTTGTTGAAGCCCCACGACTAGGCTCCACTACTGACTTCTCTTATGCTATACTCTGTTCCACACGAAGGGCAGTCTCTACTAGCTGAGAAAAGTATGTCCATTTAGCGATAGCGTTGACCGGGGTACGTATCTCAAAACGCAGCCCTCTTTCAAACCTTCGACACCTGTCACTCTCAGATGCCACAATCACATCAGCATACCGTGACAGCTCGGTATACCTCCTCTCGTACTCGACCACTGAAAGCGACCCCTGCTTCAATTCTAAGAACTCATCCCTCTTTCCCTCACAATACGTGATAGGGTAATACTTGTCTTCGAATATGCCTCTGAAAGAAATCCAATCCATGGTACGTGCATCACTACGCCTGGCTAATATCGATTTCCACCATCCCTCTGCCTCCTTCTGCAGCAGGAATGTGGCCAACTTCACCTTTCGCTCCTCAGGACAAGTCATCACATCAAAGCATTTCTCCAGCATATTCAACCAAACATCGGCGTCAGCTGGATATGTGGAACCCTCAAACACTGTGGCTCCTAGTTTCTTCAGGCGTTCTATTCCATATGTCTTCTATGGATCACTTGGCCATGCTCTCTCTGGCCTACCTTCCTCCTGTGAGGAACTAGCATGCTGCTCGTTTTCTGCCCTAGTCTGAACTCTCGGGGCACTAGATCCCCTCTCAGATTGGCCTTGGTAGGATCCTGCGTCCCATCCTGATCCTGCCTGCGTTGTCTGCTAGTACGTGGTGGCATGACTCCTATAACATATCAATATATTAGACATGCTATGGATACTTAACTCAAATGCACAATACTTAACTCAAATGCACAATACTAAACTTCTACTCATTTTCTAGTCCTGACTGGACTTACTCTTGTCCTTACTTGGACCATGCTTTACTAGTTCTATCTGAACTAATTCATTAACATGCCCTCTACTTCCTAATTTTTCCTTAGAGTTAACTCGCTCTATCTCGTTTCCCATGGAGCTAACTGCTCTGATACCAAGTTTTGTCACACCCCTTCCTTGAGCTACCTGCTAACTTAGCCCGGAAGATGGCGTGAAGCCAACAGACATCGTTTCCTCCCTAACGATACCTGTGACCCTGTTATACCTGATAAACATACTATACTTGAAATAAAATATTTAAACATAACACAACAGAAGTTTGAAAGTCACAATACATACATACGGAGCAGCCCTACTTAAACCCCACTTGAACTTCTAAACGGGTAGGGAGTACTACAACCAAAATACATCTCAACCATGGTTTACACAACCACGACCACTAGTGCATACACAAATGAAACTATACGTTCCTCTCAGAATATCTACAAAATGTTTGGACTTGCTATATAGTTCCACCCACGTACAAAATATCAAACTCGTAGAGCTTTCAGCAGACTATGCAGGATTTCATGCACCGGGAGCTCGATCTCTACCTGAAAAGTTGGAAAACATTGAAAGAATGAGCTGGGAAGCTCAGTGAGTGACTGGGTTTAAAGTAATTATCTCATAAATCATAACATTTGGCAAACTACAAGCATATGTGTCGGCAGACAAGCGTTAAATATAAACTTATAAGGACAATAGCTTCTTCCAAAAATCCAGCAAGTATGTCATTTAAATCTCGCTAGCATATCCAGAGTATTCATCATCTAAAACATATAATAAACTAGGTTGTGTAAGACACGCTCAGTACAATCCAACAATCACTCTACGATGTAGTGGGGCCCGCCCAGCACTCCCATCGTCTTTGTCGTAGTGGGGCCCGCCTAGCACTCATGACAGCATTGTTGTCACGGAGTACACTCAACGTCGACAACAGGAAATGACCTGTGTGCACACGGTACTATACAGCATCGGGCTCAGAATCTCAAACATTTACTCATTCGGGTCTCATAGAAACACATGAAAACCTTTGACACTACTTGCTAACACATGTTGGCCCGAAATTATGGTATTTTCACTAGTTCAGGTAAAATAGTAAACATATGCTCACAATGAACAATTAAATCATTTCTAGGAAACCATATATGCTCATAAATACGTGTTCAAGAGACATAAAGTCTTTAAGTAAAATTACTCTTAGAAAGTCTTTTATTTTCGTAAGCATAAGTTCAAGCATAGAATACACTTCCGAAATTCGTTTTGTCACTCACTGCGTTAAAAGTTAGAACCTCGGCTCGTACACTTAACCTATTTTCTCTTGGCATGCCAAATAACCAGAAACCAGGCATTAGAACACAATTCCTTGCACTTCAAACTTAAGATTATACATATCCCCTAACTAATTCCAGCATATCACAGATTTCATACCCTAAGTTCCCTTACTCATAACTTTTTCATTACATGGCCAAAAATGATGTACTTTATACAAAACTCTTCCTTTTTGAACCCTCTAAAACTTATCTGAAGGAACGAAATTGAAATTCATAAAGGATATGTCCGTAAATACCTCGAAAGATACTTCATACAAAATAGGTTTCTGCACTTTCCAGACTCGTTTCCCTGCTGCACCCTGAACTTAACATGAATTTTAAAGCAACTTCTAGTCAATTTATAACCCCAACTTCTTCATGAAAGTTATAGGAAATTAAATCATGTTTCCAACCATACCTAATACAGCTTCTAAATTGAAGTCCACAGATCAGCACATCCCAAAAACCAGAGGTTCCCCGGATTTGACAGCAAAAACATTCCTTCAAATCCCTCTTAACAAATCATTAACATGACATCTGATTTTGCTCGAGCTTCCTTCACAAAATTTGTTCGAAAATGAGTTAACTTTCCAGAAAATCAAACCTCACATCTTAATTCTTCTTGTGGAGCTCAAAACAACCCAAATATCAGCAGTGAGCAGGATTGATCACCAAATGTGCCATGCAACCTTGAATTGAATCTTCTCCCTTTCTTTTTCAACTTCAAAACTAAGAAAATCCTCCTTCCTCTCTTTCTCTCATCCTCTCCCACGAAATGCCCTGTTTTTCTTTAATAAAAAAGAAGCAAATGGGAGAAAATGGGTTAAAAAACTTATTTAATTATTTTTTTTTGGTGGTGAGTGCTCCAAAGTTTATCCATTCCCACATTTCTTTTTCCTTTTCTTTTTTTTTTTTTTTAAAACAAAACATACCAAACACCTAGCTCCTTATTGTTTTCCCTTATCCCTTTCTCCTCTTTTTTTTTTTTTTTTCAAAGAAATTTCAAGGAAAAATCTCGGGTTTACAGTTGTACTCTCTGGAGGATCCCGGATGTTTGAGAAATGGCAGTATGCACCAATTCCTTCTCATCGAAATGACCTAATTGTATGTTTTTTTTTTCGAATCCTTATGGACACAAAAAGTAGTATGTTCAAAACAGTAAGATACGAGGAAGCTATATAAAATTTTAAAATACATTACAGATGTTTGTGGTATTCTCCGGAGGATCCCGGATATTTGGAGACTAGTAGTTTGCAAGAATTCACTGTCGTGGAAATGTCCTAATTGTATGAATTTTTATCGACACCTGATAGACACCAAAAGTAGTATGTTCGAAAGAGTAAGTTTCGAGGAAGTATCATAAAATTTGGCAAGACATTTCGGATGTTTGTTGTACTCTCTAGAGGATCCCGGATGTTTGAGAAATAGTAGTATGCACGAACTCTTTATCATTAGAATGACCTAATTGTATGTTTTTTTTTTTCGAATCCTTATGGACACAAAAAGTAGTATGTTCAAAAGAGTAAGATATGAGGAAGCTATATAAAATTTGACAATACATTACAGATGTTTGTGGTACTCTCCGGAGGATGATATTTGGAGAATAGTAGTTTGCACGAATTCACTGTCGTGGAAATGTCCTAATTGTATGAATTTTTATCGACACCTGATAGACACCAAAAGTAGTATGTTCAAAAGAGTAAGTTTCGAGGAAGTATCATAAAATTTGACAAGACATTTCGGATGTTTGTTGTACTCTCTGGAGGATCCCGGATGTTTGAGAAATGGCAGTATGCACCAATTCCTTCTCATCAAAATGACCTAATTGAATGCTTTTTTTTTCGAATCCTTATGGACACAAAAAGTAGTATGTTCAAAAGAGTAAGATATGAGGAAGCTATATAAAAATTAAAAATACATTACAGATGTTTGTGGTATTCTCTGGAGGATCCCAGATATTTGGAAACTATTAGTTTGCACGAATTCACTGTCGTGGAAATGTCCTAATTGTATGAATTCTTATCGACACCTGATAGACACCAAAAGTAGTATGTTCAAAAGAGTAAGTTTCGAGGAAGTATCATAAAATTGGACAAGACATTTCGGATGTTTGTTGTACTCTCTGGAGGAACCCGAATGTTTGAGAAATGGCAGTATGCACCAATTCCTTCTCATCAAAATCACCTAATTGTATGTTTTTTTTTTCCGAATCCTTATGGACACAAAAAGTAGTATGTTCAAAAGAGTAAGATATGAGGAAGCTATATAAAATTTTAAAATACATTACAGATGTTTGTGGTATTCTCCAGAGGATCCCGGATATTTGGAGACTAGTAGTTTGCAAGAATTCACTGTCGTGGAAATGTCCTAATTGTATGAATTTTTATCGACACCTGATAGATACCAAAAGTAGTATGTTCAAAAGAGTAAGTTTCGAGGAAGTATCATAAAATTTGACAAGGCATTTCGAATGTTTGTTGTACTCTCTGGAGGATCCCGGATGTTTTAGAAATAGTAGTATGCACAAATTCCTTCACATCGGAATGACCTAATTGTATGTTTTTTTTTTCGAATCCTTATGGACCCAAAAAGTAGTATGTTCAAAAGAGTAAGATATGAGGAAGCTATATAAAATTTGACAATACATTACAGATGTTTGTGGTATTCTCCGGAGGATCCCGAATATTTGGAGACTAGTAGTTTGCATGTATTCACTGTCGTGGAAATGTCCTAATTGTATGAATTTTTATCGACACCTGATAGACACCAAAAGTAGTATGTTCAAAATAGTAATTTTTGAGGAAGTATCATAAAATTTGAAAAGACATTTCGGATGTTTGTTGTACTCTCTGGAGGATCCTGGATGTTTGAGAAATGGCAGTATGCATCAATTCCTTCTCATAGAAATGACCAAATTGTTTGTTTTTTTTTTCGAATCCTTATGGACACAAAAAGTAGTATGTTCAAAAGATTAAGATATGAGGAAGCTATATAAAATTTTACAATACATTACAGATGTTTGTGGTATTCTCCGGAGGATCCCGGATATTTGGAGACTAGTAGTTTGTACGAATTCACTGTCGTGGAAATGTCCTAATTGTATGAATTTTTATCGACACCTGATAGACACCAAAAGTAGTATGTTCAAAAGAGTAAGTTTCGAGGAAGTATCATAAAATTTGACAAGACATTTCGGATGTTTGTTGTACTCTCTGGAGGATCCCGGATGTTTGAGAAATGGGAGTATGCACCAATTCCTTCTCATCGAAATGACCTAATTGTATGTTTTTTCTTCCGAATCCTTATGGACACAAAAAGTAGTATGTTCAAAAGAGTAATATATGAGGAAGCTATATAAAATTTTAAAATACATTACAGATGTTTGTGGTATTCTCCGGAGGATCCCGGATATTTGGAGACTAGTAGTTTGCAAGAATTCACTGTCGTGGAAATGTCCTAATTGTATGAATTTTTATCGACACCTGATAGACACAAAAAGTAGTATGTTCAAAACAGTAAGTTTCAAGGAAGTATCATAAAATTTGACAAGACATTTCGGATGTTTGTTGTACTCTCTGGAGGATGCCGGATGTTTGAGAAATGGCAGTATGCACCAATTCCTTCTCATGAAAATGACCTAATTGTATGCTATTTTTTTTCGAATCCTTATGGACACAAAAAGTAGTATGTTTAAAAGAGTAAGATATGAGGAAGCTATATAAAATTTTAAAATACATTACAGATGTTTGTGGTATTCTCCGGAGGATCCCGGATATTTGGACACTAGTAGTTTGCACGAATTCACTGTCGTGGAAATGTCCTAATTGTATGAATTTTTATGGACACCTGATAGACACCAAAAGTAGTATGTTCAAAAGAGTAAGTTTCCAGGAAGTATCATAAAATTTGACAAGACATTTCAGATGTTTGTTGTACTCTCTGGAGGATCCCGGATGTTTGAGAAATGGCAGTATGCACCAATTCCTTCTCATCGAAATGACCTAATTGAATGTTTTTTTTTCCGAATCCTTATGGACACAAAAAGTAGTATGTTCAAAAGAGTAAGATATGAGGAAGCTATATAAAATTTTAAAATACATTACAGATGTTTGTGGTATTCTCCGGAGGATCCCGGATATTTGGAGACTAGTAGTTTGTACGAATTCACTGTCGTGGAAATGTCCTAATTGTATGAATTTTTATCGACACCTGATAGACACCAAAAGTAGTATGTTCAAAAGAGTAAGTTTCGAGGAAGTATCATAAAATTTGACAAGACATTTCGGATGTTTGTTGTACTCTCTGGAGGATCCCGGATGTTTGAGAAATGGGAGTATGCACCAATTCCTTCTCATCGAAATGACCTAATTGTATGTTTTTTCTTCCGAATCCTTATGGACACAAAAAGTAGTATGTTCAAAAGAGTAATATATGAGGAAGCTATATAAAATTTTAAAATACATTACAGATGTTTGTGGTATTCTCCGGAGGATCCCGGATATTTGGAGACTAGTAGTTTGCAAGAATTCACTGTCGTGGAAATGTCCTAATTGTATGAATTTTTATCGACACCTGATAGACACAAAAAGTAGTATGTTCAAAACAGTAAGTTTCAAGGAAGTATCATAAAATTTGACAAGACATTTCGAATGTTTGTTGTACTCTCTGGAGGATGCAGGATGTTTGAGAAATGGCAGTATGCACCAATTCCTTCTCATGAAAATGACCTAATTGTATGCTTTTTTTTTCGAATCCTTATGGACACAAAAAGTAGTATGTTTAAAAGAGTAAGATATGAGGAAGCTATATAAAATTTTAAAATACATTACAGATGTTTGTGGTATTCTCCGGAGGATCCCGGATATTTGGACACTAGTAGTTTGCACGAATTCACTGTCGTGGAAATGTCCTAATTGTATGAATTTTTATGGACACCTGATAGACACCAAAAGTAGTATGTTCAAAAGAGTAAGTTCGAGGAAGTATCATAAAATTTGACAAGAGATTTCGGATGTTTGTAGTACTCTCTAGAGGATCCCGGATGTTTGAGAAATGGCAGTATGCACCAATTCCTTCTCATCGAAATGACCTAATTGTATGTTTTTTTTTCCGAATCCTTATGGACACAAAAAGTAGTATGTTCAAAAGAGTAAGATATGAGGAAGCTATATAAAATTTTAAAATACATTACAGATGTTTGTGGTATTCTCCGGAGGATCCCGGATATTTGGAGACTAGTAGTTTGTACGAATTCACTGTCGTGGAAATGTCCTAATTGTATGAATTTTTATCGACACCTGATAGACACCAAAAGTAGTATGTTCAAAAGAGTAAGTTTCGAGGAAGTATCATAAAATTTGACAAGACATTTCGGATGTTTGTTGTACTCTCTGGAGGATCCCGGATGTTTGAGAAATGGGAGTATGCACCAATTCCTTCTCATCGAAATGACCTAATTGTATGTTTTTTCTTCCGAATCCTTATGGACAAAAAAAGTAGTATGTTCAAAAGAGTAATATATGAGGAAGCTATATAAAATTTTAAAATACATTACAGATGTTTGTGGTATTTACCGGAGGATCCCGGATATTTGGAGACCAGTAGTTTGCAAGAATTCACTGTCGTGGAAATGTCCTCATTGTATGAATTTGTATCGACACCTGATAGACACCAAAAGTAGTATGTTCAAAAGAGTAAGTTTCGAGGAAGTATCATAAAATTTGACAAGACATTTCGGATGTTTGTTGTACTCTCTGAAGGATCCCGGATGTTTGAGAAATAGCAGTATGCACCAATTCTTTCTCATCGAAATGACCTAATTGTATGTTTTTTTTTTCGAATCCTTATGGACACAAAAAGTAGTATGTTCAAAAGAGTAAGATATGAGGAAGCTATATAAAATTTTAAAATACATTACAGATGTTTGTGGTATTCTCCGGAGGATCCCGGATATTTGGAGACTAGTAGTTTGCAATAATTCACTGTCGTGACAATGTCCTAATTGTATGAATTTTTATCGACACCTGATAGACACCAAAAGTAGTATGTTCAAAAGAGTAAGTTTCGAGGAAGTATCATAAAATTTGACAAGACATTTCGGATGTTTGTTGTACTCTCTGGAGGATCCCGGATGTTTGAGAAATGGGAGTATGCACCAATTCCTTCTCATCGAAATGACCTAATTGTATGTTTTTTCTTCCGAATCCTTATGGACAAAAAAAGTAGTATGTTCAAAAGAGTAAGATATGAGGAAGCTATATAAAATTTTAAAATACATTTCAGATGTTTGTGGTATTCTCTGGAGGATCCCGGATATTTGGAGACTAGTAGTTTGCAAGAATTGACTGTCGTGGAAATGTCCTCATTGTATGAATTTGTATCGACACCTGATAGACACCAAAAGTAGTATGTTCAAAAGAGTAAGTTTCGAGGAAGTATCATAAAATTTGACAACACATTTCGGATGTTTGTTCTACTCTCTGGAGGATCCCGGATGTTTGAGAAATAGCAGTATGCACCAATTCCTTCTCATCGAAATGACCTAATTGTATGTTTTTTTTTTCAAATCCTTATGGACACAAAAAGTAGTATGTTCAAAAGAGTAAGATATGAGGAAGCTATATAAAATTTTAAAATACATTACTGATGTTTGTGGTATTCTCCGGAGGATCCCGGATATTTGGAGACTAGTAGTTTGCAATAATTCACTGTCGTGGCAATGTCCTAATTGTATGAATTTTTATCGACACCTGATAGACACCAAAAGTAGTATGTTCAAAAGAGTAAATTTCGAGCAAGTATGATAAAATTTGACAGGACATTTCGGATGTTTGTAGTACTCTCTGGAGGATCCCGGATGTTTGAGAAATGGCAGTATGCACCCATTCCTTCTCATCGAAATGACCTAATTGTATGTTTTTTTTTTCGAATCCTTATGCAAACAAAAATTAGTAAGTTCAAAAGATTAAGATATGAGGAACCTATATAAAATTTTAAAATACATTACAGATGTTTGTGGTATTCTCCGGAGGATCCCGGATATTTGGAGACTAGTAGTTTGCAAGAATTCACTGTCGTGGAAATGTCCTAATTGTATGAATTTTTATCGACACCTGATAGACACCAAAAGTAGTATGTTCAAAAGAGTAAATTTCGAGGAAGCATTATAAAATTTGACAAGACATTTCGGATGTTTGTTGTACTCTCTAGAGGATCCCGGATGTTTGAGAAATAGCAGTATGCACCAATTCCTTCTCATCGAAATGACCTAATTGTATGTTTTTTTTTTCAAATCCTTATGGACACAAAAAGTAGTATGTTCAAAAGAGTAAGATATGAGGAAGCTATATAAAATTTTAAAATACATTACTGATGTTTGTGGTATTCTCCGGAGGATCCCGGATATTTGGAGACTAGTAGTTTGCAATAATTCACTGTCGTGGCAATGTCCTAATTGTATGAATTTTTATCGACACCTGATAGACACCAAAAGTAGTATGTTCAAAAGAGTAAATTTCGAGCAAGTATGATAAAATTTGACAGGACATTTCGGATGTTTGTAGTACTCTCTGGAGGATCCCGGATGTTTGAGAAATGGCAGTATGCACCCATTCCTTCTCATCGAAATGACCTAATTGTATGTTTTTTTTTTCGAATCCTTATGCAAACAAAAATTAGTAAGTTCAAAAGATTAAGATATGAGGAACCTATATAAAATTTTAAAATACATTACAGATGTTTGTGGTATTCTCCGGAGGATCCCGGATATTTGGAGACTAGTAGTTTGCAAGAATTCACTGTCGTGGAAATGTCCTAATTGTATGAATTTTTATCGACACCTGATAGACACCAAAAGTAGTATGTTCAAAAGAGTAAATTTCGAGGAAGCATCATAAAATTTGACAAGACATTTCGGATGTTTGTTGTACTCTCTAGAGGATCCCGGATGTTTGAGAAATAGCAGTATGCACCAATTCCTTCTCATCGAAATGACCTAATTGTATGTTTTTTTTTCCGAATCCTTATGGACACAAAAAGTAGTATGTTCAAAAGAGTAAGATATGAGGAAGCTATATAAAATTTTAAAATACATTACAGATGTTTGTGGTATTCTCCGGAGGATCCCGGATATTTGGAGACTAGTAGTTTGCAAGAATTCACTGTCGTGGAAATGTCCTAATTGTATGAATTTTTATCGACACCTGATAGACACCAAAAGTAGTATGTTCAAAACAGTAAATTTCGAGGAAGTATCATAAAATTTGACAACACATTTCGGATGTTTGTTGTACTCTCTGGAGAATCCCGGATGTTTGAGAAATAGCAGTATGCACCAATTCCTTCTCATCGAAATGACCTAGTTGTATGTTTTTTTTTTCAAATCCTTATGGAAACAAAAATTAGTAAGTTCAAAAGAGTAAGATATGAGGAACCTATATAAAATTTTAAAATACATTACAGATGTTTGTGGTATTCTCCGGAGGATCCCGGATATTTGGAGACTAGTAGTTTGCAAGAATTCACTGTCGTGGCAATGTCCTAATTGTATGAATTTTTATCGACACCTGATAGACACCAAAAGTAGTATGTTCAAAAGAGTAAATTTCGAGGAAGCATCATAAAATTTGACAAGACATTTCGGATGTTTGTTGTACTCTCTAGAGGATCCCGGATGTTTGAGAAATAGCAGTATGCACCAATTCCTTCTCATCGAAATGACCTAATTGTATGTTTTTTTTTCCGAATCCTTATGGACACAAAAAGTAGTATGTTCAAAAGAGTAAGATATGAGGAAGCTATATAAAATTTTAAAATACATTACAGATGTTTGTGGTATTCTCCGGAGGATCCCGGATATTTGGAGACTAGTAGTTTGCAAGAATTCACTGTCGTGGAAATGTCCTAATTGTATGAATTTTTATCGACGCCTGATAAACACCAAAAGTAGTATGTTCAAAATAGTAAATTTCGAGGAAGCATCATAAAATTTGACAAGACATTTCGGATCTTTGTTGTACTCTTTAGAGGATCCCGGATGTTTGAGAAATAGCAGTATGCACCAATTCCTTCTCATCGAAATGACCTAATTGTATGTTTTTTTTTCCGAATCCTTATGGACACAAAAAGTAGTATGTTCAAAAGAGTAAGATATGAGGAAGCTATATAAAATTTTAAAATACATTACTGATGTTTGTGGTATTCTCCGGAGGATCCCGGATATTTGGAGACTAGTAGTTTGCAAGAATTCACTGTCGTGGCAATGTCCTAATTGTATGAATTTTTATCGACACCTGATAGACACCAAAAGTAGTATGTTCAAAAGAGTAAATTTCGAGGAAGTATCATAAAATTTGACAGGACATTTCGGATGTTTGTAGTACTCTCTGGAGGATCCCGGATGTTTGAGAAATGGCAGTATGCACCAATTCCTTCTCATCGAAATGACCTAATTGTATGTTTTTTTTTTCGAATCCTTATGGAAACAAAAATTAGTAAGTTCAAAAGAGTAAGATATGAGGAACCTATATAAAATTTTATAATACATTACTGATGTTTGTGGTATTCTCCGGAGGATCCCGGATATTTGGAGACTAGTAGTTTGCAAGAATTCACTGTCGTGGCAATGTCCTAATTGTATGAATTTTTATCGACACCTGATAGACACCAAAAGTAGTATGTTCAAAAGAGTAAATTTCGAGGAAGCATCATAAAATTTGACAAGACATTTCGGATGTTTGTTGTACTCTCTAGAGGATCCCGGATGTTTGAGAAATAGCACTATGCACCAATTCCTTCTCATCGAAATGACCTAATTGTATGTTTTTTTTTCCGAATCCTTATGGACACAAAAAGTAGTATGTTCAAAAGAGTAAGATATGAGGAAGCTATATAAAATTTTAAAATACATTACAGATGTTTGTGGTATTCTCCGGAGGATCCCGGATATTTGGAGACTAGTAGTTTGCAAGAATTCACTGTCGTGGAAATGTCCTAATTGTATGAATTTTTATCGACACCTGATAGACACCAAAAGTAGTATGTTCAAAACAGTAAATTTCGAGGAAGTATCATAAAATTTGACAACACATTTCGAATGTTTGTTGTACTCTCTGGAGAATCCCGGATGTTTGAGAAATAGCAGTATGCACCAATTCCTTCTCATCGAAATGACCTAGTTGTATGTTTTTTTTTTCAAATCCTTATGGAAACAAAAATTAGTAAGTTCAAAAGAGTAAGATATGAGGAACCTATATAAAATTTTAAAATACATTACAGATGTTTGTGGTATTCTCCGGAGGATCCCGGATATTTGGAGACTAGTAGTTTGCAAGAATTCACTGTCGTGGCAATGTCCTAATTGTATGAATTTTTATCGACACCTGATAGACACCAAAAGTAGTATGTTCAAAAGAGTAAATTTCGAGGAAGCATCATAAAATTTGACAAGACATTTCGGATGTTTGTTGTACTCTCTAGAGGATCCCGGATGTTTGAGAAATAGCAGTATGCACCAATTCCTTCTCATCGAAATGACCTAATTGTATGTTTTTTTTTCCGAATCCTTATGGACACAAAAAGTAGTATGTTCAAAAGAGTAAGATATGAGGAAGCTATATAAAATTTTAAAATACATTACAGATGTTTGTGGTATTCTCCGGAGGATCCCGGATATTTGGAGACTAGTAGTTTGCAAGAATTCACTGTCGTGGAAATGTCCTAATTGTATGAATTTTTATCGACACCTGATAGACACCAAAAGTAGTATGTTCAAAACAGTAAATTTCGAGGAAGCATCATAAAATTTGACAAGACATTTCGGATGTTTTTTGTACTCTTTAGAGGATCCCGGATGTTTGAGAAATAGCAGTATGCACCAATTCCTTCTCATCGAAATGACCTAGTTGTATGTTTTTTTTTTCAAATCCTTATGGAAACAAAAATTAGTAAGTTCAAAAGAGTAAGATATGAGGAACCTATATAAAATTTTAAAATACATTACAGATGTTTGTGGTATTCTCCGGAGGATCCCGGATATTTGGAGACTAGTAGTTTGCAAGAATTCACTGTCGTGGCAATGTCCTAATTGTATGAATTTTTATCGACACCTGATAGACACCAAAAGTAGTATGTTCAAAAGAGTAAATTTCGAGGAAGCATCATAAAATTTGACAAGACATTTCGGATGTTTGTTGTACTCTCTAGAGGATCCCGGATGTTTGAGAAATAGCAGTATGCACCAATTCCTTCTCATCGAAATGACCTAATTGTATGTTTTTTTTTCCGAATCCTTATGGACACAAAAAATAGTATGTTCAAAAGAGTAAGATATGAGGAAGCTATATAAAATTTTAAAATACATTACTGATGTTTGTGGTATTCTCCGGAGGATCCCGGATATTTGGAGACTAGTAGTTTGCATGAATTCACTGTCGTGGCAATGTCCTAATTGTATGAATTTTTATCGACACCTGATAGACACCAAAAGTAGTATGTTCAAAAGAGTAAATTTCGAGGAAGTATCATAAAATTTGACAGGACATTTCGGATGTTTGTAGTACTCTATGGAGGATCCCGGATGTTTGAGAAATGGCAGTATGCACCAATTCCTTCTCATCGAAATGACCTAATTGTATGTTTTTTTTTTCGAATCCTTATGGAAACAAAAATTAGTAAGTTCAAAAGAGTAAGATATGAGGAACCTATATAAAATTTTAAAATACATTACTGATGTTTGTGGTATTCTCCGGAGGATCCCGGATATTTGGAGACTAGTAGTTTGCAAGAATTCACTGTCGTGGCAATGTCCTAATTGTATGAATTTTTATCGACACCTGATAGACACCAAAAGTAGTATGTTCAAAAGAGTAAATTTCGAGGAAGCATCATAAAATTTGACAAGACATTTCGGATGTTTGTTGTACTCTCTAGAGGATCCCGGATGTTTGAGAAATAGCAGTATGCACCAATTCCTTCTCATCGAAATGACCTAATTGTATGTTTTTTTTTCCGAATCCTTATGGACACAAAAAGTAGTATGTTCAAAAGAGTAAGATATGAGGAAGCTATATAAAATTTTAAAATACATTACAGATGTTTGTAGTATTCTCCGGAGCATCCCGGATATTTGGAGACTAGTAGTTTGCAAGAATTCACTGTCGTGGAAATGTCCTAATTGTATGAATTTTTATCGACACCTGATAGACACCAAAAGTAGTATGTTCAAAAGAGTAAATTTCGAGGAAGTATCATAAAATTTGACAACACATTTCGGATGTTTGCTGTACTCTCTCGAGGATCCCGGATGTTTGAGAAATAACAGTATGCACCAATTCCTTCTCATCGAAATGACCTAGTTGTATGTTTTTTTTTCAAATCCTTATGGAAACAAAAATTAGTAAGTTCAAAAGAGTAAGATATGAGGAAGCTATATAAAATTTTAAAATACATTACAGATGTTTGTGGTATTCTCCGGAGGATCCCGGATATTTGGAGACTAGTAGTTTGCAAGAATTCACTGTCGTGGCAATGTCCTAATTGTATGAATTTTTATCGACACCTGATAGACACCGAAAGTAGTATGTTCAAAAGAGTAAATTTCGAGGAAGTATCATAAAATTTGACAGGACATTTCGGATGTTTGTTATACTCTCTGGAGGATCCCGGATGTTTGAGAAATAGCAGTATGCACCAATTCCTTCTCATCGAAATGACCTAATTGTATGTTTTTTTTTTTCGAATCCTTATGGAAACAAAAATTATTAAGTTCAAAAGAGTAAGATATGAGGAAGCTATATAAAATTTTAAAATACATTACAGATGTTTGTGGTATTCTCCGGAGGATCCCGGATATTTGGAAACTAGTAGTTTGCAAGAATTCACTCTCGTGGCAATGTCCTAATTGTATGAACTTTTATCGACACCTGATAGACACCGAAAGTAGTATGTTCAAAAGAGTAAATTTCGAGGAACTATCATAAAATTTGACAGGACATTTCGGATGTTTGTTATACTCTCTGGAGGATCCCGGATGTTTGAGAAATAGCAGTATGCACCAATTCCTTCTCATCGAAATGACCTAATTGTATGTTTTTTTTTTTCGAATCCTTATGGAAACAAAAATTACTAAGTTCAAAAGAGTAAGATATGAAGAAGCTATATAAAATTTTAAAATACATTACAGATGTTTGTGGTATTCTCTGGAGGATCCCGGATATTTGGAGACTAGTAGTTTGCAAGAATTCACTGTCGTGGAAATGTCCTAATTGTATGAATTTTTACCGACACCTGATAGACACCAAAAGTAGTATGTTCAAAAGAGTAAATTTCGAGGAAGTATCATAAAATTTGACAAGACATTTCGGATGTTTGTTGTACTCTCTGGAGCATCCCGGATGTTTGAGAAATAGCAGTATGCACTAATTCATTCACATCGAAATGACCTAATTGTATGTTTTTTTTTTCGAATCCTTATGGACACAAAAATTAGTATGTTCAAAAGAGTAAGATATGAGGAAGCTATATAAAATTTTAAAATACATTACAGATGTTTGTGGTATTCTCCGGAGGATCTCGGATATTTGCAGACTAGTAGTTTGCAAGAATTCACTGTCGTGGAAATGTCCTAATTGTATGAATTTTTACCGACACCTGATAGACACCAAAAGTAGTATGTTCAAAAGAGTAAATTTCGAGGAAGTATCATAAAATTTGACAAGACATTTCGGATGTTTGTTGTACTCTCTGGAGGATCCCGGATGTTTGAGAAATGGCAGTATGCACCAATTCCTTCTCATCGAAATGACCTAATTGTATGTTTTTTTTTTTCGAATCCTTATGGACACAAAAAGTAGTATGTTCAAAAGAGTAAGATATGAGGAAGCTATATAAAATTTTAAAATACATTACAAATGTTTGTGGTATTCTCCGGAGGATCCCGGATATTTGGAGACTAGTAGTTTGCAAGAATTCACTGTCGTGGAAATGTCCTAATTGTATGAATTTTGATCGACACCTGATAGACACCAAAAGTAGTATGTTCAAAAGGGTAAATTTCGAGGAAGTATCATAAAATTTGATAAGACATTTCGGATGTTTGTTGTACTCTCTGGAGGATCCCGAATGTTTGAGGAATGGCAGTATGCACCAATTCCTTCTCATCGAAATGACCTAATTGTATGTTTTTTTTTTTCGAATCCTTATGGACTTAAAAAGTAGTATGTTCAAAAGAGTAAGATATGAGGAAGCTACATAAAATTTTAAAATACATTACAGATGTTTGTGGTATTCTCCGGAGGATCCCGGATATTTGAAGACTAGTAAGTTGCACGAATTCACTGTCGTGGAAATGTCCTAATTGTATGAATTTTTATCGACACCTGATAGACACCAAAAGTAGTATGTTCAAAAGAGTAAATTTCGAGGCAGTATCATAAATTTTGACAAGACATTTCGGATGTTTGTTGTACTCTCGGAGGATCCCGTATGTTTGAGAAATGGCAGTATGCACCAATTCCTTCTCATCGAAATGACCTAATTGTATGTTTTTTTTTTCGAATCCTTATGGACACAAAAAGTAGTATGTATAAAAGAGTAAGATATGAGGAAGGTATATAAAATTTTAAAATACATTACAGATGTTTGTGGTATTCTCCGGAGGATCCCGGATATTTGGAGACTAGTAGTTTGCAAGAATTTACTGTCGTGGAAATGTCCTAATTGTATGAATTTTTATCGACACCTGATAGGCACCAAAAGTAGTATGTTCAAAAGGGTAAATTTCGAGGAAGTATCATAAAATTTGAGAAGACATTTCGGATGTTTGTTGTACTCTCTGGAGGATCCCGGATGTTTGAGAAATGGCAGTATGCACCAATTCCTTCTCATCGAAATGACCTAATTGTATGTTTTTTTTTTTCGAATCCTTATGGACTTAAAAAGTAGTATGTTCAAAAGAGTAAGATATGAGGAAGCTACATAAAATTTTAAAATACATTACAGATGTTTGTGGTATTCTCCGGAGGATCCCGGATATTTGAAGACTAGTAAGTTGCAAGAATTCACTGTCGTGGAAATGTCCTAATTGTATGAAATTTTATCGACACCTGATAGACACCAAAAGTAGTATGTTCAAAAGAGTAAATTTCGAGGAAGTATCATAAAATTTGACAAGACATTTCGGATGTTTGTTGTACTCTCTGGAGCATCCCAGATGTTTGAGAAATAGCAGTATGCACTAATTCCTTCACATCGAAATGACCTAATTGTATGTTTTTTTTTTCGAATCCTTATGGACACAAAAATTAGTATGCTCAAAAGAGTAAGATATGAGGAAGCTATATAAAATTTTAAAATACATTACAGATGTTTGTGGTATTCTCCGGAGGATCTCGGATATTTGCAGACTAGTAGTTTGCAAGAATTCACTGTCGTGGAAATGTCCTAATTGTATGAATTTTTACCGACACCTGATAGACACCAAAAGTAGTATGTTCAAAAGAGTAAATTTCGAGGAAGTATCATAAAATTTGACAAGACATTTCGGATGTTTGTTGTACTCTCTGGAGGATCCCGGATGTTTGAGAAATAGCAGTATGCACCAATTCCTTCTCATCGAAATGACCTAATTGTATGTTTTTTTTTCCGTATCCTTATGGACACAAAAAGTAGTATGTTCAAAAGAGTAAGATATGAGGAAGCTATATAAAATTTTAAAATACATTACAGATGTTTGTGGTATTCTCCGGAGGATCCCGGATATTTGGAGACTAGTAGTTTGCAAGAATTCACTGTCGTGGAAATGTCCTAATTGTATGAATTTTTACCGACACCTGATAGACACCAAAAGTAGTATGTTCAAAAGAGTAAATTTCGAGGAAGTATCATAAAATTTGACAAGACATTTCGGATGTTTGTTGTACTCTCTGGAGCATCCCGGATGTTTGAGAAATAGCAGTATGCGCTAATTCAGTCACATCGAAATGACCTAATTGTATGTTTTTTTTTTCGAATCCTTATGGACACAAAAATTAGTATGTTCAAAAGAGTAAGATATGAGGAAGCTATATAAAATTTTAAAATACATTACAGATGTTTGTGGTATTCTCCGGAGGATCTCGGATATTTGCAGACTAGTAGTTTGCAAGAATTCACTGTCGTGGAAATGTCCTAATTGTATGAATTTTTACCGACACCTGATAGACACCAAAAGTAGTATGTTCAAAAGAGTAAATTTCGAGAAAAGTATCATAAAATTTGACAAGACATTTCGGATGTTTGTTGTACTCTCTGGAGGATCCCGGATGTTTGAGAAATAGCAGTATGCACCAATTCCTTCTCATCGAAATGACCTAATTGTATGTTTTTTTTTTCCGAATCCTTATGGACACAAAAAGTAGTATGTTCAAAAGAGTAAGATATGAGGAAGCTATATAAAATTTTAAAATACATTACAGATGTTTGTGGTATTCTCCGGAGGATCCCGGATATTTGGAGACTAGTAGTTTGCAAGAATTCACTGTCGTGGAAATGTCCTAATTGTATGAATTTTTATCGACACCTGATAGACACCAAAAGTAGTATGTTCAAAAGGGTAAATTTCGAGGAAGTATCATAAAATTTGACAAGACATTTCGGATGTTTGTTGTACTCTCTGGAGGATCCCGGATGTTTGAGGAATGGCAGTATGCACCAATTCCTTCTCATCGAAATGACCTAATTGTATGTTTTTTTTTTCGAATCCTTATGGACTTAAAAAGTAGTATGTTCAAAAGAGTAAGATATGAGGAAGCTACATAAAATTTTAAAATACATTACAGATGTTTGTGGTATTCTCCGGAGGATCCCGGATATTTGAAGACTAGTAAGTTGCACGAATTCACTGTCGTGGAAATGTCCTAATTGTATGAATTTTTATCGACACCTGATAGACACCAAAAGTAGTATGTTCAAAAGAGTAAATTTCGAGGCAGTATCATAAATTTTGACAAGACATTTCGGATGTTTGTTGTACTCTCTGGAGGATCCCGAATGTTTGAGAAATGGCAGTATGCACCAATTCCTTCTCATCGAAATGACCTAATTGTATGTTTTTTTTTTCGAATCCTTATGGACACAAAAAGTAGTATGTTCAAAAGAGTAAGATATGAGGAAGGTATATAAAATTTTAAAATACATTACAGATGTTTGTGGTATTCTCCGGAGGATCCCGGATATTTGGAGACTAGTAGTTTGCAAGAATTTACTGTCGTGGAAATGTCCTAATTGTATGAATTTTTATCGACACCTGATGGGCACCAAAAGTAGTATGTTCAAAAGGGTAAATTTCGAGGAAGTATCATAAAATTTGAGAAGACATTTCGGATGTTTGTTGTACTCTCTGGAGGATCCCGGATGTTTGAGAAATGGCAGTATGCACCAATTCCTTCTCATCGAAATGACCTAATTGTATGTTTTTTTTTTCGAATCCTTATGGACTTAAAAAGTAGTATGTTCAAAACAGTAAGATATGAGGAAGCTACATAAAATTTTAAAATACATTACAGATGTTTGTGGTATTCTCCGGAGGATCCCGGATATTTGAAGACTAGTAAGTTGCAAGAATTCACTGTCGTGGAAATGTCCTAATTGTATGAAATTTTATCGACACCTGATAGACACCAAAAGTAGTATGTTCAAAAGAGTAAATTTCGAGGAAGTATCATAAAATTTGACAAGACATTTCGGATGTTTGTTGTACTCTCTGGAGCATCCCAGATGTTTGAGAAATAGCAGTATGCACTAATTCCTTCACATCGAAATGACCTAATTGTATGTTTTTTTTTTCGAATCCTTATGGACACAAAAATTAGTATGCTCAAAAGAGTAAGATATGAGGAAGCTATATAAAATTTTAAAATACATTACAGATGTTTGTGGTATTCTCCGGAGGATCTCGGATATTTGCAGACTAGTAGTTTGCAAGAATTCACTGTCGTGGAAATGTCCTAATTGTATGAATTTTTACCGACACCTGATAGACACCAAAAGTAGTATGTTCAAAAGAGTAAATTTCGAGGAAGTATCATAAAATTTGACAAGACATTTCGGATGTTTGTTGTACTCTCTGGAGGATCCCGGATGTTAGAGAAATAGCAGTATGCACCAATTCCTTCTCATCGAAATGACCTAATTGTATGTTTTTTTTTCCGTATCCTTATGGACACAAAAAGTAGTATGTTCAAAAGAGTAAGATATGAGGAAGCTATATAAAATTTTAAAATACATTACAGATGTTTGTGGTATTCTCCGGAGGATCCCGGATATTTGGAGACTAGTAGTTTGCCAGAATTCACTGTCGTGGAAATGTCCTAATTGTATGAATTTTGATCGACACCTGATAGACACCAAAAGTAGTATGTTCAAAAGAGTAAATTTCGAGGAAGTATCATAAAATTTGACAAGACATTTCGGATGTTTGTTGTACTCTCTGGAGCATCCCGGATGTTTGAGAAATAGCAGTATGCACTAATTCATTCACATCGAAATGACCTAATTGTATGTTTTTTTTTTCGAATCCTTATGGACACAAAAAGTAGTATGTTCAAAAGAGTAAGATATGAGGAAGCTATATAAAATTTTAAAATACATTACAGATGTTTGTGGTATTCTCCGGAGGATCCCGGATATTTGAAGACTAGTAGTTTGCACGAATTCACTGTCGTGGAAATGTCCTAATTGTATGAATTTTTATCGACACCTGATAGACACCAAAAGTAGTATGTTCAAAAGAGTAAATTTCGAGGAAGTATCATAAAATTTGACAAAACATTTCGGATGTTTGTTGTACTCTCTGGAGCATCCCGGATGTTTGAGAAATAGCAGTATGCACTAATTCCTTCACATCGAAATGACCTAATTGTATGTTTTTTTTTTTCGAACCCTTATGGACACAAAAATTAGTATGTTCAAAAGAGTAAGATATGAGGAAGGTATATAAAATTTTAAAATACATTACAGATGTTTGTGGTATTCTCCGGAGGATCTCGGATATTTGCAGACTAGTAGTTTGCAAGAATTCACTGTCGTGGAAATGTCCTAATTGTATGAATTTTTATCGACACCTGACAGACACCAAAAGTAGTATGTTCAAAAGGGTAAATTTCGAGGAAGTATCATAAAATTTGACAAGACATTTCGGATGTTTGTTGTACTCTCTGGAGGATCCCGGATGTTTGAGAAATGGCAGTATGCACCAATTCCTTCTCATCGAAATGACCTAATTGTATGTTTTTTTTTTCGAATCCTTATGGACTTAAAAAGTAGTATGTTCAAAAGAGTAAGATATGAGGAAGCTACATAAAATTTTAAAATACATTACAGATGTTTGTGGTATTCTCCGGAGGATCCCGGATATTTGAAGACTAGTAAGTTGCACGAATTCACTGTCGTGGAAATGTCCTAATTGTATGAATTTTTATCGACACCTGATAGACACCAAAAGTAGTATGTTCAAAAGAGTAAATTTCGAGGTAGTATCATAAATTTTGACAAGACATTTCGGATGTTTGTTGTACTCTCTGGAGGATCCCGAATGTTTGAGAAATGGCAGGATGCACCAATTCCTTCTCATCGAAATGACCTAATTGTATGTTTTTTTTTTCGAATCCTTATGGACACAAAAAGTAGTATGTTCAAAAGAGTAAGATATGAGGAAGGTATATAAAATTTTAAAATACATTACAGATGTTTGTGGTATTCTCCGGAGGATCCCGGATATTTGGAGACTAGTAGTTTGCAAGAATTCACTGTCGTGGAAATGTCCTAATTGTATGAATTTTTATCGACACCTGATAGACACCAAAAGTAGTATGTTCAAAAGAGTAAATTTCGAGGAAGTATCATAAAATTTGACAAGACATTTCGGATGTTTGTTGTACTCTCTGGAGCATCCCAGATGTTTGAGAAATAGCAGTATGCACTAATTCCTTCACATCGAAATGACCTAATTGTATGTTTTTTTTTTCGAATCCTTATAGACACAAAAATTAGTATGTTCAAAAGAGTAAGATATGAGGAAGCTATATAAAATTTTAAAATACATTACAGATGTTTCTGGTATTCTCCGGAGGATCTCGGATATTTACAGACTAGTAGTTTGCAAGAATTCACTGTCGTGGAAATGTCCTAATTGCATGAATTTTTACCGACACCTGACAGACACCAAAAGTAGTATGTTCAAAAGGGTAAATTTCGAGGAAGTATCATAAAATTTGACAAGACATTTCGGATGTTTGTTGTACTCTCTGGAGCATCCCGGATGTTTGAGAAATAGCAGTATGCACTAATTCCTTCACATCGAAATGACCTAATTGTATGTTTTTTTTTTCGAATCCTTATGGACACAAAAATTAGTATGCTCAAAAGAGTAAGATATGAGGAAGCTATATAAAATTTTAAAATACATTACAGATGTTTGTGGTATTCTCCGGAGGATCTCGGATATTTGCAGACTAGTAGTTTGCAAGAATTCACTGTCGTGGAAATGTCCTAATTGTATGAATTTTTACCGACACCTGATAGACACGAAAAGTAGTATGTTCAAAAGAGTAAATTTCGAGGAAGTATCATAAAATTTGACAAGACATTTCGGATGTTTGTTGTACTCTCTGGAGGATCCCGGATGTTTGAGAAATAGCAGTATGCACCAATTCCTTCTCATCGAAATGACCTAATTGTATGTTTTTTTTTTCGAACCCTTATGGACACAAAAATTAGTATGTTCAAAAGAGTAAGATATGAGGAAGGTATATAAAATTTTAAAATACATTACAGATGTTTGTGGTATTCTCCGGAGGATCTCGGATATTTGCAGACTAGTAGTTTGCAAGAATTCACTGTCGTGGAAAGGTCCTAATTGTATGAATTTTTATCGACACCTGATAGACACCAAAAGTAGTATGTTCAAAAGAGTAAATTTCGAGGAATTATTATAAAATTTGACAGGACATTTCGGATGTTTGTTGTACTCTCTGGAGGATCCCGGATGTTTGAGAAATGGCAGTATGCACCAATTCCTTCTCATCGAAATGACCTAATTGTATGTTTTTTTTTTCGAATCCTTATGGACACAAAAAGTATTATGTTCGAAAGAGTAAGATATGAGGAAGCTATATAAAATTTTAAAATACATTACAGATGTTTGTGGTATTCTCCGGAGGATCCCGGATATTTGAAGACTAGTAGTTTGCACGAATTCACTGTCGTGGAAATGTCCTAATTGTATGAATTTTTATCGACACTTGATAGACATCAAAAGTAGTATGTTCAAAAGAGTAAATTTCGAGGAAGTATCATAAAATTTGACAAAACATTTCGGATGTTTGTTGTACTCTCTGGAGCATCCCGGATGTTTGAGAAATAGCAGTATGCACTAATTCCTTCACATCGAAATGACCTAATTGTATGTTTTTTTTTTCGAACCCTTATGGACACAAAAATTAGTATGTTCAAAAGAGTAAGATATGAGGAAGCTATATAAAATTTTAAAATACATTACAGATGTTTGTGGTATTCTCCGGAGGATCTCGGATATTTGCAGACTAGTAGTTTGCAAGAATTCACTGTCGTGGAAATGTCCTAATTGTATAAATTTTTACCGACACCTGATAGACACGAAAAGTAGTATGTTCAAAAGAGTAAATTTCGAGGAAGTATCATAAAATTTGACAAGACATTTCAGATGTTTGTTGTACTCTCTGGAGGATCCCGGATGTTTGAGAAATGGCAGTATGCACCAATTCCTTCTCATCAAAATGACCTAATTGTATGTTTTTTTTTTCGAATCCTTATGGACTCAAAAAGTAATATGTTCAAAAGAGTAAGATATGAGGAAGCTATATAAAATTTTAAAATACATTACAGATGTTTGTGGTATTCTCCGGAGGATCCCGGATATTTGGAGACTGGTAGTTTGCAAGAATTCACTGTCGTGGAAATGTCCTAATTGTATGAAATTTTATCGACACCTGATAGACACCAAAAGTAGTATGTTCAAAAGAGTAAATTTCGAGGAAGTATCATAAAATTTGACAAGACATTTTGGATGTTTGTTGTACTCTCTGGAGCATCCCGGATGTTTGAGAAATAGCAGTATGCACTAATTCCTTCACATCGAAATGACCTAATTGTATGTTTTTTTTTTCGAACCCTTATGGACACAAAAATTAGTATGTTCAAAAGAGTAAGATATGAGGAAGCTATATAAAATTTTAAAATACATTACAGATGTTTGTGGTATTCTCCGGAGGATCTCGGATATTTGCAGACTAGTAGTTTGCAAGAATTCACTGTCGTGGAAATGTCCTAATTGTATAAATTTTTACCGACACCTGATAGACACGAAAAGTAGTATGTTCAAAAGAGTAAATTTCGAGGAAGTATCATAAAATTTGACAAGACATTTCAGATGTTTGTTGTACTCTCTGGAGGATCCCGGATGTTTGAGAAATGGCAGTATGCACCAATTCCTTCTCATCAAAATGACCTAATTGTATGTTTTTTTTTTCGAATCCTTATGGACTCAAAAAGTAGTATGTTCGAAAGAGTAAGATATGAGGAAGCTACATAAAATTTTAAAATACATTACAGATGTTTGTGGTATTCTCCGGAGGATCCCGGATATTTAAAGACTAGTAGTTTGCACGAATTCACTGTCGTGGAAATGTCCTAATTGTATGAATTTTTATCGACACCTGATAGACACCAAAAGTAGTATGTTCAAAAGAGTAAATTTCGAGGCAGTATCATAAATTTTGACAAGACATTTCGGATGTTTGTTGTACTCTCTGGAGGATCCCGAATGTTTGAGAAATGGCAGTATGCACCAATTCCTTCTCATCGAAATGACCTAATTGTATGTTTTTTTTTTCGAATCCTTATGGACACAAAAAGTAGTATGTTCAAAAGAGTAAGATATGAGGAAGGTATATAAAATTTTAAAATACATTACAGATGTTTGTGGTATTCTCCGGAGGATCCCGGATATTTGGTGACTAGTAGTTTGCAAGAATTCACTGTCGTGGAAATGTCCTAATTGTATGAATTTTTATCGTCACCTGATAGACACCAAAAGTAGTATGTTCAAAAGCGTAAATTTCGAGGAAGTATCATAAAATTTGACAGGACATTTCGGATGTTTGTTACACTCTCTGGAGGATCCCCGATGTTTGAGAAATGGCAGTATGCACCAATTCCTTCTCATCGAAATGACCTAATTGTATGTTTTTTTTTTCGAATCCTTATGGACACAAAAAGTAGTATGTTCAAAAGAGTAAGATATCAGGAAGCTATATAAAATTTTAAAATACATTACAGATGTTTGTGGTATTCTCCGGAGGATCCCGGATATTTGGAGACTAGTAGTTTGCAAGAATTCACTGTCGTGGAAATGTCCTAATTGTATGAAATTTTATCGACACCTGATAGACACCAAAAGTAGTATGTTCAAAAGAGTAAATTTCGACGAAGTATCATAAAATTTGACAAGACATTTCGGATGTTTGTTGTACTCTCTGGAGCATCCCGGATGTTTGCGAAATAGGAGTATGCACTAATTCCTTCACATCGAAATGACCTAATTGTATGTTTTTTTTTTCGAATCCTTATGGACATAAAAATTAGTATGTTCAAAAGAGTAAGATATGAGGAAGCTATATAAAATTTTAAAATACATTACAGATGTTTGTGGTATTCTCCGGAGGATCTCGGATATTTGCGGACTAGTAGTTTGCAAGACTTCACTGTCATGGAAATGTCCTAATTGTATGAATTTTTACCGACACCTGATAGACACCAAAAGTAGTATGTTCAAAAGAGTAAATTTCGAGGAAGTATCATAAAATTTGACAAGACATTTCGGATGTTTGTTGTACTCTCTGGAGGATCCCGGATGTTTGAGAAATAGCAGTATGCACCTATTCCTTCTCATCGAAATGACCTAATTGTATGTTTTTTTTTCCGTATCCTTATGGACACAAAAAGTAGTATGTTCAAAAGAGTAAGATATGAGGAAGCTATATAAAATTTTAAAATACATTACAGATGTTTGTGGTATTCTCCGGAGGATCCCGGATATTTGGAGACTAGTAGTTTGCAAGAATTCACTGTCGTGGAAATGTCCTAATTGTATGAATTTTTATCGTCACCTGATAGACACCAAAAGTAGTATGTTCAAAAGAGTAAATTTCTAGGAAGTATCATAAAATTTGACAGGACATTTCGGATGTTTGTTGTACTCTCTGGAGGATCCCGGATGTTTGAGAAATGGCAGTATGCACCAATTCCTTCTCATCGAAATGACCTAATTGTATGTTTTTTTTTTCGAATCCTTATGGACTCAAAAAGTAATATGTTCAAAAGAGTAAGATATGAGGAAGCTATATAAAATTTTAAAATACATTACAGATGTTTGTGGTATTCTCCGGAGGATCCCGGATATTTGGAGACTAGTAGTTTGCAAGAATTCACTGTCGTGGAAATGTCCTAATTGTATGAAATTTTATCGACACCTGATAGACACCAAAAGTAGTATGTTCAAAAGAGTAAATTTCGAGGAAGTATCATAAAATTTGACAAGACATTTCGGATGTTTGTTGTACTCTCTGGAGCATCCCAGATGTTTGAGAAATAGCAGTATGCACTAATTCCTTCACATCGAAATGACCTAATTGTATGTTTTTTTTTTCGAATCCTTATAGACACAAAAATTAGTATGTTCAAAAGAGTAAGATATGAGGAAGCTATATAAAATTTTAAAATACATTACAGATGTTTCTGGTATTCTCCGGAGGATCTCGGATATTTACAGACTAGTAGTTTGCAAGAATTCACTGTCGTGGAAATGTCCTAATTGCATGAATTTTTACCGACACCTGATAGACACCAAAAGTAGTATGTTCAAATGAGTAAATTTCGAGGAAGTATCATAAAATTTGACAAGACATTTTGGATGTTTGTTGTACTCTCTGGAGGATCCCGGATGTTTGAGAAATGGCAGTATGCACCAATTCCTTCTCATCGAAATGACCTAATTGTATGTTTTTTTTTTCGAATCCTTATGGACTTAAAAAGTAGTATGTTCAAAAGAGTAAGATATGAGGAAGCTACATAAAATTTTAAAATACATTACAGATGTTTGTGGTATTCTCCGGAGGATCCCGGATATTTGAAGACTAGTAGTTTGCACGAATTTACTGTCGTGGAAATGTCCTAATTGTATGAATTTTTATCGACACCTGATAGACACCAAAAGTAGTATGTTCAAAAGAGTAAATTTCGAGGTAGTATCATAAATTTTGACAAGACATTTCGGATGTTTGTTGTACTCTCTGGAGGATCCTGAATGTTTGAGAAATGGCAGTATGCACCAATTCCTTCTCATCCAAATGACCTAATTGTATGTTTTTTTTTTCGAATCCTTATGGACACAAAAAGTAGTATGTTCAAAAGAGTAAGATATGAGGAAGCTATATAAAATTTTAAAATACATTACAGATGTTTGTGGTATTCTCCGGAGGATCCCGGATATTTGGAGACTAGTAGTTTGCAAGAATTCACTGTCGTGGAAATGTCCTAATTGTATGAATTTTTATCGACACCTGATAGACACCAAAAGTAGTATGTTCAAAAGAGTAAATTTCGAGGAAGCATCATAAAATTTGACAAGACATTTCGGATGTTTGTTGTACTCTCTGGAGGATCCCGGATTTTTGAGAAATAGTAGTATGCACCAATTCCTTCATATCGGAATGACCTAATTTGATGATTTTTTTTTCGAATCCTTATGGACACAAAAAGTAGTATGTTCAAAAGAGTAATATATGAGGAAGGTATATAAAATTTGACAATACATTACAGATGTTTGTGGTACTCTACGGAGGATCCCGGATATTTGGAAAATAGTAGTTTGCACGAATTCACTGTCGTGGAAATGTCCTAATTGTATGAATATTTATCGACACTTGATATACACCAAAAGTAGTATGTTCAAAATCGTAAGTTTCGAGGAAGTATCATAAAATTTGACAAGACATTTCGGATGCTTGTTGTACTCTCTAGAGGATCCCGTATGTTTGAGAAATAGTAGTATGCACCAATTCCTTCTCATCGGAATGACCTAATTGTATGTTTTTTTTTTTGAATCCTTATGGACACAAAAAGTAGTATGTTCAAAAGAGTAAGATATGAGGAAGCTATATAAAATTTGACAATACATTAAAGATGTGTGTTGTACTCTCCGGAGGATTCCGGATATTTGGAGAATAGTAGTTTGCACGAATTCACTGTCGTGGAAATGTCCTAATTGTATGAATTTTTATCGACACCTGATAGACACCAAAAGTAGTATGTTCAAAAGAGTAAGTTTCGAGGAAGTATCATAAAATTTGACAAGAAATTTCGGATGTTTGTTGTACTCTCTGGAGGATCCCGGATGTTTGAGAAATAGTAGTATGCACCAATTCCTTCTCTTCGGAATGACCTAATTGTATGTTTTTTTTTTCGAATCCTTATGGACACAAAACGTAGTATGTTCAAAAGAGTAAGATATCAGGAATCTATATAAAATTTGACAATACATTACAGATGTTTGTGGTACTCTCCGGAGGATCCCGGATATTTGGAGAATAGTAGTTTGCACGAATTCACTGTCGTGGAAATGTCCTAATTGTATGAATTTTTATCGACACTTGATATACACCAGAAGTAGTATGTTCAAAATAGTAAGTTTCGAGGAAGTATCATAAAATTTGACAAGACATTTCGTATGTTTGTTGTACTCTCTGGAGGATCCCGGATGTTTTAGAAATACTAGTATGCACCAATTCCTTCTCATCGAAATGACCTAATTGTATGTTTTTTTTTTCGAATCCTTATGGACACAAAAAGTAGTATGTTCAAAAGAGTAAGATATGAGGAAGCTATATAAAATTTGACAATACATTAAAGATGTCTGTGGTACTCTCCGGAGGATCCCGGATATTTGGAGAATAGTAGTTTGCACGAATTCACTGTCGTGGAAATGTCCTAATTGTATGAATTTTTATCGACACCTGATTTACACCAAAAGTAGTATGTTCAAAAGAGTAAGTTTCGAGGAAGTATCAGAAAATTTGACAAGACATTTTGGATGTTTGTTGTACTCTATGGACGATCCCGGATGTTTGAGAAATAGTAGTATGCACCAATTCCTTCTCATCGGAATGACCTAATTTGATGTTTTTTTTTTCGAATCCTTATGGACACAAAAAGTAGTATGTTCAAAAGAGTAAGATATGAGGAAGCTATATAAAATTTGACAATACATTACAGATGTTTGTGGTACTCTCCGGAGGATCCCGGATATTTGGAGAATATGAGTTTGCACGAATTCACTGTCGTGGAAATGTCCTAATTGTATGAATTTTTATCGACATCTGATAGACACCAAAAGTAGTATGTTCAAAGGAGTAAGTTTCGAGGAAATATCATCAAATTTGACAAGACATTTCGGATGTTTGTTGTACTCTCTAGAGGATCCCGGATGTTTGAGAAATAGTAGTATGCACCAATTCCTTCTCATCGGAATGACCTAATTGTATGTTTTTTTTTTTCGAATCCTTATGGACACAAAAAGTAGTATGTTCAAAAGAGTAAGATATGAGGAATCTATATAAAATTTGACAATACATTACAGATGTTTGTGGTACTCTCCGGAGGATCCCGGATATTTGGAGAATAGTAGTTTGCACGAATTCACTGTCGTGGAAATGTCCTAATTGTATGAATTTTTATCGACACCTGATTTACACCAAAAGTAGTATCTTCAAAATAGTAAGTTTCGAGGAAGTATCATAAAATTTGACAAGACATTTCGGATGTTTGTTGTACTATCTGGAGGATCCCGGATGTTTGAGAAATAGTAGTATGCACCAATTCCTTCTCATCGGAATGACCTAATTGTATGTTTTTTTTTTCGAATCCTTATGGACACAAAAAGTAGTATGTTCAAAAGAGTAAGATATGAGGAAGCTATATAAAATTTGACAATACATTACAGATGTTTGTGGTACTCTCCGGACGATCCCGGATATTTGGAGAATAGTAGTTTGCACGAATTCACTGTCGTGCAAATGTTCTAATTGTATGAATTTTTATCGATACTTGATAGACAACAAAAGTAGTATGTTCAAAGGAGGAAGTTTCAAGAAAGTATCATCAAATTTGACAAGACATTTCGGATGGTTGTTGTACTCTTTGGAGGATCCCGTATGTTTGAGAAATAGTAGTATGTACCAATTCCTTCTCATCGGAATGACCTAATTGTATGTTTTTTTTTTTTCGAATCCTTATGACACAAAAAGTAGTATGTTCAAAAAAGTAAGATATGAGGAATCTATATAAAATTTGACAATACATTACAGATGTTTGTGGTACTCTCCGAAGGATCCCGGATATTTGGAGAATAGTAGTTTGCACGTATTCACTGTCGTGAAAATGTCCTAATTGTATGAATTTTTATCGACACCTGATTTACACCAAAAGTAGTATCTTCAAAATATTAAGTTTCGAGGAAGTATCATAAAATTTGACAAGACATTTCGGATGTTTGTTGTACTATCTGGAGGATCCCGGATGTTTGAGAAATAGTAGTATGCACCAATTCCTTCTCATCGGAATGACCTAATTGTATGTTTTTTTTTTCGAATCCTTATGGACACAAAAAGTAGTATGTTCAAAAGAGTAAGATATGAGGAAGCTATATAAAATTTGAGAATACATTACAGATGTCTGTGGTACTCTCCGGAGGATCCCGGATATTTGGAGAATAATAGTTTGCACGAATTCACTGTCGTGGAAATGTCCTAATTGTATGAATTTTTATCGTCACCTGATAGACACCAAAAGTAGTATGTTCAAAAGAGTAAATTTCTAGGAAGTATCATAAAATTTGACAGGACATTTCGGATGTTTGTTGTACTCTCTGGAGGATCCCGGATGTTTGAGAAATGGCAGTATGCACCAATTCCTTCTCATCGAAATGACCTAATTGTATGTTTTTTTTTTCGAATCCTTATGGACTCAAAAAGTAATATGTTCAAAAGAGTAAGATATGAGGAAGCTATATAAAATTTTAAAATACATTACAGATGTTTCTGGTATTCTCCGGACGATCCCGGATATTTGGAGACTAGTAGTTTGCAAGTATTCACTGTCGTGGAAATGTCCTAATTGTATGAAATTTTATCGACACCTGATAGACACCAAAAGTAGTATGTTCAAAAGAGTAAATTTCGAGGAAGTATCATAAAATTTGACAAGACATTTCGGATGTTTGTTGTACTCTCTGGAGCATCCCGGATGTTTGAGAAATAGCAGTATGCACTAATTCCTTCACATCGAAATGACCTAATTGTATGTTTTTTTTTTCGAATTCTTATGGACACAAAAATTAGTATGTTCAAAAGAGTAAGATATGAGGAAGCTATATAAAATTTTAAAATACATTACAGATGTTTGTGGTATTCTCCGGAGGATCTCGGATATTTACAGACTAGTAGTTTGCAAGAATTCACTGTCGTGGAAATGTCCTAATTGCATGAATTTTTACCGACACCTGATAGACACCAAAAGTAGTATGTTCAAATGAGTAAATTTCGAGGAAGTATCATAAAATTTGACAAGACATTTTGGATGTTTGTTGTACTCTCTGGAGGATCCCGGATGTTTGAGAAATGGCAGTATGCACCAATTCCTTCTCATCGAAATGACCTAATTGTATGTTTTTTTTTTCGAATCCTTATGGACTTAAAAAGTAGTATGTTCAAAAGAGTAAGATATGAGGAAGCTACATAAAATTTTAAAATACATTACAGATGTTTGTGGTATTCTCCGGAGGATCCCGGATATTTGAAGACTAGTAGTTTGCACGAATTTACTGTCGTGGAAATGTCCTAATTGTATGAATTTTTATCGACACCTGATAGACACCAAAAGTAGTATGTTCAAAAGAGTAAATTTCAAGGTAGTATCATAAATTTTGACAAGACATTTCGGATGTTTGTTGTACTCTCTGGAGGATCCCGAATGTTTGAGAAATGGCAGTATGCACCAATTCCTTCTCATCCAAATGACCTAATTGTATGTTTTTTTTTTCGAATCCTTATGGACACAAAAAGTAGTATGTTCAAAAGAGTAAGATATGAGGAAGCTATATAAAATTTGACAATACATTACAGATGTTTGTGGTATTCTCCGGAGGATCCCGGATATTTGGAGAATAGTAGTTTACACGAATTCACTGTCGTGGAAATGTCCTAATTGTATGAATTTTGATCGACACCTGTTAGACACCAAAAGTAGTATGTTCAAAAGGGTAAGTTTCGAGGAAGTATCATAAAATTTGACAAGACATTTCGGATGTTTGTTGTACTCTCTGAAGGATCCCGGATTTTTGAGAAATAGTAGTATGCACCAATTCCTTCATATCGGAATGACCTAATTTGATGATTTTTTTTTCGAATCCTTATGGACACAAAAAGTAGTATGTTCAAAAGAGTAAGATATGAGGAAGGTATATAAAATTTGACAATACATTACAGATGTTTGTGGTACTCTACGGAGGATCCCGGATATTTGGAAAATAGTAGTTTGCACGAATTCACTGTCGTGGAAATGTCCTAATTGTATGAATTTTTATCGACACTTGATATACACCAAAAGTAGTATGTTCAAAATCGTAAGTTTCGAGGAAGTATCATAAAATTTGACAAGACATTTCGGATGTTTGTTGTACTCTCTGGAGGATCCCGTATGTTTGAGAAATAGTAGTATGCACCAATTCCTTCTCATCGGAATGACCTAATTGTATGTTTTTTTTTTTGAATCCTTATGGACACAAAAAGTAGTATGTTCAAAAGAGTAAGATATGAGGAAGCTATATAAAATTTGACAATACATTAAAGATGTGTGTTGTACTCTCCGGAGGATTCCGGATATTTGGAGAATAGTAGTTTGCACGAATTCACTGTCGTGGAAATGTCCTAATTGTATGAATTTTTATCGACACCTGATAGATACCAAAAGTAGTATGTTCAAAAGAGTAAGTTTCGAGGAAGTATCATAAAATTTGACAAGAAATTTCGGATGTTTGTTGTACTCTCTGGAGGATCCCGGATGTTTGAGAAATAGTAGTATGCACCAATTCCTTCTCATCGGAATGACCTAATTGTATGTTTTTTTTTTCGAATCCTTATGGACACAAAACGTAGTATGTTCAAAACAGTAAGATATCAGGAATCTATATAAAATTTGACAATACATTACAGATGTTTGTGGTACTCTCCGGAGGATCCCGGATATTTGGAGAATAGTAGTTTGCACGAATTCACTGTCGTGGAAATGTCCTAATTGTATGAATTTTTATCGACACTTGATATACACCAGAAGTAGTATGTTCAAAATAGTAAGTTTCGAGGAAGTATCATAAAATTTGACAAGACATTTCGTATGTTTGTTGTACTCTCTGGAGGATCCCGGATGTTTTAGAAATACTAGTATGCACCAATTCCTTCTCATCGGAATGACCTAATTTGATGTTTTTTTTTTCGAATCCTTATGGACACAAAAAGTAGTATGTTCAAAAGAGTAAGATATGAGGAAGCTATATAAAATTTGACAATACATTACAGATGTTTGTGGTACTCTCCGGAGGATCCCGGATATTTGGAGAATATGAGTTTGCACGAATTCACTGTCGTGGAAATGTCCTAATTGTATGAATTTTTATCGGCACCTGATAGACACCAAAAGTAGTATGTTCAAAGGAGTAAGTTTCGAGGAAATATCATCAAATTTGACAAGACATTTCGGATGTTTGTTGTACTCTCTAGAGGATCCCGGATGTTTGAGAAATAGTAGTATGCACCAATTCCTTCTCATCGGAATGACCTAATTGTATGTTTTTTTTTTTCGAATCCTTATGGACACAAAAAGTAGTATGTTCAAAAGAGTAAGATATGAGGAATCTATATAAAATTTGACAATACATTACAGATGTTTGTGGTACTCTCCGGAGGATCCCGGATATTTGGAGAATAGTAGTTTGCACGAATTCACTGTCGTGGAAATGTCCTAATTGTATGAATTTTTATCGACACCTGATTTACACCAAAAGTAGTATCTTCAAAATAGTAAGTTTCGAGGAAGTATCATAAAATTTGACAAGACATTTCGGATGTTTGTTGTACTATCTGGAGGATCCCGGATGTTTGAGAAATAGTAGTATGCACCAATTCCTTCTCATCGGAATGACCTAATTGTATGTTTTTTTTTTCGAATCCTTATGGACAAAAAAAGTAGTATGTTCAAAAGAGTAAGATATGAGGAAGCTATATAAAATTTGACAATACATTACAGATGTTTGTGGTACTCTCCGGACGATCCCGGATATTTGGAGAATAGTAGTTTGCACGAATTCACTGTCGTGCAAATGTTCTAATTGTATGAATTTTTATCGATACTTGATAGACAACAAAAGTAGTATGTTCAAAGGAGGAAGTTTCAAGAAAGTATCATCAAATTTGACAAGACATTTCGGATGGTTGTTGTACTCTTTGGAGGATCCCGTATGTTTGAGAAATAGTAGTATGTACCAATTCCTTCTCATCGGAATGACCTAATTGTATGTTTTTTTTTTTCGAATCCTTATGGACACAAAAAGTAGTATGTTCAAAAGAGTAAGATATGAGGAATCTATATCAAATTTGACAATACATTACAGATGTTTGTGGTACTCTCCGAAGGATCCCGGATATTTGGAGAATAGTAGTTTGCACGTATTCACTGTCGTGAAAATGTCCTAATTGTATGAATTTTTATCGACACCTGATTTACACCAAAAGTAGTATCTTCAAAATATTAAGTTTCGAGGAAGTATCATAAAATTTGACAAGACATTTCGGATGTTTGTTGTACTATCTGGAGATCCCGGATGTTTGAGAAATAGTAGTATGCACCAATTCCTTCTCATCGGAATGACCTAATTGTATGTTTTTTTTTTCGAATCCTTATGGACACAAAAAGTAGTATGTTCAAAAGAGTAAGATATGAGGAAGCTATATAAAATTTGAGAATACATTACAGATGTCTGTGGTACTCTCCGGAGGATCCCGGATATTTGGAGAATAATAGTTTGCACGAATTCACTGTCGTGGAAATGTCCTAATTGTATGAATTTTTATCGACACCTGATAGACACCAAAAGTAGTATGTTCAAAAGGATAAGTTTCGAGGAAGTATCATAAAAATTGACAAGACATTTCGGATGTTTGTTGTAGTCTCTGGAGGATCCCGGATGTTTGAGAAATAGTAGTATGCACCAATTCCTTCTCATCGGAATGACCTAATTTGATGTTTTTTTTTTCGAATCCTTGTGGACATAAAAAGTAGTATGATCAAAAGAGTAAGATATGAGGAAGCTATATAAAATTTGACAATACATTACAGATGTTTGTGGTACTCTCCGGAGGATCCCGGATATTTGGAGAATAGTAGTTTGCACGAATTCACTGTCGTGGAAATGTCCTAATTGTATGAATTTTTATCGACACTTGATATACACCAAAAGTAGTATGTTCAAAATAGTAAGTTTCGAGGAAGTATCATAAAATTTGACAAGACATTTCGAATGTTTGTTGTACTCTCTGGAGGATCCCGGATGTTTGAGAAATAGTAGTATGCACCAATTCCTTCTCATCGGAATGACCTAATTTGATGTTTTTTTTTTCGAATCCTTATGGACACAAAAAGTAGTATGTTCAAAAGAGTAAGATATGAGGAAGCTATATAAAATTTGACAATACATTACAGATGTTTGTGGTACTCTCCAGAGGATCCCGGATATTCGGAGAATAGTAGTTTGCACGAATTCACTGTCGTGGAAACGTCCTAATTGTATGAATTTTTATCGACACCTGATAGACACCAAAAGTAGTATGTTCAAAGGAGTAAGTTTCGAGGAAATACCATCAAATTTGACACGACATTTCGGATGTTTGTTGTACTCTCTGGAGGATCCTGGATGTTTGAGAAATAGTAGTATGCACCAATTCCTTCTCATCGGAATGACCTAATTGTATGTTTTTTTTTTCGAATCCTTATGGACACAAAAAGTAGTATGTTCAAAAGAGTAAGATATGAGGAATCTATATAAGATTTGACAATACATTACAGATGTTTGTGGTACTCTCCGGAGGATCCGGGATCTTTGGAGAATAGTAGTTTGCACGAATTCACTGTCGGGGAAATGTCCTAATTGTATGAATTTTTATCGACACCTGATTTACACCAAAAGTAGTATCTTTAAAATAGTAAGTTTCGAGGAAGTATCATAAAATTTGACAATACATTTCGGATGTTTGTTGTACTATCTGGAGGATCCCGGATGTTTGAGAAATAGTAGTATGCACCAATTCCTTCTCATCGGAATGACCTAATTGTATGTTTTTTTTTTCAAATCCTTATGGACACAAAAAGTAGTATGTTCAAAAGAGTAAGATATGAGGCAGCTATATAAAATTTGACAATACATTACAGATGTTTGTGGTACTCTCCGGACGATCCCGGATATTTGGAGAATAGTAGTTTGCACGAATTCACTGTCGTGCAAATGTTCTAATTGTATGAATTTTTATCGATACTTGATAGACAACAAAAGTAGTATGTTCAAAGGAGGAAGTTTCAAGAAAGTATCATCAAATTTGACAAGACATTTCGGATGGTTGTTGTACTCTTTGGAGGATCCCGTATGTTTGAGAAATAGTAGTATGTACCAATTCCTTCTCATCGGAATGACCTAATTGTATGTTTTTTTTTTTCGAATCCTTATGGACACAAAAAGTAGTATGTTCAAAAGAGTAAGATATGAGGAATCTATATCAAATTTGACAATACATTACAGATGTTTGTGGTACTCTCCGAAGGATCCCGGATATTTGGAGAATAGTAGTTTGCACGTATTCACTGTCGTGAAAATGTCCTAATTGTATGAATTTTTATCGACACCTGATTTACACCAAAAGTAGTATCTTCAAAATATTAAGTTTCGAGGAAGTATCATAAAATTTGACAAGACATTTCGGATGTTTGTTTTACTATCTGGAGGATCCCGGATGTTTGAGAAATAGTAGTATGCACCAATTCCTTCTCATCGGAATGACGTAATTGTATGTTTTTTTTTCGAATCCTTATGAACACAAAACGTAGTATGTTCAAAAGAGTAAGATATCAGGAATCTATATAAAATTTGACAATACATTACAGATGTTTGTGTTACTCTCCGGAGGATCCCGGATATTTGGAGAATAGTAGTTTGCACGTATTCACTGTCGTGAAAATGTCCTAATTCTATGAATTTTTATCGACACTTGATATACACCAAAAGTAGTATGTTCAAAATAGTAAGTTTCGAGGAAGTATCATAAAATTTGACAAGACATTTCGGATGTTTGTTGTACTCTCTGGAGGATCCCGGATGTTTGAGAAATAGTAGTATGCACCAATTCCTTCTCATCGGAATGACTTAATTTGATGTTTTTTTTTTTCGAATCCTTATGGACACAAAAAGTAGTATGTTCAAAAGAGTAAGATATGAGGAAGCTATATAAAATTTGACAATACATTACAGATGTTTGTGGTACTCTCCGGAGGATCCCGGATATTTGGAGAATAGTAGTTTGCACGAATTCACTGTCGTGGAAACGTCCTAATTGTATGAATTTTTATCGACACTTGATATACACCAAAAGTAGTATGTTCAAAATAGTAAGTTTCGAGGAAGTATCATAAAATTTGACAAGACATTTCGGATGTTTGTTGTACTCTCTGGAGGATCCCGGATGTTTGAGAAATAGTAGTATGCACCAATTCCTTCTCATCGGAATGACTTAATTTGATGTTTTTTTTTTTCGAATCCTTATGGACACAAAAAGTAGTATGTTCAAAAGAGTAAGATATGAGGAAGCTATATAAAATTTGACAATACATTACAGATGTTTGTGGTACTCTCCGGAGGATCCCGGATATTTGGAGAATAGTAGTTTGCACGAATTCACTGTCGTGGAAACGTCCTAATTGTATGAATTTTTATCGACACCTGATAGACACCAAAAGTAGTATGTTCAAAGGAGTAAGTTTCGAGGAAATACCATCAAATTTGACACGACATTTCGGATGTTTGTTGTACTCTCTGGAGGATCCCGGATGTTTGAGAAATAGTAGTATGCTCCAATTCCTTCTCATCGGAATGACCTAATTATATGTTTTTTTTTTTCGAATCCTTATGGACACAAAAAGTAGTATGTTCAAAAGAGTAAGATATCAGGAATCTATATAAAATTTGACAATACATTACAGATGTTTGTGTTACTCTCCGGAGGATCCCGGATATTTGGAGAATAGTAGTTTGCACGTATTCACTGTCGTGAAAATGTCCTAATTCTATGAATTTTTATCGACACCTGATTTACACCAAAAGTAGTATCTTCAAAAAATTAAGTTTCGAGGAAGTATCATAAAATTTGACAAGACATTTCGGATGTTTGTTGTACTATCTGGAGGATCCCGGATGTTTGAGAAATAGTAGTATGCACCAATTCCTTCTCATCGGAATGACCTAATTGTATGTTTTTTTTTTCGAATCCTTATGGACACAAAAAGTAGTATGTTCAAAAAAGTAAGATATGAGGCAGCTATATAAAATTTGACAATACATTACAGATGTTTGTGGTACTCTCCGGACAATCCCGGATATTTGGAGAATAGTAGTTTGCACGAATTCACTGTCGTGGAAATGTCCTAATTGTATGAATTTTTATCGACACTTGATATACACCAAAAGTAGTATGTTCAAAATAGTAAGTTTCGAGGAAGTATCATAAAATTTGACAAGACATTTCGGATGTTTGTTGTAATCTCTGGAGGATCCCGGATGTTTGAGAAATAGTAGTATGCACCAATTCCTTCTCATCGGAATGACTTAATTTGATGTTTTTTTTTTTCGAATCCTTATGGACACAAAAAGTAGTATGTTCAAAATAGTAAGATATGAGGAAGCTATATAAAATTTGACAATACATTACAGATGTTTGTGGTACTCTCCGGAGGATCCCGGATATTTGGAGAATAGTAGTTTGCACGAATTCACTGTCGTGGAAATGTCCTAATTGTATGAATTTTTATCGACACTTGATATACACCAAAAGTAGTATGTTCAAAATAGTAAGTTTCGAGGAAGTATCATAAAATTTGACAAGACATTTCGGATGTTTGATGTACTATCTGGAGGATCCCGGATGTTTGAGAAATAGTAGTATGCACCAATTCCTTCTCATCGGAATGACCTAATTGTATGTTTTTTTTTTTGAATCCTTATGGACACAAAAAGTAGTATGTTCAAAAGAGTAAGATATGAGGAAGCTATATAAAATTTGACAATACATTACAGATGTTTGTGGTACTCTCCGGACGATCCCGGATATTTGGAGAATAGTAGTTTGCACGAATTCACTGTCGTGGAAATGTCCTAATTGTATGAATTTTTATCGATACCTGATAGACAACAAAAGTAGTATGTTCAAAGGAGGAAGTTTCAAGAAAGTATCATCAAATTTGACAAGAAATTTCGGATGTTTGTTGTACTCTTTGGAGGATCCCGTATGTTTGAGAAATAGTAGTATGTACCAATTCCTTCTCATCGGAATGACCTAATTGTATGTTTTTTTTTTTCGAATCCTTATGGACACAAAAAGTAGTATGTTCAAAAGAGTAAGATATGAGGAATCTATATAAAATTTGACAATACATTACAGATGTTTGTGGTACTCTCCGAAGGATCCCGGATATTTGGAGAATAGTAGTTTGCACGTATTCACTGTCGTGAAAATGTCCTAATTGTATGAATTTTTATCGACACTTGATTTACACCAAAAGTAGTATCTTCAAAAATATTAAGTTTCGAGGAAGTATCATAAAATTTGACAAGACATTTCGGATGTTTGTTGTACTATCTGGAGGATCCCGGATGTTTGAGAAATAGTAGTATGCACCAATTCCTTCTCATCGGAATGACCTAATTGTATGTTTTTTTTTTCGAATCCTTATGGACACAAAACGTAGTATGTTCAAAAGAGTAAGATATCAGGAATCTATATAAAATTTGATAATACATTACAGATGTTTGTGGTACTCTCCGGAGGATCCCGGATATTTGGAGAATAGTAGTTTGCACGTATTCACTGTCGTGGAAATGTCCTAATTGTATGAATTTTTATCGACACCTGATTTACACCAAAAGTAGTATCTACAAAATATTAAGTTTCGAGGAAGTATCATAAAATTTGACAAGACATTTCGAATGTTTGTTGTACTATCTGGAGGATCCCGGATGTTTGAGAAATAGTAGTATGCACCAATTCCTTCTCATCGGAATGACCTAATTGTATGTTTTTTTTTCGAATCCTTATGGACACAAAAAGTAGTATGTTCAAAAGAGTAAGATATGAGGAAGCTATATAAAATTTGACAATACATTACAGATGTTTGTGGTACTCTCCGGAGGATCCCGGATATTTGGAGAATAGTAGTTTGCACGAATTCACTGTCGTGGAAATGTCCTAATTGTATGAATTTTTATCGACACCTGATAGACACCAAAAGTAGTATGTTCAAAGGAGTAAGTTTCGAGGAAGTACCATCAAATTTGACACGACATTTCGGATGTTTGTTGTACTCTCTGGAGGATCCCGGATGTTTGAGAAATAGTAGTATACACCAATTCCTTCTCATCGGAATGACCTAATTTGATGTTTTTTTTTTCGAATCCTTATGTACAAAAAGTAGTATGTTCAAAAGAGTAAGATATGAGGAAGCTATATAAAATTTGACAATACATTACAGATGTTTGTGGTACTCTCTGGAGGATCCCGGATATTTGGAGAATAGTAGTTTGCACGAATTCACTGTCGTGGAAACGTCCTAATTGTATGAATTTTTATCGACACCTGATAGACACCAAAAGTAGTATGTTCAAAGGAGTAAGTTTCGAGGAAGTACCGTGAAATTTGACACGACATTTCGGATGTTTGTTGTACTCTCTGGAGGATCCCGGATGTTTGAGAAATAGTAGTATGCACCAATTCCTTCTCATCGGAATGACCTAATTGTATGTTTTTTTTTTTCGAATCCTTATGGACACAAAAAGTAGTATGTTCAAAAGAGTAAGGTAGGAGGAAGCTATATAAAATTTGAAAATACATCACAGATGTTTGTGGTACTCTCCGGAGGATCCCAGATATTTGGAGAATAGTAGATTCCACGAATTCACTGTCGTGGAAATGTCCTAATTGTATGAATTTTTATCGACACCTGATAGAGACCAAAAGTAGTATGTTCAAAAGTGTAAGTCCGAGGAAGTATCATAAAATTTGACAAGACATTTCGGATGTTTGTTGTACTCTCTGGAGGATCCCGGATGTTTGAGAAATAGTAGTATCCACCAATTCCTTCTCATCGGAATGACCTAATTGTATGTTTTTTTTTTTTGAATCCTTATGGACACAAATAGTAGTATGTTCAAAAGAGTAAGATAGGAGGAAGCTATATAAAATTTTAAAATACATTACAGATGTTTGTGGTACTCTCCGGAGGATCCCAGATATTTGGAGAATAGTAGTTTCCACGAATTCACTGTCGTGGAAATGTCCTAATTGTATGAATTTTTATCGACACCTGATAGACACCAAAAGTAGTATGTTCAAAAGCGTAAGTTTCGAGGAAGTATCATAAAATTTGACAAGACATTTCGGATGTTTGTTGTACTCTCTGGAGGATCCCGGATGTTTGAGAAATAGTAGTATGCACCAATTCCTTCTCATCGGAATGACCTAATTGTATGTTTTTTTTTCCGAATCCTTACGGACACAAAAAGTAGTATGTTCAAAAGAGTAAGATATGAGGAAGCTATATAAAATTTGACAATACATTACAGATGTTTGTGGTACTCTCCGGAGGATCCCGGATATTTGCAGAATAGTAGTTTACACGAATTCACTGTCGTGGAAATGTCCTAATTGTATGAATTTGTATCGACACCTGATAGACACCAAAAGTAGTATGTTCAAAAGGGTAAGTTTCGAGGAAGTATCATAAAATTGGTCAAGACATTTCGGATATTTGTTGTACTCTCTGGAGGATCCCGGATGTTCGAGAAATAATAGTATCCACCAATTCCTTCTCATCGGAATGACCTAATTGTATGTTTTTTTTTTCGAATCCTTATGGACACAAATAGTAGTATGTTCAAAAGAGTAAGATAGGAGGAAGCTATATAAAATTTGACAATACATTACAGATGTTTGTGGTACTCTCCGGAGGATCCCGGATATTTGGAGAATAGTAGTTTCCACGAATTCACTGTCGTGGAAATGTCCTAATTGTATGAATTTTTATCGACACCTGATAGAGACCAAAAGTAGTATGTTCAAAAGGGTAAGTTTCGAGGAAGTATCATAAAATTTGACAAGACATTTCGGATGTTTGTTGTACTCTCTGGAGGATCCCGGATGTTTGAGAAATAGTAGTATCCACCAATTCCTTCTCATCGGAATGACCTAATTGTATGTTTTTTTTTTCGAATCCTTATGGACACAAATAGTAGTATGTTCAAAAGAGTAAGATAGGAGGAAGCTATATAAAATTTGAAAATACATTACAGATGTTTGTGGTACTCTCCGGAGGAGCCCAGATATTTGGAGAATAGTAGTTTCCACGAATTCACTGTCGTGGAAATGTCCTAATTGTATGAATTTTTATCGACACCTGATAGACACCAAAAGTAGTATGTTCAAAAGGGTAAGTTTCGAGGAAGTATCATAAAATTTGACAAGACATTTCGGATGTTTGTTGTACTCTCTGGAGGATCCCGGATGTTTGAGAAATAGTAGTATGCACCAATTCCTTCTCATCGGAATGACCTAATTGTATGTTTTTTTTTTCGAATCATTACGGACACAAAAAGTAGTATGTTCAAAAGAGTAAGATATGAGGAAGCTATATAAAATTAGACAAGACATTACAGATGTTTGTGGTACTCTCCGGAGGATCCCGGATATTTGGAGAATAGTAGTTGACACGAATTCACTGTCGTGGAAATGTCCTAATTGTATGAATTTGTATCGACACCTGATAGACACCAAAAGTAGTATGTTCAAAAGGGTAAGTTTCGAGGAAGTATCATAAAATTTGACAAGACATTTCGAATGTTTGTTGTACTCTCTGGAGGATCCCGGATGTTTGAGAAATAGTAGTATCCACCAATTCCTTCTCATCGGAATGACCTAATTGTATGTTTTTTTTTTCGAATCCTTATGGACACAAATAGTAGTATGTTCAAAAGAGTAAGATAGGAGGAAGCTATATAAAATTTGACAATACATTACAGATGTTTGTGGTACTCTCCGGAGGATCCCGGATATTTGGAGAATAGTAGTTTACACGAATTCACTGTCGTGGAAATGTCCTAATTGTATGAATTTTTATCGACACCTGATAGAGACCAAAAGTAGTATGTTCAAAAGGGTAAGTTTCGAGGAAGTATCATAAAATTTGACAAGACATTTCGGATGTTTGTTGTACTCTCTGGAGGATCCCGGATGTTTGAGAAATAGTAGTATCCACCAAATCCTTCTCATCGGAATGATTTAATTGTATGTTTTTTTTTTCGAATCCTTATGGACTCAAATAGTAGTATGTTCAAAAGAGTAAGATAGGAGGAAGCTATATAAAATTTGAAAATACATTACAGATGTTTGTGGTACTCTCCGGAGGATCCCAGATATTTGGAGAATAGTAGTTTCCACGAATTCACTGTCGTGGAAATGTCCTAATTGTATGAATTTTTATCGACACCTGATAGAGACCAAAAGTAGTATGTTCAAAAGGGTAAGTTTCGAGGAAGTATCATAAAATTTGACAAGACATTTCGGATGTTTGTTGTACTCTCTGGAGGATCCCGGATGTTTGAGAAATAGTAGTATGCAGGAATTCCTTCTCATAGGAATGACCTAATTGTATGTTTTTTTTTTCGAATCCTTACGGACACAAAAAGTAGTATGTTCAAAAGAGTAAGATATGAGGAAGCTATATAAAATTTGACAATACATTACAGATGTTTGTGGTACTCTCCGGAGGATCCCGGATATTTGGAGAATAGTAGTTTACACGAATTCACTGTCGTGGAAATGTCCTAATTGTATGAATTTTTATCGACACCTGATAGACACCAAAAGTAGTATGTTCAAAAGGGTAAGTTTCGAGGAAGTATGATAAAATTTGACAAGACATTTCGGATGTTTGTTTTACTCTCTGGAGGATCCCGGATGTTTGAGAATTAGTAGTATCCACCAATTCCTTCTCATCGTAATGACCTAATTGTATGTTTTTTTTTTCGAATCCTTATGGACACAAATAGTAGTATGTTCAAAAGAGTAAGATATGAGGAAGCTATATAAAATTTGACAATACATTACAGATATTTGTGGTACTCTCCGGAGGATCCCGGATATTTGGAGAATAGTAGTTTGCACGAATTCACTGTCGTGGAAATGTCCTGATTGTATGAATTTTTATCGACACCTGATAGACACCAAAAGTAGTATGTTCAAAAGAGTAAGTTTCGAGGAAGTATCATAAAATTTGACAAGACATTTCGGATGTTTGTTGTACTCTCTGGAGGATCCCGGATGTTTGAGAAATAGTAGTATGCACCAATTCCTTCTCATCGGAATGACCTAATTGTATGTTTTTTTTTCGAATCCTCATAGACACAAAAAGTAGTATGTTCAAAAGAGTAAGATATGAGGAAGCTATATAAAATTTGACAATACATTACAGATGTTTGTGGTACTCTCCGGAGGATCCCGGATATTTGGAGAATAGTAGTTTGCACGAATTCATTGTCGTGGAAATGTCCTAATTGTATGAATTTTTATCGACACCTGATAGACACCAAAAGTAGTATGTTCAAAATAGTTAGTTTCGAGGAAGTATCATCAAATTTGACAAGACATTTCGGATGTTTGTTGTACTCTCTGGAGGATCCCGGAAGTTTGAGAAACAGTAGTATGCAGCAATTCCTTCTAATCGGAATGACCTAATTGTATGTTTTTTTTTCGAATCCTTATGGACACAAAAAGTAGTATGTTCAAAAGAGTAAGATATGAGGAAGCTATATAAAATTTGACAATACATTACAGATGTCTGTGGTACTCTCCGGAGGATCCCGGATATTTGGAGAATAGTAGTTTGCACGAATTCACTGTCGTGGAAATGTCCTAATTGTATGAATTTTTATCGACACCTGATATACACCAAAAGTAGTATGTTCAAAAGAATAATTTTCGAGGAAGTATGATAAAATTTGACAAGACATTTCGGATGTTTGTTGTACTCTCTGGAGGATCCCGGATGTTTGAGAAATTGTAGTATGCACCAATTCCTTCTCATCGGAATGACCTAATTGTATGTTTTTTTTTTCGAATCCTTATGGACACAAAAAGTAGTATGTTCAAAAGAGTAAGATATGAGGAAGCTATATAAAATTTGACAATACGATACAGATGTTTGTGGTACTCTCCGGAGGATCCCGGATATTTGGAGAATTGTAGTTTGCACGAATTCACTGTCGTGGAAATGTCCTGATTGTATGAATTTTTATCGACACCTGATAGACACCAAAAGTAGTATGTTCAAAAGAGTAAGTTTCGAGGAAGTATCATATAATTTGACAAGACATTTCGGATGTTTGTTGTACTATCTGGAGGATCCCGGATGTTTGAGAAATAGTAGTATGCAGCAATTCCTTCTCATCGGAATGACCTAATTGTATGTTTTTTTTTCGAATCCTTATGGACACAAAAAGTAGTATGTTCAAAAGAGTAAGATATGAGGAAGCTATATAAAATTTGACAATACATTACAGATGTCTATGGTACTCTCCGGAGGATCCCGGATATTTGGAGAATAGTAGTTTGCACGAATTCACTGTCGTGGAAATGACCTAATTGTATGAATTTTTATCGACACCTGATATACACCAAAAGTAGTATGTTCAAAAGAATAAGTTTTGAGGAAGTATGATAAAATTTGACAAGACATTTCGGATGTTTGTTGTACTCTCTGGAGGATCCCGGATGTTTGAGAAATAGTAGTATCCACCAATTCCTTCTCATCGGAATGACCTAATTTGATGTTTTTTTTTTCGAGTCCTTATGGACACAAAAAGTAGTATGTTCAAAAGAGTAAGATATGAGGAAGCTATATAAAATTTGACAAGACATTACAGATGTTTGTGGTACTCTCCGGAGGATCCCGGATATTTGGAGAATAGTAGTTTGCACGAATTCACTGTCGTGGAAATGTCCTAATTGTATGAATTTTTATCGACACCTGATATACACCAAAAGTAGTATCTTCAAAATAGTAAGTTTCGAGGAAGTATCATAAAATTTGACAAGACATTTCGGATGTTTGTTGTACTATCTGGAGGATCCCGGATGTTTGAGAAATAGTAGTATTCACCAATTCCTTCTCATCGGAATGACCTAATTGTATGTTTTTTTTTTCGAATTCTTATGGACACAAAAAGTAGTATGTTTAAAAGAGTAAGATATGAGGAAGCTACATAAAATTTGACAATACATTACAGATGTCTGTGGTACTCTCCGGAGGATCCCGAATATTGGAGAATAGTAGTTTGTACGAATTCACTGTCGTGGAAATGTCCTAATTGTATGAATTTTTATCGACACCTGATAGACACCAAAAGGAGTATGTTCAAAAGGGTAAGTTTCGAGGAAGTATCATAAAATTTGACAAGACATTTCGGATGTTTGTTGTACTCTCTGGAGGATCCCGGATGTTTGAGAAATAGTAGTATCCACCAATTCCTTCTCATCGGAATGACTTAATTTGATGTTTTTTTTTTCGAATCCTTATGGACACAAAAAGTAGTATGTTCAAAAGAGTAAGATATGAGGAAGCTATATAAAATTTGACAATACATTACAGATGTCTGTGGTACTCTCCGGAGGATCCCGGATATTTGGAGAATAGTAGTTTCCACGAATTCACTGTCGTGGAAATGTCCTAATTGTATGAATTATTAACGACACCTGATAGACACCAAAAGTAGTATGTTCAAAAGGGTAAGTTTCGAGGAAGTATCATAAAATTTGACAAGACATTTCGGATGTTTGTTGTACTCTCTGGAGGATCCCGGATGTTTGAGAATTAGTAGTATCCACCAATTCCTTCTCATCGGAATGACCTAATTTGATGTTTTTTTTTTCGAATCCTTATGGACACAAAAAGTAGTATGTTCAAAAGAGTAAGATATGAGGAAGCTATATAAAATTCGACAATACATTACAGATGTCTGTGGTACTCTCCGGAGGATCCCAGATATTTGGAGAATAGTAGTTTGCACGAATTCCCTGTCGTGGAAATGTCCTAATTGTATGAATTTTTATCGACACCTGATAGACACCAAAAGTAGTATGTTCAAAATAGTAAGTTTTGAAGAAGTATCATCAAATTTGACAAGACATTTCGGATGTTTGTTGTACTCTCTGGAGGATCCCGGATGTTTGAGAAATAGAAGTATGCACCAATTCCTTCTCATCGGAATTACCTAATTTGATGTTTTTTTTTTCGAATCCTTATGGACACAAAAAGTAGTATGTTCAAAAGAGTAAGATATGAGGAAGCTATATAAATTTTGACAATACATTACAGATGTCTGTGGTACTCTCCGGAGGATCCCGGATATTTGGAGAATAGTAGTTTGCACGAATTCACTGTCGTGGAAATCTCTTAATTGTATGAATTTTTATCGACACCTGTTAGACACCAAAACTAGTATGTTCAAAAGAGTAAGTTTCGAGGAAGTATCATAAAAATTGACAAGACATTTCGGATGTTTGTTGTACTCTCTGGAGGATCCCGGATGTTTGAGAAATAGTCGTATGCACCAATTCCTTCTCATCGGAATGACCTAATTTGATGTTTTTTTTTTCGAATCCTTATGGACATAAAAAGTAGTATGTTCAAAAGAGTAAGATATGAGGAAGCTAAATAAAATTTGACATTACATTACAGATGTCTGTGGTACTCTCCGAAGGATCCCGGATATTTGGAGAATAGTAGTTTGCACGAATTCACTGTCGTGGAAATGTCCTAATTGTATGAATTTTTATCGACACCTGATAGACACCAAAAGTAGTATGTTCAAAAGAGTAAGTTTCGAGGAAGTATCACAAAATTTGACAAGACATTTCGGATGTTTGTTGTACTCTTTGGAGGATCCCGGATGTTTGAGAATTAGTAGTATGCACCAATTCCTTCTCATAGGAATGACCTAATTGTATGTTTTTTTTTTTCGAATCCTTGTGGACACAAAAAGTAGTATGTTCAAAATAGTAAGATATGAGGAAGCTATATAAAATTTGACAATACATTACAGATGTTTGTGGTACTCTCCGGAGGATCCCGGATATTTGAAGAATAGTAGTTTGCACGTATTCACTGTCGTGGAAATGTCCTAATTGTATGAATTTTTATCGACACCTGATAGACACCAAAAGTAGTATGTTCAAAGGAGTAAGTTTCGAGAAAGTATCATAAAATTTGGCAAGACATTTCGGATGTTTGTTGTACTCTCTGGAGAATCCCGGATGTTTGAGAAATAGTAGTATGCACCAATTCCTTCTCATCGGAATGACGTAATTGTATGTTTTTTTTTTCGAATCCTTATGGACACAAAAAGTAGTATGTTCAAAAGAGTAAGATATGAGGAAGCTATATAAAATTTGACAATACATTACAGATGTTTGTGGTACTCTCCGGAGAATCCCTGATATTTGGAGAATAGTAGTTTGCACGAATTCACTGTCGTGGAAATGTCCTAATTGTATGAATTTTTATCGACACCTGATAGACACCAAAAGTAGTATGTTCAAAATAGTAAGTTTCGAGGAAGTATCATCAAATTTGACAAGACATTTCGGATGTTTGTTGTACTCTCTGGAGGATCCCGGATGTTTGAGAAATAGTAGTATGCAGCAATTCCTTCTCATCGGAATGACCTAATTGTATGTTTTTTTTTTCAAATCCTTATGGAAACAAAAATTAGTAAGTTCAAAAGAGTAAGATATGAGGAAGCTATATAAAATTTTAAAATACATTACAGATGTTTGTGGTATTCTCCGGAGGATCCCGGATATTTGGAGACTAGTAGTTTGCAAGAATTCACTGTCGTGGCAATGTCCTAATTGTATGAATTTTTATCGACACCTGATAGACACCAAAAGTAGTATGTTCAAAAGAGTAAGTTTCGAGGAAGTATCTTAAAATTTGACAAGACATTTTGGATGTTTGTAGTACTCTCTGGAGGATCCCGGATGTTTGAGAAATGGCAGTATGCACCAATTCCTTCTCATCGAAATGACCTAGTTGTATGTTTTTTTTTTCGAATCCTTATGGACACAAAAAGTAGTATGTTCAAAAGAGTAAGATATGAGGAAGCTATATAAAATTTTAAAATACATTACTGATGTTTGTGGTATTCTCCGGAGGATCCCGGATATTTGGAGACTAGTAGTTTGCAAGAATTCACTGTCGTGGAAATGTCCTAAGTGTATGAATTTTTATCGACACCTGATAGACACCAAAAGTAGTATGTTCAAAAGAGTAAATTTCGAGGAAGTATCATAAAATTTGACAGGACATTTCGGATGTTTGTTATACTCTCTGGAGGATCCCGGACGTTTGAGAAATAGCAGTATGCACCAATTCCTTCTCATCGAAATGACCTAATTGTATGTTTTTTTTTTCGAATCCTTATGGAAACAAAAATTAGTAAGTTCAAAAGAGTAAGATATGAGGAAGCTATATAAAATTTTAAAATACATTACAGATGTTTGTGGTATTCTCCGGAGGATCCCGGATATTTGGAGACTAGTAGTTTGCAAGAATTCACTGTCGTGGCAATGTCCTAATTGTATGAATTGTTATCGACACCTGATAGACACCAAAAGTAGTATGTTCAAAAGAGTAAGTTTCGAGGAAGTATCTTAAAATTTGACAAGACATTTTGGATGTTTGTAGTACTCTCTGGAGGATCCCGGATGTTTGAGAAATGGCAGTATGCACCAATTCCTTCTCATCGAAATGACCTAGTTGTATGTTTTTTTTTTCGAATCCTTATGGACACAAAAAGTAGTATGTTCAAAAGAGTAAGATATGAGGAAGCTACATAAAATTTTAAAATACATTACTAATGTTTGTGGTATTCTCCGGAGGATCCCGGATATTTGGAGACTAGTAGTTTGCAAGAATTCACTGTCGTGGAAATGTCCTAAGTGTATGAATTTTTATCGACACCTGATAGACACCAAAAGTAGTATGTTCAAAAGAGTAAATTTCGAGGAAGTATCATAAAATTTGACAGGACATTTCGGATGTTTGTTATACTCTCTGGAGGATCCCGGATGTTTGAGAAATAGCAGTATGCACCAATTCCTTCTCATCGAAATGACCTAATTGTATGTTTTTTTTTTCGAATCGTTATGGAAACAAAAATTAGTAAGTTCAAAAGAGTAAGATATGAGGAAGCTATATAAAATTTTAAAATACATTACAGATGTTTGTGGTATTCTCCGGAGGATCCCGGATATTTGGAGACTAGTAGTTTGCAAGAATTCACTGTCGTGGCAATGTCCTAATTGTATGAATTTTTATCGACACCTGATAGACACCAAAAGTAGTATGTTCAAAAGAGTAAATTTCGAGGAAGTATCATAAAATTTGACAACACATTTCGGATGTTTGTTGTACTCTCTGGAGGATCCCGGATGTTTGAGAAATAGCAGTATGCACCAATTCCTTCTCATCGAAATGACCTAATTGTATGTTTTTTTTTTCGAATCCTTATGGAAACAAAAATTAGTAAGTTCAAAAGAGTAAGATATGAGGAAGCCATAGAAATTTTAAAATACATTACAGATGTTTGTGGTATTCTCCGGAGGATCCTGGATATTTGGAGACTAGTAGTTTGCAAGAATTCACTGTCGTGGCAATGTCCTAATTGTATGAATTTTTATCGACACCTGATAGACACCAAAAGTAGTATGTTCAAAAGAGTAAGTTTCGAGGAAGTATCTTAAAATTTGACAAGACATTTTGGATGTTTGTAGTACTCTCTGGAGGATCCCGGATGTTTGAGAAATGGCAGTATGCACCAATTCCTTCTCATCGAAATGACCTAATTGTATGTTTTTTTTTTCGAATCCTTATGGACACAAAAAGTAGTATGTTCAAAAGAGTAAGATATGAGGAAGCTATATAAAATTTTAAACTACATTACTGATGTTTGTGGTATTCTCCGGAGGATCCCGGATATTTGGAGACTAGTAGTTTGCAAGAATTCACTGTCGTGGAAATGTCCTAAGTGTATGAATTTTTATCGACACATGATAGACACCAAAAGTAGTATGTTCAAAAGAGTAAATTTCGAGGAAGTATCATAAAATTTGACAGGACATTTCGGATGTTTGTTATACTCTCTGGAGGATCCCGGACGTTTGAGAAATAGCAGTATGCACCAATTCCTTCTCATCGAAATGACCTAATTGTATGTTTTTTTTTTCGAATTCTTATGGAAACAAAAATTAGTAAGTTCAAAAGAGTAAGATATGGGGAAGCTATATAAAATTTTAAAATACATTACAGATGTTTGTGGTATTCTCCGGAGGATCCCGGATATTTGGAGACTAGTAGTTTGCAAGAATTCACTGTCGTGGCAATGTCCTAATTGTATGAATTTTTATCGACACCTGATAGACACCAAAAGTAGTATGTTCAAAAGAGTAAGTTTCGAGGAAGTATCTTAAAATTTGACAAGACATTTTGGATGTTTGTAGTACTCTCTGGAGGATCCCGGATGTTTGAGAAATGGCAGTATGCACCAATTCCTTCTCATCGAAATGACCTAGTTGTATGTTTTTTTTTTCGAATCCTTATGGACACAAAAAGTAGTATGTTCAAAAGAGTAAGATATGAGGGAGCTATATAAAATTTTAAAATACATTACTGATGTTTGTGGTATTCTCCGGAGGATCCCGGATATTTGGAGACTAGTAGTTTGCAAGAATTCACTGTCGTGGAAATGTCCTAAGTGTATGAATTTTTATCGACACCTGATAGACACCCAAAGTAGTATGTTCAAAAGAGTAAATTTCGAGGAAGTATCATAAAATTTGACAGGACATTTCGGATGTTTGTTATACTCTCTGGAGGATCCCGGATGTTTGAGAAATAGCAGTATGCACCAATTCCTTCTCATCGAAATGACCTAATTGTATGTTTTTTTTTTCAAATCCTTATGGAAACAAAAATTAGTAAGTTCAAAAGAGTAAGATATGAGGAAGCTATATAAAATTTTAAAATACATTACAGATGTTTGTGGTATTCTCCGGAGGATCCCGGATATTTTGAGACTAGTAGTTTGCAAGAATTCACTGTCGTGGAAATGTCCTAAGTGTATGAATTTTTATCGACACCTGATAGACACCAAAAGTAGTATGTTCAAAAGAGTAAATTTCGAGGAAGTATCATAAAATTTGACAGGACATTTCGGATGTTTGTTATACTCTCTGGAGGATCCCGGATGTTTGAGAAATAGCAGTATGCACCAATTCCTTCTCATCGAAATGACCTAATTGTATGTTTTTTTTTTCAAATCCTTATGGAAACAAAAATTAGTAAGTTCAAAAGAGTAAGATATGAGGAAGCTATATAAAATTTTAAAATACATTACAGATGTTTGTGGTATTCTCCGGAGGATCCCGGATATTTGGAGACTAGTAGTTTGCAAGAATTCACTGTCGTGGCAATGTCCTAATTGTATGAATTTTTATCGACACCTGATAGACACCAAAAGTAGTATGTTCAAAAGAGTAAGTTTCGAGGAAGTATCTTAAAATTTGACAAGACATTTTGGATGTTTGTAGTACTCCCTGGAGGATCCCGGATGTTTGAGAAATGGCAGTATGCACCAATTCCTTCTCATCGAAATGACCTAGTTGTATGTTTTTTTTTTCGAATCCTTATGGACACAAAAAGTAGTATGTTCAAAAGAGTAAGATATGAGGAAGCTATATAAAATTTTAAAATACATTACTGATGTTTGTGGTATTCTCCGGAGGATCCCGGATATTTGGAGACTAGTAGTTTGCAAGAATTCACTGTCGTGGCAATGTCCTAATTGTATGAATTGTTATCGACACCTGGTAGACACCAAAAGTAGTATGTTCAAAAGAGTAAGTTTCGAGGAAGTATCATATAATTTGACAAGACATTTCGGATGTTTGTTGTACTATCTGGAGGATCCCGGATGTTTGAGAAATAGTAGTATGCAGCAATTCCTTCTCATCGGAATGACCTAATTGTATGTTTTTTTTTCGAATCCTTATGGACACAAAAAGTAGTATGTTCAAAAGAGTAAGATATGAGGAAGCTATATAAAATTTGACAATACATTACAGATGTCTATGGTACTCTCCGGAGGATCCCGGATATTTGGAGAATAGTAGTTTGCACGAATTCACTGTCGTGGAAATGACCTAATTGTATGAATTTTTATCGACACCTGATATACACCAAAAGTAGTATGTTCAAAAGAATAAGTTTCGAGGAAGTATGATAAAATTTGACAAGACATTTCGGATGTTTGTTGTACTCTCTGGAGGATCCCGGATGTTTGAGAAATAGTAGTATCCACCAATTCCTTCTCATCGGAATGACCTAATTTGATGTTTTTTTTTTCGAGTCCTTATGGACACAAAAAGTAGTATGTTCAAAAGAGTAAGATATGAGGAAGCTATATAAAATTTGACAAGACATTACAGATGTTTGTGGTACTCTCCGGAGGATCCCGGATATTTGGAGAATAGTAGTTTGCACGAATTCACTGTCGTGGAAATGTCCTAATTGTATGAATTTTTATCGACACCTGATATACACCAAAAGTAGTATCTTCAAAATAGTAAGTTTCGAGGAAGTATCATAAAATTTGACAAGACATTTCGGATGTTTGTTGTACTATCTGGAGGATCCCGGATGTTTGAGAAATAGTAGTATTCACCAATTCCTTCTCATCGGAATGACCTAATTGTATGTTTTTTTTTTCGAATTTTTATGGACACAAAAAGTAGTATGTTTAAAAGAGTAAGATATGAGGAAGCTACATAAAATTTGACAATACATTACAGATGTTTGTGGTACTCTCCGGAGAATCCCGAATATTTGGAGTATAGTAGTTTGTACGAATTCACTGTCGTGGAAATGTCCTAATTGTATGAATTTTTATCGACACCCTGATAGACACCAAAAGGAGTATGTTCAAAAGGGTAAGTTTCGAGGAAGTATCATAAAATTTGACAAGACATTTCGGATGTTTGTTGTACTCTCTGGAGGATCCCGGATGTTTGAGAAATAGTAGTATCCACCAATTCCTTCTCATCGGAATGACTTAATTTGATGTTTTTTTTTTCGAATCCTTATGGACACAAAAAGTAGTATGTTCAAAAGAGTAAGATACGAGGAAGCTATATAAAATTTGACAATACATTACAGATGTCTGTGGTACTCTCCGGAGGATCCCGGATATTTGGAGAATAGTAGTTTCCACGAATTCACTGTCGTGGAAATGTCCTAATTGTATGAATTATTAACGACACCTGATAGACACCAAAAGTAGTATGTTCAAAAGGGTAAGTTTCGAGGAAGTATCATAAAATTTGACAAGACATTTCGGATGTTTGTTGTACTCTCTGGAGGATCCCGGATGTTTGAGAATTAGTAGTATCCACCAATTCCTTCTCATCGGAATGACCTAATTTGATGTTTTTTTTTTCGAATCCTTATGGACACAAAAAGTAGTATGTTCAAAAGAGTAAGATATGAGGAAGCTATATAAAATTCGACAATACATTACAGATGTCTGTGGTACTCTCCGGAGGATCCCGGATATTTGGAGAATAGTAGTTTGCACGAATTCCCTGTCGTGGAAATGTCCTAATTGTATGAATTTTTATCGACACCTGATAGACACCAAAAGTAGTATGTTCAAAATAGTAAGTTTCGAAGAAGTATCATCAAATTTGACAAGACATTTCGGATGTTTGTTGTACTCTCTGGAGGATCCCGGATGTTTGAGAAATAGAAGTATGCACCAATTCCTTCTCATCGGAATTACCTAATTTGATGTTTTTTTTTTCGAATCCTTATGGACACAAAAAGTAGTATGTTCAAAAGAGTAAGATATGAGGAAGCTATATAAATTTTGACAATACATTACAGATGTCTGTGGTACTCTCCGGAGGATCCCGAATATTTGGAGAATAGTAGTTTGCACGAATTCACTGTCGTGGAAATCTCCTAATTGTATGAATTTTTATCGACACCTGTTAGACACCAAAACTAGTATGTTCAAAAGAGTAAGTTTCGAGGAAGTATCATAAAAATTGACAAGACATTTCGGATGTTTGTTGTACTCTCTGGAGGATCCCGGATGTTTGAGAAATAGTCGTATGCTCCAATTCCTTCTCATCGGAATGACCTAATTTGATGTTTTTTTTTTCGAATCCTTATGGACATAAAAAGTAGTATGTTCAAAAGAGTAAGATATGAGGAAGCTAAATAAAATTTGACATTACATTACAGATGTCTGTGGTACTCTCCGAAGGATCCCGGATATTTGGAGAATAGTAGTTTGCACGAATTCACTGTCGTGGAAATGTCCTAATTGTATGAATTTTTATCGACACCTGATAGACACCAAAAGTAGTATGTTCAAAAGAGTAAGTTTCGAGGAAGTATCACAAAATTTGACAAGACATTTCGGATGTTTGTTGTACTCTTTGGAGGATCCCGGATGTTTGAGAATTAGTAGTATGCACCAATTCCTTCTCATAGGAATGACCTAATTGTATGTTTTTTTTTTTCGAATCCTTGTGGACACAAAAAGTAGTATGTTCAAAATAGTAAGATATGAGGAAGCTATATAAAATTTGACAATACATTACAGATGTTTGTGGTACTCTCCGGAGGATCCCGGATATTTGAAGAATAGTAGTTTGCACGTATTCACTGTCGTGGAAATGTCCTAATTGTATGAATTTTTATCGACACCTGATAGACACCAAAAGTAGTATGTTCAAAGGAGTAAGTTTCGAGAAAGTATCATAAAATTTGGCAAGACATTTCGGATGTTTGTTGTACTCTCTGGAGAATCCCGGATGTTTGAGAAATAGTAGTATGCACCAATTCCTTCTCATCGGAATGACGTAATTGTATGTTTTTTTTTTCGAATCCTTATGGACACAAAAAGTAGTATGTTCAAAAGAGTAAGATATGAGGAAGCTATATAAAATTTGACAATACATTACAGATATTTGTGGTACTCTCCGGAGAATCCCTGATATTTGGAGAATAGTAGTTTGCACGAATTCACTGTCGTGGAAATGTCCTAATTGTATGAATTTTTATCGACACCTGATAGACACCAAAAGTAGTATGTTCAAAATAGTAAGTTTCGAAGAAGTATCATCAAATTTGACAAGACATTTCGGATGTTTGTTGTACTCTCTGGAGGATCCCGGATGTTTTAGAAATAGAAGTATGCACCAATTCCTTCTCATCGGAATTACCTAATTTGATGTTTTTTTTTTCGAATCCTTATGGACACAAAAAGTAGTATGTTCAAAAGAGTAAGATATGAGGAAGCTATATAAATTTTGACAATACATTACAGATGTCTGTGGTACTCTCCGGAGGATCCCGAATATTTGGAGAATAGTAGTTTGCACGAATTCACTGTCGTGGAAATCTCCTAATTGTATGAATTTTTATCGACACCTGTTAGACACCAAAACTAGTATGTTCAAAAGAGTAAGTTTCGAGGAAGTATCATAAAAATTGACAAGACATTTCGGATGTTTGTTGTACTCTCTGGAGGATCCCGGATGTTTGAGAAATAGTCGTATGCTCCAATTCCTTCTCATCGGAATGACCTAATTTGATGTTTTTTTTTTCGAATCCTTATGGACATAAAAAGTAGTATGTTCAAAAGAGTAAGATATGAGGAAGCTAAATAAAATTTGACATTACATTACAGATGTCTGTGGTACTCTCCGAAGGATCCCGGATATTTGGAGAATAGTAGTTTGCACGAATTCACTGTCGTGGAAATGTCCTAATTGTATGAATTTTTATCGACACCTGATAGACACCAAAAGTAGTATGTTCAAAAGAGTAAGTTTCGAGGAAGTATCACAAAATTTGACAAGACATTTCGGATGTTTGTTGTACTCTTTGGAGGATCCCGGATGTTTGAGAATTAGTAGTATGCACCAATTCCTTCTCATAGGAATGACCTAATTGTATGTTTTTTTTTTTCGAATCCTTGTGGACACAAAAAGTAGTATGTTCAAAATAGTAAGATATGAGGAAGCTATATAAAATTTGACAATACATTACAGATGTTTGTGGTACTCTCCGGAGGATCCCGGATATTTGAAGAATAGTAGTTTGCACGTATTCACTGTCGTGGAAATGTCCTAATTGTATGAATTTTTATCGACACCTGATAGACACCAAAAGTAGTATGTTCAAAGGAGTAAGTTTCGAGAAAGTATCATAAAATTTGGCAAGACATTTCGGATGTTTGTTGTACTCTCTGGAGAATCCCGGATGTTTGAGAAATAGTAGTATGCACCAATTCCTTCTCATCGGAATGACGTAATTGTATGTTTTTTTTTTCGAATCCTTATGGACACAAAAAGTAGTATGTTCAAAAGAGTAAGATATGAGGAAGCTATATAAAATTTGACAATACATTACAGATATTTGTGGTACTCTCCGGAGAATCCCTGATATTTGGAGAATAGTAGTTTGCACGAATTCACTGTCGTGGAAATGTCCTAATTGTATGAATTTTTATCGACACCTGATAGACACCAAAAGTAGTATGTTCAAAATAGTAAGTTTCGAGGAAGTATCATCAAATTTGACAAGACATTTCGGATGTTTGTTGTACTCTCTGGAGGATCCCGGATGTTTGAGAAATAGTAGTATGCAGCAATTCCTTCTCATCGGAATGACCTAATTGTATGTTTTTTTTTTCAAATCCTTATGGAAACAAAAATTAGTAAGTTCAAAAGAGTAAGATATGAGGAAGCTATATAAAATTTTAAAATACATTACAGATGTTTGTGGTATTCTCCGGAGGATCCCGGATATTTGGAGACTAGTAGTTTGCAAGAATTCACTGTCGTGGCAATGTCCTAATTGTATGAATTTTTATCGACACCTGATAGACACCAAAAGTAGTATGTTCAAAAGAGTAAGTTTCGAGGAAGTATCTTAAAATTTGACAAGACATTTTGGATGTTTGTAGTACTCTCTGGAGGATCCCGGATGTTTGAGAAATGGCAGTATGCACCAATTCCTTCTCATCGAAATGACCTAGTTGTATGTTTTTTTTTTCGAATCCTTATGGACACAAAAAGTAGTATGTTCAAAAGAGTAAGATATGAGGAAGCTATATAAAATTTTAAAATACATTACTGATGTTTGTGGTATTCTCCGGAGGATCCCGGATATTTGGAGACTAGTAGTTTGCAAGAATTCACTGTCGTGGAAATGTCCTAAGTGTATGAATTTTTATCGACACCTGATAGACACCAAAAGTAGTATGTTCAAAAGAGTAAATTTCGAGGAAGTATCATAAAATTTGACAGGACATTTCGGATGTTTGTTATACTCTCTGGAGGATCCCGGACGTTTGAGAAATAGCAGTATGCACCAATTCCTTCTCATCGAAATGACCTAATTGTATGTTTTTTTTTTCGAATCCTTATGGAAACAAAAATTAGTAAGTTCAAAAGAGTAAGATATGAGGAAGCTATATAAAATTTTAAAATACATTACAGATGTTTGTGGTATTCTCCGGAGGATCCCGGATATTTGGAGACTAGTAGTTTGCAAGAATTCACTGTCGTGGCAATGTCCTAATTGTATGAATTGTTATCGACACCTGATAGACACCAAAAGTAGTATGTTCAAAAGAGTAAGTTTCGAGGAAGTATCTTAAAATTTGACAAGACATTTTGGATGTTTGTAGTACTCTCTGGAGGATCCCGGATGTTTGAGAAATGGCAGTATGCACCAATTCCTTCTCATCGAAATGACCTAGTTGTATGTTTTTTTTTTCGAATCCTTATGGACACAAAAAGTAGTATGTTCAAAAGAGTAAGATATGAGGAAGCTACATAAAATTTTAAAATACATTACTGATGTTTGTGGTATTCTCCGGAGGATCCCGGATATTTGGAGACTAGTAGTTTGCAAGAATTCACTGTCGTGGAAATGTCCTGAGTGTATAAATTTTTATCGACACCTGATAGACACCAACAGTAGTATGTTCAAAAGAGTAAATTTCGAGGAAGTATCATAAAATTTGACAGGACGTTTCGGATGTTTGTTATACTCTCTGGAGGATCCCGGATGTTTGAGAAATAGCAGTATGCACCAATTCCTTCTCATCGAAATGACCTAATTGTATGTTTTTTTTTTCGAATCCTTATGGAAACAAAAATTAGTAAGTTCAAAAGAGTAAGATATGAGGAAGCTATATAAAATCTTAAAATACATTACAGATGTTTGTGGTATTCTCCGAAGGATCCCGGATATTTGGAGACTAGTAGTTTGCAAGAATTCACTGTCGTGGCAATGTCCTAATTGTATGAATTTTTATCGACACCTGATAGACACCAAAAGTAGTATGTTCAAAAGAGTAAATTTCGAGGAAGTATCATAAAATTTGACAACACATTTCGGATGTTTGTTGTACTCTCTGGAGGATCCCGGATGTTTGAGAAATAGCAGTATGCACCAATTCCTTCTCATCGAAATGACCTAATTGTATGTTTTTTTTTTCGAATCCTTATGGAAACAAAAATTAGTAAGTTCAAAAGAGTAAGATATGAGGAAGCCATATAAATTTTAAAATACATTACAGATGTTTGTGGTATTCTCCGGAGGATCCTGGACATTTGGAGACTAGTAGTTTGCAAGAATTCACTGTCGTGGCAATGTCCTAATTGTATGAATTTTTATCGACACCTGATAGACACCAAAAGTAGTATGTTCAAAAGAGTATGTTTCGAGGAAGTATCTTAAAATTTGACAAGACATTTTGGATGTTTGTAGTACTCTCTGGAGGATCCCGGATGTTTGAGAAATGGCAGTATGCACCAATTCCTTCTCATCGAAATGACCTAATTGTATGTTTTTTTTTTCGAATCCTTATGGACACAAAAAGTAGTATGTTCAAAAGAGTAAGATATGAGGAAGCTATATAAAATTTTAAAATACATTACTGATGTTTGTGGTATTCTCCGGAGGATCCCGGATATTTGGAGACTAGTAGTTTGCAAGAATTCACTGTCGTGGAAATGTCCTAAGTGTATGCATTTTTATCGACACCTGATAGACACCAAAAGTAGTATGTTCAAAAGAGTAAATTTCGAGGAAGTATCATAAAATTTGACAGGGCATTTCGGATGTTTGTTATACTCTCTGGAGGATCCCGGACGTTTGAGAAATAGCAGTATGCACCAATTCCTTCTCATCGAAATGACCTAATTGTATGTTTTTTTTTTCGAATCCTTATGGAAACAAAAATTAGTAAGTTCAAAAGAGTAAGATATGAGGAAGCTATATAAAATTTTAAAATACATTACAGATGTTTGTGGTATTCTCCGGAGGATCCCGGATATTTGGAGACTAGTAGTTTGCAAGAATTCACTGTCGTGGCAATGTCCTAATTGTATGAATTGTTATCGACACCTGATAGACACCAAAAGTAGTATGTTCAAAAGAGTAAGTTTCGAGGAAGTATCTTAAAATTTGACAAGACATTTTGGATGTTTGTAGTACTCTCTGGAGGATCCCGGATGTTTGAGAAATGGCAGTATGCACCAATTCCTTCTCATCGAAATGACCTAGTTGTATGTTTTTTTTTTCGAATCCTTATGGACACAAAAAGTAGTATGTTCAAAAGAGTAAGATATGAGGAAGCTACATAAAATTTTAAAATACATTACTGATGTTTGTGGTATTCTCCAGAGGATCCCGGATATTTGGAGACTAGTAGTTTGCAAGAATTCACTGTCGTGGAAATGTCCTAAGTGTATGAATTTTTATCGACACCTGATAGACACCAAAAGTAGTATGTTCAAAAGAGTAAATTTCGAGGAAGTATCATAAAATTTGACAGGACATTTCGGATGTTTGTTATACTCTCTGGAGGATCCCGGATGTTTGAGAAATAGCAGTATGCACCAATTCCTTCTCATCGAAATGACCTAATTGTATGTTTTTTTTTTCGAATCCTTATGGAAACAAAAATTAGTAAGTTCAAAAGAGTAAGATATGAGGAAGCTATATAAAATTTTAAAATACATTACAGATGTTTGTGGTATTCTCCGGAGGATCCCGGATATTTGGAGACTAGTAGTTTCCAAGAATTCACTGTCGTGGCAATGTCCTAATTGTATGAATTTTTATCGACACCTGATAGACACCAAAAGTAGTATGTTCAAAAGAGTAAATTTCGAGGAAGTATCATAAAATTTGACAACACATTTCGGATGTTTGTTGTACTCTCTGGAGGATCCCGGATGTTTGAGAAATAGCAGTATGCACCAATTCCTTCTCATCGAAATGACCTAATTGTATGTTTTTTTTTTCGAATCCTTATGGAAACAAAAATTAGTAAGTTCAAAAGAGTAAGATATGAGGAAGCCATATAAATTTTAAAATACATTACAGATGTTTGTGGTATTCTCCGGAGGATCCTGGATATTTGGAGACTAGTAGTTTGCAAGAATTCACTGTCGTGGCAATGTCCTAATTGTATGAATTTTTATCGACAACTGATAGACACCAAAAGTAGTATGTTCAAAAGAGTAAGTTTCGAGGAAGTATCTTAAAATTTGACAAGACATTTTGGATGTTTGTAGTACTCTCTGGAGGATCCCGGATGTTTGAGAAATGGCAGTATGCACCAATTCCTTCTCATCGAAATGACCTAATTGTATGTTTTTTTTTTCGAATCCTTATGGACACAAAAAGTAGTATGTTCAAAAGAGTAAGATATGAGGAAGCTATATAAAATTTTAAACTACATTACTGATGTTTGTGGTATTCTCCGGAGGATCCCGGATATTTGGAGACTAGTAGTTTGCAAGAATTCACTGTCGTGGAAATGTCCTAAGTGTATGAATTTTTATCGACACCTGATAGACACCAAAAGTAGTATGTTCAAAAGAGTAAATTTCGAGGAAGTATCATAAAATTTGACAGGACATTTCGGATGTTTGTTATACTCTCTGGAGGATCCCGGACGTTTGAGAAATAGCAGTATGCACCAATTCCTTCTCATCGAAATGACCTAATTGTATGTTTTTTTTTTCGAATTCTTATGGAAACAAAAATTAGTAAGTTCAAAAGAGTAAGATATGGGGAAGCTATATAAAATTTTAAAATACATTACAGATGTTTGTGGTATTCTCCGGAGGATCCCGGATATTTGGAGACTAGTAGTTTGCAAGAATTCACTGTCGTGGCAATGTCCTAATTGTATGAATTTTTATCGACACCTGATAGACACCAAAAGTAGTATGTTCAAAAGAGTAAGTTTCGAGGAAGTATCTTAAAATTTGACAAGACATTTTGGATGTTTGTAGTACTCTCTGGAGGATCCCGGATGTTTGAGAAATGGCAGTATGCACCAATTCCTTCTCATCGAAATGACCTAGTTGTATGTTTTTTTTTTCGAATCCTTATGGACACAAAAAGTAGTATGTTCAAAAGAGTAAGATATGAGGGAGCTATATAAAATTTTAAAATACATTACTGATGTTTGTGGTATTCTCCGGAGGATCCCGGATATTTGGAGACTAGTAGTTTGCAAGAATTCACTGTCGTGGCAATGTCCTAATTGTATGAATTTTTATCGACACCTGATAGACACTAAAAGTAGTATGTTCAAAAGAGTAAGTTTCGAGGAAGTATCTTAAAATTTGACAAGACATTTTGGATGTTTGTAGTACTCTCTGGAGGATCCCGAATGTTTGAGAAATGACAGTATGCACCAATTCCTTCTCATCGAAATGACCTAGTTGTATGTTTTTTCTTTCGAATCCTTATGGACACAAAAAGTAGTATGTTCAAAAGAGTAAGATATGAGGAAGCTATATACAATTTTAAAATACATTACTGATGTTTGTGGTATTCTCCGGAGGATCCCGGATATTTTGAGACTAGTAGTTTGCAAGAATTCACTGTCGTGGAAATGTCCTAAGTGTATGAATTTTTATCGACACCTGATAGACACCAAAAGTAGTATGTTCAAAAGAGTAAATTTCGAGGAAGTATCATAAAATTTGACAGGACATTTCGGATGTTTGTTATACTCTCTGGAGGATCCCGGATGTTTGAGAAATAGCAGTATGCACCAATTCCTTCTCATCGAAATGACCTAATTGTATGTTTTTTTTTTCAAATCCTTATGGAAACAAAAATTAGTAAGTTCAAAAGAGTAAGATATGAGGAAGCTATATAAAATTTTAAAATACATTACAGATGTTTGTGGTATTCTCCGGAGGATCCCGGATATTTGGAGACTAGTAGTTTGCAAGAATTCACTGTCGTGGCAATGTCCTAATTGTATGAATTTTTATCGACACCTGATAGACACCAAAAGTAGTATGTTCAAAAGAGTAAGTTTCGAGGAAGTATCTTAAAATTTGACAAGACATTTTGGATGTTTGTAGTACTCTCTGGAGGATCCCGGATGTTTGAGAAATGGCAGTATGCACCAATTCCTTCTCATCGAAATGACCTAGTTGTATGTTTTTTTTTTCGAATCCTTATGGACACAAAAAGTAGTATGTTCAAAAGAGTAAGATATGAGGAAGCTATATAAAATTTTAAAATACATTACTGATGTTTGTGGTATTCTCCGGAGGATCCCGGATATTTGGAGACTAGTAGTTTGCAAGAATTCACTGTCGTGGAAATGTCCTAAGTGTATGAATTTTTATCGACACCTGATAGACACCAAAAGTAGTATGTTCAAAAGAGTAAATTTCGAGGAAGTATCATAAAATTTGACAGGACATTTCGGATGTTTGTTATACTCTCTGGAGGATCCCGGACGTTTGAGAAATAGCAGTATGCACCAATTCATTCTCATCGAAATGACCTAATTGTATGTTTTTTTTTTCGAATCCTTATGGAAACAAAAATTAGTAAGTTCAAAAGAGTAAGATATGAGGAAGCTATATAAAATTTTATAATACATTACAGATGTTTGTGGTATTCTCCGGAGGATCCCGGATATTTGGAGACTAGTAGTTTGCAAGAATTCACTGTCGTGGCAATGTCCTAATTGTATGAATTGTTATCGACACCTGGTAGACACCAAAAGTAGTATGTTCAAAAGAGTAAGTTTCGAGGAAGTATCTTAAAATTTGACAAGACATTTTGGATGTTTGTAGTACTCTCTGGAGGATCCCGGATGTTTGAGAAATGGCAGTATGCACCAATTCCTTCTCATCGAAATGACCTAGTTGTATGTTTTTTTTTTCGAATCCTTATGGACACAAAAAGTAGTATGTTCAAAAGAGTAAGATATGAGGAAGCTATATAAAATTTTAAAATACATTACTGATGTTTGTGGTATTCTCCGGAGGATCCCGGATATTTGGAGACTAGTAGTTTGCAAGAATTCACTGTCGTGGAAATGTCCTAAGTGTATGAATTTTTATCGACACCTGATAGACACCAAAAGTAGTATGTTCAAAAGAGTAAATTTCGAGGAAGTATCATAAAATTTGACAGGACATTTCGGATGTTTGTTATACTCTCTGGAGGATCCCGGACGTTTGAGAAATAGCAGTATGCACCAATTCATTCTCATCGAAATGACCTAATTGTATGTTTTTTTTTTCGAATCCTTATGGAAACAAAAATTATTAAGTTCAAAAGAGTAAGATATGAGGAAGCTATATAAAATTTTATAATACATTACAGATGTTTGTGGTATTCTCCGGAGGATCCCGGATATTTGGAGACTAGTAGTTTGCAAGAATTCACTGTCGTGGCAATGTCCTAATTGTATGAATTGTTATCGACACCTGGTAGACACCAAAAGTAGTATGTTCAAAAGAGTAAGTTTCGAGGAAGTATCTTAAAATTTGACAAGACATTTTGGAAGTTTGTAGTACTCTCTGGAGGATCCCGGATGTTTGAGAAATGGCAGTATGCACCAATTCCTTCTCATCGAAATGACCTAGTTGTATGTTTTTTTTTTCGAATCCTTATGGACACAAAAAGTAGTATGTTCAAAAGAGTAAGATATGAGGAAGCTATATAAAATTTTAAAATACATTACTGATGTTTGTGGTATTCTCCGGAGGATCCCGGATATTTGGAGACTAGTAGTTTGCAAGAATTCACTGTCGTGGAAATGTCCTAAGTGTATGAATTTTTATCGACACCTGATAGACACCAAAAGTAGTATGTTCAAAAGAGTAAATTTCGAGGAAGTATCATAAAATTTGACAGGACATTTCGGATGTTTGTTATACTCTCTGGAGGATCCCGGATGTTTGAGAAATAGCAGTATGCACCAATTCCTTCTCATCGAAATGACCTAATTGTATGTTTTTTTTTTCGAATCCTTATGGAAACAAAAATTAGTAAGTTCAAAAGAGTAAGATATGAGGAAGCTATATAAAATTTTAAAATACATTACAGATGTTTGTGGTATTCTCCAGAGGATCCCGGATATTTGGAGACTAGTAGTTTGCAAGAATTCACTGTCGTGGCAATGTCCTAATTGTCTGAATTTTTATCGACACCTGATAGACACCAAAAGTAGTATGTTCAAAAGAGTAAGTTTCGAGGAAGTATCTTAAAATTTGACAAGACATTTTGGATGTTTGTAGTACTCTCTGGAGGATATCGGATATTTGAGAAATGGCAGTATGCACCAATTCCTTCTCATCGAAATGACCTAGTTGTATGAGTTTTTTTTCGAATCCTTATGGACACAAAAAGTAGTATGTTCAAAAGAGTAAGATATGAGGAAGCTATATAAAATTTTAAAATACATTACTGATGTTTGTGGTATTCTCCGGAGGATCTCGGATATTTGGAGAATAGTAGTTTGCAAGAATTCACTGTCGTGGAAATGTCCTAAGTGTATGAATTTTTATCGACACCTGATAGACACCAAAAGTAGTATGTTCAAAAGAGTAAATTTCGAGGAAGTATCATAAAATTTGACAGGACATTTCGGATGTTTGTTATACTCTCTGGAGGATCCCGGATGTTTGAGAAATAGCAGTATGCACCAATTCCTTCTCATCGAAATGACCTAATTGTATGTTTTTTTTTTCAAATCCTTATGGAAACAAAAATTAGTAAGTTCAAAAGAGTAAGATATGAGGAAGCTATATAAAATTTTAAAATACATTACAGATGTTTGTGGTATTCTCCGGAGGATCCCGGATATTTGGAGACTAGTAGTTTGCAAGAATTCACTGTCGTGGCAATGTCCTAATTGTATGAATTTTTATCGACACCTGATAGACACCAAAAGTAGTATGTTCAAAAGAGTAAGTTTCGAGGAAGTATCTTAAAATTTGACAAGACATTTTGGATGTTTGTAGTACTCTCTGGAGGATCCCGGATGTTTGAGAAATGGCATTATGCACCAATTCCTTCTCATCGAAATGACCTAGTTGTATGTTTTTTTTTTCGAATCCTTATGGACACAAAAAGTAGTATGATCAAAAGAGTAAGATATGGGGAAGCTATATAAAATTTTAAAATACATTACTGATGTTTGTGGTATTCTCCGGAGGATCTCGGATATTTGGAGACTAGTAGATTGCAAGAATTCACTGTCGTGGAAATGTCCTAAGTGTATGAATTTTTATCGTCACCTGATAGACACCAAAAGTAGTATGTTCAAAAGAGTAAATTTCGAGGAAGTATCATAAAATTTGACAGGACATTTCGGATGTTTGTTATACTCTCTGGAGGATCCCGGATGTTTGAGAAATAGCAGTATGCACCAATTCCTTCTCATCGAAATGACCTAATTGTATGTTTTTTTTTTCAAATCCTTATGGAAACAAAAATTAGTAAGTTCAAAAGAGTAAGATGTGAGGAAGCTATATAAAATTTTAAAATACATTACAGATGTTTGTGGTATTCTCCGGAGGATCCCGGATATTTGGAGACTAGTAGTTTGCATGAATTCACTGTCGTGGCAATGTCCTATTTGTATGAATTTTTATCGACACCTGATAGACACCAAATGTAGTATGTTCAAAAGAGTAAGTTTCGAGGAAGTATCTTAAAATTTGACAAGACATTTTGGATGTTTGTAGTACTCTGTGGAGGATCCCGGATGTTTGAGAAATGGCAGTATGCACCAATTCCTTCTCATCGAAATGACCTAGATGTATGTTTTTTCTTTCGAATCCTTATGGACACAAAAAGTAGTATGTTCAAAAGAGTAAGATATGAGGAAGCTATATAAAATTTTAAAATACATTACTGATGTTTGTGGTATTCTCCGGAGGATCCCGGATATTTGGAGACTAGTAGTTTGCAAGAATTCACTGTCGTGGAAATGTCCTAAGTGTATGAATTTTTATCGACACCTGATAGACACCAAAAGTAGTATGTTCAAAAGAGTAAATTTCGAGGAAGTATCATAAAATTTGACAGGACATTTCGGATGTTTGTTATACTCTCTGGAGGATCCCGGATGTTTGAGAAATAGCAGTATGCACCAATTCCTTCTCATCGAAATGACCTAATTGTATGTTTTTTTTTTCGAATCCTTATGGAAACAAAAATTAGTAAGTTCAAAAGAGTAAGATATGAGGAAGCTATATAAAATTTTAAAATACATTACAGATGTTTGTGGTATTCTCCAGAGGATCCCGGATATTTGGAGACTAGTAGTTTGCAAGAATTCACTGTCGTGGCAATGTCCTAATTGTATGAATTTTTATCGACACCTGATAGACACCAAAAGTAGTATGTTCAAAAGAGTAAGTTTCGAGGAAGTATCTTAAAATTTGACAAGACATTTTGGATGTTTGTAGTACTCTCTGGAGGATATCGGATATTTGAGAAATGGCAGTATGCACCAATTCCTTCTCATCGAAATGACCTAGTTGTATGTTTTTTTTTTCGAATCCTTATGGACACAAAAAGTAGTATGTTCAAAAGAGTAAGATATGAGGAAGCTATATAAAATTTTAAAATACATTACTGATGTTTGTGGTATTCTCCGGAGGATCTCGGATATTTGGAGAATAGTAGTTTGCAAGAATTCACTGTCGTGGAAATGTCCTAAGTGTATGAATTTTTATCGACACCTGATAGACACCAAAAGTAGTATGTTCAAAAGAGTAAATTTCGAGGAAGTATCATAAAATTTGACAGGACATTTCGGATGTTTGTTATACTCTCTGGAGGATCCCGGATGTTTGAGAAATAGCAGTATGCACCAATTCCTTCTCATCGAAATGACCTAATTGTATGTTTTTTTTTTCAAATCCTTATGGAAACAAAAATTAGTAAGTTCAAAAGAGTAAGATATGAGGAAGCTATATAAAATTTTAAAATACATTACAGATGTTTGTGGTATTCTCCGGAGGATCCCGGATATTTGGAGACTAGTAGTTTGCAAGAATTCACTGTCGTGGCAATGTCCTAATTGTATGAATTTTTATCGACACCTGATAGACACCAAAAGTAGTATGTTCAAAAGAGTAAGTTTCGAGGAAGTATCTTAAAATTTGACAAGACATTTTGGATGTTTGTAGTACTCTCTGGAGGATCCCGGATGTTTGAGAAATGGCATTATGCACCAATTCCTTCTCATCGAAATGACCTAGTTGTATGTTTTTTTTTTCGAATCCTTATGGACACAAAAAGTAGTATGATCAAAAGAGTAAGATATGGGGAAGCTATATAAAATTTTAAAATACATTACTGATGTTTGTGGTATTCTCCGGAGGATCTCGGATATTTGGAGACTAGTAGTTTGCAAGAATTCACTGTCGTGGAAATGTCCTAAGTGTATGAATTTTTATCGTCACCTGATAGACACCAAAAGTATTATGTTCAAAAGAGTAAATTTCGAGGAAGTATCATAAAATTTGACAGGACATTTCGGATGTTTGTTATACTCTCTGGAGGATCCAGGATGTTTGAGAAATAGCAGTATGCACCAATTCCTTCTCATCGAAATGACCTAATTGTATGTTTTTTTTTTCAAATCCTTATGGAAACAAAAATTAGTAAGTTCAAAAGAGTAAGATGTGAGGAAGCTATATAAAATTTTAAAATACATTACAGATGTTTGTGGTATTCTCCGGAGGATCCCGGATATTTGGAGACTAGTAGTTTGCATGAATTCACTGTCGTGGCAATGTCCTATTTGTATGAATTTTTATCGACACCTGATAGACACCAAATGTAGTATGTTCAAAAGAGTAAGTTTCGAGGAAGTATCTTAAAATTTGACAAGACATTTTGGATGTTTGTAGTACTCTGTGGAGGATCCCGGATGTTTGAGAAATGGCAGTATGCACCAATTCCTTCTCATCGAAATGACCTAGATGTATGTTTTTTCTTTCGAATCCTTATGGACACAAAAAGTAGTATGTTCAAAAGTGTAAGATATGAGGAAGCTATATAAAATTTTAAAATACATTACTGATGTTTGTGGTATTCTCCGGAGGATCCCGGATATTTGAAGACTAGTAGTTTGCAAGAATTCACTGTCGTGGAAATGTCCTAAGTGTATGAATTTTTATCGACACCTGATAGACACCAAAAGTAGTATGTTCAAAAGAGTAAATTTCGAGGAAGTATCATAAAATTTGACAGGACATTTCGGATGTTTGTTATACTCTCTGGAGGATCCCGGATGTTTGAGAAATAGCAGTATGCACCAATTCCTTCTCATCGAAATGACCTAATTGTATGTTTTTTTTTTCGAATCCTTATGGAAACAAAAATTAGTAAGTTCAAAAGAGTAAGATATGAGGAAGCTATATAAAATTTTAAAAAACATTACAGATGTTTGTGGTATTCTCCGGAGGATCCCGGATATTTGGAGACTAGTAGTTTGCAAGAATTCACTGTCGTGGCAATGTCCTAATTGTATGAATTGTTATCGACACCTGATAGACACCAAAAGTAGTATGTTCAAAAGAGTAAGTTTCGAGGAAGTATCTTAAAATTTGACAAGACATTTTGGATGTTTGTAGTACTCTCTGGAGGATCCCGGATGTTTGAGAAATGGCAGTATGCACCAATTCCTTCTCATCGAAATGACCTAGTTGTATGTTTTTTTTTTCGAATCCTTATGGACACAAAAAGTAGTATGTTCAAAAGAGTAAGATATGAGGAAGCTATATAAAATTTTAAAATACATTACTGATGTTTGTGGTATTCTCCGGAGGATCCCGGATATTTGGAGACTAGTAGTTTGCAAGAATTCACTGTCGTGGCAATGTCCTAATTGTATGAATTTTTATCGACACCTGATAGACACCAAAAGTAGTATGTTCAAAAGAGTAAGTTTCGAGGAAGTATCTTAAAATTTGACAAGACATTTTGGATGTTTGTAGTATTCTCTGGAGGATCCCGGATGTTTGAGAAATGGCAGTATGCACGAATTCATTCTCATCGAAATGACCTAGTTGTATGTTTTTTTTTTCGAATCCTTATGGACACAAAAAGTAGTATGTTCAAAAGAGTAAGATATGAGGAAGCTATATAAAATTTTAAAATACATTACTGATGTTTGTGGTATTCTCCGGAGGATCCCGGATATTTGGAGACTAGTAGTTTGCAAGAATTCACTATCGTGGAAATGTCCTAAGTGTATGAATTTTTATCGACACCTGATAGACACCAAAAGTAGTATGTTCAAAAGAGTAAATTTCGAGGAAGTATCATAAAATTTGACAGGACATTTCGGATGTTTGTTGTACTCTCTGGAGGATTCCGGATGTTTGAGAAATGGCAGTATGCACCAATGCCTTCTCATCAAAATGACCTAATTGTATGCTCTTTTTTTTTCGAATCCTTATGGACACAAAAAGTAGTATGTTCAAAAGAGTAAGATATGAGGAAGCTATATAAAATTTTAAAATACATTACAGATGTTTGTGGTATTCTCCGGAGGATTCCGGATATTTGGACACTAGTAGTTTGCACGAATTCACTGTCGTGGAAATGTCCTAATTGTATGAATTTTTATGGACACCTGATAAACACCAAAAGTAGTATGGTAAAAACAGTATGTTTCGAGGAAGTATCATAAAATTTGACAAGACATTTCGGATGTTTGTTGTACTCTCTAGAGGATCCCGGATGTTTGAGAAATGGCAGTATGCGCCAATTCCTTCTCACCGAAATGACCTAATTGTATGTTTTTTTTTCGAATCCTTATGGACACAAAAAGTAGTATGTTCAAAAGAGTAAGATATGAGGAAGCTATATAAAATTTTAAAATACATTACAGATGTTTGTGGCATTCTCCGGAGGATCCCAGATATTTGGAGACTAGTAGTTTGCACGAATTTACTATCTTGGAAATGTCCTAATTGTGTGAATTTTTATGGACACGTGATAGACACCAAAAGTAGTATGTTCAAATGAGTATGTTTCGAGGAACTATCATAAAAGTTGACAAGACATTTCGGATGTTTGTTGTACTCTCTTGAGGGTCTCGGATGTTTGAGAAATGGCAGTATGCACCAATTCCTTCTCATCAAAATGATCTAACTGTATACTTTTTTTTTCGAATCCTTATGGACACAAAAAGTAGTATGTTCAAAAGTGTAAGATCTGAGGAAGCTATATAAAATTTTAAAATACATTACAGATGTTTGTGGTATTCTCCGGAGGATCCCGGATATTTGGAGACTAGTAGTTTGCACGAATTCACTGTCGTGGAAATGTCCTAATTGTATGAATTTTTATCGACACCTAATAGACACCAAAAGTAGTATGGTCAAAAGTGTATGTTTCGAGGCAGTGTCATAAAATTTGACAAGACATTTCGGATGTTTGTTGTACTCTCTGGAGGATCCCGGATGTTTGAGAAATGGCAGTATGCACCAATGCCTTCTCATCAAAATGACCTAATTGTTTGCTTTTTTTTTTGCGAATCCTTATGGACACAAAAAGTAGTATGTTCAAAAGAGTAAGATATGAGGAAGCTATATAAAATTTTAAAATACATTACAGATGTTTGTGGTATTCTCCGGAGGATCCCTGATATTTGGAGACTAGTAGTTTGCAAGAATTCACAGTCGTGGAAATGTCCTAATTGTATGAACTTTTATCGACACCTGATAGACACCGAAAGTAGTATGTTCAAAAGAGTAAATTTCGAGGAAGTATCATAAAATTTGACAAGACATTTCGGATGTTTGTTGTGCTCTCTGGAGGATCCCGGATGTTTGAGAAAAGCCAGTATGCACCAATTCCTTCTCATCGAAATGACCTAATTGTATGTTTTTTTTTTCGAATCCTTATGGACACAAAAAGTAGTATGTTCAAAAGAGTAAGATATGATGAAGCTATATAAAATTTTCAAATACATTACAGATGTTTGTGGTATTCTCCGGAGGATCTCGGATATTTGGAGACTAGTAGTTTGCAAGAATTCACTGTCGTGGAAATGTCCCAATTGTATGAATTTTTATCGACACCTGATAGACACCAAAAGTAGTATGTTCAAAAGAGTAAATTTCGAGCTAGTATCATAAAATTTGACAAGACATTTCGGATGTTTGTTGTACTCTCTGGAGGGTCCCGGATGTTTGAGAAATGGCAGTATGCACCAATTCCTTCTCATCAAAATGACCTAATTGTATGCTTTTTTTTTCGAATCCTTATGGACACAAAAAGTAGTATGTTCAAAAGAGTAAGATATGAGGACGCTATATAAAATTTTAAAATACATTACAGATGTTTGTGGCATTCTCCGGAGGATCCCGGATATTTGGAGACTAGTAGTTTGCACGAATTCACTGTCGTGGAACTGTCCTAATTGTATGAATTTTTATCGACACCTGATAGACACCAAAAGTAGTATGTTCAAAAGAGTAAATTTCGAGGAAGTATCATAAAATTTGACAAGACATTTCGGATGTTTGTTGTGCTCTCTGGAGGATTCCGAATGTTTGAGAAATGGTAGTATGCACCAATTCCTTCTCATCAAAATGACCTAATTGTATGCTTTTTTTTTCGAATCCTTATGGACACAAAAATTAGTATGTTCAAAAGAGTAAGATATGAGGAAGCTATATAAACTTTTAAAATACATTACAGATGTTTGTGGTATTCTCCGGAGGATCCCGGATATTTGGACACTAGTAGTTTGCACGAATTCACTGTCGTGGAAATGTCCTAATTGTATGAATTTTGATCGACACCTGATAGACACCAAAAGTAGTATGTTCAAAATAGTATGTTTCGAGGAAGTATCATAAAATTTGACAAGACATTTCGGATGTTTGTTGTACTCTCTGGAGGGTCCCGAATGTTTTAGAAATGGTAGTATGCACCAATTCCTTCTCATCAAAATGACCTAATTGTATGCTTTTTTTTTCGAATCCTTATGGACACAAAAAGTAGTATGTTCAAAAGAGTAAGATATGAGGACGCTATATAAAATTTTAAAATACATTACAGATGTTTGTGGCATTCTCCGGAGGATCCCGGATATTTGGAGACTAGTAGTTTGCACGAATTCACTGTCGTGGAAATGTCCTAATTGTATGAATTTTTATCGACACCTGATAGACACCAAAAGTAGTATGGTCAAAAGAGTATGTTTCGAGGAAGTATCATAAAATTTGACAAGACATTTCGGATGTTTGTTGTACTCTCTGGAGGACCCAGGATGTTTGAGAAATGGCAGTATGCACCAATTCGTTCTCATCAAAATGACCTAATTGTATGCTTTTTTTTTCAAATCCTCATAGACACAAAAAGTAGTATGTTCAAAAGAGTAAGATATGAGGAAGCTATATAAAATTTTAAAATACATTACAGATGTTTGTGGTATTCTCCGGAGGATCCCGGATATTTGGAGACTAGTAGTTTGCAAGAATTCACAGTCGTGGAAATGTCCTAATTGTATGAATTTTTATCGACACCTGATAGACACCAAAAGTAGTATGTTCAAAAGAGTAAATTTCGAGGAAGTATCATACAATTTGACAAGACATTTCGGATGTTTGTTGTACTCTCTGGAGGATCCCCGGATGTTTGAGAAATGGCAGTATGCGCCAATTCCTTCTCATCGAAATAACATAATTGTATGTTTTTTTTTTCGAATCTTTATGGACACAAAAAGTAGTATGTTCGAAAGAGTAAGATATGAGGAAGCTATATAAAATTTTAAAATACATTACAGATGTTTGTGGTATTCTCCGGAGGATCCCGGATATTTGGAGACTAGTAGTTTGCAATAATTCACAGTCGTGGAAATGTCCTAATTGTGTGAATTTTTATCGACACCTGATAGACACCAAAAGTAGTATGTTCAAAATAGTAAATTTCGAGGAAGTATCAGAAAATTTGACAAGACATTTCGGATTTGTTGTGCTCTCTGGAGGATCCCGGATGTTTGAGAAATGGAAGTACGCACCAATTCCTTCTCATCGAAATGACCTAATTGTATGTTTTTTTTTTCGAATCCTTATGGACACAAAAAGTAGTATATTCAGAAGAGTAAGATATGAGGAAGCTATATAAAATTTTAAAATACATTACAGATGTTTGTGGTATTCTCCGGAGGATCCCGGATATTTGGAGACTAGTAGTTGGCACGAATTCACTGTCGTGGAAATGTCCTAATTGTATGAATTTTTATCGACACCTGATAGACACCAAAAGTAGTATGTTCAAAAGAGTATGTTTCGAGCAAGTATCATAAAATTTGACAAGACATTTCAGATGTTTCTTGTACTCTCTGGAGGGTCCCGGATGTTTGAGAAATGGTAGTATGCACCAATTCCTTCTCATCAAAATGACCTAATTGTATGCTTTTTTTTTCGAATCCCTATGGACACTAAAAGTAGTATGTTCAAAAGAGTAAGATATGAGGAAGCTATATAAAATTTGACAATACATTACAGATGTTTGTGGTATTCTCCGGAGGATCCCGGATATTTGGAGACTAGTAGTTTGCACGAATTCACTGTCGTGGAAATGTCCTAATTGTATGAATTTTTATCGACACCTGATAGACACCAAAAGTAGTATGGTCAGAAGAGTATGTTTCGAGGAAGTATCATAAAATTTGAAAAGACATTTCGGATGTTTGTTGTACTCTCTGGAGGGTCCCGGATGCTTGAGAAATGGCAGTATGCACCAATTCGTTCTCATCAAAATAACCTAATTGTATGCTTTTTTTTTCGAATCCTTATGGACACAAAAAGTAGTATGTTCAAAAGAGTAAGATATGAGGAAGCTATATAAAATTTTAAAATACATTACAGATGTTTGTGGTATTCTCCGTAGGATCCCTGATATTTGGAGACTAGTAGTTTGCAAGAATTCACAGTCGTGGAAATGTCCTAATTGTATGAATTTTTATCGACACCTGATAGACACCGAAAGTAGTATGTTCAAAAGAGTAAATTTCGAGGAAGTATCATAAAATTTGACAAGACATTTCGGATGTTTGTTGTGCTCTCTGGAGGATCCCGGATGTTTGAGAAAAGGCAGTATGAACCAATTCCTTCTCATCGAAATGACCTAATTGTATGTTTTTTTTTTCGAATCCTTATGGACACAAAAAGTAGTATGTTCAAAAGAGTAAGATATGATGAAGCTATATAAAATTTTCAAATACATTACAGATGTTTGTGGTATTATCCGGGGGATCTCGGATATTTGGAGACTAGTAGTTTGCAAGAATTCACTGTCGTGGAAATGTCCTAATTGTATGAATTTTTATCGACACCTGATAGAAACCAAAAGTAGTATGTTCAAAAGAGTATGTTTCGAGGAAGTATCCTAAAATTTGACAAGACATTTCGGATGTTTGTTGTACTCTCTGGAGGGTCCCGGATGTTTGAGAAATGGCAGTATGCACCAATTCCTTCTCATCAAAATGACCTAACTGTATACTTTTTTTTTCGAATCCTTATGGACACAAAAAGTAGTATGTTCAAAAGAGTAAGAAATGAGGAAGCTATATAAAGTTTTAAAATACATTACAGATGTTTGTGGTATTCTCCGGAGGATCCCGGATGTTTGGAGACTAGTAGTTTGCAAGAATTCACAGTCGTGGAATTGTCCCAATTGTATGAATTTTTATCGACACCTGATAGACACCAAAAGTAGTATGTTCAAAAGAGTAAATTTCGAGCTAGTATCATAAAATTTGACAAGACATTTCGGATGTTTGTTGTACTCTCTGGAGGGTCCCGGATGTTTGAAAAATGGCAGTATGCACCAATTCCTTCTCATCAAAATGACCTAATTGTATGCTTTTTTTTTCGAATCCTTATGGACACAAAAAGTAGTATGTTCAAAAGAGTAAGATATGAGGACGATATATAAAATTTTAAAATACATTACAGATGTTTGTGGCATTCTCCGGAGGATCCCGGATATTTGGAGACTAGTAGTTTGCACGAATTCACTGTCGTGGAAATGTCCTAATTGTATGAATTTTTATCGACACCTGATAGACACCAAAAGTAGTATGGTCAAAAGAGTATGTTTCGAGGAAGTGTCATAAAATTTGACAAGACATTTCAGATGTTTGTTGTACTGTCTGGAGGGTCCCAGATGTTTGAGAAATGGCAGTATGCACCAATTCGTTCTCATGAAAATGACCTAATTGTATGCTTTTTTTTTCGAATCCTGATGGACACAAAAAGTAGTATGTTCAAAAGAGTAAGATATGAGGAAGCTATATAAAATTTTAAAATACATTACAGATGTTTGTGGTATTCTCCGGAGGATCCCGGATATTTGGAGACTAGTAGTTTGCAAGAATTCACAGTCGTGGAAATGTCCTAATTGTATGAATTTTTATCGACACCTGATAGACACCAAAAGTAGTATGTTCAAAAGAGTAAATTTCGAGGAAGTATCATAAAATTTGACAAGACATTTCGGATGTTTGTTGTGCTCTCTGGAGGATCCCGAATGTTTGAGAAATGGTAGTATGCACCAATTCCTTCTCATCAAAATGACCTAATTGTATGCTTTTTTTTTCGAATCCTTATGGACACAAAAATTAGTATGTTCAAAAGAGTAAGATATGAGGAAGCTATATAAACTTTTAAAATACATTACAGATGTTTGTGGTATTCTCCGGAGGATCCCGGATATTTGGACACTAGTAGTTTGCACGAATTCACTGTCGTGGAAATGTCCTAATTGTATGAATTTTTATCGACACCTGATAGACACCAAAAGTAGTATGTTCAAAATAGTATGTTTCGAGGAAGTATCATAAAATTTGACAAGACATTTCGGATGTTTGTTGTACTCTCTGGAGGGTCCCGAATGTTTGAGAAATGGTAGTATGCACCAATTCCTTCTCATCAAAATGACCTAATTGTATGCTTTTTTTTTCGAATCCTTATGGACACAAAAAGTAGTATGTTCAAAAGAGTAAGATATGAGGACGCTATATAAAATTTTAAAATACATTACAGATGTTTGTGGCATTCTCCGGAGGATCCCGGATATTTGGAGACTAGTAGTTTGCACGAATTCACTGTCGTGGAAATGTCCTAATTGTATGAATTTTTATCGACACCTGATAGACACCAAAAGTAGTATGGTCAAAAGAGTATGTTTCGAGGAAGTGTCATAAAATTTGACAAGACATTTCGGATGTTTGTTGTACTCTCTGGAGGGTCCCGGATGTTTGAGAAATGGCAGTATGCACCAATTCGTTCTCATCAAAATGACCTAATTGTATGCTTTTTTTTTCGAATCCTGATGGACACAATAAGTAGTATGTTCAAAAGAGTAAGATATGAGGAAGCTATATAAAATTTTAAAATACATTACAGATGTTTGTGGTATTCTCCGGAGGATCCCGGATATTTGGAGACTAGTAGTTTGCAAGAATTCACAGTCGTGGAAATGTCCTAATTGTATGAATTTTTATCGACACCTGATAGACACCAAAAGTAGTATGTTCAAAAGAGTAAATTTCGAGGAAGTATCATACAATTTGACAAGACATTTCAGATGTTTGTTGTACTCTCTGAAGGATCCCCGGATGTTTGAGAAATGGCAGTATGCGCCAATTCCTTCTCATCGAAATAACATAATTGTATGTTTTTTTTTTCGAATCCTGATGGACACAAAAAGTAGTATGTTCGAAAGAGTAAGATATGAGGAAGCTATATAAAATTTTAAAATACATTACAGATGTTTGTGGTATTCTCCGGAGGATCCCGGATATTTGGAGACTAGTAGTTTGCAATAATTCACAGTCGTGGAAATGTCCTAATTGTGTGAATTTTTATCGACACCTGATAGACACCAAAAGTAGTATGTTCAAAATAGTAAATTTCGAGGAAGTATCAGAAAATTTGACAAGACATTTCGGATTTGTTGTGCTCTCTGGAGGATCCCGGATGTTTGAGAAATGGAAGTACGCACCAATTCCTTCTCATCGAAATGACCTAATTGTATGTTTTTTTTTTCGAATCCTTATGGACACAAAAAGTAGTATATTCAGAAGAGTAAGATATGAGGAAGCTATATAAAATTTTAAAATACATTACAGATGTTTGTGGTATTCTCCGGAGGATCCCGGATATTTAGAGACTAGTAGTTTGCACGAATTCACTGTCGTGGAAATGACCTAATTGTATGAATTTTTATCGACACCTGATAGACACCAAAAGTAGTATGGTCAAAAGAGTATGTTTCGAGGAAGTGTCATAAAATTTGACAAGACATTTCAGATGTTTGTTGTACTATCTGGAGGGTCCCAGATGTATGAGAAATGGCAGTATGCACCAATTCGTTCTCATGAAAATGACCTAATTGTATGCTTTTTTTTTCGAATCCTTATGGACACAAAAATTAGTATGTTCAAAAGAGTAAGATATGAGGAAGCTATATAAAATTTTAAAATACATTACAGATGTTTGTGGTATTCTCCGGAGGATCCCGGATATTTGGAGACTAGTAGTTTGCAAGAATTCACAGTCGTGGAAATGTCCTAATTGTATGAATTTTTATCGACACCTGATAGACACCAAAAGTAGTATGTTCAAAATAGTATGTTTCGAGGAAGTATCATAAAATTTGACAAGACATTTCGGATGTTTGTTGTACTCTCTGGAGGGTCCCGAATGTTTGAGAAATGGTAGTATGCACCAATTCCTTCTCATCAAAATGACCTAATTGTATGCTTTTTTTTTCGAATCCTTATGGACACAAAAAGTAGTATGTTCAAAAGAGTAAGATATGAGGACGCTATATAAAATTTTAAAATACATTACAGATGTTTGTGGCATTCTCCGGAGGATCCCGGATATTTGGAGACTAGTAGTTTGCACGAATTCACTGTCGTGGAAATGTCCTAATTGTATGAATTTTTATCGACACCTGATAGACACCAAAAGTAGTATGGTCAAAAGAGTATGTTTCGAGGAAGTGTCATAAAATTTGACAAGACATTTCGGATGTTTGTTGTACTCTCTGGAGGGTCCCGGATGTTTGAGAAATGGCAGTATGCACCAATTCGTTCTCATCAAAATGACCTAATTGTTTGCTTTTTTTTTCGAATCCTGATGGACACAAAAAGTAGTATGTTCAAAAGAGTAAGATATGAGGAAGCTATATAAAATTTTAAAATACATTACAGATGTTTGTGGTATTCTCCGGAGGATCTCGGATATTTGGAGACTAGTAGTTTGAAAGAATTCACAGTCGTGGAAATGTCCTAATTGTATGAATTTTTATCGACTCCTGATAGACACCAAAAGTAGTATGTTCAAAAGAGTAAATTTCGAGGAAGTATCATACAATTTGACAAGACATTTCGGATGTTTGTTGTACTCTCTGGAGGATCCCCGGATGTTTGAGAAATGGCAGTATGCGCCAATTCCTTCTCATCGAAATAACATAATTGTATGTTTTTTTTTTCGAATCTTTATGGACACAAAAAGTAGTATGTTCGAAAGAGTAAGATATGAGGAAGCTATATAAAATTTTAAAATACATTACAGATGTTTGTGGTATTCTCCGGAGGATCCCGGATATTTGGAGACTAGTAGTTTGCAATAATTCACAGTCGTGGAAATGTCCTAATTGTGTGAATTTTTATCGACACCTGATAGACACCAAAAGTAGTATGTTCAAAATAGTAAATTTCGAGGAAGTATCAGAAAATTTGACAAGACATTTCGGATTTGTTGTGCTCTCTGGAGGATCCCGGATGTTTGAGAAATGGAAGTACGCACCAATTCCTTCTCATCGAAATGACCTAATTGTATGTTTTTTTTTTCGAATCCTTATGGACACAAAAAGTAGTATATTCAGAAGAGTAAGATATGAGGAAGCTATATAAAATTTTAAAATACATTACAGATGTTTGTGGTATTCTCCGGAGGATCCCTGATATTTGGAGACTAGTAGTTTGCAAGAATTCACAGTCGTGGAAATGTCCTAATTGTATGAATTTTTATCGACACCTGATAGACACCGAAAGTAGTATGTTCAAAAGAGTAAATTTCGAGGAAGTATCATAAAATTTGACAAGACATTTCGGATGTTTGTTGTGCTCTCTGGAGGATCCCGGATGTTTGAGAAAAGGCAGTATGCACCAATTCCTTCTCATCGAAATGACCTAATTGTATGTTTTTTTTTTCGAATCCTTATGGACACAAAAAGTAGTATGTTCAAAAGAGTAAGATATGATGAAGCTATATAAAATTTTCAAATACATTACAGATGTTTGTGGTATTATCCGGAGGATCTCGGATATTTGGAGACTAGTAGTTTGCAAGAATTCACTGTCGTGGAAATCTCCTAATTGTATGAATTTTTATCGACACCTGATAGAAACCAAAAGTAGTATGTTCAACAGAGTATGTTTCGAGGAAGTATCCTAAAATTTGACAAGACATTTCGGATGTTTGTTGTACTCTCTGGAGGGTCCCGGATGTTTGAGAAATGGCAGTATGCACCAATTCGTTCTCATCAAAATAACCTAATTGTATGCTTTTTTTTTCGAATCCTTATGGACACAAAAAGTAGTATGTTCAAAAGAGTAAGATATGAGGAAGCTATATAAAATTTTAAAATACATTACAGATGTTTGTGGTATTCTCCGTAGGATCCCTGATATTTGGAGACTAGTAGTTTGCAAGAATTCACAGATGTGGAAATGTCCTAATTGTATGAATTTTTATCGCCACCTGATAGACACCGAAAGTAGTATGTTCAAAAGAGTAAATTTCGAGAAAGTATCATAAAATTTGACAAGACATTTCGGATGTTTGTTGTGCTCTCTGGAGGATCCCGGATGTTTGAGAAAAGGCAGTATGCACCAATTCCTTCTCATCGAAATGACCTAATTGTATGTTTTTTTTTTCGAATCCTTATGGACACAAAAAGTAGTATGTTCAAAAGAGTAAGATATGAGGACGCTATATAAAATTTTAAAATACATTACAGATGTTTGTGGCATTCTCCGGAGGATCCCGGATATTTGGAGACTAGTAGTTTGCACGAATTCACTGTCGTGGAAATGTCCTAATTGTATGAATTTTTATCGACACCTGATAGACACCAAAAGTAGTATGGTCAAAAGAGTATGTTTCGAGGAAGTGTCATAAAATTTGACAAGACATTTCGGATGTTTGTTGTACTCTCTGGAGGGTCCCGGATGTTTGAGAAATGGCAGTATGCACCAATTCGTTCTCATCAAAATGACCTAATTGTTTGCTTTTTTTTTCGAATCCTGATGGACACAAAAAGTAGTATGTTCAAAAGAGTAAGATATGAGGAAGCTATATAAAATTTTAAAATACATTACAGATGTTTGTGGTATTCTCCGGAGGATCCCGGATATTTGGAGACTAGTAGTTTGCAAGAATTCACAGTCGTGGAAATGTCCTAATTGTATGAATTTTTATCGACTCCTGATAGACACCAAAAGTAGTATGTTCAAAAGAGTAAATTTCGAGGAAGTATCATACAATTTGACAAGACATTTCGGATGTTTGTTGTACTCTCTGGAGGATCCCCGGATGTTTGAGAAATGGCAGTATGCGCCAATTCCTTCTCATCGAAATAACATAATTGTATGTTTTTTTTTTCGAATCTTTATGGACACAAAAAGTAGTATGTTCGAAAGAGTAAGATATGAGGAAGCTATATAAAATTTTAAAATACATTACAGATGTTTGTGGTATTCTCCGGAGGATCCCGGATATTTGGAGACTAGTAGTTTGCAATAATTCACAGTCGTGGAAATGTCCTAATTGTGTGAATTTTTATCGACACCTGATAGACACCAAAAGTAGTATGTTCAAAATAGTAAATTTCGAGGAAGTATCAGAAAATTTGACAAGACATTTCGGATTTGTTGTGCTCTCTGGAGGATCCCGGATGTTTGAGAAATGGAAGTACGCACCAATTCCTTCTCATCGAAATGACCTAATTGTATGTTTTTTTTTTCGAATCCTTATGGACACAAAAAGTAGTATATTCAGAAGAGTAAGATATGAGGAAGCTATATAAAATTTTAAAATACATTACAGATGTTTGTGGTATTCTCCGGAGGATCCCTGATATTTGGAGACTAGTAGTTTGCAAGAATTCACAGTCGTGGAAATGTCCTAATTGTATGAATTTTTATCGACACCTGATAGACACCGAAAGTAGTATGTTCAAAAGAGTAAATTTCGAGGAAGTATCATAAAATTTGACAAGACATTTCGGCTGTTTGTTGTGCTCTCTGGAGGATCCCGGATGTTTGAGAAAAGGCAGTATGCACCAATTCCTTCTCATCGAAATGACCTAATTGTATGTTTTTTTTTTCGAATCCTTATGGACACAAAAAGTAGTATGTTCAAAAGAGTAAGATATGATGAAGCTATATAAAATTTTCAAATACATTACAGATGTTTGTGGTATTATCCGGAGGATCTCGGATATTTGGAGACTAGTAGTTTGCAAGAATTCACTGTCGTGGAAATCTCCTAATTGTATGAATTTTTATCGACACCTGATAGAAACCAAAAGTAGTATGTTCAACAGAGTATGTTTCGAGGAAGTATCCTAAAATTTGACAAGACATTTCGGATGTTTGTTGTACTCTCTGGAGGGTCCCGGATGTTTGAGAAATGGCAGTATGCACCAATTCGTTCTCATCAAAATAACCTAATTGTATGCTTTTTTTTTCGAATCCTTATGGACACAAAAAGTAGTATGTTCAAAAGAGTAAGATATGAGGAAGCTATATAAAATTTTAAAATACATTACAGATGTTTGTGGTATTCTCCGTAGGATCTCTGATATTTGGAGACTAGTAGTTTGCAAGAATTCACAGTCGTGGAAATGTCCTAATTGTATGAATTTTTATCGACACCTGATAGACACCGAAAGTAGTATGTTCAAAAGAGTAAATTTCGAGAAAGTATCATAAAATTTGACAAGACATTTCGGATGTTTGTTGTGCTCTCTGGAGGATCCCGGATGTTTGAGAAAAGGCAGTATGCACCAATTCCTTCTCATCGAAATGACCTAATTGTATGTTTTTTTTTTTCGAATCCTTATGGACACAAAAAGTAGTATGTTCAAAAGAGTAAGATATGAGGAAGCTATATAAAATTTGACAATACATTACAGATGTTTGTGGTACTCTCCGGAGGATCCCGGATATTTGGAGAATAGTAGTTTGCACGAATTCACTGTCGTGGAAATGTCCTAATTGTATGAATTTTTATCGACACCTCATAGACACCAAAAGTAGTATGTTCAAAAGAGTAAGTTTCGAGGAAGTATCGTAAAATTTGACAAGACATTTCGGATGTTTGTTGTACTCTCTGGAGAATCCCGGATGTTTGAGAAATAGTAGTATGCACCAATTCCTTCTCATCGGAATGACCTAATTGTATGTTTTTTTTTTTCGAATCCTTATGGACACAAAAATTAGTATGTTCAAAAGAGTAAGATATGAGGAAGCTATATAAAATTTGACAATACATTACAGATGTTTGTGGTACTCTCCGGAGGATCCCGGATATTTGGAGAATAGTAGTTTGCACGAATTCACTGTCGTGGAAATGTCCTAATTGTATGAATTTTTATCGACACCTGATAGACACCAAAAGTAGTATGTTCAAAATAGTAAGTTTCGAGGAAGTATCATCAAATTTGACAAGACATTTCGGATGTTTGTTGTACTATCTGGAGGATCCCGGATGTTTGAGAAATAGTAGTATGCAGCAATTCCTTCTCATCGGAATGACCTAATTGTATGTTTTTTTTTCGAATCCTTATGGACACAAAAAGTAGTATGTTCAAAAGAGTAAGATTTGAGGAAGCTATATAAAATTTGACAATACATTACAGATGTCTGTGGTACTCTCCGGAGGATCCCGGATATTTGCAGAATAGTAGTTTGCACGAATTCACTGTCTTGGAAATGTCCTAATTGTATGAATTTTTATCGACACCTGATAGACACCAAAAGTAGTATGTTCAAAAGGGTAAGTTTCGAGGAAGTATCATAAAAATTGACATGACATTTCGGATGTTTGTTGTACTCTCTGGAGGATCCCGGATGTTTGAGAAATAATCGTATGCACCAATTCCTTCTCATCGGAATGACCTAATTTGATGTTTTTTTTTTCGAATCCTTATGGACACAAAAAGTAGTATGTTCAAAAGAGTAAGATATGAGGAAGCTATATAAAATTTGACAATACATTACAGATGTCTGTGGTACTCTCCGGAGGATCCCGGATATTTGGAGAATAGTAGTTTGCACGAATTCACTGTCGTGGACATGTCCTAATTGTATGAATTTTTATCGACACCTGATAGACACCAAAAGTAGTATGTTCAAAAGAGTAAGTTTCGAGGAAGTATCATAAAATTTGACAAGACATTTCGGATGTTTGTTGTACTCTCTGGAGGATCCCGGATGTTTGAGAAATAGTAGTATGCACCAATTCCTTCTCATAGGAATGACCTAATTGTATGTTTTGTTTTTTCGAATCCTTATGGACACAAAAAGTAGTATGTTCAAAAGAGTAAGATATGAGGAAGCAATATAAAATTTGACAATACATTACAGATGTCTGTGGTAATCTCCGGAGGATCCCGGATATTTGGAGAATAGTAGTTTGCACGAATTCACTGTCGTGGAAATGTCCCAATTGTATGAATTTTTATCGACACCTGATATACACCAAAAGTAGTATGTTCAAAATAATAAGTTTCGAGGAAGTATTATAAAATTTGACAAGACATTTCGGATGTTTGTTGTATTCTCTGGAGGATCCCGGATGTTTGAGAAATAGTAGTATGCACCAATTCCTGCTCATCGGAATGACCTAATTGTATGTTTTTTTTTTTTGAATCCTTATGGACACAAAAAGTAGTATGTTCAAAAGAGTAAGATATGAGGAAGCTATATAAAATTTGACAATACATTACAGATGTCTGTGGTACTCTCCGGAAGATCCCGGATATTTGCAGAATAGTAGTTTGCACGAATTCACTGTCTTGGAAATGTCCTAATTGTATCAATTTTTATCGACACCTGATAGACACCAAAAGTAGTATGTTCAAAAGGGTAAGTTTCGAGGAAGTATCATAAAAATTGACAAGACATTTCGGATGTTTGTTGTACTCTCTGGAGGATCTCGGATGTTTGAGAAATAATCGTATGCACCAATTCATTCTCATCGGAATGACCTAATTTGATGTTTTTTTTTTCGAATCCCTATGGACACAAAAAGTAGTATGTTCAAAAGAGTAAGATATGAGGAAGCTATATAAAATTTGACAATACATTACAGATGTCTGTGGTACTCTCCGGAGGATCCCGGAGATTTGGAGAATAGTAGTTTGCACGAATTCACTGTCGTGGAAATGTCCTAATTGTATGAATTTTTATCGACACCTGATAGACACCAAAAGTAGTATGTTCAAAAGAGTAAGTTTCGAGGAAGTATCATAAAATTTTACAAGATATTTTGGATGTTTGTTGTACTCTCTGGAGGATCCCGGATATTTGAGAAATAGTAGTATGCACCAATTCCTTCTCATAGGAATGACCTAATTGTATGTTTTGTTATTTCGAATCCTTATGGACACAAAAAGTAGTATGTTCAAAAGAGTAAGATATGAGGAAGCTATATAAAATTTGACAATACATTACAGATGTTTGTGGTACTCTCCGGAGGATCCCGGATATTTGGAGAATAGTAGTTTGCACGAATTCACTGTCGTGGAAATGTCCTAATTGTATGAATTTTTATCGACACCTCATAGACACCAAAAGTAGTATGTTCAAAAGAGTAAGTTTCGAGGAAGTATCGTAAAATTTGACAAGACATTTCGGATGTTTGTTGTTCTCTCTGGAGAATCCCGGATGTTTGAGAAATAGTAGTATGCACCAATTCCTTCTCATCGGAATGACCTAATTGTATGTTTTTTTTTTCGAATCCTTATGGACACAAAAAGTAGTACGTTCAAAAGAGTAAGATATGAGGAAGCTATATAAAATTTGACAATACATTACAGATGTTTGTGGTACTCTCCGGAGGATCCCGGATATTTGGAGAATAGTAGTTTGCACGAATTCACTGTCTTGGAAATGTCCTAATTGTATGAATTTTTATCGACACCTGATAGACACCAAAAGTAGTATGTTCAAAATAGTAAGTTTCGAGGAAGTATCATCAAATTTGACAAGACATTTCGGATGTTTGTTGTACTCTCTGGAGGATCCCGGATGTTTGAGAAATAGTAGTATGCAGCAATTCCTTCTCATCGGAATGACCTAATTGTATGTTTTTTTTTCGAATCCTTATGGACACAAAAAGTAGTATGTTCAAAAGAGTAAGATATGAGGAAGCTATATAAAATTTGACAATACATTACAGATGTCTGTGGTACTCTCTGGAGGATCCCGGATATTTGCAGAATAGTAGTTTGCACGAATTCACTGTCTTGGAAATGTCCTAATTGTATGAATTTTTATCGACACCTGATAGACACCAAAAGTAGTATGTTCAAAAGGGTAAGTTTCGAGGAAGTATCATAAAAATTGACATGACATTTCGGATGTTTGTTGTACTCTCTGGAGGATCCCGGATGTTTGAGAAATAATCGTATGCACCAATTCCTTCTCATCGGAATGACCTAATTTGATGTTTTTTTTTTCGAATCCTTATGGACACAAAAAGTAGTATGTTCAAAAGAGTAAGATATGAGGAAGCTATATAAAATTTGACAATACATTACAGATGTCTGTGGTACTCTCCGGAGGATCCCGGATATTTGGAGAATAGTAGTTTGCACGAATTCACTGTCGTGGACATGTCCTAATTGTATGAATTTTTATCGACACCTGATAGACACCAAAAGTAGTATGTTCAAAAGAGTAGGTTTCGAGGAAGTATCATAAAATTTGACAAGACATTTCGGATGTTTGTTGTACTCTCTGGAGGATCCCGGATGTTTGAGAAATAGTAGTATGCACCAATTCCTTCTCATAGGAATGACCTAATTGTATGTTTTTTTTTTCGAATCCTTATGGACACAAAAAGTAGTATGTTCAAAAGAGTAAGATATGAGGAAGCTATATAAAATTTGACAATACATTACAGATGTTTGTGGTACTCTCCGAAGGATCCCGGATATTTGGAGAATAGTAGTTTGCACTAATTCACTGTCGTGGAAATGTCCTAATTGTATGAATTTTTATCGACACCTGATAGACACCAAAAGTAGTATGTTCAAAATAGTAAGTTTCGAGGAAGTATCATCAAATTTGACAAGACATTTCGGATGTTTGTTGTACTCTCTGGAGGATCCCGGATGTTTGAGAAATAGTAGTATGCAGCAATTCCTTCTCATCGGAATGACCTAATTGTATGTTTTTTTTTCGAATCCTTATGGACACAAAAAGTAGTATGTTCAAAAGAGTAAGATATGAGGAAGCTATATAAAATTGGACAATACATTACAGATGTCTGTGGTACTCTCCGAAGGATCCCGGATATTTGGAGAATAGTAGTTTGCACGAATTCACTGTCGTTGAAATGTCCTAATTGTATGAATTTTTATCGACACTTGATATACACAAAAGGTAGTATGTTCAAAAGAATAAGTTTCGAGGAAGTATTATAAAATTTGACAAGACATTTCATATGTTTGTTGTACTCTCAGGAGGATCCCGGATGTTTGAGAAATAGTAGTATGCACAAATTCCTTCTCATCGGAATGACCTAATTGTATGTTTTTTTTTTTTAATCCTTATGGACACAAAAAGTAGTATGTTCAAAAGAGTAAGATATGAGGAAGTTATATAAAATTTGACAATACATTACAGATGTTTGTGGTACTCTCCGGAGGATCCCGGATATTTGGAGAATAGTAGTTTGCACGAATTCACTGTCGTGGAAATGTCCTAGTTGTATGAATTTTTATCGACACCTGATAGACACCAAAAGTAGTATGTTCAAAATAGTATGTTTCGAGGAAATATCATCAAATTTGACAAGACATTTCGGATGTTCGTTGTACTCTCTGGAGGATCCCGGATGTTTGAGAAATAGTAGTATGCACCAATTCCTTCTCATCGGAATGACCTAATTGTATGTTTTTTTTTCGAATCCTTATTGACACAAAAAGTAGTATGTTCAAAAGAGTAAGATACGAGGAAGCTATATAAAATTTGACAATACATTACAGATGTCTGTGGTAATCTCCGGAGGATCCCGGATATTTGGAAAATAGTAGTTTGCACGAATTCACTGTCGTGGAAATGTCCCAATTGTATGAATTTTTATCGACACCTGATATACACCAAAAGTAGTATGTTCAAAATAATAAGTTTCGAAGAAGTATTATAAAATTTGACAAGACATGTCGGATGTTTGTTGTACTCTCTGGAGGATCCCGGATGTTTGAGAAATAGTAGTATGCACCAATTCCTTCTCATCGGAATGACCTAATTGTATGTTTTTTTTTTCGAATCCTTATGGACACAAAAAGTAGTATGTTCAAAAGAGTAAGATATGAGGAAGCTATATAAAATTTGACAATACATTACAGATGTTTGTGGTACTCTCCAAAGGATCCCGGATATTTGGAGAATAGTAGTTTGCACGAATTCACTGTCGTGGAAATGTCCTAATTGTATGAATTTTTATCGACACCTGATAGACACCAAAAGTAGTATGTTCAAAATAGTAAGTTTCGAGGAAGTATCATCAAATTTGACAAGACATTTCGGATGTTTGTTGTACTCTCTGGAGGATCCCGGATGTTTGAGAAATAGTAGTATGCAGCAATTCCTTCTCATCGGAATGACCTAATTGTATGTTTTTTTTTCGAATCCTTATGGACACAAAAAGTAGTATGTTCAAAAGAGTAAGATATGAGGAAGCTATATAAAATTGGACAATACATTACAGATGTCTGTGGTACTCTCCGAAGGATCCCGGATATTTGGAGAATAGTAGTTTGCACGAATTCACTGTCGTGGAAATGTCCTAATTGTATGAATTTTTATCGACACTTGATATACACAAAAGGTAGTATGTTCAAAAGAATAAGTTTCGAGGAAGTATTATAAAATTTGACAAGACATTTCATATGTTTGTTGTACTCTCAGGAGGATCCCGGATGTTTGAGAAATAGTAGTATGCACAAATTCCTTCTCATCGGAATGACCTAATTGTATGTTTTTTTTTTTTAATCCTTACGGACACAAAAAGTAGTATGTTCAAAAGAGTAAGATATGAGGAAGCTATATAAAATTTGACAATACATTACAGATGTTTGTGGTACTCTCCGGAGGATGCCGGATATTTGGAGAATAGTAGTTTGCACGAATTCACTGTCGTGGAAATGTCCTAGTTGTATGAATTTTTATCGACACCTGATAGGCACCAAAAGTAGTATGTTCAAAATAGTATGTTTCGAGGAAATATCATCAAATTTGACAAGACATTTCGGATGTTCGTTGTACTCTCTGCAGGATCCCGGATGTTTGAGAAATAGTAGTATGCACCAATTCCTTCTCATCGGAATGACCTAATTGTATGTTTTTTTTTCGAATCCTTATTGACACAAAAAGTAGTATGTTCAAAAGAGTAAGATACGTGGAAGCTATATAAAATTTGACAATACATTACAGATGTCTGTGGTAATCTCCGGAGGATCCCGGATATTTGGAAAATAGTAGTTTGCACGAATTCACTGTCGTGGAAATGTCCCAATTGTATGAATTTTTATCGACACCTGATATACACCAAAAGTAGTATGTTCAAAATAATAAGTTTCGAAGAAGTATTATAAAATTTGACAAGACATGTCGGATGTTTGTTGTACTCTCTGGAGGATCCCGGATGTTTGAGAAATAGTAGTATGCACCAATTCCTTCTCATCGGAATGACCTAATTGTATGTTTTTTTTTCGAATCCTTATGGACACAAAAAGTAGTATGTTCAAAAGAGTAAGATATGAGGAAGCTATATAAAATTTGACAATCCATTACAGATGTCTGTGGTAATCTCCGGAGGATCCCGGATATTTGGAGAATAGTAGTTTGCACGAATTCACTGTCGTGGAAATGTCCCAATTGTATGAATTTTTATCGACACCTGATATACACCAAAAGTAGTATGTTCAAAATAATAAGTTTCGAGGAAGTATTATAAAATTTGACAAGACATTTCGGATGTTTGTTGTTCTCTCTGTAGGATCCCGGATGTTTGAGAAATAGTAGTATGCACCAATTCCTTCTCATCGGAATGACCTAATTGTATGTTTTTTTTTTTGAATCCTTATGGACACAAAAAGTAGTATGTTCAAAAGAGTAAGATATGAGGAAGCTATATAAAATTTGACAATACATTACAGATGTCTGTGGTACTCTCCGGAGGATCCCGGATATTTTGAGAATAGTAGTTTGCACGAATTCACTGTCGTGGAAATGTCCCAATTGTATGAATTTTTATCGACACCTGATAGACACCAAAAGTAGTATGTTCAATATAGTATGTTTCGAGGAAATATCATCAAATTTGACAAGACATTTCGGATGTTTGTTGTACTCTCTGGAGGATCCCGGATGTTTGAGAAATAGTAGTATGCACCAATTCCTTCTCATCGGAATGACCTAATTGTATGATTTATTTTCGAATCCTTATGGACACAAAAAGTAGTATGTTCAAAAGAGTAAGATATGAGGAAGCTATATACAATTTGACAATACATTACAGATGTTTGTGGTACTCTCCGGAGAATCCCGGATATTTGGAGAATAGTAGTTTGCACGAATTCACTGTCGTGGAAATGTCCCAATTGTATGAATTTTTATCGACACCTGATATTCACCAAAAGTAGTATGTTCAAAATAATAAGTTTCGAGGAAGTATTATAAAATTTGACAAGACATTTCGGATGTTTGTTGTACTCTCTGGAGGATCCCGGATGTTTGAGAAATAGTAGTATGCACCAATTCCTTCTCATCGGAATGACCTAATTGTATGTTTTTTTTTTCGAAACCTTATGGACACAAAAAGTAGTATGTTCAAAAGAGTAAGATATGAGGAAGCTATATAAAATTTGACAATACATTAGAGATGTGTTGTGGTACTCTCCGGAGGATCCCGAATTTTTGGAGAATAGTAGTTTGCACGAATTCACTGTCGTGGAAATGTCCTAATTGTATGAATTTTTATCGACACCTGATAGACACCAAAAGTAGTATGTTCAAAATAGTAAGTTTCGAGGAAGTATCATCAAATTTGACATGACATTTCGGATGTTTGTTGTACTATCTGGAGGATCCCGGATGTTTGAGAAATAGTAGTATGCAGCAATTCCTTCTCATCGGAATGACCTAATTGTATGTTTTTTTTTCGAATCCTTATGGACACAAAAAGTAGTATGTTCAAAAGAGTAAGATATGAGGAAGCTATATAAAATTGGACAATACATTACAGATGTATGTGGTACTCTCCGGAGGATCCCGGATATTTGGAGAATAGTAGTTTGCACGAATTCACTGTCGTGGAAATGTCCTAATTGTATGAATTTTTATCGACACTTGATATACACCAAAGGTAGTATGTTCAAAAGAATAAGTTTCGAGGAAGTATTATAAAATTTGACAAGACATTTCATATGTTTGTTGTACTCTCAGGAGGATCCCGGATGTTTGAGAAATAGTAGTATGCACCAATTCCTTCTCATCGGAATGACCTAATTGTATGTTTTTTTTTTCGAATCCTTATGGACACAAAAAGTAGTATGTTCAAAAGAGTAAGATATGAGGAAGCTATATAAAATTTGACAATACATTACAGATGTTTGTGGTACTCTCCGGAGGATTCCGGATATTTGGAGAATAGTAGTTTGCACGAATTCACTGTCGTGGAAATGTCCTAGTTGTATGAATTTTTATCGACACCTGATAGACACCAAAAGTAGTATGTTCAATATAGTATGTTTCGAGGAAATATCATCAAATTTGACAAGACATTTCGGATGTTTGTTGTACTCTCTGGAGGATCCCGGATGTTTGAGAAATAGCAGTATGCACCAATTCCTTCTCATAGGAAGGACCTAATTGTATGTTTTGTTTTTTCGAATCCTTATGGACACAAAAAGTAGTATGTTCAAAAGAGTAAGATATGAGGAAGCTATATAAAATTTGACAATACATTACAGATGACTGTGGTACTCTCCGGAAGATCCCGGCTATTTGGAGAATAGTAGTTTGCACGAATTCACTGTCGTGGAAATGTCCTAATTGTATGAATTTTTATCGACACCTGATAGACACGAAAAGTAGTATGTTCAAAAAAGTAAGTTTCGAGGAAGTATCATAAAATTTGACACGACATTTCGGATGTTTGTTGTACTCTCTGGAGGATCCCGGATGTTTGAGAAATAGTAGTATGCACCAATTCCTTCTCATCGGAATGACCTAATTGTATGTTTTTTTTTTTGAATCCTTATGGACACAAAAAGTAGTATGTTCAAAAGAGTAAGATACGTGGAAGCTATATAAAATTTGACAATACATTACAGATGTCTGTGGTAATCTCCGGAGGATCCCGGATATTTGGAAAATAGTAGTTTGCACGAATTCACTGTCGTGGAAATGTCCCAATTGTATGAATTTTTATCGACACCTGATATACACCAAAAGTAGTATGTTCAAAATAATAAGTTTCGAAGAAGTATTATAAAATTTGACAAGACATGTCGGATGTTTGTTGTACTCTCTGGAGGATCCCGGATGTTTGAGAAATAGTAGTATGCACCAATTCCTTCTCATCGGAATGACCTAATTGTATGTTTTTTTTTCGAATCCTTATGGACACAAAAAGTAGTATGTTCAAAAGAGTAAGATATGAGGAAGCTATATAAAATTTGACAATCCATTACAGATGTCTGTGGTAATCTCCGGAGGATCCCGGATATTTGGAGAATAGTAGTTTGCACGAATTCACTGTCGTGGAAATGTCCCAATTGTATGAATTTTTATCGACACCTGATATACAGCAAAAGTAGTATGTTCAAAATAATAAGTTTCGAGGAAGTATTATAAAATTTGACAAGACATTTCGGATGTTTGTTGTACTCTCTGGAGGATCCCGGATGTTTGAGAAATAGTAGTATGCACCAATTCCTTCTCATCGGAATGACCTAATTGTATGTTTTTTTTTTTGAATCCTTATGGACACAAAAAGTAGTATGTTCAAAAGAGTAAGATATGAGGAAGCTATATAAAATTTGACAATACATTACAGATGTCTGTGGTACTCTCCGGAGGATCCCGGCTATTTGGAGAATACTAGTTTGCACGAATTCACTGTCGTGGAAATGTCCTAATTGTATGAATTTTTATCGACACCTGATAGACACCAAAAGTAGTATGTTCAAAAGAGTAAGTTTCGAGGAAGTATCATAAAATTTTACAAGACATTTCGGATGTTTGTTGTACTCTCTGGAGGATCCCGGATGTTTAAGAAATAGTAGTATGCACCAATTCCTTCTCATCGGAATGACCTAATTGTATGTTTTTTTTTTTGAATCCTTATGGAAACAAAAAGTAGTATGTTCAAAAGAGTAAGATATGAGGAAGCTATATAAAATTTGACAATACATTACAGATGTCTGTGGTACTCTCCGGAGGATTTCGGCTATTTGGAGAATAGTAGTTTGCACGAATTCACTGTCGTGGAAATGTCCTAATTGTATGAATTTTTATCGACACCTGATAGACACCAAAAGTAGTATGTTCAAAAGAGTAAGTTTCGAGGAAGTATCATAAAATTTGACAAGACATTTCGGATGTTTGTTGTACTCTCTGGAGGATCCCGGATGTTTGAGAAATAGTAGTATGCACCAATTCCTTCTCATAGGAATGACCTAATTGTATGTTTTGTTTTTTCGAATCCTTATGGACACAAAAAGTAGTATGTTCAAAAGAGTAAGATATGAGGAAGCTATATAAAATTTGACAATACATTACAGATGTTTGTGGTACTCTCCGGAGGATCCCGGATATTTGGAGAATAGTAGTTTGCACGAATTCACTGTCGTGGAAATGTCCCAATTGTATGAATTTTTATCGACACCTGATATACACCAAAAGTAGTATGTTCAAAATAATAATTTTCGAGGAAGTATTATAAAATTTGGCGAGACATTTCGGATGTTTGTTGTACTCTCTGGAGGATCCCGGATGTTTGAGAAATAGTAGTATGCACCAATTCCTTCTCATCCGAATGACCTAATTGTATATTTTTTTTTTCGAATCCTTATGGACACAAAAAGTAGTATGTTCAAAAGAGTAAGATATGAGGAAGCTATATAAAATTTGACAATACATTAGAGATGTTTGTGGTACTCTCCGGAGGATCCCGGATATTTGGAGAATAGTAGTTTGCACGAATTCACTATCGTGGAAATGTCCTAATTGTATGAATTTTTATCCACACCTGATAGACACCAAAAGTAGTATGTTCAAAATAGTAAGTTTCGAGGAAGTATCATCAAATTTGACAAGACATTTCGGATGTTTGTTGTACTCTCTGGAGGATCCCGGATGTTTGAGAAATAGTAGTATGCAGCAATTCCTTCTCATCGGAATAACCTAATTGTATGATTTTTTTTCGAATCCTTATGGACACAAAAAGTAGTATGTTCAAAAGAGTAAGATATGAGGAAGCTATATAAAATTTGACAATACATTACAGATGTTTGTGGTACTCTCCGGAGGATCCCGGATATTTGGAGAATAGTAGTTTGCACGAATTCACTGTCGTGGAAATGTCCTAGTTGTATGAATTTTTATCGACACCTGATAGACACCAAAAGTAGTATGTTCAATATAGTATGTTTCGAGGAAATATCATCAAATTTGACAAGACATTTCGGATGTTTGTTGTACTCTCTGGAGGATCCCGGATGTTTGAGAAATAGTAGTATGCACCAATTCCTTCTCATCGGAATGACCTAATTGTATGTTTTTTTTTCGAATCCTTATGGACAAAAAAAGTAGTATGTTCAAAAGAGTAAGATACGAGGAAGCTATATAAAATTTGACAATACATTACAGATGTCTGTGGTAATCTCCGGAGGATCCCGGATATTTGGAGAATAGTAGTTTGCACGAATTCACTGTCGTGGAAATGTCCCAATTGTTTGAATTTTTATCGACACCTGATATACACCAAAAGTACAAAATAATAAGTTTCGAGGAAGTATTATAAAATTTGACAAGACATTTCGGATGTTTGTTGTACTCTCTGGAGGATCCCGGATGTTTGAGAAATAGTAGTATGCACCAATTCCTTCTCATCGGAATGACCTAATTGTATGTTTTTTTTTTGGATCCTTATGGACACATAAAGTAGTATGTTCAAAAGAGTAAGATATGAGGAAGCTATATAAAATTTGACAATACATTACAGATGTCTGTGGTACTCTCCGGAGGATCCCGGATATTTGGAGAATAGTAGTTTGCACGAATTCACTGTCGTGGAAATGTCCTAATTGTATGAATTTTTATCGACACCTGATAGACACCAAAAGTAGTATGTTCAAAAGGGTAAGTTTCGAGGAAGTATCATCAAAATTGACAAGACATTTCGGATGTTTGTTGTACTCTCTGGAGGATTCCGGATGTTTGAGAAATAGTCGTATGCACCAATTCCTTCTCATCGGAATGACCTAATTTGATTTTTTTTTTTTCGTATCATTATGGACACAAAAAGTAGTCTGTTCAAAATAGTAAGATATGAGGAAGCTATATAAAAGTTGACAATACATTACAGATGTCTGTGGTACTCTCCGGAGGATCCCGGATATTTGGAGAATAGTAGTTTGCACGAATTCTCTGTCGTGGAAATGTCCTAATTGTATGAATTTTTATCGACACCTGATAGACACCAAAAGTAGTATGTTCAAAAGAGTAAGTTTCGAGGAAGTATCATAAAATTTGACAAGACATTTCGGATGTTTGTTGTACTCTCTGGAGGATCCTGGATGTTTGAGAAATAGTAGTATGCACCAATTCCTTCTCATCGGAATGACCTAATTGTATGTTTTTTTTTTCGAATCCTTATGGAAACAAAAAGTAGTATGTTCAAAAGAGTAAGATATGAGGAAGCTATATAAAATTTGACAATACATTACAGATGTTTGTTGTACTCTCCGGAGGATCCCTGATATTTGGAGAATAGTAGTTTGCACGAATCACTGTCGTGGAAATGTCGTAATTGTATGAATTTTGATCGACACCTGATAGACACCAAAAGTAGTATGTTCAAAAGGGTAAGTTTCGAGGAAGTATCATAAAAATTGACAAGACATTTCGGATGTTTGTTGTACTCTCTGGAGGATCCCGGATGTTTGAGAAATAGTCGTATGCACCAATTCCTTCTCATCGGAATGACCTAATTTGATGTTTTTTTTTTTCGAATCATTATGGACACAAAAAGTAGTCTGTTCAAAATAGTAAGATATGAAGAAGCTATATAAAATTTGACAATACATTACAGATGTCTGTGGTTCTCTCCGGAGGATCCCGGATATTTGGAGAATAGTAGTTTGCACGAATTCTCTGTCGTGGAAATGTCCTAATTGTATTAATTTTTATCAACACCTGATAGACACCAAAAGTAGTATGTTCAAAATAGTAAGTTTCGAGGAAGTATCATAAAATTTGACAAGACATTTCGGATGTTTGTTGTACTCTCTGGAGGATCCTGGATGTTTGAGAAATAGTAGTATGCACCAATTCCTTCTCATCGGAATGACCTAATTGTATGTTTTTTTTTTCGAATCCTTATGGACACAAAAAGTAGTATGTTCAAAAGAGTAAGATATGAGGAAGCTATATAAATTTTGACAATACATTACAGATGTTTGTTGTACTCTCCGGAGGATCCCGGATATTTGGAGAATAGTAGTTTGCACGAATTCACTGTCGTGGAAATGTCCTAATTGTATGAATTTTTATCGACACCTGATAGACACCAAAAGTAGTATTTTCAAAAGGGTAAGTTTCGAGGAAGTATCATAAAAATTGACAAGACATTTCGGATGTTTGTTGTACTCTCTGGAGGATCCCGGATGTTTGAGAAATAGTCGTATGCACCAATTCCTTCTCATCGGAATGACCTAATTTGATGTTTTTTTTTTCGAATCATTATGGACACAAAAAGTAGTCTGTTCAAAATAGTAAGATATGAGGAAGCTATATAAAATTTGACAATACATTACAGAAGTCTGTGGTACTCTCCGGAAGATCCCGGATATTTGGAGAATAGTAGTTTGCACGAATTCACTGTCGTGGAAATGACCTAATTGTATGAATTTTTATCGACACCTGATAGACACCAAAAGTAGTATGTTCAAAAGAGTAAGTTACGAGGAAGTATCATAAAATTTGACAAGACATTTCGGATTCTTGTTGTACTCTCTGGAGGATCCTGGATGTTTGAGAAATAGTAGTATGCACCAATTCCTTCTCATCGGAATGACCTAATTGTATGTTTTTTTTTTCGAATCCTTATGGACACAAAAAGTACTATGTTCAAAAGAGTAAGATATTAGGAAGCTATATAAAATTTGACAATACATTACAGATGTTTGTTGTACTCTCCGGAGGAACCCGGATATTTGGTAAATAGTAGTTTGCACGAATTCACTGTCGTGGAAATGTCCTGATTGTATGAATTTTTATCGACACCTGATAGACACCAAAAGTAGTATGTTTAAAAGAGTAAGTATCGAGGAAGTATCATCAAATTTGACAAGACATTTCGGATGTTTGTTGTACTCTCTGGAGGATCCCGGATGTTTGAGAAATAGTAGTATGCACCAATTCCTTCTCATCGGAATGACCTAATTTGATGTTTTTTTTTTCGAATCCTTATGGACACAAAAAGTAGTATGTTCAAAAGAGTAAGATATGAGGAAGCTATATAAAATTTGACAATACATTACAGATGTCTGTAGTACTCTCCGGAGGATCCCGGATATTTGGAGAATAGTAGTTAACACGAATTCACTATCGTGGAAATGTCGTAATTGTATGAATTTTTATCGACACCTGATATACACCAAAAGTAGTATGTTCAAAAGAATAAGTTTCGAGGAAGTATGATAAAATTTGACAAGACATTTCAGATGTTTGTTGTACTCTCTGGAGGATCCCGGATGTTTGAGAAATAGTAGTATGCACCAATTCCTTCTCATAGGAATGACCTAATTGTATGTTTTTTTTTTCGAATCCTTATGGACACAAAAAGTAGTATGTTCGAAATAGTAAGATATGAGGAAGCTATATAAAATTTGACAATACATTACAGATGTTTGTGGTACTCTCCGGAGGATCCCGGATATTTGGAGAATAGTAGTTTGCACGAATTCACTGTCGTGGAAATGTCCTAATTGTAGGAATTTTTATCGACACCTGATATACACCAAAAGTAGTATGTTCAAAAGAATAAGTTTCGAGGAAGTATCATAAAATTTGACAAGACATTTCGGATGTTTGTTGTACTCTCTGGAGGATCCCGGATGTTTGAGAAATAGTAGTATGCACCAATTCCTTCTCATAGGAATGACCTAATTGTATGTTTTTTTTTTCGAATCCTTATGGACACAAAAAGTAGTATGTTCGAAATAGTAAGATATGAGGAAGCTATATAAAATTTGACAATACATTACAGATGTTTGTGGTACTCTCCGGAGGATCCCGGATATTTGGAGAATAGTAGTTTGCACGAATTCACTATCGTGGAAATGTCCTAATTGGATGAATTTTTATCGACACCTGATAGACACCAAAAGTAGTATGTTCAAAAGAGTAAACTTCGAGGAAGTATCATAAAATTTGACAAGACATTTCAGCTGTTTGTTGTACTCTCTGGAGAATCCCGGATGTTTGAGAAATAGTAGTATGCAGCAATTCCTTCTCATCGGAATGACCTAATTGTATGTTTTTTTTTTCGAATCCTTATGGACACAAAAAGTAGTATGTTCAAAAGAGTAAGATATGAGGAAGCTATATAAAATTTGACAATACATTACAGATGTTTGTGGTACTCTCCGAAGCATCCCGGATATTTGGAGAATAGTAGTTTGCACGAATTCACTGTCGTGGAAATGTCCTAATTGTAGGAATTTTTATCGACACCTGATAGACACCAAAAGTAGTATGTTCAAAATAGTAAGTTTCGAGGAAGTATCATCAAATTTGACAAGACATTTCGGATGTTTGTTGTACTCTCTGGAGGATCCCGGATGTTTGAGAAATAGTAGTATGCACCAATTCCTTCTCATAGGAATGACCTAATTGTATGTTTTTTTTTTCGAATCCTTATGGACACAAAAAGTAGTATGTTCGAAATAGTAAGATATGAGGAAGCTATATAAAATTTGACAATACATTACAGATGTTTGTGGTACTCTCCGGAGGATCCCGGATATTTGGAGAATAGTAGTTTGCACGAATTCACTGTCGTGGAAATGTCCTAATTGTATGAATTTTTATCGACACCTGATGGACACCAAAAGTAGTATGTTCAAAAGAGTGAGTTTCGAGGAAGTATCATAAAATTTGACAAGACATTTCAGCTGTTTGTTGTACTCTCTGGAGAATCCCGGATGTTTGAGAAATAGTAGTATGCACCAATTCCTTCTCATCGGAATGACCTAATTGTATGTTTTTTTTTTCGAATCCTTAGGGACACAAAAAGTAGTATGTTCAAAAGAGTAAGATATGAGGAAGCTATATAAAATTTGACAATACATTACAGATATTTGTGGTACTCTCCGGAGGATCCCGGATATTTGGAGAATAGTAGTTTGCACGAATTCACTGTCGTGGAAATGTCCTAATTGTAGGAATTTTTATCGACACCTGATAGACACCAAAAGTAGTATGTTCAAAATAGTAAGTTTCGAGGAAGTATCATCAAATTTGACAAGACATTTCGGATGTTTGTTGTACTCTCTGGAGGATCCCGGATGTTTGAGAAATAGTAGTATGCACCAATTCCTTCTCATCGGAATGACCTAATTGTATGTTTTTTTTTCGAATCCTTATGGACACAAAAAGTAGTATGTTCAAAAGAGTAAGATATGAGGAAGCTATATAAAAGTTGACAATACATTACAGATGTCTATGGTACTCTCCGGAGGATCCCGGATATTTGGAGAATAGTAGTTTGCACGAATTCACTGTCGTGGAAATGTCCTAATTGTATGAACTTTTATCGACACCTGATATACACCAAAAGTAGTACGTTCAAAAGAATAAGTTTCGAGGAAGTATTATAAAATTTACCAAGACATTTCGGATGTTTGTTGTACTCTATGGAGGATCCCGGATGTTTGAGAAATAGTAGTATGCACCAATTCCTTCTCATCGGAATGACCTAATTGTATGTTTTTTTTTTCGAATCCTTATGGACACAAAAAGTAGTATGTTCAAAAGAGTAAGACATGAGGAAGCTATATAAAATTTGACAATACATTACAGATGTTTGTGGTACTCTCCGGAGGATCCCGGATATTTGGAGAATAGTAGTTTGTACGAATTCACTGTCGTGGAAATGTCCTAGTTGTATGAATTTTTATCGACACCTGATAGACACCAAAAGTAGTATGTTCAAAATAGTATGTTTCGAGGAAATATCATCAAATTTGACAAGACATTTCGGATGTTTGTTGTACTCTCTGGAGGATCCCGGATGTTTGAGAAATAGTAGTATGCACCAATTCCTTCTCATCGGAATGACCTAATTGTATGTTTTTTTTTCGAATCCTTATGGACACAAAAAGTAGTATGTTCAAAAGAGTAAGATATGAGGAAGCTATATAAAATTTGACAATACATTACAGATGTCTGTGGTAATCTCCGGAGGATCCCGGATATTGGGAGAATAGTAGTTTGCACGAATTCACTGTCGTGGAAATGTCCCAATTGTATGAATTTTTATCGACACCTGATATACACCAAAAGTAGTATGTTCAAAATAATAAGTTTCGAGGAAGTATTATAAAATTTGACAAGACATTTCGGATGTTTGTTGTACTCTCTGGAGGATCCCGGATGTTTGAGAAATAGTAGTATGCACGGATTCCTTCTCATCGGAATGACCTAATTATATGTTTTTTTTTTTGAATCCTTATGGACACAAAAAGTATATGTTCAAAAGAGTAAGATATGAGGAAGCTATATAAAATTTGACAATACATTACAGATGTCTGTGGTACTCTCCGGAGGATCCCGGATATTTGGAGAATAGTAGTTTGCACGAATTCACTGTCTTGGAAATGTCCTAATTGTATGAATTTTTATCGACAGCTGATAGACACCAAAAGTAGTATGTTCAAAAGGGTAAGTTTCGAGGAAGTATCATAAAAATTGACAAGACATTTCGGATGTTTGTTGTACTCTCTGGAGGATCCCGGATGTTTGAGAAATAATCGTATGCACCAATTCCTTCTCATCGGAATGACCTAATTTGATGTTTTTTTTTTCGAATCCTTATGGACACAAAAAGGAGTATGTTCAAAAAAGTAAGATATGAGGAAGCTATATAAAATTTGACAATACATTACAGATGTCTGTGGTACTCTCCGGAGGATCCCGGATATTTGGAGAATAGTAGTCTGCAGGAATTCACTGTCGTGGAAATGTCCTAATTGTATGAATTTTTATCGACACCTGATAGACACCAAAAGTAGTATGTTCAAAAGGGTAAGTTTCGAGGAAGTATCATAAAAATTGACAAGACATTTCGGATGTTTGTTGTACTCTCTGGAGGATCTCTGATGTTTGAGAAATAGTCGTATGCACCAATTCATTCTCATCGGAATGACCTAATTTGATGTTTTTTTTTTTCGAATCCTTATGGACACAAAAAGTAGTATGTTCAAAAGAGTAAGATATGAGGAAGCTATATAAAATTTGACAATACATTACAGATGTTTGTGGTACTCTCTGGAGGATCCCGGATATTTGGAGAATAGTAGTTTACACAAATTCACTGTCGTGGAAATGTCCTAATTGTATGAATTTTTATCGACACCTGATAGACACCAAAAGTAGTATGTTCAAAAGGGTAAGTTTCGAGGAAGTATCATAAAAATTGACAAGACATTTCGGATGTTTGTTGTACTCTCTGGAGGATCTCTGATGTTTGAGAAATAATCGTATGCACCAATTCCTTCTCATCGGAATGACCTAATTTGATGTTTTTTTTTTCGAATCCTTATGGACACAAAAAGTAGTATGTTCAAAAAAGTAAGATATGAGGAAGCTATATAAAATTTGAAAATACATTACAGATGTCTGTGGTACTCTCCGGAGGATCCCGGATATTTGGAGAATAGTAGTTTGCACGAATTCACTGTCGTGGAAATGTCCTAATTGTATGAATTTTTATCGACACCTGATAGACACCAAAAGTAGTATGTTCAAAAGAGTAAGTTTCGAGGAAGTATCAAAAAATTTGACAAGACATTTCGGATGTTTGTTGTACTCTCTGGAGGATCCCGGATGTTTGAGAAATAGTAGTATGCACCAATTCCTTCTCATAGGAATGACCTAATTGTATGTTTTGTTTTTTTGAATCCTTATGGACACAAAAAGTAGTATGTTCAAAAGAGTAAGATATGAGGAAGCTATATAAAATTTGACAATACATTATAGATGTTTGTGGTACCCTCCGGAGGATCCCGGATATTTGGAGAATAGTAGTTTGCACGAATTCACTGTCGTGGAAATGTCCTAATTGTATGAATTTTTATCGACATCTGATAGACACCAAAAGTAGTATGTTCAAAAGAGTAAGTTTCGAGGAAGTATCGTAAAATTTGACAAGACATTTCGGATGTTTGTTGTACTCTCTGGAGGATCCCGGATGTTTGAGAAATAGTAGTATGCAACAATTCCTTCTCATCGGAATGACCTAATTGTATGTTTTTTTTTCGAATCCTTATGGACACAAAAAGTAGTATGTTCAGAAGAGTAAGATATGAGGAAGCTATATAAAATTTGACAATACATTACGGATGTCTGTGGTTCTCTCCGGAGGATCCCGGATATTTGGAGAATAGTAGTTTGCACGAATTCACTGTCGTGGAAATGTCCAAATTGTATTAATTTTTATCGACACCTGATAGACACCAAAAGTAGTATGTTCAAAAGGGTAAGTTTCGAGGAAGTATCATAAAAATTGACAAAACATTTCGGATGTTTGTTGTACTCTCTGGAGGATCCCGGATGTTGGAGAAATAGTAGTATGCACCAATTCCTTCTCATCGGAATGACCTAATTGTATGTTTTTTTTTTCGAATCCTTATGGACACAAAAAGTAGTATGTTCAAAAGAGTAAGATATGAGGAAGCTATATAAAATTTGACAATACATTAGAGATGTTTGTGGTACTCTCCAAAGGATCCCGGATATTTGGAGAATAGTAGTTTGCACGAATTCACTGTCGTGGAAATGTCCTAATTGTATGAATTTTTATCGACACCTGATATACACCAAAAGTAGTATGTTCAAAATAATAAGTTTCGAGGAAGTATTATAAAATTTGACAAGACATTTCGGATGTTTGTTGTACTCTCTAAAGGATCCCGGATGTTTGAGAAATAGTAGTATGCACCAATTCCTTCTCATCGGAATGACCTAATTGTATGTTTTTTTTTTTTCGAATCCTTATGGACACAAAAAGTAGTATGTTCAAAAGAGTATGATATGAGGAAGCTATATAAAATTTGACAATACATTACAGATGTTTGTGGTACTCTCCGGAGGATCCCGGATATTTGGAGAATAGTAGTTTGCACGAATTCACTCTCGTGGAAATGTCCTAATTGTATGAATTTTTATCGACACCTGATAGACACCAAAAGTAGTATGTTCAAAAGGGTAAGTTTCGAGGAAGTATCATAAAAATTGACAAGACATTTCGGATGTTTGTTGTACTCTCTGGAGGATCCCGGATGTTTGAGAAATATTAGTATGCACCAATTCCTTCTCATGGGAATGACCTAATTGTATGTTTTTTTTTTCGAATCCTTATGGACACAAAAAGTAGTATGTTCAAAATAGTAAGATATGAGGAAGCTATATAAAATTTGACTATACATTACAGATGTTTGTGGTACTTTCCGGAGGATCCCGGATATTTGGAGAATAGTAGTTTGCACGAATTCACTGTCGTGGAAATGTCCTAATTCTATGAATTTTTATCGGCACCTGATAGACACCAAAAATAGTATGTTCAAAATAGTAAGTTTAGAGGAAGTATCATCAAATTTGACAAGACATTTCGGATGTTTGTTGTACTCTCTGGAGGTTCCCGGATGTTTGAGAAATAGTAGTATGCACCAATACCTTCTCATCGGAATGACCTAATTGTATGTTTTTTTTTTTCGAATCCTTATGAACACAAAAAGTAGTATGTTCAAAATAGTAATTTATGAGGAAGCTATATAAAATTTGACAATACATTACAGATGTTTGTGGTACTCTCCAAAGGATCCCGGATATTTGGAGAATAGTAGTTTGCACGAATTCACTGTCGTGGAAATGTCCTAATTGTATGAATTTTTATCGACACCTGATAGACACCAAAAGTAGTATGTTCAAAAGCGTAAGTTTCGAGGAAGTATCATAAAAATTGACAAGACATTTCGGATGTTTGTTGTACTCTCTGGAGGATCCCGGATGTTTGAGAAATAGTAGTATGCACCAATTCCTTCTCATCGGAATGACCTAATTGTATGTTTTTTTTTCGAATCCTTATGCACAGAAAAAGTAGTATGTTCAGAAGAGTAAGATATGAGGAAGCTATATAAAATTTGACAATACATTACAGATGTCTGTGGTACTCTCCGGAGGATCCCGGATATTTGGAGAATAATAGTTTGCACGAATTCACTGTCGTGGAAATGTCCTAATTGTATGAATTTTTATCGACACCTGATATACACCAAAAGTAGTATGTTCAAATGAATAAGTTTCGAGGAAATATTATAAAATTTGACAAGACATTTCGGATGTTTGTTGTACTCTCAAGAGGATCCCGGATGTTTGAGAAATAGTAGTATGCACTAATTGCTTCTCATCGGAATGACCTAATTGTATGTTTTTTTTTTCGAATCCTTATGGACACAAGAAGTAGTATGTTCAAAAGAGTAAGATATGAGGAAGCTATATAAAATTTGACAATACATTACAGATGTCTGTGGTACTCTCCGGAGGATCCCGGATATTTGGAGAATAGTAGTCTGCAGGAATTTACTGTCGTGGAAATGTCCTAATTGTATGAATTTTTATCGACACCTGATAGACACCAAAAGTAGTATGTTCAAAAGGGTAAGTTTCGAGGAAGTATCATAAAAATTGACAAGACATTTCGGATGTTTGTTGTACTCTCTGGAGGATCTCTTATGTTTGAGAAATAGTCGTATGCAACAATTCATTCTCATCGGAATGACCTAATTTGATGTTTTTTTTTTCGAATCCTTATGGACACAAAAAGTAGTATGTTCAAAAGAGTAAGATATGAGGAAGCTATATAAAATTTGACAATACATTACAGATGTCTGTGGTACTCTCCGGAGGATCCCGGATATTTGGAGAATAGTAGTTTGCACGAATTCACTGTCGTGGAAATGTCCAAATTGTATTAATTTTTATCGACACCTGATAGACACCAAAAGTAGTATGTTCAAAAGGGTAAGTTTCGAGGAAGTATCATAAAAATTGACAAAACATTTCGGATGTTTGTTGTACTCTCTGGAGGATCCCGGATGTTGGAGAAATAGTAGTATGCACCAATTCCTTCTCATCGGAATGACATAATTGTAAGTTTTTTTTTTTCGAATCCTTATGGACACAAAAAGTAGTATGTTCAAAAGAGTATGATATGAGGAAGCTATATAAAATTTGACAATACATTACAGATGTTTGTGGTACTCTCCGGAGGATCCCGGATATTTGGAGAATAGTAGTTTGCACGAATTCACTGTCGTGGAAATGTCCTAATTGTATGAATTTTTATCGACACCTGATAGACACCAAAAGTAGTATGTTCAAAAGGGTAAGTTTCGAGGAAGTATCATAAAAATTGACAAGACATTTCGGATATTTGTTGTACTCTCTGGAGGATCCCGGATGTTTGAGAAATAGTAGTATGCACCAATTCCTTCTCATCGGAATGACCTAATTGTATGTTTTTTTTTTCGAATCCTTATGGACACAAAAAGTAGTATGTTCAAAAGAGTAAGATATGAGGAAGCTATATAAAATTTGACAATACATTACAGATGTTTGTGGTACTCTCCGGAGGATCCCGGATATTTGGAGAATAGTAGTTTGCACGAATTCACTGTCGTGGAAATGTCCTAATTCTATGAATTTTTATCGACACCTGATAGACACCAAAAGTAGTATGTTCAAAATAGTAAGTTTCGAGGAAGTATCATCAAATTTGACAAGACATTTCCGATGTTTGTTGTACTCTCTGGAGGATCCCGGATGTTTGAGAAATAGTAGTATGCAGCAATTCCTTCTCATCGAAATGACCTAATTGTATGTTTTTTTTTCGAATCCTTATGGACACAAAAAGTAGTATGTTCAGAAGAGTAAGATATGAGGAAGCTATATAAAATTTGACAATACATTAGAGATGTCTGTGGTACTCCCCGGAGGATCCCGTATATTTGGAGAATTGCACGAATTCACTGTCGTGGAAATGTCCTAATTGTATGAATTTTTATCGACACCTAATATACACCAAAAGTAGTATGTTCAAAAGAATAAGTTTCGAGGAAGTATTATAAAATTTGACAAGACATTTCGGATGTTTGTTGTACTCTCAGGAGGATCCCGGATGTTTGAGAAATAGTAGTATGCACCAATTCCTTCTCATCGGAATGACCTAATTGTATGTTTTTTTTTTCGAATCCTTATGGACACAAAAAGTAGTATGTTCAAAAGAGTAAGATATGAGGAAGCTATATAAAATTTGACAATACATTACAGATGTCTGTGGTCTCTCCGGAGGATCCCGGATATTTGGAGAATAGTAGTCTGCAGGAATTCACTGTCGTGGAAATGTCCTAATTGTATGAATTTTTATCGACACCTGATAGACACCAAAAGTAGTATGTTCAAAAGGGTAAGTTTCGAGGAAGTATCATAAAAATTGACAAGACATTTCGGATGTTTGTTGTACTCTCTGGAGGATCTCTGATGTTTGAGAAATAGTCGTATGCACCAATTCATTCTCATCGGAATGACCTAATTTGATGTTTTTTTTTTTCGAATCCTTATGGACACAAAAAGTAGTATGTTCAAAAGAGTAAGATATGAGGAAGCTATATAAAATTTGACAATACATTACAGATGTCTGTGGTACTCTCCGGAGGATCCCGGATATTTGGAGAATAGTAGTGTGCAGGAATTCACTGTCGTGGAAATGTCCTAATTGTATGAATTTTTATCGACACCTGATAGATACCAAAAGTAGTATGTTCAAAAGGGTAAGTTTCGAGGAAGTATCATAAAAATTGACAAGACATTTCGGATGTTTGTTGTACTCTCTGGAGGATCCCGGATGTTTGAGAAATAGTAGTATGCACCAATTCCTTCTCATCGGATTGACCTAATTGTATGTTTTTTTTTCGAATCCTTATGGACACAAAAAGTAGTATGTTCAAAAGAGTAAGATATGAGGAATCTATATAAAAGTTGACAATACATTACAGATGTCTGTGGTACTCTCCGGAGGATCCCGGATATTTGGAGAATAGTAGTTTGCACGAATTCACTGTCGTGGAAATGTCCAAATTGTATGAATTTTTATCGACACCTGATAGACACCAAAAGTAGTATGTTCAAAGCAGTAAGTTTCGAGGAAGTATCATAAAATTTGACAAGACATTTCGGATGTTTGTTGTACTCTCTGGAGGATCCCGGATGCTTGAGAAATAGTAGTATCCACCAATTCCTTCTCATCGGAATGACCTAATTTGATGTTTTTTTCTTCGAATCCTTATGGACACAAAAAGTAGTATGTTCAAAAGAGCAAGATATGAGGAAGCTATATAAAATTTGACAATACATTACAGATGTCTGTGGTACTCTCCAGAAGATCCCGGATATTTGGAGAATAGTAGTTTGCACAAATTCACTGTCGTGGAAATGTCGTAATTGTATGAATTTTTATCGACACCTGATAGACACCAAAAGTAGTATGTTCAAAATAATAAGTTTCGAGGAAGTATCATCAAAATTGACAAGACATTTCGGATGTTTGTTGTACTCTCTGGAGGATCCCGGATGTTTGAGAAATAGTAGTATGCACCAATTCCTTCTCATCGGAATGACCTAATTGTATGTTTTTTTTTTCGAATCCTTATGGATACAAAAAGTAGTATGTTCAAAAGAGTAAGATATGAGGAAGCTATATAAAATTTGACAATACATTACAGATGTCTGTGGTACTCTCCGGAGGATCCCGGATATTTGGAGAATAGTAGTTTGCTCGAATTCACTGTCGTGGAAATGTCCTAATTGTATGAATTTTTATCGACACCTGATAGACACCAAAAGTAGTATGTTCAAAAGGGTAAGTTTCGAGGAAGTATCATAAAAATTGACAAGACATTTCAGATGTTTGTTGTACTCTCTGGAGGATCCCGGATGTTTGACAAATAGTAGTATGCACCAATTCCTTCTCATCCGAATTACCTAATTGTATGTTTTTTTTTCGAATCCTTATGGACACAAAAAGTAGTATGTTCAAAAGAGTAAGATATGAGGAATCTATATAAAATTCGACAATACATTACAGATGTCTGTGGTACTCTCCGGAGGATCCCGGATATTTGGAGAATAGTAGTTTGCACGAATTCACTGTCGTGGAAATGTCCTAATTGTATGAATTTTTATCGACACCTGATAGACACCAAAAGTAGTATGTTCAAAGGAGTAAGTTTCGAGGAAGTATCATCAAATTTGACAAGACATTTCAGATGTTTGTTGTACTCTCTGGAGGATCCCGGATGTTTGAGAAATAGTAGTATGCACCAATTCCTTCTCATCGGAATGACCTAATTGTATGTTTTTTTCTTTCGAATCCTTATGGACACAAAAAGTAGTATGTTCAAAAGAGTAAGATATGAGGAAGCTATATAAAATTTGACAATACATTACAGATGTTTGTGGTACTCTCCGGAGGATCCCGGATATTTGGAGAATAGTAGTTTCCACGAATTCACTGTCGTGGAAATGTCCTAATTGTATGAATTTTTATCGACACCTGATAGACACCAAAAGTAGTATGTTCAAAAGGGTAAGTTTTGAGGAAGTATCATAAAATTTGACAAGACATTTCGGATGTTTGTTGTACTCTCTGGAGGATCCCGTACGTTTGAGAAATAATAGTATCCACCAATTCCTTCTCATCGGAATGACCTAATTTGATGTTTTTTTCTTCGAATCCTTCTGGACACAAAAAGTAGTATGTTCAAAAGAGTAAGATATGAGGAAGCTATATAAAATTTGACAATACATTACAGATGTCTGTGGTACTCTCCAGAGGATCCCGGATATTTGGAGAATAGTAGTTTGCACGAATTCACTGTCGTGGAAATGTCCTAATTGTATGAATTTTTATCGACACCTGATAGACACCAACAGTAGTATCTTCAAAATGGTAAGTTTCGAGGAAGTATCATAAAATTTGACAAGACATTTTGGATGTTTGTTGTACTTTCTTGGAGGATCCCGAATGTTTGAGTAATAGTAGTATGCACCAATACCTTCTCATCGGAATGACCTAATTGTATGTTTTTTTTTTCAAATCCTTATCGACAAAAAAAGTAGTATGTTCAAAAGAGTACGATATGAGGAAGCTACATAAAATTTGACAATACATTACAGATGTTTGTGGTACTCTCCGGAGGATCCCGGATATTTGGAGAATAGTAGTTTGCACAAATTCACTGTCGTGGAAATGTCCTAATTGTATGAATTTTTATCGACACCTGATAGACACCAAAAGTATTATGTTCAAAATAGTAAGTTTCGAGGAAGTATCATCAAATTTGACAAGACATTTCGGATGTTTGTTGTACTCTCTTGAGGATCCCGGATGTTTGAGAAATAGTAGTTTGCACCAATTCCTCCTCATCGGAATGACCTAATTGTATGTTTTTTTTTCGAATCCTTATGGACACAAAAAGTAGTATGCTCAAAAGAGTAAGATATGAGGAAGCTATATAAAATTTGACAATACATTACAGATGTCTGTGGTACTATCCGGAGGATCCCGTATATTTGGAGAATAGTAGTTTGCACGAATTCACTGTCGTGGAAATGTCCTAATTGTATGAATTTTTATCGACACCTGATAGACACCAAAAGTAGTATGTTCAAAAGGGTAAGTTTTGAGGAAGTATCATAAAATTTGACAAGACATTTCGGATGTTTGTTGTACTCTCTGGAGGATCCCGGATGTTTGAGAAATAGTAGTATGCACCAATTCCTTCTCATCGGAATGACCTAATTGTATGTTTTTTTTTTCGAATCCTTATGGACACAAAAAGTAGTATGTTCAAAATAGTAAGATATGAGGAAGCTATATAAAATTTTACAATACATTACAGATGTCTGTGGTACTCTCCGGAGGATCCCGGATATTTGGAGAATAGTAGTTTGCACGACTTCACTGTCGTGGAAATGTCCTAATTGTATGAATTTTTATCGACAGCTGATAGACACCAAAACTAGTATGTTCAAAGGAGTGAGTTTCGAGGAAGTATCATCAAATTTGACAAGACATTTCGGATGTTTGTTGTACTCTCTGGAGGATCCCGGATGTTTGAGAAATAGTAGTATGCACCAATTCCTTCTCATCGGAATGACCTAATTGTATGTTTTTTTCTTTCGAATCCTTATGGACACAAAAAGTAGTATGTTCAAAAGAGTAAGATATGAGGAAGCTATATAAAATTTGACAATACATTACAGATGTTTGTGGTACTCTCCGGAGGATCCCGGATATTTGGAGAATAGTAGTTTACACGAATTCACTGTCGTGGAAATGTCCTAATTGTATGAATTTTTATCGACACCTGATAGACACCAAAAGTAGTATGTTCAAAAGGGTAAGTTTTGAGGAAGTATCATAAAATTTGACAAGACATTTCGGATGTTTGTTGTACTCTCTGGAGGATCCCGGATGTTTGAGAAATTGTAGTATCCACCAATTCCTTGTCATCGGAATGACCTAATTTGATGTTTTTTTCTTCGAATCCTTGTGGACACAAAAAGTAGTATGTTCAAAAGAGTAAGATATGAGGAAGCTATATAAAATTTGACAATACATTACAGATGTCTGTGGTACTCTCCAGAAGATCCCGGATATTTGGAGAATAGTAGTTTGCACGAATTCACTGTCGTGGAAATGTCCTAATTGTATGAATTTTTATCGACACCTGATAGACACCAACAGTAGTATCTTCAAAAGGCTAAGTTTCGAGGAAGTATCATAAAATTTGACAAGACATTTCGGATGTTTGTTGTACTTTCTTGGAGGATCCCGAATGTTTGAGAAATAGTAGTATGCACCAATACCTTCTCATCGGAATGACCTAATTGTATGTTTTTTTTTTCACATCCTTATCGACAAAAAAATTAGTATGTTCAAAAGAGTACGATATGAGGACGCTACATAAAATTTGACAATACATTACAGATGTTTGTGCTACTCTCCGGAGGATCCCGGATATTTAGAGAATAGTAGTTTGCACAAATTCACTGTCGTGGAAATGTCCTAATTGTATGAATTTTTATCGACACCTGATAGACACCAAAAGTATTATGTTCAAAATAGTAAGTTTCGAGGAAGTATCATCAAATTTGACAAGACATTTCGGATGTTTGTTGTACTCTCTGGAGGATCCCGGATGTTTGAGAAATAGTAGTATGCACCAATTCCTCCTCATCGGAATGACCTAATTGTATGTTTTTTTTTCGAATCCTTATGGACACAAAAAGTAGTATGCTCAAAAGAGTAAGATATGAGGAAGCTATATAAAATTTGACAATACATTACAGATGTCTGTGGTACTCTCCGGAGGATCTCGTATATTTGGAGAATAGTAGTTTGCACGAATTCACTGTCGTGGAAATGTCCTAATTGTATGAATTTTTATCGACACCTGATAGACACCAAAAGTAGTATGTTCAAAAGAATAAGTTTCGAGGAAGTATTATAAAATTTGACAAGACATTTCGGATGTTTGTTGTACTCTCTGGAGGATCCCGGATGTTTGAGAAATAGTAGTATGCACCAATTCCTTCTCATCGGAATGACCTAATTGTATGTTTTTTTTTTCGAATCCTTATGGACACAAAAAGTAGTATGTTCAAAATAGTAAGATATGAGGAAGCTATATAAAATTTGACAATACATTACAGATGTCTGTGGTACTCTCCGGAGGATCCCGGATATTTGGAGAATAGTAGTTTGCACGAATTCACTGTCGTGGAAATGTCCTAATTGTATGAATTTTTATCGACAGCTGATAGACACCAAAACTAGTATGTTCAAAGGAGTGAGTTTCGAGGAAGTATCATCAAAATTGACAAGACATTTCGGATGTTTGTTGTACTCTCTGGAGGATCCCGGATGTTTGAGAAATAGTAGTATGCACCAATTCCTTCTCATCGGAATGACCTAATTGTATGTTTTTTTCTTTCGAATCCTTATGGACACAAAAAGTAGTATGTTCAAAAGAGTAAGATATGAGGAAGCTATATAAAATTTGACAATACATTACAGATGTTTGTGGTACTCTCCGGAGGATCCCGGATATTTGGAGAATAGTAGTTTACACGAATTCACTGTCGTGGAAATGTCCTAACTGTTTGAATTTTTATCGACACCTGATAGACACCAAAAGTAGTATGTTCAAAAGGGTAAGTTTTGAGGAAGTATCATAAAATTTGACAAGACATTTCGGATGTTTGTTGTACTCTCTGGAGGATCCCGGATGTTTGAGAAATAGTAGTATCCACCAATTCCTTCTCATCGGAATGACCTAATTTGATGTTTTTTTCTTCGAATCCTTGTGGACACAAAAAGTAGTATGTTCAAAAGAGTAAGATATGACGAAGCTATATAAAATTTGACAATACATTACAGATGTCTGTGGTACTCTCCAGAAGATCCCGGATATTTGGAGAATAGTAGTTTGCACGAATTCACTGTCGTGGAAATGTCCTAATTGTATGAATTTTTATCGACACCTGATAGACACCAACAGTAGTATCTTCAAAAGGGTAAGTTTCGAGGAAGTATCGTAAAATTTGACAAGACATTTCGGATGTTTGTTGTACTTACTTGGAGGATCCCGGATGTTTGAGAAATAGTAGTATGCACCAATACCTTCTCATCGGAATGACCTAATTGTATGTTTTTTTTTTCAAATCCTTATCGACAAAAAAAGTAGTATGTTCAAAAGAGTACGATATGAGGAAGCTACATAAAATTTGACAATACATTACAGATGTTTGTGGTACTCTCCGGAGGATCCCGGATATTTGGAGAATAGTAGTTTGCACGAATTCACTGTCGTGGAAATATCCTAATTGTATGAATTTTTATCGACACCTGATAGACACCAAAAGTAGTATGTTCAAAATAGTAAGTTTTGAGGAAGTATCATAAAATTTGACAAGACATTTTGGATGTTTGTTGTACTCTCTGGAGGATCCCGGATGTTTGAGAAATAGTAGTATGCACCAATTCCTTCTCATCGGAATGACCTAATTGTATGTTTTTTTTTTCGAATCCTTATGGACACAAAAAGTAGTATGTTCAAAAGAGTGAGTTTCGAGGAAGTATCATAAAATTTGACAAGACATTTCAGATGTTTGTTGTACTATCTGGAGGATCCCGGAAGTTTGAGAAATAGTAGTATGCACCAATTCTTTCTCATCGGAATGACCTAATTGTATGTTTTTTTTTTCGAATCCTTATGGACACAAAAAGTAGTATGTTCAAAAGAGTAAGATATGAGGAAGCTATATAAAATTTGACAATACATTACAGATGTTTGTGGTACTCTCCGGAGGATCCCGGATATTTGGAGAATAGTAGTTTGCACGAATTCACTGTTGTGGAAATGTCCTAATTGTATGAATTTTTATGGACACCTGATATACACAAAAAAAAGTATGTTCAAAATAGTAAGTTTCGAGGAAGTATCATAAAATTTGACAAGACATTTCGGATGTTTGTTGTACTCTCTGGAGGATCCCGGATGTTTGAGAAATAAGAGTATGCACCAATTCCTTCTCATCGGAATGACCTAATTGTATGTTTTTTTTTTCGAATCCTTATGGACACAAAAAGTAGTATGTTCAAAAGAGTAAGATATGACGAAGCTATATAAAATTTGACAATACATTACAGATGTCTGTGGTACTCTCCGGAGGATCCCGGATATTTGGAGACTAGTAGTTTGCACGAATTCACTGTCGTGGAAATGTCCTGATTGTATGAATTTTTATCGACACCAGATAGACACCAAAAGTAGTATGTTCAAAAGAGTAAGTTTCGAGGAAGTATCATAAAATTTGACAAGACATTTCGGATGTTTGTTGTACTGTCTGGAGGATCCCGGATGTTTGAGAAATAGTAGTATGCACCAATTCCTTTTCATCGGAATGACCTAATTGTATGTTTTTTTTTTCGAATCCTTATGGACACAAAAAGTAGTATGTTCAAAAGAGTAAGATATGAGGAAGCTATATAAAATTTGACAATACATTACAGATGTTTGTGGTACTCTCCGGAGGATCCCGGATATTTGGAGAATAGTAGTTTGCACGAATTCACTGTTGTGGAAATGTCCTAATTGTATGAATTTTTATGGACACCTGATATACACAAAAAAAAGTATGTTCAAAATAGTAAGTTTCGAGGAAGTATCATAAAATTTGACAAGACATTTCGGATGTTTGTTGTACTCTCTGGAGGATCCCGGATGTTTGAGAAATAAGAGTATGCACCAATTCCTTCTCATCGGAATGACCTAATTGTATGTTTTTTTTTTCGAATCCTTATGGACACAAAAAGTAGTATGTTCAAAAGAGTAAGATATGACGAAGCTATATAAAATTTGACAATACATTACAGATGTCTGTGGTACTCTCCGGAGGATCCCGGATATTTGGAGAATAGTAGTTTGCACGAATTCACTGTCGTAGAAATGTCCTAATTGTATGAATTTTTATCGACACCTGATAGACACCAAAAGTAGTATGTTCAAAAGAGTAAGTTTCGAGGAAGTATCATAAAATTTGACAAGACATTTCGGATGTTTGTTGTACTATCTGGAGGATCCCGGATGTTTGATAAATAGTAGTATGCACCAATTCCTTCTCATCGGAATGACCTAATTGTATGTTTTTTTTTTCGAATCCTTATGGACACAAAAAGTAGTATGTTCAAAAGAGTAATATATGAGGAAGCTATATAAAATTTGACAATACATTACAGATGTCTGTGGTACTCTCCGGAGGATCCCGGATATTTGGAGACTAGTAGTTTGCACGAATTCACTGTCGTGGAAATGTCCTAATTGTATGAATTTTTATCTACACCTGATAGACACCAAAAGTAGTATGTTCAAAAGAGTAAGTTTCGAGGAAGTATCATAAAATTTGACAAGACATTTCGGATGTTTGTTGTACTATCTGGAGGATCCCGGATGTTTGAGAAATAGTAGTATGCACCAATTCCTTCTCATCGGAATGACCTAATTGTATGTTTTTTTTTTCGAATCCTTATGGACACAAAAAGTAGTATGTTCAAAAGAGTAAGATATGAGGAAGCTATATAAAATTTGACAATACATTACACATGTCTGTGGTACTCTCCGGAGGATCCCGGATATTTGGAGAATAGTAGTTTGCACGAATTCACTGTCGTGGAAATCTCCTAAATGTATGAATTTTTATCGACACCTGATAGACACCAAAAGTAGTATGTTCAAAAGAGTAAGTTCCGAGGAAGTATCATAAAATTTGACAAGACATTTCGGATGTTTGTTGTACTATCTGGAGGATCCCGGATGTTTGAGAATTAGTAGTATGCACCAATTCCTTCTCATCGGAATGACCTAATTGTATGTTTTTGTTTTCGAATCCTTATGGACACAAAAAGTAGTATGTTCAAAAGAGTAAGATATGAGGAAGCTATATAATATTTGACAATACATTACACATGTCTATGGTACTCTCCGGAGGATCCCGGATATTTATAGAATAGTAGTTTGCACGAATTCACTGTCGTGGAAATGTCCTAATTGTATGAATTTTGATCGACACCTGATAGACACCAAAAGTAGTATGTTCAAAAAGGTAAGTTTCGAGGAAGTATCATAAAATTCGACAAGACATTTCAGATGTTTGTTGTACTCTCTGGAAGATCCCGGATGTTTGAGAAATAGTAGTATGCACCAATTCCTTCTCATCGGAATGACCTAATTGTATGTTGTTTTTTTCGAATCCTTACGGACACAAAAAGTAGTATGTTCAAAAGAGTAAGATATGAGGAAGCTATATAAAATTTGATAATACATTAAATATGTCTGTGATACTCTCCGGAGGATCCCGGATATTTCGAGAATAGTAGTTTGCACGAATTCACTGTCGTGGAAATGTCCTGATTGTATGAATTTTTATCGACACCAGATTGACACCAAAAGTAGTATGTTCAAAAGAGTAAGTTTCGAGGAAGTATCATAAAATTTGACAAGACATTTCAGATGTTTGTTGTACTATCTGGAGGATCCCGGATGTTTGAGAAATAGTAGTATGCACCAATTCCTTCTCATCGGAATAACCTAATTGTATGTTTTTTTTTTCGAATCCTTATGGACACAAAAAGTAGTATGTTCAAAAGAGTAAGATATGACGAAGCTATATAAAGTTTGACAATACATTACAGATGTCTGTGGTACTCTCCGGAGGATCCCGGATATTTGGAGAATAGTAGTTTGCACGAATTCACTGTCGTGGAAATGTCCTAATTGTATGAATTTTTATCGACACCTGATAGACACCAAAAGTAGTATGTTCAAAAGAGTAAGTTTCGAGGAAGTATCATAAAATTTGACAAGACATTTCGGATGTTTGTTGTACTATCTGGAGGATCCCGGATGTCTGAGAAATAGTAGTATGCACCAATTCCTTCTCATCGGAATGACCTAATTGTATGTTTTTTTTTTCGAATCCTTATGGACACAAAAAGTAGTATGTTCAAAAGAGTAAGATATGAGGAAGCTGTATAAAATTTGACAATACATTACAGATGTCTGTGGTACTCTCCGGAGGATCCCGGATATTTGGAGACTAGTAGTTTGCACGAATTCACTGTCGTGGAAATGTCCTGATTGTATGAATTTTTATCGACACCAGATAGACACCAAAAGTAGTATGTTCAAAAGAGTAAGTTTCGAGGAAGTATCATAAAATTTGACAAGACATTTCGGATGTTTGTTGTACTATCTGGAGGATCCCGGATGTTTGAGAAATAGTAGTATGCACCAATTCCTTCTCATCGGAATGACCTAATTGTATGTTTTTTTTTTCGAATCCTTATGGACACAAAAAGTAGTATGTTCAAAAGAGTAAGATATGAGGAAGCTGTATAAAATTTGACAATACATTACAGATGTCTGTGGTACTCTCCGGAGGATCCCGGATATTTGGAGACTAGTAGTTTGCACGAATTCACTGTCGTGGAAATGCCCTGATTGTATGAATTTTTATCGACACCAGATAGACACCAAAAGTAGTATGTTCAAAAGAGTAAGTTTCGAGGAAGTATCATAAAATTTGACAAGACATTTCGGATGTTTGTTGTACTATCTGGAGGATCCCGGATGTTTGAGAAATAGTAGTATGCACCAATTCCTTCTCATCGGAATGACCTAATTGTATGTTTTTTTTTTCGAATCCTTATGGACACGAAAAGTAGTATGTTCAAAAGAGTAAGATATGAGGAAGCTATATAAAATTTGACAATACATTACAGATGTCTGTGGTACTCTCCGGAGGATCCCGGATATTTGGAGAATAGTAGTTTGCACGAATTCACTGTCGTGGAAATGTCCTAATTGTATGAATTTTTATCGACACCCGATAGACACCAAAAGTAGTATGTTCAAAAGAGTAAGTTTCGAGGAAGTATCATAAAATTTGACAAGACATTTCGGATGTTTGTTGTACTATCTGGAGGATCCCGGATGTTTGAGAAATAGTAGTATGCACCAGTTCCTTCTCATCGGAATGACCTAATTGTATGTTTTTTTTTTCGAATCCTTATGGACACCAAAAGTAGTATGTTCAAAAGAGTAAGATATGAGGAAGCTATATAAAATTTGACAATACATTACAGATGTCTATGGTACTCTCCGGAGGATCCCGGATATTTGGAGACTAGTAGTTTGCACGAATTCACTGTCGTGGAAATGTCCTGATTGTATGAATTTTTATCGACACCAGATAGACACCAAAAGTAGTATGTTCAAAAGAGTAAGTTTCGAGGAAGTATCATAAAATTTGACAAGACATTTCGGATGTTTGTTGTACTATCTGGAGGATCCCGGATGTTTGAGAAATAGTAGTATGCACCAATTCCTTTTCATCGGAATGACCTAATTGTATGTTTTTTTTTTCGAATCCTTATGGACACGAAAAGTAGTATGTTCAAAAGAGTAAGATATGAGGAAGCTATATAAAATTTGACAATACATTACGGATGTTTGTGGTACTCTCCGGAGGATCCCGGATATTTGGAGAATAGTAGTTTGCACGAATTCACTGTTGTGGAAATGTCCTAATTGTATGAATTTTTATGGACACCTGATATACACAAAAAAAAGTATGTTCAAAATAGTAAGTTTCGAGGAAGTATCATAAAATTTGACAAGACATTTCGGATGTTTGTTGTACTCTCTGGAGGATCCCGGATGTTTGAGAAATAAGAGTATGCACCAATTCCTTCTCATCGGAATGACCTAATTGTATGTTTTTTTTTTCGAATCCTTATGGACACAAAAAGTAGTATGTTCAAAAGAGTAAGATATGACGAAGCTATATAAAATTTGACAATACATTACAGATGTCTGTGGTACTCTCCGGAGGATCCCGGATATTTGGAGAATAGTAGTTTGCACGAATTCACTGTCGTGGAAATGTCCTAATTGTATGAATTTTTATCGACACCTAATAGACACCAAAAGTAGTATGTTCAAAAGAGTAAGTTTCGAGGAAGTATCATAAAATTTGACAAGACATTTCGGATGTTTGTTGTACTATCTGGAGGATCCCGGATGTTTGATAAATAGTAGTATGCACCAATTCCTTCTCATCGGAATGACCTAATTGTATGTTTTTTTATTTCGAATCCTTATGGACACAAAAAGTAGTATGTTCAAAAGAGTAATATATGAGGAAGCTATATAAAATTTGACAATACATTACAGATGTCTGTGGTACTCTCCGGAGGATCCCGGATATTTGGAGACTAGTAGTTTGCACGAATTCACTGTCGTGGAAATGTCCTAATTGTATGAATTTTTATCTACACCTGATAGACACCAAAAGTAGTATGTTCAAAAGAGTAAGTTTCGAGGAAGTATCATAAAATTTGACAAGACATTTCGGATGTTTGTTGTACTCTCTGGAGGATCCCGGATGTTTGAGAAATAAGAGTATGCACCAATTCCTTCTCATCGGAATGACCTAATTGTATGTTTTTTTTTTCGAATCCTTATGGACACAAAAAGTAGTATGTTCAAAAGAGTAAGATATGAGGAAGCTATATAAAATTTGACAATACATTACAGATGTATGTGGTACTCTCCGGAGGATCCCGGATATTTGGAGAATAGTGGTTTGCACGAATTCACAGTCGTGGAAATGTCCTAATTGTATGAATTTTTATCGACACCTGATAGACACCAAAAGTAGTATGTTCAAAAAGGTAAGTTTCGAGGAAGTATCATAAAATTTGACAAGACATTTCGGATGTTTGTTGTACTCTCTGGAGGATCCCGGATGTTTGAGAAATAGTAGTATGCACCAATTCCTTCTCATCGGAATGACCTAATTGTATGTTTTTTTTCTCGAATCCTTATGGACACAAAAAGTAGTATGTTCAAAAGAGTAAGATATGAGGAAGCTATATAAAATTTGACAATACATTACAGATGTTTGTGGTACTCTCCGGAGGATCCCGGATATTTGGAGTATAGTAGTTTGCACGAATTCACTGTCGTGGAAATGTCCTAATTGTATTAATTTTTATCGACACCTGATAGACACCAAAAGTAGTATGTTCAAAAGAGTAAGTTTCGAGGAAGTATCATAAAATTTGACAAGACATTTCGGATGTTTGTTGTACTCTCTGGAGGATCCCGGATGTTTGAGAAATAGTAGTATGCACCAATTCCTTCTCATCGGAATGACCTAATTGTATGTTTTTTTTTTCGAGTCCTTATGGACACAAAACGTAGTATGTTCAAAAGAGTAAGATATGAGGAAGCTATATAAAATTTGACAATACATTACAGATGTCTGTGGTACTCTCCGGAGGATCCCGGATATTTGGAGAATAGTAGTTTGCACGAATTCACTGTCGTGGAAATGTCCTAATTGTATGAATTTTTATCGACACCTGATAGACACCAAAAGTAGTATGTTCAAAAGAGTAAGTTTCGAGGAAGTATCATAAAAATTGACAAGACATTTCGGATGTTTGTTGTACTATCTGGAGGATCCCGGATGTTTGAGAAATAGTCGTATGCACCAATTCCTTCTCATCGGAATGACCTAATTGTATGTTTTTTTTTTTCGAATCCTTATGGACACAAAAAGTAGTATGTTCATAAGAGTAAGATATGAGGAAGTTATATAAAATTTGACAATACATTACAGATGTCTGTGGTACTATCCGGAGGATCCCATATATTTGGAGAATAGTAGTTTGCACGAATTGACAGTCGTGGAAATGTCCTAATTGTATGAATTTTTATCGACACCTGATAGACACCAAAAGTAGTATGTTCAAAAGAGTAAGTTTCGAGGAAGTATCATAAAATTTGACAAGACATTTCGGATGTTTGTTGTACTCTCTGGAGGATCCCGGATGTTTGAGAAATAGTAGTATGCACCAATTCCTTCTCATCGGAATGACCTAATTGTATGTTTTTTTTTTTCGAATCCTTATGGACACAAAAAGTAGTATGTTCAAAAGAGTAAGGTATGAGGAAGCTATATAAAATTTGACAATACATTACAGATGTCTGTGGTACTCTCCGGAGGATCCCAGATATTTGGAGAATAGTAGTTTGCACGAATTCACTGTCGTGGAAATGTCCTAATTGTATGAATTTTTATCGACACCTGATAGACACCAAAAGTAGTATGTTCAAAAAGGTAAGTTTCGAGGAAGTATCATAAAATTTGACAAGACATTTCGGATGTTTGTTGTACTCTCTGGAGGATCCCGGATGTTTGAGAAATAGTAGTATGCACCAATTCCTTCGCATCGGAATGACCTAATTGTATGTTTTTTTTTTCGAATCCTTATGGACACAAAAAGTAGTATGTTCAAAAGAGTAAGATATGAGGAAGCTATATAAAATTTGATAATACATTACATATGTCTGTGGTACTCTCCGGAGGATCCCGGATATTTGGAGAATAGTAGTTTGCACGAATTCACTGTCGTGGAAATGTCCAAATCGTATGGATTTTTATAGACACCTGATAGACACCAAAAGTAGTATGTTCAAAAGGGTAAGTTTCGAGGAAGTATCATAAAATTTGACAAGACATTTCGGATGTTTGTTGTACTCTCTGGAGGATCCCGGATGTTTGAGAAATAGTGGTATGCACCAATTCCTTCTCATCGGAATGACCTAATTGTATGTTTTTTTTTTCGAATCCTTATCGACACAAAAAGTAGTATGTTCAAAAGAGTAAGATATGAGGAAGCTATATAAAATTTGAAAATACATTACAGATGTCTGTGGTACTCTCCGGAGGATCCCTGATATTTGGAGTATAGTAGTTTGCACGAATTCACTGTCGTGGAAATGTCCTAATTGTATGAATTTTTATCGACACTTGATAGACACCAAAAGTAGTATGTTCAAAAGAGTAAGTTTCGAGGAAGTATCATAAAATTTGACAAGACATTTTGGATGTTTGTTGTACTCTCTGGAGGATCCCGGAAGTTTGAGAAATAGTAGTATGCACCAATTCCTTCTCATCGGAATGACCTAATTGTATGTTTTTTTTTTCGAGTCCTTATGGACACAAAAAGTAGTATGTTCAAAAGAGTAAGATATGAGGAAGCTATATAAAATTTGACAATACATTACAGATGTCTGTGGTACTCTCCGGAGGATCCCGGATATTTCGAGAATAGTAGTTTGCACGAATTCACTGTCGTGGAAATGTCCTAATTGTATGAATTTTTATCGACACTTGATAGACACCAAAAGTAGTATGTTCAAAAGAGTAAGTTTCGAGGAAGTATCATAAAATTTGACAAGACATTTCGGATGTTTGTTGTACTCTCTGGAGGATCCCGGATGTTTGAGAAATAGTAGTATGCACCAATTCCTTCTCATCGGAACGACCTAACTGTATGTTTTTTTTTTCGAATCCTTATGGACACAAAAAGTAGTATGTTCAAAAGAGTAAGATATGAGGAACCTATATAAAATTTGACAATACATTACAGATGTTTGTGGTACTCTCCGGAGGATCTCGGATATTTGGAGAATAGTAGTTTGCACGAATTCACTGTCGTGGAAATGTCCTAATTCTATGAATTTTTATCGACACGGGATAGACACCAAAAGTAGTATGTTCAAAAGAGTAAGTTTCGAGGAAGTATCATAAAATTTGACAAGACATTTCGGATGTTTGTTGTACTATCTGGAGGATCCTGGATGTTTGAGAAATAGTAGTATGCACCAATTCCTTCTCATCGGAATGACCTAATTGTATGTTTTGTTTTTCGAATCCTTATGGACACAAAAAGTAGTATGTTCAAAAGAGTAAGATATGAGGAAGCTATATAGAATTTGACAATACATTACAGATGTCTGTGGTACTCTCCGGAGGATCCCGGATATTTGGAGAATTGTAGTTTGCACGAATTCACTGTCGTGGAAATGTCCTAATTGTATGAATTTTTATCGACACCTGATAGACACCAAAAGTAGTATGTTCAAAAGAGTAAGTTTCGAGGAAATATCATAAAATTTGACAAGACATTTCGGATGTTTGTTGTACTCTCTGGAGGATCCCGGATGTTTGAGAACTAGTAGTATGCACCAATTCCTTCTCATCGGAATGACCTAATTGTATGTTTTTTTTTTCGAATCCTTATGGACACAAAAAGTAGTATGTTCAAAAGAGTAAGATATGAGGAAGCTATATAAAATTTGACAATACATTACAGACGTCTGTTGTACTCTTCGGAGGATCCCGGATATTTGGAGAATAGTAGTTTGCACGAATTCACTGTCGTGGAAATGTCCTAATTGTATGAATTTTTATCGACACCTGATAGACACCAAAAAGTAGTATGTTCAAAAGAGTAAGTTTCGAGGAAATATCATAAAATTTGACAAGACATTTCGGATGTTTGTTGTACTCTCTGGAGGATCCCGAATGTTTGAGAACTAGTAGTATGCACCAATTCCTTCTCATCGGAATGACCTAATTGTATGTTTTTTTTTTTCGAATCCTTATGGACACAAAAAGTAGTATGTTCAAAAGAGTAAGATATGAGGAAGCTATATAAAATTTGACAATACATTACAGATGTCTGTGGTACTCTCCGGAGGATCCCGGATATTTGGAGAATAGTAGTTTGCACGAATTCACTGTCGTGGAAATGTCCTAATTGTATGAATTTTTATCGACACCTGATAGACACCAAAAGTAGTATGTTCAAAAGAGTAAGTTTCGAGGAAGTATCATAAAATTTGACAAGACATTTCGGATGTTTGTTGTACTATCTGGAGGATCCCGGATGTTTGAGAAATAGTGGTATGCACCAATTCCTTCTCATCGGATGACCTAATTGTATGTTTTTTTTTTCGAATCCTTATGGACACAAAAAGTAGTATGTTCAAAAGGGTAAGATATGAGGAAGCTATATAAAATTTGACAATACATTACAGATGTCTGTGGTACTCTCAGGAGGATGCCGGATATTTGGAGTATAGTAGTTTGCACGAATTCACTGTCGTGGAAATGTCCTCATTGTATGAATTTTTATCGACACCTGATAGACACCAAAAGTAGGATGTTCAAAAGAGTAAGTTTCGAGGAAGTATCATAAAATTTGACCAGACATTTCGGATGTTTGTTGTACCTCTGGAGGATCCCGGATGTTTGAGAAATAGTAGTATGCACCAATTCCTTTATCATCGGAATGACCTAATTGTATGTTTTTTTTTTCGAATCCTTATGGACACAAAAAGTAGTATGTTCCAAAGAGTAAGATATGAGGAAGCTATATAAAATTTGACAATACATTACAGATGTCTGTGGTACTCTCCGGATGATCCTGGATATTTGGAGAATAGTAATTTGCACGAATTCACTGTCGTGGAAATGTCCTAATTGTTTGAATTTTTATCGACACCTGATAGACACCAAAAGTAGTATGTTCAAAAGGGTAAGTTTCGAGGAAGTATCATAAAATTTGACAAGACATTTCGGATGTTTGTTGTACTCTCTGGAGGATCCCGGATGTTTGATAAATAGTAGTATGCACCAATTCCTTCTCATCGGAATGACCTAATTTGGTGTTTTTTTTTTCGAATCCTTCTGGACACAACAAGTAGTATGTTCAAAAGAGTAAGATATGAGGAAACTATATAAAATTTGACAATACATTACAGATGTTTGTGGTACTCTCCGGAGGATCTCGGATATTTGGAGAATAGTAGTTTGCACGAATTCACTGTCGTGGAAATGTCCTAATTGTATGAATTTTTATCGACACCTGATAGACACCAAAAGTAGTATGTTCAAAAGAGTAAGTTTCGAGGAAGTATCATAAAATTTGACAAGACATTTCGGATGTTTGTTGTACTCTCTGGAGGATCCCGGATGTTTGAGAAATAGTAGTATGCACCAATTCCTTCTCATCGGAATGACCTAATTGTATGTTTTTTTTTTTCGAATCCTTATGGACACAAAAAGTAGTATGTTCAAAAGAGTAAGGTATGAGGAAGCTATATAAAATTTGACAATACATTACAGATGTCTGTGGTACTCTCCGGAGGATCCCAGATATTTGGAGAATAGTAGTTTGCACGAATTGACTGTCGTGGAAATGTCCTAATTGTATGAATTTTTATCGACACCTGATAGACACCAAAAGTAGTATGTTCAAAAAGGTAAGTTTCGAGGAAGTATCATAAAATTTGACAAGACATTTCGGATGTTTGTTGTACTCTCTGGAGGATCCCGGATGTTTGAGAAATAGTTTGCACCAATTCCTTCGCATCGGAATGACCTAATTGTATGTTTTTTTTTTCGAATCCTTATGGACACAAAAAGTAGTATGTTCAAAAGAGTAAGATATGAGGAAGCTATATAAAATTTGATAATACATTACATATGTCTGTGGTACTCTCCGGAGGATCCCGGATATTTGGAGAATAGTAGTTTGCACGAATTCACTGTCGTGGAAATGTCCGAATCGTATGGATTTTTATCGACACCTGATAGACACCAAAAGTAGTATGTTCAAAAGGGTAAGTTTCGAGGAAGTATCATAAAATTTGACAAGACATTTCGGATGTTTGTTGTACTCTCTGGAGGATCCCGGATGTTTGAGAAATAGTGGTATGCACCAATTCCTTCTCATCGGAATGACCTAATTGTATGTTTTTTTTTTCGAATCCTTATCGACACAAAAAGTAGTATGTTCAAAACAGTAAGATATGAGGAAGCTATATAAAATTTGAAAATACATTACAGATGTCTGTGGTACTCTCCGGAGGATCCCAGATATTTGGAGTATAGTAGTTTGCACGAATTCACTGTCGTGGAAATGTCCTAATTGTATGAATTTTTATCGACACTTGATAGACACCAAAAGTAGTATGTTCAAAAGAGTAAGTTTCGAGGAAGTATCATAAAATTTGACAAGACATTTTGGATGTTTGTTGTACTCTCTGGAGGATCCCGGAAGTTTGAGAAATAGTAGTATGCACCAATTCCTTCTCATCGGAATGACCTAATTGTATGTTTTTTTTTTCGAGTCCTTATGGACACAAAAAGTAGTATGTTCAATAGAGTAAGATATGAGGAAGCTATATAAAATTTGACAATACATTACAGATGTCTGTGGTACTCTCCGGAGGATCCCGGATATTTGGAGAATAGTAGTTTGCACGAATTCACTGTCGTGGAAATGTCCTAATTGTATGAATTTTTATCGACACCTGATAGACACCAAAAGTAGTATGTTCAAAAGAGTAAGTTTCGAGGAAGTATCATAAAATTTGACAAGACATTTCGGATGTTTGTTGTACTCTCTGGAGGATCCCGGATGTTTGAGAAATAGTAGTATGCACCAATTCCTTCTCATCGGAACGACCTAACTGTATGTTTTTTTTTTCGAATACTTATGGACACAAAAAGTAGTATGTTCAAAAGAGTAAGATATGAGGAACCTATATAAAATTTGACAATACATTACAGATGTTTGTGGTACTCTCCGGAGGATCTGGGATATTTGGAGAATAGTAGTTTGCACGAATTCACTGTCGTGGAAATGTCCTAATTGTATGAATTTTTATCGACACCGGATAGACACCAAAAGTAGTATGTTCAAAAGAGTAAGTTTCGAGGAAGTATCATAAAATTTGACAAGACATTTCGGATGTTTGTTGTACTATCTGGAGGATCTCGGATGTTTGAGAAATAGTAGTATGCACCAATTCCTTCTCATCGGAATGACCTAATTGTATGTTTTGTTTTTCGAATCCTTATGGACACAAAAAGTAGTATGTTCAAAAGAGTAAGATATGAGGAAGCTATATAGAATTTGACAATACATTACAGATGTCTGTGGTACTCTCCGGAGGATCCCGGATATTTGGAGAATTGTAGTTTGCACGAATTCACTGTCGTGGAAATGTCCTAATTGTATGAATTTTTATCGACACCTGATAGACACCAAAAGTAGTATGTTCAAAAGAGTAAGTTTCGAGGAAATATCATAAAATTTGACAAGACATTTCGGATGTTTGTTGTACTCTCTGGAGGATCCCGGATGTTTGAGAACTAGTAGTATGCACCAATTCCTTCTCATCGGAATGACCTAATTGTATGTTTTTTTTTTCGAATCCTTATGGACACAAAAAGTAGTATGTTCAAAAGAGTAAGATATGAGGAAGCTATATAAAATTTGACAATACATTACAGACGTCTGTTGTACTCTTCGGAGGATCCCGGATATTTGGAGAATAGTAGTTTGCACGAATTCACTGTCGTGGAAATGTCCTAATTGTATGAATTTTTATCGACACCTGATAGACACCAAAAGTAGTATGTTCAAAAGAGTAAGTTTCGAGGAAATATCATAAAATTTGACAAGACATTTCGGATGTTTGTTGTACTCTCTGGAGGATCCCGGATGTTTGAGAAATAGTAGTATGCACCAATTCCTTCGCATCGGAATGACCTAATTGTAAGTTTTTTTTTTCGAATCCTTATGGACACAAAAAGTAGTATGTTCAAAAGAGTAAGATATGAGGAAGCTATATAAAATTTGATAATACATTACATATGTCTGTGGTACTCTCCGGAGGATCCCGGATATTTGGAGAATAGTAGTTTGCACGAATTCACTGTCGTGGAAATGTCCAAATCGTATGGATTTTTATCGACACCTGATAGACACCAAAAGTAGTATGTTCAAAAGGGTAAGTTTCGAGGAAGTATCATAAAATTTGACAAGACATTTCGGATGTTTGTTGTACTCTCTGGAGGATCCCGGATGTTTGAGAAATAGTGGTATGCACCAATTCCTTCTCATCGGAATGACCTAATTGTATGTTTTTTTTTTCGAATCCTTATCGACACAAAAAGTAGTATGTTCAAAACAGTAAGATATGAGGAAGCTATATAAAATTTGTAAATACATTACAGATGTCTGTGGTACTCTCCGGAGGATCCCGGATATTTGGAGTATAGTAGTTTGCACGAATTCACTGTCGCGGAAATGTCCTAATTGTATGAATTTTTATCGACACTTGATAGACACCAAAAGTAGTATGTTCAAAAGAGTAAGTTTCGAGGAAGTATCATAAAATTTGACAAGACATTTTGGATGTTTGTTGTACTCTCTGGAGGATCCCGGAAGTTTGAGAAATAGTAGTATGCACCAATTCCTTCTCATCGGAATGACCTAATTGTATGTTTTTTTTTTCGAATCCTTATGGACACAAAAAGTAGTATGTTCAAAAGAGTAAGATATGAGGAAGCTATATAAAATTTGACAATACATTACAGACGTCTGTTGTACTCTTCGGAGGATCCCGGATATTTGGAGAATAGTAGTTTGCACGAATTCACTGTCGTGGAAATGTCCTAATTGTATGAATTTTTATCGACACCTGATAGACACCAAAAGTAGTATGTTCAAAAGAGTAAGTTTCGAGGAAGTATCATAAAATTTGACAAGACATTTCGGATGTTTGTTGTACTCTCTGGAGGATCCCGAATGTTTGAGAAATAGTAGTATGCACCAATTCCTTCTCATCGGAACGACCTAACTGTATGTTTTTTTTTTCGAATCCTTATGGACACAAAAAGTAGTATGTTCAAAAGAGTAAGATATGAGGAACCTATATAAAATTTGACAATACATTACAGATGTTTGTGGTACTCTCCGGAGGATCTCGGATATTTGGAGAATAGTAGTTTGCACGAATTCACTGTCGTGGAAATGTCCTAATTGTATGAATTTTTATCGACACCGGATAGACACCAAAAGTAGTATGTTCAAAAGAGTAAGTTTCGAGGAAGTATCATAAAATTTGACAAGACATTTCGGATGTTTGTTGTACTATCTGGAGGATCCCGGATGTTTGAGAAATAGTAGTATGCACCAATTCCTTCTCATCGGAATGACCTAATTGTATGTTTTGTTTTTCGAATCCTTATGGACACAAAAAGTAGTATGTTCAAAAGAGTAAGATATGAGGAAGCTATATAGAATTTGACAATACATTACAGATGTCTGTGGTACTCTCCGGAGGATCCCGGATATTTGGAGAATTGTAGTTTGCACGAATTCACTGTCGTGGAAATGTCCTAATTGTATGAATTTTTATCGACACCTGATAGACACCAAAAGTAGTATGTTCAAAAGAGTAAGTTTCGAGGAAATATCATAAAATTTGACAAGACATTTCGGATGTTTGTTGTACTCTCTGGAGGATCCCGGATGTTTGAGAACTAGTAGTATGCACCAATTCCTTCTCATCGGAATGACCTAATTGTATGTTTTTTTTTTCGAATCCTTATGGACACAAAAAGTAGTATGTTCAAAAGAGTAAGATATGAGGAAGCTATATAAAATTTGACAATACATTACAGACGTCTGTTGTACTCTTCGGAGGATCCCGGATATTTGGAGAATAGTAGTTTGCACGAATTCACTGTCGTGGAAATGTCCTAATTGTATGAATTTTTATCGACACCTGATAGACACCAAAAGTAGTATGTTCAAAAGAGTAAGTTTCGAGGAAATATCATAAAATTTGACAAGACATTTCGGATGTTTGTTGTACTATCTGGAGGATCCCGGATGTTTGAGAACTAGTAGTATGCACCAATTCCTTCTCATCGGAATGACCTAATTGTATGTTTTTTTTTTCGAATCCTTATGGACACAAAAAGTAGTATGTTCAAAAGAGTAAGATATGAGGAAGCTATATAAAATTTGACAATACATTACAGACGTCTGTTGTACTCTTCGGAGGATCCCGGATATTTGGAGAATAGTAGTTTGCACGAATTCACTGTCGTGGAAATGTCCTAATTGTATGAATTTTTATCGACACCTGATAGACACCAAAAGTAGTATGTTCAAAAGAGTAAGTTTCGAGGAAGTATCATAAAATTTGACAAGACATTTCGGATGTTTGTTGTACTCTCTGGAGGATCCCGGATGTTTGAGAAATAGTAGTATGCACCAATTCCTTCTCTTCGGAATGACCTATCTGTATGTTTTTTATTTCGAATCCTTATGGACACAAAAAGTAGTATGTTCAAAAGAGTAAGATATGAGGAAGCTATATAAAATTTGACAATACATTACAGATGTCTGTGGTACTCTCAGGAGGATCCCGGATATTTGGAGTATAGTAGTTTGCACGAATTCACTGTCGTGGAAATGTCCTCATTGTATGAATTTTTATCGACACCTGATAGACACCAAAAGTAGTATGTTCAAAAGAGTAAGTTTCGAGGAAGTATCATAAAATTTGACAAGACATTTCGGATGTTTGTTGTACCTCTGGAGGATCCCGGATGTTTGAGAAATAGTAGTATGCACCAATTCCTTTATCATCGGAATGACCTAATTGTATGTTTTTTTTTTCGAATCCTTATGGACACAAAAAGTAGTATGTTCCAAAGAGTAAGATATGAGGAAGCTATATAAAATTTGACAATACATTACAGATGTCTGTGGTACTCTCCGGATGATCCCGGATATTTGGAGAATAGTAATTTGCACGAATTCACTGTCGTGGAAATGTCCTAATTGTTTGAATTTTTATCGACACCTGATAGACACCAAAAGTAGTATGTTCAAAAGGGTAAGTTTCGAGGAAGTATCATAAAATTTGACAAGACATTTCGGATGTTTGTTGTACTCTCTGGAGGATCCCGGATGTTTGATAAATAGTAGTATGCACCAATTCCTTCTCATCGGAATGACCTAATTTGGTGTTTTTTTTTTCGAATCCTTCTGGACACAACAAGTAGTATGTTCAAAAGAGTAAGATATGAGGAAACTATATAAAATTTGACAATACATTACAGATGTTTGTGGTACTCTCCGGAGGATCTCGTATATTTGGAGAATAGTAGTTTGCACGAATTCACTGTCGTGGAAATGTCCTAATTGTATGAATTTTTATCGACACCTGATAGACACCAAAAGTAGTATGTTCAAAAGAGTAAGTTTCGAGGAAGTATCATAAAATTTGACAAGACATTTCGGATGTTTGTTGTACTCTCTGGAGGATCCCGGATGTTTGAGAAATAGTAGTATGCACCAATTCCTTCTCATCGGAATGACCTAACTGTATGTTTTTTTTTTCGAATCCTTATGGACACAAAAAGTAGTATGTTCAAAAGAGTAAGATATGAGGAAGCTATATAAAATTAGACAATACATTACAGATGTTTGTGGTACTCTCCGGAGGATCTCGGATATTTGGAGAATAGTAGTTTGCACGAATTCACTGTCGTGGAAATGTCCTAATTGTATGAATTTTTATCGACACCGGATAGACACCAAAAGTAGTATGTTCAAAAGAGTAAGTTTCGAGGAAGTATCATAAAATTTGACAAGACATTTCGGATGTTTGTTGTACTATCTGGAGGATCCCGGATGTTTGAGAAATAGTAGTATGCACCAATTCCTTCTCATCGGAATGACCTAATTGTATGTTTTTTTTTTCGAATCCTTATGGACACAAAAAGTAGTATGTTCAAAAGAGTAAGATATGAGGAAGCAATATAGAATTTGACAATACATTACAGATGTCTGTGGTACTCTCCGGAGGATCCCGGATATTTGGAGAATAGTAGTTTGCACGAATTCACTGTCGTGGAAATGTCCTAATTGTATGAATTTTTATCGACACCTGATAGACACCAAAAGTGTATGTTCAAAAGAGTAAGTTTCGAGGAAGTATCATAAAATTTGACAAAACATTTCGGATGTTTGTTGTACTCTCTGGAGGATCCCGGATGTTTGAGAACTAGTAGTATGCACCAATTCCTTCTCATCGGAATGACCTAATTGTATGTTTTTTTTTTCGAATCCTTATGGACACAAAAAGTAGTATGTTCAAAAGAGTAAGATATGAGGAAGCTATATAAAATTTGACAATACATTACAGATGTCTGTTGTACTCTCCGGAGGATCCCGGATATTTGGAGAATAGTAGTTTGCACGAATTCACTGTCGTGGAAATGTCCTAATTGTATGAGTTTTTATCGACACCTGATAGACACCAAAAGTAGTATGTTCAAAAGGGTAAGTTTCGATGAAGTATCATAAAATTTGACAAGACATTTCGGATGTTTGTTGTACTCTCTGGAGGATCCCGGATGTTTGAGAAATAGTAGTATGCACCAATTCCTTCTCATCGGAATGACCTAATTTGATGTTTTTTTTTTCGAATCCTTATGGACTCAAAAAGTAGTATGTTCAAAAGAGTAAGATATGAGGAAGCTATATAAAATTCGACAATACATTACAGATGTGTGTGGTACTCTCCGGAGGATCCCGGATATTTGGAGAATAGTAGTTTGCACGAATTCACTGTCGTGGAAATGTCCTAATTGTATGAATTTTTATCGACACCTGATGGACACCAAAAGTAGTATGTTCAAAAGGGAAAGTTTCGAGGAAGTATCATAAAATTTGACAAGACATTTCGGATGTTTGTTGTACTCTCTGGAGGATCCTGGATGTTTGAGAAATAGTAGTATGCACCAATTCCTTCTCATCGGAATGACCAAATTTGATGTTTTTTTTTTCGAATCCTTATGGACACAAAAACTAGTATGTTCAAAAGAGTAAGATAAGAGGAAGCTATATAAAATTTGACAATACATTACAGATGTTTGTGGTACTCTCCGGAGGATCCCGGATATTTGGAGAATAGTAGTTTGCACGAATTCACTGTCGTGGAAATGTCCTAATTGTATGCATTTTTATCGACACCTGATAGACACCAAAAGTAGTATGTTCAAAGGAGTAAGTTTCGAGGAAGTATCATCAAATTTGACAAGACATTTCAGATGTTTGTTGTACTATCTGGAGGATCCCGGATGTTTGAGAAATAGTAGTATGCACCAATTCTTTCTCATCGGAATGACCTAATTGTATGTTTTTTTTTTTCGAATACTTATGGACACAAAAAGTAGTATGTTCAAAAGAGTAAGATATGAGGAATCTATATAAAATTTGACAATACATTACAGATGTTTGTGGTACTCTCCGGAGGATCTCGGATATTTGGAGAATAGTAGTTTGCACGAATCTACTGTCGTGGAAATGTCCTAATTATATGCATTTTTATCGACACCTGATAGACACCAAAAGTAGTATGTTCAAAGGAGTAAGTTTCGAGGAAGTATCATCAAATTTGACAAGACATTTCAGATGTTTGTTGTACTCTCTGGAGGATCCCGGATGTTTGAGAAATAGTAGTATGCACCAATTCTTTCTCATCGGAATTACCTAATTGTATGTTTTTGTTCTTCGAATAATTATGGATACAAAAAGTAGTATGTTCAATAGAGTAAGATATGAGGAATCTATATAAAATTTGACAATACATTACAGATGTCTGTGGTACTCTCTGGAGGATCCCGGATATTTGGAGAATAGTAGTTTTCACGAATTCACTGTTGTGGAAATGTCCTAATTGTATGAATTTTTATCGACACCTGATAGACACCAAAAGTAGTATGTTCAAAAGGGTAAGTTTCGAGGAAGTATCATAAAAATTGACAAGACATTTCGGATGTTTGTTGTACTCTCTGGAGGATCCCGGATGTTTGAGAAATAGTCGTATGCACCAATTCCTTCTCATCGGAATGACCTAATTTGATGTTTTTTTTTTCGAATCATTATGGACACAAAAAGTAGTCTGTTCAAAATAGTAAGATATGAGGAAGCTATATAAAATTTGACAATACATTACAGATGTCTGTGGTACTCTCCGGAAGATCCCGGATATTTGGAGAATAGTAGTTTGCACAAATTCACTGTCGTGGAAATGTCCTAATTGTATGAATTTTTATCGACACCTGATAGACACCAAAAGTAGTATGTTCAAAAGAGTAAGTTTCGAGGAAGTATCATAAAATTTGACAAGACATTTCGGATTCTTGTGTACTATCTGGAGGATCCTGGATGTTTGAGAAATAGTAGTATGCACCAATTCCTTCTCATCGGAATGACCTAATTGTATGTTTTTTTTTTCGAATCCTTATGGACACAAAAAGTAGTATGTTCAAAAGAGTAAGATATTAGGAAGCTATATAAAATTTGACAATACATTATAGATGTTTGTTGTACTCTCCGGAGGATCCCGGATATTTGGAGAATAGTAGTTTGCACGAATTCACTGTCGTGGAAATGTCCTGATTGTATGAATTTTTATCGACACCTGATAGACACCAAAAGTAGTATGTTCAAAAGAGTAAGTATCGAGGAAGTATCATCAAATTTGACAAGACATTTCGGATGTTTGTTGTACTCTCTGGAGGATCCCGGATGTTTGAGAAATAGTAGTATGCACCAATTCCTTCTCATCGGAATGACCTAATTTGATGTTTTTTTTTTCGAATCCTTATGGACACAAAAAGTAGTATGTTCAAAAGAGTAAGATATGAAGAAGCTATATAAAATTTGACAATACATTACAGATGTCTGTGGTACTCTCCGGAGGATCCCGGATATTTGGAGAATAGTAGTTAACACGAATTCACTGTCGTGGAAATGTCGTAATTGTATGAATTTTTATCGACACCTGATATACACCAAAAGTAGTATGTTCAAAAGAATAAGTTTCGAGGAAGTATCATAAAATTTGACAAGACATTTCGGATGTTTGTTGTACTATCTGGAGGATCCCGGATGTTTGAGAAATAGTAGTATGCACCAATTCCTTATCATCGGAATGACCTAATTGTATGTTTTTTTTTTCGAATCCTTATGGACACAAAAAGTAGTATGTTCAAAAGAGTAAGATATGAGGAAGCTATATAGAATTTGACAATACATTACAGATGTCTGTGGTACTCTCCGGAGGATCCCGGATATTTGGAGAATAGTAGTTTGCACGAATTCACTGTCGTGGAAATGTCCTAATTGTATGAATTTTTATCGACACCTGATAGACACCAAAAGTAGTATGTTCAAAAGAGTAAGTTTCGAGGAAGTATCATAAAATTTGACAAGACATTTCGGATTCTTGTGTACTCTCTGGAGGATCCTGGATGTTTGAGAAATAGTAGTATGCACCAATTCCTTCTCATCGGAATGACCTAATTGTATGTTTTTTTTTTCGAATCCTTATGGACACAAAAAGTAGTATGTTCAAAAGAGTAAGATATTAGGAAGCTATATAAAATTTGACAATACATTATAGATGTTTGTTGTACTCTCCGGAGGATCCCGGATATTTGGAGAATAGTAGTTTGCACGAATTCACTGTCGTGGAAATGTCCTGATTGTATGAATTTTTATCGACACCTGATAGACACCAAAAGTAGTATGTTCAAAAGAGTAAGTATCGAGGAAGTATCATCAAATTTGACAAGACATTTCGGATGTTTGTTGTACTCTCTGGAGGATCCCGGATGTTTGAGAAATAGTAGTATGCACCAATTCCTTCTCATCGGAATGACCTAATTGTATGTTTTTTTTTTCGAATCCTTATGGACACAAAAAGTAGTATGTTCAAAAGAGTAAGATATGAGGAAGCAATATAGAATTTGACAATACATTACAGATGTCTGTGGTACTCTCCGGAGGATCCCGGATATTTGGAGAATAGTAGTTTGCACGAATTCACTGTCGTGGAAATGTCCTAATTGTATGAATTTTTATCGACACCTGATAGACACCAAAAGTAGTATGTTCAAAAGAGTAAGTTTCGAGGAAGTATCATAAAATTTGACAAGACATTTCGGATGTTTGTTGTACTCTCTGGAGGATCCCGGATGTTTGAGAACTAGTAGTATGCACCAATTCCTTCTCATCGGAATGACCTAATTGTATGTTTTTTTTTTCGAATCCTTATAGACACAAAAAGTAGTATGTTCAAAAGAGTAAGATATGAGGAAGCTATATAAAATTTGACAATACATTACAGATGTCTGTTGTACTCTCCGGAGGATCCCGGATATTTGGAGAATAGTAGTTTGCACGAATTCACTGTCGTGGAAATGTCCTAATTGTATGAGTTTTTATCGACACCTGATAGACACCAAAAGTAGTATGTTCAAAAGGGTAAGTTTCGATGAAGTATCATAAAATTTGACAAGACATTTCGGATGTTTGTTGTACTCTCTGGAGGATCCCGGATGTTTGAGAAATAGTAGTATGCACCAATTCCTTCTCATCGGAATGACCTAATTTGATGTTTTTTTTTTCGAATCCTTATGGACTCAAAAAGTAGTATGTTCAAAAGAGTAAGATATGAGGAAGCTATATAAAATTCGACAATACATTACAGATGTGTGTGGTACTATGCGGAGGATCCCGGATATTTGGAGAATAGTAGTTTGCACGAATTCACTGTCGTGGAAATGTCCTAATTGTATGAATTTTTATCGACACCTGATGGACACCAAAAGTAGTATGTTCAAAAGGGTAAGTTTCGAGGAAGTATCATAAAATTTGACAAGACATTTCGGATGTTTGTTGTACTCTCTGGAGGATCCTGGATGTTTGAGAAATAGTAGTATGCACCAATTCCTTATCATCGGAATGACCTAATTGTATGTTTTTTTTTTCGAATCCTTATGGACACAAAAAGTAGTATGTTCAAAAGAGTAAGATATGAGGAAGCTATATAGAATTTGACAATACATTACAGATGTCTGTGGTACTCTCCGGAGGATCCCGGATATTTGGAGAATAGTAGTTTGCACGAATTCACTGTCGTGGAAATGTCCTAATTGTATGAATTTTTATCGACACCTGATAGACACCAAAAGTAGTATGTTCAAAAGAGTAAGTTTCGAGGAAGTATCATAAAATTTGACAAGACATTTCGGATGTTTGTTGTACTCTCTGGAGGATCCCGGATGTTTGAGAACTAGTAGTATGCACCAATTCCTTCTCATCGGAATGACCTAATTGTATGTTTTTTTTTTCGAATCCTTATGGACACAAAAAGTAGTATGTTCAAAAGAGTAAGATATGAGGAAGCTATATAAAATTTGACAATACATTACAGATGTCTGTTGTACTCTCCGGAGGATCCCGGATATTTGGAGAATAGTAGTTTGCACGAATTCACTGTCGTGGAAATGTCCTAATTGTATGAGTTTTTATCGACACCTGATAGACACCAAAAGTAGTATGTTCAAAAGGGTAAGTTTCGATGAAGTATCATAAAATTTGACAAGACATTTCGGATGTTTGTTGTACTCTCTGGAGGATCCCGGATGTTTGAGAAATAGTAGTATGCACCAATTCCTTCTCATCGGAATGACCTAATTTGATGTTTTTTTTTTCGAATCCTTATGGACTCAAAAAGTAGTATGTTCAAAAGAGTAAGATATGAGGAAGCTATATAAAATTCGACAATACATTACAGATGTGTGTGGTACTCTGCGGAGGATCCCGGATATTTGGAGAATAGTAGTTTGCACGAATTCACTGTCGTGGAAATGTCCTAATTGTATGAATTTTTATCGACACCTGATGGACACCAAAAGTAGTACGTTCAAAAGGGAAAGTTTCGAGGAAGTATCATAAAATTTGACAAGACATTTCGGATGTTTGTTGTACTCTCTGGAGGATCCTGGATGTTTGAGAAATAGTAGTATGCACCAATTCCTTCTCATCGGAATGACCAAATTTGATGTTTTTTTTTTCGAATCCTTATGGACACAAAAACTAGTATGTTCAAAAGAGTAAGATAAGAGGAAGCTATATAAAATTTGACAATACATTACAGATGTTTGTGGTACTCTCCGGAGGATCCCGGATATTTGGAGAATAGTAGTTTGCACGAATTCACTGTCGTGGAAATGTCCTAATTGTAGGAATTTTTATCGACACCTGATAGACACCAAAAGTAGTATGTTCAAAATAGTAAGTTTCGAGGAAGTATCATCAAATTTGACAAGACATTTCGGATGTTTGTTGTACTCTCTGGAGGATCCCGGATGTTTGAGAAATAGTAGTATGCACCAATTCCTTCTCATAGGAATGACCTAATTGTATGTTTTTTTTTTCGAATCCTTATGGATACAAAAAGTAGTATGTTCGAAATAGTAAGATATGAGGAAGCTATATAAAATTTGACAATACATTACAGATGTCTGTTGTACTCTCCGGAGGATCCCGGATATTTGGAGAATAGTAGTTTGCACGAATTCACTGTCGTGGAAATGTCCTAATTGTATGAGTTTTTATCGACACCTGATAGACACCAAAAGTAGTATGTTCAAAAGGGTAAGTTTCGATGAAGTATCATAAAATTTGACAAGACATTTCGGATGTTTGTTGTACTCTCTGGAGGATCCCGGATGTTTGAGAAATAGTAGTATGCACCAATTCCTTCTCATCGGAATGACCTAATTTGATGTTTTTTTTTTCGAATCCTTATGGACTCAAAAAGTAGTATGTTCAAAAGAGTAAGATATGAGGAAGCTATATAAAATTCGACAATACATTACAGATGTGTGTGGTACTCTCCGGAGGATCCCGGATATTTGGAGAATAGTAGTTTGCACGAATTCACTGTCGTGGAAATGTCCTAATTGTATGAATTTTTATCGACACCTGATGGACACCAAAAGTAGTATGTTCAAAAGGGAAAGTTTCGAGGAAGTATCATAAAATTTGACAAGACATTTCGGATGTTTGTTGTACTCTCTGGAGGATCCTGGATGTTTGAGAAATAGTAGTATGCACCAATTCCTTCTCATCGGAATGACCAAATTTGATGTTTTTTTTTTCGAATCCTTATGGACACAAAAACTAGTATGTTCAAAAGAGTAAGATAAGAGGAAGCTATATAAAATTTGACAATACATTACAGATGTTTGTGGTACTCTCCGGAGGATCCCGGATATTTGGAGAATAGTAGTTTGCACGAATTCACTGTCGTGGAAATGTCCTAATTGTATGCATTTTTATCGACACCTGATAGACACCAAAAGTAGTATGTTCAAAGGAGTAAGTTTCGAGGAAGTATCATCAAATTTGACAAGACATTTCAGATGTTTGTTGTACTATCTGGAGGATCCCGGATGTTTGAGAAATAGTAGTATGCACCAATTCTTTCTCATCGGAATGACCTAATTGTATGTTTTTTTTTTTCGAATACTTATGGACACAAAAAGTAGTATGTTCAAAAGAGTAAGATATGAGGAATCTATATAAAATTTGACAATACATTACATATGTTTGTGGTACTCTCCGGAGGATCTCGGATATTTGGAGAATAGTAGTTTGCACGAATTTACTGTCGTGGAAATGTCCTAATTATATGCATTTTTATCGACACCTGATAGACACCAAAAGTAGTATGTTCAAAGGAGTAAGTTTCGAGGAAGTATCATCAAATTTGACAAGACATTTCAGATGTTTGTTGTACTCTCTGGAGGATCCCGGATGTTTGAGAAATAGTAGTATGCACCAATTCTTTCTCATCGGAATTACCTAATTGTATGTTTTTGTTCTTCGAATAATTATGGATACAAAAAGTAGTATGTTCAAAAGAGTAAGATATGAGGAATCTATATAAAATTTGACAATACATTACAGATGTCTGTGGTACTCTCTGGAGGATCCCGGATATTTGGAGAATAGTAGTTTTCACGAATTCACTGTTGTGGAAATGTCCTAATTGTATGAATTTTTATCGACACCTGATAGACACCAAAAGTAGTATGTTCAAAAGGGTAAGTTTCGAGGAAGTATCATTAAAATTGACAAGACATTTCGGATGTTTGTTGTACTCTCTGGAGGATCCCGGATGTTTGAGAAATAGTCGTATGCACCAATTCCTTCTCATCGGAATGACCTAATTTGATGTTTTTTTTTTCGAATCATTATGGACACAAAAAGTAGTCTGTTCAAAATAGTAAGATATGAGGAAGCTATATAAAATTTGACAATACATTACAGATGTCTGTGGTACTCTCCGGAAGATCCCGGATATTTGGAGAATAGTAGTTTGCACAAATTCACTGTCGTGGAAATGTCCTAATTGTATGAATTTTTATCGACACCTGATAGACACCAAAAGTAGTATGTTCAAAAGAGTAAGTTTCGAGGAAGTATCATAAAATTTGACAAGACATTTCGGATTCTTGTGTACTCTCTGGAGGATCCTGGATGTTTGAGAAATAGTAGTATGCACCAATTCCTTCTCATCGGAATGACCTAATTGTATGTTTTTTTTTTCGAATCCTTATGGACACAAAAAGTAGTATGTTCAAAAGAGTAAGATATTAGGAAGCTATATAAAATTTGACAATACATTATAGATGTTTGTTGTACTCTCCGGAGGATCCCGGATATTTGGAGAATAGTAGTTTGCACGAATTCACTGTCGTGGAAATGTCCTGATTGTATGAATTTTTATCGACACCTGATAGACACCAAAAGTAGTATGTTCAAAAGAGTAAGTATCGAGGAAGTATCATCAAATTTGACAAGACATTTCGGATGTTTGTTGTACTCTCTGGAGGATCCCGGATGTTTGAGAAATAGTAGTATGCACCAATTCCTTCTCATCGGAATGACCTAATTTGATGTTTTTTTTTTCGAATCCTTATGGACACAAAAAGTCGTATGTTCAAAAGAGTAAGATATGAGGAAGCTATATAAAATTTGACAATACATTACAGATGTCTGTGGTACTCTCCGGAGGATCCCGGATATTTGGAGAATAGTAGTTAACACGAATTCACTGTCGTGGAAATGTCGTAATTGTATGAATTATTATCGACACCTGATATACACCAAAAGTAGTATGTTCAAAAGAATAAGTTTCGAGGAAGTATCATAAAATTTGACAAGACATTTCGGATGTTTGTTGTACTCTCTGGAGGATCCCGGATGTTTGAGAAATAGTAGTATGCACCAATTCCTTCTCATAGGAATGACCTAATTGTATGTTTTTTTTTTCGAATCCTTGTGGACACAAAAAGTAGTATGTTCGAAATAGTAAGATATGAGGAAGCTATATAAAATTTGACAATACATTACAGATGTTTGTGGTACTCTCCGGAGGATCCCGGATATTTGGAGAATAGTAGTTTGCACGAATTCACTATCGTGGAAATGTCCTAATTGTATGAATTTTTATCGACACCTGATAGACACCAAAAGTAGTATGTTCAAAAGAGTAAACTTCGAGGAAGTATCATAAAATTTGACAAGACATTTCAGCTGTTTGTTGTACTCTCTGGAGAACCCGGATGTTTGAGAAATAGTAGTATGCAGCAATTCCTTCTCATCGGAATGACCTAATTGTATGTTTTTTTTTTCGAATCCTTATGGACACAAAAAGTAGTATGTTCAAAAGTGTAAGATATGAGGAAGCTATATAAAATTTGACAATACATTACAGATGTTTGTGGTACTCTCCGAAGGATCCCGGATATTTGGAGAATAGTAGTTTGCACGAATTCACTGTCGTGGAAATGTCCTAATTGTAGGAATTTTTATCGACACCTGATAGACACCAAAAGTAGTATGTTCAAAATAGTAAGTTTCGAGGAAGTATCATCAAATTTGACAAGACATTTCGGATGTTTGTTGTACTCTCTGGAGGATCCCGGATGTTTGAGAAATAGTAGTATGCACCAATTCCTTCTCATAGGAATGACCTAATTGTATGTTTTTTTTTTCGAATCCTTATGGATACAAAAAGTAGTATGTTCGAAATAGTAAGATATGAGGAAGCTATATAAAATTTGACAATACATTATAGATGTTTGTGGTACTCTCCGGAGGATCCCGGATATTTGGAGAATAGTAGTTTGCACGAATTCACTGTCGTGGAAATGTCCTAATTGTATGAATTTTTATCGACACCTGATAGACACCAAAAGTAGTATGTTCAAAAGAGTAAGTTTCGAGGAAGTATCATAAAATTTGACAAGACATTTCAGCTGTTTGTTGTACTCTCTGGAGAATCCCGGATGTTTGAGAAATAGTAGTATGCATCAATTCCTTCTCATCGGAATGACCTAATTGTATGTTTTTTTTTTCGAATCCTTAGGGACACAAAAAGTAGTATGTTCAAAAGAGTAAGATATGAGGAAGCTATATAAATTTTGACAATACATTACAGATGTTTGTGGTACTCTCCGGAGGATCCCGGATATTTGGAGAATAGTAGTTTGCACGAATTCACTGTCGTGGAAATGTCCTAATTGTTGGAATTTTTATCGACACCTGATAGACACCAAAAGTAGTATGTTCAAAATAGTAAGTTTCGAGGAAGTATCATCAAATTTGACAAGACATTTCGGATGTTTGTTGTACTCTCTGGAGGATCCCGGATGTTTGAGAAATAGTAGTATGCAGCAATTCCTTCTCATCGGAATGACCTAATTGTATGTTTTTTTTTCGAATCCTTATGGACACAAAAAGTAGTATGTTCAAAAGAGTAAGATATGAGGAAGCTATATAAAATTTGACAATACATTACAAATGTCTATGGTACTCTCCGGAGGATCCCGGATATTTGGAGAATAGTAGTTTGCACGAATTCACTGTCGTGGAAATGTCCTAATTGTATGAACTTTTATCGACACCTGATATACACCAAAAGTAGTACGTTCAAAAGAATAAGTTTCGAGGAAGTATTATAAAATTTGACAAGATATTTCGGATGTTTGTTGTACTCTCTGGAGGATCCCGGATGTTTGAGAAATAGTAGTATGCACCAATTCCTTCTCATCGGAATGACCTAATTGTATGTTTTTTTTTTCGAATCCTTATGGATACAAAAAGTAGTATGTTCGAAATAGTAAGATATGAGGAAGCTATATAAAATTTGACAATACATTATAGATGTTTGTGGTACTCTCCGGAGGATCCCGGATATTTGGAGAATAGTAGTTTGCACGAATTCACTGTCGTGGAAATGTCCTAATTGTATGAATTTTTATCGACACCTGATAGACACCAAAAGTAGTATGTTCAAAAGAGTAAGTTTCGAGGAAGTATCATAAAATTTGACAAGACATTTCAGCTGTTTGTTGTACTCTCTGGAGAATCCCGGATGTTTGAGAAATAGTAGTATGCATCAATTCCTTCTCATCGGAATGACCTAATTGTATGTTTTTTTTTTCGAATCCTTAGGGACACAAAAAGTAGTATGTTCAAAAGAGTAAGATATGAGGAAGCTATATAAATTTTGACAATACATTACAGATGTTTGTGGTACTCTCCGGAGGATCCCGGATATTTGGAGAATAGTAGTTTGCACGAATTCACTGTCGTGGAAATGTCCTAATTGTAGGAATTTTTATCGACACCTGATAGACACCAAAAGTAGTATGTTCAAAATAGTAAGTTTCGAGGAAGTATCATCAAATTTGACAAGACATTTCGGATGTTTGTTGTACTCTCTGGAGGATCCCGGATGTTTGAGAAATAGTAGTATGCAGCAATTCCTTCTCATCGGAATGACCTAATTGTATGTTTTTTTTTCGAATCCTTATGGACACAAAAAGTAGTATGTTCAAAAGAGTAAGATATGAGGAAGCTATATAAAATTTGACAATACATTACAAATGTCTATGGTACTCTCCGGAGGATCCCGGATATTTGGAGAATAGTAGTTTGCACGAATTCACTGTCGTGGAAATGTCCTAATTGTATAAACTTTTATCGACACCTGATATACACCAAAAGTAGTACGTTCAAAAGAATAAGTTTCGAGGAAGTATTATAAAATTTGACAAGATATTTCGGATGTTTGTTGTACTCTCTGGAGGATCCCGGATGTTTGAGAAATAGTAGTATGCACCAATTCCTTCTCATCGGAATGACCTAATTGTATGTTTTTTTTTTCGAATCCTTATGGACACAAAAAGTAGTATGTTCAAAAGAGTAAGACATGAGGAAGCTATATAAAATTTGACAATACATTACAGATGTTTGTGGTACTCTCCGGAGGATCCCGGATATTTGGAGAATAGTAGTTTGTACGAATTCACTGTCGTGGAAATGTCCTAGTTGTATGAATTTTTATCGACACCTGATAGACACCAAAAGTAGTATGTTCAAAAGGGTAAGTTTCGAGGAAGTATCATAAAAATTGACAAGACATTTCGGATGTTTGTTGTACTCTCTGGAGGATCCCGGATGTATGAGAAATAGTAGTATGCACCAATTCCTTCTCATCGGAATGACCTAATTGTATGTTTTTTTTTTCGAATCCTTATGGACACAAAAAGTAGTATGTTCAAAAGAGTAAGATATGAGGAAGCTATATAAAAGTGGACAATACATTACAGATGTCTGTGGTACTCTCCGGAGGATCCCGGATATTTGGAGAATAATAGTTTGCACGAATTCACTGTCGTGGAAATGTCCTAATTGTATGAATTTTTATCGACACCTGATATACACCAAAAGTAGTATGTTCAAAAGAATAAGTTTCGAGGAAATATTATAAAATTTGACAAGACATTTCGGATGTTTGTTGTACTCTCAAGAGGATCCCGGATGTTTGAGAAATAGTAGTATGCACCAATTCCTTCTCATCGGAATGACCTAATTGTATGTTTTTTTTTTCGAATCCTTATGGACACAAGAAGTAGTATGTTCAAAAGAGTAAGATATGAGGAAGCTATATAAAATTTGACAATACATTACAGATGTCTGTGGTACTCTCCGGAGGATCCCGGATATTTGGAGAATAGTAGTCTGCAGGAATTTACTGTCGTGGAAATGTCCTAATTGTATGAATTTTTATCGACACCTGATAGACACCAAAAGTAGTATGTTCAAAAGGGTAAGTTTCGAGGAAGTATCATAAAAATTGACAAGACATTTCGGATGTTTGTTGTACTCTCTGGAGGATCTCTTATGTTTGAGAAATAGTCGTATGCAACAATTCATTCTCATCGGAATGACCTAATTTGATGTTTTTTTTTTCGAATCCTTATGGACACAAAAAGTAGTATGTTCAAAAGAGTAAGATATGAGGAAGCTATATAAAATTTGACAATACATTACAGATGTCTGTGGTACTCTCCGGAAGATCCCGTATATTTGGAGAATAGTAGTTTGCACGAATTCACTGTCGTGGAAATGTCCAAATTGTATGAATTTTTATCGACACCTGATAGACACCAAAAGTAGTATGTTCAAAAGGGTAAGTTTCGAGGAAGTATCATAAAAATTGTCAAGACATTTCGGATGTTTGTTGTACTCCCTGGAGGATCCCGGATGTTTGAGAAATAGTAGTATGCACCAATTCCTTCTCATCGGAATGACCTAATTGTATGTTTTTTTTTTCGAATCCTTATGGACACAAAAAGTAGTATGTACAAAAGAGTAAGATATGAGGAAGCTATATAAAATTTGACAATACATTACAGATGTTTGTGGTACTCTCCGGATGATCCCGGATATTTGGATAATAGTAGTTTGCACGAATTCACTGTCGTGGAAATGTCCTAATTCTATGAATTTTCATCGACACCTGATAGACACCAAAAGTAGTATGTTCAAAATAGTAAGTTTCGAGGAAGTATCATCAAATTTGACAAGACATTTCGGATGTTTGTTGTACTCTCTGGAGGATCTCTGATGTTTGAGAAATAGTCGTATGCACCAATTCATTCTCATCGGAATGACCTAATTTGATGTTTTTTTTTTCGAATCCTTATGGACACAAAAAGTAGTATGTTCAAAAGAGTAAGATATGAGGAAGCTATATAAAATTTGACAATACATTACAGATGTCTGTGGTACTCTCCGGAGGATCCCGGATATTTGGAGAATAATAGTTTGCACGAATTCACTGTCGTGGAAATGTCCTAATTGTATGAATTTTTATCGACACCTGATATACACCAAAAGTAGTATGTTCAAAAGAATAAGTTTCGAGGAAATATTATAAAATTTGACAAGACATTTCGGATGTTTGTTGTACTCTCAAGAGGATCCCGGATGTTTGAGAAATAGTAGTATGCACCAATTCCTTCTCATCGGAATGACCTAATTGTATGTTTTTTTTTTCGAATCCTTATGGACACAAGAAGTAGTATGTTCAAAAGAGTAAGATATGAGGAAGCTATATAAAATTTGACAATACATTACAGATGTCTGTGGTACTCTCCGGAGGATCCCGGATATTTGGAGAATAGTAGTCTGCAGGAATTCACTGTCGTGGAAATGTCCTAATTGTATGAATTTTTATCGACTCCTGATAGACACCAAAAGTAGTATGTTCAAAAGGGTAAGTTTCGAGGAAGTATCATAAAAATTGACAAGACATTTCGGATGTTTGTTGTACTCTCTGGAGGATCTCTTATGTTTGAGAAATAGTCGTATGCAACAATTCATTCTCATCGGAATGACCTAATTTGATGTTTTTTTTTTCGAATCCTTATGGACACAAAAAGTAGTATGTTCAAAAGAGTTAGATATGAGGAAGCTATATAAAATTTGACAATACATTACAGATGTCTGTGGTACTCTCCGGAGGATCCCGGATATTTGGAGAATAGTAGTTTGCACGAATTCACTGTCGTGGAAATGTCCAAATTGTATGAATTTTTATCGACACCTGATAGACACCAAAAGTAGTATGTTCAAAAGGGTAAGTTTCGAGGAAGTATCATAAAAATTGTCAAGACATTTCGGATGTTTGTTGTACTCCCTGGAGGATCCCGGATGTTTGAGAAATAGTAGTATGCACCAATTCCTTCTCATCGGAATGACCTAATTGTATGTTTTTTTTTTCGAATCCTTATGGACACAAAAAGTAGTATGTTCAAAAGAGTAAGATATGAGGAATCTATATAAAATTTGACAATACATTACAGATGTCTGTGGTACTCTCCGGAGGATCCCGGATATTTGGAGAATAGTAGTTTGCACGAATTCACTGTCGTGGAAATGTCCAAATTGTATGAATTTTTATCGACACCTGATAGACACCAAAAGTAGTATGTTCAAAGCAGTAAGTTTCGAGGAAGTATCATAAAATTTGACAAGACATTTCAGATGTTTGTTGTACTCTCTGGAGGATCCCGGATGTTTGAGAAATAGTAGTATCCACCAATTCCTTCTCATCGGAATGACCTAATTTGATGTTTTTTTCTTCGAATCCTTATGGACACAAAAAGTAGTATGTTCAAAAGAGCAAGATATGAGGAAGCTATATAAAATTTGACAATACATTACAGATGTCTGTGGTACTCTCAAGAGGATCCCGGATATTTGGAGAATAGTAGTTTGCACAAATTCACTGTCGTGGAAATGTCCTAATTGTATGAATTTTTATCGACACCTGATAGACACCAAAAGTAGTATGTTCAAAATAGTAAGTTTCGAGGAAGTATCATCAAAATTGACAAGACATTTCGGATGTTTGTTGTACTCTCTGGAGGATCCCGGATGTTTGAGAAATAGTAGTATGCACCAATTCCTTCTCATCGGAATGACCTAATTGTATGTTTTTTTTTTCGAATCCTTATGGATACAAAAGTAGTATGTTCAAAAGAGTAAGATATGAGGAAGCTATATAAAATTTGACAATACATTACAGATGTCTGTGGTACTCTCCGGAGGATCCCCGGATATTTGGAGAATAGTAGTTTGCACGAATTCACTGCGTGGAAATGTCCTAATTGTATGAATTTTTATCGACACCTGATAGACACCAAAAGTCGTATGTTCAAAAGGGTAAGTTGTGAGGAAGTATCATAAAAATTGACAAGACATTTCAGATGTTTGTTGTACTCTCTGGAGGATCCCGGATGTTTGAGAAATAGTAGTATGCACCAATTCCTTCTCATCCGAATGACCTAATTGTATGTTTTTTTTTCGAATCCTTATGGACACAAAAAGTAGTATGTTCAAAAGAGTAAGATATGAGGAATCTATATAAAATTTGACAATACATTACAGATGTCTGTGGTACTCTCCGGAGGATCCCGGATATTTGGAGAATAGTAGTTTGCACGAATTCACTGTCGTGGAAATGTCCTAATTGTATGAATTTTTATCGACACCTGATAGACACCAAAAGTAGTATGTTCAAAGGAGTAAGTTTCGAGGAAGTATCATCAAATTTGACAAGACATTCCAGATGTTTGTTGTACTCTCTGGAGGATCCCGGATGTTTGAGAAATAGTAGTATGCACCAATTCCTTCTCATCGGAATGACCTAATTGTATGTTTTTTTCTTTCGAAACCTTATGGACACAAAAAGTAGTATGTTCAAAAGAGTAAGATATGAGGAAGCTATATAAAATTTGACAATACATTACAGATGTTTGTGGTACTCTCCGGAGGATCCCGGATATTTGGAGAATAGTAGTTTACACGAATTCACTGTCGTGGAAATGTCCTAATTGTATGAATTTTTATCGACACCTGATAGACACCAAAAGTAGTATGTTCAAAAGGGTAAGTTTTGAGGAAGTATCATAAAATTTGACAAGACATTTCGGATGTTTGTTGTACTCTCTGGAGGATCCCGGATGTTTGAGAAATAATAGTATCCACCAATTCCTTCTCATCGGAATGACCTAATTTGATGTTTTTTTCTTCGAATCCTTCTGGACACAAAAAGTAGTATGTTCAAAAGAGTAAGATATGAGGAAGCTATATAAAATTTGACAATACATTACAGATGTCTGTGGTACTCTCCAGAGGATCCCGGATATTTGGAGAATAGTAGTTTGCACTAATTCACTGTCGTGGAAATGTCCTAATTGTATGAATTTTTATCGACACCTGATAGACACCAACAGTAGTATCTACAAAATGGTAAGTTTCGAGGAAGTATCATAAAATTTGACAAGACATTTCGGATGTTTGTTGTACTTTCTTGGAGGATCCCGGATGTTTGAGAAATAGTAGTATGCACCAATACCTTCTCATCGGAATGACCTAATTGTATGTTTTTTTTTTCAAATCCTTATCGACAAAAAAAGTAGTATGTTCAAAAGAGTACGATATGAGGAAGCTACATAAAATTTGACAATACATTACAGATGTTTGTGGTACTCTCCGGAGGATCCCGGATATTTGGAGAATAGTAGTTTGCACAAATTCACTGTCGTGGAAATGTCCTAATTGTATGAATTTTTATCGACACCTGATAGACACCAAAAGTATTATGTTCAAAATAGTAAGTTTCGAGGAAGTATCATCAAATTTGACAAGACATTTCGGATGTTTGTTGTACTCTCTGGAGGATCCCGGATGTTTGAGAAATAGTAGTTTGCACCAATTCCTCCTCATCGGAATGACCTAATTGTATGTTTTTTTTTCGAATCCTTATGGACACAAAAAGTAGGATGCTCAAAAGAGTAAGATATGAGGAAGCTATATAAAAATTGACAATACATTACAGATGTCTGTGGTACTCTCCGGAGGATCCCGTATATTTGGAGAATAGTAGTTTGCACGAATTCACTGTCGTGGAAATGTCCTAATTGTATGAATTTTTATCGACACCTGATAGACACCAAAAGTAGTATGTTCAAAAGGGTAAGTTTTGAGGAAGTATCATAAAATTTGACAAGACATATCGGATGTTTGTTGTACTCTCTGGAGGATCCCGGATGTTTGAGAAATAGTAGTATGCACCAATTCCTTCTCATCGGAATGACCTAATTGTATGTTTTTTTTTTCGAATCCTTATGGACACAAAAAATAGTATGTTCAAAATAGTAAGATATGAGGAAGCTATATAAAATTTGACAATACATTACAGATGTCTGTGGTACTCTCCGGAGGATCCCGGATATTTCGAGAATAGTAGTTTGCACGACTTCACTGTCGTGGAAATGTCCTAATTGTATGAATTTTTATCGACAGCTGATAGACACCAAAACTAGTATGTTCAAAGGAGTGAGTTTCGAGGAAGTATCATCAAATTTGACAAGACATTTCGGATGTTTGTCGTACTCTCTGGAGGATCCCGGATGTTTGAGAAATAGTAGTATGCACCAATTCCTTCTCATCGGAATGACCTAATTGTATGTTTTTTTCTTTCGAATCCTTACGGACACAAAAAGTAGTATGTTCAAAAGAGTAAGATATGAGGAAGCTATATAAAATTTGACAATACATTACAGATGTTTGTGGTACTCTCCGGAGGATCCCGGATATTTGGAGAATAATAGTTTACACGAATTCACTGTCGTGGAAATGTCCTAATTGTATGAATTTTTATCGACACCTGATAGACACCAAAAGTAGTATGTTCAAAAGGGTAAGTTTTGAGGAAGTATCATAAAATTTGACAAGACATTTCGGATGTTTGTTGTACTCTCTGGAGGATCCCGGATGTTTGAGAAATAGTAGTATCCACCAATTCCTTCTCATCGGAATGACCTAATTTGATGTTTTTTTCTTCGAATCCTTGTGGACACAAAAAGTAGTATGTTCATAAGAGTAAGATATGAGGAAGCTATATAAAATTTGACAATACATTATAGATGTCTGTGGTACTCTCCAGAAGATCCCGGATATTTGGAGAATAGTAGTTTGCACGAATTCACTGTCGTGGAAATGTCCTAATTGTATGAATTTTTATCGACACCTGATAGACACCAACAGTAGTATCTTCAAAAGGGTAAGTTTCGAGGAAGTATCATAAAATTTGACAAGACATTTCGGATGTTTGTTGTACTTTCTTGGAGGATCCCGGATGTTTGAGAAATAGTAGTATGCACCAATACCTTCTCATCGGAATGACCTAATTGTATGTTTTTTTTTTCACATCCTTATCGACAAAAAAATTAGTATGTTCAAAAGAGTACGATATGAGGAAGCTACATAAAATTTGACAATACATTACAGATGTTTGTGGTACTCTCCGGAGGATCCCGGATATTTGGAGAATAGTAGTTTGCACAAATTCACTGTCGTGGAAATGTCCTAATTGTATGAATTTTTATCGACACCTGATAGACACCAAAAGTATTATGTTCAAAATAGTAAGTTTCGAGGAAGTATCATCAAATTTGACAAGACATTTCGGATGTTTGTTGTACTCTCTGGAGGATCCCGGATGTTTGAGAAATAGTAGTATGCACCAATTCCTCCTCATCGGAATGACCTAATTGTATGTTTTTTTTTCGAATCCGTATGGACACAAAAAGTAGTATGCTCAAAAGAGTAAGATATGAGGAAGCTATATAAAATTTGACAATACATTACAGATGTCTGTGGTACTCTCCGGAGGATCCCGTATATTTGGAGAATAGTAGTTTGCACGAATTCACTGTCGTGGAAATGTCCTAATTGTATGAATTTTTATCGACACCTGATAGACACCAAAAGTAGTATGTTCAAAAGAATAAGTGTCGAGGAAGTATTATAAAATTTGACAAGACATTTCGGATGTTTGTTGTACTCTCTGGAGGATCCCGAATGTTTGAGAAATAGTAGTATGCACCAATTCCTTGTCATCGGAATGACCTAATTGTATGTTTTTTTTTTCGAATCCTTATGGACACAAAAAGTAGTATGTTAAAAATAGTAAGATATGAGGAAGCTATATAAAATTTGACAATACATTACAGATGTCTGTGGTACTCTCCGGAGGATCCCGGATATTTGGAGAATAGTAGTTTGCACGAATTCACTGTCGTGGAAATGTCCTAATTGTATGAATTTTTTTCGACAGCTGATAGACACCAAAACTAGTATGTTCAAAGGAGTGAGTTTCGAGGAAGTATCATCAAATTTGACAAGACATTTCGGATGTTTGTTGTACTCTCTGGAGGATCCCGGATGTTTGAGAAATAGTAGTATGCACCAATTCCTTCTCATCGGAATGACCTAATTGTATGTTTTTTTCTTTCGAATCCTTATGGACACAAAGAGTAGTATGTTCAAAAGAGTAAGATATGACGAAGCTATATAAAATTTGACAATACATTACAGATGTTTGTGGTACTCTCCGGAGGATCCCGGATATTTGGAGAATAGTAGTTTACACGAATTCACTGTCGTGGAAATGTCCTAATTGTATGAATTTTTATCGACACCTGATAGACACCAAAAGTAGTATGTTCAAAAGGGTAAGTTTTGAGGAAGTATCATAAAATTTGACAAGACATTTCGGATGTTTGTTGTACTCTCTGGAGGATCCCGGATGTTTGAGAAATAGTAATATCCACCAATTCCTTCTCATCGGAATGACCTAATTTGATGTTTTTTTCTTCGAATCCTTGTGGACACAAAAAGTAGTATGTTCAAAAGAGTAAGATATGAGGAAGCTATATAAAATTTGACAATACATTACAGATGTCTGTGGTACTCTCCAGAAGATCTCGGATATTTGGAGAATAGTAGTTTGCACGAATTCACTGTCGTGGAAATGTCCTAATTGTATGAATTTTTATCGACACCTGATAGACACCAACAGTAGTATCTTCAAAAGGGTAAGTTTCGAGGAAGTATCATAAAATTTGACAAGACATTTCGGATGTTTGTTGTACTTTCTTGGAGGATCCCGGATGTTTGAGAAATAGTAGTATGCACCAATACCTTCTCATCGGAATGACCTAATTGTATGTTTTTTTTTTCAAATCCTTATCGACAAAAAAAGTAGTATGTTCAAAAGAGTACGATATGAGGAAGCTACATAAAATTTGACAATACATTACAGTCGTTTGTGGTACTCTCCGGAGGATCCCGGATATTTGGAGAATAGTAGTTTGCACGAATTCACTGTCGTGGAAATATCCTAATTGTATGAATTTTTATCGACACCTGATAGACACCAAAAGTAGTATGTTCAAAATAGTAAGTTTTGAGGAAGTATCATAAAATTTGACAAGACATTTTGGATGTTTGTTGTACTCTCTGGAGGATCCCGGATGTTTGAGAAATAGTAGTATGCACCAATTCCTTCTCATCGAAATGAACTAATTGTATGTTTTTTTTTTCGAATCCTTATGGACACAAAAAGTAGTATGTTCAAAAGAGTGAGTTTCGAGGAAGTATCATAAAATTTGACAAGACATTTCAGATGTTTGTTGTACTATCTGGAGGATCCCGGAAGTTTGAGAACTAGTAGTATGCACCAATTCCTTCTCATCGGAATGACCTAATTGTATGTTTTTTTTTTCGAATCCTTATGGACACAAAAAGTAGTATGTTCAAAAGAGTAAGATATGAGGAAGCTATATAAAATTTGACAATACATTACAGATGTTTGTGGTACTCTCCGGAGGATCCCGGATATTTGGAGAATAGTAGTTTGCACGAATTCACTGTCGTGGAAATGTCCTGATTGTATGAATTTTTATCGACACCAGATAGACACCAAAAGTAGTATGTTCAAAAGAGTAAGTTTCGAGGAAGTATCATAAAAGTTGACAAGACATTTCGGATGTTTGTTGTACTATCTGGAGGATCCCGGATATTTGAGAAATAGTAGTATGCACCAATTCCTTCTCATCGGAATGACCTAATTGTATGTTTTTTTTTTCGAATCCTTATGGACACAAAAAGTAGTATGTTCAAAATAGTAAGATATGACGAAGCTATATAAAGTTTGACAATACATTACAGATGTCGGTGGTACTCTCCGGAGGATCTCGGATATTTGGAGAATAGTAGTTTGCACGAATTCACTGTCGTGGAAATGTCCTAATTGTATGAATTTTTATCGACACCTGATAGACACCAAAAGTAGTATGTTCAAAAGAGTAAGTTTCAAGGAAGTATCATAAAATTTGCAAAGACATTTCGGATGTTGTTGTAGTATCTGGAGGATCCCGGATGTTTGAGAAATAGTAGTATGCACCAATTCCTTCTCATCGGAATGACCTAATTGTATGTTTTTTTTTTCGAATCCTTATGGACACAAAAAGTAGTATGTTCAAAAGAGTAAGATATGAGGAAGCTGTATAAAATTTGACAATACATTACAGATGTCTGTGGTACTCTCCGGAGGATCCCGGATATTTGGAGACTAGTAGTTTGCACGAATTCACTGTCGGGGAAATGTCCTGATTGTATGAATTTTTATCAACACCAGATAGACACCAAAAGTAGTATGTTCAAAAGAGTAAGTTTCGAGGAAGTATCATAAAATTTGACAAGACATTTCGGATGTTTGTTGTACTATCTGGAGGATCCCGGATGTTTGAGAAATAGTAGTATGCACCAATTCCTTCTCATCGGAATGACCTAATTGTATGTTTTTTTTTTCGAATCCTTATGGACACAAAAAGTAGTATGTTCAAAAGAGTAAGATATGCGGAAGCTGTATAAAATTTGACAATACATTACAGATGTCTGTGGTACTCTCCGGAGGATCCCGGATATTTGGAGACTAGTAGTTTGCACGAATTCACTGTCGTGGAAATGTCCTGATTGTATGAATTTTTATCGACACCAGATAGACACCAAAAGTAGTATGTTCAAAAGAGTAAGTTTCGAGGAAGTATCATAAAATTTGACAAGACATTTCGGATGTTTGTTGTACTATCTGGAGGATCCCGGATGTTTGAGAAATAGTAGTATGCACCAATTCCTTCTCATCGAAATGACCTAATTGTATGTTTTTTTTTTCGAATCCTTATGGACACGAAAAGTAGTATGTTCAAAAGAGTAAGATATGAGGAAGCTATATAAAATTTGACAATACATTACAGATGTCTGTGGTACTCTCCGGAGGATCCCGGATATTTGGAGAATAGTAGTTTGCACGAATTCACTGTCGTGGAAATGTCCTAATTGTATGAATTTTTATCGACACCTGATAGACACCAAAAGTAGTATGTTCAAAAGAGTAAGTTTCGAGGAAGTATCATAAAATTTGACAAGACATTTCGGATGTTTGTTGTACTATCTGGAGGATCCCGGATGTTTGAGAAATAGTAGTATGCACCAATTCCTTCTCATCGGAATGACCTAATTGTATGTTTTTTTTTTCGAATCCTTATGGACACAAAAAGTAGTATGTTCAAAAGAGTAAGATATGAGGAAGCTATATAAAATTTGACAATACATTACAGATGTCTGTGGTACTCTCCGGAGGATCCCGGATATTTGGAGACTAGTAGTTTGCAAGAATTCACTGTCGTGGAAATGTCCTGATTGTATGAATTTTTATCGACACCAAATAGACACCAAAAGTAGTATGTTCAAAAGAGTAAGTTTCGAGGAAGTATCATAAAATTTGACAAGACATTTCGGATGTTTGTTGTACTATCTGGAGGATCCCGGATGTTTGAGAAATAGTAGTATGCACCAATTCCTTCTCATCGGAATGACCTAATTGTATGTTTTTTTTTTCGAATCCTTATGGACACGAAAAGTAGTATGTTCAAAAGAGTAAGATATGAGGAAGCTATATAAAATTTGACAATACATTACAGATGTTTGTGGTACTCTCCGGAGGATCCCGGATATTTAGAGAATAGTAGTTTGCACGAATTCACTGTTGTGGAAATGTCCTAATTGTATGAATTTTTATGGACACCTGATATACACAAAAAAAAGTATGTTCAAAATAGTAAGTTTCGAGGAAGTATCATAAAATTTGACAAGACATTTCGGATGTTTGTTGTACTCTCTGGAGGATCCCGGATGTTTGAGAAATAAGAGTATGCACCAATTCCTTCTCATCGGAATGACCTAATTGTATGTTTTTTTTTTCGAATCCTTATGGACACAAAAAGTAGTATGTTCAAAAGAGTAAGATATGACGAAGCTATATAAAATTTGACAATACATTACAGATGTCTGTGGTACTCTCCGGAGGATCCCGGATATTTGGAGAATAGTAGGTTGCACGAATTCACTGTCGTGGAAATGTCCTAATTGTATGAATTTTTATCGACACCTGATAGACACCAAAAGTAGTATGTTCAAAAGAGTAAGTTTCGAGGAAGTATCATAAAATTTGACAAGACATTTCGGATGTTTGTTGTACTATCTGGAGGATCCCGGATGTTTGAGAAATAGTAGTATGCACCAATTCCTTCTCATCGGAATGACCTAATTGTATGTTTTTTTTTTCGAATCCTTATGGACACAAAAAGTAGTATGTTCAAAAGAGTAATATATGAGGAAGCTATATAAAATTTGACAATACATTACAGATGTCTGTGGTACTCTCCGGAGGATCCCGGATATTTGGAGACTAGTAGTTTGCACGAATTCACTGTCGTGGAAATGTCCTAATTGTATGAATTTTTATCGACACCTGATAGACACCAAAAGTAGTATGTTCAAAAGAGTAAGTTTCGAGGAAGTATCATAAAATTTGACAAGACATTTCGGATGTTTGTTGTACTATCTGGAGGATCCCGGATGTTTGAGAAATAGTAGTATGCACCAATTCCTTCTCATTGGAATGACCTAATTGTATGTTTTGTTTTTCGAATCCTTATGGACACAAAAAGTAGTATGTTCAAAAGAGTAAGATATGAGGAAGCTATATAGAATTTGACAATACATTACAGATGTCTGTGGTACTCTCCGGAGGATCCTGGATATTTGGAGAATTGTAGTTTGCACGAATTCACTGTCGTGGAAATGTCTTAATTGTATGAATTTTTATCGACACCTGATAGACACCAAAAGTAGTATGTTCAAAAGAGTAAGTTTCGAGGAAATATCATAAAATTTGACAAGACATTTCGGATGTTTGTTGTACTCTCTGGAGGATCCCGGATGTTTGAGAACTAGTAGTATGCACCAATTCCTTCTCATCGGAATGACCTAATTGTATGTTTTTTTTTTCGAATCCTTATGGACACAAAAAGTAGTATGTTCAAAAGAGTAAGATATAAGGAAGCTATATAACATTTGACAATACATTACAGACGTCTGTTGTACTCTTCGGAGGATCCCGGATATTTGGAGAATAGTAGTTTGCACGAATTCACTGTCGTGGAAATGTCCTAATTGTATGAATTTTTATCGACACCTGATAGACACCAAAAGTAGTATGTTCAAAAGAGTAAGTTTCGAGGAAGTATCATAAAATTTGACAAGACATTTCGGATGTTTGTTGTACTCTCTGGAGGATCCCGGATGTTTGAGAAATAGTGGTATGCACCAATTCCTTCTCATCGGAACGACCTAACTGTATGTTTTTTTTTTCGAATCCTTATGGACACAAAAAGTAGTATGTTCAAAAGAGTAAGATATGAGGAACCTATATAAAATTTGACAATACATTACAGATGTTTGTGGTACTCTCCGGAGGATCTCGGATATTTGGAGAATAGTAGTTTGCACGAATTCACTGTCGTGGAAATGTCCTAATTGTATGAATTTTTATCGACACCGGATAGACACCAAAAGTAGTATGTTCAAAAGAGTAAGTTTCGAGGAAGTATCATAAAATTTGACAAGACATTTCGGATGTTTGTTGTACTATCTGGAGGATCCCGGATGTTTGAGAAATAGTAGTATGCACCAATTCCTTCTCATCGGAATGACCTAATTGTATGTTTTGTTTTTCGAATCCTTATGGACACAAAAAGTAGTATGTTCAAAAGAGTAAGATATGAGGAAGCTATATAGAATTTGACAATACATTACAGATGTCTGTGGTACTCTCCGGAGGATCCCGGATATTTGGAGAATTGTAGTTTGCACGAATTCACTGTCGTGGAAATGTCTTAATTGTATGAATTTTTATCGACACCTGATAGACACCAAAAGTAGTATGTTCAAAAGAGTAAGTTTCGAGGAAATATCATAAAATTTGACAAGACATTATGGATGTTTGTTGTACTCTCTGGAGGATCCCGGATGTTTGAGAACTAGTAGTATGCACCAATTCCTTCTCATCGGAATGACCTAATTGTATGTTTTTTTTTTCGAATCCTTATGGACATAAAAAGTAGTATGTTCAAAAGAGTAAGATATGAGGAAGCTATATAAATTTTGACAATACATTACAGACGTCTGTTGTACTCTTCGGAGGATCCCGGATATTTGGAGAATAGTAGTTTGCACGAATTCACTGTCGTGGAAATGTCCTAATTGTATGAATTTTTATCGACACCTGATAGACACCAAAAGTAGTATGTTCAAAAGAGTAAGTTTCGAGGAAATATAATAAAATTTGACAAGACATTTCGGATGTTTGTTGTACTCTCTGGAGGATCCCGGATGTTTGATAAATAGTAGTATCCACCAATTCCTTCTCATCGGAATGACCTAATTTGGTGTTTTTTTTTTCGAATCCTTCTGGACACAAAAAGTAGTATGTTCAAAAGAGTAAGATATGAGGAAACTATATAAAATTTGACAATACATTACAGATGTTTGTGGTACTCTCCGGAGGATCTCGGATATTTGGAGAATAGTAGTTTGCACGAATTCACTGTCGTGGAAATGTCCTAATTGTATGAATTTTTATCGACACCTGATAGACACCAAAAGTAGTATGTTCAAAAGAATAAGTTTCGAGGAAGTATCATAAAATTTGACAAGACATTTCGGATGTTTGTTGTACTCTCTGGAGGATCCCGGATGTTTGAGAAATAGTAGTATGCACCAATTCCTTCTCATCGGAATGACCTAACTGTATGTTTTTTTTTTCGAATCCTTATGGACACAAAAAGTAGTATGTTCAAAAGAGTAAGATATGAGGAAGCTATATAAAATTTGACAATACATTACAGATGTTTGTGGTACTCTCCGGAGGATCTCGGATATTTGGAGAATAGTAGTTTGCACGAATTCACTGTCGTGGAAATGTCCTAATTGTATGAATTTTTATCGACACCGGATCGACACCAAAAGTAGTATGTTCAAAAGAGTAAGTTTCGAGGAAGTATCATAAAATTTGACAAGACATTTCGGATGTTTGTTGTACTATCTGGAGGATCCCGGATGTTTGAGAAATAGTAGTATGCACCAATTCCTTCTCATCGGAATGACCTAATTGTATGTTTTTTTTTTCGAATCCTTATGGACACAAAAAGTAGTATGTTCAAAAGAGTAAGATATGAGGAAGCTATATAGAATTTGACAATACATTACAGATGTCTGTGGTACTCTCCGGAGGATCCCGGATATTTGGAGAATAGTAGTTTGCACGAATTCACTGTCGTGGAAATGTCCTAATTGTATGAATTTTTATCGACACCTGATAGACACCAAAAGTAGTATGTTCAAAAGAGTAAGTTTCGAGGAAATATCATAAAATTTGACAAGACATTTCGGATGTTTGTTGTACTCTCTGGAGGATCCCGGATGTTTGAGAACTAGTAGTATGCACCAATTCCTTCTCATCGGAATGACCTAATTGTATGTTTTTTTTTTCGAATCCTTATGGACACAAAAAGTAGTATGTTCAAAAGAGTAAGATATGAGGAAGCTATATAAAATTTGACAATACATTACAGATGTCTGTTGTACTCTCCGGAGGATTCCGGATATTTGGAGAATAGTAGTTTGCACGAATTCACTGTCGTGGAAATGTCCTAATTGTATGAATTTTTATCGACACCTGATAGACACCAAAAGTAGTATGTTCAAAAGAGTAAGTTTCGAGGAAATATCATAAAATTTGACAAGACATTTCGGATGTTTGTTGTACTATCTGGAGGATCCCGGATGTTTGAGAAATAGTAGTATGCACCAATTCCTTCTCATCGGAATGACCTAATTGTATGTTTTTTTTTTCGAATCCTTATGGACACAAAAAGTAGTATGTTCAAAAGAGTAAGATATGAGGAAGCTATATAGAATTTGACAATACATTACAGATGTCTGTGGTACTCTCCGGAGGATCCCGGATATTTGGAGAATAGTAGTTTGCACGAATTCACTGTCGTGGAAATGTCCTAATTGTATGAATTTTTATCGACACCTGATAGACACCAAAAGTAGTATGTTCAAAAGAGTAAGTTTCGAGGAAATATCATAAAATTTGACAAGACATTTCGGATGTTTGTTGTACTCTCTGGAGGATCCCGGATTTTTGAGAACTAGTAGTATGCACCAATTCCTTCTCATCGGAATGACCTAATTGTATGTTTTTTTTTTCGAATCCTTATGGACACAAAAAGTAGTATGTTCAAAAGAGTAAGATATGAGGAAGCTATATAAAATTTGACAATACATTACAGATGTCTGTTGTACTCTCCGGAGGATTCCGGATATTTGGAGAATAGTAGTTTGCACGAATTCACTGTCGTGGAAATGTCCTAATTGTATGAGTTTTTATCGACACCTGATAGACACCAAAAGTAGTATGTTCAAAAGGGTAAGTTTCGATGAAGTATCATAAAATTTGACAAGACATTTCGGATGTTTGTTGTACTCTCTGGAGGATCCCGGATGTTTGAGAAATAGTAGTATGCACCAATTCCTTCTCATCGGAATGACCTAATTTGATGTTTTTTTTTTCGAATCCTTATGGACTCAAAAAGTAGTATGTTCAAAAGAGTAAGATATGAGGAAGCTATATAAAATTCGACCATACATTACAGATGTGTGTGGTACTCTCCGGAGGATCCCGGATATTTGGAGAATAGTAGTTTGCACGAATTCACTGTCGTGGAAATGTCCTAATTGTATGAATTTTTATCGACACCTGATGGACACCAAAAGTAGTATGTTCAAAGGGGAAAGTTTCGAGGAAGTATCATAAAATTTGACAAGACATTTCGGATGTTTGTTTTACTCTCTGGAGGATCCTGGATGTTTGAGAAATAGTAGTATGCACCAATTCCTTCTCATCGGAATGACCAAATTTGATGTTTTTTTTTTCGAATCCTTATGGACACAAAAACTAGTATGTTCAAAAGAGTAAGATAAGAGGAAGCTATATAAAATTTGACAATACATTACAGATGTTTGTGGTACTCTCCGGAGGATCCCGTATATTTGGAGAATAGTAGTTTGCACGAATTCACTGTCGTGGAAATGTCCTAATTGTATGCATTTTTATCGACACCTGATAGACACCAAAAGTAGTATGTTCAAAGGAGTAAGTTTCGAGGAAGTATCATCAAATTTGACAAGACATTTCAGATGTTTGTTGTACTCTCTGGAGGATCCCGGATGTTTGAGAAATAGTAGTATGCACCAATTCTTTCTCATCGGAATTACCTAATTGTATGTTTTTGTTCTTCGAATACTTATGGATACAAAAAGTAGTATGTTCAAAAGAGTAAGATATGAGGAATCTATATAAAATTTGACAATACATTACAGATGTCTGTGGTACTCTCTGGAGGATCCCGGATATTTGGAGAATAGTAGTTTGCACGAATTCACTGTCGTGGAAATGTCCTAATTGTATGAATTTTTATCGACACCTGATATACACCAAAAGTAGTATCTTCAAAATAGTAAGTTTCGAGGAACTATCATAAAATTTGACAAGACATTTCGGATGTTTGTTGTACTCTCTGGAGGATCCCGGATGTTTGAGAAATAGTAGTATGCACCAATTCCTTCTGATCGGAACGACCTAATTTGATGTTTTTTTTTTCGAATCCTCATGGACACAAAAAGTAGTAGGTTCAAAAGAGTAAGATAAGAGGAAGATATATAAAATTTTACAATACATTACAGATGTTTGTGGTACTCTCCGGAGGATCCCGAATATTTGGAGAATAGTAGTTTGCACGAATTCACTGTCGTGGAAATGTCCTAATTGTATGAGTTTTTATCGACACCTTATAGACACCAAAAGTAGTATGTTCAAAAGGGTAAGTTTCGAGGAAGTATCATAAAATTTGACTAGACATTTCGGATGTTTGTTGTACTCTCTGGAGGATCCCGGATGTTTGAGAAATAGTAGTATGCACCAATTCCTTCTCATCGGAATGACCTAATTTGATGTTTTTTTTTTCGAATCCTCATGGACATAAAAAGTAGTATGTTCAAAAGAGTAAGATAAGAGGAAGCTATATAAAATTTGACAATACATTACAGATGTCTGTGGTACTCTCTGGAGGATCCCGGATATTTGGAGAATAGTAGTTTGCACGAATTCACTGTCGTGGAAATGTCCTAATTGTATGAATTTTTATCGACACCTGATAGACACCAAAAGTAGTATGTTCAAAAGAGTAAGTTTCGAGGAAGTATCATGAACATTGATAAGACATTTCGGATGTTTGTTGTACTCTCTGGAGGATCCCGGATGTTTGAGAAATAGTAGTATGCACCAATTCCTTCTCATCGGAATGACCTAATTTGATGTTTTTTTTTTCGAATCCTCATGGACACAAAAAGTAGTATGTTCAAAAGAGTAAGATAAGAGGAAGATATATAAAATTTGACAATACATTACAGATGTTTGTGGTACTCTCCGGAGGATCCCGAATATTTGGAGAATAGTAGTTTGCACGAATTCACTGTCGTGGAAATGTCCAAATTGTATGAATTTTTATCGACACCTGATAGACACCAAAAGTAGTATGTTCAAAAGGGTAAGTTTCGAGGAAGTATCATAAAATTTGACAAGACATTACGGATGTTTGTTGTACTCTCTGGAGGATCCCGGATGTTTGAGAAATAGTAGTATGCACCAATTCCTTCTCATCGGAATGACCTAATTTGATGTTTTTTTTTTCGAATCCTCATGGACACAAAAAGTAGTATGTTCAAAAGTGTAAGATAAGAGGAAGCTATATAAAATTTGACAATACATTACAGATGTTTGTGGTACTCTCCGGAGGATCCCGGATATTTGGAGAATAGTAGTTTGCACGAATTCACTGTCGTGGAAATGTCCTAATTGTATGAATTTTTATCGACACCTGATATACACCAAAAGTAGTATCTTCAAAATAGTAAGTTTCGAGGAAGTATCATAAAATTTGACAAGACATTTCAGATGTTTGTTGTACTCTCTCGAGGATCCCGGATGTTTAAGAAATAGTAGTATGCACCAATTCCTTCTCATCGGAATGACCTAATTGTATGTTTTTTTTTTCGAATCCTTATGGACACAAAAAGTAGTATGTTCAAAAGAGTAAGATATGAGGAACCTATATAAAATTTGACAATACATTACAGATGTCTGTGGTACTCTCCGGAGGATCCCGGATATTTGGAGAATAGTAGTTTGCACGAATTCACTGTCGTGGAAATGTCCTAATTGTATGAATTTTTATCGACACCTGATAGACACCAAAAGTAGTATGTTCAAAAGGGTAAGTTTTGAGGAAGTATCATAAAATTTGACAAGACATTTCGGATGTTTGTTGTACTCTCTGGAGGATCCCGGATGTTTGAGAAATAGTAGTATGCACCAATTCCTTCTCATCGGAATGACCTAATTTGATGTTTTTTTTTTCGAATCCTTATGGACACAAAAAGTAGTATGTTCAAAAGAGTAAGATATGAGGAAGCTATATAAAATTTGACAATACATTACAGATGTGTGTGGTACTCTCCGGAGGATCCCGGATATTTTGAGAATAGTAGTTTGCACGAATTCACTGTCGTGGAAATGTCCTAATTGTATGAATTTTTATCGACACATGATGGACACCAAAAGTAGTATGTTCAAAAGGGAAAGTTTCGAGGAAGTATCATAAAATTTGACAAGACATTTCGGATGTTTGTTGTACTCTCTGGAGGATCCTGGATGTTTGAGAAATAGTAGTATGCACCAATTCCTTCTCATCGGAATGACCTAATTTGATGTTTTTTTTTTTTGAATCCTTATGGACACAAAAAGTAGTATGTTCAAAAGAGTAAGATAAGAGGAAGCTATATAAAATTTGACAATACATTACAGATGTTTGTGGTACTCTCCGGAGGATCCCGGATATTTGGAGAATAGTAGTTTGCACGAATTCACTGTCGTGGAAATGTCCTAATTCTATACATTTTTATCGACACCTGATAGACACCAAAAGTAGTATGTTCAAAGGAGTAAGTTTCGAGGAAGTATCATCAAATTTGATTAGCCATTTCAGATGTTTGTTGTACTATCTGGAGGATCCCGGATGTTTGAGAAATAGTAGTATGCACCAATTCTTTCTCATCGAAATGACCTAATTGTATGTTTTTTTTTTTCGAATACTTATGAACACAAAAAGTAGTATGTTCAAAAGAGTAAGATATGAGGAATCTATATAAAATTTGACAATACATTACAGATGTTTGTGGTACTCTCCGGAGGATCTCAGATATTTGGAGAATACTAGTTTGCACGAATTCACTGTCGTGGAAATGTCCTAATTGTATGCATTTTTATCGACACCTGATAGACACCAAAAGTAGTATGTTCAAAGGAGTAAGTTTCGAGGAAGTATCAGCAAATTTGACAAGACATTTCAGATGTTTGTTGTACTCTCTGGAGGATCCCGGATGCTTGAGAAATAGTAGTATGCACCAATTCTTTCTCATCGGAATGACCTAATTGTATGTTTTTTTTCTTCGAATACTTATGGACACAAAAAGTAGTATGTTCAAAAGAGTAAGATATGAGGAATCTATATAAAATTTGACAATACATTACATATGTTTGTGGTACTCTCCGGAGGATCCCGGATATTTGGAGAATAGTAGTTTGCACGAATTCACTGTCGTGGAAATGTCCTAATTGTATGAATTTTTATCGACACTTGATATACACCAAAAGTAGTATCTTCAAAATAGTAAGTTTCGAGGAAGTATCATAAAATTTGACAAGACATTTCGGATGTTTGTTGTACTCTCTGGAGGATCCCGGATGTTTGAGAAATAGTAGTATGCACCAATTTCTTCTCATCGGAATGACCTAATTGTATGTTTTTTTTTCGAATCCTTATGGACACAAAAAGTAGTACGTTCAAAAGAGTAAGATATGAGGAATCTATATAAAATTTGACAATACATTACATATGTTTGTGGTACTCTCCGAAGGTTCCGGATATTTGGAGAATAGTAGTTTGCACGAATTCACTGTCGTGGAAATGTCCTAATTGTATGAATTTTTATCGACACATGATATACACCAAAAGTAGTATCTTCAAAATAGTAAGTTTCGAGGAAGTATCATAAAATTTGACAAGACATTTCGGATGTTTGTTGTACTCTCTGGAGGATCCCGGATGTTTGAGAAATAGTAGTATGCACCAATTCCTTCTCATCGGAATGACCTAATTTGATGTTTTTTTTTTCGAATCCTCATGGACATAAAAAGTAGTATGTTCAAAAGAGTAAGATAAGAGGAAGCTATATAAAATTTGACAATACATTACAGATGTCTGTGGTACTCTCTGGAGGATCCCGGATATTTGGAGAATAGTAGTTTGCACGAATTCACTGTCGTGGAAATGTCCTAATTGTATGAATTTTTATCGACACCTGATAGACACCAAAAGTAGTATGTTCAAAAGAGTAAGTTTCGAGGAAGTATCATGAACATTGATAAGACATTTCGGATGTTTGTTGTACTCTCTGGAGGATCCCGGATGTTTGAGAAATAGTAGTATGCACCAATTCCTTCTCATCGGAATGACCTAATTTGATGTTTTTTTTTTCGAATCCTCATGGACACAAAAAGTAGTATGTTCAAAAGAGTAAGATAAGAGGAAGATATATAAAATTTGACAATACATTACAGATGTTTGTGGTGCTCTCCGGAGGATCCCGAATATTTGGAGAATAGTAGTTTGCACGAATTCACTGTCGTGGAAATGTCCAAATTGTATGAATTTTTATCGACACCTGATAGACACCAAAAGTAGTATGTTCAAAAGGGTAAGTTTCGAGGAAGTATCATAAAATTTGACAAGACATTACGGATGTTTGTTGTACTCTATGGAGGATCCCGGATGTTTGAGAAATAGTAGTATGCACCAATTCCTTCTCATCGGAATGACCTAATTTGATGTTTTTTTTTTCGAATCCTCATGGACACAAAAAGTAGTATGTTCAAAAGAGTAAGATAAGAGGAAGCTATATAAAATTTGACAATACATTACAGATATTTGTGGTACTCTCCGGAGGATCCCGGATATTTGGAGAATAGTAGTTTGCACGAATTCACTGTCGTGGAAATGTCCTAATTGTATGAATTTTTATCGACACCTGATATACACCAAAAGTAGTATCTTCAAAATAGTAAGTTTCGAGGAAGTATCATAAAATTTGACATGACATTTCAGATGTTTGTTGTACTCTCTCGAGGATCCCGGATGTTTAAGAAATAGTAGTATGCACCAATTCCTTCTCATCGGAATGACCTAATTGTATGTTTTTTTTTTCGAATCCTTATGGACACAAAAAGTAGTATGTTCAAAAGAGTAAGATATGAGGAACCTATATAAAATTTGACAATACATTACAGATTTCTGTGGTACTCTCCGGAGGATCCCGGATATTTGGAGAATAGTAGTTTGCAAGAATTCACTGTCGTGGAAATGTCCTAATTGTATGAATTTTTATCGACACCTGATAGACACCAAAAGTAGTATGTTCAAAAGGGTAAGTTTTGAGGAAGTATCATAAAATTTGACAAGACATTTCGGATGTTTGTTGTACTCTCTGGAGGATCCCGGATGTTTGAGAAATAGTAGTATGCACCAATTCCTTCTCATCGGAATGACCTAATTTGATGTTTTTTTTTTCGAATCCTTATGGACACAAAAAGTAGTATGTTCAAAAGAGTAAGATATGAGGAAGCTATATACAATTTGACAATACATTACAGATGTGTGTGGTACTCTCCGGAGGATCCCGGATATTTTGAGAATAGTAGTTTGCACGAATTCACTGTCGTGGAAATGTCCTAATTGTATGAATTTTTATCGACACATGATGGACACCAAAAGTAGTATGTTCAAAAGGGAAAGTTTCGAGGAAGTATCATAAAATTTGACAAGACATTTCGGATGTTTGTTGTACTCTCTGGAGGATCCTGGATGTTTGAGAAATAGTAGTATGCACCAATTCTTTCTCATCGGAATGACCTAATTTGATGTTTTTTTTTTTTGAATCCTTATGGACACAAAAAGTAGTATGTTCAAAAGAGTAAGATAAGAGGAAGCTATATAAAATTTGACAATACATTACAGATGTTTGTGGTACTCTCCGGAGGATCCCGGATATTTGGAGAATAGTAGTTTGCACGAATTCACTGTCGTGGAAATGTCCTAATTCTATACATTTTTATCGACACCTGATAGACACCAAAAGTAGTATGTTCAAAGGAGTAAGTTTCGAGGAAGTATCATCAAATTTGATAAGCCATTTCAGATGTTTGTTGTACTATCTGGAGGATCCCGGATGTTTGAGAAATAGTAGTATGCACCAATTCTTTCTCATCGGAATGACCTAATTGTATGTTTTAATTTTCGAATACTTATGAACACAAAAAGTAGTATGTTCAAAAGAGTAAGATATGAGGAATCTATATAAAATTTGACAATACATTACAGATGTTTGTGGTACTCTCCGGAGGATCTCAGATATTTGGAGAATACTAGTTTGCACGAATTCACTGTCGTGGAAATGTCCTAATTGTATGCATTTTTATCGACACCTGATAGACACCAAAAGTAGTATGTTCAAAGGAGTAAGTTTCGAGGAAGTATCAGCAAATTTGACAAGACATTTCAGATGTTTGTTGTACTCTCTGGAGGATCCCGGATGCTTGAGAAATAGTAGTATGCACCAATTCTTTCTCATCGGAATGACCTAATTGTATGTTTTTTTTCTTCGAATACTTATGGACACAAAAAGTAGTATGTTCAAAAGAGTAAGATATGAGGAATCTATATAAAATTTGACAATACATTACATATGTTTGTGGTACTCTCCGGAGGATCCCGGATATTTGGAGAATAGTAGTTTGCACGAATTCACTGTCGTGGAAATGTCCTAATTGTATGAATTTTTATCGACACTTGATATACACCAAAAGTAGTATCTTCAAAATAGTAAGTTTCGAGGAAGTATCATAAAATTTGACAAGACATTTCGGATGTTTGTTGTACTCTCTGGAGGATCCCGGATGTTTGAGAAATAGTAGTATGCACCAATTTCTTCTCATCGGAATGACCTAATTGTATGTTTTTTTTTCGAATCCTTATGGACACAAAAAGTAGTACGTTCAAAAGAGTAAGATATGAGGAATCTATATAAAATTTGACAATACATTACATATGTTTGTGGTACTCTCCGTAGGTTCCGGATATTTGGAGAATAGTAGTTTGCACGAATTCACTGTCGTGGAAATGTCCTAATTGTATGAATTTTTATCGACACATGATATACACCAAAAGTAGTATCTACAAAATAGTAAGTTTCGAGGAAGTATCATAAAATTTGACAAGACATTTCGGATGTTTGTTTTACTCTCTGGAGGATCTCGGATGTTTGAGAAATAGTAGTATGCACCAATTCCTTCTCATCGGAATGACCTAATTGTATGCTTTTTTTTTCGAATCCTTATGGACACAAAAAGTAGTATGTTCAAAAGAGTAAGATATGAGGAATATATATAAAATTTGACAATACATTACATATGTGTGTGGTACTCTCCGGAGGTTCCGGATATTTGGAGAATAGTAGTTTGCACGAATTCACTGTCGTGGAAATGTCCTAATTGTATGAATTTTTATCGACACTTGATATACACCAAAAGTAGTATATTCAAAATAGTAAGTTTCGAGGAAGTATCATAAAATTTGACAAGACATTTCAGATGTTTGTTGTACTCTCTGGAGGATCCCGGATGTTTGAGAAATAGTAGTATGCACCAATTCCTTCTCATCGGAATGACCTAATTGTATGTTTTTTTTTTCGAATCCTTATGGACACAAAAAGTAGTATGTTCAAAAGAGTAAGATAAGAGGAAGATATATAAAATTTGACAATACATTACAGATGTCTGTGGTACTCTCCGGAGGATCCCGGATATTTGGAGAATAGTAGTTTGCACGAATTCACTGTCGTGGAAATGTCCTAATTGTATGAATTTTTATCGACACCTGATATACACAAAAAGTAGTATCTTCAAAATAGTAAGTTTCGAGGAAGTATCATAAAATTTGACAAGACATTTCGGATGTTTGTTGTACTCTCTGGAGGATCCCGGATGTTTGAGAAATAGTAGTATGCACCAATTCCTTCTCATCGGAATGACCTAATTGTATGTTTTTTTTTTCGAATCCTTATGGACACAAAAAGTAGTATGTTCAAAAGAGTAAGATATGAGGAAGCTATATAAAATTTGACAATACATTACAGATGTCTGTGGTACTCTCCGGAGGATCCCGGATATTTGGAGAATAGTAGTTTGCACGAATTCACTGTCGTGGAAATGTCCTAATTGTATGAATTTTTATCGACACCTGATAGACACCATAAGTAGTATGTTCAAAAGGGTAAGTTTCGAGGAAGTATCATAAAATTTGACAAGACATTTCAGATGTTTGTTGTACTCTCTAGAGGATCCTGGATGTTTGAGAAATAGTAGTATGCACCAATTCCTTCTCATCGGAATGACCTAATTTGATGTTTTTTTTTCGAATCCTTATGGACACAAAAAGTAGTATGGTCAAAAGAGTAAGATAAGAGGAAGCTATATAAAATTTGATAATACATTACAGATGTTTGTGGTACTCTCCGGAGGATCCCGGATATTTGGAGAATAGTAGTTTGCACGAATTCACTGTCGTGGAAATGTCCTAATTGTATGAATTTTTATCGACACCTGATATACAACAAAAGTAGTATCTTCAAAATAGTAAGTTTCGAGGAAGTATCATAAAATTTGACAAGACATTTCAGATGTTTGTTCTACTCTCTGGAGGATCCCGGATGTTTGAGAAATAGTAGTATGCACCAATTCCTTCTCATCGGAATGACCTAATTCTATGTTTTTTTTTTCGAATCCTTATGGACACAAAAAGTAGTATGTTCAAAAGAGTAAGATATGAGGAAGCTATATAAAATTTGACAATACATTACAGATGTCTGTGGTACTCTCCGGAGGATCCCGGATATTTGGAGAATAGTAGTTTGCACGAATTCACTGTCGTGGAAATGTCCTAATTGTATGAATTTTTATCGACACCTGATATGCACCAAAAGTAGTATCTTCAAAATAGTAAGTTTCGAGGAAGTATAATAAAATTTGACAAGACATTTCGGATGTTTGTTGTACTCTCTGGAGGATCCCGGATGTTTGAGAAATAGTAGTATGCACCAATTCCTTCTCATCGGAATGACCTAATTGAATGTTTTTTTTTTCGAATCCTTATGGACACAAAAAGTAGTATGTTCAAAAGAGTAAGATATGAGGAAGCTATATAAAATTTGACAATACATTACAGATGTTTGTGGTACTCTCCGGAAGATCCCGGATATTTGGAGAATAGTAGTTTGCACGAATTCACTGTCGTGGAAATGTGCCAATTGTATGAATTTTTATCGACACATGATATACACCAAAAGTAGTATGTTCAAAAGAGTAAGTTTCGAGGAAGTATCATAAAATTTGACAAGAAATTTCGGATGTTTGAGAAATAATAGTATGCACCAATTCCTTCTCATCGGAATGACCTAATTGTATGTTTTTTTTTTCGAATCCTTATGGACACAAAAAGTAGTATGTTCAAAAGAGTAAGATATGAGGAAGCTATATAAAATTTGACAATACATTACAGATGTTTGTGGTACTCTCCGGAAGATCCCGGATATTTGGAGAATAGTAGTTTGCACGAATTCACTGTCGTGGAAATGTGCCAATTGTATGAATTTTTATCGACACCTGATACACACCAAAAGTAGTATGTTCAAAAGAGTAAGTTTCGAGGAAGTATCATAAAATTTGACAAGACATTTCGGATGTTTGTTGTACTCTCTGGAGGATCCCGGATGTTTGAGAAATAGTAGTATGCACCAATTCCTTCTCATCAGAATGACCTAATTGTATGTTTTTTTTTTCGAATCCTTATGGACACAAAAAGTAGTATGTTCAAAAGAGTAAGATATGAGGAAGCTATATAAAATTTGACAATACATTACAGATGTTTGTGGTACTCTCCTGAAGATCCCGGATATTTGGAAAATAGTAGTTTGCACGAATTCACTGTCGTGGAAATGTCCTAATTGTATGAATTTTCATCGACACCTGATATGCACGAAAAGTAGTATGTTGTAAGCCCTAAACTCTCTTTTGTTCATATTGTGCTCATATATGATGTTTTGACATATGCAAATTGATATAGGTTGCACTAAACGATGTCGTGGTAGAATTTGGGAATCTCCTAAGTTGTGGATATTAACGTACACAAAGCTTCATAAGGAGACAGGTTACGCATTGGGATAAGCATATTAAAAGTTGAGTTGAGGAAGTTAAGGTCATGAGCAAGTTTGGTACACATTAGGTGTATGTTGTGTTGAATACAAAAGCTGTAATTTCTAATTAATTTAGTTAAAATTTCTTTACAATTTAGGTGGATTGAAAGGGGCTTAAAGTCTAAAGAGAGAAGGAGGAGCTGACCATTTTAGTTACATTTTCGTTGGAGATTTTTTTGTTATAGTGGAAGGATGAGCTGTCCAACACTTGTGACTGCAGTAGACAACTGGAAGCTCTAGGAAGTGGATAAACTTAAAACAGTCATATCTCTCAATCCACTTGAGCAAATTCGATGATTCTTGAGCCAAAATCTCAGAAATTGAATGAATATTAGGTCTGGAAAATTTTGTGAGAAAATATGAAGAATAAGGTCGTGAAAATGTAAGAAAACCGAGAGGTGTTCCCAGTTTTTCGGCTAGCAGAACAGTGTGAAGAAATCAGTTTCTTTTCAACTCTTGAGGAGGAATTAGAAGCTGAGACTTTGAGGTAAGTAATATAAGATGTTGTACTTGAGGTTTATCAAAAAATATTAGGTGGTTGTTTTGCTAAATTTTGAGGAACCCAAGCTGAAAGTTGAACCTGGAATTTAACAGTTTTCGGGTAGCAGAACAGTGTGAAGAAATCAGTTTCTTTTCAACTCTTGAGGAGGAATTAGAAGCTGAGACTTTGAGGTAAGTAATCTAAGATGTTGTACTTGAGGTTTATCAAAAAATATTAGGTGGTTGTTTTGCTAAATTTTGAGGAACCCAAGCTGAAAGTTGAACCTGGAATTTAACAGTTTTTGGGTAGCAGAACAGTGTGAAGAAATCAGTTTCTTTTCAACTGTTGAGGAGGAATTAGAAGCTGAAACCTTGAGGTAAGTAAGCTAAGATGTTGTACTTGAGGTTTATCAAATAAAATTTGGTGGTTGTTTTGCTAAATTTTGAGAAACTCATGCTGGAAGTCAAATCTGTAATTTTTGGCTCAAAACAGAGGGGTCTAGAGAGCTTAAGGAAGTTGTGTTCCAATTTGTTATACACTATTGCCAAGTGTGTGCAATTACTATCCTATGAGTTATGTGACTGAGTTAGATCAATTTTTGGGCCAAGTAGCAAAAGGGATTAATGTTATGGAATTCATTTTCAGGGCAAACGAAGATAGGAGAAGCTTATAAGCCTTGGGAGCCTTCCGGTGTTCGTGAGTAATTTTGTTTGAAAACCTATGCGTTGATCTTTATTTATTCAAAAGCTTACTAGTGATGGATATTGAAGCATGCTTAAACTAAGTTATATTCATTTTTCATTGAATTCCTACTAATAAATGTCGGTGTTGAAAGTTAAGCATAATTGTAACTAGTTTGTTACTCCGCGTTCAAGCATGAAACCTAAGTTTGGAAGTAGGGTTTTTCTTGGAAGTACCATGCATTAATCCACTCTAAAACATGTTTGAATTGCTTGAAACTTAAAGTATGATGGTTTGGCTATGTTAAAGAATTTATGCGTTGAGAACACGAAAAATGAGTTTGGTTAATGAGTTCTCTTTTAATCATACGATGAACTACACTTGAAGTTGGAAGCTTGTTTAATGATGAAAGTTTGTGTTTATGTTGAGAACTTGCTGAATGTGATTCCAAAACATGTTTCCTAACTATTTAAAGCATGCCCTCGTATATTATTAACCCCCGGTACTGAAGGACACGGAGAAGGTACTTGGGAGGGAGAAAACTTGACCCCCGATACTGAAGGACAGTGAGAAGGTATTCGGGTGGTAGTTGGTCTGATCCCAATACTGAAGGACATGGAGAAGGTATTAGGGGAGACCAGTGAGCCTGAATGGCATACCACGTGCACGAGAGAGAGGTATTGAAGTTGTTGGTTAGAGAGGACTCTACCATAACTAGGGTATCATGCTACAAGTTTTCTTTATCATGAGTTTTGATGCATTGATTATCGTGGTGCTTAAAGCCTATAATTTGGCGACATTGTTTAATTACTTTTGATACTTTACCTATGAACGCATAACTTATTAAATAGTTACTCACTGGGCTTCCCAGCTCACGTTTTCAACATGTTTTCTCTCCCCAGGTAGCAAACGAGTTTCCGGTGCTTAGCCTCGACAAGACCTGTTTGCCACCACGCCACTTAGCTCCTTGTATATATACTTCCACCTGTATATAGTTTTGAAATAAAAGCATTCTAGTCGGGGTGTAATACTTAAGTATGTTATGACTTGTTATGAAAACCTAGTATGGAAAAATGATTGCATCTTATTCAGGTGTGCAACTGTGCGCTCAATTTTACTAGTTCATATATGCTTCGTTGTATACAATTTCAGGTTAATGTTAGGTTGGGCAGGGAGTGGCAGTAAGAGGGCTGCTATTCTCTGTCTTCGCATTCCTTCCTAGGATCAGGCAAGTGAGCTGGGAGGGGGTGTGACATATGTTCAAAAGAGTAAGTTTCGAGGAAGTATCATAAAATTTGACAAGACATTTCGGATGTTTGTTGTACTATCTGGAGGATCCCGGATGTTTAAGAAATAGTAGTATGCACCAATTCCTTCTCATCGGAATGACCTAATTGTATGTTTTTTTTTTTCGAATCCTTATGGAAACAAAAAGTAGTATGTTCAAAAGAGTAAGATATGAGGAATCTATATAAAATTTGACAATACATTACAGATGTTTGTGGTACTCTCCGAAAGATCCCGGATATTTGGAGAATAGTAGTTTGCACGAATTCACTGTCGTGGAAATGTCCTAATTTTATGAATTTTTATCGACACCTGATAGACACCAAAAGTAGTATGTTCAAAAGAGTAAAATATGAGGAAGCTATATAAAATTTGACAAGACATTTCGGATGTTTGTTGTACTCTCTACAGGATCCCGGATGTTTGAGAAATAGTAGTATGCACAAATTCCTTCTCATCGGAATGACCTAATTTGATGTTTTTTTTTTCGAATCCTTATGGACACAAAAAGTAGTATGTTCAAAAGAGTAAAATATGAGGAAGCTATATAAAATTTGACAATACATTACAGATGTTTGTGGTACTCTCCGGAGGATCCCGGATATTTGGAGAATAGTAGTTTGCACGAATTCACTGTCGTGGAAATGTCCTAATTGTATGAATTTTTATCGACACCTGATAGACACCAAAAGTAGTATAATCAAAAGAGTAAGTTTCGAGGAAGTATCATAAAATTTGACAAGACATTTCGGATGTTTGTTGTACTCTCTGGAGGATCCCGGATGTTTGAGAAATAGTAGTATGCACCAATTCCTTCTCATCGGAATGACCTATTTGTATGTTTTTTTTTTCGAATCCTCATGGACACAAAAAGTAGTATGTTCAAAAGAGTAAGATATGAGGAAGCTATATAAAATTTGTCAATACATTACAGATGTTTGTGGTACTCTCCAGAGGATCTCGGATATTTGGAGAATAGTAGTTTGCACGAATTCACTGTCGTGGAAATGTCCTAATTGTATGAATTTTTATCGACACCTTATAGACACCAAAAGTTGTATGTTCAAAAGAGTAAGTTTCGAGGAAGTATCATAAAATTTGACAAGACATTTTGGATGTTTGTTGTACTCTCTGGTGGATCCCGGATGTTTGAAAAATAATAGTATGCACCAATTCCTTCTCATCGGAATGACCTAATTGTATGTTTTTTTTTGTTGAATCCTTATGGACACAAAAAGTAGTATGTTCAAAAGAGTAAGATATGAGGAAGGTATATAAAATTTGACAATACATTACAGATGTTTGTGGTACTCTCCAGAGGATCTCGGATATTTGGAGAATAGTAGTTTGCACGAATTCACTGTCGTGGAAATGTCTTAATTGTATGAATTTTTATCACCACCTGATAGACACCAAAAGTAGTATGTTCAAAAGAGTAAGTTTCGAGGAAGTATCATAAAATTTGACAAGACATTTCGGATGTTTGTTGTACTATCTGGAAGATCCCGGATGTTTGAGAAATAGTAGTATGCACCAATTCCTTCTCATCGGAATGACCTAATTGTATGTTTTTTTTTTCGAATCCTTATGGGCACAAAAAGTAGTATGTTCAAAAGAGTAAGATATGAGGAAGCTATACAAAATTTGACAATACATTACAGATGTTTGTGGTACTCTCCGAAGGATCTCGGATATTTGGAGAATAGTAGTTTGCACGAATTCACTGTCGTGGAAATGTCCTAATTGTATGAATTTTTATCGACACCTGATAGACACCAAAAGTAGTATAATCAAAAGAGTAAGTTTCGATGAAGTATCATAAAATTTGACAAGACATTTCGGATGTTTGTTGTACTCTCTAGAGGATCCCGGATGTTTGAGAAATAGTACTATGCACCAATTCCTTCTCATCGGAATGACCTAATTGTATGTTTTTTTTTTCGAATCCTTATGGACACAAAAAGTAGTATGTTCAAAAGAGTAACATATGAGGAAGCTATACAAAATTTGACAATACATTACAGATGTTTGTGGTACTCTCCGGAGGATCTCGGATATTTGGAGAATAGTAGTTTGCACGAATTCACTGTCGTGGAAATGTCCTAATTGTATGAATTTTTATCGACACCTGATATCCACCAAAAGTAGTATGTTCAAAAGAGTAAGTTTCGAGGAAGTATCATAAAATTTGACAAGACGTTTCGGATGTTTGTTGTACTCTCTGGTGGATCCCGGATGTTTGAGAAATAATAGTATGCACCAATTCCTTCTCATCGGAATGACCTAATTGTATGTTTTTTTTTGTTGAATCCTTATGGACACAAAAAGTAGTATGTTCAAAAGAGTAAGATATGAGGAAGCTATATAAAATTTGACAATACATTACAGATGTTTGTGGTACTCTCCAGAGGATCTCGGATATTTGGAGAATAGTAGTTTGCACGAATTCACTGTCGTGGAAATGTCCTAATTGTATGAATTTTTATCGACACCTGATAGACACCAAAAGTAGTATGTTCAAAAGAGTAAGTTTCGAGGAAGTATCATAAAATTTGACAAGACATTTCGGATGTTTGTTGTACTCTCTGGAGGATCCCGGATGTTTGAGAAATAATAGTATGCACTAATTCCTTCTCATCGGAATGACCTAATTGTATGTTTTTTTTTTCGAATCCTTATGGACACAAAAAGTAGTATGTTCAAAAGAGTAAGTTATGAGGAAGCTATATAAAATTTGACAATACATTACAGATGTTTGTGGTACTCTCCGAAGGATCTCGGATATTTGGAGAATAGTAGTTTGCACGAATTCACTGTCGTGGAAATGTCCTAATTGTATGAATTTTTATCGACACCTGATAGACACCAAAAGTAGTATAATCAAAAGAGTAAGTTTCGATGAAGTATCATAAAATTTGACAAGACATTTCGGATGTTTGTTGTACTCTCTAGAGGATCCCGGATGTTTGAGAAATAGTACTATGCACCAATTCCTTCTCATCAGAATGACCTAATTGTATGTTTTTTTTTTCGAATCCTTATGGACACAAAAAGTAGTATGTTCAAAAGAGTAACATATGAGGAAGCTATACAAAATTTGACAATACATTACAGATGTTTGTGGTACTCTCCGGAGGATCTCGGATATTTGGAGAATAGTAGTTTGCACGAATTCACCGTCGTGGAAATGTCCTAATTGTATGAATTTTTATCGACACATGATATCCACCAAAAGTAGTATGTTCAAAAGAGTAAGTTTCGAGGAAGTATCATAATATTTGACAAGACGTTTCGGATGTTTGTTGTACTCTCTGGTGGATCCCGGATGTTTGAGAAATAATAGTATGCACCAATTCCTTCTCATCGGAATGACCTAATTGTATGTTTTTTTTTGTTGAATCCTTATGGACAAAAAAAGTAGTATGTTCAAAAGAGTAAGATATGAGGAAGCTATATAAAATTTGACAATACATTACAGATGTTTGTGGTACTCTCCAGAGGATCTCGGATATTTGGAGAATAGTAGTTTGCACGAATTCACTGTCGTGGAAATGTCCTAATTGTATGAATTTTTATCGACACCTGATAGACACCAAAAGTAGTATGTTCAAAAGAGTAAGTTTCGAGGAAGTATCATAAAATTTGACAAGACATTTCGGATGTTTGTTGTACTCTCTGGAGGATCCCGGATGTTTGAGAAATAATAGTATGCACTAATTCCTTCTCATCGGAATGACCTAATTGTATGTTTTTTTTTTCGAATCCTTATGGACACAGAAAGTAGTATGTTCAAAAGAGTAAGTTATGAGGAAGCTATATAAAATTTGACAATACATTACAGATGTTTGTGGTACTCTCCGGAGGATCCCGGATATTTGGAGAATAGTAGTTTGCACGAATTCACTGTCGTGGAAATGTCCTAATTGTATGAATTTTCATCGACACCTGATATACACCAAAAGTAGTATGTTCAAAATAGTAAGTTTCGAGGAAGTATCATAAAATTTGACAAAACATTTCGGATGTTTGTAGTACTATATGGAGGATCCCGGATGTTTGAGAAATAGTAGTAAGCACCAATTCCTTCTCATCAGAATGACCTAATTGTATGTTTTTTTTTTCGAATCCTTATGGAAACAAAAAGTAGTATGTTCAAAAGAGTAAGATATGAGGAAGCTATATAAAATTTGACAATAAATTACAGATGTTTGTGGTACTCTCCGGATGATCCCGGATATTTGGAGAATAGTAGTTTGTACGAATTCACTGTCGTGGAAATGTCCTAATTGTATGAATTTTCATCGACACCTGATATACACCAAAAGTAGTATGTTCAAAAGAGTAAGTTTCGAGGAAGTATCATAATATTGACAAGAAATTTCGGATGTTTGAGAAATAATAGTATGCACCAATTCCTTCTGATCGGAATGACCTAATTGTATGTTTTTTTTTTCGAATCCTTATGGACACAAAAAGTAGTATGTTCAAAAGAGTAAGATATGAGGAAGCTATATAAAATTTGACAATACATTACAGATGTTTGTGGTACTCTCCGGAAGATCCCGGATATTTGGAGAATAGTAGTTTGCACGAATTCACTGTCGTGGAAATGTCCCAATTGTATGAATTTTTATCGACACCTGATATACACCAAAAGTAGTATGTTCAAAAGAGTAAGTTTCGAGGAAGTATCATAAAATTTGACAAGACATTTCGGATGTTTGTTGTACTCTCTGGTGGATCCCGGATGTTTGAGAAATAGTAGTATGCACCAATTCCTTCTCATCAGAATGACCTAATTGTATGTTTTTTTTTTCGAATCCTTATGGACACAAAAAGTAGTATGTTCAAAAGAGTAAGATATGAGGAAGCTATATAAAATTTGACAATACATTACAGATGTTTGTGGTACTCCCCGGAGGATCCCGGATATTTGGAGAATAGTAGTTTGCACGAATTCACTGTCGTGGAAATGCCCTAATTGTATGAATTTTTATCGACACCTGATAGACACCAAAAGTAGTATAATCAAAAGAGTAAGTTTCGAGGAAGTATCATAAAATTTGACAAGACATTTCGGATGTTTGTTGTACTCTCTGGAGGATCCCGGATGTTTGAGAAATAGTAGTATGCACCAATTCCTTCTCATCGGAATGACCTATTTGTATGTTTTTTTTTTCGAATCCTTATGGACACAAAAAGTAGTATGTTCAAAAGAGTAAGATATGAGGAAGCTATATAAAATTTGACAATACATTACAGATGTTTGTGGTACTCTCCAGAGGATCTCGGATATTTGGAGAATAGTAGTTTGCACGAATTCACTGTCGTGGAAATGTCCTAATTGTATGAATGTTTATCGACACCTCATAGACACCAAAAGTTGTATGTTCAAAAGAGTAAGTTTCGAGGAAGTATCATAAAATTTGACAAGACATTTTGGATGTTTGTTGTACTCTCTGGTGGATCCCGGATGTTTGAAAAATAATAGTATGCACTAATTCCTTCTCATCGGAATGACCTAATTGTATGTTTTTTTTTTCGAATCCTTATGGACACAAAAAGTAGTATGTTCAAAAGAGTAAGATATGAGGAAGCTATATAAAATTTGACAATACATTACAGATGTTTGTGGTACTCTCCGGAAGATCCCGGATATTTGGAGAATAGTAGTTTGCACGAATTCACTGTCGTGGAAATGTCCCAATTGTATGAATTTTTATCGACACCTGATATACACCAAAAGTAGTATGTTCAAAAGAGTAAGTTTCGAGGAAGTATCATAAAATTTGACAAGACATTTCGGATGTTTGTTGTACTCTCTGGTGGATCCCGGATGTTTGAGAAATAGTAGTATGCACCAATTCCTTCTCATCAGAATGACCTAATTGTATGTTTTTTTTTTCGAATCCTTATGGACACAAAAAGTAGTATGTTCAAAAGAGTAAGATATGAGGAAGCTATATAAAATTTGACAATACATTACAGATGTTTGTGGTACTCCCCGGAGGATCCCGGATATTTGGAGAATAGTAGTTTGCACGAATTCACTGTCGTGGAAATGTCCTAATTGTATGAATTTTCATCGACACCTAATATACACCAAAAGTAGTATGTTCAAAAGAGTAGGTTTCGAGGAAGTATCATAAAATTTGACAAGACATTTCGGATGTTTGTTGTACTCTCTGGAGTATCCCGGATGTTTGAGAAATAGTAGTAGGCACCAATTCCTTCTCATCGGAATGACCTATTTGTATGTTTTTTTTTTCGAATCCTTATGGACACAAAAAGTAGTATGTTCAAAAGAGTAAGATATGAGGAAGCTATATAAAATTTGACAATACATTACAGATGTTTGTGGTACTCTCCAGAGGATCTCGGATATTTGGAGAATAGTAGTTTGCACGAATTCACTGTCGTGGAAATGTCCTAATTGTATGAATTTTTATCGACACCTGATAGACAACAAAAGTTGTATGTTCAAAAGAGTAAGTTTCGAGGAAGTATCATAAAATTTGACAAGACATTTTGGATGTTTGTTGTACTCTCTGGTGGATCCCGGATGTTTGAAAAACAATAGTATGCACCAATTCCTTCTCATCGGAATGACCTAATTGTATGTTTTTTTTTTTCCGAATCCTTATGGACACAAAAAGTAGTATGTTCAAAAGAGTAAGATATCAGGAAGCTATATAAAATTTGACAATACATTACAGATGTTTGTGGTACTCTCCGGAGGATCCCGGATATTTGGAGAATAGTAGTTTGCACGAATTCACTGTCGTGGAAATGTCCTAATTGTATGAATTTTCATCGACACCTGATATACACCAAAAGTAGTATGTTCAAAAGAGTAAGTTTCAAGGAAGTATCATAAAATTTGACAAGACATTTTGGATGTTTGTTGTACTCTCTGGTGGATCCCGGATGTTTGAAAAACAATAGTATGCACCAATTCCTTCTCATCGGAATGACCTAATTGTATGTTTTTTTTTTTCCGAATCCTTATGGACACAAAAAGTAGTATGTTCAAAAGAGTAAGATATCAGGAATCTAAATAAAATTTGACAATACATTACAGATGTTTGTGGTACTCTCCGGAGGATCCCGGATATTTGGAGAATAGTAGTTTGCACGAATTCACTGTCGTGGAAATGTCCTAATTGTATGAATTTTTATCGACACCTGATATCCACCAAAAGTAGTATGCTCAAAATAGTAAGTTTCGAGGAAGTATCATAAAATTTGACATGACATTTCGGATGTTTGTTGTACTCTCTGGTGGATCCCGGATGTTTGAGAAATAATAGTATGCACCAATTCCTTCTCATCGGAATGACCTAATTGTATGTTTTTTTTTGTTGAATCCTTATGGACACAAAAAGTAGTATGTTCAAAAGAGTAAGATATGAGGAAGCTATATAAAATTTGACAATACAATACAGATGTTTGTGGTACTCTCCGGAGGATCTCGGATATTTGGAGAATAGTAGTTTGCACGAATTCACTGTCGTGGAAATGTCCTAATTGTATGAATTTTTATCGACACCTGATAGACACCAAAATTAGTATGTTCAAAAGAGTAAGTTTCGAGGAAGTATCATAAAATTTGACAAGACATTTCGGATGTTTGTTGTACTATCTGGAGGATCCCGGATGTTTGAGAAATAGTAGTATGCACCAATTCCTTCTCATCGGAATGACCTAATTGTATGTTTTTTTTTTCGAATCCTTATGGACACAAAAAGTAGTATGTTCAAAAGAGTAAGATATGATGAAGCTATACAAAATTTGACAATACATTACAGATGTTTGTGGTACTCTTCGGAGGATCTCGGATATTTGGAGAATAGTAGTTTGCAGGAATTCACTGTCGTGGAAATGTCCTAATTGTATGAATTTTTATCGACACCTGATAGACACCAAAAGTAGTATAATCAAAAGAGTAAGTTTCGATAAAGTATCATAAAATTTGACAAGATATTTCGGATGTTTGTTGTACTCTCTGGTGGATCCCGGATGTTTGAGAAATAGTAGTATGCACCAATTCCTTCTCATAGGAATGACCTAATGGTCTGTTTTTTTTTTGAATCCTTATGGAGACAAAAAGTAGTATGTTCAAAAGAGTAAGATATGAGGAAGCTATATAAAATTTGGCAATACATTACAGATGTTTGTGGTACTCTCCGGAGGATCCCGGATATTTGGAGAATAGTAGTTTGCACGAATTCACTGTCGTGGAAATGTCCTAATTGTATGAATTTTTATCGACACCTGATATCCACCAAAAGTAGTATGTTCAAAAGAGTAAGTTTCGAGGAAGTATCATAAAATTTGACAAGACATTTCGGATGTTTGTTGTACTCTCTGGTGGATCCCGGATGTTTGAGAAATAGTAGTATGCACCAATTCCTTCTCATCAGAATGACCTAATTGTATGTTTTTTTTTTCGAATCCTTATGGACACAAAAAGTAGTATGTTCAAAAGAGTAAGATATGAGGAAGCTATATAAAATTTGACAATACATTACAGATGTTTGTGGTACTCCCCGGAGGATCCCGGATATTTGGAGAATAGTAGTTTGCACGAATTCACTGTCGTGGAAATGTCCTAATTGTATGAATTTTCATCGACACCTAATATACACCAAAAGTAGTATGTTCAAAAGAGTAAGTTTCGAGGAAGTATCATAAAATTTGACAAGACATTTCAGATGTTTGTTGTTCTCTCTGGAGGATCCCGGATGTTTGAGAAATAGTAGTATGCACCAATTCCTTCTCATCGGAATGACCTATTTGTATGTTTTTTTTTTCGAATCCTTATGGACACAAAAAGTAGTATGTTCAAAAGAGTAAGATATGAGGAAGCTATATAAAAGTTGACAATACATTACAGATGTTTGTGGTACTCTCCAGAGGATCTCGGATATTTGGAGAATAGTAGTTTGCACGAATTCACTGTCGTGGAAATGTCCTAATTGTATGAATTTTTATCGACACCTGATAGACAACAAAAGTTGTATGTTCAAAAGAGTAAGTTTCGAGGAAGTATCATAAAATTTGACAAGACATTTTGGATGTTTGTTGTACTCTCTGGTGGATCCCGGATGTTTGAAAAATAATAGTATGCACCAATTCCTTCTCATCGGAATGACCTAAGTGTATGTTTTTTTTTTTCCGACTCCTTATGGACACAAAAAGTAGTATGTTCAAAAGAGTAAGATATGAGGAAGCTATATAAAATTTGACAATACATTACAGATGTTAGTGGTACTCTCCGGAGGATCCCGGATATTTGGAGAATAGTAGTTTGCACGAATTCACTGTCGTGGAAATGTCCTAATTGTATGAATTTTCATCGACACCTGATATACACCAAAAGTAGCATGTTCAAAAGAGTAAGTTTCAAGGAAGTATCATAAAATTTGACAAGACATTTCGGATGTTTGTTGTACTATCTGGAGGATCCCGGATGTTTGAGAAATAGTAGTATGCACCAAATCCTTCTCATCGGAATGACCTAATTGTATGTTTTTTTTTTCGAATCCTTATGGACTCAAAAAGTAGTATCTTCAAAAGAGTAAGATATGAGGAAGCTATACAAAATTTGACAATACATTACAGATGTTTGTGGTACTCTCCGGAGGATCTCGGATATTTGGAGAATAGTAGTTTGCACGAATTCACTGTCGTGGAAATGTCCTAATTGTATGAATTTTTATCGACACCTGATAGACACCAAAAGTAGTATAATCAAAAGAGTAAGTTTCGATGAAGTATAATAAAATTTGACAAGACATTTCGGATGTTTGTTGTACTCTCTGGAGGATCCCGGATGTTTGAGAAATAGTAGTATGCACCAATTCCTTCTCATAGGAATGACCTAATGGTATGTTTTTTTTTTGAATCCTTATGGAGACAAAAAGTAGTATGTTCAAAAGAGTTAGATATGAGGAAGCTATATAAAATATGACAATACATTACAAATGTTTGTGGTACTCTCCGGAGGATCCCGGATATTTGGAGAATAGTAGTTTGCACGAATTCACTGTCGTGGAAATGTCCTAATTGTATGAATTTTTATCGACACCTGATATCCACCAAAAGTAGTATGTTCAAAAGAGTAAATTTCGAGGAAGTATCATAAAATTTGACATGACATTTCGAATGTTTGTTGTACTCTCTGGTGGATCCCGGATGTTTGAGAAATAATAGTATGCACCAATTCCTTCTCATCGGAATGACCTAATTGTATGTTTTTTTTTGTTGAATCCTTATGGACACAAAAAGTAGTATGTTCAAAAGAGTAAGATATGAGGAAGCTATATAAAATTTGACAATACAATACAGATGTTTGTGGTACTCTCCAGAGGATCTCGGATATTTGGAGCATAGTAGTTTGCACGAATTCACTGTCGTGGAAATGTCCTAATTGTATGAATTTTTATCGACACCTGATAGACACCAAAAGTAGTATGTTCAAAAGAGTAAGTTTCGAGGAAGTATCATAAAATTTGACAAGACATTTCGGATGTTTGTTGTACTATCTGGAGGATCCCGGATGTTTGAGAAATAGTAGTATGCACCAATTCCTTCTCATCGGAATGACCTAATTGTATGTTTTTTTTTTCGAATCCTTATGGACACAAAAAGTAGTATGTTCAAAAGAGTAAGATATGATGAAGCTATACAAAATTTGACAATACATTACAGATGTTTGTGGTTCTCTTTGGAGGATTTCGGATATTTGGAGAATAGTAGTTTGCACGAATTCACTGTCGTGGAAATGTCCTAATTGTATGAATTTTTATCGACACCTGATAGACACCAAAAGTAGTATAATCAAAAGAGTAAGTTTCGATGAAGTATCATAAAATTTGACAAGATATTTCGGATGTTTGTTGTACTCTCTGGAGGATCCCGGATGTTTGAGAAATAGTAGTATGCACCAATTCCTTCTCATAGGAATGACCTAATGCTATGTTTTTTTTTTGAATCCTTATGGAGACAAAAAGTAGTATGTTCAAAAGAGTAAGATATGAGGAAGCTATATAAAATTTGGCAATACATTACAGATGTTTGTGGTACTCTCCGGAGGATCCCGGATATTTGGAGAATAGTAGTTTGCACGAATTCACTGTCGTGGAAATGTCCTAATTGTATGAATTTTTATCGACTCCTGATATCCACCAAAAGTAGTATGTTCAAAAGAGTAAGTTTCGAGGAAGTATCATAAAATTTGACAAGACATTTCGGATGTTTGTTGTACTCTCTGGTGGATCCCGGATGTTTGAGAAATAATAGTATGCACCAATTCCTTCTCATCGGAATGACCTAATTGTATGTTTTTTTTTGTTGAATCCTTATGGACACAAAAAGTAGTATGTTCAAAAGAGTAAAATATGAGGAAGCTATATAAAATTTAAAAATACATTACAGATGTTTGTGGTACTCTCCGGAGGATCTCGGATATTTGGAGAATAGTAGTTTGCACGAATTCACTGTCGTGGAAATGTCCTAATTGTATGAATTTTTATCGACACCTGATAGACACCAAAAGTTGTATGTTCAAAAGAGTAAGTTTCGAGGAAGTATCATAAAATTTGACAAGACATTTCGGATGTTTGTTGTACTCTCTGGTGGATCCCGGATGTTTGAAAAATAATAGTATGCACCAATTCCTTCTCATCGGAATGACCTAATTGTATGTTTTTTTTTTCCGAATCCTTATGGACACAAAAAGTAGTATGTTCAAAAGAGTAAGATATGAGGAAGCTATATAAAATTTGACAATACATTACAGATGTTTGTGGTACTCTCCGGAGGATCCCGGATATTTGGAGAATAGTAGTTTGCACGAGTTCACTGTCGTGGAAATGTCCTAATTGTATGAATTTTCATCGACACCTGATATACACCAAAAGTAGTATGTTCAAAAGAGTAAGTTTCAAGGAAGTATCATAAAATTTGACAAGACATTTCGGATGTTTGTTGTACTATCTGGAGGATCCCGGATGTTTGAGAAATAGTAGTATGCACCAATTCCTTCTCATCGGAATGACCTAATTGTATGTTTTTTTTTTCGAATCCTTATGGACACAAAAAGTAGTATGTTCAAAAGCGTAAGATATGAGGAAGCTATACAAAATTTGACAATACATTACAGATGTTTGTGGTACTCTCCGGAGGATCTCGGATATTTGGAGAATAGTAGTTTGCACGAATTCACTGTCGTGGAAATGTCCTAATTGTATGAATTTTTTTCGACACCTGATAGACACCAAAAGTAGTATAATCAAAAGAGTAAGTTTCGAGGAAGTATCATAAAATTTGACAAGACATTTCGGAAGTTTGTTGTACTCTCTGGAGGATCCCGGATGTTTGAGAAATAGTAGTATGCACCAATTCCTTCTCATCGGAATGACCTATTTGTATGTTTTTTTTTTTCGAATCCTTATGGACACAAAAAGTAGTATGTTCAAAAGAGTAAGATATGAGGAAGCTATATAAAATTTGACAATACATTACAGATGTTTGTGGTACTCTCCGGAGGATCCCGGATATTTGGAGAATAGTAGTTTGCACGAGTTCACTGTCGTGGAAATGTCCTAATTGTATGAATTTTCATCGACACCTGATATACACCAAAAGTAGTATGTTCAAAAGAGTAAGTTTCAAGGAAGTATCATAAAATTTGACAAGACATTTCAGATGTTTGTTGTACTCTCTGGAGGATCCCGGATGTTTGAGAAATAGTAGTATGCACCAATTCCTTCTCATAGGAATGACCTAATGGTATGTTTTTTTTTTGAATCCTTATGGAGACAAAAAGTAGTATGTTCAAAAGAGTAAGATATGAGGAAGCTATATAAAATTTGACAATACATTACAGATGTTTGTGGTACTCTCCGGAGGATCCCGGATATTTGGAGAATAGTAGTTTGCACGAATTCACTGTCGTGGAAATGTCCTAATTGTATGAATTTTTATCGACACCTGATATCCACCAAAAGTAGTATGTTCAAAAGAGTAAGTTTCGAGGAAGTATCATAAAATTTGACAAGACATTTCGGATGTTTGTTGTACTCTCTGGTGGATCCCGGATGTTTGAGAAATAATAGTATGCACCAATTCTTTCTCATCGGAATGACCTAATTGTATGTTTTTTTTTGTTGAATCCTTATGGACACAAAAAGTAGTATGTTCAAAAGAGTAAGATATGAGGAAGCTATATAAAATTTGACAATACATTACAGATGTTTGTGGTACTCTCCGGAGGATCCCGGATATTTGGAGAATAGTAGTTTGCACGAATTCACTATCGTGGAAATGTCCTAATTGTATGAATTTTTATCGACACCTGATAGACACCAAAAGTAGTATGTTCAAAAGAGTAAGTTTCGAGGAAGTATCGTAAAATTTGACAAGACATTTCGGATGTTTGTTGTACTCTCTGGAGGATCCCGGATGTTTGAGAAATAGTAGTATGCACAAATTCCTTCTCATCGGAATGACCTAATTTGATGTTTTTTTTTTCGAATCCTTATGGACACAAAAAGTAGTATGTTCAAAAGAGTAAAATATGAGGAAGCTATATAAAATTTGACAATACATTACAGATGTTTGTGGTACTCTCCGGAGGATCCCGAATATTTGGAGAACAGTAGTTTGCACGAATTCACTGTCGTGGAAATGTCCTAATTGTATGAATTTTTATCGACACCTGATAGACACCAAAAGGAGTATAATCAAAAGAGTAAGTTTCGAGGAAGTATCATAAAATTTGACAAGACATTTCGGAAGTTTGTTGTACTCTCTGGAGGATCCCGGATGTTTGAGAAATAGTAGTATGCACCAATTCCTTCTCATCGGAATGACCTATTTGTATGTTTTTTTTTTTCGAATCCTTATGGACACAAAAAGTAGTATGTTCAAAAGAGTAAGATATGAGGAAGCTATATAAAATTTGACAATACATTACAGATGTTTGTGGTACTCTCCAGAGGATCCCGGATATTTGGAGAATAGTAGTTTGCACGAATTCACTGTCGTGGAAATGTCCTAATTGTATGAATTTTTATCGACACCTGATAGACACCAAAAGTTGTATGTTCAAATGAGTAAGTTTCGAGGAAGTATCATAAATTTTGACAAGACATTTCGGATGTTTGTTGTACTCTCTAGAGGATCCCGGATGTTTGAGAAATAGTAGTATGCACCAATTCCTTCTCATCGGAATGACCTAATTGTATGTTTTTTTTTTCGAATTCTTATGGACACAAAAAGTAGTATGTTCAAAAGAGTAAGATATGAGGAAGCTATATAAAATTTGACAATACATTACAGATGTTTGTGGTACTCTCCGGAGGATCCCGGATATTTGGAGAATAGTAGTTTGCTCGAATTCACTGTCGTGGAAATCTCCTAATTGTATGAATTTTTATCGACACCTGATATACACAAAAAGTAGTATGTTCAAAAGAGTAAGTTTCGAGGAAGTGTCATAAAATTTGACAAGACATTTCGGATGTTTGTTGTACTCTCTGGTGGATCCCGGATGTTTGATAAATAGTAGTATGCACCAATTCATTCTCATCGGAATGACCTAATTGTATGTTTTTTTTTTTTCGAATCCTTATGGACACAAAAAGTAGTATGTTCAAAAGAGTAAGATATGAGGAAGCTATATAAAATTTGACAATACATTACAGATGTTTGTGGTACTCTCCGTAGGATCCCGGATATTTGGAGAATAGTACTTTGTACGAATTCTATGTCGTGGAAATGTCCTAATTGTATGAATTTTCATCGACTCCTGATATACACCAAAAGTAGTATGTTCAAAAGAGTAAGTTTCGAGGAAGTATCATAAAATTTGACAAGACATTTCGGATGTTTGTTTTACTCTTTGGTGGATCCCGGATCTTTGAAAAATAATAGTATGCACCAATTCCTTCTCATCGGAATTACCTAATTGTATGTTTTTTTTTTTCGAATCCTTATGGACACAAAAAGTAGTATGTTCAAAAGAGTAAGATATGAGGAAGCTATATAAAATTTGACAATACATTACAGATGTTTGTGGTACTCTCCGGAGGATCCCGGATATTTGGAGAATAGTAGTTTGCACGAATTCACTGTCGTGGAAATCTCCTAATTGTATGAATATTTATCGACACCTGATATACACAAAAAGTAGTATGTTCAAAAGAGTAAGTTTCGAGGAAGTGTCATAAAATTTGACAAGACATTTCGGATGTTTGTTGAACTCTCTGGTGGATCCCGGATGTTTGATAAATAGTAGTATGCACCAATTCCTTCTCATCGGAATGACCTAATTGTATGTTTTTTTTGTTCGAATCCTTATGGACACAAAAAGTAGTATGTTCAAAAGAGTAAGATATGAGAAAGCTATATAAAATTTGACAATACATTACAGATGTTTGTGGTACTCTCCAGAGGATCCCGGATATTTGGAGAATAGTACTTTGCACGAATTCTCTGTCGTGGAAATGTCCTAATTGTATGAATTTTCATCGACTCCTGATATACACCAAAAGTAGTATGTTCAAAAGAGTAAGTTTCTAGGAAGTATCATAAAATTTGACAAGACATTTCGGATGTTTGTTTTACTCTCTGGTGGATCCCGGATCTTTGAAAAATAATAGTATGCACCAATTCCTTCTCATCGGAATTACCTAATTGTATGTTTTTTTTTTTCGAATCCTTATGGACACAAAAAGTAGTATGTTCAAAAGAGTAAGATATGAGGAAGCTATATAAAATTTGACAATACATTACAGATGTTTGTGGTACTCTCCGGAGGATCCCGGATATTTGGAGATTAGTAGTTTGCACGAATTCACTGTCGTGGAAATGTCCTAATTGTATGAATTTTTATCGACACCTGATATACACAAAAAGTAGTATGTTCAAAAGAGTAAGTTTCGAGGAAGTGTCATAAAATTTGACAAGACATTTCGGATGTTTGTTGAACTCTCTGGTGGATCCCGGATGTTTGATAAATAGTACTATGCACCAATTCCTTCTCATCGGAATGACCTAATTGTATGTTTTTTTTTTTTCGAATCCTTATGGACACAAAAAGTAGTATGTTCAAAAGAGTAAGATATGAGGAAGCTATATAAAATTTGACAATACATTACAGATGTTTGTGGTACTCTCCGGAGGATCCCGGATATTTGGAGAATAGTACTTTGCACGAATTCTCTGTCGTGGAAATGTCCTAATTGATGAATTTTCATCGACTCCAGATATACACCAAAAGTAGTATGTTCAAAAGAGTATGTTTCGAGGAAATATCATAAAATTTGACAAGACATTTCGGATGTTTGTTTTACTCTCTGGTGGATCCCGGATCTTTGAAAAATAATAGTATGCACCAATTCCTTCTCATCGGAATTACCTAATTGTATGTTTTTTTTTTTCGAATCCTTATGGACACAAAAAGTAGTATGTTCAAAAGAGTAAGATATGAGGAAGCTATATAAAATTTGACAATACATTACAGATGTTTGTGGTACTCTCCGGAGGATCCCGGATATTTGGAGAATAGTAGTTTGCACGAATTCACTGTCGTGGAAATCTCCTAATTGTATGAATATTTATCGACACCTGATATACACAAAAAGTAGTATGTTCAAAAGAGTAAGTTTCGAGGAAGTGTCATAAAATTTGACAAGACATTTCGGATGTTTGTTGAACTCTCTGGTGGATCCCGGATGTTTGATAAATAGTAGTATGCACCAATTCCTTCTCATCGGAATGACCTAATTGTATGTTTTTTTTTTTTCGAATCCTTATGGACACAAAAAGTAGTATGTTCAAAAGAGTAAGATATGAGAAAGCTATATAAAATTTGACAATACATTACAGATGTTTGTGGTACTCTCCAGAGGATCCCGGATATTTGGAGAATAGTACTTTGCACGAATTCTCTGTCGTGGAAATGTCCTAATTGTATGAATTTTCATCGACTCCTGATATACACCAAAAGTAGTATGTTCAAAAGAGTAAGTTTCGAGGAAGTATCATAAAATTTGACAAGACATTTCGGATGTTTGTTTTACTCTCTGGTGGATCCCGGATCTTTGAAAAATAATAGTATGCACCAATTCCTTCTCATCGGAATTACCTAATTGTATGTTTTTTTTTTTCGAATCCTTATGGACACAAAAAGTAGTATGTTCAAAAGAGTAAGATATGAGGAAGCTATATAAAATTTGACAATACATTACAGATGTTTGTGGTACTCTCCGGAGGATCCCGGATATTTGGAGATTAGTAGTTTGCACGAATTCACTGTCGTGGAAATGTCCTAATTGTATGAATTTTTATCGACACCTGATATACACAAAAAGTAGTATGTTCAAAAGAGTAAGTTTCGAGGAAGTGTCATAAAATTTGACAAGACATTTCGGATGTTTGTTGAACTCTCTGGTGGATCCCGGATGTTTGATAAATAGTAGTATGCACCAATTCCTTCTCATCGGAATGACCTAATTGTATGTTTTTTTTTTTTCGAATCCTTATGGACACAAAAAGTAGTATGTTCAAAAGAGTAAGATATGAGGAAGCTATATAAAATTTGACAATACATTACAGATGTTTGTGGTACTCTCCGGAGGATCCCGGATATTTGGAGAATAGTACTTTGTACGAATTCTATGTCGTGGAAATGTCCTAATTGTATGAATTTTCATCGACTCCTGATATACACCAAAAGTAGTATGTTCAAAAGAGTAAGTTTCGAGGAAGTATCATAAAATTTGACAAGACATTTCGGATGTTTGTTTTACTCTTTGGTGGATCCCGGATCTTTGAAAAATAATAGTATGCACCAATTCCTTCTCATCGGAATTACCTAATTGTATGTTTTTTTTTTTCGAATCCTTATGGACACAAAAAGTAGTATGTTCAAAAGAGTAAGATATGAGGAAGCTATATAAAATTTGACAATACATTACAGATGTTTGTGGTACTCTCCGGAGGATCCCGGATATTTGGAGAATAGTAGTTTGCACGAATTCACTGTCGTGGAAATCTCCTAATTGTATGAATATTTATCGACACCTGATATACACAAAAAGTAGTATGTTCAAAAGAGTAAGTTTCGAGGAAGTGTCATAAAATTTGACAAGACATTTCGGATGTTTGTTGAACTCTCTGGTGGATCCCGGATGTTTGATAAATAGTAGTATGCACCAATTCCTTCTCATCGGAATGACCTAATTGTATGTTTTTTTTGTTCGAATCCTTATGGACACAAAAAGTAGTATGTTCAAAAGAGTAAGATATGAGAAAGCTATATAAAATTTGACAATACATTACAGATGTTTGTGGTACTCTCCAGAGGATCCCGGATATTTGGAGAATAGTACTTTGCACGAATTCTCTGTCGTGGAAATGTCCTAATTGTATGAATTTTCATCGACTCCTGATATACACCAAAAGTAGTATGTTCAAAAGAGTAAGTTTCTAGGAAGTATCATAAAATTTGACAAGACATTTCGGATGTTTGTTTTACTCTCTGGTGGATCCCGGATCTTTGAAAAATAATAGTATGCACCAATTCCTTCTCATCGGAATTACCTAATTGTATGTTTTTTTTTTTCGAATCCTTATGGACACAAAAAGTAGTATGTTCAAAAGAGTAAGATATGAGGAAGCTATATAAAATTTGACAATACATTACAGATGTTTGTGGTACTCTCCGGAGGATCCCGGATATTTGGAGATTAGTAGTTTGCACGAATTCACTGTCGTGGAAATGTCCTAATTGTATGAATTTTTATCGACACCTGATATACACAAAAAGTAGTATGTTCAAAAGAGTAAGTTTCGAGGAAGTGTCATAAAATTTGACAAGACATTTCGGATGTTTGTTGAACTCTCTGGTGGATCCCGGATGTTTGATAAATAGTACTATGCACCAATTCCTTCTCATCGGAATGACCTAATTGTATGTTTTTTTTTTTTCGAATCCTTATGGACACAAAAAGTAGTATGTTCAAAAGAGTAAGATATGAGGAAGCTATATAAAATTTGACAATACATTACAGATGTTTGTGGTACTCTCCGGAGGATCCCGGATATTTGGAGAATAGTACTTTGCACGAATTCTCTGTCGTGGAAATGTCCTAATTGATGAATTTTCATCGACTCCAGATATACACCAAAAGTAGTATGTTCAAAAGAGTATGTTTCGAGGAAATATCATAAAATTTGACAAGACATTTCGGATGTTTGTTTTACTCTCTGGTGGATCCCGGATCTTTGAAAAATAATAGTATGCACCAATTCCTTCTCATCGGAATTACCTAATTGTATGTTTTTTTTTTTCGAATCCTTATGGACACAAAAAGTAGTATGTTCAAAAGAGTAAGATATGAGGAAGCTATATAAAATTTGACAATACATTACAGATGTTTGTGGTACTCTCCGGAGGATCCCGGATATTTGGAGAATAGTAGTTTGCACGAATTCACTGTCGTGGAAATCTCCTAATTGTATGAATATTTATCGACACCTGATATACACAAAAAGTAGTATGTTCAAAAGAGTAAGTTTCGAGGAAGTGTCATAAAATTTGACAAGACATTTCGGATGTTTGTTGAACTCTCTGGTGGATCCCGGATGTTTGATAAATAGTAGTATGCACCAATTCCTTCTCATCGGAATGACCTAATTGTATGTTTTTTTTTTTTCGAATCCTTATGGACACAAAAAGTAGTATGTTCAAAAGAGTAAGATATGAGAAAGCTATATAAAATTTGACAATACATTACAGATGTTTGTGGTACTCTCCAGAGGATCCCGGATATTTGGAGAATAGTACTTTGCACGAATTCTCTGTCGTGGAAATGTCCTAATTGTATGAATTTTCATCGACTCCTGATATACACCAAAAGTAGTATGTTCAAAAGAGTAAGTTTCGAGGAAGTATCATAAAATTTGACAAGACATTTCGGATGTTTGTTTTACTCTCTGGTGGATCCCGGATCTTTGAAAAATAATAGTATGCACCAATTCCTTCTCATCGGAATTACCTAATTGTATGTTTTTTTTTTTCGAATCCTTATGGACACAAAAAGTAGTATGTTCAAAAGAGTAAGATATGAGGAAGCTATATAAAATTTGACAATACATTACAGATGTTTGTGGTACTCTCCGGAGGATCCCGGATATTTGGAGATTAGTAGTTTGCACGAATTTACTGTCGTGGAAATGTCCTAATTGTATGAATTTTTATCGACACCTGATATACACAAAAAGTAGTATGTTCAAAAGAGTAAGTTTCGAGGAAGTGTCATAAAATTTGACAAGACATTTCGGATGTTTGTTGAACTCTCTGGTGGATCCCGGATGTTTGATAAATAGTACTATGCACCAATTCCTTCTCATCGGAATGACCTAATTGTATGTTTTTTTTTTTTCGAATCCTTATGGACACAAAAAGTAGTATGTTCAAAAGAGTAAGATATGAGGAAGCTATATAAAATTTGACAATACATTACAGATGTTTGTGGTACTCTCCGGAGGATCCCGGATATTTGGAGAATAGTACTTTGCACGAATTCTCTGTCGTGGAAATGTCCTAATTGATGAATTTTCATCGACTCCAGATATACACCAAAAGTAGTATGTTCAAAAGAGTATGTTTCGAGGAAATATCATAAAATTTGACAAGACATTTCGGATGTTTGTTTTACTCTCTGGTGGATCCCGGATCTTTGAAAAAGAATAGTATGCACCAATTCCTTCTCATCGGAATTACCTAATTGTATGTTTTTTTTTTTCGAATCCTTATGGACACAAAAAGTAGTATGTTCAAAAGAGTAAGATATGAGGAAGCTATATAAAATTTGACAATACATTACAGATGTTTGTGGTACTCTTCGGAGGATCCCGGATATTTGGAGAATAGTAGTTTGCACGAATTCACTGTCGTGGAAATCTCCTAATTGTATGAATTTTTATCGACACCTGATATACACAAAAAGTAGTATGTTCAAAAGAGTAACTTTCGAGGAAGTGTCATATAATTTGACAAGACATTTCGGATGTTTGTTGTACTCTCTGGTGGATCCCGGATGTACGATAAATAGTAGTATGCACCAATTCCTTCTCATCGGAATGACTTAATTGTATGTTTTGTTTTTTTCGAATCCTTATGGACACAAAAAGTAGTATGTTCAAAAGAGTAAGATATGAGGAAGCTATATAAAATTTGACAATACATTACAGATGTTTGTGGTACTCTCCGGAGGATCCCGGATATTTGGAGAATAGTACTTTGCACGAATTCTCTGTCGTGGAAATGTTCTAATTGTATGAATTTTCATCGACTCCTGATATACACCAAAAGTAGTATGTTCAAAAGAGTAAGTTTCGAGGAAGTATCATAAAATTTGACAAGACATTTCGGATGTTTGTTTTACTCTCTGGTGGATCCCGGATCTTTGAAAAATAATAGTATGCACCAATTCCTTCTCATCGGAATTACCTAATTGTATTTTTTTTTTTTCGAATCCTTATGGACACAAAAAGTAGTATGTTCAAAAGAGTAAGATATGAGGAAGCTATATAAAATTTGACAATACATTACAGATGTTTGTGGTACTCTCCGGAGGATCCCGGATATTTGGAGAATAGTAGTTTGCACGAATTCACTGTCGTGGAAATCTCCTAATTGTATGAATTTTTATCGACACCTGATATACACAAAAAGTAGTATGTTCAAAAGAGTAACTTTCGAGGAAGTGTCATATAATTTGACAAGACATTTCGGATGTTTGTTGTACTCTCTGGTGGATCCCGGATGTACGATAAATAGTAGTATGCACCAATTCCTTCTCATCGGAATGACTTAATTGTATGTTTTGTTTTTTTCGAATCCTTATGGACACAAAAAGTAGTATGTTCAAAAGAGTAAGATATGAGGAAGCTATATAAAATTTGACAATACATTACAGATGTTTGTGGTACTCTCCGGAGGATCCCGGATATTTGGAGAATAGTACTTTGCACGAATTCTCTGTCGTGGAAATGTTCTAATTGTATGAATTTTCATCGACTCCTGATATACACCAAAAGTAGTATGTTCAAAAGAGTAAGTTTCGAGGAAGTATCATAAAATTTGACAAGACATTTCGGATGTTTGTTGTACTCTCTGGAGGATCCCGGATGTTTGAGAAATAGTAGTATGCACCAATTCCTTCTCATCGGAATGACCTAATTTGATGTCTTTTTTTTCGAATCCTTATGGACACAAAAAGTAGTATGTTCAAAAGAGTAAGATATGAGGAAGCTATATAAAATTTGACAATACATTACAGATGTTTGTGGTACTCTCCGGAGGATCCCGGATATTTGGAGAATAGTAGTTTGCACGAATTCACTGTTGTGGAAATGTCCTAATTGTATGAATTTTTATCGACACCTGATATACACCAAAAGTAGTATGTTCAAAATAGTAAGTTTCGAGGAAGTATCATAAATTTTGACAAGACATTTCGGATGTTTGTTGTACTATCTTGAGGATCCCGGATGTTTGAGAAATAGTAGTATGCACCAATTCCTTCTCATCGGAATGACCTATTTGTATGTTTTTTTTTTCGAATCATTATGGACACAAAAAGTAGTATGTTCAAAAGAGTAAGATATGAGGAAGGTATATAAAATTTGACAATACATTACAGATGTTTGTGGTACTCTCCGGAGGATCCCGGATATTTGGAGAATAGTAGTTTGCACGAATTCACTGTCGTGGAAATGTCCTAATTGTATGAATTTTTATCGACACCTGATATACACCAAAAGTAGTATGTTCAAAATAGTAAGTTGCGAGGAAGTATCATAAAATTTGACAAGACATTTCGGATATTTGTTGTACTCTCTGGTGGATCCCGGATGTTTGAGAAATAATAGTATGCACCAATTCCTTCTCAACGGAATGACCTAATTGTATGTTTTTTTTTTTCGAATCCTTATGGACACAAAAAGTAGTATGTTCAAAAGAGTAAGATATGAGGAAGCTATATAAAATTTGACAATACATTACAGATGTTTCTGGTACTCTGCGGAGGATCCCGGATATTTGGAGAATAGTAGTTTGCACGAATTTACTGTCGTGGAAATGTCCTAATTGTATGAATTTTTATCGACACCTAATATACACCAAAAGTAGTATGTTCAAAAGAGTAAGTTTCGAGGAAGTATCATAAAATTTGACAAGACATTTCGGATGTTTGTTGTACTCTCTGGTGGATCCCGGATGTTTGAAAAATAATAGTATGCACCAATTCCTTCTCATCGGAATGACCTAATTGTATGTTTTTTTTTCGAATCCTTACGGACACAAAAAGTAGTATGTTCAAAAGAGTAAGATATGAGGAAGCTATATAAAATTTGACAATACATTACAGATGTTTTTGGTACTCTCCGGAGGATCCCGGATATTTGAAGAGTAGTAGTTTGCACGAATTCACTGTCGTGGAAATGTCCTAATTGTATGAATTTTCATCGACACCTGATATACACCAAAAGTAGTATGTTCAAAATAGTAAGTTTCGAGGAAGTATCATAAATTTTGACAAGACATTTCGGATGTTTGTTGTACTATCTTGAGGATCCCGGAGGTTTGAGAAATAGTAGTATGCACCAATTCCTTCTCATCGGAATGACCTATTTGTATGTTTTTTTTTTCGAATCATTATGGACACAAAAAGTAGTATGTTCAAAAGAGTAAGATATGAGGAAGCTATACAAAATTTGACAATACATTACAGATGTTTGTGGTACTCTCCGGAGGATCCCGGATATTTGGAGAATAGTAGTTTGCACGAATTCACTGTCGTGGAAATGTCCTAATTGTATGAATTTTTATCGACACATGATATACACCAAAAGTAGTATGTTCAAAAGAGTAAGTTTCGAGGAAGTATCATAAAATTTGACAAGACATTTCGGATGTTTGTTGTACTATCTAGAGAATCCCGGATGTTTGAGAAATAGTAGTATACACCAATTCCTTCTCATCGGAATAACCTATTTGTATGTTTTTTTTTTTGAATCCTTATGGACACAAAAACTAGTATGTTCAAAAGAGTAAGATATGAGGAAGCTATATAAAATTTGACAATACATTACAGATGTTTGTGGTACTCTCCGGAGGATCCCGGATACTTGGAGAATAGTAGTTTGCACGAATTCACTGTCGTGGAAATGTCCTAGTTGTATGAATTTTCAACGACACCTGATATACACCAAAAGTAGTATGTTCAAAAGAGTAGGTTTCGAGGAAGTATCATAAAATTTGACAAGACATTTCGGATGTTTGTTGTACTATTTGGAGGATCCCGGATGTTTGAGAAATAGTAGTATGCACCAATTCCTTCTCATCGGAATGACCTAATTGTAGGTTTTTTTTTTCGAATCCTTATGGAAACAAAAAGTAGTATGTTCAAAAGAGTAAGATATGAGGAAGCTATATAAAATTTGACATTACATTACAAATGTTTGTGGTACTCTCCGTAGGATCCCGGATATTTGGAGAATAGTAGTTTGCACGAATTCACTGTTGTGGAAATGTCCTAATTGTATGAATTTTTATCGACACCTGATATACACCAAAAATAGTATGTTCAAAAGTGTAAGTTTCGAGGAAGTATCATAAAATTTGACAAGACATTTCGGATGTTTGTTGTACTCTCTGGTGGATCCCGGATGTTTGAGAAATAATAGTATGCACCAATTCGTTCTCATCGGAATGACCTAATTGTATGTTTTTTTTTTCGAATCCTTATGGACACAAAAAGTAGTATGTTCAAAAGAGTAAGATATGAGGAAGCTATATAAAATTTGACAATACATTACAGATGTTTGTGGTACTCTCCGGAGGATCCCGGATATTTGGAGAATAGTAGTTTGCACGAATTCACTGTCGTGGAAATGTCCTAATTGTATGAATTTTCATCGACACCTGATATACACCAAAAGTAGTATGTTCAAAATAGTAAGTTTCGAGGAAGTATCATAAATTTTGACAAGACATTTCGGATGTTTGTTGTACTATCTTGAGGATCCCGGATGTTTGAGAAATAGTAGTATGCACCAATTCCTTCTCATCGGAATGACCTATTTGTATGTTTTTTTTTTCGAATCATTATGGACACAAAAAGTAGTATGTTCAAAAGAGTAAGATATGAGGAAGCTATACAAAATTTGACAATACATTACAGATGTTTGTGGTACTCTCCGGAGGATCCCGGATATTTGGAGAATAGTAGTTTGCACGAATTCACTGTCGTGGAAATGTCCTAATTGTATGAATTTTTATCGACACATGATATACACCAAAAGTAGTATGTTCAAAAGAGTAAGTTTCGAGGAAGTATCATAAAATTTGACAAGACATTTCGGATGTTTGTTGTACTATCTAGAGGATCCCGGATGTTTGAGAAATAGTAGTATACACCAATTCCTTCTCATCGGAATAACCTATTTTTATGTTTTTTTTTTTGAATCCTTATGGACACAAAAACTAGTATGTTCAAAAGAGTAAGATATGAGGAAGCTATATAAAATTTGACAATACATTACAGATGTTTGTGGTACTCTCCGGAGGATCCCGGATACTTGGAGAATAGTAGTTTGCACGAATTCACTGTCGTGGAAATGTCCTAGTTGTATGAATTTTCAACGACACCTGATATACACCAAAAGTAGTATGTTCAAAAGAGTAGGTTTCGAGGAAGTATCATAAAATTTGACAAGACATTTCGGATGTTTGTTGTACTATTTGGAGGATCCCGGATGTTTGAGAAATAGTAGTATGCACCAATTCCTTCTCATCGGAATGACCTAATTGTAGGTTTTTTTTTTCGAATCCTTATGGAAACAAAAAGTAGTATGTTCAAAAGAGTAAGATATGAGGAAGCTATATAAAATTTGACATTACATTACAAATGTTTGTGGTACTCTCCGTAGGATCCCGGATATTTGGAGAATAGTAGTTTGCACGAATTCACTGTTGTGGAAATGTCCTAATTGTATGAATTTTTATCGACACCTGATATACACCAAAAATAGTATGTTCAAAAGTGTAAGTTTCGAGGAAGTATCATAAAATTTGACAAGACATTTCGGATGTTTGTTGTACTCTCTGGTGGATCCCGGATGTTTGAGAAATAATAGTATGCACCAATTCGTTCTCATCGGAATGACCTAATTGTATGTTTTTTTTTTCGAATCCTTATGGACACAAAAAGTAGTATGTTCAAAAGAGTAAGATATGAGGAAGCTATATAAAATTTGACAATACATTACAGATGTTTGTGGTACTCTCCGGAGGATCCCGGATATTTGGAGAATAGTAGTTTGCACGAATTCACTGTCGTGGAAATGTCCTAATTGTATGAATTTTCATCGACACCTGATATACACCAAAAGTAGTATGTTCAAAATAGTAAGTTTCGAGGAAGTATCATAAATTTTGACAAGACATTTCGGATGTTTGTTGTACTATCTTGAGGATCCCGGATGTTTGAGAAATAGTAGTATGCACCAATTCCTTCTCATCGGAATGACCTATTTGTATGTTTTTTTTTTCGAATCATTATGGACACAAAAAGTAGTATGTTCAAAAGAGTAAGATATGAGGAAGCTATACAAAATTTGACAATACATTACAGATGTTTGTGGTACTCTCCGGAGGATCCCGGATATTTGGAGAATAGTAGTTTGCACGAATTCACTGTCGTGGAAATGTCCTAATTGTATGAATTTTTATCGACACATGATATACACCAAAAGTAGTATGTTCAAAAGAGTAAGTTTCGAGGAAGTATCATAAAATTTGACAAGACATTTCGGATGTTTGTTGTACTATCTAGAGGATCCCGGATGTTTGAGAAATAGTAGTATACACCAATTCCTTCTCATCGGAATAACCTATTTTTATGTTTTTTTTTTTGAATCCTTATGGACACAAAAACTAGTATGTTCAAAAGAGTAAGATATGAGGAAGCTATATAAAATTTGACAATACATTACAGATGTTTGTGGTACTCTCCGGAGGATCCCGGATACTTGGAGAATAGTAGTTTGCACGAATTCACTGTCGTGGAAATGTCCTAGTTGTATGAATTTTCAACGACACCTGATATACACCAAAAGTAGTATGTTCAAAAGAGTAGGTTTCGAGGAAGTATCATAAAATTTGACAAGACATTTCGGATGTTTGTTGTACTATTTGGAGGATCCCGGATGTTTGAGAAATAGTAGTATGCACCAATTCCTTCTCATCGGAATGACCTAATTGTAGGTTTTTTTTTTCGAATCCTTATGGAAACAAAAAGTAGTATGTTCAAAAGAGTAAGATATGAGGAAGCTATATAAAATTTGACATTACATTACAAATGTTTGTGGTACTCTCCGTAGGATCCCGGATATTTGGAGAATAGTAGTTTGCACGAATTCACTGTTGTGGAAATGTCCTAATTGTATGAATTTTTATCGACACCTGATATACACCAAAAATAGTATGTTCAAAAGTGTAAGTTTCGAGGAAGTATCATAAAATTTGACAAGACATTTCGGATGTTTGTTGTACTCTCTAGTGGATCCCGGATGTTTGAGAAATAATAGTATGCACCAATTCGTTCTCATCGGAATGACCTAATTGTATGTTTTTTTTTTCGAATCCTTATGGACACAAAAAGTAGTATGTTCAAAAGAGTAAGATATGAGGAAGCTATATAAAATTTGACAATACATTACAGATGTTTGTGGTACTCTCCGGAGGATCCCGGATATTTGGAGAATAGTAGTTTGCACGAATTCACTGTCGTGGAAATGTCCTAATTGTATGAATTTTCATCGACACCTGATATACACCAAAAGTAGTATGTTCAAAATAGTAAGTTTCGTGGAAGTATCATAAATTTTGACAAGACATTTCGGATGTTTGTTGTACTATCTTGAGGATCCCGGATGTTTGAGAAATAGTAGTATGCACCAATTCCTTCTCATCGGAATGACCTATTTGTATGTTTTTTTTTCGAATCATTATGGACACAAAAAGTAGTATGTTCAAAAGAGTAAGATATGAGGAAGCTATACAAAATTTGACAATACATTACAGATGTTTGTGGTACTCTCCGGAGGATCCCGGATATTTGGAGAATAGTAGTTTGCACGAATTCACTGTCGTGGAAATGTCCTAATTGTATGAATTTTTATCGACACATGATATACACCAAAAGTAGTATGTTCAAAAGAGTAAGTTTCGAGGAAGTATCATAAAATTTGACAAGACATTTCGGATGTTTGTTGTACTCTCTGGTGGATCCCGAATGTTTGAGAAATAATAGTATGCACCAATTCCTTCTCAACGGAATGACCTAATTGTATGTTTTTTTTTTTCGAATTCTTATGGACACAAAAAGTAGTATGTTCAAAAGAGTAAGATATGAGGAAGCTATATAAAATTTGACAATACATTACAGATGTTTGTGGTACTCTCCGTAGGATCCCGGATATTTGGAGAATAGTAGTTTGCACGAATTCACTGTCGTGGAAATGTCCTAATTGTATGAATTTTCATCGACATCTGATATACACCAAAAGTAGTATGTTCAAAAGAGTAAGTTTCGAGGAAGTATCATAAAATTTGACAAGACATTTCGGATGTTTGTTGTACTATCTAGAGGATCCCGGATGTTTGAGAAATAGTAGTATACACCAATTCCTTCTCATCGGAATAACCTATTTGTATGTTTTTTTTTTTGAATCCTTATGGACACAAAAACTAGTATGTTCAAAAGAGTAAGATATGAGGAAGCTATATAAAATTTGACAATACATTACAGACGTTTGTGGTACTCTCCGGAGGATCTCGGATACTTGGAGAATAGTAGTTTGCACGAATTCACTGTCGTGGAAATGTCCTAGTTGTATGAATTTTCAACGACACCTGATATACACCAAAAGTAGTATGTTCAAAAGAGTAGGTTTCGAGGAAGTATCATAAAATTTGACAAGACATTTCGGATGTTTGTTGTACTATCTGGAGGATCCCGGATGTTTGAGAAATAGTAGTATGCACCAATTCCTTCTCATCGGAATGACCTAATTGTAGGTTTTTTTTTTCGAATCCTTATGGAAACAAAAAGTAGTATGTTCAAAAGAGTAAGATATGAGGAAGCTATATAAAATTTGACATTACATTACAAATGTTTGTGGTACTCTCCGTAGGATCCCGGATATTTGGAAAATAGTAGTTTTCACGAATTCACTGTTGTGGAAATGTCCTAATTGTATGAATTTTTATCGACACCTGATATACACCAAAAATAGTATGTTCAAAAGTGTAAGTTTCGAGGAAGTATCATAAAATTTGACAAGACATTTCGGATGTTTGTTGTACTCTCTGGTGGATCCCGGATGTTTGAGAAATAATAGTATGCACCAATTCGTTCTCATCGGAATGACCTAATTGTATGTTTTTTTTTTCGAATCCTTATGGACACAAAAAGTAGTATGTTCAAAAGAGTAAGATATGAGGAAGCTATATAAAATTTGACAATACATTACAGATGTTTGTGGTACTCTCCGGAGGATCCCGGATATTTGGAGAATAGTAGTTTGCACGAATTCACTGTCGTGGAAATGTCCTAATTGTATGAATTTTTATCGACACCTGATATACACCAAAAGTAGTATGTTCAAAATAGTAAGTTTCGAGGAAGTATCATAAAATTTGACAAGACATTTCGGATGTTTGTTGTACTCTCTGGTGGATCCCAGATGTTTGAGAAATAATAGTATGCACCAATTCCTTCTCATCGGAATGACCTAATTGTATGTTTTTTTTTTTCGAATCCTTATGGACACAAAAAGTAGTATGTTCAAAAGAGTAAGATATGAGTAACCTATATAAAATTTGACAATACATTACAGATGTTTGTGGTACTCTTCGGAGGATCCCGGATATTTGGAGAATAGTAGTTTGCACGAATTCACTGTCGTGGAAATGTCCTAATTGTATGAATTTTCAACGACACCTGATATACACCAAAAGTAGTATGTTCAAAAGGGTAAGTTTCGAGGAAGTATCATAAAATTTGACAAGACATTTCGGATGTTTGTTGTACTCTCTGGAGGATCCCGGATATTTGAGAAATAGTAGAATGCACCAATTCCTTCACATCGGAATGACCTAATTGTATGTTTTTTTTTTCGAATCCTTATGGACACAAAAAGTAGTATGTTCAAAAGAGTAAGATATGAGGAAGCTATATAAAATTTGACAATACATTACAGATGTTTGTGGTACTCTCCGGAGGATCCCGGATATTTGGAGAATAGTAGTTTGCACGAATTCACTGTCGTGGAAATGTCCTAATTGTATGAATTTTTATCGACACCTGATATCCACCAAAAGTAGTATGTTCAAAATAGTAAGTTTCGAGGAAGTATCAAAAAATTTGACAAGACATTTCGGATGTTTGTTGTACTCTCTGGTGGATCCCGGATGATTGAGAAATAATAGTATGCACCAATTCATTCTCATCGGAATGACCTAATTGTATGTTTTTTTTTTTCGAATCCTTATGGACACAAAAAGTAGTATGTTCAAAAGAGTAAGATATGAGGAAGCTATATAAAATTTGACAATACATTACAGATGTATGTGGCACTCTCCGGAGGATCCCGGATATTTGGAGAATGGTAGTTTGCACGAATTCACTGTCGTGGAAATGTCTTAATTGTATGAATTTTTATCGACACCTGATAGACACCAAAAGTAGTATGTTCAAAAGAGTAAGTTTCGAGGAAGTATCATAAAATTTGACAAGACATTTCGGATGTTTGTTGTACTATCTGGAGGATCCCGGATGTTTGAGAAATAGTAGTATGCACCAATTCCTTCTCATCGGAATGACCTATTTGTATGTTTTTTTTTTTCGAATCCTTATGGACACAAAAAGTAGTATGTTCAAAAAAGTAAGATATGAGTAAGCAATATAAAATTTGACAATACATTGCAGATGTTTGTGGTACTCTCCGGAGGATCTCGGATATTTGGAGAATAGTAGTTTTCACGAATTCACTGTCGTGGAAATGTTCTAATTGTATGAATTTTTATCGACACCTGATATACACCAAAAGTAGTATGTTCAAAATAGTAAGTTTCGAGGAAGTATCATAAAATTTGACAAGACATTTCGGATGTTTGTTGTACTATCTGGAGGATCCCGGATGTTTGAGAAATAGTAGTATGCACCAATTCCTTCTCATCGGAATGACCTAATTGTATGTTTCTTTTTTTTCGAATCCTTATGGAAACAAAAAGTAGTATGTTCAAAAGAGTAAGATATGAGGAAGCTATATAAAATTTGACAATACATTACAGATGTTTGTGGTACTCTCCGGAGGATCCCGGATATTTGGAGAATAGTAGTTTGCACGAATTCACTGTCGTGGAAATGTCCTAATTGTATGAATTTTTATCGACACCTGATATCCACCAAAAGTAGTATGTTCAAAATAGTAAGTTTCGAGGAAGTATCATAAAATTTGACAAGACATTTCGGATGTTTGTTGTACTCTCTGGTGGATCCCGGATGATTGAGAAATAATAGTATGCACCAATTCCTTCTCATCGGAATGACCTAATTGTATGTTTTTTTTTTTCGAATCCTTATGGACAGAAAAAGTAGTATGTTCAAAAGAGTAAGATATGAGGAAGCTATATAAAATTTGACAATACATTACAGATGTTTGTGGTACTCTCCGGAGGATCCCGGATATTTGGAGAATAGTAGTTTGCACGAATTCACTGTCGTGGAAATGTCCTAATTGTATGAATTTTTATCGACACCTGATATCCACCAAAAGTAGTATGTTCAAAATAGTAAGTTTCGAGGAAGTATCATAAAATTTGACAAGACATTTCGGATGTTTGTTGTACTCTCTGGTGGATTCCGGATGATTGAGAAATAATAGTATGTACCAATTCCTTCAGTATCATAAAATTTGACAAGAAATTTCGGATGTTTGTTGTACTCTCTGGTGGATCCCGGATGATTGAGAAATAATAGTATGCACCAATTCCTTCTCATCGGAATGACCTAATTGTATGTTTTTTTTTTCGAATCCTTATGGACACAAAAAGTAGTATGTTCAAAAGAGTAAGATATGAGGAAGCTATATAAAATTTGACAATACATTACAGATGTTTGTGGTACTCTCCGGAGGATCCCGGATATTTGGAGAATAGTAGTTTGCACGAATTCACTGTCGTGGAAATGTCCTAATTGTATGAATTTTTATCGACACCTGATAGACACCAAAAGTAGTATGTTCAAAAGAGTAAGTTTCGAGGAAGTATCATAAAATTTGACAAGACATTTCGGATGTTTGTTGTACTCTCTGGAGGATCCAGGATGTTTGAGAAATAGTAGTATGCACCAATTCCTTCTCATCGGAATGACCTAATTGTATGTTTTTTGTTTCGAATCCTTATGGACACAAAAAGTAGTATGTTCGAAAGAGTAAGATATGAGGAAGCTATATAAAATTTGACAATACATTACAGATGTTTGTGGTACTCTTCCGAGGATCCCGGATATTTGGAGAATAGTAGTTTTCACGAATTCACTGTCTTGGAAATGTCCTAATTGTATGAATTTTTATTGACACCTGATATCCACCAAAAGTAGTATGTTCAAAATAGTAAGTTTCGAGGAAGTATCATAAAATTTGACAAGACATTTCAGATGTTTGTTGTACTCTCTGGTGGATCCCGGATGTTTGAGAAATAATAGTATGCACCAATTCCTTCTCATCGGAATGACCTAATTGTATGTTTTTTTTTTTCGAATCCTTATGGACACAAAAAGTAGTATGTTCAAAAGAGTAAGATATGAGGAAGCTATATAAAATTTGACAATACATTACAGATGTTTGTGGTACTCTCCGGAGGATCCCGGATATTTGGAGAATAGTAGTTTGCACGAATTCACTGTCGTGGAAATGTCCTAATTGTATGAATTTTTATCGACACCTGATATCCACCAAAAGTAGTATGTTCAAAATAGTAAGTTTCGAGGAAGTATCATAAAGTTTGACAAGACATTTCGGATGTTTGTTGTACTCTCTGGTGGATCCCGGATGTTTGAGAAATAATAGTATGCACCAATTCCTTCTCATCGGAATGACCTAATTGTATGTTTTTTTTTTTCGAATCCTTATGGACACAAAAAGTAGTATGTTCAAAAGAGTAAGATATGAGGAAGCTATATAAAATTTGACAATACTTTACAGATGTTTGTGGTACTCTCCGGAGGATCCCGGATATTTGGAGAATAGTAGTTTTCACGAATTCACTGTCGTGGAAATGTCCTAATTGTATGAATTTTTATCGACACCTGAAATCCACCAAAAGTAGTATGTTCAAAATAGTAAGTTTCAAGGAAGTATCATAAAATTTGACAAGACATTTCGGATGTTTGTTGTACTCTCTGGTGGATCCCGGATGTTTGAGAAATAATAGTATGCACCAATTCCTTCTCATCGGAATGACCTAATTGTATGTTTTTTTTTTTCGAATCCTTATGGACACAAAGTAGTATGTTCAAAAGAGTAAGATATGAGGAAGCTATATAAAATTTGACAATACATTACAGATGTTTGTGGTACTCTCCGGAGGATCCCGGGTATTTGGAGAATAGTAGTTTGCACGAATTCACTGTCGTGGAAATGTCCTAATTGTATGAATTTTCAATGACACCTGATATACACCAAAAGTAGTATGTTCAAAAGAGTAAGTTTCGAGGAAGTATCATAAAATTTGACAAGACATTTCGGATGTTTGTTGTACTCTCTGGAGGATCCAGGATGTTTGAGAAATAGTAGTATGCACCAATTCCTTCTCATCGGAATGACCTAATTGTATGTTTTTTGTTTCGAATCCTTATGGACACAAAAAGTAGTATGTTCGAAAGAGTAAGATATGAGGAAGCTATATAAAATTTGACAATACATTACAGATGTTTGTGGTACTCTCCGGAGGATCCCGGATATTTGGAGAATAGTAGTTTTCACGAATTCACTGTCTTGGAAATGTCCTAATTGTATGAATTTTTATCGACACCTGATATCCACCAAAAGTAGTATGTTCAAAAGAGTAAGTTTCGAGGAAGTATCATAAAATTTGACAAGACATTTCGAATGTTTGTTGTACTCTCTGGAGGATCCCGGATGGTTGAGAAATAGTAGTATGCACCAATTCCTTCTCATCGGAATGACCTAATTGTATGTTTTTTTTTTCGAATCCTTATGGACACAAAAAGTAGTATGTTCAAAAGAGTAAGATATGAGGAAGCTATATAAAATTTGACAATACATTACAGATGTTTGTGGTACTCTCCGGAGGATCCCGGATATTTGGAGAATAGTAGTTTGCACGAATTCACTGTCGTGGAAATGTCCTAATTGTATGAATTTTTATCGACACCTGATATCCACCAAAAGTAGTATGTTCAAAATAGTAAGTTTCGAGGAAGTATCATAAAGTTTGACAAGACATTTCGGATGTTTGTTGTACTCTCTGGTGGATCCCGGATGTTTGAGAAATAATAGTATGCACCAATTCCTTCTCATCGGAATGACCTAATTGTATGTTTTTTTTTTTCGAATCCTTATGGACACAAAAAGTAGTATGTTCAAAAGAGTAAGATATGAGGAAGCTATATAAAATTTGACAATACTTTACAGATGTTTGTGGTACTCTCCGGAGGATCCCGGATATTTGGAGAATAGTAGTTTTCACGAATTCACTGTCGTGGAAATGTCCTAATTGTATGAATTTTTATCGACACCTGAAATCCACCAAAAGTAGTATGTTCAAAATAGTAAGTTTCAAGGAAGTATCATAAAATTTGACAAGACATTTCGGATGTTTGTTGTACTCTCTGGTGGATCCCGGATGTTTGAGAAATAATAGTATGCACCAATTCCTTCTCATCGGAATGACCTAATTGTATGTTTTTTTTTTTCGAATCCTTATGGACACAAAGTAGTATGTTCAAAAGAGTAAGATATGAGGAAGCTATATAAAATTTGACAATACATTACAGATGTTTGTGGTACTCTCCGGAGGATCCCGGGTATTTGGAGAATAGTAGTTTGCACGAATTCACTGTCGTGGAAATGTCCTAATTGTATGAATTTTCAATGACACCTGATATACACCAAAAGTAGTATGTTCAAAAGAGTAAGTTTCGAGGAAGTATCATAAAATTTGACAAGACATTTCGGATGTTTGTTGTACTCTCTGGAGGATCCAGGATGTTTGAGAAATAGTAGTATGCACCAATTCCTTCTCATCGGAATGACCTAATTGTATGTTTTTTGTTTCGAATCCTTATGGACACAAAAAGTAGTATGTTCGAAAGAGTAAGATATGAGGAAGCTATATAAAATTTGACAATACATTACAGATGTTTGTGGTACTCTCCGGAGGATCCCGGATATTTGGAGAATAGTAGTTTTCACGAATTCACTGTCTTGGAAATGTCCTAATTGTATGAATTTTTATCGACACCTGATATCCACCAAAAGTAGTATGTTCAAAAGAGTAAGTTTCGAGGAAGTATCATAAAATTTGACAAGACATTTCGAATGTTTGTTGTACTCTCTGGAGGATCCCGGATGGTTGAGAAATAGTAGTATGCACCAATTCCTTCTCATCGGAATGACCTAATTGTATGTTTTTTTTTTCGAATCCTTATGGACACAAAAAGTAGTATGTTCAAAAGAGTAAGATATGAGGAAGCTATATAAAATTTGACAATACATTACAGATGTTTGTGGTACTCTCCGGAGGATCCCGGATATTTGGAGAATAGTAGTTTGCACGAATTCACTGTCGTGGAAATGTCCTAATTGTATGAATTTTTATCGACACCTGATATCCACCAAAAGTAGTATGTTCAAAATAGTAAGTTTCGAGGAAGTATCATAAAGTTTGACAAGACATTTCGGATGTTTGTTGTACTCTCTGGTGGATCCCGGATGTTTGAGAAATAATAGTATGCACCAATTCCTTCTCATCGGAATGACCTAATTGTATGTTTTTTTTTTTCGAATCCTTATGGACACAAAAAGTAGTATGTTCAAAAGAGTAAGATATGAGGAAGCTATATAAAATTTGACAATACTTTACAGATGTTTGTGGTACTCTCCGGAGGATCCCGGATATTTGGAGAATAGTAGTTTTCACGAATTCACTGTCGTGGAAATGTCCTAATTGTATGAATTTTTATCGACACCTGAAATCCACCAAAAGTAGTATGTTCAAAATAGTAAGTTTCAAGGAAGTATCATAAAATTTGACAAGACATTTCGGATGTTTGTTGTACTCTCTGGTGGATCCCGGATGTTTGAGAAATAATAGTATGCACCAATTCCTTCTCATCGGAATGACCTAATTGTATGTTTTTTTTTTTCGAATCCTTATGGACACAAAAAGTAGTATGTTCAAAAGAGTAAGATATGAGGAAGCTATATAAAATTTGACAATACATTACAGATGTTTGTGGTACTCTCCGGAGGATCCCGGATATTTGGAGAATAGTAGTTTGCACGAATTCACTGTCGTGGAAATGTCCTAATTGTATGAATTTTCAACGACACCTGATATACACCAAAAGTAGTATCTTCAAAAGAGTAAGTTTCGAGGAAGTATCATAAAATTTGACAAGACATTTCGGATGTTTGTTGTACTCTCTGGAGGATCCAGGATGTTTGAGAAATAGTAGTATGCACCAATTCCTTCTCATCGGAATGACCTAATTGTATGTTTTTTTTTTCGAATCCTTATGGACACAAAAAGTAGTATGTTCAAAAGAGTAAGATATGAGGAAGCTATATAAAATTTGACAATACATTACGGATGTTTGTGGTACTCTCCGGAGGATCCCGAATATTTGGAGAATAATAGTTTTCACGAATTCACTGTCGTGGAAATGTCCTAATTGTATGAATTTTTATCGACACCTGATATCCAGCAAAAGTAGTATGTTCAATATAGTAAGTTTCGAGGAAGTATCATAAAATTTGACAAGACATTTCGGATGTTTGTTGTACTCTCTGGTGGATCCCGGATGTTTGAGAAATAATAGTATGCACCAATTCCTTCTCATCGGAATGACCTAATTGTATGTTTTTTTTTTCGAATCCTTATGGACACAAAAAGTAGTATGTTCAAAAAAGTAAGATATCAGGAAGCTATATAAAATTTGACAATACATTACAGATGATTGTGGTGCTCTCCGGAGGATCCCGGATATTTGGAGAATAGTAGTTTGCACGAATTCACTGTCGTGGAAATGTCCTAATTGTATGAATTTTCAACGACACCTGATATACACCAAAAGTAGTATGTTCAAAAGAGTAGGTTTCGAGGAAGTATCATAAAATTTGACAAGACATTTCGGATGTTTGTTGTACTATCTGGAGGATCCCGGATGTTTGAGAAATAGTAGTATGCACCAATTCCTTCTCATCGGAATGACCTATTTGTATGTTTTTTTTTTTCGAATCCTTATGGACACAAAAAGTAGTATGTTCAAAAGAGTAAGATATGAGGAAGCTATATAAAATTTGACAATACATTACAGATGTTTGTGGTACTCTCCGGAGGATCCCGGATATTTGGAGAATAGTAGTTTGCACGAATTCACTGTCGTGGAAATGTCCTAATTGTATGAATTTTCAACGACACCTGATATACACCAAAAGTAGTATGTTCAAAATAGTAGGTTTCGATGAAGTATCATAAAATTTGACAAGACATTTCGGATGTTTGTTGTACTATCTGGAGGATCCCGGATGTTTGAGAAATAGTAGTATGCACCAATTCCTTCTCATCGGAATGACCTATTTGTATGTTTTTTTTTTTCGAATCCTTATGGACACAAAAAGTAGTATGTTCAAAAGAGTAAGATATGAGGAAGCTATATAAAATTTGACAATACATTACAGGTGTTTGTGGTACTCTCCGGAGGATCCCGGATATTTAGAGAATAATAGTTTGCACGAATTCACTGTCGTGGAAATGTCCTAGTTGTATGAATTTTTATCGACACCTGATATCCACCAAAAGGAGTATGTTCAAAATAGTAAGTTTCGAGGAAGTATCATAAAATTTGACAAGACATTTCGGATGTTTGTTGTACTCTCTGGTGGATCCCGGATGATTGAGAAATAATAGTATGGACCAATTCCTTCTCATCGGAATGACCTAATTGTATGTTTTTTTTTTCGAATCCTTATGGACACAAAAAGTAGTATGTTCAAAAGAGTAAGATATGAGGAAGCTATATAAAATTTGACAATACATTACAGATGTTTGTGGTACTCTCCGGAGGATCCAGGATATTTGGAGAATAGTAGTTTGCACGAATTCACTGTCGTGGAAATGTCCTAATTGTATGAATTTTCAACGACACCTGATATACACCAAAAGTAGTATGTTCAAAAGAGTAAGTTTCGAGGAAGTATCATAAAATTTGACAAGACATTTCGGATGTTTGTTGTACTCCCTGGAAGATCCAGGATGGTTGAGAAATAGTAGTATGCACCAATTCCTTCTCATCGGAATGACCTAATTGTATGTTATTTTTTTCGAATCCTTATGGACACAAAAAGTAGTATGTTCAAAAGAGTAAGATATGAGGAAGCTATATAAAATTTGATAATACATTACGGATGTTTGTTGTACTCTCCGGAGGATCCCGAATATTTGGAGAATAATAGTTTTCACGAATTCACTGTCGTGGAAATGTCCTAATTGTATGAATTTTTATCGACACCTGATATCCAGCAAAAGTAGTATGTTCAAAATAGTAAGTTTCGAGGAAGTATCATAAAATTTGACAAGACTATTCGGATGTTTGTTGTACTCTCTGGTGGATCCCGGATGTTTGAGAAATAATAGTATGCACCAATTCCTTCTCATCGGAATGACCTAATTGTATGTTTTTTTTTTTCGAATCCTTATGGACACAAAAAGTAGTATGTTCAAAAGAGTAAGATATGAGGAAGCTATATAAAATTTGACAATACATTACAGATGTTTGTGGTACTCTCCGGAGGATCCAGGATATTTGGAGAATAGTAGTTTGCACGAATTCACTGTCGTGGAAATGTCCTAATTGTATGAATTTTCAACGACACCTGATATACACCAAAAGTAGTATGTTCAAAAGAGTAAGTTTCGAGGAAGTATCATAAAATTTGACAAGACATTTCGGATGTTTGTTGTACTCCCTGGAGGATCCAGGATGTTTGAGAAATAGTAGTATGCACCAATTCCTTCTCATCGGAATGACCTAATTGTATGTTTTTTTTTTCGAATCCTTATGGACACAAAAAGTAGTATGTTCAAAAGAGTAAGATATGAGGAAGCTATATAAAATTTGACAATACATTACAGATGTTTGTGGTACTCTCCGGAGGATCCCGGATATTTGGAGAATAGTAGTTTTCACGAATTCACTGTCGTGGAAATGTCCTAATTGTATGAATTTTTATCGACACCTGATATCCACCAAAAGTAGTATGTTCAAAATAGTAAGTTTCGATGAAGTATCATAAAATTTGACAAGACATTTCGGATGTTTGTTGTACTCTCTGGTGGATCCCGGATGTTTGAGAAATAATAGTATGCACCAATTCCTTCTCATCGGAATGACCTAATTGTATGTTTTTTTTTTCCAATCCTTATGGACACAAAAAGTAGTATGTTCAAAAGAGTAAGATATGAGGAAGCTATATAAAATTTGACAATACATTACAGATGTTTGTGGTACTCTCCGGAGGATCCCGGATATTTGGAGAATAGTAGTTTGCACGAATTCACTGTCGTGGAAATGTCCTAATTGTATGAATTTTCAACGACACCTGATATTCACCAAAAGTAGTATGTTCAAAAGAGTAAGTTTCGAGGAAGTATCATAAAATTTGACAAGACATTTCGGATGTTTGTTGTACTATCTGGAGGATCCAGGATGTTTGAGAAATAGTAGTATGCACTAATTCCTTCTCATCGGAATGACCTAATTGTATGCTTTTTTTTTCGAATCATTATGGACACAAAAAGTAGTATGTTCAAAAGAGTAAGATATGAGGAAGCTATACAAAATTTGACAATACATTACAGATGTTTGTGGTACTCTCCGGAGGATCCCGGATATTTGGAGAATAGTAGTTTGCACGAATTCACTGTCGTGGAAATGTCCTAATTGTATGAATTTTTATCGACACCTGATAGACACCAAAAGTAGTATGTTCAAAAGAGTAAGTTTCGAGGAAGTATCATAAAATTTGACAAGACATTTCGGATGTTTGTTGTACTCTCTGGAGGATCCCGGATGTTTGAGAAATAGTAGTATGCACCAATTCCTTCTCATCGAAATGGCCTAATTGTATGTTTTTTTTTTGAATCCTTATGGAAACAAAAAGTAGTATGTTCAAAAGAGTAAGATATGAGGAAGCTATATAAAATTTGACAATACATTACAGATGTTTGTGGTACTCTCCGGAGGATCCCGGATATTTGGAGAAAAGTAGTTTGCACGAATTCACTGTCGTGGAAATGTCCTAATTGTATGAATTTCTATCGACACCTGATAGACACCAAAAGTAGTATGTTCAAAAGAGTAAGTTTCGAGGAAGTATCATAAAATTTGACAAGACATTTCGGATGTTTGTTGTACTATCTGGAGGATCCCGGATGTTTGAGAAATAGTAGTATGCACCAATTCCTTCTCATCGGAATGACCTAATTGTATGTTTTTTTTTTTCGAATCCTTATGGAAACAAAAAGTAGTATGTTCAAAAGAGTAAGATATGAGGAAGCTATATAAAATTTGACAATACATTGCAGATGTTTGTGGTACTCTCCGGTGGATCCCGGATATTTGGAGAATAGTAGTTTGCACGAATTCACTGTCGTGGAAATGTCCTAATTGTATGAATTTTTATCGACGCCTGATAGACACCAAAAGTAGTATGTTCAAAAGAGTAAGTTTCGAGGAAGTATCATAAAATTTGACATGACATTTCGGATGTTTGTTGTACTCTCTGGAGGATCCCGGATGTTTGAGAAATAGTAGTATGCACCAATTCCTTCTCATCGAAAGGACCTAATTGTATGTTTTTTTTTTTTGAATCCTTATGGAAACAAAAAGTATTATGTTCAAAAGAGTAAGATATGAGGAAGCTATATAAAATTTGACAATACATTACAGATGTTTGTGGTACTCTCCGGAGTATCCCAGATATTTGGAGAATAGTAGTTTGCACGAATTCACTGTCGTGGAAATGTCCTAATTGTATGAATTTTTATCGACACCTGATAGACACCAAAAGTAGTATGTTCAAAAGAGTAAGTTTCGAGGAAGTATCATAAAATTTGACAAGACATTTCGGATGTCTGTTGTACTATCTGGAGGATCCCGGATGTTTGAGAAATAGTAGTATGCACCAATTCCTTCTCATCGGAATGACCTAATTGTATGTTTTTTTTTCCGAATCCTTATGGAAACAAAAAGTAGTATGTTCAAAAGACTAAGATATGAGGAAGCTATATAAAATTTGACAATACATTACAGCTGTTTGTGGTACTCTCCGGAGGATACCGGATATTTGGAGAATAGTAGTTTGCACGAATTCACTGTCGTGGAAATGTTCTAATTGTATGAATTTTTATCGACACCTGATATACACCAAAAGTAGTATGTTCAAAATAGTAAGTTTCGAGGAAGTATCATAAAATTTGACAAGACATTTCGGATGTTTGTTGTACTATCTGGAGGATCTCGGATGTTTGAGAAATAATAGTATGCACCAATTCCTTCTCATCGGAATGACCTAATCGTATGTTTTTTTTTTTGAATCCTTATGGAAACAAAAAGTAGTATGTTCAAAAGAGTAAGATATGAGGAAGCTATATAAAATTTGACAATACATTGCAGATGTTTGTGGTACTCTCCGGAGGATCTCGGATATTTGGAGAATAGTAGTTTGCACGAATTCACAGTCGTGGAAATGTCCTAATTGTATGAATTTTTATCGACACCTGATATACACCAAAAGTAGTATGTTCAAAATAGTAAGTTTCGAGGAAGTATCATAAAATTTGAGAAGACATTTCGGATGTTTGTTGTACTATCTGGAGGATCTCGGATGTTTGAGAAATAGTAGTATGCACCAATTCCTTCTCATCGGAATGACCTAATCGTATGTTTTTTTTTTTGAATCCTTATGGAAACAAAAAGTAGTATGTTCAAAAGAGTAAGATATGAGGAAGCTATATAAAATTTGACAATACATTGCAGATGTTTGTGGTACTCTCCGGAGGATCTCGGATATTTGGAGAATAGTAGTTTGCACGAATTCACTGTCGTGGAAATGTCCTAATTGTATGAATTTTTATCAACACCTGATAGACACCAAAAGTAGTATGTTCAAAAGAGTAAGTTTCGAGGAAGTATCATAAAATTTGAAAAGACATTTCGGATGTTTGTTGTACTCTCTGGAGGATCCCGGATGTTTGAGAAATAGTAGTATGCACCAATTCCTTCTCATCGGAATGACATATTTGTATGTTTTTTTTTTTCGAATCCTTATGGACACAAAAAGTAGTATGTTCAAAAGAGTAAGATATGAGGAAGCTATATAAAATTTGACAATACATTGCAGATGCTTGTGGTACTCTCCGGAGTATACCGGATATTTGGAGAATAGTAGTTTGCACGAAGTCACTGTCGTGGAAATGTTCTAATTGTATGAATTTTTATCGACACCTGATATACACCAAAAGTAGTATGTTCAAAATAGTAAGTTTCGAGGAAGTATCATAGAAATTGACAAGACATTTCGGATGTTTGTTGTACTATCTGGAGGATCCCGGATGTTTGAGAAATAGTAGTATGCACCAATTCCTTCTCATCGGAATGACCTAATTGTATGTTTTTTTTTTTCGAATCCTTATGGAAACAAAAAGTAGTATGTTCAAAAGAGTAAGATATGAGGAAGCTATATAAATTTTGACAATACATTACAGATGTTTGTGGTACTCTCCGGAGGATCCCGGATATTTGGAGAATAGTAGTTTGCACGAATTCACTGTCGTGGAAATGTTCTAATTGTATGAATTTTTATCGACACCTGATATACACCAAAAGTAGTATGTTCAAAATAGTAAGTTTCGATGAAGTATCATAAAATTTGACAATACATTTCGGATGTTTGTTGTACTATCTGGAGGATCCCGGATGTTTGAGAAATAGTAGTATGCACCAATTCCTTCTCATCGGAATGACCTAATTGTATGTTTTTTTTTTTGAATCCTTATGGAAACAAAAAGTAGTATGTTCAAAAGAGTAAGATATGAGGAAGCTATATAAAATTTGACAATACATTACAGATGTTTGTGGTACTTTCCGGAGGATCCAGGATATTTGGAGAATACTAGTTTGCACGAATTCACTGTCGTGGAAATGTCCTAATTGTATGAATTTTTATCGACACCTGATAGACACCAGAAGTAGTATGTTCAAAAGAGTAAGTTTCGAGGAAGTATCATAAAATTTGACAAGACATTTCGGATGTTTGTTGTACTCTCTGGAGGATCCCGGATGTTTGAGAAATAGTAGTATGCACCAATTCCTTCTCATCGAAATGACCTAATTGTATGTTTTTTTTTTTTGAATCCTTATGGAAACAAAAAGTAGTATGTTCAAAAGAGTAAGATATGAGGAAGCTATATAAAATTTGACAATACATTACAGATGTTTGTGGTACTCTCCGGAGGATCCCGGATATTTGGAGAATAGTAGTTTGCACGAATTCACTGTCGTGGAAATGTCTTAATTGTATGAATTTTTATCGACACCTGATAGACACCAAAAGTAGTATGTTCAAAAGAGTAAGTTTCGAGGAAGTATCATAAAATTTGACAAGACATTTCGGATGTTTGTTGTACTATCTGGAGGATCCCGGATGTTTGAGAAATAGTAGTATGCACCAATTCCTTCTCATCGGAATGACCTATTTGTATGTTTTTTTTTTCGAATCCTTATGGAAACAAAAAGTAGTATGTTCAAAAGAGTAAGATATGAGGAAGCTATATAAATTTTGACAATACATTACAGATGTTTGTGGTACTCTCCGGAGGATCCCGGATATTTGGAGAATAGTAGTTTGCACGAATTCACTGTCGTGGAAATGTCTTAATTGTATGAATTTTTATCGACACCTGATAGACACCAAAAGTAGTATGTTCAAAAGAGTAAGTTTCGAGGAAGTATCATAAAATTTGACAAGACATTTCGGATGTTTGTTGTACTATCTGGAGGATCCCGGATGTTTGAGAAATAGTAGTATGCACCAATTCCTTCTCATCGGAATGACCTATTTGTATGTTTTTTTTTTTCGAATCCTTATGGAAACAAAAAGTAGTATGTTCAAAAGAGTAAGATATGAGGAAGCTATATAAAATTTGACAATACATTGCAGATGTTTGTGGTACTCTCCGGTGGATCCCGGATATTTGGAGAATAGTAGTTTGCACGAATTCACTGTCGTGGAAATGTCCTAATTGTATGAATTTTTATCGACGCCTGATAGACACCAAAAGTAGTATGTTCAAAAGAGTAAGTTTCGAGGAAGTATCATAAAATTTGACATGACATTTCGGATGTTTGTTGTACTCTCTGGAGGATCCCGGATGTTTGAGAAATAGTAGTATGCACCAATTCCTTCTCATCGAAAGGACCTAATTGTATGTTTTTTTTTTTTGAATCCTTATGGAAACAAAAAGTATTATGTTAAAAGAGTAAGATATGAGGAAGCTATATAAAATTTGACAATACATTACAGATGTTTGTGGTACTCTCCGGAGTATCCCAGATATTTGGAGAATAGTAGTTTGCACGAATTCACTGTCGTGGAAATGTCCTAATTGTATGAATTTTTATCGACACCTGATAGACACCAAAAGTAGTATGTTCAAAAGAGTAAGTTTCGAGGAAGTATCATAAAATTTGACAAGACATTTCGGATGTCTGTTGTACTATCTGGAGGATCCCGGATGTTTGAGAAATAGTAGTATGCACCAATTCCTTCTCATCGGAATGACCTAATTGTATGTTTTTTTTTCCGAATCCTTATGGAAACAAAAAGTAGTATGTTCAAAAGACTAAGATATGAGGAAGCTATATAAAATTTGACAATACATTACAGCTGTTTGTGGTACTCTCCGGAGGATACCGGATATTTGGAGAATAGTAGTTTGCACGAATTCACTGTCGTGGAAATGTTCTAATTGTATGAATTTTTATCGACACCTGATATACACCAAAAGTAGTATGTTCAAAATAGTAAGTTTCGAGGAAGTATCATAAAATTTGACAAGACATTTCGGATGTTTGTTGTACTATCTGGAGGATCTCGGATGTTTGAGAAATAATAGTATGCACCAATTCCTTCTCATCGGAATGACCTAATCGTATGTTTTTTTTTTTGAATCCTTATGGAAACAAAAAGTAGTATGTTCAAAAGAGTAAGATATGAGGAAGCTATATAAAATTTGACAATACATTGCAGATGTTTGTGGTACTCTCCGGAGGATCTCGGATATTTGGAGAATAGTAGTTTGCACGAATTCACAGTCGTGGAAATGTCCTAATTGTATGAATTTTTATCGACACCTGATATACACCAAAAGTAGTATGTTCAAAATAGTAAGTTTCGAGGAAGTATCATAAAATTTGAGAAGACATTTCGGATGTTTGTTGTACTATCTGGAGGATCTCGGATGTTTGAGAAATAGTAGTATGCACCAATTCCTTCTCATCGGAATGACCTAATCGTATGTTTTTTTTTTTGAATCCTTATGGAAACAAAAAGTAGTATGTTCAAAAGAGTAAGATATGAGGAAGCTATATAAAATTTGACAATACATTGCAGATGTTTGTGGTACTCTCCGGAGGATCTCGGATATTTGGAGAATAGTAGTTTGCACGAATTCACTGTCGTGGAAATGTCCTAATTGTATGAATTTTTATCGACACCTGATAGACACCAAAAGTAGTATGTTCAAAAGAGTAAGTTTCGAGGAAGTATCATAAAATTTGAAAAGACATTTCGGATGTTTGTTGTACTCTCTGGAGGATCCCGGATGTTTGAGAAATAGTAGTATGCACCAATTCCTTCTCATCGGAATGACATATTTGTATGTTTTTTTTTTTCGAATCCTTATGGACACAAAAAGTAGTATGTTCAAAAGAGTAAGATATGAGGAAGCTATATAAAATTTGACAATACATTGCAGATGCTTGTGGTACTCTCCGGAGTATACCGGATATTTGGAGAATAGTAGTTTGCACGAAGTCACTGTCGTGGAAATGTTCTAATTGTATGAATTTTTATCGACACCTGATATACACCAAAAGTAGTATGTTCAAAATAGTAAGTTTCGAGGAAGTATCATAGAAATTGACAAGACATTTCGGATGTTTGTTGTACTATCTGGAGGATCCCGGATGTTTGAGAAATAGTAGTATGCACCAATTCCTTCTCATCGGAATGACCTAATTGTATGTTTTTTTTTTTCGAATCCTTATGGAAACAAAAAGTAGTATGTTCAAAAGAGTAAGATATGAGGAAGCTATATAAATTTTGACAATACATTACAGATGTTTGTGGTACTCTCCGGAGGATCCCGGATATTTGGAGAATAGTAGTTTGCACGAATTCACTGTCGTGGAAATGTTCTAATTGTATGAATTTTTATCGACACCTGATATACACCAAAAGTAGTATGTTCAAAATAGTAAGTTTCGATGAAGTATCATAAAATTTGACAATACATTTCGGATGTTTGTTGTACTATCTGGAGGATCCCGGATGTTTGAGAAATAGTAGTATGCACCAATTCCTTCTCATCGGAATGACCTAATTGTATGTTTTTTTTTTCGAATCCTTATGGAAACAAAAAGTAGTATGTTCAAAAGAGTAAGATATGAGGAAGCTATATAAAATTTGACAATACATTACAGATGTTTGTGGTACTTTCCGGAGGATCCAGGATATTTGGAGAATACTAGTTTGCACGAATTCACTGTCGTGGAAATGTCCTAATTGTATGAATTTTTATCGACACCTGATAGACACCAGAAGTAGTATGTTCAAAAGAGTAAGTTTCGAGGAAGTATCATAAAATTTGACAAGACATTTCGGATGTTTGTTGTACTCTCTGGAGGATCCCGGATGTTTGAGAAATAGTAGTATGCACCAATTCCTTCTCATCGAAATGACCTAATTGTATGTTTTTTTTTTTTGAATCCTTATGGAAACAAAAAGTAGTATGTTCAAAAGAGTAAGATATGAGGAAGCTATATAAAATTTGACAATACATTACAGATGTTTGTGGTACTCTCCGGAGGATCCCGGATATTTGGAGAATAGTAGTTTGCACGAATTCACTGTCGTGGAAATGTCTTAATTGTATGAATTTTTATCGACACCTGATAGACACCAAAAGTAGTATGTTCAAAAGAGTAAGTTTCGAGGAAGTATCATAAAATTTGACAAGACATTTCGGATGTTTGTTGTACTATCTGGAGGATCCCGGATGTTTGAGAAATAGTAGTATGCACCAATTCCTTCTCATCGGAATGACCTATTTGTATGTTTTTTTTTTCGAATCCTTATGGAAACAAAAAGTAGTATGTTCAAAAGAGTAAGATATGAGGAAGCTATATAAATTTTGACAATACATTACAGATGTTTGTGGTACTCTCCGGAGGATCCCGGATATTTGGAGAATAGTAGTTTGCACGAATTCACTGTCGTGGAAATGTCTTAATTGTATGAATTTTTATCGACACCTGATAGACACCAAAAGTAGTATGTTCAAAAGAGTAAGTTTCGAGGAAGTATCATAAAATTTGACAAGACATTTCGGATGTTTGTTGTACTATCTGGAGGATCCCGGATGTTTGAGAAATAGTAGTATGCACCAATTCCTTCTCATCGGAATGACCTATTTGTATGTTTTTTTTTTTCGAATCCTTATGGAAACAAAAAGTAGTATGTTCAAAAGAGTAAGATATGAGGAAGCTATATAAATTTTGACAATACATTGCAGATGTTTGTGGTACTCTCCGGAGGATCCCGGATATTTGGAGAATAGTAGTTTGCACGAATTCACTGTCGTGGAAATGTCCTAATTGTATGAATTTTTATCGACACCTGATAGACACCAAAAGTAGTATGTTCAAAAGAGTAAGTTTCGAGGAAGTATCATAAAATTTGACAAGACATTTCGGATGTTTGTTGTACTCTCTGGAGGATCCCGGATGTTTGAGAAATAGTAGTATGCACCAATTCCTTCTCATCGAAATGACCTAATTGTATGTTTTTTTTTTTGAATCCTTATGGAAACAAAAAGTAGTATGTTCAAAAGAGTAAGATATGAGGAAGCTATATAAAATTTGACAATACATTACAGATGTTTGTGGTACTCTCCGGAGGATCCCGGATATTTGGAGAATAGTAGTTTGCACGAATTCACTGTCGTGGAAATGTCTTAATTGTATGAATTTTTATCGACACCTGATAGACACCAAAAGTAGTATGTTCAAAAGAGTAAGTTTCGAGGAAGTATCATAAAATTTGACAAGACATTTCGGATGTTTGTTGTACTATCTGGAGGATCCCGGATGTTTGAGAAATAGTAGTATGCACCAATTCCTTCTCATCGGAATGACCTATTAGTATGTTTTTTTTTTTCGAATCCTTATGGAAACAAAAAGTAGTATGTTCAAAAGAGTAAGATATGAGGAAGCTATATAAATTTTGACAATACATTACAGATGTTTGTGGTACTCTCCGGAGGATCCCGGATATTTGGAGAATAGTAGTTTGCACGAATTCACTGTCGTGGAAATGTTCTAATTGTATGAATTTTTATCGACACCTGATATACACCAAAAGTAGTATGTTCAAAATAGTAAGTTTCGACAAAGTATCATAAAATTTGACAAGACATTTCGGATGTTTGTTGTACTATCTGGAGGATCCCGGATGTTTGAGAAATAGTAGTATGCACCAATTCCTTCTCATCGGAATGACCTAATTGTATGTTTTTTTTTTCGAATCCTTATGGAAACAAAAAGTAGTATGTTCAAAAGAGTAAGATATGAGGAAGCTATATAAAGTTTTAAAATACATTACAGATGTTTGTGGTATTCTACGGAGGATCCCGGATATTTGGAGACTAGTAGTTTGCAAGAATTCACTGTCGTGGAAATGTCCTAATTGTATGAATTTTTATCGACACCTGATAGACACCAAAAGTAGTATGTTCAAAAGAGTAAGTTTCGAGGAAGTATCATAAAATTTTACAAGACATTTCGAATGTTTGTTGTACTCTCTGGAGGATCCCGGATGTTGGAGAAATAGTAGTATGCACCAATTCCTTCTCAACGAAATGACCTAATTGTATGTTTTTTTTTCGAATCCTTATGGAGACAAAAAGTAGTTTGTTAAAAAGAGTAAGATATGAGGAAGCTATATAAAATTTGACAATACATTACAGATGTTTGTGGTACTCTCTGGAGGATCCCGAATATTTGGAGAATAGTAGTTTGCAAGAATTCACTGTCGTGGAAATGTCCTAATTGTATGAATTTTTATCGACACCTGATAGTCACCAAAAGTAGTATTTTCAAAAGGGTAAGTTCCGAGGAAGTATCATAAAATTTCACAAGACATTTCAGATGTTTGTTGTACTCTCTGGAGGATCCCGAATGTTTGAGAAATAGTAGTATGCACCAATTCCTTCTCATCGAAATGACCTAATTGTATGTTTTTTTTTTCGAATCCTTATGGACACAAAAAGTAGTATGTTCAAAAGAGTAAGATATGAGGAAGCTATATAAAATTTGACTATACATTACAGATGTTTGTGGTACTCTCCGGAGTATCCCGGATATTTGGAGAATAGTAGTTTGCACGAATTCATTGTCGTGGAAATGTCCTAATTGTATGAATTTTTATCGACACCTGATAGACACCAAAAGTAGTATGTTCAAAAAAGTAAGTTTCGAGGAAGTATCATAAAACTTGACAAGAGATTTTGGATGTTTGTTGTACTCCCTGGAGAATCCCGGATGATTGAGAAATAGTAGTATGCACCAATTCCTTCTCAACGAAATGACCTAATTGTATGTTTTTTTTTTCGAATCCTTATGAACACAAAAAGTAGTATGTTCAAAAGAGTAAGATATGAGGAAGCTATATAAAATTTGACAATACATTATAGATGTTTGTGGTACTCTCCGGAAGATCCCGGATATTTGGGAAATAGTAGTTTGCAAGAATTCCTTGTGGTAGAAATGTCTTAATTGTATGAATTTTTATCGACACCTGATAGACACCAAAAGTAGTATGTTCAAAAGGGTAAGTTCTGAGGAAGTATCATAAAATTTGACAAGACATTTCGGATGTTTGTTGTACTCTCTGGAGGATCCCGAATGTTTGAGAAATAGTAGTATGCACCAATTCCTTCTCATCGAAATGACCAAATTGTATGTTTTTTTTTTCCGAATCCTTATGGACGGAAAAAGTAGTATGTTCAAAAGACTAAGATATGAGGAAGCTATATAAAATTTGACAATACATTACAGATGTTTGGGGTACTCTCTGAAGGATCCCGGATATTTGGAGAATAGTAGTTTGCACGAATTCACTGTCGTGGAAATGTCCTAATTGTATGAATTTTTATCGACACCTGATAGACACCAAAAGTAGTATGTTCAAAAGAGTAAGTTTCGAGGAAGTATCATAAAATTTGACAAGACATTTCGCATGTTTGTTGTACTCTCTGGAGGATCCCGGATGTTTGAGAAATAGTAGTATGCACCAATTCCTTCTCATCGGAATGACCTAATTGTATGTTTTTTTTCTCGAATCCTTATGGTCACAAAAAGTAGTATAATTAAAAGAGTAAGATATGATGAAGCTATATAAAATTTGACAATACATTACAGATGTTTGTGGTACTCTCCGGAGGATCCCGAATATTTTGAGAATAGTTAGTTTGCACGAATTCACTGTCGTGAAAATGTCCTAATTGTATGAATTTGTATCCACAGCTGATAGACACCAAAAGTAGTATGTTCAAAAGAGTAAGTTTCGAGGAAGTATCATAAAATTTGACAAGACATTTCGGATGTTTGTTGTACTCTCTGGAGGATCCAAGATGTTTGAGAAATAGTAGTACGGACCAATTCCTTCTCATCAGAATGACCTAATTGTATGTTTTTTTTCTCGAATCCTTATGGTCACAAAAGTAGTATGTTAAAAAGAGTAAGATATGAGGAAGCTATATTAAATTTGACAATACATTACATATGTTTGTGGTACTCTCCGGAGGATCCCGAATATTTGGAGAATAGTAGTTTGCACGAATTCACTGTCGTGGAAATGTCCTAATTATATGAATTTTAATCGACACCTCATAGACACCAAAAGTAGTATGTTCAAAAGAGTAAGTTTCGAGGAAGTATCATAAAATTTGACAAGACATTTTGGATGTTTGTTGTACTCTCTGGAGGATCCCGGATGTTTGAGAAATAGTAGTATGCACCAATTCCTTCTCAACGAAATGACCTAATTGTATGTTTTTTTTTTCGAATCCTTATGGACACAAAAAGTAGTATGTTCAAAAGAGTAAGATATGAGAAAGCTATATAAAATTTGACTATACATTACAGATGTTTGTGGTACTCTCCGGAGGATATCGGATATTTGGGAAATAGTAGTTCGCAAGAATTCCCTGTGGTAGAAATGTCTTAATTGTATGAATTTTTATCGACACCTGATAGACACCAAAAGTAGTATGTTCAAAAGGGTAAGTTCCGAGGAAGTATCATAAAATTTGACAAGACATTTCGGATGTTTGTTGTACTATCTGGAGGATCCCGAATGTTTGAGAAATAGTAGTATGCACTAATTCATTCTCATCGAAATGACCAAATTGTATGTTTTTTTTTTCGAGTCCTTATTGACGGAAAAAGTAGTATGTTCAAAAGAGTAAGATATGAGGAAGCTATATAGAATTTGACAATACATTACAGATGTTTGTGGTACTCTCTGAAGGATCCCGGATATTTGGAGAATAGTAGTTTCCACGAATTCACTGTCGTGGAAATGTCCTAATTGTATGAATTTTTATCCACAGCTGATAGACACAAAAAGTAGTATGTTCAAAAGCGTAAGTTTCGAGGAAGTATCATAATATTTGACAAGACATTTCGCATGTTTGTTGTACTCTCTGGAGGATCCCAGATGTTTGAGAAATAGTAGTATGAACCAATTTCTTCTCATCTGAATGACCTAATTGTATGTTTTTTTTCTCGAATCCTTTTGGTCACAAAAAGTAGTATGTTAAAAAGAGTAAGATATGAGGAAGCTATATAAATTTTGACAATACATCACAGATGTTTGTGGTACTCTGCGGAGGATCCCGAATATTTGGAGAATAGTAGTTTCCACGAATTCACTGTCGTGGAAATGTCCTAATTGTATGAATTTTTATCCACAGCTGATAGACACAAAAAGTAGTATGTTCAAAAGCGTAAGTTTTGAGGAAGTAACATAAAATTTGACAAGACATTTCGGATGTTTGTTGTACTCTCTGGAGGATCCCAGATGTTTGAGAAATAGTAGTATGCACCAATTTCTTCTCATCGGAATGACCTAATTATATGTTTTTTTTTTCGAATCCTTATGGACACAAAAAGTAGTATGTTCAAAAGACTAAGATATGAGGAAGCTATATAAATTTTGACAATACATTACAGATGTTTGTGGTACACTCTGAAGGATCCCGGATATTTGGAGAATAGTAGTTTGCACGAATTCACTGTCGTGGAAATGTCCTAATTGTATGAATTTTTATCGACACCTGATAGACACCAAAAGTAGTATGTTCAAAAGAGTGAGTTTCGAGGAAGTATCATAAAATTTGACAAGACATTTCGGATGTTTGTTGTACTTTCTGGAGGATCTCAGATGTTTGAGAAATAGTAGTATGCACCATATCCTTCTCACCGGAATGACATAATTGTATGTTTTTTTTCTCGAATCCTTATGGACACAAAAAGTAGTATGTTAAAAAGAGTAAGATATGAGGAAGCTATATAAAATTTGACAATACATTACAGATGTTTGTGATACACTCTGTAGGATCCCGGATATTTGGAGAATAGTAGTTTGCAAGAATTCACTGTCGTGGAAATGTCCTAATTGTATGAATTTTTATCGACACCTGATAGACACCAAAAGTAGTATGTTCAAAAGAGTAAGTTTTGAGGAAGTATCATAAATTTTGACAAGACATTTCGGATGTTTGTTGTACTCTCTGGAGGATCCCAGATGTTTGAGAAATAGTAGTATGCACCAATTCCTTCTCATCGGAATGACCTAATTGTATGTTTTTTTTCTCGAATCCTTATGGTCACAAAAAGTAGTATGTTAAAAACAGTAAGATATGAGGAAGCTATATAAAATTTGACAATACATTACAGATGTTTGTGGTACTCTCCGGAGTATCCCGTATATTTGGAGAATAGTAGTTTGCAAGCATTCACTGTCGTGGAAATGTCCTAATTGTTTGAATTTTTATTGACACCTGATAGACACCAAAAGTAGTATGACCAAAAGAGTAAGTTCCGAGGAAGTATCATAAAATTTGACAAGACATTTCGGATGTTTGTTGTACTATCTGGAGGATCCCGAAGGTTTGAGAAATAGTAGTATGCACCAATTCATTCTCATCGAAATGACCAAATTGTATGTTTTTTTTTTCGAATCCTTATTGACGGAAAAAGTAGTATGTTCAAAAGAGTAAGATATGAGGAAGCTATATAAAATTTGACAATACATTACAGATGTTTGTGGTACTCTCTGAAAGATCCCGGATATTTGGAGAATAGTAGTTTGCACGAATTCACTGTCGTGGAAATGTCCTAATTGTATGAATTTTTATCGATACCTGATAGACACCAAAAGTAGTATGTTCAAAAGAGTAAGTTTCGAGGAAGTATCATAAAATTTGACAAGACATTTCGGATGTTTGTTGTACTTTCTGGAGGATCTCAGATGTTTGAGAAATAGTAGTATGCACCATATCCTTCTCACCGGAATGACATAATTGTATGTTTTTTTTCTAGAATCCTTATGGACACAAAAAGTAGTATGTTAAAAAGAGTAAGATATGAGGAAGCTATATAAAATTTGACAATACATTACAGATGTTTGTGATACACTCTGTAGGATCCCGGATATTTGGAGAATAGTAGTTTGCAAGAATTCACTGTCGTGGAAATGTCCTAATTGTTTGAATTTTTATCGACACCTGATAGACACCAAAAGTAGTATGACCAAAAGAGTAAGTTCCGAGGAAGTATCATAAAATTTGACAAGACATTTCGGATGTTTGTTGTACTATCTGGAGGATCCCGAATGTTTGAGAAATAGTAGTATGCACCAATTCATTCTCATCGAAATGACCAAATTGTATGTTTTTTTTTTCGAATCCTTATTGACGGAAAAAGTAGTATGTTCAAAAGAGTAAGATATGAGGAAGCTATATAAAATTTGACAATACATTACAGATGTTTGTGGTACTCTCTGAAGGATCCCGGATATTTGGAGAATAGTAGTTTGCACGAATTCACTGTCGTGGAAATGTCCTAATTGTATGAATTTTTATCGATACCTGATAAACACCAAAAGTAGTATGTTCAAAAGTGTAAGTTTCGAGGAAGTATCATAATATTTGACAAGACATTTCGCTTGTTTGTTGTACTCTCTGGAGGATCCCAGATGTTTGAGAAATAGTAGTATGAACCAATTCCTTCTCATCTGAATGACCTAATTGTATGTTTTTTTTCTCGAATCCTTTTGGTCACAAAAAGTAGTATGTTAAAAAGAGTAAGATATGAGGAAGCTATATAAATTTTGACAATACATCACAGATTTTTGTGGTACTCTGCGGAGGATCCCGAATATTTGGAGAATAGTAGTTTCCACGAATTCACTGTCGTGGAAATGTCCTAATTGTATGAATTTTTATCCACAGCTGATAGACACAAAAAGTAGTATGTTCAAAAGAGTAAGTTTTGAGGAAGTAACATAAAATTTGACAAGACATTTCGGATGTTTGTTGTACTCTCTGGAGGATCCCAGATGTTTGAGAAATAGTAGTATGCACCAATTCCTTCTCATCGGAATGACCTAATTATATGTTTTTTTTTTCGAATCCTTATGGACACAAAAAGTAGTATGTTCAAAAGACTAAGATATGAGGAAGCTATATAAATTTTGACAATACATTACAGATGTTTGTGGTACACTCTGAAGGATCCCGGATATTTGGAGAATAGTAGTTTGCACGAATTCACTGTCGTGGAAATGTCCTAATTGTATGAATTTTTATCGACACCTGATAGACACCAAAAGTAGTATGTTCAAAAGAGTAAGTTTCGAGGAAGTATCATAAAATTTGACAAGACATTTCGGATGTTTGTTGTACTTTCTGGAGGATCTCAGATGTTTGAGAAATAGTAGTATGCACCATATCCTTCTCACCGGAATGACATAATTGTATGTTTTTTTTCTCGAATCCTTATGGACACAAAAAGTAGTATGTTAAAAAGAGTAAGATATGAGGAAGCTATATAAAATTTGACAATACATTACAGATGTTTGTGATACACTCTGTAGGATCCCGGATATTTGGAGAATAGTAGTTTGCAAGAATTCACTGTCGTGGAAATGTCCTAATTGTATGAATTTTTATCGACACCTGATAGACACCAAAAGTAGTATGTTCAAAAGAGTAAGTTTTGAGGAAGTATCATAAAATTTGACAAGACATTTCGGATGTTTGTTGTACTCTCTGGAGGATCCCAGATGTTTGAGAAATAGTAGTATGCACCAATTCCTTCTCATCGGAATGACCTAATTGTATGTTTTTTTTCTCGAATCCTTATGGTCACAAAAAGTAGTTTGTTAAAAACAGTAAGATATGAGGAAGCTATATAAAATTTGACAATACATTACAGATGTTTGTGGTACTCTCCGGAGTATCCCGTATATTTGGAGAATAGTAGTTTGCAAGAATTCACTGTCGTGGAAATGTCCTAATTGTTTGAATTTTTATCGACACCTGATAGACACCAAAAGTAGTATGACCAAAAGAGTAAGTTCCGAGGAAGTATCATAAAATTTGACAAGACATTTCGGATGTTTGTTGTACTATCTGGAGGATCCCGAATGTTTGAGAAATAGTAGTATGCACCAATTCATTCTCATCGAAATGACCAAATTGTATGTTTTTTTTTTCGAATCCTTATTGACGGAAAAAGTAGTATGTTCAAAAGAGTAAGATATGAGGAAGCTATATAAAATGTGACAATACATTACAGATGTTTGTGGTACTCTCTGAAGGATCCCGGATATTTGGAGAATAGTAGTTTGCACGAATTCACTGTCGTGGAAATGTCCTAATTGTATGAATTTTTATCGATACCTGATAAACACCAAAAGTAGTATGTTCAAAAGTGTAAGTTTCGAGGAAGTATCATAATATTTGACAAGACATTTCGCATGTTTGTTGTACTCTCTGGAGGATCCCAGATGTTTGAGAAATAGTAGTATGAACCAATTCCTTCTCATCTGAATGACCTAATTGTATGTTTTTTTTCTCGAATCCTTTTGGTCACAAAAAGTAGTATGTTAAAAAGAGTAAGATATGAGGAAGCTATATAAATTTTGACAATACATCACAGATTTTTGTGGTACTCTGCGGAGGATCCCGAATATTTGGAGAATAGTAGTTTCCACGAATTCACTGTCGTGGAAATGTCCTAATTGTATGAATTTTTATCCACAGCTGATAGACACAAAAAGTAGTATGTTCAAAAGAGTAAGTTTTGAGGAAGTAACATAAAATTTGACAAGACATTTCGGATGTTTGTTGTACTCTCTGGAGGATCCCAGATGTTTGAGAAATAGTAGTATGCACTAATTCCTTCTCATCGGAATGACCTAATTATATGTTTTTTTTTTCGAATCCTTATGGACACAAAAAGTAGTATGTTCAAAAGACTAAGATATGAGGAAGCTATATAAATTTTGACAATACATTACAGATGTTTGTGGTACACTCTGAAGGATCCCGGATATTTGGAGAATAGTAGTTTGCACGAATTCACTGTCGTGGAAATGTCCTAATTGTATGAATTTTTATCGACACCTGATAGACACCAAAAGTAGTATGTTCAAAAGAGTAAGTTTCGAGGAAGTATCATAAAATTTGACAAGACATTTCGGATGTTTGTTGTACTTTCTGGAGGATCTCAGATGTTTGAGAAATAGTAGTATGCACCATATCCTTCTCACCGGAATGACATAATTGTATGTTTTTTTTCTCGAATCCTTATGGACACAAAAAGTAGTATGTTAAAAAGAGTAAGATATGAGGAAGCTATATAAAATTTGACAATACATTACAGATGTTTGTGATACACTCTGTAGGATCCCGGATATTTGGAGAATAGTAGTTTGCAAGAATTCACTGTCGTGGAAATGTCCTAATTGTATGAATTTTTATCGACACCTGATAGACAACAAAAGTAGTATGTTCAAAAGAGTAAGTTTTGAGGAAGTATCATAAAATTTGACAAGACATTTCGGATGTTTGTTGTACTCTCTGGAGGATCCCAGATGTTTGAGAAATAGTAGTATGCACCAATTCCTTCTCATCGGAATGACCTAATTGTATGTTTTTTTTCTCGAATCCTTATGGTCACAAAAAGTAGTATGTTAAAAACAGTAAGATATGAGGAAGCTATATAAAATTTGACAATACATTACAGATGTTTGTGGTACTCTCCGGAGTATCCCGTATATTTGGAGAATAGTAGTTTGCAAGAATTCACTGTCGTGGAAATGTCCTAATTGTTTGAATTTTTATCGACACCTGATAGACACCAAAAGTAGTATGACCAAAAGAGTAAGTTCCGAGGAAGTATCATAAAATTTGACAAGACATTTCGGATGTTTGTTGTACTATCTGGAGGATCCCGAATGTTTGAGAAATAGTAGTATGCACCAATTCATTCTCATCGAAATGACCAAATTGTATGTTTTTTTTTTCGAATCCTTATTGACGGAAAAAGTAGTATGTTCAAAAGAGTAAGATATGAGGAAGCTATATAAAATTTGACAATACATTACAGATGTTTGTGGTACTCTCTGAAGGATCCCGGATATTTGGAGAATAGTAGTTTGCACGAATTCACTGTCGTGGAAATGTCCTAATTGTATGAATTTTTATCGATACCTGATAAACACCAAAAGTAGTATGTTCAAAAGTGTAAGTTTCGAGGAAGTATCATAATATTTGACAAGACATTTCGCATGTTTGTTGTACTCTCTGGAGGATCCCAGATGTTTGAGAAATAGTAGTATGAACCAATTCCTTCTCATCTGAATGACCTAATTGTATGTTTTTTTTCTCGAATCCTTTTGGTCACAAAAAGTAGTATGTTAAAAAGAGTAAGATATGAGGAAGCTATATAAATTTTGACAATACATCACAGATTTTTGTGGTACTTTGCGGAGGATCCCGAATATTTGGAGAATAGTAGTTTCCACGAATTCACTGTCGTGGAAATGTCCTAATTGTATGAATTTTTATCCACAGCTGATAGACACAAAAAGTAGTATGTTCAAAAGAGTAAGTTTTGAGGAAGTAACATAAAATTTGACAAGACATTTCGGATGTTTGTTGTACTCTCTGGAGGATCCCAGATGTTTGAGAAATAGTAGTATGCACCAATTCCTTCTCATCGGAATGACCTAATTATATGTTTTTTTTTTCGAATCCTTATGGACACAAAAAGTAGTATGTTCAAAAGACTAAGATATGAGGAAGCTATATAAATTTTGACAATACATTACAGATTTTTGTGGTACACTCTGAAGGATCCCGGATATTTGGAGAATAGTAGTTTGCACGAATTCACTGTCGTGGAAATGTCCTAATTGTATGAATTTTTATCGACACCTGATAGACACCAAAAGTAGTATGTTCAAAAGAGTAAGTTTCGAGGAAGTATCATAAAATTTGACAAGACATTTCGGATGTTTGTTGTACTTTCTGGAGGATCTCAGATGTTTGAGAAATAGTAGTATGCACCATATCCTTCTCACCGGAATGACATAATTGTATGTTTTTTTTCTCGAATCCTTATGGACACAAAAAGTAGTATGTTAAAAAGAGTAAGATATGAGGAAGCTATATAAAATTTGACAATACATTACAGATGTTTGTGATACACTCTGTAGGATCCCGGATATTTGGAGAATAGTAGTTTGCAAGAATTCACTGTCGTGGAAATGTCCTAATTGTATGAATTTTTATCGACACCTGATAGACACCAAAAGTAGTATGTTCAAAAGAGTAAGTTTTGAGGAAGTATCATAAAATTTGACAAGACATTTCGGATGTTTGTTGTACTCTCTGGAGGATCCCAGATGTTTGAGAAATAGTAGTATGCACCAATTCCTTCTCATCGGAATGACCTAATTGTATGTTTTTTTTCTCGAATCCTTATGGTCACAAAAAGTAGTATGTTAAAAACAGTAAGATATGAGGAAGCTATATAAAATTTGACAATACATTACAGATGTTTGTGGTACTCTCCGGAGTATCCCGTATATTTGGAGAATAGTAGTTTGCAAGAATTCACTGTCGTGGAAATGTCCTAATTGTTTGAATTTTTATCGACACCTGATAGACACCAAAAGTAGTATGTTCAAAAGAGTAAGTTCCGAGGAAGTATCATAAAATTTGACAAGACATTTCGGATGTTTGTTGTACTATCTGGAGGATCCCGAATGTTTGAGAAATAGTAGTATGCACCAATTCATTCTCATCGAAATGACCAAATTGTATGTTTTTTTTTTCGAATCCTTATTGACGGAAAAAGTAGTATGTTCAAAAGAGTAAGATATGAGGAAGCTATATAAAATTTGACAATACATTACAGATGTTTGTGGTACTCTCTGAACGATCCCGGATATTTGGAGAATAGTAGTTTGCACGAATTCACTGTCGTGGAAATGTCCTAATTGTATGAATTTTTATCGATACCTGATAGACACCAAAAGTAGTATGTTCAAAAGTGTAAGTTTCGAGGAAGTATCATAATATTTGACAAGACATTTCGCATGTTTGTTGTACTCTCTGGAGGATCCCAGATGTTTGAGAAATAGTAGTATGAACCAATTCCTTCTCATCTGAATGACCTAATTGTATGTTTTTTTTCTCGAATCCTTTTGGTCACAAAAAGTAGTATGTTAAAAAGAGTAAGATATGAGGAAGCTATATAAAATTTGACAATACATCACAGATGTTTGTGGTACTCTGCGGAGGATCCCGAATATTTGGAGAATAGTAGTTTCCACGAATTCACTGTCGTGGAAATGTCCTAATTGTATGAATTTTTATCCACAGCTGATAGACACAAAAAGTAGTATGTTCAAAAGAGTAAGTTTTGAGGAAGTAACATAAAATTTGACAAGACATTTCGGATGTTTGTTGTACTCTCTGGAGGATCCCAGATGTTTGAGAAATAGTAGTATGCACCAATTCCTTGTCATCGGAATGACCTAATTATATGTTTTTTTTTTCGAATCCTTATGGACACAAAAAGTAGTATGTTCAAAAGACTAAGATATGAGGAAGCTATATAAATTTTGACAATACATTACAGATGTTTGTGGTACACTCTGAAGGATCCCGGATATTTGGAGAATAGTAGTTTCCACGAATTCACTGTCGTGGAAATGTCCTAATTGTATGAATTTTTATCGACACCTGATAGACACCATAAGTAGTATGTTCAAAAGAGTAAGTTTCAAGGAAGTATCATAAAATTTGACAAGACATTTCGGATGTTTGTTGTACTTTCTGGAGGATCTCAGATGTTTGAGAAATAGTAGTATGCACCATATCCTTGTCACCGGAATGACATAATTGTATGTTTTTTTTCTCGAATCCTTATGGACACAAAAAGTAGTATGTTAAAAAGAGTAAGATATGAGGAAGCTATATAAAATTTGACAATACATTACAGATGTTTGTGATACACTCTGTAGGATCCCGGATATTTGGAGAATAGTAGTTTGCAAGAATTCACTGTCGTGGAAATGTCCTAATTGTATGAATTTTTATCGACACCTGATAGACACCAAAAGTAGTATGTTCAAAAGAGTAAGTTTTGAGGAAGTATCATAAAATTTGACAAGACATTTCGGATGTTTGTTGTACTCTCTGGAGGATCCCAGATGTTTGAGAAATAGTAGTATGCACCAATTCCTTCTCATCGGAATGACCTAATTGTATGTTTTTTTTCTCGAATCCTTATGGTCACAAAAAGTAGTATGTTAAAAACAGTAAGATATGAGGAAGCTATATAAAATTTGACAATACATTACAGATGTTTGTGGTACTCTCCGGAGTATCCCGTATATTTGGAGAATAGTAGTTTGCAAGAATTCACTGTCGTGGAAATGTCCTAATTGTTTGAATTTTTATCGACACCTGATAGACACCAAAAGTAGTATGTTCAAAAGAGTAAGTTTCGAGGAAGTATCATAAAATTTGACAAGACATTTCGGATGTTTGTTGTACTCTCTGGAGGATCCCGAATGTTTGAGAAATAGTAGTATGCACCAATTCCTTCTCATCAAAATGACCAAATTGTATGTATTTTTTTTCGAATCCTTATGGACACAAAAAGTAGTATGTTCAAAAGAGTGAGATATGAGGAAACTATATAAAATTTTAAAATACATTACAGATGTTTGTGGTATTCTCCGGAGGATCCCGGATATTTGGAGACTAGTAGTTTGCACGAATTCACTGTCGTGGAAATGTCCTAATTGTATGAATTTTTATCGACACCTGATAGACACCAAAAGTAGTATGTTCAAAAGAGTAAGTTTCGAGGAAGTATCATAAAATTTGACAAGACATTTCGGATGTTTGTTGTACTCTCTGGAGGATCCCAGATGTTTGAGAAATAGTAGTATGCACCAATTCCTTCTCATCGGAATGACCTAATTGTATGTTTTTTTTTCTCGAATCCTTATGGTCACAAAAAGTAGTATGTTAAAAAGAGTAAGATATGAGGAAGCTATATAAAATTTGACAATACATAACAGATGTTTGTGGTACTCTCTGGAGGATCCCGGGTATTTTGAGAATAGTAGTTTGCAAGAATTCACTGTCGTGGAAATTTCCTAATTGTATGAATTTTTATCGACACCTGATAGACACCAAAAGTAGTATGTTCAAAAGAGTAAGTTTTGAGGAAGTATCATAAAATTTGACAAGACATTTCGAATGTTTGTTGTACTCTCTGGAGGATCCCAGATGTTTGAGATATAGTAGTATGCACCAATTCCTTCTCATCGGAATGACCTAATTGTATGTTTTTTTTCTCGAATCCTTATGGACACAAAAAGTAGTATGTTAAAAAGAGTAAGATATGAGGAAGCTATATAAAATTTGACAATACATTACAGATGTTTGTGGTACTCTCTGGAGGATCCCGGATATTTGGAGAATAGTAGTTTGCAATAATTCACTGTCGTGGAAATTTCCTAATTGTATGAATTTTTATCGACACCTGATAGACACCAAAAGTAGTATGTTCAAAAGAGTAAGTTTCGAGGAAGTATCATAAAATTTGACAAGACATTTCGGATGTTTGTTGTACTCTCTGGAGGATCCCGAATGTTTGAGAAATAGTAGTATGCACCAATTCCTTCTCATCGAAATGACCAAATTGTATGTATTTTCTTTCGAATCCTTATGGACACAAAAAGTAGTATGTTCAAAAGAGTAAGATATGAGGAAGCTATATAAAATTTTAAAATACATTACAGATGTTTGTGGTATTCTCCGGAGGATCCCGGATATTTGGAGACTAGTAGTTTGCACGAATTCACTGTCGTGGAAATGTCCTGATTGTATGAATTTTTATCGACACCTGATAGACACCAAAAGTAGTATGTTCAAAAGAGTAAGTTTCGAGGAAGTATCATAAAATTTGACAAGACATTTCGGATGTTTGTTGTACTCTCTGGAGGATCTCAGATGTTTGAGAAATAGTAGTATGCACCAATTCCTTCTCATCGGAATGACCTAATTGTATGTTTTTTTTTCTCGAATCCTTATGGTCACAAAAAGTAGTATGTTAAAAAGAGTAAGATATGAGGAAGCTATATAAAATTTGACAATACATAACAGATGTTTGTGGTACTCTCTGGAGGATCCCGGATATTTGGAGAATAGTAGTTTGCAATATTCACTGTCGTGGAAATTTCCTAATTGTATGAATTTTTATCGATACCTGATAGACACCAAAAGTAGTATGTTCAAAAGAGTAAGTTTTGAGGAAGTATCATAAAATTTGACAAGACATTTCGGATGTTTGTTGTACTCTCTGGAGGATCCCAGATGTTTGAGAAATAGTAGTATGCACCAATTCCTTCTCATCGGAATGACCTAATTGTATGTTTTTTTTCTCGAATCCTTATGGACACAAAAAGTAGTATGTTCAAAAGAGTAAGATATGAGGAAGCTATATAAAATTTGACAATACATTACAGATGTTTGTGGTACTGTCTGAAGGATCCTGGATATTTGGAGAATAGTAGTTTGCAAGAATTCACTGTCGTGGAAATTTCCTAATTGTATGAATTTTTATCGACACCTGATAGACACCAAAAGTAGTATGTTCAAAAGAGTAAGTTTCGAGGAAGTATCATAAAATTTGACAAGACATTTCGGATGTTTGTTTACTCTCTGGAGGATCCCGAATGTTTGAGAAATAGTAGTATGCACCAATTCCTTCTCATCGAAATGACCAAATTGTATGTTTTTTTTTTCGAATCCTTATCGACGCAAAAAGTAGTAGGTTTAAAAGAGTACGATATGAGGAAGCTATATAAAATTTTAAAATACATTACAGATGTTTGTGGTATTCTCCGGTGGATCCCGGATATTTGGATACTAGTAGTTTGCACGAATTCACTGTTGTGGAAATGTCCTAATTGTATGAATTTTTATCGACACCTGATAGACACCAAAAGTAGTATGTTCAAAAGAGTAAGTTTCGAGGAAGTATCATAAAATTTGACAAGACATTTCGGATGTTTGTTGTACTCTCTGGAGGATCCCAGATGTTTGAGAAATAGTAGTATGCACCAATTCCTTCTCATCGGAATGACCTAATTGTATGCTTTTTTTTTTCGAATCCTTATGGACACAAAAAGTAGTATGTTAAGAAGAGTAAGGTATGAGGAAGCTATATGAAAATTTAAAATACATTACAGATGTTTGTGGTATTCTCCGGAGGATCCCGGATATTTGGAGACTAGTAGTTTGCACGAATTCACTGTCGTGGAAATGTCCCAATTGTATGAATTTTTATCGACACCTGATAGACACCAAAAGTAGTATGTTCAAAACAGTAAGTTTTGAGGAAGTATCATAAAATTTGACAAGACAGTTCGGATGTTTGTTGTACTCTCTGGAGGATCCCAGATGTTTGAGAAATAGTAGTATGCACCAATTCCTTCTCATCGGAATGACCTAATTGTATGTTTTTTTTCTCGAATCCTTATGGACACAAAAAGTAGTATGTTAAAAAGAGTAAGATATGAGGTAGCTATATAAAAATTGACAATACATTACAGATGTTTGTGGTACTCTCCGGAGGATCTCGAATATTTGGAGAATAATAGTTTGCACGAATTCACTGTCGTGGAAATGTCCCAATTGTATGAATTTTTATCGACACCTGATTGACACCAAAAGTAGTATGTTCAAAAGAGTAAGTTTCGAGGAAGTATCATAAAATTTGACAAGACATTTCGGATGTTTGTTGTACTCTCTGGAGGATCCCAGATGTTTGAGAAATGGCAGTATGCACCAATTCCTTCTCATCGGAGTGACCTAATTGTATGTTTTTTTTTTCGAATCCATATGGACACAAAAAGTAGTATGTTCAAAAGAGTACGATATGAGGAAGCTATATAAAATTTGACAATACATTACACATGTTTGTGGTACTCTCCAGAGGATCCCGGATATTTGGAGAATAGTTGTTTGGAAGAATTCACTGTCGTGGAAATGTCCTAATTGTATGAATTTTTATCGACACCTGATAGCACCAAAAGTAGTATGTTCAAAAGGGTAAGTTCCGAGGAAGTATCATAAAATTTGACAAGACATTTCGGATGTTTGTTGTCATCACACCTCCTCCCTGAGCTACCTGCTAACTTAGCCCGAAATATGGCGTGAAGCCAACAGACATCGTTTCCTCCCTAACGATACCTGTGACCCTGTTATACCTGATAAACATACTATACTTGAAATAAAATATTTAACCACAACACAGCGGAAGTTTGAAAGTCACAATACATACATACGGAGCAGCCCTACTTAAACCCCACTTGAACTTCTAAACGGGTAGGGAGTACTACAACCAAAATACATCTCAACCATGGTTTACACAACCACGACCACTAGTGCATACACAAATGAAACTATACGTTCCTCTCAGAATATCTACAAAATGTTTGGACTTGCTATATAGTTCCACCCACGTACAAAATATCAAACTCGTAGAGCTTTCGGCAGACTATGGCAGGATTTCAGGCACCGGGAGCTCGATCTCTACCTGAAAAGTTGGAAAACATTGAAAGAATGAGCTGGGAAGCTCAGTGAGTGACTGGGTTTAAAATAATTATCTCATAAATCATAACATTTGGCAAACTACAAGCATATGTGTCGGCAGACAAGCGTTAAATATAAACTTATAAGGACAATAGCTTCTTCCAGAAATCCAGCAAGTATGTCATTTAAATCTCGCTAGCATATCCAGAGTATTCATCATCTAAAACATATAATAAACTAGGTTGTGTAAGACACGCTCGGTACAATCCAACAATCACTCTACGATGTAGTGGGGCCCGCCTAACACTCCCATCGTCTTTGTCGTAGTGGGCCCCGCCCAGCACTCACGACAGCATTGTTGTCACGGAGTACACTCAACGTCGACAACAGGAAATGACCTGTGTGCACACAGTACTATACAGCATCGGGCTCAGAATCTCAAACATTTACTCATTCGGGTCTCATAGAAACACATGAAAACCTTTGACACTACTTGCTAACACATGTTGGCCCGAAATTATTGTATTTTCACTAGTTCAGGTAAAATAGTAAACATATGCTCACAATGAACAATTAAATCATTTCTAGGAAACCATATATGCCCATAAATACGTGTTCAAGAGACATAAAGTCTTTAAGTAAAATTACTCTTAGAAAGTCTTTTATTTTCGTAAGCATAAGTTCAAGCATAGAATACACTTCCGAAATTCGTTTTGTCACTCACAGCGTTAAAAGTTAGAACCTCGGCTCGTACACTTGACCTATTTCCTCTTGGCCTGCCAAATAACTAGAAACCAGGCATTAGAACACAATTCCTTGCACTTCAAACTTAAGATTATACATATCCCCTAACTAATTCCAGCATATCACAGATTTCATACCCTAAGTTCCCTTACTCATAACTTTTTCATTACTTGGCCAAAGATGATGTACTTTATACCAAACTCTTCCTTTTTGAACCCTCTAAAACTTATCTGAAGGAATGAAATTGAAATTTCTAAAGGATATGTCCGTAAATACCTCGAAAGCTACTTCCTAGAAAATAGGTTTCTGCCTCTGGGTTCTGTTTGAACTTTCCAAACCTTTTCTGCAGGTTTCTATCCTCGGGCTGTCTTCTCACAATCTCTGTTACGAGCGAAGACCTGACCTTAAATTGCACTAAAAGACTCCCTGAATTCTCTGCAGTCACAACTGCCTTAGAATCCCTTAGCGCACTTAAGAAGGTTACTCGAATACCACACAAAGCATCCCTATGAAGTCTCGACTTCCTACTTAATGCATCTGCTACTACGTTCGCCTTACCTGGATGGTATTCTATAGTACAATCATAATCTTTAATCAGTTATAGCCATCGTCTCTGTCTCATATTCAACTCTTTATGATCAAAGATATATGTCAGACTCTCATGATCCGTGAGAATGTGGCACTTCTCACCGAACAAATAATGCCTCCAGATCTTCAATGCTAAAACAACTGTTGCTAGTTCAAGATCATGGGTAGGGTAAGTACACTCGTGCTTTTTCAATTGCCTTGACGCATAAGCTATTACCTTTCCTTCTTGCATGAGCACACACCCTAATCCTTGCCTCGAAGCGTCATAGTAAATCACATACTCTTTCCCCGTTACAGGAAGTGCCAGGATAGGTGTTGTCACTAATCTATTCTTCAGCTCCCGAAAACTCTGTTCACACTTATCTGACCACTCAAACTTAGCATTCTTCCTTGTCAAAGCTGTTAAGGGTAATGCTAGTCGTGAGAAATCCTCAACAAACCGTCTGTAGTATCCTGCCAAGCCTAGGAAACTACGTACCTCTGTCGCACTAGCTGGTCTCTCCCAGTTGACCACAGCTTCCACTTTATGCGGATCCACACTAACTCCATTTGCCGAAACAATATGCCCTAAAAACACTACCTGATTCAACCAAAACTCACATTTGCTAAATTTAGCGTACAACTGTTTATCACGTAGTGTTTGTAGAACAATCCTCAGATGTTTCTCATGGGCTTCCCTGTCAATTGAGTAAACTAGTATGTCATCGATGAACACTATCACAAACTGATCCAAATACTGATGGAAAATCCTGTTCATGAGATCCATGAAAACTGCTGGCGCATTTGTTAAACCGAATGGCATTACTAAAAATTCATAATGCCCGTACCTCGTTCTGAATGCCGTCTTAGGAATGTCTGATTCCCTAACCTTTAACTGATGGTATCCAGATCTTAAATCAATCTTACAGAACACTGATGCTCCCCTTAACTGGTCAAACAAGTCATCTATGCGTGGTAGAGGATACTTGTTACGTATCGTAACCTTGTTTAACTGCCTATAGTCAATGCATAATCTTAGAGTACCATCTTTCTTATTTACGAATAACACTGGAGCTCCCCAAGGCGATACACTAGGTCTGATGTATCCCTTGTCAACTAGTTCTTGTAATTGTATTTTCAGTTCCTTGAGCTCGCTTGGTGCCATTCTATACGGCGCTTGCGAAATAGGTGCTGATCCTGGTAACAAATCGACAGTGAACTCAACTTCCCTATCAGGTGGCAAACCAGACAGATCAGCTGGAAAAACATCAAGAAATTCGTTCACGACAAGAATATCTTCTGGTTTTAGCTTTCCTTCCTGCACTTCTACTACGTGTGCAAGAAACGCCGTGCAACCCTTTCTCAACAACTTTTCTACTTTAAAGCTGAAATTAAACTCGTAGGAATAATCTTTCTTTCACCCCTGAAAACCACTTCAGCCAAACCTGGTTTCCTGAAAATCACTTCCTTTCTATGGCAATCCATGGAAGCATAATGAATAAATAAGAAATCCATCCCTAAAATTACATCTAACACCTGCAACTATAGTGGAGGAAGATCCACTAACATACTGAGACCTCACAATCCCGCAGCACTTCATTGACTAGTAAAGCATCACCAACTGGAGTGTATATAACTAACTTCTCAAATAAAGGCTCTAGCTTCCTATTTAGTTTCGTTAGGAACATACTAGAAACAAAGGAATGCGTAGCACCTGAATCTACTAAAACACGTGCAGGTACATTACAAATAGAAATCGTACCAGTAATCACATCTGGTGCATCTTCCGCTTCCTGCTGAGTCATAGCGTAGACCTTTCCCTGCTGTCTAGGTCTCCCTACAACTCCCTTCTGCCTAGCACCACTGGTGCCCTCTCCTGCAGCTACTGGAACTCTCGGCTGCTCAACTGTCTGGGACTCAACTCCCTGGTCCCTCTGTGCGACTACTCTCAGCAGTGGACAATCTCTCTTGAAATGCCCTGGCTGTCCGCACTGGTAACACACACCGACACCAACCAGACAATGACCCCGATGATTCTTGCCACAATTCGTGCATGGGGTTCTCCTCGTCATACTGGCAACAGACTCTTGCCCTGCCTGCGGTCTTGTTGCTAATCTAGCAGACTGATTGGGTGCTCTCTGACTCTGCCTCTGATAGGTACTACCCACACTCATCTGCCTCGATGCCTGGCCACCAGGCCGATTTTTAAAGTCCTGACGACTCGAAACATTCACCCCAGGTGTGAACCTTCGCTGCTCACGACCTCGAAAGCTACTAGTTGTTGAAGCCCCACGACTAGGCTCCACTACTGACTTCTCTTATGCTATACTCTGTTCCACACGAAGGGCAGTCTCTACTAGCTGAGAAAAGTATGTCCATTTAGCGATAGCGTTGACCGGGGTACGTATCTCAAAACGCAGCCCTATTTCAAACCTTCGACACCTGTCACTCTCAGATGCCACAATCACATCAGCATACCGTGACAGCTCGGTATACCTCCTCTCGTACTCGACCACTGAAAGCGACCCCTGCTTCAATTCTAAGAACTCATCCCTCTTTCCCTCACAATACGTGATAGGGTAATACTTGTCTTCAAATATGCCTCTGAAAGAAATCCAATCCATGGTACGTGCATCACTACGCCTGGCTAATATCGATTTCCACCATCCCTCTGCCTCCTTCTGCAGCAGGAATGTGGCCAACTTCACCTTTCGCTCCTCAGGACAAGTCATCACATCAAAGCATTTCTCCAGCATATTCAACCAAACATCGGCGTCAGCTGGATATGTGGAACCCTCAAACACTGTGGCTCCTAGTTTCTTCAGGCGTTCTATTCCATATGTCTTCTCTGGATCACTTGGCCATGCTCTCTCTGGCCTACCTTCCTCCTGTGAGGAACTAGCATGCTGCTCGTTTTCTGCCCTAGTCTGAACTCTCGGGGCACTAGATCCCCTCTCAGATTGGCCTTGGTAGGATCCTGCGTCCCATCCTGATCCTTGCCTGCGTTGTCTGCTAGTACGTGGTGGCATGACTCCTATAACATATCAATATATTAGACATGCTATGGATACTTAACTCAAATGCACAATACTTAACTCAAATGCACAATACTAAACTTCTACTCATTTTCTAGTCCTGACTGGACTTACTCTTGTCCTTACTTGGACCATGCTTTACTAGTTCTATCTGAACTAATTCATTAACATGCCCTCTACTTCCTAATTTTTCCTTAGAGTTAACTCGCTCTATCTCGTTTCCCATGGAGCTAACTGCTCTGATACCAAGTTTTGTCACACCCCTTCCTTGAGCTACCTGCTAACTTAGCCCGGAAGATGGCGTGAAGCCAACAGACATCGTTTCCTCCCTAACGATACCTGTGACCCTGTTATACCTGATAAACATACTATACTTGAAATAAAATATTTAAACATAACACAACAGAAGTTTGAAAGTCACAATACATACATACGGAGCAGCCCTACTTAAACCCCACTTGAACTTCTAAACGGGTAGGGAGTACTACAACCAAAATACATCTCAACCATGGTTTACACAACCACGACCACTAGTGCATACACAAATGAAACTATACGTTCCTCTCAGAATATCTACAAAATGTTTGGACTTGCTATATAGTTCCACCCACGTACAAAATATCAAACTCGTAGAGCTTTCAGCAGACTATGCAGGATTTCATGCACCGGGAGCTCGATCTCTACCTGAAAAGTTGGAAAACATTGAAAGAATGAGCTGGGAAGCTCAGTGAGTGACTGGGTTTAAAGTAATTATCTCATAAATCATAACATTTGGCAAACTACAAGCATATGTGTCGGCAGACAAGCGTTAAATATAAACTTATAAGGACAATAGCTTCTTCCAAAAATCCAGCAAGTATGTCATTTAAATCTCGCTAGCATATCCAGAGTATTCATCATCTAAAACATATAATAAACTAGGTTGTGTAAGACACGCTCAGTACAATCCAACAATCACTCTACGATGTAGTGGGGCCCGCCCAGCACTCCCATCGTCTTTGTCGTAGTGGGGCCCGCCTAGCACTCATGACAGCATTGTTGTCACGGAGTACACTCAACGTCGACAACAGGAAATGACCTGTGTGCACACGGTACTATACAGCATCGGGCTCAGAATCTCAAACATTTACTCATTCGGGTCTCATAGAAACACATGAAAACCTTTGACACTACTTGCTAACACATGTTGGCCCGAAATTATGGTATTTTCACTAGTTCAGGTAAAATAGTAAACATATGCTCACAACGAACAATTAAATCATTTCTAGGAAACCATATATGCTCATAAATACGTGTTCAAGAGACATAAAGTCTTTAAGTAAAATTACTCTTAGAAAGTCTTTTATTTTCGTAAGCATAAGTTCAAGCATAGAATACACTTCCGAAATTCGTTTTGTCACTCACTGCGTTAAAAGTTAGAACCTCGGCTCGTACACTTGACCTATTTTCTCTTGGCATGCCAAATAACCAGAAACCAGGCATTAGAACACAATTCCTTGCACTTCAAACTTAAGATTATACATATCCCCTAACTAATTCCAGCATATCACAGATTTCATACCCTAAGTTCCCTTACTCATAACTTTTTCATTACATGGCCAAAAATGATGTACTTTATACAAAACTCTTCCTTTTTGAACCCTCTAAAACTTATCTGAAGGAACGAAATTGAAATTCATAAAGGATATGTCCGTAAATACCTCGAAAGATACTTCATACAAAATAGGTTTCTGCACTTTCCAGACTCGTTTCCCTGCTGCACCCTGAACTTAACATGAATTTTAAAGCAACTTCTAGTCAATTTATAACCCCAACTTCTTCATGAAAGTTATAGGAAATTAAATCATGTTTCCAACCATACCTAATACAGCTTCTAAATTGAAGTCCACAGATCAGCACATCCCAAAAACCAGAGGTTCCCCGGATTTGACAGCAAAAACATTCCTTCAAATCCCTCTTAACAAATCATTAACATGACATCTGATTTTGCTCGAGCTTCCTTCACAAAATTTGTTCCAAAATGAGTTAACTTTCCAGAAAATCAAACCTCACATCTTAATTCTTCTTGTGGAGCTCAAAACAACCCAAATATCGGCAGTGAGCAGGATTGATCACCAAATGTGCCATGCAACCTTGAATTGAATCTTCTCCCTTTCTTTTTCAACTTCAAAACTAAGAAAATCCTCCTTCCTCTCTTTCTCTCATCCTCTCCCACGAAATGCCCTGTTTTTCTTTAATAAAAAAGAAGCAAATGGGAGAAAATGGGTTAAAAAACTTATTTAATTATTTTTTTTTGGTGGTGAGTGCTCCAAAGTTTATCCATTCCCACATTTCTTTTTCCTTTTCTTTTTTTTTTTTTTTTAAAACAAAACATACCAAACACCTAGCTCCTTATTGTTTTCCCTTATCCCTTTCTCCTCTTTTTTTTTTTTTTTTTCAAAGAAATTTCAAGGAAAAATCTCGGGTTTACAGTTGTACTCTCTGGAGGATCCCGGATGTTTGAGAAATGGCAGTATGCACCAATTCCTTCTCATTGAAATGACCTAATTGTATGTTCTTTTTTTCGAATCCTTATGGACACAAAAAGTAGTATGTTCAAAACAGTAAGATACGAGGAAGCTATATAAAATTTTAAAATACATTACAGATGTTTGTGGTATTCTCCGGAGGATCCCGGATATTTGGAGACTAGTAGTTTGCAAGAATTCACTGTCGTGGAAATGTCCTAATTGTATGAATTTTTATCGACACCTGATAGACACCAAAAGTAGTATGTTCAAAAGAGTAAGTTTCGAGGAAGTATCATAAAATTTGGCAAGACATTTCGGATGTTTGTTGTACTCTCTAGAGGATCCCGGATGTTTGAGAAATAGTAGTATGCACGAACTCTTTATCATCAGAATGACCTAATTGTATGTTTTTTTTTTTCGAATCCTTATGGACACAAAAAGTAGTATGTTCAAAAGAGTAAAATATGAGGAAGCTATATAAAATTTGACAATACATTACAGATGTTTGTGGTACTCTCCGGAGGATGATATTTGGAGAATAGTAGTTTGCACGAATTCACTGTCGTGGAAATGTCCTAATTGTATGAATTTTTATCGACACCTGATAGACACCAAAAGTAGTATGTTCAAAAGATTAAGTTTCGAGGAAGTATCATAAAATTTGACAAGACATTTCGGATGTTTGTTGTACTCTCTGGAGGATCCCGGATGTTTGAGAAATGGCAGTATGCACCAATTCCTTCTCATCAAAATGACCTAATTGAATGCTTTTTTTTTCGAATCCTTATGGACACAAAAAGTAGTATGTTCAAAAGAGTAAGATATGAGGAAGCTATATAAAATTTTAAAATACATTACAGATGTTTGTGGTATTCTCTGGAGGATTCCAGATATTTGGAAACTATTAGTTTGCACGAATTCAATGTCGTGGAAATGTCCTAATTGTATGAATTCTTATCGACACCTGATAGACACCAAAAGTAGTATGTTCAAAAGAGTAAGTTTCGAGGAAGTATCATAAAATTGGACAAGACATTTCGGATGTTTGTTGTACTCTCTGGAGGAACCCGAATGTTTGAGAAATGGCAGTATGCACCAATTCATTCTCATCAAAATCACCTAATTGTATGTTTTTTTTTTCCGAATCCTTATGGACACAAAAAGTAGTATGTTCAAAAGAGTAAGATATGAGGAAGCTATATAAAATTTTAAAATACAATGCAGATGTTTGTGGTATTCTCCAGAGGATCCCGGATATTTGGAGACTAGTAGTTTGCAAGAATTCACTGTCGTGGAAATGTCCTAATTGTATGAATTTTTATCGACACCTGATAGATACCAAAAGTAGTATGTTCAAAAGAGTAAGTTTCGAGGAAGTATCATAAAATTTGACAAGGCATTTCGAATGTTTGTTGTACTCTCTGGAGGATCCCGGATGTTTTAGAAATAGTAGTATGCACAAATTCCTTCACATCGGAATGACCTAATTGTATGTTTTTTTTTTCGAATCCTTATGGACCCAAAAAGTAGTATGTTCAAAAGAGTAAGATATGAGGAAGCTATATAAAATTTGACAATACATTACAGATGTTTGTGGTATTCTCCGGAGGATCCCGAATATTTGGAGACTAGTAGTTTGCAAGTATTCACTGTCGTGGAAATGTCCTAATTGTATGAATTTTTATCGACACCTGATAGACACCAAAAGTAGTATGTTCAAAATAGTAAATTTTGAGGAAGTATCATAAAATTTGAAAAGACATTTCAGATGTTTGTTGTACTCTCTGGAGGATCCTGGATGTTTGAGAAATGGCAGTATGCATCAATTCCTTCTCATAGAAATGACCAAATTGTTTGTTTTTTTTTTCGAATCCTTATGGACACAAAAAGTAGTATGTTCAAAAGATTAAGATATGAGGAAGCTATATAAAATTTTAAAATACATTACAGATGTTTGTGGTATTCTCCGGAGGATCTCGAATATTTGGAGACTAGTAGTTTGCAAGAATTCACTGTCGTGGAAATGTCCTAATTGTATGAATTTTTATCGACACCTGATAGACACCAAAAGTAGTATGTTCAAAAGAGTAAGTTTCGAGGAAGTATCATAAAATTTGACAAGACATTTCGGATGTTTGTTGTACTCTCTGGAGGATCCCGGATGTTTGAGAAATGGCAGTATGCACCAATTCCTTCTCATCAAAATGACCTAATTGAACGCTTTTTTTTTCGAATCCTTATGGACACAAAAAGTAGTATGTTCAAAAGAGTAAGATATGAGGAACCTATATAAAATTTTAAAATACATTACAGATGTTTGTGGTATTCTCTGGAGGATTCCGGATATTTGGAAACTATTAGTTTGCACGAATTCACTGTCGTGGAAACGTCCTAATTGTATGAATTTTTTTTGACACCTGATAGACACCAAAAGTAGTACGTTCAAAAGAGTAAGTTTCGAGGAAGTATCATAAAATTTGACAATACATTTCGGATGTTTGTTGTACTCTCTGGAGGATCCCGGATGTTTGAGAAATGGCAGTATGCACCAATTCCTTCTCATGAAAATGACCTAATTGTATGCTTTTTTTTGCCGAATCCTTATGGACACAAAAAGTAGTACGTTCAAAAGAGTAAGATATGAGGAAGCTATATAAAATTTTAAAATACATTACAGATGTTTGTGGTTATCTCCGGAGGATCCCGGATATTTGGAGACTAGTAGTTTGCAAGAATTCACTGTCGTGGAAATGTCCTAATTGTATGAATTTTTATCGACACCTGATAGACACAAAAAGTAGTATGTTCAAAAGAGTAAGTTTCGAGGAAGTATCATAAAATTTGACAAGACATTTCGGATGTTTGTTGTACTCTCTGGAGGATGCCGGATGTTTGAGAAATGGCAGTATGCACCAATTCCTTCTCATGAAAATGACCTAATTGTATTCTTTTTTTTTCGAATCCTTATGGACACAAAAAGTAGTATGTTTAAAAGAGTAAGATATGAGGAAGCTATATAAAATTTTAAAATACATTACAGATGTTTGTGGTATTCTCCGGAGGATCCCGGATATTTGGAGACTAGTAGTTTGCACGAATTCACTGTCGTGGAAATGTCCTAATTGTATGAATTTTTATGGACACCTGATAGACACCAAAAGTAGTATGTTCAAAAGAGTAAGTTTCCAGGAAGTATCATAAAATTTGACAAGACATTTCAGATGTTTGTTGTACTCTCTGGAGGATCCCGGATGTTTGAGAAATGGCAGTATGCACCAATTCCTTCTCATCGAAATGACCTAATTGTATGTTTTTTTTTCCGAATCCTTATGGACACAAAAAGTAGTATGTTCAAAAGAGTAAGATATGAGGAAGCTATATAAAATTTTAAAATACATTACAGATGTTTGTGGTATTCTCCGGAGGATCCCGGATATTTGGAGACTAGTAGTTTGTACGAATTCACTGTCGTGGAAATGTCCTAATTGTATGAATTTTTATCGACACCTGATAGACACCAAAAGTAGTATGTTCAAAAGAGTAAGTTTCGAGGAAGTATCATAAAATTTGACAAGGCATTTCGGATGTTTGTTGTACTCTCTGGAGGATCCCGGATGTTTTAGAAATAGTAGTATGCACAAATTCCTTCACATCGGAATGACCTAATTGTATGTTTTTTTTTTCGAATCCTTATGGACCCAAAAAGTAGTATGTTCAAAAGAGTAAGATATGAGGAAGCTATATAAAATTTGACAATACATTACAGATGTTTGTGGTATTCTCCGGAGGATCCCGAATATTTGGAGACTAGTAGTTTGCAAGAATTCACTGTCGTGGAAATGTCCTAATTGTATGAATTTTTATCGACACCTGATAGACACCAAAAGTAGTATGTTCAAAATAGTAAATTTTGAGGAAGTATCATAAAATTTGAAAAGACATTTCGGATGTTTGTTGTACTCTCTGGAGGATCCTGGATGTTTGAGAAATGGCAGTATGCATCAATTCCTTCTCATAGAAATGACCAAATTGTTTGTTTTTTTTTTCGAATCCTGATGGACACAAAAAGTAGTATGTTCAAAAGATTAAGATATGAGGAAGCTATATAAAATTTTAAAATACATTACAGATGTTTGTGGTTATCTCCGGAGGATCCCGGATATTTGGAGACTAGTAGTTTGCAAGAATTCACTGTCGTGGAAATGTCCTAATTGTATGAATTTTTATCGACACCTGATAGACACAAAAAGTAGTATGTTGAAAAGAGTAAGTTTCGAGGAAGTATCATAAAATTTGACAAGACATTTCGGATGTTTGTTGTACTCTCTGGAGGATGCCGGATGTTTGAGAAATGGCAGTATGCACCAATTCCTTCTCATGAAAATGACCTAATTGTATTCTTTTTTTTTCGAATACTTATGGACACAAAAAGTAGTATGTTTAAAAGAGTAAGATATGAGGAAGCTATATAAAATTTTAAAATACATTACAGATGTTTGTGGTATTCTCCGGAGGATCCCGGATATTTGGAGACTAGTAGTTTGCACGAATTCACTGTCGTGGAAATGTCCTAATTGTATGAATTTTTATGGACACCTGATAGACACCAAAAGTAGTATGTTCAAAAGAGTAAGTTTCCAGGAAGTATCATAAAATTTGACAAGACATTTCAGATGTTTGTTGTACTCTCTGGAGGATCCCGGATGTTTGAGAAATGGCAGTATGCACCAATTCCTTCTCATCGAAATGACCTAATTGTATGTTTTTTTTTCCGAATCCTTATGGACACAAAAAGTAGTATGTTCAAAAGAGTAAGATATGAGGAAGCTATATAAAATTTTAAAATACATTACAGATGTTTGTGGTATTCTCCGGAGGATCCCGGATATTTGGAGACTAGTAGTTTGTACGAATTCACTGTCGTGGAAATGTCCTAATTGTATGAATTTTTATCGACACCTGATAGACACCAAAAGTAGTATGTTCAAAAGAGTAAGTTTCGAGGAAGTATCATAAAATTTGACAAGGCATTTCGGATGTTTGTTGTACTCTCTGGAGGATCCCGGATGTTTTAGAAATAGTAGTATGCACAAATTCCTTCACATCGGAATGACCTAATTGTATGTTTTTTTTTTCGAATCCTTATGGACCCAAAAAGTAGTATGTTCAAAAGAGTAAGATATGAGGAAGCTATATAAAATTTGACAATACATTACAGATGTTTGTGGTATTCTCCGGAGGATCCCGAATATTTGGAGACTAGTAGTTTGCAAGTATTCACTGTCGTGGAAATGTCCTAATTGTATGAATTTTTATCGACACCTGATAGACACCAAAAGTAGTATGTTCAAAATAGTAAATTTTGAGGAAGTATCATAAAATTTGAAAAGACATTTCGGATGTTTGTTGTACTCTCTGGAGGATCCTGGATGTTTGAGAAATGGCAGTATGCATCAATTCCTTCTCATAGAAATGACCAAATTGTTTGTTTTTTTTTTCGAATCCTGATGGACACAAAAAGTAGTATGTTCAAAAGATTAAGATATGAGGAAGCTATATAAAATTTTAAAATACATTACAGATGTTTGTGGTTATCTCCGGAGGATCCCGGATATTTGGAGACTAGTAGTTTGCAAGAATTCACTGTCGTGGAAATGTCCTAATTGTATGAATTTTTATCGACACCTGATAGACACAAAAAGTAGTATGTTCAAAAGAGTAAGTTTCGAGGAAGTATCATAAAATTTGACAAGACATTTCGGATGTTTGTTGTACTCTCTGGAGGATGCCGGATGTTTGAGAAATGGCAGTATGCACCAATTCCTTCTCATGAAAATGACCTAATTGTATTCTTTTTTTTTCGAATACTTATGGACACAAAAAGTAGTATGTTTAAAAGAGTAAGATATGAGGAAGGTATATAAAATTTTAAAATACATTACAGATGTTTGTGGTATTCTCCGGAGGATCCCGGATATTTGGAGACTAGTAGTTTGCACGAATTCACTGTCGTGGAAATGTCCTAATTGTATGAATTTTTATGGACACCTGATAGACACCAAAAGTAGTATGTTCAAAAGAGTAAGTTTCCAGGAAGTATCATAAAATTTGACAAGACATTTCAGATGTTTGTTGTACTCTCTGGAGGATCCCGGATGTTTGAGAAATGGCAGTATGCACCAATTCCTTCTCATCGAAATGACCTAATTGTATGTTTTTTTTTCCGAATCCTTATGGACACAAAAAGTAGTATGTTCAAAAGAGTAAGATATGAGGAAGCTATATAAAATTTTAAAATACATTACAGATGTTTGTGGTATTCTCCGGTGGATCCCGGATATTTGGAGACTAGTAGTTTGTACGAATTCACTGTCGTGGAAATGTCCTAATTGTATGAATTTTTATCGACACCTGATAGACACAAAAAGTAGTATGTTCAAAAGAGTAAGTTTCGAGGAAGTATCATAAAATTTGACAAGACATTTCGGATGTTTGTTGTACTCTCTGGAGGATGCCGGATGTTTGAGAAATGGCAGTATGCACCAATTCCTTCTCATGAAAATGACCTAATTGTATTCTTTTTTTTTCGAATCCTTATGGACACAAAAAGTAGTATGTTTAAAAGAGTAAGATATGAGGAAGGTATATAAAATTTTAAAATACATTACAGATGTTTGTGGTATTCTCCGGAGGATCCCGGATATTTGGAGACTAGTAGTTTGCACGAATTCACTGTCGTGGAAATGTCCTAATTGTATGAATTTTTATGGACACCTGATAGACACCAAAAGTAGTATGTTCAAAAGAGTAAGTTTCCAGGAAGTATCATAAAATTTGACAAGACATTTCAGATGTTTGTTGTACTCTCTGGAGGATCCCGGATGTTTGAGAAATGGCAGTATGCACCAATTCCTTCTCATCGAAATGACCTAATTGTATGTTTTTTTTTCCGAATCCTTATGGACACAAAAAGTAGTATGTTCAAAAGAGTAAGATATGAGGAAGCTATATAAAATTTTAAAATACATTACAGATGTTTGTGGTATTCTCCGGAGGATCCCGGATATTTGGAGACTAGTAGTTTGTACGAATTCACTGTCGTGGAAATGTCCTAATTGTATGAATTTTTATCGACACCTGATAGACACCAAAAGTAGTATGTTCAAAAGAGCAAGTTTTGAGAAAGTATCATAAAATTTGACAAGACATTTCGGATGTTTGTTGTACTCTCTGGAGGATCCCGGATGTTTGAGAAATGGGAGTATGCACCAATTCCTTCTCATCGAAATGACCTAATTGTATGTTTTTTCTTCCGAATCCTTATGGACACAAAAAGTAGTATGTTCAAAAGAGTAATATATGAGGAAGCTATATAAAATTTTAAAATACATTACAGATGTTTGTGGTATTCTCCGGAGGATCCCGGATATTTGGAGACTAGTAGTTTGCAAGAATTCACTGTCGTGGAAATGTCCTAATTGTATGAATTTTTATCGACACTTGATAGACACCAAAAGTAGTATGTTCAAATCAGTAAGTTTCAAGGAAGTATCATAAAATTTGACAAGACATTTCGGATGTTTGTTGTACTCTCTGGAGGATGCCGGATGTTTGAGAAATGGCAGTATGCACCAATTCCTTCTCATCGAAATGACCTAATTGTATGTTTTTTTTTCCGAATCCTTATGGACACAAAAAGTAGTATGTTCAAAAGAGTAAGATATGAGGAAGCTATATAAAATTTTAAAATACATTACAGATGTTTGTGGTATTCTCCGGAGGATCCCGGATATTTGGAGACTAGTAGTTTGCAAGAATTCATTGTCGTGGAAATGTCCTCATTGTATGAATTTGTATCGACACCTGATAGACACCAAAAGTAGTATGTTCAAAAGAGTAAGTTTCGAGGAAGTATCATAAAATTTGACAAGACATTTCGGATGTTTGTTGTACTCTCTGGAGGATCCCGGATGTTTGAGAAATGGGAGTATGCACCAATTCCTTCTCATCGAAATGACCTAATTGTATGTTTTTTCTTCCGAATCCTTGTGGACAAAAAAAGTAGTATGTTCAAAAGAGTAAGATATGAGGAAGCTATATAAAATTTTAAAATACATTACAGATGTTTGTGGTATTCTCCGGAGGATCCTGGATATTTGGAGACTAGTAGTTTGCAAGAATTGACTGTCGTGGAAATGTCCTCATTGTATGAATTTGTATCGACACCTGATAGACACCAAAAGTAGTATGTTCAAAAGAGTAAGTTTCGAGGAAGTATCATAAAATTTGACAACACATTTCGGATGTTTGTTCTACTCTCTGGAGGATCCCGGATGTTTGAGAAATAGCAGTATGCACCAATTCCTTCTCATCGAAATGACCTAATTGTATGTTTTTTTTTTCAAATCCTTATGGACACAAAAAGTAGTATGTTCAAAAGAGTAAGATATGAGGAAGCTATATAAAATTTTAAAATACATTACTGATGTTTGTGGTATTCTCCGGAGGATCCCGGATATTTGGAGACTAGTAGTTTGCAATAATTCACTGTCGTGGCAATGTCCTAATTGTATGAATTTTTATCGACACCTGATAGACACCAAAAGTAGTATGTTCAAAAGAGTAAATTTCGAGCAAGTATGATAAAATTTGACAGGACATTTCGGATGTTTGTAGTACTCTCTGGAGGATCCCGGATGTTTGAGAAATGGCAGTATGCACCCATTCCTTCTCATCGAAATGACCTAATTGTATGTTTTTTTTTTCGAATCCTTATGCAAACAAAAATTAGTAAGTTCAAACGAGTAAGATATGAGGAACCTATATAAAATTTTAAAATACATTACAGATGTTTGTGGTATTCTCCGGAGGATCCCGGATATTTGGAGACTAGTAGTTTGCAAGAATTCACTGTCGTGGAAATGTCCTAATTGTATGAATTTTTATCGACACCTGATAGACACCAAAAGTAGTATGTTCAAAAGAGTAAATTTCGAGGAAGCATCATAAAATTTGACAAGACATTTCGGACGTTTGTTGTACTCTCTAGAGGATCCCGGATGTTTGAGAAATAGCAGTATGCACCAATTCCTTCTCATCGAAATGACCTAATTGTATGTTTTTTTTTCCGAATCCTTATGGACACAAAAAGTAGTATGTTCAAAAGAGTAAGATATGAGGAAGCTATATAAAATTTTAAAATACATTACAGATGTTTGTGGTATTCTCCGGAGGATCCCGGATATTTGGAGACTAGTAGTTTGCAAGAATTCACTGTCGTGGAAATGTCCTAATTGTATGAATTTTTATCGACACCTGATAGACACCAAAAGTAGTATGTTCAAAACAGTAAATTTCGAGGAAGTATCATAAAATTTGACAACACATTTCGGATGTTTGTTGTACTCTCTGGAGAATCCCGGATGTTTGAGAAATAGCAGTATGCACCAATTCCTTCTCATCGAAATGACCTAGTTGTATGTTTTTTTTTTCAAATCCTTATGGAAACAAAAATTAGTAAGTTCAAAAGAGTAAGATATGAGGAACCTATATAAAATTTTAAAATACATTACAGATGTTTGTGGTATTCTCCGGAGGATCCCGGATATTTGGAGACTAGTAGTTTGCAAGAATTCACTGTCGTGGCAATGTCCTAATTGTATGAATTTTTATCGACACCTGATAGACACCAAAAGTAGTATGTCCAAAAGAGTAAATTTCGAGGAAGCATCATATAATTTGACAAGACATTTCGGATGTTTGTTGTACTCTCTAGAGGATCCCGGATGTTTTAGAAATAGCAGTATGCACCAATTCCTTCTCATCGAAATGACCTAATTGTATGTTTTTTTTTCCGAATCCTTATGGACACAAAAAGTAGTATGTTCAAAAGAGTAAGATATGAGGAAGCTATATAAAATTTTAAAATACATTACAGATGTTTGTGGTATTCTCCGGAGGATCCCGGATATTTGGAGACTAGTAGTTTGCAAGAATTCACTGTCGTGGAAATGTCCTAATTGTATGAATTTTTATCGACGCCTGATAGACACCAAAAGTAGTATGTTCAAAAGTGTAAATTTCGAGGAAGCATCATAAAATTTGACAAGACATTTCGGATGTTTGTTGTACTCTTTAGAGGATCCCGGATGTTTGAGAAATAGCAGTATGCACCAATTCCTTCTCATCGAAATGACCTAATTGTATGTTTTTTTTTCCGAATCCTTATGGACACAAAAAGTAGTATGTTCAAAAGAGTAAGATATGAGGAAGCTATATAAAATTTTAAAATACATTACTGATGTTTGTGGTATTCTCCGGAGGATCCCGGATATTTGGAGACTAGTAGTTTGCAAGAATTCACTGTCGTGGCAATGTCCTAATTGTATGAATTTTTATCGTCACCTGATAGACACCAAAAGTAGTATGTTCAAAAGAGTAAATTTCGAGGAAGCATCATAAAATTTGACAAGACATTTCGGATGTTTGTTGTACTCTCTAGAGGATCCCGGATGTTTGAGAAATAGCAGTATGCACCAATTCCTTCTCATCGAAATGACCTAATTGTATGTTTTTTTTTCCGAATCCTTATGGACACAAAAAGTAGTATGTTCAAAAGAGTAAGATATGAGGAAGCTATATAAAATTTTAAAATACATTACAGATGTTTGTGGAACTCTCCGGTGGATCCCGGATATTTGGAGACTAGTAGTTTGCAAGAATTCACTGTCGTGGCAATGTCCTAATCGTATGAATTTTTTTCGATACCTGATAGACACCAAAAGTAGTATGTTCAAAAGAGTAAGTTTCGAGGAAGTATCTTAAAATTTGACAAGACATTTTGGATGTTTGTAGTACTCTCTGGAGGATCCCGGATGTTTGAGGAATGGCAGTATGCACCAATTCCTTCTCATCGAAATGACTTAATTGTATGTTTTTTTTTTTCGAATCCTTATGGACACAAAAAGTAGTATGTTCAAAAGAGTAAGATATGAGGACGCTATATAAAATTTTAAAATACATTACTGATGTTTGTGGTATTCTCCGGAGGATCCCGGATATTTGGAGACTAGTAGTTTGCAAGAATTCACTGTCGTGGAAATGTCCTAAATGTATGAATTTTTATCGACACCTGATAGACACCGAAAGTAGTATGTTCAAAAGAGTAAATTTCGAGGAAGTATCATAAAATTTGACAGGACATTTCGGATGTTTGTTATACTCTCTGGAGGATCACGGATGTTTGAGAAATAGCAGTATGCACCAATTCCTTCTCATCGAAATGACCTAATTGTATTTTTTTTTTTTCGAATCCTTATGGAAACAAAAATTACTAAGTTCAAAAGAGTAAGATATGAGGAAGCTATATAAAATTTTAAAATACATTACAGATGTTTGTGGTATTCTCCGGAGGATCCCGGATATTTGGAGACTAGTAGTTTGCAAGAATTCACTGTCGTGGCAATGTCCTAATTGTATGAATTTTTATCGACACCTGATAGACACCAAAAGTAGTATGTTCAAAAGAGTAAATTTCGAGGAAGTATCATAAAATTTGACAAGACATTTCGGATGTTTGTTGTACTCTCTAGAGGATCCCGGATGTTTGAGAAATAGCAGTATGCACCAATTCCTTCTCATCGAAATGACCTAATTGTATGTTTTTTTTTCCGAATCCTTATGGACACAAAAAGTAGTATGTTCAAAAGAGTAAGATATGAGGAAGCTATATAAAATTTTAAAATACATTACAGATGTTTGTGGAACTCTCCGGTGGATCCCGGATATTTGGAGACTAGTAGTTTGCAAGAATTCACTGTCGTGGCAATGTCCTAATTGTATGAATTTTTATCGACACCTGATAGACACCAAAAGTAGTATGTTCAAAAGAGTAAGTTTCGAGGAAGTATCTTAAAATTTGACAAGACATTTTGGATGTTTGTAGTACTCTCTGGAGGATCCCGGATGTTTGAGAAATGGCAGTATGCACCAATTCCTTCTCATCGAAATGACCTAGTTGTATGTTTTTTTTTTCGAATCCTTATGGAGACAAAAAGTAGTATGTTCAAAAGAGTAAGATATGAGGAAGCTATATAAAATTTTAAAATACATTACTGATGTTTGTGGTATTCTCCGGAGGATCCCGGATATTTGGAGACTAGTAGTTTGCAAGAATTCACTGTCGTGGAAATGTCCTAAGTGTATGAATTTTTATCGACACCTGATAGACACCAAAAGTAGTATGTTCAAAAGAGTAAATTTCGAGGAAGTATCATAAAATTTGACAGGACATTTCAGATGTTTGTTATACTCTCTGGAGGATCCCGGATGTTTGAGAAATGGCAGTATGCACCAATTCCTTCTCATCGAAATGACCTAATTGTATTTTTTTTTTTCGAATCCTTATGGAAAAAAAAATTAGTAAGTTCAAAAGAGTAAGATATGAGGAAGCTATATAAAATTTTAAAATACATTACAGATGTTTGTGGTATTCTCCGGAGGATCGCGGATATTTGGAGACTAGTAGTTTGCAAGAATTCACTGTCGTGGCAATGTCCTAATTGTATGAATTTTTATCGACACCTGATAGACACCAAAAGTAGTATGTTCAAAAGAGTAAATTTCGAGGAAGTATCATAAAATTTGACAAGACATTTCGGATGTTTGTTGTACTCTCTGGAGGATCCCGGATGTTTGAGAAATAGCAGTATGCACCAATTCCTTCTCATCGAAATGACCTAATTGTATGTTTTTTTTTTCGAATCCTTATGGAAACAAAAAGTAGTATGTTCAAAAGAGTAATATATGAGGAAGGTGTATAAAATTTGACAATACATTATAGATGTTTGTGGTACTCTCCGGAGGATCCCGGATATTTGGAGAATAGTAGTTTGCACGAATTCACTGTCGTGGAAATGTCCTAATTGTATGAATTTTTATCGACACCTGATAGACACCAAAAGTAGTATGTTCAAAAGAGTAAGTTTCGAGGAAGTATCATAAAATTTGACAAGACATTTCGGATGTTTGTTGTACTCTCTGGAGGATCCCGGATGTTTGAGAAATAGCAGTATGCACCAATTCCTTCTCATCGAAATGACCTAATTGTATGTTTTTTTTTTTCGAATCCTTATGGAAACAAAAATTATTAAGTTCAAAAGAGTAAGATATGAGGAAGCTATATAAAATTTTAAAATACATTACAGATGTTTGTGGTATTCTCCGGTGGATCCCGGATATTTGGAGACTAGTAGTTTGCAAGAATTCACTGTCGTGGCAATGTCCTAATTGTATGAATTTTTATCGATACCTGATAGACACCAAAAGTAGTATGTTCAAAAGAGTAAGTTTCGAGGAAGTATCTTAAAATTTGACAAGACATTTTGGATGTTTGTAGTACTCTCTGGAGGATCCCGGATGTTTGAGAAATGGCAGTATGCACCAATTCCTTCTCATCGAAATGACCTAATTGTATGTTTTTTTTTTTTCGAATCCTTATGGACACAAAAAGTAGTATGTTCAAAAGAGTAAGATATGAGGAAGCTATAAAAATTTTAAAATACATTACTGATGTTTGTGGTATTCTCCGGAGGATCCCGGATATTTGGAGACTAGTAGTTTGCAAGAATTCAATGTCATGGAAATGTCCTAAGTGTATGAATTTTTATCGACACCTGATAGACACCGAAAGTAGTATGATCAAAAGAGTAAATTTCGAGGAAGTATCATAAAATTTGACAGGACATTTCGGATGTTTGTTATACTCTCTGGAGGATCCCGGATGTTTGAGAAATAGCAGTATTCACCAATTCCTTCTCATCGAAATGACCTAATTGTATGTTTTTTTTTTCGAATCCTTATGGAAACAAAAATTATTAAGTTCAAAAGAGTAATATATGAGGAAGCTGTATAAAATTTTAAAATACATTACAGATGTTTGTGGAACTCTCCGGTGGATCCCGGATATTTGGAGACTAGTAGTTTGCAAGAATCCACTGTCGTGGCAATGTCCTAATTGTATGAATTTTTATCGATACCTGATAGACACCAAAAGTAGTATGTTCAAAAGAGTAAGTTTCGAGGAAGTATCTTAAAATTTGACAAGACATTTTGGATGTTTGTAGTACTCTCTGGAGGATCCCGGATGTTTGAGAAATGGCAGTATGCACCAATTCCTTCTCATCGAAATGACCTAATTGTATGTTTTTTTTTTTCGAATCCTTATGGACACAAAAAGTAGTATGTTCAAAAGAGTAAGATATGAGGAAGCTATATAAAATTTTAAAATACATTACTGATGTTTGTTGTATTCTCCGGAGGATCCCGGATATTTGGAGACTAGTAGTTTGCAAGAATTCACTGTCGTGGAAATGTCCTAAATGTATGAATTTTTATCGACACCTGATAGACACCGAAAGTAGTATGTTCAAAAGAGTAAATTTCGAGGAAGTATCATAAAATTTGACAGGACATTTCGGATGTTTGTTATACTCTCTGGAGGATCCCGGATGTTTGAGAAATAGCAGTATGCACCAATTCCTTCTCATCGAAATGACCTAATTGTATGTTTTTTTTTTTCGAATCCTTATGGAAACAAAAATTATTAAGTTCAAAAGAGTAAGATATGAGGAAGCTATATAAAATTTTAAAATACATTACAGATGTTTGTGGTATTCTCCGGAGGATCCCGGATATTTGGAGACTAGTAGTTTGCAAGAATTCACTGTCGTGGCAATGTCCTAATTGTATGAATTTTTATCGTCACCTGATAGACACCAAAAGTAGTATGTTCAAAAGAGTAAGTTTCGAGGAAGTATCTTAAAATTTGACAAGACATTTTGGATGTTTGTAGTACTCTCTGGAGGATCCCGGATGTTTGAGAAATGGCAGTATGCACCAATTCCTTCTCATCGAAATGACCTAGTTGTATGTTTTTTTTTTCGAATCCTTATGGAGACAAAAAGTAGTATGTTCAAAAGAGTAAGATATGAGGAAGCTATATAAAATTTTAAAATACATTACTGATGTTTGTGGTATTCTCCGGAGGATCCCGGATATTTGGAGACTAGTAGTTTGCAAGAATTCACTGTCGTGGAAATGTCCTAAGTTATGAATTTTTATCGACACCTGATAGACACCAAAAGTAGTATGTTCAAAAGAGTAAATTTCGAGGAAGTATCATAAAATTTGACAGGACATTTCAGATGTTTGTTATACTCTCTGGAGGATCCCGGATGTTTGAGAAATGGCAGTATGCACCAATTCCTTGTCATCGAAATGACCTAATTGTATTTTTTTTTTTCGAATCCTTATGGAAAAAAAAATTAGTAAGTTCAAAAGAGTAAGATATGAGGAAGCTATATAAAATTTTAAAATACATTACAGATGTTTGTGGTATTCTCAGGAGGATCGCGGATTTTTGGAGACTAGTAGTTTGCAAGAATTCACTGTCGTGGCAATGTCCTAATTGTATGAATTTTTATCGACACCTGATAGACACCAAAAGTAGTATGTTCAAAAGAGTAAATTTCGAGGAAGTATCATAAAATTTGACAAGACATTTCGGATGTTTGTTGTACTCTCTGGAGGATCTCGGATGTTTGAGAAATAGCAGTATGCACCAATTCCTTCTCATCGAAATGACCTAATTGTATGTTTTTTTTTTCGAATCCTTATGGACACAAAAAGTAGTAAGTTCAAAAGAGTAAGATATGAGGAAGCTATATAAAATTTTAAAATACATTACAGATGTTTGTGGTATTCTCAGGAGGATCGCGGATATTTGGAGACTAGTAGTTTGCAAGAATTCACTGTCGTGGCAATGTCCAAATTGTATGAATTTTTATCGACACCTGATAGACACCAAAAGTAGCATGTTCAAAAGAGTAAGTTTCGAGGAAGTATCTTAAAATTTGACAAGACATTTTGGATGTTTGTTGTACTCTCTGGAGGATCCCGGATGTTTGAGAAATGGCAGTATGCACCAATTCCTTCTCATCGAAATGACCTAATTGTATGTTTTTTTTTTCGAATCCTTATGGAAACAAAAAGTAGTATGTTCAAAAGAGTATTATATGAGGAAGGTGTATAAAATTTGACAATACATTACAGATGTTTGTGGTACCCTCCGGAGGATCCCGGATATTTGGAGAATAGTAGTTTGCACGAATTCACTGTCGTGGAAATGTCCTAATTGTATGAATTTTTATCGACACCTGATAGACACCAAAAGTAGTATGTTCAAAAGAGTAAGTTTCGAGGAAGTATCATAAAATTTGACAAGACATTTCGGATGTTTGTTGTACTCTCTGGAGGATCCCGGATGTTTGAGAAATAGCAGTATGCACCAATTCCTTCTCATCGAAATGACCTAATTGTATGTTTTTTTTTTTGAATCCTTATGGACACAAAAAGTAGGATGTTCAAAAGAGTAAGATATGAGGAAGGTATATATAATTTGACAATACATTACAGATGTTTGTGGTACTCTCCGGAGGATCCCGGATATTTGGAGAATAGTAGTTTGCACGAATTCACTGTCGTGAAAATGTCCTAATTGTATGAATTTTTATCGACACCTGATAGACACCAAAAGTAGTATGTTCAAAAGAGTAAATTTCGAGGAAGTATCATAAAATTTGACAGAACATTTCGGATGTTTGTTATACTCTCTGGAGGATCCCGGATGTTTGAGAAATGGCAGTATGCACCAATTCCTTCTCATCGAAATGACCTAATTGTATGTTTTTTTTTTCGAATCCTTATGGAAACAAAAATTAGTAAGTTCAAAAGAGTAAGATATGAGGAAGCTATATAAAATTTTAAAATACATTACAGATGTTTGTGGTATTCTCCGGAGGATCCCGGATATTTGGAGACTAGTAGTTTGCAAGAATTCACTGTCGTGGTAATGTCAAAATTGTATGAATTTTTATCGACACCTGATAGACACCAAAAGTAGTATGTTCAAAAGAGTAAGTTTCCAGGAAGTATCTTAAAATTTGACAAGACATTTTGGATGTTTGTAGTACTCTCTGGAGGATCCCGGATGTTTGAGAAATGGCAGTATGCACCAATTCCTTCTCATCGAAATGACCTAGTTGTATGTTTTTTTTTTCGAATCCTTATGGACACAAAAAGTAGTATGTTCAAAAGAGTAAGATATGAGGAAGCTATATAAAATTTTAAAATACATTACTGATGTTTGTGGTATTCTCCGGAGGATCCCGGATATTTGGAGACTAGTAGTTTGCAAGAATTCACTGTCAAGGAAATGTCCTAAGTGTATGAATTTTTATCGACACCTGATAGACACCAAAAGTAGTATGTTCAAAAGAGTAAATTTTGAGGAAGTATCATAAAATTTGACAGGACATTTCGGATGTTTGTTATACTCTCTGGAGGTTCCCGGATGTTTGAGAAATGGCAGTATGCACCAATTCCTTCTCATCGAAATGACCTAATTGTATGTTTTTTTTTTCGAATCCTTATGGAAACAAAAATTAGTAAGTTCAAAAGAGTAAGATATGAGGAAGCTATATAAAATTTTAAAATACATTACAGATGTTAGTGGTATTCTCCGGAGGATCCCGGATTTTTGGAGACTAGTAGTTTCCAAGAATTCACTGTCGTGGAAATGTCCTAATTCTATGAATTTTTATCGACACCTGATAGACACCAAAAGTAGTATGTTCAAAAGAGTAAATTTCGAGGAAGTATCATAAAATTTGACAGGACATTTCGGATGTTTGTTATACTCTCTGGAGGATGCCGGATGTTTGAGAAATGGCAGTATGCACCAATTCCTTCTCATCGAAATGACCTAATTGTATGTTTTTTTTGTCGAATCCTTATGGAAACAAAAATTAGTAAGTTTAAAAGAGTAAGATATGAGGAAGCTATATAAAATTTTAAAATACATTACAGATGTTTGTGGTATTCTCCGGAGGATCCCGGATATTTGGAGACTAGTAGTTTGCAAGAATTCACTGTCGTGGCAATGTCCAAATTGTATGAATTTTTATCGACACCTGATAGACACCAAAAGTAGTATGTTCAAAAGAGTAAGTTTCGAGGAAGTATCTTAAAATTTGACAAGACATTTTGGATGTTTGTAGTACTCTCTGGAGGATCCCGGATGTTTGAGAAATGGCAGTATGCACCAATTCCTTCTCATCGAAATGACCTAGTTGTATGTTTTTTTTTTCGAATCCTTATGGACACAAAAAGTAGTATGTTCAAAAGAGTAAGATATGAGGAAGCTATATAAAAATTTAAAATACATTACAGATGTTTGTGGTATTCTCCGGAGGATCCCGGATATTTGGAGACTAGTAGTTTGCAAGAATTCACTGTCGTGGAATTGTCCTAATTGTATGAACTTTTATCGACACCTGATAGACACCAAAAGTAGTATGTTCAAAAGAGTAAGTTTCGAGGAAGTATCATAAAATTTGACAAGACATTTCGGATGTTTGTTGTACTCTCTGGAGGATCTCGAATGTTTGAGAAATAGTAGTATGCACCAATTCATTCTCATCATAATGAGCTAATTGTATGTTTTTTTTTTTTTGAATCCTTATGGACACAAAAAGTAGTATGTTCAAAATAGTAAGATATGAGGAAGCTATATAAATTTTGACAATACATTACAGATGTTTGTGGTACTCTCCGGAGCATCCCGGATATTTGGATTATAGTAGTTTGCACGAATTCACTGTCGTGGAAATGTCCTAATTGTATGAATTTTTATCGACACCTGATAGACACCAAAAGTAGTATGTTCAAAAGAGTAAGTTTCGAGGAAGTATCATAAAATTTGACAAGAAATTTCGGATGTTTGTTGTACTCTCTGGAGGATCCCGAAGGCTTGAGAAATAGTAGTATGCAACAATTCCTTCTCATCGGAAGGACCTAATTGTATGTTTTTTTTTTTTCGAATCCTTATGGACACAAAAAGTAGTATGTTCAAAAGCGTAAGATATGAGGAAGGTATATAAAATTTGACAATACATTACAGATGTTTGTGGTACTCTCCGGAGGATCCCGGATATTTGGAGAATAGTAGTTTGCACGAATTCACTGATGTGGAAATGTCTTAATTGTATGAATTTTTATCGACACCTGATAGACACCAAAAGTAGTATGTTCAAAAGAGTCAGTTTCGAGAAGTATCATAAAATTTGACAAGACATTTCGGATGTTTGTTGTACTCTCTGGAGGATCCCGGATGTTTGAGAAATAGCAGTATGCACGAATTCCTTCACATCGAAATGACCTAATTGTATGTTTTTTTTTTCGAATCCTTATGGACACAAAAATTAGTATGTTCAAAAGAGTAAGATATGACGAAGCTATATAAAATTTTAAAATACATTACAGATGTTTGTGGTATTCTCCGGAGGATCTCGGATATTTGCAGACTAGTAGTTTGCAAGAATTCACTGTCGTGGAAATGTCGTAATTGTATGAATTTTTATCGACACCTGATAGACACCAAAAGTAGTATGTTCAAAAGAGTAAATTTCGAGGAAGTATCATAAAATTTGACAAGACATTTCGGATGTTTGTTGTACTCTCTGGAGCATCCCGGATGTTTGAGAAATAGCAGTATGCACTAATTCCTTCACATCGAAATGACCTAATTGTATGTTTTTTTTTTCGAATCCTTATGGACACAAAAATTAGTATGCTCAAAAGAGTAAGATATGAGGAAGCTATATAAAATTTTAAAATACATTACAGATGTTTGTGGTATTCTCCGGAGGATCTCGGATATTTGCAGACTAGTAGTTTGCAAGAATTCACTGTCGTGGAAATGTCCTAATTGTATGAATTTATACCGACACCTGATAGACACCAAAAGTAGTATGTTCAAAAGAGTAAATTTCGAGGAAGTATCATAAAATTTGACAAAACATTTCGGATGTTTGTTGTACTCTCTGGAGGATCCCGGATGTTTGAGAAATAGCAGTATGCACCAATTCCTTCTCATCGAAATGACCTAATTGTATGTTTTTTTTTTCCGTATCCTTATGGACACAAAAAGTAGTATGTTCAAAAGAGTAAGATATGAGGAAGCTATATAAAATTTTAAAATACATTACAGATGTTTGTGGTGTTCTCCGGAGGATCCCGGATATTTGGAGACTAGTAGTTTGCAAGAATTCACTGTCGTGGAAATGTCCTAATTGTATGAATTTTTACCGACACCTGATAGACACCAAAAGTAGTATGTTCAAAAGAGTAAATTTCGAGGAAGTATCATAAATTTTGACAAGACATTTCGGATGTTTGTTGTACTCTCTGGAGCATCCCGAATGTTTGAGAAATAGCAGTATGCACTAATTCATTCACATCGAAATGACCTAATTGTATGTTTTTTTTTTCGAATCCTTATGGACACAAAAATTAGTATGTTCAAAAGAGTAAGATATGAGGAAGCTATATAAAATTTTAAAATACATTACAGATGTTTGTGGTATTCTCTGGAGGATCTCGGATATTTGCAGACTAGTAGTTTGCAAGAATTCACTGTCGTGGAAATGTCCTAATTGTATGAATTTTTACCGACAGCTGATAGACACCAAAAGTAGTATGTTCAAAAGAGTAAATATCGAGGAAGTATCATAAAATTTGACAAGACATTTCGGATGTTTGTTGTACTCTCTGGAGGATCCCGGATGTTTGAGAAATAGCAGTATGCACCAATTCCTTCTCATCGAAATGACCTAATTGTATGTTTTTTTTTTCCGAATCCTTATGGACACAAAAAGTAGTATGTTCAAAAGAGTAAGATATGAGGAAGCTATATAAAATTTTAAAATACATTACAGATGTTTGTGGTATTCTCCGGAGGATCCCGGATATTTGGAGACTAGTAGTTTGCAAGAATTCACTGTCGTGGAAATGTCCTAATTGTATGAATTTTTATCGACACCTGATAGACACCAAAAGTAGTATGTTCAAAAGGGTAAATTTCGAGGAAGTATCATGAAATTTGACAAGACATTTCGGATGTTTGTTGTACTCTCTGGAGGATCCCGGATGTTTGAGAAATGGCAGTATGCACCAATTCCTTCTCATCGAAATGACCTAATTGTATGTTTTTTTTTTCGAATCCTTATGGACTTAAAAAGTAGTATGTTCAAAAGAGTAAGATATGAGGAAGCTACATAAAATTTTAAAATACATTACAGATGTTTGTGGTATTCTCCGGAGGATCCCGGATATTTGAAGACTAGTAAGTTGCACGAATTCACTGTCGTGGAAATGTCCTAATTGTATGAATTTTTATCGACACCTGATAGACACCAAAAGTAGTATGTTCAAAAGAGTAAATTTCGAGGCAGTATCATAAATATTGACAAGACATTTCGGATGTTTGTTGTACTCTCTGGAGGATCCCGAATGTTTGAGAAATGGCAGTATGCACCAATTCCTTCTCATCGAAATGACCTAATTGTATGTTTTTTTTTTCGAATCCTTATGGACACAAAAAGTAGTATGTTCAAAAGAGTAAGATATGAGGAAGGTATATAAAATTTTAAAATACATTACAGATGTTTGTGGTATTCTCCGGAGGATCCCGGATATTTGGAGACTAGTAGTTTGCAAGAATTTACTGTCGTGGAAATGTCCTAATTGTATGAATTTTTATCGACACCTGATAGGCACCAAAAGTAGTATGTTCAAAAGGGTAAATTTCGAGGAAGTATCATAAAATTTGAGAAGACATTTCGGATGTTTGTTGTACTCTCTGGAGGATCCCGGATGTTTGAGAAATGGCAGTATGCACCAATTCCTTCTCATCGAAATGACCTAATTGTATGTTTTTTTTTTCGAATCCTTATGGACTTAAAAAGTAGTATGTTCATAAGAGTAAGATATGAGGAAGCTACATAAAATTTTAAAATACATTACAGATGTTTGTGGTATTCTCCGGAGGATCCCGGATATTTGAAGACTAGTAAGTTGCAAGAATTCACTGTCGTGGAAATGTCCTAATTGTATGAAATTTTATCGACACCTGATAGACACCAAAAGTAGTATGTTCAAAAGAGTAAATTTCGAGGAAGTATCAGAAAATTTGACAAGTCATTTCGGATGTTTGTTGTACTCTCTGGAGCATCCCAGATGTTTGAGAAATAGCAGTATGCACTAATTCCTTCACATCGAAATGACCTAATTGTATGTTTTTTTTTTCGAATCCTTATGGACACAAAAATTAGTATGCTCAAAAGAGTAAGATATGAGGAAGCTATATAAAATTTTAAAATACATTACAGATGTTTGTGGTATTCTCCGGAGGATCTCGGATATTTGCAGACTAGTAGTTTGCAAGAATTCACTGTCGTGGAAATGTCCTAATTGTATGAATTTTTACCGACACCTGATAGACACCAAAAGTAGTATGTTCAAAAGAGTAAATTTCGAGGAAGTATCATAAAATTTGACAAGACATTTCGGATGTTTGTTGTACTCTCTGGAGGATCCCGGATGTTTGAGAAATAGCAGTATGCACCAATTCCTTCTAATCGAAATGACCTAATTGTATGTTTTTTTTTCCGTATCCTTATGGACACAAAAAGTAGTATGTTCAAAAGAGTAAGATATGAGGAAGCTATATAAAATTTTAAAATACATTACAGATGGTTGTGGTATTCTCCGGAGGATCCCGGATATTTGGAGACTAGTAGTTTGCAAGAATTCACTGTCGTGGAAATGTCCTAATTGTATGAATTTTTACCGACACCTGATAGACACCAAAAGTAGTATGTTCAAAAGAGTAAATTTCGAGGAAGTATCATAAAATTTGACAAGACATTTCGGGTGTTTGTTGTACTCTCTGGAGCATCCCGGATGTTTGAGAAATAGCAGTATGCACTAATTCATTCACATCGAAATGACCTAATTGTATGTTTTTTTTTTCGAATCCTTATGGACACAAAAATTAGTATGTTCAAAAGAGTAAGATATGAGGAAGCTATATAAAATTTAAAAATACATTACAGATGTTTGTGGTATTCTCCGGAGGATCTCGGATATTTGCAGACTAGTAGTTTGCAAGAATTCACTGTCGTGGAAATGTCCTAATTGTATGAATTTTTATCGACACCTGATAGACACCAAAAGTAGTATGTTCAAAAGGGTAAATTTCGAGGAAGTATCATAAAATTTGACAAGACATTTCGGATGTTTGTTGTACTCTCTAGAGAATCCCGGATGTTTGAGAAATGGCAGTATGCACCAATTCCTTCCCATCGAAATGACCTAATTGTATGTTTTTTTTTTCGAATCCTTATGGACTTAAAAAGTAGTATGTTCAAAAGAGTAAGATATGAGGAAGCTACATAAAATTTTAAAATACATTACAGATGTTTGTTGTTTTCTCCGGAGGATCCCGGATATTTGAAGACTAGTAAGTTGCACGAATTCACTGTCGTGGAAATGTCCTAATTGTATGAATTTTTATCGACACCTGATAGACACCAAAAGTAGTATGTTCAAAAGAGTAAATTTCGAGGTAGTATCATAAATTTTGACAAGACATTTCGGATGTTTGTTGTACTCTCTGGAGGATCCCGAATGTTTGAGAAATGGCAGTATGCACCAATTCCTTCTCATCGAAATGACCTAATTGTATGTTTTTTTTTTCGAATCCTTATGGACACAAAAAGTAGTATGTTCAAAAGAGTAAGATATGAGGAAGGTATATAAAATTTTAAAATACATTACAGATGTTTGTGGTATTCTCCGGAGGATCCCGGATATTTGGAGACTAGTAGTTTGCAAGAATTCACTGTCGTGGAAATGTCCTAATTGTATGAATTTTTATCGACACCTGATAGACACCAAAAGTAGTATGTTCAAAAGAGTAAATTTCGAGGAAGTATCATAAAATTTGACAGGACATTTCGGATGTTTGTTATACTCTCTGGAGGATCCCGGATGTTTGAGAAATGGCTGTATGCACCAATTCCTTCTCATCGAAATGACCTAATTGTATGTTTTGTTTTTCGAATCCTTATGGACACAAAAAGTAGTATGTTAAAAAGAGTAAGATATGAGTAAGCTATATAAAATTTTACAATACATTACAGATGTTTGTGGTATTCTCCGGAGGATCCCGGATATTTGGAGACTAGTAGTTTGCAAGAATTCACTGTCGTGGAAATGTTTTAATTGTATGAAATTTTATCGACACCTGATAGACACCAAAAGTAGTATGTTCAAAAGAGTAAATTTCGAGGAAGTATCATAAAATTTGACAAGACATTTCGGATGTTTGTTGTACTCTCTGGAGCATCCCGGATGTTTGAGAAATAGCAGTATGCACTAATTCCTTCACATCGAAATGACCTAATTGTATGTTTTTTTTTTCGAATCCTTATGGACACAAAAATTAGTATGCTCAAAAGAGTAAGATATGAGGAAGCTATATAAAATTTTAAAATACATTACAGATGTTTGTGGTATTCTCCGGAGGATCTCGGATATTTGCAGACTAGTAGTTTGCAAGAATTCACTGTCGTGGAAATGTCCTAATTGTATGAATTTTTACCGACACCTGATAGACACGAAAAGTAGTATGTTCAAAAGAGTAAATTTCGAGGAAGTATCATAAAATTTGACAAGACATTTCGGATGTTTGTTGAACTCTCTGGAGGATCCCAGATGTTTGAGAAATAGCAGTATGCACCAATTCCTTCTCATCGAAATGACCTAATTGTATGTTTTTTTTTCCGTATCCTTATGGACACAAAAAGTAGTATGTTCAAAAGAGTAAGATATGAGGAAGCTATATAAAATTTTATAATACATTACAGATGTTTGTGGTATTCTCCAGAGGATCCCGGATATTTGGAGACTAGTGGTTTGCAAGAATTCATTGTCGTGGAAATGTCCTAATTGTATGAATTTTTATCGACACCTGATAGACACCAAAAGTAGTATGTTCAAAAGAGTAAATTTCGAGGAAGTATCATAAAATTTGACAGGACATTTCGGATGTTTGTTATACTCTCTGGAGGATCCCGGATGTTTGGAAAATGGCAGTATGCACCAATTCCTTCTCATCGAAATGACCTAATTGTATGTTTTTTTTTTCGAATCCTTATGGACACAAAAAGTAGTATGTTCAAAAGAGTAAGATATGAAGAAGCTATAAAAAATTTTAAAATACATTACAGATGTTTGTGTTATTCTCCGGAGGATCCCGGATATTTGGAGTCTAGTAGTTTGCAAGAATTCACTGTCGTGGAAATGCCCTAATTGTATGAAATTTTATCGACACCTGATAGACACCAAAAGTAGTATGTTCAAAAGAGTAAATTTCGAGAAAGTATCATAAAATTTGAAAAGACATTTTGGATGTTTGTTGTACTCTCTGGAGCATCCCGGATGTTTGAGAAATAGCAGTATGCACTAATTCCTTCACATCGAAATGACCTAATTGTATGTTTTTTTTTTCGAATCCTTATGGACATAAAAATTAGTATGTTCAAAAGAGTGAGATATGAGGAAGCTATATAAAATTTTAAAATACATTACAGATGTTTGTGGTATTCTCCGGTGGATCCCGGATATTTGGAGACTAGTAGTTTGCAAGAATTCACTGTCGTGGAAATGTCCTAATTGTATGAATTTTTATCGACACCTGGTAGACACCAAAAGTAGTATGTTCAAAAGAGTAAATTTCGAGGAAGTATCATAAAATTTGACAAGACATTTCGGATGTTTGTTGTACTCTCTGGAGGATCCCGGATGTTTGAGAAATAGCAGTATGCACCAATTCCTTCTCATCGAAATGACCTAATTGTATGTTTTTTTTTCCGAATCCTTATGGACACAAAAAGTAGTATGTTCAAAAGAGTAAGATATGAGGAAGCTATATAAAATTTTAAAATACATTACAGATGTTTGTGGTATTCTCCGGTGGATCCCGGATATTTGGAGACTAGTAGTTTGCAAGAATTCACTGTCGTGGAAATGTCCTAATTGTATGAATTTTTATCGACACCTGATAGACACCAAAAGTAGTATGTTCAAAAGAGTAAATTTCGAGGAATTATCATAAAATTTGACAGGACATTTCGGATGTTTGTTATACTCTCTGGAGGATCCCGGATGTTTGAGAAATGGCAGTATGCACCAATTCCTTCTCATCGAAATGACCTAATTGTATGTTTTTTTTTTCGAATCCTTATGGACACAAAAAGTAGTATGTTCAAAAGAGTAAGATATGAGGAAGCTATATAAAATTTTAAAATACATTACAGATGTTTGTGGTATTCTCCGGAGGATACCGGATATTTGAAGACTAGTAGTTTGCACGAATTCACTGTCGTGGAAATGTCCTAATTGTATGAATTTTTATCGACACCTAATAGACACCAAAAGTAGTATGTTCAAAAGAGTAAATTTCGAGGAAGTATCATAAAATTTGACAAAACATTTCGGATGTTTGTTGTACTCTCTGGAGCATCCCGGATGTTTGAGAAATAGCAGTATGCACTAATTCCTTCACATCGAAATGACCTAATTGTATGTTTTTTTTTTCGAACCCTTATGGACACAAAAATTAGTATGTTCAAAAGAGTAAGATATGAGGAAGCTATATAAAATTTTAAAATACATTACAGATGTTTGTGGTATTCTCCGGAGGATCTCGGATATTTGCAGACTAGTAGTTTGCAAGAATTCACTGTCGTGGAAAGGTCCTAATTGTATGAATTTTTATCGACACCTGATAGACACCAAAAGTAGTATGTTCAAAAGAGTAAATTTCGAGGAATTATCATAAAATTTGACAGGACATTTCGGATGTTTGTTATACTCTCTGGAGGATCCCGGATGTTAGAGAAATGGCAGTATGCACCAATTCCTTCTCATCGAAATGACCTAATTGTATGTTTTTTTTTCCGAATCCTTATGGACACAAAAAGTAGTATGTTCAAAAGAGTAAGATATGAGGAAGCTATATAAAATTTTTTAAATACATTACAGATGTTTGTGGTATTCTCCGGAGGATCCCGGATATTTGAAGACTAGTAGTTTGCACGAATGCACTGTCGTGGAAATGTCCTAATTGTATGAATTTTTATCGACACCTGATAGACACCAAAAGTAGTATGTTCAAAAGAGTAAATTTCGAGGAAGTATCATAAAATTTGACAAAACATTTCAGATGTTTGTTGTACTCTCTGGAGCATCCCGGATGTTTGAGAAATAGCAGTATGCACTAATTCCTTCACATCGAAATGACCTAATTGTATGTTTTTTTTTTCGAACCCTTATGGACACAAAAATTAGTATGTTCAAAAGAGTAAGATATGAGGAAGCTATATAAAATTTTAAAATACATTACAGATGTTTGTGGTATTCTCCGGAGGATCTCGGATGTTTGCAGACTAGTAGTTTGCAAGAATTCACTGTCGTGGAAATGTCCTAATTGTATGAATTTTTACCGACACCTGATAGACACCAAAAGTAGTATGTTCAAAAGAGTAAATTTCGAGGAAGTATCATAAAATTTGACAAGACATTTCGGATGTTTGTTGTACTCTCTGGAGGATCCCGGATGTTTGAGAAATGGCAGTATGCACCAATTCCTTCTCATCGAAATGACCTAATTGTATGTTTTTTTTTTCGAATCCTTACGGACTTAAAAAGTAGTATGTTCGAAAGAGTAAGATATGAGGAAGCTACATAAAATTTTAAAATACATTACAGATGTTTGTGGTATTCTCCGGAGGATCCCGGATATTTAAAGACTAGTAGTTTGCACGAATTCACTGTCGTGGAAATGTCCTAATTGTATGAATTTTTATCGACACCTGATAGACACCAAAAGTAGTATGTTCAAAAGAGTAAATTTCGAGGCAGTATCATAAATTTTGACAAGACATTTCGGATGTTTGTTGTACTCTCTGGAGGATCCCGAATGTTTGAGAAATGGCAGTATGCACCAATTCCTTCTCATCGAAATGACCTAATTGTATGTTTTTTTTTTCGAATCCTTATGGACACAAAAAGTAGTATGTTCAAAAGAGTAAGATATGAGGAAGCTATATAAAATTTTAAAATACATTACAGATGTTTGTGGTATTCTCCGGAGGATCCCGGATATTTGGAGACTAGTAGTTTGCAAGAATTCACTGTCGTGGAAATGTCCTAATTGTATGAATTTTTAACGACACCTGATAGACACCAAAAGTAGTATGTTCAAAAGCGTAAATTTCGAGGAAGTATCATAAAATTTGACAGGACATTTCGGATGTTTGTTACACTCTCTGGAGGATCCCAGATGTTCGAGAAATGGCAGTATGCACCAATTCCTTCTCATCGAAATGACCTAATTGTATGTTTTTTTTTTCGAATCCTTACGGACTTAAAAAGTAGTATGTTCGAAAGAGTAAGATATGAGGAAGCTACATAAAATTTTAAAATACATTACAGATGTTTGTGGTATTCTCCGGAGGATCCCGGATATTTAAAGACTAGTAGTTTGCACGAATTCACTGTCGTGGAAATGTCCTAATTGTATGAATTTTTATCGACACCTGATAGACACCAAAAGTAGTATGTTCAAAAGAGTAAATTTCGAGGCAGTATCATAAATTTTGACAAGACATTTCGGATGTTTGTTGTACTCTCTGGAGGATCCCGAATGTTTGAGAAATGGTAGTATGCACCAATTCCTTCTCATCGAAATGACCTAATTGTATGTTTTTTTTTTCGAATCCTTATGGACACAAAAAGTAGTATGTTCAAAAGAGTAAGATATGAGGAAGCTATATAAAATTTTAAAATACATTACAGATGTTTGTGGTATTCTCCGGAGGATCCCGGATATTTGGAGACTAGTAGTTTGCAAGAATTCACTGTCGTGGAAATGTCCTAATTGTATGAATTTTTAACGACACCTGATAGACACCAAAAGTAGTATGTTCAAAAGCGTAAATTTCGAGGAAGTATCATAAAATTTGACAGGACATTTCGGATGTTTGTTACACTCCCTGGAGGATCCCAGATGTTCGAGAAATGGCAGTATGCACCAATTCCTTCTCATCGAAATGACCTAATTGTATGTTTTTTTTTTCGAATCCTTATGGACACAAAAAGTAGTATGTTCAAAAGAGTAAGATATGAGGAAGCTATATGAAATTTTAAAATACATTACTGATGTTTGTGGTATTCTCCGGAGGATCCCGGATATTTGAAGACTAGTAGTTTGCACGAATTCACTGTCGTGGAAATGTCCTAATTGTATGAATTTTTATCGACACCTGATAGACACCAAAAGTAGTATGTTCAAAAGAGTAAATTTCGAGGAAGTATCATAAAATTTGACAAAACATTTCGGATGTTTGTTGTACTCTCTGGAGCATCCCGGATGTTTGAGAAATAGCAGTATGCACTAATTCCTTCACATCGAAATGACCTAATTGTATGTTTTTTTTTTCGAACCCTTATGGACACAAAAATTAGTATGTTCAAAAGAGTAAGATATGAGGAAGCTATATAAAATTTTAAAATACATTACAGATGTTTGTGGTATTCTCCGGAGGATCTCGGATATTTGCAGACTAGTAGTTTGCTAGAATTCACTGTCGTGGAAAGGTCCTAATTGTATGAATTTTTATCGACACCTGATAGACACCAAAAGTAGTATGTTCAAAAGAGTAAATTTCGAGGAATTATCATAAAATTTGACAGGACATTTCGGATGTTTGTTATACTCTCTGGAGGATCCCGGATGTTTGAGAAATGGCAGTATGCACCAATTCCTTCTCATCGAAATGACCTAATTGTATGTTTTTTTTTTCGAATCCTTACGGACTTAAAAAGTAGTATGTTCGAAAGAGTAAGATATGAGGAAGCTACATAAAATTTTAAAATACATTACAGATGTTTGTGGTATTCTCCGGAGGATCCCGGATATTTAAAGACTAGTAGTTTGCACGAATTCACTGTCGTGGAAATGTCCTAATTGTATGAATTTTTATCGACACCTGATAGACACCAAAAGTAGTATGTTCAAAAGAGTAAATTTCGAGGCAGTATCATAAATTTTGACAAGACATTTCGGATGTTTGTTGTACTCTCTGGAGGATCCCGAATGTTTGAGAAATGGCAGTATGCACCAATTCCTTCTCATCGAAATGACCTAATTGTATGTTTTTTTTTTCGAATCCTTATGGACACAAAAAGTAGTATGTTCAAAAGAGTAAGATATGAGGAAGCTATATAAAATTTTAAAATACATTACAGATGTTTGTGGTATTCTCCGGAGGATCCCGGATATTTGGAGACTAGTAGTTTGCAAGAATTCACTGTCGTGGAAATGTCCTAATTGTATGAATTTTTTTCGACACCTGATAGACACCAAAAGTAGTATGTTCAAAAGCGTAAAATTCGAGGAAGTATCATAAAATTTGACAGGACATTTCGGATGTTTGTTACACTCTCTGGAGGATCCCAGATGTTCGAGAAATGGCAGTATGCACCAATTCCTTCTCATCGAAATGACCTAATTGTATGTTTTTTTTTTCGAATCCTTATGGACACAAAAAGTAGTATGTTCAAAAGAGTAAGATATGAGGAAGCTATATAAAATTTTAAAATACATTACAGATGTTTGTGGTATTCTCCGGAGGATCCCGGATATTTGGAGACTAGTAGTTTGCAAGAATTCACTGTCGTGGAAATGTCCTAATTGTATGAAATTTTATCGACACCTGATAGACACCAAAAGTAGTATGTTCAAAAGAGTAAATTTCGAGGAAGTATCATAAAATTTGACAAGACATTTCGGATGTTTGTTGTACTCTCTGGAGCATCCCGGATGTTTGCGAAATAGGAGTATGCACTAATTCCTTCACATCGAAATGACCTAATTGTATGTTTTTTTTTTCGAATCCTTATGGACACAAAAATTAGTATGTTCAAAAGAGTAAGATATGAGGAAGCTATATAAAATTTTAAAATACATTACAGATGTTTGTGGTATTCTCCGGAGGATCTCGGATATTTGCGGACTAGTAGTTTGCAAGAATTCACTGTCGTGGAAATGTCCTAATTGTATGAATTTTTACCGACACCTGATAGACACCAAAAGTAGTATGTTCAAAAGAGTAAATTTCGAGGAAGTATCATAAAATTTGACAAGACATTTCGGATGTTTGTTGTACTCTCTGGAGGATCCCGGATGTTTGAGAAATAGCAGTATGCACCAATTCCTTCTCATCGAAATGACCTAATTGTATGTTTTTTTTTCCGTATCCTTATGGACACAAAAAGTACTATGTTCAAAAGAGTAAGATATGAGGAAGATATATAAAATTTTAAAATACATTACAGATGTTTGTGGTATTCTCCGGAGGATCCCGGATATTTGGAGACTAGTAGTTTGCAAGAATTCACTGTCGTGGAAATGTCCTAATTGTATGAATTTTTATCGACACCTGATAGACACCGAAAGTAGTATGTTCAAAAGAGTAAATTTCGAGGAAGTATCATAAAATTTGACAGGACATTTCGGATGTTTGTTATACTCTCTGGAGGATCCCGGATGTTTGAGAAATGGCAGTATGCACCAATTCCTTCTCATCGAAATGACCTAATTGTATGTTTTTTTTTTCGAATCCTTATGGACACAAAAAGTAGTATGTTCAAAAGAGTAAGATATGAGGAAGCTATATAAAATTTTAAAATACATTACAGATGTTTGTGGTATTCTCCGGAGGATCCCGGATATTTGGAGACTAGTAGTTTGCAAGAATTCACTGTCGTGGAAATGTCCTAATTGTATGAAATTTTATCGATACCTGATAGACACCAAAAGTAGTATGTTCAAAAGAGTAAATTTCGAGGAAGTATCATAAAATTTGACAAGACATTTCGGATGTTTGTTGTACTCTCTGCAGCATCCCAGATGTTTGCGAAATAGGAGTATGCACTAATTCCTTCACATCGAAATGACCTAATTGTATGTTTTTTTTTTCGAATCCTTATGGACACAAAAATTAGTATGTTCAAAAGAGTAAGATATGAGGAAGCTATATAAAATTTTAAAATACATTACAGATGTTTGTGGTATTCTCCGGAGGATCTCGGATATTTGCGGACTAGTAGTTTGCAAGAATTCACTGTCGTGGAAATGTCCTAATTGTATGAATTTTTACCGACACCTGATAGACACCAAAAGTAGTATGTTCAAAAGAGTAAATTTCGAGGAAGTATCATAAAATTTGACAAGACATTTCGGATGTTTGTTGTACTCTCTGGAGGATCCCGGATGTTTGAGAAATAGCAGTATGCACCAATTCCTTCTCATCGAAATGACCTAATTGTATGTTTTTTTTTCCGTATCCTTATGGACACAAAAAGTACTATGTTCAAAAGAGTAAGATATGAGGAAGATATATAAAATTTTAAAATACATTACAGATGTTTGTGGTATTCTCCGGAGGATCCCGGATATTTGGAGACTAGTAGTTTGCAAGAATTCACTGTCGTGGAAATGTCCTAATTGTATGAATTTTTATCGACACCTGATAGACACCGAAAGTAGTATGTTCAAAAGAGTAAATTTCGAGGAAGTATCATAAAATTTGACAGGACATTTCGGATGTTTGTTATACTCTCTGGAGGATCCCGGATGTTTGAGAAATGGCATTATGCACCAATTCCTTCTCATCGAAATGACCTAATTGTATGTTTTTTTTTTCGAATCCTTATGGACACAAAAAGTAGTATGTTCAAAAGAGTAAGATATGAGGAAGCTATATAAAATTTGACAATACATTACAGATGTTTGTGGTATTCTCCGGAGGATCCCGGATATTTGGAGAATAGTAGTTTACACAAATTCAGTGTCGTGGAAATGTCCTAATTGTATGAAATTTTATCGATACCTGATAGACACCAAAAGTAGTATGTTCAAAAGAGTAAATTTCGAGGAAGTGTCATAAAATTTGACAAGACATTTCGGATGTTTGTTGTACTCTCTGGAGCATCCCGGATGTTTGAGAAATAGCAGTATGCACTAATTCCTTCACATCGAAATGACCTAATTGTATGTTTTTTTTTTCGAATCCTTATGGACACAAAAATTAGTATGTTCAAAAGAGTAAGATATGAGGAAGCTATATAAAATTTTAAAATACATTACAGATGTTTGTGGTATTCTCCGGAGGATCTCGGATATTTACAGACTAGTAGTTTGCAAGAATTCACTGTCGTGGAAATGTCCTAATTGCATGAATTTTTACCGACACCTGATAGACACCAAAAGTAGTATGTTCAAAAGAGTAAATTTCGAGGAAGTATCATAAAATTTGACAAGACATTTCGGATGTTTGTTGTACTCTCTGGAGGATCCCGGATGTTTGAGAAATAGCAGTATGCACCAATTCCTTCTCATCGAAATGACCTAATTGTATGTTTTTTTTTCCGTATCCTTATGGACACAAAAAGTACTATGTTCAAAAGAGTAAGATATGAGGAAGATATATAAAATTTTAAAATACATTACAGATGTTTGTGGTATTCTCCGGAGGATCCCGGATATTTGGAGACTAGTAGTTTGCAAGAATTCACTGTCGTGGAAATGTCCTAATTGTATGAATTTTTATCGACACCTGATAGACACCGAAAGTAGTATGTTCAAAAGAGTAAATTTCGAGGAAGTATCATAAAATTTGACAGGACATTTCGGATGTTTGTTATACTCTCTGGAGGATCCCGGATGTTTGAGAAATGGCAGTATGCACCAATTCCTTCTCATCGAAATGACCTAATTGTATGTTTTTTTTTTCGAATCCTTATGGACACAAAAAGTAGTATGTTCAAAAGAGTAAGATATGAGGAAGCTATATAAAATTTTAAAATACATTACAGATGTTTGTGGTATTCTCCGGAGGATCCCGGATATTTGGAGACTAGTAGTTTGCAAGAATTCACTGTCGTGGAAATGTCCTAATTGTATGAAATTTTATCGATACCTGATAGACACCAAAAGTAGTATGTTCAAAAGAGTAAATTTCGAGGAAGTATCATAAAATTTGACAAGACATTTCGGATGTTTGTTGTACTCTCTGGAGCATCCCAGATGTTTGCGAAATAGGAGTATGCACTAATTCCTTCACATCGAAATGACCTAATTGTATGTTTTTTTTTTCGAATCCTTATGGACACAAAAATTAGTATGTTCAAAAGAGTAAGATATGAGGAAGCTATATAAAATTTTAAAATACATTACAGATGTTTGTGGTATTCTCCGGAGGATCTCGGATATTTGCGGACTAGTAGTTTGCAAGAATTCACTGTCGTGGAAATGTCCTAATTGTATGAATTTTTACCGACACCTGATAGACACCAAAAGTAGTATGTTCAAAAGAGTAAATTTCGAGGAAGTATCATAAAATTTGACAAGACATTTCGGATGTTTGTTGTACTCTCTGGAGGTTCCCGGATGTTTGAGAAATAGCAGTATGCACCAATTCCTTCTCATCGAAATGACCTAATTGTATGTTTTTTTTTCCGTATCCTTATGGACACAAAAAGTACTATGTTCAAAAGAGTAAGATATGAGGAAGATATATAAAATTTTAAAATACATTACAGATGTTTGTGGTATTCTCCGGAGGATCCCGGATATTTGGAGACTAGTAGTTTGCAAGAATTCACTGTCGTGGAAATGTCCTAATTGTATGAATTTTTATCGACACCTGATAGACACCGAAAGTAGTATGTTCAAAAGAGTAAATTTCGAGGAAGTATCATAAAATTTGACAGGACATTTCGGATGTTTGTTATACTCTCTGGAGGATCCCGGATGTTTGAGAAATGGCATTATGCACCAATTCCTTCTCATCGAAATGACCTAATTGTATGTTTTTTTTTTCGAATCCTTATGGACACAAAAAGTAGTATGTTCAAAAGAGTAAGATATGAGGAAGCTATATAAAATTTGACAATACATTACAGATGTTTGTGGTATTCTCCGGAGGATCCCGGATATTTGGAGAATAGTAGTTTACACAAATTCAGTGTCGTGGAAATGTCCTAATTGTATGAAATTTTATCGATACCTGATAGACACCAAAAGTAGTATGTTCAAAAGAGTAAATTTCGAGGAAGTGTCATAAAATTTGACAAGACATTTCGGATGTTTGTTGTACTCTCTGGAGCATCCCGGATGTTTGAGAAATAGCAGTATGCACTAATTCCTTCACATCGAAATGACCTAATTGTATGTTTTTTTTTTCGAATCCTTATGGACACAAAAATTAGTATGTTCAAAAGAGTAAGATATGAGGAAGCTATATAAAATTTTAAAATACATTACAGATGTTTGTGGTATTCTCCGGAGGATCTCGGATATTTACAGACTAGTAGTTTGCAAGAATTCACTGTCGTGGAAATGTCCTAATTGCATGAATTTTTACCGACACCTGATAGACACCAAAAGTAGTATGTTCAAAAGAGTAAATTTCGAGGAAGTATCATAAAATTTGAAAAGACATTTTGGATGTTTGTTGTACTCTCTGGAGGATCCCGGATGTTTGAGAAATGGCAGTATCCACCAATTCCTTCTCATCGAAATGACCTAATTGTATGTTTTTTTTTTCGAATCCTTATGGACTTAAAAAGTAGTATGTTCAAAAGAGTAAGATATGAGGAAGCTACATAAAATTTTAAAATACATTACAGATGTTTGTGGTATTCTCCGGAGGATCCCGGATATTTGAAGACTAGTAGTTTGCACGAATTTACTGTCGTGGAAATGTCCTAATTGTATGAATTTTTATCGACACCTGATAGACACCAAAAGTAGTATGTTCAAAAGAGTAAATTTCGAGGTAGTATCATAAATTTTGACAAGACATTTCGGATGTTTGTTGTACTCTCTGGAGGATCCCGAATGTTTTAGAAATGGCAGTATGCACCAATTCCTTCTCATCCAAATGACCTAATTGTATGTTTTTTTTTTCGAATCCTTATGGACACAAAAAGTAGTATGTTCAAAAGAGTAAGATATGAGGAAGCTATATAAAATTTGACAATACATTACAGATGTTTGTGGTATTCTCCGGAGGATCCCGGATATTTGGAGAATAGTAGTTTACACGAATTCACTGTCGTGGAAATGTCCTAATTGTATGAATTTTGATCGACACCTGTTAGACACCAAAAGTAGTATGTTCAAAAGGGTAAGTTTCGAGGAAGTATCATAAAATTTGACAAGACATTTCGGATGTTTGTTGTACTCTCTGAAGGATCCCGGATTTTTGAGAAATAGTAGTATGCACCAATTCCTTCATATCGGAATGACCTAATTTGATGATTTTTTTTTCGAATCCTTATGGACACAAAAAGTAGTATGTTCAAAAGAGTAAGATATGAGGAAGGTATATAAAATTTGACAATACATTACAGATGTTTGTGGTACTCTACGGAGGATCCCGGATATTTGGAAAATAGTAGTTTGCACGAATTCACTGTCGTGGAAATGTCCTAATTGTATGAATTTTTATCGACACTTGATATACACCAAAAGTAGTATGTTCAAAATCGTAAGTTTCGAGGAAGTATCATAAAATTTGACAAGACATTTCGGATGTTTGTTGTACTCTCTGGAGGATCCCGTATGTTTGAGAAATAGTAGTATGCACCAATTCCTTCTCATCGGAATGACCTAATTGTATCTTTTTTTTTTTGAATCCTTATGGACACAAAAAGTAGTATGTTCAAAAGAGTAAGATATGAGGAAGCTATATAAAATTTGACAATACATTAAAGATGTGTGTTGTACTCTCCGGAGGATTCCGGATATTTGGAGAATAGTAGTTTGCACGAATTCACTGTCGTGGAAATGTCCTAATTGTATGAATTTTTATCGATACCTGATAGACACCAAAAGTAGTCTGTTCAAAGGAGTAAGTTTCGAGGAAGTATCATCAAATTTGACAAGACATTTCGGATGTTTGTTGTACTATCTGGAGGATCCGGGATGTTTGAGAAATAGTAGTATGCACCAATTCCTTCTCATCGGAATGACCTAATTGTATGTTTTTTTTTTTGAATCCTTATGGACACAAAAAGTAGTATGTTCAAAAGAGTAAGATATGAGGAAGCTATATAAAATTTGACAATACATTACAGATGTTTGTGGTACTCTCCGGACGATCCCGGATATTTGGAGAATAGTAGTTTGCACGAATTCACTGTCGTGGAAATGTCCTAATTGTATCGATACCTGATAGACAACAAAAGTAGTATCTTCAAATGAGGAAGTTTCAAGAAAGTATCATCAAATTTGACAAGAAATTTCGGATGTTTGTTGTACTCTTTGGAGGATCCCGTATGTTTGAGAAATAGTAGTATGTACCAATTCCTTCTCATCGGAATGACCTAATTGTATTTTTTTTTTTCGAATCCTTATGGACACAAAAAGTAGTATGTTCAAAAGAGTAAGATATGAGGAATCTATATAAAATTTGACAATACATTACAGATGTTTGTGGTACTCTCCGAAGGATCCCGGATATTTGGAGAATAGTAGTTTGCACGTATTCACTGTCGTGAAAATGTCCTAATTGTATGAATTTTTATCGACACTTGATTTACACCAAAAGTAGTATCTTCAAAATATTAAGTTTCGAGGAAGTATCATAAAATTTGACAAGACATTTCGGATGTTTGTTGTACTATCTGGAGGATCCCGGATGTTTGAGAAATAGTAGTATGCACCAATTCCTTCTCATCGGAATGACCTAATTGTATGTTTTTTTTTTCGAATCCTTATGGACACAAAACGTAGTATGTTCAAAAGAGTAAGATATCAGGAATCTATATAAAAATTGACAATACATTACAGATGTTTGTGGTACTCTCCGGAGGATCCCGGATATTTGGAGAATAGTAGTTTGCACGTATTCACTGTCGTGAAAATGTCCTAATTGTATGAATTTTTATCGACACCTGATTTACACCAAAAGTAGTATCTACAAAATATTAAGTTTCGAGGAAGTATCATAAAATTTGACAAGACATTTCGGATGTTTGTTGTACTATCTGGAGGATCCCGGATGTTTGTGAAATAGTAGTATGCACCAATTCCTTCTCATCGGAATGACCTAATTGTATGTTTTTTTTTCGAATCCTTATGGACACAAAAAGTAGTATGTTCAAAAGAGTAAGATATGAGGAAGCTATATAAAATTTGACAATACGTTACAGATGTTTGTGGTACTCTCCGGAGGATCCCGAATATTTGGAGAATAGTAGTTTGCACGAATTCACTGTCGTGGAAATGTCCTAATTGTATGAATTTTTATCAACACTTGATATACACCAAAAGTAGTATGTTCAAAATAGTAAGTTTCGAGGAAGTATCATAAAATTTGACAAGACATTTCGAATGATTGTTGTACTCTCTGGAGGATCCCGGATGATTGAGAAATAGTAGTATACACCAATTCCTTCTCATCGGAATGACCTAATTTGATGTTTTTTTTTTCGAATCCTTATGGACACAAAAAGTAGTATGTTCAAAAGAGTAAGATATGAGGAAGCTATATAAAATTTGACAATACATTACAGATGTTGTGGTACTCTCCGGAGGATCCCAGATATTTGGAGAATAGTAGTTTGCACGAATTCACTGTCGTGGAAATGTCCTAATTGTATGAATTTTTATCGACACCTGAAATACACCAATAGTAGTATGTTCAAAATAGTAAGTTTCGAGGAAGTATCGTAAAATTTGACAAAACATTTCGGATGTTTGTTGTACTATCTGGAGGATCCCGGATGTTTGAGAAATAGTAGTATGCACCAATTCCTTCTCATCGGAATGACCTAATTGTATGTTTTTTTTTTCGAATCCTTATGGACACAAAAAGTAGTATGTTCAAAAGAGTAAGATATGAGGAAGCTATATAAAATTTGACAATACATTACAGATGTTGTGGTACTCTCCGGAGGATCCCAGATATTTGGAGAATAGTAGTTTGCACGAATTCACTGTCGTGGAAATGTCCTAATTGTATGAATTTTTATCGACACCTGATATACACAAAAAGTAGTATGTTCAAAATAGTAAGTTTCGAGGAAGTATCGTAAAATTTGACAAAACATTTCGGATGTTTGTTGTAGTATCTGGAGGATCCCGGATGTTTGAGAAATAGTAGTATGCACCAAATCCTTCTCATCGGAATGACCTAATAGTATGTTTTTTTTTTCGAATCCTTATGGAAACAAAAAGTAGTATGTTCAAAAGAGTAAGATATGAGGAAGTTATATAAAATTTGACAATACATTACATATGTTTGTGGTACTCTCCGGAGGATCCCGGATATTTGGAGAATAGTAGTTTGCACGAATTCACTGTGGTGGAAATGTCCTAATTGTATGAATTTTTATCGACACCTGATATACACCAAAAGTAGTATGTTCAAAATAGTAAGTTTCGAGGAAGTAACATAAAATTTGACAAAACATTTCGGATGTTTGTTGTACTATCTGGACGATCCCGGATGTTTGAGAAATAGTAGTATGCACCAATTCCTTCTCATCGGAATGACCTAATTGTATGTTTTTTTTTTCGAATCCTTATGGAAACCAAAAGTAGTATGTTCAAAAGAGTAAGATATGAGGACGCTATATAAAATTTGACAATACATTATAGATGTTTGTGGTACTCTCCGGAGGATCCCGGATATTTGGAGAATAGTAGTTTGCACGAATTCACTGTCGTGGAAATGTCCTAATCGTATGAATTTTTATCGACACCTGATAGACACCAAAAGTAGTATGTTCAAAAGAGTAAGTTTCGAGGAAGTATCATAAAATTTGACAAGACATTTCAGATGTTTGTTGTACTCTCTGGAGGATCCCGGATGTTTGAGAAATAATAGTATGCACGAATTCCTTCTCATCGGAATGACCTAATTGTATGTTTTTTTTTTCGAATCCTTATGGAAACAAAAAGTAGTATGTTCAAAAGAGTAAGATATGAGGAAGATATATAAAATTTGACAATACATTATAGATGTTTGTGGTACTCTCCGGAGGATCCCGGATATTTGGAGAATAGTAGTTTGCACGAATTCACTGTCGTGGAAATGTCCTAATCGTATGAATTTTTATCGACATCTGATAGACACCAAAAGTAGTATGTTCAAAAGAGTAAGTTTCGAGGAAGTATCATAAAATTTGACAAGACATTTCGGATGTTTGTTGTACTCTCTGGAGGATCCCGGATGTTTGAGAAATAGTAGTATGCACCAATTCCTTCCCATCGGAATGACCTAATTGTATGTTTTTTTTTTCGAATCCTTATGGACACAAAAAGTAGTATGTTCAAAAGAGTAAGATATGAGGAAGCTATATAAAATTTGACAATACATTACAGATGTTTGTGGTACTCTCCGGAGGATCCCGGATATTTGGAGAATAGAAGTTTGCACGAATTCACTGTCGTGAAAATGTCCTAATTGTATGAATTTTTATCGACACCTGATATACACCAAAAGTAGTATGTTCAAAATAGTAAGTTTCGAGGAAGTAACATAAAATTTGACAAAACATTTCGGATGTTTGTTGTACTATCTGGAGGATCCCGGATGTTTGAGAAATAGTAGTATGCACCAATTCCTTCTCATCGGAATGACCTAATTGTATGTTTTTTTTTTCGAATCCTTATGGAAACAAAAAGTAGTATGTTCAAAAGAGTAAGATATGAGGAAGCTATATAAAATTTGACAATACATTATAGATGTTTGTGGTACTCTCCGGAGGATCCCGGATATTTGGAGAATAGTAGTTTGCACGAATTCACTGTCGTGGAAATGTCGTAATCGTATGAATTTTTATCGACACCTGATAGACACCAAAAGTAGTATGTTCAAAAGAGTAAGTTTCGAGGAAGTATCATAAAATTTGACAAGACATTTCAGATGTTTGTTGTACTCTTTGGAGGATCCCGGATGTTTGAGAAATAATAGTATGCACGAATTCCTTCTCATCGGAATGACCTAATTGTATGTTTTTTTTTTCGAATCCTTATGGAAACAAAAAGTAGTATGTTCAAAAGAGTAAGATATGAGGAACATATATAAAATTTGACAATACATTATAGATGTTTGTGGTACTCTCCGGAGGATCCCGGATATTTGGAGAATAGTAGTTTGCACGAATTCACTGTCGTGGAAATGTCCTAATCGTATGAATTTTTATCGACATCTGATTGACACCAAAAGTAGTATGTTCAAAAAAGTAAGTTTCGAGGAAGTATCATAAAATTTGACAAGACATTTCGGATGTTTGTTGTACTCTCTGGAGGAACCCGGATGTTTGAGAAATAGTAGTATGCACCAATTCCTTCCCATCGGAATGACCTAATTGTATGTTTTTTTTTTCGAATCCTTATGGACACAAAAAGTAGTATGATCAAAAGAGTAAGATATGAGGAAGCTATATAAAATTTGACAATACATTACAGATGTTTGTGGTACTCTCCTGAGGATCCCGGATATTTGGAGAATAGTAGTTTGCACGAATTCACTGTCGTGGAAATGTCGTAATTGTATGAATTTTTATCGACACCTGATATACACCAAAAGTAGTATGTTCAAAATAGTAAGTTTCGAGGAAGTAACATAAAATTTGACAAGACATTTCGGATGTTTGTTGTACTATCTGGAGGATCTCGGATGTTTGAGAAATAGTAGTATGCACCAATTCCTTCTCATCCGAATGACCTAATTGTATGTTTTTTTTTTCGAATCCTTATGGAAACAAAAAGTAGTATGTTCAAAAGAGTAAGATATGAGGAAGCTATATAAAATTTGACAAGACATTATAGATGTTTGTGGTACTCTCCGGATGATCCCGGATATTTGGAGAATAGTAGTTTGCACGAATTCACTGTCGTCGAAATGTCCTAATCGTATGAATTTTTATGGACACCTGATAGACACCAAAAGTAGTATGTTCAAAAGAGTAAGTTTCGAGGAAGTATCATAAAATTTGACAAGACATTTCGGATGTTTGTTGTAATCTCTGGAGGACCCCGGATGTTTGAGAAATAGTAGTATGCACCAATTCCTTCTCATCGGAATGACCTAATTGTATGTTTTTTTGTTCGAATCCTTATGGACAGAAAAAGTAGTATGTTCAAAAGAGTAAGATATGAGGAAGCTATATAAAATTTGACAATACATTACAGATGTTTGTGGTACTCTCCTGAGGATCCCGGATATTTGGAGAATAGTAGTTTGCACGAATTCACTGTCGTGGAAATGTCCTAATTGTATGAATTTTTATCGACACCTGATATACACAAAAAGTAGTATGTTCAAAATAGTAAGTTTCGAGGAAGTATCGTAAAATTTGACAAAACATTTCGGATGTTTGTTGTAGTATGTGGAGGATCCCGGATGTTTGAGAAATAGTAGTATGCACCAAATCCTTCTCATCGGAATGACCTAATAGTATGTTTTTTTTTTCGAATCCTTATGGAAACAAAAAGTAGTATGTTCAAAAGAGTAAGATATGAGGAAGTTATATAAAATTTGACAATACATTACATATGTTTGTGGTACTCTCCGGAGGATCCCGGATATTTGGAGAATAGTAGTTTGCACGAATTCACTGTGGTGGAAATGTCCTAATTGTATGAATTTTTATCGACACCTGATATACACCAAAAGTAGTATGTTCAAAATAGTAAGTTTCGAGGAAGTAACATAAAATTTGACAAAACATTTCGGATGTTTGTTGTACTATCTGGACGATCCCGGATGTTTGAGAAATAGTAGTATGCACCAATTCCTTCTCATTGTAATGACCTATTTGAATGTTTTTTTTTTTGAATTCTTATGGAAACAAAAAGTAGTATGTTCAAAAAAGTAAGATATGAGGAAGCTATATAAAATTTGACAATATATTACAGATGTTTGTGGTACTCTCCGGAGGATCCCGGATATTTGAAGAATAGAAGTTTGCACAAATTCACTGTCGTGGAAATGTCCTAATTGTATGAATTTTTATCGACACCTTATATACACCAAAAGTAGTATGTTCAAAATAGTAAGTTTCGAGGAGGTAACATAAAATTTAACAAAACATTTCGGATGTTTGTTGTACTATCTGGAGGATCCCGGATGTTTGAGAAATAGTAGTATGCACCAATTCCTTCTCATCGGAATGACCTAATTGTATGTTTTTTTTTTTGGAATTCTTATGGAAACAAAAAGTAGTATGTTCAAAAAAGTAAGATATGAGGAAGCTATATAAAATTTGACAATACATTATAGATGTTTGTGGTACTCTCCTGAGGATCCCGAATATTTGGAGAATAGTAGTTTGCACGAATTCACTGTCATGGAAATGTCCTAATTGTATGAATTTTTATCGACACCTGATATACACCAAAAGTAGTATGTTCAAAATAGTAAGTTTCGAGGAGGTAACATAAAATTTAACAAAACATTTCGGATGTTTGTTGTACTATCTGGAGGATCCCGGATGTTTGAGAAATAGTAGTATGCACCAATTCCTTCTCATCGGAATGACCTAATTGTATGTTTTTTTTTTTGGAATTCTTATGGAAACAAAAAGTAGTATGTTCAAAAAAGTAAGATATGAGGAAGCTATATAAAATTTGACAATACATTACAGATGTTTGTGGTACTCTCCGGAGGATCCCGAATATTTGGAGAATAGAAGTTTGCACGAATTCACTGTCGTGAAAATGTCCTAATTGTATGAATTTTTATCGACACCTGATATACACCAAAAGTAGTATGTTAAAAATAGTAAGTTTCGAGGAAGTAACATAAAATTTGACAAAACATTTCGGATGTTTGTTGTACTATCTGGAGGATCCCGGATGTTTGAGAAATAGTAGTATGCACCAATTCCTTCTCATCGGAATGACCTAATTGTATGTTTTATTTTTCGAATCCTTATGGAAACAAAAAGTAGTATGTTCAAAAGAGTAAGATATGAGGAAGCTATATAAAATTTGACAATACATTATAGATGTTTGTGGTACTCTCCGGAGGATCCCGGATATTTGGAGAATACTAGTTTGCACGAATTCACTGTCGTGGAAATGTTCTAATTGTATGAATTTTTATCGACACCTGATATACACCAAAAGTAGTATGTTCAAAATAGTAAGTTTCGAGGAAGTAACATAAAATTTGACAAAACATTTCGGATGTTTGTTGTACTATCTGGAGGATCCCGGATGTTTGAGAAATAGTAGTATGCACCAATTCCTTCTCATCGTAATAACCTAATTGTATGTTTTTTTTTTTTAATTCTTATGGAAACAAAAAGTAGTATGTTCAAAAGAGTCAGATATGAGGAAGCTAGATAAAATTTGACAATACATTATAGATGTTTGTGGTACTCTCCTGAGGATTCCGGATATTTGGAGAATAGTAGTTTGCACGAATTCACTGTCGTGGAAATGTCCTAATTGTATGAATTTTTATCGACACCTGATATACACCAAAAGTAGTATGTTAAAAATAGTAAGTTTCGAGGAAGTAACATAAAATTTGACAAAACATTTCGGATGTTTGTTGTACTATCTGGAGGATCCCGGATGTTTGAGAAATAGTAGTATGCACCAATTCCTTCTCATCGTCATGACCTAATTGTATGTTTTTTTTTTTGAATTCTTATGGAAACAAAAAGTAGTATGTTCAAAAAAGTAAGATATGAGGAAGCTATATAAAATTTGACAATACATTACAGATGTTTGTGGTACTCTCCGGAGGATCCCGGATATTTGGAGAATAGAAGTTTGCACGAATTCACGGTCGTGAAAATGTCCTAATTGTATGAATTTTTATCGACACCTGATATACACCAAAAAGTAGTATGTTCAAAATAGTAAGTTTCGAGGAAGAAACATAAAATTTGACAAGACATTTCGGATGTTTGTTGTACTATCTGGAGGATCTCGGATGTTTGAGAAATAGTAGTATGCACCAATTCCTTCTCATCCGAATGACCTAATTGTATGTTTTTTTTTTCGAATCCTTATGGAAACAAAAAGTAGTATGTTCAAAAGAGTAAGATATGAGGAAGCTATATAAAATTTGACAAGACATTATAGATGTTTGTGGTACTCTCCGGATGATCCCGGATATTTGGAGAATAGTAGTTTGCACGAATTCACTGTCGTCGAAATGTCCTAATCGTATGAATTTTTATGGACACCTGATAGACACCAAAAGTAGTATGTTCAAAAGAGTAAGTTTCGAGGAAGTATCATAAAATTTGACAAGACATTTCGGATGTTTGTTGTACTCTCTGGAGGACCCCGGATGTTTGAGAAATAGTAGTATGCACCAATTCCTTCTCATCGGAATGACCTAATTGTATGTTTTTTTGTTCGAATCCTTATGGACAGAAAAAGTAGTATGTTCAAAAGAGTAAGATATGAGGAAGCTATATAAAATTTGACAATACATTACAGATGTTTGTGGTACTCTCCTGAGGATCCCGGATATTTGGAGAATAGTAGTTTGCACGAATTCACTGTCGTGGAAATGTCCTAATTGTATGAATTTTTATCGACACCTGATATACACCAAAAGTAGTATGTTCAAAATAGTAAGTTTCGAGGAAGTAACATAAAATTTGACAAGACATTTCGGATGTTTGTTGTACTATCTGGAGGATCCCGGATGTTTGAGAAATAGTAGTATGCACCAATTCCTTCTCATCGGAATGACCTAATTGTATGTTTTTTTTTTCGAATCCTTATGGAAACAAAAAGTAGTATGTTCAAAAGAGTAAGATATGAGGAAGCTATATAAAATTTGACAATACATTATAGATGTTTGTGGTACTCTCCGGAGGATCCCGGATATTTGGAGAATAGTAGTTTGCACGAATTCACTGTCGTGGAAATGTCCTAATTGTATGAATTTTTATCGACACCTGATATACACCAAAAGTAGTATGTTAAAAATAGTAAGTTTCGAGGAAGTAACATAAAATTTGACAAAACATTTCGGATGTTTGTTGTACTATCTGGAGGATCCCGGATGTTTGAGAAATAGTAGTATGCACCAATTCCTTCTCATCGGAATGACCTAATTGTATGTTTTTTTTTTCGAATCCTTATGGAAACCAAAAGTAGTATGTTCAAAAGAGTAAGATATGAGGAAGCTATATAAAATTTGACAATACATTATAGATGTTTGTGGTACTCTCCGGAGGATCCCGGATATTTGGAGAATAGTAGTTTGCACGAATTCACTGTCGTGGAAATGTCCTAATCGTATGAATTTTTATCGACACCTGATAGACACCAAAAGTAGTATGTTCAAAAGAGTAAGTTTCGAGGAAGTATCATAAAATTTGACAAGACATTTCAGATGTTTGTTGTACTCTCTGGAGGATCCCGGATGTTTGAGAAATAATAGTATGCACGAATTCCTTCTCATCGGAATGACCTAATTGTATGTTTTTTTTTTCGAATCCTTATGGAAACAAAAAGTAGTATGTTCAAAAGAGTAAGATATGAGGAAGATATATAAAATTTGACAATACATTATAGATGTTTGTGGTACTCTCCGGAGGATCCCGGATATTTGGAGAATAGTAGTTTGCACGAATTCACTGTCGTGGAAATGTCGTAATTGTATGAATTTTTATCGACACCTGATATACACCAAAAGTAGTATGTTCAAAATAGTAAGTTTCGAGGAAGTAACATAAAATTTGACAAGACATTTCGGATGTTTGTTGTACTATCTGGAGGATCTCGGATGTTTGAGAAATAGTAGTATGCACCAATTCCTTCTCATCCGAATGACCTAATTGTATGTTTTTTTTTTCGAATCCTTATGGAAACAAAAAGTAGTATGTTCAAAAGAGTAAGATATGAGGAAGCTATATAAAATTTGACAAGACATTATAGATGTTTGTGGTACTCTCCGGATGATCCCGGATATTTGGAGAATAGTAGTTTGCACGAATTCACTGTCGTCGAAATGTCCTAATCGTATGAATTTTTATGGACACCTGATAGACACCAAAAGTAGTATGTTCAAAAGAGTAAGTTTCGAGGAAGTATCATAAAATTTGACAAGACATTTCGGATGTTTGTTGTACTCTCTGGAGGACCCCGGATGTTTGAGAAATAGTAGTATGCACCAATTCCTTCTCATCGGAATGACCTAATTGTATGTTTTTTTGTTCGAATCCTTATGGACAGAAAAAGTAGTATGTTCAAAAGAGTAAGATATGAGGAAGCTATATAAAATTTGACAATACATTACAGATGTTTGTGGTACTCTCCTGAGGATCCCGGATATTTGGAGAATAGTAGTTTGCACGAATTCACTGTCGTGGAAATGTCCTAATTGTATGAATTTTTATCGACACCTGATATACACCAAAAGTAGTATGTTCAAAATAGTAAGTTTCGAGGAAGTAACATAAAATTTGACAAGACATTTCGGATGTTTGTTGTACTATCTGGAGGATCCCGGATGTTTGAGAAATAGTAGTATGCACCAATTCCTTCTCATCGGAATGACCTAATTGTATGTTTTTTTTTTCGAATCCTTATGGAAACAAAAAGTAGTATGTTCAAAAGAGTAAGATATGAGGAAGCTATATAAAATTTGACAATACATTATAGATGTTTGTGGTACTCTCCGGAGGATCCCGGATATTTGGAGAATAGTAGTTTGCACGAATTCACTGTCGTGGAAATGTCCTAATTGTATGAATTTTTATCGACACCTGATATACACCAAAAGTAGTATGTTAAAAATAGTAAGTTTCGAGGAAGTAACATAAAATTTGACAAAACATTTCGGATGTTTGTTGTACTATCTGGAGGATCCCGGATGTTTGAGAAATAGTAGTATGCACCAATTCCTTCTCATCGGAATGACCTAATTGTATGTTTTTTTTTTCGAATCCTTATGGAAACCAAAAGTAGTATGTTCAAAAGAGTAAGATATGAGGAAGCTATATAAAATTTGACAATACATTATAGATGTTTGTGGTACTCTCCGGAGGATCCCGGATATTTGGAGAATAGTAGTTTGCACGAATTCACTGTCGTGGAAATGTCCTAATCGTATGAATTTTTATCGACACCTGATAGACACCAAAAGTAGTATGTTCAAAAGAGTAAGTTTCGAGGAAGTATCATAAAATTTGACAAGACATTTCGGATGTTTGTTGTACTCTCTGGAGGATCCCGGATGTTTGAGAAATAGTAGTATGCACCAATTCCTTCCCATCGGAATGACCTAATTGTATGTTTTTTTTTTCGAATCCTTATGGACACAAAAAGTAGTATGTTCAAAAGAGTAAGATATGAGGAAGCTATATAAAATTTGACAATACATTACAGATGTTTGTGGTACTCTCCTGAGAATCCCGGATATTTGGAGAATAGTAGTTTGCACGAAATCACTGTCGTGGAAATGTCCTAATTGTATGAATTTTTATCGACACCTGATATACACCAAAAGTAGTATGTTCAAAATAGTAAGTTTCGAGGAAGTAACATAAAATTTGACAAGACATTTCGGATGTTTGTTGTACTATCTGGAGGATCCCGGATGTTTGAGAAATAGTAGTATGCACCAATTCCTTCTCATCCGAATGACCTAATTGTATGTTTTTTTTTTCGAATCCTTATGGAAACAAAAAGTAGTATGTTCAAAAGAGTAAGACATGAGGAAGCTATATAAAATTTGACAAGACATTATAGATGTTTGTGGTACTCTCCGGAGGATCCCGGATATTTGGAGAATAGTAGTTTGCACGAATTCACTGTCGTGGAAATGTCCTAATCGTATGAATTTATATGGACACCTGATAGACACCAAAAGTAGTATGTTCAAAAGAGTAAGTTTCGAGGAAGTATCATAAAATTTAACAAGACATTTCCTATGTTTGTTGTACTCTCTGGAGGATCCCGGATGTTTGAGAAATAGTAGTATGCACCAATTCCTTCTCATCGGAATGACCTAATTGTATGTTTTTTTTTCGAATCCTTATGGACACAAAAAGTAGTATGTTCAAAAGAGTAAGATATGAGGAAGCTACATAAAATTTGACAATACATTACAGATGTTTGTGGTACTCTCCTGAGGATCCCGGATATTTGGAGAATAGTAGTTTGCACGAATTCACTGTCGTGGAAATGTCCTAATTGTATGAATTTTTATCGACACCTGATATACACCAAAAGTAGTATGTTCAAAATAGTAAGTTTCGAGGAAGTAACATAAAATTTGACAAAACATTTCGGATGTTTGTTGTACTATCTGGAGAATCCCGGATGTTTGAGAAATAGTAGTATGCACCAATTCCTTCTCATCGGAATGACCTAATTGTATGTTTTTTTTTTCGAATCCTTATGGAAACAAAAAGTAGTATGTTCAAAAGAGTAAGATATGAGGAAGCTATATAAAATTTGACAATACATTATAGATGTTTGTGGTACTCTCCGGAGGATCCCGGATATTTGGAGAATAGTAGTTTGCACGAATTCACTGTCGTGGAAATGTCCTAATTGTATGAATTTTTATCGACACCTGATAGACACACAAAAAGTAGTATGTTCAAAAGAGTAAGTTTCGAGGAAGTATCATAAAATTTGACAAGACATTTCGGATGTTTGTTGTACTCTCTGGAGGATCCTGGATGTTTGAGAAATAGTAGTAAGCACCAATTCCTTCTCATCGGAATGACCTAATTGTATGTTTTTTTTTTCGAATCCTTATGGAAACAAAAAGTAGTATGTTCAAAAGAGTAAGATATGAGGAAGATATATAAAATTTGACAATACATTATAGATGTTTGTGGTACTCTCCGGAGGATCCCGGATATTTGGAGAATAGTAGTTTGCACGAATTCACTGTCGTGGAAATGTCCTAATTGTATGAATTTTTATCGACACCTGATATACACCAAAAGTAGCATGTTCAAAAGAGTAAGTTTTGAGGAAGTATCATAAAATTTGACAAGACATTTCGGATGTTTGTTGTACTCTCTGGAGGATCCCGGATGTTTGAGAAATAGTAGTATGCACCAATTCCTTCTCATCAGAGTGACCTAATTGTATGTATTTTTTTTCGAATCCTTATGGACACAAAAAGTAGTATGTTCAAAAGAGTAAGATATGAGGAAGCTATATAAAATTTGACAATACATTACAGATGTTTGTGGTAATCTCCGGAGGATCCCGGATATTTGGAGAATAGTAGTTTGCACGAATTCACTGTCGTAGAAATGTCCTAATTGTATGAATTTTTTTCGACACCTGATATACACCAAAAGTAGTATGTTCAAAAGAGTAAGTTTCGAGGAAGTATCATAAAATTTGACAAGACATTTCGGATGTTTGTTGTACTCTATGGAGGATCCCGGATGTTTGAGAAATAGTAGTATGCACCAATTCCTTCTCATCGGAATGACCTAATTGTATGTTTTTTTGTTCGAATCCTTATGGAAACAAAAAGTAGTATGTTCAAAAGAGTAAGATATGAGGAAGCTATATAAATTTGACAAGGCATTATAAATGTTTGTGGTACTCTCCGGAGGATCCCGGATATTTGGAGAATAGTAGTTTGCACGAATTCACTGTCGTGGAACTGTCCTAATCGTATGAATTTTTATCGACACCAAAAGTAGTATGTTCAAAAGAGTAAGTTTCGAGGAAGTATCATAAAATTTGACAAGACATTTCGGATGTTTGTTGTACTCTCTGGAGGATCCCGGATGTTTGAGAAATAGTAGTATGCACCAATTCCTTCTCATCGGAATGACCTAATTGTATGTTTTTTTGTTCGAATCCTTATGGACACAAAAAGTAGTATGTTCAAAAGAGTAAGATATGAGGAAGCTATATAAAATTTGACAATACATTACAGATGTTTGTGGTACTCTCCTGAGGATCCCGGATATTTGGAGAATAGTAGTTTGCACGAATTCACTGTCGTGGAAATGTCCTAATTGTATGAATTTTTATCGACACCTGATATACACCAAAAGTAGTAGGTTCAAAATAGTAAGTTTCGAGGAAGTAACATAAAATTTGACAAGACATTTCGGATGTTTGTTGTACTATCTGGAGGATCCCGGATGTTTGAGAAATAGTAGTATGCACCAATTCATTCTCATCGGAATGACCTAATTGTATGTTTTTTTTTTCGAATCCTTATGGAAACAAAAAGTAGTATGTTCAAAAGAGTAAGATATGAGGAAGCTATATAAAATTTGACAATACATTATAGATGTTTGTGGTACTCTCCGGAGGATCCCGGATATTTGGAGAATAGTAGTTTGCACGAATTCACTGTCGTGGAAATGTCCTAATTGTATGAATTTTTATCGACACCTGATAGACACCAAAAGTAGTATGTTCAAAAGAGTAAGTTTTGAGGAAGTATCATAAAATTTGACAAGACATTTCGGATGTTTGTTGTACTCTCTGGAGGATCCCGGATGTTTGAGAAATAGTAGTATGCACCAATTCCTTCTCATCGGAATGACCTAATTGTATGTTTTTTTTTTCGAATCCTTATGGACACAAAAAGTAGTATGTTCAAAAGAGTAAGATATGAGGAAGCTATATAAAATTTGACAATACATTACAGATGTTTGTGGTACTCTCATGAGGATCCCGGATATTTGGAGAATAGTAGTTTGCACGAATTCACTGTCGTGGAAATGTCTTAATTGTATGAATTTTTATCGACACCTTATATACACCAAAAGTAGTATGTTCAAAATAGTAAGTTTCGAGGAAGTAACATAAAATTTGACAAGACATTTCGGATGTTTGTTGTACTATCTGGAGGATCCCAGATGTTTGAGAAATAGTAGTATGCACCAATTCCTTCTCATCGGAATGACCTAATTGTATGTTTTTTTGTTCTAATCCTTATGGAAACAAAAAGTAGTATGTTCAAAAGAGTAAGATATGAGGAAGCTATATAAAATTTGACAAGACATTATAGATGTTTGTGGTACTCTCCGGAGGATCCCGGATATTTGAAGAATAGTAGTTTGCACGAATTCACTGTCGTGGAAATGTCCTAATCGTATGAATTTTTAGCGACACCTGATAGACACAAAAAGTAGTATGTTCAAAAGAGTAAGTTTCGAGTAAGTATCATAAAATTTGACAAGACATTTCGGATGTTTGTTGTACTCTCTGGAGGATCCTGGATGTTTGAGAAATAGTAGTATGCACCAATTCCTTCTCATCGGAATGACCTAATTGTATGTTTTTTTGTTCGAATCCTTAAGGACACAAAAAGTAGTATGTTCAAAAGAGTAAGATATGAGGAAGCTATATAAAATTTGACAATACATTACAGATGTTTGTGGTACTCTCCTGAGGATCCCGGATATTTGGAGACTAGTAGTTTGCACGAATTCACTGTCGTGGAAATGTCCTAATTGTATGAATTTTTATCGACACTTGATATACACCAAAAGTAGTATGTTCAAAATAGTAAGTTTCGAGGAAGTAACATAAAATTTGACAAGACATTTCGGATGTTTGTTGTACTATCTGGAGGATCCCGGATGTTTGAGAAATAGTAGTATGCACCAATTCCTTCTCATCGGAATGACCTAATTGTATGTTTTTTTTTTCGAATCCTTATGGAAACAAAAAGTAGTATGTTCAAAAGAGTAAGATGTGAGGAAGCTATATAAAATTTGACAATACATTACAGATGTTTGTGGTACTCTCCGGAGGATCCCGGATATTTGGAGAATAGTAGTTTGCACGAATTCACTGTCGTGGAAATGTCCTAATTGTATGAATTTTTTTCGACACCTGATATACACCAAAAGTAGTATGTTCAAAAGAGTAAGTTTCGAGGAAGTATCATAAAATTTGACAAGACATTTCGGATGTTTATTGTACTCTCTGGAGGATCCCGGATGTTTGAGAAATTGTAGTATGCACCAATTCCTTCTCATCGGAATGACCTAATTGTATGTTTTTTTTTTCGAATCCTTATGGACACAAAAAGTAGTATGTTCAAAAGAGTAAGATATGAGGAAGCTATATAAAATTTGACAATACATTACAGATGTTTGTGGTACTCTCCGGAGGATCCCGAATATTTGGAGAATAGTAATTTGCACGAATTCACTGTCGTGGAAATGTCCTAATTGTATGAATTTTTATCGACACCTGATATACACCAAAAGTAGCATGTTCAAAAGAGTAAGTTTTGAGGAAGTATCATAAAATTTGACAAGACATTTCGGATGTTTGTTGTACTCTCTGGAGGATCCCGGATGTTTGAGAAATTGTAGTATGCACCAATTCCTTCTCATCAGAATGACCTAATTGTATGTTTTTTTTTTCGAATCCTTATGGACACAAAAAGTAGTATGTTCAAAAGAGTAAGATATGAGGAAGCTATATAAAAATTGACAAGACATTATAGATGTTTGTGGTACTCTCCGGATGATCCCGGAAATTTGGAGAATAGTAGTTTGCATGAATTCACTGTCGTGGAAATGTCCTAATCGTATGAATTTTTATCGACACCTGATAGACACCAAAAGTAGTATGTTCAAAAGAGTAAGTTTCGAGGAAGTAACATAAAATTTGACAAGACATTTCTGATGTTTGTCGTACTCTCTGGAGGATCCCGGATGTTTGAGAAATAGTAGTATGCACCAATTCCTTCTCATCCGAATGACCTAATTGTATGTTTTTTTGTTCGAATCCTTATGGACACAAAAAGTAGTATGTTCAAAAGAGTAAGATATGAGGAAGCTATATGAAATTGGACAATACATTACAGATGTTTGTGGTACTCTCCTGAGGATCCCGGATATTTGGAGAATAGTAGTTTGCTCGAATTCACTGTCGTGGAAATGTCCTAATTGTATGAATTTTTATCGACACCTGATATACACCAAAAGTAGTATGTTCAAAATAGTAAGTTTCGAGGAAGTAACATAAAATTTGACAAGACATTTCAGATGTTTGTTGTACTATCTGGAGGATCCCGGATGTTTGAGAAATAGTAGTATGCACCAATTCCTTCTCACCGGAATGATCTAATTGTATGTTTTTTTTTTCGAATCCTTATGGAAACAAAAAGTAGTATGTTCAAAAGAGTAAGATATGAGGAAGCTATATAAAATTTGACAATACATTACAGATGTTTGTGGTACTCTCCGGAGGATCCCGGATATTTGGAGAATAGTAGTTTGCACGAATTCACTGTCGTGGAAATGTCCTAATCGTATGAATTTTTATCGACACCTGATAGACACCAAAAGTAGTATGTTCAAAAGAGTAAGTTTCGAGTAAGTATCATAAAATTTGACAAGACATTTCGGATGTTTGTTGTACTCTCTGGAGGATCCCGGATGTTTGAGAAATAATAGTATGCACCAATTCCTTCTCATCGGAATGACCTAATTGTATGTTTTTTTTTTCGAATCCTTATGGACACAAAAAGGAGTATGTTCAAAAGAGTAAGATATGAGGAAGCGATATAAAATTTGACAATACATTACAGATGTTTGTGGTACTCTCCGGAGGATCCCGGATATTTGGAGAAGAGTAGTTTGCACGAATTCACTGTCGTGGAAATGTCCTAATTGTATGAATTTTTTTCGACACCTGATATACACCAAAAGTAGTATGTTCAAAATAGTAAGTTTCGAGGAAGTAACATAAAATTTGACAAAACATTTCGGATGTTTGTTGTACTATCTTGAGGATACCGGATGTTTGAGAAATAGTAGTATGCACCAATTCCTTCTCATCGGAATGACCTAATTGTATGTTTTTTTTTTCGAATCCTTATGGAAACAGAAAGTAGTATGTTCAAAAGAGTAAGATATGAGGAAGCTATATAAAATTTGACAATACATTATAGATGTTTGTGGTACTCTCCGGAGGATCCCAGATATTTGGAGAATAGTAGTTTGCACGAATTCACTGTCGTGGAAATGTCCTAATCGTATGAATTTTTATCGACACCTGATAGACACCAAAAGTAGTATGTTCAAAACAGTAAGTTTCGAGAAAGTATCATAAAATTTGACAAGACATTTCAGATGTTTGTTGTACTCTCTGGAGGATCCCGGATGTTTGAGAAATAATAGTATGCACGAATTCCTTCTCATCGGAATGACCTAATTGTATGTTTTTTTTTTCGAATCCTTATGGAAACAAAAAGTAGTATGTTCAAAAGAGTAAGATATGAGGAAGATATATAAAATTTGACAATACATTATAGATGTTTGTGGTACTCTCCGGAGGAGCCCGGATATTTGGAGAATAGTAGTTTGCACGAATTCACTGTCGTGGAAATGTCCTAATCGTATGAATTTTTATCGACACCTGATAGACACCAAAAGTAGTATGTTCAAAAGAGTAAGTTTCGAGGAAGTATCATAAAATTTGACAAGACATTTCAGATGTTTGTTATACTATCTGGAGGATCCCGGATGTTTGAGAAATAGTAGTATGCACCAATTCCTTCTCATCGGAATGACCTAATTGTATGTTTTTTTTTTCGAATCCTTATGGAAACAAAAAGTAGTATGTTCAAAAGAGTAAGATATGAGGAAGCTATATAAAATTTGACAAGACATTATAGATGTTTGTGGTACTCTCCGGAGGATCCCGGATATTTGGAGAATAGTAGTTTGCACGAATTCACTGTCGTGGAAATGTCCTAATCGTATGAATTTTTATCGACACCTGATAGACACCAAAAGTAGTATGTTCAAAAGAGTAAGTTTCGAGTAAGTATCATAAAATTTGACAAGACATTTCGGATGTTTGTTGTACTCTCTGGAGGATCCCGGATGTTTGAGAAATAGTAGTATGCACCAAATCCTTCTCATCGGAATGACCTAATTGTATGTTTTTTTTTTCGAATCCTTATGGACACAAAAAGCAGTATGTTCAAAAGAGTAAGATATGAGGAAGCTATATAAAATTTGACAATACATTACAGATGTTTGTGGTACTCTCCTGAGGATCCCGGATATTTGGAGAATAGTAGTTTGCACGAATTCACTGTCGTGGAAATGTCCTAATTGTATGAATTTTTATCGACACCTGATATACACCAAAAGTAGTATGTTCAAAATAGTAAGTTTCGAGGAAGTAACATAAAATTTGACAAGACATTTCGGATGTTTGTTGTACTATCTGGAGGATCCCGGATGTTTGAGAAATAGTAGTATGCACCAATTCCTTCTCATCGGAATGACCTAATTGTATGTTTTTTTTTTCGAATCCTTATGGACACAAAAAGTAGTATGTTCAAAAGAGTAAGATATGAGGAAGCTATATAAAATTTGACAATACATTACAGATGTTTGTGGTACTCTCCCGAGGATCCCGGATATTTGGAGAATAGTAGTTTGCACGAATTCACTGTCGTGGAAATGTCCTAATCGTATGAATTTTTATCGACACCTGATAAAGACCAAAAGTAGTATGTTCAAAAGAGTAAGTTTCGAGGAAGTATCATAAAATTTGACAAGACATTTCGGATGTTTGTTGTACTCTCTGGAGGATCCCGGATGTTTGAGAAATAATAGTATACACGAATTCCTTCTCATCGGAATGACCTAATTGTATGTTTTTTTTTTCGAATCCTTATGGAAACAAAAAGTAGTATGTTCAAAAGAGTAAGATATGAGGAAGATATATAAAATTTGACAATACATTACAGATGTTTGTGGTACTCTCCTGAGGATCCCGGATATTTGGAGAATAGTAGTTTGCACGAATTCACTGTCGTGGAAATGTCCTAATCGTATGAATTTTTATCGACACCTGATAGAGACCAAAAGTAGTATGTTCAAAAGAGTAAGTTTCGAGGAAGTATCATAAAATTTGACAAGACATTTCGGATGTTTGTTGTACTATCTGGAGGATCCCGGATGTTTGAGAAATAGTAGTATGCACCAATTCCTTCTCATCGGAATGACCTAATTGTATGTTTTTTTTTTCGAATCCTTATGGAAACAAAAAGTAGTATGTTCAAAAGAGTAAGATATGAGAAAGCTACATAAAATTTGACAATACATTACAGATGTTTGTGGTACTCTCCTGAGGATCCCGGATATTTGGAGAATAGTAGTTTGCACGAATTCACTGTCGTGGAAATGTCCTAATTGTATGAATTTTTATCGACACCTGATATACACCAAAAGTAGTATGTTCAAAATAGTAAGTTTCGAGGAAGTAACATAAAATTTGACAAGACATTTCGGATGTTTGTTGTACTATCTGGAGGATCCCGGATGTTTGAGAAATAGTAGTATGCACCAATTCCTTCTCATCGGAATGACCTAATTGTATGTTTTTTTTTTCGAATCCTTATGGACACAAAAAGTAGTATGTTCAAAAGAGTAAGATATGAGGAAGCTATATAAAATTTGACAATACATTACAGATGTTTGTGGTACTCTCCCGAGGATCCCGGATATTTGGAGAATAGTAGTTTGCACGAATTCACTGTCGTGGAAATGTCCTAATCGTATGAATTTTTATCGACACCTGATAAAGACCAAAAGTAGTATGTTCAAAAGAGTAAGTTTCGAGGAAGTATCATAAAATTTGACAAGACATTTCGGATGTTTGTTGTACTATCTGGAGGATCCCGGATGTTTGAGAAATAGTAGTATGCACCAATTCCTTCTCATCGGAATGACCTAATTGTATGTTTTTTTTTTCGAATCCTTATGGAAACAAAAAGTAGTATGTTCAAAAGAGTAAGATATGAGGAAGCGATATAAAATTTGACAAGACATTATAGATGTTTGTGGTACTCTCCGGAGGATCCCGGATATTTGGAGAATAGTAGTTTGCACGAATTCACTGTCGTGGAAATGTCCTAATCGTATGAATTTTTATCGACACCTGATAGACACCAAAAGTAGTATGTTCAAAAGAGTAAGTTTCGAGGAAGTATCATAAAATTTGACAAGACATTTCGGATGTTTGTTGTACTATCTGGAGGATCCCGGATGTTTGAGAAATAGTAGTATGCACCAATTCCTTCTCATCGGAATGACCTAATTGTATGTTTTTTTTTTCGAATCCTTATGGAAACAAAAAGTAGTATGTTCAAAAGAGTAAGATATGAGGAAGCGATATAAAATTTGACAAGACATTATAGATGTTTGTGGTACTCTCCGGAGGATCCCGGATATTTGGAGAATAGTAGTTTGCACGAATTCACTGTCGTGGAAATGTCCTAATCGTATGAATTTTTATCGACACCTGATAGACACCAAAAGTAGTATGTTCAAAAGAGTAAGTTTCGAGGAAGTATCATAAAATTTGACAAGACATTTCGGATGTTTGTTGTACTCTCTGGAGGATCCCGGATGTTTGAGAAATAGTAGTATGCACCAATTCCTTCTCATCGGAATGACCTAATTGTATGTTTTTTTTTTCGAATCCTTATGGACACAAAAAGTAGTATGTTCAAAAGAGTAAGATATGAGGAAGCTATATAAAATTTCACAATACATTACAGATGTTTGTGGTACTCTCCTGAGGATCCCGGATATTTGGAGAATAGTAGTTTGCACGAATTCACTGTCGTGGAAATGTCCTAATCGTATGAATTTTTATCTACACCTGATAGACACCAAAAGTAGTATGTTCAAAAGAGTAAGTTTCGAGGAAGTATCATAAAATTTGACAAGACATTTCGGATGTTTGTTGTACTCTCTGGAGGATCCCGGATGTTTGAGAAATAATAGTATACACGAATTCCTTCTCATCGGAATGACCTAATTGTATGTTTTTTTTTTCGAATCCTTATGGAAACAAAAAGTAGTATGTTCAAAAGAGTAAGATATGAGGAAGATATATAAAATTTGACAAGACATTATAGATGTTTGTGGTACTCTCCGGAGGATCCCGGATATTTGGAGAATAGTAGTTTGCACGAATTCACTGTCGTGGAAATGTCCTAATCGTATGAATTTTTATCGACACCTGATAGAGACCAAAAGTAGTATGTTCAAAAGAGTAAGTTTCGAGGAAGTATCATAAAATTTGACAAGACATTTCGGATGTTTGTTGTACTATCTGGAGGATCCCGGATGTTTGAGAAATAGTAGTATGCACCAATTCCTTCTCATCGGAATGACCTAATTGTATGTTTTTTTTTTCGAATCCTTATGGAAACAAAAAGTAGTATGTTCAAAAGAGTAAGATATGAGAAAGCTACATAAAATTTGACAATACATTACAGATGTTTGTGGTACTCTCCTGAGGATCCCGGATACTTGGAGAATAGTAGTTTGCACGAATTCACTGTCGTGGAAATGTCCTAATTGTATGAATTTTTATCGACACCTGATATACACCAAAAGTAGTATGTTCAAAATAGTAAGTTTCGAGGAAGTAACATAAAATTTGACAAGACATTTCGGATGTTTGTTGTACTATCTGGAGGATCCCGGATGTTTGAGAAATAGTAGTATGCACCAATTCCTTCTCATCGGAATGACCTAATTGTATGTTTTTTTTTTCGAATCCTTATGGACACAAAAAGTAGTATGTTCAAAAGAGTAAGATATGAGGAAGCTATATAAAATTTGACAATACATTACAGATGTTTGTGGTACTCTCCCGAGGATCCCGGATATTTGGAGAATAGTAGTTTGCACGAATTCACTGTCGTGGAAATGTCCTAATCGTATGAATTTTTATCGACACCTGATAAAGACCAAAAGTAGTATGTTCAAAAGAGTAAGTTTCGAGGAAGTATCATAAAATTTGACAAGACATTTCGGATGTTTGTTGTACTATCTGGAGGATCCCGGATGTTTGAGAAATAGTAGTATGCACCAATTCCTTCTCATCGGAATGACCTAATTGTATGTTTTTTTTTTCGAATCCTTATGGAAACAAAAAGTAGTATGTTCAAAAGAGTAAGATATGAGGAAGCGATATAAAATTTGACAAGACATTATAGATGTTTGTGGTACTCTCCGGAGGATCCCGGATATTTGGAGAATAGTAGTTTGCACGAATTCACTGTCGTGGAAATGTCCTAATCGTATGAATTTTTATCGACACCTGATAGAGACCAAAAGTAGTATGTTCAAAAGAGTAAGTTTCGAGGAAGTATCATAAAATTTGACAAGACATTTCGGATGTTTGTTGTACTCTCTGGAGGATCCCGGATGTTTGAGAAATAGTAGTATGCACCAATTCCTTCTCATCGGAATGACCTAATTGTATGTTTTTTTTTTCGAATCCTTATGGACACAAAAAGTAGTATGTTCAAAAGAGTAAGATATGAGGAAGCTATATAAAATTTGACAATACATTACAGATGTTTGTGGTACTCTCCTGAGGATCCCGGATATTTGGAGAATAGTAGTTTGCACGAATTCACTGTCGTGGAAATGTCCTAATCGTATGAATTTTTATCGACACCTGATAGACACCAAAAGTAGTATGTTCAAAAGAGTAAGTTTCGAGGAAGTATCATAAAAATTGACAAGACATTTCGGATGTTTGTTGTACTCTCTGGAGGATCCCGGATGTTTGAGAAATAATAGTATGCACGAATTCCTTCTCATCGGAATGACCTAATTGTTTGTTTTTTTTTTCGAATCCTTATGGAAACAAAAAGTAGTATGTTCAAAAGAGTAAGATATGAGGAAGATATATAAAATTTGACAAGACATTATAGATGTTTGTGGTACTCTCCGGAGGATCCCGGATATTTGGAGAATAGTAGTTTGCACGAATTCACTGTCGTGGAAATGTCCTAATCGTATGAATTTTTATCGACACCTGATAGAGACCAAAAGTAGTATGTTCAAAAGAGTAAGTTTCGAGGAAGTATCATAAAATTTGACAAGACATTTCGGATGTTTGTTGTACTCTCTGGAGGATCCCGGATGTTTGAGAAATAGTAGTATGCACCAATTCCTTCTCATCGGAATGACCTAATTGTATGTTTTTTTTTTCGAATCCTTATGGAAACAAAAAGTAGTATGTTCAAAAGAGTAAGATATGAGGAAGATATATAAAATTTGACAAGACATTATAGATGTTTGTGGTACTCTCCGGAGGATCCCGGATATTTGGAGAATAGTAGTTTGCACGAATTCACTGTCGTGGAAATGTCCTAATCGTATGAATTTTTATCGACACCTGATAGAGACCAAAAGTAGTATGTTCAAAAGAGTAAGTTTCGAGGAAGTATCATAAAATTTGACAAGACATTTCGGATGTTTGTTGTACTCTCTGGAGGATCCCGGATGTTTGAGAAATAGTAGTATGCACCAATTCCTTCTCATCGGAATGACCTAATTGTATGTTTTTTTTTTCGAATCCTTATGGAAACAAAAAGTAGTATGTTCAAAAGAGTAAGATATGAGGAAGCTACATAAAATTTGACAAGACATTATAGATGTTTGTGGTACTCTCCGGAGGATCCCGGAAATTTGGAGAATAGTAGTTTGCACGAATTCACTGTCGTGGAAATGTCCTAATCGTATGAATTTTTATCGACACCTGATAGACACCAAAAGTAGTATGTTCAAAAAAGTAAGTTTCGAGGAAGTATCATAAAATTTGACAATACATTTCAGATGTTTGTTGTACTCTCTGGAGGATCCCGGATGTTTGAGAAATAGTAGTATGCACCAATTCCTTCTCATCGGAATGACCTAATTGTATGTTTTTTTTTTCGAATCCTTATGGGCACAAAAAGTAGTATGTTCAAAAGAGTAAGATATGAGGAAGATATATAAAATTTGACAATACATTACAGATGTTTGTGGTACTCTCCTGAGGATCCCGGATATTTGGAGAATAGTAGTTTGCACGAATTCACTGTCGTGGAAATGTCCTAATTGTATGAATTTTTATCGCCACCTGATATACACCAAAAGTAGTATGTTCAAAATAGTAAGTTTCGAGGAAGTAACATAAAATTTGACAAGACATTTCGGATGTTTGTTGTACTATTTGGAGGATCCCGGATGTTTGAGAAATAGTAGTATGCACCAATTCCTTCTCATCGGAATGACCTAATTGTATGTTTTTTTTTTCGAATCCTTATGGAAACAAAAAGTAGTATGTTCAAAAGAGTAAGATATGAGGAAGATATATAAAATTTGACAAGACATTATAGATGTTTGTGGTACTCTCCGGAGGATCCCGGATATTTGGAGAATAGTAGTTTGCACGAATTCACTGTCGTGGAAATGTCCTAATCGTATGAATTTTTATCGACACCTGATAGAGACCAAAAGTAGTATGTTCAAAAGAGTAAGTTTCGAGGAAGTATCATAAAATTTGACAAGACATTTCGGATGTTTGTTGTACTATCTGGAGGATCCCGGATGTTTGAGAAATAGTAGTATGCACCAATTCCTTCTCATCGGAATGACCTTATTGTATGTTTTTTTTTTCGAATCCTTATGGAAACAAAAAGTAGTATGTTCAAAAGAGTAAGATATGAGGAAGATATATAAAATTTGACAAGACATTATAGATGTTTGTGGTACTCTCCGGATGATCCCGGATATTTGGAGAATAGTAGTTTACACGAATTCACTGTCGTGGAAATGTCCTAATCGTATGAATTTTTATCGACACCTGATAGACACCAAAAGTAGTATGTTCAAAAGAGTAAGTTTCGAGGAAGTGTCATAAAATTTGACAAGACATTTCGGATGTTTGTTGTACTCTCTGGAGGATCCCGGATGTTTGAGAAATAGTAGTATGCACCAATTCCTTCTCATCGGAATGACCTAATTGTATGTTTTTTTTTTCGAATCCTTATGGACACAAAAAGTAGTATGTTCAAAATAGTAAGATATGAGGAAGCTATATAAAATTTCAAAATACATTACAGATGTTTGTGGTACTCTCCTGAGGATCCCGGATATTTGGAGAATAGTAGTTTGCACGAATTCACTGTCGTGGAAATGTCCTAATCGTATGAATTTTTATCGACACCTGATATACACCCAAAGTAGTATGTTCAAAAGAGTAAGTTTCGAGGAAGTATCATAAAATTTGACAAGACATTTCGGATGTTTGTTGTACTATCTGGAGGATCCCGGATGTTTGAGAAATAGTAGTATGCACCAATTCCTTCTCATCGGAATGACCTAATTGTATGTTTTTTTTTTCGAATCCTTATGGAAACAAAAAGTAGTATGTTCAAAAGAGTAAGATATGAGGAAGATATATAAAATTTGACAAGACATTATAGATGTTTGTGGTACTCTCCGGAGGATCCCGGATATTTGGAGAATAGTAGTTTGCACGAATTCACTGTCGTGGAAATGTCCTAATCGTATGAATTTTTATCGACACCTGATAGAGACCAAAAGTAGTATGTTCAAAAGAGTAAGTTTCGAGGAAGTATCATAAAATTTGACAAGACATTTCGGATGTTTGTTGTACTATCTGGAGGATCCCGGATGTTTGAGAAATAGTAGTATGCACCAATTCCTTCTCATCGGAATGACCTAATTGTATGTTTTTTTTTTCGAATCCTTATGGAAACAAAAAGTAGTATGTTCAAAAGAGTAAGATATGAGGAAGCTACATAAAATTTGACAAGACATTATAGATGTCTGTGGTACTCTCCGGAGGATCCCGGATATTTGGAGAATAGTAGTTTGCACGAATTCACTGTCGTGGAAATGTCCTAATCGTATGAATTTTTATCGACACCTGATAGAGACCAAAAGTAGTATGTTCAAAAGAGTAAGTTTCGAGGAAGTATCATAAAATTTGACAAGACATTTCGGATGTTTGTTGTACTATCTGGAGGATCCCGGATGTTTGAGAAATAGTAGTATGCACCAATTCCTTCTCATCGGAATGACCTAATTGTATGTTTTTTTTTTCGAATCCTTATGGAAACAAAAAGTAGTATGTTCAAAAGAGTAAGATATGAGGAAGCTACATAAAATTTGACAAGACATTATAGATGTTTGTGGTACTCTCCGGAGGATCCCGGATATTTGGAGACTAGTAGTTTGCACGAATTCACTGTCGTGGAAATGTCCTAATCGTATGAATTTTTATCGACACCTGATAGACACCAAAAGTAGTATGTTCAAAAGAGTAAGTTTCGAGGAAGTATCATAAAATTTGACAAGACATTCCGGATGTTTGTTGTACTCTCTGGAGGATCCCGGATGTTTGAGAAATAGTAGTATGCACCAATTCCTTCTCATCGGAATGACCTAATTGTATGTTTTTTTTTTCGAATCCTTATGGAAACAAAAAGTAGTATGTTCAAAAGAGTAAGATATGAGGAAGCTACATAAAATTTGACAAGACATTATAGATGTTTGTGGTACTCTCCGGAGGATCCCGGATATTTGGAGAATAGTAGTTTGCACGAATTCACTGTCGTGGAAATGTCCTAATCGTATGAATTTTTATCGACACCTGATATACACCCAAAGTAGTATGTTCAAAAGAGTAAGTTTCGAGGAAGTATCATAAAATTTGACAAGACATTTCGGATGTTTGTTGTACTATCTGGAGGATCCCGGATGTTTGAGAAATAGTAGTATGCACCAATTCCTTCTCATCGGAATGACCTAATTGTATGTTTTTTTTTTCGAATCCTTATGGAAACAAAAAGTAGTATGTTCAAAAGAGTAAGATATGAGGAAGATATATAAAATTTGACAAGACATTATAGATGTTTGTGGTACTCTCCGGAGGATCCCGGATATTTGGAGAATAGTAGTTTGCACGAATTCACTGTCGTGGAAATGTCCTAATCGTATGAATTTTTATCGACACCTGATAGAGACCAAAAGTAGTATGTTCAAAAGAGTAAGTTTCGAGGAAGTATCATAAAATTTGACAAGACATTTCGGATGTTTGTTGTACTATCTGGAGGATCCCGGATGTTTGAGAAATAGTAGTATGCACCAATTCCTTCTCATCGGAATGACCTAATTGTATGTTTTTTTTTTCGAATCCTTATGGAAACAAAAAGTAGTATGTTCAAAAGAGTAAGATATGAGGAAGCTACATAAAATTTGACAAGACATTATAGATGTCTGTGGTACTCTCCGGAGGATCCCGGATATTTGGAGAATAGTAGTTTGCACGAATTCACTGTCGTGGAAATGTCCTAATCGTATGAATTTTTATCGACACCTGATAGAGACCAAAAGTAGTATGTTCAAAAGAGTAAGTTTCGAGGAAGTATCATAAAATTTGACAAGACATTTCGGATGTTTGTTGTACTATCTGGAGGATCCCGGATGTTTGAGAAATAGTAGTATGCACCAATTCCTTCTCATCGGAATGACCTAATTGTATGTTTTTTTTTTCGAATCCTTATGGAAACAAAAAGTAGTATGTTCAAAAGAGTAAGATATGAGGAAGCTACATAAAATTTGACAAGACATTATAGATGTTTGTGGTACTCTCCGGAGGATCCCGGATATTTGGAGACTAGTAGTTTGCACGAATTCACTGTCGTGGAAATGTCCTAATCGTATGAATTTTTATCGACACCTGATAGACACCAAAAGTAGTATGTTCAAAAGAGTAAGTTTCGAGGAAGTATCATAAAATTTGACAAGACATTCCGGATGTTTGTTGTACTCTCTGGAGGATCCCGGATGTTTGAGAAATAGTAGTATGCACCAATTCCTTCTCATCGGAATGACCTAATTGTATGTTTTTTTTTTCGAATCCTTATGGAAACAAAAAGTAGTATGTTCAAAAGAGTAAGATATGAGGAAGCTACATAAAATTTGACAAGACATTATAGATGTTTGTGGTACTCTCCGGAGGATCCCGGATATTTGGAGAATAGTAGTTTGCACGAATTCACTGTCGTGGAAATGTCCTAATCGTATGAATTTTTATCGACACCTGATATACACCCAAAGTAGTATGTTCAAAAGAGTAAGTTTCGAGGAAGTATCATAAAATTTGACAAGACATTTCGGATGTTTGTTGTACTATCTGGAGGATCCCGGATGTTTGAGAAATAGTAGTATGCACCAATTCCTTCTCATCGGAATGACCTAATTGTATGTTTTTTTTTTCGAATCCTTATGGAAACAAAAAGTAGTATGTTCAAAAGAGTAAGATATGAGGAAGATATATAAAATTTGACAAGACATTATAGATGTTTGTGGTACTCTCCGGAGGATCCCGGATATTTGGAGAATAGTAGTTTGCACGAATTCACTGTCGTGGAAATGTCCTAATCGTATGAATTTTTATCGACACCTGATAGAGACCAAAAGTAGTATGTTCAAAAGAGTAAGTTTCGAGGAAGTATCATAAAATTTGACAAGACATTTCGGATGTTTGTTGTACTATCTGGAGGATCCCGGATGTTTGAGAAATAGTAGTATGCACCAATTCCTTCTCATCGGAATGACCTAATTGTATGTTTTTTTTTTCGAATCCTTATGGAAACAAAAAGTAGTATGTTCAAAAGAGTAAGATATGAGGAAGCTACATAAAATTTGACAAGACATTATAGATGTCTGTGGTACTCTCCGGAGGATCCCGGATATTTGGAGAATAGTAGTTTGCACGAATTCACTGTCGTGGAAATGTCCTAATCGTATGAATTTTTATCGACACCTGATAGAGACCAAAAGTAGTATGTTCAAAAGAGTAAGTTTCGAGGAAGTATCATAAAATTTGACAAGACATTTCGGGTGTTTGTTGTACTATCTGGAGGATCCCGGATGTTTGAGAAATAGTAGTATGCACCAATTCCTTCTCATCGGAATGACCTAATTGTATGTTTTTTTTTTCGAAACCTTATGGAAACAAAAAGTAGTATGTTCAAAAGAGTAAGATATGAGGAAGATATATAAAATTTGACAAGACATTATAGATGTTTGTGGTACTCTCCGGATGATCCCGGATATTTGGAGAATAGTAGTTTGCACGAATTCACTGTCGTGGAAATGTCCTAATCGTATGAATTTTTATCGACACCTGATAGACACCAAAAGTAGTATGTTCAAAAGAGTAAGTTTCGAGGAAGTATCATAAAATTTGACAAGACATTTCGGATGTTTGTTGTACTCTCTGGAGGATCCCGGATGTTTGAGAAATAGTAGTATGCACCAATTCCTTCTCATCGGAATGACCTAATTGTATGTTTTTTTTTTCGAATCCTTATGGACACAAAAAGTAGTATGTTCAAAAGAGTAAGATATGAGGAAGCTATATAAAATTTGACAAGACATTATAGATGTTTGTGGTACTCTCCGGAGGATCCCGGATATTTGGAGAATAGTAGTTTGCACGAATTCACTGTCGTGGAAATGTCCTAATCGTATGAATTTTTATCGACACCTGATAGAGACGAAAAGTAGTATGTTCAAAAGAGTAAGTTTCGAGGAAGTATCATAAAATTTGACAAGACATTTCGGATGTTTGTTGTACTATCTGGAGGATCCCGGATGTTTGAGAAATAGTAGTATGCACCAATTCCTTCTCATCGGAATGACCTAATTGTATGTTTTTTTTTTCGAATCCTTATGGAAACAAAAAGTAGTATGTTCAAAAGAGTAAGATATGAGGAAGCTACATAAAATTTGACAAGACATTATAGATGTCTGTGGTACTCTCCGGAGGATCCCGGATATTTGGAGAATAGTAGTTTGCACGAATTCACTGTCGTGGAAATGTCCTAATCGTATGAATTTTTATCGACACCTGATAGAGACCAAAAGTAGTATGTTCAAAAGAGTAAGTTTCGAGGAAGTATCATAAAATTTGACAAGACATTTCGGGTGTTTGTTGTACTATCTGGAGGATCCCGGATGTTTGAGAAATAGTAGTATGCACCAATTCCTTCTCATCGGAATGACCTAGTTGTATGTTTTTTTTTTCGAATCCTTATGGAAACAAAAAGTAGTATGTTCAAAAGAGTAAGATATGAGGAAGCTACATAAAATTTGACAAGACATTATAGATGTTTGTGGTACTCTCCGGAGGATCCCGGATATTTGGAGAATAGTAGTTTGCACGAATTCACTGTCGTGGAAATGTCCTAATCGTATGAATTTTTATCGACACCTGATAGAGACCAAAAGTAGTATGTTCAAAAGAGTAAGTTTCGAGGAAGTATCATAAAATTTGACAAGACATTTCGGATGTTTGTTGTACTATGTGGAGGATCCCGGATGTTTGAGAAATAGTAGTATGCACCAATTCCTTCTCATCGGAATGACCTAATTGGATGTTTTTTTTTTCGAATCCTTATGGAAACAAAAAGTAGTATGTTCAAAAGAGTAAGATATGAGGAAGATATATAAAATTTGACAAGACATTATAGATGTTTGTGGTACTCTCCGGAGGATCCCGGATATTTGGAGAATAGTAGTTTGCACGAATTCACTGTCGTGGAAATGTCCTAATCGTATGAATTTTTATCGACACCTGATAGAGACCAAAAGTAGTATGTTCAAAAGAGTAAGTTTCGAGGAAGTATCATAAAATTTGACAAGACATTTCGGATGTTTGTTGTACTATCTGGAGGATCCCGGATGTTTGAGAAATAGTAGTATGCACCAATTCCTTCTCATCGGAATGACCTAATTGTATGTTTTTTTTTTCGAATCCTTATGGAAACAAAAAGTAGTTTGTTCAAAAGAGTAAGATATGAGGAAGCTACATAAAATTTGACAAGACATTATAGATGTTTGTGGTACTCTCCGGAGGATCCCGGATATTTGGAGAATAGTAGTTTGCACGAATTCACTGTCGTGGAAATGTCCTAATCGTATGAATTTTTATCGACACCTGATAGAGACCAAAAGTAGTATGTTCAAAAGAGTAAGTTTCGAGGAAGTATCATAAAATTTGACAAGACATTTCGGATGTTTGTTGTACTATCTGGAGGATCCCGGATGTTTGAGAAATAGTAGTATGCACCAATTCCTTCTCATCGGAATGACCTAATTGTATGTTTTTTTTTTCGAATCCTTATGGAAACAAAAAGTAGTATGTTCAAAAGAGTAAGATATGAGGAAGATATATAAAATTTGACAAGACATTATAGATGTTTGTGGTACTCTCCGGATGATCCCGGATATTTGGAGAATAGTAGTTTGCACGAATTCACTGTTGTGGAAATGTCCTAATCGTATGAATTTTTATCGACACCTGATAGAGACCAAAAGTAGTATGTTCAAAAGAGTAAGTTTCGAGGAAGTATCATAAAATTTGACAAGACATTTCGGATGTTTGTTGTACTCTCTGGAGGATCCCGGATGTTTGAGAAATAGTAGTATGCACCAATTCCTTCTCATCGGAATGACCTAATTGTATGTTTTTTTTTTCGAATCCTTATGGACACAAAAAGTAGTATGTTCAAAAGAGTAAGATATGAGGAAGCTATATAAAATTTGACAATACATTACAGATGTTTGTGGTACTCTCCTGAGGATCCCGGATATTTGGAGAATAGTAGTTTGCACGAATTCACTGTCGTGGAAATGTCTTAATCGTATGAATTTTTATCGACACCTGATAGACACCAAAAGTAGTATGTTCAAAAGAGTAAGTTTCGAGGAAGTATCATAAAATTTGACAAGACATTTCGGATGTTTGTTGTACTCTCTGGAGGATCCCGGATGTTTGAGAAATAATAGTATGCACGAATTCCTTCTCATCGGAATGACCTAATTGTATGTTTTTTTTTTCGAATCCTTATGGAAACAAAAAGTAGTATGTTCAAAAGAGTCAGATATGAGGAAGATATATAAAATTTGACAAGACATTATAGATGTTTGTGGTACTCTCCGGAGGATCCCGGATATTTGGAGAATAGTAGTTTTGCACGAATTCACTGTCGTGGAAATGTCCTAATCGTATGAATTTTTATCGACACCTGATAGAGACCAAAAGTAGTATGTTCAAAAGAGTAAGTTTCGAGGAAGTATCATAAAATTTGACAAGACATTTCGGATGTTTGTTGTACTATCTGGAGGATCCCGGATGTTTGAGAAATAGTAGTATGCACCAATTCCTTCTCATCGGAATGACCTAATTGTATGTTTTGTTTTTCGAATCCTTATGGAAACAAAAAGTAGTATGTTCAAAAGAGTAAGATATGAGGAAGATATATAAAATTTGACAATACATTATAGATGTTTGTGGTACTCTCCGGAGGATCCCGGATATTTGGAGAATAGTAGTTTGCACGAATTCACTGTCGTGGAAATGTCCTAATCGTCTGAATTTTTATCGACACCTGATAGAGACCAAAAGTAGTATGTTCAAAAGAGTAAGTTTCGAGGAAGTATCATAAAATTTGACAAGACATTTCGGATGTTTGTTGTACTATCTGGAGGATCCCGGATGTTTGAGAAATAGTAGTATGCACCAATTCCTTCTCATCGGAATGACCTAATTGTATGTTTTTTTTTTTCGAATCCTTATGGAAACAAAAAGTAGTATGTTCAAAAGAGTAAGATATGAGGAAGCTACATAAAATTTGACAAGACATTATAGATGTTTGAGGTACTCTCCGGAGGATCCCGGATATTTGGAGAATAGTAGTTTGCACGAATTCACTGTCGTGGAAATGTCCTAATCGTATGAATTTTTATCGCCACCTGATAGACACCAAAAGTAGTATGTTCAAAAGAGTAAGTTTCGAGGAAGTATCATAAAATTTGACAAGACATTTCGGATGTTTGTTGTACTCTCTGGAGGATCCCGGATGTTTGAGAAATAGTAGTATGCACCAATTCCTTCTCATCGGAATGACCTAATTGTATGTTTTTTTTTTCGAATCCTTATGGAAACAAAAAGTAGTATGTTCAAAAGAGTAAGATATGAGGAAGCTACATAAAATTTGACAAGACATTATAGATGTTTGTGGTACTCTCCGGAGGATCCCGGATATTTGGAGAATACTAGTTTGCACGAATTCACTGTCGTGGAAATGTCCTAATCGTATGAATTTTTATCGACACCTGATAGACACCAAAAGTAGTATGTTCAAAAGAGTAAGTTTCGAGGAAGTATCATAAAATTTGACAAGACATTTCGGATGTTTGTTGTACTATCTGGAGGATCCCGGATGTTTGAGAAATAGTAGTATGCACCAATTCCTTCTCATCGGAATGACCTAATTGTATGTTTTGTTTTTCGAATCCTTATGGAAACAAAAAGTAGTATGTTCAAAAGAGTAAGATATGAGGAAGATATATAAAATTTGACAATACATTATAGATGTTTGTGGTACTCTCCGGAGGATCCCGGATATTTGGAGAATAGTAGTTTGCACGAATTCACTGTCGTGGAAATGTCCTAATCGTCTGAATTTTTATCGACACCTGATAGCGACCAAAAGTAGTATGTTCAAAAGAGTAAGTTTCGAGGAAGTATCATAAAATTTGACAAGACATTTCGGATGTTTGTTGTACTATCTGGAGGATCCCGGATGTTTGAGAAATAGTAGTATGCACCAATTCCTTCTCATCGGAATGACCTAATTGTATGTTTTTTTTTTTCGAATCCTTATGGAAACAAAAAGTAGTATGTTCAAAAGAGTAAGATATGAGGAAGCTACATAAAATTTGACAAGACATTATAGATGTTTGAGGTACTCTCCGGAGGATCCCGGATATTTGGAGAATAGTAGTTTGCACGAATTCACTGTCGTGGAAATGTCCTAATCGTATGAATTTTTATCGCCACCTGATAGACACCAAAAGTAGTATGTTCAAAAGAGTAAGTTTCGAGGAAGTATCATAAAATTTGACAAGACATTTCGGATGTTTGTTGTACTCTCTGGAGGATCCCGGATGTTTGAGAAATAGTAGTATGCACCAATTCCTTCTCATCGGAATGACCTAATTGTATGTTTTTTTTTTCGAATCCTTATGGAAACAAAAAGTAGTATGTTCAAAAGAGTAAGATATGAGGAAGCTACATAAAATTTGACAAGACATTATAGATGTTTGTGGTACTCTCCGGAGGATCCCGGATATTTGGAGAATACTAGTTTGCACGAATTCACTGTCGTGGAAATGTCCTAATCGTATGAATTTTTATCGACACCTGATAGACACCAAAAGTAGTATGTTCAAAAGAGTAAGTTTCGAGGAAGTATCATAAAATTTGACAAGACATTTCGGATGTTTGTTGTACTATCTGGAGGATCCCGGATGTTTGAGAAATAGTAGTATGCACCAATTCCTTCTCATCGGAATGACCTAATTGTATGTTTTGTTTTTCGAATCCTTATGGAAACAAAAAGTAGTATGTTCAAAAGAGTAAGATATGAGGAAGATATATAAAATTTGACAATACATTATAGATGTTTGTGGTACTCTCCGGAGGATCCCGGATATTTGGAGAATAGTAGTTTGCACGAATTCACTGTCGTGGAAATGTCCTAATCGTCTGAATTTTTATCGACACCTGATAGAGACCAAAAGTAGTATGTTCAAAAGAGTAAGTTTCGAGGAAGTATCATAAAATTTGACAAGACATTTCGGATGTTTGTTGTACTATCTGGAGGATCCCGGATGTTTGAGAAATAGTAGTATGCACCAATTCCTTCTCATCGGAATGACCTAATTGTATGTTTTTTTTTTTCGAATCCTTATGGAAACAAAAAGTAGTATGTTCAAAAGAGTAAGATATGAGGAAGCTACATAAAATTTGACAAGACATTATAGATGTTTGAGGTACTCTCCGGAGGATCCCGGATATTTGGAGAATAGTAGTTTGCACGAATTCACTGTCGTGGAAATGTCCTAATCGTATGAATTTTTATCGCCACCTGATAGACACCAAAAGTAGTATGTTCAAAAGAGTAAGTTTCGAGGAAGTATCATAAAATTTGACAAGACATTTCGGATGTTTGTTGTACTCTCTGGAGGATCCCGGATGTTTGAGAAATAGTAGTATGCACCAATTCCTTCTCATCGGAATGACCTAATTGTATGTTTTTTTTTTCGAATCCTTATGGAAACAAAAAGTAGTATGTTCAAAAGAGTAAGATATGAGGAAGCTACATAAAATTTGACAAGACATTATAGATGTTTGTGGTACTCTCCGGAGGATCCCGGATATTTGGAGAATACTAGTTTGCACGAATTCACTGTCGTGGAAATGTCCTAATCGTATGAATTTTTATCGACACCTGATAGACACCAAAAGTAGTATGTTCAAAAGAGTAAGTTTCGAGGAAGTATCATAAAATTTGACAAGACATTTCGGATGTTTGTTGTACTCTCTGGAGGAGCCCGGATGTTTGAGAAATAATAGTATGCACGAATTCCTTCTCATCGGAATGACCTAATTGTATGTTTTTTTTTTCGAATCCTTATGGAAACAAAAAGTAGTATGTTCAAATGAGTAAGATATGAGGAAGATATATAAAATTTGACAAGACATTATAGATGTTTGTGGTACTCTCCGGAGGATCCCGGATATTTGGAGAATAGTAGTTTGCACGAATTCACTGTCGTGGAAATGTCCTAATCGTATGAATTTTTATCGACACCTGATAGAGACCAAAAGTAGTATGTTCAAAAGACTAAGTTTCGAGGAAGTATCATAAAATTTGACAAGACATTTCGGATGTTTGTTGTACTATCTGGAGGATCCCGGATGTTTGAGAAATAGTAGTATGCACCAATTCCTTCTCGTCGGAATGACCTAATTGTATGTTTTTTTTTTCGAATCCTTATGGAAACAAAAAGTAGTATGTTCAAAAGAGTAAGATATGAGGAAGATATATAAAATTTGACAAGACATTATAGATGTTTGTGGTACTCTCCGGAGGATCCCGGATATTTGGAGAATAGTAGTTTGCACGAATTCACTGTCGTGGAAATGTCCTAATCGTATGAATTTTTATCGACACCTGATAGAGACCAAAAGTAGTATGTTCAAAAGAGTAAGTTTCGAGGAAGTATCATAAAATTTGACAAGACATTTCGGATGTTTGTTGTACTATCTGGAGGATCCCGGATGTTTGAGAAATAGTAGTATGCACCAATTCCTTCTCATCGGAACGACCTAATTGTATGTTTTTTTTTTCGAATCCTTATGGAAACAAAAAGTAGTATGTTCAAAAGAGTAAGATATGAGGAAGCTACATAAAATTTGACAAGACATTATAGATGTTTGTGGTACTCTCCGGAGGATCCCGGATATTTGGAGAATAGAAGTTTGCACGAATTCACTGTCGTGGAAATGTCCTAATCGTATGAATTTTTATCGACACCTGATAGAGACCAAAAGTAGTATGTTCAAAAGAGTAAGTTTCGAGGAAGTATCATAAAATTTGACAAGACATTTCGGATGTTTGTTGTACTATCTGGAGGATCCCGGATGTTTGAGAAATAGTAGTATGCACCAATTCCTTCTCATCGGAATGACCTAATTGTATGTTTTTTTTTTCGAATCCTTATGGACACAAAAAGTAGTATGTTCAAAAGAGTAAGATATGAGGAAGCTATATAAAATTTGACAATACATTACAGATGTTTGTGGTACTCTCCTGAGGACCCCGGATATTTGGAGAATAGTAGTTTGCACGAATTCACTGTCGTGGAAATGTCCTAATCGTATGAATTTTTATCGACACCTGATAGGGACCAAAAGTAGTATGTTCAAAAGAGTAAGTTTCGAGGAAGTATCATAAAATTTGACAAGACATTTCGGATGTTTGTTGTACTATCTGGAGGCTCCCGGATGTTTGAGAAATAGTAGTATGCACCAATTCCTTCTCATCGGAATGACCTAATTGTATGTTTTTTTTTTCGCATCCTTATGGAAACAAAAAGTAGTATGTTCAAAAGAGTAAGATATGAGGAAGCTATATAAAATTTGACAAGATATTATAGATGTTTGTGGTACTCTCCGGAGGATCCCGGATATTTGGAGAATAGTAGTTTGCACGAATTCACTGTCGTGGAAATGTCCTAATCGTATGAATTTTTATCGACACATGATAGAGACCAAAAGTAGTATGTTCAAAAGACTAAGTTTCGAGGAAGTATCATAAAATTTGACAAGACATTTCGGATGTTTGTTGTACTATCTGGAGGATCCCGGATGTTTGAGAAATAGTAGTATGCACCAATTCCTTCTCATCGGAATGACCTAATTGTATGTTTTTTTTTTCGAATCCTTATGGAAACAAAAAGTAGTATGTTCAAAAGAGTAAGATATGAGGAAGATATATAAAATTTGACAAGACATTATAGATGTTTGTGGTACTCTCCGGAGGATCCCGGATATTTGGAGAATAGTAGTTTGCACGAATTCACTGTCGTGGAAATGTCCTAATCGTATGAATTTTTATCGACACCTGATAGAGACCAAAAGTAGTATGTTCAAAAGAGTAAGTTTCGAGGAAGTATCATAAAATTTGACAAGACATTTCGGATGTTTGTTGTACTATCTGGAGGATCCCGGATGTTTGAGAAATAGTAGTATGCACCAATTCCTTCTCATCGGAACGACCTAATTGTATGTTTTTTTTTTCGAATCCTTATGGAAACAAAAAGTAGTATGTTCAAAAGAGTAAGATATGAGGAAGCTACATAAAATTTGACAAGACATTATAGATGTTTGTGGTACTCTCCGGAGGATCCCGGATATTTGGAGAATAGAAGTTTGCACGAATTCACTGTCGTGGAAATGTCCTAATCGTATGAATTTTTATCGACACCTGATAGAGACCAAAAGTAGTATGTTCAAAAGAGTAAGTTTCGAGGAAGTAACATAAAATTTGACAAGACATTTCGGATGTTTGTTGTACTATCTGGAGGATCCCGGATGTTTGAGAAATAGTAGTATGCACCAATTCCTTCTCATCGGAATGACCTAATTGTATGTTTTTTTTTTCGAATCCTTATGGACACAAAAAGTAGTATGTTCAAAAGAGTAAGATATGAGGAAGCTATATAAAATTTGACAATACATTACAGATGTTTGTGGTACTCTCCTGAGGATCCCGGATATTTGGAGAATAGTAGTTTGCACGAATTCACTGTCGTGGAAATGTCCTAATCGTATGAATTTTTATCGACACCTGATAGGGACCAAAAGTAGTATGTTCAAAAGAGTAAGTTTCGAGGAAGTATCATAAAATTTGACAAGACATTTCGGATGTTCGTTGTACTATCTGGAGGCTCCCGGATGTTTGAGAAATAGTAGTATGCACCAATTCCTTCTCATCGGAATGACCTAATTGTATGTTTTTTTTTTCGAATCCTTATGGAAACAAAAAGTAGTATGTTCAAAAGAGTAAGATATGAGGAAGCTATATAAAATTTGACAAGATATTATAGGTGTTTGTGGTACTCTCCGGAGGATCCCGGATATTAGGAGAATAGTAGTTTGCACGAATTCACTGTCGTGGAAATGTCTTAATCGTATGAATTTTTATCGACACCTGATATACACCAAAACTAGTATGTTCAAAAGAGTAAGCTTCGAGAAAGTATCATAAAATTTGACAAGACATTTCGGATGTTTGTTGTACTCTCTGGAGGATCCCGGATGTTTGAGAAATAATAGTATGCACCAATTCCTTCTCATCGGAATGACCTAATTGAATGTTTTTTTTTTCGAATACTTATGGACACAAAAAGTAGTATGTTCAAAAGAGTAAGATATGAGGAAGCTATATAAAATTTGACAATGCATTATAGATGTTTGTGGTACTCTCCGGAGGATCCCGGATATTTGGAGAATAGAAGTTTGCACGAATTCACTGTCGTGGAAATGTCCTAATTGTATGAATTTTTATCGACACCTGATATACACCAAAAGTAGTATGTTCAAAAGAGTAAGTTTCGAGGAAGTAACATAAAATTTGACAAAACATTTCGGATGTTTGTTGTACTCTCTGGAGGATCCCGGATGTTTGAGAAATAGTAGTATGCACCAATTCCTTCTCATCGGAATGACCTAATTGTATGTTTTGTTTTTCGAATCCTTATGGAAACAAAAAGTAGTATGTTCAAAAGAGTAAGATATGAGTAGCTATATAAAATTTGACAATACATTATAGATGTTTGGGGTACTCTCCGGAGGATCCCGGATATTTGCAGAATAGTAGTTTGCACGAATTCACTGTCGTGGAAATGTCCTAATCGTCTGAATTTTTATCGACACCTGATAGAGACCAAAAGTAGTATGTTCAAAAGAGTAAGTTTCGAGGAAGTATCATAAAATTTGACAAGACATTTCGGATGTTTGTTGTACTATCTGGAGGATCCCGGATGTTTGAGAAATAGTAGTATGCACCAATTCCTTCTCATCGGAATGACCTAATTGTATGTTTTTTTTTTCGAATCCTTATGGAAACAAAAAGTAGTATGTTCAAAAGAGTAAGATATGAGGAAGCTACATAAAATTTGACAAGACATTATAGATGTTTGTGGTACTCTACGGAGGATCCCGGATATTTGGAGAATAGTAGTTTGCACGAATTCACTGTCGTGGAAATGTCCTAATCGTATGAATTTTTATCGACACCTGATAGAGACCAAAAGTAGTATGTTCAAAAGAGTAAGTTTCGAGGAAGTATCATAAAATTTGACAAGACATTTCGGATGTTTGTTGTACTATCTGGAGGATCCCGGATGTTTGAGAAATAGTAGTATGCACCAATTCCTTCTCATCGGAATGACCTAATTGTATGTTTTTTTTTTCGAATCCTTATGGACACAAAAAGTAGTATGTTCAAAAGAGTAAGATATGAGGAAGCTATATAAAATTTGACAATACATTACAGATGTTTGTGGTACTCTCCTGAGGATCCCGGATATTTGGAGAATAGTAGTTTGCACGAATTCACTGTCGTGGAAATGTCCTAATCGTATGAATTTTTATCGACACCTGATAGGGACCAAAAGTAGTATGTTCAAAAGAGTAAGTTTCGAGGAAGTATCATAAAATTTGACAAGACATTTCGGATGTTTGTTGTACTATCTGGAGGCTCCCGGATGTTTGAGAAATAGTAGTATGCACCAATTCCTTCTCATCGGAACGACCTAATTGTATGTTTTTTTTTTCGAATCCTTATGGAAACAAAAAGTAGTATGTTCAAAAGAGTAAGATATGAGGAAGCTATATAAAATTTGACAAGATATTATAGATGTGTGTGGTACTCTCCGGAGGATCCCGGATATTTGGAGAATAGTAGTTTGCACGAATTCACTGTCGTGGAAATGTCTTAATCGTATGAATTTTTATCGACACCTGATATACACCAAAACTAGTATGTTCAAAAGAGTAAGCTTCGAGAAAGTATCATAAAATTTGACAAGACATTTCGGATGTTTGTTGTACTCTCTGGAGGATCCCGGATGTTTGATAAATAATAGTATGCACCAATTCCTTCTCATCGGAATGACCTAATTGAATGTTTTTTTTTTCGAATACTTATGGACACAAAAAGTAGTATGTTCAAAAGTGTAAGATATGAGGAAGCTATATAAAATTTGACAATGCATTATAGATGTTTGTGGTACTCTCCGGAGGATCCCGGATATTTGGAGAATAGAAGTTTGCACGAATTCACTGTCGTGGAAATGTCCTAATTGTATGAATTTTTTTCGACACCTGATATACACCAAAAGTAGTATGTTCAAAAGAGTAAGTTTCGAGGAAGTAACATAAAATTTGACAAAACATTTCGGATGTTTATTGTACTCTCTGGAGGATCCCGGATGTTTGAGAAATAGTAGTATGCACCAATTCCTTCTCATCGGAATGACCTAATTGTATGTTTTGTTTTTCGAATCCTTATGGAAACAAAAAGTAGTATGTTCAAAAGAGTAAGATATGAGTAGCTATATAAAATTTGACAATACATTATAGATGTTTGGGGTACTCTCCGGAGGATCCCGGATATTTGGAGAATAGTAGTTTGCACGAATTCACTGTCGTGGAAATGTCCTAATCGTCTGAATTTTTATCGACACCTGATAGACACCAAAAGTAGTATGTTCAAAAGAGTACGTTTCGAGGAAGTATCATAAAATTTGACAAGACATTTCAGATGTTTGTTGTACTCTCTGGAGGATCCAGGATGTTTGAGAAATAATAGTATGCACGAATTCCTTCTCATCGGAATGACCTAATTGTATGTTTTTTTTTTCGAATCCTTATGGAAACAAAAAGTAGTATGTTCAAAAGAGTAAGATATGAGGAAGATATATAAAATTTGACAATACATTATAGATGTTTGTGGTACTCTCCGGAGGATCCCGGATATTTGGAGAATAGTAGTTTGCACGAATTCACTGTCGTGGAAATGTCCTAATCGTATGAATTTTTATCGACACCTGATATACACCAAATGTAGTATGTTCAAAAGAGTAAGTTTCGAGGAAGTATCATAAAATTTGACAAGACATTTCGGATGTTTGTTGTACTCTCTGGAGGATCCCGGATGTTTGAGAAATAGTAGTATGCACCAATTCCTTCTCATCGGAATGACCTAATTGTATGTTTTTTTTTTCGAATCCTTATGGACACGAAAAGTAGTATGTTCAAACGAGTAAGATATGAGGAAGTTATATAAAATTTGACAATACATTACAGATGTGTGTGGTACTCTCCTGAGGATCCCGGATATTTGGAGAATAGTAGTTTGCACGAATTCACTGTCGTGGAAATGTCCTAATTGTATGAATTTTTATCGACACCTGATAGGGACCAAAAGTAGTATGTTCAAAATAGTAAGTTTCGAGGAAGTAACATAAAATTTGACAAGACATTTCGGATGTTTGTTGTACTATCTGGAGGAGCCCGGATGTTTGAGAAATAGTAGTATGCACCAATTCCTTCTCATCGGAATGACCTAATTGTACGTTCTTTTTTTCAAATCCTTATGGAAACAAAAAGTAGTATGTTCAAAAGAGTAAGATATGAGGAAGCTATAAAAAATTTGACAAGACATTATAGATGTTTGTGGTACTCTCCGGAGGATCCCGGATATTTGGAGAATATTAGTTTGCACGAATTCACTGTCGTGGAAATGTCCTAATCGTATGAATTTTTATCGACACCTGATATACACCAAAAGTAGCATGTTCAAAAGAGTAAGTTTCGAGGAAGTATCATAAAATTTGACAAGACATTTCAGATGTTTGTTGTACTCTCTGGAGGATCTCGGATGTTTGAGAAATAGTAGTATGCACCAATTCCTTCTCATCGGAATGACCTAATTGTATGTTTTTTTTTTCGAATCCTTATGGACACAAAAAGTAGTATGTTCAAAAGAGTAAGATATGAGGAAGCTATATAAAATTTGACAATACATTACAGATGTCTGCGGTACTCTCCGGAGGATCCCGGATATTTGGAGAATAGTAGTTTGCACGAATTCACTGTCGTGGAAATGTCTTAATTGTAAGAATTTTTATCGACACCTGATATACACCAAAAGTAGTATGTTCAAAATAGTAAGTTTCGAGGAAGTAACATAAAATTTGACAAGACATTTCGGATGTTTGTTGTACTATCTGGAGGAGCCCGGATGTTTGAGAAATAGTAGTATGCACCAATTCCTTCTCATCGGAATGACCTAATTGTCTGTTTTTTTTTTTTCGAATCCTTATGGACACAAAAAGTAGTATGTTCAAAAGAGTAAGATATGAGGAAGCTATATAAAATTTGACAATACATTACAGATGTCTGTGGTACTCTCCGGAGGATCCCGGATATTTGGAGAATAGTAGTTTGCACGAATTCACTGTCGTGGAAATGTCCTAATTGTATGAATTTTTATCGACACATCATAGACACCAAAAGTAGTATGTTCAAAAGAGTAAGTTTCGAGGAAGTATCATAAAATTTGACAAGACATTTCGGATGTTTGTTGTACTCTCTGGAGGATCCCGGATGTTTGAGAAATAAGAGTATGCACCAATTGCTTCTCATCGGAATGACCTAATTGTATGTTTTTTTTTTCGAATACTTATGGACACAAAAAGTAGTATGGTCAAAAGAGTAAGATATGAGGAAGCTATATAAAATTTGACAATACATTACAGATGTCTGTGGTACTCTCCGAAGGATCCCGGATATTTGGAGAATAGTAGTTTGCACGAATTCACTGTCGTGGAAATGTCCTCATTGTATGAATTTTTATCGACACCGGATAGACACCAAAAGTAGTATGTTCAAAAGGGTAAGTTTCGAGGCAGTATCATAAAATTTGACAAGACATTTCGGATGTTTGTTGTACTATATGGAGAATCCCGGATGTTTGAGAAATAGTAGTATGCACCAATTCCTTCTCATCGGAATGACCTAATTGTATGTTTTTTTTTTCGAATACTTATGGACACAAAAAGTAGTATGTTCAAAAGAGTAAGATATGAGGAAGCTATATAAAATTTGACAATACATTACAGATGTCTGTGGTACTCTCCGGAGGATCCCAGATATTTGGAGAATAAAGTTTGCACGAATTCACTGTCGTGGAAATGTCTTAATTGTATGAATTTTTATCGACACCTGATAGACACCAAAAGTAGTATGTTCAAAAGGGTAAGTTTCGAGGAAGTATCATAAAATTTGACAAGACATTTCGGATGTTTGTTGTACTCTCTGGAGGATCCCGGATGTTTGAGAAATTGTAGTATGCACCAATTCCTTCCCATCGGAATAACCTAATTGTATGTTTTTTTTTCCGAATCCTTATACACACAAAAAGTAGTATGTTCAAAAGAGTAAGATATGAGGAAGCTATATAAAATTTGACAATACATTACAGATGTCTGTGGTACTCTCCGGAGGATCCCGGATATTTGGAGAATAGTAGTTTGCACGAATTCACTGTCGTGGAAATGTCCTAATTGTATGAATTTTGATCGACACCTGATAGACACCAAAAGTAGTGTGTTCAAAAGGGTAAGTTTCGAGGAAGTATCATAAAATTTGACAAGAGATTTCGGATGTTTGTTGCACTCTCTGGAGGATCCCGGATGTTTGAGAAATAGTAGTATGCTCCAATTCCTTCTCATCGGAATGACCTAATTGTATGCTTTTTTTTTCGAATCCTTATGGACACAAAAAGCAGTATGTTCAAAAGAGTAAGATATGAGGAAGCTATATAAAATTTGACAATACATTACAGATGTTTGTGGTACTCTCCGGAGGATCCCGGATATTTGGAGAATAGTAGTTTGCACGAATTAACTTTCGTGGAAATGTCCTAATTGTATGAATTTTTATCGACACTTGATATCCACCAAAAGTAGTATGTTCAAAATAGTAAGTTTCGAGGAAGTATCATAAAATTTGACAAGACATTTCGGATGTTTGTTGTACTCTCTGGAGGATCCAGGATGTTTGAGAAATAGTAGTATGCACCAATTCCTTCTCATCGGAATGACCTAATTGTATGTTTTTTTTTTCGAATCCTTATGGACACAAAAAGTAATATGTTCAAAAGAGTAAGATATGAGGAAGGTATATAAAATTTGACAATACATTACAGATGTTTGTGGTACTCTCCGGAGGATCCCGGATATTTGGAGAATAGTAGTTTGCACGAATTCACTGTCGTGGAAATGTCCTAATTGTATGAATTTTTATCGACACCTGATATCCACCAAAAGTAGTATGTTCAAAATAGTAAGTTTCGAGGAAGTATCATAAAATTTGACAAGACATTTCGGATGTTTGTTGTACTCTCTGGTGGATCCCGGATGTTTGAGAAATAATAGTATGCACCAATTCCTTCTCATCGGAATGACCTAATTGTATGTTTTTTTTTTTCGAATCCTTATGGACACAAAAAGTAGTATGTTCAAAAGAGTAAGATATCAGGAAGCTATATAAAATTTGACAATACATTACATATGTTTGTGGTACTCTCCGGAGGATCCCGGATATTTGGAGAATAGTAGTTTGCACGAATTCACTGTCGTGGAAATGTCCTAATTGTATGAATTTTCATCGACACCTGATATACACCAAAAGTAGTATGTTCAAAAGAGTAAGTTTCAAGGAAGTATCATAAAATTTGACAAGACCTTTCGGATGTTTGTTGTACTATCTGGAGGATCCCGGACGTTTGAGAAATAGTAGTATGCACCAATTCCTTCTCATCGGAATTACCTATTTGTATGTTTTTTTTTTCGAATCCTTATGGACACAAAAAGTAGTATGTTCAAAAGAGTAAGATATGAGGAAGCTATACAAAATTTGACAATACATTACAGATGTTTGTGGTACTCTCCGGAGGATCCCGGATATTTGGAGAATAGTAGTTTGCACGAATTCACTGTCGTGGAAATGTCCTAATTGTATGAATTTTTATCGACACCTGATATCCACCAAAAGTAGTATGTTCAAAATAGTAAGTTTCGAGGAAGTATTACAAAATTTGACAAGACATCTCGGATGTTTGTTGTACTCTCTGGTGGATCCCGGATGTTTGAGAAATAACAGTATGCACCAATTCCTTCTCATCGGAATGACCTAATTGTATGTTTTTTTTTTCGAATCCTTATGGAAACAAAAAGTAGTATGTTCAAAAGAGTAAGATATGAGGAAGCTATATAAAATTTGACAATACATTACAGATGTTTGTGGTACTCTCCGGAGGATCTCGGATATTTGGAGAATAGTAGTTTGCACGAATTCACTGTCGTGGAAATGTCCTAGTTGTATGAATTTTTATCGACACCTGATAGACACCAAAAGTTGTATGTTCAAAAGAGTAAGTTTCGAGGAAGTGTCATAAAATTTGACAAGACATTTCGGATGTTTGTTGTACTTTCTGGAGGATCCCGGATGTTTGAGAAATAGTAGTATGCACCAATTCCTTCTCATCGGAATGACCTAATTGTATGTTTTTTTTTTCGAATCCTTATGGACACAAAAAGTAGTATGTTCAAAAGAGTAACATCTGAGGAAGCTATATAAAATTTGACAATACATTACAGATGTTTGTGGTACTCTCCGGAGGATCCCGGATATTTGGAGAATAGTAGTTTGCACGAATTAACTGTCGTGGAAATGTCCTAATTGTATGAATTTTCAACGACACCTGATATACACCAAAAGTAGTATGTTCAAAGAGTAAGTTTCGAGGAAGTATCATAAAATTTGACAAGACATTTCGGATGTTTGTTGTACTCTCTGGAGGATCGAGGATGTTTGAGAAATAGTAGTATGCACCAATTCCTTCTCATCGGAATGACCTAATTGTATGTTTTTTTTTCCGAATCCTTATGGACACAAAAAGTAGTATGTTCAAAAGAGTAAGATATGAGGAAGCTATATAAAATTTGACAATACATTACAGATGTTTGTGGTACTCTCCGGAGGATCCCGGATATTTGGAGAATAGTAGTTTGCACGAATTCACTGTCGTGGAAATGTCCTAATTGTATGAATTTTTATCGACACCTGATATCCACCAAAAGTAGTATGTTCAAAATAGTAAGTTTCGAGGAAGTATCATAAAATTTGACAAGACATTTCGGATGTTTGTTGTAATCTCTGGTGGATCCCGGATGTTTGAGAAATAATAGTATACACCAATTCCTTCTCATCGGAATGACCTAATTGTATGTTTTTTTTTTCGAATCCTTATGGACACAAAAAGTAGTATGTTCAAAAGAGTAAGATATGAGGAAGCTATATAAAATTTGACAATACATTACAGATGTTTGTGGTACTCTCCGGAGGATCCCGGATATTTGGAGAATAGTAGTTTGCACGAATTCACTGTCGTGGAAATGTCCTAATTGTATGAATTTTTATCGACACCTGATATCCACCAAAAGTAGTATGTTCAAAATAGTAAGTTTCGAGGAAGTATCATAAAATTTGACAAGACATTTCGGATGTTTGTTGTACTCTCTGGTGGATCCCGGATGTTTGAGAAATAATAGTATGCACCAATTCCTTCTCATCGGAATGACCTAATTGTATGTTTTTTTTTTTTCGAATCCTTATGGACACAAAAAGTAGTATGTTCAAAAGAGTAAGATATGAGGAAGCTATATAAAATTTACAATACATTACAGATGTTTGTGGTACTCTCCGGAGGATTCCAGATATTTGGAGAATAGTAGTTTGCACGAATTCACTGTCGTGGAAATGTCCTAATTGTATGAATTTTCAACGACACCTGATATACACCAAAAGTAGTATGTTCAAAAGAGTAAGTTTCGAGGAAGTATCATAAAATTTGACAAGACATTTCGGATGTTTGTTGTACTCTCTGGAGGATCCAGGATGTTTGAGAAATAGTAGTATGCACCAATTCCTTCTCATCGGAATGACCTAATTGTATGTTTTTTTTTTCGAATCCTTATGGACACAAAAAGTAATATGTTCAAAAGAGTAAGATATGAGGAAGCTATATAAAATTTGACAATACATTACAGATGTTTGTGGTACTCTCCGGAGGATCCCGGATATTTGGAGAATAGTAGTTTGCACGAATTCACTGTCGTGGAAATGTCCTAATTGTATGAATTTTTATCGACACCTGATATCCACCAAAAGTAGTATGTTCAAAATAGTAAGTTTCGAGGAAGTATCATAAAATTTGACAAGACATTTCGGATGTTTGTTGTACTCTCTGGTGGATCCCGGATGTTTGAGAAATAATAGTATACACCAATTCCTTCTCATCGGAATGACCTAATTGTATGTTTTTTTTTTCGAATCCTTATGTACACAAAAAGTAGTATGTTCAAAAGAGTAAGATATGAGGAAGCTATATAAAATTTGACAATACATTACATATGTTTGTGGTACTCTCCGGAGGATCCCGGATATTTGGAGAATAGTAGTTTGCACGAATTCACTATCGTGGAAATGTCCTAATTGTATGAATTTTTATCGACACCTGATATCCGCCAAAAGTAGTATGTTCAAAATAGTATGTTTCGAGGAAGTATCATAAAATTTGACAAGACATTTTGGATGTTTGTTGTACTCTCTGGTGGATCCCGGATGTTTGAGAAATAATAGTATGCACCAATTCCTTCTCATCGGAATGACCTAATTGTATGTTTTTTTTTTTCGAATCCTTATGGACACAAAAAGTAGTATGTTCAAAAGAGTAAGATATCAGGAAGCTATATAAAATTTGACAATACATTACATATGTTTTTGGTACTCTCCGGAGGATCCCGGATATTTGGAGAATAGTAGTTTGCACGAATTCACTGTCGTGGAAATGTCCTAATTGTATGAACTTTTATCGACACCTGATATCCACCAAAAGTAGTATGTTCAAAATAGTAAGTTTCGAGGAAGTATCATAAAATTTGACAAGACATTTCGGATGTTTGTTGTACTCTCTGGTGGATCCCGGATGTTTGAGAAATAATAGTATACACCAATTCCTTCTCATCGGAATGACCTAATTGTATGTTTTTTTTTTCGAATCCTTATGTACACAAAAAGTAGTATGTTCAAAAGAGTAAGATATGAGGAAGCTATATAAAATTTGACAATACATTACAGATGTTTGTGGTACTCTCCGGAGGATCCCGGATATTTGGAGAATAGTAGTTTGCACGAATTCACTGTCGTGGAAATGTCCTAATTGTATGAATTTTCATCGACACCTGATATACACCAAAAGTAGTATGTTCAAAAGAGTAAGTTTCAAGGAAGTATCATAAAATTTGACAAGACCTTTCGGATGTTTGTTGTACTATCTGGAGGATCCCGGACGTTTGAGAAATAGTAGTATGCACCAATTCCTTCTCATCGGAATTACCTATTTGTATGTTTTTTTTTTCGAATCCTTATGGACACAAAAAGTAGTATGTTCAAAAGAGTAAGATATGAGGAAGCTATACAAAATTTGACAATACATTACAGATGTTTGTGGTACTCTCCGGAGGATCCCGGATATTTGGAGAATAGTAGTTTGCACGAATTCACTGTCGTGGAAATGTCCTAATTGTATGAATTTTTATCGACACCTGATATCCACCAAAAGTAGTATGTTCAAAATAGTAAGTTTCGAGGAAGTATTATAAAATTTGACAAGACATCTCGGATGTTTGTTGTACTCTCTGGTGGATCCCGGATGTTTGAGAAATAACAGTATGCACCAATTCCTTCTCATCGGAATGACCTAATTGTATGTTTTTTTTTTTCGAATCCTTATGGACACAAAAAGTAGTATGTTCAAAAGAGTAAGATATGAGGAAGCTATATAAAATTTGACAATACATTACAGATGTTTGTGGTACTCTCCGGAGGATTCCAGATATTTGGAGAATAGTAGTTTGCACGAATTCACTGTCGTGGAAATGTCCTAATTGTATGAATTTTCAACGACACCTGATATACACCAAAAGTAGTATGTTCAAAAGAGTAAGTTTCGAGGAAGTATCATAAAATTTGACATGACATTTCGGATGTTTGTTGTACTCTCTGGAGGATCCAGGATGTTTGAGAAATAGTAGTATGCACCAATTCCTTCTCATCGGAATGACCTAATTGTATGTTTTTTTTTTCGAATCCTTATGGACACAAAAAGTAATATGTTCAAAAGAGTAAGATATGAGGAAGCTATATAAAATTTGACAATACATTACAGATGTTTGTGGTACTCTCCGGAGGATCCCGGATATTTGGAGAATAGTAGTTTGCACGAATTCACTGTCGTGGAAATGTCCTAATTGTATGAATTTTTATCGACACCTGATATCCACCAAAAGTAGTATGTTCAAAATAGTAAGTTTCGAGGAAGTATCATAAAATTTGACAAGACATTTCGGATGTTTGTTGTACTCTCTGGTGGATCCCGGATGTTTGAGAAATAATAGTATACACCAATTCCTTCTCATCGGAATGACCTAATTGTATGTTTTTTTTTTCGAAGTCTTATGTACACAAAAAGTAGTATGTTCAAAAGAGTAAGATATGAGGAAGCTATATAAAATTTGACAATACATTACAGATGTTTGTGGTACTCTCCGGAGGATCCCGGATATTTGGAGAATAGTAGTTTGCACGAATTCACTGTCGTGGAAATGTCCTAATTGTATGAATTTTTATCGACACCTGATATCCACCAAAAGTAGTATGTTCAAAATAGTAAGTTTCGAGGAAGTATCATAAAATTTGACAAGACATTTTGGATGTTTGTTGTACTCTCTGGTGGATCCCGGATGTTTGAGAAATAATAGTATGCACCAATTCCTTCTCATCGGAATGACCTAATTGTATGTTTTTTTTTTTCGAATCCTTATGGACACAAAAAGTAGTATGTTCAAAAGAGTAAGATATCAGGAAGCTATATAAAATTTGACAATACATTACATATGTTTTTGGTACTCTCCGGAGGATCCCGGATATTTGGAGAATAGTAGTTTGCACGAATTCACTGTCGTGGAAATGTCCTAATTGTATGAACTTTTATCGACACCTGATATCCACCAAAAGTAGTATGTTCAAAATAGTAAGTTTCGAGGAAGTATCATAAAATTTGACAAGACATTTCGGATGTTTGTTGTACTCTCTGGTGGATCCCGGATGTTTGAGAAATAATAGTATACACCAATTCCTTCTCATCGGAATGACCTAATTGTATGTTTTTTTTTTCGAATCCTTATGTACACAAAAAGTAGTATGTTCAAAAGAGTAAGATATGAGGAAGCTATATAAAATTTGACAATACATTACAGATGTTTGTGGTACTCTCCGGAGGATCCCGGATATTTGGAGAATAGTAGTTTGCACGAATTCACTGTCGTGGAAATGTCCTAATTGTATGAATTTTCATCGACACCTGATATACACCAAAAGTAGTATGTTCAAAAGAGTAAGTTTCAAGGAAGTATCATAAAATTTGACAAGACCTTTCGGATGTTTGTTGTACTATCTGGAGGATCCCGGACGTTTGAGAAATAGTAGTATGCACCAATTCCTTCTCATCGGAATTACCTATTTGTATGTTTTTTTTTTCGAATCCTTATGGACACAAAAAGTAGTATGTTCAAAAGAGTAAGATATGAGGAAGCTATACAAAATTTGACAATACATTACAGATGTTTGTGGTACTCTCCGGAGGATCCCGGATATTTGGAGAATAGTAGTTTGCACGAATTCACTGTCGTGGAAATGTCCTAATTGTATGAATTTTTATCGACACCTGATATCCACCAAAAGTAGTATGTTCAAAATAGTAAGTTTCGAGGAAGTATTATAAAATTTGACAAGACATCTCGGATGTTTGTTGTACTCTCTGGTGGATCCCGGATGTTTGAGAAATAACAGTATGCACCAATTCCTTCTCATCGGAATGACCTAATTGTATGTTTTTTTTTTTCGAATCCTTATGGACACAAAAAGTAGTATGTTCAAAAGAGTAAGATATGAGGAAGCTATATAAAATTTGACAATACATTACAGATGTTTGTGGTACTCTCCGGAGGATTCCAGATATTTGGAGAATAGTAGTTTGCACGAATTCACTGTCGTGGAAATGTCCTAATTGTATGAATTTTCAACGACACCTGATATACACCAAAAGTAGTATGTTCAAAAGAGTAAGTTTCGAGGAAGTATCATAAAATTTGACAAGACATTTCGGATGTTTGTTGTACTCTCTGGAGGATCCAGGATGTTTGAGAAATAGTAGTATGCACCAATTCCTTCTCATCGGAATGACCTAATTGTATGTTTTTTTTTTCGAATCCTTATGGACACAAAAAGTAACATGTTCAAAAGAGTAAGATATGAGGAAGCTATATAAAATTTGACAATACATTACAGATGTTTGTGGTACTCTCCGGAGGATCCCGGATATTTGGAGAATAGTAGTTTGCACGAATTCACTGTCGTGGAAATGTCCTAATTGTATGAATTTTTATCGACACCTGATATCCACCAAAAGTAGTATGTTCAAAATAGTAAGTTTCGAGGAAGTATCATAAAATTTGACAAGACATTTCGGATGTTTGTTGTACTCTCTGGTGGATCCCGGATGTTTGAGAAATAATAGTATACACCAATTCCTTCTCATCGGAATGATCTAATTGTATGTTTTTTTTTTCGAATCCTTATGTACACAAAAAGTAGTATGTTCAAAAGAGTAAGATATGAGGAAGCTATATAAAATTTGACAATACATTACAGATGTTTGTGGTACTCTCCGGAGGATCCCGGATATTTGGAGAATAGTAGTTTGCACGAATTCACTGTCGTGGAAATGTCCTAATTGTATGAATTTTTATCGACACCTGATATCCACCAAAAGTAGTATGTTCAAAATAGTAAGTTTCGAGGAAGTATCATAAAATTTGACAAGACATTTCGGATGTTTGTTGTACTCTCTGGTGGATCCCGGATGTTTGAGAAATAATAGTATACACCAATTCCTTCTCATCGGAATGACCTAATTGTATGTTTTTTTTTTCGAATCCTTATGGACACAAAAAGTAGTATGTTCAAAAGAGTAAGATATGAGGAAGCTATATAAAATTTGACAATACATTACAGATGTTTGTGGTACTCTCCGGAGGATCCCGGATATTTGGAGAATAGTAGTTTGCACGAATTCACTGTCGTGGAAATGTCCTAATTGTATGAATTTTTATCGACACCTGATATCCACCAAAAGTAGTATGTTCAAAATAGTAAGTTTCGAGGAAGTATCATAAAATTTGACAAGACATTTCGGATGTTTGTTGTACTCTCTGGTGGATCCCGGATGTTTGAGAAATAATAGTATGCACCAATTCCTTCTCATCGGAATGACCTAATTGTATGTTTTTTTTTTTCGAATCCTTATGGACACAAAAAGTAGTATGTTCAAAAGAGTAAGATATCAGGAAGCTATATAAAATTTGACAATACATTACATATGTTTGTGGTACTCTCCGGAGGATCCCGGATATTTGGAGAATAGTAGTTTGCACGAATTCACTGTCGTGGAAATGTCCTAATTGTATGAATTTTCATCGACACCTGATATACACCAAAAGTAGTATGTTCAAAAGAGTAAGTTTCAAGGATGTATCATAAAATTTGACAAGACCTTTCGGATTTTTGTTGTACTATCTGGAGGATCCCGGACGTTTGAGAAATAGTAGTATGCACCAATTCCTTCTCATCGGAATTACCTATTTGTATGTTTTTTTTTTCGAATCCTTATGGACACAAAAAGTAGTATGTTCAAAAGAGTAAGATATGAGGAAGCTATACAAAATTTGACAATACATTACAGATGTTTGTGGTACTCTCCGGAGGATCCCGGATATTTGGAGAATAGTAGTTTGCACGAATTCACTGTCGTGGAAATGTCCTAATTGTATGAATTTTTATCGACACCTGATATCCACCAAAAGTAGTATGTTCAAAATAGTAAGTTTCGAGGAAGTATTACAAAATTTGACAAGACATCTCGGATGTTTGTTGTACTCTCTGGTGGATCCCGGATGTTTGAGAAATAACAGTATGCACCAATTCCTTCTCATCGGAATGACCTAATTGTATGTTTTTTTTTTCGAATCCTTATGGAAACAAAAAGTAGTATGTTCAAAAGAGTAAGATATGAGGAAGCTATATAAAATTTGACAATACATTACAGATGTTTGTGGTACTCTCCGGAGGATCTCGGATATTTGGAGAATAGTAGTTTGCACGAATTCACTGTCGTGGAAATGTCCTAGTTGTATGAATTTTTATCGACACCTGATAGACACCAAAAGTTGTATGTTCAAAAGAGTAAGTTTCGAGGAAGTGTCATAAAATTTGACAAGACATTTCGGATGTTTGTTGTTCTTTCTGGAGGATCCCGGATGTTTGAGAAATAGTAGTATGCACCAATTCCTTCTCATCGGAATGACCTAATTGTATGTTTTTTTTTTCGAATCCTTATGGACACAAAAAGTAGTATGTTCAAAAGAGTAACATCTGAGGAAGCTCTATAAAATTTGACAATACATTACAGATGTTTGTGGTACTCTCCGGAGGATCCCGGATATTTGGAGAATAGTAGTTTGCACGAATTAACTGTCGTGGAAATGTCCTAATTGTATGAATTTTCAACGACACCTGATATACACCAAAAGTAGTATGTTCAAAAGAGTAAGTTTCGAGGAAGTATCATAAAATTTGACAAGACATTTCGGATGTTTGTTGTACTCTCTGGAGGATCCAGGATGTTTGAGAAATAGTAGTATGCACCAATTCCTTCTCATCGGAATGACCTAATTGTATGTTTTTTTTTTCGAATCCTTATGGACACAAAAAGTAGTATGTTCAAAAGAGTAAGATATGAGGAAGCTATATAAAATTTGACAATACATTACAGATGTTTGTGGTACTCTCCGGAGGATCCCGGATATTTGGAGAATAGTAGTTTGCACGAATTCACTGTCGTGGAAATGTCCTAATTGTATGAATTTTTATCGACACCTGATATCCACCAAAAGTAGTATGTTCAAAATAGTAAGTTTCGAGGAAGTATCATAAAATTTGACAAGACATTTCGGATGTTTGTTGTACTCTCTGGTGGATCCCGGATGTTTGAGAAATAATAGTATACACCAATTCCTTCTCATCGGAATGACCTAATTGTATGTTTTTTTTTTCGAATCCTTATGGACACAAAAAGTAGTATGTTCAAAAGAGTAAGATATGAGGAAGCTATATAAAATTTGACAATACATTACAGATGTTTGTGGTACTCTCCGGAGGATCCCGGATATTTGGAGAATAGTAGTTTGCACGAATTCACTGTCGTGGAAATGTCCTAATTGTATGAATTTTTATCGACACCTGATATCCACCAAAAGTAGTATGTTCAAAATAGTAAGTTTCGAGGAAGTATCATAAAATTTGACAAGACATTTCGGATGTTTGTTGTACTCTCTGGTGGATCCCGGATGTTTGAGAAATAATAGTATGCACCAATTCCTTCTCATCGGAATGACCTAATTGTATGTTTTTTTTTTTCGAATCCTTATGGACACAAAAAGTAGTATGTTCAAAAGAGTAAGATATCAGAAAGCTATATAAAATTTGACAATACATTACATATGTTTGTGGTATTCTCCGGAGGATCCCGGATATTTGGAGAATAGTAGTTTGCACGAATTCACTGTCGTGGAAATGTCCTAATTGTATGAATTTTCATCGACACCTGATATACACCAAAAGTAGTATGTTCAAAAGAGTAAGTTTCAAGGAAGTATCATAAAATTTGACAAGACCTTTCGGATGTTTGTTGTACTATCTGGAGGATCCCGGACGTTTGAGAAATAGTAGTATGCACCAATTCCTTCTCATCGGAATTACCTATTTGTATGTTTTTTTTTTCGAATCCTTATGGACACAAAAAGTAGTATGTTCAAAAGAGTAAGATATGAGGAAGCTATACAAAATTTGACAATACATTACAGATGTTTGTGGTACTATCCGGAGGATCCCGGATATTTGGAGAATAGTAGTTTGCACGAATTCACTGTCGTGGAAATGTCCTAATTGTATGAATTTTTATCGACACCTGATATCCACCAAAAGTAGTATGTTCAAAATAGTAAGTTTCGAGGAAGTATTATAAAATTTGACAAGACATCTCGGATGTTTGTTGTACTCTCTGGTGGATCCCGGATGTTTGAGAAATAACAGTATGCACCAATTCCTTCTCATCGGAATGACCTAATTGTATGTTTTTTTTTTTCGAATCCTTATGGACACAAAAAGTAATATGTTCAAAAGAGTAAGATATGAGGAAGCTATATAAAATTTGACAATACATTACAGATGTTTGTGGTACTCTCCGGAGGATCCCGGATATTTGGAGAATAGTAGTTTGCACGAATTCACTGTCGTGGAAATGTCCTAATTGCATGAATTTTTATCGACACCTGATATCCACCAAAAGTAGTATGTTCAAAATAGTAAGTTTCGAGGAAGTATTATAAAATTTGACAAGACATTTCGGATGTTTGTTGTACTCTCTGGTGGATCCCGGATGTTTGAGAAATAATAGTATGCACCAATTCCTTCTCATCGGAATGACCTAATTGTATGTTTTTTTTTTTCGAATCCTTATGGACACAAAAAGTAGTATGTTCAAAAGAGTAAGATATGAGGAAGCTATATAAAATTTGACAATACATTACAGATGTTTGTGGTACTCTCCGGAGGATCCCGGATATTTGGAGAATAGTAGTTTGCACGAATTCACTGTCGTGGAAATGTCCTAATTGTATGAATTTTCAACGACACCTGATATACACCAAAAGTAGTATGTTCAAAAGAGTAAGTTTCGAGGAAGTATCATAAAATTTGACAAGACATTTCGGATGTTTGTTGTACTCTCTGGAGGATCCAGGATGTTTGAGAAATAGTAGTATGCACCAATTCCTTCTCATCGGAATGACCTAATTGTATGTTTTTTTTTTCGAATCCTTATGGACACAAAAAGTAATATGTTCAAAAGAGTAAGATATGAGGAAGCTATATAAAATTTGACAATACATTACAGATGTTTGTGGTACTCTCCGGAGGATCCCGGATATTTGGAGAATAGTAGTTTGCACGAATTCACTGTCGTGGAAATGTCCTAATTGTATGAATTTTTATCGACACCTGATATCCACCAAAAGTAGTATGTTCAAAATAGTAAGTTTCGAGGAAGTATCATAAAATTTGACAAGACATTTCGGATGTTTGTTGTACTCTCTGGTGGATCCCGGATGTTTGAGAAATAATAGTATACACCAATTCCTTCTCATCGGAATGACCAAATTGTATGTTTTTTTTTTCGAATCCTTATGGACACAAAAAGTAGTATGTTCAAAAGAGTAAGATATGAGGAAGCTATATAAAATTTGACAATACATTACAAATGTTTGTGGTACTCTCTGGAGGATCCCGGATATTTGGAGAATAGTAGTTTGCACGAATTCACTGTCGTGGAAATGTCCTAATTGTATGAATTTTTATCGACACCTGATATCCACCAAAAGTAGTATGTTCAAAATAATAAGTTTCGAGGAAGTATCATAAAATTTGACAAGACATTTCGGATGTTTGTTGTACTCTCTGGTGGATCCCGGATGTTTGAGAAATAATAGTATGCACCAATTCCTTCTCATCGGAATGACCTAATTGTATGTTTTTTTTTTTCGAATCCTTATGGACACAAAAAGTAGTATGTTCAAAAGAGTAAGATATGAGGAAGCTATATAAAATTTGACAATACATTACAGATGTTTGTGGTACTCTCCGGAGGATTCCAGATATTTGGAGAATAGTAGTTTGCACGAATTCACTGTCGTGGAAATGTCCTAATTGTATGAATTTTCAACGACACCTGATATACACCAAAAGTAGTATGTTCAAAAGAGTAAGTTTCGAGGAAGTATCATAAAATTTGACAAGACATTTCGGATGTTTGTTGTACTCTCTGGAGGATCCAGGATGTTTGAGAAATAGTAGTATGCACCAATTCCTTCTCATCGGAATGACCTAATTGTATGTTTTTTTTTTCGAATCCTTATGGACACAAAAAGTAATATGTTCAAAAGAGTAAGATATGAGGAAGCTATATAAAATTTGACAATACATTACAGATGTTTGTGGTACTCTCCGGAGGATCCCGGATATTTGGAGAATAGTAGTTTGCACGAATTCACTGTCGTGGAAATGTCCTAATTGTATGAATTTTTATCGACACCTGATATCCACCAAAAGTAGTATGTTCAAAATAGTAAGTTTCGAGGAAGTATCATAAAATTTGACAAGACATTTCGGATGTTTGTTGTACTCTCTGGTGGATCCCGGATGTTTGAGAAATAATAGTATACACCAATTCCTTCTCATCGGAATGACCTAATTGTATGTTTTTTTTTTCGAATCCTTATGGACACAAAAAGTAGTATGTTCAAAAGAGTAAGATATGAGGAAGCTATATAAAATTTGACAATACATTACAAATGTTTGTGGTACTCTCCGGAGGATCCCGGATATTTGGAGAATAGTAGTTTGCACGAATTCACTGTCGTGGAAATGTCCTAATTGTATGAATTTTTATCGACACCTGATATCCACCAAAAGTAGTATGTTCAAAATAGTAAGTTTCGGGGAATTATCGTAAAATTTGACAAGACATTTCGGATGTTTGTTGTACTCTCTGGTGGATCCCGGATGTTTGAGAAATAATAGTATGCACCAATTCCTTCTCATCGGAATGACCTAATTGTATGTTTTTTTTTTTCGAATCCTTATGGACACAAAAAGTAGTATGTTCAAAAGAGTAAGATATGAGGAAGCTATATAAAATTTGACAATACATTACAGATGTTTGTGGTACTCTCCGGAGGATTCCAGATATTTGGAGAATAGTAGTTTGCACGAATTCACTGTCGTGGAAATGTCCTAATTGTATGAATTTTCAACGACACCTGATATACACCAAAAGTAGTATGTTCAAAAGAGTAAGTTTCGAGGAAGTATCATAAAATTTGACAAGACATTTCGGATGTTTGTTGTACTCTCTGGAGGATCCAGGATGTTTGAGAAATAGTAGTATGCACCAATTCCTTCTCATCGGAATGACCTAATTGTATGTTTTTTTTTTCGAATCCTTATGGACACAAAAAGTAATATGTTCAAAAGAGTAAGATATGAGGAAGCTATATAAAATTTGACAATACATTACAGATGTTTGTGGTACTCTCCGGAGGATCCCGGATATTTGGAGAATAGTAGTTTGCACGAATTCACTGTCGTGGAAATGTCCTAATTGTATGAATTTTTATCGACACCAGATATCCACCAAAAGTAGTATGTTCAAAATAGTAAGTTTCGAGGAAGTATTATAAAATTTGACAAGACATTTCGGATGTTTGTTGTACTCTCTGGTGGATCCCGGATGTTTGAGAAATAATAGTATACACCAATTCCTTCTCATCGGAATGACCTAATTGTATGTTTTTTTTTTCGAATCCTTATGGACACAAAAAGTAGTATGTTCAAAAGAGTAAGATATGAGGAAGCTATATAAAATTTGACAATACATTACAGATGTTTGTGGTACTCTCCGGAGGATCCCGGATATTTGGAGAATAGTAGTTTGCACGAATTCACTGTCGTGGAAATGTCCTAATTGTATGAATTTTTATCGACACCTGATATCCACCAAAAGTAGTATGTTCAAAATAGTAAGTTTCGAGGAAGTATCATAAAATTTGACAAGACATTTCGGATGTTTGTTGTACTCTCTGGTGGATCCCGGATGTTTAAGAAATAATAGTATGCACCAATTCCTTCTCATCGGAATGACCTAATTGTATGTTTTTTTTTTTCGAATCCTTATGGACACAAAAAGTAGTATGTTCAAAAGAGTAAGATATCAGGAAGCTATATAAAATTTGACAATACATTACATATGTTTGTGGTACTCTCCGGAGGATCCCGGATATTTGGAGAATAGTAGTTTGCACGAATTCACTGTCGTGGAAATGTCCTAATTGTATGAATTTTCATCGACACCTGATATACACCAAAAGTAGTATGTTCAAAAGAGTAAGTTTCAAGGAAGTATCATAAAATTTGACAAGACCTTTCGGATGTTTGTTGTACTATCTGGAGGATCCCGGACGTTTGAGAAATAGTAGTATGCACCAATTCCTTCTCATCGGAATTACCTATTTGTATGTTTTTTTTTTCGAATCCTTATGGACACAAAAAGTAGTATGTTCAAAAGAGTAAGATATGAGGAAGCTATACAAAATTTGACAATACATTACAGATGTTTGTGGTACTCTCCGGAGGATCCCGGATATTTGGAGAATAGTAGTTTGCACGAATTCACTGTCGTGGAAATGTCCTAATTGTATGAATTTTATCGACACCTGATAGACACCAAAAGTAGTATGTTCAAAAGAGTAAGTTTCGAGGAAGTATCATAAAATTTGACAAGACATTTCGGATGTTTGTTGTACTCTCTGGAGGATCCAGGATGTTTGAGAAATAGTAGTACGCACCAATTCCTTCTCATCGGAATGACCTAATTGTATGTTTTTTTTTTCGAATCCTTATGGACACAAAAAGTAGTATGTTCAAAAGAGTAAGATATGAGGAAGCTATATAAAATTTGGCAATACATTACAGATGTTTGTGGTAATCTCCGGATGATCTCGGATATTTGGAGAATAGTAGTTTGCACGAATTCACTGTCGTGGAAATGTCCTAATTGTATGAATTTTCAACGACACCTGATATACACCAAAAGTAGTATGTTCAAAAGAGTAATTTAGAGGAAGTATCATAAAATTTGACAAGACATTTCGGATGTTTGTTGTACTCTCTGGAGGATCCAGGATGTTTGAGAAATAGTAGTATGCACCAATTCCTTCTCATCGGAATGACCTAATTGTATGTTTTTTTTTTCGAATCCTTATGGACACAAAAAGTAGTATGTTAAAAAGAGTAAGATATGAGGAAGCTATATAAAATTTGACAATACATTACAAATGTTTGTGGTACTCTCCGGAGGATCCCGGATATTTGGAGAATAGTAGTTTGCACGAATTCACTGTCGTGGAAATGTCCTAATTGTATGAATTTTTATCGACACCTGATGGACACCAAAAGTAGTATGTTCAAAAGAGTAAGTTTCGAGGAAGTATCATAAAATTTGACTAGACATTTTGGATGTTTGTTGTACTCTCTTGACGATCCCGGATGTTTGAGAAATAGTAGTATGCACCAATTCCTTCTCATCGGAATGACCTAATTGTATGTTTTTTTTTTCGAATCCTTATGGACACCAAAAGTAGTATGTTCAAAAGACTAAGATATGAGGAAGCTATATAAAATTTGACAATACATTACAGATGTTTGTGGTACTCTTCGGAGGATCCCGGTTATTTTGAGAATAGTAGTTTGCACGAATTCACTGTCGTGGAAATGTCCTAATTGTATGAATTTTTATCGACACCTGATGGACACCAAAAGTAGTATGTTCAAAACGGTAAGTTTCGAGGAAGTATCATAAAATTTGACAAGACATTTCGGATGTTTGTTGTACTATCTGGAGGATCCCGGATGTTTGAGAAATAGTAGTATGCACCAATTCCTTCTCATCGGAATGACCTAATTGTATGTTTTTTTTTTCGAACCCTTATGGACACAAAAAGTTGTATGTTCAAAATAGTAAGATAGGAGGAAGCTATATAAAATTTGACAATACATTACAGATGTTTGTGGTACTCTCCGGAGGATCCCGGATATTTGGAGAATAGTAGTTTGCACGAATTCACTGTCGTGGAAATGTCCTAATTGTATGAATTTTTATCGACACCTGATGGACACCAAAAGTAGTATGTTCAAAAGGGTAAGTTTCGAGGAAGTATCATAAAATTTGACAAGACATTTCGGATGTTTGTTGTACTATCTGGAGGATCCCGGATGTTTGAGAAATAGTAGTATGCACCAATTCATTGTCATCAAAATGACCTAATTTGATGTTTTTTTATTTCGAATCCTTATTGACACAAAAAGTAGTATGTTCAAAAGAGTAAGATATGAGGAAGCTATATAAAATTTGACAATACATTACAGATGTTTGTGGTACTCTCCGGAGGATCCCGGATATTTGGAGAATAGTAGTTTGCACGAAATCACTGTCGTGGAAATGTCCTAATTGTATGAATTTTTATCGACACCTGATAGACACCGAAAGTAGTATGTTCAAAAGGGGAAGTTTCGAGAAAGTATCATAAAATTTGACAAGACATTTCGGATGTTTGTTGTACTCTCTTGACGATCCCGGATGTTTGAGAAATAGTAGTATCCACCAATTCCTTCTCATCGGAATGACCTAATTGTATGTTTTTTTTTTCGAATCTTTATGGACACAAAAAGTAGTATGTTCAAAAGAGTAAGATATGAGGAAGCTATATAAAATTTGACAATACATTACAGATGTTTGTGGTACTCTCCGGAGGATCCCGGATATTTGGAGAATAGTAGTTTGCACGAATTCACTGTCGTGGAAATGTCCTAATTGTATGAATTTTTAACGACACCTGATATACACCAAAAGTAGCATGTTCAAAAGAGTAAGTTTCGAGGAAGTATCATAAAATTTGACAAGACATTTCGGATGTTTGTTGTACTCTCTGGAGGATCCCGGATGTTTGAGAAATAGTAGTATCCACCAATTCCTTCTCATTGGAATGACCTAATTGTATGTTTTTTTTTCGAATCCTTATGGACACAAATAGTAGTATGTTCAAAAGAGTAAGATAGGAGGAAGCTATATAAAATTTGACAATACATTACAGATGTTTGTGGTACTCTCCGGAGGATCCCGGATATTTGGAGAATAGTAGTTTGCACGAATTCACTGTCGTGGAAATGTCCTAATTGTATGAATTTTTATCGACACCTGATATCCACCAAAAGTAGTATGTTCAAAATAGTAAGTTTCGAGGAAGTATCATAAAATTTGACAAGACATTTCGGATGTTTGTTGTACTCTCTGGTGGATCCCGGATGTTTGAGAAATAATAGTATGCACCAATTCCTTCTCATCGGAATGACCTAATTGTATGTTTTTTTTTTTCGAATCCTTATGGACACAAAAAGTAGTATGTTCAAAAGAGTAAGATATCAGGAAGCTATATAAAATTTGACAATACATTACATATGTTTGTGGTACTCTCCGGAGGATCCCGGATATTTGGAGAATAGTAGTTTGCACGAATTCACTGTCGTGGAAATGTCCTAATTGTATGAATTTTCATCGACACCTGATATACACCAAAAGTAGTATGTTCAAAAGAGTAAGTTTCAAGGAAGTATCATAAAATTTGACAAGACCTTTCGGATGTTTGTTGTACTATCTGGAGGATCCCGGACGTTTGAGAAATAGTAGTATGCACCAATTCCTTCTCATCGGAATTACATATTTGTATGTTTTTTTTTTCGAATCCTTATGGACACAAAAAGTAGTATGTTCAAAAGAGTAAGATATGAGGAAGCTATACAAAATTTGACAATACATTACAGATGTTTGTGGTACTCTCCGGAGGATCCCGGATATTTGGAGAATAGTAGTTTGCACGAATTCACTGTCGTGGAAATGTCCTAATTGTATGAATTTTATCGACACCTGATAGACACCAAAAGTAGTATGTTCAAAAGAGTAAGTTTCGAGGAAGTATCATAAAATTTGACAAGACATTTCGGATGTTTGTTGTACTCTCTGGAGGATCCAGGATGTTTGAGAAATAGTAGTACGCACCAATTCCTTCTCATCGGAATGACCTAATTGTATGTTTTTTTTTTCGAATCCTTATGGACACAAAAAGTAGTATGTTCAAAAGAGTAAGATATGAGGAAGCTATATAAAATTTGACAATACATTACAGATGTTTGTGGTAATCTCCGGATGATCTCGGATATTTGGAGAATAGTAGTTTGCACGAATTCACTGTCGTGGAAATGTCCTAATTGTATGAATTTTCAACGACACCTGATATACACCAAAAGTAGTATGTTCAAAAGAGTAATTTAGAGGAAGTATCATAAAATTTGACAAGACATTTCGGATGTTTGTTGTACTCTCTGGAGGATCCAGGATGTTTGAGAAATAGTAGTATGCACCAATTCCTTCTCATCGGAATGACCTAATTGTATGTTTTTTTTTTCGAATCCTTATGGACACAAAAAGTAGTATGTTAAAAAGAGTAAGATATGAGGAAGCTATATAAAATTTGACAATACATTACAAATGTTTGTGGTACTCTCCGGAGGATCCCGGATATTTGGAGAATAGTAGTTTGCACGAATTCACTGTCGTGGAAATGTCCTAATTGTATGAATTTTTATCGACACCTGATGGACACCAAAAGTAGTATGTTCGAAAGAGTAAGTTTCGAGGAAGTATCATAAAATTTGACTAGACATTTTGGATGTTTGTTGTACTCTCTTGACGATCCCGGATGTTTGAGAAATAGTAGTATGCACCAATTCCTTCTCATCGGAATGACCTAATTGTATGTTTTTTTTTTCGAATCCTTATGGACACCAAAAGTAGTATGTTCAAAAGACTAAGATATGAGGAAGCTATATAAAATTTGACAATACATTACAGATGTTTGTGGTACTCTTCGGAGGATCCCGGTTATTTTGAGAATAGTAGTTTGCACGAATTCACTGTCGTGGAAATGTCCTAATTGTATGAATTTTTATCGACACCTGATGGACACCAAAAGTAGTATGTTCAAAACGGTAAGTTTCGAGGAAGTATCATAAAATTTGACAAGACATTTCGGATGTTTGTTGTACTATCTGGAGGATCCCGGATGTTTGAGAAATAGTAGTATGCACCAATTCCTTCTCATCGGAATGACCTAATTGTATGTTTTTTTTTTCGAACCCTTATGGACACAAAAAGTTGTATGTTCAAAATAGTAAGATAGGAGGAAGATATATAAAATTTGACAATACATTACAGATGTTTGTGGTACTCTCCGGAGGATCCCGGATATTTGGAGAATAGTAGTTTGCACGAATTCACTGTCGTGGAAATGTCCTAATTGTATGAATTTTTATCGACACCTGATGGACACCAAAAGTAGTATGTTCAAAAGGGTAAGTTTCGAGGAAGTATCATAAAATTTGACAAGACATTTCGGATGTTTGTTGTACTATCTGGAGGATCCCGGATGTTTGAGAAATAGTAGTATGCACCAATTCATTGTCATCAAAATGACCTAATTTGATGTTTTTTTATTTCGAATCCTTATTGACACAAAAAGTAGTATGTTCAAAAGAGTAAGATATGAGGAAGCTATATAAAATTTGACAATACATTACAGATGTTTGTGGTACTCTCCGGAGGATCCCGGATATTTGGAGAATAGTAGTTTGCACGAAATCACTGTCGTGGAAATGTCCTAATTGTATGAATTTTTATCGACACCTGATAGACACCAAAAGTAGTATGTTCAAAAGGGGAAGTTTCGAGAAAGTATCATAAAATTTGACAAGACATTTCGGATGTTTGTTGTACTCTCTTGACGATCCCGGATGTTTGAGAAATAGTAGTATCCACCAATTCCTTCTCATCGGAATGACCTAATTGTATGTTTTTTTTTTCGAATCTTTATGGACACAAAAAGTAGTATGTTCAAAAGAGTAAGATATGAGGAAGCTATATAAAATTTGACAATACATTACAGATGTTTGTGGTACTCTCCGGAGGATCCCGGATATTTGGAGAATAGTAGTTTGCACGAATTCACTGTCGTGGAAATGTCCTAATTGTATGAATTTTTAACGACACCTGATATACACCAAAAGTAGCATGTTCAAAAGAGTAAGTTTCGAGGAAGTATCATAAAATTTGACAAGACATTTCGGATGTTTGTTGTACTCTCTGGAGGATTCCGGATGTTTGAGAAATAGTAGTATCCACCAATTCCTTCTCATTGGAATGACCTAATTGTATGTTTTTTTTTCGAATCCTTATGGACACAAATAGTAGTATGTTCAAAAGAGTAAGATAGGAGGAAGCTATATAAATTTTGACAATACATTACAGATGTTTGTGGTACTCTCCGGAGGATCCCGGATATTTGGAGAATAGTAGTTTACACGAATTCACTGTCGTGGAAATGTCCTAATTGTATGAATTTTCATCGACACCTGATATACACCAAAAGTAGTATGTTCAAAAGAGTAAGTTTCAAGGAAGTATCATAAAATTTGACAAGACCTTTCGGATGTTTGTTGTACTATCTGGAGGATCCCGGACGTTTGAGAAATAGTAGTATGCACCAATTCCTTCTCATCGGAATTACATATTTGTATGTTTTTTTTTTCGAATCCTTATGGACACAAAAAGTAGTATGTTCAAAAGAGTAAGATATGAGGAAGCTATACAAAATTTGACAATACATTACAGATGTTTGTGGTACTCTCCGGAGGATCCCGGATATTTGGAGAATAGTAGTTTGCACGAATTCACTGTCGTGGAAATGTCCTAATTGTATGAATTTTATCGACACCTGATAGACACCAAAAGTAGTATGTTCAAAAGAGTAAGTTTCGAGGAAGTATCATAAAATTTGACAAGACATTTCGGATGTTTGTTGTACTCTCTGGAGGATCCAGGATGTTTGAGAAATAGTAGTACGCACCAATTCCTTCTCATCGGAATGACCTAATTGTATGTTTTTTTTTTCGAATCCTTATGGACACAAAAAGTAGTATGTTCAAAAGAGTAAGATATGAGGAAGCTATATAAAATTTGACAATACATTACAGATGTTTGTGGTAATCTCCGGAAGATCTCGGATATTTGGAGAATAGTAGTTTGCACGAATTCACTGTCGTGGAAATGTCCTAATTGTATGAATTTTCAACGACACCTGATATACACCAAAAGTAGTATGTTCAAAAGAGTAATTTAGAGGAAGTATCATAAAATTTGACAAGACATTTCGGATGTTTGTTGTACTCTCTGGAGGATCCAGGATGTTTGAGAAATAGTAGTATGCACCATTTCCTTCTCATCGGAATGACCTAATTGTATGTTTTTTTTTTCGAATCCTTATGGACACAAAAAGTAGTATGTTAAAAAGAGTAAGATATGAGGAAGCTATATAAAATTTGACAATACATTACAAATGTTTGTGGTACTCTCCGGAGGATCCCGGATATTTGGAGAATAGTAGTTTGCACGAATTCACTGTCGTGGAAATGTCCTAATTGTATGAATTTTTATCGACACCTGATGGACACCAAAAGTAGTATGTTCAAAAGAGTAAGTTTCGAGGAAGTATCATAAAATTTGACTAGACATTTTGGATGTTTGTTGTACTCTCTTGACGATCCCGGATGTTTGAGAAATAGTAGTATGCACCAATTCCTTCTCATCGGAATGACCTAATTGTATGTTTTTTTTTTCGAATCCTTATGGACACCAAAAGTAGTATGTTCAAAAGACTAAGATATGAGGAAGCTATATAAAATTTGACAATACATTACAGATGTTTGTGGTACTCTTCGGAGGATCCCGGTTATTTTGAGAATAGTAGTTTGCACGAATTCACTGTCGTGGAAATGTCCTAATTGTATGAATTTTTATCGACACCTGATGGACACCAAAAGTAGTATGTTCAAAACGGTAAGTTTCGAGGAAGTATCATAAAATTTGACAAGACATTTCGGATGTTTGTTGTACTATCTGGAGGATCCCGGATGTTTGAGAAATAGTAGTATGCACCAATTCCTTCTCATCGGAATGACCTAATTGTATGTTTTTTTTTTCGAACCCTTATGGACACAAAAAGTTGTATGTTCAAAATAGTAAGATAGGAGGAAGCTATATAAAATTTGACAATACATTACAGATGTTTGTGGTACTCTCCGGAGGATCCCGGATATTTGGAGAATAGTAGTTTGCACGAATTCACTGTCGTGGAAATGTCCTAATTGTATGAATTTTTATCGACACCTGATGGACACCAAAAGTAGTATGTTCAAAAGGGTAAGTTTCGAGGAAGTATCATAAAATTTGACAAGACATTTCGGATGTTTGTTGTACTATCTGGAGGATCCCGGATGTTTGAGAAATAGTAGTATGCACCAATTCATTGTCATCAAAATGACCTAATTTGATGTTTTTTTATTTCGAATCCTTATTGACACAAAAAGTAGTATGTTCAAAAGAGTAAGATATGAGGAAGCTATATAAAATTTGACAATACATTACAGATGTTTGTGGTACTCTCCGGAGGATCCCGGATATTTGGAGAATAGTAGTTTGCACGAATTCACTGTCGTGGAAATGTCCTAATTGTATGAATTTTTATCGACACCTGATAGACACCAAAAGTAGTATGTTCAAAAGGGGAAGTTTCGAGAAAGTATCATAAAATTTGACAAGACATTTCGGATGTTTGTTGTACTCTCTTGACGATCCCGGATGTTTGAGAAATAGTAGTATCCACCAATTCCTTCTCATCGGAATGACCTAATTGTATGTTTTTTTTTTCGAATCTTTATGGACACAAAAAGTAGTATGTTCAAAAGAGTAAGATATGAGGAAGCTATATAAAATTTGACAATACATTACAGATGTTTGTGGTACTCTCCGGAGGATCCCGGATATTTGGAGAATAGTAGTTTGCACGAATTCACTGTCGTGGAAATGTCCTAATTGTATGAATTTTTAACGACACCTGATATACACCAAAAGTAGCATGTTCAAAAGAGTAAGTTTCGAGGAAGTATCATAAAATTTGACAAGACATTTCGGATGTTTGTTGTACTCTCTGGAGGATTCCGGATGTTTGAGAAATAGTAGTATCCACCAATTCCTTCTCATTGGAATGACCTAATTGTATGTTTTTTTTTCGAATCCTTATGGACACAAATAGTAGTATGTTCAAAAGAGTAAGATAGGAGGAAGCTATATAAAATTTGACAATACATTACAGATGTTTGTGGTACTCTCCGGAGGATCCCGGATATTTGGAGAATAGTAGTTTACACGAATTCACTGTCGTGGAAATGTCCTAATTGTATGAATTTTTATCGACACCTGATAGACACCAAAAGTAGTATGCTGAAAAGGGTAAGTTTCGAGGCAGTATCATAAAATTTGACAAGACATTTTGGATGTTTGTTGTACTCTCTGGAGGATCCCGGATGTTTGAGAAATAGTAGTATCCACTAATTCCTTGTCATCGGAATGACCTAATTTGATGTTTTTTTTTTCGAATCCTTACGGACACAAAAAGTAGTATGTTCAAAAGAGTAAGATATGAGGAAGCTATATAAAATTTGACAATACATTACAGATGTTTGTGGTACTCTCCGGAGGATCCCAGATATTTGGAGAATAGTAGTTTGCACGAATTCACTGTCGTGGAAATGTCTTAATTGTATGAATTTTTATCGACACCTAATATACACCAAAGTAGTATGTTCAAAATAGTAAGTTTCGAGGAAGTATCATAAAATTTGACAAGACATTTCGGATGTTTGTTGTACTCTCTAGAGGATCCCGGATTTTTGAGAAATAGTAGTGTCCACCAATTCCTTCTCATCGGAATGACCTAATTTGATGTTTTTTTTTCGAATCCTTATGGACACAAAAAGTAGTATGTTCAAAAGAGTAAGATATGAGGAAGCTATATAAATTTTGACAATACATTACTGATGTCTGTGGTACTCTCCTGAGGATCCCAGGTATTTGGAGAATAGTAGTGTGCACGAATTCACTGTCGTGGAAATGTCTTAATTGTATGAATTTTTATCGACACCTGATAGACACCAAAAGTAGTATGTTCAAAAGGGTAAGTTTCGAAGAAGTATCATAAAATTTGACAAGACATTTTGGATGTTTGTTGTACTCTCTGGAGGATCCCGGATGTTTGAGAAATAGTAGTATCCACCAATTCCTTGTCATCGGAATGACCTAATTTGATGTTTTTTTTTTCGAATCCTTACGGACACAAAAAGTAGTATGTTCAAAAGAGTAAGATACGAGGATGCTATATAAAATTTGACAATACATTACAGATGTTTGTGGTACTCTCCGGAGGACCCCGGATATTTGGAGAATAGTAGTTTGCACGAATTCACTGTGGTGGAAATGTCCTAATTGTATGAATTTTCATCGACACCTGATATACACCAAAAGTAGTATGTTCAAAAGAGTAAGTTTCGAGGAAGTATCATAAAATTTGACAAGACATTTCGGATGTTTGTTGTACTGTCTGGAGGATCCCGGATGTTTGAGAAATAGTAGTATGCACCAATTCCTTCTCATCGGAATGACCTAAATGTATGTTTTTTTTTCGAATCCTTACGGACACAAAAAGTAGTATGTTCAAAAGAGTAAGATATGAGGAAGCTATATAAAATTTGACAATACATTACAGATGTTTGTGGTACTCTCCGGAGGATCCCGGATATTTGAAGAATAGTAGTTTACACGAATTCACTGTCGTGGAAATGTCCTAATTGTATGAATTTTTATCGACACCTGATGGACACCAAAAGTAGTATGTTCAAAAGGGTAAGTTTCGAGGAAGTATCATAAAATTTGACAAGACATTTCGGATGTTTGTTGTACTCTCTGGAGGATCCGGGATGTTTGAGAAATAGTAGTATCCACCAATTCCTTCTCATCGGAATGACCTAATTGTATGTTTTTTTTTTTCGAATCCTTATGGACACAAATAGTAGTATGTTCAAAAGAGTAAGATAGGAGGAAGCTATATAAAATTTGAAAATACATTACAGATGTTTGTGGTACTCTCCGGAGGATCCCAGATATTTGGAGAATAGTAGTTTCCACGAATTCACTGTCGTGGAAATGTCCTAATTGTATGAATTTTTATCGACACCTGATAGACACCAAAAGTAGTATGTTCAAAAGCGTAAGTTTCGAGGAAGTATCATAAAATTTGACAAGACATTTCGGATGTTTGTTGTACTCTCTGGAGGATCCCAGGTATTTGGAGAATAGTAGATTCCCCGAATTCACTGTCGTGGAAATGTTCTAATTGTAAGAATTTTTATCGACACCTGATAGAGACCAAAAGTAGTATGTTCAAAAGGGTAAATTTCGAGGAAGTATCATAAAATTTGACAAGACATTTCGGATGTTTGTTGTACTCTCTGGAGGATTCCGGATGTTTGAGAAATAGTAGTATCCACCAATTCCTTCTCATCGGAATGACCTAATTGTATGTTTTTTTTTTTCGAATCCTTATGGACACAAATAGTAGTATGTTCAAAAGAGTAAGATAGGAGGAAGCTATATAAAATTTGAAAATACATTACAGATGTTTGTGGTACTCTCCGGAGGATCCCAGATATTTGGAGAATAGTAGTTTCCACGAATTCACTGTCGTGGAAATGTCCTAATTGTATGAATTTTTATCGACACCTGATAGACACCAAAAGTAGTATGTTCAAAAGCGTAAGTTTCGAGGAAGTATCATAAAATTTGACAAGACATTTCGGATGTTTGTTGTACTCTCTGGAGGATCCCGGATGTTTGAGAAATAGTAGTATGCACCAATTCCTTCTCATCGGAATGACCTAATTGTATGTTTTTTTTTCCGAATCCTTACGGACACAAAAAGTAGTATGTTCAAAAGAGTAAGATATGAGGAAGCTATATAAAATTTGACAATACATTACAGATGTTTGTGGTACTCTCCGGAGGATCCCGGATATTTGCAGAATAGTAGTTTACACGAATTCACTGTCGTGGAAATGTCCTAATTGTATGAATTTGTATCGACACCTGATAGACACCAAAAGTAGTATGTTCAAAAGGGTAAGTTTCGAGGAAGTATCATAAAATTTGACAAGACATTTCGGATGTTTGTTGTACTCTCTGGAGGATCCCGGATGTTTGAGAAATAGTAGTATCCACCAATTCATTCTCATCGGAATGACCTAATTGTATGTTTTTTTTTTCGAATCCTTATGGACTCAAATAGTAGTATGTTCAAAAGAGTAAGATAGGAGGAAGCTATATAAAATTTGAAAATACATTACAGATGTTTGTGGTACTCTCCGGAGGATCCCAGATATTTGGAGAATAGTAGATTCCCCGAATTCACTGTCGTGGAAATGTTCTAATTGTATGAATTTTTATCGACACCTGATAGAGACCAAAAGTAGTATGTTCAAAAGGGTAAATTTCGAGGAAGTATCATAAAATTTGACAAAACATTTCGGATGTTTGTTGTACTCTCTGGAGGATCCCGGATGTTTGAGAAATAGTAGTATCCACCAATTCCTTCTCATCGGAATGACCTAATTGTATGTTTTTTTTTTTCGAATCCTTATGGACACAAATAGTAGTATGTTCAAAAGAGTAAGATAGGAGGAAGCTATATAAAATTTGAAAATACATTACAGATGTTTGTGGTACTCTCCGGAGGATCCCAGATATTTGGAGAATAGTTGTTTCCACGAATTCACTGTCGTGGAAATGTCCTAATTGTATGAATTTTTATCGACACCTGATAGACACCAAAAGTAGTATGTTCAAAAGCGTAAGTTTCGAGGAAGTATCATAAAATTTGACAAGACATTTCGGATGTTTGTTGTACTCTCTGGAGGATCCCGGATGTTTGAGAAATAGTAGTATGCACCAATTCCTTCTCATCGGAATGACCTAATTGTATGTTTTTTTTTCCGAATCCTTACGGACACAAAAAGTAGTATGTTCAAAAGAGTAAGATATGAGGAAGCTATATAAAATTTGACAATACATTACAGATGTTTGTGGTACTCTCCGGAGGATCCCGGATATTTGCAGAATAGTAGTTTACACGAATTCACTGTCGTGGAAATGTCCTAATTGTATGAATTTGTATCGACACCTGATAGACACCAAAAGTAGTATGTTCAAAAGGGTAAGTTTCGAGGAAGTATCATAAAATTTGACAAGACATTTCGGATGTTTGTTTTACTCTCTGGAGGATCCCGGATGTTTGAGAAATAGTAGTATCCACCAATTCCTTCTCATCGGAATGACCTAATTGTATGTTTTTTTTTTCGAATCCTTATGGACACAAATAGTAGTATGTTCAAAAAAGTAAGATAGGAGGAAGCTATATAAAATTTGACAATACATTACAGATGTTTGTGGTACTCTCCGGAGGATCCCGGATATTTGGAGAATAGTAGTTTACACGAATTCACTGTCGCGGAAATGTCCTAATTGTATGAATTTTTATCGACACCAGATAGAGACCAAAAGTAGTATGTTCAAAAAGGTAAGTTTCGAGGAAGTATCATAAAATTTGACAAGACATTTCGGATGTTTGTTGTACTCTCTGGAGGATCCCGGATGCTTGAGAAATAGTAGTATCCACCAATTCATTCTCATCGGAATGACCTAATTGTATGTTTTTTTTTTCGAATCCTTATGGACACAAATAGTAGTATGTTCAAAAGAGTAAGATAGGACGAAGCTATATAAAATTTGACAATACATTACAGATGTTTGTGGTACTCTCCGGAGGATCCCGGATATTTGGAGAATAGTAGTTTACACGAATTCACTGTCGCGGAAATGTCCTAATTGTATGAATTTTTATCGACACTTGATAGAGACCAAAAGTAGTATGTTCAAAAGGGTAAGTTTCGAGGAAGTATCATAAAATTTGACAAGACATTTCGGATGTTTGTTGTACTCTCTGGAGGATCCCGGATGTTTGAGAAATAGTAGTATCCACCAATTCCTTCTCATCGGAATGACCTAATTGTATGTTTTTTTTTTCGAATCCTTATGGACTCAAATAGTAGTATGTTCAAAAGAGTAAGATAGGAGGAAGCTATATAAAATTTGAAAATACATTACAGATGTTTGTGGTACTCTCCGGAGGATCCCAGATATTTGGAGAATAGTAGTTTCCACGAATTCACTGTCGTGGAAATGTCCTAATTGTATGAATTTTTATCGACACCTGATAGAGACCAAAAGTAGTATGTTCAAAAGGGTAAGTTTCGAGGAAGTATCATAAAATTTGACAAGACATTTCGGATTTTTGTTGTACTCTCTGGAGGATCCCGGATGTTTGAGAAATAGTAGTATCCACCAATTCCTTCTCATCGGAATGACCTAATTGTATGTTTTTTTTTTCGAATCCATATGGACACAAATAGTAGTATGTTCAAAAGAGTAAGATAGGAGGAAGCTATATAAAATTTGACAATACATTACAGATGTGTGTGGTACTCTCCGGAGGATCCCGGATATTTGGAGAATAGTAGTTTACACGAATTCACTGTCGTGGAAATGTCCTAATTGTATGAATTTTTATCGACACCTGATAGACACCAAAAGTAGTATGTTCAAAAGGGTAAGTTTCGAGGAAGTATCATAAAATTTGACAAGACATGTCGGATGTTTGTTGTACTCTCTGGAGGATCCCGGATGTTTGAGAAATAGTAGTATCCACCAATTCCTTCTCATCGGAATGACCTAATTGTATGTTTTTTTTTTCGAATCCTTACGGACACAAAAAGTAGTATGTTCAAAAGAGTAAGATATGAGGAAGCTATATAAAATTTGACAATACATTACAGATGTTTGTGGTACTCTCCGGAGGATCCCGGATATTTGGAGAATAGTAGTTTACACGAATTCACTGTCGCGGAAATGTCCTAATTGTATGAATTTTTATCGACACCTGATAGAGACCAAAAGTAGTATGTTCAAAAGGGTAAGTTTCGAGGAAGTATCATAAAATTTGACAAGACATTTCGGATGTTTGTTGTACTCTCTGGAGGATCCCGGATGTTTGAGAAATAGTAGTATCCACCAATTCCTTCTCATCGGAATGACCTAATTGTATGTTTTTTTTTTCGAATCCTTATGGACTCATATAGTAGTATGTTCAAAAGAGTAAGATAGGAGGAAGCTATATAAAATTTGAAAATACATTACAGATGTTTGTGGTACTCTCCGGAGGATCCCAGATATTTGGAGAATAGTAGATTCCCCGAATTCACTGTCGTGGAAATGTTCTAATTGTATGAATTTTTATCGACACCTGATAGAGACCAAAAGTAGTATGTTCAAAAGGGTAAATTTCGAGGAAGTATCATAAAATTTGACAAGACATTTCGGATGTTTGTTGTACTCTCTGGAGGATCCCGGATGTTTGAGAAATAGTAGTATCCACCAATTCCTTCTCATCGGAATGACCTAATTGTATGTTTTTTTTTTTCGAATCCTTATGGACACAAATAGTAGTATGTTCAAAAGAGTAAGATAGGAGGAAGCTATATAAAATTTGAAAATACATTACAGATGTTTGTGGTACTCTCCGGAGGATCCCAGATATTTGGAGAATAGTAGTTTCCACGAATTCACTGTCGTGGAAATGTCCTAATTGTATGAATTTTTATCGTCACCTGATAGACACCAAAAGTAGTATGTTCAAAAGCGTAAGTTTCGAGGAAGTATCATAAAATTTGACAAGACATTTCGGATGTTTGTTGTACTCTCTGGAGGATCCCGGATGTTTGAGAAATAGTAGTATGCACCAATTCCTTCTCATCGGAATGACCTAATTGTATGTTTTTTTTTCCGAATCCTTACGGACACAAAAAGTAGTATGTTCATAATAGTAAGATACGAGGAAGCTATATAAAATTTGACAATACATTACAGATGTTTGTGGTACTCTCCGGAGGATCCCGGATATTTGCAGAATAGTAGTTTACACGAATTCACTGTCGTGGAAATGTCCTAATTGTATGAATTTGTATCGACACCTGATAGACACCAAAAGTAGTATGTTCATAAGGGTAAGTTTCGAGGAAGTATCGTAAAATTTGTCAAGACATTTCGGATGTTTGTTGTACTCTCTGGAGGATCCCGGATGTTTGAGAAATAGTAGTATCCACCAATTCCTTCTCATCGGAATGACCTAATTGTATGTTTTTTTTTTCGAATCCATATGGACACAAATAGTAGTATGTTCAAAAGAGTAAGATAGGAGGAAGCTATATAAAATTTGACAATACATTACAGATGTTTGTGGTACTCTCCGGAGGATCCCGGATATTTGGAGAATAGTAGTTTACACGAATTCACTGTCGCGGAAATGTCCTAATTGTATGAATTTTTATCGACACCAGATAGAGACCAAAAGTAGTATGTTCAAAAGGGTAAGTTTCGAGGAAGTATCAGAAAATTTGACAAGACATTTCGGATGTTTGTTGTACTCTCTGGAGGATCCCGGATGTTTGAGAAATAGTAGTATCCACCAATTCATTCTCATCGGAATGACCTAATTGTATGTTTTTTTTTTCGAATCCTTATGGACACAAATAGTAGTATGTTCAAAAGAGTACGATAGGACGAAGCTATATAAAATTTGACAATACATTACAGATGTTTGTGGTACTCTCCGGAGGATCCCGGATATTTGGAGAATAGTAGTTTACACGAATTCACTGTCGCGGAAATGTCCTAATTGTATGAATTTTTATCGACACCTGATAGAGACCAAAAGTAGTATGTTCAAAAGGGTAAGTTTCGAGGAAGTATCATAAAATTTGACAAGACATTTCGGATGTTTGTTGTACTCTCTGGAGGATCCCGGATGTTTGAGAAATAGTAGTATCCACCAATTCCTTCTCATCGGAATGACATAATTGTATGTTTTTTTTTTCGAATCCTTATGGACTCAAATAGTAGTATGTTCAAAAGAGTAAGATAGGAGGAAGCTATATAAAATTTGAAAATACATTACAGATGTTTGTGGTACTCTCCGGAGGATCCCAGATATTTGGAGAATAGTAGTTTCCACGAATTCACTGTCGTGGAAATGTCCTAATTGTATGAATTTTTATCGACACCTGATAGAGACCAAAAGTAGTATGTTCAAAAGGGTAAGTTTCGAGGAAGTATCATAAAATTTGACAAGACATTTCGGATGTTTGTTGTACTCTCTGGAGGATCCCGGATGTTTGAGAAATAGTAGTATGCACCAATTCCTTCTCATCGGAATGACCTAATTGTATGTTTTTTTTTTCGAATCCTTACGGACACAAAAAGTAGTATGTTCAAAAGAGTAAGATATGAGGAAGCTATATAAAATTTGACAATACATTACAGATGTTTGTGGTACTCTCCGGAGGATCCCGGATATTTGGAGAATAGTAGTTTACACGAATTCACTGTCGTGGAAATGTCCTAATTGTATGAATTTGTATCGACACCTGATAGACACCAAAAGTAGTATGTTCAAAAGGGTAAGTTTCGAGGAAGTATCATAAAATTTGACAAGACATTTCGGATGTTTGTTGTACTCTCTGGAGGATCCCGGATGTTTGAGAAATAGTAGTATCCACCAATTCCTTCTCATCGGAATGACATAATTGTATGTTTTTTTTTTCGAATCCTTATGGACACAAATAGTAGTATGTTCAAAAGAGTAAGATAGGAGGAAGCTATATAAAATTTGAAAATACATTACAGATGTTTGTGGTACTCTCCGGAGGATCCCAGATATTTGGAGAATAGTAGATTCCCCGAATTCACTGTCGTGGAAATGTTCTAATTGTATGAATTTTTATCGACATCTGATAGAGACCAAAAGTAGTATGTTCAAAAGGGTAAATTTCGAGGAAGTATCATAAAATTTGACAAGACATTTCGGATGTTTGTTGTACTCTCTGGAGGATCCCGGATGTTTGAGAAATAGTAGTATCCACCAATTCCTTCTCATCGGAATGACCTAATTGTACGTTTTTTTTTTTCGAATCCTTATGGACACAAATAGTAGTATGTTCAAAAGAGTAAGATAGGAGGAAGCTATATAAAATTTGAAAATACATTACAGATGTTTGTGGTACTCTCCGGAGGATCCCAGATATTTGGAGAATAGTAGTTTCCACGAATTCACTGTCGTGGAAATGTCCTAATTGTATGAATTTTTATCGACACCTGATAGACACCAAAAGTAGTATGTTCAAAAGCGTAAGTTTCGAGGAAGTATCATAAAATTTGACAAGACATTTCGGATGTTTGTTGTACTCTCTGGAGGATCCCGGATGTTTGAGAAATAGTAGTATGCACCAATTCCTTCTCATCGGAATGACCTAATTGTATGTTTTTTTTTTCGAATCCTTACGGACACAAAAAGTAGTATGTTCAAAAGAGTAAGATATGAGGAAGCTATATAAAATTTGACAATACATTACAGATGTTTGTGGTACTCTCCGGAGGATCCCGGATATTTGGAGAATAGTAGTTTACACGAATTCACTGTCGTGGAAATGTCCTAATTGTATGAATTTGTATCGACACCTGATAGACACCAAAAGTAGTATGTTCAAAAGGGTAAGTTTCGAGGAAGTATCATAAAATTTGACAAGACATTTCGGATGTTTGTTGTACTCTCTGGAGGATCCCGGATGTTTGAGAAATAGTAGTATCCACCAATTCCTTCTCATCGGAATGACCTAATTGTATGTTTTTTTTTCGAATCCTTATGGACACAAATAGTAGTATGTTCAAAAGAGTAAGATAAGAGGAAGCTATATAAAATTTGAAAATACATTACAGATGTTTGTGGTACTCTCCGGAGGATCCCAGATATTTGGAGAATAGTAGATTCCCCGAATTCACTGTCGTGGAAATGTTCTAATTGTATGAATTTTTATCGACATCTGATAGAGACCAAAAGTAGTATGTTCAAAAGGGTAAATTTCGAGGAAGTATCATAAAATTTGACAAGACATTTCGGATGTTTGTTGTACTCTCTGGAGGATTCCGGATGTTTGAGAAATAGTAGTATCCACCAATTCCTTCTCATCGGAATGACCTAATTGTATGTTTTTTTTTTTCGAATCCTTATGGACACAAATAGTAGTATGTTCAAAAGAGTAAGATAGGAGGAAGCTATATAAAATTTGAAAATACATTACAGATGTTTGTGCTACTCTCCGGAGGATCCCAGATATTTGGAGAATAGTAGTTTCCACGAATTCAATGTCGTGGAAATGTCCTAATTGTATGAATTTTGATCGACACCTGATAGACACCAAAAGTAGTATGTTCAAAAGCGTAAGTTTCGAGGAAGTATCATAAAATTTGACAAGACATTTCGGATGTTTGTTGTACTCTCTGGAGGATCCCGGATGTTTGAGAAATAGTAGTATGCACCAATTCCTTCTCATCGGAATGACCTAATTGTATGTTTTTTTTTCCGAATCCTTACGGACACAAAAAGTAGTATGTTCAAAAGAGTAAGATATGAGGAAGCTATATAAAATTTGACAATACATTACAGATGTTTGTGGTACTCTCCGGAGGATCCCGGATATTTGCAGAATAGTAGTTTACACGAATTCACTGTCGTGGAAATGTCCTAATTGTATGAATTTGTATCGACACCTGATAGACACCAAAAGTAGTATGTTCAAAAGGGTAAGTTTCGAGGAAGTATCATAAAATTGGACAAGACATTTCGGATATTTGTTGTACTCTCTGGAGGATCCCGGATGTTTGAGAAATAGTAGTATCCACCAATTCCTTCTCATCGGAATGACCTAATTGTATGTTTTTTTTTTCGAATCCTTATGGACACAAATAGTAGTATGTTCAAAAGAGTAAGATAGGAGGAAGCTATATAAAATTTGACAATACATTACAGATGTTTGTGGTACTCTCCGGAGGATCCCGGATATTTGGAGAATAGTAGTTTACACGAATTCACTGTCGTGGAAATGTCCTAATTGTATGAATTTTTATCGACACCTGATAGAGACCAAAAGTAGTATGTTCAAAAGGGTAAGTTTCGAGGAAGTATCATAAAATTTGACAAGACATTTCGGATGTTTGTTGTACTCTCTGGAGGATCCCGGATGTTTGAGAAATAGTAGTATCCACCAATTCCTTCTCATCGGAATGACCTAATTGTATGTTTTTTTTTTCGAATCCTTATGGACACAAATAGTAGTATGTTCAAAAGAGTAAGATAGGAGGAAGCTATATAAAATTTGAAAATACATTACAGATGTTTGTGGTACTCTCCGGAGGATCCCAGATATTTGGAGAATAGTAGTTTCCACGAATTCACTGTCGTGGAAATGTCCTAATTGTATGAATTTTTATCGACAGCTGATAGACACCAAAAGTAGTATGTTCAAAAGGGTAAGTTTCGAGGAAGTATCATAAAATTTGACAAGACATTTCAGATGTTTGTTGTACTCTCTGGAGGATCCTGGATGTTTGAGAAATAGTAGTATGCACCAATTCGTTCTCATCGGAATGACCTAATTGTATGTTTTTTTTTTCGAATCCTTACGGACACAAAAAGTAGTATGTTCAAAAGAGTAAGATATGAGGAAGCTATATAAAATTTGACAATACATTACAGATGTTTGTGGTACTCTCCGGAAGATCCCGGATATTTGGAGAATAGAAGTTGACACGAATTCACTGTCGTGGAAATGTCCTAATTGTATGAATTTGTATCGACACCTGATAGACACCAAAAGTAGTATGTTCAAAAGGGTAAGTTTCGAGGAAGTATCATAAAATTTGACAAGACATTTCGGATGTTTGTTGTACTCTCTGGACGATCCCGGATGTTTGAGAAATAGTAGTATCCACCAATTCCTTCTCATCGGAATGACCTAATTGTATGTTTTTTTTTTCGAATCCTTATGGACACAAATAGTAGTATGTTCAAAAGAGTAAGATAGGAGGAAGCTATATAAAATTTGACAATACATTACAGATGTTTGTGGTACTCTCCGGATGATCCCGGATATTTGGAGAATAGTAGTTTACACGAATTCACTGTCGTGGAAATGTCCTAATTGTATGAATTTTTATCGACACCTGATAGAGACCAAAAGTAGTATGTTCAAAAGGGTAAGTTTCGAGGAAGTATCATAAAATTTGACAAGACATTTCGGATGTTTGTTGTACTCTCTGGAGGATCCCGGATGTTTGAGAAATAGTAGTATCCACCAATTCCTTCTCATCGGAATGATTTAATTGTATGTTTTTTTTTTCGAATTCTTATGGACTCAAATAGTAGTATGTTCAAAAGAGTAAGATAGGAGGAAGCTATATAAAATTTGAAAATACATTACAAATGTTTGTGGTACTCTCCGGAGGATCCCAGATATTTGGAGAATAGTCGTTTCCACGAATTCACTGTCGTGGAAATGTCCTAATTGTATGAATTTTTATCGACACCTGATAGAGACCAAAAGTAGTATGTTCAAAAGGGTAAGTTTCGAGGAAGTATCATAAAATTTGACAAGACATTTCGGATGTTTGTTGTACTCTCTGGAGGATCCCGGATGTTTGAGAAATAGTAGTATCCACCAATTCCTTCTCATCGGAATGACCTAATTGTATGTTTTTTTTTTCGAATCCTTATGGACACAAATAGTAGTATGTTCAAAAGAGTAAGATAGGAGGAAGCTATATAAAATTTGAAAATACATTACAGATGTTTGTGGTACTCTCCGGAGGATCCCATATATTTGGAGAATAGTAGTTTTCACGAATTCACTGTCGTGGAAATGTCCTAATTGTATGAATTTTTATCGACACCTGATAGACACCAAAAGTAGTATGTTCAAAAGGGTAAGTTTCGAGGAAGTATCATAAAATTTGACAAGACATTTCGGATGTTTGTTGTACTCTCTGGAGGATCCCGGATGTTTGAGAAATAGTAGTATGCACCAATTCCTTCTCATCGGAATGACCTAAATGTATGTTTTTTTTTTCGAAACCTTACGGACACAAAAAGTAGTATGTTCAAAAGAGTAAGATATGAGGAAGCTATATAAAATTTGACAATACATTACAGATGTTTGTGGTACTCTCCGGAGGATCCCGGATATTTGGAGAATAGTAGTTTACACGAATTCACTGTCGTTGAAATGTCCTAATTGTATGAATTTTTATCGACACCTGATAGACACCAAAAGTAGTATGTTCAAAAGGGTAAGTTTCGAGGAAGTATCATAAAATTTGACAAGACATTTCGGATGTTTGTTGTACTCTCTGGAGGATCCCGGATGTTTGAGAAATAGTAGTATCCACCAATTCCTTCTCATCGGAATGACCTAATTGTATGTTTTTTTTTTCGAATCCTTATGGACACAAATAGTAGTATGTTCAAAAGAGTAAGATAGGAGGAAGCTATATAAAATTTTAAAATACATAACAGATGTTTGTGGTACTCTCCGGAGGATCCCAGATATTTGGAGAATAGTAGTTTCCACGAATTCACTGTCGTGGAAATGTCCTAATTGTATGAATTTTTATCGACTCCTGATAGACACCAAAAGTAGTATGTTCAAAAGGGTAAGTTTCGAGGAAGTATCATAAAATTTGACAAGACATTTCGGATGTTTGTTGTACTCTCTGGAGGATCCCGGATGTTTGAGAAATAGTAGTATACACCAATTCCTTCTCATCGGAATGACCTAATTGTATGTTTTTTTTTTCGAATCCTTACGGACACAAAAAGTAGTATATTCAAAAGAGTAAGATATGAGGAAGCTATATAAAATTTGACAATACATTACAGATGTTTGTGGTACTCTCCGGAGGATCCCGGATATTTGGAGAATAGTAGTATCCACCAATTCCTTCTCATCGGAATGACCTAATTGTATGTTTTTTTTTTCGAATCCTTACGGACACAAAAAGTAGTATGTTCAAAAGAGTAAGATATGAGGAAGCTATATAAAATTTGACAATACATTACAGATGTTTGTGGTACTCTCCGGAGGATCCCGGATATTTGGAGAATAGTAGTTTACACGAATTCACTGTCGTGGAAATGTCCTAATTGTATGAATTTTTATCGACACCTGATAGACACCAAAAGTAGTATGTTCAAAAGGGTAAGTTTCGAGGAAGTATCATAAAATTTGACAAGACATTTCGGATGTTTGTTGTACTCTCTGGAGGATCCCGGATGTTTGAGAAATAGTAGTATCCACCAATTCCTTCTCATCGGAATGACCTAATTGTATGTTTTTTTTTTCGAATCCTTATGGACACAAATAGTAGTATGTTCAAAAGAGTAAGATAGGAGGAAGCTATATAAAATTTGACAATACATTACTGATGTTTGTGGTACTCTCCGGAGGATCCCGGATATTTGGAGAATAGTAGTTTACACGAATTCACTGTCGTGGAGATGTCCTAATTGTATGAATTTTTATCGACACCTGATAGACACCAAAAGTAGTATGTTCAAAAGGGTAAGTTTCGAGGAAGTATCATAAAATTTGACAAGACATTTCGGATGTTTGTTGTACTCTCTGGAGGATCCCGGATGTTTGAGAAATAGTAGTATCCACCAATTCCTTCTCATCGGAATGACCTAATTGTATGTTTTTTTTTTCGAATCCATATGGACACAAATAGTAGTATGTTCAAAAGAGTAAGATAGGAGGAAGCTATATAAAATTTGACAATACATTACAGATGTGTGTGGTACTCTCCGGAGGATCCCGGATATTTGGAGAATAGTAGTTTACACGAATTCACTGTCGTGGAAATGTCCTAATTGTATGAATTTTTATCGACACCTGATAGACACCAAAAGTAGTATGTTCAAAAGGGTAAGTTTCGAGGAAGTATCATAAAATTTGACAAGACATGTCGGATGTTTGTTGTACTCTCTGGAGGATCCCGGATGTTTGAGAAATAGTAGTATCCACCAATTCCTTCTCATCGGAATGACCTAATTGTATGTTTTTTTTTTCGAATCCTTAAGGACACAAATAGTAGTATGTTCAAAAGAGTAAGATAGGAGGAAGCTATATAAAATTTGACAATACATTACAGATGTCTGTTGTACTCTCCGGAGGATGCCGGATATTTGGAGAATAGTAGTTTGCACGAATTCACTGTCCTGGAAATGTCCTAATTGTATGAATTTTTATCGACACCTGATATACACCAAAAGTAGTATGTTCAAAATAGTAAGTTTCGAGGAAGTATCATAAAATTTGACAAGACATTTCGGATGTTTGTTGTACTATCTGGAGGATCCCGGATGTTTGAGAAATAGTAGTATGCACCAATTCCTTCTCATCGGAATGACCTAATTTGATGTTTTTTTTTTCGAATCCTTATGGACACAAAAAGTAGTATGTTCAAAAGAGTGAGATATGAGGAAGCTATATAAAATTTGACAATACATTACAGATGTCTGTGGTACTCTCCGGAGGATCCCGGATATTTGGAGAATAGTAGTTTCCACGAATTCACTGTCGTGGAAATGTCCTAATTGTACGAATTATTATCGACACCTGATAGACACCAAAAGTAGTATGTTCAAAAGGGTAAGTTTCGAGGAAGTATAATAAAATTTGACAAGACATTTCGAAAGTTTGTTGTACTGTCTGGAGGATCCCGGATGTTTGAGAAATAGTAGTATCCACCAATTCCTTCTCATCGGAATGACCTAATTTGATGTTTTTTTTTTCGAATCCTTATGGACACAAAAAGTAGTATGTTCAAAAGAGTAAGATATGAGGAAGCTATATAAAATTCGACAATACATTACAGATGTCTGTGGTACTCTCCGGAGGATCCCGGATATTTGGAGAATAGTAGTTTGCACGAATTCACTGTCGTGGAAATGTCCTAATTGTATGAATTTTTATCGACACCTGATATACACCAAAAGTAGTATGTTCAAAATAGTAAGTTTCGAGGAAGTATCATAAAATTTGACAAGACATTTCGGATGTTTGTTGTACTGTCTGGAGGATCCCGGATGTTTGAGAAATAGTAGTATGCACCAATTCTTTCTCATCGGAATGACCTAATTTGATGTTTTTTTTTTCGAATCCTTATGGACACAAAAAGTAGTATGTTCAAAAGAGTGAGATATGAGGAAGCTATATAAAATTTGACAATACATTACAGATGTCTGTGGTACTCTCCGGAGGATCCCGGATATTTGGAGAATAGTAGTTTCCACGAATTCACTGTCGTGGAAATGTCCTAATTGTACGAATTATTATCGACACCTGATAGACACCAAAAGTAGTATGTTCAAAAGGGTAAGTTTCGAGGAAGTATCATAAAATTTGACAGGCATTTCAGATGTTTGTTGTACTCTCTGGAGGATCCCGGATGTTTGAGAAATAGTAGTATGCACCAATTCCTTCTCATCGGAATGTCCTAATTTGATGTTTTTTTTTTCGAATCCTTATGGACACAAAAAGTAGTATGTTCAAAAGAGTAAGATATGAGGAAGCTATATAAAATTTGACAATACATTACAGATGTTTGTGGTACTCTCCAGAGGATCCCAGATATTTGGAGAATAGTAGTTTGCACGAATTCACTGACGTGGAAATGTCCTAATTGTATGAATTTTTATCGACACCTGATATACACCAAAAGTAGTATGTTCAAAATAGTAAGTTTCGAGGAAGTATCATAAAATTTGACAAGACATTTCGGATGTTTGTTGTACTATCTGGAGGATCCCGGATGTTTGAGAAATAGTAGTATGCACCAATTCCTTCTCATCGGAATGACCTAATTTGATGTTTTTTTTTTCGAATCCTTATGGACACAAAAAGTAGTATGTTCAAAAGAGTGAGATATGAGGAAGCTATATAAAATTTGACAATACATTACAGATGTCTGTGGTACTCTCCGGAGGATCCCGGATATTTGGAGAATAGTAGTTTCCACGAATTCACTGTCGTGGAAATGTCCTAATTGTACGAATTATTATCGACACCTGATAGACACCAAAAGTAGTATGTTCAAAAGGGTAAGTTTCGAGGAAGTATAATAAAATTTGACAAGACATTTCGAAAGTTTGTTGTACTGTCTGGAGGATCCCGGATGTTTGAGAAATAGTAGTATCCACCAATTCCTTCTCATCGGAATGACCTAATTTGATGTTTTTTTTTTCGAATCCTTATGGACACAAAAAGTAGTATGTTCAAAAGAGTAAGATATGAGGAAGCTATATAAAATTCGACAATACATTACAGATGTCTGTGGTACTCTCCGGAGGATCCCGGATATTTGGAGAATAGTAGTTTGCACGAATTCACTGTCGTGGAAATGTCCTAATTGTATGAATTTTTATCGACACCTGATATACACCAAAAGTAGTATGTTCAAAATAGTAAGTTTCGAGGAAGTATCATAAAATTTGACAACACATTTCGGATGTTTGTTGTACTATCTGGAGGATTCCGGATGTTTGAGAAATAGTAGTATCCACCAATTCCTTCTCATCGGAATGACCTAATTTGATGTTTTTTTTTCGAATCCTTATGGACACAAAAAGTAGTATGTTCAAAAGAGTAAGATGTGAGGAAGCTATATAAAATTCGACAATACATTACAGATCTGTGTGGTACTCTCCGGAGGATCCCGGATATTTGGAGAATAGTAGTTTGCACGAATTCACTGTCGTGGAAATGTCCTAATTGTATGAATTTTTATCGACACCTGATATACACCAAAAGTAGTATGTTCAAAATAGTAAGTTTCGAGGAAGTATCATAAAATTTGATAGCACATTTCGGATGTTAGTTGTACTATCTGGAGGATCCCGGATGTTTGAGTAACAGTAGTATGCACCAATTTCTTCTCATCGGAATTTCCTAATTTGATGTTTTTTTATTCGAATCCTTATGGACACAAAAAGTAGTATGTTCAAAAGAGTAATATATGAGGAAGCTATATAAAATTTGACAATACATTACAGATGTTTGTGGTACTCTCCGGAGGATCCCAGATATTTGGAGAATAGTATTTTGCACGAATTCACTGTCGTGGAAATGTCCTAATTGTATGAATTTTTATCGACACCTGATAGACACCAAAAGTAGTATGTTTAAAAGGGTAAGTTTCGAGGAAGTATCAGAAAATTTGACAAGACATTTCGGATGTTTGTTGTACTCTCTGGAGGATCCCGGATGTTTGAGAAATAGTAGTATCCACCAATTCCTTCTCGTCGGAATGACCTAATTTGATGTATTTTTTTTCGAATCCTTATGGACACAAAAAGTAGTATGTTCAAAAGAGTAAGATATGAGGAAGCTATATAAAATTTGACAATACATTACAGATGTTTGTGGTACTCTCCGGAGGATCCCGGATATTTGGAGAATAGTAGTTTGCACGAATTCACTGTCGTGGAAATGTCCTAATTGAATGAATTTTTTTCGACACCTGATAGACACCAAAAGTAGTATGTTCAAAGGGGTAAGTTTCGACGAAGTATCATAAAATTTGACAAGGTATTTCGGATGTTTGTTGTACTCTCTGGAGGATCCCGGATGTTTGAGAAATAGTAGTATCCACCAATTCCTTCTCATCGGAATGACCTAATTTGATGTTTTTTTTTTCGAATCCTTATGGACACAAACAGTAGTATGTTCAAAAGAGTAAGATATGAGGAAGCTATATAAAATTTGACAATACATTACAGATGTTTGTGGTACTCTCCGGAGGATCCCGGATATTTGGAGAATAGTAGTTTGCACGAATTCACTGTCGTGGAAATGTCCTAATTGTATGAATTATTATCGACACCTGATAGACACCAAAAGTAGTATGTTCAAAAGGGTAAGTTTCGAGGAAGTATCATAAATTTTGACAAGACATTTCGGATGTTTGTTGTACTGTCTGGAGAATCCCGGATGTTTGAGAAAGAGTAGTATCCACCAATTCCTTCTCATTGGAATGATCTGATTTGATGTTTTTTTTTTTCGAATCCTTATGGACACAAAAAGTAGTATGTTCAAAATAGTAAGATTTGAGGAAGCTATATAAAATTCGACAATACATTACAGATGTCTGTGGTCCTCTCCGAAGGATCCCGGATATTTGGAGAATAGTAGTTTGCACGAATTCACTGTCGTGGAAATGTCCTAATTGTATGAATTTTTATCGACACCTGATAGACACCAAAAGTAGTATGTTCAAAAGGGTAAGTTTCGAGGAAGTATCATAAAATTTGACAGGCATTTCAGATGTTTGTTGTACTCTCTGGAGGATCCCGGATGTTTGAGAAATAGTAGTATGCACCAATTCCTTCTCATCGGAATGTCCTAATTTGATGTTTTTTTTTTCTAATCCTTATGGACACAAAAAGTAGTATGTTCAAAATAGTAAGATTTGAGGAAGCTATATAAAATTCGACAATACATTACAGATGTCTGTGGTACTCTCCGGAGGATCCCGGATATTTGGAGAATAGTAGTTTGCACGAATTCACTGTCGTGGAAATGTCCTAATTGTATGAATTTTTATCGACACCTGATATACACCAAAAGTAGTATGTTCAAAATAGTAAGTTTCGAGGAAGTATCATAAAATTTGACAAGACATTTCGGATGTTTGTTGTACTATCTGGAGGATCCCGGATGTTGAGAAATAGTAGTATGCACCAATTCCTTCTCATCGGAATGACCTAATTTGATGTTTTTTCTTTCGAATCCTTATGGACACAAAAAGTAGTATGTTCAAAAGCGTGAGATATGAGGAAGCTATATAAAATTTGACAATACATTACAGATGTTTGTGCTACTCTCCGGAGGATCCCGGATATTTGGAGAATAGTAGTTTGCACGAATTCACTGTCGTGGAAATGTCCTAATTGTATGAATTTTTATCGACACCTGATATACACCAAAAGTAGTATCTTCAAAATAGTAAGTTTCGAGGAAGTATCATAACATTTGACAAGACATTTTGGATGTTTGTTGTACTATCTGGAGGATCCCGAATGTTTGAGAAATAGTAGTATTCACCAATTCCTTCTCATCGGAATGACCTAATTGTATGTTTTTTTTTTCGAATTCTTATGGACACAAAAAGTAGTATGTTCAAAAGAGTAAGATATGAGGAAGCTATATAAAATTTGACAATACATTACAGATGTCTGTGGCACTCTCCAGAGGATCCCGGATATTTGGAGAATAGTAGTTTCCACGAATTCACTGTCGTGGAAATGTCCTAATTGTATGAATTTTTATCGACACCTGATAGACACCAAAAGTAGTATGTTCAAAAGAGTAAGTTTCGAGGAAGTATCATAAAATTTGACAAGACATTTTGGATGTTTGTTGTACTCTCTTGAGGATCCCGGATGTTTGAGAAATAGTAATATGCACCAATTCCTTATCATCGGAATTACCTAATTGTATGTTTTTTTTTTTCGAATCCTTATGGACACAAAAACTAGAATGTTCAAAAGAGTAAGATATGAGGAAGCTATATAAAATTTGACAATACATTAAAGATGTTTATGGTACTCTCCGGAGGATCCCGGATATTTGGAGAATAGTAGTTTGAACGAATTCACTGTCGTGGAAATGTCCTAATTGTATGAAATTTCATCGACACCTGATATACACCAAAGGTAGTATGTTCAAAAGAGTAAGTTTCGAGGAAGTATCATAAAATTTGACAAGACAATTCGGATGTTTGTTGTACCGTCTGGAGGATCCCGGATGTTTAAGAAATAGTTGTATGCACCAATTCCTTCTCATCGGAATGACCTAATTGTATGTTTTTTTTTTCGAATCATTATAGACACAAAAAGTAGTATGTTCAAAAGAGTAAGATATGAGGAAGCTATATAAAATTTGACAATACATTACAGATGTTTGGGGTACTCTCCGGAGGATCCCGGAAATTTGGAGAATAGTAGTTTACACGAATTCACTGTCGTGGAAATGTCCTAATTGTATGAATTTTTATCGACACCTGATAGACACCAAAAGTAGTATGTTCAAAAGGGTAAGTTTCAAGGAAGTATCATAAAATTTGACAAGACATTTCGGATGTTTGTTGTACTCTCTGGAGGATCCCGGATGTTTGAGAAATAGTAGTATAAACCAATTCCTTCTCATCGGAATGACCTAATTTGATGTTTTTTTTTTCGAATCCTTATGGACACAAAAAATAGTATGTTCAAACGAGTAAGATATGAGGAAGCTATATAAAATTTGACAATACATTACAGATGTTGGTGGTACTCTCCGGAGTATCCCAGATATTTGGAGAATAGTAGTTTGCACGAATTCACTGTCGTGGAAATGTCCTAATTGTATGAATTTTTATCGACACCTGATAGACAACAAAAGTAGTATGTTCAAAAGGGTAAGTTTCGAGGAAATATCATAAAATTTGACAAGACATTTCGGATGTTTGTTGTACTCTCTGGAGGATCCCGGATGTTTGAGAAATAGTAGTATCCACCAATTCCTTCTCATCGGAATGACCTAATTTGATGTTTTTTTTTTCGAATCCTTATGGACACAAAAAGTAGTATGTTCAAAAGAGTAAGATATGAGGAAGCTATATAAAATTTGACAAGACATTACAGATATTTGTGGTACTCTCCGGAGGATCCCGGATATTTGGAGAATAGTAGTTTGCACGAATTCACTGTCGTGGAAATGTCCTAATTGTATGAATTTTTATCGACACCTGATATACACCAAAAGTAGTATCTTCAAAATAGTAAGTTTCGAGGAAGTATCATAAAATTTGACAAGACATTTCGGATGTTTGTTGTACTATCTGGAGGATCCCGGATGTTTGAGAAATAGTAGTATTCACCAATTCTTTCTCATCGGAATGACCTAATGGTATGTTTTTTTTTTTGAATTCTTATGGACACAAAAAGTAGTATGTTTAAAAGAGTAAGATATGAGGAAGCTACATAAAATTTGACAATACATTACAGATGTCTGTGGTACTCTCCGGAGGATCTCGAATATTTGGAGAATAGTAGTTTGTACGAATTCACTGTCGTGGAAATGTCCTAATTGTATGAATTTTTATCGACACCTGATAGACACCAAAAGGAGTATGTTCAAAAGGGTAAGTTTCGAGGAAGTATCATAAAATTTGACAAGACATTTCGGATGTTTGTTGTACTCTCTGGAGGATCCCGGATGTTTGAGAAATAGTAGCATCCACCAATTCCTTCTCATCGGAATGACTTAATTTGATGTTTTTTTTTTCGAATCCTTATGAACACAAAAAGTAGTATGTTCAAAAGAGTAAGATATGAGGAAGCTATATAAAATTTGACAATACATTACAGATGTCTGTGGTACTCTCCGGAGGATCCCGGATATTTGGAGAATAGTAGTTTGCACGAATTCACTGTCGTGGAAATGTCCTAATTGTATGAATTTGTATCGACACCTGATATACACCAAAAGTAGTATGTTCAAAAGAATAAGTTTCGAGGAAGTATGATAAAATTTGACAAGACATTTCGGATGTTTGTTGTACTCTCTGGAGGATCCCGGATGTTTGAGAAATAGTAGTATGCACCAATTCCTTCTCATCGGAATGACCTAATTGTATGTTTTTTTTTTCGAATCCTTATGGACAAAAAAAGTAGTATATTCAAAAGAGTAAGATATGAGGAAGCTATATAAAATTTGACAATACATTACAGATGTTTGTGGTACTCTCCGGAGGATCCCGGATATTTGGAGAATTGTAGTTTGCACGAATTCACTGTCGTGGAAATGTCCTGATTGTATGAATTTTTATCGACACCTGATAGACACCAAAAGTAGTATGTTCAAAAGAGTAAGTTTCGAGGAAGTATCATATAATTTGACAAGACATTTCGGATGTTTGTTGTACTCTTTGGAGGATCCCGGATGTTTGAGAAATAGTAGTATGCAGCAATTCCTTCTCATCGGAATGACCTAATTGTATGTTTTTTTTTCGAATCCTTATGGACACAAAAAGTAGTATGTTCAAAAGAGTAAGATATGAGGAAGCTATATAAAATTTGACAATACATTACAGATGTCTATGGAACTCTCCGGAGGATCCCGGATATTTGGAGAATAGTAGTTTGCACGAATTCACTGTCGTGGAAATGTCCTAATTGTATGAATTTTTATCGACACCTGATATACACCAAAAGTAGTATGTTCAAAAGGGTAAGTTTCGAGTAAGTATCATAAAATTTGACAAGACATTTCGGATGTTTGTTGTACTCTCTGGAGGATCCCGGATGTTTGAGAAATAGTAGTATCCACCAATTCCTTCTCATCGGAATGACCTAATTTGATGTTTTTTTTTTCGAGTCCTTATGGACACAAAAAGTTGTATGTTCAAAAGATTAAGATATGAGGAAGCTATATAAAATTTGACAAGACATTACAGATGTTTGTGTTACTCTCCGGAGGATCCCGGATATTTGGAGAATAGTAGTTTGCACGAATTCACTGTCGTGGAAATGTCCTAATTGTATGAATTATTAACGACACCTGATAGACACCAAAAGTAGTATGTTCAAAACGGTAATTTTCGAGGAAGTATCATAAAATTTGACAAGACATTTCGGATGTTTGTTGTACTCTCTGGAGGATCCCGGATGTTTGAGAATTAGTAGTATCCACCAATTCCTTCTCATCGGAATGACCTAATTTGATGTTTTTTTTTTCGAATCCTTATGGACACAAAAAGTAGTATGTTCAAAAGAGTAAGATATGAGGAAGCTATATAAAATTCGACAATACATTACAGATGTCTGTGGTACTCTCCGGAGGATCCCGGATATTTGGAGAATAGTAGTTTGCACGAATTCCCTGTCGTGGAAATGTCCTAATTGTATGAATTTTTATCGACACCTGATAGACACCGAAAGTAGTAAGTTCAAAATAGTAAGTTTCGAAGAAGTATCATCAAATTTGACAAGACATTTCGGATGTTTGTTGTACTCTCTGGAGGATCCCGGATGTTTGAGAAATAGAAGTATGCACCAATTCCTTCTCATCGGAATTACCTAATTTGATGTTTTTTTTTTCGAATCCTTATGGACACAAAAAGTAGTATGTTCAATAGAGTAAGATATGAGGAAGCTATATAAATTTTGACAATACATTACAGATGTCTGTGGTACTCTCCGGAGGATCCCGGATATTTGGAGAATAGTAGTTTGCACGAATTCACTGTCGTGGAAATGTCCTAATTGTATGAATTTTTATCGACACCTATTAGACACCAAAACTAGTATGTTCAAAAGAGTAAGTTTCGAGGAAGTATCATAAAAATTGACAAGGGATTTCGGATGTTTGTTGTACTCTCTGAGGATCCCGGATGTTTGAGAAATAGTCGTATGCACCAATTCCTTCTCATCGGAATGACCTAATTTGATGTTTTTTTTTTCGAATCCTTATGGACATAAAAAGTAGTATGTTCAAAAGAGTAAGATATGAGGAAGCTAAATAAAATTTGACATTACATTACAGATGTCTGTGGTACTCTCCGAAGGATCCCGGATATTTGGAGAATAGTAGTTTGCACGAATTCACTGTCGTGGAAATGTCCTAATTGTATGAATTTTGATCGACACCTGATAGACACCAAAAGTAGTATGTTCAAAAGAGTAAGTTTCGAGGAAGTATCACAAAATTTGACAAGACATTTCGGATGTTTGTTGTACTCTTTGGAGGATCCCGGATGTTTGAGAATTAGTAGTATGCACCAATTCCTTCTCATAGGAATGACCTAATTGTATGTTTTTTTTTTTCGAATCCTTGTGGACACAAAAAGTAGTATGTTCAAAATAGTAAGATATGAGGAAGCTATATAAAATTTGACAATACATTACAGATGTTTGTGGTACTCTCCGGAGGATCCCGGATATTTGAAGAATAGTAGTTTGCACGTATTCACTGTCGTGGAAATGTCCTAATTGTATGAATTTTTATCGACACCTGATAGACAACAAAAGTAGTATGTTCAAAGGAGTAAGTTTCGAGAAAGTATCATAAAATTTGGCAAGACATTTCGGATGTTTGTTGTACTCTCTGGAGAATCCCGGATGTTTGAGAAATAGTAGTATGCAGCAATTCCTTCTCATCGGAATGACCTAATTGTATGTTTTTTTTTCGAATCCTTATGGACACAAAAAGTAGTATGTTCAAAAGAGTAAGATATGAGGAAGCTATATAAAATTTGACAATACATTACAGATGTCTATGGTACTCTCCGGAGGATCCCGGATATTTGGAGAATAGTAGTTTGCACGAATTCACTGTCGTGGAAATGTCCTAATTGTATGAATTTTTATCGACATCTGATATACACCAAAAGTAGTATGTTCAAAAGAATAAGTTTCGAGAAAGTATGATAAAATTTGACAAGACCTTTCGGATGTTTGTTGTACTCTCTGGAGGATCCCGGATGTTTGAGAAATAGTAGTATGCACCAATTCCTTCTCATCAGAATGACCTAATTGTATGTTTTTTTTTTTCGAATCCTTATGGACACAAAAAGTAGTATGTTCAAAAGAGTAAGATATGAGGAAGCTATATAAAATTTGACAATACATTACAGATATTTGTGGTACTCTCCGGAGGATCCCGGATATTTGGAGAATAGTAGTTTGCACGAATTCACTGTCGTGGAAATGTCCTGATTGTATGAATTTTTATCGACACCTGATAGACACCAAAAGTAGTATGTTCAAAAGAGTAAGTTTCGAGGAAGTATCATAAAATTTGACAAGACATTTCGGATGTTTGTTGTACTCTCTGGAGGATCCCGGATGTTTGAGAAATAGTAGTATGCACCAATTCCTTCTCATCGGAATGACCTAATTGTATGTTTTTTTTTCGAATCCTCATAGACACAAAAAGTAGTATGTTCAAAAGAGTAAGATATGAGGAAGCTATATAAAATTTGACAATACAGTACAGATGTTTGTGGTACTCTCCGGAGGATCCCGGATATTTGGAGAATAGTAGTTTGCACGAATTCATTGTCGTGGAAATGTCCTACTTGTATGAATTTTTATCGACACCTGATAGACACCAAAAGTAGTATGTTCAAAATAGTTAGTTTCGAGGAAGTATCATCAAATTTGACAAGACATTTCGGATGTTTGTTGTACTCTCTAGAGGATCCCGGAAGTTTGAGAACAGTAGTATGCAGCAATTCCTTCTAATCGGAATGACCTAATTGTATGTTTTTTTTTCGAATCCTTATGGACACAAAAAGTAGTATGTTCAAAAGAGTAAGATATGAGGAAGCTATATAAAATTTGACAATACATTACAGATGTCTGTGGTACTATCCGGAGGATCCCGGATATTTGGAGAATAGTAGTTTGCACGAATTCACTGTCGTGGAAATGTCCTAATTGTATGAATTTTTATCGACACCTGATATACACCAAAAGTAGTATGTTCAAAAGAATAAGTTTCGAGGAAGTATGATAAAATTTGACAAGACATTTCGGATGTTTGTTGTACTCTCTGGAGGATCCCGGATGTTTGAGAAATAGTAGTATGCACCAATTCCTTCTCATCGGAATGACCTAATTGTATGTTTTTTTTTTCGAATCCTTATGGACACAAAAAGTAGTATGTTCAAAAGAGTAAGATATGAGGAAGCTATATAAAATTTGACAATACATTACAGATGTTTGTGGTACTCTCCGGAGGATCCCGAATATTTGGAGAATTGTAGTTTGCACGAATTCACTGTCGTGGAAATGTCCTGATTGTATGAATTTTTATCGACACCTGATAGACACCAAAAGTAGTATGTTCAAAAGAGTAAGTTTCGAGGAAGTATCATAAAATTTGACAAGACATTTCGGATGTTTGTTGTACTCTCTGGAGGATCCCGGATGTTTGAGAAATAGTAGTATGCACCAATTCCTTCTCATCGGAATGACCTAATTGTATGTTTTTTTTTCGAATCCTTATGGACACAAAAAGTAGTATGTTCAAAAGAGTAAGATATGAGGAAGCTATATAAAATTTGACAATACATTACAGATGTCTATGGTACTCTCCGGAGGATCCCGGATATTTGGAGAATAGTAGTTTGCACGAATTCACTGTCGTGGAAATGTCCTAATTGTATGAATTTTTATCGACACCTGATATACACCAAAAGTAGTATGTTCAAAATAATAAGTTTCGAGGAAGTATGATAAAATTTGACAAGACATTTCGGATGTTTGTTGTACTCTCTGGAGGATCCCGGATGTTTGAGAAATAGTAGTATGCACCAATTCCTTCTCATCGGAATGACCTAATTGTATGTTTTTTTTTTCGAATCCTTATGGACACAAGAAGTAGTATGTTCAAAAGAGTAAGATATGAGGAAGCTATATAAAATTTGACAATACATTACAGATGTCTATGGTACTCTCCGGAGGATCCCGGATATTTGGAGAATAGTAGTTTGCACGAATTCACTATCGTGGAAATGTCCTAATTGTATGAATTTTTATCGACACCTGATATACACCAAAAGTAGTATGTTCAAAAGAATAAGTTTCGAGGAAGTATGATAAAATTTGACAAGACATTTCGGATGTTTGTTGTACTCTCTGGAGGATCCCGGATGTTTGAGAAATAGTAGTATGCACCAATTCCTTCTCATCGGAATGACCTAATTGTATGTTTTTTTTTTCGAATCCTTATGGACACAAGAAGTAGTATGCTCAAAAGAGTAAGATATGAGGAAGCTAAATAAAATTTGACAATACATTACAGATATTTGTGGTACTCTCCGGAGGATCCCGGATATTTGGAGAATAGTAGTTTGCACGAATTCACTGTCGTGGAAATGTCCTGATTGTATGAATTTTTATCGACACCTGATAGACACCAAAAGTAGTATGTTCAAAAGAGTAAGTTTCAAGGAAGTATCATAAAATTTGACAAGACATTTCGGATGTTTGTTGCACTCTCTGGAGGATCCCGGATGTTTGAGAAATAGTAGTATGCACCAATTCCTTCTCATAGGAATGACCTAATTGTATGTTTTTTTTTTTCGAATCCTTATGAACTCAAAAAGTAGTATGTTCAAAAGAGTAAGATATGAGGAAGCTATATAAAATTTGACAATACATTACAGATGTCTGTGGTACTCTCCGGAGGATCCCGGATATTTGGAGAATAGTAGTTTGCACGAATTCACTGTCGTGGAAATGTCCTGATTGTATGAATTTTTATCGACACCTGATAGACACCAAAACTAGTATGTTCAAAAGAGTAAGTTTCGAGGAAGTATCATAAAATTTGACAAGACATTTCGGATGTTTGTTGTACTCTCTGGAGGATCCCGGATGTTTGAGAAATAGTAGTATGCACCAATTCCTTCTCATAGGAATGACCTAATTGTATGTTTTTTTTTTTCGAATCCTTATGGACACAAAAAGTAGTATGTTCAAAAGAGTAAGATATGAGGAAGCTATATAAAATTTGACAATACATTACAGATGTCTGTGGTACTCTCCGGAGGATCCCGGATATTTGGATAATAGTAGTTTGCACGAATTCACTGTCGTGGAAATGTCCTGATTGTATGAATTTTTATCGACACCTGATAGACACCAAAAGTAGTATGTTCAAAAGAGTAAGTTTCGAGGAAGTATCATAAAATTTGACAAGACATTTCGGATGTTTGTTGTACTCTCTGGAGGATCCCGGATGTTTGAGAAATAGTAGTATGCACCAATTCCTTCTCATCGGAATGACCTAATTGTATGTTTTTTTTTTCGAATCCTTATGGACACAAAAAGTAGTATGTTCAAAAGAGTAAGATATGAGGAAGCTATATAAAATTTGACAATACATTACAGATGTTTGTGGTACTCTCCGGAGAATCCCGGATATTTGGAGAATAGTAGTTTGCACGAATTCACTGTCGTGGAAATGTCCTAATTGTATGAATTTTTATCGACACCTGATAGACACCAAAAGTAGTATGTTCAAAAGGGTAAGTTTCGACGAAGTATCATCAAATTTGACAAGACATTTCGGATGTTTGTTGTACTCTCTGGAGTATCCCGGATGTTTGAGAAATAGTAGTATGCAGCAATTCCTTCTCATCGGAATGACCTAATTGTATGTTTTTTTTTCGAATCCTTATGGACACAAAAAGTAGTATGTTCAAAAGAGTAAGATATGAGGAAGCTATATAAAATTTGACAATACATTACAGATGTCTATGGTACTCTCCGGAGGATCCCGGATATTTGGAGAATAGTAGTTTGCACGAATTCACTGTCGTGGAAATGTCCTAATTGTATGAATTTTTATCGACATCTGATATACACCAAAAGTAGTATGTTCAAAAGAATAAGTTTCGAGAAAGTATGATAAAATTTGACAAGACCTTTCGGATGTTTGTTGTACTCTCTGGAGGATCCCGGATGTTTGAGAAATAGTAGTATGCACCAATTCCTTCTCATCAGAATGACCTAATTGTATGTTTTTTTTTTTCGAATCCTTATGGACACAAAAAGTAGTATGTTCAAAAGAGTAAGATATGAGGAAGCTATATAAAATTTGACAATACATTACAGATATTTGTGGTACTCTCCGGAGGATCCCGGATATTTGGAGAATAGTAGTTTGCACGAATTCACTGTCGTGGAAATGTCCTGATTGTATGAATTTTTATCGACACCTGATAGACACCAAAAGTAGTATGTTCAAAAGAGTAAGTTTCGAGGAAGTATCATAAAATTTGACTAGACATTTCGGATGTTTGTTGTACTCTCTGGAGGATCCCGGATGTTTGAGAAATAGTAGTATGCACCAATTCCTTCTCATCGGAATGACCTAATTGTATGTTTTTTTTTCGAATCCTCATAGACACAAAAAGTAGTATGTTCAAAAGAGTAAGATATGAGGAAGCTATATAAAATTTGACAATACAGTACAGATGTTTGTGGTACTCTCCGGAGGATCCCGGATATTTGGAGAATAGTAGTTTGCACGAATTCATTGTCGTGGAAATGTCCTAATTGTATGAATTTTTATCGACACCTGATAGACACCAAAAGTAGTACGTTCAAAATAGTTAGTTTCGAGGAAGTATCATCAAATTTGACAAGACATTTCGGATGTTTGTAGTACTCTCTAGAGGATCCCGGAAGTTTGAGAACAGTAGTATGCAGCAATTCCTTCTAATCGGAATGACCTAATTGTATGTTTTTTTTTCGAATCCTTATGGACACAAAAAGTAGTATGTTCAAAAGAGTAAGATATGAGGAAGCTATATAAAATTTGACAATACATTACAGATGTCTGTGGTACTCTCCGGAGGATCCCGGATATTTGGAGAATAGTAGTTTGCACGTATTCACTGTCGTGGAAATGTCCTAATTGTATGAATTTTTATCGACACCTGATATACACCAAAAGTAGTATGTTCAAAAGAATAAGTTTCGAGGAAGTATGATAAAATTTGACAAGACATTTCGGATGTTTGTTGTACTCTCTGGAGGATCCCGGATGTTTGAGAAATAGTAGTATGCACCAATTCCTTCTCATCGGAATGACCTAATTGTATGTTTTTTTTTTCGAATCCTTATGGACACAAAAAGTAGTATGTTCAAAAGAGTAAGATATGAGGAAGCTATATAAAATTTGACAATACATTACAGATGTTTGTGGTACTCTCCGGAGGATCCCGAATATTTGGAGAATTGTAGTTTGCACGAATTCACTGTCGTGGAAATGTCCTGATTGTATGAATTTTTATCGACACCTGATAGACACCAAAAGTAGTATGTTCAAAAGAGTAAGTTTCGAGGAAGTATCATAAAATTTGACAAGACATTTCGGATGTTTGTTGTACTCTCTGGAGGATCCCGGATGTTTGAGAAATAGTAGTATGCACCAATTCCTTCTCATCGGAATGACCTAATTGTATGTTTTTTTTTCGAATCCTTATGGACACAAAAAGTAGTATGTTCAAAAGAGTAAGATATGAGGAAGCTATATAAAATTTGACAATACATTACAGATGTCTATGGTACTCTCCGGAGGATCCCGGATATTTGGAGAATAGTAGTTTGCACGAATTCACTGTGGTGGAAATGTCCTAATTGTATGAATTTTTATCGACACCTGATATACACCAAAAGTAGTATGTTCAAAGGAATAAGTTTCGAGGAAGTATGATAAAATTTGACAAGACATTTCGGATGTTTGTTGTACTCTCTGGAGGATCCCGGATGTTTGAGAAATAGTAGTATGCACCAATTCCTTCTCATCGGAATGACCTAATTGTATGTTTTTTTTTTCGAATCCTTATGGACACAAGAAGTAGTATGTTCAAAAGAGTAAGATATGAGGAAGCTATATAAAATTTGACAATACATTACAGATGTTTGTGGTACTCTCCGGAGGATCCCGGATATTTGGAGAATAGTAGTTTGCACGAATTCACTGTCGTGGAAATGTCCTGATTGTATGAATTTTTATCGACACCTGATAGACACCAAAAGTAGTATGTTCAAAAGAGTAAGTTTCGAGGAAGTATCATAAAATTTGACAAGACATTTCGGATGTTTGTTGCACTCTCTGGAGGATCCCGGATGTTTGAGAAATAGTAGTATGCACCAATTCCTTCTCATAGGAATGACCTAATTGTATGTTTTTTTTTTTCGAATCCTTATGAACTCAAAAAGTAGTATGTTCAAAAGAGTAAGATATGAGGAAGCTATATAAAATTTGACAATACATTACAGATGTCTGTGGTACTCTCCGGAGGATCCCGGATATTTGGAGAATAGTAGTTTGCACGAATTTACTGTCGTGGAAATGTCCTGATTGTATGAATTTTTATCGACACCTGATAGACACCAAAACTAGTATGTTCAAAAGAGTAAGTTTCGAGGAAGTATCATAAAATTTGACAAGACATTTCGGATGTTTGTTGTACTCTCTGGAGGATCCCGGATGTTTGAGAAATAGTAGTATGCACCAATTCCTTCTCATAGGAATGACCTAATTGTATGTTTTTTTTTTTCGAATCCTTATGGACACAAAAAGTAGTATGTTCAAAAGAGTAAGATATGAGGAAGCTATATAAAATTTGACAATACATTACAGATGTCTGTGGTACTCTCCGGAGGATCCCGGATATTTGGATAATAGTAGTTTGCACGAATTCACTGTCGTGGAAATGTCCTGATTGTATGAATTTTTATCGACACCTGATAGACACCAAAAGTAGTATGTTCAAAAGAGTAAGTTTCGAGGAAGTATCATAAAATTTGACAAGACATTTCGGATGTTTGTTGTACTCTCTGGAGGATCCCGGATGTTTGAGAAATAGTAGTATGCACCAATTCCTTCTCATCGGAATGACCTAATTGTATGTTTTTTTTTTCGAATCCTTATGGACACAAAAAGTAGTATGTTCAAAAGAGTAAGATATGAGGAAGCTATATAAAATTTGACAATACATTACAGATGTTTGTGGTACTCTCCGGAGGATCCCGAATATTTGGAGAATTGTAGTTTGCACGAATTCACTGTCGTGGAAATGTCCTGATTGTATGAATTTTTATCGACACCTGATAGACACCAAAAGTAGTATGTTCAAAAGAGTAAGTTTCGAGGAAGTATCATAAAATTTGACAAGACATTTCGGATGTTTGTTGTACTCTCTGGAGGATCCAGGATGTTTGAGAAATAGTAGTATGCACCAATTCCTTCTCATCGGAATGACCTAATTGTATGTTTTTTTTTTCGAATCCTTATGGACACAAGAAGTAGTATGTTCAAAAGAGTAAGATATGAGGAAGCTATATAAAATTTGACAATACATTACAGATGTCTATGGTACTCTCCGGAGGATCCCGGATATTTGGAGAATAGTAGTTTGCACGAATTCACTATCGTGGAAATGTCCTAATTGTATGAATTTTTATCGACACCTGATATACACCAAAAGTAGTATGTTCAAAAGAATAAGTTTCGAGGAAGTATGATAAAATTTGACAAGACATTTCGGATGTTTGTTGTACTCTCTGGAGGATCCCGGATGTTTGAGAAATAGTAGTATGCACCAATTCCTTCTCATCGGAATGACCTAATTGTATGTTTTTTTTTTCGAATCCTTATGGACACAAGAAGTAGTATGTTCAAAAGAGTAAGATATGAGGAAGCTATATAAAATTTGACAATACATTACAGATGTTTGTGGTACTCTCCGGAGGATCCCGAATATTTGGAGAATTGTAGTTTGCACGAATTCACTGTCGTGGAAATGTCCTGATTGTATGAATTTTTATCGACACATGATAGACACCAAAAGTAGTATGTTCAAAAGAGTAAGTTTCGAGGAAGTATCATAAAATTTGACAAGACATTTCGGATGTTTGTTGTACTCTCTGGAGGATCCCGGATGTTAGAGAAATAGTAGTATGCACCAATTCCTTCTCATAGGAATGACCTAATTGTATGTTTTTTTTTTTCGAATCCTTATGGACACAAAAAGTAGTATGTTCAAAAGAGTAAGATATGAGGAAGCTATATAAAATTTGACAATACATTACAGATGTGTGTGGTACTCTCCGGAGGATCCCGGATATTTGGAGAATAGTAGTTTGCACGAATTCACTATCGTGGAAATGTCCTAATTGTATGAATTTTTATCGACACCTAATAGACACCAAAAGTAGTATGTTCAAAAGAGTAAGTTTCGAGGAAGTATCATAAAATTTGACAAGACATTTCGGATGTTTGTTGTACTCTCTGGAGGATCCCGGATGTTTGAGAATAGTAGTATGCACCAATTCCTTCTCATCGGAATGACCTAATTGTATGTTTTTTTTTTCGAATCCTTATGGACACAAAAAGTAGTATGTTCAAAAGAGTAAGATATGAGGAAGCTATATAAAATTTGACAATACATTACAGATGTTTTTGGTACTCTCCGGAAGATCCCGGATATTTGGAGAATAGTAGTTTGCACGAATTCACTGTCGTGGAAATGTCCCAATTGTATGAATTTTAATCGACACCTGATATACACCAAAAGTAGTATGTTCAAAAGAGTAAGTTTCGAGGAAGTATCATAAAATTTGACAAGACATTTCAGATGTTTGTTGTACTATCTAGAGGATCCCGGATGTCTGAGAAATAGTAGTATGCACCAATTCCTTCTCATCGGAATTATTTATTGTATGTTTTTTTTTTCGAATCCTTATGGACACAAAAAGTAGTATGTTCAAAAGAGTAAGATAAGAGGAAGCTATATAAAATTTGACAATACATTACAGATGTTTGTGGTACTCTCCGGAGGTTCCCGGATATTTGGAGAATAGTAGTTTGCACGAATTCCCTGTCGTGGAAATGTTCTAATTGTATGAATTTTCATCGACACCTGATATACACCAAAAGTAGTATGTTCAAAAGAGTAAGTTTCGAGGAAGTATCCGAAAATTTGACAAGACATTTCGGATGTTTGTTTACTATCTGGAGGATCCCGGATGTTTGAGAAATAGTAGTCTGCACCAATTCCTTCTCATCGGAATGACCTAATTGTATGTTTTTTTTTTCGAATCCTTATGGAAACAAAAAGTAGTATGTTCAAAAGAGTAAGATATGAGGAAGGTATATAAAATTTGACAATACATTACAGATGTGTGTGGTACTCTCCGGAGGATCCGGGATATTTGGAGAATAGTGGTTTGCACGAATTCACTATCGTGGAAATGTCCTAATTGTATGAATTTTTATCGACACCTAATAGACACCAAAAGTAGTATGTTCAAAAGAGTAAGTTTCGAGGAAGTATAATAAAATTTGACAAGACATTTCAGATGTTTGTTGTACTCTCTGGAGGATCCCGGATGTTTGAGAAATAGTAGTATGCACCAATTCCTTCTCATCGGAATGACCTAATTGTATGTTTTTTTTTTCGAATCCTTATGGACACAAAAAGTAGTATGTTCAAAAGAGTAAGATATGAGGAAGCTATATAAAATTTGACAATACATTACAGATGTCTGTGGTACTCTCCGGAGGATCCCGGATATTTGGAGAATAGTAGTTTGCACGAATTCACTGTCGTGGAAATGTCCCAATTGTATGAATTTTTTTCGACACCTGATAGACACCAAAAGTAGTATGTTCAAAAGAGTAAGTTTCGATGAAGTATCATCAAATTTGACAAGACATTTCAAATGTTTGTTGTACAATCTAGAGGATCCCGGATGTCTGAGAAATAGTAGTATGCACCAATTCCTTCTCATCGGAATTATTTATTGTATGTTTTTTTTTTCGAATCCTTATGGACAAAAAAAGTAGTATGTTCAAAAGAGTAAGATATGAGGAAGCTATATAAAATTTGACAATACATTACAGATGTTTGTGGTACTCTCCGGATGATCCCGGATATTTGGAGAATAGTAGTTTGCACGAATTCCCTGTCGTGGAAATGTCCTAATTGTATGAATTTTCATCGACACCTGATATACACCAAAAGTAGTATGTTCAAAATAGTAAGTTTCGAGGAAGTATCATAAAATTTGACAAGACATTTCGGATGTTTGTTGTACTATCTGGAGGATCCCGGATGTTTGAGAAATAGTAGTCTGCACCAATTCCTTCTCATCGGAATGACCTAATTGTATGTTTTTTTTTTCGAATCCTTATGGACACAAAAAGTAGTATGTTCAAAAGAGTAAGATATGAGGAAGCTATATAAAATTTGACAATACATTACAGATGTTTGTGGTACTCTCCGGAGGATCCCGGATATTTGGAGAATAGTAGTTTGCACGAATTCACTGTCGAGGAAATGTCCTAATTGTATGAATTTTTATCGACACCTGATATCCACCAAAAGTAGTATGTTCAAAAGAGTAAGTTTCGAGGAAGTATCATAAAATTTGACAAGACATTTCGGATGTTTGTTGTACTCTCTGGTGGATCCCGGATGTTTGAGAAATAATAGTATGCACAAATTCCTTCTCATCGGAATGACCTAATTGTATGAATTTTCATCGACACCTGATATACACCAAAAGTAGTATGTTCAAAATAGTAAGTTTCGAGGAAGTATCATAAAATTTGACAAGACATTTCGGATGTTTGTTGTACTATCTGGAGGATCCCGGATGTTTGAGAAATAGTAGTCTGCACCAATTCCTTCTCATCGGAATGACCTAATTGTATGTTTTTTTTTTCGAATCCTTATGGACACAAAAAGTAGTATGTTCAAAAGACTAAGATATAAGGAAGCTATATAAAATTTGAAAATACATTACAGATGTTTGTGGTACTCTCCGGAGGATCCCGGATATTTGGAGAATAGTAGTTTGCACGAATTCACTGTCGTGGAAATGTCCAAATTGTATGAATTTTTATCGACACCTGATATACACCAAAACTAGTATGTTCAAAAGAGTAAGTTTCGAGGAAGTATCATAAAATTTGACGAGACATTTCGGATGTTTGTTGTACTCTCTGGAGGATCCCGGATGTTTGAGAAATAATAGTATGCACCAATTCCTTCTCATCGGAATGACCTAATTGTATGTTTTTTTTTTTTCGAATCCTTATGGAAACAAAAAGTAGTATGTTCAAAAGAGTAAGATATGAGGAAGCTATATAAAATTTGACAATACATTACAGATGTTTGTGGTACTCTCCGGAAGATCCCGGATATTTGGAGAATAGTAGTTTGCACGAATTCACTGTCGTGGAAATGTCCCAATTGTATGAATTTTTATCGACACCTGATATACACCAAAACTAGTATGTTCAAAAGAGTAAGTTTCGAGGAAGTATCATAAAATTTGACGAGACATTTCGGATGTTTGTTGTACTCTCTGGAGGATCCCGGATGTTTGAGAAATAATAGTATGCACCAATTCCTTCTCATCGGAATGACCTAATTGTATGTTTTTTTTTTTTCGAATCCTTATGGAAACAAAAAGTAGTATGTTCAAAAGAGTAAGATATGAGGAAGCTATATAAAATTTGACAATACATTACAGATGTTTGTGGTACTCTCCGGAAGATCCCGGATATTTGGAGAATAGTAGTTTGCACGAATTCACTGTCGTGGAAATGTCCCAATTGTATGAATTTTTATCGACACCTGATATACACCAAAACTAGTATGTTCAAAAGAGTAAGTTTCGAGGAAGTATCATAAAATTTGACAAGACATTTCGGATGTTTGTTGTACTCTCTGGAGGATCCCGGATGTTTGAGAAATAATAGTATGCACCAATTCCTTCTCATCGGAATGACCTAATTGTATGTTTTTTTTTTTTCGAATCCTTATGGAAACAAAAAGTAGTATGTTCAAAAGAGTAAGATATGAGGAAGCTATATAAAATTTGACAATACATTACAGATGTTTGTGATACTCTCCGGAAGATCCCGGATATTTGGAGAATAGTAGTTTGCACGAATTCACTGTCGTGGAAATGTCCCAATTGTATGAATTTTTATCGACACCTGATATACACCAAAACTAGTATGTTCAAAAGAGTAAGTTTCGAGGAAGTATCATAAAATTTGACGAGACATTTCGGATGTTTGTTGTACTCTCTGGAGGATCCCGGATGTTTGAGAAATAATAGTATGCACCAATTCCTTCTCATCGGAATGACCTAATTGTATGTTTTTTTTTTTTCGAATCCTTATGGAAACAAAAAGTAGTATGTTCAAAAGAGTAAGATATGAGGAAGCTATATAAAATTTGACAATACATTACAGATGTTTGTGGTACTCTCCGGAAGATCCCGGATATTTGGAGAATAGTAGTTTGCACGAATTCACTGTCGTGGAAATGTCCCAATTGTATGAATTTTTATCGACACCTGATATACACCAAAACTAGTATGTTCAAAAGAGTAAGTTTCGAGGAAGTATCATAAAATTTGACAAGACATTTCGGATGTTTGTTGTACTATCTGGAGGATCCCGGATGTTTGAGAAATAGTAGTATGCACAAATTCCTTCTCAGCGGAATGACCTAATTGTATGTTTTTTTTTTCCGAATCCTTATGGACACAAAAAGTAGTATGTTCAAAAGAGTAACATCTGAGGAAGCTATATAAAATTTGACAATACATTACAGATGTTTGTGGTACTCTCCGGAGGATCTCGGATATTTGGAGAATAGTAGTTTGCACGAATTCACTGTCGTGGAAACGTCCTAATTGTATGAATTTTTATCGACACCTGATAGACACCAAAAGTAGTATAATCAAAAGAGTAAGTTTCGAGGAAGTATCATACAATTTGACAATACATTTCGGATGTTTGTTGTACTCTCTGGTGGATCCCGGATGTTTGAGAAATAGTAGTATACACCAATTCCTTCTCATCGGAATGACCTAATTGTATGTTTTTTTTTTCGAATCCTTATGGACACAAAAAGTAGTATGTTCAAAAGAGTAAGATATGAGGAAGCTATACAAAATTTGACAATACATTACAGATGTTTGTGGTACTCTCCGGAGGATCTCGGATATTTGGAGAATAGTAGTTTGCACGAATTCACTGTCGTGGAAATGTCCTAATTGTATGAATTTTTATCGACACCTGATAGACACCAAAAGTAGTATAATCAAAAGAGTAAGTTTCGATGAAATATCATAAAATTTGACAAGACATTTCGGATGTTTGTTGTACTCTCTGGAGGATCCCGGATGTTTGAGAAATAGTAGTATGCACCAATTCCTTCTCATAGGAATGACCTAATGGTATGTTTTTTTTTTGAATCCTTATGGAGACAAAAAGTAGTATGTTCAAAAGAGTAAGATATGAGGAAGCTATAAAATTTGACAATACATTACAGATGTTTGTGGTACTCTCCGGAGGATCCCGGATATTTGGAGAATAGTAGTTTGCACGAATTCACTGTCGTGGAAATGTCCTAATTGTATGAATTTTTATCGACACCTGATATCCACCAAAAGTAGTATGTTCAAAAGAGTAAGTTTCGAGGAAGTATCATAAAATTTGACAAGACATTTCGGATGTTTGTTGTACTCTCTGGTGGATCCCGGATGTTTGAGAAATAATAGTATGCACCAATTCCTTCTCATCGGAATGACCTAATTGTATGTTTTTTTTTTTCCGAATCCTTATGGACACAAAAAGTAGTATGTTCAAAAGAGTAAGATATGAGGAAGCTATATAAAATTTGACAATACATTACAGATGTTTGTGGTACTCTCCGGAGGATCCCGAATATTTGGAGAATAGTAGTTTGCACGAATTCACTGTCGTGGAAATGTCCTAATTGTATGAATTTTTATCGACACCTGATAGACACCAAAAGTTGTATGTTCAAAAGAGTAAGTTTCGAGGAAGTATCATAAAATTTGACAAGACATTTCGGATGTTTGTTGTACTCTCTGGAGGATCCCGGATGTTTGAGAAATAGTAGTATGCACAAATTCCTTCTCATCGGAATGACCTAATTTGATGTTTTTTTTTTCGAATCCTTATGGACACAAAAAGTAGTATGTTCAAAAGAGTAAAATATGAGGAAGCTATATAAAATTTGACAATACATTACAGATGTTTGTGGTACTCTCCGGAGGATCCCGGATATTTGGAGAATAGTAGTTTGCACGAATTCACTGTCGTGGAAATGTCCTAATTGTATGAATTTTTATCGACACCTGATAGACACCAAAAGTAGTATGTTCAAAAGAGTAAGTTTCGAGGAAGTATCATAAAATTTGACAAGACATTTCGGATGTTTGTTGTACTCTCTGGTGGATCCCGGATGTTTGAAAAATAATAGTATGAACCAATTCCTTCTCATCGGAATGACCTAATTGTATGTTTTTTTTTTCCGAATCCTTACGGACACAAAAAGTAGTATGTTTAAAAGAGTAAAATATGAGGAAGCTATATAAAATTTGACAATACATTACAGATGTTTGTGGTACTCTCCGGAGGATCCCGGATATTTGGAGAATAGTAGTTTGCACGAATTCACTGTCGTGGAAATGTCCTAATTGTATGAATTTTCATCGACTCCTGATATACACCAAAAGTAGTATGTTCAAAAGAGTAAGTTTCAAGGAAGTATCATAAAATTTGACAAGACATTTCGGATGTTTGTTGTACTATCTGGAGGATCCCGGATGTTTGAGAAATAGTAGTCTGCACCAATTCCTTCTCATCGGAATGACCTAATTGTATGTTTTTTTTTTCGAATCCTTATGGACACAAAAAGTAGTATGTTCAAAAGAGTAAGATATGAGGAAGCTATATAATATTTGACAATACATTACAGATGTTTGTGGAACTCTCCGGAGGATCCCGGATATTTGGAGAATAGTAGTTTGCACGAATTCACTGTCGAGGAAATGTCCTAATTGTATGAATTTTTATCGACACCTGATATCCACCAAAAGTAGTATGTTCAAAAGAGTAAGTTTCGAGGAAGTATCATAAAATTTGACAAGACATTTCGGATGTTTGTTGTACTCTCTGGTGGATCCCGGATGTTTGAGAAATAATAGTATGCACCAATTCCTTCTCATCGGAATGACCTAATTGTACGTTTTTTTTTTCGAATCCTTATGGACACAAAAAGTAGTATGTTCAAAAGACTAAGATATAAGGAAGCTATATAAAATTTGAAAATACATTACAGATGTTTGTGGTACTCTCCGGAGGATCCCGGATATTTGGAGAATAGTAGTTTGCACGAATTCACTGTCGTGGAAATGTCCAAATTGTATGAATTTTTATCGACACCTGATATACACCAAAACTAGTATGTTCAAAAGAGTAAGTTTCGAGGAAGTATCATAAAATTTGACGAGACATTTCGGATGTTTGTTGTACTCTCTGGAGGATCCCGGATGTTTGAGAAATAATAGTATGCACCAATTCCTTCTCATCGGAATGACCTAATTGTATGTTTTTTTTTTTTCGAATCCTTATGGAAACAAAAAGTAGTATGTTCAAAAGAGTAAGATATGAGGAAGCTATATAAAATTTGACAATACATTACAGATGTTTGTGGTACTCTCCGGAGGATCTCGGATATTTGGAGAATAGTAGTTTGCACGAATTCACTGTCGTGGAAACGTCCTAATTGTATGAATTTTTATCGACACCTGATAGACACCAAAAGTAGTATAATCAAAAGAGTAAGTTTCGAGGAAGTATCATACAATTTGACAATACATTTCGGATGTTTGTTGTACTCTCTGGTGGATCCCGGATGTTTGAGAAATAGTAGTATACACCAATTCCTTCTCATCGGAATGACCTAATTGTATGTTTTTTTTTTCGAATCCTTATGGACACAAAAAGTAGTATGTTCAAAAGAGTAAGATATGAGGAAGCTATACAAAATTTGACAATACATTACAGATGTTTGTGGTACTCTCCGGAGGATTTCGGATATTTGGAGAATAGTAGTTTGCACGAATTCACTGTCGTGGAAATGTCCTAATTGTATGAATTTTTATCGACACCTGATAGACACCAAAAGTAGTATAATCAAAAGAGTAAGTTTCGATGAAATATCATAAAATTTGACAAGACATTTCGGATTTTTGTTGTACTCTCTGGAGGATCCCGGATGTTTGAGAAATAATAGTATGCACCAATTCCTTCTCATCAGAATGACCTAATTGTATGTTTTTTTTTTTCCGAATCCTTATGGACACAAAAAGTAGTATGTTCAAAAGAGTAAGATATGAGGAAGCTATATAAAATTTGACAATACATTACAGATGTTTGTGGTACTCTCCGGAGGATCCCGAATATTTGGAGAATAGTAGTTTGCACGAATTCACTGTCGTGGAAATGTCCTAATTGTATGAATTTTTATCGACACCTGATAGACACCAAAAGTTGTATGTTCAAAAGAGTAAGTTTCGAGGAAGTATCATAAAATTTGACAAGACATTTCGGATGTTTGTTGTACTCTCTGGAGGATCCCGGATGTTTGAGAAATAGTAGTATGCACAAATTCCTTCTCATCGGAATGACCTAATTTGATGTTTTTTTTTTCGAATCCTTATGGACACAAAAAGTAGTATGTTCAAAAGAGTAAAATATGAGGAAGCTATATAAAATTTGACAATACATTACAGATGTTTGTGGTACTCTCCGGAGGATCCCGGATATTTGGAGAATAGTAGTTTGCACGAATTCACTGTCGTGGAAATGTCCTAATTGTATGAATTTTTATCGACACCTGATAGACACCAAAAGTAGTATGTTCAAAAGAGTAAGTTTCGAGGAAGTATCATAAAATTTGACAAGACATTTCGGATGTTTGTTGTACTCTCTGGTGGATCCCGGATGTTTGAAAAATAATAGTATGAACCAATTCCTTCTCATCGGAATGACCTAATTGTATGTTTTTTTTTTCCGAATCCTTACGGACACAAAAAGTAGTATGTTTAAAAGAGTAAGATATGAGGAAGCTATATAAAATTTGACAATACATTACAGATGTTTGTGGTACTCTCCGGAGGATCCCGGATATTTGGAGAATAGTAGTTTGCACGAATTCACTGTCGTGGAAATGTCCTAATTGTATGAATTTTCATCGACTCCTGATATACACCAAAAGTAGTATGTTCAAAAGAGTAAGTTTCAAGGAAGTATCATAAAATTTGACAAGACATTTCGGATGTTTGTTGTACTATCTGGAGGATCCCGGATGTTTGAGAAATAGTAGTCTGCACCAATTCCTTCTCATCGGAATGACCTAATTGTATGTTTTTTTTTTCGAATCCTTATGGACACAAAAAGTAGTATGTTCAAAAGAGTAAGATATGAGGAAGCTATATAATATTTGACAATACATTACAGATGTTTGTGGAACTCTCCGGAGGATCCCGGATATTTGGAGAATAGTAGTTTGCACGAATTCACTGTCGAGGAAATGTCCTAATTGTATGAATTTTTATCGACACCTGATATCCACCAAAAGTAGTATGTTCAAAAGAGTAAGTTTCGAGGAAGTATCATAAAATTTGACAAGACATTTCGGATGTTTGTTGTACTCTCTGGTGGATCCCGGATGTTTGAGAAATAATAGTATGCACCAATTCCTTCTCATCGGAATGACCTAATTGTACGTTTTTTTTTTCGAATCCTTATGGACACAAAAAGTAGTATGTTCAAAAGACTAAGATATAAGGAAGCTATATAAAATTTGAAAATACATTACAGATGTTTGTGGTACTCTCCGGAGGATCCCGGATATTTGGAGAATAGTAGTTTGCACGAATTCACTGTCGTGGAAATGTCCAAATTGTATGAATTTTTATCGACACCTGATATACACCAAAACTAGTATGTTCAAAAGAGTAAGTTTCGAGGAAGTATCATAAAATTTGACGAGACATTTCGGATGTTTGTTGTACTCTCTGGAGGATCCCGGATGTTTGAGAAATAATAGTATGCACCAATTCCTTCTCATCGGAATGACCTAATTGTATGTTTTTTTTTTTTCGAATCCTTATGGAAACAAAAAGTAGTATGTTCAGAAGAGTAAGATATGAGGAAGCTATATAAAATTTGACAATACATTACAGATGTTTGTGGTACTCTCCGGAGGATCTCGGATATTTGGAGAATAGTAGTTTGCACGAATTCACTGTCGTGGAAACGTCCTAATTGTATGAATTTTTATCGACACCTGATAGACACCAAAAGTAGTATAATCAAAAGAGTAAGTTTCGAGGAAGTATCATACAATTTGACAATACATTTCGGATGTTTGTTGTACTCTCTGGTGGATCCCGGATGTTTGAGAAATAGTAGTATACACCAATTCCTTCTCATCGGAATGACCTAATTGTATGTTTTTTTTTTCGAATCCTTATGGACACAAAAAGTAGTATGTTCAAAAGAGTAAGATATGAGGAAGCTATACAAAATTTGACAATACATTACAGATGTTTGTGGTACTATCCGGAGGATTTCGGATATTTGGAGAATAGTAGTTTGCACGAATTCACTGTCGTGGAAATGTCCTAATTGTATGAATTTTTATCGACACCTGATAGACACCAAAAGTAGTATAATCAAAAGAGTAAGTTTCGATGAAATATCATAAAATTTGACAAGACATTTCGGATGTTTGTTGTACTCTCTGGAGGATCCCGGATGTTTGAGAAATAATAGTATGCACCAATTCCTTCTCATCAGAATGACCTAATTGTATGTTTTTTTTTTTCCGAATCCTTATGGACACAAAAAGTAGTATGTTCAAAAGAGTAAGATATGAGGAAGCTATATAAAATTTGACAATACATTACAGATGTTTGTGGTACTCTCCGGAGGATCCCGAATATTTGGAGAATAGTAGTTTGCACGAATTCACTGTCGTGGAAATGTCCTAATTGTATGAATTTTTATCGACACTTGATAGACACCAAAAGTTGTATGTTCAAAAGAGTAAGTTTCGAGGAAGTATCATAAAATTTGACAAGACATTTCGGATGTTTGTTGTACTCTCTGGAGGATCCCGGATGTTTGAGAAATAGTAGTATGCACAAATTCCTTCTCATCGGAATGACCTAATTTGATGTTTTTTTTTTTCGAATCCTTATGGACACAAAAAGTAGTATGTTCAAAAGAGTAAAATATGAGGAAGCTATATAAAATTTGACAATACATTACAGATGTTTGTGGTACTCTCCGGAGGATCCCGGATATTTGGAGAATAGTAGTTTGCACGAATTCACTGTCGTGGAAATGTCCTAATTGTATGAATTTTTATCGACACCTGATAGACACCAAAAGTAGTATGTTCAAAAGAGTAAGTTTCGAGGAAGTATCATAAAATTTGACAAGACATTTCGGATGTTTGTTGTACTCTCTGGTGGATCCCGGATGTTTGAAAAATAATAGTATGAACCAATTCCTTCTCATCGGAATGACCTAATTGTATGTTTTTTTTTTCCGAATCCTTACGGACACAAAAAGTAGTATGTTTAAAAGAGTAAGATATGAGGAAGCTATATAAAAGTTGACAATACATTACAGATGTTTGTGGTACTCTCCGGAGGATCCCGGATATTTGGAGAATAGTAGTTTGCACGAATTCACTGTCGTGGAAATGTCCTAATTGTATGAATTTTCATCGACTCCTGATATACACCAAAAGTAGTATGTTCAAAAGAGTAAGTTTCAAGGAAGTATCATAAAATTTGACAAGACATTTCGGATGTTTGTTGTACTATCTGGAGGATCCCGGATGTTTGAGAAATAGTAGTATGCACCAATTCCTTCTCATATGAATGACCTAATTGTATGTTTTTTTTTTCGAATCCTTATGGACACAAAAAGTAGTATGTTCAAAAGAGTAAGATATGAGGAAGCTATACAAAATTTGACAATACATTACAGATGTTTGTGGTACTCTCCGGAGGATCTCGGATATTTGGAGAATAGTAGTTTGCACGAATTCACTGTTGTGGAAATGTCCTAATTGTATGAATTTTTATCGACACCTGATAGACACCAAAAGTAGTATAATCAAAAGAGTAAGTTTCAATGAAGTATCATAAAATTTGACAAGACATTTCGGATGTTTGTTGTACTCTCTGGAGGATCCCGGATGTTTGAGAAATAGTAGTATGCACCAATTCCTTCTCATAGGAATGACCTAATTGTATGTTTTTTTTTTGAATCCTTATGGACACAGAAAGTAGTATGTTCAAAAGAGTAAGATATGAGGAAGCTATATAAAATTTGACAATACATTACAGATGTTTGTGGTACTCTCCGGAGGATCCCGGATATTTGGAGAATAGTAGTTTGCACGAATTCACTGTCGTGGAAACGTCCTAATTGTATGAATTTTTATCGACACCTGATAGACACCAAAAGTAGTATGTTCAAAAGAGTAAGTTTCGTGGAAGTATCATAAAATTTGACAAGACATTTCGGATGTTTGTTGTACTCTCTGGAGGATCCCGGATGTTTGAGAAACAGTAGTATGCACCAATTCCTTCTCATCGGAATGACCTAATTTGATGTTTTTTTTTTCGAATCTTTATGGACTCAAAAAGTAGTATGTTCAAAATAGTAAGATATCAGGATGCTATATAAAATTTGACAATACATTACAGATGTTTGTGGTACTCTCCGGAGGATCCCGGATATTTGGAGAATAGTAGTTTGCACGAATTCACTGTCGTGGAAATGTCCTAATTGTATGAATTTTTATCGACACCTGATATACACCAAAAGTAGTATGTTCAAAATAGTAAGTTTCGAGGAAGTGTCATAAAATTTTACAAGACATTTCGGATGTTTGTTGTACTCTCTGGAGGATCCAGGATGTTTGAGACATAGTAGTATGCACCAATTCTTTCTCATCGGAATTACCTAATTGTATGTTTTTTTTTTCGAATCCTTATGGAAACAAAAAGTAGTATGTTCAAAAGAGTAAGATATGAGGAAGCTATATAAAATTTGACAATACATTACAGATGTTTGTGGTACTCTCCGGAGGATCCCGGATATTTGGAGAATAGTAGTTTGCACGAATTCACTGTCGTGGAAATGTCCTAATTGTATGAATTTTTATCGACACCTGATAGACACCAAAAGTAGTATGTTTAAAATAGTAAGTTTCGAGGAAGTGTCATAAAATTTGACAAAACATTTCGGATGTTTGTTGTACTTTCTGGAGGATCCCGGATGTTTGATAAATAGTAGTATGCACCAATTCCTTCTCATCGGAATTACCTAATTGTATGTTTTTTTTTTCGAATCCTTATGGACACAAAAAGTAGTATGTTCAAAAGAGTAAGATATGAAGAAGCTATATAAAATTTGACATTACATTACAGATGTTTGTGGTACTCTCCGGAGGATCCCGGATATTTGGAGAATAGTACTTTGCACGAATTCTCTATCGTGGAAATGTCCTAATTGTATGAATTTTTATCGACTCCTGATATACACCAAAAGTAGTATGTTCAAAAGAGGAAGTTTCGAGGAAGTATCATAAAATTTGACAAGACATTTCGGATGTTTGTTTTACTCTCTGGTGGATCCCGGATCTTAGAAAAATAATAGTATGCACCAATTCCTTCTCATCGGAATTACCTAATTGTATGTTTTTTTTTTTCCAATCCTTATGGACACAAAAGGTAGTATGTTCAAAAGAGTAAGATATGAGGAAGCTCTATAAAATTTGACAATACATTACAGATGTTTGTGGTACTCTGCGGAGGATCCCGGATATTTGGAGAATAGTAGTTTGCACGAATTCACTGTCGTGGAAATGTCCTAATTGTATGAATTTTCATCGACACCTGATATACACCAAAAGTAGTATGTTCAAAAGAGTAAGTTTCAAGGAAGTATCATAAAATTTGACAAGACATTTCGGATGTTTGTTGTACTATCTGGAGGATCCCGGATGTTTGAAAAATAGTAGTATGCACTAATTCCTTCTCATCGGAATGACCTATTTGTATGTTTTTTTTTTCGAATCCTTATGGACACAAAAAGTAGTATGTTCAAAAGAGTAAGATATGAGGAAGCTCTATAAAATTTGACAATACATTACAGATGTTTGTGGTACTCTGCGGAGGATCCCGGATATTTGGAGAATAGTAGTTTGCACGAATTCACTGTCGTGGAAATGTCCTAATTGTATGAATTTTTATCGACACCTGATAGACACCAAAAGTTGTATGTTCAAAAGAGTAAGTTTCGAGGAAGTATCATAAAATTTGACAAGACATTTCGGATGTTTGTTGTACTCTCTGGAGGATCCCGGATGTTTGAGAAATAGTAGTATGCACAAATTCCTTCTCATCGGAATGACCTAATTTGATGTTTTTTTTTTCGAATCCTTATGGACACAAAAAGTAGTATGTTCAAAAGAGTAAAATATGAGGAAGCTATATAAAATTTGACAATACATTACAGATGTTTGTGGTACTCTCCGGAGGATCCCGGATATTTGGAGAATAGTAGTTTGCACGAATTCACTGTCGTGGAAATGTCCTAATTGTATGAATTTTTATCGACACCTGATAGACACCAAAAGTAGTATGTTCAAAAGAGTAAGTTTCGAGGAAGTATCATAAAATTTGACACGACATTTCGGATGTTTGTTGTACTCTCTGGTGGATCCCGGATGTTTGAAAAATAATAGTATGAACCAATTCCTTCTCATCGGAATGACCTAATTGTATGTTTTTTTTTTCCGAATCCTTACGGACACAAAAAGTAGTATGTTTAAAAGAGTAAGATATGAGGAAGCTATATAAAATTTGACAATACATTACAGATGTTTGTGGTACTCTCCGGAGGATCCCGGATATTTGGAGAATAGTAGTTTGCACGAATTCACTGTCGTGGAAATGTCCTAATTGTATGAATTTTCATCGACTCCTGATATACACCAAAAGTAGTATGTTCAAAAGAGTAAGTTTCAAGGAAGTATCATAAAATTTGACAAGACATTTCGGATGTTTGTTGTACTATCTGGAGGATCCCGGATGTTTGAGAAATAGTAGTCTGCACCAATTCCTTCTCATCGGAATGACCTAATTGTATGTTTTTTTTTTCGAATCCTTATGGACACAAAAAGTAGTATGTTCAAAAGAGTAAGATATGAGGAAGCTATATAATATTTGACAATACATTACAGATGTTTGTGGAACTCTCCGGAGGATCCCGGATATTTGGAGAATAGTAGTTTGCACGAATTCACTGTCGAGGAAATGTCCTAATTGTATGAATTTTTATCGACACCTGATATCCACCAAAAGTAGTATGTTCAAAAGAGTAAGTTTCGAGGAAGTATCATAAAATTTGACAAGACATTTCGGATGTTTGTTGTACTCTCTGGTGGATCCCGGATGTTTGAGAAATAATAGTATGCACCAATTCCTTCTCATCGGAATGACCTAATTGTACGTTTTTTTTTTCGAATCCTTATGGACACAAAAAGTAGTATGTTCAAAAGACTAAGATATAAGGAAGCTATATAAAATTTGAAAATACATTACAGATGTTTGTGGTACTCTCCGGAGGATCCCGGATATTTGGAGAATAGTAGTTTGCACGAATTCACTGTCGTGGAAATGTCCAAATTGTATGAATTTTTATCGACACCTGATATACACCAAAACTAGTATGTTCAAAAGAGTAAGTTTCGAGGAAGTATCATAAAATTTGACGAGACATTTCGGATGTTTGTTGTACTCTCTGGAGGATCCCGGATGTTTGAGAAATAATAGTATGCACCAATTCCTTCTCATCGGAATGACCTAATTGTATGTTTTTTTTTTTTCGAATCCTTATGGAAACAAAAAGTAGTATGTTCAGAAGAGTAAGATATGAGGAAGCTATATAAAATTTGACAATACATTACAGATGTTTGTGGTACTCTCCGGAGGATCTCGGATATTTGGAGAATAGTAGTTTGCACGAATTCACTGTCGTGGAAACGTCCTAATTGTATGAATTTTTATCGACACCTGATAGACACCAAAAGTAGTATAATCAAAAGAGTAAGTTTCGAGGAAGTATCATACAATTTGACAATACATTTCGGATGTTTGTTGTACTCTCTGGTGGATCCCGGATGTTTGAGAAATAGTAGTATACACCAATTCCTTCTCATCGGAATGACCTAATTGTATGTTTTTTTTTTCGAATCCTTATGGACACAAGAAGTAGTATGTTCAAAAGAGTAAGATATGAGGAAGCTATACAAAATTTGACAATACATTACAGATGTTTGTGGTACTCTCCGGAGGATTTCGGATATTTGGAGAATAGTAGTTTGCACGAATTCACTGTCGTGGAAATGTCCTAATTGTATGAATTTTTATCGACACCTGATAGACACCAAAAGTAGTATAATCAAAAGAGTAAGTTTCGATGAAAGATCATAAAATTTGACAAGACATTTCGGATGTTTGTTGTACTCTCTGGAGGATCCCGGATGTTTGAGAAATAATAGTATGCACCAATTCCTTCTCATCAGAATGACCTAATTGTATGTTTTTTTTTTTCCGAATCCTTATGGACACAAAAAGTAGTATGTTCAAAAGAGTAAGATATGAGGAAGCTATATAAAATTTGACAATACATTACAGATGTTTGTGGTACTCTCCGGAGGATCCCGAATATTTGGAGAATAGTAGTTTGCACGAATTCACTGTCGTGGAAATGTCCTAATTGTATGAATTTTTATCGACACCTGATAGACACCAAAAGTTGTATGTTCAAAAGAGTAAGTTTCGAGGAAGTATCATAAAATTTGACAAGACATTTCGGATGTTTGTTGTACTCTCTGGAGGATCCCGGATGTTTGAGAAATAGTAGTATGCACAAATTCCTTCTCATCGGAATGACCTAATTTGATGTTTTTTTTTTCGAATCCTTATGGACACAAAAAGTAGTATGTTCAAAAGAGTAAAATATGAGGAAGCTATATAAAATTTGACAATACATTACAGATGTTTGTGGTACTCTCCGGAGGATCCCGGATAATTGGAGAATAGTAGTTTGCACGAATTCACTGTCGTGGAAATGTCCTAATTGTATGAATTTTTATCGACACCTGATAGACACCAAAAGTAGTATGTTCAAAAGAGTAAGTTTCGAGGATGTATCATAAAATTTGATAAGACATTTCGGATGTTTGTTGTACTCTCTGGTGGATCCCGGATGTTTGAAAAATAATAGTATGAACCAATTCCTTCTCATCGGAATGACCTAATTGTATGTTTTTTTTTTCCGAATCCTTACGGACACAAAAAGTAGTATGTTTAAAAGAGAAAGATATGAGGAAGCTATATAAAATTTGACAATACATTACAGATGTTTGTGGTACTCTCCGGAGGATCCCGGATATTTGGAGAATAGTAGTTTGCACGAATTCACTGTCGTGGAAATGTCCTAATTGTATGAATTTTCATCGACTCCTGATATACACCAAAAGTAGTATGTTCAAAAGAGTAAGTTTCAAGGAAGTATCATAAAATTTGACAAGACATTTCGGATGTTTGTTGTACTATCTGGAGGATCCCGGATGTTTGAGAAATAGTAGTCTGCACCAATTCCTTCTCATCGGAATGACCTAATTGTATGTTTTTTTTTTCGAATCCTTATGGACACAAAAAGTAGTATGTTCAAAAGAGTAAGATATGAGGAAGCTATATAATATTTGACAATACATTACAGATGTTTGTGGAACTCTCCGGAGGATCCCGGATATTTGGAGAATAGTAGTTTGCACGAATTCACTGTCGAGGAAATGTCCTAATTGTATGAATTTTTATCGACACCTGATATCCACCAAAAGTAGTATGTTCAAAAGAGTAAGTTTCGAGGAAGTATCATAAAATTTGACAAGACATTTCGGATGTTTGTTGTACTCTCTGGTGGATCCCGGATGTTTGAGAAATAATAGTATGCACCAATTCCTTCTCATCGGAATGACCTAATTGTACGTTTTTTTTTTCGAATCCTTATGGACACAAAAAGTAGTATGTTCAAAAGACTAAGATATAAGGAAGCTATATAAAATTTGAAAATACATTACAGATGTTTGTGGTACTCTCCGGAGGATCCCGGATATTTGGAGAATAGTAGTTTGCACGAATTCACTGTCGTGGAAATGTCCAAATTGTATGAATTTTTATCGACACCTGATATATACCAAAACTAGTATGTTCAAAAGAGTAAGTTTCGAGGAAGTATCATAAAATTTGACGAGACATTTCGGATGTTTGTTGTACTCTCTGGAGGATCCCGGATGTTTGAGAAATAATAGTATGCACCAATTCCTTCTCATCGGAATGACCTAATTGTATGTTTTTTTTTTTTCGAATCCTTATGGAAACAAAAAGTAGTATGTTCAAAAGAGTAAGATATGAGGAAGCTATATAAAATTTGACAATACATTACAGATGTTTGTGGTACTCTCCGGAGGATCTCGGATATTTGGAGAATAGTAGTTTGCACGAATTCACTGTCGTGGAAACGTCCTAATTGTATGAATTTTTATCGACACCTGATAGACACCAAAAGTAGTATAATCAAAAGAGTAAGTTTCGAGGAAGTATCATACAATTTGACAATACATTTCGGATGTTTGTTGTACTCTCTGGTGGATCCCGGATGTTTGAGAAATAGTAGTATACACCAATTCCTTCTCATCGGATTGACCTAATTGTATGTTTTTTTTTTCGAATCCTTATGGACACAAAAAGTAGTATGTTCAAAAGAGTAAGATATGAGGAAGCTATACAAAATTTGACAATACATTACAGATGTTTGTGGTACTCTCCGGAGGATTTCGGATATTTGGAGAATAGTAGTTTGCACGAATTCACTGTCGTGGAAATGTCCTAATTGTATGAATTTTTATCGACACCTGATAGACACCAAAAGTAGTATAATCAAAAGAGTAAGTTTCGATGAAATATCATAAAATTTGACAAGACATTTCGGATGTTTGTTGTACTCTCTGGAGGATCCCGGATGTTTGAGAAATAATAGTATGCACCAATTCCTTCTCATCAGAATGACCTAATTGTATGTTTTTTTTTTTCCGAATCCTTATGGACACAAAAAGTAGTATGTTCAAAAGAGTAAGATATGAGGAAGCTATATAAAATTTGACAATACATTACAGATGTTTGTGGTACTCTCCGGAGGATCCCGAATATTTGGAGAATAGTAGTTTGCACGAATTCACTGTCGTGGAAATGTCCTAATTGTATGAATTTTTATCGACACCTGATAGACACCAAAAGTTGTATGTTCAAAAGAGTAAGTTTCGAGGAAGTATCATAAAATTTGACAAGACATTTCGGATGTTTGTTGTACTCTCTGGAGGATCCCGGATGTTTGAGAAATAGTAGTATGCACAAATTCCTTCTCATCGGAATGACCTAATTTGATGTTTTTTTTTTCGAATCCTTATGGACACAAAAAGTAGTATGTTCAAAAGAGTAAAATATGAGGAAGCTATATAAAATTTGACAATACATTACAGATGTTTGTGGTACTCTCCGGAGGATCCCGGATATTTGGAGAATAGTAGTTTGCACGAATTCACTGTCGTGGAAATGTCCTAATTGTATGAATTTTTATCGACACCTGATAGACACCAAAAGTAGTATGTTCAAAAGAGTAAGTTTCGAGGAAGTATCATAAAATTTGACAAGACATTTCGGATGTTTGTTGTACTCTCTGGAGGATCCCGGATGTTTGAGAAATAGTAGTATGCACAAATTCCTTCTCATCGGAATGACCTAATTTGATGTTTTTTTTTTCGAATCCTTATGGACACAAAAAGTAGTATGTTCAAAAGAGTAAAATATGAGGAAGCTATATCAAATTTGACAATACATTACAGATGTTTGTGGTACTCTCCGGAGGATCCCGGATATTTGGAGAATAGTAGTTTGCACGAATTCACTGTCGTGGAAATGTCCTAATTGTATGAATTTTTATCGACACCTGATAGACACCAAAAGTAGTATGTTCAAAAGAGTAAGTTTCGAGGATGTATCATAAAATTTGACAAGACATTTCGGATGTTTGTTGTACTCTCTGGTGGATCCCGGATGTTTGAAAAATAATAGTATGAACCAATTCCTTCTCATCGGAATGACCTAATTGTATGTTTTTTTTTTCCGAATCCTTACGGACACAAAAAGTAGTATGTTTAAAAGAGAAAGATATGAGGAAGCTATATAAAATTTGACAATACATTACAGATGTTTGTGGTACTCTCCGGAGGATCCCGGATATTTGGAGAATAGTAGTTTGCACGAATTCACTGTCGTGGAAATGTCCTAATTGTATGAATTTTCATCGACTCCTGATATACACCAAAAGTAGTATGTTCAAAAGAGTAAGTTTCAAGGAAGTATCATAAAATTTGACAAGACATTTCGGATGTTTGTTGTACTATCTGGAGGATCCCGGATGTTTGAGAAATAGTAGTCTGCACCAATTCCTTCTCATCGGAATGACCTAATTGTATGTTTTTTTTTTCGAATCCTTATGGACACAAAAAGTAGTATGTTCAAAAGAGTAAGATATGAGGAAGCTATATAATATTTGACAATACATTACAGATGTTTGTGGAACTCTCCGGAGGATCCCGGATATTTGGAGAATAGTAGTTTGCACGAATTCACTGTCGAGGAAATGTCCTAATTGTATGAATTTTTATCGACACCTGATATCCACCAAAAGTAGTATGTTCAAAAGAGTAAGTTTCGAGGAAGTATCATAAAATTTGACAAGACATTTCGGATGTTTGTTGTACTCTCTGGTGGATCCCGGATGTTTGAGAAATAATAGTATGCACCAATTCCTTCTCATCGGAATGACCTAATTGTACGTTTTTTTTTTCGAATCCTTATGGACACAAAAAGTAGTATGTTCAAAAGACTAAGATATAAGGAAGCTATATAAAATTTGAAAATACATTACAGATGTTTGTGGTACTCTCCGGAGGATCCCGGATATTTGGAGAATAGTAGTTTGCACGAATTCACTGTCGTGGAAATGTCCAAATTGTATGAATTTTTATCGACACCTGATATACACCAAAACTAGTATGTTCAAAAGAGTAAGTTTCGAGGAAGTATCATAAAATTTGACGAGACATTTCGGATGTTTGTTGTACTCTCTGGAGGATCCCGGATGTTTGAGAAATAATAGTATGCACCAATTCCTTCTCATCGGAATGACCTAATTGTATGTTTTTTTTTTTTCGAATTCTTATGGAAACAAAAAGTAGTATGTTCAAAAGAGTAAGATATGAGGAAGCTATATAAAATTTGACAATACATTACAGATGTTTGTGGTACTCTCCGGAGGATCTCGGATATTTGGAGAATAGTAGTTTGCACGAATTCACTGTCGTGGAAACGTCCTAATTGTATGAATTTTTATCGACACCTGATAGACACCAAAAGTAGTATAATCAAAAGAGTAAGTTTCGAGGAAGTATCATACAATTTGACAATACATTTCGGATGTTTGTTGTACTCTCTGGTGGATCCCGGATGTTTGAGAAATAGTAGAATACACCAATTCCTTCTCATCGGATTGACCTAATTGTATGTTTTTTTTTTCGAATCCTTATGGACACAAAAAGTAGTATGTTCAAAAGAGTAAGATATGAGGAAGCTATACAAAATTTGACAATACATTACAGATGTTTGTGGTACTCTCCGGAGGATTTCGGATATTTGGAGAATAGTAGTTTGCACGAATTCACTGTCGTGGAAATGTCCTAATTGTATGAATTTTTATCGACACCTGATAGACACCAAAAGTAGTATAATCAAAAGAGTAAGTTTCGATGAAATATCATAAAATTTGACAAGACATTTCGGATGTTTGTTGTACTCTCTGGAGGATCCCGGATGTTTGAGAAATAATAGTATGCACCAATTCCTTCTCATCAGAATGACCTAATTGTATGTTTTTTTTTTTCCGAATCCTTATGGACACAAAAAGTAGTATGTTCAAAAGAGTAAGATATGAGGAAGCTATATAAAATTTGACAATACATTACAGATGTTTGTGGTACTCTCTGGAGGATCCCGAATATTTGGAGAATAGTAGTTTGCACGAATTCACTGTCGTGGAAATGTCCTAATTGTATGAATTTTTATCGACACCTGATAGACACCAAAAGTTGTATGTTCAAAAGAGTAAGTTTCGAGGAAGTATCATAAAATTTGACAAGACATTTCGGATGTTTGTTGTACTCTCTGGAGGATCCCGGATGTTTGAGAAATAGTAGTATGCACAAATTCCTTCTCATCGGAATGACCTAATTTGATGTTTTTTTTTTCGAATCCTTATGGACACAAAAAGTAGTATGTTCAAAAGAGTAAAATATGAGGAAGCTATATAAAATTTGACAATACATTACAGATGTTTGTGGTACTCTCCGGAGGATCCCGGATATTTGGAGAATAGTAGTTTGCACGAATTCACTGTCGTGGAAATGTCCTAATTGTATGAATTTTTATCGACACCTGATAGACACCAAAAGTAGTATGTTCAAAAGAGTAAGTTTCGAGGAAGTATCATAAAATTTGACAAGACATTTCGGATGTTTGTTGTACTCTCTGGTGGATCCCGGATGTTTGAAAAATAATAGTATGAACCAATTCCTTCACATCGGAATGACCTAATTGTATGTTTTTTTTTTCCGAATCCTTACGGACACAAAAAGTAGTATGTTTAAAAGAGTAAGATATGAGGAAGCTATATAAAATTTGACAATACATTACAGATGTTTGTGGTACTCTCCGGAGGATCCCGGATATTTGGAGAATAGTAGTTTGCACGAATTCACTGTCGTGGAAATGTCCTAATTGTATGAATTTTCATCGACTCCTGATATACACCAAAAGTAGTATGTTCAAAAGAGTAAGTTTCAAGGAAGTATCATAAAATTTGACAAGACATTTCGGATGTTTGTTGTACTATCTGGAGGATCCCGGATGTTTGAGAAATAGTAGTATGCACCAATTCCTTCTCATATGAATGACCTAATTGTATGTTTTTTTTTTCGAATCCTTATGGACACAAAAAGTAGTATGTTCAAAAGAGTAAGATATGAGGAAGCTATACAAAATTTGACAATACATTACAGATGTTTGTGGTACTCTCCGGAGGATCTCGGATATTTGGAGAATAGTAGTTTGCACGAATTCACTGTCGTGGAAATGTCCTAATTGTATGAATTTTTATCGACACCTGATAGACACCAAAAGTAGTATAATCAAAAGAGTAAGTTTCAATGAAGTATCATAAAATTTGACAAGACATTTCGGATGTTTGTTGTACTCTCTGGAGGATCCCGGATGTTTGAGAAATAGTAGTATGCACCAATTCCTTCTCATAGGAATGACCTAATTGTATGTTTTTTTTTTGAATCCTTATGGACACAGAAAGTAGTATGTTCAAAAGAGTAAGATATGAGGAAGCTATATAAAATTTGACAATACATTACAGATGTTTGTGGTACTCTCCGGAGGATCTCGGATATTTGGAGAATAGTAGTTTGCACGAATTCACTGTCGTGGAAACGTCCTAATTGTATGAATTTTTATCGACACCTGATAGACACCAAAAGTAGTATGTTCAAAAGAGTAAGTTTCGTGGAAGTATCATAAAATTTGACAAGACATTTCGGATGTTTGTTGTACTCTCTGGAGGATCCCGGATGTTTGAGAAACAGTAGTATGCACCAATTCCTTCTCATCGGAATGACCTAATTGTATGTTTTTTTTTTCGAATCCTTATGGAAACAAAAAGTAGTATGTTCAAAAGAGTAAGATATGAGGAAGCTATATAAAATTTGACAATACATTACAGATGTTTGTGGTACTCTCCGGAGGATCCCGGATATTTGGAGAATAGTAGTTTGCACGAATTCACTGTCGTGGAAATGTCCTAATTGTATGAATTTTTATCGACACCTGATAGACACCAAAAGTAGTATGTTTAAAATAGTAAGTTTCGAGGAAGTGTCATAAAATTTGACAAAACATTTCGGATGTTTGTTGTACTTTCTGGAGGATCCCGGATGTTTGATAAATAGTAGTATGCACCAATTCCTTCTCATCGGAATTACCTAATTGTATGTTTTTTTTTTCGAATCCTTATGGACACAAAAAGTAGTATGTTCAAAAGAGTAAGATATGAAGAAGCTATATAAAATTTGACAATACATTACAGATGTTTGTGGTACTCTCCGGAGGATCCCGGATATTTGGAGAATAGTACTTTGCACGAATTCTCTATCGTGGAAATGTCCTAATTGTATGAATTTTTATCGACTCCTGATATACACCAAAAGTAGTATGTTCAAAAGAGGAAGTTTCGAGGAAGTATCATAAAATTTGACAAGACATTTCGGATGTTTGTTTTACTCTCTGGTGGATCCCGGATCTTTGAAAAATAATAGTATGCACCAATTCCTTCTCATCGGAATTACCTAATTGTATGTTTTTTTTTTTCCAATCCTTATGGACACAAAAGGTAGTATGTTCAAAAGAGTAAGATATGAGGAAGCTCTATAAAATTTGACAATACATTACAGATGTTTGTGGTACTCTGCGGAGGATCCCGGATATTTGGAGAATAGTAGTTTGCACGAATTCACTGTCGTGGAAATGACCTAATTGTATGAATTTTCATCGACACCTGATATACACCAAAAGTAGTATGTTCAAAAGAGTAAGTTTCAAGGAAGTATCATAAAATTTGACAAGACATTTCGGATGTTTGTTGTACTATCTGGAGGATCCCGGATGTTTGAAAAATAGTAGTATGCACTAATTCCTTCTCATCGGAATGACCTATTTGTATGTTTTTTTTTTCGAATCCTTATGGACACAAAAAGTAGTATGTTCAAAAGAGTAAGATATGAGGAAGCTATATAAAATTTGACAATACACTACAGATGTTTGTGGTACTCTGCGGAGGATCCCGGATATTTGGAGAATAGTAGTTTGCACGAATTCACTGTCGTGGAAATGTCCTAATTGTATGAATTTTCATCGACACCTGATATACACCAAAAGTAGTATGTTCAAAAGAGTAAGTTTTGAGGAAGTATCATAAAATTTGACAAGACATTTCGGATGTTTGTTGTACTCTCTGGAGGATCCCGGATGTTTGAGAAATAGTAGTATGCACCAATTCCTTCTCATCGGAATGACCTAATTTGATGTTTTTTTTTTCGAATCCTTATGGACACAAAAAGTAGTATGTTCAAAAGAGTAAGATATGAGGAAGCTATATAAAATTTGACAATACATTACAGATGTTTGTGGTACTCTCCGGAGGATCCCGGATATTTGGAGAATAGTAGTTTGCACGAATTCACTGTCGTGGAAATGTCCTAATTGTATGAATTTTTATCGACACCTGATATACACCAAAAGTAGTATGTTCAAAATAGTAAGTTTCGAGGAAGTATCATAAATTTTGACAAGAAATTTTGGATGTTTGTTGTACTATCTTGAGGATCCCGGATGTTTGAGAAATAGTAGTATGCACCAATTCCTTCTCATCGGAATGACCTATTTGTATGTTTTTTTTTTCGAATCATTATGGACACAAAAAGTAGTATGTTCAAAAGAGTAAGATATGAGGAAGCTATACAAAATTTGACAATACATTACAGATGTTTGTGGTACTCTCCGGAGGATCCCGGATATTTGGAGAATAGTAGTTTGCACGAATTCACTGTCGTGGAAATGTCCTAATTGTATGAATTTTCAACGACACCTGATATACACCAAAAGTAGTATGTTCAAAAGAGTAATTTAGAGGAAGTATCATAAAATTTGACAAGACATTTCGGATGTTTGTTGTACTCTCTGGAGGATCCAGGATATTTGAGAAATAGTAGTATGCACCAATTCCTTCTCATCGGAATGACCTAATTGTATGTTTTTTTTTTCGAATCCTTATGGACACAAAAAGTAGTATGTTCAAAAGAGTAAGATATGAGGAAGCTATATAAAATTTGACAATACATTACAGATGTTTGTGGTACTCTCCGGAGGATCCCGGATATTTGGAGAATAGTAGTTTGCACGAATTCACTGTCGTGGAAATGTCCTAATTGTATGAATTTTTATCGACACCTGATATACACCAAAAGTAGTATGTTCAAAATAGTAAGTTTCGAGGAAGTATCATAAAATTTGACAAGACATTTCGGATGTTTGTTGTACTCTCTGGTGGATCCCGAATGTTTGAGAAAAAATAGTATGCACCAATTCCTTCTCAATGGAATGACCTAATTGTATGTTTTTTTTTTTCGAATCCTTATGGACATAAAAAGTAGTATGTTCAAAAGAGTAAGATATGAGGAAGCTATATAAAATTTGACAATACATTACAGATGTTTGTGGTACTCTCCGGAGGATCCCGGATATTTGGAGAATAGTAGTTTGCACGAATTCACTGTCATGGAAATGTCCTAATTGTATGAATTTTTATCGACACCAATATACACCAAAAGTAGTATGTTCAAAAGAGTAAGTTTCGAGGAAGTATCATAGAATTTGACAAGACATTTCGGATGTTTGTTGTACTATCTGGAGGATCCCGGATGTTTGAGAAATAGTAGTATGCACCAATTCCTTCTCATCGGAATGACCTATTTGTATGTTTTTTTTTTCGAATCCTTATGGACACAAAAAGTAGTATGTTCAAAAGAGTAAGATATGAGGAAGCTATATAAAATTTGACAATACATTACAGATGTTTGTGGTACTCTCCGGAGGATCCCGGATATTTGGAGAATAGTAGTTTGCACGAATTCACTGTCGTGGAAATGTCCTAATTGTATGAATTTTTATCGACACCTGATAGACACCAAAAGTAGTATGTTCAAAAAAGTAAGTTTCGAGGAAGTATCATAAAATTTGACAAGACATTTCGGATGTTTGTTGTACTCTCTGGAGGATCCAGGATGTTTGAGAAATAGTAGTATGCACCAATTCCTTCTCATCGGAATTACCTAATTGTATGTTTTTTTTTCGAATCCTTATGGACACAAAAAGTAGTATGTTCAAAAGAGTAAGATATGAGGAAGGTATATAAAATTTGACAATACATCACAGATGTTTGTGGTACTCTCCGGAGGATCCCGTATATTTGGAGAATAGTAGTTTGCACGAATTCACTGTCGTGGAAATGTCCTAATTGTATGAATTTTTATCGACACCTGATATACACCAAAAGTAGTATGCTCAAAATAGTAAGTTTCGAGGAAGTATCATAAAATTTGACAAGACATTTCGGATGTTTGTTTTACTCTCTGGTGGATCCCGAATGTTTGAGAAATAATAGTATGCACCAATTCCTTCTCAACGGAATGACCTAATCGTATGTTTTTTTTTTTCGAATCCTTATGGACACAAAAAGTAGTATGTTCAAAAGAGTAAGATATGAGGAAGCTATATAAAATTTGACAATACATTACAGATGTTTGTGGTACTCTCCGGAGGATCCCGGATATTTGGAGAATAGTAGTTTGCACGAATTCACTGTCGTGGAAATGTCCTAATTGTATGAATTTTTATCGACACCTAATATACACCAAAAGTAGTATGTTCAAAAGAGTAAGTTTCGAGGAAGTATCATAGAATTTGACAAGACATTTTCGGATGTTTGTTGTACTATCTGGAGGATCCCGGATGTTTGAGAATAGTAGTATGCACCAATTCCTTCTCATCGGAATGACCTATTTGTATGTTTTTTTTTTCGAATACTTATGGACACAAAAAGTAGTATGTTCAAAAGAGTAAGATATGAGGAAGCTATATAAAATTTGACAATACATTACAGATGTTTGTGGTACTCTCCGGAGGATCCCGGATATTTGGAGAATAGTAGTTTGCACGAATTCACTGTCGTGGAAATGTCCTAATTGTATGAATTTTTATCGACACCTAATATACACCAAAAGTAGTATGTTCAAAAGAGTAAGTTTCGAGGAAGTATCATAAAATTTGACAAGACATTTCGGATGTTTGTTGTACTCTCTGGTGGATCCCGGATGTTTGAAAAATAATAGTATGCACTAATTCCTTCTCATTGGAATGACCTAATTGTATGTTTTTTTTTTTCGAATCCTTATGGACACAAAAAGTAGTATGTTCAAAAGAGTAAGATATGAGGAAGCTATATAAAATTTGACAATACATTACAGATGTTTGTGGTACTCTCCGGAGGATCCCGGATATTTGGAGAATAGTAGTTTGCACGAATTCACTGTCGTGGAAATGTCCTAATTGTATGAATTTTCAACGACACCTGATATACACCAAAAGTAGTATGTTCAAAAGAGTAGGTTTCGAGGAAGTATCATAAAATTTGACAAGACATTTCGGATGTTTGTTGTACTATCTGGAGGATACCGGATGTTTGAGAAATAGTAGTATGCACCAATTCCTTCTCATCGGAATGACCTAATTGTATGTTTTTTTTTTCGAATCCTTATGGAAACAAAAAGTAGTATGTTCAAAAGAGTAAGATATGAGGAAGCTATATAAAATTTGACAATACATTACAGATGTTTGTGGTACTCTCCGGAGGATCTCGGATATTTGGAGAATAGTAGTTTGCACGAATTCACTGTCGTGGAAATGTCCTAGTTGTATGAATTTTTATCGACACCTGATAGACACCAAAAGTTGTATGTTCAAAAGAGTAAGTTTCGAGGAAGTGTCATAAAATTTGACAAGACATTTCGGATGTTTGTTGTACTTTCTGGAGGATCCCGGATGTTTGAGAAATAGTAGTATGCACCAATTCCTTCTCATCGGAATGACCTAATTGTATGTTTTTTTTTTCGAATCCTTATGGACACAAAAAGTAGTATGTTCAAAAGAGTAACATATGAAAAAGCTATATAAAATTTGACAATACATTACAGATGTTTGTTGTACTCTCCGGAGGATCCCGGATATTTGGAGAATAGTAGTTTGCACGAATTCACTGTCGTGGAAATGTCCTAATTGTATGAATTTTTATCGACACCTGATATACACCAAAAGTAGTATGTTCAAAAGAGTAAGTTTCGAGGAAGTATCATAAAATTTGACAAGACATTTCGGATGTTTGTTGTACTCTCTGGTGGATCCCGGATGTTTGAAAAATATTAGTATGCACCAATTCCTTCTCATCGGAATGACCTAATTGTATGTTTTTTTTTTCGAATCCTTATCGACACAAAAAGTAGTATGTTCAAAAGAGTAAGATATGAGCAAGCTATATAAAATTTGACAATACATTACAGATGTTTGTGATACTCTCCGGAGGATCCCGGATATTTGGAGAATAGTAGTTTGCACGAATTCACTGTCGTGGAAATGTCCTAATTGTATGAATTTTCATCGACACCTGATATACACCAAAAGTAGTATGTTCAAATGAGTAAGTTTCAAGGAAGTATCATAAAATTTGACAAGACCTTTCGGATGTTTGTTGTACTATCTGGAGGATCCCGGATGTTTGAGAAATAGTAGTATGCACCAATTCCTTCTCATCTGAATGACCTATTTGTATGTTTTTTTTTTCGAATCCTTATTGACACAAAAAGTTGTATGTTCAAAAGAGTAAGATATGAGGAAGCTATACAAAATTTGACAATACATTACAGATGTTTGTGGTACTCTTCGGAGGATCTCGGATATTTGGAGAATAGTAGTTTGCACGAATTCACTGTCGTGGAAATGTCCTAATTGTATGAATTTTCATCGACACCTAATATACACCAAAAGTAGTATGTTCAAAAGAGTAAGTTTCAAGGAAGAATCATAAAATTTGACAAGACCTTTTGGATGTTTGTTGTACTATCTGGAGGATCCCGGATGTTTGAGAAATAGTAGTATGCACCAATTCCTTCTCATCGGAATTACCTATTTGTATGTTTTTTTTTTCGAATCCTTATGGACACAAAAAGTAGTATGTTCAAAAGAGTAAGTTATGAGGAAGCTATACAAAATTTGACAATACATTACAGATGTTTGTGGTACTCTCCGGAGGATCCCGGATATTTGGAGAATAGTAGTTTGCACGAATTCACTGTCGTGGAAATGTCCTAATTGTATGAATTTTTATCGACACCTGATATCCACCAAAAGTAGTATGTTCAAAATAGTAAGTTTCGAGGAAGTATTATAAAATTTGACAAGACATCTCGGATGTTTGTTGTACTCTCTGGTGGATCCCGGATGTTTGACAAATAACAGTATGCACCAATTCCTTCTCATCGGAATGACCTAATTGTATGTTTTTTTTTTTCGAATCCTTATGGACACAAAAAGTAGTATGTTCAAAAGAGTAAGATATGAGGAAGCTATATAAAATTTGACAATACATTACAGATGTTTGTGGTACTCTCCGGAGGATCCCGGATATTTGGAGAATAGTAGTTTGCACGAATTCACTGTCGTGGAAATGTCCTAATTGTATGAATTTTTATCGACACCTGATAGACACCAAAAGTAGTATGTTCAAAAAAGTAAGTTTCGAGGAAGTATCATAAAATTTGACAAGACATTTCGGATGTTTGTTGTACTCTCTGGAGGATCCAGGATGTTTGAGAAATAGTAGTATGCACCAATTCCTTCTCATCGGAATTACCTAATTGTATGTTTTTTTTTCGAATCCTTATGGACACAAAAAGTAGTATGTTCAAAAGAGTAAGATATGAGGAAGGTATATAAAATTTGACAATACATCACAGATGTTTGTGGTACTCTCCGGAGGATCCCGGATATTTGGAGAATAGTAGTTTGCACGAATTCACTGTCGTGGAAATGTCCTAATTGTATGAATTTTTATCGACACCTGATATACACCAAAAGTAGTATGCTCAAAATAGTAAGTTTCGAGGAAGTATCATAAAATTTGACAAGACATTTCGGATGTTTGTTGTACTCTCTGGTGGATCCCGAATGTTTGAGAAATAATAGTATGCACCAATTCCTTCTCAACGGAATGACCTAATTGTATGTTTTTTTTTTTCGAATCCTTATGGACACAAAAAGTAGTATGTTCAAAAGAGTAAGATATGAGGAAGCTATATAAAATTTGACAATACATTACAGATGTTTGTGGTACTCTCCGGAGGATCCCGGATATTTGGAGAATAGTAGTTTGCACGAATTCACTGTCGTGGAAATGTCCTAATTGTATGAATTTTTATCGACACCTAATATACACCAAAAGTAGTATGTTCAAAAGAGTAAGTTTCGAGGAAGTATCATAGAATTTGACAAGACATTTCGGATGTTTGTTGTACTATCTGGAGGATCCCGGATGTTTGAGAATAGTAGTATGCACCAATTCCTTCTCATCGGAATGACCTATTTGTATGTTTTTTTTTTCGAATACTTATGGACACAAAAAGTAGTATGTTCAAAAGAGTAAGATATGAGGAAGCTATATAAAATTTGACAATACATTACAGATGTTTGTGGTACTCTCCGGAGGATCCCGGATATTTGGAGAATAGTAGTTTGCACGAATTCACTGTCGTGGAAATGTCCTAATTGTATGAATTTTTATCGACACCTAATATACACCAAAAGTAGTATGTTCAAAAGAGTAAGTTTCGAGGAAGTATCATAAAATTTGACAAGACATTTCGGATGTTTGTTGTACTCTCTGGTGGATCCCGGATGTTTGAAAAATAATAGTATGCACTAATTCCTTCTCATTGGAATGACCTAATTGTATGTTTTTTTTTTTCGAATCCTTATGGACACAAAAAGTAGTATGTTCAAAAGAGTAAGATATGAGGAAGCTATATAAAATTTGACAATACATTACAGATGTTTGTGGTACTCTCCGGAGGATCCCGGATATTTGGAGAATAGTAGTTTGCACGAATTCACTGTCGTGGAAATGTCCTAATTGTATGAATTTTCAACGACACCTGATATACACCAAAAGTAGTATGTTCAAAAGAGTAGGTTTCGAGGAAGTATCATAAAATTTGACAAGACATTTCGGATGTTTGTTGTACTATCTGGAGGATCCCGGATGTTTGAGAAATAGTAGTATGCACCAATTCCTTCTCATCGGAATGACCTAATTGTATGTTTTTTTTTTCGAATCCTTATGGAAACAAAAAGTAGTATGTTCAAAAGAGTAAGATATGAGGAAGCTATATAAAATTTGACAATACATTACAGATGTTTGTGGTACTCTCCGGAGGATCTCGGATATTTGGAGAATAGTAGTTTGCACGAATTCACTGTCGTGGAAATGTCCTAGTTGTATGAATTTTTATCGACACCTGATAGACACCAAAAGTTGTATGTTCAAAAGAGTAAGTTTCGAGGAAGTGTCATAAAATTTGACAAGACATTTCGGATGTTTGTTGTACTTTCTGGAGGATCCCGGATGTTTGAGAAATAGTAGTATGCACCAATTCCTTCTCATCGGAATGACCTAATTGTATGTTTTTTTTTTCGAATCCTTATGGACACAAAAAGTAGTATGTTCAAAAGAGTAACATCTGAGGAAGCTATATAAAATTTGACAATACATTACAGATGTTTGTTGTACTCTCCGGAGGATCCCGGATATTTGGAGAATAGTAGTTTGCACGAATTCACTGTCGTGGAAATGTCCTAATTGTATGAATTTTTATCGACACCTGATATATACCAAAAGTAGTATGTTCAAAAGAGTAAGTTTCGAGGAAGTATCATAAAATTTGACAAGACATTTCGGATGTTTGTTGTACTCTCTGGTGGATCCCGGATGTTTGAAAAATATTAGTATGCACCAATTCCTTCTCATCGGAATGACCTAATTGTATGTTTTTTTTTTCGAATCCTTATCGACACAAAAAGTAGTATGTTCAAAAGAGTAAGATATGAGCAAGCTATATAAAATTTGACAATACATTACAGATGTTTGTGGTACTCTCCGGAGGATCCCGGATATTTGGAGAATAGTAGTTTGCACGAATTCACTGTCGTGGAAATGTCCTAATTGTATGAATTTTCATCGACACCTGATATACACCAAAAGTAGTATGTTCAAATGAGTAAGTTTCAAGGAAGTATCATAAAATTTGACAAGACCTTTCGGATGTTTGTTGTACTATCTGGAGGATCCCGGATGTTTGAGAAATAGTAGTATGCACCAATTCCTTCTCATCTGAATGACCTATTTGTATGTTTTTTTTTTCGAATCCTTATGGACACAAAAATTGTATGTTCAAAAGAGTAAGATATGAGGAAGCTATACAAAATTTGACAATACATTACAGATGTTTGTGGTACTCTCCGGAGGATCTCGGATATTTGGAGAATAGTAGTTTGCACGAATTCACTGTCGTGGAAATGTCCTAATTGTATGAATTTTCATCGACACCTAATATACACCAAAAGTAGTATGTTCAAAAGAGTAAGTTTCAAGGAAGGATCATAAAATTTGACAAGACCTTTTGGATGTTTGTTGTACTATCTGGAGGATCCCGGATGTTTGAGAAATAGTAGTATGCACCAATTCCTTCTCATCGGAATTACCTATTTGTATGTTTTTTTTTTCGAATCCTTATGGACACAAAAAGTAGTATGTTCAAAAGAGTAAGATATGAGGAAGCTATACAAAATTTGACAATACATTACAGATGTTTGTGGTACTCTCCGGAGGATCCCGGAATTTTGGAGAATAGTAGTTTGCACGAATTCACTGTCGTGGAAATGTCCTAATTGTATGAATTTTTATCGACACCTGATATCCACCAAAAGTAGTATGTTCAAAATAGTAAGTTTCGAGGAAGTATTATAAAATTTGACAAGACATCTCGGATGTTTGTTGTACTCTCTGGTGGATCCCGGATGTTTGAGAAATAATAGTATGCACCAATTCCTTCTCATCGGAATGACCTAATTGTATGTTTTTTTTTTTCGAATCCTTATGGACACAAAAAGTAGTATGTTCAAAAGAGTAAGATATGAGGAAGCTATATAAAATTTGACAATACATTACAGATGTTTGTGGTACTCTCCGGAGGATCCCGGATATTTGGAGAATAGTAGTTTGCACGAATTCACTGTCGTGGAAATGTCCTAATTGTATGAATTTTCAACGACACCTGATATACACCAAAAGTAGTATGTTCAAAAGAGTAAGTTTCGAGGAAGTATCATAAAATTTGACAAGACATTTCGGATGTTTGTTGTACTCTCTGGAGGATCCAGGATGTTTGAGAAATAGTAGTATGCACCAATTCTTTCTCATCGGAATGACCTAATTGTATGTTTTTTTTTTCGAATCCTTATGGACACAAAAAGTAGTATGTTCAAAAGAGTAAGATATGAGGAAGCTATATAAAATTTGACAATACATTACAGATGTTTGTGGTACTCTCCGGAGGATCCCGGATATTAGGAGAATAGTAGTTTGCACGAATTCACTGTCGTGGAAATGTCCTAATTGTATGAATTTTTATCGACACCTGATATCCACCAAAAGTAGTATGTTCAAAATAGTAAGTTTCGAGGAAGTATCATAAAATTTGACAAGACATTTCGGATGTTTGTTGTACTATCTGGAGGATCCCGGATGTTTGAGAAATAGTAGTATGCACCAATTCCTTCTCATCGGAATGACCTAATTGTATGTTTTTTTTTCGAATCCTTATGGAAACAAAAAGTAGTATGTTCAAAAGAGTAAGATATGAGGAAGCTATATAAAATTTGACAATACATTACAGATGTTTGTGGTACTCTCCGGATGATCCCGGATATTTGGAGAATAGTAGTTTGCACGAATTCACTGTCGTGGAAATGTCCTAATTGTATGAATTTTCAACGACACCTGATATACACCAAAAGTAGTATGTTCAAAAGAGTAATTTAGAGGAAGTATCATAAAATTTGACAAGACATTTCGGATGTTTGTTGTACTCTCTGGAGGATCCAGGATGTTTGAGAAATAGTAGTATGCACCAATTCCTTCTCATCGGAATGACCTAATTGTATGTTTTTTTTTTCGAATCCTTATGGACACAAAAAGTAGTATGTTCAAAAGAGTAAGATATGAGGAAGCTATATAAAATTTGACAATACATTACAGATGTTTGTGGTACTCTCCGGAGGATCCCGGATATTTGGAGAATAGTAGTTTGCACGAATTCACTGTCGTGGAAATGTCCTAATTGTATGAATTTTTATAGACCCCTGATATCCACCAAAAGTAGTATGTTCAAAATAGTAAGTTTCGAGGAAGTATCATAAAATTTGACAAGACATTTCGGATGTTTGTTGTACTCTCTGGTGGATCCCGGATGTTTGAGAAATAATAGTATGCACCAATTCCTTCTCATCGGAATGACCTAATTGTATGTTTTTTTTTTTCGAATCCTTATGGACACAAAAAGTAGTATGTTCAAAAGAGTAAGATATGAGGAAGCTATATAAAATTTGACAATACATTACAGATGTTTGTGGTACTCTCCGGAGGATCCCGGATATTGGAGAATAGTAGTTTGCACGAATTCACTGTCGTGGAAATGTCCTAATTGTATGAATTTTTATCGACACCTGATATCCACCAAAAGTAGTATGTTCAAAATAGTAAGTTTCGAGGATATATCATAAAATTTGACAAGACATTTCGGATGTTTGTTGTACTCTCTGGTGGATCCCGGATGTTTGAGAAATAATAGTATGCACCAATTCCTTCTCATCGGAATGACCTAATTGTATGTTTTTTTTTTTTCGAATCCTTATGGACACAAAAAGTAGTATGTTCAAAATAGTAAGATATCAGGAAGGTATATACAATTTGACAATACATTACAGTTGTTTGTGGTACTCTCCGGAGGATCCCGGATATTTGGAGAATAGTAGGTTGCACGAATTCACTGTCGTGGAAATGTCCTAATTGTATGAATTTTCAACGACACCTGATATACACCAAAAGTAGTATTTTCAAAAGAGTAATTTTGAGGAAGTATCATAAAATTTTACAAGACATTTCGGATGTTTGTTGTACTCTCTGGAGGATCCAGGATGTTTGAGAAATAGTAGTATGCACCAATTCCTTCTCATCGGAATGACCTAATTGTATGTTTTTTTTTTCGAATCCTTATGGACACAAAAAGTAGTATGTTCAAAAGAGTAAGATATGAGGAAGCTATATAAAATTTGACAATACATTACAGATGTTTGTGGTACTCTCCGGAGGATCCCGGATATTTGGAGAATAGTAGTTTGCACGAATTCACTGTCGTGGAAATGTCCTAATTGTATGAATTTTCAACGACACCTGATATACACCAAAAGTAGTATGTTCAAAAGAGTAATTTAGAGGAAGTATCATAAAATTTGACAAGACATTTCGGATGTTTGTTGTACTCTCTGGAGGATCCAGGATGTTTGAGAAATAGTAGTATGCACCAATTCCATCTCATCGGAATGACCTAATTGTATGTTTTTTTTTTCGAATCCTTATGGACACAAAAAGTAGTATGTTCAAAAGAGTAAGATATGAGGAAGCTATATAAAATTTGACAATACATTACAGATGTTTGTGGTACTCTCCGGAGGATCGCGGATATTTGGAGAATAGTAGTTTGCACGAATTCACTGTCGTGGAAATGTCCTAATTGTATGAATTTTTATCGACACCTGATATCCACCAAAAATAGTATGTTCAAAATAGTAAGTTTCGAGGATATATCATAAAATTTGACAAGACATTTCGGATGTTTGTTGTACTCTATGGTGGATCCCGGATGTTTGAGAAATAATAGTATGCACCAATTCCTTCTCATCGGAATGACCTAATTGTATGTTTTTTTTTTTCGAATCCTTATGGACACAAAAAGTAGTATGTTCAAAAGAGTAAGATATCAGGAAGGTATATACAATTTGACAATACATTACAGATGTTTGTGGTACTCTCAGGAGGATCCCGAATATTTGGAGAATAGTAGTTTGCACGAATTCACTGTCGTGGAAATGTCCTAATTGTATGAATTTTCAACGACACCTGATATACACCAAAAGTAGTATGTTCAAAAGAGTAGGTTTCGAGGAAGTATCATAAAATTTGACAAGACATTTCGGATGTTTGTTGTACTATCTGGAGGATCCCAGATGTTTGAGAAATAGTAGTATGCACCAATTCCTTCTCATCGGAATGACCTATTTGTATGTTTTTTTTTTCGAATCCTTATGGACACAAAAAGTAGTATATTCAAAAGAGTAAGATATGAGGAAGCTATATAAAATTTGACAATACATTACAGATGTTTGTGGTACTCTCCGGAGGATCCCGGATATTTGGAGAATAGTAGTTTGCACGAATTCACTGTCGTGGAAATGTCCTAATTGTATGAATTTTTATCGACACCTGATATCAACCAAAAGTAGTATGTTCAAAATAGTAAGTTTCGAGGAAGTATCATAAAATTTGACAAGACATTTCGGATGTTTGTTGTACTCTCTGGTGGATCCCGGATGTTTGAGAAATAATAGTATACACCAATTCCTTCTCATCGGAATGACCTAATTGTATGTTTTTTTTTTCGAATCCTTATGGACACAAAGAGTAGTATGTTCAAAAGAGTAAGATATGAGGAAGCTATATAAAATTTGACAATACATTACAGATGTTTGTGGTACTATCCGGAGGATCCCGGATATTTGGAGAATAGTAGTTTGCACGAATTCACTGTCGTGGAAATGTCCTAATTGTATGAATTTTTAACGACACCTGATATCCACCAAAAGTAGTATGTTCAAAATAGTAAGTTTCGAGGAAGTATCATAAAATTTGACAAGACATTTCGGATGTTTGTTGTACTCTCTGGTGGAGCCCGGATGTTTGAGAAATAATAGTATACATCAATTCCTTCTCATCGGAATGACCTAATTGTATGTTTTTTTTTTTCGAATCCTTATGGACACAAAAAGTAGTATGTTCAAAAGAGTAAGATATGAGGAAGCTATATAAAATTTGACAATACATTACAGATGTTTGTGGTACTCTCCGGAGGATCCCGGATATTTGGAGAATAGTAGTTTGCACGAATTCACTGTCGTGGAAATGTCCTAATTGTATGAATTTTCAACGACACCTGATATACACCAAAAGTAGTATGTTCAAAAGAGTAAGTTTCGAGGAAGTATCATAAAATTTGACAAGACATTTCGGATGTTTGTTGTACTCTCTGGAGGATCCAGGATGTTTGAGAAATAGTAGTATGCACCAATTCCATCTCATCGGAATGACCTAATTGTATGTTTTTTTTTTCGAATCCTTATGGACACAAAAAGTAGTATGTTCAAAAGAGTAAGATATGAGGAAGCTATATAAAATTTGACAATACATTACAGATGATTGTGGTACTCTCCGGAGGATCCCGGATATTTTGGAGAATAGTAGTTTGCACGAATTCACTGTCGTGGAAATGTCCTAATTGTATGAATTTTTATCGACACCTGATATCCACCAAAAGTAGTATGTTCAAAATAGTAAGTTTCGAGGAAGTATCATAAAATTTGACAAGACATTTCGGATGTTTGTTGTACTCTCTGGTGGATCCCGGATGTTTGAGAAATAGCAGTATGCACCAATTCCTTCTCATCGGAATGACCTAATTGTATGTTTTTTTTTTTTGAATCCTTATGGACACAAAAAGTAGTATGTTCAAAAGAGTAAGATATCAGGAAGCTATATACAATTTGACAATACATTACAGATGTTTGTGGTACTCTCCGGATGATCCCGGATATTTGGAGAATAGTAGTTTGCACGAATTCACTGTCGTGGAAATGTCCTAATTGTATGAATTTTCAACGACACCTGATATACACCAAAAGTAGTATGTTCAAAAGAGTAATTTCGAGGAAGTATCATAAAATTTGACAAGACATTTCGGATGTTTGTTGTACTCTCTGGATGATCCAGGATGTTTGAGAAATAGTAGTATGCATCAATTCCATCTCATCGGAATGACCTAATTGTATGTTTTTTTTTTCGAATCCTTATGGACACAAAAAGTAGTATGTTCAAAAGAGTAAGATATGAGGAAGCTATATAAAATTTGACAATACATTACAGATGTTTGTGGTACTCTCCGGAGCATCCCGGATATTTGGAGAATAGTAGTTTGCACGAATTCACTGTCGTGGAAATGTCCTAATTGTATGAATTTTGATCGACACCTGATATCCACCAAAAGTAGTATGTTCAAAATAGTAAGTTTCGAGGAAGTATCATAAAATTTGACAAGACATTTCGGATGTTTGTTGTACTCTATGGTGGAGCCCGGATGTTTGTGAAATAATAGTATGCACCAATTCCTTCTCATCGGAATGACCTAATTGTATGTTTTTTTTTTTCGAAACCTTATGGACACAAAAAGTAGTATGTTCAAAAGAGTAAGATATGAGGAAGCTATATAAAATTTGACAATACATTAAAGATGTTTGTGGTGCTCTCCGGAGGATCCCGGATATTTGGAGAATAGTAGTTTGCACGAATTCACTGTCGTGGAAATGTCCTAATTGTATGAATTTTCAACGACACCTGATATACACCAAAAGTAGTATGTTCAAAAGAGTAAGTTTCGAGGAAGTATCATAAAATTTGACAAGACATTTCCGATGTTTGTTGTACTCTCTGAAGGATCCAGGATGTTTGAGAAATAGTAGTATGCACCAATTCCATCTCATCGGAATGACCTAATTGTATGTTTTTTTTTTCGAATCCTTATGGACACAAAAAGTAGTATGTTCAAAAGAGTACGATATGAGGAAGCTATATAAAATTTGACAATACATTACAGATGTTTGTGGTACTCTACGGAGGATCCCGGATATTTGGAGAATAGTAGTTTGCACGAATTCACTGTCGTGGAAATGTCCTAATTGTATGAATTTTTATCGACACCTGATATCCACCAAAAGTAGTATGTTCAAAATAGTAAGTTTCGAGGATATATCATAAAATTTGACAAGACATTTCGGATGTTTGATGTACTCTCTGGTGGATCCCGGATGTTTGAGAAATAATAGTATGCACCAATTCCTTCTCATCGGAATGACCTAATTGTATGTTTTTTTTTTTCGAATCCTTATGGACACAAAAAGTAGTATGTTCAAAAGAGTAAGATATCAGGAAGGTATATACAATTTGACAATACATTACAGATATTTGTGGTACTCTCCGGAGGATCCCGGATATTTGGAGAATAGTAGTTTGCACGAATTCACTGTCGTGGAAATGTCCTAATTGTATGAATTTTCAACGACACCTGATATACACCAAAAGTAGTATGTTCAAAAGAGTAGGTTTCGAGGAAGTATCATAAAATTTGACAAGACATTTCGGATGTTTGTTGTACTATCTGGAGGATCCCGGATGTTTGAGAAATAGTAGTATGCACCAATTCCTTCTCATCGGAATGACCTATTTGTATGTTTTTTTTTTTCGAATCCTTATGGACACAAAAAGTAGTATGTTCAAAAGAGTAAGATATGAGGAAGCTATATAAAATTTGACAATACATAACAGATGTTTGTGGTACTCTCCGGAGGATCCCAGATATTTGGAGAATAATAGTTTGCACGAATTCACTGTCGTGGAAATGTCCTAATTGTATGAATTTTTATCGACACCTGATATCCACCAAAAGTAGTATGTTCAAAATAGTAAGTTTCGAGGAAGTATCATAAAGTTTGACAAGACATTTCGGATGTTTGTTGTACTCTCTGGAGGATCCAGGATGTTTGAGAAATAGTAGTATGCACCAATTCCTTCTCATCGGAATGACCTAATTGTATGTTTTTTTTTTTCGAATCCTTATGGACACAAAAAGTAGTATGTTCAAAAGAGTAAGATATGAGGAAGCTATATAAAATTTGACAATACATTACAGATGTTTGTGGTACTATCCGGAGGATCCCGGATAATTGGAGAATAGTAGTTTGCACGAATTCACTGTCGTGGAAATGTCCTAATTGTATGAATTTTTATCGACACCTGATATCCACCAAAAGTAGTATGTTCAAAATAGTAAGTTTCGAGGAAGTATCATAAAATTTGACAAGACATTTCGGATGTTTGTTGTACTCTCTGGAGGATCCAGGATGTTTGAGAAATAGTAGTATGCACCAATTCCTTCTCATGGGAATGACCTAATTGTATGTTTTTTTTTTCGAATCCTTATGGACACAAAAAGTAGTATGTTCAAAAGAGTAAAATATGAGGAAGCTATATAAAATTTGACAATACATTACAGATGTTTGTGGTACTCTCCGGAGGATCCCGGATATTTGGAGAATAGTAGTTTGCACGAATTCACTGTCGTGGAAATGTCCTAATTGTATGAATTTTTTTCGACACCTGATAGACACCAAAAGTAGTATGTTCAAAAGAGTAAGTTTCGAGGAAGTATCATAAAATTTGACAAGACATTTCGGATGTTTGTTGTACTCTCTGGAGGATCCCGGATGTTTGAGAAATGGCAGTATGCACCAATTCCTTCTCATCAAAATGACCTAATTGAATGCTTTTTTTTTCGAATCCTTATGGACACAAAAAGTAGTATGTTCAAAAGAGTAAGATATGAGGAAGCTATATAAAATTTTAAAATACATTACAGATGTTTGTGGTATTCTCTGGAGGATTCCGGATATTTGGAAACTATTAGTTTGCACGAATTCACAGTCGTGGAAATGTCCTAATTGTATGAATTCTTATCGACACCTGATAGACACCAAAAGTAGTATGTTCAAAAGAGTAAGTTTCGAGGAAGTATCATAAATTTGGAAAAGACATTTCAGATGTTTGTTGTATTCTCTGGAGGATCCCGGATGTTTGAGAAATGGTCGTATGCACCAATTCCTTCGCATCGAAATGACCTAATTGTATGTTTTTTTTTTCGAATCTTTATGGACACAAAAAGTAGTATGTTCAAAAGAGTAAGATATGAGGAAGCTATATAAAATTTTAAAATACATTACGGATGTTTGTGGTATTCTCCGGAGGATCCCGGATATTTGGAGACTAGTAGTTTTCAAGAATTCACTGTCGTGGAAATGTCCTAATTGTATGATTTTTTATCGACACCTGATAGACACCAAAAGTATTATGTTCAAAAGAGTAAGTTTCGAGGAAGTATCATAAAATTTGACAAGACATTTCGGATGTTTGTTGTACCCTCTGGAGGATCCCGGATGTTTGAGAAATAGTAGTATGCACCAACTCTTTCTCATCGGAATTACCTAATTGTTTGTTTTTTTTTTTTCGAATCCTTATGGACACAAAAAGTAGTATGTTCAAAAGAGTAAGATATGAGGAAGCTATATAAAATTTGACAATACATTATAGATGTTTGTTGTACTCTCCGGAGGATCCCGGATATTTGGAGAATAGTAGTTTGCACGAATTCACTGTCGTGGAAATGTCCTAATTGTATGAATTTTTATCGACACCTGATAGACACCAAAAGTAGTATGTTCAAAAGAGTAAGTTTCGAGAAAGTATCATAAAATTTGACAAAACATTTCGGATGTTTGTTGTACTCTCTGGAGGAACCCGAATGTTTGAGAAATGGCAGTATGCACCAATTCCTTCTCATCAAAATCACCTAATTGTATGTTTTTTTTTTCCGAATCCTTTTGGACACAAAAAGTAGTATGTTCAAAAGAGTAAGATATGAGGAAGCTATATAAAATTTTAAAATACATTACAGATGTTTGTGGTATTGTCCAGAGGATCCCGGATATTTGGAGACTAGTAGTTTGCAAGAATTCACTGTCGTGGAAATGTCCTAATTGTATGAATTTTTATCGACACCTGATAGATACCAAAAGTAGTATGTTCAAAAGAGTAAGTTTCGACGAAGTATCATAAAATTTGACAAGGCATTTCGAATGTTTGTTGTACTCTCTGGAGGATCCCGGATGTTTTAGAAATAGTAGTATGCACAAATTCCTTCACATCGGAATGACCTAATTGTATGTTTTTTTTTTCGAATCCTTATGGACCCAAAAAGTAGTATGTTCAAAAGAGTAAGATTTGAGGAAGCTATATAAAATTTGACAATACATTACAGATGTTTGTGGTATTCTCCGGAGGATACCGAATATTTGGAGACTAATAGTTTGTAAGTATTCACTGTCGTGGAAATGTCCTAATTGTATGAATTTTTATCGACACCTGATAGACACCAAAAGTAGTATGTTCAAAATAGTAAATTTTGAGGAAGTATCATAAAATTTGGCAAGACATTTCGGATGTTTGTTGTACTCTCTGGAGGATCCCGGATGTTTGAGAAATGGCAGTATGCACCAATTCCTTCTCATCAAAATGACCTAATTGTATGCTATTTTTTTCGAATCCTTATGGACACAAAAAGTAGTATGTTTAAAAGAGTAAGATATGAGGAAGCTATATAAAATTTTAAAATACATTACAGATGTTTGTGGTATTCTCCGGAGGATCCCGGATATTTGGAGACTAGTAGTTTGCATGAATTCACTGTTGTGGAAATGTCCTAATTGTATGAATTTTTATCGACACCTGATAGACACCAAAAGTAGTATGTTCAAAAGAGTAAGTTTCGAGGAAGTATCATAAAATTTGACAAGACATTTCAGATGTTTGTTGTATTCTCTAGAGGATCCCGGATGTTTGAGAAATGGTCGTATGCACCAATTCCTTCGCATCGAAATGACCTAATTGTATGTTTTTTTTTTCGAATCTTTATGGACACAAAAAGTAGTATGTTCAAAAGAGTAAGATATGAGGAAGCTATATAAAATTTTAAAATACATTACGGATGTTTGTGGTATTCTCCGGAGGATCCCGGATATTTGGAGACTAGTAGTTTGCAAGAATTCACTGTCGTGGAAATGTCCTAATTGTATGAATTTTTATCGGCACCTGATAGACACCAAAAGTATTATGTTCAAAAGAGTAAGTTTCGAGGAAGTATCATAAAATTTGACAAGACATTTCGGATGTTTGTTGTACTCTATGGAGGATCCCGGATGTTTGAGAAATAGTAGTATGCACCAATTCTTTCTCATCGGAATTACCTAATTGTTTGTTTTTTTTTTTTTCGAATCCTTATGGACACAAAAAGTAGTATGTTCAAAAGAGTAAGATATGAGGAAGTTATATAAAATTTGACAATACATTATAGATGTTTGTTGTACTCTCCGGAGGATCCCGGATATTTGGAGAATAGTAGTTTGCACGAATTCACTGTCGTGGAAATGTCCTAACTGTATGAATTTTTATCGACACCTGATAGACACCAAAAGTAGTATGTTCAAAAGAGTAAGTTTCGAGAAAGTATCATAAAATTTGACAAAACATTTCGGATGTTTGTTGTACTCTCTGGAGGAACCCGAATGTTTGAGAAATGGCAGTATGCACCAATTCCTTCTCATCAAAATCACCTAATTGTATGTTTTTTTTTTCCGAATCCTTTTGGACACAAAAAGTAGTATGTTCAAAAGAGTCAGATATGAGGAAGCTATATAAAATTTTAAAATACATTACAGATGTTTGCGGTATTCTCCAGAGGATCCCGGATATTTGGAGACTAGTAGTTTGCAAGAATTCACTGTCGTGGAAATGTCCTAATCGTATGAATTTTTATCGACACCTGATAGATACCAAAAGTAGTATGTTCAAAAGAGTAAGTTTCGACGAAGTATCATAAAATTTGACAAGGCATTTCGAATGTTTGTTGTACTCTCTGGAGGATCCCGGATGTTTTAGAAATAGTAGTATGCACAAATTCATTCACATCGGAATGACCTAATTGTATGTTTTTTTTTTCGAATCCTTATGGACCCAAAAAATAGTATGTTCAAAAGAGTAAGATATGAGGAAGCTATATAAAATTTGACAATACATTACAGATGTTTGTGGTATTCTCCGGAGGATCCCGGATATTTGGAGAATAGTAGTTTGCACGAATTCACTGTCGTGGAAATGTCCTAATTGTATGAATTTTTATCGACACCTGATAGACACCAAAAGTAGTATGTTCAAAAGAGTAAGTTTCGAGAAGTATCATAAAATTTGAAGATTTCGGATGTTTGTTGTACTCTCTGGAGGATCCCAGATGTTTCAGAAATAGCAGTATGCACCAATTCCTTCTCATCAAAATGACCTAATTGTGTGTTTTTTCTTCCGAATCCCTATGGACACAAAAAGTAGTATGTTCAAAAGAGTAATATATGAGGAAGCTATATAAAATTTTAAAATACATGACAGATGTTTGTATTATTCTCCGGAGGATCCCGGATATTTGGAGACTAGTAGTTTGCAAGAATTCACTGCTTGGAAATGTCCTAATTGTATGAATTTTTATCGACACCTGATAGACACCAAAAGTAGTATGTTCAAAAGAGTAAGTTTCGATGAGGTATCATAAAATTTGACAATACATTTCGGATGTTTGTTGTACTCTCTGGAGGATGCCGGATGTTGGAGAATTGGCAGTATGCACCAATTCCTTCTCATCAAAATGACCTAATTGTATGCTTTTTTTTTCAAATCCTTATGGACACAAAAAGTAGTATGTTCAAAAGAGTAAGGTATGAGGAAGCTATATAAAATTTTAAAATACATTACAGATGTTTGTGGTATTCTCCGTAGGATCCCGGATATTTGGAGACTAGTAGTTTGCACGAATTCACTGTCGTGAAAATGTACTAATTGTATGAATTTTTATCGACACCTGATAGACACCAAAAGTAGTATGTTCAAAAGAGTAAGTTTCGAGGAAGTATCATAAAATTTGACAAGACATTTCGGATGTTTGTTGTACTCTCTGGAGGATCTCGAATGCTTGAGAAATAGTAGTATGCACCAATTCCTTCTCATCATAATGACCTAATTGTATGTTTTTTTTTTTTTGAATCCTTATGGACACAAAAAGTAGTATGTTCAAAATAGTAAGATATGAGGAAGCTATATAAAATTTGACAATACATTACAGATGTTTGTGGTACTCTCCGGAGGATCTCGGATATTTGGAGAATAGCAGTTTGCACGAATTCACTGTCGTGGAAATGTTCTAATTGTATGAATTTTTATCGACACCTGATAGACACCAAAAGTAGTATGTTCAAAAGAGTAAGTTTCGAGGAAGTATCATAAAATTTGACAAGACATTTCGGATGTTTGTTGTACTCTCTGGAGGATCCCGGATGTTTGAGAAATAGTAGTATGCACCAATTCCTTCCCATCGGAATGACCTAATTGTATGTTTTTTTTTTCGAATCCTTATGGACACAAAAAGTAGTATGTTCAAAAGAGTAAGATATGAGGAAGCTATATAAAATTTGACAATACATTACAGATGTTTGTGGTACTCTCCTGAGAATCCCGGATATTTGGAGAATAGTAGTTTGCACGAAATCACTGTCGTGGAAATGTCCTAATTGTATGAATTTTTATCGACACCTGATAGACACCAAAAGTAGTATGTTCAAAAAAGTAAATTTCGAGGAAGTATCATAAAATTTGACAGGACATTTCGGATGTTTGTTATACTCTCTGGAGGATCCCGGACATTTGAGAAATGGCAGTATGCACCAATTCCTTCTCATCGAAATGACCTAATTGTATGTTTTTTTTATTCGAATCCTTATGGAAACAAAAATTAGTAAGTTCAAAAGAGTAAGATATGAGGAACCTATATAAAATTTTAAAATACATTACTGATGTTTGTGGTATTCTCCGGAGGATCCCGGATATTTGGAGACTAGTAGTTTGCAAGAATTCACTGTCGTGGAAATGTCCTAAGTGTATGAATTTTTATCGACACCTGATAGACACCAAAAGTAGTATGTTCAAAAGAGTAAATTTCGAGGAAGTATCATAAAATTTGACAGGACATTTCGGATGTTTGTTATACTCTCTGGAGGATCCCGGACGTTTGAGAAATGGCAGTATGCACCAATTCCTTCTCATCGAAATGACCTAATTGTATGTTTTTTTTTTTGAATCCTTATGGAAACAAAAATTAGTAAGTTTAAAAGAGTAAGATATGAGGAACCTATATAAAATTTTAAAATACATTACTGATGTTTGTGGTATTCTCCGGAGGATCCCGGATATTTGGAGACTAGTAGTTTGCAAGAATTCACTGTCGTGGCAATGTCCTAATTGTATGAATTTTTATCGACAGCTGATAGACACCAAAAGTAGTATGTTCAAAAGAGTAAATTTCGAGGAAGCATCATAAAATTTGACAAGACATTTCGGATGTTTGTTGTACTCTCTAGAGGATCCCGGATGTTTGAGAAATAGCAGTATGCACCAATTCCTTCTCATCGAAATGACCTAATTGTATGTTTTTTTTTCCGAATCCTTATGGACACAAAAAGTAGTATGTTCAAAAGAGTAAGATATGAGGAAGCTATATAAAATTTTAAAATACATTACAGATGTTTGTGGTATTCTCCGGAGGGTCCCGGATATTTGGAGACTAGTAGTTTGCAAGAATTCACTGTCGTGGAAATGTCCTAATTGTATGAATTTTTATCGACACCTGATAGACACCAAAAGTAGTATGTTCAAAAGAGTAAATTTCGAGGAAGTATCATAAAATTTGACAGGACATTTCGGATGTTTGTTATACTCTCTGGAGGATCCCGGACATTTGAGAAATGGCAGTATGCACCAATTCCTTCTCATCGAAATGACCTAATTGTATGTTTTTTTTATTCGAATCCTTATGGAAACAAAAATTAGTAAGTTCAAAAGAGTAAGATATGAGGAACCTATATAAAATTTTAAAATACATTACTGATGTTTGTGGTATTCTCCGGAGGATCCCGGATATTTGGAGACTAGTAGTTTGCAAGAATTCACTGTCGTGGAAATGTCCTAAGTGTATGAATTTTTATCGACACCTGATAGACACCAAAAGTAGTATGTTCAAAAGAGTAAGTTTCGAGGAAGTATCATAAAATTTGACAAGACATTTCGGATGTTTGTTGTACTCTCTGGAGGATCCCGGATGTTTGAGAAATAGCAGTATGCACCAATTCCTTCTCATCGAAATGACCTAATTGTATGTTTTTTTTTTCGAATCCTTATGGACACAAAAAGTAGTATGTTCAAAAGAGTAAGATATGAGAAAGCTATATAAAATTTTAAAATACATTACTGATGTTTGTGGTATTCTCCGGAGGATCCCGGATATTTGGAGACTAGTAGTTTGCAAGAATTCACTGTCGTGGAAATGTCCTAAGTGTATGAATTTTTATCGACACCTGATAGATACCAAAAGTAGTATGTTCAAAAGAGTAAATTTCGAGGAAGTATCATAAAATTTGACAGGACATTTCGGATGTTTGTTATACTCTCTGGAGGATCCCGGACGTTTCAGAAATGGCAGTATGCACCAATTCCTTCTCATCGAAATGACCTAATTGTATGTTTTTTTTTTCGAATCCTTATGGAAACAAAAATTAGTAAGTTCAAAAGAGTAAGATATGAGGAACCTATATAAAATTTTAAAATACATGACTGATGTTTGTGGTATTCTCCGGAGGATCCCGGATATTTGGAGACTAGTAGTTTGCAAGAATTCACTGTCGTGGAAATGTCCTAAGTGTATGAATTTTTATCGACACCTGATAGACACCAAAAGTAGTATGTTCAAAAGAGTAAATTTCGAGGAAGTATCATAAAATTTGACAGGACATTTCGGATGTTTGTTATACTCTCTGGAGGATCCCGGACGTTTGAGAAATGGCAGTATGCACCAATTCCTTCTCATCGAAATGACCTAATTGTATGTTTTTTTTTTTGAATCCTTATGGAAACAAAAATTAGTAAGTTTAAAAGAGTAAGATATGAGGAACCTATATAAAATTTTAAAATACATTACTGATGTTTGTGGTATTCTCCGGAGGATCCCGGATATTTGGAGACTAGTAGTTTGCAAGAATTCACTGTCGTGGCAATGTCCTAATTGTATGAATTTTTATCGACAGCTGATAGACACCAAAAGTAGTATGTTCAAAAGAGTAAATTTCGAGGAAGCATCATAAAATTTGACAAGACATTTCGGATGTTTGTTGTACTCTCTAGAGGATCCCGGATGTTTGAGAAATAGCAGTATGCACCAATTCCTTCTCATCGAAATGACCTAATTGTATGTTTTTTTTTCCGAATCCTTATGGACACAAAAAGTAGTATGTTCAAAAGAGTAAGATATGAGGAAGCTATATAAAATTTTAAAATACATTACAGATGTTTGTGGTATTCTCCGGAGGGTCCCGGATATTTGGAGACTAGTAGTTTGCAAGAATTCACTGTCGTGGAAATGTCCTAATTGTATGAATTTTTATCGACACCTGATAGACACCAAAAGTAGTATGTTCAAAAGAGTAAATTTCGAGGAAGTATCATAAAATTTGACAGGACATTTCGGATGTTTGTTATACTCTCTGGAGGATCCCGGACATTTGAGAAATGGCAGTATGCACCAATTCCTTCTCATCGAAATGACCTAATTGTATGTTTTTTTTATTCGAATCCTTATGGAAACAAAAATTAGTAAGTTCAAAAGAGTAAGATATGAGGAACCTATATAAAATTTTAAAATACATTACTGATGTTTGTGGTATTCTCCGGAGGATCCCGGATATTTGGAGACTAGTAGTTTGCAAGAATTCACTGTCGTGGAAATGTCCTAAGTGTATGAATTTTTATCGACACCTGATAGACACCAAAAGTAGTATGTTCAAAAGAGTAAGTTTCGAGGAAGTATCATAAAATTTGACAAGACATTTCGGATGTTTGTTGTACTCTCTGGAGGATCCCGGATGTTTGAGAAATAGCAGTATGCACCAATTCCTTCTCATCGAAATGACCTAATTGTATGTTTTTTTTTTCGAATCCTTATGGACACAAAAAGTAGTATGTTAAAAAGAGTAAGATATGAGAAAGCTATATAAAATTTTAAAATACATTACTGATGTTTGTGGTATTCTCCGGAGGATCCCGGATATTTGGAGACTAGTAGTTTGCAAGAATTCACTGTCGTGGAAATGTCCTAAGTGTATGAATTTTTATCGACACCTGATAGATACCAAAAGTAGTATGTTCAAAAGAGTAAATTTCGAGGAAGTATCATAAAATTTGACAGGACATTTCGGATGTTTGTTATACTCTCTGGAGGATCCCGGACGTTTCAGAAATGGCAGTATGCACCAATTCCTTCTCATCGAAATGACCTAATTGTATGTTTTTTTTTTCGAATCCTTATGGAAACAAAAATTAGTAAGTTCAAAAGAGTAAGATATGAGGAACCTATATAAAATTTTAAAATACATGACTGATGTTTGTGGTATTCTCCGGAGGATCCCGGATATTTGGAGACTAGTAGTTTGCAAGAATTCACTGTCGTGGAAATGTCCTAAGTGTATGAATTTTTATCGACACCTGATAGACACCAAAAGTAGTATGTTCAAAAGAGTAAATTTCGAGGAAGTATCATAAAATTTGACAGGACATTTCGGATGTTTGTTATACTCTCTGGAGGATCCCGGACGTTTGAGAAATGGCAGTATGCACCAATTCCTTCTCATCGAAATGACCTAATTGTATGTTTTTTTTTTTGAATCCTTATGGAAACAAAAATTAGTAAGTTCAAAAGAGTAAGATATGAGGAACCTATATAAAATTTTAAAATACATTACTGATGTTTGTGGTATTCTCCGGAGGATCCCGGATATTTGGAGACTAGTAGTTTGCAAGAATTCACTGTCGTGGCAATGTCCTAATTGTATGAATTTTTATCGACAGCTGATAGACACCAAAAGTAGTATGTTCAAAAGAGTAAATTTCGAGGAAGCATCATAAAATTTGACAAGACATTTCGGATGTTTGTTGAACTCTCTAGAGGATCCCGGATGTTTGAGAAATAGCAGTATGCACCAATTCCTTCTCATCGAAATGACCTAATTGTATGTTTTTTTTTCCGAATCCTTATGGACACAAAAAGTAGTATGTTCAAAAGAGTAAGATATGAGGAAGCTATATAAAATTTTAAAATACATTACAGATGTTTGTGGTATTCTCCGGAGGGTCCCGGATATTTGGAGACTAGTAGTTTGCAAGAATTCACTGTCGTGGAAATGTCCTAATTGTATGAATTTTTATCGACACCTGATAGACACCAAAAGTAGTATGTTCAAAAGAGTAAATTTCGAGGAAGTATCATAAAATTTGACAGGACATTTCGGATGTTTGTTATACTCTCTGGAGGATCCCGGACATTTGAGAAATGGCAGTATGCACCAATTCCTTCTCATCGAAATGACCTAATTGTATGTTTTTTTTATTCGAATCCTTATGGAAACAAAAATTAGTAAGTTCAAAAGAGTAAGATATGAGGAACCTATATAAAATTTTAAAATACATTACTGATGTTTGTGGTATTCTCCGGAGGATCCCGGATATTTGGAGACTAGTAGTTTGCAAGAATTCACTGTCGTGGAAATGTCTTAAGTGTATGAATTTTTATCGACACCTGATAGACACCAAAAGTAGTATGTTCAAAAGAGTAAGTTTCGAGGAAGTATCATAAAATTTGACAAGACATTTCGGATGTTTGTTGTACTCTCTGGAGGATCCCGGATGTTTGAGAAATAGCAGTATGCACCAATTCCTTCTCATCGAAATGACCTAATTGTATGTTTTTTTTTTCGAATCCTTATGGACACAAAAAGTAGTATGTTCAAAAGAGTAAGATATGAGAAAGCTATATAAAATTGTAAAATACATTACTGATGTTTGTGGTATTCTCCGGAGGATCCCGGATATTTGGAGACTAGTAGTTTGCAAGAATTCACTGTCGTGGAAATGTCCTAAGTGTATGAATTTTTATCGACACCTGATAGATACCAAAAGTAGTATGTTCAAAAGAGTAAATTTCGAGGAAGTATCATAAAATTTGACAGGACATTTCGGATGTTTGTTATACTCTCTGGAGGATCCCGGACATTTCAGAAATGGCAGTATGCACCAATTCCTTCTCATCGAAATGACCTAATTGTATGTTTTTTTTTTCGAATCCTTATGGAAACAAAAATTAGTAAGTTCAAAAGAGTAAGATATGAGGAACCTATATAAAATTTTAAAATACATGACTGATGTTTGTGGTATTCTCCGGAGGATCCCGGATATTTGGAGACTAGTAGTTTGCAAGAATTCACTGTCGTGGAAATGTCCTAAGTGTATGAATTTTTATCGACACCTGATAGACACCAAAAGTAGTATGTTCAAAAGAGTAAATTTCGAGGAAGTATCATAAAATTTGACAGGACATTTCGGATGTTTGTTATACTCTCTGGAGGATCCCGGACGTTTGAGAAATGGCAGTATGCACCAATTCCTTCTCATCGAAATGACCTAATTGTATGTTTTTTTTTTTGAATCCTTATGGAAACAAAAATTAGTAAGTTCAAAAGAGTAAGATATGAGGAACCTATATAAAATTTTAAAATACATTACTGATGTTTGTGGTATTCTCCGGAGGATCCCGGATATTTGGAGACTAGTAGTTTGCAAGAATTCACTGTCGTGGCAATGTCCTAATTGTATGAATTTTTATCGACAGCTGATAGACACCAAAAGTAGTATGTTCAAAAGAGTAAATTTCGAGGAAGCATCATAAAATTTGACTAGACATTTCGGATGTTTGTTGAACTCTCTAGAGGATCCCGGATGTTTGAGAAATAGCAGTATGCACCAATTCCTTCTCATCGAAATGACCTAATTGTATGTTTTTTTTTCCGAATCCTTATGGACACAAAAAGTAGTATGTTCAAAAGAGTAAGATATGAGGAAGCTATATAAAATTTTAAAATACATTACTGATGTTTGTGGTATTCTCCGTAGGATCCCGGATATTTGGAGACTAGTAGTTTGCAAGAATTCACTGTCGTGGAAATGTCCTAAGTGTATGAATTTTTATCGACACCTGATAGACACCAAAAGTAGTACGTTCAAAAGAGTAAATTTCGAGGAAGTATCATAAAATTTGACAGGACATTTCGGATGTTTGTTATACTCTCTGGAGGATCCCGGATGTTTGAGAAATAGCAGTATGCACCAATTCCTTCTCATCGAAATGACCTAATTGTATGTTTTTTTTTTTCGAATCCTTATGGAAACAAAAATTAGTAAGTTCAAAAGAGTAAAATATGAGGAAGCTATATAAAATTTTAAAATACATTACAGATGTTTGTGGTATTCTCCGGAGGATCCCGGATATTTGGAGACTAGTAGTTTGCAAGAATTCACTGTCGTGGAAATGTCCTAAGTGTATGAATTTTTATCGACACCTGATAGACACCAAAAGTAGTATGTTCAAAAGAGTAAATTTCGAGGAAGTATCATAAAATTTGACAGGACATTTCGGATGTTTGTTATACTCTCTGGAGGATCCCGGACGTTTGAGAAATGGCAGTATGCACCAATTCCTTCTCATCGAAATGACATAATTGTATGTTTTTTTTTTCGAATCCTTATGGAAACAAAAATTAGTAAGTTCAAAAGAGTAAGATATGAGGAACCTATATAAAATTTTAAAATACATTACTGATGTTTGTGGTATTCTCCGGAGGATCCCGGATATTTGGAGACTAGTAGTTTGCAAGAATTCACTGTCGTGGAAATGTCCTAAGTGTATGAATTTTTATCGACACCTGATAGACACCAAAAGTAGTATGTTCAAAAGAGTAAATTTCGACGAAGTATCATAAAATTTGACAGGACACTACGGATGTTTGTTATACTCTCTGGAGGATCCCGGACGTTTGAGAAATGGCAGTATGCACCAATTCCTTCTCATCGAAATGATCTAATTGTATGTTTTTTTTTTCGAATCCTTATGGAAACAAAAATTATTAAGTTCAAAAGAGTAAGATATGAGGAACCTATATAAAATTTTAAAATACATTACTGATGTTTGTGGTATTCTCCGAAGGATCCCGGATATTTGGAGACTAGTAGTTTGCAAGAATTCACTGTCGTGGCAATGTCCTAATTGTATGAATTTTTATCGACACCTGATAGACACCAAAAGTAGTATGTTGAAAAGAGTAAATTTCGAGGAAGCATCATAAAATTTGACAAGACATTTCGGATGTTTGTTGTACTCTCTAGAGGATCCCGAATGTTTGAGAAATAGCAGTATGCACCAATTCCTTCTCATCGAAATGACCTAATTGTATGTTTTTTTTTCCGAATCCTTATGGACACAAAAAGTAGTATGTTCAAAAGAGTAAGATATGAGGAAGCTATATAAAATTTTAAAATACATTACAGATGTTTGTGGTATTCTCCGGAGGATCCCGGATATTTGGAGACTAGTAGTTTGCAAGAATTCACTGTCGTGGAAATGTCCTAATTGTATGAATTTTTATCGACACCTGATAGACACCAAAAGTAGTATGTTCAAAAGAGTAAATTTCGAGGAAGTATCATAAAATTTGACAACACATTTCGGATGTTTGTTGTACTCTCTGGAGGATCCCGGATGTTTGAGAAATAGCAGTATGCACCAATTCCTTCTCATCGAAATGACCTAATTGTATGTTTTTTTTTTCGAATCCTTATGGAAACAAAAATTAGTAAGTTCAAAAGAGTAAGATATGAGGAAGCTATATAAAATTTTAAAATACATTACAGATGTTTGTGGTATTCTCCGGAGGATCCCGGATATTTGGAGACTAGTAGTTTGCAAGAATTCACTGTCGTGGCAATGTCCTAATTGTATGAATTTTTATCGACACCTGATAGACACCAAAAGTAGTATGTTGAAAAGAGTAAGTTTCGAGGAAGTATCTTAAAATTTGACAAGACATTTTGGATGTTTGTAGTACTCTCTGGAGGATCCCGGATGTTTGAGAAATGGCAGTATGCACCAATTCCTTCTCATCGAACTGACCTAATTGTATGTTTTTTTTTTCGAATCCTTATGGACACAAAAAGTAGTATGTTAAAAAGAGTAAGATATGAGGAAGCTATATAAAATTTTAAAATACATTACTGATGTTTGTGGTATTCTCCGGAGGATCCCGGATATTTGGAGACTAGTAGTTTGCAAGAATTCACTGTCGTGGAAATGTCCTAAGTGTATGAATTTTTATCGACACCTGATAGACCCCAAAAGTAGTATGTTCAAAAGAGTAAATTTCGAGGAAGTATCATAAAATTTGACAGGACATTTCGGATGTTTGTTATACTCTCTGGAGGATCCCGGATGTTTGAGAAATAGCAGTATGCACCAATTCCTTGTCATCGAAATGACCTAATTGTATGTTTTTTTTTTCGAATCCTTATGGAAACAAAAATTAGTAAGTTCAAAAGAGTAAAATATGAGGAAGCTATATAAAATTTTAAAATACATTACAAGTGTTTGTGGTATTCTCCGGAGGATCCCGGATATTTGGAGACTAGTAGTTTGCAAGAATTCACTGTCGTGGCAATGTCCTAATTGTATGAATTTTTATCGACACCTGATAGACACCAAAAGTAGTATGTTCAAAAGAGTAAGTTTCGAGGAAGTATCTTAAAATTTGACAAGACATTTTGGATGTTTGTAGTACTCTCTGGAGGATCCCGGATGTTTGAGAAATGGCAGTATGCACCAATTCCTTCTCATCGAAATGACCTAGTTGTATGTTTTTTTTTTCGAATCCTTATGGACACAAAAAGTAGTATGTTCAAAAGAGTAAGATATGAGGAAGCTATATAAAATTTTAAAATACATTACTGATGTTTGTGGTATTCTCCGGAGGATCCCGGATATTTGGAGACTAGTAGTTTGCAAGAATTCACTGTCGTGGAAATGTCCTAAGTGTATGAATTTTTATCGACACCTGATAGACACCAAAAGTAGTATGTTCAAAAGAGTAAATTTCGAGGAAGTATCATAAAATTTGACAGGACATTTCGGATGTTTGTTATACTCTCTGGAGGATCCCGGATGTTTGAGAAATAGCAGTATGCACCAATTCCTTCTCATCGAATGACCTAATTGTATGTTTTTTTTTTCGAATCCTTATGGAAACAAAAATTAGTAAGTTCAAAAAAGTAAGATATGAGGAAGCTATATAAAATTTTAAAATACATTACAGATGTTTGTGGTATTCTCCGGAGGATCCCGGATATTTGGAGACTAGTAGTTTGCAAGAATTCACTGTCGTGGCAATGTCCTAATTGTATGAATTTTTATCGACACCTGATAGACACCAAAAGTAGTATGTTCAAAAGAGTAAGTTTCGAGGAAGTATCTTAAAATTTGACAAGACATTTTGGATGTTTGTAGTACTCTCTGGAGGATCCCGGATGTTTGAGAAATGGCAGTATGCACCAATTCCTTCTCATCGAAATGACCTAATTGTATGTTTTTTTTTTCGAATCCTTATGGAAACAAAAATTAGTAAGTTCAAAAGAGTAAGATATGAGGAAGCTATATAAAAAACTTTAAAATACATTACAGATGTTTGTGGTATTCTCCGGAGGATCCCGGATATTTTGAGACTAGTAGTTTGCAAGAATTAACTGTCGTGGCAATGTCCTAATTGTATGAATTTTTATCGACACCTGATAGACACCAAAAGTAGTATGTTCAAAAGAGTAAATTTTGAGGAAGTATCATAAAATTTGACAAGACATTTCGGATGTTTGTTGTACTCTCTGGAGGATCCCGGATGTTTGAGAAATCGCAGTATGCACCAATTCCTTCTCATCGAAATGACCTAATTGTATGTTTTTTTTTTCGAATCCTTATGGAAAAAAAAATTAGTAAGTTCAAAAGAGTAAGATATGAGGAAGTTATATAAAATTTTAAAATACATTACAGATGTTTGTGGAATTCTCCGGAGGATCCCGGATATTTGGAGACTAGTAGTTTGCAAGAAGTCACTGTCGTGGAAATGTCCTAAGTGTATGAATTTTTATCGACACCTGATAGACACCAAAAGTAGTATGTTCAAAAGAGTAAATTTCGAGGAAGTATCATAAAATTTGACAGGACATTTCGGATGTTTGTTATACTCTATGGAGGATCCCGGATGTTTGAGAAATAGCAGTATGCACCAATTCCTTCTCATCGAAATGACCTAATTGTATGTTTTTTTTTTCCAATCCTTATGGAAACAAAAATTAGTTAGTTCAAAAGAGTAAGATATGAGGAAGCTATATAAAATTTTAAAATACATTACAGATGTTTGTGGTATTCTCCGGAGGATCCCGGATATTTGGAGACTAGTAGTTTGCAAGAATTCACTGTCGTGGCAATGTCCTAATTGTATGAATTTTTATCGACACCTGATAGACACCAAAAGTAGTATGTTCAAAAGAGTAAGTTTCGAGGAAGTATCTTAAAATTTGACAAGACATTTTGGATGTTTGTAGTACTCTCTGAAGGATCCCGGATGTTTGAGAAATGGCAGTATGCACCAATTCCTTCTCATCGAAATGACCTAGTTGTATGTTTTTTTTTTTCGAATCCTTATGGACACAAAAAGTAGTATGTTCAAAAGAGTAAGATATGAGGAAGCTATATAAAATTTTAAAATACATTACTGATGTTTGTGGTATTCTCCGGAGGATCCCGGATATTTGGAGACTAGTAGTTTGCAAGAATTCACTGTCGTGGAAATGTCCTAAGTGTATGAATTTTTATCGACACCTGATAGACACCAAAAGTAGTATGTTCAAAAGAGTAAATTTCGAGGAAGTATCATAAAATTTGACAGGACATTTCGGATGTTTGTTATACTCTCTGGAGGATCCCGGATATTTGAGAAATAGCAGTATGCACCAATTCCTTCTCATCGAAATGACCTAATTGTATGTTTTTTTTTTCGAATCCTTATGGAAACAAAAATTAGTAAGTTCAAAAGAGTAAGATATGAGGAAGCTATATAAAATTTTAAAATACATTACAGATGTTTGTGGTATTCTCCGGAGGATCCCGGATATTTGGAGACTAGTAGTTTGCAAGAATTCACTGTCGTGGCAATGTCCTAATTGTATGAATTTTTATCGACACCTGATAGACACCAAAAGTAGTATGTTCAAAAGGGTAAGTTTCGAGGAAGTATCTTAAAATTTGACAAGACATTTTGGATGTTTGTAGTACTCTCTGGAGGATCCCGGATGTTTGAGAAATGGCAGTATGCACCAATTCCTTCTCATCGAAATGACCTAGTTGTATGTTTTTTTTTTCGAATCCTTATAGACACAAAAAGTAGTATGTTCAAAAGAGTAAGATATGAGGAAGCTATATAAAATTTTAAAATACATTACTGATGTTTGTGGTATTCTCCGGAGGATCCCGGATATTTGGAGACTAGTAGTTTGCAAGAATTCACTGTCGTGGAAATGTCCTAAGTGTATGAATTTTTATCGACACCTGATAGACACCAAAAGTAGTATGTTCAAAAGAGTAAATTTCGAGTTAGTATCATAAAATTTGACAGGACATTTCGGATCTTTGTTATACTCTCTGGAGGATCCCGGATGTTTGAGAAATGGCAGTATGCACCAATTCCTTCTCATCGAAATGACCTAATTGTATGTTTTTTTTTTCGAATCCTTATGGAAACAAAAAGTAGTATGTTCAAAAGAGTAAGATATGAGGAAGCTATATAAAATTTGACAATACATTACAGATGTTTGTGGTACTCTCCGGAGGATCCCGGATATTTGGAGAATAGTAGTTTGCACGAATTCACTGTCGTGGAAATGTCCTACTTGTATGAATTTTTATCGACACCTGATAGACACCAAAAGTAGTATGTTCAAAAGTGTAAGTTTCGAGGAAGTATCATAAAATTTGACAAGACATTTCGGATGTTTGTTGTACTCTCTGGAGGATCCCGGATGTTTGAGAAATAGCAGTATGCACCAATTCCTTCTCATCGAAATGACCTAATTGTATGTTTTTTTTTTCGAATCCTTATGGACACAAAAAGTAGTATGTTCAAAAGAGTAAGATATGAGGAAGCTATATAAAATTTTAAAATACATTACAGATGTTTGTGGTATTCTTCGGAGGATCCCGGAAATTTGGAGACTAGTAGTTTGCAAGCATTCACTGTCGTGGAAATGCCCTAATTGTATGAATTTTTATCGACACCTGATAGACACCAAAAGTAGTATGTTCAAAAGAGTAAGTTTCGAGGAAGTATCATAAAATTTGACAAGACATTTCGGATGTTTGTTGTACTCTCTGGAGGATCCCGGATGTTTGAGAAATAGCAGTATGCACCAATTCCTTCTCATCGAAATGACCTAATTGTATGTTTTTTTTTTCGAATCCTTATGGAAACAAAAAGTAGTATTCAAAAGAGTAAGATATGAGGAAGGTATATAAAATTTGACAATACATTACAGATGTTTGTGGTACTCTCCGGAGGATCCCGGATATTTGGAGAATAGTAGTTTGCACGAATTCACTGTCGTGGAAATGTCCTACTTGTATGAATTTTTATCGACACCTGATAGACACCAAAAGTAGTATGTTCAAAAGAGTAAGTTTCGAGGAAGTATCATAAAATTTGACAAGACATTTCGGATGTTTGTTGTACTCTCTGGAGGATCCCGGATGTTTGAGAAATAGCAGTATGCACCAATTCCTTCTCATCGAAATGACCTAATTGTATGTTTTTTTTTTCGAATCCTTATGGACACAAAAAGTAGTATGTTCAAAAGAGTAAGATATGAGGAAGCTATATAAAATTTTAAAATACATTACAGATGTTTGTGGTATTCTTCGGAGGATCCCGGATATTTGGAGACTAGTAGTTTGCAAGCATTCACTGTCGTGGAAATGCCCTAATTGTATGAATTTTTATCGACACCTGATAGACACCAAAAGTAGTATGTTCAAAAGAGTAAGTTTCGAGGAAGTATCATAAAATTTAACAAGACATTTCGGATGTTTGTTGTACTCTCTGCAGGATCCCGGATGTTTGAGAAATAGCAGTATGCACCAATTCCTTCTCATCGAAATGACCTAATTGTATGTTTTTTTTTCCGAATCCTTATGGACACAAAAAGTAGTATGTTCAAAAGAGTAAGATATGAGGAAGCTATATAAAATTTTAAAATACATTACAGATGTTTGTGGTATTCTTCGGAGGATCCCGGATATTTGGAGACTAGTAGTTTGCAAGCATTCACTGTCGTGGAAATGCCCTAATTGTATGAATTTTTATCGACACCTGATAGACACCAAAAGTAGTATGTTCAAAAGAGTAAGTTTCGAGGAAGTATGATAAAATTTGACAAGACATTTCGGATGTTTGTTGTACTCTCTGGAGGATCCCGGATGTTTGAGAAATAGCAGTATGCACCAATTCCTTCTCATCGAAATGACCTAATTGTATGTTTTTTTTTTCGAATCCTTATGGAAACAAAAAGTAGTATTCAAAAGAGTAAGATATGAGGAAGGTATATAAAATTTGACAATACATTACAGATGTTTGTGGTACTCTCCGGAGGATCCCGGATATTTGGAGAATAGTAGTTTGCACGAATTCACTGTCGTGGAAATGTCCTACTTGTATGAATTTTTATCGACACCTGATAGACACCAAAAGTAGTATGTTCAAAAGAGTAAGTTTCGAGGAAGTATCATAAAATTTGACAAGACATTTCGGATGTTTGTTGTACTCTCTGGAGGATCCCGGATGTTTGAGAAATAGCAGTATGCACCAATTCCTTCTCATCGAAATGACCTAATTGTATGTTTTTTTTTTCGAATCCTTATGGACACAAAAAGTAGTATGTTCAAAAGAGTAAGATATGAGGAAGCTATATAAAATTTTAAAATACATTACAGATGTTTGTGGTATTCTTCGGAGGATCCCGGAAATTTGGAGACTAGTAGTTTGCAAGCATTCACTGTCGTGGAAATGCCCTAATTGTATGAATTTTTATCGACACCTGATAGACACCAAAAGTAGTATGTTCAAAAGAGTAAGTTTCGAGGAAGTATCATAAAATTTGACAAGACATTTCGGATGTTTGTTGTACTCTCTGGAGGATCCCGGATGTTTGAGAAATAGCAGTATGCACCAATTCCTTCTCATCGAAATGACCTAATTGTATGTTTTTTTTTTCGAATCCTTATGGAAACAAAAAGTAGTATTCAAAAGAGTAAGATATGAGGAAGGTATATAAAATTTGACAATACATTACAGATGTTTGTGGTACTCTCCGGAGGATCCCGGATATTTGGAGAATAGTAGTTTGCACGAATTCACTGTCGTGGAAATGTCCTACTTGTATGAATTTTTATCGACACCTGATAGACACCAAAAGTAGTATGTTCAAAAGAGTAAGTTTCGAGGAAGTATCATAAAATTTGACAAGACATTTCGGATGTTTGTTGTACTCTCTGGAGGATCCCGGATGTTTGAGAAATAGCAGTATGCACCAATTCCTTCTCATCGAAATGACCTAATTGTATGTTTTTTTTTTCGAATCCTTATGGACACAAAAAGTAGTATGTTCAAAAGAGTAAGATATGAGGAAGCTATATAAAATTTTAAAATACATTACAGATGTTTGTGGTATTCTTCGGAGGATCCCGGATATTTGGAGACTAGTAGTTTGCAAGCATTCACTGTCGTGGAAATGCCCTAATTGTATGAATTTTTATCGACACCTGATAGACACCAAAAGTAGTATGTTCAAAAGAGTAAGTTTCGAGGAAGTATCATAAAATTTAACAAGACATTTCGGATGTTTGTTGTACTCTCTGCAGGATCCCGGATGTTTGAGAAATAGCAGTATGCACCAATTCCTTCTCATCGAAATGACCTAATTGTATGTTTTTTTTTCCGAATCCTTATGGACACAAAAAGTAGTATGTTCAAAAGAGTAAGATATGAGGAAGCTATATAAAATTTTAAAATACATTACAGATGTTTGTGGTATTCTTCGGAGGATCCCGGATATTTGGAGACTAGTAGTTTGCAAGCATTCACTGTCGTGGAAATGCCCTAATTGTATGAATTTTTATCGACACCTGATAGACACCAAAAGTAGTATGTTCAAAAGAGTAAGTTTCGAGGAAGTATGATAAAATTTGACAAGACATTTCGGATGTTTGTTGTACTCTCTGGAGGATCCCGGATGTTTGAGAAATAGCAGTATGCACCAATTCCTTCTCATCGAAATGACCTAATTGTATGTTTTTTTTTTCGAATCCTTATGGAAACAAAAAGTAGTATTCAAAAGAGTAAGATATGAGGAAGGTATATAAAATTTGACAATACATTACAGATGTTTGTGGTACTCTCCGGAGGATCCCGGATATTTGGAGAATAGTAGTTTGCACGAATTCACTGTCGTGGAAATGTCCTACTTGTATGAATTTTTATCGACACCTGATAGACACCAAAAGTAGTATGTTCAAAAGAGTAAGTTTCGAGGAAGTATCATAAAATTTGACAAGACATTTCGGATGTTTGTTGTACTCTCTGGAGGATCCCGGATGTTTGAGAAATAGCAGTATGCACCAATTCCTTCTCATCGAAATGACCTAATTGTATGTTTTTTTTTTCGAATCCTTATGGACACAAAAAGTAGTATGTTCAAAAGAGTAAGATATGAGGAAGCTATATAAAATTTTAAAATACATTACAGATGTTTGTGGTATTCTTCGGAGGATCCCGGATATTTGGAGACTAGTAGTTTGCAAGCATTCACTGTCGTGGAAATGCCCTAATTGTATGAATTTTTATCGACACCTGATAGACACCAAAAGTAGTATGTTCAAAAGAGTAAGTTTCGAGGAAGTATCATAAAGTTTGACAAGACATTTCGGATGTTTGTTGTACTCTCTGGAGGATCCCGGATGTTTGAGAAATAGCAGTATGCACCAATTCCTTCTCATCGAAATGACCTAATTGTATGTTTTTTTTTTCGAATCCTTATGGACACAAAAAGTAGTATGTTCAAAAGAGTAAGATATGAGGAAGCTATATAAAATTTTAAAATACATTACAGATGTTTGTGGTATTCTTCGGAGGATCCCGGATATTTGGAGACTAGTAGTTTGCAAGCATTCACTGTCGTGGAAATGCCCTAATTGTATGAATTTTTATCGACACCTGATAGACACCAAAAGTAGTATGTTCAAAAGAGTAAGTTTCGAGGAAGTATCATAAAATTTGACAAGACATTTCGGATGTGTGTTGTACTCTCTGCAGGATCCCGGATGTTTGAGAAATAGCAGTATGCACCAATTCCTTCTCATCGAAATGACCTAATTGTATGTTTTTTTTTCCGAATCCTTATGGACACAAAAAGTAGTATGTTCAAAAGAGTAAGATATGAGGAAGCTATATAAAATTTTAAAATACATTACTGATGTTTGTGGTATTCTCCGTAGGATCCCGGATATTTGGAGACTAGTAGTTTGCAAGAATTCACTGTCGTGGAAATGTCCTAAGTGTATGAATTTTTATCGACACCTGATAGACACCAAAAGTAGTATGTTCAAAAGAGTAAATTTCGAGGAAGTATCATAAAATTTGACAGGACATTTCGGATGTTTGTTATACTCTCTGGAGGATCCCGGATGTTTGAGAAATAACAGTATGCACCAATTCCTTCTCATCGAAATGACCTAATTGTATGTTTTTTTTTTTCGAATCCTTATGGAAACAAAAATTAGTAAGTTCAAAAGAGTAAAATATGAGGAAGCTATATAAAATTTTAAAATACATTACAGATGTTTGTGGTATTCTCCGGAGGATCCCGGATATTTGGAGACTAGTAGTTTGCAAGAATTCACTGTCGTGGAAATGTCCTAAGTGTATGAATTTTTATCGACACCTGATAGACACCAAAAGTAGTATGTTCAAAAGAGTAAATTTCGAGGAAGTATCATAAAATTTGACAGGACATTTCGGATGTTTGTTATACTCTCTGGAGGATCCCGGACGTTTGAGAAATGGCAGTATGCACCAATTCCTTCTCATCGAAATGACCTAATTGTATGTTTTTTTTTTCGAATCCTTATGGAAACAAAAATTAGTAAGTTCAAAAGAGTAAGATATGAGGAAGCTATATAAAATTTTAAAATACATTACAGATGTTTGTGGTATTCTCCGGAGGATCCCGGATATTTGGAGACTAGTAGTTTGCAAGAATTCACTGTCGTGGCAATGTCCTAATTGTATGAATTTTTATCGACACCTGATAGACACCAAAAGTAGTATGTTCAAAAGAGTAAATTTCGAGGAAGTATCATAAAATTTGACAAGACATTTCGGATGTTTGTTGTACTCTCTGGAGGATCCCGGATGTTTGAGAAATAGCAGTATGCACCAAATCCTTCTCATCGAAATGACCTCATTGTATGTTTTTTTTTTCGAATCCTGATGGAAACAAAAATTAGTAAGTTCAAAAGAGTAAGATATGAGGAAGCTATATAAAATTTTAAAATACATTACAGATGTTTGTGGTATTCTCCGGAGGATCCCGGATATTTGGAGACTAGTAGTTTGCAAGAATTCACTGTCGTGGCAATGTCCTAATTGTATGAATTTTTATCGACACCTGATAGACACCAAAAGTAGTATGTTCAAAAGAGTAAGTTTCGAGGAAGTATCATAAAATTTGACAAGACATTTCGGATGTTTGTTCTACTCTCTGGAGGATCCCGGATGTTTGAGAAATGGGAGTATGCACCAATTCCTTCTCATCGAAATGATCTAATTGTATGTTTTTTTTTTCGAATCCTTATGGACACAAAAATTAGTAAGTTCAAAAGAGTAAGATATGAGGAAGCAATATAAAATTTTAAAATACATTACAGATGTTTGTGGTATTCTCCGGAGAATCCCGGCTATTTGGAGTCTAGTAGTTTGCAAGAATTCACTGTCGTGGAAATGTCCTAATTATATGAATTTTTATCGACACCTGATAGACACCAAAAGTAGTATGTTCAAAAGAGTAAATTTCGAGGAAGTATCATAAAATTTGACAAGACATTTCAGATTTTTGTTGTACTCTCTGGAGGATCCCGGATGTTTGAGAAATGGCAGTATGCACCAATTCCTTCTAATCGAAATGACCTAATTGTATGTTTTTTTTTTTCGAATCCTTATGGAAACAAAAATTAGTAAGTTCAAAAGAGTAAGATATGAGGAAGCTATATAAAATTTTAAAATACATTACAGATGTTTGTGGTATTCTCCGGAGGATCCCGGATATTTGGAGACTAGTAGTTTGCAAGAATTCACTGTCGTGGCAATGTCCTAATTGTATGAATTTTTATCGACACCTGATAGACACCAAAAGTAGTATGTTCAAAAGAGTAAATTTTGAGGAAGTATCATAAAATTTGACAAGACATTTCGGATGTTTGTTGTACTCTCTGGAGGATCCCGGATGTTCGAGAAATAGCAGTATGCACCAATTCCTTCTCATCGAAATGACCTAATTGTATGTTTTTTTTTTCGAATCCTTATGGAAACAAAAAGTAGTATGTTCAAAAGAGTAAGATATGAGGAAGGTATATAAAATTTGACAAGACATTTCGGATGTTTGTTGTACTCTCTGGAGGATCCCGGATGTTTGAGAAATAGCAGTATGCACCAATTCCTTCTCATCGAAATGACCTAATTGTATGTTTTTTTTTTTGAATCCTTATGGACACAAAAAGTAGTATGTTCAAAAGAGTAAGATATGAGGAAGGTATATAAAATTTGACAATACATTACAGATGTTTGTGGTACTCTCCGGAGGATCCCGGATATTTGGAGAATAGTAGTTTGCACGAATTCACTGTCGTGGAAATGTCCTAATTGTATGAATTTTTATCGACACCTGATAGACACCAAAAGTAGTATGTTCAAAAGAGTAAGTTTCGAGGAAGTATCATAAAATTTGACAAGACATTTCGGATGTTTGTTGTACTCTCTGGAGGATCCCGGATGTTTGAGAAAAAGCAGTATGCACCAATTCCTTCTCATCGAAATGACCTAATTGTATGTTTTTTTTTTCGAATCCTTATGGAAACAAAAAGTAGTATTCAAAAGAGTAAGATATGAGGAAGGTATATAAAATTTGACAATACATTACAGATGTTTGTGGTACTCTCCGGAGGATCCCGGATATTTGGAGAATAGTAGTTTGCACGAATTCACTGTCGTTGAAATGTCCTACTTGTATGAATTTTTATCGACACCTGATAGACACCAAAAGTAGTATGTTCAAAAGAGTAAGTTTCGAGGAAGTATCATAAAATTTGACAAGACATTTCGGATGTTTGTTGTACTCTCTGGAGGATCCCGGATGTTTGAGAAATAGCAGTATGCACCAATTCCTTCTCATCGAAATGACCTAATTGTATGTTTTTTTTTTCGAATCCTTATGGACACAAAAAGTAGTATGTTCAAAAGAGTAAGATATGAGGAAGCTATATAAAATTTTAAAATACATTACAGATGTTTGTGGTATTCTTCGGAGGATCCCGGATATTTGGAGACTAGTAGTTTGCAAGCATTCACTGTCGTGGAAATGCCCTAATTGTATGAATTTTTATCGACACCTGATAGACACCAAAAGTAGTATGTTCAAAAGAGTAAGTTTCGAGGAAGTATCATAAAATTTGACAAGACATTTCGGATGTTTGTTGTACTCTCTGCAGGATCCCGGATGTTTGTGAAATAGCAGTATGCACCAATTCCTTCTCATCGAAATGACCTAATTGTATGTTTTTTTTTTTGAATCCTTATGGACACAAAAAGTAGTATGTTCAAAAGAGTAAGATATGAGGAAGGTATATAAAATTTGACAATACATTACAGATGTTTGTGGTACTCTCCGGAGGATCCCGGATATTTGGAGAATAGTAGTTTGCACGAATTCACTGTCGTGGAAATGTCCTAGTTGTATGAATTTTTATCGACACCTGATAGACACCAAAAGTAGTATGTTCAAAAGAGTAAGTTTCGAGGAAGTATCATAAAATTTGACAAGACATTTCGGATGTTTGTTGTACTCTCTGGAGGATCCCGGATGTTTGAGAAAAAGCAGTATGCACCAATTCCTTGTCATCGAAATGACCTAATTGTATGTTTTTTTTTTCGAATCCTTATGGAAACAAAAAGTAGTATTCAAAAGAGTAAGATATGAGGAAGGTATATAAAATTTGACAATACATTACAGATGTTTGTGGTACTCTCCGGAGGATCCCGGATATTTGGAGAATAGTAGTTTGCACGAATTCACTGTCGTTGAAATGTCCTACTTGTATGAATTTTTATCGGCACCTGATAGACACCAAAAGTAGTATGTTCAAAAGAGTAAGTTTCGAGGAAGTATCATAAAATTTGACAAGACATTTCGGATGTTTGTTGTACTCTCTGGAGGATCCCGGATGTTTGAGAAATAGCAGTATGCACCAATTCCTTCTCATCGAAATGACCTAATTGTATGTTTTTTTTTTCGAATCCTTATGGACACAAAAAGTAGTATGTTCAAAAGAGTAAGATATGAGGAAGCTATATAAAATTTTAAAATACATTACAGATGTTTGTGGTATTCTTCGGAGGATCCCGGATATTTGGAGACTAGTAGTTTGCAAGCATTCACTGTCGTGGAAATGCCCTAATTGTATGAATTTTTATCGACACCTGATAGACACCAAAAGTAGTATGTTCAAAAGAGTAAGTTTCGAGGAAGTATCATAAAATTTGACAAGACATTTCGGATGTTTGTTGTACTCTCTGCAGGATCCCGGATGTTTGAGAAATAGCAGTATGCACCAATTCCTTCTCATCGAAATGACCTAATTGTATGTTTTTTTTTCCGAATCCTTATGGACACAAAAAGTAGTATGTTCAAAAGAGTAAGATATGAGGAAGCTATATAAAATTTTAAAATACATTACTGATGTTTGTGGTATTCTCCGTAGGATCCCGGATATTTGGAGACTAGTAGTTTGCAAGAATTCACTGTCGTGGAAATGTCCTAAGTGTATGAATTTTTATCGACACCTGATAGACACCAAAAGTAGTATGTTCAAAAGAGTAAATTTCGAGGAAGTATCATAAAATTTGACAGGACATTTCGGATGTTTGTTATACTCTCTGGAGGATCCCGGATGTTTGAGAAATAGCAGTATGCACCAATTCCTTCTCATCGAAATGACCTAATTGTATGTTTTTTTTTTTCGAATCCTTATGGAAACAAAAATTAGTAAGTTCAAAAGAGTAAAATATGAGGAAGCTATATAAAATTTTAAAATACATTACAGATGTTTGTGGTATTCTCCGGAGGATCCCGGATATTTGGAGACTAGTAGTTTGCAAGAATTCACTGTCGTGGAAATGTCCTAAGTGTATGAATTTTTATCGACACCTGATAGACACCAAAAGTAGTATGTTCAAAAGAGTAAATTTCGAGGAAGTAACATAAAATTTGACAGGACATTTCGGATGTTTGTTATACACTCTGGAGGATCCCGGACGTTTGAGAAATGGCAGTATGCACCAATTCCTTCTCATCGAAATGACCTAATTGTATGTTTTTTTTTTCGAATCCTTATGGAAACAAAAATTAGTAAGTTCAAAAGAGTAAGATATGAGGAAGCTATATAAAATTTTAAAATACATTACAGATGTTTGTGGTATTCTCCGGAGGATCCCGGATATTTGGAGACTAGTAGTTTGCAAGAATTCACTGTCGTGGCAATGTCCTAATTGTATGAATTTTTATCGACACCTGATAGACACCAAAAGTAGTATGTTCAAAAGAGTAAATTTCGAGGAAGTATCATAAAATTTGACAAGACATTTCGGATGTTTGTTGTACTCTCTGGAGGATCCCGGATGTTTGAGAAATAGCAGTATGCACCAAATCCTTCTCATCGAAATGACCTCATTGTATGTTTTTTTTTTCGAATCATGATGGAAACAAAAATTAGTAAGTTCAAAAGAGTAAGATATGAGAAAGCTATATAAAATTTTAAAATACATTACAGATGTTTGTGGTATTCTCCGGAGGATCCCGGATATTTGGAGACTAGTAGTTTGCAAGAATTCACTGTCGTGGCAATGTCCTAATTGTATGAATTTTTATCGACACCTGATAGACACCAAAAGTAGTATGTTCAAAAGAGTAAGTTTCGAGGAAGTATCATAAAATTTGACAAGACATTTCGGATGTTTGTTCTACTCTCTGGAGGATCCCGGATGTTTGAGAAATGGGAGTATGCACCAATTCCTTCTCATCGAAATGATCTAATTGTATGTTTTTTTTTTCGAATCCTTATGGACACAAAAATTAGTAAGTTCAAAAGAGTAAGATATGAGGAAGCAATATAAAATTTTAAAATACATTACAGATGTTTGTGGTATTCTCCGGAGAATCCCGGCTATTTGGAGACTAGTAGTTTGCAAGAATTCACTGTCGTGGAAATGTCCTAATTATATGAATTTTTATCGACACCTGATAGACACCAAAAGTAGTATGTTCAAAAGAGTAAATTTCGAGGAAGTATCATAAAATTTGACAAGACATTTCAGATTTTTGTTGTACTCTCTGGAGGATCCCGGATGTTTGAGAAATGGCAGTATGCACCAATTCCTTCTAATCGAAATGACCTAATTGTATGTTTTTTTTTTTCGAATCCTTATGGAAACAAAAATTAGTAAGTTCAAAAGAGTAAGATATGAGGAAGCTATATAAAATTTTAAAATACATTACAGATGTTTGTGGTATTCTCCGGAGGATCCCGGATATTTGGAGACTAGTAGTTTGCAAGAATTCACTGTCGTGGCAATGTCCTAATTGTATGAATTTTTATCGACACCTGATAGACACCAAAAGTAGTATGTTCAAAAGAGTAAATTTTGAGGAAGTATCATAAAATTTGACAAGACATTTCGGATGTTTGTTGTACTCTCTGGAGGATCCCGGATGTTCGAGAAATAGCAGTATGCACCAATTCCTTCTCATCGAAATGACCTAATTGTATGTTTTTTTTTTCGAATCCTTATGGAAACAAAAAGTAGTATGTTCAAAAGAGTAAGATATGAGGAAGGTATATAAAATTTGACAAGACATTTCGGATGTTTGTTGTACTCTCTGGAGGATCCCGGATGTTTGAGAAATAGCAGTATGCACCAATTCCTTCTCATCGAAATGACCTAATTGTATGTTTTTTTTTTTGAATCCTTATGGACACAAAAAGTAGTATGTTCAAAAGAGTAAGATATGAGGAAGGTATATAAAATTTGACAATACATTACAGATGTTTGTGGTACTCTCCGGAGGATCCCGGATATTTGGAGAATAGTAGTTTGCACGAATTCACTGTCGTGGAAATGTCCTAATTGTATGAATTTTTATCGACACCTGATAGACACCAAAAGTAGTATGTTCAAAAGAGTAAGTTTCGAGGAAGTATCATAAAATTTGACAAGACATTTCGGATGTTTGTTGTACTCTCTGGAGGATCCCGGATGTTTGAGAAATAGCAGTATGCACCAATTCCTTCTCATCGAAATGACCTAATTGTATGTTTTTTTTTTCGAATCCTTATGGACACAAAAAGTAGTATGTTCAAAAGAGTAAGATATGAGGAAGCTATATAAAATTTTAAAATACATTACAGATGTTTGTGGTATTCTCCGGAGGATCCCGGATATTTGGAGACTAGTAGTTTGCAAGCATTCACTGTCGTGGAAATGCCCTAATTGTATGAATTTTTATCGACACCTGATAGACACCAAATGTAGTATGTTCAAAAGAGTAAGTTTCGAGGAAGTATCATAAAATTTGACAAGACATTTCGGATGTTGTTGTACTCTCTGGAGGATCCCGGATGTTTGAGAAATAGCAGTATGCACCAATTCCTTCTCATCGAAATGACCTAATTGTATGTTTTTTTTTTCGAGTCCTATGGACACAAAAAGTAGTATGTTCAAAAGAGTAAGATATGAGGAAGGTATATAAAATTTGACAATACATTACAGATGTTTGTGGTACTCTCCGGAGGATCCCGGATATTTGGAGAATAGTAGTTTGCACGAATTCACTGTCGTGGAAATGTCCTAATTGTATGAATTTTTATCGACACCTGATAGACACCAAAAGTAGTATGTTCAAAAGAGTAAGTTTCGAGGAAGTATCATAAAATTTGACAAGACATTTCGGATGTTTGTTGTACTCTCCGCAGGATCCCGGATGTTTGAGAAATAGCAGTATGCACCAATTCCTTGTCATCGAAATGACCTAATTGTATGTTTTTTTTTTCGAATCCTTATGGACACAAAAAGTAGTATGTTCAAAAGAGTAAGATATGAGGAAGCTATATAAAATTTTAAAATACATTACTGAAGTTTGTGGTATTCTCAGGAGGATCCCGGATATTTGGAGACTAGTAGTTTGCAAGAATTCACTGTCGTGGAAATGTCCTAAGTGTATGAATTTTTATCGACACCTGATAGACACCAAAAGTACTATGTTCAAAAGAGTAAATTTCGAGGAAGTATCATAAAATTTGACAGGACATTTCGGATGTTTGAGAAATGGCAGTATGCACCAATTCCTTCTCATCGAAATGACCTAATTGTATGTTTTTTTTTTCGAATCCTTGTGGATACAAAAATTGGTAAGTTCAAAAGAGTAAGATATGAGAAAGCTATATAAAATTTTAAAATACATTAAAGATGTTTGTGGTATTCTCCGGAGGATCCCGGATATTTGGAGAATAGTAGTTTGCAAGAATTCACTGTCGTGGCAATGTCCTAATTGTATGAATTTTTATCGACACCTGATAGACACCAAAAGTAGTATGTTCAAAAGAGTAAATTTCGAGGAAGTATCATAAAATTTGAGAAGACATTTCGGATGTTTGTTGTACTCTCTGGAGGATCCTGGATGTTTGAGAAATAGCAGTATGCACCAATTCCTTCTCATCGAAATGACCTAATTGTATGTTTTTTTTTCCGAATCCTTATGGACACAAAAAGTAGTATGTTCAAAAGAGTAAGTTATGAGGAAGCTATAAAAAAATTTAAAATACATTACAGATGTTAGTGGTATTCTCCGGAGGATCCCGGATATTTGGAGACTAGTAGTTTCCAAGAATTCACTGTCGTGGAAATGTCCTAATTGTATGAATTTTTATCGACACCAGATAGACACCAAAAGTAGTATGTTCAAAAGAGTAAATTTCGAGGAAGTATCATAAAATTTGACACTACATTTCGGATGTTTGTTACACTCTCTGGATGATCCCGGATGTTTGAGAAATGGCAGTATGCACCAATTCCTTCTCATCGAAATGACCTAATTGTATGTTTTTTTTTTCGAATCCTGATGGAAACAAAAATTAGTAAGTTCAAAAGAGTAAGATATGAGGAAGCTATATAAAATTTTAAAATACATTACAGATGTTTGTGGTATTCTCCGGAGGATCCCGGATATTTGGAGACTAGTAGTTTGCAAGAATTCACTGTCGTGGCAATGTCCTAATTGTATGAATTTTTATCGACACCTGATAGACACCAAAAGTAGTATGTTCAAAAGAGTAAGTTTCAAGGAAGTATCATAAAATTTGACAAGACATTTCGGATGTTTGTTCTACTCTCTGGAGGATCCCGGATGTTTGAGAAATGGGAGTATGCACCAATTCCTTCTCATCGAAATGATCTAATTGTATGTTTTTTTATTCGAATCCTTATGGACACAAAGATTAGTAAGTTCAAAAGAGTAAGATATGAGGAAGCTATATAAAATTTTAAAATACATTACAGATGTTTGTGGTATTCTCCGAAGGATCCCGGCTATTTGGAGACTAGTAGGTTGCAAGAATTCACTGTCGTGGAAATGTCCTAATTCTATGAATTTTTATCGACACCTGATAGACACCAAAAGTAGTATGTGCAAAAGAGTAAATTTCGAGGAAGTATCATAAAATTTGACAAGACATTTCAGATTTTTGTTGTACTCTCTGGAGGATCCCGGATGTTTGAGAAATGGCAGTATGCACCAATTCCTTCTAATCGAAATGACCTAATTGTATGTTTTTTTTTTTCGAATCCTTATGGAAACAAAAATTAGTAAGTTCAAAAGAGTAAGATATGAGGAAGCTATATAAAATTTTAAAATACATTACAGATGTTTGTGATATTCTCCGGAGGATCCCGGATATTTGGAGACTAGTAGTTTGCAAGAATTCACTGTCGTGGAAATGTCCTAATTGTATGAATTTTTACCGACACCTGATAGACACGAAAAGTAGTATGTTCAAAAGAGTAAATTTCTAGGAAGTATCATAAAATTTGACAAGACATTTCGAATGTTAGTTGTACTCTCTGGAGGATCCCGGATGTTTGAGAAATGGCAGTTTGCACCAATTCCTTCTCATCGAAATGACCTAATTGTATGTTTTTTTTTTTCGAATCCTTATGGAAACAAAAATTAGTAAGTTCAAAAGAGTAAGATATGAGGAAGCTATATAAAATTTTAAAATACATTACAGATGTTTGTGGTATTCTCCGGAGGATCCCGGATATTTGGAGACTAGTAGTTTGCAAGAATTCACTGTCGTGGAAATGTCCTAATTGTATGAATTTTTATCGACACCTGATAGACACCAAAAGTAGTATGTTCAAAAGAGTAACTTTCGAGGAAGTATCATAAAATTTGACAAGACATTTCGGATGTTTGTTGTACTCTCTGGAGGATCCCGGATGTTTGAGAAATAGCAGTATGCACCAATTCCTTCTCATCGAAATGACCTAATTGTATGTTTTTTTTTCGAATCCAATGGACACAAAAAGTAGTATGTTCAAAAGAGTAAGATATGAGGAAGGTATATAAAATTTGACAATACATTACAGATGTTTGTGGTACTCTCCGGAGGATCCCGGATATTTGGAGAATAGTAGTTTGCACGAATTCACTTTCGTGGAAATGTCCTAATTGTATGAATTTTTATCGACACCTGATAGACACCAAAAGTAGTATGTTCAAAAGAGTAAGTTTCGAGGAAGTATCATAAAATTTGACAAGACATTTCGGATGTTTGTTGTACTCTCTGCAGGATCCCGGATGTTTGAGAAATAGCAGTATGCACCAATTCCTTCTCATCGAAATGACCTAATTGTATGTTTTTTTTTTCGAATCCTTATGGACACAAAAAGTAGTATGTTTAAAAGAGTAAGATATGAGGAAGCTATATAAAATTTTAAAATACATTACTGATGTTTGTGGTATTCTCCGGAGGATCCCGGATATTTGGAGACTAGTAGTTTGCAAGAATTCACTGTCGTGGAAATGTCCTAAGTGTATGAATTTTTATCGACACCTGATAGACACCAAAAGTAGTATGTTCAAAAGAGTAAATTTCGAGGAAGTATCACAAAATTTGACAGGACATTTCGGATGTTTGTTATACTTTCTGGAGGATCCCGGATGTTTGAGAAATGGCAGTATGCACCAATTCCTTCTCATCGAAATGACCTAATTGTATGTTTTTTTTTTTCGAATCCTTATGGAAACAAAAATTAGTAAGTTCAAAAGAGTAAGATATGAGGAAGCTATATAAAATTTTAAAATACATTACAGATGTTTGTGGTATTCTCCGGAGGATCCCGGATATTTGGAGACTAGTAGTTTGCAAGAATTCACTGTCGTGGCAATGTCCTAATTGTATGAATTTTTATCGACACCTGATAGACACCAAAAGTAGTATGTTCAAAAGAGTAAATTTCGAGGAAGTATCATAAAATTTGACAAGACATTTCGGATGTTTGTTGTACTCTATGGAGGATCCCGGATGTTTGAGAAATAGCAGTATGCACCAACTCCTTGTCATCGAAATGACCTAATTGTATGTTTTTTTTTCCGAATCCTTATGGACACAAAAAGTAGTATGTTCAAAAGAGTAAGTTATGAGGAAGCTATATAAAATTTTAAAATACATTACAAATGTTAGTGGTATTCTCCGGAGGATCCCGGATATTTGGAGACTAGTAGTTTCCAAGAATTCACTGTCGTGGAAATGTCCTAATTGTATGAATTTTTATCGACACCTGATAGACACCAAAAGTAGTATGTTCAAAAGAGTAAATTACGAGGAAATATCATAAAATTTGACAGGACATTTCGGATGTTTGTTACACTCTCTGGAGGATCCCGGATGTTTGAGAAATGGCAGTATGCACCAATTCCTTCTCATCGAAATGACCTAATTGTATGTTTTTTTTTTAGAATACTGATGGAAACAAAAATTAGTAAGTTCAAAAGAGTAAGATATGAGGAAGCTATATAAAATTTTAAAATACATTACAGATGTTTGTGGTATTCTCCGGAGGAACCCGGATATTTGGAGACTAGTAGTTTGCAAGAATTCACTGTCGTGGCAATGTCCTAATTGTATGAATTTTTATCGACACCTGATAGACACCAAAAGTAGTATGTTCAAAAGAGTAAATTTCGAGGAAGTATCATAAAATTTGACAAGACATTTCGGATGTTTGTTGTACTCTCTGAAGGATCCCGGATGTTTGAGAAATGGGAGTATGCACCAATTCCTTCTCATCGAAATGATCTAATTGTATGTTTTTTTTTTCGAATCCTTATGGACACAAAAATTAGTAAGTTCAAAAGAGTAAGATATGAGGTAGCTATATAAAATTTTAAAATACATTACAGATGTTTGTGGTATTCTCCGGAGGATCCCGTCTATTTGGAGACTAGTAGTTTGCAAGAATTCACTGTCGTGGAAATGTCCTAATTATATGAATTTTTATCGACACCTGATAGACACCAAAAGTAGTATGTTCAAAAGAGTAAATTTCGAGGAAGTATCATAAAATTTGACAAGACATTTCAGATTTTTGTTGTACTCTCTGGAGGATCCCGGATGTTTGAGAAATGGCAGTATGCACCAATTCCTTCTCATCGAAATGACCTAATTGTATGTTTTTTTTTTTCGAATCCTTATGGAAACAAAAATTAGTAAGTTCAAAAGAGTAAGATATGAAGAAGCTATATAAAATTTTAAAATACATTACAGATGTTTGTGGTATTCTCCGGAGGATCCCGGATATTTGGAGACTAGTAGTTTGCAAGAATTCACTGTCGTGGAAATGTTCTAATTGTATGAATTTTTACCGACACCTGATAGACACGAAAAGTAGTATGTTCAAAAGAGTAAATTTCTAGGAAGTATCATAAAATTTGACAAGACATTTCGAATGTTAGTTGTACTCTCTGGAGGATCCCGGATGTTTGAGAAATGGCAGTATGCACCAATTCCTTCTCATCGAAATGACCTAATTGTATGTTTTTTTTTTTCGAATCCTTATGGACACAAAAATTAGTAAGTTCAAAAGAGTAAGATATGAGGAAGCTATATAAAATTTTAAAATACATTACAGATCTTTGTGGTATTCTCCGGAGGATCCCGGATTTTTGGAGACTCGTAGTTTGCAAGAATTATCTGTCGTGGAAATGTTCTAATTGTATGAATTTTTATCGACACCTGATAGACACCAAAAGTAGTATGTTCAAAAGAGTAAATTTCGAGGAAGTATCATAAAATTTGACAAGACATTTCGGATGTTTGTTGTACTCTCTGGAGGATCGCAGATGTTTTAGAAATGGCAGTATGCACCAATTCCTTCTCATCGAAATGACCTAATTGTATGTTTTTTTTTCGAATCCTTATGGACACAAAAAATAGTATGTTCAAAAGAGTAAGATATGAGGAAGCTACATAAAATTTTAAAATACATTACAAATGTTTGTGGTATTCTCCGGAGGATCCCGGATATTTGAAGACTAGTAGTTTGCACGAATTCACTGTCGTGGAAATGTCCTAATTGTATGAATTTTTATCGACACCTGATAGACACGAAAAGTAGTATGTTCAAAAGAGTAAATTTCGAGAAAGTATCATAAAATTTGACAAGACATTTCGGATGTTTGTTGTACTCTTTGGCGGATCCCGGATGTTTGAGAAATGGCAGTATGCACCAATTCCTTGTCATCGAAATGACCTAATTGTATGTTTTTTATTTCGAATCCTTATGGACACAAAAATTAGTAAGTTCAAAAGAGTAAGATATGAGGAAGCTATATAAAATTTTAAAATACATTACAATATGTTTGTGGTATTCCCCGGAGGATCCCGGCTATTTGGAGACAAGTAGTTTGCAAGAATTCACTGTCGTGGAAATGTCCTAATTGTATGAATGTTGATCGACACCTGATAGACACCAAAAGTAGTATGTTCAAAAGAGTAAATTTCGAGGAAGTATCATAAAATTTGACAAGTCATTTCAGATGTTTGTTGTACTCTCTGGAGGATCCTGGATGTTTGAGAAATAGCAGTATGCACCAATTCCTTCTCATCGAAATGACCTAATTGTATGTTTTTTTTTTCAAATACTTATGGACACAAAAAGTAGTATGTTCAAAAGAGTAAGATATGAGGAAGCTATATAAAGTTTTAAAATACATTACAGATGTTTGTAGTATTCTCCGGAGGATCCCGGATATTTGGAGAATAGTAGTTTGCAAGAATTCACTGTCGTGGAAATGTCTTAATTTTATGAATTTTTACCGACACCTGATAGACACGAAAAGTAGTATGTTCAAAAGAGTAAATTTCGAGGAAGTATCATAAAATTTGACAAGACATTTCGAATGTTAGTTGTACTCTCTGAAGGATCCCGAATGTTTAAGAAATGGCAGTATGCACCAATTCCTTCTCATCGAAATGACCTAATTGTATGTTTTTTTTTTTCGAATCCTTATGGACACAAAAAGTAGTATGTTCAAAATAGTAAGATATGAGGAAGCTATATAAATTTTGACAATACATTATAGATGTTTGTGGTACACTACGGAGCATCCCGGATATTTGGAGAATAGTAGTTTTCACGAATTCCCCGTCGTGGAAATGTCTTAATTGTATCAATTTTTATCGACACCTGATAGACACCAAAAGTAGTATGTTCAACAGAGTAAGTTTCGAGGAAGTATCTTAAAATTTGATAAGACATTTTGGATGTTTGTAGTACTCTCTGGAGGATCCCGGATGTTTGAGAAATGGAAGTATGCACCAATTCCTTCTCATCGAAATGACCTAATTGTATGTTTTTTTTTCCGAATCCTTATGGACACAAAAAGTAGTATGTTCAAAAGAGTAATATATGAGGAAGCTATATAAAATTTTAAAATACATTACAGATGTTTGTGGTATTCTTCGGAGGATCCCGGATATTTGGAGACTAGTAGTTTGTACGAATTCACTGTCCTGGAAATGTCCTAATTGTATGAATTTTTATCGACACCTGATAGACACCAAAAGTAGTATGTTCAAAAGAGTAAATTTCGAGGAAGTATCATAAAATTTGACAAGACATTTCGGATGTTTGTTGTACTCTCTGGAGGATCCCGGATGTTTGAGAAATAGCAGTATGCACCAATTCCTTCTCATCGAAATGACCTAATTGTATGTTTTTTTTTTCCGAATCCTTATGGACACAAAAAGTAGTATGTTCAAAAGAGTAAGATATGAGGAAGCTATATAAAATTTTAAAATACATTACAGATGTTTGTGGTATTCTCCGGAGGATCCCGGATATTTGGAGACTAGTAGTTTGCAAGAATTCACTGTCGTGGAGATGTCCTAATTGTATGAATTTTTATCGACACCTGATAGACACCAAAAGTAGTATGTTCAAAAGAGTAAATTTCAAGGAAGTATCATAAAATTTGACAAGACATTCCGGATGTTTGTTGTACTCTCCAGAGGATCCCGGATGTTTGAGAAATGGCAGTATGCACCAATTCCTTCTCATCGAAATGACCTAATTGTATGTTTTTTTTTTTTTCGAATCCTTATGGACCCAAAAAGTAGTATGTTCAAAAGAGTAAGATATGAGGAAGCTATATAAAATTTTAAAATACATTACAGATGTTTGTGGTATTCTCCGGAGGATCCCGGATATTTGGAGACTAGTAGTTTGCAAGAATTCACTGTCGTGGAAGTGCCCTAATTGTGTGAATTTTTATCGACACCTGATAGACACCAAAAGTAGTATGTTCAAAAGAGTAAATTTCGAGGAAGTATCATAAAATTTGACAAGACATTTCGGATGTTTGTTGTACTCTCTGGAGGATCCCGGATGTTTGAGAAATGGCAGTATGCACCAATTCCTTCTCATCGAAATGACCTAATTGTATGTTTTTTTTTTCGAATCCTTATGGACACAAAAAGTAGTATGTTCAAAAGAGTAAGATATGAGGAAGCTATATAAAATTTTAAAATACATTACAGATGTTTGTGGTATTCTCCGGAGGATCCCGGATATTTGGAGACTAGTAGTTTGCAAGAATTCACTGTCGTGGAAACGTCCTAATTGTATGAAATTTTATCGACACCTGATAGACACCAAAAGTAGTATGTTCAAAAGAGTAAATTTCGAGGAAGTATCATAAAACTTGACAAGACATTTCGGATGTTTGTTGTACTCTCTGGAGCATCCCGGATGTTTGAGAAATAGCAGTATGCACCAATTCCTTCTCATCAAAATGACCTAATTGTATGTTTTTTTTTTCCGAATCCTTATGGACACAAAAAGTAGTATGTTCAAAAGAGTAAGATATGAGGAAGCTATATAAAATTTTAAAATACATTACAGATGTTTGTGGTATTCTCCGGAGGATCCCGGATATTTGGAGACTAGTAGTTTGCAAGAATTCACTGTCGTGGAAATGTCCTAATTGTATGAATTTTTATCGACACCTGATAGACACCAAAAGTAGTATGTTCAAAAGAGTAAATTTCAAGGAAGTATCATAAAATTTGACAAGACATTCCGGATGTTTGTTGTACTCTCTAGAGGATCCCGGATGTTTGAGAAATGGCAGTATGGACTAATTCCTTCTCATCGAAATGACCTAATTGTATGTTTTTTTTTTTCGAATCCTTATGGACCCAAAAAGTAGTATGTTCAAAAGAGTAAGATATGAGGAAGCTATATAAAATTTTAAAATACATTACAGATGTTTGTGGTATTCTCCGGAGGATCCCGGATATTTGGAGACTAGTAGTTTGCAAGAATTCACAGTCGTGGAAATGCCCTAATTGTATGAAATTTTATCGACACCTGATAGACACCAAAAGTAGTATGTTCAAAAGAGTAAATTTCGAGGAAGTATCATAAAATTTTACAAGACATTTCGGATGTTTGTTGTACTCTCTTGAGCATCCCGGATGTTTGAAAAATAGCAGTATGCACTAATTCCTTCACATCGAAATGACCTAATTGTATGTTTTTTTTTTCGAATCCTTATGGACACAAAAATTAGTATGTTCAAAAGTGTAAGATATGAGGAAGCTATATAAAATTTTAAAATACATTACAGTTGTTTGTGGTATTCTCCGGAGGATCTCGGATATTTGCAGACTAGTAGTTTGCAAGAATTCACTGTCGTGGAAATGTCCTAATTGTATGAATTTTTACCGACACCTGATAGACACCAAAAGTAGTATGTTCAAAAGAGTAAATTTCGAGGAAGTATCATAAAATTTGACAAGACATTTCGGATGTTTGTTGTACTCTCTGGAGGATCCCGGATGTTTGAGAAATGGCAGTATGCACCAATTCCTTCTCATCGAAATGACCTAATTGTATGTTTTTTCTTCCGAATCCTTATGGACACAAAAAGTAGTATGTTCAAAAGAGTAATATATGAGGAAGCTATATAAAATTTTAAAATACATTACAGATGTTTGTGGTATTCTCCGGAGGATCCCGGATATTTGGAGACTAGTAGTTTGCAATAATTCACTGTCGTGGAAATGTCCTCATTGTATGAATTTTTATCGACACCTGATAGACACCAAAAGTAGTATGTTCAAAAGAGTAAGTTTCGAGGAAGTATCATAAATTTTGATAAGACATTTCGGATGTTTGTTTTACTCTCTGGAGGATCTCGAATGTTTGAGAAATAGCAGTATGCACTAATTCCTTCACATCGAAATGAACTAATTGTATGTTTTTTTTTTCGAATCCTTATCGAAACAAAAATTAGTAAGTTCAAAAGAGTAAGATATGAGGAAGCTATATAAAATTTTAAAATACATTAGAAATGTTTGTGGTATTCTCCGGAGGATCCCGGATATTTGGAGACTAGTAGTTTGCAAGAATTCACTGTCGTGGAAATGACCTAATTGTATGAATTTTTATCGACACCTGATAGACACCAAAAGTAGTATGTTCAAAAGAGTAAATTTCGAGGAAGTATCATAAAATTTGACAAGACATTTCGGATGTTTGTTGTACTCTCTGGAGCATCCCGGATGTTTGAGAAATAGCAGTATGCACTAATTCCTTGACATCGAAATGACCTAATTGTATGTTTTTTTTTTCGAATCCATATCGAAACAAAAATTAGTAAGTTCAAAAGAGTAAGATATGAGGAAGCTATATAAAATTTTAAAATACATTACAAAGGTTTGTGGTATTCTTCGGAGGATCCCGGATATTTGGAGACTAGTAGTTTGCAAGAATTCACTGTCGTGGAAATGTCCTAATTGTATGAATTTTTATCGACACCTGATAGACACCAAAAGTAGTATGTTCAAAAGAGTAAATTTCGAGGATGTATCATAAAATTTGACAAGACATTTCGGATGTTTGTTGTACTCTCTGGAGGATCCCGGATGTTTGAGAAATAGCAGTATGCACCAATTCCTTCTCATCGAAATGAACTAATTGTATGTTTTTTTTTTCCGAATCCTTATGGACACAAAAAGTAATATGTTCAAAAGAGTAAGATATGAGGAAGCTATATAAAATTTTAAATACATTACAGATGTTTGTGGTATTCTCCGGAGGATCCCGGATATTTGGAGACTAGTAGTTTGCAAGAATTCACTGTCGTGGAAATGTCCTAATTGGATGAAATTTTATCGACACCTGATAGACACCAAAAGTAGTATGTTCAAAAGAGTAAATTTCGAGGAAGTATCATAAAATTTGACAAGACATTTCGGATGTTTGTTGTACTCTCTGGAGCATCCCGGATGTTTGAGAAATAGCAGTATGCACTAATTCCTTCACATCGAAATGACCTAATTGTATGTTTTTTTTTTTCGAATCCTTATCGAAACAAAAATTAGTAAGTTCAAAAGAGTAAGATATGAGGAAGCTATATAAAATTTTAAAATACATTACAAATGTTTGTGGTATTCTCCGGAGGATCCCGGATATTTGGAGACTAGTAGTTTGCAAGAATTCACTGTCGTGGAAATGTCCTAATTGTATGAATTTTTATCGACACCTGATAGACACCAAAAGTAGTATGTTCAAAAGTGTAAATTTCGAGGAAGTATCATAAAATTTGACAAGACATTTCGGATGTTTGTTGTACTCTCTGGAGGATCCCGGATGTTTGAGAAATAGCAGTATGCACCAATTCCTTCTCATCGAAATGACCTAATTGTATGTTTTTTTTTTCCGAATCCTTATGGACACAAAAAGTAGTATGTTCAAAAGAGTAAGATATGAGGAAGCTATATAAAATTTTAAAATACATTACAGATGTTTGTGGTATTCTCCGGAGGATCCCGGATATTTGGAGACTAGTAGTTTGCAAGAATTCACTGTCGTGGATATGTCCTAATTGTATGAATTTTTATCGACACCTGATAGACACCAAAAGTAGTATGTTCAAAAGAGTAAATTTCAAGGAAGTATCATAAAATTTGACAAGACATTCCGGATGTTTGTTGTACTCTCCAGAGGATCCCGGATGTTTGAGAAATGGCAGTATGCACCAATTCCTTCTCATCGAAATGACCTAATTGTATGTTTTTTTTTTTTTCGAATCCTTATGGACCCAAAAAGTAGTATGTTCAAAAGAGTAAGATATGAGGAAGCTATATAAAATTTTAAAATACATTACAGATGTTTGTGGTATTCTCCGGAGGATCCCGGATATTTGGAGACTAGTAGTTTGCAAGAATTCACTGTCGTGGAAGTGCCCTAATTGTGTGAATTTTTATCGACACCTGATAGACACCAAAAGTAGTATGTTCAAAAGAGTAAATTTCGAGGAAGTATCATAAAATTTGACAAGACATTTCGGATGTTTGTTGTACTCTCTGGAGGATCCCGGATGTTTGAGAAATGGCAGTATGCACCAATTCCTTCTCATCGAAATGACCTAATTGTATGTTTTTTTTTTCGAATCCTTATGGACACAAAAAGTAGTATGTTCAAAAGAGTAAGATATGAGGAAGCTATATAAAATTTTAAAATACATTACAGATGTTTGTGGTATTCTCCGGAGGATCCCGGATATTTGGAGACTAGTAGTTTGCAATAATTCACTGTCGTGGAAATGTCCTCATTGTATGAATTTTTATCGACACCTGATAGACACCAAAAGTAGTATGTTCAAAAGAGTAAGTTTCGAGGAAGTATCATAAATTTTGATAAGACATTTCGGATGTTTGTTTTACTCTCTGGAGGATCTCGAATGTTTGAGAAATAGCAGTATGCACTAATTCCTTCACATCGAAATGAACTAATTGTATGTTTTTTTTTTCGAATCCTTATCGAAACAAAAATTAGTAAGTTCAAAAGAGTAAGATATGAGGAAGCTATATAAAATTTTAAAATACATTACAAATGTTTGTGGTATTCTCCGGAGGATCCCGGATATTTGGAGACTAGTAGTTTGCAAGAATTCACTGTCGTGGAAATGTCCTAATTGTATGAATTTTTATCGACACCTGATAGACACCAAAAGTAGTATGTTCAAAAGAGTAAATTTCGAGGAAGTATCATAAAATTTGACAAGACATTTCGGATGTTTGTTGTACTCTCTGGAGCATCCCGGATGTTTGAGAAATAGCAGTATGCACTAATTCCTTGACATCGAAATGACCTAATTGTATGTTTTTTTTTTCTAATCCATATCGAAACAAAAATTAGTAAGTTCAAAAGAGTAAGATATGAGGAAGCTATATAAAATTTTAAAATACATTACAAAGGTTTGTGGTATTCTCCGGAGGATCCCGGATATTTGGAGACTAGTAGTTTGCAAGAATTCACTGTCGTGGAAATGTCCTAATTGTATGAATTTTTATCGACACCTGATAGACACCAAAAGTAGTATGTTCAAAAGAGTAAATTTCGAGGATGTATCATAAAATTTGACAAGACATTTCGGATGTTTGTTGTACTCTCTGGAGGATCCCGGATGTTTGAGAAATAGCAGTATGCACCAATTCCTTCTCATCGAAATGACCTAATTGTATGTTTTTTTTTTCCGAATCCTTATGGACACAAAAAGTAATATGTTCAAAAGAGTAAGATATGAGGAAGCTATATAAAATTTTAAATACATTACAGATGTTTGTGGTATTCTCCGGAGGATCCCGGATATTTGGAGACTAGTAGTTTGCAAGAATTCACTGTCGTGGAAATGTCCTAATTGGATGAAATTTTATCGACACCTGATAGACACCAAAAGTAGTATGTTCAAAAGAGTAAATTTCGAGGAAGTATCATAAAATTTGACAAGACATTTCGGATGTTTGTTGTACTCTCTGGAGCATCCCGGATGTTTGAGAAATAGCAGTATGCACTAATTCCTTCACATCGAAATGACCTAATTGTATGTTTTTTTTTTTCGAATCCTTATCGAAACAAAAATTAGTAAGTTCAAAAGAGTAAGATATGAGGAAGCTATATAAAATTTTAAAATACATTACAAATGTTTGTGGTATTCTCCGGAGGATCCCGGATATTTGGAGACTAGTAGTTTGCAAGAATTCACTGTCGTGGAAATGTCCTAATTGTATGAATTTTTATCGACACCTGATAGACACCAAAAGTAGTATGTTCAAAAGTGTAAATTTCGAGGAAGTATCATAAAATTTGACAAGACATTTCGGATGTTTGTTGTACTCTCTGGAGGATCCCGGATGTTTGAGAAATAGCAGTATGCACCAATTCCTTCTCATCGAAATGACCTAATTGTATGTTTTTTTTTTCCGAATCCTTATGGACACAAAAAGTAGTATGTTCAAAAGAGTAAGATATGAGGAAGCTATATAAAATTTTAAAATACATTACAGATGTTTGTGGTATTCTCCGGAGGATCCCGGATATTTGGAGACTAGTAGTTTGCAAGAATTCACTGTCGTGGATATGTCCTAATTGTATGAATTTTTATCGACACCTGATAGACACCAAAAGTAGTATGTTCAAAAGAGTAAATTTCAAGGAAGTATCATAAAATTTGACAAGACATTCCGGATGTTTGTTGTACTCTCCAGAGGATCCCGGATGTTTGAGAAATGGCAGTATGCACCAATTCCTTCTCATCGAAATGACCTAATTGTATGTTTTTTTTTTTTTCGAATCCTTATGGACCCAAAAAGTAGTATGTTCAAAAGAGTAAGATATGAGGAAGCTATATAAAATTTTAAAATACATTACAGATGTTTGTGGTATTCTCCGGAGGATCCCGGATATTTGGAGACTAGTAGTTTGCAAGAATTCACTATCGTGGAAATGCCCTAATTGTGTGAATTTTTATCGACACCTGATAGACACCAAAAGTAGTATGTTCAAAAGAGTAAATTTCGAGGAAGTATCATAAAATTTGACAAGACATTTCGGATGTTTGTTGTACTCTCTGGAGGATCCCGGATGTTTGAGAAATGGCAGTATGCACCAATTCCTTCTCATCGAAATGACCTAATTGTATGTTTTTTTTTTCGAATCCTTATGGACACAAAAAGTAGTATGTTCAAAAGAGTAAGATATGAGGAAGCTATATAAAATTTTAAAATACATTACAGATGTTTGTGGTATTCTCCGGAGGATCCCGGATATTTGGAGACTAGTAGTTTGCAAGAATTCACTGTCGTGGAAATGTCCTAATTGTATGAAATTTTATCGACACCTGATAGACACCAAAAGTAGTATGTTCAAAAGAGTAAATTTCGAGGAAGTATCATAAAACTTGACAAGACATTTCGGATGTTTGTTGTACTCTCTGGAGCATCCCGGATGTTTGAGAAATAGCAGTATGCACCAATTCGTTCTCATCAAAATGACCTAATTGTATGTTTTTTTTTTCCGAATCCTTATGGACACAAAAAGTAGTATGTTCATAAGAGTAAGATATGAGGAAGCTATATAAAATTTTAAAATACATTACAGATGTTTGTGGTATTCTCCGGAGGATCCCGGATATTTGGAGACTAGTAGTTTGCAAGAATTCACTGTCGTGGAAATGTCCTAATTGTATGAATTTTTATCGACATCTGATAGACACCAAAAGTAGTATGTTCAAAAGAGTAAATTTCAAGGAAGTATCATAAAATTTGACAAGACATTCCGGATGTTTGTTGTACTCTCTAGAGGATCCCGGATGTTTGAGAAATGGCAGTGTGCACTAATTCCTTCTCATCGAAATGACCTAATTGTATGTTTTTTTTTTTCGAATCCTTATGGACCCAAAAAGTAGTATGTTCAAAAGAGTAAGATATGAGGAAGCTATATAAAATTTTAAAATACATTATAGATGTTTGTGGTATTCTCCGGAGGATCCCGGATATTTGGAGACAAGTAGTTTGCAAGAATTCACAGTCGTGGAAATGCCCTAATTATATGAAATTTTATCGACACCTGATAGACACCAAAAGTAGTATGTTCAAAAGAGTAAATTTCGAGGAAGTATCATAAAATTTTACAAGACATTTCGGATGTTTGTTGTACTCACTGGAGCATCCCGGATGTTTGAAAAATAGCAGTATGCACTAATTCCTTCTCATCGAAATGTCCTAATTGTATGTTTTTTTTTTCGAATCCTTATGGAAACAAAAATTAGTAAGTTCAAAAGAGTAAGATATGAGGAAGCTATATAAAATTTTAAAATACATTACATATGTTTGTGGTATTCTCCGGAGGATCCCGGCTATTTGGAAACTAGTAGTTTGCAAGAATTCACTGTCGTGGAAATGTCCTAATTGTATGAATTTTTACCTACACCTGATAGACACCAAAAGTAGTATGTTCAAAAGAGTAAATTTCGAGGAAGTATCATAAAATTTGACAAGACATTTCGGATGTTTGTTGTACTCTCTGGAGGATCCCGGATGTTTGAGAAATGGCAGTATGCACCAATTCCTTCTCATCGAAATGACCTAATTGTATTTTTTTTTTTCGAATCCTTCTGGACAGAAAGAGTAGTATGTTCAAAAGAGTAAGATATGAGAAAGCTATATAAAGTTTTAAAATACATTACAGATGTTTGTGGTATTCTCCGGAGGATCCCGGATATTTTGAGACTAGTAGTTTGCAAGAATTCACTGTCGTGGAAATGTCCTAATTGTATGAATTTTTACCGACACCTGATAGACACCAAAAGTAGTATGTTCAAAAGAGTAAATTTCGAGGAAGTATCATAAAATTTGACAAGACATTTCGGATGTTTGTTGTACTCTCTGGAGGATCCCGGATGTTTGAAAAATGGCAGTATGCACCAATTCCTTCTCATCGAAATGTCCTAATTGTATGTTTTTTTTTTCGAATCCTTATGGAAACAAAAATTAGTAAGTTCAAAAGAGTAAGATATGAGGAAGCTATATAAAATTTTAAAATACATTACATATGTTTGTGGTATTCTCCGGAGGATCCCGGCTATTTGGAGACTAGTAGTTTGCAAGAATTCACTGTCGTGGAAATGTCCTAATTGTATGAATTTTTATCGACACCTGATAGACACCAAAAGTAGTATGTTCAAAAGAGTAAATTTCGAGGAAGTATCATAAAATTTGACAGGACATTTTGGATGTTTGTTATACTCTCTAGAGGATCCCGGATGTTTGAGAAATGGCAGTATGCACCAATTCCTTCTCATCGAAATGACCTAATTGTATGTTTTTTTTTTCGAATCCTTATGGACACAAAAAGTAGTATGTTCAAAAGAGTAAGATATGAGGAAGCTATATAAAATTTTAAAATACATTACAGATGTTTGTGGTATTCTCCGGAGGATCCCGGATATTTGGAGACTAGTAGTTTGCAAGCATTCACTGTCGTGGAAATGCCCTAATTGTATGAATTTTTATCGACACCTGATAGACACCAAAAGTAGTATGTTCAAAAGAGTAAATTTCGAGGAAGTATCATAAAATTTGACAAGACATTTCGGATGTTTGTTGTGCTCTCTATGGATCTCGGATGTTTGAGAAAAGGCAGTATGCAACAATTCCTTCTCATCGAAATGACCTAATTGTATGTTTTTTTTTTCGAATCCTTATGGACACAAAAAGTAGTATGTTCAAAAGAGTAAGATATGAGGAAGCTATATAAAATTTTAAAATACATTACAGATGTTTGTGGTATTCTCCGGAGGATCTCGGATATTTGGAGACTAGTAGTTTGCAAGAATTCACTGTCGTGGAAATGTCCTAATTGTATGAATTTTTATCGACACCTGATAGACACCAAAAGTAGTATTATCAAAAGAGTATGTTTCGAGGAAGTATCATAAAATTTGACAAGACATTTCGGATGTTTGTTGTTCTCTCTGGAGGGTCCCGGATGTTTGAGAAATGGCAGTATGCAACAATTCCTTCTCATCAAAATGACCTACTTGTATACTTTTTTTTTCGAATCCTTGTGGACACAAAAAGTAGTATGTTCAAAAGAGTAAGATATGAGGAAGCTATATAAAATTTTAAAATACATTACAGATGTTTGTGGCATTCTCCGGGGGATCCCGGATATTTTGAGACTAGTAGTTTGCAAGAATTCACTGTCGTAGAAATGTCCTAATTGTATGAATTTTTAACAATACCTGATAGACACCAAAAGTAGTATGTTCAAAAGAGTAATTTTCGAGGAAGTATCATAAAATTTGACAAGACATTTCGAATGTTAGTTGTACTCTCTGGAGGATCCCGGATGTTTGAGAAATGGCAGTATGCACCAATTCCTTCTCATCGAAATGACCTAATTATATGTTTTTTTTTTCGAATCCTTATGGACACAAAAAGTAGTATGTTCAAAAGAGTAAGATATGAGGAAGCTATATAAAATTTTAAAATACATTACAGATGTTTGTGGTATTCTCCGGAGGATCCCGTATATTTGGGGACTAGTAGTTTGCATGAATTCACTGTCGTGGAAATGTCCTAATTGTATGAATTTTTATCGACACCTGATAGACACCAAAAGTAGTATGTTCAAAAGAGTATGTTTCGAGGAAGTATCATAAAATTTGACAAGACATTTCGTATGTTTGTTGTACTCTCTGGAGGGTCTCGGATGTTTTAGAAATTGCAGTATGCACCAATTCCATCTCATCAAAATGACCTAACTGTATACTTTTTTTTTCGAATCCTTATGGACACAAAAAGTAGTATGTTCAAAAGAGTAAGATATGAGGAAGCTATATAAAATTTTAAAATACATTACAGATGTTTGTGGCATTCTCCGGAGGATCCCGGATATTTGGAGACTAGTAGTTTGCAAGAATTCACTTTCGTGGAAATGTCCTAATTGTATGAATTTTTAACGACATCTGATAGACACCAAAAGTAGTATGTTCACAAGAGTCATTTTCGAGGAAGTATCATAAAATTTGACAAGACATTTCGAATGTTAGTTGTACTCTCTGGAGGATCCCGGATGTTTGAGAAATGGCAGTATGCACCAATTCCTTCTCATCGAAATGACCTAATTATATGTTTTTTTTTTTCGAATCCTTATGGACACAAAAAGTAGTATGTTCAAAAGAGTAAGATATGAGGAAGCTATATAAAATTTTAAAATACATTACAGATGTTTGTGGTATTCTCCGGAGGATCCCGGATATTTGGGGACTAGTAGTTTGCAAGAATTCACTGTCGTGGAAATGTCCTAATTGTATGAATTTTTATCGACACCTGATAGACACCAAAAGTAGTATGTTCAAAAGAGTATGTTTCGAGGAAGTATCATAAAATTTGACAAGACATTTCGTATGTTTGTTGTACTCTCTGGAGGGTCTCGGATGTTTGAGAAATTGCAGTATGCACCAATTCCTTCTCATCAAAATGACCTAACTGTATACTTTTTTTTTCGAATCCTTATGGACACAAAAAGTAGTATGTTCAAAAGAGTAAGATATGAGGAAGCTATATAAAATTTTAAAATACATTACAGATGTTTGTGGCATTCTCCGGAGGATCCCGGATATTTGGAGACTAGTAGTTTGCAAGAATTCACTGTCATGGAAATGTCCTAATTGTATGAATTTTTAACGACATCTGATAGACACCAAAAGTAGTAAGTTCAAAAGAGTCATTTTCGAGGAAGTATCATAAAATTTGACAAGACATTTCGAATGTTAGTTGTACTCTCTGGAGGATCCCGGATGTTTGAGAAATGGCAGTATGCACCAATTCCTTCTCATCGAAATGACCTAATTATATGTTTTTTTTTTCGAATCCTTATGGACACAAAAAGTAGTATGTTCAAAAGAGTAAGATATGAGGAAGCTATATAAAATTTTAAAATACATTACAGATGTTTGTGGTATTCTCCGGAGGATCCCGGATATTTGGGGACTAGTAGTTTGCAAGAATTCACTGTCGTGGAAATGTCCTAATTGTATGAATTTTTATCGACACCTGATAGACACCAAAAGTAGTATGTTCAAAAGAGTATGTTTCGAGGAAGTATCATAAAATTTGACAAGACATTTCGGATGTTTGTTGTACTCTCTGGAGGGTCTCGGATGTTTGAGAAATGGCAGTATGCACCAATTCCTTCTCATCAAAATGACCTAACTGTATACTTTTTTTTTCGAATCCTTATGAACACAAAAAGTAGTATGTTCAAAAGAGTAAGATATGAGGAAGCTATATAAAATTTTAAAATACATTACAGATGTTTGTGGCATTCTCCAGAGGAACCCGGATATTTGGAGACTAGTAGTTTGCAAGAATTCACTGTCGTGGAAATGTCCTAATTGTATGAATTTTTAACGACATCTGATAGACACCAAAAGTAGTATGTTCAAAAGAGTCATTTTCGAGGAAGTATCATAAAATTTGACAAGACATTTCGAATGTTAGTTGTACTCTCTGGAGGATCCCGGATGTTTGAGAAATGGCAGTATGCACCAATTCCTTCTCATCGAAATGACCTAATTATATGTTTTTTTTTTTCGAATCCTTATGGACACAAAAATTGGTATGTTCAAAAGACTAAGATATGAGGAAGCTATATAAAATTTTAAAATACATTGCAGATGTTTGGGGTATTCTCCGGAGGATCCCGGATATTTGGAGAGTAGTAGTTTGCAAGAATTCACTGTCGTTGAAATGTCCTAACTGTATGAATTTTTATCGACACCTGATAGATACCAAAAGTACTATGCTCAAAAGAGTAAATTTCGAGGAAGTATCATAAAATTTGACAAGACATTTCGGATGTTTATTGTACTCTCTGGAAGATCCCGGATGTTTAAGAAATGGCAGTATGCACCAATTCCTTCTCATCAAAATGACCTAATTGTATGCTTTTTTTTTCGAATCCTTATGGACACAAAAAGTAGTATGTTCAAAAGAGTAAGATATGAGGAAGGTATATAAAATTTGACAATACATTACAGATGTTTGTGGTACTCTCCGGAAGATCCCGGATATTTGGAGAATAGTAGTTTGCACGAATTCACTGTCGTGGAAATGTCCAAATTGTATGAATTTTTATCGACACCTGATAGACACCAAAAGTAGTATGTTCAAAAGAGTAAGTTTCGAGGAAGTATCATAAAATTTGACAAGACATTTTGGATGTTTGTTGTACTCTCTGGAGGGTCCCGGATGTTTGAGAAATGGCAGTATGCACCAATTCCTTCTCATCAAAATGACCTAATTGTATGCTTTTTTTTTTTTGAATCCTTATGGACACAAAAAGTAGTATGTTCAAAAGAGTAAGATATGAGGAAGGTATATAAAATTTGACAATACATTACAGATGTTTGTGGTACTCTCCGGAAGATCCCGGATATTTGGAGAATAGTAGTTTGCACGAATTCACTGTCGTGGAAATGTCCTAATTGTATGAATTTTTATCGACACCTGATAGACACCAAAAGTAGTATGTTCAAAAGAGTAAGTTTCGAGGAAGTATCATAAAATTTGACAAGACATTTCGGATGTTTGTTGTACTCTCTGGATGATCCCGGATGTTTGAGAAATAGCAATATGCACCAATTCCTTCTCATCCAAATGACCTAATTTTATGCTTGTTTTTTCGAATCCTTATGGACACAAAAAGTAGTATGTTCAAAAGAGTAAGATATGAGGAAGGTATATAAAATTTGACAATACATTACAGATGTTTGTGGTACTCTCCGGAGGATCCCGGATATTTGGAGACTAGTAGTTTGCACGAATTCACTGTCGTGGAAATGTCCTAATTGTATGAATTTTTATCGACACCTGATAGACACCAAAAGTAGTATGTTCAAAAGAGTATGTTTCAAGGAAGTATCATAAAATTTGACAAGACATTTCGGATGTTTGTCGTACTCTCTGGAGGGTCCCGGATGTTTGAGAAATGGCAGTATGCACCAATTCCTTCTCATCAAAATGACCTAATTGTATGCTTTTTTTTTCAAATCCTTATGGACACAAAAAGTAGTATGTTCAAAAGAGTAAGATATGAGGAAGCTATATAAAATTTTAAAATACATTACAGATGTTTGTGGTATTCTCCGGAGGATCCCGGATATTTGCAGACTAGTAGTTTGCAAGAATTCACTGTCGTGGAAATGTTCTAATTGTATTAATTTTTATCGACATCTGATAGACACCAAAAGTAGTATGTTCAAAAGAGTAAGTTTCGAGGAAGTATCATAAAATTTGACAAGACATTTTGGATGTTTGTTGTACTCTCTGGAGGGTCCCGGATGTTTGAGAAATGGCAGTATGCACCAATTCCTTCTCATCAAAATGACCTAATTGTATGCTTTTTTTTTTTTGAATCCTTATGGACACAAAAAGTAGTATGTTCAAAAGAGTAAGATATGAGGAAGGTATATAAAATTTGACAATACATTACAGATGTTTGTGGTACTCTCCGGAAGATCCCGGATATTTGGAGACTAGTAGTTTGCACGAATTCACTGTCGTGGAAATGTCCTAATTGTATGAATTTTTATCGACACCTGATAGACACCAAAAGTAGTATGTTCAAAAGAGTATGTTTCGAGGAAGTATCATAAAATTTGACAAGACATTTCGGATGTTTCTCGTACTCTCTGGAGGGTCCCGGATGTTTGAGAAATGGCAGTATGCACCAATTCCTTCTCATCAAAATGACCTAATTGTATGCTTTTTTTTTCAAATCCTTATTGACACAAAAAGTAGTATGTTCAAAAGAGTAAGATATGAGGAAGCTATATAAAATTTTAAAATACATTACAGATGTTTGTGGTATTCTCCAGAGGATCTGGGATATTTGGAGACTAGTAGTTTGTACGAATTCACTGTCGTGGAAATGTCCTAATTGTATGAATTTTTATCGACACCTGATAGACACCAAAAGTAGTATGTTCAAAAGACTATGTTTCGAGGAAGTATCATAAAATTTGACAGGACATTTCGGATGTTTGTTGTATTCTCTGGAGGGTCCCGGATGTTTGAGAAATGGCAGTATGCACCAATTCCTTCTCATCAAAATGACCTAACTGTATACTTTTTTTTTCGAATCCTTATGGACACAAAAAGTAGTATGTTCAAAAGAGTAAGATATGAGGAAGCTATATAAAATTTTAAAATACATTACAGATGTTTGTGGCATTCTCCGGAGGATTCCGGATATTTGGAGACTAGTAGTTTGTACGAATTCACTGTCGTGGAAATGTCCTAATTGTATGAATTTTTATCGACACCTGATAGACACCAAAAGTAGTATGTTCAAAAGACTATGTTTCGAGGAAGTATCATAAAATTTGACAGGACATTTCGGATGTTTGTTGTACTCTCTGGAGGGTCCCGGATGTTTGAGAAATGGCAGTATGCACCAATTCCTTCTCATCAAAATGACCTAACTGTATACTTTTTTTTTCGAATCCTTATGGACACAAAAAGTAGTATGTTCAAAAGAGTAAGATATGATGAAGCTATATAAAATTTTAAAATACATTACAGATGTTTGTGGCATTCTCCGGAGGATTCCGGATATTTGGAGACTAGTAGTTTGTACGAATTCACTGTCGTGGAAATGTCCTAATTGTATGAATTTTTATCGACACCTGATAGACACCAAAAGTAGTATGTTCAAAAGACTATGTTTCGAGGAAGTATCATAAAATTTGACAGGACATTTCGGATGTTTGTTGTACTCTCTGGAGGGTCCCGGATGTTTGAGAAATGGCAGTATGCACCAATTCCTTCTCATCAAAATGACCTAACTGTATACTTTTTTTTTCGAATCCTTATGGACACAAAAAGTAGTATGTTCAAAAGAGTAAGATATGAGGAAGCTATGTAAAATTTTAAAATACATTACAGATGTTTGTGGTATTCTTCGGAGGATCCAGGATATTTGGACACTAGTAGTTTGCACGAATTCACTGTCGTGGAAATGTCCTAATTGTATGAATTTTTATCGACACCTGATAGACACCAAAAGTAGTATGTTCAAAAGACTATGTTTCGAGGAAGTATCATAAAATTTGACAGGACATTTCGGATGTTTGTTGTACTCTCTGGAGGGTCCCGGATGTTTGAGAAATGGAAGTATGCACCAATTCCTTCTCATCAAAATGACCTAACTGTATACTTTTTTTTTCGAATCCTTATGGACACAAAAAGTAGTATGTTCAAAAGAGTAAGATATGAGGAAGCTATATAAAATTTTAAAATACATTACAGATGTTTGTGGTATTCTCCGGAGGATCCAGGATATTTGGACACTAGTAGTTTGCACGAATTCACTGTCGTGGAAATGTCCTAATTGTATGAATTTTTATCGACACCTGATAGACACCAAAAGTAGTATGGTCAAAAGAGTATGTTTCGAGGAAGTATCATAAAATTTGACAAGACATTTCGAATCTTTGTTGTACTCTCTGGAGGGTCCCGGATGTTTGAGAAATGGCAGTATGCACCAATTCGTTCTCATCAAAATGACCTAATTGTATGCTTTTTTTTTCGAATCCTTATGGACACAAAAAGTAGTATGTTCAAAAAAGTAAGATATGAGGAAGCTATATAAAATTTTAAAATACATTACAGACGTTTGTGGTATTCTCCGGAGGATCCCGGATATTTGGAAACTAGTAGTTTGCAAGAATTCACAGTCGTGGAAATGTCCTAATTGTATGAATTTTTATCGACACCTGATAGACACCAAAAGTAGTATGTTCAAAAGAGTAAATTTCGAGGAAGTATCATAAAATTTGACAAGACATTTCGGATGTTTGTTGAGCTCTCTGGAGGATCTCGGATGTTTGAGAAAAGGCAGGATGCACCAATTCCTTCTCATCGAAATGACCTAATTGTATGTTTTTTTTTTCGAATCCTTATGGACACAAAAAGTAGTATGTTCAAAAGAGTAAGATATGAGGAAGCTATATAAAATTTTAAAATACATTACAGATGTTTGTGGTATTCTCCGGAGGATCTGTGATATTTGGAGACTAGTAGTTTGCAAGAATTCACTGTCGTGGAAATGTCCTAATTGTATGAATTTTTATCGACACCTGATAGACACCAAAAGTAGTATGTTCAAAAGACTATGTTTCGAGGAAGTATCATAAAATTTGACAGGACATTTCGGATGTTTGTTGTACTCTCTGGAGGGTCCCGGATGTTTGAGAAATGGCAGTATGCACCAATTCCTTCTCATCAAAATGACCTAACTGTATACTTTTTTTTTCGAATCCTTATGGACACAAAAAGTAGTATGTTCAAAAGAGTAAGATATGAGGAAGCTATATAAAATTTTAAAATACATTACAGATGTTTGTGGCATTCTCCGGAGGATTCCGGATATTTGGAGACTAGTAGTTTGTACGAATTCACTGTCGTGGAAATGTCCTAATTGTATGAATTTTTATCGACACCTGATAGACACCAAAAGTAGTATGTTCAAAAGACTATGTTTCGAGGAAGTATCATAAAATTTGACAGGACATTTCGGATGTTTGTTGTACTCTCTGGAGGGTCCCGGATGTTTGAGAAATGGCAGTATGCACCAATTCCTTCTCATCAAAATGACCTAACTGTATACTTTTTTTTTCGAATCCTTATGGACACAAAAAGTAGTATGTTCAAAAGAGTAAGATATGAGGAAGCTATATAAAATTTTAAAATACATTACAGATGTTTGTGGTATTCTTCGGAAGATCCAGGATATTTGGACACTAGTAGTTTGCGCGAATTCACTGTCGTGGAAATGTCCTAATTGTATGAATTTTTATCGACACCTGATAGACACCAAAAGTAGTATGTTCAAAAGACTATGTTTCGAGGAAGTATCATAAAATTTGACAGGACATTTCGGATGTTTGTTGTACTCTCTGGAGGGTCCCGGATGTTTGAGAAATGGAAGTATGCACCAATTCCTTCTCATCAAAATGACCTAACTGTATACTTTTTTTTTCGCATCCTTATGGACACAAAAAGTAGTATGTTCAAAAGAGTAAGATATGAGGAAGTTATATAAAATTTTAAAATACATTACAGATGTTTGTGGTATTCTCCGGAGGATCCAGGATATTTGGACACTAGTAGTTTGCACGAATTCACTGTCGTGGAAATGTCCTAATTGTATGAATTTTTATCGACACCTGATAGACACCAAAAGTAGTATGGTCAAAAGAGTATGTTTCGAGGAAGTATCATAAAATTTGACAAGACATTTCGAATCTTTGTTGTACTCTCTGGAGGGTCCCGGATGTTTGAGAAATGGCAGTATGCACCAATTCGTTCTCATCAAAATGACCTAATTGTATGCTTTTTTTTTCGAATCCTTATGGACACAAAAAGTAGTATGTTCAAAAAAGTAAGATATAAGGAAGCTATATAAAATTTTAAAATACATTACAGACGTTTGTGGTATTCTCCGGAGGATCCCGGATATTTGGAAACTAGTAGTTTGCAAGAATTCACAGTCGTGGAAATGTCCTAATTGTATGAATTTTTATCGACACCTGATAGACACCAAAAGTAGTATGTTCAAAAGAGTAAATTTCGAGGAAGTATCATAAAATTTGACAAGACATTTCGGATGTTTGTTGAGCTCTCTGGAGGATCTCGGATGTTTGAGAAAAGGCAGGATGCACCAATTCCTTCTCATCGAAATGACCTAATTGTATGTTTTTTTTTTCTTATCCTTATGGACACAAAAAGTAGTATGTTCAAAAGAGTAAGATATGAGGAAGCTATATAAAATTTTAAAATACATTACAGATGTTTGTGGTATTCTCCGGAGGATCTGTGATATTTGGAGAATAGTAGTTTGCAAGAATTCACTGTCGTGGAAATGTCCTAATTGTATGAATTTTTATCGACACCTGATAGACACCAAAAGTAGTATGTTCAATAGACTATGTTTCGAGGAAGTATCATAAAATTTGACAGGACATTTCGGATGTTTGTTGTACTCTCTGGAGGGTCCCGGATGTTTGAGAAATGGCAGTATGCACCAATTCCTTCTCATCAAAATGACCTAACTGTATACTTTTTTTTTCGAATCCTTATGGACACAAAAAGTAGTATGTTCAAAAGAGTAAGATATGAGGAAGCTATATAAAATTTTAAAATACATTACAGATGTTTGTGGTATTCTCCGGAGGATCCCGGATATTTGGGGACTAGTAGTTTGCAAGAATTCACTGTCGTGGAAATGTCCTAATTGTATGAATTTTTATCGACACCTGATAGACACCAAAAGTAGTATGTTCAAAAGAGTAAATTTCGAGGAAGTATCATAAAATTTGACAAGACATTTCGGATGTTTGTTGAGCTCTCTGGAGGATCTCGGATGTTTGAGAAAAGGCAGGATGCACCAATTCCTTCTCATCGAAATGACCTAATTGTATGTTTTTTTTTTCGAATCCTTATGGACACAAAAAGTAGTATGTTCAAAAGAGTAAGATATGAGGAAGCTATATAAAATTTTAAAATACATTACAGAAGTTTGTGGTATTCTCCGGAGGATCTGTGATATTTGGAGACTAGTAGTTTGCAAGAATTCACTGTCGTGGAAATGTCCTAATTGTATGAATTTTTATCGACACCTGATAGACACCAAAAGTAGTATGTTCAAAAGACTATGTTTCGAGGAAGTATCATAAAATTTGACAGGACATTTCGGATGTTTGTTGTACTCTCTGGAGGGTCCCGGATGTTTGAGAAATGGCAGTATGCACCAATTCCTTCTCATCAAAATGACCTAACTGTATACTTTTTTTTTCGAATCCTTATGGACACAAAAAGTAGTATGTTCAAAAGAGTAAGATATGAGGAAGCTATATAAAATTTTAAAATACATTACAGATGTTTGTGGCATTCTCCGGAGGATTCCGGATATTTGGAGACTAGTAGTTTGTACGAATTCACTGTCGTGGAAATGTCCTAATTGTATGAATTTTTATCGACACCTGATAGACACCAAAAGTAGTATGTTCAAAAGACTATGTTTCGAGGAAGTATCATAAAATTTGACAGGACATTTCGGATGTTTGTTGTACTCTCTGGAGGGTCCCGGATGTTTGAGAAATGGCAGTATGCACCAATTCCTTCTCATCAAAATGACCTAACTGTATACTTTTTTTTTCGAATCCTTATGGACACAAAAAGTAGTATGTTCAAAAGAGTAAGATATGAGGAAGCTATATAAAATTTTAAAATACATTACAGATGTTTGTGGTATTCTTCGGAGGATCCAGGATATTTGGACACTAGTAGTTTGCACGAATTCACTGTCGTGGAAATGTCCTAATTGTATGAATTTTTATCGACACCTGATAGACACCAAAAGTAGTATGTTCAAAAGACTATGTTTCGAGGAAGTATCATAAAATTTGACAGGACATTTCGGATGTTTGTTGTACTCTCTGGAGGGTCCCGGATGTTTGAGAAATGGAAGTATGCACCAATTCCTTCTCATCAAAATGACCTAACTGTATACTTTTTTTTTCGCATCCTTATGGACACAAAAAGTAGTATGTTCAAAAGAGTAAGATATGAGGAAGCTATATAAAATTTTAAAATACATTACAGATGTTTGTGGTATTCTCCGGAGGATCCAGGATATTTGGACACTAGTAGTTTGCACGAATTCACTGTCGTGGAAATGTCCTAATTGTATGAATTTTTATCGACACCTGATAGACACCAAAAGTAGTATGGTCAAAAGAGTATGTTTCGAGGAAGTATCATAAAATTTGACAAGACATTTCGAATCTTTGTTGTACTCTCTGGAGGGTCCCGGATGTTTGAGAAATGGCAGTATGCACCAATTCGTTCTCATCAAAATGACCTAATTGTATGCTTTTTTTTTCGAATCCTTATGGACACAAAAAGTAGTATGTTCAAAAAAGTAAGATATGAGGAAGCTATATAAAATTTTAAAATACATTACAGACGTTTGTGGTATTCTCCGGAGGATCCCGGATATTTGGAAACTAGTAGTTTGCAAGAATTCACAGTCGTGGAAATGTCCTAATTGTATGAATTTTTATCGACACCTGATAGACACCAAAAGTAGTATGTTCAAAAGAGTAAATTTCGAGGAAGTATCATAAAATTTGACAAGACATTTCGGATGTTTGTTGAGCTCTCTGGAGGATCTCGGATGTTTGAGAAAAGGCAGGATGCACCAATTCCTTCTCATCGAAATGACCTAATTGTATGTTTTTTTTTTCGAATCCTTATGGACACAAAAAGTAGTATGTTCAAAAGAGTAAGATATGAGGAAGCTATATAAAATTTTAAAATACATTACAGATGTTTGTGGTATTCTCCGGAGGATCTGTGATATTTGGAGACTAGTAGTTTGCAAGAATTCACTGTCGTGGAAATGTCCTAATTGTATGAATTTTTATCGACACCTGATAGACACCAAAAGTAGTATGTTCAAAAGACTATGTTTCGAGGAAGTATCATAAAATTTGACAGGACATTTCGGATGTTTGTTGTACTCTCTGGAGGGTCCCGGATGTTTGAGAAATGGCAGTATGCACCAATTCCTTCTCATCAAAATGACCTAACTGTATACTTTTTTTTTCGAATCCTTATGGACACAAAAAGTAGTATGTTCAAAAGAGTAAGATATGAGGAAGCTATATAAAATTTTAAAATACATTACAGATGTTTGTGGTATTCTCCGGAGGATCCAGGATATTTGGACACTAGTAGTTTGCACGAATTCACTGTCGTGGAAATGTCCTAATTGTATGAATTTTTATCGACACCTGATAGACACCAAAAGTAGTATGGTCAAAAGAGTATGTTTCGAGGAAGTATCATAAAATTTGACAAGACATTTCGAATCTTTGTTGTACTCTCTGGAGGGTCCCGGATGTTTGAGAAATGGCAGTATGCACCAATTCGTTCTCATCAAAATGACCTAATTGTATGCTTTTTTTTTCGAATCCTTATGGACACAAAAAGTAGTATGTTCAAAAAAGTAAGATATGAGGAAGCTATATAAAATTTTAAAATACATTACAGACGTTTGTGGTATTCTCCGGAGGATCCCGGATATTTGGAAACTAGTAGTTTGCAAGAATTCACAGTCGTGGAAATGTCCTAATTGTATGAATTTTTATCGACACCTGATAGACACCAAAAGTAGTATGTTCAAAAGAGTAAATTTCGAGGAAGTATCATAAAATTTGACAAGACATTTCGGATGTTTGTTGAGCTCTCTGGAGGATCTCGGATGTTTGAGAAAAGGCAGGATGCACCAATTCCTTCTCATCGAAATGACCTAATTGTATGTTTTTTTTTTCGAATCCTTATGGACACAAAAAGTAGTATGTTCAAAAGAGTAAGATATGAGGAAGCTATATAAAATTTTAAAATACATTACAGATGTTTGTGGTATTCTCCGGAGGATCTGTGATATTTGGAGACTAGTAGTTTGCAAGAATTCACTGTCGTGGAAATGTCCTAATTGTATGAATTTTTATCGACACCTGATAGACACCAAAAGTAGTATGTTCAAAAGACTATGTTTCGAGGAAGTATCATAAAATTTGACAGGACATTTCGGATGTTTGTTGTACTCTTTGGAGGGTCCCGGATGTTTGAGAAATGGCAGTATGCACCAATTCCTTCTCATCAAAATGACCTAACTGTATACTTTTTTTTTCGAATCCTTATGGACACAAAAAGTAGTATGTTCAAAAGAGTAAGATATGAGGAAGCTATATAAAATTTTAAAATACATTACAGATGTTTGTGGTATTCTCCGGAGGATCCAGGATATTTGGACACTAGTAGTTTGCACGAATTCACTGTCGTGGAAATGTCCTAATTGTATGAATTTTTATCGACACCTGATAGACACCAAAAGTAGTATGGTCAAAAGAGTATGTTTCGAGGAAGTATCATAAAATTTGACAAGACATTTCGGATCTTTGTTGTACTCTCTGGAGGGTCCCGGATGTTTGAGAAATGGCAGTATGCACCAATTCGTTCTCATCAAAATGACCTAATTGTATGCTTTTTTTTTCGAATCCTTATGGACACAAAAAGTAGTATGTTCAAAAAAGTAAGATATGAGGAAGCTATATAAAATTTTAAAATACATTACAGACGATTGTGGTATTCTCCGGAGGATCCCGGATATTTGGAGACTAGTAGTTTGCAAGAATTCACAGTCGTGGAAATGTCCTAATTGTATGAATTTTTATCGACACCTGATAGACACCAAAAGTAGTATGTTCAAAAGAGTAAATTTCGAGGAAGTATCATAAAATTTGACAAGACATTTCGGATGTTTGTTGAGGTCTCTGGAGGATCTCGGATGTTTGAGAAAAGGCAGGATGCACCAATTCCTTCTCATCGAAATGACCTAATTGTATGTTTTTTTTTTCGAATCCTTATGGACACAAAAAGTAGTATGTTCAAAAGAGTAAGATATGAGGAAGCTATATAAAATTTTAAAATACATTACAGATGTTTGTGGTATTCTCCGGAGGATCTGGGATATTTGGAGACTAGTAGTTTGCAAGAATTCACTGTCGTGGAAATGTCCTAATTGTATGAATTTTTATCGACACCTGATAGACACCAAAAGTAGTATGTTCAAAAGACTATGTTTCGAGGAAGTATCATAAAATTTGACAGGACATTTCGGATGTTTGTTGTACTCTCTGGAGGGTCCCGGATGTTTGAGAAATGGCAGTATGCACCAATTCCTTCTCATCAAAATGACCTAACTGTATACTTTTTTTTTCGAATCCTTATGGACACAAAAAGTAGTATGTTCAAAAGAGTAAGATATGAGGAAGCTATATAAAATTTTAAAATACATTACAGATGTTTGTGGCATTCTCCGGAGGATTCCGGATATTTGGAGACTAGTAGTTTGTACGAATTCACTGTCGTGGAAATGTCCTAATTGTATGAATTTTTATCGACACCTGATAGACACCAAAAGTAGTATGTTCAAAAGACTATGTTTCGAGGAAGTATCATAAAATTTGACAGGACATTTCGGATGTTTGTTGTACTCTCTGGAGGGTCCCGGATGTTTGAGAAATGGCAGTATGCACCAATTCCTTCTCATCAAAATGACCTAACTGTATACTTTTTTTTTCGAATCCTTATGGACACAAAAAGTAGTATGTTCAAAAGAGTAAGATATGAGGAAGCTATATAAAATTTTAAAATACATTACAGATGTTTGTGGTATTCTCCGGAGGATCCCGGATATTTGGAGACTAGTAGTTTGCACGAATTCATGGTCGTGGAAATGTCCTAATTGTGTGAATTTTTATCGACACCTGATAAACACCAAAAGTAGTTTGTTCAAAAGAGTAAGTTTCGAGGAAGTATCATAAAATTTGACAAGACATTTCGGATGTTTGTTGTACTCTCTGGAGGGTCCCGGATGTTTGAGAAATGGCAGTATGCACCAATTCCTTCTCATCAAAATGACCTAATTGTATGCTTTTTTTTTCGAATCGTTATGGACACAAAAAGTAGTATGTTCAAAAGAGTAAGATATGAGGAAGGTATATAAAATTTGACAATACATTACAGATGTTTGTGGTACTCTCCGGAGGATCCCGGATATTTGGAGAATAGTAGTTTGCACGGATTCACTGTCGTGGAAATGTCCTAATTGTATGAATTTTTATCGACACCTAATAGACACCAAAAGTAGTATGTTCAAAAGAGTAAGTTTCGAGGAAGTATCATAAAATTTGACAAGACATTTCGAATGTTTGTTGTAGTCTCTGGAGGATCCCGGATGTTTGAGAAATAGCAATATGCACTAATTCCTTCTCATCGAAATGACCTAATTGTAAGTTTTTTTTTCCGAATCCTTATGGACACAAAAAGTAGTATGTTCAAAAGAGTAAGATATGAGGAAGCTATATAAAATTTTAAAATACATTACAGATGTTTGTGGTATTCTCCGGAGGATCCCGGATATTTGGAGACTAGTAGTTTGCAAGAATTCACAGTCTAGGAAATGTCGTAATTGTGTGAATTTTTATCGACACCTGATAGACACCAAAAGTAGTATGTTCAAAAGAGTAAATTTCGTGGAAGTATCATAAAATTTGACAAGACATTTCGGACGTTTGTTGTACTCTCTGGAGGATCCCGGATGTTTGAGAAATGGCAGTATGCACCAATTCCTTCTCATCGAGATGACCTAATTGTATGTTTTTTTTTTTCGAATCCTTATGGACCCAAAAAGTAGTATGTTCAAAAGAGTAAGATATGAGAAAGGTATATAAAATTTTAAAATACATTACAAATGTTTGTGGTATTCTCCGGGGGTTCTCAGATATTTGGAGACTAGTAGTTTGCAATAATTCACTGTCGTGAAAATGTCCTAATTGTGTGAATTTTTATCGACACCTGATAGACACCAAAAGTAGTATGTTCAAAAGAGTAAATTTCGAGGAAGTATCATAAAATTTGACAAGACATTTCGGATGTTTGTTGTACTCTCTGGAGGGTCCTGGATGTTTGAGAAATGGCAGTATGCACCAATTCCTTCTCATCAAAATGACCTAATTGTATGCTTTTTTTTTCGAATCCTTATGGACACAAAAAGTAGTATGTTCAAAAGAGTAAGATATGAGGAAGGTATATAAAATTTGACAATACATTACAGATGTTTGTGGTACTCTCCGGAGGATCCCGGATATTTGGAGAATAGTAGTTTGCACGAATTCACTGTCGTGGAAATGTCCTAATAGTATGAATTTTTATCGACACCTGATAGACACCAAAAGTAGTATGTTCAAAAGAGTAAGTTTCGAGGAAGTATCATAAAATTTGACAAGACATTTCGAATGTTTGTTGTACTCTCTGGAGGATCCCGGATGTTTGAGAAATAGCAATATGCACTAATTCCTTCTCATCGAAATGACCTAATTGTAAGTTTTTTTTTCCGAATCCTTATGGACACAAAAAGTAGTATGTTCAAAAGAGTAAGATATGAGGAAGCTATATAAAATTTTAAAATACATTACAGATGTTTGTGGTATTCGCCGGAGGATCCCGGATATTTGGAGACTAGTAGTTTGCAAGAATTCACAGTCTAGGAAATGTCGTAATTGTGTGAATTTTTATCGACACCTGATAGACACCAAAAGTAGTATGTTCAAAAGAGTAAATTTCGTGGAAGTATCATAAAATTTGACAAGACATTTCGGATGTTTGTTGTACTCTCTGGAGGATCCCGGATGTTTGAGAAATGGCAGTATGCACCAATTCCTTCTCATCGAGATGACCTAATTGTATGTTTTTTTTTTTCGAATCCTTATGGACCCAAAAAGTAGTATGTTCAAAAGAGTAAGATATGAGGAAGGTATATAAAATTTTAAAATACATTACAAATGTTTGTGGTATTCTCCGGGGGTTCTCAGATATTTGGAGACTAGTAGTTTGCAAGAATTCACTGTCGTGAAAATGTCCTAATTGTGTGAATTTTTATCGACACCTGATAGACACCAAAAGTAGTATGTTCAAAAGAGTAAATTTCGAGGAAGTATCATAAAATTTGACAAGACATTTCGGATGTTTGTTGTACTCTCTGGAGGGTCCTGGATGTTTGAGAAATGGCAGTATGCACCAATTCCTTCTCATCAAAATGACCTAATTGTATGCTTTTTTTTTCGAATCCTTATGGACACAAAAAGTAGTATGTTCAAAATAGTAAGATATGAGGAAGGTATATAAAATTTGACAATACATTACAGATGTTTGTGGTACTCTCCGGAGGATCCCGGATATTTGGAGAATAGTAGTTTGCACGAATTCACTGTCGTGGAAATGTCCTAATTGTATGAATTTTTATCGACACCTGATAGACACCAAAAGTAGTATGTTCAAAAGAGTAAGTTTCGAGGAAGTATCATAAAATTTGACAAGACATTTCGAATGTTTGTTGTACTCTCTGGAGGATCCCGGATGTTTGAGAAATGGCAATATGCACTAATTCCTTCTCATCGAAATGACCTAATTGTAAGTTTTTTTTTCCGAATCCTTATGGACACAAAAAGTAGTATGTTCAAAAGAGTAAGATCTGAGGAAGCTAAATTCACGAATTCACGGTCGTGGAAATGTCCAAATTGTGTGAATTTTTATCGACACCTGATAAACACCAAAAGTAGTTTGTTCAAAAGAGTATGTTTCGAGGAAGTATCATAAAATTTGACAAGACATTTTGGATGTTTGTTGTACTCTCTGGAGGATCCCGGATGTTGGAGAAATGGCAGTATGCACCAATTCCTTCTCATCGAAATGACCTAATTGTATGCTTTTTTTTGTCGAATCGTTATGGACAGAAAAAGTAATATGTTCAAAAGAGTAAGATATGAGGAAGGTATATAAAATTTTAAAATACATTACAGATGTTTGTGGCATTCTCCGGAGGATTCCGGATATTTGGAGACTAGTAGTTTGCAAGAATTCACAGTCTAGGAAATGTTTTAATTGTATGAATTTTTATCGACACCTGATAGACACTCAAAAGTAGTATGTTCAAAAGAGTAAGTTTCGAGGAAGTATCATAAAATTTGACAAGACATTTCGGATGTTTGTTGTACTCTCTGGAGTATCCCGGATGTTTGAGAAATAGCAATATGCACCAATTCCTTCTCATCGAAATGACCTAATTGTATGCTTTTTTTTGTCGAATCGTTATGGACAGAAAAAGTAATATGTTCAAAAGAGTAAGATATGAGGAAGGTATATAAAATTTGACAATACATTACAGATGTTTGTGGTACTCTCCGAAGGATCCCGAATATTTGGAGAATAGTAGTTTGCACGAATTCACTATCGTGGAAATGTCCTAATTGTATGAATTTTTATCGACACCTGATAGACACCAAAAGTAGTATGTTCAAAAGAGTAAGTTTCGAGGAAGTATCAAATAATTTGACAAGACATTTCGGATGTTTGTTGTACTCTCTGGAGGGTCCCGGATGTTTGAGAAATGGCAGTATGCACCAATTCCTTCTCATCAAAATGACCTAATTGTATGCTTTTTTTTTCGAATCCTTATGGACACAAAAAGTAGTATGTTCAAAAGAGTAAGATATGAGGATGCTATATAAAATTTGACAATACATTACAGATGTTTGTGGTACTCTCCGGAGGATCCCGGATATTTGGAGAATAGTAGTTTGCACGAATTCACTGTCGTGGAAATGTCCTAATTGTATGAATTTTTATCGACACCTGATAGACACCAAAAGTAGTATGTTCAAAAGAGTAAGTTTCGAGGAAGAATCATAAAATTTGACAAGACATTTCGAATGTTTGTTGTACTCTCTGGAGGATCCCGGATGTTTGAGAAATAGCAATATGCACTAATTCCTTCTCATCGAAATCACCTAATTGTAAGTTTATTTTTCCGAATCCTTATGGACACAAAAAGTAGTATGTTCAAAAGAGTAAGATATGAGGAAGCTATATAAAATTTTAAAATACATTACAGATGTTTGTGGTATTCTCCTGAGGATCCCGGATATTTATAGACTAGTAGTTTGCAAGAATTCACTGTCGTGGAAATGTCCTAATTGTGCGAATTTTTATCGACACCTGATAGACACCAAAAGTAGTATGTTCAAAAGAGTACATTTCGAGGAAGTATCATAAAATTTGACAAGACATTTCGGATGTTTGTTGTACTCTCTGGAAGGTCCCGGATGTTTGAGAAATGGCAGTATGCACCAATTCCTTCTCATCAAAATGACCTAATTGAATGCTTTTTTTTTCGAATACTTATGGACACAAAAAGTAGTATGTTCAAAAGGGTAAGATATGAGGAAGGTATATAAAATTTGACAATACATTACAGATGTTTGTGGTATTCTCTGGAGGATCCCGGATATTTTGAGACTAGTAGTTCGCAAGAATTCCTTGTCGTGGAAATCTCCTAATTGTATGAATTTTTATCGTCTTCTGATAGACACCAATAGTAGTATGTTCAAAAGAGTAAATTTCGAGGAAGTATCATAAAATTTGACAAGACATTTCGGATGTTTGTTGTATTCTCTAGAGGATCCCGGATGTTTGAGAAATGGCAGTATGCACCAATTCCTTCTCATCGAAATGTCCTAATTGTATGTTTTTTTTTTCGAATCCTTATGGACACCAAAAGTAGTATATTCAAAAGAGTAAGATATGAGGAAACTATATAAAATTTTAAAATACATTACAGATGTTTGTGGTATTCTCCGGAGGATCCCGGATATTTTGAGACTAGTAGTTTGCAAGAATTCACTGTCGTGGAAATCTCCTAATTGTATGAATTTTTATCGACACCTGATAGACACCAAAAGTAGTATGTTCAAAAGAGTAAATTTCAACGAAGTATCATAAAATTTGACAAGACATTTCGGATGTTTGTTGTACTCTCTGGAGGATCCCGGATGTTTGAGAAATGGCAGTATGAACTAATTCCTTCTCATCGAAATGACCTAATTGTATGTTTTTTTTTTTCGAATCCTTATGGACCCAAAAAGTAGTATGTTCAAAAGAGTAAGATATGAGGAAGCTATATAAAATTTTAAAATACATTACAAATGTTTGTGGTATTCTCCGGGGCATCCCAGATATTTGGAGACTAGTAGTTTGCAAGAATTAACTGTCGTGAAAATGTCCTAATTGTAAATTTTTATCGACACCTGATAGACACCAAAAGTAGTATGTTCAAAAGAGTATGTTTCGAGGAAGTATCATAAAATTTGACAAGACATTTCGGATGTTTGTTGTATCTCTGGAGAGTCCCGGATGTTTGAGAACTGGCAGTTTGCACCAATTCCTTCTCATCAAAATGACCTAATTGTCTGCTTTTTTTTTCGAATCCTTATGGACACAAAAAGTAGTATGTTCAAAAGAGTAAGATATGAGGAAGCTATATAAAATTTTAAAATACATTACAGATGTTTGTGGTATTCTCCGGAGGATCCCGGATATTTGGACACTAGTAGTTTGCACGAATTCACTGTCGTGGAAATGTCCTAATTGTATGAATTTTTATCGACACCTGATAGACACCAAAAGTAGTATGGTAAAAAGAGTATGTTTCGAGGAAGTATCATAAAATTTGACAAGACATTTCGGATGTTTGTTGTACACTCTGAAGGATCCCGGATGTTTGAGAAATGGCAGTATGCACCAATTCCTTCTCATCAAAATGACCTAATTGTATTCTTTTTTTTTCGAATCCTTATGGACACAAAAAGTAGTATGTTCAAAAGAGTAAGATATGAGGAAGCTATATAAAATTTTAAAATACATTACATATGTTTGTGGCATTCTCCGGAGGATCCCGGATATTTGGAGACTAGTAGTTTGCACGAATTCACTGTCGAGGAAATGTCCTAATTGTATGAATTTTTTTCGACACCTGATAGACACCAAAAGTAGTATGGTCAAAAGAGTATGTTCCGAGGAAGTGTCATAAAATTTGACAAGACATTTCGGATGTTTGTTGTACTCTCTGAAGGGTCCCGGATGTTTGAAAAATGGGAGTATGCACCAATTCGTTCTCATCAAAATGACCTAATTGTATGCTTTTTTTTTCGAATCCTTATGGACACAAAAAGTAGTATGTTCAAAAGAGTAAGATATGAGGAAGCTGTATAACATTTTAAAATACATTACAGATGTTTGTGGTATTCTCCGGAGGATCCCGGATATTCTTAGACTAGTGGTTTGCAAGAATTCACAGTCGTGGAAATGTCCTAATTGTATGAATTTTTATCGACACCAGATAGACTCCAAAAGTAGTATGTTCAAAAGAGTAAATTTCGAGGAAGTATCATAAATTTTGACAAGACGTTTCGGATGTTTGTTGTGCTCTCTGGAGGATCCCGGATGTTTGAGAAATGGCAGTATGCACCAATTCCTTCTCATCGAAATGACCTAATTGTATGTTTTTTTTTTCGAATCCTTATGGACACAAAAAAGTAGTATGTTCAAAAGAGTAAGATATGAGGAAGCTATATAAAATTTTAAAATACATTACAGATGTTTGTGGTATTCTCCGGAGGATCCCGGATATTTTGAGACTAGTACTTTGCAAGAATTCACTGTCGTGGAAATCTCCTAATTGTATTTATTTTTATCGACACCTGATAGACACCAAAAGTAGTATGTTCAAAAGAGTAAATTTTGAGGAAGTATCATAAAATTTGACAAGACATTTCGGATGTTTGTTGTACTCTCTGGAGGATCCCGGATGTTTGAGAAATGGCAGTATGCACGAATGCCTTCTCATCAAAATGACCTAATTGTATGCTTTTTTGTTTCGAATCCTTATGGACACAAAAAGTAGTATGTTCAAAAGAGTAAGATATGAAGAAGCTATATAAAATTTTAAAATACATTACAGATGTTTGTGGTATTCTCCGGAGGATCCCGGATATTTGGACACTAGTAGTTTGCACGAATTCACTGTCGTGGAAATGTCCTAATTGTATGAATTTTTATCGACACCTGATAGACACCAAAAGTAGTATGGTAAAAAGAGTATGTTTCGAGGAAGTATCATAAAATTTGACAAGACATTTCGGATGTTTGTTGTACTCTCTGGAGGATCCCGGATGTTTGAGAAATGGCAGTATGCGCCAATTCCTTCTCACCGAAATGACATAATTGTATGTTTTTTTTTCGAATCCTTATGGACACAAAAAGTAGTATGTTCAAAAGAGTAAGATATGAGGAAGCTATATAAAATTTTAAAATACATTACAGATGTTTGTGGCATTCTCCGGAGGATCCCGGATATTTGGAGACTAGTAGTTTGCACGAATTCACTATCGTGGAAATGTCCTAATTGTGTGAATTTTTATGGACACCTGATAGACACCAAAAGTAATATGTTCAAATGAGTATGTTTCGAGGAACTATCATAAAATTTGACAAGACATTTCGGATGTTTGTTGTACTCTCTGGAGGGTCTCGGATGTTTGAGAAATGGCAGTATGCACCAATTCCTTCTCATCAAAATGATCTAACTGTATACTTTTTCTTTTCGAATCCTTATGGACACAAAAAGTAGTATGTTCAAAAGAGTAAGATATGAGGAAGCTATATAAATTTTTAAAATACATTACAGATGTTTGTGGTATTCTCCGGAGGATCCCGAATATTTGGAGACTAGTAGTTTGCACGAATTCACTGTCGTGGAAATGTCCTAATTGTATGAATTTTTATCGACACCTAATAGACACCAAAAGTAGTATGGTCAAAAGAGTATGTTTCGAGGCAGTGTCATAAAATTTGACAAGACATTTCGGATGTTTGTTGTACTCTCTGGAGGATCCCGGATGTTTGAGAAATGGCAGTATGCACCAATGCCTTCTCATCAAAATGACCTAATTGTATGTTTTTTTTTTTCGAATCCTTATGGACACAAAAAGTAGTATGTTCAAAAGAGTAAGATATGAGGAAGCTATATAAAATTTTAAAATACATTACAGATGTTTGTGGTATTCTTTGAAGGATCCCGGATATTTGGACACTAGTAGTTTGCACGAATTCACTGTCGTGGAAATGTGCTAATTGTATGAATTTTTATCGACACCTAATAGACACCAAAAGTAGTATGGTCAAAAGAGTATGTTTCGAGGCAGTGTCATAAAATTTGACAAGACATTTCGGATGTTTGTTGTACTCTCTGGAGGATCCCGGATGTTTGAGAAATGGCAGTATGCACCAATTCCTTCTCATCGAAATGACCTAATTGTATGTTTTTTTTTTCGAATCCTTATGGACACAAAAAGTAGTATGTTTAAAAGAGTAAGATATGAGGAAGCTATATAAAATTTTAAAATACATTACAGATGTTTGTGGTATTCTCCGGAGGATCCCGGATATTTTGAGACTAGTGGTTTGCAAGAATTCACTGTCGTGGAAATCTCCTAATTGTATTTATTTTTATCGACACCTGATAGGCACCAAAAGTAGTATGTTCAAAAGAGTAAATTTCGAGGAAGTATCATAAAATTTGACAAGACATTTCGGATGTTTGTTGTACTCTCTAGAGGATCCCGGATGTTTGAGAAATGGCAGTATGCACCAATGCCTTCTCATCAAAATGACCTAATTGTATGCTTTTTTTTTTCGAATCCTTATGGACACAAAAAGTAGTATGTTCAAAAGAGTAAGATATGAGGAAGCTATATAAAATTTTAAAATACATTACAGATGTTTGTGGTATTCTCCGGAGGATCCCGGATATTTGGAGACTAGTAGTTTGCACGAATTCACTGTCGTGGAAATGTCCTAATTGTATGAATTTTTATCGACACCTGATAAACACCAAAAGTAGTATGGTAAAAAGAGTATGTTTCGAGGAAGTATCATAAAATTTGACAAGACATTTCGGATGTTTTTTGTACTCTCTGGAGGATCCCGGATGTTTGAGAAATGGCAGTATGCGCCAATTCCTTCTCACCGAAATGACCTAATTGTATGTTTTTTTTTCGAATCCTTATGGACACAAAAAGTAGTATGTTCAAAAGAGTAAGATATGAGGAACCTATATAAAATTTTAAAATACATTACAGATGTTTGTGGCATTCTCTGGAGGATCCCGGATATTTGGACACTAGTAGTTTGCACGAATTCACTGTCGTGGAAATGTCCTAATTGTATTAATTTTTATCGACACCTGATAGACACCAAAAGTAGTATGGTAAAAAGAGTATGTTTCGAGGAAGTATCATAAAATTTGACAAGACATTTCGGATGTTTGTTGTACTCTCTGGACGATCCCGGATGTTTGAGAAATGGCAGTATGCACCAACTCCTTCTCATCGAAATGACCTAATTGTATGTTTTTTTTTTCGAATCCTTATGGACACAAAAAGTAGTATGTTTAAAAGAGTAAGATATGAGGAAGCTATATAAAATTTTAAAATACATTACAGATGTTTGTGGTATTCTCCGGAGGTTCCCGGATATTTGGAGACTAGTAGTTTGCAAGAATTCACTGTCGTGGAAATCTCCTAATTGTATGAATTTTTATCGACACCTGATAGACACCAAAAGTAGTATGTTCAAAAGAGTAAATTTCGAGGAAGTATCATAAAATTTGACAAGACATTTCGGATGTTTGTTGTACTCTCTGGAGGATCCCGGATGTTTGAGAAATGGCAGTATGCACCAATTCCTTCTCATCGAAATGACCTAATTGTATGTTTTTTTTTTCGAATCCTTATGGACACAAAAAGTAGTATGTTCAAAAGAGTAAGATATGAGGAAGCTATATAAAATTTTAAAATACATTACAGATGTTTGTGGTATTCTCCGGAGGATCCCGGATATTTGGACACTAGTAGTTTGCACGAATTCACTGTCGCGGAAATGTCCTAATTGTATGAATTTTTATCGACACCTGATAGACACCAAAAGTAGTATGTTCAAAAGAGTAAATTTCGAGGAAGTATCATAGAATTTGACAAGACATTTCGGATGTTTGTTGTACTCTCTGGAGGATCCCGGATGTTTGAGAAATGGCAGTATGCACCAATTCCTTCTCATCGAAATGACATAATTGTATGTTTTTTTTTTCGAATCCTTATGGACACAAAAAGTAGTATGTTCAAATGAGTAAGATATGAGAAAGCTATACAAAATTTTAAAATACATTACAGATGTTTGTGTTATTCTCCGGAGGATCCCGGATATTTGGAGACTAGTAGTTTGCAAGAATTCACAGTTGTGGAAATGTCCTAATTGTATGAATTTTTATCGACACCTGATAGACACCAAAAGTACTATGTTCAAAAGAGTAAATTTCGAGGAAGTATCATAAAATTTGACAAGACATTTCGGATGTTTATTATACCCTCTGGAGGATCCCGGATGTTTAAGAAATGGCAGTATGCACCAATTCCTTCTCATCAAAATGACCTAATTGTATGCTTTTTTTTTCGAATCCTTATGGACACAAAAAATAGTATGTACAAAAGATTTAGATATGAGGAAGGTATATAAAATTTGACAATACATTACAGATGTTTGTGGTACTCTCCGGAGGATCCCGGATATTTGGAGAATAGTAGTTTGCACGAATTCACTGTCGTGGAAATGTCCAAATTGTATGAATTTTTATCGACACCTGATAGACACCAAAAGTAGTATGTTCAAAAGAGTAAGTTTCGAGGAAGTATCATAAAATTTGACAAGACATTTCGGATGTTCGTTGTAGTCTCTGGAGGATCCCGGATGTTTGAGAAATAGCAATATGCACCAATTCCTTCTCATCGAAATGACCTAATTGTATGCTTTTTTTTTCGAATCCTTATGGACACAAAAAGTAGTATTTTCAAAAGAGTAAGATATGAGGAAGGTATATAAAATTTGACAATACATTACAGATGTTTGTGGTACTCTCCGGAGGATCCCGGATATTTTGAGAATAGTAGTTTGCACGAATTCACTGTCGTGCAAATGTCCTAATTGTATGAATTTTTATCGACACCTGATAGACACCGAAAGTAGTATGTTCAAAAGAGTAAATTTCGAGGAAGAATCATAAAATTTGACATGACATTTCGAATGTTTGTTGTACTCTCTGGAGGATCCCGGATGTTTGAGAAATAGCAATATGCACTAATTCCTTCTCATCGAAATGACCTAATTGTAAGTTTTTTTTTCCGAATCCTTATGGACACAAAAAGTAGTATGTTCGAAACAGTAAGATATGAGGAAGCTATATAAAATTTTAAAATACATTACAGATGTTTGTGGTATTCTCCGTAGGATCCCGGATATTTGGATACTACTAGTTTGCAAGAATTCACTGTCGTGGAAATGTCCTAATTGTGTGAAATTTTATCGACACCTGATAGACACCAAAATTAGTATGTTCAAAAGAGTAAATTTCGAGGAAGTATCATAAAATTTGACAAGACATTTCGGATGTTTGTTGTACTCTCTAGAGGATCCCGGATGTTTGAGAAATGGCAGTATGCACCAATTCCTTCTCATCGAAATGACCTAATTGTATGTTTTTTTTTTCGAATCCTTATGGACCCAAAAAGTAGTATGTTCAAAAGAGTAAGATATGAGGAACCTATATAAAATTTTAAAATACATTACAGATGTTTGTGGTATTTTCCGGAGGATCCCGGATATTTGGAAACTAGTAGTTTGCAAGAATTCACAGTCGTGGAAATGTCCTAATTGTATGAATTTTTATCGACACCTGATAGACACAAAAAGTAGTATGTTCAAAAGAGTAAATTTCGAGAAAGTATCATAAAATTTGACAAGACATTTCAGATGTTTGTTGTGCTCTCTGGAGGATCCTGGATGTTTGAGAAATGGCAGTACGCACCAATTCCTTCTCATCGAAATGACCTAATTGTATGTTTTTTTTTTCGAATCCTTATGGACACAAAAAGTAGTATGTTCAAAAGAGTAAGATATGAGGAAGCTATATAAAATTTTAAAATACATTACAGATGTTTGTGGTATTCTCCGGAGGATCCCGGATATTTGGAGACTAGTAGTTTGCAAGAATTCACAGTCGTGGAAATGTCCTAATTGTATTAATTTTTATCGACACCTAATAGACACCGAAAGTAGTATGTTCAAAAGAGTAAATTTCGAGGAAGTATCATAAAATTTGACAAGACATTTCGGATGTTTGTTGTGCTCTCTGGAGGATCCCGGATGTTTGAGAAAAGGCAGTATGCACCAATTCCTTCTCATCGAAATGACCTAATTGTATGTTTTTTTTTTCGAATCCTTATGGACACAAAAAGTAGTATGTTCAAAAGAGTAAGATATGATGAAGCTATATAAAATTTTCAAATACATTACAGATGTTTGTGGTATTCTCCGGAGGATCTCGGATATTTGGAGACTAGTAGTTTGGAAGAATTCACTGTCGTGGAAATGTCCTAATTGTATGAATTTTTATCGACACCTGATAGAAACCAAAAGTATTATGTTCAAAAGAGTATGTTTCGAGGAAGTATCATAAAATTTGACAAGACATTTCGGATGTTTGTTGTACACTCTCGAGGGTCCCGGATGTTTGAGAAATGGCAGTATGCACCAATTCCTTCTCATCAAAATGACCTAACTGTATACTTTTTTTTTTCGAATCCTTATGGACACAAAAAGTAGTATGTTCAAAAGAGTAAGAAATGAGGAAGCTATATAAAATTTTAAAATACATTACAGATGTTTGTGGTATTCTCCGGAGGATCTCGGATATTTGGAGACTAGTAGTTTGCAAGAATTCACAGTCGTGGAAATGTCCCAATTGTATGAATTTTTATCGACACCTGATAGACACCAAAAGTAGTATGTTCAAAAGAGTAAATTTCGAGGAAGTATCATAAAATTTGACAAGACATTTCGGATGTTTGTTTTACTCTCTGGAGGGTCCCGGATGTTTGAGAAATGGCAGTATGCACCAATTCCTTCTCATCAAAATGACCTAATTGTATACTTTTTTTTTCGAATCCTTATGGACACAAAAAGTAGTATGTTCAAAAGAGTAAGATATGAGGACGCTATATAAAATTTTAAAATACATTACAGATGTTTGTGGCATTCTCCAGAGGATCCCGGATATTTGGAGACTAGTAGTTTGCAAGAATTCACAGTCGTGGAAATGTCCTAATTTTATGAATTTTTATCGACACCTGATAGACACCAAAAGTAGTATGTTCAAAAGAGTAAATTTCGAGGAAGTATCATAAAATTTGACAAGACATTTCGGATGTTTGTTGTACTCTCTGCAGGATCCCCGGATGTTTGAGAAATGGCAGTATGCGCGAATTCCTTCTCATCGAAATGACATAATTGTATGTTTTTTTTTTCTAATCTTTATGGACACAAAAAGTAGTATGTTCAAAAGAGTAAGATATTAGGAAGCTATATAAAATTTTAAAATACATTACAGATGTTTGTGGTATTCTCTGGAGGATCCCGGATATTTGGAGACTAGTAGTTTGCAAGAATTCACAGTCGTGGAAATGTCCTAATTGTATGAATTTTTATCGACACCTGATAGACACCAAAAGTAGTATGTTCAAAAGAGTAAATTTCGAGGAAGTATCAGAAAATTTGACAAGACATTTCGGATGTTTGTTGTGCTCTCTGGAGGATCCCGGATGTTTGAGAAATGGAAGTACGCACCAATTCCTTCTCATCAAAATGACCTAATTGTATGTTTTTTTTTTCGAATCCTTATGGACACAAAAAGTAGTATATTCAAAAGAGTAAGATATGAGGAAGCTATATAAAATTTTAAAATACATTACAGATGTTTGTGGTATTCTCCGGAGGATCCCGGATATTTGGAGACTAGTAGTTTGCACGAATTCACTGTCGTGGAAATGTCCTAATTGTATGAATTTTTATCGACACCTGATAGACACCAAAGGTAGTATGTTCAAAAGAGTATGTTTCGAGCAAGTATCATAAAATTTGACAAGACATTTCGGATGTTTGTTGTACTCTCTGGAGGGTCCCGGATCTTTGAGAAATGGTAGTATGCACCAATTCCTTCTCATCAAAATGACCTAATTGTATGCTTTTTTTTTCGAATCCCTATGGACACTAAAAGTAGTATGTTCAAAAGAGTAAGATATGAGGAAGCTATATAAAATTTTAAAAAACATTACAGATGTTTGTGGTATTCTCCGGAGGATCCCGGATATTTGGAGACTAGTAGTTTGCACGAATTCACTGTCGTGGAAATGTCCTAATTGTATGAATTTTTATCGACACCTGATAGACACCAAAAGTAGTATGGTCAAAAGAGTATGTTACGAGGAAGTATCATAAAATTTGAAAAGACATTTCGGATGTTTGTTGTACTCTCTGGAGGGTCCCGGATGTTTGAGAAATGGCAGTATGCACCAATTCGTTCTCATCAAAATGACCTAATTGTATGCTTTTTTTTTCGAATCCTTATGGACACAAAATTTAGTATGTTCAAAAGAGTAAGATATGAGGAAGCTATATAAAATTTTAAAAGACATTACAGATGTTTGTGGTATTCTCCGGAGGATCCCTGATATTTGGAGACTAGTAGTTTGCAAGAATTCACAGTCGTGGAAATGTCCTAATTGTATGAATTTTTATCGACACCTGATAGACACCGAAAGTAGTATGTTCAAAAGAGTAAATTTCGAGGAAGTATCATAAAATTTGACAAGACATTTCGGATGTTTGTTGTGCTCTCTGGAGGATCCCGGATGTTTGAGAAAAGGCAGTATGCACCAATTCCTTCTCATCGAAATGACCTAATTGTATGTTTTTTTTTTCGAATCCTTATGGACACAAAAAGTAGTATGTTCAAAAGAGTAAGATATGATGAAGCTATATAAAATTTTCAAATACATTACAGATGTTTGTGATATTCTCCGGAGGATCTCGGATATTTGGAGACTAGTAGTTTGCAAGAATTCACTGTCGTGGAAATGTCCTAATTGTATGAATTTTTATCGACACCTGATAGACACCAAAGGTAGTATGTTCAAAAGAGTATGTTTCGAGCAAGTATCATAAAATTTGACAAGACATTTCGGATGTTTGTTGTACTCTCTGGAGGGTCCCGGATCTTTGAGAAATGGTAGTATGCACCAATTCCTTCTCATCAAAATGACCTAATTGTATGCTTTTTTTTTCGAATCCCTATGGACACTAAAAGTAGTATGTTCAAAAGAGTAAGATATGAGGAAGCTATATAAAATTTTAAAAAACATTACAGATGTTTGTGGTATTCTCCGGAGGATCCCGGATATTTGGAGACTAGTAGTTTGCACGAATTCACTGTCGTGGAAATGTCCTAATTGTATGAATTTTTATCGACACCTGATAGACACCAAAAGTAGTATGGTCAAAAGAGTATGTTACGAGGAAGTATCATAAAATTTGAAAAGACATTTCGGATGTTTGTTGTACTCTCTGGAGGGTCCCGGATGTTTGAGAAATGGCAGTATGCACCAATTCGTTCTCATCAAAATGACCTAATTGTATGCTTTTTTTTTCGAATCCTTATGGACACAAAAAGTAGTATGTTCAATAGAGTAAGATATGAGGAAGCTATATAAAATTTTAAAATACATTACAGATGTTTGTGGTATTCTCCGTAGGATCCCTGATATTTGGAGACTAGTAGTTTGCAAGAATTCACAGTCGTGGAAATGTCCTAATTGTATGAATTTTTATCGACACCGGATAGACTCCGAAAGTAGTATGTTCAAAAGAGTAAATTTCGAGGAAGTATCATAAAATTTGACAAGACATTTCGGATGTTTGTTGTGCTCTCTGGAGGATCTCGGATGTTTGAGAAAAGGCAGTATGCACCAATTCCTTCTCATCAAAATGACCTAACTGTATACTTTTTTTTTCGAATCCTTATGGACACAAAAAGTAGTATGCTCAAAAGAGTAAGAAATGAGGAAGCTATATAAAATTTTAAAATACCTTACAGATGTTTGTGGTATTCTCCAGAGGATCCCGGATATTTGGAGACTAGTAGTTTGCAAGAATTCACAGTCGTGGAATTGTCCCAATTGTATGAATTTTTATCGACACCTGATAGACACCAAAAGTAGTATGTTCAAAAGAGTAAATTTCGAGGAAGTATCATAAAATTTGACAAGACATTTCGGATGTTTGTTGTACTCTCTGGAGGGTCCCGGATGTTTGAGAAATGGCAGTATGCACCAATTCCTTCTCATCAAAATGACCTAATTGTATGCTTTTTTTTTCGAATCCTTATGGACACAAAAAGTAGTATGTTCAAAAGAGTAAGATATGAGGACGCTATATAAAATTTTAAAATACATTACAGATGTTTGTGGCATTCTCCGGAGGATCCCGGATATTTGGAGACTAGTAGTTTGCACGAATTCACTGTCGTGGAAATGTCCTAATTGTATGAATTTTTATCGACACCTGATAGACACCAAAAGTAGTATGGTCAAAAGAGTATGTTTCGAGGAAGTGTCATAAAATTTGACAAGACATTTCAGATGTTTGTTGTACTGTCTGGAGGGTCCCGGATGTTTGAGAAATGGCAGTATGCACCAATTCGTTCTTATCAAAATGACCTAATTGTATGCTTTTTTTTTCGAATCCTGATGGACACAAAAAGTAGTATGTTCAAAAGAGTAAGATATGAGGAAGCTATATAAAATTTTAAAATACATTACAGATGTTTGTGGTATTCTCCGGAGGATCCCGGATATTTGGAGACTAGTAGTTTGCAAGAATTCACAGTCGTGGAAATGTCCTAATTGTATGAATTTTTATCGACACCTGATAGACATCAAAAGTAGTATGTTCAAAAGAGTAAATTTCGAGGAAGTATCATAAAATTTGACAAGACATTTCGGATGTTTGTTGTACTCTCTGGAGGATCTCTGGATGTTTGAGAAATGGCAGTATGCGCCAATTCCTTCTCATCGAAATGACATAATTGTATGTTTTTTTTTTCGAATCTTTATGGACACAAAAAGTAGTATGTTCAAAAGAGTAAGATATGAGGAAGGTATATAAAATTTTAAAATACATTACAGATGTTTGTGGTATTCTCCGGAGGATCCCGGATATTTGGAGACTAGTAGTTTGCAAGAATTCACAGTCGTGGAAATGTCTTAATTGTATGAATTGTTATCGACACCTGATAGACACCAAAAGTAGTATGTTCAAAAGAGTAAATTTCGAGGAAGTATCAGAAAATTTGACAAGACATTTCGGATTTGTTGTGCTCTCTGGAGGATCCCGGATGTTTGAGAAATGGAAGTACGCACCAATTCCTTCTCATCGAAATGACCTAATTGTATGTTTTTTTTTTCTAATCCTTATGGACACAAAAAGTAGTATATTCAAAAGAGTAAGATATGAGGAAGCTATATAACATTTTAAAATACATTACAGATGTTTGTGGTATTCTCCGGAGGATCCCGGATATTTGGAGACTAGTAGTTTGCACGAATTCACTGTCGTGGAAATGTCCTAATTGTATGAATTTTTATCGACACCTGATAGACACCAAAAGTAGTATGTTCAAAAGAGTATGTTTCGAGGAAGTATCATAAAATTTGACAAGACATTTCGGATGTTTGTTGTACTCTCTGGAGGGTCCCGGATGTTTGAGAAATGGTAGTATGCACCAATTCATTCTCATCAAAATGACCTAATTGTATGCTTTTTTTTTCGAATCCCTATGGACACTAAAAGTAGTATGTTCAAAAGAGTAAGATATGAGGAAGCTATATAAAATTTTAAAAAACATTACAGATGTTTGTGGTATTCTCCGGAGGGTCCCGGATATTTGGAGACTAGTAGTTTGCACGAATTCACTGTCGTGGAAATGTCCTAATTGTATGAATTTTTATCAACACCTGATAGACACCAAAAGTAGTATGGTCAAAAGAGTATGTTTCGAGGAAGTATCATAAAATTTGAAAAGACATTTCGGATGTTTGTTGTACTCTCTGGAGGGTCCCGGATGTTTTAGAAATGGCAGTATGCACCAATTCGTTCTCATCAAAATGACCTAATTGTATGCTTTTTTTTTCGAATCCTTATGGACACAAAAAGTAGTATGTTCAAAAGAGTAAGATATGAGGAAGCTATATAAAATTTTAAAATACATTACAGATGTTTGTGGTATTCTCCGGAGGATCCCTGATATTTGGAGACTAGTAGTTTGCAAGAATTCACAGTCGTGGAAATGTCCTAATTGTATGAATTTTTATCGACACCTGATAGACACCGAAAGTAGTATGTTCAAAAGAGTAAATTTCGAGGAAGTATCATAAAATTTGACAAGACATTTCGGATGTTTGTTGTGCTCTATGGAGGATCCCGAATGTTTGAGAAAAGGCAGTATGCACCAATTCCTTCTCATCGAAATGACCTAATTGTATGTTTTTTTTTTCGAATCCTTATGGACACAAAAAGTAGTATGTTCAAAAGAGTAAGATATGGAGAAGCTATATAAAATTTTCAAATACATTACAGATGTTTGTGGTATTCTCCGGAGGATCTCGGATATTTGGAGACTAGTAGTTTGCAAGAATTCACTGTCGTGGAAATGTCCTAATTGTATGAATTTTTATCGACTCCTGATAGAAACCAAAAGTAGTATGTTCAAAAGAGTATGTTTCGAGGAAGTATCATAAAATTTGACAAGACATTTCGGATGTTTGTTGTACTCTCTGGAGGGTCCCGGATGTTTGAGAAATGGCAGTATGCACCAATTCCTTCTCATCAAAATGACCTAACTGTATGCTTTTTTTTTCGAATCCCTATGGACACAAAAAGTAGTATGTTCAAAAGAGTAAGATATGAGGAAGCTATATAAAATTTTAAAATACATTACAGATGTTTGTGGTATTCTCCGGAGGATCCCTGATATTTGCAGACTAGTAGTTTGCAAGAATTCACAGTCGTGGAAATGTCCTAATTGTATGAATTTTTATCGACACCTGATAGACACCAAAAGTAGTATGTTCAAAAGAGTAAATTTCGAGGAAGTATCATAAAATTTGACAAGACATTTCGGATGTTTGTTGTCCTCTCTGGAGGATCCCGGATGTTTGAGAAATGGCAGTATGCAACAATTCCTTCTCATTGAAATGACCTAATTGTATGTTTTTTTTTTCGAATCCTTATGGACACAAAAAGTAGTATGTTTAAAAGAGTAAGATATGACGAAGCTATATAAAATTTTCAAATACATTACAGATGTTTGTGGTATTCTCCGGAGGATCCCGGATATTTGGACACTAGTAGTTTGCACGAATTCACAGTCGTGGAAATGTCCTAATTGTATGAATTTTTATCGACACCTGATAGACACCGAAAGTAGTATGTTCAAAAGAGTAAATTTCGAGGAAGTATCATAAAATTTGACAAGACATTTCGGATGTTTGTTGTGCTCTATGGAGGATCCCGAATGTTTGAGAAAAGGCAGTATGCACCAATTCCTTCTCATCGAAATGACCTAATTGTATGTTTTTTTTTTCGAATCCTTATGGACACAAAAAGTAGTATGTTCAAAAGAGTAAGATATGACGAAGCTATATAAAATTTTCAAATACATTACAGATGTTTGTGGTATTCTCCGGAGGATCTCGGATATTTGGAGACTAGTAGTTTGCAAGAATTCACTGTCGTGGAAATGTCCTAATTGTATGAATTTTTATCGACTCCTGATAGAAACCAAAAGTAGTATGGTCAAAAGAGTATGTTTCGAGGAAGTATCATAAAATTTGAAACGACATTTCGGATGTTTGTTGTACTCTCTGGATGGTCCAGGATGTTTGAGAAATGGCAAAATGTACCAATTCGTTCTCATCAAAATGACCTAATTGTATGCTTTTTTTTTCGAATCCTTATGGACACAAAAAGTAGTATGTTCAAAAGAGTAAGATATGAGGAAGCTATATAAAATTTTAAAATACATTACAGATGTTTGTGGTATTCTCCGGAGGATCCCTGATATTTGGAGACTAGTAGTTTGCCAGAATTCACGGTCGTGGAAATGTCCTAATTGTATGAATTTTTATCGACACCTGATAGACACCAAAAGTAGTATGTTCAAAAGAGTAAATTTCGAGGAAGTATCATAAAATTTGACAAGACATTTCGGATGTTTGTTGTGCTCTCTGGAGGATCCCGGATGTTTGAGAAAAGGCAGTATGCACCAATTCCTTCTCATCGAAATGTCCTAATTGTATGTTTTTTTTTTCGAATCCTTATGGACACGAAAAGTAGTATGTTCAAAAGAGTAAGATATGATTAAGCTATATAAAATTTGAAAATACATTACAGATGTTTGTGGTATTCTCCGGAGGATCCCGGATATTTGGAGACTAGTAGTTTGCACGAATTCACTGTCGTGAAAATGTAATAATTGTATGAATTTTTATCGACACCTGATAGACACCAAAAGTAGTATGGTCAAAAGAGTATGTTTCGAGGAAGTATCATAAAATTTGCCAAGACATTTCGGATGTTTGTTGTACTCTCTGGAGGGTCCCGGATGTTTGAGATATAGCAGTATGCACCAATTCCTTCTCATCGAAATGACCTAATTGTATGTTTTTTTTTTCGAATCCTTATGGACACAAAAAGTAGTATGTTCAAAAGAGTAAGATATGATGAAGCTATATAAAATTTTAAAATACATTACAGATGTTTGTGGTTTTTTCTCGGAGGATCCCGGATATTTGGAGACTAGTAGTTTGCACGAATTCACTGTCGTGAAAATGTAATAATTGTATGAATTTTTATCGACACCTGATAGACACCAAAAGTAGTATGGTCAAAAGAGTATGTTTCGAGGAAGTATCATAAAATTTGACAAGACATTCGGACATTTGTTGTACTCTCTGGAGGGTCCCGGATGTTTGAGAAATTGCAGTATGCACCAATTCCTTCTCATCAAAATGACCTAACTGTATACTTTTTTTTTCGAATCCTTATGGACACAAAAAGTAGTATATTCAAAAGAGTAAGAAATGAGGAAGCTATATAAAATTTTAAAATACATTACAGATGTTTGTGGTATTCTCCGGAGGATCCCGGATATTTGGACACTAGTAGTTTGCAAGAATTCACTGTCGTGAAAATGTCCTAATTGTATGAATTTTTATCGACACCTGATAGACACCAAAAGTAGTATGTTCAAAAGAGTAAATTTCGAGGAAGTATCATAAAATTTGACAAGACATTTCGGATGTTTGTTGTGCTCTCTGGAGGATCCCGGATGTTTGAGAAATTTCAGTATACACCAATTCCTTCTCATCGAAATGACCTAATTGTATGTTTTTTTTTTCGAATCCTTATGGACACAAAAAGTAGTATGTTCAAAAGAGTAAGATATGACGAAGCTATATAAAATTTTAAAATACATTACAGATGTTTTTGGTATTCTCCGGAGGATCCCGGATATTTGGACACTAGTAGTTTGCACGAATTCACTGTCGTGGAAATGTCCTAATTGTATAAATTTTTATCGACACCTGATAGACACCAAAAGTAGTATGTTCAAAAGAGTAAGTTTCGAGGAAGTATCATAAAATTTGACAAGACATTTCAGATGTTTGTTGTACTCTCTGGAGGGTTCCGGATGTTTGAGAAATGGCAGTATGCACCAATTCCTTCTCATCAAAATGACCTAATTGTATGCTTTTTTTTTCGAATTCTTATGGACACAAAAAGTAGTATGTTCAAAAGAGTAAGATATGAGGAAGCTATATAAAATTTTAAAATACATTACAGATGTTTGTGGTATTCTCCGGAGGATCCCGGATATTTGGAGACTAGTAGTTTGCACGAATTCACTGTCGTGGAAATGTCCTAATTGTATGAATTTTTATCGACACCTGATAGACACCAAAAGTAGTATGGTCAAAAGAGTATGTTTCGAGGAAGTATCATAAAATTTGAAAAGACATTTCGGATGTTTGTTGTACTCTCTGGAGGGTCCCGGGTGTTTGAGAAATGGCTGTATGCACCAATTCGTTCTCATCAAAATGACCTAATTGTATGCAATTTTTTTCGAATCCTTATGGACACAAAAAGTAGTATGTTCAAAAGAGTAAGACATGAGGAAGCTATATAAAATTTTAAAATACATTACAGATGTTTGTGGTAATCTCCGGAGGATCCCGGATATTTGGAGACTAGTAGTTTGCAAGAATTCACAGTCGTGGAAATGTCCTAATTGTATGAATTTTTATCAACACCTGATAGACACCAAAAGTAGTATGTTCAAAAGAGTAAATTTCGAGGAAGTATCATAAAATTTGACAAGACATTTCGGATGTTCGTTGTGCTCTCTGGAGGATCCCGGATGTTTGAGAAAAGGCAGTATGCACCAATTCCTTCTCATCGAAATGACCTAATTGTATGTTTTTTTTTTCGAATCCTTATGGACACAAAAAGTAGTATGTTCAAAAGAGTAAGATATGATGAAGCTATATAAAATTTTAAAATACATTACAGATGTTTGTGGTTTTTTCTCGGAGGATCCCGGATATTTGGAGACTAGTAGTTTGCACGAATTCACTGTCGTGAAAATGTCCTAATTGTATGAATTTTTATCGACACCTGATAGACACCAAAAGTAGTATGGTCAAAAGAGTATGTTTCGAGGAAGTATCATAAAATTTGCCAAGACATTTCGGATGTTTGTTGTACTCTCTGGAGGGTCCCGGATGTTTGAGATATAGCAGTATGCACCAATTCCTTCTCATCGAAATGACCTAATTGTATGTTTTTTTTTCCGTATCCTTATGGACACAAAAAGTAGTATGTTCAAAATAGTAAGATATGAGGAAGCTATATAAAATTTTAAAATACATTACAGATGTTTGTGGTATTCTCCGGAGGATCCCGGATATTTGGAGACTAGTAGTTTGCACGAATTCACTGTCCTAGAAATGTCCTAATTGTATGAATTTTTATTGACACATGATAGACACCAAAAGTAGTATGTTCAAAAGAGTAAGTTTCGAGGAAGTATCATAAAATTTGACAAGACATTTCGGATGTTTGTTGTGCTCTCTGGAGGATCCCGGATGTTTGAGAAATGGCAGTATACACCAATTCCTTCTCATCGAAATGACCTAATTGTATTGTTTTTTTTTCGAATCCTTATGGACACAAAAAGTAGTATGTTCAAAAGAGTAAGATATGACGAAGCTATATAAAATTTTAAAATACATTACAGATGTTTGTGGTATTCTCCGGAGGATCCCTGATATTTGGAGACTAGTAGTTTGCAAGAATTCACAGTCGTGGAAATGTCCTAATTGTATGAATTTTTCTCGACACCTGATAGACACCAAAAGTAGTATGTTCAAAAGAGTAAATTTCGAGGAAGTATCATAAAATTTGACAAGACATTTCCGATGTTTGTTGTGCTCTCTGGAGGATCCCGGATGGTTGAGAAAAGGCAGTATGCACCAATTCCTTCTCATCGAAATGACCTAATTGTATGTTTTTTTTTTCGAATCCTTATGGACACAAAAAGTAGTATGTTCAAAAGAGTAAGATATGATGAAGCTATATAAAATTTTAAAATACATTACAGATGTTTGTGGTTTTTTCTCGGAGGATCCCGGATATTTGGAGACTAGTAGTTTGCACGAATTCACTGTCGTGAAAATGTCCTAATTGTATGAATTTTTATCGACACCTGATAGACACCAAAAGTAGTATGGTCAAAAGAGTATGTTTCGAGGAAGTATCATAAAATTTGCCAAGACATTTCGGATGTTTGTTGTACTCTTTGGAGGGTCTTGGATGTTTGAGAAATGGCAGTATGCACCAATTCCTTCTCATCAAAATGACCTAACTGTATACTTTTTTTTTCGAATCCTTATGGACACAAAAAGTAGTATATTCAAAAGAGTAAGAAATGAGGAAGCTATATAAAATTTTAAAATACATTACAGATGTTTGTGGTATTCTCCGGAGGATACCGGATATTTGGAGACTAGTAGTTTGCACGAATTCACTGTCCTAGAAATGTCCTAATTGTATGAATTTTTATTGACACCTGATAGACACCAAAAGTAGTATGTTCAAAAGAGTAAGTTTCGAGGAAGTATCATAAAATTTGACAGGACATTTCGGATGTTTGTTGTGCTCTCTGGAGGATCCCGGATGTTTGAGAAATGGCAGTATACACCAATTCCTTCTCATCGAAATGACCTAATTGTATTGTTTTTTTTTCGAATCCTTATGGACACAAAAAGTAGTATGTTCAAAAGAGTAAGATATGAGGAAGCTATATAAAATTTTAAAATATATTACAGATGTTTGTGGTATTCTCCGCATGATCCCGGATATTTGGACACTAGTAGTTTGCACGAATTCACTGTCGTGGAAATGTCCTAATTGTATGAATTTTTATCGACACCTGATAGACACCAAAAGTAGTATGTTCAAAAGAGTATGTTTCGAGGAAGTATCATAAAATTTGACAAGACATTTCAGATGTTTGTTGTACTCTCTGGAGGGTTCCGGATGTTTGAGAAATGGCAGTATGCACCAATTCCTTCTCATCAAAATGACCTAATTGTATGCTTTTTTTTTCGAATCCTTATGGACACAAAAACTAGTATGTTCAAAAGAGTAAGATATGAGGAAGCTATATAAAATTTTAAAATACATTACAGATGTTTGTGGTATTCTCCGGAGGATCCCTGATATTTGGAGACTAGTATTTTGCAAGAATTCACAGTCGTGGAAATGTGCTAATTGTATGAATTTTTATCGACACCTGATAGACACCAAAAGTAGTATGTTCAAAAGAGTAAATTTCGATAAAGTATCATAAAATTTGACAAGACATTTCGGATGTTTGTTGTGCTCTCTGGAGGATCCCGGATGGTTGAGAAAAGGCAGTATGCACCAATTCCTTCTCATCGAAATGACCTAATTGTATGTTTTTTTTTTCGAATCCTTATGGACACAAAAAGTAGTATGTTCAAAAGAGTAAGATATGATGAAGCTATATAAAATTTTAAAATACATTACAGATGTTTGTGGTTTTTTCTCGGAGGATCCCGGATATTTGGAGACTAGTAGTTTGCACGAATTCACTGTCGTGAAAATGTCCTAATTGTATGAATTTTTATCGACACCTGATAGACACCAAAAGTAGTATGGTCAAAAGAGTATGTTTCGAGGAAGTATCATAAAATTTGCCAAGACATTTCGGATGTTTGTTGTACTCTCTGGAGGGTCCCGGATGTTTGAGAAATAGCAGTATGCACCAATTCCTTCTAATCGAAATGACCTAATTGTATGTTTTTTTTTCCGTATCCTTATGGACACAAAAAGTAGTATGTTCAAAAGAGTAAGATATGAGGAAGCTATATAAAATTTTAAAATACATTACAGATGTTTGTGGTATTCTCCGGAGGATCCCGGATATTTGGAGACTAGTAGTTTGCACGAATTCACTGTCCTAGAAATGTCCTAATTGTATGAATTTTTATTGACACCTGATAGACACCAAAAGTAGTATGTTCAAAAGAGTAAGTTTCGAGGAAGTATCATAAAATTTGACAAGACATTTCGGATGTTTGTTGTGCTCTCTGGAGGATCCCGGATGTTTGAGAAATGGCAGTATACACCAATTCCTTCTCATCGAAATGACCTAATTGTATTGTTTTTTTTTCGAATCCTTATGGACACAAAAAGTAGTATGTTCAAAAGAGTAAGATATGAGGAAGCTATATAAAATTTTAAAATATATTACAGATGTTTGTGGTATTCTCCGCAGGATCCCGGATATTTGGACACTAGTAGTTTGCACGAATTCACTGTCGGGGAAATGTCCTAATTGTATGAATTTTTATCGACACCTGATAGACACCAAAAGTAGTATGTTCAAAAGAGTATGTTTCGAGGAAGTATCATAAAATTTGACAAGACATTTCAGATGTTTGTTGTACTCTCTGGAGGGTTCCGGATGTTTGAGAAATGGCAGTATGCACCAATTCCTTCTCATCAAAATGACCTAATTGTATGCTTTTTTTTTCGAATCCTTATGGACACAAAAAGTAGTATGTTCAAAAGAGTAAGATATGAGGAAGCTATATAAAATTTTAAAATACATTACAGATGTTTGTGGTATTCTCCGGAGGATCCCTGATATTTGGAGACTAGTAGTTTGCAAGAATTCACAGTCGTGGAAATGTCCTAATTGTATGAATTTTTCTCGACACCTGATAGACACCAAAAGTAGTATGTTCAAAAAAGTAAATTTCGAGGAAGTATCATAAAATTTGACAAGACATTTCCGATGTTTGTTGTGCTCTCTGGAGGATCCCGGATGGTTGAGAAAAGGCAGTATGCACCAATTCCTTCTCATCGAAATGACCTAATTGTATGTTTTTTTTTTCGAATCCTTATGGACACAAAAAGTAGTATGTTCAAAAGAGTAAGATATGATGAAGCTATATAAAATTTTAAAATACATTACAGATGTTTGTGGTTTTTTCTCGGAGGATCCCGGATATTTGGAGACTAGTAGTTTGCACGAATTCACTGTCGTGAAAATGTCCTAATTGTATGAATTTTTATCGACACCTGATAGACACCAAAAGTAGTATGGTCAAAAGAGTATGTTTCGAGGAAGTATCATAAAATTTGCCAAGACATTTCGGATGTTTGTTGTACTCTTTGGAGGGTCTTGGATGTTTGAGAAATGGCAGTATGCACCAATTCCTTCTCATCAAAATGACCTAACTGTATACTTTTTTTTTCGAATCCTTATGGACACAAAAAGTAGTATATTCAAAAGAGTAAGAAATGAGGAAGCTATATAAAATTTTAAAATACATTACAGATGTTTGTGGTATTCTCCGGAGGATCCCGGATATTTGGAGACTAGTAGTTTGCACGAATTCACTGTCCTAGAAATGTCCTAATTGTATGAATTTTTATTGACACCTGATAGACACCAAAAGTAGTATGTTCAAAAGAGTAAGTTTCGAGGATGTATCATAAAATTTGACAAGACATTTCGGATGTTTGTTGCGCTCTCTGGAGGATCCCGGATGTTTGAGAAATGGCAGTATACACCAATTCCTTCTCATCGAAATGACCTAATTGTATTGTTTTTTTTTCGAATCCTTATGGACACAAAAAGTAGTATGTTCAAAAGAGTAAGATATGAGGAAGCTATATAAAATTTTAAAATATATTACAGATGTTTGTGGTATTCTCCACAGGATCCCGGATATTTGGACACTAGTAGTTTGCACGAATTCACTGTCGTGGAAACGTCCTAATTGTATTAATTTTTATAGACACCTGATAGACACCAAAAGTAGTATGTTCAAAAGAGTATGTTTCGAGGAAGTATCATAAAATTTGACAAGACATTTCAGATGTTTGTTGTACTCTCTAGAGGGTTCCGGATGTTTGAGAAATGGCAGTATGCACCAATTCCTTCTCATCAAAATGACCTAATTGTATGCTTTTTTTTTCGAATCCTTATGGACACAAAAAGTAGTATGTTCAAAAGAGTAAGATATGAGGAAGCTATATAAAATTTTAAAATACATTACAGATGTTTGTGGTATTCTCCGGAGGATCCCTGATATTTGGAGACTAGTAGTTTGCAAGAATTCACAGTCGTGGAAATGTCCTAATTGTATGAATTTTTATCGACACCTGATAGACACCAAAAGTAGTATGTTCAAAAGAGTAAATTTCGAGGAAGTATCATAAAATTTTACAAGACATTTCGGATGTTTGTTGTGCTCTCTGGAGGATCCCGGATGGTTGAGAAAAGGCAGTATGCACCAATTCCTTCTCATCGAAATGACCTAATTGTATGTTTTTTTTTTCGAATCCTTATGGACACAAAAAGTAGTATGTTCAAAAGAGTAAGATATGATGAAGCTATATAAAATTTTAAAATACATTACAGATGTTTGTGGTTTTTTCTCGGAGGATCCCGGATATTTGGAGACTAGTAGTTTGCACGAATTCACTGTCGTGAAAATGTCCTAATTGTATGAATTTTTATCGACACCTGATAGACACCAAAAGTAGTATGGTCAAAAGAGTATGTTTCGAGGAAGTATCATAAAATTTGCCAAGACATTTCGGATGTTTGTTGTACTCTCTGGAGGGTCTTGGATGTTTGAGAAATGGCAGTATGCACCAATTCCTTCTCATCAAAATGACCTAACTGTATACTTTTTTTTTCGAATCCTTATGGACACAAAAAGTAGTATATTCAAAAGAGTAAGAAATGAGGAAGCTATATAAAATTTTAAAATACATTACAGATGTTTGTGGTATTCTCCGGAGGATCCCGGATATTTGGAGACTAGTAGTTTGCAAGAATTCACAAGTGTGAAAATGTCCTAATTGTATGAATTTTTATCGACACCTGATAGACACCAAAAGTAGTATGTTCAAAAGAGTAAATTTCGAGGAAGTATCATAAAATTTGACAAGACATTTCGGATGTTTGATGTGCTCTCTGGAGGATCCCGGATGTTTGAGAAATGGCAATATGCACCAATTCCTTCTCATCGAAATGACCTAATTGTATGTTTTTTTTTTCGAATCCTTATGGACACAAAAAGTAGTATGTTCAAAAGAGTAAGATATGAGGAAGCTATATAAAATTTTAAAATATATTACAGATGTTTGTGGTATTCTCCGGAGGATCCCGGATATTTGGACACTAGTAGTTTGCACGAATTCACTGTCGTGGAAATGTCCTAATTGTATGAATTTTTATCGACACCTAATAGACACCAAAAGTAGTATGTTCAAAAGAGTATGTTTCGAGGAAGTATCATAAAATTTGACAAGACATTTCAGATGTTTGTTGTACTCTCTGGAGGGTTCCGGATGTTTGAGAAATGGCAGTATGCACCAATTCCTTCTCATCAAAATGACCTAATTGTATGCTGTTTTTTTCGAATCCTTATGGACACAAAAAGTAGTATGTTCAAAAGAGTAAGATATGAGGAAGCTATCTAAAATTTTAAAATACATTACAGATGTTTGTGGTATTCTCCGGAGGATCCCGGATATTTGGAGACTAGTAGTTTGCAAGAATTCACAGTCGTGGAAATGTCCTAATTGTATGAATTTTTATCGACACCTGATAGACACCAAAAGTAGTATGTTCAAAAGAGTAAGTTTCGAGGAAGTATCATAAAATTTGACAAGACATTTCGGATGTTTGTTGTACTCTCTGGAGGATCCCGGATGTTTGAGGAATGGCAGTATGCACCAATTCCTTCTCATCGAAATGACCTAATTGTATATATATTTTTTTCGAATCCTTATAGACACAAAAATTAGTATGTTCAAAAGAGTAAGATATGAGGAAGCTATATAAAATTTGACAATACATTACACATGTTTGTGGTACTCTCTGGAGGATCCCAGATATTTGGAGACTAGTAGTTTGCAAGAATTCACTGTCGTGGAAATGTCCTAATTGTATGAATTTTTATCAACACCTGATAGACACCAAAAGTAGTATGTTCAAAAGAGTAAATTTCGAGGAAGTATCACAAAATTTGACAAGACATTTCGGATGTTTGTTGTACTCTCTGGAGGATCCCGGATGTTTGAAAAATGGCAGTATGCACCAATTCCTTCTCATCGAAATGACCTAATTGTATGTTTTTTTTTTTCGAATCCTTATGGACACAAAAAGTAGTATGTTCAAAAGAGTAAGATATGAGGAAACTATATAAAATTTTAAAATACATTACAGATGTTTGTGGTATTCTCCGGAGGATCCCGGATATTTGGAGACTAGTAGTTTGCACGAATTCACTGTCCTAGAAATGTCCTAATTGTATGAATTTTTATTGACACCTGATAGACACCAAAAGTAGTATGTTCAAAAGAGTAAGTTTCGAGGAAGTATCATAAAATTTGACAAGACATTTCGGATGTTTGTTGTACTCTTTGGAGGATCCCGGATGTTTGAGAAATGGCAGTATGCACCAATTCCTTCTTATCAAAATGACCTAATTGTATGCTTTTTTTTTCGAATCCTTATGGAAACAAAAAGTAGTATGTTCAAAAGAGTAAGATATTAGGAAGCTATATAAAATTTTAAAATACATTACAGATGTTTGTGGTATTCTCCGGAGGATCCCAGATATTTGGAGACTAGTAGTTTGCACGAATTCACTGTCGTGGAAATGTCCTAATTGTATGAATTTTTATCGACACCTGATAGACACCAAAAGTAGTATGTTCAAAAGAGTAAGTTTCGAGGAAGTATCATAAAATTTGACAAGACATTTCGTGTAAACCCGGAATCATTCCTTGAAAATTCTTAAGAAAAAAATGTATTGGTAAGCTTGTTAAAAAAAAAAAGAGAAAGAAAGGTGGAATGTGTTGTATTGTTTTTTCTAAATAAAAAAAAAAAAAAAAAAAAGAAGAAACTAAAACAAAAGAGAAATGGAAAGTGGAAGGTGTATGTTTTGTTTTAAAAAAAAAAAAAAAAAAAAAGAAAAGGAAAAAGCTATATAAAATTTTAAAATACATTACAGATGGATAAAAAAAAAGAAGCGATTGACCTTATAAGTTTATATTTCACGCTTGTCTGACGACACATATGCTTGTAGTTTGCCAAATGTTATGATTTATGAGATAATTACTTTAAACTCAGTCACTCACTGAGCTTTCCAGCTCATTCTTTCAATGTTTTCCAACTTTCCAGGTAGAGATCGAGTTCCCGGTGCCTGAGATCCTGCCACAGCCTGCTGAACGCTCTACGAGTCTGATATTTTTGTACGTGGTTGGCGTAGTATAGCAAGTCTGCTTGTATTGTACATAACTTAATAGGGATGTGTAGTTATGTTTTATATGGAACTAGTGGTCTTGGGTGTATAAAGCACGTCTGGTCGTGTCTGGCTTGTTCAAGTTAGGTTTAACCTGAACCGCTCCGTATTTATGTGTAATAAGATTCCTAATTTCCTGCTGTGTGGTATGTATAGTATCTCGTATACATGTATGGATTGCTTATCAGGAATTAAAAGGGTCATAGGTATCGTTAAGAAGTGAAACGATGCCTGTTGGCTTCACGCCTTCCTCCGGGCTAAGATAACAGGTAGTCGGGAGGGGGTGTGAAAACTTGGTATCAGAGCAGTTAGCTCCATGGGAAACGAGATAGAGCGAGTTAACTCTAAGGAAAAAATTAGAAAGTAGAGGGCATGTTAATGAATTAGTTCAGATAGAACTAATAAAGCATGGTCCAAGTAAGGACAAGAGTAAGTCTAGTCAGGACTAGAATATGAATTGAAGTTTGGTACTGTACATTTGAGTTAAGTATCCATAGCACGTCTAATGTATTGATATGTTATATGAGTCATGCCACCACGTACTAGTAGACAACGCAGGCAGGATCAGAATGGGACGCAGGATCCTACCCAAGGCCAATATGTGAGGGGATCTAGTGCCCCGAGAGTTCAGACTGGGGCAGGAAACGAGCAACATGCTAGTTCCTCACAGGAGGAAGGTAGGCCAGAGAGAGCATGGCCAAGTGATCCAGAGAAGACATATGGAATAGAACGCCTGAAGAAACTAGGAGCCACAGTGTTTGAGGGTTCCACAGATCCAGCTGACGCCGAGGTTTGGTTGAATATGCTGGAGAAATGCTTTGATGTGATGACTTGTCCTGAGGAGCGAAAGGTGAAGTTGGCCACATTCCTGCTGCAGAAGGAGGCAGAGGGATGGTGGAAATCGATATTAGCCAGGCGTAGTGATGCACGTACCATGGATTAGAATTCTTTCAGAGGCATATTTGAAGACAAGTATTACCCTATCACGTATCGTGAGGCAAAGAGGGATGAGTTCTTAGAATTGAAGCAAGGGTAGCTTTCAGTGGTCGAGTACGAGAGGAGGTATACCGAGCTGTCACGGTATGCTGATGTGATTGTGGCATCTGAGAGTGACAGGTGTCGAAGGTTTGAAAGAGGGCTGCGTTTTAAGATACGTACCCCGGTCACCGCTATCGCTAAATGGACAGACTTTTCTCAGCTAGTAGAGACTGCCCTACGTGTGGAGCAGAGTATAGCAGAAGAGAAGTCAGTAGTGGAGCCTAGTCGTGGGGCTTCGACGGCTAGTAGCTTCCGAGGTCGTGAGCAGCGAAGGTTCACAACTGGGGTGAATGTTTCAAGTCGTCAGGACTTTAAGAACCGATCTGGTGGCCAGGCATCAAGGCAGACGAGTGTGGGTAGTACCTATCAGAGGCAGAGTCAGAGAGCACCCAATCAGTCTGCTAGATTTGTAACAAGACCGCAGGCAGGGCAAGAGTCTATTGCCAGTGTGACGAGGAGAACCCCATGTATGAATTGTGGCAAGAATCATCGGGGCCATTGTCTTGTTGGTGCCGGTGTGTGCTACCAGTGCGGACAACCAGGGCATTTCAAGAGAGATTGTCCACAGCTGAGAGTGGTCGCACAGAGAGACCTGGGGGTTGAGTCCCAGACGGTTGAGCAGCCGAGGGTTCCAGTAGCTGCAGGGGAGGGCACTAGTGGTGCTAGACAGAAAGGAGTTGTAGGGGGCCTAGACAGCAGGGAAAGGTTTACGCTATGACTCAGCAAGAAGCAGAGGATGCACCAGATGTTATTACTGGTACAATTTCTATTTGTAATGTACCTGCACGTGTTTTAGTAGATTCAGGTGCTACGCATTCCTTTGTTTCTAGTATGTTCCTAACGAAACTAAATAGGAAGCTAGAGCCTTTATTTGAGAAGTTAGTTATATACACTCCAGTTGGTGATGCTTTACTAGTCAATGAAGTGCTGCGGGATTGTGAGGTCTTAGTAGAAGGTCTCAGTATGTTAGTGGATCTTCTTCCACTAGAGCTGCAGGTGTTAGATGTAATTTTAGGGATGGATTTCTTATTTACTCATTATGCTTCCATGGATTGCCATAGAAAGGAAGTGATTTTCAGGAAACCAGGTTTGGCTGAAGTGGTTTTCAGGGACGAAAGAAATATTATTCCTACGAGTTTAATTTCAGCTTTAAAAGCAAAAAAGTTGTTGAGAAAGGGTTGCACGACGTTTCTTGCACACGTAGTAGAAGTGCAGGAAGGAAAGTTGAAACCAGAAGATGTTCCTGTCGTGAATGAATTCCTTGATGTTTTTCCAGCTGACCTGGCAGGTTTGCCACCTGATAGGGAAGTTGAGTTCACTATCGAATTGTTACCAGGAACAGCACCTATTTCGCGAGCGCCGTATAGAATGGCTCCAAGCGAGCTCAGAGAACTGAGGATACAGTTACAAGAACTAGTTGACAAGGGATACATCAGACCTAGTGTATCTCCTTGGGGAGCTCCAGTGTTATTTGTAAAGAAGAAAGATGGTACTCTAAGATTGTGCATTGACTATAGACAGTTAAACAAGGTCACGATACGTAACAAGTACCCTTTACCACGCATAGATGACTTGTTTGACCAGTTAAGGGGAGCATCAGTGTTCTCCAAGATTGACTTAAGGTCAGGATACCATCAGTTAAAGGTTAGGGAATCAGACGTTCCTAAGACAGCATTCAGAACGAGGTATGGACACTATGAGTTTCTAGTAATGCCTTTCGGTTTAACTAATGCACCAGCAGTTTTCATGGATCTCATGAACAGGATCTTTCATCAGTATCTGGATCAGTTTGTTATAGTATTCATTGATGATATACTAGTTTACTCAATTGATAGGGAAGCCCATGAGAAACATCTGAAGATTGTTCTGCAAATACTACGTGAAAAACAGTTGTATGCTAAATTCAGCAAATGTGAGTTTTGGTTGAATCAGGTAGTGTTCTTGGGGCATATCGTTTCAGCAAATGGAGTTAGTGTGGATCCGTAGAAGGTAAAAGTTGTGGTCAATTGGGAAAGACCAGTTGGTGCAACAGAGGTACGTAGTTTCCTAGGTTTGGCAGGATACTACAGACGGTTTGTTGAGGATTTCTCACGATTGGCCTTACCCTTGACAACTTTGACAAGGAAGAATGTTAAGTTTGAGTGGTCAGATAAGTGTGAACAGAGTTTTCAGGAGCTGAAGAAGAGATTAGTAACAGCACCTATTCTGGCACTCCCTGTAACCGGGAAAGAATATGTGATTTACTGTGATGCTTCGAGGCAAGGATTAGGGTGCGTGCTTATGCAAGAAGGAAAGGTAATAGCTTATGCTTCAAGGCAACTGAAAAAGCACGAGTGTACTTACCCTACCCATGATCTCGAGCTAGCAGCCGTTGTTTTAGCATTGAAAATCTGGAGGCATTATTTGTTCGGTGAGAAGTGCCACATTTTCACGGATCATAAGAGTTTGAAGTATATTTTCGATCAAAAAGAGTTGAATATGAGGCAGAGGCGATGGCTAGAACTGATTAAAGATTATGATTGTACTATAGAATACCATCCAGGTAAGGCGAACGTAGTAGCAGATGCATTAAGTAGGAAGTCGAGACTTCCTAGGGATGCTTTATGTGGTATGCGAGCAACCTTCTTAAGTACGCTAAGAGGTTCAAAGGCGGTTGTGACTGCAGAGGATTCATGAAGTCTTTTGGTTCAATTTCATGTCAGGCCTTCGCTTATAGCAGAGATTGTGAGGAAACAGGCCGAGGATAGGGACTTGCAGAAGAGGTTTGGGAAGTCCAAACAGGACCCAGAGGGGGAGTTTCTGATAGGAGCAGATGAAGCTATATTGAAGCAAGGAAGACTATGTGTTCCGAATATTAGTGAGCTTAAAGATGCTTTACTAGAGGAAGCTCACAGTTCAGCTTACGCTATGCATCCAGGAAGCACCAAGATGTACAAAACTTTAAAGGGATCGTATTGGTGGCCTGGGATGAAGCGGGAGATAGCTAATTATGTTGATAAATGTTTAATTTGCCAACAGGTTAAATCAGTTAGACAGAGGCCAGGGGGACTCCTTAATCCACTGCCAGTGCCCGAGTGGAAATGGGAGCATATCACTATGGATTTCCTTTTTGGATTACCACGTACTTCTGGTGGACATGATGGTATTTGGGTAATAGTGGATAGACTCACTAAGACAGCACGGTTTATACCGATTAAAGCGACGTATACACTTGATCAGCTTGCTAAGCTGTACGTCGACAAGATTGTGAGTCAGTACGGAGTGCCAGTGTCCATAGTTTCAGATAGAGATCCGAGATTTACATCTAAGTTCTGGCCTAGTTTACAGAAAGCTATGGGGACGAAATTGAATTTCAGCACAGCGTTCCACCCCCAGACAGATGGTCAGTCAGAGAGGACCATCCAGACCTTAGAGGACATGTTGAGAGCATGTGTCCTTCAGTTTAAAGGAAGTTGGGATACCCACTTATCACTTATGGAGTTCGCTTATAATAACAGCTATCAGACTAGTATCGGCATGGCACCGTTTGAGGCTTTGTATGGAAGACCATGTAGAACTCCCGTGTGTTGGAACGAAGTGGGGGAACGGAAGCTAATCGGACCTGAGTTGGTACAGGTTACGACAGACAATGTGAAGGTGATTAGAGAAAATCTTAAAGTAGCTCAAGATCGTCAGAAGAGCTACGCAGATAAGCGGCGAAGAGACTTAGAATTCCAGGTCGGGGATCAAGTTTTCTTGAAGTTATCTCCGTGGAGAGGTGTCCTTCGTTTTGGTCGGAAGGGTAAGCTGAGCCCTAGGTATATTGGTCCTTATCAGATAACAAAACGAGTTGGGCCAGCAGCATACGGACTTGAGTTGCCAGCAGAACTATCTCGAGTGCATGATGTCTTCCATGTGTCCATGTTGAGGAAGTATATTCCAGATTCGACACATGTGTTGCAAGCACAACCAGTTGAGCTGGAGGAAGATTTGAGCTACATAGAGGATGCAGTTCAAATCCTTGATAGGAAAGAACAGGTTATGAGAAACAAGACGATCCCACTCGTGAGGTTCTTTGGAGACATCACGGAGTGGAGGAGGCAACCTGGGAACCAGAAGACCAAATGAGGAAGAGTTACCCGACGCTTTTCATCTAAGGACTACTCAATTTCGAGGACGAAATTTCTTAAGAGGGAGGTAAGTTGTAAACCCGGAATCCCTCCTTGAAAATTCTTAAGAAAAAAATGTATTGGTAAGCTTGTTAAAAAAAAAAAAGAGAAAGAAAGGTGGAATGTGTTGTATTGTTTTTTCTAAATAAAAAAAAAAAAAAAAAGAAACTAAAACAAAAGAGAAATGGAAAGTGGAAGGTGTATGTTTTGTTTTAAAAAAAAAAAAAAAAAAGAAAAGGAAAAAGAAATGTGGGAATGGATAAACTTTGGAGCACTCACCACCAAAAAATAATTAAATAAGTTTTTTTAACCCATTTTCTCCCATTTGCTTCTTTTTTATTAAAGAAAAACAGGGCATTTCGTGGGAGAGAGTGAGAGAAAGAGAGGAAGGAGGATTTTCTTAGTTTTAAAGTTGAAAAAGAAAGGGAGAAGATTCAATTCAAGGTTGCATGGCAGATTTGGTGATCAATCCTGCTCACTGCTGATATTTGGGTTGTTTTGAGCTCCACAAGAAGAATTAAGAGGTGAGGTTTGATTTTCTGGAAAGTTAACTCATTTTCAAACAAATTTTGTGAAGGAAGCTCGAGCAAAATCTGATGTTATGTTAATGATTTATGAAGAGGGATTTGAAGGAATGTTTTTGCTGTCAAATCCGGGGAACCTCTGTTATTTTGGATGTTCTGATCTGTGGACTTCGAATTAGAAGCTTTATTAGGTATGGTTGGAAAGATGATTTAATTTCCTATAACTTTCATGCGGAAGTCGTGGTTATAAATTGACTAGAAGTTGCTTTACAATTTATGTTAAGTTCAGGGTGCAGCAGGGAAACGAGTCTGGAAAGTGCAGAAACCTATTTTGTAGGAAGTAGCTTTCAAGGTATTTACGGAAATATCCTTTAGCAATTTCAATTTAATTCCTTCAGATAAGTTTTAGAGGGTTCAAAAAGGAAGAGTTTGGTATAAAGAACATCATTTTTAAGCAAGTAGTGGAAAAGTTATAGGTGTGTGAGTTTAGGGTATAAAATCTGTAAAGTGCAGGAAATAGATGGGACGGTTTTTTTCAACCCTAGGCCTTAAGTTCGTGAGGTCAAGATTCTAATGCTTGGTTTTGTTTATTTGGCAGGCCAAGAAGAAATAGGACAAATTTACGGACCGAGAATCTAATATTAATGCTGTGAGTGACAAAATGAATTCTGAAAATAAATTCTATGCTTGAACTTGTGTTCATGAAAAGAAAAGACTTCCTAAGAATGATGTAGCTTAAAGATTTATGGTCTCTTGAACACATATTCATAAGCATATATGGTTTCCTAAAAATGATTTAAATTGTTCGTTGTGAGCATATGTTTACTGGTTTTCTGAAATTAGAAGAAATACCTTAATTCCAAGTCTACATGTGTTAGCAAGAACTGTTAAAGGTTTTCATGTGTTTCTCTGAGACCTGAATGAGTTAATGGTTGAGATACTGAGCCCGAGGTTGTATAGTACCGTGTGCACATAGGTCATTTTCTGTTGTCGACGTTGAGTGTACTCCGTGACAACAATGCTGTCGTGAGTGCTGGGCGAGCCCCACTACGACAAAGACGATGGGAGTGCTGGGCGGGCCCCACTACATCGTAGAATGAACATTGATTGTACTGAGCGTGTCTTAAACAACCTAGTTTATTATATGTTTTTGATGATGAATACTCTGGATATGCTAGCGAGAATTAAATGACATACTTGCTGGATTTCTGGAAGAAGCTATTGTCCTTATAAGTTTATATTTCACGCTTGTCTGACGACACATATGCTTGTAGTTTGCCAAATGTTATGATTTATGAGATAATTACTTTAAACTCAGTCACTCACTGAGCTTTCCAGCTCATTCTTTCAATGTTTTCCAACTTTCCAGGTAGAGATCGAGTTCCCGGTGCCTGAGATCCTGCCACAGCCTGCTGAACGCTCTACGAGTCTGATATTTTTGTACGTGGTTGGCGTAGTATAGCAAGTCTGCTCGTATTGTACATAACTTAATAGGGATGTGTAGTTATGTTGTATATGGAACTAGTGGTCTTGGGTGTATAAAGCACGTCTGGTCGTGTCTGGCTTGTTCAAGTTAGGTTTAACCAGAACCGCTCCGTATGTATGTGTAATAAGATTCCTAATTTCCTGCTGTGTGGTATGTATAGTATCTCGTATACAGGTATGGATTGTTTATCAGGAATTAAAAGGGTCATAGGTATCGTTAAGAAGTGAAACGATGCCTGTTGGCTTCACGCCTTCCTCCGGGCTAAGATAACAGGTAGTCGGGAGGGGGTGTGAAATTTCGGATATTTGTTGTACTCTCTGGAGGATCCCGGATGTTTGAGAAATGGTAGTATGCACCAATTCCTTCTCATCGAAATTACCTAATTGTATGTTTTTTTTTCGAATCCTTATGGACACAAAAAGTAGCATGTTCAAAAGAGTAAGATATGAGGAAGCTATATAAAATTTGACTATACATTACAGATGTTTGTGGTACTCTCCGGAGGATCTTGGATATTTGGGGAATAGTAGTTTGCACGAATTCCTTGTCGTAGAAATGTCCTAATTGTATGAATTTTTAACGACACTTAATAGACACCAAAAGTATTATGTTCAAAAGAGTAAGTTCCGAGGAAGTTTCATAAAATTTGACAAGACATTTCAGATGTTTGTTGTATTCTATGAAGGATTCCGGATGTTTCAGAAATAGTAGTATGCACCAATTCCTTCTCATAGAAATGACCTAATTCTATGTTTTTTTTTCGAATCCTTATGGACACAAAAAGTAGTATGTTCAAAAGAGTAAGATATGAGGAAGCTATATAAAATTTGACTATACATTACAGATGTTTGTGCTACTCTCCGGAGGATCCCGGATATTTCGAAAATAGTAGTTTGCACGAATACCCTGTCGTAGAAATGTCCTAATTGTATGATTTTTTATCTACACCTTATAGACACCAAAAGTAGTATGTTCAAAAGAGTAAGTTCTGAAAAAGTTTCATAAAATTTGTACAAGACATTTCGGATGTTTGTTGTACTCTCTGGAGGATCCAGGATGTTTGAGAAATAGTAGTATGCACCAATTCCTTCTCATCGAAATTATCTAATTGTAAATTTTTTTTTCGAATCCGTATAGACACAAAAAGTAGTATGTTCAAAAGAGTACGATATGAGGAAGCTATATAAAATTTGACTATACATTACAGATGTTTGTGGTACTCTCCGGAGGATCTCGGATATTTGGGGAATAGTAGTTTACACGAATTCCCTATGGTAGAAATGTCCTAATTGTATGAATTTTTAACGACACCTTATAGACACCAAAAGTAGTTTGTTCAAAAGAGTAAGTTCCGAGGAACTTTCATACAATGTGATAAGACATTTCAGATGTTTGTTGTACTCTCTGGAGGATCCAGGATGTTTGTGAAATAATAGTATGCACCAATTCCTTCTCATCGAAATTACCTAATTGTATGTTTTTTTTTCGAATCCTTATGGACACAAAAAGCAGTATGTTCAAAAGAGTAAGATATGAGGAAGCTATATAAAATTTGACTATACATTACAGATGTTTGTGGTACTCCCCGGAGGATCTTGGATATTTAGGGAATAGTAGTTTGCACGAATTCCCTGTCGTAGAAATGTCCTAATTGTATGAATTTTTAACGACACCTAATAGACACCAAAAGTATTATGTTCAAAAGAGTAAGTTCCGAGGAAGTTTTATAAAATTTGACAAGACATTTCAGATGTTTGTTGTATTCTCTGAAGGATTACGGATGTTTCAGAAATAGTAGTATGCACCAATTCCTTCTCATCGAAATGACCTAATTCTATGTTTTTTTTTCGAATCCTTATGGACACAAAAAGTAGTATGTTCAAAAGAGTAAGATATGAGGAAGCTATATAAAATTTGACTATACATTACAGATGTTTGTGCTACTCTCCGGAGGATCCCGGATATTTCGAAAATAGTAGTTTGCACGAATGCCCTGTCGTAGAAATGTCCTAATTGTATGATTTTTTATCTACACCTTATAAACACCAAAAGTAGTATGTTCAAAAGAGTAACTTCTGAGAAAGTTTCATAAAATTTGTACAAGACATTTCGGATGTTTGTTGTACTCTCTGGAGGATCCATGATGTTTGAGAAATATTAGTATGCACCAATTCCTTCTCATCGAAATTACCTAATTGTATATTTTTTTTTCGAAGCCTTATAGACACAAAAAGTAGTATGTTCAAAAGTGTAAGATATGAGGCAGCTATATAAAATTTGACTATACATTACAGATGTTTGTGGTACTCTCCAGAGGATATCGGATATTTGAGAAATAGTAGTTTGCACGAATTCCTTGCCGTAGAAATGTCCTAATTGTTTTAATTTTTAACGACACCTGATAGACACCAAAAGTAGTATGTTCAAAATAGTATGTTCTGAGGAAGTTTCATAAAATTTGACAAGACATTTGGGTTGTTTGTTGTACTCTCTGGAGTATCCCGAATGTTTGAGAAATAGTAGTATGCACCAATTCCTTCTCATCGAAATTACCTACTTGTATGTTTTCTTTTCGAATCCTTATTGACACAAAAAATACTATGTTGAAAAGAGTAAGATATGAGGAAGCTGTATAAAATGGACTTTACATTACAGATGTTTGTGCTACTCTCCGGAGGATCCCGGTTATTTGGGAAATAATAGTTTGCACGAATTCCCTATCGTAGAAATGTCCTAATTGTATGAATTTTTATCGACACCTGATAGACACCAAAAGTAGTATGTTCAAAATAGTAAGTTATGAGGAAGTTTCATAAAATTTGTACAAGACATTGCGGATGTTTGTTGTACTCTCTGGAGGATCCAGGATGTTTGAGAAATAGTAGCATGCACCAATTCCTTCTCATCGAAATTACCTACTTGTATGTTTTTTTTTCGAATCCTTATGTACACAAAAAGTCGTATGTTCAAAAGAGTAAGATATTAGGAAGGTATAAAAAATTTGACTATACATTACAGATGTTTGTGCTACTCTCCGGAGGATCCCGGATATTTCGAAAATAGTAGTTTGCACGAATGCCCTGCCGTAGAAATGTCCTAATTGTATGATTTTTTATCTACACCTTATAGACACCAAAAGTAGTATGTTCAAAAGAGTAAGTTCTGCGAAAGTTTCATAAAATTTGTACAAGACATTTCGGATGTTTGTTGTACTCTCTAGGGGATCCAGGTTGTTTGAGAAATATTAGTATGCACCAAATCCTTCTCATCGAAATGACCTTATTGTATGTTTTTTTTTCGAATCCTTATGGACACAAAAAGTAGTATGTTCAAAAGAGTAAGATATGAGGAAGCTATATAAAATTTGACTATACATTACAGATGTTTGTGGTACTCTTCGGAGGATCCCGGATATCTGAGAAATAGTAGTTTGCACGAATGCCCTGTCGTAGAAATGTCCTAATTGTATGATTTTTTATCTACACCTTATAGACACCAAAAGTAGTATGTTCAAAAGAGTAAGTTCTGAGAAAGTTTCATAAAATTTGTACAAGACATTTCGGATGTTTGTTGTACTCTCTGAAGGATCCAGGTTGTTTTAGAAATATTAGTATGCACCAATTCCTTCTCATCGAAATGATCTTATTGTATGTTTTTTTTTCGAATCCTTATGGACACAAAAAGTAGTATGTTCAAAAGATTAAGATATGAGGAAGCTATATAAAATTTGACTATACATTACAGATGTTTGTGGTACTCTCCGGAGGATCCCGGATATTTGGGAAATAGTAGTTTGCACGAATGCCCTGTCGTAGAAATGTCCTAATTGTATGATTTGTTATCTACACCTTATAGACACCAAAAGTAGTATGTTCAAAAGAGTAAGTTCTGAGAAAGTTTCATAAAATTTGTACAAGACATTTCGGTGTTTGTTGTACTCTCTGGAGGATCCAGGTTGTTTGAGAAATATTAGTATGCACCAACTCCTTCTCATCGAAATGACCTGATTGTATGTTTTTTTTTCGAATCCTTATGGACACAAAAAGTAGTATGTTCAAAAGAGTAAGATATGAGGAAGCCATATAAAGTTTGACTATACATTACAGATGTTTGTGGTACTCTCCGAAGGATCTTGGATATTTGGGGAATAGTAGTTTGCACGAATTCCCTGTCGTAGAAATGTCCTAATTGTATGAATTTTTAACGACACCTGATAGACACCAAAAGTATTATGTTCAAAAGAGTAAGTTCCGAGGAAGTTTCATAAAATTTGACAAGACATTTCAAATGTTTGTTGTATTCTCTGGAGGATTCCGGATGTTTCATAAATAGTAGTATGCACCAATTCCTTCTCATCGAAATGACCTAATTGTATGTTTTTTTTTCGAATCCTTATGGACACAAAAAGTAATATGTTCAAAAGAGTAAGATATGAGGAAGCTATATAAAATTTGACTATACATTACAGATGTTTGTGGTACTCTCCGGAGGATCCCGGATATTTGGGAAATAGTAGTTTGCCCGAATTCCCTATCGTAGAAATGTCCTATTTGTATGAATTTTTATCGACAGCTGATAGACACCAAAAGTAGTATGTTCAAAAGGGTAAGTTCCGAGGAAGTTTCATTAAATTTAACTAGACATTTCCGATGTCGTTGTGCTCTTTGGAGGGTCCCGGATGTTTGAGAAATAGTAATATGCACCAATTCATTCTCATCGAAATGACCTAATTGTATGTTTTTTTTTCGAATCCTTATGGACACAAAAAGTAGTATGTTCAAAATAGTAAGATATGAGAAAGCTATATAAAATTTGACTATACATTACAGATGTTTGTGGTACTCTCCGGAGGATCCCGGATATTTGGGAAATGGTAGTTTGCACGAATTCCCTGTGGTAGAAATGTCCTAATTGTATGAATTTTTATCGACACCTGATAGACACCAAAGTAGTATTTTCAAAAAAGTAAGTTCCGAGGAAGTTTCATAAAATTTGTAAAAGTCATTTCGGATGTTTGTTGTACTCTCTGGAGGATCCAGGATGTTTGAGAAATAGTAGTATGCACCAATTCCTTCTCATCGAAATTACCTAATTGTATGTTTTTTTTTTTCGAATCCTTATGGGCACAAAAAGTAGTATGTTCAAAAGAGTAAGATATGAGGAAGCTATATAAAATTTGACTATACATTACAGATGTTTGTGGTACTCTCAGGTGGATCCCGGATATTTGGGAAATAGTAGTTTGCACGAATTCCCTGTCGTAGAAATGTCCTAATTGTATGAATTTTTATTTACACCTGGTAGACACCAAATGTAGTATGTTCAAAAGAGTAAGTTCTGAGGAAGTTTCATAAAATTTGACTAGACATTTCGGATGTCTGTTGTGCTCTCTGGACGGTCCCGGATGTTTGAGAAATATGAGTATGCATCTATTCCTTCTCATCGAAATGACCTGATTGTATGTTTTTTTTCGAATCCTTATGGGCACAAAAACTAGTATGTTCAAAAGAGTAAGATATGAGGAAACTATATAATATTTGACTATACATTAAAGATGTTTGTGGTACTCTCCGGAGGATCCCGGATATTCGGGAAATAGGAGTTTGCACGAATTCCCTGTGGTAGAAATGTCCTAATTGTATGAATTTTTATTTACAACTGGTAGACACCAAAAGTAGTATGTTCAAAAGAGTAAGTTCTGAGGAAGTTTCATAAAATTTGACTAGACATTTCGGATGTCTGTTGTGCTCTCTGGACGGTCCCGGATGTTTGAGAAATATGAGTATGCATCAATTCCTTCTCATCGAAATGACCTAATTGTATGTTTTTTTTTCGAATCCTTATGGGCACAAAAACTAGTATGTTCAAAAGAGTAAGATATGAGGAAGCTATATAATATTTGACTATACATTAAAGATGTTTGTGGTACTCTCCGGAGGATCCCGGATATTCGGGAAATAGGAGTTTGCACGAATTCCCTGTGGTAGAAATGTCCTAATTGTATGAATTTTTATCGACACCTAATAGACACCAAAAGTAGTATGTTCAAAAGGGTAAGTTCCGAGGAAGTTTCATAAATTTTAACTATACATTTCCGATGTCGTTGTGCTCTCTGGAGGGTCCCGGATGTTTGAGAAATAGTAATATGCACCAATTCCTTCTCATCGAAATGACCTAATTGTATGTTTTTTTTTTCGAATCCTTATGGACACAAAAAGTAGTATGTTCAAAATAGTAAGATATGAGAAAGCTATATAAAATTTGACTATACATTACAGATGTTTGTGGTACTCTCCGGAGGATCCCGGATATTTGGGAAATGGTAGTTTGCACGAATTCCCTGTGGTAGAAATGTCCTAATTGTATGAATTTTTATCGATACCTGATAGACACCAAAAGTAGTATTTTCAAAAGAGTAAGTTCCGAGGAAGTTTCATAAAATTTCTACAAGACATTTCGGATGTTTGTTGTACTCTCTGGAGGATCAAGGATGTTTGAGAAATAGTAGTATGCACCAATTCCTTCTCATCGAAATTACCTAATTGTATGTTTTTTTTTTTTCGAATCCTTATGGGCACAAAAAGTAGTATGTTCAAAAGAGTAAGATATGAGGAAGCTATATAAAATTTGACTATACATTACAGATGTTTGTGGTACTCTCAGGTGGATCCCGAATATTTGGGAAATAGTAGTTTGCACGAATTCCCTGTCGTAGAAATGTCCTATTTATATGAATTTTTATTTACACCTGGTAGACACCAAAAGTAGTATGTTCAAAAGAGTAAGTTCCGAGGAAGTTTCATAAAATTTGACTAGACATTTCGGAAGTCTGTTGTGCTCTCTGGACGGTCCCGGACGTTTGAGAAATATGAGTATGCATCAATTCCTTCTCATTGAAATGACCTAATTGTATGTTTTTTTTTCGAATCCTTATGGGCACAAAAACTAGTATGTTCAAAAGAGTAAGATATGAGGAAGCTATATAATATTTGACTATACATTAAAGATGTTTGTGGTACTCTCCGGAGGATCCCGGATATTTGGGAAATAGGAGTTTGCACGAATTCCCTGTGGTAGAAATGTCCTAATTGTATGAATTTTTATCGACACCTAATAGACACCAAAAGTAGTATTTTCAAAAACGTAAGTTTCGAGGAAGTTTCATAAAATTTGTACAAGACATTTCGGATGTTTGTTGTACACTCTGGAGGATCCATGATGTTTTTGCGAAATAGTAGTATGCACCAATTCCTTCTCATCGAAATTACCTAATTGTATGTTTGTTTTTTCGAATCCTTATGGGCACAAAAACTAGTATGTTCAAAAGAGTACGATATGAGGAAGATATATAAAATTTAACTATACATTACAGATGTTTAGGGTACTCTCCGGAGGATCCCGGATATTTGGGAAATAGGAGTTTGCACGAATTCCCTGTGGTAGAAATGTCTTAATTGTATGAATTTTTATCGACACCTGATAGACACCAAAAGTAGTATGTTCAAAAGAGTAAGTTCCGAGGAAGTTTCATAAAATTTGAAGAAACATTTCGGATGTCTGTTGTGCTCTCTGGAGGGTCCCGGATGTTTTAGAAATAGTAGTATGCACCAATTCCTTCTCATCGAAATGACCTAATTGTATATTTTTTTTTCGAATCCTTATGGACACAAAAAGTAGTATGTTCAAAAGAGTAAGATATGAGGAAGCTATATAAAATTTGACTATACATTAAAGATGTTTGTGGTACTCTCCGGAGGATCCCGGATATTTGGGAAATAGGAGTTTGCACGAATTCCCTGTGGTAGAAATGTCCTAATTGTATGAATTTTTATCGACACCTGATAGAGACCAAAAGTAGTATGTTCAAAAGAGTAAGTTCCGAGGAAGTTTCATCAAATTTGAATAGACAATTCGGATGTCTGTTGTGCTCTCTGGAGGGTCTCGGATGTTTGAGAAATATTAGTATACACCAATTCCTTCTCATCAAAATGACCTAATTGTATGTTTTTTTTTCGAATCCTTATGGACACAAAAAGTAGTATGTTCAAAAGAGTAAGATATGAGGAAGCTATATAAAATTTGACTATACATTAAAGATGTTTGTGGTGCTCTCTGGAGGATCCCGGATATTTGGGAAATTGGAGTTTGCACGAATTCCCTGTGGTGGAAATGTCCTAATTTTATGATTTTTTATCGACACCTGATAGACACCAAAAGTAGTATTTTCAAAAACGTAAGTTTCGAGGAAGTTTCATAAAATTTGTACAAGACATTTCGGATGTTTGTTGTACTCTCTAGAGGATCCAGGATGTTTTTGTGAAATAGTAGTATGCACCAATTCCTTCTCATCGAAATTACCTAATTGTATGTTTTTTTGTTCGAATACTTATGGGCACAAAAACTAGTATGTTCAAAAGAGTAAGATATGAGGAAGCTATATAAAATTTGACTATACATTACAGATGTTTGTGGTACTCTCCGGAGGATCCCGGAAATTTGGGAAATAGTAGTTTGCACGAATTCCCTGTGGTAGAAATGTCCTAATTGTATGAATTCTTATCGACACCTGATAGACACCAAAAGTAGTATTTTCAAAAGAGTAAGTTCCGAGGAAGTTTCATAAGATTTGAATAGACAATTCGGATGTCTGTTGTGCTATCTGGAGGGTCTCGGATGTTTGAGAAATTGTAGTATGCACCAATTCTTTCTCATCGAAATGACCTAATTGTATGTTTTTTTTTCGAATCCTTATGGACACAAAAAGTAGTATGTTCAAAAGACTAAGATATGAGGAAGCTATATAAACTTTGAATATACATTACAGGTGTTTGTGGTACTCTCTCGAGGATCCCGGATATTTGGGAAATAGTAGTTTGCACGAATTCCCTGTGGTAGAAATGACCTAATTGTATGAATTTTTATCGACACCTGATGACACCAAAAGTAGTATTTTCAAAATAGTAAGTTCCGAGGAAGTTTCATAAAATTTGTACAAGACATTTCGGATGTTTGTTGTACTCTCTGGAGGATCCAGGATGTTTGAGAAATAGTAGTATGCACCAATACCTTCTCATCGAAATTACCTAATTGTACGTTTTTTTTTTCGAATCCTTATGGACCCAAAAAGTAGTATGTTCAAAAGAGTAAGATATGAGGAAGCTATATAAAATTAGACTATACGTTAAAGATGTTTGTGGTACTCTCTGGAGGATCCCAGATATTTGGGAAATAGGAGTTTGCACGAATTCCCTGTGGTAGAAATGTCCTAATTGTATGAATTTTTATCGACACCTAATAGACACCAAAAGTAGTGTTTTCAAAAACGTAAGTTTCGAGGAAGTTTCATAAAATTTGTACAAGACATTTCGGATGTTTGTTGTAATCTCTGGAGGATCCAGGATGTTTTTGCGAAATAGTAGTATGCACCAATTCCTTCTCACCGAAATTACCTAATTGTATGTTTTTTTTTTCGAATCCTTATGGGTACAAAAACTAGTATGTTCAAAAGAGTAAGATATGAGGAAGCTATATAAAATTTGACTATACATTACAGATGTTTGTGGTACTCTCCGGAGGATCCCGAATATTTGGGAAATAGTAGTTTGCACGAATTCCCTGTGGTAGAAATGTTTTAATTGTATGATTTTTATTGACACGTGATAGACACCAAAAGTAGTATGTTCAAAAGAGTAAGTTCTGAGAAAGTTTCATAAAATTTGTACAAGACATTTCGGATGTTTGTTGTACTCTCTGGAGGATCCAGGTTGTTTGAGAAATAGTAGTATGCACCAATTCCTTCTCATCGAAATTACCTAATTGTATGTTTTTTTGTTCGAATCCTTATGGGCATAAAAAGTAGTATGTTCAAAAGAGTAAGATATGAGGATGCTATATAAAATTTGACTATACATTAAAGATGTTTGTGGTACTCTCCGGAGGATCTTGGATATTTGGGAAATAATACTTTGCTCGAATTCCATGTCGTAGAAATGTCCTAATTGTATGAATTTTTATCGACACCTGATAGACACCAAAAGTAGTATGTTCAAAAGACTAAGTTCTGATGAATTTTCATAAAATTTGACAAGACATTTCGTATGTTTGTTGTACTCTCTGGACGATCCATGATGTTTGAGAAATAGTAGTATGCTCCAATTCCTTCTTATCGAAATTACCTAATTGTATGTTTTTTTTTTCGAATGCTTATGGGCACAAAAAGTAGTATGTTCAAAAGAGTAAGACATGAGGAAGCTATATAAAATTTAACTATACATTACAGATGTTTGTGGTACTCTCCGGAGGATCTCGGATATTTGGGAAATAGTAGTTTGCACGAATTCCCTTTGGTTGAAATGTCCTAATTGTATGAATTTTTGTCGACTCCTGATAGACACCAAAAGTAGTATTTTCAAAAGAGTAAGTTCCGAGGAAGTTTCATAAATTTTGTAGAAGACATTTCAGATGTTTTTTGTACTCTTTGGAGGATCCAGGATGTTTGAGAAATAGTAGTATGCACCAATTCCTTCTCATCGAAATTACCTAATTGTATGTTTTTTTTTTCGAATCCTTATGGGCACAAAAAGTAGTATGTTCAAAAGAGTAAGATATGAGGAAGGTATATAAAATTTGACTATACATTACAGATGTTTGTGGTAGTCACCGGAGGATCCCGGATATTTGGGAAATAGGAGTTTGCACGAATTCCCTGTGGTAGAAATGTCCTAATTGAATGAATTTTTATGGACAATTAATAGACACCAAAAGTAGTGTTTTCAAAAACGTAAGTTTCGAGGAAGTTTCATAAAATTTGTACAAGACATTTCGGATGTTTGTTGTAATCTCTGGAGGATCCAGGATGTTTTTGCGAAATAGTAGTATGCACCAATTCCTTCTCACCAAAATTACCTAATTGTATGTTTTTTTTTTCGAATCCTTATGGGTACAAAAACTAGTATGTTCAAAAGAGTAAGATATGACGAAGCTATATAAAATTTGACTATACATTACAGATGTTTGTGGTACTCTCCGGAGGATCTCGGATATTTGGGAAATAGTAGTTTGCACGAATTCCCTGTGGTAGAAATGTCCTAATTGTATGAATTTTTATCGACACCTGATAGACACCAAAAGTAGTATGTTCAAAAGAGTAAGTTCCGAGGAAGTTTCATAAAATTTGACTAGAGATGTCGGATATCTGTTGTGCTCTCTAGAGGGTCCCGGATGTTTGAGAAATAGTAGTATGCACAAATTCCTTCTCATCGAAATGACCTAATTGTATGTTTTTTTTTCGAATCCTTATGGACACAAAAAGTAGTATAATCAAAACAGTAAGATATGAGGAAGCTATATAAAATTTGACTATACATTACAGATGTTTGTGGTACTCTCCGGAGGATCCCGGATATTTGGGAAATAGGAGTTTGCACTAATTCCCTGTCGTAGAAATGTCCTAATTGTATGAATTTTTATCGACACCTGATAGACACCAAAAGTAGTATGTTCAAAAGACTAAGTTCTGATGAATTTTCATAAAATTTGACAAGACATTTCGGATGTTTGTTGTACTCTCTGGACGATCCATGATTTTGTAGAAATAGTAGTATGCTCCAATTCCTTCTTATCGAAATTACCTAATTGTATGTTTTTTTTTTCGAATCCTTATGGGCACAAAAAGTAGTATGTTCAAAAGAGTAACACATGAGGAAGCTATATAAAATTTAACTATACATTACAGACGGTTGTGGTACTCTCCGGAGGATCTCGGATATTTGGAAAATAGTAGTTTGCACGAATTCCCTTTGGTTGAAATGTCCTAATTGTATGAATTTTTATCGACACCTGATAGACACCAAAAGTAGTATTTTCAAAAGAGTAAGTTCCGAGGAAGTTTCATAAATTTTGTAGAAGACATTTCAGATGTTTGTTGTACTCTCTGGAGGATCCAGGATGTTTGAGAAATAGTAGTATGCACCAATTCCTTCTCATCGAAATTACCTAATTGTATGTTTTTTTTTTCGAATCCTTATGGGCACAAAAAGTAGTATGTTCAAAAGAGTAAGATATGAGGAAGGTATATAAAATTTGACTATACACTACAGATGTTTGTGGTACTCTCCGGAGGATCTCGGATATTTGGGAAATAGTAGTTTGCACGAATTCCCTGTGGTAGAAATGTCCTAATTGTATTAATTTTTATCGACACCTGATAGACACGAAAAGTAGTATGTTCAAAAGAGTAAGTTCCGAGGAATTTTCATAAAATTTGACTAGACATGTCGGATGTCTGTTGTGGTCTCTAGAGGGTCCCGGATGTTTGAGAAATAGTAGTATGCACAAATTCCTTCTCATCGAAATGACCTAATTGTATGTTTTTTTTTCGAAACCTTATGGACACAAAAAGTAGTATGTTCAAAACAGTAAGATATGAGGAAGCTATATAAAATTTGACTATACATTACAGATGTTTGTGGTACTCTCCGGAGGATCCCGGATATTTGGGAAATAGGAGTTTGCACTAATTCCCTGTGGTAGAAATGTATTAATTGTATGAATTTTTATGGACATCTGATAGACACCAAAAGTAGTATTTTCAAAAGAGTAAGTTCCGAGGAAGTTTCATAAAATTTGTACAAGACATTTCGGATGTTTCTTGTACTCTCTAGAGGATCCAGGATGTTTGAGAAATAGTAGTATGCACCAATTCCTTCTCATCGAAATTACCTAATTGTATGTTTTTTTTTTCGAATCCTTATGTGCACAAAAAGTAGTATGTTCAAAAGAGTAAGATATGAGGAAGCTATATAAAATTTGACTATACATTACAGATGTTTGTAGTACTCTCCGGAGGATCCCGGATATTTGGGAAATAGGAGTTTGCACGAATTCCCTGTGGTAGAAATTTATTAATTGTATGAATTTTTATCGACACCTGATAGACACCAAAAGTAGTATGTTCAAAAGACTAAGTTCCGAGGAAGTTTCATAAAATTTCACAAGACATTTCGGATGTTTGTTGTACACTCTGGAGGATCCAGGATGCTTGAGAAATAGTAGTATGCACCAATTCCTTCTCATTGAAATTACCTAATTGTATGTTTTTTTGTTCGAATCCTTATGGGCATAAAAAGTAGTATGTTCAAAAGAGTAAGATATGAGGATGCTATATAAAATTTGACTATACATTAAAGATGTTTGTGGTACTCTCCGGAGGATCCCGGATATTTGGGAAATAGTAGTTTGCACCAATTCTCTGTGGTAGAAATGTCCTAATTGTATGAATTTTTATCGACACCTGATAGACACCAAAAGTAGTATTTTCAAAATAGTAAGTTCCGAGGAAGTTTCATAAATTTTGTACAAGACATTTCAGATGTTTGTTGTACTCTCTGGAGGATCCAGGATGTTTGAGAAATAGTAGTATGCACCAATTCCTTCTCATCGAAATTACCTAATTGTACGTTTTTTTTTTCGAATCCTTATGGGCACAAAAAATAGTATGTTCAAAAGAGTAAGATATGAGGAAGCTATATAAAATTTGACTATACATTACAGATGTTTGTGGTAGTCTCCGGAGGATCCCGGATATTTGGGAAATAGTAGTTTGCACGACTTCCCTGTGGTAGAAATGTCCTAATTGTATGAATTTTTATCGACACCTGATAAACACAAAAAATAGTATTTTCAAAAGAGTAAGTTCCGAGGAAGTTTCATAAAATTTGTACAAGACATTTCGGATGTTTGTTGTACTCTCTGGAAGATCCAGGATGTTTGAGAAATAGTAGTATGCACCAATTCGTTCTCATCGAAATTACCTAATTGGATGTTTTTTTTTCGAATCCTTATGTGCACAAAAAGTAGTATGTTCAAAAGAGTAAGATATGAGGAAGCTATATAAAATTTGACTATACATTACAGATGTTTGTTGTAGTCACCGGAGGATCCCGGTTATTTGGGAAATAGTAAATTCCACGAATTTCCTGTGGTAGAAATGTCCTAATTGTATGAATTTTTATCGACACCTGATATACACAAAAATTAGTATTTTCAAAAGAGTAAGTTCCGAAGAAGTTTCATAAAATTTGTACAAGACATTTCGGATGTTTGTTGTACCCTCTGGAGGATCCAGGTTGTTTTGAGAAATAGTAGTATGCACCAGTTCCTTCTCATCGAAATTACATAATTGTATGTTTTTTTGTTCGAATCATTATGGGCATAAAAAGTAGTATGTTCAAAAGAGTAAGATATGACGATGCTATATAAAATTTGACTATACATTACAGATGTTTGTGGTTCTCTCCGGAGGATCCCGGATATTTGGGAAATAGTAGTTTGGACCAATTCTCTGTGGTAGAAATGTCCTCGTTGTATGAATTTTTATCGACACTTGATAGACAGCAAAAGTAGTATTTTCAAAATAGTAAGTTCCGAGGAAGTTTCATAAATTTTGTACAAGACATTTCAGATGTTTGTTGTACTCTCTGGAGGATCCAGGATGTTTGAGAAATAGTAGTATGCACCAATTCCTTCTCATCGAAATTACCTAATTGTACTTTTTTTTTGTTCGAATCCTTATGGGCACAAAAAATAGTATGTTCAAAAGAGTAAGATATGAGGAAGCTATATAAAATTTGACTATACATTACAGATGTTTGTGTTACTCTCCGGAGGATCTCGGATATTTGGGAAATAGTAGTTTGCACGAATTCCCTGTAGTAGAAATGTCCTAATTGTATGAATTTTTATCGACACCTGATAGACACCAAAAGTAGTATGTTCAAAAGAGTAAGTTCCGAGGAAGTTTCATAAAATTTGACTAGACATGTCGGATGTCAGTTCTGCTCTCTGGAGGGTCCCGGATGTTTGAGAAATAGTAGTATGCACCAATTCCTTCTCATCGAAATGACCTAATTGTATGTTTTTTTTTTCGAATCCTTATGGACACAAAAAGTAGTATGTTCAAAAGAGTAAGATATGAGGAAACTATATAAAATTTGACTATACATTACAGAAGTTTGTGGTACTCTCCGGAGGATCCCGGATATTTGGGAAATAGGAGTTTGCACTAATTCCCTGTGGTAGAAATATATTAATTGTATGAATTTTTATGGACATCTGATAGACACCAAAAGTAGTATTTTCAAAAGAGTAAGTTCCGAGGAAGTTTCATAAAATTTGTACAAGACATTTAGGATGTTTCTTGTACTCTCTGCAGGATCCAGGATGTTTGAGAAATAGTAGTATGCACCAATTCCTTCTCATCGAAATTGCCTAATTGTATGTTTTTTTTTTCGAATCCTTATGTGCACAAAAAGTAGTATGTTCAAAAGAGTAAGATATGAGGAAGCTATATAAAATTTGACTATACATTACAGATGTTTGTGGTAGTCTCCGGAGGATCCCGGATATTTGGGAAATAGTAGTTTGCACGAATTCCCTGTGGTAGAAATGTCCTAATTGTATGAATTTTTATCGACACCTGATAAACACAAAAAGTAGTATTTTCAAAAGAGTAAGTTCCGAGGAAGTTTCATAAAATTTGTACAAGACATTTCGGATGTTTGTTGTACTCTCTGGAAGATCCAGGATTTTTGAGAAATAGTAGTATGCACCAATTCCTTCTCATCGAAATTACCTAATTGTAAGTTTTTTTTTCGAATCCTTATGTGCACAAAAAGTAGTATGTTCAAAAGAGTAAGATATGAGGAAGGTATATAAACTTTGACTATACATTACAGATGTTTGTGGTAGTCACCGGAGGATCCCGGATATTTGGGAAATAATAAATTCCACGAATTTCCTGTGGTAGAAATGTCCTAATTGTATGAATTTTTATCGACACCTGATATACACAAAAATTAGTATTTTCAAAAGAGTAAGTTCCGAAGAAGTTTCATAAAATTTGTACAAGACATTTCGGATGTTTGTTGTACTCTCTGGAGGATCCAGGTTGTTTTGAGAAATAGTAGTATGCACCAGTTCCTTCTCATCGAAATTACCTAATTGTATGTTTTTTTGTTCAAATCATTATGGGCACAAAAAGTAGTATGTTCAAAAGAGTAAGATATGAGGATGCTATACAAAATTTGACTATACATTACAGATGTTTGTCGTACTCTCCGGAGGATCCCGGATATTTGGGAAATAGTAGTTTTGCACGAATTCCCTGGGGTAGAAATGTCCTAATTGTATGAATTTTTATCGACACCTGATAGACACCAAAAGTAGTATCTTCAAAAAAGTAAGTTCCGAGGAAGTTTCATAAAATTTGAACAAGACATTTCGAATGTTTGTTGTACTCTCTTGAAGATCAAGGATGTTTGAGAAATAGTAGTATGCACCAATTGCTTCTCATCGAAATTACCTAATTGTATGTTTTTTTTTCGAATCCTTATGTGCACAAAAAGTAGTATGTTCAAAAGAGTAAGATATGAGGAAGCTATATAAAATTTGACTATACATTACAGATGTTTGTGATAGTCTTCGAAGGATCCCGGATATTTCGAAAATAGTAGTTTGCACGAATTCCCTGTGGTAGAAATGTCCTAATTGTATGAATTTTTATCGAAACCTGATAGACACCAAAAATAGTATTTTCAAAAGAGTAAGTTCCGTGAAAGTTTCATAAAATTTTACAAGACATTTTGGATGTTTGTTGTACTCTCTGGAAGATCCAGGATGTTTGAAAAATAGTAGTATGCACCAATTTCTTCTCATCGAAATTACCTAATTGTATGTTTTTTTTTCGAATCCTTATGTGCACAAAAAGTAGTATGTTCAAAAGAGTAAGATATGAGGATGCTATATAAAATTTGACTATACATTACAGATGTTTGTGGTAGTCTTCGGAGGATCCCGGATATTTCGGAAATAGTAGTTTGCACGAATTCCCTGTGGTAGAAATGTCCTAAATGTACGAATTTTTATCGACACCTGATAGACACCAAAAGTAGTATTTTCAAAAGAGTAAGTTCCGTGAAAGTTTCATAAAATTTTACAAGACATTTTTAATGTTTGTTGTACTCTCTGGAGGATCCAGGATGTTTGAGAAATAGTAGTATGCACCAATACCTTCTCATCGAAATTACCTAATTGTATGTTTGTTTTTTTCGAATCCTTATGGATACAAAAAGTAGTATGTTCAAAAGAGTAAGATATGAGGAAGGTATATAAAATTTGACTATACATTACAGATGTTTGTGGTACACACGGGAGGATACCGGATATTTGAGAAATAGTAGTTTGCATGAATTCCCTGTGGTAGAAATGTCCTAATTGTATGAATTTTTATCGGCACCTGATAGACGCCAAAAGTAGTATTTTCAAAAGAGTAAGTTCCGAGGAAGTTTCATAAAATTTGTACAAAATATTTCGGATGTTAGTTGTACTCTCTGGAAGATCCAGGATGTTTGAGAAATAGTAGTATGCACCAATTCGTTCTCATCGAAATTACCTAATTGGATGTTTTTTTTTCGAATCCTTATGTGCACAAAAAGTAGTATGTTCAAAAGAGTAAGATATGAGGAAGCTATATAAAATTTGACTATACATTACAGATGTTTGTGGTAGTCTTCGGAGGATCCCGGATATTTCGGAAATAGTAGTTTGCACGAATTCCCTGTGGTAGAAATGTCCTAATTGTACGAATTTTTATCGACACCTGATAGACACCAAAAGTAGTATTTTCAAAAGAGTAAGTTCCGTGAAAGTTTCATTAAATTTATAAGACATTTCGGATGTTTGTTGTACTATCTGGAGGATCGAGGATGTTTGAGAAATAGTAGTATGCACCAATTCCTTCTCATCGAAATTACCTAAGTGTATGTTTTTATTTTTGAATCCTTATGGACACAAAAAGTAGTATGTTCAAAAGAGTAAGATATAAGGAAGCTATATAAAATTTGACTATACATTATAGATGTTTGTGGTACTCTCCGGAGGATCCCGGATATTTGGGAAATAGTACTTTACACGAATTCCATGTCGTAGAAATGTCCTAATTGTATGAATTTTTATCGACACCTGATAGACACCAAAAGTAGTATTTTCAAAAGAGTAAGTTTCGAGGAAGTTTCATAAAATTTGTACAAGACATTTCGGATGTTTGTTGTACTCTCTAGAGGATCCAGGATGTTTGAGAAATAGTAGAATGCACCAATTCCTTCTCATCGAAATTACCTAATTGTATGTTTTTTTGTTCGAATCATTATGGGCACAAAAAGTAGTATGTTCAAAAGAGTAAGATATGAGGATGCTATACAAAATTTTACTATACATTACAGATGTTTGTGGTACTATCCGGAGGATCCCGGATATTTGGGAAATAGTAGTTTTGCACGAATTCCCTGGGGTAGAAATGTCCTAATTGTATGAATTTTTATCGACACCTGATAGACACCAAAAGTAGTATTTTCAAAAGAGTAAGTTCCGAGGAAGTTTCATAAAATTTGTACTAAACATTTCGGATGTTTGTTGTACTCTCTAGAGGATCCAGGATGTTTGAGAAATAGTAGAATGCACCAATTCCTTCTCATCGAAATTACCTAATTGTATGGTTTTTTTTTTCGTTTTTTTTTTCGAATCCTTATGTGCACAAAAAGTAGTATGTTCAAAAGAGAAAGATATGAGGAAGCTATATAAAATTTGACTCTACATTACAGATGTTTGTGGTACTCTCCGGAGGATCCCGGAAATTTGGGAAATAGTAGTTTGCACCAATTTCCTGTGGTAGAAATGTCCTAATTGTATGAATTTTTATCGACACCTGATAGACACCAAAAATAGTATTTTCAAAATAGTAAGTTCCGAGGAAGTTTCATAAATTTTGTACAGGACATTTCAGATGTTTGTTGTACTCTCTGGAGGATCCAGGATGTTTGAGAAATAGTAGTATGCACCAATTCCTTCTCATCGAAATTACCTAATTGTATGTTTTTTTGTTTGAATGCTTATGGACACAAAAAATAGTATGTTTAAAAGAGTAAGATATGAGGAAGCTATATAAAATTTGACTATACATTACAGATGTTTGTGGTACTCTCCGGAGGATCCCGGATATTTGGGAAATAGGAGTTTGCACGAATTCCCTGTTGTAGAAATGTCCTAATTGTATGAATTTTTGTCGACACCTGATAGACACCAAAAGTAGTATTTTCAAAAGAGTAAGTTGCGAGGAAGTTTCATAAAATTTGTACAAGACATTTCGGATGTTTGTTGTACTCTCTAGAGGATCCAGGTTGTTTGAGAAATAGTAGTATACACCAATTCCTTCTCATCGAAATTACCTAATTGTATGTTTTTTTTTTGAATCCTTATGGACACAAAAAGTAGTATGTTCAAAAGAGTAAGATATGAGGAAGCTATATAAAATTTGACTATACATTACAGATTTTTGTGGTACTCTCCGGAGGATCCCCGATATTTGGGAAATAGTACTTTGCACGAATTCCATGTCGTAGAAATGTCCTAATTGTATGAATTTTTATCGACACCTGATAGACACCAAACGTAGTATGTTAAAAAGACTAAGTTCCGAGGAAGTTTCATAAAATTTGACAAGACATTTCGGATGTTTGTTGTACTCTCTGGAGGATCCAGGATGCTTGAGAAATAGTAGTATGCACCAATTCCTGCTCATCGAAATTACCTAATTGTACGTTTTTTTGTTCGAATCATTATGGGCACAAAAAGTAGTATGTTCAAAAGAGTAAGATATGAGGATGCTATACAAAATTTGACTATACATTACAGATGATTGTGGTACTCTCCGGAGGATCCCGGATATTTGGGAAATAGTAGTTTTGTACGAATTCCCTGGGGTAGAAATGTCCTAATTGTATGAATTTTTATCGACACCTGATAGACACCAAAAGTAGTATTTTCAAAAGAGTAAGTTCCGAGGAAGTTTCATAAAATTTGAACAAGACATTTCGGATGTTTGTTGTACTCTCTTGAAGATCCAGGATGTTTGAGAAATAGTAGTATGCACCAATTGCTTCTCATCGAAATTACCTAATTGTATGTTTTTTTTTCGAATCCTTATGTGCACAAAAAGTAGTATGTTCAAAAGCGTAAGATATGAGGAAGCTATATAAAATTTGACTATACATTACAGATGTTTGTGGTAGTCTTCGGAGGATCCCGGATATTTCGAAAATAGTAGTTTGCACGAATTCCCTGTCGTAGAAATGTCCTAATTGCATGAATTTTTATCGACACCTGATAGACACCAAAAATAGTATTTTCAAAAGAGTAAGTTCCGTGAAAGTTTCATAAAATTTTACAAGACATTTTGGATGTTTGTTGTACTCTCTGAAAGATCCAGGATGTTTGAGAAATAGTAGTATACACCAATTCCTTTTCATCGAAATTACCTAATTGTATGTTTTTTTTTCGAATCCTTATGTGCACAAAAAGTAGTATATTCAAAAGAGTAAGATATGAGGATGCTATATAAAATTTGACTATACATTACAGATGTTTGTGGTACTCTCCGGAGGATCCCGGATATTTCGAAAATACTACTTTGCACGAATTCCCTGTGGTAGAAATGTCCTAATTGTATGAATTTTTATCGACACCTGATAGACACCAAAAATAATATTTTCAAAAGAGTAAGTTCCGTGAAAGTTTCATAAAATTTTACAAGACATTTTGGATGTTTGTTGTACTCTCTGGAGGATCCAGGATGCTTGAGAAATAGTAGTATGCACCAATTCCTTCTCATCGAAATTACCTAATTGTATGTTTTTTTGTTCGAATCATTATGGGCACAAAAAGTAGTATGTTCAAAAGAGTAAGATATGAGGATGCTATACAAAATTTGACTATACATTACAGATGTTTGTGGTACTATCCGGAGGATCCCGGATATTTGGGAAATAGTAGTTTTGCACGAATTCCCTGGGGTAGAAATGTCCTAATTGTATGAATTTTTATCGACACCTGATAGACACCAAAAGTAGTATTTTCAAAAGAGTAAGTTCCGAGGAAGTTTCATAAAATTTGTACACAACATTTCGGATGTTTGTTGTACTCTCTGGAAGATCCAGGATGTTTGAGAAATAGTAGTATGCACCAATTGCTTCTCATCGAAATTACCTAATTGTATGTTTTTTTTTCGAATCCTTATGTGCACAAAAAGTAGTATGTTCAAAAGAGTAAGATATGAGGAAGCTATATAAAATTTGACTATACATTACAGATGTATGTGGGAGTCTTCGGAGGATCCCGGATATTTCGAAAATAGTAGTTTGCACGAATTCCCTGTGGTAGAAATGTCCTAATTGTATGAATTTTTATCGACACCGGATAAACACCAAAAATAGTATTTTCAAAAGAGTAAGTTCCATGAAAGTTTCATAAAATTTTACAACACATTTTGGATGTTTGTTGTACTCTTTGGAAGATCCAGGATGTTTGAGAAATAGTAGTATGCACCAATTCCTTCTCTTCGAAATTACCTAATTGTATGTTTTTTTTTCGAATCCTTATGTGCACAAAAAGTAGTATGTTCAAAAGAGTAAGATATGAGGATGCTATATAAAATTTGACTATACATTACAGATGTTTGTGGTAGTCTTCGGAGGATCCCGGATATTTCGGAAATAGTAGTTTGCACGAATTCCCTGTGGTAGAAATGTCCTAATTGTATGAATTTTTATCGACACCTGATAGACACAAAAAGTAGTATTTTCGAAAGAGTAAGTTCCGAAGAAGTTTCATAAAATTTGTACAAGACATTTTGGATGTTTGATGTACTCTCTCGAGAATCCAGGTTGTTTGAGAAATAGTAGTATGCATCAATTCCTTCTCGTCGAAATGACCTAATTGTATGTTTTTTTTTTCGAATCCTTATGGGCACAAAAAGTAGTATGTTGAAAAGAGTAAGATATGAGGAAGCTATATAAAATTTGACTATACATTACAGATGTTTGTGGTACTCTCCGGAGGATCCCGGATAGTTGGGAAATAGGAGTTTGCACGAATTCCCTGTGGTAGAAATGCCCTAATTGTATGAATTTTTATCGACACCTGATAGACACCAAAAGTAGTATTTTCATAAGAGTAAGTTCCGAGGAAGTTTCATAAAATTTGTACAAGACATTTCGAATGTTTGTTGTACTCGCTGGAGGATCCAGGATGTTTGAGAAATAGTAGTATGCACCAATTCCTTCTCATCGAAATTACCTAATTGTATGTTTTTTTTTTTCGAATCCTTATGTGCACAAAAAGTAGTATGTTTAAAAGAGAAAGATATGAAGAAGCTATATAAAATTTGACTATACATTACAGATGTTTGTGGTACTCTCCGGAGGATCCCGGATATTTGGGAAATAGTAGTTTGCACGAATTCCCTGTGGTAGAAATGTCCTAATTGTATGAATTTTTCTCGACACCTGATAGACACCAAAAGTAGTTTTTCAAAAGAGTAAGTTCCGTGAAAGTTTCATAAAATTTTACAAGAGATTTTGGATGTTTGTTGTACTCTCTGGAGGATCCAGGATGTTTGAGAAATAGTAGTATGCACCAATTCCTTCTCATCGAAATTACCTAATTGTATGTTTTTTTTTTCGAATCCTTGTGCACACAAAAAGTAGTATGTTCAAAAGAGTAAGATATGAGGAAGGTATATAAAATTTGACTATACATTACAGATGTTTGCGGTAGTCTCCAGAAGATACCGGATATTTGGGAAATAGTAGTTTGCACGAATTCCCTGTGGTAGAAATGTCCTAATTGTATGAATTTTTATCGGCACCTGATAAACACCAAAAGTAGTATTTTCAAAAGAGTAAGTTCCGAGGAAGTTTCATAAAATTTGTACAAGACATTTCGGATGTTAGTTGTACTCTCTGGAAGATCCAGGATGTTTGAGAAATAGTAGTATGCACCAATTCCTTCTCATCGAAATTACGTAATTGTATGTTTTTTTTTTCGAAACCTTATGTGCACAAAAAGTAGTATGATCAAAAAAGTAAGATATGAGGAAGCTATATAAAATTTGACTATACATTACAGATGTTTGTGGTAGTCTTCGGAGGATCCCGGGTATTTCGGAAATAGTAGTTTGCACGAATTCCCGGTGGTAGAAATGTCCTAATTGTATGAATTTTTTTCGACACCTGATAGACACCAAAAGTACTATTTTCGAAAGAGTAACTTCCGTGAAAGTTTCATAAAATTTTACAACAGATTTTGGATGTTTGTTGTACTCTCTGGAGGATCCAGGATGTTTGAGAAATAGTAGTATGAACCAATTCCTTCTCATCGAAATTACCTAATTGTATGTTTTTTTTTTCGAATCCTTATGGACACAAAAAGTAGTATGTTCAAAAGAGTAAGATATGAGGAAGGTATATAAAATTTGACTATACATTACAGATGTTTGTGGTAGTCTCCGGAAGATCCCGGATATTTGGGAAATAGTAGTTTGCACGAATTCCCTGTGGTAGAAATGTCCTAATTGTATGAATTTTTATCGACACCTGATAGACACAAAAAGTAGTATTTTCGAAAAAGTAAGTTCCGAAGAAGTTTCATAAAATTTGTACAAGACATTTTGGATGTTTGTTGTACTCTCTGGAGAATCCAGGTTGTTTGAGAAATAGTAGTATGCATCAATTCCTTCTCGTCGAAATGACCTAATTGTATGTTTTTTTTTTCGAATCCTTATGGGCACAAAAAGTAGTATGTTCAAAAGAGTAAGATATGAGGAAGCTATATAAAATTGTACTATACATTACAGATGTTTGTGGTACTCTCCGGAGGATCCCGGATATTTGGGAAATAGGAGTTTGCACGAATTCCTTGTGGTAGAAATGCCCTAATTGTATGAATTTTTATCAACACCTGATAGACACCAAAAGTAGTATTTTCAAAAGAGTAAGTTCCGAGGAAGTTTCATAAAATTTGTACAAGACATTTCGGATGTTTGTTGTACTCTCTGGAGGATCCAGGATGTTTGAGAAATAGTAGTATGCACCAATTCCTTCTCATCGAAATTACCTAATTGTATGTTTTTTTTTTCGAATCCTTATGGGCACAAAAAGTAGTATGTTCAAAAGAGTAAGATATGAGGAAGCTATATAAAGATGGACTATACACTACAGATGTTTGTGGTACTCTCCGGAGGATCCCGGATATTTGGGAAATAGGAGTTTGCACGAATTCCCTGTGGTAGAAATGCCCTAATTGTATGAATTTTTATCGACACCTGATAGACACCAAAAGTAGTATTTTCAAAAGAGTAAGTTCCGAGGAAGTTTCATAAAATTTGTACAAGACATTTCGGATGTTTGTTGTACTCTCTGGAGGATCCAGGATGTTTGAGAAATAGTAGTGTGCACCAATTCCTTCTCATCGAAATTACCTAAGATTATGTTTTTTTTTTCGAATCCTTATGTGCACAAAAAGTAGTATGTTTAAGAGAGAAAGATATGAAGAAGCTATATAAAATTTGACTATACATTACAGATGTTTGTGGTACTCTCCGGAGGATCCCGGATATTTAGGAAATAGTAGTTTGCACGAATTCCCTGTGGTAGAAATGTCCTAATTGTATGAATTTTTATCGACACCTGATAGACACCAAAAGTAGTATTTTCAAAAGAGTAGGTTCCGTGAAAGTTTCATAAAATTTTACAAGAGATTTTGGATGTTTGTTGTACTCTCTGGAGGATCCAGGATGTTTGAGAAATAGTAGTATGCACCAATTCCTTCTCATCGAAATTACCTAATTGTATGTTTTTTTTTTTCAAATCCTTATGGACACAAAAAGTAGTATGTTCAAAAGAGTAAGATATGAAGAAGGTATATAAAATTTGACTATACATTACAGATGTTTGTGGTAGTCTCGGGAAGATCCCGGATATTTGGGAAATATTAGTTTGCACGAATTCCCTGTGGTAGAAATGTCCTAATTGTATGAATTTTTATCGACACCTGATAGACACAAAAAGTAGTATTTTCGAAAGAGTAAGTTCCGAAGAAGTTTCATAAAATTTGTACAAGACATTTTGGATGTTTGATGTACTCTCTGGAGAATCCAGGTTGTTTGAGAAATAGTAGTATGCCTCAATTCCTTCTCGTCGAAATGACCTAATTGTATGTTTTTTTTTTCGAATCCTTATGGGCACAAAAAGTAGTATGTTCAAAAGAGTAAGATATGAGGAAGCTATATAAAATTTGACTATACATTACAGATGTTTGTGGTACTCTCCGGAGGATCCCGGATAGTTGGGGAATAGGAGTTTGCACGAATTCCCTGTGGTAGAAATGCCCTAATTGTATGAATTTTTATCGACACCTGATAGACACCAAAATTAGTATTTTCAAAAGAGTAAGTTCCGAGGAAGTTTCATAAAATTTGTACAAGACATTTCGGATGTTTGTTTTACTCTCTGGAGGATCCAGGATGTTTGAGAAATAGTAGTATGCACCAATTCCTTCTCATCGAAATTACCTAATTGTATGTTTTTTTTTTTTCGAATCCTTATGGACACAAAAGGTAGTATGTTCAAAAGAGTAAGATATGAGGAAGGTATATAAAATTTGACTATACATTACAGATGTTTGTGGTAGTCTCCGGAAGATCCCGGATATTTGGGAAATAGTAGTTTGCACGAATTCCCTGTGGTAGAAATGTCCTAATTGTATGAATTTTTATCGACACCTGATAGACACAAAAAGTAGTATTTTCGAAAGAGTAAGTTCCGAAGAAGTTTCATAAAATTTGTACAAGACATTTTGGATGTTTGTTGTACTCTATGGAGAATCCAGGTTGTTTGAGAAATAGTAGTATGCATCAATTCCTTCTCGTCGAAATGACCTAATTGTATGTTTTTTTTTTCGAATCCTTATGGGCACAAAAAGTAGTATGTTCAAAAGAGTAAGATATGAGGAAGCTATATAAAGATGGACTATACATTACAGATGTTTGTGGTACTCTCCGGAGGATCCCGGATATTTGGGAAATAGGAGTTTGCACGAATTCCCTGTGGTAGAAATGCCCTAATTGTATGAATTTTTATCGACACCTGATAGACACCAAAAGTAGTATTTTCAAAAGAGTAAGTTCCGAGGAAGTTTCATAAAATTTGTACAAGACATTTCGGATGTTTGTTGTACTCTCTGGAGGATCCAGGATGTTTGAGAAATAGTAGTATACACCAATTCCTTCTCATCGAAATTACCTAAGATTATGTTTTTTTTTTCGAATCCTTATGTGCACAAAAAGTAGTATGTTTAAGATAGAAAGATATGAAGAAGCTATATAAAATTTGACTATACATTACAGATGTTTGTGGTACTCTCCGGAGGATCCCGGATATTTGGGAAATAGTAGTTTGCACGAATTCCCTGTGGTAGAAATGTCTTAATTGTATGAATTTTTATCGACACCTGATAGACACCAAAAGTAGTATTTTCAAAAGAGTAAGTTCCGTGAAAGTTTCATAAAATTTTACAAGAGATTTTGGATGTTTGTTGTACTCTCTGGAGGATCCAGGATGTTTGAGAAATAGTAGTATGCACCAATTCCTTCTCATCGAAATTACCTAATTGTATGTTTTTTTTTTCGAATCTTTATGGACACAAAAAGTAGTATGTTCAAAAGAGTAAGAGATGAGGAAGGTATATAAAATTTGACTATACATTACAGATGTTTGTGGTAGTCTCCGGAAGATCCCGGATATTTGGGAAATAGTAGTTTGCACGAATTCCCTGTGGTAGAAATGTCCTAATTGTATGAATTTTTATCGGCTCCTGATAGACACCAAAAGTAGTATTTTCAAAAGAGTAAGTTCCGAGGAAGTTTCATAATATTTGTACAAGACATTTCGCATGTTAGTTGTACTCTCTGGAAGATCCAGGATGTTTGAGAAATAGTAGTATGCACCAATTCCTTCTCATCGAAATTACGTAATTGTATGTTTTTTTTTCGAATCCTTATGTGCACAAAAAGTAGTATGTTCAAAAGAGTAAGATATGAGGAAGCTATATAAAATTTGACTATACATTACAGATGTTTGTGGTAGTCTTCGGAGGATCCCGGATATTTCGGAAATAGTAGTTTGCACGAATTCCCGGTGGTAGAAATGTCCTAATTGTATGAATTTTTATCGACACCTGATAGACACCAAAAGTAGTATTTTCAAAAGAGTAAGTTCCGTGAAAGTTTCATAAAATTTTACAACAGATTTTGGATGTTTGTTGTACTCTCTGGAAGATCCAGGATGTTTGAGAAATAGTAGTATGCACCAATTTCTTCTCATCGAAATTACCTAATTGTATGTTTTTTTTTTCCGAATCCTTATGGACACAAAAAGTAGTATGTTCAAAAGAGTAAGATATGAAGAAGGTATATAAAATTTGACTATACATTACAGATGTTTGTGGTAGTCTCCGGAAGATCCCAGATATTTGGGAAATAGTAGTTTGCACGAATTCCCTGTGGTAGAAATGTCCTAATTGTATGAATTTTTATCGACACCTGATAGACACAAAAAGTAGTATTTTCGAAAGAGTAAGTTCCGAAGAAGGTTCATAAAATTTGTACAAGACATTTTGGATGTTTGTTGTACTCTCTGGAGAATCCAGGTTGTTTGAGAAATAATAGTATGCATCAATTCCTTCTCGTCGAAATGACCTAATTGTATGTTTTTTTTTTCGAATCCTTATGGACACAAAAAGTAGTATGTTCAAAAGAGTAAGATATGAGGAAGCTATATAAAATTTGACTATACATTACAGATGTTTGTGGTACTCTCCGGAGGATCCCGGATAGTTGGGAAATAGGAGTTTGCACGAATTCCCTGTGGTAGAAATGCTCTAATTGTATGAATTTTTATCGACACCTGATAGACACCAAAAGTAGTATTTTCAAAAGAGTAAGTTCCGAGGAAGTTTCATAAAACTTGTACAAGACATTTCGGATGTTTGTTGTACTCTCTGGAGGATCCAGGATGTTTGAGAAATAGTAGTATGCACATATTCCTTCTCATCGAAATTACCTAATATTATGTTTTTTTTTTCGAATCCTTATGTACAAAAAAAGTAGTATGTTTAAGAGAGAAAGATATGAAGAAGCTATATAAAATTTGACTATACATTACAGATGTTTGTGGTACTCTCCGGAGGATCCCGGATATTTGGGAAATAGTAGTTTGCACGAATTCCCTGTGGTAGAAATGTCCTAATTGTATGAATTTTTATCGACACCTGATAGACACCAAAAGTAGTATTTTCAAAAGAGTAAGTTCCGTGAAAGTATCATAAAATTTTACAAGAGATTTTGGATGTTTGTTGTACTCTCTGGAGGATCCAGGATGTTTGAGAAATAGTAGTATGCACCAATTCCTTCTCATCGAAATTACCTAATAGTATGTTTTTTTTTTTCGAATCCTTATGGACACAAAAAGTAGTATGTTCAAAAGAGTAAAATATGAAGAAGGTATATAAAATTTGACTATACATTACAGATGTTTGTGGTAGTCTCCGGAAGATCCCAGATATTTGGGAAATAGTAGTTTGCACGAATTCCCTGTGGTAGAAATGTCCTAATTGTATGAATTTTTATCGACACCTGATAGACACAAAAAGTAGTATTTTTGAAAGAGTAAGTTCCGAAGAAGTTTCATAAAATTTGTACAAGACATTTCGGATGTTTCTTGTACTCTCTGGAGGATCCAGGATGTTTGAGAAATAGTAGTATGCACCAATTCCTTCTCATCGAAATTACCTAATTGTATGTTTTTTTTTTCGAATCCTTATGTGCACAAAAAGTAGTATGTTCATAAGAGAAAGATATGAGGAAGCTATATAAAATTTGACTATACATTACAGTTGTTTGTGGTACTCTCCGGAGGATCCCGGATATTTGGGAAATAGTAGTTTGCATGAATTCCCTGTGGTAGAAATGCCCTAATTGTATGAATTTTTATCGACACCTGATAGACATCTAAAGTAGTATTTTCAAAAGAGTAAGTTCCGAGAAAGTTTCATAAAATTTGTACAAGACATTTCGGATGTTTGTTATACTCTCTAGAAGATCCAGGATGTTTGAGAAATAGTAGTATGCACCAATTCCTTCTGATCAAAATTACCTAATTGTATGTTTTTTTTTCGAATACTTATGTGCACAAAAAGTAGTATGTTCAAAAGAGTAAGATATGAGGAAGCTATATAAAATTTGACTATACATTACAGATGTTTGTGGTAGTCTCCGGAGGATCCCGGATATTTTGGAAATAGTAGTTTGCACCAATTCCCTGTGGTAGAAATGTCCTAATTGTATGAATTTTTATCGACACCTGATAGACACAAAAAGTAGTATTTTCAAAAGAGTAAGTTACGAAGAAGTTTCATAAAATTTGTACAAGACATTTCGGATGTTTGTTGCACTCTCTGGAGGATCCAGGTTGTTTGAGAAATAGTAATATGCACCAATTCCTTCTCATCGAAATTATCTAATTGTATGTTTTTTTGTTCGAGTCCTTATGGTCACAAAAAGTAGTATGTTCAAAAGAGTAAGATATGAGGAAGGTATATAAAATTTGACTATACATTACAGATGTTTATGGTACTCTCCGGAGGATCCCGGATATTTGGGAAATAGTAGTTTGCACGAATTCCCTGTGGTAGAAATCTCCTAATTGTATGAATTTTTATCGACACCTGATAGACACCAAAAGTAGTATTTTCAAAAGAGTAAGTTCCAAGGAAGTTTCATAAAATTTGTACAAGACATTTCGGATGTTTGTTGTACTCTCTGGAGGATCCAGGTTGTTTGAGAAATAGTAGTATGCACTAATTCCTTCTCATCGAAATTACCTAATTGTATGTTTTTTTTTTCGAATTCTTATGGACACAAAATGTAGTATGTTCAAAAGAGTAAGATATGAGGAACCTATATAAAATTTGGCTATACATTACAGATGTTTGTGGTACTCTCGGGAGGATCCCGGATATTTGGGAAATAGTACTTTGCACGAATTCCATGTCGTAGAAATGTCCTAATTGTATGAATTTTTATCGACACCTGATAGACACCAAAAATAGTATTTTCAAAATAGTAAGTTCCGAGGAAGTTTCATAAATTTTGTACAGGACATTTCAGATGTTTGTTGTACTCTCTGGAGGATCCAGGATGTTTGAGAAATAGTAGTATGCACCAATTTCTTCTCATCGAAATTACCTAATTGTATGTTTTTTTTTTCGAATCCTTATGGGCACAAAAATTAGTATGTTCAAAAGAGTAAGATATGAGGATGCTATATAAAATTTGACTATACATTACAAATGTTTGTGGTAGTCTCCGGAGGATCCCGGATATTTGGGAAATAGTAGTTTGCACGAATTCCCTGTGGTAGAAATGTCCTAATTGTATGAATTTTTACCGACACTTGATAGACACCAAAAGTAGTATTTTCAAAAGAGTAAGTTCCGAGGAAGTTTCATAAAATTTGTACAAGACATTACGGATGTTTGTTGTACTCTCTGAAGTATCCAGGTTGTTTGAGAAATAGTAGTATGCACCAATTCCTTCTCATCGAAATTACCTAATTGTATGTTTTTTTTTTTCGAATCCTTATGATCACAAAAAGTCGTATGTTCAAAAGAGTAAGATATGAGGAAGCTATATAAAATTTTACTATACATTACAGATGTTTGTGGTACTCCCTGGAGGATCCCGGAAATTTTGGAAATAGGAGTTTGCACGAATTCCCTGTGGTAGAAATGTCCTAATTGTATGAATTTTTATCCACACCTGATAGACACCAAAAGTAGTATGTTCAAAAGACGAAGTTTCGAGGAAGTTTCATAAAATTTGACAAGACATTTCGGATGTTTGTTGTACTCTCTGGAGGATCCAGGATGTTTGAGAAATAGTAGTATGCACCAATTCCTTCTCATCGAAATTACCTAATTGTATGTTTTTTTTTTCGAATCCTTATGTGCACAACAAGTCGTATGTTCAAAAGAGAAAGATATGAGGAAGCAATATAAAATTTGACTATACATTACAATTGTTTGTGGTACTCTCCGGAGGATCCCGGATATTTGGGAAATAGTAGTTTGCACGAATTCCCTGTGGTAGAAATGTCCTAATTGTATGAATTTTTATCGACACCGATAGACACCAAAAGTAGTATTTTCAAAAGAGTAAGTTCCGAGGAAGTTTCATAAAATTTCTACAAGACATTTCGGATGTTTGTTGTACTATCTGGAGGATCCAGTGTGTTTGAGAAATAGTAGTATGCACCAATTCCTTCTCATCGAAATTACCTAATTGTATGTTTTTTTTTTCGAATCCTTATGTGCACAAAAAGTAGTATGTTCAAAAGAGAAAGATATGAGGAAGCTATATAAAATTTGACTATACATTGCAGATGTTTGTGGTACTCTCTGGAGGATCCCGGATATTTGGGAAATAGTAGTTTGCACGAATTCCCTGTGGTAGAAATGTCCTAATTGTATGAATTTTTATCGACACCTGATAGACACCAAAAGTAGTATTTTCAAAAGAGTAAGTTCCGAGGAAGTTTCATAAAATTTGTAAAGACATTTCAGATGTTTGTTGTACTCTCTGGAGGATCCAAGATGTTTGAGAAATAGTAGTATGCACCAATTCCTTCTCATCGAAATTACCTAATTGTATGTTTTTTTTTTCGAATCCTTAGGTGCACAAAAAGTAGTATGTTCAAAAGAGAAAGACATGAGGAAGCTATATAAAATTTGACTATACATTACAGATGTTTGTGGTACTCTCCGGAGGATCCCGGATATTTGGGAAATAGTAGTTTGCTTGAATTCCCTGTGGTAGAAATGTCCTAATTGTATGAATTTTTATCGACACCTGAAAGACACGAAAAGTAGTATTTTCAAAAGCGTAAGTTACGAGGAAGTTTCATAAAATTTGTACAAGACATTTCGGATGTTTGTTGTACTCTTTGGAGGATCCAGGATGTTTGAGAAAAAGTAGTATGCACCAATTCCTTCTCATCGAAATTACCTAATTGTATGTTTTTTTTTTTGAATCCTTATGGGCACAAAAAGTAGTATGTTCAAAAGAGTAAGATATGAGGAAGCTATATAAAATTTGACTATACATTACAGATGTTTGTGGTACTCTCCGGAGGATCCCACTAATTTGGGAAATAGGAGTTTGCACGAATTCCCTGTGGTACAAATGTCCTAATTGTATGAATTTTTGTCGACACCTGATAGACACCAAAAGTAGTATTTTCAAAAGTGTAAGTTCCGAGGAAGTTTCATAAAATTTTACAAGACATTTAGGATGTTTGTTGTACTCTCTGGAGGATCCAAGATGTTTAATAAATAGTAGTATGCACCAATTTCTTCTCATCGAATTTACCTAATTGTATGTTTTTTTTTTCGAATCCTTAGGTGCACAAAAAGTAGTATGTTCAAAAGAGAAAGACATGAGGAAGCTATATAAAATTTGACTATACATTACAGATGTTTGTGGTACTCTCCGGAGGATCCCGGATATTTGGGAAATAGTAGTTTGCTTGAATTCCCTGTGGTAGAAATTTCCTAATTGTATGAATTTTTATCGACACCTGATAGACACGAAAAGTAGTATTTTCAAAAGCGTAAGTTACGAGGAAGTTTCATAAAATTTGTACAAGACATTTCGGATGTTTGTTGTACTCTTTGGAGGATCCAGGATGTTTGAGAAAAAGTAGTATGCACCAATTCCTTCTCATCGAAATTACCTAATTGTATGTTTTTTTTTTTGAATCCTTATGGGCACAAAAAGTAGTATGTTCAAAAGAGTAAGATATGAGGAAGCTATATAAAATTTGACTATACATTACAGATGTTTGTGGTACTCTCCGGAGGATCCCACATATTTGGGAAATAGGAGTTTGCACGAATTCCCTGTGGTACAAATGTCCTAATTGTATGAATTTTTGTCGACACCTGATAGACACCAAAAGTAGTATTTTCAAAAGTGTAAGTTCCGAGGAAGTTTCATAAAATTTTACAAGACATTTAGGATGTTTGTTGTACTCTCTGGAGGATCCAAGATGTTTAATAAATAGTAGTATGCACCAATTTCTTCTCATCGAATTTACCTAATTGTATGTTTTTTTTTTTCGAATCCTTATGTGCACAAAAAGTAGTATGTTCAAAAGAGTAAGGTATGAGGAAGCTATATAAAATTTGACTATACATTACAGATGTTTGTGGTACTCTCTGGAGGATCCCAGAAATTTGGGAAATAGGAGTTTGCACGAATTCCCTGTGGTAGAAATGTCCTAATTGTATGAATTTTTATCGACAGCTGATAGACACGAAAAGTAGTATTTTCAAAAGAGTAAGTTCCGAGGTAGTTTCATAAAATTTGTACAAGACATTTCAGATGTTTGTTGTACTCTCTGAAGGATTCAGGATGTTTGAGAAATAGTAGTATGCACCAATTTCTTCTCATCGAAATTACCTAATTGTATGTTTTTTTTTTCAAATCCTTATGGGCACAAAAAGTAGTATGTTCAAAAGAGTAAGATATGAGGATGCTATATAACATTTGACTATACATTACAGATGTTTGTGGTACTCTCCGGAGGATCCCGGATATTTGGGAAATAGTAGTTTGCACGAATTCCCTGTGGTAGAAATGTCCTAATTGTATGAATTTTTATCGACACCTGATAGACACCAAAAGTTGTATTTTCAAAAGAGTAAGTTCCGAGGAAGTTTCATAAAATTTGTACAAGACTTTTCGGATATTTGTTGTACTCTCTGGAGGATCCAGGATGTTTGAGAAATAGTAGTATGCACCAATTTCTTCTCATCGAAATTACCTAATTGTATGTTTTTTTTTTCGAATCCTTATGTGCACAAAAAGTAGTATGTTCAAAAGAGAAAGATATGAGGAAGCTATATAAAATTTGACTCTACATTACAGATGTTTGTGGTACTCTCCGGAGGATCCCGGAAATTTGGGAAATAGTAGTTTGCACCAATTTCCTGTGGTAGAAATGTCCTAATTGTATGAATTTTTATCGACACCTGATAGACACCAAAAATAGTATTTTCAAAATAGTAAGTTCCGAGGAAGTTTCATAAATTTTGTACAGGACATTTCAGATGTTTGTTGTACTCTCTGGAGGATCCAGGATGTTTGAGAAATAGTAGTATGCACCAATTTCTTCTCATCGAAATTACCTAATTGTATGTTTTTTTTTTCGAATCCTTATGTGCACAAAAAGTAGTATGTTCAAAAGAGAAAGATATGAGGAAGCTATATAAAATTTGACTCTACATTACAGATGTTTGTGGTACTCTCCGGAGGATCCCGGATATTTGGGAAATAGTAGTTTGCACGAATTCCCTGTGGTAGAAATGTCCTAATTGTATGAATTTTTATCGACACCTGATAGACACCAAAAGTAGTATTTTCAAAAGAGTAAGTTCCGAGGAAGTTTCATAAAATTTGTACAAGACATTTCGGATGTTTGTTGTACTCTCTGGAGGATCCAGGATGTTTGAGAAATAGTAGTGTGCACCAATTCCTTCTCATCGAAATTACCTAATATTATGTTTTTTTTTTCGAATCCTTATGTGCACAAAAAGTAGTATGTTTAAGAGAGAAAGATATGAAGAAGCTATATAAAATTTGACTATACATTACAGATGTTTGTGGTACTCTCCGGAGGATCCCGGATATTTGGGAAATAGTAGTTTGCACGAATTACCTGTGGTAGAAATGTCCTAATTGTATGAATTTTTATCGACAGCTGATAGACACCAAAAGTAGTATTTTCAAAAGAGTAAGTTCCGAGGAAGTTTCATAAAATTTGTACAAGACATTTCAGATGTTTGTTGTACTCTCTGGAGGATCAAGGTTGTTTGAGAAATAGTAGTATGCACCTATTCCTTCTCATCGAAATTACCTAATTGTATGTTTTTTTTTTCGAATCCTTATGGACACAAAAAGTAGTATGTTCAAAAGAGTAAGATATGAGGAAGCTATATAAAATTTGACTGTACATTACAGATGTTTGTGGTACTCTCCGGAGGATCCCGGATATTTGGGAAATAGTACTTTGCACGAATACCATGTCGTAGAAATGTCCTAATTATATGACTTAATTGTATGTTTTTTTTTTCGAATCCTTATGGACACAAAAAGTAGTATGTTCAAAAGAGTAAGATATGAAGAAGCTATATAAATTTTGACTATACATTAAAGATGTTTGTGGTACTCTCCGGAGGATCTCGGATATTTGGTAAATAGTAGTTTGCACGAATTCCCTGTTGTAGAAATGTCCTAATTGTATGAATTTTTATCGACACCTGATAGACACCAAAAATAGTATGTTCAAAAGAGTAAGTTTCGATGATGTTTCATAAAATTTGACAAGACATTTCGGATGTTTGTTGTACTCTCTGGAGGATCCAGGATGTTTGAGGAATAGTAGTATGCACCAATTCCTTCTCATCGAAATGACCTTATTGTATGTTTTTTTTTTCGAATCCTACTGGACACAAAAATTAGTAGTTTCAAAAGATTAAGATATGAGGATGCTATATAAAATTTGACTATACATTACAGATGTTTGTGGTACTCTCCGGAGGATCTCGGATATTTGGGAAATAGTAGTTTGCACGAATTCCCTGTCGTAGAATTGTCCTAATTGTATGAATTTTTATCGACACCTGACAGACACTAAAAGCAGTATGTTCAAAAGAGTAAGTTCTGAGGTAGTTTCATAAAATTTTACAATACATTTCGGATGTTTGTTGTACTCTCAGGAGGATCTCGAATGTTTGAGAAATAGTAGTTTGCACCAATTCCTTCTCATCAAAATGACTTAATTGTATGTTTTTTTTTCGAATCCTTATGGACACAAAAAGTCGTATGTTCAAAAGAGTAAGATGTGAGGATGCTATATAAAATTTCACTATACATTAATGATGTTTGTGGTACTCTCCGGAGGATCCCGAATGTTTTCGAAATAGTAGTTTGCACGAATTTCCTATTGTAGAAATTTCTTAATTGTGTGTTTTTTTATCGACACCTGATAGACAGTAAAAGTAGTATGTTCAAAGTAGTAAGTTCCGAGGATGTTTCATAAAATTTGTATAAGACATTTCTGATGTTTCTTGTACTCTCTGGAGGATCCAGGATGTTTGAGAAATAGTAGTATGCACCAATTCCTTCTCATCGAAATTACTTAATTGTATGTTTTTCTTTTCGAATCTTTATGGACACAAAAAGTAGTATGTTCAAAAGAGTAAGATATGAGGAAGCTATATAAAATTTGACTATACATTATAGATGTTTGTGGTACTCTCCGGAGGATCCCGGATATTTGGGAAATAGTAGTTTGCACGAATTCTCTGTCGTAGAAATGTCCTAATTGTATGAATTTTTATTGACACCTGATAGACACCAAAAGTAGTATGTTCAAAAGAGTAAGTTCCGAGGAAGTTTCATAAAATTTGACAAGACATTTCGGATGTTTGTTGCACTCTCTGGAGGATCCCGTACGTCTGAGAAATAGTAGTATGCACCAATTCCTTATCATCGAAATGACCTAATTGTATGTTTTTTTTTTGAATCCTGTGGACACAAAAAGTAGTATGTTCAAAAGGGTAAGATATGAGGAAGCTATATAAAATTTGACCACACATTACAGATGTTTGTTGTACTCTCCGTAGCATCCCGGATATCTGGACAATAGTAGTTTGCACGAATTCCTTCTCAAAGAAATCAGCTAACTGTATGGTTTTTTATCGAAACCTTATAGACACCAAAAGTAGTACGTCCAAAAGAGTAAGTTTCGAGTAAGTTTCATGAAATTTGACAAGACATTTCAGATGTTTTCTGTACTCTCTAAAGGATCCGGATGTTTGAGAAATAGTAGTTTGACCCAATTCATTCTCATTGAAATGACCTAATTGTATGTTTGTTTTTTCGAATCCTTATGGACACAAAAGGTAGTAGGTTTAAAAGAGTAAGATATGAGGAAGCTATATAAAATATGACTATACATTACAGATGTTTGTTGCACTCTCCGGAGCATCCCGGATATTTGGTAAATAGTAGTTTGCCTGAATTCCTTCTCGTAGAAATGAGCTAACTGTATGGTTTTTTTTTTATCGAAACCTGATATACAGCAAAAGTAGTATGTCCAAAAAAGTAAGTTCCGAGTAAGTTTCATAACATTTGACAAGACATTTCGGATGTTTGTTGTACTCTCTAGCGGATCACGAATCTTTGAGAAATAGTAGTTTGCACAAAGTCCTTCTCATCGAAATGACCTAATTGTATGTTTTTTTTTTTCGAATCCGTATGGACACAAAAAGTGATATGTTCAAAAGAGTAAGATATTTGGAAGCTATATAAAATTTGACTATACATTATAGATGTTTGTTGTACTCTCAGTAGCATCCCGGATATTTGGGAAATAGTAGTTTGCACGAATCCGTTCTCGTAGAAATGAGCTACTTGTATGATTTTTTATCAAAACCTGATAGACACCAAAAGTAGTATGTCCAAAAGAGTAAGTTTCATAAAATTTGACAAGAAATTTCGGATGTTTGTTGTACCCTCTAGAGGATCCCGGATCTTTGAGAAATAGTAGTTTGCACCAAGTCCTTCTCATGGAAATGACCTAATTGTATGTTTTTTTTTTCGAATCCTTATGGACACAAAAAGTCGTATGTTCAAAAGAGTAAGATATGAGGGAGCTATATAAAATTTGACTATACATTACAAATGTTTGTGGTACTCTCCGGAGCATCCCGGATTTTTGGGAAATAGTAGTTTGCACGAATTCCTTCTCGTAGAAATGACCTAACTGTATGGTTTTTTATCGAAACCTGATAGACACCAAAAGTAGTATGTCCAAAAGAGTAAGTTTCGAGTAAGTTTCATTAAAAATTTGACAAGACATTTCGGATGTTTGTTGTACTCTCTGGAGGATCACGGATCTTTCAGAAATAGTTGTTTGCACCAAGTCCCTCTCATCGAAATGACCTAATTGTAAGTTTTTTTTTTCGAATACTTATGGACACAAAATGTAGTATGTTCAAAAGAGTAAGATATGAGGAAGCTATATAAAATTTGACTATACATTACAGATGTTTATTGTACTCTCCGGAGCAGGTCGGATATTTGAAAAATAGTAGTTTGCACAAATTCCTTCTCGTAGAAATGAGCTAACTATATGGTTTTTTATCGAAACCTGATAGACACCAAAATTAGTATGTCCAAAAGAGTAAGTTCCGAGTAAGTTTAATAAAATTTGACAAGACATTTCGGATGTTTGTTGTACTCTCTGGAGGATCACGGATCTTTGAGAAATAGTAGTTTGCACTAAGTGCTTCTCATCGAAATGACCTAATTGTATGTTTGTTATTTTGAATCCTTATGGACACAAAGAGTAGTATGTTCAAAAGAGTAAGATATGAGAAAGCTATATAAAATTTGACTATACATTACAGATGTTTGTGATACTCTCCGGAGCATGCCGGATATTTGGGAAATAGTAGTTTGCACGAATGTCTTCTCGTAGAATTCAGCTAACTGTATGGTTTTCTATCGAAACCTGATAGACACCAAAAGTCGTACGTCAGAGTAAGTTCCGAGTAAGTTTCAGGTAATTTGACAAGACATTTCGGATGTTTGTTGTACTCTCTGGAGGATCCGGATGTTTGAGAAATAGTAGTTTGCACCAATTCATTCTCATCGAAATGACATTATTTTATGTTTTTTTTTTCGAATCCTTATGGACACAAAAAGTAGTATGTTCAAAAGAGTAAGATATGAGGAACCTATATTAAATTTGACTATACATTACGGATGTTTGTGGTACTCTCCGTAGCATCCCGAATATTTGGGAAATAGTAGTTTGCACGAATTCCTTCTAGTAGAAATTAGCTAAATGTATGGTTTTTTATCAAAACATGATAGACACGAAAATTAGTACGTCCAAAACAGTAAGTTTCGAGTAAGTTTCATAGAATTTGAGAAGACATTTCGTATGTTTGTTCTACTCTCTGGAGGATCACGGATCTTTGAGAAATAGTAGTTTGCACCAAGTCCTTCTCATCGAAATGACCTAATTGTATGTTTTTTTTTTATAATCCTTATGGACACAAAAAGTAGTATGTTCAAGACAGAAAGGTATGAGGAAGCTATATAAAATTTGACTATACATTACAGATGTTTGTGGTACTCTCCGGAGCATCCCGGATATTTGGGAAACAGTAGTTTGCACAAATTCATTCTCGTTTAAATCAGATAACTGTATGGTTTTTTATCGAAATCTAATAGATACCAAAAGTAGTATGTTCAAAATAGTAAGCTCCGAGTCAGTTTTAAAAAAATTAAAAAGAGATTTCGGATGTTTGTTGTAATCTCTAGAGGATCGCGGATGTTTGAGAAATAGAAGTTTGCACCAATTCATTCTCAACGAAATGACCTAATTGTATGTTATTTTTTCGAATCTATATGGACACAAAAACTAGTATGTTGAAAAGAGTAAGATATGAGGAAGCTATATAAAAATTGACTATACATTGTAGATGTTTGTGGTACTCTCTGGAGCATCCCGGATATTTGGGAAATAGTAGTTTGCACGAATGCCTTCTCGTAGAAATCAGCTAACTATATGGTTTTTTATCAAAACTTGATAGACACCAAAAGTAGTACGTCCAAAAGAGTAAGTTCCGAGTAATTTTAATGAAATTTGACAAGACATTTCGGATGTTTGTTGTACTCTCTGGAGGATACGGTTGTTTGAGAAATAGTAATTTGCACCAATTCATTCTCATCGAAATGACCTAATTGTATGTTTTTTTTTTCCGATTCCTTATGGACAGAAAAAGTAGAATGTTCAAAACAGAAAGGTACGAGGAAGCTATATAAAATTTGACTATACATTACAGATGTTTGTGGTACTCTCCGAAGCATCCCAGATATTTGGGAAATATTAGGTTGCATGAATGCATTCTCGTAGAAATCAGCTAACTGTATGGTTTTTTATCGAAACCAGAAAGCCACCAAAACTAGTACGTCCAAAAGGGTAAGTTCCGAGTAAGTTTCATAAACTTTGACAAGGCATTTCGGATGTTTGTTGTACTCTCTAGAGCATCCCGGATGTTTGAGATATAGTAGTTTGCACCAATTCATTGTCATCGAAATGGCCTAATTGTATGTTTTGTTTTTCGAATCCTTATGGACACAAAAAGTAGTATGTTCAAAAAAGTAAGATATGACGAAGCTATATAAAATTTGACTATACATTACAGATGTTTGTGGTACTCTCCGTAGCATCCCGGATATTTGGAAAATAGTAGTTTGCATGAATTCCTTCTCGTAGAAATAACCTAACTGTATGTTTTTTTATCGAAACCTGATAGACACCAAAAGTAGTATGTTCAAAAGAGTAAGTTCCGAGGACGTTTCATAAAATTTGACTAGGCATTTCGGATGTTTGTAGTACTCTCTAGAGGATCCCGGATGTTTGAGAAATAGTAGTTTGCACCAATTCATTCTCATCGAAATGACCTAATTGTATTTTTTTTTTCGACTCCTTATGGACACAAAAACTAATATGTTCAAAAGAGTAAGATATGAGGAAGCTATATAAAATCTGACCATACATTATAGATGTTTGTTGTACTCTCCGAACCATCCCGGATATTTGGAAAATACTAGTTTGCATGAATTTCTTATCATAAAAATGACCTAACTGTATGTTTTTTTATCAAAATCTGATAGACACCAACAGTAGTAAGTTCAAAAGAGTAAGTTGTGAGGAAGTTTCATAAGTTTTGACAAGGCATTTGGGATGTTTGTTGTACTCTCTAAATCATCCCGAATGTTTGAGAAATAGTAGTTTGCACCAACTCCTTTTCATCGAAATGACCTAATTGTATGTTTTTTTTTCGAATCCTTATGGACACAAAAAGTTGTATGTTCAAAACAGTAAGATATGAGGAAGATATATAAAATTTGACTATACATTAAAGTTATTTGTTGTACTCTCCGAAGCATCTCGGATATTTGAGAAATAGTAGTTTGCACGAATTACTTCTCGGAGAAATGACCTAACTGTATGTTTTTTTATCGAAACCTGATAGACACCAAAATTAGAATGTTCAAAAGAGTAAGTTCTGAGGAAGTTTCATAAAATTTGACAAGGCATTTCGGATGTTTGTAGTACTCTCTAGAGGATCCCGGATGTTTGAGAAATAGTAGTTTGCACCAATTCATTCTCATCAAAATGACCTAATTGTATATTTTTTTTTCGACTCCTTATAGACACAAAAAGTAGTATGTTGAAAAAAGAAAGATATGAGGAAGCTATATAAAATTTGACCATACATAACAGATGTTTGTTGTACTCTCCGAAGCATCTCGGATATTTAGGAAATAGTAGTTTGCACGAATTCCTTCTCGGAGAAATGACCTAACTGTATGTTTTTTTATCGAAACTTGATAGACACCAAAAGTAGTATGTTCAAAAGAGTAAGTTCCGAGGACGTTTCATAAAATTTGACAAGGCATTTCGGATGTTTGTAGTACTCTCTAGAGGATCCCGGATGTTTGAGAAATAGTAGTTTGCACCAATTCATTCTCATCGAAATGACCTAATTGTATTTTTTTTTTTCGACTCCTTATGGACACAAAAAGTAGTATGTTGAAAAAAGAAAGATATGAGGAAGCTATATAAAATTTGACTATACATTACAGATGTTTGTGGTACTCTCCGTAGCATACCGGATATTTATGAAATAGTAGTTTGCACGAATTCCTTCTCGTAGAAATCAGCTAACTGTATGGTTTTTTATCGAAACCTGATAGACACCAAAAGTAGTATGTTCAAAAGAGTAAGATATGAGAAAGCTATATAAAATTTGACTATACATTACAGATGTTTGTGGTACTCTCCGGAGCATCCCGGATATTTGGGAAATAGTAGTTTGCACGAATGCCTTCTCGTAGAAATCAGCTAATTCTATGGTTTCATAAAATTTGACAAGACATTTCGGATGTTTGTTGTACTCTTTGGAGGTTCTCGGATGTTTGAGAAATAGTAGTTTGCACCAATTCCTTCTCATCAAAATGACCTAATTGTATGTTTTTTTTTCGAATCCTTATGGACACAAAAAGTAGTATGTTCAAAAGAGTAAGATATAAGGAACCTATATAAAATTTGACTATACATTACAGATGTTTGTTGTACTCTTCGGCGCATCCCGAATATTTGGGAAATAGTAGTTTGCACGAATTCCCTATCGTAGAAATGACCAAATTGTATGAATTTTTATCAAAACCTGATAGACACCAACAGTAGTATGTTCAAAAGAGTAAGTTCCGAGGAAGTTTCATAAAATTTGACAAGACATTTGATATGTTTGTTGTACTCTCTGTAGGATCCAAGAAGTTTGAGAAATAGTAGTGTGCACCAATTCCTTCTCATTGAAATGCCTAATTCTATGTTTTTTTTCGAATCCTGATGGAGACAAAAAGTAGTATGTTCAAAAGAGTAAGATATGAGGAAGCTATATAAAATTTGACTATACATTACAGATGTTTGTCGTACTCTCCGGAGCATACCAGATATTTGGGAAATAGTTGTTTGCACGAATTCCTTCTCGTAGAAATGAGCTAACTGTATGTTTGTTTATCGAAACCTGATAGACACCAAAAGTAGTATGTCCAAAAGAGTAAGTTCCGAGGAAGTTTCGTAAAATTTGACAAGACATTTCAGATGTTTGTTGTACTCTCTAGAGAATTCCGAATGTTTGAGAAATAGTAGTTTGAACCAATTCCTTCTCATTGAAATGATCTAATTGTATGTTTTTTTCTGAATCCGAATGGAGACAAAAAGTACTATGCTCAAAAGAGTAAGACATGAGGCAGCTATATAAAATTTGAGTATACATTACAGATGTTTGTTGTACTCTCCGGAGCATCCCAGATATTTTAGAAATAGTAGTTTGCACGAATTCTCTGTCATAGAAATGACCTAATTGTATGAATTTTTATCGAAACTTGATGACACCAAAAGTAGTATGTTCAAAAGAGTAAGTTCCGAGGTAGTTTCATAAATTTTGGAAAGACATTTCGGATGTTTGTTGTACTCTCTGGAGGATCCCGGATGTTTGAGAAATAGTAGTTTGCATTCATTCCTTCTCATCGAAATGACCTAATTGTCTGTTATTTTTTCGAATCCTTATGGACACAAAAAGTAGTATGTTCAAAAGAGTAAGATATGAGGAAGGTATAGAAAATTTGACTATACATAACAGATGTTTGTGGTACTTTTCGGAGCATTCCGGATATTTTGGAAATAGTACTTTGCACGAATTCCCTTTCGTAGAAATGACCTAACAATATGTTCTTTTATCGAAACCTGATAGACACCAAAAGTAGTATGTTCAAAAAAGTACGTTCCGAGGAATTTTCATAAAATTTGACAAGACATTTCTAATGTTTATTGTACTCTCTTGAGGATCCCGAATGTTTGAGAAATAGTAGTTTGCACCAATTCATTCTCATCGAAATTACCTAATTGTATGTTTTTTTTTTCGAATCCTTATGGCCACAAAAAGTAGTATGTTCAAAAGAGTAAGATATGGGGAAGCTATATAAAATTTGACTGTACATTACAGATGTTTGTTGTACTCTCCGGAGCATCCCGGATATTTGGGAAATAGTAGTTTGCACAAATTCCCTGTCGTAGAAATGACCCAATTGTATGAATTTTTATCGAAACCTGATAGACACCAAAAGTAGTATGTTCAAAAATGTAAGTTTCGAGGAAGTTTCATAAAATTTGACAAGACATTTCGGATGTTTGTTGTACTCTTTTGAGGATCCCGGATGTTTGAGAAGTAGTAGTTTGCACTAATTCCTTCTCATCGAAATGACCTAATTGTATGTTTTTTTGTCGAATCCTTATAGATAGAAAACTAGTCTGTTCAAAAGAGTAAGTTATGAGGAAGTTTTATAAAATTTGACTAGACATTACAGATGTTTATTGTACTATCCGGAGCATGCCGGATATTTTGGAAATAGTAGTTTGCACGAATTTCCTGTCGTAGAAATGACCTAATTGTATGAATTTTTATCGAAACCTGATAGACACCAAAAGTAGTATGTTCAAAAGAGTAAGTTCCTAGGAAGTTGTATAAAATTTGACAAGATATGATTTTTGTACTCTCTGAAGGATCCCGAATGTTTGAGAAATAGTAGTTTGCACCAATTCCTTCTCATTGAAATGACCTAATTGTATGTTTTTTTTTCGAATCCTTATGGACACAAGAAGTAGTATGTTCAAAAGAGTAAGATATGAGGAAGGTATATAAAATTTGACTATACATAACAGATGTTTGTGGTACTTTTCGGAGCATTCCGGATATTTGGGAAATAGTAGTTTACACGAATTCCCTATCGTAGAAATGACCTAATTGTATGTTCTTTTATCGAAACCTGATAGACACCAAAAGTAGTATGTTCAAAAGAGTAAGTTCCGAGGAAGTTTCATAAAATTTGACAAGACATTTCGGATTTTTGTTGTACTCTTTGGAGGATCCCGGATGTTTGAGTAATAGTAGTTTGCACCAATTCCTTCTCATCGAATTGATCTAATTGTATGTTTTTTTTCGAATCCTTATGGACACAAAAAGTAGTATGTTCAAAAGAGTAAGATATGAGGAAGCTATAAAATTTGACTATACATTACAAATGTTTGTAGTACTCTCCGGAGCATTCCGGATATTTGCGAAATAGTAGTTTGCCCAAATTCCCTGTCGTAGAAATTACCTTATTGTATGAATTTTTATCGAAACCTGATAGACACCAAAAATAGTATGTTCAAAAGAGTAAGTTCCGTGGAAGTTTCATAAAATTTGGCATGACATTTCGGATGTTTGTTGTACTCTCTGGAAGATCCCGGATGTTTGAGAAATAGTAGTTTGCACCCATTCCTTTTCATCGAAATGACCTAATTGTATGTTTTTTTTTTCGAATCCTTATGGACACAAAAAGTGGGATGTTCAAAAGAGTAACATATGAGGAAGCTATATAAAATTTGACTATACATTACAGATGTTTGTGGTACTCTTCGGAGCATCCCGGATATTTGGGAAATCGTAGTTTGCACGAATTCTCTGTCGTAAAAATGACCTAATTGTATGTATTTTTATCGAAATCTGAGAGCACCAAAAGTAGTATGTTTAGAAGAGTAAGTTCCGAGGATGTTTCATAAAATTTGACAAGACATTTCGAATGTTTGTTGTTCTCTCTGGAGGATCCCGGATGTTTGAGAAATAGTAGTTAGCACCAATTCCTTCTCATCGAAATGACCTAATTGTATGTTTTTTTTTTTTCGAATCCTTATGGACACAAAAAGTAGTATGTTCAGAAGAGTAAGATATGACGAAACTTTAGATAATATGAGTCTCTTTTTCTTTATTTGTGCGTCTAAACCTCTCTCCTATACTCAATCTCTCTATTGTTATCACTCTACAATACTTAATTTCTCAATTCATACTACAACATATATACATTTCATTTGTTGATGGATGGTTGAAATTTTAATAATTAATTTTTTTTAGAGAATTTAGTAGTTAATCATTTTATTTCATTGATGATGACAATAAAACTTAAATATGTAACCGTGCATCATGGTTTTCTATACCATTGAGAAGGTAATTAATTGAATAAAAATAATTTACATATTATTTTATTTAAGTATTAAACAAATTATCAAGTTTTTTTTTAATTCTAAATTATCAAGTTAATTTTTATTATTTTCCACATCTCGATTATAAATGAATGAAAAACTTTTCATATTCTACCTCTCTACATTCCCTTCCTTTACTAACAATGATGAGCACATTTAAATCTTCTTTCATTTTTTTAAAAAAGTATTCACTTATCTAACCTAATATTTAATAAATTGTCAATTCATTTATTTATTTATTTTTATTATTATCAACATCTTTATTTATTTTTCTTTTAAGTAGGTATTCTCACATATTCATCCGTTAAAAAATGATTTATCTAATTTAAATATTGTGTTATGTATTATGGTTTTTTAAGATAAATATTGTGCTATAGGTTATGTATATTTTTAAACATCACATTTGTATAAAATGTAATTAATGAATAATAAGAATTTACGTATTTAAAAAAAAGAATAATAATAATTTACTAAAAAGTGAACGTTACAAAATAGAATATTATATTGTATGAAAGTAACATCATATCATTTCATACTATTTTTTTAGCTCAATTTAATAAAAATTATAGAAAGCTGACGTGGTATTTACTTTTTATTAATTTTTTATAATTATTTTTTATTTTTTAATTAAAAAACATTTTTTTACTTTTTTTTCTTCTCTTTCTCCCTCTTCCTTCGCCCTCCTCCTCCCAATCTTCTACCTCCTCCCATGGCTGCCCATCGTCGTCGCTGTTTGCTCTCGACCACTGCCACTAGTATTTTTTTTTTCCATTTATTGTCGATATCGCTGCATCTTCTTCTTCTCCCTTATTTCTCTCCTCCACTGTTTTCTTTTTAAAAAATGAAAAAAATGAAAAAAAAAAAAAAAAAAAAAAAAAAAAAAAGCCCAGATGTGGGATCTCAACATGCCCCTCTCAAAATGATGTTTTTTGGGTTCACCATTCTTGGGTCGGATCCTAATTCTTGAACCGAATACCCATGCCCCCTTCAAGATGGTGTCTCTTTGGGTTCACCATTCTTAGGTCGGATCTCAATTCTTTAACCGAATACCCATTTGGGTTTATGGGCTCTCTGATACCATATTAGATAACATGAGGTTCCATCTCAAAACCAATTAGCAATGAGAGAAGTACCCATGTATCTTATAAATTGTGAGGTCTCTATTCATCTTTCATATGTGAGGTTCTCAACATGCCCCTTCAAGATGATATCTCTTTGAGTTCACCATTCATAGGTCGGATCCCAATTCTTGGACCGAATACCCGTTTGGGTTCATTGGTTGATTTAACATGGTATATCAAAGCAGGAGGTCTTGTGTTCGAACCCCTGTAAAGTCGTTTCCTCCCTAATTAATATTGATTTGCACTTGTTGGGTCTTTCTTCAAATTTTCAAGCCCACAAGTGAGAGGAGTGTTGGAGTGTTGATATAATTAAATTTACCATAACCTATTAGCTTAAACTTTTGGGTTGATTGGTGATTTAACATAGTAGGGATCCATAACCATCATCAATTGTATCGCTTAGAATCATTTCTCCTTCGCCTGAGAGTCATCCTTCATTTTTCTACCATAGATTTTGTTTTGGATTTTTCAATTAGAATAACAAGAAAAGTTGCGACAGTGATGAGGATTTGATGATGGTGTTCGCATCAATCTGTGCCGATAAGTTTATCTAAACCCATTGAATCTGAGCTTCTTCTTTTCTCGATGGATTTTTCTCCGATCATCTCTTCTCTCTGTTTTATCTTCAAATCTTGCCTTCTTCTGTCTATTCTTGAACGTTTTCTGGTTATTGAATCGAGCATTTGAGGAATGAGATTCCGATTTTGCATGTGTGTTGGAGATGAAATTAAGAAACCAAATAAGAAGACGCAACCATGATGCAAACCGTGTTTAGCTATGGAGATTAATTTTGGTCTCGGATGGTTTCTTCTTTATTTATTTATTATTATTATTATTTAGTGGGATTTGAATCCTCGACCATTTGAATAGATATGCCGCATTCGACTTAGCTTGGATCAATTCGCAGATCTGTTTTGATACGTGTCCTTCTAGCTTCCTCTTCTTCTTTTTTTGATCTTTACTGCTTGTCAAAAGTAAATGATAATAGCAAGAGAAAGCAAGAAGCCTACAGCCATGTTCGGTCTTCTCAGAATTTCTTTACAAATTTCTTTTCCGTATGTTGGTTGAATTGTTGAAAGGTTCGTGGGTCTTCATGGTAACCTTCAAAAGGCTTCAATGAATTGGATACTTTCTTCCAACATATTGGATGATTATACTGACCCTAGGAAGAATTTGTAATCTCTAGAACAGAGCTGAATTTCTATTTACAAATGAAGAAAGCAAAATATGAAATTTGATGCTGAGCAACTCCAAAGCCGGTATTCAGGCAATCATCATTTTCTAAACAATGAATGAGGATAGGTTTCGTTTAACTTTTAACTGTTTAATTTTTTTTTTAAAAGTCATTATTAGTGTTTTGGCAACCATTTAAAATGAATTTTTCAAAAATGAGTTTGAAAAATAAATCATCTGTTTAATTTTTAAAAAAAAATCATTATTAGTGTTTTGGCAACCATTTAAAATGAATTTTTCAAAAATGAGTTTGAAAAATAAATCATCTGTTTAATTTTTTTAAAAAAGTCATTATTAGTGTTTTGGCAACCATTTAAAATGAATTTTTCAAAAATGAGTTTGAAAAATAAGTCATTTTGAAGAAACACTTGAAACTAAATTTTAGAAAAAAATGTTTTTAAGTGTTTAACTTGTAATCCCTACTAAATTTTTATGATATTATGAAAATGACCAAAATATCTTCACACTACCCCATTCACCGCCTCCCGCTGTCGGCGACCACTCCGGCAACCACTGCGCACGACCACTTCAACGACCACTTGGCAACCACCGTCGGCGATAACTTCGACGACCACCCCAGTGACTCGAACACCGTTGGCAACCACCTCGGCGACAACTCCAGAGACCACTCTAATGACCACCCCTGTGACCCAATTACCCCGACAACCTGACCACCCTGACGATCCAACCACCTTGCAACCACCGCTAATGACCACTCCGACCACCTCGGTGCCCTAACCCACCTGGTAACTATTGTTGCCGACCACCTTGATGGTCACTTTGGCGACTCGACCACCCAACAACCACCGCGAAGACCACTCCGATGACTTGACCACAGACAACTACCGTTGATGAACACCTGTGACCACTTCGACGACTCAACCACCCCAATGTCCACTCCGATGATCACCCCAGTGACCCGACCACCCGATAACCACCGCCGAAGACCACCCGATGACCACTCCAGCGACCACCACATCAACCTAACTACCATGATCTCTGGTGATCACCGCGGTGACTCGACCATCTAGCAACCACACCCGACGACCACCCCGACTACCTGACCACCAGGCAACCACCGTCGACGACCATTGATGACCACTTCAGCGACCCGATTACCCCAGCAACCTGACCACTCTGGAGACCCGACCACCCTGACGACCACTCAAGCGACTAGGACCACCTTAGCAACTTGACCATCCCAATGTCCACTTCAGCGATCACCCCGACGACCTAACCACTGCTGACAACCACCTGGCGACTTGACCACTCGACAACCACCATCGCCAACTACCTCAGCAATCCGACCACCAGAAAACCACTGTCGACGACCATTCGGTGATCACTCCAACGACTCGACCACCTTAGCAATCCGACCACCCTGATGACTACTCCAACGGTCACTTTGACGACCTCACTACTTGACAACCACTCCAACGACCCGACCACTCGACAACCACCGTCGACGACCACCCTAGGAATTCAACCACCCCGAAGACCACTCTGGCGATCACCCCGGTGACCCAACCACTTCGGCAACCACCTCAGCGACTACTCAGGTGACCACCCCGACGACAATTTTAGTGACAACTTCGACGATCCCTTTGGCGACATCCTCCGACAGTGGCATACAGTAGTCAACCGGTCATACATATGAGTGTTTTAAATACAAATTTGAACCTATTAGTTTATAATGTTTAATAGTCACCATTCATAGTAATTTGACATCAGTATAAATATTTTGAGTGTAGAGTAAATCAAACAAACTTGTGTATAAAACACTTTTGAGAAAATGTAACCAAATATATGAGTGTTTTTATTTTAATTGTTTTTATTAAAAAAAATGTTTAAAAGAAAATGCATGGCAATCCAAACATGCCCTTATATTCTAACCTATCTTGAGAAGCCCATAAATCTTGTCATGAAATGTCAAACTATCTTATGTTATTTTAGTTAACATGTAACATCAATATTTAAGGTATCGTTTGATAACCATTTAATTTTTAGTTTTTGAAAATTGTGCTTGTTCTCTCATCATTTTTCTACAATGGACTTCATCTTTTTGAAGAAAACATTTGAATTCTTAACCAAATTTCAAAAACAAAAACTACTTTTTAAAAACTGCTTTTTTGTTTAGTTTTGGCTTAGTTTTTGAAAACATAGATAAAAAATAGATAACAAAACAAAGAATCTCATAGGTAGAAATAGTATTTATAGGCTTAATTTTCAAAAACTAAATGGTTATCAAACGAGACCTAAGTAATAGTATTGATGTAGGTATTTATTAAAATAAGAAAATTTAGACATGTATCTAAATTTTTTAAAATTTAAAAACTAAAACCTCATTTGATAACTATTTGTTTTTTGGTTATGGTTAACGGTAAGAGTATTTTTGAACATTTTTTAAAGGTCAGAGGTATTTTTGAAACTTTTTAAAGTTTAAGAATATTATTGAAACAAAACTTTAACGTTTTTCATCCAAAACTTAATGGTAAAGATATTTTTGAACGTTTTTGAAAGTTCATGAGTATTTTTTAAACTTTTTAAAGTTTAGGAGTATTATTGAAATCAAACTCATAGTTTTAGGGGACATTTTCTACAATTTAGCCATAAATATAACTATCAGCATTCTACAAAGTAAAGTTGCAATTTATCAACTTAATTTTTATAGAATAATTACATGCTACTTGGCAACAAAGATTTATTCATGAGTCGAGGTAAACTCAGTAGCCAACTGGGACTAGTTTAAGAGGTGATTTCTTTGCAACTGTTAGACCAGCATCCTCTTCCATGTCCACATCTTCTTCTTTCATCCCATTTGGCAATTTCCAATCAAAATGTAGCAATAGATTAGCCAATGCTAGCTCCATTGTAACAATCCCCATGTTCATACCAAGACAGATTCTCCGACCCGCTCCAAACGGTAATAACTCAAAACTCTGCCCTTTGTAATCAATAGTGCTTCCCATAAATCTCTCAGGCAAGAATTCTTCTGGGTTAGTCCAGTAATCTGGGTCTCGTCCGATAGCCCATACATTGACATGAAGATGAGCCTTGGGATTAATATCGTAACCATTGAGCTTGAAATGGGACATGGTTTCTCTTGGAAGGAGAAGTGGGGCAGGTGCATGCAATCTCAAAACTTCTTTCACCACCATTTTTAGATATTGAAAATTTTCAAGGTCGTTCTCCTTCACTCGATCTTCTTTTATGCAACTTCTGATCTCATCTTGTAGCTTCTTCATTACCCGTGGATTCCTAACTAGCTCTGTCATTGCCCAAATAATGGTGCTTGCCCCTGGGTTTACTCCAGCTATAAATATATCCTAATCAAAGCAAAAATACCCAAAAAGACCAAAAAAAAAAAAATGCTTAATTAGCATAATAAGAAGTTGGAAAATTGAAACAAGAGTTGGCATTTAATAACCATTTCATTTTCCTGTATTTATTTATTAATTTTTCATTTTCGAAGAATAGAGTTGTTCAATAACCTATTTAGATTTTAGTTTCTAGATTTTGAAAAATCTTTTTAAATGGTAAGCAAATTTTGAAAAAAGAAAAAAAAAACTAAAATTTAAAAATAGATTTATGTTTTCAAAAACTTTTCATCTCGACACTATATCTTTCTCTATTTAGTTTATTTCTCTCTTAAGTCCCTATGGATAACCATTTAGTTTTTAATTTTTGAAAATTGTGCTTTGTTGTCTCATCATTTCTCTATCATGAGTTTCATCTTTCTTAAAAAAAACATTTGAATTTTTAGCCAAATTCTAAAAACAAAAACAAATTTTTGAAAATTATATATTTTTTTAGTTTTCAAAATTTGACATTGTTTTTTAAAACATATGCAAAAAATAGATAAGAAACAAAGAAACTCAGTGACTCTATTTTTTTTCCCCATCTTAAATTTCCACTATCTTAGACTTTTCTTTGCTTGCTCCAACTTATCTTTCATTCTCTTACTTTTATCTATTTAAAATTGGTCACTTTTTCTCAAACTTTTGTTTTTATAAAACTCTTCTTTCTCTCTCTAACTTATCTTCCTCTCTTTGACGTATATATTTCCCTTAGTGTCCTCTCTCAAATTTTTGTATATTTAAAACTTAGTCACTATTCCTCTAACATATCTCTCACTAAAATTATCTTTCTCTAACTAATCTTTTTTTTTTCTAACATTAATGGGATGGAAAATTCCGGTTTAGACGGGGAATGAGGGAAAGAGTGTGGGAAAAAAAATTTCCGCGAGCTAAATGGGGACAAGTATTCTCCGTCACCGTTCCCCACCCCGTTTAATTTTTTATATTTTATATTTTCTATTTTAATATATAAAGCTAAATGGGGACAAGTATTCTCCGTCACCGTTCCCCACCCCAATGGGGACAAGTATTCTCCGTCACCGTTCTGTGTGTGTGTGTGTGTGTGGGGACAAGTATTCTTCGTCACCGTTCTCTGTGTGTGTGTGTGTGTGTGGGGACAAGTATTCTCCGTCACCGTTCTCTGTGTGTGTGTGTGGGGACAAGTATTCTCCGTCACCGTTCTCTGTGTGTGTGTGTGTGGGGACAAGTATTCTCCGTCACCGTTCTGTGTGTGTGTGTGTGTGTGATTTAAAATTTTATAGTTCATGATTTAGATAATTGGATATGTTTGAATTATAGAGTTAAACATTTGAATTATATGTATGAATTGATTAGATAATTTGATATGAAATGTTGTTTTGTTTTTTTAGGAGGTTTAAGATTTTAATCTTTAAATAGAATATTTTTTTATAGAAAATTAACTATTTAAATAAAAAAAAATTGTGAATAATTAACAATGTCATTGAAAATTAATGAATATTTTCTATGGAAGTTAACTATTTGAAAATTTTCCATGGAATTATTTGATTCTTAAAAAAAGAAAAAAGAACTAAATGAGAAATAATTCTCTGCAGGGGAATCTAATCGGAGCAGAGATTTCCCGCGGGGAATCTCTGCTCCGATCCCCGCAAAATTTAACGAAGAATTTCGCAGGGATGGAGATTCAAATGGAGGGCGGGGACGGGGACGAAGAAGGGAAAAGGGAAGCCATCCCCGTCTCCACCCTGTGGACATCTCTACATTTCTCTCTAAAAAATTTCTCCTTACAAAATCTCTCTAACAGTCTAATTAATCTTGTTTCTCTAACATATTCCTCTTTTTCTAACCTCTCCCTCTAATTTTTTTCTCCTATTTATATTTTATCTCTCTAATTTCTTTTTCTTTCTCTACCACATCTTTGTCTAACTCTTTACTCTCTCTAACTTTTCTCTTTCTAAAATAAACTTTTTTCTTTCTAACATATCTATTGCTCTCTAAATTCTCTCATATATCTCTCTATCTCTTTAATTTTTCAATTTTCTTCAAAAGATAGAAAATAAAAAATAGTTATCAAATATGTTTGAAAGAAAATCAAACATTTATGGTATAAAAAAACCAAAAACCAAAACACAAAAAATAAAATAAAAACCAACATGATTATCAAAGTGGGCCGAAATCAGATCATATTCAGTTTGAAGCCGTGTCCGGCTTATTAAGTTGAGCTTGCTTGAACTCAAAAAAGGAAAAGGAAAAGAGGTTAGAGTTTACCATGATAAGTGCCTTGATGCAATCTCTAGTGAGTTGTAGGGCATTAGGTTCAGAGCGATCTCTCTCCATTTCCAACAAAACATCAACAATATTTTCTTCATTCTGAGAAGTCCCTTTGAAGTTGATGCGGTTGTCGACTACTTGTTGGAGAAAAGCATCCAACTCAGCAAAGCTCTTCTCCAACCTCCCATTAACACCACTGAGTCGATCAATAATCCAACCCACACTAGGAAAGAAGTCAGTTACCGAGAAGCTTCCCAATGCTGCTATTGCTCTACGGATAACTTGGTGAAATTTTCCATTATCTAGTTCACTCCCTCTAAAGCTCTTCCCAAAAGCTATCCGTGTTGTAATATTTGCAGTGAGAGTATATGATTCCTCACTCAGATCAACGGGAATTTCAAGAGATGAAGATTGAGACATTAACTTTAACAGCAGAGCAACCTCTTCTTCTCTGATCAACTGAAACGACTGCGCCCGCCGAGCGCTGAAGAACTCAAGAACACAAATCTTTCTAACTTCCCTCCAATGATCACTATATGGAGATAAACCAATGTCTAAAAAGTTGTATGAAAATCTTGCACTAGCGGCCAAGCGAGGTCGGCTGCAACAAGCAAGATCATGCACTTGTAACACCTCTCTGGCAGCCGCAGCAGAGGAGATTACGATGGTTGGAACAGAGCCGAGTTTGAGGAGCATGATGGGGCCATATTTTCTTGAAAGTTTCCACAAAGAGCGATGGGGGAGGGAGCCAATAAGGTGCAAGTGACCCAACAGAGGAAGCTTTGGAGGGCCTGGAGGAAGTTTCTTGTTGTGTGTCTTTGTTTTAAGAAGCAGTAGGAAAGCCAACAGCAAGAGCAGAGAAACCACCCAGATGGAAAGGCTATGCATCATCTGATCAAGGTTAAGCATTTTGGTTTTGTTGGTATTGAATTTTATTGATTTGGTTGATGATCAAAGCTGCAACTTCCGAGGTCTACAGAGAGAGAGAGATAGAGCACCTACATATGTCCACGAATGAAGTTGCTAAATTTGTAGAAAATTTTCTTAGGACAAAATTCACAAAAGAAGCATTTTCAGCAACATAAATTGGAGGTTCATATATTGATCTTCTTTCTTTTATCTTCTTTATTGTAGTACTTACATCTTAATAATGAAGTGTACGTAGCTGTATTGACTTTTTAAATAATGTGTAATTATTAAAAACGATGTCTAAAATCATTTTTCACATTTCTTGAAAATAAGCATTCTTATTTTTGTTATTTTGATAATTAATCATGTGATTGATCCCAAATTTGGGTGGTTGCAGATATGAAAATAGAGGATTATTTCAAATCCCAAAATGTTTAGGAATAACAGCAACAAAGTCTAATGGCCATGCAAGGAAGACGAAAGAGGAGGCCGTCTTGCAGAGGAAATAGAGTGCCCAGCTATTCACCGACAAAAGTCAACTAACTCCTCTATTTCTACTTGACACTGATGAGAAGCAGCCAGAAAGGTGGCTTGAGAAAGGTTAAACCTGATCAAGGACAATCCATCGCGATGGAAAGAATTCAATTCAAACATGTTTTCTGGTTTACAGTTTCAACACCATTTTTCAATATATATTGAAGCTTTTGAAGGTTGCTCTCCTTAACTTGATCTTCTTTTACGCAGCCTTTAATTTCATCCTGTAGCTTCTTCATCACCCTTGGATTTCTAACAAGCTCTGCCACAGCCCAAACAATGGTGCTTGCTCTTGTGTCCACTTCAGCTAAAAATATATCCTAATTTAATTAAAGCACACACGCCCCAAAGAGAAAAAAAGGGTTAATTACAAATCTAGTCTCTTGTTTTCGCAATGGTTTTAATTTAATCTTTATAGTTTGAAAAGTTTTAATTTGGTTCCAATAGTTTGTAGACTTTCAAAGTTAATTTTTTGTGGTTTGGTGGCAGTTGAGAGATGGGACCAATAGTTATAATCTATAAAGAGTCTTTTGGGTGATGATTATTCTTACATTCTTTTACTTTTTCCGCAGTTATTCATCTTTAGTTTGTGCCTGCCAATCCCATTTCTACCTTCAAGAAAAAATCTGTGTCATCACTTAAAAGCTCAATAGCTATGGCGATACCTATAAACCATCCACATATTAACATTGGGGGCAATTGAACAAGGTCGAAATTTAAGTCATAAATCTAGAAGAGGTTTTCACAGAGAATTGAAGTTCTTCCTAGAGAGGTTTTTTGCAGCTCTCTCAACTTTCAAAACTTTAAGCTATGGCCATTTTGAAGGGCTGGTATAGAAATGTCCTGGGATGAATACAAGGATAAGTATGGTCGAGCTCGTATTTGCATATCTTTTCATCTATTTTGGTTGAAAATTGCCTAATAGAATGAGCGAAACAAACATTTATGTAAACGAGGAAATTGGTCTATGATTCCAAAGAAAGGAGCTCTAAAAACTTGTTCCAGTTAAATACCAGCAGCGACCGAAAAGCCACACAAATCATTTTTCTTTTTTGGATTGGAATCAAGAACATATTCATTGGATAAAAAAGAGAGGATGTATGAGAGTGAAGCCAAGGGGACGAAACATCTCCAAGCCTAAACTACCTAACACAACCGTAAAAGAAATCCCCCATTAAGATTAATAAAAAAAAAGAGGCAAAGCTATAGAGCTCTCATACAGGGCACTCCAAAAAGTAGCAGTATGTTGAACAATTTCTCAAAAATGCAGTGAACCCCATAAACTATAATTGTCTTTGAGAATTCAGTTATTTTTCTCCATCCATAGAAGCCAAAGAAGAACTTTAGTTGTATTCCTCCAAATGATTCTAGCTTAACCATGAAACCACCAGCCAGAGAACCTCAAGGAGACACATAGAGACTTAATTTGGACAGCAGGATGAGAGGCCATACTTCCCATAAAGGGTAGACCAACACTTATTAGCAATTGGCAAGTGGCAATAAATGAAAAGTTGGTCAATTGTTTCTCTATCCCTCATGCAACAGAGGAAAATTTGAGGAGAAAGGGCTAAATGAAGGATTCTTATCTGCAGCCTATTATTAGTATTTAAGTTCTTAGAAGCTAGAGACCAAAAGGCCACATGAAAACTTGAGGTTCGTGTCTAATTTAAAAAGCCACATGAACTTGAGTCTGATTAATTTGGAAATTCTATATATCAAGTTAGAGAATCCCAAATCTAGAAGAAACTGAAATTAAAGGATTTACTAGCAGGAATATCAGACTTTTTATCTTCCAAGAACAGGAATAGAAACAGAGCATCATTTGCAAATTCTAATTAGTAATATAACAATCAAGATTACGAAAGGTTATCGTTGAATCATAAGCCGACGAATACATCGAATTTTCAAGATCGTAAAGCCTTGGAAGTCTGAAAACTTCCAAATCCCAACGAAATCCTATTATGATTCACCGAAACCCTGAATTACAGTAGAGAATATGGAGGAGATTTTACGAACCTTTTAGGCGTCCCCATTCACAGTGTTCCATAAGCAAATTTCTTTCGATTTACAGTGTGCTGAAGTCGGACGGCATGATATGACATGTGAGCAACAAGGCCACTAACGTCTAGCAAGATGTTGCTCCACAACCAATAGGTCAAGATCACAACCAAAATTTCCAGCCAAGTGGGCCATTTACTGATTGCACTGTTTAACCTTTCTAAATCTTCACAATTACAAATCCAAAGATGACGTAACTTCAACCGTTCCATGCCATTGGCGTAGATATTAACTCTAGAAACCCTTTGGGGCAAGAGTTATAATAACTTGTGTTATAATAACATGTGGAGTACTTGATGGGCGTACAAATACGTTTCCGCAAGCGCACGGGTCAAGTAATATAAAACGGTATTTCTACCGAGTATCGAATTCACAGAGATTGGCTTTTAATTCAATTAATTACCACGAATACTTTCACTTAACTTTATTTAGAGAATCGAAATCAAGAGAAGATAAACTAACTAACAAAAGAAAATAAAAACATAAAAATAAATGGGAGGCTCAAACACAAAGGATAACTTGGAAAATGATCAATTACTAAGTTAATCGAAAATTATAACTCAATGGACAATGAACTCATAAGTCTAGAAGCTCTAAAGACGTGGATTCTCCTCTCGGTCTCCTCCATTCTCAATGTACCAATTAACTAACCTAAGTCTCCCTGGCGCTAGCTAACTCATACAAGGCGTTAAGACTCTTCATTACGAACTTCTAATGTTTATTTAATTAACTCCGACTGTCACTTCGGTAAATAAACACTAGTTATGCAATTGGGTTATTGACTATGTTTCTCTCCTTCGAGTTTCCACTTAGAAAACTAATCGATTAACCAATGCCCAACTAATTAACCTTCTTCACCAACTACAATTAATTAGCTATTAATCTCGCTGTCACTCGAGTAGTTAATTAATTGCGCATTAAGCTAAACTAAGTATTCTCTCTCGAGCTCAACTTAGAAATACCTCAATTAATTAGAGAAACAATGGTTAAAAGCATTAAGAAACAATTGCATAAATGATTCAAAGCCCTAAAAGCAATAAACATATATTACTTAAGAAATTAATCCAAATTTTCCATCAATCAAGCATAAAAGCAGTGTTTAACAATAAACCCAAGTAAGTAGAGATTAAACCATACAAAATCATTCAACAAAATCCAGAAATCTCTACTTTACAGCCACAAAATTATCTATAAATGAAATGAAAAGGGAAGAAATTGCAAACAAATGGAGATCTCGAGTTTCTGAGGTGTTATCCCAAGAATCCAAGCTCCAAATCTTCAATATTGCTTCAATCCGCTCACAAATGCTCCCAAATCCTCTCAAAATAGCTTGGAGTTGAGTTTAGGGCATAAACCCTCGGTTTGGCCTCCCAAAATCGAAGAGAATAAGTGGTATTTATAGCAGAGGTTGAAACAGATCTAAAAAATCACGTTTTGCTGTATTCGTAGAGCCTAGGCGCCCAAAACAGCGCCTAGGCGCTGTGCCTCTGTTTTCTGCTTCTGTCTCGGGCGCCTGGGCGCCGAGAAATTTTTTTTTTTTTTTTTTTTTTTAAAGCTTTCAGCTTGAAAGTCTTAAACTTGGAGTTTCAAAATAAAAACTTTCTTGCCTAACATTTTATTAATTTTCTCTTCTCTTCTTGAATCTTCAATAAAGCTCTAAACGACTCCAATATCCATCAAAGTAATCTCGAACACTTGATTTTGCTTCATTAGCTCAGTTTCTACAAAATCAAGAGAAATATACTTCAAAGTCCACTAATTCAATACCAAAACTAGCCAATAATTGGGCATAAATATAGCACTAAATTAATGCTATCAGTACTCTGCACCCCAAACACAGACTATTATAATCCCAGACTAAACAACTCTGCATTTTAAATAATATTATATTATTTCACAGACTATTATAATCCATAAACTATTATAACACATGTTATTATAACTCACTCAGTGCCCCAAATAACCTTTTAGATGGAGACTAAGAAGCTCAATCTATCTTTGTTGCATAAATTTGTTCATGCAATGTTCTTAATTCCACATATCACAAAAACTTGTACAATTCAAGCAACTCAACTTTTTGCTATTTACAAGTTACAACTTGCAACTAGAGCATATCTTTACCCTTAATTTTTTTCAATTTATGTGTTTCAACTTTTAAATTTGATTATAATAATAGTTGTTTATCATTACCACATCACCATTTAAATACTTATGTGAATTAGTACGATGTGACACTCTTGAGAGTAGACTAGCTGGATAAAATGCATATGTACATATATTCTGCCTACTTGCCCCATCGATTTTTGTGGTCTATCCACCCTCTTCTATTCTATTTCATTGTGAAGTTTATTGTAGATAATTATTCATTAGCCAATCAATACGTCATATCAATATTTAAGCAGTTCTATTAATGTTATTTACTTATAACATTCCAAGTTAAATGATAAGTTTTTTGAAATTTTAGGACTGTTTATTTAGCATTGTACTTTAGAAAGCTTTTAATAGATCCCTAAATTGCCAATTTGAGCATAGTCAGTTGGTTAAGACATGATATCCTCCACCAAAAGGTTAGTGTTCAAATCCTCACCCTCACATATTATTAAACTCAAAAAAAAAAAAAAATCTTCACTTCCAATATTATATCCATTTATAAAAAGATTCTAGTAAGTTATAAAATGTTCAATTTTGTTTTTAATAATTCTCTACACTTATGCACTGAATGTCTACTAAATACAATTCACTTTTGCCACTAAATGCAATCCATGCATGTAATCTTTAAATAATACAATTAGTTAAGTCAACCATAAACTATTCATTAGACACAAAATTAAAAATCATTGACTTATCAGTAACTTTTTAAAGTATATAACAATTAGAAAGATTATTTGAAACCTTTTTAAATTATAAGAACTAAATATATACACAACTCTTGAAAGTTTCAAGTCAAGCTTATAATTTAATTTAATCTAAAATTAATGTTGAAAGTTTAAAGAAATAATTAAAACGTTTTAAAGTTTAAAGACTAATAAAAATACAGAGATTAAAATTACATCGCTAAATTGTAATTTATCATACTTTATTTTTTATAAAATAATTACATACTACTTGGTAACATAAATTTACTTATGAGTTGAGCTAAACTCTTAAGTAGCTGAGTGGAACAAGTTTAAGAGGTGATTTCTTGGTAACTGAAATACCAGCCTCCTCTTCCATGTCTATATCTTCTTCTTTCATTCCGTCTTCCAATTTCCAATCAAAACAAAGTAAGAGATTAGCTAGTGCAAGCTCGATGGTAACGATTCCCATGTTTATCCCAGGACAGATTCTTCGACCAGCTCCAAACGGCAAACACTCAAAATTCTGCCCTCTATAATTGATACTGCTTCCTATAAATCTCTCTGGCAAGAATTCTTCTGGGTTAGTCCAGAAATTTGGGTCTCGTCCCATCGCCCAAACGTTGACATGAAGACTAGTTTTAGGATCAATATCGTAACCATTGAACTTGAAATGGGACATGGTTTCTCTTGGAAGGAGAAGTGGGATTGGATCATGCAACCTCAAAACCTCTTTCACCACTATCTTCAGATATTGAAGCTCTTCGAGTTGGATCTCCTTCACTTGTTCTTTTTTTTCGCAGCTTCTGACCTCATCTTGTAGCTTTTTCATCACCCTTGAATTCCTAACTAGCTCTGCCATTGCCCAAACAAGGATCCCCGCTCCTGTGTCCACCCCAGCTAGAAATATATCCTAAAAGCACGCATATATACACAACCCACAAAGAAAAAAGAATGAACTTTTTAGTGTTCAACAATTATAGAAATAGGAAACCAAATTAAACCATCAACTTTAGAGAAGGGCAACAGGTGTATTGGATAGGCAAAAGAAAATTAATTAGTGAATATAGTTTAGATAGATAGAATTGTATTTAGGTCTTCGAGAGCTAGGCTACGAACTGATCATAAGTTGAGCGAATTACCATGATAAGTGCCTTGATGCAATCTTTATTGAGTTTCAGAGCCTCAAATTCAGAGCGTTCACTCTCCATTTTCAACAAAACATCAACAATGTTCTCTTCATTCTGAGAAGTCGTTCTGAAGCTGATGCGATCGTCAACTACATGTTGGAAAAAAGAATCCAACTCAGCAAAGCTCGTCTCCAGCCTCCCATGAACACCGTTGAGCCGATCAATAATCCAACCGAAAGTGGGAAAGAAGTCAGACATCGAGAAGCTTCCCAATGCAACACTTGCTCTTTGGATAACGCTATGAAAATTTTCATTATCTAGTTCACCCCCTCTAAAGATCTTGCCAAAAGCAACCCGGGTCATTATATTGGCGGTGAGAGAATACAATTTCTCAGTCAAATCAACTGGAGTTGAAGAAGATGAAGATTGAGAGATGGACTTTAAAAGCAGACCCACCTCCTCTTCTCTAATATGCTGAAACGACTGGACTCGTTTGGCGCTGAAGAGCTCGAGCATACAAATCTTTCGAAGCTCCCTCCAACGATCACCATATGGGGAAAAATTTAGGTCTAAAAAGTTGTATGAAAATCTCCGAGTGGCAGCTAGGTGAGGGCGGCTGCAAGAAGCAAGATCGTGAAGTTTAAACAACTCTCTTGCAGCAGCGGGGGAGGAGATTATGATGGTTGGGACAGAGCCGAGTTTGAGAAGCATGACGGGGCCATATTTTTTTGAAAGTTCACAAAAAGAGCGATGGGGGAGGGAGCCAATGAGGTGCAAATGCCCCAACAAAGGAAGCTTAGTAGGGCCTGGAGGAACAAGCTTCTTCTTCGTTAATTTAAGAAGTAGTAAGGAAGATAAGAGCAAGATTAGAGGAACCCAGATGAAAAAGGTGCGTATCATTTGAGGATCAAGGCTAAGCATTTTTGTTTTGTTTTTGTTGGGTTTTTGAGTTTCGACGATTTGGTTGATGAAGGCTGCAACTTCCAATGTCTATACATAGAGAGAGAGCACCGACAAAAATCACAAAACTATTTTGGCCAAAAATCACTAAAAGAAGTTTTTAGCCATAAAAGGGAGGTTACTTAGCATGATTGATTTGGTTGATTGATTCTTTTTGTCTTCTAGTATTTATCTCTTAATAGTGAAGGAAAAAAATTCAATTTTTAGTAGATTGTATCAAATTTATTTAATTTGAATTTCATGAATTTTTCCTACTTAAATAAGTGTTGTAATTTGTATGTTTAATGTTTATTAATTTACCATCAAAATTTAATTAAAAGTAATGTAAAAATTTCAGTAAACTCATTAATTTCAATAATATCAAGTTTTGTCCAATTTCAAGTTTGATCAATGCATAAGTTAACCACTAAATAACATTGCCGAAACTCACAAATTTTAACAAAAAAATTATTGCTTTCAAATTTTATCAATTTTTTAAAACATGCCTATATTTTATAATTCTTTGAAAGCATATGAGAATACTTTTTTAATGATTTTTCAAATGAAAACTTATCCTAGAGTAAAAATTGCATCACTTTTTCAAGTTTAGGTTTAAGATTGCAACACTTATCTAAGTTTGAGGTTCAATTTGATGAAATTGAAAGTTTAGACAAAAAATGATACAACTTAACAAGTTTAGAAGTACCAATTGATTTTTTTTTTCTCCTTGTTTTAATTATATTTTTTAAATAATGGATTGTTTTTATTAATTTTAAAAATATTTCTTATTAATAAGTAATTTAGAATTTCAGATTGTTTGAGTTTTGAAATAATAACAAAGATTATAATTTTTGTTTTAATTTTTTATTTAAATTAGATTTTTTTTATCAAATATGAATGAAAAATAACAAAAAAAAAAATTTATTAGTATTTAGTCGATTATTTTTAAGAAGAAACTATAATGCATATCAAAAAAAGACAGAAAGAAAGAAAGAAAAAGTACTTATTATTTCAAATTACATTATCTTTCTTATATATTTATATAGAAAAATCAAACTTACTTTCTGTATTGAGTAAACTAATATCAAAATGTACTAAAAAAAGCTAATATAAAAAAATACATTAAACTCAATATATATTAGTGCGTTCAAAATTATATCTATATGAATTTGTGTCATGACATAAAGTTTTGAATCTACTATGTGTTCAAAATAATTTTCATATATATGAATTTAAGCCCCCAACTTAAACTTCTAGATCCGCCATTGGAGATATAGAGATTTGAAACACTGACCTCAAGAGAAAGAGTAGATGTCAATTATTGTTGAGCTATACTCATGTTGACAGAACAAAATTTTGTTTAGACGATTAATATTGATTTTTATCAAAAAATAAATAAATAAATTATCGTTCACTTTGAGTTTTACTTACTTATTGATATCTTTCTCTTTAACTCTACGTTTCTCTCCTTCCACCCATCTCTCTCTGACAATAACATCTCTCTCAATTTTACCTTTCTACTCTCCCACCCATCTCTAACAAACAATAGTCTCTCACTCCAGTGACAAATTTTGCCGCTACAATGCGCTGCATCGTAATAACCGTTGGATGCAGATTCAATAATTTCCATGCCTTTAATTACCACTAAATTCGATGTACCTCTCTCTCTCATCGAATAATTTCTCCTCTCCCATCCATCCAAATTCTCTCTCTCAATCTCTCTCACCCATTCAAATTTCTCTCTCATTAACTTTTGATTTTCTCTCCCCAACCAAATTATCCCTATGTAAAAGAATAATTCAAAAATTAATAATTTAAAAAATTAATTATAGAAGGTTTTGTCAATTTGTTTCAAAAATTAATTTTAAAAGTTATGAATTTATTTTAATTATAACTAATAATTGAATTTCAAAAATTTTAGAATTTTAATAGTTAAATATTTTTAAAAAATAAAAGTATAAAAATACACCGACATTAATAATTTAAATGAATTAATATATAAAATAGACAAATGACAAGAATGTAAAAAGTTAGAATATGAAAAAATTGAATATAAAAGGTTTTTTTAAATTACTTCTAAACATTACTTATAAAATTTATATAAACTTTACCTTTAATTCTAATAAATAATAAAATTTCAAAAGTTTTGAAATTTTAATAGTTTTGTAACTTTCTATAACTCCTAAAGGCTACAACTATATAAAGAACTCTCTATTCTACTTTTCTTCTAAAATTTTTTTTGAATCGTTCTCCTTTTAAGATTTTTCTTACTTCCTCAATTATTCAATTTTCTGTTTCTAGATTTAATGCGGTAGAGCATAATAGCCTAGCAGCTCTCTACCACACTGATGTAGAAGTGCAAAGTAGTTTTGTTTACTAATTATATATCATTGTATTAAAATGGAAGACAAAGATGTTTCAACAAAATAGTCTCAGACCTAGGTGCTAGTCTCTCATGCATATGTTTTAATTTGAAGTTATTTTATAATTGAAAAATATGTAGTTTATAATTAATTTTGTTTTTATTTTTTCTAAGTTTATGTGTGCTAAATTAGAATTCCTTAATTTAATTCTTACAAAAAAAAATTAATTATCTAATATAAATTGGTAATTGAATTCACCATTAATTTAATGTACATGATCAAGTAAATTAGAAATATCACATGCAGAAAACGCGTTAGAGACTAGTATAAGCAAGAACATCAGTCACATGGTAGTTTCTAAATTTAAATAGTTATTAGAGTGTGTTTGGGATTGACTTCCTAATTGATTTTGAAGTGCGAAAAGTGTTTTTCTAAAAATCTAGAGTGTTTGGTATCAAATAAAATAATTTTTGAAATAATTAAATTGGTTTAGAATAATTTTTCAACAATCATTTTAAAGTTAATTATCTATAAAGTGATTGAGTGGAAATTATTTTAGAATCACTTTTTGGTAATTTAGCATGTAGAATCACTTTTAATTAGGTATAGTACAACTAAACAGCTTGTAATTAAAATCACTCTTAAGAAAATGTAATTACCAAATGTGCAAAAAAATTCATTTAAACCATTTTAATAAAAAAAATAAAAAAAATATATTTTTTAAATATTTAAATTAAAATGTATGTCAAACCAACCCTAGCTTAAGTGGGGTTTTGGTACGGATGACCCGTTTTCCAGCGCTTTAATGACTGATGACATGCGTTCTAAAAATAATGAAATATGACCCATTCTGACGTGGCATAGCGCGCAAAATTACACATGATCAAGGGCAATATGAGGCAGTCTTGCTTGTTCACGCTCTCGTACGCGTGAACAGTTAGAGAAGAGCTAGAGCGAGAACGAGCTAGAGCAAGAGATCGAGACAACGAGCTAGAGCGAGAGCGAGAATTAGAGAGCGATTTTCCTTGTCTCTTTCTTTTATCTAGAATTTTGACCACTCATTACTATCACGAGCGAGAGCGAGAGAGTTGGAGCGAGAACTAGAGAGCGATTTTCCTTATCTCTTTCTTTTCTCCAGATTTTTGACCACTCATTACTATCATGAGCGAGAGCGAGAGAGCAAGATCGAGAACTAGAGAACTAGAGTTAGAATAAGAATGAGAGTACGATGCTCTCACGGTAACTTGGACGGGATGCAGAGTACGAAAATGGTCATATGTCATTAATTTCAAAACACGGGTCAAATGACATCGATGCGCGTGAAAATGAGTATTCTGTGCAAATTTCCCAGCTTAAGTCTACATTTGCCTGAACAAATTATTTTAACATTAATTTACGAAAATACAATTTATTTAAAAATTATTTTTGAATGCTATTGTTTGAGAAATTGCCTCTTCAAAATCGTCTCTTAAATTGTTGATAAATATATGTATATTTTTTTTTGAGTTCAAAAATATAAGGGGTAAGAGATTCGAACATCTGATCTCTTGGTCGTGGGAACATTATTTATGCTAGCTAAACTATGCTCATGTTGGCTTAAACAATTAATTTTAAGTGATGCGGTATGTTAGCAAAAAAAAAAAACTTTAAATTAAATCTTCATGCTAGTTTTGTAAAATTAAAAATCATGTTAGCTTTATATATACTAGATCTCCATAATTCTCAAGTGATAGCTACAAAATGTCGCAAGTTTATTTATTTATTTTTAAGCAATTGACATTTAAATAAATATGATTTATTTAGACGCTTAGTATTGTCCTTTTATTTTTATTTTCTCTCCAACGATGTGAATGGGGGGGGGGGGGGGGGGGGATAAGAATATAAAGATGTAAAATTATAAAGAGTTTTTTTTTTTATTTTCTTTCACGAAATTGATTTTTAATAATAATTAATATTAACTATTTAGACCATTAGCATATTCTCTTACTTCTCTCTTCAATTAATATTAATGGTCTCTATTTTTTTAAGGAAAGACTCCATATTTATTTAGAATAAGAACTAGAAAATGAGAATATAGCTTAAGCTACGAGACCTATCTTCCATGACTTTCGGAATGTTCAAAGCCGCCTTTGAAAAAATATTATTATCTCTTCTTCCACATGGTCTTCTAAATCCAATCTCTTTGCTGATTATTCTCCTTCATGTATTGCTCCAAATTGGCCGTTTTGCTTGTAGCTTTTCTTTGATATATATATTTCATGCTTTATAAAGTTGTATATTTTTCCCCAAAAAAAAAAAAGAATATAGCTAGAGAGAGAAAAGGCATTAATAGGATAATATGAAGAGAGGAGGGCATTAATCGAAGCACGAGTGAATATGAAGGGAGAAGAGAAATAATAATTAGAAAGAAAATCAAATTTATACTCCTAAATTTTGTGGGTTGAATCAATTAAAACCCTAAACTAATAAGTGTATCAATTAAAATGTTAAATTTTCATAAGTGAATCAATCTAAACTTTTTATTATAATTATCTGTTTTAGAAACATTAATTCATAAGTTTTTTTTTGTGTGTAAGACCTTCTTTAAATGCAGGATAAACATAATATTAGAAAAAACAGCTTCTATCTTTTCTTATTCCTCTATTTTTCTCTACTTATTTAGGAAGAATTATATGATAATTCTTCATACTACTCTTATAGGATTTTAGAAGAAGAAGAATTTTGTTCAAATAATAGTGAGTTGATTTTACATGGAATCGCGTCAAAATAGTCATGAATCATTTACAAAGGATGCTAATTGACTTGCATATAAAAGTTTAGAATTTTATTTGATCATATAATTACTAACTTAGCATTTTCCAAAGTTTAGTAGTATAAATTAATTTTTTTTTCTAATAATTATATAAAAGTCAATATGCTAAGAAAAACATGTTCATGGGATAAAAAGGGAGGATTTATGAAAGAGAAGACATATATCTCCAATCCTAAACTACTTAACAGTGGCTCTAAAAGACAATCCTCCATTAAAGGGTTAATTAAGAAAAGAGGCACTACATGAGGAGGCAATATGCTGTAAAGTCAACACTTATTAGTGATAGCACTCAATATGTGCTATCTTTAGGCTTCATTTTATGCTAGTTTTGAGACTTAAAAACATGCTTTTCACGTTCATAATTGTTTATTTTGTAGAAATTGAGCATTTGGAGCAAAATGAAGATTTTAGAAGAAATATGGTGATAAATGTGCTAATTCAGCAACCAATTTTGGGGACAATTTTTGGAGAAGAAAAATATTCCTAATTTAATTAGGTTATGGATTCCTAATTTGATTAGATTTTGGATTCTTAATTAAATAATGAATTCCTAATTAGATTAGGATATGGATTAACCCATTATAAATACCCACATTCTCTTCACTTCAAGGCATTCAACTTTGGAGAGCACAACTCTAAATTTCTACATACGAGAGTGAGAAGAGACCTGAGGGAAATATTCAAGGCCAAGTTGTGGAGATCATACGGAGACGGAAAATCGACACACCAGCATAGTTTTTCTCTTCCTTCTTTTTATTTAGTATTTAAATGTTGTTTAAGAGTTTAGATTTTGTGATAGTGAACATGAGTGGCTAAACTCTTTTCTTATTCTAGGGATTGATGTAGCCATTAGACCTTATGTTTTAATTATTTAAATTCCATGATTGATTGTCATTAATTTCATTCATGCTTTTATATTCTTAATGCTTTTAATCTTTTGATCACGGATTAAATGTTATGTTGGTCTAAATTCACGCTTGAGAAAGGTAATTTAGATTAGATCCTAATTGCATGACTAAAGGTAGTTCTAACTTGATAATGATTAGGCTCCTTTCGAAGTTGTTAATGAAGGAACTTAATGCTATGCATAACGTTAAAAATCATCAGAGATGTAGGTTTTGCCTTATTGCATAAGAATTGTTTGTCCTCGAGAGAGTCATTCATGATAAAAGACTTCTAGACTTATGAAATATTTGTTTGATCAATCTTGGATGTTTAAGTAATTTATTTATTTAAGTCTAATAGGTGAAATCAACCTCCCTAGGATATTCTCTCCTCTGATTGTTTCAATTTTTATTATAATTGTTTTATTTAATCTTGCATATTCCATCATTCAATTCTATTCTCTAAATAAAATTGGGCGATAATATTCATAGTACTTAAGTGAATTAGAAAACCAATCCTGAGGACGATACTCGAACACTCTTTCACTATATTAAAACTTGACCCGTACACTTGCGGTATTGCGCAAAAATTACGCAACAAGTTTTTGGCGCCGTTGCCGGGGATTGGCAACTATTTAATTCACTTAATATTGTGAAGAAATCACTTGGTCTTAATTTAGAGTTTTATTATTATTATTTTATTTTACTAATTTTTGTTTAATTTTCTTCTTTTTAGATTTAGGGTTGTTTATGCGAAGAAACAAGGAAATCGTCCCATTTGATCCTGAGATAGAAAGAACGTGCAGAAAAATTCGAAAGGAAAAAAGAGACCAGTCTAAATCCATGGCTGAGCAGGAAGAGCCTAAGGCCATCAGAGACTACTTCCAGCCTGTGTTCCCTGCAGAACACTCTGGAATAGTCTATGGACCAATAAATGCCAACAACTTTGAGCTTAAGACAGGACTCATTCAAATGGCTAGAGACAGTGCTTTTAAAGGATATCCTTTAGAAGATCCACACTCTCACCTTAGATCTTTTCTTGAAATTTGTGGAACTGTAAAGATAAATGGTGTTTCTGCTGATGCAATTCGCTTACGTCTTTTTCCTTTTTCTTTGCAGGATAAAGCTAAGGATTGGCTTGAGTCTTTATCACCTGGGAGCATTACCACATGGGAAGAATTAGCTCATGCATTCCTTACAAAGTTTTTCCCACCTGCCAAAACAACTAGGCTCAGAACAGAAATTGGCACATTTAGACAACATGATGGTGAGCAGTTGTTTGAGGCATGGGAACGCTACAAGGAAATGTTAAGAAAGTGCCCTCAGCATGGATATCCAAACTGGCTCCAAATTCAACTTTTCTACAATGGTTTGACTAGTAACACTAAAACCATCTTAGATGCTGCAGCTGGGGGTAACTTCTTAGCTAAAACTGTTGAGGATGCCCGTACATTATTGGAAGAGATGGCAACTACAAGCTACCAATGGCCTTCCGAACGTTCCACTTCTAGAACAGTTGCTGGTTTATATGAGGTTGATGAGGTAAGTTCCCTGAAGGCTCAAATGACTTCTTTGACTCTTGCTTTAAATAAACTTGCAGGAATAGGGAACTCCCAATCAATTGCATCAATTGCAGCTGCCAACAATCCTCAATTATATGAGGAGCCTAATATTGAGCAAGCCCAATATATAAATCGCAATTTTGGGTACAAGAGCAATCAGATGCAGAATTCATTGCCCACCCACTATCACCCAGGTTTGAGGAATCATGAAAATTTCTCTTATGCTAATAATAAAAATGTTTTGCAGCCTCATCCAGGATATGCATCCACTCCACAACAGCAAGAGAAAAAGCCATCATTAGAAGTGAAGGAGTCTATATCAGATTAGCGGAAGCGATTTATGGATCTAAGCACTCTAATTAGATTAATTTTGCAAAATAAAACACATGCTCAAGCAGAAAACAGAGGATAAAAAAACAACCTTTGTAGCTCGAAATTATCCTCAACCGTGGGCAAATTCTGATCACGAACACTTCGTGGACCACCATAAGTGTCTTCCCTACTATCCTCAGGCCTTGGAACAGGTTGTGGGACCTTTCCTTGAGAGAAATTGGAAGAAATGTGAGAATGGTTCAAAACCGAGAAACATAAACTTTTTCTGAAAAATTCCTTCTCTTTTGATCTTTCTCCTCTATCTAAATAGATCATTTTGCTTCTCAAGCAAGTGGAGTTATGACATCAAAGAGATGAGAATGACTTTAATGTAGGAGGTGAGTCATAGAGTGAAGGAGAAGCTCAACACTCTTATTGGACCAACATGAAAGTAAGTGGAAGTGGATAGAACTTCCCATTATCACTCTCTAATTTTTAATTCATAATTAAAAATTAATTTAATTTAATTTAATTTAATTAATTAAACAATTTAATTAATTAATTAATTATTTAATTTAATATCAAATATCAAATTAAATAATTTGGACCAATTGCGATTTCTCAAATCGTATGTTCGAATATGAATCCCTATTCATATTCTAAACCGAAACAATATTTAAATCATATTTAAATATGTCCTCCATTAATTTATCATAATTTAATTCATAATTAAACTATGAAACGTTAAGTATATCACATATAATTAACGTTATCTCCCAAATCCGGAATTTGAACAATTCAAATTCTTTTCTCTCAAAATGTTACAAGGCTAAGTCCGAGCTAGTAAGGGGACCTTATGGACCTACAGATCATGAGCTCCAACGATTCAAGATTAACTAGCCAAACTCTTTAGCCGAGCTAATCAACATTCGTTAACCACCGGGTCACTCCACTATAGCCCAGTGGCTGCACTCTCCTCACTGTAGATATATTTCTGTCCACTCAATATAACCATGATTAGTAAGTCGATCATTCACAGGTCGTTCGTAATTACAGCTGGGTCAAAAGAACCGTTTTACCCCTGTAATTACATATTTGTTCCTTAAGTCCCACTGATCCTCTAATGAACAATTGGTTTGTGGTCTAACCAGCAAACCGAATCCCTCTCAGGCCAATGAGAGGGTGGGCCCATTGTTCAAGACCTGGAGTCAGCACTTAAGGGAACAACCTCTCTACTAATCCCTAAAATGGGTAGGAGTGAATTCCATCTTGCCGGACTATGTCCCCAGCTATCTACCCGGTCTTATCCCTGAAATGGGAGGCATATTGAGTCGGCAAACTCGGGCCACTCTCACCCATGCAAATCTAAGGATAATCCCAAATAAACAGGAGTTCATAGTGCGCTCAGGATTAAGATCGAGTTACCTAGGTCATTGTATGAAAATAGTCAGTTAAGACAGTAAACGGTGTTAACAAGTCTAAGTGACTATCTCGCGGTCCGGTCTTATGCAAACTCATTGCATAGGACGCCCCCACTCACATGTCTGCACATGAACGATTCAGGATCACATCGTTAGTACTATACTAAGTGGGCCGCGTCCATAATGTCCCCAGGATAAGGTACCCAGCCCTATCCCTATACTATAGACCATTCTGGCTATAACTTGAACTTGATCCACTTTTATGTCACACATATAGTTCAAGTATACATCCTATAGCCAAGGGTTCTTCGTTTATTGGATTATGGTTATGACATGAGCAATTCACTTTATTCAATAACAACTTTACTGAATAAACCTCAATAACAACTTTATTGCAAAATAGAATATATATTCAGTTTACAAAACACGAGTTTTAGGACATTAATCCCAACAAGAAGACCTATTGGGAGCATTTATTATTGAATCCAGAAATAGAACCACCCAACTGGAAAATACGGTAAGTGGACATGGAGCTGCTATAAAAAATATGGAAGTCCAACTTAGTCAGATGGCATCCTCCATGAACGTCATGCAGAAAGGTAAGTTTCCTAGTGACACTGAGGTGAATCCCAAAGAACACTGCAAGGCTGTGACATTAAGAAGTGGAAAGCAGCTAGAAGAACCTGAAAAGAGCCTAGTTGAAGAGCAAATCATTGTTGAAAATCAGGAAGTAACAGATAAAGTAGAGAAAGAGGCAGCACTTTTGCCTACAACAGAGAAGCCTTCTAACTCTACTATTTCCATTATTCCTAACTCTATCCCTTATCCTCAACGTTTTCAAAAGAAAAAGATTGATTCTCAATTTTCTAAATTTTTAGATATTTTCAAGAAACTTCACATTAATATTCCTTTTGCAGATGCTTTAGAACAAATGCCAAACTATGTGAAATTCATGAAGGAAATATTGGCTAAGAAAAAGAAATTTGAGAAATATGAGACTGTGAATTTGACTGAAGAATGCAGTGCAGTACTCCAGAAAAAATTACCTCAAAAGTTAAAAGATCCAGGGAGTTTTACTATTCCTTGCACAATTGGTAGTCTTTCTGTTGATAGAGCCTTATGTGATCTTGGGGCAAGTATTAACTTAATGCCTTTTTCTGTCTTCAAGAAACTAGGTCTTGGGGAAGTACAACCTACTACAATCTCTTTACAACTTGCTGATCGATCTCTCACATATCCAAGAGGTATTATAGAGGATGTTTTAGTAAAAGTTGATAAATTTATCTTCCCTGCAGATTTTGTGGTCCTAGACATGGAGGAAGACTCTGAGGTTCCCATCATCCTGGGGAGACCTTTCCTAGCTACTGGAAGAGCTTTGATTGATGTGCACGAAGGTAGATTGACCTTAAGGGTAAATGAGGAAAAAGTTGTTTTCAATATATTCCGATCTATGAAATATCCAGATGAGGTACGTGAATGTCATATGATTGATATTATTGATAACACTGCAGATGAATTTAGAGAGTTAGTCTTACCTACTGATCCCCTTGAGAAAAGCATGCATAATATAGTTTTTGAAAATTTAGGGATATTAGATCAAGAGATTGTTTTCTATAATGATGCATTGAATCACTTGCCTGTAGTACAGTTGAGGGATGAAAAAATATTGTCTTTATCTATTAATGAAATCGCACAAGTAGAAACACCTGCATGCGAATTGAAGCAATTACCTGAGCACTTACGTTATGTTTTCTTAGGAGATTCTTATACTTATCCTGTTATTATATCTGCTGCTTTAAATAAAGTAGAAGAAGCAAAATTGCTAAGAGTCTTACGTACACATAAGTCTGCTTTAGGTTGGTCTATTAATGATATTAGAGGTATAAGTCCATCTATTGTCATGCATAAAATCTTAATGGAAGATACCTTTAGTCCATCAGTTGAACACCAAAGGTGACTAAATCCAGCAATGAAGGAAGTGGTAAAATCAGAGGTACTAAAACTTCTCAATGCAGGGATTATCTATGCTATTTCTGACAGTTCTTGGGTGAGTCCTGTGCAGGTTGTTCCAAAAAAGGGAGGGATGACTGTGGTAAAAAATGAAAATAATGAATTTATCTCTACAAGAACAGTAACTGGGTGGCGTGTATGCATTGACTATAGAAAGTTGAACAAAGTCACTAGAAAAGACCACTTCCCTCTTCCTTTTATTGATCAAATGCTTGATAGATTGGCTGGTTTTCCTTACTATTGTTTTCTTGATGGTTATTTAGGTTACAATCAGATTGCTATCGCTCCTGAGGATCAAGAAAAGACAACATTTACATGCCCATATGGTACTTATGCCTTTAGGCGAATGCCATTTGGACTATGCAATGCCCCAGCCACTTTTCAGCGATGCATGATGGCTATTTTTCATGATATGATTGAGGAATTTATGGAAGTTTTTATGGATGATTTTTCAGTTTTTGGATCTTCATTTGATTCTTGCTTGCATAATCTTTCTCTTGTTTTGCAGAGGTGTCAAGAAACTAACCTTGTTTTAAACTGGGAAAAATGTCATTTTATGGTTAAAGAAGGTATAGTTTTGGGACACAGAGTCTCTGAGAAGGGGCTAGAGGTTGACAGAGCCAAAATTTCTGCCATTGAACAACTTCCGCCCCCAATAAATGTGAAGGGAGTTCGTAGTTTTTTAGGCCATGCAGGGTTTTATAGACGTTTTATCAAAGATTTTTCTAAAATTGTAAAACCTTTGTGTAGTTTGCTTGAAAAAGACACTTCTTTTATTTTTACTAATGAATGTTTACTAGCATTTAATTTATTAAAAGAAAAGTTGACTTCTGCACCCATAATTATAATACCTGATTGGAGTCAACCTTTTGAAATCATGTGTGATGCTAGTGATTATGCTATAGGAGCAGTCTTAGGCCAACGTCGTGATAAAATGTTTAGGGCCATTTATTATGCAAGTAGAACTCTAGATAATGCACAACAGAATTACACTACTACTGAAAAAGAGATGCTTGCTGTTGTCTTTTCTTTTGATAAATTTAGATCTTATCTGTTAGGGACTAAAGTTATTGTTCATACTGATCACGCAGCGATTCGATACTTATTTGATAAAAAAAATGCTAAACCTAGGCTAATTAGATGGATCCTTCTTTTGCAAGAGTTTGATTTTGACATCAAAGACAGGAAAGGTTGTGAGAATGTGGTAGCAGACCACCTATCTAGAATTGAGCATAAAAGCAACCATCAAACCTTTCCTATCACAGAGGACTTTCCTGATGAAAGACTGTATCAGGTAAGTTCTGTTTTACCATGGTTTGCTGATTATGTGAACTTTCTTGCAGGAGGAGTGATGCCACCAGACTTGACCTCTCAGGAAAAGAAAAGATTTTTGCATAATGTGAAGTATTACCTATGGGACGACCCTTTGTTATTCAAGATTTGTTAAGATCAAATAATCAGAAGATGTGTTCCCTTAGAGGAAGTGGCAAAAATCTTGCATGATTGCCATTCCTCTTCTTATGGTGGTCACTTTGGACCTACACGTACGGCATCGAAAGTATTACAATCAGGTTTTTTCTGGCCTACCCTTTTTCGTGATTGTTATACTTTTGTAAAGACTTGTGACAAATGTCAAAGAACAGGTAATATTACTAGACATCATGAATTATCCTTAACTCCTATTCTTGAGGTAGAACTATTTGATGTGTGGGGTATTGATTTTATGGGTCCTTTTCCCTCTTCCCATGGTTATCTATATATCTTAGTTGCTGTTGATTATGTCTCTAAGTGGGTAGAGGCTATAGCCACTAAAAAGAATGACGCCCGTATTGTGCTACGTTTTCTTCATAAAAATATTTTCACTAGATTTGGCACTCCACGAGCAATCATTAGTGATGAGGGTTCCCATTTTTGCAATAAAATGTTTAATGCAATGCTTTCCAAGTATGGAGTAAAGCATAAAATTTCTTTAGCTTATCATCCCCAAACTAATGGTCAAGCTGAGATTTCTAACAGGGAGATAAAACAAATCTTGGAAAAGACGGTTTGTACCAATAGAAAGGATTGGGCATTAAAATTAGAGGATGCTCTTTGGGCCTATCGTACAACATTTAAAACTCCAATTGGTACATCTCCATATCGATTGGTGTATGGGAAGGCTTGTCATTTACCTGTTGAATTAGAGCATAAAGCATATTGGGCCATAAAAAAGTTGAACTTTGACCTTCTCAAAGCTGGAGAACAACGTTTATTGCAATTAAATGAATTAGAGGAATTTCGAGGCCAAGCTTATGAGAATGCGAAAATATATAAAGAACGAACTTCAAGATGGCATGACCAACAAATCCAGAAACGTAACTTTGCACCTGGACAACAAGTACTTCTTTTTAACTCACGTTTACGCTTGTTTCCAGGTAAATTAAAAACAAGATGGTCAGGTCCATTCACAATCAAAGAAGTGTTCCCATATGAAGCAATTGAGTTGCATACTAGTGATGGTAAATCTTTCAAAGTTAATGGACAAAGAGTCAAGCATTATTGTGGCACTGAGGAAAGACGCTTAGAGAACATCACCCTTGATGAGCCTACATGATACACAGTCTTCTCGTCAAGCTTGAGACGTTAAACCAACCGCTTCTTGGGAGGCAACCCATTTTTCTTCATTTTTAGTTTTTCATTATTATTATTATTATTTATTTTTTAGTTTTTATTTATTTATTTATTTATTTTGTGTCTTTGTTATCATGTCTCTGTTGATTCTTTTGTAGGTACTTGACCACCATTGCCATAGTCTTCTTCCTCTACATTGGTGAACATGATGATTCTCTCACTTACCAGGACAGTATTGTTCACTCTCTTATTTTTCTTTGTCCTTATGCATGCTTAACTTTAGTGGGTAATTTATACATGGAGGACAATGCATGTTTTCAAGTTTGGGGGTGGGGAATAATGCGGCTAAGCCCTGAACATGAACATTTTAATATTTTTTTTAAGCATGATTTGTATGAGGAACCAATTGCATTGATATGATTAAGACAGCCTAGGATAAGTTTTAAATAATGATGTTTGCAATTGTTGAAAAATGACAGCATATCCCTGAATTGAGTAAATTTAAAATTTTTTCTTTGATTCTCTTGCACTTTTAGAGCACATAGTCTTCCTATTTATGGTTTTGAAGGCTTAGAATTGGGTTATATGATCTGGATATTTGTTGTCACCTCGAAAGGCTTTAAGAACTAATTAGAGAGTTAACTTGCATAATGGTTAATAATGTTACACTTAGGAGAAAATTCTTTTCTATTTACTTGCCTATTTGCTTTCACTATATCACTATTCATTCAAGGAAAACTAAAATAACTTGTTCTAAAAAAAAAAAAAAAAAAAAAAAAAAGGGACAAAAAGAGCTACCTTTGCTGTGATCAGTTAGGACCACCTGTGAGTTGATGGGTAAGGGTCCCTACAGTGAATGTGTGAAAGCTAGTGTCCACCAAACAAAAAAATAAAATAAAATAATAATAATAAAAAAATATATATAAAAAATCAAGTTTGGGGGAGGCCTACCCCAGTTTTCAGGCAACCTAGTGGCATATTATTTTCTTGAGTGTAAGGGGCTTAATTATTGGAACTTATGGCCAGAGTAGGGGGAAAACAAGCTGAGGATTGTATAAAACTGTTCCGGGCCTATAAAAACTGAGATAGGAAAGGCTAAGCACATACACACGCAAGGGATAAAGAGAATTAAATTTAAATTTCTTGAAGATATGATATGCTTGATTAAATTATGCTATTGTGCATTATTTGTTATTTAGAACATTGAGGCTCGAGTCGCTTACATGCAATTGTTGATTCATAAAGTGGTTTTGTTTTATTTTGCTCGAGGACTAGCAAAAGCTTAAGTTTGGGGGTATTTGATAGCACTCAATATGTGCTATCTTTAGGCTTCATTTTATGCTAGTTTTGAGACTTAAAAACATGCTTTTCACGTTCATAATTGTTTATTTTGTAGAAATTGAGCATTTGGAGCAAAATGAAGATTTTAGAAGAAATATGGTGATAAATGTGCTAATTCAGCAACCAATTTTGGGGACAATTTTTGGAGAAGAAAAATATTCCTAATTTAATTAGGTTATGGATTCCTAATTTGATTAGATTTTGGATTCTTAATTAAATAATGAATTCCTAATTAGATTAGGATATGGATTAACCCATTATAAATACCCACATTCTCTTCACTTCAAGGCATTCAACTTTGGAGAGCACAACTCTAAATTTCTACATACGAGAGTGAGAAGAGACCTGAGGGAAATATTCAAGGCCAAGTTATGGAGATCATACGGAGACGGAAAATCGACACACCAGCATAGTTTTTCTCTTCCTTCTTTTTATTTAGTATTTAAATGTTGTTTAAGAGTTTAGATTTTGTGATAGTGAACATGAGTGGCTAAACTCTTTTCTTATTCTAGGGATTGATGTAGCCATTAGACCTTATGTTTTAATTATTTAAATTCCATGATTGATTGTCATTAATTTCATTCATGCTTTTATATTCTTAATGCTTTTAATCTTTTGATCACGGATTAAATGTTATGTTGGTCTAAATTCACGCTTGAGAAAGGTAATTTAGATTAGATCCTAATTGCATGACTAAAGGTAGTTCTAACTTGATAATGATTAGGCTCCTTTCGAAGTTGTTAATGAAGGAACTTAATGCTATGCATAACGTTAAAAATCATCAGAGATGTAGGTTTTGCCTTATTGCATAAGAATTGTTTGTCCTCGAGAGAGTCATTCATGATAAAAGACTTCTAGACTTATGAAATATTTGTTTGATCAATCTTGGATGTTTAAGTAATTTATTTATTTAAGTCTAATAGGTGAAATCAACCTCCCTAGGATATTCTCTCCTCTGATTGTTTCAATTTTTATTATAATTGTTTTATTTAATCTTGCATATTCCATCATTCAATTCTATTCTCTAAATAAAATTGGGCGATAATATTCATAGTACTTAAGTGAATTAGAAAACCAATCCTGAGGACGATACTCGAACACTCTTTCACTATATTAAAACTTGACCCGTACACTTGCGGTATTGCGCAAAAATTACGCAACAATTAGCAATTGGAAATCGATGAAAAAGAGTTTAATTTAATTCCCTCTCTCTCCATCCCTCGTGCACTATGGGGAAATTTTATGAGAATGGACTTAGAGTGAGTTTGGCCTACCTTTTGATTTAAACGACACCTTTTTAAAAAAACATTTTTTGTTATATATATATATATATATATATATATATAACGTTTGTTACCATTTTCTTAAAAGTGATTTTAATCCCAAGTTGCTTTGTTGCACTACCATCTAAAAGCAATTCAACAAATATCAAAGTGCTACTTCTACCGACGATATTCTTAACCATCGGAGAAAAATACATTGTCAGAGACTGGAATTCTTATAGTGTCAATCAATCACTTTAAATTTGCTTTTTAGATAATTCACTTTAAAGTGATTATTTAAAAAATAATTATAAATCAATCTGATTATTTAAAAATGATTTTTATTTGTTACTAAACACTCTATATCTAAGAGAAAACACTTTCGACCCTTCAGAATCACTTAAAAGGTTAATCCAAACACTCCCAAATGAGGGTACGTATCTTTTCTACAACCTTAATCATTAGTATTTATGGTTCTTATAAAATCTAGAGATCAGAGAGGAAAAATTGCTTAAACTAACCTAAAAACTACTGTATATATCAATGACTTGTTTTCTCAAAAGAGATTTTTTTTTACCTTTTTTGAGGGGGTGAAATTCCATTTGTATCCCTAGATTAAAAAATATCAAATACCCAAAAATCTCTCCCCTCTCTCATCTCTGTCTTCTTCTTCTTCTCTGCCTTCTCCATCTTCTTCTCAGGCGATGGTGATGTGAGAAATGAGAAGCAAGCACAATAATGTGATTAGTATGTATGTTTCAAGTCCCATATGATAAGGACAACGGACCTCCACATATCTCCACAATGGTATGATATTGTCCACTTTGGGCATAAACCCTCATGGCTTTGCTTTTGGTTTCTCAAAATGTCACACCCCGCCCCAGATTACTCTACCAAATCTAGGATGAGCAGTGACGACAATAGACCCCAAATGGGAAATGGAATATATTGCCAAGTCTTTATCTCTACTCTCATTATCTAACTTTATCTTTGGATATCTCATAAACAATTTAGTCAAAAATTCTCTCTTTACTTACAATAGATGATATGCAATGACTTGACAAGACTGGTGGCAGATTCTGATTAGCTAACTCTAGTTGAAACTCAAGAGCAACCTAGTGGAAAATTAAGAAGAAAAAAAACGAGCTAAAAGGCCCAGTGAGTGGTGATTATATAAGAAAATAAATTTTCAGGAAAAATAATTCTCTTACTAAATAGAAGTTCATAACTCTAAGAATTAATGTAAATCATGAACATTTTAGAAACTTTCGAGATCATTTTAAGACATTAAAATATGTAAATAAACAACTCTTGAAAACGAAAATAACGCAACCACGATTACAGCTCTTGGAACAACAACTCTTAAGTAAAATTTCTTGAAAACATAAGCACAAGTTCGTAAAAACATAGATAGAGAAATCTGCAGTTATAGCTCTGGAAATCATAAGCATAAGTTAGTACAATTCATCATCAAACTTGTACCCAAATCTTTGTCATACTGATGAAGAGTAATCTCAATACGCACAGCAGAACAATCTCTGTCATACTATGTATCGAGTAATCTCCAGATACATAGCAGAACACATTTCTGTCATACTATGTACCGAGTAATCTCAATGTACATAGCAGAGCCAATCTCTATCATACGTGCACGTAGAACTGCATCCAAAGGGCTAGGCACCCTAACACACGACCCAAAGCCTATGTGTGTGCTAGAGTGGGTCCCAAAGACCTATCTCTCTAGTATACTATGGAAACACATTCACACAGTATACGGGTAATCACCATGGGTACATAGATCTAATTGTTTGAAAACCACCTTTAACATAAAACTCTTGATTCTCAAACTTTTTCTAAAAACCATGCTCTTTCTCTAAACCACATCTCATAAGCTTGAGAGATTTTCAAATAACACTAAACATGGATAAATTCTCAAACAATAATCAAATCTCTCAATAATATAAAACATTTCCAAAGTCATAATTTCTCTGAGACCACGTCTCGAAAATCTCATACGTTTCTCAATAAACATTAAAACTCTTCAAACATCTCAATGATCATAAAATATCTCAAATAATTCTCAAATAATAATTTCAGCTAGAATCATAAAATATTGAAATTTCAGTACCATTTTTGGAAATTCATAACAATTCTCTTAGCCAATTCTCTAAAATCACACATGATTATAGAATTCTTGAAAATTCATAATACTAATCAAATAATAAAAATAATTCGTAAAATAAACCACTCACTGAAATATCATCGTTAGTTCTTCAGATCATAAGTTAGTCCAATTTCTGTCAAATCTGAAATTTTCAATAATCATACCATAGATTATGAATTATTCCCAAAAGAAATAAGCATAAACTTCCTATTAATCAATTAATCTAATTTCCAATTTCTTTCTCTTACATCTTAATCCAAATTCTCAAATTATACTTGATAGGACCTATAAAGTCCTATTTAATTACACCTATTTCTTGTTAATTAGAAGGATATTATGTGTTTTATTATTATTTTTTAGGGATTCAAGCAATTCACATGTTTTGAAGAGTTTGCACCATTTCGGAATTAATTCGGACCAAATTGGAGGTGATTCAAGCAACTGAATTTCTATACCAAACTTGACCGGTCATATCATGATATTTCGAGATGAAAATATATTCAAATTTGGTATCCAATCGAAGCTTATTGAATTATCTTTCTAACGGTTTAAGACTCATTGCATTCCAATAAGTATTATGAAAGTTATGGCATTTTGCGTGATTACTGCTCCTGCTGAAAAACTGCTGTACCCGAGAATATTTTGTGCCAACTTCCGTTCCCATTATCTTGCTGCTCACGTTTTGGAATATATTCAAATTAGATATCATTTTAAATATCTCGGAATTATCTTTCCAACAATATAAAGATCACGTTGATACTGATGGAGTTAATATTAAGAAAGCGGAAGCAATTTTGGATCTCGAGCACTCAAAGTACATCAATTTAACCAAACAAAAACATGCTCTAAACTGGAAAAATCCAGAAAGTATGAACACATACCTTTGTGGCTCAAATTCTCCAAATTCTTTGCAAATCTTGGATCACCAACAAGACTTGGACCACCACTAGAGTCTTCCCTACTATTCTCAGCCCTTGGAATGGATTGTGGGATCCTTTGTTAAGAGAATTTTTAGAGAGAAAGGAAGAGAGCTCAAGATAGTTTTAAAAAAAAAACTATCAAAGAAAATTCACACAATCCTTTTGTGTTTCATCCCATTTATAGGCACTAATGAAACCTCATTTGTCTTCCTATGCAAGACAACATTTGTCTTCCCATGGAAGACAACATTTGTCTTCCCATGGAAGACAACATTTGTCTTCCCATGGAAGACAACACTAGGTTGGATATATAAGATTAGTCAAGTTTCATTTAAATCAAAATTAATTTAAAAACTTGATTAATTAATTAAACCATTTAATTAATTTAATTATTTAATTTAATATCAAATATTAATTAAAGAATTAGACCAATCCCTCTCTTTTATGACCAATCGTTTGTACATGAATCCCTATTCACGTATTAAACCGAACAAATATTTAAATCACATTTAAATATGTTCCTCTCTCTTTCTTGTGGTTTTAATTCATAATTAAATTATAGTACGTTAAGTATATCGCATATAATTAACGTTTACTCCCAAAACCGAATTTGAACAATTCAAATTCTTTTCTCTCAAATTATTCCAAGGCTTAGTCTGAGCTAGTAAGGGGACCTAATGGACCTACAGATCATGAGCTCCAACGATACGAGATTAACCGGCCAAACTCTTTAGCCTAGCTAATCAACATTCGTTAACCACCGGGACACTCCACTAAAGCCCAGTGGCTGCACTCTCCTCACTGTAGATATATTTCTGTCCACTCGATATAACCATGATTAGTAAGTCAATCATTCACAGGTCGTTCGTAATTACAGCTGGGTCAAATAAACCGTTTTACCCCTGTAATTACTTCTTGTTCCTTAAGTCCCACTGATCCTCTAATGAACAATTTGGTTTGTGGTCCAACCAACAAACCGTATCCCTCTCGGGCCAACGAGAGGGTGGGCCCATTGTTCAAGACCCGGAGTCAGTACTTAAGGGAACAACCTCTCTACTAATCCTTAAAGCAGGTAGGAGTGAATTCCATCTCGCATGACTATGTTCCCAACTATCTATCCGGTCTTATCCCCAAAATGGGAGGCTTATTGAGTCGGCGATCTCAGGCCACTCTCACCCATGCAAATCTAAGGATAATCCCGAATAAACAGGAGTTCATAGCACGCTCAGGATTAAGATCGAGTTACCTAGGTCATCGTATGAATATAGTCAGTTAAAACAGTAAACGGAGTTATAAAGTCTAAGTGACTATTTCGCGGTCCGATCTTATGCAAACTCATTGCATAGGACGCCCCCACTCGCATGTCTCCACATGAACGATTCAGGATCACATCGTTAGTACTATACAAAGTGGGCCGCGCCCATAGTGTCCTCAAAATAAGGTACCCAGCCTTATCCTTATACTATAGACCATTTTGGCTATTACTCGAACTTGATCCACTTTTATGTCATACATAAAGTTCAAGTATACATACTATAGCCAAGGGTTCTTAGTTCATTGGATTTGGGTTATAGAATACACAATTCACTTTATTCAATAACACATTTACTGAATAAACCTCAATAACATCTTTATAGTAAAATAGAATATACATTCAGTTTACAAAACCACGAGTTTTAGGACATAAAACCCAATAGATACAAGGTTTGGAGAAGAAGTTATGGGCAAAATAATGAAGACTGCGCAATCCAGAAACTTTCCTTATTTGCAACATTCTAGGTTTGTTTTAAGAATTTAGGGAAGGATTTTCGAGTTTTAGATGTATTTTCCAGCATTTTACAAGAGAGAACATTATTTACTTTATTTTATTTTATTTTAAATATTATTTCCTAATTGTTTTGGGAAAATATCTTTCTAGAATTTAAGGTTTCTTACTTGTGTAAGTTGTCTACTTGAAGGCTATTTAAGCCTTCTTATGGACAGCAAGGGGGAGCTCTTTTTGGCCTCTTGGCCTAGACGTTTTTAGAGAGCTTTTAGACTCATTTTCTCTTTTCTCCTTAGACAATAATGGTATCAAATTTTATCACGATGCTCGGCTAAACTTCGCGTTCCCAATTCAGAGGTCGGTTGTAATCAATTGCAATATTGTGAGGTTTGAACCTTAACTTAGTTTTCTTTCAATTGCAAGCATTCTTTAATTCCCGTGTTAATTTTATAAGTATGTATTTTGATTAAATTGACGCCTTAATCACTCTACATATTTTATTGCTAATCATGATCATGATCCGTAATTGTCATGTTGAATGAACCGGTAGCATTAGGATTATCACATGTGTATATTTTGTGGGTTTCCATATTGCATGGCTTGCATGTTTAATTCTAGGAATTAAAGAAGCATCTTAATTAGATTAAAGTTATTTCATCTAATTAGTTGTCTTGGTCCTTCCAAAGCACGTAATGCCTTTATCTAAATAATTTGGAGCGGTTTCGTCAAAAATTGTTTAGGTAATTAGCGTAACTTGACGTTTGTTAGAGTTAATGACCTTAGGGAAATTGCTACTTTTTGGGGTTTCCTAATAAGTTGACCAAGTGCTTGCATTGTTAAGTTTAAATATTTCAAGTGTCTATGATCAATTTTTGCAATTGAGTAGAACCGCACCTTTGGATTGGAATTTGGTAAGATTTGATTTATCTTTCTTTTATTTGCTTATGTTTTATTTTATTAATAAAAAAAAACACAAACCCCCCCCCCCCCCTTTTTAATTGTTTTCTCCTTGGCAAATTTAATTTGAGAAATTAATATTCGGTTCCCTGAGATCGACCCGGTCCACTCAATGCTACAAGTAGCTTAGGATCGGTTTATAAATTTTAATTTGACGAGCCCTCGACAAGCTCGCTTCAATACTTTCTCTCTCATTCCAAAAATGTAAACAAATACATTTTTGTCTTTCTCCAATCAACAATATTTTCTTCTCTCTCTTCCACAAATCCATCTTTTCTTAAAATAAAATAACATTTTTTTTCAAACTCTCTCCCACTTGAGACTTCCAATTCCAATACCACTTTCTCTTTCAATTAAAAGCTATTTTCTCTCTCCCCATTTAACTCTCCCAAAGCCCCATATCACTTTTCTCTTTATTTTATTAATTTATTCTCATCTTCATCTTTCTCTTTTCCTCTCAATTTATTCTCTCTGGTTTTTCTTGTTCATCCCTTATAAAATGGGTTTCTTCTTCTATTTTATTTTTCTTCCTTTTTCTCCATTCCCTTTCTTTCTTCTCACCTAATTCATCAACCTTCATTTCCTTTTATCCTTCTATATTCTCACTATCAGTAACTTCTTAGAACTATCTTTAGCTTTTCAACTCTTCTTTTCCTCTCTGTTTTTGTTACCATAACAAATCTCACCAAAAAAATTCTCATTAGTTTTTATCTATCTTGTTATTGAAGGCCAAATCCTCCATCATTCTTCTTAATTTTTCATACTACCACTTTCAACCAAACCCAAGAACTAGAAAATGAAAACCCACAAAATTATCCACCATTAGACTTTATTTGTCAATGATTTCTCTTAAGAAGTTACTAGAGACTTACCAAATTTGAAGTCTTCACCAACAAAACTTTTTTGAAGTCCTTCAATCTTCTCGAATCTCTCTCCCTCATGAGCTCCTTGTGGTTTCTCTATTAAAATCACCTCCCTTCTCTCTCTTCAAATGGGGTTTTTATCATCTTCTTTCAAATCCCCTCCCCTCTCTCTCTCCAAATGAGGTTTTTATCTTTTTCTTTCCAACTTCATTTTTCTCTTCTCTTTTTACCTTTTGGACTTCGCCAAAACATTCCCCACTTTCTTTTCATTTTTTTTAACTTTCCCTAACATAAATTTCAAATTTCTTTTTATAAAAAAAAATAAAAAGACAATTATGTCCCTGTCATAATATTAAAAAGACAATGAGGTCCTTCTACAAAAGGCCTCATACCAATTGTCGCGCTCCAAGCACTTTTTGTTTGACTATGGGATTCATCCACAATGTCAACATGAGGCTTCGTTACTCTATTCCACTTTGAGGATTCCTCCGGCACACAACTAGGTTTAGACCATGGCTCTGATACCAATTGATAAGGACAACGGACCTCCACATATCTCCACAATGGTATGATATTGTCCACTTTGAACATAAACTCTCATGGCTTTGCTTTTGGTTTCCCAAAAGGCCTCATACCAATGGAGATAATTGTCCTCACATATATACTCATGATCATTCCCTTCTCTAGCCAATGTGGGACATTTGTTTGCACTCCTAACACCATAACCATTGGCCGCATGCGCTATTACTTGTCGAGCCACTGCGCTGTAGCTGTGTAGAGCATTCATAGGTCAATATCAATGTTCAGCCAAGTGGAAGTGGCTCATCTGCCGATTGCTAAGTTGAATCTATGTTCATCTTCACAAATGCAAACTGAAGGTGGGCGTCAACTTCAACTATACGAGAGACTATTTTCCACTAATACCCGCCCAATTTCTTTTTTTTAGTTCAACGATTGTGGGAATGGAGATCGAACTGTCTATTTCTAAGATGTTAATTAAACGTACCTTAACTGGTGAAGGCATATACTTTTGACCAAGAGATCAGAAGTTCGAATTAGTCATCACACATGTTGCTGTACCAAAAAAAATATTTAAAAGTACAGGAAGTTTTTTTTTAAAACATTAAAATAGAAAAATTATAAAGGATGATGAAACTAGTTGTCTTGTCATATATGTAAATTACTTTTCTTTAGTATATCACACTTATATACTATTTTTTTTTTTATCATTAATAGAATATAATATTGATATTCTTAATATAAAGTATATTATTGATATATCATTTTTGTATCGTTGATGAAGTATTAATATACCACACTCATATTCCTAACATAAAACATCTCATTTATATACAATTTTGTATTATTGCTTAAGTATATTGATAGGACGTATAAAGTTTTATTTAATCACACTTAACTCTTGCTAGTTGGATAGTTTTTATGTGTTTTCATGTTTATTTTGTAGGAATTCAAGCAAAAGATGTATTTGGAGACTCTATGTCGAATAACGATTCAAACGAGCCAAACCAGAGGTCATTCCGACATCTGAGCGAAAAGTTAGAGCAAAATTATCAAATATGTCTAGGGAGCAGCGTCTCAACGCCGCTCAACGCTATGCTCAACACCAGTAGTGTCTCAACGCCATGCTCGACGCCGCTCGACGCTAAGATTCTGTCTTTGCTCAACGCTACTCGACACCGCAGTTTGGGTTGCTCAACGCCAATAGCGTCTCAACGCCATGCTCGACTTCGCTCAACGCCATGCTTAACACCGCTCAACGCCACACAGACAAGAAATTATTCTTTCCTTTTTTCACTCTAGGGTTGGGACTTTTACCTCCTTTGCTTAGACTTTTAGAGAGAGCTTTTGAGAGCTTTTCTCCTTCTATTTTTACACTTTTATTGTATCAAATGGAACCATGTGTAACGGGAGATATACTATCACGATGCTGGGCTAAACTCCACGTTTCTAGTTCAGAGGTCGGTTGTAATCAATTGCAATGTTGTGAGGCTTGGACCTTAATGTAGTTTTCTTTCAATTGCAAGTATTCTTTGATTCTTGTCGAATATTTTATAAGCATGTATTTTTGATTGAATTGACGCCTCGATCGTTTTACATGTTTGATTGCTAATCATGATGCATGATCCGTAATTGTCATGTTGATTAAACCGGTAGCGTTAGGATTATTACATGTGTATGTTTTGTGAGTTTCCATATTACATGGCTTGCATGTTTAATTCTAGGAATTAAAGGAGCATCTTAATTAGATTAAAGTTATTTCATCTAATTAGTTGTCTTGGTCCTTCCAAAGCACGTAATGTCTTTATCTAAATAATTTGGAGCGGTTTCGTCAAAAATTGTTTAGGTAATTAGCGTTAACTTGATGTTTGTTAGAGTTAATGACCTTAGGGAAGTTGCTACTTTTTGGGGTTTCCTAATAAGTTGACAAAATGCTTGCATTGTTAAGTTTAAATATTTTGAGTGTCTATGATCAATTTTTGCAATTGAGTAGAACCGCACCTTTGGATTGGAATTTGGTAAGATTTGATTTATCTTTCTTTTATTTGCTTATGTTTTTATTTTATTAATAAAAAAACAAAAAACCCCCCTTTTTATTTGTTTTCTCCTTGGCAAATTTAATTTGAGAAATTAATATTCGGTTCCCTGAGATCGGCCAGGTCCACTCAATGCTACAAGTAGCTTAGGATCGGTTTATAAATTGTAATTTGACGAGCCCTCGACAAGCTCGCATCAAATTTGGCGCCGTTGCCAGGGAACCACTATTAGTTCCTCTTTGTTAAATTTTCTCTAAAAAAAAAAAAAAGAAAAAAATCTTTTGTATTTTTATTTTTTTTATCTGTTATTTAAATGGCAGATTATTCTCAGCACTACTGGACAAATGGTGGAGCTGCCCCGTATGTTAATGAGGTTAGTGAGCTCTAAACTCAAATTTCTGAATTAACCTCTGTTATTCTTCAAGTGGCTATAGGGAGGCTCCAAGCAGTGGAGACATGTAGATTATGCTCGCTTCAAGGACACCCCACCGAAGCATGCCCTCAACTGCAATGGAACTTCGTGCCAAATGGTTACGCCTTGGGAGAATTTTCTGGTCATCAAGTGAACTACGAGTCTTACGATCCTTACTGTCCTGAATGGGATCAATCCAATTATGGCTATGGATACCAGGAGGAGCAGCAAAGCCTGTACCATCAGATTTCAGACTCAGGTATGTCTTTAGAGGCTATAGTTTACAAAATTGCTAATAATACTCTTCAGTTTCAGCAGGAAAATCTCTAATTTCAAAAGGAAAATCTCCAATTTCAAGAGGAGACTCGCGCTGGAATGCAAAGTATGGGTGACCAAATTATCCAGTTGGTTGATTCTGTGAGGAGACTGGAGTGTCTACAAGAGCAATACTCTTTTGACATCACTGAGGAAAGAGTGTTTTAGGAAATTGACACCAACAGTGACGAGGAAGTTTTGAATTTCGCGCCATGCCAAGAACAGGTAATTTGTGAGGTTAAGGAGGAGTCCGAGCTTACACCCGAAGAGGAGATTCAGGTGATAGAGTTGGAGGCTAAAAAGCCTTTGCCTGTTCTATTCCCTAGCTCCCCTCTTAATTTTGAATTGCCTTTTCTTTATTCTCATGAGTCCTTAAAGTCTTTTAATTTGTTTCTTTTGAGTCAGTTAAGTTAGTTGAGTCTTACTTTTTGCCTTTCATTCCTTATATAAAAAATAGCAAAAATAATGATCTGTCTGGTACCTTGGAGAAATAGGAAAGCCTTCTAAACTTGGAAGGTTACATTGATTCAAGCAAGAAGGGACCGAAGAAAGTAGAAGAATTTTACGTGCCCTGACACTTACGAACCCTGTCGAGCATAACGACGTTAAAAATTTGCGCTTCTTGGGAGGCAACCTAAGTGCTTTAATTGTTTTATTTGTTTTCCTTTCAGTTATTTATTTCCTTTTCTTAGTTTGTTTTGTTTTTTTTCTTTTGTAGGTATTGCACTTGAGAGGAGAAAGTGAGGATAAAGATGCACCACCACCTACAAGCCATCCAAAAACTAGGGAAGTTTTTCTGTTCCTCTTGCTTTTTGTTTGTGTAACTCTGTTTAGCGATACATTGGGGACAATGTATCAATTAAGGTTGGGGGTGGAGAACATTAGATTTTCATGTTTAGGGTTATTCATGAGCATGTTGAGCAGTGAGCGTTAATTTAAAAAAAAAATTGAGCTTAAATTGCATGATGAGTTAGTTGCAGATTAGGTGGTTATGACAATCTAGGAGGTGCTTTAGGTAATTCCATTTGAAATGGTTGAAACTTGAAGATGCATGCTTGATTTAAGCGTATTTTAAAATTTTCCTTTTGATTCCCTTATACTTTTTGAGCACTTTGCCCTATTGTTTATGGTTTTGAAGGCTTAAGATTGGGTTATTTGGTCTAGATTCTTGTTGTCACCTCGAAAGATTTTAGGAACTAGTTTAAGAGTCTACTTGCATGATGTTGAATAACGTGAAACTTAGGAGTAATTGCATGTTTTATTTGCCTTTATTACTATGATAAAATGAAAACTTGAGTAAAAAAAAAATGGTTGCACATTTTTAAAAGTCTAAGGGCAAAAAGAGCTACATCTACTGTGATCAGTCAGGCCATCCATCGAGCAAGTGCTCTGGATAAGGGTTCCTACAGTGGATGTGTGAAAGCTAGTGCTCATCAAAATAAGCAAAAATTTAAGTTTGGGGGTAGGCCTACCCAGGGCACCGTAGTTCCTGTTATCCTTTTGAGTGTAGGGAAGCTTGAGGATTGGTCTTGAAGTCAGAAGTAGAGGGAAAACAAGTTGAGGATCAAATAAAACTTTCTCGCGCGTATATAGACTTAGATAAGGGGAGCTATACACACACACACATAAGGGACGACGGGATTAGTTTTAAAATTCTCATTGATTGAATGCGTTTGATTGTTTTCTTCCATTGCAAATGTTTTGTTGCCTAAAGCATTGAGATTAGAGTCATTGATATATCGTTGATATAACTAATATAAAATACATTGTTGATATACCGAGATTTTACATTTGTGTCATTTTGTAAAATATTTTATCATTTCACTATTATTTAGGCTAGCTTTTCTATTATGACAAAAGCCCCTGTAAACTTTTGATTTTGTTATTTTATAAGTCTCTATTATTAATACGATTATTTAAATATAGTAACAAGTTGATTCGGTAAAAGATGTGCCACAAGTGAGGGGACTACCTACATAAAACTTTGGGTAAGTGGACCAAAGAATTTAGATTAAAATGTATCTATTATGCACTTCCCCATTGAATTTTCTTAGGTACACTCACTTTTATTTTATTCAATTAGCCATACTTCCTTTGGCACAAGTTTTGCATTTTGCTATCATGGCAAATTATAAGTTTATTATTTACTAGTTCAGTTTACATGTCACGCTAGTATTTAAACTAATGGTATTATATTAATATCAAAATAGAAAATTTTATAAATGTAATTTTTTTTAAAAAAAAGATACTTTATTGATGGGTATGTGAGAAACATACAAAGGGAGTGACTAGAGGAAAGTTCTCCAATTTAAAGCAATTGTAGAAGTATCATAATTACAAAAAAGCTTAGATTTGGAGCTCCAAGAAGCGGCATTGATGATGATGTCTTCCCAAAGGAGAGAAGAAGGCTTTGAACTATCATTGAAGATCCTGTTATTTTGTTCAAGTTAGATGTTCCAGAGAATCAAACCAAAAATATTGGACCATAAAATGTTGTGCATACTAGCAAGAGGAAGAGCAAGACAATTCCTGATGTAATTTTCAAATCATGTCTGACTGATAATTGAGAACACTTGAGTTACTCAAAATATTGTACCAGATGATAGCTGCAAAAGGGCAATGAATGAAAATATGATCCAACGTTTCTGAGTTCTTTTTACAGAGGACACACTAATTTGGGTTGAGACAAAAGAGGGACAATGGAGTTGCACTTTGTCAGCTGTGTTCAAGCCTTTGTAACTCTTAAGTGGAGTAATTCCATGCTACTTTGTCAGCTGTGTTAGATGATTGTGTTTTCAATTTTAGAAATGTAATGGAAAAAACAACCATCAACATTTTATTAATCTAGAGTAATTCCATGCTACTTGGTAACATAAATTTACTAAAAACTAAGCTAAACTCTTAAGTGGTCTATCGGAACAAGTTTAAGAGGTGACTTTTTGGTAACTGTTAAACCATCATCCTCTTCCATGTCCAAATCTTCTTCTTTTATTCCATCTGGTAATTTCCAATCAAAACAAAGTAACAAATTAGCTAGCGTGAGTTCTACTGCAATTATTGCCATGTTTATCCCAGGACAACTTCTCCGACCAGCTCCGAATGGTAAAAACTCAAAGTTCTGTCCTCTATAATCTATATCGCTTCCTATAAATCTTTCTGGCAAGAATTCTTCAGGGTTAGTCCAATAATTTGGGTCTCGCCCGATCGCCCAAACATTGACATAGAGATGAGCTTTGGGGTCAATATCATAACCGTTGAGCTTGAAATGGGACATGATTTCTCTTGGAAGAAGAAGTGGGACGGTAGGATGCAACCTCAGAACCTCTTTCACAACCACTTTTAAATATTCGAGATTTTTGAGTTCACTTTCCTTCACTTGATCTTCTTTTATACAATTTCTTAACTCATCTTGTAGCTTTTTCATCACTCTTGGATTCCTAACCAGCTCCGCCATTGCCCAAACAATGGCCCCTGCTCCTGTGTCAACCCCAGCTAAAAATATATCCTAAAACATACACAACACAAAAAGAGAAAGGTTAATTAAATATATGTTTTTTTAGTCCCTAATAATAAGGTGTTTCATCGATTTAATCTTTATCATTACAAAGTTTCAATTTAGTATCTAAAATTTTAACATTTTCCAAAAAAATTTAGGAGAAATTAGTTCAACCAGGAGAATTTCTAATTTCTCCTTCTCCAAAATTTTATTTTTTTCTCTACCCCCCCCCCCCCACACCGGGGACACACACACAAAAAGTATATATTAAAACAAAGTATTCAACTTAGGTCTTGATAAGTTGAGCTTACCATGATAAGTGCTTTGATGCAATCTTTAGTGAGTTGCAGACCGTTATAGTCAGCAGAGTGTTCTCTTTCCAATTTCAACAAAACATCGATAATATTCTCTTCATTCTGAGAAGTCCCCTCGAAGTTGATGCGATCGTCAATTACATGTTGGAAAAAGGCATCCAACTCAACAAAGGTCTTTTCCAACCTTCCACGAACGCCACTAAGCCAATCAATAATCCAACCCACTCTGGGAAAGAAGTCAGCCGAGAAATTTCCCATCGCTGCCACTGCTCTACGAACAACATGTTGAAAATTATCATTATCTAGCTCACCCCCTCTAAAGCTCTTCCCAAAAGCCATCCGGGTTATTATGTTTGCTGTGAGAGAATAGGATTTCTCACTCAGATCAACTGGAGTTGGAGTTGGAGTCGCAGAAGATGAGGATTGAGAGATGGACTTTAACAACAGTCCCACCTCTTCTTCTCTAATAAGCTGAAACGACTGAACCCGCCAAGCGTTGAAGAGCTCAAAAGCGCAAATCTTTCGAACTTCCCTCCAATGATTATTATATGGAGAGAAACTCATGTCAAGATAGTTGTATGACAATTTTCCATTGCCGTATAAGAGAGGTCGGCTGCAAGAAGCAAGATCGTGAAGTTTAAACATGTCTCTTGCAGCGGCGGCGGAGGAGATTACGATGGTTGGGACAGAGCCGAGTTTGAGTAGCATGACGGGGCCATATTTTTTTGAAAGTTCACAAAAAGAGCGATGGGAGAGGGATCCAATGAGGTGCAAATGACCCAACAAGGGAAGCTTTGGAGGGCCTGGAGGAAGAAGCTTGTTGTTGTTGTTGTTGTTGTGTGTTGCAACTTTCGTCTTCGTTTTAAGAAGCAGTAGAGAAGATAAAAGCAAGATTAGAGGAACCCAGATGAAAATGCTATTATGCATCATCATCCGAACAAGGATAAGCATTTTGTTTTGTTGGTCGTGGATTTTAGCGATGTGGTTGATGAAGTTGCTAAATTTATGGAAAGAAGTAAGGATAAAAATCACAAAAGGAGCATTTTCAGCCGCAGAAAGTGGAGGTTCCGTACATGGATTCTCTTTGATTAAAGGTTTAAGTTATCCAGCAAAGGGGAAAATTCTTCAATGTAACTATTGTTCACTTTTTAAAAAAGAATATATATATTATTAACTAGGGGAAAAAACATCAAAATTTGCCCATGAGAATTCTGCAAAATTGTATCAAATCTCATCTTATCATCAAATTTAACTATAAAGTTAAACACCTGTGGCAATTTTTACCTCCTCTAAATTTACCCACACTAATTTTAACAAAAAAAGAAAAAGAAAAATTAAAATCTCTCAACAGGCACTAATTTCAACAAAAATCAGGTTTTGCACAAAGTTAAGGTCTAATTGACTATTAAATAGATGTTCCAAAACTCATAAATTTCTAAAAAATCTAACTCGACATGTGTTTTATTTGATTAAGTGCACATAAAAATATTTTCATTTGATTTTTAGCTTTTGTCCTTTATGTTTTTATTTTCCATAAAGCTCTGACGAGAGGATACACTTGTCGGGCCAATCCTATTTTACACTGCTTTCCATAAAAGATGATTGAGATAAGGGTTTGTCTTATCCTTTCATCGATATCTTTTAATTAATTAGTTTCAATTTCATTTTGGAGTCCGAGGTCTATAAAAGACTTCCACTTTGTATTCAATAGGCAGATGCAGATAATCTAGCAAAAGAGAAGAAGTAAAAATCTCTCTAAGCTATCTATTTGCAAAACAGTTGTATTCTACAAAGATCCTAATTCTCCTATCCTTTTAACAATCTGAGCAAAGGTTGTGGTTTAGGGAGCAATTGCTATCAGAGCCATCATACTCAATATACTCCAATCTTTGAAACAACTTCCATTGCTTCAAATTTTTGCATACTTAGAGATTAATTCATATTAATCTTTTTATTTTTAAAAGACAAATCTCAATATTGATTTCATTCAATATTGTTCTTCTTAATTCTTCATCTTTGATCGTTTCGTCAGACCGTCCGACAGCAGCGTTGGTAAGCGTTTGGTGTTCCAGGCAACAAGGCATAAGACCGTTGGCAAGCCGCGTGTTCCCGTTGCAAACGAGCAGTTCGTGAAGAAGAAGAAGTTTGAAGGATAATATTGTGTTAAAGCAATATTATTTTTATCTTTCAAAAATATTTTGATTTTTATGGAATAATGTCCAAGTTACTCAAATCTTTGATTCCGAAGAAGTTTCTCAAAGATACTCAAAACGATGGCGCAAGTTCAAGTAATCAAATGATTCATGGAGAATCATCTACTCAAAATGAAGAAGCTCACAAGGCAGAGAAGAATGCCGATTTACTCAATAATTCCAATGAATTTCTTCAAATAGCTCGCGTTGAAGAGCAACTTGCCAATTGGAATATTCCTCAGTTAGATCCAAAGACGATCTATTACAGGAATACTTTCAATTTTACTCAAAATTGGAGAGTCAAGATTATGGAGAACACTATCGCCATAAAAGACAACCCAGAATCATTGAATCTCTTCACAAGGGATTTAATACTCCAACATCGGGAAGAATACTCATTCATACACCTTGGTGTAATCCAGGTAGCAATTAAGCCACTTTTCAGAACTGGTTTGAATACTCCTGTTCTTCTAACTCTCAGGGACAAGAGGTTCAGAAATTTCCAGGACTCTCTTCTGGGAATGGTAGAAACCAATCTGGAAAATGGTCCAGTCTATTTCAATTGCTATCCACATTATTCTCTTTCTTTAAGAGATCCCAACATACTCAAATCATTGATTCTTGATGTCCACTTCAAAGATCTGAATGTAGAACCATAAACTCATAGGTTCGTGACAATATTCAGAATTTGCTATCGTTTGATGAAAACTCAGATAGCACCAAGAGCTCTAAAGGCTTCCTCTAGAGGTACAACAATACTCATAGAAGCCAATACTACGAGAGCTAACGTAGAAACTCCAAAGAGATTATCTTGGGAAGACATCACCAAGACATCTCACTGGGTTTTGGAAAGAGCCGTAGCAGCTCCAATATCAAAACCAAAACAACTTTCTCAACTAGTTGAACATCCAGATGGAACTGTTGAGATAAGCTTCCAACAGCCTTTGACAGCCGACCAAAAGGTTTCAAATTTTGCCCCTTCAAGGCAAAGTGTTTCGGAATTTAGAGGAGAAGCTTCATCCTCAACAAGTTTCAAACAACAAGAACCATTGAGAAGATATTTCTCTGCAAAAATCGACTCAGTGGATTTCAACCCTCGCATACCAGAAAGTAGGTATGTATGGCCAAGCTCACCTACTCAAACAGATATGGACTCAGCAAGCAGGTTTAATGAGCTCAATGTCATATCTGAAGAATTCAAAGTCAATATGGAAAGTCTAAAAAAGGATTTTCTTGACAAAAAATGGAAAATGCCTAGAGAATTCTTCTTTAAGGCATATGATACTGAAGAAAGGGAAAATTTCAAGAAAGCATGGATCTCTACCATGGAAGAACTTGAGAGAAATATTCCTTTCTTCGAGTGGTTCGCCAATCAAAATGATTATAGTCAAGAGGTGAACACTCTCAAAGAAACTCTTTGGAAGACATCAGACGGAGAGATTTCAGATACTCATCCATCGCTAGAGCAGATTGAATTCAGAAGCTTTAAAGGAAATATAGTTGTTGCAACTCCATTCAAGCAAATATCCTTGAAGAAGATGAGAAGAATCCCTCCAAAGGAATCAGAGGAATTAATCTTCAAAACAACTATACGAACAAAATTCTGTCTACAATGGCAGAGCAAATGTGCAGGATCGAAGAAAAGGTCTTCACTTCGTCCAGCACCAAGGGATTTTCTGCCACCACGTCAGGAATTCCTATTGTTAGGAACCCTCTACCAGTCCTTTGTTTAGGATTAGGTGGATCGATCCCTTTACTCAAAAGCAAAGAGCAGGTTATGTTTGAAAAAATTCATGAAGAACTTGCCAGGCTAAGTGGAAAAAATCCACAAATCAACGTACTCAAAGACAAATAGATAGAAGATTTAGTTTTTGCTATGCAACAGAATTCTATCTTTGATGAGGAAGAAGATCCTAAAGAAGTCAATAGGATCTCAAAGTATTACTCAAAGAGCAACCCAAGGACTTATTATCCAAGGGCTACTCATCCAGATTTATCTATTGAGGATAGATCTTTTATTCAACACGCTTCATATGATGGTCAATCCATTTATGAATGGAACATTGATGGTCTTTCTCAATATCTAATCGTTGAAGTTGTCCAGGAAATGTTTGTTGCAAGCGCAACATACAATTCGAAAGGACATAATGATCATACCAGCGCTCGCCTTTTGGTTGCCAGTTTCACAGGACAACTAAAAGGATGGTGGTTATCTACTTTCAATGAAGTTGAAAGAAGAAAAATTGTTACTCATAGATCTCCTATTGATTCATGAGACTCAACCTCAAAATCACCTAAAAGGGATGAGGCATCTACCTCAACTGCACAAAGCGGTATTGGTATGGCTATAGACACACCAGCAATACCATCTCGTGTTGAGAGCAGAGACTTCAAAGACGATGCAGTCGTAACCCTCTGCTTCACCATAGTCAAAAACTTCGTCGGAGACGATAAAGAATACCAAAGTCAGGCAGGAGAATATCTCCAAAAATTAACTTGTCCTAAACTTCAGGATTTCCAATGGTATAAAGATACATTTCTAACAGAAGTTTACAAAAGGGCAGACGTCAATAGTCCTTTCTGGAAAGAAAGATTCATTATTGGACTACCCAAAATATTCAGCTCGGAACTTATGATCTACCTCCGGGAATTCTACAGAGGAAATATTCCCTGGGAAGAGGTCACTTATGGCCAAATCTGTCAATGCGTCATAACCCAAGCTGGAAAGCAATGTCTCAAAGCCGTTAGGATAGAGAAGCAGACCAAAACTCGAGAAAGAAAGCAAAAGTTTGGACATTTCTACAAAACATACTTTTATCAAAACCATACTAAGTCTCCCTCAGTAAAGGCAAAGAAAAGACTTAAAAAACCTAGGACTTTCTACTCAAGGCCATACAGCAACAGATCCACTGTGTCTAGATCTCATCGGCAATATCCATATTGGAAAACTTCTTATGATAAGAAGAATCCTAGGGGAAAGAAATTCGCCAGAAGAGACTCTTCAAAAGTTCAATGCTACAAATGCAGAGGATATGAGCACTATGCTCCAAGGTGTCCCATGAAGAAGAAAATCAATGAGCTTAGTATCGACGAAGATATTAAAGTTGATTTACTCAATTTTGTCCAAACAGATTCAGAAGGATCAGAATATGATTCAAACGAACATGATGGGCAAATCCTTTATTTGCAAGAAGAGACGGATTCTTACTCTTCTTCAGAAGGAGAAATTCAAGTTATTCATAAACTTAGATGCAAAGGTAAACGAATATGTGATTGCTTTAATTGCATAAATGTTTTATCAAAAGACCAGGAGTTACTTTTTGAGGCTGTAAGCAACATCATGGATGTGGCTCTCAAAAAGACGATTCTCAACAGATTGAAGACTTCTCTCCAAGATGATGTAAATTAGGGAGAAGAAGATTCTTCAATAACTACTGAGTATCCTTCTATAGAAGATGTCTATGCACTTTTCAAGAAGGAGAAAAGAGAAGTCAGGATTTCAGATTTAAAGGCTGAAATAAATCAACTCAAATACGAAGTAAAACAACTTCGTACGGATTATCAAAAGGATGTTTCTCAATTAGCTGTTGAAGTCGCATTAATTAAATCAAAGCAAGCAACTTCCTCAGGAACAAGCGAAGGAGACGAAGCAGGACCTTCAGAACCTTCTCCAGAAGAAGAATCATTTTCGTCAACTCTTCAGAGAGTTCAATATCAAAAATGGTATGTCAAAATATCCTTAAGGGTACAAGACTTCAAATTTGATGCAATAGCTCTGGTAGATTTCGATGCAGATCAAAACTGCATTCATGAAGGACTTATACCATCAAGGTATTTCGAAATAACAATCGAAACCTTGAGAGGAGCCAATAGTCAACCATTATTCATAAAGCACAAGCTACCTGAAGTTCACATCTGCAACAACGGAATTTGTTTCGTGACTTCATTCTTACTCATCAAGAACCTAAATCAAGGAGTGATTCTAGGTACACCTTTTATTACTCAATTATATCCTTTTCAGGTAACAGATGATGGGATTGTATCAAACGTCCTTGAAAAGACAATCTTGTTCAACTTCATTAATCCATTAAGAGAAGATGATCTTAATGTGGTCAAAAGAATCAACCTCAAAGAGAAGCAAATTGATTTCTTGAAGGAAGAAGTTAGCTTCAAAAAGGTTGAAAACCAGCTCAAAGAACCTCGACTGCAGAAAAGGATCCAGATTATTCAAAAGCAGATAGAAGAACAAATCTGCTCCACTCATCCAGATGCTTTTTGGAAAAGAATCAGAAATTCCAACCAAAGCAAGACCAATTCAGATGAACTCTGAATTATTAAGCTATTGCCGGAAGGAAGTTGATGAACTACTCAAAAGAAAACTAATCAGACCATCCAAGAGCCCATGGTCCTGTGCAGCATTTTTCGTCAACAACCAGGCTGAAAAGGAATGAGGAGTTCCAAGACTGGTAATAAATTACAAACCCTTAAACAAGGTTTTGGAATGGATTAGGTATCCAATTCCTAATAAAAATGATTTACTCAAAAGAATTTCAAATGCAAAATTATTTTCAAAATTCGATATGAAATCAGGATTTTGGCAAATCCAGGTTGTCGAACAAGATAGGTACAAAACAGCATTTAATGTACCTTTTGGTCAATACGAATGGAACGCCATGCCTTTTGGCTTAAAAAACGCTCCATCCGAATTCCAGAAGATCATGAATGATATTTTGGAACCTATTCAAGAATTTGTAATTATCTATATTGATGATGTTTTAATTTTTTCATCAAATATAGATCAACATTTTTCTCATTTAAAGAGTTTTATTCAAACAATTAAATATAATGGTTTAGTTGTTTCAGTTGCAAAGCTTAAACTCTTTCAAACTCAAATAAGATTTCTAGGGTTTGATATCCATTTAGGATTAATCAGGCCAATACAAAGATTTCTAGAATTTACTCAAAATTTTTCAGATGAAATTTTAGACAAAACCCAACTACAAAGATTTTTAGGGTGTCTAAATTATGTATCTGATTTCATCAAAGATCTTCGACCTATTTGCAAACCACTTTTTCAAAGGTTGAAGAAAGAAACTATTCCTTGGACAGATGAACACACACACACTTTTCAAAAAATCAAATCTTTAGTCAAAAGTATTCCCTGCTTAAGTCTTATCGACGAAAAAGCAGATTTTATCGTCGAGACCGATGCGTCAGACATTGGATATGGAGGAATCCTTAAACAGTGTCTCAATAAGAAGGAATCAATAGTACGTTTCCACTCAGGAGTATGGAATAGTACTCAGAAAAATTACTCAATTGTGAAAAAAGAAATTCTGGCAATTGTTTTATGTGTCCAGAAATTTCAAGGAGATTTAATCAATAAATCGTTTTTAATAAAAACCGATTCTCAAAGTTCTAAATTTATTTTAGAAAAAGACGTTAAAAATTTGGTTTCAAAACAAATTTTTGCCCGTTGGCAAGCAATATTATCGTGTTTTGATTTTCAAATTTTGTCTATAAAAGGGTCTCAAAACCCTATTGCAGATTATCATTCAAGAGAGCACCTTAGCGAGGACTCTCTCTCTCCTCGAAAGAAAAACTCTCTCTAAAGAGTTTCCTTTTCAAATGTCTTTGAGATTAAGAAAGTATGCTATGAGGTTGCAACATAGCCTGATCTTCCTCATCAAAACTCTTAATTTCATATTCAAGTTTCCATCATCAAAAACTCATCATGAGTTCAAGAAAGGGAAAAGGAATTGCTTCCTCTTCCTCCTCTCAAAAAGGAAAAGCTATTGCTTCTTCCTCAACTACTCAAAAATTTACTCCAGTCCGTATCGAGGATTTTGCTCTTCCCGATACTTCGTTTACTCCAGTCAGAACACGAGCACAACGTCGTTCTGCTTCAATTAGGATTCAAGAACCTTCACCTCAAAATACTACTCAATCGGTTGCAGGTTCTTCAACCTACACCTATATCATTACTCCACCAATAAGGTTTACTCCAAAACCTGAAATTTCAGGATACTTTCAAAAATCTCAGGTAATCACTGAAATCCCAATTGAACCTGAATGGGATTCAGACAGCTTTGTTGAGATTACTTCCCATATATATCTGGGTGATTTTTGTTTCATGCCGGAAAGTTTGTCAAAAACACGGCAGTTTTATGAATTGATTCTTATTGATTCAAAATCTGCTGAAATTACTCATATATCGGATAGGAACAATCCATCCGTCGTTGCTTACTCAAAATTAAAGATTTTCAGGGTTCTCAATCCTAAGAAATGGAACCAGAAGGTCTTTACAGAAAAAAGATTCTCAATCAGGTTTGATCCACCTTCTTACAACTACAGGGATTATGTAAGAGCATGAACCAATGTTCTTTGGTACCAAGCCTTTAACCATTCCTGGTTTATTCAATTTTGCAGACAGGCACACAAAAATTATTTCCCCATCTGGTTTAAATCTTGGTGGAATAATTTTGGCCTCTGTGAAGAAATTTTTCCTGTACCAGTTCAGGAATCCTTTCATTATTTTACTCAAAACATATTCAAGAATACTTTTTAATTAACCTTCAGGTTTTCCCTTCATTTCCAAGTTCCATGGATTTTTTGTTGGAACTTAACTACTCAAAATCTTCATAAAAAAGACAAGTATTTGGTGAAGACGCTTAAAGTCAAATGGTGGGATAAATTTAATGTTACCTACATAAATCTTCCTCAAATAAAATCATGATTTATTGAATCCCCACAAAACCAAGATTTTTCAAAGAAAGCACAGCAAGACTTTCAGAAAAATAAGGCTGCTTTGCTTGCTACCTTAGCTCAAACCACTAAGGCAGATCTTCAAAGAGTTCTACTCCAGAACTCAAATTCAAATAAATCGTCTTCTCCAGCCCTTTCCATCATTGATGAAGACGATGACGACATTAACCTTAGTGATCCTTAATCACTAAGAGTGACCGAAAAGTCATTAAACTACAAATGACCGGAATTGTCGTTAAACTACCAATTTACTCAAAGGTTACTCAAGTTGATATCTGCAAGCAGATATCTCTTCTCAAAAGGAGTTCCTTCTCCTAAAAGGACGGCATGGTTCCCGTTGAACCTACAAAAAAAAAAACATATTTGTTTTCTTTGTATATTCCAATCCTGTTAATATATTTCTTTGTAAATTCTACAAAATGTACAGATAGAAGAAATCCTTGTATAAATAAAATTATGATTTCTTCAGTAAATACATGCTTTGCACAACAAAAGACACACGAAGAAGCATTTTTTCCCGATTCGAACTTTCAATCTTGCGGCGTTTCCTTTAAAGGACCTGCTGCGGAGGACTGTTGCGGAGGACCGTTGCGGCCATTTGGTGTTCCAGGCAGTATTGTAAGTCCGTTGGTAAGCCAGTGCCTTGCCTCCTTGCCTGAGAAGAAGACAACAAAAGAGTGCAAGATTCGCTTCATGGAAGAAAACGACAAAAAACTTTATTAAAGCCACTTTTTCAAAGTATCTTTAATAAGGGGGAGAAATATGTGTGCAAAGATAATCCACCATCCGACAAACACTTACCACCTTTCTTTTTTCTCAACTTTACTTTTTAATTTTCAAACTTGTAATAAATGCATTAGACTTTTAGGTTTTAGGTTTTAATATAGCCTTTTGACTTTTTAAAGTTTACACGTTTTATTTCTTTTACACTTTTAGACTTTTTAGACAAAATCATTTATTAGCTTTTGTCCTTTATGTTTTTATTTTCCATAAAGCTCTGACGAGAGGATACACTTGTTGGGCCAATCCTATTTTACACTGCTTTCCATAAAAGATGATTGAGATAAGGGTTTGTCTTATCCTTTCATCGATATCTTTTAATTAATTAGTTTCAATTTCATTTTGGAGTCCGAGGTCTATAAAAGACTTCCACTTTGTATTCAATAGGCAGAGGCGGATAATCTAGCAAAAGAGAAGAAGTAAAAATCTCTCTAAGCTATCTATTCGCAATACAGTTGTATTCTGCAAAGATCCTAATTCTTCTATCCTTTTAACAATCTGAGCAAAGATTGTGGTTTAGGGTTTTTCTATAAGCACTTTTGAAAAAAATTAATAATTTAAATCGTGTTTAATATAGCTTATTGAGTGATTTTTGTTGAGAATCCCACATTGGAAAAATGTCTCCTCCCATTGCCAATTGTTTTTGAGATGGAACCCTATGTAATCTAATATGGTATCAGAGCCCATTAAACCCAAACGAGTATTCGGTCCAAAAATTAAAATTGGGATCCGATTCAAGAATGGTGAACCCAAAGAGGCACCATCTTGATGGGACATGTTGAGGATCCCACATTAGAAAAATGTAGAGAGACCTCACAATTTATAAGATACATGGGCTACTTCTCTCATTGCCAATTGGTTTTGAGATGGAACCCCATGTAATCTAATATGGTATCAAAGCCCATTAAACCCAAATGGGTATTCGTTCAAAAAAAATTAAAATTGGGATCCGATCCAAGAATTGTGAACTCAAAAAGGCACCATCTTGAGGGGGCATGTTGAGAATCCCACATTGGAAAAATGTCTCCTCCTATTGCCAATTGGTTTTGAGATGGAACCTCATGTAATCTAATAATTTTATGTGATCAAAAGTGGTTTTTTTTTTTTTAAATCTCATTGGATTAATTTAAAAACCTTTTTTCAATAAACATTTGATAGATGAATTATCCAAAAATGACTTTAAAGTGATTAATTGAAAATTCTAAAAAAGTGTAATAAAAAATAACAAAAAATTATAATTAATAGAATCACTTTTGAATATAGTGCAACCAAACAAATTTGTTATTTAAAATACTCTTAAAAAAAAGGTAAGATATAATAATATCTTAGGAAAAATGCCTTTTTGGTCCCTGAGTTTTTAACAATATGTGCGTTTGGTCCCTGAGTTTTGGAAATAGACATTTTTAGTCCCTGAGTTTAGGGAAAAATACCTTTTTGGTCCATGAGTTTTGAAAATAGACCTTTTTAGTCCCTGAATTTTGAGATATAGGTTTAAAAGGTCCCTTGTATTATTATTATTATTATTTTTTAATATAAAATCAATATTATTTATTAATTTTTAATATTAACGATTTTTTAAATTTTAAAAAAAAAACCTCTTTATTAATTTTAAATCTCTCAATATTCTTGATTAATTTTAAATTATTAATTTTTAATATTAACGATTTTTTAATATTGAGAGAGAGAATGGGGTAGAGAGGGAAGAGAGTTTTTTTTTTTTTTTTTTAAATTTAAAAAATCGTTAATATTAAAAATTAATAAAGAATATTGATTTTATATTAAAAAAATAATAATACAAAGGACTTTTTAAACCTATTTCTCAAAACTCAGGGACTAAAAAAGTCTATTTCTAAAACTCAGGGACCAAAAAGGTATTTTTCCCTAAACTCAGGGACTAAAAATGTCTATTTCAAAAACTTAGCGACCAAACGCACATATGGTTGAAAACTCAGGGACCAAAAAGGTATTTTTCTCTAATATCTTTATTGAAAATATGTTTTTTAAAAGTGTTCAAACTAGAAGGAATTCCACCGGACCCAAAATTAAAACTTTCTAAACCTTAGGTCTAAACAGATTGAGCTTAAGCCATGGTAAGTGCCCTTGATGCAATCCCACTTGATGACCTAAGCTTGAGGTGGCCTCTAACAATTTCTTACAGAAATCTGAGAGATCCAGTTGGGAAAATGAGCTTTAGTCGGTAATAAGATAAAATTTTTCTGGGTAAATTCTTCTCATTCTTGACAGAAGATGGCACGAAGCTGGTTGACGAAGAAGGGGACCTGAACTGACAATCCAGATGAACATGGGTTGGCCACGACTAGGCTTGGATTGAGAAGTTCTGTTCTGGAATTCCAAATGGGCATATATATAAATTAAAATTGTTATTTCAGCAAGGAATATTCTTAATCAAATTAAGATTGTTGTATATATCAAATTAAAATGAGCAATTAGGGGTCTAAAGTCCAAAATCTAAAGCTACGAAATATATAAAAAGCATATAAGAGACTAAAGTGAGCTTAGCTAGTGATAATTGACATGTACCATTGACCAAGAGATTAGAGATTTGAATCCCCCACTCAAAATGTTTGTTGAACTAAAAAAAAAAACCAGAATACAAGATAAGTGCAAGAGTGGCATTTGTAGTTATTGAAGAGGCCTATAGAAATAAAGAGACAAATAATTGTGTTGAAGACAGCTGGAAACGAAGATTCCAAGGGTCAGTACGATAAGTTGTTTTTATACTAGACTAGAAAAAATTATTCGATGAGACTACCACAATGAGGTTGACAGTTTTATACCATTAAGTGTATGCGAAAGAAATTGTATAAATATCTTGATTATGTATCCAACGATTATTTGAGCTAGACAAATTTTAATAACTATATTCGGCAATTTTAAAGAGAGAGCCATATAAAATCACTTTAACCTTTTAATTTCAGCTTGCTGCCCTTTTTATTCTTAGCAGCTTTATGAAAGAGTAATTGTTTTTACTGTTGATTTCACCTCAAACTGATTAACGGTTCTCAACATAGGGACTAGCTTAAATTATATACCAACATAGATCCCTTGAAATCTCATTGTACTGAAATACAATTTCAATGTAGCAAGCAACACAAACTATTTCTCACAATTTCAAGATTCATTGCTCTCAATAATAAAAAATTTATGGAATAAACATAAATTCCTCAAAATCTCCAAAATTCTCACATATCCAAAACATTTATATGAACACAAATTATAATTGATTTCAAAATTTCATAAGTTTCATCAAATACTAAAATAGGAGAAAATTTTGTAACAATAATCACTCACAAAATTATTGGTGGGGATTTCAATTCGTAATTAGTCATCTCGACCTTCGCTCCTCCTGGAATTAATTTTGAACATAAAATGAGTACTTCCTTAACTATCCATTTAAAAAATAATGCTAATTAATTCCAAGGGTTCAAGCTAATATCCATTATACAATCAATTTTATTATTTCCCCAATTATACTATTCATCTTTTTCTTCCTTCCTCTATTCCTAAATATTATTCTTTTTCCCTCTTTTCTTCTTCCATCACAATAATCCTACTCTTCATAATAATTCTTCTCATACATCAACTTCAAGAAAGAACATAATAAAGTAAAACAACCTTATACAAGTATTGAAAGAGGATATAGAGAAACCCACAAGACTAAATCTCTTAGGGCCTGTTTGATAACGCTCTCGTTTCCCATTTCTCATTTCTTGTTTCCTATTTCTTGTTTTTTAAGAACTAAAAACAGAAACATGTTTGATAACTATTTTTATTTTTTGTTTCTTTAAAATAGGAATTAGAAATAGACATGCATGTGTTTGATAACTGTTTTTTGTTTTTTGTTCTTGTTTGTTTGTTGAAATAAAATTTATTCCATATAATACAATAAAATATATAACATGCATTAAAACAAATATAAAACCATTATTTAATACAATTTCAACCTAAACGTACAATTTAAAAAAAATAATAATAAATTTTAGTTTTCAAATGCTGTTCAACTTGGTAATGAGAAATTTATTTAAGATTAGACAATCGAGCATACCCACATTTCTTTCTTTAAGGTTAGACAATCGAGAGTGGCGTGCAATTGGGGTTTACATTATAGTGCAAAGTGAAATAAGAAAATAAAAACAAATTGAAAACGACAGGGAGGGAGAGGCTATGAAAGCCTCGCAAACGACCGAGACCGGTATTCCATACGCTTGTTTTGTAAGTGTAAGTGAACTAAAAAAAATCAAATCAAGAGTGCGGGAGTGAGCGGCTATGATACGGAGCAACGAGGAAGAAACCGAGAATGGCATTGGATTGGAGTTTAAACGAATAAAAAATGATCATAAGCGAGAGGCTATGAAAACCTCACCAACAACCGAGGTCAGTATTTCATATGCTTGTTTTGGCAGAATGAGAGCACGATTGGGTTGGAGTTTAAACGAAAAGTGCAAGTGAAATAAAAGAAAAAAAAAAGAATCGAGAACGATCGAGAGCGAAAGGCTATGAAAGCTTGGCAAACGACCGAGACTGGTATTCCCATAGGCTTGTTTAGGTAGGCTACGCTGGTAAATTCATTGCAATGCTGATGGTAGCAAAAGGTTACCCATCGTTATTCAAAGAAACCCAGTCATATTTCGTTTTCTCAAGCAAAAGGAGGTCATCCATACAAAAAAAAAAATCCAAACAAAACCAACAACAATCATAAACGTAACGAAATCAAAAACCCTAGCAAGTTTTTGGTAAAAGGAGTTAAAACAAACTCATATAAAAGTGTCAAAAACTCTTATATTTTTCTTAATCCTTCATTTTTTGAACAAAATAGCTTGCTCGACTTGAAATCTTTACCCATGGGCTAAACCGATCTACTTTCGACCTTAATCATTACATTTTTGGTGATTTTTGGCATTACCGCAATTTCCAATGAGTTTTTCAGTGAATTTCTGACCATTTGATCCACTTTGGAAGTTCTTCACTCCCTATTGCTTCCACCATCTTCAATCCCTATTACTTCCATCATCTCTCTTTCTCTCTATTTCCTTTCTCCCTCTCCTTTCCTCTTTCTCTTCGTTCTTTTCTCTGCTCGAAAGCTCAACTTTTCTTTCCTTTTTTTTTTAACAAGAAAAGTTTGTGGTTTTCCATCCATGCGTGTGGCTTCAATCTTTTGAAGCCACACATTATTTCTTTTGTTTTTCTTCTTTTTTTTTTTGTATATTTTTTTTTCTTTACCAAAATACCAATTTTTTAGGCATATACAAAAGTTAATTACCTTTTCCTTCTTTTCCAAATTACTTTATTTAAACAAGTAGGTATTCCATCGTTTCCAATTTTCTTTCTACTTTATACTTTCTTCTCTATCAAAATATTTCAAAATCAAATAATTCATATATTAAATGCATATCCAAATGCTAGATGACCAAAAGTATGGGTCTTACACGGTTAGGCAAAACGACATCGTTTTGTCTAACCTAATAGCACGTGATCTAAAATTAATAAAAACGACGTCATATCGTTCAATTTCAATGATAGTTCTAAACCGACATCTTTCATCCAAGTTACGTAAATTTAGTTAATTTTTTGTCAAAAATAAGTGCGATTTATCTAAACCGTCATTATTAAGGTCTTCTGTCATCGTTTAAAAATGCCAATTGACATCTAAGGTCTAAATTATTCTAGTGCATAAATTTTAATGTTGTGTCTAACTGGACTCTAAACTTTCAATTTTGCATCTTATAGATAGGTGAATTTTAAAAAATGTCGAATAATTTAATGATCTATTAGACAAAAAATTAAAAGTTTTGGAACATGACAAACAAATTGAAAATTCAAGAACCTATTTGACACAAAGTTCAAAGTTCAAGGACTTATAGACACTTTTTAAGTTTTAGGGACTAAACTCGTACGGAATTTAACTTTACATGTAGTTGTGCCCCATCTGATATAAATTTCTGGATCTGCCACCGCTCAATTTGGCTTAGAGAGCGTATTCATTCATTGACTAGACCATGCTTTTTCTCTCTCTCTCTTATAATTACCATCAATTGGAGCAAAACTTAAAGGCAACGGATTGGAACAAGTTTAATTAAGAAGAGTTTTCTTTGTAGATGATATACCAACATTCTCTCCCATGTCAACATCTTCTTCTTTCATTCCATACGGCAATTTCCAATCAAAATACAACAATAGATTAGCCAATGCTAGCTCCACCGTAATGGTTTCCATGTTCATACCAGGACAAATTCTTTGACCAGCTGCTCAAAATTCTGCCCTCTGTAATCGATATTGCTTCATATGAATCTCTCTGGCAAGAATTCTTCTGGGTTATTCCAAGAATTTGGGTCTCGTCCAATCGCCCATATATTGACATAAAGATGAGCTTTGGGATCAATATCGTAACCACTTAGCTTGAAATGGGACATGGTTTCCCTTGGAAGGAGAAGTGGCAACCTTAGAACCTCTTTCAATCACCGCCATTTTTAGATATTGAAGCTTTTCGAGGTCACTCTCCTTCACTTGATCTTCTTTTATGTAGCTCCTGATCTCATATTGTAGCTTCTTCATTACTCTTGGATTCCTAACCAATTCCGACATTGCCCAAACAATAATCCCTGCTCCTGTCTCCACTCCAGCTAGAAATATATCCTAATTATTAAAGCGCATGCATCAGGAAAGGAAAAAGACAAAAACCTAATTAGCATATTGTAAGTTTGGAATCTTTCATTTAATAACCCATTAGCTTTTTATTCTTAGTTTTTTTTTTTTTTTTTTTTTTTTTTCATTAAGGAAGAATTTAATTATTTGATGTCGTGTAATAAGATTTTTAAAAAAGTTTTTGAAATTATAAACAGTTTTTCAAATAGAAAAAAATTAAAAATGAATTTCTATTTTTGAAAAACTATTTGTTTTTTCTTTTGGACACTATGTATCTTTCTGTCTTTAATGGATTTTCTGTCTTCAGATTACTCTCTTTTCAACCATTTATTTCTTAATTTCTCTCTCAAACATTTTCTCTCATTTTTTTCCCTTTACAACGTTTCTTTTTCCTTTTCTCTAAAACTTCACTCTATTTAACTATTATTTCTCTCTTTTTTATACCTTTTTCTCTCCAAAAGTTTTGATCTCTCTCTATATCTAATTAAAACTTTCTCTTTCTGTCTAAATTTTATCTCTATGAAACTTTACTTTTTCTCTCTAACTTTTTTCTCCAAAAACATTTTTTTTTCTCTTTCTTCAACTTAACCTTAATAATAATAATAAAACTTAAACCTTTTTTACTAAAAAATAAAATAAATATTTACTTTTTTTATTCTAAAAAATCTATGCTATTAACATTATTACTTAAATATTAGTGTGGGTGATTGAACTATTTTCAGCCACAAAAACTGGTGTGCATGCAACCATTTCTTTTCTCTAAAATGATATATATACATAGAATATCTATTTTGGTTTAACAAATACATGGCGTTCGATGCATGGTTCAATCCAAATATAATATCGATGTTTCAAACTTTCACCCCCACAATTGTTGAACTCAAAAGAAAAAAAAACCACACACATGGAGGTGGTATTTCAAACTTCGAAGCTTGTAGTCGAAGATGTATATCTTAACCAAGTTGAGCTATGATCAAGTTAGGTTCTAAAAATGATATAAACTTCTAATATTAGGGATAACTTTTAAATTTGTGTTAAATTTATAAAAACATTTTATAAATAGCAGCCAAAAAATAGCAATAGAAGATAATAATATTTTTCAGAAATATCCACAACCACTGGCTAACTAGCGAGGAGGTGTCTTGTTCTTCCTTTAATTGGTCCATAACGATGCAAAACAATCTCTCTCCCACTTCCTAAAGACTCCAAAAATTTGACAGTAGATTTACGAACCACTTGGATCCACCATCGACTTTAAAAACGATGGAACACCAGTCACCATTTCGTTTTCTTTTTCTATTTGCATAGATTTTTTATTTTAAAAAATTATATATATGTTTTTCTTTCGGGACACTTCTTTCGCTCGTTTAACGGATCTTCTCTCTCTTCAATATTTATCTTTTAACTTTTATCTCTCTCATATTGATGGCTCTCTAACATTTTTTATAAAAAATTTATCTATATAACTTTTATTTTTCTCTCTCTAATTTAACTATGCGGCGGTTTCATTAAATAATTTATCCTAAAATTAATCTCTCTGACATTTCTTTCACTCTCGAACTTATCTTTTTCTCTCTCAGTTTGTTCTATCAATCTAAAATTTGTCCCTCTCTAATTTATATCAAACTCTTATTTCCTTATGCCAATTTATTTTTCTCTTTCTAACATATTCTTTGCTTTTATTTTTTTTTCTCTAAATTTTTTTTAACCTCCGATCTCAAGAGAAGGAATACATGTCAATCACTGCAGAGTTATGCTCACGCAAAATCTCTCTCTCTTTTTAGACTTTCCAACACTATATAACTTTTTTTTCTTCTAACTTAACTATACCTGTTTAAATATATCTGTCTACAAGTTTGCTCTCCCTTAATTTTCTCTTTGTAACTTTTCTTTCTCTCTCAAAGTTATTTTTTCTTTAACATCTCTTATTTTCCAACCTCTCTCTCTCGAAAGTTTTTTCGCCTTCTCTTTAAATTTGATCTTGATATAACTTTTTTCTCTCTCATGCAAATTATTTTTCTTTCTCAACATGTCTTCGGTGGTCTAATTTAACTTTTCTCACTCTCTAACACATCTCTTCTTCCCTAAAATTTTTCTTTTCTCTCTAAAACATTTCTTTCTATTCATTTCTATTCATCTGTATAACTTTTATTTTCCTTTTTATTGTATTTTTTCTTTCTCACATATCTCTCTATCTTTTGTCTTTTTTTTTTTTCTAACATCTTAAAGAAACACGACAAAAAAAAATTATCAAACCTATTTTGTTCTCTTTATTTAAAAAAGAGAAAATAAAAAATAATTATCAATCATGTACAGTTTTTTATTGGTTGTGTAGAATGTTTTTAGATAGTTTTCGTTTTTGGGCTTTAATTCATACATTTTTTTTATTTTTGTAGGTGACCAAGGATTTCATTTTGAAGGCCAAGTTCAAAGACTTTCAAGTTGAAAGCCCAACAAAAGAAAAGAAAAAAAAAAAAAAAGGCACCCAAACCGACGCCTAGGTGCCACAGACAGTGCGGGAAGACAGAATGCTAGCGCCTAGGCGCTACAAACTTTGAAGCGTGAATCTGAGATGCGCGCTCAAGGTTTTTTGGCATATAAATACTCATCTTTGTCAAATTTGAAGAGGATTGGAGGGGGAGAATGACAGGAAGACGGTTGGACACTATTTTGGAGGATCCGAGCAACCGAACGGAGCGAGAGTGGCGATTGGAAACTCATGGAATCGCCCGGTTTTGTTTATTTTCCCTTTCCTTTCTCTTTTATTGGTTGTAATGACTTCAATAGTTTTAGTTAGGACTTTTATTGAGATTTTTAGTATGAACTAATTTATTCTTTCTAGAGCTTTGATGTAATTACTATTCGAATCCTATTCTTCCTAGTTAATAGTTGATATTTCAATTTCGTATTTGGTTGTGAAAGCTTTTCTAAGCTTAATGCATGTTTAGATTTGACCACTCTTTACATCGATTTCATGTCATAATCCGAGGTTGAGAGACAAGAATTATTGATAGATCTGAATAGTTTTTCCTAATTTACACTTGAGATAGAGATATCCTTGTGGGTTTTGTGGCAATTTAGGTTCTACGTTCATCATAATTGAATTGTTGGAATTGTCATAGAAATATAGGCAATTTACTTTTCAATGAATATTGTTATTGCTTGAGAGAGAATATCGAGTCTATAGGGTAGAACTTGCCAACAATCTAGAAATAGAATTTCCTTCAACTATTAATGAATGAAGAATAGGAGGAGATAACAGTGAAGTCATAGCTCTAGAACCTATTGCAACTAAATTTAATAATATGTTTTACGTTGTTAATTGTAGAGCCTTATTTCATTCTCTTGCTGTTAGTTTCAATTTCACCCATCATCAATTATTTGGTCCTTAGATAAAATTGAAGCTTACGAATTTGGTAATTGATAGCATTCATTCCCTATGGAGAACGATACTAGTACTCACACTACTATATTATTTGTAGCGATTCGTACACTTGCGAATTCGATCAACATGTATTTGTCCCTTCACGATTTTCTTGATGAAAGTTTAGTAAGGACCCAACCGTCATGTCATTACGATAGTTTAGTTAAAAAAAAAGAACAAAAAAAAATAAGACAGGAAAGAAAGAGGTAAATGGTGCATGCAAGGGGAAGTAGCAAAAAGAGAGAAGGAAAAGAAATTGACAGCAGGGGATAAGAGAGGTGAGACCAATATTGATGTGGGTGACTAATTATTTTAGGATCAGGATTCAGAATCTAGATTTGGCACTTGATGGCCCTAACATTCTAATAAGTTCATTATATATTTATTTATTTTATCTTTTTAGGTTGTTTTTAGTTAGTTTTCCTATAGTTTTTAGATTTTAATTTATGCATTTAATTTATTTTTGTAGGTGATCAAATATTGCATTTTGAAGGCCAAAATCAAAGAATTTCTAAGACGAAGATTAAAAAAAAAATAGCACCTAGGCACCACAGGTAGTGAGCAAAAACAGAACACACCTCGAGTTTTTTTTTGCTTATAAATACATCTGTTTGTTAAATTTGATGGGAATTTTCAAGACAAAAACAGGGGAACAAGGTGGAAACACATTTTTGAGGATCCGAGCAACCAAATGGAGCTAGAGCAATGCTTGAAAACTCGTGGAATCGCCGGAATTTGTTTATTTTTCCTTTTTCCTTCTCTTTTCTTGGTTGTAATGACTTCAATGGTTCTAGTTAGGACTTTTGTTGAGATTTTCATTACGAACTACTTTTCTTTTTCTAGAGCTTTGATGTAATCGTTCATTGAATCCTATTCTTCCTAGTTAATAGTTGGTATTTCAATTTCGTATTTGGTTGTGAAAACTTTTCTGAGCTTAATGCATGCTTAGATTTAGCCACTCTTTGCATTGATTTCATGTCATAATTTGAGGTTGAGAGACAAGAATTATTGATAGATCTAAATGGTTTTCTCTAATTTATCATGAGATAGATATATCCTTGTAGATTTTGTGGCATTTTTAGGTTCTACATTCTTAATATTTAAATAGTTAGAATTGTCATAGAGATATAGACAATTTATTTTTCAAGGAAAATCATTATTGCTTGAGAGAGAATATTGAGTCTATAAGGTAGAACTTGCCAACAACCCAGAAATAGAAATTGTTTCAACTATTGATGAACAAAGAGTAGTAGGAGATAATCCTGAGATCATTGCTCTAGAGTTTCTAGCAATTGAATTTATCCCTTTGTTTTTGTTAGTTTTAGACTCTTAAACAATTTAACTCAAAGGAACGTTAAATTTCATCTTTCTTGATTAATCAGTGTTCAGATAAAATTGAGGCTAACGAATTTTGGTAATTAGTAAGCATTAGTTTCCTGTGGAGAATGATACTAATACTTACACTACTATATTACTTGTAATAATTCGTACACTTGCGAAATCGAGCAACACACTTCCTTGCATCCCCTGCGACGACTTGACCTGGCCATACTACCTACTTGTTTGGAATTGCTTCTGAGACTTCTGAGAATGAAGTTGTTCCCATTGACAAGCAAAGTTCTTTTAGCATACTTTGTCATCACTCACATGCTTTCTCAGAAAATTTCTAAGAGGTCACCTAACATAAGATTGCTCTAAGCCAAATACGCTTAACTTTGGAGTTCCTATGATTGAGCCACTAAAAAGGAATGTACACCTTATTTGTATAGGTATATAAAGTCACTATCAATTCATTTAAGTCTTTCTTAACCATACCTTGTATAGTCTTAGGATTACTCTCATTCTAATGTGGTGTCAGTTCATTCATAGACCCCTCTTAACTCGGATGTAACATGAAAGTTGAAGGACCAAAAGTGATTTTTAATCTATATTGAGAATGCAATTTTTTAATGGTCAGAGGCAGATTTAGGGGGACTTGGGGGTTGGGCCGTGGCCCCCATTTTTTTTTTTTGTAGTGTGTGTATATATATATATATCAAATGTATAATCAAAGGAAAGCAGTCTTTGTTTGAGATGAAACAATGAAACGACTCCTCTGATTCTTTCCAATTGTAAGGCACATTAAAATATAAGTCCTAAAAATTAAAAATTCAAATAAAGAAAAAAAAAAAAAAGAGAGAGGGACGGGTCTCTTGCTTGTATTGTCAAAATTTCACATAATTCACATAAAAATAATATATCTTAAATTATATAATAATAATTAGATATTGATAATAGAGAAAATATATAAATATTGTATAAAATATTTATATATAATATAATTATCTTAATTTAGTTATAAAGATTAATTACAAATATTATAAAGAGAAATTGTATAGTATAAAATATATTTTATAAAAAATAATTATATAATAACTATATAATTAATTAGTTAAATCTATATATAAATAAAAATAGCCAAGTATATTCTTAACCTAGTATTAATAGCCGCTGGCTCTGCACTGATGTGTGTGTATATATATATAATATGTGGCCTCTAGCCTTTTTTTTCCTTTTAAACAATTTTTTGACATCTATCAATTTTGACTTTAAACTTTTAATTTCATTAAATTAGATAATAGACTTAGTTAATTATTGCAATTTCTATCATCTATTCAATTTCCACTAATCATCCACTAATTTTAATGAAAAGAAATGTGAAAATCTTTATAAAATCACCAATTTCAATAATATCAAGTTTGTACAAATTTAAGCTTGATTAATGCACAAATTAACGATTGAATAACTCTTTCAAAACTCATAAATTTTAACAAAGATGTAGCTCTAATGTAGTTTTTCTTTGAATACTTATCAATTTTGTATCATATATATGTTTAATAATTCATTGAAAACATATGATAATACCTTTTTTTTTATTTATTTATAATTCTTTAAACTATTACTTTTGTATTTTTTTTAAATACTTTTGGTCTTTGAGATTTAAACTAGTTTCTATTTGGTTCCTAGATTTAGAAACTAACACTTTTGATTTTTGATATCTGAACTTAGTTTATATTTGATTTTGTGAGAGATTTCAAAAGTGGCATGTTCGATCCCAAAGTTTAAATTTGATTTTAATTAGTCCGTAAATTTTGAAAATGATTTCTAAAATATCCCCAAGTATAGAGTTACTGTTACTTGATATAACAGAATGATGTTGTTGGTTTCAAAGACATTATCAAAATTTAGCTCCTTCAAACTATATTATTTGGATCGCCCTTGGTATGGCCTATTTGTTTCTCCATTTTTTTTCTGATAAAACAGTAAATAAATAAACTAACAAAATGGGTTTGGAAATCCATCAAAATTTAAAGTTACTCATTTCGTTAGTTTATTATTGATTATAGAAGGGTGATTCTAAATCTTATTTTTACTTAAAAAAACATTTCGGACTAAAATGGTCGGATTTCAGAGAATTTCATAAAATTTTAGAATAAACTTTTAGTTTAACTTTGTCATATTATAAATTTCTATTAATAAACCAATTAGACTAAAAGGCTCATATTAGTAAACTTTTTATTTTCTTGTCCCTTCCCTTTCACATAAAAACAAAGGGTAAAAGTCGAAGTCGGTAGCCATTTACTTTCTAAGGGGCTGTTTGGGACAAGAGTTATAATAACTCGTGGAGTACTCTGCACTCTAAACGCAGACTATTATAACCCAAACTAAACAACTCTGTATTTTAAACAATATTATATTATTTCACAGACTATTATAACCCACAGACTATTATTATCCATGTTATTATAACTCATTCAGTACCTCAAACAGCCCCTAAATTTTAAAAGAGGAAACTCGCTTCTCTATCCAAAATAACTGGTCCATCACAAACTTCTCATTGTCAGAATCAAGAAGGAAGGAAACAAAATTAATATCCACTAGTCGTTCGCGATATTAAATTCAGTGAAAAACAAGATCAAAGACAGCAAGATTGGGCAGCAGATTTTGATTTACTATAAACTATTTGTGGTGGATTTGCACGTGAAAAATCTAATCAAGTTTGTCAATGGCTCGTGAGGGAGAAGAGAGAGATCATGATTAATTAAAGATATTTTGATGATAAATTGGATTTATATAATATTTCTGAGTAAATATCTAAAGAGGAAATTATAATTGTACTCAATAAGTCAACTGCTATGGTAGATGTGTTTGTGCCTAGACAGGAAGTAAGTTTTCTTCTTTTTCAGCCACAGAAAGTGGAGGTTTCGTATACTTAGATGTTTTTCTTAATCTTCTTTATTGTAGTAGTTTTGTCCTCATAATAAACAATAGGTATCTATATAGACTTTTTCAATGATATTAATTATTAATAATGAGATTTATTATCATTTTTTCATATATCCTTAAAAAAAATTGAGTAGGTGTAAGTTCTCCAAATTTATGCCAAAGTAATCATAGCTCAGCAGTAATTAACATGTACTATCGATCAAAAAGTCAGAGGCTCAGAATCTTTCCACTCTAAGTGTTGTTGAACTCAAACAAAAAAAAGTTCTCCAAAAAATAAAGAGAGAGAGCGAGCAATAATCACATGATAGTTTTTAAATTTTAAACCATGATTAAAGTCTAGATTTTTTTTTTCACCAACAACTATTGCTCTAAAGTGCCAAAGTGAGCATAGTTCAACGATACGTACATGGCATGTACTCATTCTCTTGAGATCGAAAGTTCAAATTTCCATACTTCCATTTGTTGTACTCAAAAAAAGAAAAATACAATTGCTCTAAAATATAAAAGAATTTGTTTACATGAACATAACTTAGTGCTAGTCGCACGTAACTAATTTTTAGTTCAAATGATATGCACCTCAACATGCGTGTAAGCTCAATCATGAAGGGCTTCGATAGTGATCGAGAGAAATAGAAAAAGAAAAAAATTTAAAATGTTCTTTTTTTATATTTTAAAAAATTAAAACAAGATATTTTTATTTTAAAAAAATAAAAATATATTTTTTAATAAAAAATAAATGCCACGTCAACTTACCATTAATAATTAACGAAAAATTAACAACAGAGACTAAAATGCTACCAAATTGAAACCTCGATCATAGGCTAAAATGTTGAGCTTGAAAATTCAAGGACCTAACATGCTAGCAAACCCAAATCTCAAGGACCAAAGTATATTTTTTCGTTCTTTTAATTAGAGGCTACTCATGTTTACTCTCAACGATAAGCTTTATTATAGTTTTTTTTTTTTCTGAAACAAAAAGCTTAATAGTAAAGTTGTTGTAATAGACTATATATGGACAATTCTTCTTTTGTTTTTCCACAACCAACAATAATTGTTTGATTGGGATGATAGTTTTTTTGACTAAATTATAGAAAATACTCCTAAACTTTGTACCTCATTTCAATAATATCCTTGAATTTTAAAAAGTTTCAAAAATATCTATAACCTTTCAAAAACATTCAAAAAAGTATAAAGACTATTGCAACTGAACATGAGATGAAAACAAAGTTTGAAATTTTTTTTAAAGTGTTTGGCTTTCAGTTGGCTGGACATAGAGACCCCTTACGAAGATGATCAACAAGTTCCTTCTCCATATGCCGTTTCGGAAGAAGGAAATTTTTTTATGGCATACTGAGTTATGCGTTGTGTTGTGGAGTTTGTGCGAGGAGAAGAATAATAGGCCCTTTAGAGGAGTTGAAAGGGACCCTAAAGTGAGATGTGGTGCTTGCTAGGTTTCATGTTTCTCCATAGACGTTGGTGTGTTGATGCAGTTATTTTGTAATTATTCCTTGTAATTATTCATTCCCTTTTTGTACGCTTGGTTTTTCTTGGATGCCTGTGTTTCCTTTCATTTTTTTCAATGAACGTTTGGTTTATTATTAAAAAAAAGTTTGAAATCGAGCTTTCTCTTTTTAAAAGTGTAAAGAAGATAAGTGGAAGAAAAAAAATGGAAGTTTTTTTCCTTTTTTTTTCCTTTTTGCTCTCTGTTTGTGTGTGGTAGTGATAAGCAGAGGATTAATATGGTTTTGAATTACGATGAATGGGTGGTGAAGGAAGAGAGGTATATGTTTTTTTTTTTTTTTTTTTTTGTCTTTATAGAGTTACGAGAGAGAGTTATGGCTATGAATTTTAGGTTTTTGGAGCATTTAGTCAAATTGTTGCTATGACCTAATTGCAAATGCTAATGAACTTGACGAATGCGAGTTTGGTCCAGTTTACAAGGTTAATTAATCAAAAGTTTGATACATTATTATTTTTTTAAAAATATTTAGGAAGTGTTAAAATCTGACAATATTTTCATCTATTTTGCTTAAAATGAATTTAAAAAAAGCTTATAGGTTCGACTAGTGAGTAAATAGCAGTGAAAAACCTAACAACAAAATCAAGTCAATGGACATGAACAATTCAAGAATGAAGCAAAAGTTGTCTTGAAGCTTCAATATAAGAATATGGTCATGCTCTTAGAATGTTGTGTTGAAGAAGAAGAAAAACTTATGTTCTATGAATATATGGCAAATAAGCATAGTTTCTCATTAATTTTCATGGAAGAAGAATTTGTAGAGAGAGGAAGAAGAAACACGTTTTCCAATAAGGGTATTTTTGAATTTTTTTGAAATGTCAAGGGTATTAATGAAATTTTAACATTTTTTATCCAAAATTTAACCGTAAGAATATTTTTGAACGTTTTTTAAAGGTCGGAGGTATTTTTGAAACATTTTGAAGTTCAGGAATATTATTGAAACAATACCCATATGTAGTTTAGGGATATTTTCTATAATTTGGCGTAGTTTTTTTTATATGCAACGTCTTTTTTCTTGATTTAATGGGGGAAGGGATTTCCTTTTTTTTTTTGGAGTAAAAGGGAAAATCTCTTTCCTCCATTATTTGATTTCGAGGGATGTATTCCCCTCTTCTTGTCTCCGTCTTGATCAGTTAACTTACATCATTTCTCTTGATGTTACAAATAATTAAAAACAATAAATTAATCTAGAAAATTTATTCTTACTAAATTTTGATTTTGAAATGTATGTTTAATATATTTTTTAGGTTAAAATACTATTTTGGTCTTTGTACTTTGAGCTTTGTTCTATTTTGGTCAATGTATTTTTAAATGTTCAATTTTAGTTCATGTACTTTCAATAAAGCTTAAAATTGGTCCTTACTATTAGATTATGGTTAATTTTTCTTAAAAAAAGTTAGTCTCTTTAAGCTTTTTCTCTATAAATTTTAGAAGTATATTCACACGGCGTTTTTTCTTGTATTAAAATTATTATTATTATTTAACAAATTTTGATAAAAATTAACTTCAAAGTTGTCATAGGGACCAATTTTAAACTTTATTGAAAGTACATAGACTAAAATTGGGCATTTAAAAGTATATGGACCAAAATGGAACAAAACACAAAGTACAAGGACCAAAATGATATTTTAACCTATTTTTTATTATTTAATTATATAAAATAATGAAGGACAAAGAACCAAAGAAATTTTCTTACTAAAAATTTTGATCCATAGACTTTTCTTGAGCTTGCGTAGAAATGAAGATTTAGTTTTTCCATTGGGATGAGTATTGAGCTACTGCACTAGCAGACATGTGTCTCAATAGTATTTGAACACGTAATTATTAATATCATTATTTTTCTGAAAACAGAAAAGGAAATCCTCTCATCCATGGGAAAAGTATTCAATAATGCTGTCCTATCTAAATTACATTGGACCGACGGTGGAACGAGCCAACTTGAGCATAGTTTAACTGGTAAAGGTATATATCATCGACTAAAAGGTTATAGGTTCGAATCTCCCTACCTCATATATTGTTGAACTAAAAAAAAAAAAAGTATGTTGAAACCTATTTTTTTCCTTCCTCCTTGCCGTGGTTTTTCATTAATTTCTAGAAATTTTGATATATTTAATCTTTGTTTGATAACCATTTAGTTTTTTTGGTTTTTGATTTTTTAAAATTAAGCCTATACGTACTCTTTCATTCTTGAGTTTCCTTGTTTTTGTTATCTATTTTTTTCATATGTTTTCTAAAACCAAGCCAAGTTTTACAAACTAAAAAATAATAATTTTCAAAAACTTATTTTTGTTTTTGGAACTCGGCTAAGAATTCAAATGTTTTCTTAAGAAACATGAAATTCATTGTAGAAAAATGATGAAAAAACAAGCACAATTTTCAAAAACTAAAAACCAAAAATTAAATGATTACCAATGGGACCTTAGCTTTTAATAAGTTTCGTTTAAAAAAAAGTTTTTTAAATTGTAAAAAAAAGTTATAAAAAAAATTCTCTTCACACTATTTTGTCACTCCAACTTACCTCTCTCTAACTTTTCTCTCTAAAATATGTGTCTAACATTTCTCTCTACTTTTTTTTTTCTTTTTTTTTTATCTAAACTTTTATCTTCCTTCCAACTAAATTCACATCTCTCTGATTTATCTTTCACTCGTCTTAACTTTGTTCTAATATTTGTCACCTCTCAAACTTGTATCTCTCTAAAACTCTTCTTCCCTCCTCCCTAACTTATCATCCTCTCTCTAACATATATATTATTTTTTAAAACAATGACGTATCCAAAATTTTTGTTCATAGGAGTTTTCCTTAAAATTTTGTAGAAGTAATTTACAAGTAAGCAATCCAAAGAATTAAAAAAAAAAAAAGGTAAAAATCCAAAAATACAGTGGCTTCCATAAGTTTTAATATAGTGAAATCGATTCCAAAAACCATCTTGGCTGTTAAATTGCACTGAGAGAATAGGATCATTTTCCACTAAGGTCAACTAGAGTTCCAGAAATTAAAGGTGGTGATTGAGAGATGGACTTTAAAAGCAGACCCACTTCTTCTTCTCTAATATGCTAAAAAAGTTGCCCCCATTTGGCATTGAAGAGCTCAAGCATTCAAATCTTTCGAAGTAATTTCCTCCAACAATCACCATATTGCGATACATTTTTTTCCCTATTTTATATTCATGTTCTTTATAAAATAGAAAATTATTATTTTTAGAAACTCATTTCTTTCCTTATTTGTGTGCAAGAAAAATAAAAACGATTTGTTCTATATCTCTACAATAAATAATCAAATTCTAAGGTATATATACATACAAATACATACACACACACATATATGGTATTTAACTTATTACATAAATATTTTAGCATTCTAAATTACAATATAAACTTATAGGGGAGGCCAATTTAAGTAAGTTTTTTTCCCCATTAGATAACGATAAACTATTAATTGAAGGTAAAGTAACGGACTGGAACAAGTTGAAGAGGCGATTTCTTGGAAACTGCAAGACCAGCATCCTCTTCCATGTCCACGTTTTCTTCTTTCATTCCGTTTGGCAATTTCCAATCAAAGCACAACATCATATTAGCTAGAGCCAGCTCCACAGTAATAATCCCCATATTCATCCCTGCACAAATTCTTCGACCAGCTCCGAACGGTATTAACTCGAAATTTTGTCCTTTGTAATCGATATTGCTTTCCATAAATCTCTCTGGAAAAAACTCTTCTGGGTTTGTCCAAGATTCTGGATCCCGTCCGATTGCCCATGCATTCACATGAAGATGAACTTTGGAGTCAATATCATAACCACGAAGCTTAAAATGGGACATGGTTTCTCTTGGAAGGAGAAGTGGAACGGGTGGATGAAGCCTTAGAACCTCTTTCACCACCATTTTTAGATATTGAAGCTTTTCGAGGTCACTCTCCTTCACTTGATCTTCTTTTATGTTGTTTCTGATCTCATCTTGTAGCTTCTTCATCACTTTTGGATTCCTAACAAGCTCTGTCATCGCCCAAACCATGGTGTTTTCTCCTGTTTCTACTCCAGCTAGAAATATATTCTAAAAGCACACACCCCAAAGAGGAAGAGGAAAAAAACTTTAGCTATATGCAAAGTTAGAAATCCATTTGGTAATGCCCTTGTTACTCGTTTCCTATTTTTATTTCTTGGTATTTAGGAAATATAAGTGTTTGGTACCTGTTCTTTAATTATTTATCGTTTTTTGGTACCTGTTCTTTAATTATTTATCATTTTTTAAGAATTGTTTATAAAATTGTGTATAAATTTTGTAAACACCAAAATCAATATGTTGTTCAGTAATTTTCTTGTTCTAGTTCTTCAGAAACAAAAGCATTTAGTAACTCTTCTCGTTTTTCGTTTCTCATTTTTAAGAAATGTTTCTTAAATTGTGTATAGAGTTTGGAAACAAAAAAAATTACCCCGTTTGATAACCAATTAGTTTTTGGTTTTTAGTTTTTGAAAATTAAGCTTGTTTTCCCTCAATTTCTCTACAATAGTTTTCATCTCCCTTAAGGAAGTGTTTGAATTCTTAGCCAAATTCTAAAAACAAAAACAAGTTTTTGAAAACTATTTTTTTTAAATTTTCAAAACATGGCTTGGTTTTTGAAAACATAGGCAAAACGTAGATGACAAAACAAGTAAAACCATAAGTAGTGGGAATAGTATTTATAGGCTTAATTTTCAAAAACCAAAAACCAAAAATCAAATGGTTATCAAACGGGGCCATAGCTTCTTTTTTTTTTTTGTTCCTACTTCCAGTTCGTTTCAAAACACAAATAAAAATGTTATTTTATTATTCTTGACTTAAAAAATATATTATAAGTATTTAAAATTAAATTTAACATAAAATTTTGAATAAATAATTAAAAGATTAATTTTCATATAAAAAGTTTAATTTTAGAGAACTAAAAACAATAAAGGATTACAAAACATGTTTCAATTTCTTTTTTCAATGAAAAAGAACGAATAAGAAACAAAAAACAATTACCAAATGCACTTTTATTTTTATTTTTTTCATTAAAATAAAGGAAATAAAAAATGAGAAAGAAATAAGAAACAAGAAATAGAACTGTTACCAAAAAGTTTTTTTTGTTTCTTATTTCCATTTTATTTTTTTTTTCAAAACATAAATAAAAAAAAATTATTTTATCATTCTTGACTTGTTAAATGTATAATAAATATTAAAAAAAATATATGACGTAAAAATTTTGAATATTTAATTTAAAAAGTTAATTTCCATATAAAACTTTTACTTTTTTAATTTAAAAGTTTATTAAAAAAAGAGATACAAAACATATATATTTTTTTCAATAAAAAATAACAAGAAAAGAAACAAGAAACAAAAAAATAGCTCTAATACATTAATTCTGTTTATTAGAGAAGAAAAGGGAAATGGGAACGTTACTAAAAGATACTAAGAAATTAGGAGCTTATCAGTTTATTGGTTTGGATGGCTATTTGCCAAAGAAGTTTAGATTACCATGATAAGTGCCTTAACGCAATCTTGGGTAAATTTTAGTGCATCAGATTCAGAGCTTTCTCTCTCCAATCTCAACAAAACATCAACAATGTTTTCTTCAATCTGAGAAGTCGCCTTGAAGTTGATGCGATCGTCGACTACCTGTTGAAAAAAAGCATCCAACTCAGCAAAGCTCTTCTCTAACCTCCCATGGACACCACTGAGCCGATCAATAATCCAACCCACGCCGGGAAAGAAGTCAGTTGCGGAGAAGCTTCCTAATGCTACCATTGATCTACGCATAATCTGTTGAAAATCTTCATTATCCAATTCGCCCCCGCTAAAGCTCTTACCAAAAGCAATCCGAAAAGTTATATTTGCAGTGAGAGAATATGATGTCTCACTCAGATCAATAGGAGTTCCAGAAGATGAGGATTGAGAGATGGACTTTATCAATAGACCCACCTCCTCTTCTCTAATATGCTGAAACGACTGCAGACGCTTAGTGCTGAAGAGCTCAAGGATACAAATCTTTCGAAGCTCCCTCCAACGATCACCGTATGGCGATAAATTTAGGTCCAAAAAGTTGTATGTAAATCTTCTGGTAGCCGCTAAGCGAGGGCGGCTGCAAGAAGCAAGATCGTGGAGTTTAAACAACTCTCTTGCAGCAGCCGCTGAGGAGATTACGACGGTTGGGACAGAGCCAAATTTGAGGAGCATGATGGGGCCATATTTTTTTGAAAGTTTCCACAAAGAACGATGGGGGAGGGAGCCAATGAGGTGCAAATGACCCAACAAAGGAAGCTTTGGAGGGCATGGAGGAACAAGCTTCTTGTTGTGAAGAAGCTTTTTCGTTTTAAGAAGCAATAGGGAAGATAACAGCAAGATTAGAGGAATCCAGATGAAAATGTTATTCGTCATCTGAACAAGGCTAAGCATTTCCAAGGTCAACTCTGTGAGAGAGAGAGAGAGAGAGAGAAAGAGAGAGGGCACAATGTGGAATGAAGTTGGCAAAGTTAATTATATATAGAGTTTGGTCCTTAGACTTTGACGTTTGTATCTAATAGATCTTTAAAAATTAAAAAGTATACAAAAAATCTTGAATTTCAATTTTGTGTTTATTAAATCTCTAATTTTTTTATTGGACACAATCTATATATTTTTCTGCAGCTTTCTTTGTTGTATGATTCTCACATGCTTGTCTAAGAAAATCGTATCTTTTTTCAATTAAAAATTTTCAATCTATTAGATATTTTTAAAAATTAAAAAAGACACAAAATTAAAAGTTGGATGAGATATTAGAAACTTTTTAATTTAAGAATATTTCAGACAGAAAATTTCAAGTTTAGGATCTATTTGGTAGAAGCTTCAAAATTTAGGAATTAAATTTATAATTTAATCATTTAAATATAATAGTAAAATTATAATTATAAATTTATTCAAGAAAATTATGATTATTAAAAAAACGACATGTTTTTAGTGCAGTCTTAAAAGTTAGAAATTCTACATTGAATTATTGAACCTTTGAGTTATCTCCTTTTGGAAAATCAACGGCTGTGTTTGTTCCTTCCAGATTTCATTGATAAGAGTTTCACCTAAAAGACAAGATAAGTGGATAAAAATGACACCTTCACGTGTCAAAATTATTCGAGGATGCCGTCACAATAAGGCTAAAAGTTTTACACCATTAGATGTAAAAGAGAGAAATTGTAAAAGTACTTCAACTTTGTATCCAATAGTTATTAGAGAATAGACATATTTTAAGATCTACATCCAACAGTAGTGTTAAAAAGGTTGGTTAGTTTTGAGTGAAACCAACAGTAAACTCAGTAAATTACCTCAACTCTCTACTAAATGCTACTGATGTATAAAAGCTTACATGCTGTGAAATTAAAGAAGAGAAAAAAAAACGTGAGATAGATAGAGATTTGTGAGACTTATCTGAGATTTGTAAAAATCCTCCAAGAGATTGAATAATATTTGCTCCCTTCTTCAGTGGATGTAGGCCTCCTAGTGCCGAACCACTTACATGCTTGTGTTCATCATCTTCTTCTTCATCTTCTTCAAGCTTTGATTTCATTTCTTCAAAACAAGTAGACTTCTTCATTTTGCTTCAGAGTGCAAGAACGAATTTCTGGAAAAGTTGTGTTTCTGTCTTTTTGCTTGAGTCTTCATCTCTCTCTTGCATGTGAAACTTGATATGTGGCAATTCTTGAACCACATATGTCAACAAACAAAGAGATAGGTTTCAATTTATTTGGGTCTTGTGTGGTTTTAAGCCCATTAAGCCCAACCAATTGGTATCAGAGCCTGAGTATTCATTCAAGAAATTAGTTCTTGAAGGTTTCAAATCTAAGAACGCAATAAAAAATGGCAGCTGCAAGTTATGATATTGAAAAGTTTGATGGGAAAGGTAATTTCACTTTATGGAAAGTCAAGATTGAAGCAATTCTTGGACAGCAAAGGGCTATCAAAGCCATTAAAGACCCATCAAAGCTATCTACAACCATGACCGATGAAGAAAAAGAAACTATGGAACTTGTCGCTTGTGGAACCTTGGTTTTAAATCTAAGTGACAACGTTCTAAGGGAAGTACTAGATGAAGAAACAACCTTCAAAATGTGGACAAAGTTAAACGAGTTGTATTTTACTAAAGATCTCCCAAATAAGATGTATCTAAGGGAGAAATTCTTCACATTCAAGATGGATGCTTCAAGAACCTTAACAGATAATCTTGCTGAATTCAAGAAGTTAACATCTGAATTTAAAACCCTTGGAGAAACGATTGGGAGTGAAAATGAAGCCTTTGTCTTACTAAATTCGCTTCCAGAAGCTTATAGAGAAGTAAAAACAGCTTTAAAGTATGGAAGAGAGTCCATTACCACAGAAGCTATAATTTCAGCACTTAGAACTAAAGAAATTGAGCTTCAATCACAAAAGAAAGAGAATCAAGGTGCCGAAGGACTGTTCAGTAAGGGAAAGTCAAAGAATCAGTGGAAAAATGGAAAAAACCAGCAAGAAGAAAATAAAAACAAGCCAAAAGGGAAGTGTACTTATTGTCATCGGGATAATCACTTGAGAAAGGATTGTTTCTTTCTAAAACATAAACAAAATCAGAAAAATAAAAGGAGCAAACAAGCAGAAGCCTCAGTTGGAGATAACTCTCTTACTTTCATAGATGCTCTTGCCACTACGGATGAATTTGTAAACCAAGTCAGCCCTTTGGAAAAGCAAGATTGGGTTTTAGACTCTGGTTGTTCATTCCATATGACTCCTGATAAAGAGCTTGTCGAAGGCTCTATCAAATAAAATTATTAATCAGACCTTTACAATTTGTAGTAGTAATGGCCAGGGTCGATCTCAGGGATTGGATTTCTTAGATTAATTAAGTACTACAATTACCAATGCTCAATTTTATCTAGAGAACCTAACTTTAGATTTAAACAAGATTAAACTAAATTAATTATTTACAAAGGTTGGAGACCGTTTAGAGAAACTAGTGAAGATTGCATTACATGAAGTGCAACTATGAATTTGGTTGAAGAATCGTAGAATATGCAACGACCTTAAGCCAAGAATTACTAAAATATGCAATTGACTCTCTCAAGCCCAATTGAACTCATATAAAGTAGTAAATCAACCTCTCGGTCTATTTCTACACCTAAACATGGCATTAAGAAACTCTTTTAATGACTTCTAATATTAACCTATTCATTCTCATGCAATAGATTAATTTTAGTCATGCATCTAAGTTCTTTAGTTAAATTCACTTTCTCAAGCTAAATTTAACCTAACATGCAAAGCTATGGCCAAAAACTTAGACAATTGATTCAAGATGCATAAAAGGCGTTACGATATAATAGAATTCAAAAATCAAACAAAGTTTAAAAGTACAATCCTCTAAGAGTCTAGGATACTCAAATTACATTCAACATTTAGTCCAACAAATCCTAAGTTCAAGAAACAAAGTAAAGGGAAAAGAGAAAAAACTGGACGTCGCGTGCCAACACTCGTTCCCGTCGTGATGTCCCGCGATCTCGAGCTTTAAGTCTCCTCCTTAGCTCTCCAAGGTGCTCTCTAGGTCCCAAAATAATGCTCATTGTCGAAATAGGGTTCTAGGATCTCCAAAACGGCCCCCCAAATCCGTAGCTAAAGTGTTCTTTTTATAATTCTCTGGGCAGCGTCGAGACGCTAGGGACAGCTTCTCAACGCTGTACCCTAATTCGCGAAATACATAAGGCAACACGGAGTAGCGTTGAGACGCTGTGCGCAGCGTCTCAACGCTACGGATGGAAATCCAGAGGAGCGCGCGTTTCTGGCGTTGAGACGCTATAAAGCAGCGTCTCGACGCTGCTTCTGCGGGAAATTGAAATTGGAAAGCTGCAAGGATAGCATTGAAACGCTATGGACAGCGTCTCAACGCTGTCCTTTCGGGCTTTCTCACTTTTAACACTTCTTCTACTTATCTTATTTGCTCCAAAGTGTGTCTTTAAGTTTTAATTATGCTCCAAAAAGCCCGGTTAGCTCTGATTGCTCAAAATCTACAAAATAGATAAAAAAAATGCATGAAAGCTCACTGTAAACATATAAAACCAACACAAATCTAAGCCTAGAAATAGCACACTTTTGAGTGCTATCAACTCCATTCAAAGCATGGTTTAATACCTACAAGGAATATGATGGAGGTTTGGTCTACATGGGCAATAATGATGCTTGCAAGGTTGTAGGCATCATATCAATTTCACTAAAGCTTAAATATGGGTCTGTTAAATTGCTTCGAAATGTGAGGCATGTGCCTAACCTAAAGAGGAACTTAATATCCTTAGGCATGTTAAACTCAATTGGATGTGAATATTGAGGTTGTGGTGGCACTTTTAAGGTCATTAAAGACTCCAAGACAGTCTTAGTTGGAGTAAAAATGAATGGTCTCTATGTTATAAAGGATGTGGAGATGGTTCAATCAGCCTTAACTGCTGTCACTAATGTAAAACTCACTGAAGCATACCTATGGCACAAACGACTATCTCACATAAGTGCTAAAGGTTTGCAAGTCCTATCTAAACAGGTATTTTACCTCATGGTATTGATGAACATTTGTCTTTTTGTGAACATTGTGTAATTGGCAAGGCAACAAGACAAAGTTTTACAAAAGCTCAGCACACCACTAAAGGAATTATAGACTACATACACTCGGATCTTTGGGGGCCATATCAAACACCATCATTGAGCGGTTCAAGGTACTTCCTATCCCTCATTGATGATTATTCTAGAAAGAGTTGGGTCTACTTTCTTAAGACAAAAGATCAAGCCTTAGACAAGTTTAAAGAGTGGAAGACTTTGATTGAAAAGCAAACAAATAGACATATAAAGTGCCTAAGAACAGATAATGCTCTAGAATTTTGTGGTGAAGAGTTTAACACATATTGTAGAGATCAAGGCATTAATCGACACAGAACAGTGAGATATACACCTCAACAAAAATGGGGTGGCAGACAGGTTGAACAAAACTATTATGGAGAGAGTTAGATGCATTATTTCATATGCTTTGCTACCAGAAAAAATTTGGGCTAAGGTTGTCTCCTATACTGTTTTTACACTTAATAGATGCCCACATACCTCACTAAACTTACTTATCCCTGAAGAAAAATGGTCAAAACATCCACCTCAACTAGACAACCTAAAAGTTTTTGGATGTGTTGGCTATGTGCATCAAAATTAGGGTAAGCTAAAGGCTTAGGCTGTTAAATGTATGTTTGTGGGGTTCACTAAAGGTGTTAAAGGTTTTAGACTTTGGCATCCTATTGAGAAAAAATGTGTAAACAGTAGAGATGTGTTGTTCAAAGAAGATGAAATGTTTATGCAAAAGGAAACTCCTACAGAAACAAGTTCACAGAAAGCTACTACTCAATTTGAGGTGGAGCATACATTGCTTCCTAGAGGTAATTTGCCTCAAATAGATTCTAGAAATAGTGAAGAAGAACCTTCAGAAGAAGAGGAAAGTGCTGAAACTAGCCAAGAACAATTAAATTTACAAGACTGTTCATTGGCAAGGGATAGAGAAAGAAGAAAAATTGTTCCACCAGCTAGATTTGCAGAAGTTGACTACATAAATTTAGCATTGAGTGTGGCTGTAAATGACTTAGAACCTTCCACTTTTGATGAAGCCATAAGTTGCTCCAATGCAAGACAATGGATTGATGCAAGGAAGGTATAACAGGGGTTCAACAACCTAGATTTAAAGCTCGTTTGGTTGCCAAAGGATTCTCTCAAAAGGAGGGAATTGATTACACAGACATTTTCTCCCCAGTGGTCAAGCACACATCTATAAGAATGCTACTGTCTTTGGTGGTAAATTACAATCTAGAGCTTGATCAGCTTGATGTAAAGACAACTTTCCTACATGGTTTTTTGTCTGAAACAATCTATATGAAACAACCATAAGGCTATGTGAAAAAGGGAGAAGATGATCTAGTTTGTCTACTCAAAAGGTCCATATATGGACTGAAGCAATCTCCTAGGTGTTGGTACCTAAGATTTGATGAGTTTGTCTCAAAGATCAATTTTAAAAGAAGCTCATTTGATAGTTGTGTGTATATAAACACAAAGTCATTTAAAAACAATATTTTTCTTCTTCTATATGTGGATGACATGCTTTTGGCAGGAAGTTCTAAAGAAGATTTTAAACAAGTTAAACTTCTTTTGAAAAAGGAGTTTGATATGAAGGATTTGGGTGAATCTAAGAGAATTCTAGGGGTTGAAATAATTAGGAAAATGAGCAATTCACTACTGTATATCAGTCAAAAGAGCTACTGTGAAAAGGTGATTCAAAAATTCCATATGGAATGAGCTAAATCAGTTTCAACCCCTTTGGCTCAACATTTTAAGCTGTCAGTCAACAACTCTCCTAAAAAAAGTGATGTTGAGCACCTAAATTTCATGTCTAAAATACCGTATTCCTAGGTGGTGGGAAGTTTGATGTATTTGATGATATCTACAAGGCTGACTTATCCTATTCAGTAAGTTTGGTAAGTAGATACATGAGCAATCCGGGTAAGAGACATTGGGAAGCTACCAAATGGATACTAAGGTATCTAAAATCCTTTATGGAAGCAAGACTAGTCTATTCAAGGTCAGAATCTTTTATTCCTGAACTATATGGCTATGTGGATTCTGATTATGCAGGGGACCTTGATAAAAGAAGGTCATTATCTGGCTATTTGTTTCTATTGGAAATATTCTAATTAGTTAGAAGGCTTCTCTACAGTCAGTCATTGCTTTATCAACTACAAAAGCATAGTTTATAGCTCTTTTGGAAGCTATCAAAGAAGGCTTGTGGCTACAAGTTCTTCTAAGTGATTTTGGCATCAAACAACATACAGTAAAAATATATTGCGATAATCAGAGTGCCGTACATCTATCCAAGAATCAACAATTTCACAATCGAACAAAACACATAGACATCAAGTTTCATTTTGTTTGACAGCAGATTGAAAATGGAAAAATTGAAGTCATTAAAGTTTATACCTCTGATAACGCAGCTGATATGATGACGAAACCAGTTCCACAGCCCAAATTTCTAAAATGTCTCGAGCTGATTGGTTTCGATTTACTTGAAAAAGGATAAAATCAGAGATGAGAAGGGAGTAATTTTGAAGATTTCCTATTGATTTTAAGGTGGAGATTGTTAAAAAGGTTGGTTAGTTTTGAGTGAAACCAACAGTAAACTCAGTAAATTACCTCAACTCTCTACTAAATGCTACTGATGTATAAAAGCTTACATGCTGTGAAATTAAAGAAGAGAAAAAAAAACGTGAGATAGATAGAGATTTGTGAGACTTATCTAAGATTTGTAAAAATCCTCCAAGAGATTGAATAATATTTGCTCCCTTCTTCAGTGGATGTAGGCCTCCTAGTGCCGAACCACTTACATGCTTGTGTTCATCATCTTCTTCTTCATCTTCTTCAAGCTTTGATTTCATTTCTTCAAAATAAGTAGACTTCTTCATTTTGCTTCAGAGTGCAAGAACGAATTTCTGGAAAAGTTGTGTTTCTGTCTTTTTGCTTGAGTCTTCATCTCTCTCTTGCATGTGAAACTTGATATGTGGCAATTCTTGAACCACATATGTCAACAAACAAAGAGATAGGTTTCAATTTATTTGGGTCTTGTGTGGTTTTAAGCCCATTAAGCCCAACAAGTAGTATGATGGCTTCATTAAATAATTTGTCATTGTCAATGGCGGTAAACTTTTCATTCCTCTTAATTTATAACAGGAATCTTGGGACATTATCTATTTTATTATTATTATTGATCACTTGTACAAAAAAATTAAATAAAAAATACCTTCTATTTTACTTTTTAATTTTTGCACTTTGAGAGGATAGCAAACTTGAAAATATTATTTTATTCAAAAATTTGTATTTTTCCCCTCAACAATGATGCCGTCAACAATCAAGATCATCCTAATAGAAAATTTTAAAAATTAGGGCTAAATCACAATTAAAAGGAGAGATATAAATTTATCAAAATATCCTTGGCGCGTTTGATAGATTTGAGTCAAGATATTCTCAATTTATAACAATTTTTTATCTGTCGTTCTCCAATTGGAATTGACGTGCGTAACCCTAAGATTTAAAATATCGATGTCGACGGAAATATCGAACTCTAAATTTTATTGAAATGTCGATGGAAATATCGATAAAATGTCGATGTCGATGGATATTTCTAGAAAAAATTTAAAAATAAAAAATTCAAAAAAAATATTTAAATTAATAAATAAACATTTTACACTTTTTAAATGAGTTAAAATCCTTGTTACAATATTATATTCACATTAAGTTACATTTTCTTACTATTTTTTTTAATATTTCATCAATTTTATACGCTATAGTGGAAATATCGATTCCCCCCTTACGTCGATGTTGAACCCATGGACCTGTAGAAATGTCGATGAAAATATCAACATGTCAACGGAAATTTAATACCATGCGTAAATAACAAATTTATGTTTGATGGCAACTTCACACTCAAAAGTAATTCTATTGATTACAAATATGTTTTTTTTTACTACATATTTGAAAGATATTCAATCAATCACTTTCAAGTGTTTCTTCAAAAAGAGATTTTGAATTAATCCAATTTTTTTAATGTTTTTTTATTTATTATAATTTTTAAACATTTTTTATTATCTAAAATCACTGAAAATTATTAATTTTTCTAAATGTGCTTATGGGAAAAAGGTGATTTTATTTAGAAAGCAATGTTTTTTATTTATTATAATTTTTAAACATTTTTATTATCTAAAATCACTGAAAATTATTAATTTTTCTAAATGTGCTTATAGGAAAAATGTGATTTTATTTAGAAAGCAATTTTTTTCAAGCATACTATAAAGGTTTTTCAAAAAAAAAAAATTTAGTTGACTAATTTTTAAAAAAAAAAACAATCAAGTTACAAATTTTGTTCATAACTTAATGGTTAGGTCTATTTAGTCTTAAAAATTTTCAATCAGACCTTGAAATTGAAATTTTAATAAATATCTACTATATTAACACTATTACTTAAATATAGTTGTGTTAGGGTAATTGAGCTATTTTTCAGCCACAAAAAAAAAAAATGCAATCATTTTCTCTTAAAAATTTATGTGGACTTCTACGATGGCTTTAAAAGTGTGTCAATTATATAGACTTTTTTATTTTGTCGACAACCACCAGCTTGGAGGTGTCTTATTCTCCTTTAAGAAATTGTCCCTTCTAAAGCAAACAATCTCTCCATTTCCAAAGGGCTCCAAGATTTTGACAGTAAAAAAGCCACAAAAGAAGTGCATCACCATATCTTTAAGAGTGAAAGAGACTAGAAGAAATGTGTATGACTGAATTATTGGGGTCAGTCCAATAATCATAACAGAAGCTAACAAACATGCCGCTGTCCAAAAAAAAAAAAAAAACAGAACAGTGTTGAAGAACCTGTCGAAAAGATGAAAATACCTTGTTGTATGATTTTATGTGCTTGCATAAATAACCGCAAGTGTACGGTGTCAAGTTTTAATATAGTGATACAAGTATCGAGTTATCGTCTCCACATGGATTGAGTTCATTTAGATTAATTAAGTACCATAGTTATTAACGCTGAATTCTATTTAGATAACCTAAATTTTAGAGGAAAGACAATAAAATTAAACTAAATTAATTACATGCATTGAAGTCCATTTAGAGAGACATTAGAGATTGAATTAACATGAAGCTGACAAGAGCTTGTCGAGGGCTCGTCAAATTACAATTTATAAACCAATCCTAAGCTACTTGTAGCATTGAGTGGACTGAGTTGATCTCAGGGAACCGAATATCAATTTCTCACATTAAATTTGCAAAGGAGAAAACAAATAAAAATGGGGCTTTTGAGTTTTTTTTTGTAAATAAAATAAAACATAAGTAAATAAAAATAAAGATATATCAAATCTTATCAAAATTCAATTCAAAGGTATAGTTGTGTCCAATTGCAAAATTGATCATAGACACTCAAATCATTTTTTTAAACTTAATTACACAAGTACTTGGTCAACTTATTAGGAAACCCCAAAAAATAACAAATCCCCTAAAGTCATTAACTCTAACAAACGTCAAAGTAAATACTAATTACCTAAACGATTGGGCATGAAACCGTTCCATATTATTTAGATAAAAGCATTAAGAACTTTGGAAAGATCAAGACAAACTGGTTAAATAAAATAATTTCAACCTAACCAAAATGCTCCTTTAATTCCTAGAATTAAACATGCAAGCTATGTAGTTATGGAAAACCATAAAACACACACATGTAATAATCCTAATGCTACAGGACTCAATCAAACACGAAAATTACAGATTATGCATCATGAATAGTAATCGAGCATATATAGTGACCAATGCGTCAATTAAATCAAAGACATATGCTTATAAATTGAAAACATGAATCAAAGAATACTTGCAAATATAAGAAAAGGTTCATTCAAGTTCAGGCCTCATAATATTGCAATTGAACTACAATGACCTATGAATTGGAGCACTTACCTTAGCCACTTATTGTGATGATATAGCCAAGGTTCGTCACTGGTTCGATATATTGCCAAAAGAAAAGTAAAGGAAAATGGAGAAAAACTCTAAAAACTATAGTCTAGAAAGATTACACTAGGAGACCCCATGCAGCTGTCCAAAAGAAGGTTTAAATAGCCTTGAAGTAAACAACTTGCACAAGTAAGAAACCTTAAATTCTAGAAAGATATCTTCTCAAAACAATTAGCGAATAATATTCAAAATAAAATAAAATAAAGTAAATAATTTTCTATCTTGCAAAATGCTGAAAAATACATCCAAAAATCGAAAATCCTTTCCTAAATTCTCAAAAACAAACATAGAAAGTTGCAAATAAGGAAAATTTTTGGATTGCAAAGTCTTCAGTATTTGGCCAATAACTTCTTCTCCAAAACTTGGATCGACGTGATCTTTATATGGCTGGAAAGATCTTTCAGAGAGCTTTAAAATGATATTTAATTTGGCTATATTTCCAAATTTTGATTAGCAAGGTGTGAGTAATTATAATACTTAATTAATTTAAGAAATCTAATCCTTATGATCAACTCTGGCCACTACTATTACAAATTTTAGCATTCTAATTAATAAATATATTTGATAGAGCCTTCAACAAGCTCTTTATCAAATTGGCGCCATTGCTGGGGATTGATGTATTTTAGTTTAATTAATATTATGGTGAAAATACTTGATTTTAATTTAGAGTGTAATTAGTGTACATTTGTGCAAATTAGTTGTTTATCTTATTTTATCTTATTTATTTATTTATTACTTTTAGTTTTGTCTTTTATTTACTTCTTACTATGGTTTTGTTGTATTTTGTTCAAGTTCACTTGATTTATGCCCAAAGCTAGAGAGAATTTAGAGCCTTTTGATCTATAGATCGAGCACACCTGTAGAAGAAACCGTCAATTACTAAGAGAAAATAAAAATTTACAAATGGCATGCGAGCAAGTAGTGGAACAAAAGGTCATAAGTGATTATCTGAAGCCTTTTTTCCCTTTCAAGAGCTTGAGGATAGTTCACTCACCCATTTCTATGAATGATTTCGAGCTGAAAGCTGGCGTGATTCACATGCCGAGAGACAACGCTTTTTAAGGACATCCTACAGAGGATCCTAACTCACATTTTAAATATTTTCTTGCTTTATGTGAAACTGTTAAGATTAATGGTGTGTCCAATGATTCTATTCGCTTACGTCTGTTCCCTTTTACCTTTGTTGCGTAATTTTTGCGCAATATCGCAAGTGTACGGGTCAAGTTTTAATATAGTGAAAGAGTGTTCGAGTATCGTCCTCAGGATTGGTTTTCTAATTCACTTAAGTACTATGAATATTATTGCCCAATTTTATTTAGAGAATAGAATAGAATGATGAATGCAAGATTTAAATAAAACAATTATAATAAAAATTGAAACAATCAGAGGAGAGAATATCCTAGGGAGTTGATTTCACCTTATTAGACTAAAATAAATAAATTACTTAAACATCCAAGATTGATCAAACAAATATTTCATACGTCTAGAAGTCTTTTATCATGAATGACTCTCTCGAGGACAAACAATTCTTATGCAATAAGGCAAAACCTACATCTCTGATGATTTTTAACGTTATGCATAACATTAAGTTCCTTCATTAACAACTTCGAAAGGAGCCCTAATCATTATCAAGTTAGAACTACCTTTAGTCATGCAATTAGGATCTAATCTAAATTACCTTTCTCAAGCGTGAATTTAGACCAACATAACATTTAATCCGTGATCAAAAGATAAAAAGCATTAAGAATATAAAAGCATGAATGAAATTAATGACAATCAATCATGGAATTTAAATAATTAAAACATAAGGTCTAATGGCTACATCAATCCCTAGAATAAGAAAAGAGTTTAGCCACTCATGTTCACTATCACAAAATCTAAACTCTTAAACAACATTTAAATACTAAATAAAAAGAAGGAAGAGAAAAACTATGCTGGTGTGTCGATTTTCCGTCTCCGTATGATCTCCACAACTTGGCCTTGAATATTTCCCTCAGGTCTCTTCTCACTCTCGTATGTAGAAATTTAGAGTTTTGCTCTCCAAAGTTGAATGCCTTGAAGTGAAGAGAATGTGGGTATTTATAATGGGTTAATCTATATCCTAATCTAATTAGGAATTCATTATTTAATTAAGAATCCAAAATCTAATCAAATTAGGAATCCATAACCTAATTAAATTAGGAATTCATAACCTAATTAAATTAGGAATATTTTTTCTTCTCCAAAAATTGTCCCCAAAATTGGTTGCTGAATTAGCACATTTATCACCATATTTCTTCTAAAATATTCATTTTGCTCCAAATGCTCAATTTCTACAAAATAAACAATTGTGAACGTGAAAAGCATGTTTTTAAGTCTCAAAACTAGCATAAAATGAAGCCTAAAGATAGCACATATTGTGTGCTATCAACCTTGCAGGACAAAGCTCGGGATTGGTGGTCGGGTGAACCTTGGGTGAAGAAAAGTAAGTAAATACGTTCAACCCCAGTACAAGTGCACACTGTCGATGCAAGTATTAAAACATAAGTATTCCTAAGTATCGATCCCACAAGGAACAGTGTAACAAAAATATTGGTAAGAAAAATGTAAGAAGAATTGCAACTTGGAAACTAAAATTGCAAAAACGAGTTTGGGATGGTGTGTTTGGACCTACTGTAGTATATATTCTAAAGTTCAGAGGAACTCGAGCGTCTTTAGACCTACTGTAGCTCACGGCAGCAACAGTGGCAACGAGGTTTATCAAAATAGGAAAAAAAGAAGAGAGGAAAGAGAGAAAAAGGTCACCCCTCCCAAGAAATTATATTACTTTAATATACTTTGTCATGTTAAAAAATAGAATTAGCTATTAAATTGTCATGTCACATTAATTTAAATGAACTTATTTTTCAAACTTCATAGAGTAAACGTGCATTTTTTAAACTTTAGAGACAAATAAACATCAACTCAAAATCTCATAACCAAAAAACTATTTTAACTTAAATTTTTATTTACTTTCAAGGTATATTGGAGTGGAGGGAAAACGTGAAAGAAATTCAATGGTTGACAAATTTTTTTGCAAAGGGAACCTATGAAAATAAATGGCAGACAAAACCCATGATAAGTAAGGTACTCCTATGAAAATAAATGGCAGACAAAACCCACGAGAAGTAAGGTACCATTTGGGCCAGTGTGGGATGAGAAAATCACAAATAATCCAAATAAAAGTCGATCATCAGAATTGATTATTGAACCAACGCGAGATGTAGTAATTAGAATAAGAATCTCTCTTTTTTATGTTGTTTTGTTAGAAAGAGCAATCATTGGAATGGTTATGGGTCTCATAAAATTGAAAAAAATAACTTTTTAACAAAATAATAATAAGGAAAAAATCAATTTTGACCCTAAACTTGGCAAGTTGTATCAACTTTAACCCTAAACTTTTAATTTCATCAATTTAAACCTCAAACATAGCAAATTATATCAATTTTAACCCTAAACTTTCAATTCCATCAATTTAAATCTCAAACTTGAATAAGTGTATCAATTTACACCGTACCCTCGGTTAAGTTTCCGTTTCAATCTCCGTTAGAAAGGTTTCCCACACATGTTTAAAGTCAACTAAAGGAATTAAAGAAGCTTGCTGTTGTACATTAGAATTGAAGATGCGAAAAGGAAAAATTAGCAACCTTCATTCAAAAATAAGCCTCTGGACCCAAAACCCATTAAGAAAAAATCTAGAAAAATACCAATCAATTGTTTCATCAATCTAAACTCAATTCAAAAGCTTAATACAGTAGGTAAGGAACAAAAACATGAAAAATTACAACTCAAAGAACTAAAAAAATAGAAATCAAATTCACCTAAACTAAGAACAAGTTGGAATAAAAAGAATTGAAAAATACCCACTGTTTTTCCTTAGTTTTCAATCGATTCAATCCCTCTATTTCTAGGAAAGAATGAATCATCACAACCCAAAATTTCATTTGGATTGGATCGAAAAACCAAGGGAAAAACAGAACCAAAAAACTACAGCAACTCTTTGATGGAAAACAGAGAAGAAAAACTAAAAAAAAACAGAGGAAACTTTGGAATGAAACCCACGAAAAACTCTACTGAAATTCGCCCTAAAAATAGCCACGAGCTCTTCCTCTTCTTCCCCCCTTTATAGGCCTTCATTAGGGTTGAATAATGTTTAGAATTCGTGCTCAAAATCTTCTAAATTGTGCAATAATTGAAGATTTTCGGATATGGGTTGAATGCAGATTTTTTCCTTTTTTGAATTTTTCTGCTTCTCCAGAATTGCAACTTCATCTTGCAATTTCGGTTATGCAATTTTCACAATTCATAATTTTTTTTCTGCTGCTCTAGAATTGCAACTTCATCTTGCAATTTCAATTCTGCAATTTCCACAATTCCTGCACACAAGTTTAGTTTTTAAGATTCTCACATTAATTTTAAGAATCTTTCAACTATTTCCTAATGATTTTAAGACAAAACAAGAATATTTTAAGTAATTGGGAGTTAAATAATCCTTAATACTAAGACTTATCAATTGGTTGGAAAGTCTAGATCCTCAGAGCATCACCACTAGGGATGAGCTGACTCAAACCTTCCTTACAAAATTCTTCCCACCAGCCAACACCGCCAGACTGAGAACTAAAATTGGGACATTCAATAAGTTTAAGGGCGAGCAGATGTTCGAGGCTTAGAAGAGGTACAAGGAGCTACTCAGACGATGCCCACAGCATGACTACCCTGACTGGCTGCAGATCTAGCAATTTTATAAGGTCTGTTGAAACACAAAGACAATCCTTAATGCAGCAGTTGGAGGGACAATCTTGCCTAAGACAGTTACTGAGGTAAATACTTTGCTTGAAGAGATGGCCGCCACGAGTTATCAGTGGCCCATAGAGCGATCAATGACAAAACCAGTTGCTGGCATCTATGAATTCATTGGGGTAAGTGCTCTGGAAGCACAAATGGCATATCTAACTAATGCTCTATCTCAATTGACAGGTTTAGGGAATAGTCCCACAATTGCATCATTAGCAGCTGCCCAACAACCACAGTATGAGAGAGATTATAGCATGGAGTAGGTCAATTACGTGAACAATATGGGATATAACCAGAGGGGCAATCATGTGCACAATTTAGTTCCTACTCACTACCACCCAGGTTTGAGGTATCATGAAAATTTTTCTTAAGCTAACAACAAGAATGTTTTGCAGACTCCCTTAGGTTTCCCTTCCATCTCCTAGCTAGTTGAAAAGAAATCCTCTCTAGAAGACATGATTGGGGCCTTCATTGCAAAATTGAATAAGAGGACGACTCAATTGGAGGAGAATATGGAAGACATTGTTTCTAGACATTGGAAGGCTATACATAACCTTGAGGTTCAAATGAGTCAGATAGCCACCTCCCTGAATGCATTGCATAAAGGCAAATTTCCAAGTGACACAGAAATTAATCTCAGGGAGCAGTGCAAGGCTATAAGTCTGAGGAGTGGGAAGCATTTGGGAGGACATGTGAGGCACCACAATGATGAGGATGATGAAACACCGGATGATGAAGATAAGGAAGCCACACATGCATCTGAGGCTGCAAAGCCTACTAGTTCAACTCTTCCCTCAATCCCTAATTAGATTTCTTACCCTCAAAATTTCAGAAAGAAAATTTTAAATGCAGCATTCTCTAAATTTTTAGAATTATTTAAGAGTCTTCATGTGACTATACCTTTTGCAGATGCGTTAGAGAGAATACAGAGTTATACAAAGTTTATGAGGGAGATTTTAACAAATAAAAGGAAGTTTGGGACATCTGAAACTGTACACATGACAGAAGAGTGTAGTGATGCACTACACAAGAAGCTACCACCCAAGATAAAGGATCCAGGGAATTTTACTGTTCCCTGTATCATTGGTAGTTCTTATTTTCATAATGCATTATGTGACTTAGGTGCCTCTATTAATTTGATGCCTTATTTTGTGTACAAGACACTGGGTCTCAAGGAGTTGAAACCTACCAACATCTCTCTAGAACTTGCAGATTGTTCCATCACCTATCCTAGATGAATAGTAGAGGATGTTGTAGTGAAAGTTGACAAGTTCATGATTCCTGCAGATTTTGTGGTGCTTGACATGGAAGGATATGATGAGATTCCCATCATCTTAGGACTACCCTTCCTTGCCACATGGGAAGCTTCCATCAAGGAACGAGAAGGCAAGTTATCCTTTCTAGTCAATGACGAAAAGGTAACTTTTGACATGAACAAGGCAATGAGGTACCCCTACGAGGTAGGCCAAGGTATACTTGTAGATGCTATTAATAATTTGACTGATGATTTTCATGAAGTGATGTTGAATAAGGATCCTTTATAGTGGGTGCTCACCAAGGATGCCAACATGGATTCATGCAAGAATTAATTCTCCACTTGAGACTCGTCTAGCTAAAGACGTTAAAGAAGGCGCTTCTTGGGAGGCAATCCAAGTTTTCTATCCCTTCTGCTTTTAGTCTGTTCTCCTTTTTAATTTAGAATGTTTAAAGTGTCATTAAATCTCATTCCCATTGTGCAGGACCTCGATCATTCAGGTGATTCTCTTTCTCTCATTCACTGAAGACACTATGGGCAGTATTGTTCACTCTTTCTTTTTTCCATTGTCTTTGTATGATCTAGATTCATTTTTCTTCACATTGAGGACAATGTTGGTCTTAAGTTTGGGGACGGGCAATACTAAGTCCTAGTTTTTAAGCATGTTTTTGCACATAAATTTAAATTTTTTTAGTATGATTTGGATGAATTTTAGTGCATTATTTGTGGCTAGGACAACTTAGGATATATTTGAAATAATGATAGTTTGCAATAGTGAAAATACGAGAGCATACCCCTAAATTGAGTTAAATTTAAATTTTTGCTTAAATCCTTAATATAAGTATGGCACCAAGTTCTCCTTTTTTTAGTTTTGAAGGCTTAGAATAGGGTTATATGGTCCATATGTTTGTTGTCACCTGGAAAGGACTAGGAACCTATTAGAAGGCTAAGTTGCATGATAGCTAATAATGTTACACTGAGGAGAATTAATGGGTACAATTCTGCCTAATTGAGCTTCATTGTTTCTATCTTAATTAAAAGAAATTAAAAACAACTTGTATGCTTAAAATTAAGGACAAAAAGAGCTACCTCCGCTGTGTTTAGTTAGACCACTCATTGAGCGGGTGCTCTGGGTAAAGGTCCCTACAATGGAAGTGTGAAAGCTAGTGTCCATTAAAATATTGAAAAGATCAAGTTTGGGGGAGGCCTACCTCATGCTTAGGGCACCTTAGTGGCATATTATTTTCTAAAGTGTGAAGAGGCCTAATAAGTGGAACTTAGAGCCAGGCGTAGGAAAAATGAATTAAGAGTTGTATAAAACTGTTCTAGGCTTATAAAGACTAAAATAGGAGAGACTTCACACACACACAAAGGAGTAGAGTTTTAAATTTAAATTTCTCATTGATGGAGTGTGTTTGAGTAATTTATGCTATTGTAATTTATATATTATTTGGAACATTGAAGCTTGAGTCTCAGGCATGCAATTATCAATCCTTTGAGAGTTGTGTTTTATTTTACTCAAGAACTAGCAAAAATCTAAGTTTGGAGGTATTTGATGGCACACAAAGCGTGCTATTTCTAAGCTTATATTCTTGCTAGTTTATGACTCTAAAGTGTACTTTTATTTACTTCATACATTCATTTTGTAGGATTCAAGTAAATACAGTGAACTTAAGCTTTTGGGGAAGATATTCGAGTATTTTGAGCGTAAAGGCGTGTTTTGGAACATTGAAGTTAAGGAGAATTCAAGCTGCAATGGAGCCTGAGAAGACAACATTGAGATGCTGTAAATAGTGTCTTAATGCTATTAATGCAATCAATCAAGTCTCACTTCCAGTAGGAATGGCGTTGAGATGCCCAAAACGTGCGTGTGAGTCATTCTCTATCAGTAGCGTCAAGACGCTACCCCAAAATTTCAATTCTGTGTCCAATTAGGTTCATGGATTTTAAAAAATGTCCACTAAGTCAATAACCTATTAAACACAAAATTGAAAACTCAAGAACTTATATTAGATAAAAAAAAATTAAAAGTTTAGGGACTTATTAAATACTTTTTAAAGTTAAGAGATCTATTACACATAAAATTGAAAGTTCATGAATCGATTAGACACCTTTAAAGTTGATTTTAGACATAAACTTAAAAGTTCATAGACTAAACTTGTAACTTAGCGTTACTTTTAAGTGAGTTGAATGGAAATAACTATTGCAAAATTCAAGCGATATGATGGTCTTAAAGAAAATAGCACACATTTGTAATCCACTAAAAATAATAAAGGTAAGATAGTGAAAGAAGAATGTTTTTTTAAACATCCTTGGGAGAGGTGGTTAGGGGGAGTTCAATTTTGTAAAGATCACCGAAAACAAGTCACATTGGTTTAAAATATTGAGGAAAAATAGACTTTTTAGGAATACAATTATAATATATAATATATTTTTTCCAAAAAACACGAACGCATACACGACCCATTTGTCTGGTGTGTGTGTGTGTTTTTTTTTTTTTTTTTTTACTTTTTCTTTATTAGAATTTTATTTTGATAAAAATAGAGAATTAGTAATGTTTCTCAAGTTAATTAGTTGATTAGGATAAAGTTATGTTCCTTAATAAGTATTTAAGAGTTCAAGATGCTTTGTTCTTCCCTTTCATTCATTTTTTCAAAGAAAGGTGGGTTTTCATTGTCGGTCATAGTTTTTTATCCATACTTTAAATTTAAATAAATAATCAAAACCATCATGTCATGAGATGTATCAGTTTAAGCTTTGAGCATTTAAACAAAAAGGAAGGTTAGAGTCTTAGAGATTAAAAAAAAGAAAAAAGTGACCGTATAGTAAGATATATACCTATTTTATTCCTTTTGTTATTCCTTTCCTTTTTTTAGCCAATAGATTCTTACTTCTTTTTTCTTCTTTTCCTTTGCTTTTTTACCCCCTTTCCCCCCATTTTTAATATTGGAAAGGCTCGGAAGAAGTCCAAATTTTTAAAAAACAGAAAGAAAAAAAATGCAGCGGCCCCTCAAATATTTCATATTTCTAGATAAATATATTTTTTAGAACAATTGTATTTTTTTTTTTAAATGTTTTTATAATTGAAAGTAGTAAGAAAACAAATAAAAGAAACAAAAAGTAAATATAAGATTTTAAAAAATAAATGTACATAATTTGGATGAAATATCCATGACAATATAACACGATTATCTACATCGAGATCAATAAGAATATATTGACTATTTTTTATTTTAACTATTATTTTAAAATTTTTAAAATAAAGGTTAATTTAATTCGTGGGTATCCATTTTTATTTTTGAGTTTTTTTCCTTCTAATTTTTATTGATTATTATTATTATTATGATGGCGTCAGGGACAATTCAACTACCTTTTTACAAACAAAACCATTAGGCAATATTAACGAAGAACAAAAATATCTTTATTTCATACTTTTAAAATTTTGATTTATATGGTAAAAACCTTCTATACTTTAAATGATTTTTTTTATTAAAATATCAATCAATTTTAAATTATAAAAAATTATTTGGAAAATTATTATGAATAAATAAACATTTTAAAAAATATATATATTATTAAAAGATACTCTTGTATTTTCCCTTCCATTATTAAAAATTCATCCTTTTTGGGTTTTTTTTCCCTTGGAATTTTTCCTTTCTCCAAAGACTCAATTTTATTTTGTACTAATTTTTATTAGGAGAAGATTTACACTTTTTCTTCTCAATTTTGTATAGGTAATTGGAAGTGTAGTTACATCAACAAGACTTGTTATATTTTATATAATATTATGTAAGGTGCTCTATGTTTTTTTTTTTTCTCAAGCAATGTCCACATTCTTTTTTCTGACAAACAGTAATGTTCATATTCTTTCTATGGTAACCTAAATTATGTGTATGTGCCCATATCATCTAGTCCATCCATCAATACTATAAATGTGATATTTACTTTTAAATTTTAAAATATTTTTGTTTACTTCTACCAGCAATCGGAGTTCAAAAGGGATTCTTCTCCATAATTTCATTAAAACTTATTTAGCAATAATTATCACTGGCATGTATAGATTTTGATAACACGTATCTTAATCTTAGGTTTTTTTCCTCTCTTGACTTCTTATAATGAATTTTCTTATGTCTTTTTCACTTTTTTTTAAGTGTTTTATCTTAATTTTTGAAAGTCGAAAGAAGTATTAGATTGTTTGAAATAATTATATTGAATGACTTAACTAATTAATTTGATGTTGATCTAAACAAAAAAAAAAAAAAAAAAATCATTATTTTAAGAACAAGAAAAATTAACAACTTTTTTTTACCAACAAAAAGAACTTTTTTTTTTAGTTCAACAATATGTTGGATAGAGATTCGAATCACTAATCCCTTGGTCTAGGATATGTGTCTTAACCAATTGAGCTATGCTCAAGTTTATCCAGTAAAAGGACTTGATTTCTTGACAAAATACCACTTTTATTAGAAATTACTTCATTATGTGGTTACCTATATCAGTGAATATCAGTTAATTACATGTTATCATATGTTTTTTTAGCAAATGAAACTAAAGTAGGGATTCAAATTTAGGATGAGTACTCTTTTCTTACTCTTTTGATGAAATAAAGGGGTTAGCTGAATTTTCAAACTTGAGATTATGTGCATGCTAATATTTTGATTAATGTAGGGTTCATTAAGTAGATGCATGGATAAGTAAAGTAATAATAATTGTAAATTAAGTTAATAGGAAATTTCTTTTTCCAAGCAATTTCCCTAGCATGATAACATAATTGCAATAATTTAAACCCTCTTTGATTTTTAGTTTTTTTATTTTTGAAATTATGCTTGTTTTCTCACAATTTCTTTACCATAGTTTTCATCTTTTCATAAAGAAATATTTTAATTCTTAACCAAATTCTAAAAAAAAAAAGTTTAGTTTTTAAAATCTATTTTTTTTTAAATAATTTAGTTTGGATTTTGAAAACATTTGTAAAGAGTAGATAATCATAGGTAGAAATAGTGTTTCTAAGTTTAATTTTTAAAAGACCAAAGACCAAAAATAAAAAATCAATTAGTTATCAAAAGGAGTTAGCAGTGCATCTTCATCCGAAGATGCTATGCTCTACCTCCCTTCCCAATTTTTGTTATTTTGAACGTACATCTAAAATTAGCTACTTTCAAATGTTCATATAATTAAGTTTTGTTCATTCGCCAACAAATCATAATGAAAATCAAAGTGGTAGTTGTTTAGTAATATATTTATAAAGCAATAAAAAGAGTGGTAGTTATCAACTAAATATTTAGTTAAATCTCAAATACTATTAATTAATTCGTTGATTTTAAATATTATATAATTTATAATATATATTGTTATGCATGTTTTAATTTTAACAAAAATAAAATGAGTTTATAACAAAAAAAAAAGTACACATTTATCCAAGTTTTTACCTTTTTAGGTATTTTTATATTTTAAATTTTAAAATTTAAAAATATTGAAAACATACCAATATTGTTTTCAAAATTATAAAAATGTTTGAATCGCATAATCTACCAACAGTTTTAATATATAAATCTATCAGATAGATATTTACAAAATTCATTTGATTTAATAAATCCTTGAAAATTGTGATTGTTTTCCATTATTTATCTGCAATGAGTTTTATCAAAATATTTGAATTCTTAGACAAATTCCAAAAACAAAAAAGAGTTTTTGAAAACTATATTTTTTAGTTTTCAAAACTTTGCTTGATTTTTGAAAATATATGTAAAAAGTAGATAACAAATCAAGAAAGTCCATAAGTGGAATTAATATTTATAGACTTAATTTTGTAAAATAAAAAACAAATGGTTATCAAACGAGCCTAAAATTTCAATTTTGTGTTGGCTTATTAGACTTTTTTTTTTTCTTTTGTAGTTAAGCAACTTTTTGGAGTTGAATGACCTACTAGACATATAATTTAACCTTGAAGCTTTTATTCATAATCTTGACCTAACCTATTTTTCACTAATCTCTCTCTTTCTTTTTACTGAATTAAGTTTTGATTATCTCATATTTATCTATTATTGTTTAATGTGTAAAGTAAAAGATGTATCTCAAAACATGAATCAGAATTCTAAGGATAGATCACTGGATGCTTTACACGAAGAAAATATTATTCGGTGATTACCATATGTATACAACTTGATTATACAGTAGAACTTGTACACACATTTAAACACACGAAGGGAATGAGAAAAAATAAGGAAGGAAGGACAACAGCCAAGGAAGGTCTGAGAATAATCCTAATTTCCATATGTACATAGCCAATGGTTATAAATAAAAATTGATTAAAGCATTACCCAATCATAGCAGAAATTAAGGAAAGATTTCTTCTGTAATTTGTGATCTGTTAAGACCTATTGGCCAGCTAGTGGATAAGCTGTCTGAAACCAAAGTCGTTTTTCTCGATTGATGCTGGTGTGTGTTTTTGACTTTGGCTGCTGATCTGAGGAGGTGTGTTGAATGATCCACACACAAGTTGATTTTATTAAAAAAAAAAAGTATAGGTAAATAAAGAAGCTTCCTTGGGAAGCTTGTTGTTTTAAAAAAAATAAAAAAGAAAAAAAAAAGAAAAAGAAAAAGCAGGGGAGGTTCACGAAAACATGGGAGAGAAGGGGGAAAGGAAAAAAAAATTAAAATGAAGAAGAGAGAGAAAGAGGAAGAAGAAGAAGATAGTTAGTCATCGGGAAGGCTATGGTAACATCAAAAATGGAGAAAATGAGTTTATAGACAGAAATTTTAACCAGTTAAGTTATTTCTTCTTTGAATTAAGAACATATGGAAAATTTGACACTTTTTAAGGTGAGATTTTGATTTCTTTTGTTCGGAAAATTTTCATAGATTTTGTTAGTAGTGGATTTGCATAAGAATGACTTGGAATGGGATGAAGAGCAAGGAAAAAGAGGATATTAGGAATTGGAAGGTCAAAAACATTAATTGGTAAGTTACTTTTCTTTTAGGCTACTTTTTTTAACATTGGATAAGTATGAAATTATGGAAGGAAAGAAACAAAAGTAGCAAGAATGGAAGAATAAAGGAAGTGAATAAAAGAAGTTCTACGGGTGGAGGAAGGAGGAAGAAAGTGAATAGTGAAATGTTAAAAAAAAAAAGAAGAGATAAAAAAAAAACAAAATTGTCTTTCACGTGGAGGGGTAGAATGGAAAGAAAGAGATGATGTATTTTATTATTAAAAAGTACAAAGAGAGTACTTATAGGAATTAATGAAGAGAAAGGAATGTTGTTTGGAGGCTAATCACATGGGAAATGAAATTTTGGGACATAAAATGTGATTTCTATTAAGGAAATGATGAGTTTATGAGATGAGAGAAGAAAATAGTATTAAATTGGAGAAAAGACAAAAACGTTGTCTACATTATTGGAATGAGAGAGAAAGTATAATTTGAGAATTTGGATTAAGATGAAAGAGAAAGAAATTGGAAATTAATTTAATTGATTAATAGGAAGTTTATGTTTATTTCTCTTGGAAATAATTCATAATCTATGGCATGGTTATTGGAAATTTCAGATTGGATAGAAATTGGACTAGCTTATGATCTAAAGAGCCGATGTCGATATTTCTGTGAGTGATTATTTTATAAATTATTCTTACTATTTTAGAAATGTGGACCTTGGAGATTTGAAATTAAATACGATTTATATTAATGCAACTATTTTAATCATTGAGAAGTATGACGACTTTGAGGAATTGATGTTTATTTCATAAATCGTTTATCTATTGAATCAAAGAAAATTTGATTTGTGAAGAGAATGAATTAAGTTTGCTAAATTGAAATTGTGTTTGAGTCCCCTGAAAGTTTTAGAGAATTTATGATTATATTTGTTTTTACAACAATAATTGCTAAGAGATATTCGAAAATTTTGATGATTTTTGAGATGTTTGAAGAGTTTTAATGTTTACTGAGAAATGTATGAAATTTATGAGATGTGGATTCAGAAAAAATATGACTTTAGAAATGTTTTATATTATTGAGAGATTTGATTATTATTTAAGAATTTATACATGTTTAGTGTTATTTGAAAATCTCTCAAGTTTATGAGATGTTTAAAGAAAGAGCATGGTTTCAAAAAGAGTTTGAGAATCAAGAGACGTTTTATGTTAAAAGTGGATTTTTAAACCACTAGATCTTTGTACCCATGGTGATTACTTGGTATGTTATGAGAATGTGTTTCCATAGTATGTTTGCGTGCTCAGGCCGCAGAGGATGCAGGGGAATAATGTTGGGGCCATTAGGTGTCGAATTTAGATTCCGAATCCTGGTTCAAATCCTGGTCCTGAGGCATTACAGATGTTAGATTTTGCTCTACGTGCACGTATGACAGAGATTGGCTCTACTATGTACCTTGAGATTACTCGGTGTATAGTATGATAAAGATATGTTCTGCTATGTATCTGGAGATTACTCGATACATAGTATGACAGATATTTGGTTACAGATTTGGTGATGAATTTTGCTAGCTTATACTTATGTTTTTCAGAGCTATAATTGCAGATTTTCTTATCTATGTTTTTACGAACCTATGTTTATGTTTCAAGAGTAGTTGACTTTTGAGTTGTTCCAAAAGTTGTAATCTTTGTTGTGTTATTCATGTTTTCAAGAGTTGTTTTATTTACAAATTTTAATGTCTTAAAATGATCTCGAAGGTTTCTAAACTGTTCATGATTTACATTATTCCACAAAGTTATGAACTTCTATTTAGTAAGAGAATTACTTTTCTTGAAAATTTATTTTCTTATGGAATCACCACTCACTGAGTTTTTTAGCTCATTCTTTTGTTTTTAATTTTTCTACTAGGTTACTCTTGAGTTTCAACAAGAGTTAGCGAATTAGAATCTGCCGCATGTCTGGTCAAGTCATTGCATCTCATCTATTGTAAGTAAGGAGAGAAATTTTGACTGCATTATCTTTGGGATATACATAGATAAAGTTAGATAATAAGAGAAGAGATAAAGACTTGACAATAGATTCCATTACACATTTGGGGTCTATTATCATCACAACTCACCCTAGGTTTGGTAGAGTAATTTGGGGCGGGGTGTGACACTAATATAATTTTTATTTTTTTATAATTTTTCTCTTTTCGTTTATGTTTTTCTCTTCTATCTTATTTTCTTTTACTTTACATTAATGAGCTTATAGTTATTATTTTCTATTTAATTCTCTATTATTTTTCCTTTTGGTACGATTTTATTTTTTTATTAAATAAATAAACTAATAATGTATTTCATGTTTACCATTAAATGTAAAAAAATATATACATTCTCTCTTTTTCTGATTTTACTTGAGTGTATTATTGGCTAATGCATTTTTTAAAAAAATAAAAATAAAGTTTATTATTAAATTAAAGAAATGTGAGTATGTTCGATTTTCTGACCTTAGACAATTTACAAATTCGTCTAATTGACCTAACTTTTGTAAGTCAAAATCGTTCAAGGTGAATTGATTGAAGTGAGAAATAACATTGTAAATCAAATTTGAACAACATTTGAAGGATAAAATTTATTATTATTATTATTAATTAGGTGTTGGGCCTTAATAAAATACTATAACCTTTTTATAATTGTTTTATATTTATTTTAATGCATGTTATATGTTTTATTATAGTATATGTACTAAATTTTATTTTTACCAAAAAACAAGAAACAAGAAACAGAAATAGTTATCAAACATGTTTCTGAAACAGAAACAAGAAACAAGAAACAGAAATAGTTATCAAACATGTTTCTGTTTTTAGTTTTAAAGAAACAGAAACAAGAAACAAGAAACAGAAACAGGAAACAAGAAACGAGAAACGAGAACGTTATCAAACGGGGCCGGCAAGACCAACATCCTCTTCTATATCCACATCTTCATCTTTCATTTTGTTAGGCAATTTCCAATCAAAATACAACAACAGATTAGCAGTGCCAGCTCCACCGTAATGGTTGCCATATTTTCATTTCAGGACAAATTCTTTGACCAAATTCAAACGGTAATAACTCGAAGTTTTTTCCTTTGTAATCAATACTACTTCTTATAAATCTCTCTGGAAGAACACTTCTAGGTTGGTCTATAATTCTGGGTCTCTTTCGATCGCTCGTACGTTAACATGAAGATGAGTTTTGATCAATATCATCATAACCATTTAACTTAAAATGGGATATAGTTTCTTTTTTAAACGAGAAGTGGAGCAGGTGCATGCAACTCTAGAACATCTTTCACCACTATTTTTAGATATTTCGAGGTCGCTCTCCTTCACTTGATCTTCTTTTATGCAACTTCTAATCTCATCGTGTAGCTTCTTCATCACCTTTCGATTCTAACAAGAGTGCTTGATTGTATTGAATAATATCAGAATACTCTTGAGTTTTGAGTATTGTAAGACTATTCATTGAAAAAAAAATTTAAAAAAAAACGTTGATCACACCCTGACAGGATTGAAAAGAATTTTATTCAAGCATTAGTACCGATCCTTTGTTTGTTTGTTTGTTTGTTTTTTTGTTTTTTTTTTAACCTTCGTCTTATCGTTTTCAAGTTTGTGAGTCGCATTCGACTTCCACTTTCAGAAATATAGGCTGATTTCTTTCTGTTAACACGATAATGATTATTTATTTGTCTCCATATTATTGGCGAAAAGTTCAGTAAATGTCCATTTTCAATGTAAAAAGAACATTATAAATGAGTTGATTAAATTATTAGTTACTTTGAATCTTCTGCTTTTTCATAAGCTGCTTTTAGCAATTAGCATATGCAATTAGGATTCTTCTACGGAAAATTCATTTTTAGCATTGGTTATCATTTTATATTTCAAATTTGGGATCGTCATTCCTCCCTCCAATTACTGTTGTCTTAATGAATTAAATTATGTTTAACTTGAAACACGAAAACACTCATTACTTGCTTGTATAGAATTTTTCATGTGGCGCCCATAGAATAAGATATAGAATGAGCTTAACCTAATTTTCACATGGGAATGAACTTAACATTTTTTAGGCCAGTAATTCCCAAATCTATATCATCTAGAAGATCGTTTATGTGTAGTTAAGAAGCACTATGCAGGATTGTTGTTTTCATATAGACTGTACCGATATTTTTTCATGATTACACAACACTCTACTCAAAGGTGACTCTTTGTTTCACAAGTTTTGAGATGAGTTTTGGGAAAGATATAAAAAGCTTCTATTTATTTCATGGATGTTTATTTTTTAAAACTTAGATATTCATTATCTAAGGATAAAAATATCTCATGAACTATAAATTTTTTTTATATTTTTTTGGAAATGAAAGTATTTTCCTTGGAAAATGAATAGGAGAGATAAGAGAGAAATTACTCATTAATTACTTTCTAGTTAACACATAAATTAATTTTAGTTGCTTTGATTTATTATTTATTTATTAGTTATCTAATATAAATATTTTAATTAATTAAAATATTTTTTAATTACATCTAATAATTTAAATTATTTTTTCCGTAAGCAAAAGCTATAAATTAAATACAGAGATTTAACTTCTAAATATTAATTATTATGTACATTCAAACACGGTCATTTATTACTCTAGATATTTAGGCCCCGTTTGATAACGTTCTCGTTTCTCGTTTCTTGTTTCCTGTTTCTGTTTCTCGTTTCTTGTTTCTGTTTCTTAAAAACTAAAAACAGAAACATGTTTGATAACTATTTCTGTTTCTTGTTTCTTGTTTTTTGGTAAAAATAAAGTTTAGTACATATACTATATTAAAACATATAACATGCATTAAAATAAATATAAAACATATATAAAGAGGTTATAGTATTTTATTAAGGCCCAACACCTAATTAATAATAATAATAATAAATTTATCCTTCAAATGTTGTTCAAATTTGATTTGCAATGTTATTTCTCACTTCAATCAATTCACCTTGAACGATTTTGACTTACAAGAGTTAGTTCAATTAGACGAATTTGTAAATTGTCTAAGGTCAGACAATTGAACATACCCACATTTCTTTAATTTAATAATAAAATTTATTTTTATTTTTTCTTTAAAAACGCATTAGCCAATAATACACGCAAGTAAAATTAGAAAAAGATAGAGAATGTATATATATTTTTACATTTAATGGTAAACATGAAATACATTATTAGTTTATTTATTTAATAAAAAAATAAAATCATACCAAAAGAAAAAATAATAGAGAATTAAATAGAAAATAATAACTATAAGCTTGTTAATGTAAAGTAAAAGAAAATAAGAAAATAAGAGAGAAGAAAAAAACATAAACGAAAAGAGAAAAGTAAAAAGGAAAAAAGAAAAAAAAAAGATAATGAACTATTAAAAGAAAAAAGATTATGATGAAAGAGAAAGAACAAATAGAAAGAAATAAATCAAAAAATAAAAATAAAAATAAAAAAGAAGAAAAAAACAAAAAGATTAAAAAGTATTAAAAGAAAAAAAAATAGAATGGAAGAGAGAGAAAGAAGAGAGAGGGGAGAGATGGGTAAAAAGATAAATAGGAATACATGCATGAAACCTGAAAAAAAAAAACAGAAACAGAATTTGAGAAACTACTTTTTGAAGTTTCTCAAAATCTGTCATTTTTTTAGAAACGTTTCTAAAAAATTTTGAAACAAGAAACAGGATCGTTTATCAAACATGTCTGTTTCTGAAAAATGAGAAACAGGAACGTTATCAAACGAGCCCTTATATTCTAGATTTTTAAATCTTAAACATTAAAATCTTAAACATTAAGGCCCTGTTAGATAGCCATTTGATTTTTAGTTTTTTATTTTTGAAAATGAAGTCTATAAATACTACTTTCACCTATGGTTTCCATATTTTCTTATCTACTTTTTACATATATTTTTAAAAATCAAGCCAAGTTTTGAAAACTAAAAAAAAAATAGTTTTTAAAAACATGTTTTTGTTTTTAGAATTGGGCTAGAAACTCAAATGTTTCCTTAAATATGAAAATCATAATAGAGAAATTGTGAGAAACCAAACACAATTTTCAAAAACTAAAATCTAAATGGTTATCAAACATAAGCTTAATTTTCATACATGTCACATAATACTCCCAATTCAAACAGGAAGCAAAGAATTGCGACAGCCTTGTTTGCTTTGACACCAAATCAATTGTTTATCTATATAAGAACACGGCCACTCTTTCATTATCACCATCTCCTTCTTCATTCTTTCCAATGTCTCTCCGTCAGTCCTTCATCATTTCCTCTTCCTCTCTCTACTTTTCTTAATCCTCAAAAAGAAAACAGCTGCAAATAGAAAAAAGGGTCGTTTTCCCCCAAGCCCCCCAAAGCTTCCAATCATAGGAAACTTGCACCAACTTGGCAAGCTCCCCGACAAATCTTTATGGCGGCTCTCTCAGCTCTACGGCCCCATCATGAGCCTCAACCTCGGTGGCATTGAAACCACTGTCATATCTTCAGCCGAGGCCGCCCGCGCACTCTTGAAAACCCACGATCTTCAAAGCTGCAGCAGACCACAAACCCAAAATGTCAAAAAACTCACTCACAATTTCCTCGATATTGCGTTTGCGCCTTATGGTGACTACTGGCGAGAGATACGCAAAATTTGTGTGCTTGAGCTTTTTAGTGTGAAGAGGGTGAAATCTTATGTACCCATTAGAAAGCAAGAAGTTGGTTTGCTTATTGAATCCATTTCGGAATTGGCTTCTTGTGGAGCTGCTGTCAATCTTACTGAGAAGTCCATTGCTCTCACTGCTAGTTTTATTTTTAGAATTGCTTTTGGGAAGAGGTTTGAAGGGGATGGATTTCATGAGCTTGTGAGTGAAGCTCAGGCCTTGTTGGGAAGCTACAGTGCTTCTGAGTATTTTCCTGCTCCTTTTGTGGTGAAGGTCATTGATTGGCTGAGTGGACACCATGCAAGACTTGAAAAAATTTCCAATGAGTTGAATGCTTTGTTTCAAGAGGTAATTGACGAACATCTTCGTCCTGACAGAACTAAGCCGGACCATGATGACATTATTGATGTGCTTCTAGATATAAGCAAGCAGCAGCCTGCTGAACCTGGCTCTGTTGCCATTACTCATGAAAATATCAAGGCCATTCTAATGGTAAGCAAACTACTCCCAATATTATTAAAATAATATTTGGCTAGGTACCAGTGCGTAAGTATCTACACACCACCATTAAATTTTTTACAACTACCAGTGGTGTGTAAGAAGATGCTTAGACATTGGTATGCAGCTAAGTGTATTGTTCTATTACTAATCAATTTATTGACATATTTTATGATATAAATTTTTTATAGTTATATTTTACAATATTATATAATTTATATCATTTCAGAAAAAATATTATATAATTTATATAACACGTTTTAATTTTTTTCGAAAATGAATTTATAACGTGAAATAGTGTATATATCAAAGTTTTGATCTGTTTAGTGGAAATTTCATTTACAAAATTTAAAATTTAAAATTTAAGAACACTGAAAATATCGGAGTGTTGATTTTAGAATTTTCATTGTTCGAATCAAGAATCTACAAACAGTTTTTGAAGAATAAATATTCAACCATATAGATGTTCACGGAATCCATTTGATTGAGTAAATGATTTCATTCTAAATACGTTCTAAATTTTAAATGTTGTGTCTAATAAGTCCTTCAAATTTCACTTTTGCGTTGACCTATTAGACACTACATTTCAAAGTTTAGAAACTTATTAGACATTTTTTATAGTTAAATGATCTATTATACTCAAAATTAAAAATTACTTATAATTTAATTTTTAACTAAACAATACTTACACAAAGTTCAATAGGAGTTCGTATGGTCTGTTTTTCTGATGTCGTGTTAACCCTATTGGCTCAAACATATTTGTATATTTGTCAATCAGAGCTCCTACAAACTTTATGATATTGGTTATTTTTAGTGTCTTAAAAATAATTTGTGCCCTTCCACTTAACTATTAAATAGAATCAAAATAGACCAACAAAAACAACTCATGTCAAAAATTGGCAGGAGCTCCTACCCAATGTAAAAGCAAGTATTTTCCTGCCATTTTTTTTTAATCATATTCTTTTATCACAACTTTCGGTTCACTGATCTTTTTTTTTTTTTAATTGAGTAAGTTTTGGTTATCAAATCTTTTTCGTCTGATGTTTAACGTATAACAGAACATATTTTTGAGAGGATTAGACACGGGGTCCATTACAATGGTCTGGGCAATGGCAGAACTTGCTAAGAAACCAAAATTAATGCAAAGGCTCAAGATGAAATTAGAAATTTTGTGGGAAACAAAGGAAGTGTAACAGAGAACGACATAGAAGAGCTTTCATATTTGAAAATGATAGTGAAAGAGACGCTGAGACTGCATCCACCAGCACCTCTTCTTCTTCCAAGAGAAATAATGTCTCCTTTCAAAATTGAAGGCTACGATTTTTACCCAAAAATGTTGGTTCAAGTAAATGCTTGGGCAATTGGACGAGACCCCAAATGCTGGAAAGAGCCAGAAGAGTTCCTTCCAGATAGATTTGCAGAAAGCTCTATCGATTACAGAGGACAGAATTATGAGTTCTTGCCATTTGGGGCTGGTCGGAGGATTTGCCCAGGGTTGAATATGGGGGTGAAAACTGTTGAGTTTGCTTTGGCAAATCTTTTGTACCATTTTGATTGGAAGTTGCCGAGGGGATGAAGGAGGAGGACTTGGACATGGAAGAGATTTCGGGTTTTAGTCTCACCATCTACAAGAAGTTGCCTCTCAAACTTGTGCCAGTCTCATACCATCCATGAGTTGAAGAAGTTCATGGCCCGATCATCTCTGCTTGTGTCGTTTTATGACTTTTATCATGATAAATAATGGGTGTGATTGTATGTAACGATGCTTTAAATTCTATGTTATAATTCCTATATTTGATCGACTATCTACCGATCCAAACGAGATTAGCTTATATAGAACTTATTGAACTCATCATACAATAGTTTTTTCATAGTCAATTTCTTTTATCTTTAACTAATCACAAAGAGATAGTATTGAAACTTATAGGGGGGAGTTTGACAAGTACCCAATATATACGTTTGGTTTTCAGAAAAACCATTATTTCTAAGTACTTTCAAAACTACCCACTAGGGTGTGCAATATTTATCAAAATGCCAAAAAGGCCCTTCCACTAGAAGATAGAGAGAATTAAAAAATAAAAAAATAAAAATAGAAATTTAAGGGGACATATTAGGAATTGAGATATTATAGAGATTTTCAAATTTGAAACAGAAAAGGAAAATGAGTGGAAAATGTTGAAACTTAATTTGTAATTTTTGTTGGAAACATAGTAGACACTCACAACACAATTCAAGAGAAGAAAATTGTTCTCTTATTCATACACAATTTTGGAGAAACAAGAATTTGTATTTTGGGTAAATAACTTCACTTCTGTTTTCTTCATTACAAATGACAAATCCTACACATATTTATATTTGTAGGAAAGTACATCAAATGACATCAATATTAAATATCAATACATGACTGTTCACCAATACATGAACATTTATCAATGTACTTAATGATTCATGTATCTAACTATTCATGTATATAATTAATAATTCATGTATCCAACTATTCATGTGTATTTGAAAATGTCTAGATTAATTTTAACGTCCTCCCTTAATCTAGATTTGAGCAACTCCAAGCTTTTCTCTAAACTTAACAAATAAGTCAAACTTCAGTGCCTTCATAAAAATGTCTGTCATCTAATCTTGAGTCTTGCAATACTTCACTATCACTTCTCCATCTTTAACCAACTTACTGATGAAATGATACTTGATTCTAATATGCTTGCTTCTTCCATGAAAAATCGAATTCTTTGATAATGCAATGGCAGAACCATTATCACAAAATAAAACAGTCTCACTTCTTTGAGCACTCTTCAATTCTTTCAACATCCACTTGAACCATAAAGCTTGACATCCAACTGCAGATAAAGAGATATATTTTGCTTTGATGGTAAAAAGAGCAACAATGGGCTATTTCTTTGAAACCCATGAAAAAACACTCGAACCAATACTAAACACATAACCATATGTATTTTTTATGATCATCAACATTACCACCCCAATCACTATCACAAAAACCAACCAACACTGATTCTGGAACTTTCTTGTGATGAATTCCAAAATTAATGGTGCCACGAATGTAACAAAGAACTCTTTTACCTGCTTCCCAATGACTTCTCTTCAGGATTGTGATGAATCTACTTAACATATACTTACAACAAATAAAATATCAGGTTTCTGTTAAGTAAAGTGGAGCCCAAATACAAACAAGGCCCATATTCTGCATTCAGGCCCATCTTTTTATTTTTATTGTAACCCTAGTTTTAACTAGGTGTGGTGGTAGTGTGTGTGTTTATGGAAGAAAAAAAATCAGTGGCTGCGTGGGTTGTTTACGGAAACAAAAAGAGGAGAAGAAAATATTCGTGGGTGTGTTTTTTTTCAATTGAAACAGAACCACATAGCATTTTCTTTGGGTATTTTTCTGTAGTGAATTTTTCTCCATTGAAGAGTTTTGAAAGCCTATTGTAGAGTGATTTGTGAGCCTTTTCCTTAAGAGAAAAGTGAGAGAAATCATTCTTGAGCCGTTGTAAACTCTTGTAATTTTCTCCCTGACATTTTAGTGGCACCGGTATCGATAGCAGAGAACTGGACGTAGCCAACATTGGGTAAACCAGTATAAATTCGGTGTCAATTTCTCTTCCCTTATCTTTTTATTATCATTCTTGTTGCTTAGAAGTTTAGGTTGGTTTATCTACTCTTTTAAGCTTGTGAGTTCCAATTTTTCATTCTGCGATATTTTGAACCATAACCTGATCTTGGATTTTTAGATAAAATATATATTGTCTGAATCTGGTTGAGTGAATTTAGATTGATATTATATTTTATCGGCCCCTAACAGTTTCGTTGCAGTAAAGTACATCAAACTTCCAACTAAGCTTTCGATACAAACTTGGATCAACCTCATCTCCAATATCATTTTTACTCAATTTCAAATTTGCATCTTGGGGCATGTTACAAGGAAAAGAATTTTCCATCCTGAATTTTTTCAACAAGTCACTAACATACTTTTGTTGTGAGATAACAATCTCTCCATCTTTTTGATTTACTTCAATCCCAAGAAAGTAATGGATGAGACTCATATCACTCATTTCAAAATTTCTTTTCATGGAATTCTAAAAGTCATCATACATCAATTTATCATTTACAGAGATAAGGAAAAAGAGAACGAGACCAAAATTTATACTGGTTCGCCCAAAACTAGAGACTACGTCTAGTCTTCTGCAACTGCAAGTTTTACTATAATGAGATATTACAAAAAACCCTCAATTCTGCATTACAAACTAACCTCAATAGCCCAACAATGATTATCGACTTTCAAGTATCACAACCCGATAGCTTGAGATAAACAACGAAGAAAAAACCCTCAAGAGAAAACTCACATTTTTCTCTTTGAAAACACCTTACTGCCACACCATCAAAAGAACTTAAACACACTGTGTATTGTTCATAAAAACAAAAAGGCTCACTCTCGGTTTGTCAACAAAACAGCTGCAAACAGTACAATAGAGAATATATATATAAAGATATATATATATATATATATATATATATATATATATATATATATATATATATATATGCTTGTTGCAATAACTCTAAAGGCCATAATGGGCCTTAAAAAACGAGAGTAGACGGGACCCATTCCTTCAAATGGTTGAATTTTCGTGCGCACGCATCTCTGTAGCGCCATTTGGGCTCCACAAAATTACTTTATAGTCATATTATAAATTTCTATTAATAAACCAATTAGACTAAAAGGCTAATATTAGTAAACTTTTTATTTTCCTTTCCCTTCCCTTTCACATAAAAACAAAGGGTAAAAGTCGAAGTCGGTAGCCATTTACTTTCTAAGTTTTAAAAGAGGAAACTCGTGTTAAGTATATGGATCCCAAAACAAAAGGGCCCATATGTGTTGGCCCACTTTTATTATAACCTAAATATATAAACACATTTTATGTGTTTTGCGGCTGTGAGAGATACATGAAGAAGAAGAAAATTCCAGTGGCTGTGTGCTTTACCGAAAACAGAGAAGAAGAAGAAAAGAAAAAAAGAGTTTTTCTTCGGGTTTTTTGCAAGAGCGTTTTTTCTCCATTGAAGAGTTTTTGAGAGCTTATTGTAGAGTGATTCGCGAGCCTTTTCCTTGAGAGAAAAGTGAGAGAAATCATTCTAGAGGGCATTGTAAACTCTTGTAATTTTCTCCCTAAAATTTTAGTGGAACCTGCATCGGTAGCAGAGAACTGGACGTAGCCAACATTGGGTGAACCAGTATAAATTCGGTGTCAATTTCTCTTCCCTTATCTTTTAATTATCGTTCTTGTTGCTTAGAAGTTTAGGTTGGTTTATCTACTCTTTTAAGCTTGTGAGTTCCAATTTTTACTCCGCGGTATTTGGAACCATAACCTGATCTGAGATTTTTAGATAAAATATATATTGTCTGAATCTGGTTGAGTGAATTTAGATTAATTATATTTTATCGGCTCCTAACAAGTGGTATCAGAGCATTCGGGTTGTAGAACGATGTCAGGAGGAGATGAGAAGTTGGTTACTTTTAATGGATCAGATTTTTCGTTTTGGAAGTGTCAGATATTGGATTATTTGAATTCCAAGGAATTGGATTTGCCATTAGAAGGAAAGCCTGAAGGTATGGGAGAAGCTGAATGGAAAAAGTTAGACAGAAAGGTGCTGGGGACTGTTCGCTTGACTTTGACAAAGAATGTGCAAAGCAGTGTAGCGAAAGCAACGACCACAGCAGAGCTAATGGAAGCCTTGTCTAACATGTATGAAAAACCCTCTGTAAACAACAAGGTATATCTCGCAATCAAATTTTTTAATTTGAAAATGGCTGAAGATGCATCTGTTACTGCTCATATAAATGAATTTGATTTGTTGATGAACAAATTGGCTGCTGTTGAGTTAGAATTTACTGATGAAGTAAATGCGATTTTGTTGTTGAGATCTTTGCCTGATAGTTGGGAAACCATGAAAGCTGCACTTTCTAATTCATGTGGAAAAGAGAAATTGCAGTTTTCACAGGTTAGAGATTCTGCCATTGCAGAAGAGATTCGTAGAAAGGACTCAAGTATTGTTTGTACTTCTGGTTCAGCGTTGAATGTGGACATAGGGAGGAGCAATAATAGAAGTCATGGGAATCGAGGTAAATCAAAAAACAACAGAAGCAAGTCTAGGAACGGCAGATTAGAGTGTTGGAATTGTGGTAAGACTGGACACATGAAAAGGAACTGCAAGGCCCCAAAACGAACTGAGGGGAATGAATCCAGTGCAAATGTTGCTGTTAATGAGGTGCATGATGCTTTGGTTCTAGCAGTGGAAAGTGCTCATGACCCATGGGTGATAGATTCAGGTGCGTCATTCCATACTACAGGACAACGTGACATTCTTGAAAATTATGTTGCAGGAAATCATGGAAAGGTGTATCTAGCTGATGGAGAGCCTTTGGACATCATTGGAACTGGTGACGTGAAATTACAAATGGCGAATGGTTCAGTCTGGAAAATTCGCAAGGTACGTCACGTTCAAAATATGTTGAAGAACTTGATTTCTGTAGGGCAGTTAGACAGTGAAGGATATGAGATTTGCTTTGGCCAAGGAAACTGGAAGGTTACAAAAGGTGCCATGGTAGTTGCTCGAGGAAGAAAATCAGGGACTTTGTATATCAACAGTAATGACAAAGACATGGTGGCTGTTGTCGATCATTCGAGTCAGACTGATTTGTGGCACAACAGGTTGGGACATATGAGTGAAAAATGTATGAAAATTCTTCACTCTGCAGAGAAGTTACAGGGATTAAAGGCAGTTGAACACAAGTTGTGTGAGGGCTGTGTATTTGGGAAACAGAAGCGTGTTAGTTTCTCAAAGACAGGAGCAAAGCTAAAACCTACGAGGTTAGAGTTAGTTCACACTGATGTGTGGGGGCCTTCAGAAGTATCTTCTCTCGGTGGTTCCAGATACTATGTGACCTTCATAGATGACTCAAGCAGGAAGGTATGGACTTATTTTCTCAAACATAAATCTGATGTATTTTCTGTTTTCAAAACCTGGAAGGCTATGGTTGAGAATGAGACAGGTCTAAAAGTTAAAAGCTTAAGATCAGACAACGGCGGTGAATATGTTGATGGGGAGTTCAAAAGATACTGTGCATACAATGGGATTGTGATGGTAAAGACTATACCAGGGACACCGCAGCAAAATGGTGTGGCTGAGAGAATGAACAGGACACTGAATGAGCGTGCCAGGAGCATGAGATTACATGCAGGATTGCCTAAGATGTTCTGGTCAGAGGCAATCAACACGGCGACCTATCTGATCAATAGGAGCCCGACCACATCACTAGACTTCAAGTTGCCTGAAGAAATCTGGAGCGGTAAACAGGTAAACCTTTCTCATCTAAAGGTTTTTGGTTGTGTTTCTTACATTCACATTGATGCTGCAGACATGAGTAAATTAGATGCAAAATCCAAGAAATGTTATTTTCTTGGGTATGGTGGAGCTGAGATTGGCTACAGGTTTTGGGATGACCAAAACAGGAAGATTCTCAGAAGCAAGAACGTGATCTTCAATGAGGAAGTTTTGTACAAAAATAGAGCAACAGTTGATTCAGAGTCAAATGAAAGTACAGAAGAGAAGACTCAGTATATAAGTCTTCCTAATGTTGAGACCAGGACAATGAGATTTGAAGATCAGAATGCAGTTACTCCTGAGGAAACAGTTGTGGAAACTGAGGAACTAGTTGTGGAACCTGATGAGCAGACTGTGGAACTTGATGAAGTTCAGAGAACGCCACCTACAGCAGTTAGGAGGTCTAGCAGGACTATCAGACCACCACAGAGGTATTCCCCTACTTTGAATTACATATTATTGACTGACAGAGGTGAACCTGAATGTTATGATGAGGCGGTTCAACTGGAAGATTCTGTCAAGTGGGAGTTGGCCATGAAGGATGAGATGGATTCTCTTATGACGAATCAGACATGGCAACTGGCTGAGTTACCAAGAGGTAAGAAAACTTTGCAGAACAAATGGGTTTATAGAATCAAGCAAGAGCCTGATGGTAGCAAGAGGTACAAAGCAAGGCTTGTAGTCAAAGGCTTTCAACAGAAGGAAGGTATTGACTTTAATGAGATATTTTCTCCTGTAGTCAAACTTACTACTATTAGAATTGTATTATCGATAGTGGCAGAAGAGGATCTGTTTCTGGAACAGATGGATGTAAATACAGCTTTTCTTCATGGTGATTTAGAAGAAGAAATTTACATGGTATAGCCACAGGGTTTCATAGTACAGGGGCAGGAGAAAATGGTTTGCAAACTTCAAAGAAGCCTGTATGGTCTCAAACAGGCTCCCAGACAATGGTATAAGAAGTTTGATAGTTTTATGTGCAACAGTGGATTTCAGAGGTGTCAGGCAGATCATTGTTGCTACATAAGGTCTCACGGTAACTCATATATTATTTTATTGTTATATGTTGATGATATGTTGATAGCATGTGCTAACAGACAGGAAATTCTGAAGATAAAGGCTGAATTATCTAAAGAATTTGATATGAAAGATTTGGGATCTGCCAAACAAATTTTAGGAATGAGAATTGAGAGGAAAAATGGTACATTGACATTGTCGCAGGGAGAGTACGTGAAAAAGGTGTTGAACAGATTTCACATGGAAGATGCAAAACCTGTGAGTACTCCTTTAGCTTGTCATTTTAGATTATCTAAAGAGCACTCACCCACTACTGAGCAGGAAAGAGATCATATGGCTAAAGTGCCATATGCTTCAGCTATAGGTAGCCTGATGTACGCCATGGTTTGCACAAGACCAGACATTGCACATGCAGTGGGAGTTGTTAGTAGGTATATGAGTAATCCAGGGAAGCAGCACTGGGAGGCTGTGAAGTGGATTTTCAAATATCTGAGAAGGACAACTGATTATGCTCTGCATTTTAAGAAGTCAGATTTTAAACTGCAGGGTTATGTGGATGCAGATATGGCAGGTGATATAGATGGCAGGAAAAGTACTACCGGGTATGTTTTTACTTTGGGTGATACTGCAATTAGCTGGGTTTCTAGACTGCAGAAGATAGTAGCTCTTTCTACTACAGAGGCTGAGTATGTTGCAGTTACTGAGGCAAGTAAGGAAATGATATGACTTCAGTCCTTTTTAGAAGAACTTGGCTTGAAATTGGGAATGGGGACTTTGCATTGTGACAGTCAGAGTGCTATTCATTTAGCAAAGAATCCAGTGTTTCATTCGAGAACGAAACACATACAGGTGAGGTACCATTTTATCAGATCAGTTTTGGAAGATGGAGTGCTGGTGCTTGAAAAGATTTTAGGTAGTCAGAATCCAGCCGATATGTTTACCAAGACCGTTCCTGTTGACAAACTGAAGTTGTGTGCAACTTCAGTTGGACTTCTCCATGAGTAGAGAGGAATCGCTACCGTTGCAGGGGAGACATGTTGCTTGTTTGGTCTCCAAGTGGGAGATTGTTAAGTATATGGAGCCCAAAACAAAAGGGCCCATATGTGTTGGCCCACTTTTATTATAACCTAAATATATAAACACATTTTATGTGTTTTGCGGCTGTGAGAGATACGTGAAGAAGAAGAAAATTCCAGTGGCTGTGTGCTTTACCGAAAACAGAGAAGAAGAAGAAAAGAAAAAAAGAGTTTTTCTTCGGGTTTTTTGCAAGAGCGTTTTTTCTCCATTGAAGAGTTTTTGAGAGCTTATTGTAGAGTGATTCGCGAGCCTTTTCCTTGAGAGAAAAGTGAGAGAAATCATTCTAGAGAGCATTGTAAACTCTTGTAATTTTCTCCCTAAAATTTTAGTGGAACCTGCATCGGTAGCAGAGAACTGGACGTAGCCAACATTGGGTGAACCAGTATAAATTCGGTGTCAATTTCTCTTCCCTTATCTTTTAATTATCGTTCTTGTTGCTTAGAAGTTTAGGTTGATTTATCTACTCTTTTAAGCTTGTGAGTTCCAATTTTTATTCCGCGGTATTTGGAACCATAACCTGATCTGGGATTTTTAGATAAAATATATATTGTCTGAATCTGGTTGAGTGAATTTAGATTAATTATATTTTATCGGCCCCTAACAACTCGCTGCTCTATCCAAAATAACTGGTCCATCCCAAACTTCTCATTGTCAGAATCAAGAAGGAAGGAAACAAAATTAATATCCACTAGTCGTTCGCGATATTAAATTCAGTGAAAAACAAGATCAAAGACAGCAAGATTGGGCAGCAGATTTTGATTTACTATAAACTATTTGTGGTGGATTTGCACGTGATAAATCTAATCAAGTTTGTCAATGGCTCGTGAGGGAGAAGAGAGAGATCATGATTAATTAAAGATATTTTGATGATAAATTGGATTTATATAATATTTCTGAGTAAATATCTAAAGAGGAAATTATAATTGTACTCAATTAGTCAACTGCTATGGTAGATGTGTTTGTGCCTAGACAGGAAGCAAGTTTTCTTCTTTTTTAGCCACAGAAAGTGGAGGTTTCGTATACTTAATTGTTTTTCTTAATCTTCTTTATTGTAGTAGTTATGTCCTCATAATAAATAATAGGTATCGATATAGACTTTTTCAATGATATTAATTATTAATAATGATGTACTAAAAAAAAAAATTAAATAAATACTAATAATGAGATCTATCATCATTTTTTCATATATCCTAAAAAATTTGAGTAGGTATAATTTCTCCAAATTTATGTCAAATGAGCATAACTCAGCGGTAATTAGCATGTGTCATCGATCAAGAGGTCAGAGGTTCGAATCCTCCCACTCTAAATACCTTTTTGAACTAAAAAAAAAAGTTCTCAAAATTTATTATTGACATACTGTTCCCGGAATAGTCTTACACAATTAAATGTGTGAAAAAGAATATTAAAGAATATTAAAAAATATATTTTCAACAAAATTACGAGCAGCAAAGTGTGTGCATTCTCTTTTCTTTTTCTTATATTAGGGATGATTTCAACAAAATTGTCTCAAATTTAATATAGACTGCATATAGGTAGCAAAAATAGCAATCACATATTTCTAAAAAAAAATAAAGAGAGAGAGCGAGCAATCACATAATAGTTTTTAAAATTTAAACCATTTTTAAACTCTAGATTTTTTTCCACCAACAACTATTGCTCTAAAGTGCTAAAGTGAGCATAGCTCAACGGTACTTGGCATGTATCCATTCTATTGAGATTCGAAGTTTAAATTTCCGTACTTTCTTTTGTTGTACTAAAAAAAAAATTATAATTTCTCTAAAATATAAAAGAATTTGTTTACATGAACATAACTTAATGATAGTCGCACGTAACTAATTGTCAGTTCAAATGATCTGCACCTCAATGTGCGTGTAAACTCAGTCATGAAGGGCATCGATAGTGATCGAGAGAAATAGAAAAAGAAACAAATTTAAGATGTTTTTTACCTTAAAAAACTAAAACAATATATTTTTATTTAAAAAATAACAAATATTTTTTTAATAAAAAATGCCACGTCAGCTTGTCGTTAGTAATTAACGAAAAACTAACGACAAGGACCAAAATGCTGCCAAATTGAAACCTCATGGCCTAAAATATTGAGCTTTAAATTTTAAGGATCTAAATGCTACCAAATCCAAACTTCAAGGACTAAAAGTGTATTAATTTTTCATTGTTTTAATTAGAGGCTACTCATGTTTACTCTTAACGATAAGCTTTATTATCGGTTTTTTTTTTTTTTTTCTGAAACAAAAAGCTTAATAGTAAGTTGTTATAATAGTCTATATATGGACAAATTTTCTTTTATTTTTCCACAACCAACAATAATTGTTTGATTGGGATGATAGTTTTTTGGCTAAATTATAGAAAATACCTCTAAACTTTGTATTTCGTTTTAATAATACCCCTGAACTTTAAAAAGTTTAAAACAATATCTTTGACCTTTCAAAAACATTAAAAAAATACCCTTACCATTAAGTTTTGGATGAAAAATGTTAAAGTTTCATTTCATTAATACCTTTGACCTTTCAAAAAATTTCAAAAATACCCTTATTGAAAATTTTCTTTTTCTTCCTCTCTTTGCAAATTCTTCCTACATAAAAATTAATGCTAAATTTTGCTTATAAAGACTATTGCAACAGAACATCAGATGAAAACAAGGTTTGAAATAATTTCTTTGAGGTGTTTGGCTTTTAGTTGGCTAGACACAGGGATCCCTTAGGAAGATGAACAACAAGTTCCTTCTCTATATGTCGTTTCGGAAGAAGGAAAATTTTTTATGGCATACTGGGTTATGCGTTGTGTTGTGGGGTTTGTGGGGTGAGAAAAATAATAGGACCTTAGAGGAGTTGAAAGGGAACTAGAGTGAGATGTAGTCCTTGCTAAGTTTCATGCTTCTCCATGGGGATGCAATTATTTTGTAATTATTCCTTAAGTTTTATTTTTACTTGATTGGTGCCCATTCCTTTAGTGGGGTTCCCTTTTTGTGGGCTTGGTTTCTTGGATGCCCGTGTATCCTTTCATTTTTTTTTTAAATGAAAGCTCGGTTTGTTATTAAAAAAAGTTTGAAATTGAGCTTTCTCTTTTTAAAAGTGTAAAGAAGATAAGTGGAAGAAAAAAATAGATTTTCTTTCTTTTTGCTCTCTATATTTGTGTGTGGTAGTGGTAAGCAGAAGATTAATGTGATTTTCAATTACGGTGAATGGGTGGTGAAGGAAGGGAGGTCTAAGTTTTTTTTTTTTTTTGGGAGAGTTACAAGAGAGGGTTATGGCTATGGATTTTAGATTTTTGGAGCTTATTTCGTCAAATTGTTGCTACGACGTAATTTCAAATGCTAATAAACTTGAAGAAGACAGGTTTTGTCCAATATACAAGGTTAATTAATCAAAAGTTTGATACATGATTATTTTTTTAATATTTAAGAAGTGTTAGAACCATTATATGACAATGTTTTCATTTATTTTACCTAAAATGAATTTAAGAAAAGCTTATGGGTAGTGACTAGTGAGGAAATAACAGTGAAAAACCTAACAACAAAATCAAGTAAAAGGACGTGAAGAATTCAAGAATGAAGCAAAAGTCGTGTTGAAACTTCAACATAAGAATATGGTCAAGTTCTCGGAATGTTGTGTGAAGGAGAAGAAAAACTTATAGTCTATGAATATATGGCAAATAAGCAAAGCTCTCATTAATTTTTATGGAGGAAGAATTTGCAGAGCGAGGAAGAAGAAACACGTTTTCCTGTAAAGGTATTTTTGAAATTTTTAAAAGATCAAGGATATTAATGAAACTTTAACATTTTCCATCCAAAATTTAACAATAAGGGTATTTTTTAACATTTTTTAAAGGTCCGAGGTATTTTTGAAACATTTTAAAGTTCATGAGTATTATTGAAACAAGACCCATAATTTAGGGTATTTTCTATAATTTAGCCTTCTTTTTTCTTTTTTATATGCAACGTCCTTTTTCCTGATTTAATTTGGGGAAGGAATTTTCTCTGTCTTTTTTTTTCCTCTGGAGTAAAAGGAAAATCTCTTTCCTCCATTATTTGATTTGGAGGGATGTATTCCCCTGTTCTTGTCTCCATCTTGAGTTAACTTATATCATTTCTCTTGATGTTACAAATAATTAAAAATAATAAAGTAATCTAGAAAATTTATTCGTACTAAATTTTGATTTTAAAATGTATGTTTAATATATTTTTTAATATTTAATTATATAAAATAATGAAGGACAAAGAAGCAGAGAAATTTTCTTACTAAAAATTTTTTATCCATAGACTTTTCTTGAGCTTGCGTAGAATTGAGGATTTAGTTTTTCCATGGGGATGAGTAAATGCTGAGGTAAGAAAAGTTTGAATCAAACCTAATAGAGATAGAACTAGACTTAAAACTGATTAGATATTTTATTTTCTCGTCCTAACTATCGTCGTATAGAATTGTAATCAATTGAAGAGGCATTTTTTGAATAATTGGGATGATTTGAAAACATGTTGAATGATAGTCGATCATCTCAGACACCATCATATGCAATTATAATATGATGGGAAGTTCTTTTATGGGAAAATTTTGATGGTACGGACATGTGTTTGAAAATTAATATTCAATTATGGGCATTTGAAAATCCATATATTCAAAAATTAAGTAGGAATCCAAATGAGTTTCAAAATGCATAAATCTAGGGATGATGTGAGACATTTTCAGATATAGGTTGTTGGGAAATTTTTTTTAAGAATCAATTAGTAGTTGGGGTTGATTGTAAATAGCTGTATATATCCAGAGTATAAACAGAAAGAAAAAAATATTCATTGAATAACAAAACTTTTTAGCCATTTTTCGTTTTGGATATTTTTCTTAGCTATTAGTCATAATTTCTCTTTTTTCTTCCCTTTCATTAATTTTAAAACTAGTGTCAAGTTAAGCATAGAACTGATTGATTCGGTTATCTTTTAATCGATTTTTCTTGGTTTGGGCTTATAAGTTTTTATTTCCCCATTTTGTGATGGGGAAATTATAAGTAATAGCTAGAAAAAGATTATTATACATATGACTTATATGGAAGTCTCATTTTCAAATCTGCCTCGCAGCTTGTTTTTCCTTTTTTTTTTTTTTTTTTTTTTTTACCTAAAGGTAGTTTTTCTCAGTAATTTTATTTTTATTTTTCCAGTTTTAACCATGATGTTATTAGGATTTTCTTAAGGTAGTTGTTAGGATTTGAAAATAGTGAACATTAATGTATTGGTCTTCTGTAGAGTTCCCCTAGTTTAATTTTCTTCTGTTTTTTTTTAATGTTCATTTAGCTATGGAAAAGCTCCTAAACTAGAGTGATTGGATAATACAAAATATGTAAAATATAATTTTGTGAAAGTTCTATCACTTATATAAAAATATGATGGGTGTACATTAGAATCTATCATTTATATACAAATATAATTTGTATATTAGAATCTATCACCAATATACAAATGTAATGTGCATATCTAGATCTACCACTTATATATAAATATATGTATGTTAGAATATATCACCAATATAGAAATGTAGATGAGCAAATCGAGATATATCTCTTATATACAAATACAACGTATATTCAAGTTGATCTTATTAGATGGATAAATTATGATGAATATCTATCAATCTTCTATATGAGAAATTTTTTTTCGTATCATTGCTAAAGGGTTGTTGGATGTCTTATGAATAAATGTTGTTCGTATTTTCTTTCTCATTCTTTTTATATTAAAGGAAATAAAAACTAAACAATTTCATACTTATGATTTCTAGTGATTTCTTATGTTTGGAATTGAGTCCCCTTGTAACCTTCTAGTGTATTTTTTGCATGCTTCATGAAGCTTCTACTTGATTGGAAACTATAAATACTGTGATTTATAAAGTAAAACTTGATTGGAAGCTATAAATATTGTGGTTTATGGGGTAAGTTGAGGCACGAATAAATTGTGGTCTAGGATGAAGAATTTCTAAAAAATAATGTTGAATTTGAAGTCTTCTCTGTAATCTTGTCGAAGGAAAAATATGAAAATTAGGAGAATCTAATAGATTTTATATATTAGTTTAAGAATTTTTATGGTTAAAAAAGTAAGATTTGGAAATCTAAGGCTTCATTTGAGATTGACAGGAGTAGAAATGGTTATAGAAGAATCTTAAAACAAGTTGTTTAGGTCCCGATAACCATTTGGTTTTTGGTTTTTGGTTTTTGAAAATTAAACCTATAAATACTACTTTCACCTATAGTTTTACTTGTTTTGTCATCTACTTTTTACCTATGTTTTCAAAAACCAAGCCATGTTTTGAAAACTAAAAAAAGTAGTTTCCAAAAAATTGTTTTTGTTTTTAGAATTTGGCTAAGAATTTAAATGTTTCCTTAATGAATATTAAAATCATTGTAGAGAAATTGAAAGAAAACAAACTTAATTTTTAAAAACCAAATGGTTATCAAACGGGGCCTTAGTAAATCTGATTATTTTTTAATTTATCTAAAATCACTGTTCAATTTACTCTTCCGTTCAAAACCACACTCATACCAGCTTTTAAATTTAGATTCCCAAAAAATCCGCCATCTTTTCTAATTAAATTTTAAAAAATCCAAATCTATCCTTGCATGTCTTTTTTTTTTTTCACGTCTAGCCTCTAATATCAACAAAATGTGGATTGATTCAATTTCTTATAACAATAGTTTTTTCTAAACTTTTATCAAATAATTTAGATTAAACAAAGTTACTTGCAATTTAAATTATATAAATAATTATCTTACCATAAATTTGATATTAAATATCAATATAAAAATCGTTGAAATAATATGTCTATTTTAGTAATTATAGCTAGATCACAACAATTTAGTATTAATTTAGCAAACACTGTAATATGCTTTTTCAAATCTAAAATTGAAATTAACGAAACACTATTTTTACTTCATGTCACGGCTGATTTTTCTAAAAGTACAATTTCCAACAATTATTTTAAAAGTTACAGTGCAATCACAAACTAAGCCTAAGTATAAGTAATGAGACCAAAATAATCTTATATTGTTATGCCTAAATCGTGTTAGTTTTGTTGTTTTTATGTGTTTATTTGATTATTTGGTAGGTAATCGAGCAAGAGAAGCATTTTGGAGCGTTTACGTCCAATCATGGTTAATATGAGCTAATTTGAAGGTCATTGGAGCAATCAAGGAAGAAATAGAATGAAATTACCAAAATGCCATGTCAAGAGCATCGCAATGTCCAAAGGAGTGTCGAGATGCTGGAGCATCTAGTGAAAAGGCAAAATGTTGAAGAACAGGACAGCATTGCAACGCTATCGTAAGTCCTAAACATGCGTGCCTCACTTGATGTTGGCAGCGTTGCAACGTTGTCCACAGCATTGCAACGCTACCGCCTAGAGTATCAAGTGATTTTTTCAACTCTAGGTCATTGAGTCTTGTTTTCCTTTGCCAAAATGAGGCCTTTTTAGTTGTTTCCTCTCTGTGTTTCATAGTTTTAGGCTAGGATAGGTATTTTAGATCGATTCTCGATGTCGAACAACATAGGTTTGATGGATTGCTAGGCTTTCAACACCGTTTCGAGATGTAAACTTGGTAATTATGCATTTTATTCTGAGATTTGTTATAAATTCCGTTTTCTCAACATGTCTTATGACTTGTATTTCTTGTCCTTAATCCTTGTTATTTCTACTTTGATTGAACTGACAAATCAATTAATTTAGAGATTTCTTAGCTATGCTAGATGTACTCTTAGGTGTCCTCGATCTCTAGCTTAATTTGAGTAGTAAATAGACCGGTACCCATGTCGGTTAAATTAGGTAAAATTGCTTAATTATGAGTACATAGTAGGCCTTAGAATTGCTAGCGCGGGCTTAGTTAATTTAGATCGACCAATCTTAATTAATTAACTTGTTTCAACTTATCTTCTAGGTTTAATGTGTTTAATTAACTCTTTTGGTATGATTGAACCAAATTTGTTGGTTCAATTAGAACTAATTAGGCATTTGTAAATTGGTTTAATTAGGGGAGGCTCCTACGATGTCCCGAGGAGTTCAGTTGGCCTTAAAATATTGAAAAACTACATGTTAGGTTAGTTTCAATGATCGATGAATTACATAATTAATTGTTTACTCTTAATTCGGTGCACGAGATGAGATCTTTATCTTTATTGCTTTTTTTTTATCCTTTTGTCTATCTTATGTTTTATGTTTAACTCCCCCTTTAGTTCGTGTCAAATAAGAAATCTAAAATTTTGAAATCAATTTATTCAGTTCCCTATGATCGACCTTGGCCACTTATACTGCAAATTATTCGTGGTAAGATTTATAAATGTATTTGATTGTGTGTGACGAGAACTTTTAATAAGATCGTGGTTGAGATTCAAAATAACTTAATTCAAGGTTATAATGGTATAATGGTAAATATTTTTTAGTTTTTATTATAGGGTAGGATTGAAAGAGATTAGATAGAGAGGGCAATATAGAAAACGATAATAACATTTAGTATACTTGTGAAAATTGATCGGGTGAAACTTGTGTGTTAAAAATCAAGAGAAAGACTTCAGCCCAGTGCAAGTGCACACTGTCGGATGCAAGTAATATAAAATTAAAAGTACTCCAAAGTATCGATCCTACAGAGAACGGATACAACAAAATTTCAAGAAATAGCAAGATTGTGCTCAAAGTGCAACTTTGGTAACCAAAAATAAAAAGATTGTAGTGGATTTTTGCTAGAAAGTAAAAATGAAAAAAAATCAAGATAATGAAAAGTGGGATTCAAGTATGATCATGCCCTTTGGTGAGAATTACAAATATATTGCAATTGCAATCGCGTCTTAACCCAAAATAATTGTAAATCGAATCGACTCCTATTCAATTTTGATTCAAAATCCTTAGGAGGCTAAGTGATTGGACCTATATGTCTATGACCAATCGTACTTAGAGAATTTTAAATCGCATTCTAGTGGTATTGGGGGCTCGTCCTATGTCTAGAATCAAACTTTGTTTATGTTTAAGTTTTTTATCTCATTGCTTTTGTGATATCCGCATTCATCTAACACTATAAGAATTTTTCGCTACACCAATGCTATTTCTCCCAACACACCCATTTGCATCGGCATAGCCATGCTTTGGCCAACGTAAATTGATTGGGTCGGCAAATATGCAGCTTTTGCCGACACAAATTGTTGCATCGGGAGAAATATTTGGCGCGTTAGCCCTCCATGTGGCAAGAAGACAATGCCAATGCAAATTAAAGGATCTGCCGACGCAGATCACTTTGGGAAAAGTGTATTTTTAGTAAAACACTCATTGTATGGTGTCCATACTTTTTCCGACGCAATTTTAAGGTTAAACCGACTCAAGTAGCATCGAAAAAAGTGTGTTTTGACGATGGGGATACCTTTTCTGATGCCAATTAAAGACTTTACCGACGCAAGCTGCGTCGGGAAAAGTGCATTTTTAGCGAAATGCACATTTTATGGTACTGACATTGGGAATACTTTTTTCGACGCACCCTTGCGTCGTGAAAAAGCCCGATAAAATAAGTCCTAACCCATTTTTTCTTTTCTTCTCTTTTTCTCTCATTTCCTCTCTACCATCTGAACCTCAAAACCATCATCTGTTGCTTCCTCTCCTTATTCTTCCCATTTGTCTTCTTCATTTCTTTCACATGTGGCTCGTGTCTTCTATTTTTTGCCTTTTTTGCTGGTTTCAATGGCATGAGAGGGAGATTCAAACGGTTGGCAGTGAGGGTTTCGATGGTGGTGTGGGTTGCTCGTGTTCCAAATGTTACTTTCTATTGAAGGTATATGTTTGTTTTTGTTATTTACATTATTTGTAAAATCCCTAATAGGATGAATCTTATTTTGATTGATAACATGTTTGATTTTGAGAAATTTGGATTTTATAGTTTGATAATGTGGTTTATGTTTGGTGTTTTTATTATAGGTATTTAAAAAACTCAAATGTTTATGCCCTAGCTTGTTTTTCAATTAGTTCTTTAATTTTAGTATGGACATGAGAACTAATTTAAAATATAGACTATTTTGTGAGGTATGATGTAACATTCGGTTTTTTAAAAAAAAACAATTGTAATTAAATTATTATTATTATTATTATTTTAATATTTTTTTTCTTTTTCCTGATCCTTATCCCCGAACCCCCCCTCTCTCTCTTTCATTCCCTTCCTCTCCAAACCCCCCTCTCCCTCTCTCCCACTTTCTTCCTCTCCCTCCTGTTTCTCTCCCCTCCCTGAACCCCCTCTCCCTCTCTCTATTTTATTCTCTCTCCTCTATTTCTTTCTCTTTCTCTCACTAGATTGTTGGTGATTGGAAAGTTTTCCGGCAATAACCTGCTTGGACAGCTGTTTTGGAAGTTGAATCTGGGTGTTTTAGAGTTCGATTCGGTGTGGGCTTGGCTTGTTTGACAGTAGGATTAACCATCATGATTGGAGACTAATTCATCCAATTTGGGGCGTTCTGAGTTATATTCCAGCAACTATTAATTATTGTGGTTGAAGTTTAGAATTTGAGGTGGTTTATACTTGGACGGTCTCTCTCTAATTTGTTGGGGGTAAAGCTAACGTCATCCTAAGGAGACGAAGTAATCATTTTTGAGTTGGTCGGAAAGGGGTAAGTAGCCATTTGGACTCTTGCTTGATTGTTATGTAAGGCAAGTATAGCGTGCTTGTAAGACACTCTTGCTTGATTGTTGGTAAATTGTGCTTTGTTTGAATATGCATGAAAACCTTGGTAGAGTGGGATTCATTTGAACCCATACTTGAATTGCAACTATATAGATGTGTAAGATGTTGAACTAAATATATGTTTGTGTTTGTGAACTTTGAATTCAAGAAGTGGGTATGGATCTGACATGGTGACTAGAGTGGTATTGTGAGGTTTTCTTGGAGTTTTTAAGAGTGTGGTGATTGAGTAAAGGCTTGTCAGTCTAGGGTCACCTACCTTATTCTTTTCCCTATGCGAGCATGTATTCCTAGGAGGTAAAGGCAGAGTGATGAGAGTGAACATAGGGACGAGGTCCCTAGCGTGATAATGATGCTATCATAGGGGCAATGTCCCCCGAGTGACGAGAGTTAGCATAGGGGCGATGTCCCTAGAGTGATGATGATGCTAGCATAGGGGCGATGTCCACCGAGTGATGATGATGCTAGTATAAGGGCGATGTCCCTAGAGTGACGAGAGTTAGCATAGGGGCGATGTCCCTAGAGTGTTGAGCGTGAGAGTTGTTCTCCTTCTCTTCATTAGACCAGCCTAGAATACATGATTTGCAGGTATAACACGTGATAATTCCAAAGGGGAGTGAGCCTGAGGTAGGGTGAGTAGGCACGTAGCTAACCGAGGTGAATGTTTGAGACTGAACTGAAGTATGTGTATTAGGGCGATGCTCTCCGTTGAATGATTTTTTTAAGTTTCGGACCCTTAAGTGGGTTACTTACTGAGTATATTTATACTCACTCGTGCTACTTTGTTTGTACCTTTTCCGGTGGAGCTCATCAGTGAGGTGGGTGACGAGACAATGACCTGACAAGACTATGGGGCGCCACTAGATTTCTCCTAGGCCCTTTTTGTTGTATAATGTTTTGTTAGGTCGCTTTCTTGTTAGCTTGTAAATTCGGTTTGTAAGTTGTACTTTTGCCTTCCTTGTATATCCTGGTTCTAAGATGTCTTTTACATTCATATCTGTCGTTGTGATCTCAGCCTCTTTTGTGAAGTTTGTTGAGTGTTCTTTTGAAGTCTTAGAAGTGTTATATGTTTCTTTCTAGGTTCTTGATATTTTAGTTTACTTATAGTTACATCGTCATGCTGCGAAAATATCGGGCATGAGCAGGGTAACTAGTTGTGCTTCCATGTTAGCTTAGTGCTTTCAGATCTTAGGGTCGTTACATATGAAGTGTGTTTGAGTGAGTTAGGGTTATTTTTGTGATGTGGAGTGAATTTGGGTAAGTTAGAATTGTTTGTGAGATTTAGAGTGCGTTATGAGATATATATAAGTTGGTTTGAGAGTCAAAATGGCACTTACAAACATTTAGCCCACTTAAGCACCTTTAAGCTACTTTTGTAGTGTAAGTGGGGCAAGTTATGTGCTTTAAGTTCACTTTAGTCATTTTGGAGTGTGTTTTTTATAGTATGAGATTTATAGTTTGTTTGGGTGAGTTTATATATACCAAGTGGAGTGAGTTAGGCTTTTTTTTTCTTTTTTCTTTTTTTTTTTTTGCTACTGCTATTAAGTAGTTTTCTCAAGTTTGTGAATTTTGGAGTGTGTTTTGGTTAGTTTATGATATTTAAAGATTGTTTGGGTGAGTTTTTGGCAAGTGGAGTGAGTTAGGCACTCTTTTGTTTTTGCTTTTAAGTAGTTTTCTCAAGTTTGTAAATTTTGGAGTGTGTTTTGGTTAGTTTATGATATTTAGAGATTGTTTGGATGGGTTTATGACAAATGGAGTGAGTTAGCACTTTTTGTTTTTGCTTTTAAGTAGTTTTCTCAAGTTTATTGTGAATCTATGATTTTTGTTACTTTATGAGATTTATAGTTTGTTTGGGTGAGTTTATATATACTAAGTGGAGTGAGTTAGGCTCTTTTCTTTTTTTTCCTACTGCTATTAAGTAGTTTTCTCAAGTTTGTGAATTTTGGAGCTTGTTTTGGTTAGTTTATGATATTAGAGATTGTTTGGGTGAGTTCATTGCAAGTGGAGTGAGTTAGGCACTTTTTTGTTTTTGCTTTTAAGTAGTTTTCTCAAGTTTGTGAATTTTGGAGTGTGTTGTGGTTAGTTTATGATATTTAGAGATTGTTTGGATGAGTTTATGACAAGTGGTGTGAGTTAGCACTTTTTGTTTTGGCTTTTAAGTAGTTTTCTCAAGTTTATTGTGAATTTTTTATTTTTGTTAGTTTATGAGATTTATAGTTTGTTTGGGTGAGTTTATATATACCAAGTTGAGTGAGTTAGGCTCTTCATTTTTTTTCTTTTTTTCTTTTTTTTTTTTTTGTTACTACTGCTATTAAGTAGTTTTCTCAAGTTTGTGAATTTTGGAGTGTGTTTTGGTTAGTTTATGATATTTAGAGATTGTTTGGGTGAGTGTATTGCAAGTGGAGTGAGTTAGACACTTTTTTGTTTTTGCTTTTAAGTAGTTTTCTCAAGTTTGTGAAATTTGGAGTGTGTTTTTGTTAGTTTATGATTTTTAGAGATTGTTTGGATGAGTTTATGACAAGTGGAGTGAGTTAGCACTTTTTGTTTTTGCTTTTAATTAAGTAGTTTTCTCAAGTTTATTGTGAATTTTGGAGTATTATTTTGTTAGTTTATGAGATTTATAGTTTGTTTGGGTGAGTTTATATATACCAAGTGGAGTGAGTTAGGCTTTTTTGTTATTTAAGTAGTTTTCTCAAGTTTGTGAATTTTGGAGTGTGTTTTGGTTAGTTTATGATATATAGAGATTGTTTGAGTGAGTTAGACAATTTTTTGTTTTTGCTTTTAAGTAGTTTTTTCAAGTTTGTGAATTATTGATAAGTTCATTTTATATATATTTATTATATCTTGTTTAGGTTGTTTTTAGTTAGTTTTCTTTTAGTTTTTGATTTCTAATTCTTGTATTTTTTTTATTTTTATAGGTGTTCAAAAGTTGTATTTTGAAGGTCATGTTTGAGGACTTTTTGGAGGACTTTCAGGTTGAAGTCTAAATATAATAAAAAAAATAATAATAATAATAATAATTCTCGGGCGCCCAGGGGCCCAAACCGGCGCCTAGGCGCTGCAGACTGAAGCAGTTTGACAGAATGCCAGCGCCTAGGCGCTGTCCACGGCGCCTAGGCGCTACGTCGCAACCCTAACTTTAAATTGGGTCGATTTTTATCATTTGGGGGTCGATTTTTAGGTTTTTTTTAGGGCAGAAATGGGCGACAAACAGAGCAAAAGAGGGAGAACGACCAAGGAGAAGAAATTAGAGCATCTTGGAGGTCTTTAACAACCAAAAGGGAGTGGAGCTAAGCTTAATTTATTTCTATTTCTCTTCTTCTTTCTCTTTTTGCTGTTTGTAGAGACCCAAAAGATGATTTCTGCTGTTTTTGTTAAGATTTACATTATGAACTGAGTTTTCTTTTCTAGGGCTTTGATGTAATCGAATATTGAATCCTACTCTTTCTTAGTTAATAGTTGATGTCTTTATTTCATATATGATTGTGAGAATGCTTTTGCACCTAATGTATGTTTAGATTTGGCCACTCTTTACATTATTCCCATGTCATGATTTGAGGTTGAGAAACAAGAATCATTGATGAACTAAAGCATTTTCCCTGATTTACACTTGAGATAGAGATATCCTTGTGGGTTTTGTGGCAATTTTAGGTTCTACGGGCTTAATAATTGATTTGTTTGAATTGTCATAGAGATATAGGCAATTTACACTTCAATGAACATCGTTATTGCTTGAGAAAGAATATCGAGTCTATAGAGTAGAGCTTGTCAACAATTTTGAAATAGAGGAAAACATTAGCTATTAATGAACAAAGAGTAGAAGGAAGTATTTGGTGAAATCATTGCTCTAGAGTTTTTACAAATTAATTTTTATTCCTCTATTTTTGCACTATCATTTACAGAGTTTTATCAAAGTTATTTATCAAGCAAGTTTAAATTATCCATTCATCCTTGACAATTTGGTACTTAGATAAAATTAAGGCTAGATAATTTGGTAATTGGTAGCTTTCAGTCCCTGTGGAGAACGAACTTTGATTTCAATCACTGTATTACTTGTAACGATTCGTGCGCTTGCGAATTCGACCAACAAGTTTTTGGCGCCGTTGCCGGGGACTGAATGTTTAATTTATCAATATCAAAATCAATAGCTTTAGTCTTAATCTGAGTTTTATTTTATTTGTTTTAATTTCTGTTTTTTTTTTTTTTTTTTTTTTTTTTTTTTTTTTTTTTTGTCAGGAGTTTAAGCAAGTGTATGCGAAAATTTGGAAGTAGTAATCTACTACCTTTTGATTCTGAGATTGAACGCACGTGCAGAAGAAATAGAAAAGAAAAGATAGAGCGTACTGTACAAGATCAAAAAAGGATGGCAGAAGGTGCAGGACAAAATGAGAATAGAACTTTGAGAGACTATGTGTTGCCAAACGTAACGGAGATACATTCTGCTATTCGGAGGCCAGCAATTGAAGCTAATAACTTTGATATTAAGTCGGCCACGCTTCAGATGATACAAACTTCAGTGAATTTTAGTGGATTACAACATGAAGATCCAAATTCCCATATCTCTGATTTCCTGGAAATATGTGATACATTCAAATACAATGGAGTGACTGTTGATGCCATTAGACTGAGACTCTTCCCCTTTACTCTAAAGGCTCGAGCTAAGCAATGGTTAAACTCTTTGCCGGCCGCTTCTATTGAAACTTGGAATGATTTAGCTCAAAAATTTCTGGCCAAGTTCTTTCCACCAGCAAAAACAGCTAAGATTCGAAGTGAGATTAGTAACTTTTCTCAATATGAAGGAGAGAGTTTATATGAAGCTTGGGAACGATATAAGGAGCTTTTAAGAAAGTGTCCTCACCATGGATTGCCTCGATGGATGCAAGTACAAAATTTTTATAATGGGTTGGATGGCAATACGAGGACCACCATTAATGCAGCTTCAGGTGGAGCATTCATGAGTAAAACTGAGAACGAGGCTTTTGAGTTACTGGAAGAAATGACCATGAATCATTATGAATGGCCAAGCGAGAGGCTAGTTCAGAAGAAGGCTATGGGAGTTAATGAGGTAGATGCCATAGCAAACTTGACTGCACAAGTGGCTTCACTTACTAAGCAACTCCAAGCAAGTCAATTGACAGTAAATTCTATTCAGTCACCACCTATGTATTGCGAATATTGTCATGGGAGCCATAAAAGTGAAGATTGTCAAGTTGGGAATCCATTTATGCCAGGGCACATTGAACAAGCTAAATTTGTTGGGAATTTTGATCGTCAACAAGGCAATCCATACTCCAACACATATAACCCTGGTTGGCGCAATCACCCTAACTTTTCGTGGAAGCAAAATCAAACTCAAAATCTACCACCACCAGGATTTCAGCAGCCTGAAAAGAAAAGTAGCCTTGAAGAGGCAATGATTCAGTTGGCAAACACTACAAATCAATTCATGACTGAAACAAAGACCAATTTTCAAAATCAAGCAGCATCTATTCGAAATTTAGAGGTGCAAGTTGGTCAGCTAGCCAACATGATGGTGGATAGGCTTCCAGGTAATTTACCGAGCACAACAGAAAAGAATCCAGTGGAGCACTGTAAGTCAATTACCTTGAGAAGTGGTAAGGAGTTGGTTGAGCCCATGCCGAACAAGGAGTCTAGAGAAGAAAAAGAAGAAAAGGTTACACCAGAATCATCAACTAAGCAAGCTGAGGATAAATCACAGTTGGCTACTTCATCATCCATTCCATTTCCTCAACGCCTCCAGAAGAACAAACAGGATAAGCATTACGGTAAGTTTATAAATATTTTTAAGAAACTACATATTAATATTCCTTTTGCAGATGCCCTTGCACAAATGCCACATTATGTCAAATTCATGAAGGACATCTTGAAAAAGAAAAGAAAGTTGGAGGATTATGAAATGATTCCACTCACAGAGGAGTGCAGTGCCATATTGCAGAGAAAATTACCACCCAAACTGAAAGATCCAGGGAGTTTTTCTATTCCTTGTTCGATTGGTGATATTATCTTTGCTAATGCATTATGTGATCTAGGAGCCAGTATTAACTTGATGCCTTTGTCTATTTTTAAGAGATTAGGAATAGGAGAGGTGAAACCAACAACTGTTTCTTTGCAACTGGCTGATAGATCAATTAGGCACCCATGGGGAATCATCGAGGATGTTCTTGTCAAGGTAGGGAAGTTTATCTTTCCAGTAGATTTTTTAGTATTGGATATGGAGGAAGATGAGAACATGCCTATGATTTTGGGAAGACCATTTTTGGCTACGGGAAGAGCAAAGATTGATGTAGAATTAGGAGAGCTGAAGCTACGAGTTCAGGATGAGTCAGTCACATTCAAAGTCTTCAAGGATCCCAGTCTTTCACATCATATGAACTGTTCTTGCATTTTTAAGAGTGGATCACCATTGTCCCAATCTTGTTCGGAGTCACATGCTTCATACTACTACTTTAAACCACCTTGAAGAGGAGAAGAAAAGTCAGGCTAAGGACTATAAATCAAGCGCTATTGGGAGGCAACCCAAAGGTTTGTTTTGCAACTTTTATTTTCTAGCTTTATTTTTTCTGTTACTCTAGTTTTTTTTTAATGAAGGAAATAGAACTCCCAACAAGCAACTATGAGGTCATTGGAGCTTAGGATTTTTTTTTTTGAAATGCAGCACATTCAGGGAAGTCTCGTTAACCCTTACATTTGATGTTTACTTTTTGCCTCTTTAAGACATTGAGGACAATGCATGTTTTTAAGTTGGGGGTAGAGGGATTTCTTTAAGTTTGAATAGTTTTTGCTGATTAATAAAGTGTTCTGACTTCTTTTGAAATAAAAGGTAAATAAGTGCAAGTGTTTTGATTATTGTCTGACTGAGAAGTGTAGTTAACTTTATTTTTATCCCTTTGATAATCTTATGAGCACTTAATTATAAGTATTTTTTTGCCTTGATGTTTAAAGGAATCTTTTTGCTGCCTTAGAACTTGCTCTGGCCTGCTGAATCATTCGAAATGCAATGTTTGCTAGGAAAAGAATTGTCTTGTTTACTTCTTGTTGGTAAAAATAAATAAAAAAAAAAGGGAAAAGAAAGAAAAAAAATAGAAAAAAAAAAAAAAAAAAAAAAAGAGATACTCTTACTTCTAGAGTGAATTAAGTAATCAGGGGTTGTCATGAAACCCATGATTTCCTTTGCATGAAAAGTTTATTAGGAAGTGAGTATGTGAATGCAGTCTTAATAGTGACTTGTGCCCGTAGTCAGCTGCTTTCACCACAAAGTGTTAGTACGTTGGAACGAAGGTATAAGTGATTAAAAGACTTTCTCTAAAAAAAAAAAAAAAAAAAAAAGCAACGTAAAAAAAAAAAATGTTGCTAATATTCGTATTTATTAGAGACTCCTAATAATCCTAGTTGACATGGTTTTGCTTGAGTGAAGGTTGGCCAAAAGGTGAGATCTTAGAGTCCACTGGAAGTTGGGCAAATTCTGTTGTGGTAAAAAGTTTCTTTGAGTTGAAGGGTGCAAGAATACCAATAATTGTACACACACACACAAAGGGGTTTAAAATGAAGACAACGAAGCTTATTTGTTAGATATGATTGACATTTCTTGCATTTTCTATCCTTTTGTTTTGAAGATTGATGAACTTTATTTTAAGGCATAAAACTATTAACTTTGAACAACATATGAGCTGTTGAGTTCCGTCTTCATGATTCTTTGCTCGAGGACGAGCAAAAGGCTAAGTTGGGGGTATTTGATAAGTTCATTTTATATATATTTATTATATCTTGTTTAGGTTGTTTTTAGTTAGTTTTCTTTTAGTTTTTGATTTCTAATTCTTGTATTTTTTTTATTTTTATAGGTGTTCAAAAGTTGTATTTTGAAGGTCATGTTTGAGGACTTTTTGGAGGACTTTCAGGTTGAAGTCTAAATATAATTAAAAATAAAATTAAAAAAAAATTCTCGGGCGCCCAGGCGCCCAAACCGGCGCCTAGGCGCTGCAGACTGAAGCAGTTGGACAGAATGCCAGCGCCTAGGCGCTACGTCGCAACCCTAACTTTAAATTGGGTCGATTTTTATCATTTGGGGGTCGATTTTTAGGTTTTTTTTAGGGCAGAAAGGGGCGACAAACAAAGCAAAAGAGGGAGAACGACCAAGGAGAAAAAATTAGAGCATCTTGGAGGTCTTTAACAACCAAAAGGGAGTGGAGCTAAGCTTAATTTATTTCTATTTCTCTTCTTCTTTCTCTTTTTGCTGTTTGTAGAGACCCAAAAGATGATTTCTGCTGTTTTTGTTAAGATTTACATTATGAACTGAGTTTTCTTTTCTAGGGCTTTGATGTAATCGAATATTGAATCCTACTCTTTCTTAGGTAATAGTTGATGTCTTTATTTCATATATGATTGTGAGAATGCTTTTGCACCTAATGTATGTTTAGATTTGGCCACTCTTTACATTATTCCCATGTCATGATTTGAGGTTGAGAAACAAGAATCATTGATGAACTAAAGCATTTTCCCTGATTTACACTTGAGATAGAGATATCCTTGTGGGTTTTGTGGCAATTTTAGGTTCTACGGGCTTAATAATTGATTTGTTTGAATTGTCATAGAGATATAGGCAATTTACACTTCAATGAACATCGTTATTGCTTGAGAAAGAATATCAAGTCTATAGAGTAGAGCTTGTCAACAATTTTGAAATAGAGGAAAACATTAGCTATTAATGAACAAAGAGTAGAAGGAAGTATTTGGTGAAATCATTGCTCTAGAGTTTTTACAAATTAATTTTTATTCCTCTATTTTTGCACTATCATTTACAGAGTTTTATCAAAGTTATTTATCAAGCAAATTTAAATTATCCATTCATCCTTGACAATTTGGTACTTAGATAAAATTAAGGCTAGATAATTTGGTAATTGGTAGCTTTCAGTCCCTGTGGAGAACGAACTTTGATTTCAATCACTGTATTACTTGTAACGATTCGTGCGCTTGCGAATTCGACCAACAATTATGGAGTGTGTTTTTGTTAGTTTATGAGATTTATAGTGTGTTTGGGTGAGTTACAAATGATTTGTTCCAAATCGTTCATGTGGAGACATGTGAGTGGAGGTATCTTATACAATGAGTTTGTATAAGACTAGACCACGAAATATTTAATCTCTCTTTATAAATCCGTTAATTGAGAAGATTAATATTTCATCAGGATGATCATATGTGACTCAATCTTAATCTTGAGTGAGTTATGAATTCTTGCATGTGAGGGCTTGTCCTTTGATTTGCATGAGTGAGAGTAGCTTTTGTAGCTTATTCAATATGCCTACCATTTTGGAGACTTGACCAAATAGGGAGCTGGGAACATAATCTCATAAGATGGAATTCACTCATTCCCATATAAGGTAAGTAGATAAGTAGTTCCCTTATATGCTGATTTCGGGACTTGAACAATAGGGCCCACCCTCTCACTGGCCCGAGAGGGACTTTGTTTATGGTTGGATTATAAACACATTGTTCATTAGAGAATCAGTGGTACTTAAGGTGTAAGATATAATTACAGAAGTAAAACGGCCTTTTGACACAGCTGTAATTACGAACAACTCATGAAGGATTGACTTGCATGTAGTGATTATATCCATGGACACAACTTGTCTTACAGTACATAAAAGTGCAACTCTAGGTTTATAGTAGAGTGACCCTAGAGTTTATGAATGAAAATTGATTAATTAAATAGTTTAATTAATTAATATTGTACCATTGGAGCTTATAATCTGTAGGTCCATAAGGTCTCCTTGCTAGCTCATAATAACACTAAATGATCAATTTAGTTGAAAGAAAATTTTTAAATGTTCAAATTAATATTTAATTTGAAGTGTTCAAATTAATATTTAAAATATTATATATATTAAATATAAAAGAGGAAAATATATTTATTGAATTTGATACATTAAATATTAAAATAATTAATGTATATTCGATACATTAAATAAAAGATATTTATAAAATTTGAATAAGATTCAAATAAATAAATATCGTAGAAGATTTGAATGAGATTCAAATAAGTATAAGATATATTTTAATATATTAGATATTAAAATATAATATTTTAATTATGGCAAAGATTTGTCTTTGATCTCTATAAATAGGATCATTGGGTTGAGCCATTAAACATAACACACATCTTCTCAATAGAGAATTAGAAAATTCTCGAGACTCCCACAAATCTTGATCATGTGTTCAAGTCATAGCTAGGAAGATTTTGTAGAGGAGATAAAGACCCACCTAAAATATTTTCATATTTACTCTAAGTAAGTTTGTTTAATCTTATTTTTTAGTTTAATTTTAAATAAAATAGAAAATGATCCAATGCTTCCGATGCAGAATGAAACATTCATTCCTTCAACTATCACGATGCTTGGCTAAACCTCATGTTTCTAGTTCAGATGTCGATTGTAAGCCAATTGTAATGTTGTGAGGCTTGAATTTGAATTCAGTTTTCTTATATTTGCAAGTATTCTTTGATTTCTATTTTCAATTTATGAGCATATGTCTTTGATTGAGTTGACGCCTTGGTCATTGTATATGCTTGATTGCTATTCATTATGCATGATCTGTAATTGTCATGTTTGATTGAATTCTGTAGCATTAGGATTATTATATGTGTGTGTTTTATGATTTTCCATAACTACATAACTTGCATGTTTAATTCTAGGAATTAAAGGAGCAATTTAGTTAGGTTGAAGTTATTTTATTTAACTGGTTTGTCTTGGTCGTTCCAAAGTGCTGAATGCTTTTATCTAAATAATATGGAATGATTTTGTGCCCAATTGTTTAGGTAATTAGTATTGACTTTGATGTTTGTTAGAGTTAATTACTTTAGGGGATTTGTTGCTTTTTGGAGTTTTTCTAATAAGTTGACCAAGTACTTGTATAACTAAGTTAAAATATTTTGAATGTCTATTGATCAATTTTGCAATTGGGTAAAATCGTACCTTTGAATTGAATTTTGATAAGATTTGATCTATCTTTATTTTTATTTGCTTATGTTTTATTTTATTTACAAAAAACAAAAAACAAAAAACAAAAAAAAAAAAAAACTCAAAACCTCCATTTTTACTTGTTTTTTCCTTTGCAAATTTAATTTGAGAAATTGATATTTGGTTCCCTGAGATCGACCCGATCCACCAAATGCTACAAGTAGTTTATGATCGATTTATAAATTATAATTTGACGAACCCTCTACAAGCTCACTTCATATTATATTTCTCAATGCACATCAACCCATAAAAAAAACATACATACAACATACATAAATTGAAACAAAAGAATTATAAATCAACGAAAAGTCGACCAAATAAATGAACCAATATCTCATCTAAAAACAAATTCATCCAACTAAACTTTATTCAATTAAACCCTCCAAGATATGAGAATGAGATTAACCAGATTTTCACATGGGAATGATCTTACCTTTTTTTAGGTAAGTGATTCCCAAATTTGTATCATCTAGAAGATCTTTTATATATGTGTGGTTAAGAGGCATAGTGTAGTAGTCTTGTTGTTTTCATAAACTAGACCACCATTTTTTTATTTCTCCATCACTACGTAAGACACTTCTACTCCAAAGAATTGTGACAGCTTTGTTTGCTTTGACACAGTCAATTGTTTATCTAGTATTTGATCTAAAGAACAACGGCCAATCTTTAATCATCATCTTCTTCTTCTTCAACTCTTTCCAATGTCTCTCCTTCCTGTTTTCCTCTTCCTCTCTGTACTTTTCTTCATCCTCAAAAAGAAAACATCTGCAAATAGAAAAAAAGGTCGTTTTCCCCCAAGCCCACCAAAGCTTCCAATTATAGGAAACTTGCACCAACTTGGCAAGCTCCCCCACAAATCTCTATGGCGCCTCTCTCAGCTCTACGGCCCCATCATGAGCCTCAAACTCGGCGGCTTTGAGACCATCATAATATCCTCCGCCGAGGCTGCTCGCGCGCTCTTGAAGACTTACGATCTTAATAGCTGCAGTAGACCACAAAGCGATAATGTCAGGAAACTCACTTTTAATTTCCTTGACATAGCGTTTTCGCCCTATGGTGATTACTGGAGAGAGATACGGAAGATTTGTGTTCTTGAGCTTTTTAGTGTCAAGAGAGTGAAATCTTATGAACCCATTAGAGAAAAGGAAGTTGGTTTGCTTATTGAATCCATTTCGGAATTGGCATCTTGTGGAGCTGCTGTTGATCTTACTGAGAAGTCCATTGCTCTTACTGCTGGTGTTATTTTTAGAATTGCTTTTGGGAAGAGGTGTGGAGGGGATGGATTTCATGAGCTTGTGAGTGAATCGGAGGCCTTGTTAGGAAGCTACAGTGCTTCTGAGTATTTTCCTGTTCCCTTTGTGGGGAAGGTCATTGATTGGCTCAGTGGACACCATGCAAGACTTGAAAAAGTTTTCAATGAGTTGAATGCTTTGTTTCAAGGGGTAATTGACGAACATCTTCGTCCTGAGAGAATAAAACAAGAGCAAGATGACATTATTGATGTGCTTCTGGATATAAGCAAGCAGCAGGCTGCTCAACCTGGCTTTATTGCCATAACTCATGAAAGTATCAAGGCCATTCTTCTGGTAAGCAACTGCTTCAAATACTATTAATTATTTTTCTTTTAGAGTACAACAAATATGGAGGTATGGAGATTTAAACTTCTAACCTCAAGGAAAACAAATATGGAGGTATGGAGATTTAAATTTCTAACCTCAAGGAAAGGAGTGCGTACCACCAATTACTGCTGAACTATGTTCACTTTAATAAATATTATTAGTTAATTTATTGAAATATTTTAAGATATAAATTTTGTATAATTATATTTTATAATATCATATATTTTATAATATATCATACTATACATGTATATTTTTTAAAAAAAATGAATTTATAACATGAAATAGTGTATTTAACAAAGTTTTGATCTTTTTTAGTGCAATGTTGATTACAAAATTTTAATTGAAAATTTGAAAACATTGAAAACATCAAAATATTGTGTTTTAAGTTTTTATACGGTTTAGATAAAAACTTATAGCCAAAATGAACTTGGCTCAGTGATAATTCGCATGTACCCATGTTGTTGAACTCAATATATATATATATGATAAGGACAACGGGTCTCCACATATCTCCACAATAGTATGATATTGTCCACTTTGAGCATAAACTCTCATGGTTTTGCTTTTGGTTCCCCAAAAGACCTCATACCAATGGAGATAATTGTCCTCACATATATACCCATGATCACTCCCTTCCCTAGCCAATGTGAGACATTTGTTTGCACTCCTAACAATATATATATCAAAAACCTATAAACAGTTTTAATTTGAAGAATAAATCCAAATTACCATATAGATGCTTATGGACTCCATTTCATTCCGGGAATAATTCCATACCAAATACCCTAACCTTTCAATGTTATATATATTTTAAAGTTTTAGAAGCTTATTAGACACTTTTTAGAGTTAAATGACCTAGTATACATAATAGAAAATTTATGGACCAAACATTTAATTTAATCTTTAACCTTAAACTATACTTACCCATACACAGTTCAATAGTGGTTCCAACATACTGACTTTCTGATATGGGTGTTAACGACTTTAATGGCCCAAAGATATTTGTAGATGGTCAATTAGAGCACTCCTACAAACTTTATGATGTTGGTTGTTTTTAGAGGTTCAAAAATGTTTGTGTGGGTTGTTCCACTCAACTATTAAATACAATCAAAATAGACCAACAAAAATAACTCATGTCAAAAATTGGTAGGAGCTCCTATCCAATATGTAAGTAAGTATTTTCCTTTAATTTTTTAATCATATTCGTTTATCGCACCCTTTTTTTCAATGATCTCTCTTCTCTCTCTCTTTTTCTTTTCTTTTTTTTAATTGAATAAGTTTTGATTATCTCATTTTTTCTAATGTTTAATGTGTAACAGAACATATTTTTGGGAGGATTAGACACTGGGTCCATTACCATGGTATGGGCAATGGCAGAACTTGCTAAGAAACCAAAATTGATGAAAAAGGCTCAAGATGAAATCAGAAATTATGTGGGAAAAAAAGGAAGGGTAACAGAGAGCGACACAGAAGAGCTTCCATATCTAAAAATGGTGGTAAAAGAAACATTGAGACTACATCCGCCAGCACCCCTTCTTCTTCCAAGAGAAATCATATCCCATTTTGAAATTGAAGGCTATGATTTTTACCCCAAAACGATGGTTCAAGTGAACGCATGGGCAATTGGACGAGATCCCAAATGTTGGAAAAACCCAGAAGAGTTCTTCCCTGAGAGATTTGAAGAGAGCTCCATTGATTACAAAGGACAACATTTTGAGTTGTTGCCGTTTGGGGCTGGCCGGAGAATTTGCCCTGCCATGCATATGGGGGTGAAAACGGTGGAGTTCGCTTTAGCGAATCTTTTGTACCATTTTGATTGGAAGCTGCCGAAGGGGATGAAGGAGGAGGACTTGGACATGGAAGAGATTTCGGGTTTGAGCCTCACAATCTTCAAGAAGTTGCCTCTCAAACTCGTGCCAATCTCATACCTTCCATGAGAGTTGAAGAAGTTCATGATCCGATCTTCTGCTTTGTTTCGTTTTATGACTTTTATTGTGATAAATAATTGGTGTAATGATGCTTTAAAGTCTATGTTGTAATTCCTATATTTCGTCGACTGTCTTCTAATCCAAACGAGATTAACTTATATAGAACTCTCATTGAACTCATCAAACAAATAGTTTTAATATATTAATTTCTTTTATCTCTAACTAATCACAAAGATAATATTGAAACTTTTAGGGGATAGTTTCACAGGTACCAATATACAGGTTTGGTTTTTTTTTTTCAAAAAAAAACCATAATTTCAAAATACTTTCAAAACTACCCATTAGGGTGTGCAATGTTTATGAAAATGCCAAAAAGGCCCTTGCACTAGTAGAAGGAGAGAAATAAAAATAAATAAATAATAAATAATTATAGAGATTTAGGGAGAAATAATAGAGATTGAGATATTAATATATTGTAGAGAATTTCAAATTTAAAAAAAAAAAAAAAAGGAAAAAGAGTGGAAAAGACAGCTTCTTCCTTCGACAACAACATCGGGCCTCTTCCTCCACCATCAACAATTCATCGGCTTTCTCCTTCCCACTTGAGATCGCCAATATTCTTCTTAAGCTACCAGCCATCCATGTAATAGTCAGGAAAAAAAAAGTTTAATATTCTTTTTCTTTTAATGAAATTGGATTTCAAAATGGGAAAGTTTAGGCCCCGTTGATAATCATTTGGTTTTTGGTTTTTAATTTTTGAAAATTAAGCCTACAAATACTACTTCCATATATGGAGTTCCTTGTTTTGTTATTTACTTTTTGCCTACGTTTTCAAAAACCAAGCCAAGTTTTGAAAACTAAAAAAATTAGTTTTCAAAATCTTGTTTTTGTTTTTGGAATTTGGCTAAGAATTCAATTGTCTTGTTAAGAAAGATAAAACTAATTGTAGAGAATTCATGAGAAAACAAGCACAATTTCCAAAAATCAAAAACCAAAACTCAAATGGTTATCTTTTTAGATCTGGAAGAAAACTAGTTCTTTTTCAGTAAAATTGTTTTGGTCTTTGTTTAGAACTCTATCAGCATTGTTATTGGTTTCGGAAAACTTTATCTTATTTTAGAAGAATGCTATTTGTCTAAAAATAAAACTTTTAGTGATTTTCAAGTTGATATTATGGTTTCCATAAATTTCTTTTTAATCAAAATTGCTTTAAATGAGTTTAAAAAAACGAAAAGATATTATAATAGATAAAGTTGATTTTAAATTTATTACCTATGAAAGTCAATCTCATACCATCCATGAGTTCAAGCTTATGGTATGATCTTATGACTTTTATCGTGATAAATAATGGGTGTTATTGTATGAAATGATGTTTAAAATCCATGTTGTAATTTTTATATTTGGTCAATTATCTTCTAATAAAAAATAATGGTTTTGAATTGGAGCTTATTTATAAGCATGTTAACCAATTTAATTTTTATCTTTTGAATCTCTACAATAAATAATCAAAATTCAAAATATATCCACACACTCATACATCCACATACAATAAAATTTTTATTTTTATATATGATAGTATATGATATTTTAACTTTAATAAATATTTTAGAATTCTAAATTACAATATAAATTGACAGCGTGGCCAACTATTAATTGGAGTTGAAGTAACGGACTGGAACAAGTTGAAGAGGTGATTTCTTGGCAACTGCTATACCAACGTCCTCTTCCATGTCCACATCTTCTTGTTTCATTTTGTTTGGTAATTTCCAATCAAAGCACAACAACAGATTGGCTAGTGCTAGCTCTACCGTAATGGTTGCCATATTCATCCCAGGACAAATTCTCCGACCAGATCCAAACGGCAATAACTCAAAATTCTGCCCTTTGTAATCGATACTACTTCCTATAAATCTCTCAGGCAAGAACTCTTCTGGTTTTTTCCACAACTCTGGGTCTCGTCCGATCGCCCATACATTCACATGAATATGGGTTTTGGGATCAATATCATAACCATTGAGCTTAAAATGGGACATAGTTTCTCTTGGAACTAAAAGTGGAACGGGTGCATGCAACCTTAGAACTTCTTTAACCACCACTTTTAGATATTCAAGCTTTTCGAGGTCGCTCTCCTTCACTTGATCATCTTTTATGCAACTTCTGATCTCATCTTGTAGCTTCTCCATCACCTTTGGATTCTTCACAAGCTCTGTCATTGCCCAAATAAGAGTACTTGCTCCTGTTTCCACTCCCGCTAGAAATATATCCTAAAAGCACACATCCAAAAAAGAAGATCATAAGAATATTAAAAAAATAATAATAATAAAACTCACAAAGCTAATCAACTTAGAATTGGTTAAGAATGCACACATAGCCCTACACCAACTAAAAGTGGAGAAAATACATAACATATAAGTAAAGATGGCATCTACATTGCTACGAAATTCTTTTGGGTAAAACAAAAAAAACCCAAAGCCATGTAGATTTAGACTTAGAAGTTGGACAATATCATGTCATATAAAATTGTGGAGATAGTGGTTGTCCACAGGGTTTGGAGCGATAAGTGCCCAATTAAGTTGGAAGCTTACCATGACAAGTGCCTTAATGCAATCTCTTGTAAGTTTTACTGCATCAAATTCAGAGCGATCTCTCTCTAGTTTCAACAAAACATCAACAATGTTTTCTTGATCATTCGAAGACGAAGTCTCTCTAAAGTTGATGCGATCATCCACTACATGTTGGAAAAAAGAATCCAAGTCAGCAAAACTCTTCTCCAATCTCCCATGAACACCACTGAGCCGATCAATAATCCAACCCACACTGGGAAAGAAGTCAGTCGCCGAAAAGCATCCCAATGCTGCCACTGCTCGACGAATAACCTTTTGAAAATTCTCATTATCTAGCTCACCTCCTCTAAAGCTCTTGCCGAAAGCAATCCGGGTTATCATGTTTGCAGTGAGAGAATACAGTTTCTCACTCAGATCAATTGGAGTGGCAGAAGATGAGGATTGAGAGATGGACTTTAATAGCAAACCCATCTCTTCTTCTCTAATCAGCTGAAACGACTGCACACGCCGAGCACTGAAAAGCTCAAGCACACAAATCTTTCGAACTTCCCTCCAATGATCACTATACGACGAAAAGCCTATGTTTAAATAGTTGTATGAAAATTTTCCACCAGCGGCTGAGCGAGGCCGGCTGCAACAAGAAAGATCGTGAACTTTTAACACCTCTTTTGCAGCGGCGGCGGAGGAGATTACGATGGTTGGGACGGAGCCGAATTTGAGGAGCATGACGGGGCCATATTTTCTTGAAAGTTTCCAAAAAGAACGATGGGGCAAGGAGCCAATGAGGTGCAAATGACCCAACAAAGGAAGCTTTGAAGGGCCTGGAGGAAAAAGCTTCTTCTTGTTGTGTCTTGAAACTTTCTTCTTCCATTTAAGAAGCAGTAGAGAAGATAACAGCAACATTAGAGGAACCCACATGAAAATGCTATGCATAATCTGATTGAGGCTAAGCATTTTTTCTTTCTTTCTTTCTTTTTTTTTTTGGGTTTTGAATTTTAACGAGATTTGGTTGATGGAAAGCTTCCTGTGAGAGAGAGCTATATATTTATGTTCTACGTAATAAAGTTGCAAAAGTTTATATAGACTTCTTGGAAATTTGTTAGGGATGATTTTGAATTGTTAACGTGTTCAATTTTGCTATGTTAATGTTTAGGTATATTAGTGATTTAAGTTAATTAATGTCTAGGTATATCCTTTTTTAGTTCAACAAAACATGTGAGGTGGGAGAGTACTTGAACTTCTGACCTCTTGGTCGAGAGTATATGTTCATGTTGGCTATTATTTTCATATATCAGTGATTACATTTAATCAAGAAAAAAAATCAATTTTGACCCTGAACTTGGTTTGTTGTGTCAATTTTAACCCTAAACTTTCAATTCCATCAATTTAAACCTCAAACTTGACAGATTGTATCAATTTTAATCCTAAACTTGAATAAGTGTATCAATTTACACCCGCAGTTAAGTTTCCATTTCATTCACTGTTTGAAAGGTTTCAACCACAAATCCCAGCTCTTAAAAGTAGGGTAAGGCGGGTTTCACACCAAACCCTCCTTTTGCTTCGAACAAGATTTTTTCATAGTAGGAACTAAATCTTTAGAAATTTTAAATTACAAACATTAAATTTTTATCTACTAAAGTTCAGGAATAAATCGTTGAAAATTTAAACTTCAGCAAATAGAAGGACTATAAGTTAAATTATAAGTTACTTTTGAGCATTCCCTTTGAGCAATGAGCATATTCACAAAGGATTTCTCCACCAAAAAAATTGATTTTTATGATTGATTATCATTTTTTATGTAATATTATTAATTATATTTTAAATGCAGGACAGTGATTCGAATGTTCAACTTATGAAGAAAGGTTGTTAATGTCTTAACCAATTACGTGAGGTTTATATCTCTTAAATTTTTTAGAGTGATCAATATCTTGTATAGATTGTTTGATAACTTTTTTAGATTTTTTTTATACGAATTTTATTTTGATAAAATATAGGACTAATAATATTTTTCAAGTTATTTGGATAAAACAGTATATCAATTTAAACCTTTGACTATAACAATAATATAGAAAAATTTAAGGAGAAAGATTCAAAAGGATCATGAAACACATAGATAGAGTTTATCCAAAAAAAAAAAAGAAAAAGAAAAAGAAAAGAAAAGGAAAGGAAAAATGAATAACACACATTGATAGATAGATATAGATGCCTGTCTATACTATATCCATTTTGTTTTTTCTTCTTTCTTTTTTTAGTCATGAAATCATCCTCGATGTTCTTCCTTCCTTTCCTTTGTTTTTTCATTTAATTTTTCCACTTCTAATCATTGGAAAGGCTTCGAAGAAATCCATATTTTTGGAAAACAAACAAAAATAAAATGCATAGTGGCCCCTAGAAAAAGGGGAAAAAAATCTTTTATGAAAGAACACAAGATGTACAAATATTCGTACGTCTAGATAAATATTCTTTAGAATAATTGAATTTTATTTTTTTAAAATGATTTTGTAATTGAAAGTAGAAAGGAAAAATGTGAGAGATGAAATGAAGAAAAAGATAATGAATTTTGTGGACATAAGAAATATAAGAAACAAAGAGAAAATCTGGAAAATAAATATGCATAACTTGGGAGGAATAATCCATGACATGACTTGACTAGAAAATATTTATAATATTAATTCAATCATTAATATTTTGTTATTAATTCTCTCGTGATGCATAATAATAATAATAATAAAGAGGCTAGTTAATTCATGGTCCATTCCGTGGATATCCATTTTATAACATATTGGCGATTTATATTTTTGTAATTTTTTGTTTTTGCAACAATTCAACTAGCTAAACTATCAGGCAATATTAATCGAGAAAAAATATATATATTAGAATCTTTTAGTTATTTTTCAATGTATAAGGATAAAATTCTCCTTATTTTAGTGACAATTTCATTAACAACTTTTTTACACTTTAAATAAAGTTTTTATCAAAATGTCGCGACCAAGTTTTAAATTTTAGAAATTATTAAGATAGAAACCTAATTTTCAATGGCACAAGAAAATATTATAGTGTCTCAATCTTTCTACACTATCCCAATTTTATATATTTTTTTTTATTATTGACACTATTTTTGTTAGGAGAAGATTTACATTGAATAATAGATTTATGTTCACCATTGATAAGATGTTCATTCTCTAACAATGAGATGAAATTGTACACTTTTATAAAGTAACCCTAAAAATAACGTCTTGTGTTCTTTTTTTTTTTTTTAATTGTTTTTTAGCATTAACTAATACTACTCTATTTAAATCTTGTCATGTTACTTTTTCTTATACTTAAAATGATGCTTTTATTAAAGTCTCAACCAATTTTAAAATTTTCAAAAATTATTAAGAAATAAACATATAATTAAAAAAAATTATATATAAAAAAAGACACAGCTCACACTTTCCCTTCCATTATTAAAAATAGATCCTTCCATTATTAAAATTCAAGCTTGAATTTTTCCTCTCTCAACAACAACCTATAATATCTTGATCTTATCTATAATATTTTGATGTTTATCTTTTTTTTTCAATAGTACTTAGTAATTTTACTAAAAAATATATATTTATATTAGATTAAACATGAGGTTCCATCTCACAACCAATTGGCAATAAGATGAGTAACTCATGCATCTTATTAAAAATGTGAAGTCTCTCAATCTTTTCAATGTGAGATCCTCAATATGATCCCTCAAAATGATGTCTCTTTGGGTTCACCATTCTTGAATCGGATCTCAATTTTAATTTTTTTGGACCGACTACCCATTTGAGTTTTATGGGCTCTGATACCATATTAGATTAAACATGAGGTTCCATCTCACAACTAATTGGCAATGAGATGAGTAACTCATGCATCTTAATCAATGAGACGTGTAATAGATAAAACTTACCTCCAAGCTGGGCAAAAAAAAATTTTTTCTCCCCAAACACATGTACCAAATAAGGTGATGATAGCTATTGCTTTATTTGTTAGTTTTCTTTTTCTTTTTTTTTCTACACCGTTGGCTTTTTAAAAAAAAATAATTAAAAAATGTTTGCATTTTTCCTTCCTTTATTAAAAACTTGTCCTTGTTAGTCTTTTTGTCCTTGCATTTTTCCTCTCCCAAGGAAAACTTAATATCATGATCTTATCAATACTATCTAAATATTTATCTTTCTTTCAATGATGCTTGCTTTTACTGATAAAAAATTTACATTAAATAAAGAATTCCGATTTATTATTGATAATGATGTCAAAGGTGTCCATGAGACATAATTGTACGGTTCTTGTGACAAATCTAAATACAACATTGGATTTTTCTTAATTTCTCTAAATTTGATACCATTACTTGTCTATATAAATTTTGTCATGTATCTAACTCCTTTTTTCACCTAAAGGTAATCAGAAGAGCAGTCACATCAGCAAACTAATGGCATATTTCATAGAATATTATTCAAAGCTTTTTTTAAAAAAATATATTATGTAAAGTACTCATTGTTTTTTTTAGCAAAATGTCCACATTCTCTTTATGCTAATCTAAAATTAAATTATGTGGCAAATGAACTTGTTCGAAGTTCTGGGCTCTCTCTTCTTGATTTTGGAGCCTCTTCTTCCTTTGTTTTAGAGTAAGAGGTGATTTTTTGGAACTTAGACATGTCTGTTGGTATCTCTTCATTAATTCATGAAGAGGCTGGTGGTTGTACCGTTGATTTGGTTTAATTAATGAATTTCCTTTTCAAAAAAAAATTTACGTCCATTTCCCTGAGTCTATCAATCAATATCCATGACCTTTCAAAAAAAAAAAAAATCAATCGATCAATACTATGAATGTGATATTTGCTTTTAAATTTGAATTATATTTTTTTTTTTTGTTACTCCTTTGAGGACTCAGCATCCAAATGGGATTCTTCTCCACAGTTTCTTTAAAATTTATTTAGCAATAATTATCACTTGCAACAAGACCCCCAAAAAAAAGTATCACTTGCCCATATAGATTTTTGGGTAATTATGTGTTGTAGTCTTCATGTTTGGTATTTTTTAAATTTTGTCTTCAATTTATTTTAAAAGTTTCTATTTAGTTTGTTATGTATTTACATTTTTAATTTATTAGTCTTTCATTGTTTGTAAAAGTTTTTTTTTTTTATTATGTGAATGTTAAAATTTGTTGATTATATAAACTTACATGACATAATATTTAATAAATTGGCAAAGTTTCAGAGGAGATCTAAGAGAATTAAACTTGAAATTTCTACTAATTCCATAGAATTTTGGAGGAATTATAAACTTTTCTTTCTTATGTGATCTTTTTCTTCTCTAGATTTTCCTTGATTCACAAAATATTTATGCTCATGTAAGTTTATCATCCGTAAATTTAACATTCATAATGATAAATGACTAAATTGAAATTTTTTAAAATATAATAGACTAAAATGAGAATAGTTTTTTAAATAATAGGAACTAATTGAAAAAACGTACCCCAAAATATTAGGAACTAAAATATATATTTAACTTAGATTTTCCAACCATCAATCTTAGGCATTTTCCCCTCTTAATTTTGCATACTGATTTCTCTTACGCATGTTTCACCTTTTTTTTTTCTTTTAAGATATTTATCTTGATTTTTGAGAGTTGAAAGAATGATTTCACATTGTTGGAGATAATTATTTTGAATAACCTAACTAATTTGATGTTCATCTAAGCAAAAAGCTTTTTCTTTAGAACAAGCAAAATCAAAAACAGCTTTTCATTTTAACGGATAAAAAGACTTGAAATCTTGATAAAATATTAATTTTATTAGAAATTACTTCATCATATAGTTACTTATTAGTTATCTCGGTGAATATCAATTGATTACATTTTTTAATAACAAATTAAATTAAAGTAGTAATTGTTTTTTTCAGTTCAATACATTAAAGTAGGAATTGATGAGTGCATTTTTTCTTATTTCTTTGATGGGTTAGTTGAATTTTCAATTTGAGACTATGTGCATATTAACATTTAGATTTTTTTTTTAATAAATGTTATAATGTTTAGATTAATGTAGGGTCTTTCGACTAAATATATAAGTTTAGTGGTAATAATTGAATATTAAAGTAATAGGAATTTTTTTTGTTTTTAGTACAACAAATGTGGGGTATGAAGAATTGAACCTCTAATCTTAAGGGAATGAGCTCATGTTGGCTAATTGGGTTATAAATAATTAAGCTAAAAAAATGACATTGTTGATTTTTTTTTTTTTTTTTGAAAAATGACATTGTTGAATTTAAACCGTAAGATATCTTTCTTTTTCTATATAATAACAATCGTGCTTATAAACTCAAACTTTATATAACTTGTATTTAAATTATACAAAAGAATAGATTAAAGAACCTTTAATTTATGAATTTATAATGTATAAATGTTAGCCTATAATAGAGATATTCATTGTATGAGCCTAAATTTATAGAACACGAGTTAATACATAGTAAAATGTAGTTTATAAAAATGATTAAAAATTAATAATTTAAAATAAGAAAATCTAAAAATTAAACATAAACTCTGACTTCTCTTTAGCTCCGTCATATACTTGAACTCCGAAGCAAGTTTGCATGGGGAATTGATGAAATTTTGGTATTATAAGATAGATGTTTTGTAACTTAGCGTAATAAAATACGGCCAAAAAATCTTCTAATTATTATCCATCAAAAATTCCAGATTCGACAGCGCGTCGCCATCTGGAAATTGCCCACTTTGCATTCTATACTATATGTAAGGTTTAAAATGTCGACGTAGGCGGAAATATCAAAGTTTTAATTTTAGAGAAATATTGACAAAAATATCGATAAAATGCCGATGTCGATGAATATTTCTTGAAAATTTTTAAAAACAAAAAATTAAAAAAAATATATTTAAATTAATAAATAAACCTTTTACACTTTTTAAATAAGTTAAATACTTGTTATAGTATTATATGCTCATTAGTATCCAATTCATTTTATGGTGCCTCTTTGAGTTCATCATTCTTGGGTCGGATCTCAATTTGTGAACCAAATACTCGTTTGGGCTTTATGGACTCTAATACCATATTAGAGAGTATGAGGTTTCATCTTAAAACCAATTGACAATTAAATGAGTAATTCATGCATCTTATTAAGAATGTGAGGTTTCTCTATATTTCTAATGTGGGATCCTCAAGAATGGTGAACCCAAAGAGGCACCATATTGTTGGGGTATGTTGAGGATCCCACATTGGAAAAATGTAGAGAGATCTCATAATTTATAAGATACATGGGCTACTCCTCTCAGTGCCAATTGGTTTTGAGATGTAACCCTCATATAATTTAATATGGTATTAGAGCCCATGAAACCCAAGAGGGTTTTCGGTCCGATCCAAAAATTGGGATTATAGATACATGAGCTACTCTTCTCATAGCCAATTGGTTTTGAGATGGAACCCCATAATTATCTAATAATTAGGTCACATTTCGTTGCCTTTTTTTTTAAAATATTTTATTGATTTTGTACAATATAGTGGAGATGTCGATTCACTCCTCGTGCGATATCAACCCTATGGACATATGGAAATATCGATGGAAATGTCGACATGTCGACGAAAATTTAATACATAGCTAACTCTCAGAAGTATTGATAAATATCACCTTAAAAGAATATATATATATTTATATATTGATGAATTTTTATTAATATATATATTTATATATATTGATGAATTTTTATTCTATATCTAAATTAACTCTTTTTAATTGAATATATATTTGATGTGTTATACAACCAAGTTACACATACTACTCCTAAAATATATTAATTGTTACAGTTACACCTCAAACTTTTCAGTTGGAAAAATTAAACCCTCGAACTTATATAATTGTTAAAATTGAATTCTCTAGTTGATTCGTTAATGATTTTGTTGCTCAATTCTTTTCAAGATTACCAATATTTTAATCAATTGAGTTAAGCTTAAGTTGGTAAAAATAATAATAATAATAAATTTTTACAATGCAGATATATCGTTGAACATTAAAAAATGTGATATAGACAGTAAGAAAATAAGCCATACCAAAACTATATTTTAAGGAAAGTATTTTATAGGTAATTGTATTTTATGAGAAAAAAATATGGTTCACATGAAGTTATCTCTCCAAGAAAGTATAAATTCTTGGTTTAGACTTTAGAATGGTTTGAAAAGAAAAATACTTGCCTACACACTTGGTTAAAGGAACTCGAATTGAGTTTCTGTTGATGGCATTTTTAATGACTAAAAACTTTAGTAGAATCCAATTATCAAATAAATACAATAGAAGTAGACCCATGAAAATACACTACCATAAAAAAATATATATATATCAGTAAGAGATTTTACAGACCAGTAGGCAAAAAAAAAAAAAAAAAACCTCTCTACAAAAATTATTAAATTGTAAGTTTAGTACCTAACTTTTAAAAAACATTAATAGGTCATCGAACTTTCAGATATGTCTCTAATAGATTTTTACTATTAATTTCGTAAAGCTAACATTTATGCTATAATTGAATACCTAAAGTACTTTTCAAGAAAAAGAAAAAGAATGTAAAATTAAGTATCTATGTAATGTTTAACTAATACATTGAATATATTATAGAAACATATATAAACAAATAAAGTTGGGTATTGAGACTCATTAAATACGAAATTGAAAAATTGGAGACCTAAAAGCAATAGGTAGATGCAACTATCTAATAAACACATTAGACTACAGAAATTTAAAAATAAATAAATTAATTAATTAATTAATTAATTAAAAAAAAAAATGTAGCTTGTTGGTTTGAGGCTTCATGGAGTGGACCGCTATTTTCTGATATTATTCTTCATCACCACACGAGAGTTTAGTTCGATAAGAATGAGACGTAATGTTGGACCTCCGAAGAAACATTGTCGTGTCGTTCAATTATGTACTCAAAATGCACGTTTCCTATAGCCTATAGTATTCTATCGACATTATCATTTTTTTCTTCCTAAATAATTCCTTAATCTACATCATCATTTTTAATTCAAAACAATATTTCCTTGCGGTTTTTAAGCACTACCACTAAAAATTTAAAAATATTTTATTATTTTTCATTTTAAAAAAAAAGGTAAAAATATCTCTTTTCGTTTTTTCTCTTTTGCTTTACCAACTAACTAGTTAGTATAAATGTTCTACTGATCACTATTAAGTTTTTGACATATAGGAGAGAAAATTTTCAAAAAGTGAGAAGAAAGAGATATTTTTTAATTTTTAAAAAAATAAATAGCTATCAATTTTTTAGTAGTGGGTAGTAAGAAGTAGAGATGTCCACAGGGCTCTCCCTCCCCGCAAAATTTTTCATTTAATTTCACAAGAACAGGGCGGGGATTCTCTGCGGAAAATTCGCAGGGATCATGTTTTCCGTGGGGAATTATTTTCCGTTTATGATTTTCATTTTTTTAATTAAATAAAATATTTCTTTTTTAAATTTCTATCTAAATTGTTAATTCTTAATGAGAAATTTCTATTTAAAGAGAAAAAATTTAATTTTCTTAAAAAAATAATAATATTTCATAAAAGTTTGAATTTATGGTTTATTATATATATAAAAATATATATATTAAAGAAATTAAAGAAATCGGGGTGGGGACGGAGACAGGGACGAAGAATGTATTCCTGTCTCCTTCATCGTTTAGCTAACGAGAAAAAAAATTTCCCCCACTCCCTTCCCCACCTCGCCCCACGTTGAAAAAAACAATATTGTTCTTTTACATTTATCTCTCCTACTTTTTCTTAGTTCAAACAACGTTATGAAATGAGAATTAACCTTTAACCTTGATAATATTATATCCACATCCAACGATTATTATGAAACAACCACGTTATAACAGCCTCCTTGAATAATTTGTCAAGAAGTTAAGCAATTGGCTTTTATCTCTCCTAATCATAAAAAACTAAAGGATCTAAACCCTCCTGTATGTGTAAAGTATTATCCTTCTAAATGATGTTTTTTATTATTGAAAGTTTTCCCATAACTAGAATTAGCACTCCATCAATAAAAAATAAAAAAACCTAGAATTATGCACGCGCTGGGCAAAATCAATCTATGTCTTTTTAATCTAAAGAACAATTATCATTTTTTAATCTTCTTCTTCTTCTTCAGCTTCTTGAACTCTTTCCAATGTCTCTCCTTCATTTCCCTTCATGGCTTCCCCTCATCCTCTTCCTCTCTCTACTTCTCATCATCCTAAAAAAGAAAACAGCTGCAAACAGAAAAAGGGTCATTTTCCCCCAAGCCCACCCAAGCTTCCAATCATAGGAAACTTGCATCAACTTGGCAAGCTCCCTCACAAATCCCAATGGCGCCTCTCTCAGCTCTACGGCCCCATCATCAGCCTCAACCTCGGCGGCATCGAAACCACCGTCATATCCTCAGCCGAGGCCGCCCGCGCCCTTTTGAAAACCCACAATCTTCAAAGCTGCAGCCGGCCACAAACCCAAAATGTCAGGAAACTCACTTTTAATTTCCTCGACATAGCGTTTTCGCCCTATGGTGATTACTGGAGAGAGATACGGAAGATTTGTGTTCTTGAGCTTTTTAGTGTCAAGAGAGTGAAATCTTATGAGCCCATTAGAGAACAGGAAGTTGGTTTGCTTATTGAATCCATTTCGGAATTGGCTTCTTGTGGAGCTGCTGTTGATCTTACTGAGAAGTCCATTGCTCTTACTGCTGGTGTTATTTTTAGAATTGCTTTTGGGAAGAGGTCTGGAGGGGATGGATTTCATGAGCTTGTGAGTGAAGCTGAGGCCTTGTTGGGAAGCTACTGTGCTTCTGAGTATTTTCCTGTTCCTTTTGTGGGGAAGGCCATTGATTGGTTCAGTGGAAGAAAAACAAGACTTGAGAAGGTTTTTAATGAGTTGAATGCTTTGTTTCAAGAGGTGATTGATGAACATCTTTTGTCCTGAGAGAGCTAAACCAGAGCAAGATGATATTATTGATGTGCTTTTGGCTATCAATAAAAATCAAGTTGATCAACCTTGCACTGTTGTCATTACCCATGAAAACATCAAAGCCATTCTTTTGGTAAGCAACTTCTATCCTTATTCTTTAATTTTTTTTTATGCTAAATTATCAGTTTAGTTTAGTCCCTAAACTTTTAATATTGTGGTTAACAAGTTTTTGAACTTTCAAATGTGGTCTTTGAACTTTAAAAAGTGGCTAATAAGTCTATGAGCTTTCAATTTTGTATTCAACCGGTTGTTGAAGTTTAAAAGTGGCTAATAAGTTATTAGTGAAATCTTTCTTATTTGACATGTTTATTAGAGATACTAAAACTAATATTTTCATTTTTGAAGTTTAAAAAGTGGCTAATAATCAGTTTAGCCTATATTTAACATGTTTTTTAAGGTTCATGGATTTAATAGAGATACTAGAACTAATATTGTCATTTTGTCATCTAATATATCTGTGAATTTTTTAAAATTGTAAATAGGTCAGTGGCCTATTAGACATAAAATTGAAAGTTAATTTAAAGATGTGTAATTGAGAAAAGAAAAATCGAAACATCTTATTTGGTGAGAGGTATATTAAACATGAAATTAAAAGTCGATGGAATAAACTTATTTTTTAACCTTTTTTTTAATTGGTAAAGAAAAAGAGCAGATATGTCAAAAAAAGAAAAGTACTAAAACTTTTATATTTAGCCTTTTTTTTTTCACTGGTCTCTATCCTCATGCCTTTAGTTTCTCAATTATCGCATAGCCGTCTAACATTTTCTATTGTATAATGTGCATCAACAGAACATATTTTTGGCAGGATTAGACACTAGTTCAATTACAGTAGTCTGGGCAACAGCAGAACGCGCTAAGAAACCAAAATTGATGAAGAAAGCTCAAGAAGAAATCAGAAATTACGTGGGAAAGAGAGGAAAGGTAACAGAGAACGACATAGAAGAGCTTCCATATTTGAAAATGATAGTGAAAGAGACGCTGAGACTGCATCCACCAGCACCTCTTCTTCTTCCAAGAGAAATAATGTCTCCTTTCAAAATTGAAGGCTACCATTTTTACCCAAAAATGTTGGTTCAAGTAAATGCTTGGGCAATTGGACGAGACCCCAAATGCTGGAAAGAGCCAGAAGAGTTCCTTACAGATAGATTTGCAGAAAGCTCTATCGATTACAGAGGACAGAATTATGAGTTCTTGCCATTTGGGGCTGGTCGGAGGATTTGCCCAGGGTTGAATATGGGGGTGAAAACTGTGGAGTTTGCTTTGGCAAATCTTTTGTACCATTTTGATTGGAAGTTGCCGGAGGGGATGAAGGAGGAGGACTTGGACATGGAAGAGATTTCGGATTTTAGTCTCACCATCTACAAGAAGTTGCCTCTCAAACTTGTGCCAATTTCATACCATCCATGAGTACAAGTTCCAAGTCGAATCATCTGATTGTGAAGTTTTATGGCTTTTGTCCAGATAAATAATGGGTGTTTTTATATGTAATGATACTTAAAATCTATGTTGTAATTCCTATACTAAACTTGCTATCTTCTAATAAAAACCAGATGATGTGAAAAACATACGCCTAGAGAAGTGCAAGAGAAAACAAAAGGAAAGAACAGCGTTACTAATAGATTCACTTTTGCTCAAAGCAACTGTTCTGAAAAACAATCAATCACCCCGGAGCATTCAATAACAAAGAAGCTACATTATGTATTTTCTCTAATCTTCTAATATTTCATTTTCACAATAAATACAAAAACTAAACACAAAACCCCAACCAACCCATCCACCCAAAAAAAGGAAAGAAAAAAAAAAGAGAAAAAATCTCAGAGAAGTGGCTCAGAAAGTTCCATCTCGTTTGAACTCTCTTGTTGAGTTTCAGAGCGGCGAGAACCAACAAAGTCAAGTCCAAGCCACTCCCATGGCCAGCAAACGTATCTATGCCCATTTAATCCTCTTCTAGAATCTTCCCGGTTATCGAGCTGTTCAAGCTGCCGGGTAAGCTCTTCCACCCTCTCCCTCAACCTAGACGCCCTCACGTCCGCTAGTCTCAATGACTTCTCAGCTGCATCTCTGGCTGCCATGGCAGCATTTGCTGTCTCTTCTTTGAATTTGAGTTTTTTATCCAAATCCAACATCACCTGCCTTGCTTCTTCAAGTTCCTGTTTAACAGCCGAGATCTGCCAATTCCAAATTGAAGTCGTTACGACAAAATACGCTAATGACATAGGATGATTCGTAACAAGAAACAGATGAAGCTAAAATAGAGCATCATCACCCCTTGGGCTAATATTTCATTTTCACAAAATAGAGAACCAGAAACTTCTCCAAGTATGAGCGGGAAAATACCACCTACTCCAGTAATCATAATTACAAATTAGAATTTCGTAATGAGGAAGAATAAATGCCTTTGATCATAGGCTGCACAGGGAGTAAATTTGTCTAAACTAAACTAAGTCGTCGGTCCAGACCACGAATTGTGAAAGATGAGAAGAATACCAGCAAACAACTACGACCTTATCAAGGTCAAATGAATATAATGGCATCTGATCTTTCAAGTGTTTTCTTGAAGTGGCGCCTTGGGCTGCACAATCAGAACAACTGATGTATCTTTTATACTTCAATGATTAGACAAAATGTTCAACATTTGATACGACCTCAGGCTTCTTTAAAATAAGGAACATAAGAAGAACTCTTAGTTCTTAGTATTCACATGAATAAAATATTCAACTAAAAGATTTTTCCACTTAAAAAACTATTTCCTTCCATAACCAAACAATTTGCTTCCCCCACCTTCTCAAGAAATACAATAAATTTAATTTGTTCGTCAAATTACCACATCAACTGCAACAACCATCGTCATTTATAATTATTTCAAAATAAAACGTTCATCTTCAATCCCCTTACTTTTACAAGCTAAACAGATCATTCACATAGCAAAAGACAGAAAGACAAGAAAGATCTGCTCAAAGGGGCGTATCTAGTCAACTAAGTAGATAGCATACCTGTGCCAGAAACTCTAGCTCAACAGCTTTGCCAGCAGCAGCTTCTTGCTCTGCAGCTACCTTCCATCTCATGATTTCTTCTTCCGCAGCTGTAATGTCCATCATTAACCCTTCAACCTAAATCGTGGGAATGAAAATTAAAGACAACAGATATACTATTGTAATTCTATAATCTTCGTTCTCAATAATTATAAACAGAAACGAAGGAAAATTAAATTTAAATCACTGAACAATTACATACACTTTCATTGGCAACTCTCTCCTTCTCTTCAAGTTCCTGAATTTGAAGTGATCTAAGTTTAAGCTCCTTGGATTGGGATTCTAGGTGCTCCTTAAGTACAACTGACTCTGCCCTTAAGCCATCAAGGTAAAAGATAAAAATAAATTACAGGTCAGAATCAGCAGAAATTGCATATGCACATATAATTCTACAAATATTAATGTGACAGCTTAATGCCCAATATCTAAAATACATCACAAATACAAAGTTTAGTTTTAATCAGATAATCAACAACTCAGAGATTACTGTATATATGCATATTTGTAAGCATAATACTCTTACCTTAATTCCTCCAGGGAATGCCGTAGCTCAATGATCTCAATCTGAGATGCCTTCACAATATTCTCCAGAGCACCGGCCTGTATTTTTCATGAGAATGTAAAACAAATCAAATACTCGTTATCATCTAAAGAAAAAACTTATAATAAAACAAGGCTCAAATGCGCTTACCAGGGTGAATATTTCATCCTCCTCTGCATCTAGAGCTTTCCCATTGTCCCTGGAAGTCGGAAATTTCTCGTCTCCAAGAAGCTTGCTGAATTTGAAATCAATGCCAGCCTCTCTTAAACCATTTTCTGCAACTTCAAACAATTGATTTGCTTTTGAAGAGGGATCAGATGTCATCCTCTTTGATAATGCACTCCTCAGTAGATATCCAATATGATCTTTCTCCTTGAGCAACTGGGCAACTGTTTCATTTAAATTCTTAATTTCACGAATCTTCTCCTCAATTAAACTCCTTGTCTTATCCGTGACAAGTTTTGCTAATGCATAAATAGACTCCATTCCAGCCAAAGATGCACGTACATTCTCCTCCATGTCTGTTTCCCGAGGGAGAAACAAAGACTCTGAAAATTCAGAATGGTCCGCATCACTAGCATCAACTATCTTAATAATATCATAAATTTGGTCGTGAATTTTTGAAATGAAATTCAACTGGTCAACAAGTAAAGGCCTTTGGGACTCTACTTTTGACTCCAAACTCCTTAACCTATCATCATAGTCCTGCGTAAGCTGCCTTAACTCAGAAGCTTCATCCTCAGCCCGGTTTAATTTACCAGACAGATCTGCTTCAATTTCAGATATCTTTTTATCCTTTTCGGTGATAGTGTTCTCCAGGTCTTCAATAACAGAAGTTTTCTTGGAAACCTCATCCCTCAGCCCGCTAATCGTAGCTTCAAGCTGAGAAACCTCAATGGCAATTTCGTAATTCCTAAGATCCATCTGCTCCCTGGTTTCGTTCCTTGACTTAGTTGTGGTGTCAATCTGCCTAACAAGCTCTTCAACGATTTCATTTGTTCTCTTGATGACTCCATAGGCAACTGCAGGCAATCCTGTATATTTTTGCGACCTAGGCAACCCACCAGCCGTAAAATTCTTGAAATTGCTCACTTTTGCGGATATCTTATCAATCCCAGTCACTAGCATATGTGATGCATTACCAATTTCCGATCTCAAACCATCCCTTTCCTTTAAGATCTCATCAAGTTGCTTGGCAATCTCATCCCTAAGTTTCGAGACCTCATCTTTCTGCCGATTCGCCTCAGCCAACTCCGCCGAAACCTTTTCATTGAATTTCAAAGCTTCTTCCTTCTCCCTCAATGCCTCATCCCGCTGCCTCCCACACTCATCGCGCTTCTTAATCGCCTCATGCGCAAGCGCTTTCAAACGATTAAACGATACTTGCAACTCCGATTTCGAATTCTCCGCTGCTTCTCGAGCTTGCCGCTCACGATCGCGCTCCGCAAGAATCTCTCTAAACCTCTCGACAGAGATTTCTTCAGGAGACGGATTCTGAATCACAATGGGCACCGGATCATCACCTTCAACATCGCTGAGCACAGCATCCGCGTCTTCGTCAACACCACTCGCCATCCAATCTATGTCCTATCACTAACCCCACAAAATTGGGCAAAACTCCATACCCACCCAAATTATACCATCGGAGGTTTATAGTATTCAGTTCCTTACTCAATTTCAATAATCAAAATCCGATAAAACCACAATTAAGCAAAACAAATAGTCCGCCTGAGACAGAAATCCTAAAACACAAACGACAACAAAATAAACGATCGATCAGTGGGTGTACCCGAAGTTGCAAATGAGAACGGATTTCGACGGCGATTACTTGAGATTAAAGCTTCAAAGCGGAGCAGCAAGAGAAGATTCGGATGAATAATGTTTCTCTCTCTGAAATTGAATTCAATGGGGAAAGAAAAGAAGACGACCGAACGACGGAGCGTAGAAGAACAGGACAATGGTTACCATTTACCAACCAGTCTTCCTCTCCGATTGCTTTTTTGGTAGAGAAATATTTGCCCTTATAAATATACAGCACCAATAAATTGTTCTGTGTTATGCGACCCACTGTAGCTGTGTACACCAGCAGTTCCGATGGCTGCCACGTTGTGATGATGAAAATCAAGCAGATCACAGCCGTAGAAAGATTGGAAGAAGAACCAATTTGATAAGTAATGTATATTCGGAGTGCTCCTGGGAAAGCTGTTTTCTTGTTAATTAGGAAAATAATGTATGCAGGAAAATTCGAATTTTGAAAATTTCTTAGAAATATCCCCCTCCTAAAAAAGAAATTCAAATCTAGCACCATCGATGTTTTTAGGTTAAATTACCAAGTTTACTCTTTAAACTTTTAGATTTGTATTTATTTAGTCTCTAATGTTTAAAAAATATTTAATAAGTGGCTGAATTTTTAAATTTGTATCTATTTAATCCGTAAATTTTAAAGAATATCTCATAGGTCCTTAAACTTTTAATTTTGTATTAAACAGGTCCCTAAATTTTAAATTTTATGCCTAATAGGTCTTTGACTTATTCGACATTTTTTTAAATTCGCATACCTACTAGACACAAAATTGAAAATGTTATAGTCCTATTAGACATAAATTTTAATTTTATATCTAATAATTTAATTAATTTTTAAAAATTTTGAATATGTCAGAAATTTAATAGACATATAATTGAAAGTTTAGAGACATATTAGATATTTTTAAATTTCATGAATCTATTAAACACAAAGTTGAAATATCTAAAGTTTAGGAATCTATTAAACACGAAGTTGAAAGTTCGGAGGCATATTAGATACTTTTTAAAGTTCAAGTATCAAATAGACACAAACATTCAGAGATTAAACTTATAATTTAATCTTATTTTTAAAAAATTTGGGTATAAACATTTTAAGTCGGGTCAAGATTCGATCTAAATGAATACAAAATTAACATATAAATTTATGTAAAATTAAAAATTAACTATGAAGTTACATATTTTTTTAAAATCAAACTAAACTAAACTAACAGATAAATGAAATAACTCAATTTGAACAATTTCGTTACATTTTTTTATTATTTTTTTTTTTTAGTTTCAACTTTCACTCTATCAAAAAATTACATATCAATTCTTTTCAAAAAATATATATATATAGACGTACATACATATCAATTGTGAGTGGTTACTGGTTAAATGGGATTTAGGACATTTTGGAGGATGTTGACAAATGGGCGATAATTACTAAAAGAAGAAGTTGGGCTCAGCCCAAAGATGAAGAAGTTAGTTACTGGAGTTGAGCCTAGGCCCAATATGATGTCTAGGCCCGTATATCAATGAATTTGGGCCAAGTAACCACACATTCTTTCAAGCCCAAAGAAGATAAATTTGTTTTTTTTTTTTTACATTATTTATTAGTTTAAACGATTAATTAAATAAATAATGATATATAAACATAATTTGAAGAATTAGAAATTTGAATAAGATTTGGTCGAGAATAGAGAAGAAGGCCATTCATATACTCAAAATCAATTAAGAGAAGCTCCCAAGACATTATATCTTCGACTAAAATGTCATAAATTCAAAATTTTACTCTTACATGTTGTTGAACTACAAAAACAAAAAAATAAATAGGATAAATAATTATCTTATTTCACAATTATATACCATAAGATTAGAGAAATTTCAACTTGATTAAAATCTTCCTCGTACAAATTTTTGTCATTTATGTTTACTTTGTATTAAAAATAAGGTTAAATTATCAAAAATACCCCTGAACTATGAGGTTGATTTCAATTATACCCCTAAACTTTGAAAAGTTTCATTTTAACCCTTAAACTTTGAAGTTTGTTTCAAAACAACCCTTGAAAGTTTTTTTCTTTAAATTTATGAACGAAAAATGACGTATTTGCATATGTTTTGATTTTTGTTTCAACGTATATGTTCAAATATGTTTACATAAGCAACAATACAAATGCAAAAATATCAGTTTCTGTCCATGAATTTAACGAAAAAAAGCCTTTAAGGATTGTTTTGAAACAAATTTCAAAGTTCAATGGTTGAAATGAAAGTTTTCAAAATTCAGGGGTATAATTGAAACCAACCTCATAGTTCAGGGGTATTTTTTATAATTTAACCTAAAAATAATAAAATATATATATATAACTTTTTAAAATATATATATTAAAAGAGAATTTGCACAGAAGACTCATTTTCACGTGCATCGATGCTATTTGACCCGTATTTTGAAATTAATGACATATGACCATTTCCGTACTCTGCATCCCGTCCAAATTATCTTGAGGGCATCGTACTCTCATTCTTGTTCTAACTCTAGCTCTCTAGTTCTCGATCTCGCTCTAGCTCGTTTTCTCTCTTGCTCTAGCTCTGCTGCTTTAGCTCTTCTCTGACGTAATTGTTTCTTGTCTTTTTTTTTCTTCAGATTTTCAACCATTCATTTGAGCGAGAGAACTAGAGCGATATCGTTTCCTCCTACGAGAACGTGAACAAACAATACTGCCTCATACTACCCTCATGTAAAATTTTGCGCGCTATGCCACGTTAGAATGGGTCATATTTCATTATTTTCAGAACGCATATCATCAGTCATTAAAGCACTGAAAAACGGGTCATCAGTACAAAAATCTCATATTAAAAGTTTAATGTTTTGTTCACACATCGAGGTGGCTCCTTCCCCAAGTGGTCAAGTTGAGCACAAAATGTTTATGTCAAATCATCTTTGGGATCAACGATTAAAATGAAAATGTAAAGGAAATAACAAATTCTTAAATTTATTTTTTAAAAAAAGTCAATGTTGAAAAATAATTTTAAAAAATATCATCTGTACCAAATGAATAAAACAATACTCAATAAATGTGGACTTCTTTTTTTATTAATATTATAGATTTTCAAACTTATTATAAAAATATTGTAGTTTTCAAACTATTTATATTAATATTGTTGTTTTAATAATAGGGAGAGACGGCCATCTATATGCGGCTTGATGGTCGTCTTTTCAAGAGACGACCATCTTCGCACACATGGATGAGTAGACGACCATCACATAAATTTTACCAATAATTATCGCTAACATATTGGATAGTTGTTCACTCTAAAACGCAATGAACCCAAGTTTGAGCATTATGGAATGCAGTTTTCAACTCTTTTTTCTTTTTTTCTCCGCTTTCTCTTTTTCTTTTTTCCCTTCCCTTTTTTTTCTTTTTTCTTTTTCCTCTTTTTTTTTTCCTTTCTTTTTTCCTTTTTTTTATTTCTTTTATTTTTTTATTTAAATCAAATAAGATATCTTCAATTTTTTTTTTTAATATTTTAAGTAAATTGAATATTATATTGAAATTTATTCTTTTTTCTAAGAAATTGAAATTTATTTAAGTATTAATTATTTAAATAATTTCTTTTCTAATATGAGTGATTTTTCATTCTCTCATATTTTTTTTTTTATTTTTCTTTATTTATTTAGAAATAATTACATGATAATTTTGAATAACGTGATGATTTTATTTAAAATCAACTCAAAATGATGTAAATGAAGTTGTTCTTCTCCCTAAGTCGATTGCAATATAATATTTAAATACTAATACTTAAAATAAAATTCAATTTCTTAAAAAAATAATAAATTACAATATAATATTCAATTTACTTAAAATATTTTTTAAAAAAAAACTAAAGATGTATTAAAAAAATTGAAGATATCTTATTTGATTTAAATAAAACAAATAAAAGAAAGAAAAAAATAGAGAAAAAAGAAGAAAGAAAAAAAAAGAGAGAAAGCGGAGGAAAAAAAGAAATAATAAGTTAGAAACTGAGTTCCACAATGCTCGAATTTGAGCCCCTGCGTTTTAGAGTGAACAACTGACCAATATGCTAGCTATAATTATTAGTAAAATTTATGTGATGATCGTCTCTTGAAGAGACAAATCATCAAGTTGCGTATAGAGAAATGACCATCATCCACGCCATTAAAACAACAATATTAATATAAATAGTTTAAAAAATACAATATTTTTATAATAAGTTTGAAAATCTACAATATTAATAAATATATAAAAAGTCCAATAAATTGTTTTTTTAAATTAAGACTTAGGCTAAATAAATCAAACGGTCCCCCAACCTTTTTGCTGTCTTTCAATTTGATCCTTAATCTTTTAAAATTTTCAAAATTATCTTTAATGTATTAAAAATTTCCTATTAAGTCATTTCATAAAAAATTGTATTAAAATTTGTTAATAAAAAATTGTTGTCTTTATACCATTGTTTTATTAGCTTATTTAGACATGTAGGCATGCCACATGAGAGGAAAAATGAATTTTGTTGATGGGACGAAAGAATAATTTAATGGTACATCAAATTTTTGTTAACAATTTTAACACTTTGTTTTATAAAAAAATCTCATTGAGAATTTTTAATACGTTAGGATCAAATTTAAGAATTTTAAATGATTGAGGACCAAAATGAGAATTATTTAAAATATTAGGGACCATTCGGTAATTTTATCATAATATCTGTATTTATATTAGTATTATGTATGTTTTGTTGATATTTATAATATTTCTTAAATAATTAATTTTCAACAAAAAAAAAAGAAAAATAATTACTTTGTCAGTTTTAATAGAATAGGTCTCAAATTTGAATTGTCAATAAAAATTTGATATGCAAAAGAAAATTCTTTAAAATATATATATATATATAGAAAGAACAAGTTGACGTTTTTAGTACTTTTACAACATTCCATAAACAAATGCTAGAGGTTTGGTTTTTGATAGCTTTGATTTATGAAGAAGCTTAAAATTGAGAAGAATATGTTTGGATAATCCATGTTATCTTTATGTAATCTAAGTTTAAGTAGACATTAAGATTTAATGAATCTTACTCTTGGTAAGAAGTAAAAATAGTAATTATGTGATTCAAATTAATTAAGGGCATGTTTACCAATCCATAATGGATTTGAGCGTAAATGTAATAAGATTATGGGGTAAACGTAATAGGATTGAGAATTACGTTTGACATGTTTACCAATCGTAATCGATAATGGCAATCCAAACTTCCCAATATGCATGATTACCATTATGCCCTCCTAATAATAAACAAATTAATTGTGTTACCAATATCGATATCGATCTTATCATCTCGATTAAAGTATGGATGCCAAAACTCAAGCTTAAAAAATATATATTATCGATCTCATAATCTCGATTAAAATATAGTCTGACCAACACTCACACATTAAAAATATATATTATCGTCTCATCTAAATTAAATTATGACTGCCAAGACTCATGCACAAAAAATATATATTATCGATATTGATTTCAAATATATAATATCAATATCGATTTCGTCATCTCGATCAAAATATGACCTGACCAAAACTCAAGCATAAAAAATATATATTAAAATTGCGTTTATCGCTACTGCTTACTGCATACCCATACCAATAAACTCACATTAAAAATGACCATTGATATCGATAAGAGTTTCAACAATCGATATAAGAACATTGAGGAAAATCACCTCGTGGACGAGAGAGAAAGGGCAATTCATGTAAAGTGCACTCAACAAGTGCAATGGGTCCCGTGTAATAAATTTATGTATTCGATTACAAGGATGGATTACCGATCCCAATGTGAGTCTCACGTCTCATTTCCATTGTGGGACACGGTAAACACAAACAAACGTAATCGAGTACGACCCACATTTTCAAATTACGTTTAATTTATTGCGTTTACGGGTTGGTAAATGCAACCTAAATGTCTTTGTCAACATTGACTCCACTTCTTGAATTTATTAATATTTTAGATGGATAGATTGGAAGGAAACTAAATGTGAAAACTAACTTTTTTTCACGTTAACAAAATATTGATATGTACACATATTTCTGGAAACTAAGAAATTCATGAAACGTTAAATTAGAAGTTTAATTTTCAAACTTTTAGGTCTATGCTATTTGGACTCTGAACTTTAAAAAGTGTCGAATAAGTTCTTAAACTTTTACTTCTGTGTCTAATAAGTCTCTGAATTTTCAATTTTGTGTCTAATAGGTCTGATGATTTTTAAAATTTACGAACCTACTAAACACAAAATTGAAAGTTTAAGGTTCTATTAAACATTTAATTTTATGTCTAATAGATTAGTTAATTTTTAAAATTTTCAATATGTTAGGGAACCAAATACACACAAATCTGAAAGTTCAAAAACCATTAAACACTTTTCAAAGTTCATGAACCAAATAAACACAAAATTAAAAATTTGAAGTCTAAACTTATAATTTAACCTCTATAAAAATTAGATTTTTATATTACATTAATATTTATATGAGATATTATAAATATCAAAGGATATTTAATGTTAATGTTGAATCTTTCCATTTACAAACATATCTCCATATCAATGAATATTTCAATCCGACCATGACCAGAATTTTAGACAGATGGATTGGAAGGGAAATGAGAAAGCAGCTTTTTTTTTTTTTTCTTCCTTTCTGCAAGAACAAACTAGTAAGTTTCCCAAGAAAGGTACTCTGGACATCACTGTTTGACGTTTAAAAAACCCAGCAGCATCTCATGTTCAGATTCAGACTATGGAAAAAAAAAATGGCCTACTCTTTTGGAAAAAAGAGGAAGTTCATAAATTGGTCGGCGAGAGTGTTTCATTTCAGTCAACAATATAATAATTTCATTTTGTTTTATAATGATTTAACAACTCCATCTGGTTTTCTTACGCACTATATTGCGTGTGTAGACCATAAATTGCTTATGCAATAGTTCTGTCATAGCTGGTTTAAAGTTTTGACTCGACCCACTTTCTCTATTCCTTGGGCCATACTTCTTTCCATACGATTTTCTTCTATAATTTATAGATTTTGAAACTTACCCAAGTTATTAAATCTCCCAATATTTAATAATTGGTGCGCAAAATCCCTCTTTTACCCAGATTCAAGGCCATTCTCTTGTGATTATGAGGAAGGAGACTACAGGAAACTTCTGTACTGTAGAGGTTCCTTGTAGCGATGGATTTTCTACGGTAGGTTTAATTGAACTGGTCGTAGTTACTCACGAGCTCGATGTTACTTTTTTTGGTCTTTGTTTATTACTTTTTCTGCCAGAGATTTGCTTCGTCTTTGTAGCAATTTCAGAAAGAGATATAAATACCCAGATTATATTAGAATCTCTGGACGGCTCGGGTTTTCGAGATCATTTGCAGGTAAAATTGAAGACCCAAGATTCTTCAGACCCTGATTGTTCAGAAGATCATTAATTCATCTATTCTCTGTGTCTTTTGCAGGTGAATGAATAGTTAGTTGACTTTGTGTGTGCTCCATTTTGCTTTGTACTTAAGGAATTTGCAGATATGGGAGGTAAGAATTCAAAGGATTCAGGTCAAAGAGAGTTCGATTCATATGGGTCTGGCAATTCTTCAACGTGGGATCACTACAATTATCCTCCACCATCGCCATATGTTCAGCAATATTCATATCCACAACCCTCTGATTATGGGTCACAAACGCCACAACCACAGAGGAGGCTGGACAGGAGATATTCAAGAATAGCAGACAATTACCAATCCTTGGATGAGGTTTAAATCTTTGTCCTGTCTATTGTCTATAATGTTTGCTGTCTTTAAGGCTGTGCTCTGTCTGTGTCTTTTGTGAAAGGTGTTTAAGAACTAGGCTGTTAACTTTCTGGGAAAAGAGATCAATGAGCTCCTTGCATTTTGATGATTCTCATTGGGCTGTAAATGGAAAGTTCTGACTTTATTTGCTTCATTTTGACTTCCCCATATGAACGTTGTCTGCATAAACTTGTTAAATAGGTTCAAGGATTGGTGTTGAAGTTATAAATCCATGGTTTAATTTGGGATTCTGTATGAAATAGTCTTATGATTGAGTTGAGTATAGAAATTGCAGACTCTTTGAGGGCAAATGGAATCAGTCATTTTACCATGGGAAATTTATCTACTAGATTTGTTGACTTGTTAACCTACTGCTGATAATAACAAATACCAGATTGGCTTCATTTTTGGAGTTGTTAATAATGGGGTTTTACAACAGGTGACTGCTGCTCTTGCGCAAGCCGGACTTGAGTCCTCTAATCTCATTGTGGGAATTGATTTCACGAAGAGCAATGAGTGGACAGGTTCAAGGTCGTTTAATCGACGTAGTTTACACCACATTGGGAACGGGCAGAATCCATATGAACAAGCCATATCTATAATTGGACAGACACTATCAGCTTTTGATGAGGACAACATGATTCCCTGTTATGGATTTGGAGATGGTAATTGCATTCAAAGCGCTATCCTGATTCTCACCATACTTCTGTTTAATGGGGAATTGACAATTGAACCGCGATCTTTGCAGCATCTACCCATGATCAAGATGTTTTTAGCTTTTACGACGATGACAGGATCTGTAATGGATTTGAGGAAGTTTTGCATCGTTACAGAGAAATTGTTCCCAACTTACGACTTGCAGGTGATTGTTTTCTTGCTTCAATTGATGTGAACTGTGATCATTTGGCTTACTTTAACCCTTGTTCTCCCTTCTTGCAGGACCTACATCTTTTGCACCAATAATTGAGATGGCCATGACAATAGTTGAGCAAACTGGTGGTCAGTACCATGTTTTGCTGATAATTGCCGATGGGCAAGTAAGTCCGGTTTCGAAACTAGCAAGTTATTCAACATCCATATTTAATCTTATAGAACAGATATCTGAAAAAACTTGGATACTACTTGTTTTGCATACTGTTACCTCATTTGGTTTGCCTTATAGTATTCATGTCTAAAAGAAGTTGCCCTTAAGACAGGTCACAAGAAGTGTTGACACACATAACGGTCAACTAAGTTCACAAGAACGAAAGACTGTCGATGCGATTGTTAGGGCGAGGTAAATATCAAGCAGCTTCATCTTTAATTGTGAAACTCCTCCTTTTTCTTTAAACACTAGTATACTTGCAGTGAGTACCCCTTGTCAATAATCTTGGTCGGAGTCGGAGATGGGCCTTGGGACATGATGAAGGATTTTGACGATAACATCCCAGCTCGAGCTTTCGATAATTTTCAGGTTTCCAACAATTATTTCCATGCAGGATAGATTTTTCACATTTTTTCACATTCACAACTTGAAACATATGCTGACTATTGAAGCCTGCTTTGTGTATCCAGTTTGTCAATTTCACTGAGATCATGTCAAAAAATGTAAACTCAGCCAGAAGGCAGACTGAATTTGCTCTTGCTTCCTTAATGGAAATACCTTCTCAATATCAGGCGACTCTAGAGCTTGGCCTGTTGGGGTATGCATTGACTTTTCATATTTGAGATTCAACTGCTTTCTTTGTCGACTTGCGAATGTTATTTCTTATGTCTTCTTGATGAAGCAGTCGACGAAGAGGGAGTTCGCCAGAGAGAGTTCCTCTTCCTCCTCCTCTGTATGGTGCAACACCTTCCAATGGCTACCCGAGAACCTCACGCTCCAACAGTTTTCAGACCAGAACACCTTCACATAGTAGATATAACCAAGGAGTTGGCACAACTCCATCCTCAAGTTCTCATTATGACAACCAGGTTTCTAAACTCTTTGGTGCTAGTAATTAATCTTTTACTTTTCCCGGTGGCCTAGCCAGCTATTCGAACTATATTGAACTTTATGTTTCACTTTGATCACTTCAAGCTGTTATTTGGATCTCTTCTAGTCAGGACTAATGTTTTATGATTGTAAAAATGGCCTGGCATTGCAGGTTTGCCCCATTTGTCTCACTAATCCAAAGGACATGGCGTTTGGTTGCGGGCATCAGGTAATATCCAAAGCCTATAATTAGGGATGTCCATTTAACCCGCAGGGACCCACCTCGAACGGGGCGGGGAATCCCCGATTACACGGGGAATGGGGGAGGGAGTGGGGAGGTTTTTTTCCCCGTTGGCTAAACGGGGACGGGGACGGAGAATATATTCCCCGCCCCGCCCCGCCCCGATTAATAATATATATATATATATATATATATATATATATATATATATATTACCTATAAATAGAATTTTTAAAAAAAAAAAAAAACTATAGTAGGAATTAGTTTAAGACTATTTTGTTATAAAAAAAATTAAAGTCTATGTTGTAATATTGAAATTTTAATTTTTAGAAATGAAGTTGTTTCGACATTATAATATTTTTACTTATGGTATATTATTGTTTTTATTAGGAAATTTTATAACATTTACTTTAAATAGAATTATATTGAAAATTATTCATTTAGAAATAATTTTTATTATGGTTGAGAATAAATTTAAAAAAAAAAGATTAAAAAAAAAGAACGGGGAAAAATTTCCCGCGGGGAACCCGATCCCCGCGAATTCCCTGCGGGAAATCCCCGCCCCGGCCCCCGCGAAATTAAATGGGGAATTTGACGGGGACGGGAAATGAAATGGGAGGCAGGGACGGGGACGGGGAATCCATTCCCCGGCCCCGCCCCGCCCCGTGGACATCTCTTCCTATAATAACCCTGGTAAATGAAACTCACTTTCCTTGTAGATTATTCACTAATTCTTCTCCCTCCTATTGAGCAGACATGTTGCGACTGCGGAGAAACTCTCGAGTTGTGCCCCATCTGCCGAAGCTTTATTCAGACCAGAATAAGGCTTTATTAAGTCTTTCCATGTGGCACCTAAGGCTCATTTATCCTATTTTTTGGCTCCTTGACACCTGCATTGAAGGTCAGGTCAAGGTTTTCAACACAACTGGAAGGTATAGATTACTATACCATCTTGATTATGTTTTAAACTTGTCCTGTTAAATGACAGTTTCGATGAACATCAACATTGTTCTACAGGGGGTGTTTGTACATATGGTGGATGTTTTTCTTAGTCTGCCTCATCACAGACTAAACACAACTTTACCTGTTGGTCCAAAATTATAAACTCAATAACATGTAAAGGGTTTGCAGAAGCTTCAAAGATGAGATTGTGTTAATCTTATCATTCAGTTTGTTTCTTTTTTAGACTTCTTTTTCACGTGTGTACATCCTTGTACATATTGGTTTTTGGGTGGTTGTATAAATCTTCCAACTTGCTTAATCATCAACTAAGCAAAAGGTTTTTCCTTCAATAAAAGTCATCATTGTCATTAAATAGAATTGTTATTTCTCAATTACATGAACTTCATAGAGTTACCAGGTTATACACTATATCTACACTATACCTCTCCAGACAGTGCTGGATTTTTCTTTTGTATTGAAGAATGCATAAGTTATAAATGATACAACAAGGCTAAATAGGCAGAGGTACATTCCCTGCACTAAACTCATAGCAAAAATGTTCAGGAGTGGGAGTATCAGTAGAAATATGAATTTCTTGAACGGCCGTATGATTCTTGGGAGTACTCTAACTCCGGCACGACAACACTGGACAACAAGGAACCCTGCAAGTTTCTTCCGTCTGGTTCTTGAAGGAACTTCCTATCTTCCAAATAGGATTCAATCTGCACGATTATCTGTTTCAACCCTGGGTTCTCCTTTCTTTTGAGTGCACTCAAGAAGTTGTCAGTGATGATGTTCAAAAGCTTCCTGAACTGAGATTTATATTTTCTGAACAGTGCAAAGCCTGCTGCCTGAATGATACAACATGGGGTCGGTTGAACCACGGTTTTTCTAAGCTTACATTTCTTAGTTATTAAACTTCTATTCAACTTACTTGTAAGAATGCATAGAGCGCGGTTGCAGTATATATATTGGGAGGAACTGAATTTAGAAATCTTGCCAGCCATGCCCAACCCTCTTCAAGACCATGTAGGTTACGGACACTAGGAACTTCTGTCTGCCAAATGATCTATTTTTGTAAGGTACTCTTATAGAAAGATTAACAATGTCTTAACTATTGAGCATGGGTGTAACTAGATAATGAAAGTGACGCAATTATACAATGCTCTAAAATGATAAATTGCAAAATGAAATATTTCAAATAATTCTCGAGTCGTTAGAAGAGACAAACTTGAATCAAGGCTCCATATAGATTCATGTATGCTTCTAGCCGCTTCAAATAATCCTTAACACTCTCCATCTTTCCATCATTCTCTCGGAATCCAATAGCTTTGTAATATGACTCTTTGGATTCAAATGCAGCCTATGGCAATATATGTGTAAAAATTATACAAAATGCAAGTGAGGAATTACATAAATAAGAAATAAAACAAAATAAATAGACAGCATAAGCGTAGTAGGCCATTTGTTTGATCCAAATGCGGTTTAAATATTGAAATGAGCAATTTTCTATGAAGAGATGGAATTTATCCGTCTTGAAACCTCAACAAGGTATAGATACTACTTGGACACCGGAATGAGGTTCAAAGAAACAGATAAAATTTCCTTCATTAATTTGCAATAACATTATTTATTATTTCTTCTTAACGTGTTTCAGACACATGAAGCACAAATTTTGTTCCGAACTTAATTTTACATGTATTAGACAGTAGCAAATTCCAATACAACATTTCATTTCATGCCGCAGGAGACTATTGATTTTTTTTTAGTTCAATAAAATTTGGGGGTTGGGGAATTCGAACTTGCGACCTCTTGGTCGAGGGTACATGTCAATTACCGATGAGTTAAGCCTATTTTTGCTAACTAAAAGACATCTTCTAAGTTGTTGAAAATAACTCACCTCTGAATATCCTATGTGCTTCGGGACTGTGTAGATGCAAGCTCTATGGAATTCTGCAAGAAGAAGAACCATGGCACTTGGGACCTGATTAAAAAAATTTGCTAGCATTAGCGTACAATGGTCATTTTATTCAAAAAGTATTGGAAAATACAAAATTATGAAAAATTTCACACAAATGCAAAACACGCCTTATTACACCTACACGGCTACATCTAATAGTTAACAACAAATTCAAAAAATATAAGCAATTTTGGGGTCCAATCAAGACGACAAACCTTTAGGGGTTGTTTGGGACACAGGTTCGGAATCAGAACCCTGGGAATCAGAATCCAAGGAAGTTTATTCTGAGGGGTTCTGAAGCCTAGGAATCAGAAAGCTGTGTTTGGAGTGCAGTGTTCTGGAGCCTAGGAATCAAAAAACTGTATTTGGGGTGCAGTGATTTGAATCTTGGATTTGTGCAGGTTTTTTTCTTTTTTTTTTCTTTAGCTGTTTTGTTCTCTTATTTTCCTCTTATTTTTTAGTGGATGTTTTGTGAATTGTAGAAGCCATGTATGACATAAATGAGTTACAAAATTGAAACTCTATTTTATAAATTAAAAAATTGGAAGTCTATTTAAGAAATTAGGGAATTTAAAACACTATTTCACAAAGTATTTAGAAACTTATTTTTGGAATTCTATTTTAGAAATTAAAAAATTAGAAGTCTATTTAAGAAATTAATGAATTTAAAACTCTGTTTCATAAAGTATTTACAAACTTATTTTTGGAACTCTATTTTAGAAATTAAAAAATCGGAAGTCTATTTAATAAATTAGATAATCTAAAACTCTATTTCACAAAATATTCATAAACCTATTTTCGGAACTCTGTTTTAGAAATTAAAAAAATTGGGAGTCTATCTAAAACATTAGGGAATTTAAACTCTATTTTACAAAGTATTCAAAACCCTATTTTTGGAACTCTATATTAGAAATTAAAATATTGGATATCTATTTAAGAAATTAGAAAATTTAAATAAAATTTTGCACCGTATTTTGAAACCTATTTCAAGGATAAATGAGTTATAAAATTTGAATTCTATTTTAGAAATTAAAATATTAGAAACTTTATTTTGCATAGTATTTTGAAACATATTTCAGACATAATGGGTTAAAAACTTTGTTTAGTAGCCTTTTTAGTTTTATTTTACTTTATAAAAAATTGATTAGGTGGTCGAGTCACTAGGGCGATCGTTGGAGTGGTCATTTTGGTGGTAAGGTTGATGGGGTGGTCTGGTAGCCGGAGTGATCACTGGGTGTTTGTCGGTAGTGATTGTTGGGTGGTCGAATTGCTAGAGTGGTCATCAAGGTGGTTGGATCGCTATAGTGGTCACCAGGTGGTCGTCAACGGTGGTTGTCAAGTCGTCAGGGTGATCGCTAGAGTAGTCATCAGGGTGATCGCTAGAGTAATCATCCGGGTGGTCAGGTTGCTGGGGTGGTCGGGTCATCGGAGTGGTCACCGGTGGTTGTTGACGATAGTTGTCAAATGGTCGAATTTTTGAGGTGGTCGCCAACGATGATTGCCGGGTGGTCAGGTCGCGGGAGTGGTCGGGTCATTAGAGTGATTGTCGAATGGTCGTTAGCAATGGCTGCAAGCAAGTTGAGTCGCCAAGGTGGTTGGGTCATCAAGGTGGTTAGGGATGTCCATTTAACCCGCGGGGACCCGCCCCGAACGAGGCGGGGAATCCCCGAATACACGGGGAATGGGGGAGGGAGCGGGGAAGTTTTTTTCCCCGTTGGCTAAACGGGGACGGGGACGGGGAATATATTCCCCGCCCCGCCCCGCCCCGATTCCCCGATTAATATATATATATATATATATATATATATATATATATATATATATATATATATATATTATTACCTATAAATAGAATTTTTTTTTTAAAAAAAAAAACTATAGTAGGAATTAGTTTAAGACTATTTCGTTATAAAAAAAAATTAAAGTCTATGTTGTAATATTGAAATTTGAATTTTTAGAAATTAAGTTGTTTCGACATTATAGTATTTTTACTTATGGTATATTATTGTTTTTATTAGGAAATTTTATAACATTTACTTTAAATAGAATTATATTGAAAATTATTCATTTAAAAATAATTTTTATTATGATTGAGAATAAATTTAAAAAATAAAAAAGATAAAAAATAAAAAAAATGAACGGGGAAAAATTCCCCGCGGGGAACCCGATCCCCGCGAAATTAAACGGGGAATTTCGCGGGGACGGAGAATGAAATGGGGGGCGGGGACGGGGACGGGGAATCCATTCCCCGGCCCCGCCCCGCCCCGTGGACATCTCTAGTGGTTAGGTTGTTGGGGTAGTTGGGTCATGTGGGTGGTCATTAGACTGGTCTCCAGAAATGTCATCGGAGTGGTTGCCAGAGGTAGTCGTTAGGGATGGTCGGGTCACTGGTGTGGTCTTTGGAGTTGCCGTCGGGTGGTCGCCGGAGTTGTTGTCGAAGTGGTCGCCGACAAATGGAAAAGGAAAACATGACACCAACCCCATGGGGATTGCACTGTTGCAACCATGGGGTTATGTTTCAAAACCAAAGGTCAACACTTTGGACCAAACATGATTTTGAGTTTGGAATTCAAACCCACCCAAACCCAAAACCGTGTCCCAAACACCCCCTTATTAGAGATAAGCATAGAACTATTCTTCAATTAATATGAAATGATAATATTTCAAGTTATACTACAATATCTTAAATGTTCGTGTAGCATGTACCATCACATATGCCCCGTATAAATTGGTAGATTTCTAGTTGCCATTTGGTCTCCCTCAAAAAACAAAAATTCTTTTTTAATCCATAATGAACCTTGAATACAATTATAGAATAGAAGAGATCGGGCAATTATCTGAGTATGGTTTAAGATCGTACTCATTTGACATTTTCTCAATAGAGGGTAATTTTGATATGCTTCAAGCAAGGTACATCATGCCACTAGGGCCAACCACAAAAGAAAGAGATGCACTTCAACATTTGGAGTATCAAGCTCCATGAGGAGGAGAACAAGTGGAGAAAGAAGTTTCAAGGCAACATAAGGACACCAAACCTAAGAGCTTTCAATATAGGGGTTATCAAGGTTTAGGTGTTATTTGGTGTTTACCACTTTACCTCATAAAATATCCCTTCAATCTTACTTGAATTTTATTTGTAATATGTTGTTATGCTCTTAGCCCAAAAATGGAACCAAGGTGTTTAGTTGGCCCATTCTAGAAAACCCCAAATATCTTGAAATTAAACACTATTCAAGTTAGGTTAGTTTTAAGGTTCAATTTAATTGTTTTTAGCTCCTTTAGGTTAACAACTACAAGAGGCTATTTAAAACCTTCATTTGTAAACTTGAAGATGTTAGACATTTTGGTGAAATGAAAATGGAGAGAGTTCCTCTCTTTGCTCCAAATAGAGAGCATGTTGCATCCTAGCCTAGGTTGCATATTCCTTAGAAATATTCAAGTTTGATTGGTCTGTGAAGAGTTCCGACTTTGGATTGAGAACAAGTTTCCCTATCCAAAGGCTTAACCATCAAGATTAGTCATTTCTTAGCTCTTGAGTGATTCCTTGTATGTACCAAGTGTTCCTTGTGTGTGTTTGTTTGTTTTTACAAAAGTTTCCTAAGCCAATTGTGGTAGGGTTAAGACATCATTTGGTATCAAAACTTTATTGGTGCCTTTGATTTCATACCACATTCTATGCAGGGAAATGTTTTGATATTGAAATATGGGAATGAGACATTCATGAAAAAAAAAAAACCCAATTTATACTTGAAGCTTACTCAAACTAATTGAGCAGTACCTGAGAGGTAACAAGAACAATAACATGACCGCATGCAAAAGCTGCATTATCTAGACTTTCACATTGAGAGACGACCTGAAACATCAAAGCTAAGAAAGTTAGAAGCTTCGAGCCAATGGGCCAACTGCATGAAGAAAAGTTTCAAGAACAAGATCCAATTGCATGATAGCTAAAGTAGAATTCCAAGAATAGATTTCTGAAAATAAAATTAGCCACCAAATAATGGAAGAGATAACCAAAGATGGTAGCTATTAATAGCATGTCAAGTCAGCACAATTCAAAAGAAAAGCTGGTCTAGTTAGTTACCACACATAGCATACCTATTTGAGTATTAAATTCAACATGCATAACCACATTTAAATTAAAACATAACTAAAGAAACCCTTCCATATGTGATATCACCTATATAAATATTACATTTTTAAAAAATTCTACAAGGAGGAATAAATGAAAAACCTTGCACGCCACCAGATCCTAGTAGGTTTCTATTAGACATCCACCCTGATTTCACCTGCAAATCTGTTAGGTATCTAACTCCTTCTACCTGCAAGAAACAATCACAACAACCCAACCAAGCAAAAATATATGATGAAGAACACTGTTATATTGGAAGTTCTCCAATATACAGTGATATATATATATTAGAACTAATAACCAGCAGCCAAACAAAAGAACGATAAAGCCAATATTTTGAGAGACTGGGAACTCTCCTCTCAAACCACAAAACTTCACAACAAGACTGCCTTCCTCCCCACTCCCTGATTTCCTTACATACTCATTCTTTCCTCTCCCAACCGTACAACACAAACTCTCACGAGCCCACCTTCGAACTGTCTCCCGTATTATTTCCTCTTTTGCCCCTCCTTGCATAAGTTTGTCTAATTGGGGGTCTCACAATACTCCCCGGGGTAAAATACACTATGTCTTCAAGGAGGAACTTTAGAAATTGTTGCTTCATGTAGGCCACTTCCTCCCATGTAGCTTCACACTCCTATTGATCCTTCCACTGTACCAACCATTCTTCACAGTTTTAGTCAGTGTTCCAACATAATCCTAACACGTCCGCCGGCTCAGCTCGCCATTTAAAATCCTCCGTCAAAATAGGGGCACAATTATGGACAACCACGCCCGGACCCACACATTTTTTGAGCTATGAAACATGGAACACATTGTCGATCAACGACTCCGGGGGCAGATTTATTCGGTATGCTACTGCCCCAATCTGTTCTAACACCTTGTAGGGTCCAAAGAACTTTGGGGATAATTTCTCATATCGCCTTTTTGCCAAAGATCGTTGTCGATAGGGTCTAATCTTGAGGAATACCATGTCCCCTACCTCATACTGTACCTCCCGCCGATGGCGATCTGCATATTTCTTCATCTTGTTTTGTGTGAGGACCAAGTGATCCTTCAATGCCACCAAAGCTAAGTCTCGATCAATCAATTGATGCTCAAGTGTATTGTTTGTGTTTTCTTATCGCCATAAGAGATGATTGAGGGCGGTGGTCGACCATACACAATATGGAATGGGGTTGTGTTGATAGAAACGTGATACGTGGTATTGTACCAATACTCTACCCATGGGATCCACTTGCTCCACTTTTTTGGCTACTCACTACAAAAGCATCGTAAATATGTCTTGAGACACTTGTTCACAATCTCATATTGGTCATCCGTTTGTGCATGAAATGTTGTACTCTTATTGAGTTGGGTCCCTTGCATTCTAAACATCTCATTCCAGAAATGGCTCACAAATATCTTGTCACAATCTGAAACAGTCGAACTAGGAAAACCATGCAATCTTACAATCTCCTGCACAAAAACCGAAGCCACTTCCTTAGCTGTGAATGGGTGACTGAGCGTTACAAAGTGTGCATACTTGCTTAATCTGTCAACAACGACCAAAATGGTATCTTTCTATCTTGATCTTGGCAACCCTTCTATGAAATCCATCGATATGTCCTCCCAAATTCGAATGGGGACCGACAATGGTTGTAATAGTCCTGTTGGTGACAGTGATTCCGCTTTGTTCCTTTGGCAAATAGTGCAAGCTTCGACATAGGCCTTAACATCGGATTTCATTCCTTTCCAATATAGCTGAACCGTCAAACGTTTATACGTTCTCAAAAATCCTAAGTGGTCTCCCACCACCGAATCATGGTATGTGTGCAAGATAGTTGGAATCAATGCCAATTTGGATGAGAGGACCATTCGGCCTTTATACTTCAGTCGCCCATGTTCCAACGAGAACTTAGATAGGTTATCTGGATCACTAATAAACTCTTTGATGATTCCGACTAAGTATTCATCCTCTTGCACCTCCTTGTGGACCTGTTCTACATCAACAATGGATGGAGCCGCAAAATGAGACAATTCTGCTACCTTAGGCACACGGGATAGAGAGTCAATCGCTTTGTTCTCAAGTTCGGGCTAATATTCAATCTCGAAGTCGTATCCCAATAGCTTGGTTACCCACCATTGATACTCAGGCTGAATCTCCATCTGCTCTGTTAAGTATCTAAGTGATCGCTGATCTGTTCGGACTACAAACTTTGGGCCCAAGAGATAATGTCTCCACTTCTGAATTGCCAGCACAACGGCCATAAGTTCTCGCTCATAAATTAATTTAGTACATGCTGAAACTAAAAGTGAGTAACTTAAATAAGCTATTGGGCGATGATTCTAGGATAGCATGGCCCCTAACCCTGTACCTGAAGCGTCTGTTTCAATGACAAAGGGTAGATTGAAATCGAGTAGGTCCAAAACTGGCAAAGTCACCATTGCTTGTTTCAGTTGATCAAATGCCACTGTAGCTTATGAGTTTCACTGAAAGAAATCCTTTTTGACCAGGTTATGCAACGGAGCAGCAAGAATTCCATAATTCAGTATAAATCGCCTATCAGACCTAAAAACCCACGTAGCTCCTTGAGATTTTGGGGTATAGGCCACCGTAACATTACCTTAACTTTCTCAGAATCTACCTCAACCCCTTTCGCCAAAACCCAATGGCCTAGATACTCAATTCTCTCTTGGCCAAACACACATTTCTTCCGATTGGCATATAAGGAATTTTCCCTCAAGATATTGAATACGACCTCCAAGTGCAACTCATGAGCTGTTAAATCAAAGATATAAACAAGTATATCGTCAAAGAAAATCAGTATGAATCTACGAAGAAAGGGTCAAAAAACTTGATTCATGAGCGATTGAAAAGTTGCCAGCGCGTTGGTCAATCTGAATGGCATTACCAGAAACTCGTAATGCCCTTCACCGTCCTAAATGTTGTTTCAGGAATGTCTGCTTCATGCATTCTGATTTGATGGTATCCGGACTTAAGGTCAAGCTTCGAATGAACCCTCGAGCCATGTAACTCACTAAGAGCTTTTCAATAATACGAATAAGGAATTTATCAGGCACAGTTACCCTGTTCAGGGCACGATAATCAACACAAAATCTCCACCCCCCGTCCTTCTTCTTGACTAAAAGGACGGACTCGAAAAAGGGTTGTTGCTTGGCCTAATAATTCCTAAAGCCAACATTTCAGTGATCAATCGTTCGATCTCAGATTTTTGCGCATAAGCATACCTATACGGTCTTACATTCACTGGAGGTTGTCCTTCTTCCACACGAATTCGATGATCCACTTCCCCAATTAGGTGGTAATCCAGGAGGTAGCTCAAAAATCTCTTCGTTCTCCTTCAATAATTTCTGCAGGATTCTGGGCACAGGGGCTTCCTCTCAGGTCTGCTAGTCCTCACATTTCGACGAGGCGCCCCTGATCCTCCTCTTCCCAAGATTTCGACAACATCTTCAAAGAGAACTCGGCACGTGTTAGAGATGGGTCCCCTTTTAGCGTGATTTTCTTCTCACCAATCATGAATGTCATAGTTAATGCTGCCTAATCCACTCCTATTAACCCAATCTTCCTTAGCCATTGCATTCCCAAAATTGCGTCCACCCCTCCCAACTCCAACGGTAAAAAATCTTCGCATACAGTCAATTCCAGAAAAACGATTTCCACAGCTTTACAAACTCCTCTTCCTCATACCGCTATTCCAATGCTCATCACCACTCCATAGTTGGTTGTTCTTGTGAGAGGTAGCTTCAACTCCTTCGCTATGTCTTGCGAAAGGAAGTTGTGGGTTGCCCCACAATCGATCAATACCACTACGGACTTCTCCCCCAATTTCCCTCAAAGCTTCATGGTTCCCGAAGTCGAGAACCCAATTACTGATCTTAGCAATAACTCAATCACGCATTCAACTTCCAGAAGATTTGCCTCAGGCTGATCCTCCGTGAAATCTGCTACCTCTACTTTGAATTCTCGATCTTCGATTACCACCAAAACTCTCAATTCCCTTACCTCTCGAGTTTTACACTTATGTCCCACAAAGTATTTTTCGTCACATTTAAAACAGAGTCCCTTCTCCCTTTTTAATTGATATTTCGTGTTGAACAACCTCTTGGATGGCCCTTCCCTTTTTACTGGCATCGTCTTCTCAGGTAAAGTAATCGTACGGGTTTGTAAGCCCTCATTCCCTTTTCCATCGACCCCTTTTGAGGTAGAGTTGGTTGCTTTGTTAGGCCCGTTTTGGGTTATTTTGGGCCCAACCTCATTACTCTCCAATTGGACCCTCACAGCCAAATCACAATCATCAACTAAACGTGTCTGTTTGATAATGGCTTCAAGCCCAATCGGCTGCCGGCTAATGACTTCTGCCCTAAGGGCGGGTCGTAACCCGTTGAGAAAGGCACTCTCCAACACATCATCATCCAGATTCTACGACGGTGCCGATAACACCTCAAATTGATGGATGAACTCCGTTAAGGTACCCTCTTGTTTCACGACTAAAAATTGCATGCATATACTTCCTTCCTGAGTCGGTCGGAATCAACAATCTTTGCTTCAGCTCTTCCCACGATTTTATCTCCCTTCGATTATGAGCCCATCGAAACCAATCAACTGCATCTTGTTCAAAACTAATCATTGAAACATTTATCTTATCATGCTCAGTCAATTGGTGTATTTCGAAATACCTTGCAGTCCTGAATAGGGGTGGGCAAAAACCGACCCAAACCGACGAACCGAGTAGAACCGATCTAAACCGACTAGTTCTGTCCAAATTCTATAAAAATTTTAATTTTCTCGGTTTAAACTTTTAAAAAAAAGAAATTTTCGATTCAGCCTTCGGTTCATTCTTTTAAAAAACTAGAAAAAACCGAACCGAACCAAGCTTTTTAATTAACTTAAAAATCCTTTAGTCCAACCCACCATCCAATGGTTAATACCCAAAGCCTAAAGTCCAAGATGTCACTTTCAAAGATTAATTGCACTCTTCCTTTCAATCAACCATCAATCACCCTCACTTCTTCTCTTTCTCTCTCTTCTTCTCTTTCCCTATACGAACTCTTCCTTTCTCACTTTCTCATCTTTTTCTCTTCCTCTCAAGTTTCTCTTACAACTTAATCTCTTCTTCTTCTTTCCTTTCATTTTTTTTCTCTCCAACTTAGGCTCATCTTCTTCTTTTCCTTTCATTTTTTTTTCTCTCCAACTTAATCTCATCTTCTTCTTTTCCTTTCATTTTTTTCTCTCCAACTTAATCTCATCTTCTTCTTTTCCTTTCATTTTTTTCTCTCCAACTTAATCTCATCTTCTTCTTTTCCTCTCCATCTTTGCCCCTACCACCGCGATGTCTCACTCTTGCAGTCACTAACTACCGCCAACATCTCACTCATGCAACCACCTACAACCGCTGGCTATGCTACTTACTTTCTTTGTTTCTCACCGTCGTTAACCTCATCTTTCAACTCGTTGCTACCTCTTTCCTTTGCCTTCATCTCCTCATCGCTTCTCTTTTCTCACTCTGTCTGCTGGTAAAACGGACGTGTAAGCAAAAGTCGATTAAAAACCGAACTGAACCGGTTGAAACCAAAACCGATTGGTTCGATTTTTAACCGAAACCGAAGAAAACATCGGTTTCCTCGATTTATGATACCTCAAAACCGACATGTTCGGTTAGGCCATCGGTCCCGATCAAAACCGGACCAAATCGAACCGTGCACACCCCTAGTCCTGATTATTCAGGAATCTAGGTTCTCACCGGAAAACACAGGCATCTCTAATTTCTTGAATTTCCCTCGATCATTTCCTCCTAATTCCTTCTTCACCAAGGACGATTCTCCCTCCTCTATCAACTCCACCATTTTCGGTTCCATCCCCAACTCGGCAGCCTTCCGTTTCTGAGAAATTTCTCCCGTCAACGCCAACACATTACCAAACTTCCCATTGGATAAATTCGTCAACATATTGGCCATGGCCCTCTGGTTCTCAATCACCCCGACGGTAAGTCTTTCAATACTTTTGCCCATACTTTGTAATGTCTACTTGATTTCTCCCATTTCTCTTTCGGTACCATCCATCCTCTCTTCTATTTGTTTTTGCGCCATTCGTCTTGTTCTCTCCATGTTGGAAACATGCTTTAATCCCAATTTGTTAGGTATCTAACTCTTTCTACCTGCAAGAAACAATCACAACAACCCAACCAAGCAAAAATATATGATCAAGATCACTGTTATATTGGAAGTTCTCTAATATATAGTAATATATATACATTAGAACTAATAACCAACAGCCAAACAAAAGAACGATAACACCAGTATTTCAAGAGACTGGGAACTCTCCTCTCAAACCATAAAACTTCACAACAAGACTGCCCTCCTCCCCACTCCCTGATTTCCTTACATACTCATTCTTCCCTCTCCCAACCGTACAACACAAACTCTCACGCGCCCACCTTCTAACTGTCTTCTGTACTATTTCCTCTTTTGCCCCTCCTCGCATAAGTTTGTCTAATTGGGGGTCTCACAAAATCACACTCAAATACACACAAAACAGAGAGAAATATTCCAAACACTGTTATATTGAGAGTTCTTCAATATACAGTGATATATTCAGCACAATATCAACCCAAAACAAAAGTTCAAAAACAAGGAAAACAGGCAACACCAACAAATTCGAGAGTGTTGGAAACCTCTCCTCCTAAGCCAAACAGCCACAAATTCCACACCCCTTAAGTGTCCTCCCAAACCCCTACAAAAACCCCACACACCACACAGACCGTACACACACTATCCTTCCCTCCCCACTAACTAACTGTCACCTGTGAATTACCTCTTTTGCCCTTTCTAGCATAAGTGTGCACAATTGAAGGCCTCACAGTTTCTAATCCCTATGTTAATTTAAAACAAGGGCTTGTCTCGACATTTATACTTCAAGAACTCATAACATTATTATTATTTTGAAACATAACTTCAAGGTAGAATGCAAGAAACCACTACACCCAACATCTGGGCATGGCACTTATTCTACATGTAATCAACTACTTTACTACCATCAAGAGTAACATAAAAGCAAGATGCATGATCAACGGATTAATGAGATGGCATTACCTTCTTTGCAAATGCCGCAATGCTAATGGTTTGTGGACAGAGAGGATCCATGAAAATCTTGAGAAGTTCACTAGTTTTTGTTCTGAATCAGATAGTGCGTGACAAACAATCAATATGCTTTCCTCAATATTACAGATACAAAAAATATTGTCTATTTTATAAAACTAGATATAAAACCACAAATAACAAAAAGAAAATGTAATCTTAAATCTATTTCAAATATATTTCTTAACGCTACTAATTTGTTCCACTTAAAGAAACTAAAGCCCCATCTAATATTTTCCATGATTTGGGGCTCTGGTATCAAAGTATAGTACAGAGTTAAAACCCACAAAAGAAGTCAAGTGTTAAGAATTAATACAAATGTACAAATAAGCTTTAATCTAATAACTTCAACTTTGAATTTTAGAAACAAATTTTATAAAAATACTAGCCTTGACTTCGAAAAAACAGTCAAGGTCAAACTAAACATTGTAGATAGTAATAACATCATGTAGCCAATCCTATAAAAAAAAATAACATCATGTAGCCTAGGAGAAAGAAGTGGGAATCTAAATTCAGCATCCTAAACTTGTAATGAACCAAATCAACACGCAACAGGAAACTAGGTATTTGTAACTAAATAAATACTAACAAAGAAGCTTACAAGTAGCAAAGAGAAGAAATGCACATGAAAAACAGAAGTGCTTTATCAAAACAGTTTCAATTGCAAAATAGCTATACAAAAATCTAAGAACTCTCATACCTGACATTCTCTTTTGTCCCCCTTATTTGTCGAATAAGCCTAGCAATATGCCTTTCATGGGTGCTAAAATCCTAAAAAGAGGTAAAGATAGGTATTTAGTATTACAATGAGAACAATATCCAAATACTCAAATATATCAGGTCACAAGTCGTAGAGAAAAGATAGTCAATTGTTAGAATTTAAGTCTTAGAGAGAAACTTTTCCTTATTTGATTCATAGAAATGACATCATTCTAAGACGAGGTTGAAAAAAAAAGGCAGAGAGATACATTCAATCACATGGTAACCAATGTTAACTATCATATGCTAACCTAAGCAGAAAGTTGCATTCCCGTTAAAATGAAATGTCCATGCCTAGCAATATCTGTTGCATACAGAACCGACGAAATAATAAGCTTTCAAACTATTTGTTAATGTCAAACCTTATTTGAACTCAATCTCAATACTTGGTTTCCCTCCTCTACCTCCTTAAGTTTTTTTAGTCTCTCTTGCTCTAAAGTCAAAGCACTTTTTGAGGCTCTAACCATGCTACCTGCCATGAGATTAGCCCACAAAGTTCCATATTAGATGAGATCCTGAAATTAAGTAAGTTGGTAAAACACAAAAAGTCACATGAATATCTATCATCTTAATAAAGAAAAATGAAGGTGAAAACAGAAACAGAAAAGTCATTATCACATTCATACTGAAATATCTATCACCTCAAGGATAGAATGGAAAAAGAAATATAAAGAGCACAGAATTTAAGTATATCAATTTTTTACAAAAACAGAAAAGCCATTATTACATTCATAATGAAAATCACCTGGAGATCTTGACACATTTGTTCCATCCAGAGCCGTTCCTTTAGGTTGGCTGACTGAGTTTATTGGTTTGGTAGTTAGCGAGCCTTCAGTAGTTTCTTGTGCTTGTACAACATCAACCTTTTTTAAGTTTTCAGCGGCTTCCCTTTCAGCTGCTTCTTTCATTGCTCTCCTCTCAGCTTCTATGGCAGCTTTCTTTGCTTCCTCAGCTCTGGCTTTTACCTGCACCAGTGTTTTTAGATGTGTGAGATGCAGTAAAGCACAATAGTCCTTCGAGGCTTAAGTGCGAGGTGAAAAAAAGGGCAAAGGCCATTTTTTATTAGGCACACATAGAAAAATGTAAATAATTTTTTTATATATGAAATGATAGAGTATTATGAATAATAAGATAATTAAAAGTTTAAGAAATTAGAGTTTTAAGTTTTATTAGAGATTACGAAGAAAAATGAACATTTTTTTAAGAATATTTCTTAGTTCCTTCCTTAAAAAAATAAATTAATAATAATAAATAAATAAATAAGTGGGCTTGGGCACACGCGCCTGGCTTCAAAGGTGGGCTTTTCTAAGAAGCACACCTGGGCGATCTTTTCAAAAGACTAGCTTGTGCCAGGAAGGGAAGAGGGATGAGAGAGCCCCTTATGTAGCTAGGTCCAGTAATTTCTTGTGTTTCCTAACAGATGACTCAAAAAGTAAATGATGAAGTCCTTCCATTATCAATGACACGAACGTCCAGCAAATCCAAACCGTTGGAAGGTGGAATTAACTCCCGATATAATTATCTTATCTAAAATAGGATAGATTATTGATCAATGATCCTCATATTGAATCGGAAAGTTGAGAGTTAGAATGCCAATAGAACTGATTACAAGCCAACATCCCAAGAAACAATTGTTTTATTTTATTTATCGAAAGCCATCTGTACCAGTAAAATGAGCAACACACTTATGGAAAAAAAAAAAACAAAAGAAAAACATTCAACGTTTTCAAATAGCTGATGACAAACCTCGGCCTCTGCTTTAGCCTTTTCTTGACGCTTTTTTTCTTCTAGAAGGGCCTTCTCCTTTCTTTTGGCTTCTTCAAAAGCCGCATCACTTCTTATTTTTCTTTCTTCTCTTTGTGATATTTGTTCATGGTGCCGCTGAATGGTAGTCAAGTACTTATCCAGACCTTCTGCACTAAAGGCAGAGGTAAAGAATAAGCAACAGGTAAAATTTCAAGGTTAGTGGGGGATTCTACACAATTATTCATAAGTGGCCAGATATAGAAAGAAAAACAAAGAACAAATTTAACTTTTTTAAAAGGAAAAAAATCTAAATTGTAAAAAAATAATTTTAAAATTTTAGTTGGTTAGGTTCGGGCATAGAGAAGCAAAAGTTGCAAATTAAAGGTTGGAATGGTTGAATACAATTCAGCTACTAGGAAAAAAGTAGTAGATATCATTGTTAAAAAGAGGAGGAATACAGGAAATACATTAGTGGACTTAATTACTTTAAATTTTATTTTACAATTAGAAAAGTATCTTCAACTACGTCACTTGGTTCACATAATTATACAAAAGAATATATTACATACTTTTATTTTCTTATGAATAGAAGTTCATGAAAGATTAAATAAAGGTATATGACAGCAAAAGATTCCTTAAATTTGAATTAAGGAAGCTGATCAAACAAAACTAATAGAAAAGCATACATCTCGCGTTGATATTGAGTATCAAGTCTCCGGTCAGATTCTCGTCGTGCTTCATAGTATTTATCAATTTGAGAGAATGCAGTATTTGACTTTCCATTTAAAACAGTAAGGTTTGTCTCCAACCTTCCGAGTTGGTTCCTAATTTCCTCCTGTTAATAAACCAATTTAGAAAAGCATCAGAACAGAATGGAAGATTAGCTAGATATATGTCTACATTGTTACTCGAAGGGTGAAATTAAAAATTCTTCATAGTTTCCAATATCTTATAAGTTAAGTCACTATATGACAACATTCAAATTAAATCATATATAATTAATGAATTTTTGGACAAAAAAAACACCAGTTTAATTAACGTCACATACATCCCATCTGCAATATCCAAAATGATACAGTAAACTCCAAGAATTATCAAAGATCTTTAATCAATATCAAAGTGTTACTTTTACGATAGCTCTCCCAAGGGATTATCTACTAACCAAGTAGCTGGTACTAAAGCAAATTAACAAACTAACTAAAAGAATGTTGATAAGTGACATGAGGGATGGACAAAAAATTTCATGAGAAATATAGTATATTACATTCATATTTAGATGCTAAAAATTGTGAAGACGACAATAAAAAAAGAAATATAAATTATATACTCCACTAATACCTTCATATTAAGGAGATGATCATATGTTAGCTGAGCTAAAGAACTTTCCACTAAATCCACATCCCCCATCAGATAGGCCCGTGTTTCAAGAGTTGATTCATTGTCAGAATCTTCACTATCACTAAAGAAGGCAAGCAAAATCCTCAAACTTCATGGCAAAGGCAGATATGTAATAGTGTAAATCAAAATATAGTAGCTTAAAGTAAATATTGCACATCACATGACGAAGAAAAGTTTTAAAACATGAACAAGTCCTCAGAAGTTAAATAAAATCAGACAAAGCATGTTCATTAAAAAAAACAAATGTAACTTTAAAAAAGGAAAAAAGAAAGACAAATAGAATAGAATACCTAAGAAAAACTCCATCACAATTAAAGCGCTTAGCATTTGAACTTTGGTCGCAAACCACTTCACCATCACTAAATATGTCTTGTAGTTCATCCTCATACACACCCATTACAAAAGGCTTGGAGCTACTCTTCAGAGTTTTTGTGACAGGAAAATCTCTAATAACATGTAAACCAAAAATGCTTTAATAAAGAAAACTAGAAGCATGCACAAATTCATTATATTTTTTTTTCAAATATAGAAAAATATGATACCGTGAAGATGTTTTTGTGAAAGGTGTTGTAGACATCTTTAGCTTCTCTTCCAAGGAATTAAGTTCAACCCGCAAATCATCAAAGCTAAAATCAGGCTGCGGGTCAACTGTAACTTGACCAACTTTAGAAGGACAACGAAGGGTCAACTTCATAGGACTCCTGAAAATGAAAGACAAACAAGAGTAACACAAGTGATAATTATGATCATGTTGGCGTGAGCAACCTAAGGAGAAAAATCTGCTATCAAATTTGACAGATTGTGTAAATAATTTGTTTACTTATTTGTAACTAATTGTCTTATGTTTGTGTATCTCCATATATATAGGTTGTAATTGCTTAAAGGAAATATACAGATGAAATCATTCTCCATTATCTTTTCTATATGGTATCAGAACCATACCTAACGTAGGAACTGAAGTTTTTTTCCCCTCTTCTGCAATCATGATCGAACAAGACATCTCTCCTCCTCTATTATCCCTCATGAATCTTCCTTCTCTATTATTCCTCATGAATCTCAAATTATTGTCCAAGACAATACCCCTTTTCCATCTGGAATCATCCTAGATGATACAAATTTTCCATTATGGTCACAACTTACGGAGATGCGTATTGGAGCTCAAAACAAATCTGGATTCCTTATAGATACAACTCCGAAACCATGTGACAATGACAAGAAATTGGAAACCTGGCTTATCGATAATAATCGGGTTAAGAGTTGGCTTATTGACTCTATGAGTCCGCTCTTGATGCAACGATACATACGTCTTCAAACAGCCAATGAAATATGGGCAGTTGCAAAGACGTTTTATGACGGCTCGAATGAAACACAACTCTTTGAACTGAATCGGAGATCATTTACCACTCATCAAAATGGTAGACCCTAATCTTTATATTACAATGAACTGATTGCCATATTTTAGGAAATTGATGCTCGTGCTCAAACACAAGAAGATAGTGCTGCCCCAATCATATCGCTACACAAATATATGACTCGCCTTAGAGTTAATATTTTTTTGCTAGCCTTGACTCAAAATTCAATCAAGCTCGAAATGAAATTTTGAGAAAAGATCTGCCTCTTGATCTTGAGTCATGCTATGCATTTGTTTGTAAGGATCGGTATGGTTCACTAGAGATGTCCACGGGGCGGGGCGGGGCCGAGAAATGGCTTCCCCGTCCTCGCAAAATTCCCAATTTAATTTCTATGGGAACGAGGCGGGGAATTCGCGGGAATCAAGTTCCCCGCGGGGAATAATTCCCCATTTATAATTTTCATTTTTAAAATTTGGTCATATAAAATCTATTTTTTTAATTTCTATTTAAATTGTTAATTATTAATAAGAGATTTCTATTTAAAAGAAATTTTTTTTATTTCCTTAGAAAAACAAAATAATATTGAATAAAATTTTGGATTTATGGTTTATTATATATATATTAAAAAGAAAATAAGAAATCGAGGCGGGGTCGGGGAACGGGACGAGGACGGGGTCAGGGTCAGGGACGGGGACGTGGAATGTATTCCTCGTTCCCATCCCCGTTTAGCTAACAGAGAAAAAATCTTCCTCACTCCCTCCCTCATTCCCCGCCTAAATGGGGATTCCCCGCCCCATTAGAGGTGGGTCCCCGCAGGGAAAATGGACATCTCTATGGTTCACTTGACTGCCACACGCCCTGCAAATTCCCAACAAGATAAAGAAAAAAAATCTGGCACGAAAGGAAATAACTATATTTGCACTCATTGTGGTGAGGAGGGACATTCCAAACAACGTTGCTATGAAATTATTGGGTATCCTGAGACCTGAATGGTGGGATTTTACAAAGAAACCTCGAAAGAAAATTGGACAAGCTGTTGTTACTACCACAACAGATGAGGAAGTGATTTAATTCAAATATAGTTACAACACATGTTGCCAAGGCTGATAATCTAGGTCTGTCCAAAACTTATCATACTATGAATGATGCATGGATTATTGACACAGATGCTACTGACCACATGACAAACGATTCTACCTATCTTTCCTCTATCCATTCCTCAACCCAACCTCACATACTGCTAATGGAGGAGTCGCACCCGTTACTAGTGAAGGATCAGTACATGTGTCAAATTCCATTAACCTTGAAATTGTGCTCGTAGTCCCTTCTATTTCTTCCAATCTTTTATATGTTAGCAAAATCACAAAGGCTTTGAATTGTACGGTAATTTTTTAGTCTGATAAATATACATTTTAGGATACTGCAACATAACGGACTCTTGGCTTTGGTATTAGACGTGGAAATTTGTACCATCTTGATTGGGACACTACAAACAATCAAATACCTGGTCAAGCAAATTATACTAGAGGGAGTCAAAGAAATAAAGATATGGCATGGTTGTGGCATCGCCGCCTAGGTCATATATCATTTAATTATCTTCGTAAATTGAAACCCAGTTTGTTTTTACATACAAATTCTAAGTTTAATTGTGACATTTGTGAAATGGCAAAGAACCATAGAATTTCTTATATGCCTAGTTATAATAAGAGTACTACACCTTTTATGATTATCCCCTCTGATGTTTGGGGGCTTGCTCAAATTCCTACTCTATCTGGTGCTTGTTATTTTGTGACATTTATTGATGAGTGTACTCGTATGATTTGGATCTCTATCCTGCGAAACAAGGGAGAGGTTTGTTCTGTTTTTCAAGATCTATATAAAATGGTGGCTTCTCAATATCAATGTCGAATTCAAGTCCTTCAATCTAATAATGGTGGGGAGTACATAAATTCTAACATGAAGAATTTTTGTCAAGAAAATGGCATTCGACACCAAACTTCATGTACTAGTACACCGCAACAAAACGGTTTGGCAGAACAAAAGAATCGCCAGATACTTGAGGTTGTTCGAGCTTCCTTGTTTGGAATGAAAGTGCCTCGAGAGTATTGGGGTGAACTTGTTCACTCTGCTGCATATCTTATCAATCGGACTCCATCTCGAGTCATTGATTTCAAAACTCCATATCAAAAACTCCATGAACTTGTCTCAACGCCAATTGGTTCAAACCTTGAACCCCGTGTGTTTGGTTGCACTACATATGTCCACCGGGTTACAGGCAAGCTAGATCCACGAGTTGTCTATTGCATATTTGTTGGATGTGCAAATTTAAAAAAAGGATATCGGGGCTATGATCCTAATGAAAACAAAATGTATGTAACTCGAGATGTTACATTTCATGAAGATCTTCCTTTTTTCGGCAGTCAAGAATGCTCTCTTCAAGGGGAGACAACACTTAATTTAGGAGAAGACAACACTTATGAGCTTTTGCAGGAACAAAGACAAATAGATATGGACAACACTCATGAGATTTTGCAGGAACAAACACAAATTGATATGCAACCAAATGTTGAACTTTTAAATATTGATACACATCCTGGGGATGTTGATGGCACTCATGATAATGAAGATAGTACAATTTCCAAAAGCACACCAACAGCCATAGAAATTTGGAATGTGTCTCCTCATGTAACATCATTGCCTTCATCTCCAGAAATACATGAGTTAACTCCTCTTGAAACTGAACCGAGATATCCGATTAGGATAAACCATAGGATTCCAAAAATTCAATATGATCCTGTTTTTAAAGCTAAGACTAAATACCCCATTAACAATTATACCTCTTCTTATCGTTTGTCAAAATCTCATGCACTTGTTGTAAATCAATTATCCTCTGTATCTATTCCAAGTAATGTGCAGGAAGCATTGATGGATTCGAAATGGAAGAAAGCTATGAATGATGAAATGGAAGCCTTGCAGAAAAATCATACATGGGAACTTGTATCGTTGCCTGTAGGGTGCAGGTGGATTTTTACAGTCAAACTCAACCCGAATGGAATCATAGATCACTACAAGGCAAGACTTTGTTGGTAAAGGGTATACACAGAAATACGGAATTGATTATGGGGATACATTTGCTCCTGTAGCAAAAATGAACACTATACGAGTACTTATTTCCATAGCAACAAATCAAGATTGGCCACTGCGACAATTTAATGTTAAAAATGCATTTCTCAATGGAACTTTGGAAGAAGAAGTATATATGGACTCTCCTCCTGGCATAAACTATGATGGCAAAGTATGCAAGCTAAGAAGGGCCTTATATGGATTGAAGCAATCCCCTCGAGCATGGTTTGGAAGGCTCTCAACTGTCATGAAGAAGATTGGATACGAACAAAGTGACGTTGATCATACTCTCTTCATCAAGCAGGTTGTTAAAAGGGTGACTGCTTTTATTGTGTATGTTGACGATATGGTTGTTACGAGGAATGACTCAAATGAGATAGTTGCCCTTCAAGAAAGCCTTGCAACTGAGTTTGAACTTAAAGATCTTGGGCACTTGAAATATTTCTTAGGCATTGAAGTTGCAAGATCGAGCAACGGAACCTCTCTGTGCCAATGAAAGTATGTGCTGGATTTATTAGCAGAAACTGGTATGCTTGACTGTAAACCTATTGAAACTCCCCTTGAGATGAATCACAAGTTAACCATTCAACAAGATCAAACTCCAACCAATAAGGAGAGGTATCAAAGATTAGTTGGGAGACTAATATACTTATCGCATACACGTCCTGACATAGCATATGCAGTAAGTATTGTAAGTCAATTCATGCATGCACCAAGTGAAGATCACATGGAGGTTGTTTATCGAATCCTGCGATACTTGAAATCTTTGCCAGGAAAAGGATTATTCTTTGCTAAAAATGGAGATCTAGAAATCAAGGGATATACAGATGTTGATTGGGCTGGAAGTCAAATTGATCAAAAGTCTACATCGGGGTGTTTTACATTTGTTGGAAGTAACCTAGTTACATGGCGAAGCAAGAAACAAAAGGTTGTAGTAAGATCAAGTGCAGAGGCAGAATTTTGTGGAATGGCACAACGTATCTGTGAGTTGCTATGGATAAAATGTATTTTACATGATCTTGGTATATGTATGTCAAAACCTATGATGTTATTATGCGATAACAAGGCAGCCATAGCAATTGCAAATAATCCTGTTCAGCATGACAGAACCAAGCATGTGGAAGTTGATTGGCACTTCATCAAAGATCATCTTGACAAAGGTACAATACCAAGATCAACTAGCAGATGTTCTAACAAAGGCTGTATTCAGCAAAGTTTTTAAAAGCTCACTTAACAAGTTGGGAATGATTGACATATATTCACCAACTTGAGGGGAAGTGTTGGCGTGAGCAATCTAAGGAGAAAAATCTGCTATCAAATTTGACAGATTGTGTAAATAATTTGTTTACTTATTTGTAACTAATTGCCTTATGTTTAGACTATAAACTAGGAGTCTGTTGTGTATCCCTCTATATATAGGTTGTAATTGCTTAAAGGAGATATACAGAAGAAATCATTCTCCATTATCTTTTCTATAGATCCTGCTGAAGGAATGTTGTTCAACACGACAAAATGAATAAGCTAAACCATATGGGTTTGTTTAACGTATGCTAGTGTGAAATCATGGGCATGTACACAAAGGTGTTTTGCCCACACCGCAACAAAATGCCCAAAAAAAAAGCTTCGAAATTTTTGGTCCAACCATAGAATCAAGTTGAAAAAAGTAGACTTACGATATCAGAAATTGAGTGTGAAAAAATGTCGAACTTACATGGCTTCAACAAGCAAACTTTGAAGAGCTTCAAGGACCAGAGGGGGGCCACTGGGGGTTCCGGAGCTGTGCAGACTGCAGAAGAGAGAAGAATCGGAGCCGGAGGAGAAAGGTAGGGGTGATTATTGGATCGGCTTTTTTTCTCATCGAACCAATATTCTCAAAGTCATTCCAAAGATGGATGTTCGACTTCGATCTCCCGCCCCACACTTGTTGTGTTGAACTAAAAAATACATGAATCCAACCGAACCGGTAAGTTCGGTTTAGCCGGTTCAGGTTCCAACGGTACATAAACATAACCCTTGTCTGAAACTTCAGATCGAGATTCAAAAAGGTTGCCTGAGATCGACAGAGGGAGAAAGAACGGCTCCGGATCGAGCAGGACAGAGGGCAGCGGGACGAAGCAGTTAGGGCGGGTATCGGAGCGGCGATGGAGGGAGAATGCATGAAGAAAGAAAGGGGATGTTTCACTGTCTTGGGTTTTCTTTCAAGTGTATAATATACTTCGATTTGGTTTGGGTTTTTTTGCTTTACTTACCTTAAACCGAATCTAACGAAACTGTCGTTACTAAGATGTATGGAATCGGAATAAGAAATCAAAATCTATTAGCCCTCCATTAATTACCAAAAATTGGAATGAAAATCATATATATTATTATTACTAAGGGAGTGTTTGGATGGAGGAGTTGGGAGGAGTTTAGCCCAAGAATATTTTAACTCCTATTATGGTCCCACAAACTTATTAATTTTCCTCCAACTCCCTCCATAGTGTGGGTCCCACAAACTTATAAACTCTCCTCCAACTCTCCACAACTTTCCTATCTCATTTTTTTTACTTCATCTCACTCCAATCTCTCTCTCTTCTATCCTTTAATTTCTCTCTCTATTTTTTACATAATTTTTTTAAATTTCTTAATTTAAAAATTTTTCTTTTATTTTGTTATATAAATTTTCCATCATTATTACTAATTAATAATTAAATATAACTAATTATTAAAAATAATTTTATTTTTATCCTATAATTTTAATAATTTTTTAACAAAAATATTTTTCTTTTTATTATATAATTTTATTTTTTAAATATAAATTATATAAGAATGTTTTAAATATGATACTATTATTTAAATTGAAATTCTTAATGTAAATTAGAGTACTACATAACCATTTTTTTAATTGATAAAAACCCCCTATCTCACTTCTTTCACATGTCATCTACAAATTTTTTTTTAAGTTTAGACAAAAATTACTTATAACAAATAACAATCTTATCTTTTTTTAGCTTTTTTTTTAATTAATAGCTAATATATATATAATTTTATGATTTGAAGATAAGAAAAACATATTTTAAACTAACTCGTATTACTATTTAAGAAATTAGTGTTTAAAAAGGTTAACGTATTAAAAAAATTGATTTTTAAATTAATCATATTCAAAGTAAAAAGATAAATGATTTCTCCTTCCAAACTTAATAAAATAAAATTATTACAATAAATAACATAAATATATAGTAATCTGAACAAAAGTACTATATATGATATTCATTTTGAACTTAATTATTTTAAAATAGCATAAATATTTGATATTTACTTCAAAAAATATATTATTTAGAAATTAATCAAACTTTAAATAATCCATTACATTGATTAGTTAAAAAAATAAAATCTTAAATTATATAAAAAAAATATTTTATTAAGCTTGAAAAACAAATCTTAAATTAAAATTTAAAATTGACGAAAACAAGTCTTTAATAAAATTATAAAATATTCATAAAATAATATAATTTAAAATCTCAATTTTATGATTGATGAAAATAAATCTATATTATTTCTAGAATTGAGAGAATAAAAACATAAAAATCTTCAAGTTTATTTGAATCCCTTTAAATTATGAATTGAAATCTTTCCAAATCACATGTAATATTTAAAAAGTATTGTAAGAATTTCTTTTATTTGAAACTATCCAAGACAAATGAACAATTAATGTGAGAGATATTGAAAAAAGAATATGGGGTATTTTGTTCAAAAAATAATTCTTTAAAGAAATTTGTAAAAAATATATAAATTAATAAAAACAAAAAATCTCAATCTTAGAATTCGTGAGAATAAATTCTTAATAATGAAAATTTGAGAAATTGTAGAAAAAATTTATACAAAAAAAAAAAAAAAAAAAAAAAAAAAAAAAACTAAAATCAACTCAGACTTCATAATTTCATGTTTAATAAATCTACATCCTAAACACAAATTTCAGAACTCTTACTCCCTGCAACTCCTTGTCTCAGACACATACTTCCTAACTCCAAACTAAACAACTATGCACCCCAAACACATACTTCCTAACTCCCCCAACTTCTTAACTCCCAGACATATGAACTCTTACTCCTTGCAACTCATTATCCCAAACAATCCTTAAGGGGCTATTTGGGCCACGAGTTATAATAGTCTGTGAAAGACTATGCATCTCAAACATATACTATTATAACTTACTATTATAACCCACTCAGCGCCCCAAACAATCCCTAAGATATCGTTTTTCATGTTTTTAACATAAAATGCATTACTAAGACCTCGTTTGATAACTATTTGGTTTTTTGTTTTTTGTTTTTTATTTACTTTTTACATATGTTTTCAAAATCAAAACTAAAAAAAATAGTTTTCAAAAGCTTGTTTTTGTTTTTGGAATTTTGCTAGAAACTCAAATGTTTTCCTAAGAAAGATAGAAACCATTTGTAAAGAATATGAAAACCATTGTAGAGAATTTGTGAGAAAATAAACACAACTTTCAAAAATCAAAAACCAAAAACCAATGATTATCAAATGGGGCCTAAATAACAAGAGTGATAGTGATTCGGTTTTGTAAGTTTTGAACCCAACCGAGAATTAAATTGAACCAATGTCCAATAAGACACAAAATTGATTGGTTCGGTTATATTCAATTCAGTTCTTCACGGTTTGACTTCTCAATTTTGGGCCATTGTTGGGATTATGTTAAAGAGGAAGAAGTGATCTGCACCGACAATAGAGAATAAGTGTCACACCCCTTCCCGAACTAATCGCTAACTTAGCCCGGAAGATAGCGTGAAGCCATCAGACATCGTTTACCTTTCTAACGATACCTGTGACTTTGTAATATCTGATAAACATACTATGCTGGCATATGAAATACTTTAAACACAACACAGCGGAACCTTGTTAATTACTATACGTACGTAAGGAGCGGCTCTACTTAAACCTCACTTGAATTTTAAAACGGGTAGCGAGCACTACAACCCAAAATATACCCAACCATGATTAACACAACCACCACCACTAGTACATACACGAACACAACTATACGTTCCTTCCAAAATATCTACAATGTATATACGGAAACGCTACAAAACCCCACCCACGTACAAAATATCAAACTTAGAGAGTGCTCGGCAGACTATGGCAGGATCTCAGGCACCGGGAGCTCGATCTCTACCTGAAAAGTTGGAAAACATTGAAAGAATGAGCTATGAGGCTCAGCGAGTGACTTAGTTTAAGCTACTAACTCGCAAATCATATCACCTGATAATCTATGAGTATATGAATCTGTATTCAAGCGTTAAATATAAATGTATAGTCACAATATTTTTTCCTTTCAGCACTCCAACAGGTATGTCATTAAAAACTCACAAGGCATATCAAGAATATTAACCATTTAAGGAAAAACCATATGACAATCTACGTTGTGTAGGGCACGCCCAGTACAACCAACATTCATTCTACGATGTAGTGGGGCCCGCCCAGCACTCCCATCGTCTTTGTCGTAGTGGGCCCCGCCCAGCACTCACGACAGCATTGTTGTCACGGAGTACACTCAACGTCGACAACAGAAAATGACCTGTGTGCACACGATACTATACAGCCTCGGCTCAATATCTTAATCATTTCCTAGGAAACCATGTATGCTCTTAAGTATGTGTTCAATGTTTAAAAAAACATAAAGCATTTAAACTAATTCATTCTTAGGAAGTCTTATATTTCCATAAGCATAAATTCAGGCATAGAAATCGTTTTCGAAATTCGTTTTGTCACTCACAGTGTTAAAACTAGATCCTCGGCCCGTAAACTTGACCTACTTCCTCCTGGCCTGTCAAAAAAAACCAAAACCAAGCATTAGAACTTCAATCTCATGACTTTCAAATTTAAGCTTACAAATATCACTCCATCTATTTCCCAGCATTCTGCAGATTTCATACTCTAACCTCACATACTCATAACTTCTTCATTACTTGGCCAAAAATGATGTACTTTATACCAAACTCTTCCTTTTTGAACCCTCTAAAACTTATCTGAAGGAATGGAATCGAAATTCCCAAAGGATGTGTCCGTAAATACCTCGAAAACTACTTCCCGAAAAATAAGCTTCTGAAATTTCCAGAATCATTTTTCTGCTGCACACCACACCTGACCTGAATTTTAAAGCCACTTTCAATCATTTTTTACTCACGACTTCTTCATGAAAGTTATAGGAAATTAAATAAGCTTTCCAACCATACCTAATGGAGCTTCTGATTCAAATCATACAGATCAGAATGTCCCAAACACCAGAGGTTCCTCAGATTTGATAGTAAAATCTCTCCTCTGACTTCCCTTTCACAAATCAATAATTTAAAGTCAGATTTTGCTCGAGCTTCCTTCACGAAATTTGTTCGAAAATGGGTTAACTTTCAAGAAAATCAAATCTCACCTCTTAACTCTTCTTGTGGAGCTCAAAACGATCTAAACATCAGTAGTGAGTAGAGTTGATCACCTTGTTGCCATGGAGGCTTGTGCTGAATTTTCCCCCCTTCTTCTTCAACTTCCAACCCCAGCAAGCTCTCTTTTCCTCTTTCTTCCACATTCTCCCATGAAATACTCTGTTTTTCTTTAATAAAAGAGAAGCAAATGGGAGAAAATGGGTTAGGAAGCTTATTTAATTACTTTTGGTGGTGAGTGCTCCAAAGCTTATCCATTTTTTTTGTTTTATTCCTCTTTTCCTTATACAACAATTTCCCAAAAATGTTTTAACAATTATTATTATTATTATTATTATTTATTATTTTTTTTTTTAGGAAATTTCAAGGAAAAATCTCGGGTTTACAATAAGGAGCGCAACAAGTTACATTTGTAAAGGACAATGTAGATTGGAAAGAGAGAGATGACAGATGATGTAGATTTGAGAAGTATTAAATAAGAGATAATGTATTTTTTAACTTTTTTTAAAAGTTTAAGGGTATTAATAAATATCTGAAAGTTTATGGGTATTTTTGAAATAAAGTACTAACGGTTTCCATCCAAAACTAACGATATGGGTATTTTTAAACTTTTTTTTGAAAGTTTAAGGGCATTGATGAAACTTCTAAAAGTTTAGGGATATTTTTCAAACGAAGTACAAAGTTATTGAGTATTTTTTATAATTTAGCCTTAAAACAATTCAATATATACAATTTGTAAGAGATAATTTATTTATTACCTGAACATTAATTATATTTTCAATATATTAGCCAATTGTATAAATTAAAGTAAACCATTCAACAACCTTTTAATTACTTCACAATAAACTTAAAGTCAATTTATTCCTAATTAAAGTGACCAATAAAAAATATGATTTTACACCAGAGTGAGCTTAGTCCAGTGGTAATTGATATGCATTCCTTCTTATGAGATCGAAAGTTCAAATATCCATACTCCCATTTGTTATAATAATAATAATAAAAAAAAGATGATTTTACACTTTTTTTTTTCAACAATTAGAGAGATGCCAATTGAACCATCAACTTTTATGTTTTGAGTTCAAGGTAGAGATTGAACTATCAATCTTTGAGATGATAATCAATTTATGATCTACTAACCTATGTTCAAATTGGCATTTTACACCTCATACCCCATTTGACAACCATTTGATTTTTAAAAATTGTGTTTGTTTTCTCATTAATTTTCTACAATGAGTTTCATTTTTCTTAACAAAACATTTGAATTCTTAGTCAAATTTCATTTTAAAAAAAAAAAGTTTTTGAAAACTACTTTTTTTATTTTTCCAAACTTGGGTTAGTTTTTGAAAAAATGGGTAAAGTTTCTTAAAACATGGGTAAAAAGTAGATAACAAAACAAGAAAACTCATGGGTGAAAATAGTATTTATAAACTTACTTTTCAAAAATAAAAAACCAAATGGTTGTGCTTATTTTCTCACAATTCTTTTTTTTTTTTTTTTTTTTTGAAAAGATTTTCTCACAATTCTTTTACAATGATTTTCATTTTTCTTAATGAAACATTTGAATTCTTAGCCAATGATTTTAAAATCTAAACAAGTTTTTTTTAAAGGAAAAAACAAAAACAAGTTTTTAGAATATATTTTTTTTAGTCTTCAAAATTTGGCTTAGATTTTGAAAACATCTGTCGAGTAGATAACAAAACAAAGAAACCTATTAGTAAAAGTAGAGTTTATAAGCTTAATTTTAAAAAATCAAATAGTTATCAAACCAGAACTTAGTTAACAAAATCATAATTGCAAGTTCCAGCACATTTCCCTACAATCATTCAACTCAACAAAGAAAAAGAAATCATCATTTGCTTTCATCAAAACCCAATCCAAAATCCAACTCAGTCACATAAAACCCAAATTTCTTGGCAACTTCAATAAACTACCAATGAAAAACATTTATTTGCCTTTCAAGCTTCAAGCTCCTTCCTACCTAGGCAAGCAAAGCAATTATGAGAAGAAAGAGTAACTTGAAAGAGAAAAACAAGTCCTCAACTAACCCAATTGACCAAAATGAAACAATAAGAGAGAAAAAAAGAGCATCCTATGCCATTATTGTATTGAAAAATTTATTCAACAAGACCACACAACATAACTATCTTTTAATAAACAATTGGATTAGATTAAAAAGCATACATATTCCTAATAACTACCGGATACCAGATACGAGTTCGAAATACTTTTGTAATTTACCTCCACATTGTGGCAGGCTCTATGAATAGTTTCTGTTGTATTGCCTTCCAAGTCTGCCAATAACCAGTAGGCCTGTAGCTTTCATTCACAATCCTCGTCATTACTTCCAGTTCCCCCAAAGCTTTGAAAAAACGGCTTCCCCCATTTCCCAATTATAAAATAATCCCACATCTTGAATTGAAAATGAAAGCAAAAATTGGATAGGTACAAACCAACCCAAATAAAAAGAAGTAAAAACCCAGAGAAGATCGATGAGGGGATCCGTTTTGTTCTGTTTCATCGCCGCCGTGTGGCTGCAGGCGGGAGTGGGGCTGCCGCTGCACACCGATTCACGGTGGATCGTGGACGAAGAAGGCCAAAGAGTGAAACTAAGATGCGTAAATTGGGTGGCGCATTTGGAGGCGGTGGTGGCGGAAGGGCTTTCAAAGCAGCCAGTCGACGAGATTTCGAACCGAATTGGCTCACTAGGATTCAACTGCGTGAGGCTAACTTGGCCGCTCTTCTTAGCCACAAACGGCTCTTTCAATTCCCTCACCGTTCGTCAGTCTTTCGAGCGGCTCGGCCTGGCCGAAGCCATCGCCGGAATCCAAGCCAATAACCCCTTCATCATCGATCTCCCTCTCCTACAGGCTTTTGAGGTAAATGGGGTTTCTGAATTTTTGGATCGGTGATGTGGGCTTGATTTTGATTTTGATTTTGATTTCAAAATTCAGGCGGTGGTGGGGCGGCTGGGGGAGGCGAAGTTGATGGTGATATTGGACAATCACATAAGCAAGCCAGGGTGGTGCTGCAGCAGCTTCGACGGAAATGGGTTCTTTGGGGATCAGTATTTCAACCCGGAGATGTGGATTCAGGGGCTCAATCGAATGGCCACTATGTTTAATGGTGTGGCCTATGTTGTTGGTATGAGCCTTAGGAATGAGCTTCGTGGCCCAAGGCAGAATGTCAACGATTGGTACAGGTAAATTACGGCCCATGAGCTCTTAGCTTTATATATCTACTCGTTATAAATATAATGGCTTTTTGGAAGTAATCGAAAAATCATTGATTATTTTTTTTTAACAATAAATGTGGGGTTATAGGGATTTGAACATTCGATCTCAAATACATGTCAATTATTGATTTCCTGATAGTAGTATATTTTATTTGATAATAGTTAATTGACAGAATTAATGATTAAATGAGTTAGAGTTTGACATGTCTTTTAAAGTACCTATGAATGAGTAAAAGTTTTTTTTTTTTTCTATTGAATGATAGAGTTTGATTAAAATTCTAGAGGGTAGGTTATAAATGTTTTTTTACCAATTCAAAGTGCTTTTTAAAATTTTTTACAATCAAAAGTGGTTTGAGAATTTATAGAAAGAAATAAAAGAAGTACTTTTTAATGAAGTATTTAATTATTTTTTCTCATTCAAAAATATTTATATGTGTGTATAACTACTAATTTATGTTTTTTTTTTTTTAATTCAACGATACATGGGATGAGAGATTTGAACCATTGATCTATTTGTCGATGACATATGTCTTATCCCGTTGAGTTATGCTCAGGTTGGCGATTTATGCTCATATTATTGTAACTTTAGCAACTATTGATATATTTGTCATAATCATACATATTATACTTGTACAAACCTATAATATGATATGTGAATGATCGTACAAACATATTTTACATTACAAACTAAGAAAAGAGATAAGATTTACAAATCACATCCACTCAAAGATTCATTCTTATTTCATATGAATGAATGTTGATGAACCAAAAATGTTGCATTAAGGTAGGTACATGCAAAGAGGAGCAGAGGCAGTTCATTCAGCAAACCCAGACGTTCTTGTAATTCTCTCTGGACTCAACTTCGACGAGGACTTATCTTATCTCAAAACCCAACCCATAAACCTGACATTCACAGGGAAATTAGTGTACGAGGTTCATTGGTATGCGTTTTCAGACGGGCGCTCATGGGAATCAGGAAACTCAAACCAAGTGTGTGGAAGAGTGGTGAATAACTTAATGAAAATGTCTGGATTTGTATTGGAACAGGGGATGCCTCTGTTTGTGAGTGAATTTGGAGTGGATCAAAGAGGCACCAATGTGAATGATAACAGGTATTTGAGCTGCTTTTTGGCTGTGGCAGCTGAGTTTGACCTTGATTGGGCGCTTTGGACACTTGTTGGAAGCTACTATTTGAGAGAAGGGGTTGTGGGTTTGAATGAGTTTTATGGGTTGCTTGATTGGAATTGGTGTGGTCTTAGAAATTCTACCTTCCTTCAAAGGATTGCTGCCCTTCAATCTCCCTTTCAAGGTATCATTTCCTTTCTAACTCTTAGACTTGGGATATTGGATGTGTTTGGGAGTAATTTTATTGCTTTTAACTTCCAAGTCTAAATTATATACAAAATGCTCTCAACGTTACAACGTTTTGAAAGTTTCAATTTTACCATTAATGTTTTAATTCGTTTTGTAAAAGTACTTTGTTGGCAAACTCCATCAAAATGTTCAATGCAAAATAAAAGATTAAGTGTAAAATTGAAACTTAAAAACATTTTGGGCAAAATTGAAACCAACCATATATGTTAGGGTCAAGATGGAAATAAACTACATTCGTTTGGGACATTTTGTATTATTTAGTTGACAAAATTGAAATGAACTACATTCGTTAGGGACATTAGAGGCAAAATTAAAACCAACCATACATGTGTCAAAGGCAAAATTGAAACTAACTACATTCATTGGGGACATGTTGTATAGTTTACTTGATTAAAATTTTGTCCCTTACTTGGTTTCAATTTTACTTCTAATGTTTTAAAACTTTTAATTATTAGGGAAATTTCCAAATGAGGTTGTTTTTTATGGTAACAAATTAAAAGATTAAGGGGAAAATTCAAACTTTCAAAACAAAGGAAAAAATTGAAACCAAAGTTCACGAGCATTTTGTATAATTTAGTCTAGATTTAATTAGAAGTTTGGTATTCGAATTTTCAAAACGGTATCATCTATCCAATCATTGTCCTTATATTTTAAAAAGTTTAGATGACACTAACTATGTTTCATAATTATTATTGACTTAACGTGTACATTAAACCAATACAGTTAAGGAAAGAAATATATTAGATAGAAAATTGAAAGTTTAAGAATTTATTAGAATTTTTTTTAAAGATATAGTGATGAAATAGATACAAAGATGAACGACTTAAAAGTGTACGAAACCGTTATTAAATGTACTCCAAGCTTACCCTTGAGAAAGTACATTGGCTCAAGTTTGTGATAATATGAATTGCAGGGCCAGGGCTAGCAGAAAGAAGGCAATACAATGTAATCTTCCACCCATCAACAGGCCTATGCGTGGTGCGAAAATCACTCTTAGATCCATTAAAATTAGGCCCATGCACCGACTCAGATCCTTGGTACTACACGCCACAGAAGTTTTTAACTGTCAAAGGCACATATTTTTGCATACAAGCAGACGAAATGGGGAAGCAAGCAAAATTGGGGATAATATGCACTGTCTCTAATGCAAAATGGGACATGATTTCTGATTCAAAGATGCATCTTTCTTCTAAAGCTAGCAATGGCTCGGCGATTTGCTTGGACGTCGACCCAAGCACCAATGAAATTGTGACCAATGCTTGTAAATGCTTGACTCGGGACTCGACGTGCGACCCGAGTAGCCAATGGTTCAAGCTCGTTAATAGCACGAGAAGCTTGGGCGCGACGAGGTCGATGATTGGCATGGTGGGTTCTTCGTTGGCTGATGTTGTGCCAAAGTTTATGGAGTTGGGTTATGGCAGTATTTGAAGTGTAAAGGGGAAATAGTAGCTGGGGATTTGCTTAATTTATTGCATAAGTCAAATTATAAACAGAGGAGTTTTTATTTTAATTGGTTCTGTTTATTTTAGAAAATAAAAATAAAAAAGAGAGGAAAAAATTTGCCCCCATGCAGGATCGAACTACAGACCTTCAGTTTACAAGACTGACGCTCTACCACTGAGCTATAGGGGCTGTTGATGTTATTTTAGCATTCAATATTTTATTTTGTTGATCATGTCATAGTTAAATCCACCGACTTCTAATTTGGTAAACTTTAGCTATTTATTTACTTGGACATGATTAATATTGTTTGGAATAACTTTCGAAAAAAAATCTTTTTTAAACAAAATCAAATTTTCTATAAGTGTCTATAGAAAAATTATTAATTTAAAGTGTATTTAGTATAGTTTCTTGAATGATTTTAGATGATCACAAGTGTTTTTTTGAAAAAATATAAATAAATAAAAGCACTTAAAAAATTGGATTTTTAATAACTATTTTTAAAAAAAAATGTTTGAGAAATAAATTATCCAAAAATGAATTTAAAGTGTGATTAACAAAAAATCTTCTAAATATGTAGTAAAAAAATCCATATTTGTAATTAATAGAATCACTTTTTGAATATAGAGCAACAAAAAAAATTCTTTATTTGAAACACTTTTTTATTTTTGGTAAGATATAAAACCATTTTTATTGAAAATATTTTTAAAAAATGCTTAAAGTAGAAAGTATTCCAAATACATATCTTATATAATAGTAAAAAACTATTACATGACGCAATTCATAGATTATTAATATGAAATGAGAATAAAACAACATTCAAAGAATTTGAATTCAAGACTTCGATGTTTAATACCAAAATAAATTCCTACCACGTCAAAAAAAAAACTTAAATTTGATTGCTTCAATTAAAATCAATATTTTCGATATATATTATTTAATTTTACAGAATTCAAAATTAGTAGGTTAAATAGTAGAGCACTAGGTTAAATTCAATGGTTTTTGAAAAAATTTCCTAAAAAAGAATATACAAAATGCAACTTGAAGAAAGCAAATTCAATAGTTACAGAATTAGGAAACATAATCATGATCATTTGGACTTTGAAGGGAATAATTTTAAAGGTCATTAATCTAATAATTTGAATAACACAAGACCCAATCCAATGTACATATTTTCTAATTTATTTACCAATCTCATTTTCAAGGCCAAATTTTCCTGTTGTGGATAAATTTAGACAATAAGATCAAACTCAAAAAAATTGAAGACAAACAGGTCAAATTGGGTCAAACTTGAGGACCAGAACGATATTGGACTTAGGAAAATGAGAAAAATGACCAAAAGGCCCAAAGTCCCGCTCAGTCCGAATTGGATCAGACCGAGTTGAGTCATGCCAAGCCAAGCCAAGTCGAGTTGGGTCAGTGCACATGTGCGTGACGTGCGCCCTCCTTGTCCGTAGTCTAAATCATCTCCGAGGGCCCACTTTTCTATCTCCAACCTAATCCTATTCAAAAAATGGAAGAGACCCTAGGTCAAGCCTCATATAAATACTGCATTATAAATCCATTTGAGGTAACTTATTCTCAATCTTCAATTCTCTAATAGCTTGCTACACTTCCTCCTCTCTGACTTAAGCATCGGAGTGGTTGTGGCAAGCACTACACCAATGTGCAAGTTTCCTTTGTTTTGCAGGCTGCCTCTTTTCCTTCACAACAATAAATTCACCGTTAGATTCACTATAAATCTAGTGCATTCCTCTTGTTCACATTTGTGCATCAATCGTTCCCATTTTGGAAGGACATAATGATTCAACAATTGCAACAAATGAACAAGTCTCGACACATTAATCCAAAGAAAAAACAGACAAACAAAACACAAATTAAATCAAGTCAAAATTAGCTTACTTTGAAAACCCCACCACTTTCAGATTCCTTTCACTGCCAACTTGTCTTTCTTTTCCGGCAAAAAAAAAAAAAAAAAAATCCAAAATTTCCACTGTCCTGTTTTTCTCCGCCCGTAGTTGTATGATTTCAAAAACAGGCCGGCTTTCTAGAACTTTACCAACACAGCCAAAACTGCCGCTTTGTTATCCTTCTATCTTAGCTTTTTTCTTTTGTGCTTTCATAAACTTTGCCACCACTAACAAGGGATAATTATTAACCATACCTTATATCATTTTCCTAAGTGGTCCCTAATGTTACTTTTTTTCAAGAGAAGTTTAGCTGTTTTCTAGTAGTGGTGTGAATAGTATAGTAGATACCACCAAAATATCCAATGTGTTTCACTTTCAAACAAGAAATCTTTATTTCGAGTGGGATGAACATAAGGTTCAAACAAGAAATTTTTGAATCTATTTTGATTCTCTAAAATCCAGAATGTGGTTTGAAATTTCTCAAAAAGATAGAAAGAGAAAGAGTTTCTAATCTTGTCCCACCTTGTTGTCATTCTTCGATGGGAATTGGAAATTAAGAATTCAATTTGTATCATGGAATGAAGGCTAGAGGTGGACCCTCATCTAGAAATTAAAGAAGGGTTGAAGGTTTTGAGTATGTAGCTTTCTTGTCCACCCTTTGTTGGATATGGTGCTTGTGTGTGGAGTGTGCTACCAAAGAAATCGAGTTTGAAACTCTCACCTTACAAACAAGCCAACAATCGATGGCCATGGGTCAATGGTCACAACTACTATCTAGCATTCGAGATGGAGAACACATCCTCCAAACTTCGTCCCACACTATTGACATTTATAAACATTAATGATCCAAGTAACCAAACTCTATATTGTTTAAAAAAAAAAACGAACTCTATAGATAAGTAGATGAAAATGTTGTTCAAGATAATTTTTAAATCCCCGATCAATCCAAAAGCTTAAGCTGATGAATTTTAGTAAATTTAGTTATATCAACACTTTAACACTTCCCCTCACTTGTGAGCTTGAAAATTTGTAGAAGACCCAACAAGTGGAAATCAATATTAATTGAAGAGAAAACGATTTTATGGGAGTTCGAACACATGACTTCCTGCTCTGATACCATGTTAAATTATCAACGAACTCAAAAGCTTAAACTTATGGATTATGATAAATTTAATTATATATCAATACTTTAACAATAATCCAGAAATTCATATATTCACAATAATGTGTTATGGTCCTATTTAAACCTTAACTGTAAATGCTTGTACTTTTTAAATAAATGAGTACTTAATATATGCATATAAAGATAATGTTTTTACCTAAAAATTTATATATGTATTTTGTGTATGGTATTTATAGTTTTATATATTTTTTATTTTTTTTGTAAAAATTCTTTTAAACATATTACCTCACAAATATGGAGTAAATAATTTTATTTTTTATAAAAAAAAGTAAAAATAACTTAACTATTAAGGCCCCATTTGATAATCATTTGGTTTTTGGTTTTTGGTTTTTGAAAATTAAGCCTATAAATACTACTTCCACCTATGGTTTTCTATGTTTTCTTATCTACTTTTTAGATGTGTTTTCAAAAATCAAGTCAAGTTTTAAAAACTAAAAAAAAATAGTTTTCAAAAATTTATTTTTGTTTTTGGAATTTGACTAAAAATTCAAGTGTTTTCTAAAGAAACATGAAAACTATTGTAGAGAATATGAAAGCTATTATAGAGAAATAGAGAGAAAATAAACATAATTTTTAAAAATTAAATAATTATGGGACCTAAATTATTGTCAGATGTGGACAGTATTTGCAGTCTTACTTTTTAATTTTCCAATCATGAAAATAGAATATGGAAGCGATGAGAAATTTCAAGAGCAAGTGGGCAAGTTGGGCAAGGTACCACTAAGGATTTTTGCATATTATTTTAGTCGGTGGGCGTTCGTCGATCCAAGTTTTCCTAATCAGAAACAGACAACAAAATTGATTTTTCATTACTTAATTAATATTAGTAAACTTCTAGTAGGAATATTCATCTGTTATAAATGTCGTTCAAATCTATTATACTAACTAATTGTTTGACCTAATTCCATCATTTCCTCCTTTAATTAGTCAACAACGTTTGTTTAGTCCAAGTTGGTTCTGTTACAGTTCCTACAGTCAACTCTCTTAACTTAAGCCTTAATTATTAAATTAATTCAATTGCTTCTTCTAATTCATCGCAGTTATAATAATTCATGATCCATATGCAATACATGAACATGTTACCAAAGTTTTTAAAAAAGTATAAATATATGCAAATGGACTTAAATCTGTTGACTTTGTATATTTTCTTAGTAAGAAATAATTATATTCTACCATATTATATAAATGAAAGAAAATAGTTTCTTCTTCTCAATTAAAATAGCTAGCTCAAGATTAAATAGTTTTTACATATATACACAATATAATATATGGTAAATTAGCGTTTAATTGAATATATATATTATGTTACAATATAATATATGATAATTTCAGTGAGTTATTTCTTGAGTTACGTTTTAGTAGGCAAGGTGACACATGCAAGTTTCATGCAAGCATGTGGCCCAAGATTGATAATTAAAGAACCAAAAGGCTTTTAAGTTTCTTCGGTGATGTTAATTAAACAGTAATCAAGGAAATATATAATTAATAATTATTTGGAGGGGCGTACCACTTTTCTTTGTTATAATTAATAATTAATTAACTGATAAAGCTCATCAATCAATGCGAGATGCTTAAAAGACGAGACAAAATATTCAAATACATGAACATATAGATGGTGAAAGCTAGATTACAAATTCCACTTTCTCCAACAGATTGGTTATTAATTAATGTCAAATCATTAGTGAATAGTTTGAAGTTTTAGGGAAGCTCAATCAACAGCAAAGTTGGTGCTATTTAATTAAATTAGCAGTTCCTTTCTTCATCACATTTAACAATATATACATCGTAAAATAATTGTGTAGCAATATTTAATCATAAAGCTTGTGGTTGGTGGATTGAGTTGGCCACAACTTTTTCTCATAAGATGTAGTGCATTATTCATATAAGATAATGTGTGTGTATATATATATGATTTTTATAAATTTGAGTGATGAAGAAGCATAATATGGTAGAGATTTTGGCAAAATATTAGAAGAACAAAAATCTTCCATTTGAAAGGTATACAAGGATATGATAGGCTCTAAGTGCTATAGAAAGAATCTATATATAGCTTTGGTTTTAAATCGTCCCAATTAAAAACACTTTAAACTTTGGTGTACTAACTTTAGTTGAATTCCCTCTTTATATTCTATTGTTTCAGTGTGGAGAAAAAGGTGTGAGTGATACAAAACTTTGAGAATTAGAGTTTGAGAAGAGAAAAATATGTGTAATTGTAATAATTTTTAACATAGATGAAGTTGATTTGAATTAGGATGTCCTTGCTTTTACCTCTAATATAGATCAAACGTTCAATGGCCAAGCAACTAAAATTGGCTTTCAATTCCCACATACAAACAGTGGTGGATTCAATTGAGAAAGGACAAGGAAGGGAAAATAAACAAAAACTCTATACAATATTGTGTCAAATGATGTTACAAGAAGAAAATGAAACTTTATGTTAGAAATTTTTTTAGGTGTTTATATTTGGGTCATCGTTATGTTATGAATTTAATTAAGTTTGTTATTTTATTATTTATTTTGAGTTATTTGGAACATTGTGCTTAGGTGATCATCAATATGGGACGTTAAATGTAGCAAGTTGTTTTTGAAATGAAACTTTCTGTATTTTGATAACTGAGCGAGCCTCATCACCCATTTTGCAATACTTGAACTCATGCTTGAGCATTCAAAAGGTCTCATCAACTTAATTACTTGTAGAGTTTTCAAATCTTGAGTGAGGAACTAAGTTCTCCTTACTTCTTCATCTTCCATCACAAAGTAATCCATATCTAATCCTTTCTTTGGAATAGAAATTGAATCGATTTTGAGGTTCAAGTATTTAATAATTAAAAGGTTCACCTATCGAGTTCCTAATTTTAAATTATTAGGATTTTCATATCTTTTTGGTGGGTCTTGGTTCTTCTACGGTTTTAAATCTTGCAAGAGAAGTGATGGGTTTTTCTTCCAACTTTTATATATATATATATATGAATTCGAGTTGTCTGCAGCCATGAATTAGCACAAACCAAAATATCCCAGGCTGTGGATGAGCTGCTTCGTTCACAGCACCAAGAAATTGAATTGTTACTGAATGAATATATATATAAATGGTGTATTGATTTGGCTGTTTGTGACCAATAATATTGTGTATTGTGTTGAATCTTACCCGCACGAACAGTGTTTCAAGTTGCCAAGTTGAAAAATGGCATGCGGCCTTTATTGATTTTGCTTTTCTCGATATCCTTCCTTGCAATGGAATGGACGGTATGAACTGTGAATGTAGATTATTATTGTTATTATATCTTAAGGAAAAGCAAGAAAAAGGAGTTTTGTGAGTGGGGAGGCCAGGCCAGCTAGAAGGCAATTGGCGGAGGGAGGATACTTGCTGCTTCTATATAATATACATATACTCTTTCTATATATTTCTTTGTAATTTGGAATTTGAATATTTGAATTCATTTTTCAGTACACAATAATATTATTGAAAATTTCTCTTGTCTTTAAAATCCCCAATACGTGGGGTCTCTCCCTTTTGGAGTATTAAAACCAAAAAGTCTTCCACCTTTCACTTCATCCTATTTATTATCTTCCTTCTACGAACATCTTTGGAGGTAATTTTGAAATAGTTAAAGTCGCTTTTGTCGTGTTCAAAATTACTTTGAACCATACCTTTAATCATTCAAAATCAATTTAGTGTTTGATTTTACACTTTTAAGCACGATTTTCATTCCATAAAAATTGGTTTTGAATAATTTAAAATATGTTTCGAAGTGATTTTGACTATTTCAAAATCACTCTCAAACATGTCTTGCATCTCTCTCTATATATGTTATGTATATATGCCACTTGCATGCTCTACATATATATGTATATATCGAGAGCTCATGGATTTACAATATTTAATCACATGTAGAGTTGACCACCTAACTAGCTATATCCTTGCTTTAACTTTAATGACCTTTCCAACTCCTAATTTTGAACACTATATATACACACACACATACGACATATAGAAGAAATCTCTAGCTAGCTCTAGGTTTTTAATTATTTGAGGCTGAGAATATAAATCACCATTTAAGTTGTTAGGTCGATTGGTGATTTAACATCGTACCTGAACAAGGGGTCTTGTGTTTGAGCTCATGTAATGTCATTTCATCTGTAGTTAATATTGATCACTTTCACTCGTTGGGTATTCTACAAATTTCTAAGCTCACATGTGAAGGAGAGTGTTAAAATATTGATATAAGATTCAATTTATTACCCATCAAATAAAAGTGGAAAAAGTTATTGATTTGAGAGTAGAGATAGTATGTCCACACAAATATAGCTAAACATATCACTCAGCGATGAAGTGAGAGAAAGATGTGAGATTCTGAAGAAAATTTTATGTTGATACTTTAATGAAGAGAGAGGACCCAATGAAAAATAATTTGAAGGCGTATCATGAGGGAGAAATTATTTGATGAGGCGGCCACAATATAACTAGCAGTTTTGTATCGTTAGATGTGAGAGAGATAAATTGTAAATGACACTTATTCAGCGGTGGGGGTAGACATATTTTCAAATCTATATTGGACGGTTATTAAGAGTTGAATAATTTGTCTGTCATGAGGAGGATTTGATACCATCAACATACAATTTTCGCCAAATGTAATATAATGTTTGATTACTTTACTTTAATAGGATGGGTATCTTTTGTATATATAAAAAATATTTATATTTGTAAATAAATACAACTGAATCATAATTGACTAACAATACAGTTTTAACCACATTAATAACTTATTATCTCCAAAAATACTCTTGAAGTTAGAGGTGTACTTAAAAAAGAGTAAATGTCATAGTTTCACTAATATCTAAAAAAAAAAAAAATACAATGGTAGACTCAACGTGAACGGCATCATACCACCCAACAAAATATGGAAAGAAGGAAAAATCAATGTGAGTTTTTTTTTTCCTTTAAATAACCACCATAAATGAATTTGAATTCAAGAATTTTGGCTCTTATATCTATTGAATCATTATTAAACCTTTAAGTTTAAGTAAGTCAATAAACATTTGAGTAAATTTAATTATTTAATATATATTCTTAACAAAAAAAAAATTCTCTAATTCAGAGCTACATGTAATGTGTAGAGTTTAGTTTTAGTTCACTATTTATTTATTTATTTGAATTCAAGAACAAGTGAAGTGGGGATTTAAACCTCTAACCTCTAGTTGAGGGCACATGCTTTATGTCAGTTGAGTTATGTTCAGTTTGACAGTTTTACTTCACTAACATTTCATTAACATTATGGATTGATATGATTGGTTTAAATGAACTCAACAAAAAAAAAAGTTGGTTTAAAATTTCATTTTTTTTAATTGTAAGTAAAAATAAAAATGTGAAACGGCCTAATGAAGAACCCAAAGTAAACATGTGAAATTTAAATAATACTCCCATTAACAAATCGAGACGAACTTTGGTAACTGCAACTCTCTATTTTTATTAGCAATTCAATAAAGATAATGCTTGTTTTCTAATAATAATAATAAAGATAACGCTCGTGTTCTATGTAGTATATTGTTCTGAATCCATATGTAGTTATGAGTTTTTCAAATTTAACAATGATAAGAAGAAAAGGTAGAAATTAAGAATGAAACCCTTATTAATTACCTGTTAACAAAAAGGTTACACACTCACCATAATAACAAACTCTTCATAATATATGTACAACAAAAAAAAAAGTCAAAAAAAACTTTTTTTTTCTTTTGCAACAACATTGGATTATTGAATAAATTCCAGTTTTCACTCCCAAACCTGGAAAAATTCACACTTGAAAAATTTTGAAAATAATAAAAGAAAAAATTTGTACAAAAATGTGTTGCTAAAGTAGTTTATTATTCCATTAGCTCCACTTCATAATATTCGAATTCGGCAATGGACTGTTGAGATTCGAAAACGAAAGTTTCCACGCTTTCAGCTCCCCATCAAGGCTCCCACTACACACCGATACGACGCCGTTCGACAACCCGTCGGACACCACCACCAGCGATTTCACCGGTTTCTGATGACCCTCCAGTACTGATAAGCAATTAAAACTCCCATCTCCTCCACGTTGCCAAATCCTGACCGTCCGATCCGCGGACCCACTCAACAGAAAATCTGAGACGTAGATCAAACAGAGAATGGCATTTCTGTGACCCCTCAATGCTCCGATCACCGCCATGTGGTTCGCGCTGTCCTCTCTTTCCCACACTAGAACGGACCGATCGCAGGCCCCGGAGAAAAGCAACGAACCGTCGTCGTTTAACGCCAATGCATTCACCGCCGATTTGTGCTTCTCTAACGTCGCTACCAGAACATGCCGTTTCTCCTCCGCCGGTTTCGACCACACCCGGATTCTCCTATCGGCCGATCCGGTGTACACAGTCCCCGCGGCGGAGACGGCCACTGCGTTGACGGCGTCCTCGTGCGCCGCCTCCACGGACTCGACGCACCGGTGGTTGGAGCCTCGCCACACTTTCAAACTCCGATCCCATGAAACAGAGTAAAACGAATTGCCGTTGACGGCGAGTCCGGTCACGGCGTCGGCGTGTTGAATCCAGAGGACCTTCTTGTGACGGCGGACGTTGACGTAATTCTTCGGGAGTATGAATCGGCGAAGGCGGTCGTTGACTGTAGGGAGAGTGTTGACCAATTTGAACTGTTTGTTCGTTAAATTCCAGACGCGGATTTTGCCGTCTTGGTGAGAAGTGAGGATTTCGCCGTTGAGAAAGACGATTCCCTTGACGGAGCCGGAGGAGGAATCTCGAGCGTTGAATGAAGCCACGTGGGAAAAGGTGGTTCGATCGTAGACTTTGATTTCGTGAGCGGTGGACACGTAGAGGTGGGGCCCGTGGGCGGCGAGATGGGAGATTGGGAACTTGAAAGCGGCGACGTGGAGTTGAGAAACGGCGACGTTTAAGGCATCGGTGGCGGTGGGGAGTTTTTGAAGAGATGGAATGGACGGTAAGGATTGAAGGGAGAGATTGCTTTGGAGACTGGAACAGCTAGTGTCGGAGCTAGGTGTCGACGACGACGACGATGCAGAGTTGGCCGACATGTCGGAAAAGCTGCTAACGTCGGAAATTAAGAAGGAGGAGGATTGAGGCGGTTTATTGGGTTCCGCGGCGGAGGTGGAGGTGGCGGTGTCGGTGGTGGAGCAGGGGAGTAGCCATGATCGGACCCTCATGCCGGCGAGAAGAGTGAAGAACAGAGGAAGAAGGGGGAGATGAAGAAATGGTAATGAAGCGAGTTCGGAAGGGTATATAAATAAATAAATAGAGGATAAAAAAGAAGTAGGGCGATGGCCATTGAGAGATTGCCACGTGGATATAAGTGAATTGTCCTCACGATACGGCGCGTCCGAGGTAAGAAAGAATGAAGCCTAATGAAAGGAGGGTCAAATTTGGAATAAGAAGTGGGAAATTTCCAAATTTTGAGTCAATATAAATGGTAACTTTAGTCCACGCTTACCAAAAATTAAGTTGAAGATATTTTCTTAAAAATAATAACAATAAATTCTTTTCTTTTTTTTTTTTTTTAACATAGCAAATATACCTCGAACCTCAAGGAAATGAGTAAATGCCCTTAGCTATGCTCATGTTGACAAAAATAATAACAATACTAAGAAGCTTATTTCCTATATTACATTACAAATTTAGTTTCTAAACTTGTTAGTGTTTATTTACCCTTTTTTTAACTTTAAAAAGTTTCAATTCTTTAATTTTCATTTTGATTTTAAAAATTGATATTATATATATTAATTAGACACAATGCAACATGATCAGAGTAAGTTAACTAAATAAAAAAAGAAAAATGCTTCCTTGTTAATTAGATAGTAAGAATTTCTTATTGCCCATTATTCAGTTTTTGGCATGTTCGTTACAATTATGGAGAAAAAATCTCTCTCCTCTTTCTCTCCCTCCCTTTGAGATGGGATTCAAAAAAATTATACTTCATAGTCAATGAAGAAGTATTGTTCATAAAATAATGGTAGATGAACAAAAAAAAAAAAAAAGAACAAATATTTAACTACACAACGCAGCTTCTATTGACTTTGAGATGACTTATTTTATTGGCCTACTTCTATTGATTTTAATATTAAAAATAAACCAAATCAAAAATTAAATAGGAGTTCTTACTCATCGGTGTGTAGATAAGTATATTTTTTGAAATTTTGACGGGACGAGTGGAATGTATTTTACCTATCTTTATTATATCCGGCTAATCCATTAAGGTATAATTAAGGTCAAAGTGAACAAGGACAAGATGGGTCAATTTTGAGTGCAACTTCAAAAGTAACGAAGACAGCAAGGTCAAAGTTAAAGCTTAAGACAAGTGGATGTTCAAACGCGGCTATGAGAATTGAGAATAGAGAGAGTTTTCTTTTCCTTGAAGTTTCGTTTACATCATCTGTATTGTTTGTTGTTCTACGTTGCTAATGAGGTCCCCTTCTTGCAAACAAATGGCGGGACCACAAAATGAATTCAAAATATCCTTTCATAATTAAAGTTTTGTTAAATTACAATTTAATCGAAATAAAGTATGTAATTGTTTCTGAACTTTTAATTTTGTGTCTAATAGGTTAAGTTTTAAAATATTAAATAGATCTCTAAGACTCCATTTGATAACCATTTTTATTTTTCATTTTTAGATTTTTTGTTTTCTGTCAGTTTTTCATTTTGACGAGATTTTTTTACAGTAAAAATTAAATTGTTATAAATTTTAACTACATGGACTAAATTATTACAAATTTGAAAATACATGAACTAAACTGTTACGTACAAATTAAATTGTTATTTCAATGAAAGTATAGGGACAAAAAAGATGCAAACTTTTATTTATAATATAAGATATTAATTACATCTAATTTATTTGAATAAAATCAAAATAATACAATATAAAATGAAATATTAAAAGAATGCGGCAAGTATTTAAAGGAAGAATTTGTTTTAAAAGAAAAAAAAAACGATTGAAGGCTTTAAAAAAAAACGATTGAAGGAAGAAAAGATAGTCTGCAGTTGCACATCCTGCAACACCCTACTTATAAGTTGTATGCAGTAGTCGGCAAGGTTCTTAAAATCGTGAAACCGTTTTCAAAAACGAATTTTTTCCGTTTTCACATTTTCTTTAGAAATTTCAAAAACGTTTTTAAAATTGCAAAAACATAAAAAATGAATTAATTATCAAACAAACCTGTTTTTTAAAAACCAAAAATAGAAAATATGGTTATCAAATGGGGCCTAAACTTTTAATTTTGTGTCTAATAAATCATGACATATTAAATACTTTTTAAAATTAACGAATCTATTAGACATAAAATTAAATTTTGTGTCTAATAGAACCTCAAACTATCAATTTTATATCTAATAAGTTCATGAATCTTAAAAAATATTGAATAGAACAATGACCTATTAAACATAAAATTGAAAGTTCAAGAATTTATTAGATATTTTTTTAAAGTTTAGAGATTTATTAGACATAAAATTAAAAATTTTAAAACATTACTTTTTTTTTAAAGCTTAGGACATATCTTACATGAAGTTCATTCACTATACTTATAAATTCTATCTCTTTTATCTCATAGTCATGCTGACAGATGATAGGTGACATTTAGCCAATGGATTTCTTTTATTTCTTCTTTTTAACCTTTTGTCCCCTTTGTGGATTACTGTTTTTAGCTGACTTATTCATTATGTATAATAAAATATTGCATACAAAACAATATTAAAAAAAAAAATGCAACTTGCCCTATGTTAAAGTTATTTTACTTTCTTGGAGCAAATAATTTTATATTAAAGAACATTTAGCTTTCTTAAACTTGTATTTAGTGGGGAAAATGATTAAACATATCTTTAACGTATCAACTTAACTTATCGGCTTGTGAAAAACTTTTTTAGAATTAAGTTTTTAGTGGGAATTAAATATAACACCAAAATTTAAAATTCTATATTTTTCTATATTTAAATCTCTCTAATGTCATTTCTATTCTAGTTTATATTACATTTAATAATCATTTTTATTTTTGAACTTTTAAAATATCTAAATCTTAGTTTTTAAATTCTTCCAAATGTCAATTTTTAGTTCCTAGATTGTTTTTTTAAAATAGCTATTTTGGTATTCTTATTATTTTGTCAATCCGTTTGTTCACTCAAGTTTCATCTCAACCAACTTATGTTGCTCAAATATATACTCACATCATTAGGTTAATGAATATACTTAAAGTCTTGTTATCCATTTGTTAAAAGAACAATAACGACAAGAACAAAATTGTTATTTAAAGTTCAAAAACAAAAATAGACATTGTATCACAATTTTGGTCTCTTAATATTTTTATTTTAAGTTTAAGAACTAAAATAGATATTTTAGAAGTTTAAGAATCAAGATGAGATAACTCTGAAAGTTCAGAGACAAAAATTAAATTTAAACCTTTATATTAATAGTCCACGTGATGGATTTCAAGCTAATTTTGTTATTTTAACTTTTACTTAACATTAATATTGACCAAACTAAAAACCTCCTACTCTAATACTGCATTATCATAAACAATCTAGAGAGAGAGTCCAACTAATTCTTCCTAAGGGATTCACTTGTTAGGACTCAGGGATGCATATATTTGTTTTTTGATAATGAAAGCTCAAGATTTTGCCATATTTTAAATTGGTGATATCGAGTGAATAAAATATCTTCCAAACATTATAATAATTTCTCAAATGCGTGTTTTTATCGCAGCCACTTGTTTGTTTCCTCAAGTTGGCAATAAAAAACATGATATATGTCTCAATAATATTAATGACAATGTTTGATTTGTCAATGCCCTTTTCCTATAATCTAATATAGATATAGGATTTTTGGAATTTCCCAGCTAGACATCATAATCACATTTAATGCCATATAATTAATCTCGCTTTATTATTTCCATGCATATCTATTTGGAAAGTGTAATTATTTATTTCATTGGGAGCCTTTTTTTAGATTATTTTTCTAAGAAATTGTACACATCAAAAAATAAAAGCAACTCTTCCCCTCTCTATCAATGATCAGTCATTTTCTGTTGGGATAACCCCTAAGAGAAAAGACCCAACATGATTATGATTTAATACACCAAATATACAATTCAAACCAAAGTTTGGGACTCATTTATGCAATTTAATACTAGAGGGCCCTTTCTGTAGCATAGGGAGAAGACCATCAAACAATGATGGTAGCATAATGAGACAAAAAAAATGACATAGTAAAATAACTCCTTTCTTGGGGTAAAGTTCATTTTTTAAAAATTTAGTTGGTTCTAAATTCTAATTTATTTAGAGATTCGTTACTAGCTGTGAGTACTCTTGTAATTAGATGACACTATTCTTATGAGAATAGATATTTGTGTAGTCGTATTAAGTGTTTGTTTAATTAGATGTTGGATTGAACATCTTCTCGATTGAATGATTATGTGGTTGGAATGAATTGTTTTTCGATCGAGTTTGAAGATTTTTGTGATTGGTGAAAGCTTAGAGCCAATTACAATTACGACTATAATTCAATCGATTAAGATATTTTTCTCCCAGATTAAGATATTTTTCTCCCAACTGTTAATCAAATACATTAAATGTTTCTCTGCATTAAAAACTAATGCTGTTGACCAGACATCTACCGGATGTTAGGTAAACTAAACAATTCTGTTCACAAGTTTGGGCAACACTGTTACATTCTACAAACGATAGTGGGGAACAACGTTTTATGGTTGTGTTTTGTTTTGGATTCAGCTCAAAATATGTAGATTCCTCTGGAATTCAGCCCCATGAAATAACAAAAAAAAATTCAGAACTAACCTTTTGTTTTTATGTGCAAAATAAGGATCCCTTTTTAGACAGGCCACTATTCAACATCCTAGATTATGTCAAATTTAATAAATATATGCTAAGATCACAATTATTCATGATCAACATAATTTGGTTCTTAATACATGTTATTTATATTTCAGTCTTTTCTCTCTCTCTAAAAAAATGCAGTGTCGGCTGTTAGATAGAGAGGGGAAAAAAGGGTAGCTTTCTTGTTTCTTTCAAGACAAACGTGATTGAGAAGTGATGGAGAAGATAACGAAATAATGCAGGGCTTGTTGTCTATATTTCTATCACATGCATACAGGACCTCATGGCGGGCTCCTCTCCATCAACATCATATGGTTGAAACTTTTGAAACAGAGTCATTTATTTGCATTTAGTATCATAGACTTGGATTAATGAAGATGATTGACGAATACAGCAACGTGTTCAAATTCACTTAAGCAGATGTGTGAAAGCTACATTATTTACATTCATTTGTATACATAATCTACTGATATATGCTAAGACTGTTTACGAGTAAAAACGACGAATATGAACTCTTATTGTAGGAGTGACTGACCTTTTAGCTGGTTAATCAGAGAGTAGTAGGCTCCACTTTGTCCAAGTCCAAGTAGAACGGGGTGTGATCCCTGTTCGATGATCTTACCTTGTTTTATCACAGCTATTGAATCTGCCTTTTGTATTGTCGACAACCGATGAGCGACAACTAGGCTTGTTCTACCAACCATCATGTTTTCCAATGCTTCTTGGACTAAAGTCTCTGACAGGCTATCCAAAGCACTGGTTGCCTCATCCAGTAGAAGGATTTTTGGATTCTTCAATATGGCTCTTGCTAATGCTATTCTCTGCTTCTGCCCTCCTGATAACTGAACTCCTCTTTCTCCACATTGAGTTTCATAGCCATCCTTCATGGAACTGTAATAATAAAAAGAGTTAAAGAAATAGATTAAGTGAAAAGAAAGCTGTGCAAAAGGAGATGGTGATGAATTTAATTTATTACCTAATGAATTCATGGGCATTGGCAAGTTTTGCAGCCTTTCTAATTTCGTTTTCTGGACGATCATCTTGCCCAAATAGAATGTTCTCGCGGATAGTTCCTGCAAAAAGTGTAGGTTCTTGACTCACTAGAGAAATGTGTGACCTCAAACTTCTCAGATTATAGCTCTTGATGTCATTTCCATCAATGAGGACTGCTCCTGTTTGAGGATCATAAAATCTTTCGATCAATCCGATGGTCGTGGATTTACCGGAACCACTCTGCCCAACCAGTGCAACGGTTGTTCCAGCTTCAATCTTGAGATTCAGTCCCTTGAAGATTAATTGGTCACGCCTAGCCGGGTATGCAAAAAATACATTCTTCAATTCTATTTCGCCCCGAATTGTCTCTTTAACTTTTATCCCTTCAAGTTGTTGAGGGTCTATTTCAGTTTCTCTATCTAGGATTGCGAAGATTGATACTATGGCATTTGCACCTTTTGTTATATCTGATGTCATGCTTCCTACATCTGCAATGTTCTTTCCGGTGCTCACCAAGATGAAAAACGCTTGGAAAAGCTGTTTTGGCATTACTAATCCTTGATTTATTAGTCTCCCTCCATACCACAGTGTCAAAGCTGTTGTTGCTGTAGTCAGAAATAGGGAGCTGAATAAGCCAAAACCTGATATCCATGATTGTTTTACATTCTCCTGTTTGGGGGCTCTCATTGAATCTTCAAACAGATTCAAAATCTTATCCTGAGAGGAAAATGCAGCAATAGTCCTGTGGTTGGTAATGGCTTCACTAGCTAGTTGACCGCCTTCACTCTGTGCTTTCCTGGCCTTTTCAGATAAACTTCTCATCAGAACCTTTCTTGAATAGAAGCTTCCAATGATAAGTGGTTGCATAGCAATTGCTACAATGGCTACTCTCCATGTCACAAGTAATCCAAGCACAAACGCGAATGTGGCAGTCACAAATACCTGAACCAACAGAGATGTTCTTTCTGCTACAAGAGATCGAACCAAGTTTCCTTCAACAGCTAGCCGTGCACATATAGCGGCACTAGTATTCTCATCTTGATCAAACCATCCAATCTCAAAGGTCATGATTTTCTCAAGCATTTTTTCTCTCACCCTCTTGGTTAAATTCTCTCCCATGATTGCAAAGCTGTAATGTTGGACTAGATTGGCTATGCAGCTAAGAATTGTTATGCCTAAAAATATGAAGCAATAAAATCTAATGTTTGATTTAATGGCATCACTATCCTTTAGGAAGTAAACTGAGGCAATTGTTCCTAAACAATATGAATATATTGGCTGAGTAACTCCAGTACCTACAGCACCCATACAACCAAGTAATGCTTGTTTCCACTCAGGTGCATTCAATCGCCAGAGACGCCATTGTGAAGGAGACTGAAAAGAATGAGAGGTATTCTTCAAGCCTTCACAATAGCTGTAATCACTAGAGTCAACGTCAACCAAGTATGGGCACGACATGCTGATGGAATATACAGGGCTGCTCTGATAGATTGGGCTGCTTCGACGAACTGATATCTGGTTTATTGGTGTAATGGGAGTTTTGGCGTCCATTACTTGTTGGAGATTTGTTTCTCCAGCAGAATGATACAAAGAACTAGAAGCTTCATTTTCCATGCAAGATTGCTGCATTTGCACCATTTTTCTGTAAATCCCTCCATTATTTCTTTGAATCAACTCCTCGTGAGAACCTGATTCTACCACTCTACCTGATTGAAGAACAAGGATCTGATCAGCCTTTTGAATCGTGGAGAGATGGTGAGCGATGACAATCGTAGTTCTTCCACGTGAAGCTTGGTCCAGGGCTTCCTGTACAATCCTTTCAGATTCTGCATCCAAAGCACTGGTGGCTTCATCCAATAGAAGAATTTTGGGATCTCTGATTAGAGCCCTTGCTATGGCAATTCTTTGCTTTTTCCCTCCAGACAATTGAATACCAAATTGCCCCACCTGCATTGCTAAATTTTTCTATTCAAAATTATGACAAAGAAGGAATGAGACCAATTAAATGAAGAAAAAACAAGACTTACATGAGTTTCATATCCACCAGGTAATTTTGAAATGAAATCATGAGCATTTGCAGCCTTAGCTGCTCTCTTAACAAGCTGCATTGAAGCTCCTTCCTTACCAAATAAAATATTTTCTTTAATGGAGGTTGCAAACAGAATTGGTTCTTGATTGACTAATCCCATTTGGGATCTCAGCCATTTGAGCTGAAGCTTTTTTATTCTATGACCATCAAGAAGAATGTCTCCTTTGACAGGGTCATAGAATCTCTCCAGTAAATGAATCACAGTGGACTTGCCTGAGCCACTACCTCCGACAAGGCCTACTGTCTCACCAGCCTTTACTTTGACATTAAGTCCTTGAAGAATGGGGGTTTCAGGTCTCGACGGATAAGAAAATTCAACATCTCTAAATTCAATCTTTCCTCTTAAACAGTCCAAGGATTTTCCTCTACCATCTTCAGCATCTATGGCGGGAATGCGGTCCGTCATCTCAAAAATACGAGCTGCAGCAATTGTTGACTCAGAGATAAAAGAGAGATTTGGGAGTGCATTCATAGCACACCTGAACAAGAAGCAAAAAGACACATCATTTTGTTCAAACTCTGATGAAAAATTGGCAGGTACCAAGAAAAGAAAGAAGTCAGTTACTCACAGTCCACCAAAAATGATACAGATTCCAGAAATCAAAATGGGTCCACCTTTTTCTCCTCTTTCAGTGACAAGAATACCACCTACCCATGCCTGAAATGCCCAAGCAGCATATATCATTGCCATGCTGCCCATCATAAGTCCTCTCCCAAGACCTTGTTTAATGCCAAAGTACATACTTTTTTGAAGTGCATGACTGAACTTCTCTAAAGTTTGCAACTCCCCTACATATGAATACACCGTGCGGATCGACGAGATTGCCTGTTCGGCAATGCCACCGGCAACCCCATAAGAAACTTTGGCCTTAGCACCCAAATCCTTATAAACCTTCCCAAATCCAACCCCTGGAATAATAAACATCAAAGAGAATGGAAGGGCAGCCAAAGCAAGCTTCCATGAGAGCACAAATGCAGCAGGAATGCAGAAGATAAAGCCTGAGATGTGAGCCAGAAAGTTTGGTATCTAACACAAAAATGAAATTCTAGATTAGGTTGATGCAAAATGTATAAAAAAGAATGAAAAGGTTTGATTAGGGAGTAGAGAACCTTCTCAGCAATGGTATCTTGGATAGAGTGGCAATCAGAAGTGACGGAGGAAACAATGAGAAATGTAGAAGAAGCAGCTTGGTTACTGTCGAAAAAACCAGCTTCTTGCCTCAGAACTGATTTTAGGTACTCCATTCTCATGCGAGATGTCTGTCTTTCTGCTGTCCTGGTCCAGCACATTCCCTCTGAAGGTCATAAACATAGATGTTTCAGTGTGCCTTGACAACAAGATTCTAACAACCTTTGTTCAACCAAGTTTAGATAAAATGATCTATTATTCCACAAAGTTACTGAAACAAAATGGATTGAAGTGCGTATGGCTTTAAAGTGACATTTGAAAGACTTATACTACATACAAACACGATATACCCCTCAGTTTTGCACAAAGCCATGGATCAATGTCAAGCTCGCAGGTAACATCCTTGACATCATGATGGAAAATTTTCTAGTATAGCGAATGTACTTACTCCTTCCATTCAAAATTTGACATATCATTATATTAGTTTAGCTCATTGGCCCCATACTATTCTTGAATGTTACAAACAACAATGAATGGAAATTTCCATACTACTCATAGTTCTAGAAAATTTTCCCATCATAATGCAGCTCTTTGAGTACTTACCAAAGAAAGCACAGAGTCCAACACCAACAGCAATATAAAGCAGCCTGAGTGTGTACTACAAGCAAACAGATACATAATACATTACAGCCAGTAAACTTCAATGAAGAAAACATTGCAAAAGCAAGTATAGGATTAAGAAATTACCTTGTCCACAACATGATTGGAAAAGGAGTTAGAATCAGAGACAGAATACTGGTTGATAATACCACTGAGAACAACCATAGTGAGTGGGGTTGTAAGCCCATCTCCAATACTCCCTAAAGAACCCAATAAAAGCAGCAACTTATCCACCCCATCAGCATATCTGAAAAGCCCACTTTTCTTCTTTCCCATAATGCCTTACTGAGAAAATACAAGGCCACACCCCCAACAATTCCCAATTCCCAATTCAGATCGAAGTCTTCTGCATTTGACCTTGAATTTAACACTCGCAGACCTGAGTGCCCTATGAATGGAGGCGGCATTTTGTCTTGTTGAATCAAAACTGAGTTCAATGCCATTCCAAATGGCACAAAGTGAAACCAACTAGTTGGCTTGTTCATTAGGATTTTCCATGAAAACAGTCGGTAGAGTCATCAGAAAAGGGTGAAATGGAATCGCTGGGGTTAAATACTAGAGCATAAAGCGCCAAGTTTGTTTTTTTTTTTTCCACTTCCCCAACACACAGGTAGAAACGTAAGCAAAATTTGTCTTGCTTCCGAAATGGGATTTGATCCAGAATAGAAACAAGGGTTTTGTGTTTTTTTTTCCATTTGGATGGATCAGAAATGGCTTCTTAGACGAGAAACATGGTTTAAATAAATAAATTTGTTGACATGATTTTTTTTTATTGAAAAAAATCTGACTCCTAAACTTGTTTGTATCAATTTTAAAACTAAACTTTGAATTTAATTAAATTGCACATCAAACTTAGATAAGTGGTGTAGTCTTAACCTCAAACTTTAAAAAGTGTTGCAATCTTAAGACTCTAATAAGTTTCCGCTACAAATATTGTTAAAAGAAGTCTTCTCTTATGTGTTCAATGAATTATAAAACATATGTACGATATAAAAATTGATAAAATTTTAGAGAAAAACGACATTAGAGCTATTTTTTTTTTTTTGTTGAAATTTATAAAGTTTGAAAAAGTTATTTAACTATTAATTTGTGCATTGTTCAAACTTATTTTTGTGAAAAACTTTATTTTATTGACATTAATGAGTTTATAAATATTTCTAATTTTTGTTAAAATTAGTGGGCAAATTAGTGGAATTTGAACTAAGGGTACAAATTGCAACACTTATTTAAAGTTTAGGGTCAAATTTGATAAAATTGAAAGTTTAGGGTCTAAATTGATACAACTTGCCAAGTTTATGGTCAAATTTGATTTTTTTTTTCTTTTTTTTGAATTACAAATCTAATCTCTGAACTTTCAATTTTATGTTTAATAAATCTCTAAAGTTTAAAATTTTCAAACTTTAAAAGGTTATAATATTATGGGTTATAATATGAAATTGAAAGCTCTAAAAAATTAAGGACTAAATTTGTAATTTAACTTTATTGTTTTCATTCTTTTTTACCTATGGTGTCATTGACTCTTTTACAACTTACAAGTAGGTTATATAAGTTTTAATAATTGAATTTTTCAAAAAGTAATATATATATATATATATATATATATATATATATATATAAATAATAAATTTAAAACATAATTATTAATTCAAGTATAAGACACCAATTACCATCTAAAGGTTAAGTGTTAAACTAAAAAAAATGTTCAGTATAATTTAATAAGTCAATATAAATTATAGCTCAAGTTAGAATTTTTTTAAAAATTAAATTATACGTTAAAAAATAATCTGAAAATGACTATTAAATGAGATGATCCAATTGCGTTCCTTTCCCTTTAACCAAGCGAATTCAAATCTAATTCAAAACTCAGATCCAATATTCTAAAGAATCAAAGTCATATATTAGACCATCAATATGAGTTTCAATAGTTATTGTTGTTGCCAAATTTTGGACATAAGAAATCTCACTTAACCTCCACGTGACAACGACGATAAATTTGTATTATTGGTAGAAGAACGCGGCCTGCAAGAAAAGAAAAACCTGGACACCGGTGTGGTGTAAGTCACACAGGCTCCAATGCTTAAGTCAGAGAGGGTTTTGAGAGAATTTAGGAGTTTTAGGAGAGTGTTGTAAGTTGGAATGAACTCTCCCCTCAAGAGAGAGCTTAAATAGCTTCATTCCTAAGATTTTTCGTAGGTTTTCGTCTTCGAATGGGGAAAGGAAATATTGAATTGGGCTGCACCAAGGGCACACGGGGCATGAGGGACCAAGGCAAGGCCCAAAATTGGGCCTTGCCAAATTGGTCGACCTCGGCCGGGCCGACCAGCCTAAGCTCGTTTCTTCTCCCTCTCATTTTGGGTCGATCCCCTATCGATTTCGGTCCATTTTGAGTTCGTATTGAGCTTCTTTTCTCGTTTGGCCATTCGTTGCAGCCCTTTAGCCAGCCCATTCTTGTTGGTCCAATTTCACCCATAACAGTTAGAAAGATTATTCAATGAAGCCAACACAACATAGAAAATTAGTCAATTAAGTCGTCACAATGTGACTACTCCCTAATAACCATTGAATATAAATTAGAAAATCTATATACCCTAATAATAACCATTAGATATATTAGTTTCTCTCTCATACATCCAACAGTGCAAAACTATCTGCTACATCATGTAACTTCCTCTAATAATCTCTCCCACGACGTGGTTGTAAGTTTACAATCTTCTCTCTAATACATGTGTAGAATTATCTGCCACATTATTCCAACTCCAAATAATTTCTCCATGGAATCGGGTGAGTCTATCTAATTTCTCAAGTCTAAATCCAAACAATTAATTCATTGGGCTTGAACTTGGGCCAAGCCTGACATAAACTTTCTTGGGCTTGCCAAACTTGGTTGAAACTTGAAAGATGATATGAGATTGAAACGAAAGTGATGAAATTTTATTGATGCTAAAATAAAATAAAATAAAATGTTGTCTTATTAAATGATAAATAACAAAGGAATAAGTTAAAAAGGAGAGAGAAATGTGTGGGAAAATGTGGGAAAAGAGAGTAAATAAAAAAAGTTGAAGGACGGATTAAAGAAGAGAGTGGGCGAGCGTGCGGTCTTGGGTCTGTCAAAAACACACAAAACGCATAACAAAAAAAAACCACTTTAAAAAATTGGCCTACACATTTCTCAATTTCTTTGTGTTGGCTCTTTCCTTTCCACTCAAAATAATCTCTCTCTCATTTTTTTTTTTTTTGAAGCATTCGTACATCCAATTTTAATTCCCCAAATTCAATTTTTTTAAGAAAAAAAAAGTAAATAAATAAAACAAAATAATGGGTGCCATTCATTACAGCGTTTGTTTTGTCAATTGTGGGAAACCCAAAAAGAAAAAAGAAAGAAATGGTACCCAAAATTTGTCTTGCTTGTTGGAAAAAAATACAAACCCTTAAATATGAATAAAGGAAGGAAGGGAGGGTTGTGTGTCAGCAATGACACCAACAAAACGATGGGGAAATTTTGATTTTAAACTTAGCTCAGAAATCCATATCCATATATATTTACGGATGACGTGGGCAGAATCAGGTGGTCCACGTGTCAAAACCCCAGAGCATGGATTGGGAAGACGAGAGAGAGAAAAAAAAATGTAGAGAGAGAAAAAAAAACTGACATGCAGCAGTAAATGAAGGTCAAGGATTGATGCTGTAAGTGTAACATTAATCAAAAGCACAGAAAAGGGCAACCAATCGTTAGATAACTATTTGATTTTTAGAAATGAATGAAATATATATTATGGTGCTACCTTATATTTAGTGTTTGACACGTTGTTTTATGATTATATTATTTTATTTTATGAATCTCACACTATTGTTAAATGTTTCTTTCATGACAAACAATCAATGAAGGTAATATGAAAAATTTGCCAGATTACTATATAATACTAGAAATTTTCTTATAATAGTCTTTATCTTTTTTAAAAAAATACTTGAATTCTTAGTTAAATTTAAAAATAAAAAATAAAAATTTCTTTTTAGTTTTTAAAAATTTGGCTTAAATTTTAATAAAGTAAACAACAAAATAAAAATTAAACTCATAAGTGGAAGTAATGTTTACGAGCTTTAACTTTTAAAAACTAAATAATTATGAAATAGAGGCGACGAGTTTTGGTTTGGGTTTTGAAGATTACAAAATGGAAAATGAAAGCAGTGGAAACAGAATCCAATGACATCAAATCAAATGCTTACAAACAAACAAATACAATCCAACAATATTATATTATATTATATTATTACACATTAAATATTCATACCATACTACTGTTTTTTTTCATCCCACTCGTACGAACTTCCTCACTCTCCTGCTTTTGCCCTGTATCATCTTTCTTACACTTCTCAGAATATATTAAATTTCTATCGATCTGTAGATATTTTGATCGTTATTTTCATATGTTCATGAATTCAATATTAACATCATGGTGAATCGATATTTCAAAATTGATCAAATATATAAGAAGAAAATAGCAATAAAATGCAATAAATGTGAATATAATATTATTAATAAGTGTAAAATGTTTATTTATTAATTTAAATATTTTTTTTTATTTTTTTGATTTTATAAATTTTTCAGAAATATCAACATTGACAGTTTATGGATATTTCCAATAACGTTTCCATAAGAGCTCGATATTTCCATCAATTTCCTTTTTTGTTGTATTCATCATATATATATATATTATACAAGCTTTTAGAGATTAAAATTAACTTCCCAACCTCAAGTATTGAAGCTATTGCATGGATTTCAAAAAAAAACGATAGAGCTTATTGAAGAAGTTTAGGGTTTTTAAAAAAGTAATATTTGTGCTAGTTTTATATGTATGTACATGTTAGGAGTGCAAACAAATGTCTTACATTGGTTAAGAAAGAAAGTGATCATAGATATATAAGTGAAGACAATTATTATAAGAATTGGTTCGAATTAGTATTTGAAGTTAGTTGGTGCTTTGTTGGAATCATGAACGAAAATCTATCTGTATTGTAATGTGTATCTTGGTTTACGTATACCTGAGCTTTTTAAGAGTTAATTTTCAGATTTTGCAAACATGATACATTGAGAAATTACTCTTCTGCTCTGATGATATTGAAGTGTACGAAATAAAGACTATTCGATCAAGGGCTAGTTTTGGGAAGCTGATAAATTTTTTATTTTTCATATTTGTAAAACATTTTTAAAATCTTAACCAAATTTGAAACGCAATATATAAATATTTGGTCACTACTCAATTTATTAGTTAAAATTTAGCCAAAATTATGATAATGTTTTCAGAAAGGAAAACTAGAAGACACCCAAAAAAAAAAAAAAACCATCAGTAAATAAATTTAATTTTAAAAACTAAAAACAAAATCATTATAAATAATTGATAATGATACCTCAAAGACCAAAGAAGAAATAATATAAAATATTGGTATTAGGGTTTTGTGCACACATCACAATTTAAAGCTTTTATATATATATGCGCATACACATCGATCTTTGAATTTTCAATTTTGAACGATAATGATATGATGTCTTGACTAGTTGAACTATGTTTGTATTGGCAACGCAGTTTCTTTAACCCAAAATTCAAATTTACAAATCCTATAACTCCCTAAGCTAGCCCATGCCAATAAATTTCACACTTCTGGGACAAATATAAAAGAAATACAAATTTACTAAATCAATGGGCTATATAAACCCAAGTTGAATAAACCAAAAGTTATTCAAACTACCACGGGTTGTCCTAATGCTTAATAAAGGCCAATATATAAAGGGATTAGAAGGTAAAAAATAAACTTGTGAGGAAATAGATTCTAGTCATAATAGCCATTTACCTAAGACTTAATATCCTATAAATTGCCTAACAACAATATGTAGTAGAATAGTCAACATGTGCCCAAGCTTACTTAAATATAGATTATTAATGAGTGATAAACCAAAACTTCTCGAACTTATCACCTAAACTACACCAACTTTTACAAATATAGCTTCACGGTTGAGACACCTATACCTTCTACTTCTACATGAGTATAGTATATACGTTAAAGAAAATGGTAGCAATGAAACAAACGCAGAAAATGGAGGGAGACTGAAGTTGTTTGACAAACATTGAACAAGTGTACGTAATATACTGTACCCTCTTGTTGGAGGAGCATATTTCACAGAGACCAGACCAGACCAGGCCCTCCACGATTAAGGGGGTGGTTTCCACCTTTATCCATGGGTTCCTCTCTCTCTTTTCTGTGCTAATGTGTCTTTTAAATGAAGTGTGTGTTGTTTTGGATAAACAGATGAAATATAAGTAGTCAAAAGGACACAACAACTTAACCCAACATCCTCTGAATCAAACATCATCATCGTAATCATCATCATATGTTAAACGAAATTACCACAAAATAAACACAAGCAAGTAACAAAAACGATGCCTTTTTTTAGAACTTTTGCTACAATAATGTAACAGCATCAAATCCAACCATGGAGGAAGAGGAAATTAATTAATACACCCCATGTGACAGAGAAAGAGAAAGAGAAACTGATGGGGTTTCTCGAGTGCGAGCAAACTGACCTGGGGAAAAGACCCAAATTAAAGCCTTGAGCAAGCTAAGAGGAAGCGATTGGCGCGGAGCTCAACGGCTATGGCAGGCAAGTCAGCAAGTGGTAGCTGTGTTGGTGCAGCACTGACTAAGATTAGCCTAGCATGTCGTTTTCTTTTTCCTTTCTTCTTGTTTCTATCCACACTTTCTCCTTTTCTTTCTTTTTGCAGCCATTTTTAGGAAACTTGATACTGATCACCGTCGTATTCTTCACCAGCGCCACCGCCACTTTGGCTACTGCAGGCAGTGCTGCTGCTTCCATTCATGGTCATGGCTTCCTCCTCCTGTTGGTCAACGACTGCTGTTGCAGTTGCAGCCCCATCATCATCGTCCATCTCATCATTACCAGAAGATGGACAAGGAGATGGAGTAGTTGAGAGGCCAATGGAGATGGGCTGTTTCTGGCCGCCAATGGGCAGTGGCTCCGTCAGTTGCCTCCCGTCCCGAGGCGGTGAAAACACCACTGGCAGGTAGTGGTCCATCTCGCATGGGAACTTTGAGTTCTTAAAGTGCTCCTTCAGTGCTTCCAGTCCCTTCAGTTTAAAAATTTTAAAAACCCCATTAAACAAAACAAAATAAAACAACCAAAAATAATAATTGCATGGATCATCTTTTGATCATCAATGGAGAAGCCAAGGCACCTGTACTCTAGCATAGGTGACTTCACAGATTTTTCTGGAGTTGAAGACCTCCCAAGGTTGAAGATGAAACGCCTTGTACAGCCTCCATGTGGCCTCCGGCGAGGTCATGTTTACAAACCCATATCCAACGTTGCACTTGTTGCTGCAAATTACAATAAAGCATCATTTTCAAAAGCACTTATGGGAAAATTGAAACCAATAACCATAGGTAGATATACATATTCAAAACTACTCACTTGAAATCAATGGGGAGATATACAAAATCGTAGGAGGAAAGAGGCTGGTTATGGCCGTCGCCCATCTGCTCGTTGCAGTGAATGCAGTGATTGTCCAGCATGTTCAACAACAACTTCTGACTGCACCCAAGTCAGACAACTATACGAATGAACAAAAAAAGATCCCCATGTCTAATTACAAAAAACAAAAACAACCCATAAATTGTTTGAAAATGTAGTAGTTGGGAAACTTGAAACGAAATTTGTTGTTTTCTTCTCAAACCTGTACTTGTTGGGGATGTTCTTGATCATCACTGTGGTTCTCGAATCTCTGCAATCGGAATCCACCATGTTGTTATCGTTAATCAGGAATCGAGAATCGAATTTCTTCGACTGTCTACATTTCCTTAGCTTACTCCTACTGGGCTGCATATGTTGTTGTTGCTGCTGCTGTTGCTGTTGGTCAGCAGCAACAGCGGGACTATTGTGGCTGGTCTTTGAGTTCTTTCTCAAAGCCCCACATGATTCTCTCTCTTCAATTTCATTACACACAGTGCCTTCCAAATCGAGGGAAGCCATTTTTCCATTCAAATCGTTGGAATCCAAGCTCTTCCTTGGGTTATTCGGGCTTCGACTCCCCTTATTGGGATTCAATTTCTTAGAGAAACTATGGGGTTTCGAATAAAACCACCGCGGCGGAACGTTTGAAGCTGCCCCACCGGAGAAATTTCTAGGCGGCGGTGGCGGCGGAGGCCGCGGCGGTGGGCATTTCAGACTCCTGGGGTATAAATTATTCGAACCGCAGATGGCCGGAGCGGTCAAGTTGGCGTTGAAGAACTTGTTGCCATGGCCGCCCGGCCTACTGAACTCAATCACAACCGATTTTCCGTTGATTTCTTTTCCGTTCATCTCTTTCAAAGCCTTCCCGGCGTCCCTGATGTCGAAAAATTCAACGAACCTTTGCTGCTTCTTCAATGGCGTCTCTCTCAACTCCTTCACAGGACCTTCAAACCAAACAAACACAAAACCACCCATTAACAGCAGAAATTTCAAAAAGAAAAATTAAGAACGGCCCATTGTTTATAAAGATTTTGTAATAGTCAGACAGAGAATAGACAGAAAGTAAGCAAAAGAGACCCATCAAAGACTACGTTAAAAATAAAAATAAATATACACCTCAAACCCCACATCCCAGTCCCCACAAATCTAAGAGGGCGGCATAAGCAAAAACAAAACCGAAAATCAAAATCAAACGAAAGCAAAAAAGAAAACCCACAAGAAGAAAGAAATTGTATATATAATACCAAAAGCCTCGAAGATTTCTCTGAGACGAGAAGTGGAAACAGTGGAGTCCAAATTGAAGACGACGATGGTACCCTGATTCTTCCCAGCCGGAACGGCGTTACTCGCCGGAACGACGAACTGGGCCCACACAGCTTGGCCGGCGATGAGTCCCGGCGCCGGAGAGGGGCGAGGGAGAGGGAAATCGTGGAATTGAGCACCGGAATTCGAAAGCAAGAAACGGTTATTGCTGTTGTTGTTGTTGTTGTTGAAGTAGTTACGAAGACGGCACTGGTGCTGCATGTGCTGATCCCGAATCTCTCGCAACGCCCTCTCGGCGTGCCGAATGTCATAGAAATGAACGATCACAATCCCTTCATTAACCCTCTCCATTTGCACTCCTCGCACGTCCCCAAACGCTTCCAATTCCCTTCGCACCATCGTCTCGCTTACGTCGCAAGGCACCGAACTCACCACCAGCGACCGAGTCGCAACCGACGACACCGCCTGTCCCGGCGACCGCACCGGTACGTACTCCGGCGCCGGCGCCGGAAACGGCGCGTAGGATACACCGCCTTCGCAGAACGGCAGAAGAGGAACGTCGCCGATTGGGGGATATGGAGAGGAGTACGGAAAGAAAACCTGGTGAGGCTGCGGCATGAACACAGTGGTCGAATACCTTGGCCGGAACTCTTGGGCTCTCGGGTCCAAACTCCCCGGAAAACGGCCGTAGCCGCCGGTTTCCGCCATGCGCCGTCGGTGAAAAGAAAAAAAAAAAAAAACAAGAAAGTGGGTCGGCCGGCGACGGAGAAAATTGCTGGTTCTTTGTCTGTAACTCTTACTCAAGTATGGACATGGCGGAATAGGAGTAGGAATAGGAACAGGAATGGCGAATACCTCGTCGTCGTCTCGGTTTCTCTGGGTTTTCGAGTAATGGTACCAAACAAAAAAAACAAAAACGATTTCTCTCTCTAGTTAGTGAAGAGTGTGGTGGAGTTTCTCTCTCTATACGGTATCTGTGAGTGAAAAAGTTAAGTGGAAAAGCAGAGCAGAGAAAGGGGAAGGGTTTGGTTCTTTGCTTTCCTGTATGAATCCACCTTTTGGGGCCAAGGTCCATGAAAATGTCCTTTGCTCTCTGGAAAGACGAAGACGAAATGACGGGAATGCCCCTGAAGGTGTTTGGTGATGAGACGACAGCCGTACACGTGGAGGCGATGGGGAAGAAGGGGAAATCTCGCACACGAGGACAAATAATAATTAAAATTGCGTCGGGTGGCCAATAGTGCCTTTTTCAGGTTGTTGTTTTTGACTACTCGTACTTCTTGACCCTCTTTTTTTTTCTTTTTCTTTTTTTTTTCTTGTCCCAATCTAAAAATTTCTTATTTAGTTCAATAATTGAGATTTTTTTTTTCTTTCCAATTCGTGACATAGTAATGTTTTGACCACCCTCTCGTTATCATATGTTTTCTTTCTTTGTATTTTTCTTTTTAATTTATATCTAAAATATATTTGCATGCATTTGAAATTAATATTGGTCCCATGCAAATGCACACCCATGCATATGCATATCTTCCACTTCATACTCTTTTCTTATTCCTAACAACACATAACCCATAAAAATTAAAATCATTATATACCATTTACCAATAATGTTTATAAACTCAATTCAAAATTATTCTTAAAAATGTATTGGTGATGAAAACAAATAAATGACTTTACAAAAGCAATTATTTGTTGATGTGCATATGTAGTCTCATATCAGTTAGAAGAGGATAATATTCGTGATATATAAATAAAAACAACATGCTAATTAACGTAGAACATTTTAGATGAAACTAAAAATTAATGAAATATTGCATATTCAAGTAGAGACAATATTGTACACTTGTGGACATATGAAGAGATCTATTGTTCGGACACTCATGTTCTAAAATCTAAAAACCTCCATACATAGAGATGTCCACGGGGTAGGGCAGGGACGGGGATGGCTTCCCCATCCACACGAAATTTTCCGTTAAATTTTGCGGGGATCGGGGTGGGGATTCCCCGTAGGGAATTATTTTCCGTTTAATTTTTTTGATAAATTTTCAAATAGTCAACTTCTATGGAAAATATCAATTAATTTTCAATTAAATTGTTAATTATTCACTAAAAATCTTAATTTAAATAGTTAATTTTCTATTAAAAAAATATCTATTTAAATATAAAATTCTTGAACCTTCTAATAAAAACAAAACAATATTACATACCAAATTATCAAATTAATCCATTCATATAATTAAAATGTTTAACTATATGATTCAAACATATCTAATTATTTAAATCATTAACAATAAATTTTTAAATGACATATATATATATTTATACACATATATACATATATATATTAAAAAATTAAATAAAAATATAAAAAAAATTAAACCAAGAACGGGGACAAGGAATACATTCTCCATCCCTGTTTAGCTCGCGGAGAATTTTTTTCCCTCACTCCCTCCCCCATTCTCCACCTAAACGGAGATTCCCTCCCCGTTAACGCGGGTCTCTGCGGGGCCCCGTCTCTACGGAAAAAATGAACATCTCTATCCATACATTTCATTTATTACAATCAAGAGATTGGAAAACAACACATGAGAGAGATTAATGTTGTGAAATTGAAATGATTTTTTTTTTTTTTTTTTTTTTTGCTTGAAAGGATGGAATTGAATGAAGTGAGTTTGACAAAGACTAAATAGCTGAGCTGGCACGAGGTATAAGTAGTAACTCCTGTTGGTAGGCTTGACCAAATTCAAATCCCGTTCTTTTCATCTTCTTCACTAATTAATCGAACTTTCTTTTTTAAATCGTTATAATTTAGATTAGTGAATAACATAATTTTTTTTTAAAAAAAAACATAATTTAAAAAGGGGCTCTTCTACCCACAAAATATCGTATTAATATACAAAATCGACCGACAACCTCGCAAGCCACTCCCAAAATGCACCGTCCTTAAAACTTGAAAACGTGCTCTCTCTCTCTCTCTCTCTCTCAAGTTTCCAATGCTCACCATTTTCTCTATGTTTTAACCTTTTAATTTGATTGTTATTAAAAATAATATAATTACCTATTGAGGCCACCAACATTTTGTTTTGAAATAATAGAGCAAACTCTGTTCTCATAAAATTTGTTTATCCCGTGATGTAAATTATAATGATAGTTATTTGATTTCCGTTAACGATAAATCCGAATTTTAAGGAACAGGTGAAAGGAGTGACTGGAGTACAAATTTCAGAATCAAGTTTTTATAATATGGGTACTCATTTTCTACTCTTTCACTTGTTTCCAAAAATAAAAATTAAAAAAAAAATTATTCCTTTGCGGTCGATGAATTGGTTTTTAAATAGATTATACTTACCTAGTCAAAGAGAAAAATTAACTAAGCACAAATGGAAGACATATAATTTAGAAACTAATCTGAACATAACTCAATTGATTAAAATACATAACAATCTTCGCTCCTATGTATTGAACTCAAAAGAAATAATAATAATAATAAAATAAACCCTAAAATTTTCCAGTCCTCTTTGACATTAAGAGAAACTTGTACTGTTAGTTACCTTACTAACCAAGTAAGTGAGAGCCTATTTCATAGTATACTCCTTTTTTGTTTATTGTTTCTTGGTTAAAATACCATTTTGGTCCATGTACTTTGAGTTTGTTCCAGTTTGGTCTCTATACTTTCAAATATCCAATTTTAGTCATTGTACTTTCAATAAAGCTTAAAATTAGTCTTTATGACAAGTTTGAAGTTAGTTTTTATCAAAATTGGTTAAATAATAATAATAATTTTAATACAAGAAAAGACACCATGTGAACATACTTCCAAATTTATAGAGGAAAAATTAATAGAGATCAACTTTTTTTAAGAAAAATTAACCATAAACTAATAATAAGGAACAATTTTAAGCTCTATTGAAAGTACATAGACTAAAATTAGACATTTGAAAGTACATGGACCAAAATAAAATAAAGCTCAAAGTAAAGATATCAAAATGATATTTTAACCTTGTTTCTTTATTATTATTATTTTTTCAATTGAAATAGATTTCTTGTTATCTAAAGTAAAGCATTACTTCAACCTTTTTTCTTTAAAACATACGATATTCAAAATTATTACGTTATAGATTTTAATTTTATATTTATTATGTATAGTACAATTAAAAAAAGAATGAAACGATACTTTTTATCTATAAGTCAAAAAATAAGATAAGAACGTGCATACAATTATGCAAACATTTCTTACAAATGAGAAAGGAAACATAAGAAACAAGAAATAAAACCGAACAAAAAACGTTATGAAATAGATCGTGGGGGGGTGGAGCTAGGTTTATTTCCATTATTATAACAAGACAAATAGATGGTGAGTAAAATTTTTTTTTTTTTATAAAAAAGGGTGTGGTAAAAACATTGAATGCTTTTAAGTGTAGTAGCTAACTAGGTCCTGTTCCCCATTTGCTCCACATGATTCATGGGCCACCATCCACTCGCTTTCTGTCTATCCAATCCTTTTTCTTGGGTTACAAAAAGTAAGTGAAAGGGATGTCCTGTTAACTTCTCTGGTTCCCACCAATACTAAGAAGGTTACTGTGTAAGGTTTCAACCACAACATCCGGGCGGGGGACCTTACCTTATCATTTTAATTAATCACTACTGTTTTAACTATTTCCCTGCCAATGGCACCACTCTACGAGGGAGGGAGGGAGGGAGGGAGGGAGGGTACTACTGTAAACTATCAACAGTTATTTTATCTTTTGAGACATCTTTATAACTTGTAAGTAAGGAGGCATTTTTGTGTTCACAAAGGACATTTCTACATTGATAAGAATTTTCAAGACATGACCGTGGCCACAGTCCACTCTTTGACTCCCTTCTTTCCAACCCCACCCCCACCCCTTCCCAAAAAAAACATACCAAAAAGCAACCCCAAAAGAATATAGGCCAAATAGGCATTTTTACTTCCTAGGGTTTTGGAGTTTTTTAGGTTTCGTCCCCGTTGTTTTATTTTTTTTAATTATGTTTTATTTTTTCTCTTAGTAGATGTTAAATGTGGCTGATGATAAGCTTAAGTTATATAATACTTAGTGAGTTTGTAGAGGCCACCTAAGAAAGAAAAATTCCTAATTTCTTCTCTGAATTCTAAAATGTTGGCAATAAATACTTTTCTTCTCTTAAGTAGCTTAGCTCTTCCTCCAAAATTTGTCCAACTCATTAAGTATAATGTCATGTAAGCTTTTCATCAGCTACAGTTAACATCTACTGACAAAAGAAAGTATAATTGAAAAATGTTAAAAGTAGAAAGTAAATTGAAACATATATTTAGCCAAATATATATACACATGCGTGCATACTACATCATTTTATTAACCGTGGGAAGCTTACAAGGCACCCTTTTCTTTTGCCACGTAATGGTGCACTCATGCCATGCATATTGTCAAACAGATTACGGAGGTTAAGAGAGAGAATTCAATCGTTTTAAAAAATTGACTTGTTATTCTACAATTGTTAATTAGGGAACACATTTTTCAGGTCATTAAAGATAGATTTATACCTTTGAGCTATTCCAAACATGCCTAGGGTACCACCAGTATGAAGCAATACCACCACATCTGCTTTCGCTTTGGCTCCCTTCTGAGAAAGAAAAGCAGTCATTTCCCAAGCAGCTAGAGTGAAAATAGGATCAACAAGAATACCGGTTTTCTGAGCAATTTGTCTGCACGTCTCCACTTCCCCATCCAGCACATTGCCAAATCTACAAGATGGGAGAGAGGATGTAACATAGACATGGCCTAATTCAATTAGTACGATATTATTATATTAATATATATTCAGATAGAAACCTAAAGTTTTTGCCTGAAAGAATATGATTCAAACCTAGTTTTTGCAGGTCTATTAACTCACCGTCGCCTTTTCTGAATTAAGTCCAGATGGCAGGTAGTAATACCACCAATAAATGCAAGTCTGGAGCAAAATAATTTATACTTTATTGTAGAAGAGGTCAAGATTAAAACGAAGTACTCACTTTCTTGGACGGAAACGCTCTACCCAATTTACAACCCCACCATTTACTTCACCCTCGCCTACGTCAACAGGATAGCCAAAATGCTTCCCAAATTCAGAAATCAAACGCTTCTCCTGTCGCTTATACCCATCAATTCTACCAGCCAGCATCACCGCAGTTACCTCCCACGGGAGCCTAGCATGGGTGAAAAAAGAAAGATTGTTTCAGCAAAACTACTTTTTTTAATTTTCAAAGCTTGGCTTAGTTTTTGAAAACATAGGTAAAAAGTAGATAACAAAATATGAAAACTCATAGGTGGAAATTTTAAAAAACCAAATGGTTATCAAACAGCCCTTAGAAACTAATGCAATTCTCAGATGGATTTCACCAGACAGATCAGTGTACACACCCTAAACAAAGAGCTCCAAGACCCAAACCGATAGCAGTCGTCCCAGTACCAGCATCTACGACAAACTTAATAGCCCTCTGTTTCCCAAGTAAATGATCCTGGGAAAGGTAGTTCAACAATCGAATTAAACCTATCGAAGAGTGAACTTTTAGCAATGAAAGAATGCCTGAAAAGAAATACGAACAAATAAAAACTAGAACTAGATAAGTAATTGTGCAGTAGTCATAATTTAATAACAAACACATTTGCTTCTTTAGCAAAAAAAAATAAAACATGCTAAAGTTGAAGTAAAAATAAGCTTGAAGAAGTGTAGAGCTTGAACAGAATTGTGATTGAAAGAATAACTTTCAAACACAAGTTCTTCTTTGGATTCTTTTTAGTCCCCCTAAAATTCAGATGATAAATCTATAGGCAAAAGTTATTGGCTGGCAGTGCCTGTAACAGAATAGAATAGAGTTGAAAACTTCATTTAATCTTCCCACCAACGTTCACAATCAAGCAAGAGACTATTTTAATCAAGCTACTCTCGTACATACCAATCATAGAACTACATCTTTGCATCGAGTTAGTCAAACTGGAAGGCACATTTTCATGCAAGATTTTGTTTTATCCATATAATGATTGCAAGTCAAGGTTTACCAACAAGCAGGGCAAGAATATTAAAATTTAACTGCAGCATGTAAATACAAAATACTGGAAAACGACAACAAAAATGCTTTCCCATCTTGTCTAAAAGGCTGCCACAAAGTGTGAAAATTCATGTCCACGCCAGTGTTACGGAATATCATTTCAGGACCAAAACTAAAAATGTAAGAACAAGCCCTCATTCTGAGGATCAAAAGTAAATATGTAATACAATCCCCCATGCTAAGTTGATGGAATGTGTACGCATATTAGGACTATGCTCACTTCAGAAAGAATGGTTTTCAGTTACCTAGCAAGGCAATAGCATCTCCAGCTCCTTCATTGATAACTATAACCTTTCTTTCATGCTTTCTAGCCCTTCTATGAAAATCGTAATCAATTGGCACAGAATTTGTAGTAGAACATGGTTGCTTCGTGATAGGAGATGGAAAAATATCATCGAACCATAATATACTGCCACTACTGCCTGCCACCAAATCAGCTTGACTCTTGAGCATTTTTTCCCTATTGGCATAAATAGATCTGGGAACATAAGTGACGTTGCCATATATTGTTGACATTAAGTTGTATCCAGTTAAGAGTTCCGGTTGCTCCCCTCGTAGAAGTAAATGTGACCTCAGACCTCTTTCTGCACATAAAACAGCTGAAAGTAGAAAATCAGTACGCAGAAACAAATTTCTACGAGGCTCTTTTACATTCGCCTTGGGAGGGGAGTAAGGAAGACAAAGAAGAAGAGAGGGAAAAGACAGGCGTTAGTACGCATATCTTGTTATATATTCTACACCTTTTAGATACGTTTTGTGCTAGTTTTAAGTATTTTGGAGCAAATTATCTCATATATTTATGTAAGAATAAATAAAACAATTAAAAAAAACATGCAAGCACCGAGGCACGATTGTAACTGAATCAAATGTACCCTAATCCTTGACAACACCATCCCTTTTCTTGTCACTCCACTAAAACTTGACGTCATATACGTGTGGTTTCACACTTGTGCGAAGAATAGAGAAAGAAAGGGAGAGAAGTTTTTGGGACAGAAAACGCCTACCAGTAGCAGCTGCATGTGCACTTTGACAACCCCCACATGTAACCTATAAAATGGCCCAAATTCAGTGCATTGTTCCTGATCCTAGAGGTTAATAAGTACAGAGCTGGCATACTTATGAATAAAACTAACTAAACAAAGAATTTTGGTTCCATCAACTAAAATATGTCCTCACCCAACTAAATGCACATATTAAGCCAAAAATAAATATGTAAAAAGTAAGAGGGATGGACAATCTTGATACAGAAAAGTTAGGAGAGGGTAAATAGGTTTACTGATGCACCTCATCTAACTATGGAACTTCGTAATCAGTTTCCTGATTTTTCCCAACTTTACGTAGTGTTTAATAAACTTATCCATGAACATTTTGTTCGTGAATTGCCAGCACACTGCATTCACAAATAAATTTAAGAAAAATTTAAGATGAACTTATACGCCAAATGCATCCTCTAAACAATAATTTAAAAGTAAGTTCGATATTAATGCCAAACATCAACAGCCATCTGCTCAATATAAAAAGCTTTAGGAAGTTATATTTTCATGACCTTGATATCGACAGATGGTATTTCTCCAATCCAATTCTATACAATTCCAACTTTGTCTCTCAACTATGGAAAGACAATGAACATGTATCTCAAATCTAATCACTAAGTTGCCTTGTGATACAATTGTGTCACAAACAAAAATAAAAAAGAAAATAACAGAGAAATTAAAAGGATAATAGACATGAATCTTAATTTTTTTTTTTTCATTCAATTCTACCTAGTATGGAATAACTAAGTAATAAAAATCCCTAAAACTAAGGAAACCACTGCTCAAGATCTATGGTAATAGGAACTAGGAACTCACTTGATTAGTAACTAAGTAAAACTACATTTGAATAGTTAAAATAAAAATAAAAATTTCTAACCTAATAGAAATTCTAAATATCTTATTATTCAAAAGACAGTTAATAAATAAAATAAAACATGATCAAAACACATTGTCCAAGTGCATTCTTTTCTATAACATTCCACCTTTCTCCTTAACAGAAAAGAACACCGAGGAACCAGTAAGAAAGATATTAATGTATGGAAACTTGTAGAGAACTGACATTCACAACAGCCATTGAACAATCAATTTTACAGAAAAGCTTCCCCATATCCCCAAAGAGATAAAATCTTACCACATCAGTCACTAAATTATCTTCAATAAGAGGAAGAACTCCATCCAGTTTTCTTGCCTTGTTACCATTTATCAGCGGATGCAATAAATCATCCCTAACAATATAGAATGACTGCTCTGAAGTATTTGTTCTCAACAGATCATTATACGTACAAATATTAGTATCTACTGCCAAGCACGAGTGAGTGGCCGGTGAATCTTCAAGATTTGTATCTGCAGTTGATAGAATAACTTTGTTTATTTTGACATCGGGGTTAGCCAACGTCCATCTTCTGTCCAATAATCTTGACACAAACTCTTCACCACCGAATTGGACACCCTACCCACCGAGAATAATTTCATCACTATTTGTAGTCCAAACAACAGAAAATGCAAAAGAGAGTCGTAATGTAATGAGTTAAAACGAAGAAAACTGAGGAACAATATCAACAAAATTCGGTTTCGTCAAAGAGAGAGATATGTGCAAATCACCATTAGTCAAACTTTTCTGAACTCGCAAGCGTAGTGAATATGACCATCAATCCCGAATCTACAATTATGGAAATGCAAATGCTAGAAAATTGAATGAAGTAGAAAGTGAACCTGCGAGGCATCGGTAAACTTGCGGGAGGAAAATTCGTTGTCAATAGCTGCTTTAGTTGTTTTGCTGTGAAGAAGACGAAGTTTCGTAGCACTGAAAAGGTATCCAGACCCTCCCATTTCCGACTGAAACACCGTCCTCCGTGACCGGAAAACGATGGAAACATCGCCGTGGCGATTGGGTAAGCTCGTGAAGGTACCAACGGAGCGCGCGCTCGCCATTTTGGGTATGACTTGCCTCATATTTTCCCGCTATCAGCATTCTGGCGCGGCTTCTTCGACATTAATCTCTATAACTTGCCTATTTCTGAATTCTGATATGCATTGGATATTCAGAAGAGTTTAGAATATATTTTAAAATGGAAATTAAAAAAAAATATATGAGGGTTCAACGTATTTTTTTTAGCATGAAAACCTCAAACCTCAAATAAAGTAGTACAGTATAAGCTTGAATCTTTACTAATATTATTTTAGTCTTTTAAGATAAAATAATAATAGAATATATCATTTTAATATGAACGTAGTTCAATGGTTAAGACAATTATTTTTTTTCTAAGTTAAAAGTTCAATTTCTCAATTCTACGGTTTCAAAAAAAAAATCTCCATTCTACATTTGATGTGTTGGAAAAAAAAAAGACTTTTTCTTTAAGGTTGAAAGTTCACATTTTTAATTCTACATTTGTTGGGTTAGAAAAAAAAAATGAAACTCTTTTGGTTCAATCATTACGAGCAAAAAAAATTAATTATAAATTTGGACTGGAGAAAGTTAGAATTTAATCCTTATAGTTTGATAAGTTAGAATTTGGCCCTTATAGTTAGATAAAATTCTCATAAATAATTCCTTAAGATAGGAACTATTTTGTAAGAGTTTTAACAAACCATAGAGATTAATTCTAACATTTAAAATCGCAGTGATTGAATTTTAACTTTCTCCAAACCTTAGAAACTAAAATTGTAATTTAATAAAAAAAATAATTATTATCTACATAAACATAGCACAACCGATCACAACATTAAAAATCTCGATAAGATTCAAATTTCCTCCCACCGTTTGTGTTAACTAAAAAAATTGTTAATAAATAAGTTAATTTAAAACAAAAGGCCAAAATCTTTACTAAATTGTTTTGCCAATTTCATTAAAATTTAAAAATGATTTTCCGTTGAACTCAAAAAATAATAATGATAATACAAAAATAAAAATGACTTTCAGCCCGCATGGTCTGAAAATAATATTTTTCAAAACTCATGAATCAACATTGAGTATCACAATATTTAATTATCTTCAAGTATCCCCTTCACTATCTTTTTAATAAACTTTAAAAAAAAAAAAAAAAAATCATACACAACATTACTAAGTCTCCAGAGCATGTGATGTCTCAAGTATAAGATATTTCACCTTTGACAATATTCAATAATGACGTTAGAAATACAAGACAACAAATATTCCATTTAAAAAATCATATTTCCAAAGTGGGACAAACCAACATGTCGTCATTTCACACAAACGACATGTCGTACTGGGGTTCTACACAACAAGCAATCATGGAAGTCGATGGCTATATATATCAAGGGAGGGATTTTAAAACTGCCAACTCCAGGTTTCTGTAAATGGAATGACCAAATATTTGCAGCCCAAAAGCCAATGGATTTAGAGGTTTTTTTTCTTTCTTTTCCCCAACACCAAGTACAATATTGAATATTTGACTTCTATTACTACTGCTAATACTACAATTTGAAAGTGAGCTAATACCTACAGCAAAATTCCCATTTAGAACATGGGAAAAGGAAAGAAAGAAAGAAAGAGAGGAAGGGATGTGAACTAAAAACAATGCAGGATAGAGTAAGGTGGGACTTTACTCTTCTCCTGAACATGGGACCAGATCTGTGGGTTGGCCAAATATATCAGGAATTTCTTCCCAGTTCTTTTTGTCTCTAGCTTCCCAATAACCACCCAAATAATGGTAACAACCATCTTCATCTTTCTGAAACCATCTCGGTTGCCATCCTCTCTCCTGCAACTTCCGAGCCTGCATCGCATTAATAAACGTAACTTCGGTGCTTGTGTATGGTATGTCGTCTTAACAAAATGCATGTGAAAGCATGAAATGTAGGAATCTAGAAGATGATGGTTTCATTATGCCTAACCAAATGTGTATCTATCCTAATTTTTGAGGATATTGATACTTAAAGTTCATTACATCTATGTCACTTTCAGAGTTCACACATGTAATGGAATGAAATAAACCAGAACTGTCATCTTTTGTATGCTGTAATTAAACAAAGGAGACAGGTATGAATTAGTATTAATTGTTAAAATCAATAATTTCCTGAAGCAAAACTCTATTGGTCAACTTATTTTTCTAGTCCAGAAGATTTTGAACCTAAATATAATGATAGAATAGTATGTAGTAAGTACCTGTCTCTGCAACTGTTCAAGTCTTAACTTCTCTGCATTTGCCAACTCATATTCTCCATTTTCCAGATGTCTTTGATCTGGCCTAAGCCTTGAGTCAGTTGGAGGCAGTGTCTCCATCAAGCCAGGTGTAAGTTCATTCAAGGATATTGCAAAAGGAGAGAGATTATATCTTGTTTTAGCCACAGATCTGTCTCTTTCCCAGAGCAACACAGCTTCTGTCATTGGATCATACCCCTTGGGCTTTGTGGTTGGGTCTCCCAACACGTAGTACATTGCCTCGTCCCACTTTCCCACCAACAGTGCTACCTTCTCTCCAGTTCTATTATCTTGCACAAATCCATGGACCTGAGAAATGAATGGAAGTTCTTTGAATGGATTGGTCAGATGTTTGTATTCTTAGATAGATCGTATTTTGTTTCTTGACCACAAAACTTACCTGATGAGGATTCCGATCTATGATAGATTGCTCCTTGAACTTGAGCTTGCAGGAGTACTTGCCACTGCCTTTGATTCGCATGGTGCCATAGTGATCACAGTAAATTTTTCCTAGTATGATATTGTAAATGGAAGTAGTGACCTTGCTCCACTGGAACGTCTCCCCATCCTCAAACTGTAAGGTAAGGACACCCACGGGATCAAGCTGAATGGATCTTCCCCAAAACTTACCCTTGAGATTGGAATCTGCCCAAAATTTCCAGCCTCTTCCTTCACAATGGCAAGCAACAACCATTGGATGGTGACTTACCTGAGGGCAAGGTTGCAATGGTTAGATACAAAACCAAAGGGTTGTAAGCCAACAATTCCCCCCCCCCCCCCCCCCCAAAAAAAAAAAAAAAAAAAACTTTATTTGTTGTGAAAAGTGAGGTAGTATCTCCAGATAAATGCACCCAGCTAAAAAGGAAAACACTCTTTTATATGTAGAAAGCAGTATTTAGTTTTCAGGTATGCAAGAGAATCGTTACTTTTTCAGAGAAAAAACGAAGTCCTTTGTCTGGATAGTCAGCTTCGTAGGTTTCTCCAAGTAGAGGGTTAAATGGTTTACATTGTCGACCTTCCGTTGAAGCATAGCCAGAAACGGCAAAAGCAGCAATCTTTAGAATTCTCATCAAGTCATTCCCCTGCACACCACGAATCATATTACTGATTAATTTAAGATGAAAATGTTCGATTCAAAGTTATGATAGGTATTGGATTCACAATATGGACCAATAAGAGGAAATGCAAAAAGTGTGGAATATCCCTGGGTACAGCTCTGCTCCTCTCCAAACTGGTCAACCACTTAAAGAAGGCTAAGTTCTCTCCAAAAGTTAAAAAGGCCTATTCTCTCACTTCTAACTAACATCCGCACCTACACTTACCCTTTTTTTACCCCTCTTTACATACACAGATTTGTGGGTCAAACACACTAGAAACCAAGTCAGGAACGAAGAACGCCATTGCAACGGTTGCATGATCAATACACATTCACATTATGGTTGAGGAAATTAAAATTTTGACGCCATTTCAGTTTAACAAAGTTCTCCTGAAAGTATAATTCATCTTTGGTTTATTGTTCACAGAAACTGTGTTCTTCTCAAATTAAGTAAACTTCCATTGGTAGAGTCTCACATTTTCACTTCAGTCAAATTTTTCATTTTCAATACAAAACAATATTTAGAAAGGAGGATAAGAAACCCTCTCAAAAAGCCAAGGGAATAATACTATAATTAGCAAAAACAAGAAAAAGATAATTAGCAAAAACAAAAGATGAGTGATTACAAATTGATCATAAAGAGAACACCAAATAGAAGCCAAAGTTTTCACACTGTCCCTAGAGGTTTTCACATGTGCAAGACCCATCATTTTGAGTCGCACTTGCTCAATTCTTCCACCTTCAGCTAAGTTGATCTCTCTAGCTTTTCATCTCTCTCGCTCTCTATATCCCTCTCGCTGTAAGTCTCACTTTCTATTTCTCACAACCTCTATCTCACTATTTGCTGTGTCCCTTGTTCTTTGTTGCTTATTGTTTCAATCTTGCTTTGTCTCTCTCGTTTGGGTCTTTCTATATTTTCCAACCTCTGTCTCTCTCTCCTTTCTTACCCTGCTTGCTTTTTTTCTCTTGCTCTATACCTTACTCTCTTTATCCCTCTCCATCTTTGCCTTCGCTCTCTATCAGTTTATCCTCTATCCTTATCCAGCGTTTTTTTATATAGAAACCGTTACCTTTCCATTAAGAGAAGTAAAACGTGACAAGAGGAAGGTTGGTCCTTCTCGCCAAATGAGATCACAAAAGAGTTCATTTTGTCTATTTATCACTCTCTCTTCTTTTTGAAACAAGAAGCAAAATTTTCATTCATGTGTGAAAAGTTGCAAAACAATTCCAAGTGCCAAAAGGCCTCTATCCTTAATCAATAACACTAAAAGTTATATTGTACGTATAGTCAGCCAAGTATACATCTTAATTTAATTTTAACCTTATTTGTTTTATCATGTGCTTCATAATTTGAAATTTACATATTCTATTTAGGTTAAAAGATAGTTTTCGTGCCTCAACTTTTACTCATTTTCAATTTTAGTTCTCCAACTTTCATTGAACACATCAGTCCTTTCCAAAAAAATGATAGTCTGCCTATGACATATGAATAACTAATGTTCTAGAATTTCCAAGAAATTTATTTAACATATTATCAACAACATAGATGAAGACTTTTACGGCAATGACCAACCATGGAGTTCAATGAACGTTAAAGAATTAAAATTGAGATTTTAAAAGTTTGAAAGATCAAAATAAAATGGGGAAAAAAAAGCTTACAGACCAGTGAAAATTGTAGGAGCAAAAACCATATTTATACCATTTTATTTTAAATCATGCGTCTCACACCTCACTAAAGTTCACCTTTTTCTTATCAAGCATTCATCAATATAGAGCAGAAAGTAAGCATACAAACACAATAGAGTACAGCTGGTAACATGTAAATTTGTATGTAAAAATGAACTGTTGCAGCTAACCACAATTGCACTATAAAACTGCTTTGCAGGAAAATAATGAGTGACTGACCTGCTTGCCCCATTCAAACGCTTGATCGACCAAGTAAGAATATTCCAAATCCTCGAAACACTTTTGCAATGAAGACAGTGGCTCGTTAAAGTAAACAGGTAGACATACTCCAGATAAGTCCTTTCCAATATTATCTTTGATAATTGACCATAAGCCAACAGGCTTCTCCTTCTCCTTCGGATCTGGAAGGCCGTCCCTTCTTTTGACATATGGATATTTCACCATCCTTATTTGATTTTCAGCTTCACGCAGATGGTCAGAGAAGTAGGAACCACTATCATATGCACAAACAATTCCTGAGGACTCCCTACTGCGATAGGAAGCACTTCTCAAAGCTTCTGCAGACAAAAAATCATTGGTATCGAAATACGTTCCATCATCTTCATCTGTTTCAACATCACCTCCATCTTGACTCTCATTTTCTCCATCAAAATCAGATGCACTTCCCTCCGACATAACAGAATAGAAATCTGAAACAAGGGAGGAAAATTAGCAAAATATCAGACCATAAAAGAAAGACTAGTTGCCAACTTTGGACCTAGAGCACCTAATTCTTCAATGGGAAATTCATAGCATATAACACATCTAAAGGAAAGATTTGGAAAATACGAAGAACAAAATCGAGCAATTTAAATTGCTCCTCTGGCTACAATAAGAAAAATTTACAATTACCAGCTCATCACCAATGTACATTGGCTCATTTCTATCTAAAAAGAAGCACTTTGAGTATTTGCACTTCATCATTTTTATAGTTCAGGGTTAAAGAATGTAGCTGTGTTGCTTTTAGGAATATTAGCCAATCAAAAAGGTCGCGAGTAACTAACCACTGAATCGTCTATTCCCTTGTCCACAGCAAGACTCCCGTTCCTTTGTTTCATCTACAACGGTAGTTTCCAGTTCTATTTTCTCTGTCTGTACAACAATTTTAGCATATTATTTTTCTGAAATAAGTGAAGTTCTCAAATTCCAATTGTTAGACATGCTTCCAAAACTGTGTGAGGTGTGAAACGAGCATGTGCTTGAGTGGAAATAAAGAAGTAGATGCAAGAAATTTTGGAGAATGAATGATGCAAACCATACATTAAAAAAACTCAGAGAATGTGTCGAATAATTCAATGGATAGATATTGCATCATTTACAGGATTTGTTCTATAGGTTGTACAACTGTGTCCTTGACTTCTATTTGTAAATTTGTGAGGATCGCTTATATACAGTATTTCGTGGGCTTCTTGAAGTGTAGAAATTCTGAGTGGTTTTTACCTGTTCGGTTACACTCCCGTGGTAATCTTTACAGCATGTAACTAGGCATAGACAAAGATTAATACCTGTTTCTTTTGGTTCCAAATATTCTACAATAAATAACAGGCACTTGACCGGCTGACCCTAGTTTAACATCACTACCACATAACTAGTTAGAACATAAAAAAGTTTCAACAGCCCAACATATCAATCTCATCCCCAAAATTTTGGCTTGTTCTTCTATGATGCCAAGTCAATGTATCAAGTAATAGAGTAATTGATGAATCAGGATGGAGGAAATACCTCCAATCGCCTCAATGTATCTAACAGAGAAACATGCTTATATTGGAGAGCTTTCAACTGGTTTTGCATCTCAGAGAGTTCAGAGAGCATAATTGATTCACAGTCATTGATGACTATCTCGTCAATCCCTTCTTGTGACAGCCGTGAACGAAGCTTTTCTGTCGAAACAACCACCTCCTGCGATGGAAGAAAATCATTGCTGCATAACATTCTAGGGAAAAGATCTTTGGCAGACAGCAAAGCATCAATCCACGCAGCTCTGTTTTCCTTCGATATACATCTCAAGTGAAGAGTTTTTGTTCCAGTGAAAATGGAAAGCCTTTTATCATCTGATTTACTAGCACGGACTGAAGAAACCTGCAAAATAGGATATGTTAAGAGTAGCAAATCGTGAATGGAAGTTGAGAAGGAGAGAAAAATAATGAACAAGAGCCAGAGTTCATACAGGGAACTCTATGTTTTCTTCCCAAATGAACACTGGATCAAAAAATGATGATTAGCCCTCACGACGAGACACTATATGGCAATTAAAAATTTCCCAAACGGGAAGACAAGTCACAAAGTACTGTAAGAGTTCATTTCCCATGTTCCTCGAAGTCGAATGAAACCTGGGTATAGCTTGAACTTTTCCTTTATGAACAAGAGATTGAGAAATTCACAGCCACGTTTTCCAAATACTGCGAAAAATAAACGTTTCGAACCTGCCGCCCCCAGATCCAAGTGAAGCACAAAAGATTGAAACATGCAGACCAAGCTCGTACATGCTATTATAATTCGCCAATTGAAACGCGTAGGTTGACACATGCATTTTCTTGGTTAAGATGCAACATCAAACCCAACAAGATACCACCGTCATGGGTGTCCAATCAAGCAAAAGAACCACGAAGAAGAAGACTAAAAGTGATTCAGAGTCGAAAAGAAAATATGTATCTTGTAACTAAATACAAGAAACAACCACACAGTGAATCATAATTTTCAAAACGAAACAGAACCCACCTTCAAATGAACTTCCCCGAAAGGTTTGCATTGCTTCTTCAACAGTCCGAGTCGAGTACTTCCCCAATTAGCCTTCCTCATATACCTCAAAGAATCCTCTCCGATCACCCTAACATCCTTGTCTCTAGCAGGGCTCATCAGAATCTTATCAGGACCATGAATCTTGTAATACGAAAGCACCCCATCTTCCAGCACGAACCACCTCGACCTCCAACCTCTTCCATAGTTCACCCACTTGTACAAAATCCCAGCAACGGTGCCACTGACCACACCATTGCCGGCAAGTCCCTTGGAATCCCGAGCTTCAGTAACCGAGTCTTCCCCTTCATGGTTGACAGAGACAGAAAGCTTGTCCGATTCAGTCCCAACCGACGAAACCTGAGCGGAGAAGCTCGGTTTAGAGCCATAGCTCAAGGTCTTAATAGGAGCATCAAGCCCTAACTGACAGTGAGAGGGGGATTTGGCAACAACCGGATTAGCCCGGTCCCGATCAATAGATACCGGAGCAATGCAGCAGAGCGGATTCATCTCAAGACAACACCAACCGGGAAAGGAGAGAAGACCCAACAAAGAACATGGATCAGGAAGACATAAGAAGCAAAGAAGCGAAAGAAACAACAGTCCGGGCCCGATCCTACAGAGGGGAGGAAGGAATGTAGGACCCGATCGGAGGAGGAAGGGCCTGGGGAAGCGAAAGGATTCAGAAATGACATACAGAAGAAGACGTGTGGAGTAGAGAAGTAGAGATCTGATGAAAGAAATAGCAAGAAGTTATGGGGAGAGGAAAAGGGAAGGCGAGAGCAGAAGCAGAACCATTAAATACGCAGTGGGGAAGGAGTAAATTCAGGGAATTGCAGCGTGGGGTGTAAGCACAGCGCATGTTAAGCAAATCAAAAGGGGATTAGAGATTAAATTAAATGGTGGGATTAGAGATTAAATGCATGAGATTGAGATTGATGGATGATATTTGGAGGAATATGAAAATAGAAGAAGGAGGAGGAAGAAGAAAAGAGAGTGTGAGTGGAGACAGCTAACGTGCGCATGGTGGGCAAGTAGTGATTGGGTTTAGAGGAGAGTGGGGAAGGGGGTGTCCGTTGGGTGAGGAGAATCACTTTTTCATGTTTTTTGGAATTGTAGCCCTTTTCTTTCTTTCTTTCTTTTTTCTTCTTCCTATTTTGATGTTTTTTTTTTATTATGATGTTTAACACAAACACTCGACATAGCTTTTTGGGCTCCACCCTCCATGGGAATCCTATGGTTTTTGCCATGAACCACCCCTCCCGAGCGGACTCGGGCGAGGTGGAGCGAGGAAAAAAGAGTAGCGATTGTCACATTTGATTTACTGAAAATAAAATGTAGAGATAGATTTAAGGTTTTAAACTTTTTCCTTTAATTCAGTTTTTAGTTTTGAGTTGACATATTATACGTGTATACAAAAATATATAAGGTTTAAATCTCAATTTGGTTTTTGTACTTTTAAAATATTTATTTTGATAGTTGAACTTTTGAAAAATAATCATCTTGATTTTATCTTTATTATTGTTATTGTTTTTAACGAATGGATAGTGTATTTTCGAATGTGTTTGTTTGTGTGCTCATGTAGGCATTTATCCGGTACCACATAGGTTGGTGATGAGGTGAGTATTGAGTAATTGAATGTTGAATTACATTAGACATTTTTTAAGTTCAAGAGCCAAAATAGATCAATCATAGTTTAGTGGAAAAAAATGTCTATTATCATCTTAAATATTGGTGCTTCAATACCAAGCTCTACAATTGTTGAACCAAAGGAAAAAGTAAAAAGGTTCAAAAACCGACATGTAACAAACTTAAAAGTTTAGTAACTTTAATAAGGTTTAGTCCATAAATTAAAATGCTACATTTTGATCCTCCTTTTAAAAAAAATGTTTTGCCCTTAATGTCACATCATTCGCATTGAAGATCCAAATCTTCTCAAACAAAAAAAAAATGAATTTTTTTGATTAAAATATCATTTTAGTTCATGTATTTTGAGTTTTATTTTATTTTAGTTTTTGTACTTTCAAATGTTTAAATTTAGTTTATGTACTTTTAATAAGGCTTAAAATTGGTCATTATTGTTAGTTTATTATTGACTTTTCTAAAATTTTAGAAATTTGTTCACATTGTGTATTTTATTGCATGAAAACTATCATTATTATTTAACCAATTTCGATAAAAATCAACTTCAAACTAACGGTATGGACCAATTTTAAACTTTATTGAAAATACGGAAACTAGAATTTGACATTTGAAAGTACGGCGACTAAAATAGAATGAAACTCAAGTGTAGAGACTAAAATAGCATTTTAACCAATATAAAAGTATTCAAAATAAATTTAAAGTCACCATAAATATAATTCGATTGGTTAAAACATTAAAAAAAAAAAATCCATAGATCAAAGGTTTGCACCCTCAACCCGAATGTGGAATATTATATTTTGAATATAAAATTAATAACACATAAAATATTGGATTGGATGCTATATATCCAATCTTTAATAAATTAATGTGCATGTAATGATGAAATTAACAAATGTGTCGAAAGTTATGTGGGGAGTTATTATAAAAAAGGGAAAAAAAAAATCTTATGTGTGGAAGTTGGTGTAGTAATATATAATAAAGTGTAAAGGCTACGAGATTCGGGAGTTAATTCTATAAATAGTTGAGTAGCATTTGTCCTCCTCCGGTGTTGTCCCATTAATTTTGACAAAAGCTTTGTTGACGATATTGGAAATACAATGTTTTTATTCATTGCTTCGATTTTTGTAAAGTTTTATTCCTCAGTTGCCAATGACATTTAGAATATAACAAATCCAAACAAATATATAAGTATAGTTAATATGAACACAACTTAGTGAATAAAATATTAATTATCATTTCAAATGTCGATGATTTATTCTCTCATCCTGCAATTGTTGAACTTAAAAAATAAAAGAAAAAACAAATATAAAAGTGTTATTGATCTCTATTTCATTAAGAATTGTATTTAAAAAAACAACAAACTGTTTTTTTTTTATTCAAGTACATTATAACACAGTGTATTTTTAGCTAACTTGAACCTAGTTCGATTGATTAAACATATGTCATTAACTAAGAGATCATATATTTGAATTTCTCTATTCACATGTTGTTGAACTAAAAAAAAGTATGTGGATGATTTACGTTTTTCAAATAATACAATTGCATGTGAGATGGTGGTAGTTAGTTTTTTGTGTGTGTATTTCTTTTATTCTTGTTTTTGTAAATTTAAAAAAAAAAATGAATGTCAATGCACGTGAGATGCAAAAAATTTACCAACGAATAAAACTTGTTTTCATTTACTATTCACCCAAAAAAAATACACATACCTCGCATTTTTTAATGTTTAAAACATAATACGTACTTGTCGATCTTAACATAATTTAATTGATTAAAACATTAAACATTGGACTTAAAATATTAGATGTTTGAATCTTTATCACATCGTTGACCTAAAAACAACATGTATCTCAAATTAATATAGTCTTAATAAGCCCATAGATTTACTATTTAATAAATTTTTTTAATGGATATAAGTTGTTGATTTAATAAAATTTAATACATAATAAATGGTTGATTTAATAAATTTAATATAATAAATATTTATTGTTTGAATGCCAATCAATATAATATAATATAGTAATAATAGATACTTGAGGGTAATAGTAATCAATTAGCTCAATGAATTAAAATTTAACTTATGTAAATCTATGCCAAAGTGAGCTTATCTCAGTAGTAGTTGACATGTAACATCGACTAAGAGGTCGCAGGTTTGAATTCCTCAACCTTCAAATGTTGTTGAACTAAAAAAAAAAAAAAAACTTATGTAAATCTACGTTATAGTATTGTTGATAATTGATTTACTCTTTGATGACTTTTGTTACTGTTTTTTTTAACCACACTTGTTAATTTGAGCATGTTTATAATCCCAAATAGATAAATAGATTATTAAAGTGATAAAACGATTTATATACTTTTTCTCAATCAATATTAAAAAAAAAAAACTGGAATATTATTGATTAAATTGATTTGCGTTATGGTTTTCAAAATAAATAGTTTTTGTACACTAAAAATAAGTTTTGAATGTTTTTTTTTTTTTTTTTTTTTTTTTTGTGATTTTGAAGTAAAATATTTGGAATATAATATTCCCTTTTGTGTTAAATAAGAATCTCCTACTCCAAGTGAAGGATCGGTGCTTCCTTTATTTTGTTGAATTATGAAAGCAATGTTTGCTCCGCTGGCCACGTCAGAAGGGTGAAAATAGTAATTTACGGGGCTGTTTGGGGCAAGGAGTTGCAAGGAGTAGGAGTTAATATGTCTGGGGAGTTAGGAAGTCTGGGGAGTTAGGAAGTCTGTGTTTGGGGTGCAGAGTTGTTTAGTCTGGAGTTAGGAAATCTGTGTTTGGGGCAAGAAGTTGCAGGGAGTAGGAGTTCTGAAATCTGTGTTTGGAGTGCATATTTATTAAACATGGAGTTATGAAGTCTGAGTTGATTTTAGCTCTTTTTTTTGTACAATTTTTTTCTAAAATTTCTAAAATTTTCATTATTAAGAATTTGTTCCCATAAATTCTAAGATTGAGATTTTTTGTTTTTATTAATTTATATATTCTTTACAAATTTCTTTAAAGAATTTTTTTTTAACAAAATACCTCATATTCTTTTTTCAATATCTTTCACATTAATTATTCATTTGCCTTGGATAGTTTCAAATAAAAGAAATTCTTACAAATTTTTTAAATATTACATGTGAGTCGGAAAGATTTCAATTTATTAATTTTACGGGATTCAAATAAACTTGAAGATTTTTATGTTTTTATTCTCTCAATTCTAGAAATAATATAGATTTATTTCCGTCAATCCTAAAATTGAGATTTTAAATTATATTATTTTATGAATATTTTATAATTTTATTAAAGACTTGTTTTCGTCAATTTTAAATTTTAATTTAAGATTTGTTTTTCAAGCTTAATAAAATAATTTGTTTTATATAATTTAAGAATTTATTTTTCTAACTAATCAATGTAATGGATTATTTAAAGTTTGATTAATTTCTAAATAATATATTCTTTGAAGTAAATATCAAGTATTTATGCTATTTTAAAATAATTAAGTTCAAAATGAATATATATTTTTTAACACCATTCAAAATGAATATTATATATAGTACTTTTGTTCATATTACTATATATTTATGTTATTTATTGTAATTATTTTATTTTATTAAGTTTGGAAGGAGAAATCGTTTATCTTTTTACTTTGAATATGATTAATTTGAAAACCAATTTTTTTTAATACGTTAACATTTTTAAACACTAATTTCTTAAATAGTAATACGGGTTAGTTTAAAATATGTTTTTCTTATCTTCAAATCATAAAATTATATATGTTTTTTAGCTATTAATAAAAAAATAAGCCAAAAAAAGATAAGATTGTTATTTGTTATAAGTAATTTTTGTTTAAACTTACGAAAAAATTGTAGATGACATGTGGAAGAAGTGAGATAGGGATGTTTTTATCAATTAAAAAAATGGTTATGTAGTACTCTAATTTACACTAAGAATTTCAATTTAAATAATAGTATCATATCTAAAACATTCTTATATAATTTATATTTAAAAAATAAAATTATAGAATAAAAAGAAAAATATTTTTGTTAAAATTTTATTAAAATTATAGGATAAAATAAAATTATTTTTTAATAATTATTTATATTTAATTATTAATTAGTAATAATGACGAGAAATTTATATAAAAAAATAAAGATTTTTTTTTTAAATTAAGAAATTAAAAAAAAATTATGTAAAAAATAGAGAGAGAAATGAAAGGAGAGAAGAGAGAAAGGTAGGAGTGAGGTGAGGTAAAAAAAGGAGATAGTAAAGTTGTGGGGAGTTGTGAGGAGTTGGAAAAGGAATTTATAAGTTTGTGGGACCCATACTAAGGAGTTAGAGGGGGAGTTAATAAATCTGTGGGGCCCACAATAGGAGTTAAAATACCCTTGGGCCAAACAAGGAGTTGGGAACTCCTCCCAACTCCACTCCCCCCAACTCCTCAATCCAAACAACCCCTGAGAGTTGTTTATAACCTATTTTTAAAAGATAAAAACATAGATCTAATCATCAAATAAAAATATCTATTTGAAAAACTGTTTTGGTTTTTTCTTTTGAAGTCGCTTTTACTTTGTGGTTTACTTTTAAAAGAGCAATAGTTATTTTCTTTTAATTCTAAAAAAAAAAAAAGTTTTTTTTCTTTCCCTACAAAAAAGTATTGTGTGAATGGTTAATTCAAATTAATAATAATAAGCCTCGTAATTGGTTCTTAAAAATAGCTTTAAAGAAAAAAGAACATGGTAACCTTTTTCTATGTGACTACAAATTAAAAATTATTTATATTCAGCGGCGGATCTACAGTAGGTCTAGGGGGCTCGAGCCCCCCTAAACTTCATACTTTATTTTATTAATATATGTTAATTAATCCAAATTAACAAAAATTTACATTGGCGTAGTGGTATGAATGCCCTCCAGCCCCCTTGCTTCCTAGGTTCGAATCCTAAGCAATTTCTCTAAGGTCAATCTTAAAATGTTTGTTTGAAAATATCTCTCGACTCATTAAAATCATAACTTAACCCCCTTGTATTATATTTATAGTTTAACTACGTATCTTAAAGACATGCATTGGAGCTTGAAAGAATTAAAAAATTGTTATTTTTATTTTATGTTTTGGGATGCGTCTCTAGTAGAGACGCATCCTACTTTATTTTTATTTTAATTATTTATATTTTTCGAATTTTTTAAATAGTTTGCTTTAAAAAAAAAACAAATCCATTAACATTTTAAAAGGGTGCCTATGTTCGAATTCTTTAAAAAATTCATTAAATGTTTTTTTCTTTTTTGATTATACCTAAATTTTTTTGTTTAAGCCATTAAATGTTCTTTACAAAATTTGATTTAAAAAATATTATAATTTTACAAATATTATACTATACATCTTCTAAAAATGCATTAAATTAAAAAAAAATACATAATTAAATGCATAAGTAAATAATTTTTTCTTCTTTTCTAAAACTAGTAAATATATATATATATTTTAAATATGATCCTAAAACTTCCATAATTTTACAAATTGTAACTATATTTTGAGAATTAATTTATACTTAATGTTTTGGCTCGATTATTTTTATTTTACTTATTTTATTTTGTTTAATCTTGAGTCTAAAAAATTATTTTATAAGTTAAACCTAACTTGTAAAAGAATTTATACTAAAAAAAAAATAGTTTTCAAGTTAGACTTAATTTATACTATTTTTTTAGTATAAATTTTTATTGGGTTGTTAATATAAAAAATAAAAAGTTTTGTTTTTTTTTTTTTTTTTTTTTGTATAAATTTAGTCTAACTTGGAAATTATTTTTTTCGTATAAAATTTTATTAAGTTGTAATTATTGGATTGTTAGTATAATTTTTTGAGTCTAATTTTTTTAAAACAAAAATTAAGTCTAATTGGGAAATTATTTTTTTTAGTATAAATTTTTTGACAAGTTAGGCTTAACTTGTAAAGTAAAATTTTTAGAAGTTAGGCTCAAAATTAAATTAAATTAAATAAGTAAAATAAAAATAATGAAGCCAAAACATTGAGTATAAATTGATTTTCAAAATTCGTAATTAAAAATTGAAGAAAAAATTTATAGGTACAACTTGTAAAATTATGAGAGTTTTAGGATCATCTTTTTAAAAAAAAAAAAAATTACTAACTTTAGAAAAGAAGAAAAAAATTATTTTCTTACGCATTTAATTATGTATTTTTTAACTTTAATGCAATTTTTAGAGGATGTATAATATAATATTTGTAAAATTATAATATTCTTTAAATAAAATTTTGTAAAGAACATTTAATGGCATAAACAAAAAATTTGAGTACAATCAACTTTTGCATAAAAAAGAAAGAAAGAAAAAAAACGTTTAATTATTATTTTTTTTAAAAAATTAGAAATAGACAATCTTTTAAAATGTTAAGGGGTTTTATAAAATAAAATAAAAAAAGTTAACCATTTAATAAATTAGAAAAAATATAAATTAATTAATTAATTAAAAAAAAAGTAGGATGCGTCTCTAGCAGAGACCCATCCCAAAGCACAAAGCAAAATTATTTCTAACTCGAATGCGTGTCTTCAAAATACGTAGTCTATTAAGGACAAAAAAACCACTTGTTTTATCTAAATAAGTTCAAAAGTACATGCTTTCTCTAATTTGTTTTTTAAAACACAATATTGTTCTAATTTATCCACTTTTATTTAATTATTATTATTTTGGTAGAGGTATAATTTAGCAACATTTGTTAAGGAACAATTTAGCGGATAAATACCAACTAATTCAAGATATTTATTTCAAGTTTGAACTTTCTCATTGCTAAATTGTAGCTTGGTCCAAAAACGAAACTATATTCTTCAAGCTTTAATGTGAAAAGCACACCAACACATAATAGCAAACCAAATATTGACCCTACTTATTTAATTTATAGATCAAAGTCTCCATACATGCAAATAGACACTAACAATCAATTTACATTATTCAAATATAATTAATGAATTAATTACAAAATAACATGACATATATCCATGACTAAATTTGCATGAGAAAATGACAATGATAATAACAACATGATTCGATATGTGTGATTTGAAAGACTTCAATGTTGAAATGAATTCAAGTAGGTAGCCACTTAAAATATGGCTTATTTCAAGATTAGTTCATTAACATGCCCACTCTTCTAAAATTATAGGCTTGTATGCTTTTTGTTAAGCTTTCAAATATATATTTGTAATGGGTGTAATCGGATTACGAGACACAAACTTATTATGATTAAAAAATTACAAGAACATTATGGTCCTCAATTAGCTATTCATTTTACTCATGTTGCGTTCTCCATCAAATAATGAAAGTCGTTCATTTAATGTAGGAGGTGCATCGTTGAAGAAGATAATCTTATTTGTGCAAACTTGTAGATATTTCAAATAAGAATATTAAGTTTGCAAATATAAAACAATTGCCAAATTAAACATAACTCAACTGGCATGGGTTCGAATCCCCCCACCCCACTTGTTGAACTTAAAAAAAACAATACAAATCAATTCATCCACTGTTACCATTATGACCACAACAATTACCATACACACCATATTCTTTATTGTTATTTTAGAATTAAAAGCATTCACTTATTTGTCCTTTCTAACTTATATAGCTTCTATTGTAATTAACTACATGAATCAATGCTAAAGAGAGCATTAGAGGTGTACACGGGTTGAGTTGGGTTGGGTTAAAGGGTTTTTTGGACCAACTTGACATGTTGGCTACCCAAATGACCCGATCAAGGGTTGCAACCCAACCCAACCCAACTCAACCCTATCTTTTTGGGTTGGGTTGGGTTGGGTTGGGTATGGTCGCTAGGTTGATTATTTTATTTTATTTTTATAATATTCTTAATTATTTAAAATAATTTTTGTTTGAATTAATAACTAAAATCACAGAAAATTTAAATATCAAACTTTAAAGTTCATAACATCTTAATATTTGTTATATATATATATATATATTGGGTTGGGTTGGATCAGGTCTAGTCAACCCGAGAGCCGAACCGAAAATTCGGTTATCCAAAATTCTAACCCAACCCAAACCGAAAAAAAAAAAAAAAAAACTCAACCCAATCCAACCCTTACGGTTTGGGTTAGGTAGTCCGAGTTGCTCGGGTTACTGGATTATATGTACACCCCTAGAGAGCATAGCTCAATTGACAAATGTGTTAACGACCACGAGATCTGTAGTTCGAATTCTCCAACCTTATTGTACTAAAAAAAAAACTACATGAATCAATAAAAATGTTAATTTTTCTAAAAAATAAAATAAAATAAAAAATAAAAAAGTTAATTAATTAACTTAAGTACGAAATTGATTACAGATAGCATGCTTGATCAAGTACTTATGATTTGTTCTTCCAAATCATAAAATACACATTAAATAAAAACCGATCACAGTACCAAAAAATGAATCATTCAAAATAAAATGCCATATTTGAAAAGTACTTCATCATTTCAAGACATAAAGCATATGAATGTTTGCAACGCTTAGGCAATTTGATGGTTCCAGCACCCAACGAACGAAGCAATAAAAAAAAAAAAGGCAAAAAAAAAATTATCGGTTAAATAAAAATTATACAAAATACCCCCAAATAGAGGTGTCTATGGGCAAGGTCAGAGATCGATTCTCCATCTATGTTTCTACCCCCATTTCATTCATCGTCCATGTGAAAATTTTCATTTAATTTTGTGGGCATTGGAGTAGGATTTCTTGCGGAGATTGGTTCCTCGCCTGAAATTATTTTTCGTTTATAATTATTTTATTTTATTTATTTAGATTAAATAAAATATACTTTTTAAGAAATTTTTTGTTTAGTTTCTATTCAAAGAGATTTTTTTTCCAATTTTCTTAGAAAGATAAAATAATATTTTGTAAAGTTTAAATTTAGAGTTTATTATATTTATATATATATATATATATATATATTAAAAAAACAAAGAAATTAGAGTAGGGACTAGAATGGGGACGGGGAATGTTCCCCATCCCCATCCCCGTTTAGCTAACGGGGAAAAGTTGCCCCCACTCCCTAACCCATTCCCAGCCTCATTAGGGGTGGGTTCCCAAGGAGTCCGTCCCCACGAAATGAACATCTCTACCCCAAACTTTGGGATAAGTTTTAATTATGGGCATAAATTTTGAAAAGTTTAATTCTTAACTTTGAACTTTGAATTTGTTTTTAAAAAATACTCTCAAACTTTAAAATTGGTCCCAAAAAAACTCCATTGAAATAAATGATGGAAATTAACATAACAGTTGATGTTTAAAAATTAGAAGGTACACCTGATATTATTTATAAGCATGTAGAAGATTAATATCATTGTTCCATTTATTTAATCTCAAAAGATATACGTTAAAATCATTTAGGCCCCATTTGATAACCATTTGGTTTTTGGTTTTTGGTTTTTAAAAATTAAGCCTATAAATACTACTCCCATCTATGGTTTTACTTGTTTTGTCATATACTTTTTGCCTATGTTTTCAAAAACCAAGCCATGTTTTGAAAACTAAAAAAAGTAGTTTTCAAAATCTTGTTTTTGTTTTTAGAATTTGGCTAAGAATTCAAATACTTCCTTAAGGGAGATGAAAACTATTGTAGAGAAATTAGGAGAAAACAAGCTTAATTTTCAAAAACCAAAAATCAAAAACCAAATGGTTATCAAACGGGGCCTTAGAAAATCAATTATTAAATATCAATTCATGCATCAATTTACTTGAATGATGTTTTAAATAATGTTATGTATGTCTTTCAATTTTTACACATTAGCTATTGCGTTAATTTTCATCTTATTTGAATGAAACAACTTTTCAAGGTTATCTTTTAAAACAAATTTCAAAGTTAAATGAAACTTTTTAAAGTTGGGGCATAATTTAAATTAATCCAAGTTCTCCAAGGATATCTGAAGTAAAAATAAAACATTTCAAAATGTAGGGGCATAATTGAAATTTACCCCAAGTTTAGGAGTATTTTATACCATTTAACTAATTTTATTTAACCTTTTTTTAAAAAAATGAGCCGAATCCGATTGTACTGAAGGAGGGCCATTTGGGCCGGTGGATATCGGAGTCTTGACTTTGGGTGGGCCCACAAGTACTAAGAAGAGATCGGACGGCCGGAGAAGCTCCATCGGGGGGGAAAATCCAACGGTGGAAAAAGAAGGATGGCATATATACTTTCTGACAAAATCGTCCGCTCCAAAAAGCAAAAGCCCCAACCCCGAAACCCACAGAGGTCGGCCAAGTGATTGTGTTTTGTTTGATTGCGAAGAAAAGCATCGGCGACGGGCACGCAAACTCATACACAGAGATGATTATGAAGTTTGTTGGAGTTTCTCGATTCAGTAATTTCTCTTATCGTTCTTAGAGATTGAAAACAAAAATGGCTGGTGCTTTAATCGATTACAAGTTATCAAGCTGTGCGTTGAGTCGCTCCTTTCGCTTGCGATCCAAGTCTGCAACTGCTCCGTCAACGTCCTCGTCTTCTTCGTCTTCTTTTTCTTCTTCTTCTCTTCTTCTATCGCGCTTATCCGAGCGCCCTTGATGACCATGATCCTCTGTCTTCAACCTCATTCCGGATCTCAGTTGCAGGTCCACTTCCATAACCGTCAACAACAACAACGAGCATCGCGATATTCTCCCTTTTCCGCATGGACCCCGCTGCCTCTCGCCCCGCTGTAGTAATCGACAATGGCACCGGGTATCCTTTACCATTCTATCTACGATGTCTATGAGTTTGGTTGGGGGGCTGTTACTTGTTCGACGAAATGCCCAATATGAATTTTGATTCTTAATTTCATTTTTGTCGGTGTTTGTAATTGAGTACCGTCTGTTTGGTTGAACTATCTAATGCTGCTGCTTTTTCTGACTTTTTGTTTTTGTAATTGTTTCGTTTTCAGATATACTAAAATGGGGTTCGCCGGCAATGTAGAGCCGTGTTTTATTGTTCCTAGTGTAGTTGCAGTTAACGAATCGTTCTTAAACCAATCGAGAAACTCGTCGAAAGCAAATTGGCTTGCGCAGCATAATGCTGGTGTAATGGCAGATCTTGATTTCTTCATTGGAGATGAAGCGCTTGCGAAGTCGAGATCTAGCAGTACTTATAATCTTAGTTATCCAATTCGAAATGGTCAGGTTTACAATTGGGACGCCATGGAGCGGTTCTGGCAGCAGTGTATATTTAATTATTTGCGGTGTGATCCGGAGGATCATTATTTTCTTTTGACAGAGAGCCCGCTTACGGCACCCGAGAGCCGGGAGTATACGGGTGAAATAATGTTCGAGACATTCAATGTTCCGGGGCTTTATATTGCTGTCAACTCCGTGCTCGCTCTTGCCGCTGGATATACTACATCTAAGGTTGGTGTGTAATTTGCAGACAATTCTAAATCTGTATGTACGGAATTTTCTGGGACTGAAAATCTACTGTTCTTGATTAAGCACAAGTCATGCAATTCTTAAGGTAAAAAGGAGCACAAAGCAGTTGCTACCCTTTGGAGGCTTTGCTTGAGAGGTTTTAGATTCCATCAAACATTTGGGTGATTATAATGGCAATTGTCTATTTCTTCATTCATGAACAACACCTTATTGATTTAGTAAAGTTGCCTAAAATAAAAGCTAGCACCCCTTTATCTTATTTTAGCGTGGACTTGAATTTCTTCTTGCTGTTGCCCTTTGTGCAAAAATGCAGTACCCAAGAGAGTTAGGATTTGTGAAGCTGCCAATCAAGACCCAACAACTTCATTAATCTTTACCTTTCAAATGCGACTAATGTCCAGATTTAAGCAAATAACCCAAAGTCAAAGCAATTTTTGCTGCAGAAAATTTTTAGACTTAAATAGGTTATGAGCAGATTTATAATAAAAACATCAGTAATACTTGATGAGTTGGAGAAGTATTAAAAACTTCATATCATAGAAAGTTGAATTATTCTTGTGAGGTACATTAGATAAACATGGGGTTCTATCTTGAAACTAATTGACAATGTGAAGAGTAACTCATGTATCTTATAAAGATCGTGAGTTCTCTTCATTTTTCCGATGTGGGATCCTCAACAAGGTACTGGAATTTTGAAGCGAGGGTTTCATTTTCTTCATTCATTAACATATACTCTCCCATCATCTTGTGTTTTGGAACAAGGTGGCTGATTTGTTGGGTGTTGTAATCAATCAGGTTTAGGATGCGCTTTCTCATATGATTAAATTATCATAATGTCACGCCCAAAGAGTAATAATAATAATAAAGCCACTTGACAATTAAAGAAGGAAAAGGCAGAATCTCTCAATATCTGTTTGAAGATCCACTGTTTCTGTTTCTATGCATTTATTTCTGTTGTCATATCTTTAAAAGAAATCAGTATAGTTGTAATCATCTGCGAATATTATTTAATGTGTCTGTACATTTCTTGACAATGAATTTGCGTTAATATTTTGCTCATGGATTGACCAGTAGCTTGTCTTAGTGTGAGATGACAGGGGTTGTAGTGGACGTTGGAGATGGGGCTACTCATGTTGTGCCTGTTGCAGATGGCTATGTTATTGGGAGCAGTATTAAGTCAGTTCCCATTGCTGGCAAAGACGTGACTCTCTTTGTCCAGCAGCTCATGAAGGTAGGTTGTTTCTCTTTAGTTTTCTTCTTCTTCTTTTGGTTGAAGAATTATATTTTGATTGTTTGGAGGGTCTAGTGTAGTGGTTGAGGTCAAACCCTGTCCATGTCAATTGCTACTACCTAATCTATGTATCAATGGCACCAGCTGTTTACTGGAAAATTTTAAGAATGTGGAAGTGGAAGGTAGAGGATTGTCTCTTGTCAAGTTTTCATTATTTCATCCTTAAATTTGTTACTGTTGACTAATTAACCTGCACTGTTTATGTGTGAATCCCTTGTTCTTCGACATCCATGTTATTGGAGATTAAGACTGGTGTTGATGCTCCGATATCAATGGTTTTATTACCTGTTGCTACATTGCCAAGCTTCCTTGATTAGTTAATTCTTGTGAAGAAATGCTAATTAGTGGCCGTGTCTTTGGATCTAGTGAAAAATGTAGTGGCATATATAAAAAGTAACTTTCTTGGTAAAAGTGAGATAATAGGTATTGTTTTGTGAAGTTCTGGTAACCTCTCATTACTTATCCTCTCAATGCTCGAGATCTGATGGCATGCACCAACTAGTTGTAAAAAAGAAGGGGGAGGAGAAAGATGTATAGAAAGTGTGCAGATCTTTTTAATAGCAGTTCTGCCATATTGTTGTTGAAGTTCAATTTGTGTACTTCATATTTATGTTGTTTGGAGATGTTGATATCAAAAGCTTACCAAAATTGAGGATATAAGTAGAGAACGTTGGGTTTTATTCTTTTATTATTTTTATTTGTTTATTTTTCATTCATGTTAATTTATAGAATGAGCCGTTGCCTATTGATGAGCTCACAAACTCTTGCAAATTTTCCATTGTTTCATTTAGGAAAGAGGAGAGAATGTACCACCCGAGGACTCTTTTGAAGTGGCCAGAAAAGTCAAGGAAATGTATTGTTATACCTGTTCTGACATTGTCAAGGTTGGAAGTTTACTATACTATTTGATAAATCTTGGTAGAAATCAAAATAGCACCTCTTTAATTCTTTCAATCATAACTTGGTTTAAAGTAAACAACTCACTTCTCAACCTACTCTGTTATAGTTTTGGTTAGCTTCTCAATATTTCTCTGTATGGATGATTTGATGAGGTAAATTTGTGTCTCATTGATTTCAGGAGTTCAACAAGCACGATAAAGAGCCAGGCAAGTACTTAAAGCATTGGAAGGGTATTAAACCTAAGACTGGCGCACCATACTCTTGTGATATTGGCTATGAACGATTTCTTGGTCCTGAGGTTTGCTTTTAGCTTCTATCATCACGATGAATTTCATAGTAGATATCCTAATTGCATGTTTGGGTTAGGCTACGATGATTAGAAAATTATTGTTATTATGTTGTTCACTTTGCAATTTTAATTCTTGTAACAGATAGTGCTGAACTATTTTGTGATCTTGATGATCTACAGGTGTTCTTCAATCCTGAAATATATAGCAGTGAGTTTACCACCCCTTTGCCTGCGGTAATAGACAGGTGTATACAGTCTGCACCAATTGATACCAGAAGAGCGTTGTACAAGGTAAAAGTAGCCTGGACAAACTATCAAGTCTGATTATGATGAAACGATGGATCCAAAGATATTAGTCATTTCAGATTAGGAAACGTTTTGAATGTCTCTTAGATTGTTTATGTGCATTTACTAAGGTTTGACCATTGACATGTTACTTTTTTTAAGACATTTTGAACTTTTTTTTTAATAAGAAACAATTTTCATGGCTGGAATGAAATTACAAAATTAGAACATGTGGGGGAACCCCGATTCAAGGGAGTTACAAAAAACCTCTCCAATTAGATATCATAGTAGGAAAACTATAGTGATGGAAGAGGGGGAGCATTTACACTAAGAAATAACTAAGTAAACTATGGCATAAAAAAGTGATCAAAATAGTTCTCCTTCCCTTGAAAAATCCTTTGATTTCTTTTTGTCCACGTAGTCCAAAAATGCTCTAACAAAATGCATCCAAATGATTTTCCTTTCCTTCTTGAATGGGTGTCCCGCCAGTGTGTAAAAAAGGAGATATCGATCAGGGCTGTATACGAATTAAAATAAGAGAGGATCCAGCCCATGACCGCTGAGCAAAATCACATATGAAAAATGTATGGCTCTTGTTTCTTGATTGTTTTTGCAAATGGAGTACCAGTGTGACGAAATACTCATGAAATGCATTCTACGTTGTAGCTTGTCGTGGGTATTGATGGCTTTGTGGCTAACCTCCCAAAGAAATTTTTTTACTTTCTTTGGGTAAGTCTGTCCATATACTGTCAAAAAAGACTGGGGGCTCCTCGGTCCTGGGAGTGGCAAGATCATGGAGCAAGGAGCTCCTGGAGAACATGCCATTTGGTTCCAATTTCCATACACATCTGTCCACCTCTTGCACCAGCCGGATGGGGGAGAGAAGGTGTAATAAGTCAGCCCATTCTTCAATTTCTGCATCTTTAAGATTCTTTCAGAACTTGGATTCCATGAAGTCGATTTTCTTGAACCTTTGTTTTCGGCCATTCTTTAATTATCAGATTTACTATATGTCCAGTTCTCTCTCTCTCTCTCTCTCTCTCTCTCTCTCTCTCTCTCTCTTTTTGGGGGGGGGGTCATTCTTTTGCACACATTAAACTCCTTTTTAGAGTGAGTCTATTTGAACTGATTAGACATATTCCATGACTTTTCTACATTGTAGTAGTTATTCGTATTCTTTACAAAAGTCTACTTCTCTTATTAAATAGATTTTATGCTTATCTTAGAATATAGTACTATCTGGAGGCTCAACTATGTTCAAGGACTTCCATAGGAGGTTACAAAGAGACTTGAAGAAGATTGTGGATGCCCGGATCCTTGCTTCTGAAGCTAGACTAGGAGGGGATGTACAAGTGAGAATTGTCATATGACCATTTTTTGTTTTTTAATCTGGTTATAGTATTATAGGGGTTTTTTACCACAGGACAAATTAATTTGTAATTTTGGTCCCATTTTCAGTCGCATCCAGTGGAAGTCAATGTTGTTAGCCATCCCATCCAGAGATTCGCCGTCTGGTTTGGAGGTTCTGTTCTTGCATCAACTCCTGAGTTTTTTGCGGTATGTATGCTATATCCCAAAACAATTTCATTGATAAGTGAAATAAAAAGGAGTGTAACCTCCAAACACCTATAGGTGGCATTACAAAAGGGTGTTTACATTTACACCAATACAAAGCATGAAAGAGAGTTAATTTCAAAAAATTATCAAAGGTAGAGAAGCAGTCCCTGAAAACTATATCCTTTATATGAAAGTATCATATGCCAATTACAATTTTTTTTTGGAAAGGATATCAACTTTGATCCCTGTTAGGTGCTTTTATTGTCTGGTGGGTTGGGGAAGGGCATGTTCAAGGATTTCTAAAATAGGGAGAAATGAATCTGCGAAGATTGCACATCTCTTAATGAGTCTGTCCATTCAAGCAGTTTATCGGAAATGGTTGTTCTTTGACACAAGAGCTTCCCAAGTGTTCACAGAGCGCTCTTGGGGAACTTATCAATAATTTTTTAATATGCTTAGAGAGTATTGTTAATTTGGATACTATAGATACTTGCATATGGTCTCATAAGAACAATAAGTCAAATGCAATCTAATATATGCAATGTTAGAAATTGCTCAGTTCATGAGTTTCTGAAATCAATGAACTTATTTGTTTCAATTTCGATGCAGGCTTGTCATACAAAAGCAGAATATGAGGAGTATGGTGCAAGCATATGCCGCACTAATCCTGTTTTCAAAGGAATGTACTGAAGCAAAGATCCTTGAGCTTTGGCAATTGGGTAGAGTAGTCCCTGACTTATGTTGGATCTGATGCTTTGCCGTTTCCCCTTGAACATTGCACCTCAGTTCGGTTCGGTTCTGTGCTTTACAGCCTTTCGTAGGTGTACATGGGTGGTGTAAAATATGATCGTTTTCTGTATAATTTGTACGAAATGTGGTTCATTACTTCAATTCTTTCATTGGGGGCCAGGTTTTCTGAAATTAGCAATTGGTCCAAATTTAGCTTTCTCATGTAGATGGGCGTTGAGGAATCCTATAAATTCAGCATTTCAGTGAATTTTAGATGAGCTGAATTGCTTGTTTTTTTGGCGTTCAGCTTAGGTGAAAGTTTCGAAAAGAAGTTTATTTTCTCTTTTTTGTTGTCTTATGGTCGATTACTACCAAAAACTTGCACATTTAAAATATTTAATAATCCGCAATCTTTAGTTGGGTCAGTCAAACTAGATACTCTGTTCAGTCTTTTAATTCTTAAATAATTTGTTTTTGTCACAATACTTACTTAACGTGCAATGTTATTTGAGTTTTTATCATATATTTCTATTAATTATTGAATGAAAATTTAAATTGGTTTGAAAATTCAAAATCTGACCTACCACTAACCTATCACTAATGACTTTTTACATAGATGCCAAAGTAAATGAAGATAAAATGTGCTTATTCAATATTTATATAAAAAAAATTATTCACTAAATTTATTACATTTTGTTAACTAGAATAATTGACCATAAATTTACATTTTTTTTTTGAATGTAACATTACATATATGGGGATAGAATTTGTGTTTAGTTCAACAATATGCGAGAGTGAGAATTCGAATTTTTGAAGAGAATATAATGTCTTAATCATATTTTTTTTTATAGAATGTCTTAATTTTTTTTTTTGGATAGAATGTCTTAATCAGTTGAACTATATTCTAGTTGACATATGAAGAAAGATGAAGGCTTAGGTTGATAAATAAATTAACACTTTTTTACATAAAAAAGATTTAATTATTAGTGCATTTGAAAAACGTAATATTTCATGTTTTCAATGTTTCCGAATATGTGTTTGGTAACATATTTAAAAACTGGATTTCAATTTAAGGTTATTGCAAATGCATTCAGTAATATATTTATAAACTAGTTTTAGTTGCTAGCTAAATATTTGGTTAAATATAAACTATTATTAGTTAATTATTATTTGTAAATAATTGACCATAAATTTACGTTTTTTTTTTTTGGTTTTTTTGTTTTTTTGGTTTTTTTTGTGAATGTAACATTACATATATAGGGATAGAATTTGTGTTTAGTTCAACAATATGCGAGAGTGAGAATTCGAATTTTTGAAGAGAATATAATGTCTTAATCATTTGTTTTATAGAATGTCTTAATCTTTCTTTCTTTCTTTCTTTCTTTTTTTTTTTTTTTTTTTTTTTTTTTTTTTTTTTGTAGAATGTCTTAATCAGTTGAACTATATTCTAGTTGACATATGAAGAAAGATGAAGGCTTAGGTTGATAAATAAATTCACATTTTTTTACATAAAAAAGATTTAATTATTAGTGCATTTGAAAAACGTATTATTTCATGTTTTCAATGTTTCCGAACATGTGTTTGGAAACATATTTAAAAACTGGATTTCAATTTAGGGTTATTACAAATGCATTCGATAATATATTTATAAACTAGTTTTAGTTGCTAGCTAAATATTTGGTTGAATATAAACTATTATTAGTTAATTTATGAATATATTTTATATTATAATTATTATTTGCAAATATTATATGATTTATAATATATCAGGTTGTCCTTATTTTTAATTTAACAAAATTGAAATGAGTTTATAACATGAAATAATATATTTATCAAAGTTACCAATTCGAGTATAGTTCAGTGAATAAGACACTAATAACTATTTTAAAGGTTGATGGTTCAACCCTCCACCCCTACCATTGTTGAACTAATATATATATATATAAGTTTTATCTTTCTTAGTTTAGTTCTGCATTTTAAAATTTAAAGGTTCAAATATGAATTCACTGAAAACAGAAAAAAAAACTTTTTTTTTTCTTTTCATTTCGTTTCAGAATTTCTATTAACATAGAATCCAAAATCAATTTGTAAAAACAAATCTGCAAAATGGATATTTGGTGAATCATTTGATTTAGTGAATTTGAGAACAGAAACAGAATCCAATCTTCCAAACAAATAATGCTCTGTAGTTTTTCGAATTAAAGATCCGAACTTTGGTTTCGTAATTTGAATGATTTTAATTTTAATTTTCGCGCCAAAAAGATGTGACTGAACTATTCAGATCTGAAATAAAGATGCCTATAACTGTAGAGGTTCGATCAAGTGGAGACTGGTACGGCGGATTTCGGACTAAAATTTTAGCCACAGATATGCTTCAGATCTATAGCAATGGCGCTTGAAGAGAATGGTGGCGTCTTCCAACTTCAATACAGAGCTTTTCTTCAACAATGACGAGCAACTCAGGTCGTAAAAGATTATTTTAAAATTACGTCAAATTTTACTGTTTCTCTCTCTGATTGGTAATGGTTTTGAGATTATTTTCATCCGATTTGTTCTGATGTTGCCATGCTGAGTCCTAGAAGTTCTTGATGAATTTTCCTTTCAGTTTTTAAGATCTTAATCCTCTGTTGAACTCGAGTTGCTTACCAAAATCATTTGCTGTTTAGTTGATTTCAATGGCCGACGTACAATTTTGATGTCATGTAAAAGAACCAGAAACCAAATCCTCCATAAACTCCATCTGAAGCTTCCACAGAATGTTGAAAAAGACTATAAACAGTTTGAAACCTACAAAAGAACAAGCAGGCCCATCCATTTCCCATCCAAATATCAACAACCATAAAACCATTCTTCATTTTTTTTTTTCTATTTACAAATTAATAATTTCATAAGGCAAATCTAGGGATTAAAATGCAATGCCATAACATTAGCATACTTTGGACATCAATGGAGTTGTGTTTGCTGAGAGAAAGTTACTGACTTCTTTCTTTTTGGTTAATTTAGATCAACGTCAACTCGCTCTGGATTTACCCTTTCGGTTTGATTTGCCAGAAGTTCGACCCCAAGCTGCCCTTTGTCTCCAGCACCAAATGCATACAACTTCCCTGACTCGGTCAGGGCGAAGGTGTGTGCATTCCAGTAAATTGAATTAGTGAGGCTAATCTGAACTACCCGCTCGTTAATTTGCTTCAAAGACCTTACTAGTTCTGGGCTTAAAATGTGCGGGTGCCGATTCCCCTGTACAAAATCCATCAAAAAATCGATTACTTGTTAGAATTCAACAGATCATGTAGCTGATTACACAAGACTATCTGTGTATCCGTGTAAGAAAAGCAATATAAATCCTGTTGAAAGAATTAACAGTTGTCTAGCTGATATGCTGGTTGATAATCATGTACATTATGCGTGGAAAGTGTCTAAATGATAGAAGCACGACGTAGAAAACATTCGAGATGCAACCCTTTTTGAGTTGATTGAAAGAATTTGATATCATGATAACATATCAATCCTATAGAACTGCATCTGTTCTAGGATAGAATGTGTTTGATGCTATGGAATCAATTTATCATGATAGTAATTTAGTACAAGTAAAGAAGAAAGTATGAGCAAGGAGAAAGCGAGACCTCTCCATCGGCGATGCCATTATTATGTCCCAGACTAGCAGATTCTCCGCAACCGAAAGAATACACGTCACCATCATCAGATACTACAAATGTTGTATAATCTCCTGTGGCAACATGAATTGCTTTAACATTGCTTAATGCTTCCACCACCTTAGGGGAAGTTTCACACTCCTCATTTCCATGGCCCAGGCACCCGTATCGGCCCCAACCCCATGTACAAACTCGACCATCCCGACCTACAACAGCTGCGTGCCAAGCACCAGCAGCTACCACGATTGGCTGAAGGTTCAGAAGCTGAAATTGTTCAATGAGTCGTGGGTGTTTCTCATCAGTCCTTGAACCATGACCGAGCTTCCCGCCAAGTCCACACCCTACAGAGTACACTGACCTGATGTTTTTGACAAAATAGGATTGTGTCATCTATTTATTACAATATGAAATATAGATTGCCAATTCAATCTGTGCTAAGAGGAAAAGACAGATAAATCTTCAAAACAGGAATGCTGCTTGAGGAAAATGAAGATGGAGCTTACATGCCATTAGGATGACAAGCTAGAGCAAGAAGGTAGCAATATCCAGCAGCAATTTGAACAACTGGAATGCTTTCTAATGCTCCCATCAGGGGCCGTGGCTCCAAGTCGTTCGGTTCGGTTTGATGACCAAGCCTACTGTCACTTCCCCAAGAAAATGTGTACACCCTACCTTCTCTTGATAGAACAGCAGTGAAAAAATTTCCAATTGCAGCTTGCACCACAAATATATCCTTCAGGGATTCGACCAACTTCGGTGTAGTAACGACTTGAGCTCCTTGAGCTCCATACTCAGCTTCACCAAATGAATCCTTGCCAAATGCATAAACATGCCCGGCATCGCTGATTAACATTGTCCTCCCGGACCCTGCTGCTGCCTGAATTATTCGAATTCCTTGCAGGGATCTGCAACATCATGGAGTCCATTAATTTTTATACTACTTCTCTTTGGTATCAGGTGAAAGAATTGTTGAAATTTTTGCAACCTGATTGGGCGAGGCCGTGATTCTTCTTCAGTGGTACCATGTCCAAGCTGTCCTGAGTTGTTGGACCCAAAGGAGTAAACAGCTCCTTTTGACGTGACCGCGATGCTGTGACCGGGTCCTGCTATTGCCAGGAATTTCTCCCTTCTGCAACATGCTTCTCCAGCCTGTAAAAACCTCAATACTAGTTTCCAGGAACCTCCACATTTTTGCTTCAATGCTTGATGCTGTTCTGTTGTCATAGGTTTGAATATGGCTCTCTTTTGGCACATATCCAATGCAGCAAGTTCCGAAATCGATAATTCATAGTCAGGAGCGAAGTTCGCAGGCTGTCTAAAGAACGAACACGTCGCCTGCAACATGCACAACCAAAATCAATCAGCAGCATTATCAATCCTAGAGTTACAACAATGCTGGAAAAGCCGAACAAGGGAAATGAAAGAACTTGCCTCTAACTTTGCAAGGTCTTGAGGATCCAAGCTACATGCTGTCAGGACATGAAGAACAATGGAGGGATTGGCAGCTAAGGGGAATTCGCCTGGGTTGGATTCCCCAAAGCAATGTCGTTTCGATAGAGGAAATGTCGACGCTGGACTGGTGACAATACCAGAAACTGATTGATCAGGAATGCTATGGAATTGTATAGCCGTCGTTTCGCTTGTCGTGGCATCCATGGGCACTGCCAAAGGCTTTGCAGTGCCCAAACTTGATAGAAGATGAGTCTATATCGCTGAGATTGCGAGAACATGAACAAAGAAATCACTACATTATTCTGTCCAGCCGATCCATTGTAAATCTAAAAGATGGGAGATATCATTATCTACCTAGATAAACCGGATTGTTCAAGAAACTTCCACTCTTAAATCTACATAAGAAAACAAAGCATCCCTGTATAAATTCCTCATAACACAAAGGAGAAAACAAAAGAAAAGGCAAAAACATTCAATGGATTAGCTGAAAAAGCTTGTTGATTTAAGAGCCAAAGTTCCCAACCCAGATATCCATTCTCAAAGAACATGTGAAGGAGAATAAAGATCAGATCAGTTAACCAGAACCAAACGTCTAAAAACAAAGCCCAAAGAAGCCACTCGATGATCACTACAACTTGAGCTCGCAAAAAAGCAAAAACAAACCCAAGTCAAAGAGTAGCAGAAGGGACAGCAAGAAACTCTGAAAGAGCAGAGGAAATTTCAAACAAAAAGATGAAGGAAATGGAAATCAAAAGATGAAGAAGATGATGATGATGATGAAAATTGGGTCAGAACAGAAGGATAAGCTTTGCAAGGAAGAATACCAATCGTTCATGAATGGATATTCCAACACCAAAAGAAACCCAAAAGGGAAAGAATTTGCCAGCAAGAGGAAAAACACTTATTCACGCAAACTCATTATAAGGAGCAAAAGTCAGAGAGAGACTAAAACATGTCCAGAAATGATAACAATTAGTGAAATCAACTTCAATCCTTAATGCCCCAGAACAGGGTTTACAATTATGACCATGCCCACCAATGATCAACAACAATTCTTTTCACAAAACACAAAATTTCCTCAGACCCAGATCACAAAATTTCCAGAAACAGAAAAAATTTCCCCCAAATTCACAAAAAGGAAAAGGAAACAAGCCTGAGAAATCACATGATGATCATCACAGATCGATTAGAAATTATTCAGAAACGAAATTACATGAGAGTGGAATCGAAAATTCATCAAAACCCAACTTCATCCGCCAAGAATTGCCCAGTCTTTTTTTTTTTTTTTTTGAAAGTATCGAACCAAAAGAGATACAAATTTAGATCAAAAGTGGGTTTTCCGATCGGAAGCTACTCGTTTTGGAACATGAAGAGGATGATGATTCAGGAATTTTTCTTCTCCCAAAGAAAACGAAAGGGAATTTCTATGTGGAGGAGTGAGAGAATGAATAATTCCTGCTTTTTTATTATCCTATGAGAGGTGTCTTCCTTCTTCCAAATCTATACGTTTTTAAAGGGATGAGGTGTCTCTTTGATGGTGAATTTGTAAGAGAGAATTAATTTGCCTGTGCTTCCCATTTTTTATAGTGATGATCTTTTTTTACACGTTACCCTTTTTCTTTGACTATGTCCTAAGTTTTACTTTTAACCATGGTTCAATGAATAATGGCAATCTCACACTGCCCAAAGAGCCATAAAAATAGGATTTTTAATTGAAAATCACCACTTTTTTTCCCCCTTCCCACTACATTTTCAGTGTGTGTAAAGTGACAGTGTGTGGGTTATTAATTACCATTGAGGTGATTTTATTGGGAACCGACATTATTCTTGTGTCTTCCCCTTTTTACAGTTATTATAAAAAACTGTATTGTGATACTTACATTAACCTTTTTTTTACTACTTTAACAGGGGAAGAATGTCACATCCTCACCATGCCCATACACCAATACTTTCAAATTTCTTTCTTATTAGTTCAACCGACTATCCATTTTAAAGATGATAATTAATGCAAATATCTTATCTACTAAACTATATTCGAATAAATAATAATTTAAAATTTTCAAACACATTTTCTTATCACTTTATTTATTGTATATAAGATAGAATAGAAAAGAAAGTTACAAACTCTGTTCAAATTTTCAAAGGGGTGGCTGCAGGTCAAACAGACCTTTCTTGAGTCCCACACGATTCTGTTCATTTCAAGATTGAAACTTTAAACAACGAAGCTAAAAGGGATCCAATGGATTATCTTAAAAAATTGTAAAAAAAGAAAGGAGGAACAGCGTGGATGAGCTGATGATTATAGCCATGCAAGAGGTTAGCTGAGTCTAGCAACATCTGTCTGTCAGTGATGGTGGGATTATGAACAGAAAATGATTGACATTGATTTTCAAACAGCGGATTTCAAAAGCTAAGCTAAAGTGTATTTAAGCACTTAGAAAGAAAGTCCTTCTAAATAGACTCTAAAGCTTGTTGGTTTCGAGAAAGAACATTCAAAAATCAAAAGGACCAGTGGCAAGAGAAACAGAGCAGGGTCCAGTACCAGTTCATTGCTTCATCTGCAATTCTTCATTCCATTGACTTTTAGCCTCTTGAATTGGTTTGAGAGTGAATTTTGGGACATAAATCTTGGTTTTTGGAGGAAATGGATCAGACCCACTTGGCAGAATTGTATTAATTTTTGATGAAAACTAGAAATGATGTTGAAGGTTGCTAAAAGAAGAAGTGATATGACAGAGGAATAATGGGTTTTTGAGAACATTAATGAATGTTGGTGTTGAATCATGATTGGCTCATGGTGTAAGAAGTGGGCCTGTTCATTTATCAGTGTTCCTGTGCTCTGTTTCCCATCCTTTGATTGATTGTCACTGCAATCTTTTGAAGCAGAGAAATCAGAACTTTTGTTTCAATATGTGATCATAGTTCTGAAGTTTTGTGAAAATGGTGTTTTTGGGTTTCATTAAAAGAAACCAATTTGAAGCCAATTTAGTTTCCCCTTTTGAAAACCACTCATTGGGATCCTCTTTTTCTTTCTAGATTTGTGCTTTGTGAACAGAACGAGAAGTACAGTGCAAAAGAGATTTCAGAAACTGTTGTTTGGTAAATTGGTATAGAAGTTTTTGGAAGCTTTTAGATTATGAGACGAACAGATTTCATAATCTTTTTTATCTTGAAAATGAAAATTAGAAGAGAAAAAAATATATATATAGAAAAGTACAGGTGATTTTGAGAATTGGAAATTACTGAGATGTTTGGGGTGAAATTTTATGGGGAAAATGTGAAATTTGTTAAAACTTGAAGATCAACAGTTTCATTTCCCGTGCTCAAGTTGTGGACTTGCAGTTAAGCAGGCATTGCACGTGTCGGAATTTTTCTTCCTGTTAATAAGATGTTTAGGAGAAAAAAATGTACTGTTAAAATTTATTTTAACCTGCCAGTTTTTTTTTTGGGTTAAAAATTATAAGTTTAGTTCCTATACTTTTAGGCGTGTGTCTATTTGTTCCTTACTTTAAAAAGTTTCTAATAAGTTTCTGAACTATCAATTTTATGTTTAATAAGTTTTTGAACGTTACAATTGACTAATTGGTCTTTGAACTTTTAATTTTGTGTCTTATATGTCTCTGACATATTCAAAATTTCTAAACATTAATGGATCTATTAGATATAAAATTGAATTTTATGTCTAATAGAATTCTAAACTTTAAAATTTATATCTAGTAGGTTTGTGAATTTTATAAAATATTAAATAATTCAATGACCTATTAGACACAAAATTGAAAATTTATAGACTTATTAGACACAAAATTAAAAGTTTAATGACTTATTAGACACTTTTTAAAGTTCATGGACCAAATAGAAATAAATCTGAAAGTTCAAGTACTTATTATACATTTTAAAGTTTAGAGACCAAATAGACATAAACCTACAAATTCAGGGACTAAACTTGCAATTTAACTTTTTTTTAATATTAATTTAGCAACATATAGAAGCGAGGATTCCAACATTTGGAATTTTTGTCGATGATATGCTTTAACCCGTTGAGTTATGATAAGGTTGAATAAAAAATTTATGCTATTTTTTTTTATGAAATCTTACAAAATCCAACTGTTTCAGTCTAGATTAAAAAAAACACACAAATAAAAGCAGAATTTGGAATCCTCATGTCTCAAATAATTATATTTTTAAAGATATCAAACAACAAAATTCATTAGAAATTACAATTTCCTCCAAATTTTGGAGAAACATGGAGTTTTTGTATGGAAAATCTTTTTTCTCGTGCTTTAATGCGATCTGACTTGTCATTAAAAAATAATGAAATATGACTCATTTTAACGTGGCAATGCGATTACTTAGGAGGGCAGTATGAGGCCGACTCAAGAAACAAACAAGTCATAATTTTAGATTAAATTGAGCACTTTTAGGATTTTAATAAATGAACATTCAAAATTTTGTCTATCTATTTTACATGTATTTTTTTCTTAAAAAATATAGTTAGTATATAAAATTTAGATTTTGTATCAGCATTTATCATGAAGTTTAATGCTTATGCGATATAGATATATTATTTTAAAAAGTAGACAATACTACTATTAGCATACATGTATTAACATATCAAACTTATAATTTAACTTAAACTATATAATAATTTGAGATATACAATAGTTTGGGCGAATGTGATAAAAGGAAAAAAGGAAGAAAAATATGATCAATATTCATTATTTGAATATATATATATATATATATATATATTAATTAGAGTTGAGAGACCAAATACTAAATAATCTTGAAAGTTGAGACGTATAAAATTATAAAAATAAAATTTTATTATAATAAAGAAAAAGTAAGATTCATTTTGTCAAACCGATTATAAATGAAGAGAACATCTGAATTACATTATAGTCTAGCTCTCAATTAAATGAAGTATTGAAAAAGTGTAATTGTATTATCATTGTGGGCCTGTGGTTTGCAAGAAGACGACATGTCGGAGCCTTCGTTGAGAAACAGCACTGTGACATGTCGACACGTAGATGATCAACATCGTATCGAGTACGATGATAGTGTCCCGTGAAATCTATAGCTTTTTTATTTCATCATTTCACGTGGTGGTTAGCTAATTGACATTTTGATAATTATTTTAGAGTAAATTACCATTTTTGGTTCCTAAAGTTTGAATAAAATGTCCATTTCATCCTAAGTTTCAAAATCATATAATCAAGTCCTCTACTTTAGGAAATATTTTTTTAAAGTCTATGAATTAACAACATCTGTTAAATTATAAAAAATACTCTTGAACTTTGCCTTTTGTTTTAAAGATACTCCTATTTTTTTAAAAAGTTGTGATATTACCATTGATGTTTCAAAACTATCATTATAATAGAAAATCAGTTAGAATGTTGACGAAAAATCAACATGGCAGTAACCTAGAAAAATGTAGCAGTGATTGAGACGTTTGCATAGATTAAATTTGAAAGAATAGCATTTCACCATGTCGACTTTTCGTCTAATATTCTAACAAAAGTTCTACTTCGAGGGTAGTTTTGAAATGTTTATGAAAAGTCAAAAGTAATATTGCAACTTTTAAAAAAATATGAATATTTTTTAAACAAAGGGCAAAGTGTAGAAGTATTTTTTATAATTTAGCCAATAATTAATAGAGGTGTTGACGTGGCAATTTTTATAATAAAATAATAATTTTAAAATAAAAATAATAAAGATCTCTCTCCCTATTCCCCTCCCCTATTCTCATATTATATTTAATGAATGTTAAATTACTAAGTTTGATACAACCATGGGCAAAATTTCTATGATGTTTTGGGAGCTGACAACATCATTCCATTATATTAACTAACGGTCAACTCTATTCAAACACCTTTTAGAAACTATTTTAGAAACCAATTAAAAATCAAGGTCAAATCCAAGACAAAATATCACTTTTGAAATTTCAAGGACCAAACATAAATTAAATTTAAATAACAATGACCAAAAGTATTAATTTCTAAAATTCAAAAACTAAATAGAAACTAAGTTTAAATCCCATATACCAAAATTGTATTTTAACCCCAAAAAAAAAAGTTTAAAAAATTACAAATTCAATATAAAGTAGAATACATCCGTTAGTTTTTTTTTTTTTTGAGTTCAACAACATTTAGAGGTTAGTTTTTTTTTTTTTTGAGTTCAACAACATTTAGAGATGGAAAGATTCAAACCTCTGACTTTTTAGCCGATGATACATGGCAAGAATACATAAGTTAGTTATTATAATATGTTAACATAGAACAAAATATTTTTAAAAAATAATAATAATAATCAATATATAATTTAATTGGGGATTTTTATTAATTATAACCAACCAATGTGTAATTTAATTCATGATTCTAATAATTCCAGTTCATCAATATCTAAACATGCATCCTTCTTTGCATCCTTCTTTGCATCCTTCTCTGGGCTTGGGCGCGGCACAGCAAGTGTCGACAACAAAGAATCCTGAAAGCTTCTCCCTTCTGGTTCTTTAAGGAACTTTCCATCTTTCAAATAAGATTCAATCTGCACGATTTTCTCTTTTAAATCACCGTTCTCTTTTTCTTTCAATGTACTCAAGAAGTTGTCACAGATTATGTTTAGAAGCTTCCTGAACTGAGATTTATATTTTCTAAACAGTGCAAAGCCTGCTACCTGTATATCACACAAATTACAAAATGGGATCAATCCACAGTTTTTTTTTTTTTTCTTTTCTTTTAGCTTATATTTCTTAGTGATTAAACTTCCATTAAACTTACTTGTAAGAATGCATAGAGAGCGGTTGCAGTATATAAATTGGGAGGAACTGTATTTAGAAATCTTGCCAGCCATGCCCAACCTTCCTCAAGACCATGTTGGTTATAGATGCCAGGTACTTCTGTCTGCAAAATGATCTATTTTTATAAGGTACTTTTATAGAAAGATTAATAATAAGTGGCTAAATGAAATATTTCAAATACTTCTCAACCCGTTAGAAGGGACAAACCTGAATCAGAGCGCCATATATTTTCATGTATGCTTCTAGCCGCTTCAAATAATCCTTAACGCTCTCCATCTTTCCATTATCCTCTCGGAATCCAATAGTTTTGTAATATGACTCTTTGGATTCAAATGCGGCCTATGGCAATATATGTGTAAAAGAGACAAATCAATAAATAAGAAATAAGCGTTGTAGGCTATTTGTATTGGTCGAAATGCGGTTTAAATTTTGAAATGAGCAATTTTCTATGAATAGGTGGAATTTATCCGTCTTGAAACCTGAACGAGGTATGGAGGATTAATCTACTTGGACACTGGAATAAGGTTCAAAGAAACAGATGACTTTTCCTCATTAGACAGTAGCAAATCCCAATACAACACTCCATGTCGCAGGAGACTAATGATTCTAAAGCCTCGAAACTAGTAAAGCATGAAGGTTTTTGCTAAAGGACATCTTTTTTCCTAGATAAAATTAAAATAAATGCATTCAAAAGCCAGACATCGATTCTTCTCTAAAACTTTCAGTCGTTAAAGGATTAAGATGCAATCGTGCAAGGCTCAAAATATTTGGCAAGAGCAAATATCATGGTCAATCAAGACTGTATTTCATTAAGAACACAGTAAATTGCCATATTAGGAATGATTAAAGAAGGACAATCTAAGTTGTTGGAAATAACTCACCTTTGAATATGCTACGTGCTTCGGGACTGTGTAGATGCAAGCTCTATGGAACTCTGCGAGAAGAAGAACCATGGCACTTGGGATCTGATTAAAACAATTTGCTAGCATTAGCATACGATAGTCATTGTATTAAGAAAGTATTACAAAATGCAAAATTATGAAAACAAAATCACACAATGGAAACCATGCCTCTTAATAGCAGACAACAAATTCAAAAATATAAGCAATTATGTGGTCCGACCAAGAAAATAAACCTTTAGGGACTGTTTGGAGCGTGGGTTATAATAGTTTGTGAAGTACTTTGCACCCCAAACACAGACTATTATAACCTGACTAAATAACTATGCATCCTAAACACATATTATATAACTCTACAGATTATTATAACTCACATACTATCATAACCCAGACTATTATAACCCACTCACCACCCCAAACAGTCCCTTAGATTAGTAAATTTCTAGTTTGCCATTTGATCTCAAAAAAAAAAATCTTTTTTAATCCAGACTGGACCTTGAATACAATTATCAAATTTCTTTTCAGTAGAAGATTAAAAGAGATCAAGCAATTATCTGATATGGTTTAAGGTCGTACTCATTTGACATTTTTTCAATAGAGGGTACTCTTGAAATGCATTATGATATACTTCAAGCAAGGCAATCATGCCACTAGGGCCAACCACAAAAAAAAGAGATCTCCACTTCAACATTTAGGTGTTATTTGGTGCTTACTTTGTAAAATCTCCCTTCAACCTTATTGAACTTTATTTGTAATATGTTGTTAAGCTCCTAAACCCAAAAGTGGAACTATATGTGTTTAGTTGGCCCATTCTAAAAAACCCCAAATATCTTGATGTGAAGAGGTTAATTGCTTTTAGTTCGTCGTCAATCACACGAGACTATTTAAAGCCTTCATTTCTAAATTTGAAGAGTTTTGACATTTTGATGAAATGAAAATGGAGAGTTTCTCTCTTTGCTCCAAATAGAGAGCATGTTACATCCCAGCTTATGTTGTATATTCCTTAGATATATTCAAGTTTGATTGGTCATCAAACTTGTGAAGAGTCTTGACTTTGGATAGAGAACATATTTTCCTATCCAAAGGCTTCACCATCAAGATTAATCTTTTTTTTTCTTCTCCTTGAATGATTTCATGTGTGTGTACTAAGTGTTGCTATGTATGTTTAAGAGGTGCTTGTTCTTACAAAGGTTGTCTTAGCTACCTGTGGTAGGGTTGAGTACATTTGGTATGAGAACTTCTTGGTACCCCTGATTTCACATCACATTTTATGCACAGGTTTTAATATTGAAATATGGGAATGAGACATTCATGATAAAGAAAAAGAAAAAAAAACTCAATTTGTACTTGAAGTTCGTTACTCAAACTTAATGAGCAGTGCAGTAGTACCTGTGAGGTAACAAGAACAATGACATAACCGCATGCAAAAGCCGATGCATTATCTGGACAACATTTAGAAACAACCTGAAATATCAAAGCTAAGGAAGTTAGAAGCTTCAAGCCAATGGGCCAACTGCATGAAGAAAAGATTCAAGAACAAGATCCAATTGCATGATAGCTAAAGTAATACAGGAACAGATATCAGAAAATAAAGTTAGCTACTGAGTCATGAGTAACTGATAGCACTCATTTAGTGTTATTTTATTCCTTATATTAATGTTAGTTTTGTAATGAATTCGTGAGCTTTTATGCCTATTTTGTCTATTTTATAGCAATCATGCTTGAAGAGCAAAACCGAGTGCTCGGGAGTATTTTGATTGATATTGGAGTCTTTTAGAGCCTTATTGAAGATTCAAGAAGAGAAGAGATGAATTAAGTGTTGAGCAAGAGGGAAGAGTATTGAGACGCTAAAAGGCACTTTTATGGCTTTTCTTTTATTTTTATAGGTGATCAAAGATTTCATTTTGAAGGTCAAAGTTTGAAGATTTTCAAGTTGAAGTCTAAAAAACAAAAAATATAGCGCCTAGGCACTACGGTACTAGTTTTCACGCTTTTTGACAGCGCCTAAAGGCCGTCTTTTAGTCGTCTGAAGGTTCAAAAAATAGAGAGGGGGGCGGAAAACAGAAAGGAGGAGGCCAAACAGAGGGTTATTGCCCTAAACTCGATTTCATGCTATTTTGAGAGGTTTGGGAGCATTTTGTGAGCGGATTGGAGTGGATTTGAAGACCTTGGAGCTCAGATTCTTAGGATAACACCTCAGAAACGCGAGATCGTCCTTTGTTTGCAATTTCTTCCCTTTTCCTTTCATTTATAGTTAATTTAGTGCCTGTAAATTAGGAATTTTTTAGTTGTATTGACTGATTTTGTATGGTTTAATCCCTAAACATTGTTTTATGCTTGATTGTTGGAAACTTTGGATTAATTTCTTAATTAATAGATGTTTATTGCTTTTAGGGCTTTGAATCATTTATGCATTTGTTTCTTAATGCCTATAACCATTGATTTTCTAATTAATTGAGGTATTTCTAAGTTGAGCTCAATAGAGGATACTTAATTTAGCTTAATGTGCGATTAATTAGCTACTCGAGTGACAGCGAGATTAATAGTTAATTAATTGTAGTTGGTGATGAAGGTTAATTAGTTGGACATTGGTTAATTGACTAGTTTTCTAAGTGGAAACTCGACGGAGAGAAACTTAGGCAAGAACCCAATTGCATAACTAATGTTTATTTACCTGAGTGACAGCTAGGATTAATAAATAGACATTAGAAGTCTGTAATGAAGAGTCTTAAAGCCTTGTATGAGTTAACTAGCACTAGGGACACCTAGGTTAGTTAATTAGTACTTGAGAGTGGAGGAGACCGACAGGAGATTCCACGTCCTTAGAGCTTCTAGACTTATGAGTTCATTGTCCATTTGGTTATAATTGTCTGTTAGCTTAGTAATTGATCTTTTCCCAAGTTATCCCTCGTGTTTGTGTCTCCCATTTATTTTCTGTTGTTAGTTAGTCTATATTTCTTTAGTTTTGTTCTCTAAATAAAGTAAAGTGAGAGTGCTTATGGTACTTAATTGAATTAAAACCAATCTCTGTAGATTTGATACTTGATAGGAATACCGTTTTATATTACTTGACCCGTGCGCTTGCAGTTATACGTAAAAGTGCGTGCATCAGTAACATAAAAGCAAGATGCATTATCAACTAGTTAATGAGATGGTATTACCTTCTTTGCAAATGCCGCAATGCTAATGGTTGGTGGACAAAGAGGATCCATGAAAATCTTGAAAAGTTCATTGGTTTTTGTACTGAATCAGATAGTGCATAACAGACGATCAATATGTTTTCCTCGATATTGGTATTTGTAACTAAATAAATACTAACAAAGAAGCTTGCAAGTTGCAAAGAGAAGAAATGTACATGAAAAATAGAAGTGCTCTATCAAAACAGTTCAATTGCAAAATAGATGTAAAAAAACCTAAGAACTCTTTTTAAATGTAAAATCTATGAACTCTCATACCTAACATTCTCTGTTGTCCCCCCTATTTGTCGAATAAGCCTAGCAATATGCCTTTCATGGGTGCTAAAATCCTGATAAGAGGAAAAGATAGATATTTAGTATTACAATGAGACCAATATCCAAATACTCAAAGATATCAGGTCACAAGTCTTAGAGAGAAGATAGTCAACCATTAAAAATTTAAGTCACCAAACAAAACTTTCCCCCATTTGTTTAATAGAAATGACATCATTCTAAGACAGGGTTTAAAAAAGAAAGGCTGAGAGATACATTCAATCACATGGTAACCAATGTTAACTATCATATGGTAACCTAAGCAGTAAGTTGCATTCCACATTAAAATGAAAAACCCATGCCTAGCAATATTTGTTGCAAATAGAACCGACAAAATAATAAGCTTTTAAACTATTTGTTAATATCAAACCTCATTTGAACTCAATCTCAATGCTTGGTTTCCCTCCTCTACCTCCTTAAGTTTTTGTAGTCTCTCTTGCTCTAAAGCCAAAGCACTTATTGAGACTCTAACCAAGCTACCTGCCATGAGATTGACCCAAAAAGTTCCATATTAGATGAAATCCTGAAATCAAGTAAGTTGGTAGACACACACAAAAAGTCACATGAATATCTATCTTCTGAATAAAGAGAAATGAACATGAAAACATCAAGGATAGAATGGAAAAAGAAATATAAAGAGTTCAAAATTTTCAAGTATATCAATTTTTTACAAAAACAGAAAAGCCATTATCACATTCATACTGAAAATCACCTAGTGATCTTGACATATTTGTTTCATCCAGAGCAGTTCCTTTAGGTTGGCCGACTGAGTTTACTGGTTTGGTAGTTAGCAGCCTAACAGTAGTTTCTTGTGCTTTTACAACATCAACCTTTTTTAAGTTTTCAGCGGCTTCCCTTTCAGCTGCTTCTTTCATTGCTCTCCTCTCAGCTTCTATGGCAGCTTTCTTTGCCTCCTCAGCTCTGGCTTTTGCCTGCACCAGTGTTTTTAAATGTGTAAGATGCAGTAAAGTGCAACACTCCTTCGGGGCTAAAGTGCAAGGTTTAAAAAAAAACGCAAAGGCCTTTTTTATCAGGTGCACATAGAAAAATATAAATAAATTTTTATATATGAATAAAAATAATATTATGAAAAATAAGATAATTAAAATTTTAAGAAATTAGAGCTTTGATTAGAGATTGCAAAGAAAAATGAACATTTTTTAAGAAATTTCTTAGTTTCTTCAACAATAAAAATAATAAATAATGAATAAATAAATTAGTGAGCTTAGGTGCCTCGCTTCAAAGGTGGGCTTTTCCAAGAAGCACTTGTGTAGTTAGGTCCAATAATTTCTTGTGTTTCCTATAAGATGACTCAAAAAGTAAATGATGAAGTCCTTTCACTATCAAGGACACATAATGTCCAGCAAACCTAAACCATTGGAAGGTGGAATTAACTCCCTGATAAAATTATCTAAAAACAGGATGGATCGTTGATCAATCATCCACATATTGGATCAAAGGAAAGTTGATAGAGTTAGCAAGCCAACAGAATTGATTACAAGGCAACAACCCAAGAAAAAATTGTTTTGTTTTTTTTATCGAAAGCCATCTATACCAGTAAAATGAGCAACACACTTACGAAAAAGGAGAAAAAAAAAAGACACAAAAACAAACAAACAAACAAGAAAAAACATTCATCATTTTCAAATAGTTGACAACAAACCTCAGCCTCTGCTTTAGCCTTTTCTTGATGCTTTTTTTCTTCTAGAATGGTCTTCTCCTTTCTTTTGGCTTCTTCAAAAGCCGCATCACTTCTAACTTTTCTTTCTTCTCTTTGCGATATTTGTTCATGGTGCCGTTGAACAGTAGTCAAGTACTTATCGAGACCTTCAGCACTAAAAGCAAAGGTAAAGGATAAGCACCAAGTAAAATTGCAAGGTTAGCAGAGGCTTGTTCTACGCAATCATTCATAAATGGCTAAGCATAGAAAAGCACAAGGAACTAATTAAAACTTTTTTAAAAGAAAATAAACATCTAAATTGTAAGAAGTGATTTTTAAAATCTAGTTGGCTAGGTTGAAGCAAAAATTGCAAATTCAAGGTTGGAATGGTTGAATACAATTCATCTACTAGGAAAAAAGGAAAAAGAAAGTAGTTATCATTGTTAGAAAGAGAAGAAGCACAGGAAATACATTAGTTAGTGGAATTCATTACCTAAACTTTTATTTTAAAATTATAAAAGTACCTTCAACTTCGACACTTGGTTAACATAATTATACCACAGAATATAGGACATACTATTTTTTTTTTACCAATAGAAGTTTGTGAAAGATTAAATAAAGGTATATGACAGAAAAAGACTTCCTAAATTTGAATTAAGGAAGATGACCAAACAAAACTAATAGAAAAGCATACATCTCGCGTTGGTATTGAGCATCAAGTCTCCGGTCAGCTTCTCGTCTTGCCTCAAAGTATTTCTCAATTTGAGAGAATGCAGCATTTGACTTTTGATTTAAAACAGTAAGGTCGGTCTCCAACCTTCCGAGTTGGTTCCGAATTTCCTCCTGTTTATAAACCAATTTAGAAAAGCATTAGAACAGAATGGAAGATTAGCTAGATATCTGTCTTCTTTTTTACTCGATGGTTGAAATTAAAAATTCTTCATAGTTTCCAACATCTTATAAGAATACAGCTGTGACAACATCCAAATTAAAATCATATAATCAATGAGTTTTTGTACCTAAGAAAACGTCAGTTTAACTAATTTCACATACATCTCATCCACAATATCTTAAATGATGCAGTACAGCATCTAAGACTCCAAGCATTATCAAAGAAGATCTTTATTCAATATCAAAGTGTCACGTTTACAAGAGCTTCCCTCCCAAAGTATTATCTACTAAGTATCAGCTAAAGCAAATAACAAACTAACTAAAAAAAATGTTGATAAGTGGCACAAGGGATGAACATAAAATTTCATGAGAAAGATATCCCAATGAAATGTATGTTGCATTCATATTTAGATGCTAAAAAATGTGTAGACGTCATAAAAGAAAGAAATATAAATTATATACTCCCATAAATACCTTCACATTAAGCAGACGATCACATGTTAGTTGGGCTAAAGAACTTTCCACTAAATCCTTGTCTTCCATCGGGTAGGCCCATGCTTCAATTGTTGATTCATTGTCAGAATCTGCACTATCACTAGAGAAGGCAAGAAAAACCTTAAAACTTCATGGCAGAAAGCCACATATGTAATAGTTTAAATCAAAAGACAGTAGCTCATAGTAATTTTGCACATCACATGACGAAGAATAGTTTAAAAACATGAAAAAGTCATCAAAAGTTACATAAAATCAAACATTGCAGTTAAGGCCATTCTTTCAAAACTTTGGTTGGAACGGAATCAAAGGATTTTTTAGAATAAGCATCTTCCTTGGATTGACAGATTTGAATCAATTCGACTCAAGGCTTCTTCATGGTGTTCCTTGTCAAAGTGTTTCGTGGGTTTTTGCTTCAGGACATATGTCTAAATTGGAGTGCATTTATATATCCTTCATAGTCTACAAGTTGTTATGTTTTGTTATGATTTCTCTAACTGTTTTTATCTTTTGTTGTTGTCTTTTTGTTTTTTTCTCTCCCTTGTGGAGTTTGTATCTTTTGAGCATTAGTCTTTTTTCATTATATCAATGAAAAGTCTTGTTTCTTGCTTCAAAAAAAAAAATCAAACAAAGCATATTTCCATTTTAAATTTCACATAGAAAAACACATGTGGGAAAAATTACGTATAAATATTTATTAAATAAAAACAAATGTACAAATGTAACTTTCAAAGAAGAAATAAAGAAGGTCGGAAGTGACAGTAAAATAGAATACCTGAGAAAAATTTCATCGGAATTAAAGCGCTTAGCATTGTGTTGTAGTTCATCCTCATACACACCCATTACAAAAGGCTTGGAACTTCTCTTCACATTTTTTGTGACAGGAAAATCTCTGATAACATATAAACTAAAAATGCTTTAACAAAGAAAACTAGAAGCACACGCAAATTCGTTGTTTTTTTTTAATATAGAAAAATATGATACCGTGAAGATGTTTTTGTGAAAGGCGTTGTAGACATCTTTAGCTTCTCCTCCAAGGAATAAAGCTCCTCTCGCAAATCGTCAAAGCTAAAATCAGGTTGTGGGTCAACTGTAACTTGACCTACCCTAGAAGGACAGCAAAGGGTCAACTTCACAGGACACCTGAAAATGAAACACAAACAAAAGATTAATACAAGTGATAATTAGGATCCTCTTGAGGGAATGTCATTCAACATTATAAAATGAATAAGCCAAACTATGTTTGTTAAATATATGCTAGTTTGAAATCAACTATAATAGGCACGTACACAAAGGTGCTATGTCTACAACGCAACAAAATGCCCAAAAGAAAAAAAAAACTTCGAAATTTTTGCTCCAACCATAGAATCAACTTGAAAAAAATACAATTACAATATCAAAATTTGAGTATCAAAGAATATTGAACTTACATGGCTTCAATAAGCAAACTTTGAACAGCTTCAGGAATCAGAGGGAGGCCCTTGGTGGATCCGGGACTGTTCATAAGAGAGAAAAATCAGTTCGGAGGAATTTTACATCTAATAAATCATTGAACTTTCAATTATGTGTTTAATAGGTCCTTGAGCTCTTCGATATTTTTTAAAAATTACGAATGGACACAAAATTTAAAGTTTGATATCTATTAGACACAAAATTCAATTTTATATCTAATAGGTTTGCTAATTTTTTTTTTATAAAAATTATTGAATATGACAAGGACCTATTAGACACAAAATTAAAAGTTCAATACCTATTTGACATTTTTAAAGTTCATGGTATTAGACATAAAAAATTAAAAGTTCAAGAACATATTAGAAACATTTTAAAGTTCACGGACTTATATGACACAAACAACTTTGAAGACTAAACTTGTAATTTAATCTAGGTTTTTTTGTACAGAGGTATCGTATATGAACTCATGTCCTATTTTAATTCTTAAATTTCTGCTCGAAGAGATTTTTGAACACCGAGGAAGGGAAAACCACAACCAACGCTTTAATTGAAATTAGTGCAAGCAAAATTCCAAATCAAAGTGAGAAAAATTGGAATTAAATTCATTGTTACCAGAAGATGGACAGTAGGGAGATTTGGAGACACGGAGAGACGGCTGCCGTGACAATAAACTCACGACGGCGGCTGGATTGTTGCCGAAGGGAGTCGATGGCGGCCGGATTGTTTCCGAGAGGAGGCGACGGCGGCTGGAAGGACAATAAACTCAGGAAGCCAAGCTTCGGAGACACCGAGAGAGAACGGATGTTAAGAAACGCAGCGCCCGACACACGAGCAAAACCCTAAAGCTTACAAAAACCGAAACGGAGAAGGCAGCGCGAGAGAGAGATCGATTCGGGCGGCGGAGAGGCAGCGCGAGCGACAGAGAAAATAGCGCGGGAGTTTCTTGTTCAAAAACAAATAGGGCGAGAGGGAAGGGAACGGGCGAATGAAGGGAATGTTTCACTGTCAAGTTTTTTGTTTCCAAAGTGTATTTATGTACTTCGATTTGATTTGGAATTTCTTGGTTAATTTAAGATTTGTTTGGTAACAATCTGAAAACATAATTTTGAAAATAATAGATTCAATTAAAACAAAGTTATATTTCATGTTTTTAGATATGTGTTTGCTAGCAAATTTAGAAATTTGATTCCAATATAAACAATTGTTCAAAATATGTTCTTATAATATATTTATATATCATTAACTAATTGTAGTTGCAAAACTAAATATTAAATTGAATATAATCTATTATTAATTAAATTATGAACATGATTTTTGGTATAGATTTTGTATAATTATTATTTTACAATATCATATAATTTATAATATTATATATTATACATATTTTAATTTAACAAAAATAAATTGAGTTTATAACATGAAATACTATATTTATTAAAGTTTTGGCCTTTTCTAATGTAATTATGCATTTTAAATTTTCAAATTCAAAATCTGGATACAATGAAAACATAAAAATATTGTTTTCAGAATTTTCACTATTTTGATCACAGAATCCGAAAACAGTTTTCAAAAACACGTCTATCAAATGCATATTCACTTAACCCAGATTGTCTACCAAACAAGGGTTTGGTAAGCAATGTGAAAACATAATTTTAAAAACAAAAAATTCAATGAAAACAGAGTTGTATTTTATGTTTTTTCAAATATATGTTTGGTAGTAGATTTAGAAATTGGATTCTAATTTAAACAATTGTTCAAAATATATTCTATAATATATTTATAGATCATGAAACTAGTTGTAGTTGCAAAACTAAATATTAGGTTGAATACAAATTATTAGTAATTAATTTATGAACATGTTTTTTGTTATAAATTTTATATAATTGTTATTTTACAATATCATATAATTTATAATATATATTATATTATACATATTTTAATTTAATAGAAATAAATTGAGTTTATAACATGAAATATTATATTTATTAAAGTTTTTATCTTTTTTAATATAATTATACATTTTGAAATTTTAAATTCAAAATCGGAATACAATAAAACACATTAAAATATTGTTTTCAGAATTTTCACTTTTTGGATCACAAAATCCAAAAAACAGTTTTCGAAAACACATATGCTAAACGCATATTCACTGAACTCAGTGAATTCGAAAACATAAAATAGAATCTTGATTGCCTATCAAACAAGTCCTAATAATCTAACTAAAGTTGTCTATTAGGAATCAATGTTTGTTTTTTTTTTTTTTTTTGGAAAAAAAATCTATTCTTATCCATAAATTTGTCAAGTTGTATCAATTTTCATCCCAAACTTTTAATTTCGTCAAATTACTCCAAACTTATGTAAGTGTTGCAATTTTTATACTATGTTCAATTTATGTTAATTTACCCACTAATTTTAACAAAAAGCAATGCAAAGATTTTCATGAACTCACTAATTTCAATAATATAAAGATTTGCACAAATTTTGGTGTGACTAATGCACAAGTTAATTATAAAAATAATTTTTCCAAAACTCACAAAAATTAACAAAAATTTAGCGCTAATGTCATTCTTTTTACCATAAATATGTTTTATAATTCATTAAATGCATGCGGAAATAATTTTTTGAATAATCTTTCCAACAAAAACTTATCAAATGAGATAAATTGCAACCCTTTTTAAGTTTAAGGTTGAAATTGTAACTTTCTAAAAAAAATGAAATTGCAACAATTACTCAAGTTTGAAGTGCAATTTGATGAAATTGAAAGTTTAGGATAGAAATTGATATAATTAACAAGTTTAGGTGTAAAATTTGATTTTTTTTGTTCTTTTATTTTTCCTATATAATTGAACAAACCAGACGATTTAGATCGATTTGGTTCGATTTATTGATTTTTTTTATTATAAATATATTAGAGTTATTAAATGAGATCGCCACAATTAGGAATGTTATTTTTCTCCACAACGACTAGTGGAAAATCTCTAATTTTACACATTGAGTTTTTTTCACATTGATATATTAGTTTATATTAAAACTTCTTCTAATTTTAATTAAAAATCCATTACATTAATTAATAGATTTCATTCTTCTATTTTGAGTTTTTTTTTTAATTAAAAATCTATTGCACTATTTGTACATATGTACTTGCCATGAAGATGTAAAAAAAAAAAAAAAAGTCTATTTTATAAAAAGAAGTATGCAGTTTTGTGTCAATACAGCAAGGGGGAAAATATACATAACGTAGGCGTTACTTATAAATGGCTTAATATTTATCTTCCAGTCATAAATCATAAAAATTTGCTAAATAAATCACAAGGCAAGATAGATTACTTAAAAACAAACAGAGAAAACTGGAAAAATAAACTTTACTTCATAAACATGGGTACAAAAATCCACGTAGGATAAAAAAAATGCTAATTAAAATCTAAAACTACACAAACATTACATTAATTAAATCAAACACCTAATTACGTATATGAAATAGCGTAGTTAATGAATTCATATTCATTTTACTGCATACATAATAACTAAGATTATATTAATGAATTATCCTAATTAATCAACTCGACGGCGGGCCTTCCTCTCTTGAGAAAGCAATTTGGCATATTTAATAAGAGCTTCTTCGTTGGTTTCTGAAGTCCCAACATCCTCACGAACACCCGTCTCCAAATTCACTCTCGAAACTTTTTTCTTCAACAATCTTTCACCGATTCCTACAAGATCATTCAAATTCTTCTTCGTCGCGACATCGACCGAAGAAACGACGTCGCTCAAGGTATCGTCTTGAATGCGAAGATAGTTGTTCTTAGAGTGATGTTCCTTAAGAAAGGCATCGAGTTGTAGATCTACCATAGCTGAACTTGCATAAGAAAATGCATCAATAATTACAGTAAACCACTGCACCAAACCCCATTTCGATGCTTTCTCCGCCGTGTATTTAACTCTGTCTTTTTCTTTCAGCGAGCCAGTCCCCAAAGATATTACCAGAAATTGCAACGAAGACGACGAACCAGAGTTTGCCTCAATTACTTGACTCGTGGCCACCATCGTCTGTAATAATTAATTAAACTATATATTATACACATCACTCATAAAAACAATATGCAAGAGAGAGAATTAATGAAAAACAAAAAAGATTTTGGTTTTATGAATTAATTCATTAAAATTACCGGATTATTTGCAGCAATGCCCCCATCGATAAGGTTAAATTTCCTCGCATGTCCGTCGACGTCGATAGTTTTGAAGTGGTGGGGCGGAAGATAAGTGGGTGTGGCTGAAGTCGAGATGCATATGTCGGAGACAAGAGCGTCTAATGATGGATTTTCCCTCAGCTGATAAAATTAGAACCCAATTAGTTTAAAAACAATATTAACGATTTCTTTGAGAATTTTTTTTCAACTACGGTTCTGTAAAATAATGTAGAATTTTAACGTTAATAAGCTGATAAAAAGACAGACAAAAATTAAAGATTAAACTAACCTTGTAGGTAGAGAAGATGGTCGAATGCTGGAGTTTAATGTCGAAAGTCGGGATAACGACATTCGTAAGCATTTGGTGCAATTTGGTTTTCCCGAGCTTTTCCTCCATGATCTTATGGAGATAATCACCCGTGTATTTTGGACCGAACAAAGTCTTCAGTGGCAATGGTAGCAATCTTCCATGAATTTAATAACATAACACATTAGAACAACAAAATACATTGAAATATATACTATGATATAGAAAGTAATTTGCAAAAAAACTAAAAACAGCAACATACCCATGTTGGGGGAAGATTTTGGGGCAGTGATCGAGGTAAAAATCCTTAATCTCTTTAGCCGAAAACAGCGGTCGGTTGTTTTCATTCGGTGCAGTTAACATCGCTGTCACCCATCCGCCTGTGCTCGTTCCGGCAACCACGTCGAAATAGTCTGCAATTCTTGCTTCCTCGCCATCAAGTTTCTGCATTTCCCAAAATTAAAGTTACTCATTACAAATGCTAATTTATGTATATAATTAAAGTAATGACGACAATGCGAAGACGTTTACCTGAAGTTCCGATTCGAGGAAGCTAAGAATGGTCGCCGGAATAAGACCTCGGACTCCGCCGCCGTCGATGCTCATAATAGTAACGAGTTTTGTAGAAGATGAAGTTGCATCCATATTCTTGAATTAAAGCAAAACAATTTTACTGGGAATTTTGGATTATGGTTTCAGATTGAGAGTGAAGTTTTTGTGTAATCCACATGCAAATTTATAAGCGCTTCCAGCCACGGATCCTTAATTGGCAGCAGTAAATTTTCCTTATGTAATAAATTTGTTTCCATAAAAACATGTTTATCCATAATAATATGTTTATGGATAAAAGTATAGATTTTTTCCTTTTATAACTACAGATATTTGTGCAACGTTTTTATTTTAATTTTACATACAGTTTCGAATATGGAATGTTTTTGTTTTTTTTTACCAATTTAAATATGGCAACTTTTCTTTATTCTTCAAATTTTGTAAGTAAATTATTCAGCCATGGCATTTATTACCAAATTCAAATATGGCATTTTTTTAACGGCTATACTGGCTGGGTACTTACTTTTATCATTGAACCGGATTAAATCAGGAAAAACAAAATCGTCTTTTCTTTTTTTTTTTTTGGAACGACAAATTCTTCTTCTTCTTATTATTATTATATTATAAACGTTTTATTGATTATTTGCACTCTAAATTTTTCTTATAGACAATAGTTTTTTTTAGAAAAGAATAATAGTATATTAAGTACTGAAACTTTTAATTTTCCACATTCTCTCAGTATGTTTTTTTTTTTTTTTTTTTTTGAGTAAACATTATTTTTAACATTTACTCAGTATATATAAGTATGCATAAACAATATTGTTAATATACCAATCTCTTTTTGCCAAATAGAACATATCTCAATTGACATATTGAATGTGTTAACGGCCACAAAGTCCATGGTTCGAATCCCCCAACCCTTAAAAGTATACATTTTTTCCTTTTATAACTACGGATATTTGTGCAACGTTTTTATTTTAATTTTACATACAGTTTCGAATATGGAATGTTTTTGTTTTTTTTTACCAATTTAAATATGGCAACTTTTCTCTATTCTTCAAATCTCGTAAGTAAATTATTCAGCCATGGCATTTATTAACAATTTCAAATTTGGCATTTTTTAACGGCTATACTGGTTGGGTACTTGCTTTTATCATTGAACCGGATTAAATCAGGAAAAACAAATTCGTCTTTTTTTTTTTTTTTTTTGGAACACAAATTCTTGTTGTTGTTATTATTATTATTATTTTATAAACGTTTTATTGATTATTTGCACTCTAAATTTTTCTTATAGACAATAGTTTTTTTAGAAAGGAATAATAGTATATTAATTACTGAAACTTTTAATTTTCCACATTCTCTCGGTATGTTTTTTTTTTTTGAGTAAACATTTTTTTTTAACATTTTCTCAGTATATATAAGTATGCATAAACAATATTGTTAATATACCAATCTCTTTTTGCCAAAGGGAGCAATTTAGAGATGTCCACAGGGCGGGGCCGGGGAATAGATTCCCCGTCCCGTCCCCGTCCCCCATTTCATTCTCCGTCCTTGCGAAATTTTCCATTTAATTTTGCGGGGATTAGGGCGGGAATTCCCTGCGGGAAATTCACGGGGATCGGGTTCCCCGCGGGGAATTTTTCCCCTTTTTTTTATCTTTTAAAAAAAAAAAAAAAATTTCTCAACCATAATATAAATTATTTCTAAATGAATAATTTTTACTATAATTCTATTTAAAGAAAATGTTATAAAATTTCCTAATAAAAACAATAATATACCATAAGTAAAAATACTATAATGTCGAAACAACTTAATTTCTAAAAATTAAAATTTCAATATTACAACATAGTCTTTAATTTTTTTTATGACGAAATAGTCTTAAACTGATTCCTACTATAGTTTTTTTTTTTGAAAAAATAAATTATATTTATAGATAATAATTAATATATATATATATATATATATATATATATATATATATATATATATATATATATAGCCAACAAGGAAAAAAATCTTCCTGCTCCCTCCCCCATTCCCCATGTAATCGGGGATTCCTCGCCCCGTTCGGGGTGGGTCCCCGCAGGTTAAATGGACATCTCTAGGGAGCATAGCTCAATTGACATATCGAATGTGTTAACGACAACGATGTTTGTGGTTCAAATCCTCCAACCCTTATATATATATATATATATATATATATATATATATATATATATATATATATATATATATATATAACAACCTCTTTTTAATTAATTAATTAATTTTTCCGCATGTTACACCTAATCACATTTTTATAAATATATAAATTTTAGCATATTAATATATATATGTTGATATTAGTTTGTATATTTTATATAATTTATTAAATTACAAGTCTAATTCTTAAATTTTCAAGTGTGGTGTCTAATAAATATCTGAACTTTAAAAAGTTTTTAATAAATCTTTAAACTTTTAATTTTGTGTCTGGGTCTTGAAGCTTTAAAAAATGTCCAATGTATAGGTCTTGAACTTTCAATTTTTGTATCCAATAGATATTTAAACTTTAAAAAAAAAATCTAATAGGTTAAAGATTTATTTGACATAAAATTGTAAGCTCGAGATCTGTTTGATACAAGTCAAAAGCTTAAAAATCTATAAGACACTTTTTAAAAGTCATAAGTTTATTAGAGACAACTTAAAAAGTTTAAGAAACAAACTTATAATTTAATCTATTAAATTTGTTCGATGAGAAGTATTGGCTAAATTTTCTACGTAAATATAGAAGAAAAAAACAATTAAAATTGAAATAATAAATCAGTTTTTCTTTTTCTTTTATAGGAATTGTAGATTCGTTTTATGTCATTAGTTTTTTTTTTTTAAACTATTAACTAAAAATTGAAAATATATTTGTATTCGTTTAAACACTTTTTAAATAAATAAAAGTAACAAATTTTTTATTGCAAAAGAAGTACGTAGGTATATATGCACACGAACAAACCTCTGACCTATTGGTCGAGGATATATGCCAATTATAGTTGAACTAAGCTCACTTTGGCATGTGCACACAAAATATAATAAGCAAATTCGTTACACAAGGACAAATTAATAAATGAGGCTGCCTCTTTAAAGTCGTCACATGTAGTTAAAATTTATTCGTCCCTAATGATCGTTAGATACAAAATCAAGGTATTTTACACAATTTCTGACTCATATACATCCAATCGAGAAAAATTGTCAATCTTATTGTGGTGGTCTCCTCAAATAATTTATCGTCAACAAGGGAACTCCATCATGGTACCTTATTGTTGGCTTGTCGGGTGCATGCCAATGGGGCACAAGGTAATTTTGTGATAAAGTATAAAACGTATATTAATAATTAATAATAGTTTAAATGACTAACTTAAACATAACTCAACTGGTTAAGACATGACAAAGTTAACATAGCTCTAGTAATTGACATGTACTCAACCTTGAGGTTGGAGGTTCAAATTTTCATACCCGACATTTTTTGTAGTAAAAAAAATGATTAAAGGCTTATATATATCTTTAAACTCAAACCCTACATTGTAGTTGAACTCAAATAATAATAATAATAATATTCAAAAAATGAGGGGTTGAATTCCCTTGTCCTACATAGATTTGCCACTGAACCGTTAAACTATGTACATATTCACAAATTTTGAAATGATTATCAAATGGAACATAAATGTATATGATTTAAATGTTTGATGTAATAAATGTTTGTGTTTGGATAGATAAAGATAATTGTTTTATAGGTTTTGTTCATATAAAAAAAAACAACTTAAATGACTAAATTTAATTAAAAATTATTTTAATTAATTAAAATATGTAATATTAGATAATTAATTATTATTATTACTTGATAAATAGCAATTTATTTTAGTTCAATAACATTTGAGTTGGGGGATTCGAACTTTTGACCTCTTGGTCAATATACATGTCAGTTATCGCTGAATTATATTCATTTTAGTTGATAAATAGCAACATAAAAGCAATTAAAATTAATCTATAATCAAAATTCAATATTAAAGAATGATAACAAAATCAGATAATCCATATGACATATTTATCCTTGATACTAATTAGGGTAATTATAAAAGACATATTAGGAAAGAAAAATATTTACAACTATATATCGTATGTTTAAATATTTTTAAATATATACAGATATATTATTGTATTATTTTATATTATATTTTACTACCCTAAATATTCTTATTTAATTTTATCATATTTTGCATTAATTTATTTAGTTGATGTTCTTTCGATAAAATTGTAATATTTTATTTCCTTTAAAACTATAGTCTTATCTTCTCCCATTTTTACTTTAGGAAAGGAAAATATTTACAATTATATGAACTTGTCTGTAAATATTTCCAAATATAACGATATAATATTTTATTATTTTATATTATAATTTTTTTCATTTTTAATTAAAAATCTATTAATATTAGTTTTGATTGTTCTATCTTGGAAATTTTATTATTGTTCAAAAGATTTCTTTAGTTTTTTATTTTATTTTAAAATTCTCACTTTAATTTTACCTTTGCAGCTCAATTCTCCCCTATTTTTATTTGAACTTCACAAACTATGGGTAAATTTATGTTTTTCTATAATTATATCATTATTATTATTATTATTTCATTCTTACTTGAAAGTCACCCGCGGCAGTCATAGTAAGTAAGCGTGTATATATTTTTTTTAATCTCTATTTTTAGTTTTATATACATTGTTCATCTCTTTTAAATCTTGTAACTTTTGTTTCTTAAGAGTATTATTTCAAACATCATTTTTTAGAATGACTTCTCAATAAAAGGGGGAAATGATAAATTATTCTTATTATTGGGCTCAATAATCTTAAAAAAAAAAAAAATCAATGATATATACCTCTTATTTTCATATTTTTATTTTTTAAAATAAGTAGTCGAGCCATAAAAGTTTACTTTATATAAATATTAATTTAAGATTTATTATTTCTTTGCTTAAGATTGATCAAAATTATCCTTTCATTAAAAAAAAAAAAGATTGATCAAAATTATTGTTCACAAGAGATTTTCAGAGAAATTTAATTCGTGTAAATGAACTTAATTTTATTGATTTTGTATGAGTGTTACAATTTCTAATATTTGTCTTATGATTCTTTCTCTCGAGTATGTACGCTTGTTGGTTTTCTTAGATCGACTTGTTGGCTTGTTGATCTTAAATCGGCCTGTTAGCTTATTGATCTTCTTGGATTGGTTGCAGGCTTGTTGATCTTCTTGGATCAGCCTAATAGTTTGTTGATATTCTTAGATCAGCCTATTAGCTTGTTGATCTTTGATCAGCCTAATAGCTTGTTGATCTTGGATCAACTTGTTGGCTCGTTGATTTTGGATCGGCCTGCTGGCTTGCTGATCTTGGATCGGCCTGTTAGTTTGTTGATCTTAGATCATCTTGCTAGCTTTTTGATCTTCTTTGATTGGCCTTGCTTGCTGATCTTAGATCGGCTTGCATGCTTGTTAATATTCTCAAAGTCTTATGAGTCTTGAACTTGGAGCTTCTTAATGCTCTAGTTTTTGACTTTTCTGAATATGAGCCTAAATATGGATTCTAATTCTTGAAGCTTATGACTTTTTGAGCTTTTGAATTCTATGACTGAAGATTTTGGATTTTGTCTCCTCTAAATGTCTTCAAATGAAGGGTGACATCCTCTATTTATAGAGTTTGATGGACCTTGACCTTGGGCTTGGTTGACTTTGGGCCAACCTTTGGACTTGAGATTATTTGAGTTTAATTCAATCCTTTTTTATTAGGCTTGAATTATTTAAATTTTGCTCAAATTTATTTTTAATGACCTCGGACTAAACTAGTTTTGGGTCCAACTGTCATGTGACATAATTTGATTGGATTGACTTAAATCGTCTGATGGATCAATATTAGACATGTGACATTATTTGATTTGCCAAATTTTCATACTTTTTAATTTAATTTGAGGACATATGTAAATTTGTAATTGGTTCCAATTTTTTTATCATTAATTTAAATTAATGACGTAAAAATTTGTGATTGACCGAAATTTATCATTCAACAATTATAAAAATCAAATAAGATTGAGTATTTATTTATCTAACAACACTAATCGATAAAAATAGGATGTTTTTTTTCCAAGTAATTTACATATATGATTATTCTAAAATTATCTCTTGAGAATGACAATTAATCAACTAGAAGAAGAACTATTCTTGTGGACAAAAGTGGATTCACAAATTCTTTGAAAACTCCTAAACGGTCAAGACAAATTCGCAAATAAGATTCAACCGTTCGTAGATGTTTTATGAGAGAACAATCAGCAAGGATTGATCAATGGTGTTCTCTTCGCCCCAAGGAAATACAATATTGTAGCTCATGAGCTTACTTGGTATGCTTGTAGATTTCATCATTATGAAATTTGGATTAAGGAGGTTTCTTCTTGGGTGGCCCGCCTGCAAACACCGATTTCCTAGGCCTATCCCCCATCTCCTCACTTTTTAATGCTCGTGTTTGTTCTATTTGTTTGTTTTGTAATAACAAAAATAAAAATGTAGAAATTGAACTATCAACGTTTAAGACAGTAATAGATACTTAATCCATGAGGTTAAATTCAGATTAATGCTAAAATCACCTTGTTGGAATAGAAATTTCGACCAATTAGAAATTATCGTGTCGTTGTTTAAAATTAATGATAAAATTATTTATTTAATTATGGGTCAATTACAAATTTACAAGGATTCCTAAATTAAATTATGGTAAATCCAAATATATATATGTAATTTGGCTCAATTTTAGACAAAACTTAAATGAGAGGCTTTAATCCAACAAAATTTAGTCGAAAGGGCTAGACTCAAATTTAGCAAAGCTTAAGTCCAAAGCTTAGACCCATAAGCCTAAAAGGCCCAAGTTCAGACGCCCATGGGAGCTCTATTTATAAATAGAGGAGCACAAAATTCAGAGTAAAAAAAGTTAGAAGACTACGATCAATTTAAGTTTCAACATTGAGATCAAGCTACAAAGCCTTCGAGACAAACTCATCAATTACACTTAAAATAGATAAATGATTAGAAAATAAACATTAGAGATTGTATTATACAAAACCCAAATTAATACAAATATAAATTCATTTCACGTGTCAAATCTCTTTATTGAAATTACGTGTGAACACACATATTTAATAGACATTTTAATTTTTTTTATGCGACTAATTATCAAAAACATTATTCTAAACACAAGATTTATCTAAAATTTATAACTTTTTTTAACACCATTTTATTGTTCCAAAAGCAGAGTGAAAAAGTGATGAGTGGAAATGAGAAGAAGAAGAAGATATTATGGATGAGAAAGGAATGGTGGGGGCAACAAATTTGAGGCTGAAATCTTCCCAATCCCACCCTTTTGGATAAGAATACAATCCCCTCTCTCAATTTCATTGGCTCAAATTTCCCCCAAATCCTCACTCAAATTTCCCCATTCAACAAAAAGCCATTTGAGCCCTAACCAGTTACAGACCAATAATCTTCAATTTCACTTCAATGGCGGCAACAATGGCGACCATGGCGATCCTCAACGCAAAATGCTTCACCCCCAACAAAACCCCACTCCTCCCCTCAAAACCCACAAGATCCATTTCTCTTCCCAACCTTCAGACCAAATCTTCCCTCGCCGGAACCGCCATTGCCGGAGCAATCTTCTCGACACTGAGTTCCGGCGACGCTGCCTTCGCCGCCCAGAAAATCGCCGATCTAGCGGAGGGCGACAACCGGGGGCTGGCCCTGTTGCTGCCGCTCATCCCTGCGGTGGCTTGGGTTCTGTTCAACATTCTTCAGCCGGCGCTGAATCAGGTGAACCGGATGCGGACGGAGAAGGCGGTGATTATTGGGCTGGGACTGGGCGGGCTGGCGGCGTCGGGGCTGGTGGGGACGCCGGAGGCTATGGCGGCGGAGGCTTCGAGCGACGGGCGGGGACAGCTGCTACTGATTGTGGTGACGCCGGCGATTCTGTGGGTTCTGTACAATATTCTACAGCCGGCGCTGAACCAGCTCAATCGGATGAGGTCCGAGTGAAATGGTGATCGGCAAATACCTGTAATTTTAAATGCAACTCTCTCTTCTGTTTTATAAATGAAGCGTTTGAGTCTAAACTAAACTTTGGGCTTTGTTTTTGTTTTTGTTTTTGGTGTTTATAATCAACCATCATCGACTTCAACTTTCCATATACTTTTATTTTGCTGTGTTAGAGAATAATTTGTATATTATTAGCATATTCAAATAAAAAGTTTTTTTTAATTCTTTTTTATAAATATCATATCATAAATAAATAGAATAAGAAACAAGGTAGGGTCCGAAATTTTAATTAGGAGGGGCAAAAGTTTCTATTCCAACTATATATATAATATTTCAATTAAAAAAAATTAAAGGATGGCAAATTAGAGAGAACTTGAAAATTAAATTACAAGTTTAGTCATTCATTTCTTCAAAAAGGAAAAAAAAGTTTAGTCATTCAACTTTTTAGGTAGTGCCTAATAACTCCCACCACTTTCAAAAGCGATGAACTTAAAAAAAAAAACTTTCAAAAACATTTAATAAGTCATAAAATTATAAAAAATGTCGAACAATCTATTGAATATAAAATAAAAATTTATAAAATTGATTAAATATATTTAAAATTGAAATACTTACTAGACATATAATTAAAAATTTAAGATTATTTTTTTAAAGATTAGATACACACCATTTTTTATGATGTTTTTTTTTTTTTTTTTTGAGTTCAACGTGGGATGGGAGAATCGAACCTCTAACCTTGAGATTGATAGCACATACTTTATGTCAATTGAACTATGGTCACTTTGACCTATGATGCCTTAACCATCGACTCGGCTTGTGTTAGAAATTAGAATATTCACATAGAAAGTTATTGAAAAATAAAATTACGTATTTAACCTTAACCATGAGAAGGAACCCTCAAATGATTGGGCCGTGATTCCATGCTTACAGTCTAGTCTTGTCTGTGATTGAGCCCGGCCCAATATTTACCCACATATCCGTCGGGGGCTTTGTCCATTATCCATCACGTTTTTTTTTTTTTTTAACTCCTTCCTTTCTTCCTTCCATCTTCTTTCTGTCTTTCTTAATTTAAATTTTAATTTTAGGCATTGTTCATCACGTGCCCATCTAATTAGTGTCGGAAATCTGTAATAGCAATCTTTTCATTTTCTATATTTTTTTAAAGCTGGTTTAATAGTATAGTCCCATATTAGTCAATCACGAATCAATTAAGTTGAGTATAGTTAAGTTAATTCGAGTATAACTTAGTGGATAAGACACCCGTTACTATTTTAAAGGTTTACAATTCGATTTTCCATCCATACAAATTATTGAACTAGAAAAAAAAAAACAGAATATGGTTGAGTATTTATTATGTATCAATCAAGTTTTAGTTACATTGTGTATTTGATGATTGGGTTAGATATTCTTTAATGTGTCATATAAATCATTTCTAATTGGAAACTAACTTTGTTTTCTATAATATTTATTATTTTTTTATATAATAATAATTATTCAAGTGTTTATATATATATATATATTGAGTACAACTAAGAGAGTAGATGAAAATTTGAATATCTTATCTCAATGAAAGATGAAAGGAATAGATGTCTTTATGGCTGAAATGTATATATTTCTTAAAAAATATATATTTTGGATCTTCAAATAACCTAACATTACAAATGCGAATAGAGATTAAAACTATAATTTTTGACATTCCAATTGATTGATGGCATGCTTGTGAGTGATTTTGAAATGGTAATTAAAATCACTTTTGTCGGATTCAAAATTAATCGAAACATGCTTTTAACTATTCAAAATTAATTTGTATGGCATGAAAATCATATTTATAAAAATGTAAAATCAAACATTAAAGTTGATTTGAATGATTAAAGACATGTTTCAGAGTGATTTTGAACATGACAAAAGTGATTTTAAAAAAAAAAATCACTCATAAACATGCCATGAATTATATTCTAAGTTGATAAAGGAGGAATAAAACCGAATTGGAGTATGTGTTTGAAAAAGCAGGACCAGATGCTTGTGTGACACTAAATAAATGTTTAAAGATGCTTAAACCATACTTTAGCTAAATAATTCACAAAAGCCAAAAGTCACGCTACATCCTAAACCTATTATTTGTTATGTATTATTATTGTATAATCTACGCTTTGTTTCGAGTTTACTTCTTTTTATTAATTTTATATCATGGACATCATTTTCTAGCCCCACTTTCTCAGGAAACAAACACTCCCCTGTTCTATCTTTTCATTAACAATAAAAATCCAATTAATTAACGTGGATTATGTAGTATTGTATTGTAATCAAAGGGCATTAAATAGCATTAACCAAATTAATAAATGAAGAATAATACAAACAAACAGAGGTGGCAGTTGGTGGGTCATTCTCCTATTTCCATTATGATATTCAAATTGTCTTTCACCATTAATTAAGAAGATCATATGTATGTATAGAATATGCTTTATTAGATGAAATATATCTTATAAATCGTGTGAGGTTTTTTCATATTTTTATGTGGAATCTTCAATATGTCCATTCAATATGATGTCTCTTTGGGTTCACAGTTTTTGGGTCGGAACTCAATTTTTAAATCGAATACTTTGTTTAGACTTTATGGCTCTGATACCATATTAGATAAACATAAGGTTCTATCTCAAAATTAATTGGGTATGTGAGGAACAACTCAAAATGCTTGATCATTTCACTCAATCCAATACTAGTTATTTATTATTGAGTCTCATTTCATTTCATTATTCCAAGTTTTACTTTACTTAGTGAACATTTAAAGTCTCGATCTTACTCCATCTACCTCATGATAGGAGCTAAATATGAAGCTTAATCAAAATTCAACAAACAACATTAAAATTTTAAAAGTTAAAGAATTAATTATCTAAAAAAAAAGGTTAAAAAATTAAAATAGAAAAGTAGACAAAACTAAAGAAACCAAATTATAACTGTTTGACTAAAATAAAAAGAGATAAAAAGTTTAAAAAGTAAAACTAAATGCACTATTAGTTTTTTAATTCAACATGTATAGTAATGATACTCATATTTTTCTATGTTTTCTTTTACAAAATTTGAAAAAATAATCCAAACAATCACAATCAACTTAAATTAAATATTTGATATGAATGATGTGATTAATAAATGTAGTTCGGTCAAAGACATTTACAACTCAAACGAAAAGTATTTAAATCCAATAAACACGATACATAAAAATTAGAACAGTGAGATTAACATTAAAATTTAGGATCCTAAATGAAACAATATTAAAAAAGCAATTAAATGTAGTCAATTATTGATGTTAGTAGTGGACTAATCATAATTCATGTCCCTTGATTATCCTATCTCTAAATCTCCCACCAACCATACCCATTCATCATAATTTTATAATAGAAAATAAAATAAAAGGTAGAGGAGTGATATAAAAGCAAACCATGTGAAGACATTAGTTGTCCAAATTCCCCATGCAAAATGTCAACAAAAATGACCAAAAACCCCACATGCAACATTGAACTTTCCCATTTTGCCAGCTATCCCCAACCTTTTTTCTTAATTTCTTTACATTTCATTAAACTCCAAAAAAAAAAAAAAAAAAAAAAAAAGCTAAATGTAATTTTCTATAAAAAGAGGTCAACTTGCTGCAAGCATCTGTTTTGCTTTGTGCAGTTCTTTAGGGAAGGGGAAGAACAGAGAGAAGAGAAGAGCTCAGCTTTCTTTAGAGAGAGACAAAAAAAGGTTTTTTTTTTTAGAGTGAGAAAGAGAGAGATTTGTTGGTTGCAGCTTTGTTCTGCAGAAATGAAAGGTACTCAAACAAAACCTCTCGTTATATCCAAATACTTTCTGTTATCTCTATTTTTCTCTCTTCCTTTCCTCCTTGTTTTATCTCTCCGCCCTTACTACCACCGATTCTCCACGGCGGCGACGGACAATCCAAAGTCCGAATCGGGGGATTTAAAGATCCGACCTGGATACACTTCCTACGAGCGGTACATAAAGAAGCAGCTGAACAAAACCCTAGACCCGAAGCTCCGAAAGATATGGACGACCCGAGATTGGAACCGGAAAATCCAGGTATTTTCCAGATTCTTCGAGGGTTTGAAAGGGGAAGGGCTAATCTCGAAGGAATCGAAAGCCCTGTGCATCGGGGCTCGGGTCGGGCAGGAGGTGGAGGCATTGAGGCGGGTCGGAGTTTCGGATTCGATCGGAATGGATCTGGTTCCGTACCCGCCGCTGGTGATTGAAGGCGATTTTCACAACCAGCCGTTTGGGAATGAGACTTTCGATTTCGAATTCTCGAACGTCTTCGATCACGCGCTGTACCCGGAGCGGTTCGTTGCAGAGATCGAACGGACGTTGAAGCCCGGGGGGGTCTGCGTGTTACACGTGGCGTTATCGCGACAGACGGATAAATACTCGGCCAACGATCTCTACAGTGTGAAGCCGTTGGAGAATCTCTTTCGGAGATCGGCGGTGGTCCGCGTCACGAAGATCGACGGCTTTGGATTGGACACGGAGGTTGTCTTCCGCAAAACGACGAACACGATCCAACGGTCTTGATTCGGTTATTTTTATTATTTTTTGTATTTACCGAAAAAAGAATTTTGATTTTTTTTTTTAAAAATTTTTATAATCAAATTGAATTAAGAATTTGAGAATGAAGTCAAGTGTAAAATGAAAAGAAACGAAGAGGAAAAAAAAGAATACAGCTGGATTGAAAGCAACTGGTTAGAATTATTGATTGGTTTATTTAGAATTAATTTTTTTGTTTGGTTATTTCTGATTGGACCCTCGTTTGGCTGACGTGGCGTGGTCCCACGCCTTGTTATGGACTTATTCCCTTCCGACACATTCCTCTTGTATCTTTCTCCCGCGCCTATCTGTGTTTGTGCATTTCTTTCCGTTTTCGGAGAGTTTTCAATTGCATTTATTGCTTTAATGCTGTCAAGATTATTGCGCTCTTACATGTATTGACGACAAAATTGAGGAATTTTATAGTTTTAGACGATTTATTTGAAGACAAAATAATTTTATGGATAAAAGATGATTTTATCTTAAAATAAAAATATTTACTAAGTTATTTATGGTCGATCGTACTCTATAATAATTCACAAGCAACTAAAATATGATATAAAATTATTCCTTCTTTTTTTACTTTTGAATAAAAAAAATGCTTTAAACCTCTGAATTTATACTTTGAACTTATTTGCCCCACTCATTAAAGTTTTGTTACTTGTTAAAGACTTTTGTTAGGGAAGTTTGAATAAAAACTTTTAAAAGCATGACCAAAACTAAAGTTAAAGTTTAGGGTAAGTTATACTTTTAATCCTTAATGTATGGATTGGGGTTTTATTAAGTCTCTAAAGTTTCAAAAGTGGCATTTTAATGTTTGAAGCTTAAAAAATAGCTCTAAATGGTCCAGAAAAATTGATCGTTAGTTGATGAAAGGTGATGTGACAGTTAAGTGGTGATTAGATCTTTGCTTATGTGTACAGTTTTAAATGACATGAAATAATTTAATAATTTCATATTTAAAATTACTTTTTTTTTCACTCTCTTTATCACCATTCCTTCTCTTCTTTCTCCCTCCTCCCTCCACTTTGCCCGCAAAAGTCCTTTGCCATAATATTTTCCGTCAAAGCCACCCCCATGAACAACAAAAAAAACATCGAAATCTCCAAATTGGGCCTCTTCCAACCCAAGTAGTAAAAAATGAGCTAGTGCATCACGACAACACCAAAGACATTGTCATCATTGGAGGAACGATTTGAGAATTGTGTGTTTTCAATTTTCGATTTAGGGGGAATTTGGGGGGAAGATGGGCTATTCCATTTTTGGGGGGAATTTGAGGCTGATTTTTGAGATGGGTGTTTGCCATTCACTTTTGGGGAATTTGGGGCTAATTTTGGGAGATGGGTTTTGGCCATTATTGAATTTGAGGCCATCAGGGGCTGATTTGGGAGATGGGCATTGGCCAATTTGGGTGATTTGAGAATGGTTTGGAAGGATTTTGATTTGCAAACAGGAAGCGACGAGGAATCGACGAAGAAGGGGAGGGGGATGGGAAAGAACCTTAGCTATAGGAGAAGAGGAGCTTGAAGTTGGAGAGCCAAGTGACGCAGAAGGCGGTGGTGCCATCGAGATGGATGGAGAAGAGGCGGAGAGGGAGAGTCAGAGAAAGAGGCAGACGACGGGGAGGATGGAGATCAGGCAGCCTGATCAAACATGGTTTCTGATTGTTGGAAATAATATGTTGTGTATAAGAATTGAGTAACACTAGATTATTTGATTACAACTTAACTGGAAACAAACAATTATAGTGTAAATAATAGTACAGACACTATATGTAACAACAATTTCAAAATTCAATAACAAAAGATAATAAGTAGTCAATGCACACTTATAAAGCACTGTCTTGAAGATAATTAATCGCTCAGCATGGGTTGCAAGCAGACTATAACGAACGTCTCAGCATGATACAACGACTAACTCTGATAGAACAACAATCTCGAATTACTCGGATGTAGTATAACTCTTGGATACTTGCTCTCAACTTGACTTCAAGATTAAATAGAAGAAAGATAAGAGATAAAAACTCTTCAATTGGACTGAGATACTCTAAAATGGAATGAGATACTCCAAATGAAGAAACAAGTTACTATTCATAGGCTAGCAACTTAGTAACTCTCTAAAAATAAATTTAATATAAACAATATGAAATATATATCAAAAGTAACTCAATTGTGTAGTTACTTGTGAAAATTCAAATCTAACTCAACAAATTTAACAAAGTTAACTTTTAAGTTAAATTTGTAAAAGAAACATCAACACATTTTAATGTTTCAAACCATTTTAAAACTTTTGAGATTCAAGTTAAGTAACAAGAACATAAATGAAACATCAATTCATTTTTTATGTTTCAAAATGACACAAAATTGTTGACAAATTGCAACTAAAGTAACCATGGGTATAAAAGATTTGTGAGGTGTTTTGACTAAAAAAAAATTGTTTAAAAAATCAATGAAAATGAGAAAGTGATTCAAGTTGCTAATGCCTATTTGGAAATAAAATGCAACTAGAAAGCAATTGCAATCATAGCTAACACAAGAAACTCAGTAGACCAAATTCAACTCCCATTCAATTTTGCTTTCAAAATCTTTAGGAGGCTAAGTGATTAAACCTATATTTCTATGGCTAATCGAACTTAGATAGTTTTGCACACAATTTTAGTGGTTTTGGAGTCTTGCCCTATGTTTTGGGTCGATGTTCAAGACTTATTTCTAAGCCTTTTCCTCCATTGCTTTTGTGACATCTGCTTCTCTTAACCCTTTTGGTATTAAGTTAAAGCTTGATAAACAACACTAGTTGGCCGGCTAGGTTTACCCAACGTTAATTCAACAAAAAAAAAAAAAATGTTCAAGTGTTAGCTAGATTACTTTTGCTATCGAGCCTTTCAACTTTCCTCTAGGGCATGCACAAACTTGAATTCCTAAGGAAATTTAGCTATTCATAATGAAGTAAAAAAAATCAGTACGTTAATACTGTAAAAACTCATTGATACAAAAGAATGAAAATGTAAGACAACTAGCAATTCAAATTTGATTTAAATATCTTACTGCCAAAAAGATTAATCTGTATTCAACTTGTAAAAAAAGTTCCAACAATTAAACAACTTCAAGAAGAAATTTCAAGGGACAAGAAAAAACAGAACAACAGCTAAACTTTAGAATTTAATTTACGGGAAGGAAATTACAACAACTTGAAGAAATTGAAAGAACAAACTACACTAAAACCCGTTGCTCTTGACTCAATCGAACACAAAATTGTTCTTAACCACTGCCAATTTTTGTTGTGATGGGATTGAAGGAGAGTTTAGGGACTAGAGTGTAGAAGAAAATTACAACGCAACTAACAAAATTGAAGAATAAAAACTATAGACAGCAGACGATAAGGAAATAAAATCCAAAATTCTCTTCAAAAAACGAGCTATTCTTCACGGTTTCTTCTCCAAAATTTATAAGGACTTGTGCTAGGGTTTTCTTCTTGGTTGATGCACATATACAGCTAAGAATCCAGTTGAATTCGTGGGTATTTTCCTTCTCGAAATCCCTTGTTTTGTGGTTTTTCTTAATTTGTGGTTTTCCTTAATTTTCAGATCTGTTGAAATTGCAATTGCAATTGCAATTTTGTTGCATTCCGCGAAAACTTGCACCAAAACATTAAGTAAGCGTGAATTTCCTTCTTCTTTTATTTTCTTTTCTCAACTCACTTAATTTAAGGGTCTTTCAACAATAATGTAATTAAATTCAACACTTTTCCTACTTTCATCCAATAAGATGAATAAAATCAAAAGCATAATTAAGTTTAAAGGCCAAATAATCCTCATGAATTAGAATTATCACAAACCAACACGTTCTTTCACAAATTTTACTATAAAATCCAACATTGATGGGGTAGCAATAGTAGAGAGATGCACTTGGACAGACATGGTTTCTAATTAGAAGAGGAGAAAGAAGAGAGGGAATGATGATGAGGAGAGTGAAAGAAAAAACAATTTGAGTAATTTTAAATATAAAATTATTAAATTATTTCGAGTCATTTAAAATTGTACACATAAGTAAGGGTCCGATCACCACTTTAACTGCCACATCACCTTTCAGTTAGATCAACTAATGGTCAATTCTTCTCATAAACCATTTAGAGCTATTTCCTAAACTTCAAGATTAAAGCGTCGCTTTTGAAATTTCGAGAACTAAATAGAAACTTAATCCAAATCTCAGGAACAAAAAATATAATTTATCCTAAAGTTTATCTAAAAAAAAGAGTTTTTTTTCGAAGGTCACTAAAGTAAAAGTATAGGAATTGACCATTACCAGTTACTATTCTAACGTTTCCTGGTTCCATCTACATCTCACAATTTTTGAACACGTATCTAGGAATTAAAATTACAATTCAACCTCGACATTGTTTTCTAATTAGTTTTGTTTGAAGAATTTTCAATTAAAAAAAATGTTTAGAACTGAAATAGCGATTGCTGAATTCAATTCAACAATATGAAATTCACCGTCCCGCGCCGGCACGAACCCGCCGACCGTTGAAATAATCTCCGGTCACGAGATTTACAATGCACCATGTTGCTGCATACAGCAACATATCACGGGGAAACAGAGATCGAATCAAATGGGACTGACTCTGGCAGTGGCATCCACTTTTTGGCTTATAACTCATGACTCCTGCTTCTTAGAGTAGTTCAGGTATCCCCTCTTTCGGATTCTGTGACAAATCCTCAGGCGCCATGGATCGACAACCAACTCCGGCAATGAATACAAAAGGTCTCCGAGAAGAGAATGTGGCTGTAAGGCGTGTGCGTCGAGGCGCGTTACGCCGATTCATCGCCATGGCAGAATGTGCATATCCATATGTTGAAGGAACAAAGAAGGATGATCTTCTGATTGATGCCATCTTTGTTGTTGCCCACATGTAATGGGACCTGCATCAACACTAATGCAAGGATTAACATAAACATCAAGCAGATGAATTCCCCTTTAAAGTTGCAATTGAATGAAACCTGATACGAAAGAAACCAGCAGTGCAACATGGACTTGATTATACTATATGCTTTCACAACTTAGATTGTCCCAACCCAACCCAACCCGACCTTAGTTTATACGAGAACTTATTGCCTAATTCAGGATGAATCATTTAATGAAATAGATCTCATACCAATGAAGGTAGGCTACGTAGATTCGAGTTTTATGCAAGAACATGAGGGCAGGAAAGGAAGTGGATTCATAGAAATTCAGGTAATAGAGAAGCATGGAAAAGAAAGATACATGACTCAACTAAGGTTCCAATCCATGTACTGAATTTTCTACCATTAAGGATACAGATGTCATTTATTGGACATCCTCATCTCATTCTCATGTAATGTCTCTAGATACAGAGTGTAATTTTGCATGTCATTAGAATTCAAGAGGGATGAAATGAAATTTTCTTCACAATCATAATTCATAAAATATATCAACCAGGCTATATTCTTGCATAAAACTCCCTTGAGTATAGCTCAACTGATTAAGGTATGTGTCATCGATCAAGAGATTAAAGGTTTAAATCCCTACCTCCACATGTTATCGTACTAAATATATATAGCAGCATGCCCATGGCTAGTTGATGGAGAAAACTCCTTTGAAAGAAAGGTGTGATACTGATACCAACTTCCAAGTAATATACAATGTCCCCTAGAAGTAATTACTCAAGGACACAGGGTAATCTACAATGTGGCACCAAGAATAACAGATGGCCTAACACTTTGAGATTTGATGGCACAAACAGATTTGGAAACTACTAAATAAAATATTATTGAACTCATTAAACAATTAAATTTACCATAGTATATCAACTTGTTGATTTTGAGTCTACATTTTAAAGTCCTAAGTTTTAAGTTCTGTAATCTTTCCCTCCTCATTTCATATCAATACCATGCATATATATTCAGATAGAAGGTTCTACCAATCTCAAAACTACCAGAACAAGAATATTATTGTAGTATAGGGTAGGGTGTAGAAACCATTCTGATTGACTCCATGTCCATAAATAAAGATAAACAAATACATCTCCCTATATTCTAGAAAGTGAGACAAATGAATGGTTCTTACACTCTTTTTGGATACTGACTTAATTTATGTGGTTCGTTGTAAACAGCAGCAATGGTGGTCTAAAAAAATCCTCGGCTCAATATGTCTGTTGTGTTCTCGAACTACAGCAATGTGCAATAGATAATGTTCATTGGGAGCATTTTTTGAGCAAAACCCAGAAAAACATTTCTTCAATTGCCCCATTTTATGTAGAAAAATTCATAAAAATATGACTGACTGAGCTTGAAAAAGAATTAGTTCACTGTACCTGAGAATGAACATCCATCCCATTACTCTTGTACTGAAGAAGAGCAGCATTCTTGATTTTGGTCCCGCCAAATTTGGACTGAATCGACTCCGAAATCCATCTCAACTTTTGCTCGAAGTGACCCACCACGATCATAAGATTAAGCCCTTTTCCGAGCCGATTGAACACCGAAACCTTTGCCAAGATCGTGGTGGGTCGGGTAAGGAGTGCCCAAGATCCATATTTATTGGGGTCCTTTCGGGTTGGAGATACACAAACCCATTTCAGAACCGTCAAAGAGAAGTTCACATAAAATTTTAAAGCTAGATTATGTAAAATACTTCTCAAGTTTGTCTATTTGTTTTAAAAATAAAAAAATATCTCTATCCTTTTAAAAGTTATAATATTATCTTGACATTTCATAAACGTTGGTTGAAATGTGTTAGAATATTAGACGAAAATAGACATGGTAGTGACTTAAAACTGCGTAGACGGTGACAGAGATGCTTGCCTAGATTAAGTATATGTACGAATTGTTATTTCCCACTTTGACTTTTTTGTCCAATATTCTAACGAATTTATGCTCTAAGAATAGTTTTGAAACGTTTATGAAATGTCAAAGGTAATATTGTAACTTTGGAAAAAATATGAGCATTTTTTAAATAAAGGGTAAAGTTCAATGGTATTTATTATAATTTAGCCAATTTTTAATTTTGTCTTTAACATGTTGGATTTTAAAAGTGTTTTATAAGTTCTTAAACTTTCAATTTTGTGTCAAGTAGATTTCTTATATATTTAACAAATTTTTTAAAAATAGTGGATCTATTAAACACAAAATTGAATGTTTTATCAAAGAGATTTTTAATTTTTAATTTTGTGTCTAATAAGTTTGTGAATTTAAAAAATATTGATTAAGTCAATGACTTATTAAATATAAAATTGAAAGTTTAGACACCTATGAGACACAAAATTAAAAGATTAAGGATCTATTAGCTATTTTTAAAAGTTTATAGACCTATTAGAGACAAAGTTAAAAAAATTTGAAGATCCATTAAACACAAAATTAAAAGTTCAAAAGTCCATTGGATGTAAACTTAAAAGTCTAAAGAGTAAACTTGTAATTTAATCATTTATTTTTGCAAATTTGGCAAAATAGTTGACTTTATCGAGATTGTCTTAATATTAATTAATTAATTATAATTATACAAATTATTAATCAATTTACCAATGAAAAAAATATTAGTTAATTTACAAATTGAATGTTTTTTTATAACATAAATTGATTGATGTGAATTATAATAATTATTAATTTATATGAGTTGTATATTTTCTATTGAAAGTCCCTCCCTAGAAACTGCTCAATCACTTATTTGAAAAGAATTAATTTCAAATGGATCTGTCATCCATGTCAACTTTCCTGTCAAATTCTTAGAGTGTTCTTGAAAGAGAAATGTGTTGAGTAGAGATATTCATTTAACCCGTGGGGTCGGGAAATTCTCGATTACACGGAAAATGGGAGAGGGAGTGGGGAGAGTTTTCTCTCCGTTGGCAAAATGGGGACGGGGACAGAGAATATATTCCCCGTCCCTATCCCCGAACCCAACCCCGCCCTGATTAGTTAGTGTGTATATATATATGCTTTTTTTTAATTATTATTATTATTATTATTATTATTTATTTTTAGTATCATGCTCTCAAAGGAAGTTGTACTTTTTTTCAAGTATACGATGGAGAAGTATTTGCTAGCCTTTTATCATACTATTAATAATATGAATACTTTTTTTTTTTTGGGAAATTGACAGGATTTTTCTATATTTCACTATCCTATATTTTTTTTGGGTGTGATTTATATATTTTTTGCAATAATTATTCTAATCACCATTTTTAATTATTATGTTTGATCTGTAACTATCCAATTTAAAATCTACTTTTATTACATTAATAAACCTCTACTATCACATTTGGGTAAAGATTGCCATTTAAACCTTTTTTTTGGTTACATATGTTTGGTGAATCACACAAATTGAACTATTCACAAATTTTTCATTTTTTTGGAAAATAACTTTTCACAAATTTGAAACCACTTTTTTGTTTGTTACATATATGAAAATAAATTATAGCTCATAGCCACCATTTAAGACACAATTAATCTCCCCATATAATATTGTACTGTTTAGTTTCTTTTAACATTTAATGCTTTATGTGACACAAGTTTTCCATTGTTTGATTTATGGTTGAATTATATTTTTCGTGGCCATACATCTACCATAATTTCTATAATTTTAGAAGTTTCATTATCATACCTACCTTTTAATTAAAATCTATCAAATGTTTCTTGAAAAATAATAGAAATTCAACGAAAAAAGTTAGGGAAAAAATCATTTTTGACCCTAAACTATGCATGTTGTATCAATTTTAACCCTAAACTTTCAATTTCATCAATTTAAACCTCACACTTTGCAAATTGAATCAATTTTAACCCTAAACTTTTAATTGCATCAATTTAAACCTCAAACTTGAATAAGTGTATCAATTTACACCATCGGTTAAGTTTTCATTTCAATCCCTATTAGAAAAGTTTTCCACACATATCCAAAGTCATGTGTTGCTCTATAATAGGTACGTATTTGTTATTTTTTTAAAAAAAAATTAAAATTGCTGAAGAAAATTGGAGTAGACTCTCCATAATGTCTTTCAATTTAAAGCATGACTTTTTTTCACTTTGTTTTTTTACTTTTTATCTTATATGATTCTATTGCTTTTTTTTTTTTTCATTTAATTAATTGAGGGTATTTCAATTGTAAGGCATGATTCTACTCAATCCACCGGCTTTTAGTAGAAACAAAGCTTATTTGCACCATATTTTTTCTCCATAGAGTACTCTCCTTCTTGAATCGTTTGCCAATATATTTTTTTTAATTTCTCATCGGCCTTTAGCTTGATTTGTCCTCCATCAACTGCAATGAACGTGGAACTTTCATAATCATCACCCTCGTTAGAATTTTTGTCTTTTTTCTCTCCAGCATCGATGTCACTTTAATTCTCTGTAAGATTGTCGACGGGGCCGCCAAGGTCGGCTAGACCAGTTCATTGTGTTCATAGGCGTCATTTTGTCTGCCATCGCCTTTCCTGTTCTCTTCTACATTTTAGCTAAGCTCAATCTTCTTTATACTTGTCGTCATTGGTATCGACACCAATGGCGAGGGAGACACACAAGTGTTCATTTTGTGTGAGTCCTACTTTCAAAAGTCGAGTTTGTGGTTTGCATGATGGTGGCAATTCGATCTGGAATTGTTTAATTATTCTTTTAGTAAATTTATTTTTTTAAAAATAACAAATAAGTACCTATCATAGAGCAACATGTGGCTTTGGACATTTGAGAGAAATCTTTCTAATAGTGATTGAAACGAAAACTTAAACGAAGGTGTAAATTGATATACTTATTCAAGTTTGAGGTTTAAATTGAAGAAATTAAAAATTTAGGGTTAAAATTGATACAATTTGCAAAGTTTGAGGTTTAAATTGATGAAATTAAAAGTTTAGGGTTAAAATTGATACAATTTGCAAAGTTTGAGGTTTAAATTGATGAAATTGAAAGTTCATGGTTAAAATTGATACAACATGCAAAGTTTAGGGGTCAAAATTGATTTTTTCCCAAAAAGTTATTTGTAGCTACATTTTAAAAGAAATTGTAAAATTTAAGAGTATTGTTGATTGTACTCTAAAACAAGATTAGCCCTAACTTAGTTCTACTTTACCACCAAATAATATATTAAAAACTTAGTCCAAGTTTATATTTTTCAGTTTAATTTCTTCATTTTTTTTTAAAAAAATATTACAATTCAAACATACAAAAGATTGAAATTTCAAAAAAATCTAATCTCATAGCCATAATGTCTTAACCATATTTTTTTAGACCATTCTCTTTTAGAACATTAACTGAGTAAAAATTTAAACCTACAACTTTAAGAAAAGTAGAGATGCTTAAAACACATAGTTGAATTATGTTTAGAGTGACAAATGATTTGTTCGTTAGCATCCCAATAAGAAAATTGAAACCGAAGATCAATTGAATCAATTTTTTCACATATTAACCGATCACAATTTGAAATTAAGGGGCCCAAAGTGAATGCTTTAGCAGAGAGCATTCAAGTAAACACGTGAATGAGCAGAGCAACATTAAAGTTGAACAAACCACATCATATCATCTTATTGAACAATTCATCACATCCATGAGTATGATAATAAGTTTAATATTTCAATGATAATAAGTTTAATATTTTACCATATCTTGTAGTTGTAATACAACAGTAACCTTCACAGAATGGCTCTTTCTCCTAGTCCAAGCCCTTTATTCTTGTTTGCAACCTTCAATCCCTTTCATGGCGTCCGATCCCTTCCTCCTCCTCTGCAAGCCGATGGACAGTCTCCAGGCATCGAGCACCGCCTCCGGGAGCAAGCGAGCGAAGCACCATTGTAGCGAGTGAGCCCAGTAAGGGGTGCACCGTGGCTCGTATCCAATTCTGCGAATTGCAGCTCTCACATAGTCATCGGCCGATGGAATGAACAGCGACGCTCCTCTCACCGATGCCACTCTCGACGCCATTTCAGTTGCCACGTACAATGGCACCTGGATTTTTGAATTCACACAAAAATTTCAGCTCTGAACCGAGTTGTAACAAAAGGGGGTTCTTGTTTTACCAACCTGACATTGAACATCAATTCCCCGGTCTTTGTATTCCACATGTAGAGATCTTGAGAGTTGGTCCACATACCTGCAAGAAAAACAACAGATTCTGTCATCAACAAGATCAAATGGAAGATTTCTTTTGAGCTTTTCAATTATCCCACAATTAGAAAAGTTAAGGCTTTTACTTGTGATATTATTAAAGGTTAAATTAGATGTGGAAGTTGGAATTTAACGTGTGGATGGAAAAATGAATTGTGTTTCATTAAATATTCATGGCTGCAGAAGGAAATGAAGCTGAATTTACAGACATATCTGTCAACAGCACGTTCTTTTAGTATAAGCCGAATGCATCTGCCAAACCTTTTTAAACTGTAACTGTACTTTTTAATCTCAAAATTCAAAGAAGAAGTTATTACTTTCACCAAAAAGTCGGTTTCTCAGAAACCAGAAGACATGGCAGTTGCTGAGGCAAGTGGGTGGTAAGGGAAGCGCATCTCAGTAACAGTTTTTTTCTCAAGAAGAGAGAGAAAGAAATGGAATTTTTTCCACATATTTTCTTGATTTTCTTTTCCACTTTCTTCCCTTCATGATCATGAACTCCCGTATGTGGGGTATGAGGATTTGAACATTTGACCTCAAGAAAAGGAATACGTGTAAATTACCGTTGAGCTATGCTTACCTTGATGAACTCCTGATAACTTACGGTAAAAGAAGATGAAGAAAATAAATTGAAGAAGAAAGTTGGGAACTTGATTACATACGCTTTTGTAGCAGCATAGATTGCATAGAGAGGATGAGAAGGAACAATAACAGCAGCTCCAGAGCCAATATTCACAATAGCTCCTCTGTTTTTCTTAATCATCTTTGGCAAAACAGCTTTGGTAACCCAAGTAGTGCCTTTCACGTTCACTTTAAAAACATTCATCCAAACTTTCTCATCCACTTCATGGAAAAAGCTTGCGTTTGGATATGTAATCCCCACGTTGTTTATCAGAATCCCCACGTCCAAATCTTCAATCACCTCCTCAATCTCTGCAATACCAGCACCAATATCGTCTTCTGTGAAGTCCAACTCAATGATCTTTATCTTTGTATTAGGAAACTGAGATTGGATATCCTTAGAAACTGCCTTCAGCTTGGTGGAGCTTCTGCTGACCAGTAGAAGGTTGAGGCCGGCTCTGGCCAGCTGATAGGCAAAGGACTTTCCGATGCCGTCGGTGGCACCGGTGACTATGCCCCAAGAGCCATAGCGTCTCAGATCCTTGGAGGGTCTGAGAAAGGCTCGGAAAACCCATCGGACGGCGGTGGTGGAGTGTCGAAGAATGGTGAAGAAGCCGAGCAAAGAGAGGACGAGAAGCCAAATTGTATGAGAGGAAACTAACAGAAAGCATGTCTCTCTCATTGTGTGCATGATCTGTTTTCTTCTTCTCCTTTTATTTTCCTTGCCTTCGCCTCATTTTCATGGTCATAACTGGAACATTAATAAGATGAGAGAGAGAGAGTAGAGAGAGGAAATACTGTTCTATTACCTACTTCATGTGAATGGTCATTTACATTTGTTCGTTATTAGAAGTTCATACGTACCTCTTCAACCAAAACAATAAAAATGCTTTCATTTGTATGGATTTACAAATGTAAAAGAAAATAGAAGTGTTTTTTATTATGTCTGTGAGAATGCCTCCCAAGATTAAATAAAGGTTAAATTATTAAAAATACCCGAGATTGGTTTCAATTATACTCAAAAACTTTAAAAAGTTTTATTTTAACTTCTAAAGTTTGAACTTTGTTTCAAGACGACCATTGAAGGTTTTCTTCGTTAAATTTATGAAAAAAAAAAGAAGACGTGTTTGCATTTGTTTTTTTTCTTTCAATGTATATGTATAAATACATTATTTTTCGACCATGAATTTAACAAAAAAAAAAAAAGCCATCAATGATCATTTTGAAACAAACCTCAAACTTCCAAATGTTAAAACGAAACTTTTCAAAGTTTGGAAGTATAATTGAAACCAACTCCATAGTTTAGAGGTATTTTTAAAAATTTAGCCTTAAATAAAACTCAGAAGATGAATAAGGCCACCAACCATACGACATTAATGGGGAAATCAGAGAGACAACTGACACAGCTTCCTTCCTTAATAGGAAAACAATGGAACTTTACCATAATGTTGCAGTAATTTCTGTGGAGCTCAATTTTTTTTTATCAATTTTGTTCAACATGCAACATTTGAAGTGCATCAATTGTACAGAGTTATGGAGTAAATGTCAACTATGATTCGTAATTGCAGTAAGAAAAAGAAGTATAAGAAAACTTTATGAAATTTATGTCCTGTCTTAAATTTTGTACCTAAAAGTTGGATGGTTCTCGTAAAACTAAGTGGGTAGTTCGTCGTCCATCAGTCCAGTTTCAGTGCTTTATTTCATCAAAAGTTACCATCTTTCCTGCAAGATGAAAGAACCGATGCAACTACTCCTTATGGGAAGGACCACTAGATTATCGAACCCAGATTATCGAACCCGAGATGATAATTCTGCTTCTTCCAAGACATTAATTGCTCTCAGTGCATCCCCTCAGTTACCGTTTTGACATCATGAAGGTCATAAACAAGACAAACTTTCGTTCTAGTTCTTTAAAAGTTGAGGGCAATCACATGATCTATTTGCTCCTTCACTCCGCTTTCAACTCTGAACTTGCCTTGCTGTTGACGTTGAGAGATTAATGACAATCACTTTTAGTTCTCCGTCAATTTCATTTCGTTTCTCTTTCTTTGGATCCATCTGAGTGAGGCTAAACGAAGGAAATAATTTCAGCTACCAGTCAGTTAATAATCTTGAGATGTAAAGGCAGTTACAACAAGGGATGCGTAGAATTCAAATCTTAACACTCAGTGGTCCGAGTCGTGAGTGCTATCATGGCCAGAGCTCTTTGAAAATTGCTCTTGGTGGAAAGGATCGTCAGCGCCTTGTACAGAACTCAATCTAGGAGAGAGGTTCCAACCCGCTATCTGTTCGAGGTCTCGCCCATTTGATCTCATACTCGTTTCTTCTTTTAACTTCAGAAAGAACATTGATGACCAGAAATCTTTTGCCAGATTCTTCAATGACAAAAACAGGACAAAAGACAGAGATGTGATGAAATTGGAATGGGTGGAAAGTGAAAGTGAGAGGTGCAATAGAAATATTTACCATCTTTATCAACTGTATCAGCTCATTTAATGCATTGTTAAAGAGATTGGGATCAGCCAGGTCAGAAGTCGTCAAAATCTCTTGACGGCATCGGTGAGAAATGTTCACCTCCATTGTTGCACCTGTTGGATGAATGGAATATGCCGCTTTGAATAAAAACAGAGCTCACTTAAGTTAAAAAGTGAAAAAGCATTAACAACATCGAGTTTAATCCCAGAACATGGAAATTAAGAGTTATGTTCTTTTCTTTTCTTTTCTCTTCCTGTTTTCAACTGCAGCTAGTTGGTCCCTGAAACTGGTACTAAGCTAAAAATCTGGTATAACTGGAGGAAAAGTTATTGGCCGCTTTTTTTTCTCTTCAAACAAGGTTTGATAATTGATAAACCAACTTATACATAGTAACTGTTATGACTTATCACCAGTTACTTTCATGCTTGTTGATCGTTCCTTCTCCGCATAAAAGAGGACAAAGCAAGAAATCACGAGTTTAGGTTTTACATAAAATATAATAGTGACCAAATATGAAAGCATAATTTACAGCGCTGATTTCTTCTTTATGGGAATTTTGAAGAGTAAATAAAATCAAAGTGACAATAAAATAAAATTATGGGAGTAGGTAGGAGGTCAATGCTAGTGGAAAGTAAATAGACAGCCGCTAACTGTTTTTAACATTATAATTGAAATCATAATGACCAAAGAAAGAGAAATTTTTAAGCCGACTTATCTTTGGTCCAACAATTGAACCCCCTCAGCTGAAAATTATAGTCCATCTCCATAAGGAGTCACATCTTCAACGATGTATTCCAATCAAAATAAAAACTTCTACTTGCAAGCATATATTAGAATGAAACATAAGGTTGAAAGCAAAGAAAGAAGAACATTACTGTTAAGTTTCAAGTATAGATCCAAGTGCACGAACCTGGTGTGATGTAGTTGTCAATGATATGTCTTGCCATATAGATCCTTCTCACAGGGTCGTCCAAAGGTAGTTTTCCTAGCTCATGCACTTCATCATAAAAGTGTACGTTCTCCCCAGCTAAACAACTGCAATTGAGAAAGGAAAGAAAGAGATAGCACTATAGTAAAATCTCAAGTAATTAAACCCTCTAAGTTGTTTCTAGAAGTCTAAAGAAGACAGACCTCGGAGGGCTTTACATGGGAAGTTACAAGGAAGCAGATAACTGAACAAAGCCAACATATGTTGAGCACAAAAAAATACATGTAGAAGGAATTTGAATACTCCATGAGCCAGGGTTGACACAAACTCCCACCAATAATCTCCTTCTCTCACCTCCCCTTCCCTCTGCTTATATATAAACCTTGGATACTAACAAATCGCATTCAAAAAAATTAATTGGTGATACTATCTTCTAGTTGAATCTTCAACTCTCTCTCTCTCTCTCTCTCTAACAGAAAAATACAGGAGGAATATAATTAATACCTGTCGGCAAAAGCCATGAATGACTGACGAAATCTTTTGTTCAGAAGTAATTTCTCCAGTGGTTCATTAGGATCTATGACTGTTTCTGGCTCCCTTTGTAGTAACAATCCACTATCTGGTATGCCCAGAGCCTGACCCATTGAGTCATATTCAAGGGTTTCCCTTTTTCTCAAACTGATTTGAGAAAGCAGTGGTTGTGAGCTTGATACAGAGAAGAAGGTCAGCACAAGAATACTTGCCTGTGAAATATGCCTGGGAAATGTTAGGTAAATTGGCATAAGTCTTAGAAAATGACTCAGATTACAAATGAATTACTGATACCGTCTTATATTTGGAACTCTGGAAGCAAGGTACAAAGAATATATTCTTCTTTGCTCGCTAGGGGAACAAAAAAAAAAAAAAAAGGTAAAGCAGCACAGATGCCATACCGTGACTAATAGCAGAAATCTAGAGGCAACCTGGAGTCCTAAGATCTCTTCATGGGTTTCATTCGTAATATAGGCAGAAACCCATATTCCTAGAAGAACAAAGAAGAACAACTGAAAAATTAACCCCCAGGCCCCAAGTTTTAAGTTTTACAGTATTTATGCATATATCACTTCAGATTAGAGAACTTACCAGTTAATGAAATGGACAGTTAATTTTTCTTTCCATTAATTAGTTTTTGATGATAAAAGTACACAAAGATATTGAGAAAATACAAGGTAATTATGAACAGAATGCCACTACAAAATTCAAAGATGTAGCAAAATCCTTTTTAAAGTGCGAGACACAGTAAAGAAAAATAATCCTCTGGATCTAGGGCTAAGTGCGACATTTTTTTTTTTTAAAAAAAAATTTTTAGGTGCACAATTAAAAATGTAAATAAAATTTTTATATATGAAAAGAATAATATTATGTAAAAAGATAAATGAATTTTTTTAGGAAACAAAGCTTTTGCAAGAGATCGTTTTAAAAAATGAGGATTTTTGGAGGATATTTTAGCATGCCTTTGAGCAACAAAGAAATTAATAACGATTTAAATTCAATCTCTTTGAATTAAAACAGCAAATAGTCATGTTACCTCGACCAAAAACCTTAGGTTCAAGCCCTATATCAGCATAAACTGAAGATACTCAATTATTGGATACTTTCTGTTTGAAAATTATTGAATTGCCAAAACCAAAAAGTCCTCATAAAAAATATTCACGAATTACTTTGTTCCTATTTTTACTGTCACCTATTAAGTTTTTGTAGTCCATTAGCCGAGTTTTGGGATACAAGCAATAAAATTTTATCTGCATCATATACTATGCTAATAAAAGGAAAAAAAAAAAATCAAAGGCCTCATACCAATTGAAGATGCTGAGATTATTATTCCCTTCCACAGATCTCTAAGTTCGTCAAACCTGAACTCTATATGACGAACAGCCCATGTAAGTACAATTAAAGTAGCAACATATAGGACATGGAGAGACATGATTGGAACAATCCACTGAGGCCCCATGTGGCACCTGTAATTCAGAGGCTTCTTGATATTGATAACTGCAGCCAAAAACAAAATATTTTTGTTTTGAAAAAGTCTCCTCTCATCAGAATTTACAAAAAGAATATCTTGAACTGGTAATACATCATGTATGAAATATGTTGAGGAAGATAAAAGATCGTCGTCAAGTAAGTGAATGAGGTCGATATTTCATGCATAGTGGGTCTAAAGGGACTCTCACATGTAGCCCCGGAAATCCAAGGCAATAGAATTAGTGGAAGGAAGAAATATGTTCTGATGGGTGGTAGACGCCGCCTGAAAATCAAAATTCAAAAGCAAAAAAATATTCAGAAACCATTGGGAAGGGAGGGGGGGATAGAAGAATGTCTAAGCTTTCCAGTCCTCTATTCCATAAACTATTGGTTTACTTACTTTACAAAAATGTAATATAGTTGGAAGGTCTGCGTTATGCGGCTACTCAGCAGCAAACCAAATCCAAGAGGACCTTCAACCCACACTGAAGCAAGAAATGGAAAATAAAATTTGGGAAGGAAAGTAATAACAAATATTAAAAACTCTATCTGGTAGGAAGTTCCTAATGATGAAAAAAGTATTGAAACCTGCCCAAATATAGCAAGACCGCCACCTTTGCCTCTTGAATTTAAGGAAACTTACAGATATCTGAACAGAGAGACAGTAAGGTGGGATAATTACACCTCAAATCATAAAATGGAAAAAAGAATGGAGAGTAATGGAAATAGTTTCATAGTCTACCACAATTGACAGCAGGAGATTGAGGCTAGCAAAAACTTGAATTACTGGAATCCAAAAGCGGCTGCCTTTGGGAAGAGGAATCTTGTAAATCACATAGGGTAATATCGACCGAAAGATCAGCCTGAAAGCAAGAAAGTGGGATAATGTAATGCCCGATTTAAACAGCCAAATTAGCAATAGGAGCAAAAGTGAGAAGAGCTTAGCCTTCAATAGCAACTAGCTCAGTTCTAAAGGATAATACTGAACAAGAAGATGCAGATATTTTCCATTTATAAAAAAGCAAGACGTTCCATGTAAATGAACTAAAACTAAATTCATCCAAGAAAAGAAAGAAGTTGGTAAAATGTGCCAAATCGTTGGATCGTTTCAAGCATAAAGGAGACCAGCAACCAAATTTGCGCATTAGGGTAAAGAATCTACAAGCAATCAGTTCATAACTGGCACAAGCGCGAATAAAGAATCGATCAAAGAGCAGAAGAAAGAAACTCACAAAGCCATACAAAGTGCAGCAAAAGCTATCCCGATGTAATCGCTGGGGCAGCCACCGTCGACGGCACAGAGCGCCATTTTGATTCTCCTTTTGCATCCGTTCAGAATTTACCTTTCTTCCTTCGATGCGATGAATCAATAACTCGAAGAAATCATTCTGATTCGTGAGAAATTTTTGACATAATCAGTTGATTTTGATTCAATCGTTCTCTTTGCAATAATCGATTGATGATTGTTCTTGTTGTTACTTCGAGGGGCGTCTGCGTTTTCACTTTTCAGAGTCCACTGCCACGTCATATCGGAGTTTGACTGATAGCTAATATTGTCGGAATATTCAAATTCATTTTATTGACTAAATCGGATAAAGTGTGCTTACGTGTCTTTCTCTAAACGACATGTCGTCTTGAAATTGTTGTAACTTGTACTCAAAAGATTCCCTCTCTTTTATTTGAAAAATTGCTCAAAGTTATTTTCATTTATTTTGTATCATCACATTTGTTAAGAAAAAGTATCAAATCTCTACAGGTTCGAGAATTTAACAAATACTATATGGAATTATAGTATTAGGGCTAAGTATACTTTTGACTCTTCGAAGTATATATTACTTTGTAACTTCGTCCATAATATTTTTAAAATCTTAATTTCGTTTCAACATTTTAAAAATTCAATTTCATTCTAATATTTGAAAATTTTCAACGAAACCTCTACTTAATAGTGATATTGACATTGAATTATGAAATGATACTATAGGATTTGAAGCGTCATATGATATGAACTTTAATGGGTGAGATATGATGCGTTTAGTTAACCTAAGCATAATTCAGATAGTTGAGCATTGGTATCTTTAAGTCACGTGTCATAAATTTGAATCATCACTACTTCATTTGCAATGTAATATTTAAAAACAAAATACTTTCTTTTGGTAACTTTACAAAATTGTAGAAGATTAATTGATGAGATGTAAAGATAGGCTAGAGATGATCAAATATGACCATTTCAAGCCAAGAGAACCAGCACTACCATTGACAAAAGAAGCCCCAACTTCAAAACTTTGTGCACAATGAAATAATAACTCAACTTTTTCTTTCTATAAACAATGTATTAAGTACAGGAGGAGGTAACCCAAAGAAGCCTAATGTAATGAACAGAAACAAAACCCCATCAAATTTTTCCAAAAACAAGACACCAAATGGCAAACTGTGTACAAAACCAATTGAATCTACAGCATCAATCTCTGCACTCAAAAAGCCATCACAAACAGCAGAATTTTGTTCTTTCAGAGCCACAAAAAGCCCCTACCAGAAGCACAAGCCGCATACTTTCTGCAAGAAAGAAACAAAATGGTTTGGCAAAATGCAAGTTGTAAAAGTGAAACATAACAAAGAAGACGGCTGCAATGATACATACATAACATAACACAACACAACAAACCATAACATAGGAAAATTTTCAAGTCCTACGAGAGTATTGTTTGCCACGTTAGCATCCTTTTAAAAAGGATGTGGAGTCGACCAGCATTAAAAAAATATGTTTATAGAGACAAAACCATCGTGTGAACAAAGATAGTATGGTACTTCTGTAGTACTAGAAATTTGTTTGTTCCTAACATACCTGCTTTCTTGGATACTTGTGCTTGTGATTCTTCTTAGCAGTTTCATGTTTTTGATTTTGGTATTGGTTTTGGTTTTCCTCTGGTACCACATTATTTGAAGTTCCTCCATTCTTTTTATTATCTCGAGCCCTGTCGAAAATCACCGTGAACCCTTCAGCTGCAGCAGGATTTTTCTCATCCCACTCACCAAATTTGGGCAGAGATGAACCCTTGTGAGCCTGCAAAAAACAACAACTCAGAAATGGAAAACAATGGCAGCTTCAATAACTTCAACTTCATCCCACCAAGAAAACCAGCAAAACCAATGATGAAAACAAGGCAACCCAAGCATTAGAAAACACAAAAATGGGCACTGTGGAATCTTACTGATGTCATATTTGAAGATTGCAGTTTTGAGGAAATGGAAAATGGCAGAGTATTTTCAGCTGAAGAAGAAGAAGAAGAAGAAGAAGAAGAAGAAGAAGAAGAGCTGTGGTTGAAGAAGAAAAGGAAGCTGGGGTTTCTTCTTATAGAGGATTTGGTTAGTTGGCTTACAAAGTCCACTTTATCAAACGCGTAAGAGAGTTTTACCGTTGTGATGAAAAGAAGAAGAATTTGAAGGGCTCAAAATAGGCGGCTCCTTGCGACTGCTGTGCTAATAACGATGGCCAAATGTGAATAGGATTTACAAATCCAACAAGCAAGAGAATCTATTAAATTATGACAACTATACTTTAAACAATTATATGGTTGCTCTTTTTCTAATAATGTAAAGGGTTAATGCCTATATACATAATTCATTAGAAAATTTAAAATTTAATTTGAATCTGTATTATACTTTAAAAAATTATATTGTTGTTGTTTTTTTTTTTTTTTTGGAAATGAGATTGTATTTTTGTTTAATAACTACTTGTAGGTCAAAAAAGTATTATTTTCAACAAGTTGACAGAATTAGAAAAAGTAAACCGAAATTCATGAAAGTTTATCATCTATCGCCTTGACTCATTATATGGCCTCCTTTGCCTTAAATCGATGCATTTTCCAACATTAACAAAAATGAAGGATTTTTTTTTTCCAATCATTAATACAAAAAATATCCTCTTATTTTGTTTTCAAAATTGCATTTAAAATGACTAGCAAAAGCTAATGTTATCTTATTGTACATGTTAAAATCACTAAAAAAAAAAAAAGTTGAAATTACTATCTACAATTTTATGTTTTTGGAGAAAAGAATAATTTTGTTTGTTCTAGAAAAGAAAATTCATCTATAAGAAAACGAGAAAAAACAAAGTAATTCAAACATATTTTTGTTATTAAAAAAAAGGAAAATATTTCAAAAACAGTTCCCAAACAACACGTTGAACTTGAATCTTCATTTTTTTTTAAATATAATTTTTTAAACAGCGAGCTACTAGAAATAAGTTGGAGCGTTGGTAACATTAAAAAGTTACGCAATTGACCATGTCAACAAAAGAAAATGTGCAATGAAAGAATGTTCATCGAAATGAAAAAGAAAATATCAAGGGACTATATTCCATTATTCATCTATAACTCAATCTATCATCTAACAAGTACAAAAGAAGAAATGGGTTCTCTGAACTCCTAAAAGTTGAGTCCCGAGAATCAATATAGGCGTGACAACAGGCATAATCTAATGTAGTCAATAAATGAACTAAGGAAAAACAGAGAAAAGGATGGTCGCAATATACATGATACAAGTTACCGACACATGAAGCAAATCCCTTTGTTGGTGGATGGTCGTATATTTGGTCACAAAATGGTTCCCAGTAACCATATGTGTATCAAGAACAAGTAGGTTATGAGGCCTAGCCTTGCACCTGGACGACTCATTAGAATTCGACCGCCAGACACCCTGCAAAGGGATTAGGATCAGGAATACTCGTATCGTATCGAAGTGTAGAAATTGAGTATACATTGTCGTTTGACAGTTTAGTGAAAATGGTAGTAAGTATAACCAAATAAAGTTGCCAATGCCTTGTAATCATTTTTCCTACATGGCGGGGAGGAAATTCTAGTGGTTTCAGTAATCATGTTGAGACCATAGTCTACCACCATATTATGATAATTCGAACAGGAATTTGGGTGAAGCAAGTGTTTTTGTGAAAAATATAGTGTGGCCTCATGAACAATTTAGCACTTACCAAACTCCATCAATTCGATCTGCAATAAGTTTTCCATGTCTAGGGATGAGACCCGATGTATTGAGTGATTTGAACACATGACCTGAAAAAGAACAGACGTAAGTTCTCCAAGTTTTGAAACTAATCAAACAAATAGGCAAAACTTATAACAACAAACCTTTGTCTTCATCAATTTCCACGCCGTTTCCTATTAAACGAGCAGATTCTGTTTCTACGTCAATCGCAAGATGATCAGTTGAACCTTTTCGCAAAGTTCGTGCATGGGCAGCTGAGGCTGATGGAACAGGTGGCATTGCACTTTTTCCAACTGGTCCCTGCATAATACCAAACAGTAGAAGATGTGATCAATGGAATTTCCTGCCAAGAGAATCATTTATATGGAATGCACATCTAAAAAGTCACAAAAACAGTATCCTACTTGTACTTCTTATGGATATTACAGTAGCTACCTATCTCGACTGACCCAAGCAAGTAACTTATATTCCATATCTTAAAAACCACAAGAAGTTTTTCTTTTTTCTTTGTTGTAATTTGTCACAAGTAAATTCAAACTTCCTAGTATATGGATATGTACCGCATCTTCAATCTCTGATATCTCTGATCCAGAAGGAAAAGAAGGTTCTTCAAAGATGCTCCTTTCTTTGATTATCTCTGGTTGAGATGTCCGGCCTTGAAGTGACTCTTCAAGTAGCTTATTCTTGGTAGTTAGTTCATCCACGACCTTTTGGCTCCCTATTAACTTCTTACTCAGTTCCTCAAATTTGGTTTTCGAATTTTCAGATTCTGAAAGCATATCTAGGACCTGCCTTTCTAATGTTCTTACTAGTCCCTTCATCCCATCTGACTCCAAATCTCCACTGTATTTACTATCCAACAAACTAGTAATTTGTTCCAAAGAATAAGAAAGCTCTGAGAGATCTTTCTTCATCTCCTCTGAATCGAGTTGATCCCTCAATGCTCTATCAACCTCCTCTTTTAGCTGTTCAATTGCAAGTGTTTGTGTAGTCACTGTAGACTGCAGCTTTTGCTTGTCGTGAGATAATAAGTTTAGCCGATTCTGTAACTCAGAAACATAATCAGTTAGGTAAAAGAGCTTCTTTACATCAGGTGAATCATATTGTTCCAGATCTTGGTATTCTGATTCTTGCAAAGGGAACTCGATCCTTCTAACTTTCTCAAAGAGGGCTTTCATTTGCATTGCTGACAAAACGCAGTCTTCTGCCTCTGAGAAAAATATAAATAAGCCATCAGAAGATTTTAAAAAGCTCGTGGAAAACTTTTACAAATACTTGAAGAAAGAAGAAAAAAGGGTTTACCTTGTTCTTTCACCAACAAACTATTATACAATGATGAAACTTCAGCCTCCCTTTCTTTTAACTTTTCTTCATTTGCTTGACAGGCATCCAGTTGACGCCTCAGATCATCACAGGAATTCTGTAATAGTTGTAAATCAGTCTCCAACTTAACTACCATATTTTGGTTCAAGTCCTTTTCCTCTCTAACTTTCTCAGTAGTTGCCTCAGTTATTTCCAATATATGCTGCATATCTTGAATTCTAGCCGCTGCAACTTTACTGGCGCTCTCAAACTGTGTTACCATAGATCGAACTTTTCTACTAGCAGATAATAATTGTTCTGCAGCAGCAGCTGATTTGCTTCTAGCAGATTTTGCTTGAGACTCTACAGCTGAAGCCCCATTAGTTTCACTACTTTCCATGGATATGCTATCCTTCAAGTTTTCAAGTTCGGGAATAGAGCTGAGTAAAAGTAGATGGTTGGTCATTTCAAACTGAAGTTCTTTTGTTGTATCAACACAGGCAGACAGTAGAAGTGAAACATCATCTTCCAACATCACTTTGGTATTTTCTTGTTCCTGTTTATGCGTTTCAAGATTCTTCACCATCTCTTTCAAGGATTCAACGTGTCCACACACAAAAACTACTTCCTCCCTTGTTGCTTCTACTTTTTTTAACAGATCAGCAATAAACCCGTCCATTGAAGAGGAGAAACCTTCAAAATAATCTGTAAACCTTTTGTTCTTTAACCAGATTCCTTCCATAATCTTTCTAAAAGATGAAGAAATATTACCAACATCATCTTCAACAACCACCTTACCACTTTCACTTTCTGCAGCAAAATCAAGGAGCTTTCCATGAGAGAGGGATTCCATAACATGCGGTTCCTGGATTAAATTAAAATAAAAATGTAGTCAGAAGAAAAAAAAACCATATGGAATATTTGACAATAATTAGAAAAAAAAAACCATACGGACCCTGGATTAAATAAAAAAAAAATGTAATCAGAAAAAAAAAACCTAAGAAGCACGGATACGGACATGGACACAGACACAACAGGACACGGCAATATGTCAATTTCTAAAAAACTAGGACATGGACACATTGGAGATACGATCTTTTTTTTAATTATTTTTTTAGGGTATATATAGATTTAACATAAAATACTAAATGTAATCCACTAAAAAACATAAAATGTCAAGTTAATTAATCATAGTAGTAGTACAAAATACATTATCCAACATTCAACAAAGAAAGTTTTCAATACAAACAAGAGTAAATACAAAAAAGGAAATGGAAAACAGTTTTACATACAAAAAGGAAATGGAAAATATTTTCCGTTCATGAATGGTAGAAGATTTTTTACTTGTTAGTTTTATTATTTATGTTTTTTTAATGTCTTTATTGTGTTCAAAATTTAAAATTATATGGGCTAAAGGGCTAGGCCCTTTTTTCTAGTTAAAAATTTGTCCAACGTGTCCAATGCGTGTCCACAGCGTGTCCGAAATTAAAAAAAATAATAATAATAATAAGGGACACTTAAATTGACGTGTTGGACACGTGTCTGTGTCCGACACGGACACTCTGCCTAAAATAGAGTGTCCGTGCTTCATAGAAAAAAACCATATGGAATTTTGACAATAATTAATTAGATACTTCACATATTTCTACCATGCGAAAGGCAGACATGTCAACGTGCCCAGTGGGAAGGGGGACAAACTAGACTTTGTGTGTCCACTGATAATAGATTCAAAAGAGCATCAAATGGCTGCATCCAGAAAAGCAAAAAGAAAAAGAAAAAAATGCAGATTTTTTTTCCGATGAGAAAACTCCATATAAAGAAGAATAAAATATAATAGAAAAACAGGCCATGCAAAATTTCAGCCCGGAGCGCAAAGGAGGTACTAAAACATACGACGCAGAACGGCATAAACAGATTAGCACGCAGAATAATTTGTATGGACTTGAAAGTTATAAAAGTTAGTATTTTACCAATCTTTGATATCCAGAAAAGCATGAGAAATTACCTTTACAGCATGATGATTATGAGAATCTATTACACCGCTGTTAACAAAATAATCCCTGGTGTTCTTCAGAATGATATCCATCTCTCTTAGACTCTTAAGTTTCTTCTCAAAGCATCCTGTCACCACAGTCAACAATGTCTCATCTGCAAGAAACTTATGAAGATCATTGAGGTAGCCCGCAAACTCTACAGATCTGCTCTGTAAGCTGCCACTAGTCCCGGCCAACTCTTCCATGCATGCATTTAATTTGGAATTTAGAGCAAATATCTCATTTTCAGAATTTTTCCTCTCGCCTTCAATTATAGTAATTTTACCTTCTGCCTTAAATAATGCATCTTCCAAAGATTTTCTTGTTTCAACTGCCTCAACAACTTTGCTCTCTTGAGAGCTGACTTCCTCTTGCAATATCTTTCGCTCATTTTCTAACTTCCCAATAGCACTTTTTGCTTTGGCATTCTGTTCCGTCAGCAAAGCAACATTGGTCTCAAGCTCAGTCAATGTCTTTTCTAATGTGTTTATAATTCTCTGGGCCTCTGCCAATTTATCTCTCTGAACAGCCACTTCCTCCTTTACTTTCTTAGACTCCATCTCTACAGTGACTTTACAAACTTCAGCTTCTTCTTTCTCTTTGACAAGCACAGATATTTTATTTTCTGCCAGTGATAACGACTCTTGAAGTAGGTTCATAGATAAAGAAGCCTCCGCAGACTTGCTGGACTGGGAATAGGCTTCATTTAATGCTTTCTGTAATTCCTGTTCAATGTGTATCTTACTAGATTCTATTTCCCTTTTCTCCTCAGAAAGTTGAAAAATGTTTTTCTCAGCAGATGATAATGCATCTTCCAATGATTTCATAGCGGCTAAAGCACCTCCTAATTTACTTTCCATAGTGCTTGATTTCTCTTTAACATTCTCCAATTCTTGTTCTGTACGTATCTTAGCATCATGCGATTCCCTAATGTATTCTGCAATCCACTTCACCTTAGCTATAGGCTCTTCAAAAACTATATTAATGGGAAGAACAATTCCATCAATTGATTCTATTACTTTCTGTAACATATTATTGCTCTCCATTAAGAACTGCTCATATTGATTGCATTTGTCCTTCAAGATAGCAAGATCAGACTCCAACTCTGGAATGCGCTGTGTATCAATAGACAACAAATTGATTTGATTTCTGCAATCAGCAACTGTTGATTCTAGACCATCTAATTGTAGTTTCAACTTCTCTATTTCTATGTTCTTATCATCCAAGAGACTTTTCATATTTTCCCTGTCCTGAACCAGTCCTTTGCCTTTCTTAACTGCCAAGGACAATTTTTCCCTTAGCATGGCATATTTCTCCTCTGATCTTTGAATATCTCTCTGCAAAGAGTCATTTTCCTCTTTCACTTCTCTAAGTTCTTGAGATACTGATCTTAACCTAGTTGAGCAATTATTCATATTAGAAGACTCCTCTTCTAGAAGTATATCTTGGAGCATCAAATCCTGATGACTAACATACAAAAGAGTTTGAACCTTTTCAAAAGATTCCACATATTCACTAGAGATTTCAGCAGCAGCACAAGCCTGCTCTTTTATCCTCTGAAAGCATCTGTAAACAAGCAATTTCAAGTCCAACGGAGTTTCACTGACCCCGACCCCTCCATCATCCGTTGTCATTCCAGATTCTTCTTGTAACATTTTTATGACTTGAGCCTTCTCCAACGAAGTTTGATGCTCTTTTATCATGACTTCTTTGTGTTTTCTTAACAGATCATCCAACTCCTCCTGGATATAGTCCTTTTCCTGTAATTCAATTGAAAGTAATGCACTTATGCGATCAATCTCTTCATGTGCTGCTTTTTTTGTTTTAGCAAGTTCATCTCGCAAGATCATTATTTCATCTTTAGCCTGAAAAAATGATTCCTTAAGCCAACTGACAGAAGATTTCAGGTCATAAGGTGCAATCAAATCTGGCAAATCAGACAAGTTTAGAGTATCTTTTAATTTATGAAACTCCAATAAAATAGCCTCCAAGACTTTCTTCTCATCCACAAGCCACTTGACTCTTTCCATACTATCCATTGACTTAAGTTCACGAGGAACTTCAAGTTGAGATATAATATCCTCAAAACTTGCAAGGACCTTATTCCTTTCCAACAAATTTTCCTGAAGTGATGCAACTAAATTTTCATTTTTAGCTAAGTCAACCTTAATTAGTTCGGCAGCCTCCAAGGCATTTGATTTCTCTTGTAGTTCGATGGAATATTTTTCAAGCTCACGACCTTTTTCAGCTAGAGACTGTTTTAATGTATCACGTTGCTGTACTAATGCCTTGCCTTTTGTCACAGCCATTGTTAGCTTCTCTTTGGTATTAACACACCTTATCCTTTCCTGCTCAAGCTCACTCTTTGCCTTTTCAAGTTCTGCATTAACAGTCTCAACTGTCAATCTGTAATTGTCTAGCTCATCTGCCAATCTTCTATTTTCATCTTCCAGATGATATATTTTTTCAACATTGCTTACCTCTTTAGCTTTGAGCTCAATTAACTCATCACGAGCAGAGCCCAAAATTGTTCCAAATTCTGTAAAGACAATGTCTGACTCTGCTCCAGATAAACATTTTTGGAGTTGATTGATTTCCAGAAGGATTTTATTATAATTATCAATTAACAGAGAAGTGCTTCTTTCAACATGAAGTGTTTTTTCAGATATAGAATCATCAAGAAGATCTTGCTGATTCGATACTGAGTTAAGATAAGCTAACACTCTGTCTAATGTGGCCTCCATATCCCTCTCCTTTTCTGACAAAACTTTCATAGAGTCTTCAACTGAATTTGCATAAGAGCGAACAACTTCATCAGACACCGAAAATTCAACAACCTTAGCATTAAGATATTCAATCTCTTGATCCTTCATTAAAAGGTTATTACGGAGTTCTCCTATAGTAGCCTCATACTGCAACCGTTCATCTAAAGTCCTATTAACCAATTGTGAGCATTCATTTACTAGGTCTTTCAATGTGGTATTAGTAACCAGAGTGTTCTCTTCCACGCGCTCAATTCCATGCAAGTGAAGACTCTCATTCAACTGACTGACAGCAACATTGAGCAATGACTGTTGATTAGTAGCAGTCTTGAGTTCGCGACAAATGCTTAGAAGTTCTTGCACAAAACCCTCTCTTTCTTCCTGCAAATCAAGCACAAAAAAAATGCAATTTAATGCCGCTCCAAAAGCATGTAACCACAATTGGGGGGGGGGGGGGGGGGGGGGGGGGGGGGGTGTTATTAACCTCAAACTCGTGTATGACATTTTCTTTCTCAAAAATGGTCTTATTCAGAGTGGCCGTCGTGTTTTCCACCTCGTGCATCAGAGAAATTTTTTCTACCTCATACTGTAATTCCTGCATATCAGAAGGCGTTTCCTCCGTCAAACTACCTTGAGTTTCAGTAGCTGCTACTGCTTCTCTGCTATCAGCATTGCCAACTAACTCGTCCGGGCAGTCCACAAACAAATCTTCTTTTCCAGCATCTTCGACTATTACAGTATCATCAGGGTCATCTTGTCCCGAGTTCTCTGCACCTTCGGTAGGAGGAACCACTGGCAACGCTGATCCCTAAACTCCATGTTAAAAATAATCTTATCTTCAAAGCATTAACTTTCATCTTCTTCTCTAATTGACGAGGAAAATTCATATTAAGAAATTTCTGTAGCTTCTGCATGTGAATAAATGCTACACTAACCTGGTTCGGTTCAGACGGGACAAATCCTCTGGACACTTCAGCGGACTGCAAAACGGAGTCATTCTCCAAAACAGTGTCCGCGGCAGTCTCAGAGGATGACTCCACAACATCAACATTGAGCGCAATTTCCACCCCTTTATCTCCATCTTCAGCTCCACTTCCTGAACTCTGCAGCGCCTGCTCTGGATCATGATTCTCAGACATGTCGATATCTCATAACCCAACCGCCCTAACCTCAACGAGAATTAGATCAAAATAATCCTAGCAAATCAAGTAGCTCAATAGAATTCGAAAATGAGACCTAAATTCAATCAAATAACCATTAAACCCTCAAAATCTACGATTCCACCCCCAATTCGTTGAATTACAAATTCAAAAAACAATAAATAAATCCAAATGGCGCGAAAAAGAAATGGAAACCAGCAAAATCACTATCGCGATTCCTTACAATGGATGAGTAATTGTCAGCTACCGATACTGGATCAACGACTCGACGACCTGTTCCACATGAATCTGCAGAGTTGACGCAAATCAATGGATCTGATTTAGCGTCACCGTTCGTCTGAATCGCAGGGCTCAGTGCGATGCTATTCACTACTGTAATAATAAGTAATCTACTTTGAAGGCGATGGGTGAAAGAAGCAGAAACGTCTCTTCGAATCCTAACCGTTGATTTTTTTTTATTTATTTTTTTTTAGAAGTTATAAATATTGTTCGACAGTTTTAACACTTACTTGAAAAATATTGGTGGTAATTATTTGATAATAATTTAAAATTAAAATGTTGGCGGAATTTTTTAGGAGAAGAAAATATAATACTATTACTTGTCCATTTATTTTTATAATTTTGAAGCTCGTCGTCCAAATACTTCCGATTTTTATTTTTAATTTTAGAAACATCTTTAAAACGTTATTACAAAATTTTAAAAAAAAATTGATGATCCTTTTGATTGTTGGATAATTCATATCTTTATAGTTATTGTGTAAATTTGCCTCAATTACTCGTTTTAAGTAAGTTTTATGAGTGATTTAAAATTATATTATTTATAAAATTGGAAAATTTTATATTATTTAATAAAGGTGTAAAATCTATAAAATATGGTTTAAAAAAAACCTACAAAAAATATATATGTATATATATTTGTTCTCAAGTAGAAACATTGGGTGTATTGTCATCTTCAACTTGATCAAGCTCATTTCGTAGGTAAGAGAAGATCTATATATATTTTCATGAGTGTCCAAACTAGCCAAAGCATACCTCGACTAAATAATATTTAAATAAATAGTTGCCGTAGAATTTAACTTATTCTCCCAAATTCAGTACTTTTTTCACGCATCTTAATACCACTAGACTTATCCATAATGGTTAGGTCCTAAAACATTGTTCAAACGACCAAATTAATATATTAATCCAAATTTGGGTTGTGTTTAATAAAAAAAAATGTAATATGTATAGAAAGATGGTAGTGACACAAATACTAGAGAAAGTTCAAACTATAAAGAACCATGAGTTTGACATCAACAATCTTCTAGAACCAAATAGAATTTATTAGCACACTTTGTGTATTCTAGTCCCTAAGGAAAAGTATTTGCTATTTGGGACCTAGAAAACCACTATTAGCAACTCATACTATATGCGTTTTAATGCAAATTACCCATTCACCACACAATCTCTGAACTATTGTAAAAGAGACAACGATGTTCATTTCACAAAACTTCTTCGCCAAACAAAGGCAAGCTTGTAATCTAAGAAAACAAGATGAGGTTGATTGAATTAAGCCTTTGAAATCTCTCTCAAATGGGTCTTTCAATGCTCTGCAATGCTCTTTCTTTTCATCTTCTGGACAGGGCTGAAATCCAAAGTCGATATGAAATTTCGATAAATTGCATACATAATTTTGAGCAAAGTCGATGTATCGATAAATTGCATATATAATTTTGAGCAAAGTCGATGTGCGAACGTACGATGTGCGAACGTACGATGTACGTGCAGCTTCCAAATTGGCATTTAGTACAAGCATTCATTTTTCAATAAGTAGTCAGATATCATGAAAAACTCAAATGTGTACTTAAAAGAAAAGGCTATTCAAATTCCTGCAATCCAAGTCAATCTGTAAAGCCTTCCTCTTCATTGGCAAAGAAATATCTTACAGGTTTTCTCTATCTTAGCCTGTTTTCTGCAATGGACATTGCTGTCAAGGTGGATTTGCAATTATTTTCAATGGCTTAAGACAGCAGGTTACTTTCTTTCACATTATTGTACTTTGGCCAACTATGATTATTGATCACAAGCTATCTTGTTGATGATATAATTATAACCCCACACAAAAAACAGGATGTCGATATCCTATGATCCATAAACTAACTCATATTCAACTCATGAATAAGCTCAGAGAGTTGAAATTCCAGAGAAGAAACCACAAATTACACAGTGAAATTTAGATTTTTGAAGATCAGAACCATCCCATCCATGCCAACAAACATATGATACACTCCATCAGAGACCAAATTCATCTTTATTGACAATTAGTGCATTAGAAATGGCACTTTCAAGTTTATAAGATACACGAGTAATGACACGAGCCGAGATGCTGAGATGATTGGCATCTTACATTGATTCATTATTAGTTCTAACTAACATGTCATCTGATCAATTATTCAATATGAAGCAGAGAGGATATGTTCTGACCTTTACATTTTGCGTCGGGATTTTCCCTCTATACAGTGTATTCTGAACTAAATTAGATATTCGGAATATACTATGAAGAGGGCATCTGGATAATCTTTTGGCAGGCTGTTTATATAGCGATGGAAGCGCAACATGTCCTCCTTCGAAACGGTTTCGGCATCAACCACATCATCGCTGCAGGTGAGCACCCATAAGTCCTCTGAGTTGACCCTCTTCAAGCTGCCACGACAAAAAGGGCATGACTCTGACCTCGTGTTCCTGTAATGTAGGAAGAAAGAGCAATTGAGCACAGACAAGCCACTTCAAAGTGCCTTCATAGACAATGAAGATGCTTAATAAGACTTGTTTTTTACCAATTTCGGTAGCATTTGATGCACATTGCATGACAACAATTCGGCAAAACCATCTTTGTACAGGGCTCCAAGCAAATACCACACTCATCTTCTCGCTTCATATCGATGTTCATGAGTCTACCATCTTTATCACCTCTCTTCTTGCTCGGCATCTCAATCCAATGATGCACTTCCTTGCAATCATCCAACTTATCCAAGCTACCGTGGATTCGCTGGAGCGAAGGCAATATTATGGCTGGTATTCAAAACATGATGAAACACACAAGATCAGAACTACTTAAAAAGGAAAGAACAGCAGCTAACAAACTAAACAAACAAGTCAGTACCATAGAAGTCCCTAATAGTTGCCTTCCTTCCATGCCTGGATATATTTCGTTTTTGTTTTCCCTCTGGATATACCTGAATGGATAAAATTAAAAAGCTCAACAACAAGATAACTTCCTATAATCATCTAATAGTCTACAATTACAAAACCCAACAAACCTTGTACACAAGTATATGGAAGAGGTTTAAATATCTGGGAAGTAAGCATGTGCAAGAACAATCCATCCATTGAAGCAAAAACAGAACAATGGGAGCTAAGTGATTGTAAACCAACTTCATTTGAAGATACGCACCCCCTTTTGCCATGGGGATTGCAGCCGCCCTAAAAAGCCAAAAATCAAACAAAGAAAAGAATCAGACATCTAAAAAGGGCACCATCAAAACCCCAACAGACAACAGTTCGTAGTTGTACTCCCTTTCAAAACGCAATTTCTTTCTATTTTGGGCAAAACCAAGCTACCCTTATAATCGCTTCCAGGCAGAAAACCAAGATGCCGATCATCGCGATTGAAAGGGAAAATTAACAAAACCAGTTCATACAGTTGAAGAAGAAAACACTCACAGAGAATTTGCATATTGAATATCCGCCTCCAAGACTTCAAGAGAATCCTGATGGGAGAATTTCTCCAGCTGATAATACATAATCTGAAAAATTCCCTTCCCAATTCTGCAAGAAACCGATGAAAACAAGAGAGAAAAAAAAAAAAAGGAAAAATCCAGAGCGTGAAGCTCCTCTTCTTGGTGGGCTATGGCGAAAGAAGAATCTCTCGCTTAAAAACCGATCACCCAAAATCCCCAACCAAAGAAGATACCGAAAATGGAGAAGGTAAACCCCAAACCAACTTTCGAAACCCGAAAAGAAGCTTTTTCTTCTCTAGCTTTTAGGGCGCTTTGTCCTTTAGTCAATGGAGGGTGGCAGTGAAATGGCTTTTACTCACCCTCTGTGGACAGAAAAGCTTTCATATAAGAATTTCAGCTGAGTTGATGATGATGATGATGGTGGTGATGATGAATGGTAGAGTGCATTATGGGTTTGTTGGAAAATGGGTTCAAAAAAAAAAAAAATCCTTTTTGATAAAGCTTGATTTTTCATTCTTATCCACCCAAAACATATTCCTTAATTGCTTGTGAAGCTGGTTTCCTCCTTTCAATATTCAATTTTCAAAAAAGAGGAATTTTTTTTCCTAACTCATATTATATATTTTTCTGCCTTCCATTGTTGAAAAGTATAATTATTATTTATTTTAATTGTAATCTAAATGACGTTTGCCCACTTAATTAATTTAAGATTAGTTAGGCTAATTGATGATGCTGTCCTAGGGATATAATTTCATGGCCTATATTGGTTAATCTACCAAATCACAAGAATAGATTTGGCACAAAATATTAACTCAAATAATTTTTAGAGAGGTTAGAAATTAATTTTCACCTACTAATCATTCACCGATTCATAAAATTATTTTCACTTTTCAAATGCTTTAATAATAAGGAAGAATAAAAAGAAAAAAAAAGTATAACTACTAACTAGTACAGTTATTTTTCTAGAAAAAACTAATAGTTTTTTTTGTCAAATACTAACATGAACATAACTCAACTGACATAAAGCATATATTCTCAACCAATAACTTAGAGGTTCGAATACATATTTTTTATAAAAAAATTTATATTTTGTCGATTTAATTTAATATCCCTTCACCAATGTCCTTAAAGACATTAAATTTTACAGTTTTTATTGCTAAGACTTAAAGGCAAGAGACGAATTAATATTTAATTCTGTTTATTAAAATAACATTAATAAATAAATATTTTTATTAGTCTTCGCAAACTAATATTATCTAAACAATTATAATCACCTTAAAAAAATAATCATGATCAAAAATTTTTTAAAGAAAACTAATCATAATCAATACTATTTTTATATTGTTAATTTTATGTGATCAAATGTCTCCATCATTATTTGGTTTTAAGTTTTTAACTTTTAAGTAATTAAGCCTATATAATGTCATTCTTTCAGTATTAGTTTTACTCAGAATTTTTTTTTTTTCACTCCTGTCTCTTTCTCTTTGATTTTAAATATTTTAAGGTTAAAATATTATTTTAGTCCCTATACTTTGATAGTTGTTTTATTTTAGTCTATGTACTTGAAATATCCAAAATTAATTCCTATACTTTCAATAAAACTCAAAAATAATCCCTACCGTTAGTTTGGAATTAGTCCAACGTTAAAATGGTTTTTTCTCTCTCATCTCTCTCCTTTCAACTTTCTCTCTCTTTTATCTTTTGCTCTTCTGTTTTGGAATCCATGAAATTTTAAGAGAAACCATCAAATTACTCTTCATAGCAACACCAATCTTCTCCCAAATCACTCTCGTTTTTATTCTCCCTCTTTCTTTCTTAATATTTGCCCACTCCCAAATTTTTGATCTCTTCCTCCCTAATCCTTTGCCCTTCAATTTGGCTTCCTTCTTCTTCTCCCTCATCTTCTTCTTCCACTCCACCTCAGCCGTCATTTACACCAATCGCGAACTCTCTTTTCGACGGTTGATCGTTGTCGCACCCAATGTTAGTAAGCGACATGTTGTCACCTTCCTCTGTCTTCTCGTGAACTTCTTCAACTTCAATTTCGTTGCTCTTTCCGCAATTCTACTGATATTTATTTTAGTTTTTCTCCTCTTCAACTTCCGACAATTCGAATTTTGGGAAAGTATTTATGATTCTGTTATTCTCCATTGAGGCCTTCTATTTTGCCCTAATTTGAAAAATCTTGAGTGTTGTCTCTATTTTCAAAACATATGCATATCGATTTGAAGCCATTACTAGAAGTAAGGAGCTGCTTCAGGGGAAAATGGCGACGGCTTCGATTCAAGATTTTGATCAATTTTCCTTTTGGAGTGATTCTGTTTGTTTTTCATTATGTGGTGGTTGTTGAATCGGCGTTGGTGCGAGAGAGAATTTTGTAGAGAATGGGAGAAACCCAAAAGAAAGTTGAGAGAATGAGAGAGAAAAAGCTGAGGAAAGTAAAAAATAAATTCTTTTTGGCACGTTTGCTCATTTTAATGTTGGACTAATTTCAAACTAACAGTAGGGACCAGTTTTAATTTTAGACATTTCAAAGTATATGGACTAAAATGAAATAATTATCCAAGTACATGGACTAAAATAATATTTTAACCATATTTTAATTATTTGTTAAAAAAAACGGTCGTTATCCTAATTGTTCACGTGCAGTTCCACAATTTTTCCTAACAGATTGGATGAATCCTTATTTTATTTTTTTTTGAGAAATGATGAATCCTTATTAATGTTTAAGTATAAAATTAAAATAAAATAAAATTTTTAATATGAATTATGTAGGCTAAGTGATTCAGTAGTAGATTTCATAATCTTCTCGTTTTTCTATGTCTACATAGTCAAACCTGTCAGATTAACATTTAATTATTGATCGCTTTATTTAAATTCACATGCATTTAATTGATTCTAAAAAAAATTCAATTTTATGTGATCGAAATGATGTGATTATCACTTTTATAATCATTAACAGCCATGAAAATTAATGGTTTTTATTTATTTATTATTATTTTTTAAGAGATAACAGTGATTGATTTAAAATATAACTTTAAAGCCATTGCAATTTTTAAAGAGAATCTTTTGAGAGAGACAAAAATTAAAAAAAGTTCACTAGATTCTAAAATCAAGTTGTAATATTATTTTAATGATAGTCTTAAATCAATGAGAAATTTATTGGGGTTGAATTTCTCCACCAGATTATATTGCAATTAAAAGTATGGGATCAAATTGTATTAAAAAAAAAGTATGGGATCAAAAATTACTAAAGCTGACCCAGCAAGTGACAAATTGATGCTTCAGTAGCATCACTTAATTAAAATATAGACATTCATACAAGAGCAATCACTTCTCATATGAATAGTTTATATTATGTTCCATTATTCCCTATAACCAAAGTTATATTTCATCTGTTTAAAAAGTATATTTATTCAAAAAATAGCTATCATTCCCAAATCAATACATATTTATAATATGGTCAATCTTGAGCATAGCATCATTCACAAATCCGATCAAAATGTTAGAAGTTCAAATTTTCACATTCAACAAAAAAAAAACGCATATCTATACTATGGCATAGAAAAATATTAAGTATTCTATGACTTTTGAGTTGCTCACAATTGGTCATTGTGTTTTCTGTGCAGGTTTGGACTTGGATTTTTGTTTGCTCACAAGTGAACAATAAGAGAATAGTGAAAGGTAAAGATTTTGTTGTCAGTGTTCCTACTGTTGTGTTCCTACCAAACAACATTTCGTCACGGTATCTTATCACTTTATCATACATTACCTGAAAATCATAGCCGAGTTTGTCGGGCCCTTATCTTGCAGTGGGAAGGAGGGAACCGTCGGGGCTCTCGATTTCGAGAAACGTCGTCAGCAACGTTTTCCGAGATGATTGTGCTCTTGAACTGCCTGAAGATAGTTTCTGGTTTCCTTCAGTACCTTGTTCAATCTTGATTGCATCTTGTATGGCCAAGATGACTTCCTGCATCCTTGGCCTGGAAACTCCATGCTGCTGCACACACTGTATGGCAACTTCAGCAATTCTCCACACGGATTCTATTTTGACTTTTCCTTCTAGAAATGGATCTACGATGCTCGTCACGTCCCCTTTATGGACCAGTGACCTTGCCTACAAAAACCAATCGATACTGTAAAAACTCGAGAACTACAATAATGTGTCGAAAGTGAAGATCTTACGTACCCAGTGAACAATGTTCAATTCACTGCCATAGTCTTCTGGTGAGACAGGTTTCTTCCCGGAGATCAGTTCGAGCAGAACCACCCCAAAACTATAGACATCACTCTTTTCGGTCAGTTGTTGACTAGCATAGTACCTGTCATTTTCACATGTTCAGTTTCACCAACTGATGAGCAGGGGGAGGAGTGATGTGTCATGGAAAAACAATAAATGTTGCATACTCGGGATCCAAGTAGCCTACTGTTCCTCGAGCAACGCTAGATACATGGGTCAAATCTTCCTCGGCTTGCCTGGAGAGTCCAAAGTCGGAAACTTTTGCTCTCATATTGATGTCGAGGAGTATGTTGCTTGTTTTCACATCTCGATGAATGATACTCGGGCTGCATCCCGTATGCAAATACTCAAGCCCTGAAAATGATCAATTCAAATACAAAAAAAGCTTGAAGATGGGAGTCTTGAAATTCAGTGGAAAATATCATAGTTTTTCACTAGGACAAACCTTTAGCTGCATCTTCTGCAATGTGCAGGCGAGGCAGCCAGTCCATGTGCTTCTGATTGGTACAACCTATCGATAGATGATTAGCGGAGAAAAACGGGAAAATAAACTTTTCTTAAGCCAGGACAGAAGAGCAGACCATATAAGTGATCTCGCAACGTTCCATTATGCATATATTCATAAACCAGAATCCGTTGATGTTCTTCTTCGCAGTACCCGATCAAAGGGACCAAATTTCGGTGATGAATTCTTGATAAGAGGGCAACCTGTAGATACTTAACACGGTCAGCAAAATCGAGTTTAATTTCGCAAGTATACTGTTTTCATTCTCTCTCATTTGCTTTTTCAAAGCTGTTTAGTTCGAGTACATAGTTCTCTCTTGGCAACATAACAACCACAGGGATCTTAAATGAATTAGTCTGCATGTTCAAGAAAACGATCTATTCATTTCTAGCAATTTAAAGTCACATGAACACGACAAGATCGATCCAATAATAGGCCGATGACCTACCTCAGTCATAAACTGCTGATTCCCATGTGCAGATGACTCGGCCATGATTTTAACTGCCACTTCTTTTCCATCTGTCATCTTCCCATAATAGACTGATCCAAAGCTGCCTTTACCAATTTTCTTAGAAAAGTTATTCGTGGCTTCTTCCAGCTCGGAGAGAGATAAATAGTAGGCAATGCCTTCATCCCCCTTGCCGATCGAGTAGCCAGAAGAGCGCTTGGTGCTGGTTTGCAGAGAACCACCTAAGGTCCACAGGATATGATGAGATACCTTGGAAAAAAAGTGGTGCTATATGAGAAGTGTTAAGCAGGTTTCTCGAGTAGAGACCTTTTTTCTGATAAGGCATCGTCCTTCTTCGAAGCTTGTGGAGTAACAGCAAACTTCCTCCAAGTAGAAGGATCAGAAGCACAAGCACTCCCAATGAAACTCCTATAATAAGCTTAGAATGCATATTATTTCGTTTACTTTTGTGCAGCCCCAGGTTACCGTTGTACCTGCACGATAAGATCACAAAAAATGTATAACAAACACATAGGAACCCTCTCCATGTCCCATGCTAGTAGTTCTTATTAAACCAGCTCCTTCTCTTTGAGAGAATACATTTCAAGCAGTCACTTCAAATATGTGAACTATTTTTTCCTATCTTACTATGTATGTACAATCTACATAAATTTCATGCAAGGACTAAGTATCAATTGATTTCATTTCTACTAAGAAAAACACGCTCATGCATCGAGCCAGGACTCCCTCGCCCTGCCTCTTAAGGTCGAAACTCGTTTATGATGCTTGTCATTTTTATGCTTTGTCCCTAGAAAACCACATTCCCAAAGACAGTGAACCTTATGGTGAAGTATCAGTTGGAGTACTTACTTAAAGATGAGTTTCTTTGCCAATAATTCTGAAGGTATTTCACCCGAAAAAGTATTGTTTTGAATATATCTGCCACATAGGATTCACAGTTAATCAATACAACAAGAAAGTTTTCTGCTAAAGTTATGAGAGACACAATTCATAACTGAAAATTTTCGATTCGACTTATTTGATATAAAATGCTTAGAGTTAGAGATTGCTACATACAGTTCCTGTAAGTTGGGCAAAGTACCCAGGTAAGAAGGTAATGTCCCTGTAAATTTGTTATTCTCTAGATGTCTGCATGTTCACCAAAAAAAGATCACCGGTAAATCGTTATGAGGCACGCTCTCTCATTTTAAGAATGGAAAATTGTAGATAACCTCAAGAGCTTACAAAATCTTCAAGTTTATTAGATTACTCAGGTCGGGCAGTGGTCCTGCAAGGGAATTACCATCTAACCACCTGAAGATCAAAAGGAGGACATGAAAATGAATTGCATTGTGATAAATTACGAAAACGGAACTTTGTTTATAGCAAATTGGACTTACAATTCCGTTAATCCGTCCATAGTATTGATCTCGGGAGGAATTTCACCTTTGACATTCTTTTCGGAAAGGTCACTGCAAGAAAAGTGAAAGGATAGATATATATGGGGAGATAAAATGCTTAATTTCCTTGAATGTAGATTCAACTTCTTAAAATTTCAATTAAAAGCATGATTAGATGCATCAGGAACTCGTTCGAAGAGTGATTGATGTTTTCAGATCGTTTTATGTACTTCATTAATTGATACCAAAGAGCTTGAATCTTGCATTGCCTATCTCAAGCAGAAGATTTCTCCAAAGAAAAAAAAATTAAAAATTAAAAAAAAAAAAAAAAAAGGCTTAAAAGCCATTGAAGAGTTGAAGAAAGTTACATTTTAGATATTCTCGGTGGTTTCATGGCAGTACAAGTCACCCATTCCCAGCTTGTTGGAACACAAGGATCACCTTGATTTGTCCAAACACTCTCCGCTGACATGATACGCAAGGCATTCACAACAGTCTCTACAAATTGGGACAGAAAACACTAATCAATCCATTTCAGTAGAGAATTTATAATCTGTCACAGACAAAACACAAAAAGTTTCAGCAAAACACAAAAAGTTTCAGGATCTCACTAATCTTTATAATAAGATATTGTGATGACTGATGAAGAACCTACCATCTCGCCTATCAGTCTTGGAAGCAATCTCAACATATCTGCTAATTTCCAATGCATTCAAAAGTGGTCCTCGAGTCGAATCTCGAGTCTTGACGAAGGAGAACGAAAGCACAAAACTCAGAGTGACATTCATATAACTTGGTTCATAAAGAGTATAGGTCCCATTGGCATTCTCAGCAATATTCACCACTGCATTGCTCGAGTCCGGAATGTTCGGTTCCTCCAATTTGAACTTCCGAGTCTCATTCCAACCCAAATCTTCAATTTCAGCAAAATATGCATAAGCCCTGGCATTGGCAGGAAAATCATCCAAATTCAACCTGTAGCTGAGCACTCCTTTTGTGCCAAGAACTGCAGTTTGCATCACCTTAACAGGAGGATATTCTCTTGTCATTACATTAATGTTGTTCAAAGTACTGATTCTTTCTGTCCCAGGAGCCACTCCCACAAGATAATTTTGCCTCTTCTCAAGATCTGAATCCCAAATTCTGTCATATGGATCATCTGGGTACCTAAGAAAAACAAATTTAGTTCCCTTAGGCCCCGTTTGAAAACCATTAGGTTTTTTGTTTTTGGTTTTTGAAAATTAAGCTTCATTACTTGTTTCTGTCAACCATAGTAAACACATTAGGAGGAAACAAGCATAAATTTCAAAAACAGAAAACAAAAACGAAATCGTTACCAAATGGAACTTAGCATGTAAAGTAACAGCTGAAGCCATCAGGATTGAACCCATCAAACCCTTACCAAGTAGCTTACCTAATCACATCCTTTGTCAGAGCACCAAAATTCACTCTAGCAGCTACTTCCAAGAAGAAATCATCTTCAAAATCAGTTGCATACATTGAAAGATTAAAGGGGCGAAGCTCAAGAGTGGATATGAATGGAGAACCAGTAGTTGCACAGCATATGCACACATCAAAGGAATTTGAAGGTGCCCTGATGATCATCTCCTTCACATAAACTCTCGAAGCATCAAAAATCGTAACAGTCGACCACTTAGTTGCATCCAAATAAAGCTGAAATTTAGGGTATGTCTCTTCATTCTTCAAACTCCCATACTGAAAAGTTGCTCGAACCAAATATCTTCTTCTCTCCTCTGTTTTCAAAGTGTAACAGTACTTCTTCTCGTCGATGGGGAAATCCCGCCGTGTTTGGTACTGAATCAAGTTCCCATTTGGGTTTTCCACCGGCGATGAGCCACCGGCAGCCATGATTCCGGCGTCGGAAATCCATGCCAGACCTGTAACTGGGTCGGTGTAGTTCTTCGTTCCACCACAGTCTACACTGACGAACTCTGTTTTTTGAGTTTGATATTGCACAAATCAGCGTTGTGGGTTTCATTTTAAACGAAATGGGTATATGATTTGAAAGCGAGAAAACAAGGGTTCATTTGGAAAACCGTCCTTCGTTTCAAACAAAACGAGAGCAACACCAGACAGATAAGAAAGAAAGAAAGAACATACCTTTAACCTGACAATCGACATAAGAAACGACGAGAAGAATCAAAACCAAAAAAAGAGGAAACCCCATTGGAAGAACAGAGAGAATGAACAAAACCCACTGATTTTATCAGTGATTTGCATTACAGTGATCGCTAAAACGACATAAACAGTATCCTAAGTTCCACTGTCACATGGTGTCCAACTTTAGATGGGTTCGTGTTTGTCCATTTCATTCAATCATGTCCTTAGCGTTGATTTTGGTTTTCGTAATCGTCTTTTTCCAACCCAAAAACCCTTTCACGGGCAACCCTTTTTTTTTTTTCTTTTTCTTTTTTCTTTTTGGAAAGGAGTGCAATTCAAGTTCTGGCTTAATATTTATCGGAAAAGAAACAATTTTCAGAATTCGTTTCACTTTCATTTAGAAAATAGCTCTGCAGTGTGATTCCTTTGAAACAGACAGGCATTCATTCAGAGAGAGAAAAATCCCATGCAGTTGTGAAGCCATTTGAAGAGCAAAAAAGCATATACTTTTTGAAAGGAAGACGATAAAGAGAAGTGACAAATTGACAATGATGGTGCACTAAGTTAAGATTTTATCTAGATAGCCATAGCCAGGGCCATGCAGAAAAAAATAAAAACAATAAAGTATAAAACTTTCTTTTATATTTATTATTATTTTGTTTTAAAGTGAAGGGTGGGTTTGTGCTTCAATATATTCTCAGCTTTAAATCAACTTTTGCTTTTAGTTAAAAACAAAATATCTCCTTTTTCTCCACTTGGGACAGCTTGTCTGCAGCCCTTTTAAAGCTTTGAAAAAAATGCATACACGGATTCGTGCTGAGTGGCGAAATCTAGTTCATGTTCATCTTTGAAATGGTCAAGAAATCAAATCAAGGACCGTGATTTTCTGAGATTTTGGCCTCTCTAAATTCGGTCGCTGCCATTGGAATTCTTGTGTAGTTGCTTAAAGATAAATTAACCACTAATTATGAGATTGAACTGTTTAAATTAAGTTCAAAGAGTGTTAATGGAGGATACTGCAGACGATTAATGAGCGCATGGGCATGAGGATTCTGGTTCAAATGTGGGGGACTTTATGTATAAAGTTAAGGTTAAATTATCAAAAATACCTTTTTGCATTTATATTGTTGCTTATGTGAACATATTTGAACATATACGTTGAAAAAAAATCAAAACTTATGCAAATGCGTCATTTTTCGTCCATAAATTTAACGAAAAAAACCTTTCAGAGTTGTTTTGAAACAAACTTCAAAGTTCAAGAGTTCAAATGAAACTTTTCAAAGTTTAGGGGTATAATTGAAACCAATCTCATAGTTCAGGGTTATTTTTTATAGTTTAACCTAAAGTTAATAATAAATAGTCACAAAACTGTCTTAACAATTTAAAATGTTTTTCAAAAAATATGTTAAATTACAAGTTTGTGTCAAATAGATCCTTGAATTTAGGGAATGTCTAATAGGTCATTGAACTTTCTATTGTGTCTAAATCACTAAACTTTAAAAAGTTTTTAATAAATTCATGAACTTTTGAGTTTGTGTCTAATAAGTTTTCAACTTTTTGTCTAATAGGTTCTTATTTTTAAAATTCACAAATCTATTGGACACAAATTGAAATAGACTGTCATGTTTAATATTTTTAAAGTTCATAGACGTATTAAACACAAAGTTAAAAGTTTAAGGATCTATCATATACTTTTTAAATTTGGACACCTATTAGACCATCAAAGTCCGAAACTAAACTTGTAATTTATCCAATAGCATATTAAGGAAAAAAAAAAGAAACAAAGAAAAAAGAGGAAAGAGATTACACATGTAGCTCTTGATATAAGAATATTTTATATACAAGAAAGATAAAATAGAAGTTGGTTTACAAAATCTGCTTAAATCAAATTTTCTTAAATTTCAATAAGCCATAAACCTTAAATATAAAAAAGAAAATCCAAAACACTAAATCACTAAACTCTAAACTCTAAAGATAGAAAATGAAGAAAAAAAATAAAATCCAAAACTAAATTTGAAACGGACTCTAGGAAAAAAATATAAATACAGAAAAGAACGTGAGGATAAAAGAAATAAATATATATTGAAAAAAACAAAATGGGTTGATGAATCTATTTTGTTTTAAATAAATAATTATAAAGATTTAGATTTTCTTTCAAATTAAATATGTAAGGTAAAAATCAAAAGAATCTGAGTGGAAAATTTAAAATAACATCTTACATATCAAAACAAGCTCAATGAAAAAATAATCGAATAATATATAATTATAAAGATTTGATTCTGACAAATACTTGTCCATATTCTCTTTCATTCTCTATAATAAATATATTTTTAAATCTTTGGTAATGGATTTTGGGTAAAATTGACAAATGAAATGGACTCGGGCTGACGAAGGGACCCGGCCCAATTGTTCAAATCCCTTGCTTTTCGTTCCATTTTTCTCCACACTCTCTCTATCAGAGCAATGTCATGGGGGAATCCAACTGCCAACTTTCGGGTGGAATGAAATGGCGATATCAATTTTGTGTAAGAACAACGATTAAGCTTGCAAAGCCCTAACCCTTAATTCTTTTTTCTTTTTTCTTTTTTTTTTGTTAGTTCAACAACATGTAAGGTGGATGCAACTTTTGGACCTCGTGGTCGGAAAGATATATGCATTAATCAGTTGAGTTATGCTCAAGTTCGCGCTAGTTTAGAAATTAGTTGTGCAATGTTTATCTTGATTCTTAACATGCTTAGTTATTGGGTTTTCTAGGAAAGGAAGGAAAGTCTGACTTGGAAACAATGCAATCCCCAATTGCAGTTGGGAAAGTTAAAGAAACAAAAGGGTAAAGGGTTGGGGAGGTGTTGAATGAGAGAGAAGGTATCCCTTTCTTTTCTTGAAGTGTCAAAGGTTTGAAGTTTCAAATCAAAGCAAGCTTACCCATCTCTCTCTCTCTCTCTCTCTCTCTCTCTCTCTTCTTATAATTGTCAGATGACAGGACAAAGCCTTTGCACAATACATTTGATCTTTTCTTAGGATCATCTTTTTTGTCTTTCTTCATCATCTGTTGCTCTGTTCTGTCAAATTCAAAGGAGAAAGAATGTGGCCAAAACGACCCAAAAGGAATTCATTTAAAGAATCTGTTAAAGCTGTTGAAGCTGATATACGACATGCAAATAGCTTGTAAGTATTGCACATAAGCTTAATCCAACGAATATGATAATAATCTAAGAAGGAAACTCTGGTTCTATTCTGGGACTTCTCATGGGGTTTTGCATTTGCAGGGCAACTATGCTCCCGAGAGATTATGGTGGATATTGCATTCAAATGAGATTTCATTACAGCCCATTTGCTCCATTTCTTCTTCATTTGATTGAATGGATGGATTTCAGTTGCACTGATCCTCTTCCAAGTTTCTTGGGTCTTTTCCAGATACTCTTATACAAGGTGTTTCCTCATCCCTTGCAGCATATTATTCACAACTTTACTTCCATTTTCCTGAGCCCTGGGGAAAGTTTCTCTTCTCACTTGACCGTTTTCAGCTGTTTAAGGAAACCTAAAGCTCCCTCAATGTTTACTCAAGTATGCAGGTGTACGTCGATGGAAAACCGTTAGTGTCGCCAAGAGAAAGAAAAGCCACCCTCAGGGAGTTCTATGGTCCGTACTTCTCTGCTAACTTTTGCTTCTTTAGAGACGAAAGGATTAGTAGTATTCAATTCATTTACTGTGAAAATCATGGCAGCTGTGATATACCCTTCACTCAGGCAACTTCAAAACAGGCATGTCGAATCGAAAGAAGAGACTTCGTATAGGAAGAGAATAGAGGATCAAATAAAGCTATCCAGTGAAGATCTTCTGGGGGATGAAGAGTGTGGTATATGCATGGAGAACAACAGAGATGTTGTCTTGCCAAATTGTGGCCATTCGATGTGCCTTAGCTGCTTCCAAGACTGGTAATCTCAATAGCCATTTTCACCACCAAATTTTTCTTCCTTCTCAACTTCGAAGTTATCTGTTGTACATTTTTCTTATCATCAATTAACAACCAGAGTTCTCTCTCTGGTAATCTTGCTCTCAGGAATGCGAGATCACGTTCCTGTCCTTTCTGCCGTAACTGTCTAAACAGGTTGAGCACTAGGGATCTGTGGGTTCTTACAAGCGACACCGATGTCGTCGACTCAGAAACTCTTGCCAAGGAAAATCTATTACATTTCTACCTTTATGTCGAAAACCTGCCACTGTTTCAGCCAGACATTAATATTTTTATACCAGATTACATGTTATGATCCATCAAAAGAAGGAAGCCTAATCCAATGCGTTGGCTACCACTTGCATATAACTTCAACTGAGGGAGTCCCTCCATATCATGGGAGGAAAATTCTGGCAATATACAAATTGGAACGGTAGGATATGTTGAAACAGTGGCTTCTCGAGTTTGAGTGTGTGAACTACTCAGATCAGATAGAAACATTGTTGTAAGCTTGATTCTCTGCCAATATCATCTGTACAAATTCACGAGATTGCAAGATAGAGACAGAGCAATTCTTTGTATGATTCCTGGTGCTAATCCAATGATCTCCTTTTCTCCTTTTCCAGTGTTTTTATCTTACAATAAATTGCATTCAATAACTTAAAACACAGATTCAACATCTGAACATGTTCTACTGTCCTCAAAGACAAGATATACAAATGACATTCGACAACTTATTTACAGATTTTAAAGTCTGAACATGTTCTATGCATTACTGGTCGAGCATTGTCCTTTGAACAACTTAATCAACTTCAATCTTTTTATCAAATAACTAAACATTCTACAGTATCAATCAAAGTAGTTCAAAGTGTCACAGTGGGATCATTGACAGACTAATTCATTGTAATTCTGTTGTGGGATTGGATGGTTTCTAGTTTTGAGAATAAAATTAACAGACTAATTTAGTGACGAAATAACTGGTTATCTGTTCCTGAAAGTTCTCTGTCCAAACAGCTCACTTGGGACATCCATTGAAGGCTTTGTTCATGCAGAAGTATTGGCTCTACAACTTAACTAGGCTACATACAGAGATTAGAGAATCATCTAAAAATGACTTACACTTGAAAATTAGCATTCTGATTCATCTCTCAAAGACTCGAACAGGACCATTGGCTTCCATGCTTGATCCTAACAAGCAAGAACACAACTCCTGGAGTGAAGTTTCAACTACTGATATTCAATTCAGACAAGAATAGAAGAAACCACCAGCCTTCACCACCATATTAAAATCAGTTTTCCTCCTTTCTTCCGAATCATCAACATTCTGATGAACCAATTCTCTCAGAAATTAAAGCAGTCTATTCTTACAGGTACCAACTACCAACTACCAACGGTATCATTCTTCAAATACCAAATGTTACAAGGTACCAACGGTATCATTCTTTAAAATACCAAATGTTACAAGGTACAACGGTATCATTCTTTAAAATACCAAATGTTAAAACGAAGCTTTGTTGAATAGATTACAAAAGCCACGAAGAAGTTGCAAGAACTTCATCTTCATTACTGTTTACATCAGGTACTTGAGAAATCAAAAGAAAGCACCAAAAAAGAACTACTGCTACTCTTGAGGACTACTCCCAACTCTTCAATGGACATTGATGTCCACAATTTTACTCGTAAGACTAGCCTTTGGTATTGTTATGTACAAAACCCCATCTTTTACCCCTGCCTTAATCTGCTCAAATTGAACATTCTCAGGCAAAGCAATTCTGCTACTATATCTTCCATAGCTTTTAGCAGACCAATCTCCTTCTTCTTCTTCTACCTTCCCATTTTCAAGACTCGTCTTGTTCACCTTCTCAGCCTTCACAACCAGCATTTTCTCCTCCACCCAAACCTTCACATCATCCTTCGTCATACCAGGCATGTCGAATCTCATCTTGTACTCATTTTCCCCTTCCTTAATCTCCCATGGAGTTCTTCCCCTGCCGTACCCAGCTCCATCGCTCGAAAATGGCGGTGATGGCCATGCCCCCGAATAAGTAAATGGATCATCCATTATCATCTCCATTGTTTCCATCATTTGCTGCACCGTTCTCGCCGTCGGAAATCGATCCCAAAGCCCTGGAAAAACAAACAAGATCAATTAAACAAAATTCAGCAAAAAGAAAAAGAGGGGAAAATTTTATAATTTCCATGGTTGGATTAATTACCAACAGGAGCAACAGGAGCTACTCGTTTCTTTGGTGGCCGAGTTGTTTGATGTTCCTTTCTGTTACTTCTCTGCAGGTGATCGAGATTATCTCTGTCATCCCCTGCCATGGCTTTCATGCTAATTCTACGATCAAGCCCTTTAAGCTTCTTCGGATCATTAGAGGCTTTCCCAGGCGCGAAGGAGACGAATCGAGTCAGATTTGATACAACTTGAGCCATTTAAACGAAATCTCTGATTTCTCTACGATTCTGTGCTTGTAAAGGGAATTGTCAGTTTTTCGAAATGAGTTGGAGCGAGTAGTAACGAAGATTGGGAAGGAAGGTTTCGATGAAGAGAAAGTCGCCATTGTCGAGATATAAAAGGAGGGAGGAGAAGCCTCTGGAGAAGAAAGAACTGGAAGCTCCATTGCTTCTAGATTTATCCTGAATTTCCCAAATTGATTTCTGGATTCGTCGTGAATTATATCGGAATCGGCCGATAAACTCGAATTATGGGTCAGGCCCATATAAGAATTCTTTCCCTTCTCTGTCTACCTGAGCAAAGCTCATGGGCCTATACAAATGGCCCAAGATAGTGAGAGTTGAATGGAGTGACGAGATCATAACCTCCGACCTTTTAGAGGAAGTAATATATTAACTAAGTGAGATATGTTCATGTCGGTATTTTAACATTCTTTTAACTTAGTTTCAATTTAGTCATTATAATTTTGCATGCTTCATTATAGTTTCGGTCATTTGATCGAGTCTCTCAAACTATCTATGTTGTTATTTATACTATAGATCAATATTAAGGATTATATGAAAGTTAAATTGGATAATAGTTTTTTTTTTTTTTTGGAGGATGGATAATAATATTAAGACAGTTTAATTATGTTTGAGTTTGATAAAAAAAATATTTTTTAATTTGAGTGGGTTACTGGGTAAAAAGGAAATGAGTACGAAGATTTAAGTACATATCAATTACTGCTGAAGTAATTTGCTAAACATCTTAAAAAATGGTATTTCTCAAAATTAACTTAATTCATTTTCTCTCTCTACCATGTGCAAAAAAACAAAATAAACGTGCTAACAACTAACATCTAGTAATAGCATATAAATTTTAAAAATTTTGACCAAATTATAGAAACTATAATGAAAATTTTATAATCATAGAGCCTAAACTAAAATCAAATTAAAATGATATGAATTAAATTAGTTTTTTAATCTAATGCTGATCCTGCTTGATTTCCTTCCCATTTTGTTTGTAGGTAACATGCAAGTCAACTACTCAGTTAATCTTGCCATATGGCCATTTTGAAATAACAAAATAGATGCTAATCTTGCTATTATTCTTAATTTAAGGTACAAAGCGCGTTGACAAAGAAAATGGCATACTTTATTTTATAATTCAGGTAAAAGGATGACCTGTCATTAAAAATTTGATAAATATCATAGAAATTTTGAACTGGAAATGTCTCCCCCTACCATATACTTATGTTTTAATTATGATAAACTTTGCAGCCATTTTCATTAATCTCACCATATTATATATATTCAATCATTGGTTATAATATTTGAAAGCATTGACAATCTGCTAATTGAAATGTCAATTCATATATCCATTTATTTATAATTTGAATAGACACACTACCTAATTTTTTTTTTAGTATAACAAATGTGGGAGTAGAGATTACTTATTAATTATTACAACATGAAAATTGATGTATTTATGTACCTTTAATTCTAATATGTATATCGTGTTAACATAATATCGTGAATTTAATATAGTCTGTGATTGTTCTCATTGCTTTCACATATAACATTGCATATATTTTTGGGATTATAGGATGTGATTTGATAATTGATTGTCATGTAACTTGCTACAATGATGTAGCGATTTGTTTCAAAAAAAATAATTAGAGGTAGATGAGGAGAAAAACAAATAGGAAAAATGTTGTCTAATATATTATTTTTCTATAGATTTGTTTATACAGATTTTCTCCATAGATTATTATTGTTGCTAAATTTTGAAAAAATACACATCGTTACGATTTTAGATGTTGAAAATTTATGGTTGATTGTTCATCAACTTGCAGTACAATTAAAACATATCTTCACGAAACAACTATTATGATCAAATTAATTCTATGACTAGTAATGGCAAGTGAATAAAAATGTGAATGAAAATGAATATATCTATTATTTATTGGTCAAGGTGTTTGAACTTGTTCATGAATCAAATTTCTCAATAAATAAAATATTATTTAATAAAATATTCGTGATGATAGATGTAAAACTTAAAAGAGTTGGCGAAGAGTCAATATTCACGAAGATAGAAATTGAATCATTAATAAACTTAAAAGTTAAAGTTATTATATTAATTAAACTAACATACATTTCATTATAATATAAAGTACCTAATGACTTCCTATATTTATTATTAGTATGAATGCAAAGAATCAGGTAAATAAAATATATTCATATTTAATTGAAAAACACAATAAAAAAAAAAAAGTTATGGAAGCACTCAACCCTACATGATCACGTTAAAGAATCTCCTCAAATTGGTAATATGTATATAAACATAATTTATCATTGCAAGTTGGAAGATTTCTTTTTGGTAATACTCTTCTTATCTAAGATATGCTCTGGACATTGGAATATAAAATCATTATTAATACAATCACATCGCAAATTGGAAATGTTCAAACAAGAACAGGTCCTTTTATATTTGTTTATATACATTAAAAAAAAAATATTATTAGACTTTCTGCAAATCATATTAGAATGATCCATCGTAAAAATTGATTAATTAATTTAACCAAAACGTACAAGTAATTAATAACTGGCTTTCTGGTTGTGAATTTCTTGTTAATGGCAACCTAAATTATTAGGTCATGACCATTTGATTTTTAGTTTTTTGGTTTTTAAAAATTAAGTCTATAAATACTACTATCACATTTAAAGTTTCTTATTTTATTATCTACTTTTTACACAAAAATCAAGTCATGTTTTGAAAAAAAAAAAAAAAAAAGTTTTCAAAAACTTATTTTTATTTTTAGAATTTGATTAAGAATTCAAATGTTTTCCTTAAGAGAAATGAAAACCATAGTAGAAAAATTTGGAGAAAACAAGCTTAATTTAAAAAAACCAGAAACAAAAAAGCAAATGGTTATCAGACGGTACCTTAATTTTTTGGTTTTTTTTTTTGTTTTTGAAAGTTGTGCTTGTTTTCTTATCATTTTTCTATAGTGAATTTCATATTTCTTAAGAAAATATTTGAATTCTTAATCAAATTTAAAAACTACAGTAGCTCTGTTTGATAATCATAGCTTAATTTTTAAAAACCAAAAACCAAAAACCAAATGGTTATCAAACGGGGCCTTAATTTTCTGTTTTTGTTTTTTGAAATTGTACTTGTTTTCTCATAATTTTTCTACAATAGTTTTCATCTTCTATACAATATTTTCTATCTTTTTTAAATAAACATTTGAGTTTCTAGCCAAATTCTAAAAACAATAATAAGTTTTTGAAAACATTTTTTTTAATTTTCAAAACTTGACTTAATTTTTGAAAACATATGAAAAAATTAGATAAGAAAACATGGAAATCCATAGTGAAAGTAGTATTTATAGACCTAATTTTCAAAATCAAAAACTAAATGGTTATTTAATGAGATCTATTTTTTTTTTATTTTTCAAAACTTCACTTGGTTTTTTAAAATATATGTATAAAGTAGATAGTAAAATAAAAAAAAAACCCATAGATAAAAGTAATATTTAGATTTCATTTTTAAAAATTAAATGGTTATCAATCCGCTCTTAAAAAGTGATTTAGCGGTGAGTAAAAATTCATAAATCGGTAAAAAAAAATCATACCCGCTTTAAACATTAAACTATATATTATATTGATTTTTATTTATATTTCAATTCGCACATTTCTCCTTCTTTTTAGGAAAATTAGTACATATCTCTTTCATACAATAATAATAATAGTATTATATCATTTTTAAATTACTCTAGTATAAATTGATGATGTTCAAATCTGACTGTTTATTCAACCTATAGACTTATAACATTATTGCACAACAATAAAATTGATATCTATGACGAGAAACATAAAATATCATATAAGAAAAATATATCTTTTCATATATATATATATTGCGTGTGCATAACCATAATGTTTTACATACAATATAATCTTTAAAAAAAAAAAAAAAAAAAAAAAAAAAAACCTATAATCCAAACAAGAAAAAACTAAGTCCTATAGCTTATATGAAAGGGTGAAAAAAACAAATGAGATAATTTAATTAAAATTGGATTATTTTTATTTAAAGGTAAACTATCAAGTATGCGTGGAATTTAATTAGGAAAAAGCTCATAGTATTACAGTCCTGAGTACTCAGTTGAGTGAATTAAATTAAATTTTAAGTTTTTTTAATTAAAATTTGAGCTAGAATTATAGTCTGAAACAAACACATCAATTTAATCAAAAGTCAACTATCCTAAATTCAAATTAAAAGGCCAAAAAAACCAGCCATTAAAAAAAAATATATTCAAATCTACTATAAAAAAAACACCTCAATTCTAACACATATAGAATTATTAAATCAACATTATATTCAACACAGAGATGTCAATATTCATAGTCAATATGAGCATAACTCAGTAGATAAGATATCAATTACTATTTCAAATGTTGATTTTCAATATCCCACCCCTTAATTGTTGAATTCATAAAAATAATTGTCGATATCCATATAAAACTAAGATCGAGATAACTACAAATCAAATAAATAATGTGAAATTAATATATTAAAATTAAATCGATACGTGAGGGAGATAAAATTGAATATTCACTAATTGAAATTTTTAAATTGAATATTCACTAATTGAAATTTTTATTTAGACTTTAGTGGAAATCATTGTAACAAGGAGTTGGTGAGTGGGAAAAGAAAACACCATATATGTATATACATTACACATACCGATTCAAGAAACAATAATAAAAGATAAATATAAGAAGTGAAATAAAATACTACATATAATATAATAATGAGTATTTTCTTTTAAACTTTATAATAGCGAGTACTACATTGTCCATTTGTTTGGATAACATTAGATAATACAAAGTTTGGACGTGAAAAATTTGTACAAGTGCATCAACATTAGAATTCACCAAAAAAAATTCATCACGGTCATGGTCATTATTGTTATTATATTAAAAAGTAGGTTGTTGGAAATCATTTTTGAACAGTTGTAATCTAACCCTTTTATTGATAATTTCAACCGTGTTATTTATGTAAAATTTAAAATTTTTATTAATTAATATATATAATTTATTTTTATCTTTATTTTTATTTTTTTTTCTTTCAACTAATGTGAGAGTGTGCATGAACTAAAAAAAATGGAGGGTGTGGCTTCTAACAATTGAACTTCTACTTAGCTTTTTTCTTTATTATATTAAAAAGTTTTTTTTTTTTTTTTGCAAAGATAAATATATTTATTGCAAAGAGGGAGACCTCACAGCTCGAGATCTAAGGCAAAAAGAACTAGCACAACCAATAATTAATCAAAGCGAACAAATCAAACAAATAAAACAAACAGTCTAAAACTAAAACAAGCCAAACAAGCAAACTAAAATCACGAGAACCAGTATCAAGGAGAAGCAGGTGGAACAAACAAATGCCTTCCAATAGCAGCGGACCTGTATAGGGGTAGTGGAGGCCATGACCCCTAACTTTTTTATATTCTTTTTATTTGAAATAACTTGCCATTTTTCTTTTAACCTTTAAAGTTGTTTGAGGCGCTGAGTGTGTTATAATAATATGAGTTATAACAGTCTTTGGAGTTATATAATATTGTTTAAAATGCAAAGTTATTTAGTCTGGGTTATAATAGTCTCTGTTTGAGGTGCAAAGTACTCCACAAACTATTATAACTCACGCTCCAAACAGCCCATTTATGTTTGTAGAACGATAAATCATGAATAGTCTTTAGTAAATTTTGTTTTTTTTTTAAATCAAATTTTTAAATATGTGATTCTTTTTAGAAATTCAAATAGGCCACTTCATTTTTCAATATAGGTTAAGTTCAGCTCATTTCCTCAATCAAAACATTTAAATGGTGGAATCGAATCTACACCTACACATGTTAAAATACTATCCCTACAAACCAAAACTAATTTTAATTACCGCAAGATTTAGGAATGAAAACCACTCAACCAATATTATTGTTTACTTAACACACAAGAATTTACATATTTAACATTAGAAGAAATCATTATATTATTATGATGTCGTGTTCTCTTCCCATTTGACTTTGACCCAGCTTCATCACACGCTGTCCATAAATTGTGATGCAAAACAGAACTTCATTTTCCACCCCTTCCCCTACATTTTTCTTCTGCACATTCTTCTTTCACTTTCTATCAATCAGAGAAATAATCATGGCCGCCGAAATCGAAATCGTTTCAAAAGAAACAATCAAACCCTCTTCCCCAACGCCGGACCACCTCCGCCGTTGCAGTTTATCGTTCCTCGACCAAGTCACCGTCGATGTCTACAACCCAATGGTCTATTTCTACACCGCCGGCTCCGCCACCGCGGCCGAAATCTCCGGCCACCTCAAAAATTCCCTCTCCGACGTGCTGTCCCAGTACTACCCTCTCGCCGGCAGAGTCAACTACGGCGAGTTTTTCATCGACTGCAACGACGAGGGCGTCCCCTTCATCGAAGCCAGAGTCAACTGCCGACTCACTGATGTAATGAACACGCCGTTTCCTTCTGAATTAAACAAATTGCTTCCGTTCGAATTGGACGAGCTCGACGAGGTTTCGATGGGGGTTCAGTTGAATGTGTTCGAATGCGGCGGCGTTGCTGTAGGAATCTGTATTTCTCATAAGATTGGTGATGCTCTGTCGTTTTTCACCATCGTTAATGGGTGGGCGGCGTTTTGCCGGCGGGAGACGGAGGTGCTGCGGCCGCATTTCACGTCGGCGGAGGTGTTTCCGCCGACCAAGACGACGGTTTACGACACGAGGACGAGTATTTTCAGACAGAGAGTGGCGAAACGGTACCAGATTGATGGTGTGAATGTTGAAGCTATTCGAACAAAATATGCAGAGAGCGCCGCCATGGAAAACCAGAGACGGCCTTCGAGAGTTGAGGCCTTGTCTGCCTTCCTCTATGGCCGTTTTATTGCCGCCATTAAAGCCGTAAGTTCCAAAACTTTTAAAACAAATATGAGCTCACTCAAGCTTTCGAAAACAACTTTTAAGTTTGATGGTGGGTGAATTTCTTATTGCCCAAGGGAAGTATGGTTATTTATTTTTTTTATTTCTTTTGAGCAAGTATGGTTACATTTTCAATCAATGTAATTAATACCCCTAATTAGCTCCAACATGAGAATTTATGCCATGTATATATTTTAAAACCTAAAAGTTGTTTTCCCCTTTGTTTTTTCTCTTATCATAGGTTTCTAGCAGCAATGTCATAGATGGAATCCCGGAATCAGAGAAGAAGATATATTTAGTTTGTCACGCCGTAAACATACGCTCAAGACTCGACCCACCAGTCCCTGAACACGCATTTGGAAACTATTATCGATCCACCTTTGCAGTTCCCTCAGAAGAGATTCTAAACGATGAGTATTGTTACGATCTAGTGAAGAAGGCGAGAGAAGAAATAGGCAAAATTGACAAAGAATATCTGCAAAAACTTCAAGAAAGCACCAAGTTCCTCGATGCCATGAAGAAGGCTGCGGCCCAATTCAGCACTGGTGAGCTGATCTCTTGCTCCTTCACTAGCCTTTGTCGAATGCCCATTTACGATGTTGATTTCGGGTGGGGCAAACCCATCTGGATCGGATCTCCAGCCCTAATCTTCAAGAACCTGTTTGTGTTCATTGATAAGAAAGATGGCAATGGAGTTGATGTTTATATCCATCTAAAAGAAGAGCACATGAAGAAGTTTGAAGTCGATGAGGAGTTTCTCAAGTATGCCAAGTTGCCTTCTAATTCTTCTGCTCACGATGAATAATTTCAAAATCTCTATGGCAAAATGGTCATGCCTTATATTTTAGTTAATTCTCAATTTGGTTGTGTATTGATTTAATAAAAATTTTCAATTAAGTCATTTTGTGGGGAAAAAAAATTTAAAAAGAAACAAAAGAAAGAATCAAAGGAAAGAAATGTTAGTTTCATGCCATGGGAATTTTTACTAATTTTTTTATTGGGTGTTTTCTATTAGATTTAATTGATGTAAGTGGAATTCTACTAAAATTTGTTAGTCCTGAAAAATATACACACCAAGAATCAGTAAAAACTTATATTTACTGATGTGTAGTAAGAGTTTTTCCATAAAAGATTTGTTAACAAAAAATTGATTTTGTCATTAAATTATTGTATTCAATTATGAGTGGTGTATCTTCTGTTTTGTTACACCACTCGTAATATTTTTATTATATAATAGTAATATTATGTAATAACTTTTTTTTACCTAGGTTTTATTAGAAAATGTTTTTATTTTATACCAGTAATATTATCTAATAAAACTAATAACTTTCTAAACAATTTAATATTATTAAAACAAATTCTCCAAGAAGGTTGTTCTTCTACATATCTAATTGTCACGAGGTCGAAATTCATTATAGAATTTTTCGCGTTGTATGGTCCAAGAGTGCTCTTCTTAGTCAGTCTTCATCTTTCCTAGGAACAAGGGTCGACAACAAAGAAGAAGGTAACACACTTCAATGAACTCCACGCAATTGGTCAATGGGAGGTTTCCCTGACTTGCACTTTTTCTCTCAAAGCTTACTACACAAGATTGTGAATTTCTTGATATTTCATTGACATTTTCTTAAAATTGAGGCATCTATTTGTTAAATCACCAATCAACCCAAAAATTTAAGCTGATAGGTTATATAAATTTAATTATGTCAATTGATTTTGAGATGGAATCCCGTGTTCTCTAATAGCCTCGACACTTTCACCATTCTACTCATCAGTTAAAAAAAAAAAAAACATTCACTTCTTCATCTCATCTATTCTAACAAAAATATCACTAAAATGAACATAATATCAAACCCTCCACATTTTATTCTCCCAAAAATTTCTCCATTTTCTTCTCCACAAAAAAAAATCTCATAAATGAATCAAAAAATTTCCTCTCTAAATTTCCTCCATGGTTGTCCCTAAAAGCTTATAAAGTTGCAATAACAGAAAAATAGTAGCGGTGACAATTTGGTCTCAATTGGCGAATGTTGATTTCTATTTTTTTTCTAGTTTCAATTCGTGAAGACAAAAATATGGTTTTAGTTGGTGATAAATGTTTTTCAATCGTGAGTTCGAAGAAGAAAGTATCTAATGAACAAAAAGAAGCAAATTACTTACAATATACTCATAGGTATATATTATATGCCAAGTATATAAGGGGTTGTTTGGGGCACTGAGTGGGTTATAATAGTCTGTGTGTTATAATAGTCTGCGAAATAATATAATATTATTTAAAATGCAGAGTTGTTTAGTCTGGGGTTAAATAGTCTGCGTTTGGGGTGCAGAGTACTCTACAGGTTATTATAACCCTTGCCCCAAACAGGGCCTAAGTGTTTCATATATAATATACCATCCAAGTTGCATTTTTTTCCAAAGTGAAAGCACATAAGAAGAAACTGGCAAAACAGAGGTATATTTTACATACTAGATATATATTGTCATTTTCATCATGCATATATGTAATATACATATGGATGTGTAATATATATACATATTTGGCAACTAAGGAGGATGGTGGGTTCGAGAAGAAACACACAAAGTTGAAAGATTTACAACTTGTTGCTAGAGGACAACCGTTGAGTATGGCCAAATATAGAGTTGTCATGTCATCAAATATTTTCACTGTTGACTTCAAAGTTTGGATTATTGAAAAAAAAAAAAAGCGAAAAAAAATCAGTATTCAAAATTATAATTCACCAACATTCAATTTTCTATCGCTAATGTAATATTGGAAAAATCTAGTTGTAGACTATTCAACTGTAACATCCGCGAAGAAAAAAAAAAGAATTGTTTTTATTTTATTTGATTTATTAATTTCTAAAACCTTTTTGAATTAGGATTTTATCTTCTTTTTAAATTATGAGATAAATCTTATAAAAAAAAAGATCATTTTTTAAGAGTTTAAATTAGTGTTCTCTAAGAAAAATGGTCTTTTAAGCCATAACCTTTTTGATCAAAAGTTTTGGCAGCCAAAAAAAAAAAAAAAAAAAAGTTCTGGACCTTCCTTTCCAACAAAGAAAACACTAACCCTTGTTTGGACCTTCCTTTCCAATGGGTTGGGTTGGGTTATTTTGGAGTCCAAATCCAAATCCTTGTTTGGGCCAATGTGTTTCAAAACCCAACACAACCCCATGGTTTTGCATAATGAAACATGAGAGTTTAATTTTTCAACACACCGGTTTGCTCCTCCTTTGACACTTGATTCTCATTGGAAACTCTTTTTTTTTTTTTTTGTAAAAAATAATAAATTATTACAGATAATTTTTTTTTATACATGTCATAAACCTAACCAAATTTGATATCTGACAAAGTAATTAATTATCATTGGAAACTCACTTTTTTTTTTTTTTTTTTGTAAAAAACAATAAATTATTACAAATATATTTTTTTTATTCATGTCATAAACCTAACTAAATTTGATATTTGACAAAGTAATTAATTCTCATTGGAAACTCACATTTTTTTTTGTAAAAAATAATAAATTATTACAAATATATATTTTTTATACATGTCATAAACCTAACTAAATTTGATATTTGACAAAGTAATTAATTCTCATTGGAAACTCACATTTAAAAAAAAACAATAAATTATTACAAATATTTTTTTTATACATGTCATAAACCTAACTAAATTTGATATTTGACAAAGTAATTAATTCTCATTGGAAACTCACATTTTTTTTTTGTAAAAAACAATAAATTATTACAAATATTTTTTTATACATGTCATAAACCTAACCAAATTTGATATTTGACAAAGTAATTAATTTTCATTGGAAACTCACTTTTTTTTTTTGCAAAAAATAATAAATTATTACAAATATTTTTTTTTATACATGTCATAAACCTAACTAAAAGGATCTTACAACTAACCAAAGATTGCCACTATAAAATAAGGAAAGGAAAAAAAGAGAGACCAAAGTAGTAAAGGAAAAAAGGAAAAACAAAAACTGCACAACCCTGGGGTTCAAAACACTGCACTCCAAACACTGTCTTCTAATTCCCAAAGTTTAGAACATTGCACCCCAAACATTGTTTTCTGATTCACAGGGTTCAGAACACTGCATTCCAAACACTATTTTCTGATTCCCAGGCTTTCAAACCCTCCAGAACAAACCCCCCAGAGTTTTGATTCCAAGGGTTCTGATTCTGAAACGGTGCTCCAAACGCCCCCTAAGTTTTCTTTATAGATCTTGTTGATTTCTTTTCTCTTTGTGGTTATTGAAGTTTTCTTGCAAGGTTTTAGATTTTTAATTTGCTGGAATTTTCATCAAAAGTTTTCCTCGTAGGGCTTGTGGATTAAATTGAAGGTTTTGATAATGGAAAATTTTCAGAATTTTCCAACTTTGAATTTCTTTAAAATTGGGACTGTTTTAAGTGTATTTTTGATTATTTTTGCACCAAAAGTTTACCAAATGATTACTACTTTAAAGTATAATGTATAGCTTTGCTTTCTATATGAAAATAGTATATATGGTTTTTACAGCAGTTTTATTAAACTTTTCAGATATGGTTTTTGTGTTAAAAAGTGGCAAATTTTGATACTTTTAGTATTAAAATCTTGGAAAGTTTTGTTTTATGAAGCATAAATTTTTTTGGTTTGATTGTCCATAATTTATGATAGTTTTGAAAGTTTTAAAAGTTATAAAATTGAAAAATTATTTGATATTTTATTATGTATTGAAAAAGCGTTGGTTTTACTGTTTTTTTAGTATGTTTTTAGTGAGTTTTAAGGTATTTTAAAATGCCATTTAAGATATGTTTTTGCAACCTAAGAACCCTATTTTTCTAACTTTTTATGTAGAAAATTGTTTTGAATGGAAAAATTGGGTAAATAAGATGGTGTATACTTTAGATAAGTTTTAGAATATAGAATTTGGTTACTGAGTATGAAGTATTGGATATGTTTAAGCTTCTAGAAGTTTGACCTTAGTTCAAGGAGTTGAAATGGTGGAAAATTGAGATTGAGGACTATAAGATTTTCGATCAAGGTAAGTAGTTTCCACATCCCTTCCAAAATAGAAAAAATGGAATAATTCTATTTTGATTATTGTTATTCGACAAAATATCTGAAAGCATGTTTTTTATGTGATTTGAAATTGATTGAAATTGTTTTGTATGTTTTGAATATGTTAATTTGACAACAGTTTGAAAACATGATTTGAAATTGATTGAAATTGTTTTGTATGTTTTGAATATGTTAATTTGACAACGGTTTGAAAGCATGATTTGAAATTGATTGAAATTGTTTTGTTTGTTTCCAATTGTTTTGTCAAATGAAAGTATGTTTACTGTTTTGAATGTTCTGAAAAGTATTTTGATTGATTCAATAGGGCTATCTAGATATGCCAATTTTTCTGTTTTGGGAATGATTTGCTTATTTGTGGTAGTAGCCTAAATTGGAATTGATGGAATTGTTTTGGCTTATTTGTGAAAAGACACATTTGTAGGAAGTCACATTTGTGGTTTAGCATTGTTTTGGAATGAAGATTCATGTGTGTGTTACTCATTCATGTGGCCTCACACTTAAGTAATTATATCGATTGTTTTGGTAAATTTTGATATTTCTGATTGAAAGCTCTGACTGATTGAAGCTTATTTGTGGGAAGACACACTTTGTGGTTTGACATTCCTTTATTATGAAGATTCACGTGTGTGTTTCACTCACATGACCTCACACTTAAGTAGTTGTATTGAATGTTCTGGTCGATTTTTATTGACAACTCTAATTGAATGTTCTGAATGATCGATTGGTGTTACCGACGGGTAACAATCATATATGTTCTGAAGGCTACCCAAATAATGCATATTCTCACTTTTATATTTGAAAGTATTGATTAATTGAAAGTACTGTTTGAATTTAAAGTTTCGATTAAATGAAAGTTTTGTTCAATTGAAAAGTTTTGTTTTGAAAGTTTGTATGATTGAAAGATTTTTTTGTTTCTGAAAGTTATGATTGAAAGTTTTAATAGTTGTGTTAAAAGTTTTGCAATGATATTTGTATTTTGTTTATGATTGCTTTGAAAGATAAATGATCGAATGAATATTTGACTTTTGATTAACTATTAAAATGATTTGTTAAATTGAATTTCTATGTTTTGTTTTGAAGAAAATGAATTTCTGAACTTGATGTTGAAATTGCTTATCAAGTTTTCTGTACTCATTTTTCTTTTTCTAAGATGTTTTTAGACGAAGGATCAAGTGATAATCCTGAAAGAAGTGGCGTTCTGGCACAAGACTTAGAAAGCCGTTGTTAAGGGTTTGATAGTTTATTTTAGAAATTCTTTGTAAGAAATTGCTTTCACTGAATTTGTTTAAGTTTGTTTTAGTTTGTAATTGTTACGCTTTCGCATTATTGTTAGAATGACCGTATTGGGAAATACGGGTTGTTAAAACCTTCACATTTTCAATTTGATGTTTGATTTTTCTTTATTATGTTCTGATTGTTTGATCTACTCTATTTTTCTTACTAATGTAAAGTTTATTATTTTGTTTTGAGTATACATTTTGTTTGATGTTTAATTGAGGATATAGGACAATGAAGTATATATTCTTTGTTTATATTAGGGTTTAAATGGAAGATTTGATGAATATATTGCATTTATTCACTTTGATGAGAGAATATAAACGCAAAATATATATGAAACATATATTCATTGTATATTTCAAGTTTGAACATAATACATATATAACTGTACAAAAAGAGTAAAATTGAATCAGGTTGGCTATGTATAATTTAGTATGAATAATATATTCATTATATATTTCATGTTAGAACATACAACTTGATTAATATAATACATTTAAAAGAATTGACTTAATAAAAATAGAAGTCATAAAAGTTCTTAGGAACGTAAAATATCCCAATTTTAAAAATAAATGGTATGCAAAATATATATTATGATTATATTATGTTAACTTTTGAACATATATTCATAGATTATAAACGATTGTGAAAGCAATTGATGGAATAAAGATATAGCTCCATGAGTGATGCCAATATGAGTATAGCTCAAGTATAAAGTATGTACTCTCGACCAAAATGTTAGATGTTCAAATTTCCTACTTCACATTGTTGAACTAAAAAAAAAGCTTCGATGAATGAAGATACTATAAAATGTAAATAAATAAATATACAGAAGTTTATAATTATTTTTTTTAGATAAGTTTATAATTTAATTCAAATAAACAGACTACAGCCAATAACACAGTTAAAAGAAAAAAAAAACCATAACATATTTAATAAATGCTCAAAGATAAACCATAACATATTTAATAAATGCTCAAAAGATAAATAAGAAAAGACGTCAATAATTAAAATTTCAGACCCTTTTAAAAAACTGTGAAATTGTGAAAAAAAGGGTCAAATTATCTAATTAATGACTCAAAACATGGAATGAAATCAAAATCTAGAATATCAACAAAAATAGAATCTGAATAGAAAAATCAAAGAAATCTATTTTGGTAAAAATTATATAAGAACAAGGGCATAGTAAAAAATAATTAATAACATAATTTGAAGGAAAACCTTGTTTGTAAAATTTGTTAAGTAGGGACATTTTTTAAAATAGACAAACCAAAATTTATCCAAAAAAAAAAAAAAAGACAACCAAAAGAAGCTACGGATATAATTTCTGAAGAAAGAACTTCAGCCAATCTATCAGAGCCCAATAACCCAACCCACATGAAAAAAAAAAAAAAAACAGCCCACTTTATGAAATAAAATAATAATAATAATAAAAAGGAAACCCTGGTTCCCATCCTTCTTCTTCCTCTCACTCTCACGGCAGGGACTCCACGCTGGTCCCCCTCCCGTCGCACCGCCGTCTGTAGCGCTCGTGCCACGCCGTTGCCGCTGGTGTCGCGACGCGCCGCCGCCTCCCAATTCCCATCTACGTTAACGTCTCTCTTCTCTCTGACTCTAATGCAAGAAAGAAGGAGTTGCAACTGTGCCCTAAGTAATCTAGTCTGGTTTTGACAGATCGACCCAAGCTTGTATCTGGGCTTCAAAGGGTGAGCCTAGAGACCGAGAGTTTGGGCCTCTACTGGTCCAGAGGCCCATTATGAACGCTATAGATCGACACCAGCTAGCTATCCGCTGCTGTTTGGCAAGCGAGAAAATCTGAGATCCTAAGGGGAGAAAATGGCTCCAAAACTCAAAGACAAGCCAAAGCCATCTCCGTCTTCTCAGCCTCCTCCACCCATCGAAGATCAATTCACTTCTCTAAACAGACACATCCAGCGATCTGAATTCTCTCAAGCCGTCAAAGTCGCGGATCAAAGTCTGTTTTCTTCTTCCATCCAACATTTTATTTTTATTTTCGAATTCTCTTGTTATTCGTTCATGTAGCTTACATTTGTTGAATTATGTTATAGTTCTCTCAATCGCTCCCCGTGACGAAGACGCCCTCCGATGCAAAATCGTGGCTTTGATCAAGGATGATAGAATTGATGATGCCCTTTCAGCAATTCAATCTTCTCACATCATTGCTGCTGATTTCAGCTTCTTCAAGGTATAAGGAATTTGACAATTTCTGTTCACTTATTTTTCCTTAGCTGTTAAAATGGATAGATGGAGCAATTTAGGGTGACATTATAGCTAGTGTTGAAGTTGAAGAATTTATCCCCTGCAACTTAGGGTGGTGGTCAAGGATAGGAGAATATGCAGCTAGATCATTTAGAAGAGACTTTTGGAGTCTTTTATCCAGACCCATTTATCTTGAGAAGAGTTAAGACAGGAATTACTGATAACTGCCATGGTAGATGCCCATTATGCAGAGAGAGGTGGTCATCACTGATCCAAATGTTTTTCTACAAGCAAATACTTTCACCATTTATCTCTCTCGGCCATCTCCCCATTTCTTGAAAGAGAAATTTCTTTGTTATCAAAAGGAGGCTTTTTGGTTTCTGTTCTTCAAAGGGGCTGTGGGGTTTGTCAGAAAAACAGGGTAAACCAAGAATGGGGTTACAACTGTGGGGGTTGAAATGGGCAAGGGTAAATTTGATCTTGAAAATGTATTCTCCTTAAATTACTCTTATGTGTATATTACGGAAAGAAGGGCGAGCATTTCCTTGTATTTTCAGGGAAAACTGTGATCTTGTGACACTAACTTAAAACCAATTGCTTGGTTTCTAATTTCTGGACCTGATTTTTATTTGGTTTATAAATTATTTTCACAATTCTGTTTATTCACTCTCAATTAGAGGACTCTTTCCCCTTTATTTATATTCATGTATATCTTTGTTCTGTTCTGTTTAGGGTGAAATTATTTGTTTTATCTTAGGCTTTGATCCTAGGAGGTTTGAGTCCTGTTAAGGCTCTTCAAAGATAATATTTTTGGAGGCACATTTATCTCTCAGCCAGTATTTGGTAACTCCATAAAATGATTTGATGCTTAAGATGGCATCAACTGAAAAGAATAGGGAAAAATAAGGACACTAATAAAATAAATGAAACAGTGTATTAATCAATTAAAATTAAAGGATGCATAAGTTTTGCTATCATGTTGTTCTGTTTTTGATTTTGTGGAACTTATCTGTTTATAAATCTTAATGGCATTCATGATTGGTGGAAGTGTTGAGCCTTCAGACATAATTAACTTGAAATTATATATGTCACTCATTAATAAGGTTAGCTAGTGAACTTAACTTGGGCACCTTCATTCAACAGAAGCCTCTTGTTTACTTTAGATAGGCTTAACAATCTGGATTGATTGGCTTGCAACGCCTGAAGTTCAGCAAAGAATAATATGTAAGCATGGAATTGATTAGATTTTTCAGGATCCAACCGGTGGCCCAGTAGTCTATATTGCAGTTGTTGGTTTGATGTAAAGTTCAAACAAACTCATTAGTAGAAATGGAGATATGAAACTAATATCTTTTGTTCAAACTTCAATCTCTGTTTCTGTTCCTATTTATGTCCTTGCTCTGCTTTCTTTTCGTATTTGCCAAAATAAAGGAGTTCCCACTTTCAAATTCTATGAAACCCACAATTACTCTTTAAGACTGAATGACATTTGATTGATTGTCTAGATTCATGCAGTTATATAATTTTGCCCCCCAATCACAATCAACTAACTCATTTTGTGCTGTTCACATTTCCTTTTATAATTTTTTTATTAAAAAAAAATAGGCATACTGTCTATACAGACAGAATAAGTTGGATGAAGCTTTGGGGTCCTTGAAGGACCAAGAGAGAAACTCTACAACATTGCTATTGGAATCCCAGATCCTGTATCGTTTGGGAAAAATGGATGCTTGTGTGGACACTTACCAGAAGCTCGCAAAGTCAAAGATTGATTCTTTAGAAATAAATTATGTTGCAGCTTTAACTGCAGCTGGGCGGGCTTCTGAAGTACAGGGAGCCATGGAGGCTATTAGGGTGAAAGCTACCAGTAGCTTTGAGTTGGCATACAATACTGCATGTTCTTTAGTTGATGTGAACAAATATACAGATGCAGAACAACTGTTATTGTCAGCTCGAAGGTAATATGTTTACACATATATAAGTTTATAAAAATAGCTAGTTTTTAGATTTTGGTGCTCAATGGTATCATGACAGATAAGTGCCTGAGTATTTGAGTATCAATTTGCAAATGTGTAACATTGTTACTTATTACTAAAAACATTTTTAAGCGGTTGGAATGTATCTCTGTTTTACTTGAAGTTCTCCATTTAGCCTTAGGGCCAGTTTTCCTTAAAACTAATGTTTAAGTGGTGTCATTTTGCATGCTTTTATCAGAATTGGTCAAGAAATGCTCATGGAAGAGAATTTGCCTGATGAAGATATCGAGCTAGAGCTAGCCCCTATAGCTGTCCAACTAGCATACTTGCAGCAGGTAACCTCATTGATAAAAATGAATATTTTTAATTTTCTTTGAGCACTAGAGGTATTCAATCATGTAATCCGAATTTATCTATTAATCAGCTTCTTGGTCACACGTCAGAAGCCTTTGAAGCTTACACAGACATCATAAATCGAGATTTGGCAGATGAATCTTCGCTTGCAGTGGCAGTGAACAATCTTATAGCATTGAAAGGTCCAAAAGATATTTCCGATGGCCTTAGAAAACTCGATAAGCTAAAAGAGAAAGATGCACCAAACTTCCGGCTTGCTCGTGGACTTGAACCAAAGATTTTTCAGAAGCAAAGGGAATCAATATATGCAAATCGTCTCCTTCTCCTTCTCCATGCAAATAAGATGGATCAGGTCATTTTATATCCTGCATTATCTTTTGAATACTTGTACCTTTTTGCAATTCTACGCCCGCATGTAAATTTAAAATGAAAAATTGATTGGTAGGAATAGAAATGTCCATGTAGCAGCATATTGATCATTCAAAAATTTTGTGGCTTGCATCTGCTTGAAAGCCTCTTTTATGTGTTCCAGGCTCGAGAAATGGTTGCAACTCTGGCAGATATGTTTCTGAACAGTGTGACCCCTGTACTGCTTCAAGCGGCTGTATTAGTTAGAGAGAATAAAGCTGGGAAAGCAGAAGAAATTTTAGGCCAGTTTGCTGAAAAGTTCCCAGACAAGTCTAAATTGGTTCTCCTAGCGAGGGCACAGGTTGCTGCTGCTGCAGGCCATCCTCATATTGCATTTGAGTCCCTTTCTAAGATACAAGATATTCAGCACATGCCTGCCACCATTGCTACACTCGTGTCTCTCAAAGAACGTGCTGGAGATGTTCATGGAGCTATTGCTGTGCTTGACTCTGCAGTCAAATGGTGGTCAAATGCCATGACTGAAGACAACAAGCTCGATGTTGTATTGCAGGAAGCAGCTTCCTTCAAGCTGAGGCATGGCCGCGAAGAAGACGCTGCAAAATTATACGAAGAGCTAGTTAAAACCCATGGAAGTATAGAAGCATTGGTTGGATTGGTCAAGACGGTTGCTCGTGTAGATATTAAGAAGGCAGAAGCTTATGAGAAGCAGTTGAAGCCATTACCATGCTTGAAGCAGGTTGATGTGGAGAATCTGGAGAGAACTTCTGGAGCAAAACATGTTGAGAGTGCTGCTGATGTTGGAGCATCTGATGCATACATGGTGGATAAAAACAAGGCCAAATCAAAGAAAAAGAGAAAGAGAAAGCCAAGATATCCTAAAGGATTTGATCCTGCAAATCCAGGTCCGCCCCCTGATCCCGAAAGGTGGCTTCCCAGGAGAGAGAGATCAAGCTATAGACCCAAGCGAAAAGATAAGAGAGCTGCCCAGGTGAGAGGTTCCCAAGGTGCAGTGGTTAGAGAAAAACATGAAACTGGTGTCGCTGTAGGCAGTTCCAACAATGCAAATTCAAAATCTAACCAAGCAACGAGTTCGAAAGGGACCAACCAAAACACGAGCTCTGAGCAATCCAAGCCTTCATCGAAGTCTTCGAAAAAGAAATCTAGGAATTGAACTTTAGAAATCCTGGTTCAAATTTTGGGATTTTTTAAAAAAAAATTGAATCTGGTATTTAAACAACTTATGTTATGTGTTAGTGAGACCATTCTGAATGATTGTTGCTCAACATGAGCAACAGTTTTCTTTGAATTCAGATCAAACAGCTTTAACAGTGCCATGCAATTCAACATTTTAATGACCACATCAATTCGGTAGAGCTATTTGAGTTGAATATTATTCTTAGGATTTTGCTTGGATTGTGAGACAAGATTTGCATAGAAGTTTCAGCTTGAATTACTTGAAAGAAGGAAACTTCCAAGCTTGCATGTGGAGGAGATGCTTCTACGTGCAATGCAAGAAAGAAAATAAGGTTCGACTTGACACCCAAGTTGCGACCGAGATCTGACTTAGTCCATTCAAATTTCAAAGCCAATTTTAAACGACAACAAAGAGTTTTTAAATTATTAAGCTTTCAATATGAAAATTTGATCTTGATATCTTTAACTCCTTGTAGAAAGATGGTTGATATTGTCTTAGATTAAAATACCATTTCGGTCCATATACTAATTGAGTCTATGTACTTTCAATAGACCTAAAGTACATGGATTAAAATAGAATGAGACCTAAAGTACATGACTAAAATGGTATTTTAACCATTGTATTAATATTATTATTGAAAAGAAAACTTGGTATGGACCAAATCATCAAAACAAGGGACCATTTAGTTTGAATTGATTGGAGATAATTCAAGGGAAATGAGAAATGGGTTGGATGTCTGAATTCCAACCAATGGGACCCTTTACCTACCAATTGGATTTTCTATTGGAAACAATTGAGCAAATTCCATTGAAAGTGTTCCAATCTTATCCTCCAAGTTATCCCAACAGAATCTCTTCTAAGTTCTGTCTATATTTATTAAAATAACTAACTTTTTTTTACCAAACCAAATTTAGTTTGTTTGAGTTTACCTGATTTCTTGGGTTGAATTTTTCAATTATTTGATCTTTTACACAACTACCCTTTTCACCCATGTTTTCATGCATGCTAATGGAAGCTTAAAAAGACTTCTTCTTATTTTTTGAGTTAAAGCTTAAAAAGACTAATAAATGTTCTTTAGTTTTGTAAACTCATTACTTAATTTATAAATAATGTCGTGTTAGGTAAAATGAAAAAAAAAAAAAGTGAATAAAAATTAGTTTGTTTCACCCATGTTTTTCATGCATGCTTTACCATAATGGAAGCTTAAAAAGACTTCTTTTTATTTTTTGAGTTTACGCTTAAAAAGCTAATAAATGTTCTTTAGTTTTGTAAACTTATTACTTACTTAATTTATAAATAATGTTGTGTTAGGTAAAATGAAAAAAAAAAGTGAATAAAAGTTAGAAAAACCATAATTAAAAGTGGTTCAATTATTAAACTTTAATTGGTTAAGATTTTTTTGCCAACAAGACCATAACTCAACTGACATAAAGTATGTATTTTTGACCAAGAGGTCATGGGTTTGAACCCCACACCCCCTAATGTTGTTGAATTAAAAAAAAAAAAATTAAGGTTTTTTATTTTAAAATAAAATAAAATTTTTAAATAATAAATTAGAAAAACGAGCAGTATTTAATAATTTATTGAGTAAATTATAAATTTAATTTTGATACTTATTGTTAAAAATTTCAATTACATCGTTAACTTTTAGAGTAAATCTCTTAATTCTTGAACTTTCATGTATTCTATTAACACACTTTGTATTTTTACAATTAATTTAATATCACAAGTTATAAAACACAAATAATAAAAAAATTAAAAAATGTGACAAAAAATGTATTACCATCATCGTCTTCATTTTAAATTGAGATTCTTCATTGAGCCCAACCTGATGATAATATTTGCCAATCATATAACCATTTTAAGTTGCTCCAATACATGCTCAATTTAACAAGTTAATACACATATTCAAAGTTAAACGATCACCAATACAATAACAAAAAGAATTAAAATGGTTAACTTTTAAGAGTTTAGAAATTAAAATAGATATTTTAAAAGTCTAGTAGACTAAAATAGTTCTTTTAATAAAAATTTAATTTTATTTTCAGATAGAATTTTAAACTTTAAATTTTAGACTATATTATCATTTATTATTTTTTTTAAGGATAATTTATTTCTTATCATAAATATGAAAAGAACATCGATTTATTACTATTTAAAAAAAGAAAATATTAATTTATTATTATGACCCAATTTAGCCGAGACAAACTAGGGATGAGCGCGTGGTTAGATGGCAGTTGGAATTTGAACTCGAACCAAAATTAGAGTAGGATGGCCCACAATCCCTCCAAACCAAAAACAGCCGTTAGATGAAAGATCCAACGGTAGAAAAAAAACGAGTAGTAAAATTAGAAAAGAGGCTGAGAAAGAGGAGGAGGCGCCAACTAGGGCTCCGCTCCCGCCACATTTGGGCGTCCTCAAATAGAATCCTCTCCTTTGCAACCGACACGTGTCCTTCTCACACTTTTTTTCCTTATTTTAACTTTCTTTTCTTTTTTTTTTTTTTCCTTTTTCTTCACCATCTCCGTTTCTCAACCTCCTCTCTCTCTAAAAACTCGAATCTCTGCATCTTTTCTCTCTCTCTCTCTCTCTCTCTCTCTCTCTTTCTCTCTGGTAGAATTCTCCCATTCGTGAAAGGAGCTTGCGGCAGTCTCTGATTTCTTTGCAGTATTCCAATCCAGTAAGCTACGTTTGTGGGGACATTCGATTCCGCCAGATTTTGCCTTTCCTCATTGTATCTCTTTCTCTCTAACTTAGGGTTTCCTCTTTCTTTCTAGTAATCTCATATCGTTTTTCATTTCTTCTTTTGTTTCTGCGGGTTTCGGTTTCCATTGTGTTCTCATCGTTGTTCGTTCGTTTTTCTTTCTGCAAACTTATTTTTTGTTTTATCGATCTGAGAAAAATAATTAAAAAAAAAAGATAAATTATCGTAGTTTGTGATTGTTCTTTCTGGAAATATTCGGTGCGGGTGCTTCCTTATTAAATTCCCCTTTGTTCACTCACCTGTGCTTCAATTTGGGTTTACCTTCTCATCGAGAAACTCCGTGAAGTTTTGGTGTGCTGTGTTTTTGTTTGCTATCCGAAATTGAGAGTTTTTTTTCCTCTTGTTTTTTTTTTTTTTTTGCGGGATCTATTCTACTAGGTTTTTTTTCTCTCTCGTTTGTCCTTTTCCCCATTTTGTTATCATCTACCTTCTTTCCCTTGGCGCCGGAAAACAATAGAAAAATCTTGGGTTAGGGTGTACCTGTAATGGCCTTGACTTTTTCACATCGATCGATCTTTCCCGCACGTCTTTCGGAGGACAATTTGGTTTCTCCGATGAGCATTTCAAGTGGTTTTGTCGTTGATGGTGTTTCCGAGAGGAATTCTGACGTTTATGGGATGTCCCGCCTGATTAACCGGGAGCTCGTGGATTGCCTTGATTTTTTAGAGGACACCTGCGAAGGGGGTGGGTCGCGAGATTGTGTCCCGGGGGATGTTCTGGATCTCTTGCCTTCAGATCCATTTGGTATGGATATAAGTACCACTTTTACAGCGATCACGGGCTGGCTTGACGATTTGAATGTAGACTATGGTGGTGGTGGTTATGGAAGAGATGAGAGTGTCCCAGTTGATGAGAATTATCAGCTTTTTGCTGGATTGAACTATATTTGGAACAATGCTTTTAGGTTCCAGGCGTTTCCCCTTGGAAATGGAGAATTTTTTCATAGTTCTGATGAGCTGGGGGGACTCAGGGCGTGGTCTGATGGGAGCAAAGCAGGTGGTTTATCCTGCCATACTGATTCTCAATCATCGTATACTGTGGATACAATTCAGACTCTTGGTATTGAACCTGAAATTTCTGGAGGGGGATTCAGTGCGTGGTCTGATGGGGGAAACGCAGGTGGTTTATCCTGCCATACTGATCCTCAATCATCTTATGTTGTGGATACAATTCAGACTCTTGGTATTGAACCTGAAATTTCTGGAGGGGGATTCGGTACGTGGTCTGATGGGAGAAATACAGGTGGTTTATCCTACCATACTGATCCTGAATCACATTACGTTGTGGATTCAATTCAGACTTTTGGTATTGAACCTGAAATTTCTGGAGGGGGTTTCAGTGCGTGGTCTGATGGGAGACAAGTAGGTGGTGTATCCTGCCGTACTGATCTTGAATCACCGTACGTTGTGGATACAATTCAGACTTTTGGTATTGAACCTGAAATTTCTGGAGGGGGTTTCGGTGCATGGTCTGATGGGAGAAAAGTAGGTGGTGTATCCTGCCATTCTGATCTTGAATCACCATATGTTGTGGATACAATTCAGACTCTTGGTATTGAACCTGAAATTTCTGGAGGGGGATTTGGTGCGTGGTCTGATGGGAGAAAAGCAGGTGGTGTATCCTGCCATACTGATCCTGAATCACCACCATATGTTGTGGATACAATTCAGACTTTTGGTATTGAGCCTGAAACTTTTGAGGTGCAACCTGTAGTTCTTCAAGAGGGAAATTGTGTCTCTTCTGATGCAGGTGAACCTCCTCATGCTGCTTTAAATTTTGTGCTTGGTTATCTAGGCACGCAGGAACTTCTTGTTGTTGAATCAGTTTGCAAGTCCCTGCAGTCAACTACAGAAGGGGACCCTTTCTTTTGGAGAAACATTAACATATGTGGAAAGCTGGATGTGAAAATCACAGATGACATTCTCTTAAAATTGACTAGCAAGGCTCAAGGTGGTCTGGAAAGTCTGAGCCTTGTGAACTGTGTAATGATAAGTGATGATGGTCTCAATAAGGTTCTTCTCAATAATCCTAAGGTCACGAAGGTAAAGAATACAGTTTTGCACAGTTACTGTACAAGAACCTTTATTTATTTATTTTATTTATTATTTTTTTTCTTTCTAATTTTACTTCTTTTCTGCAGTTATGTGTTCCAGGATGCACGAGACTCACCATTGGAGGCATTGTTGATAATTTAAAGGCCTTCAAGTCAAAAGGGAGACCGGGATTAAAACATTTAAGTATAGCTGGAATGTATGGAGTAACAGAAGCGCATTTTAAAGAGTTGGAGAAGCTGTTATTAGGTACTGACAACTTGACTCAGCTAAATACCCACGAGCCTCGATTCTATCGGGGTGGAATTCATTTTCCATCATGCAATGATGGACGTGCCATTGACATAGAAAGATGCCCAAAATGCATGAACATGAGGATCGTTTATGACTGCCCGGTGGTTGGCTGCAAGGGAATAAAAGATGGTGACACCAACCCCAACGCCAACGCACAGAGATGCAGGGGGTGCACACTTTGTATAGCTCGGTGCAATTGGTGTGGACGTTGCATTGATGAGACAGTACATGAGGAGACATTTTCTCTGGACTTGCGTTGCATTGATTGTGGGAAGCATATATCCAAATGTGAATAAGAGGGAGGAGGGCGAGCTGGGTTCTTCCATCCTTACTGAAGAGAGTTGCAGCTTTATGCTTCTTGGTTAAGTATTATACATGCCTATAAGTTAAAATTTCCATATTGGTTTTCGCGAGAAATCCAGAGCAGCCAATGATCGGAGGATTGAATGTCATTGTCAATCCAATGTTGGATTTTTAGACTTTTGCATGACGCTGAAGGAAAAAAAAACAAAAAAAAAAAAAGAAAAAGAAAAAGAAAAAGGAAGAAAAAAAAAAGAAGAAAAAACTCCCAAGTATTCGAAGTGGTGGTTTGAATGGGTGCCATGGTTCTGGAAATAACTTTGGATTACAGTAACTTACATATTATAATCGTTTGTTGATGATCAATGCTTTTAGGAACTGAAGTGTCAGATTTAATCTTCTTGTTGGCTCTCCATTTTTCTTCCTCTAGCTACTGGAAACTTGCATGGTGCAGACTATTTTAGCAGCTCAGAATGTTTTAACCGTTGATGAAGTCCGGAGAGAAGGTGCCTTTTTTCTGTGGGACTTGGTCGTCTTTATTCATTTCGTCCTGTTTCTGGCCATTGTGGTCGTTCTTCAGTATGTCGGTAGTACTATAGTATTTGAAATTTGTGTTAGGCAGTTCATGTTATGCGCTGCACCGTGCATCTATGTGCTTGTTTCTTTCCCCTCCCTTAATTTCTAGCAACTTGTTGCTGTTCACTTTAGACGTTGTTTTTTTACTTTTAATATGTGGGAAACTCTGATGTCATGTTGTTGGGAAGTTTCAATAATGAAATATATGAAGTCAATCATTCCAATAAAGTTCAATTCCTCGAATCTCCTTCAGAATTCATCTTTTCTGTCTGGCCTTCTCAATTTACAGGAGTGTATAGTAGTCCTTTGTACAAGTTCTTAGATAAACACTTTATTTATTTAGTGATTTGAATATTTGACTCTTCGGTTAACCAACTAAACATAGCTCAGTTGGGCTTTTTTACTTTATTTCATCGTCAGTGCTCTGATTTGTACCTAAAATAAAGAAAAAAATAAGTTAGATTTTTTGAAATAATAATAAAGTTTGAAATTTAATGCACATGTACTTCGAGCTTTAAATGAGATTGTGGTAACAATTATGTTCTGCCATTCAACTCTTTTTTCTTTTTATTCTAAATCAGTTATGCTTATTTGCCAAAAGCATTCATTGCGGGTGCCGAAGTGAATAAAATATGCCCTCCCTATAAACGAATTACAGTTGGGAGAAAATATCCATATATAAAAATTGAGGGTTCGACATAAATATTGAGGATCAATCTATATTTTCAATATCTTTTATAAATATCCATATATAAAAAGTAAAAATAACTTGATTTACAGAAATATCTACCGATATCGATATTTTATCTATATATCTGTAAAATTGAAATGCCGATATTGGTGTCAACATCGATATTTTCATCCTTGGTTGGGAGACATTAAAAGTTAAGAAAAACAGAGCTTCCTTTTCTTGTCTAGAGAAACAGAGCCTCCTTGTCTTTGGGATGAAATCTAAGAAACTTCCTTTTTGGTCATATTTCGGAAGTATAATACAGAGTAGCTGTCGATTCAACGATGGTTAAGACATCTATTAGCTTTCAAAAAGTTTTGTCCTTCACCTCTACATTTGTTTGTAAAAAGAAAGAGAAAAAATAACTGCAGCATAATTCTGTAATGGTAATATATTATGAATTCATTGGATGCTGAGTTTGGAAAAACCAGAACACTTTTATGCTTTCTGGGCTTTCTGTCATTCAGAGGTTAACAATGAGGAGAAGAAAGTACAAGTAAAAACAGGAAATTGATTTAGACACATATATGGTGGGGATTCAGCCCACTTCGATTGGTTTTTCAAGATTTATCAGATTTCTTTCGCATTTCTTTCATCCACTTGAAGTTCAAGATTGTCTTCCTAAATTTGCTCTTGTCGGAGGACCCGTTCTTGTTCTTCTTCTTCTCATTTTCCGACGACGATGATGGTGGAGGGTCAGGGTTGTTATCCCATTGATCTGCCCAAGACAGACCACCATCTAAACCCATAACTTTCTTTTTCTTTCTCAGCAACTTTTCTCTCGGCTTTCATCAAAATTTTGGAATTTCCAAGATAAATTTACTTGGAAGTTTCTAATTATGGATGGTCGTTATTTAGAAGAAATGATTCATTGGTTTGACCGAAGAATTTGGTTCTTTTTGGCCAAGGAAATTGCTTGGGATCAGATCCAATCAAAGACCTGGTCCACACCCTTGTTCTTAGAAACATCTTTTCTTTATAAAGAGAAAAAGTCATTTTTTCTTCAAAGTTCCCTCAACTACACAACAGCAAACAAAACAAAACAAACCATTCAGGTCCATTAGGTGGAATTCTAATTGAATCCATCACCGCCACACAACAAGCTCATGAATTGTTTTTTTTTTTGTTCCTACATTACAATACAAGATGTGAATAAAAGATTCACAATGCCACCTTGAAAGCTCGGGTTGGAGGATCCAGAAAACCAACAACAAATTCAAGAAAAGGGAGTTTGTTTTTTTAGTCGTCATCGCAATCATCATTCTTGTAAGAAACAAGAGTATCCACTTTGTGAATCTGCATCAACACCATTTAAATGTTAAGTTAATTACTTACAGTGGATCGAAATGAGCTGAACAAATAAGTTTGGATATTCCCCTGCAGAGAGTCCCATTCCCTCACCTTTGTATCAAAAGAATGCAGCTTCACCATTTGTGGATTAGCAATCAGTTTGGGGTCACTCTCGATCCAAGTAAATGGAACTGCAAGATCTTTATCAGTATATGCTAACACATCAAATACACCTGAGACAACAAAGACAGCAGAGAACACCTGGATTGAGCATTAACTTGGATCACGATATCATCAACAAGCAAGAGAGCTCTCACACACTTCGATTTAGCATCATGGATTATATCATCGATTATATCATCGATAAACAAAAGAGCTCACACACATCTATATATATAGATTATCTTTTATACACACACAGCCATGATTATGAACTAATGGTTTCTTTTTATAATATTAAACAAGGGAGGGGTATAATTAGAACTTAAATCCCATGAGAAGAGACACATATGTCTAACCAAGCTTTGTTTCAGTTTCATGATGGAAAAAATAGTCAAAGACAACGGAACATCCACATATATATGATATTGTCCACTTTGGAGTATAGGCCTTGGAAGATAATTGTCCTCACTTATTATACTCATGATCTCTGACCTCTCTGGCCTTGTACTTCTAACAAAAATTATATGTCAGCCAAAAAATATGATGTCACGTTATACTAATCCCTTGCGGCCCAAAAGCTGATCCAAGCTTGACCCAAAGTCAAAGTTTGATTGGCTTGACTCGGCTTAGCCCAACCCATTCATTAAATTGGATATGGATCATTCTTTTGTTGGGTGCGCCTGATCAAAACTTTATTGAATCAAAGTAATAAATTTCATCAAAACTTTAAAATAAAATTAAATAGGAAATATAAATCCAATAAAATTTTAATTTAAATAAACTAATCTAATGGGCCGATCCAAGTCTGATCCACGTTTAGCCCAAATTTGATCCAATAAGCCAAGATTTATGGGCCTGACTATTGGAGGTTGGTCCTGGTCGGTCCAAAGCCCAAACAACATCTTAGACCCAAGCTTAGTAGGCCTGTACTTCTTAGAGCCGAGCTAGGCCTACTCAACCCAATGATGAGATCATGCAAGTATAAGTGAGGCATGAAGCAAAACAAGATTTCAAATCATTTTAGATTTGGAATTCTATTTTTTTAATTCATTCCAAACACTAGAAATGAATGATTTCAAATCTGTTATGATTTGAAAATCCTTCCAAATCCAGGGGTTCCAAATACAGGGTTACCGGGTTCAGCATAATGATTACGTGATGAAAATTACAGGATATCCCACGGATTCAGAATCTGGCTTAAAAACATCACATTGTGTTACACAAACCTCAAAATAATAAATGATACATTATGGTAAATTATGGCAACACTTACAGGGTTCATCTAGGCAGGGCAAGTAAGTGATGCTTGAAGCAATCTGTCTCATAATTGCTTGAATCTCTCTCATTATTTCTTTATCACTTTTTTCCCTCGACACACTGCAACAATGTCATCTAATCAAATACAAAATCCAGAAATTTATGAAAGGGAAGAGAAGTTTTTGTTTGAGTTTATTACCCTTGCTCGACAACCTCTCCATCAGTTTCAATTCTAAAGTTCCACCTCTCAAGAACCTCATTATTGGCTTTGCTCATTATGACGAGCACAACCCTTTGTAACTTCCCAGCTTCCAGCCATTCTAAAACCAATTTCATGATTCAAAAACTTTTCAATAAATATAGTTCTTAGGAAAGTATAAATCATACTACACTCTGATCTACTGCGAATAAATTTTAGAGAACAAAAAAATACAATACTGTAACTGTTGGATAGTGCAGATCTTTCATTTAGAGAAAGGGAACTTACCAGAAAGCTGAGCAGTTAGATTAGAAATGAAGGTCTTAACACCTTCATCTTGAGTAAGCAACAATGGAAGTCCATATTTCTTCACCCTTACAAAACTTTCTTCCGGATAAAGTCCACGATTATAGAGGATGCTACATAAGTGAAAAAAATGCACATTTACATGATCGCAAAATGAAAATAAGAGCACAGAAAACGAATCCAATATTCATACCTATTTGCAGCGTACCCTAAATGAGCAATTTCAAGAAAACGAAAAACAATAAATCAGCCAAGGTTATTCATCGATAATCAACCGAATTAAAAAGAAAATTGAAATCAGAAGGGTTTCAGAAGGCACTGAAGCAAAATATACCGAAGAACTCGCTGACAATCGCCGCAGAACCGCGAAGAGTGATGATGTCTTTGGACGCTGTTTTTGAAGCCATATCAAATTTTCTTTAACCTTAAAGAAACAATAAGAATGGTTGCGAAACTTCTTGGATTCTAAGCGAGGAGCGGATCTAGGGTTTTTAATCGATGCAGGGGGTAACGAAGTTCCAAAGCGAAATTGGACTCGATGAATGAAGAAATCGAATCGAAGAAGATAAAAACGAGTGGATTTGAGAAAATTTGAGAACTTCGAATTGCAGGAGGCGACTAAAAGCTATGCAAAAAGATGAAGGGTTCGTCTCGTCGAGAAGGAGAACCTTGAGTGGGTGGACAGGCAACGGCTACTTCCCTGTCTAGATACATCCAAAACTCAACGGTAACATATTTTAAAATTTGCGCCGTTATGTTTCGTTAACGCCTTAACGGTACGAAGTGGAGCCGGGAGCCGGCTCCCTATATTCCCAAATTGCCCTCACCCTGAAATTTCTAAAACTTTTATATCATATCACAATTAAATATATTAAATTTAAAACTTTCACTCTCTCGTATTAGAATCAGTTTAAGGTTGTCGTAACAAATCATGTTTCTGTTATTTTGTTTCCTTATATTTCTGATGTAAATCTCATAAAAGCCTTCTTATAAATAGGGTATATTGTATCCTCATTATTAGTAAATTCTTTACCTATTCTCTCTGATCTTCTCCTTGGTATCAGAGCTGCTGACCAACGACTTTTTTTTTCTTCTCTTGTCTCTTTACAGAACCACAATGTCTGCAAATCCCTCCCCTCTGACAGCTACTTCCTCTACTTCTCATTTCCTTCTTGTAAATATTTGCAATCTCATTCCTGTTAGATTGGATTATTCAAACTATGTTCAGTGGAAGGTTCAGATCACAACAATTCTTAAAGCTCATGCCTATTTGGTCATGTTGATGGCACCGATTCTGCCCCATCTCAGTATCTCCAATCAGCCTCTTCCTCCACCTCCACTGACTCACAACCACGCCAAGTCAATCCTCAATACTTACAAGGGACCTACCGAGACCAAGCCCTCATCACCCTCATCAATGCTACACTATCTCCCTCAGCTTTCTCACATGTTGTTACCTCGGCCTCCACTTCACGCGAGCTTTGGGTATCTTTAGAAACTCGTTATTCCTCCAAAACGAGATCAAACATATTGGCGTTGCGCTCCTCTATACTCGGTCAAGAAGACAACTGTTGAAAGTATGGAACAATACTCGAGGCCTGTGAAAGATATATTGTTGATAAATTGGCAGCCGCTTTGGTAGAAATTGACGATGAGGAAACTTTATTACATATCTTAAATGGCTTACCTAGTGAATATGCTTCTTTTCAGATCTCAATCCGAACCAGAAACACCATAATCATGCTCGCGAAACTGGAAACATTGTTGGATGCTGAGGAAAAATCAATTGCCAAAATGAATCCACCAGTTGAACCCGTTCCGATAGCCATGGCAGCATTTTCAGGTAACTCCGGTCGCAGCTTCACTGGAATCAGACGTGGTGCTGGTGCTGGACGGCAGATCTCTCGCAATGGCCGTGGGAATGGAAGCAACTATGGGGTTGGTTTCAATTATACCCCAAACTTTGAAAAGTTTCATTTTAATTTTAACCCTTGAACTTTGATATTTGTTTAAAAAATACCCTTGCTTTTTGATGTTTTTGCATGTATTGTTGCTTATGTGAACATATTTGAACATATACGTTGAAAAAAAAATCAAAACATATGCAAATACGTCATATTTTTTATAATTTAACCGTTTCAAAATCAAAACCCTCATTTTAATGGAACTGTGCCCCATGCTGGATTTCCTTCAAATGGGCAGTTCACGCCTCTCTCGGTGGGCCAAAATAATTCAAGCAGCCCATTTGCAAATAATTCATGGAAAATTGTGGCAAAGAGCACGTTTTCAACCATATATTTCATAAATGTCTCATTTTAAAAAAATTATCGGCTCTAGCATGACTCATATTTATGAGATCAATTTATTCCATTTGTACCCTTACAATTTTTGCATATATTTATAATATGGTTATAATTATCATTTATTGTTTCCATAATTAAATCATTCAATTTAGGTAATTAATGTTACCATTACTTACATGAATATATTTTTTGTAATAGTAAATATTTTTTCTTCCATATTTTACTATTCGAATTAGGTTAGAATTTCTTGTTACCATTAATAACCATGCTCCATTATTCTAATTGATGGTCTTCTCCACCGGCGTTCTTCTCCAATTGTGGGTTCAATTGTCATGTACAGATTTTTGTTCTCCAAAATGAGTAAGCTAGTCTTCTTCCTTATTCCTTATTCTTTGTTTTTCATTTGGTTTTTTTTTATTTACATCTTATATTTTAGACTAAAGAAAGCAGTATGGATAGTTCCTTTACATAGAAGTATATTATATATACGTATGTATATAATTCTATTATATTTTATGTAGGCAATAAGTATAGTTATATTTACAGACATATATTATATAAACATAGGTAAATAATCGTCATATATTTTATATTGGTAATAATCCTATTTATTTTGAGATAACCTTATAATATATAGCTATAATGTCATAACATGGCCTATCAATTATATACATACTGTATGTAATATAAAATGTTCAATGGGTTCTTAAATATATTCTGTGTTGTATATTGTACCAATACATATATATGTTGAGGTATATAATATATACATCAGCATGTAATCATTTTATATGTTTGGGATAACATGATACTCCTATTATATTCTCAGATATATATTATATATACCCCTAATATATTCTCAGATATATAATATATATACCCCCTACGTATGAAGAATGTAACCGTTGATAATCGAAAGGGTTGTCTAGTTTTTAAAATCCCTAGATTTTAGGAGGAAAATCGTAAAAATCTTTCATCTATTATATTCCTTATACAAAATTAATGGTGTTTGGAGGGAATGATATAGGTTTCAACGTTTATGTAAAGTATCCATATATTTTATTTTTATGTTATATATATATAGAGCAATAAATAGATGGGTAAATGAGTAATGTTCCTCTAGATTTGACTTCTATTTGGCTTGAAAAGTGACAAAGCCAATATTAATAACAAAACGTGCCATTTGTGTAAAATTTGATTCCAAATATGTTATTCATGTAGTTAACCCATAATTCATCGGGTGTACTAGGAAACCAACCCATTTCAAGTGGATCATCACAGCCAAATGGATCATCATTCTCCTCTCAGCCCAATAATAGAATATATTGCCAGATTTGCTCCAAACTAGGCCACAGTGCACTCGACTGCTCAATTAGCAGCTATGGCGGTTAATTCCATGTCAATGTTCTTCTTGCTCCTGATTTAGCCTTAAATCTATTATCTGTTCACAAATTTTGTGTTGACAATAATTGCTTGTTTGTTTTTGACTCTGATTCGTTCCTCATTAAAAATAAGGTAACTGGCCGACCCCTGTATAGAGGAAAATGTGTCAATGGCTTATATTCTATTCCCAGTTTGTCTCCCTCTTCTTCGGTGCATCCAAAAACTTCTCCTTTTCTAGCAAATAAGGAGTGCTCGCTCTAGCACTACCGGTTAGGTCACCCATCTCATAAAGTGTTGCCTAGTTCTTTGCAAAAATTAGGTCTTTCTAATACTAAATTGTTATCCACTTGTGCATGTACTAGTTATCTACATGTAAAAATGACAAAGCATTCTTTTCCTATGTCACATTCTGTTACTTTAAATCCTCTTGATCTCATTCATAGTGATGTCTGGAGGCCTTCACCTGTTATTTCGAATAATGGCTATCGTTACTATATAAGCTTCATTGATGATTTTAGTAAATTTACATGGTTGTTTCCCTTGGCTTATAAATATGATGTTGCTTATGTTATGCAAACCTTTGTTCCTTTTGTTGAGAATCTTCTATCTGTACGTTTAAAAATCTTTTGATCTGATGCCGGTGGTGAATTTTGTAACTCCCATGTGTCTTCTATGTTTTCTTCTAAAGGTATCCTGCATAAAAAATCATGTCTGCCAGAACAAAATAGGGTTGCTGAACACAAGCATAGGCATTTTGTAGAAACTGCAATGTCTCTACTCTTTCATTTCTCTATTCCCATTGAGTTATGGCCTTATACTTTCTCCACTGTTGTTTTTCTCATTAATTGCATGCCAACTTCGTCCTTGAACATGTTGTACCCTTTTGAAAAATTGTTTGGGCACTCTCCTGATTTGCTACACTTAAAAGTTTTTGGATGCACTTGTTATCCTCTTTTAAAACCCTATAACAAGCACAAACTAGAGTCTAAAGCATCTTAGCATGTCTTTTTAGGGTACATTCTTGACTATAAAGGTTATATTTGTTATAATCCAATGACTCAAAAATCTATTGTCTCACATCATGTTATTTTTCATGAAACTGTTTTTCCTTTTCTTCTCCTACCATCAATGTTTCTTCTGCCTCTCCACTAGCTTTCCAAACCCTTATTGATCTTTCTCACCCTCCCTCTACACATCCTCCTCCTCCTACCTATGTACCACCTGCCAATGTCAGTAATGTTCTGGGAACTACTCATGCTGTTGTTCCTCCTGTTTCAGACATCTCGTCGTTATACCCACCTACTGCTTCTCCACCTCCACCCATATCCCCTAACCGACCTGTGGCACCCTCAGTTGATCCCCCACCCCTTGCCTACACCTCACCTTCATTCCACCTGTTTTATGACTGTTCCATCACCACCTGACCAACCACATGTCACTTCTGTTAACCATCATCCAATGCATACTTGTTCCAAGTCTGGCATCTTTAAGCCTTGCGCATTGCATGTTACCACCTGTCCGGTTCTTCACTCTAATCCCACATCGTATATGGAGGCATCTAAGTATTCCCATTGGCGCACTGCTATGGCAGTTGAGTTCATGGCCTTACAAGAACAGGGTACTTGGTCTTTGGTTCCTTAGTTCCCTGATATGAATGTTGTTGGTTGTAAATGAGTCTTTAGGACCAAATATAACGTTGATGGCATAGTTGATTGTTATAAAACTCGTTTGGTTGCGAAAGGATATCATCAGGTCGAAGGCTTTGATTCTGATGAAACCTTCAACCCAATTGTTAAGCAGCCTTCTGTTCGAGTTATTTTAACCCTTGTTGTGCAGCATCACTGGCTATTGCATCAATTGGATGTCAAAAATGCCTTTCTCCATGGGCATTTACACGAAGAGGTCTATATGTTTGATAATTCTCATTCATGAGGATTATTTGGCCTTTAAACTTAGTTATATTTGTGATTTTTATTCATATTATTTGATGAAAAATAAAAAAATGCTTGAATTTAATCACATGATTGATGGAAGACCTTTAAATTAAGTAAGTTGAGAAAAGAAAACAAAAGAAGAAAAAAATTCACACTTACTTAATGTTTTGATGCAGGATTTTCGTGGAATGCAACTGCAATGCAATTGCTAGGCAATTGCAATCTGGCAGATCTGAAATTTAAGTAAAAAACGAGAATTTCGGGATTTTGAAGGAAAATTGACCCACGAATTCAGCAAGATGATTAGCCATGATTGTCCATCAACCAAGAGGGAAACCCTAGCATGAGATCCCTATAAATATTGAACAAAGAAGCCAAACAAAGAGAGCTCGATTGGAGAAGATTTTCGTTCACGTTTTTTTGGGTTTTCTTACTTTATGCAATTTCCATTTTGAGTTTTTTTTTAGTTGCTGTTTGTATTCATTTCTTCTTCATCTTAGTCCAAATCTCTTCCTTAATCCTATCTCAACGAAGTTGATGTTGGTAAAAAGCAAATACTTATTCGATTGAGCTCGATTTTGGAAGAAAACAACGTTATGTTTTTGGGTTTTTGGAAGCCTACTGCAGTTTTTTTATTTTCATTATTAAGTTACTGTTTTTATTGTATTTTCTTCTACATCTTCATCTCTAAATTCTCTTCAATCCCACAACAACGAAAGTTGGTAGTGGTTAAGGGCAATTTTGTTCGATTGAGCCAAAGAAAGATGGGTTTTTAGGATGGTTGAAGTTCTTCGATTTCTGCACTTTTGTTCTTGAATTTTTGTATTTGTGTTAAAATAGCTATTGGGTTGTCTTTTCAATTTCAGCAATTTTAAGTTCTGTTATTTGAATTTTGATTACAGTTTGTCATTTTCAATTTTAGCAATTGTAATTTCTGCTATTTAAATTTTGGAAAGCTACTGTATTTTGAATTCTGCATACATATATAGAAGTTTCTTTAAGTAATTTTATATCTTGAAATTTTGAACTTATTTCTTTAAGCTACTGATTTGCTTTGTATTTGCAATTTGATTGCATTGTTTACTTTGATTGTACCAATGAAGTTTTCTAATTTACATTTACTGTTTTCAATTTATTCCATCATGAAGAGCTAAATTTCCTTTGGGATTCAAGTTTGTGAATGCCCAAGAGGAAAGATGTAAATGTTGGGTTTTGTGTCCTAAAACTCGTGGTTTTGTAAAATGAATGTATATTCTATTTTACTATAAAGATGTTATTGAGGTTTATTCAGTAAATGTGTTATTGAATAAAGTGAATTGTGTATTCTATAACCCAAATCCAATGAACTAAGAACCCTTGGCTATAGTATGTATACTTGAACTTTATGTATGACATAAAAGTGGATCAAGTTCGAGTAATAGCCAAAATGGTCTATAGTATAAGGATAAGGTTGGGTACCTTATTCTGGGGACACTATGGACGCAGCCCACTTTGTATAATACTAACGATGTGATCCTGAATCGTTCATGTGGAGACATGTGAGTGGGGGCGTCCTATGCAATGAATTTGCATAAGGCCGGAACGCGAAATAGTTACTTAGACTTTATAACTCCGTTTACTGTTTTAACTGACTATATTCATACGATGACCTAGGTAACTTGATCTTAATCCTGAGCGTGCTATGAACTCCTGTTTATTCTGGATTATCCTTAGATTTGCATGGGTGAGAGTGGCCCGAGATCGCCGACTCAATAAGCTTCCCATTTTGAGGATAGGACCGGATAGATAGTTGGGAACATAGTCATGCGAGATGGAATTCACTCCTACCTGCTTTAAGGATTAGTAGAGAGGTTGTTCCCTTAAGTGCTGACTCCGGGTCTTGAACAATGGGCCCACACTCTCATTGGCCTGAGAAGGATTCGGTTTGTTGGTTGGACCACAAACCAATTGTTCATTAGAGGATCAATGGGACTTAAGGAACAATAAGTAATTACAGGGGTAAAACGGTTTATTTGACCCAGCTGTAATTACGAACGACCTGTGAAAGATCGACTTACTAATCATGGTTATATCGAGTGGACAGAAATATATCTACAGTGAGGAGAGTGCAGCCACTGGGCTTTAGTGGAGTGTCCCGGTGGTTAACGAATGTTGATTAGCTAGACTAAAGAGTTTGGTCGATTAATCTCGTATCGTTGGAGCTCATGATCTGTAGGTCCATTAGGTCCCCTTACTAGCTCAGACTAAGCCTTGTACTAATTTGAGAGAAAAGAATTTGAATTGTTCAAATTCGAATTTTGGGAGAAAAAGTTAATTATATGCGATATACTTAACGTTTCATAGCTTAATTATGAATTAAACTATGATAAAGAAGAAGTGGAAATATTTAAATATGATTTAAATATTGGTTCGGTTTAAAACATGAATAGGGATTCATGTTCGAACGTTTGATTTAAGAAATCGTGATTGGTCCAATTATTTAATTTGATATTTGATATTAAATTAAAATTAATTAAATTGTTTAATTAATTAAAAATTGATTTTAATTTTAAATTGATTTTATATTAATTTTGAATTAAAAAGATATCAATCTCATGTGTTGGCTTCTTCTTGAAGCTTAAAGAAGCTTGGCAATCACTCATGTGTTGGCTTCTTTTTGAAGCTTAAAGAAACTTGTGGCCAACTCCTCTTTTAATTTCTATGTGTTGGCTTCTTCACTAAGTAAAAATAGAAGCTTGTGGTTTTCTATATATAGAGAAGTAACACAATGGGAAAGAAGAAAGATTTTTGAAGTAAAATTCTCTACCCCTTGGTTTTAGACATTTACTCATTCTTCTCCCAAATTCTCTCAATGAAAGATCCCACAATCTGTTCCAAGGCCTGAGGATAGTAGGGAAGACTCTAGAGGAGGTCCACAACTGGTTTGTGTTTAAAGAAAGCCCACGAATTAAGAGAATTTTGAGCTACAAAGGTATGTGTTCTTATTCTCTGTTTTTCCAGTTTTGAGCATGTTTTTGTATGATAAAATTGATCAAATTAGAGTGCTTAAGATCCAAAATTAGAAATATTTTATTAGGAATTAACTATTTAAATAGAAGTTTTTTAAAAAATATATTTTTTATTTAATCAAATTTAAAAAAAATGAAAATAATAAATGAGAAATTATTCTCTGTGAGGAACATGATCCCCGCTCCGTTCCCCATCAAATTGAATGGGGAATTTCGCGGGGACGGAAAATGCAATGGGGGCAGGGCCGGGGATGGGAAAGCTATTCCCCGGTCCCGCCTCGCCCCGTGGACATCTCTATTGACGACATGTTGCCATGTGTCGTAATTAAAAAAAAAGATATAGGACCTTTACAAGAAGTTTAATAAATATCTCAATTGGCAAGTTGATCACTGAACTCCACTAATATTATTAAGGTGTGTATGAGTTCAAAGCTGGGGGAGTGCAAATTTAAGATTTTCTTTCTTTTTTTCCTCCGTTTTCCCTCTCTTTTTTTTTTTCCTACCGTCTTCTTTTATTTGTTTTTTAAAAATAAAAATAATATACTTTTTTAATGTTTGAAGACAATTAAATATTAATTGTGAGTTAATCTTAAAATTAAAACAAAAAATCGAAGGACGTTATAATTAGGAGACTAAATTTATAATTTTCTTTTCGTTTTTCAAACCTGCCTTTGATGTAGGACATACTGCAGAATGCACTAATCACTTTGAACTATAAAAATGGTTACAATCTATTACCAGATTCAAACTTTTTAATTCTATAAAATTTGAAAACTATATTATTAGCCATAGTTTAACTAACTAATCTTAAACACAAAATGTGGTAAAAAAAAAAGAATAAATAGTTCATTAGCTTCTTTTCTATTTGGCTAGTTGTACTTGTAGGAAGATTTAGGGAAAGAATGATGGACCCAGGAAGGATAGATTTAAACAGTGAAAATGATCATGAAATGAGAGAAATTGAAGTATTAAGACCCCGTCTGATAACCATTTGGTTTTTGGTTTTTGAAAATTAAGCTTGTTTTCTCCCAATTTCTCTACAATGATTTTCATCTCACTTAAGGTAGCATTTGAATTCTTAGCCAACTTCTAAAAACAAAAACAATTAAGTTTTTGAAAACTACTTTTTTTAGTTTTCAAAACATGGCTTGGTTTTTGAAAACATAGGTAAAAAGTAGATAACAAAACAAGAAAATCCATAGGTAGGAGTAGTATTTATAGGCTTAATTTTTAAAAACTACAAAACCAAAAACCAAATGGTTATCAAATGGGGCCTTAGTTTATGGTTTTTGGTTTTTGAAAATTAAGCTTACAAACACTACTTTCACCTATGAGTTTCTTTGTTTTGTTATCTACTTTTTTCCTATGTTTTCAAAATGTAAGCCAAGTTTTGAAAACTAAAAAAAGTAGTTTTTAAAAAGTAATTTTTGTTTTTGGAATTTGGCTAAGAATTCATATGTTTTCTTAAGAAAGAAGAAAATCATTGTAGAGAAATAGTGAGAAAACAAGCACAAATTTCAAAAATAAAAAACTAAAAACTAGGGGACTGTTTGGCACGCTGGTTTGGAATCAAAAACCCTGGGAATCCTTGGCTGGAATCAGAGGGGTGATATTGGTTCGATTTTCATCAGTTTTAGGCCAAACCGAGAACTGAACCGATCCAATCGATTTTAGCAAAAGAGGAACCGAACCAATGTCCAATAAAGGACAAAACCATTGGTTCGGTTGTCCATCGGTTCGGTTTCTCTTCGGTTTGGTTCTCGATTTTTGTCTTTTTTTTTTACATTTTTTTTGCTATTTTACGTCCTAGTTCGAGCCCCTATTTTAGTATTTTTTGCCCCATAATTTCTTAAAACCTCAATAAGAATTCATAGAGCTAACAATCTTATTTTGTTACTTTAAAATTAATTAAAAGAAAACGGATGAAACGATGCAAGAATGGAGTGGGATTCGATTTATGGCTTTTTTGAGGTATATATACCTTGGTTCGGTTCGATTGTTAATAGTTTTTTCGGACGAAAACTGAACTGAACTAATATTTTCAGTTTTGCCAAAACAAAAATCGAGATGTCCAATTTCCTTATAAAAAACTGAACCAAATCATTGGATCGGTTTGGTTCGATTCGACTTGATCGATTTTCTGTTAAAACTATCACCCCTACTGATTACTGTGTTCGGGGTGCAGGGTTGAGTTTGGCTGGTTTGCTGAAACCTGTGTTTGAGGTGCAGGGTTGGGTTGTTTAGGCTGTTTTTTTAACAATTTTTTTATGTTGTTTTTTTTTTCAAATCCATTTTTTTTTTTGACTTGATAATTGTTTGTTGAATTGCATATTAATATTTTAACAAATTATGTGGATCAATTATTTCAAGCATAGTTAAATATGAATGTGTAGTTTGTACTATGATGTAAAGTTAAATAACATTAGTAAGGACATATATTTTAAATAATTAATACGTGGGAAAGAAGAATGGTATTGCTGGAGTAAAGGAAATCCATAATGCAAATGAAGGTTTGAAGTTTATAATATCATAATACATAAGTTGAAAGGAACGAAGAAAATAAATAGCAGTAGTTGTCCAAAACACAAACTAAATCAAAACTAAGTAGTACCTGAAGGTGATGAAGGCATCTAGTTGTCGTCAATGGGAGGTTGGGTTTCGCTTTCCCAATGTAGGATTCCTTGCTCAGCTCTTCTTTCTCTTTTTCCGTAGCTTCCTTCCTTTTCCAACCTCCTTTCTCCATCCAAAGTGTCTCCTCTAAATATCTCATATGAAGCCTTGAATTCAAGACTAATTGGATAATTCTGATGCATAGGCAGCCTCCCATTGGTTCACTTAAGTACAACTGGCTCCACTTTTGGATAGCTCAATTAATGAATTTTCTTGCACGTGTGAATTAGGTGGTTCTTTTTATTGCTTTAGCAAGGATTTTTTGTTATCTCTCCAAATTCATCTCCCAACATTATTTTCAAAGCTCTTCACCTGAAGCAAAATTCAATAAATTAAGCCAATGTCTTAGCCAAAAGTAGACCATTTTCACATCTTAAAAGAATTCACTCTTAACAGCAAACACATATAGAACTTGGGGCTTAAACAACCAAAAATCACCAAAAACAATCAAACAAGCAAGTTTAATAAAAGATTTTTAAACATGAATAACTCTTCTATTGAAGAGTTATCCAATTCTATTTTAGAAATTAAAAAAATTGGAAGTCTATTTAAGAACTTAGAGAATTTAAAACTCTATTTCACAAAGTATTCAGAAAACTATTTTAAGAACTCTATTTTAGAAATTAAAAAATTGGAAGTCTATTTAATAAATTAGGGAATCTAAAACTCTATTTCACAAAGTATTTAGAAACCTATTTTTGGAACTCTATTTTAGAAATTAAAAAATTGGAAGTCTATCTAAGAAATTAGGGAATTTAAAACTTTATTTTACAAAATATTCATAAACCTATTTTTGAAACTCTATTTTAAAAATTAAAATATTTGAGGTCTATTTAAGAAGTTATGGAACTTAAACAAAATTTCTATTTTGAAATTTATTTCAAGGATAAATGAGTTATAAAATTCGAATTCCAGTTTAGAAATTAAAATATTAAAAACTCTATTTTTCAAAGTATTTTGAAACCTATTTCAAATATAATAAGTTAAAAAATTTGTTTAGTAGCCATTTTTAGTTTATTTTAATCTTTTAGAAATTTGACTAGGCAGTTGGGTCGCTAGGGTGATCGTTGGAGTGGTCTTGTGGTGGTCGAGTTGATGGGGTAGTTGGATTGTCGAGGTGGTAGCTGGTGGTGGTTGCATGATGGTCAGGTCATCGAAGTGGTCGTTGGGTGATTTTTGGCAGTAGTTGTCAGGTGGTCGGGTCGCTGGAGTTGTTGTCAGGTGGTCGGGTCGCTGTAGTGGTCATTAGGGTGGTCAGGTCACTAGAGTGGTCTTTGTGGTAGTGGTTGTCAGGTGGTCGGGTCGCTAGAGTCGTTGTCGTAGTGTTCATTAGGTTGGTCAGGGTTGCTAGGGTGGTCACTAGGTGGTCATCAACAGTGGTTTTGGGTGGCTGGGTTGTCAGGTCGTCTGGATAATCGCCGAAGTAGTCATCGAGGTTGTCAGGTTGTTGGGGTGGTCGGGTCATCGAAGTGGTCACTAGGTGGTCATCGGTGGTAGTTGCTAGGTGGTCAGGTTTTCGGGGTGGTCATCAACTATGATTGTCGGGTGGTCGGAGTGGTTGTCAGATAGTCGCTGTCGATGGCTCGGGCAAGTCGGGTCGCCAGGGTGGTTGGGTCATCAGGGCGTCGAGTTGTTGGGGTGGTCGAGTCGCAGGGGTGGTCGTCAGACTGGTCTCTAGAGTTCTTATCGCATTGGTCAACGGAGTTAATTGTCAATGATGGTTGGGTTGCCGGTGTGGTCATCGGAGTTGTCCTATGAGTTATTGTCGAAGTGGTCGCTGGAAATGAAAAACGGCAAATGGAAGAGGAAAACATGTCACAAACCCTATGAGGTTGCATTGTTGTAACCCATGGGGTTGTGTTTCAAAATTAAGGATTTTGAACAACTTGTGCCAAACATGGTTTTGAGTTTGGAACCCAAAACCATGGGCCAAACGCCTCCTAAATGATTATCAAATGGGGCCTAAGAGAGCAAGAATAAGAGAAAGAAGAAATCGATAGGAAGAGGAGGACAAGATTGTAGTTTCAGGAAAAAAAATAATTAAAAAATTTTGTTGTTGTTTTTTCTTTATTACCACTAACATTAATTATTTGACTTTTTCTAATAACAAATTGATCAATTGGAAACAAAAGAAGTAACCAATGTATCTTATAAAGATTGTGAGGTCTCTTCATCTTTCCGATGTTGGGCTTCATGGGCTATGATACTATATTAGATAAACGTGAGGTTCCATCTCAAAACCAATTAGCTATGAGAGGAGTAACCCATGTATTTTATAAAAAATGTGAGGTCTCCTCATATTTTTAATGTGGGATCCTCAACATTTCCCCTCAATACGGTACTTTTTTGGGTTCACAATTCTTGGATCGGATCCTAATTTTTGGACCGAATATCCATTGGGCTTCATGGGCTCTTTTGGGTTCACCATCTTGAGGAAGCATGTTGAGGATTTCACATTGAAAAAATGAGGAAACCTTACAATCTTTATAAGATATATGAGCCGCTCCTCTTATTGCTAATTGATTTTGAGATAGAACCCATGTTTATCTAATATGGTATCAGAGCCCATAAAAAATGGGTATTCGGCCCAAATAATTGAGATCCGACTCAAGAATGGTGAACCCAAAAGATGTACTATGTTAAGGATCCCACATCGAAAAGATAATCTCTCATTTCATTGCCAATTGATTTTGAGATGAAACCTCATGTTTATCTAATGGAGGACACATACTTTATACCAGTTGAGCTATGCTCGTTCGCTAGCGTTTTTTGTATTTAGTAAATTTTAATGTTTTATCGTAAATTGCATTCAGTTTTTTGCAGCAAAAATTACTATGTACATAAAATGGACAATGACCTTTAAACGCTCAGTTGCAATTACCAAATTTGCCCCTTGACAAATGGTTTTTTTTGGAGTTCATATTAAATGGCTCTTCATATTTACTAGTATGTTACCACACGTGTATTTTTTTTTTTTGAATTCTAATATACTTATTAATGACTTGAATAAAATGTTATTGAGCAAAATTAATTTTACAATTAATTAAGATTGATTTCTATATATATTTATTTTATAATAATACATTTTTGTTTAATACATACGACTCATAGTAATTGGTAAAAATAATATATGTTGAGTCTATATATGCGGATGGTTGATGTATTATAGAATTGTATAATCTAGTTTTATTTTATTTATGTAGGTGAAGTTAGAAACTTAGAAATATGAATGCTAAAATTTATAAATCAAAGTAAATATAAGATCAAATAAGCAAAATGGAGCACAATATAAATCATTGGACTAATACATTGTTTTTTAAAAAATGGTCAATACATTAACTTTAAAAAGTGGTTAATACATTAATAACATTCGTTATAGATTTTTTTTTTTTTTTTTTAATTACTTACATATTTTTAGTTGCAATTTATTTACTCATTCATTCTATAAAATTCAATTTCTTTACTACCTATTTAACATCAACAACAAATTTAGAATTTTATATGAGAGGCACAATTTTGTAACTATTTATTATCAACAATTGGAAAAAAACATTTGTGCCCTTTAATTTATATTTATGCAACTATTTTGGAATTCCTATATAATTGTAAACGTGATGGGCAAAGTAGAAATTCAATATGTAATTGATTTTCTAATTTTTCAATAGAGAGGTAGTTTTAAAAACTTTTAAAGATTATAGTATATGTGCATGTTATAATTTATCTTTAAACATATATGTGTTATTTAATTGATTTTCCAATAGAGTGCTTTGAAAAAAAAACTCTATTATTGACATGAAGAGTGTAAAAAGTTGAGTCAAACTGATAAATTGAATCAAACCAATCAAGTAAGTTTGGTCATTTAATCGAACCAAATCATGTTGATTTATTAAACTAACTCAATTGTTTAAAGATAATTATTATGTTAAACTACACCAAGTGACTAACATAATATATATATATATATATATATATATATATATATATATATATATATATATATATATATATATATATATATGTACCATATGCGTAGACATATAATTATTTTACAAAACTTATATGATTTTTATTAAAAAAAATAATTGTTATAAAAATAATAGGAAACAATTTAATAAACATATTAAATTTCTAATAGAATTTGAATTGACTGAAAAACAAACTAATAAATTAAAAACAAACACAAATATTCTAAATAAAAAAAAAGAATAACAAAAAACAAAATAACAAAAAAATAATGAAAAAGAAAATGAAGATATGTGAATACACAACTTCCTTAAAATTAATTTACATTTTACTTAATAATGGTAAGAATCATAGGCCATATAATTCATCAAACTTAGAATTGAAAATATGAATATGGGTTCATCCGACACATACATTCTATGCTTTCTAAATGAATCTTGTAACATCCGAAAGTATTTTCAAGATTGAAGTGAATTAAAAACCAACGAAAAAGAACTAAAAGTACATAAAGGAAAAAAGAGCTATTTTATTTGAAATACAACAAAATGGAAATAATAATTAAAAACAACAACCAAAAGCAAATTAAAACTATTGGGAGTTTTCGGCTAGCTTCAAGTTGATTTGGAATTAAATTACTTATCAAATTAAGAATTTTGAATCAAATTATCTCGTTATTGTTGTTTGATTTCGAAATTTAATCGGATATTCATTTTAAGTTAAATTATCAAATCGAATTATGATGATTTGATTGACGTAATTAACTATTAACTAAAATTTAAAGGGGTATTTTGGACTAAAATGTTTTTTAGAAATCCTTGCTTTTTACCCAAATATATTATTCAACGTGGTTATCCAATCCAATCATTAGATACAAAGTTAAATCATAATTATTTTTTTTATCCCAAGCATAACTCAATTAATTTTGCATCCTAATCCTCACATGTTGAGCTCTCTCTATATATATATCGTCTGTTTTCACAAAGTGACGCCTAACATTAGGGATGTCCATTTAACCCGCGGGGACCTGCCCCGAACGGGGCGGGGAATCCCTGATTACACGGGGAATGGGGGAGGGAGCGGGGAAGTTTTTTTCCCTGTTGGCTAAACGGGGACGGGGACAAGGAATATATTCCCCGCCCCGCCCCGATTCCCCGATTAATAATATATATATATATATATATATATATATATATATATATATATATATATATATATATATATTATTACCTATAAATAGAATTTTTTTTTTTAAAAAAACTATAGTAGAAATTAGTTTAAGACTATTTCATTATAAAAAAAAAAAATAAAGTCTATGTTGTAATATTGAAATTTGAATTTTTAGAAATTAAGTTGTTTCGACATTATAGTATTTTTACTTATGTATATTATTGTTTTTATTAGGAAATTTTATAACATTTACTTTAAATAGAATTATATTGAAAATTATTCATTTAGAAATAATTTTTATTATGGGGAATTTCGCGGGGACGGGGAATGAAATGGGGGGCGGGGATGGGGACGGGGAATTCATTCCCCGGCCCCGCCCCGCCCCGTGGACATCTCTACCTAACATACATTTTTAGTTGAAGAAAGTTTCTAATTTTGCATTTTTTTGGTTTTTTCCTCTTAACATTTTTCATTGGTAACTACAAATTTATTATTTTCCACCGACGAGGGTCTCTTCATCTTTCAGACATGGGATCCTCAACATGCCCTCTCAAGATAGTACCTCTTTTGGGTTGACTATGATATCATATTAGATGAACTTGAGGTTCCAACTCAAAACTAATTGACATTGAGATGGGTAGCTCATGCATCTTATAAAGATTGTGACGTCTCCTCATTTTTTCGATGTGGGATCTTCAACATGCCATCTCAAGATGATGTCTCTTTTGGGTTCACCATTCTTGGGTCAAATCATAATTTTTTGACCGAATACCCATTAGAGCTTCATGGGTTGATACCATATTAGATGAATATGAGGTTCCATTTCAAAATCAATTGGCAATGAGAGGATTAACTCGTGTATCTTATAAAGATTGTGAGACCTTTTTATCTTTCTGATGAAGGATCCTCAACATGCCCCCTCAAGATGGTGTCTCTTTGGGTTCACCATTCTTGTGTTGGATCTTAACTTTTGGACCGAATACCCATTTGGGTTTCATGGGCTTTGATACCATATTAGATGAACATGAGGTTTCATCTCAAAACCAATTGGCTATGAGAGGAGTAACCCATGTATTTTATAAATATTGTGAGGTCTCCTCATATTTTCAATGTGGGATCCTCAACATGTCCCCTCAAGATGGTGCCTTTTTTGAGTTCACCATTTTTGGGTCGGATCTCAATTTTGGATAGAATACCCGTTTGGGCTTCATAGGCTATTTTGGATTCACCTTCTTGAGAGGGCATGTTGATGATCCCACATTGGAAAAATGAAGAGACCTCACAATCTTTATAAGATACATGGGTCACTCCTCTCATTGCCTATTGGTTTTGAGATGTAACCCATGTTTCTCTAATATGGTATCAGTGCTCATGAAGCCCAAACGGATATTTGGTCTAAAAATTGGCAACCAACTTAAGAATGATGAACCCAAAGAGACACCATCTTGAAGGAGCATGTTGAGGATCCCACATCAGAAAGATGAGGAGATCTCACAATCTTTATAAAATACTTGAGCTACTCTTCTCATTGCCAATTTATTTTGAAATTGAATCCCATGTTCATCCAATATGGTATCAAAGCCCATGAACCAAAGCCCATGAGAGCCCAAACAAAGCCCATGAACCATAGCCCATGAAACCCAAACAAATATTCAGTCTAAAAATTGGGATTCAATCCAAGGATGATGAACCCAAAAGAGGCATCATCTTGAGGGTGCATGTTGAGGATCCTACATTGGAAAGATGAGAAGACCTCACAATCTATATAAGATATATAGGTTACTCCTCTAATTGCGAATTGATTTTAAGATGGAACCCCCATGTTCATCTAAAAGAGTATCATTGGGATTTGATCTAAGAATGGTGAACCCAAAAGAGTCACTATGTTGAGGATCCCACATCGAAAAGAATGAAGAGACCTCACAGTCTTTATAAAATGCATGGATTACTCATTTTATTGCCAATTGATGTTGAGATAGAACCCCATGTTTATTTAATAGAGGGCACATACTTTATACTAATTGAGCTATTCTCATGTTGGGTAGCATTTTTTGTATTTTGTAAATTTTAATGTTTTATCGTAAATTGCATTTAGTTGGTTGCAGCAAAAACTACTATGTAGATAAAATGGACAAATGACTTTTAGACAGTGAGTTGCAGTTACCAAATTTGCCCCTTAGTAATGGTTTTTTTAAAGTTCATATTAAATGGCTCTTCATATTTACTAGTGTGATACCACGTGCAATGCACATGTATTCTTTTTAATTCTAATATAGTTATTAATGAATTGAATAAAATGTTATTGAGCAAAATTACTTTTATAATTAATTAAGATTGATTTCTATATCTATTTATTTTATAATAATACATGTTTGTTTAGCACATACAACTCATAGTAATTGGTGAAATAATGTATGTTGAGTCTATATATGTGGATGGTTGATGTATTATAGAACTGTACTATCTAGTTTTATTTTATTTATTTGTAGGTGAAGTTAGAGACTTAAAAATATGAATAATAAAATTTATGAATTGAAGTAAATATAAGATCATATAAGCGAAATGTAGCACAATATAATTCATTGGAATAATACATTGTATTTTTAAAAAAAATGGTTAATACATTTAACTTTTTTAAAGTGGTTAATACGTTAATAACATTCTTTATAGATTTTTTTTTAATTATTTACATTTTTTAGTTGCAATTTTATTACTCACTCATTCTATAAAATTCAATTTCTTTATTTAATATCTATTTAACATCAACAACGAATTTAGAATTTTATATGAGCAGCACGATTTTATAACTATTTATTATCAAGAATTGAAAATAACATTTGTACTTTTAATTTATATTTATGTAACTATTTTGTAGTTCCTATATAATTATAAACGTGATGGGCGAAGTAGAAATTCAATACTTAATTGATTTTTAAATTTTTCTATAAAGGTATAGTTTTGAAAACTTTTAAAAGATTATAGTATATGTGCATGTTATTTTATCTTTCAAAATATGTGTTATTTAATTGATTTTTCAATGGAGTGTTTTGCAAAAAAAAAAAAAAACTCTATTAGTGATATGAAGAGTGTAAAAAATTGAGTCAAACTGATCAATCGAATCGAACCAATCAAGTAAGTTTGGTCATTTAATCAAACCAAATCATGTCGATTTATTCAAACTAAACTCAATTGTTTAAAGACAATTATTATGTTAAACTACACCAAGTGACTAATATAATATATATATGTACCATGTACGTATACGTATAATTATTTTACGAAACTTATATGATTTTTTTAAAAAAATAATTGTTATAAAAATAATAAGAAATAATTTAATAAACACATTAAATTTCTTATAGAATTTGAATCTATGGAAAATTAAATTAATAAAATAAAAACAAACACAAATATCCTAAATTATCAAACAAAAGAAAAAATAACAGTAATTACAACACAATCGTGTAAAAGTACGAGCCACAACAATTCTGCCATCCTCCAATACTTTCTCCTAATTAATGGCTTCCTTTAATTTTATTGGTCTCCCTCCCCTCCATCCATCTCTAATTTCAGTCTAGTAAAAGACTTATGTATTAGACCATCTTCTTTAAAGCTACAACCCTAAATATAAAACCTTAATATAGTTATGGTTAATTTCACAATATTAATAGCCTTCTATGATAGATAGTCTTCTTTATAGTACTCTCCCTTTATTTATATTGAAGACCACAAAGTTCCCTTTTTAGGACTACATCTTTTACCCCACCAACCATACCATTTTTGTTAAAATAAATACATCATTTAATATTTGGAATATTTTGGTTCATACCAACTTTTAAAATATTTAGCTAATCCGAGCACATCTCATTATATAAGACACTAATTACCATTCTAAATGTCAATGGTTTGATCCCCACCCTTACAATTGTTGAATTAAAAAAAAAATCTTTAATTTTCTTAAGAAATTAACTATTTTGATCCTTTCAAAATGTCTCTTTTTTAATATAGCACTATAATTGTAATATTTTAATCATTGAGTTATGCTCTAGTTAACTTAATTATTTGAAATCATATATCTTTTTGTTAAATAATAAATGGAAAATCATTGAGTTATGCTCTAGTTAACTTAATTATTTGAAATCATATATCTTTTTGTTAAATAATAAATGGAAAAATAATGACAATAATCAAAATGATTAAATTTTTTGAAGTTTAAGATCTCAAATAAATCATTTTGAAGTTTCATGACCAAAATAGAATAAATTTGAAAGTTAGAGTAAAATAAACATTTTAAAAGATGATAAACCAAAATAGAAATTAATCTTGAAAATTTAAAGACCGAGATTAAATTAAAATTTTTTTCCATTTGTTTCTTAATGTCTCAAAATTCTTAATTTTACTGTTGGGGTAACAAAAATTTGAAACCCTAATCTCTGTTCAATAATGTTATTAGAATTCAAGGGAGGAATCATCGTGATTTAAAATTTTAAGTTGAAGTATATAATAATGTATTTTAAATAGGATGAAAAAAAAAATCTACTTTTAGGATGATGTCCTTTATTAGAGAAGATTTTTTTCCCTTTTTTTACTTTCTTTAGGCAAACATTATATTCAAAATAAAAATAAGGTTGGGAGGTGTTATTTCATAGCATTGTGATGGTATATATATGGAGAATATTTTGGATAGTAAATGCCTTCTTTATCCCTACCTAAAAAGTTTAATATTCTACGTGTTTTTTTAGCACATTTATCTCATCCTATATATTTTTGTGTAAAGGACATGACAATAATTCGTTAGCATCAATCATCATATAGAATGTGATTTGTAGTTAAAACTCTAATGAACAAACAATATGTTTTTTTTAAAAAAAGAATTACTTGAATAATATCAAAAACAATCTCTTATTTTATGTCGACAAGAAAATGGACAAAAATTTAGTGGATTATATTTTTATAAGTCACTTAAATTTTGGAACAACCCTAGCATTCTTGTAGAGTGAAAGAAACATATAACTGAAAGTGAGAAGTGCGGTAGGAAATGGAAGCAATCATGTGATCAAGAGGATGAACTTTGGGAGTCACCAACTATATAGCAAAGCTCAACAAATAGCCACATTATAACATTCTTCTTTGATTAAATGTTCGAATTCCTATTCTCATATTTATAACACTATATTCTAAAAAAACCTAAGCTAAATAAAAATGAAGGCATGGTGTCAAATATTGCATAGGCAAAAAATTATTGGAGTTATAACATACGCATAATCATATTTAATAGTTTGTTTTGAAATATATGATCAAAGTTTTTAGATATTACGAATATGGTCATTCCCATATAGATGGGGTATTGAAATTTTCCAATATGACTAGAATACCCTAAACATAATCTAAGAAAATCCTATTATATCTCGTAGTTGAATGTCTCCAACTTAATCTTTAAAAAAAAAAAAACAAAAGAGGTTCAAAATTAAAAAGCGATAATAACAAAATCTAGAAGAAAAAAAAGAAGAGCAAAATAGACCATACACAAAGTAAAATTATAAGTTTAATTATGGATATCTGTACATAGGGGTGAGCAAACTAGACCAAAAAACCGATCCGACGATCAAAACCGACCGAACCGACGTCAGTCGGTCAGTGTGGTTGACAGTTCGGTCGGTGTCGATTTTGCACGTTGCAAAACCGACACGTAGTCATCAGTGGCATAAAAATAGAAATTTTCGACCTAACCGACCGACTTGAGAAATTTTTTTTTTTTTAATAATAATAATAATTATTATTATTATCTGACGCACACAGATGTACAACACTACCTTGGGAAAAGGCCTATTTAATAATAGGGTCTTCCTGATGAGATTTTAATATATTATTATTATATATTTATATAACATATTATTATTATATTAATAAAACTAAAAAACAATATTATATTATTAAAAAATATTTTTTTTTTACTTCTTTTCACATGACACGACTTCTTCCACTCTCTTTTTCTTTTGTTTTAATATATTACATCTATTTATATATTATATTATTATTATATATTTATATAACATATATTATTTTATTAATAGAAGTACAAAAATAATATTATATTAATAAAAATATATTTTTTCCTTCATCTTTTCAGACGGGTTCTTTCTTGTTTTCATCTATCTCTTTTTCTTTCTCTCTTCTTCTCTCTTTCTTCTCTCCTTCTTCCCTCCATTCTTATTCATTTTTCTTCTCTTCTTCTCCCTTTTCTTTTCAGTTTTCGGTGACAACAGTCAACAACAAGGGTGATGAGTGCTTCTTTTTATTTGTTCCTCTCTATATCGTCTTTTTTTTTAATTGCTTGCCGGAGTTTTTTCGGTTTTGAAGAAAACCGACCGACCGTTAGTGTAGTCGGTCGATCGGTGTCACTTACCTCTGTAAAACCGACTAAGACCGACCGATAAAACCCGATAAGTCGATGGTCGGCGTCGGTTTGAGCCCCGACTCCGACCGACCGATGATCACCCCTAGCTGTACAATATCTAATATTTAGTCATTTTTCAATTTCAAGGTGTAAATTAAATATAGTTACCAACCCTAATTTTCCAAAGTTAAATTATTCAATGTGGTTACTCATTCATTTTTTTTAAGAAAATAAAATTCATTAACCACCAATAAAACCATGCATGACTGGTACAACCACATCTTCGTTCACGAGGGAAGATAACCAAAACGAATAGCAAAATTCCAAAACAACCACCCATCTTCCACAATGGTTACCCAAATATATTATTCAACGTGATTATCCATTCCAATCATTAGATACAAAGTTAAATAATAATTTTATTATCCCAAGTATGACTTAAGGATAACTCAATTAATTTTGCATCCTAAGCTCCAAATATATATATCACATGTTATTCTTGACCATCAAATAATTTTGCAAGGCAGGCACAGCAATTGTAGGGCCCAGGCCCACCATGACCCTACTTTCGTCTATTTTCACACAGCAACGTTTGGCGTGCATCTTTAGTTGGAGAAAGTTTTGGATTTTGCATTTGTTTGGTTTTTTTCTCTTAACATTTTTCATTGGTGACTGCAATTTCTTTATGTTCCACCCACATTAAAGAAAAGAAACCACTGGGAATCTTTACGATTCTTGATCCCTTCCTTTCTGTCGACTCCATCTAATTTATCCATTTCTTTATGTCACCTTAATTGTCTCAAATTAGTTCATTTAAGTAACAATTTTCAATATAGACATTTGTTAAAATTAAAGCCAAAAATCAAACGAAGCTATAATTAGTATTAGATAAACATGTGGTTCCATCCCAAAACCAATTAGCAATGAGAGGAGTAACTCATGTATCTTATTAAGATTGTGAGGTCTCTTCATTTTTCTAATGTGAGATCCTCAACATGCCCCCTCAAGATGGTGCCTTTTTTGGATCTACCATTCTAGGGTCGGATCCCAATTTTGTGACCAAATACCCGTTTGAGTTTCATGGATTGTGATACCATATTAGATGAACATATGGGTCCATCTCAAAACTAATTGACAATGAGAGGAGTAGCCCATGTATCTTATAAAGATTGTGAGGTATCCTCATCTTTTTAATGTGGAATTCTCAACATGACTCCTCAAGATTAAAGATGTTCATTTTTCTCACAGGGATAGGGCCTTGTGGGGACCCGCCTCTAACAGGGCGAAAAATCTCCGTTTAGACAAGAAATGGGGAGGGTGTGGGGGAAAATTTTTTCCTGTTAGTTAAATGGACACGGGGACAGAGAATGAATATTTCTAGACCCCGTCCCCGCCCTGATTACTTAATTTTTTTTAATATATATATATATATATATATATATATATATATATATATATATATATAATAAATACTAAATTTAAAATTTTAACATATATTATTTTATTTTTCTAAAGAGAATTTTAAAAAATTCTCTTTAAATAGAAATTTATCATTAGAAATTAACAATTTATCATTAATTCTCCTCAACATATGTTTGATCTCATTCGAAGTTGAATCTTCCGATCGTTGAGAGGTTGCAAAGGTCTTGCATTAGTGTCTGAGTCCTGAACAAATAAACCAATTCAAACCATATTATATTTTCAAAATACTCAACTTTGTCACAAAATCAAGGGACAAAAAAAAACATCCAAATTCAAATACCAAAATGCTACAACTCGTTGAAAAAACACTCAACACTATGATAATAAATAATTCTTAAAATAAAAAAAATGAAAGACAAAAGTGTAATTAAATGGAAGTGGAACCTTAAAAACTATTTCACTTACATCATGAACGGCCACTCGCAACAAGTTCACTTGTTCGGGGGCAACAGTCCTAACCTGAGAAATGCATAAGTGTGATTTAAGGACAAGAAGAAAAAAAAAATACAATTTTGAGAAAAGTTGAGAACAATATATATATGGTTTTTAAATTAAAAATGCCTTTTCGACTATAGTCCAAAGTACATTTTGAGAACATGGAGGAACTGTTAGAGAGCTAATGTATCGATAATATAAATTGCTTCGCATCTCTAATATCTAAGAAAGAAACGTGTGGCTAATGATTTTTTTTTAAAAAAACGAGAAAGATACCGGATGAAAAATTAGAGGATATAGGTTTTTGACTTGAAAAAAAAATAGGAGGAGATGTGCAATTTATAGAAGATATTTATATTCAAATTCTAATTTGATTTGATTTTAAATCAAAATGCTTATCAAATTATCTCGTTATTGTTGTTTGAATTCGAAATTAAATCAGATATTCATTTTGAATTAAATTATCAAGTCGGTTGATAGTCATTATTCTTTTTTATGTAATTGGAACTGTGTTTCATTTCACCATTCTTTTTAAGTGTAATAATGACAACATAGTAATAAGAGTTTTATGTCATACAGCAGTTGATATTCTTTGATCTTCCCAGTCTTGTTTGAAATAGAAAGCCCAAATGAAAATATCTTACCTTTTTATGTAATTTTGGATAGTTATATTCAACAACATACACCTCTTGATCAAATGATACGTTCACCCAATAAAAATAGAGTAGTTTATGCCTGAGGGGTAAAAAGTAAAAGATGTTGTGGTAAAAAAAAGGTAACAATTTGGTGTTGGAGGCAAATAAAGTATGGGAAAGTAATTACAAAAGAGAAATGACATCAGTAATGTGGCAGTATTTGTCATATAATATAAAAATTAGAAAGATGGCAATGTAGGATTTTTGGCAATATATTAGAAGAGTAGTTGTCCCACATCAGAAATGTACAAGAAAGTCATGGGCTCCAAGTACTATAAAAGGAGTCTATGGCTTTGATTTCAAATCATCCTAATTCGAAATACTTTAAGCCTGGTATACTAACTCTAGTTAAATGAGTGGTACAAAGCTTTGAGACAGTGTTTCTTTGTAATTGGGGGCAAAGAGAGATTCTGTGTGATCGTAATAATTTTTCACATAGTGGAGTATTTCTTTATGTCTGTAATTTTTTTCTCCGATTTTCGAGTTTTCCACGTTAATTTTTGTGTTTCTTATTTTGTTGCTTTCTTTTAATTTCTTAGTTATTTTTTTGCTTATTCCTGCGGTAGTAGTGGGAGGTTTTTAATAACAAGTGGTATCAGAGCTTTAGGTTCGTAGTTTCTTGAGTTTTTGAGTATGCTTTGTGGTTGCAGCATTGTTTGAACTTCCACATCAGAAAGGATTTCTTGAAACGAGCTACAACTAGTATTGTGAATAGTGTGATTTGTTCACTATTTGCAGATTCATTGGGAGTGAAGCAGATATGTAAAGCTTTATGAGTCTAGTAAAGAATGACGTGAAGAAATTTGATGGAAGGATGAACTTCGGCTTGTGGCAAGTGCAAGTCAAAGATGTGCTAATACAATCTGGGTTACACAAAGCTTTGAAAGGAAGATTGAGTGGTGGTGCTTCTGAAAAGTTAAGCAGTGATGGTGGTTCAATGGAGTCTAATGGTGGTTCCAACAGAGGTTCTAAGAAGTCCAACATGAGTGATGAAGAATGGGATAAATTAGATTTGAGAGATGCAAGTGCAATCAGACTAAATTTGGCTAAGAATATTCTTGCAAATGTGCATGGATTTCGACAGCCAAAGATCTTTGAGAGAAGTTTGAAGCAATGTATCAGGCAAAAAGCATCTCAAATTGGTTGTACTTGAAGGAGTAGTTTCACATGTTGCGAATGGAGGAATGTACAAAAATCTCAGATCATCTGAGTGTTCTTAATGGCATCGTCTCTGAGCTAGAGGTGATCGAAGTGAAGATAGAGGATGAGGATAAGGCTCTTAGGCTTATCTTGTCACTTCTTCCTTCTTATGAATACATGAAGCCAATCTTGATGTATGGGAAGGAGACTTTAAATTTTGCAGAGGCTACTAGTAAACTTCTATCAGAGGAAAGAAGGCTGAAGAGTGACAGACATACTTCACATGAGGATTTAGCACTGGTAGCTAGCAATTAAAAGAAGAAGAATAAAGACTTTGTGCAAAAGAAAGGTTGCTGAGAATGCGGACAATCTGGACACATGAAAAAGAATTGCGCTAACAGAGCAAGTTAGTTAAAGGGCTGTAGATCGGATGCTGATGTGGTTTCTCTCGTCAGGGGAGATGGTGACTTCCCCTGAACAAAGACAGAATTCATCCTTTTGGTATGTTTGCTTTGCCATGATAGAGGATGTGATGTTAGCGGTTCCACAGGTTTACACACGGGCATTGGCTTGGCGGTTATGTAAGGTGTGTGTGGTGAAAGTTATGTCGATGGCTGAAGAACTTTCGGGTGAGCCAAGTAGGTGGAAGTTGCACGATAAATTTCAGCAGGATTTATCGACATGTGACGAAGAAGAAAAGTCTTGGAAGGTGACATTCCAAGCGGTCTACTTTTATGGTGGAGTAGGTTATAGTTCTATGAGCTGAGAATTATGATAGTCGGTAAAGACAATGATGCAACAAGAGTTGTGGATTCTTCAAATAACTTGCCAATGTGAAATTTGTAAGGTTTTGGGCAATATATTAGAAGAGTAGTTGTCCCACATTGGAAAGGAACAAGAAAGTCATGGGCTCCAAGTACTATAAAAGGATTCTATGACTTTCGTTTCAAATCATCCCAATTTGAAATGCTTTAAGCCCAGTATACTAACTCTAGTTAAGTGAGTGGTATAAAGCTTTGAGAGAGTATTTCTTTGTAATTGGGGTCGGGGAGAGAATTCTGTGTGATTATAATAATTTTTCACATAGTGGAGTATTTCTTTCTATCAGTGATTTTTTTTCTTCGATTTTGGAGTTTTTTACGTTAATTCGTGTGTTTCTTATTTGTTGCCTTCTTTTAATTTCTTAGTTATTTTTCTGCTTATTTCTGCAGTAGAAATGGGAGGTTTTTCCCAATAGGCAGTTGGCATATGTCACTGAGCTTTTAACTCTTTGTTTTTATCTCTGAAATGTACAAACACAAAGTTGCACAGAAACATTTACTTTCTTATTAATAAGGTTGAATTGTTTTTGTTTTATAGAAAAATAAATTTCTATAGATTTTTAAGACTATATTAATAAACATTTGAAAACCTAACATTTTAATATTAAATATTCTACCAAACATTTTAATCAAAATATTGGTGTGGTGGCAGTGGCTTTCACTATAAAAGGTTCTTTAGTTACATCCCTTCTATAAGACCCACTTGTTTTCTTCTGAATTCCATGGATTTAGTGTTTTGAAAACCTTCATATTTTGGTTTCTGAAATCATTTTGGAGAGTAAAAGGCTATTAATATGGTGAAATTAGCTATAACTATATTAAGCTTTTATATTTAGGGCTGTAGCTTTAAAGATGATCTAGTATAGAAGCCAATTACTAAACTTTGACTTTGGGTCGAGCCCGTTTGTGCTATATTTTGATCGGTCCACTGGGCCGATCGAATGGGTTTAATTGAGCCAACTCAAATATATATGTGTATATATAATTCCTTATATGTTATATTTTTTTATTTAAAAAAATTAATATATTTTTCATAAAATATATTTTTATAGTTTAGATATCATAATTTTTAGTTGACTATTATTTTTAACTTTGTATGTATGGTTAAACTTTGTAACAGGGCAAAAGTTGTTCACTTGTGTTAATATGGAGAAAATTATAAATAGATGGTAGATTGTAGCCCTTGATGAATAAGTTAGTTGATTTTTCTTGATTATTATGTCTTCTCTTTCATCTTCCTTTTTTTCTTTCTGGTTGAAGAAATATAATGTAACATAAGGCAAAAAATGATGGTTGATACTAAATTTTTAGTGGGTTTTCTCTTCTTTCTATGCTTTAGCCTTTTCAATTATTTTCCTGCTTAAATTTTTATTATTTTTTCCCTTGAGCCGCTTAAAGCAATAATGGTTGCTACCTTATATTGCAATTGAATATGCTTATGCTTGAAGGTGAAGAAAATGATCAAATGGAGATTTTGTTAGCTAGGACAATTCTAGCACATAGAAGATCATTTAATGGAATTAAACTATTGGAAGAACATAAGTCCCATCATGAAAAGTCATGCCAAATTTATCAAAAAGAAGCTCGTGATGAAGGATCTTTCCAATCATTCAAAAAATGGATTAGGAAGATTGATTTTTCCAGTCATTCAGCTGTTGAGTATTATCATCCTAATTAAGGCTCATCAACGAGCCCATGGCTCATAAGTCAATCCAAGCTCGGCCCAAAGTCAAAGTTTCTCCGATCCGACCTGGCCGCATCTATTCATTCATTGGATTATATAGATCACCATTTTGAAGAGCGGAGTCAGCTCGTTTAGGCCATATTTGGATTAGTCCATCAGACCGGTCCAATGGACTTATCATTGGGTCAACCCAAATACGTACGTGTATATATAATTCTTTATATATTATATTTTATATATTAAAAAAATAAAAATTCTTACTATACTTTTCATAAAATATATTTTTATAATTTAGACATCATAGTTTTAGTAAAAAATAATAAAAGGGTTAAGAATTAGTACAAAGTTTTTTTAAAAAATAAAATGCTAAAAGAAACTTTATAATATCCTTAATTTAAAAAAACACTAAAATTTTAAAATGACATTACCTAAGAAATATAATTCTACTAAATTTTAATAACATTTAGTCAAGAAATTTTAAAAAGTATTTTAAAAAAATATTAAATGATCTATTTATCCTAACGATAATGGTATTGAAGGTGGGTAAAAAATGTAGTCTAAAAATTGTACTTTGTGGTCTTCAATATAAATAAAATAAGCGGAGTAAGCCCGTTTAGGCCATATTTGGATCAATTCATCAGGTCGATCCAATGGACTTATCATTGGGCCAACTCAAATACGTACGTGTATATATAGTTCTTTATATATTATATTTTATATTTAAAAAAAAGAAAAATTCTTAGTATACTTTTCATAAAATATATTTTTATAATTTAGACATGATAGTTTTTAGTAAAAAATAATAAAAGGGTTAAGAATTAGTAAAAAAAAATTAAAAATAAAATACTAAAAGAAACTTTATAATATCAATAATTTAATTAAGGAAAAATAATTAAAATGACATTACCTAAGAAATATAATTCTACTAAATTTTAATAACATTTAGTCAAGAAAATTTAAAAAGTATTTAAAAAAAATATTAAATGATCTATTTATCCTAACGAAAATGGTATTGATGGTGAGTAAAAGATGTAGTCCAAGAAGTGTACTTTGTGGTATTCAATATAAATAAAGTAAGTGGAGTCAACCCATTTAGGCCATATTTGGATCAACCCATCGGGCCGGTCTAATGGACTTATCATTGGGCCAACCCAAATACGTACGTGTATTTATAATTCTTTATATATTAGAAAAAAGAAAAATTCTTACTACACTTTTCATAAAATATATTTTTATAATTTAGACATCATAGTTTTTAGTAAAAAATAATAAAAAAGGTTAAGAATTAGTAAAAAGTTTTTTTAAAAAATAAAATGCTAAAAGAAACTTTATAATATCAATAATTTAATTAAGGAAAAATAATTTTAAAAAAACACTAAAAATTTAAAATGACATTACCTAAGAAATATAATTTACTAAATTTTAATAACATTTAGTCAAGAAAATTTAAAAAGTATTTTAAAAAAATATTAAATGATCTATTTATCTTAACGAAAATTGTATTGATGGTTCGTAAAAGATGTAGTCTAAGAAGTGTACTTTGTGGTCTTCAATATAAATAAAGTAAGGGAGAGTAAATAAAGAAAACTATCTATTATAGAATGCTATTAATATGGTAAAATTAGTCCTAACTATATTAAGTTTTATATTTAAGGTTGTAGAGCTTTAAAGAAGATGATCTAATACAGAAACATATTACTAAATTTTGACTTTGGGTCGAGCCCATTTGGCCAATGGGCCAGCCCGTTGGCCCTGTTTGGGCCATATTTTGATCGGCCCAATAGGCTGGTCGCAACATGATCGTGACGCGTAGCGGCTGATGTTCTTTTTTAAGGGTCTTTTAACATAAAAAAGTTTTGAAGTCGCCACCTACCATATTAAAGGTGTGATTGGTCACCTAATTTAAAAGAAATAAAATTTTGGTCTATGTAAATCAAGTTTTGAGTTTGGGAGTCATTTGTGTGTAGAGAAGGTACTAGCACCGTACCCTACAACGGTTACCAAACTTTATCTTTTATTATCTAATCAATAATTAATAAACATCCCACCAAATTTTATTTTATTTTAATTTTAAATGTCTCATGTTTATTAATTCACATTTTAGAAATAAAACATGAACTAATGATTATGAGTAGCATAAAAGTCATTAAAATATGAAAATTGATTTTGAGTTCTCAAAATAATTTCCCTCACCGTAGGAATATTAGGAAAATCAAACTCTTGATTTTTCTAATCTCCATCGTCAGATCTTTGTAAGAAATTTCATGTATTTAAGAAATTTAATAAATTTCAAAAAGAGAACACTACTCAATCTCATTTGGAGTAAAATTTGTTATGGATTTTTGAAATTCAATTTGTTAAAAAAAGGAAAATGTCTTGAATTTTGAAAACTTATTTTAGTGAGAAATTCATGTATTTATGGAATTTTAACAAAAAAAAATCATAAAGAGAACATTACTCTTTCTCACAATTAATTATGAAAATTTATATTCTTTATTTACCTGAGAATTTTCATGTAGTTATGAATTGAAAAAATTCACAAAGAGAACACTACTAATTCTCAAACTTTCTCCTTTTAGTTTTTATGAGATCAATTTTATATCTAATAGATCCTTGATATATTCAAAATTTTTAAAAAGTAATTTGTCTATTAGATATAAAATTGAATTTTATGTCTAATATGACTCTAAACTTTTAATTTTGTGTATAGTATATTCGTGAATTTTAAAAAATGTCGAAGTCGAATGGGTCAAAGACCTATTAGACATAAAATTGAATATGTTAGGGATTTATTAGATTGATATGCACTTGTGCCCTTGACACAAAATTCTAGATCCGCCATTGATTAGGAGGATTGGTCTTTGCACTCATTTAATTGTTGAGTATCATCATCCTAATTAAGCCTCATCAATGGGCCCATGGCCCAAAGGCTGGTCCAAGCTCGGCCCAAAGTCAAAGTTTGGGTCAACTTGACTCGACCCAACCCATTCATTCATTGGATTGAATATGAATCATCCTTTTGAAGGGTGAGTTAGCTCATAAGTCAGCCCGTTTGGGCCATATTTGGATCAACCCATCAAACCGACCCTGGCCGACCTAATGGACTTATCATTGGGCCAACCCAAATATGTATGTGTATATATAATTCTTTATATGTTATATTTTATATATTTAAAAAAGAAAAATTCTTACTATACTTTTCTTAAAATATATTTTTAAAATTTACACATCATAGTTTTTAGTTAAAAAAAAAATTAAGTGTTAAAAATTAATAAATTTATTTTTGAAAAAATAAAATGCTAAAAGAAACTTTATAATATCAATAATTTTATTAAGAAAAAATAATAATAAAAAAAGCACTAAAATTTTAAAATAACATAACCTAAGAAATATAATTTCAATAAATTTTAATAATATTTAGTTAAGAAAATTTAAAAAGTATTTTTAAAAAAAATATTATATGATGTATTTATCCTAACGAAAATGGTATAGTTGGTGGATAAAAAATGTAGTATTACTTTGTGGTGTTTAATATAAATAAATTAAGGGAAAGTGAATAAAGCATATTATCTATTATAGAAGGCTATTAATATGGTGAAATTAGCCATAGCTATATTAAGGTTTTATATTTAGGGTTGTAGCTTTAAAGAAAATGATCTAATATAGAAGCCTATTACTAAAATGAAATCAGAGAAGGATGGAGGAGTGGGTGACCAATAAAATTAAAGGAAGCCATTAATTAGGAGAAAGTATTGGATGATATCAGAATTGATGTGGCTCGTAATTTTACATTGTTGAATATGAGAAAAAAAATTACTAAACATATTTTGAATCTGTATCTAATGGTTATGAGAAAACATACAAATATCAAATCTAAATTTAATTATTATAAGTAAAAAGACATATTGTGTGCAAAAATTATTCAACGAGACTGCCACAATTTTGCATCATTGGATATATGAGAAAGAAGTTACAAAGGTATTGACCACATTGTAGCGACCTCTTCAAATAATTTCTCCAACATGACGGAGACCAAATCATTTCTCTTCTCTAAAGCATGTTTTTTTTTTTTTTTTTTATAGAGTTTAACCATGAATCATATTGTAGAATAATTGACATTGACTAATTGCGCACTTCACACAAAATATAGAGGGTGTGATAAATGTGTTAAAATAGTTAGGTGAAAAATCAAACTTTTTAAGTAACGACAAAAAGGATATTACTCGATCAAAAGATTCTCAGTGAAATAACACATCTCCAAATTTTTTTAAAATTATTTTTTTAATATTCATACTAGAATGTAGAAAGGACAAATGTCTTCTTTATTAGGATAATCATCCTAGAAAAATTCAAATTCAATACAACTAAAAAGTAATTAGAATTAAAATGGAATTTAAACTTTGAAAAATTTGGGGTAAACCTCCAATTGAGTTTTCAGCAGGTAGGAGGAGGAGGAATCCAACGCACCTAACTTAAGGGGTTCTCCGCCTAGAGGAACGAGGTAAATTGATAGTTTCTAAAATATCTGAGTTATCTGAAGGGCAGCAGAAATCAATTTGTCTGAGGATCTTTTGTAAGTCGAACTCGCCCTTGATAATTATGTTATTCCCTAAGTTCCAAATACTCCACAAAATAATGATCGATTTCCCGAGTTGTTCCTTGCTAAGATGATCTTCTAACCAATCCCAACAAGAGCTCGAGCTCCAAGTATCCCTGCAAATTGCAAACAAATCAAGTAAGTGAGGGAAATAATTTAGCCAAACCTCATTTGAGTACTTACAGCCCCACATAATATGCATTGTATATTCAGGCTTTTTCTTGCAAAAAGGACACATGGCATTCGTGTCTATCACTTTTTTATAAATATTCACCCGAGTTGGGATAATATCATGAATTATCTTCCAAGTACAAAGTTTTTCTTTTGGTAAAGTTTTTAAATTCTAGAAACTTTTCCAACGGGTCTTACAAGTGGCTCCCTCCGATGAGGAAGCTTTATCTCGAATATCACTCCTAGAGGCTAGGTGAAATGCACTCTTCACAGAGAATAAAAATTTCGGGTCTAGATTCCAAATTATTTCATCTTTAGAATGGCAACAACCAATAGAAATCTTGGAAATTTCCTCAGCATCAATGATCGTGAAAATATCTCTAATGATCGACTATTTCCAACGACCTCTCTCCTCAATTAACTGCTTGACCTGCCCTTTTCTAAAAGGATCTTTGACGAAGAAATGAATGTTACTCCCTATTTGATTTAGCCAAGGGTCTTCTGTGATTTTGATATAGCTCCCGTCCCCAACTTTTCATCTGTAACTTGTTTTAAAAAGCTCCCTACCCCATAAGATACTACACCAAGTAAGTGAGGAGTTGTTACCAAGAGACACCTTTAAAAAGTTTTCATCCTTAAAATATCTTCCCCTTAGATTTTGGCCCAGTAAACTATTTGGGTTTCGAAGTAGACGCCAACTTTGTTTGGTTAACATAGCCTGAGGAAAGCTCTCTAAAACCAAGGTCGCCAGCTTCATTGCTTCGACACAACTTCGTCCAACTCATCCAATGTGCTTTGTTACTATTCTCTTTAGAGCCCCACCAAAACCTCGCACACAACCTGTTAAACTCCTCACAAATTTTTCTTGGTAGCCAGAAGAAGCTCGTCGTGTATGTTGGAATGGCTTAGGCGACAGCCTTGATCAAAACCTCTTTCCTCCTAAAGAGAACAGTTTTTCCTTCCAGCTCTAGAGGGCTTTCCAAACTCTGTCTTTTACCTCCCAAACTATCTTACTCTTGTTGTTTTTTAGCTTGAGACGACATTCCCAAATAATCCTCGAAGGAATCAATTTCTTTTACTCTCAAAATGTAGCTAAGCTCCGTTGTTTTGCCTCTCGAAATGTTTTTGCTAACCACCAAGGTAGATTTGTCCAAATTTATAGCCCGCCCCAAAGCCTCTCCATAAGAACTAAAGATTCCTTTGATCACTTCACAATCTTTCTTTGCGCTTTGAAAAATAGAAGGCTATCATCTATGAAAAAGAGGTGAGTCAGAGTAGGGCAATATTTATTAATTCGAAAACCAGTAAAGTTAGCGCAAAGTTCTTCCCTGTTTAAAAGAGCTGAGAGACTTTCGACGCACAACAAGAAGAGGTATGGAGACATGGCATCTCCATGTCTAAAACCTCTTCTCGGTTTGAAGCTTTGTTGCGAAACTACATTTACCATAACAACATAACTAATTGATTCGACATACCTCATCACCTTATTAACCCACTTGCTAACAAAACCCAGCTTAAGCATGACTTCCCTGAGAAAGTTCCATTCGACTCTATCGTAGGCTTTGCTCATATCAATTTTCATCGCAACATAACCCTTTTTTTCCTTTGCTTCTACTGTTTATGGCATGTAGGCACTTGAAACCCAACAATACATTGTCAGTGATCAGTCTCCTTTGGACAAAAGCAGATTGCGAGGCCAAGATGATAGAATCCAGAATACCCTTCAACCTGTTGGCTAGAGCTTTTGCGATAATCTTATACACCACACTGTAAAGGCTAACTCGGACATTTTTTTCACCTTTGTAACTTTTGGGATAAGGGCAATCCAAGTACAATTGATGTGGTCCATGTCGGCCCCATTGTTTAGAACAGACAGACAGACACTCGAGACTTCATCCCCAAAGATGTATCAATACTTTTGGTAGAAACCGGCGTGAGCTCTATTAGGACCTGAAGCTTTCGTGAGATTCATCTCCTTACGGGATTTTTCAATTTTCGCTCTCAAGAACGGTCTAACTAACTCTCTATTATGCTTTTTTGTAACTTTTTGAGTTATACCCGCCAAGACTCTTTCCCTAGAAGCTTTACTTGGCTCTGAAGAAGAAAAAAGAGATGTAAAATACTTCGTTGCAATGGCTCCTATCCCACTTTCTTCTTTGGCCCAAGCATTATCTTTATTGAAAAGCCTTTCAATCCTGTTACGCTTTTTTCCCGTGAGAGGCTCTCGAATGAAACTATTTAGTGTTCCTATCGCCCCACTTTAGCCAATCTTCCCTAGAATGGAGCTTCCAGTACTTCTCTTATTCTTCAAGGAGACTTTCAAGCTCTTTCTCCTTTGCTAGGATAACGTCAGGGTGAACATTCAGACCATGATCAAGCTCACTTAGCTAATTTGACTTCCTATCAATGACACCTTTTAGCAATCTCTGAAGTCTATCCCTGTTCCAGTTCGACAATCTTTTTAAACAAGCCGAGATCTTGGATGTCAAGCTCTGGAAATTTTTGCCATTAGAAAACCAAAAGTCGCGAACTATTTCCTTACATTCATCAATATCTAACTAAGAGGCTTCACAACTAATCATTCGAAAAGGACAGTCTTTTCTCAGAAAGGTTTTCTCTTCGATCATATGAGCAACAATCGGCCTATGGTGAGAATTTAAGTAACTTAGATTGCTCACCTTCATTTCATGAAAAATATCCAGAAGGTCCCTATTGATCGCTCACCTTTATTTCATGAAAAATCTCCAGAAGGTCCCTATTGATCAAGAATCCATCTAAGCGTTCCTTGAATGATGTATTTATTTTAACGAAAATGGTATGGTTGGTGGGGTAAAAGATGTAGTCCTAAAAAGGGAAACTTTGTGGTCTTCAATATAAATAAAAGTAAGGGAGAGTAACTATAAAGAAGACTATCTATTATAGAAGGCTATTAATATGGGGAAATTAACCATAACTATATTAAGGTTTTGTATTTAGGGTTGTAGCTTAATTTAAAGAATATGACCTAATATAGCCTATTACTAGATTGAAATCAAAGATGGATGGAGGGGAGGGAGACCAATAAAATTAATAAAGGAAGCCATTAATTAGGAGAAAGTGTTAGAGGATCTCAGAATTGATGTGGCTCGTACTTTTACACGGTTGAATATGAGAAAATAATTACTAAACATATTTTGAATTTGTATTTAATGTTTATGAGAAAGCATATAAATATCCAATCTAAATTAAATTATTATAAATAAAAAGCCATATTGTGCAAAAATTTATCAATAAGGCCACTGCAATATAGTTGCTTCTTAATAATCATTGGAATTCGAAATATATATACCGCTAATAACTACTGGATACAAATTCGAAATACTTTTGTAATTTCTCTTTCATATATCCAATAATGCAAAATTGCCAACCACATTATGGCGACCTCTTCAAATAATTTCTCTAACATGATGGGGACAAAATCATTCATACTACGAAAATATAAAATTCATTTAGAAAAAAAAGAAAAAAAAAAAAAAAGACCCCCCCCCCCCCCCAACTAGGTTTGTTAAGTTAATTTTAATTTTAAATTTCTAATTCCATTTAGTCAAACTTTAAAATTAAAATTTTTTATTTTTTATTTTTAAAAACTTTTTTTTTAAATATAACTTTATAAATATAGGTGTAAGAGTTTAAATATTTAACATATAAGAAAGATTATTAATGTCTTAATCAGTTGAGCTATACTCATATAACATGTAAAAGAATAAAAAATATATATATATCTATCAATATGCATTTTGTGACGAGACGAGCCTACCTTGATTTTGTAGTTAAGTTCAAATATCTTTGATATCTATTTAAAAAAGTATTTTTATAGCTAGTTCTAGACATTTTTATGGCAAATTGTAAGTATTTTGCTAGTGAGATTTTTTATTTTTATGTTTTTGGTTCATTAGTTAACTTATGGAAGATTTTCTAATTTAGTTACAAGAAATACTAACATTTTTTTTTGTGAATATAGCATTGAAAATGGAGATGAAAATATGAATTTGGGAAAAAATCAAATTTGACCCTAAACTTGTCATTAGGGGTGTTCAAAAAACCCAATGACCCAAAAAATCCGATCAACCCAACCCAATTCAACGGGTTGGGTTGGGTTATCAACTTGTTTGGGTTGGGTTGGGTTCAAACAAATGGAAATTTTATGGGTTGGGTTGGTTCGTGGGTTCACCAAAAAGGAGTTTGGGTTGAACCGAACCAACCCGAACTTCTTATTAATTTAAAAAAATAATTTTTTTACTTATATTACAACTATATGTACATATATTTATTTTAATTTTATAATTATTTTTAGATTATTTATTATTCAACAACTTTTTAAAATAAGTTTTTGAGTATTTGGAAGGTAAAAATTCATGATATAAATTGAAATTGAATTGCTAATCTTAATTCAATATTTAAAAATAAATAAATATATATTTTATATATCAATACTTAACTTTTTCTTAAAATAAAATTTTGAACCCAACCCAAATATTTCATGGTTGGGTTGGGTTGGGTTCATTATTTAATAAGGGTTGTTTGGGTTGAAGAAATTTGCAACCCGAATAATTGGGTTGTGTCTAAAACGTACCTTAACCCGACCCAACCCAACCCACGAACACCCCTACTTGTCATGTTGTATCAATTTGAACCCTAACCTTTCAATTTCATCAAATTAGACTCTAAACTTAAATAAGTGTTGCAATTTTTATCCTTAATTCAATTTTCGCTAATTCGCCCACTAATTTTAACAAAAATCAGTGTAAAAATCGTCATAAATTCATTAATTTCAATAAAAAAAGTTTTGATCAATGCACAAATTAATCGTTAAATAACTTTGCCACAATTCATAAATTTCAAAAAAGAAAAAAGCTCTAATGTCATTTTGATCTAAAATTTTTATCAATTTCATATCGTACATATATTTTATAATTCATTGAACGCATAAGAGAAAATTTCTTTTAACAATATTTGGAGCAAGAATTTATTAGAGGGTTAAAATTGCAACGCTTTTTAAAGTTTGAGGTTAAGATTACAACATTTATCTAAATTTGAGGTGTAATTTGATGAAATTGAAAGTTTATGGTTAAATAAAATTGATACAACTTGATAAGTTTAAGGGTCAGAATTGATTTTTTCCCTATAAATTTTTAACCCATAGAAAAGGTTTCGGTACTTTTTATTCTTTTTTTTTTACCTACGGTACTTTTTATTCATTGAAGTATGTTAAACTGGTAGAGAGAATATGATTATCAATTTGAGATTTGCTAAAGTATATGAGTAAAAAAAAACTAATTTATACTTTTGTCACTTATTTTTTTGTCATATAATAACATGTAAATTTACTAAAAAAAAAACATTAAATCCTCGAATGTTGGAATATTTTTCAAATCATTTCCGTCCAACTATGATTTCCATTTCTAAAATAGGAATAGAGTGAAGATTCTGTATTTATAATAAATGACCACATGATGTTTGTAAGAAAAATCATTTAATTGCATGTAGTAAAAAAAAAACCGTTTAATTACATGATATCAGGAAAGTTATTGCAATTCCTAAAAATATTGGAAGTCATCAGGTTCCTTAAATAGACACGATACTTTTAGATGGGAAAATAAATTTGATTATTCAACATCGCCATTTTTATTTTTCTATTTTAGGACAATATCATCCAATTTAGGTATAAAAAATATCTAATCCCAAAGTTTTTTTTTAATTACATATTTAGTTCCAAATCCAACAGCCCATCATATTAAATAAATATATATATGAGAGGAGGATTGTGAAGTCTCCTTATCTTTTTGATGTAGGATCTTCAATACTTGATCATAACTCTATTTATTCTCTAGCAGTGCTTTCATTTGAATTTACAATATTTCAGTTTTCTTCCTTCGTTCCATTCTCTTAAAATCATTCTGCTCAAGAAACTCATATCATTCTTAAAACCCAAACACGATTTTCTTCCATGGATCACGAAAAATCTAATGCAGAACCAATCTTGGAGAGTTTTCTGAAATTAAATCTTTATTCAATAATGCCTCTTACAACCTAGGGACCCCTATTTAAAAGGCTACAAACCAGCCTTTAAGTCATTGACACAGTAACTAAGTCAAATGACAGCAGTAAAACTATAAGTAAACAGTAACTAGACAGTAACTAGACTATTAACAGCAGTAAAAACCTAAGACTTAAAATCCAGCAAAACAAAAGATATAAGCCACAGTAAAAAGGGGTTTGGCGGACTGGGGAACAAACAGAGTACAACACTACATCAATTCCCTCCCTCTAAAGATAACTCGTCCTCGAGTGAATCAAACAGCCAAGTGGAATTCATCAGGAGCATGGTAAGCTGTGAGGTCCGAAACATTGAAAGTAGGAGAAATTTTGAAGTGTGACGGGAGATCAACTTTGTAGGCATTTGGACCATAGCATTGAACAATAGGGAAATGCCCAATTTTCTTAGGATGAAGCTTGCCTTGAGCACCCAAAGGTAGTTTGGATTTTCGCAAATGAACCATCACGAGATCTCCAATTGCAAAAGATTGAGGTCGGCGGTGCTTATCAGTCAAAAGCTTATAAGAAGCGTTTGCGGCTTCCAAATGGTCACGAACTTCTTTATGGAGTTGGGTGATACGTTCTGCCATTTCCTCAGCCTCTTGATGAACATCCAAAGTAGTAGGTAATGTAGCAAGATCAATAGTTAAACATGGAAGTTTAGTATAAACTACTTCAAATGGGGACTTCCCTGTAGATCGGTTGCGCATGTGATTATAGGTAAATTCCACTTGGGGTAAAGCTAAGTCCCATTGGCGAGGTTTTTCTCCACAAAGACAACGAATCAAGTTACCAAGTGTGCGATTTGTGACTTCGGTTTGCCCATCCGTTTGAGGATGACTAGTGGAGCTAAACTTCAAACCTGTATCAAATTTCTTCCAAAGAGTTCTCCAAAAATGACTTAAAAATTTAACATCCCGATCAGAGACTATAGATTTAGGAACACCATGCAAACTGACAATCTCTTTAAAAAACAAGTTGGCGATTGCAATGACATTAGAAGTTTTTTTGCAAGCCAAAAAGTGTGTCATCTTGCTATAACGATCTACTACAACCAAAACGGAATCATAACCACGTTGCGTTCTAGGTAATCCTAAAACAAAATCCATAGAAAGGTCTTCCCAAATAGATTGTGGAATGGGTAAAGGAGAATAAAGACCCGTGTTATGTGATTGACCCTTTGCGGTTTGACAAACAAAACACCTTTGGACAAAATTAGTAACATCCTTTCGAAGTTGTGGCCAAAAATATCTTCCCGACACAAGTTCAAAGGTCTTATCTCTTCCTAAATGTCCTGCTAAACCCCCAGAATGTAATTCCTTTATCACTTGCTCCCATAAAGATGTGTGTGGTATGCATAGGACATTACCTTTAAACAAATAGCCATCAACTATATGAAAGTCGCTAGGGTTAACATGGTGGCAACATTTATTCTAAATATCACGAAAATCAACATCCAACTCATATAAAGATGGTAACTCCTCAAATGCAATAATTTCGCCCCTTAGTAAAGTAAGTAAAGAATGTTTCCTACTTAGGGCATCAGCTACTTTATTAGTATTCCCAGCTTTATGTTTAATAAGGAAATCAAATTTTTGAATAAAGGTTATCCACCTAGCATGCATTCGATTAATATTCTTTTGTGTTTGTAAAAACTTAAGAGAGTAATGATCTGTGAACAAAATAAATTCCTTACTTATCAAATAATGTTCCCATTGTTTGAGAGCTCTAACCAAGGAATAAAGTTCTTGCTCATAAGTGCTCCACTTTTGCCTAGGTTCACTAAGTTTTTCACTGTAATACTCAATGGGATGGTTTTCTTGTGACAAAACAGCACCTATTCCCACCCCCGACGCATCTACAGCTACTTCAAAAATTTTATTAAAGTCCGGTAGAGCCAAAATAGGGGCTGCACAAAGCTTTTCCTTTAGGTTCCTAAAACTGTCTTCCTGTCTATTAGTCAACAAAACTTACCTTTCTTTAAGCAGTCGGTTGATGGTGCAGCTATTATGCTAAAATCTTTGATGAACTTACGATAGAAAGATGCTAATCCCAAAAAACATTGGATATCTCTAGCATTTTTCATTGTAGGCCAATCTCTAATAGCTTTAATTTTATTAGGATCTACTGTTATACTATTGCTGGCAATTATAAACCCCAAAAATTTAATTTCCGTTTGTAAGAATGAGCACTTTTTAAGGTTGATATAAAGCTGGTTCTTTTCTAATGTGGTGAATAATGTTCCAATGTGTTCTAAATGTTCTTCCTTAGACTTACTATATATCAGAATATCATCAAAATAAACCACAATAAATTTATTAAGATAGAGATGTAAAACCTGGTTCATCAACCTCATAAAAGTGCTTGGGGCGTTGGCGAGCCCAAAAGGCATTACCAACCATTCAAAGAGTCCGACATTTGTCTTAAAGGCAGTCTTCCACTCATCTCCGGGTCAGATTCGAATTTGGTGATAACCGCTTCGTAAATCCACCTTAGAAAATATCCTAGCACCACCCAATTCATCAATTAAATCAGATAAACGAGGGATAGGAAACCTATACTTTACCGTGATTTTATTGATTGCTCGGCTGTCCAGGCACATCCTCCATGTGCCATCCTTTTTAGGAATTAATAAGACCGGTACAGCGCATGGGCTAACACTCGGTTGTATATGCCCTTTTTCTAGGAGTTCCTGAATATGTTGCTGAAGGATTTCATACTCCTTTGGACTCATTCTGTAATGGGGTAAATTGGGCAAGGTAGAGCTTGGTATGAAGTCAATTTGGTGTTGTATATCTCTAAGTGGAGGTAATGTGGTCGGATTGCTTGACAAATTTGGAAAATTCTGCAATAATTTCTCAATCATGGGGTCAAGCTGTTCTTCAAAGTCTTCCTCGTGATCTTTACCTTGTACAATAGCCCAAACTTCTTTGTCCATGTTCTGGGTAAATTCCTTAGGTCCCAAAACAGTGAATAGGTTTGAAGAACCTTCAGTCCTTGGTTTTTTGGCAATGTTGGTCAATGGCATGAGTACTATCTTTTTGCTCATCCATAGAAACTCATAAGTATTCTCGCGCCCCTTATGTGTAGCTTGAACATCATATTGTCAAGGTCGGCCCAACAAAACGTGACATGCATCCATGTCAAGGACATCACAAACAATTTGGTCCTTGTAATTATTTCCTATAGATAAAGGAATGTTGCAAATTTCATTAACAAGTGCCTCTCCCCCCTTTCGTATCCAACTTACCTTGTAGGGGTTTGGGTGAGGTTCTGTTTTCAAATGGAGAACTTGGACAGCCTTGCGTGAAATTATGTTTTCACTGCTTCCACTATCAATTATCACATTACAAATCTTCCCATTGATAGTGCATCGTGTCCTAAAAAGAGCATGTCGTTGAGGGTGAGAATCACTTGTGGGAGTGAGTAATATCCTTTGGATAACGCAAGATAAATGCTCCCCATCATCGGCTTCCACATAAGAAACATCTTGATCATCGGCCTCTTCTTCATAATCTTGATCATTGTCGTGTGGGTTGTCCATAATAGTTAGGGTCTTCCTTTGAGGACATTCATTTGATAAGTGTCCTTGTTGTCCACATCTACAACATTTTCCCAAGGTCGGCCGGTTGTAGATGTTTGATTTTTTCGTGCTGTTTCCTTCGTTATTCTTATTTCCGAAAGTTCGATGATTAACCTCTTCTTTCCCTTTGTCAACATAGGATGTAGACGAACTCCCAATCTGCCAATTCTTTTGGACTTCATTAGTTCTTCGGAAATTCTGATTGCCTCTTTCCCATGGTGATTTCTTGATTAGTGTTCCTCTTTGTTTGGAGCCACGATTATCTTCTACTTTTCTTGCTAAAGCTACAGCCTCAGTAAGATAATAAAGGGGCTGTAAGTTGACCTTCTTCTTGATATCTTCCCGTAAACCATCAACAAATCGAGCGATCTTGTGCTGTTTGGATTCAGACAAGTTGTTTCTTGCACATAACCTATGGAATTCCTCTGAATATTCAGCTACTGTTCGGTTACTTTGAGAGCAATGTTGATATTGATTGTATAAAAGTTGCTCGTAGTTAACTGGAAGGAATGTGCTTCTCAATAACTTTAACATGTCACACCCCCTCCCGAAACACCTGTTATCTTAGCCCGGAGGAAGGCGTGAAGCCAACAGGCATCGTTTCACTTCTTAACGATACCTATGACCCTTTTAATTCCTGATAAACAATCCATACCTGTATACGAGATACTATACATACCACACAGTAGGAAATTAGGAATCTTATTACACATACATACGGAGCGGTTCTGGTTAAACCTAACTTGAACAAGCCAGACACGACCAGACGTGCTTTATACACCCAAGACCACTAGTTCCATATACAACATAACTACACATCCCTATTAAGTTATGTACAATACGAGCAGACTTGCTATACTACGCCAACCACGTACAAAATATCAGACTCGTAGAGCGTTCAGCAGGCTGTGGCAGGATCTCAGGCACTGGGAACTCGATCTCTACCTGGAAAGTTGGAAAACATTGAAAGAATGAGCTGGAAAGCTCAGTGAGTGACTGAGTTTAAAACTATTAACTCGTAAATCATAACATATAACATCAATAGCTTTTACAGAAGTCCAGCAAGTGTGTCAAAAATATTAACCATTTTAAACATATGACAAACTAGTTTGTGTAAGCCTCGCCCAGTACAATCAACGCTCATTCTACGATGTAGTGGGGCCCGCCCAGCACTACCATCGTCTTTGTCGTAGTGGGGCTCGCCCAGCACTCACGACAGCATTGTTGTCACGGAGTACACTCAACGTCGACAACAGAAAATGACCTATGTGCACACGGTACTATACAACCTCGGGCTCAGAATCTCAAACATTTACTCATTCGGGTCTCATAGAAACACATGAAAACCTTTGACACTACTTGCTAACACATGTTGGCCCGAAATTATGGTATTTTCACTAGTTCGGGTAAAATAGTAAACATATGCTCACAACGAACAATTAAATCATTTCTAGGAAACCATATATGCTCATAAATACGTGTTCAAGAGACATAAAGTCTTTAAGTAAAATTACTCTTAGAAAGTCTTTTATTTTCGTAAGCATAAGTTCAAGCATAGAATACACTTCCGAAATTCGTTTTGTCACTCACAGCGTTAATAATAGATTCTTGGTCCGTAAATTTGTACTATTTCTTCTTGGCCTGTCAAACAAAACAAAACCAAGCATTAGAATCTTGACCTCACGAACTTAAGGCCTAGGGTTGCAAAAACCACCCCATCAATTTCCTGCACTTTACAGATTTTATACCTTAAACTCACACACCTATAACTTTTCCATTACTTGCTCAAAAATGATGTAATTTATACCAAACTCTTCCTTTTTGAACCCTCTAAAACTCATCTGAAGGAATGAAATTGAAATTCCTAAAGGATATGTCTGTAAATACCTCGAAAGCCTCTTCCTACAAAATCGGTTTCTGCACTTTCCAGACTCGTTTTCCTGCTGCACCCTGAACTTAACATGAATTTTAAGGCAACTTACATTCAATTTATAACCACGACTTATTCATGAAAGTTATAGGAATTTAAATCAGATTTCCATCCATACCTAATACAGCTTCTAATTCGAAGTCTACAGATCAGCACATCTCAAAAACCAGAGGTTCCCCGGATTTGACAGTAAAAATACTCCTCTGACTTCCCCTTCAAAAACCCATAACATAACTTCAGATTTTGCTCGAGCTTCCTTCACGAAAATTGTTCTAAAATGAGTTAACTTTCAAGGAAATCAAATCTCACCTCTTAATACCTCTTGTGGAGCTCAAAACGTTCCAAATATCAGAGGTAGTCAGGGTTGAACGCAAAATCTTCCATGCAACTTGGATTGGATTTTTCCCTTTCTTCTTCAACTTCAACTTCAGCAGAACACTTTTCTTCTTCCTTTCACCCTCTCTCACGAAAATTCTGCTTCTTTTGATGAATAATGACAGAATGGGTAAGACTTTTAGATAAGGTTTAAAAAAAGAAAATGGAAATGACAATGGAGCCCTTTTCCTTTCATTTTCATTTTTCTTTTCTTTTCTTTTCTTTTTTTTCTTCTTTTTCCTTCCCAAAACAATATACCAACCTCCTTTCCTTCTTTCCTTTTAATTTTTAAGAAGTTTCAAGGAGGAACTCCGGGTTTACAACTTAACATCTTTGGCCACGATCTAATAGGTCCTTTTCCATATCTTCTCCTATTGATCTGTACTTGGTCCCACCATGCGGAGGCTCCCCCTTTCAATTTATATGTCACCAACTTTACTTTCTTGTCTTCGGGAGTGTTAGTATAGTCAAAGAAAGCTTCCACTTCTTTGGTCCAATCCAAGAAGGCTTCAATATCAAATTTCCCACTAAAAGTAGGAAGATCCACTTTCATTTTGTATTCATAATTTTGTGGAGGGTAATTTGGCATGTTGAGCCTTTGAAAATCTGGAAATTCGCAAGTTCTTCCTCCAATGATTTCTCCCTCATCACTAGAACTATCAAGTCCTATAAATCTTGGATCTTGCAATCGAGGATCTTGAATCTGATGTGGTGGTAATGTATTTCTTGGATAATTTTGAGGTCTTCCAGCCATTTCTTGGTGATGTCTTTGGTGGAATAGAAGTTCTTCCTCCCTGCAATATTTTGGTGGTGGGTTTCTTGCAACATGTTGATAAGTTTTTTGCCCATACCGAGGTTGTTTTTTAGAAGATTGAATGTGGGAAACTTGGTTATCTTGGTTTCTTGGTTGCGGGTTAAAGCTTGGCCGAGTGGACATCAAATCCATCCGTTCGGTCAAGGTCTTCATCATTTGGTGAAGTTCAAGTTGGTTATTTCTCATTTCTTCTATGGAATCTTCCATTCTAAAGAGGCGATGAGAGATAGATCTTGGAGAGAGGACTTCAACCTCTTCACTGGTTCCAACTGCATCAGTATCGGAGGTGGCAACGGCTGGATTCTTTTTTCCGGCCATCTTGGTTCCCAATTTCGGTCTTCACCGGTTCCAACTGCGTCAGTACCGGAGGTGGCAACGGCTGGATTCTTTTTTCCGGCCATCTTGGTTCCCAATTTCGGTTGCTCTGATACCAAAACTAATGCAGAACCAATCTTGGAGAGTTTTCTGAAATCAAATCTTTATTCAATAATGCCTCTTACAACCTAGGGATCCCTATTTAAAAGGCTACAAACTAGCCTTTAAGTCATTGACACAGTAACTAAGTCAAATGACAGCAGTAAAACTATAAGTAAACAGTAACTAGACAGTAACTAGACTATTAACAGCAGTAAAAACCTAAGACATAAAATATAGCAAAACAAAAGATATAAGCCACAATAAAAAGGGGTTTGGGGGACTGGGGAACAAACAGAGTACAACACTACATCAAAATCATTGCTCGAAGAAGAGAAGAATAATATTTATAATGCTGCTTGTTCATGTGAAGACAATACTACTAATAATAATGGTGGTTTCTGGAGTGAAGTTACATTTTAATGGCTGAATCCACTCTTCAAAAAGGGAAGAAATCAGAAACTTGAATTAGCTGATGTTCCTTGTGTTCCTCAATCTGAAACAGCTGAATATGCTTCCTCATTGCTGGAACAATCGCTTCACTCAAACAAAACTGCTCATTCTTCTTCATTGTCTAAAGTTATACTTCTAGGCACATGGAAATCCCTGCTCTTAACCGCAATCTTTGCAGGTACTACTTTCTTCTTCCTTACACTTATTCATAATTTTCTTTATCTCTTCTCTCTGTATTCTGATATGATACTGATAGGGCATGTGAGTTTTTAATAAAATTATTATAATGTTTGGTGTTTTACACTTTTAAAGTCATTTTGATATGATTAGCTAGACAAACTATTTTTAAATTATTAAGGTTTGTTTTCCATAATAAGTTTAGAATATGATTGAATTACTAAAAAAAATAGCATAATACATTCAAGAGAGAGAAAGGAAATTAGATAGAGACAGATATTTAGAAAGAAAATAAAGTTAGGGAGAGGTACACAAATTTTAGATTGAGAAAAAAATAAAAGTTAGAGGAAATAAGTTAGAGAGAGGTACACAAAATTTAGATTTAGAAAAAAAGTTAAGAGAAATGAAGGAAATGGGTTAGAGATCAGGAACAAAAAAATTTAGGAAAAAAAGTTAGAGAAAGAGGCACAGAAATTTTAGAGAGAAATTTTAAAGATAGAGTGAGAGACCAGTTTTGGAGAACCAAAAAAAGATTAGTGTTAAATTAATTTAGAGATTAAGATACAAAAATTTTAGAAAAGGAAGAAAAAATCTTAAAATTATAAGACAAAAAGAAAGTGAAATTGAAAGGACTTTAAAATACTACTTCATTTTAGAAACCAATTGTCCATTAATCTTTTTTTTTTCTTTAAGTACAACACCAATTGCCCATAAATCACTTGAAAATCAATAATAAATTTGATTTGATATTTTTTCAAAATATATTTATCATTACCTTAATTATTATTTTAACGTGGAAGAAAAAAGATGAACAATAAAATAAGTTTCGCCATGCCTTTAGTCCTTTTGAGCATAGTTCAATCAATAAAACGCTAATCACCATTTCAAAAGTGGCCATACCTTATTTCATAATTTTTTAGTTTAAATTTGTAGGATAATTAGTGTCGTCACCCTCAATCCTTTTCTTGATGTCTAATCTTTTGATTCAAAACTTTGATCAGGAGTCATCACATTAGCATCCTTCATTGGGCCTTTCCTAATCACCAGCTTCGTGAATTATTTGTCAGGAAAGGGCGACGACTCAAGCATCAGTTATGGCTTTGTTCTTGCATTCTTCTTCTTCTTTGCAAAAACAATGGAGTCTCTCACTCAAAGGCATTTGTATTTCGGCACTCACCACATCGGTGTACAGGTACGAGCAGCTCTTACAGTGATGATCTATAAGAAGTCTTTGTGTATTAATTCAAATGATGTTGGTCCAAGTAATGGTAAAATCACAAATCTAGTGAATGTTGATGTTGAAAGAATTGGAGACTTCTCAGGGTATATCCACAAAATTTGGTTGCTTCCTGTTCAAATAGTTCTAGCCCTATTCATCCTTTATAGGAATCTTGGAGTCGTTCCTTCCATTACTACTATTTTAGCCACAAATTGGTAATGGCGAGCAACACCCCTTTGGCTAATGTTCAAAAAAGTCTACACTCAAAGATAATGGATGCAAAAGACTCCCGAATATTGACATCAGAGACTCTAAAGAACATGAGAGTTTTGAAACTATATTCTTGGGAACAGACATTTTTGGGGAAAGTGTTGCAACTTAGGGAAGTAGAAAGAAGTTGGGTGAAGAGATACCTATATACATGCTCGGTTGTGGCATTTCTCTTTTGGGTTTCTCCAACTTTAGTTTCAGTACTTACCTTTGGAGCCTGCATTATAATGAAAATCCCTCTAACAGTAGGCACTGTTCTATCCGCCGTAGCAACTTTTCGGATCCTTCAAGACCCTATATATAACCTACCAGAGCTAATTTCAATGATTGCTCAGACAAAAGTTTCCCTGGATCGTATCCAATAATTCATTCAGGAAGAAGATCAAAGGAAGCAGATGTATTATCCTCCTTCCAATGCATTTGACATCATGATTGAAATTGAGGAGGGGGAGTATTCTTGGGAAGAAAATTCTCCAAATGATAAGACTCCAACTATAAAAGTGGCCGAGAAGATGCAAATACCCAAAGGTCATAAGGTTGCAATTTGTGGGTCAGTGGTTTCGGGCAAATCAAGTCTATTGTGTAGCATGCTAGGCGAAATCCCACAGACCTTAGGAACACCAATGAAGGTAAATGGAACTAAAGCTTATGTTCCCCAAAGCGCTTGGATCCAATCAGGCACATTTAGAGAGAATGTGTTGTTCGGAAAGGAAATGAACACACATTTTTATGAGGATATTTTAGAAGCCTGTGCTCTGATCCAGGATATCAAGCTCTGGTTGAAGGGTGATTTTACTCTGCTAGGAGAGAGGGGGATGAACTTAAGTGGAGGACAAAAGCAGAGGGGCAAGGGCAATCTACAGCCATGCAGATGTCTACTTCCTAGATGATCCTTTTAGTGCTGTGGATGCATGTACTGGAACACATTTGTTCAAGGCAAGCAACATCTCTCTGTTTTTCTTTTCTTTTCTTTTATGTTCTTTTACTTGTCCTTTCTTTATTAAAAGAGGAAAGTGGTATTCGTGCTTTGTATGAAAGATTTTCATTCTAAACTATAATGATTATGCAGAGATGTCTTTTACAACTTTTGTCTAGCAAAACTGTCATGTATGCTACTCATAACTTGGAATTCATAGAAGCTGCAGACCTCGTACTGGTAAGTAATTGAAATTTTTGTTGTTTTCCCTGCAGTCTCTCAAAGTACCAACGCATGCTGCCTGTATTTCATTTGAATGCTTATGTTTGCAGGTGATGAAAAATGGCCATGTTGTTCAATCGGGAAACTATGCAGAACTAATATCTGACTCCAATGGTGAACTTGCTAGGCACATTGCAGCACATAAAAGATCATTAAGTGGAGTTAAACCATTGGAAGGAGATAAGCCCCATCATGAAAGGCCTTCCCAAATCAATCAGATAGAAGCTCTTGATGAAGACTCTTCTCAAACCCTTGAAAACGGAAGCCTTTCGATGAGAACTCCAGAAGAGGAAACTAATACCGGTCGCGTAAAGTGGAGTGTCTACTCAACCTTTATCACATCAGCTTATAAAGGTGCTCTTGTTCCTTGCGTCCTTCTATGCCAAATTTTGTTCCAGACCCTACAGATGGGCAGTAATTACTGGCTTGCTTGGGCAACAGAAGAAGGCAAGGTCAATAGAGAGCAATTGATAGGAATCTTCATTTTGATGTCGGGTGGGAGCTCTATCTTCATATTAGGACGGGCCCTTTTGATGACAGCCATTGCTATAGAGACTGCAAATCGAATGTTTCTTGAAATGGCAACAACAGTTTTTGCAGCACCTATTTCATTTTTTGATTCGAAGATTCAAGCCAAATCCTTACCAGGGTTAATAACTTCTTATTGTGGTCACTATCGTTTCTTTTATTAAATATTTTCATTTTCTCAATAATTTTAACCATTTTTTTTCATTTTCTTTATGAATGCAGTCATCTACCGATCAAAGCACATTGGATACAGATATCCCTTACAGATTAGGAGGAGTGGCCTTTGCCCTCATTCAGCTATTGAGCATCATCCTCCTAATATCCAAGGTTGCATGGCAAGTTTTCCCGCTCTTCCTCGTCGTCCTTGCTATTTCTATATGGTATCAGGCAAGAACATAAATCCCTCTTTTAGGTTACAATATGCTTCTCGTTATTGTACTAACAGTATAAAGCTATTATTCTTGGAATTTTCTCATTTTGCAGCAACACGAAAATGTGTTGTGCTTTGAATTCTGTGTTGCATATGTTGTTCTCAAGTCCTGCAAACTTTGTCATATACTTCCATTTTCTCTTGAACCTATGATATATTGGTATGGATGAGATAAAAGGAGAACAAATGTGATTTCGAACAAGAAGTGATTCAAGGATTTTATTCCTTAAAGCATCAAATTTAAGACCTGAAAGTGTTTTCAATATTCTGTGCAGGGATATTACATCAATACTGCTAGAGAACTAGCGAGAATGGTGGGAATTCGAAAGGGTCCAATTCTTCATCAATTTTCAGAAACAGTTGTAGGTGCAACCATTATCCGTTGCTTCAATCAGGAGGATTGTTTCTTGATGAAAGTATTGAACCTAATTGATGATTATTCTCGTGTGGTTTTCCACAACTTAGCTTCAATGGAATGGTTGTGCCTACGAATCAATTTTTTTTTCGACATTGTCTTCTTTCTAGCACTCATCATCTTAGTGGCCCTTCCCAGATCAGCAATTAATCCAAATATGCTTTCCAAACTTTATTTATCTCCATTGATGCCTGTGCCGTCCAAAACTTTCATTTGATCAATTGTTTCATTGTAACATTCTACTAATTTCATCACCATCATCACCTAAGTAACTAGTTTATCTCACTACAGGCTTAGCAGGATTAGCAGCCACATATGCTTTGCACATGAACGTTGTTCAGGCATGGGTGATATGGAATCTATGCAATGTTGAAAACAAAATGATATCTGTTGAGAGAATCCTTCAATTCACAAACATTACTTCTGAGGCGCTGCCGGTGATCGAAGGTTGTAGGCCAATGTCAGAATGGCCAGAGGAGGGAAGGATAGAACTTGAAAACCTTCATGTCCAATACAATAGTAATCTTCCGATGGTTCTTAAAGGGATCACTTGTACCTTCCCAGAAAGGAAGAAGATTGCCATTGTGGGCAGGACAGGAAGTGGAAAGTCCACCTTAATTCAACCACTTTTTAGGGTGGTAGAGCCATCTGTCGGAAGGATTCTCATTGATGGAGTTGACATTTGTAGTATGGGGCTACATGATCTAAGATCTAGGTTGGGGATTATTCCACAAGACCCTACATTGTTCCAAGGAACAATGAGATCTAATCTAGATCCTTTGCAACAACATACCGATCAAGACATATGGGAGGTGAGATTACGAATGCCTTTTTAATCAGGATTGTAAAGTTACCATTGTCCTTAAACTGACTTGATATTTCAGGTCCTTAACAAGTGTCAGTTTGTCGAGACCATCAGAACGGACCAAACAATTCTTGAAGCACCAGGTTGTTCTTGGGATCTCTCATCTATTGAAGTTCTTGCCCAGTTTATTTTATTTTCTACTTAAAAGTGTTGTTTTCTACTTGACCTGTACATATTGCAGTTGCTGAAGATGGAGAAAATTGGAGTGTTGGACAGAGGCAACTTGTTTGCTTGGTCAGGATGCTCCTCAAAAAGTGTAAGATTCTTGTGTTGGATGAGGCCACAGCATCCATTGATATTGCAACAGAAAATATAATTCAAGAAACAATAAGGAAGGAGACAAATGGATGTACAGTTATTACCGTGGCTCATCGAATACCGACAATTATTGACCATGATTTGGTTTTGGTTCTTGAAGAAGGCAAGCCAACCTCTTGCATAGCTTTAAAAATTTTCTTCTAAATTTTGGATTCTAAGTGGCTCCCTACATGGAGTTGAGTATATTATAAAAACTAAAGTTGGTAAGTTGAGTAGCAATAATATCCTTCTAATGCATCAAAGTTTCATTGTTGTAGGCAAGGTCGTTGAGTACAATTCTCCATCTCGATTACTCGAGAACAGTTCTTCCACATTTTCAAAGTTGGTGGCTGAATTTTTTAAGAGATCATCCAATAGTCACTCATAATCGGAAGGGACTTTTGGGGAGATCAATTTGAATCATATGAAAACTTCAAGACTTTGATCAAGTGCCTCATTCTCAAGCAAATACCATTGACAAGCTTTCTAACAATAGGCTGATGAAATAGAAACAAGGCTTTTCCACTCAGTAGTTGATATTCTTTGATCTTTCAAGTCTTGTTTGAAATAGAAAGCCCAAACGAAAATGTCTTATCTTTTTATGTAATATTGGATAGTTATTATTCAACACATATACCTCTTGATCAAAGGGTTTGTTCACTCCAACAAAAATAGAGTGGTTGGTGGGTAAAAAGTAGTAAAAAGTCAAAGATGTTGTGGTAAAAAAAAAGTAACAATTTAGTGTTGAATGCAGATGAGTATGTGATAGTAATTATAAAAGAGTAAGGGCATCAGCAATGTGGCAGTATTTGTCATATAATATAAAAATTAGAAAGATGACAGTTGGCATATGGCATTGAGTTTTTTACTCTTTGTTTTATCTCAGAAATGCACAAACCACAAAATTGTTCAGAAACAAAGTGCAGTGATAGGCAATTGACATTTACTTCCTTATTAATAAGATTGAATTGTTTTGCTTTTTAGAAAAATAAATTTCATAGATTTTTAAGACTATATTTTCATGGGGTTTCTTTCTCCCTTCTTCCAAACACAAACAACCTTTATCATCATCTTCTTCTAAACTTTATGGATTTAGTATTTTGAAAACCTTCATATTTTGGTTTCTCAAATCATTGTGCTGCTTCTTTACTGTTTCTAATTTACCTTCTTACCACTTTGAAATCCATGGAGTTCCCTCACTTTCATCCAAAACCCACCATTCTAGTTTCTAGCCCCATGGAAATCTCTAGTCTCCTGACTGTAATATTTTAAGGTACCTCTTGTTTCTTTGCTTTATTAGAGCTTATATTGATATATTTGACATTGTCTTTCACTATGGTTTATCTTCTTCCAATGGCTTAATTCCACTAAGTGATCTTCTATGTGCTACAATTTGCCTGAGCAAGCTTATCGTTTGAATTTGATATTAGTTCTGCAATACTTTTCCTGATTGAACAATATGACCATTTTCCATCATGTGCAACCATAAGCATATTTGAATGTAGTACTTATACAATATGGCATAAGAGTTACTTTGAAAGACTCCATTGAAAGAAATAAAACAGAAAGTTCAGGTCCATTTGATAGCCATTTGATTTTTGATTTTTGGTTTTTGAAAATTAAGCCTATAAGTACTACTTCCACCGATATGTTTCTTTGTTTTCTTGTCTACTTTTTACCTATGTTATCAAAAATTAAGCCAAGTTTTGAAAACTAAAATAAGTAGTTTTCAAAAACTTATTTTTGTTTTTGAAATATAGCTAAGAACTCAAATGTTTTCTAAGATAAAACTCATTGCAGAGAAATGGTATGAAAACAAGCACAATTTTAAAAAATCAAAAACCAAATGGTTATCAAACGGGACCTCAATTACTTTTATTTCAAATGAAAACCCTTTTCTAAAGGACACAGATAACATTCTGTCTTTCTTCTTATGTATATTTAACTTAGTCTTTTTCTTTGATGAAATAAATAATGGTATTCATGTTCTATACAAAAAGTTTTCATTTTGAAACTAAAATGATAAAATAGATCAGATGTCTCTTGCACATAGAAGATCTCACTCAATGGAGTTAGTCATTGAAAGAAGTCAAACCCCATCATAAAAATACCATGTCAAATACATCAGATATAAGCTCTAGATGAAAAATCTTCCCACATCCTTGGAAATGGAAGCCTTTCAGTGAGAACTCAAGAAGAGGAAACTCAAACCAGTCCTGTATGAAATCTTCTTATAAAGGGGCTTTTGTTATCATAATCTTTTTATGTCAAATTTTGTTTCTGATCTTACAGATTAGCAGCAATTAATTACTGGGTGGCTTGGGCAACAGAAAAAGAAGGGATCAGTGATTCTTGAAGCACCAGATTGATGGAATTTCCCATTTTTTTGAAGTTCTTCTCCTATTTATTTTACGTTTTACTCTTAAAGCATTTTTTTTTTTAAATAAAATCTTGCATAGCTTTTTTTTTTACCACTGAGAAATGGATTGGAAGTGGCTTTTTGCATAAAGCTGAGAGTATATTACAAAACTAAAGCAGGCCAGTTCGCTCCTATTTGATGAAGATTGGATTTTAGTTTTTCTGTTTTTGAAAATTGAGTTTATAACTACTATTTTCACCCATGCTTCATGTCTATTGCTATCTATTTGAAAAATGTTTCAAAATTTAAGTTAAAATTTAAAAACTAAATAGAGTAGTATTCAAAACTTTGTTTTTGTTTTTCAAATTGAGCTAAAAAACTCAAATATGTTTTAAGAAAGGTAAAAAAAAAAACATATTAAAAAATGGTACGGAAGCAAACATAATTTTTAAACGTAGAAAACTAAAAATGAAATTGTTATCGCTTTAGGAATAAAATCCTTCTTCTAACATATATAAAATGCAAGTTGTCATGTACATTGCTACTAATTGCATTGCATAGGCTAAAGATCCTGTAAAGTAAGAAACTTGAGAATCATCCTCTGAAGCAATAGAATATCCAAGCAAATACCATTGACAAACTTATTTAACAATGGGCTGATGATATAAAAACAAAGCATTACTAATCATTTAAGTGTTAACCATAGTGATCTTATTATTATTATTTTATTTTTTATGCAATTGAATGTGTGTTTCATCTCACCATTCTGTATTAGTATAATCCTAGTGCATAATACGAGTTTTATGCCACATAGCAGTTAATGATATTATATTTAAAAAAATTAGTATATTAGTAATCATATCAATAATTATAAGTTATCACTTTTTTCTAGTTCAACTATGTGGTGTGGGAGATTTAAACCTTTGATCTCTTGGTTGAAGATGTATGACTAAACTAGTTAAACTATATACTCAATTGACAATAATTATAAGTAATTATTTATGTTAGTAATTACTATTCAATTGATACCATATTAGTGATTATTATAGACTTACAATTAATTGTAGATATATTAGTGAATACTATGTTTTAAAAAAAATATACTATATATTTGATTTTATTTTATTTTTTGAAAAAGTGCTATTTTTGTAACTACCAATATAAGTATTAAACATACATATTGCTACATATTTTATAAAATTATGCTACCCATTGAAAATTTTTTATTTTTTCTATTAACAAAATGACTATCTTTTTTAGCAATGGACAGTTATTATTTTTAAAAAGAAATACATGAACTAGATTGAACAAGTATTTTTTTTTAGCTACTCAGAGACAAGAAAACTTAGATGTAAATTTGTAATATATATCTAATAGAAATGGGCTATATAAATAACATTGAGTCCCATAAGCCCAATAATGGAACTAAATAAATCATGAGTTGAGCAACCATTGTTTACTTTTGTTATCATATGCACGTGACCATACAGAGTCCTAATTCTACATGCCATTGTTCTTTTTTGTTTTTTCAGTATAATAAATGTGGGGTATTGAGATCGAAATCTCGATCTAAAAAAAATACATGTCAATTACTATTAAGCTATGTTCAATTGTCAACAACGTCAAATATATATATCTCATTGAAAGCATGAGATGATAGCAAGAAAAAATTGTCCCTTATACTAATAGTTAATTCATGTTTCTCAAGTAGAATTGTGACAAAAAATCAATGTAAAGATTGTGAAATTTAAATATACAATAAGATTAGAATAGTCCTTCCAACCAAATATGGTATAGAAGAATTAACTATTAACTAGAGATGAATTTTGGCTCTCAATAAAGCTTTGATCTTTTTTTTTTTTTTTTAATTCAACAATATTTGAGAATGGAAGATTCAAATATTTAATCTTTTAGTCGAAGGTAAACTAACTTTTGTCTTCCAAATATTCGTGCTTCGTAATTAGCTCCTTTTGTCAAACGACATGTCGATTAAAAATAAGTTTAAGAACTGATTTCTTATTCCGGCGGTTCATCCTCCTCGGAGTCGGAGCGCAATTTTCTCTGAAACCTACTCTTCTCTTCTCCCTCGCCGACAACTCGTTTCGAAGACACGAAGTTGTTTTTCTAGATTGGAAACCCTAGTTTCTGAAATCGACATTTTGAAATTCTTTCTGTAAAAAGACTTGAAACTCTTATCTTAAGAATTCACTTGCTTTCTGACTGATCGACGAAAAGCTCGCACTTCTCCTCATTTGCACTCTTATTTTCTTTCATTGTGAATTCGTAATTCGCTCTTCTATCGTTTCAATTTGGCGAAGAATTGCAGAGAATATACCTGCATTACATTCTTTGAAAGTGGACTACAACTTCCACAGGTGCGCGGATTTTATTGTATCAATTGCGGCTATTGCTGATTTTCAACCCTAGGGCTTTGTTTTGGACTGTGAGATTCTTCCTGAATCCCATACTCCATAGTTCAATTTTTCTCTCTTTAGTCAGTCAAGGATAAGCCCAAGTTTGTTTGTTTGCTTTCCCTTCTAGGGCACTCGGGGGAAGTCTATTTTGGATTTTCTTCAGCTGGTGTGATTCATGTCATTACATTTTCAGAAGAGTCTTAAGGGCATTTGTGGTGTTCTTGATCGATGTAAACCATTTGCTTATTTTCATGTATCCTCTCAAAGCTGCTCCCATGTCCTTTCCTCTGCAAATTTTTCGTCCCCGCTGGAACCTTCCATCTTTGTAAGAGCTAGAGATTTGCCGCAAAGAATACCATCTGAATGTCAGACAAAACTTTCTGATCTTGACTTGATCATTTCAAAAGTTCGGGTGGGTAGCAGCGAGGATGAAGTTTTTCAGTCTCTCTTGCACGATCAAGCGTGTAACAGCATACAGTTCTCCCATGAACTTGTTTACAGCTTACTCCAACGATTCAAAGATGATTGGAAGTCTGCTTTGGGTGTTTTTAGATGGGCAGAATCACTCTCTGGATTCAAGCACACGCCAGATTTATATGACATTATAATAGATACATTGGGGAAAACAAAGCAAATGGTCAAGATGAGAGGTATGCTAGAAGAAATGAAGGAAGCTCGCCTTGTGACACTTAATACGGTAGCTAAGGCTATGCGAAGGTTAGCTGGTGCTGGACAATGGGAAGATGCTGTAAGGATATTTGATGATTTGGGAACTCTTGGATTGGAGAAGAACACTGAATCCATGAATGTGTTGTTTGATACTCTGTGCAAAGAGAAGAAGGTACAGCAAGCTCGACAGATGTATTTGGATCTCAAATCACATATTTCCCCAAATGCAAACACGTTCAATATGTTTATTCATGGTTGGTGTAAAGTCGATAGGGTTGATGAGGCACATTGGACGTTGCAAGAGATGAAAGGGCATGGTTATCGTCCTTGTGTCATTAGTTATTCAACGATCATCCTATTTTATTGTCGTCATTACAACTTTAGTAAGGTTTATGAATTGCTTGATGAAATGGATGCTCAAGGATGCCCAGCAAATGTCATCACTTACACCACTATCATGTGCTCGCTAACAAAGTCAGAAGAATTTGAGGAAGCCTTGCAAATTGCTGAGAGAATGAAATCTGCTGGATGTGAACCCGATGCGCATTTTTATAATTGTTTGATCCATACATTAGGGAGAGCGGGTAAAGTACGGGAAGCTATTCATGTATTCGAAGTAGAAATGCCGAGCAAGAGCGTTTTACCAAATACATCAACCTACAATTCTATGATTTCCTTGTACTGTCATCGTGCGCAAGAACAAAAGGCTATGAAACTGCTTGAGGAGATGGAGAAATCAGGGGTTTGTAAACCTGATGTCCAGACATATTACCCATTGCTTAAATCCTGCTTTAGAACTGGAAAGACAAATTATGCTTTGAGCAAATTGTTGGATGACATGATTAATAAACATCATCTGAGTCTTGATATATCAACCTATTCCCTTCTAATTCATGGTCTTTGTAGAGCAAATAAGTGTGAGTGGGCTTACCAGCTATTTGAGAAGATGATTGGTCAAGATATAAAGCCAAGATACCTTACATGTCAACTGCTTTTGGATGAAGTTAAGCAGAAGAACATGGATGAAGTTGCTGATAGGATTCAAGATATCATGAAGAAATTGTGAGCGTCTGAGTAACAAACCTGTGAGGTGTGAAAAAGCATGCCCTTCTATTCTGTATTTTCGTACACGGTAGACATAGTCGACGAAGTTGTTCGTACATGATCTTGTTATGGAGTGTCGTCTTAGTTTTAATTTGGTTGCTTGAGATGCCTCCATTTTTCTCACTTTGTTCGACTTAGAAGCACATGGGATATAGATCGTCGGGCCATTGGACGTCGATGAAGTAAGTGTTGGTTTTCAAGAGGATTGAATCTGGGTTACCAAAATAATTGACAAGTGAAGTATGGAATAAGGATACCAATTGTTCTATGATGAGGATGACGAGGTTGCGAGGTTTTGGGTCTCTTCACCTATAAAGATGAACTGGTCTATACATTCTGGTAACAGATATTTTCAGGAGTAAATATTGTAAAATTCGTCACTTTTCTGATGTTCAATTATTAACTCTAAACACCCTTAAGATCTGATGTCAAAGAAACAGTCTGCAACAAACTGAATTTTGAAGTACATTCCTCAAGAAAAATCCACGTATTATCTCAATGCAGCATCATCTGAAATTCTCATTGAGCAAGTCTCTTCTTGTAATGTAATATTCTAAGAAAATGTTGAACGAGTAAAATAATCACAACGATTCTTAAAGATTTAAAAAAACATGAAATTTAAATATTCAAGAAGAGCTTCGTAATCCTATATCCATCCTTGCATATAAAATAAAAAATTTGAAAAAGAAATAGAGATATTAATTGCCAATAACTCTAAAATGACTAGTCTGAAGAAAATTTTGTCCTTGATGTTGCATACCTAAGCACAATCACATTGCTCATAACAGCAAATCATGTTACATTATTATGTTAGGGAACTGTGAGCAATGTGACAGCATATGGTACTTGTTGAAAATTTAAATACATATGCCTTATGAGATTCCTGCTATGCATATGATAATTTAATAGAAACATAAACTAAAACATGATAGAAAATTTAACCCCAAAAATATTTTTCATTTATGAATATGCATGATTTCAATTTGCACATTGCACAAACTACTGTCGTAATTGTCATCATAATTAATGTAGATCTTATACTCCTTTCTTTTACACCACAATGTGACATCTAACACCTAACGCAAGGGTCTTTGTGGTAGATTGCTTATTGTTTTATTTTAATTTTTACCATTATCTATTTAAATTCCAATACAAAGGGATCCTTCAATGTGATTGTTACAAGCATTATATTTGTTTAAAAAAAAAAAGATAATACAAGCATTAGATTAGACGAGAGATAAATCAAAATTACTTTTTAATCTTTTATGAATGCCACAGAAGAGGATTCCATAAATAAAAGAGTTAGGCTTGTAAACCTATCATGTGACTGGTATGTTTTTCCAATCTAACCCATGATTCTTTTTTTTTTTTTTTTTTTGGGAGTTAAATCTAACCCATGATTCTAAAACTAAAAGTGTTCTATGTAATGTTTTTTCTATTTTGAACCAAGGTCGGTGTAATGTTCTTTTTTCCAATTAGGATATAAATGTAATGTAGACTTGCCGACATTAAACATAGCTCAAAAAGATATAAATATAACGTACATGTGCCGACATTGAATATAGCTCAAGAAAGAAAAGGTAATGTACAATTATAATATAATTCAATGTCGATTCCAATATTATAATAAATAAATTAAAAATAGGTTAAAATACTATTTTGGTCTCTGTACTTTAAGATTTGTTCTATTTTAGAACTTGTACTTTCCAATGTCCATATTTATTTCATGTACCCTAAATAAATCTTAAAATTAGTTTTTCCACTTAGTTTATTGTTAACTTTTCTAAAAAAATGATAATAATCTCCATTAGTTTTCCCTCTATAAATTTTGGAAACATATTTACATGGAATCCTTTTTTTTTTAAAAATGAAAATTGTTATCATTATTCCACTAAATTTGATAAAAATGAGTTTCAAACTAATAATAAAAACTCATTTTAAGATTTATTGAAAGTACATAGAATTAAATTTATACATATAAAATTACAAGACTAAAACAGAATAAAACTCAAATATATGAACTAAAATTGTATTTTAACAACAAAAAAAAAAGTGAATACAAGGATCAGAACATAAGTGTCACTCCCATAACCATTTTCCTCTTTTCCTCTCTTAATTAACAGTTGAATTTGGGCAAAAAAACATGGAGTGAGTAAGAAAGAACACTCACCAACCCAATTCAATTTACTAATCTTCTTAAGCCAAGCAAAATTAATTACCAAAAATGATAGTAAAGGGGGGCTGAATAGAGACCAAGCATTGGGCGCCAACACAGGGACACGAAGGTAAAAATGTGGTGTGCTGACAAAGACCACCTCAGAAATAATCGGATTCTCCTAGATTCAAAAGTAAAATAAATAAATAAAATAAAAAAATAAAGAACAGGGAAGAGGAAGACAAGGTAATAAAATAAAAAACGACAGAGCATAAATGGCTTGTAGACCATACAATTAAAAAGAGGCTAATTTTAGAATGTGTGTCAAGATCCTTTAAATATGGGAGTTGTAGTGAGGAAGACAAAGCTCGATCATCGTTAAGTCCTGTCAAGAACCCAATCTCTTAATTCGTCGTCGTCGTTGTTGTTTTTGTGTCTGTCTGAGTTGTGAGCTTTTGTTTAAGAAAAATTTGAAGATATGACTCATCAGGATCCGCCTCAGGACAGTGCAGTTTCAAATCAGAAGGCCATTGACGATTGGCTGCCGATTACTTCTTCTAGGAATGCCAAATGGTGGTATGCTACTTTTCACAATGTCACCGCCATGGTCGGCGCCGGCGTTCTCAGCCTTCCTTACGCCATGTCCGAGCTCGGATGGTACTTTTTCTTTAATCTCTTCTCTTCTCTTCTCTAAATCTTTCGCTAATTGGTTCTTCTTCAACTTCAAACCCCTTTTCATTTGTTTCAAGAGATCTTCGTGATCGTGTCTATTTAGTTCTTTAGTTGTGTCTTTTTATACGTCATAAGAAATTATATTACATTATTCACCCGCGGAGATTCAAACCTGCAATTAAAAATGCCCCAACCGTTGAATCGTACCCATGTGGATAAAATTTGGTAGATCTATTAAACTTTTTTTTAGAGTAAATTAGTCTATATGGGAATTGTAAAGATTATACAATGGTTTTTTGCAGGGGACCTGGTACGGTGATAATGGTTCTGTCATGGATCATCACGCTGTACACGCTATGGCAGATGGTGGAGATGCACGAGATGGTGCCTGGGAAGCGGTTCGACAGGTACCACGAGCTGGGCCAGCATGCCTTTGGCGAGAAGCTTGGCCTTTGGATTGTGGTTCCTCAGCAGCTCACCGTCGAAGTTGGCGTCAACATCGTCTACATGGTCACCGGCGGCAAGTCCCTCAAGAAGTTCCACGAGACTGTCTGCCCCAACTGCTCCCAAATCAAAACTTCTTATTTCATTGTCATTTTCGCCTCCATCCACTTCGTCCTCTCTCACCTCCCTAACTTCAACTCCATCTCCGGCGTCTCCCTCGCCGCCGCAGTCATGTCTCTCAGGTACATAGTTTAAATCGTTACATACTAAAGTTCAATTTAGAAAGTACCTTCATTAAAACAAAAGTAAAATATACTTTTGGTCTATGAGTTTAGAGCTAGCTAGTGTCTATTTAATCTCTATGGGGCTATTTGAGGCAAGGGTTATAATAACCTGTGTTATAATAACCCGTGGAGTACTCTGCACCCCAAACGCAGACTATTATAACCCCAGACTAAACAACTCTGCATTTTAAATAATATTATATTATTTCACAGACTATTATAATCCATGTTATTATAACTCACTCAGTGTTCCAAACAGTCCTTATAAGATTTTAAGAGGACACTAAGGTTTATGTTTAAATGATTACTTTTAGTCTCAAAAGTTGGATTGGAGTCGATGGTCATTGAGATTTAGAAAATTATTCTAGATGGTCATTGAGATAAGTTAATGCTAACGTACAAATTATGATGTGTTTTGCAGTTAAATGGTCACTTTTAATTCCTAAAGTTGGTTTTCGTGTCTATTTGATATACTTAGATTTGAAAATTTGTTCTAAATGATCACTGAGTAAGTTAACACTAACGAAAAAAAATTATAATGTGTACTTTTTTGCAATTAAATAGTTACTTTTGGTCTTTGAAGTTGGATTAATGTCTATTTGATCACTGAAATTTAAAAATTTATTTTAAATAGTTGGTCAATTAAGTCGACGATTAGTTAACTAACGAAAAAATGATGTGATTTTTAGTTACTCTACTATTGCTTGGGTTGCTTCATTGGACAAAGGGGTGCAAGAGAACGTGGACTATAGCTACAAGGCAACATCCACATCGGACGGTGTGTTCAACTTCTTGAGCGGCTTGGGTGAAGTGGCCTTTGCCTTTGCTGGTCACAACGTTGTTTTGGAGATCCAAGCCACAATTCCTTCCACTCCTGAGAAACCTTCCAAAGGCCCCATGTGGAAAGGGGTCATTTTGGCTTACTTGGTTGTGGCCTTTTGTTACTTCCCTGTCGCCATGATTGGCTATTGGGTGTTCGGTAACTCCGTTGAAGACAACATCTTAATTTCTCTCGAGAAACCTGCTTGGCTCATTGCCACTGCCAACTTGTTCGTCGTCATCCACGTCATTGGAAGCTACCAGGTATTTTGTCTTTTAATTACCTTCGGTCTTAAATTTTATTTTGGTCACTAAAACTTTTATGTATGGACAGATCTATGCTATGCCTGTGTTTGACATGATCGAGACAGTGTTGGTGAAAAGGTTGAAATTTAAGCCTTGTTTCCGACTTCGATTTATCACTCGAACTACATATGTCGGTGAGTCAAGTCCTTCCATTTATTTCTTTATCGATCTCTTTTTGGAGAAATTATTTGAAGGGGCTGAAACATTGTGGCAACGGCTTTACTCCATTGAGTGTACAAAAGGAAAATAATTTAATTGTATTTCAAACCTGCATCGAATAGTTATTTGAGAAACAATCTTTTTAAATAATTTTTTCTCCTTTTAGGTCATATCGATTTACATGGTGATTCCTTAATTCATCTTCTTCGGTTGCAGCTTTTACAATGCTTGTGGGTATAGCTGTGCCTTTCTTCGGTGGACTGCTTGGGTTCTTTGGAGGACTTGCTTTTGCTCCCACTACCTACTTCGTAAGCAAATCATCCTATATTTTATTATTGCATCACACTTCCTTCTTATTGCTTAAATCACTCCAAAAACTAAGGGAGAAGTGCTTTTGGACAAGATAAAAGTACTTTTTCTTGTTGAAAAGCATTCTTGACATGAACCTACAATAACCTCTTTAAAATTATCATTTCTTTTGGACTCCCATTATTTTAATAGGGTTAGATGAATATCTTATTTAGCTCAATCTACTCGTCAAAGTAATTTTGATTACTTTAATGTCCCTTGTAAATTGAATAGTCTTTAATAAATAATAATGTACATCCCATTCCATACTGGTCACTAATAAAATTCTTAACTTTGAGTGTTCATCTAACATTGAACTAAGGACTCAAAACTTAAAAAATATGTGATATCGTATAAATTGAGTTCGTGATGTCTTATATCATATTGAATCAGTATTGAATCCCTAAACATAATTGACATGGTCAATTCCAATGCGTCTATTTTTCTCTTTAATTGCAGCTCCCCTGCACCATGTGGTTGGCCATTTACAAGCCCAAAAGATTCAGCTTATCTTGGATCACAAATTGGGTATCAAACTTGTCAACTTTAACAACCCATCTTAATTTTGTTTTTGCCCAAATATAGGGTATGTTTGGAATGACTTTTTAAGGGCTTAACAACACATTTTTAAGCTTTTAAAAAGTCATTCCAAACAGGTCAATAATTACTAATTTTTAACCTTTTTCTTTCAACTTTGGCTCAGATATGCATTGTGTTGGGAGTTTTGTTGATGGTCCTATCGCCCATTGGTGGGTTGAGGACACTCATCATTTCAGCCAAGAATTACAAGTTCTTCTCATGAAACAATCACAACAAGAAGTTGCAAGAGCAATTGCAACATATCACAGCATTCAGAGAATTCCGTAGCCAAATAAATATGCTATTTTTTTAGCCCAACCACTCTGTTTCTACTTCGATTTACTTAAAGGGATATTTGTAAGTGCAGTGCATGTACATTAATAAAGTACCAAGAAACGTAAGGAGGCTAGAATTATTTCAAAAAAAGAAAAAAGAAAAGAAAATTGTATTTTCTTTCTACGTGCATTCACTGGAAGCTTTTATTCGATAGGTTGGAAATAATAGGGCAGCGTTATGTTGTTTATTTGTCATTCAATTGCAAGAAAATTGTGTACGTGCAATTTAATCCCCTATTCATTAGTCTTCTTTAATGTTGATTATAGTATCAACTTGGTTCCTAAATTTGCCATTGATCCTACTTTGGTTCCTAAAGTTCACAAATTAAAATCAGTAAGTTTCAAATTTGGTTGTTCACAATAACAATTTGAGTTGAAAAATAGTGAAAAAAATGAAGGCTCCATTTGATAACTATTTAGTTTTTAATTTTTTGTTTTTGAAAATTGTACTTGTTTTCTCACAATTTTTCTACAATGATTTTCATTTTCTCTACAATTATTTCCATATTTCTTAAGGAAGCATTTGAATTTCTAACCAAATTCCAAAACAAAAACTACTTTTTGAAAACTACTTTTTTTTTACTTTTCAAAACTTGGTTTGGTTCTTGAAAACATATGTAAAAAGTAGATAAGAAAATATGGAAACCATAGATAAGAGTAGTATTTATAGGTTTAATTTTAAAAAACCAAAAACAAAAAACCCAATGGTTATCAAACGAGGTTAAAATGATTTGTTTTTTTTCAATTAATATTCATGTATAATTAATACTAACATGAGTATAGCTCTTAGTTAAGACCCAATAAGTAATACTAATTTCCTACCCAACCACATTAAACTAAAAAGAGATTAAGTATAATTAATAATTTTTTTTTTTTGTTTAATTGGACTCTAGCCTTTTACTTTTGTATTTGGTAGGTTCATAAAATTTTAAAAAATGTTATACATAAAATTGAAGGTTCAAAAAGACACTTTTAACTATTTAAAATAAATATAGACTACCATCTTTTTAAAGTTTTTCTCAATTTGGTTTTTAGTCTTTTAAAATTCTCAATTCTATCTTTTATGTATTAAAAATTTTCAATTATGTCACTCCATAAAAAAATGGTTAGAATTTCATAATATAAAGTTGATGTGTTATTAATTTTTTTTTTTTTTTTACAATATGAATTGAAAAATTCGAACCACAAATATTGTGATCATTAACACATTTATTAAATTATTAAATTATCATGCCACAATCAGTGCGTCCCATTTTACTAATGGGACTCTGGGAGATTGGTTTTCATGTGAAGAAGCAAAGCAGCATCAACGTTTTTGTCACTGTTCTTGGTATAGGAAAGAAGAGGAAGGAAGAAAGAAAATTGACTAACCTGACTCAAGAAAACTCAAACCAACCCGGTCGGTTTTATGTTCGACAAAACCGAACCGACTTAGACCCCGTATAAATTAGTGAAGGCTCTCATTTCCCTCCAATTTCTGGCAAATCAAAAGAGTAACCGCGGGAGCTTTTCAAACCCTAAGATTCTGCAGTACAGGCAGTGCCATGGAAGAAGAGATCGGAGAAGAGTTCAAGAGGAGTGGTTTCACGTTCGATGAAGAGGAAGAGATTCTCAAGAAATGTAAGCTCAACTTCTCATTTTTTTGTTTGTTTTATGTCCATGATTGGATACCACTGACGCGCGGCGATTCCTCCATCTTCTGCATTAGGTGTTACGTTCTGTGTTAATTACAATCTAAAGCCTTCGGATATAGTTTCTAGCTGGGAAGTCTACTATCTAAACAGGTGACTGTTTCTTTTAAACTATTTTATCTTTCCGATGGCCATACATACAATTTAGTATCTACCAGGTTTTCACTTTGAATTGTTCCGATGCTTTGGGTCTTTTTTTTTTTTGTTGTTTTCCTCTTCCTCAAGGAAGCAGTAGAAAATGCCTAGATTGTTTGAGATTATTTAGCACTAAAGCTCGAATTCTGGTTTTATTCTTTATTTTGTGTCTGTTTCTCAATTTCTAAAGAGTTTGAACATAATTGTTTCTCATTTAAAAGCTAATTGAGTGTCTTGGACAGGCTATTAGATGGGTCAATGGTACAAATTGCACAGATGGATGGGTTTTTACAACATTTACAGAATGAGCAAAAAGAAGCAGTCATTAAAGGAGAACCAGATCTTCATGTTTACTCGAGCAAAGATGTGGACATGTATGGATTCTTTTCAATGTTTTCTTATTTTTCTGCTTTTCTAATAGGCAAGCACAGATTTCAGACATCATAGTCTGATAGTGGGTATTTACTTCTCATCATCTATAACTCATTAGCCCATAATTGTGTTGTCGATGAACACACTAGGCTGCTTCGGCAATTTTCTGAAGTGATAGATTAAGTCAATGCTTTTACTAATTACTTGCTTAATTATCTTTATTCTGTAATGAGCTTTCTGTTATAGCTTGGCTTATTATATTGTGCCACGTGTTGGACACTTTCTGCTATTTAATGTCACTGTTGCCTCAGTGTGTTATGCTGAGAGCTTTCCTCCATTTCTTTCTGTGCTTTGTCTGGAATACACCCTACAGAGCGTTTTATGAAGTGTGACTAACTACTATGGCAATATGTGGTAATGGATAGTTGACTGTGTTGCCTTCTCAAATCAGGACATAACTGTCATGAGAGTTGTCTATATCAGTTTTGATAAGGTCACTTGAAAACGTTCACTAAACTGTGAAAGAGTTATTCCATCAAGTGCTGAAGAAATTTACGATCCTGGTATAAATAGGCAGTTTACAAGGCTTAAGGCTCCTAACAGAATGCCAACTACGCTCATAACAGAAATATCAAATAATAACTGTTCATAAATAATACATATAATATCACTAAGTTGGCACTTGTCTCTTTTTGGAAATATAGTAATTTTCCCTACTTGGTGCTGACAAATATCTCTAGTATTATTATAAAAACTTAATTAAAACTTTTTTAGGATTTTGAATGACGAGGATGAAGATCCAAAGGAAGACATTCTTAAAACTCCAAATGGAAAATCTCAGAGCCTCCACAAGGATCAATTTGATATGACACCTTACACAAATGAAGGCTTGTTCTCTTCGGGAAAACCTTCGAAGCATGTGACACCCTTCGGCCAAAGAACAGAAAAATTTGTTGTGAGGTTCAGCATTAATAGCATGCCTGATAAGGAGACTGCTGAAAAGGAAGATAATTGCGAGGATGATGAGGATGCAATCATCAAGAAGGTTCGACCCCTGCAAGGATGCTCCTTGACAGTCCATGGATCAGGATTTGGACTTGAACCAAATTGCAGGTTCATGTATGACAGGGTTGAAGATAGGGTATTCGTTATCTATCATAGCATTGGATTTGATTCACTGGCATGACTTTAGTACATGTTCTAAAATGATTTATTTTCTGGTGTTATAGTTTAATGCTCTTGAGAACCGAATCATGAAGCATGCTAAAGCTCTTGCTGCATCTGGGCTCTACAAAGAAGCAGTAGACCCTACAGTTGCTTCGCAGGTAGTTTAATTTCTGTCTTGCTCGATATCTCTCTGAAATGAAGTGCATGTAAAATTTTGATTAAGAGCTAGGTGGTTTAGGTTTTAGGATTTATTCTACAAACCTAAGTCTGTCCATCTAGCTGTTCATGCTTTAACTTTTATCCTACAATTTTATGACTGCACATTGTGATACACTTTTTCCAAGTAAATGCTTAGTTTGTTCGGTGATACCACAAGACTAAAAGTGTGATCCTGTGTCAGAAAAGCATGTTTGCAGTAGGCATGATTTGTTGTGATGGTGAAGGACACTTGAACGATAAGTCCACCTTGTTGCAAAGCAGGTATTATTATATATTGTTTATTTTCATGCTGTCTAACTGCACTACTTTTCTATTACCACCAATGTTTCTGTTTTGGAAGTAAACAATACAAATACTATATTGCTGGTACTGAACTTAAATTTTTTTTTTTTTTCTTATTTAGCGTTGAGCATTCAGGGGGGCAGCGAGTTCGACTAGAATTACAAAACTTAAGCCAGTTTTCAATATTTCCTGGCCAGGTAGAATATGCAATGTTAATACTACTTGTAATATCATCCAAAAAAATATACCTACCTGGAAGAATTGAATTCACGCAGGTAGTGGGTATTGAAGGGCATAATCCTAGTGGACACTGCTTGATTGCATCCAAACTTGTAGATTCTTTTCCTTTGTCTGCCACTATTGACCCCATTCTGCCTCCAGCAAAGAAGATAGCTTTGAACCATGATATCCAGCCAATTAATCAACCTTCTACACAGTCAGAATTATCAATGGTGTGTGTTCTAGTAAATTCCTGATGTTTTTTCAACCACCTTTTGTACTAGTCATCATTGTATCCTAACTCTTGTTGCATATTTCCAGTTAATATCACATTGGAACAGGTTAATATTCCTGATCTAGTAGATTAATTTAATACATACTTGAGATGTTGTTAAACAGATTATTGCGTCGGGCCCCTATACAACGACAGACAACTTATTGTTTGAGCCTTTGACAGAGTTACTAGCATATGCAAAAAGAAAGCCTCCTCAGCTACTAATATTGGTAAATACTCATTCGTTTCTTTTGATTTTATGAAATGACCTGTCAATAGAACTTCTCGTTCTTGACATTTTATGTTGTTTTAGCTTGGGCCATTTGTTGATTCAGAACATTCTGATATCAAGAGAGGAACTGTAGAGATGAGCTTTGAGGAAATTTTCAACTTTGAAGTTCTCAGAAGGGTAATAATTAACATTGTATACTGGACTTTGAAATAATTTTTATGTTTTTTTTTTATCTTTTAATTTTGGCTCTATTTTGTTCAGGTGCAAGATTATGCAGAACACATGGGTCCTGATGCACGTGTACTTTTGATGCCATCTATAAGGGATGCCAATCACGACTTTGTTTTTCCTCAGGTATAAATAGTTGAGGCAGATCTATGAGTTTTTAAATGATTAAATTATTAAAGATCACCTTGTTCTGCAGCCTGCTTTTGCCATTCCATCTGATCTTAGACTTCAGGTAATTTATTCTTAGGCTTTGAGTTACTTCTAAATTTTATGGAGCTTCATTATCTTGAGTAATGCTTACTAGTGAACCATCTTGGTTTGGGTTCAGATATCCAGTCTCCCAAATCCAGGCATTTTGGAAGCAAATCAGGTAAAACATGGATACATCTTTGCATTCCCAAACGAGCTTTCAATTAATTTATCGTTTTCATCCAGATTTTCCTATATTGGAAGTTTGAAGGTTGCAATCACTGGTTATCAATTAGTAGCTGGCTGTTTTTATACTATAAAACGAAAGAAAGATGGGAAAAAAATGAGAGCTGGACGCTCCATTGTAAAAAAATACATCAACATTTAACAAAGCAAAACAAAAAAAAAAAAAACGTTGACCCAACTATGACCCACTTGGCTTTTAGTCTGTCCATGATGTGTTTTTGATTCTGGAGTAGGAATAACAATAACAGTCCATTGGTATTCTATTTCTTACAAAATGAAGAATTACATTCAGGGTATCCTGCACCTGCACTTACCAAGTTTATACCATGAGATAATTTTTTAGTTCTTAATTCTTAAAAAAAAAAAAGAGGGGGGGGGGGGGGATGGGATGGAGACAGTCTTTTCGAACATTTGTTGTTACCTTTTTGTTGAAAATAAGTATAATGGCCATGGGTCCCGTTTCTCTCTTCTCGCCCTGCTCTTTGGAATTCTGACGGGAAAAAGAATCCAATGCATAATGGGAAAATCCTTTTGATTTGCTAACAGAATTCCCTTCTGCGCTTGGTTTGATTTTTATTCTTTCGTTATTTTAATTGGAGGGAGAAGGGTTTGGAAAGAAAGATTGATAGGAAATATAACAGAGTTCTAAACTATGAACATATACACCATTCTCCCACCCACATATGATGTAGTATTCTCAAAAAAAAAGAAAAACAAATAAACCATGTCATGGTTTTCTGTGAACTCTGTTGGTAAATCATGTTTTAGCTGATCTAACGCGGGAATATAATCCAATATTGACGTCTTGATTTTTTGAAACCTAGACTACCTAGTTTTTAAGCATACAAAACTGATGTCTGATGCATATTGATACAGAACGAATTTTGATATTTCCGTCCATAATGGATTTCAGGCAAAGATAGCTTGCTGTACCATGGATATTCTCAGACACCTTAGTGGAGAAGAGCTGTCAAGAAATCTAACAAAGGGAACAGCCAACGACCGCCTGAGCACACTTGCAAGTCATATCCTCCGGCAGCGCAGGCATGTCTTATGTTAGGCATAAGAATGTTGGATAATCCAATGTATTAATATAGTGTTTATCTTACGGTTCTCTTGTTTCACTTGTTGACAATGCACAACAGCTTTTATCCTCTATACCCTCCAGCCGAAGGAGTTCCACTGGACTTTTCACTTGCCCCAAAAGCTCTTGACATCTCTGTAATACCCGATATTCTCATTCTTCCATCCGACATGAAACACTTCGTGAAGGTAAGTGATTGTCCACATTATTTCATTATTGTACAATACATTTTACGTATCAGTGTCAGTTTCTTTTACCTTTTATCTTACGTTTTTACCTTTTATCTTACGTCAATTTATTTATTGTCAAAACTACGTTAAAGATGAAAGTAAGAAATTTGACAATTTTGATACACTTTATATATAACATAGACCAACAACTGGAGCTCAACCTCATATTCCTGCCTGTAAGCAGATAAAACGTACATGTTTTTAAGAGCTTCAATGACTTCCCCACTCTGTCAGGTTATATCCCTTGGTGAGGGAGGTTCGGACGAAGTGCAAGCGAGCTGCGTGTGTGTGAATCCCGGAAGATTGGCCAAGGGTGAAGGAGGGGGTACTTTTGTAGAGCTTAATTACTTTGGTAGGCCTGACCAGATAAACGCTGCTGTTGTCAGCATATGAATAGTGAACCTGACGACTTAGCCCTCTCCGTTTTATGCCAAAGCTTGTCCGGTTTCAATTTCAACATGGCGCTTAAATTGCAGGTAAACGTGGATTGGTTGTAGTTTATGTCTGTTAAATTTTCGATCAAATATGAGAGTTGTAATAAGATACACTATAGAGTATATATGTGAGGCCTCCGATTATTAGTACATATTCGAGGAAGGGCAAAAAAGGAAAATGAATTGCTAGTTTGTTATATTGCAAATTGTTAGTTATGTTGCTAGCTGTTGTGTGGGCCCGTTTTGGGGGAGAGAGAGTGAGGGTAAGGTCTGAAGAGAGTATTTGTGAACGGTGGCTGGAGGGGGGGTAGGCAGGCTGAATTTTAGGATAGACTTGGTCTAGGGAGGGAACCAGCTCTCTCTAAAAGTTGGAAGTTATCTTTATCATTTTCTGTGTTTATGACCTCTTTTCATTGTATTGAAGTTTCCTTTCAATGATATAACCACTGTCTATTGTTGAGATATCAATAGAACAGTGTTTCCAGACCCTATTTTCCTGTGTGTTTGCTGTTTGCTTGGTAAATTCTCAGGAGAATCGATTGGATACCTAACAATATATTATTGTCCTTGTGAGAGGAGAGCAGAGTGTTGATTTTTCATGCTTTATGATAATTACATTACTCTCAAATATGAAAAGCAAACCCATTGTATTGTATAATTCAGGCATTGTAGCATATCTAAGGAAAGAATTCATTTGTTAACTTGAGCACAATTCATTTGGTTAATCTATTATTTATTAGCGGCTGTTTTAAAGATCGTAAGTTTGTATCTTCACTCATGTTGGAATTGTGATACTAGAAAACAGAAAAAGAAAGAACTAATATGCTCTATTCAAACATTACCATTAAAAAAAAAAAGCATCCACCTATTCAATCCCTAAAGTAATAAAGAGTTAAAGTGTCGTACTATAAATCATCCACCTTTCTATCTAAAATACATTCACACTGCTTTCCCATGCTTTCTACATTGATACCACAGAACCCAATGGTTTCCAACCCACAATATACTAACAAAAATAGCAGTTCCAATCACACCCATCCATGAAATCCAAGCCCACTTGGGAATCAAATTCTCAGCCGCACTGCTGACATAAAACACTCCCATCATATTCAAAAAAACAGGCGCCAAGCCCCCTCTGAGAATGCTGTAAAAGGTAAAGAAATATGGAGCCACGAAGTCCTGAAACTTAGCGGCGGCCGCTACATCAGCCCTTCTGTAACCCGCAAGGGTCCAAACATTCTGACACCCACTGCTCAACTCCGCAAGCACCAACAGCACCAGAATCGCCACAGCCCCACGATGAACCAAGTAATGGCAGGTTACAAAGACGTAAAGCACTGCCAAGTGATGACAGATGAAGACGAAGTCACGTGGATAAAACAGTAGGTAATGAAGGAGATCCACCAAGAAATAAGCTATGCTGTATTCGAGAACAAGGCCCTGGAATTTGGTGTTGAGAGCGGCGAAATCGGCCATGTTGGGGGCTTGAAGAATTGCAACGATGGCCATGAAGACGACGGGACTGCCATGGGCGAGTGAGATGAAGCAGCTTGAAGCCTCTAGCCTGTGCTTCGGCCCCCAGTTCCGGAGCAAAACCAAGTAAGCGAATAGATACACGAATAGAAACATGAAGAAGAACAAAGCCAATGATGGGAACTCGGGGATTTGAAACTCCATTGATATCCAAACTGCAAGAAGCTCTGCGAATGATGATTTCAAAACAAAAAAAAAAATTAGTGGGTATGAATTTTGAGAAACTGAGGAAGAAGATTCTTGCCGGACCTGGTAAAGAAGTTATGCTTTATGCTTGATTGGATATTCGAACTCTTTCAAGAGGAAAGGAACTGGCTTCTAAAAGTCTGGTCCACTTTTTCTTCCTGCGATATTTCTTCGAATTAAAAGCAACGTTATTGTCTCTCCCTCCATTGGCTTTCTACGCGGTTGGGTTGGCGGCTGGGCTGGCTTATTAGCTGCAACTTTCTTCCTATTATCGAGTCCTATGAGGATTGGGCTTTTTTAAGTATCGTGCACGATTAATTACGTTAGTTAAGTGTATTTGTGTTTGATTGGAATTTTAAAATTCCGTTTGATTGGTGAAGATTGGATAAACTACAAAGAATAGAATCATAGGTGCCTTTGACCTGAAAATTTTAACTCAATCTTTTAGGTGCCTTCTATGAAACCGAATCAAGAATTAAACAATATTTTTATTTTATTTTTTTCTATTTTTGTAACTTGTCTTTAGTTTTGTAATTATTTTATTTTATGTTATTTTGAATAGTGATGAATTTGATATAGATAAGATGGAATTAAAAGAGTCAATTTTTTTTTTTTTTTTTTTTTTTGTGTCCCTCCTGAATGGGATGGATAATAGAGACAGGATTGTGAAAAATTTTCTCCGTTTAAATTTAAGGGATAATAGAGACAGGATTGTGATCCCCACCCTAATCTTCATTTTCCTCTTAAATGAATGTGTGTTTGTGCTGTGTATATATTTTTACTTCCCTTATTCCCTTAGCTCTAGATGCCTTTTTTTTTCCTCCTCAATAAAATCGTAAATATATATATTTTAACTTTTCCTCATTTTCCAATAAAAAAAAAACATAAACCGAGAAAAATTCTCAACTAAAAAAACCTATGCAGATAATTCTATTTAGAAAAATATATGCTACCTATTAAAACTATCATTTTAAAAATTCTTTAAAGGTTTTTTTTTAGTATTAAAGTTTTCTTTTTTACTTAAGAAAAATGATAAGAAATTGTCATGTATAAGTGAGTGTATATATACACTATTTTGCTCAAATATTTACTAGTTGTCATTGTAAAATATTTTCAAATCCACTCTCTTCTATTATTTTATTAGTTTATTTTATATTTTCCTTTCATCGTTACACTTTATATGGTTGCAAGATTTGTTTTTTAATTTTGTTATTTTGGAATCTTGACTTTTAATTTTGTTATTTTGGAATATTTTATATATTTTATCATAATATTTTTAATATTTAAAGTCAAGATTTATCATGATTTTTTGTTTTTTGTGTGTTTAATATTTAAGAATGTTTTAGATTATTTCATAATATGTATGTGTTAATAAATCAATATTTTTAACATATTTGTATTTTAAAAAATTTATTAGATATTTTTTCCTTGTAAGAAGTCAAAATCTATTAATTTTTTCAATATTTTTGCTTTGTGTTTTATAATCAAGATTTTGTAATATGATTTATATCGATGACAATGGTGTTTGATAGATTATGTGATCATAATATAATTTTGGAAAAAACACCCTTTTGGTCCCTAAGTTTTAATTATAGTTTCTATTTGGTCCCTTGGTTTTAAAATGTTACATTTTTACCTCCGAGTTTCGAGTTTAGTTTCCATTTGGTCCCTATGTTTCAAAATGTTACATTTTTACCCTTGAGTTTTGAATTTAGTTTCCATTTAGTCCATAGGTTTAAGATTTTATACTTTTACCCCTTAATTTTCACTATTAATGCTCTCCTTTGGTCCTTTGTGTTAACTTTTCGTTAATTAATTTAAAATAATTATGACGTATAATTTTTTAACTAAAATTAATAGTGATAAAAGATTAGTAAAAATTATTTTAATTAACTAATTTAAAATAATTAAATTAATTAATAGAAATAAAAAAGTGAGCACTAGTGAAAACTCGGGGGTAAATGTGTAAAATCTTGAAACATAGGGACCAAATAGAAACTAAAATCAAAACTTAAGGGTATAAATGTAACATTTTGGAATTACCTCGAGTCCAAATGGGAACTAAACTCAAAATTCAGGATAAAAGTGTAACATTTTGAAACCTATGGACCAAATAGAAACTCTACTCAAAACTCAAGGATCAAAAATTTTTTTTTTTCCTATAATTTTTATAATTTCTTTATTTTCTATTTATAATTTTGATAGTTTTCTAGACCATCAATAATTTTTTTTCATAATGAAAATTGAGTCGATTAATATTTTATGTACCCTATAAATAATGTATTTTTTTAGTTCAACAATATGCAGAGATGAAAATTCAAAACCTTGATCAGGTTATAATACTTTAATTTATAAATAATCTATTTACATTATAAATAATTATCATATTTGTGTATAAATAATCCTTATATCTTAATGTTCTTTTTATTTTTCTCTCACCATAAACGATGGCACACATATAACAATATTTTATGATTTTTTTTTAAACATGATTTCATATTATTTAACACACAATCAGTCAATTAGTGTATTTTTTAGTTAAAAAATATTTGAGAGTGGGAGATTCGAATTTATGACTTTTTGGTCGATGGTACATGTTAATTATCACAGTCAATTAGTATGCTTATGTAATGTTTATTGAAGCACTTGATAAAGGTTAAATAACAAGTTTAGTCTCCAAACTTTCAAGTTTGTGTATAAAAAGTCATTCAACTTGTCTAGGTTTCTAAATTTTCAATTTCGTGACTAATAGGTCACTGACATATTCAACATTTTTTTAAATTAATTAATCTATTAAATATAAAATTGAATTCTATGTCTAATAAGACTCCCAAACTTTCAATCCTATGTCCAGTAGGTCCATTAATTTAAAAAAAAAAACACATGGAATAGATAGATAAATAACATATTAGATACAAAATTGAAATTTCAGAGATCTATTAGATACAAAATTGTAAATTTAAAAACCTACTACCATTTTTTATGGTTTAGACACCAACAGATACCAACTTAAAAGTTTATGGATCTATTAGACACTTTTGAAATTTTAAGGACCAAATGACACAACACTGAAAGTTTAGGCCATGTTTGATAATTATTTGATTTTTAAAAATTAAACCTATAAATACTACTTCCACCTATGAGTTTCCATGTTTTCTTATCTACTTTTAACATTTGTTTTCAAAAACCAAGCCAAGTTTTGAAAACTAAGGCCCCGTTTGATAACCATTTTAGTTTTTGAAAAATTAAGCCTATAAATACTATTCTCACCTATATATACTTGTTTTGTTATCTACTTTTTACCTATGTTTTAAAAAATCAAGTCATGTTTTGAAAACTAAAAAAAGTAATTTTCGAAAACTTGTTTTTGTTTTTAGAATTTGGCTAAGAATTCAAATGCTTCTTTAAGGGAGATGAAAACCATTGTAGAGAAATTGGAAGAAAACAAGCTTAATTTCAAAAACCAAAAACCAAAAACCAGGTTATCAAATGGCCCTAAAAAAAGTAGTTTCTAAAAATTTGTTTTTGTTTTTAGAATTTGGCTAGAAACTCAAATGTTTCTTTAAGAAAGATGGAAACCATGGTAGAGAAAATAAAAACCATTTCTAGAGAAAATTATGAGAAAACAAACCCAATTTTTAAAAACTAAAAACTAAATAGTTGTCAAACGGGGCCTGAGGTACTCAACTTTATTTTTTTTTAAATGAAAGAAGGTAGTAAACTTATAATTTAACCAACTATAAATATTTGACATTTGTACTATTTGATTTACTTACATGGTTATCCAAAAAATTATCTCTGTTTTGATTTGAAACCTGGCTGGATCTGGGTCCGAAGCAGAAGCAAGAAAAGGCGGCCCGGCCCAATGGAGATACAATGGCATTGATTTGGCGGGAAAACTGAGACCGGCAAAATAGAAAACCTTAGTCGCTTCTTGAGCCGTTGCTCTCCCGCCAATTCTCTGCAGCCATTACTCAACATGAATTCCGATTCAGACTCAGACTCAGATGGATCTCACGTCTCCGCCACTCCTCCCAGAGGTTCAAAGCCGCCGCTGCCACCGCCGTCGCCATCGCCGTCTTCTTCATTTAGTCCGTTCACCTCAGCCTCCAATGCCAAGCGTAGGTTCAGTAAAGCCACTTCTTCACTGCCGCGTACCAGTTCGAAACCCGCAAAACCCTCCTCCAGAGTTACTAAACCGCCCCCATCACCTGATACGAAACCCTCCGAGGCAGAATCGCCTCCCGATTGGACTCCCCTTCCGACTCTGCCCTTTCAAATCCTTCGGGCGTCCGATCAGAGTCGCGCAATTTCGTCCTCCGAATCTATGGAGATGCTTCCAGCCGGGTTCTACTCAAAATCGTCTTCGTTCTTGAAATTCCGTCGATCCAGTCTTAATTTTGAGACTTTCGAGGATAATCGATCTTTATCGGAGCCGAGCCAGCGGGCTAATGTCGAAACTGAGATCGCCGGTTGTTCAACGGCTGATTGGGCGACAAAAGATGAATTATTTAGTCCGGGGAATCCGGTGAAACTCGTTAGGAAACATCCTAACTTGATTGGAGCCCACATTCCTGCTCCGCCAGTCAAAATGCGCAAATGTGGAGGTGAAGGGAACTTTGTGAAACTTAACATGAATGGTAGGAAACGGAAATTTATTAAGAAATTCAGCCGGAGAAAGTATGGCGAGCGGGGTAGTTACTGGTCCCATAGAAGGACTAAGACGAACTTAAGAACTGAAGATTGCCACGAGACGGCTAGTTTCTGCGATGAAGATGGTTTGGTTACAGAAACAACGCAACATCCGCAGAAGCAGGACAATGGAGGAGCGAAATTTGATCCCATTACCATTGAAAAGACTATATCCAATGTGCGAAATGACCCATCTGATGATAACTTGGTGCAGTTGTTGAAGTTAGCTTATGGATACGATTCTTTCCAAGATGGACAGTTGGAGGCAATCAAAATGGTGCTGGCCGGGAAATCAACGATGGTTGTTTTGCCCACCGGTGCTGGTAAATCACTTTGTTATCAAATACCGGCAATGGTTCTACCTGGGATAACCGTTGTTGTTAGTCCTTTGGTGGCATTAATGATAGATCAGATAAAACAATTGCCACCTGTAATTCAGGGTGGTTTATTATGCAGCAGTCAGGTAGTCGTTGTTCTATTTCTCTATCAAGCTTTTTAAACATTTTCTGCACTTGTATGATGACAAAGTGTTAAAGAGTGAGCAACTTTACTTGATCATTCTTTTGTATTTTTAACTTTACTTGATCATTCTTTTGTATTTTTAGAGACCTGAAGAAGTATCTGAAATAGTGAGGCTGCTTATCCAAGGGACGATGAAGGTACATGAGTGGAAAAACTCCTATCCTTTTCTCTCTCTGTTGCAAAGCATTCTCGTGATATTTTCTTGCAATTTTTTTATATGAATCCATTGAATCATTATCTTGTATTATTCTGATGAGAACAATTGCGACTTGATCATTTATAGTTGCATGTCATCAGTCATCACGTGGTTAATTTCTTATATATATTTTCAGGTGCTCTTTGTTTCACCTGAAAGGTTTCAGAACGCAGATTTTCTGTCAATATTTTCTAGCAGCTTAGTGGTATCGCTTCTTGTGGTGGATGAAGCTCACTGCATATCTGAATGGCAAGTTGATTCCCCATTTCAAAAATGTTTGAACCGTGACCAGCACCATTTTCTTATTTAGACACTTCACTTATGAGGCCTCCGACTTTCAGCATATGCAATGGCACGAATGAACAAGTCTAACTTATTCAATTTGATATTACCAGGTCACACAATTTTCGACCTTCATATATGAGGCTTAGAGCATCTCTTCTTCGAGCTCAACTCAATGTTAACTGCATTCTTGCAATGACGGCAACGGCAACTACTTCAACTATGCAAGCAATTATGACTGCATTAGAAATTCCTTCAGACAATCTCATTCTAAAGGCTACAGTAAGGACAAATCTACAATTGTCAGTATCAATGAGTACAAACAGGCAAGTATTAAATCTTGAGAGTTGATTTTTCTCCTTCACAACCCCCTTATCTTTCTGATATGGATTCTTTTAATTAACCCTTTCAACGTTTCAATTTGATTTGATGAATGTGCTGAAAATAAGAGTGAAAGATCTACTGATGCTAATCAAGTCTTCTCCCATCACTGAAGTTCGGAGCATTATTATCTACTGCAAGTTTCAGGTTTGTTTGTGTACTTAGTGTTCCAAATGCTGAAATTTCTCTGTCAATAATATATTATTATAATTACATGGAAGTTTGAATGCAACATAAGCACACGCCAACTTGAGCATAGCTCAGCTGGTGAAGGTGAATACCCCGACCAAGAGGCTAGAGGTCTGAATCCCCCATCTCATATGTTGTTGAACTAAAAAAAAGAATGCAACATGAGCTCACCCTCTAGGTTTGTAGCTAAATCTTTTGAGTGAGTGTGGAATGAAACGTTCAAATTAACATTCTTGTGGCTTTTCCGGTTTATTTTAGTTCCTGAATGGACCAATTTTTTCATTCTCTTTTTGTGCGATTGGGTCAAAAGTCCTCTTCCAACGTAATTAAGTACTTTGAAGAGGAAAATATAGTTGGAACCGCTAGCTGGTATGGAGTTGTTTGTTCATCATTTTGCACAGTGACCCGATAGTGTTTCTCAATTTTCATTAATTGGCTAGATAAAATTTGAACTTTTAGTTAGCCATGATTGCTTCTCTGCTTTGATGTTGCAGTCAGAAACTGATTTGGTAAGCAGATACTTATGTGATAGTGGCGTCTCTGCAAAGGTTACTTCTGCAACTTAGCTAATTAAGAATAACAACCACTCTTACCTTTTTGGGGTATTTGAAAAGTCAATCTGATATGTTGTTTACTATTGCTATTTAGAGTTATCACAGTGGCCATCCTGCTAAAGATCGCAAACGCATACAAGAGAATTTTTGTTCAAACAAGATTAGAGTGGTGAGATACCATATTCTTCTATTATTTATGTTTGAATGTATGCATGTATATAAATATTAGGAATAATTATTTCCTCTCTCAATACATTGACTGGCACTTTTTCTAAAGGTTGTTGCAACTGTGGCTTTTGGCATGGGACTTGACAAGAGGGACGTTGGCGCTGTAAGGATTTAGAGAGCATTTTCGAATTGTTTTATTCGTTGTTATAACTGCATACAGTATGAGGATATTCCTGATATATTGAAGTGGTTGACTAGCAATGAAATAGTAGTATGAACATCTTTTTGTATCGTTCTGCTAATCTCTCTAAAGATGCTCCATATCAGGAATTTCAGATTTTTTTAAAAAAAAAGCATGAGCTTGGTTTTTTATATTTGTACCAAAAAGGAGTGAGTAATTTGATTTTGGAGTCATTTGAATACATCAATTCCACATCTTTGTGCATGCAATGTAATAAATAGTTAGCTGTGTAGTATTATAATAACTTGAAATCACTTAGATGGACCCCATTGTACTTATGAGATAAATTTTCCAAGCATCAAATTTAGTTTTTATTGGTTTTGGAATATTTGTACTATATGAACAATCATATCTAAACAGTAAAAAAGCAAAGTTAAATTGTTTCAGGTAATCCATTATAGCTTGCCGGAAAGCTTGGAGGAATATGTTCAGGTCGGTAGTTTTTTCTAGTTTTAAGTATTGTTCATTTTCTAATATGACATGCATGTTATGCACATTCTATATAGATGAATAGTACACTTCTTGCAGGAGATAGGGCGTGCCGGCCGTGATGGTAGATTATCCTACTGTCATCTATTTCTGGACAATGACACATATTTCAAGCTTCGAAGTCTTATGCACAGGTCATGTGATATAAATTTTATCGTTTTGTTAGTTATACAAGGATTATATGATTCTGGAACTGATTTGAAATATTGTATGAACAGTGATGGAGTTGATGAGTACAATATAAACAAATTCCTCAGTGAAGTATTCTCTGAAAACAACAATTCATGTGGAAAAGTGTATTCAATGGTCAAAGAACCTGCATCTCGTAAATTTGATATGAAAGAAGAGGTCGCTTCCTTCCACTATTTTACAACTATCTAATGTATTTACTTTAGTGCATTGAGGTGACAAACTTAACTATTATTATCACTATGGGATCTAGTCACAATTTCAAATGAATATGCATTGGCTGTGGTGTTTATAAATGAAGGATTAGGAAAGTCTAGCATCATCGAAATCTTTTGTAAGTGAGAAACTCCAATAATCTGTAAGGAAGAATTGATTTTTTTATTTGAATCAATGTAAGGAAGAATTGATGTAACAGCACTAATTACAATTTGGAGAAACATGACACAATTAAGAAAAAACAAACATCAAGAAAGGGAGTAGAACCACGCCAATTCTTTTGTGTGAAGGGTTCAAACTCTCCTATCAACTTGAGGAACCAAAGCAAGTTGGAGGATGCCGAAAAGCAACTACTTTCTAGAAGTAGATTCTTATGCATAGTTCAAGTCAGAGTTTTAGTTGGTGAGCAGAACATATTAACTTTTTGAAAAGTCAGAAGCCATCTCAACTTAAATCACTCTACTGTTCTCCCATTACCATGTATTATTTTTTTTCCAACTGCATTTACTTCTTGAAGTTCATAACTCCCGAGAAACAGTTCTTAATAAATGAAAATGGAGATAGTTTGTTTAAATTAAATCCTTCGTATGCAACTTTTCATCCCTACATATCCTTCCACATGTTCATCGCTTTAGAAATTTATCGAGTAATATGACGATGATGTAAATATAGAAGCCACGGAGTCCTTTTTCTGCTGGAAGTTTTTGAGTGAAAATGGAACCTCCTTGCCAAATTTATCCGGAAATTTTTGATAGGCGAAGTTGCTTTCTCACTTGGTTTTATCTCCGACAGGTGATGATTACAATTCTAACATACTTGGAGCTGGGAGAAATGCAATATTTGCGCTTACTTCCTCAGTTAAATGTGACTTGCATTTTGAATTTTCATAAGGTTGGCCTTCAATGATTCTTTTATCTTTCTCACTTTCTGACTATGAAAGCTTAATTAATATTTTGATTGCTTCATGACAATGGACTATGATAGTTCTCACAGCTTTTAACTAAATTAATGGTGCCATTCCTGACATATGTTCAATATCACGTAATCAGCATATATTGATCCATCTACCTGTGCCATGCATTTGAAAGATGTAATGTTCATGATATGTTGCAGTCAATATTTGGAAAAAGGGTTAGGACAGGTTCATTTCTCGGTGCTTGATGATTTTGCATATTCTGTGTTTGGTGCAGACTTCACCAACGATGCTTGCTGACAAAGATATCATTGTTGCCGAAATTTTGAAGAGGTGAGTACCTAGTTTTGATCTCGACCCATCTAATACTATGCACCATTGGGAGAAAAAAATGCTTTTTGGATCAGGCTATTAAATTTGGGAACTTTAGGTCTGAAACTAAGCAAGGGCAGCATGTTTTTGACATGCTCAAGGTGGTCAATAGCATTGGGATTTCAGCCACCAGTCTCTCAAATCATTTGCAAAATCTCAAGGTTCGGATGGTTTTAAATGGAAAGCTCATCATCTCCTTTATTTTCTTTTCTTTCCATATTTACAAAATCTGGCCCGTGCACTTGAGTTGTTTGTATCTTCAAACGGTTATTGTTTGAGCTTTATTCCAATATAACCTTGCATTTTAAAATTAAATTACTCTCAAGTTCTCAATGTATCGGTGTTTATAAATTTTGAATAATACATAAATATTCATTTTGAATAATTGAAGATGGGTGAATGCATGTTAAAATAGGCCTGGTTTATTATTGTCTTTTTTCAATTTTATTAATGCAGTTGCATGCATGAATATAATTTGGAAAGGTGTTGGATTTGTTCATTGATATTCTATGGATGCAATATGCAGCTTTGGTTTCAATAATCCTTGAGAAGAATTTTGGAGATATGTCATGTGATTTAAAAAGTTATTGAGAAGTTATATCATGTGTTATAGTTTTTTGCTTTTGTAATTTTGTCTCTATTACCCTCCACTTCTTTTATGTAACAATAAGTTTCTTTCTTGTACTCTTTTAGTTGAAGGGAGAAGTAACATACGAAATGAAGGATCTGGCTTACTGTTATACAATTTTGAAAAATCCTGGCGATTTTTGTTCTCTGTCAGCACATCTTAGAAAATGGTTATCCGAGATCCAGACTAGTAAGGTGGTTGATTCTGACTTTACTATGCATTCGTTAATCTATTTATGTGACTATTTTGGAGGTTAGAACTCTAGCATCCGAAATCATGTTGGTCATGTTTCCGTAGCACAATGCCAGTACATAATACCATAACAGATGGCCGTGATACCACCACAAAACTTGTAATTGTGGAGCCTTTTTTTCATCTATACTTCTCATCCACAAAAGTTTTGATTCACTTGCACCTATTTTTCATTCAAGAAACATATATAAGACAACTATACAAAACTTACACAACGAAGTTTATATTTAAAGCCCAAAAAATTTGGCTCATTACGTTTGTTGATTTGTATTTATTCACTCAAAGCACCAAAAGTTTTGTTGAGATATATTGTTGTTACTTTCCATTCTCAACACCTTAGGGCGAAAATACTATTGTTCAGACCACGTAATTTACATGCAAGCAAGCCTATCTACTCTTTGTGAGTGTCTACTCGTAGATTGACATATTGGGTGGATGTTATTCTTTTTCTTTAAATCAAGCCGGCATGTGTCCGCGGTCTGTTAGGACTTGACTTGCTAGGGTGCACTGTGTCATCACTGTTTACTTGTACTTAGTTACTGTTTACGTTTGTCCTTAAGTTTCCTTGCATTTATGAGGTAAGTGCTTAACACCTAACCTCTCCTTAATTCACTCTTGTAGACAAAGTGTAATGTTTCTTTCCCTCTCCCTTCTTTGTTTTCTCACCTATTTAAAAGGTGCTTAGTTGCTAAGTTGAATATAGAAAAAACATTACAGTGAGCCTAGAGCCAAAACTCAATCTGGTATCAGAGCAAATGGCAGACGTCTCTTCTTCCACTCCTACCAGTGACCTAGCAAAAACCCCACAACCATCAACCACCGGCGAGAACAAATCCGAAACACTCAAAACCATGCTTTCTGAAAAAGGCAGCGGTGCAGTTCGCTGCGGTTCTACTCCAGTCGGAAGCCCATCCTTTTTGAATCTGATAAACCACGCCATCTCTATCAAACTTGGCTGAAATAACTTCCTTTTGTGGCAGAACATTGTTCTTCCTATCCTCAAAAGTTACAAACTTGAAGGCCATCTAACCGGAAAAACTTCAGCACCTGAGATGTCTATTACTTTGCCTCCTTCAGAGGAAGAACCTGAAGGTTTGATCCCTCCTAACGCTGAAAATGACATATGGGACATGGTCGATCAACTGATGGTAGGATGGTTGTACAACTCAATGCACCGGAAGTTGCTGCTCAAGTGATGGGTCATGATGAAGCCAAGGGTCTGTGGGACTCCATTCAAGAATACTTCGGTGTCCAAGCAAGATCCCAAGAGGACTATAATCGGCTGATGATTCAACAAACTCGAAAAGGAACCATGAAAATGTATGAATACTTAGAGATCATGAAGAGATATTTTGATAACCTCCAAGTTTCTGGGTTTCCTATGGACATAATTGCTCATGTTACAGTCAGACTTGATGAAGATTACACACCAATAGTGGTGGTGATAAGGAACAGTGAAATGCCATGGCCCAAGGTGCAACTTGAACTTCTGGCTTATGAGCAAAGACAAGACCAGCTGCAAACTTTGAAAGGAAATCTTACTTGCAATCAAGCTTCTGTGAATTTTGCTAATACTAAAAGGAACAAAGGAACCACCAACAACACCAACAAATACCATTCAAACTCTTATCAAGGTAACTATTCTTGGTCTAACAGAGGAGGAAGATTTAGAGGAAGGGGACGTTACTCTTCCTATCCTCCCATTAACAAACCAACTTACCAAATTTGTGGTAAGATTGGTCATGTTGCAACAGTGTGCTACCACTGTAACGCTCGAGTTCAAGAGGGGTACATGAATGAACCGAGACCACATCCGAATGAGAGGGATCCTGAGGCTATGCAAGGCATAGTTAAGAAAGGCTTAAAAGAATTGATTGCTACTACCTATACCAACAAGGTGCACCTTCCTTTTCGGTGGCTCAATCATAAGAACTCCAAAGTTAAGCGTGCTTGACTTGGAGCAATTCTATGTTGGGTGATCTTCTAGGAATTTTCCTAGGAAGCATGTGAGTGAGGACAAAGCATGCTGAAAGGACCCGTGTTGGTTTGTGGGGACAGTCTTCACTCTCGCAAGCAGCTCAAGTCAAGTAGGTAGCGTGGTCAGGCCGCGGGGGATGCAGGGGAATGCCGGGGCCGTTAGGTGCCGAATCCGGATTCCAAATCCTGATTCGAATCCTGGGCCTGGGTCGTTACAACCACAGATATGAAAAGCCAGAAAACTCTCTCACCCACTCCTCCACTCAAGTTGCAGCCTCTACCTCGGCTTTAATGGCTTTTCCTGAGACACTCCAAGATCCATCCTGGTACTTGGACAGTGGAGCAAGCAATCATGTGACATCTGACTTGGGAAAGCTCTCTCACAAAGGTAACCACACTAAGCTTACCAATCTTGTAGTTGGTGACGAAACCAAAATAGCCATACTTGGTATAGGAACTACTGTTGTGAATGAGTTTTTATCTCTTAAAGATGTCCTATTTGTTTCTCGGATGAAAAAGAATCTGATTAGTATATCTAAATTGACTCATGACAGTGGAGTGGTGGTAGAATTTAATAATCTCTTTTGTTTTGTAAAGGAAAAGAGGTCCAAGGCAATTTGGTTGGTAGGGAAGCTTGAGCATGGGTTGTACAACGTGATAGAAGCAAGGAAAGCCTCCAGCAACTTTTTTGGAAATGAAGAAACTAAGGATGAAGTCTTAATGACAGTAGCCACAACCCACCAAGATACGAGACCCACAAGACCAAGGGAATTTGATTACACTTGTAAATTATATTTTGATGTCTTGTACTTTAGATGTTTGGGACCAAAGATTGGGCCATCCATCTCCTAAAGTGTTGAATCAAATCTTACAACATTGTAAAGTTTCTTCAAAAAGTAATGGAAATCTCTCCTTTTGTGAGGCTTGCAAATTTGGAAAATCTCATAAATTAACCTTCCCTTCATCTGAATCTCGAGCTAAAAAGATACTAGATCTTGTGCATACAGACTTGTGGGGGCCGGCTCCAATTAAGTCGACAAATGGTTTTAGCTACTATATAGCCTTCTTAGATGATTATTCTAGATATACTTGGATATATCCATTACAGACCAAGGGAGATGCATTTGTGGTGTTTAAACACTTCAAGAATCAAGTAGAAAAGCAATATGGAAGGGACATTAAAACAGTAAGATGTGATGGTGGAGGAGAGTATAAACCCTTTCTAACCTATGGCAAGGAACAGGTAATAGTAATTCAATTGTCTTGCCCTTATACTTCAGCTCAAAATGAGCGGATTGAAAGAAAACATCGACACATAGTAGAGACCGATCTTGCCTTGCTTGCTCAAGCTAAAATGCCATTACATTATTGGTGGGAAGCTTTCCATACTGCGGTATATCTTATTAATAGAATGCCTACTCCAACTATTGAGGGAAACACACCTTATTCTCTGCTGAAAGGGCAACAACCAGATTATAAAGCATTGAGGTTGTTTGGTTCAGCTTGCTACCCATGTTTGAGGCCATTTCAGCAACACAAATTAGATTTTCACAGTGAAAAGTGTATTTTTCTGGGGTATAGTGACCATCACGGAGGGTATAAATGTTTGAGTACTTCACAAAAAATCTACATCTCCCGGCATGTATGCTTCAATGAATCTGAATATCCATACATGGACCTATTTCCCAGCACCAACAGTCCTACTTCAGCCTCCGACAACACTGTTCTTTCATGGCTACCCTTTGTTTCCACTTTTTACCACCCACACCAACCTAGCCTTACTACTTCCCAATCTCCATCCAACCTTTTCCCAGTTCTAACTACCTTAAACCTAGTCTCACAGCCATCATCACCATCATATGTCTCTTCTAGCTCACATCCTCACCCAGCACCTTCCCTGTCCTCTCCCCGTACCTCCTTGTCACCTATACCGTATTCTTCACCTCTACCATCTCTCTTTCTTCCTCCCTTTCCTCCCCCACAAAACCAGCATTCCATGATTACAAGAGCAAAAGCGGAATCTCCAAGCCCAAACAGCCGTTCACTGGTCTTGTCCAGCATTCTCCTCTTACTTATTGGACTCAAATTGATCCTCACTTATTCACTGATGCTGTCACTATACTCGCCTGGAAATCTGCCATGACTGAGGAGATTCAAGCTCTTTATCGCAATCACACTTGGGACCTAGTTCCTGCATCTTCCAGCCAACATCTTATAGGTACTAAATGGATTTACAAGATAAAACGTGATGCTGAAGGTAATGTCCAGCGCTATAAGTCACGCTTAGTGGCCAAAGGGTATCTTTAACAACAGGGCCTTAATTATGGTGAGACCTTCAGTCCGGTTATCAAACCTTCATCTATTCAAATTGTTCTCACTTTGGCAGTCACTTGGAAATGGCCAACCAAGCAACTTGATGTGAGCAATGCATTCCTACATGGCACTCTTTAGGAAACTGTTTTCATTCCTCAACCTGAAGGTTATGTGGATCCTCATCACCCTCATCATGTGTGTAAACTCAAAAAAGCACTTTATGGCCTCAAGCAGGCTCCCTGGGCCTGGTTTGATATGCTTCGCTCCTCACTTACTTCATGGAACTTCACTCAATCTCAAGCGGACAGCTCCCTGTTCATTCATCACTACTCAGGGTACTCTTCTCTTACTTGTTTATGTTGATGATCTTATTCTCACATGTTCCAACATGCTACTTGTTGATCGTCTTATCACTCAATTGAAGACTACTTTCGCTCTCAAAGATCTTGGGCCCTTACATTACTTTCTCGTCATCCAAGTTCATCACACCGCCACTGGTTTGATCCTCTCTCAATCGAAGTATGTTCAAGATCTTCTCACTCGGTTGCATTTCACTCATCTCAAGCCCTCGGCTTCTCCCATGGTCTCCCATAAACAGTTGCATCTCAACGACAGCCCACCTGAGTGATCCTCACCTTTATCGGAGCACCCTTGGCTCTTTGCAATACCTTCTTCATACACGACCAGATATAGCCTTTGCTGTCAACAAGCTCAGCCAATTTAATCAAGCTCCAACCCTCAACCATTGGCAAGCTTTGAAACACGTGTTACGCTACCTTCAGGGTACTCTTCACCTTGGCCTTTCCATCCATGCTGCTCCTGATTTTCACGTCACGGGGTACACTGATGCCGATTGGGCCGCTTCTCCCGATGATCAGAAGTCGGTTGGCGGTTACTGCATTTTCTTTGGCTCCAATCTTGTCTCTTGGTCCTCCAAAAAGCAACATGTTGTTGCTCGTTCAAGCACCGAGTCCGAATATCGAGCTTTATCGCATGCAGCTTGTGAAATCATGTGGCTTCAATCCCTTCTTCATGAGCTTCGGATCTCATAGCCTTCTACTCCCCTCATCTGGTGTGATAATTTAAGTGCCGCTGCTCTAGCTTACAACCCATTATTTCATGCTCATACCAAGCACATAGAGTTGGATGCTCATTTTATTCGAGACCAAGTCCTTGCTCGACGCCTGCAAATTCGGCATATTCCATCTCATGATTAGATTGCTGACTGCTTAACCAAGGCGTTATCGCAACATCGACATCACTTTCTTCGTGACAAACTCGCCCTTCAGTTTGCACCTACGTCTCGTTTGAGGGGGGATGTTAGGACTTGACTTGCTAGGGTGCACTGTGTCATCACTGTTTACTTGTACTTAGTCACTGTTTACATTTGTTCTTAAGTTTCCTTGCATTTATGAGGTAAGTGCTTAACACCTAACCTCTCCTTGATTCACTCTTATAGACAAAGTGTAATGTTTCTTTCTCTCTCCCTTCTTTGTTTTCTCACCTATTTAAAAGGTGCTTAGTTGCTAAGTTGAATATAGAAAAAACATTACAGTGAGCCTAGAGCCAAAACTCAATCGGGTCGACTTTGTTTTCAGGTTAGGAAATTGGACGCCATGTTCGATGCAGTGACTTCTGCTGTGAATTTGTGTGAAAAGAAGACTCAGGGCTGCTATAACTACGAGCAGACACCATGCTTAGAAGGAAAGATTTGTTCTTATTTTCAGGAGGGTGATGATTATGATATTCCAAATAAAATGAACCAGAGCAGGTATGTACAAGCACTATTTCTGATATACAATTAGAAGAAATGAAAAGAGATTTGAATCTGTAGCCTCCCCTGTAAATAGTTAAACGAAATTCAACGAGTAAATACTATTAATTTTTGTTCTTGTCCATTTCCTGTTTGTACATGAGGTATATAATCATGCTAACATCAATATTATTCATGTGCAGCCCATTCCTGCGAGCAGATATAAAAGTGAGGGCAATGCAGATACTTAACGAGTTTATTTTCAAGATGTTAATGCTCGGTTGTGATGAAAAAGCTTCTACTTTTTGCTGTAACAGGTCTTTTTGCAGAGCAACTCACATGCTAAATTCACTCCCAGAGCCGTTGCAAGGATTATGCATGGCATTGCAAGCCCCGCTTATCCTTCAACAATTTGGTCAAGAACTCATTTCTGGTACCCTAATTTCTCTTTAGTTTCAATCAAATTCTTTTACATTATTTCATTTTCTTGAGAGAAGGACAACAACACTAGTCATCATTAGCAAATACTTAGCTGATGAACTACTTTTAGATCACGTTCACTATGCCAATATGGATTTGTCTAAACTTGTAGGAAGAAAGAAAGTCTATCACTGTAATTAAGCATTGAAAAATCAAAATTTGCCAAAAAGATAAGCAAGCAATCTGATTTTAAGCATTTGGGATGGCAGGGGTAGGTATACCAAAATCGATTTCCAGGCAGTAATGGAAGCAGCTGCATTAGAGCTCGTGAATTTTGTTGGGAAGGACGTCGTGTCCTAGCTATTTATGAATACATGGACCTTTTTCAAAATTGTTCTTGAGCATCTAGATCCAAAGGCTATGCAGTTGCCTGATTCAAAATTTGGTCATCAGTCTACCATTGCCATAATTGAACTGCCACTTGAAACAAGCAAGAAACAGATGGTCCATTTTGTTCTCCACAGAGCCTACAAACAAGATCGACTTTTAGAAGGTAGAACAACTGAGTCACTGACAGAGACTTTCTTATATATATATTTCTTTGAGTTCAACAACATGTGATTGTGAGATGAGAGATTTGAACCTCTAACATTTGAGCTATGTTCAAGTTGACGACTTTCCTATATCTTTCTTATTTACTTGTGATCCCTGTTCTGTCGCTTATGAATTAATTGGTGTTTGCAGGAGAACATACTCCAATACAAGAGATGGAGCAGGGTTCCTTCCATCAAGTTTCCTGTTGATTTGTACAAACTTATTGATTGCTAAGGCCCATTTGTCTTGTACATTGACTTCACGCAAATAATATAACTTACACAAGAAGTAACAAAAAGAGAAGAAGAAGAAAAAAAAACTACGAATAATTATGGCAAAATTTTATTATTCTAAATATATGTCGTTTGAAATTTGTACATGTTTTAAGGGTTTTTTTTTTAGATTTTTATTTCTTCGAATTTTAGAATTTATCCAAAACTCTATTTTATATTGAGGGTTTGGGACATTCGAGAATCTAGAATTAAAAATGTTTCGTTAACTCCTAGGGGTTGTTCTTGAACAATAAGACCCTTTTTTTTCTACTATTTGATTTTTTTTTAGTTTCACCATGAGGGATTCGAACTTTAACTTCTTGGTCGATAATACATACTTGATCTTAGTTGAACTATGTTCATGCTGGCAAGTATTTGATTTCTTTTAGTTCAACGAATTTAGGGTTGGGTAATACATTTTCCATCTTGAAGATAAGAGGTGATTTATTCACCAAAGTGTTTTGATGGACTATTTAATATATATTTTTTAGAATATTACATTATATGGGATGAGAAGATTTGAATTTACGAAATGTGGAAATATCTTAACTATTTTTTTTAAGAAAAAATATTTTGATTGTGTTTTTTTAGTTTAAAGACGAGGTGGAAATTTTGAACTTCTAACTAATGAGAGTATGACATTAACAAACGAGCTATGCTTAAGTTGGAAAAAACATCTTAACTATTGATCTCTATTTAATATCATTTTTTCATTTTGTAAGGTGTTTATGAAAAATATTTCAAATGCACGATGAGTATAATTTAGAAATGTCAACTTAAACATAACTCAATTGGTTTGCAAAAAATCAAATGCACGATGAGTATAATTTTGAAATATCAACCTAAGTCTAGCTCAATTGGTTTTCAAAAAAAAAAAAAAGAATTCAATAAAGCTTAAAATTGGTTCTTAGGATAAGTTTGAAATTGATTTTTTTTTATCAAAATTGGTTAAATAATAATTTAATACAAGAAAAGACACAATATGAACATACTTCTAAAATTTATAGAAAGAAAGTTAATAGAGACTAATTTTTTTAAGTTTTATTGAAAGTATATAAATTAAAATTGGACATTTGAAAACATAGACACCAAAATAAAATAAAGTTCAGTTTTGGAGAGAGATAATTTTTCTGAAAAAGAAAAAACATTAATATCATTAAAAAGGCTTATTGGATAAAAAGAGAATATTCTTGGAGAGAGGAGAAGAGATCCAATTGGAAATTGGAAGAATGGGCAAGAGAGAGAAAGAGAGCAAAAACCGTTGGTTTGATAATTAGAAAGAACATATCGATCGAAGCTGCCCCATTCCCTCCTTTTGCCTCCTTCACCAACTAACCAGTTCTCTGCATAACAACAAATCTCACGAACAAGCTTTTTCTTTTCTCCCACTGTTCCTTCTCTTCACTCTCCCCTTCTTCCTTATTGGTTCCGTTTCTCCAAGTCAAGGATTTCAATTTACTCTTCAAAATTGGGAACAATTTCGACTGCAATTCCCGATTGATCGAGGAATGGATGATGTGACGGCTTCATCAGGGTCCTTGATCAATGGCCCTCCTTCCAGGACGCCCTCTTCCTTTTCTTCTTCGATTTTCACGAATTACCCTCTCATTTCTGCTCTCGTTGCCTTCGCAATTGCCCAGTCCATCAAGTTCTTCACCTCCTGGTATTTTTCTCTATCTCTTCCTTTTCAAGTTTCGATTTTAATCATGGAGCTCGGATCCGATCCAATTCTACTGATTAATTATATGACTCGACTGGCTAGCTGGCTGTGTTTGTCGCGTTGAGGCATGATTATGCAAACCCCATATGATGTCAAACAATTCTTCTTTAGCCTTCGTCAATCTTGCTTTCTCTTTTGCTCAATCCTGCCTTGCGCCGCCGATCTTGAGAATATGGATAATTTATTTAACACAATAATGCATCAATCAAGACTTGGTCTATCGTGCAATTCTTGTCCAATATTAGGTTTTCTTTCAATTTATATAGCCCATCTAATTATGAGTCATCCGTGTTCTGTTCTTGCATCTTGGTAAGTGGAACCTGAAAAGCCGTCAGTACCCATGTTATCTGTTCTCCCTCCGTCGTCCTAATCAGAAAATTGTTTCGTTTATAGCTTTTTCAATAAGCACTTTTAAAGAAGCTTTTGTGTTTCTTTTTTCTTCTTTTGCGGGGTGGGGGGGTTAGTGATTGATAACCGATGTTCCCATGAAAGCTGGATTCTTTTTTTCTTGTTCAATCACGGCAGTGCTGACCAAATCAATTTATTATCTTTTAACCTCTCGTAACAATGCAGGTATAAGGAAAGACGATGGGATTTTAAGAAACTAGTTGGATCTGGTGGAATGCCTTCATCTCATTCTTCAACTGTTTCTGCTCTTGCTGTAGCCATTGGGCTCCAAGAAGGCTTTGGAGCATCAATCTTTGCTATTGCATTGATCTTAGCATGTGTTGTATGGTCTCCCTATTCTTTTTCTGGATACCATTATGAGTAAAATTCTAAAGATCCTGGAACCATTCTAAGATGACGTATGACATTAAGAATTTGGTGGCAGGTAATGTACGATGCAACTGGTGTGAGATTACAAGCTGGACGCCAAGCAGAGGTTATATGCTTCTTCTGCTTCTTTGTTCATACCCCCCCCCCCCAAAAAAAAAAAGAAAGCCTCTTCCTCCTTTTCATTTTCTACTCCTTAATTGCTTTCATTTAATATCTTAAAGCTTATCTTTTTCCTTGACTGTGTTTATTTTTTAGGTTTTGAATCAAATCGTTTATGAGCTTCCTGCTGAACATCCTTTGGCTGAGAGCAGACCACTGCGAGAACTTCTTGGTCACACCCCTCCCCAGGTTTCCATTAAGATGACATTGTGCAGTCTATTTGTAGATTCTTGTCTATGAAATTGACATGTTAATCAATTTGTTAATATCGTATTAAATAGGCTGTGTAGGTTATGATTAAACCTGACCTTTATACAGTTCTCTAAATTGACTTGTATCTGTTTCCTTGGTTCCTTCCTCTGGTAAAAATCAACCTTGACATAAAATGGGAAATTGTTATTTTACTGCAAATTCAGGGTTCCATGACCTTCATATGCATGTTGAAGATTAGTAAATCTTGATGCCTTTTTACTATCATCTTTGGCATAGTGTGGAACTTGAGATGATCTAGACATGTAGTTTCATGAATGCTTAGCAATGTCTTGAGACATTTTGGTTCTTGGCGGGGAAGGTTTCAAAGAGCACGTAAGTCACTTGACGGCTATTCATTTGTAGTTTCTTATGTTTTCTACGATCTCCTAAAAAGTTAATGCTCTCTACAATAGAAGTCAGGATTCTAAAAACTTTCTCACTTGAAGTGGTTTGGAAATCTAGTTTGAGAATCCCTAATTCATGATTCACTTTCATTGAAAAAAGATTTGAAGCCTTTCTTCCTAACGCTCGGCTATATTCTAATTGATTACAGGTTATAGCTGGAGGTTTGCTTGGAATTGTCACCTCTTCTATTGGCCATTTGATCATCATAATAACTAGGTCTTGAACATGGTGCTGAAGTAGATCAAGCGGTAACCAGTTGTAACTCTGATCTTGTCATTAATGAAGGGTGTTTGGTGGAAACTTCAGTATCAAATTATTCTTGTGAATATGGTCTGCACATAAGCTCTGATCAGTGAGATATTTCAGAATCATTGTTTGATTGATTGCTGTATTTAGTGCAATGGGACCAACAAGCTGCAGCAACACCTGCAGTAAATCAGAAAACAAACATATAGTTCTTAGCATCTTTGGTTTAGATAGCTCTAATAGCACTTGCTTCGAGTCAATTTTGATTCATGTAGGGTCCTATTTCGTGGTTACTACCTTACCTTAACTAATTCTGGATAGAAGGGAGAAAGCTTTTTTCTACTGGAATGGTCTATAAAAAAATTTCTCTGGCTGGCATTACCCCTTCTCAATCTCACTTCCCACAGTAACATATACATGACTAAATTATTACTTCTTTATTGATCAAATTTAATCTTTATATATAAATAGCTGATTATCTCGGTTAATGTCCACATCTTATTATACTTTATTAGGATATCGAACTTTATGTGTGTTAGCACCAGGTTGGAAGATTCTCCAAACACAGATTGGCCCTTGAACTAAACCTAGTCCAAACAGCAAGGGTAGAAGTGAACGTTGTTATTGTTTTTTTTTTTGCTGAGTTCAACATGTAGGAGCAAGGGTAGAAGTGATCGTTGTTGTTGTTGTTGTTGTTTTACTGAGTTCAACATGTACGAGTGAAAAATTGAACTTCTAACATTTTGATCGAAGATATATGTTTTGAGATACGTTCAAATTGACAAAGCAATCATATTCATAATAGTATGTGTATTTAAGAATAATATCAATTCTATCATTCGTCTAACTAAGAATCTTTATCTTTTATCTTTAAATTTAAAATGGTATAATGTTGAATTCTTCTAGAAGTACATTTCGTTCTGCAGTGTGCCCCAAGTTCCCAATAAAATACGCCAATGGCAAAAAATACTGCAGTTCCTCCTACGTGAGAACTAAAACCAATCACGTTGTGAAAGACAACAAAGTAAAGCCCCCAATAGAATAGAAAAGAATAATCAAACATATCACTTCAACAAAGTAGTAAAAACTCTTCTCAGTTCTGTGTTTGGATCCCCAGAAATACCAGACTTCACCCTCCAAGCAATATGCTCGTCGGGCCGAACTAGGATCGCTCCTTTGTCAGTCATCTGACAGACATCCCACCATGATGGTGAAGTTGATGATTGTCGAATTTCTTGAACATCAATGTAGTTCTCCCATGGTGTTAGTTCTTCCTTGCTGCTTGACTCAATCCTGGTGATATCAGCAGACCATAAAATGCATACCCTAACGGAAGTTTTGAATTCCTCAGCTACCTTGACAGCTGCGTGAGCAAGACGGTAAGACTCCGGTAGCCGTGCTATTATGAGAAGGAATTCGACTTTATTCCCAGATACAAGATCAAGAGTAGAAATCATCTCCTGCACACCCATTTCCAGTCTTTAATTGATCAATTAAAAATATCACTCAACTATCTGGCAACAGCCCAATTGTCAAGCAATGCAACAAAAACGATTCTTAAGAAGAGAGATAATTTAGTTCACTTGTAAGTTTTTGATATTTAGGTAGCCATTTAATATGCACGAAAGCTTCATTGAAGAAGACAATTATAATTGGTCAATTCTGTTACAGTAGGAAGGTATGAGGGGAATGGGGACTTCGTACCTCACTGGCCATTACCCTCACATTCATATGAGGCAGCCTTGATCCTGGATCTGCAGAAGGAATGTACTGTCTCCGACGACCTGTAGGTTCTTCTCGACCACCAAGTTGAGTATTGTCAGGAATAAGTGCCCCTTCAGAGTACCTAATTCCCATGGATAAGATTGAAATGAATATAATTAAGCTATCATTAAACCAGATCCCGATTGAAGAAGCTTTACTTTCGTTTATAGTTTGATACACAAGTTGCTAAATTGGGAAATACTGGTGAACGGAATCAAACATCTAAAGAAGTGTAAAATTAGCTCATAGATTGAGTTTAAATATAAGTTATACCTGAAACCAAGATCCTCCGCAGGGAACTGAAGTTGAAGGCTCTTCCCTTCATCAAATATGTGTCTTAGTTTTGCAAGCCTTGAAGATCCAACGGGGTTTTTATCATTCAGAAGAGTATCTGAGAGCTGCAAACGACCTATCTTAAAAATTCCATCCAGAACTGCGCTCTGTAGTGAGGATGATAAAACAGAGCTAAGGCCATGGTTAACTGCTTGGTGCACTGCCAAGTTAAGGAAAAAGGAACTTATTCGCTATATTGAAAAAGGCTTAGAGGCTACAAGCCTACAACCAATATGGTAAAGATTAGCTGAGAGTGCTTTAAAGAGTGACATTAAAATTAGATGAAGCTTTCTACTTACCAGAGTGTGCAATTTTTGGATCCAGACCAAGTGCCGCAGGTACGTCCATGGCTGCTTTGAAGTTCTTAATACTAAGGGCCGTATTGAATAGTGCTATCTGACAAGGGAGTGACAGGAGAGGTCAAGAATCAATTAAAGAATTTGTTGCTGAATTTTATTTATGAAGCTGCCTGAGGTGACTCGCTTGCTTCACGTTGGCACTGCCCAAGGAGAAACAAGGAAGACTCTATGGCTTAAATGTATGTGCACATCTTCAGACCCCACACCACTCTCTTAACTCAACTCTATTCTCAAAACAAGATGGCTAAATTGTTGGAGTGAAGAGGACCACATATTCATACTATAGTCCCCACCTCCACAGTCGTTTGATGACTCAACTACTCAGATTAGTTGAGAAAATCAATCACTTGTCATGACAAGAAAAGACTGCATCGTGAAACATATTTCTTGAAAAACTGAGCCCAAGGTAGGAGAAAGTTCCAACAATATAGGAGGGAACTTTGTATTAGTGTAAAAATAAACACTCTTTTAGTGATTATAGTCTTCTTCTTTGATTTCCAATTGGAGAGCATTATTGTAATTCACCTATTGGTGTTGGGAGTTTTCTAAGCTCCATTCCTTTATTTCATTCATCAATGTTTCTCTTCTCAAGGAAAAAAAAATATATAGGAGGGAACCAAATTTAGCAAGCCACCCGTACTTGGACAGAATACAATAAGTTTAACCTCAAGAGAAGTCCAAAGCTAGCAATGAGCTCTTCCTACATAGGACGATCAGGTAAAAATCTCAAACCAGCACAGTTCGGTAAGAAGTGCCACAAGGAGGAATCAAGACCATTCCTTCTACTCCCATAACTCAACACAACAGGATGAGCACACTTGTCTCAACAAAGAATGTGCTCAAGAGCATGGTGGGATGAGAACACCAGATTAGTCAGGTAGGTGCTCATCCCTAGTAAAGCATAAAAGGATAGCACAATGCGGCCATGCCAATAAGGTAGGTGTCATCCAGGGAAGAGCATAACACCCTAGCTTCACAAGATAGGCATGCATCCCAAGGAATAATGAAAGAGGATGAGCAAAATAAGCTTGATAAAGTTTGAGTTCATCCCATATGTGGTGCTCCCTTGTAACCAAGTGAGGAGCTCAATAGGCTCTCCATTAAAGCATGAGCTTAGCTCGATGTTCAAACAAGTCTACCTATGACTAAAATGACAGACAAGCCTTTGAAAATCTCTCATCTTCAACTGGTGAACAGATGAGTCGTGTCTTCAACACCAAGAGTAATGTTCCCAATAGCTACAAGTAATTATCACTCCCCTTCTTCAAATAGGGGTTGGATGATCATGATTGAGGTAGACTTCTTGCCTACTACTTAGATATGACAACTCAAGCTTTGGTCTAACTTGTATATTAAAGGGTGTTTAGCGTGATTTTGGGGCTTAAATTTTCTCTTGTAAAGGTATTTTATTGTCTTTCTCATTTTTTCCTTAGCATTCTTATTTGTAATAGCCAAGCAGTGTCAACGTGGATCACATTTACTCAGGCACCTTTCAAACCAAAACTCAATCACGGGAAAAAAAGTAAAAATGATTATAAGATTACCGGCCTCCTTTCCATTTCATAAGTATTCAGTATTGAAGGTGAAGCAATATCTTGTAGCACTGCAGCTATTTTCCAGGCAAGATTATGAACGTCTTGAATTCCAGTATTCATTCCTGCATCAATCATACATCAACAAATGACAGCTCAATTATACATTTATGGAAGTTTTTACCTACCATAACATGAATGAAAATATTCTGAGTTTGGGTTTTCATTACGTTTTTAAAATCAATCGAAAATAGGTTAAAAAAATATATATGCATTTGACTTTCTTTTCTTTTTTATTTGACCAATCTTGATTCAATCTAGGAAGCTTGAACACTCTATTTTGAGCATAATGTTGGTACTAAGTATCAAACAAGAGCACCTTAGACACATGTCAAGCACATTTGGAGTAACACATTCAAGACACATTGAGAAACACTTAGGATGCTTGAGAAACGTATTTTGTAGAGAAGACAGAGAAAAAATATTTAAAAAGATAAAGAAATTTTACATCAAGAACTAAGAAATAAATAAAAAGATTTCGCCTTACAAAATCCAATGAGGTAGGGAGAGAAGATGGGAGAACAATGTTTGAGATACAAGCTTTTTTGTTCAAAAGACTTGAGTCTATTTCACTGTTAGAAAATCTTATGTCCTTTGAGAGATCTTTAGTTTACTTTGTAATAATCAATTTTTCTTTTTCTTAAAAAAAAAAAAAGAATGGATGAAGATACGTTACAAGTACATAATTCCAAATCTTTATGTAACAAATTTTTCAAAAATAATTTTTGGGCATGTCCCAAGATTGTCTGTGTCTATTCTTTAAGAAAATGATGTGGCAAGTGTCTGTACTGTATTATGCCCGTATCCCATGCATGTCAGTGTCCCTACTTCATGGGATTTACACCAAAATTATAAGCATGACATGGATTCTTCAATTCCATCTTGGAACTTTTCAAAAACATTTGATTTAAATTTAATCTTTGATAATTTAAGAAGAACAAGCTTCCTGTCCCCAGCTAATACGTAGAGAAATTGAAACTAATTCCATGTAACAAACAGACAGTAAGACTAGTCTTCCATATGTGTGTGTGTTTTAATATTTATGACTGTTAACTTCAACTGTCCATTTTTCTAAATTAACCAACATACATTCACAATGGAAATGATAAGTCAAAACAACGGGTAGTATTATAAATCCTAACAAACAGTTTTACAGCATAAAACATTAATACTAACCAAAACCACCAGCTGGAGGAAATCGATGAGCAGCATCACCAGCAAGTAATACACGATTTTGACAGCATATGAATTTCTCAGCAACTTCAGCATGCATAATCCAAGGTTTTACATCTTGCACATCTATGTCACAGAGGTTTAGACCAACCAATTTGAAAATTAACTCCTCACAAATCTACAAGAAATTGAATCCATTTACTATAAAAAGAAAATATCATTGGCATTTATACATACTACTTTTGCAGGTTAATCGTTTGAAAACACAATCATATATACTGGGGTATGCAGTGTAACTTCAATAGTATATCTCACTCTAAAGCTAGCACCCAATCCAACATTTTTTTTCAAATTCAACATACTTGGCACACAGATGATGGATAAAATTACCATAGGAGAGAAATCTTCAATGTTTTGTTGAGGAGGATAGAATGGTACCTACAAGATAACAAGTAACAGCTTAAGTGTAAGATGCACATGAGGAAGTATTGTATCAAGATGGTGGCAATACCTGCAATATGAATTCCCCTTGCTTGAGATCGTGAGCAACAAGAACCCCAATAGCTTCAGTGTTAAAGATGAAATATAGCATACCAGGCCTCTTATTTAGCAGATACTCACCAAGCTCTCCACTAAAAAAATGGACGCTTACAAGCTTTTGTAAGTCATTTTCACCCTTCATTTCTATGCCTACTAGCCTCCGGACAGTACTTCCAGCACCATCTGCACCAACAAGGATATTACTGCATATATCCCTCCTCTCGATATGCTTCCCTTCCTTGAGATAAGATGCAGTCATGGTTACAGAGTCATCAGTAGCATCAATAGAAACACACTCATGCCCCACAAGTATTTGCTTTTCTCTTACTATACAGGGGCCCTCCAAGCTATCTGGTGAACAGACTTGAAACCCAAGATTTTGAAGTTGCTTAAGTAGTAACCTGTTTAATTTGTATTGGGAGAAATGTGCGACAGAAACCGGGCTGATAGTGTGCTCAAAATCTGTTTTTGAGAAAAAAAAAAGAAGCAAAAATTGTATTCAACGTTATCACAAGCATTTAAACCCCCCCCCCCCCCCCCCCCCTCCAAAAAAAAAAAAAACGAGGTAGTCATTCAATCCAGATGCCCCTAAAGTCTGAATTTTCTAATATTTCATCAATTTATTTATTTAAAAAGTAAATAAATTTCATTGAACATATAAATTACAGAACAGAAACCAAGCCATAGAACTTACGGAAGAACTCTTTCAAATAGCACACAGAATTTAGACAATTGTTACACGCAGGAATATAGAGCTTTCATTAAAAGAAGGTGACAAAAGTAAGATTTTCCCAAAACAAATAAAAGATCTCTTTTTTTCTCGAGAAAATTCTTCTCTTTTTAGCCAAAGGACGCTCAAAAGGGCTCTAATAAACTGAGTCTAAAGTATTGTCTCCTTTTTTGAAAGAAATTCTGTTCGGTAGTAAATAAGAGACTCTTTCTCAATAGCATGAGCCACAATCAAAGGCATGCCGAAAAATCATGTAAAAAAGGAGGGCAAATTAGACAAATTTTGCTGATTTAGGATGAATCTACCACTTTAACAAGTATGGATTTTTTTCCCCTTTTGAACTATAGAATCCTCAGTTTTTTCTTTTTTCCAACAACCATGGTTTTGCAAAGATTCAGATTTAAACCAAAGGCCAATTTGAAAATTTTAACTATTCAAAACAGACTGCTCGACTTTCCTTCATAATAGGAAAAAAAAAACAGTGTCATCAACAATTTGCGAATAGTTTATTCTATTGAAAGATCATTCCTTCTGCACTTGAAGCCTTCCACGAAGCCAATTTCCTTGCCTGATACTTCTAGTAGCATAGAATTTTACATCTAAACTTGCTATTTATGATGAGAAGTTAGCACTAAAGAAGCAAGCATAAATCCAACAAGTCCGACAACAGCCTTAGTACACAAGTCCAACTTAATTATAGAACCCTTTTCTCTTCTGCCGACCATTAAAGAATTCATTTGCAGTGAGGCAGGAACAATCATTTATTGCTACGTCCATAAGGATCATTATAAGCCAAACTATCAAACTAGCTACAAAGTATGAGAATGTACAAAGGGCAGTGAAATTGTTAATTGAGCAATAAAGTTTACTTAAATTACTGTCACAGTATTCTAATAGTCCTGCAAGTGAAGTAACCGTGGGCATGGTCATACCTTGAGGTTGCATATGATCTACAGATCCGAGAATTGCACCATTCAATGAAGTACAATATATGAACTTTCTCCATGAGTCTACAGGCGGTTGACATAATTGTATCTCCTCTGCTAGTCCATCCAATTTACGAAATACCTATCAATCAATTCTGTATAAACACATTACTTTGAATCTTTAACTCAGTAACTCAATCATTGAATGGCATCTTCATTAATAGAAATTCAATCAACCTCCATTGATCTGTTATTTATGAAGTGAGCTTGCGGATGATTGGAGAATTTTCTGTTCTTCTCCACAATTGCACATTTGACCCCTACAAGAAGGAGAAACGGAAAATGCCTCAAAACGAGAGAAATTAGCATAAAAATTAATATAGAATTATCTATATAATTGGCTTCCAATTCGCACGAGCCAACAATGAACTTATCCTCCATTTTTTTTTCACATAATCATCACAAAGCAAAAGGGGAAGAGCAAACACAAATTATTTAAGCGTGAACATTGTAACAACTCCAAATTTTCATTGTCGAGAAAAATAGGGACAGAAGGACAATATATACCTAATTTAGTTAGAAGAATAGCAAGGACGAGACCTACAGGTCCTGCACCAACAATTAGAACCGGAACGACGGTTTCTTCGCCGCCATGGAAAAGCTTGGAATTTGATAAGCCTCTACTCTGAACGGACCCAAGTGGTATTGCTGGAAGTGTTGCATCAAATTTCTGGAGGCTATTAAACCTCTTGAAAAAACCTAAAAACCCCATGGCTCTGATAGAGTATAAGCTCAGAAGATCGCCATCGACGTTCAGACAAGAAACAGTAATGCAAGAAAGTTGCTTTGCTTTAGTACTGTTGTAATTAAACGACAAGTCGTTCGAATCCGTTTAGTGGTATGTTGTCCGATCCGATCCAGTGAAGATTTTGGGCTTTCAGTTTCCGAAAAAGCCCATTAGCAATATGGTCCATTTCTGGTCCGGCCCAATGCCCTTGGTTCCAAATCGAATGAGCTCAGAAACGGGACAATAATACGATCCAACGTGGCGTCATTTGATTCGTTGGTATTCTCTTCGGTCTTCGGCATTAGGGGTGTGCACGGTTCGGTTTGGTCCGGTTTTGACCTTGACCGATGGCCGAACCGAACGTATCGGTTCTGAGATATCATAAACCGAGGAAACCGATGTTATCCTCGGTTTCGGTTAAAAAGCGAACCAATCGGTTTCGGTTTCAACCGGTTCGGTTCGGTTTTTAACCGATTTTTGCTTACACTTCCGACGAGAGATGAGGGCAAGGGAAAGATGAGGTTAACAGCGGTGAGAAACAAAGAAAATAAGTAGCATAGCCGGCGGTTGTAGGTGGTTGCGGGAGTGAGACGTTGGCGGTGGTAGGGGCAAAGATGGAGAGGAAAAAACAGAATATGAGATTAAGTTGGAGATAAGAAAATGAAAGGAAAAGAAGAAGATGAGATTAAGTTGGAGAGAAAACAAATGAAAGGAGAAGAAGAAGAAGAGATTAAGTTGTAAGAGGAAAAAAAATGATAGGAAATGAAGAAGAAGAGAGATTAAGTTGTAAGAGAAAAAAATAATAGGAAAAGAATAAGAAGAAGAGAAAAAAAATGAAAGGAGAATAAGAAGAAGAGATTAAGTTGTAAGAGAAAAAAAATGATAGGAAAAGAAGAAGAAGAATAGATTAAGTTACAAGAGAGAAAAAATAATAGGAAAAGAAGAAGAATAAGAGATTAAGTTGTACGAGAAAAAAATGATAGAAAAAGAAGAGGATGAGAAAGTGAGAAAGGGAAGAGTTCGTATATGAGAAAGAGAAGAGAGGGAAAGAGAAGAAGTGAGGGTGATTGATGATTGATTGAAAGGAATAGTGTAATTAATATTTGAAAGTGACATCTTGGATTTTGGGCTTTGGATATTAACCATTGGATAGTGGGTTGGACTAAAGGATTTTTAAGTTAATTATAAAGTTTGGTTCGGTTCGGTTTTTTCAAGTTTTTTAAAAGGATGAACCGAAGACCGAATCGAAAATTTCGATTTTTTAAAAGTTTAAACCGAGAAAATTAAAAATTTTATAGAAACCGGACCGAACCGGTCAGTTCGATTCGTCGGTTTGGGTCGGTTTTTGCAAACCCCTATTCGGCATCGCCTTTTCAACCAAAGATATAGTCAAATCATAATTTAATAATTTCTTAATCCACAAAGTTACAGCGAAATCATTAAATGACAAAAAAAAAATGTACGGCTCAGATCTCATAAGTTGGGCACATCACGGCCACGTGAAGGGGTCAGAAACTCCCCCACCACCTCAGTAAACTTCAATAATTATCAAATCTCAGCTCTTCTGGGCAACTGACACGATTCCCAATCTCTACCGTCCACGTGTCAACCGTAGCCTCAATCTTCTGCTAGTAACCGTTAGGACAACCGTATATTGGAAGAGAAAATGTTCCAATTTTACGAGAAAATTATTTGATGAGAATGTAAGAGATAAGCAAAAATTCACGGTTTCACTATTCATCCAAGCGTTTAGGGAGGGCTAGCCACAATTTGACAGCAACATTAATTTTTTTTTTTGGGTTAAAATATCATTTTGGTCTCTGTACTTTAGACTTTATTCTATTTTGATCTTTGTACTTTCAAATGTCCAATTTTAGTCTTTAAAATTGGTCTCTACTATTAGTTTATTGTTAATTTTTCTTAAAAAAAATTAGTCTTTATTAGCTTTTCTTATGTAAATTTTGAAAGTATGTTCACATGTGTCTTTTTTTTTATATTGAAATTATTATTATTATTTAACCAATTTTGATAAAAATTAACTTCAAACTTATCATTGGAACCAATTTTAAGCTTTATTGAAAGTATAGAGACTAGACTAAAATTTGACATTTAAAAGTACAGATATCAAAATGAAACAAAATTCAAAGTACATGGACCAAAATAATATTTTAACCTACTTTTAATTTGACAATATCAAATTTATGAGAGAATTGTGTTTGAATTGACTAAAATATTATACTCTCAATTAAAATGTCAAATGTTCAAATCTTAATTCCATATATAGTTGAACTAAAAAAAAACTATAAAATAGTTTAAAACTTGTATATGAAAATAGTATGGTAGAACATATCAATTAGGAGATATCAACATTGCAACAGAGTTTTCAATTTAAGGATAATTTAGTGCATAAAGCATCAATTACCGTTTAAACGTCTATCCTTGGATCTACCTAATTGAACTTTAAATAAATAAATAAATAAATAAAAACAAACATCGTAGCAGAGTCGATTTAATAATTTTTTTCATATTTTGGAGGAATTTCAGTTGCCCTCTCACTCTTTCTTACTCTCTGCAGTCTGCAATGTCTTTTTTTTCCCAAAGATTCCACAGCGAGGTGGGTTGCCAACTTGCAAACAACCGAATTAAGAAATTACACAAATTCCCATGAAAATATTTGATTACTTTAAGGTAAATTTTTTACCATATCTTCAATGTGATTGGTCGGCTTAGGCGTCAATCCCATGCAATTTCTTTTTTTTTCTTAATACCTCCAATGGGGATCTCAAAACTTTATCTTCAACTTCAACTCAGCAACTTCCCAAACTTCCATGGCTTTTGACAAATCGCTTTCTCTCTGTTTGCTTTCTTTAGCTATACAAACCCACCTGACATTCTTGTCATTTCAAGCTTTACCCCATTTATGAAGCTTCAAATTTCACTACCCTTTCTGTATCTAGTCCTCTGCCCCTTTCACTCTGTTTCATTCGTCCTCAAAACTTTCTTCACTTCGAGAAAATAGAAAGAAAATGGATCTCAAATCAGAGATCCATGGAGGACGACAACTTAGATCTAAACAATAGATCCGAACCTGTGCAGAGTTTGCAGACTTCACACTTTTTTTTATTCAGAAGTTCACAAGATCAGAAGCTTAATAATGAGGCCTGTGGAGGATAAAGGCTGCTATAATCATGAGCCAATTCGAGAGTTCTCAAGCAGTGGAATGAGCTTCGAGTTTCAGAAAGCAAATGGAGGTAAACGAGCTTCACATCACCGTACAGCGTTAGGAAAACCAACGCCATCGAAATGGGACGATGCGCAAAAATGGCTAGTTGGGTTTTCGAAAGGGGGAGAAAAAAATCTATCGAAAACCACGCCGAGAAACTCGAATGCGGACGATTTGAGGCTAATAGCTCCTCCAGTGCCACAGAAAGAGCAGGATTATTCAAGCAACGATGAAGAAGAAGGGAAACAAAATGGATGCTCTGTTTCGGCAATGGCGAATCAATGCGAAGCAGTGACGAAGAATGTCGATTGTCACGATTCAATTTGGCGAATCAATAAACAGACTGAGAATCCAGCACCGGCCCTACGGTCCATATGCGTGAGGGATATGGGAACAGAGATGACTCCGATTGCGAGCCAAGAGCCTTCGAGAACGGCGACGCCGATTCGAGCCACGACGCCGGCGGCGCGTAGCCCTATATCGTCTGGATCGTCGACTCCGGCGAGGTTCGATCGGGCGAAGCAAGCTACTGAAAGCTCTCAGCCGAGGATTCAGTCCAGTGATGGCAGAGTAGAATCGAACGCGATTCAGAGTGGTGAAGAATCGAATGCCGGAAGAGAAGGTGATGATAATCGGGATTCTGATCAAGCTAATAAGATGAACTCGCTAGAAACTAGGGCAATGGCTTGGGACGAAGCGGAACGAGCCAAATACATGGCTAGGTAATCTCTGCACATTTCTCTTCCGCCAATAAAGTTTAAATAAAATTAAACTATAAATTGGGTCCTTTGATTCTTAGAATTTGGTCTAGATTTTTTTTTTTTAAATTTTAAAACTAGAATGTGTCTAGTTAGTCCTCATACTCAAATGGCCCTTGAATTTTGAATATTGTGTTTAATAAATATTTGCCAACAAGAGAACATAACTCAACTGACATAAAGCATGAACTTATGACTAAGAAGTTATAGGTTCAAATTTCTCTACCCTTAAATGTTGTTGAACTCAAAAAAAATGTTTAATAAATATTTAATACTATAAAAATACATTTTACTCTCACCAAGTTTTGTTTAGTACAATAAAGGTGGGGTATGGAGATTTGAAACTCCAACCTCAAGAGAAATAGTTAATGTTAATTACCGCTGAACTATGTTCATTTTGGTCACTCCCACTAAATAAAGGATAGTACCAAGTACAATGTATATTGAATGAAATTAAGGACCCATTCAAGTTTCTTCATTCACGTGCACTTTACTTGATAGAGTTATACCCTCTAACAACCTAAGCCAAAAATTGAATTTTATATTAAAATTATATGTTCTATTTAATAGTTTTTAAAATACAAGCAAGATAGACACAACTTTCAAAATTCTAAGTTTACGAATCTAGACAGACACATTATTATGAAAAATTCAAATGATCAAACTTGTAATTATTAAATAATAAATTTAGTCGTTAAACTTTTAAGAGTTGTGTCTAATGAATCTGTAAGTTTTAATTTTGTGTCTACTAAATTCACAAACTTTAAAAATATTTAATAAGTTATTGAACTTGCAATTTTGTATTTAATAATCTCCTAACCTAATTGACATTTTTTAAATTTACTAATATGAATTTTGTGTGTAGTAAAACTACGACTTTTCAATTTTGTGAGTAATATGTCAGTTAATTTTTTTTTATAAAAAATCTAATAGAAAATAGATATATTAACAAAACTTTGAAATTCCAGGATATATTATTGAAATTTGAGGGGTCTATAAGACATGTTTAACAATTTTTTTCTTTATTTAATTAGTATTAGATGTGTTTAAAGTTTGATGGCTTGATAGACCAAATAAAAAATTTAAAAAAAAAAATTGTAGACACTTTTAAAGTTTAAAAATTTACCGTATACGAAATTAAAAAGTTTATGGTGAGATATTAAAATAAAGAAATATCCAACAATTGCAGGTTTAAGCGGGAGGAAGTGAAGATACAAGCATGGGAAAATCACGAGAAGCGAAAAGCGGAGATGGAGATGAGAAAAATAGAGGTAATTAAGTCCATATATATAATCCATTGCTAATGCTGATAGATTAGGGAAATTATTATTACAGACGAAATGAAGGAATTGGAATCTTCAATGAATACGAGCTTTGAACCAGAATTTGATGTGGTTTTCGGATCAGGTGAAAGCGGAGAGAATGAAGGCTCGAGCGCAGGAGAAGATGACGAATAAGCTTGCGGCAACGAGAAGAATGGCGGAAGAGAAGCGAGCAAATGCAGAGGCCAAACTGAACGAAAAAGCCGTTAAGACTTCGGAGAAATCTGATTATGTAAGGAGGACTGGTCATTTGCCTTCTTCCTTCTCCTTCAAGCTGCCTTCTCTCTGTTGGTAGTTTGTCAGCCTTTTTCTTTTCTTTTATACGCCGAAAATTTTAATGTTTGATTTTGGGCGATTTGATGTGAACTTTTATTTGTCTAAAGCCTAAAATCTTATTATATTTTCTAAATTTTAATTATTTGTACTTAATAATTTATTATTAAAGTATTAATAGATCCAATCTACCCAACAAGCAAAACTATGTAAACATAGTTTAATTGTTAAAACATGTTAAAGTCAATGTGTCTCGACGTTAGTACACTAGTAGCATGGATGAATTTAACCTCACGTTCATAAATTAAAAATCTAATTATTTATTTGAACTAGAAAAAAATAGGCTATAATTGACGTTGACCTTAACATATGTTAATACACATACTTTGTTTCTTTTTTTGTTTAGCCCAACAATATGTAGAATGTGGAAGATTCGAACATATGATCTCTTGATCAATAATACATGTTTTATGCTAGTTGAACTATGTTCATGTTGACAAATACACATACACCTCAACCAAAATATTATAGGTTTGAGCCATGTTTTTGTTTTTGTTTTTTTTTTTGTTTTTTTGTTTTTTTTGTTTTTAATTTGAATATGTCTTTTGTAGTATAGTTTTTTTGCCTCGAAGATTACTTCGCATATACAAAAACAAATGTTATGTATTTACACATACAAATAAATTAGGTTAAATTATCAAAAATACCCTTGAACTATGGGGTTGGTTTTCCTGAACTTTGAAAAGTTTCATTTTAACCCTTGAACTTTAAAGTTTGTTTCAAAACAATTATTAAATGCTTTTTCCGTTAAATTTATGGATAAAAAAATGATGTATTTGCATATGTTTTGATTTTTTTTAACGTAAATATTCAAATATGTTTACATAAGCAACAATACAAATGCAAACACAATATTTTTCGTCTATGAATTTAACGAAAAAAGCTTCCAAGGGTTGTTTTGAAACAAACTTCAAAGTTTAAGGGTTAAAATGAAACTTTTCAAAGTTTAGGGGTATAATTGAAACTAACCTCGTAGCTTAAGGGTATTTTTGATAATTTAACCAATAAATTAATATAAAACTAAATTGTCAAAGTGATCATAGCTCAATGATATATATATATATATATATATATATATATATATATATATATTGTTTGAGTTCAACAATATATGAAGATGGATAAATTCAAAATTTTAACTTTTTAGTTGAGGATACTTGGATAAAACTTATATAACTAACATTGATTTTCAACCAATTTCATTTGAAATTCGAATTTAAAATAATTCAACTTAGGAAAACAACGAAGCCAAAAAGGAAAAAAGTCCATTGTATTGGGTAATAAACTAACAATATAAATGCAATCATGAGAGGCACTAGACCAGACCGTCCATGTGCTACGTGTATTGTATACTCCGAATCGCAACTTTCCTTATTCTTCATCCGTGTCCGTGGTCGTTTCGTCTTCGATTGACTAGGGTTCTCTCTACGCGTCCATCTAGGGCTTCGCTCGCTTCCGGGGCTTTTCTTGGATTGATACCGCTGTTCGTTCAATACTAGTTTCCAGATTGGGGTCGAGGCTCGGATTCAACAGCTTCTCCTAGTTTACTATTTAGTTCGCGCAATTGATCTCAAGGGTATATTTCTCAACCTCGAATCGCTCTTCGACTTTTCATTTCTACCACGAGATTCGTTGAAAATTTGACGAGTCTTTTGTGGGATTTTACTTCGTTTTTTGTTCACTTCGCGATTCTATTCGCGATCTGAAAATTTTTGGATTTAGGGTTTCGACTTGTATTTTTTTTGGCCGACTTCCGGATATTCTTATTGTAAAAATTGGGGATTTAGGGTTTTCTTTGGGAATTATTGGGCTAGGGTTTGGTATTTTAATGGCAGCGGGAAGAATGGGGGGTTATCGCGACTATGATATGAAGGACCGGGATTCCAGTTTTGATGTGAATGCGAAAGAAGAATATGAACGGGGGCAGAGGGGTAACCGTGAAAGCAATAAGAGTCGAGGTCGGGATGTTAGAGACAGAATTAGGGTGAGGCAAAAGGATATCAAGGAGAGGGAAGTGGGTAATGGTGGTCTACGATCTTCGAGTAGAAGTGATTCTGGCAGCAGTGGTGGGATTGCTTCTCACGGAATCAAGCAAGGTGTTTTTCTTGTCAGGACAGTGGATAGGGAGCCGGGTGAGTTATCCAGTGAGAGTGGATCTGATGATGCCACCGAGTCCGGATTACGATTTAAAAATAGCGAGCCAACAAAGGTGGTGGAGAATGGGATTCGTTCTCCACCAGAGAAGAAGAGGAAGTTCTCACCAATAGTTTGGGACAGAGACGATAAGGAAGGAACTATTTCCACAAGAAATAAGGTCGCCAAGGTTGCGACAGCTTCACCTCTGCTGTCTCCGAAGGAGCAGCGGGGATCTCCTAATGTGGTGTTGGAGACTCTTGATGCCATACCCACTGTTAGAAGTAGTGATCCCGAGTACTTGCAACCTTCCTCTCTTGTTGAACCTTCTGTTGCCCTTGGATCAGATGAATTCTCCGCCAGTGGTTCACCAGTGATGCAATCTTCTGCCTCAATTAGGAAACCATGGCAGAATGATCTTGAAGCAGAAAATATTGGGGATGATGATTATGTCCCCACAAGAAACATTTCATCCTCTAGATGGGCTGCTGGAAATAACTCTCCTGGCGATGAAGGTGAAATTTTAGACAAGGAAATGCCAAAAAGGCGGAAGACAACACCAATTTCTGAGTCCTTGGAGGGCATCCGAGTACAAAGAAAATCATTGACTCCAGAGATTGGGGAGATAATGAGACAAGGCTCTGAAGCAGGGACAAGATCGTCTGAATCGACAGAACGTGGTGATCGGTCTCGATCATCTAGTGGGAACCATTACCTTGGTAATGATTTTGAGAAGGATGAAGGCACAGAACTAGGTGATGAAATTCATAGAATGGATACTAGCAGTAGCCGGTTAGATACTGATTCTGAGGATGAAACAGAATCTCCCGAGGAAGCTGAGCCCAGTGCCCCTCCCCCACGAAGTGTAAACATGCTTCAGGGCTGTAGAAGTGTTGATGAATTTGAAAGATTGAACAAGATTGATGAAGGAACTTACGGTGTTGTATATAGGGCCAGAGACAAAAAGTCGGGGGAAATTGTTGCATTGAAGAAAGTAAAGATGGAAAAGGAACGTGAAGGTTTTCCAATGACTTCTTTGAGGGAAATAAACATTCTCCTTTCTTTTCATCACCCTTCAATTGTTGATGTAAAAGAAGTGGTGGTGGGGAGTAGTCTTGATAGCATTTTTATGGTAATGGAGTACATGGAGCATGATCTAAAAGCACTCATGGAGACAATGAAGCAGCCATTTAGTCAAAGTGAAGTCAAATGTCTGATGCTTCAGTTACTGGAGGGTGTTAAATATCTTCATGATAATTGGGTGCTTCATAGGGACTTAAAAACATCAAATTTACTCTTGAATAATCAGGGAGAGTTGAAGATCTGTGATTTTGGATTAGCTCGACAATATGGGAGCCCCTTGAAAACATATACGCATATGGTTGTTACTCTCTGGTACAGGTAAGTTACATTTTTCTTTTATTCATATCTATTTCTAATATCCACTCTCCTATATTCTCTTTTATACTGTTGGAGGCATTAATTTGCCCGATAATGTTGAAGATGCATGCCATGAGCCTAGATGAAAATTTTCTGTCAGGTAAATAATAAAAATGTTTTATGTTTTATTTAATTTTTTTTAATGCATATTTGTCAGGGCACCTGAACTTCTTTTGGGAACAAAACAGTATTCGACAACTATTGATATGTGGTCGTTGGGTTGTATTATGGCTGAATTATTATCAAAGCAACCACTGTTTAATGGAAAAACTGAAGTTGATCAACTCGACAAGGTAAAATAATAATTGATTATATTACAGAGTGTGCACATTCTAGTTGGTTGGGATTTCTTAATTGTTATTTGCAATGTAATTGCTTGCATGCTTATGCCCTTACCTTGAACATTGCAGATATTCCGAACGCTAGGCACACCAAATGAAACTATTTGGCCTGGATTTTCCAAGCTTCCAGGAGTAAGGGTCAACTTTGTTAAGCACCAGTAAGTATTGTTGATGTCACTGAATCCGAGTTTAACTATCACATTTTTCTTATTTTTTTCCCACTGTTTTCCCAGGCTTCCAGCTTTGGGTGATTCTGGTCTGGCTATCTGGCCTCATTGGTGACCTTCCAGTTACTTTACTTTCATAGCACGTGTTAACCGCTGACATGTTCCTTTCAGGTACAACTTACTGCGTAAGAAATTCCCTGCAACATCATTCACCGGTTCACCAGTTCTTTCTGATTCAGGATTTGATTTGTTGAACAAACTTCTAACTTACGATCCTGAGAAGGTAAATATCTGATCAATTCCTTTTGATTTCCTCATCCACTTTCACGATTGCCTTCTGAGATTTGTTGTCTTAATGCAGAGAATTACAGCTGAGGCCGCTCTTAATCATGAATGGTTCTCAGAAGTTCCTCTTCCAAAGTCTAAAGCGTTCATGCCTACTTTTCCTGCTCAGCATGCTCAGGACAGGTAGGACAACTGTTAGACATATGAGTTTGTGGTTTAACTTTTATTGAAACTTAATATAAACAATAAACATGATATTTTATGATACCTGTCTAGGCGTTTGAGGAGAGTGATGAAGAGTCCAGACCCCTTAGAAGAGCAGCGCAGAAAGGAGTTGCAGCAAGGAGAATTGGGAACATCTGGCTTGTTTGGCTAAGAGGGGATCTGGTAATTTGACTGAGGCTGCCCTGAAGTTATTTTTTTAATAACTCTGACTATTGGACCTGATTGAGGTGAGGGAAGAAGGATGTGAATCTTGTTTGACAGATGATTACTAGTGCTCTTTTAGCAGGGCATGCATGGTTATTTGGTTCAAGATATGTATTTTTTTGCTTCTGTCAAGAAGATCTATTGCAGCTCGACATCTATTCTTCTCCTCTGGTCATCATGTAGAAAATGCTTCAGTGACACGGCTTGCATGGCAAGGTGTGGAACATTGTCGTTTTCTTGAAAAAATCAGATTCAGCAGAAACTAATTGTGTAACATATTCCTATTGAAAATTAGGCTATTGGCCATAAATCTTATTTATAATATTAGATCACCATGGATTTACTTCCTACATAGTTCAAATATATCTCCTTTTAATATTTGAATTGTGTTTGCAAGAGATGGTTGGTGGGAAGGGGAGGGCGGTCTTTGCTTCTCGTTGGCGAAGAATATGACAGTAACGGTAGTTTTTCAAAGGTACTTAATTAATTGCAAAAGCCTTTCACGATCAGGATTATGTTTTGAAGCTTTTTATATCAGTAACTTGTTGTGTGCATGTTTTTTGAAAATTCATCTCGAAGTGTTAGTCATATTCACTACAGTGCTTAGCCTAAATAGTTAGGTCTCGTCTACCAAATAGGCTTTTATTTATAAGCCTGATTTATTTTGTTCTTTTTATCCCATTATTTTCGAATTGTCCAAAGTTCTATTAGAAGGAAGTTTATTTACCTTAGAGGTTGATTTTCTTGCAAAAGTTTTTATCTGGGTTCTATAACTAGGACTGCTGTTAGTTTTTTTTTACAAGATATTGCCAAATGGCGCTCACGTTTTATTATGGGGATCTTCCGTCAAAATATAATTAGTGTTTGGTTGTCGGTGATTTAAGTGATTATTTCTTTTGGGTATAATTTAGTTCCGATCACTGCTGTTGCTGATGGATGCAAATTTCAATATTAAAAGAAGAAATTGAAGATCATGTATATATCTGTGGCACCAAGCTTCCCCTCATGTTTCTGCTTCCATATTATTGACCTAAAGCTAGCAGTCGTTATCACTGGAATTTCTAATAGTTATCTTTTTTAAGAATAACAATGGCTCATCTGGATAAGCAGAAAGACCTTTTATGCAGCTAAAAGCCTTATGCTCTATGAGGTATTTCTTAAGTGCAGGGACAAGAGTACGCATTTTGTAGTATTTTATATAAACTCATTATGTGCTTTTATTCAAGAAATAGATTTGTTTTTATTTGATCTGATGGGCGTTGCTGTTGCATACTGCCACTTGATGTAATTATTATGTTTTTTTTGGTGCCCATGGGTACAATGAGCTTCAAATTTTCTCTTTTTAGCTATTGAAAAAATTAGTATGCATTAGCTTCTTGTTCAGAAGTATCATCACTCTTCAAAGGAATTCGTAAAATGGATTGACTTTTGTCACTTATTATTCTTTTTTAATTAGTGTGAAAGGTTCAATCTTTTGTCATTCCCCGTGATTTTTCTGCAAATGTCACTGCAGTATCAAAGCTAGCAGGTTGAGGAGCTTACCTTCATTGCTCTGGAAGTTATTAACTTAGTTGTTGATTCGCACACTTGAGGTACTATATGCAAACTTTGTTTTTGTTTGCATTTTTTTCAAGTTCCTAAATATTTGCTCGACAGCTTTCTTCTTGGAAGTGCTGTTTGGGAACGCTCTGTTATACTGAAAAGTATGGCTAACCAGACTTTAAGCTGACTGTTCTGTATAAGTGTGCTATCAAGCTTGGCAGAGATTGAGTGAGAATCTTCTAACCCTTAGCTATTAGTGTCAACCATATTATGCAACTGATCTCTTTTTCAAAATGTATTTTGCCTTCTTTCAACCTAATATTGATTTGATGGTTGGTTTTCTTTCAAGTGTGTTACTGTTGGCTTCTAACTTTCCAATATTCACGATGTTGGTTTATGGTCACGGCTTCAATGTTGGAATTTTCCATGGTTGTCTTAACTATTTTAGTGGGCGTGCAGTATTCATCATTGTTTAACTAAGCATAATTTTGAAAGCATATGGTAAAATCGCCAAATGTTTTGCCTTCACAGACCTGCCAGTGGTGTAAGAAAGAAATAAACTGTCTGGTAAATGTAATTTGGCTGGGGAAAGTGAATTTGTTTGTTACGGTAAAATGATTGTTTGATCTGATACTATAGAATAGGTTGATACTGGTTTATAGCCAATTTGGTTGTCATGCTAGTGAATATCAGAGTGTCTTCTTGTCCCTTGCTTTATAATCGAATCTTGATTGTTGATGACTTGCTATTGAACATAGTTAGGACTTATTTGGAAGTGATTTTGCCAATTCTAAAATCACCCCAAACATGCCCTTAGTTCTCTTTACCTTTCTATTATTTGTTGATTTATATCCGGTCTGACAAGCATTATTGCTGATTCTTTTCACGTTCTTTCTATTTTTTTGACACTTTCTTTCGTCTTAAAGTCCATCACGAAGGCGCTGTTTGGTCTTGGTGAATAATTTCTGTAGAACCAATCTCACATCCTTATGTTCAGCTTAAGAAAATGGATTCCCGTTTCATAATGGAAAGAGGTTTTCTGAACACTGGATTATGGGAGGTTATTTTATTCGAGTCATTTTACATCTATCAATTCAGTAAGTTGTATTTGATAAAGTTTATGAATGACAATATTTGCACATGCTTTTTTCTGTTAGTAAATGTAATTGTTTGTCTCGATGAACCTACCTTATGTCCCGATGTGTGTGAACGCAAGGATCTAACGTTCTGCAAAACAGAAACTAAACGTGCTTTCTTTTCCGATAAGATGTTGAAAATGGACACTGCTTATATTGGAAATTGTAGTTTTAAGAAGTGTAAATATTTTTGAAAGGAATATATGATGCTTTCTTTTTATAATTGTGAAAATGTGCTTTTTTTTCTACTGAGCAAAGAGATCCTTTTTAATGGGTTATACTGACATTTATTTTTAAAATTAGTTTATATCATTTTATATATATAAATTTTAAAGTTAACAATGTGATGGTAATGCTTAATCAGTATGTATAAAATGGAGTATACATGGTACCTTTTTTACAAATCGGGAGTAGATAACGTTATTTTCAGCACTTCGAATAGATGGCAATTGGACTACTTTGCAAAACGGCCCTATGAGAGATTAACCTTTTGCAAGATGAACGGAGCAATAAATATATATTAACCCTGAACGGAGCATTTTTAACTCTGAATTTTGCATGTTGTATCAATTTTAATTTCATCAATTTAAATCTCAAACTTTACGAAGTGTATCAATTTACACCATTGGTTAAGTTTTCATTTCAATCTTCATTAAAAAGGTTTTCTACACATGTTCAAAACCACGTGTTTCTCTATAGTAAATACATATTTGTTATTTAAAAAAAAATTGTTGGAAGAAAATTGAAGTAGACTTGCAATAATGTTTTTTAATTTTGGAGCATGACTTATGCTTTTGCACTGGGACTCATAGCGGGAAGGCCCAAAGATCATACAAGGCTTATTTGTATCATATTTTTCCTCAATGGAGTACTCATTCTTGAATCAGTTTCCAATTATTATTATTATTATTTTAAAGTCTTGAGCTTGTTTTGTCCTCCATTTGGAGCCTCGTCGGAATCTTTGTCCCCCTTCCTCTCTAGCGTCGATGTCACTTTAATCCTATGTAAGACTGTCAATGAGGCTGATAAACTCGACTATGACCAGTTCATTGTGTTCATGACGCCACTTTGTCCATCACTTTCTTTCATGTTCTCTCTTGCATTTTAGTCGAGCTTAAACTCCTCACCACCAAAGTCGACGAAACCGCTATGGCTTGGATCTTTGTTATACTCGTCGTTATTGGTGTCGACACCAAAAGCGAGGGGGAACACAAGAGTCCATTTGTTTTCGTATGGGTCCTACTTTTGAGTCAAGTTTGTAGTTTTCATGATGGTGGTGACCCGATTTAGAATGATTTAATTATTTTTTGGTAAATTTTTAAAAAAAATAATAAACAAGTACATATCATATAGCAATAAGTGGCTTTGGGCATATGTGAGAAACCTTTCTAATGGTGATTGAAATGGAAATTTAATCGAGGGTGTAAATTGATATACTTATTCAAGTTTGAGGTTTAAATTGATGAAATTGAAAGTTCGGGGTTAAAATTGATACAATCTGCCAAGTTTGAGGTCTAAATTGATGAAATTGAAAGTTCAGGGTTAAAATTGATACAACCTGTGTCAAGTTTATGGTCAAAATTGATTTTTTTCCTTAAACTTTTTGTAGATTTGTAGATATGATTTTAGTCATTCAATAAAATAAAACTTAAAAAGTGAAAAAGGTATAAATATTTGGATTCTGCATAGATTTAAGAATAAATAACAAATCTTGCTTTACTGAAAAAAAGGAATTTTTTATGATTGCAGGTTTTTTTTTTTAAATTTATTATTTATGTATTTACTTTTTTTAAATTTCTATTTATTCTCAATTTTGATTATTATTAATTCATGTTGCTAATGGACAAAAAAATACTGATGAAACAAGTGAAAAATAAATTCTTTTTTTGTTCTCTCTATTATTTTATTTAGAAACTCTATTTCCTTGTGCCATTCATTGCCAATTATGTAACATATCATCACTCATTAGTTATATCACATCCATTTTAAGACTGATTAACAGCTAAACTATTTTATTACTATACACATACATATCCAAACTAAAAAGTCATGAACATAAGTAAAACTATTAAAACTTCAAGAAACTACATAAATACTCAAAAGAATAAGTTTATAATTTAACCTAGAGTCAAGCCAACAAATCTATGATCCTAAAAAGAGAGTAACAACTGTATTCTTCCGTCCAAAAAAGTTCATTGGTCTAATTTTTTTCTTGAGAAGCCCAGAACCCTGAAAATTCATGAATCGGTGGCGATGGTCAGAATGCTTGTTGAATTCCCTATCGCTAGCAGATACGTGAGTTAATTCGTCGCGATTACAATAACCAGTGTTGAACTACATCAATACGAGGTCATTGTACTAGAATGAAATGACTAAAATCAAAGACATAGCACTAGGAAACTTGATCTTGATATCAATGATCTTGGGTGCATTTTGTGCGTGTACAAGATCAATGTATTTTTTACTGTTCTCCATTCGTCTACATGGCTTGGCTCTGCGGCGATGGATGCTGAGGGAGAACGAGCTCCTCTTAATAAGAGATTCCTTATCTTGCCAATTCACCGACTACCTGAAAATTTCAAAATGAAATAAAACATCTCTTCTAACCAGGGAGGCACATGGAAGCTCCTCCTCTCATTATTATTATTATTCTCAATATGTAAACTTATAATGAACTAGATATCTCTCTGAATTCTGGAAGAAGGAACTAGCAAGCACCAGAAGAAGCATAACTATATGGCTAATCAAAACCCAGAGCATAAATATGCATAATCTTTTCAGATAGATATGCTGTTGGGGATTCCACGACCAGTTACCCCTGGACCAGATGTGGGGAGCAGAAGCTCATATGGAGGAACACCTGCACCACTTCTGTTTTTAAGACGCCCATCCTTGTTTCTACAGTTTATAATCTCCTCTATCTCCTCTAATCTTGATGAAAACTTGTTAAACAACTCCAAAACCCTTCTATCGTCGATCCAGTGGCTGTGTAATTGGTTCACTTGACCCAAATACTCCTCATCTGGTGAGTGAGTTGACAATGTGTCCTGAACTGCCATCACTTTAGTTGCTTGAAGTTGAGTTGGCAAAGAAGATAGGAAAGTGCGTTGAGGGTTGGCAATCAAATTCTCATAATCGCGATCACCCTCCTGTGGTATGAGCTTTCGCATTAGCGTTGGACGATTTGGAACATAACTTCCGAAAGGGTACTGCCCAAAGTTTATTGCAGCATGCTGTCCTGATGCGACCCAAATCATTGTTGTGAGTATGCCAGATAGGTCCTCTTTAGTATTGAGTTTTGGCCACCAAGGTTCATTTCGTTTCTCGTGATGACCTTTGTTCTTTATCTCACTCCACCAAGCTTGGAGCTCAACGTCGGCTGTGATGGAATTTGGCTCTGAGTAGAAGTGTTCAACATAGGATTCTACCCATTCTTTAATGGCTGACCATATAAGGAGACCATCTGCTGCATACGGGTAGTCTTCAATTACAAGTCTCACACCATTTGGCATTGCAGGATCCTCCACTGCCATACCCCTAAAAGTTTAGAGGCCAGCTTAAATTATTCAATGGCTTACAAGAAACAATACAGAAATAAAGATGAGATATGATAGCATCAATCTGGCCTTTTGAGTTTTTTGGGACTTGAATGTCATGCTTAAAAATGTGAAGATCAATCTACTTATAGTATAGCCTTTACCTGCGAATAAGATCTGCCGGTAATGCTTCCATGTCAAATCGCCACATGTTCTTGTACGCTGCAGAGCTTAGCTCCATGGAATACTTACTCCCAAGGAAACTGGCCTCAATTATTCCCCCACCATTTATAAGGTTTTGACGAGCCAGTGCATTGATTTCCAGTGTGTACCGCATGTGAGGATGAAGCAGCTTGTAGATAGGGTGCATCGAACTGAGTTGTCTATGAGTTGCAATTATATAAGGCTCCATGCTGGCGTGAGTCCTTAACCTGGATGGAGCAGATCACAAACTCGTTAAAATAATGTACAATTTTTCTGCATTGTCACTGGTGTAAGTTCGTAATTATAACAAGTAGCAATATACGGTTCGGACGTAGCTATGAACAACAAATGCATCTTATACCAGTGATTTACAAGTTGATGGATTCCAGCATCAACGGAGCACACATGAGCTTTTGCTAGTTTCCAAATCCAATGGGTTGTAGCATCATGGCCATGAGTGTAAATATGTTTGTTGGCTTTTGAAGAAGCTGTTGGAGGCAGTGAGAGCTCAATAGCTATAGGCCTCAAGATACCAGTCTGGGAATAGAAGAACACTGTTCTAGAGGCATAGACTTTTCTCCCTGGCAATGTGTTGATCTTCTTGATAAATGGCAGAAGCATGTCATGATAATCAAGTATAAACAATCTATTTTCTTCTATAGCCTGTATTTAAAGGATAGAGGAAAGTTACAATTATGTAGGGAAAACTGTTAACTGGATGCAGAATGGAGATATTAATACCTGTTCTATACTCATGCCGCTGTATAGCTCCTTCTCTATCAATTCTTTTGTAATGGCTGATTCTGGAGGCCCATAAACATTAGGGTCAAGTTTGCTGCGGATTGGAAATTCCTAAGATGCACACCTCATAATCAATAACTTGCAAGAGGCATTTTTATACCCAAAATCAATATATAAACAGACAGCCTGAAAATATCATTCATACCCTCAAACACTCAATATTTACTGGGTTGACACCAGCCAGAGTCTGTCGTGCAAATTCGTTGTCCCTCAGCCAAGAAAATCTATCACCTGCAAGTTGAAAGCCACAAGAAAATTTGAGATGTGCTTGTCCATCTCTAGATTGAACTGAAAGAAGTTCAAACTCTAATTGGACAGTATCAGTAATTTCAAGATTGTCGACAATACATATATGGGGAAACCGAGTGTACTTTTTATCACAGCTGGGATCTCATACTTCAACAATGTCTGACCAGCGTTAACTACTCGCTTCATAATATTGCCAAGATACAACTTTTGCGAGTACTCTTGGTGGTTTTCGTCGTTCAAGACAACGCCATCAATATACAGCTTATCAATTTCTGAAAAACACTTGAAGGATATGTCTGATTTTGACAGTGTAGCTGCAATAGAAGGTACAAGATTGTGGACCAGAGCCTTCAACCTCCCAGCAGCGAAAGTATTTTGCTTTATCTCCCCGAAAGTTTCATCCCGAGGAACATAAACAGGATGTGGCTTTTCAATTCTACTCTCAGTAAGCGGATCTATTTGAATGCCAATTTAAGAAAATACAAAGTTATTCCGCAGTTAGAAAGAGAAGATCCAGAACCTCACATTTGCATCTTCATAAACTCAAAAACATTAATCATACCTGATACACTTGGAGGCCGACCAGTTCTACAGCGTCGAGGATAAGGCCTATCTTCAACACCCAGAACAGGCCTAGCAAGATCTTTACTTTTATCAGGATTACCCAAATCGTTGTAAACATCATAGTCATAAATTCTATCGTACGGCTTCCTTTCACCTTTTCCATTGCCCCGAATGCTTGTCAAGTCTTTACGGCGAAGATCCTGAAGGCCCGGCGGCGTTTGCGATGGCAAGTAGGCCTGTCGAATAGCAATATGTTTCAATTTGCGGCTCTTGAACAAGGCAGTTCAAATTAAACAAAATAAATACTAGAAAGGAATTGATAATCAAAACAAAAATTTGGGTCGTACATGATTTTTGAAGATAATTCTACTATCCGAATTATCCTTCCGTGAATGAATCCAGGTATTCGCTGGAAAGAAAATGGGGCCGTCATCAAAACCATGAACGATAACTTCCAAGAGATAGAACTCTTTTCCATGAAGATTGGTGATAAGAACAGCCCCAGGACTGCCAAAGTCATGCGGCACAGTGAAATTAGCAGCGTATTCCAAAGCGTGGACGCCGTTGAGAGGTTTTGGCAACCATCCTCTCACAGAAGACTCGATAGTTCTTCCCGAATTGGTTACTGCAAGAGAAAAAAACCAACCAACATTTGAGTAAACTGGGTCGATCAAGTTCATATATGAAAATTCAAATCAAACAACAATGTTACGGAAAGATCGACTGAAAGGAGTTCAAAGAAGCTACTTGAAGACACAAAAATGGCGCCAAAAATTTGATGTTTATAATAAGGGTGTCTTTAGTTGGGTGATCGAAAACAGAAAGATTTTCACATTATATCCGACCAAAAGGTCCCACGAACCTTACTAAAAAAACAACCATTATATTCGGATTGATTTTGGCCAACTACATTCAGATTGACTTTAATTTATTTGATTCAATCTGAAAACAAGAAATTAAATCTAAAATAAAATGTCGCCGTATAAAATTTTCTTTTCATATCTCTATTTTCTTTAGTTGAACAGTTGCATTGCAAGGGCGGAGAATCAAACCATCTACCGGATAGATATTGATTAGTTTTCCTCTTTCTATTCTTTCTTGCTCCTACTTTTGCCTTAAATAAAGTTTTCACAAAAAGTTTATTTGGGTCCTTTTCATCAACTTTTTCCGTACGGTATTAAATCAAAATATTATATTTAAGTATATGTGATTTTAAAAGATAAAATATATATCAGAAAAAAAAAAAGAAGACTTAACGCAAGTTAAGAAATTAAAAAACAAAAAACAGAAAATAAAAATTCCAAACAATTTCAGAAAAAAAATCAATTTCTTTTACGTATTATGGATCAAAATATTTTTTTGACACAATATTATGGTCCGATCAAAATACCAGTAAAGTTCTAAGTTCATTACATATAATATTAGCTGTGATCTTGAAATAAACCACACATTTATGAACAATATTAACAACCACAACAGATCCTTGGTTTTTAAAAGAAAAAGAAAAAGAAAAACTAATTAAGTTTTGAAAAACTGAATAGTTGGATTATGAGTATGACGAGCACAAACCACGATCGATTTCTTCACTAATAAGACGAATCGATATCCCATGGCCAATCCCATTGATAAAATACTCCCACTGATCCTCGATCTTCTCTGTCAACTTCTCCTTCATCTTCTTCCTGATCTTTATCGTCGCTCGAACCTCGATTCCTCCTGACGAAGAAGAAGAAGAAGAAATCGTAGACTCGTTGCCATCTCTTCTTCCCGATGGAGAAGCATCCTCCACTGTCTTGTCCTTACTGCTGATCACCGCCCGAGCCGATCCATTCCCGCCGACCAAAGATCCACATCGCGAAACCCTAGCTTTCCGGACTCCGAACTTGCTCCCTGTGCCGGATATCGCGAAAAATCGCCGGCTGGACGACTCGAAGAGTTTCTGCAAGTTCAGAGGATTGTTCGGCGTGACTGCGAACATTTCTTTCAGTGGAAGTGTGTGCCGAGATATGACGACGGAGTATCGGCGGAGGAGAAGACGGCGTGATCTCGACCGGCGAGGAAAATGGAGAAGAAATAAGAACTGGTCAGATCAGTGCAAAACTGTAAAGAAATGCATTATCGTTGACGCCTAGTTTGTAATGGGTGCCTTCTGCAGTACCTGTCACCGAAGGCGCGCGTGAAGTCACGTCGAATAATTGGACAAATTGCACCAATAGAATGCTGTTTTTTCAGCGCGTGTTTCTCACGTTTAAGAGCTGGAAGTGAAGTTATTTTGGTCCTTGGAAATTTAAACAATAATAGTACTGAGCGTGCCGTGCGAAAAATTGAAATAACCATTGTCTCTCAGGGTTTCAGAAACACGATTTTTGAAAATTTCTGATGGTTAAGTACCATTTTCTTCTCCGTAAACTAGTCTTTCTATTTAGAATTTAAATATTTGTACTTTCAAATATTTAAATTTAATCTACAGATTAATCTCTAAGTTGTTTCAAAAAAAAAAAAATATTAATCTCTAATATTTAAAATGTCGATGTCAATAGAAACGTCGAAGTCTTAATTTAATAAAAATATCGATAGAAATATTGATATCGATGGATATTTCTAAACAAATTTAAAAAAAAATTGAAAAAAATATTTAAATTAATAAATAAACATTTTACATTTTTTAAATGAATTAAAATAATTGTTACAATATTATATTCACAATAAGTTAAATTTTCTTATTATTTTTTTTAATATTTCATTAATTTTGTACAGTATAGTGGAAATGTCGATTCCCTCCTTATGTTGATGTCGAATTCATCGATATTTGGAAATGTCGACATGTCAACAAAGATTTAATACCATGTTAGTCTCTACTATTATTTTAAATTAATTTTTATTGAAAATAATTAAATAATAATTATAATTTTTATGAAAAAGAAATATAATATCAACATGTTTTTAAAATTTATAGAAAAAAAATTAATAGAGACTAATTTTTTTTAGAAAAATTAAAAATAAACCATCAATAGAGACCAATTTTAAATTTATTAAAAGTACAATGACTAAATTTAGAAAAATAAATATATATATATCAAAATGGAATGAAATCCAAAGTGTGAGAACCAAAAGGAGTACATGTCAATTAAGCTCATTTTGGCCTAAATTTTGGAGTCTCAATTTTAGTTCATGACATTTTTAATCTATTGTTTATTATAATTTTTAAACTTTTCGAGTCTTTTTTTTTTTTTTAAATTTTTTGAATTTAACAATATATGGGGTGGGGAATTAGATGACTTAGTGGAGAGTACACATTTTATGCTACTTAAGTTATGCTCATGTTGACCTCATTTTTTAATTGCATGGTTTTTAATTAAATTTTATATATTTAATTATTATTGTAAAAGTTATGGTTTAGATATATATGAATGAAAAAGGTAATACATGCTGAACTCATCAATCAAATCTTTACCGTAGAAATTAAATCTAAATAACAATGATTGAATGATTAAATTGAGAGAAACAACGGTTTTAAACTTGAGTAAGTTATGGAATTAATTTTTAATACTTCCAATTAATTAATCTTTTTTAACCAACTATGGGGATAAAACTATATTTTGCACGATTATTTTAATTGTGTTGGATGCTTTTGTTTAGTTTAATATGAGCATTTTTTAGCAAAGTTTAAGTATCTTTTATTTGCTCGATTTTATTATTAAGTTGGAGTATTTTTGTGATTAGATTTGACATTTCTTTGACATGATTTGGATGTTTAGATATTTAACTTTTATATGATTTATTAGTTAGTTAATGAAGAATTTTCACTTTTAGTTTTAAAAGATATAAATTACAATATAATTTATATTGATAAAATTCAAAGTTGAAAGTTAAAATTAACACCAAGAAGAAGGAAGAAAAAAAAAGATGGGCCACTATTAGTTAGATTTAGTTAAACTTGATTTGCTCCATGTTGGTTCGTGATATACAGTAAGAGGCTCCAACACATAATTTTTTGGGTTAACTACATGAATAGCATATTTGGAACTAAGGTTTACACAAATGGCACGTTTTTTTATTAATATCAGCTTTGTCATTTTTCAAGTTAAATAGAAGCCGGATCTAGAGAAACATTACTCATTTATCAATCTATTTATTGCTATATATATATATATATATATATATATATATATATAAGAAATAAAATATGGGAATACTTACCATAAATGTTGAAACCTATATCTTTCCCTCCAAACACTATTGATTTTGTATAAGAAATCAAATAGATGAAAGATTTTCACGATTTCCCCCCTAAAATCTGGGGATTTTAAAAACTAGACAATCCTTTCCATTATCGACGGTTCCATTCTTTATACGTATAGGTATATATATTATATATTTGAGAAGATAGCAGAGGTATATATAATATATATATGAGAATATAATAGGATTATCATGTCATCCCAAACATATAGAATGATTACTGATGTATATATTATATACCTAAACATATATATTTATGGGTACAATATACAACACAGTATATATTTAGGAACCCATTGAACATTATATATTACATACAGTAAGTATAAAATAGAAAGATCATGTTATGACATTATAGCTATATCTTGTAAAGTCATCTCAAAATTAATAAGATTATTACTAATACAAAATATATGACGATTATTTACCTATGTTTATATAATATATGTCTGTGAATATAACTATACTTATTGTGTATATAAAATATAATTGAATTATATTCAGATGCATATATAATATACTTCTATGTATATTTGTTTTTTAGAGTATACTTAATATTATATATTTGACGTCGAGTTCAAGAATGTTCCATATCACTAATGATGTTTATAACACATATATCATGTACAATTTCATTATTTTTTATTATAACTAAAAAATGTAGTGAGGTGAAATCCGTAATAGGTGGAATAAATATTTCAATAAAGATGGAACAATATATATAAATGTAATATATATGTTAGATTATATTAATTTAATATTATACAAAAAAAAAAAAACTCAATATTTGCGGCTACAATAAGCAAAACGGGAAAAAAAAATCTTACATACATGTTATATATGAGGTATATATGGAATTATATACAAATGTCAAAATGAAAGTAAATATATTAAAATAAAAACTATTTTTTAAAATAGATTAGACATGTAACAAAGGGATGAAATTGTTGCCTTAAATAAAAATTTGGATGAATTTTGCAGGTGAAATTTTTTTAATTTTGACAGCAATATATATATATATATATACATTCAAAAATCATAATTGTGTATTAATTATAAAATATTATGTGTAATAATGGAAAGAATATATTTTTGAAAATCATATTTATCATAAATATATGAAATAATTGCCTTGAATGAAAATATGTATATTAGGAAAGTATAAATTCAAATTTGAGAATTAAATATAGAGAGATGATATTAAATGAGGGTAAAATTGTAAGAAAAAAATGCAAATACTCAAGCCAAGCTAAAGCTGAAATTTTTTATAAAAGTTGACATTTGTAAAATATGGTGTTGAAAACATGCTCTTTGGCATAATTTCCCTAATTTTTTTAAAAAAATACCTCAATATAGTACTTGAATTAAAAAAAATAGCAAGGAAATAACAAGAAGAAACTTTCATTTCTAGATAAATTAACGAGTTGATGGAAGAAGACTTGGGAAGCATTTAGTCTTGAGTGTCTACATCAAATAATAGATAACTTTGCTTGTTATTATTCCACTTCTACCTCCTCCTGGTTTTGTTGTTTATTTAATAATTTTTACTACCAACTCTTCAATCATTCGACTAATAACAACAAATTGAGATGAAGTGATATTTGTTTTTAGTTCACCAACGTGGGACAAAGATTCGAACTATGTTCAAGTTGGCACATCTACCTTAAATTTAGGGTACAATATAATGTCTTATTGTACGCCATGTCCTGTTGTAAAACCATCAAGCTTTGGCCATAATTTGAAAGTATGTACTTTGTAGTTTCTACAGTAGAATAGATCTTCACAAACAACTATAAGGAGATGTTTGGCTCTAAGCTTGAATCAATAGAATCTAGTGTTAAAAAGTTTGAATTTGTATAATCCATTTGGATTGCACAAAAGAATTAAGTTATAGATCCCTCCACTTTGTATGTAACCTTGTATTTGATTTGTAGTATAAAGAGTGGATTTTACAAGCCTTGAGTTTAAGTTTGTGAATTGACAAACCTATACCTTAAGATAGACAAACTCATATATCAAATAATCGACTTCTTTACCTCATACTACACAAAATAAACTCACGAGCCAAACGCCTACTAAATATTCATCTCATGTCAAATACAAGATAGTGTTATTCTTATCAAGGTAATGTAGGCTATTTTGATATGTGCAAAGTCAAACCTGATTGGCCATAGCAGACGATACTTGTCATCATTTCGTGGCCGACAAACGCCGGTATGGAAGTATTGGCATTATCGACCGTCGAGCTGATGTGATGCAATGATTCGAACCAACCTGCTTTCAAATGTAGATGCTATTTAAGAACAAATACTTAGAGGAATAGAGGAAAAGAACCGAGACCACTGTCATTCCTACATATCGGTAAAGTGACATTTGGCCTTATTCTGAAAGTATCACTATCACCTACTTGAAAATTGGAAATAAAGTAGGGAAGCTAAGACAATGAAGAGCAAAGGCAAGTCTAGAAAAGGAAGTAATTTTGAGAGAGTGGAACAGAATTGGCCGGCTGGCAAGTAAGAACTTCACCATCGGCTTTCACTGTGTATGTTTCGGGATCTACTTCAATGCGTGGAAGGGCATCATTCCACATCATGTCAAGTTTAGTGAGTTTCCTAACGTTGCCCACAGCTTCAACTCTCTTTTTGAGTCCATACATGGCTTTAACTCCGACGTTAACAGCTGCCTGTGTGAGACAAAGTAACAGTTCGGGGTTAGAACAAATTCACTACTACAGAGCAGGAGAGAGCGTTTGGGAAAGAGAGAGAGAATGAGAAATGCCTTGCTGACAAAGGCAATGGAGTTGGCACTTGCAGCCTTTCCAAAGGATCCAAACATTGGCCTCATAAGTACCTGCAAAAAGCAATAAAACGATCAGTTATCATTTAATAACGATTTCAATTTCAATTTTATTTTTATGTTTTTGCAAATTGTGTTTATCTCCTCACAATTTTTTTACTATAGTTTTTATCTCTCTTAAAGAAACATTCAAATTCTTAGTCAACTTTTAAAAACAAAAATACGTTTTTAAAAACTACTTTTTTTAGTTTTCAAAACTTGATTTGAATTTTGAAGACATTTTTAGAAAGTAGATAACAAAACAAAGAAATTCATGAGTGAGAGTAGTATTAATAAGTTTTCTTTTCAAGAACCAAAAATCAGAAATAAAAAACCAAATGGTTATCAAATGAAGCCTAAAGTGCTCCAAGGATATTGGAAAAGCTTGCCATAACCGAACAGAATTGAGTATGCCATTAATCTCACTTTTTCCCTGTGTGCCTGTAGGTGAATTTGAGAAAATATTGCTAAAGACAGTTTTATAATCTTTCTGGCTGTATACTTCAAAATTTTCTTAATTGTGCATCATTCTTGTGGACTTTCAAAAAGAATAGAAATTGAGATGGAACTCGCAAGGATTTGGTCACTGAAGTTGGGGAATAAATTAAATTCCAGTTCAAAAATGATAAATTGCCTCTAACTGCAGTCAGATGGTCAGAATCATTATATAAAAATTCAAACCAAACGCTGAATTTCCTTACTATCATGTTTCCTTTCTGTCACACAATTCAATAGTTGTGTCAGAGTAACCCAATTGAATTTACCGGTTCAGGAGTAGGAATGCTTGCATTTGGATCACCCATGTTCGCCCATGCAATTATGCCACCTTTAATCACCGTTTCTGGTTTTGCCCCAAAAAAGGCTGGTTTCCAGAGAACAAAATCAGCCAACTTCCCTACCTGTGGTACTGACAGGATAAATAAGATTATTCCGCAAATTTAATTACCGAGTACAATGTCAAAGCTTGATGAATTAGTGTTTTAAAGTGCAAGAGGTTTAAAGCACAACAGTGTCCTTTACGGAAAAATTGCGAGTCTCAAGTGAGGTAAAGCATCCAATACATAGAAAGATAATAAGAATATTATGTGAACCAAGAGATAAAGAACTAAATAGAGAAACGTGGAGTTTATTGCGCTCGCCTGAGGTCACCTCACCTGTTCCTTAGCGATTTTTGAACAGTGGACGATACATTATAAATTAGGAATAAAATTGTCGATGAACAAGTTTAATTATGTGGAAGCATTTTGCATGTTCAAACCAAAGCACGCTAACTTCCAGCACAAAATCAAATTTTCATCTGCAGGTGTCGTTGATGTTAATGGTAATGTCTAGCTCATCATGTAAAATCTAATTAACTAAAAGAGTCAAAAGTACATTACCTCTACTGAACCAACATACTGAGCAAACCCGTTCGCTATGGCAGGATTTATGGTATATTTGGATATGTATCGTTTGATCCGCAAGTTGTCGTTGTGTGATGTAGGCGATCTTTCCAACTTCATTTTGTGTGCAGTTTGCCACGTTCTTTTAATCACCTGAGCAAACCATAAATAAAATGAACTAAATTGTGGATCCGAACATCTCATTCTTCATTTAGGAATTACGATACAAATTATTAATAAAAAAACAACAAATTTCTCGTCATTGGTGAATCATTTGCAAACCCTGAGATGAATGCTCTCCTAAGCTAACAGTTATTACCATGAGCTGACAATATGATTACCATGTCTATGAGGGCTTCTCTGTGCTAACATGATAATTTCTCTACTTAGTTTCAAATTTTATGGTTCCTTATTTAGGATTAATAAATACTCAACTTCCTAACAGTAAAAGTCCATCAACCAACTCCCCTGTCCTAACGAAAATAAATCATCATTGATGGGAAACAGACGACAATGATATTAAAATGAAAACTGGACTGCCTTCTAATGCACTTATGGTATAATATGGAGAAAAAGAAAGGAATGCAAATGCATTAACAACCTCTCCTATGCGACCCATAGCCTGTGAATCAGAAGATATGATACTGATTGCCCCCATATCATGCAAAATATCTTCTGCAGCAATTGTTTCCTTCCTTATCCTTGATTCTGCAAAAGCTACATCTTCTTTAATATTGCGATCGAGATGATGGCACACCATCTGTAAGAGATAAAACCCAAATTAAATCTTTTTTCTACCAATTTTTCTTTTACAGTTCTTCAATGCACAGAGAATTCAGCAAATAGAAACTGCGCTGGGAAATTCAGATTAGAAAGAGACTGTTTTCCACAGACACTAATTTCATTTATTTTTTATACCAGCATGTCAAGATGTTCATCTACAGTGTTGATCGTGAATGGTCGTGTTGGATTAGTAGACGAAGGCAGCACATTTTTCACCCCGCACACTCGAATGATATCTGGAGCATGACCACCTCCAGCTCCTTCACTGTCCAAACAATATAAGGACAGAGCATGAAAAAGGAATAGTTTCTAACAAAACTGTTGTAGTGTTAGATATAATTAAATTGACCATAACCCATCAACTTAAGCTTTTGGGTTGATTGGCGATTTAACAAAAACCAAAATTACAACTTAAATATAATTGTCTAGTCCATCATAAAAGTCAAAGGAACTTCCAGGAAAGATAGCTTAAGACAAGACCCGAAAAAAAACTTTTTCCACTACACATAATATGCAATAGTCAGAGCAGGATGGACCTTTTACCTGTGGTATGTGTGTATAGTTCTTCCCTTAAAAGCTGCAATCGTATGTTCCACAAATCCAGATTCATTCAAGGTGTCAGTGTGAATATTCACCTAATTAAATCAAAAAGGTAATAAGGCAACGTCAATAACCATGATTTAAATTTCTTCAAACTCATGGAGAGAAATTTTGGAAGATTGAAAAAGTGCCTGAATGTCATATTTTTCTGCCACAGTCAAACAATTGTCAATTGCAGCAGGAGTAGTTCCCCAGTCTTCATGTAGCTTCAGCCCCATTGCTCCAGCCCTTACTATTTCATGTAGCTCATCTGGCTTCGAACTGTTCCCCTGAGACAGACAAAATGGTGGTGTATTAGAACTTAGAAGTAGGTAAAATCCAGAAAAGGGTGAAATGAGCAAGCACTTAGCTGCTCCAAGTTGTCATAAGAGAGTGAAAATAATGACATTTGAAATAGTAATTTAAATCCTTTCAAATTTTATATTGACAATGGAAAGAGCCATCTTTGAAGGGGTATGCAGAGAAAACAGAATTCGACAAATCAAAAAATAAGTTTACGTACTTTTCCTGTAAAGCCAAAATTCAAGGGGAGGTCATCAGTTGATTGCAGCATCATCCTCATCTGCACTGGGGATGGCGTGCAAGTAGTAGCGCAAGTGCCTTCGGCAGGCCCAGTTCCACCACCCACCAGCGTTGTGATGCCTAGTTAGATGCAGAGTTCATGTACAAAAAACTAAATAATAAGTAAATACAAATAATACAAATATAAAACCTTGCGTTAAATATCAAAACGCTTCCATTTGCAGTGTTGTTTCAACTCCCATGTTTACTGTATATAGCTTAAAGTGAAAGATGATGTATGGGATTCTGAGATCAAATACAAATTTATGAACTTGGATATGTAAAAATGAATTACTATGCATTTCATTTTAGATAATACAGAATACAAATTTCCAACAAATTATGAAAATGCCGAAAGCCAATGAAGTCACACCATCAGGCATCAGTTGATGATGCTGTCACCAATTGACATCTATAAATTCTCTTTTATCCATGATTAGTAAGCTTACCACTTGATATTGCTTCAAATGCCAGTTGAGGGCATATGAAGTGCACATGACAATCTATAGCCCCTGCAGTAACCAGCAATCCTTCTCCAGCAATAACCTCAGTATTAGCCTGATCACATTGAAATGAAAGGAGTCAGTAGAACAAAAGCACCTCCAAAACCATGTTGAGTTGAGATGGATTTTACCCCAATAATCAGATCGCGACAAACACCATCCATGACATCAGGATTGCCAGCTTTTCCAAGGGTCATAATGAAACCATCTTTGATACCAATATCTGTCTTGAAAATTCCACAGTAATCAATGACGACTGCATTGGTTATTACAGTATCAAGGGATAAAGCTGGTGGATGCCCGCAGGACTGGCCCATTCCCTCTCTAATAACCTTTCCACCTCCAAATACACACTCATCTCCATAAACAGAGAAATCATGTTCGATTTCAGCATATAAATCTGTATCACCAAGTCGAACTTTGTCACCAGTAGTAGGACCATACCGGTTGGCATAATCCTCACGAGAAAGTCTGGTGGTCAATTCATCATCCACTCCAGTGACACCTTCTCTGCAAAATGACTTCTAAGATAAGGTTCCCACTTGCCTGGATTTACAATGCACTAATCATAAAGGGGAAATGTAAATGATCTAACAAATAAAAATAATACAATCAACAATCTTGCATATCAGATAGTCCAGACCTTGCATTGTTTTCTTGCACATGTCCAAATCCTCTTGCATGCACAACTTCCATCACTTCTTTCAGTTTGGAACTATCAACTGGACCATCGGCAATGCCATTTCCCCCTCTGATAACTTGGTTACCACCAATAGCTACAAGTGTGACAGATCTTGAATCCCCTGGCTACTAGGGAAAAAGAACAAATCAGCAAAGTGCCTGAAAAGGCGTATGAGGTTAGATTAAAGAGGTGAACATCCATCAACACGTGTACCAAAGCAACAGTTTTCTATCACATAATAATATCTCATTATCTTTGGACAAAGGAAAGAGGCAGATTAATTATTGTTAAATCACCAATCAACCTAAAAACTTAAGCTGATGGGTTATGATAAATTTAATCTTATATCAATACTTTAACACTTCCCCTCACTTGTGGGCTTGGAAAGAAGGCCCAACAAGTGGAAATCAATATTAATTGGGGAGGAAATGACATTACATAAGTTCGAACACAAGATCTCCTACTCTGATACCATGTTAAATCACCAATCAATCCAAAAGCTTAAGCTGATGGGTTATGATAAATTTAATATTATATCAATATTTTAACAATTACACCTAAAAATTCGTCATCAAATTATAATGAATAAATGTAGAGATAAATAAGTTCATGGCAACATTAGTTAGACCATTTAGGAAGCAAGAAATTGGAACATCTATGGAAACGAGAGAACCAGAGAAAAATACGTTAATTCAACGATAATCTATAACTGAAAGCCCCCAACAAGATTAAAATTCCCAACCTCAAATCGTATAGCTGATCCTGCTGATATGTTGAGCCGCATGCCATAAGCTTTTGATCGATCAAAAACCAAGGAAGGATTGACCTCAATGAAGTGATAGTGGCTTCCAACCTAAGACCATATTGCTTTTAGAATGTTAGAAAACTGGCGTTTTAAATAAAAACAGGGCTCTGTATAGAACCCATAGCAAGACGAAGCATATCTGGAAACAATTGGGAAAGCTATTTAAAACTCAATTGATAGCTTCAACTCAGAACTAAGAAACAAGCCAAGAGAGAGAAATTTGTCTGAGGCACTATTTGCTCCATGATATCTAAAGGTGCACGTGGTGTTTAGCATTTTAACCTGGAATCACACGTATGTTCATCATCAAACCCAAAGCCCCGCTATAGGGCATGATTCCAATATATAAGTTAGCCTTGATTGGACTACATTGACAAAAGGGCACGACAAACACCTGAATTAGTCTGTTTCACAACAAAACTAGCAGCTGATTATTGCCATGGACTGTGGTACAAGTTAGCCTTGATTAGTTTGCATTGAAAAAATAAGAACACAGGAAACACCTGAATTGGTCTGTCTCCCTTATTGGCTACACCGAGTCTTACAGCTTTCCGTCCAACATTAATAAAAATCCGATCATCTGGACAGACAATCTCACCAGGCACCGCACTATTTTCCACCAAAGGGAACTTTTCTAGCGGAGGAACTGCAAAACAATTCTTTTGCAATTAAACCAACTATTCTAAACGGAGAGAAAAATCACTTTTTCATAAAGAAAACCACCTAAAATGTTAAGCATAACGAAAGTGCAAGGACTGCTACTCCAAAATTATACTCGCAAGCAGTTTTAGATAATACTTGCAATAAACAAAACTCAACTTAGTAAAACACCAATTACACCATAGACCTCTAAAAAGTTTACAAAGAGCATTTGAACCTTTTGATGACATGTGAGAAGCAAAAATCAAGGGTGTTGTTTAAATGTCATACCGTGATTCAATTTTTAGTAAGAATTTCCACTAATATTGTTTGTTTGTAAAAGCTGATAAAACTGAAAGAACGGAGAAAAGACAGTAATTTTGGGCTAAAGGACAGTGCAGGAAACAAGGCTGGGACGTGTCACTAATAATAAAGAACCGCAAGACTATTTGAATAATTCAACAAGAAGGACATTACATATGCAGGGATATAGAAAAATATAGATATTAAAATGGCCATAAAAATTAAATTGTTAAATTACTGTTTAGTCCCTACACTTTCACAATTGTGCCTAATAGGTCTCCGGAAGTTTAAAGTGTCCAATAGGTATCAAAACTTTCAATTTCGTGTTTAATATGTCATTGAACATTCAATTGTGTGTCCAATCAATCCCTAATCCATTCGTCATTTTTTTTTTTAATTCATGAACCTATTAGACACAAAAACGAGTTGTCTCTAATAGAACTGTGACCTTTTAATTGTGTCTAATACATTCGTAAATTTTAAAAAATGTCTAACAAGTTTGGGACTTACTAAACAAAAATGAAAGTTCACTGATCTATTACATATTTTTAAATTTTAAGGACCTATTAAACACAATCCTAAAAGTTCAAGGACTAAATTAGTAATTTAACACAAAAAAAAAAAAAAAAAAAATCCTTTTTAGCAGGGAATTAAGAGCAAAGATTTGTAGCAAGAAATCAGAAATCATAGGGATCTTTATTGGAGTCTTATGGAACCCAGAGAATAGAATAACAAATATATCCTATAGAATGTAACTCAGAAACTTTGTGAAGGTGAGATCCACCTGGAAGAAAAGAACCCTGCAATGCTAGCTCCAGGTTCCCATTTTCTTCTTCAAAGGGCTTATGAACTGTAACTAACTTAGTCCCATCAGGAAAAGTTCCTTCAACCTACAATATCAATCTCTGGCATCATGCATGATGTTTAAAGATTCTCGGAGTATTTTTTTTCTCACATAATTTGAAACCTTAATTTATGGAAGACTTTAAAACAATACTTCGCAGTATAATACCTGCACAGAATCCACAAGATGTGGAACAGCTGGAAGAACTTGTCTCCTGTCATGAAGAAAGTTAGTGGCAATTCTGCAGTTGTTTTTAATAAGCAGGATGATATAAAAGCAGGAAAATAAAAATAAAAGAATTTCATCAAACCTTCCTAAGAATTTTGGTCCCAATTCCATCAATTGTGCCACGCTCTTATCACCATTGCGAGCAAACTCCAGAATCTATGGGGAAAATAATAATAATCTCATTAGGCTCAACCTGAAGCCGTGTAGTTACTAAAAAGAAAGGGAACTAAAAAAAAAAGATCTAGGAATACTTCTGCAAACCTTTTTTGAATATATTCTATCTAGTTTAGGATCATGTACAAGTCTAAAATGAATGGATTTGAAAACCACGACATAACAGGACTGTTACAAACTTACAAGGTTAAAGGATGGGCAATTTCAGTAAGCTAAAAAAGAAACCCTTACAATTTAGAGCAAACTTTTACCGTTAGGCGTTGAATCCATCTTATATCTGGACATTCGTTAAAAAGAAACAGAATATACAGTCCGACATCACTATAAAAGCTGATTACCAACCTGTGTGGCAATAAGTGCTACAGCTTCAGTGCAATTCAGCCTCAAGCCACGAGCAAGACGCTTCTGTGCTAGAAAACCCGCATTATGAAGATCTAGTTTGTCCGCTTCCTTTGGAGTTAGCTTCATTCTTTTCGTCACTCCCGCAGCTCAAATTCCAAATCAGAACATAATAAAAAATCGTTAGCAGAAACCTTAACGATCAAAATCAATCCCCATAAAGTCGAATACATCTCTTATTACGATTTACGAACCTACATTAACATCTTAGACGTGAAATTTGAAATATATCGATGTTTACTCCACATGAAATTCAGTACACAGATTAGTATCAATTTCAATTCATATATGCTTATCAGAATTGTAAACTTACAATGACGAATAACGACGTTGGGTTCCTGCCTTTCCGAATCAGAGCTCCGGAATGGCGCTCTTTCGCGAAGCAGAAAAAGAAAATGAACTTTGTGATTGTGAAGAGCGAACTCGTTGACTCGTGCAGTGCAAGTGGAGCGAGATAACTAAGGTAACTGATATACTAAAACAATTTGATACTCATATACTGGCGCTTTAATTTACCATTAGATTATTAATTGTCAGATCAATTAGCACAACCATCAAAAGTGCAGAGACTTCTTTCCAAAAAAAAAAAAAAAGAAGGGAAAAAAAAAGGTGAAAAGACTAATAATTGTTTTCAAAAGAATGAAGAAGTTACTTATATTGAATTCTGAATTCATTGAGTTGTTTGGCAGATGTATTTTCCAAATTCTGTGATTGTTTCCATATTTTGAATTTAAAATTTTAAAATATAAAATAAATTTAAGGTTAAATTAATAAAATTTATCTGAATAGTTTGGGCATAGTTCAAATTTTTGTAGTTTCAATTTAGTCCTTTTCGTATTGATTTAGTTTCAGCTTGTTTCCAAGATTTTAAAATTTTTAATTTGGTCTATATAATTTGTTCATAGTTTCTATTTGTTCTTCATAATTTAGTTAACTTCATAAGTTGTTTTATAAATTGTGTTTTACCTATTTTATTCTTTTTACTCAATCTAAACTTCAATACAATCAACCAAATAAAAAACATTAATTTATTACCATGTAAAAAAAATTATCAATATCGCAACGATATAGGAATAATATATGAAATTTCGTTGGGTTTGGCCTCCTGATAGTGGGACCATAAGTCAATTAAAAAGACAAATTATTCAATGAAACCGTCACAATGTGGCTACCTCATAATAACCGTTAAATGTGAATTCAATAATTTATATGCCCTCTAATAACTACTGAATATAAATTTGAGTTACTTCTCTCTCTACAGTAAATGATGAAAAATTATCAGCCAAAATATGACGTCCTCTCACTAAATAATTTCTCAAAAGGGTTTTAGCTTGCCAAGAAATAGTTGGAAATTGGATTGTTGTGTAAGCTACACAATTGGCTTACCAAGCAAGTTTATTTTGGCTATATATGGGTGTATGTTTATGACAGTAGCATAGAGGAGGAGAAAGAAAATTGAAAGCCTTGTGTGTAAGTGAGCAGCTGAATGAAGAAAGAAGAAATATATGTCCGTTTTATAATCATTTGGTTTTTAATTTTTAGTTTTTAGTTTTTGAAAATTAAGCCTATAAATACTAATTTTACCTATGGATATACTATTTTGTTATCTAATTTTTACCTATATTTTTAAAAATCAGGTCATGTTTTGAAAACTAAAAAAAAATAGTTTTCAAAAACTTATTTTTGTTTTTAGAATTTGGCTAAGAATTCAAATGTTTCTTTATGGAAGATAAAACAATTATAGAGAAATTGAGAGAAAACAAACTTAATTTTCAAAAACTAAAAACCAAAAATCAAATGGTTATCAAACGAGGCATGAGATTGGTTGTCGGTGGAAGAAAAGGTTTGTGATTTGTTATATTTGTCGAAGTATTCTATTTTCTTGGTATCGTTTTGGCATCTTTTGAAGCATCCTCATCGGTGAGATCTCTCCTTTTTCTCTTAGTTCCATCTTAGGTAGATGAAGGGTATTTTTATATGCCGGTTGTTGTTAGCCAGGATTATAGCCTTATGTAAGTGAATGGTTTGTAATATCCTCTAGTTACGCCTAGAGAAGAAAAATGGTTGCAACTCACTATCCTTATAGTAGAAGTTTTTTAGAGTTGCCCGTGATTTTTCTCCTTGCACGGAGAGGTTTTTCAAGTAAATCTCAATTTTTATATTTTTCCTTGCATGCTTGTGTTTGTAATTTCATATCGAACCTATTGACTGTATGATAAAATCCCAACATTTAACTAAATTATAAAGATCATTTTAAAATTTTAAAGATCCAAAGAACTAAATTAAATTATAAAAACCAAATTAAAACTAGATTCAAATCATAGAAATTAAATAGAGATTTTTAAAATCATATGATCCAAAGAAATTAATCTCAAAATCATATAGTAAATTTGTAGTTTTACACATATAAATTTTTAATGCAGCATTAGACTAATAGTGATATTAAAAATTTAAAACCCCATAATCGACAAGATTATTGCAGTTGATAATTTAAAATAAAGGGGATTAAAATATTTAATCTCCTTCTCAACTTTATAAAGTCTTTTTTTTTTTTTTATGAGTTCTATAAAGTTGAAACTTGACACTTAGTATGAAACTGACACTTAGTATGAAACTGACACGTGCAATGGTGAATAAAAAACATGTTGGTTTATAAAAAGGGTAGCCCGTGAACTAGGAATTGTGTGCCCGAGTAACGACAACGTCAACGGTGCTGTCCAGCACCAGCAGGTTGTGCATTTAAATTAAGGTTCCAATTTTTAAAGTTTAAAGTCTTTAAAAAAAGAAAAAAGTATTGATTGAAATGAGGATTTATATTTAATAGTACTGAGACAATTAAAAAGTAATTTTTTTTTTTTTTTTTTGTAATATATTGTGTTTGTGTGTGTGCGGAAATTTTTAATTGCAATTTTATTTTGTTTTGTTTTTCGTGTAACTCTCCTTTTCCGTTTCTATAGAATAATGTTGAGCTATTAACCGATGTAGTCAATTTTTCATTCTAATCATCATGCACATCGATACTATTTGATATGTGTTTTAAAATTAATGACATATAACTTTTTCCGTACTTTGCATCCCATCCAAATTATCGTGAGAGTATCGTACTCTCATTCTTGTTCTAACTCTAGCTCTCTAATTCTCCATCTTACTCTAGCTCGTTCTCGCTCTAACTTGTTTTCTCTCTTGCTCTAGTTTGTTCTCACTCTCGCTCTCGCTCTAACTTGTTTTCTCTCTTGCTCTAGTTTGTTCTCACTCTCGCTCTCGCTCTAACTTGTTTTCTCTCTTGTTCTCGCTCTCGCTCTAGTTCGTTTTCTCTCTAGCTCGTTCTCGTTCTCACTCTCACTCGTTTTCTCTCTCGCTCTAGTTCGTTTTCTCTCTAGCTCGTTCTCGTTCTCACTCTCGCTCGTTTTCTCTCTCGCTCTAGTTTGTTTTCGCTCTAGCTTGTTCTCGTTTTAGTTCGTTTTCTCTCTTGTTCTAGCTCGTTCTCGCTCTTGCTCTAGCTCTTCTCTGACGTAATTTTTTCTTGTCTTTTTTTTTCTCCAGATTTTCAACCACTCATTTGAGCAAGAGCGATAGCGTTTCTGCCTATAAGAGCGTGAGCAAGCAAGACCGCCTCATACTACCCTTATGTGTACTTTTGGGCACTATGCCACGTTAGAATGAGTCATATTTCATTATTTTTCAAAACGCAGGTCATTAGTCATTAAAACGGTGAAAAACGGGTCATCCGTACAAAAACCCCTTGATTATTCTATTCAAAGAAATGAGTAATTATTTTTTTATTTAATTAAAAATAGAACAATATTTAACTACATGTGTAGGTATCTTCCTACACACCAATATCAAAATTTTGGCAGCTAAAAGAGAAAAAATAAAAAAGTTTCACATAAATTTCTCATTTTATACATTTCTCTCTCTAAATTTCTCATTTTAACATTTCTCTTTCTAAATTGCCAACATTTTAAGAGTGGTGTGTAGAAAGATACCTACACATAGATGTGTAGCAAAGTAATAGATATTAACATAAATATCCACTTTATATGAATATTCAATGACTATCTTGTTACATTGTTTTCTTTGTTATCTTCTCTCGTTGTTTTTCCTCTGGCATTATACAAAATTTATGAGAAAATATATAGATATACGCTATATTACATAGCAAATATTGTACTCCATCTACTTTTTTCAAATTTTTATTTGAACTTTGTAATGGCAAGAACACGAGGGGGGAAAGCTCCAAAAAAGAAAAAAAAAGGTATGGTATATAATTGATTTGATATACAACATGATGTTTATACAATAAAGATGCCGATGCATTATAAAAGCTAATGAAGACAAAATAAGTAGATTATAAAATTGATATACGACGTAATTATATCATGCATATATAATAAAACTAGCAATGCAATATAATTATAACATGCTATAATGAATGATGTGTATTGGGATTATTCAAATTCAAGATGTGACAAAATTAAGGAATAATATTTTAATGATTGATATACGACGTAATTATATCATGCATATATATAATAAACTAGCAGTGCAATATAATTATAACATGCTATAATGAGAGATGTATTTAGGATTATTCAAATTTAAGATGTCACAAAAAGTAAAAGTTATCACATACATCAACTAAATATATATTCTTTCTCAAATACATCATTTATCTTCTTGAATCTCAAGTACGTCATTCAAAACTATAACATTCACCTAAAAAAACATATGTAATATACATTGCAATATAGTTATAATGTACATACCTAATAAAAACATTCGACCAAATTCAAGCAATTTATATCATTGATTATTCTCACTATTAATAACTTTCTATAACTATTTAAAATTAGAAGAAGGGTTAGCTAAAATACAACAAAGAAATCTAAAACTTCAATATTCAAAATATAATCAATCATCTGCTTTTTTTTTTTTTTTGAGTTCATAATATGCAGAGTGAGAAATTCAAACCTCTGACGTCTTGGTCGAGGTCAACATGTTGTATGCTAGACTCATGTTGGTATGATTTTCCTAATTAATACTACACTTAAAACCACAATTGTTTAACATCATTTATCAATACAAAGCAGAAATAAAATAAAATAAGAACAATAAAAATACATAGTAGGATAAAATAGGAACAATAAAAATACAGAAAATAATAAAATGTTTCAAATAGCTATCTATATAATTTTATTAAAAATGTAGCTATTTGTTAAACCACATCTCAAAATGTGGCTATTCATGTCAATATACCTAGATTAAATACTACAAAATACTTTTAAATACAGTAATTTGATTCAATTTTGGGCTATTATTTTACAAAATTGATTGGTTAATATGAGCCTAATTTAACTGGTCTAGACATGGACTCCCAACTAAGAAGTCAGATATTCAAATTTTCCACTCCCACATGTTGTTGAAGTAAAAAAAAATTAGAGATTTTGTACAATGCTTGAGTTTCATTACAATTAGTGAGTTTTAACAATTTTCTGCCATACTTTTTTTTGGGGTTAAAATTAGTGAGTAAATGTAGAGAAATTTGAACCTAAGGTAAAAAATTTAACATTTGTCTAATCTTCCACCCTGCACTTGTTGAACTAAACAAAAAAAAAAAATTATGCTAAAAAGTGAGGATTAAATTACAAGTACAGTCACTAGACTTTAAAAGGTGTTTAATAGGTTTTTGAACTTTCAAATTTGTATCTATTTAGTCCCTAAACTTAAAAAATGTCTAATAGGTCCTTAAACTTTCAATTTTGTGTTCAATATAGGTCCTTGAATTTTTTTTCCAATTTGTGTATCTAATAGATCATCGACCTATTCAACATTTTTATTCATGAATCTACTAGACACGGAATTTAAATTTTAGGGTTCTATTTAGGGGTATACATCGGTCGGTCGGCGTCTGTTTTGGGCTCAAACCGACACCCAAAACTGACATGTCAGTTTACGTCAGTCGGTGGCATTCATTTTAGGAGGGATCGTAACACCGACTGTGGTCGATCAGTCGGTTTTGGTCAGTTTGTGATGCAAAATCAAGGGAGAGTTGTGGGAGAAGGGAGAAAGAGAGAAGATGGATGGAGGAGGGTTTCACCACCATCGCAACACCAGCTACTCTTGTCGCCATCACCAACCCTCTTATAGCTCACCACATACTTCCTAATGATCCACCACCACCAATGACAATGAATTTTTTGTACGAATGACCTCCTTTTGATGGAAAAAACGAAATATGACTGAGTTTCTCAGATTAACAATGGGTAACCTTTTGTTGCCATCAACATCGCGATGAATTTACCAATGTGTCTCGCTTAAACAAGCCTATGGGAATACCGGTCTCAGTCATTTTCCAGACTTTCATAGCCTCTTGTTCTCGAAATAGGTCACTAAATTTTCAATTTTTGCGTCTATTAGACATAAATTCAATGTTAAATCTAATACACCAATTAATTTTTAAAAATTTCAAATATGTTAAATACCTATTAGACACAAAATTAAAAGTTTAGTAACTTATTAGACATTTTTAAAGTTTAGAGACCTATTAGACATAAAATTAAAAATTTTAGTGACCTATTAGACACTTTTTAAAGTTTAGAGACCAAAAAGACATAAACTTAAAAGTCCATGGACTAAACTTATAATTTAACCAAAAGTGATACATCTAGGTCTAGCCATATCGGGAAAGTGATATTCTGGCTTATTATTGTATTGAAAGTATGATCATATATAGTTATAAGATAAAGAGTTCATGAGGGTAAGCCAAAAGGGAGAGGCATGAAGTCTAGAAAAGGAAGTAGTTGGTAGAGAGTGGGACAGTAAGGGCGGGCGGGCAGGTAAGAACATCGCCATCTACTTTGACCTCGAAGGTATCGGGATCCACTAGGATGTTTGGAAGGGCATCATTCCATTGCATGTCAAGTTTAGTCAGTTTCCTAGTGTTCCCCACTGCTTCGACTCTCTTGTTTAGTCCATACATGGCCTTAACTCCCCCGTTAAAAGCTGCCTGTGATGTGACGACACAAAAAGTTAAACCCAAAAAAAAAAAATGTTAAGAAGGTTAGAATATATAATTCACTACTGCAACAGCAGCAGGAGAAACTGAGAGCGTTTGAGAATTGAGAAATGCCTTGCTCACGAACGCAATTGAGTTGCCACTTCCTGCCTTTCCAATCGATCCATACATTGGCCTCATCAGTATCTACAGAAAACAATAAAACCCAAAATGACAGTTTTATAATCAAACAGAATTAGAATCATTATTATAGGATTCTACCGTCTCCTTTGGTCTATTCTATGAGAATAGTCGAGGTGCATGGAAACTAGGAAAAGGAAAAAAATATCACGTTTCCATTCTGTGTAATAGAATTTTACCGGTTCAGGTGTAGGAATGCTTGCATTTGGATCACCCATGTTCGCCCATGCAATTGTACCACCTTTAATCACCTTTTCTGGTTTTGCCCCAAAAAAGGATGGCTTCCACAGAACAAGATCAGCCAACTTCCCTACCTGTGGGACGGACAGGATAAATTAAGAGGTAATGTCTCTAGCGCATTATGTAAAATCTAATTAACTTAAAGAATCAAAATTATAATACCTCTACTGAACCAACATATTGAGCAAACCCGTTTGCTATGGCTGGATTTATGGTATATTTGGAGATGTATCGCTTGATCCGAAAGTTGTCGCTGTCTCGTTTCCTGGAATCAAGCGGTCCTCTTTCCAACTTCATTTTGTGTGCAGTTTGCCATGTTCTGCTAATCACCTGAGCAAACGAGACATAAATGAACGAAATTGTGGATCAGAACACCCCATCCTTCACTTACAATTTCACATAATTGGTGACATTATGATTACCATGTCTATGTGGGCTTGTGTGTCCTCTCATGATAATTTCTCTAACCACTCAGTTCCAAATTCAAAAGTTCTTTATTTAGGATTAAAAATACTCTATTGGCTAACAGTAAAATGCCAATAACCAACTCTCTTGTCCTAAGGAAAATACAATTGCATTGATGAGAAACAAAGAACAACAATATTTAAAATGGGAATAAAACAACCTTCTATTGCACTTATGATATGAAATGGAGAAAAAGAAGTGGAAGTAAATTCACTAAGAACCTCTCCTATGCGGCCCATAGCCTGTGAATCAGAAGATATGATACTAATTGCTCCCAAATCATGCAAAATATCTTCTGCAGCAATTGTTTCCTTCCTTATCCTTGATTCAGCAAAAGCTACATCTTCTTTAATATTGGGATCAAGATGATGGCACACCATCTGTATGAAATAAAACCAAAACTCAATCTTTTTTTCTTCCACTTTTCTTTTACAGTTCTTCAATGCAGAAAGTTCTCAGCATGTAAAAACTGCGCTGGGAAACTCAGATTAGTTGAATGGGAATTGGGAACTAATTTCATTTATTTTTTATACCAGCATGTCAAGATGTTCATCTATAGTATTGTACGTGAATGGTCGTGTTGGATTAGTTGATGAAGGCAGCACATTTTTCACACTACACACTCGGATGATATCGGGAGCATGACCACCTCCAGCTCCTTCACTGCCCAAACAATTCAAGGACAACAAAACGTGAAAACATGGGGCAGGGAATTCATACCCACGACCTCTTAGAAGAAGTAAAGATGCCTTAATCACGTGTAGCTTTACAAATTAACAACATTATAACATATATGATTGCCTAGTCAACAAGAAAAGTCAAAGTAACTTCCAGGAAAGATAGCTTAAGAAAAAACCAAAAGAAACTTTTGATTTCACTATGCATAATAAATCGACGGTTATGGTAGGATGAACCTCTTACCTATGGTATGTGTGTATAGTTCTTTCTTTAAAAGCCGCAATCGTATCTTCCACAAATCCAGATTCATTCAAGGTGTCAGTGTGAATATTCACCTAATAAAAAAGAAAGGGCAACAAAACAACTTCAATAACAATGTTTAAAAACTTAACTGGTAGATAGAAATTTTGGAAGACTGAAAGAGAAAGTGCCTGAATGTCATATTTTTCTGCCACAGCTAAACAATTGTCAATTGCAGCTGGAGTACATCCCCAATCTTCATGTAGCTTCAGTCCCATTGCGCCGGCCCTTATAATTTCATGTATCTCATCTGGCTTTGAACTGTTCCCCTGAATCAGACGAAAAGGTGTTGTATTAGAATTTAGAACTAGGTAAAATCCAGAAAGAGGTGAAATGGGCGGCGCTAGTGGAACAATGACATTTGAAATAGTATTTAAACCCTTTCAAATTTTCTATTGACAATGGGAAGGATCATATTTGGAGGGGTAAGCAGACCAGAAAAGGAAAACATAATTCACAAATCAAGATATTAAGGCCCGTTTGATAACCATTTAGTTTTTTATTTTTGAAAATTAAGCCTATAAATACTACTTCCACCTATGGTTTTCCTTATTTTGTTATCTACTTTTTAGATATGTTTTCAAAAACCAAGTCAAGTTTTGAAAACTAAAAAAAGTAGTTTTCAAAAACTTATTTTTGTTTTTGGAATTTGACTAAGAATTCAAATGTTTTCTTAGGAGAGATAAAAGCTATTGTAGAAAAATTTGGAGAAAACATGCCTAATTTTAAAAAACCAAATGGTTATCAAACATGGCCAAATTTACTTACTTTTCCTGTAAAGCCAAAGTTCAGGGGGAGGTCATCAGTTGATTGCAGCATCGTCTTCATCTGCACTGGGGATGGTGTGCAAGTAGTAGCACAAGTTCCTTCAGCAGGCCCGGTTCCGCCTCCCACCAGTGTCGTGATGCCTAGTTAAGTGCCGAATTCAGGTGCAAAAGACTTGCATTAAACTTCACTACAGTTTCATTAGTGTTATCTCTACTCTCATGTATACTGGGTATAGCTTATCGCGAAAGACCATAGATGGGATTTTGAGATCACATACAAATATCTGAACCCAAACATTAATACTATAGAATTCTAATTTCCAACAAATTATAAAACTGCAGCAAAGCCAATGAAACCACATCATTAATTGATGCCTCTGTCACCTATTGATCTCAATATAAATTCATTTTTATACACAATTATTTAGCTTACCACTCGATATTGCTTCATGTACCATTTGAGGGCATATGTAGTGCACATGGCAATCTATGGCCCCTGCAGTAACCAGCAATCCTTCTCCAGCAATAACCTCAGTATTAGCCTGTTCACATTGAAATGAAAGGAGTCAGTAGAACAAATGCAATCCAAAATCATGCTGAATTGAGATGAGTTTTACCCCAATAATCAGATTAGGACAAACTCCGTCCATGGTATCAGGATTGCCAGCTTTTCCAAGGGAAATGATGAAGCCATCTTTGATACCAATATCTGCCTTGAAAATTCCAGTATAATCAATGACCACTGCATTGGTTATTACGGTATCAAGAGATACAGCCGGTGGATGACCGCACGATTGGCCCATTCCGTCTCTAATAACCTTTCCACCTCCAAACACACACTCATCTCCATAAACAGAGAAATCATGTTCAATTTCAGCATATAAATCTGTGTCACCGAGTCGAACTTTGTCACCGGTAGTAGGACCATACCGGTTCGCATAATCCTCACGAAGAACTCTGGTGGTGAATACCTCATCCTTATCCCCTCCAGTGACACCTACTCTGCAAAATGACTTCTAATATAAGGCTTCCGTTTGCTTGGATATATAAAATGCACTAATCACATGAAGGGGAAATGCGAATGATCCAACAAATTAAAAACAATACAATCAGTACAAAATTGCACATTAGATAGTCTTGACCTAGCATTTTTTTCTTCCAAATGTCCAAATCCTCTTGCACGCACAGCTTCCATCACTTCTTTCAATTTAGAATTATCAACTGGACCATCAGCAATGCCATTCCCCCCTCTGATAACTTGGTTACCACCAATAGCTACAAGTGTAACAGATTTTGGTTCCCCAGGCTGCATGGGAAAAAGAACAAATAATCAGCAAAGTGCCCAAAAGGCATATGGGGTTTGATTAAAGTGTTGAACATATATCATCATGCTTATCAGTGCAATTGTTTTCTACAGCACAATAATATCTCAGATAAAGGCAATAGGTGTAAATTACTCACACACCCGCTTATCATGAATAATGTAGAGTTAAAGAAAAGTTCACAACAACATTAGTTTTTAGACCGGATTGGGAAGTAAGAAAATTGGAACATCTATGCATGGATACAAGAGAAGCAGCTAAAACATATTAATTCAATAAGACTCAGAACAGGAAGCCCAAATAAGGTGAAAATTTTCAACCTCAAATCGTGTGGCCGATCCTGCTAATATGTTGAGGCGCATGCCATAAGCTTTTGATCGATCAAAAACCAAAGAAGGATTTGTCTCAATGAAGTGATAGTGGCTGCCAACCTAAAGACATATCAGTTGATTACATAAATATCATTTACATCTATTATTTTCCCAAAATTAAAAAATACAAATATTACTGCTTTTAGAAAGTTAGAAAAGTGGCGCTTTAAATAAAAATGGATTTCTGTATGAAACCCACATCCAGAGGAAGCATATCTGGAAACAACTGAAACTAATGGAAAGCTATTTAAAATCCAATTGATAGCATCAACTCAAAACTAGACAAATACGCCAAGAGAGAGAGAAATTCAGCTGTGGAACCATTTGCTCCAACATATCATCAGGTACACATGGTGTTTAAGCAGCTGATTATTGCCATGAATTCATGATAGAATTTGGTTTAAATTGGAAAAATAAGAACATATAAAACACCTGGATTGGTCTGTCTCCCTTATTGTTTACACTGAGTATTACAGCTTTTCGTCCAACATTAATTGCAATCTTATGATGATCAACACAGATAATCTCACCAGGCACTGTGCTACTTTCCATCGAAGGAAACTTGTCTAGCGAAGGAACTGTAAAACAATTCTTCTTCATTAAAACAAACTATAAAAACAGAGAAAATAAATCACTTTTCCAAAAGAAAACCATCTATACGTTAAGCATAACAAAAGTGCAAGGGATGCTAGTCCAAAATTATACCCGCAAGCAGTTTTGGATAGTCCGTAACTATGAACAACACTCAGATTTTTCATTATAGAGCAATAAAAAGTTTGCAAAGAGCATTTGAACCTTTTGACATGTGAGAAGCAAAAATTCAGGGTATTGTTAAAATGGAATTCCGAGTTTCAACTTTTTGCAAGAATTTCCACACTCGCAATGTTTGTCTATAAATGCTAAGAACAGAGATAAGCGAAAAATTCATGTAAAATAATTTTATTTGTGTTGATTTGAAATATATTTTTTTCGTATATTATAACATTTAAATAAAGTAATATTTCTTTGAAAATTATAACAGACAATTATATATGATATTAGTTAGCTTAATAGAAAAAATGACTTTATTTACATTATAGAATGATATTAGTTTATTTATTATAAGTTGTAATAAAAAGATTGAAATTTAAAATATTTAGTAAATTTTTTAATTAGAATTATAGTCGTGTAATTAAAAGAAAATTTCAATAATTTTTAAATTCAAATATGATTCACAATTTCAATGTAAGAACTTGAATTATTTAGTTAGAAAAAAATTAAAAATAGGATTGAGGCCCCCCTATGTAGGTCCGCATGTGGGGATCTTGATTGGAATCTTATGGAATGGAACCCAGAAAATAGAATAAACAACAAATAAATTCTACAGAAAAATGTAACTCAAAAACTTTGTGAAGGTGAAATTCACCTGGAAGAAAAGAGCCCTGCAACGCTAGCTCCAGATCCCCATTTTCTGAATCAATGGGATTATGAACAGTGACTAACTTAGTCCCATCAGGAAAGGTTCCTTCAACCTGTAACATCAACAATTAACATAAGTTTCAGAACATTTTTGCAGAAAGAATTGGCAATCAACAACTTGATCAATTGATTGAAAATTTCAAAACAATACTCGGCAGTACAATACCTGAACGTAATCGAAAAGATGTGGAACACCTGGAAGAACTTGTCTCCTGTTATAAAGATTAAAGTTCATCACAACTTTGCGTTTGTGTGATTAATAAATACGAAAACAAAACAAAAGATTTGCAACAAACTTTCCCAAGAGTCGTCGCCCCAAATCCATCAAGTCTGCCACGCTGCAATTGCCGCCACGAACAAACTCCAAAATCTATTGGGGAAAAAAAGAAAAACATTCTCAATATAATGGTCTCAATTACAGAAACCTAAAAAAGATGAACCCTTACAAGGAGTTAAACCCATCTAATATCAAAACAATCGTAATTAAAAAATAAACAACATAAAAAGTTCGATTAGCAACCTGTGTGGCAATAAGTGCTACAGCTTCAGCGTAATTCAGCCTCAAGCCACGAGCAAGTCGCTTCTGAGCTAGAAATCCCGCATTATGCAGACCTAGTTTTTCCACTTCCCTTGGAGTCAACTTCATGCTCTTTTCGTCACTGGAACAAGATTAGAGAAAACAAAATCGTTAGCAGAAAGCTCGAGGATCAAAATTAATCCCGATCGAGACAATGCGTCGATTATTACATCAATAGATTAGCGCGCGAAAATTGGAAGTTCTTATGGATTTAAATCTATCTGCTGCATGCTACATTCATGTGTTTAATTTGTTGGCATGAAATTGAGTACACAGATATTAGTTTCATATATATGAGATTATTGGAACAATTTGTGAACTTACATTGAGGATTTAGGAAGAATGTCGTTTGGGTCTCTGTTGTTCTTCAGAAATCAGACGAAAAGCTCCGGGATGGCGCACTCTTATATAAAATGAACTATGTGATTGTGAAGAATAAGCTTGTTGACGTGCGAGACAAGTTACAGTTAACTGTTATAATAAGTATTTGGTTTTTAATTTTGGATTTTTTAAAATTGTGCTTATTTTTTCATCATTTTTCTACAATAATTTTCATCTTTTTTAAGAAAATGTTGTAGTTTTTAGCTAAATTTCAAAAATAAAAATAAGTTTTTGAAAACTTTTTTTTTTCTTTCAAAACTTAGCATGATTTTTGAAAACATAGGTAAAAAGTAGATAAAAAAAACATGAAAACTCATGAGTAGAAGTAGTATTTATAGCCTTACTTTTCCAAAAACTAAATAGTTATCAAATAGAATCTCTCCCTATTTTCTCCCTCTTCATTTTTTTTAGTTCAACAATGTTTGAGGTTGTGGGGATTTCGAACCTATACCCTTGATCGAGTGTATATGTCAATTACCGATGAATTATGCTCAGGTTTCCTCTCCTCATTCTATTCTTTACTCTCTACCTCTTCCTTCTTTCAATCACTCTCTCTTTACTTTTTCCTCTCTCATTATACTCTCTTGATTTTTGGTCATTTGCTACAAAGAAAGAAGTTAGGTGCAAAGAAAAAATTGCAGGGGCTTCACAAAAAGCCATCAAAATTATTGGCAAATCACATCTAATTTGTCAAAAGACGATCAGGTTGGAGAAATTACAGAAAAAATAAATAGACTGAATGATCAAAGGAAAGAAATAGATTGGACTGAGGAGAGAGAAAAAGTGGGGAGAGTGAGTGATTGAAGGTCTAGTCTAGAGGAAGAAAGTAGAGAGAGTGAATTGAGTAGGGAGAGAAAAAAATAGAGAAAAGAAGCAATATGAGAGATAAATAGAGTAAAATAGATCTAAATTTAACATTTATGATAGTTTGAGAGTTTAACTTTAGAGTGATTTTTGCCATTTGTCTTAAAACAAATTTAAATTTAATTACCAAACTATCATTTTATTTTGTATATAATTTTTTTTGTCTCTAATTTTCAAAATGTATATTTTTGTTAAATGATATAAAAAAATTATCTATTTTGATATTTAGTATAATATTTTGCCACTTATTAATTTGCTTATTCAATACTCATTCAACATTTTCCTTTTCAAATGAGGTAGGATTCAACAACATTTTATAAAAAAAAGTTCCTAAGGTGAACATAAATAATACTATGGAGTACTATAAATTTTCCTAGAAAAATGTGTCCAAGTACAAAAAAAAATTACGTCATTAAATAATATATTAATTTATTGTATGAGTCTCACACTATCTTAAATACTGCTATTATGATAAGGAATGAATCGAAGTAGTATAAAAAAAAATTATAGGATGGTACTAGAATTTTTTTTGCCCAAATACGGAAAATTGTTTTAGTACTATACTCTATTTGTTCATACTATGTTTTTAAATTTATAAATATTTTTTTAATATTGATGAACTTCACATAACTTTTGGTAGACCTCACATAATTTTTAAAAAGACGACCTCACATAATTTTTAAAAAGATATTGACTTGACATATAATAAATGGGAGTAGCGGTAGTACTATAAATTTTTTTTAAAAAAATTCATCTTAAGCTGCATCCATCTTTTTGCAACTTACCCCATTGGACTGCATTGTCATGTCACGGCAGAAAAAAGCACATAGCAACTCCCATCCATCTTCCTATTACATTATTCTTGTTTGATCTTTTTATTCATCAGTTTTTAGAATTAAATTATTAATCAAATTCTTAAAAACAAATTATTGAGTGAAGTGAAGTAAAGAATTTAATGATCCTCGAATAATTGAAATAAATTTAAAAACAAATTATTGAGTGAAGTGAAGTAAAGAATTTAATGATACTCGAATAATTAAAATAATTTTAAATTATAAATTTGGTCACGTGATTTAAAAAAAGTTGAAATTCAGTCTCTATAATTTAAAAATTAAAATTTCGTCTTTATGATTTGATAAAATTCTATAAATAGTCCTTATAATTTGATAAAATATTCATGATAATTTTATCAAATCATATTGACTAATTCTAACATTTAAAATAATAGGGACTAAAGTCTAATTTTCTCAAAACTACGTACACTAAATTTGTAATTTTAACCTAAAATATATTTTATTTTGTCATTGGTGGAGACTGTAGAGTGCATTGAAATGGAGGTGGCACGGAGATCATTTACACCGTACACGTGTCGCTACTTTCCCATTGCATGCAAAGGGATAGTGGACGTGGAACAAAGATGCCTTTTGTACGATTCGCATTCCACCGCCAAATTTATAGTATTAATAATAGATATTATTTTCCCCGACAATTTGACACGTTATTTTGTTTTTTTTTTTCAGGACACGTTATTTTTTTATATATTAATTTTACACGTCATTTAATTATATACTTTTTTATTCTGTAGATGATAGGAAAGTTTTTCATATTACTATAGTATTGAAAGAAAAAAAATCTCGCATTTTATAGGCAAAAATCATAGAAATCACAGGAAATGACAGCAAAATTTATGGTAGCACTAGCAAGGTTGTATGAAAATATTTATATACTACATTCACTCATTATTGTGACACTTTTTAAATAAAATAATATATATTATATTTTTATGTACACTAATATATCACTTTAGGATATGATTTTTAACCTCCACTCCAAAAAAAAATGTCAATTATCGTTAAGCTATACTCACACGATAATTAATTATAAAGAAAAAAAGCACTATATATATATATATATATATACTATAAATTTTCTCGAGGTTCAACTCTACAAATTACCATTCTTCCTTTCTTTAAATTTGAATTATGCATTTGAGAATTTTCTATTTTATGTTTGCAAATTCACTCAATTTAATTTTAATATCCGTTTATCAAATTTGATTTTGAAATCTGTTTTTGAATTGTGTGATTCAAATAATGGAATTTTAAAAATATTTTTATATTTTCGCTGTATCCATATTTTGAATTTGAAAATTTAAAAATTTAAAAACCATATTTACATTAAAAAAATATACAAACTTAGATAAATATATTATTTCACATTATGAATTCATTTTATTTTTGTTAAATTAAAATATGTATAATATAATATATTATAAATTATATGATATTGTAAAATAATAATTATATAAATTTATACATGTTCACAAATTAATTAAACACATTTTAATTGGTAACTACAACTATTTTCATAGTTTACAAGTACATTATCAAACACATTTTAAAACATTATTTAAATTAAAATCTAGTTTCTAAATCTAACAAACAAATATATAAAACACTAAAAAATATGAAATACAACTCTAGTTTTTATTGAATCCCTTGTTTTTAAATTTCTATTTTTAGATCACTAACCAAACGCACCATTTGCTATCCAAATAGTAGATAATATTTTGGGTTCAAATATACCACTAGTATATAAATTTGGTATAACAACAAATTAGTTTTGCATGCTTTTACAAAGATAATGATAAAATCTTTTAAATTACAATTGTCATAAAAAACAATATTTTGTTTAAACATTAAAAAACGATATTTTATGACATATGAAATGTAGTTTAATTATCTATCAATCTGTAAGGTTCTAGTACCAAAAAATTTAAGTAAAAAACTTAATTATTACATAGACATTGAATTGTATACAAATAAGTATAAAGACAAAAATATTACAGGAGTAAAATGAGCTCTAACCTAATATATATAGATAGAGTAGTTCGAACATATTGAGTGTATCATCAAACCTTCTTGCTCTCTCTTTCAGCTAGTTTCTATGGAGAGTTCTCAATGTCTATGCACCTGGAAGTACGAAAGAATTCCTTAAATCTCGAGTGTCTTTAAATTAAATAAAAATAAAAATAAATAAATCGAACTAAAATAATTTTTTATGCAGGGTTTAGAACTAGGAACAAAATATTTGTAAAAAGTTGATCTAAATATAGAATTCCAAATAAGTATGTGGTCTTTATTGATTTAGAAAAAAACTTGGGTGCTGTCTGGGCAGCACACAAATCATGTGCAGCCCACTTCATAGCCATTGGATTTGTGATTTTTGATTTTTTAGAAAAACTTGTGGCTTAGATGTGGGCTGCACATGATTTGGGTGCTGCCCAGCCAGCACCCAAGTCTTGCCCATTGATTTAATTTCAATTTTTTTAATAATCATTTAAAAAAAAGTTTTGAAATTTGACCTGACGCACACGATTTCAAATACATGTCACAACATACAAATACATATAACTCAAATCATGTCCAAGTAAGATTCGTAATAAATATTTTTTAAAACTTAACAACAAAGATAAGCAAATATGTATCAAAATAAGATTTAAGCTTGATGTTCCTATACATTTGAACTTTTTTCAAATTCATAGTTAAATCGATTTTTCTTAAAGAAAAAGAGAGACTATTTTAGAAACAGATACCATTCATAGTATATCCTCACAATTTTTCTCACAGATACAAATAGATAGGAAAGTGCCAAAACAAAGATAAACAAATATGTATCAAAATAAGATTTAAGCTTGATGTTACTATACATTTGAACACTTTTCAAATTCATAGTTAAATCAATTTTTCTTAAAGGAAAAGATAGACTATTTTAGAAACAGATACCATTCATAGTATATCCTCACAATTTTTCTCACAAATGCAAATAAATAGGAAAGTGCCAAAATAAGCATAGTTCAGCAATAATTGGCATGTGCTCTTGAAGTTGAATGTTCAAATCTCCATATCTCATATTTGTTGTACTATAATAATAATAATAATAATAAAATAGACAGGGAAGCAAGGGATATTACTTTTTTTAATTGCATGGAGCCTTCAATAAATCATAATGTCCGTAGCTGTGAAAAAGGACGCGAATAGGACTTTCTTTACCGTACTCCCGCCCATACTCAGCTATGAGCTTAAGATTTGCCGAGTTCTTGTCCCACATGTAGACCGAGATTGGCATCCTTGAAAAAAGCACAAAAACAACGAACATTATCTAATGTTCTGGTCAACCTATTAAATCATTAGGCAGCATAGTTCGTCATAACACAATGTACCTTATATTCAAAGTACAAAAACAAAACATTCTCAGTCAAGTCTAGGTTTGGTCATTTAGGCTTGTATGTAATCTACAAGGAATTATATAAGGTAATTATACAAACTTAATGTAGTTTGTGTAAGTATAATCAATATATGCCAACATGAGTATAGCTCAACAAAGATAGCCTATAATATAAAACATGTGTCTATTAGACCCTCGATCACAACTTTTTACTAGAGAATGAACAAGAAAGACAATTCTGCAACGACCGGTTAATTAGAGGACAGGGTTGTGGGAGTGAGCGTTTGTTTGAGGAGGAACCCCTTGTCGTGTAGGGAATGTGGGTAACATTTTGTGTTTGTGGGTAGTATTTAGGTTGGAGTCCTACTTATTTTCATTTTCATGTTTTTGGTGAATTGACTTAGTGAGAGGAATGAGAGATTACCAGCTCTCTTCAATTGTTTGGGAGTTTTGTATCGCCCTAGGGCAAGAATTTCCTTTGATTTCCAATATATTGCAAAGGGAAACCTTACAATGTCTTATAAACCAGAGTTTATATAATGAGTACGATAAACAACAAATTCATAGTCTAAGATAAGTAAACCTACCTATTAAATATAGGTTCAGTATCTTAACTTCAAATGACATAAGTCTAACTTATGGGCTAAAAACTTGGTGGCATGCTAGCTTCTTTGCTATTCTATGGGAAATTTGGATTGAGAGGAACAATAGGATTTTTATAGAGGTCGAGAAGTCGGGTGAGGAGGTTTGGGAAGTGGTGAGGTTTAATGCCTCTTTGTAGGCGTCAGCCACTAAGCCTTTTTTATTGTAATTGGTCTTGGTCTTGTTCTTTTAGATTGGAGTCTTTTTTTGTAGTTTGAGTCGGACTCCCATGTTTAAGGTTTGTTTCTTGTATGTCCTTGTATTCTTTTATTTTCTCCATGAAAGCTTGGTTTCTTAAAAAAAAATAAAAAAAAATAATCGTGGGCTAAAAACTCTAGCAAGACTCCATGGATCTATAGCAAGGTTTAGAAAATTCAGGCAACATGTCTTTTACAATTTTAAATTCACCTTAAGATCTATATGAAGCCCAACATCATAAACGCAGATGTTTGCTTCAAATAATTGAAATCAAATGGATGTAGTTACAAACTTCCGAGGCACTCATCAGCCCACTCTAGAATCTAGCTACAAGAATTAAGACACCAGGGAAAGAAAACACACGAGCAAGCCATGTTTTCAAGTTATAGGCATTAATCGCTGATCAATAATGAGATGTATCAAAGAGAAAACTCCATCAAGGAGAATGGTTGAACAGAGAGATTACTGTAGGACATGTGAAGACATAAGTAGCTCAGGTTCTCCTCCCCACTCGTATGGTTGGCGCATGCATCTAACATACTGGCCAAAGTCACCTTCAATAAACCTGCCAATCAGTGCACACTTGGATATTCTCTGTCGTATATTACAATTTAATTTAAATGCAAGAATACAAAGAAGTTCAGCAGACCAGCAGCTCACATAATACAGTTTAGGAACTATCTTGACTTTTTAAACATATAGCACTTGATACTTATTGAATCCAATTCAATAAACTAGTGTATCGATTCAACAACTACTGAATCATGCTACTTTTATATATGGGAAAAATTCAATTTTTATTCTTAGACTTGTCAAGTTGTATTAATTTTCATTCTTAAACTTTCAATTTCATCAAATTGGACCCTAAACTTAGACAAGTGTTGCAATTTTTACCCTCTATTTAATTTATGCTAATTCACCCACTAATTTTAACAAAAAGTAATGTGAAAATCTCTATAAACTCAATAATTTCAATAAAATCAAGTTTTGCACAAAATTAAGTTTGATCAATGCACAAATTAGCCATTGAAGAACGACCTTGCCAAAATTCACCAATTTCAACCAAAAAAAAAAAAAAAGAAGCTCTAGTGTTATTTTTCTTTGAAATCTTATCAATTTGGTACCATACATATGGTTTAAAATTCATTGAATGCATATGAGAATACCATTTTTAACGATATTTCAAACAGAAACTTACGAGAAAGTTAAAATTGCAACACTTTTTTTAAGTTAAGTGAATTCAAGTTTAATTCAAAATTTTATTAAAAATTATAGAGTGATTGTTGTTGTTGTTGTAATTGTGCAAAATAGTTGTGATATATAAAAAGCTCTGCACAATATAAGCTAAGAATCCTCAAGAAAATTTACCGTTCGGTGTCCAAACGCCTCTTCATCAACTCATTTGCAACCTGTTCAAACCATTCAACAAATATTGGTCAGATTCATGGAGGGTAACGAAATGGGAGGGCAGTAATAGAACTGACAAGAAAAATCAATCAGAAACTTGGATAATTCTATTATTCGTAATGCAATAATCTAAAGAACAAAAAAACCCTTAGAAATGAATTTAAGATCGCACGTTCTCTCTGAGCTCGTCTGCAAGCTCTTTTTCGAGAACCTCGCTTGGAGCTGGCTTGCCCGATCTGAGACAAGCACCATGAACCACTGATCGAAACAAACATCTTCCATCACCAGCTATGCCTGTAGCCAAGAAAAGACACCGTCTTACAAAAAAGGTCATTCCAGAGTCGAATATATTTGCAACTTCTTTTTCCTTTTTTTTCAACTTCAAACTATGAAAAATAAATTATATAAGGAGTTGATGTTGAACAACCAACAGGTAACAGGACTAACTTGTCAACTTGCAAACCGGAAACAAGGAAAAGAAAAACAGATAAATGAATTTTAGAAATAGATGCTAAATTGAGCACTTAGCATCCATTTTGAAAACTAACGATCTCCTATCACAGAAATTGATAATTAACATTAGATTTAGTGAGACAAGAATCCCCTTGGTAATCCAAAAATACAATAAACAAAATCATAAAAGCGCCTCTGTAAATCATTAACAACGTGAAGCAGTAGAAACAGAGAGATCCAATAGCTAAGTATGTTGCTTCAGTTGCAGGATCGGAAAGGTAAACATGGAAGCTTCAATCAATCATTTTCCCAACCTCATACGAAAAAGAAAATTCTAAAAGCTGCAGTTAACTCAGTTAATGAGAAGAGGATTGAGGAAATCAACATACGGATTTTTTGAAATTGACCACTCGAATTTTCCGGCGTTCGCATTACCAAATTTTAGGTTGGAAAATACACAGCACCATACAAAAACACGCTTGAATGAAGTCGCTCCGATATACAAAATTCGAAACTCGAGAAGGAAAAATGGGGGATTACCTGCAGAATGTGGGAACAATAAAAGAGCTCGCTCTCAGGTCGCTATCGCAAAGAATCGAATCCGATGCGTTCTCGTGCGCATGTACCATTAAGGGATTATTCTGATTGCTCAGTTTCGAACTTTCGAACAAACTTATCGTTATCGCCTTTACATTTCCCTCCATTCTGATTGAAAGATTCCCGCAGTGAAGTGGATTCCACATTCCAGGAGCGCGGAGGACACGTGGACCGCTCTGGAGACTCTAGCGTGTCGACGAACGACGCTCTGTTTCAATATGGGCCTACAGCCCATTAGATAATCGGCCCAACTCTTTCGGCCAAGCCCAATATGGGAGGGGCATTTGCAGATTAGTTCATTTATGATGAGAGGAGTTTGGATTTTATTTGATTTTAGAGTTTCGTTCGGGGTTTTCTTTTATATATATTTATAGTTTTCTTCTCTATATATTCTTCATGAACATATGCAAATAATATATATATATATATATATATATATATGCATCAACTCATTTATTTTTCAAAATGTGACACTATATAGTACATGTATGCATTTTTAACTTGATTGAACGATTTTCTTTTATAGTTTTCTTTCAATTTAGAGGGTCTAAATTTGCATTTCATAGTTGTAAGAGTTTTGTTTGAAAATCATATACCAAGTGTATGTGTGATAATTGTCAAACAAGTTTTGAAGGTTTCTAAATTATTTATATTGTATTTAGATAATTTATGCAATAGAATAGTTAGTTATAATGTAGCATTTTATTTATACAATTAAAGAAATATTAAATTATAAGTTTTATAGATTATTTAAACAATTGGAAAGATGTCGATTTAATAAAGTATATCAAATATTTATACCATCGAAAAGATACTGATTTATATAGGGTATATTGCTTATTTATAGGGTAGATTAATTATTTATACAATCAAAATGATATTAACTTTTTTTTGTTTAATTTTGTGAAAATGAGAAGTCTAAGTTCGGAGCTTTGAAAATTCATTATTTATATCGTGTATTGATTGTTTATAATAGTAACATTTTTGTTTGTAAAAATTGAAAATTTTTCAATTAAGATGGAAGAGAATTGCGTTTTTTAGGAAAGAAAACAGTGCATTATTTTAGGAAAATAACATTTCACGTAGGTTTTTTTTATTATTTTAGGAAAATGACATTTCCCGTTGGTTTTTTTTTTTTGTTTTTTTTTTATTTTAGAATTTGTTGTTATAAAACAAGAGCAACGATGAGCAATTACAAAACAAAGTAGATAGGAGAAAAAAGTTTGGGTGTATATATATATTTCAAAGGTCCCAACATATGTTGTTTATAGGTTGACAAGATCTACACAATTTCTAATGGAAAAAGGAAATCATTTTCAAGTCCCAATTCAAAAAGGAAAACTTGTAATGAGAATGATAATTGAAGAAGATAATCGAGATTATGAACATCTAATTAACATATTTAAATGTAATTTAAAATATTCATAATAATAATTATTATTTGAATGAATGTAATTCAAAAAGGAAACTTAAAGAAGATAGCGAAAGAGATAATGAAAGAAGATAATCTATAAGAATTTTAAACATCTAATAAAATTATTTAAACGTAATTTAAAATATTCATAATAGTTATTATTATTATTATTTAAAGGGAATAGAAACACCTTTCTTGAAAGGATTTTTACGTTTTTTTAAAGAAAGAGAAACACGTTTTTCAAGGGAAGATATTTATTATTTAATGAATTATTTTGGCAAATTATTTATAAATAAATAAAAAAAAACAAGAAAATCACATTTAGAAAAGATTCAAGGGAAAAGAGAATGATGGATTATTTTAAGAAGATAAATTAGCAAAAAAAAAAGTTAAATAAAATAATTTAAAACACAATCAGATTAAATAAAGATAATTTAGGGAAAGAAAATATAATATAAAAGAATAAAAGAATATATCCATTATCAGTTATCAGTATATATTTGAAAAGGGAAATACTGATAAGTGATAATTAAATCCAGAAGGAAATATTTTCCATACATGGTATATCTTCGCACTATTTAAACACACAACCTCGCAACTTGACTTCCTCAAATCAAAGGACTGCGAGAAAATTGCTTCATCCCCCACAGAAACCAACTCAAATTCCCCACCAAAAACAAAACCAAACATGTCGTTTTTAACGAACATGCCTTCGGCAAGCTCTGTTTTCTCAGCTTACACTTCCTTCGCCGCTTCAGCAATGGTGGCTCGAACAATGATGGCCCAAACCCACTCAGTCATCTCCCAAATCATTCCCCAAAAACTCCGCGACCATATCTCCTCAAAATTCAACGCCATGTTTGGCACAATCTCCTCTCGAATGGTTCTCATTGTCGACGAGAATATCGGAATCACCATTAACGAGCTTTACAGAGCAGCCGACATTTACCTCTCTACAAAAATCCCCCCATCGCTAAAGAATCTAAAGGCTTCCATAGCCCCAGGCGAGAACAATTTAACCTTCAAAATCAACAAAGGAAACTTATTAATCGACGTCTTCGAAGGAATCGAAATCGCCTGGGAATTGTTTTCCACCGAAAAACAGAGCACCTATGTCGATTCCGATTCCGAAGGTTCTTCTCGAACATCCGAAACATTGGAAACGCGGTATTACAAAATCTGCTTCCACAAGAAACACAGAGATAAGGTAATGAATATTTACCTTCCGTACATTGTGGACAGAGCAAAAGCCATAGAGGAAGAAAACAGAGTGGTGAAGCTTTATGCGTTAAAGGGAAAATATGGGGATGGGGATTCGATTGTTTTGCGGAATACTTGTACTTTTGAGACTTTGGCTATGGATACGAAGAAGAAGAAGGAGTTGATGGATGATTTGGACAGATTTGTGGGGAGAAGGAAATTTTATAAGAGGATTGGGAAGGCCTGGAAAAGAGGGTATCTTCTTTATGGGCCACCGGGTACTGGGAAATCGAGCTTGGTGGCGGCCATGGCGGATTATCTTAAGTTTAGTGTCTATGATTTGGAGCTTACGACTGTTAAGAGCAACTCTGCGCTTAGGGGGATGCTGTTGTCCACTGCGAGTAGGTCGATTATTGTGATTGAGGATATTGATTGTAGTGCTGAGCTTCAGAATCGTAAACGTCGCCGATATGACGACGATAAAGGCCAGGTGAGCTAAATTGTTTCATACCCAAATTATTGATAATAAAGATGTCTTCTTTTTTTTGTTCAAACCAATTACTTTTGTCGTACAATTGCAGTTGACTTTGTCTGGAGTGTTAAACGCCATTGATGGACTATGGTCGAGCTGTGGGGATGCGAGAATAATAGTTTTCACAACGAACCATAAGGAGAAATTGGACCCCGCATTGTTAAGACCAGGGCGCATGGACGTGCACTTGCACATGACTTACTTGAAGCCATCTGGGTTTGAGATTCTGGCCTCGAACTATTTGCAGATCAATCACCACCAACGTTTCAAAGAAATCCAAGACCTGATAATGGAGGTGGAGGTTACGCCGGCGGAAATTGCAGAAGAGCTCATGAAAAGTGACGATGCTGACGTGGCACTCGAAGCAGTCGTGGAATTCGTCAACGACAAGAAGAGGAAGAAGATGGAACAGGACTCTAATTCTGGAGCGATCGGAAAGGACGACAGAGCTCCGAAGACACTGACGAAGAAGATTAAAAGGAAAGTAGGAGAAACCAAAAAAGTCGAAACAGATTGGGATGAGACCGACGATGAATGAATCTTCGAATTGGTCAGTTAATAAGTAAGGAGAAAACGCTTACCACACCAGGTAAGCTTTTCTCATAAGCAAGTAGGGTTTTTTTTAGAACTAATATAAATATTAAAAACAAATTTCCTTTTAATTTCTTTGAATTACGTGTAATATGATAGACTGTCGTACTTGTACCATAAGATTAATGAATTAGATTACAAGTTTAGTCCATGATTTATAGTTTAAATTACAAGTTTAGTGTATGTATTTCAAGTTTGAGTTTAATTGATTTATAAATTTTTAATTTTGTGTGAATTGTGCTTTCCAACTTTGAAAGTGTCCAATTTATCAATAAACTTTCACTAATTTGCTTTTGAGGCAAAAATGATAATTTAACTAAAAAAATCTCAACATTGAAAGATTTAACTTCAGTGGTAAGAAGCAATTCATATAGAATTAAACTCATTTTCAAAACATGAAATCCTTGGACTAGAAGTCCAAACACCAAAAGATGTCCAATATGTGGGATACAAATAGATATTTATAAGAATGAGGTCATAAGATATAAAGCGTGACTTGTACAAAAGGATCGATACTTGCTACGACTTGATATTGATTATGAGGAGAAATATTGTCTTATGGTGGATGCAATAACAAAAAGATATCTAATTCGCCTGACTGTGTGAATGAAAAGTTGGACATGCATCCAATTATGGATACTGTTAAAACATATTTATATGGATCTCTTGATAATAATATTCATATGAAAATCTATGAAGGATTAAAGATACCAAAATTATATAATTCAAATGTTAGAAAATTATATTCGATTAAATTATAGAGATTCTTATGTGGATTAAAACAATACCGACAGATGTCTGGTATAATTGTCTTAGTGAATATTTGTTGAAAGAAGATCATAAAAATAATTCTATTTGTCCATATCTTTTTATAAAGAAATCATAATCAAAATTTGTTATTGTAGTTGTATATGTTGATTGGAACTTTGGAAGAGATTTCAAAGGTAATAAAATATCTAAAGAAAGAAATTAAGATCAAAGATCTCATAAAACAAAATTTTGCATTGGCTTGCACATTGAGCATTTAACATATGAAATTTCATCAATCAACTTATACAGAAAATATTTTAAATATACATAGCATATCTATTGATCATTCATCAATCAAAATATTTTAAATATACATAGCATATCTATTGATCATTCATCAATCAACTTATACAGTAAATATTTTACATGGACATAGCATATCCATTAGTCATTCAAATAGTAATTCGTTCACTTGATATGAAGAAAGATATCTTCCAACCTAGATAATGAATAACTTTTTGGTCATGAGGTACCATATTTTAGTGCAATATATGCACTTATGTATCTTTACTAATAAAATATGATCATTGGTTATGAAGATGCAAGTTCTTTATCTAATCCATATAAAGTTAGATTTCAGACAGATTATTTAGTACATGTAGAAGAACTATTAAATTATGATAGTTATGAAGCAAATGGTGACATCATTGTTCAACAAATTTCTTCAAAAGACAACTTGACAGACTTATTTGCGAAGGTATTGTCTATTGTAACATTTGAGAAGTTGGTGTATAACATTGGCATGCAACAACTCAGAGATTTCAAATGATGTTTCTATGAAGGGAGTAAATGTACTGCACTATTTCCCTTGACTATGGTTTTGTCTCACTAGATTTTCCTCACGAGGTTTCTAATAAATCAATTGTTAAAGTATATGAATAATGTACTTTTTCCTTTCTCTTAGGATTTTTTCCCCTTGGATTTTTCTTAGCAAGGTTTAACGAGGCATATATTCTAATTTCTATATACAATGAGCATCTAAAGAGGAAGTATTATGAATATTCTAAATTACATTTAAATATTATAATTAGATGTCCACAATCTCATATATTATCTTCACCAATTATGTCTCTCATTATCTTCTCCAAGTTTTCCTTTCGAATTGAGATTTAAAGGTGATTTACGGTGGTTTTTGGACATTTGAAATAGAGATGTATACAAATTAATAGAGAATATATTTTCTTTCTCATTTTCCTTCTCACTATGCTTTGCTTGGCATAAGGATTTGGTAAGAAATGATTTCAAATTTCAGGATTTTAAAATATGCAAATGATTTCAAATTTCTACTTGTGTTTGGAGCCAAATTAATTTGAAATCACAAAAATTAAAATTTTTTGTTTGGATGTTCACGAGAAATGAAGAGAAAATATATCATTTTACTATTATGCCCTTATGGACTTTGCAAGAGATTATTTTAATTAATAACAAATAATTTTAATATCAAATACATATAACTGATAATTTTCATTTATGAGGATTATTTGGTCTTTATACTTAGTTATTCTTGTTATTTTATGTGTGTTATTAGATAAAAATGCTAGCAAAAAAATCGTTAAATTGAATTATTGTTAGAAGCCTTTTAAATTAAGTGGAGAAAAGAGAGCAAAAGAAAATGAAAACCACACTTACTTGATGTTTTTGTGCAAGAATTTAAAGAATGCAACAGAAATGCAATTGCATTGCAATTGAAATTCTGGAAAATTTGGAAAACAATGCAATTTGCATCCGAAAAACGCACCAAATACGGAATTAGCGAAATTTTAGGGATTTTTATGTCACTCTTCCCCACGAATTCAGCAAGATAAGTTGACCCAAGCTGCACATGAAAAAAATATGAAAACTCTAACCCATAAGGCTTATAAAATAAGGAAGAAACGAAGGCAAAGCATATGGATTTTTCTTCGAGGCTGCTGTTTTTTCTTCTGTTTTCCAACCCCTTTCAGCTTCAAAACTCAATCATTCCTCAACGAAAGTTGAAAGAAGTGAATGCTCAATTCCCTTTGAAAAAAGTGGAGTTGAGTCGATTGAGTAAGAAGTGAAAAAGGGGTTGTGTTCTTCCGTTTCTTTGAATTTATTTTCTGTTTTATTTAAGTTATTTTCTTATGTTTTAGGAAGTTGGTTGTTGTATTTTCATGCATTTAGTTGTATTTCAAGATTCAAGTTAGTTGTTTAAGTTTCATTATATTTTCGACATTGAGTTCTTAGTTCTTAATAAAATTTCCAGCTTGTTCAAATGAATTTTCTTCTACCAAAGTTTTATTCTAGCTTATGTTCTTTAAGTTTTGGTTAAGTTATTTTTATTTCTACATTCTAGAATTTTATATATTCTTTCTTTCATTCTCAATTATGCATTTTTATTACTTTAAAACTTTGTTTTTCACTTTTGCAATGATGAGCTAATTTTCCTTTGGGGCTCAAATTGGTGAATGTCTTAGAGGAAAGATGTAAAGCTTAAAAGTACAAACAATCTAGGGCTCGTTTGATAACGTTCATGTTTCTTGTTCCTGTTTCTCATTTTTCAAGAAACAGACATGTTTGATAAACGATTGTAAGCCCTAAACTCTCTTTTGATCATATTGTGCTCATATATGATGTTTTGACATATGCAAATTGATATAGGTTGCACTAAAAGATGTCGTGGTAGAATTTGGGAATCTCCTAAGTTGTGGATATTAACGTACACAAAGCTTCATAAGGAGACAGGTTACGCATTGGGATAAGCATATTAAAAGTTGAGTTGAAGTAAGTTAAGGTCATGAGCAAGTTGGGTACACATTAGGTGTATGTTGTGTTGAATACAAAAGCTGTAATTTCTAATTAATTTAGTTAAAATTTCTTTACAATTTAGGTGGATTGAAAGAGACTTAAAGTCTAAAGAGAGAAGGAGGAGCTGGCCATTTTAGTTACATTTTCGTTGGAGTTTTTTTTGTTATAGTGGAAGGATGAGCTGTCCAACACTTGTGACTGCAGTAGACAGCTGGAAGCTCTAGGAAGTGGATAAACTTAAAACAGTCATATCTCTCAATCCACTTGAGCAAATTAGATGATTATTGAGCCAAAATCTCAGAAATTGAATGAAGATTAGGTCTGGAAAATTTTGTGAGAAAATATGAAGAAGAATGTCGTGAAAATTTAAGAAAACCGAGAGGTGTTCCCAGTTTTTCGGCCAGCAGAACAGGGTGAAGAAATCTGGTGATTTTGAGCTCTTGAGGACGAATTAGAAGCTAAAATTTTGAGGTAAGTAAGTTTAGATGTTGTATTTGAGGGTTATCAAATAAAATTTGGTGGTTGTTTTGCTAAATTTTGAGAAACTCATGCTGGAAGTCGAATCTGTAATTTTTGGCTCAAAACAGAGGGGTCTAGAGAGCTTAAGGAAGTTGTGTTCCAATTTGTTATACCCTATTGCCAAGTGTCTGCAATTACTATCCTATGAGTTATGTGACTGAGTTAGATCAATTTTTGGGCCAAGTAGCAAAAGGGATTAATGTTATGGAATTCATTTTCAGGGCAAACGAAGATAGGAGAAGCTTATAAGCCTTGGGAGCCTTCCGGTGTTTGTGAGTAATTTTGTTTGAAAACCTATGTGTTGATCTTTATTTATTCAAAAGCTTACTAGTGATGGATATTGAAGCATGCTTAAACTAAGTTAAATTCATTTTTCATTGAATTCCTACTAATAAATGTCGGTGTTGAAAGTTAAGCATAATTGTAACTAGTTTGTTACTCCGCATTCAAGCATGAAACCTAAGTTTGGAAGTAGGGTTTTTCTTGGAAGTACCATGCATTAATCCACTCTAAAACATGTTTGAATTGCTTGAAACTTAAAGTATGATGGTTTGGTTTTGTTAAAGAATTTATGCGTTGAGAACACGAAAAATGAGTTTGGTTAATGAGTTCTCTTTTAATCATACAATGAACTACACTTGAAGTTGGAAGCTTGTTTAATGATGAAAGTTTGTGTTTATGTTGAGAACTTGCTGAATGTGATTCCAAAACATGTTTCCTAACTATTTAAAGCATGCCCTTGTATATTATTAACCCCCGGTACTGAAGGACACGGAGAAGGTACCTGGGAGGGAGAAAACTTGACCCCCGATACTGAAGGACAGTGAGAAGGTATTCGGGTGGTAGTTGGTCTGACCCCAATACTGAAGGACATGGAGAAGGTATTAGGGGAGACCAGTGAGCCTAAATGGCATACCACGTGCACGTGAGAGAGAGAGGTATTGAAGTTGTTGGTTAGAGAGGACTCTACCATAGCTAGGGTATCATGCTACAAGTTTTCTTTATCATGAGTTTTGATGCATTGATTATCGTGGTGCTTAAAGCCTATAATTTGGCGACATTGTTTAATTACTTTTGATACTTTACCTATGAACGCATAACTTATTAAATAGTCACTCACTAGGCTTCCCAGCTCACGTTTTCAACATGTTTTCTCTCCCCAGGTAGCAAACGAGTTCCCGGTGCTTAGCCTCGACAAGACCTGTTTGCCACCACGCCACTTAGCTCCTTGTATATATATACTTCCACCTGTATATAGTTTTGAAATAAAAGCATTCTAGTCGGGGTGTAATACTTAAGTATGTTATAACTTGTTATGAAAACCTAGTATGGAAAAATGATTGCATCTTATTCAGGTGTGCAACTGTGCGCTCAATTTTACTAGTTCATATATGCTTCGTTGTATACAATTTCAGGTTAATGTTAGGTTGGGCAGGGAGTGGCAGTAAGAGGGCTGCTATTCTCTGTCTTCGCATTCCTTCCTAGGATTAGGCAAGTGAGCTGGGAGGGGGTGTGACAACGATCATGTTTCTTGTTTCTAAATTTTTTAGAAACGTTTCTAAAAAAATGGCAGATTTTGAGAAACTTCAAAAAGTAGTTTCTCAAATTCTGTTTCTGTTTTTTTTTTCCAGGTTTCATGCATGTATTCCTATTTCTCTTTTTACCCATCTCTCTCCTCTCTCTTCTTTCTCTCTCTTCCATTCTATTTTCTTCTTCTTTTAATAATTTTTAATCTTTTTATTTTTCTTCTTTTTTATTTTTATTTTTATTTTTTGATTTATTTCTTTCTATTCGTTCTTTCTCTTTCATCATAATCTTTTTTCTTTTAATAGTTAATTATCTTTTTTTTTTCTTTTTTCCTTTTTACTTTTCTCTTTTCGTTTATGTTTTTTTCTTCTCTATTATTTTCTTATTTTCTTTTACTTTACATTAACGAGCTTATAGTTATTATTTTCTATTTAATTCTCTATTATTTTTTTCGTTTGGTACGATTTTATTTTTTTATTAAATAAATAAACTAATAATGTATTTCATGTTTACTATTAAATGTAAAAAATATATACATTCTCTACTTTTTCTGATTTTACTTGTGTGTATTATTGGCTAATGCATTTTTAAAGAAAAGATAAAAATAAATTTTATTATTAAATTAAAGAAATGTGGGTATGTTCGATTGTCTGACCTTAGACAATTTACAAATTCGTCTAATTGAACTAACTCTTGTAAGTCAAAATCGTTCAAGGTGAACTGATTGAAGTGAGAAATAACATTGCAAATCAAATTTGAACAACATTTGAAGGATAAATTTATTATTATTATTATTAATTAGGTGTTGGGCCTTAATAAAATACTATAACCTCTTTATATATGTTTTATATTTATTTTAATGCATGTTATATGTTTTATTATAGTATATGTACTAAACTTTATTTTTACCAAAAAACAAGAAACAAGAAACAGAAATAGTTATCAAACATGTTTCTGTTTTTAGTTTTTAAGAAACAGAAACAAGAAACGAGAAACAGAAACAGGAAACAAGAAACGAGAAACGAGAACGTTATCAAACGGGGCCCTAGTTAACACTTGAACTTTGTTTGTTCTTGTTGAATTAACGTTGAGTAAACATAACCGGCCAACTAGTGTTACTTGTCAAGCTTAAAATTAATATCGAAAGGGTTAAATGAAGTGAATGTCACAAAAAAAATGAAGGAAAATGATTAGAAATAAGTTTTGAACATCGACCCTAGCCATAAGACGAGACTCCAAAACTACTAGAAATTGTTCGCGAAATTATCTAAATTAGATTAGCAATAGAAATATAGGTTTAATCACTTAGCCTCCTAAAGATTTTGAAGCAAAATTGAATAGGAGTCGAATTCAGTTTACTTAGTTTTCTTGTGTTAGCTACGATTGCAATTGCATTTTAGTAGCATTTATCTAAAGGGGCATGAGCAACTTGAATTTTCTTTTTCATACTTATTGTTTTTTTTAATTATTTTCTTTTGCTAAAAACACCTTCCAAAACATTTTTATAACCTTGGTTACCAAAATTGCAATTTGAAAACAATTTTTGCTATCTTTTGAATTTTGTTGTATCCGTTCCGTGTGAGATTGATACTCTGGAATACTTCTAATTTTATATTACTTGTATTATTTTATATTATTTGTATTGACAGTGTGCACTTGCACTGGACTGGAGCTTTGTTTTTAAACTAAAAATCTTTTCTTAAAGTCCCTACATTTCAATAACCTTGAAAACATACTATTAATCAAAACAAATCAACTTATTAAATTAAAATTTACAAATGTTATCATTGTTGTTAAAAAAAAAGGTTGCAAATGTCTTAATTTAATTGAAAAAAGAGAGAGAGAAGAGATTGAACTTAACCAAATCTAAACAAAATACATCCAAAAAAAATTTTGATTTGTTCTATTCAATCATGGAAAAAAAATCAAAAGGAACAAATTTGTTTTGTTAATCTCTTCCTCAACCCAATGTATGAAAACATACAATTAAAAAAAATATGCCTACAGACAACAAAATGATTGCATCAATATATAAAAAGGAAAAAAAAAATATTATTCTTATCAAATCAACAAATAAAAAAATTGTTTAAGAAGATGAACAAATCCAAAAAAAAAAAAAAAAAACTCACTTCTGGTTTGTTTGTCTATAAAAAAAACTTGTTGAAAATTGAATAGCTCCGTTGAAAAAATTAAAATTATTGTTATCAATTTTTAAAAAGTAGCAAAATATAATGGAAAAACAAAATAGAAACCTAACTTTGAGCTTGCTTTAATGGCGTTGAATCTGAATATAGAATAAACTATCGATAGGTATAAAGTTGAATAGAGAAAACTATGGTGAAGAAACTATCGTAAGGCGTGTGTAGTAAAATTGGAAACATATTTTTTTTAACTTAAAATCCTGTCAAATCCGACCTATTTGAAACATAATTTTTTTTATTAAAAAAAAAGATTTGAAATCTCCTTCACTTTTTTTGTTATCATCTAAACGCGAGAAATGATTTCAAATCATAAATCATTCCAAATTAAGAAGTTCCAAATAAGGGATTACTTTGTTACTTTTTTATTTTTAGTTTAACAATAATTGAGAGTGGGGGATTCGAACCTATGACCCACTTTGCTTTTTAATTGCTTTTGTTTCCTTGATTTAAAACAAGTAAATATTTTCATATTTTCGGCATAGTAAGCTTGGATTAGCGTTAGTTGATATGTACCATTGATTAAGAAATTAAAAGTTCGAACTTCCTACCATAAATATTGTTTGACTTAATTATATATATATATATATATATTTCGACAGTAATTACTGCTGAACGGCTCATTGGTGACGGAAAATTTTCCTTCCACTAATAATGATCATAAAACACGTTTCGGTGGGCACTTGTCTTACAAGACTCGTCCTTTGACAACCTCACCATTTGACTTCCTCAAACCACCTCTTGTCAAGCCCCGCCGACACTTCTCAGAGAAGTCTCGCCTTTAAACGTCGTCGTTTGATTACGTCAAAAAAAAAACAAAAAAAAAAAAAAAAAAAAAAAAAAAGTCACTCAACTCCACTTCTTCCCCAGGCTGCAGCTTCCACTGCAAGAAAAACCCCTTTATCCCTCACCTTACAAAAACCCCACAGAAACCACTCAAAATTCAAATTCCCCCACCAAAACAAAAAACAAACAAGAATGTCGTTTTTAACGAACATCCCATCGACAACCTCAGTTTTCTCAGCTTACACTTCCTTCGCCGCTTCAGCAATGGTGGCTCGAACAATGATTTCCGAAACCCACTCAATCGTCTCCCAAATCATTCCCCAAAAACTCCGCGACCAAATCTCCTCCAAATTCGACGCAATCTTCGGCACAATTTCCTCTCAAATGGTTCTCACTGTCGACGAGAACAACGGAATCGCCATTAACGAGCTATACAGAGCAGCCGAAACTTACCTCTCTTCAAAAATCCCCGCATCGCTAAAGAACCTCAAGGCTTCCAAAGCCCCAGGCGATAACATTTTAACCTTCAAAATCAACAAAGGCGAAGTATTAATCGACGTCTTCGAAGGAATCGAAGTCGCCTGGGAATTGATTTCCACCGAAAAACAGAGCACCTATTTCGACTTCGAAAATTCCACTCAAACATCCGAAACAATCGAAAAGCGGCATTACCGAATCTGCTTCCACAAGAAGCACAGAGAAACGGTAATGAATATTTACCTTCCGTACATTGTGGACAGAGCAAAAGCCATAGAGGAAGAAAACAGAGTGGTGAAGCTTTATGCGTTAATGGGAGGATATGGGTATGGGGATTCGATTGTTTTGCAGAATACTTGTAGTTTTGAAACTTTGGCTATGGATACGAAGAAGAAGAGGGAATTGATGGATGATTTGGACAGATTTGTGAGGAGAAGGGAATTTTATAAGAGGATTGGGAAGGCCTGGAAAAGAGGGTATATTCTTTATGGACCACCGGGGACTGGGAAATCAAGCTTGGTGGCGGCCATGGCGGATTATCTTAAGTTTAATGTCTATGATTTGGAGCTTACGAGTGTTCAAACCAACTCTGCTCTTAGGTCGATGTTGTTGTCCACTGCTGATAGATCCATTATTGTGATTGAGGATATTGATTGTAGTGCTGAGCTTCATGATCGTAAAAATGGCGGATATGACGGCGGTGACAGCCAGGTGAGCCAAATTGAAACTAAAAAATAGAATTCTAACCATTAAATATTACAAATGTAGTTCCTAAATTCTATTTGATAACTATTTGATATTTGTTTTGTTGTAAAGATTTTTCAAAAACTAACCCAAGTTTTGAAAACTAAACAAAAATTGTTAGAAACTTGTTTTTGTTTTTGAAACTTGACTAATTCAAACATTTTTTCAAGGAAGGTGCAAACATAGTAAAGAAATGGAAGCATAAATTCCAACTAAAGAAAACTAAACGCTGTTTCAAAAAAAAAAAAATGTTATAATAAAGAAAACTAAAAGAATTCAAACATTAAGTTTTGTTCTGCATTTGCAGTTGACTTTGTCTGGACTGTTAAACACCATCGATGGGCTATGGTCGACCTGTGGGGACGCGAGAATAATAGTTTTCACAACAAACCATAAAGAGAAATTGGACCCAGCATTGTTAAGACCAGGGCGCATGGACGTGCACGTGCACATGACTTACTTGACGCCATCTGCGTTTGAGATTCTGGCCTCAAACTATTTGCAGATCAATCACCATCAACGTTTCAAAGAAATCCAAGACCTGATAATGGAGGTGGAGGTCACGCCGGCGGAAATTGCAGAAGAGCTCATGAAAAGTGACGATGCTGACGTGGCACTTGAATCAGTAGTGGAATTCATGAACGACAAGAAGAGGAAGAAGATGGAAAAGGACTCTAATTCTGGAGTGATCGGAAAGGACGAACAGAGCCCCAAAGACCCCGAGGAAGAAGATCCAAACGAAAAAAGGAGAAACAAAACAAGGCGAAAGAGATTGGGATGGGGTCGACGATGAATGAATGTTCGTATTAGTTAATAAGCAGGTTTTTATTTAGAACTACAAATTTCGTCTTAAGTTCTTTGTATAACGTGTAATGTGATACACTGTCGTACTTGTAGTTGTAGCATGAGATTAATAAGTTAAATTACTGAGTTTAGTCTAGGATTTATAAGTTAAATTACAAGTTTATTCTATGTATTTCAAGTTTGCGTTGTTTATAAATTTTCAATTTTGTGTGTATTGTATTCTCAAATTTTGAAAGTGTTCAATTTGTCTATGAACTTTCAATTTTATGTCTAATTTGCCTCTAATATATTCAAAAAAAATTAGAATTAATACATCTATGAGACAAAAATAAATTTTGTCTAAAGAAAATCTCATTTTAGTTTGAATTGGTTATACTAGGTTTCAATTTTGTTTTAATATTTTTGTTAAATCTCTCAATAGGTCTATAACCATTATAGCACATTCTTATATTATAGTTAATGGTTTTCTCATAACAAATTTTAATGGGATGTAACTTGTTATCTCTTTCTACCATGTCTAAATAAAGGTGATGTGAAGATTTTTCTTATACGAATAATGACAATATTTTAATAGAAGCATTTTCAAAACCATAAAATACCAAATTGAAATCACCTGCTGCGGCAAAAATGATAATTTAACCCAAAATCCGATTCTGTCCTATATCATAAGCATGTGCTAATCATACACTAGAGGAAAGAAAAGAAGACGGAGAAATCATTAATTACAGAAAGCTGTACATTTCTAGTCCTATTTGAAAAGAAAAACTAAAGGAGAAACCAAACTAAAGGGTAGTGTACACTTATATGATACGAGGGACCAAAAAGAAATATACATATATATGATACAACAAAATTTACAAGGATGATGGGCTCAACATTGGTATAGTGAAAATCGTTTGCTCTTCGCAAAGAAGCTTAATGCTTTTCCCATCTTTTTCTTTGATACTGATTTGCATAGTGGATTTGACTCTGGAGCAGCCATGGTTGGATCGCTATTTCCATCTTGCTGCTGGCCGATATCGGTATCCTTTTGCCTCTGCTCCCTAAACAACATCAGAAGTTTCTGAGCTTTTATTTTCCCTCTCGAAGTCCCATTTACCGTAATCGCCACCAATCCAGGAATCACGCCTTCCTGTAAAACCATTTGACTGCATTTTTCACTCCCCCTACACAAAATCAACAAACATGAGACAGCTTGCTCCTGCTCGGCACGTTCTCCAGCATCCACGATTGCTGCCAACCCACTGATAAGCTCCGGGGCCGAGATTATTTCTTCTATCCCCAACTGGCTTGAAGCTAAGTTTATTAAGACAGCTAAGGAAGTCTCTGTCCACATGTTGTCACCAGGAGTTGCGAGAAAGGATTGAAGTCCATCAATGATGCCAGAGGAAAGAAGAACAGGGACTATGGAGGGCGTGGTCGAGAGGTTATAAAGGGTATGAAGTGCATCGAGCTTGGTTTGGGATTCACCATTGCAAGTAAGCAGCTGGATCAGGAAAGGCACGGCTCTACTCGAACTAATGATAGGTTTGGCATCTTCTAGGCAGGAAAGATTCAAATATAGGGCTGTCGCAGGTCCATGTAAATTGGATTTCGAAATCATGTTCTCCAACAACGAGATTACACCTGCTGCTATCATCATTTCCCTGTTTCTGAAGAAATTCACAACTATGTCATTAGGTTGTTTACACGTATCAGAACGTATAGTAGTATGCTTATAGTTTATAACATACAACTAAAAGATCTAAAATATGTTCTTATTAAACTACCTGGATGACACACTATCCTGTAGTTGGAAAGATTAGGATACAACTCACAGCAACAGCAATAATTCTCAAATTATAATTAATTTTGGTACAACAGTAATACCCCAGGCCCCAATTCAAGCATAATGCAGTAACCACTATATCAATAAAGTCACAATCAATTCAATGACATGCTATCTCTTTCACCATGCTTTCCTACACAGAATATGAAATATGCACATAATTATCCATATATGATGCTAGATTCGCCACTATTATGTGTAGTACCCCAGGCCCCAATTCAAGCATAATGCAGTAACCGCTATATCAATAAAGTCACAATCAATTCAATGACATGCTATCTCTTTCACCATGCTTTCCTACACAGAATATGAAATATGCACATAATTATCCATATATGATGCTAGATTCGCCACTATTCAAGTCTACATGATGGCCAAAATGTACTTTCATTTTCAAACGTAGGCTTAGATAAACAGTACAGACCTGTTGTTGTTGACAGAAAGATTGAAGAGAGCCATGGCTCCACTTTCCTGAGCATCAGCGTTTTCTTCAATAAGAGCTAAAGTTAGGAATTCCATAAGTGCTTCAGCAAACCCATTGGCTCCCATCAAAATTCGAGCTTCATCATCATCCTTCAGTAAAAGTCTTATCTGCTCCACAACCTTACATTTTTTTCTCAAGTCTGCCTCTTCAGTCAATACTGTCATAAAATTTACACAACTCTCCACTGTAATAAAATCAGATGATTCCTCCATGTATGTATTATCATCTGCTTCATTTTCCTCGGCAACCTTAATAGCTCCACTTTCCTCCAAAGGAACTACCTTAACTTCCTTCAACATGCAAGAGCCAACATTGTCCACAGATCTTGATTTTCCAGACTCGGAATCAGACAATGCAAGCCTCCAATAATTCAGATCAAGTGACTTTGGTGGACCATCAGGGATAGGAACTCCGTTATGTTCACACCAATTAGCAATCAGACCCTTGACAGAGTAATTAGGTGTCAAGGACAGGTGGGAAAGCCTATATTGAGTTTTCGGGCAGGTTTTGTGACCATCACTGAACCACTTCTCTATGCAGATCCTTTCATATGTTTGCCCAGAATCAATTATGACAGGGTCGTACATAAGCTGCAATGATATTGGACACCTCAATTCCTCAGGTGGAAGAGGCATGTGCCCTGATATCCTATAATTTGGCTTGAAATTGAAAGAACTGAGCTTTGAAAGCTGCTGTTCAAAGACTCGACCATCGGCTGTAAGTCCATTATCCTCAAGAGAACACCGAACAGTAGGAGAACAAGGAGTTGACCCACCCTGTGAGTCAGTGTCATCTGACAGCTCACTTCTAAATAACTTCGAATACTTCCTCATGAGATGCAAAAGGTAAGCTACAATTGATTCCTTTCGCTTGTCTTCTTCTAAGCGAGCTCGTTCTACGAGTCTCTTAAGGGCTCTCCTCTCTGTGAGGGCCGCTTTGGAGGATGTAATTCCCAGTTTTGTGGCGGCCTGATGAAAATAATCCAGCTCATTATGGCCATTGGAATCATCAAATTTTCTTTCTTGCAAGAGTAATGCAATGATATCACCACCAACTTGTTTCTCGAGTGGGTCAAGTAAGAAAACAGTGTCCTTGAGTTCGTTCACTATCTGCTGAATCTGGAAAAAGTAACATTTACATAAGCCATTGATGATACCGTACATTTGCACTCAAATGGAACACTAGACAGTCAGTTATGGACATACTGAAATCCATCTCTAAGCCTATGAGGCTTTTTTAGCCCATTCCAAATGGAAGTGATCAAAGTGTCCAAGATTCAAGATGTGATTGAGGTCATTATGTGATGTAGAATGAATAAGTAATAGAGCTTAAGTTGCTTTCTAAATCATGAACTTTCACTATGTTGTTTCCAAAACTCTGCCCAATGAAAGGGGGTATGAACAGCTTTCCAATCATCAAGTCTCAGGTCCAGTTCAAAGCATGACAAAAGAAAGGAAAAGAAGAAATAAAACAGAATTATTTTCACCTGAAATCCAATTGATTGTGAAACAATATCTTCAACGCATATAAGACTAACTTCAAGAGAACATCTTGCCTTTTCAAATTTGGATAGAACAGCATCTCCAGTTATAGCCTGTCATACAAACTCAAACCCGTTGGCATGACATTCATAGTGACTTTTAGAAGAAGAAAAGGGAAGTAGAGCATGACGGCTCTATCCATTGGTTGGCTATTCCTCGTGATTAAATCTAAAGTTGTACAAGAGAAATGTTGGAATAATGATAATTTTTAAGTCATACCAAGTAGAGTTTACTGGATTCTGAGCAATGCTGAAGAGTATTCTTGGCCTTCTCAAGAGCTACATGCAGTGAACATAAAGCCTGAATGCCAGTTTTGCTTCTAGGTCGTGCTGCTTCCAAGGAAGGGAAAATTGACATAACTTGGCAATAAATTGCAGCGAGTTTCTTGTACATTTCTACATGCAACTGCAATGTGAGGAAAAAATCATTCATACCAAGGAAAGATAATATGAGTCCAGTAAAAACAGATATCTTTAGACTAAAGTAGTTTGAACTGATTGTAGATTATTTAAATGGAGGTAAAATTCATTATAAACACATTACAACTAAAGAATTCAATTTATTAACTACTAACTTTTACTATGAAACTTGAATCCTCGACATATCCCAGCACCCCCAGTCACAGCTAAGCATACAAACAAAGGAATATAACTTCCACCAAAATCCGACACTATAAATTGATATTAGTGCTTTTCCTTTACATCACTTTTATAAGGCAGTGTCATGCACTTCAGTCACACCATTAAAAATTATATATGCAGTTTTATTTCTCAAAAATTATGAGTTAACAAAAAGTAATTCATCAGTAATTCGAAAATTCTTCTGTATCAAATGAAAATAGTTATTTCCAACAAAAAGGTAGATGTGGCTACAACTCATAACTTCTGTGAGTTGAACTAAAAAACACGTGATAGGAAATAACTACAAGAACCCAGGCATCGATATATTGATGAACCAAAAGAAAACAGGGTAAGGGCAGGGGGAAGAGAGAACCGCTTCCAAGGAAGCTAATTATCAACACATCAATATTCATTCACAACCATCTGAGAAGAAACAGAAAATATCTTTCAGCTCATACCTTGGCATCACCGGGAGCAAAAAGTATTTCTTCAGCATTGGTAACATCCATGATTTTATGTTCATCAAGGAAAATCTATGTCATCTGAGTTGCCAAAAAGATAAGACGTCTGAATAAAATGGCAAAAAAATAGGGCAGTTGAAACTTCAATTAACAAGTAATAGCAACTTCCTATTCAAAAACAAATTGCTAATTTTACATTACAAATATTCAAAAATGAAAATATATCCTTAAATGCCCATTAAACAGTTTCAAGGAAAACTAATTAAATCTAGAAATTTCCAACTTCAACCTCCAGTCGTTGAATGTATCATTATTCCTCAACTAAAAAAAAACAAGTAATCATCCCACACCCACTTAGGTGTTGACCGTCTATTTGTATTCCCATTTAAATCCCAAGCATTTGAATCGCTTCCAAATTCGTCCTGTCTCCCTTCATTGGAAATAATTTCTTAAAATTTTTGAAAACGACACCCTAAGCAGAGATTCCAGTGGGAAACAAACCGGGGGGAAAAAAAAAACCCGTTGCAGCCAACTGGCCTTCCATTTTCAGAAAGATTCGAGAAACGAACAATCAGAAATACGGAAAACCGAATAGATTAACCAACAAAAAGCGAGAGACGAACAAAAATGAGTGAATCAGTAGCAATGATGAAAAGTTCAAACGAATACAGATTTGATTGAAGATTACCAGAAGAGAAGATGGGCAGGCGGAATCGACCAACAGAGTAACTCGGAGGTATCAAACAGAAGCTTGAGCGCTGCATCTTCTGTAGACTTTCATCTCATTACAGTTGATGCATCAAATCGGAGAGGGAAACTCTTGAAAGAGAAGGAGAGAGTCATTCGAGAGCGCAATATCAACTCAACATTTTGTTTGTCAGATTTGAGAGGAGAGGGGCGTGAGTGGCAAGTGACTATTATATTTATTGTCATCGAAAATGGTTTTAAATTTTAATTTTTAAATTCCAGTTTGTTTATGAGCAGGATAAATAAACGAGGGTTTTTATTTTCTTTCCTCTTTTACCCTTTCTGACGTCATTGCGTATTGGGGGTGATTCGGTAAAATTTTAAACAAATCGCGTCGATCGGGTTTCGGATCTGTGAGATTTAAAATTAATCTACACCCAAAAAAACTGCTTTTTTTAATGTGTATAAATATAGGTTGTTGAATAAATTAATTCATTTGATCTTATGTGTCAATGCGATTTTTTTTTTAGCTTTTATAATTAAAATTATGGGGTTTAGAGATTTCAAGTTTCAACCTTCAACCTACGTGGAAGGTTCTTGTCTTTATTATTGACAGTATTCAAATCGGTAATTAAAGCAAGATTCATGATTAAAAATGTTCTATATATATGTTCGCAATGGATGTTTTTTTTTTTAGTTCATTTGAGGTTGGGAGAGTTTAAACTTATAACCTCTTAGTCATAAGTCCATACTTTATGCCAGTTGCGCTTTGCTATTAGACTATAACTATGAGCCTTTATTTGCACTTTCAACAATCATTTTCTCCAACAAAATATCATTAACTTTTTCATCAAATAATTATTTATTTGTCTAGCTCTTATTTAGACAAACTCTTTTTCTCTGAAACATGTTGCTAGTTCAATGAACCTCTACATATTTCTACAAATAGTATAATATTGTCCACTTTAGACATAAGCTCTCATGATTTTATTTTTTGTTTCACTCAAAATGTCTTATACTAATTAAAATATTGGCGTTCATTACTTATGTATCCAGGATCTTTCCTTTCTTAGCTAACGTGAGAATTTGTTTGCACTCCCAACATGAATATATTGAATATCCTCTAACTTATTAAGTTAAGGTTAATCTAAGGTTAGCTCAAAACTCGAAACTCCACTCCCCACGTTATTGAAGTATAAAAATTATTAAGTTAGGATTTTTTTTTCCAAGTTATAAAGTTAGCTTTTTTTTTTTTCTTTCTAATTTAGTAATAAGTTAACATGGTATAAAAGTATGAGGTATTGTGTTTAAATCATGCAATATCATTTTCCATAATAATAATGTTAGCACACAACACACTCATTGAATTCCATATTGTTCAAAAGCAAGGTTTTCTTTTAACACGAGTATAGTTCAAAAAAAAATTTGAAATTTTTTTTCATTAAAGTATATATTCTCGACCAAAATTTAAAAGGTTAGGTTCGATCCCATCATCGCATGTGTTGAACTTAAAAAAAAAAAAAAAAAAAAGTTGGCTTTTTTCTTTACTTAAAAATGTTAAGTTTTCCTACTTTAAAGCGTTTTTATTGATCAAAATATGTGTGGTCAAACACCAATGAAACGTATTCCATCAAATATTAATATCAACCAATATGTTCAATGAACCATGAAATTAATACAAAATAAAAGGAAAATATCAAATCCGTAAAACAATTTGATTTTTTTTAGTTACAAATTTGTTTCTATTGGCATTGCATAATGATAATCATACATATGATACCTGTCACAAGTTTTACTATTTTTCAACATTTTTAGTATTTCATTTATATTTATACATTTTTATAGAAATGTCGATATTGAATTTTTTTTTTTTTATTACAAGATTATTTTGAAAGATATATTCAACCTATCATTCTGTGGATTGTCATAACATTTGTCAATGGGATGACAACAGGTTTCTTGGTGAACAGTGAGAAGTGTGCCTCGATTTCATTAAAAATTGAAAATAATCGGTTGAGAATTTTCCTTTTTCCTTTTTCACGTGAATCGTAGGACCAATTTGTGCTAAAATTAAATGGTCCAATTTGTGCTAAAACGTACTATTTAGTTCAACATTTTCTTGTACTCGAAAGAAAAAAAAACAATAACCTTTTGATTTCCCCAAATAAAACATTTTTAAACGAGGCAATCATATTAATAAATATAAAGTACCTTACTGATTAGTTTTAACTTCTTTTTTTTTCCCAAGTAAGACATTGTTAAAAGATGGACATAGATTGATTCCAAAAAAAAAAAAAAAGTTATAAATAGATACCTATAAATAAATCTAGCAAATTTAAGTATGGTTCAAATGTAATATACATTATGTCCTCGATCAAGTTGTTAGAAATTTTTCAATCCAAGTATAGCTCAAGAGAGATAAGACACCAACTATCATCCTAAAGGTCGATAATTTGATTCTTCACTTCAAAAAAAAAAAAAAAAAAAAAAAGGTCATAAATTTGAATCACCATCCTCACATATCATTGAACTAATACATATGTGTGTGTGTAAAGTATGGACTAAAATGGAATGAGTCTCAAAGTACACGAGAACCAAAATGACATTTTAACCTTTAATATTTAAAAAAATTATAAGAAAATTTGAAACAAACTACCTACACTGGGTAATGCCCCTAATTTAGATATATATGTATATATCTTTTTAGTACAACAAATGTGGAGTATGAGAATTTGAATTTCTGACCTCAAAAAAATGAGCAGATGTCAATTAATTACTGTTGAATTATGTTCATGTTAACATCCTAACTTACATATTTGTTTCAATCTTGCTTGTGATTTTTTCAAATTTTCAATTGCAAGAATAATTGCTCTAGCTAATTGAATTTTTTCTGATAAAATTAGAACTTTCACAACATTAAAGGCAATATTGAAACCAACTACAAATATTTAAGGCATTTTGTATCACCCAATCTTAACAAGCAATATCCTTTAAAAAAAATGTTTGATTAGCATGCACAATGATGGATTTTTTTTTTTTTATATTAATATTGTAGTTTTTAAAACTTATTATAAAAATATTGTAGTTTTCAAACTATTTTATATCAATATTATAATTTTAACTCGTTGGCAGATGGTCGTCTCTTAAAGAGACGATCATGTACACTCGTTTGAGATGGTCGTCTCTTGAAGAGACGACTAAGTGTACGCGGCAGATGGTCGTCTCTTCAAGAGACAACCATACCTCATGTTTAAAAAACAGCTAGATGGTCGTCTCTTGAGAGACTAACATCTTTTGCATTTTTGCCACGTTGCGCGGACTCAGACATGAAGATGCGTTTGAGATTTAAAAAAATAATAATAAGTGGATGGTCGTCTCTTCAAGAGACAACCATCACCAAACTTTCAATAATTATATCAGTTGACATATTGGTCAGTTGGTTACTCTAAAACGTAAGGGGCTTAGGTTTGAGCATTGTGAAACGCAGTTTTCAACTTTTTATTTCTTTTTTTCCTCCACTTTCTCTCTTTCTTTTTTTCCTTCCGTCTTTTTTTCTTTCGTTCTCCTTTTTATTTCTTTCTTTTATTTGTTTTATTTAAATCAAATAAGATATTTTCCGTTTTTTTAATATTTGAAGTAAATTGAATATTCTATTGTAATTTATTCTTTATTTTTAAGAAATTTAAATTTATTTAAGTATTAATTATTTAAATATTATATTGCAATCGACTTTGGGAGAAGAACAACTTCGTTTACGTCATTTTGAGTTGATTTTTATTTAAATCAAATAAGATATCTTTCATTTTTTTAATATTTTAAGTAAATTGAATATTCTATTGTAATTTATTATTTTTTTCTAAGAAATTGAAATTTATTTAAGTATTAATTATTTAAATATTATATTGCAATCGGCTTTGGGAGAAGAACAACTTCGTTTACGTCATTTTGAGTTGATTTTAAATAAAATGATCACGTTATTCAAAATTATCATGTAATTCTTTCTAAATAAATAAAAAAAATACAGAAATACTAGAGAATGAAAAATCACTCATATTAGAAAATAAAATATTTAAATAATTAATACTTAAATAAATTTCAATTTCTTAGAAAAAAATAATAAATTACAATAGAATATTCAATTTACTTCAAATATTAAAAAAACGGAAAATATCTTATTTGATTTAAATAAAACAAATAAAAGGAAAAAAAAAGGAAAACGGAAGGAAAAAAACGGAAGGACAAAAGGGAAAGAGAGAAAACGGAGGAAAAAAAGAAATAAAAAGTTAAAAACCGTGTCTCGCAATGCGGAAAACCTAGGCCTCTTACATTTCAGAGTGATCAATTGACCAATATGCTAACTGGTATAATTGTTAAAAGTTTGGTGATGGTTGTCTCTTGAAGAGACGACCATCCATCTTTTTTAAAAAAAAAAAAAAAAAACTCAAATGCGTCTTTATGTCTGAATCCGCGCAACGTGGCAAAAATGCAATAGATGGTCGTCTTTAGCTATTTTTTTTTTAAACACGAGGCATGGTCATCTCTTCAAGAGACAACCATCTGTCGCGTACACTTGGTCGTCTCTTAAGAGACGACCATCTCAAACGCATGTACATGGTCGTCTCTTCAAGAGACGTCCATCTGCCAACGAATTAAAACTACAATATTTATATAAATAGTTTGAAAACTACAATATTTTAAGTCATTCCTAATATTTTAAGTATTTTAAGTAATAATTCAAGATCCCTAATATTTTAAGTAATTCTCAAATTAGTCTTTAAATTTTTATCCATTTTACTCCGGTGTATCAAAAAATATAAACTAAGTCATTCCATATAAAACTTTTTTTTTGGTTTGAAAATAATATAAAATATTTGTTAAATTATGGATAGGAAATCAACCTATCAATTTTTAAGATGATATTTGATATCTTGTCTATTGATATATGCTTATTTTATGGTTGTTTGAATTATTATTATTACTACTTTGCAGGGAAAAAGAAAACTCTTAACACTTATTTTAATTTTAATCCATAAAAAGATTTAACATAAATTTTATGTCAATTATGTCAAACCCAATGAATACAACTTATAATACAAGCTCACACGTTGTAAAGTACAATGTACAAAACTTTTAGTTGCAATATCAAAAACGAAATTTAATAAAAATTAGACAATAGAATATTTGAATGTAGTAAATATTTGAGAAACAAATTGAAATGATAAATAAACACACAAGGATCAACATGAGATATTTTTTTAAAGATTTTATAAGTTCAATAAAAGTATAGAGTTGGAATTCGTACCCCATTAAAATTGGTCAGGTGTAATGTTTTATCCTATTTTGACCGACGAAAATAAGACTTAAATGTTCCTATTAGATTAGATTCAGTCCTCTTAAATGTTAAATAAATTAAAGAATTAAAATTTTGAAAAAAAAAAGTAAAGAAAAGGGAGAACTATGTGTTTTTTAATAATGGATTCCTCGGCCGACAGTGGCCGACTTTGGCATGTCGGCTACCAGATCCGTTAATAGCGTGGTCAAGTTGACAAAAAAACTTTGTCTTACTACGAAAGTTACTCGGCCCGAAATTGAAGTCCGATTTGAATTTAAATTTTGAAACTAAAATAATAAATTTTATAAATTTATAATAGACTTTGAGTCCGTCATTTTGTATTAATTTCCAAGCTGGACTCGTTTTCCCATCTGTGTACACGTTGTCAACGAGTAATCCTCGGAGAGATCTTCGTTACCACGTGGCTTCACACGTCTGATTTATTTTTTATTTTTTTTATTTCCCTAAAACGAGCTGAATTTCTGGACTTCGATGCCCGTTGAAGTATTGAATTGTCTCATAAAGTTTTGCCTGATTTCCTGAAGAAAATATCCATGATTACATCATATCAGGCCACGTGTCATTTGCATGGAGAATAAAAAAAGAAAACCACACGTGATTTGGAAAATGACGTGGCTCGAGCCTTGAGGTGTGCTTCCTAGTCCTTCGTGAATTCCAAAAGAAAACAACAATAATAATAAGGTTAAATTATCAAAAATACTCATGAACTATGGGATTGGTTTCAATTATATTCCTGAACTTTGAAAAGTTTCATTTTAACCCTTGAACTTTGATATTTATTTCAAAAATACCCTTGAAGGCTTTTTTTCATTAAATTCATAGTTAGAAAATGATGTTTTTGCATTTGTATTGTTGCTTATGTGAACATATTTGAACATATACGTTGAAAAAAAAATCAAAACATATGCAAATACGTCATTTTTCTTCTATAAATTTAACGAAAAAAACCTCAAATGGTTATTTTGAAACAAACTTCAAAGTTCAAGGGTTAAAATGAAACTTTTCAAAGTTCAGGAGTATTTTTGATAATTTAACCTAATAATAATAAACAATTTAGGTTACATAGTATCAAATAATAGATCAACAACCCTCAAACTAAACCAGTTATAATCAGCCTAAAAAAATAATAGATCAAATAAAGCTTAAAAAAAAATCAAATTGGTCAAAGTGAGATTGACTTAGTGATAATTGTCCTATACTATTGACCAATAAGTCAGATGTTCGAATCATCTCACTTTGAAATGTTGTTGAACTTAAAAAAAAAAAATCAAATTAAACATAATTTAACTGTAATTGATATGTTAAGCTCCATTTGATAACTATTTTTATATTATTTATTTGTTGACTTTATTTTTAAAAAGTCAAGTAAGCTCCATTGAATGGTTTTATGTTTGATTGGGTTATATTTATATATATAAAAACAAGCTTACAAAAATTACATGTTTTTTTTTTTTTTTTAAGTTTGTCATTAAAAAAATTCAAGAAATACTAGCCAATTTTCAAAATTACAAAATTTAATTTCTTTTTAAAATTCTATATAATTTTTTAAATGGTTTTTGTAGTTGTATTCGAAAGTAAATACAAAGTTTATAATAAATAAATAAAGTTTTTCAAATTAAAATAGTTATTCATAAATAATTAGAGCATAGGAGTAGGGGATATGAGTGAAATATGTTGTTCTATAGACCTACATTTTAAGAGAAAATTATTCGGTAAAAAAAAGATAATTATTCGATATATTATTCACAAAATAATTGGATGCAGAAATGCATGATATGTTGAAGGTAACTAATAATATTTATCTTAAAAAACAGGAGATGCCTTATAATATAATTAAATAAAACTTAATATATATCTGTACCATTCAATCTAGTCAAATCAATAATTCCGTCATTTTTTTTTTCAAACAAGATAATCCCGTCATTTTCCGAGTTCGACCAAACATCGTGTCTCAGTTACTTTTTTTTTTTTAACAGTGTCTGTTAGTTTTTTTTTTCTTTTTTCTTTTTTATAATCTTAGTATATCTAATAATGGCTTAATTTCTAGCAATTTCTCATTTTGAGATCACGCGTCTAATCATGCGTAAAAAATGGCCTACGTTGTTTTTTACTTTTTTTTAATCACCTTCAATCATTAAAATAATAATTTAATCTTTATTTCATAGTAATTTAGTTCCTATATTTTTAAATTTGTAACAATTTAGTTCATATTTTTTAGTATATAAAAATTTAGTCTTTATACTTTCAAATTTGCTACCATAAAAAAAAAAAAAAACTCATCAAAATTAAATGTCGATTTTTATTATTTAACGATTTAGACTTTGTAGCTTATATACATACTGGGTCTCTAATTAGTTCATTGGTCTATCTATGTAATAAATTCCTAACATCTTAACAATAATTTTTACGATAGGAACTAGTTAGATTGTTACAAGATTTAAAGGACATGGAACTAAATTGTTACATACTAAAATTGAATGACTAAATTGTTACAAAATTAAAAGTTTAGAGACTAAATTGTTACATACTAAAGTTCATGAACTAAATTATTAATTCCATAAAAGTTCAAGGACGAAATGTGGTTTTTAACTCTTATTTATTTATTTATTAGTTGTGATTTGTATTTATTTAAATTATAAATTTAACTATACCCTTTAATTTAAAATAATCAATTTCTTTTCTAGCACAACAATATAGGAGTAGAGATTTGAACATCTTAATATTAAGATAGATGTGGTATGACACAACTAGTTAATTTGCATTATGCTTAGATTAACCATTATTTGAAAATTTTTACATGCACTAGACGTGGGCTTTCAACTACAATTTATTAACCATTAATAATTGTTTTGGCATATATTTGTATATATATTATCCTGTACGACTTCATGATATAACAATTTATTTTACTATTGAAATATTGGCAAATTTTAAAAAACAAAACGCTTGGGCTTTCAACTACAATTTCCCATTCTTAAAATTTGATATTAAGATTATAAAAATATTTAAAAATTGAGGTGAAATTCATTTTGATTCTACAACATAAATATTATTTTAATCTTAATAAAACGATGAAATAAAAAAAATTTAAATTATATAAAAATAAATATGTCCAAATAATAATTTAGTTATTAGAATTGATATTGTTAACTAAATGATGAAGAAGCATCTTATCTATCAAACAAACAAACTTGATTTTTTTTTTTTTTTGAGTACAATGGAGGTTGGGGGGATTCGAACCACAGACCTCGTGGTCATTAACACATTCAATATGCCAGTTGAGCTATGCTCTCTTTGGCAAACAAACTTGATTTTTTGTAGGCTATAACATACAAATGTCAAAATTAAGTAGCAACTTAATAAAATGAATTGACACACTTTTGTAGTAGACATTAGATATACTATATTTTATTGAATAAAAAAATTATATTGCACGTGCATTAAAACGATCTTTGCGTTTCTCAAATAATTGAAAATTTAACTCAAAATCTCTATAGGCGATATGAGGGGAAAAGGGGCCAAATCCGTAAAATAATTATTTGGTAATTGGAAAATATCACAGTTACAATCACATGTAAATATAAATTTATATTGCATGTAAATAAACAATGTGAACTAAAAATAAATAAATAAACAATGTACGAGATTAGGTGGATTTGACATACTTTTAATTTGAACACTTTTTAATTTTTTAAATATTTTCATTAAAAATGATTTTAATTAAAATTCTTGTTTAGTTACATTTTTCTAAAAAGTAATTTTAATTCGAAAGTTTGTCAGGTTACACTATATCTAAAAGTATTTTATAAATGTCAAATTACCATAAATTGATTTTATTTTTATCTCATTCACTTCTTTCGCTTTCATCTGTCAATGTCAATGTTGGCTCCGTAGAGTGCTCTTGTTGTTGGTGTTCTTTATGATCTCTATACATCTTACCTCTCCTTTGAAATTTTCCTCTACTCCTACCCTGCTCCAACTCGGTAGTTTCCACCACTTGTCCTAATTTTTAAGTGATTAGCAATTAAGTTAATTATTTCAAAAGTAATTTTTATTTAGGTTAAAATATCATTTTGGTCCCTGTATTTTGGACTTCATTCCATTTTAGTCCTCATACTTTTAAATGTTCAAATTTAGTCCATGTACCTTCAATCAAGCTTAAAATTGATCCATATTATTAGTTTACTGTTAACTTTTTTAAACTTTTTTTTTTGTCTCTACTAGTCTTTTATTTATAAATTTTAAAAATATGTTTACATTGTATCTTTTCTTGCATTAAAATTATTATTATTAGTTAACCAATTTCAATAATTAAAAAAAAAAAAAACTTCAAACTAGCCGCATGGACCAATTTTAAGCTTTTTTAAAAGAACATGGATCAAATTTAGACATTTAAAAGTATGTAGACTAAAATATATAGAAACATAAAATACCGAGACCAAAATGGTTTTTGAACATTTTATTTATTATCAATACTTAAAAAAAATATTTTGACCTCTAAAATCATTAAGAAGTTAATCGATTACCTTTCGAAATCACTGTTATTCCAAATGCTTTTTTTTAGTTAATGTAAGATAGAAAAATTCAAACCTCATAATTCTTGGTCGAGAATGTACAGTTGGCTCCAAACGCAGGTAAATGTCATATAATTAGAAGTCTTTTGTTCATTAAAAAAAGGGGGGAAGTCTTCGGAAGTGTAAAGTGATTGGATGGATATTCCTATTCGTAGCCAATAAACTACGATATATTTGCAGCCCCAACGTTCGTTTCACTCCAACAAACAACCCCTAGGCACTATATATATATATATATATATATTAATGGTAAAGTTTGAGCCGTTTCGTGTAGATGGTTTCAGGATAATTAACAAAATTATCTTCTCCTATTTTTTGTAGTCATCAATTAATATGACGACGTGAGACGTTAATTGTTTTTTCAGTACGGATTTTAATTGTTTTTATAATGGACTATACATTTTTATTATTAAATTTTGTTATCTTAATAAAATTCATAATCTATATATATTTTCTTCTTTTTAGTTCAACCATATGTAAAAGTGATAATTTAAAATTTTGATGTTTTGATCGAAGATATATTTTAATCAATTAAGGTATGCTCAAATTGACATGTGTCAATGTAATGTAGTTTAAACAGATTGGAGATACATGCATCTTGTAACTAAATATCACGTCAATAAAATATAAAAAAAATTTAATAAAAGAAAGTAATATTCATTATGAATATGTTTTTTCAAGAAATATTAGTCTCACAAATGGTATATTTTAAATCCATCATTAAATAAAATAGACAAAAAAAATTAAAGATTTGCCGTGCCTACAATTGAAGGAACTAAGCTTTAAACAAGGGAAGGTTTTTCTTTAGTTAAAAATTATATGACCAAGTTTCATCCAAGTGGTCGACATAGCCACTTATGATTAATATGCTTAACATATGAAGTTGGATTTAAGTTACCTCAACTTTTGAAAGCGAAACAATTGAAGGTTGCATTTCTAACTCGTCCACAATTACCCTACAATATCTTGACTTTGATTTGGACATGGTGACATGCCCTTAGACACATTGCCTCAAACTATATAACGACAATACTATTACAATACGAAGATAACATTTCTCAATCTCGGCTTCAGAGAACTTTGCACAAGCCACAAAGTACAAACACACATGCATGCCACTTGACAGACTTCCTCTAGTTTGTGACTTTATCTCAATGAATTCTTAACTAATTTCAAATTCCTTTACCTAGATCGTACTTCTAATATTTAGACAATAAATTAATCCATTTTCAAGTCTATTCATCCATAATCAAATACTCTATCTATAAATCTAAACTCTATCATATGAATTATGAATTATATATATTTATGTGAACATAGAACATTTCCTGTTAAAATCAACCCTTCAAACTTGAGTGCATTGAAATTACTCGAAGTAACACCACATCAATATTAATTACTTAAAAAATGAAAGGATAGCATAAATTTTGCAAGAAACATAAATAATTGTTGTTTACATCAAGCCTTGAAAATTCAACAAAAATATGAAAAGTAGGGATTGTGACATTGTATTTTAATTTAATGCACTTGAATTGACTCGATTTCACGTGTGAATCGTAATAACTAATAAATGAAAATTGATTCTAAATGGGTTCAAAGAGTCAGTTGGATGGGAGCAATCAAATGACTTTTCCGAAGATTGTAAATTAAAGTGTTATAATTAAATATATAAATAAATAAATAAATAATAGTTAGGTGAAGTGATTTATCATTTGAGGTGGTCCATTTCCAACCCATGCTTAGCTTTTTTGACCACAAGCACTTTGCTTCCACCCAGTGGCACCGCTAGTGCTCCAAATTAAAACCCTTTCGAATGGACACCCACTTGCCTCCACAGTGAAATCCCTTGTATTCATATGGTTATTGTTGTGCGTTTTGTAATTGAATCATTCAATGTTGATATGATTTGAATCAATAATAATATACACTTTTCAAAACATTAAAAATTATTTTATATGGAGAAATTATCCATAGTACTGAATATAAATACTACCCAAGATGGTGGTTTCTAATAATATTAGATTACAAATATGAGGCTAGACATCATTGAGAGCAAGAACTGAAGAAAGATCCAATAGCTTAAGGTCTAAAGTCAACCTACGCATAGCTCAAACTGGTAAATTTAACACTCTCTTTCGTTGTGGGGTTGAAATTTTGTAGAATGCCCAACAAGTGAAAATTAAATCATTACGAGAGTTTCAGAACCCTCCTGTTCTGATACTATGTTAAATCACCAATCAATCCAAAAATTTAAGTTGATTGGTTATGGTAAATTTAATTATATATCAATACTTTAACATGGACATGTGAGACTTTGTTTTTTCGTAATATTTTTTTTAAATGTACCATTTTAAATGGAGGTAAAAATTTGAATTTTTAGTCTATTAAAAAATTACTAATGACCGTCTACGGAAGAATGCTCTATTTGTCAACTCGAGCATAACTTAACTAGTTAAAGCATATGTCCTCGATCAAAATATATGTTAGGGGTTCGAATCTCCCCCACATATATTGAACTAAAGAAAAAAAAATGCTTGATTTAATATAATAATAACATTTTGAGAGGAGGGGGATCATTTATAGCATACATAAGTAGTGTTGTTCAATTTTTTTGGGAAATGTTTTATACTGCATGGATTGGGAAAGGTGAAAGATAACAAAGAATAAGCTGATTTTGGGGTATAACTTTAATCCTCAACTTGATCTATTAAATTCTTTATTAGAACCAAGTTGGGGAGTGAAAATTTTGTAGATTATAAATATTGACTGGTCTGCAAGTTGCTAAGTTGCACCAATGACTATAGAGCAATGGATTTAGATCGATTTTCTCCAGTTTTAAATTTCAGTAGTGCGGCTCCAATATTTGCATCATCAATCCACGTTCCCATTCAGCCTAAAATGATGGATGTCGACGAAGCAACAAAAATTACAAAATAATTTTTTTTTTATTAATTTCCATCACATTAAAGCATAATTTAAAAAAAAATAAATAAAAACCATCGATATGAAGGGTGAGGCTTCGCCCTCCGACTTTTTTGTGGATATTATAATATCTTATCTTATTTTATTAATATTATTTTTTAAAAGTGTAATCTCTTATTTTATTGAACTATGCTCGAATTAGCTAAAAAATTAATTACAAAATTAAAAAAAAAGTGTGAAATTACAATTTAATTGATACCTTCGAACGAAGGTATACAGTATCAATTAAATTGTAATTTTACATATTTTTTTTTAATTTTGTAATTGATTTGTTTAACTAACTTGAGCCCATGGACTAAAAAAATGCAATTCAAGTAATGTCGTTGTAGTATGGTGGCTTTAAAAAAAGATTAAGTTTGGTATAATTTTTTTTAGAATAATTAGGTATAATTTTAAATAATGGCTAACAAATCAAAATTCTAAAACATGCAAATAATGAAGATTTTGAAATCCGAGCCCAATGAGTTTGGGCCAAAAACAATTCCACTTGGAGCTTGGGCCTAGATTGAAATATTAAGATTGGGTCCGGGTCATTGATAGGGAAACTTTCTTTTTTTTTTTTGTTTAAATGATATTTAGAATAAACATTTGTCTTACCAAATAAATTGTTAATAATTGAATATATAAATATTAGCAATGGTCAATAATTTATTTATATATTTTCCTGACAAAATGAACATTGATTTAAACAAAATTAAATCGATGAAGCATATATATATATATATATATTGTTGTTGCCAAATTTTGGACAGGAGGAATATCACCTGACCTCCATGTGACAACCACAGTGAATTTGTATTATTGAGGGAAGAACGCGGCCTGTAAGACAAGAAAAACCTTGACACCGGTATGGTGTAGGGCACACAGGCTCCGATGCTTAAGTCAGAGAGAGTTTTGAGAGAATTTGAGAGTTATAGGAGAGTGTTATAAGCTAGAATGAACTTACTTTGCTCTCCCCTGAATGAGAGCTTACATAGCTTCATTCCTAGGGCTTTTCGTGAGTTTCCGTATTCGAATGGGGAAAGGAAAGGTCGAATTGGGCTGAACCGAGAGCACACGGGCCATAAGGGACCGAGGCAAGGCCCAAAATTGGGCCTTGCCAAACTGGTCGGCCTCGGCCTCGACCGAGGCCTACCATGGGCTTGGGCCGAGCCCAAGCCCCGGTCTTCTCCCCTTTGTCTTTGGACCATGGCAAGGCCCAAAATGGGGCCTTGCCATGTGGTTGGCCTCGGCAGACCACGAGCTTGGGCTTTGGCCCAAGTTCGTTTCTTCATCCCTTCTCTTCCTGTCGGTTTCGGTCCGTTTGGACTTCGTATTGGGTTTCTTTCCTTATTTGGCCATTCGTTGCAGCCCTTTAGCCAGCCAATTCTTGTTGGTCCAATTTCACCTATAACATATATATATATATATTTGAGATAGATGAAGCATAAATTATTGATAATTTAATTTTTACTCCAATATATAATTATTAAGAGGCCATCGTATTTGCAAAAAAAAAAAAAATAATAATGGGCACCATACTTTCTTTAATTATATTTTGAATCATGAATAATTAATTCACCTTATCTCTGAACTAAAAAAATTTATCTCCGTTTTTCTTCCAAGAAAAAACTATATAATTTAATCTACCATGTTGATATTTTAGATGCAAATTAATAAACTTTTTAAAATATGCCGTTCCTTTGGCAAAAATAAAACATGTTATTTAACATTAAAGAAAATAAACTATTAGGCGGTTTTGATAAGTATTTGATTTTTGATTTTTAGTTTTTAAAATCATCTCTAAAGTAAAAAAAACTTTATCTCCATTTTTTTTTCAAAGAAAGAAATATATAATTTAGTTTACCATGTTAATACTTTAGATGCAAATTGATAAATTTTTTAAAATATGTTGTTTTTTTTGCAAAAGTAAAATATCTTATTTAACATCAAAGAAAAAAAACTATTAGGTCATGTTTGGTAACTATTTATTTATTTTTTATTTTTAAAAATTATACTTATTTTTTCATAGATTTTATCATCTTTTTTGAAAAAAAAACACTTGAATTCTTAGTCAAATTTTAAAAATAAGTTTTTGAAAACTATTTTTTTTTTTTTAGCTTTCAAAACTTAGATTGGTTTTTGAAAATTAGTGTAAAAAGTAGATGATATAATTGTTTTTTTGTTTGAGTTCAACAACATTTGATGGTAGAAGATTGAAACTTTTGATATTTTGATGAGTACATGTCAATTATCGTTGAACTAATTTCACTTTGACATAGGTTGATGGGTGGATTTTCTGTCCGAAATTGTTTTTTCTAAAAAAATGATATAAATTTGATTTTTTATAAAAAAATTGTGTAATATTGAGATTCTCCTCGTCCAAAACTTTTGCCTTTTATATTTCCTGGAGCACAAGAAACCGACTGACTTAAAGCTCAACTGAAGACGTATTCGTTAAACAATTGGCATTTCCCGAATCGTTTCTTCCGCTGTAGCGTTCGTCGTCTTTGATATACCCTTGCAATCGCCTCTGAATCCTCCTTTAAACGGTATAGTTGAAACCTTATTCCCTAATCGACTCGTGTTTTCAGTTTTCTTCTTGAAGTAATGGTGCTTAGCGAAAATTTCGTTCAATTTCATTCTATGATCATTTTCTTTCTTGAATTACATAATTTATGATTTAGAACAATAGTTGTAGGATCAGTTTGGTTACCGAGACAATGGAGAGAGAGGATGAGATTGTTAGCAGAGACGCTGTTTTTTGCGTTTATTACTATGTTTACAGTTCTTGCCCTTCATTGTTTCTAATTGATCGCCCGATGGGCAACGAAGGAGCTCTCTGAGTGGGATTTGTCGATGCTAGATTGTTTTCGGGGTTCTTTATGTGTGTGTTATATTCAATTATGCTTATTAGTAGATTTTTCAATTAGATTTTTGTTGTTTATTTGCACAAGATCTTGAGCATGAAGCTGGACACTAGCGGGCTTGAATCAGCCACTTTTCTCTCTGGTTCGAGTAGTACTGAGCTACTCCATGGGTTATCGACCGTGCCGTCTTTTGATGTTCCAAATGCTACTAATGTGAGTGATAATGTGCTTCTTAGTTCTTACTGATTCTTGTTCTTCCATAACTGGGGGTGATTTAAGGATGTCCTTTTGCAAAATATTAACTCCCAACCTCGCACTTCAGTTTGATGGATTTCAGAAAGAGGCTATTCAGATGGTGAAGCCAGCGAAGGGAACGACAACTTTGGCCTTCATTTTCAAGGAAGGAGTCATGGTTGCTGCAGATTCCAGAGCGAGCATGGGAGGATACATATGTCAGTTCTGTCCTCTCTCATTAAAATCCCGCATTTTTTTAATATGACACTAATATGTTTCTCTTGTAAACCTTCTCGAGGTGCAATATTATTTCGAAAATTATTTAGCCACTTTTTGCTATATCTTTAGATTCCTCTATTTTCTACTGTTCTAAGTTGAATTTTGACTCACGTGAAAAACTTATATAGGATAAAATTATTTTGTTTTGTCGTTTCTGCGAGGATGAATCTCCTTCTCTTACTGTGGTTAATTTATGCTCACATCTTTGTTCGGCCTCCGGTGGTAAATGTATATGAGAGGGGTAAAAAGGAAAAAAATAAATTCTGACAGTTAGTTAAGTGGAGGTGTGCCCTGCTTATGGGGGGGGGGGGGGGGGGGGGGGGTTGTAAATGGAGAAAGTTAGTTATCATTTTAGTTACAAAAGGTACTTGATGGAGGCACCCTCTCGTACGAAAAATTATTCAATGATGTATGGTACTTGATAGAGGTACTGTAAGGTGTTCTTATTCCAGTTTTGGTTATTTTCTATATTGAATTACACCTAGAGATATCTTTTACATTTGGCTTAGTCATGTACTGGACTGTCTTTAGACATTATTGTGCAACAATGACCCTTTCACTATGCTATCTGCTACTTGACTAATTCATTTCTATTTCCTGATATTTTCAGCATCTCAATCTGTGAAGAAGATCATCGAAATAAATCCATACATGCTTGGCACTATGGCTGGGGGAGCAGCTGATTGCCAGTTTTGGCACAGAAATCTTGGAATTAAGGTTGTCTATGCACTTCTTTAGCAGCAAAGGATTGTCGATTACATTTACAATTACACCTATTTTACACACCTTTCATAACCCTTGTTGAGCACAAGATATTTTCCTACGTTTTATATAGTTCTGCAACTGATCACAGCTCTTAGAAAGTGAACAGTTTATGTACTGTTTGCTCAGTCAGAATCTTTCAGGAATGAAATGAAAGTTCTCATTGAAACTGTATCAAGTTGTTTGATGACTGAAATAGCAAAGATATGGACATTCCCATGCCTTCATTTTGTGGCAGAATCATTTACTTTGTAAGGGGAGAAGGCTAGTTTTTGGATTCCTTTTGATTCCAACCTTCCCCTTTCTCTCAGTAACAATTAGAAAGGTCTTTTCCAGTTTGTTTTTATTGAAAGAAAGGGAACTGCAGATTTTGGACCTTTTGGACTGAATAAAGTAATTGGTCCTCATTCCATTTTGATTTTACCATTACAAGAATCCTCAAGATAAGACTGGAGCCAAAAGGGTTGATTTGCTTAGAGGTCAAATTAATGTTATTAGTGGTGGTACCCTTGGTCTTCCTCCTGAAAAACTTTAGTCACTGAGAGTTTGAAGGTTTGTTAATGTGATTGATTGGTGTTGAGGTTCATTTTTAAAGATTGGTGACCTGAGTATTTGGGTGAATTCACGTGTTTTGCATGGTGTATCAGTAGCTAATAATCATAACATTGAACAAAACTTTCTAGCTTGTGTGAATTCCACAGCCATGAGACTCAGAATGTTTCATGTCTATTAGTTAATGAGAACATTGTTGCTCTAGAAATCATAGATCACAGTATAAAGCAATCAAAATGGTTACTCTAATATTCTGGAAATGCACTTTTAGTTCTTCAAGTTCCTTAACATATGTTTGGACTATTACTACCAAATACAATGTGATTACCATGACATGAGTAGGTTTAGTGATGGTGTGTTAGGTATCCACCGCTATAATCCTGCACATAGTAAAACTCACAAACACAGGGAATGCAATGGATAAAATGGAAAAAAACCAACTCCCCTCTATTGAGAGTTCTTCAATAGGGAGAGGGTTATCAACCAATAATTTTGATTAGTATCACCAACACAAAAGGATCTCCCAGCAATTCGAGAGGCTGTGCTCTCCTACAGACTAACTGTCTACAAAATACCCAACAAAAACCCCAGACTAACAGACTCCTTACAAAACCCTCACTCCCATGCTTTCCCCCCAACCGTACAAAATTCTCTCTCCTCAAGTGGTCCCCAAATTCCCCCCTCCTATTCCTTTCTTAACCTTCCTCGCATACACTTGAGTAATAGGGGGTCTTACATGGTGACATACCTATTCTTACTAAAGGAGAAACAAAGTAAAGAAATTAACGCTTAGATTTTGACATTGATGTAGTGCAACTCTTTATAGGCTGTTTAACTTGATGTCATAAATTTATATTTTAACTGAATTTTCTCATGGAAGTTATTTGACATGATATAGTGTCGACTACATGAGCTGGCAAACAAGCGCAGAATTTCAGTGACGGGTGCATCCAAGTTGCTGGCTAACATTCTCTATTCTTACCGGGGAATGGGTCTTTCAGTTGGCACCATGATTGCTGGATGGGATGAAACTGTAAGTCTGTAACTTCTTCCCTTACAGATTTTAATTCATGTTCTTTACAGATTTTAATTCATGTTCTTTTGTAATATAAGCCAAATTCTCATAACGTATATTGATACCTTATGGGGTTGCAGGGTCCTGGATTGTATTATGTTGACAGCGAAGGAGGAAGATTAAAAGGAACTCGATTTTCAGTTGGATCTGGTTCGCCCTATGCTTATGGTGTCCTAGACAATGGGTATGCACCTTTGCTCATTACTTGTCCATCATTTTCTGTTAGATCCCCTATTAGACCTCCTATTACTAAGACCTATGTGAGGAGGGGTAGTTTGGGAATTACTTCTAACGATAACTAATTTAGCCGTTGTTGTACGTCCTTTTGTGTATGTTGTTATTTAGTTTCATTGTTTTGGCTATGGGGGGTATGTGTTCTTTTGGGCAGTAGGTGAATGAACTAAAGGAGAGTCCCGCCCTCTCGAAAGCCAGGGGAGTTGTATTTGGCCCTTGGTCCCTTTTGCAAATACTGAATACATTACCTCGCGAAGGATTCCTAACATTTTCATTGAAATAGAAACTTGTGGCCTACATTATTGGTACAAAAATCTTAGGATACCCCTGAAAAAGGTAGGGAAATTCACTTCTTAATGGACTGCTATGCTTCATTCCTTCATGTACAATTGGTAATTTGTTACTATGCCAAACTGTAATTTGGATTTGAGGCATTCTGATATCCGACATGTCTGCAGCTATCGGTACGATCTATCAGTTGAAGAAGCTGCTGAATTGGCTAGAAGAGCAATTTATCATGCAACTTTCCGGGATGGAGCCAGTGGTGGAGTTGCTAGTGGTATTTCCTGATCGCCCCTCTCTTTATCATGTCGATGTGCATATTATGTATTGATTTCTGGTTTACAAGCATTTATTTATTTGAAATTGGTCTTTGTTCAGTTTATTATGTTGGACCAAATGGATGGAAGAAACTATCTGGTGATGATGTTGGAGAACTTCACTTCAAATATTATCCGGTTGTGTCTGATACGGTTGAACAGGAAATGGTTGAAGTCGCTGGATAGATCTTACAGCAAATGAATCCCAGGTTTCACGTTCTCTCCAAAGAAACTCCTTGATGTATTTTGTTAACTAGGACGTTTTGTTTTACTGGACAACAAAAGTTGGTGAAAATGACCTTCAAATCTATGCATTAATGTAATAATTTTAGGTAACTTTTTGCTTTTGATAACAAAGGAAGAGAAGAAGTTAGATTCTCCAAGAATTGGAATTGTTATAACTGACTTTTATCTGTTGGTCTTTTTTAATAACCATTTGGTTTTAGGTTTTTAATTTTTGAAAATCGTGTTTGTTGCCAAATTTTAAAAACAAAAAAAAGTTTTTAAGAACTTTTTTTTTTTTTAGTATTTTCAAAACTTGACTTGAATTCTAAAAACATTTGTAAAATAGATATCAAAACAAAGAAATTCATGGGTGGAAGTAGTGTTTATAAACTTAATTTTCAAAAACCAAAAACTAAATACCAAATGGCTATCAAATGGGACCTTTCTTTTTCAACTAAATAATTAATTTACTAATTTACATCCGTTTGATTCGCTGGTTAATTAATATATGAATTAATTACATTATTGTCTTCACTTTATATTATACACACTCATAAATTAATTAACTAATTTTAATCACTTAAATTTTTATTGCTATCAAGTTAATGTTGAAATGAATTAACTAGCCAACCAAAGAAATATGTCCTCTAAAGATTAAACAATTTGTGTACCCAATTATTCAACCACAACATGAATCCTGCCTACCAAATAAATATATAATAACAACATTCCACTATATGGACCCATTTTAACGGAAGACAAACAATTTCCACATAAAGTTGCCCATCTAACAAATGATTCTATCAAATTTGAATTGAACTATACTTCCAGTTTTACTGTGAAAAAGTCAGCCTGACACACGAAAAGAAACTAGCATGTTTTATGTTTATATATATATATATATATATGAAAAGTACCATATTTTAAAAAAAAAAATATTATTGAAAACATGAAAAATATTTATAAAAAAAAATTCCCTGAGTCAATTTTACTCCATGTTAGGTGGTATTATGTTGATTCCATCCCCCTAATCATTCTGGCATATGCATAACTTAGGAAAGTATGGGCAGAGAGATAAATTCCTAATCATTTTCTTAATTTAATCTAGGTTAATATTGAAAATGTATTCAATAATTAAACTTACACCAATTTTACAGCTTTAAATTTAACTCGGAAATGGGCATGAATAAAAAGGAAATGTTAGCTTATATGGTTGTGTAGACTTGTATAGTATATCACATCATTGATTGAGATTTTAATTTGATCCCTTGGGCCCGAACCTATTTATTCTTATTTGACAGCTGTCTGCACTTTACCCTTTTCAAAAATCATTTTTTCGAACGGTTGAGGTCTTGAGGACTTGTAAAATATGGGCTTCTTTGCAAAACTTATTTTCACAGTAGTTCTGTTTTTCCCTGTTAAATTGCTTTTCAATTGTGACGTCATAACTTGTATTGATAATTATAACTGATATTGTGTAAGGTACATTTGAATGAGTGACTTTGAAATAGTTAAAATCAATTTTGTTATGTTTAAAATTACTTTCAAATATTTATTTAATCTTTAAAATCAATTTTGATAATACGGTGTTTAAAAGTGTAAAATCAAATATTAGATTGATTTTGAATTATTAAAGGCATGTTTGAGTGATTTTAAACATGACAAAATGATTTTATCTCTAAACTTGATAAATGAGTCAGTTTTGACAAAATTGAAAGTTTAGAATAATTGATTAACTTTCCCAATGTAAACCTAAAACTAGGTTTTTTTTTTCTTTTAAATTATTATTCCCATATTCATAATTTTAAAACGAATACAAACTCTGCTTGTTGTTTTCAAAGGGAATATTTATGGAAAATGCAAAAACAAAAACACACAAATTGTAGCACAAACTCATTTGGAGAATATTTTAGGTGATATTTTGAGCAAATTGGTTCTTTAAAAAATGATTTATTCATATAATTTGTTAAATACGTGGTTATATACATACATGTGAATAATTATTTAAAATAATCTTTTAGAGAGACAATCTTGAATAAATGGTATTATTTCAAAATTATCTATTGGATAAAAAGAATTATGACTTTATATAATTTGTGAAATGCCCCATGTAGGAGCATATGAATGAAGAGTGATGATGAGAAAAAACATATAGATGTTTTAATATCAAATCACATGCATGCTGGCTAGCCTCCTACATATGATAGAAGAAAGACATGGATAATAAATTACATAGCTCGTAGATCCAACTACTCCAACAATAATCATTAAAGATTAGATTAAGCAATACACAACACAAAAATAAAACTTCTAATCTACCTTCCATATTGTTTTACTTTAATCTATGATATGGTTTTATTTGTTGGGTTTCATGTGTTATGTTAAACTTTTTTTAGTTAAAAAATATGTCGGGTAGAAATTTGAACATTTGACATTTTGATACGTGTCTTAACTAGTTGAGATATGTTTAAATTGGCGTGTTAAAGTAAATTATTATTAATGAGCGTCACTAAATTTTAATATTTCAAGTTATGGAAAATCTATTTTTTTAATCATTTGTTGTAAATATGTAATAATGTACTTTGCAACGATAATTTGGTAGGTTAGTTATATAAATCATCATTAGTTAAACTATGTGTATAATTAATTAGTAGTCGAACTTGAGAAACAATTAAAGTCATGTGTAGCTGAAATGGGTTGTTATCTATATTTATTTCAAGTAATTACATTGAGGCTCAATCTATTGGGATACTTTTGTTTAGTAATCTAAAAACATGAATTTAGAAATAAAGGTTATAATAGAAGACGGAACAATATCTAATGCTTTTGAGTACATGTTATGGAGTAGATACAAAATTTGAAAAATCATAAAATATATAAAATGTTGTTTTCAAAACTTTTTACTCTCTAGATAAAAAATCCAAATATGGTCTACAAATAAATTCACTAAACAGAATCTAAAAACACAAGAAACTAAATATAGACAAAATACTGAAGGGATTTTTAATTTTCGACCTGTTTCACAAGATCACGAATGTATTTGAGTTTGTTAATATTTAATAACATAAAAGAATTAGATATTAGAATAAGCTAAAAATATATTTGGGAATGTAGAGGGTGTAAAAGTAGAGCATATTTCTTTGTTATTTAGCTTCTAAGCATGATTTCATGATTGTGAATAAGATATAATTATCCTCTACATCTTCCCACTCAACTATGTCATAATGCATTTAATGTTAGTGCTTCTTTTGCGTACCGACTCTGAAATAATTATAAAAAAAGGAAAAAAAGAAAAAAGGGAACAAATAGCCCACACGAGAAGCTGCAATTAAAGATGTGAATTGGAGCAGTGAATGTGGATCGTCAGATATTTATTGGTGTTAGTTGTAGAGTAATGATTGCTTTTATTAGATGGTTGATTCTCATCTTGTCTCTTTTCTTACTGTGGTCACTCACGTACCTGATTATTTTTCTTTACTTTGGATTTTGTTTATTTTCAAACTAATCTTTTGGCACAACTATGTTGGTTTGGTTAAATTATCAAAAATATCCTTGAATTATGGAGTTGGTTTCAATTATACATCTGAACTTTGAAAATTTTTATTTTAATTCTTAAATTTTGAAGTTTGTTTCAAAACAACCATTGAAGGTTATTTGGATATGTTTTGATTTTTTTTTCAATGTATATGTTCACATAAGCAACAATATAAATGTAAAAACATCATTTTCTGTCTATGAATTTAATGAAAAAAAGTCTTTAAGGGTTGTTTTGAAACAAACTTCAAAGTTCAAGGGTTAAAATGAAAATTTTCAAAGTTTAGAGATATAATTGAAACCAACCCACAGTTCAGGGGTATTTTTGATAATTTAACCATTTTGGTTTTTGTTTTTATGTTTTTTAAAATTAAGCTTATAAAAATTACTTCTTTCCTTGTTTTATTGTTTATTTTTAAAACGTTCTACAAATCAAGCTAAATTTTAAATACTAAAAAGAATAGTTTTTTTTAATTGATTTTGTTTTTAAAATTTGACTTAAAATTTAAATATTTTTAATGAAGGTAAAAAACTTACCAAAAAGTTGTGAGGAAACTAACTTAATTTTCAATAACAGAAAACTAAAAATAAAATGATTATCAAAAGCAGCCTTCTAGATTGCCAATTTGAGCCTAGCTTAGTGAATAAAATATCAATTATCATTATAAAAGTCGATGATTCAATTCTCTATCTCTGCAATTGTTGAACTTAAAGAAGAAAAAAAAAAAAAAAAGCTATTCCAGATTTATATCATATTACGCTAAATTTTAATTGAAGTTTTGTATCAAATCCATCTCTATATTTCTAAAAGTTATGATTATGATTAACATTATACTTCAATTTATTAAGTTTAACAGCTGTTATTATTAATGAATGATGTTAAACAATAAATTGAAATGGTTAATTAAATGTATAGACTATAGAGTGATACTATTTTTTTTAATCATCGTGCCATGTGTTAAATGAATGGAGAAAATTGATGTTGCAGAGGTTTTATAAAGTGCTGGTATTTTTTAAAAATAGGATTTATATTTAGCTACATGCCTCCATCTATGTCTATTGTATAGATTCTACAGAATCTTAATTAATTGCTAATAAATTAACAAGTATTTTAAAATAAGAATACAATAAATCTCATTCCAAAAACCTCGACAAAATCTCTGTACTTATTTAAAAAAGTTTAAGATATTTCAAAGACCAAAATTTTAATGGGCATTCTTCCTAATTATGACGTGGAAGTAAAAAAATTATATGATTCTTTTTGCATGTTTTATTGACTTTACATGAGTGGAAAATAAAATATCAAATAGTCTTGAAATTTCAATTTGATAAACGATCAAATTAAACAATAACTATTGCCAACGGACATGAGTATTGTTAAGTGATAATTGACATCTACTCCTCTTGAAATCAAGATTTAAATCTTTATATTCACACGTGTTGTAGTAAAAAAACGATAATAATTACCCAATAGTTATTGAATTTTCTTTTTGGCATCACTGAATAAAATATCCACCTTGTTAAAGAATTACTGAACGGATAACCATAGTAAAAAGGATAAGATATTTTTCCAAAAACTTTTTAACCAAAAAAGGAAATCCAATTTTTCCATTTATTAATGGTTGTTAGAGTTTATTAGGACACGAAACAGCCACATTATGTCCAAAGATATATAATGATAAAAAGACCGCATACAAAAAGCACCAGTCTCCCCTTTGCTTTTCTTCTACTTCCGTTAATCCTTTTCGTTCAACAGAATCTTTTTGGTTAAATTATCAAAAATACTCTTAAACTATGGGGTTGGTTTCAATTATACTCTTGAACTTTGAAAAGTTTTATTTTAGCCCTTGAACTTTGAAGTTTGTTTCAAAACAATCATTGAAGGCTTTTTTTTCGTTAAATTCATGATCGGAAAATGATGTTTTTACATTTATATTGTTGCTTATGTGAACATATTTGAACATATACGTTGAAAAAAAAATTAAAATATATGCAAATACGTCATTTTTGGTCCATAAATTTAATGGAAAAAACCTTCAAGGGTTGTTTTGAAACAAATTTCAAAGTTCAAGGGTTAAAATAAAACTTTTCAAAGTTCAAGGGTATAATTGAAACCAATCCCATAGTTCAGGGGTATTTTTGATAATTTATCCGAATGTTTTTCTTTCTTTTATAATAATTATTTTATGTCAAATTGTGAATTTGGATATATGAGTTCGAATTGCTTTCAATTTGATCCCTATAATTTTAAAAGTACTTGTTATGGGTGAAATTCGACCATAAAATACAAAGGAATGACAAATATGCAAAGAATGACCCAAAACTGGCCAAAGACGGATCCAACTGGACTAAAAGGCAAAAGGGACTGAGTCTCCGGACAATAGGGGATGTGAGAATTTGGGCCCGAAGGCCCAAATTCTCTAGTCAGCCTCAATTGACCTCAAAGGCTGACCCCACTATAGGGTCGGACCATCCTCCTCTCTCTTCCTAACCCCTATCCAACCTTTGATGAACTCTCTATTCTTCTTAATTCGCCATAGATTAGGGTTTATGCCCCAGAAATGTCATATATATACTCTTCTTATTGAAGAGAATGTAAGTTATTCCTCACTCTAAAAACCTTAACTTGTCACACTCATTCACTCTCTGACTTAAGCATCAGAGCATGTGTGGCAAGTACTACACCGGTGTTCAGATCTTTCTTATTTTGTAGGCCACGTTCTTCCCCCCTTAAACAAATTTATCGTCATTGTCACATGAAGGTCATGTGAGTTTGCTTGGCCGGATTTTGGCAACAACAGCTGGTGCTGTCTGTGGGGAAGAAAAGCTTGTTTGAAAGATTTGTGAATACTTGATCCCATCTTCGACGAGCAAGGCAATGGAAAGAGGAAACTGAAATCTAGAAGGAGAGGATTTTGATATTGATCATCATCCTTGAAGAACGTAAGAAACCGCTCCTCCTCTTCTTCATACCCACGGAGGCCGACCAAAAGAAGAGATCGCCGAGCTGATGAAAATGATGAATGGAATGGACCGAAGCTTAGCTCAAATTCTGAAAAAACTCGACAATTAAACTCCTCCAACGAAACATGAAGAGAAGTTGCTTGTTCGAGATCCCATAAAAGGAAAAGGACCTATGCATGAAGATGTGTGTGAGACAAAAACTCACAAAAAGGAACCAAAAGAGAAGCTGATTTTGGGAGGAGCTTAGACGAAAACGGATCAAATAGAACAGAGCGCTACAAGCAGAGTAGCCAAGGTAAAATCTGTAATCCAAGCAGTACCCAGAATTGAGAGCTGAGGCCGACCAGACTATGAGGACATGGCGATAAGGTATGAAACGACAAAATCAAACGTACGGAGTCTGATTAAGAGCAAGCGACCGAGGTCAAGGCTACCCTGGCCGAGGCAAAGGTCAAAGAGGCCAAACTGAAGAGTTGGATCTAGAACCCTCCATGGAAAGTTGATCTCTTGAGAATACAAGAAGAATTAGAAGGGAACATAATGGAAAACATCCAAGAAAGTTTTCTAAGACCTATGGCCTTGAAAGGATAGATCTAGATGCTCTCATTGAGCAAGCAGATCCACCCTTTACAAACATAGTCATGAGAGAAAAAGCTCCTCGTAAATTCAAAGTTCCAGCAATCACCCCGTATGATGGAAGCACATATCCAGTTGAACATCTAGATAACTACAGATCCTGGATGAACTTAAACAAATTTTCTGACGCCATGAAGTGCAGAGCATTCTCATCAACACTATTAGGATATGCAAAAGAATGGTTTTGAACACTCAAGATGAGATTAATAGGCTCTTTCAAAGAATTGGCTCGAATGTTCGTGACCCAGTTTCTAGAAGGTAGATATCAGGGTAAGCCTCAAATGCACTTGTTAACTATAACATAAGGACCAAGAGGGACTCTAAGGGAATATGCCAACCGATTCAACAAGGAAGCATTGCAAACACAGGGTTTCACTGATACGATCGCCCTAATTGCAATAATATCTCGATTGCATGATGAAAGGTTACTCATGTCAACATGTAAGAAGGAACCAACTATGAATAATCAACTCATGAAGTTCCCAACCTTGAAGGGAACGGGAATAGTGAAAGGAGAACAAAAAGCTTTGAGAGAATGCTACTTCACAGTACTCAAAGGAGCTAAGAGGTTGAAAGAAGATCAACCATTGCACATCAAAGAGGCTGAGCCCGTCCCTACAAGTCGAGGCCTGCCATAAGAAAAGAAGGACATAAGCTTCATGGAATGCTAAAAATGTCTCCTCAATGATATTTTCATTTGCTTTCAAGTAGATAGGGATAGCTAGCAAAGATTTCTACTACCTGTACTTGAGTCTTCTTTCAAGGTAATCAATAAAGCACATTATTTTCAAGCTAAATTTTTTGTCCAAGTGTGAATTCAACATCAATTCCTCCTTGAACATGGGGGCTACATAAGAGATACGTCTCTCAATCAAGCGACTTATTCAAACAACTGAAGTTCAAGCAACGATTCTGGAAATACAAAAAAAAATTGGCCGAGGCCAATCTTAACAAAAATGGGCGAAAGAAAGAAAAAAAAAAAGGGGTCGAGACCGACCTCAACATATGTCTATCTTCGAACAAGAGCATGAGAACTGGGGGCTACTAGGAAACATTTTTCTTGCATACCTCCAACTCACATCATCCATGATTAGTCCAATTATTCATCGAAAAATTTGAACAGACAGAGAAACTAGAAAGTCACAGGACAAAGGAGCTCAACAATGATCAAGAAATTGGGCAATTGGGCATCAGAGGAGGAGGAAATTTAGGCATGGACCCAAATCTCCTGGTCAGCCTCGACCTAGGCCGAGGCCGACCTCCTCCATGGGGTTGGCTTGGGTCCTCTTGTTTTTTCTTAAAATCGATCCAACTCTATTTTCTCCAAAATCCCAGTGTTTGCTCACAGTGTCTCTTCCTCCAGTCACGACTACTTGAATCGAAGCTACATATAGCCTAAGATGCTTCTAAGAAAGCAAAAAAAAAAAAAAAAAAAAAAAAAAAAAAAAAAAAAAAGCTACTGCATGTGAACATTGAAGACTCACTCACAAGAGGAGAATCTTGAAGACTAACTCCTAAAAGGAGAATCTTACACCTTGGAAAGTCTTGGATCAACCCCACAGGGTATGATCGAGCAATCCCTCGTATAATCAAAGGACTACCTTGGAGCCTTAAAATTTTCTCCATGAAAATAGTCGAACATCGCGAATCTAGAGGAGAATCTTAAATCTTGGGAAGACTAGGATCATCCCCACAGGGTATGATAAAGCAATCCCTTGGATAATCCAGGGATTACCTTGGAGCCTTAAAATTTTCTCCATGAAAGTGGTCGAACACCACGAATTTAAAAGAGAATTACACTCAGGGAAGATCGACGTTGATTTCATCAGATACGAACGACAATCCCTAGGATAATTCGAGGATCACCTCAGAGAATGGTTCTGATCATCTCAAAAAGGAGAATAAAGCGCCAAAAGAGAATGATCTAATAAGGTCAAAGTGAAAATGTCCTAAACAAAGAGACAAACAAGATTACTCCCAAATCAATCTCCATGTTAATAGGCCATGACAACAAAACTAAAGAATGGATCCTAATTAGGGAGTGGGGGGCTAATGTTATGAGTGAAATTCGACCATATGGACAAATTTAAAATACAAAGGAAATGGAAGGGCAAATATGCAAATAGAGATGTCCACGGGGCGGGGGCGGGGCCGGGGAATGGGTTCCCCATCTCCGTTCCCACCCACCATTTCATTCCCCGTCCCCGCGAAATTCTTCATTTAATTTTGCAGGGAACATGGCAGGGAATCCCCGTGAACAATAATTCCCCGTTTATAATTTTCATTTTTTTAAATTTGGTCAAATAAAATCTATTTTTTTAATTTCTATTTAAATTGTTAATTCTTAATAAGAGATTTTTATTTAAGAGAATTTTTTTTTTTGATTTCCTTAGAAAAACAAAATAATATTGAATAAAAGTTTGGATTTATGGTTAATTATATATATATAAATATATATATTAAAAAAATAAATAAATCGGGGTGGGGACGAGGTCGGGGAATGTATTTCTCGCCCCCGTCCCTGTTTAGCTAATGGGGAAAAAATCTTTCCCACTTCCTCCCCCATTCCTTGCCTAAATGAGGATTCCCACCCCATTAGAGGCGAGTCCCTGGGGAGAAAATAGACATCTAAATATGTAAAGAATGACCCAAAACAGACCAAAAATGGATCCAACTAGGCTAAAAGGAAAAGGGATTGGGCCACCGAACAACAAGGAAGGTGAGGATTTGGACTCGGGCACAAATTCTCTGGTCGGTCTCGGCTTAGGTCGAGGCCGACCTCAAAGGCCGACCCCACTATGGGATCGGGCCATCATCCTCTCTCTTCCTAGCCCCGATCCAACCCTCGACGAGCCCTCTCCTCTTCCTAATTCACCACGGATTAAGGTTTATGCCCAATAAATATCATATAAATAATATTTTTATTGAAGAGGATGTAAGTTCTTCTTCATTCTAAAAATCCTAACTTGTCACACTCATTCACTCTCTGACTTAAGCATCGGAGCCTATGTGGCAAGCACCCTACCGGTGTTCAGATCTTTCTTATTTTGCAGCCCACGTTCTTCCCCCTTTTAAATAAATTTATCGTCATTGTCACGTGAAGGTTAGGTGAGTTTGCTTGGTTGGATTTTGGCAACAACAGTACTAATCTAGTCAAATAAATTAGTTTAGTCTCAATTTGATCCCTATAATGTTTCTTTTTTTAATTTAGTTAAACCATTCAAGGGTTCAAAAATACTTATTAAGAGTGGAGTAAAAAAATTTCAAAGAGAGGATCATAACCTTCTAACTTATATATGTATTTAGTCTTTCCATTCTCAAAATTCAAAAAAGCACATTATATATTTTTAACTACACAGAGATAAAAACTCAAAAAAAAAAAAAAAAACATAGAGATAAGAGGAAACAATTATCCCCTATTTCTTTCTTTGATTTGCTCAAATGTGAAGTATCAACAAATTATAGTAGCTAAATTAAAAGTCAAAGTAAGTATAGCTCAACGGTAATTGATATACATTCATTTTCTTGAGGTTGAAAGTTCAAATTCATGTATCTCACATTTTTTTAAAGATTGTGCCCCACATTATTGTACTAAAAAAAAATAAAATGCATTGTTGAAATTATAAATCAAATTAAATAAATAGATAAAAAATCAATTGTTACCATGTTTCAATGTTCATCATAAACTTAAACAAGCATGACAACTTTTACCCTTTGTTCAATCTCTGTTAAATTCACCTACCAATTTCAACAACAAAAAAATCAAATATTTTATAAGATTAAGTTTAGTTAATCGACAATTTGAACTCCCAAAATTCACAAATTTCAAAGAAAAATCTGACTATAACATGGTTAATTTTGTGCTAAACATTTATTTTATAATTCATAAAAATACTTTTTTAATTATTTTTTAAACGAATAATTTATTTAGAAAGTAAAGATTGCAACATTTAATCAAGTTGAATGTGTAGATTACTACACCTACTTGTCAGTACATGTACAATTTGATAAAACTAAAAACTTAGGGTAAAAATTAATACTAACTTACCAATCTTTATTGTGAAAATAGATATTTACTAATGGAAGTGAGCTTAATTCAACAATAATTGATACGTACCTTCGACTAAAAAGTTAAAATTTGAATCCTCACATCAAATTTTGTTGAATTCAAAAAAAAAAAAATTCCTATTTTTTTTTTTTGGGCAGGAGTAAACCAAAATTAAGTTGAAATCAGGTGAAAATGAGTAATTTTCACCGTTATTTTATCCTCTTATTTATTTTTAGATGGCGGGAGGCAGATCCCAGCCATCAAAGTCTCCTTTCATCCAAAGTCTCTTTCTCTCTCATAAATAGAGTTCCATAGCCAACCACTTCTCTTCTTCCTTAACAACATTCCCAATTTCCTCTTCTTCACTCCACTCTCACCTCAGATCTTCCCCCCGTATTCTCATCGCATTTCGATTCCTCTTTTTCTCCATTTTTTCTGGTTACTGCTTCCTTCGCAGCTCGCCGTCGCCGCCTCTTTCTAGAGGGAAAACGACGGTGGTGATGATGGACAAGAATCTGTTGTTCCTAGTTCTCAATTTCGTCTCGTTTTTTCACTTTCAGGTCTCGTTTAGGGCTTTAGCCCTCTCGCCGGACGGTCTCTCGCTTCTTTCTCTCAAGTCGGCGGTCGATCAGTCGCTCGACTCCTCTGTTTTCTCCGATTGGAACGAGGATGACTCCACGCCTTGCCGATGGTCTGGCATTTCTTGCATGAATGTTTCCGGTGATTCGCGTGTCGTTGGGATTGCTCTTTCCGGTAAGAATCTCCATGGCTACATTCCTTCTGAGCTTGGGTCGCTTGTCTATCTCCGGCGATTGAATCTCCATAACAACAATTTCTACGGCTCGATACCGGAGCAGTTGTTTAATGCTACCTCATTGCATAGCCTATTTCTCTATAGTAACAATCTCTCCGGTCCCTTTCCCCCTTCGATCTGCAACATTCCGAGGCTTCAAAACCTCGATCTCTCTAACAATTCTCTCGCCGGACCAATCCCCGACGAATTGAAGAATTGCAAGCAATTGCAGCGTTTAATACTCGCAAGAAATCAATTCGAGGGAGAAATTCCTTCTGGTGTGTGGTCCGGGATGGATAATTTACTTCAACTCGATCTCTCATCCAACGATTTCAGCGGACCGATTCCGGAGGATTTGGGGGAACTGAAAAGACTTTCCGGTACCCTCAACCTGTCCTTCAATCATTTATCGGGAAAAATTCCGAAGATGCTTGGAGATTTGCCGGTGACGGTGAGTTTCGACCTCCGGAGCAACAATTTGAGTGGAAGCATACCTCAGACGGGTTCTTTTGCGAATCAGGGACCAACTGCATTTCTCAATAATCCCAAGTTGTGCGGATTTCCTCTTCAGAAATCTTGTGAGAGTTCAGAACGTGGCTCACCGGAAAATCCGGATTCTAGGCCATCGTACATTGCCCCTAGAAAAGGCTTAAGCGCCGGACTAATCATTCTCATCTCCGCCGCCGACGCCGCGGGAGTGGCGTTTATCGGCCTAGTAATAGTATACATATATTGGCGAAGAAAAGACAATTCAAACGGCTGTAGCTGTACGGCCAAAGGAAAATTCGGAGGGAACCAGAAAAACCATCTCTGCAATTTTCCTTGTATGAATGGACATGATAAGAACGAGGAGTCCGAAATGGAGGAACAGGAGAACAGTGACAGAAGCAGAGGAGAAGGAGGGCTTGTAGCCGTAGACAAAGGCTTTACGTTCGAGCTCGACGAGCTGCTGAGAGCATCGGCCTACGTGCTGGGAAAGAGTGGGCTGGGGATTGTGTACAAAGTGGTGCTCGGAAATGGGATTCCGGTGGCCGTACGGCGGCTGGGCGAAGGCGGAGAACAGAGGTATAAGGAATTCGCGGCGGAGGTTCTGGCCATTGGAAGGGTAAAGCATCCCAATATTGTGAAACTGAGAGCTTACTATTGGGCGCCGGATGAGAAGCTTCTGATCAGTGATTTTATCTCCAATGGGAACTTGGCCTCTGCACTTCGCGGTGAGTTCAATAATTTCTTTGCACTTGATTATCCGATTGTTCTGTTTTTATCTGAATCCGCTGGTCGGACGGCGACTCAAAACTCCCTCAATTTCTCCTTTTTTCGTTGTCAATCTTGTCTTTCTGTTTTGGGATTGGTTTCATTTTCACAATCTTCACGATCACGTAGCTGGAATATTTAGCTCTCTACAGCTACAACAAAAAATATTAGTAATTAGTTATTACATTAAGAACACAACTTGGGCCGCTCTCCAAATATTGTGCAGCCCACTAAAATTTTTTTTTTTAGTAATTATAAAGTGAATTGCACAACACTTAAGTGCAGTCCATCAATTCAGCTATACTTAAGTATTTTTCTTACATTAGTCAGCTAACTTTTTTACCCGTGGTCGCTTTTTGACACGTGGGTTCCACGCGGCCTATTGTTTGATGATTTTGGACCCTTCAGCGATGATCTCTTCGGCGACCGCAGACACAATAAATGCAAAGTTCTTTTTAACGGTGGGGTGGGGGAGAAAATTCCCGTATTGGATATTTGTTTTTTAGTTTTGGTTTTGGGTCGGTACTTGGGGGGTTTTGTTGGGCATAATGGTTGGTTGCCTAATGCCATTGCCAAGCGTGAGATCCAACTATGGCTGTCCCCACTGCACTTTCCACGCAGCACTGGATTGCAGGCGCTGCTCCTTACGCATTCCGAGGCTTTGAGTTTAGTAATCAGACAGTCAACTCTTTTTCCTATCAATAATTACCTACACACCAGCTTAATATTGGGTTATTTCAAGTGACTTGAAAGTAGTTCGTAGGATCATATATTAAATACAGTAGAAGTAGACTAGTAAAAATAACTCGCATCACAAAGTTGATTTAGGTCTTACCAGTCGAAGTATAGTTTAATTGGTTAAAATGTTGTTAAACTGAAAAAAAAATCGTAGTTGATGTATAATTGTAGACAGTAGTGAAACTTGAAAAAAAACCGATGAAACCAACCAAATGTAATGGTTTATTGCATATAACCATGAGTTTTGGCTGGTTGAAGTATAAAATTGAAAATTAGTAAGTTAGTTTGGTTTGGATAGATTTTGACAGTCTCCATTATTTCATTGATATTGATAAGTTTCGATCAATTGAGTTGAGCATTTTTAACCTTTCTATTTATTTTTTTCCCTCTAACTGAAATGTGATTTTGACGTCGGTTCTTTTACCAAAAATGAACCTGATTCAACTAGTTTGTACCCTAAGCTTTACTACTTGCCCCCCAACATCTGTAGTTCTGATTTGAAAACTATGTCTACCTAACCTATGCTCTTAGCTTTTACAAATTACACTATGGAAATGGGGGATTGTAATGCGCCACCGCTTATTGGCGCGTATAATATGGAATTTGGAACTGATGTGACGCTTTCGTGATGTCAATCAAACAGGGAGAAACGGGCAGCCATCTTCAATCCTTTCATGGTCGACAAGACTACGAATTGCCAAGGGAACCGCAAGGGGGTTGGCCTATCTACACGAGTGCAGCCCAAGAAAATTCGTCCATGGCGACGTCAAGCCCTCCAACATTCTCCTCGACAACGAATTCCAGCCCCACATCTCTGACTTCGGCCTCAACCGCTTGATCAGCATCACCGGCAACAACCCCTCCTCCTCCGGCGGCCTCATCGGCGGCGCCTTCTCCTATCTCAAATCCGTCCAAACCGACCGCAACAACAACTACTTCGCGCCGGAGGCCCGAGCCCCTGGCGGCCGCCCCACCCAAAAATGGGACGTCTATTCCTTCGGCGTCATGGTCCTCGAATTGCTCACCGGAAAGTCGCCGGAGCTTTCTCCGAACACGTCAACTTCTTTGGAGATTCCAGATTTGGTGAGATGGGTCAGAAAAGGCTTTGAAGAAGCTAAGCCGTTGTCGGATTTGGTTGACCCTGCTCTGCTACAAGAAGTACATGCCAAGAAAGAGGTGCTCGCCGTATTCCACGTGGCGCTCGCCTGTACAGAGAGTGACCCGGAAGTTCGGCCCAGAATGAAAACGGTGTCGGAGAGTTTCGACAGGATTGGATCGTGAGGAATGGAAGGTGGCCGCCATTGTTGTACCAGTCAAGCTGTTGCTGTAATTGCAGGAGCCAATCATTTTTTGAGGCCTGCTTTAGGGGAGAGTTTGCGAACAAGGCAAGCAAGATCTCGATTGGTTGGGCCCAAAATTGTCCATGGAGATGGGCTTTTTTCTCTCTTTGATTTTGTAATTGTTGTTCTTCTTCTTCTTCTCCTCTGATCTTTATGACATAATTTGTTTTTGTTTTATATTTTGCAGTGACGAATGGAGGAAAGTAGAAATTTATGTTCTGCAATTTGAAAATTTTCAGTCATATTCCTTTATAAGATATGGAAATAATAACGACGACACAGGCCTGTTCTTCGTGTTCTTTTGCTTTTTGGTTGGGAATTTGGATTCGCTTGATTTTGATTGTCAAAATGAAATCAGTTCTTAAATATGGTTTTAATAGTGAAGTGGTGATTTTTTTTTAAAAAAAAAAATTAGATATGCAACTTGTAAAAACTATGATTCTAAAAGCGTAACAAAATATGGTGTTTGGAAAGAAATATGATTCTAAAATTATGGAGTTATGAATTCTACTTGGTCGACTTCATAACTTGGAAAAAGAACAGAACATTGGTTCAATTTTTTTTTTTTAAACTTAGGCCGGGATGCAATTATTTCTTAAAATATAAACTAATTCAACATGTGCGTTCAAAATGAAAATTTATTTATAGAAATTGAAACGATGTGATCCTCTTGAATTTTGAGTGTCCCTATTGTTAAGAGAGCTTCCTGAATACAGAAGCATGCTTCATTGGTTGAACATCTATTCTGAAAGTATTTTTAAAGGTAATTTATAGGTCTAAATTATGTATTTGTCATATGATATTTTAAACGAGAATAGCAATGTTGAAAATCCGAACATAGCTCAGTTAAAGTACTAACTCCCATAAAAGTAAGATATTTTGAATCCCACCCACCTCTATTTAAAAAAAACAAAAAGTAAGATGTAGAGTCACTAGCAAATAGCAATGAATTACGACATTTTTCTTTCTTTGAAGTGAAATCTTTAATCAATTTGTGAAAGATATAATTCTCATTCATGTTCATATTATGTACAGAGAAGCCTTTAAATAGATAAAAGGCTTTGATCGAAGAATTTACAACAGATGGATAACAACTATCCAACTAATAATAAGTTATAACAATCAAATTTAACTAATTTATCAGCCTAAGCTAAATAAAAGCAGTACATATAACATCAAGGAATTACAAAAGTTACCATTTCCACTATTGATGCAAGAATCTGGTCACGAGTACATGATCGAGATGTCTAGCTGAAGCGTCAAGTTGACCTGCAAAGAAGATAGTAAGATATTCCTATATTGTTGTGCACAACACAATATTATTCTTGTTGATGATCCCACATCTGAAACATGTAGAGAGACCTTATAATTTATAAGATACATGAGTTACTCCTCTCATTGTCAATTGATTTTGAGATGAAAATTCACGTAATCTTAATAATTCTTGAGTCTTTGCAATTTCAAGATAGATCTGTACTTGACATGACAACAAGGATTCCACCAATGATGATGGACATCTTAACCCGATTAAGATTGATCATCTATTATTTTAATAATTTTCGAAGTCGTATCATATTTCTGATGAGCAATCAGAGGTTTTGGCGCGGAGCAAAGCGGCATCGCATGCTGCTCTTGGTTGACGATTCGAAACTCGAAGGTTGGGGGAAAAGGGAGGCTGAAGCTCTCTCTCAGTACGACTGATTCCTCTCTTTCACCTGCTTTCTTTCCCGCCATTTTTCTTCCGGTTTTAGCACGGCAAGGCTCACGCGCTATGTTCCTAACAGTATCTGAATCTGCTTGCTTTTGACTATTTCCTACATTCTCTGTTATGAATTTCCCGTCGGAGCTTGCACGATTGGACGTCTCAAATTCTAGGGCTTTGATTTAACATTCGGACTGTACGACGGATCTCTCGTGGTTGTAAGTAAGGCAAAGAAATGCTGACCGGAATCTTGTTGGAACTTTATGCTTTAGTATGTGGTTTCTGTACTCTAACCAAATTGTCTTGGAAGGAAAGGATAATTTCTTCCGACATGGGGAAACCTAACCTGCAAATTGGGCACTCTGTTCGTTGACCTTGATGCTTGATGTTAGTTTCAACCCCACTTGTCCCCACCCTGAATTTAATTTAGACATGGACTGTACAAGATACAGTGCGCATGTACATGTGCAATGTGGTTTGATTTTCCCTTTCTCTTATGCAAGTTTTAGTGAAGTATTTAAGATTAAGACATTAGTTCTCGCCGCAATTTGATATGGTTTTGTTCACTTTAGGTCTAAGTAGACTTGATTTGTACTTGTATTTTACTCAATAAGTCTGGTACCAATAGAGATATTATCCTTATTTATACATCCGAGATCTTCATTTTTAATAGATGGATGGTGGAACAAATATAGTCATTCATTTCAGCTGGACATGGTAAAGTTCCCATCTCTTCAGTTGAATTTCTTTCTGCATTGCAGTTCTTCACAATTAAAATGACTGCCTTGTTTGACACCGGCTAGGGAAAATTTATAGTACCACGGGAGTATGGATACTCCTTCCATTCACTGTATTTCCACATTTAGCATCAATTTAGAAATGATATGAGATCCACTGGATTAAAGAATTATTTATAAAGGGAAAACTAGAGTGTGAACAAAGAGGTAGGTACTAGTAGTAATGGAGATTTTCCTATGCTGGCTCTGTCTGGATTTTAATCGGGTCTCATCAATTTCCAATCATTTTCTTACCGTTGTGATGTTGGGAATATTTGTACTTAACCTTGTGAAGATGCCATTTCTGGACATTACTTGAATAGAGAACTGGGCATATCATACATGTTCCTATTCCTCAATTTGGTTTATCAATCATGGTGGAAGCTGAATATGTAACTGTTAAGCTCTTAACTTTTATCCGCGGTCCCATTTCACTATTCAATTCTTGAGTGCATTAAATTGCATCCATGTAAGTAAGTTGTCATCATGAGAAAACATTTTTTTCAATATGAACTTTGAACTGGACCAAATTATCAATCCTTCTTCTGTTCTAGACTCATATGAGTAGTGTGAGTTTTACTTGAAACTGAAACTGCCCCTCTGGCTTTTGTGGACAATGGACGATAGCTCTTAGCCTGCTGCGAAGGCTAGAGAAACGGACTGAATCTCACGCTAATGAAAGCTGTAATGAAATTTTGTATATATGTTTCTTTTATCCATGTACTTCTCGTTAATGACAGTTTTTTTTTTTTTTTTTGACATCCATGAGAATCTGGTATGGACCAACTTGCATGCATCTCAACCATTCTTACAGGACAACCGCTTGATCTTACTACATTTGATTTTCAAGGTAACTCATAGAATATTAAATGTCTTAGGCAGTTGGCACTTACCTGTTAAGCTTGTTTTTGCTATGCTCTTACTTGATCTAGATTTTTTTGTTCGCTGGAAGTAGATAAATATCTAAGAATAAATTGTTTCCATCTCTTTCCATGATCCTTTTACATTTAGAATTAATTGTGTACTTCAATAATTTATGATAATGTTGATTTTTCTTGTTTTAGGCGAGGCAATCTTTTCATTATAATCAATAATTGCTTCTGTTTTCTTTTATGTTCTCAATGACGGTCCGTGTTGACCTTGAATTGCCCTCTAGTCTGCAGCCTGCAAGTTCCTTGCTTTTTCTGGATGGATTCTTACCTCAGTTGCCTTTCTCAATTGACACAATTCTGATACAGTCCGAGTGATTTGGCAGCTCGTTTATCATATTTTCTTTTCTTTTGTTTCTCTGTTTTTGTTTCCTTATGCCTACGTAAGTGTTTGAATGTGCAGGTTATCGTTGAAACTCATATGATGTATTCAAGTGTTACCTTATGGAGAGTACACATTTTATTATGGGAAGCCATTGTTCATTCATTTGGTCAAAGTTCATTTAACTTCAAGAATTATGCCCACGTGTTCCTGAATTTTTGATCGACGGCTATTGTGCTGGTTTCCTCCTTATCTCTTCCAGCATTCATTACCATCTGACTTGCCGTACTATGGCCGTTGGAACAGGTGAATTATTGAGCCCTTGGTAGTTCTGGGATGTCTTACAACTTTCAATGGGAAGGAATATTGATATTTTCTTTTTGGTGTGTTGAAACCCTCTCTGCATTTATTATGGAAGTTCATTTTTAATGGGGTGGTCCGTTTGAGGCCCTCGAAGGCTCGAAGTGATATTTATGAATATATATATATATATTTGATACTTATAGAGTTGGTTAAATATTCAATGGTTGCTTTTTTGCTGTTGACATATATTGGGAGTGCGACCAAAGTCCCACATCTGGTCGCACATCCGCTAGATAAGGAAAAAATTATTGATATATAAGTGAGAGACATTATCTCTATTGGCATGAGGCCTTATGGGTGAAACAAAAAATAAAGTCATAAAAATTTATGTCTAAAATAGATAATATCATATCAATGTGGTTATTTGTCAATAATAGATATATTATGTAGAATTTTTACATGCCTTCATTTATTTTAATAATAAATGAAGCGATAGACTCTACCTAATAAATATTGAAATTTTTGTGGAGTAATGACTTTGATATAGACAGTCACTTGGTTTATCTCTGTTCATTTGTTAGTGGTGAAGTTGTTTGATGCGTCAATAGCGTGAGATGGAATCTCCATACTCTTGCATTTTGGAAATCGTGAAATTTAAGGGAGGCAAATGAAATGGATGAGGTCTTAAGAAGAATGTTCAAATCATTTTTTTAGTATTGGTTTAACTATGAATTTTCCGTCTTTCCTTCGTAGGACCATGATGTAATTAACACTCATGTTAAATCATGAGTGGGTTGCATAGTTAAAAAACTTTTTTTTTTTTAAAGGAATAGTTAAAACTATTGAACTTAGAACTCAAAAAAAAAAAAAAAAAACTATTGAACTTAGATAAATTTAATTTAAACATACTATTTTTTTCAACGCTCTCCTTTACTTGATACTGGGTGATTTTAGCATCCTTTTAAATTATTATAACATTTAAAACTGGTAAAATTATCATTTTAGTTCGTGTACTTTGAGTTTCATTCTATTTTAGTCTATGTATTTTTAAATATTTAAATTTAATCTTTGTACCTTCAATAAATTTTAAAATTAGTCACTAAGTTAATTTTTATCGAAATTGATTAAATAATAATAATAATTTTCATACAAAAAAAAAAGACACAATATAAACATATTTTCAAAATTAATAAAGAGATGACTAATAGATACTAATTTTTTCTTAGAAAAGTTAACAATAAACTAACAATAGGACTAATTTTAAGCTTTATTAAAAATACATGAACTAAAAGAGAGTGAAATCTAAAGTAAATGGACTAAAATAGTTTTTTAACATTTGAAATTTTAGCTGTTCCATGAGGTGATTATTATTATTATTATTTGTTTATTTTAAAATAAATGTTATATTTTAAAAAGATTTTATTGAAAAATGAGATAGTTTGAAACTTTTTTAAGGGAAATCATATTTTGAAGGGACAATCTCTTCCTCTATTTGATGAATTGACGTCTTTAAAGTCAATCTCATTAATGACTTCTATATTGTAGCTTATATAGATTCTTTTAAAAATTCAAGTGTACATAACACAATTATTGGTATAAAGTATGAAAATACTGGTTTGATAATTAAAAGTTGCTAAAATAGTTGGAACTATGTGATGATTGAAAGGTAAAGAGTAAAGATTCAGGTTTTAACAGTGTTTTAAAGCTAAAAAGGGTGGACAATGTTGAAGCTTGATCAGTAAAGCTTTTCTGCTCTTATTGCCCTGTGGATGAGTATGTTCCTTTTTTATGGGAGAGATCGAAATGATGGTTTGCATTAGTATCTAACAATTTTGCTGTGGAAGTATTCTATGCATGTCATAATTCGTTATCGTATGTAAAGGTTTTATTTACTTGGTTTTTTTTTTGGTCCATAATTTATATATATATATATATATATATATAGAAATTGAAAGAATACATATTAAGAAAGTAGAAACAATTTTGGATCTTAAGCACTTTAATTTGATCAATTTTACCAAACAAAAAACATGCTCAAAACTGGAAAAACAGAGAAGGAAGAACACTACATTTGAAGCTCAAAATTGAAGCAATCCGAGGGCTTTATTTGAACACAAACTGGTTGTGGACCTCCTCTAGAGTCTTCCCTACTATCATCAGGCCTTGGAACGGATTGTAGGATCCTTAATTGAGAGAATTTGGAAGAAAAATGGGTAAAGGTCTAAAACCGAGAACTAGAGAATTTTCTCCAAAATCTACTTACCCATTGTGTTTCTTTGCTAATTAAAGCTATTGACAAACTTCATCAAGCTTGCTAAACTTGACAACACATGATGAGGATTAATCAAGAAGGAGGTGGCCAATTTTGGTGAATTTGGAAATACAACGAGGTTATTCATCAATTTATGAATTTGGTCCAAAATTCAATCCAAAATGAATTTGAATTTCTCTTTTAATTTTAATTCAAAATTAATATAAAATTAATTTTAAATTAAAATGAATTTTTAATTAATTAAACAATTTAATTAATTTTAAATAATTATTTAATTTAATATCAAATATCAAATTAAATAATTGGACCAATCCCGATTTCTCAAATCGAATGTTCGAACATGAATCCTTATTCATGTTTTAAACCGAACCAATATTTAAATCAAATTTAAATATGTCCACCTCTTCTTTATCATAGTTTAATTCATAATTAAGCTATGAAACGTTAAGTATATCGCATATAATTAACGTTCTCCCAAAACCGAATTTGAACAATTCAAATTCTTTTCTCTCAAATTGTTACAAGGCTTAGTCCGAGCTAGTAAGGGGAACCTAATGGACCTACAGATCATGAGCTCTAACGATACAAGATTAACCGGCCAAACTCTTTAGCCTAGCTAATCAACATTCGTTAACCACCGGGACACTCCACTAAAGCCCAGTGGCTGCACTCTCCTCACTGTAGATATATTTCTGTCTACTCGATATAACCATGATTAGTAAGTCGATCCTTCACAGGTTGTTCGTAATTACAGCTGGGTCAAATAAACCGTTTTACCCATGTAATTACTTCTTGTTCCTTAAGTCCCACTGATCCTCTAATGAACAATTGGTTTGTGATCTGACCAACAAACTGAATCCCTCTCGGGCCAATGAGAGGGTGGGCCCATTGTTCAAGACCCGGAGTCAGCACTTAAGAGAACAATCTCTCTACTAAACTCTAAAGCGGGTAGGAGTGAATTCCATCTCGCATGACTATGTTCCCAATTATCTACTCGGTCTTATCCCCAAATGGGAGGCTTATTGAGTCGGCTATCTCGGGCCACTTTCACCCATGCAAATCTAAGGATAATCCCGAATAAACAGGAGTTCATAGCACACTTAGGATTAAGATCGAGTTACCTAGGTTATCGTATGAAAATAGTCAGTTAAAACAATAAACGGAGTTAAAAAGTCTAAGTGACTATTTTGCAGTCCAGTCTTATGCAAACTCATTGCATAGGACGCCCCAACTTTCATGCCTCTACATGAACGATTCAGGATCACATCGTTAGTACTATACAAAGTGGGTCGCGTCCATAGTGTCCCCAGGATAAGGTACTCAGCCCTATCCTTATACTATAGACCGTTCTGGCTATTACTTGAACTTGATCCACTTTGATGTCATACATAAAGTTCAAGTATACATCTTATAGTCAAGGGTTCTTAGTTCATTGGATTAGGTTATGGAATACACAATTCACTTTATTCAATAACAACTTTACTGTATAAACCTCAATAACAACTTTATTGCAAAATAGAATATACATTCAGTTTACAAAACCACGAGTTTTAGGACATAAAACCCAACAGAAATGCCTTGAATTTGTTATATGTTATTTGGTGTTAGCGAGTCGGGGTCCAGGGGCGAAGCGCCCTGGTGAGGTTCGAGGGCAACTCCCCCGAAACCTAAGTGATATGGAGATTAGTTTTTTTTTTTTAATTTTGGACTTTTGAGCCTATTATGTATTAAAGTTAGATAGGTACCATATATAAACCCTCTAAACTCTTATTTGAGACATCTTTGTATTCTGTATTTAGTTTTTCTCTTCAAAATAATAAAACTTCTTTCTCCCTATGCTCGTAGACGTAGCTAACACATCGTTAGTGAACCACGTAAGTCTGTGTGTCATTTTTATTTGTTCTATATTTCTTGTTTGTCGTTTGCTTCCGTTTTAACAAAATATATATATATATATATATATTAACTTTTGGTGGCTGCAACGGATGGATACCTGCATATATATATATATATTAACTTTTGGTGGCTGCAACGGATGGATACCTGCCGAATTCAAGTAGCTATAACCACTGGTAACGAGAACAAGGAAATTGCCGATGTATCATTTGCTGGTGAAATTATTTAGAATAGTCGCTATCATATAGCTGCCAATTTCCTTATTGTTAAGAATATGGTCCAAAAAGCAAATTACAATCTTTCTTTTATATACATAATGACTATAAAAGTGAGAAACGCATATGTTAGTTTCAAACACAAGTGAGCTATATTAGTATTTACTATTCATTTATAGGTGACCACTCCTATTTGCCCAAATGCACTGATGTAGGGAGAGATATTTATTGAGATTCAAGTGAATTTTACTAGTTATTTTTAGTTCAATAGTATGTGGGGTAGAGATTCAAATCAACTCGAGTTATAATGCTTTAACTAATTGAATTATGCTCATGTTAGCTATGAATTTTACTAGTTGAAGTATCACTGATAGGTATATTTTCAATCGCTTGAGCATGTACATTAAAGTATCTCTACCTTATTCAAGAGGTTCTTGGCTTAACTTTCTAGAAATGTGATCGGATGTAATATTATGGAAAAGGGAAAAAAAAAAGTGAATTTTTGGAGCACTTGCCAAGTAGGATCCTTCATCAAATTCATATTACATACTAAAACATACACCAAAGTTTAATCTATTGGCTGTCAACAACTAGAGTAAAGAAAAAGCAACAGTAATATATGTGGTAAAAAGTTGGGGTGGGGTAAGAAAAATTGATTAGATGAAGCAATAATTCCATGTCTTGGATTCGGAGCAAAGACGTCAACCAAAACAGTTAAAAAAAAATACAGCTCAAATATAGACTAGAAGCTAAGCAGCCTTCAATTCCTCAAAATGCAACCTCTAAAGCATTATTTTGTTTCAACAAGCAAAAGCATAAATATACAACGGTCCCACTTCCTGCAAATTAAATGCCATTACTTCACTTTCAAGACCAATCAACACCTTCCCAACAAGACCCAGATCGCCAAACTTCTTTTATTTTCTTGCCCAAAAGAAAAGTTCTTTCTTTTTCCCTCTCTTCATTGAAATGCAAATTTTCATCTTCCTCTTGCCATTGCTTATCCTCTTTTCGCCATGTTAGATGATCGGTAGTTGAGATTTTTAGCTGTCTGTTTCGGACATGGGAAATTGTGTTCTTGTTCATAGAGACCAAAAATCTGGTTCTAAATTCAAGTGGTCGGTCGGTTCTAAGACGGTCGTTAATGTTAATGAGCCAACTGAGCCCAACACTGTCGTTTGGGAAAAGGAGATCGGGAGGCTTTGCTCGAGTCCTCTGTCTTTATCGATGAACCCTGTAGCCAGTTCTCCAGAATTCAGTTTGATTCCTGCCTTTAAAAAAAATCTCTCTTTGATTTATGATATTTGAGTTTGTTTTTGACAATTTGATGTGGTTAAGTTTCGGAATTACTTGGTTGGATTTGACGGTTTAGGTGTCGTGTTAATGCAGGTAAAGGCGACGAGATGTTTTTCGATTCACAGGCTTGGTTGGATTCTGATAACGAAGATTTCTTCAGCGTTAATGGAGGTCAGAATTAAATGATTCAATTTTTACTTTTCAACTTGACTTGGCAACACTAATCAATTTTTACTGTAATTTTTCAATTTCGTTGAATTTTAGACTTGGATTAGTTCGAAATTTAATATTTTGCCTATGCTTGCCTCCACAGAATCATTAGAAAAAATATTCCTCTGAGTGAATTATAAAACATAATTATAAATGGGATGTTGAGCTGAACTATTGTTGAAATTTGTGACTTTTTTGAAAAACTTATTAAAGTATTGATTTTATTGGACTTAATTTAGTGTAGTACTTCATTTTTCTTGAAATCAATGAACGAGAGATTTTATTAAACTTCAAAAATAGATAATGAATGCAGTTGAACTTAAATATAAAATAAAAGTTATTTAGAAATTGTAAACACTGGTTTCAGAAATTGAATAGAAGATAAAAATTATAAAAATTAGCAACAGATGGGGAAGTTGGAATTAACTTAGAAATTGTAAACATTGGTGAACGAGATGGAGAGAAAATTGAACAAAAGCTTTTTCTCTAAATTTATGTTCAATCAGGATGAAATTGAAACTTCCTGTCAATTTGTAGGAGGTAAAAGTGGATTTCTTTTACTACGCTGAGGCTGCTAAATTTCGAGTGCCTGTTTACGCGCAGATAATACGCCGTCGTACGGCAGCACTCCAATATGGCGTCCCAACGCCGTCGAAACGCCACCCGCTGAGCCCTCTCCCAAAGACGTGAAGAAACAGCTAATTGAGCTGTTTCGCGAGAGCTTCAATAGCGATCATGGAAGATCAATTGCGAATACAACAAGTAATCGTCACATTGAGATCGTAAAAATGGAGGCTAATAATGACAAGCCAATTTCGAGCAGGCACTCGAGATCGGTTAAAGGAAAATCGGCGCAGTCCACGACGTGCTGCGTTCCGGTTCCAAAATTGGCGCGGAGCCTGAGCCTTGGCGACAAGAAGAAGCGGCTGCTGAGCCCTTGCCGCGGCGGTGGTTGAGGAGACCTTTGGCTGATAGTCGTGGTTCGATGTGAATCTGTATGTACACTACTGGGAACGATTTTGAACTTCAAAATTTGCTCAATAATATTTACGTTTTTCTAATGTTTAATGATGTTGATTGATTATATCTTAATCCCTTTTCATCATCTGCCAACTTTTTGATGCACTGCATCTTTAAGGGCTCAAAATCTTAGGGTCAGTTGCACAACCGACAAAAAATAAAAGTCCAATTGCACGCATTTCTACCATTTATTTCTATTGCACGCCTAGTAAACAAATTCGACCCAGCCCAGTCGAAGGCTTCAAAATGTCCAAAATAACCCTCCCATGTAATCCTGCATGTTTGCAATATGTCGTACATTAAAAGTATATCAGTGATATATTATTGATATACCTCTGATATACCTAATATGAAGAATATTAGTGATATACTACTGATACATTTTATTTAAGTATATCAACGAACTTTAATTCTTAATACTCAATATATCAACATAATATCAAAAATAGCTAATATGAAGTATATCAAGAGTATAGTAGTGATTTATATTCAGTATATCAGATATACATAATATGAAGTATATTAGCGATATACTACTGATATACTTTACTTAAGTATATCAAACGTAATATAAAGTATATCAGTGATATACTATTGATATACCTTATTTTAGTTTTTGACTTTATTAATTGTTTTTTGTCACTACATTTTTGTTGATACATTTATTTTTAGTCGATACACTGTATCAGTAGTTAATGAATGATATAGTATTTGTCATTTAAAGTGATGAAGCATATCACTAAACGAAGTATATCACTTATTTAATATTGATATACCCAGTGTTAGGCATATCAGTGATATACCAAATATGCAAAATATCCTTGATATATTACTAATATACTTCATATAGAGTATATCATTTAACTAATATACCTAAAAAGAAGTGTATCAGTAGTATATTAGTAATATACTACTAATATACTTTGTTTTAGGTATCAGACATCAGTTGACTGATATACCAAATGCACTACTGATATACTATTGATATACCAAATATAAAGTATATCAGATATATTACTAATAGACCTGCTAATACACTAATGAGGGTAAAGCTGAAATAATAAAAAAACAAAAATTAATTTAAATTTTTTTTGCTATATTTGCAAATCTCCAAAAATCATAGTTAGATTTACAAATATCCTAATATTTTTTGTTACCTATTATAATTCTCCAAATTATTAAAGAAGTCAATTTTCTTAAATCTAAAGTCAAATTATCTATTAAATTCAATCAAAATAAAACCAATGAAAATAAACTACATCCTAAAGTCAATGGACTATCTTACTTGCCATTCTTTTTCTAATTTTGGTTCAATTCATTTCAAATAAACTTGTTAAAATTATTTGCATAATTATTTTTTACACATTTCAAAGTTTTTTTTTTTTTTTTTTTTTTTGAGTTTAACAATATGTAGAGGAAAAGATTCAAACCAATGACATTTTAACATACTTTATGGTAGTTGCTTATATATCAAAAATTTATTTGAAAGGGAATATATCGACAATTTTAATCACAACTTTACGGAATAGAAAGACGTTTTTGACATCGAGCCCGGTAACTGGGCCTGGTAACTTGGGCCGCACGGATGAGCGGCCCAACAACTCAAACATCAAGAGAAGACAAGACACGAAATTTCCGAACTTAGTATTTAGCGCGCAAATAAACGATTTATATCATTCTCAAGTCAAGGCGTCGCTGGACGAGTTTCAGACATCAGAACCTCAACCAACTAGGAATCTCATACTCAAACACAAGGCTACTCTCTCTTCACTTCACTCCTCCTCCTTACGACTGTAAGAGATCCAAAGAAACAGGTAATTGTTCTTGCTCATTCGATTTGGAGCGTCTAAAGCGTTGATTTGAATATGACTGGACATAGTCGACGGAATCCGCGAAGCCGAATTAAATCATCCGACGGCGGCGACGACGACGCCGTCCGTCAAGCTCCTGATATCTCCAGACGCCACAGAGATAGAAATAAATCTCGTCATTCTATCCGCTTTTTCAATGTTAATCTCAAGGTCATGGTAGGTTTTAGCTTCGTCGCATTCTTCGTCATCTTGTATCTGATCAGAAGCCTGATGATAGTTGGAGATCATCAGGCTACTCCTCGGGTTATTACGCCATTTCCTGCTCCAAAAGTTATCGACCTTCCTCAGGTGAAGAGTTAATTTAACTATTTGTTCTTTTTTCTTCTATAGTTTCTGTTTTGCTAATTTTATTTTTAGTTATAACTCTTATGCCGTTCTACATTCGCTGGTTTTCGAGACAGTTTCAAGGTAAACATAAAGAGAGCTTGTATTGGGGAACTTATCGACCTCATATTTATCTTGGAATACGAGCCAGGTACTGCATCGACTTGAAGATAAAGTATTAAATTATTAATATGTATTTGTACGATCTAGGATGTTTTTCAACAATTGAATTTACTAGTGTTTTCGAAGTTCCAGGATGCTTAATTATTCAATTTGAGTACGTAGGAAACACAGCTATACTACCACATATTATTGCGGTCTATTTAAATAATCAGTACTACCGAGAATACAAACTCTGTACTGATAACCTTAAGCGTGCTTGGTGGTGCTGGAGTGGCTCGATTCTATGAGTTGTGTTCTGGAAGTCAATTTATGCTCTCCAAATCATTGTAAATAGTTGGTACATATTGTTGGATTATAATTTATAAACGAATTTCTATGATTCAAACCTAGCGAGGTAGTTGCATTCTTCTATGACAAGTTTTCGATACTGAATTGAATATTTTCGAGTATTTAGAGTTTCAATCTCCATGATTTCTGATATGTAACGTTGGTCACTGTAATGGTAGTCTTGACTTCAACCAATTCTTCTACATCTATTTTCTGTTAAAGGTACAAAGAAACAAATGAACATATATTTTATTCTTCCCGCATTCTGTCAAATGATTTGTACGAATATCTAATTCTTTAGCTAATGAATAGTTCTCTTATCTCTCAGGACTCCACGTTCGTTGCTTGCTGGCTTGATGTGGATAGGTGTTCAGAATGGAAGATATGTCATGAGGCATGTGTGCCAAGGTTCCGATGAACTAAGCACATATGGCTGGACTCATCATAATGCACGTGATTTTGGACATCAAGTTCTTGTTGACCAGGACATGACTTTGGCAACAAGTTTTCTGAAAACGAAGGAGAGTGGTAGTGGCTATGGTGGAGATTGGACTGTTCGAATTGAAGTTAATAGCAAGAAGTAAATGGCTTTAATAGAAGAATATTTTAAGCATCGTTTCCATTAATGTGGCTTTAATATTGAAGAGATTTCCAAAAATACTATCTTGATAGAAAGTAGATGTAGTATAAGTGGACTGGGTGCTGACAGTGGATTGGAACTTATTTTGGGGTACAGTGGTCGTTGGTAGTCAGTTCGTTAAAGATCTAGCTTTGCATGTAAAGTTCTTCTTGATGAACTTCTGTTGACTTCTTATTCCTTAGTTAGACTGAGGATCCATAATTCACTTTATTCATATGCTTTAGATATTGGTAAATGATTGGACTACTAGTTTTGAATAATATCTACCGTGGGATTTTGCTTGTTGATCCATTTTAGAAGACAATTAGGCATCCAGAAGGTGTCAAAAGAAAAACTGATGTATATTTTGCAATTGAAATTCATTAACGTAATATAAATATAAATGATCTGAGGTAATACAGGTGAAAGTGATATTTTTTCCCCTGAAAATAATTTACTCACGTTGAGGTTGAAACATATATATCAATGTAAACTTGCTTTGTTGACTATCTGATTGTGTCGTCTAACACATTTCCCACGCTTTGATGTATAATCAATCTTCTTATTGAGCTACTTTTACGGGAAAGATTCCTGCAGGTTTCAGAATTTGACCATTAGTTTAATGAAATTAGTCACAAACTGCGTGAATATTTTTTCTATCCCATTTAACTTGCAATTTACATAAGATGTAGGCTCAAGCTCTGGAATAGTTTTTCCCCCTTTTTAGAACACAGTTGTTTTTATCATGCTTCTTGTGTAAAGAAAAACAAGTTCTTACTATTTCTTGCTGGATTTGTAGGTCTGAGGAGGCTGAGGAATTGTTGGAAACTGGACATCTCTTTTTTTATTTGGCCGATGAAGATGGAAATTCTTTAAGTTTGAGTAGAGATGCCATAGAAATTCATGAGACTTCACTCCTAGCATCAGGTTCACGAAGCGATATTGGAAATTGGCAGTTACATTTAAAATCTAGGGTAAATTTCTGAAAGTCATAGTGTGATGCCTCTCTAGATTTTTTGGAAATGTTTTTTCTACAAAAACATTTTTCACAGTTTCTTTCTTTGAGAAATTTCCTATGCTAAATTTATATGAATTCTTATGGAATAGTGTTGGCATTGACTACTTCCAATCCACTTGCAATTCCTGGAGACAAAGCAATCCAGAAAAAAAAAAGCATTGATTTAGACTTTTTAATTTATTTTTTATTTTTAAGTTTAACAACATGTGGGGATGGGGATTCAAACCCTTTGGTTGAGGATATAATGTCTTAATTGTTTAAGCTATGTTCAAGTTGGCCTTCAACTCCATATTGTTTTAACTACCCTCCTAATCTATTTTCTGCATTTTTTTATAAGAGGTGCTGATGTACCCCCTTTTCAAACCCTTTTGCAAGCTTGTTGTTTTGCTCTTGTTTGGTGTTTGACTTGAGAGAAATAGTAGAATCTTTAGAGATGTCGAGAGGTTTTGGGTTAAGATGTGGGATAGTGTTAGTTTATAATGCCTCGTTGTGGGTTCTACTACTCAAGATTTTTGTAATTATGAGCTTAGATTAATCCTTTTGTATTTAAGTCCTTTTCTTTGTGTGGATTACCACTCCCCACATGTTGTTATGAGCTTAGTTTGACTCGTAATTATGAGCTTAGTTTGATTCGTATATTCTTTCATGTTTTTGAATGAAAGTGTGGTTTCTTATAAAAAAAAAGTATTCAACAAAGCCTTTCCGCCTCATCTCCTGGTTGATTTCCGAAAGATTGATTTCTTCCCCTGAAAATCTCAGAATTGGTGTGGTTATTGTAATAGGGATTGCCTCTGATAGAATCTGCTTTGTAGCTCATACTACTTGACATTTTTATATTAAACCATCGAAGCAAATCTGGTGATATAATTTTTTTTTTTTTTTTTTTTTTTAATATGGTTGCCCATGCAGGATGATGTGAAAGTCCATTACAGTGGTTTTAAGACCGAGCATTTTCACAATTTATCTGAACTTGTCCAGGAAAATCTTGGCGCACAAGTAGGTTACCACCCTTTTTAATGCATTTGGATGCCCCATAATGTCTAGTTTTCCCCCCTGAATAATCTTATGGGGCTTACATATCGGTGGTGCAGCAACATTTATTTGCATTATTTGTTTTTACAGGCAAAAAAATTTGGTCGACTGCAGCTATCTGACACAGTTGATTATTCTTCAAATATTTTAGTTTTCCAGGTATGCTTTCATGTAGATGAAACTGTCCATATCATGGAGAAAGTGGGAATATCTAAACCATATGAGTCATGAGTGGCACCACTTTCTTCTTTTTGTCTGTGTGATTCATTTATTTTTATTTCACAGATCTCCGGAAGAATTCCATTTAGAACAGATTTGGCTTTCATTTCTGGGACTGGTTTTCCAAGTTCTAGAGAAGAGGAACGTGTCAACAGCCTGACAGGTGTTTACTGTGAATCTTATTCCAGTTAGTAGTTGGCAATTGGCATGGCCCAAATTTAGGTTGAGAAAGAAAATAAATCTTTTTGGTACACTCGTACCACAAAAACTAGCAATTTTATTTTCCATAACCTTTGTGTGCTTGTGTGTTGATAAGAAACAATTGTACTGCATAAGAAGTTGTGAAATTAGAAAACAGGGTTAGGAGGTTAGCCTCAACAATGAATCAAAGAAGAACAGAAAATAGTTTATCTTATTGATTTGAATTTTTTGTGTGTATATGCTCGTGTGGTAGGGAAAACCATGCTGGAGAGTCTAAATCATGTTTACGCTTTTGTATGTTTGCTTTGTTTGGGTCAGTTAATCACGAAAAGGTTTATTATTTTTTCTTGGCTTCCATTCTTCATGTGTTTTGTTTGTTCCCTCTTCAATCAGGTTCCTCATTAACTGATCAATTAAAGGAGAAACAATTAGAATTTGATACCAAATTTGAGAAGTGCTTTGGTTTGGCGAACAAGGTATTTTTGGTGATATTCTGATCTCTTCATCATCTTATCTTCTCTATATTTTGCAATTCTTATTGGATCTTCGGTGGTTTGCATGTGGTATTGATCTCTTAATGTTGGAACTGAATAAGGATGAACCAATGCTTGATTTATTGAAGTTTAGTAATCCACAAAATGTATAAAAAATTCATAAAATAATAATTTCTCATCTTAAACAGAACTTCCTGCATCTTCTCATTTCTCCCCATAGGGTTTTATGAAGTGGATCCCCCCCCCCCCCCCCCCCCCCCCCCCCGTTTTGGCGTTTAGTTTTTGCAGTGTTCTCTTGTGGTTTTTTCTGTAAAAGAGAATGAATTTCCTATCTTAGTTCTTTATTTAATTACTGCTCGGTTTTGTAAAGATGAATGATACACCACTCCAAAAAATATGTCCCTTATGTTGAAGAAAAAGAATAAGAATATCTGATACTCTAAATATGTATTTGAATTGTGTGTCAGATATATGTCTGACACAGATACATAAACACAAACTTATAGCAAAGTATTAAAAGTCGGATGTGTTTATCCCATAAGACAAAATACATGTTAGGCAATCTTTTCCATAGTTTGTGTTCGAGTTTGTCTAAAAAGTGGCAGAAGCAAAGCACATGTTTCCAACTTCCAAGTGATATTTGCTTTTCTGATACTAGATTATATTCTGTTTAAATTCTTAATCTTGTAATCATTCTTTGATGGATCTAATGTTGCAATTATGATCAGTTTGATTTAGAAACCAAAACTGTTGGTAAGGCTGCTGTTGCAAACTTATTAGGTGGCATTGGCTATTTCTATGGCCAGTCAAAAATTGCACTCCGAGGTGCCTCCCATGTAAGTGATTGGAGCTTTTCCTCATTCCTTGTTGGCATGTCTTGAAGATCTTTGTAAATACCATGTGGTTGTTACAAAAGCCTCCCCATTATAGATGTTATTGCATGCTTTTGTTTCTTTGTTTTTCTTATTCTTTATTAGCGTACTAGTTCTTCAATTATCTTATCATTAAATAATCTACATTTAGTGATACCCCTCCAATCGCTCTTATGAAATCTTCTAAAAGAATAGTGCTCAGGAAGTGAGTAGACATAGATGCTAGATGATACAAAAGAACAGATGATGTTTGTTCAGGTGCTTGAATCTTTTTATAAGATGTGAATGATCGCATAAGTAAATTGAACGTTCATTAAAAAAAAAAAAATTAAAAAAAAAAAACAGATTAAAAGAGGAATTAGGTTTCCTCATAAGAAAAGGAAAACAATTACAAATAAGAACATCTACTTTGCAACCAGGAGATAGGGTAAATTTTACAAATATAGCATTAGAAATTATTGGATCATATTTAATAAATCATTGAATAATGTTCCAATAATTATTTAATCCAATTCAATAATTATTGAAAATAAGAGATTGAGAAGACTTAATTAATTATTCAAACCTATTAAGTGATTATTACTACTTTTGTAGTTACGGAAAATAATTGCTACATATAAAAACATCTATCTAAAATTTGTCATTTTTGTGATTAGTCTGAGAAATAGACAGAATCTACAGATTTAACATTTTCGCATTAAGATTATACAACTTGTATTTTGTAATTTTTGGTGCCATGTCATTTATTCTTTTTCTTTTTCTATTTCAGTTCCATGTATCTATGTATTCTATTTCTTTTGCACGGAAATCTGTGAACATGTTGTTGTATGTTTATTAATTTGGCATCTGAGGAAATACAGCACTACGTTTATTGCAGCCCGGAACTCATGATAGTTTCCTTTTTTATTGGCCTGCTGAGCTTTACACTGCTGTTCCATGCCGTCCTGTCTTCCCTAGGGGATTTTTGTGGGATGAAGGCTTTCATCAGCTGCTGATCTGGTAAGTGCTTATTATTTCTAGATGTTCAGTTCATTTTTATATCTTCAACTGCAGATACATTGTGTTTTGGATACTAAAAATTCCCAATGTTTTCATTCTTGGCACCTTATATTCATTCTTTCCAATGTTGAACAGGCGATGGGATGTTCATATTAGCTTAGATATTCTTGGTCACTGGTTGGATCTAATGAATATCGATGGATGGATTCCACGTGAACAAATATTAGGGGCTGAAGCTCTCAGGTGATAGCATGTTCAAATATGTGATGTTAAGTTATGCTCAACCTCTACTGAAGTGTCTTCCACTTCTCTAATTTTATTGCAGTAAGGTACCGGAGGAATTCGTTCCGCAGCATCCAAGCAACGCTAACCCACCAGCATTATTTCTAGTCTTGCGTGGTAATTATATCTCAATTCCCTGTTATGGTATTCTACAGATGGTTATTTTCTCTTACTCCCCCCTCGCCTCCACCATCTTACTGTCACGTTTATAAATATTAAAATAAGAGAGTTATTAGAGTTCTACAGAAATTGTGATGGCACGGCAATGATGTTGGGAGACATCATAGTAAGATGTAGTTATAGGTTTACACTCATAATTTTCACTCGTATTTCTGATGGATGAAAAGTTAACAATGGTGAATGCTTTTAATGTATTTGGTGGCCACCTACCTCGGATAAAATCCTAGTGTTTTGCAACAACCATATGTTGTAGGGTTTTGCAATCTGTCACATGAGAATAGTTGAGATGTGTGTAAGCTGACCCAAATATTCACGGTAGAAAAAAATATATATGCACGTGCACGTGCTACATAAAAGATATATTTTGTATTGTAGATTAAGCCAAAATTCTGAAATACATCTTTCTTTCTTTATTTATCTAAATAAGAAACAAGAAATGTTGATGACCATTGATTGAAGGAATGGAACCTTTAAGGATCCTTCGAGACAATGAGTGCCTTGCTAGCAATCCATGCTATTTTATTTGACGAGGGCTTATATTTTGGAATCTTATATCTTCGGTATTTGGTTACACACTCCCATTTACACGGTGCATACAGAAATCTGCTCGTGTGTAGGTTCTGCCGTGGTTTATCAAGCTCTAGATTTTCTGCTTTTGTATACAGTCTTGTCACCAGTGACGATGAACTTACCATACTCTGCTAGCAGTATATTATTGTAGTCTGTAACATAAATTATCAAAAGCTATGGTTGAATCTCTAGTTGCAATGTGGTGATTAGATTTGTTTCTTCTTGCAGAATTAGTTCATGGCCTAAAGAAAAATGCATTTACGGCCACAGAAAGCTCGGAGATCTCTTCATTCTTAGAACGAGCTTTTGTCCGCTTGGAAGCTTGGTTCCAGTGGTTCAATACTACACAGCCAGGTGTCTGCATTCATGTGCTTTTTGTTTTTGCATCGTCTATTTCTTTTTGTCTCCTTAGGAAGGGAGATGGGATTATTATTATTATTATTATTTATTATTATTATTATTTTATGAGAAGAAGGGAGGTGGGAATTCAATGGTTCTTTCACTATGCATGAGAACATACTTGTTAGCAAGTATTTGGAATTTCACTTTTTATCCCCCTGATTGACTGGAAATATCATTTTGAGGAACACAGGGAAAGAGGCAAGTAGCTATTACTGGCATGGGAGAGACAGCTCTACAATTCGTGAACTTAACCCTCAGGTATTAATTCTGAACTCTTCTTTCGCTGTCGTACTTTATAGGTGACTGAGAAAACAGAGCACCTTCCATAACTTTGTTCATCTTTACCTTACCAATATGAAAGATCAATTTATAAATTATCTGGGGTAATTTGGATTCTCATGCCTGTATGTGGAGAGGTGATGGTGAAAGGAAATCCTTGTTTGAAAATAACTCTTCTTTCTACATGGTAATGTCTTTTGTGGTTGTCATAATTGAAGTCTCGCCATTGGTACTGGTAAGGGCTCGGAAGTTTGATTTTAGTTCAATTATACAAAAAATAGATTAAATAAAGTGCGCTAAAGTAGATTAGTTATGCGTGTAAGTTAATTTTGTTGGACATCTGTAGACATCCAAAAACGATTAACAAAATTGGAGTTCACAGGGGAAAATACTACAAATGTTAGAAGAAAAATGGAATTTATCTGACGTTCTTTGTCAGCAGCATTTTTCTCTAGGCAGCATCAAAATAGTGGCTTTGAAATTTCTCTTACATGCATAATCAATAACATGCTAGACTTAACTAACAAAGTTTTACACGATATCAAATTGTCACACTTATAGACACTGATGTCTGGGTTGGATGATTATCCTCGTGCTTCGCACCCAACTGATGATGAGCGTCATGTGGACCTCCGATGCTGGATGCTTCTTGCGGCAGATTGCATGCATTCTATTTCAAAGCTGTCTGGAAAGGAAGTTGGAACGGTAAGTCGTTAAGAAAGATCAACTTAGTATCTCATAGATTTTCTTTTTTCAATTTATCATGAATTCATATGATTCAGGTTTATAGTTTAGCAGCAAAAACCCTGTCGGATTTTGAGCTTCTCAATCAGGTTGGTTGTCACTTTCATCTCTGCTGGAATTTTATTTATTTATTATTATCTTTTGTGAGTTCTGCTGGACATGTATTTTATAACGCAAGTATGGAGAATGATTATTTATGAAGGTGCGTTTTTTTTTAAAAAATAAAATAAAATAGGAATAACTATTAATCTCTAGACCCCTCTAATTTGACTATTATTGATGCCTGATCAGATGCACTTTGATGATGCTCATGGAACTTATTTAGATTTTGGAAACCACACTGAAAAGGTATGGCCTCTGTATTTTTCATCGTCTTTGCAATATAACTTTGATTTAGTAATATCCTAGAAATCAACTCTTCATATGTGGGTGGGACATATGAATTTTATTCTGAATTGCTGTACTTTTTTCTAATATTTGTATGCCAATTGGAAACTCTCGTAATTCCCGGTGGTTTTGGTAATTTCTCTTGGGCTTTTTTGAACTTCCCTTATTTTTTTCTTCATGAAAAATCTTAGTTTCCCAAATTTGAATTTGGCTTGTGAGGAGTTTATAAAATTGTTTCCTTTATTATAGATCAGCTATTGTTTGAGAAATTACAGAATGAACATTATCTCAAAGGCTTCAAATTTCCATCTCCTTTAAGGATATAATTCTCACTGAAATGTGTATGTATTTCTAGTGCACTGATGGCAACTTCTACCTTAACAAGTTTTGTGGTGTTACTGTGTCTTAGAGTCCATTCGTGTGTTCTTTAATGTAAGATATCATGTAGGTTCGCTTAGTTTGGAAAGAGGTGATGGTAGAGCAGGGATATACAACTCGACAACTTATCCGAGAAGTGTCAGAAACGCCGAGACTGAGAATGGTTCCTCATATGGGTTATGTCAGTCTTTTTCCACTCATGGGGAGGATCATTCCACCAGTAAGAGTTCGCAATATGAAACCATTCGTGTGTTTATTTTCCAGTGTTGTAGAGGCTTGAATTTCTCTCTCTCTCTCTCCAACAGGAATCTTGGATTCTTGGAAAACAGCTTGATCTTATTTCAAATCGAAGCACATTTTGGACAGATTATGGGCTCCGTTCCCTATCTAAAACAAGGTAACTGTACTGTATTGGAACTTCTTGACGGACCTAAATTCTGCCATGTATTATGTGGACTGATTTGGTCTTGGAAACTGCATGTTGTAGCTCATTATACATGAAGTACAATACAGAGCATGATGCACCTTATTGGAGAGGTACAATTTGGATGAACATGAATTACTTGATTCTTTCAGCACTCAACCACTATGCCACAGGTATTTTCAATCCATCACCTCCCATCCCGGAATCTTATGTGTACCTCTTTGTTTTTGCTTTAACACCTTACTGTGACCTGGTTTACAGTGGATGGACCGTATAGAGAAAGAGCCAAAGATATTTGTGATGAGTTGAGAAGCAATATAATTAGGTAATTACTGAGTCCGTTCATTTTACGTTTTCTATTTTGAAAAATCATGCTTAATTTTGCTATTACTTTCTTCATTTTTTGGTTTTCAAACACAGCACAAAAATAAAATGATTATCAAACACCGCCTACAATTTCCCCTTACAAGCCACTGCATTTATTTGTTTCATGCATATAGAAAGCTTTGATTCATTGATTATTGGTGCAGAAATGTGGTTCGTAATTACCACAAGACTGGATTCATATGGGAACAGTATAATCAAAAGACTGGCAAGGGAAAAGGCGCACACCCGTTTACTGGTTGGACATCTCTGGTGCTCTTAATCATGGCAGAAGCTTATACAGAAAGTTAGGAGAAGCTGTATGGGTATTCCCATTCCCATCCCTTCTCGGATATGTTCATATATATATATATATATATATATTCGTGTTTAACCCCTCTCCATTGCACTCAAAATCTGTGGTGGATCCTAACTTACAAACACAGACCTTTGGAGCACATTAATTCAATCGGGTGCAGGAAACATTTTTGATCAATGGCAAAGATAGATCGACGTTTATTTAACCTGGCGCTTGCAATGAAGTAATCGATTAATCTCGGTAAGTTGGTTGTAATTTCATTTATCATGGATTTGGTTTTTTTGCAAATGTTTTAATTTTGAACATTTGTGATGAGGGAAAGAGGAAAATGTTTGTGACCTAACACTATTTATAGTATCGACTAAATTATATTTGATAGTTAAAAATTGTGTCTAATAGATACCTAATCTATTGTAAGTTTAAAAAATGCACAGATCTATTGATGCAATTGAATTTTTAGTCTCATAAATCCATGATCTTTCTTCTTCTTTTTTTTTTTTTTTTTTTTGGTCTAATTTTGAAAATTAAGTTTGTTTAATAACTTGTGAAAATTTAAAAGTCAAATTTCTATTTTCATTTTTCTTTATAATAATATCATTATATACGTTTGATTTTTTTTTAAAAAAAAAAAATCACTTCCTTTTGGTAACAATTATTTCATTTTCTGCATAAGACTTTCGTTTCTCGTTTTTAAAACGTTGATTTTTTTATTAAAAAAATAGATTGGGGGGGGGGGGGGGGGGGGGGGTTTCAATTTCCTAAACTTTTGTAGAAGAATCCTTAACTTATTGCATTATGTTCAAGTTTAAAAATTAGAGTATAAACACTATACTCTAGCTTTTTTATATAAGAAAAATACCATACTCTAGTTACAGCATGAATTATAAAGCAAACATAATTTTGAGAAATTAAAATTTAAAAATAAAATTGATTTGGTTTGATAATCATTTAAACCTTGTTTAATAATCATTTAGGGAGTGTTTGGTTTCCTTTTTTGGAAGTGGGGAGTATGTATGGTTTGCAGTTTTGTTAACTCAAATTTGCTACAGTACATACTAATCTATCATTTAGATTTGCTACAATATTTTATCTTACTCATCAAATTTGTTACAGTACTTTATTCATACTTTTCAAATTTGCTACAATACATATTTTGTCTTTAATCATGCTTTTAAAATGCATTAAATTTTTAATAAAAATAATTAATTGATGATAACTTTATAATAAGTAAATAATTTTAATTCAAATTTTAAATAATAATAATTAATTCATAAACGAAATGTCATCTTTGTTATACTTCATGTTTAGAGCAATTATAATGATAAATTTATAAGAATTTTTTTTGTATTTTGTTCTTACATCGACAAATATTAGGAAAAAAACAATTACAAAACTAATTAAATATTTATTTTAAATAATAATTATTTAAAAAATGTTCAGATTAACAATAATATTAAAAAATAAATTATTCATTTACGAAGTAATAGTTCCTAATTCAAAAGAAAATTATTATTATATTTTAAAATTTTTATTAACATATAAATTATAATAAAAATAAATTTATTAGAAATTCCAAACCACACATGTTATATAAATCTAAATTTAATACGTTCATTTCCATTTGATAAAAAAAAAGTCCATTTCTCTAAATCTACAATTTTTCTAAACTCTTTTTCTTGTGAAAAATGTAAAAATCATGTTGTTATAGTCAATTAAAGACATAATACTTGTAAAATTAATTAATTAAATCATTTTGGTTATTGTATCTTAGTCAAATAAAGGGGATTGAAATTTATCCGCCTTTTAGAGATAGGGTAGGGGGGGGGAAAGAAAAATCTCCCCCATAGGAGCGAACTCATTCCCACATTCGTTAGCCGCAAAGCTGGATACGGCAGCAACTTACCGGTTGGTCACTTTTTAAGGTATCTCTGTAAGTTAATAGCTTTTAAAATAATATTATTTAAAATACTTCAACTTTATAACCTTATGTATTAGTTAAATATAGAAAGTTAAGTTCAATAGTAATTGACAATTAGTAAATAATTTTTCTTAGCACAAAAAGTTATAAATCATTAAATAAACAATTGATAACATTTTCTTTATGGTTAATTTTATGTTAGATATATTTGCATAAAAAAATTGTTTATATTTGTTCACTTTAGTAAATGGTCTGAAAATATTTTAATGAACAATTAAATATTTATTCTATAAAATAACTAACGGAAGAAAATTGAGTGGACAAATGTAATAAAAATATTTTATTTATTACTAAAATAATACTCTCTAATTTCATAATAAAAGTTACATTTAATATATAATTTTTATTACTTTAATTAAATAATTTCTATTATTTATTACAAATTTTAAATTTACCAATCAAATACACTTTTAATAAACTCAAATTTAACAAATTAAAATTCAAACATAGACTTAACAAACCCAGACTTGATACCATCCAAACTTTGGTTTAACAAACTCAAATTTAACAACTCCAAACTTAATAAATCCAAACTTAATAGACCCAAGCTTAATAAACCATCAAAAACTGCCAAACCATCCAAAACTGCTAACCAATCGATCCCTTAGTTTTTTGTTTTTGAAAATTGGGCTTGTTTTTTAATCATTTATCTACTATGGTTTCATCTTTCTTGAAAAAACATTGGCCAAATTTCAAAAACAAGAATATATTTTTGAAAATTACTCTTTTTAATTTTCCAAACTTAAACTTGATTTTTTGAAAAATATGTAAAAAGTAAATAACATATTAAAGATATGGCTTAATTTTCAAAAGCCAAAAACCAACAACCAAATAATTATCAAAGATGACCATTTAGTTTTTGATTTTTGAAAATTGTACATATTTTCTCAAAATTTCTTGACAATGATTTTATCTTTCTTTGAAAAATATTTGAAAACCTAGGTTGGATTTTGAAAACATTTATAAAAAATAGATAACAAAACAAAAAAATACTCATAAGTACAAGTTGAGTTTAAAAGCTTAATTTTCAAAAATCAAAAGGTTAGATTTATTTTTTGAAGTAAACTTTTAAACAAAAGATAGTTTGAAAAACAGAGTTTCGTCTATCAAAATCTCGAAACTATATTTTTCTTTATAAGATTTTGAAAACAAAAATCGCCATTTGTTTCTCTAGTATGTCCATCTCCAGTTCACTTGCCTTCTTAACTCCCTAACTCTAAATTTTCATCGGTTTGGTCTTCTCTCCCTTTCTATATCATTTGTTTCTCTAGCATGCCCCACCTCCAGTTCACTCTAAAACTTTTCCTTTCCTCACTCTAATCTCTATAATATTTCATTCTCTAACTTCCCTGTAACTTTTCATGTTTTCATAACAAAAACCGCCATAAAACATACCTTACTTTTTTCCTTCTCATTAATAGAAAACTAATAACTAAAACCGGGTCTACTAATTTTTAAGAAAATAAAAATACAAAAACCAAACAAATAATATTAGTAAACCAGGTTCATTTCAATTTTTATGTTTTAAAATTCATTTACAATTTTTTTTTTTTTAAAAAGTGAAAACTAAATTTGTTAAGACAATCTCTTTTTCACACAAAAAAAATAAAGAATAACAGAATGGTTAATAAAAAATTTGATGTCTATCTCGAGCCACGAATTTAAATTCTTACATAAAAATTTAGACATCTATACTTTTTTTTAATCTGGCCTACTTCATGGTTCTTCCCTAGGCATTCGGGATCTTTCTTATTTCTCTAAATTTTGACCCAAACATTTCGGCTAGTTTGTGACTTCCTAGCAAATTTGAAAGCACCAAAGTCCCTCAAGACATAAATATACCTGACCTTAAGGGGTTACTCAAAATAAGCATATCTAACTATAAACAATACACAACTCACATTTTTCTCTTCACCCTTCTTCCTAGCATAAGCTTTTATAATAAAGAGGAATAGCATCCAAATGCCAAGATTTTAAAGGTTTTTCATGAGTAGGATAGTCACCTCACCTGATAAGGGAAAGATGAATCCAATGCCTTGCTGATGCCGACTACGTTAACAGACCAACATACCAACTGTTCACGTTGCCTTATGACTCCATTACATTTCAGCCTTTAACACTGCATCGAATCAAAATCGAATAGATATTAAGCAGTTCAAATTGACCCTATCTTAACAAAATACTAACCCAGGTCTCTCAAAAGAGATGTTCGGCCAGCACTTGACGAATTACTTGAGCAGTATATAAAAATTTTGAAAACGGATTCTAATTTTTCCTTTTGGAAAAATCAAGCCAAGTATATCTATAACAAAACAAAACAAACGGCTAGAAATGTGAACTCAATTTCTTTTAACTCGCATCATTTGCCATCTCTTTGTCTTCAGCCATTATGATTTCCATGTCTCTAACATCTCGCTTTAAAACATTTCCAAGTCTAGCAATGGCTTCGGTCTGCTGCTGCAAAACCTGGCACGCATGTAGATAAAGTTGTTAATAAATTTGACAATAACATGCTGCATTTACCAAAATTATCACGTATATAATCATACCACATTTTTTTCTTTTTGAACGACTGTTAAACGCAATTTTGGTAAACCTCATGATTTTCATTTTCAGCAAAACTACAAGTGAAAAAGCAGACTCCAAACATAAATATATTCGCACCTCCTGCATATCAGCAAGACTCTGTTCGTGTATTTTTGCTGATCCTTGAAGATAGATAGAATTACCAGCACCGGAGCCATTTGCTTGACCACGAGTAATTGTAAGCAAATTTTGCACCCTCCTCGAAAGCTCTGCACCAGATCCTTTCAACTGAAACGTGTACAAGAATATCATTTCGATGCAACTTTTTGGGATAAGTAACATATTTTCCCCTAGTTATAAATTAAAATTTAAATTATGCTCCCCCACTGACTTAATAAAGAAAAGGAAAATTTACCCTCCTACATGGAAACTAAATTCATTTTCAAGGTATATTATAGTGGTAGACACATGGCTTACAAACATTTCAGTAACATCTTTCAAATTTCGTTACAAGTAAAACGACAATACTATCATATTATAGTAAACATTGAAAAAACAATGAAAGATCATCTAGACGGAAATGCCCTACGAACTCCCTGCGTGGAGAATTTTCAGTATCACTTTTTGAAATTAAAGTAAAAGGGGTGAAGGATACCTACCTGCCTCGTTATCAAAGCTAACTTCTCAGCCAATTCAGCCTCCCCTTTCATTACAGGCACTCGGCAACCCTTACTTTCTAGCGCCTCCACAATTCTCATAACCTTTAATTGAAGAAAAGGTCAAATTTAAAATAGAAGCAGTTTGGCATCGGTAGCATTATGAACTTTTTTCTTTTTTTTTTTTGCATATTATCCCACTGATTAGAAAAAATAATACATACTCTCAAAAGACGCCTTTGAAGACCTTGCTCCTTCTGTTTCAATCTTTGGACCCAAGGTAGAGTATCAGCTAGAAAATGCCTCTGAAGCTGCATCAAGCAAGCATCAATTAAAAAAAGGAAATTTAAGATTTATCATTAAGGAAGCATAATATTACCATTTTGACATTGCTTTGGGTCATCCGCAGTCTCTCGGCATCAGAGAAAATGACTTCATCTTGAATCTGTATTAACCCCACTGAAGCGTCAGTAAAACAAACCAGGCTACTTCACTCGGAAAACACAAGGACGTGTGAAAAGGAAAATATACTTAAAATGGGTAGAAAAGTATGCACAAAAAAATAGTTTCAAAAAATGAGCTGATGTCATTATCCTTTTAAGATATTTTTAGATGTTAAAAATATTTTTATAAACAGTAACAGAACAAAACTGATTCACTATTTGGCAACTTTCAAGAACATTTCGATTGGAATCAAAGACTTTCACACGGAATGCAGAAGCTACTAACGCTCAGCAGATTATAACTTTCAGCACATGCGATATTGATACAGCATGGATATTTTCAATTTACATACTCCCTGCAACTTGAACATAAAGATAATCATGCTTATCCAAGAACATATTAATAATCTTAAATGGAAACATAAAGCCAGTCATTAAGCTATTGCATTTGTTTCACCAATATTGATGGATTAAATAAAACATCTATCAAACATAACTTGTGTTATCGTACTTCATAGTTTTGAATGTCAATAACATATGGACCAAAGGCTGCCACACCCTGCATCATTACTATATGGAAGTGAAAAAAAATAACTTCTTGCCATGCATATGAATTTGTCACAATAATTAACATCCAGAAGGGGGGTGGATATAGTACAGGCACGAAGAAGGCAATGCCCTTGAGACATTTTGAAATTTACCAATATTTATAAGGAAATTTTGTATATAAGCACATTTACACCAACCTTGCTTGCGGTTAAAATTTTATTTTCTAATAATGCTTACTCAATGTGTATAGTTTTCATGAATTTAATTTTTCTTCACCATAACAACTGAAAGTATAATTTTATTTTAAAAAATGAAATATTGTGTATTTAAATAAACCATAAAATTTTGAGTCTAGTTTAACCATTCAGTTAGTACTGACACGATTATTTTTATTTTATTAATAAGTATTATTTATGTTAAAGGATTAAAATAATTTTTTAAGGGAAACTATAATCATCAAACTAAATATTTATTTCAAACGTATCATTTTTATTTATTAATCATTAGAATATTGTGTAAATAGACAAAAGTTTCTTCCCTTAAATTTTAATAAAATTGAAATTAATATAGAATACAACTAATATAATGATTGAGTTAGAAATAAAATTAATTCTTGATACAGTGAAATGGGTGAACTAAACATATAATTTTGTATTCATCAGTACAATCTCTCAAATGTAACTTTGAACCAGCCACTTATATGAACTCAAAGTATCAAATCAGATCCATGATGTAGAAAGATGTAGAAAAGCAGTTCAAAATTTACAAGTATATGGTTAACATTGCTTAAGAACATGCCTGCGAATCCACCGCCACTGATGGAGATAATGACGAAAATTTTGAAGCTATAACAAAAGATATGCTAAAACTCATAGAACATAATCAAATACGCATAAATATGGATGACACACACAAAGTTCAAGCGCTGAGACAAATATCTTAAAATATAATCAAAGAATTTCACAACACATTTTGCAGTACATTGAAATACCTTCAAGCGCTGAGATAAACCCTTAAAACCTTGAACAAGTTGTGGCCACAATCGCTCTCTATCAGCACTTTCCATGCCTTCAAGCTTTGCCATAGCCTCAGCCCACATTATCTGGCAATGCAAACTATTCTCCGTACTTAGTGTAGAATCCGACGAAAAAAATCCATACAAAGAGATAAAAAATCTTCAGACGTAAAAACACGATATATTGAACTCACATCCGATACACCAGCAGGCTTCGCCCTATATTGAGGATCAGTTACACTGAACAACAAATGCTGCAAAATTAACACAAGCATCAGCTTCGTAGCAACTGAGATGATGAATACATTACTTCCTAGAACTAATAAGAAAGTTAATCATATTCTTCCTCACGAATACCAACTCTCAAGTGTAAGTGAGGGTAAAAACACAAGGCACTCCGATTTCCAGTCGAGGACAGGGAAACAAACCTTGAAAGCATACTTAGGGTTTCCTGCGTCCTCCTTGTAAGCCTCAACAATTGCCTGATGCAGACAATAAAAACAAAATAAATAGGCGCGGATACAGAAGGAGAAATGAGATATTGCTGTTTCTTGCCGATTACTTCCAGAAACGTACTTGAATATCTCGATCTGCCAGGGAGAAAGGAAGCGGTGCCACCGGCGCCATCTGAGTGGTCAATTGAGCATTTGGAAACAGACTGGACTGAGGCGTTGCAAACGGAGTCTGGAAACCGAATCCTGTGGTGGCTGGTTGCTGAAACAGCGGCGATTGCTGCTGCTGCTGCTGCTGCTGCTGTTGTGGAGGCTGAGAAGAGAATGGAGTGGAGAAGAGAGACGAACCGAAGCCGGTGGCAAAAGACGACGTAGATGGAGTTCCGAAGGCAGGAGTTGAGGAAAGGTTTCCAAATGCGGGGGAAGCCGACGGAGTTCCGAAGGCAGGAGTGGACGCCGGCGTGCCAAAGGCCGAAGCTGATTGTGGAGTGCCGAAGGCGGAGGAGGACGGTTGAGCTCCGAACATTGTATTTGCAATGGACTGTGAAAGAGAAACCCTAATGTCTCAAATCGAAAGCGCCATTCGAGAGTCGAAACTTGTGCTCGACGAAATGCCTCTCTCAGATTTTCAGAGTTGGGGTTTAAGTGAGGACGGGGAAGTCTGGTCTAGGGCATTGAATTCTTTTGCCGCGAGTTATTTGGAAATTCTTTTAAAAAGAATCAAGGTGATGTCCCATTTTCAATTTATAGGAAAAGTTAGCGACGTTTCTTCCTCTGTTCAATAAAATTGAAGACATATTTGGGAATTTTGTTGTTAAAAATAAAAAAGATGATCCAACGGTTGTCCTAAAAAAATATGTTTATTTCTGCTTCAAAGTTATTTTTGAAAATAGATTATAGATTATATGCTTGCAATTGTTATTTGTAATTTTGAAAGAAAAAAAAAAAGTACTTTTTTGTTTTTAAGTTCACACTACTTCAACTAATATATGAACCATAATAAGCCACCTATAAACGATCATATTTTGACTAAATCGTTGTTCTAAAACATATAAAATTGTTTTCCAAACAAGCCCTAAGAATTGTAATTGGCATAAAACCAATGTCTTTATTGAATATATCAAAGTTATTAGTTCATTTGAAAAGAATAATAACTGATCATTTGCAAAAGTACACTCAATGGGTGTGGTTGTACTCGACTAGAGGCTTGGTGGCACGTATGCAGAAAGGACAGGGGGCTTGGTGGTGCACAAGGAGGGGTGGGGGTGCATTCAAGAGCGAGTGGTGGTGGGCATTGTGCACGATAGAAGAATAGAGTTTGATAGCACGATAGACTATTGAAATAGTAATAAATGTTTTATCGAGTATGCTATATTCAAGTTAGCACTTAAAAAAAGAAAAGAAAAGTCAAAGTGAGCATAGTTGTACTCCTTCCTATGCGGTCAGAGCTTCAAATTCTCATACCTTCCTTTATCATACTAAAAAAAAAAAACAATAATTGACACAATTTGTTTTAAGGGATATTTTTTTTTCATTTAGAAGGCCGAAAGTAAACAATTTTCAAACTCAATATTTGAACATTATTAAACTATTGCATCCGCCTCTTCAACTCTTCTCTCCATATATCTCTCGGTCTAAGCCTTTCCCTATCGCTCAAATCAACCATTATTAAACTATTTCCAAATATGATTTCAGATGCGAACTAGATGAACCTTGTACCACTTCATAAATGATTCTATATCCTACAACACAAAAGTGTCGCGTTTCAAAATGAAGATTCCCGACTTCTAAAGTCACCTGTTTCAAAAACAGTCATAGCGAATTTGAACTTTGGTTTTCTTAAATGAAACCACAGCCTTTTCAACTTCATTGCAGAATAATCAGTTTTGTTCTGCTGTTTGGAGTTCTTCGCATAAGACTCTAATCTTACGCTGTGACAAATACACCATATCCAATTTTATACAAAACACAACAGCTTTCGTACTGAAGCCTGAAGAGCATATAAAAAGCTATAAATTCCACCCTACTCAAATCGATGCCAAGGCACAAAGTCTGGCGCACCTTAATACAATAACTATGGGTGAATTCTACCCACATCTATCGTTATCATCGTTTGTTGGACTCGTGGAGTAAGCATTCACAGACAAAACAAAAAAATCCAAACAGAATAGATCATTCTCATTCATTTATCACGATGGAACTAGCAAACGTCGCAAGAAAAAATCAAAGGAAGAGAAGAAATAAGCTGATAAACTTGGCAAGGAGAATGAATTCCCCCTCACTAGTCAAAAGGCAAGTGTCTGTTGTTTATTTCCTTCTTGTCAATGAAAAATAGAGTCAAATGACTTAATGATTTCACAGGTCTACATTGGTACTTATTAAAATAGTCCAATTGCACATCACAAACACCCCTCTGCTGATCAGCATTGTTAAATTGATAATATACACGAAATAGTTTTTTCTCAATATTATTGGTTTATGCTCTAAACGCACGCATAACATGTATATTCAGAAACACTAGAACCAATTTAAATGTTTTCTTTTATCCTACATTGAAAACCAAGAACAAGATATTCAAAGCCTCATCCCAGAGTAAAAAAACATGCTCTAAACCAGTAAGAATGTGAAACACCAAAATATTTCCAAGTTCTAACTGATATAGAATTTTTAATGAATGTTTAGTACTCAATTCAATAATAGCATTAGAAACATAGATCATCTTAACATGACAAGACCATTACCCGCTCAATCGGCCAATATCAAACTTCATTATCATAACACTACTACAAAACCTTGTCCTAACCACTGTGCTATTCTACAAAAACTTCATCAGTACACAGAGAGATAAGGAAACATAGTTGTTCGAAGCAAAAATAAAAAACCAGTTAGCTCACAACCAAATAATAATTTCAGTATTTCACCAATTCCTAAGAAACACAAATTCTTATCAAGGCTGAGTGAACTACAAGAGAAACCCCCTGCTCATGGTCATCGCCAAAAGAACTGTAACTTTCCTATTTGCACCGAGTCTGAAGCGGGTAACGCTATCCATCATATAATATATGATGGCTAGTAAAGCCACTAACTATTTAATTTTCTACTGAGGTGAAGACGTGATCTCCCAATTGAATACAAAGGCCTTCAACCCAAATTCCAACCCTTGGAGTTAATCACAAAATAAACCCAAAAAAGAACTCACAATTCACACCAAACATAAAGCAGAATGCCTTCAAAAACTCAAGTGCATAAAAGAGTGCAAGAATGCCCAATTTCCTAATAATGTAGAGTAACTTCAGAGCCAAGCAATATTCCAACCTTTAGCATCCGCAAATAAAGTACATACGACCAAAAGTCAAAGTAATAGCATAGGAATGTATGAATTATGCAAAATTGCAATGTATTCCTGGATAAGATGGTGTTTGAATAAAAAAAAGGCCATATTCATCCTCTAGATAAGTGAATTCAGCTTAGCTTTAAAACGCTCTCCACGAGCATATTATAATAACTACAAAAGTTTAATAACCAGGGAACAGCAGCAAACGATAACTTATAATTATGATAATATAGACATGTTAATTATGATTTAATCTATTTTAACCATCAACTGAAAAACACAAGGGTTCCGTGTCCTGAGAACCCACGAAACCAGAGAGAAGCAATAGCCAAGGGCACAAAAGAGACATGTCTTTCTCTAAAACTTCAAAATTATAATCCATAAAAACAGTGTATGTATCGTCATTTTGGGAACATTAGAAATCCAACGGTTCAAACTGTATGCTAACACAAGAACAAGGTCAATCAAACTGACCTACTTTTTAGTGGGTTTCTTCTTCGAAACCACAGGCTCCTGCGGCTGCGGCTTAGGGTATTTTTCAGCCACACTAGGATCCAACCATTTGAGCGGGTGGAGATTAAAGAAAGGCCAATTCGGAACAGTAATTAATGTGGTGAGAACCACACCGCCGGCGTAAACCAAGATCATCATCCGAAACGATCCCATAACATAGCCGGTCGAAAAGGCCACCACGGCAAATGCAACCAACATGATCTGCATCATCTGCTCCGCTAGCTTTTGCCCTTGCCAATCCATCTAAAATATGGAAAATTAGAACATAATCGACAGATCGAAACCGGGGAAGGGGCGTAGAACATAAACAGTCGACGCAAAACAACTGGTAAAGAAAAACTGTTGAGAATTCGATAGGAAGATTTAACTATAATGAAAAGCCCTACTACCTGGACAAAGGGAAATCGTGGGCGCTATGAACAAAGATTTAAAAAGATACAAATGAAGCTAGAAGGAATGAGAGAGAGAGAGAGAGATTAGTAACCTGTAGGAGAATTTGGAGACGACGATGTGCAGTCCAAAGGGGAATGATCCGCGGAAGGAAATGAGTTGCAGGAATATGTCAATTGTTTTGAGGTATCAGACCAGACGAAGAGGGTATGTATTTACCATTACCTGTCCTGATTCGGAAGAATTCAGTCGTAAAATCTCAGCCGTCCAATGAATTTGCGCATCTACTCGACCGCACAAACCGTGAATATAGTAATTAATTAAAAACAATAACAAGCGCCCATTATAGTAATTAGAATCTCATATATGCAAAATGCTTCCGTTTCTTCGCTGGAGTGGACTTAGCGGTAATTCATGGCATTGGCATGTACCTCGATCTTAAGAAAAATGCTTCCGTTTCAAAAAAGGAAAAGACGCAAAATGTTCTTTTAAAAAGAAAAGAAGCAAAATGCTTTTTAAATGATTATTATAAAATATAATTGGTTAAATTACATAGTCAACTTAAAATGTGTTTAATATATTCTTAAACTTTCAATTTTATATGTAATAGATGCATGAATTTCAAAAGTATTTATTAAGTCATAAACTTTAAATTTTATATCTAATCACTTCCTCAAAACAACTGACAATTTCAATACTTTTTAAAAATTAATGGATCTATAAAATATAAATTCAATTTTATGTTAGAAGACCCTAAATTTCAAATTTTGTGTTGAATGAGTTAGTGAAATGTGAATTTTAAAGTCAAAGTGAGCATTGCACAGTGACAATTGACATGTGTTCTCGATAAAAAAAATGTGAAATTTAAAAAAATATTGAATAGGACAACAATTTATTAGACACAAAATTAAAAGTTCAAAAGCTTATTAAGCATAAAATAAAAAGTTTAGAGATCTTAACACTTTTCAAAATTCAAAAAAATTATTAGATACAAAATTGCGAGTTGACATACTAGATACATTTTTTTTTTAATTAAGGAACTTATCAAACCCGAGCTAAACTTGTAATTTAACACATAATTAACTTAGCTTTTTTATTGATCCACGTTTCTTTAGATCAATTAACACAAATAAAGTTTTCGAATTTAAAAGCGTTTAGTTATTTAAAAAAATAAATTAATTTAGTTTGTTAAAATATAAAAAAGAAAAGGAAAAAAATAGCGTTTGGTTCTTTTTTTTTTTTTTTTTTTTTGACTTCAAATAGCGTTTGGTTCTGTGATTTCGAAAAATCGAAGGGTTTGCGCATTACATCACACATTACACACCATGATCCTTCAGGATAGTCGACCCCTTTCCTATTCAAATACATCAGCCTTCCCCGAGTAAAATGATAAGAAAGCACAAGAAAATTTCCAATTCGTGTTCTGCATGTAGTTAGCCATGTCATTATTTAATTTACGGTTTAATTTTATGAGTACCACGAGTTTTTCTATATCGAATTTCGAAAATTCAGGTAAAAGATTAAAAAAATGGAAAAATTACCTTTTTTGGTCAATGAGTTTTCAGGTATAGGTGCGTTTGGCGAGTTTTCAAAACGCACCCTTTTAATCCTCGAATTTTGAGAAATAGGTTTAAAAGGTCCCTATTTTTTTTCATTTATTAGTAATTTTTATTATTTTTAATACATTTTATATTTTAAAAAAATTCTCTCTCCCCTCTCTCACTACATTCTCTCTCCTCTCTCCTCCCTCCACCTCCTTCCCTCTTCTTCTTCTCCATTTCTCGAGAACATCTTCTTCCTCTCCAAATGCAAATCATGATTTAAATAAAAAATAACACTCCTTGAACAAAATACACCATGGCAATAAAACATACTTTTCATCTTCAAAACTCAAAATTTATATTTTTTTTATTTAATTTTGTTACTTTTTTTTTAATGTTTCAATTTTGTTGTGATTAGAACTTGAAAGGAAAAATGGGTCTTGCATTTCTATATCTATTAGTGCTTATGGGTTCGTTGGGGTTGTTCCTAACAGCATAGACAAAACATTTAGCCCTTTAATTAATCAAAAATACTTCTCTGTTGAGTGTTAACAGGCCGCAAGAATTTTTGGTTGATCGCCACAAAGTTTGAAGCTTGCTATGGTGTATTTTCTTCGATTTTCTTTCAATTTTTTCAATTTTTTTTATGGATTCGTTCAATCCAATCTTGAATCTTGCAGAACATAGCCAAATCAACTAAGATGAACGATTTTATGACAAAATCATTCCTAAGTTATGTAGAATTAAAGAAACTGAAGCAATCCAAAGAAGAATCGAACCCATCTCTATTTTTCGAACAAGTCAAGGAAATCAAGATCCAAATGGAAGAGACACCAACACCACCTTCGTCTGACATATTCAACCACCCTAAACGGTCAAGAAGAAGTAGAAGAAGGTAGAAGGGGGAGAGAATGAAGAATATGCTCTCGAAGGGGAGAAGAAAGGCGAGGAAGGAGAGAGAATGTTGTGAGTGGGAGGAGAGAATTTTTTTTAATTTAAAAGGCATTAAAAATAATAAAAAAATTTACTAATAAATGAAAAAAAAATATCATCAAGAACCTTTTAAACCTATTTATCAAAATTCAAGAACTAAAAGAATACATTTTGAAAACTCAAGAATCAAACGCACATATTTTTGAAAACTCAGACCAAAAAGGTAATTTTCTCAAAAAAAATTTACTCATGCGAGTGTAATTTTCAACTCTCTAAGCCAATTTCCAAGGTAGTTTGATTCGTAAATCGTCTATTCATTCATTTCATTTTTTTTATATATATTTTACAAATTTTTGTTGCCATGTGGTTCAAAAAGGAGAACCGATGTACCGGTCCACTTTTAACAAAACTGAACCACAATTGAGTTCAATACCAACCCGAGCTCATTCCGTTTGGTTTTAAAAATGTATGGTACCAACACAGACAATTCAGCCGTTCGAATTAAAACCATAACCGAGCCAAACTAATTTACACCCCAACTAGAAACTGATATAAGTGATGATAAAATCATCAAAAGCAATCCCCGGTTTGAGAACCACAATTACCAAAAGTAAACTAAATCAAAACACAGGAGGGTTGAAAAAAAAGTCTTGATTTGTAGAACTCTTCGCTTAAAAGGAATAAAAATCCAAAATTTAGAAAAGAATTCCTAACAAAATGAACATGATCGGCGATTTCATAAACTACAACGTTAGGGGCATGGAATACGGAACAACTCATTCTATAATGACGAAAGCAACCAGACTCTGTTTAAAAAGGAAAAAAAAAACTTAATGCGGCAATAATATTGATCAAGATGAAGCTCCACTGCGGATAGCTTGGCCTTTCTTCGTTTTACTCGTTGCCAACTGGGTCTCAGGCTGTGCCACCAGAAAAGGAAGGATTCAAGAAGAAGCCCTAAACCATACTTACAACAAATATAATACACATTAAATTCTACAATCTAGAATTTACCTCTTTCTTGACAGGTTCTTCCTTTTCTGACAAAATGAGCTCAATGTGGCATGGAGATGACATATAGGCTGCAAGACAAGATCAAACATTCCATAATTTATTCAATGATCTAACCAGAAACAATAAAGAGCTCTATTCTAGTTCTAGATCTTAAAAAACATACGGTTAATTCTTCCGTGAGCACGGTAGGTACGACGTCTTTGCTTCTGTGCTTGATTCACCTGAATGTGGGATATAATGAGAGAATCAACGTCCAGTCCTTTCACCTGAATGAAGAAAATACCATAGTCAGAATCAAAGAGAGTTATAAAAAACCCGAAGGCCATATGTAACTAGGAGGGAAGGTCATACTTCTGCGTTACTCTCAGCATTCTTAAGAAGATCTAGAATAAATTTTGCAGATTTAACAGGCCAGCGTCCTTGTCCATTTGAGTGCCTATTTTTTGCCTGAGCAGTTCGCCCAACACCTCTACAGAAACGTCGGAATGGAATAGCCTGCTTGTGGGCGAGAACATCCTCCAAGTACCTCTTTGCCTTGGCCAAGGGCAACTTTCTGAGGGCATGAGCAGTCTCTCTTGTATTCTATAGACACAAAAACCGACAGTGGATACTATAAGTTGTGAAAAAATTCAAATAATTCGTAATGACAACAAGAATGACTACAGCCATGCCTTGAAAAACTACATTTGCAAACAAAATTGCAATGCTACTTCAAATGCCAGGCTTGATCCACCTTTTATGACAATAAGCTATATTATTTGTGTAGCATCATTTACTGAACCTTTAGCAACTAGATTTACAGAGGTTCACCCAATAACAATGCATTCAGTTTCCCTGAATTTAACGAGAGCCACAATTCACAGAAGGCAACAGAGCCCTGCTTTTTTCATCAGGTTATATTTTATCAAGACAATTTTTATAATTGCAAGTAAATGAAGCATAATGGTGTATTTGGTATATAGTGGAGTGGAGACAAACCAAAAAGTTGAAAAACATAAAACAATAACATTAACATCTGTAACACTTGCAAATAAAACATCCTCAGGTAGAAAATTGCAATGCTCCACATACAAAAGTCTATCTTGATGCACTTCTTTAATGTATATCACCCTTTTAGAACAATATGCTGTAATACAAATGTAGCATCATTTACTGAACCTTCAGCAACTATCTCTACAGAGGTTCACCCAATAACAATGCACTTAGTTTCCCTGAAGTTTACGAGAGCCATATTCACAGAAGGCAACAAAGCCCTGCTTTTTTCATCAGGTAGCAAACAAGGCCAGTTTCAGAAAATCATACTTAAATGCAGTAAAAGTTTTTCAATTTCTACTTATTAAGTATAATTGAGCATTATTTATAAATAAATAGTTATAAAAAAATAATTCATGAACATTTACCCTGTGTTCTTCTAGTCAAACAAAAAAAGGCCTATCAGCAATAAAAATTCGAAGTTCCATGGACCATCAATCTCTCTTTCTATAAACTTACAGAGAGTATATAATGAAAAATTCCATAGAGATTATGTAGCATCATTTACTGAACCTTCGGCAATTATATCTACAGAGGTTCACCCAAGAACGATACATTCAGTTTTCCTGAAGTTTACAGGAGCACTATTCACAAAATGGGCAACAGAGCCCCGCTTTTTTCATCAGGTTGGTTACAGGCAGTCTCAGATAATTACCACATGCACTATATAAAGTTACTTTAGTGCAAAATTATAAATCTTGTATTCACAATCCAAAAATTATTGACCAAAAATAAATTACGACAGGAAGCTACAAAGATTATGTAGCATCATTTACTGAACCTTCAGCAATTATTTATACAGAGGTTCACCCAATAATGATCCATTCAGTTTTCCTGAAGTTTACAAGAGCACTATTCACAAAATAGGCAACAGAGCCCTGCTTTTTTCATCAGGTTGGTTACAGGCAGTCTCAAATAAGCACCAAATTCACTATATAACTATGAATCTTGTATGCGCAATACAAAAATTATCAACCTAATATATTATGACAAGAAGCTATAAAATTATGTAGCATCATTTACTGAACCTTCAGCAATTATCTATACAGAGGTTCACCCAATAATGATACATTCGGTTTTCCTGAAGTTTACGAGAGCACTATTCACAAAATAGGCAACAGAGCCCTGCTTTTTTCATCAGGTTTGTAACAGGCAGTCACAGAAAATAATCACATTCACGACATCATGTTACATTGGTGCAGAATTAAAAATATTTTAGATGGCATATCGGCATTACTCTTAATCCAAAAATTAACAACTACAAAGTAGTCACAAATCATCCTCTAAGAGTAAAAGATTTTACGACAGTATGCATTAAATGAGTACTGTATTGAAAACCTATAGACTTTGCACAGAATTGACGGATTTTCAACGGGAAAAAACGATAAAATGAGAAATCAGTTAAAGCAGCAAAGTTACCTTGAAATGGACTCTGAGATCGGAGCCTCGCGCTTTGCAGGCTGAATAGAAATTAAAAAAAAAACAAGTATTAGATAATGCACTTCAAAGTTTCTAACAGAACTCCAAAACTTCGGAAATAGTGAAAAGCATAACAACTGCATAGCAAAAATCAATATAATACGAACATAAATACCAATATGAGAAGAATAAACTCACACTTGGTGGGGTTATCCGGCTCCCTTGAGTACTTAACCTGTAAAAAAGAACATGAATATAAATCTGAATTCAGAAACTTGCTGAGACCATGGAATTAGACAATAAGAAGTGAAAAAGGAGATCGAGACGCTGAGCTAAAAGAGGCAGGTACCATGGCCGCGGATGCTAAAAAACCCTAATGAGCAAGAGTATTGGGAAGAGTTTCGAGTATCTATAGTAAACAGAAACCCTAATCGTGAACCAGGACTTATCTTGGGCCGGGCTTAAAAGTCTCACTATCATATTTCCTCTGTCCATTATTTTACAGACATTTCTCAATCCAATTTAATTCATGCAGGTAATATTGGAGAAATTGTCAAAAATAGGACAAATTTAGGGGTATTAAAGAGATTTGGGATGAGTTTTAATTTTGAAGACAAATAGGACTTTTGGGGCTATGAAATTACAAATTTGCCCTTTTTAAAAAAATGCATAACTTCACTTCTCAGTGCTCTATTCTCACGAAGTTCTCATTCTTCCCTCATATTCCTTCTTCTTCCTTCATCCAAGCATTTGAGCAGGAGGCAGCGGCGAACAGCAGGTGGCGGCGGCAGCGAACAGCAGGCGGTGGCGGCGGCGATAGAAAAATTTGTTTAAAAAAAAAGCTCCATTTCTTGAAATCTCTCTTTGGGTAAGCTTGATAAACTTTCTTCACAATTTTATATTTTTTGTTGATACAAAAATTTGCTTATCTTTACTTTGTTGAATGAGGAACAAAAGGTGTGTAGTTTACTTTTTTTTTTTTGTTGGCATGAGGTAGTTGAGTATGAATATTTAGTTGTTATTTTGGTTTGTGCTTTTTCTTGCTTTGATTTATAAGTATGAAATCCTAAGAAGGAAAAAAAGAAGAATGCAAAAGCTTTTAACTATGATCAATTTTTTTATGTATTTATATTGAATTTTTACTATTGTTATTTTGAGTGTTTAGCAATAAATAGTTGCTTGCTTGGTACTTTAATTATGGGTTTCCTCCTTTTTTGTTGCATTGTTTTGTGAGTATGATAAATTATGAGGAAAAAAAAATAATGCAAATAGTAGTTGTTGTGGAATGTTTAGCCATAAATTGTTAATTGAAGCTTTGATTATGGTCTTCATTCCTCTCTCTTGCCTCATTTTGTTTTTTTTTTTTTTTTGGTTGTAGGAATTAAAGACTTTGTTATAATTCAAGGATGACCCATGTTCGTGTGTTAGTTCGTTATGGTGGAGTATGGGATGACAAAGGAAGAAAATATGAAGGGGGTTTGTTGAAAGGTGTTGTCGTAAGTAAAGAAATCACGCACAATGATTTAGTGGTTGAAATATATGCTCTCACCGAAGTTGACCCTAAAGAGTTTGATATCAAACTGAGATGCATATATGAGATAAAATCTGAAAATCAAACTCCTCCATTTGAGATAAGTAATGACCGTGATTTGAAATTTTATCTTATGGGTGAAAATATGTTTGAAGTCCCCATGTACATCTCATTTGAACCTAGGAACAAAGGTTTGACCTCGGCCAAAGATTTACATGTTGAAGGTAATAAATCTATTTCTGGGAGCAATCAAGTTAAGAACACAACTGTTTCGATTCCAGTGCATGCAACGTTAGATGATAATGTAGTTCAAATTGGCTTAGGTGATGACAGAAATGAGAGTTCTATATGGGAATCACATGATTCAAAAGAAGATAACTTTGCAATGGAGTTTGATGAGGGCAAGAACTTTACTTATCAATCCTATGACATCCCACAGGAAAGAAGTACTTCAAAATATTGTAAAAGAAAACGTGTTGTTGAATGTGAATCAGGTAGCCAGAGGACATGCATGAATACAAATATTTGGTCAGAAGGGAGCTCTACAAATGACGAGTTGGAGGTCGGACAAATATTTTTTGGCAAGAAGGACTTATCCATGAAATTAAGTGTGATGGCAATGAAAAAGAACTTTGAATTTAGGGTAAAGAAGTCTACCAAGGAGATTCTTTATGTTAGATGTGTTGATGATAAATGTAACTGGAGACTACGAACAGTCAAATTGAAGGGTTCAGACATATTCAAGATTTCAAAGTATGTAAATGTACATTCATGTTCACATGATATTTTGAACCATGACCATAGACAAGCAAAATCTTGGGTAGTTGGGGAATTAATAAAATCAAAATTCAAGGGAATTGGTCGTCAATACAAACCACGAGACATCATAGAAGACATGAGACAAGATTATGGTATAAATATGAGTTATGAAAAAGCGTGGCGTGCTAGGGAAAATGCATATATGCGAGTACGTGGATCACCAAAAGAGTCATATAATCTATTGCGTAGGTATGGTGAAGCACTTAAACTGGCAAATCCAGGTACATTTTATGACATTGAACTTGAAGATGGACGTTTCTTCAAATACCTTTTTATGGCATTAGGTCCATGTGTTCGAGGATTTTTAAATTGTATGCGACATGTTATAGTTATGGATGGAACATTTTTGAAGTGTAAATATAAGGGTACTTTGATAATTGCCACTTGCTTATATGGCAATAATCAAATTTTTCCCCTTGCATTCGGAATTGTAGATAGAGAAGGTGATGATTCGATAAAATGGTTCTTGGAAAAGTTAAAAGGTGCAATAGGTGAAGTTAATGATTTGGTTTTTGTATCAGATCGAAATAAAAGCATAGCAAAGTCCATTGCTTCGGTATTTCCCACTGCATTTCACGGTCTTTGTGCACAACATTTGAGAGACAATTTGAATACTAAATTCAAGAATGAAACAATAGAGCATTTGTTTTGTAATGCTTCAAGAGCATATCGTGAATCAAAATTTCAAGAATTATGGGGCCGCATTTTAGCATTTGATAATGGTGTAGGAAAGTATTTGGAAGATGTTGGCCTTTCACGTGGGCACGTATGCATTGTCCAAGAAGGCGTTACAATATGATGACTACGAACATAGCAGAGAGCATGAATGCTGTTTTGAAAAAACCCAGAGAATTACCAGTTGCTGCATTTGTTGAACATTTGAGAGCTTTACTACAAAGGTGGTTTTGGGAGCGTCGAGATGAAGCTTCAAAAGTTACATCCATCTTGACGAAATGGGCAGAATGAATTGTACAGAAAATCCAGGAGCTTTCTTTAACAATGAAAGTTGATTCAATTGATTGTTATCAATTACATGTGAAAGATGTGGATGACGAGGAGATTGTTGACCTTAATACTCGAGAGTATAGTTGTAAGGAGTTTCAACTAGAGCAATTACCATGTGCACATGCAATTGCTGCAGCAAGAGCTCGGAGTATAAGTATATATAGTTTATGTCATCGTTATTATACTAATGAATGTTTGTTGGCTACATATGCAGAGCCTATTTATCCAGTCGGTAATGCCTCATAATGGAAGACACCTATAGACTATGTGGAAATGGAGGTCTTACCCCCCAAAGTAGTGGCCAGGGTTGGTCGGCGCCAAAGAAAGATAATCCCATCAATTGGCGAAACTCCCAAATTGCATAAATGTGGCAGATGTGGCAAACGAGGCCATAATAGATCGACATGTCGTAATCCCATTGCATATGCCGGAAAGTAAAATGCGAGCATTAATGGACCACTTGTTTGTTACGTTGAACGCTTTCGTTATATTAACTTTTTGTTGTAGTATTGAACACATTTGTTATATTAATTATTCTATTTTATGTACAATTGATTACCTTTGCATTATAGTTTTATTTGCATTATATTTTTTTTTCTCGCAGTTTCACGCACCTATAAAACAAGCAAAAAAAATGGATACTTCTATGAAAACCTTTTTTTTTTTTCCTCGCAGTTTTTCGCACCTAGAAATCAAAGTCCAGATTAACAAATCATATCTAGACATAAAAAAATTTTCTTTTATCGTAGTTCCTCGTACATAAAAAACAATCCAATATATCAAAGTGGGTACTTTGCGTTATGTTTGTTTTCTCATAGATTTCTCGCACCTAGAAAACATGACAATTAATAAGGAGCAAAGATTCAAACAATGTACTCAATATAATGAAATTCTCATTATAATATATATTGAAGTATTAGTCACTTAATACATCGGAGTATTTGTCCATAGTTGGAAAGCCAACTGTTTTCTAAAATATGGCATGTTTGCCTGACATAAAGTTACAAAATCAGAACCAGTTACAACGTATTCAAAAACCTTAACAGTGAATACACCACAATCACAACAATTACCCTGAACTAGAGCCGACTCTACCATTACAATGGGCCAAGGTTCTATATGTTTAGACTCTCCACCTCGCCTTGTGAAAAAATCGGTACATTGCAATATTAATGGTATCAAAGTTCGCACTGGCTCCAACATCGTTGTCATCTCCTCGATCGTAGTGTATGATGGGAGGGAATCCCATACTTTGATCTCACACTGAATTAGATCAAAGAAAATTAGCACCCAATGGTTTCCCTTTACGTTGAACGGTGCATACACAGTATCAACATCGACCCATGCATCATTGAAGTCAGGGTTACATCCGAGGACATAATCGACCAATCGATACTCAGCTTGCCAATCGAATGAGCGCTTCTCCTCGATGCACTGTTGATATAAGGGCCACTTTGCTTGTACATGGCGCTGCACACACATATATTAGTGAATATGATAAACATATATACATTTAAATATGGTTGAATCAGTTTCACATACCATGAACACCGTGTCTGTAGTTGTAAAGTTTTGTGAACAGAAGTTGTCATTAGCCTTGAGCTTCAACCGAATGAATAGGAAGATCGTGTCTAGGTGCTGTACAAAAAATGCACTATAGTTAATGCCAAATTTAAATAATCTACAAATGGTACCAATAAAAAAACATCAAAAGTTAAAGGTTAAAAATACTACTTTACCTCATCACTCAGCCAATGTCGACACATAAACAAGTCTTTGAAAAATGACTTTGGTTTTTTTCCAGTGATTGTGTCCCACAAATCACTGTTCGTGTTCTTGTTCGTGATCCATCGCCTAAGTCTTTCCAACTCGCTTTTTGGTATGCTGTGCATTGGATTGTACACATTTGCAGCATCCATTAGTGGTTGAACATTGTTAGAAACCTTAGGTCGTTTACTTAGGGTCGTAAAAGGAGTGGAGATATGAACGCTTGCACGCTTCTTACGTGCAACGCGAACATACGGACGTAAAACTTTGAATGGGGATATCTCCGTCACATCCGACTCCTCACGATCCCTCGTTGAAATATTTTGGGTCGGGAGCTCATTAACGGGGGCATTCACCACGACCAAGTCATCGTGTTTGCTAACATCCTGTACCTCTTGTTCAACGGCCCCGTAGTCTTCCTTTGGCATTTTCAACCATGACGGTGTACTTGGCATTTCAGCTTTGGGCAAATCTTCTTCCATCGTCAGTATCGTCGGTGTGCCCACAGCTTCATCCACTTTTGTTTTTTCATGTTCTTCATATTTTTCTTCACCGTCCTGTATTTAAAAATTAAAGTTTGAGAAAACATCCATATATTTTTTAACACAAACTTATTTAAATGTATAATAAAATTGCATACCTGTTCCGATATGCCAAGGCCTTTTAAGATCCTTGATAACATCAATTTAAGCTCTGCAATATCGGATGTCATCCGTTCCATACTGGATGTCATCTGCTCCATGCCATTTTCCAATTTCGTGACTCGTTCCTTTAAGTCCATATACTCCTTCGAAGTCATGGATTTGGACTTATGTTTCTTCTTTAAGCCACTTCTTTTCTTCTTCGATATTGTTTCCGGCACTTCACGTCCTGTCACATCCTCAATGGGAATGTTTGATGTTTGGGCCAATGAGTCCTTGATACCCAAGAGGTAGGGGTGTGGAGCTTTTTCGCCCCTGACCACATCAACGAATAATCTTTCTTCTTCTGTTGGCTCAAGGAACGCCTTAATTTTCATCTATAAATTTGAGAAAGAAAATAAGTACATGCAAACATCATAATTAGAAAGTATAAGAATGTAAGAAATTTACTACGTAGATGTGATATACCTTTTGTAAGTCAAACACTTGACTTTGTATAACAGTGGAGGATGGAGATTGCGTGCAAGACCATCGTAACATACGGGGGATAGCGTCGTCACTTATTTTCTTCGCAACACAACCATTTATGGTTGATATTGATTCATATGCCCATACCTATGATACATAAGAAAAAACAGTTATTTATAAAAGCTAATCATGTAAAATTTATGTAAAATATTGTTTGTACCTGTAATGCATGGGGAAATCCAACGATAGTATATCTGTCAATGGTGCCTTTCCGCTTCTCCTTCGCCATGCTCAAGGCTTTTTTCAGCCCCCAGAGTGTACGTTCGAAAATGAGAGAGCCACAGTCATAACTATTGAATGTAGGCCAATCATCAACGATCCCCCATAACGTCGTGTCGACTTTCAGTTTCTTCTCTTTACCCAACAAACCCAACTCTAGGAGGTAGAATAAGGCCAATTTTACACCGTCCTCATCGTCGCCTTCGTATTGCAAGAAGACATTCTCCAATTCACTTGCATATACAGTAGCCTTATCTTGAAAAAACTTTTTCCGCAGTCTATGATTTACTTTATGTTGAAAAGAAGAATTGTTAGGACTGCACCACAATCCAGTTACGATATCAAACTCTGGTCTTCCAAATGTACAAACCTCTCCTCCGACCATGAAACTTATGCAACTATCCCTATCCTCCTCTACTTCTCTCAACAATAGGTAGTGGATGAGTTGCCCGTTAAATGTGACATCTAAATCAAGGAATTGACCAAAGCGGGTAGATCTAAACATTTCTTGTTGATTAGGAGTTAGCTTGAACTTAATGTGTTCAATTGTCTTCCCAATGTGGGATCGACTGGTAACTTGAGACCGAAAGTGACCCGATGACTTTATCAAGTACTTGGGGGGGGTTGCTCAACGCCATGGATATCTAAAACCTAAAAGTCAACAAGAATTCAATTGTCAAAAAGAATGTATTTTACATTCTGTTTTTTTTCTCGCATGGTTCTCGCACCTAGAAAAGAATGCAATAAACAACTATAAACAACCTAGACAACCTATCCAGCACCCAAACATATTCATAAACAACTTAATGGACATAGAACAAGTGAAAAAATTCAGAAAAGAATGCATTTAGCATTCTATTTTTTTTCTCGCAGACTTCTCGCACCTAGAAAAGAATGCACTAAACAAGTACAAACAACCTATACAATCTATCTAGCACCCAAACATATTGAAAAACAACTTAATGGACATAGCACAAGTGAAAAAATTCATAAAAGAAGGCATTTAGCATTCTATTTTTTTTCTCGCAGACTTCTCGCACCTATAAAAGAATGGACTAAACAAGGATAACAACCTAGAAAAGCTATCCAGCACCCAAACACATTCATAAAGTACTTAACGGACATGGCACAAGTGAAAGAATTCAAAACAGGAAAGGAAGTTGCATGCTGTTTTTTTTCTCGCATGGTTCTCGCACCTAGAAAAGAATGCACTAAACAATGATAAAAAACCTAGAAAAGATATACAGCACCCAAACACATTCAGAAAGTACCTAATGGACATGGCACAAGTGAAAGAATTCAAAAAAAGAAGGCAAATTGCATTATGTTTTTTTTCTCGCAGACTTCTCGCACCTAGAAAAGAATGCACTAAACAAGTACAAACAACCTAGAAAATCTATCTAGCACCCAAACATATTGAAAAACAACTTAATGGACATAGCACAAGTGAAAAAATTCATAAAAGAATGCATTTAACATTCTGTTTTTTTTCTCGCAGACTTCTCGCACCTATAAAAGAATGGACTAAACAAGGATAACGACCTAGAAAAGCTATCCAGCACCCAAATACATTCAGAAAGTACTTAACGGACATGGCACAAGTGAAAGAATTCAAAAAAGGAAAGGAAGTTGCATGCTATTTTTTTTCTCGCATGGTTCTCGCACGTAGAAAAGAATGCACTAAACAATGATAAACAACCTAGAAAAGCTATACAACACCCAAACACATTCAGAAACTACTTAATGGACATGGCACAAGTGAAAGAATTCAAAAAAAGAAGGCAAATTGCATTATGTTTTTTTTCTCGCATGGTTCTCGCACCTAGAAAAGAATGCACTAAACAAGGATAACAACCTAGAAAAGCTATCCAGCACCCAAAAACATTCAGAAAGTATTTAATGGACATGGCACAAGTGAAAGAATTCAAAAAAAGAAGGCAAATTGCATTCTGTTTTTTTTCTCGCATGTTTCTCGCACCTAGAAAAGAATGCACTAAACAAGGATAACAATCTAGAAAAGCTATCCAGCACCCAAACACATTTAGAAAGTACTTAACGGACATGGCACAAGTGAAAGAATTAAAAAAAAGAAAGGAAGTTGCATGCTATTTTTTTTCTTGCATGGTTCTCGCACCTAGAAAAGAATGCACTAAACAATGATAAACAACCTAGAAAAGCTATACAGCACCCAAACACATTCAGAAACTACTTAATGGACATGGCACAAGTGAAAGAATTCAAAAAAAGAAGGCAAATTGCATTATGTTTTTTTTCTCGCAGACTTCCCGCACCTAGAAAAGAATGCACTAAACAAGTACAAACAACCTAGACAATCTATCTAGCACCCAAACATATTGAAAAACAACTTAATGGACATAACACAAGTGAAAAAATTCATAAAAGAAGGCATTTAACATTCTGTTTTTTTTCTCGCAGACTTCTCGCACCTATAAAAGAATGGACTAAACAAGGATAACGACCTAGAAAAGCTATCCAGCACCCAAACACATTCAGAAAGTACTTAACGGACATGGCACAAGTGAAAGAATTCAAAAAAGGAAAGGAAGTTGCATGCTGTTTTTTTTCTCGCATGGTTCTCGCACCTAGAAAAGAATGCACTAAACAATGATAAACAACCTAGAAAAGCTATACAGCACCCAAACACATTCAGAAACTACTTAATGGACATGGCACAAGTGAAAGAATTCAAAAAAAGAAGGCAAATTGCATTATGTTTTTTTTCTCGCATGGTTCTCGCACCTAGAAAAGAATGCACTAAACAAGGATAACAACCTAGAAAAGCTATCCAGCACCCAAAAACATTCAGAAAGTATTTAATGGACATGGCACAAGTGAAAGAATTCAAAAAAAGAAGGCAAATTGCATTCTGTTTTTTTTCTCGCATGTTTCTCGCACCTAGAAAAGAATGCACTAAACAAGGATAACAATCTAGAAAAGCTATCCAGCACCCAAACACATTTGAAAGTACTTAACGGACATGGCACAAGTGAAAGAATTAAAAAAAAGAAAGGAAGTTGCATGCTGTTTTTTTTCTCGCATGGTTCTCGCACCTAGAAAAGAATGCACTAAACAATGATAAACAACCTAGAAAAGCTATACAGCACCCAAACACATTCAGAAACTACTTAATGGACATGGCACAAGTGAAAGAATTCAAAAAAAGAAGGCAAATTGCATTCTGTTTTTTTTCTCGCATGGTTCTCGCACCTAGAAAAAAATGCACTAAACAAGGATAACAACCTAGAAAAGCTATCCAGCACCCAAACACATTCAGAAAGTATTTAATGGACATGGCACAAGTGAAAGAATTCAAAAAAAGAAGGCAAATTGCATTCTGTTTTTTTTCTCGCATGTTTCTCGCACCTAGAAAAGAATGCACTAAACAAGGATAACAATCTAGAAAAGCTATCCAGCACCCAAACACATTTAGAAAGTACTTAACGGACATGGCACAAGTGAAAGAATTAAAAAAAAGAAAGGAAGTTGCATGCTGTTTTTTTCCTCGCATGGTTCTCGCACCTAGAAAAGAATGCACTAAACAATGATAAACAACCTAGAAAAGCTATACAGCACCCAAACACATTCAGAAACTACTTAATGGACATGGCACAAGTGAAAGAATTCAAAAAATAATGCATTTTGCATTCTGTTTTTTTTCTCGCATGGTTCTCGCACCTAGACTAGAATGCACTAAACAAGGATAAACTACCTACAAAAGCTATCCAGCACTCAAACATATTCAGAAACTACTTAATGGACATAGCACAAGTGAAATAATTCAAAAAAAAAAAAGTTGCATTATGTTTTTTTTCTCGCATACTTCTCGCACCTAGAAAAGAATGCATTAAACATGGTTAAACAACATAGAAAAGTTACACAGCACCCAAACATATTCAGAAAGTACTTAATGGGCATGACACAAGTGAAAGAATTCAAAAAAAAAAGGAAGTTGCATTCTGTTTTTTTTCTCGCATACTTCTCGCACCTAGAAAAGAATGCACTAAACAAGTACAAACAACATAGACAATCTATCCAGCACCCAAACATATTGAAAAATAACTTAATGAGCATAGCACAAGTGAAAGAAGTTTCTCACTTAATACACTTAGAATCAACTTCCAACCAAATAATGGTGCAGACTTGTATTTTACTCATAATCAATCAAAAAAATCATTGAAATCCTAGAAGTTGCATACTTTTGTGATTAAGCACTAATAGAGTCGAAGGTCTTTCCTTTATATTACAAGTTTTTCAAATAATGGAAAGCAAATGAATTGTAAATAGCTATTGCAATCGACAAATGTAAATACATATACACCAGCAAGGTTATTGTTTAAGAATTTGGAGAGCATGAATTTCATATGTAAAATATCACCTTAATTTCGTTCTTAGGTTGATTTCCTTTAGAAGATGCTTCCAGTTGGGAAATGGAAGGGGTCGTCGTCCCAGTCAGTCAAACTCGAGCCGTCGTCGTCGCAACCGGAGCAATGAAATGGGAGCAACAACAACCGGGACCTTTGGTCGAAAAGTCAGCAACCGAAACCAACTGGAATCGCAGTCCGTCGAACTCGCAGCAACCGAAATGGCAGTCCTTCGAACTTAGAGCAACAACCACTGTTGCAACCGGAGCAATGCCAGTCCGTCGAACTCGAAGCACGCAGCAACCGGGGCCTTCAGTCGAAATCGCAGCAACCGAAACCTCCGTCGAACTCGTAGCAAAAGAAATCGCCGTCAATCGAACTCGATCTCCGCCGTCAACCGAACTTGGAGCAACAACCGCCGTCAATCGAACTCTCTCCGCCGTAGTCTGTCAGATGCTCGTCTTCACTGCCAGTCGATAAAGAGTTTCAGCTTCAGCGTTTTCGATCGAGTGAGAGAACAGAAGAAAGTAAAAAATTAGGGCACAAGGTAATATTTGGGATTTTTTAAGAAGGGCAAATTTGTAATTTCAAAGCCCCAAAAGTCCTATTTCTCTTCAACCCTAAAACTCATCCTAAATCTCTTTAATACCCTTAAAGTTGTCCTATTTTTGACAATTTCCCGTAATATTGTTATTTAATACGCAAACAATTTCTTTAAAGATTATTTCTATTTTTAATTCGTTTGAATTAATTTTGACCATTATTACGTAATAAAATTGGATTTTTAGTTCTTCATTATCTTTTTCCGCTTTTGTCCCATTCTGCCCCCATTTTTTTTCTCCATTCTGGTTTTTTTCTAGACATGTTATTCCAGTTTTTTTCTCCCAAAACACTATCTTATTGTGCTTGCAATAAATCTAATTCTGTTGTAAAATTGAGAGGCGAAACCGGGCACCAAAACTTTACCAAAACATATAATAATAATAATAATAATAATAATAAGTGTTGGAATATAAAAGGAGTATATATATATATAATATAAACAAAAGAAAATGGAGATTTATGGCAAATTAAAACCAAATGAAATTAGAGAAAGTGGGAGAGAAAAAGAAGATTGGAGAGGTTTCTATATCAAAATGTCTCTAATTATTTATCCACCAAAAACCACTATTTATAGGCAATTAGGGAGAGCATGATGTGGTACATTTGGACACCAATCTATGGCCTTTGTTGGACACATAGAAGACACTTTGGCTATGGAGAAAATGCCACTTGGCATGGATATTAAATGGGCATGTGGAATGGGCATTTACATGTGCCATATTTACAATAAATTCATTTTTTTCTTTATTTGTGTTGTTGTCTATAATTAGATATATATTGTAGTTTATTTCACATTATATTATATAATCCCTTTATCTAACATTAATTTAAATAATTTAGGGTATGTTTGGTAGATAATTTGAAAACATAACTATAACACAAGAAATTCAATGAAAATATAATTATATTTCATGTTTTGCATATATGTTTTTAGTAGCATATTTAGAAATTTGATTCTAATTTAAACAATTGTTCAAAATGTGTTCTATAATATATTTATATACCATGAAATTTGTTGTAGTTGCAAAACTAAATATTAAGTTGAATATAAATAATTATTAAATAATTTATGAACATGTTTTTTGTTATAAATTTTGAATAATTATTATTTTACAATATCATAACATTTATAATATATTATATTATACATATTTTAATTTAACAACAAAATTGAGTTTATAATATGAAATACTATATTTATTAAAGTTTTTTTTTCTTTTTTTAATAAATTCTACATTTTAAAATTTAGATGCAATGAAAACATAAAAATGTTGTTTTCATAAATTCCACTATTTGCATCACATAATTCGGAAACAATTTTCGAAAACACATTTGTCAAACGCATATTCACTGAACTCATCAAATCCGAAAACATAAAACATAATATAGATTATCTTCCAAAGAGTTCCTTACATTCTATATTTCACTCAACATAAATTATATCGCTCCTATTTTCATTAAGTTAATTCTTTTAATAATTTTCACTTTATGTTGTCTATGATCAACATATGTATTATATTTAATAAATTTCCGTTTCATACATGATATAGACGATAAATATACTTTTCATGCTATCGATTTAGTTTTACATATATTCACTCTTGACGATGATATATATTGGACATAGATTATTTCTTCAAATGTGAACAAAATGTAGTATATTGATCCCATGTTCTAGTAAAACGTTGTTATATACGAAGAATATATATTTCATTACTAATGACGTCAATCAAACCTCAAAATAAATGTACAACAAATGGGTCTTAAAAAGCACCCAGGCTCATTTATGTAATAAATTTCATTCTATGTTGAACAAATGGACCTTACTCAAATTACTAAGGCCCTGTTTGATAACCATTTGATTTTTAGTTTTTGGTTTTTGAAAATTAAGCTTGTTTTCTCCCAATTTATCTACAATGATTTTCATCTATCGTAGTAAACATTTGAACTCTTGGTCAAATTCCAAAAACAAAAACAAATTTTTGAAAACTAAAAAAAGTAGTTTTTTAAAATTTGTTTTTGTTTTTGTTTTTGGAATTTGACCAAGATTTCAAATGTTTACTAAGAGATATGAAAATAATTGTAGATAAATTAGGAGAAAACAAGCTTAATTTTTAAAAACCAAAAACCAAAAACTAAGGCCCCGTTTGATAACCATTTGGTTTTTGGTTTTTGGTTTTTGAAAATTAAGCTTGTTTTCTCCCAATTTCTCTACAATGGTTTTCATCTCCCTTAAGGAAGTATTTGAATTCTTAGCCAAATTCTAAAAACAAAAACAAGTTTTTGAAAACTACATTTTTTAGTTTTCAAAATATGGCTTAGTTTTTGAAAACATAGGCAAAAAGTATATGACAAAACAAGTAAAACCATAGGTGGGATTAGTATTTATAGGCTTAATTTTTAAAAACCAAAAACTAAAAACCAAATGGTTATCAAACGGGGCCTAAATAGTTATCAAACGGGACCTAAAATGTCTAAGACAAAGACATCGGGATCATTAGGGAGCCCCTAATAGACTTGACTTCACTGAACCGTCACTATCACTACTCTTTGTCAGCTTCTACTACTCGTCCCTCATCTGCTCGTCGAGTGCGTCCCTTGCTCTTGCTCGTCTCTAGTAGAAATTTATTTCAAATATTTACATTTGTGTAGTTTGAGGTTTTAAATGGACTATTTATGGAATTAACCCATAAATATTTGTGATTTCAATTGGGCTTTAAAAAGCACCCAGGCCCATTTGTCTGCTAGCACCATCGGCAGCGGAAGGGTTTCCGTTGTTCTGATACCATTGAGCTTCCACCAACTCTTGTCACCATCGAATGACACATCGACTCTTTCAAATCCACGCCCTCTTTCCGACACTGTGTATCCAAGTGAAAACTTTATCCTAGTGAAAACTTTAAACTTTTGTGTGTTTAATTTCATATGATCAACATTTAAATTTAAATAAATAGCGTAGTTAATGTATAAAATTTAAAGATTTGTTGCTCGTGGCACTTTTGTAGCTAAATAATACTTTTTCTTTTTAAATTGGTTGTTTTTTAATTCGATTTCAGCATTTTATAATTCGTTCAATTTAAGCATTTATGCAACTTTGTTGGTTGAATTTCATTGGATTTATAGTTTGATTTACAAGCGATTTGTTAACTTAGTTTTGAATGAATAAGTGAAAAATGAAAATTTTCCTTCTAATATTCATCATTTTTCTCCCATATCTAATTTCTTACTTTATCATTTTTACTATTACGTTAAAAAACTGATTTTGTTGTATTTTTTAAGCTAGCTATTTTCATAATTTTGAAAATGATTAGACATTTTTCTATTTCGTCTGTGAAATTTAGTAGCTTTCTAGGCCACCACGTGCACAAGATTTATTTGCCCATATTATTATTATTTTTTTTATTTTTAAACATAACCCAAGCACGACCAACTACCACACCCGGTCCCTCTCAAGAAAGAGGGAAAGCATATCCGCTGGAAAGCCATCATTCCAGACCAAAGAACACCCTGAAGAATAAGCCAAAGCTGCTAATGTAAAACCGGGATTTCACGAGATTTATCCTTGAATTTTTTCTAAAAAGAATGTGTTCAAAACAATTGTTTGGGATGAAATGTGTGGGGTTTTGTTTAAAAAAAAAAAAGAAAGAAGAAAAAGTAAAAAAAAAAAAAGAAAAGGAGGAAATAGGAAAAAGGGAAAAAAAAAAAGAAAAAAAGAGGAAAGTGTGAGTTGTTTTTATATATTCATTTTACAAAATATATATTCATTTAAACCCAATTTAGATTTTCATTTACCAAAGGAAAACAGAGGGGTTTCGAGGGAGAGAGTCTGAAAAAGAAGAAGAAGGAGATTTTGAAGGTGGAATTGAAGAAGAAAAGGGGGAAACACAGTCCAAGTTGCATGGTAAATTCTGGTGTTCAATTCTGCCAATGTCTGGTTTTTTGATCATACCGAGCTCCACAAGAAGAATTAAGAGGTAAGGTTTGATTCTTCTGAAAGTTAAATCATTTTAGAACGATTTTCGTGAAGGAAGCTCGAGCAAAATCTGATGCTATGTTAATGATTTGTGAAGAGGGAACCGAAGGAGAGGTTTTTCTGTCAAATCCGAGGAACCTCTGGTTTTTGGGATGTGCTGATCTTTAGACTTCGAATTAGAAGCTGTATTAGGTATGGTTGGAAAGATGATTTAATTTCCTATAACTTTCATGAAGAAGTCGTGGTTATAAATTGTTTAGAAGTTTCTTTAAATTCCAGGTTAGTTTCGGGTTGCAGCAGGAAAACAGTTCTGGTTTAGCAGAAACGTGTTTGGGGGAAAATGACTTTCAAGGTAGTTACAGACACATCCTTTAGGAATTTCGATTTCACTCCTTCAGATAAATTTTAGATGGTTCAAAAAGGAAGAGTTTGGTATAAAGAACATCATTATTGAGCAAGTAATGGAAAAGTTATAGGTGTGTGAGTTTAGGGTATAAAATCTGTAAAGTGCAGGAATTAGATGGGAGGGTTTTTGCAATCCTAAACCTTAAATTCATGAGGCCAAGATTCTAATGCTTGGTTTTGTTTATTTGGCAGGCCAAGAAGGAATAGGACAAATTTACGGACTGAGAATCTAATATTAACGCTGTGAGTGACAAAATGAATTCTGAAAATAAATTCTATGCTTAAACTTGTGTTCACGAAAAGAAAAGACTTCCTAAGAATGATGTAGCTTAAAGATTTATGGTCTCTTGAGCACGTGTTCATAAGCATATATGGTTTCCTAAAAATGATTTAAATTGTTCGTTGTGAGCATATGTTTACTGGTTTTCTGAAACTAGAAGAAATACCTTAATTCCAAGTCTACATGTGTTAGTGTTGATCGACTTCGCAAGCGCACGAATCGTTACAAGTAATACAGTGATTGAAATCAAAGTTCGTTCTCCACAGGGACTGAAAGCTACCAATTACCAAATTATCTAGCCTTAATTTTATCTAAGTACCAAATTGTCAAGGATGAATGGATAATTTAAACTTGCGTGATAAATAACTTTGATAAAACTCTATAAATGATAGTGCAAAAATAGATGAATAAAAATTAATTTGTAAAAACTCTAGAGCAATGATTTCACCAAATACTTCCTCCTACTCTTTGTTCTTTAATGGCTAATGTTTTCTTCTATTTCAAGATTGTTGGCAAGCTCTACCCTATAGACTCGATATTCTTTCTCAAGCAATAACGATGTTCATTGAAGTGTAAATTGCCTATACCTCTATGACAATTCAAACAAATCAATTATTAAGCCCGTAGAACCTAAAATTTGCCACAAAACCCACAAGGATATCTCTATCTCAAGTGTAAATTAGGGAAAATGCTTTAGTTCATCAATGATTCTCGTTTCTCAACCTCAAATCATGACATAGGATGAATGTAAAGAGTGGCCAAATCTAAACATACTTTAGGTGCAAAAGCATTCTCACAACCATGTATGAAATAGAGACATCAACTATTAACTTAGAAGAAGTAGGATTCAATATTCGATTACATCAAAGCCCTAGAAAAGAAAACCTCAGTTCATAATGCAAATCTTAACAAAACCAACAATAATCACCATATGGGTCATTACAAACAGCAAAAAGAGAAAGAAGAAGGGAAATAGAAGCAAATTAAGCTTAGTTCCACTCCTTTTTGGTTGTTAAAGACCTCCAAGATGCTCTAATTTCTTCTCCTTGGTCGTTCTCCCTCTTTGACTTTGTTTGTCGCCCCTTGCTGCCCTCAAAAAAACCTAAGAATCGACCCCCAAATGATAAAAATCGACCCAATTTAAAGTTAGGGCTGCGACGTAGCGCCTAGGCGCTGGCATTCTGTCCAACTGCTTCAGTCTGCAGTGCCTAGGCGCCGGTTTGGGCGCCTGGGCGCCCGAGAATATTTTTTATTTTTATTTTTATTTATTTATTTATTTAGACTTCAACCTGAAAGTCCTCCAAAAAGTCCTCAAACATGACCTTCAAAATATAACTTTTGAACACCTATAAAAATAAAAGAAATACAAGAATTAGAAATCAAAAACTAAAAGAAAACTAACTAAAAACAACCTAAACAATATATAATAAATATATATAAAATGAACTTATCAGTTAGCAAGAACTGTTCAAGGTTTTCATGTGTTTCTCTGAGACCTGAATGAGTTAATGGTTGAGATACTGAGCCCGAGGTTGTATAGTACCGTGTGCACACAGGTCATTTTTTGTTGTCGACGTTGAGTGTACTCCGTGACAACAATGCTGTCATGAGTGCTGGGCGAGCCCCACTACGACAAAGACGATGGGAGTGCTGGGCGGGCCCCACTACATCGTAGAATGAACATTGATTGTACTGGGCGAGTCTTACACAACTAATTTGTCATATGTTTAAAATGGTTAATCTTTTGACACACTTGCTGGACTTCTGTAAAAGCTGTTGATGTTATATGTTATGATTTACGAGTTAATAGTTTTAGACTTAGTCACTCACTGAGCTTCTCAGCTCATTCTTTCAATATTTTCCAACTTTTCAGGTAGAGATCGAGCTCCCGGTGCCTGAGATCCTGCCACAGCCTGCTGAACGCTCTACGAGTCTGATATTTTTGTATGTGGTTGGTGTAGTATAGCAAGTCTGCTCGTATTGTACATAACATAATAGGGATGTGCAGTTATGTTGTATATGGAACTAGTGGTCTTGGGTGTATAAGCACGTCTGGTCGTGTTTGGCTTGTTCAAGTTAGGTTTAACCAGAACCGCTCCGTAGATATGGGTAATAAGATTCCTAGTTCCTGCTGTGTGGTATGTATAGTATCTCGTATACAGGTATGGATTGTTTATCAGGTACAACGTGGGTCGCGGATGTCGTTAGGAAGATAGACGATGTCTGTCGGCTTCACGCCATCTTCCGAGTTAAGATAGCAGGTAGTTCGGGAGAGGGTGTGACAGCTAAAGCATGGACAACTGTGTTCTCATCTCTAGGGATGTTACAAAAAAGAATAGAGCTAACACTCCTAGTAAAAGCCAGAATATCATCAACAACAAAGTAGGTTTCAGACAGATTGGAATCAAGGTGATTAAGAAGATTAGTACCCTCTCTAGAATCCGACTCAACTATCAACGGAGGGAGATCGCCCGACCCTCTGGATAAAACAGCCTTTAGACCTTCAAAGATGGCTAGCGCCTTGAGCAACTTGACCGGCCACGAGCATGACACACACTTGCTACCCCCCGAACAAAAGCATTCCCCTCCAATCTCTGACAATCCAACCAATACCTCCACGATTATGCTTGGTAGACCAAGAAGCATCAGTATTGATCTTCCAGGCTCCCTCCCTGGGCGGCTTCCACCCACGAGATTCAGGAATCGAAGGGGTCAACATCTTGGCCCTGGTAACTCTGGGGGAGCCATGATACAACAATAGGGAAGATTCTACTACTCGGAGGAGGTCTTCTAGCGAAGGAGAGCCTTTGTTGAACCGGATATTATCCTTGTGCCGCCAAATGCTCCTTATTTGCCCATATCAGAATAGGGCAAAACCAAAAAATTGATGTGACATATATAAGTGCCAAACTTGTTAATGAATAAACAACTGAAGTGAAAGGTCAATAAATATAAAAGACAAAAAATAATAAAGTAGCATATTAATAATGCTCACTAAGCAATCAATATGTGCGATCACTTTGTCCAACCCCACATTCCAGTAGCTCACTAGGCAATAATAAAGTAGTAGCATACTAAAAATGCTTACTACCATATTTGCTTTAAACTTGCATAGCTCTCAAAACTCTTGCACACCGAATTTATTCGGTGACTATGCTCTCTTCTCATTATTATTTTTAACGAAGGTCTCTCCTCTCAATTGTTGAACAAAAGGGAAAAAAAAAGATTTTAATGTTTGTTCCTCTATATCATTCCTCAAAATAGAGCCCATTTAACTTGGTTTAAAAGATCTTTCAAACGTTTGAGAAGCGAATGTTTAGTTTGTTTGCGTGTATTGCTTGTTGTGAACAATGTTGCTTCACTCATTAAATTGTCTAAGATACAGTAATGAATATTTACCAACATGAACATGACTCAATTGACATAAAGTATATAGTCTCGACCAAGAGGTCAGAGGTTCAAATCCCCCACTCCACATGTCGTAAAAATAATAATAATGAGTATTTTAAAATATTTTGTATGATTGTCAAATTGACCAAGAGGTTAGAGAATAGAGGTTCGAATCCACTACCTTATATATTATTAAAAAACAAATTGTAGGATTAATATTTTAAAACATCAACGGACATCTTTTACATCCAGGCTTATTTCGAAATAAAAAATGCGGTACTTATTGGAAGTTTGGAAAATTGAGTGGAGTGCAAAATGAAGAACTTTATTTTAAAGGACAAATTTAGCACCCATAGATTTTTTTTTCTACTATTTAAATAACATTTTGGGATTTGGTAATGATGTTTTTGCTTGGGCTTTTACAAGCTACCATAAATCATGACTTGATGTTAATAAATACTTTCGTTATCAAAAATGAATATATTCTTTCTCTAAAAGAAATAAATAAGAAAGTTGGATGCGCCTTTAACTCCTTAAAAACTATCTTTAGAATTATATTTCTTTTTATATATGGATTATTTATAATAGTTAAAAATATCTCATTAAAGTCAAAAGAATATAGTGAGGTGACTTTTTACATAAATACTTTCTTTAAATCCCTATCCATGGATATAAAATAATTAAGCTCTCATTTCTTACCATCCATCTTATACCCTTGTACAAAAAGGATCTTACCCAAGTAATGTTTATCCACAAGTATACACAAAATGGTTTTTTTTTTCTTTCAAAAAAATAAAACATGGTTACTCTTACTTGTCGATGTCCCACTTGTCATTTTGCAAATTATATAAATATAGACAATATTATTATCTTTGAGCTTTGAATTTTGTTTTAAAAAATGTTCTTAGACATTTTTTTCGTTAAAATAAGATGGAAATCGACGTAACGGCTAATATGTAAAATTAGAGGCATATGTGACGTATTTTACAATATCTTTTGAGATAAAATAAATGGTAATTAATGATCTTGATCTTCTATAGTTGTAAATAATATAACGTACGATTTCTAACTTTCACATTATTCAATTTTCTTTGTAAGTTACATTATTCAATTTTCATCATTTATTTTAACATAAAAGATATTTGTTTTTACCAATTTCAAAGTTCGAGTCTTTTTTTAAATAAATTTCAAAGTTCAATGATGAAAATGAAACTTTTCAAAGTTTAGGGACATAATTGAAACTTACTCCAAAATTTATAGGTGCTATGTATAAATTAACCTTTATTAAAATGACTAAAATATATTTTTATGTAAAGTTATAAAACTAAGGCAAAACATTAAAAGTTTAAAGATTAGTCAATAAAACCACTCTGGCAAAAAAAAAAAAAATAGAATCTTATGGAAGAGGAAACTTTGCATGTTTGAATTATTTTTCTTCTTAGTTTAACAACATTTGGAGAGGTGGATTCGAACCTCTGACATTTTGGTCGAGAGTACATGTCAATTAATCTTATAGGAAAGGAAACATTTGCATGTTTGAATTACTATTTTTTTTAGTTCAACAACATTTGGAGGGAGTGGATTCGAATCTCTAATTTTGTGGTCGAAAGTACATGTCAATTACTACAGAACTATGCTCACTTTGACATGTTTGAATGACCTTTTGAATCTAAAGAGACACAATCAACTATCTAGGGAAATTTTATATTTACCAAATGGATACTTCTTTCATTTATAATATGTCACATCAGCATCTTTTTAAAAACGATGTAGGGTCTAGCAACATTAAAAAAATATTTATAAAGACAATATCATAATGTGAACAAAGAGAGTATGATACTTTTGTGGTACTCAAAATTTTCTCAACTATCTATGTGAGACTTTTGCTTAGTCCATACAAGCCCAAACCCTTTACAATTTAGAGTGTGTTTGACGTATATAGTTTTTAAAATGATTATGGATGATTGATTTTTCTTCTTCTTATTTTTCAATATTTGGCAACAAATAACTAGTTTTTTTTGCTAAAAAAATTCCCAACTATCTATGTGAGACTTTTGCTTAGTCCATACAAGCTCAAGTGTTTGACATATATAGTTTTTAAAACGATTATGGATGATTGATTTTTTCGTCTCTTATTTTTCAATATTTGGCAACAAATAACTAGTTTTTTTAAATAAAAAAAAAAAGAAACAAAATATTGATTAAAAGATTGTGTTAGAAAACCTTTGAGAGATAGTTATTCAAAAGGTGATTTTAAGCAGGAATCACTATAAAAAATATTTAACAAGAAAGAAAATTAATTTATAATTAGTAAAATCACATTTAAGTGTAGTCACATAACCAAACAAATTTATGATTAAAAAACTTAACCAAACACATAAATTTTTAATTAAAAATACTTTTAAATAGAGATATGTTTGAAAGCAATTTTGAAATGGTCAAAATCACTTTTGTCAATTCAAAATCACTCTCAAACATATTTTTAATCATTCAAAATCAATTTTAATGGTATAAAAATTATATTTAAAAATATAAAATAAAATATTAAAATAATTATATAAAAATCACTTTTAATAAATCACTTTTTTTTTTTTGAAACTTAATAATAAATCACTCGTAAACAAATAATTTCCACACAAATCACTAATACACATGCCTTAAAAATGTTTTAAAAAATACATTTGGCCTAAACTAGAAGTCGTACAGAGCTCCCTCGGCTAACGTTTGGCCCATCTAATTTCCGCCAGAGCTGCTATATTAAACAACGCGCAGTATGCCAAAAATGCTCACACTTATTGCAAGCATCCAAACACGTTTGTTGCAGAGTATCCTCCAGAGCACTTAGGTCACACTTAAGTCATGGCCGACGATTTTCCCAAGAAGAACATCCTCCAGAGCACAGCTCTTCTCCAGGTTCGTTCCCATTCCAATCTGAATATTGTTCTTGACTTCATTCCAATTCCGAGTACTAATTAACTCATGCACTGCGCCTTCATTACGTTAATTACTCGCGATTGAACTCAGATTAATTAACTCGATGCTTGAATTTAATCAAACACTGTTCGGAAAAATGGCTGAAGTTAATTGAGAAGTTGAAAACACATGTATTTGATTGCAGTATATACTGGAAGCCAATGCCTATCCGAGAGAGCACGAACAGTTGAAGGAACTCAGAGAAACCACCTTCGGAAAGTTCGACAAGTTCCTGTGAGTTTCCGACTCTTCTTCGGCATTTAGATTTTTCCGATTTCAGTAGTGCAATTTTAGAATGATTGATTTAGTCCGATTCAGTCGATTGAGTCAATCGATCGATTCGGAAGGATTTAGAATGATCGATTTGGATGGATTGAATTCGATAATCGTGTAAGAGAGTTGTTAATCGTTTGAAATGAAATTTGGGGATTGAGTTGCAGGAGCGTGATAAGTGTACCGGCGGATCAAGGATTGTTTCTATCAATGCTTCTGAAACTGATGAACGCAAAGAAAACGATAGAGATCGGCGTATTCACCGGCTATTCGCTCCTAACCACTGCGCTTGCACTGCCCGCTGATGGCCAGGTAAGGCTTAGATTCCCCTCCATCTTCATCGCCATCATCAGCTAATTAGTTTTCATTCAATTACATACGATGGGCAAATTGATTTGTGATTTCTTTTTATTTATTTGGTTAAAATATCATTTTAATCAACGTAATTTGATTTTTATTTCATTTTAGTTATTTCAAATGTCTAAATTTAGTTCATGCAATTTCAATAAAGCTTAAAATTGTTCCCTACATTAGTTTGAAGTTAATTTTTATCGAAATTTGCTAATATGATAATAATAATTTTCATGAAAAAAAAAAGACAATGTGAACATTATTTCCAAGTTCTAATATTTATAGAGGAAAGATTAATGGAGAGTAATATATATATTTTTAGAAAAGTTAACAATAAACTAATAGTATGGACCAATTTTAAGTTTTTTTGAAATTGTACAATGACTAAAATTGGACATTTGAGAGTACAACAGTACAAAGACTAAAATGGAATGAAATCCAAACTATAGGACCAAAATGATATTTTAACCTTTTATTTTTATTTGTATTTTCATTTATTATCAAGTTAAATAACAAAGTTTTGGATTATACTTAATACATTTATGTACTTTGCCTAAGTTAAATAACCTAATATATTTATTAACTTTCAATATTGTATCTACGAGACTTCTATATTTTAAAAGTTTTAAATAAGTTGTTGAACTCTCAACTTATTACTTAAAATATACAATTACATTAAAAGTTGATTTCAAAATGGATTAAGTATTTGGTGATTTAAGTGTTAAACTAAAGACTTATGAAATGCAATATCAAAAGTTTGAGTTTTTTACAAACTTTTTAATCTAAAGGAATTCGATACACCGTCACAACTTTAAAAGATTGATAATCAATTGGAAAATTTTAAAAATATATGTCTGAAATAGGAAGGACAAGACATAAATTTGAAAGTATTACCAAATTTGTAATATATTTTTATATTTTTATTGTTTTATTTGTTTATTTATTTGGATGGTAGATAACAGCCATTGATGTGGATAGAGAATCATTCGAGATTGGTTTGCCATTTATCAAAAAGGCAGGAGTTGATCATAAGATCAATTTTGTGGAATCCCGGGGATTGGTTGTCCTGAATGACCTCCTCAATGATGTAAGTTGGTTTTCTATTTTATAATATAAATTTAGTAAAAAGTGTAGGACTATATTTAGTTTTCAAGTTTTAGAATGACATTCTTTTAAACATGTTTTTTTTCCTACATACAAATAGATCAACATTAATATTTCATATTGTCTCCACCCACTCCATTATAAAACTTAAAAAATGAAAAAAAGAAAAACTAACTCCATTATAGTTTAAAGAAAAGGAAAATTAACCCCCCCCCTCCCCCCGCCCCCCCCCCCCCCCCAACCTAGCTGTTCTACTAAAATAATATATCTAATAATTACATGTTTAAATATTAAGGTTAAATTTATAAAAAATACCCATGAACTATTAGGTTGGTTTCAATTATATCTTGAACTTTGAAAAGTTTCATTTTAATCCTTGAACTTTGAAGTTTGTTTCAAAATAACCCTTGAAGGTTTTTTTCGTTAAATTTATGGACGAAAAATGACGTATTTGCATTTATTTTGATTTTTTTGTTCAACGTATATGTTCAAATATATTCACATAAGCAACAATATAAATGCAAAAACATCATTTTTCGTCCATGAATTTAACAAAAAAAAAGCCTTCAAAGATTATTTTGAAACAAACTTCAAAGTTCAAGAGTTAAAATGAAAATTTTTAAAGTTCAGGGTATAATTGAAATAAATCTCATAGTTTAGGGATATTTTTGATAATTTAACCAAATATTAATAGATATAGAACAGTCGAAAAAAATAATCTTTTGAAGTAAGATGATATTATTATTATTTTTAATTCGTTTAAATTAATATATATATATTTTTTGAACAGAACAAAGAAGGAGAGTTTGATTTTGCATTTGCGGATGCCAACAAAGCAGAGCACATTAAATATCACGAGTTGCTTCTAAGATTGGTAAAGGTAGGCGGAGTAATTGCCTACGATAACACCCTGTGGTTTGGATCAGTGGCGCTGAGCGACGACGTCGTTCAGGAAGATTTGAAGGCAAATAGAAGTCATATACTAGAACTCAATGCTTTTCTAGTTAATGACTCCCGCGTGGAGATAGCTCTCGTCTCCATTGGAGATGGCCTCACTCTCTGTAGGCGTATTAACTAAATCGTATGTTGTGACCCTTTGGAGACTATTGTTTTAACAATTACCCCAAAGGCTCGTCAATTTGGCTGTTTTAAAGAGCATGTTTTCTTATGTTAGCATCTGTTAACTCTTCTTCTTAAAGAATAAGCTATGGATTATGAAATTTATATGGTCGATCAAAATCATCAATCCATTTTTACAATTCATCTTCTTCATTTTTTCAAGGGCATTCATTTTATTCATACTTTTTTTTTCCTCATTTCAATTATACTTCAAACGGTAAAACTTTCATGATGCTAAAATTTATGTGTTTTAAAATGTTTTTAGCTCTAACTTAGTTTTAAAAAATTATATTCTTAAAAAATGTTTGATAATATAATATAATAGATAATATTGTCTTATAATTTAAAGGACACCTAGAGACTATATATTTAATGATATAATATAAAGGATTTGAATAGATATATAGCTTCATATACCAGCATAAACATGTCGTTGATACTATTTTCTAGATTCTTGCAGCCAACGATCTTCATCTCTTCTTAACTCTATCGTTTTGAACAATTTACAGCTGATTTTTAATCTAAAAGAGTTACGTGGCGATCCACTAACAAAGTATTAATTAAAAACTAAGAGAATATATTTTCCTTTATCTTTCAAATTCCTACAACCTATGAGCTTCATCTCTTCAAAATTCTATCATTTCAAATAGCTAGTTTCAACTAGTGGTGGATCTATAACTTTATGTTGAGGGTGACACAAGTTCATATTAAGTTAAATTACAAGTTTAGTTTCTAAATGTTTAGATGTGTATATATATGATCCCTAAACTTTAAAAAATGTATAACAGGTCTCTGAATTTTTTTTTTTAAGTTTAACAATGTGTAGGTGGAGGATTCAAACCTCTGACCTCTTTGGTCGAAAGTATATACCTTAACCAATTGAGTTATACTTATGTTGGCCAAAAAAAAAAATTGTGTCTAATAAGTCCTCAACATATTCGACATTTTTTAAAACTAATATATTTATTAGTTACAAAATTGAAAGTTTAATGTTTAATAATTAGATACAAATGAAATTTTATGTATAATAGAACAATTAATTTATTTTTTTTAAATATGTCTAAGACCTATTAGATACAAAATTGAAAGTTCATGAATCTATTAGACATTTTTAAAGTTGAAGGACTTATGAGACACAAAATTAAAAGTCTAAGGGCCTACTAGACAAGTTTTAAAATTTTATGGACTAAAATTGTAATTTAACATTCATATAAATATAATTTTAAATACATTAATATATAATATTTAGATTAAGTCATATTAATTAAAAAGTTATTATAAATCATTGTAGAACTAACCACCAAAATATATATAAGCAACGAATGAAACTTTAAATATTTAAGATTTTTTAAAACATGATTAAATGTTTTGTGCAATTAATTTTTCTTAAATAATTTACTAAAGATATATATACATACATACCAAATCAGAAAACGAAAATTAAAATATAGAAAATTAAAAAATGAAATAAAAATGAAAAATATAGATAACCAATATATTTTTATGATATTCTATGATGAAGTATATAGATATGTTAAGGACAACGAACACTCCACAAATCTCCACATTGGTATGATATTATCCACTTTGGGCATAAGCCCTACTTTGTTTTTTGTTTCACCCAAAAAGCTTGGCCTCATACTAATGGAGATAGTGTCCCTCACTTATAAACTCATGATCTTCTCCTTATCTAGCCGATGTGGGACTTTGGTCGCACTCCCAACAAGATATATATAAACTCTATAATTTCAGAAGAGCTAGGGGTTGTTTAAAAATAAAAAATAAATAAATAAAAGGGACAAAAATACACTTTTGATTTGGGATTGATGAGTTTTAAAAGAGATACTTTTAGTTTTCCAAGTTTGAGAATAGTTTTAAATAGTCTTTAAATTTTTTTGACTGTTAGTTGACGAAGGTAAAATAACGTGGCTGTTAAAATGCTGATGGTAGCGACTTATTTAGCAATATATATTAATTTATTATCCTTCCCCCATATTCTCCTTCATTTATCCATCTTCCCCCTCCTTACGAATCTCGCCATGGTCGTCTTCGTTGCTGGAAGCGCTCGTCACCGCCGCAAGCGGAAGCACATAGGCTCCTCCCCACCTTGGACCCCACTTCGAAACCTGCCGGTGACCCATATTCTGCGGTGATAACTAGACCATCCAGTACCCATTCTACATCCAAAACCTCGATCCTCCCTTCTGCGCGGGTACCCATGATTTATGCTGAAATGTCACTACAACGCTCCTCTTTTCTCTCTCCTCCCATTATTATAGCCTTCTTCACTCACATATTGCATAGGCTGTAAAACGAGCCCCATTTTTTTTATTAAAAAAAAAAAGAGTTATAATACGCAAAAAATTTCAAAATTTAAAAGGAGTTTTTTTTTACTTACCGTCACCTAAGGTGGCCGCCGTCATCGGTCTTCCCATGCACGAGCCCCTAATGCTACATAGATTGGAACATGTTCACACGAGATTTCAACAAGGAAATTTAACACGTGTAAAGAACTTGATTTGTATTAACAGTATAGTAAGTACAATCTCTAATGTATGATCCTCTGATTCTTTCTTTCGTTGTATACTTGACTCGAGGGCTGAAACGCTTGTTCTCGAGGTTGAATCGTCAACTTTTAACTTGTGGAAAAGTCTTCAGCTTTGAGCTTGTGGAAGGTCTTCAGCTTGTAGCTTGTTGAAGGGTTTCGGCTTGTCGCTTGTTGAAGGTCTTCAGCTTGTAGCTTGTTGAAAATCTTCGGCTTGTTGATCTTCTTGAATCGTTCTTGATCTTCAAGAAGTGTTCTTTGTTCAGAAGATATTTGATCTTTAGGAGCTTCTAGAGTCTGGTTGACTTTAGGCCTAGCCATTTGGACTAGACCTTGTTGACTTTGGGCCAACCCTTTTTGGACAAGGCCTAGACTTTGCTGATTAGGGCCTTCAATTCGGGCTTTTGTCTTCCAAATTTCAAATAACCCTTATTTAAATTTGCCATAATTTAATTTAGGGATCCTTGCTAATTTAATTAATCCCTAATTAAATATAATTTCGTCATCAATGTTGAGTAATGGCGTGACAATTTCTGGCTAGCCGAAATTTCTATTCCAACAGCGCCCATGGGAGATTGAATCGTTTTCCAATGGAAATTGGTTTGCAGAGCAACAGAGAAAAGGAGAACGGTGATAAAGTGAGGGAGTTTTAGACAGAGAGGCCTAAGAGAGCAAAACAAGATTCATGTCAGTCTCCAAGGAATCGCTTAGTTTATATCTTAGGGGGCGTTTGGAGCACCGTTTCGGAATCACAACCCTTGGAATTGGAACCCTGAGGGGTTTGTTCTAGGGGGTTTGAAAGCCTGGGAATCAGAAAACAGTGTTTGAGGTGCAGTGTTCTGAACCCTGGGAATCAGAAAACAGTGTTTGGACTGCAGTGTTCTGAACCCTGGGGTTGTGCAGTTTTTGTTTTTCCTTTTTTCCTTTGCTACTTTGGTCTCTTTTTTTTTCCTTATTTTCTAGTGGCAATCTTTGGTTAGTTGTAAAATCCTTTGCGTAAGTTGGGTAATTTTTTTTAGTACTTTTGAACGGACCTTTTAATTAGTATAAGAATGAGAATTTTTTTACCGGAAATGCAAATAATTACTTCGTAAAATACGAAATTTGGTTAGGTTTATGGCATGTATAAAAAAAACAGTTGTAATAATTTATTGTTTTTTACAAAAAAAAAAATGTGAGTTACCAATGAAAAATAATTACTTTGTCAAATATCAAATTTGGTTAGGTTTATGACAAGTATTTAAAAAAAATATATTTGTAATATTTTATTATTTTTTACAAAAAAAATGTGAGTTTCCAATGAAAAATCAACATACTTTGTCAAATATAAAATTTGATTAGGTTTATGACAAGTATAAAAAAAATATTTGTAATAATTTATTGTTTTTTACAAAAAAAAATGTGAGTTTCCAATGAAAGATCAATTTACTTTGTCAAATATCAAATTTGGTTAGGTTTATCACAAGTATAAAAAAAAAAACATTTATAATAATTTATTGTTTTTTACAAAAAAAATGTGAGTTTCCAATGAAAAATCAACATACTTTGTCAAATATCAATTTTGGTTAGATTTATGACAAGTATAAAAAAAATATATTTGTAATAATTTATTATTTTTTACAAAAAAAAATGTGAGTTTCCAATGAAAAATCAACTTACTTTGTCAAATATCAAATTTGGTTAGGTTTATGACAAGTATAAAAAAAACATTTATAATAATTTATTGTTTTTTACAAAAAAAAAAATGTGAGTTTCCAATGAAAAATCAACATACTTTGTCAAATATCAAATTTGGTTAGGTTTATGACAAGTATAAAAAAAATATTTGTAATAATTTATTGTTTTTTACAAAAAAAAAATAAATGTGAGTTTCCAATGAAAAATCAACATACTTTGTCAAATATCAAATTTGGTTAGGTTTATGACAAGTATAAAAAAAACTTTTATAATAATTTATTGTTTTTTACAAAAAAAAAATGTGAGTTTCCAATGAAAAATAATTACTTTGTCAAATATCAAATTTGGTTAGGTTTATGACAAGTATAAAAAAATAAAACATTTGTAATAATTTATTGTTTTTAAAAAAAAAATGTGAGTTTCCAATGAAAAATAATTACTATCAAATACAAAATTTGGTTAAGTTATGACATGTATAAAACAAACATTTGTAATAATTTATTGTTTGTTAAAAAAAAATTTTGAGATACCAATTAAAAAAAACAATGGAAAAGACGGGAGAGAGATAAGAAAACGTGATAATGAAAACATGTGCCAAATGAGGAGCAAACCAGTGTGTTGGAAATCAAACCCCCCTATTTCACTATGCAAAATCATGGGGTTGTGTTTCAAAACCATTGAGTTTTGAACACAGTGGCCCAAACAAGGGTTTGGGTTTGCATTCCAAAACAACCCAACCCAACCCATTGCTCCAAACACCCCCTTAATGTTTTTTTAAGAGGATGAGGTGGATGTTTTGGTGGCATTTCAGCACGAATCCAACGAGGAGATGTTTTTTGGATGTAGAATAGGTATCAAATGTTTTGTTTTTTCCATAGGATATGGGCCACCGGCAGGCTTCGAATTGGAGGTACATGGCGAAGCGGAGGAGAAGGAGGAAGGAACAAGAAGAGGAGAGAAAATTAGATAGTATGATCAACAAAAGAAAACATCATTAGATTAATATATTTTGCTAAAGCAATAGGTACAATCACCATTTTAACAGCCACGTCACTTAGTCAACTAACGGTGAAAGTAGCTTAGAGACTATTTAAAGTTATTTCCTCAAACTTCGAAGACTAAAAGTGTCTATTTTGAAACTTCATAACCAAACAGACACCAACTCCAAACCTCATGGACCAGAAGTATATTTTTCCAAAAAAAAAAATTATATATATATATATATATATATATATATATATATATATCACACACAAAAACTAACCTATTGGCCAAAAAAACCTCTGGGCTCTAAGAATGATAAGACTCGGGGTCTGTCAATCCTAACATATGAACTAAAAAAAAACTACACACGAAAGCAAATGCAATATCAGAAATTCATTAAACTCACACTGAGATTTGGTTTAAGGAGTGCTCTTGATTCAAATCTCTAACATTTTAGTCGAGATTATAATATTTTAATCAGTTGAAGTATACTTAAATTGATGATTGGAGATATCTTTTTAAATTATTTGATGAGTTGGAGAATATTATAAGAAATTCTAAAATAAAAAGAATACAAATATACGAGAAGATTATGAGAGATCCGTGAAGATTTGTGTGTTTTTATTCAACATTATTTAGAATATGTGTGTAAAAAAAAAAAAAAAAAACCATGTTTTAAATTTAATTTCAGCATCTCCCAAGCCCATCTTACGGGGCCCAAGCCCAACATTGCTCCCCCGAAAGTCGGAACCAAAATAACAATATGCACGTGTTAAAAACTAGTGCAAACACGTGTTTAGTTTTATTGTTAGCGTTTTCATGTTTTAAGAGTTACGTTTGTTAGTTAATTTCATAGTTGATAATTTAATAAGTAGCGAATGAGGAGGCAACTAGGCGTGAGTCGAGAGTTTGTTGGTCTAGTAGTGTTGGTTACAGAGAAATTTGAGGATAGTGGTGTATTTAGTGGGTTAGTGGTTAGTGTTGAATGAGAAATTTTGGACAATCACAAATTGCCACATCATTAATTTAAATTAATGATAAAAATTTGGGACCGATTACAAATTTACGTGTGTCCTCAAATTAAATTAAAAGACATGAAAAATTGACAAATCAAATAATGTCACATGTCTAGTATTAATCCATTGGACGACTTAAATCCAAGATTATATTAAGTCCAAATAAGCCCAAGCCCAAAAGTTGGGCCCAAAGTCAACAAAGCCCAAGCCCATATAAGATCCATCAAACTCTATAAATAGAGGAGACCACCATTCATTTGAAGACATTAAGAGGAGTCAGAATCCAGAGCATTCAGCTAGAGAGTTCAGAATCTCCAAGAGTCAGAATTCATAAGCTTCAAGTCCAGTCATAGAATTCAGAAGACCCAAGATTCAGAATTCAGAAAATTCAACGACTTGATCCAAGATCAACAAGCCAACAGGCCGATACAAGATCAACAAGCAACAGGCTAATCCAAGATCATCAAACCGACAGGCCGATCTAAGATCAACAAGACAACAATCCAATCCAAGATCAACAAGCCAACAAGTCAATCCAAGAGGATCAATAAGCCCACAGGCCGATCCAAGAAAATCAATAAGTCAGAGTTCAAAGCTTACATATTCGAGAGAAAGAATCAGAGAATAAATGTTAGAGATTGTAACACTTCACAAAAATCAATAAAATCAAGTTCATTACACGAATCAAATTTCTCTTGAAATCTCGTGTGACAGTTAGTTTTCTATTTACCTGTAAATACATGTGATGTAATAATTCTTATTTCAATTAATAGAATAGAAGGTATTCCTCTGTATAATTTATTTCTTATTTCTACTTTATTTTTCTCTTCGTTCTTTGTTACTCTATAATTTAGGTTAACAAAAAATAGATTTGAAAGTTTAAGAACAAAATTAAACTTAAAAAAATTAAACGCCAACAATTAATTTAAATGGAGAGATGTAAATAACTAGACTCTTAATTAAATATTGTCATTTTTATAATTTTATTTATGTCAAACTATAAAGTAAAAAATCATTTCTGATTTTCCGTCAAAAAAAAAAAAAAAACAAATAATTTCTGATCAATTCATCTGAAATTATAGATAAATGGAGTTGCTTGACCCACTCCCACTGAACCTTGCTCTAGTCTTGCAAGCGTATTTAAATTATTACCAGTTTTTCAACCACTCCTCAAGTCGTCTTTTTTGTATTTATTTTACCGGAAATTAATGGAAAAGAAAACAGTTAATTGAATATTTGTTTGTTTTCTAATTTCAAGCCAAATATTTACATTTGTGTAGTTTGAGGTTTTAAATGGACTATGGAATTAACCCATAAATATTTGTGATTTCAATTGGGCTTTAAAAAGCACCCAGGCCCATTTGTCTGCTAGCACCATCGGCGGGGGAAGGGTTTCCGTTGTTCTGATACCATTGAGCTTCCACCCAACTCTTGTCACCATCGAATGACACATCGACTCTTTCAAATCCACGCCCTCTTTCCGACACTCTGTATCCAAGTGAAAACTTTGAACTTTTGTGTGTTTAATTTCATCTGATCAACATTTAAATTTAAATAAATAGCGTAGTTAATGTATAAAATTTAAAGATTTGTTGCTCGTGGCACTTTTGCTAAATAATACTTTTTTTTAAATTGGTTGTTTTTTAATTCGATTTCAGCATTTTATAATTCGTTCAATTTAAGCATTTATGCAACTTTGTTGGTTGAATTTCATTGGATTTATAGTTTGATTTACAAGCGATTTGTTAACTTAGTTTTGAATGAATAAGTGAAAAATGAAAATTTTCCTTCTAATATTCATCATTTTTCTCCCATATCTAATTTCTAACTTTATCATTTTTACTATTACTGTTGGGAGTGCGACCAAAGTCCCACATCGGCTAAATAAGGGGAAGATCATGGGTTTATAAGTGAGGGACACTATCTCCATTGGTATGAGGCCTTTTGGGGGAACCAAAAGCAAAACCATGAGGGCTTATGCCTAAAGTGACAATATCATACCATTGTGGAGATCTGTCGAGGGTCGTTGTCCCTAATTAACAAGTGGTATCAGAATCATGCCCCTGAGCCGTGGTCGGTAGAATCCTCAAGTGTCGAACAAAGGAGGCGAGCCCCGAAGGTGTAGTCATGGTGGAGATCCGTGGTAGAGAGCTCTATCGGATAGGCGGTGTGCTCTGGTAAAGAAGTTGGCCTAGACTGGCGGTGTGCTCCGGTAAATTTAAAAAAATGATTTTGTTGTATTTTTTAAGCTAGCTATTTTCATAATTTTGAAAATGATTAGACATTTTTCTATTTCGTTTGTGAAATTTAGTACCTTTCTAGGCCACCACGTACACAAGATTTATTTGCCCATATTAGAAAAGGGCAAAACCAAAAAATTGATGTCACATACATAAGTGCCAAAGTTGTTAATGAATAAACAACCGAAGTGAAAGGTCAATAAATATAAAAGACAAAAAATAATAAAGTAGCATATTAATAATGCTCACTAGGCAATCACTCAATAAATATAAAAGACAAAATAATAAAGTATCATATTAACAATGCTCACTAGGCAATCAATATGTGCGATCACTTTCTCCAACCCCACATTCCAGTAGCGCACAAGGCAATAATAAAGTAGCATATTAATAATGCTCATTGGGCAATCACTCAATAAATATAAAAGACAAAAAATAATAAAGTAGCATATTAATAATGCTCACTAGGCAATCAATATGTGCGATCACTTTCTCCAACCCCACATTCCAGTAGCGCACTAGGCAATAATAAAGTAGCATACTAATAATGCTCACTACCATATTTGCTTTAAACTTGCATAGCTCTCAAAACTCTTGCACACGGAATTTATTATGTGACTATGCTCTCTTCTCATTATTATTATTATTAAGAAGGTCTCTCCCCTCTCAATTGTTGAACCAAAGAAAAAAAAAGATATTAATGTTTGTTCTTCTATATCATTCTTCAAAATAGAGCCCATTTAACTTGGTTTAAAAGATCTTTCAAACGCTTGAGAAGCGAATGTTTAGTTTGTTTGCGTGCATTGCTTGTTGTGAACAATGTTGCTTCACTCATTAAATTGTCCAAAATACAGTAATGAGTATTTACCAACTTGAACATGACTCAATTGACATAAAGTGTATACTCTCGACCAGGAGGTCAAGGGTTCAAATCCTCCACTCTACATGTTGTAAAAATAATAATAATTATTATTTTAAAATATTTTGTATGATTGTCAAATTGACCAAGAGGTTACAGAACATAAGTTTGAATTCACTACCTTACATACTATTAAAAAATAAACTGTAGGACTAATATTTTAAAACATCAATGGACATCTTTTACATCCAGGCTTATTTCGAAAAAAAAAATGCAGTACTTATTGGAATTTTGGACAAGCCACCATAAATCATAACTTGATGTTAATAAATACTTTTAGTTATCAAAAATGAATATATTCTCTCTCTAAAATAATTTAAGAAGAAAGTTGGATGCGCCTTTAACTCCATAAAAACTATCTTTAGAATTATATTCCTTTTTATATATGGATTATTTATAATAGTTAAAAATATCTCATTAAAGTCAAAAGAATATAATGGGATGACTTTTAAAAAAATACTTTCTTTAAATCCCGATTACTATCCATGGATTTAATTAAGCTCTCATTTCTTACCATCCATCTTATACCCTTGTACAAAAAGTATCTTACCCAAGTAATGTTTATCCACAAGTATACACAAAATGGTTTTTTTTTCTTTCAAAAAATGAAACATGGTATACTCTTACTTGTCGATGTACCACTTGTCATTTTGCAAATTATATAAATATAGACAATATTATTATCTTTGAACTTTGTTTAAAAAAATGGCCTTAGAGAGTTTTTTTCGTTAAAATAAGATGGAAATCGACATAACGGCTAATATGTAAAATTAGAAGGCATATGTGACATCTTTTACAACATCATTCACGTAAATTGATGTAGCAGTTGATGTGTAAAAATTGATTATGTAAATAATTTTAACGATATTTTTTGAGATAAAATAAATGGTAATTAACGATCTTGATCTTCTATAATTGTAAATAATATAACGTACGATTTCTAACTTTCACATTATTTAATTTTCTTTGTAAGTTACATTATTCAATTTTCATTATTTATTTTAACATAAAAGATATTTGTTTTTACCAATTTCAAAGTTCGAGTCTTTTTTTAAATAAATTTCAAAGTTCAATGAAACTTTTCAAAGTTTAGGGACATAATTGAAACTTACTCCAAAATTTATAGGTGCTATGTACAATTTAACCTTTATTAGAATGACTAAAATATATTTTTATGTAAAGTTATAAAACTAAGGCAAAGCATTAAAAGTTTAAAGATTGGTCAATAAAACCACTTTGGCAAAAAAAATTAGAATCTTATGGAAGAGGAAACCTTTGCATGTTTGAATTATTATTTTTGTAGTTCAACAACATTTGGAGGGGTGGATTCGAACCTCTGACATTTTGGTCAATAATACATGTCGATTAATCTTATGGGAAAGGAAACCTTTGCATGTTTGAATTACTTTTTTTTTTTTTAGTTCAACAACATTTAGAGGGGGGGATTCGAACCTCTGATTTTTTGGTCGATAGTACATGTCAATTACTACGGAACTATGCTCACTTTGGCATGTTTGAATGACCTTTTGAATCTAAAGAGACACAATCAACTATCTAGGGAAAATTTCTACTTACCAAATGGATACTTCTTTCATTTATAAAATGTCAAATCATCATGTTTTTTAAAACGATGTAGGGTCTAGCAACATTAAAAACAAATTATAAAAGCCAAAATCATAATGTGAGTAAAGAGATGATGATACTTTTGTGGTACTCAAAATTTTCCCAACTATCTATGTGAGACTTTTGCTTAGGCCATACAAGCTCAAACCCTTTACAATTTAGAATGTGTTTGACATATATAGTTTTTTAAATGATTATGGATGATTTATTTTTTTTGTTCTTATTTTTCAATATTTGGCAACAAATAACTAGTTTTTTTGCTAAAAAATTTCCCAACTATCTATGTGAGACTTTTGCTTAGTCCATACAAGCTCAAGTGTTTGACATATATAGTTTTTAAAACGATTATGGATGATTGATTTTTTCTTCTCTTATTTTTCAATATTTGGCAACAAATAACTAGCTTTTTTTAAAAGAAAAAAAGAAACAAAATATTGATTAAAAGATTGTTCAAAAAGAAAATATTGATTAAAAGATTGTTTTAGAAAACCTTTGAGAGAGTTATTCGAAAGGTGATTTTAAGCAGGAATCACTAAAAAAAATATTTAACAAGAAAGAAAATTAATCTATAATTAGTAAAATCACATTTAGGTGTAGTCACATGACCAAACAAATTTATGATTAAAAAACTTAACCAAACACATAAATATTTTAATTAAAAATAGAAATATGTTTCAAAGCAATTTTGAAATAGTCAAAATCACTTTCGTCAATTCAAAATCACTCTCAAACATATTTTTAATCATTCAAAATCAATTTTAATGGTATAAAAATTATGTTTAAAAATATAAAATAAAATATTAAAATAATTATATAAAAATCACTTTTAATAAATGACTGATAAACAAATCATTTCCACTCAAATCACTAATACACATGCCTTAAAAATGTTTTAAAAAACACATTCGGCCTAAACTAGAAGTCAGCTCCCTCGGCTAAGGTTTGGCCCATCTAATTTCCGCCAGAGCTGCTATATTATAAAGCAGTATGCCAAAAATGCTCACACTTATTGCAAGCATCCAAACACGTTTGTTGCAGAGTATCCTCCGGAGCACTTAGGTCACACTTAAGTCATGGCCGACGATTTTCGCAAGAAGAACATCCTCCAGAGCGCAGCTCTTCTCCAGGTTCGTTCCCATTCCAATCTGAATCTTGTTCTTGACTTCATTCCAATTCCGAGTACTAATTAATTCATGCACTGCGCCTTCATTACGTTAATTACTCGCGATTGAACTCAGATTAATTAACTCGATGCTTGAATTTAATCAAACACTGTTCGGAAAAATGGCTGAAGTTAATTGAGAAGTTGAAAACACATGTATTTGATTGCAGTATATACTGGAAGCCAATGCCTATCCGAGAGAGCACGAACAGTTGAAGGAACTCAGAGAAACCACCTTCGGAAAGTTTGACAAGTCCCTGTGAGTTTCCGACTCTTCTTCGGCATTTAGATTTTTCCGATTTCAATAGTTTGGATTCGATTTTAGAATGATCGATTTAGTCCGATTCAGTCGATTGAGTCAATCGATCGATTCGGAAGGATTTAGAATGATCGATTTGGATGGATTGAATTCGATAATCGTGTAAGAGAGTTGTTAATAGTTTGAAATGAAATTTGGGGATTGAGTTGCAGGAGCGTGAAAAGTGTACCGGTGGATCAAGGATTGTTTCTATCAATGCTTCTGAAACTGATGAACGCAAAGAAAACGATAGAGATCGGCGTATTCACCGGCTATTCGCTCCTAACCACTGCGCTTGCACTGCCCGCTGATGGCCAGGTAAGGCTTAGATTCCCCTCCATCTTCATCGCCATCATCAGCTAATTGGTTTTCATTCAATTACATACGATGGGCAAATGGATTTGTGATTTCGTTTGTTCTTTTTATTTATTTGGTTAAAATACCATTTTAGTCTATCTAATTTGATTTTCATTTCATTTTAGTTATTTCAAATATCTAAATTTAGTTAATGCAATTTCAATAAAGCTTAAAATTGGTCCCTACATTAGTTTGAAGTTAATTTTTATCAAAATTCGCTAATATGATAATAATAATTTTCATGAAAAAAAAAGAAGAGACAATGTGAACATTATTTCCAAGTTCCAATATTTATAGAGGAAAGATTAATGAAGACTAATATATATATATATTTAGAAAAATTAACAATAAACTAATAGTATGGACTAATTTTACGTTTTTTTGAAATTGTACAATGACTAAAATTGGACATTTGAGAGTACAGCGGTACAAGGACTAAAATGGAATGAAATCCAATCTATAAGGACCAAAATGATATTTTAACATATTTATTTTTATTTGTATTTTCATTTATTATCAAGTTAAATAACAAAGTTTTGGACTATACTTAATACATTTATGTACTTTGCCTAAGTTAAATAGCCTAATATATTTATTAACTTTTAATATTGTATCTACGAGACTTCTATACTTCAAAAGTTTTAAATAAGTTGTTGAACTCTCAATTTATTAGTTAAAATTTACAATTACATTACAAGTTGATTTCAAAATGGATTAAGTATTTGGTGATGTAAGTGTTAAAATAAAAACTTACGAAATGCAATATCAAAAGTTTATTAGTTTTTTACAAACTTTTTAATCTAAAGAAATTAGATACACCGTCACAAGTTTAAAAGATTGATAATCAATTGGAAAATTTTAAAAATATATGTATGAAATAGGAAGGACAAGACATAAATTTGAAAGTATTACCAAATTTGTAATATATTTTTATATTTTTATTGTTTTATTTGTTTATTTATTTGGATGGTAGATAACAGCCATTGATGTGGATAGAGAATCATTCGAGATTGGTTTGCCATTTATCAAAAAGGCAGGAGTTGATCATAAGATCAATTTTGTGGAATCCCGGGGATTGGTTGTCCTGAATGACCTCCTCAATGATGTAAGTTGGTTTTCTATTTTATAATATAAATTTAGTAAAAAGTGTAGGACTATATTTAGTTTTCAAGTTTTAGAATGACATTCTTTTAAACATGTTTTTTTTCCTACATACAAATAGATCAACATTAATATTTCATATTGTCTCCACCCACTCCATTATAAAACTTAAAAAATGAAAAAAAGAAAAACTAACTCCATTATAGTTTAAAGAAAAGGAAAATTAACCCCCCCCCTCCCCCCGCCCCCCCCCCCCCCCCCCCCAACCTAGCTGTTCTACTAAAATAATATATCTAATAATTACATGTTTAAATATTAAGGTTAAATTTATAAAAAATACCCATGAACTATTAGGTTGGTTTCAATTATATCTTGAACTTTGAAAAGTTTCATTTTAATCCTTGAACTTTGAAGTTTGTTTCAAAATAACCCTTGAAGGTTTTTTTCGTTAAATTTATGGACGAAAAATGACGTATTTGCATTTATTTTGATTTTTTTGTTCAACGTATATGTTCAAATATATTCACATAAGCAACAATATAAATGCAAAAACATCATTTTTCGTCCATGAATTTAACAAAAAAAAAGCCTTCAAAAATTATTTTGAAACAAACTTCAAAGTTCAAGAGTTAAAATGAAAATTTTTAAAGTTCAGGGTATAATTGAAATAAATCTCATAGTTTAGGGATATTTTTGATAATTTAACCAAATATTAATAGATATAGAACAGTCGAAAAAAATAATCTTTTGAAGTAAGATGATATTATTATTATTTTTAATTCGTTTAAATTAATATATATATATTTTTTGAACAGAACAAAGAAGGAGAGTTTGATTTTGCATTTGCGGATGCCAACAAAGCAGAGCACATTAAATATCACGAGTTGCTTCTAAGATTGGTGAAGGTAGGCGGAGTAATTGCCTACGATAACACCCTGTGGTTTGGATCAGTGGCGCTGAGCGACGACGTCGTTCAGGAAGATTTGAAGGCAAATAGAAGTCATATACTAGAACTCAATGCTTTTCTAGTTAATGACTCCCGCGTGGAGATAGCTCTCGTCTCCATTGGAGATGGCCTCACTCTCTGTAGGCGTATTAACTAAATCGTATGTTGTGACCCTTTGGAGACTATTGTTTTAACAATTACCCCAAAGGCTCGTCAATTTGGCTGTTTTAAAGAGCATGTTTTCTTATGTTAGCATATGTTAACTCTTCTTCTTAAGGGGTCGTTTGTTTGGTGGTAATCCAAGATTTCCACCTTATGGTCATCTAGATTATGCATCCAAAGATACCGGATATTTTAAAATCCCCCATTTTAAGCTATCTTGAATACCGTTGAAAAGATGGGTTTTTAAGATTCCCTTATTTTAGGCATCTATCAAATTACATTATTTACCCTTAACCCTAATTATTTGCCACTAATCGCTTTCTTTTTCTCCAAGTTGTCTTATCAGTCGTCACTTTTCATTAGGATTTTTTTTCTTTTCAAAAACACTTTGTTTTGCTTTATTCCTCTTCCATGTATTTTTCATGTTCATTTCTGACTTTCTTCCACATTTTTTTCCCTTTAGCTACCTTTCACATTTTTTTTCATTAGGTTGCCTATTCAATTTTGATCACCTTTTTCTTTCATATGAGATGTATGTCGAGAAATTGACCTTAAAATTGGAGGTCTCAATTAATGTCTCTTCATTTTACAGATCATCTAATCATTGATTTTTTTTTTCCATTTTTGTTTTCTACATTTTTTACATTTCAAAATTTATCCATTTTTATTTTCTTCAATTTCAATATCTTCTACATTTTCATTTTCTGCACATTCATTTTCTGCATATTCATTTTCTGCATTTTTACATTTTTTTATTTTCTGCAAATTAGTTTTATGTATTATAATTTTCTGTAAATGAGTTTTCTGTATTTTCTTCAAACTAAATTAGTTTTCTGCATTTTCTGTTAATTAGATTTTTGAATTCTCAACATTTTCATTTTCAACAAATTAAGTTCTGTTTTTTTTTTTAAAAAAAAAATATGAATTCTCAACATTTTCTGGAGTTTTATTTTCTGTATTTTTCTGAAAAATAAATTTTTGCATTTTGCATTTTATTTTCTGCATTTTTAGCATTTTTATTTTCTGCTACTTTATATTCTTCATTTTGTCTATAAACTAATTTTATGCATTTTTTTTGCTCTTTTATTTCTGCAAAATAATATTATGAAATATTATAGATTTTTTTTTTCATTTTCTGATCTTTCATTTTCTGCAAATTAATTTTCTATGTTCTCAATATTTTATGCAACTTAATTTTTTGGGATTTTCTGCATTTTAATTTTTTTGTAAATAATTTTTCTGAATTTCTTTTCATTTTAATTTTCTAAAATTTAATTTAACAAATTTTATGTCTTTTTAATATTTTATTATTGAAAGTTTGACAATAAGAAAGCTTTTTAATTATTTGTTCTTTTATAAATTCAAATTGTATTAAATTAATGTATAAATTACATGAATTGTCGTGAGGGCATTTTTGGAACATTATGTAAATTTAAAAGATTCTCAAGTACAAATCCTGCGAAACAAACACAGTTATCCAAATATTCCCAGACATTCTTAAAGACTTCCCTACAAAACAAACATGACTATCTAAAAATGCCGGACATCTATCATTCCAGTTATCTATAATTCCAGGCATATGAAAATTCCAGTTATCTAGATTTCCAAAAAACAAACGGCCCCTAAAGAATAAGCTATGGATTGTGAAATTTATATGGTCGATCAAAATCATCAATCCATTTTTACAATTCATCTTCTTCATTTTTTCAAGGGCATTCATTTTATTCATACTTTTTTTTTCCTCATTTCAATTATACTTCAAACGGTAAAACTTTCATGATGCTAAAATTTACGTGTTTTAAAATGTTCTTAGCTCTAACTTAGTTTTAAAAAATTATATCCTTTAAAAATGTTTGATAATATAATATAATAGATTATCTTGTCTTATGATTTAAAGGACACATAGAGGCTAGATATTTAACGATGTAATCTAAAGGATTTGAACAAATATATAGCTTCATACACCATCATAAAACATGTTATTGATACTATTTTCTAGATTCCTGTAGCCAACAAGCTTCATCTCTTATTAACTCGATCGTTTTGAACAATTTGTAGCTGATTTTTAATCGAAAAGAGTTACGTGGTGATCCACTAACAAAGTATTAATTAAAAACTAAGAGAAGATATTTTCCTTTATCTTTCAAATTCCTACAACCTATGAGCTTCATCTCTTCAAAACTCTATCATTTCAAATAGCTAGTTTCAACTAGTGGTGGATCTATAACTTTATGCTAAGGAGGACACAAGTTCATATTAAGTTAAATTACAAGTTTAGTTTCTAAACGTTTAGATGTGTGTATATATGGTCCCTAAACTTTAAAAAATGTCTAATAGGTCTCTGAATTTTTTTTTTTTTTTGAAGTTTAACAATGTGTAGGTGTGAGATTTAAACCTTTGATCTCTTTGGTCGAAAGTATATGCCTTAACTAATTGAGCTATACTTATGTTGGCAAAAAAAATTAATTTTGTGTCTACTAAGTCCTCAACATATTCGACATTTTTTAAAATTAATATATTTATTAGTTACAAAATTGAAAGTTTAATGTTTAATAATTAGATACAAAATTAAATTTGATGTCTAATAGAACACTTAATTTAATTTTTTTTAATATGTCTAAAACATATTAGATACAAAATTGAAAGTTCATAAATCTATTAGACATTTTTAAAGTTGAAGGGCTTATGAGATGCAAAATTAAAAGTCTGAGGACCTACTAGACAAATTTTAAAAATTCATGGACTAAAATTGTAATTTAACATTCATATAAATATAATTTTAAATACATTAATATATAATATTTAGGTTAAGTCATATAAATTAAAAAATTATTATAAATCAATGTTGAACTATCCACCAAAATATATATAAACAACGAACGAAACTTTAAATATGTAAGATTCTTTAAAACAGGATTAAATGTTTTGTGCAATTAATTTTTCTTAAATAACTTACTAAAGATATATATATAAATGGAGAGATGTAAATAACTAGACTCTTAATTAAATATTGTCATTTTTATTATTTTATTTATGTCAAACTATAAAGTAAAAAACCATTTTTGATTTTCCGTAAAAAAAACAACAAATCATTTCTGATCAATTCATCTCAAATTATAGATAAATGGAGTTCCACTCCCACTGAACCTTGATCTCGTCTTGCAGGCGTTTTTAAATTATTCCCAGTTTCAACCACTTGAAGTCGCCCTCTTAGTATTTATTTTACCGGATTTAAAAAAAAAAAATTATTTTACCGAAAATTAATGGAAAATAGAACAGTAATTTGAATATTTGTTTGTTTTCTAATTTCAAGCCAACATGGTTTGACCAGTAGGCAGCATGTCTCATTAATTGATTGATTGTGCAAACAAAATCCAACACATATCACTGTTTTGCTCATTATTGACGAAAAATAAGTAAAGAGCTGTTTGAGATGTTGAATGAGTTATAATAGTCTGTAAGTTATAATAGTATGTGTTTGAAGTGCAGAGTACTCTATATATTATTATAACCCATGTTTCAAATAGCCTCTAATAGTTTATAATTAATTTGTAGTTAAATAATAAGTTACTCTTTCAATAATAATCTAGTTAATCATCCAACTTTTAAAAATGTCCCATAAATCTTTAATTTTTTAATATTGCATGTAATGAATCTCTGCTTATTAAAAACTTTTGATCTCTAAACTTTCACAAAAGTAACAATTTAGTCCATAACTTTAGTTTGTAATAATATAGTCTTGTACTTGCAATTTTGTAACAATTTAGTCGCCGGACTTTGGTGTGTAGCAATTTAGTCCATATATTTTTTAATTTGTAACAATTTAATACCTACCACGACAAATCTTATCAAAATTAAGTGTCAATTTTTATTATGTATCGACCTAGTCTTTGTAGTTTTTAAACACCTTTGACTCCTAATCAGTTTATCAATGTACATATGTAAGAAAGCTCATTAAATCTTAATGATATATTTTTTTAAGATAGCGACTAAATTGTTACAAATTTTAAAGTACAATATCTAAATTGTTACATGTAAAAGTTCAGGGACTAGATTGTTATAAACTAAATTTTATGGACTAAATTGTTACTTCCATGAAAGTTCAAGGACTAAAGGTGTTTTTTAACCTAAATTTTTTTTTAAAGTTTCAATGATCTATTAGACATAAAATTGAAATTTCAAATATTTATTACATATTTTGAAAAACTTAAAAGAACAATAATACATTAAATTGAAAGTATACAAATTTACGTAAAGTTTAAAAACTTAAAAGACCTAATTCCAAAAGATTGGAAACCAAATTTGGAATCCAACATTAATTAATGGGACAGGATTATACACATCAACTAACAATTAACTTTTTCCAAAAAAAAAAAAAAAACTAACGAACAATTAAGAAAAAGGTGGATTGAGAGACGAAGCAAACGGATCACGTATACAGGGAGCAAAGCCACGCCGGTGCCACGTGGCGTCGGTGACATTAATAACTCAAAAGTTCATAACTACCGTCGCTGTGTTTTCGTTTCGTGTTTTCTTCCTCCGTTTTTCATGTCACGTTGGATGCTTCCGGTCGGGGCATTTTTCGGACAGATTCCCTCGTGGATCGTAAACATAACCCAATAATTTATTCAACATCTTTTCATATGAATAATCATCCATTTTAATCTTTATCAGAATTAACATATATACAATACTACCAATGTTTTTTTTTTCCTTCTTTTTTCATAATTTTAAATGCGTCTTGCCTTTGAATATACAGAGGCCTAAAAATAGTTAACAAAAGCATTATTATTATTATTTTAATTTGACTGAAAGTTAAAATTCAAACATCTAACTTTTTGATCGATAATATATTTTTTAACTAGTTAAGTTATGTTTAGTAAGCAAAGCATAACTAGCCAACATTGATCACTATTTAAAAAATTCTATGAATATTTAACCAAACATGATATTTAACTTTTAGACTAATAGTTTATTAAATAACTATGAGGTTCCATCTCAAAATTAATTGACAATGAGATCTCATGTATCATATAAGTTGTGACGTATCTCTTCATGTTTTTGAGGTGGTTTCATGGGCTCTAATACTATATTAGAGAATCATGAAGTTTCATTTCAAAATCAATTAACAATGAACAAAGTAGTCAATGTAATTTATAAATTATGAGGTATCTCTTCATCTTTTTGATATGGGATCCTCGATTGGTGTATGTATAAATGTATTGATTATAATAAGAAAAAAATACACTTGAAGGTTATGTCTATGTGAGAGAGAAATTGTAGAAGTATTTTGTTTATTAAGAACAGATCAGATCAGACATATTTTTGTAACTAAGTCTCATTGAATTATTTGTGCAAAAAAATGCACAATTAAAATGGTTCACCCGCAAAACCAAGTGGGTTAGAGAATCCGTACTCTCATTTGAATTGCAGTCAGTCGGATGATAAGATTGAGAGAAGAGAACTGAGAGTTGGAGGAATTAGAGAACTCCAGAGATTATTCGGCGCTGAGATGAGCTTAGTCAACACGCATATAAGCTGCGAGCCAATTCGTTCCCTCTCTCCTTCTTCATCCTCCATTTCCCGCTGCGCTCATACTTCCTCTTCTGGTAATGCTTCTCTCAACGCTTTTTCTCTATTTGCAAGTTTTTCGCACTGTTTCTTCCATTTCTTATCGTCTCATTGTTAGTCGTAAATGTAAGCGGTTTTGGTAGAATGAAAACATTTGCTCTCGTTTCTCAATTCGCACAATCACAACGCACGAACCGCCTTACTGAACGAATGTGTAAAGTTGATTCTTCTCATTCTTCGTGTCTTTCACGATTATCGTAGTTTAGTGGCTAATTCGGGACTTGATTAGAAAAATCACCACCATACTACATTTCTCTGAAGAACAAAACAATGCAGGACTCAGTTTTGATAATAGAAATGAGATATCTGAATTATTCAGTGGCACTTCATAATCCTTTGGCTCCGCACTGGTGTCAACCGTCAATTGGACCTCCGTTCATAACAATGATCGTCATCATATACAGAACAGAAGCAGAGGACGTAGAGTGAACTAGAGTATTTTGCCGTATCTGTTTGAATTTAAACAACTTGCAATTACACTGGGCATAGGAAGTCGATAAGTAAACGCATAAACGAGGAACCATGAAACAAAGCCAATTTGGGAGATGGTTCATTGCCTATTTAGAGTGGAATCAATATCTCTGTTTAGTGATTGCTACTTTGGATCGTTTTAAGACGCATTTGGATTAGCCTTCTTTGGGAATTACTTCAAGTTTCAGTCAGATGCACGCAAAACAACCTCACCTGATATAGTGGTTTTTTCTTTATAAGACTGGGGGGTTAGTATCATTTTTTCCAGCCCCCACAGGGGTGAGTAAAAAAACGGAAAAATGAGGTAGAATAGGGAAAGGTCTGGTCGGATACTATTTTTCCATGTTACTCGTTGATATTGCATATAGCCTTGATAAGTAAGAAAATTCATCCTCCACGAGTGTAGTAAAATCATCAGGATTGGTTTCTACTCAAGCTGTTGTTATGATTTCTCTCAAGTGTGATTCGCAAGTCAAGTTTTTTCATGTTTTCTTTCATTCAGGATTAAAGGACAGCAATGCCTATATTGAACCTGCATAAAGGAAATGGCTGATTTAGTGGCAATAGTTTCAAGACTAAGCTTAAATTTGAACCTCAATGGTTTAATGTGCAGATCATGTGACGTGTGGAACGCCAACATGGATTGGCAAGGGAATCACTTGCATTTGCTTCAAGCGGAAGGGAACTTTTGAACGGATTTGTATCAACCCGACTCCTGTACAGGCAAGTAAAAAAAAAAAAAACTGTCAAATTGATTGGAATAAGAAGGGGAAGCAGTTGAGATATAAACCATGAAGTTACCACTTCCATCATGGGCGTAATTCTTGATGAATTTATATTGATAGTTGACATTCTGACTCTTTCTTTGTTCTTTGCTGGCTTTTACTTGCAAGCAAGGTGCCATGCTTGCTGGCTCAATCATGCTCCTTTTACAAGTACGACTTTCTTGTGCTGTTAATGTCACACAGTGACATTGGCTTGTTTGAAAATGGAACACATTGTATTCTTTAGATTGTTTTTCTTCTTTTAAAAAAACATAGTAGACAGCCTTAAGGATTCAATTGCCAATAACTGATAACTTTTACTCCTTATGACACGGATAGAGGTTCTTGTTACCCTCATCCCCCCCCACCAAAAAAAAAAAAAAAGAAAAAAGAAGAACGGCAAAAAGAATCTGATGTCAGTTGTTAAATTGGAAATCATCCATTAAGAATAAGATGTTTCCTCCATATGGATAATTTTCAAATTTTCAAATGGTTTTGATAATGATTCACGTCAACTATGTACGTACTGTGTCTTTTAACTAGACGAAAATCATTGTATTGCTGATTGCCTCAGAATAACATTTACATTCATGATCCCAGGAAGATAGGTTAAGAAGATTAAAGCACCGAATGAAGGTCTACTTTGATGGATCAAGAATAGACCACCAGGTTTGCTTATATTTTCAAATTTCATGCCTAAGTTTAGTACTCAGAAGATTCCTCAAAGCACAGCAACTTTAGTTCTTATGTGGAGTAACTTCTAAACCATTAATAACATTTGCTTCTAATGTCATTTTACAACAATCTTTATGTTATTAGTTCTATGTGTACACCTTGCTTTCTAGGATACTTATTATGAAATTTTCACCAAGGACAGGAGGCTCTAAGAGCTCTGTGGCATGCAGCTTATCCTGGTCAAGAGCTTCAGGCGTTGGTATCAGATCAATGGAAAGAAATGGGATGGCAGGGAAGAGACCCATCCACTGATTTTAGGTTGTTATTTTGCTATATGAGTGAGGGCTGCTTCTTTATCTCTTGTATTACCTTTTGGCACGTTATCTCCTTTCATTGCTCTGAAAAGCTTTTACCTAATCCAGAGGAGCTGGATTTATCTCCTTGGAGAATTTGTTGTTCTTTGCAAAGACATTCTCAGTAAGATCCTAAACTTCATTTGATTCCTCATATAAATTTCTAGTTTCTTTTCACCTGAATGGGCCTAAGAGTTTATGAAAATTGGGTTAAAAACTCCCAATAGATCACTAACTGTATCATGTTATTACGCTTTCACTAATCCTAGTTGTCTTTTTATCGTTTCAGACATCTTTCCAACGTCTGTTACGAAAACAAGGAGGAAAGCCAGCTGCTTGGGAATACCCCTTTGCTGTTGCTGGTGTAAATATCACATTTATGATCATGCAAATGCTTGATCTAGATGCTTGTGAGTAGTAAATTCATTTCTTCGTACTGCACTAACATACAAATATACCATAGAGGCTGCAATACACCAGTATACTATTAGAGCTTCATTGGTTAAAAGTTTCTAAAAAGAAAGTGAGGCACTGCCGATTTGATATGTTATGGTAACTTTTAAATTCTTCAAAAAAGAAATAAGGCAGCTTACCTTTTCAAATTCAGCAAAACCAAGGACTTTTATCAGATCAGTTTTCCTACAGATGTTGTCAGGTAAATCTGTAAACTTAACTCTGCAATGTATCAAGTTTGAAGTTGTGTATCAATACTAGAGATATAATTGCCCTTAGGATGGTATTTTCTGATATAACAGAGAATGAGTGGGCATTTGACTTGCTTTACTGCGTGGCCTTCGTGGTTATGGACAAACAATGGCTGGAGAGGAATGCTACCTACATGGAGTTCAATGTAAGTGAAAGGAATTTTAATGGCATTTTTGGCCGTTTAACATTTTAGCACGTAATTACGTCCTTTTATCAAGAACAAATTGCAGCCTCTTATCCTCTTCAAGTTTTTATGCTTTTAAAAATAGAAAAAAAAAAAAAGAAGTTCACTCTACGATTTCTAACTTATATTTACTGTTCGACGTTCAAAGTAAAACAAAAAGGTAAGTGAGATCTACTCATTTATTAAAGACAACATAAACAAATCAAATTATACATTTGTGGTAGGATGTGTTGAAGTCCACCAGAGCTCAGTTGGAGAAAGAACTTTTAATGGAGGATGTATTGCGGATAGAAGACATGCCTTCTTACAGCCTTCTTTTAACATTAGATTTCAGGTAGAATAGTCGTCACACCACTTTAAAAACTTGTCAGCAAAGTTCTGTAATAGAACATTAACTTGTACATTATTCCTTTCTCAATTATTACCTTTTTGTTTGTCTGTTTATTTTTATAATATTAGCTTTGATGGAGGAAAAACAAAACCTATAACCTTAAGAAGTTCGAGGGCCTAACCTACTTGATGTTTTTTGTATTGTTACAAATTTATCAGTATAGGTAGATGATTTAATGTTGTGGCACTGATCGTGCAGATACTATTATGAATTTCAGTATTGGGAAATGTGATCTGAAGGAATTAGTTTTAACATTGCTTCTACACTTCACTTCCCCTCACGATCACATGTTCCTTATTTAGCACAAGAATGGACCGATATTTTCCTATTGTTGAGAAATGTGGTTCAAATCTCTCTTGCTTTATTTTCTATGGCTAACAATTATTATTTTGCCAACATAAAAATATCTTATTGGTTAAATTAGTATTCCTACCTACTTTCTTTAAGCGGTGGGATGTTTATATTACAAAATAACAATTATTGTTATTTTAATTTTATGTAAATCTTATTTTGGTCACTCAACTTTCAAGTTTTAACCATTTTGGTTCATAAACTTTTAAAATGTTCATTTTGGTCATTAAACTTTTAGATTTATTCTAGGTTAAAATACCATTTTGGTCCCTATATTTTGAGTTTTGTTCTATTTTGGTCCCTGTACTTTCAAATGTCCAATTTTAGTTCTTGTACTTTCAATAAAGCTTAAAATTGGTCCTTACTATTAGTTTATGGTTAATTTTTCTTTAAAAAAATTGGTCTCTATTAGTTTTTTTTCTATAAATTTTGGAATTATGTTCACTTGGTGTCTTTTCTTGTATTAAAATTATTATTATTATTTAACCAATTTTGATAAAATTTAACTTCAAACTTGTCAAGGGACCAATTTTAAGCTTTATTGAAAGTACATGGACTAAATTGGACATTTGAAAGTACAGTGGCCAAAATGGAACAAGGCTCAAAGTATAAGGACCAAAATGGTATTTTAACCTTTATACTCTGTTGGTCCCTAACTTTTAAAATGTCTATTTTAGTCCTTGAACTTTTAAAAAATAATCATTTTGGTCCTTACTTTCATTTTGTTTTTATCAAATTAATGTCATAGCTTTGAGTATGTCTACTAGCATGTTAATATGAGCATAATTTCAAGCCATATAAATTAGGAACAAGTATTTGGCAAGTTGATATTAGATGGAAAGATAATACAGTAATGACCAAAATGAATATTTTGAAAGTTTAAGAACCAAAATGAAACAAACTTTAAAGTTTATGGACTAAAATGGTAGTTAAACCTTGTAATTGTATTCTCAATTTCTTTTTTCAAATTTTTAATTTACATTGAAATTGAAAAAAAGTTAAAATATTATTTTGATCTATGTACTTTTGAACTTATTCCATTTTAGTCTTTGAATTTTTAAATGTTAAAGCTTAGTCATACTTTCACAATTTCAATAAACCTTAAAATTAGTCAACGTAGTTAGTTTGAAGTTAGTTTTTATCCAAATTTAGCAAAATAATAATAATAATAATAATAATATCCATTCAAGAAAAAACACAACTGAATATGTTTTAAAAATAGTTAAATTACACATTTAGTCCATAAATTTTAAGGTTTGTATCTATTATTTAGTCCTTAAACTTTCAAAATTACAAATCTAGTCCCTAGACTTTCGAATTTTTTAAAATTCACTGATCTAATAGACATAAAATTTAAAACTTAGGGTTCCATTAGACATAAAATTGAAATTTACATCTAATAGATCAATTAATTGTTAAAATTTTGAATTTGACAGAGACCTATTAGACATAAATTGCAAGTTTAGGGACCTATTAGACACAAAATTGAAAGTTTAGAGACCAAATAGACACAAATCTCAAAGTTCAGGGATTAAACTTGTAATTGAACCTTTAAAAATTTATAGAGGGAAGGTTGATATATATATTGAAAAGTTAAACATAAACTAATGGTAGAGACTAATTTTAAGATTTATTTAAAGTATAGATACTAAATTAGAAAATTTAAAAGTATATGAACTAAAATATAACAAATAGTATAGAAACTTAAAATTATATTTTAACCAAAAAAAAAAAAAGAAAAAAGAAAACAATGTGGTCTACAAGAATCTACTTTTAAATGTTCCGCATTGCTAGATTTTTTTTTTTTTTTTGAGAAGTCGATGAATTTATAGATTTAAATTTCTAATATTAAAAAATGAGTACATGCTAATTACAATCGAGATATAATCACTTTTGGCAAAGATAGCTTATGACTAGAAAAAAAAGACCGTTACACTATTTAAAAAAATAATGTTAAGCAACCGCAAACGAAATATTTGCTGTTAAAAAAGAAAAAAAAAAAAAGAACCATTAAGCAGTGGCCAAAACCACCGGCAAAATGAGAAACTTTTTGGGTAATTCCCTCTTGTTGGACATGACTCGATGGTCTATCGTGGAATGCAAGAAATTCGAAATAATTGTGAAACTTCTTTGATCTTTCCCCCTCGTTTCACAAGTGTGACCAAAACCATCGCCCAAGCCGTTTCGTGGTTGCACTTCACAGTCTTCTATCGTTGCCTTCTCGTTCTCGTTCCATCTCTCTCCTTGCTGATTCTTGCCCGTGGAAGAATTTCAGACAAATGAAAGAAGATTCAACTATTAGCTATGGAGTTCTTTTTAGTTTCACAACACATTGATTGGCGCCCGCTGTTCAGAACTCGTTTGAGAAGTCCTGCTAACTGGTCTTGTACTCTCTCAATGCCGATGTTCTTATTCCTTGTTTGGTTCATATATATTTCAAATCGGCTATGATTCTTTAGCATGATGCTGATAATAGAATGGGAATTTAAATTCTATTTGCTTCAAGTCTCCTACGAGTATCAAAATCTTCTTGAGCTTGCCAATAGTTATTATTTAATTTCCTATTAGAAAATGAGTGATTCTAACACGAATCTGGACTTAGTTTTCGCAGCCACCTGTTTCCCCTATTCTCAAGTTTTTTTTTTCATATTCTTTTATCCGTATTAAACGAAATGGTGAGAAACAATTTTTTTTTTTTTTTCTGATTATTACTTCTGTGAATCAGAACCTTGTAGGTTCTCCTGGGGAAGGATTGGTTGCTTAATTATGTGATGCTAATTGTGATGAAATTGATAGCAACTCTCTTGCATTTCTGGCTGAAACAAGAGCGATTGGTGCAGTGCAGGTGCGTTGGGATCCTGTCCTTATTTAATCCAATGGTTTTGGTATCTATAATTATTTTATTCGTGCATTGTCGTTGCTCTGCATCTATCTGGACTCGTTTGTGTGATTTGTTCTTTTTGTAAGTTGTTAACCAACAATTATTTTTATGCTCTTGCTGTCATTAAACAAAGAAATACCAATGGTCTATCGTGGAATGCAATTGGAGATCCGCATAGCATATTCTAACCATCTTCTTGATTTTCATATATTTCCATTTTTCATCTGCTTTATGATTTACATATTCTCGGTTGAAATAGACATATCATGAACCCCTCCCCGTTCAAAAAAGAAAAAGCAAAAAGAAGGAAAGAAAAGAAAGATATGGACAAGGGGAAGTCTCTAGTTGTGGCACTAGCATTTACATCCTCACGACCTAAAGTTCCCATTCCAGATGTCGAAGTTAAAGACAATGAGCTGAGATGACCTAACTGATGAATAGTTAGTTTATAATAGTTTTAAAAAAGTGATTTTGCCAAATTACAAAAATAATATATATGAGAACAGAGAAAACACATTAGAAACCAGCTTGCTACCACTAGTATCTGTCCTGTCAATGAATGGACACGTAAATAAATGAATTTACTGGCTCCTCTTTCAAGATGAATGATCTTATTTATTATTTACAATTGGTGAACGAACATTAATATCTTTGATTGTAGTCTGGTTGATGGGCGTTCCTCGTAATAGTACTGGGTTGCTGAAATGTGTAGCTTGTGTTCTAAAGGAAACTTCTATGCATAATTAAAATTGTTAAATAATGGATCCAGGGAACATTTGATTGCCAAGAGTTGCAGTTGGTAATGTCCACACACAGATATGTTGTTGAAGGAAGTTGCTTTTATTTTATTTAAATAATATACATAAATTTGAACATATAGTAGTATTAATTACATATAGAATGTGGAATTAAAATAGCGATCAGGAAAAATATTTAGAAAATAATAAAAAAAAAAAACCTAGTATTCGTAAATATTATTTAAATAACAAGATAATGTTATATATACTATAAACGGGATTAAATTTCATTTTTCATACTTTCATTCATTGATTCACTCATTGTTTTTTGAGAATATAGATGCACTCATTGTTAAGACTTAAGAATAGGTCAGGTAGGTGTATTTCTAGCGGTCCCACATTACATCTTCTCCTAAAGGCTAAAGAGGATTATTAAATAAAAATTTGAAGGCATGCGGTTTCAAGTGCTTTTGTTACTGTGTGCAAAGTAAAGCTTCTTTTCTCTCTCCCCACTTTTTTCTTCTTGAATAATCCTGATGGTAGTCAGTTCACTGGAGGCTGTACTTGATAGGATGCACTGCTTTCTGTTATATTTTTTCTGGTGGAAGTTTGTCTGCAACTTTACTTCCTGCCTTACTAGTGATTGAGACTGTGATGGTGGTTCTAATTTTGTTGTGCCCCCCCTCCCTCTTTATGGGCCTATTATGAAGATGATTTTGCCTTATATCCTTGCAAAAAGTATTTTATTCTTAGTAATGTGCGGTAACTGCTGCTTATCTAGCAAGATTAGATTTGATTTCAATTCAATATCTCTCGAATTGATTCTGTGTGATCCTAATTTAAGAACTTTAAATTAATTTTTTTGGTAATGGATTGTTGTGCGGATGTACAAGCCGAGCTATTGTTTTCTCCAATGTCTGAACTAAGCTAGAATATTCTGAAAAATAAATGTTCAATGATATGCAGACATGGTTGTTTGTTACATATTCCTTAATGTCATTAGTTATATATAATAGTCTTCGTGTATAATTAACTGAACGATTATTCTTATTCCGAAGATTGCTTCTAATTACTTTATTTATACGATATGAGAATAAAACGTTTCCATATGCTTCAGAATTCAGGCCTTTTGGGCGTATCTGGATACTTGAAAAGAGATCTAATAAAGAAAAAGTGGTGAAGAGAAGCTTTTTGGCTATTAAGCAGTGGCCATTAAGCTTATTTTATTGTGATTCTCTTGCACTACATATTTTTTCTTCACAATGAATTATAAGTTCTGGATTAAGCAATCTTTGTAACTTATTAAATACTTATTTCTTTATTTTGGGTGGTCCCATACATATGGCTGGCACTTTGATGTTCTTATCTTAAGAAAGCAACATTTTCATCTTGTGACGACTATTTTTAACTGTATTTTACATTAAACGAAGGTAGAGGATCTTATCACTCGTCCAACCATGCACATTCTTATCTTAGCTAGCCTTTCCCTTCTGTGTGGATCATTCACGGCCTAATGGTCGTGGCTATAAGGTAAGCAGTCAGGTCTGCTATTTTATCATCATTCTCTTTTGTCATTAAGGCTGATGAACAACAGAACTAGCCTATCTGCCGCGTTTAAGTATAATTAAAGACATGTGGCTTGGTTGAGGACACCTTGCTATTAGTGGTGTCGATCAAGAAAATCTTGAGCACACCTTGCTACTAGTGGAAAGAGGTCTAATGGGAAGAAAGTAACAGGTAACAGCCATGGGGGTGGTCCAGCGACTGGGTTAGTGGATATAATATAAGAAAGATTGGGATAGGGATATTATTCTAATCTAAAAGTTAGCCAGCATTCCGAATTATGCCGGCTTTATTTTTCTGTTGCAGGGGGGAATTCTAAAAGAAGAGTGTACTAGAGAATTTGTTTTGTAGAACAAAGACAATTTTCTTTAGCACTTGTGTTCTAAACAAATCATTTCTTTGATTCCTGTAAGTCGAGTTCTAATTGGTGGTCTTTGTCCCAAAGTTATAATCACCAGCCTGGGAAAACCACAGGTCATTTAGCACGCCAGGGAATATGGAGTAAGTGGGAGGTTTTATATTCCCTGCTTTGAGCAAAGTAGAATCGTCATCCTCCCAAATTGAAAGATCCCTTTTATATTTATTGAACCCAATTAGAGGAAGCCACGCGTCTTGTTTGGCACATCCAAGTTTGTACAATTTGATAATTGGGGCTCTTTTGTTCCAATATGATATGCAGTGTGGAATGGATTATAGGCCCCAATAATGGGGGATGCTTTGTGGATGGACTGCTGACGATTAAAATACATTGGGTGCTCCTGTCGGCGAGACTCTTTCTTTTGCTAATTTATCTATTACTCATTAGTGAGTGAGTGAGTGAGTGGGGTAAAAAGGGGCTCTGCCACAGAGCATTCGTACGAGATGATGTATTAAGTGTGGGGCGGGGTGTCATCAAGCGGTGACATAATCATTTAGATTTGACGGTTATTGGTGAATTGGTCCTTGTAAAATGGTGAACCTTGGTCCTTGACTGGTAACTTCTCTTTGTATTGTATTGAATCGTGCAGTAATGGATGTCATAGTGATTTCAGCAAATGGGTCGCAGTTATATATGTCCTTTTCCCCCTTTTTCTTTTCTTTTCTTTAATTATTATTATTATTATTTTATTATTCGAGTTCAACACGTAAGCATTGAGATTCAAATTTCTGACCTATTCGTCGAGATTATATATTTTAATTAGTTAAACTATACTTAAGTTGATGTACTATTGGATAAGCTTATTGGTTGCGATTAAGTTAATTATTATTTTTATTGATTTGTGGTACGCAGCTCTGTGAATCGTATCTGGTCAGCGTGGGATCTATGAAAATGAAGCGCCGCCCGTTTCCCTATTTCAGGTGAAAGTGGAAAGCTGAATTTGGCATGTTAGACATTTCCATTGGATATTGGTCAAATTCTCTCATTTTCATGTCATTATCTTCCTACTAATGTCGAATTCTCTCGTTTTCAATAGATGAAAGGTCATGGAGCAGCCGCCGGCCTTTTATGTCAGGCAACTATACACAACTTCATGCGCACAAAGGTATAAAACCTAGGCATTTCTTAATATATATTTATATATATCGTTTTTAATTTATTAGAAGATTTTGAGTAGTCACCATGATCCATTTCTGAGAGGGCATGTACTAAAAGGTTCTCCACTACTATTATTATTATTTGCTATGAAAAATTAATTGCAACAATACTAATTTTAAGGCAAATTCAACATCGCCTTAAATGATTAAGATATTATATCTTCGACTAAAAAATTAGAGATTCGAAACTCCACTTCCACATGTTGAACTCATAAAATACTAATTTTAGGCTATTGAAGATTGTTTGGGTGAAGGGACTTGATTTTTTTTTTCTTTGAAATGTAACTTGCAATTGTTGAGGTGTGAATTGAACCTTCAACTCATAGAAATGTTATTAATGTCTTTAATCATGTCCAAATTGGTGAGACACCTTGATTTTTCTCCAATGGATGAGCAATCTTTCCAGCTAGAATTAGAAATGACTGTCAGGTTTACAAAATAAACTGACGGACTGTCCCAGTTGGACAGATAAAAATGGTGGGAGGAAATAATTAATTTTTGCAGATGTTTTGTACAACAGAAAAGAAAGAAAAAGAAAAGGGGGAAAAGCCTATTCTGATGTGTAGCTTTACAACCTGTCCTTTCACTTTGTTTTGAACTTGTGAATAGTATTTCATGTCTATCCCAAACAAATATAATAATGACTTGTTTTCCTATTCATTATCGTGTCATTTATATATATTATTATAAATTTATCATATTTATTAAAGAAATATCTTTAAAATATCTCATTTGGAGGAAATTTAACCAGAAACATTTTTTTCTGATGAGAAAATACTATTTCTAAAAGAATTTGAAGTATCAATAGGTCCTAACCAATAAGACTACAAGAATCTTACAGCCATGAAGGGAGAGGAGAGGACCAAGTAATCAGAAGTTTCCTATCTAAAGCTTTGAGTAGAAAATTGGGTTACTTTCAAGTTGGCGAATGTGCCACATATTTGATTGTTGTCCACAACTAAATATAAGATAGTACGTTGTCTATATCCATTAGAGAGGTTTCACAACAAATTTTTAACTGTTGGTCGATCAAGATTCTCTGGCATATAATTCATTGACATGTCATAGCGACAAGATTTATTTTCAAAAAGAAAGAGAGAAGACAATGGAGAGAACAGAAACCATACAAATATTAAAGAAAAAGAGCAATGTCTGAAGATGCTTGTGCTGAAAAAGAAGAAATGGTGATGCCAGATGGACAACTCTCCATTTCAATGAGGTGAAGCTTTTAACGCCTTTTTTTTTTTCATTTCATTTCAGCTTTGAATTATTATAACATTAAATTCCAATGCAAGATTAGGTAAATTCTGGGTTTTCCAAAAACCGGCATCCTTCGAGCTGCTTTCCTTTTGCCTTGGCTGTATTAAATGGTGGTATGTCTCCACTCACTAACATAGTTGCTTTTCCACAATATGAGCTCTTCTTTTTTCCTTTTTTCTTTTCAATATAATTAAGTTACGTGTTTTTAATTTTTATATGGATATGGAACAAAACTTTTTTTTTCCCTTTGCAAAAAAAGTTTTGTTTCATACCCATATAATGTTTTTTTTTTTTTTTCATATTTCAATTTAGTATAGTGTGATTATAAAACTTTTCTCAATAATGTATGAAACTTTAACACTAACCAATTGCATTGTTGATGGTGATTTCAGCCTTATGTAATATCTGTAATAATGATTTGACGTGTTGGTAATATATTGCACGAAAAATTACAAAACTACTGCTGTAGTTTTATTCTCTTGAATTTTAGATCTAAACATTTACTCTAAACTAAACATAAGTACAAAAACATTGCAATTAATCCTTATTTACTGGTTGGATTTAGTTGGAACAAACTGCACAAGTTTGAGGGGTATAGTTGCAACCATCTTGAGGAAACTCTTATTATAATTTGAAGGTTTCTTTGTAGCAATTCTATTAATTCAAAGGTGATGTATTCGTTTTTCAAATGGCCACTAATGGAGTATGTGGCATAACATAATTGCAATTATTACACAAGATTGAGGGGATGATTCCAAACTTTAACTTTCAACTAGAGATTATCAATGCCTTAACTATTTGAGCCTAGGTTTTTTTTTTTAGAATATTATATCACATGTAGGGTGATAGATTTAGACTTTTCACCTTGAAATAAAGATGCCTTAACCTTTAGACTAAGTTCATAACGACAGCTTATTAGCCTGTAAAAAAACATGTTTGATTGTTAAAAAATAGTAAGCAAAAAAGAAGCAATATCATCCAAATCTATGCCTAAAAGCTTAACTAGAGTTAGGTAAAGAGTAACCGCAGTCTTAACCAGGATCAGTTCCCACGTACTATATAAACCAATCTCCACCTAAATCCCCATGCACTCCAATACCTTTTCTTGCTATCCACAAATCCTTATACTTTTAAAAAATGAAGCTCCTTATTCTGGCCACCCTCACAATAATCTCACTCCTCTTCCCTTTCAGCTTCCTTAATTTCCTCGTTTGCTCTCTCCTCGCCCTCTCTCTCAACTTCTGGCTCGTCCCCGGCGGCTTTGCATGGCGCAACCACCACCACTCCTCCGCCAACCTCCCCGGCCCCTCTGGCTGGCCGCTGCTTGGAACGCTCCCGCAAATGGGGTCGCTTGCTCACCGGAATCTTGCTGCCATTGCTCACTCCTTCAAAGCCACCCGCCTCATGTCCTTCAGCTTGGGCACCACCCGAGCCGTCATAAGCAGCCACCCCGACACAGCCAAGCAGATTCTCTGCGGCTCGGCTTTCTCCGACCGACCAGTCAAGCAATCGGCTCGGCTCATGATGTTCGAGCGAGCCATTGGCTTCGCTCCAAATGGAGCCTATTGGCGCAATCTTCGGCGAATTGCTGCAAACCACATGTTTTCCCCACGGAGAATCTCCGACTTGGAGGGGCTCCGAAGAGAGGTGGTGAGTGAAATGGCGGGGGAGGTGTCGGGGAATATGGCGGTGGAGGGAGTGGTGAGGCTGAGAGAGGTGCTGCAGAAGCATTCGTTGAAGAACATAATAGAGAGTGTGTTTGGAAGTGGTTTGGAAATGGGAAGGAAGAAGGAGCTGAGTGATATGGTGAGAGAAGGGTATGAATTGATAGCGATGTTCAATTGGGAAGATTATTTTCCGGTCAGGTTTTTGGATTTTGGTGGAGTAAAGAGGAAGTGCCATGAATTGGCGGGCAAGGTTAATGTGTTAGTTGGTCAGATTGTTGAAGAGAGAAAAAGACAAAAGAATGAGTTGAATAATGACTTTCTTAGTGCTTTGCTAACTTTGCCAAAGGAGGATCAGTTGAGTGATTCAGATATGGTGGCTGTTTTATGGGTAACATATTTCTCATACTCTCTCTCTATTATATTCATTATGTTGATGAAAGGAAGGTGAAAACAATTTGGAGTTTATCTTTAAAACTTTTTTTAAGAATGGAAATTAGGGAAAACTATATATATATATATATATATATATATATATATATTAAAAGAAAAAGATGTTTAGTTAATGAGTTTGTTTTTATGAAATGATCTAATAACTTTTCTTTTGAAAATCTACTAATTTCTTGATAACTTTTGTATTTCTAGTCATTCAATTACTATCATTGAAAATAATTTCTTAAGTCTTTTCTTCTTGAGTTTAGGTGTCCTAACAAGTTCCTTGAGTGACAAGGTGATGTATTTTAGAGGGGTTTTTTTGACAATATTTATCTTTTAAAAGAGGATGCTTTCCATTATTACAAAGCTCATTTATAGTTTTCAAATTAATGTTTGATCACATATGCTATTTTTAACATACAAAGTGTTTTAAGCTATGAGTAATTTATTTATTTTTATTAAATAACAAAATATGTGGTATTCACATGTTACAATCTAATATTTATTGAATATGAAAAGGATTTAGAAAAGAAAGAAACAAGTTGTCCATGTTTTGATTATATACAAATGATAAATGCTTTTGTGGCATACATATATATTGTCATGCATAAAAATTAACAATATTCCTCTTTTAAAAATATACATTATGATATATATTTTATATGCGCTGAGGGCCGAGTCAGCAATCTTATTTATTGCCAACTAATACCCACCCACCCCTTATATATATTTTATGTTTGCTAGTACGCCATTTTTTTTTTCAAATAAGGTTTTATAAGCTTTTCAAGATTCGGATATAATCATCAAAATATGTATCAATCGCTCTTAAAAATGATTGCTAATTGACCACATAGTAACGCACATTGGCCACTGTCTAGAAATGGACATAAATTATTTAATATAATAGCTACAATCAAATTTACTATTTTAAAACATTTAAATATATGAGAGAACATATCATAAAATAATTTTTAATTATCTACCTAAATGATTACAAAAATGATTTCATATAATTAAAATATTAGTTTTTTTCTATTAATTATCATAAGTGGTATTTTCAAATTTGTCACACGAACAAATAATTCCAACAATTTTAAAGTACACAATGTAAAGCATATCATTGATATACCTAATTTGAGATGATATACTATTTTTGTATAATTGATAAAGTATGCCAGTAATATACATGATATGTTTGTGCTATTTTTGTAAAAACATTTTACCATTAGATAAATCTACTATGAATAAGATCACATATGCTATTATTGTTAAAGTTCCTTAATTTAAGTGAAAATATTATGTAGGAAATGATATTTCGTGGAACCGATACCATTGCAATACTTCTAGAATGGATCATGGCCAGGATGATATTACACCCAGATATCCAAGCCAAAGCTCAAAACGAGATTGACACGTGTGTAGGGTGCAACAGGCACGTGCGTGATTCCGACATTCCCAACCTTCCTTACCTCCAAGCTATAGTGAAGGAAGTTCTTCGTCTACACCCTCCAGGCCCATTACTGTCGTGGGCCCGTTTGGCGATCCACGATGTCCACGTGGACAAGATCTTAATCCCAGCTGGCACCACGGCAATGGTGAACATGTGGGCAATAGCCCACGACCCTTCGATATGGAAAGACCCGTGGACATTCCGACCCGAACGGTTCATTGAAGACGACATGTCGATCATGGGCTCAGACTTGAGACTGGCGCCGTTCGGGGCTGGGCGAAGGGCGTGCCCAGGAAGGGCATTGGGTTTAGCCACTGTGCACTTATGGCTAGCCACTTTTCTCCAACAATTCAAATGGCTTCCCTGTTCGACAAAGCCGGTTAATTTGTCGGAATGTTTGAAGCTATCCCTTGAAATGAAGAAGCCTTTGGATTGTCGTGCGGTTAGTCGGTGAATTTCTCAAGGAAACAAAATGTGGTGGGTTCGAATTTGAAGAGGTTATTTGGGTGATGAGGCGATTAAAAATATTTACAGTGATGAAAACCTCATGGAAGGTAGATTAATTATCGTGTAAATTAGTTAATAACTGTTTGTTTATAATAAGAAAGAAAGCCCACGAGGATGTGAAGTTGTGGTCATAAGTGTTAGTTGAATTATGTAGTATATCAAAAAGTAAATCCCTAGTTCAAAGAAGAAGCAACGTCTTTTTTTTTTTTTTTTTTTTTTTTAAACTAAGATATTGGCAAGCACTTTTTTTTGATTTGGTGGACAACCTACTTTTTTGTCTTGTTCTCGAACCCACTTTATCATTGTAGAACACTTCTAATCAATGCAACAGTATGTATCTATTAATTGTCTATCTCTTTACTTGAAATGAGCAAAGGACGAAAAAATGGCACAAAGAAAGCATTTCATTTTCTTTCTATATCTTCCAATAGCAATAAATAAATAAATACATACTAATTCTTTTTAGGGTAAAAAAAATTCTTTTATGAATGTTTTCAATCAATTGGCTCATTTATGATGGGTAAAAACATTACAACTATTTAAAAATGGTATATTTTTTAGGAGATCTTACAAATTAAACATAATCTCACATCGACTAGAATAGGAAAAGCTTCAAGTAATATGAGTAGGAATAATATCTTAATTGATACAAGGCATTTAGGTAAAACAATCCATACAAACTTAGATTGAAAATGGGTCATATCATACTATTATAGAAATTTATGAAGAAACTTAGACCTAATTAGTTGTATGATAGAATTGTGAGTAGATAAATTGGCTAAGCAAACTGACAATTTGAAAAAATATCAATAATCTGTTGAAACACGATTGATAGAGATGCAAACATAATTCCAAGTTTGGCAGAAGAAAAAAATATACGTAAGGATAAAATCTCTATCTAGTATATAGAAGACCTAAATTTTGAAAGGTCCATTGTTCTAACAATTTCATACATGCTAGGCCTAGTTCAAATTTGTTTATTCACACATTATTTATTTATCAATTCATTATCTATCTTTCTATATCAAATATTTATGACTTAAATAGACCATATTTATTATGTATAAGTAAAATATTTTCCCAAGTCAATATATAACTCTAACGTGTTCAACACAACCAATCTGTACACTACTTGACCAAACATTGCCATCTGCATCGAAAAATCTACAAGAGTTGAAGGGCTAATTTAACAAGATTTTGCTAATCTCAAGTGCTTTTCTTTGTGAGAGTGCCATGATCTTCATTAAGATATATATATTTTTTTCTATAAACACTTCTTGCTTAAGGTATAACGTGTTCTTCTACCCACGGGAGGGCGTTATTATATTAATCTCTAGCTCATTAAAGTCACTTTAGCCAAACAATCGAATTAGTGAGAATTGAGTGGCATTTTTTTAATAATTGAAATGGAATAAAAATGTGAGGGATTTGGATTTGAGTGGATAAACATGAGGGGGAAATATGGGGTTTTGCACGTCTAAAACCCGTGATCCTTTATGGGGTTTTTAAAAAGGCCAAAAAAGAAAAAGAAAAAAAAAATAGTAAAGAAGAAATGGGGAATGTGCAAGGAAATAGTGGAAAGGGCCAAAAGTTTAGGCTTTTTATTGAATGGGAATTGGGATGAGAAGATCTAATGGATTTCTTTGGTTACAGCGTAAAAGGCAGATCCCTTTATTTTTGCTTTTTTGAGAAACACACACACTCTTCAAATTCCAATAGGCAATAATAAGCACTTAACAAAGTCATGGTCAAGTCATAAGTCCATATATCTGCCCTTTCATTGAAATGGGCCCCACCATTTCCTCTTTTTAAAGCTTTCCTGCTGTCGATTCCCCATTGGCTCTCACTTCCACACTTTTTTATTTACCCTTTTTTCTGCCATGCAATCGCTCTCCACCTTTGGGAAATTTTGTCCCTCTTTTCTTAGCTTTCCTTTCTACATATACCTTTTTCCTTTTCTTTCTAATATTGCAACATTAATGTATAGGATGCCGATTTAAGTGGACCACTTGTTAAAAACACATAGAAATGTCTAAAAAGCTGTTTGGGACGCTGAATAAATTATAATAGTATATAAATTATAATAATATATAAAATTATATAATATGTGTTTATGATGCAAAGTTATTTAGTATGAATTATAATAGTTTGTGTTTAGAGTTCAAAGTATTCTACTGACTATTATAATCTAGACTATTATAACCCATGCCCAAGCAACCTCTAAATTATTCTACTATGTTCGAATTGAATATTTCTAAAGATGCCAGGTTGAGAAAAGATAGAATTCTTTTGATTTGAATATTTTTTATTTCTTGATCTTTTGTATTTTGTATTTTTCCTGTTGTTATTAATTTTTTAAATAACTATTTAATAAAAATCTATCTTGATGTGTGTGTATATGTTTTTTTTTTATTTAGATGTTGAATAGATGTCTATATCGATAAGTATTTAAAATTACATAAAATAAGTCAGGAGTTATGTTTCGAACGGGATTCAAATCACTCTTAAAATTATGTAAACTAAAATAATTCTTCTAATTCAAAATTTAAAGACAAAATCAAGATATTTGAAATTTTGGAATGTTAGGGACAATAGACATTTCACATATCTATACAATGGTATGATATTGTCTAATTTGGGCATAAGCGTTCATGACTTTACTTATGGTTTCATCGAAAAGAGCCATCTACTAATGAAGATAATTTTTCTCACTTATTTATCATTAATCTTTTCCTTCTGTTATCAATTTAAAACTTTGTTTGTACTTCTAATATAGATCAAAACATAATATATTGGGAATTAAAATGGACTGTTCAAGAAACAGACGTCAGTATGATGGCCTTTTGTCCTCTTCGTAACAGAGCAGTCCAAAGTGTTAATGGGCCTGGCCCAAGTTTCAAAAGACTTCTTTTTGGAAGTGTGGCGTTCAAGGAACGGATCATTGTACCTTTGCAATGGGCTTCAAGAAACGGACGTCAGTACGATGGGATTTTTCCTCTTTGTATGTAACAGAGGTCCAAAGCATAAATGGGCCTAGCCCAGATCAGTATGATGGGCTATTCGTGTTAATAGCCCAAATGAACTTCTACGGAATAAAGAGGCCTACAAATTGGGCTTAGTTTACCGCCAGAAAATCCTCCTCAGAAAAATTAGAAGGTCGAGAAAGATGCTGTATATCTCTTCTTTTTTTTTTTTTTTTACATTTTTTTAAAGGATACTGTATATCTATTTTGTTACGAGTCTACGTAATTTAGATGATTTTTTTTCTGTATATTCTAATATTTTTATCCACGTGTTATTTAATATTTCTAACATTTTTAAGATTATATTTTAGAACTCAAACTCAACTAATTGATAGATGTTTATTTCACCACCTTTTTAATTTAAAATTTAAATTCAATGAATTGAAATGTTATATTAAAGTTCGACTTACTTTATATATATATATATATAAAGAAACCACCCACGAACAAGGATCAACAATTTTCTACGTGATATAAATGGGATGAGGAAGAACAAATATAATATATTCTTATTCATCTCCATCTTTTCAGAATAATACACTTCCAAAACGTGAACAATATAGAATGGAGCCATAAATTTTTATAGGGAGGGACAAACTTTTTTCTTCCAACTTAATTACCCCATCTCTTTCCTTCCCTTTTGACTTTACTTCAATAAGTAAAAATTGAAACCTACGCTTTACAGACAATGATTAATATCATAATTGTTATGGGTGAAATTGGACCAACAAGAATGGGTTGGCTAAAGGGCTACAACGAAGGGCTAAATAAAAAAAAAGCCTAATACGAATTCAAAACGAATCGAAACCGACAGGAGACCAACCCAGGACGAGAAGGGACGAAGAAACGGGCTTGGGCCGAAGCCCAAGCCCATGGTCGCCCTTGGCCGAGGCCGACGCCGACCACATGGCAAGGCCCCATTTTGGGCCTTGCCATGGTCAAACACCATAGGGGTGAAGACCGCGGCTTAGGCTTGGCCCAAGCCCGTGGTCGACCTCGGCTTAGGCTTGGCCCAAGCCCGTGGTCGACCTCGGCCTCGGCCTCGGCCGACTAGTTTGGCAAGGCCCAATTTTGGGCCTTGCCTCTGTCCCTTATGGCCTGTGTGCCCTCGGTTCAGCCCAATTCGACATGTCCTTTCCCCATTTGAAGACGGAAACCCACGAAAAACCCTAGGAAGGAAGCTATTTAAGCTATCCCTCAGGGGGAGAGCAAGGTAAGTTCATTTCAGCTTACAACACTCTCCTAAAACTCCCAAATTCTCTCAAAACTCTCTCTCTGACTTAAACATTGGAGCCTGTGTGGCCTATACCACACCGGTGTCGAGGTTTTTCTTGTCCTGCAGGCCGCGTTCTTTCCCCAAGAATACAAATTCACCGTCGTTGTCACGTGGAGGTCAGGTGAGATTTCTCCTGTCCAAAATTTGGCAACAACAATAATAAATTGAATTATACTTAAATTAGCAAATTACAAGTTGAAATTTAAACCCAATCTTTTTTATTTTGGTTAATGATATATGTTGGTTGAGAAACCTTAAACTTAGTTATGTTTGTTGTTGCCAAAATCCAGATAGAGTAACACACCTGACCTTCACGTGACACCAATCGTAAGATTTGTAGTTTAGGGGAAGAGCGTGACCTACAAGACAAGTGAAACCTGGGTACCGGTGTGGTACTTGCCACACAGGCTCCGATGCTTAGGTTAGCTGAGAGGCTTTTTTAGAAAATGTAGTAAGAGTTATGGAGAATGATTGAACTTACCCAAGAGTTATGAAGAATGATTGAACTTACCGTTCTCCCTTTGAGAAGAAAGCTTAAATACTCATATTCTAGGATTTTTTGGAATATTCGTCGTAGAAATAGGACAAAAAAGGATCGGATCGGTCTGGATGAAGGTGGCTCGGCAAGAGAAGAAACAAGGCCCAAAATAGCGTGGACTCAGTTTCGGCTTGGTTTCAGTTCGTTGTGATATGTATTAGGCTTTTTAGCCTTATTTTTTCTTTAATTTATGTGATAGGACATTTTTAGGACATAATGATGAATATGTGGTGAATTAGGAGGAAAAAGGCTGGAGCGGGCTGAACGAGGACCAATGATCACAGGGAAATTAGGCTCGACCCCTTGGTGAGGTTAACCTTGGAGGTCGGCCTTGGCCTAGGCCGAGGCTGACCCGAGAACTTGGGCCCAAGTTTCTTCCTTCTAATTTCCATGGGAGTCCCGTTCCTTTTGCCCTTTGGTCTGTTTTGACCCTTCTCGTACCGTGTTGAGTTCTTCTTTGCCCTTTCACTTATTTTATATTTCAAAATTCTTCCCATGATCAAATTTCACCCATAACATTAGCCCTCACTCTCTAGTTGGAGTTCATGGTTTGGCTTATTGCATATGAGCCTAAAGTATGAGGTCCAATTTGAGAGTATAATCCTTTTGTCGATTTTAAATATAACGCTCTTGACCGCTCCAAAGTCTTGCTTACATTAATCCTTAGGATTTGCAAGTCGAACCCTGTGAGGTTGGACTCAATCTTCCATAGGTCTAAGATTCTCCTCTGGGAAGATGAATATCGATTCCACTGGAGAAAATTTTAGGGCTCCAAAGTCTTACTTCGGATTATCCTTAGGATTTGCAGGTCGAACCCTGTGAGGTTGGACTTAGCCTTCCATAGGTATAAAATTCTCCTCTGGGAAGATGAATATCTATTCCACATGAGAAAATTTTAGGTTTAGAGCCTTCCTCTTAGAAAGATGAAAATCAATTTCCTGGGAGGTTGTTTGATACTCTTCTCTTAGAAAGATGAAGATCGATTTCTAGGGAATAGTTTCTTTATCATCCCTTATTAGAAAAATAAATATCAATTTGTAGAGAGGTCAATTCATTTTTTTACCATCAAGTGATATTCTCTTTGTAGTTTCTTGGCCTCTCGTGGTAAAAAACTCACCTCGGCCTCAGCTTAAGGGAGGGTCACCCTCTCCCCCCTATGCATTTTTCTGATTTCTAGGTTGTTTGTGTACTTCCAAGTACTTTTTTGTTAAATAGGGAACATATCCCCTAAGTCGCTTCTCTGCTTTTTGTTTGATAAGGAGACATATCTTCTAAGTAGCCCCCTAATCAAGAAGGAAATTGTTGTAACAATCTCATGCTTGAGTATATACATTTTTACTAAGAATTTTTTTTTTATTGACTTAATACTCAAATAAAGTTTATTTTGCATTAATTGAAAAGAAATAAAAGAAAACCTTCCTATCTACTTGAAAAAGCAAATGGAACTTCTAGAATTCCATTGGAGAAGAGTTGGACTTGCTTCACCCTCCGTGAACTCTAGACTTTGGCTTACATCTCTTAAGCGGACAAAATATATACCTTTATGCTTAGGCTCAAATCAGGCTTTCTTTTTCGACTCAAGTCTCCTCTAGCTGGACCTCTAAAGATGGTTCTGATCTCCCGTGGTGGCTCGCCATCTAGTCGGCCTCAACCATTGCTGGTCGGCCTCGCCCTTTTCTAGTCATCATCAAAGAGATACTCTTTCAAGTATCCTTCTCTGATCAGAATTTGGATCTCATCCTTTAGCTGAAAATTGTCTCAAGTTGAATGTCCATGATCTCGATGGAAAAGACAGTATTTGTTTGGGTCCCTTCTTTCTACAATAGTTCAGATACTTGACCAGATCTAAGTTTCAAATTTCCTTAAAATCTTCTCAGGAGGGATCGTGGTAGGAGTATAGTTGTCAAATTTTGAAAAAGTGCGACCCTTGGGTCTGGTCTGCCTCGGCCTCTATCCCAATTCTCCCTCTCTCTTTTCTGTGATTGAGAATGTGAGCTCTCTATTACTCTCTCGATCATATGACTTGTCACTCTTTAATCTACCTTCTGAGGTTGCTGCTTTCAATCTCAGAAACTCCTCAACATTCATATACTTTTGTGCTATTGTTATGAATTCTACATATGAGGTTGGTTCCTTCTTGCCTATAAAGCGAATGAGCCTTTTTTCCTACAGTCCAGCTGCAATGGCAATCAAGGTTGCCCACTAAGTTTATCCTTCGATCTGTAGAGTCTCATTATTGAATCTAGCAATGTATTCCCTCAGACTCTTTTTGGGTCCTTGCTTAATGGTGAGAAGGTGCATATGTGGCTTGTGTTGATCTCGAGCCCTAGAAACAGTGTAACAAAAGCTCGGGCTAGATCTCTAAAGGAGGCAACTGACTTCCTCTTCAATTTCCTGAACCATTCTTTTGCTGGTCTAGTAAGGATGAAAAAAAAAACGACATCGAATTGCATCTAAAACTCCATGGAGTTCCATCCACGATCGATAAATGTCTAGGTGTTCTACTGGATCACTCTTACCATTATAAAGCTTCATAATAGGTACCATGATCGTGTCAGTGAACAGTGGATCTATTTGTTCGATTAAGGATTCTAGGTCGAAACCGTCAACTTCTTGAGATTTTTGAACATTTTCTTGGATAGCCCCCAACTCTTTTTGAATCTTTAGAAGCTCGGCTTTCCATGGTGGAGTCTCGATCCTAGCCTCAGCCTCGGCTTCGGCCTCATCCCTTAACCTCCGTTTTTCTTTGATTAAGCTCCATAGATCAGAGCTTATTGTCCTGCATTTTTCCTTGGAGGGTCGGCCTTGGCTAGCACCTCCTGCGACAACCTGAATCACAGATTTCAATCCGCTCACCTTGCTTGTCCTGGTGTGCTCATCATGTTGCGGTTCTCTTGACTAGTTCCCACCAAAGATTAGCTTATCCTTTGGCTTTAGAATAGGGGAATTTGTTTCACCCACTTTCTCATGCACCATTGGGGATTTTCCTTTAGCATGGTCTCTCACAAGTATATCTTCTTGAGCCTTCGTTGCTAGATTCTGTTTGTCTAGAATGTCCAAAATCTGAGCGAGATTGCGGTCCATGTCGTCCACTCGCTTTTCTAAAGCTTCAAATTGGCGGCCATCGGGGCGAAGCCGAGGAGGGCTGGTTGGCCTTGTCCTTCGTGGATGAAGGTCACCACCCGAATCTTCTCTCATCAATGTTTCGATGGTTTTCATTGACTTGATTGCTCATCCTTCTTGATCTCGTATGCAGTTTCACAAGCAACTGTTTTTGTTTTCCCCACAGACGGCGCCCACTGTTGTTGCAAAAATTCAGACAAAGTAACACACCTGACCTTTACGTGACAGCAACCGTAAGATTTATAGTTCAAGGGAAGAGCGTGACCTGCAAAACAAGTGAAACCTGGGTATCGGTGTGGTACTTTCCACACAGGCTCCAATGCTTAAATTAGCTAGGAGGTTTTTTTAGAGAGTGTAACAAGAGTCATAGAGAATGATTGAACTTACCCTTCTCCCTTTGAGAAGAGAGCTGAAATACTCCTCTTCTAGGATTTTTTGGAGGATTCGTCATAGGAAAAGGACGAAAAAGGATCGACTCGGGCTGGAGAAAGGTGGCCCGGGCCAAGAGGAGAAGAAACAAGGCCAAAAAGAGGGCATTGTAGTGAGGTTGCCTTAGCCTACTCCAAGGCCGACCAAACACTTGGACTCTAGCCCAAGTCATCTCCGCGTTCCTTTCTTGCGTTGACTCAATTTTGGCTTGGTTTCAACCTGTTGTGATATGTATTGGGTCTTTTAGCCCTATTTTGCCTTTAATTTGTGTGATAGGACCTTTTTAAGATAGAATTAGGAGGAGAAGAAACATCTATTGCCATGTTGGCTCCTCGTTCCTTTCGTGCGCATGTCATCTATTGCCACGTGTCCTTCTGGAAACATCTAACGCACACTGGAATATGGAATCACGGTAAAATTACATCGTCCCATCCCTTCAGCCTTGTCCAAACCTTTCAGCCAATATTAAGATTCGGCTGAAACTATGTAATCATGGGCCCCACCTCTGGCGTATTCTCACATTAACCGTTGGATGAGCGGCCAACGAAAATCCAACCAACAGAACCGGTGCAAAATTAATTATAAAACCTTTTTGATCTTCCATATCTTTCAGAGCGGAAAAGGAAATACTGGAGCAAGCACATTTCCGGAGATAAACGCAGTGTAAGATTGTTGAATCTCTTTTTGTGTTCGAAGAAACTTTTATTGTTGATTCGTTTTTATGTCTCTGAAAGAAATTGCGGTACTAATCGATTGGAATTTACAGATGGAGAACGAAAGCAGAAATCTGGAGTTGAAGCATCTAGGTTTTGTTAGGATCGCTATGATTCAGACGATTGCGTGTGTTACGAATCTGTATGATTGCGCGAAGCAGAACTCCGGACCTCTGAGATCTGCGGTTGAAACTGTGGAGAGCGCTGTAAACACAGTTGTAGCGCCTGCCTACGAGAAGCTCCGAATCGCGCCTGATGTTGTTCTTGTTTTTCTTGACGAGAAGGTATTCTTTACTTTCTCTAATTGCATGGACTTCTTTTTACATCTATAGATGACTTTCTTTGATCAATTTAGTACATTGGTTTTTTAGTTTGTTTTTATGATTCAATCGATTGTACGGTTTAAATTCGATCTGGCTGGTGTCTGAGTTGATGGTGATGTTTTGCATTCCAGATGTTTGATTAAATCCAACTCTGCAATCTAGATTACTCGGATGAATTTAGTTTTCCAGCCTTTTATATGATGAGATTTTGAGAAATTATTTTCTTTTGAAATGAAATTAAAATAGTGTCTGAAGTATGGAATTCATATATGTTCTTACCTAGTAGATACGGTTGAAATCTGAGTTTCAACGATCAATTTAGTTTTGCAACCACTGAGCATGTCCTTTTTCTAGTCGCTTCCCTTCTCTCGGAGCAAGATTAGTGAAGATGAAATGCTGAGTTGGTTCATAATTATTCAAGAGGCTGTTAGAGGCTACAGTACTAATCATATGTTTTTTGGGATAACGATTTGGGGCTGAAATCAACGTTTCTAATTGTGGTGGGGATTTTGTTGCAGGTTGACATAGCAACACATGAGTTTGATAAACGTGCTCCTCCTCTGGCAAAACGATCCGTTCAAATTACGCAGCAATTTATCCAAAAGGCTGCTCGAACAGGCCAAGAGCTTGTGAATGAGTTCCAAACTGGCGGACCACGCGCAGCATTTCACTATGCAGCGAAGGAGTACAAGCAGATGGTTCTAAACCAAGGAGTGAAGATTTGGGCAGGGCTCAACCAGCTTCCATCGTTCCACAAGTTTGCAGACATGGCAGTGCCATCGGCGGCTCAGTGGTTGGAGAAGTACAACTGCAAGGTGAAAGATATGAGGCAGAAGGGCTACTACGTGTTCGCCTATTTTCCTGAAGTTCCTGTGAGTGAGATAGCTAAGGCATTTAAGCCAGGCGAGCCCAAGAACAAGGAAGAAACACCTCCTCCTACTCCTGAACAAGCTCCACCTGAGCACAAGCCAGGTTCAGATTCGGAATCAGATTCAGACTCGGTTTCAGTTTCCAATTAGAAAATGGCTTTTAGTTTCATCACCTAATCATCTGGTTTGCAAGACTGTGTATGGTTCATGATGTACGAGCACAACGTTGGTGATGAATAGCAGCTATAGAAATTTCATGAAGTTTGGTGCCTTAGAAGGCTGTAAATAAGTGTGAATGGCTCTTGATGTTGATATGGTGACTAGGGCAATGTCTGTATGTTATGTGAACAAGTAACTCAAGTTTTAGAATGTGATGCTTGGCTTTAGTACATAAAAATCAGCCATTTTCACGAGTGATGGACAAAACAAGGCTGGCCTTATGAACTAGTCCATTTAATTGAATGGTGAACAAAGGGATTCCCACGAATGCAAAGAAATATATATTTTGATATCGGCTTTATTTATATTTGAAGGTTTAGTGAACTTTTAGGAACAAACAATACATTTTGCCTCCAATATACAAAAAGCTTCGTTTTAATTTGTTCTTACTGATTAAGATTGTTTACATTGCCCTTTGTTCTGATTTCAAAGAAACAGTAGATTGTATTAAAACGATTTCTAGAAGTTGATTACACTAAATAAAATAAAATTGACTAAGCTTATTTTTAGAAAATAGAATGTTGCAATTAACAAATTCTTTTCTTGTAAGAACAAAATAAATCATTCCACGCAGCTTCTTTGAGGTCGAACCTCAATAGAGAGAAGTACTTGTATTCAACCTGCAACTATTTAGTTATACTTATACCATAGGTTATGTGGAGACAAAGTTTAGTAATAATGAATCGTTTCTTGAAAGGAAAAAAAATATACAATACAAACACAATAAGAGAGCCACCTAAAACAACACTTGTGAAGAAAACTTCAAAATGAAAATGAATATGCTCATATCAATATCAGGCGTTAACCAGAAAGTGTAGATTAAGATATGGAAGGGCGTCAAGAACTCCACAGAGCTTGACGCTGAACCTGTTTCATGGTATTTCGCAACAAAATTGCTAATAGTAATCATACTTGTTATTAATATAAACTACGAGAAGAAATGTCGGGTGATATATGCATAAAAACTAATGCAAAATACGTGCGATAGGGAAGTAGAAAAACAATGTGCACAAATTCACAAACTTGAAATATATCTTAATGAGCAAAAAAGCACGTTTATTCCAGCACCAAAATCTCCGTTTGACAATACAAACCACAAGGTGCTCTAACAGCACATGAAATTAAACAACAACAAATAAACGTTCAAACAATTGCTCGAGAGCTTCCCAGTTTCCACCACCGATTTCAAAGCTCTTGCATGTATTCTGCATGGTATTTCAAGAAGAACATCAGGAAATCTATCTAAGAGCCATCTCTCTTCAAAACCCAAATAGCCCTTTTCCTACACGATATGAGACATCAGACGCACCCCATTATAAGAATTAAGACTAAGAAAGTTGACTCCACAATAAGTATTATAACGAAATCAAATTGGACAGGAAAAAAGCTTAGAAACAGAACCTTCATAAATCACTTGGAGTTATCGTTGATGTCCTGAAGCATATCATCATAAGGATCCCTTCTACCAGGAACCTGACTAATTTGTGCATCCCACTGCAGCTGAGAATTGTGGCGCTCAAACGTCCAAAATCCGTAAGGACGGAGTGGATAGCTCCACATCTCCTTCGTCTTTTGGCACCGGTCCTTGACCGCATACACGTGCTCTCGGAATTTGCGATCCCTCTCTTTTGGATCCTCCATAAGTCTTAATACCAAATTCTCAGCAAACTCCATGATGAACTTCATTTCTAATTTCTTCCTTTAATGAACGGAATTAAAAGAAAAAACGCCGAATAAACGAATCAAGAATCATCGAACCTGAAATTTACTTGAACTCCCGGTTTCCCCTCAAGAAATTTAAGAACATAGTTCTATCATGAAACTAAAATTAGGTGAATCAGAAACATAGTTTATCTGAAACAATCAGGATCTATCTAAATCTTCTTTCTCCTTGCCATTTTTTTGGTGTCAGACATTACCTAAGCAACAAACCTGATCTAAAAATTCCCAAGTGAAAGCCCTAGGTAAACCAAACACGAGAATCGCAAAATACTCGAGCAAATTTCCGAATTCAATTGAACGAGAACTAATTGAAGCTGCGAAAATAAATAGCGAAATAGAAATGAAAATTAATCGAACGCTTACCTTGAAAGTTGATCGCAGAAATTAAGATTTCTTCCACAGTAGATGTCAACCTGCAGTTCACCACCCGTAGTAATGAACTCGAAGAATGAGCAGAATCCGTATAATTCCCTTTATTTTCATTTAAGAACGGGCCATAGCAAGGCCTAATTTCAATGTATTTCAGGCCCAAAGGCCCAATTACAGTCGCCCTTGGTCAAGAGCGGGCCTCAAATTCCCGAAACCAGTGCCAGGCCTATTCAACTAATTTGATTTTCCAATAATGTCCTCGGCAAGTATACACGTTTTTTTTTCAAATATCCCAGCATTTTTTTAATCTTTCTAGGGTCCAACAACATGTAGGAGTAGAGACTCCAACTTCTAACCTTTTAATCAAATATATAATGTCTTTATCAATTGAATTATGCTAAAAAATACATTAGCTGCAAACGAAAACATGACTCTCTTTTATTGTACGAGCATTAAATGCTTGAGAATATTAATATCACCGTTCATAAGGTAGGAACATTAAGAAATATCATTAAATAAATAACAAAATACCATAATCTTAGTTTCGAGATGCCTTTTTTAGTTCAAAGGAGGGTGGAGCAAGAACTCGAACTTCTAATTTTTTTAGAGACTATCAATATCTAAGTCTTGGTTTGATAACCATTTGATTTTTTATTTTTAGTTTTTGAAAATTAAACCTATAAATACTATTTCTACTTATGAGTCTTTTTTTTTTTTTTTGAAAATAAGGATTTTCTTGATTTTTCATCTACTTTTTTACCTATGTTTTCAAAAATCAAGCCAAGTTTTGAAAACTAAAAAAAATAGTTTTCGGAAGAAATATGAAACTCATAGTAGAGAAATGATGAAAAAACAAAGACAATTTTTAAAAACTAAAAAACAAAAACAAAATAGTTATCATATGGAGCCTTAACGATTAAATTATGCTTAAGTTGATAGCTTGGAAGGAAACATAAGTCAATGCATTAATGCAATGTATTCAAAAACTAAAAAACAAAAACAAAATAGTTATCATATGGAGTCTTAACGATTAAATTATGCTTAAGTTGATCGCTTTGAAGGAAACATAAGTCAATGCACTAATGCAATGTATTTTTGGAAGTCTAACAGTATTAAATATGACTAACCAATTAGAAAAAAAAGAATAAGGATAGTATTATTTATTATTCATATTAATTATCTAACTGAAAAATTGAATTCAATTGGCATAAAGTATGTACTATCAACCTTGAGTTAGAGCCAGAGGTTCAATTCCCCCTAGCCCTGGTTGAACTCCAAAAAGGAAAAAAATAAAAAATAAAAAATAAATAGGACTTGGTTATCTCCCTACATTTGTTGAACTGAAAAATGGCTTATATTTTTTCTATATCATTGAGACAAACTCAATTGACAATTTATTCGATTTATAAAAAAAATTACATGTACTTACATTAGATTTTGACAAAAAAAAAAAAAAAAGTAATTCATGTGGAAGAACGTTAAAAAGTAATATATATATATATTAAAAAGGGTAGTGGTACAGGTTGGAACATTTACATAATGCATTAGCTAAAGGGTAAGTCTGAACAATGGCCCGAACAAATAAAAGCAAAGCAATTAGTAAATGAGTGGATATGAATTGGTTTGCAAATTTTGTTCAGGTCAGGGATGCCACTGGCTTTTTCAAACTGCACCTACTCTATGGCCATTACCTTTTAATTTTCGCTTTTAAACCCATAATTTCTCCGCATTAAATATATTTATATTTAACTATTTATATTATTAATTTATTATGTGTACTATTGCCTTGTGAGTGTAAGTTACCTTTTCGAAAACCAATAACCAATTCCCAAACAACCTTTGTCTACCACTTGAAATTGTTGGTCTCTCCACTTCTTTTTTAAAAATCTCTCTTCTATACTTCAATCGTCTTATTGCCCTTAATCTTTTTGACTACTCGAAACCAAACCAATATTAATTTTTTAAAACGAATATTAATTGAATAATTAATGAGGTGAGTGAGAGTTTTTGTGATTTGTCATTACCTAATATTCATTCACTTGCCCAATTCCAATGAATTCTATCCCTTTTTAAGACAGCCTTGATTCTTGCGATGCGGTTGTTATTTTCGGGGGTTTCAATGCATTATTGATCCATAAATCCCTCTAAATTATTTATTTACATTATTGTTTATGTAATTCAAAGCGTTTTGTTAATTATTATGTGCAGTTTCTTTCCAATTTTATGCTAAATCTGTTCAAATACATTAAATGGGGTTTCGCCCTTTTCTGTTGGGCTTTCCTTTAACGTTGGAACATTTCAAAATTTGGTGCCCAATTTCAGTACCCGATTTTAGCCATTCGCCATTTCCTCCTATCACGCTATTATGAAACGGTGGCGTTTCATTGTTCATAATCCTGATTAATCTCATCTGCCAAACTCTGTAGTCGAAAATAAAGAGGTCGAAAAACACAAATGGAAAAAACTTGGTTAATTTAGAATTTTAATTACTGAAAATAGGAGGGACCGGTGGTAAAATACTGATTGCTCTATAGTACAAAAATTAGGCTCCAGACCCTTACCTTCAAAAAAAAAAAAAAAAGGCCCCCGTCGCCCTGTACACAAAAGGACATAAAAAGCCCCGCCGCGCCCATTCGACGGCCATGGTTATAAAAGATAATTAATATCTCCTATAAAAATGGCCTCTATTCTTTTCTGTCTTTTTTTCTCTCTTTTTTCTTTTTATTCTCTCGCTTTACTTTTACGTCTCTTCGACTAAAATTACGAGAAGCTGCCAACGTTTAGAAACGGCTACCGTCACTGTCAACTCTTCTTTTTTTATTTTGATTTTTTTTTTCTAACTTTCAGCCATTATATCATCAACACCATCGGCCCCACCGTCACCGTTATCATCAAGCCAACGTTCAACCGGAGCACAATCCATCTTATGGCGGAGTTTCCAATCAAGCGCCTGACACGCACGTGAGCAGTAGTTAACGGCACCACAAACGGAACATCGACGGAACTCGTGCCGTCTCGTCTCCGGTCGTCCACACCCCACGTGTGAGCAAAGCCTCAGCCCGTGCCCCGGCGACCCCCCACGTGCCCCAAACCACTCCGCCAAAAACTGACTCCCCGGATGAGCTTCCGGTGCCGGAATATTGCATCCGAAATCGCTTAACAACGGACATCCCGAGCCTGTCACGTGCCGGTGGTGAGGGTGAGGGTTCCACGTCAGGTACGAGCGCGATGCAATAACAGAAGCCGCGTCCGAAGATAGCACGGCGGCAAGTTCTCGCGCGTTGGCCTGGACAAGAAACCGACGGCCTTCCGTTATGTTCTGGCGAACGCCGTAACCGTCTTGAAGGCAATGGCCGAGTTCTCTTAGAGCGTCGATATGACCAAGGAAAGCGGCACGTGCGCAAAGAGCAACTCCGGCGCGCAGGTCCTTATCGTTTTTGGAACCGCCGCTGCCGTTGAACTGAATGACAGCGAGTGAGTAAAGTGCCGGCGCGTGGGAACAAATCGCCGCCTTGGCCATCAACGAAGCTCCGCTGCCTCGGTTTTGCAAACAGTAGAAACGAATCTGTGTCATACACGAATAAACAAAAACAATGCCCCAATTGCCGATTAGTAATTAAAATTGTAAAATAAAGGGAATGTTCATGGCTTTCAAAATGAGATTAGAATAATAATAAAAAAAAAAGCAACAATTTCAAAAATATATAAATATAACTAACCATGCCGAGTGTATAACAGGCCTCGACGTTTCCGGCATCGGAACACTGTTTCAGAAACAGGTGGGCCGATTCCGTCCAGTTCCGTGCCCTAATTGCAAAAGTCTTCTGTGAAGCTTTGGATAACACTATGGGATTAAGTCCTAAATTGTTTAATCTTTTGCATCTGCAACAAACAAAAGGCGCAAAATATCGCGTTAGATCCAGAAACCTTAATCAAACTAACGCATTCTTAAATTTAAAATTAAATCGATTACCCAAAATAGAAAAAAAAAAATTTAATTGTTGTGGCTAGGATTTTCTCCAGAGCGATAAGGTAGAATCTTAAAAAAAAGAAAATGGATAGAACCAAAAAATTAATAACAATAAAAATAAAAATGAGAGCGTACGTTAGCAAGATGTTGATGAAATCGGAGGGGCAAGAGGCGCCGGAGCTGACTTTGGAGAGAATAGAAATGACGAGGTCGTCGGGCAAGGAATCGAACAAATCGGAGGGCGGCGGATTGATGTCGGGAGAGAGCTTGTTCCTTTTCCGGGAAAAGGGGCGGTCGACGGCGATATCGTGTATTCTTTTCCTAAGACGGGTGTCGGAACAGAAGGCGGTTTCAACTCGAGGGTAACATAGGCCTCTTCGAGTTCTCATGGATGAATCTTCCGTGTTTGTTGAGCCTTTTGTTTGTGGCTGTTTCCCTTGATGTCGACGACTCTCTCTTTTCTCTCTGGTTGTGGTAAAAGAGAAAAAGCAAATGCCAAGCTTTATATAGTCGGACGAAAGTATAACACTGCGAGCCCTTCACATATAAACGACATAAAACGAAGACAATGCTTAAGGATCCTAAAATATGATACCCAGCTGTCAGTAACATGGAAATTTTATGTCCTTTATATTTCCCTTTTCCTTCTATTATTATTATTATTATCATTTCCTTTTTATTTAATTTGTTTTAGTATTATTCTATTTTATAAGCATTATATCAAGAAAAATATATTTGATATTTTGCTGCACCTTTTTTTTACTCAATTTGAAATTAGTTAAAAGAAAAAGTAAGTCATTGTGTAATTAGAATGAGTCAAACCTACTAGTAATAGTCCTTATATTTTGAGGTATTCATTTGGATTTTAACACTCCGTTTTTTTTTTACGTGTACCTGTGTCAACAAACAGTTGAATTAAGTCTTTAATTTGGAACATGTTCGTTGTTTTAATTTATACTAATTATATATATTGGCATGACTAATTCAACAAAAAGAAGCTTCCACCTATCCCAAAAAGTGGACTGAAAAATTGTGGCGCTATTTTTGAGAAAAATGAGGTGTCTTCCGATGAAATTTTCCCAAACGTTTATAGTAAATTTCCTGAAAATTGTTGAATTAAAAAAAAAAAAAACCTGAAAATTGTTTAGAGTTTTTTTTCTTTTCCATTTATTCGTGGAATTAAAATTGTTGCTAACCATCATATTTTAACTATTTGGAAAGTTGTTGTCAGAAATAAGTTTTTAAAATAGGAAATTAATTTGAAAAAACCAATTCTAAAACAGGAAGCAAAGAACATCGACGACGTTTCCCAGTGTTTACTGTCCAGCTGACATGTATACGTAACTTTCCGTGGTGAGGTCACCGTAACTTTAGAAAAACAAAAAATGTTGGGAGGATGAGAAGAGTAATAAAATCCGGGGAAATGACGTGGATCTGTTGAAGTGATATTGACCACTCATGTAACACCAAGTGGAGCCCACCTGTCCCCCTCGTGGCTGTTTCTCGAAGTAGAGAAGCATTTTTTTTTTTTCCAGTTCTGCAGACTGCTGGAAATGGGTATTAATCGGTGGGGTCCCACATCGGAAGGGGCCGTGTTCGAGTTGCTTACCACTTAAAGCCGCAGATGACTCCCGAAATCAACGTACTAGATTTCCAGATCTTCTGCGATCAAACCTTTTGATCAACTTGCAGCTGTTCGATTCGATTTCATAATGAATGAAAATTACTCCTTAACCATCTCTCCAAATAACCCATTAGTAACGGTAATTGGCAACTTTGATTAGACGTGAAACGCTGCGCTTTGGTAGCACATTTTCGAAGTGGCCACTGCAAAAAAAGGCTTATCTGATCTTCTTCTTCCTTTATTTTTTTTTCTTTTTTTTTCTAATAATGAAAATTACAATTACAAAAATATAAAAGGAGGGAAATCCTCGAACGGGTCAAAGACGTACCAAAGCGACGTTGCAATTTATTTATTTAAATTGAGTCGCTTTCCTTTCCGACTAAAGGAGATTTTCCAGAGATTGTGTTTTTAGTGTTTGGGGTTTTCGAGGGGATGGCTTCTGGTGTTTGTTCAATGATTTGAATCTGTATTATCCTCTTGCTTTGCTAACTTTGCTTTGCTTTGTAGCTTTTATTGAATCCGCCCACTCTCTTTCGCATATGATTGGACTGAATTTGTCCATTACCCTATGTTCAAAAACCGACGGTCTTTAGCTAATACCATCGACTTTCACTCCATCCTTTTGTTTTAGTCTTAGTTTATATTCCAATAAAACCCAATATATATATTAATTCATTTAATTCGATTACTGTTGAATTATTATTTTATGTGAATTTAATTAGTGATAAAAAGAACATGTATATCGTTTAGATATAGTTGGAAAAATGGGGGAGCTGAGTTTGTTTGAGTTGCAAGTTGATTGAGGGGGACGCTTGGAGGAGATATTTTAGGGATTGGATTAGAGCCTCGACTAACTGACACGTGGACAGATAGCAGCGTCAGACTGCGCATCCGAAGCTGATCCCTTGAACCGAGATAACGCCAGGCCATTCTCCATCTCAAAGTAAAGCTCGACACAGCGTCCTCAACTGATACCTTCTCCTTCTCGGTCGTAAAGACAACAACGATAAAAATCCTTTTTTTTTTTTTGAATATCAATAATAGTAATAATTAATTCATTTTTTTCCTTTTGCTTTTCTGTCGGACAAAGTCTTGCCAGTTTTCCCTTTTCCTTCGTCTACTTCCGTGTACGTATTTATCCTTCGTAACTTTGACCTTCGTACTGTCGCCTGTATCTCAAACACACCCATAAATTCCAATGGATCTCTCTTTTTTTTTTTTTTCCTTTTTAACTGTGGGAAGATGAAAATATTAAATTAAGGTAAAATAGAAAAGGAAGCTGTAAAAAAAAAGTTAAGAATTACGTACGGTTGGAGATTAGGTACTGGAGAGGTACGATATTCAATTTACATCATTGCATTGAAACAGTTATGTGTACGTATGAACAATATTGGGTTATTGATTATTTATTAAAAGAGTGGGGAAAAAAAAGGATTGAATTTTACTCCATATTAAATATCAAGGCTAAGCAAAGGCAAGTACTTGGACACGTAAAAGGCAAAAGCAAAAGACTCCCAAGGCCCCGCCCCCAGCCCATCACGTGATAACTTTGTCCCGCAAATTTGTATGGTAAAGTAAGCAACAAGACTCACTCACACGCTAACCACTGTACGAGTGGGAGTGGGGGATCCAAATCCAAATCCAATTCCCTTAGGCCTTAACCTTAACCCACTCCTTTCGGTTGCCTTTTGGCTTCCCTCCAGCTTTTTTTGAGTGAATTTCAAGTGTTTTAATTCTACACATAATTCCACCGTCGTCTCGCATCCTCCGATCGAGAAACTCCCACTACCACGACACCCTGTACGACATGTCGTAATTGCATATTCTTTCTTATTTACGTTAACATTTGGCCGTTTGTTTTCTTAAGTAAGCTAAAGGCAACTGGGATTTATTTGTTTGGCAATGATGATAGAGAATAAGATGATGGGCTATCATGCAATCCACATGCATGGGGGTGCCTGAGATCGCCGTTGAATTCTTTTGACTATTTTTATTAAGTGGGGCTCCGAATCAACTTCAATTCCACATCGGCCTTTATTTTTATTTTCTTTATTTCATTATTATTTTCTTGTGGGGGACAGTTTTTATTTTCGTTGAGAGGGGGCAGTTACGTGGGGTCCAGTTTTGTTAGGCGGGTAACGGACAGCTCAGCTCACTTGTTCCCTATTTCTCTGATCTGTGTATGTACACGTGGCAACATCTTAGAGATGCCCACTTGATTGGTGGCGCTATATTTTTTGGCCACGCAATCAAACCAACGGTGGAGATGTATTAAGTGTCAACTTTATTAATTGCGTAATGCACATGATTTCCATACCATGCACCTTCACTTCTTTCCTACTCTCAGTTGCCGGAATTTTTGGGAAATTATCGTTGAATATAAAGGATTGTTTTAGAGAATTTTAATTGTTTGGAAATTTTTGGAAAAGAAAAAATAAAGGAAAAAGGAATATATGGTAGATTTCTACTTGATAAGAATCGTCTCGTGACAGGTGGGTTTGGGGTTCCACTTTGAACGTGTTTCTTTCTTCTAGACAAAAATTGAATAAAAGTTAGAAAGAGACTACTTGTGTTGATTTTTCCCATCTTCTTTGTGCATACAAATTTAGATTTTTAAAAGTGTTCTGAATTTTATGTCCATTCTTTTAAAAGTAAAGGTTCCATTTTTTACTGATAATTTTCGGTTTGATTTTGCGTAGGATTACTTCCCTTTGTAAAATTGCAAATATTAGATGTCTGCATCGGTTTTTAACTTTTATTGAGCATAACTAATTTAACTTATTACCATAACATTCCATTAATTTATTTATATTAAAATTAATAGATAAGTATATTCCAGTGTGTATATATATATATTGCAGCAACTCTTGTGGTCCAAATTTAAATAACATTCCAATATTATCAAGAATTGTATATATGTATTTGTGTCAAATATTTAATGCATTGTTAATTTGAATATGGGTGCCAATAATTATGATTTCAATAAATGAATGAATGAAGGACACTTAATTTTCAAACTACATGTGGAAGACTCATTCTGGGTTCCTTTTGAAGGATGTCAAATTAAGTGCAAAGCAAGAGAAGGGCAGAGTGGTTGTGGAAATTTAATCTGTGCATCGAAATCAAAACCAAGAAGAAAAAGAGGAAGCAAACGAATGGAGTACCTTAAAAGGTTGTCCACTGTCTGCAGGTAATAATAATAACAATACTCACACATGAAACAAAAACTTAGGATATTTTTTATTTTTCTAGCCACGGTTGTTTAACTAAAATAATTTCAAATCTCACATTCTTCATTCTTTTTTTTTCTTTATTTATTGGGATTCAAAACAATAAAAATTCCTACTTAAGAAGAACGAAAAGATCCATTTGGGTTTCATTATTTAATTAAAAGCCAAATTAATTAGAGAATTTGATGGAGCAACGGCGTTGGAGGATGTTGCTTAACGTATTAGCCAACAACTTGTTAACCTTTGCTTTAGGCTGCCCAATGTCCGAAATCCACCCACGAGCCGCACGTGATCCCCATCCCACGCTCGACTCTGCTCCAAACACGATATGAATATGTATAGTTTCTTGTTTAACTTGTGCCTAAATTAATTCTTGTTTTTTTTTAATCTGTCTTTAAATCAAATGACTAACATGGCTTTAACGTAACCAAGTAATGGTTCTTCTTGTTAAGCTATATGACCCTTGACCGTGAGACGTGAGTGATAATTAATTAAGAGTGCAAATATCGACCTTGATCATGATCGATCAAGATTTTTTTTTCAAAAATATGAACTGGTTTTTAAATTTATCAACAAGATTTCAATATTGAAATGATGATATATTAAAAAAAAATTATTCTAAATTATGTAAAATGTCCTTAAACCATAAATATGTTTATAATGTTTCAAAAGTTTTATTTTAATTTATAACGTTTCAAACTATCTCAAACAAGCATTTTTATTCGTTGCTTGTTCAATCCCATATGAAATTTTAACTCAGATAGCTAAACTCTAGCTTTTTCATTTTCTTTTTTTAATTTTTAGTAGCTAAACCCTAACTTAAATATGTAGGATCAGAGAGAGAAGAAAGAAAAAGTTGTTGGGTTATTGCTAGCCAATTTATAGAGTACATATGATTATTATACCTCTCTGCTCTTTTCTTTCTTTTGATTGAGTATTTTTCTTTGCTTTATTACCTCCCTCTAATAATCAATCCACAAAAGTTGTGGCATCCTTCTCCCCGTCCATGAACAAAAATTAGGTTTAACTTGAAAAATATAAAGAAACTGTATCAACTCACAATGTGTATCATTAAGGAGAAAACGATTGTTTTATTGTAGAGGAAGGCCAACATTAGATTAGTGGCATGAATGAAGATTTTATTTTGGTAACTGAAGATTTATAAAGTTTATGATTAAAAATTAAAAACTGTAGGGAGTTAATTAAAACCAATTCCATAGGTGAGGAAAATTTGTTATTTGCATGCAAGTGAGTTCAGAAGGCTGAAGTATCTGGGTTATACGTGGGACCGGTGGGAGACGTTGATATATAACAACCACGGGTTGACTGCACGTGACATGGGAACTGAGTTTTTGACTCCTATGTTTGACCGGGAGGCTTTGGTCACGTGATCTTGACCAAGGAGTGAAAAATGAAAATGGACACGCCACCTCACTCTCTCACGCTTACGAACCAAACCAGCAGATTCCTCTCCCACTTTTTTGTTTTTTTTTTTTTTCTCTTTTCCTTTTAAATAAATTCATCTGTATCTCAGCGTCGACAAATCGTGACCATTGGTCGCCGTCGAGGGCAATCAGAAAATAAAAGCTTAAAATGACAGAAACATCCCTCGAACAAAGTACTTGCCAGGATCTGAAGAAAGAGGACATTTGTGGAAATTCAAAGTCAAAAGATGGAGTTTCTCGTCGGGCTCACCGCTTGGCCGTGCAAGCAAGGGGAAAATTGAAGGTTGCTTGATGCTTCCCAGTTCATAGACAACAACAAGTTCGGCCTTTACGTGCATGGTAAGTGAACCCATTTCCAAACTCCATAACATCCACGTGTCTGCTTTGTCACCCAAAGAAACATGCAGAACCAATCATGTCTCGACACGTTGATGCCTGTATCCTCTCTGCCAAGATTTATTATTGTTTTTGAAAAATGGAAAAATTTACCACTTTGTGGAGAAAAAAACACAAAAGATAGGTCCAAAGTGAAGATAAGGTTGAGGACGTGGAGTGGGTGGAATAGAAATACATTAAATTTCTCACCACAGCTTTTCGTCAACTAGATTGTATTGTATATCCAAAAGTTCTTTACCAGTAAAGTTCCAAGAGACAATCCACACACAATAAATTAAACAAATAATAATTTTTGCTTTTCTCTACAATGAAGAATCATATTCTATACCTCAATCAGTCCAGTTGAGTTTGTTAACTTTTAACGTTGGAATTTTACTTTTATTAAAGTAAATTTTACTTCAACTAGGGATGAAACTAATAAAATGTTAAAATATAAATTTGATTCAGACTTTTAAAATTATATATATTTCATGGTAAAAAAATATATATGTATATTTAGTTTTTGTATTTATTACTGTTTTTTTTAATGGCCGGTTGCAAAGATGGCAAATTTTTATGAACTTATTGCATGTGTGACTTCATTTTTTTCAGTTTGCAAATCTGACGACAAACCAAAAGCTAAATCAAAAAAGTCCAAACTGTCATTCTCAGTGTTTTTGCGTGTTTTACTATTATTAAGTATAAGAGATATACTGGTGATATACTACTGATATACCTAAAATGAAGTATATCATTGATGTATTGTACTCTAGTATATCAGTGAAATTATATTTCAAATTGTGATGAGATCAAATTGTGAAACCATTTTTAGTTTTTGACTTTTCTATACTTTGTTTTAGGTATATTAATAATTTATATTTCCAAAATGAACTATATCAGTGATATATTGAATATTGTATATTAACAACATGTTAGTACTTCATATTAAGTATATCATATATACCTAAAATGAAATACATCATTGATATACTCAAAGTTAGATATATCAGTGAAATTGATATACCTAAAATGAAATATATTAGTATTATACCAAATATGCAAAATATCTCCAATATGCTATTAATATACTTCATATAGAATATATCATTTAATTGATATACCTAAAAAGAAGTGTATCAGTAATATATTACTAATATACTACTAATATACTTCATTTTAAGTATATATTAGTTGACCAATATACCAAATATAAAATATATCAGATATACTATTGATATACCTATTGATACACATTGGAATAATAAAAAACATGAAAATGAATTTTTAAAATTTTTGTTATGTTTGTAAATCTCAAAAACCACGGCTAGATTTGAAAATGTCCTAATTTTTTTTGCTATCCATTGCAATTCCCATTTTTTAATAAGCTTATGAACTTATAAAGTTATAAGTATCTAACTTTTTTTAATTTTAAAATGTTATTTGAAATTTTAATTTTGTTTCCTATAAATATATGCTATTAAGCCTTTAATTGTAATGTTTTATGTGGCATATGATTATATTATTTCAAAGATTACATAACAAGTTGATTTTAGGAATTTTGTGGTGTACATGTTACACTAACCTATTTATTAACAACAATAATTTATTAAACACAAAATTAAAAGGCAATAAACATGTTGGATTCCTTTTTAAGTGTAGAGATTTATAAATTGATAGCTTATTTCTCAATTTATTAATTATTCACATGGTGTGTTTTAGCTCTCGTGAAGTTTAGCTGTCTAGTTGTTTATATTATAGTTAGCAAAGCTACTTCGTCACTCAACGATTTCCCTTGTGTTTTTCACATGATGCATGTGTAAGAGAAGAGAAGTGAAGTATTCCCTGTACACCTACACGTGGGAATCCAACAAAGTGTGCAGGAGAGAAATGGAGTCGAGACAAGAGAGGTTTTTGTTGGTGTCGATGTATACGTATTGTTCTTTTTTTGTATAGAGAATAATTCTCAAATTGATGTAATGGAGTCGAGATAATAGTACGAGTTTTAATTTGTGTATTTGCTTATGCTAGTTTTATTAGTGGTCGAGAATTTGAGATATATTCTAAAATTTAAACTAATGACTCTAAGAATTTATGACACCATTAAAAACTATTTAAAATACAATGACACATAATAAACACATTAAAAGACAAAACTTATAATTTAACCTCGTAAGAATGAATTATAAACTTAGGCCATAGGTTTAGCATGAATAGTAAATAGAACCCAATAAATTTACAAAAATAATTATAAAAAAAAGGGAAGAGATGAAGGGGAAAATTTGTAGTACTACTTGAGTATCATACTCCCTTTATTCATACTATGATTTTGAGTTTATAAATAAATTTTTAATGCTGGTGGATTCCAAATAATTTTTTGATGTGCTCCACGTCATTTTTAAAAAGTTGTTGATGTAGCAAGCAACAAGTATGAGGGCCCGTTTGGATTGCAAATATAAAATAAGTGGGAGTTAAAAACCTAAGATTTAAATATTTGGATAATAAATGTATGTGTTTGTATATAGATGATAATTAATATTTCTCTCTCTTATCTCTTCTCCATTTTTCAAGGGAAAAAATTTCAAGTAAAAAAAATCCATCTTCTACATGGATAATAAAATCTCATGGTTCACGAGTTGTTTTTATCTATGAATAATAATTACTTGAATTTTAAAAATTAAAGATCAATAAAATAAATATTAATTTTTTATATTATTGTCAAAATTCATCTCAAAATCAATGAAATAAATATGCTAGAGTAGTAATTCATACTGGAGTAATACTAAAACTTTTTGTGGGATGAAGCAATTAAAGAGGGTAAAATAAAAAATTGGGATTGGTGAGAATTTAGCGTAAGGAGGCATAAACATAAATGGGAATGAATTGATGGGGAGTATAAGTTTTGTTGCTTAACGCATTTGGCAGTGTGGGAATTGGGGCCAACGCCAATGGGCAGCCAGCCTCGTGAGCTGTGCACAAAAATATAATCTAATCTCTATCTCACTGCCCCATCCATCACTATTCTTGGCCCCGATTGATATCACGTTTGAGTAATTTTTAAGTCATTATTTAACATTCTCTGCTCCCATATCCCACATCTTTTTTTTCTATTATTATTATTTCTTTTTCTTATTATTAATTCCCCTCTCTCACTCTCACACATGCCTCTGCCCAACTTCTCTCTTATTTACTTTCCACGTACTTATTTGTTTTTTTTCTTTTTTATTATTTAATTTATTGTTTAACTTAGTACAGGGGTCAGGTCAAAGTCAAGCGGACAACCTAAAAAAAATCAATAAAAACTCAGATTTTTTTTATTTGTTGGTTTTGGGTTTTTTGTTGTGCTAAATTTACGGGGGGTTTATCGAGTTGTAATTGTCATATCATACTAAAGTAGAAAGGTTTTTAGGGGGAAATTGCATCACTTCAGCCTAAAGGATGCAGCTAATTGGAGCAAACATACGTAAATAACAAGAAAACTTATGTTTTTAAAGGGTACTTAGCTCTATTATATTAGGACAATACTTTAAAATTTAAGTCTAATTCAATTCAAATTTGTCTTTTGCATGTGTAGTTGAGAGTTAGCCACTTAATTTGTTGTGTCATGTGATGATGTGGCCAAATTATTCCAGTCTAATAGCTCCAAAATTGACCTCAAATGTTCTCTCTCTATGAAACTGTTTCCATATATAAGAGTTTTTTTTTTCTTTTAAATTTAAATTTATATGGTTTAGATGCTATTTTAAACCATGAATTCTTTCCTTGTTAAATGATCGATTATTATATTTTAACCCCTCTTAATTAACTTTCAAATATTATGCTTTTATACTTTTGGTTTTATGTATAAAGAATTGTTGGAAAGTACAACATTGGCTGAAAGTGGGAGAAAATTAAGGATATAATTGTATAAATTAAGAGACAATATCTCTATTGGTATTTTAGGTATAACCAAAAACAAAGACATTCACTTTTAGATAGTCAATATCATGCTATTATGAAAATAAGGAATATGTAATGTAACAAGACGTTAGACATTTATTAAATAATTTATATAAAAAATAATAACCAAGAACATCTTTGTATAGAAAGTCTATAAAGGACCAAAACAAGATTTTAGTTTATCTTAGTTTTAAATAATATTATCAAAATAAGTATATTTTATTAATCTAGTTAGTGTCGGATCACCACTAAACCTAATATAATTTGACTAAAAGAAAAACAGGAAAAAGATCACCACTAAACAACTTAAAAGTTTAAAGTTAATGGACTGTGGTAAATTTAACTCTATACTAATAATTATTATACATAGATAAAACAATGTCAGTAAATACATAGACCGTAGATATATAATTTATAAAAACAGCAATTTCGTTAACAAAAATTTAAGGCCTTTGATTATCAACCATACATAGGACATCAAGTGTTTTATACAGACACAAAAAGATAAGTCATGTGATGCCATGTTCTAGACCAACATGTCTTCATAGTTCCCATCATATTGTAATTTGGATTTGCGGTCTCAAATATTTACGTGACTGTTGCATACTAATACCAAACCCTCGCTATAAATAGTCCTTCTATATTTATCAACGCAATACCAAGGAATAATGATTTTTTTTTTATCTATATTAATTACATGTTATATTGCCCTCACCTTTTAATGTAAATATTCCACACACATAACCCGATAAAATATATTTTATATCAACAAAAATATTATTCTAGCTCATTCATAAACCTATGATATCTAACTTATTTCAATTAATATAAAACTTCTATTACAACATACACGTAAAAAGGTAACAATATAGTTACAATTCACGAAATTCTCATTATCAATGTTTGTTTTTATTATAATATGAAACTTAAGTCAAATCTATGCCATTCTAATTTCAATATGAATGTTACATATTTTCATAATGGTACGATGTTGTCTATTTGGGACATAAGTCCCTCATAGTTTTGCTTTTGGTTTCATCCAAAAAATCTCATATGCCAATGGAGATGTTGTCATCTACTTATATAAATTTATGATATTTTTCTTATCTAGTCGATGTGGGACTTTGCTGCAACTCCCAACAATCAACTAATGAAAACCCAAACTAAGTTTGGTTGAAATTAATTATTCTTTTAAAAAACCCAATTATATTGTCAAGTCAACAAAACAAACCATAAGATGCAAATAAAATTGCAAACTTCCTTAATTTTATCATAAGTTTAAAGAATAAAAGAAAAGGAAAGGAAGAATGAGTATTGGGTTGTCTGGACAGGATCATAGTCGTGATCCAAAGCCATCATAGACATTACATTTTATTCACTCGACATAGAAGGCCATTATTTGTATTCCAATAATGCAAAGTTTTGATAAAATTCTTACAACTTACTCATAAAACTTTCGAACTTGCGTTCATTAATAATTGGCAATAGATTTCCCAATTTGTCCCACATTATTTGGAACCAAAAAAGAAGAAAAAAAAAAAAAGGAGGAAAATCTAGCGGTAGCGGCATGTGGAAACATTATGAGTGTGTAGTGTGGACTAAACGAAAATCTGCTGAAAGCAAAACGCACCGTTTTTCTACATTATTTGTGGGAGCCCAACTGACAAAAAATCCGACAATATAATATCAACTTTTTACCAGTACTTGCCCAAAGTCGAACCGTGTAATCATTATCTTCATTTTCCCCAATTTTTGACAAAAAAAAAAAAAAAGAAAAAAAAAGAAAAAAAAAAAAGAAGAAATTGAAAATAGGGAGAGATAGAAAGAGCAAAACGCAAAATTTGGTCGCCGTATTGTTGGTAATTGATGGGAGTTCAGTCAATGATGGCGACTGTTTTTTCTTCGCTTGTTGAGTCCGCAACTACCGAAAAATATGAATCAAAATGAATTTACAGAGCGCCATCCATTGGCGTCTATATTTCCAATAAAACGGTTTGTTTTTGCTGACCCCTTCATTATTGTGGTGTGCCTCTAATTAAACAGTGTTTCACATTAATAAATAGTTTTGGTTAAATTACAAATTTAGTCTATAAACTTTGAGATTTGTACCTATTTAATTATTGAATTTTTAAAATTATAAATTTAGTTCTTGAACTTTTGAATTTTTTAAAATTTACAAATCTACTAAATATAAAATTAAAATTTTAGAGTTCTATTAGACATAAAATTCAAATTTATATATAATACATCAATTTATTTTTAAAATTTTCAAATTTGTCATAGCCTTATTAGACATAAAATTGAAAATTCATGGACTTCTTAAACACAAAATTAAAAATTTAGGTACCTATTAAACACTTTTACAAGTTAAATGATTAAATAGATATAAACTTCAAAGTTCATGAATTAAACTTGTAATTTAATGCCTCCTACCTACAAATAGCCCTTCATTTTTATTTGCACAGAATAATTTGATTTTCTTCATTTAAGCGTTGTTTGGAAACTGTTTAAGAAACGTATTACGTAAGCTACTTTTAAAAGTTTTCGTTTTTCTTGTGTTTTTTGTGCGTGCTCTGATTAATTGACATTTTTTTAGGAAAAATGAAATTAGTCACATTAAAATCATGGATTTGGAAATAGGAAGAATGATTCGAATGCATAGTAACATTAATTTTTAGAAGTCTTCCATCAAAATTTAAAATAATAATTTATAAAATCCCATTTTAAACAGTACACTGTTTAATTAGAGGCACACAATTAATTTTATATGACTAATGTTGTTTCTTTTTCTTTATTTTTTTGAGTTCAACAATAAGTGAGGGTGGATGGATTCGAACTTCTAATCTTTTAATCGGGAGCACATGTCTTAACTAGTTGAGTTATGCTCACTTTGCAATTTACGTGACCAATGATAAAAGTTTAGTGTAATGAATTTTATTCATGGAGTTACAAAAGTGTCATTTTTCCTTGGTGTAAAAGGATATGTTCTGACAACATGAATATAGTTCAACTGACATAAAATATACTTATCGACCAAGAAGTCAGAGGGTTCAAATCCCCCACCCTCTATTGACAAAAAAAAAAACAAAATTATCACCATTTAAAAGCTCATTTAAAAAATGAACCTTCCTTCAAATTTACAAACCAACATACCGTCTCCTTCCATAACAAACTTGAAATAACTCAACAATTTCATGGGTGTAAATTGTATGAAGTGTTTACATTATACCTAAAAAGAAATTTGTCCAACGGCATATGTAAAATAGAATGATTTTCCCGACAAGTCACAAACAAACAAGAAAGCATAATTCAGAATTCGTACACTGTGGTATATAAACGGTACGAGAATTTCCTTTCTCAAAAGGAGAGAGGTATAGAAAAAATTAAATAAAATGAGTAAATTTCTAAAAATAAAAAAAAAAAGGAGAAAAGATAAATAAATTGTTTTAAAAAAAGACATGATTAGTGTGGGATCAAGGATCACATGCATGCCTTTGCCTGCATTGCATGAAAAGAAGAGGAGGAAGGAAGAAGACTTTCCTCCAAATGCATATTTTTGAAGCAAAAGAAAAGAAAAGAAAAAAAAAAACATAAAAATGATTCTGTCCTTTTAAGGGTCGCTGAGTTTTTGTAACAAACAAAATTGCTTTGCACAAACTAACCACCATTTGCTTCCTTAAAAAGCGCTTAGTTTCACTCATCTACCTAACTTCACATGTGTGTTATTTGGTCGGTGGTTTCTTGTAATTTTGCCTTCAATTACTAATTCCTAAATCCAAATCCAATCATGCAAATAGAATTTAAGTAAAAGATTTGGTGCTGATTAACCCTTAAGAGATGTTCATGTGGGCGTTATCATTTTGCCTTCCAGTCTCAGATTAACACAGGATTTGTGGCATCCCACTACTTCATTTTCTTTATTACTAATTTTCTTATTCTTCTCTCTACCCAAATTACCATATCTTTTTCTTCTCTTCTCTCTCATTTTTTTTTCCTACTTTTTTTAATCTCTTTTTTGCGATTTTCAATTTATTGCTGGGCTGGGCTTGTAACAGGTAACCAAATGGGGGTCCTACGCCCTTTCATTTTTGGGCCTATATCTTTAAATGGGCCTGAACCACAAAAGTCTTGGTCCATTTTTGTTTTCTTTCCCATTTCTTTCTCCAAAATATAATTGGAGGCGAGGGACTAAAATCTCATATGAGTTGTTACTTGTTACACATGAAATTCATTTTATTCCCCTTACCAAATTTGGCATAAGAAATAATTTGCACTTTTATTTTGTTTGATAGAGTTTTTCTAATTACTAATCGAGAATATCGATAAAAGAAACAAATTTCTCCAGTGGATTCTTTCAACAATTTAATCTTATGGTACTGGAGAAAAATCCATTCTTCAAATTTGTGCTTTTGACTCCTTTAAACTAAATAACTACTTGTAATTTGTCCCAAATAAAATGGTTCGTTTTTTTTTTTGTTTTAATTAATGCTTAACTCGATTGAATTTTGATTCGAGGGAACCAAAGTGTGGAGCTAAAATAACTCATTAAAAAAAACCTTTCAAATTCACTTTGATCCATTTTCATGTATTAGGGGTGAGTTTGGCATATCTTCCAATTTAAACAATTTTTTTAAACAAACATTTTTCTTTAAACATTTTTTAAAAATAAAAATTTTTAATCATAAGTTTAGTCCTTGAACTTTGAGGTTTGTGTCTATTTGGTCCATGAACTTTTAAAATTACAAATTTAATCCCTGAAATTTCATTTTTTTAAAAAAATTCACGGGTCTACTAGACACAAAATTGAAATTTTAGGATTCTATTAGACATAAAATTCAAATTTATATCTAATAGATCAATTGATTTTTAAAATTTTTGAATTTGTTAAGGACCTATTAGACACAAAATTGAAAGTTTCAATGACCTATTAGACACGAAATTGAAAGTTTAAAGACCTATTAGAAACTTTTGAAGGTTTAGAAACCAAGTAGACACAAATCTCAAAGTTCATGACTAAACTTGTAATATATCTTAATTAAAATCATGGTGTGTTTGGTTACATTTTCTTAAAAGTGAATTTAATCACAAGTTCATTTTGTTGCATTGCATCTTAAAGTAACTCTACAAATGCGAAATTAATATAAATGATTCCCAAGCAATCACTTTTTGGAGAATCAACTTTAAAGTGATTGGTCACAAAATTATTTTTTTAACTGGTCTTTTTTCAAACAATCTGGATTTAATTTAGAAAAAAAAACATTTTTGACCTTTAAAATCAATTTTGTTAGTACAAAATTTTTTAACGTGAATTTAAATACTTGACCTCAAGAAAATGGGTAGATGTTTTAATCATTGAGATTCATGTTAACCTCTTCAATATCACTTAGGAAGTTAATTAAAAAACAAAACATTTTTTTGGCTTTTAAAATATTTTGAGAAGTTAATCCAAACACAAACTATTTTTAGGCTTTCAAAATCATTTAGGAAATACAAATACACTCTTAGTATTATGAGAAATCAAATCAATAGTTCATTATGTATCACACATCAATGTTAATTTTTGGGGTATGTATCAGATGTAGTAACTATAACGGTAAATTTCAGACCACGAAATTTAGCACTACCTGGGAAATGAAAGTGGACAAATTCGTAATAGACTAAAAAATATTTCTATTCTTTTAAAAGTTTTAATGTTACTTTTGACATTCTATAAACGTTTCAAAAAATGCTCTTGGTGTAGAAATCATGTTGAATGTTGAACAGAAAAATCATGTGGTGGAACGACATTCTTTTAAACTTAAGCAAGCGTCTCTATTACCACCATGTCGATTTTCTGTTCAACATTTTAATGAATTTCTACTTAAGAGCAGTTTTAAAATATTTATAAAAGGTCAAATATAATATTGTAACTTTTGAACGGCAAAATTAAGGGGTTCTTTATATATATATATATATATATATAATTTATCCAATTTAAATAACTAATGACAAAATTGAAAATTGTCTAAAAGATTTGTGACCATATTGTACATGTAGCCGTTTATGTCTAATATATGTATACTCTTAATAAACCCACGTTTTAAACTAAATTCCTACAAACTTCTTCACAAATATTCTCCTTTTAACCATGTGACTTTAGAAGAACATTGCTATTACGAGAGATTCCACAATGCAACTATTAATATTTAATTACATCACTAGCAATTAAAATCCATTGTGGCCTGTGGGATTTGTTAAATTAAAATAATAAAGTAAACATTAATGTGGTGCGGCTGGGCTGGATGTAAACCTTTCCTCACTAGTTTAAAAATTAAAATATAGTTGGGTTTTTTTTTTTTAAGATCCATAAAATATAGTTGGGTTGTAGTATAAGTATTGTATATTTTCGTACTCCCAAAAATTTGAAAGATTATTCAAGAACCATAGAGAGAGGGCCACGTGGCGTCAAATCTCAATCTGGATACTGGTTGGACCCGATATTTAAGGATATGATTGACACGGACTTTAAATGAGAGCCACAGCTTGAGATTATTCCAGGTAAGCAGAAACGAGCCGAGGTGGACGTGGCGGATATCAGATTCTCTATGCCACGTGGCAGTAAAGCAGCCAATTACATATTCCCCGTCCTATCCGTTTAGATAAGGCCTTGCATACATTAACAAACCGAGATTGAATCCAAACCCACACGTTCACCTTCGTCACTCAAATTTCCCATTTTACAATTAAGTGATCTGACCCAAAATGGCTTCGGCTTGTGCTTCTTCTGCCATTGCGGCTGTGGCAATCTCTTCATCCAGGCAAGTTCTCTTCTTCATTTGTAATTTTCTATGCTTTATTCAATCAAATTATTAATTATGAAGCTCAAATAATTGCAGTTCCCAGAAGAATGGTTGCCCCAAGGCTTCTAATTTCGTAACCGGGAAGAAGCTGAGGCTGAGAAAGTACACGGCCGCTGCTGTCGCTCCTCGATCAGCTCCGGTGTGCGTCGCTGCTGACCCCAACCGACCCCTCTGGTTCCCCGGCAGCACCCCTCCCCCGTGGCTCGACGGCAGCCTTCCCGGTGACTTTGGCTTCGACCCCCTTGGTCTCTGTAAGTATTAAAGGATTACTGCACTGCTAATGAGTTACTGTCTGTTCTTATATTCTCAAATCAACAATCGATATTAGTGAGAGAGAGAGTAGAGCTACATTTAGTTCAATAATATTAGAGTAGAGATTTTAATTTTTAATTTTTTTTATAAATATTTTAACTAATTAAACTATACTCGTATTGTTATAATCCTGTAATTTAGACAAAAGACCTTTAGCATTCATATGGTGGCACTAAATTCAAAAAAATTAATTAATGGATTATAATTTATTTAATATTTTTATTTATATTCTTAACTTTTCCTATTTGTGAGTGTGGAAAATTAATAAATGACTCAATAATATTCAATCCACTATGCTCTAATATCTTATTAGATTATCATAGAAAATTATGCTACCAGTTTTTTTTTTTTTTTGAGTTCAATTATGCTACCAATTCAAAGTTAAATTATTGAACTAAAAAACTTATGCTGATCAGTTTGCAAATATTTAATTTTTATTTATATCCTTGAAAAGTAAGTTTATGATTCTTGTTAAGAGAAACTGAGAAATTGGCCCAGCCTTTTGGGTTTGGTTGGTTTTAGAACCCCGACCTAAAATGGTGTTTGGGCCACTGTGTTCAAAAATTCCTAGTCTTCAGAACATTGCACCCAAACACTATTTTTTGATTTCCAACTCCCAAAACAAACCTCCTAGGATTTTGATTTCCAAATGACAGGCCAAATGCCAAAGATTAAAACCTACTGTATTTTGAGAGCTTTTGATTTGGAGAGCGTCAAATGACTCAGCAATAGACTATGATATTAATTAGGGAATAAAATAGGGGAAAAAACTTAGGTGCATCATGAACTTTACTCATCTTTTTGCAATCCACTCCAATCATATAGCAAAAAAAGAGTAAAAAATATTTAAAAAAAAAGAGTTTGACACGTGGCAAACTGTGGATTAACAATTGGATGGGTTGCTAAAATCTGAGTGTAGTTCAATATGTACCCTATTATTGCTTAGGGCAATATTTGACCTACCCTTTGATATCATGCTAAATTATCATGAAAAATTATGCTACCAATTTAAAGTTGAATTATTGAACTAAAAAAACAAAAACAAAAATTAAAATCTATCAATTTAAAGAGAGAAATTTAGTAGTTGCTAAAAAATTAAAATCTCCTGTGGTTTTTGTGGACGAAATTTGATAGCTTCCGATCCGGAGAGCCTGAGATGGAATCAGCAGGCGGAGCTGGTGCACTGCCGGTGGGCAATGTTGGGTGCCGCGGGAATTTTCATCCCGGAATTCTTGACAAAGATCGGAATTTTGAACACTCCGTCATGGTACTCCGCCGGAGAATTGGAATACTTCACCGACACCACCACCCTCTTCATCGTCGAACTCATTTTCATCGGTTGGGCCGAAGGTAGACGGTGGGCCGACATCCTCAAACCCGGCTGCGTCAACACCGACCCGATCTTCCCCAACAACAAACTCACCGGAACCGACGTCGGGTACCCGGGCGGGCTGTGGTTCGACCCACTCGGGTGGGGCAGCGGGTCACCCGAAAAGATCAAGGAATTGAGAACGAAAGAGATCAAGAACGGGCGATTGGCTATGTTGGCCGTGATGGGCGCGTGGTTCCAACACATTTACACTGGAACCGGTCCCATTGACAATCTTTTCGCCCATCTCGCCGATCCCGGCCACGCCACTGTCTTTGCCGTGAGTTTTTAAACCTCAGATCTGGAAGCTTAATTTTGAGATTAAGTAGATGGTTAATTTTTATTTTAACTGTTTTTTTTTTAACAGGCTTTCACACCCAAGTGAAGAAGGTGAAGATCAAATTGAGGGGCATAGGAGACGTAGCGGTGTGTTTGTGACTGAGAAAAAATGTGTGTATTAAATCAGAACTTGAAAACTGTGTTTATGTCTTCTATGTATGATGGACATTATTATCAATTTTATGTACAAAATGAGAACGAGAATTAAGGAAGTTTAGATGCCTTTTGAGTTCTTCTATGAAGCAAATTGTTAGAGTATTTGAGTCTAAAATATTCTAGTGAAAAAATGTGGACTATGTATTAATATAATTATATAATTAGACTATTTAAGGAGCTGGGTTAAAGTGTGCTCAGTAATTAAATGGACTCGTGGAGTTTCATTGTGTACAAACTTTTGTTGGTTGGATACCCTAGATTAATAGGTTTCAACGAAGAGTTTATAAATACGATATAAGAGTTATGATCTTCAATATGCTAGACATATTTCAGTTTTTATATTTCAATTCTCATTTCACAAAGAGAATTTTGAGATGTTTAAATTGAAGAAAAACTATCTTAGTAACAAGAATGAAATGAGAAGAATAATTGTGTTGTAAATCACAGACTCCCCTAAAGTCTTTTATACACAAATTGATCAATTGAAAATAACATAAATATGAAATCATAAAATAACAGAGTGGGCTATATATGTCTAAAATACCCAACTTGGACATAAGTGGAAATAAGTGCCAATGGCTTGTAAAGAGATCGGTGAGCTGAAGATGTGAACAAATGGGCAGTAGTTTAACTTTAAGCAATCCATTAGCAATTTTATCTCAAACAAAATGGCAATCGAGTTCAATATGCTTCGTGCGCTCATGAAAAATAGGATTGGTTGCAAGTTGAATTGTTGCTTGATTATCACATAAAGTGGCTAATTGCTTAAAAGGAATCTTCAAATCAGCAAGTAAATAAGACAGTCATGCAAGTTCACAAGATGTTAAAGCCAAGGCTCTGTATTCTGCTTCAGCAGATGAACGTGAGATAGTACTATGTTTTTTAGATTTCCATGATACGAGTGATTTTCCAAGGAAAATACAAAACCCAGTGGTCGATCTTCGTGTATCAAGGCAAGAAGCCCAATTCGAATCAACAAAAGCACGTAGATGAAAAGATTTGATTGGAGAAAGTAGAATGCCTTGCATATGAGCATTCTTTAGATATCGTAAAAGATGATTTGTTGCTGCTAAATGTGCTTTGCATGACTTAGCCATAAACTGACTAAGGTTGTTGACAGTGAATGAAAGATCTAGGCGTGATATGGTGAGATAAAGTAATCAACCAATAAGTCTGAGATTGGGATCGTCAAGAAGGTCGAAATCTGTTTGCTGGAGATTTAAACAAGGATCCATGGGAACATTTGCAGCTTTTTCACCCAAAAGACCAGCATCCTCAAGTAGTTGTAATGTATAATGTCTTTGGGAAATATGAATTCCTTGTTGAGAACGAGCTAATTCAAGACCAAGGAAGTATGTAAGACGGCCAAGATCTTTGAGCTTAAATTGATTGTTCAACAATGTTTTTAAATGCTCAATATGAGTGACATTAGCTCCAGTAATAATGATATCGTCGACATACACTAGTAGAGCAATGAAGTCTTCACCATCACCTAGAACAAAAAAGGAATAATCCGCCTTTGACTGTTGAAAACCCAAAGAGATTAAAGTGTCAGTGAACGTGGCAAATCGCTATCGAGAGGCTTGTTTCAAGCCATAGATGGACTTATTTAGCTGACATACAAGACGCTCCCCCTTAGGTGCAATCTCTTTAGGTTGATATCCCAATGGAAGATCCATGTAAACCTCTTCAAATAAATCTCCATAAAGGAAAGCATTATTTACATCAAGTTGAACAAGTGGCCAGTTATAAGAAACAACCATGGTGAGAAGAACTCGAACAATGACTAATTTAGCCACAGGTGAAAAAGTTTCAATAAAGTCAAGCCCCTCCTGTTGAGTATACCCTCTTGCTACTAATCGTGCCTTATATCTTTCAATGGAACCATCTGTCCGATGTTTGATTTCATATATCCACTTATACTCAATAGTATGTTTTGAGCAAGTAAAGGAACAACTGTCCAAGTATTATTTATTTCCATAGCCTCAAGCTCACCACACATAGCCTCTTTCCAATGCTAGTAGGGTAAGGCTTGGTGATAGAATTGGGAAGAGATTTGTAAGGTAAAGGTGTGAAAGGCTAAAGAAAGTCGTGAATATGAAATATGGTTTTGCAGAGGATATTGGGTTGAAGGGGAAGGAAATTTTTTTTGAGATGTGAGACTGCAACGATAGTCTTTTAAGTAAGAAGGCAATTTACTTGAACGAGAGGATTTTCGAGATGGTAACATTGGTTCGGAATTAAGAGAGACATTAGGATGAGATGGAGGGTTGGTTTCAGTAGGTTATGGTGTAATTTGTTAAGGAGGGTTGGACTTCTATAGGCATTGGTATATCAAGCTGAAATGGTTTAAGTAAAACTGGATCAGATAAAAATGAAGGCTATTAAGAGGAATTTGTGACTTTTATGAAAAGGGAAAATGGATTCATGAAAGACAACATCTCTGGAAATAAGGATATGTTGTTTTTCAATATCATGGAGCTTATAGGCTTTCATCTCATGTGGATATCCAAGGAAAACGGCTGGAATAGCTCTAGGAGAAAATTTTGATCTATGCATGGGCAGAGTAGAGGAAAAACATGAACAACCGAAGCATAATCAACAAGGTGCCCATTAAGCAGTTCAAAAGTTGTAGACCATTTCAAAGTTGAAGAAGAAGTATAGTTGATAATATATACTGTAGTCAGAATGCACTCATTCTAGAAACGTAATGGTACTCGTGATTGAAAAAATAAGGCACGTGCCACATTCAATATGTGTTAATGCTTTTGTTCTACAACAACGTTTTGTTCAGGGCGCCCCACACAAGAAAATTGGTGTATCACACCTTTAGCTCGAAAAAATTCATCAAAACTCAACTCATGGGCATTATCAGAACGAAAAACTTTAATATCCTTACCATACTAAGTCTCAACCAGCTTGAAAAATTCAAGGATAACAACTAATACATTAGATTTTATTTTCAACAAAAACACCCAAGTGTATCTACTAAAGTCATCAACAATGGTAAGAAAGTACTTATGACCAACATGTGATGTAGTTGAAAAAGAGCCCCAAACATCAGCATGTATGAGATCAAAAACATAATCTACATGATGATTATTAGACACAAACGATAAATGTTTTTGTTTAGCCAAAGGACATACTTCACATGGCTGAAAAAAAATTAGAACATGAAGAATCAAATGCTAAACACATTCTTCAAAAGGTAAAATCTAGTGAATGTTGGATGACCGAGACGTGAATGCCACAAAGCAATTGAATTATGACTGACTACAAAAGCATAGAAATCCAGGCTTTTGTTATTAGAAAAACCTTTAAGGATGTACAGCCCCTCTCGAAGTTTGTCCTTGCCAATCATCCTTAAAGTGGATATTTCCTGAATTACACATGAATTAGTGGAGAAGTAATAGAAATCCTGCTATCTGATGTTAATGCACTGATGGAAATGAGGTTATAGTGAAATTCAGGTACGTACATAACGTGTTTAAGGACCAGAGACCCAAGTAATGTCACAGTACCAACATGATATATAACAATGCGTGTATTATCAGGCAATATAATAGTAGTATTGATGAACTCCAAGTCATCAAAATATCTTTATCAAAACAAATGTGCATCGAGGCTCCTGAATCAATAATCCATTCAGTGCTCATATGAGGTAAAGTAACATTAGGACAAGTACCTGCCATATAAGCGGAGGATGCTTCTGTTTCAGACTTAATCGCAGCTAGTTTTGATTGGAGCATGTTGAGTATGTTTTGACATTGTTGAAAAATATCTCCAGCAAAAGAAGTTCCTTGAGAATCATTAACAGCATTAGTGCTTTAATTCACCCTTTGATTTTGTGTTGTTTGATTCGAATTTTGTTGTCCATTTTTCTGACGGTACCTTGGTGGATATCTATGAATTTTATAGCATTTATCGACAGTATGTCCTTGTATTTCGTAGTGTGTATAGATTAGACGAGTTCTCAGCCTTGAATTATTGTTTGAATTCTGATTAATTTGAGAAGACTGTGATCCTCAAGACGAATTTGCAAAAGAATTCGCAGAATTACCAACAACAAGAGTAATGGCAGCAGGAGAGGAGGATCATTGTACTGTTCTTTGCTCCTCTTCTTGTGCAATTAAAGAGAATGCCTTATTTACAGAAGGAATTGGATCCATAAGAAGTATATGTGATCGTGCATGAGCATATTCAGTGCTTAATCCCAAGAGAAAGCTCATTTGGTATTCATACTGAAAAAACTCTTCTATCTTCTTGATTCCTCCACAATTACAGCGTCCACAAGTGCAGCATGGTTTATATGTGATGTACTCATCCCAAGCGCTTTTAATTTTCGCAAAATATGTCATCACAGATTCTTGATCTTGCTTAAGTGTGGATAATTCTCATTTCAAATGAAAAATCCTAGGGGCATTTCGTTTATGAAAACGATCTTTCAAATCTTGCCATATAGCTTGTGCTGAATTAGAGAAAAGGATGCTCGAAGAAATACCTTTTTTTACTAAATTCAAATCCAAGCTATTACCATGTGATTATTTTGAATCCACAGAGGAATAAGTTCTCCAGACGGCCTCGAAATAGAACCATCAATAAACCTTAACTTGTTTTTGATTGAAAGCGCCAACATCATTGATCGACTCCATGTAATGTAGTTATCTTTCGTCAATAACTCCGTTACAACATCATCTGATCTATAGCCACACATTAGTAATCTTAAATGCACTGGTAAGACTATTGTATCTTCAAGAATGATTGTTAGCGAAAAACTGTCTACTCACCCTATTTACCTTATGTGTGCAAGGGCTAAGCCGGAAATTTTCACATGGAGTGGTAAAACTTTACCTTCTCATTTTTTTATATGAAATCTTTCAATTAAACAAAAAAAATAGGGGGCAGATTAGAGAAAGAATTTTAAAATCTACTTTTTCAGTACAATTTTTGTAGGGGGCAACTGCCCCTTCTTCCTTTTTCGCCCTGTCCCTACGTGTGATTTATTTGTATGTATATATTTATATTGTTTTTAATAAAAAGGTTAATTCCATGTCAAAAAATAATAATTATTTTATTAATAATAAACTAATAAAAATAAATCACATCAACAAATAATTATTAGTTATTAATTATTTTTTCAATATTCTCCGACCAGAATCTTTATATAGTCCATTATGAATTTTCAAAACTATGCTATGCTATAGAAAATGTCAAGTTGGCAAATATGCAAAAGCAAGTGGAGTCTACGTTGAAGTGAGTTTCCCTAAACCATATTAAATTGGAAACATTTTTAGATGTTAAATTAATTATTTTGCATATTTTTTTATACATTTTTTCACTTTCAATCATTTTTTTAAGATTGAGTCGATTTAGTTAACTTTTTTTTAAAGTTTTTTATGGAAGTCAATTTAACTAACAAAACAAGTACACTAATTATTCTTCCAATTGTCAAGGTTTTTTTTGCAACCTTGAGTCCATGAAATAAAAGGGATTGTAGTTCACTGGTCAGTATTTTTTTTTTTTCATGAAATCTTCTCAGTAATAGTTCTTAATGCTATTTCGAAAAGAGTTGTAGTTCTTAATGTAATATATAACAAAGAGCTATACTCAATAGCAAGAGCTTAATTAGTATAATATAGCCAATTAACTTGTATTATCAATTTAGAGTTCCAATTCTCTTCTTTCGAATAATACCGAAAGAAAAAGAAAATCAAATAGAGCGCCTGTGAGCAAAAATGATAAAGTGGCAGAGCTGTTCCACGAACTCCATATAAATTATTCGAGTTTAAAAAGCAGACATTCTAATATGAATAATTCTCATCCTTCTTTTTCCAGATTTAAAATAAAGAAAACTGTGAACAAATCAAAATAATTTAAAATAAAATCAAACCAAAAACAGCCAATGATATCGCAGAAACTGATGACATATAAAAATACTAAAAGATATAATGGCCGGGAAATTTCCATAGACATAAAAACAATAAATTGACTCCGATTTTTATATCTGCAAGTTGTTCAACACTCTCGTCCTTCATCCAATGCTTAGCGAAAGAGGAAAGCAACACCCATTTTCTTTTCTTTCATTATTATTATTTGTAGGAAAAATCTCTTCATAATCTCCTCTCCATCAAACCCAGAACCAGACAGAACAGACGCTCAAGAAATTCATTGGCTTCAATAATTAAAAATTACACTAGAGAGATGCACTGAATTCAATAATTAAAAATTTAATTCGATTTATTACAGCAAAGATTACACTAAAGAGATTCACTGGTTCAATAAATAACAAATTAATCCGATTAGTTACTAAAGATTATCACCTTGCTTATCAGTCTTGGCCGAAATGCCAGCTACAATTAAACCAAAATCATCTAATCAGGTGAAGTTAAATTCAATGCACTCTCCTTCGAAGACAAAAATTTCAAATTGTGGAACAAAAAAATACCAGCACCATTCTACAACAGATTATGCAGATTCAGAAATTGCAAAAGAGATGGACAAATTGAACGAAGGGAAAAAGAGAAAAGAGAAGAAGACAATAGGGGAAGAATAAATTACTATAAAGAGAAGTATCCATTTCTATACGAATCTGAATTGAGTCGAATGGCTCGCTCGTTGTAAATCTCAACAACTCCTATTTTCAGAGCTCTCTCTCTCTCATCATCCGTACTAATCTTGTGAAAGAGAGAGAGAGAGAAAAATTACAGAGGAGGAATTTGTTTTGTTCTTTTTTTTTTTTTTTGCGCCCTAATAATTAATGGTGGGAATAGAGAATATTACAGTAGTGACAGAGCGGAGGAGAAATCAGGCATCAGGAGGGAGAGGAGGGATAGTTGGTTCGGCGGACGGAGATTTGGGCGGGGATAGGGCGGCCGGTGCCGGAGCCACCGCAGCTGCTGCAGAACATGCGGCCGGAGCCGGAGCAGGTCCGGCAGCCGATGTCGCCGTCGGACCAGCGGGAGCAGAGACAGGGGACTCGGCCGGTGCCGTTGCAGGAGGGGCAGCGGGGAAAGGAGCCGGCCATGGGCTTGTGGTCCATCACCGATTTGACCAAAACGGCGCCGGCGAGGACGCTGAGGCCGGTGGCGAGCTGGGTTAGAACGATCGGAACCATGTTTGAGGGATTACAGAGAGAGAGAAATGAGAGATGGGAGAAGAAAGAGGAGAAGTGGAAGGAAGATTTTTTGGGGAGGGGCGATATTAATTTTTTTAAAAAAAATGGAAAAATAAAAGTGGTGAGAAGGAGGAACACGTAGAAGAAGGAGCAATTGGTGGCTTTGAGAGAACAAGTAATTGTTGGGGGCAAAGTTGGAGTTTAGTGAAGGTGGCCTTTGCGTGGGCGCCTTCGTTGCTTCAATCTCCCTCTCTCCTTCCTATTTGCTTTGTGGACGTAAATTTTATATCTGATTTTTAGTTTTTTTCCCCCTTTCTTATAAGGTTCCCCCCCCTTTCTTATAAGGTCATTGAAGATTTGAATGTTACTCAACTGAGCAGAATTTCCAAATATTTTTATTTAAATATGCATTTTTTTTTTAAGAAACAAAACAATTTGGTTAAAATACACTTTTGATTTCTATGATTTGAATTTAGTTTGGTTAAATTACAATTTAGTCCATGAGCTTTTAAGTTTGTGTCTATTTGGTATTTGAACTTTGAAAAGTGTCTAATAAGTCCATGAATTTTTAATTTTGTGTTTAATAGGTCTCTAAATTTAAAAAAATATCTAATAAATCCTTGAACTTTCAATTTTGTGTCTTATAGGTTTCTGTCATATTCAAAATTTTCAAAAATTAACTGATCTATTAGATATAAAATTTAATTTTATGTCTAATAAGACCCTAAAGTTTCAATTTTGTATCTAGTAAGTTCGTGAATTTTAAAAAATGTCAACTAGATTAAAGACTTATTAGACACAAAATTAAAAATTCATGGACCTATTGGATACAAAATTGAAAGTTTAAGTATCTATTAGACACATTTTAAAGTTCATGGACCAAATAGACACGAGTCTGAATGTTCAGAGACCTATTAGACACTTTTTAAAGTTCAGGGACCAAATATACACAAATCTCAAAGTTCAAGGATTAAACTTGTAATTTAACCATTTAGTTTTTATTTGGTTTATAAGTTTTTAGAACTAGAATTTTTTGTACTTGATATTTGAATTTAATTTCTATTTGGCTCTTGAGTTTCAAAAGTGATATGTTTGGTTAAATAGTCTCTATGTAGAGTTAACTACTAATTGACACAACAAAATGACGATGTGCTAGTTAAAATATGCTGACTAGATTTTGTTAATATGTTTGGTTAAATACTAATTTTCATGAATTTGTTAACAAAGGTTGAGATGGCCGAGTTGGTCTAAGGCGCCAGATTAAGGTTCTGGTCCGAAAGGGCGTGGGTTCAAATCCCACTCTCAACAACATTTTTTTTCTTTGTTTTTTTCTCATTTAATTACTGTGAAACATAAATATTTTCATGAAATTATTAACAAATGTTGAGATGGCCGAGTTGGTCTAAGGCGCCAGATTAAGGTTCTGGTCCGAAAGGGCGTGGGTTCAAATCCCACTCTCAACATTATTTTTTTTTCTCATTTAAGTATTGTGAAAATCAACTATTTTTATGACTTAACAAAAGTTGAGATGGCTGGGTTGGTCTAACCTTTCATATTAAGGATAAGGATTTGGTCTGAAAGTGGTGGGTTCAAATCTCATTTTCAACGACCATTTTTTTCCCTCAATTTAAGTACTGTGAAAAATGCATATTTTCATGAATTTGTTACCAAATGTTGGGATGACCGAGTTGCGCCAGATAAAAATTGAAGTATTTAGAAAACTTGTTAAAAATAGCTAGTCCAATCTACTGTCCCAAATCATACATTCAATTACTTTTTAAAAATAATGTAAAGGCTAAGCATCATTATCTTGGAAGAATCAATGAGATTGAAGTATTTAGAAAACTTATTAAATTTGTGTTTTCTTATTGAGATTACGTTGGTAAAACTTAGAAGTGGCATAAGACAAAATGTCGGAAGTAATAGGTTTTCCTCAATTCCATGAGAGACTGTTCAACTAGCAAAGAAAAGTTTTAAAAAAAACAACTAATTTTAATTTAATCATCTAATCTCCGATTGTCTTTAAAATAAACTAAATCACCTCAAAAGGTTTTCCAAATAGTTAGCTCATCCATATGAGAAAAAAAAAAAAACCAATCTTTCCTCCAGATGGTTTTCTTCCATACTCGTAATCCTTTATTGTGTCCACCCTTGGGTATCCCCTCCAATGGCAACCAAAAACAATGTTCGAATCCAAGCTTCATAGATCTTCTGTCTGCAATTGGACTGTCATCGATCTCTTTTCTCATCTGTCTATGTAGAACTAGCAGAGCCTCTCCCATCTTCCCCATAATGTTGGAAAATTTTTCTACCAATGCAAAAGCCATCCTGAAGCTTGAAAGAAAACCGGTCCAAAAAATCAGAAAACCTGTCTAATGTTGATGTTTATTCTCGAAGTTCTTATGTATTCCAGAAAATGTAAATCATCTTCACTTGAAAACTGCCTTTCAACAAGAGAAATTTCCTCACTTTCTTCATCTGTGAAGATCCGTGGTACACCTGTAAGACATCCACAGCATGTTTCGGGAAGTTAACGGTTTTTCAACAAGCGAATCGCTCAGCATTCTTCGGAATCAGATATCTGAGGTGAATATACAAAACAAAAGGACAATGCAAGTGCAGCTATCTGCTATAGAAATAATGATGATTGAGTAAACATCAAGGCTACATTACCATGGAAACATTCCCTTGCTTCTCCAGCCATTAGCACGACATCTCCACTTCGAAGAAACATGGCTATGGGCGCATCCTGTCTCGACTTGCCACCCAAAAGAAAAATAGCTTTGCAACCCAAACTGGACAATGTGGAGGTGGGCGAATATAGCCGATATTAGAATAAGTATTAAAGCTCATGTCCTCTTAACATATCAGACAGAAAGGCAATTCAAAGAGGATAAGTTAGCAGGATACCTCATGCTAACAATTGGCTTGCTCCAGTCAGCCTCCATGTCATCTAGGTGACCCCCGAGCGTGTCGCCTAGAAATATTGATCAGAGTCATGGCAAGGTTTTATTAACTTTTCATGCATTACTGATCATTCTATTGATCTCAATGAACAAAATTTTCTTTAGTTACCCGAAGCAAAATAATTCACTATTGCAGCTTCGGGCTTGAATTCTTCCCCGGTTGGCATTGCAGCTGCTGCCATTCTTTTGGCAAGTTGACATAGCGCAGAGGGTATCTTATTATGGGGCAGAGATATGTCATAGCTTCGCTACGCCATAACAAGGAGATTAATTCAGAAAATAACATAATGTTTTGGTGTTTTGGAAATAAAAAAATCCCCACATGGAATAGTCTCCTAATATTGCAACTTTTATATAGAAACCATTATAAACGTTCAAAACAGAGAGTTTAAATCAATATAAGACAAGCAAAATACGAAGATTTCTAGTTAGATTAGACTCACCTTGGACCAATCAAATTGTAGGCCGAGTGTACTCCAACGCAACTTCCGAAGTAATACAGAAGCAGGAAGTGATTTGCAGGCCCCCCTTCTGGATGAAACAGTATTTTCTTCCACAAACTTCCATCCATGAGAATTTCCATTGCTAACGGAAGGTTCAATATCAGAATCAACATTGAAATCAGAGATTTCATTATCTTCAACTAAAACTCTATTTTCCTTTGCTGCAATGAACAGATCTTGAATAGGTCCATAAATAGCATTATGATTGGTTCTGTTAGGAGGCTGCGGGAAATTCGTTAAACTCTCCCTAATCCATTGGCATTGCTCTTCCAAACTCAACGCACCAGGAATAAAATAAAACCCTACATTTTAGAAACATAAAGAACAACTGAATTTGGGAACTTTTTCTTTGAAACAGTATCGAAAATGGAAAATTGGCAATACCAGGACGATTCTCCAAGCAGAAGGCTGGTCCATCGAGATCGCACTTAGTCGCATTCACGCCCAGCGGAAGTGCACCACCCTGATTGTAACATTCGAGGATACGCTTGAAATCGATAACCTCAGACAAATCCACTTGCTTCGGTAGCTTTTTCCTGAGAGAAATCATAAGCAAGAGTTTGAAACATCGCCTCTCACAATGACAACTGAATGAAATAAAATCTGAAAGAGAGAATTGGGAAGAAATATACTTTTTGGAAGATTTGTAGGTGTCGTCGTAATACAGTTTGTATTTCTTTTCTGCTCTTCTGAAAGCGGTGCGCTCAGAATCGTCCGTGCCTTTGTCGGATCCGTACATTTTATGGATCCGCTACCGCCGGTGAGTTTCTCGATAGGTATAGGATTGAGGTTCTGAATTGTGGCGATCGACGGGAGCATCAAGCTTAGGGCTTTGCTTTGACTAGTCAGAAAATTTTTATTAAATATTTCTGTCTATTCTAAAGAATGGTAAACATTAGAGAAAATAAGATTTCAATAGTTACCCTTACCCTCCTCCAATGGATTAAATTCAAGCTGTTGCAATATTACTTTTAAACTATTATCTTCAATCAACTTTCATTTGAAAATTTGTGAAGAAAATTGTGGTCAATGTATTATAAAATATATTCCTAATACAATTTTGACAAGATTTTTGGAGAAAAAAAACACGAAGTTAGAGTTGAAATTTTGTTAAAATTTTTGAATTTATTCGAGATTCCTTTGATGACCGATTTCATGCCGATCGAATTTAATTTTATGTAGAATCTAATCTAAATTGAAATTAATAAGTCATCGTTTGATAACTATTTAGTTTTTAGTTTTTTATTTTAAAAAATTGTATTTATTTGTCTCTTAATTTATCTACAATAGAACCTTTGTTAGGAAAATATTTGAACTTTTACCTAAATTTCAAATAATATGAGAAAAGGAAAATGTAATTAAAGTGCAGTTGGTCATTGGAGACAAAGGGTGTCAAGTCAAAATAGTGTACAATCACCTCCTCATTCAAAGGCCACAGTCTCAAATTAACTTGCCGTCTCTCTACTCCTATTTTTTTTTTTAAGAAAACATTTGAATTTTTAGTCAAATTTCAAAACACAAAAACAAGTTTTTGAAAACTATTATTTTTAAATTTCAAAATTTGGTTTGTTTTTTAAAACATATGTAAAAAGTTACAAAAACAAGAAAATTCATGAGTATAAATAGTATGTGTAGTCTTAATTTTCAAAAATCAAATGGTTATCCAACGTAGCGTAAGTTTTTTGAGATTTTTATGTTGTTTTAAAAAAAAAAATACATAATGGGTGAATGCAACAAAATTTGAACATATATTAACAATTGCAATACTTGTACATCTAGAAATGTCCACGGGTCAGTCCCCGTCCTCGACCCCAATTAATTTCCTGTTTCCATGAAACTGCTCATTAAATTTTGTGGATACAGAGATCGGAGAAAGAAATTTTTTTTTTTTAATGATCATTAAAGCAAAAAAATAAGTTTATCCAACTATATTAGTACCACACAAATAAAAACTAAATCGAGTGTAATAATTTATTATTATTTTTTTTTAGTACAACAAATGTGGAGTTGAGATTTGAATCTCCAATCTCAAGAAGAATAGTACATGTCAATTACTTCTGTATGAGTTGACAATTTTCTTATTTGCTTAGAGCTTACATAGTTTGCTCTATAAAATTAAAATCTTAAGGTTATGTTTGGTTTAAGTATAAATATGCTTTTCTCATAAAAAAATTATTAAAAATAAATTATATGCGATAAATTTTGTACAAACAAAAAATAATTAAATTTACCGCCATTTTTTTTTTGGCCCACAGAACCACAAATATAAATCCAAGAGTGACCAAATTGCTTCCCCGTATCATCATCCGTTAGGGCCGTGAAAAGAAAAATATCTCTACTTCTTGATTTGCAAGCAATTCCTAGAAGTCAATTAAAGATTGAGAACCAGAAATGGCCGCAAGCAGGGCTGTGTTGCGTTCTGCATCAATATTCTTAACGGAGCCATCGCGACCCGTTCACTTCAGCCGTGCTTCTTCTCCCTTCTCGCTCGGAACTAGACGATCCTTCACTCACAGATTGAATTGCAATGTGAGGAGTTCTAGGGCTCGAGGGTTTCACTTTCCTGAACGAACTGTTCTGAATTGCTCCCACGATGAGACTCAATCGACGTCGTCGTCTAATCAGGACGGCCAGGGCCCTCCTCAGGAGGCTGTTTTGAAGGCAATTTCAGGTTTCTACCTGACCCTTATGTTATCAAGGCTTCGGAATTGTAAGCCATAAATTAATTAATTTCATTCTTCAACTCTTCTCATGGACAAGTCTCTGTATTTCTTTTTTGTGTGTGAGCTTTTGCTTGTTCATGTTTCTATTTCACGATGGCTTGTTAATTGTTTGTGAGTTCGTTTGGTTGCTCGATACAGAGGTATCTAAGACAGAAGGGAGGGTTGGGCATACCACAAATATGGTACTTGGAGGAACAGTGACAGATGATTCTACCAATGAGTGGATCGCTTTGGATCAAAAGGTGCGGAATAGTTGCTCCATTGGCTCTAATTTATGTATGGAATGGTTGGTTCACATCTCTCGATGGTTGGGTTTGTAGATGAATTAGTATTCGTTTTTTTATGTGGTTACTTCCCTCTATCTCTGCTGCAGTTAGAAATAAGTAGAAGAGCCGGGGAAGATTTACCTGTAAAAATCACATTATTAGCACTGGCTATATGGTATCACTATCAGCTTGAATTTTGGATGATTATTGGACAGGTTAACTCGTACCCGGGTGTTAGAGGCTTTACAGCAATTGGAACTGGGGGAGATGATTTTGTGCAATCAATGGTTGTTGCTGTGGAGTCTGTTCTCCAACAGCCAATTCCCGAGGTGATTATTTTCAGTTTCTTAGGTCAATTAAAATTACAGAGTCTATCATTCACTTTATTCCGCAGACGTCTCGTTATATGGTGCCTTATATGTGTGGAATTTCTAAGAAATTGAACTTCATGCCTGCAGTTAGTGATGAAATTAGGCCAGATAGTATTATTTCCTCTGTTGTTTTATTAAGTGGCAAACATAGCCTTTCTGATCAACTTCAGTCATAAATGATATACAATCCAGTAGCAACTTCTAATTGTATTATCATTGTCATTGTTATACTTTTAATAGTTTTTTTAAAAATTTAAAACTATACATTAGTGAATTGGTGGCATAACTGCATGTTTGTCTGTATATACATATGTAGAGTGTAGTACTTTATTATTGTTCCTGCATCTAGGTTCCAATATAGATCGAGATTGTCTTATAACTATTTCCATCAAAGTTGTACTTCAGCATCCAAACTTAAAAATGCTAGAAGACTATTTTCAACTTCCACGGACTGGCAAAGTCTGTCATTTTCCTCATCCCTTACACATGAAAGTTCACAAAAAATATTGTGACAGTTTTTTGTTTGTGGACCATGTTTGTCACTGCATTAAACTCCTAAAAGACAAGGCGGATGCTCATAATTTGATCTTCAAAAAAATTGCAAAAATTCGTATTCTTGGAGCTTAATATGTCATATGGTCTAGAAGAACAGTTGTCTTTCTAATGACTAACATGGGCATAGAAAAGCAATTCCTAGAGGGTTATATTGTGCATCTGTAAAGTCTGAAGGAATATATCTTTTGGAGACAGATGCAAAAGTGACTTGAAAAAACGGGATCAAAATTCTACCTTTTTCCAATCTTTCAGTTGATGGATGAAAGAAAAATATACTCATCCCCAGGTGCTCTCTTTTCAAGGTTTGAGTTTGATTAATGGCTTAGAGGGTAGAAAGGGAGTTCATCAAGTTTTTGTCAACAGCTTTTCATGTTCTGATTTCTCGCTGGAGGCATTTGTTATGATTTGATTTTGGAACATCATCAAGGTTGATGTAATAAAGGTGTTACATTGAATGCTTGTGTAAATGTACTAACCCCGTTCACATCCTTAGATTTTTTACCTATTAGTCTCTCTACCCGTCTGTAAAACACTGGCTAAAGTTCTTCCAGTAGACTCAAATCAGTTCATCTTGCAACCGTCTTCCCTTTTCAATTAATCCTTATGGGTCATATGAAATTCAAAAAATAGAGGAAAGCCAAGCCCCATGGAAGGGAAATCAGAAAAACTCTGTCAAAGAGTATTAAGAATACAATTGTTGAAAGGAGTAACAAGTTTACACCAAGAAAGTTCTTGTGCCTTCAATTTATGAGAGCTTGCTTTGGCTCCTATGGCGTGAAAGAAACAGTAGGATCTTTAGACTTTAACAACAAAAAAAATCCTTTAGGAGCTTTATGGACCGTTATATTTTTGTAGCTTTCTTTAAGAATAAACTTTATGCTCCCTTCAACATGAACGGTCTTACTTCTCTTTCTGACGATAGGAAGCCTTGGAGGTTGGCTTTCCTCCTCATTCATCTTATCCATGAAATTGTTACTAACACACAAAACTAAAGTTTACACCAAGAAAGGACCACAAAGGAGAGGGAGTCTAAGACGTGATTGAAGTTTTTTTCTTTGTTGTTGAAAATCCTATTGTTCTCGTCAAGCCAAAAATTCCAAAAGAATGCTTTTGTGTATTGAAGCTAAAGCATCTCTTTTTCTTTCTTGAAAGGATGACTTGCCAATATTATAGCTAGGAAATTATTGATATTTATTGGTAAGAGTCATGCCCCTATTGGAGTATATAATTCCAAAAGTTTACAGCTAGGTAGTACGCAATTGTTAAAAGGACCAAAAAGAAGGGTCTAGATCAGAGACTTGGTATTGAGAAAGCCTATGTCAAGGTGTTGAAGGTAGCTTTGACGAAAAATGGAGATCTTGGATTTTTGGGTGCTTATCTACTGCCAATTTCTCACCTGTGTGCTTAATAGAAGATTGGATTTCTTGGGTGCTTGTCTATCTTATCCTATCTTATCTTTTTTTTTTTTCTTTTTTTATTATGAGAAACATCAAGAAATATATATATCAACAAAAGAAGGAGAACAACCCAAAGCCTTAGGGATGAGGGGTTCCTAAGCCAAAAAAGGAGGAATCAAAGAAAAGGCCTCCAATCTAAGTTGATCAACAAAAGAGAAGTATTACAAAAGAAGCTGTCAATGGCAGTCCATTTCGAATCCGTGTGTTGTAAATGATCACAAAAAATATTAAAAGAACTGTACCTATCTGAAAAAGTTCTAGAGTTTCTTTCCATCCAGATTTGCCAAAGAAGAGATCTTATTGCATTTACCCACGTCACTCTGCCTCTTCCATTGAACCACCCCCGGAGATAACCTCTATTAGGCCTTCTTCTATGTTTTTAGGGTGACACCAAGCCATGTCTAAGCGGTTCAGGATAAAATTTCAGCCTTTATAAGCGAACGAACAGTGAAGGAAAAGATGGTTACTGGTTTCTGCACTTCTTTTACACACAGGGCACATATTTGGGGATAAAGCAAGGTTGGGGTTCCTCCTTTGCACTCTGTCCGTGGTGTTTAAACTGTGATGCTCCATAGACCAACTTATCTTTTCTTTTCTTTTCCCTTCTTTTTCATTTTGGTGGTCGATTATTTTATTTGGATTCTTTGTATAAGGGATTGAAGTTGGTGTTCTTGATGGCTTCGTGTTTAGGAGATCTTATTAGATTTTTCTCTTCTATAGATTATCTAAAATCTCCAATTTATTCAAGGCTATCACATTCTTTTAACATCCATTAGGGGTTACAATCAATTTAGCAAGATGAGTCGTCATAGGAGTGATTGCTCTTCTTTGGAGTGAAGTACACTTGGTTTAAAGTGTGAGCACATACCAATTATACCTTGGATAAAAAGAAAGTAGGTTCTTCAGTTAGCCAGAAGAATTATGTCCTTTAATTGAAAGAGCTTGCACTAATGACTCATTTAGATCTACATACTATTCTTTTAATTAAATCAAGAGCATTGGATACGGTGGCCTTATGGTGATTATCATAGAAATGCTACACAAAATTCATTGATTGTCAAACCTTACTTTCTTCATAACTTCATCATTTTAGCTTTAGTTTAGACAATTCAAAAACTGTTGTGCCACTTACTTTAAGCTTCACAACCACAGAGCTCAAGTGCTAAATTTAATTAATATCAAGTAATTCTATTGTCATTAAAACATTAATTAAGTGAGATTAAGGCCCAACAAATTGCCCCTTCTTTATTTTATTCAAGCAGCATTTGGCTACTTTCACATTGAGGGATCTCTTTTGGTGGGCAATTGTTAGGCAGCTTCTTACTGGTTGACCATGATGAAAAATAATTTTGTGGACTACTGAAATGGAGGCAACCTTGTTAAAGGGAGAAAGAATTACTTCGATTGAATTAGTCATTTTCTAAACTACCTTTGTTTTTCTTATCAGTTTTAAAATTTCAGGTTGAATTTGCTAAGTTTTCTGTGAATGTTATGACGGATTTTTCTGTGAGATGAACTGAAGAAAGATAAAGCCACTCATATTACGTTTGTTTGAGAACTGCCTCTTCTTGGTGGTTCTACCACAAGTGCTACATGCCATTGGACTGCAATCGCTGATAATACGTACCTGATTGCAAATGTGGGGTGGGGGAGGGGTCACTACAAATTTTGCAAAGATTTATGAGAGACATGATACCTTTGTGTGAGCTTCTCTAATCCCCTCATAAAACCGTTTCTGAGTGTGGGAACAACATTCTGGATATTGGGATTTTAAGTTCGGGAGGAAGAAGCAAAACCAGTTTAGAGGTGCAGGAGTGGATTTCTCTTTTGTGTAGTTGGAAGGTATTTCTTTGATTGACTCTTTGGATTCTGAATAGGAAAAGGAGAATTCCAGGATGTTTTCCTCTAAATCTCTGTCTCATGTCATCATTAGATTTAAACTACTATTTGGAAATTTGACTTATCCAAGAAAGTCAAAGTTTTTATCTAGACTCAATTCTTTCATGGGATAAAATACACATGATAAAATCCATGTGTGAATTTAACTTTAGTCGCCTCATGATGACGTGCTGCATGTAGAAAAGATAATGAAAGTGTTGATGACTTTTTCATATGGAGCGTTCTATTGGAAATAATTTGCTAAAGATTTTGAGGCCGTTTAATGTTTGTGTGGCAGACTTCTTTTCTCTATGATTGCGTGCCAAGCCTTTCAAAGATAAGGCTGAAGTGTTACTGCATAATGCTTTTAGAGCTTTCTTTGGAAGATTTCGCTAGAAAAAGAATAGGAGAATCTTTCAAGTATTGATGGAAGTAAATTGTAATTGAAGAATTTTAGTTTCTTCTTCATCAAGCTCTTTACTCTCCTTTTTCGTAACTACTCTTTTTCTCCTTTTTGTACGCTTTCAAGTTCTTCTTTTACCTTTTCGAGGGTTTTCCATAGTGTGTTTCATTTAATTATAAGAAAAAGTGACAAGATAGCAGGAACGAGGAAAAATATGTAAAAGCAAATCTAAGTAACGAGAGAGAGAGAGAGAGAGACCCTACATGCACACAAAGTAAAGGTTCCCCTCCCCCAGCAACACACACAGCTGAGAAAGAGAGAAACCCACTACTATCATTTGGTTGCAGACATCAATGAAGGTTTCACGTATTCCTTTTTATTGAAAATATGTCATGATTAGATTTTTCCAAGTCTAACAGATTATGCTTTTGGTGATTTAACGTAATCTTTGTGAACACACCATTATGGTTTTTCATTGAAGAATTATGCTGGTAGGATAGAAACATTGTGTCTGTATATGTCAAACAGGTCGTTGGTAAAAAAAAAAAAAAGCAGAGGAAAGATAAGAAAGAAATTGAAACATTTAGTTGGTTTATGTTGAGGATACATAATTTCTCTAGCGAGTGAACTTTCAAGGTGTTACTGTTAAAACAGTCAATAAAAGCATGTGCTTGATTAGCCCCCAAGGGGCGGCCCCGTTGGTAAGGGCTTGGGGTCTCTTAATCATTCATACCGGCTTAGACGTCTCAGGTTCGAGCCCTCGAGTGAGCTTGATAAATAAAAACTCTTGATGTCTCCTAAGTCCGGGCCTTGGGACGGGCGCGGGTACCCTGGGCATAGGGGAGCAAAGCCCCGACTCCCGGTTATCCAAAAAAAAAAAGTATGTGCTTGATTTAGTCAAAGAACAAATGCTGCTGGCAAAAGTGAAAATCTCCATTAAGGGAATGAGGTAGATCCCTGCGAATATTAATGGTTAATGCGTTAAGAAAGTGGACCTACTCCATTTTGTCCTTGATAACAATGAAGTTCTGTTTGGTCCCCGCCACCTTTAGCCTGCAGGTTAATTCTTACGCATTGAGGTTTAGTTAACTAATTTGGTTGTACCATTAATTGTTATTGTTAGTTCTTCTATTTTCAGTAGTTTCTGTATATTGGTTATATATATAGGCATCAGTATTCAATTCTTTCATGAAATGATATGCAGAGCATTTTTCATCTTTAGTGTATTAATAGTCTTGAAAGATCCGCAACAAAGCCAAGGATTAAGGGCATGTTTGGGAGTGATTTTGGAATTGCCAAAATCACTTTTGTCATGCCTTTTTAGTTATGACAAAAATGCTTTTGGTTATTCTAAAATCACTTCCAAACATGCTCGTTATGGACGTGTTTGGACATGAATTTATAATCATGGATAAATGGTTGGGCTCTTGCTCAATATGATGACAGTTTCCAGATTTGTTCTGCATTTGATTGGCATGCTAAAATAATATGTTTTGTGTACAGGGCAAGGTGAGGCATAAATTATCATCAAAAGGGAAGTACGTTTCGGTAAACATAGGACCAGTTCAAGTAATTTCCAGTGAGCAGGTCCCTCTCTTTCTCTCTCATTAATTTGTTCATTAATGATGCCTTACGATTTGTTAGCACAGCATGTCCTCTACCCGCCAACAAACATGTTCAGTTATGATGCTTCTTGATTTGGTCGCCCCATCCCCAAAATAAATAAACAATAGGTTCATGCATTTAGTTTTTGCTACTAGCATTTACCCTCATTTTTAATTAAGTCCTAAAGTTTAAAAGATTTTATTTTAGTCACTCAAATAAAATTTGATTAGGATCCAACCGTTGCTATTAAAATCTAAGTTAGGAATTGACGAAAAATGAGATAATTTATTTTATTGTCAATGAGATTATATTGTAGACATTATACATCACTCACATAGAAAATGAGAAAGGTTAACAAAAAATTAATTAGAAAATTTTAAGCATTAAAGAATTGTAGATGTCAAACCATAAAAGAAAAATAGGTCACATTATCACATCATTTTTTATGGTTGAATTCAAACTATTTCAAATTCGAGGGAGTAAATTTTGAAAAAAAACAGGTACTAAATGAAGAACCTCCGTCAACTCTTGGGATCAAAACTATATTCTGATTTGAATGATATCATTTGCTGCATTTGAGAGAAGAAATTATAACTTTTTTAGCCAATGATTTTGAAATTCATGTTATGTGAATGGAAAACAATCCAGGTGATTTTTTTTTTTGGGGTGAACGAGCCTCTGATGTGCAATGTTTTGTGCTTTTCTCTTCCAGGTTCAAGCGGTATACAACGCAATGAAGAGAGATGACCGTATGAAGTACTTTCTATAGTTCTCTTTTTGAACTAGGGTTTACTTGTACAAGTCCCATGTAATGTAATCACTCTTATCCTTCTAGATATCTCCATTATTCCACTTAAATTTCTCTAATTCAACATAATCTTTGCTCATCTCTCTAACTTCCATCTTATGCATAAAAATATCCAAACCTAACCACATTTATTAATTTTAATATTACATCCGTAGTCGCTTCCCACTTTGCATTGTTTGCTAGCCTGTCGTTGATAAGCCTTCGTTTTAAATTTTGGAAAAAGCATTTGGTTACCACAGCACCAGACAAATGCACCATCTTGTCTTTTATATATCCTTTTTCTTTCGTTGTCTCCTTTTAAAATTTGAACATTTGATGGAAATTTTAAACTAACTTGATGCAAATTTTCAAATTCGTTGAATTTTATCGATTATGTTGCCACAAATATCTATCATTATTTTGCTTTCACTTTATTGTGCAATCATATATAGGCTTCAATTTACTATTGCCAAGAAGAGAATGTTGATAATGAACATTTTTATCGGACTATTTTTGCTTCTTCATATATGGGAGGAGATTTGAGTTCAGACTCCTTTCAAAAAAAAAAAAAAAAAAGAAGACTTGAGTTCAGATGAGTTTTTTTAAAAGCTATTGGATTTTCCCCTAATTTGAATTAATTAGGTGATAGGGTAGAAAAAAAATCAACAACCCATGTCAGAGATGGAAATTTAGCTTTAAAATTCATCATTACCAGATAACTCCCCAATAAAAAATTGTAACGAACGACGCGTACATTATAATAATTGAAGCTGAAAATGGAAATTGAACTTAAAATATCATCATTATACGAACGTGGTAGGAAAGTGGGCACGACATGAAGAAAACAGAATACAGAAAGTGGAAAAAAAAATACAAAAAGTCAAATAAGAGAGATTGAAATATTTTACTTTTCCTTTGTCCGAAAACCCAGCCGAAGTAGACGGCTAAATTGTCCATAGCAATCCATCCGCCCGCTGAGATCCGACTCCGGCGGGTTTTATTGATGTCCAAGAAAATGTTCCCTCACCGCCGGTCAGTAGACCGATGACTATCTTTAGACAAAACTAATTTCAGAAAAAGCAAATCTCCGGCGACGAACCCTTCTGATCTAACAAAATCGATCGGAATTCTGGTCGGCTTCGCTCATGTTGGTGGCCGGAGGAATCTTGAAGTGCCATAACCTTCCGACTCCATTAACGTAATACTTGTTCTTGCACAAAAACTCCTGCGCGAAGGTCCTCTCCACTTTCCGGTCAATATCGTGCAAAAACACGTCGGTGACGCCGGATCCTATCCGATTCCTCGCCATCACGGCGGCGGAGAATATCGCCGCCATCCGGCCAGGAGCCTCCGCGTAATATCCCCTCGGCGCGTCGATCATTATGAGGTCCCACTCCTTCTCGTAAATCTCTTCTGGAAGATTGTGAAGCGCTAACTTGCAATTTTCATTGCCCTTAAGAAACGCCTTCGTCGGCGAGCAGTACGGCTCCGATTGATACGTCGAGAGCAGCCGATCTGCTTCCTGAAGCTGCGTTCGGTACTGAACGTGGTAAGCTCGAAGCATAGGAGCATTTTTGAGAACCGTCTGAACCCATTTTGGATCTTCCTCGAGAAAAATGGTGGTTCCGAGAGGGTTGAGCGACGCCCACATGAGCGAATCGTGGCCTAGCCCGAATACCAGAAAGTTGCACGGACATCGGGCCTTCAATACGTCGAATGAGATATGGATCTCGTCCAGTGATTGCTGTGGAACTTTCTTCGACGTCGCGTAGTGGATTATTGACTGGAGCTGGATTTCCGCCGGTGAATATCCGGTTATTGTCGGTGCTCCGGTGCCGGAGATGGAGCAGAATAAGTTACTGTCGACGAATCCAATGTACCCGGAAATCAACAGTGAACCGGCGATCAAACCGGCGACGGCCAATCCGAGAATCCATGGCTTGATAGACAATCGATTCTTCATTTGCAGTTGATGAAAATTTTGTCAACTCTTCAAAATGAAGAAATCGAGAGCCCTTGGAGGGGCGTTTGGTTTGTTTAAAGGTTTAGGGAAGACGGGTTGCGAAACGGAGTCGAGAGGACGGTGGTTGAAAAGACATTAATACCCTCTTTGTGCGGGCTGTCCTGCCCTTGAGCATATCGTGCTTGACCGGTTCCTTGGTAAAATTGGCTCTGGATTCAACGTTTCGCTGACTCACGTGATGATTGGATGTTCGAGCCCGTTGTGGGGTCCATTCTAAATTCTGTGTCCACTTACCGATCGCCACGTGGGTCAACTTGGTCCTTGTTTAGACAACCCATCCACAAGTCCAATTTTATATTTAATAGAAAATAATCTAAATTAATTTAAATTGTACTAAAAAAAAAAGAAATTAATCTAAATTAATACCAACTAGTCGCTGTTTTTTGAATAAATACAATGACTCTTATTTCAAAATAATTATTTTGAAAAGGAAGTTCATTAAAAAAAACGTAACCAACGAAGTCCAAAGTTATCCTCTAAGCCACCATCACATATGAGATAACCAGAAACAACCGGAACCATATCCTACTTCTTAGGGGATGTGTTTGCAATAACCTGAATGGCATAATTTCAACAACGTCTAAGGTCTAACAAGGAAAAGTTAAAAGTCATCCATGATCAATAATAGCCTACACTGAGAGATTATGAAATGCAAAGATTTTCAAGCTAGCCTTTTAACTGACATGCAATTAGATTCACCAATTTGAGCATAGTTCAACTAGCTTCAACATATACGGAGATCAAGAGGTCCGAAATTTGAATCCTCCTACTCTAAACAAAAAAAATGATATAATTTCCATGATTTTTTTTTCTAAAAAAAATACAATCAGATTCAATCACGATCTTCATTGGTCGAGTTCTTGGTTAAAAATGATCCTTTCTTGTGCATATACAACATTCAATTAGAGTTGATAACAATTGATGCTACTTTTCCTCATTGCTATTCCATTTCCTTCATCAATACTAATCAAGATGCCCTATTGAGCTTATTTTCTTGACAAGTTTCGATTAATATCCACACATTTATATCTTATGTGCTAGTTTGTAGGAGAGCTCCATAAACTTTCCTAAGATGATTCATCCTGACCCAACGTAGGTATCTAGACACTCCAGCTTCCACCTCATACTCTTGCATTAATCTATTAAAAAGGAAACAAACTTATTACAAATGGTCTAGCCATCTAGATGTAGCATTATGTTGTTGTAAACTACATAGTTATTCACAACCCTCTAAATATACCAAGCAAGCAACTTACTTGTAAAACCGTTTGTATCAAATCTTTGAAGCATCTTGAAGCACATTGTTCTATCTGGAGCAAGGAAAACTATTAAGGATTGAAAGAAAGAAATAATTTCAAACATCCCTAGTGTTTTTATAACTTAATAGCGCATAGTAGATGGTATAAATATTTTTCTTTGCATTTACAACATATTAGTGGAGATGCCTCCCTTCATAAGGTTTTGAGCTAATTGAGAGGATGTTATGGCATGACACTCAATATTCCACACATTTATATCTTATGTGCTAGTTTGGAGGAGAGCTCCATAATAAAACTTTAGAAGAACTTGACAACAAGGAAGATAAGGAAAAAGTGTAAGGCAAAAATTATTCATTAATGAAAGGGACTTAAATACCCTGAGAATATAGCAATTTAGGTGGTTACATGATGAGCAGTGGTGGAAAACTAAATTAAGCCACTAACCCATTAACCACGATGAATACAAATAAATGATATAAACTCATTAAACTATTACCAAAGAAATAGAAAAATAAAATAAAACAGAACCTAACATTAGTAAAGAAACAGAACATAAAACGATGTCGTCTTCAACCTTCTAATATGCTATTTGTCTTCAACATGCAGAGATCTCCAGCTTCAGCCACGTGTCATCTAATTTAGTGAGCTATCTTTACATCCATAAACTTTTCTAAGATGATTCATCCTGACCCAACATAGGTATCTCAACTCTCCTTCTACCTCATACTCTTGCATTAATCTATTAATAAGGAAACAAGCTTGTTACAAATGGTCTAGCCGTCTAGATGTATCAATATGTTGTTGTGAACTCCATAGTTATTCACAACCCTCTAAATATACCAAGCAAGCAACTTACTTGCAAAAGTTGTCCGTATCAAATCTTTGAAGCATCTTGAAGCACATTGTTCCATTTGGAGCAAGGAAACTATTAAGGATCGAAAGAAAGAAATAATTTCAAACATCCCTAGTGTTCTTATAACTCAATAGCACACGGTAGATGGTATAAACATTTTTCTTTGCATTTACAACATATTAGTGGAGATGTCTCCTTTCATAAGATTTTGAGCTAATAAAGAGGATGTTATAGAATGGGACTCAATAAAATATCATAATCAATTTAGATAGATTCAAATTTCAAACTTTCTTCCACCAAAATGTAATCTAGACTTGAACAACGTAAGAGGATATAGGTGGTTGTCAAAATTGAACAAAATATTATACTTAATCTCTACTTGTTTTCTATATTTCATGTTAGTTGTTGACCTTTTATTTTTACATTGTATTTAGGTAAAAATAAATCTTACAAAACATTAAGAGTATGTAATATAATACCAGAAATATCAAATAAAGTGATGATTTATCTTGTGTATGTCGCATATTTTAATAAAAGATATATATATATATATATTAAAGAAATAGCAAATGACGTTGATAGAACACTACTTTTTTAAACAAAAACTTATCTAAACTTTTTTTAGGTAGTTGTTAAAAGTTTTCTCCACCTGTTACGATTTTTTTTATTAAAAAAAAAAACAATTTAAAAAGCAAAGATGGAACTACTATTTTACCCCAAAAAAATATTGAACAATTCTATTGTTGGTTTAAATCATCTTTAAAAACAAGTCTACAAAAGATGCTCTTATTTTCTTTTCTTCTTTTTTTTATTTAAGAAAAAAATGTTCTGATGTGGGACAAAATAGTAGATAATTAATCTTGTTTTAGTTAATATTAATTTAGAGGTTAATGTTAGATTAAGTTAGTACTTAATTAGTATTTTAGTTATAGTTAGTGTTTTTTGCTTATGTTTGTTGTAAGACTATAAATAGCCATTTCTTAGTTTTGTAAAGGAACCTTTTTGAAATATCAATTTTAATATAACGGTGTTCTTTGGAGAGTTTTCTCTCAATTTGGGGATGGATTTTTCTTCCTTGACCATGGATTTGGCCTAACCAAAAATTCGCTACATCATTTGGTATCAGAGCTCTCGGATGTTCCCGGAAAGGTACGAAACTGAAATCAACGGAGGTGGAAGACGAAAAAATCAACAATGGACTATCCACCATGAATTCGATTCTTCGTCCAAGTATTTTCACGTTCATCCCTCAACTCACCATCTTCATCAATCATCATCCCACCATCTTTATACTTCCAAACCACCCAGACAAAAATTACAGAACACTCATCGACCAACCATACTTATACTTCACCAACTCATCATCCCCATCCTCCATCCAGACATTCGAAACCAAAATTACAGAAAACAAAATATAGTGAAAGTACACTTGCCTCCCTGATTTTGTAGTAAAAAAACTTCTAAACTTGTATGATAGATTAGATGCTCTTCGTGACAAATATGCATCCAATCGATTCTGTCCAAAAAAATATTATGGAGGTGGGAATGAATCTGATGATGGCTATGAAGAAATTGAAGAAGTAGAAACCGAAGAAGAAAAAGAAATCTGAATAGAAGAACAAGCAATTGAAAAGGAAAATGAAGAAATCAAAGAAGTAGTGTTAAAGTGTTGATATATAATTAAATTTACCATAACCCATCAGCAATATTAATTAGGGACGAAACAACTTTACAGGAATTTGAACACAGGACCTCATGCTCTGATACCATGTTAAATCACCAATCAACCCAAGAGCCTAAGTTGATGGGTTATGCTATATTTAATTATATATCAATACTTTAACATCAACACTTTAACAAGTAGAAATGAGAGAAGAAAAACAAATCTGAACAGAAGAAGAAGAAATCAGAAAAGAAAATGAAGAAATCGAAGAAGAAGAGGAAATCGGTAAAGAAGAGGAAGTTGGAAAAGAAAAGGAAGTTGGAGAAGAGGATAACGTCGAGCAAGGACAGGACACGAGTGACGCTGCAGCTTCGTCGGAGAGGCTCGATCTAATTGTCGTGGAGTCGTCGGGCACTCTAGCTTCGTCGGAGATGGGTGCTTACGCCGTCACGAAAGTGAGCTTGCTTGTTGTTGCTGAACCAAAAGGATCTAACAATGCACGAGTGCAAAGAAATTCCAGACAAGCACACATTGCACCGGATGAGTGTTGGGTTTTGGAGCCAAAATACATGCTATGTTTTTTGACGGAAGAGCTGAAGCTTGCATGCACGCAGAATGGATTTTGAAGACATATGGGCCAAGGCCCATTTACTGATTAGGTCACTTTTGTGAACACACATATATATACTTTTAGTTGTGTGTTTTGCGGCAATGGGAAGAAACCAAGAGTGTGTGGCCTTTCATCATTTTTCTTCAATTGAAATCACAGTGTGTGTATTTCCAATATGCGGCAGTAAGCTTTGTAGAGAGAATTGAGTGTATTCTCTTATTGAGGTGAGGGTATTTTCTTGTTGTTTATCCCAAGTTATCGGATTGTGATACTTGGAAGTCAATAGCCATTGTTAGGCTATTGAAGGTTGGTTTGTAGCGCGATTTTGAGGCTTATTGTAATCTCCCATTTAGTAGAACTGCAGTTGCAGAAACTGGACGTAGTCCAGAGTTTGGGGCGAACCAGTATAAACTTCGGTCTCGTTCTCTTTTCCCTATCTCTCTTTAAATTATTATTGTGACTCTTGTTTGGTTGGTTTATCCTGTGGAAGGGGAGAATTAACATTGTAGTAATTTATTATTATTATTTTTTTTTTCTCCCAACAAGTGGTATCAGAGCTTTTGGTTTAGGAGTCATGGGATACGTGGAGCCAACAAGTTTTGATGAAGTCATGAAGTTTGATGGGAAAAATTTTGGGTATCGAAAGATGATGGTCAAAGATTATTTGACTGTTAAAAAGCTGGGTAAGGCTTTGAAAAAGAGACCGGAAGGAATGAAAGACGAAGATTGGGAGACTTTGGATGAAGAAGCAGTTGCCGCGATAAGAATGTGTCTGTCAATGGACGTGGCTAGTCAGGTAGCCGGTGAGACAATTGCAATTAAATTAATGAAAGCGCTCACAAACAGGTATGAAAAACCCTGCACAAATAATAAGATCTATTTGCTTAGGAAGTTTTTCAATATGCGTATGGCTGAGGATGCTTCTGTGAATTCCTATATAAATGAGATAACCACTTTAATAAATCAGTTGAAATCAGTTAAAATAGAATTTACTGATGAAGTGAATGCTATTCTGTTATTAACCTCCTTACCTGGTAGTTGGGAAACGATGAAGACATTAGTGTCTAATTCGGTAGGAGAAAATACTCTGAAATTTTCAGGTGTTTGTGATTTAGCCTTAGCTGAGGAAATTCGTAGAAAGGGTAGTAGTAAATAGTCTACTATAGGATCAGCTTTGGTTGTGACTAAAGGTAAAGAGAAGATTAATGAGTAAAGTACAACGAGTAGTAGTAGGAAGAAGTGAGATTATAGGAATAAAAAGATAGAATGCTTTTACTGTCACAAGAAATGCCACTTTAAGAATCAGTGTAGAAAGTTGAAAGATGATCTAGAAAAGAAAGAAAGGCGGGAGGCAAATGCAGTGCAAGATTCCTTAGTCTGTGTTGGGAGTGACACATAGAGCTGTAGTAATTCATCTGAGTGGATTTTAGACAGCGCAGCTACTGTACACATAGCTTCATATAGGAGTTTGTTCACATCCTTTACGGGAGGAAATCATGGCCTAGTGAGGATGGGGAATGGTAGAACATCCAAGACTAATGGGATTGGAGAGGTCAATCTGAAGATAGAATGTGGGAATAAATTGGTACTGCGAGATGTCAGGTATGTACCCAGTGTTAAGATGAATCTCATCTCCACTGGCAAGTTAGCAGATGATGGCTACATATGTGAGTTTGGTAGATGCCAGTGTAAACTCAGGATAGGATCCCAGGTAGTGGCAGTTGGCCACAGAAAATCTACATTGTACAAATGTCGGTTGGATGTTGCCAAAGGGTTGAAGAGACAATGGATGCCAGTTAAAGCTGCAGATGGTTGTAGTAGAGGTACAGTTGAGCCAACAGCAATGATAGCCAAGTTTGATCAGTTCGATCAGGTCCCTTCAGTTCAGGAACAATTGGGAAGTCTAGGAGAGAAAGTTGATGGCTATCGTGAGTCCCCAATTGTCAGACGAACAATTGAATTGAAGAAGTCGCCTAGGCGAGTGGAGGCATTGAAGTGGAAGACCAGAGCAGTTGCTAAGGTCAAAGGTATGGTCTCTAGTTTGGCAGCAGGTTTGAATAGAGGATTCAAGCCCTTCTCATAGTGTATCTTCTTCAAGAACAATGGTTCAGGAGTGAAGAAGATGTCAGTTGTTACCACTTAGCTGAAGTGGGAGTACGTGTCTGTCTTTTTCGTCTGGGAGACAGATCCACGTAGTGAGCCCATACCTCGGGGCGAGCACAGATGCACTACATTTATTTTCTGATGGTTGCTTGTCTTGTGATTCTTTGTTGTTTATCAGGTATTTTCTTTTGTCTTGGAGTTTGCCAAGAAGGTCAGAATTAACAGTTGTAGTGGGAGTTTGGCCTTGGAGTTTGCCAAGGTGATCAGAGCTTTGTTGCAGTGGAAGACAAGATCGTATTTTGTCTCCAAGTGGTAAATTGTTGGGTTTTGGAGCCAAAATACATGCTATGTTTTTTGACGGAAGAGCTGAAGCTTGCATGCACGCGGAATGGATTTTGAAGACATATGGGCCAAGGCCCATTTACTGATTAGGTCACTTTTGTGAACACACATATATATACTTTTAGTTGTGTGTTTTGCGGCAATGGGAAGAAACCAAGAGTGTGTGGCCTTTCATCATTTTTCTTCAATTGAAATCACAGTGTGTGTATTTCCAATATGCGGCAGTAAGCTTTGTAGAGAGAATTGAGTGTATTCTCTTATTGAGGTGAGGGTATTTTCTTGTTGTTTATCCCAAGTTATCGGATTGTGATACTTGGAAGTCAATAGCCATTGTTAGGCTATTGAGGGTTGGTTTGTAGCGCGATTTTGAGGCTTATTGTAATCTTCCATTTAGTAGAACTGCAGTTGCAGAAACTGGACGTAGTCCCGAGTTTGGGGCGAACCAGAATAAACTTCGGTCTCTTTCTCTTTTCCCTATCTCTCTTTAAATTATTATTGTGACTCTTGTTTGGTTGGTTTATCCTGTGGAAGGGGAGAATTAATATTGTAGTAATTTATTATTATTATTATTATTATTTTTTCTCCCAACAATGAGTTCGTTTTGACCGTCGTGGAATCGCCGGATGCGGAAGCTTCGCCGGAGGGAAATGGAAAGTTGAAGTTGAAAGAGAGAGGCTGGCAACAGCTTGTTGAAGACAAAAGACACGTGTAAAGCAAAGGGGCAATGTTGGAATTTTGTTTAGCAACACTAAATCTAAATGAAAGGGCTACAACAATGAATCCAACAATGAAATTATTCATGGGCCACCTATATGCATTGGTCTAGCCCATTTCAAGCATTTCTACATTTTTACTAATTTTTCATGGAGCATTATTTTAATTCCAATTTGGATTTGGGAAATTTTGCAACGAGATTTCTCAATTGGAGTTTACCACACTCAAAGAGCCGAGAAGGAAGTTTTCAATTTTATCACCTCGACTCGAGGACGAGTCTTTTTTTTTTAAAGTTGGAGTGAATGAATTGGGACAAAATGATAGATAATTAGCCTCGTTTTAGTTAATATTAATTTAGAGGTTAATTTTAGATTAAGTTAGTACTTAATTAGTATTTTAGTTGTAGTTAGTTTTTTTTGCTTATGATTGTTGTAAGACTACAAATAGCCATTTCTTAGTCTTGTAAACGAATCTTTTTTAAATATCAATTTTAATAGAACAGTGTTTTTTGGAGAGTTTTCTCTCAATTTGGGGATGGATTTTCCTTCCTTGGCCATGGACTTGGCCTAACCAAAAATTTGCTACATCATGTTCTCTTACTTATTATTTTTTTTTAGCACATCAAGTATAGTGGTATGCAGTGGCAAATCCATAAATTTATATCAGAGGAGCACAACTACATGTAAGGTTAAATTACAAGTTTAGTCTATAAACTTTCAAGTTATCTATATGGTTTCTAAAATTTAAAAAGTGTCTAATAAATCTCTAAACTTTGAATGTTGTGTCAAATAAGTCCTCAAACATTAAAAAAAAAAGTCTAACAAGTCTTTAAATTTTTAATTTAATTGTCTAATATGTCCTAAAATTTTTAATTTTGTATCTAATGAATTCTTAACCTATTCAACATTTTTTAAATATTAAAAATCTCAATCTTTGATTTTGCCGATATCTATGGGGAGTTTAATTCAAGAGCATCTTTCATGGTTTTAAAAGATGACGGTAGGTCTGAGCCAGCCAATTGGGGTTGAGGATCTTCTTTTTATTTCTTAAGTTGTCGGGGCATGTGGCGGATTTCTACACGTCCTTTGGTTCATCCAGCCACGTGGGCGCGTGCATCGCTCTCTTCTTTATCCTATGCTCAACGCAGAAGCCCTATACTTTTCACTCCACCTCATTTTGGGCCTAAGCCTCTTTCACTCAAAGATAATATTACAATATGTTAGTGTTTTTTTTTAATTACAAATTTAGTTGTATGATTTAGAGAAAGTTAAAATTTAGTTAGGATTTTACATATTAGAATTAGTTCTTATGGCTTGATTTTATCGAACCATAGAGACTATTTTTAAGTTTTATCAAACTATAAGGACGAAATTCTAAATTTTAAAACTTTATAGTTTTTCTCAAAATCATAAAGACCAAATTTGTAATTTAACCTTTTTTTTTCGGATAGATTCTTAAACTTTTAATTTTGTGTAGTTTACGTTCTATTATACATAAAATTTAATTTTATATATAATGAATCGATTTTTTTTTTAAATCTTTAATATGCCATAGCCCTGTTAGACCCAAAATTGAAAGTTTAGAAACTAGTTAGACATTTTAAAAGTTCAAAGATCCATTTGAGATATAAAATTGAAAGTTCAATGACCTATTAGACCATTTTTAATGTCCAAAGACCAAATGAACCTATTGATGAAAACTCAATGAATAAAAAGATATTTTTTCCTAAACTATTTGATTCATTATATATTTTGTGTACTGTGGTTCGTTAGGAAAAAAAAACACTAGTTTAAAAGTCATACATATAAGTGATGCCCTGAGATACTACAAGAAAATATATTTTTTTCGACGCTTTTTCTTCTAACGCTGACAAATGCGTAGGGAGAAACAACCTCTCTCATTGGGAGAGATTATTGAAATCTCAACCTCTCCCGATGTCATATAACGTGGCGTCGGGAACGGAAACCTCTCCCGACAAAGATTATTGAAATCTTAACTTCTCCTGACGGTACATTTTATTGCATCGGGAGAGGGTCATTAAAATCTCTAACTCTTTCTTTCTTCTTTCCCAATTCGCGTTTGTCTCCTTTCTCCTCGTCTCCCATAGATCTTCATCAGCCCTTCGTCGCTGCTGTCTCCCTCAGCCTTTTGCCACTGGTGAATTTGTGTGTCGCTACCACCGTCTCCCTTCCATAGCTGGGAAATCTCCCTCTCTCTTAATTCTGGAAGGTGAAATCAAATCATTTCCCTTTCATTTCGTCTTGCTTGGTTTTGTTTTAAGGTGACATCAAAATCACTTTGCTTCTCTATTTCCCTTTCATTTATTTTCCATTGCAAGGCAAGATTGACCTAATTTAGAGCCCTCGAACCAAAACGATATGTGTTTATACTAGTTAGATTTCATCTTAAGGAGTACTCATTTTCTATTTTGAATTTGGAATAATGGTTATGACTTTCATCGATGAATTCATATGTTTTTCTAGTTTTGGTTAGACCTGAATGGATTGTGGGGTTTTAATTATATCATTTGTTTATTTTTTGTTGTTGGTGTTTGGATATTGAAAATTTGAATGTCCTGGATTTTGCCTAAATTGTCTGATAAAGCATGAGATATAGTATTTATTTTAAGGTAAAAGAGAATGTAAGACTTGTACCGATATTCTGGAAAAGGATTATGCTATTCAATTTTCTCATTTGGCATTAAGTATATCAAAGTATTTGATAAGGAGGTACCTGCTAGTTGATCAAAGTGTCCAACAACTCATTCATTGATAAGTTTATTGAGTAATTGTCGTGAGATTGATGGAATTGACTGGGCAAATCAACTACAATCTATATTATTATATTGTTTTTGGATTACAATGGTTTTAGCCCTTCAAGTTATGTATCATTGTTTTTGGACTTTTATCGAGCTCAAATTGCCCTTGTAAGTCGTTTTTTCTCTTTATTTTAATGTTTAATTATAAATTTAGTTAAGTGTTGTCTTAGATTTAGTCTCTAAACTTAAGAAAAATTGGTTATGTTTATAAATTTTGAAGGTTTAACTATAAATTTTTAGTCTCTCTATATTTTAAAAACATTCTAATAAGTCTCTAAACTTTTAATTTTATTTAGAAAGTATTTATTGTACTTTAGAAATAATAGAGGACATGAACTTGGTCTAATGAATCATTATCTACTTCAAAAGTTTTTAGAGTACATTTCTTATCTATTCCATAGTACATATCTCAAAATTTTATTCGGTTGCATACGTTCTTAGTAAGCTCAAGCAGATTCCATTTGTAGATTTTTTAAATCATGATGGCAATGGTACTGAATGATGATGACAAACGACTCTTTGAGGTTCCCTTCTCCCTCTCTAGGTATGAAAATTTTCAGGAAGATGAGAGATTGTAACTTGAAATTTTCTTCCATTTGTGGAAGGTGTACACCTTTGCGCTGTCCATCATGAAATTTTCTTAAGCTCTTAGTTGACTTAGCATTATTGTGACGTGGCTTGCAAGGAATAATTGAATTAAATCCAAGAGGAAGCGTTGGATTCGATTTGAGTTTATTTAGAATCAAACTAAAAGTACAAAGGTTAAGTATTACATACTTCGAACATAATGAAAAATTGTTTGGAGGGTCTTTAATCTTTTTGCTCCAACTCCAACGAGATTGAAACTCCAATTCCATAAAGCCTACTTGTTATAACTTGAACATAGGACTATGACCTTGTGGGAGTCTCTTTGAAAGAGAGAGATAATGGATGGGAGAATTGAGATAACTCTTTTCTTTCAAACGAGGAGACACATTTTTGCTTAACCCATAAAAGTTCTATTTATAGTTTCTCTCTAGGACAAAAATTTGTCATAATTAAATAATATATATTTTAATATCTAATATTAAAATATATATTTAAACTATTTGAATTTCATTCAAATATTTCAAATTCTCCCAATATATATTTTCTTATTTGAATCTCATTCAAATTTCATATATATATGTATCTTAATACATTAATAATTTTATTTGATATTTAATGTATCAAACATAATAAATATGTTTTCTCTCATTTAATATATCAAATATATTAAATATTAATTTGAACGTTTCAAATTCCGTTTCAACGAAGTTGATCCTTAATAGTTCGTATGAGCTAGTAAGGGGACCTTATGGACTTATATATTATAAGCACTAATGATACAAAATTAGTTAATCAAACTCTTTAATTAATTAGTTTCATTGATCACTCCACTATAGACTTAGAGTTGTACTCATATGCACTGTAGGACAAGTTGTGTCCATCGATCTAATTATTACATGCAAGTCCATCTTTCACGAGTTGTTCGTAATTACAGCGGGGTCAAAAGTCCATTTTACCCTTGTGATTACATCTTGCATCTTAAGTACCACTAATTCTTTAATAAACAACTTGTTTATGATCCAATCATAAACTAAGTCCCTTTCGGATTAGTGAGAGGGTGGGGCCTCATTGTTTAAGTCCCGAAATCATCACTTAAGAAAACCCCTCATCTATTTTTTCTATATAAGAAAAGAAGTGGTAAATTTCATCTCATAGAAATTATGTTCTTAGCTCCCTACTTGGTCAAGTCTCCAAAATGGTAGGCTTATTGAATCGGCTACAATGGTCATTCTTACCTATGCAAATCAAAGTATAAGCCCTTACAAGCAGGAGTTTATAATTCACTTGGGATTAAGATTGAGTCACATATGATCATCCTGTGAAATATTAATCTTCTCAATTAACGGATTTATAAAGAGAGATTAAATATTTCGTAGTCTAGTTTTATACAAACTTATTGTATAGGATACCCTCACTCACATGTCTACACATGAATAATTTGGATCAAATCATTTGTAACAATTACAAAATGGATCGCATCAATAGTGTTTACCAAGATAAGACATCCAACTTTATCCATATACTATAGACTCTTTAAGTTATTTCTTGAACATGATTCTCTTTTATGTCAACCACATACTATTCAATATTACACTAATAACCTTAAATTTTTCATGTAATGGATAATATAATATTGCGAATAAAATAATTAAATAATACATTAATTACAAGGCTTTACTGAGGGATTTATGCCCTAAAACATCGTAATTAATGATTTATTTAATAATTAATAATAATTTTGATTATTTTATTTGCAATATAATATTATCCATTATATGAAAAATCCAAGGTTATTAGTATAATCTTGAACAATATGTGGTTGACATACGAGAAGATCATGTTCAAGAAATAACCTAAAGAGTTATAGTATATGGATAAAGTTTGGTGCCTTATCATGGTAATACTATTGATAAGGCCCACTTCGTAATAGTTACAAATGATTGGATTCAAATTGTTCATGTGGAGACATGTGAGTGGGGGTATCTTATACAATGAGTTTGTGTAAGATTGGACTACGAAATATTTAATATCTCTTTATAAATTCGTTAATTGAGAAGATTAATATTTCATTAGGATGATCATATGCGACTCGATCGTAATTCTGAGTGAGTTATGAACTCCTGCCTATGAGGGCTTATCCTTTGATTTGAATGGGTGATAGTGGCTTTTGTAGCCTATTCAATATACCTACCATTTTAGGGACTTGACCAAATAGGGAACTGAGAATATAATCTCACAATATGGAATTCACTCATTCCCTTATAGGGTAAGTAGATGAGTAGTTCCTTGAAGTGCTAATTTCGGGACTTGAACAATGGGGCCCCAACCTCTCATTGGCCCGAGAGAGACTTAGTTTATGATTGGATTATAAACAAATTGTTCATTAGAGGATCGGTGGTACTTGAGGTACAATATGTAATTACAGAGGTAAAATGGACTTTTGACCCAGCTATAATTACGAACAACTCGTGAAATATTGACTTGCATTTAGTGGTTATATTCATTGACATAACTTGTTCTACAGTGTATAAAAGTGCAACTCTAAGTCTATAGTGGAGTGACATAGAGTTAATGAATAAAAATTAATTGATTAAAGAATTTAATTAATTAATTTTGTATCATTGGAGCTTATAATATGTAAGTCCATAAGGTTCTCTTGTTAGCTCATATGAACAAATAGAGATCAATTTCGTTTAGAGAAAATTTTGAAATGTTCAAATTAAAATTTGATATATTAAATGAGGAAAAACATATTTATTGTATATGATACATTAAATATCAAAGAAATTATTAATGTATTAAGATACATTAAAGAAAATATATTTATTAAATTTGAATTAGATTCAAATAAAGAAATAGATGTCGTAGGAGAATTTGGAAATGTTTGAATAAGATTAAAACTGGTTAGATAAATATATTTTAATATATTAGATATTAAAATATATTATTTAATTATTTTTCCTAGACCACTATAAATATGACCCTACCTAGGGTGAGCTATTGTGTTCATTATTCACAAGAGAAAAGAACTCTTGAAATTCTCCTCTTATTCCCTCTCTCTATTTTCAAAAAGGTTCCCACAAATCTCTTGGTCCTTTGTTTGAGTCATAAAAATGAAGAATTTGTTTAACCTTAAGTTTATATTTTATTTTAGAAAATAAAATATAAACTTAAGTAGAAAAAGACCGGTCAGAATATTCTTCATATTATTTGTAAGGTATGGTTTATGTTTAACCTTAAGTTTATATTTTAATTCTAAAATAAAATCAAATCGATTCCAACGCTTTCACTGTTAGGTTAATTTGATTATTCCTTTCAATCCCAACATGGTTATATGCTCATGCTTTGTAATAGATATTCTTAGGTTTTTTTTTATAGGTTACTTATTATCGTAGTTTTTTTCCCCAACTAAACTTCCTTTTTGACTATCAAGTTTCGGAATTTCTATGTCTAGGTCATCGTTGATCGTGATTATGTCCCTGGAGTACATATAAGTTTTCATTTTTATTTTCAACTTCAACTAAATATTCAAGTTTCAGGTGGAGTTATTTCTTGGTTCACTCATTATCTGAAGCTGAAAGGTCAAGTAGTCACCTTCAGTTTTGCTTTGCTTCATGAATTTAGTGAACAAACTTCCCATCAGTGAGATCTGCCACTGAGAAAGGTAAAGGTCTTCCCCAATCACTGTTAAGTAAATTATGAAGCCCAAAACTTGGCCCATATATGTTGGCCCATCATCTCACAATTAACCTAAGTATATAAACATATATTTGTTTGCGGCGGTGGGTTTATTTACTGAAGAAAAACATTCGTGGCTGCTGTGTTAATTTACGGAAACAAAAAACAAAGAGAAAAAAAAAAGGGAAATTGACAAAAATGAGACATATTTTAAGATGGAAAAGAATTTTAGGACAACTTTTTACTTTATAGAGTTATAGGACTTTTTAAGAGTGAAAAGACATCATTGCCCTTTAAAAACCTGAGCCTTAATTCCCAAAGTCAGTCTGTAGCATTCTTCCATTTCTCTCTCACGACACCAATTCCCAAACTCAATCTCTAAGCTTTCTTCCATCTCTCTTGCTCGACACCAAGAAAAGGTGAACGGCCCGGCTACAGAACGACGACGACAACGGAGAAGAGCGTCTTCACCTGAAGAACGGCGGTTTATGCGGTTTCGATTGTCGGCCCATTTCCCACTGTTGTAACCAATCTCTTGGATCTTACTAGGCTGTAAGTATTTCCTTCCCCAAATGTATTAGAAAATTTTGTTTATTCGTCCAATACCAAATCTTTGAATGAAGCAAATTAACCCGTGTGAAAAATATTGATTTTCTTTGTCAACATTTTACTTTTGTATCTGCTTGTGTATCTTGTCATAACTTTTGATACACTGTATAATGATGGTTGTTGCTTTCTTTTATACCAAAACTTAGGCTCCTTTTGTTTGAGAGAAAATAGTTTTAATCACTTTAATTTGGCTCTTCTCCCGCAATTTGGCTCTTTAAATTATCAATTAAATTTTTCGTTAAAAGATTTGTTAAACTTTGCTAATATAAACCTAAACAATTGAGTTTGATTGAATTGGGTTGGTTTCATGTGTCAGTTAGCATTCAAATGGTATTTGAAAGAAATGAATTTTATTGACCTGTGGTCAAATTATGTTGATGGGTGAATGAGTTTTGCATGTGTTATGTAGTATGTTCACGTGCCTAGACGTGTTAATCAAACAATAAGGGTAAATTACGTTTTTAGTCTCTAGAATTTGAATTTAATTTATATTTGGTCCTTGAGTTTTCAAAATTAACACTTTTCGTTCTTAGATTTAAAAATAGTTTCTATTTGATCCTTGAGATTTCAAAAGTGACATATTTGGACCCCAAGGTTTGAATGTGATTTCTAATAAATCCGAAATATGTTTTTAATTGATCCCTGTGGCATACTTTAATGCTTCTCTAAATGCATGACTAAAAGCTTGTTGTGGTTTTCCTTAGTTTATGATTATCAGAACCATTTTTTTTTTTTTGTAGTTATTTTTAGGTGAATCCTATGTTTGGGTCTGAGATGTTTTTATTTTGCCACTCTTTGTTTATACTTTCATTCTTTATAATAAAAGAAGTTTTCTAAGTTAAAAATGGATTAAGTAGTGCCTTCTCTTCTAGTTATACTTTCATTCTTTACGAGAAACTGCGAGAATTTTTTTTTAATCTATACTCTTGTTATGATTATTTTTAGATTGTATAGCTATGATTTGGTGCTGGATACTTTGATTTGTAGGGTTGCTCTATGTTTTTTTTTTTGTTTCCTAGGTACGAGAAATTGTGAGAAACTGCGAGAAAAAAAACATAATGAAAAATGAGTGACTTTTTTTTTTAACAATTGTACTTTTGCTATGTTCATTATGTAATGTATAGCTATTTCTTTGTGTCGGTTAACTTGATTAGTGTGTTTCTCCTTCTTTAGTGCATTCTCTTCTAGGTGCGAGAAACTGTGAAAAACCATAGATTAATTTAAAAAGTAGTTATATATATATATATATATATATATATATATATATATATATATATTTATACTCTCTTTAGGATGATTTTTAGAACGTGTAGCTATGATTTGGTGCTGGGTACTTTTGACTTCTATGGTTTCTCTTTATGTTTTGCCTTGTTTCCTAGGTGCGAGAAACTGCGAGAAAAAAAACAGAATGCAACATGAGTCCATTTTTTAAATATTTTAATTTTGCTATGGCCATTAAGTAATGTCTAGATATTTCATGATGTTGGATAACTTTATTAGGGTGTTTATCATTCTTTAGTGCATTCTCTTTTAGGTACGAGAAACTGCAAGAAACCATAGATTAAGTCAAAAGGTTGTATTTTTTTCCTATTCATACTCTTTTTAAGATCGATTTTAGAATGTTTAGCCATGATTTAGTGCTGGGTACTTTGATTTCTATGGTTTCTTTCTATTTTTAGCCTTGTTTCCTAGTTGCGAGAAGTCTGCGAGAAAAAAAACAGAATGCAAAATGCCTTCTTTTTTGAATTATTTCACTTGTGCTATGACCATTAAGTAGTTTCTGCATATGTTTGGGTGTTGGATATCTTTTCTAGGTTGTTTATCATTCTTTAGTGCATTCTATTCTAGGTGCGAGAAGTCTACGAGAAAAAAAACAGCATGCAAAATGCCTTCTTTTTTGAATTATTTCACTTGTGCTATGGCCATTAAGTAGTTTCTGCATATGTTTGGGTGCTGGATAGCTTTTCTAGGTAGTTTATCCTTGTTTAGTGTATTCTATTCTAGGTGCGAGAAGTCTGCGAGAAAAAAAACAGCATGCTAATTTCCTTTCTTTTTTGAATTCTTTCACTTGTGCTATGCCCATTAAGTAGTTTCTAAATATGTTTGGGTGGTGGATGACTTTTTTAGGTTGTTTATCCTTGTTTAGTGCATTCTATTCTAGGTGCGAGAAGTATGGGAGAAAAAAACACAGAATGCAATTTCCTTTCTTTTTTGAATTATTTCACTTGTGCTATGTCCATTAAGTAATTTCTGAATATGTTTGGGTGTTGGATGACTTTTTTAGGGTGTTTATCCTTGTTTAGTGCATTCTATTATAGGTGCGAGAAGTATGCGAGAAAAAAAACAGCATGCAACTTCCTTTTTTTTTTTTGAATTCTTTCACTTGTGCCATGCCCATTAAGTAGTTTATGAATATGTTTGAGTGCTGTATAGCTTTTCTAAGTTGTTTGTACTTGTTTAGTGCATTCTATTCTAGGTGCGAGAAGTATACGAGAAAAAAAACAGCATGTTAAATGAGTTCTTTTTTGAATTATTTCACTTGTGTCATGCTCATTAAGTAGTTTCTGAATATGTTTGAGTGTTGTATAGCTTTTCTAGGTTGTTTATCCTTGTTTAGTGCTGTATAGCTTTTCTAGGTTGTTTATCCTTGTTTAGTGCATTCTTTTCTAGGTGCGAGAAGTATGCGAGAAAAAAAACAGAATGCAACTTCTTTTTTTTTTTGAATTCTTTCACTTGTGCCATGCCCATTAAGTAGTTTCTGAATATGTTTGAGTGCTGTATAGCTTTTCTAGGTTGTTTGTGCTTGTTTAGTACATTCTATTCTAGGTGCGAGAAGTATGCGAGAAAAAAAACAGCATGTTAAATGAGTTCTTTTTTGAATTATTTCACTTGTGCCATGCTCATTAAGTAGTTTCTGAATATGTTTGAGTGTTGTATAGCTTTTCTAGGTTGTTTATCCTTGTTTAGTGCATTCTTTTCTAGGTGTGAGAAGTATGCGAGAAAAAAAACAGCATGCAACTTCCTTTTTTTTTTTGAATTCTTTCACTTGTGTCATGCCCATTAAGTAGTTTATGAATATGTTTGAGTGCTGTATAGCTTTTCTAGGTTGTTTGTACTTGTTTAGTGCATTCTATTCTAGGTGCGAGAAGTATACGAGAAAAAAAACAGCATGTTAAATGAGTTCTTTTTTGAATTATTTCACTTGTGTCATGCTCATTAAGTAGTTTCTGAATATGTTTGAGTGCTGTATAGCTTTTCTAGGTTGTTTATCCTTGTTTAGTGCTGTATAGCTTTTCTAGGTTGTTTATCCTTGTTTAGTGCATTCTTTTCTAGGTGCGAGAAGTATGCGAGAAAAAAAACAGAATGCAACTTCTTTTTTTTTTTGAATTCTTTCACTTGTGCCATGCCCATTAAGTAGTTTCTGAATATGTTTGAGTGATGTATAGCTTTTCTAGGTTGTTTGTGCTTGTTTAGTGCATTCTATTCTAGGTGCGAGAAGTATGCGAGAAAAAAAACAGCATGTTAAATGAGTTCTTTTTTGAATTATTTCACTTGTGCCATGCTCATTAAGTAGTTTCTGAATATGTTTGAGTGTTGTATAGCTTTTCTAGGTTGTTTATCCTTGTTTAGTGCATTCTTTTCTAGGTGTGAGAAGTATGCGAGAAAAAAAACAGCATGCAACTTTTTTTTTTTTTTTTGAATTCTTTCACTTGTGCCATGCCCATTAATTACTTTCTGAATATGTTTGGGTGCTGGATAGCTTTTCTAGGTTGTTTCTCCTTGTTTAGTGCATTCTTTTCTAGGTGCGAGAAGTATGCGAGAAAAAAAAACAGAATGCAACTTTTTTTTTTTGAATTCTTTCACTTGTGCCATGCCCATTAATTACTTTCTGAATATGTTTGGGTGCTGGATAGCTTTTCTAGGTTGTTTCTCCTTGTTTAGTGCATTATTTTCTAGGTGCGAGAAGTATGCGAGAAAAAAAACAGAATGCAACTTCCTTTTTTTTTTTTAATTCTTTCACTTGTGCCATGCCCATTAAGTACTTTCTGAATATGTTTGGGTGCTGGATAGCTTTTCTAGGTTGTTTCTCCTTGTTTAGTGCATTCTTTTCTAGGTACGAGAAGTATGCGAGAAAGAAAAAAAGAATGCAACTTCTTTTTTTTTTTTGAATTCTTTCACTTGTGTCATGCCCATTAAGTACTTTCTGAATATGTTTGGGTGCTGGATAGCTTTTCTAGGTTGTTTCTCCTTGTTTAGTGCATTATTTTCTAGGTACGAGAAGTATGCGAGAAAGAAAAAAAGAATGCAACTTCTTTTTTTTTTTTGAATTCTTTCACTTGTGTCATGCCCATTAAGTACTTTCTGAATATGTTTGGGTGCTGGATAGCTTTTCTAGGTTGTTTCTCCTTGTTTAGTGCATTATTTTCTAGGTGCGAGAAGTATGCGAGAAAAAAAACAGAATGCAACTTCCTTTTTTTTTTGAATTCTTTCACTTGTGCCATGCCCATTAAGTACTTTCTGAATATGTTTGGGTGCTGGATAGCTTTTCTAGGTTGTTTCTCCTTGTTTAGTGCATTATTTTCTAGGTGCGAGAAGTATGCGAGAAAAAAAACAGAATGCAACTTCCTTTTTTTTTTTGAATTCTTTCACTTGTGTCATGCCCATTAAGTAGTTTCTGAATATGTTTGAGTGTTGTATAGCTTTTCTAGGTTGTTTGTCCTTGTTTAATGCATTCTATTCTAGGTGCGAGAAGTATGCGAGAAAAAAAACAAAATGCAACTTCCTTTTTTTTTAATTCTTTCACTTGTGTCATGCCCATTAAGTACTTTCTGAATATGTTTGAGTGCTGTATAGCTTTTCTAGGTTGTTTATCCTTGTTTAGTGCATTCTATTCTAGGTGCGAGAAAAAAAACATAATGCAAAATGCCTTCTTTTTTGAATTCTTTCACTTGTGCTATGCCCATTAAGTAGTTTCTGAATATGTTTGGGTGCTGGATAAATTGTCTAGGTTGTCTATCCTTGTTTAGTACATTTTATTCTAAGTGCGAGAAGTCTGCGAGAAAAAAAAACCTATTGCAAATTGTGTTATTTTTTGAAAATTTTCACTTGTGCTATGGCCATTAAGTAGTCTCTGAATATGTTTGGGTGCTGGATAGATTGTCTAGGTTGTTTATACTTGTTTAGTGCATTCTATTCTAGGTGCGAGAACCATGCGAGAAAAAAAACATAATGCTTTCTCTAACTTTTTTGAAATATTTCACTTGTTCTATGGCCAGTAAGTAGTGTCTTGATATGTTTGGGTGTTGGATAGCTTTGTTAGGTTGTTTATCCTTGTTTAGTGCATTCTATTCTGGGTGCGAGAAGTGTGCGAGAAAAAAAACAGCATGCTAAATAAGTTATTTTTTGAAAATTTTCACTTGTGCTATGGCCATTAAGTAGTCTATACATATGTTTGGATGCTGGATAGCTTTGGTAGGTTGTTTATCCTTGTTTAGTGCATTCTATTCTGGGTGCGAGAAGTGTGCGAGAAAAAAAACAGCATGCTAAATAACCTTCTTTTTTGAAAATTTTCACTTGTGCTATGGCCATTAGTAGTCTATATATATGTTTGGGTCTTGGATAGATTGTCTAGGTTGTTTATACTTGTTTAGTACATTCTATTCTAGGTGCGAGAACTCTGCGAGAAAAAAAACAGCATGCAACTTCCTTTCTTTTTTTGAATTTTTTCACTTGCGCTATGTCCATTAAGTTGTTTTTCAATATGTTTGGGTGCTGGATAGATTGTCTAGGTTGTTTGTACTTGTTTAGTGCATTCTTTTCTAGGTGCGAGAAGAATGTGAGATCGAATTCTTGTTGATTTTTAGGTTTTAGATATCCATGGCGTTGAGCAACCCCCCCAAGTACTTGATAAAGCCATCGGGTCACTTTCGGTCTCAAGTTACCAGTCGATCCCACATTGGGAAGACAATTGAACACATTAAGTCCAAGCTAACTCCTGATCAACAAGAAATGTTTAGATCTACCCGCTTTGGTCAATTCCTTGATTTAGATGTCACATTTAACGGGCAACTCATCCACTACCTATTACTGAGAGAAGTAGAGGAGGATAGGGATAGTTGCATAAGTTTCATGGTCGGAGGAGAGATTTGTACATTTGGACGACCAGAGTTTGATATCGTAACTGGATTGTGGTGCAGTCCTAACAATTCTTCTTTCCAACATAAAGTAAATCATAGACTGCGGAGAAAGTTTTTTCAAGATAAGGCTACTGTATATGCAAGTGAATTGGAGAATGTCTTCTTGCAATACGAAGGCGACGATGAGGACGGTGTAAAATTGGCCTTATTCTACCTCCTAGAGTTGGGTTTGTTGGGTAAAGAGAAGAAACTGAAAGTCGACACGACGTTATGGGGGATCGTTGATGATTGGCCTACATTCAATAGTTATGACTGGGGCTCTCTCATTTTCGAACGTACACTCTGGGGGCTGAAAAAAGCCTTGAGCATGGCGAAGGAGAAGCGGAAAGGCACCATTGACAGATATACTATCGTTGGATTTTCCCATGCGTTACAGGTACAAACAATATTTTACATAAATTTTACATGCTTAGCTTTTATAAATAACTGTTTTTTCTTATGTATCATAGGTATGGGCATATGAATCAATATCAACCATAAATGGTTCTGTTGCGAAGAAAATAAGTGACGACGCTATCCCCCGTATGTTACGATGGTCTTGCACGCAATCTCCATCCTCCACTGTTATACAAAGTCAAGTGTTTGACTTACAAAAGGTATATCACATCTACGTAGTAAATTTCTTACATTCTTATACTTTCTAATTATGATGTTTGCACTTACTTATTTTCTTTCTCAAATTTATAGATGAAAATTAAGGTGTTCCTTGAGCCAACAGAAGAGGAAAGATTATTCGTTGATGTAGTTAGGGGCGAACAAGCTCCACACCCCTACCTCTTGGGTATCAAGGACTCATTGGCCCAAACATCAAACATTCCCATTGAGGATGTGACAGGACGTGAAGTGCCGGAAACAATATCGAAGAAGAAAAGAAGTGGCTCAAAGAAGAAACATAAGTCCAAATCCATGACTTCGAAGGAGTATATGGACTTAAAGGAACGAGTCACGAAATTGGAAAATGGCATGGAGCGGATGACATCCAGTATGGAATGGATGACATCCGATATTGCAGAACTCAAATTGATGTTATCAAGGATCTTAAAAAGCCTTGGCATATCGGAACAGGTATGCAATTTTATTATACATTTAAATAAGTTTGTGTTAAAAAATATATGGATGTTTTCTCAAACTTTAATTTTTAAATACAGGACGGTGAAGAAAAATATGAAGAACATGAAAAAACAAAAGTGGATGAAGCTGTGGGCACACCGATGATACATACGATGGAAGAAGATTTGCCCAAAGCTGAAATGCCAAGTACACCGTCATGGTTGAAAATGCCGAAGGAAGACTACGGGGCCGTTGAACAGGAGGTACAGGATGTTAGCAAACACGATGACTTGGTCGTGGTGAGTGCCCCCGTTAATGAGCTCCCGACCCAAAATATTTCAACGAGGGATCGTGAGGAGTCGGATGTGACGGAGATATCCCCATTCAAAGTTTTACGTCCGTATGTTCGCGTTGCACGTAAGAAGCGTGCAAGCGTTCATATCTCTACTCCTTTTACGACCCTAAGTAAACGACCTAAGGTTTCTAACAATGTTCAACCACTAATAGATGCTGCAAATGTGTACAACCCAATGCACAGCATACCAAAAAACGAGTTGGAAAGACTTAGGCGATGGATCACGAACAAGAACACAAACAGTGATTTGTGGGACACAATCACTGGAAAAAAACCAAAGTCATTTTTCAAAGACTTGTTCATGTGTCGACATTGGCTGAGTGATGAGGTAAAGTAGTATTTTTAACCTTTAACTTCTGATGTTTTTTTATTGGTACCATTTGTAGGTTATTTAAATTTGGCATTAACTATGGTGCATTTTTTGTACAGCACCTAGACACGATCTTCCTATTCATTCGGTTGAAGCTCAAGGCTAATGACAACTTCTGTTCACAAAACTTTACAACTACAGACACGGTGTTCATGGTATGTGAAACTGATTCAACCATATTTAAATGTATATATGTTTATCATATTCACTAATATATGTGTGTGCAGCACCATGTACAAGCAAAGTGGCCCTTATATCAACAGTGCATCGAGGAGAAGCGCTCATTCGATTGGCAAGCTAAGTATCGATTGGTCGATTATGTCCTCGGATGTAACCCTGACTTCAATGATGCATGGGTCGATGTTGATACTGTGTATGCACCGTTCAACGTAAAGGGAAACCATTGGGTGCTGATTTGCTTTGATCTAATTCAGTGTGAGATCAAAGTATGAGATTCCCTCCCATCATACACCACGATCGAAGAGATGACAACAATGTTGGAGCCAGTGCGAACTTTGATACCATTAATATTGCAATGTACCGGTTTTTTACAAGGCGAGGTGGAGAGTCTAGACATACAGAACCTTGGCCCATTGTAATGGTAGAATCGGCTCCAATTCAGAATAATTGTTGTGATTGTGGTGTATTCACCGTTAAGGTTTTTGAATACGTTGTAACTAGTTCTGATTTTGTAACTTTATGTCAGGAAAACATGCCATATTTTAGAAAACAGTTGGCTTTCCAACTATGGACAAATACTCCGATGTATTAAGTGACTAATACTTCAATATATATTATAATGAGAATTTCATTATATTGAGTACATTGTTTGATTGTCAAGATGTTTGCTCCCTATTAATTGTCATGTTTTTTAGGTGCGAGAAATCTGCGAGAAAACAAACAGAACACAAAGTACCCACTTTGATATATTGGATTGTTTTTTAGGTACGAGGAACTACGAGAAAAAAAATAGTTTTTTTAAAAAAAAACTCATTTGTTATGGTTTTTGTGGAATGTCTAGATATGATTTGTTAATCTATTTCTAGGTACGAGAAATTGCAAGAAACTGCGATGCGAGGCAAAAAAAAGTTTTCTTAGAAGTACCCATTTTTTTGCTTGCTTTGTAGGTACGAGAAACTGCGAGAAAAAAAAAACATAATGCAAACAAAACTAGAATGCAAAAATAGTCAATTGTACACTAAGATAAAATAGAATAATTAATATAACAAATGTGTTCAATACTACAACTTGTTAATATAACTAACGAACAAATGGTCCATTAATCTCGCATTTTACTTGTCGGCATATGCAATAGGATTACGACATGTCAATCTATTATGGCCTCGTTTGTCGCATCTGCCACATTTATGCAATATGGGAGTTTCACCAATTGATGGGATTCTCTTTCTTTGGCGCCGACCAACCCTGGCCACTACTTTGGGGGGTAAAACCTCCATTTCCACATAGTCTATAGGTGTCTTCCACTCCGAGGCATTACCAACTGGATAAATAGGCTCTGCATATGCAGCCAACAAACATTCATTAGTATAATAGCGATGACATAAACTATATACACTTATACTCCGAGCTCTTGCTGCAGCAATTGCATGGCCACATGGTAATTGCTCTAGTTGAAACTCCTTACAACTACACTCCCGAGTATTAAGGTCAACAGTATCCTCGTCATCCATATCTTTCACCTGTAATTGATAACAATCAATTGAATCAACCTTCATTGTTAAAGAATGCTCCTGGCTTTTCTGTACAATTCCTTCTGCCCACTTCGTCAAGATGGATGTAACTTTTGAAGCTTCATCTCGACGCTCCCAAAACCACCTTTGTAGTAAAGCTCTCAAATGTTCAACAAATGCAGCAATTGGTAATTCTTTGGGTTCTTTGAAAAGAGCATTCATGCTCTCTGCTATATTCGTAGTCATCATATTGTAACGCCTTCTTGGACAATGCATACGTGCCCAACGTGAAATGCCAACATCTTCCAAATATTTTCCTACACCATTATCAAATGCTGAAATGCGGCCCCATAATTCTTGAAATTTCGACTCACGATATGCTCTTGAAGAATTACAAAACAAATGTTCTATTGTTTCATTCTTGAATTTAGTATTCAAATTTTCTCTCAAATGTTGTGCACAAAGACCGTGAAATGCAGTGGGAAATACCGAAGCAATGGACTTTGCTATGCTTTTATTTCGATCTGATACAAAAACCAAATCATTAACTTCACCTATTGCACCTTTTAACTTTTCCAAGAACCATCTTACCGAATCATCACCTTCTCTATCTACAATTCCGAATGCAAGGGAAAAATCTGATTATTACCATCTAAGCAAGTGGCAATTATCAAAGTACCCCTATATTTACACTTCAAAAATGTTCCATCCATAACTATAACATGTCGCATACAATTTAAAAATCCTCGAACACATGGACCTAATGCCATAAAAAGATATTTGAAGAAACGCCCATCTTCAAGTTCAATGTCATAAAATGTACCTAGATTCGCGAGTTTAAGTGCTTCACCATACCTACGCAATAGATTATATGACTCTTCTGGTGATCCACGTACTCGCATATATGCATTTTCTCTAGCACGCCAAGCTTTTTCATAACTCATATTTATACCATAATCTTGTCTCATGTCTTCTATGATGTCTCGTGGTTTGTATTGACGACCAATTCCCTTGAATTTTGATTTTATTAATTCTCCAACTACCTAAGATTTTGCTTGTCTATGGTCATGGTTCAAAATATCAAGTGAACATGAATGAACATTTACATACTTTGAAATCTTGAATATGTTTGAACCCTTCAATTTGACTGCCCGTAGTCTCCATTTACATTTATCATCAACACATCTAACATAAAGAATCTCCTTGGTAGACTTCTTTACCCTGAATTCAAAGTTTTTTTTCATTGCCATCACACTTAATTTCATGGATAAGTCCTTTTTGCCAAAAAATATTTGTCCGACCTCTAACTCGTCGTTTGTAGAGCTTCCTTCTGACCAAATATTTGTATTCATGCATGTCCTTTGGCTACCTGATTGACATTCAACGGCACGTTTTCTTTTACAATATTTTGAAGTACTTCTTTCCTGTGGGATGTCATAGGATTGGCAAGTAAAGTTCTTGACCTCATCAAACTTCATTGAAAAGTTATCTTCTTTTGAATCATGTGATTCCCATATAGAGGTCGCATTCATGTCATCACCTAAGCCAACTTGAACTACATTATCATCTAATGTTGCATGCAACGGAATCGAAACAGTTGTGTTCTTAACTTGATTGCTCCCAGAAATAGATTTATTACCTTCAACATGTAAATTTTTGTCTGGGGTCAAACCTTTGTACCTAGGTTCAAATGGGATGTACAGGGGGACTTCAAACATATTTTCACCCATAAGATAAAATTTCAAATCACGGTCATTACTTATCTCAAATGGAGGAGTTTGCTTTTCAGATTTTATCTCATATATGCATCTCAGTTTGATATCAAACTCTTTAGGGTCAACTTCAGTGAGAGCATATATTTCAACCACTAAATCTTTGTGCGTGATTTCTTTACTTACGACAACACCTTTCAACAAACCCCCTTCATATTTTCTTTCTTCGTCATCCCATACTCCACCATAACGAACTAAGACACGAACATGGGTCATCCTTGAATTATAACAAAGTCTTTAATTCCTACAAAAAAAAAAAAAAAAAAACATGACGCAAGAGAGAGGAAGGAAAACCATAACCAAAGCTTCAATAAACAATTTATGGCCAAACATTCCACAATAACTACTATTTGCACTATATATTTTTTTCCTCATAACCGAAGCTTCAATAGCAATTTCTCATAATTTATCGTACTCACAAAACAATGCAAGAAATAATGAGGAAGCCCATAATTAAAGTACCAAGTAAGCAACTATTTATTGCTAAACACTCAAAATAACAATAGTAAAAATTCAATATATATAAAAAATAAAAATTGATCATAGTTAAAAGCTTTTGAATTCTTCTTTTTTTCCTTCTTAGAATTTCATACTTACAAATCAATGCAAGAAATAGCACAAACTAAAATAACAACTAAATATTCATAGTCAACTACCTCATACCGACAAAAAAAAGGAAAAGTAAACTACACACCTTTTGTTCATCACTCAACAAAGTAAAAATAAGCAAAAAATTTTATCAACACAAAATATAAAATTGTGAAGAAAGTTTGTCAAGCCTACCCAAAGATATATTTCAACAAATGAAGCTTCTTTTTTTTCAAGAAATTTTTTTGTCACTACCGCCGCCGCCGCCTCTCCATCGCCGTCGCCGCCGCCGCCTCTCCTTCGCCGTCACCGCCGCCGCCCCCTGCTATTCAAAAGCTTGGAGTGATGTGTGTGAAGGAGAAATGTTGGATGAAGGAAGAAGAATGAGAAGTGTTAGATGAAGGAAGAAGAATGAGAAATGTTGAGGGAAGAAGGAGAAACCTACGTGAGAAGAGAGATGAGAAGTGAAGTTATGAGTTTTTTTAAAAAGGGCAAATTTGTAATTTCCTAGCCTCAAAAGTCCTATTTCTCTTCAACCCTAAAATTCATCCCAAATCTCTTTAATACCCTTAAAGTTGTCCTATTTTTGACAATTTCCCAAAAAAAAAGCCGTGGGTCGTGAGTTTTTTTTTCTTTGGATTGTTTTGCAAGAGCATTTTCTTTTCTCCATTGGAGAGTTTTGAGAACTATTGTAGAGTAATTTGTGAGTCTTTTTCTTAAGAGAAATCATTCTATAGAGTGTTGTAAACTCTGGTAATTTTCTCCCTAACATTTTAGTGGAACTTGCATTGATAGCAAAGAACTGGACGTAGCCAAGGGTAAATCAGTATAAATTCGGTGTCAATTTCTCTTCCCTTATCTTTTTATTATCGTTCTTGTTGCTTAGAAGCTTAGATTGGTTTATCTACTATTTTTTTTTTTTTGAAAGAAATTTATCTACTATTTTAAGCTTATGAGTTCTAATTTTTTCATTCCGCGGTATTTGGAACCATAACCTGATTTGGGATTTTTAGATAAAATATATATTGTCTGAATCTAGTTGAGTGAATTTAGATTGATATTATATTTTATCGGCCCCTAACAATCACTTCGTGCATTTGCTCATATTTTTTCTTGCACTAGTCCTCAGGGTTCATATCTCCCTTTTTCTCAATTGTCTTCTCTGCATCGTCGTAGCTGAGTTTGATATCTTTTTGGTCCTTCTTGAATATGCAGAGTTAATTAAATAAGTTTGGTTTAGTTCTTGTGTTTATAGGTTTGAATATGTTAAGTTTAGTTGTTTGAGTTTGAGATATTGTTTGATATGTTTGTTCTTAGGGTGCTAAGGGATCGTTTTGAGTTTAGATGGATTTCGATAAAATTTTGGTTCAAGTTCTTGTGTTTATAAGTTTGAATATGTTAAGTTTAGTTGTTTGTTGGTGTTTGAGTTATTGTTTGATATGTTTGTTGGGATCATTTTGAGTTTAGATGAATTTAGGTAAGTTTGGTTTAGTTATTGTGTTCATAAAGTTGGATAGGTTAAGTTTTCGTTAGTTTGATTAGGTTAAGGGATATTGTCCTTGTTTCGATTCCTTTGACTTAGTTCTTATATTTATAAAGAGTTACTTAGGTTTTTTTTATAAGTTCAATTGTTCGATAATTTTAAATTATTGAGTTAGTTTTGAACATAATTAAAATTTATTTTTTTAGATGCTTCGAGGTCGATATACGAGCAAGATTATGCTGATGACATTTAGGATGTATCTACAAGTAGATTTTTTTTTCTTAAGTGCCTTATGTAATTTTCTTTTTTATCTCCATCTTTGAATGAAAAAACATTTAGGTTGATGTACGAAAATTGTATGAACATATGTTTGGTTTTGTTTAGTCGATATAAATTATATTTTGAATGAAATTTGGGTTATATTTTATTTTGCACACATTATTTTTAGGTACAACAAGATTTGAATGGAAAAAAACATTTGAAATTTTAAATTAAAAAAAAAAAAAGTTGCATCTTCAACCTTCTGCCGATGCCAGATAAATAAGTGTCAGCAGAAGGTAGATCTGTCGACGCAATCTAATTGGCGTTGGCAGCTTAGGCCTGCCAAGCTTTTGTCGACGTCATATCAATGGTGTCGGCAGAAGCTACCTCTGCGGAAGCCACAATGACCACTTTGGTAGAAGTAGCTTCTGCCGACGCCTTGGTGTGGCGTCGGCAGAGGTGGCTTTTGCCGACATCAAGTTTTCTAACGTCGGTAGAACTCTCTTCCGATAGAGTTATGTTGATGACACTCTCAACGCATTTTTTTAGTCAAAAAAATGCCAAAAAATCTTATAGTGATAAGATTAACCATTTAATTTAGAAACAAAATAAACATTTTTTTTAATATGTTCTTATCTTAATAGTATTATTGATAACTTTAATGTTGCTATTATATATGCATCAAGCGTATATAACTTTGGTACATGTACTTGTAAGAAATTTATTTTCTTATATTCTAGTATTGAATATGAGACCTTCCATTTTTTTATATTACTAAGATTGATCATTTTAACTATTTTTAGAGTCTTATTTTAAACCTCTGGAATTATGGTATTCTTTTATTTATTTTATTTTTTTTGAAACACGACATTCTTTTAACTTATTCATCAATAACATTAACACGACATCAAAATTAAATCACCACCCAGAAATTGCATTAACGAAAGCAAAACTCACAATAAAAACGTTTTAATATATATATAGATACATACGTACACACATGTATCATACTTTTTCAACCATATAGTGAGGTTTATCGCCTACATAAATAAACAGCTGAATCAAAAGAAGAATGGTGGACAGATTGCAATAAATACAACGCACAAAAAAAGCGATTCCGGACAATTGGCCGTTGGCTCGCCAACCAATTCCCTTCCATTTCATTTACTTACTTAAACCTGCAGCTGCCGACCGCCACTATCCGATAGGGTCAAAAGAAAAAGAAAGAAATATTCATTTCTCAAGAGAAAAATAAACGGACGATCTCAGCCGTTGATATAAATGAATACAAAGTCTCCTGCATGCAAACCGAGACTGACACGTGTACCGAGCCAAGCCACGCGGTTAGGTTACAGCTCAACCGCATTAATTTCCAACGTCGTCCTTACTGTTGATCAGACAGCTACCCGAACGGGCAAGTTAACTCCGGCCCAACTACCCCAATGGACCTCATTAAGAAGCCCTGAGTTTCCACCCCGCAATCCAAACCGTCCGATCAATCCACACGCGTCCGTGGCAGCTCATAATTTTTCAGAGGTGATTATAAAAAATTCTTTAAACTTTGTTTTGTTTCAAAAATATCTCTATTTTGATCTTTTATAAATGTTTAAAAACTATTTTTAAAGTATCTATTCGTTAGAATTTTGGATGAAAAATCTACGAGACAATGACCTATGATGAAGATATTTGTCTAAATTAAGTTTGGATATTCAAACGCATCGAGTTTGCATTTATTTCATTCTAATAAATTTTCTACTCTAAATGTATTTTTAAAACGTTTATGAAAATTTAAAAGTAATATTATAATTTTAAAAAAAAATATAAATATTTTTAAAATGAATGACAAAGTTGGAAGATATTTTTTATAATTTTACCATTCCTAAATTGCGATCATCTAACTTTTTCCACCCTCTTTATAGCCAACAACAAACGAACGCTTTGTAGTCTGTAGTTTGTAGCTTGTAGGTAGAGAAAGAAAGAAAGAAAGAAAAGAAAGCGGAAGCATATGATGAAGGGTGAAAACGGCGTCGTTGTGTTGTTGCTGTTGGCCGTGGGGTTGTGTTTGGGTGTGGGTAAGGAAGAGAATCTGAAAGAGGAGTGCAGCAATGACTTTCAGAAGGTGGTGAGTTGCTTCGATTTCGCGACGGGGAAGGCGGCGGGGCCCAGCGAGGCATGCTGCGACTCAATAGAAGTTATGAAAGAGAGCAAGCCAAAGTGTCTGTGTTTCTTCATTCAGCAGACTCATAACGGGAACCAGCAGATTAAGAATTTGGGGATTCAAGAGGTCAAGCTTCTTCAGCTTCCTTCTGTCTGTCACTTGAAAAACTCCAGCGTCAGCTATTGCCCTAGTAATCTCTCTCTCTCTCTCTCTCTCTTTCTTCCTCTCTCTCGTTTCTTTTTACTAAATGTTTTCAAATAGATTGTCCATGAAAATAAATTATTATTTTTAAAACTAGTTATTTAAGTATGTTTTGATTAAAGCATGTTTTTTAAAAAAAAAAAAAAACAAAGTTGTGTGCTAAGGATTTTGGTTTTATGTATATGTTTTTCTTTTGTTTTATGTATATATATGTATCTTTTCTCAAGAACGCTTCTTCTTTCGTGTTTAATAGCAATATATATATATATATATATATATATATATATATATATATATATATATATATATATATATATATATTTTGAGTTCAATAACGTTTTGAGGGTGATAAATTCAAACTTTTGATCTCTTGAATGTTTTATACACTCATTTTTGTGCAGTCAAAAAATTGTCCATTCTCAGTTTGCCTGATTAACTGTTTTTTCTTTTTTCATAAATATTTTAGAATTTTTTTTCCTGCTTGGGTCTCAGAAAGTTATTTTGAGGATGGATGGGAAATCACCTTTACATATACAATGAGAAAACAAATTGAGAAAAAGGAAAAAAAAGAGTTAATTTGCTTAATTAATGCTTTTGGGAAATTATGGGCTGCCAGCCTGCCACGTAATCGATTCAGATCAAATATTAAAGTGATAATTGAGCGAGTTGGATCAAATATTAGTAAGCAAATTAACTAGAGCATGGCTTGTTGTTCCAGTTCTGTGTACTTTTGTAAAGAAAAACATATTTTTATAATTTTAAACTGTACTTTTCTGTCGGTCAATGATACGTGATACCTTAAATTGAAGGAAAATATCCCTTTTTTTCAAAAAAATAAAAATAAAATTTAGGTCACGAATAACTTTTTGATTTTTGATAATTAAGTTTGTTTTTTTTCACAATTTCTATACTATGATTTTCATTTTCCTAGGAAGTATTTGAATTCTTAGCCAAATTCTAAAAATAAAAACAAATTTATGAAAATTATTTTTTTTAGTCTTCAAAATATAACTTGATTTTTAAAAACATAGGTAAAAAGTAAATGACAAAATAAGCAAAACCATTGGTGAGAGTAGTATTTATAGGCTTAATTTTCAAAAATCAAAAATCAAAATTAAATAGTTATTAAACGGAACCTTATATGAAAGAAAATATAGGTAAAAAGTAAATGACAAAATAAGTAAAATCATAGGTAGAAGTAGTATTTATAGGTTTAATTTTCAAAAATTAAAAATTAAAACTAAATAGTTATCAAACGGAACCTTATATGAAAGATTGTTTTCAAAACATTTTTTTTTCATTTTTAAGAGGTATTTTCGTCGTTTTTAAAGAATATTGAAAATACGATATTTGTTTATAAAAAAATGCAATAAAGATTAGCATCAGTTCAATTTCAAACTAATAGCAGATAAAAAAAATTATATCCGACATTAGAAATCACCTGAAAAAATAAACAACATTAAATAGTCATAGTCACAGACACAGTCTTCGACTTCCCTCGTCGAGTGTACCACCAACCTTACGGCCTTAGTTTGTCAGTGTATTCAATTGTTTCATAACGCTTCACATTGTCTTAAAGGCTACTTTTTGAAATTTAAAAAATCAAAAGACAAATTTTCCAAAACTAAAACCTTACTCAAAAGCAGAGTTTGAATATGTCATTGATACCCGACTGGATTTTCTTTTTGCCCTTTTGAGTATTCTGTCTCTCTCTCTAAGTTTAGGGCTGGACCGTCTGGTACTATATTGAATATGTATTTAAACTTTTTAAAAGATTTTGCATACTTTCAGACCTTCAGTTTTAGCAATTTTGAAAAAAATATTTTTTTTTTCTTCAGTTTTTTTAAAATTAGAACATGTTTTTTTAAAAGAGAAATTCATTAAAAGCCTTAAGTTAGGTAAAAGATTTTTAATTAAAATATTTATTGTGTTTAGTTATACATCCTTTTGATAAAAAATTAATTTATCTCCTTAAACTTGAGTTGTATCACTTAGAACCTTAAACTAATAATGGTATTAATTTGAACTCTAAATTTTCATAAGCGAATCAATTTAGACCTCCAGTTGAGATTTTATTTTAATTCATAATTTCTATGTGTATAAAACTTCTTTAAATGGAGGGAGATTAATGTAATATTAGAAATAAAGATCATAATCAAATGAATTGTAGTGATTTTTCATTAAAATGAGTGACACTTGTTATCTTCTCATTTTTCTCTACTTATTTCAGAAGAATTACGTGATTTTGAGTTGATTTTAAATGAATTCAAGTAAAAATAGTTATAAATCACCCTTGAAGAGTCTAAATTAAATCAAATGGTTAGGCTTTACATAGATACAATTATTAGTTTGTGGTTTTAATCAATACAACTCTAAAGTTTAGGAGTAGAAATTGATTTTTTTTTTTTTTGTATATTTTTTATGAGTGATTTTAATCACAATTTTGTTTGGGGTAAAATAGTAATCTTACTTTCAGAAAAAAAAAAAGTGATTTTATTGATCACGAATTTTTCATCACTTTAAAATTACTTTTTGAGAACCATCTCGAGTGTTTTTTATATGCTAGCTACCCAACTTTACAATTTTCTTTAAAAAAAAAAAACATTTTCAATTGCCTAAAATCCTTTATGAAACTATGCCAAGCAAATTGTAATCTTTGGACAACACTAATTTTAGCGAATTCTTTCTGGGCAGAGCTTCTCGGCATACCAGCAAATTCACCGGACGCTGCTATTTTTAGCAATGCTACGTCACCAGCCACACCGGCGTCGACGTCGACGGCGAGGACAAGCCCCAACGGCAGTTCCGGAACAAAGATAGTGGCCAATTCTCCCGCCGGTCTGATGGCGTTGGCCATCGCCGTCATCTTTTTCACTGCATTCCTTCCGCCGATCACGCGTGAGGAATAAAACTATATTGTTCCGACGGCGGTCCTAATGGGAAAGGCCCCTCCCAATCTGTAGTTTTTTTTGGTTTAATATGATTTCGGATAAGCTGGAAACTCGATTCTTCTTTTTAATTACTTTCTTTGTCGTTTTGTTTTGTTCATATTTTAGGACAAAATCTGTAGGTTTTGAATCTCTTGTGTTTTGTTCCATGACCTTGTTTTGTATTTCATTTCTTTTCTGAACAATGGAGATGAGAAGCTCTTAAAGAAAATCTATGTGCGTTGGCTCACGATATTTTTCAACTTCTTTCGTTTTGTTTTTAGCTTATTATTTTGAATAAATAGTTTGAATTTCTTTTGCCGCCTTCAATTTTATAAAATTTATGAAAGTAATTCTTATTTAAGAAATTTAATAATGCATAATATATGTTCCACGGGCGAACTTTTGGAAATTGAACACTGATGAATCTTGGAGTGAAGCTCAGAGAAAAGGAGGGCTCACGGCTAGATCGTCCATGAGGGCTCGCGGCTAGATCGTCCATGTCTCTCGAGGGTCTTCGTTTTCCAATTTAGAAGATGGATTGTTTTTTGGGTTTTCTATCTCTCTAACTGGGTGTCATCGATGTTAGTGGATAATTTTTGGTTTGTCTTTAATGCATTGTTTCAAAAAAAAGATTGTCTTTAATGCATTGTTTCAAAAAAAAGATTAATTTTTTTTATGGTCTCAACTTTGAGACTACATTTCACTGTCTTTTAGAAAACTCAATAACTCGAGAACTAAAAAGTAAAAATAAAATTGAACACGAGCTTAACGGTTAAGATATATGTTAGTGATTTTAATTTTAATTGGCGTTGAATGTTCAAGTCTTTGTTCATGATTTATAACGTTTATTATATAAACAATTAAGTAAACACTTCGTAATAGTTAGAGAGAAGGAAAATTTAGCTCTTAACGAAAAAAATATATATTCATGGTCAATGAGAAAACGTATATGAAATGCATGTATTGTATTTTTGTAAATAGGGGTGGGAAAATTAATTGATTTTTTCCCTTTTTATTAATTTAAAATAATTATTAATTAGCAAGTGTAAATGTCTACTTATATATATTTGAAATATTAGCAATACGAAGGTACCAAATATCAACACTATATAAAGACTATATATATATTTTTTAAAAAGCACTATATAAAGACAAACTGACAACTAACTCCTTTGCCATTTTTATTTTATTTTAATAATTATAAAGTTTGGCATGGGTAAAGGCCAACTTAAATATTTGAAACATTAGAAAGATAAAATGGCTAAAGAGTAGTTAGCACTTCATATACATTTTCATTAAAAAGAATGTGGCATTTATTTGTGTAATCAAGTGTAAAAATATGAAAATTAAAAGTATGCAACACTCTAAATAATTTTAAAAGATATCAAATATTTTATTTTTACAGGATAACTTAGACTTTTTCATTAAAATTAAAAAGTTCATTTGGAACTACTAAAAAAACACCTTCATTTTAGCAAGTGAAATATTGAACATTATTAAACGGACTTGTTTATAAGTAACAAAATGAAGACTTAAAATAAATATATCATTAAAAAAAAAATTATATAATTACGTACAAAATATATAGTCATTAAAAAAAATGCACAGCACCCGTACGTAGTCATACTAGTAAAAGGAAAAGGAGAAATGAATTGGGCCGTACGACGGCCCACTTATCTTGCTATATACAAGGAACAAAGAATTCGGCCAGCCCACATTTGCTCATTCACGCTACAAAACGGCGTTCGTCCCTTTCACCCGACGAGCATCGCCTGAAAATTAGTTTTGCGCAGCTATTCCGAGTCCAAGAACAAGATCTACCCGTCCTCGTCTTTCTGATAGGTCGCAATATGTCTCAGGTCGGTTCACTCACTTAATTGTCTCATTAATTGTTTGTTGCTTAAGATTTTGACTTATTGCTTCCTTAAACCCTAGAAAATCTTTGTTAATTACTTGTTGTCGATGAGTGAAAGCTTAATTGCACCGCAGTATTCCTCAAGTTAGTGAATTAGAATGATATTGGCCAATTTTTTCTAGTCTGGATGATACTTAGGTTCTGTTCGATCTACCTGCGCATCTTTGTTTGTTTTGTTTTCTCTATCTTTCCGTACGATTGCTATGCTTCGCATTCAGGAAGCAATTGCGCGATTCTGCGGTAGATTTTGAGTTTGAGATTCTCATACTAGTTCTCTTAGTTTTGAATCGATGCTTCCATTAGCTGTGAATACAATTATTTATTCTTCTCTTGTTTTCTCTCCATGTCTTCTACAGGTTGATAGCAGGAATTCCTCTGCAGCCAAACGTGCTAGAACTGATGGTATGTATCGGCGTCATAGTTTCCTTAGTAATTCAGTCACAGCTTCATATTTGATCATGCATTATTTCACAACTACGTTGCATTTGTAAATTTTCTCATTAGCTTTTTTTTTGAGTGAATGCATATGGCATACCAATTAACGAAGTTAGATCTATTGATGTTTGAGTCTGGAGAGATTTCCAGCATTCAACATTGTTTGCCGTTAATTAGGCGCATCTTCTTCTTCTTCTCCTTACTCTCTCTTTCTCCCTCTAATAATTGTTATTATTTTAATTTGCCTTTAGTCTACACTCAAGCATGACAAAAAGATTCTGCTTCCCTGTATAGGTCTGTTTATTCGTTTATTTGTTTGTAGGTAGCCGAAGGGAAGATGACTGGACTTGTCCTAGTTGTGGAAACGTCAATTTTTCATTTAGAACAACTTGCAATATGCGCAATTGCACTCAGCCACGTCCTGCTGATCATAATTCTGTAAGACATGAATGATGCCCCTAAGGAAACTAAAATTATCACGTTTATTGATTTGCAAAACGTAATTTTGTTGTCTCTTGGAGTTAATTATTTTAGTGTGTTTTCCCTCTCTGTTCATCTCAGTGCTGTGTTATATGTCTAACTGCATACATGGCAGAGGAAACGTTCATCAATTTTTTTTATGCACAAATCTGTAATTAAAAAGTGCACGTAAATTTTTTCTTTTGTTTGTCTGTTGAGAAGGAACATTTCATTTCTAGTGTTCTTGTCATCTCTTGACTTGTGTTTACTTTTCATTTTTGGCTTGGCTTATCTGGAGTTCTATTGTTTGTATTTTTCATTTTTAGGTGGTAATCATGTTTTGCATTTTTAGGTGGTAAACATGTTTCGTATTTTTAGGTGGTAATTACTTTTCATTTTTAGATGGTAATTATGATACCTTCAAGTTATTTTGTAATTATGATTTTTGGATGTGCATTTTCTCACACACAAAGCACAACTGATTATTAACTACTTGAGCTTCATGAGATGGGACTTTATTGAACTTTTTAGGTTTTGGTTTTTCTTGGTGTACTCTCTTCCAGTAGTCTAGTAATTATGATTTTGTTCATTTTTTCCAGTTACTTGTAACATCCCGTCCCAGTTCCTGTATGTCTCTTATATGTCTTTCATTAAAGAAAAGTTGGTTTATTAACCGACCACCACACCACCAACACACACAAAGTTGAACTCCATGTGTTCTTGATAAACAAATAACCTACTTGAACTTTCTCTCTCTCCAGAAATCTGCTGCCAAGCCTGTTCAAGCTCCACAGGGTTACTCCTATTCTGCCCCTTACATGGGTTCTGGTGCACCCTCTTCAATGTATCCTGGTGTACCACCTTATGGTTCTTCTATATTCAACGGTTCATCTATACCTCCCTATGATGTCCCATTTTCTGGGGGTTCAGCATATCATTACAACTATGGCAGCCGATTTTCTGCAGGCAGCCCCTACAGACCTTTGCACCTATCTGGGCCTGCACCTTATTCTAGTGGATCTATGATGGGAAATAGTATGTTCTGTTTCTATTATGCTCACTTTTGGTTGTGATTTTTATTTATGACATCATATTGCTCTGTCTATCAAGATTATAACTTGAACTTCATTTTTCCTGTCTTCCACAAGTACTTTATGAGAAGTGGGTGCTGTGCTGATCATTCCTCTATTCCTCTATTTATCTTGTTTCCTTCTTGTTTTCATAGGTGCAGTGTATGGTATGCCACCCATAATGGATCGCTATGGCATGGCTTTGCCCATGGGCCCTGGCACCATGGTAGGTCTTTTGATAGTAAATTATTACCTGGTGGCTCTGGAGTTATTGTTTCTAGAGTTTTAAGTTTGGCGTACTTTTAGCTATAATCCCCTTCAAATGACAATATTCAAACATCCATTGAGGTATTGACAATTAGATTCTATGGAAATATTGAGAAAATGAATTATTAAGTCCTGGTTTTCTGAAGATAAGAAATTTAACAAGAATAACATCATATCACATTACAATATTCACCTTAGTTTTGAATATCTGCTATAATAATACATTAATTGATGTATTACGAAGAATATTCAAAAAAGAATTTTAGCAATGATATTTTTCAAGAAAAAAATTTCAATGCTTGAATGTTGAAGAGAAATATCTTTCCTATTGAAATGGATGTTAAAGCCTGAAGATTGAAAGTATGGATATTAAAAAAACATTTTTGTGTGGATAAAGACTTACCCCCACGGCATCAATTGTGAGTGAAGCTGTCCCGGTCCTGTATGTCAACGATGTAGGTGTTTGATGAATCTATCTGAAGGCAGTTTCTATTGCGTGTGTTTACGTAGTGTTGTTCTTGATTGAGTTTCACAATTATTTCCTGTCTGTCATCTATGTCACTTTTTTGTGTAAAATTTATGAGCGAGTATATTTTCCAGGGTCCAAGGCCAGGTTTTTACCCAGATGATATGTCTCAGAAGAAGGGTGCAGGTTGCCATTCTTTACTTGCTCGTTATCTGCTGTCCTTTACCAATTATGATGGAAAGCTTTTATAATCTAATTTCTTACTTATGCTCACCCAGACACTACTCGTGACAATGATTGGCCATGCCCGAAATGTGGAAACATCAACTTCTCATTTAGAACTGTCTGTAACATGAGGAAATGCAATACACCAAAGCCTGGGTCACAGGTCTGTTACGCTATTTTCTTAGGAGTGAATGATTTTCCTAAGTGCTCTTATGTTGCGACTAGTTCTTATCAAAACATCGTTGGCAAACGTCTCCTTGTTTTCAAATGGTGGTGAATATTGAATTTATTTCGGCATATTTCTGTCATGGATAACTCACTTAAAAATATTTAGTTCGCTTAACTTTATTTACAAGTCTAACCTTTTCATTTATTTTGTTCATGTATTTTTGAAATGCAGGGTTCCAAAAATGACAAAAGTTCTAGTAAGTTCAATATATGGGCCTGTTCCAATAGAAGCTGTTTCCTTTTCAAACTTCTCTATAAGCTTCATGATGTCTAATGTACTTGTCTATAATGCCTTTCAGAACAAAAAACGCCGGAGGGTAGCTGGAAGTGTGAGAAATGTAACAACATAAATTATCCCTTCCGAACGAAATGCAATAGACAAAATTGTGGAGCCGACAAGCCAGCGGAGTCAGAGAAATCCCCATCACCTGCACAGGATGAAAATGAACAGGTCTGTTGTGTGAGTTTTTGTATCTTTGTGTGCTGTTCGGAATTGTTTATGCTTTTGTTCAGATATGTATGCATAATGAAGTGGATTCCATACAATTTTATTAACAAGATAATTTATGAATCACTTGAAAAGGGGGTACCCTTTTGGTAAATTATCGGTGGTAGTGGTACTTTCCTTGAGTAAACCCATTTCTTTTCTTTTTTCTTTTTTTTTTAAAAAAAAAATTTTGTTTTCCTTTTCATGCATTAATTTGTCATTGTGTACTGTTCCAGTGAGTTCTAGAACATGTTTGAGGGTTGAGAAGGTCCAGAGTTCTATCTTCCAGCGTTGCTCAATATGGGTGTCTGAAAGTCAGTCTTGTCCGTCCTCATGTTGCAGCAGTTGTCAAGTCAGTCTGCCTCTCTTGATCCGTGTCAAAGTTGTATTAACTCAATTATAGTTCTGGTCTTTTCAATCATTTAATGCACCATATCATCAGCTGAATTGATCTGACAAAAGATTTAATGGTTGGTTTCTGATATTTAGGGACATTTACTTTTGGAATTCACTTATTTAGTCTAGTGGTGTTGACTTGTGCACTAAAATATGTTTTTTGAGTAGACCTAGACTGTACCCTTTTGGGTTGCGGTTTGATCTCTTGATTGTCTTTGTGCTGTTGGGTGTGCCGAACTGATCCTTTTCTAGGACAGGGTCCCAAAGTTCAGAGGAAGAATTGGATTAGATAGATAGATAGATAGGGTTTAGTTTTGGGTTAAGCATCTGATGAACCGCGAGGGCGCAATTCATGGTATTTATGACCCTTATTGGTAATGTCACATCATTATTATGGTGAATAAATTATGTTAGCATGCATGGTCGTCAAAAGTACTTGTAGCTTTTCCAAATGGAGTTTGGGACGATGACTTGGTGGGGGTACTATTCTATTACTTGAATTGTAAGTTAGGTTCCAATCTGTTTCGGGCAGGGCCCCCATTTGCCCCAAGGGCTATTTTTGTCATTCATTATTCATATCTCATTTATTATTATACTTATCTTTCCATGTAATATTGTTCGTGCACTTTTCTCTCTCTTTCTATCCATGATTTCTGGAGGAACCTCACGCATGTTCATGCAGTGTCTTGAAATGTTCACGTAGTCGTGACAGGAAGATTTCGTTATCCAACTGTTTGAACTTGAAGTAGGTATTCATTCACCTTATCTCTAGGTACTTTTATTCCTCTTTTTGGGGTTTGTGGTGATATATTATGGATTACGTGGTCCTAGTACGTGATATAACCTCTGTTTACTTGGTCATCCGCTGTATTACACAAATATACCAATAAGGATGGGTTTAACTCTAGGAATAATCTAGTTTTAAAAAATATTTGGAAAAATTATCTTTTAGTCCCTAAGCTTTTAGCATTAGGTGCAATTGGTCCATGAGTTTTAAAAATGGACCTTTTTGGCCCCGAATTTTTTAAGAATAGGTTTAAAAGGTCTCTCATCACTAATATAACCGTTAAATGCAAACAAAAAGTTGACTGGGCTTATTAGTTGCTCATGTGGCTGCTGACTGGGCTTTAAAAAAATCGTTCATGTGTATTGTTGAAAAAAAAAATCAATTAAACCTTTAGCCCTCAAATCGCAAAATCAGCATCTTCCATCAGCGAATCTTCGTGCGTACGACTGGCAAGGCTGCGATTCTGATTAGCGTGTATAATTGGCTCCTAAACCGGTGAATCTTCGTGCGTACGACTGGCAAGGCTGCGATTCTGATTAGCGTGTATAATTGGCTGCTAAACCACAGAGAGAAAGAAGCAAAAGTAAAAAAATGAAGAATGATGCGAGATAGAAGCCATAGGAATTAGCTACAAGATCCAAAGCCCACCCTGCAAAATAGAAGTGAGATTGAAGAATGGAAGATTAACATTCCCAAGTGATAAATAGAAGTGAGATTGAAGAATGGAAGATCCAAACCCATAACTCCAAATCCCCATTTCAACAAATTCAGATGCAACTTTTGATTTAGTTTCTAAATATGCAAGGTCAATAAAGATCGATCATAAATTCATAATAAGAAAGAAAAAAAAGGTGATGGTTTAAGCAACCAAGTACCTGGGTTTTTTTTTAATGTTAAGGTTTGTGAGACTGATTTTGTTTAAGAGTAACCAATTTACAAATAAGGAATGATGGAGATTGTATCAAAGTTGAAGACAGTAAAGCCCTAATCGATCATTTGTGTAATGAAATCCCAAAAAGAGAAGGCAGGCTCAGCTTGCTGGAGAAGCCACTCGAAGGTCTTGCTGTCGATCAGTAACGTCGAAATGGCAGAGTATATTTGGGCCGGTTCCTGTGAAAACCCAGATAGCATTTTGGCTTCTATCAGAATCACAGCCTCGTCGGTGGAATTGAATCCTCGCCAGTCGTATGCACGAAGATTTGCCGGTTGAAGATGTTGATTTTGCAATTTGCAATTTGGGTGTTAAGGGTTTAATTGATTTTTTCTTAAACAACAATACATGTGGACAATTTTTTTAAAGCCTAGTTAGTAAACACATGAGCAACTAATAAGCCCTTTCCGTTTGCATTTGACGGTTCTGTTAGTGATGAGGTACCTTTTAAACCTATTATTAAAAACTTGAGGACTAAAAAGGTCAATTTTTAAAACTCAAAGACCAAACGCACCTTATGCAAAAAACTTAGAAACTAATAAAAGTAATTTTCCCAAATATTATTTTTATTTTTAAAGAAAGGTGTAAAGTACTTTTGCTTTTGGGTTAAAAATGTACAAAGTGTCAGTATCTAGTTATCATTTCGTCGATCATTTGAAAAATATTATTGAAATAATTCATACATTTTATTTTACAAGTTCCCTTTGTCCTCGCAAAGTTGTGCACGAGCAACTTTCAGACATTTTTGTTATTTTTAATATGTTAATGAAAATAAATTTAGAATTAGTTACTTTTGGTAAATCGTTTCTTATAACAAAATTCTCTCTTTAGAAAATGATGTTTTAAAAGATAATTTTAAGAATAAATAATCTTTTATTTTGTCCGTTGAACCCACATTTTTTAAAGGTCAAAACTTAAGCATTGTTTTTATCTCTTATTATTGAACTATATATCTGAAAGAAAAAAAAAGCCTTCCTCATTCACGAAAGATCTCCTCCATTCCAATGTTATCGAAAGATGTACGCTGGAGTTCAAGGAACAACCCTTGGATTATGGGTGTGGTGTATCATTCAAGTAGGCCATCCAAGGGGCTCTTATCCACGCTGGACATGTCTACCATCAGTAGATGAGGCGTTCTTTAAGCTGGCAAGTTAACGCAGCTCACCTTTTGCTTGCTTGTATTTTGTTGTAGGTTTGTTTTGTTTGATTTTTAGCAACTAAAATCCTAAAAAGTAAATTATTGCATCTCTTTAAAAAAAAAAAAAAAAAAGAAGAAAATATGGCATCGCCTTTTTTTTTTCTTCATGTTGAATTGTGTTTGGTCAGACCCTTTTTTTTCATAGTAAACAGTAAAATTATATTCGGGCAGAGGTGGAATCGGAACAATTGTGAAATGCTTAAGGTGCTTCTGATGGAAGGATAAAAAGATTCGGTCCATGGTATTTAGTTTTTAGTTCATAAGAACCTTAGATAGCCCCACCAAGTTTCTAGTTTCTAGACTCTCAAATCTTCAAAAATTTTAAAGGTATATTTTATAGAAGGAATATATTTTTTAGAATCCATTATTTTAATGAAAAATATGTATAGCTTATACGCGACAATTAGTAGTCATCTCTTCAATATTCTCTCTTTTTCAATCTTCTCTAAAATTATTCTAAGATTCCTTTCTTCGTCTCTAGCTCTCCATGACGTATCCATCCTTTTCTTTATCTAACTTCTCTCTAAATTGTTTTCTAATACTTATCTTTCAACTTGTCTTAACATTTTTTATTTGACTTCTCTTTCTCTCACATATCTCTTCCCACATTTCTCAAAGTTCTCTCTCAAACAACAAGGCTCTTTTCTTAAAAAAAAAAAAGTAGAAAATATTATTATATATGCTTAGCTTTTCTGATTAAAAAAAAAACAGAAAACTGAAAGTAATTGTCAAATATTTCTAGTTGTGTTTTTTAAGAAAACAAACCAAAACAAGGGACGTTATCAATTGGGGTCATGTGAAAAGCAGCAATGAAATAAATCTGCAACAAGTTAAAGTAGTATAAAGAAGATTCTAAATTGAAGGACTTTCTCTAGGGGTAAGGGGGAAAATGTCGATAGTCTAGATAACGTGATCTTGGTTCTAAATTCCTGGGAAGTTTATACGCGATGAATGGGGTCAATTGGTGATAATATCTACTTTTGAATTTTCAGTAAATTGACAGATAATTGGAATCTGTCGGAGCAGAATCTGATTCTACGATCTATTTCTCTAATGAATGAATGGACAGTGGAAATAATTCCACCTAACGAAAAGATGGCACTTTTTGGGCTCATGGATATGATTTTGGAGGAAACATAACCCGGGAAAATATAACGGTTTGCACAGAAGAAGATGAGTGAAAAAGCAAGAAAAGGAGTGTATCGTCTCACTCCGTTTTAGTCAGGATCATAATAGCATAGTCCAAGAACAAATTAATTAATTCAAATCGTAGGGAAAGGGGAGTTGGCTGACCTTATCTTGAGGTTGCAGCAGCCCACACTACGATCCAGATGATCAACTCATCTGGTTAGAGAACATTCCAATCTCGCACGGTGTTTTGAAAAGCTGGAAGTCTTGAAAGAGACTGTCGCCTTCAATGTTGGGATGGTGGATTTGCATCTGCGACTCCATGGGCTGATGTTCATTTCCCCAGCATCCTGGATCTACTGAAGCAAAGGGCAAACTTTGAATTCCTAGATTCATTGGCAATGGCGACTGTGATATGGCGGTTTCATTAGCAAAATTAGGGTTACCAAGACGATTAGGGTTGTTAGGTGAAATATGTTTTGCCTCATATGGACCCCTTAAATCAGTTGACAGAAGAGAGAGAGCACGTTGAAGATCCTGTGCTGAATTCACATTGGCAGAAATCACATATCCTTCTAAAACCTATAAACAATTGCAAATTTCATTTCTGTACAAACAAACGTGAAGAATTGGACCTAAACATCATATTTTTAGTGGGCAAAAACATATAATTGTCGTCGACATTTTCTTAACAATCTTCAAACCATTATCTATGGATAGACCTAGGCTTTACCGAACTTGAGGATGAATAATTATAAGACGCACTAAAAGGAACAATAGATAAACAACATACGAAGATTAGATATAGATTTTCATTTTCCACAAAATCACAATCCTATTGAAGAAGATATTCATGATAAGCTAGTCAGATACTATTTATTGGGTCCGTAGACTTTAAAACTTCTAGTTCTGTTTCGTTGAACATGATCACGTCTATGCATGTAAATTAAAACATTGCACTAAATGAATGTTTATTACGCATATTATATTCAGAAAATACAAAACTGGCCCCTTCTAGTCACTCAAAAGAGATAATAAAAAAACGATGCATGCATGAAGGAATTATTATTACGTCACGTTTGCAGAAGATTACTTGGCATATTGTTAATTCATCATGAATCCAAGGAGTTCGTTTAACAACCTAGGAACCAATCAATACTGAATGACGGAATGCAAATAGAAGATGTTCCTTTGTATAAATAAACGGGGTGAGAACGAACCTGCATCAAGAACCTTGGTTGTAGGTCCTTTGAAGGTCACGAGCTTACTGGTATCGTGATAAGGCATAGCATGCACACGACACATCTCATCCCCAGTCGAACCACATGGCTGTTCAGGCTTTAATACATGCTTGCCACATTGTGGGTGTCTGGAGTTGAATGTAGATTGTTCCCATGCTGAATTTGCATGAGATCTAGGATAGATGAGCGATAGTTTGTCTGAGAAAACGTCAATCTGTCGCCTCTCTGCGGAGGTCACAATATTAACGCATGATCAATATGCTGGTGAATAATGAAATATATAGAATTATAAAAAGCACTCCGGGCAGATATCCACTACTTAGATATTAAACATGTCTGGCTTGGCTGCCAACTAACAGCTTAGTTAAATGGACGCTAATTCAGATTTTTAAGCTTGTTAAACAAGAAAACTGATCCTTGTGAAAATGACATACCAAAATCCCAAGAAGATAGCCTTGCTGGATTCAGACTGATCACTTTCGACTGCGGCTTACGACGTCGAGCATTATGATTAGAAAGACGCCTACGGCAGCTTCGTTTCTTCTCATCAAACTCAGGTATGCCATGAAACCTTTGACAATGTAAATATAATTTTTATTCGCGTTGAATTTAAAATAATGGCTAATTTTGGAAACATATAATGATCATGAATATTCAAGAAACACAGCAAATTAAAGTGCTAATGAGAAAAAAGTATATATGTATTCGATAACAAAATACTTTCTGACCATCACGTTCTGCAAAAATTTTAATGTCAAGGAGTTTACCTACTACATTGTTGGCAAAACCGACGCTCTATGCCTCCAATGATGACCTTAGGAGATTTGGAGTGACTTTCACAAACTCTATGTTTGCGATAGTAATCCTTCGCATTCGAAAGATCTATGTTACAACCTTCAACTTGGCAGTGAGGGGATGGTGTCTTCTGGCATCTCTTTCGAGTAGCTCGGGATTCCATCGTAGAAACAGATGGCTTTGTAAGATTTCCAGCACTAGCATTTTCAAAGTATGCCTGCTTACCAAGCTTCAGACTAAGCATTGGCTCGCAGGAGCAAGTTGAAGTCTCAGGTGTTGCATATGTGTTGGCCACTTCAGCCTCAACAAATTCTTTTTTATTGCCAATATCTTCTAAAGTTGGCTCGAAGCCCTCAAGCGTGAATTTGGTTGTTCTACTTTTCTCAACTGACGAGGATTTTATGGAAACTGATTTTGAGCTTTTTGGAGAAGATTGCCCCAACTCGAAAAAAGGACCACCAGTACTTCTGTCGTCCCCAGCTGAATTCGAAGATCCAAAGTTTATTCCTTGTTTATTTTCAAGATTAGTTGGATGTAATATATCACCACGTTCAGCAATTCTGGGATTAAGTACAGTTAAGTTCTCCCAGTCCCATTGTAAAGGGGGTCTTGCATTCCACTCCATCAATTACAAATGGCTGGGGAAATGTCTCATGCACCTTTTTCCTATGAGGTAATTATAAATCAGCATTGACTGGCATTTTGGAGAAATCTATTTGGTCACAAAAACATAAACAGTGTATAGAAAATCCAATTGCATCACAAGAATTGGTGGTCATAGTTAATTTACTGATAAGAACAGATACTACAACTGAGCGAAGCATAACCTTGAAATATCTGACAAAGTAGAAGTTGAATTTATCTTTTTTTCTTTTGAGATCATATTACAAAAAACAGAAGCTTGTATTAAAATGCGTGAGGTATTCCTCTTTCAAACGTGCATGGATTAACACAGTTGTTGACCTCATCCAAGGAGACCACAGTAAGGCAGGCACAAAAGCAGAAGCAGAAAGATGGGCAAGAAATGGGGAAATGCTTCTCTCAGAGTATATTTCTTTTTACGTATATTTAACTTTATTCTAAAAAGCCCAACCAGGTGCGATTATGAGCAACCGCAGTAGTTGAGAGAACTTTTTATTCATACACAAAAGTAAATATTCAAAAATTTAAATTACAAAGCACTAAAACTTCCCTTCAAGCTTGTTACAGTTCTTCAGCCACTTACCTTTCAGTTTTAATTGCTTAAAAAGTCTTACAAGACTCACCTCGTACAGAGATACTCCCTTGTTCTCTACCCTCAGAACTACCTAAGGAAAGCACGGATTATAATCGGGTTCAATTTCTTGAGTCTCTACATAATTCAGTTGTGGCAAAGGCCGACTATTAACCTCGTATAATGGAAACATGAGAAGAACTGAATTTCTATTGTTATTCGTGAAGAATTCTGGATCAACAAATCCGTATAATAAAAAATGAGACTAATGATACATTATAGTTCAGCCTAGCAATGGAAGTGAAGCTAGAAAATTACGACCTCAAGTTATCACGATTGCCAAGTACCAATCCGGACCGACCACGTTCCTTTGGTATTTCTCAGTGTGAAATAAATGCAACTGAGCTAAATTTTTAGAATCCAGACGGTTTTGGTACGTGCGGTCCCCTTCCTAGCGTCTTCTTTCATCCCTATCTTCTAATCTTATCAGAACAGTAGGGAGCCATTAACTACGGGAAAACCATCAAGGATCAAAACGAAGATGCATCGTCTTACGATTTCGGAAGCCGTAGTTCTCAAGAAAATTGGAGAAACGCTAAATGAAGGATGATGAGGAGAAAATAAATCGTTACGCAATCGATATTGAATGCACAGCCTCGTTGTATTTCTAGCTATGTTTCAAGATTTAAGTAAAGATATCCAGAACTAAACCGCAAATTCTACAACAGCAGCAGCAGCAACAGATATAATATCTCCCTGTTCATTTAAACCTAGTCACCAGCGAAGCCACTCCATCCATACCACCAAAAAAGAAAACGGAGAAAATAACAGATTCGATCATTTCCAAAGCCTCCTAATCTCTCCACTGAGTAAATACTATCTATCACTAAAGAAAATCGAGAAAAACAAACGAAGAATTAGATTCATTCAAATTCAACCAAAACGAACCTCTGACAACAAACAAAAAATTCACAAAAAAACTGAATCGGAAGAAACTCAGCGGAAACATCATAAGAACAGTCAACTGGATTCAGCTCCATTAGTTCGCACAAACGAAAATAACAGAGGAGTGAGATTTGCAGAGCTTACCGAGTGAGTCTGCAGAAGGATTTCTCAGTAGCAGAGCTTGAGCTTGAGCTTGGTTTCCGATATCAAATCATCTCGTTTTCTTCAGTGTTCAGAGGAGGTTGTGTATGTGTTATGGTGGACTGCCAGGTACAATTCCACTGCCAAAAGCTCACGCTCATCACACGCTCCTCTGCCTGCCTTTTCGGCCTTCTGCCATTCACCCGCCACTCCATTCCTCCATCATTATTTATACCAATCATAAAGCCACACGATTTGGGCCTGGCCCGGCCCACAATTGGTTCATAAGTTCATAAACCAAGTCACACACGTTTCCATATTTTATTACCAAACCAAACTACCTTTTAAATAAAGCAACCAACTTGAAGATATTCACAATGTTTTAGCTATAATTGGAAGAGGTTGGCCAGCTCTAGCGGGATTTTATTATAATGTTTTTTTTTTTTTGTTATTTTATATGTGTGACTGAAAAGATACAAAATAATTGTGTGTGTTGTCATACTTTTTGGACTTTGTTCTTGGTGGGTGGAACAGTAAGCAATTAAAATTTTCATTATTGGATTTTTTTTTTCATTTAAATATTTTCATTTAGAGTGAAGAACTTTGCATTACTGTATGAATTCAATGAGGAATGGTGTATGTAGAATTTAACCGGATAGTGCACTTTTAAATAAGAATTTGAAAAATAAACCATACAAAATTTCACTTGAAGTTTTATGTAAAGTTTAAGAAGAAGACATATAAAAATATACAAATCAATCATATAAAAATATAAGGGTTAAAAAATACTTTAAGTCTCAACTTTCATGAAAGTAACAATCTAGTTTATGAACTTTAGTTTGTAATGATTTAGTCTCTATATCTTCAATTTTGTAACAATTTTTTTTCTTAATTTTAATACATAATGATTTAGTACTTTATAATTTGTAATGGTTTAGTTCCTATTATAAAAAATATTGTTAAAATTTTATGAGGTTTGTTATGAAAATAGGACACACCTATTTCATTTGTAGACTTGTAAGTGTTTGTCTACACACACAAGACACGCACATTTATTTATTGACCAACTTGCTTATAATATGTAAAAAAATAGAGTGGATTGTGGCTAAAATCAAGTGGAGTGATATTATCAATCTGTTCAATGTCAGTGTGGTTAAACATTTCTCTTTCGTAAAAATTTCACCTAATATTTGTATTTTAACGTAATATTCTAAAAGAAAAACTGAAACTAAAAAAAAAAATCATGAAATAAGTTGTCTTATTTGAAAAACAATAAAATTATTTTAGTTGTAACTAAGATCAAATAATAATGCAGTGAACTTATGAATCTAATTCAATCAAGTAGAATTGGATAATAAATTCACTTTGAGAGTTTTGAATCTGTTTGAGGAGCTGAGTGAGTTATAATAGTCTGTGCTTGAAGTGCAAAGTATTCCACAAATTATTATAACACACGCTCCAAACAGCCTCTTTGATTTCAAATAATTTTACTAGTATAAATTGAATGGAATAGTTCTTGAGTATTGGGTTTTGCAACAAGTCAGACATACACCCAACAACTTAATGCACTCAGAATTTGATAGGATTGAAGTGAAGTCAGCTTGGATATAATCTTTCAGTTATTTTGTGACAAATAAAATATATTTAGAGATAAATATCATGAACATTGACAGATGATAGATAAAAAAAATTCTTTGGTTTTGAAGCAAACCTCTTCTCTTGCAACTCTACCTACCACGCTCTTGGTCAAATTACTTCTCAACAATTTGTGCTCTTGCTAAGTTGTTCCCATTTGCATTTAGGCACTCCTTCCAACTATAATCAAACCTTTCTCTTTTTGTTAGCTTCACCATATGTGGAGGTAGAAATTCGAAGCTTTAATATTTTAGTCAATAGTATAATATTTTAATCAGCTGAGCTATATTTAAATTAACATAAATCACAATTAATTATAATTTGATATTACTATTATTATTATTATTATTGAGTTTAACAACAATTAGAGGTTGAAAGATTCAAACTCCTAATTTTTTAATCGAAGGTATCAATTACCATAAAACTATGCTCGCTTTGACATATTACCATTGGTTAATTCTATATTACTCCATATAGTTTGTTAACTAACATGGTTTTTGGACACTACCATGCGAGTCCGTGGGATTGAAGCAATAATTGCATGAATTGAATTACATCGATTGCCTCACATGATATGACTGGATACTTTTTTTAAAAAAAATTAATAATAATAATTATTATTATTATAAATAAAAGCTCCAATACAGGAATAGATGTTTGATTTACATCATTTGAGAGTCAATACAACTAGAACCATGTTTAATTAATTCGAACAAAAATAACAGGATTTCATTAGTATGCTATATGATACAAAGAATATGCCAACTCATAGACGACAGATTAAAATATTTTGAAAATCAAATTTCTTTTAAATATAAAGTCAGCTTAAATCCTCCCTAAAAAAATCAGCTTAAATCCAAGGCACACATGTAGTTTTAAAAGCTTGATTGAGATTCTTAGAAAAAAGAAACAAACTGAAAAATATTATGACAACCACACATTTTTATAAAAAATGGAAATAGAAATAAAACCATTATGTCCTTTAGCACCTTTTAGAAAGTAGCCTTTTGTTCATCATCAAGAAAAGTAAGAAGTCTGTTGCTATTAGCTTCCTATTATTAAAGATCAACTTGCATTGGGCCACCAGAAGAGCCAAACTAGGAATTCAGACAGCATCTCGTCAATCTTGCAACTTGAAAAAGGAAAAAAACAAGCTAAGTTTCAGGCTAACCAGAGAATCATGTGTGAGTTTCACAGGCCATTGCAATGGAGGATTCAGACAAAATATAGACATGACAGCTAACTCAAAGATCTCTCAGCAATTGAAAATTTAGAAAACAGGCAACTGTGTTAATCAGGCAGATCAGGAGGCGGACTTGGCTCGAATCTTTTCGATCATCTTCTCTTTGATCAACCTTCTCATAACTTTCCCAGAAGGCGATTTCGGGATAGTGTCCACAAAATGAACGAGCCTAACTTTCTTGTAATGTGCAACGTTTGAGGCAACATATTTGATTATTTCATCTTCAGTTTCTTTTGCATTTGGAGCCATCAAGACGCTTGCTGCTGGAATCTCACCAGCTTCTTCATCTGGCAGCCTGAAATACCGACGTGGCATAGCGTTGTTTTAACCATTTTGGATTTGATTTGTTAAAAATTTTCTTTAAATTGAAATAACATAAACAAAATGAATGTGAGGCAAATCTTACGGCACCACAGCTGCATCTTCAATGGAGGGATGAGTAAGGAGGATTGCTTCTAACTCAGCTGGAGCAACCTGCAAAGAAATCAAAGACGTTCATCACCTCATTTAATGTTCACATTTACAAAAAAAAAAAAAAAAAAGGGGGTTCTATTTGCAAACTATCATTTTTCACATCTCGAGCTTCCTGTTATCAATCAATGGATCAAGTTGAAATAGGTAATGCTATGTCTTTACTTGAAAGCCTTTGTACTTAATCAACTCTTTAATACGATCCACAATAAACACATCGCCATCGTCATCAATGTATCCGATGTCGCCAGTGTGCATCCAACCTTTGTTGTCAATGGTCCTTGAAGTCTCCTCTTCATTTTTGTAGTAGCCTGAAACAAGAGGGAAAGATTCAGCTAGCATTTAATTAGAGATCTCAGGGCCCGCATCAGTCTATGTTCCATACCCTGCATCACACACTGGCTTCTTACACAGATTTCACCCGGAGTATTCTTTGGCAGAGACCTGCTGCTTTCAGGGTCGATGAATTTGACTTCTAGATTAGGAAGAATGCGGCCAACTGTGTTTTTCTTTGCAGTGGGATTCTCTTTGCCTATACTTCCATAGTTGAGAGTGATGCAGCTGTGCTCGGTTAGTCCATATGCCTGTTGGTGATCAACAACATGTAGTTAGCATATTGCAGGATGTGTTAGTTAGGAGTTAGGACACCATGGATTAGCTCTGCAATAATGTGATGATGGAGCTCGGTTCGTTTTTTATTTGCAGAAAACAGGAAGGTGGACTACATGTTATAGCTCAGTTATTTGAAGGAATGAATGAGATTAGAGAATTCTCACAATCTATCTATTAAACTCCTAGTAGTAACTTAATTACCTCTTGAACATCCACGCCTGGGAACTTTTTCTCGAAGGCAGTTTGAAGTTCCGGTGCGAGCGGAGCAGCTGCAGTCATGATAGCCTTTAGTTTGAGACCGCTAAGATCGAATTCCTCCACAATAGGATTCTTAACCAAAGCCAAGATGATAGGAGGAACAATTGGAGCAAATGTAACCTCCTGTGTTATCAGGGCATTGATGAAGGTTCTGAGATCAAATCTTCCCATCACCACAACTTTTCCCTTGTTTCTAAGTGTGGCACAACATATTCCAGTAATCCCGTAAATATGGAAAAACGGAATGAGGCCTAATGTCGTGACCTTGCCCTCCATTTCTTGTGGCACACCGGAAAGCGTAGAATACAAGTTAGCCACTAGATTTCGGTGAGTTAGCATGACACCTTTGGAAACTCCTGTGGTGCCTGATGAGAAAGGAAGGGCACATAAATCAGTCTGCTTGATATCTTCTTTGACAAAATTGCTGCCTGCACGGTCCGCAGCTTCAAGCAGTTTGTGCCAGTTCATGGAACCTTCAATCAGTTCCTCGCCCAACACGATCACTGGTAACTTTAGTTCCTTCACCTGTTCTCAACATAGATAGTAAGCGAGTCGAGTTGAATTCGAAATAATTGCAGTCAATAATGACAACAGTTTCCATTTTACCTTTTCAAAGTTTGCGCTGTTTGTGACGACGAGTTTGGCATCTGCTGTCTCCACCTGCTTTTTGATTTCTGATATGTGAGCTGCTGGATTCACACCAGAAAACACACCTCCAGCAGCCATTATCCCTAAAGCAACAATGGCATATTCCGCAATGTTGGGTAGAACAACAATAACCACCTGCCCCTTCCTCAACCTCAGAGAGCTCAATGCCTTAGCGAATCTATGTGTGTCTCTCACGACTTCACGGTAAGTATATGCCTTTCCATTCACGGCTTCCACGAATGCCACATTATCAGCATATGATTCAGCATTCTGGAGTACAAACTCCGGCAATGTGATATCATCAGGCACTTGGACGTCAGGAAGTTGGCTGCGGAAAATGTGTTCCTCGTCTTCTACCAAATCTTGAACACAAGTAGCCATGGCGGAGTTGTTGTTTGCTGCAGGCATCGACAAGCTTTGATTTCCCTCTTCTTAAAGGAAGAGCTGAGAAAGCTTGTATCATGCTTTGTGGATGAGAAATTTGTAGAGAACTGAGGGTGAGAATGGCATGAGCCTTTTTTTTGGTGGGATGTTGTTGATTCATGCCATTCATTAAGGCTGTTGGCTGGTCACGGGCTCAGCTGCAGAAAGCATTTAGACAATTCCCTATTTCTGAACTAACAAACAATGACTTTGAATCTTCGTACTTTGACATGAAGACACTGTACAAAACTCATCAACAGAAGCTAGCCTGTTCTAAAATTTATTGAACCAAATAAAATTTCATTGGACAAGGATTCCCTGCATGGGGCGACTCTTGTTTGGTGGCAAACTTCCACGGATCCTTCTCACTTCTTTCCTTAACTTTTTGTTTCCCTATCCAGTTCAAATTTGATATTACAGAGAGCGAGAGACAAAGATCCTCAATTCATGGAAGTTTGACGTAATATTTTAACATAATGTCAAAGGGGTTATGTCATTAAATCGTTAGAGATTTACTTTCTTTCTCGTAATAGAAAATTAAATTTTTAATTGCAATCCCATCCTACCAAACGCACCCATCTTCTTCACAAGTTCCGGCGAAAGGCGATTGTAACTTACGATGGTCAACGCTTCGTTCTTCTGGAAGTTGTGACACGTCAGATATTAGGCTTCTGCTATATCTTCGTACGGCTTCAGTTGTTAAGGAAATTACAGGTGAAAGTAAAACAACCAATCTTTCTTTAATAATATTATTAATATTGAACATATTGTTGAGACGAAAGCAAAGATATCTGGTTTATCCTCGGGAGTCAACGCCTCTGCAACTGCCAAAATTTGCTCTGTTTCCATGGCGGAGATGCAGAGTTTCTTCAACCTCCACCGCGCGGCGGATTCTGCAAATGGGAATGTCTTAGTCTTTACATCAGAGGACTTGAAAGCATTTACCAACAATTTCAACGGCAACAACCTCATAGGAATCACTCAGTCCGGCAGATTTTACAGAGGGCAGCTCCGATCATCTTGGTCGACTGCAACAGAAGCTCGAAACGTGACAGTTAAAATTTGGGACCAAAACAACGGATGCTTGGTTCAAGTGAGTCGTCAGATTTTAAGTTTATAATCTCCATTTGCAGATATGGCTGCGATTTTTAAGCTTGAAATTTTACGTCATTTCAGGAAGAAGTGAAGTTATCGACGCACCCATCTCTAAATGGCCATCCCAGTTTGGCGAAATTGATTGGTTATTGCTGTGAAGATGAAGTGAAGGGTATCGTTTATGATCTCAATCCATTGGGTTCCTTGCAAAATCTTATGGCAAGAGGTAATTTACAACGTTCATGTACCATAAAACCATTGTCTTTGAAACTCTGTACTGATTTTGAGACTTTTTTTTTTGTAGATGATATTAATTGGCTACAAAGAGTTGATGTAATTCTCGAACTTGCTCGGCTGTTGGACTTCATTCACAGCCAGGAAAAGCAAAGCCCGGCCTTCAAGTTTAGAGCATCAAATCTACTGCTTGATTGGGTCAGAATAGTTGGTTTCTAGTCTATGAACAAAGAAGAAAAGCTACTGCTATCTCATGAATGTGCAGTCTATGCAGCTTCAAGATTGTTAATCTGTTTATTTTAACAGGAATGCAAGCTGAAACTATGCGGATTCGGGCTGATTAGCAACGGGACGGACACTGACCTCAATAAACTTCACAAGTTTGCACAAATTCCTTCTGGCTATTTTCATCCATCTATAGGTACCTTAAAAATGTGTTTAAAATGGACAAAGGCTTAGCATTCAGTGAGTATAGTCTCCAAGAAGTCGGTTAGAAAATGTCAATGTGCACGTTAAATAGGTATTGATCAAGATTTCATAACTTCCAAACAAAATATAAGAAAACCAATGTACTACATAAACAATCCAATTGGAAAACACTAGTATGCATAAGTCCGAATCTATTGATTCTCAACTTCCGCCGCGAAAACAAAATGAAGTTTTGTTCCTTGAAATTTATTAAATGAAGCATTGCAGGTGGGAGTCAAGGGGAAATGAGCTCTGATGTATATTCCTTGGGGGAAATTCTGCTGGGACTTATAGCCAAGAGAGATTTTGAACCTGAGAAACCGGAAAGGCAAAATCATCACCGGGCTGTGAACAGCTTAGTGAGCATTTGGGCAAAGAATGAATACAGACCAAATGCCTCACTGGTCCATGAAACCTTGCAAAAAGACTGGGGTTACAGCACTGAAGAGGGAGTCGAACTCACTGAGCTAGCAATGCACAGTATAGAATTTTTCCCAAGAAATCGTCCGAGCATCAAGCAAATACTTCAATGTCTCGAAGGGTTGCAAACTACCCAACGTATTCTGGATGTCAGACCCAGAAAAAAGGAAAGAAAATTCCCTAGCAGTGCCATGGGCATATGAAATCATCAGTTTACCAGTCACAGGTTACGCAGATGGTCATAGAGTTCAATAGCAGTTAGCACTCACTAATTCTCAGCTTTCTCTTAACAATGCAGAGCGTTGTCTTACATGAGAGCTGCAAATACAGATCCCTCATGATTCATGACAAATGTTGTTGTTGTACCCGTTCAATATAGCTTAAGGATGAAATTGAAAATCAATTGCAATCCCATAATTACATTTTTAACACTCTGTTTCTGTTTTCGATCTTGTGCTAAAGACACAGCTTTCCACACTAACTACCAATTAACTCGAGCAAAAATAACTATTCTTTTCTGGAAGGATATGCTTCACTTCCATCAGATGTACAAATGAAAAATGGCAATACCTAATAAAATACGAAGTCAAATCAGTGGGCATCTTTACATTTCCTATGTTAGGTTTGTAGAGACTAATAGTCAAGGCTTAAAAAAGGAACACCTAATCAGGACTAGAAGAAGAGATCAAGATTATTTATGGGGTCAATGTCATGTCACATATTTGTGCAGATGATCTCACACCAAATTCCAGAGAGTTAGGAGTTGCAAAACTATAGTCTATTGAACGCCAAAATATAATATTTTTACTCTTCTTCTAACCAGGATTACTCAATATTAATATACTATTTCAAAAAGAACATACGTAAGCTGCTACTACTTAAGGCCAGTGACAAGACAAGGTTACAGTACACAATGGCGAGCCAATAATCCAATCCAAAGGCCACATTAGAAGTCTACAAGAAACATATTTCAATTTAATCATATTTACCAATGAATGATTAATAACTTATCAATGTGAAGATTGTAGAGTCCACCGAATAATAATCTAACTTACACGAATCAATTCATGTCAGGTAGAGAACAGACTCGAAACCAAGTATCTCTGAAGGGTTTATTGTTTGATGGATTGGTGTTGTCTCAAGTTCCTAAGCCTTAACCTCCACTTGTTTTTGTCCATGCTCATGAAGCAACAGCCCGAGCCCATCCTTGCTATCAACATTCAGAGAGTTCGTACGCTGGTTCAGATACGGATTTGATGTCAATATACGCGGCGGAGAGTTCCCAATGAACTCCAAAACTTCAGGAAAACCATCAGCGCAGCCCTTTGACATACCAACATCAATCCGAATTGCTTGGTTATTACAGACGCCATTAATCCCCGCCATCTGAATTGTGTGACCCATTATCATCCTCTTTGCTCCTGGAATCGTATCGAGAACATGTTTTAGCAAAGAACAATCGCAGTTCTTCGCCGATTCATCGGAAAATTTCCTCAGCCAAACAACCGCATTGCTCCGACGACAATAGTCCGGTGCGAATTTGCCTGACAACCCTTTAATCCAATCTCTCACCTCTTCGTTAATCCTTTCCAACCCATATGACACGTGTCCCGGCAAAAGGCCGCCGTGAACGAACACCGACTCTCCAACGACCAGTACGGTCGTGTTCTGCGACAGGAATCGGCCTGAAATGGGACCCTTGGGGTGCAAAGCGGCAATTCTAGCACGAAATCCAGGATGAAACTCTTCCTTAACACCACGGAAGGCCATAGGAATTCCATGAAATGGATCTATGGACATTTCCAAACCAACGCAAAGAGCCTTCATCTTGTTCCCAATGGAGAACCAGTCTCCCCAAGCCCTAAATTCCTCCAAGCCTTCCTTAGTCACGTACCTAAAATCACCCTCGACGTTCATGATTTCGTGGTTTCCATTCATGGTGATGATCATCCCGCCATCCTTGGCTGCTTCTCGCTTAAGTTTCTCGAGAAAATACAGGATCTTAAGCTCATCGCCGCCGCGGTCAAGCACATCACCGATCTGGACCATGGTGGCGGACCCTCCAATCCACTTTCCAGAGCCATCGATCAGTCCAGCAAGTCTCAGTGCTTCCTTGGACTTTGAAAGGTCGCCATGGAGATCTCCCACAGCAATTAGGCGCTCCGGAGAGGGTAACCATGTATGCAGCTGCGAGGACGATGGCGGCTCGGGCTGATGATTATGAAGGGAAGGCGCGTTTTGAGAAGCGAGAACAGGGCTGGCCGGCGGTAAGAAGAGACCACCACTGACGGAGAAGTCGACGAACGAGTCAACGAAAGAGGAGAGAAGATTCGGGACGTCTCTACATATCGGCTCTTCAGAATAGTCCATTGGCATTGGCTGCTTCTTTTTTCTTTTTCCTGCAAGAAAAGATCGTTATGTATTTAGCGCGAAAGAGAGAGAGATCAAAGCGAACGGGGGGGAAAAGTGTGGGCTGTGTTCATATGGGCCGGGCCCAAAGTAGAAAACGCCATGTTTAAGGAGAATTCAGATGAAAGCAAAAACCCTAAACCCTTTGCTCTCTGCGATTTCAGCGGATCTTCTCTGTGGTTAGGTTAGGTGTTTTGGGGAATTTGGAAGGAAGATGAATCACATAGCAGCAATGGAAGAGCAAGTGGTTTCTGAGAGAATGAGGCAAAAGCTAAACGAAGTGAACACGGCTGCGCAGTCTCATCTTGGTCCAATCCAAGACCACGTTAATTTTACTCTTCAGGTTTGCCTCTCTCCATTTCAAAGTGTTTCTGTCGAATCATTTCGTTGTTTTTGATCTTCGAATGCCGGATTCTGTTTGGTGTTTTTTTTCTCCGATGGAATCGGTTGCTGTGAGAAGAAAGGAAATTCTATTTAGCTCCATCAATTCTTACATTGATGGTATCCTTCTCTTCGATCTTCATTTCCATCGTTTGTGATTATTGATTGTTCTCGTGATTCTTGACTGCAGCAAGCGTATTTCAAATGTGCCTATGAGTGCTTCGATAGGAGAAGAAGGCAGGAAGAGATTGGCAACTGCGTTGAGAATTGTAGTGTTCCAGTTGTCAAAGCCCAGCAACATGTTGAGAACGAGATAGCTAAGTTTCAAGTATGTGTCATATTATCCATTTCCTCGTTCTTTTATTCTGTCTATTTTTCCCTCCATGTTCTCCCTCATAAGAGTGCCCTCCCTTGCAAACCACTGGCGAGATTTGATTTCTCGGTCATTAAACTTCATACGTTTATCTTAACTCTTAATGACATAAACATATGACTCAAAGTGCTTCAAACCAAACTCAAACTAGCTTTACCACATCACTCAGAAGAAGGTTATAGTTTTGTCCTTGAGAGGATGACCCTGAAGAAGAAAAACAAACACCATACCAAAACAGACCATGATTTTCTCTCAGGACCTCCATGCAAGCCTCATCTCCTGGCTACACATATAACACCGCTTTAACCATTCCATTCAAGAAATAGATAAAGTTTCTTATCATCGTTGTAGAGATCAGCTATATATTTCAGCATTATTTAGTCACGAACTTCAGTTCGAATTCACATCGATAATGCAGTTACATCATATGGGAATTGCATGTTAGTACGGTGATGATGCAAACTATGAGACTTACCTAGGACATTTATATTATGTCAGCATTAGGTCTGTTTGGAATGGCTTTCTATGTGTGTTTTTAAGCACTTAACATTCCATGTGTGTTTTTAAGCACTTAAAATGTTATTTCAAACCTGCTGGGGCAGTCTTTCATGGCCATGTTATATTATGTCAACATGAGAAAGTATTATACACAAATATGATCTAACTTGTTATCTAATATGGAAAGTCTGTATTTTTGTGTGGTGAATGCAGGAAAGATTGAACAGGTCACTAATGGTGTGCCAGGACAAGTTCGAAGCAGCTAGGCTTCAGCAGAAAACTAACAGCGTATATGATTTGGAGTCATGCGTGGATGCATCAATACAAGAAAGCTTGAATACGTTGCCACACCTAGCTGATAAACTGAAAGCTTCCTTCAATATCAGGAATTAAGTGAAGAGAGCTGGCTTCATTTTGCTCCTTTCAATAGGCAGCGCCGCGGCCGCGGAGTAATGTTGGAAAATGAATAATTTTCCCTTTTATTCTTCTCTCCGGTTATGCCAATTGCAACCGCAGCATTGTTGCTTCTTTTGCAACGCCTTTTCATTTCCCAATTATCGCATAAGTATTTGTAATTTCAATTCGTTGACTTTGATTATGTAGTTTCCCAGGGAATATGAGCTCTAGATGTAGTTCATCCCTGAAACTTGAATGACAGGATTTTCTGACCCATTTGTTGATCATAGTATACGATTGAATAACAATGAGACTGACTACTGATACACTTGTTAAGTTTGCCCCGTGTTTCTTGCACATGATTGTAATGGTTCTCATCTGATGGATAGGGTAAGCAAGTACCCAGTTGCATTCAGTATCCGAAGTGTACTCTACAGGAACTTAAATTAATAGCAGTTTGCTATCACTGATAATCTATTTTTAACCTTTGAATCACTTTTCATGCCATGTGTTGTGTGAAGATCATTTCTTTTCATGTATTGAAATCACTGGAAGTAATTGAATTGTCTAAGTACATACAAAGCAAATCATTCTGAACTCCCCAAAATGGAAAACGCAGCCCAACAAACAACATGACATTTCTTCTTAGAGTTCATGGAAAACGCATTATTGTCTAATGCCAAGGAATTTGTTGTTTTTACAGAGCTACAATTCAGTAAAAAGAGTCAAACTCAATGGTCCTTTTCCTCCTCTGACCTTGGTTTCTTCATTGTTGTGCTCTCCAGAAAAATGTTTATTGCAAGGCTACACGTTCGAATCCTTGTTGCTTTTCTGCGCTTCAAACTGGTCTATGGCTACTTGCAGTTCATCTGTACCTCCAACAGCTCTCATTGTGTAGAAATATACCCCAAACACAAAAGCAGTTAAACCTCCAGCAACAACAATATTCTTTGTCTTGGGTGCAAGGCCCCTATATCCCAAAAGTCCAGCCATTTTGCAGACAGACACTTGTGTTTTCTTATGCTTTGAATGCTGCAAACTGGTCAATATCAATCCAATTAGACTATTATCTAATGGCAATATAATGGTTTTCACATAAGGATTGATAATACTGAAAATCATGGGCTATTGCTTGCTGGGGGAACCTACACAAGAAAATTCACTCCAAACTTAATCAAGTTATACAAAAGGGGGGAGAACAGCGTACTATGAAATTATGTGTAAAGCCCACGGCCATGTATTATGAGTACACAAAGTGATCTTTCCATTAATATATCTGCTTTCTTAAGATGGTAGCAAAGCATTAAAAGCTCAGCTACAGAAGGGCTCGATTGAAGGAAAAAGTAGCTGTGCTACCTCAAGATCCAGAATGGTTACAAATGGTCTGGAAGCGTTAAACCCTGTTGTTTTTTTAACAATGATAATAATGCAGAATTGTTAAGACAAAGAACAATAAAAACCACTATTGAAACATCAAAACATTACAATATTTAAAGTTTGGAAAAATAACAACCCACTAACTACATGATCCTAAACTTGCTCCATATTTCAAGACATGAATAACAAAATAACTAATTCCTAAAGAATAGGAACAAACTACTAATTCCTAAAGAATAGGAACAAACTTTGACACAAAAATTAACACATGTGGACATGTTTCAGTCCTGAAGCATTTTCTTAACACTCCTCCTTGCTTTAGGAGCTGCAAACACCAAGTCTTGACCTTAGTTAAAATGTCTTCAACGTGATCTTCTGTTTTGCAGTAGACAAGAGTCACATCTCCATGTTTCTGAACTTCCCTTAGGAAGAATAACTTGATGTTAAAATGTTTGGTCTTCCCATGAAATACGGGGATTATGAGAGATAGCAATAGCAGCTTGGTTGTCAACAAGAATCTCTGTGCTTTCCTTCTGCTCTAGATCAAGATCAAGTAAAATTTTCCTCAGCCATAAAGCTTGATTAACAATAGCTGTTGCAGCAATAAACTCTGCTTCGGCAGAGGATTGGGCTACAGTTTCTTGCTTCTTCGAGCTCCATGAGAAAACACCAGAGCCAAGAGTAAAATAGTAGCCTGAAGTACTCCTCATATCATCAATGGAACCTCCCCAATCACTGTCAGAAAAACCAACCAACTTGAACTCCTTGCTCCTTGTGAACTTAACACCAAAATCACTTGTGCCTTTGACATATCGAATCACTCTTTTAGCAGCCTTGAGATGTAATTCACTTGCACAATGCATGAATCAAGACAAAATACTTACACCATTTAAAATATCAGGTCTTGTTGCTGTGAGATACATTAAACAACCAATCAAACTTCTGAAATATCCTTCATCAACTTTGTCAGTACCATCTTCTTTGCACAACTCTCTTTTTGATTCATTGGAGTGCTTGTTGCCTTGCACTCATCCATCTAAAACTTCTTCAGTATTTCCTTTGCATACTTTTTCTGGCTGATGAAAACTTCACCTTGTCCTTGCTTGATCTCCAAGCCAAGAAAGTAGGACATGAACCCGAGATCTGTCATTTCAAACACCTTCATCATCTCCTGTTTGAAATTTTGAATATGATCTGCATTGTTTCCTGTAACCAGTAGGTCATCAACATACAGTGAAACAATAAGAATGTCAGTACCATTGTGCTTGACATATAAGGTTGTTTCTGATAGACTTTTCACAAATCCTAAATTCAGCAAATGTTCATCAATTTTGCTATACCAAGCTCTTGGAGCTTGTTTTATACCATAAAGAGCCTTCTTGAGAAGATAGACTTTATCTCCTTCACCTTCACAAAACCTTGGGGCTGCTCAACATAAATTTCTTCCTGTAAGACACCATTTAAAAAAGCTGATTTGACATCTAACTGGAACACTTTCCAGCCCTTTTGTGCATCTATTGCAAGCAGTAACCTGATTGTGTCCAATCTAGCAACAGGAGCAAAAGTGTTAGAGTAATCAACACCAAAGATTTGGGCATACCCTTTAACCACAAGCCTGGCTTTGTGCTTGTTGATCGAGCCATCAGCGTTAAGCTTGGTTCTAAACACCCACTTAACTCCAATTACCTTTCTGCCTTGAGGTTTGTCCACAAGGATCCAAGTCTTGTTCTTTTCAATCATTGATAGCTCCTCCTCCATTGCAGCTATCCACCTTTGATCATTTTTTGCTTCTATGTAGTCGACAGGTTCACACACAGCAACATTGCACCTTTCATAGACATCTGAAAGCAACCTTGTTCCTCTCACGGGAGCATCATCCACTGTTTCATTCTGCCAGTCATCTTCTTCTTCGATGCTTGAACCAGAAAACTTGAGTTTCAACTCTCCCATGGTCTGACCTTTATTCTCTTCATCATCCCAATTCCATTCTTCATCCTCCAGGAAGTGAACATCCCTGCTAACAACAATATTTCCAGTTTGTGGCTGGAAAATTTTATAGGCCTTGCTGACAGTACTATAGCCTATAAAGATATCTGGTGAAGCTCTCCTATCAAGTTTGTCACGCTTGCTCTATGGAGCATGAGTGAAACACAAACAACCAAATACTTTAAGGAATTTCAGAGATGGTTTGTAACCATACCATGCCTCAAATGGTGTCTGTTCCTTCACTGCCTTTGTGGGAAGCCTGTTTTGAAGAAACACAGCCGTATTTGCTGCCTCTGCCCAAAACTTCTTTGGCAAATTCTTCTCATGCAGCATGCATCTTGATATCTCCATGATGTATCTATTTCTCCTCTCACTAACTCCATTTTGTTGAGGTGTGTAAGGAGCTGTAAGCTGATGCTCTATGCCTGAATCTTCACAAAACTTGTCAAATTCTGCCGAAGTGTATTCTTTCCCATTGTCAGACCTTACAATATGAATTTTGCAGCCACTATCATTCTCAACTCTTGCCTTAAACTTCCAAAAAACTTGAGCTACTTCTGATTTAAACTTCAAGAAAAAAATCCAACACATTCTGGTGAAGTCATCAATAAAGGCAATATAATAAAGACTACCTTTTAAAGAAGGGGTTCTTTGAGGGCCTGCAACATCCGTGTGGATGAGCTGCAATTTGTGAGTGGCTCTCCAGGTTGACTTTGGGAATGGCTTCCTATTTTGCTTTCCAAACTGACACGCTTTGCAACTTGAGATTGCATCACTAAGCTTGGGTACATCAAGTGCCAACTCCTTTTCTCTAAGTTGCAGCAACCCTTGATGATGATAGTGTCCGACTCTCTTGTGCCAAATTTGTGTGACATCCTCTTTAAGAAGAAAAGCAGATTGCTCCTCCTCTAAAGGATTAAGTGAAAAACTCTTTCCTTTCATTTTTACTCTGAAGATATCTTGATTAGTTGCATCCTTAATCAAACAATATTCATCTTCAAAAGTAACTTTAAAGCCTTTTTCAATAAGTTGACCCACACTCAACAGATTTTGGTCAATGTCAGGAACAAAAAGAACATCCTGAATATGTTTTGTACCTGTACAACTTGCAATCGCAATAGTCCCCTTTCCTTTGACAGAGATGTAATCCCCAATTGCCAATTTTGACTTTGGTGATGTTAGTTGGCTTCAAATCTCTAAACAACTCCTTGTCATGAGTCATATGGTTGGTGCAGCCACTGTCAATCAGCCAGCTTTCATTTGATTGACTGCCCACGAAGCATGTAGCCACAAACAATTGATCCTCCTCCTGATCAGCAATCTTAGCCTCTTCACCTTGCTATTGATTCTTGCTCCTGCAAATTACAGCTTCATGCCCCATTTGGTTACATTTTGTGCATTTGGCGTCTGGTCTTCTCCAACATTTGAAAGGAGGATGACCCTTTCTATTACAATGTTGACATGGAGGGTAGGATCCCTTCTTGACTCCTACTTTGTTGTTGGCTGAAGATTCTCCGGTAGGATTTTGATTCTTCTTGAAAAACTTTTTCTTCTTGTTGTTCTTTGCAATCTCATGATGCTTGGCTGGCAAGGCTCCTTCAACAGCACCTTCTTGCCTCATGGCTCTTCTTTGCTCCTGTGCTTGCAAAGCATTAAGAATCTCAACAAGAGTGATTTGAGTCAAATCCTTGGTATTTTCCAAGGCTAAAATAGATGCCTCAAATTTTTCAGGCACTGTTACAAGAATTTTTTCAACAATTCTTGAATCCTTGAACGCAGAACCAAGTAATCTGATTCGGTTTGCAATGTCCAATAACTTATCAGAATATTGTTTAATTGATTCTGTTTCCTTCATCTTCTGCAACTCGAATTCTCGAATCAAGTTTAGCACACGCATTCCTTTGATTCTTTCATCTCCCTCATACTCTGACTTGAGATAATTCCATATCTCATATGCTGATTTCAGAGTCATAATCCGAGTGAAGATAGTAGATGAGACTGCAGCGAACATACAAGCCTTTGCCTTGGATTTCTTTGTTTTCTTCTCCTTCTGCAATTTGATTTGCGCCATGGAAGGATTGTTTGGGAGAGCAGGAATTTCATAATCCTCTTCCACAGCTTCCCAAATATCCAAAGCTTCCATATACGCCTCCATACGAACTGCCCAAACCTGGTAGTTGTCTCCATCAAACACCGGTGGAGAAATTGAAGAGAAACTGGAACTTGCTTCGACGTCCATGACACAGCAACCTCACACACTCACTCACAGATCCCTTAAGAATAAGGCTCTGATACCAATTGTTGTTTTTTTAACAATGATAATAATGCAGAATTGTTAAGACAAAGAACAATAAAAACCACTCTATTGAAACATCAAAACATTACAATATTTAAAGTTTGGAAAAATAACAACCCACTAACTACATGATCCTAAACTTGCTCCATATTTCAAGGCATGAAATAACAAAATAACTAATTCCTAAAGAATAGGAACAAACTACTAATTCCTAAAGAATAGGAACAAACTTTGACACAAAAATTAACACATGTGGACATGTTTCAGTCATGAAGCATTTTCTTAACAAACCCTAGCAGAATAAATTAATTCTACTTTGAAAGGTATATTAATGGTTATATACAACTTCCTAAGAAATTCCCCACAAAGTGATTCTAAGGCTGCAGGGTGTAAATGGGTATCTAAAATCAAGAGAAATCCAGATAGACAGTAGCATTCAAAGGTCAAGTTAATGGATAAGAGATTTCCAATCACTGGATGTTGATTATGGTCAAACCTTTAGTATCGTAGCCCAGGCTAGTACCACTAGGATGGTTCTTACTATTGCTCTTGCCAACAGGTTGTGCACTTCAAAAATTGGGTACTGCTAACATCCACATGAACCAGGCTCACGTTTGGGTTCTACTAATGAACAAACTCTTGTGCATAAACTTCACAAGGCAGCATCTAAGACTTGGTTTGACATACCATGCATTTTTCTTCTTACTACAGATTTCTTGAATTCAAAAGTCGACCCCATGTAGTTGAGAACACAGGATCACATATTCGAACTGTTGCATGCATTTTTCTTCTTACTACGGATTTCTTGAATTCAAAAGTCGACCCCATGTAGTTGAGAACACAGGATCACATATTCGAACTGTTGCTTAATTCTTCTACATGCTGATATATTATTGTAACAGAACATTTCTCAACAGTATGGGTGCAGTTTCCAAGGGCCAAGTGGGTTGCAACTCAGTATGAAACCAAACAATCGATTAAAGAAAATTGAAAGTCAGGGTCAATTCTGACCACCTTTCAGAAAACCAAACTAAGCGCCACAAGAAAACCAATCAACATCTACCAAACTAATCGATTATCAAAACCATATTGAATCGACCAAAACTAACCAATATGATTAGAAATGATCAACTTATATTCAGTATCAAAATTTATGAAATCAAACCAGTTCATGTGTTGCTCAAACCATTTAATTGACTTTTTAAATGGTTGCAAGTCTGTGTTCGTGGGCTGGGCACTCCCAGAGAAGAAAACCTCGGCTGAGTTGTCGCCATGCGTGCCTTGAAGTTGCCGGAGAGCCAACGAACCACAGGAACGGATGCGTCGATTGAGAGACAGAGCGTGAGAACTGAGAAGCTAAAGCTAATGAAACCCTAACTTAAATTATGAGTCGGTTCGGGTCGAATAATGGTGAGAATCATGATCGGTTCCTTGCACCTTCACTCGCCAGGACTAGTCAAGCAAACCAAAAAGACCTAATCAAAGTTATGATCGACCCCGTGCTTAGCAGAATGATGGGCCACGTTAAATATGTGGTGTTTTTTTTTTTTTTTTAAACTAAGAACTTTACACCTAACCATGAACAACTTTATACACCAAGATAGAAACAAAGTCATAAACAGACTGAACCACTCACCTCTAGAATAGTTGATGATAGCGAATGACAAACAAGCAGCCTCTTGCTAGTGGTAATGAAAACGCAAAGACGAAGGAGGGATTGAAAGTAGACTATCGACGGCGATGACTAAAAGCAGTGTTGGGAGTGCGACCAAGGTCCCACATCGACTAGATAAGAGGAAGATCATGGGTATATAAGTGAGGGACACTATCTCCATTGGAATGAGTCATTTTGGGTGAAACCAAAAGCAAAGTCATGAGAACTTATGTCAAAAGTGGACAATATCATACCAATGAGATATGTGGAGGGTCATTGTCCCTAACAGTGGTATCAGAGTCATGCCCTTGAGGTGTGGTCGATAGAATTCTCGAGTACCGAACAAATGAGGCGAGCCTCGAAGGCGTAGTCATGGTAAAGATTCGTGGTAGAAAGCTCTATTGGATAGGCAATGTGCTTCGGTAAAGGAGTTGGCCTAGACTGGCGGTGTGCTCTGGTAAAGGAGTTGGCCAAGATGGTAAAGGAGTTGGCCAAGATAAGAGCTAGACGGATAGATGACTATTTGAGGGGAGGCTCGGTTGGTACTTTGTTCGAGGGGAGGATTGTTGGGAGTGCGACCAAAGTCCCACATCAACTAGATAAGGGGAATATCATGGGTATATAAGTGAGAGACACTATCTCCATTGGAATGAGGCATTTTGGGTGAAGCCAAAAACAAAGCCATGAGGTCTTATGCCCAAAGTGGACAATATCATACCAATGTGGAGAAATGTGGAAATTCATTGTCCCTAACCAAAGTTTGTAGGGTTTTTGACAATATATTAGAAGAGCAATTGTCCCACATTGAAAATGTACAAGGAAGTCATGGGCTTCAAGTACTATAAAATGAGTCTATGACTTTGTTATACTAACTCTAGTTAAGTGAGTGATATAAAGCTTTGAGAGAGTTTCTTTGTAATTGGGGTCGGGGAGAGAGTTCTGTGTGATTCTATCGACCACACCTCAAGGGCATGACTCTGATACCACTGTTAGGGACAATGACCCTCCACATATCTCATTGGTATGATATTGTCCACTTTTGATATAAGTTCTCATGACTTTGCTTTTGGTTTCACCCAAAATGACTCATTCCAATGGAGATAGTGTCCCTCACTTATATACCCATGATCTTCCTCTTATCTAGTCGATGTGGGACCTTGGTCGCACTCCCAACACTGCTTTTAGTCATCACCGTCGATAGTCTACTTTCAATCCCTCCTTCGTCTTTGCGTTTTCATTACCACTAGCAAGAGGCTGCTTGTTTGTCATTCGCTATCATCAACTATTCTAGAGGTGAGTGGTTCAGTCTGTTTATGACTTTGTTTCTATCTTGGTGTATAAAGTTGTTCATGGTTAAGGTATAAAGTTCTTAGTTTAAAAAAAAAAAAACACCACATATTTAACGCGGCCCATCATTTAACGCGCTGCAAATTTCAAAACCTCGCGGCCCTGACGTATTGAGGTCGTCCAATCTGCACGTTAGGACTCGGGGACTTCTTAGGCGAAGCGACAGCTGAGCGAAACAAACCAATCGGAGCGGGTCTCATTAGGGTTTTGGTTTTTGTGCTGATCTTCAAGGTTCATTTCTTCAACTCCTTATCCATTTTGCATATGTTTGTTTGATTTACAATTGCGTGTATGCTTTCCTCTACCGTATATAAAAATTGAAGTAATTACTTTGTTCGAAATTCGAATTGATTGACGATAACTTGTTATATGATGCGTTAAGCAATTTGTAAATTCTTTTATGCTTTATAATTTCTCAACCCAGAAGATGACTGTATTCTGCTAAGCACGGGGTCGATCATAACTTTGATTAGGTCTTTTTGGTTTGCTTGACTAGTCCTGGCGAGTGAGGGTGCAAGGAACCGATCATGATTCTCACCATTATTCGACCCGAACCGACTCATAATTTAAGTTAGGGTTCCATTAACTTTAGCTTCTCAGTTCTCACGCTCTGTCTCTCAACCGACGCATCAGTTCCTGTGGTTTGTTGGCTCTCCGGCAACTTCAAGGCACGCATGGCGACAACTCAGCCGAGGTTTTCTTCTCTGGGAGTGCCCAGCCCACGAACACAGACTTGCAACCATTTAAAAAGTCAATTAAATGGTTTGAGCAACACATGAACTGGTTTGATTTCATAAATTTTGATACTGAATATAAGTTGATCATTTCTAATCATATTGGTTAGTTTTGGTCGATTCAATATGGTTTTGATAATCGATTAGTTTGGTAGATGTTTGGTTTTCTTGTGGCGCTTAGTTTGGTTTTCTGAAAGGTGGTCATAATTGACCCTGACTTTCAATTTTCTTTAATCGATTGTTTGGTTTCATACTGAGTTGCAAACCACTTGGCCCTTGGAAACTGCACCCATACTGTTGAGAAATGTTCTGTTACAATAATATATCATCATGTAGAAGAATGAAGCAACAGTTCGAATCTGTGATCCTGTGTTCTCAACTATATCGCCATCTGGGTTTCACCTCCACGACTTCAACCTCTAAATCCGTTTCTATCTGATCCAATCTCCCAGCTACCACCATCTCAACTCCAGCCATCAGAGTCACTAATATTCGAACCATTTTTTAAGTTCCACTTTTAGTTCTATAGTAACTAAGGCCATACTTGTTTTCAATTAAAGGTTACTCCCTCCAATTCCTTTGCAAGCCTAAAACGAAGTTTTAATGAAGTTCTCTTCCAAGATTTGAATTCCATAGGGTTAAACGCTCACCTTAGGAGAAAGATCTCATATACTAAGCTAAGTTGCAAAGCCAAAGTCTCAAGCACTTGCCATTATCCAAGCTTATGAAGTTCTGAGTTTCAACTACTAGCCAAATTCCTTTCACCACATTTAAGGACTTCAAACCACAAATCATGCCATACTCAAGTACTAGGAATCTCAACATAACTGCTCCCTTCTCTATCTCTTGAGACATACATAACTTTTCCATATCACCTTTCTTTTCCTTTACTAAGAACATCAAGTCTCCTTTCCATCACCGAGCAAAACCTTTCCTCGACGAGAGAGGAACATGTCCCTGTTCCTTAATCCTTCATAGTTCTCTCCTTTGGGGTTCCGCCTTTCTCACCGATCCACTCTTGGTCCGGTTACTATCAAACTTCTTCATTCTTTTAACCCGAGAGGCGAGGAACGACAAATATATCTTACTTGGTTCATGAACACCAAATTCTGAAGGGTAGTTTCCTCTAAACTACCATCATTAATATAACAAGACATTTAAGAACTTTATCCTACTTAAATCGCCTCATCCACCAAGTCACAATCTAACACACAAAAATCAGATCAAGGGTTACATCACAACCCACATGCCAAGAAACTATGACCACAATACAAACATTAACTCTATGCTACTTTTCACAGTTAGCAGAAGACAAACCTGGCGGTGACGAGGCGATCTTCTTGAGCGCGACTATGGAGAAACCGATGCTTACGATGTAAGCGAGTCTACAGAACCTAGAACCTAGGGCTCTGATACCAACTGTAACGACCCGAAAACTGGACAACCTAAACGCGGAAGCACGACTTAGTTACCCCGCTCATGCCCGAAATTTTAGCAGCATGACAACGTAACTACAAGAAAACCAAAATTTTACAAAGACCTGCGAAGAGAAGAAACACTTCTATACCTCAAATAAACCACTCAGCATCCAGCAAACTACGATCATTATGCTGAGCCACAACATCAAACACAGGACTCTAGGAAACTTTAGCCAAATACACAATAATTGAAGGATCTTTAAACTTTACAAACCAATAAACTACAGGAAACAAGGAAACAAAAGCTAAAACAGAGGAAAGAAACTTGGTGGAGTCTCCATAGCCTCGTCAAGCTGTCTCCTCCACCACCCGCCTCGTGAATATGCATAATCTGTAAAACAAACCCCACTTAAGGGTCCAAAGTTTTATGAAACCATACCGAGAAGGGAACTGCCCTTACTCACACCCGTGCTTAGATTTCAAATACTTACTCCTCTTATTCTAAAAGCCCATTTAACCTACCTCAACTTTCACCACTCACTGACCCTAACTCGTGTCATACCTGCGAGTCCTGTATCCTATAATCAAACCTGTGAAGGTAAATAACCCTCACGTTCATCACAATGGAAAATCACCCCTAAGCGAGCACACAGGCAATAGGGAAACGCATCATCTATGCTCATCGCATCGTATAACATTCTAGGTTTACAAGCTCGCACGAAACGACAGAACAGGGTAGGTAGCACTAATTCAAGGGCTCTTGATCAAATTTGGTACTTCGAAAACCCCTGAGGTAGACTACCGCTCTCAGGGCCACGCCCACTTCCTGATCCGGAGTTCACATTCACAACCAACACCTCAAGGCCAACCTTCTAGTCTTATTCAAACTTTTGGCTGAGTGTCCACCTAACTGACCCCTACCTACGGTATTGCCTCACTGTTATACTCTAGAGCCATGTTTCCAATCCACGGGCTTCATCCCCTCAACTAGCATACGACAAGGAGGCATAATCATCTCCAAGCCACACTGGCTAGCATCACATATCTCTAGGGCTTCATCCCCATAACTAGCATACAGCAAGGAGGCATAATCATTTCCAAGCCACACTGGCTAGCAATCACATAAATCGCTGGGGCTCCATCCCCGCAGCTAGCATACAGCAAGGAGGCATAATCATCTCCAAGCCACACTGGCTAGCATCACATATCACATCATAGGCAAACATGCTCCAGGTGGGGTAGTAGGTTCCACTGGCCTAAAGGTGTTAAGTCACTCCCTATCTTCAACAGGGTTCTCAAGACCATAACACACTAATAGCCAACCTCACACAATATCAGAATTGACATGTCTCATGATTACATCGACCACTACCCAAATCTTGTCCTCCAATCTTAAACACAATTCATGAACCTCATGCATAGTCTCAACCGAGGTTTTACACATAGATCTCGAATATCTTTCATAAACCTTAGGCACATGCTACTCCAAGGTTCTACACATGAACTACAAATATTATTCATAATCCCTGGGCATATCTCATCCAAGGTTCTGCACATCAATCACAAACATCAATCTCAACTTTGAGCACAAACTCATCTAAGGTTCTATACACTGACTACATGAATCCATCGTGAGGTTACGACATTCAAGTCTTTAACAAGAATGCCTATATATATAAACAACTTCAAGTCCATTATAAACATTCCCAGATTAATCAACCAAGCAGTCCATATTCCACCTACACATATTTATGAACACATATATAATCACAAATATCCACGAACATACACTAAATTCATCCAATTACATAGTTAATTCCCTAAGGTACTACACATGTTATCCATAATGAACTCAAATCTTTAAGCCCCTAATTCCAACATCGTCATATACGTAGACCAAATTATCTCAAAACAACTTCAGTACCATTCTCATAACCATAGCTTGCTTTATAACCACAAATTTATACATACTTTCATAATTCACAATTTTCAAACATCAACAAAATCACAAGATAATTTAAAGGAGCTTAATCCAAATGACTACTTACACAAATAACTCCAAGGTTCAAGTCGTCCCGAACTCGAACTCGAGTAAGTTTCAAATCACTAAATTAGCCCTTCAATTCTATCTTACAACCCATAAATCACTTCGAATCGTCGTTAAAACACTTACCCACGATCTCGCCTTAGATTTCGAACTCGAATCTCCGCTGAAATTAACTTTGACTAGATTGATTCGCTAAAACAAGATCCCAAATACTATGGGTAATCTAAAATTAAAACAAAACTTTATGGGTATCTCAAATTTGCAACCATACCAATCAATAAAAAGAAATCAAAACTCGGGAAGCTTACCACTACAAATCGAGGTCGTATATGACTGTACGAGCACAGAACTTGTCGAAAGTTGACCCCGAACCAACACCCTCCTTGCTGTTTGTACCAAAACCGAGAGTGAGAGAGACGGAAAACGACGAGCTGGCGTACAGAGCTGCAGTCGCACGTGGCTGATCGGCGTCTGGGCGGCGTTCGGCGTGCAACGCAGATGGAGGCGTGCCCGGTGCAGCTCTACACGGCGGCTGGTCGGAAACGGTAGGGAGGAAGAGAGACCGACAGAAGAGGGAGAGACGAAACCGAGAGGGAGAAAGAGCGAGAGAGATCGAGAAGTTTCGGGAGGAAGACCCACGAGAGAGAGATGAGAGAATAAGGAAGGAGATGAGGATGCTTGTCTCAATTTTTTTTTAAGCAAAACCCAAAAATGCCCTTTGACCAAACTCTTCATTTTCAAATATGCTCCTTTTTCTCATTCCAAATTTCAATTAATTTTAAAATTTAAATTACCTAATGAAAATTATTCTAATTTAAATACCAAAAATTTCAAAATTAACGCACGTAAATAAGTCGAGCATTACATCTATAATCGATTTCATATTTCTTAAGAAAATATTTGAATTATTAGACAAATTTTAAAAATAAAAACAAAATTTTTTATTTTTAGTTTTCAAACTTGGCTTGATTTTTGAAAAATATATAAAAAGTAGATAACAAAACAATAAAATTTATAGGTGAAAGTTGTATTTATAGGCTTAATTTTTAAAAATTAAAAATTAAAAAATTAAATAGTTATCAAATGAGGTGTTAGTGTTTAAATTTCAAATCAACATATTTGGTTAGAAAGTGTGTTTTGTGCTTCTTCTAAATGCATCTTTGGGTAGAACATATTCTTTTATAAATATATACATTTATATCTAGAATAGAAATTAATATCACCTCATCACCTAAATTCCATGTCAATTAATGTACTATAATGTATACTTTTAGTTTTTTATTATTATTTTGTTGTTGTTGCATGAGTTTATAAAACCAGAGCAATATTTTTTTTTAGGAAAAAGAATCCCTATAGGACATAGGAGTAGCTCAAGAAAACTAAATTATAGAAAATACCTTGAACTTTGTACTTTATTTCAAAAATACTTTTGAACTTTCAAAAGTTTCATTAATACTCTTAAACTTTCAAAAAAGTTCAAAAATACCCTTACCGTTAGTTTGGGATGGAAACCATTAGTACTTTATTTCAAAAATACTCATAAACTTTCAAATTTTCATTAATACCCTTAAACTTTCAAAAAAAAGTTCAAAAATACCTTTACCGCTAGTATATGGACATAAATCGTTAGTACCTCATTTTAAAATACCTCTAAACTTTTGAAAGTTGTATTAATACCCTTAACCTTAAAAAAAAGTTAAAAAAATGCTCTTACCATTAGTATATGGACGAAAAACATTTATCTACACTCCATTAACTCCCTCTTCCATTTCTTCTCTCTCTTGATTTTCTTCAATCTATGACCTAACACTTCTCTATTTTTCCTCTTTTTCCCCCATTTCTTTTTCAACACCCTCTTTACTCTCTTCTTCTATTTTCCAATCTCTAAAACTACCCCCTTCAAGGAACCTTAGAGCTTAAATGTTTTAACAAGGTTGTACGTTAGTAAGTTGAGTTAGTAAGTTTTGGTTTAATACACAAAAAGAGAGACATGTTGAGAATTTGGGTCATAATTTTGAGAACATCTAGTAGGAAGGAAAAGAAAGAAAACATATGCATTACCAAATTTGTAGCGGATGAAGATTTTATTAATCCTTTTTGCAGTTCAAATTACTCTATTTGTTGTGGTCAGTTAAAAAGGTTCCACATAATTGAGAATTGGACAAATAAAGGAAAAATGAGAGTATCTATATGAAAAAAATTAGGGTATCTATATGAGTTGTTTCTAAATTGATTTTTTTCCAACTCAAGATAACTTTAAAAACATTGACTATTTGGGTGTTGAAATTTCTTATATTTATGATTGGACATGCTTAGAAATGATAGAGAGTTCCTCTTGTTTATTTAAAGTTCTAATATTTAAGAAGATAGAAAAAATAGGAGAAGTTTTAGAGATTAAAAAATGGAATAAGAGTAAGAGGTAATGAGGTGTAGATAAACGGTTTTCGTCCATATACTAATGGTAAGAATGTTTTTTAACTTTTTTGTTTTAAGGTTAAGGGTATTAATGCAACTTTTGAAAGTTCAGGGGTATTTTTAAAACGAGATACTAACGATTTCTGTTTATATATTAACGGTAAGAGTATTTTTTAACTTTTTTTGAAAGTTTAAGGGTATTAATGAAACTTTTGAAAGTTTATCGGTATTTTTGAAACAAAGTACGCTAACGGTTTCCATCGACGGTAAGAGTATTTTTTAACTTTTTTTGAAAGTTTTAAGAACATTGATGAAACTTTTAAAAGTCCAGAAATATTTTTGAAACAAAGTACAAAGTTCAAGAGTATTTTCTATAATTTAGCCATCAACAAACTTGGAGGTAGTATTCTTAAAATTTATAAGAAAAAGAATAAGGATTCTTTTTTTTTTTTGAGTTAAAAAAAAAGTCGAGGTTTTAATACTCCATGTGAATGAGAATATTTGTCACGAGTTACATCGCTCATCTTATTTAATTATATAATTCACGCACAATACCAAAGAATATTCATAATCTAACTTCCACGTTGTTAGACTATTTGCCCCCAATTATTGAAAGATTGGCATATGATCAGTTGAGTTCTTTTTTCCTTCTTTCCTTTTCTTAGCCAACCTTGAAGTTGAAAGTTGAAACCCTACCTCGCAAAATATTTACGAGGCTGCATAATATCTTTCCTTCTTTGTATTTTAACGATTTTTTTCCCACATTTTTAATATATAAATGTTGAAGCTTTTTTGACTTCTTAGCTCTTTTGTACGATCTTTTACTGTTTTACTTTTCTTGTTCTCTCAAGTGTACTTATTAAAGTAAAGTGCCCTACCTAATTTGCTTGTTTAACCTTCTTTCATTTATTGCTTTAGTCAGCAAGTTTCTTACTTAAATGGTAAGGGTTCAGTGGCTGTAAGACAAGGAAACATTAACAAAGAATAGACAATTGAGTACTGGTTCTCTGCTTCCTTCGTGTTTTCCCTTCTCTATTATTCTCTCAAAATTCTTCCTGGTATCAGAGCCTTCAATGGCTGACTCTTCTGCCTCAAAGAGTGAGACCGATCCCACCACCTCAGTAACTGCTGATGATCCTCCAAAAAACACCGCTAGGATTACCCCTCAAGAATATCCTAAAGCGCATGTAGAAGTTCCTCTCGAAAACCAGAGGTATCAGGTTCATTCTGGGTACAGCCTAGTGGGACACCCATCCTTCGTCAATCTTCTTAACCATGTGACCTCAACCAAGCTTGATCGAGGCAATTTTCTCCTCTGGCAAAGTATTGTCTTACCAATACTCAAAAGCTACAAGTTGGATGGACACTTGAACGACAAGACCCCGTGTCCGGAACATTCTATCATTATACCTCCGTGTGAAAACGAACCAACTGGGTTGGTCATACCAAACCCAGAATATGATGTATGGGGCAAAGCAGATCAACTACTAGTGGGTTGGCTGTACAACTCGATGACTCCGGAGATTGCAGCACAAGTTATGGGACATGACACAGCTCAACCTTTATGGCAATCCATTCTAGACTATTATGGAGTTCTATCTCGATCTCAAGAGGACTTTAACCGTCAGATGCTACAACAAACTAGAAAGGGAAGCATGAAGATGGAAAAATACTTGACTGTGATGAAGATGTATTATGACAATCTTCAACTTGTTGGACACCCCATGGAACTGAGGAGTTTGATTTCTCATGTGGTGGCTGGCTTGGATGAATAATACACTCCTATTGTTTGTGTACTTATAACTCAAGAAATGTCCTGGCTAGGTCTCCAGAATGAGTTGCCCTCCTTTGAGCTAAGACTCAACCAACTACAGGCCCTGAAAGGAGGAGCGACCCTCTCACAAGCGTCAATTAACTTTGCCACAACTGACAAAGGAAAGAATCACACCCAGCATAACAACAACTCTCCAATCAATCGAGGAAGTTATTCCAACACAGGAAGGAGTGGTAAGTTTAGAGGAAGAGGGCGTTACTCTCCTTATCTGCCAAACAACATACCTACCTATCAAATATGTGGTAAGATAGGCCACATTGCCGCAGTCTGTTACCATCGATATGAGAAAAGTGAGACCCCGAACTCTGCAAATTTTATCACCAATCAGCCGTCAGTTACCTTTCAAACGTCAGCAAGTCATGCTGCTCTCATGGCATACCCTGAAACCTTGAAAGACTCAGCTTGGTACTTGGACAGTGGAGCAAGTAACCACGTCTCTGCAGAACTTGGCAAACTCAGTCTAAAAGGTCAGTGTACTAACTTCAAACACATTATGGTCGGGGATGGAAATAAACTTCCTGTTGAACAATTAGGAACATCTTATCTGAACACTAAAGGGTTAAGCTTAATTCTTAAAGATGTTCTATATGTTCATTTGATGAAAAAGAATCTGATTAGTGTCTCCAAACTCACTAAGGATAATGATATGGCTGTTGAATTTCATGATTCTGCTTTGTAAAGGAAAAAAAGTCCAAGAGAACATGGCTAGTAGGGAAACTTGAATATGGGCTGTATAGGTTGGAGGAAGCTCAAGGGAAAATCTCTTTTCAAGCTGGAAATAATAACATAAGCCTTCTTGGGGGCACACCTTGCCTGCAGAATATTGACACTAAATGGAATGAAGACTTGACAAGCTCAGGAAATCAGGCTAGCAATTATATTTTTGTATCCTGTACAAAGGATATATGGCACCAAAGATTAGGCCATCCATCTCTTAGAATTTTGAGTCAAGTTCTAGAGCTTTGTAACGCATCTGTTAAAAGAAATGAAAAGGTTACGTTTTGTGAGGCTTGTAAATTTGGCAAAGTTCACAAACTTCCCTTCAGCTTATCTAACTCTCGAGCAAATTTACCTTTGGAACTTATCCATATGGATCTTTGGGGACCAGTGATCGCTAGCTTTTGCTACACGCAAGTGTACGTGATCGAAGTAATAAAGAAACTGGAAGTACTCCAGAGTATCGTAGCCAAGGGAGCGGATTTTAGCAAAATCTTATGAAACAACACAAATTTACTTTATTAACCTTTAGCTCAATTTCAAATAAATCTGCAAGTAGTGAATAAGCTAAATAAAAAATTCAGAATCTTTGGAGCTAAAATTTCATCTAATTGACAGAAAAATGAAGGAGAACAAAACCCATAATTCAATGATTGATTCAACTTCTTTAACATATAAAAATTGGAGTAAATCGAGTCTAACTAAGTGAGTAAAATCGAGCTAAAAAATAGAGGGATTAAACATAATAAAACTTCAAAAACAGAGTAACAATGCTAACGGAAATTCCTTGTTTTGATCGAACCAAAAGTCCTTCAAGGGCAATTGGATCTTTACCTCCTCGAACTCTCGTTGAGGAGGGATCGAACTCAGGAATTATAGGGAAAGATGAAGACGAACTAATAAAGAAAATGACAGAAAAATCGAAACTAAAGCTGTTGTCCAAAAAAAAAACTAGAAAAACAGAGTATGCAATTCGAAAAACATAGTCTGAAAATCGATATGCCTCTTCTTCGTTTTTCCTCCCTTTTATAGAAATTCTGAGGCCTTTTTTTTCCATCTTTTGGCTCCTTAATTATTGGGTAGACTTTGGGACATGACATGAGGCTGGAAATTCTCTATAAATCGAGCAATCTTCATAAATGTTGCAATTTTCCCGTGATTTCCGTAATGCTTGATAGGTGCAGAAAATGCAATTGCATTGCAATTGCATTTCTCCTCTTGTTCACCACCTTGCCTTCTCAAGGAAATGCAATTGCATTTCATTTGCATTTTCTTCATTTCTTTAAATCTGCACAAAACAACAATTTTAGCCAACTTTCTTGTATCTTTTCAACTTAATTCTTCTTTTTCCATACTCCGACAAGCTTGCATGAATATATCTTATAAATGTTATTTTTAGCTTGCTCGTTATTCAATAAAATGTGCAAAAATGGCAAGAACAATTTAGTTTTAGGTTTAAATAATCCTCATAAATGAGAATTATCACCAGCACCCATTCAATCTACTAATGGTTATGTATACTATGTTGCATTTCTAGATGATCATAGCAGATTTACTTGGCTGTATCCGTTAAAACAGAAGAGTGAGGCTAGTGGAGTGTTCCAACTGTTTAAAACCATGGCAGAAAAACAATATGGAACTGCAATCAAAACCATCAGATGTGATGGAGGTGGTGAATTTAAACCAGTGATTACCTTTGCCGAATAACAAGGGATAGTAGTTCAAGTCTCTTGTCCTCATACCTCAGCTCAAAATGGACGTGTTGAGAGGAAACATCGCCATGTGGTAGAAACCGGACTTGCTCTACTAGCCCAAGCTAGGATGCCCCTTAGTTTTTGGTGGGAGGCCTTTCATACGGCCTCATACCTCATTAATCGACTGCCATCACCAACGATTGACAATCAGTGCCCCTACTATATACTAAAGGGGCAACATCCTGAATATGAGCACCTCAGAACCTTTGGAGTAGCCTGCTATCCCTATCTACGATCCTACCAACAACACAAACTTAATTTTCACTCGGAAAAGTGTGTGTTCCTGGGGTACAGTGACTATCATAAAGGCTATCAGTGTCTTAGTTCCACAAGACGCATTTATACCTCAAGGCATGTCCTTTTTAATGAGACAAAATTTCCCTTCACCCAACTCTTTCCACCAGAACCTGACGTGACTTCACCTACCTCAGGTGTTGCTTCTTTTTGGTTGTCTATCCCAACTTATGTCCTCTCACCTCATTTCACCTCTCAGCCTACCTTATCCACTTCCTCTACTGCCTCTTTAACTCCTCATAAATTCCCTCATTCCCCACCTACCAGAGACCTCACTACCCCACCATTCTCTCATACTTCTTCTCCTATATACTCTCCTCAAACACCTATATCCTCTCCTCGAACACCTCCTCCTTCCCCACCCATGCACCCTCCCTCAATCATCACCCTATGACTACTCGAGCAAAATCTGGGATTCACAAGCCTCAACAATTTTTTGGCTATCTCACTCACACTACCCCCTCCCCGGATTGGAGTGCCATTAAACCCCTTCACTACCGTGATGCTGTCACCTCGGTTGCTTGGCAAAAGGCTATGGATGCTGAATTTTCAGCTTTGCAGCGCAATCACACTTGGACCCTTGTTCCTCCTTCCCCATCTCAGCACATTGTCAGCACCAAAATGTGTTTATAAGCTCAAGCGTGATGCCCTGGGTAACATCGTTCGTCATAAGGCCCGTTTAGTGGCTAAAGGGTACCTCCAGACTCCGGGCATTGATTATGGTGAAACGTATAGTCCTGTCATCAAACCCTCTACTATTCGTTTGGTTTTGACCTTGGATCTCACTTGGAAGTGGCATATTCGCCAACTGGATGTTAGTAATGCTTTCCTCCATGGTACTCTAAAAAAGGAAGTCTACACCGCTCAACCCCCGGGCTATGTTGACACTACCCATCCCACCTACGTATGCCAGCTGCACAAAGCTTTGTATGGCTTAAAACAGGCCCCTCATGCCTGGTATGAAGAGTTGAGGTCTTATCTTTCCACATGGCAATTTGTTCAATCCAATGCCAACAGCTCTCTATTTATTTATCATTCTCCCACAGGTACTGCTTTCTTGCTTGTCTACGTTGATGACTTTATTTTAACAGGATCCTCACCGGCCTTACTTCAACACGTCCTCAGCCGCTTGCAGTCCGTCTTTGCCATCAAAGATCTTGGTCCTTTGCATTACTTCCTCGACATCCAAGTTCATGAGTCCCCAGCAGGCCTAGACTTGTCTCAGTCCCAATATATTCTGGACTTACTCACTCGCCTTCATCTGCAGCATTTGAAGCCTGCTCCATCTCCTATGCTGGTTGGCACTCAATTATCTCAATTTGATGGGAAGCTCCTTGAGGATCCGCAGTTATATCGAAGCACGCTGGGTTCCCTTCAATATCTTTAACATACCCAGCCCGACATCGCCTTTGCTGTGAATAAACTCAGTCAATTCAATCAGGCACCACGTCTCCCTCATTGGCGTGCCCTGAAACGGGTCTTTCGTTATCTCCAAGGCACGCTCTCCCTGGGTTTCCATTTGTCTCCTGCCCTGACTCTCTATCTCACTGGCTTCTTCGATGCTGATTGGGCCTCCTCATTCGATGATCGCAAATCTGGCAGTGGTTATTGTGTTTTCCTTGGCTCCTCGTTGATCTCATGGTCTTCCAAGAAGCAGACCGTTGTTGCCCGATCAAGCACCGAGTCTGAATATCGTGTCTTGTCTCATGTCGCGTGTGAAATCAAGTGGCTTCACTCCCTACTTACTGATCTCTATGTTACTCTTCCGGCAGCTCCCATAACGTGGTGTGACAATATATCTGCCACTGTTCTTGCTCGTAACCATGTTTTTCATGCTCGCACGAAGCATATCAAGATCGATGCTCACTTCATTCATGACCAAGTCCTCTTCGATCAGCTTGATCTTCGTCATGTTCGCTCACAAGACCAAGTGGCCGACTGCCTTACTAAATCGTTGTCTCCTCAACCGTTTTTGGTGCTTCGTACCAAACTCGGTCTTCATGCTTGTGTGTCGCCTCGTTTGAGGGGGCTGTTGAAGCTTTTTTGACTTCTTAGCTCTTTTGTATGATCTTTTACTGTTTTACTTTTCTTGTTCTCTCAAGCGTACTTATTAAAGTAAGGTGCCCTACCTAATTTGCTTGTTTAACCTTCTTTCATTTATTGCTTTAGTCAGCAAGTTTCTTACTTAAATGGTAAGGGTTTCGTGGCTGTAGGACAAGGAAACATTAACAAAGAATAGACAATTGAGTACTGGTTCTCTACTTCCTTCGTGTTTTCCCTTTTCTATTATTCTCTCAAAATTCTTCCATAAATTTATTTATGATCCCTTATATTCTGATTAACGTTTGTTAGCCATTTCTAGTGTTGGTTAGGACTTAGGAGTTAATAAGCATATATATATGACTTTTCTTTTAGCGTTTGGAGCATTGTGTTGGTTTTGGATGGTGATAGGACCTATAAAGTCCTATTTAATTACATTTATTTCTTGTTAATTAGAAGGATTTGATGTGTTTTATTATTATTTTTTAGGGATTCAAGCAATTCACATGTTTTGAAGAGTGTGCACCATTTCGGAATTAATTCGGACCAAATTGGAGGTGATTCAAGCAACTGAATTTCTATACCAAACTTGACCGGTCATATCATGATATTTCGAGATGAAAATATATTCAAATTTGGTATCAAATCGAAGCTTATTGAATTATCTTTCTAACGGTATAAGACTCATTGCATTCCAATAAGTATTATGAAAGTTATGGCATTTTGAGTGATTACTGCTCCTGCTGGAAAACTGCTGTACCCGAGAATATTTTGTGCCAACTTCCGTTCCCATTATCTTGCTGCTCACGTTTTGGAATATATTCAAATTAGATATCATTTTAAAGATCTCGGAATGATCTTTCCAACAATATAAAGATCACGTTGATACAAGGTTTGGAGAAGAATTTATGGGCAAAATAATGAAGACTGCGCAATCCAGAAACTTTCCTTATTTGCAACATTCTAGGTTTGTTTTAAGAATTTAGGGAAGGATTTTCGAGTTTTAGATGTATTTTCCAGCATTTTACAAGAGAGAACATTATTTACTTTATTTTATTGTATTTTAAATATTATTCCCTAATTGTTTTGGGAAAATATCTTTCTAGAATTTAGGGTTTCTTACTTGTGTAAGTTGTCTACTTGAAGGCTATTTAAGCCTTCTTATGGACAGCAAGGGGGATCTCTTTTTGGCCTCTTGGCCTAGACGTTTTTAGAGAGTTTTTAGACTCCTTTTCTCTTTTCTCCTTAGACAATAATGGTATCAAATTTTATCACGATGCTCGGCTAAACTTCGCGTTCCCAATTCAGAGGTCGGTTGTAATCAATTGCAATATTGTGAGGTTTGAACCTTAACGTAGTTTTCTTTCAATTGCAAGTGTTCTTTAATTCCCGTGTTAATTTTATAAGTATGTATTTTGATTAAATTGACGCCTTAATCTCTTTACATGCTTTATTGCTAATCACGATCACGATCCGTAATTGTCATGTTGAATGAACCGGTAGCATTAGAATTATCACATGTGTATGTTTGTGGGTTTCCATGATACATGGCTTGCATGTTTAATTCTAGGAATTAAAAAAGCATGTTAATTAGGTGAAAGTTGTTTTACCTGATCGATTGTCTTGGTCGTTCCAAAGTTCGTAATGCCTTTACTTAAATAAATCGAAGCGGTTTCGTAAAAATTTGTTTAGGTAATTAGCGTTAACTTGGCGTTCGTTAGAGTTAATGATTTTAGGGAACATTCACTTTTTAGGGTTTCTTAATAAGTTGACCGAGTACTTGCATGGTTAAGATTAAATATTTTGAATGCCTATGATCAATGTTTGCAATTGAGTAGAACCGTACCTTTGGATTGAATTTTGGTAAGATTTGATCTGTCTCTATCTTTATTGTTTATGTTTTATTTTATTTATAAAAATACAAAACCCCCCTTTTTAATTGCTTTCTCATTTGCAAATTTAACTTGAGAAATTAATATCCGGTTCCCTGAGATCGACCCGGTCCACTCAATGCTACAAGTAGCTTAGGATCGGTTTATAAATTTTAATTTGACGAGCCCTCGACAAGCTCGCATCAGATGGTTTTGGAATTCAAACTCAAAACGTTGTTTAAGCCACTGTGTTCAAAACCCAATAGTTTTGAAACACAACCCCATGTTTTGAACAGTGCACTCTAAACACTATTTTTTGATTCCCATACTTCAGAACATTGCACCCCAAATTCCGATTCCAAGAGTTCTGATTCCGAAATAGTGTTCCAAACGACCCCTTAGGACATATTTGAATACATACAACTTCTTAGAAGAAATAAAAAACACTTTAACTAAATTATGCACATGTTAACAAATATATTACTCAATTATTTATGGATGATATTACGTTTTAATGATGTGAGATTTTTTAAAAAAAGGCTACCTAACAAGTATGAAGATATAGAAATTCGAACTTACAATCTTTTAGAGACAAAGATGTGCTCAAGTTCGCAATTAGTTTAATCATATTACTCAGAAAAACAACAAAATTTGAATAGAGGTTTTAAGGCATTAGTTTTGATTGAAAAGCATATAAAAAGTGCATAGTGCCGCTAATACTGATCATTATTGAAATTTTATTACTCATTATATATAATTTTACCACAAATAACGTCTAATGTTTGATTTATGTTGTCTCTCGCTAATAGAATGGAAGTTCAACAAACTTTGATCAAATGAATGTAGACAATGGTAAACTTTGATCAAATGAACATGCTTTTTTTCCCTTTTTGTTGGGCCAAACTAAATATTAGACGACCAACTTGTAAACTAATTAACAATATTCGTGTAAAGTGATAACAAAATAATAGGCAACGCGAGAGATTGATTGCAATTGCATTGTACAGAAAGAGACCCAAGAGTCAGACAATTAGCAGCTGCAGAAATAACTCCAAATTATATATATATATAGAAGACCAATTTTAATTTAGCTATAATTTGGAGTTTTTGGGTGTATCATAATTAGGCCCCCACGAGAAGAACTGGCCAGTTGGTAAACGATGAGGAGGCAGCAATGCCAGCCTAGCTCCGACAAGTGCGGCGGCGTCGGCTGTGTGTGTCCCTTTCCCACGTGTCATTGAAGTCTGTGTGAAGCCTGGGCAAAAGCTGTTCGCACTCAAAGTACTCCCAAACGCACCGTATCGCTTGGCCAAGACTCTAGTGTAAGCGTTTAGCGCCAGTTTCGACACTGCATAGTCCGTCCACAGCGCCGGCCAGCCTTGCTTCTTCCATGTCCCTCTCCTCACGTCCTCCAGAAATGCATTCACTACGCCCTCGATGTCCTTCTCCGCCAGATCTTCACTCTCAAGAATCTCTTTCACTTTCTTGTTCTTCACCTTCTGCGATTTTTCATTTTTCATTATTAATCAATCAACATTTAGTGAAAAATAATATATATATCTATATATATATATATTATTTTTATTTTTATTTTAATTTAAGCCCTTACATCGATGGTTCCCAGCCTTGAAGTGATGTTCAGAATTCGGCTTCTGGAAGCAGAAGAGCGGAAGAAAGGCAATAGCGCCTCGGTCAGTAATTTTGCGCCGTAAAAGTTGGTTTTTATCACTGTTTCTGCGTTTTCCACTGAGTTCTCGTTTATGTCGTTGAATGAAACGGCCGCGTTGTTAACCTGCAAAAATAAATCATTTTCTGAATGAATGAATGTAATAATGTATCATAAACCAAAAGATATATCTACTTGTTGGTCCTACCTACACTAATAACTATTTAATTACATTATATTATATGGTCCAATTGATGGGAAAAATAAGAAAAGTCTGTTTCTTTTTATAATTGATTGGAATATTATTATTGTACCATGTGTTTAAAATATTGCCCTCGTTTTCTTGACATATTGAGAGAATTTTCTAAGTTGGAGTGGTCAAAGTGCTTGACTTATTACCTTTGTCGCTATGAAGGGTAGTTCAAGAAAGAGACTCCACGACAAAATGGGAACATCTAAATTGATTGGGACAATCCAATCACACTTTGGTTATTTCTTTCCTCACAAAGAAAAAGAAGAAAGCTATTTATTTCTTTCACAATGTCATCTTTGTTGAAATCTTTCACAGTGTCATCTTTGTTGACTTTCAACCAAGTGTTCTCTGCAACACCTTTTTTTTTTTTTTTTTTTTTTTTGCAGTTCTTGATTATAACTTTCATAAATTCAGCGTAGCCCTACCTAACATTACCATAAACAGAAGAGATTCCTGAGCTTACTACAGTTCAATTCAAATAACTACAAGTTACTGAAGTCCCTCATGACAATTTCATTTTTTTTTATTTTGTACTTTAAAACGTGATATCATTTGCCGATAATTCTTTTGCTTTTTTTTTTTTTTTTTTTTTTAGAATTGTTGCATAAGCATAACAAGTGATCATTTCCTAATAAATTAGGAGTTAAACTTTGAATGTGTTAAATAGGACACTAAACTTTCAATTATGTATTTAATAGGACATTTAAAAATGTAATAAGTCCTTTAACTTTCAATTTTTTGTGTAATAAATTCCTAACAATTTTTAAAATTCACAAACCTATTATACATAAAATTGAAACATGTCAATAAATTTTAAAAATTGTAAGATTGTTATCAAACATAAAATTAAAAATTTAAAGATTATTAGACATAATTTTGAAAATTCATAGACTAAACTTATAAATTAAACCTTTTTTTTTAGAATATATCATTACAAGGACGAGGATTTGATCTTTCTAACTCAATGAAAAAATGTACTAAGACCTCAACCAGCTGGGTAAATTAACTTGAAAAAACAGTTCAAAACCTATTTTGATTTCTAGCCTATGACATTTATTTATTTTTTTAAAACACATTTATTTCATTAAAGAACCATTTTGAATTTTGGCTTTCATGCTAAATCACACGTTCCTATCCGATGTAGCTTAAATTACATAGTACGGTATCATGTACCATTGACGTTAAATACACACTGCAAAATTTAATGTCACACACCCCACAAGGTGAAGTTATACAAAATCAAAATAGAACGAAGGGAAATGAATAAAACAAAATAAGAGATAAATTCAAACACAAAAATAACATTTTAATGAAAATAAGTTTTTGAATTTTTTTTTTAAGTTTCTAAAAATTGATTAAGATTTTAGAACACGTCTAAAAGTAAATAATGCAACAAATAAATGGTAAAAAAGAAAGAAATTGATGACTAGAAATAAAATGGTTATAAGAAGTGCCTAAATTATGATTAAAAAAAAGTCTCAATAATTAAGCAAGTCATTGATATTCTTATTTACACACAATAACACAACAGAATAGCTTGCACCATCGACTAAACTGTTTATAACCCGTGACGTGACGTAAGAGAACAAGGAGGAATTCTAATTTCATGGAAGTTGAGGGTTGAAATTGTAAATTGAGAAAAATGAAAAGTAGTTCTGGAAAAAACAGGAGGTGTGAGCGTGAATGAATGGTGTACAGCACAGAGAAAGGGAAGTTAATGAGCGAAATTCGATTGAAAAGAAGAAAAAACAAAAGGAAAAAGAGGACAGATTCAATTCACAGATATGATGTCATACTCATAATTAAGTAAAAAATACTTACAAGAATATCGAGGGCTTGAAAATTGGCGATGAACCAGGCCGCGAAGGCGTTGATGGAGACGGGATCGGAAACATCGAGGCGGTGAAACAGAACGTTCAGTCCTTCATTTCGTAGCATTTCAACGGCCTTCAGTCCTCTTCCTTCGTCCCTAGCGGTTAATATCACAGTGAGTTCCAATTGCGCCAATCTTCTAACTAGGGCAAATCCGATCCCCTTATTAGCTCCGGTAACGACCGCCACTGTGTTATTCGACCACCATCTGCAAAGAAAGAGAATTAAAAACGGAACGATTGAATATGAACAGAAAGAGGAGATGAAAAGAGATCGGCGATGGAGGTTAATCGATTACCTGTCGGAGAAGGGAGAAGAGGAAGGAGAAGAGAGGTCGAATTCCTTGGAATCCATGGAAGAAAGAGGTGAGTGAATCTGGAATAATCAGGCATGGAAATTGAGAAGTGAAGAGGGGAATATAAATAGAGATGGGAACGGGAAGGGGGTGGAGTGGGAAACTGAAGGAGATAGATAAAATTAGGAACGTGGCAGCTGAGAGAAAGGCGGGCCACCCCGCCATTACTAATCCCTTTCGAGACGGACAATTTTTGTACGGTGAAAATAATTATCACACTTTTTTTTTTCCTGATGCTGCAAAATTATTTCGTTATTATATATATATATATATATATAATAGCATAATTTGACTACAGTTTACCCACTTTACAACCCAAAAAAAAAAAAAAAAAAATTCTATAGCACAAGACTTGGAGGCTACACTCAGATTTTTCCTTTTATATATGTGAGCACAAGTTGACTCTAGCTCAAGTGCTGCCCACTTTACGATCACAAAAAAAAAAATTTAGTTTTTTATTTTTTATTTTTTTTGGTGTGTATCTGATTAAATTAAGTGGGGGAACTTTGGTATTTATGTTTAATAGATAATTAAACTTTAAAAAGTATGAAATAAGCCTTTAAACTTTAAAAATGTCAAATAAGTCCTTCAACTTTTAATTTTACGTTTAATAAGTCTCTAAACTTTTAAACATATCAAATAAATCATTGAATTTTTAATTTTGTGTCTAATATATTTCTAACATATTATTCAACATTTATTAAAATTATTGAAGTTATTATTGTGTCTAATAGGATATTAAACTTTCAATTTTGAATCCAATAGATTCGTGAATTTTAAAATTATTGAATAGGTTAGAAACCTGTTAGACACAAAATTGAAGACTCATAGGCTTATTAGACACAAAATCAAAAATTTATGAACTTATTAAACACTTTTGAAAGTTTAAGGACCTATTAAACACAAAATTGAAAATTCAATGATCTATTAAACACTTTTTGAAGTTTATGGATCTATTTGACACAAACTTAAAAGTTTAGGATCAAACTTGTAATTTAACCTAGCTATATTTTTTTTAGTTTAGGGACCTATTTAGAGGGTGATATAATTAAATGAAAATTTTTTTTATTAGAAAAAATTGCAAATCTTTAGGATTTTGTTAAATTTTTTTCTTTTTATTTTTCTTCTTTTTGACAGGTTTTATTATTATTATTTTTTAAATAGACTTGTTTACTCGCAAATTAATTTGATAGTTGCGTATCAAACTTTAAAAATTGAAAAAGTTTAGCAATGCCTTTGGTAATGTTTTAATTTTTTGTCGAGTTTAGCTAAGTGGGAATTAGCATATTACCCTCAATCAAGAGATTAGAGGTTTAAATTTTCCAACTCTCAAATATTGTTGAATTAAAAAAAAATGTTTTAATTTTTTATTTTTAAAAAGTATGCTCGTTTGGAACTTCTTTTTAATGTACTTTTCTAAATATTTTTCAAAATCCTTCATGTCTGAATTTGACCGAGATTACAAATGTTATTGAAAAATAAAAACTCAACCAAGAAAATAGCTAGTAAATAAACATATCTTTAAATAGAAATATAAAAACAGATTTTATTTTTTCTTTTTGAAGTTTGTTTAAATATTAAAAAGTATATTTAAAAACGTGAAAGACAAAACAAATAAATGATGTTAAATAAATTTAAATTCTAAAAATAGAAAATGAGAAAGAAACATAAATTATTTTTTTTAGTTCGAAAGGACTGACATCTAACATTTAGGATAAATGTATATACATAATACTTTAACTAGTTAAGCTAACGTCGAACTTAAATTTAAATTGGTGGTCTTATATTTATATATATGATGGTTTTTTTACGTCACTCCGAGGCCACTTAAAAAACAAAACATGATTTCCAACTTAGGCAGTAGGCCGACCAAGGGGCAAGGGCCCTTCCTCTTTGACCTGTAGACTACGAATTTGATGTGTGTGTATTTAAAGTTTATTTGATTTTCTTTTTATTTTTTCACAATTTATTTATTTTTTTGACAGGTTTCACAATTTAATTTAAAATAAACATAACTGCATCAATTTGTTTAGAATTTCAATACAAAAAATTAATATAATGCTTAAAAATACATCCTACTTTATTTTAACTTAATAAGAAAATGAGAAGTTAAGGGTGTGCAAAGATATATTTCAAATAAGAATCCAACTACAAGAAAGTCCAAGTACCAAAACACCCAATTCCAATGGAAGAAATATTAGCCAATACAACCATGAAAATCAATGAAAAAATCTCATCGAATTGATGTAAAGAGAGCAACCAAATCCAAGTTCAACCATAGAAATGTCCACATGCAGCCACAATTCTTGGGGGAAAAAATCAACTAGCAGACATTGGCATATCAACTTCATCATCGACTATTCAAATTCGAAGTTATATATATATATATATATATATATATATAGATAAATGAAATTGAGAATTTAAAGTAAATTTTGAATTGTTCAAGCCTTATTTGATAACCTTTTCAGTTTTTATATATGCTTGTGGTAATAATTTTTAGTTTTTAAAAAGTCGAGAGGTATAGAAAAATGTTATAAAGAGCAAAGTATGTGGAGGCAAAGAAATAAAAGTTTACATAGAGATTAAAAAAAAATTAGAGAGAGTAACTTTAAAGAGATAGACAAAAAGATTTAGAGAGAGAAAAATTGAAGAAGAGAAAGAAATGTTAGAGAAAGAAAATAATTAAACAACAAGAGTTATGTTCGAGAGATAATATTACTTAGAGGGAGAAAAGTTAAAGAGTTGGAGATAACTTGTTAGATGAGAATATTAGCTTGAGAAATAAAAAGAAAAATTATAGAGAAAAAAAGTGTTAGAGAGAGAAAGTTAAAAGAGCAACTGATACTTAGATAGGAAATATTAGTTAGAGAAATAGAAAAAAAGAAGAGAGAAAGAAAAATTATAAATAGAGTAAGTTAAAGAATAAAAGACAACACAAAATAAAAAGAGAAATATAAGTTATAGAGTGAGAAATTTTTTAGAGAGAGATGTTAGATAAATTTTAGAGGAACAAATTTAAGAAAAATATTAAAATTTTAGAGAGAAAAAAGTAACAAAGATATGTTAGACGAGAAAATGAAGTAAGAGTAACAGAGATGACAATTTTGGAGAGAATATTTTTTAGCTCATAAATTTAGAGAGTGAAAAAACTAGAGAGAGACAAAATAATGATATATATGTTAGAGAGAAAAATAAATTAAAGAGGGAAAAAAAAGTTATGGAGAGACACTTTAAAGAGAGGGTTTGGAACAAATATTAAAATTCTCAAGAGAAAAGTGAAAGAGATACTAGAAGAGAAACATAAAAAATAAAAAATAATAAAAAAAGTAATAGAGAAATGATGAAGGGCTTGGTAGGCAGTTTGGATTATGTTTTATGTTTTATGTTTTCAGATTTGCTGAATTTAGTGAATATGCATTTGTCATATGTGTTTGCAAGAATTATTTTCGAATTATGTGATTCAAATAGTGAAAATTCTGAAAATAACATTTTTATGTTTTCATTGTATCTAGATTTTGAATTTGAAAATTTTAAAAATAGAATTATATTAAAAAAGATAAAAACTTTAATAAATATAGAATTTCATATTATAAACTCAATTTATTTTTGTTAAATTAAAATATGTATAATATAATATATTATAAATTATATGATATTGTAAAATAATAAGTATACCAAATTTATAACAAAAAACACATTCATAAATTAATTAATAATGGTTTATATTCAACATAATATTAAGTTTTGTAACTACAACTAGTTTCATGGTCTATAAATATACTATAGAACACATTTTGAACAATTGTTTAAATTGAAATCCAAGTTTTAAATCTGCTATCAAACATAAATATGAAAACATGAAATACAACTTTGTTTTCATTGAATCCCTTATTTTCAAAATTATGTTTTTAAATTTCCTACCAAACATTGCTTGAAAATTTTAGAGAGGTAAAAATTTAAAGAGAGAAAAGTTGGAATGAAAGAAAATTTATAGATATATATATATATATATATATAAGAGAAAAATATATATTTTTTGAAAAACAGAATTCTACTTTTAAAATCCATTTTTTACTTTTGAAATTTACACATAATTATAAGTTATCAAACTGTATTTCATTTTTACCAAAAAAAAAAAAAAAAAAATTGTTATCACCGCTCCTCAATTTTTCTTTTAGTTTTTTTTTTTAGAACAATACAATTTATACTCTTTTTAAAAAAATATTAGTTCATTTTTTTAGGTGAAATTGAAACATCTAACTTCTTAGCCAGTAATATATAAATTCACTAGTTGAGCTATGCTTACTAATTGAGTTGTGCTTTATTTCTTTTTAGTATTTTAAAACCATTTAGTTAAGCACCGGCAAAAAACATAGAAACATTTAGGAAAAAAAGAATAATAAAGTTGAATCCAACCTTTTCTAAATAATAATATATAACCCATTTTGAAAGGAATTAATATATATGAAAAATGTAGAAGGAAATAATAATATGGTTGCAACTATTAGGTATTAGTTAGTATTGTTGTAACAAGATTCACAAAGATTTAGTCACAGCCCTTGTTGTTGTAACAACTACTCTTTTTATGTATTTTTTTGTTATGTAAACCATGTATAAATAGGTCTCTTGTATTCTCATCAAATTATGAAAGATATAGATCTTGTTCTCCTATGATTTTTGTATCTCATCTTAGTATCAGACTACCGACATAGTCTTTTTTTCTTATAGGCTACTCCTCATCCGAGGAAAAATATAGAGAGACCTCACAATTTATAAGATACATAAGCGGTTTTGAGATGAAACATCGTGTAATCTACTAGTAACAAGGGAAATTTTCTCTAACCAATATGAATATAACTCAGCAAACTTAAAAAATTTGAATATTTCAATATACATATCGTCAAAAAACAAAAAAGCAAAACTTCCTCAATCTCCCACCATTCACGACGGTGGGAAGGGAAAAAACGTATCTGCGATTTTCAGCCAGCGGTGGAATTCGAGAGTCAAGACTCCATATGTTGACTTTAGAAACATATATGGTTTCTGATATGATTGATTGATTAAGAGCTTATTCCTTTCGTTTCCCGCAATTGAAAGTTTCCAAGTTGTGTGCCAGTAAAATTTTGATTTCAAACAGATTTTTCCACCATGATTAATATCCAGTAACGTATGAATACCATTTCAACAAATAATAATAATAATTAAATATGTTATTCAGTCTTCTTTTTTATTATGTTAACAAATACATCATTTTAGTTATTATTGTGTAGAACAACATTTAATTCAATCATGTCCTTGGTTAGGTGTCTTTTAAAAAAAAAAAAAAAAAAAAAGTGAAATGGGAGATTCGAACCTCTGACTTTTTATCGAGCATACATGCTTTATACCAATTAAGTTACGCTCATGTTGAAATATTGATTAAGTGTCTAGTGGTTCCATCTATGAGTTGTATATTTGAATCTCCTCTCTAATTTGTAATTTAATATTAACATCTAAATAAATAAACATAAAATTAAAAGAAAATCGATTGCTATTATCAAGGGTTTTAAAAATAAAATATACCTGCAAATTTTTTTCGTAAAAAACTATATTAGCAGTTGTTTTTATGAAAATACAAATTTTAAATCTAACATAATTTTTTATAGTTTGGCACGATACTTTTCATTTCACATGTTAAATTTCATGAATTCCCTCTTCAAAGTCCCGTTTACATGTTAAGAATGAGATCAGTTTTTAGGTTATTTAATATGGTCCAAAGAATACTTTAAAAAGGTGTGTGTTTCATTTGTTTAATCTCACATGAACCATCTTGTTTCACTTAAATAAAAGAATAATCTATAGGATTGGCTTGGATCCAACCTAAACTCAAAGCTTCTTTTCTTGCCTTGATTTGCATGCTCAAAAGTTGGAAGGTTCCTGGGCCCACAGTAATAGTGGCTTTTTGTCATGCCTAAAAAGCCGGTCCCTTGCATTATTAAAGAAAAAAAAAAGGGTGTTTCACAACTTTGCTTAATTAAATACCTGTTTGAACTTTGTAGCTTCCATGTGCTTTACATTCAATCAAAAGCCTAAAAAGCCTAGCATTAGGCAAGTGATGGCTATTATCTGTTCCTTTCGACTCTCAACTAATCTTGTATAAAATTACTTCTTCCCGGCGTTTACTATAATATTCTATTTACATTATTATGCTACAGTGCCCACCCCACTAGTCATAGAAGATTATTAAGTCTCACTGTCGATTTTTAAAACATTACAAGAATGTTTAGTTCACGTTTTCAATTTGTATAACTTGTAAGATTATGAAAATAATCTAATGTTTAATGTATATAGATTCCTTTGTTTTAAACTATAAATTTACTAACTTCCCAAATTGCCAAATTAAAGACTTTTTAGAACTCATCCCTTGGACTACATGCTTTTTTTTTTTTTTAGAGTTCAACAACATGTAAGGGTGAAAGACTCGAACCTCTAACCTCTTAATCGAGAAAATATACTTTAACCAATTAAGCTATGCACAACTTGACTCTTAGATTACATGCTTTCATAAATCACAAATTCACAAATATACATTCACAAACGAAAAGACCAAGACTTCTCTAGTCTATGCTACCCTAGTCAACCGACCACATTTCCCTACTCAATGGTATACCAACCAACAACTTCCCAAAATTCTGTTACTGAAACTTTCTATAAGAGAAGTTGAAACTTAGAACTAAGAACCTGAATTTACTGCCACCTACAGCATGTCCCAAAGTCATCAACCAACGAGACCGCTCCTTGGCGTCCCAAAGTCATCGACCAACGAGACCGCTTCTTGGTGGCTATCTTAGTGGAATATATCCAAACTTCACTTTATATATCCTTAAGAGAATCTTTTGGGAAATACATAAAGCTCCTAAAGAAAAGAAAAATATATGAAAAAACTCTCTGGGTTGGTCAATTTTTGACAGTGCCATGCACTTACCTCCCAGCCTACCCAACTGAGATTGTTGATATAAAAGACAGTTGCTGAGCTACACGGAAAGGGGAATAGATACCATCATTGTCTAATTTATTTATCTGCAAGTTATAACTGCAAACGATCCATTTTTCCACTGTGGTAAAGCCAAAAAAATATTCAGGTTTTCACCTTTCATACTAAAGCTCAGATTCCAAGGGAATGAATAATTGGCGTTAACCAAACGGAAAAAAAGAGAAAGGAAACTAGAAGATGGTGTTTGCATCCGTTTATGCACATAGTGGTACTAATGGAGGAGTACCATGGTGCTGCGTTATCAAAAATAAAGACAACAACTAAAGCCTTCTTGTCACTAAATTCCTCAATCGAAAGATACTTCATGGCTCAGGTTGCATGTTTTCACATTCTTCTCGGATTGATTGGAAAAGGACCGAGGATAGATATCGTTCACCAAAGCTAGGGAATACGACCTGAAAAAAAGTAACATTGGAGTAAGGAGATGCCAGAGAATTAAGTTCAACGTATGATTACTCAGAATCGGGAAAAAAAAATTGTATAGCAAAGAAGGCAATAGAGACATTATAAATGAAAAATTAAAAAAATAGGGATGAAAAATGTATCTCTCTTGCCGACGATCCATAGCACTGTGTTTGGTGTAAATCAAATTACAGGGTATACTTTGTAAAAAGGAGAGTTACGTGTCATTTGGGATGCCACATCATCAAGGATGATGAGAAAATGACGGCGTGGACAGACTACATTGTGAAAAACAATCATTTTCAAACCGTAGAGGTTGGATTTGAAACGGTGTTAAAATACGAGGTTGTATCTTATATTTACCCCCAAATTATATTTATTTAAACGAGACTTTCTATTCATATGTCTGACACAGCTAATATTAGCAACAGACATTTTCTAAGATATTTGCGCAGTTTATCCCACAGGTCATATTTCCAAAGGCTTCTTCCTATAATCAATTTCTTTAATAAAGAAAAAACGCAGTCTGCAGTCCAAAATCCGTTCGCTCAAAGATTTCTGTAAAATTTTCCCAGCATTGCATACTACGGAACCCTTTTTGGTTCCTAAAAGATGCTAAGACTGAAGTTTATGAGCCATACGAAGTAGAAACTGAAAGTTCCTATATCTTCTTAATTTGACTGCAAAAAAGATAGAAAATGCGTGATATTTTCTCTGACTTCAATATTAAGCATCCTGCTCATTTTTCCTCCATATGGATATTTCGTAACTGAGCATGAGAGGGGGAGAAATCCATTTAAGTTTATTTACATTAAAAAAAATAAAAAAGGATGCATACCGCAATAAGCTTTCCAGCATTCTCAGGTCTTTTTCCCACTTCTAATGCAGCGGCAGCTGCTGCTCCAGAAGAAATGCCCACCTAATATCAAGTCAATGAGGTAATGTCAGGAAATATACGTACACTTCAGAAGATATTGAACGAGGCTAAAAAAGAAATCCCACTTTTTTAAGTTAACTTAGCTGAATATAGCACTTCTCTTTTGTTTTGACATTGTTTTAGATTGAAAACTTTTTTATAAGAGTTCTAGATTGGAATTTCAGTGGTAAAAAAGATTAAGCAAAATTAAAAACAAAGTACTAACCAGTAAGCCTTCCTGCAGCGCCAATTGTTTCGCCGTCTCAATAGCCTCTTCACTGGATATCTGCATCAATCACTATTTGTCAGAATTTTAAATGGAAAACCTAAATAAGACTTAAGAGTATGTGATGCGTTTTATCCTGCTAACAATATAAAAAGGCATATCTCAGCCAACTAGTTTCCAGTGCATGGTGTTGCCTTGGGGAACATCAGATCAATTTCAGTGGAAAAATATGTAAGTGTGTGCGTGCGTACATGCATTATGCATGCCTGTTTGTGGGTGCTCGAGAGCATCAATTCTGCACTTGGATTAATCTTACGCTAGGTCGTATGTTGCTTGCTGAAATGAAGAACTAAATATTGGTTCATGGAACATTTCAATTCTCACATAGAGATTTGACTAGAAGAGAAAAATGCTTGATTGAGTGCATGATTGGGGAAAAGAGAGTAGGAGACGGACCTGTATGATTTCATCAACTACACCTTCGTCCAAATTCTTGGGTACAAAACCAGCTCCAATTCCCTGAATTTTATGAGGTCCTGCGTTTCCATAATAATATAATGGACACCTCTATTTAGAAAAATACAAAATAAAAAATGCATAAATAATAATCAGTAAAAGTTAAGTGGTTGATTTACCAGGCTTTCCTCCAGAAAGTATGTTACTTTCTGTAGGTTCAATACCAATAACCTGTAGAATGGAACCAAAGAAGAGCTATTAAACTTCAAAAACTAGGAACAAGTAAATAGAACACATAAAAATAAGAAAATGAGCCTTTGAGAGAAGACCTTAAAAAGGTTACATAGGCTCATTTTCCATCAAGAACATTTGGGAAGCTCTATCTTACAGCTTACCGTTCAACAAAAAATTTAAATGAAATAAACACAATGCTACTTAGAAGTAGCTTTGTCTAAAAAATAATGTCACCTTAATTTGTGGATTTTTCTGTTTCAAGAACTGGCCAACGCCAGAAATTGTTCCACCTGTTCCAATTCCTGCAACAAAAATATCCACCTTGCCACTAGTGTCTTCCCATATCTCTGGACCGGTTGTCTCAAAGTGTACCTGCAAATTCAAGTTTATATTTCATTAAAAGCTGTCCTTTGCAAAAGCAGCAAACCATATTATCCGCACAGCCAAATCCTAGCCTTATTATTAATTTTTTAAGAATGTCGTGAAATCACAGTCATGATTGTTGAAAAGCTGTTGAACTGTTCTCTATTTTACTCGTATTTTCTCTGGTAATATTATGTCTGACCTTCACAAACCACATCATCCATATCTCTAATTATATTGCTGCATCAAAATGCAGAGTGTTCCAAGGGTTGAAAAACTTAAGTAACGATAACTTGGATGGGTCTTTCCTTAGCTGTGTAATCCTCACGCAAAATAATTGTCCTTGCTGGGAAATTTTCACTTGCCACTTCAATTGGACTGTATAACTTTCCGTGTGTAAATATGATTTGGCAACTCAGGAGAGCAATTTTGGAATCTGATTTGCATACTTAGAAATAAAAGAAGAATAGAAAGTGCAAAATCAAGTTTTGTAACAATATGCATTTATGTGTTCAAAAGAACTATTATGATATTTTTCACTCTTAAAATTTATAATTTTCCTCCTATATTTATTTTTTTAATAACTAAATAGATAAATATTCAAACACTTCAGACTTATCAATATATATATATATATATATTCAAACACTTCAGCTCTAGCATTCAACAATAATTTGAACATTTACACGTTTCATATTTTATTATGCTAAACAAATATTTTACATGTATGTGATTATTTCAACAAGTTATCAACATGTACCTAGTATGCTAACAAGTGTCCAACAATTGTTGGTGAATCAAACTGTCCAATGTGTGTCATACTCATACAAGGCATGTTACCCAAACTTGAGTGTCAATGCTTCACAGTAAGAATAGAAGAAGATAATTATGGCCCCATTACTACTAATATATTTGTCTGGTCCACAGTGAGCCAACGGAGTGCAAACCAAATAATTAGCAAACTTGATTTAATTTCACTTGGTCTTAAATTTAAATAACCAGGTAGATCAAGGTCTGTTCACGTAAGACTTATGACTTCATACCTTAGGGTTAGCAGGATTGTCAAATTGTTGAAGCATGTAAGAATTAGGTGTCTTTTTTAAAATCTCTTCAGCTTTCTGAACTGCTCCCTTCATGCCTTTTGCTGCATCAGTTAATACAAGTTCGGCTCCAAATGCTTTTAAAAGAACTCTCCTCTCCATACTCATCGATGATGGCATTGTCAATATTAGTTTGTATCCCTTTGAAGCAGCAATAAATGCAAGACCAATTCCCGTGTTTCCACTGGTAGGTTCAACCAAAATACTCTGAAAATACATAAGAGAATTGTGTTATTGAGTATTCTGGGCCAGACCAGAATATTTCAATACTTACATCAACCAGCAATTGAAAATATTTAGGTAAATGTTTCAAGTTCCAAAACATATTAGTGCAAGATCACTACCGTGGAAGGTATACAACTAGGAGATCCCATCAGAAAATTTGGTATGCTCCTAAGTCCAATACAAACATTCTTGATAATATATGTATGTAAATGCTTCAATTCCAAAAAATAAAATAAAATAAAATAGTTCAACATAACTATCATGGGAGGTAAGCCATTATACAAAGAAGATGCCATCACTCATCAGCATCTTTGATATGTTACTGTGCAAGTTCTCTTTGTCGATACAAGTATCTCAAATGAGCAGTGCAGTTGCTATTTTTCAAATAACCATGAGAAGATAAATATTCTTAAGTTTACATGACACTGAGACAGGACATTAAAACAATTCAATCCCTATGCTAAGACAAGCTGCTGGAGAATATTGTGGTTAAATTTTCAGTTACTGTTGTGGTGTAAAATGTGGTCTGAACACAGGTAAAAAAACAACAAATGCATGTGAAGAAATGGACAACACAATATATAATTTATTCAACAATACATTTTTATCCAAATAAGCAATGTAATGAAACGTAATTTTCAAGAAGCATGAAAATTATGTCTCTAATATATTACCTTTCCTGGTGAAATAAGTCCTTTCTGCTCAGCATCAGATATCATACTATAACCAATCCTGAAGACATTGTGAGTACAAATGGTGAGAAGATGCACCCATTCTCTGATAAGTATAGATAGTACAACTCGCATGATCATATTAGCTAGCTTCTTGAGATAATCCATTCACATAGACACAATCATTCTCCTCAATAATTGGCCTAAGGATATTGTAACTGGTATAACCAGGATAATTGTACAAATACAGTGTGCCATATAATACTTGACTTCCTCCTGCTATTTTTCTCACCTGTCCTTGACACTACAACATGGTTCCATTATTTCAAGCTTAGCAGCAATGTTTGCTACTGATCCCTTGACAATATTGTTCAGGTAGACCATGGGTGTCTTACCTATCAGCTGCATCACAGAGAAAGGAATAATTAATACAAAGAGATTTAGGGTGAAGTTCAATTTATTCAAATAATATGAGAGAACCGATTGACCAGATTCCTTTTATTTACTATCTTAAATCCTGAACCACAGTTGTTCCTAAACATTCTGAACACAATTTATTTGGTTGCTGAAGTCTGACTGTTTCATGATCCCAAAAAATCAGGGGGTAAAAGAACGCTGACCAAGTTGGATTATCACTTAGCATATCTGAAAAGACAGTGTTTACTACTTGACTTAACAGCAATCCACGATGTTCATTACAACCATTTTATATAATTCAACGAGTTCCTTCTATTTCAATTAGAAAAAAGAAATGGTAATATTATCGCAATGGTACCAAAATCACCGTAGACGGTGGTTGTTATCGTTCCAATCTGAAACGGTATCCACAATCATTATGCTGTATTAATTCGTATAAAACGTTTTGGATAGCTAAAATTTAATGTGTTAAGTTTTCGTTATGATGTCAGCCAAGCCAACTCCAAGGCACGGGGGCATGTTATATCAGCCAGATCAATACCGTAAGAACCGAAACGGAATTCAAAGGAAACTGGTAGAGGCATAGTTTAACAAAGATGAGAATAACATGAGTATGGAATTAAAATTAGTCATACAATCAATAAACCTAGCATCTCAATGGCAAGATAAAAGAAAAGGGAGGTCCATTGACCATCATCTTCACCTGAGTTACATCTTCGGCGATGTTGAGACCTTCAATCTCAGTCTGCGGCTTAACCGATACCGCCTTGCAAACAACAGAGACAGAAGAGGAAGAGACCGCCCCAAACAAATTGCTCTTCTTCGACTTCAGAGACGGAATGCGTCCCAGAGTCTGGCATCTAGAATTCGCCGAAGAATTCAAGAAGAAGGCCTCAGATTTGGCGACGGAGTTGCAGAGAGGGGAAATCAAGGAATTGATCATAGAAGCGGAAGCCATTGGCCGGAACGATCTACACGGGCTCTCCTCCTTCACTCTAGTCTCAATCCACCAAGCAGAATGTTCGCCTCAAGTTCAGAGTGACGGACTTTTCGTTATTTCCTTTCGAGATTTTATTGTGTGTGTGGTTCTGTCAATTCGCGTCGATTTCAATCGTAATATTACTGTTCGTTTTATTTGTGGAAAATTAATTTTCTTTTTGAAGAGATTTTTTTTTTTTTTTCTTGTGCTGAGCTAACTTGTCGAAGCATAATTCTTACCAATTAAAAGTGTGTTTTTTTTTTCCATGGTACCATGGACTTTTCCTCCAAACCATAATCAATTTCCTCTCTTCGTTGTTTGTTTTTTTTTTTCTTCTTTTCCGAATAGACCCTCTTCATTGTTTTTTTACTTTTCCAATTAGTTATTTGACTTTAGTATTCTTTATTTCTACATAAAAATTGGAATTCTTCAGGACGAGTGGCAAATAGGACATCTAATCCAAAAACAAGATAGTAATCCTCATTTCAAAGAGAGAAAACAAATTTCTTTTTGTAATTAAGATTTTTTTTTTTGAGTAACAGATGAATTTTCTTTTTAAGTTTGGAGTCATTCATAAAATAATATATTATTTATTTTCAAAGTCGATTTAATTAAATGATCGATATTTTATTGATATATATGGTATAACCATAAAAAAATTTATTCTATGATATTGAGTTATAATTTAATTAAAAGAAGGTTAAAATAACATTTTGATCCATGTACTTTGGGCTTTGTTCTATTTTGGTCCCTGTATTTTTAAATGTCCAATTTTAGTCAATGTACTTTCAATAAAGCTTAAAATTGGTTCCTATGATAAGTTTGAAATTAATTTTTATCAAAATTGGTTAAGTAATAATAATAATTTTAATACAAGAAAATACACCATGTAAACATATTTCCAAAATTTATAGAGGAAAATCTAATAGAGACTATTTTTTTTAAAGAAAAATTAACCATAAACTAATAGTGAGGACCAATTTTAAGTTTTATTGAAAGTACAATGACTAAAATTGGACATTTGAAAGTATATGGACCAAAATGGAATAAAGCTCAAAGTACATGAACCAATTTATCAAAATTGGTTAAGTAATAATAATAATTTTAATACAAGAAAATACACCATAGGAACATATTTCCAAAATTTATAGAGGAAAAGCTAATAGAGACTAATTTTGTTTAAGAAAAATTAACCATAAACTACTAGTGTGGACCAATTTTAAGCTTTATTGAAAGTACAAGGACTAAAATTAGACATTTGAAAGTATATAGACCAAAATGGAATAAAGCTCAAAGTACATGGACCAAAAATTTATTTTAACCTTAAAAGAACTTGTTGCTTAATTAAAACTATAAAACTATAACACTACATGCTAACATGAGAATAACTCATAACTCAAGAAAAAAAAATATAAGTATAACCAATGGCGAATCCAGGATTTTTTGTCAAGGGGGGCTTGAGTTTGTATGAAGTTAATTTTGAACACATTGATATATATTGATATTAATTTATATATTTGAATATTAGTTTGTTCAATAGAAGTCTAACGATTGCATTTTCTACATAAATATACCAAAAAAAAAAATGCAACTTGAAATAATAGGTAGTTATTTATTTATTTATTTTTAAATAAGAATTATAGTTACTTCTTAAAAATAATTTATCAAAAAATTTAAAATATTTTTATTAATTTTCATCTATATTGGATATCAAGACAAAAATCAAATTTTAAAAAAAACTATAACATTATATGCCAACTTGAGCAGAACTCATCTAGTTACGACATATATCGATTAAGGTTAGAGGTTAAAATCCTCACTAGAAAAATAAAAAATTATAGCATTATATATTTGTCATTATCTTAAAAAAAATATATCATATAAATCTTTAAAGAAAGAATGATCTAGCCGGAAAAAAAAAAAAAAAAAAAAAAAAAAAAAAAAAAAAAAAATTTACCATATATATAAATGTCTAAATTTTCACTTTAAATACTTTCTTTTTTCAGTTTAAAAATTTAGTAAAAACAATATATAATTCTCGTTTATAGTTAAAAAAACACAAATCCAGAGATTAAAAAAAACTATTTTTATAATTTTTTAAATTAACAAAAACAATATATAATTTTCGTTTGTATAATATGTACAAAATATATATTAAAGAAAAATAAAAAATAATAAGTAAGAGGCTGAGCTCGAACTCATGCCCAATAACAAAATTTGAGGAGGGACTTGAGAGTTCAACAAATACTGTATAGCTCAACTAGCCGTTATATCCTCAACTAAAGAATCAAATCTCTTTCCTTTTCTTTTTTTTTTCCTTTTTTTCTTTTTTCTTTTTTCTTTTTTCTTTTTTTGAGCTGCACGCTTCTTTGTTTTTTACTTTTTCAATTGTTTTTTTTTAATATTTGACTTTTCCAAGTAGTTATTTGACTTTAGTATTCTTAATATCTAAAAATTGGAATTTAAATAAGGATATAAAAAATTCTTCCTGACGAGTGCCAAATAGGACAGCTAATCCAAATATATATATAATGATTGATATTTTATTTATGTATATGGTATAGCCATCAAAATGTATCCTGTGATATTGAGTTATAATCTAATTGATTTTTTTTCCTTAATTAAAACTATAAAGTTACATGCTAACTTGAGCATAGTTCAATTGGTTAAGTCGTTAAAGCATCATATTCTCAACGTAAAGTCAAATATTCGAATCTCCACCCCACACGTTGTGGAACTTAAAAAAAGCTATAAGTCTACATATTTACAAATTCTAACAAAGGAAAAAAAATAATTCAACAAGACTGAAAAATATATACATGATGATAATTTAAAGTAATTTCATCTAAAAGAGATTAGCAGGATGAAAAAAGACAATTGATTTAAAATTAAATGAAATATATAGAAAAAATGTTAGAACAGAAAAGGCATAAATTTGATTGAAATTAAATATTTTCCTAAAGTTGTGATTGTTCTCGCAATTTAGCTTTTAATATTCGAAAAATTCAAATGTCTTTGTCAAAATCGTGATTCACACACCTGCCATCCATTAATTAACGGCTTACGACAAAACTTAGCTTCGGGTTCGCTTTCAATGAACTTTTATTTTATTCGGAAAAAATGATGGATAGGCATGGGCTTCGGCACATTGTACTTGAGATTTGAGAATCATTTCAAGGGCAAATAATAAGAAGGCCACGTTACACAGAATGTAATTGATATATAGTTGAATTTAATTTTGCCCATCAATTTTTAAAAGTTTCAATTCTACCTAAATTTTTTGTTAAAACCCCTAATAAAAATTCAAAGTTAGGTAAAATTGAAAAATTGTAGATGCCAAGGGGTCAAATACTCCCAGTTTTTAATTTTTAAATTTGTAATTTTTCTTTGAACCAAATTAAAATTAACTCCATACACCAAAGGGCAAAAGCACGGTGAGCATTTTGTATAATCTAGTCTCATGATAATGATATTCTTCAATGACTGCTCTTTTCTATACAGCTTGAAAATAGAACACAAATATAAAGAAAATCAATAGAAAGTGGCTTTGAATGGATGCATGGTTGTTAAATATTTAAAAAGTAGAAAGTAGTGGCTGCGAAGAAAGCCCAAAAACTAATCCCACACATCAAATCATGATATGGAAACAAAGTTCCAAATGCAAGTTTTTCTCATGAAAACGTTTACAGTACCCAGAAATGTCAAGCTTGAATCTTACATCCAAAAACGACCATCATTTTTTGTGGGTCACTTACATTCGGAAAATAGAAGGGATTGACTAATTGATAAAACACTACAGTACAGATTGACGATTTCATATGTAGATTAAATCTCACCAAGATATATCTGTTTATCACTACTGCAAGATCCAACAATAGGCTCACTCGGATGGAAGACACACTCATTGACGGATCCAGTATGGCCAGGAAGCTTATACAAGATTCGTCGAGAAGTAGTATCCCATACGTAAACCATCCGATCCGAACTGCCTGCAGTGACCTTGCTACCGTCGGGAGACCAGCAACATTTCAGTAGATTCTTTTCGAAGTTATGTTGGTGCCCTTCGAATATCTTAACACATCGGTTTTGAGGTGCATATGGGCGCATGTCCCATATGCAGAGCTTGCAGTCCATTCCATTAGTGAGTAGATAAGAACCATCAGGACTCAACTGCATACCAGTTATCATATCTTGATGACCTTGAAGTGTCATCATCACTTCACCTTTGCGCAAATCCCAGACCTTAACTTCGTTGTCAATTCCACCAGTGAAGATCTTATCTGATGCATCCGAGAAACTTACTGCAGTAATCTGATATTTATCTGGAAACGTTTGAATGGCGCCCCTTTGACGCATATCCCAAAGTTTTGCAGTTCCATCGTCGGATCCGCTGACAATTAGAGGTGGCCCTCTTCTCGTGGGACAACATGAATTGACAAAGGAGGAGTGCTCTGCCATCTTCTTAATTTGTTTTCCAGTCTCGACATCCCATGCTCTCAGCGTTTTATCGGGGCTGGCACTAACTATCTGAGATCCATCAGTGGTCCAATGAAGATCTAGAACTGCATTCTTATGCCCTCTCAAAACCATAAAGTTCTTGCAATCCCCATGTACGTTCCATAGGAAAATTTCCTTGTCATGAGACCCTGATGCAACCACGCTTCCGGCTGGATTAAACTTTAATGTATATATGGCACTCTGATGGCCTGTCAGCAACATGATCGGTGATTCCAGACTTGATGTTCGCTGTTTCCCATTTGGCCCAGGTCCTTGAGGAGCATTATATGGAACAGTGGTCCACTCCATTGGCCGAGGACCAACTGTAGCCAAAGCATTTTCTCCTTCTGAAGGGACTTGCATCTTGAATTTAATTATGCTTAATATTTGACTCCGGCTCTGAAATGGAAAAAAACTAATTACGTTGTGCAAACAAAATAATTGAACGAGAAACAGAGAGAGCACATATGGCAACACCACAGGACTCCGACTCTTGAATTATACACTATATCATTTGAAAACAGATTTACCTTTTTTTGGCATGCAGAGATACATTCTGACACTAAATTACTATTAAAATTATAGTTTTCTTCTGAAAAAAAGGTTGATTTGCATAGGAATAAACACTCCACATTAAACCTCCTATTAGATTCACAAAATCATTCAGCAACGCAATCATAATGACCATGGAAAGCTGCATTCTTCCCCATTCCCAAATCCCGACTCAACTGCTTTCCAACAATTAAAAAGGAACTAGAAAATGAAATCTTAGGAAATGTTCTAAAAGTAATCCAATCAACAAATCTAAAAAACAAAACCATCAACCTACATCTAGTTTTTGAGAAGCATAAGAAACAAAGACTACATTGCATAAAAAACAAGGAAATGAAGCACCCAATCGAATTAGCTAAATCACTTGCTGAGTCGTTGACATAAAACAGGAAGTAGTATGAGGAGGGAGGGATTACGAGTCAGCAGTGTTGCCTTCCCAACACCTCATAGAACAACTAGCTATACAACACGATCGCTGTACTCAGAAATTTCCACTTCAATTCCATAACAATTAGAAATGACAGTTATATCTCCTATTTTTCTTTGGGAACTCTAATCAATACTAATATCCACTTGGGACAAAACAATAGACGAACAACTACCCCGACTAATGTCGTGCGATTAAGCATAATTACCCAGAAACACTAGAAGCTGGGATCTGTCTGTCCAAAGTGGAATTCAAAAAACTGAAGAAACTAAATTACAAAGGAAAATATAAAAACTCTCCCCGGTATGTTGAAATTCATACAATCTGAAATTCCTTTCACAATCTCCCGAGTTTATAATGGAAAAAGAAAGCACGAGCGCGATTAGTTAAGCAAGAAAAAATACAATTGATGTGGTTAACCTATTAGCTTCAGTTTCATGTGCAAAATCAAAATATAGAGACATTTATCAAACTTAAAGAAGCTAATGAACTTTGTGGAAGCGCAAACCTGGTTCAGACCCGGACGTAAACCCTAGACGGTAGTTCAAAACCTGTCACCGAAACTGTCACTGCTCGCAAGAAGCGAATTCGATTTCTCCGACACTGAAATCTGAATTGTAGCCGATTCAATAGTCGAAGCACTCACGGGCCTGGTAGCCCCTCGGGTCATAAGAGCCCGCGGAAGGCCCAACAACAATCCAACGCCTGGGAATGAATGTTAGAGAACTCATTTTTTATATTTTCACTACATTTTTATTGGTTAAATTATAAATTTAGTCCATTAACTTTGAAGTTTGTGTCTATTTGGCCCTGAACTTTTAAAATTATAAATTTAGTTCTTGAACATTCAATTTTTTAAAATTTACGGATCTACTAGACATAAAATTGAAATTTTAGGATTCCATTAGACATAAAATTCAAATTTATATAAATAGATCAATTCATTTTTAAAAATTTCGAATTTATCAAAAATCTATTATACACAAAATTGAAAATTTATGGTCTTATTCGACATTTTTAAAAGTTCTGTGACTAAACTTATAATTTAACCAATTATAAATTTAATCCCAAACAACTTATGTCTAGAATGTTCTTAAACTTTGAAAAGCGTCAAGTAAATCCTTTGAATTTTATGTATAATAGTTTCTTGAATTTTAAAAATGTTTAATAGGTTATGAACTTTCTTATAGGTCTTTGTCATATTCTATATTTTTCTAAAATTAACGGATCAATTAAACATAAAATTGAATTTTGTGTCTAAAACAACCATAAACTTTAAATTTTGTGTCTAATAAGTCCGTAGACTTTGAAAACCGTCGAAAGATCAAAATTTAGAAATGCATTAAACACAAAACTAAAATCTCGTTTGATAACTATTTGGTTTTTGAAAATTAAACTTATAAACAATATTTCTACCTATAAGTTTACTTGTTTTGTCATCCACTTTCTATCAATGTTTTCAAAAACCAATCTATGTTTTGAAAACTAAAAAAAATATAATTTTTAAAAACTTGTGAATATAACTAAATATTCAAATGTTTACTTAAAAAATAGAAAAACCATCATAGAGAAATCATGAAAAAACAAGCTTAATTTTCAAAACTAAAAATCAAATGATTATCAAATATGATCTAAAAGTTCAGAAGCCTATTAAATACTTTATAAAATTTAGTGACCTATTTGTCAATTCAAATACAAAACTTGTAATATAAATTTTTGGGAAAAAAGCATTTTTGACCCCTAAACTTTGCATGTTGTATCAATTTTAACCCTGAACTTTCAATTTCATCAATTTAAACCTCAAACTTTGCAAATTGTATCAATTTTAACCCTAAACTTTTAACTTCATCAATTTAAACCTCAAACTTTGTAAATTGTATCAATTTTAACCCTAAACTTTTGATTTCATCAATTTAAACTTCAAAAAGTGTATCAATTTACACCTTCGTTTAAGTTTTCATTTCCATCACCATTAGAAAGATTTCCCACATATGTCCAAAGCCACATTTTGCTCTATGATAGGTACTTATTTGTTATTTTAAAAAAAAAAATTTACTAAAAGAATAATTAAACAATTCTAGATCGCCACCATCATGAAAACCACGAACTCGACTTTCAAAAGTAGGACTCACACAAAATGAACATGTCTCCCTCGCCATTGGTGTCAATACCAATGACGACAAGTATAAAGAAGATTGAGCTCAGCTAAAATGCGGGAGAGAACAAGAGAGGAAATGGCAAACAAAATGACGCCCATGAACATAATGAACTGGTCTAGCCGACCTTGTCGGCCCCGTCGACAATCTTACAGGTGATTAAAGTGACATCGATGCTGGAGAGAAAATGACAAAAATTCTAATGAGGGTGATGATTCTGAAAGTCCCACGTCCATTGCAGTGGATGGAGGACAAATCAAGTTAAAGGCCGATGAGAAATTAAAAAAAAAAAATGGCAAACGATTCAAAAAGGAGAGTACTCTATTGAGAACAAATATGGTGCAAATAAGCTTTGTTTCTACTAAAAGCTGGTGGATTAAGTAGAATCATGCATTACAATTGAAATACCTTCAATTAATTAAATGAAAAAAAAAAAAACAGAATCAGATAAGATAAGAAGTAAAAAAAAATTGAAAAAAAGTCATGCTCTAAATTGAAAGACATTATGGAGAGTCTACTCCAATTTTTTTTAGCAATTTTATTTTTTTTTTAAAAAATAACAAATACATACCTATTATAGAGTAACACGTGACTTTGGACATGTGTGGAAAATTTTTCTAATAAGGATTGAAATGGAAACTTAACCGAGGGTGTAAATTGATACATTTATACAAGTTTGAGGTTTAAATTGATGAAATTAAAAGTTTAAGGTTAAAATTGATACAATTTGTAAAGTATGAGGTTTAAATTGATGAAATTGAAAGTTTAGGGTTAAAATTGATACAACATGCAAAGTTTAGGGGTCAAAAATGCTTTTTTCCTAAATTTTTTTATTTGATCAAACTCATTGATTCGATATTTAAATTATTTCTTAAAAATGACACATTTATGTGCACATCTAACAAAATATAATTGTTTCACTTGAAATCCACCATAGATTTCTCGTAGAAATTAAAATGTTGCAACTTCACTTCAAATAAATAAATAAAAAGTTGCAACTTATTTTCTTATTTGTATTTTAGTCTTTTTAGAAAAATAGAATAAGAACTACTATATTAAAATTTAAAAATTTAAAAAAAAAAAAAGGTTTCATTTTTGAGACTGCTTTTAGTACCCCGTGTTCAATAACAAAATTACAAAGCATTTCTAATGTTCTACATATTGACGTGCTTGTTATTAGATTATTATATTTTTCTATAAAAAAACATATTTAAAACCTTTTTCTTGCTTCCAGAGAATAAAATTTCTCTTCTAGTCTCGAGCCAATTTCACTTTTTACAGAAAAGGGTTCTTGCCACTTTTCCATTTTTCTTCCCTTCACAGCCATATCCTAAATGAAAATGGAACAAAACGACTGTTGTTTTCTGAGTGTTCCTATAGAATATTTGCAGTTTTGATCAATTGGTTGTCCATATTCGGTAATTTGCATCATCACATGGGTCCAATCTTCTACGACATGGACCACTCCTACTTTAGAAAGCCAATAATCGAAACAACAATGCGTAAATGCAAATTCAGGAGAAAAAGAGGAGGATCAAATATGCTATTTCAAGACTGGGAATTTTATAACCGTTACAAAACAAATGCCCCTTAATTCTTCACTTTCTCAAAGAATCTTGAAAGTGGCACAGGACCATCGGCCTCTTCATCGTCAATGGAAGAGTACTTGCTTCTCGACCTATGCTTCTTTTCCCTCTTTGATCTCTTCGATCTGGACTTGGATCTTCTAGATTCACTTTCCTCTTCATCGCTGCTGGATGAATCAGAGGATGAACTTGAAGAGCTCGATTCGGATGATTTCCTCTTGGAATGCTACAACAGTAGAAGTAAAATATAAAAATCTAATAATCAAGAGATTCACGGTTACTGAAAAAAAAAAAGGTAGTGTGTTCTGGTTAACAAGATAGAATTGAGATAAATGATCACGATGATAATATTCTTTGCAGAATTTTTCATGTCACTTACGAGCATGATATATTCCAAGACTTGTGTTTGCGAGTTCAATTTAGTTACCACAGTCATAGTAACGATTCTTTTATATGAATTTTAACTCCGGAGATGAATGAAGCAAAAAGGATTACAAGAATATAGAGACATAAATTTGCACCCAATATTTTACTACATTAAATTAGCACCGATGCACCCTCGTGCTAAAAAGGGGTGGTGCTTCCTGATTTCATAGAGTTCATACTATCTATATGACTATAGTAACTTGAGTGGCATCATCAAGCTCAGCAAAGTTTTTCAACTCATATAAGCAAAACATTATCTAAACAATATATAGCTGAATCGAGGTAGTAAGAATTGAAAAATGTTGGCACCTTTCTCTTTTTTTTGCTCCGCTTCTTTAAATCTTTGTTCTTCCTATCTGTAATGCCGATCACTTTAGAAGATCTCATTTATCTAATTAATATAAAAATTCATCAAGCATACCCTTTTCATGACTGGACTTGCTACTAGAACGATTTCTCCCATGAGCAAGTTTCCGCGCCCGCTCAGCATCCAATTGCGCTCTATATTCTTTCATCATTCTATCCGTATCTGCTTCCAGCTCTCCCTTTTTCAACTCATCTTCCTGTTGCACCAAATAGAACACCGCAAGGAGATGTCAGGTAAAAGTAAATTTGATAATAATCATTGCAACAAACAATTCCCATGATGCTATACTGAGGCGGATATGGAAAATATCTGACAATGATTGGTTGTCTGTGGAGAAGACAAACTGCCATTCTCCATGTAATCACAAGAGATTCTTTGTGTCAAAATAAATAATAATAATAATTAAAAAGAAAAGAAAGGAAAAGAAAAAGGATGATGGATAACTGTATTATTGACAAGAAAAATATGTTGGTTACAAATTAAAAAGACAACAATATAATGCCGTCATGGACAGCGGGTACCATCCTAGTATGTTACCAATTGTATGTTGCCACTTGGGCAAAGCATTTGCAAGGGTGAATAAAGTTAAGACAACCAAACTTAGACACTAATACATGAGGAAAGAATTGGAAAATTTAATCCACGGAAACTTACCTTTTGCTTCTTTTTATATTCCTCCCACGTGATCGTGTGAGAAGTATTAAGGCTGGCCAAACGAGCAGCATGCCACTCTGGTGAATGAAATGAACCATCCACCTGAGACAGTCCTCATCAATAACAATAAAGGAGAAGATAATATCCCTAATATACCGCTGAATAACTTGGCATCAGAATCTCAACGTATATACAAAAAAATATATAAATAAAAAATCTTACTTCATTAATAACAGGCCTGTCATCAACCAATTATCCAGGGCTAACTTGGATTTCGTTCTCCAACAGATCATATAGTCATCAAAATGAAGATCCAAGCAGTGACAACAGAGTCAGACTACTTTATTGATGATTCATAAGGGGAAAATAACGATTTGTTCTTATGCAGGATTACAATGCTATTTCTAAACGGCAGTAGCCTTATCATTCATATCAAGGCATCATTAAGTATCATTCACCCAAAAGAAGCCTCTTCTTCTTTTTTTAGATTTCTAAATATAAGAGAAGTACCCACTAGATTCTATTGGTACCAAATGCAACAAAATTTATAGTTCTTCAAATAAAACGAAAGCCAGATAAAAAGTATTGACTAAAAATGAATATAATAATAACAACAAATGATTGGAGAAAAACAATCCTTCCAATTAAAATATCAAACTTCACAGACATCTATATCTAACAACTACTACAACATAGAAACCACAAAATGCAGCCATCTCCAAATTTTCTACAATTCACTACTAGACGTATATGTTCCATAACACCTAGGTAAAAGGATGCTATTGACATGTGTTTTTTTTTTTTAACTGCTAAGCAATGAATAATAAATTCAAACAATCAAGCCAATTTCAACCTTGGACAAGTTATCGTGAATCTATAGCTAAACTGACATTTTATTACATCCAGAGACCCATTGAGTCTACTAAAACAAAGTAAAAACACTGATGGATGTATATACACTTCCCTAGCATGAAATTACCACAGATTGAGTTAGTACAGAAATCGAACATCACAAGAGAGGTATTTCAATTATGAACGTCTCCGGGATACTAACTGCCCAGGGGTAGTAGTGTGAAAGGGTACAAACCATTCCATCTTCAATCTCAACTGGCCCAGTCGAGCTTGAGGATCCCAGCCTGGCTTTCTGCATTGCTTTATACGCTTGATTCTTACCCATTTTGAAATACGGCCAGGCAAGAAATCTGAGGAAAATGATAGTATAAATCCCAGCAACGTACAGACACTAAACAAAGATCGAAAATAAATACCAAAAACATACAAACACACAACGGATTAAAGATAGGAAAACAAGTAAGTGGGAGAAGGTTCTCCTCGAATTGGAACTAATTGATGCTTCATTTATAACCAACCCCCCCCCCCCCCCCCCCCCCCAAGAGTATATGAGAGTTCCGAAGAAGAATGACCGAGTCAGTTCAGCTCTTCACTTTTACTTGGGAGCGTTGCATGAAATCTAAAAGGAAATTATGTGAATTAGGCAATTTGTTGGGTCATTTCCTGGTAGTTGTTCTTCGATAGATTTGTAATATACACTTGAGAGTTTTATCCGGAAATAAAATCCAATTGGTCATAAATCTATGCAAGAACGATAAAAATTCAAGATGACTTCTTATACTGAACAGACCAAGTACAAGGGAGACCACGAACTCCCGGGTTTAATTGAATTGAAGAATACTTGAAAGGAATTTTCTCTCAATTTCCCAAAAAATGGGAACCATAAACGAACAACAGATGAAGTTCAAATGCAGCCAACAAAATCGGCCTTTAGCTTCAATTTCTTGAGAATTGATAATAGAGCCGAAGAAAGGTGAAATTCCCAGAGCTAAAGAAGCTACCAAATCAAAATTGTGTTAAGAATACGCACCTGAATGTAAACCCTAGAGGGTTCTTCAAAGGCAACCGGCAATCGGAGTCGCCAGACTCGAATCTGAATTATCCCGACACCGCCTCCTCCTGAAGCCATAGTCAAAGCATTCACGGGCCTGGCAGGCCGCCTTGTCATATGGACATGCGAGCGAGGCCCATCATATGTTTAACATCTTCAATTTCCAAATATATCTTTTCTTCTTTTTGTTCTTTTTTCTACCGCCATATTCTTTTTTTTTTTTTTTTTTGAAAACTTCTACCGCCATATTCGTTTGAGTTAAAAATATACTGTTTTATTACATTATCAAAATAAAATCAACCATGAATTTTCAAAAAAAAAAGTTTTCTTATTTATGTAGAAAATCAAAAAGTAAAAATTGTTCCAAGACAAAATGAGAGTTAGTAAACTCTAATTTTATATATTTTTTAAATATATATATTTATTTAAGTTGAACCATATGTGAATGTAGACATTTGAATATTTGACTTTACTAATACATGTGTTATCTTTATGTTGACTTAGTAAACGTTTTATAGATATGTTTAAACCTATGTAATCTCATCCTAATTAACGGTCAATCAAGACCAAAATCAAACAAAAACAATTTTAAGCACTAACAAGAGGACCAAATGTTCCTAAAAAAAAAAGACCAAATGAAATATAGAATTGACACGTGGATAATAAAAACTGAACACAAAACCTGATGAAAGCTGTAAGATTAAGATTTTTTTTTTTTGGAAGTTTAATTTTTAAGCTAAGAAAATAAAATAAGATATTTTAATGACTGAAGTAAAGTAAATGTCCTCCGGCCCTTGTAAATTGTGACTTTGCGGGGTAACAAATTGCAATTCTCCATCAAAGAAAAAGGAAAAATGGGTAACAGATTAAGACAGGCCTGTTGTAAAATTGAGAGGCGAAACCGGGTACCAAAACTTTACCAAATCATATAATAATAATAATAATAATAATAATAATAATAATATATAATGCAATTAAAGGAATATAAAGGAGTATATATAAATATGATATAAACAAAGAAAGTGGAAAATTATGGAAAAATCAAAAACACAAGAAATTAGAGAAAATTGTTGTTATTTCTTTTCCAAAATGTATCTCCATAATCAACCACCAAAAACCTCTATTTATAGGCATAAGGGAGAGCATGAAGTGGAACATTTGGACACCAATCAATGGTCTTTGGAAGACACTTTGGCTATGGAGAAAATGCCACATGGCATGGATATTAAATGGGCATGTGGTGGAATGGGCATTTACATAATCATATTTACAATACTCCCCCTTAAATGCCCATTTATATAAAATATGCCTCGCTAAAACCTTACTAGGGAAAAACCCAATGGGAAGAAAAACCCTAGTGAAGGAAAAAGAGTACATATTTTATATAGTTTACTATAATACATTCACTCCTCCTCATGGAGACATCACCTAAAGTCTTTGAGTCGCCGCATTCCAATGCTATATACTAATTTATCGAATGTTGCAGTTGGTAATGCCTTTGTAAATAAGTCAGCCAGGTTATCTTTTGAACAAATTTGTTGTACAGTGATATCGCCATTTTCTTCAAGATCATGAGTATAGAAGAGTTTTGGTGAGATATGCTTTGTTCTATCTCCTTTGATATATCCTCCCTTGATTTGAGCTATACATGCTGTGTTGTCTTCGTATAACATCGTTGGAAGAGGTTTACTTGAAGACAAGCCACATGTCTCATGAATGTGTTGTATCATCGATCTTAGCCATACACATTCTCGACTTGCTTCATGAATAGCGAGGATTTCAGCATGATTTGAAGAAGTGGCCGTTATAGTCTGTTTCACTGATCGCCACGATATAGCAGTTCCTCCACATGTGAATAGATAACCTGTCTGAGATCTAGCTTTGTGTGGATCAGATAGATAACCAGAATCTGCATAACCAACTAGATCATACTCTGATTTGTTAGAATAAAATAAACCCATATCAATTGTCCCTCGAAGATATCGGAGTACATGCTTAACTCCGTTCCAATGTCTTTTTGTAGGACATGAACTATATCTAGCTAATAAATTTACTGAAAATGCAATATCTGGTCTTGTGTTATTAGCCAAATACATAAGTGCACCAATTGCACTAAGATATGGTACTTCAGGACCAAGTAGTTCTTCACTGTCATCTCGAGGTCGAAATATATCTTTCTTTACATCCAGTGAACGAACTTCCATTGGAATATTCAATGGATGTGCTTTATCCATATAGAATCTTTTTAAGATTTTCTCTGTATAAGTTGATTGATGAACAAATATCCCATCTGCTAAATGTTCAATTTGCAAACCAAGGCAAAATTTTGTTTTTCCAAGATCTTTCATCTCGAATTCTTTCTTAAGATATTCTATTGCCTTGGATAACTCTTCAGGAGTTCCGATTATATTTAAGTCATCAACATATACAGTTATAATAGCAAATCCTGACTGAGATTTCTTTATAAAAACGCACGGACATATTGGATTATTTTGGTATCCTTCTTTCAACAGATATTCACTCAGGCGATTATACCACATTCGTCCTGATTGTTTTAATCCATATAATGATCTCTGTAACTTTATTGAATACAATTCCCGAGAACTTGATTCATATGTTTCTGGTATTTTAAATCCTTCTGGGATTTTCATATAAATGTCATTATCCAGAGATCCATATAAATACGCCGTGACTACATCCATTAGATGCATATCAAGCTTTTCATATACAGTCAGACCAATCAAATATCTTAGCGTTATTGCATCCACCACAGGAGAATATGTCTCCTCATAATCAATACCAGGCCTTTGCGAGAATCCTTGTGCAACAAGTCTCGCTTTATATCTTGTGACTTCATTCTTTTCATTTCTTTTCCTTACAAATACCCATTTATATCCCACAGGTTTGACGTTTTCCGGTGTTGGGACTACTGGTCCAAAAACCTCACGTTTTGAAAGTGAGTTCAACTCTGCTTGGATTGCTTCTTTCCACTTCGGCCAATCCTTTCTACGTTGACATTCTTTGATAGATTTTGGGTCAAAATCATCACTTTCATGAATAATATCGTGAGCAACATTATAAGAAAAAATGTTGTCAATAATGATATCATTTCGGTTCCATCTCTTTCCTGTTGTAACATAGTTTATAGAAATTTCATTATTATCCTCAAGCGTTTGATTTTCACCAATACTCTTTTGAGTAGTTGTATTCTGGATTTCTTCTGGAACATCCATACCTTTTATCGAATCATTTTGATTCTCAACTACTTTTCTTTTTCGAGGATTTTTATCTTTAGAACCTATTGGTCTACCACGCTTCTGGCGTGCTCCAGACTCATTATTGACAACTTGTTCCTTTGGGATATCAACTTTTGATGGAGCATTTGCAGCTGGTATATATGATTTAGTCACACTTTTAGTATCTGTGAATGCATCTGGTAGTTGATTTGCTATATTTTGCAAATGAATTATCTTTTGAACTTCAAGTTCACATTGATTTCTACGAGAATCTAAATGAGATAATAACGATGCATTCCATGTAATTTCTTTTTCCAACTTCTTAATTCCTCCCCCTAATGTTGGAAAATTTGTCTCATTAAAATGACAATCAGCAAATCGTGCAGTAAATACATCACCCGTCAGGGGTTCAAGATATTTAATAATTGATGGGGAATCAAAACCAACATATATTCCTAATCTCCTTTGAGGACCCATCTTAGTACGTTGTGGTGGAGCAATCGGTACATATACTGCACATCCAAAAATTCTTAGATGGGAAATATTTGGCTGCTGGCCATAAGCTAATTGCATTGGGGAGTATTTATTATAAGCTACTGGCCTAATACGTGCCAGTGATGTAGCATGCAAAATAGCATGACCCCATACCGATGTAGGAAGTTTAGCTCTCATAAGCAATGGTCTTGCAATTAGTTGCAGACGTTTTATAAATGATTCTGCTAGACCATTTTGTGTATGAACGTGAGCTACAGGATGTTCAACACTTATCCCAATTGACATACAATAATTATTAAAAGTTTGGGATGTAAATTCACCAGCATTATCAAGTCGAATGGTCTTAATTGTATTATCAGGAAATTGTGCTTTTAACTTAATTATTTGAGCAAGTAATCTTGCAAATGCAAGATTTCGACTTGATAATAAGCATACATGTGACCATCTGCTGGATGCGTCAATTAATACCATAAAATATCTAAATGGACCACTTGGTGGGTTAATAGGTCCACAAATATCACCTTGAATTCGCTCTAAAAATGCAGGTGATTCAATCCCCACTTTAGCTGGTGATGGTCTAATAATTAATTTCCCTTGAGAACAAGCATCACATGACAACTCATTGGATTGAAGAATCTTCTGGCTCTTTAAAGGATGTCCATGTGAATTCTCAATAATTTTTCTCATCATTATTGACCCTGGATGACCCAATCGATCATGCCAAACACTGAATATTTCTGGATTCATGAACTTCGGGTTCATTATTGCATAACTTTCGATTACTCGTATATGAGTATAGTATAATCCAGAAGAAAAAGCAGGCAGTGTTTCTAATATACGTTTTTCATGTGAAACAATAGATGTTATATAGAGACACTCTATATTATTTTTACAATCAGTTTCAACATGATAATTATTTTCACGTATATCTTTAAAACTTAATAAGTTTCTTTTCGATTTGCTAGAGAACAGAGCATTATTAATTGTAAATCTTGTTCCTCTAGGCAAAATAAAGTTTGCTTTTCCAAAACCTTCAATCAGATTTGCAGAACCTGATATAGTATTGACTTTTGCTTCCAGCATTGTCAATCTAGTAAAATATTTTCTATTTATGAGTATCGTGTGCGTAGTTGCGCAGTCTGCCAGACATAAATCCTCATTGCTCATTTTCGAGTTACTCAACATATTGAAATTGTTCATATTTCTTCATTGAAAAGAAAAGAAAAACGATTACAAAGAGTCTTAAATATATATACAAACAAAACAACAACAAAAACATACTAAACAGTACTTAATTATATATTTTCATACAAATCATCATCTACTTGTTTGATTGCATCAATTCTCTCTCCAGGAGATTCAAAGTAATCAGCTACATCAAGATGCATCATATTGGAGGGGTCAAACACATCATCTTCTTGAATTGCAAGATTTACCTCCACATTCTTTCCTTTTCCTTTTTCCTTCAGGGAAGCTTGATAGAGATCAACAAGGTGTTTTGACGTACGACAGGTACGTGACCAGTGCCCAGTCATTCCGCACCGGAAACATTTATGTTCATCACCTTTCGAACTTCTATCTTGTGGAGCATTTCCTTTATGATCATCACTTCGTGTGGGTTTCTTAAAATTATAATGTCCACCACGAAAATAGGTATTTCTTCCTCTACCGCGGTCCCGACCTCGACCACGACCACGACCTCGACCACGGTTATTAAAATTCACAGCATTCACTTCAGGGAATGGTGTTGCTCCAGTTGGTCGGGATTCGTGATTTTTCATCAATAACTCGTTATTTTGTTCAGCAACGAGAAGACATGAGATAAGTTCAGAATATTTTGCAAAACCCTTCTCTCGATATTGCTGCTGCAGGAGCATATTCGAGACATGAAAAGTGGAAAATGTCTTCTCTAGCATATCAACATCAGTAATCTTTTCTCCGCATAATTTTAATTTTGAACTAATTCTGAAGAGTGCGGAATTATACTCACTTACTGATTTAAAGTCTTGCAACCTCAGGTGCATCCAATCATAACGAGCTTTTGGAAGAATAACTGTTTTTTGATGATCGTACCTTTCTTTCAAACCTTGCCATAGAACGTAGGGATTTTTTATTGTAAGATATTCCATTTTCAATCCCTCGTGAAGATGATGGCGAAGGAAGATCAGGGCTTTTGCTTTTTCTTGATTTGATGCATCATTTCCTTCTTTAATTGTTTCTCCAAGATTCATAGAATCTAAATGGATCTCAGCGTCAAGGACCCATGACAAGTAGTTATTTCCATTAATATCCAGGGCCGCAAATTCTAGCTTTGTCAGGTTTGCCATAATAACACTATCAAAAATAATAATATATTTATATTAGAAATTTAACATAAACCAAATGCGTAAAAATGGCTTACCTATAAGACTTACCTTTAGCGGGAAAAATGACAGAGTCTCGTGCTGATAACGTGTTGTAAAATTGAGAGGCGAAACCGGGCACCAAAACTTTACCAAATCATATAATAATAATAATAATAATAATAATAATAATAATAATAATAATATATAATGCAATTAAAGGAATATAAAGGAGTATATATAAATATGATATAAACAAAGAAAGTGGAAAATTATGGAAAAATCAAAAACACAAGAAATTAGAGAAAATTGTTGTTATTTCTTTTCCAAAATGTATCTCCATAATCAACCACCAAAAACCTCTATTTATAGGCATAAGGGAGAGCATGAAGTGGAACATTTGGACACCAATCAATGGTCTTTGGAAGACACTTTGGCTATGGAGAAAATGCCACATGGCATGGATATTAAATGGGCATGTGGTGGAATGGGCATTTACATAATCATATTTACAATAAGGCCAACTGCTTATTAATTATTCATAAACTACAACTTCTTTGTTTTTTTATTTTTATTTAAAGCTCATAAACTACAACGAAACAACAACATTTAAACTTTTTTTCAAAAAAAAAAAAAAAAAACACAGCATTTAAAGCCGTGCCCATGACTGACTACGAAATGGAAACCATCACTTTTATTTCTTAAAATACCCTAATCATTTTTTGTAATTCCCGCGATGTCTCTTGACTCTGAATCATCTCCTTCCTCGAGCAGGGACTGGTTCTTCCCTCCACAATCCTTCATACACTCTTACCCCACCAAATCTCAAAAGTACATCCGTCGATTTTCTGAAACTTCTCGAATATCGCAGCGCCATACCGATTATCAGAGGTATCGGAAGAGTTCGTCGTGTATTTCTGATTCGCATTCGTGTTCAACGACTAGTAATGATGTCAAGTTTGCTCGTACCCGACGGAGATTTGATTTCGATCGCCGCAGCGACCTGTCGCTTAAACGTTCCGAATTGGATTCTTCTTCAAAACGGAAGTTGGAGCTGCCGGACGTCTCGAGCTCGGCGAAGAAAGTGTCGGATCCCTCGCGTTTGTTTAGGCCGCTTGACAGTACGCGAAAAGTTCGATGGCATTTTTTGGCTATTGCAGTGTCGGTTTGTTCTCTTCCTCCCTCTCTCTCTAAGCGTCTCTTAAGTTGTTAACGACTTGAAGTTGACATGCTTGAATTTATGTAGATTTTTGTCGTGATTTTTGCAACATCGGTGCATGAAAACTTATCTTTACAGGAGCAAGTCAACGACTTAGAGGTACTGAGTTTGCAAATTATGATTTCGGCAGACGTTTGACTCTCATTTTCCATTTATCTTTTTATGAATTCAACGAGCCTTTCCACTGCACGTATGCTACTTACTCTCTAAATGTAAGTTGCTTTCCACCTGCAGACCCGGATTTCAAATCTTAACATCAAATTACGAACTTGCAATTTGTTTGACTCTGGAAGTGAAGATGATGTGCGTTCACCAGACGAACTTGCAGATGTTGTTACCGATAAAAGATTAAAAATTTTAGCCTTAATCGCATCTCTTACGCTGTTGTCGGCCCCTATCATTATCCTCAAGTACATTGACCATGTCTCTAAATCAAGATCATTGGACCACAATCTGGAAGTAGTTTCACTCAATAAGCAGCTAGCGTATAAGGTGGATGTCTTTTTCTCTATTCACCCATATGCTAAGCCACTGGCATTGTTGATAGCAACTCTATTACTGATCATGCTTGGAGGTTTAGCGCTATTTGGAGTAACAGATGATAGCCTAGTCGATTGTCTTTGGTTATCTTGGACATATGTTGCTGATTCTGGAAACCATGCCAACTCTGAAGGTATTGGTCCAAGGCTAGTTTCTGTTTCCATTAGCTTCGGTGGGATGTTAATATTTGCTATGATGCTTGGTCTGGTGTCCGATTCAATATCTGAAAAGTTCGACTCTCTTAGAAAAGGAAGAAGTGAGGTTGTTGAACAAAATCACACTTTGATCCTTGGATGGAGTGATAAACTGGTAAGACTCTAATTTCTGCTCGTCTTATGATGATATTTCATTTGCTAAAAATTCTGGAAATAAGCTGCATGGTTTCTGCTTTTATAATAATTACTTGATGCAATATTTGTGTGCTTAAAGCAGTTGTAGCACATTGCTAATTGATCTTCTTCTCCTCCTTTTTTTCTTTGTGCAATCCTATTACATGGATCTAGGGGTCACTTCTGAATCAGCTGGCTATAGCCAATGAGAGCTTGGGAGGAGGAACTGTTGTGGTGATGGCTGAACGAGACAAAGAAGAAATGGAACTTGACATTGCTAAAATGGAGTTTGATTTTAAGGGAACCTCTGTTATATGCAGAAGTGGAAGCCCATTAATTCTGGCAGACTTGAAGAAGGTACTTCTTTGTAATACGCAAACTTTGTGGTGCTGATATCTTCTTCCATCCCTCAAGAAGTTTTCTCCCTAGTAAATAAATATCTCAAAATAGTTGTAGCCCGTTTACTTGGTCAACTGAACTAAGAATTTTCATTTATGAACGTCAAGTTAGGGTTCTAGGCCTCTGATAAAGAAAATATATTCTTTAACTACTTCAATGCCAAGTTTGGTTTCTCATCTTTTTCTACTTTCGTTAATTTTTCTGTTTCTCAATAAATTACCTTTGATTATTTAATTGACGAAACTCAGTTTAGAGTCATTAAATGAACTATACCGAGGCAAATAAATCGACCTTCTGTCCAGAATTTGTGGATTTTGATTGTGTTTCTACCTTGACTAATTTCTAGTTTGGATTTTAAAAATTTTGTGAGATTGGTTAAAAATACAACAGCGTAAAGGAGCCTCTCTGGCTTTAAATCAAGCGCATCCTTTCATTTTGATAGCCAGTGCTGCAAGAATAAGCTTCTCTTAACAAGTGTTGCAACTAACCTTTCTGTTGTTTCACCCATGCAATGTCTGTCTTTTCCCCTTTTATAAGACCCATACAATGTCTTAACCACCCACGTAAAATGTAATTTCTGGTCTATGAATACCATAAATAACCTCCAAATGTGCATATCACCATTTACATTAGAAGTTTTGCTAACATCTTATCTACAGGTCTCTGTGTCAAAGGCCCGTGCAATAATTGTCATTGCTGAGGATGGAAATGCTGATCAAGTAAGTGGAAATATTGGTATCATTGAGTTATGATGTTCGATCTTTATTTGATATATGTACTTTGCAGAGTGATGCCCGTGCATTGAGAACTGTTTTAAGTCTAACTGGAGTTAAAGAAGGGCTGAGAGGACACATAGTGGTGGAACTTAGTGATCTTGATAATGAGGTTCTTGTTAAACTTGTTGGTGCAGAGCTTGTTGAAACTGTTGTGGCTCATGATGTGATTGGTCGCTTAATGATTCAGTGTGCCCGCCAGCCAGGACTTGCTCAGGTTTTTATCTAATTGAATGAGCTTGTTTTATATTTTAAGATAAAATGAAATATTATCTAGTTGAATGAGCTTGTTTCATTTATTTCTTTTCATCCAATTGTAGATTTGGGAAGATATCCTTGGTTTTGAAAACTGTGAATTCTACATCAAAAGATGGCCACAATTGGATGGTATGCAATTTGAGGATGTATTGATCAGCTTTCCTGATGCAATTCCTTGTGGAATCAAGGTTGCATCACGAGGTGGAAAAATTGTACTGAATCCAGAGGACTCATATGTGCTGCAAGAAGGTGATGAAGTTCTTGTTATAGCAGAGGATGATGATACTTATGCACCGGCTACATTACCTACGGTGCTTTCATTTCCCTGTAGGAACTTTTTTTTTTTTTTTTTGCATACTCAGGGCCTTCTTGTTCTGTTACTTTATCGCTTGTCTTTCCTTTTCCTATGCTGGTATTATATATTTAAATGTATCGTTAGGCATTTTAAAGTCATGCAAATAAGGGGAGGGATTGGTTAAGGAATTCAAGATGCAAAAGAAGGAATTAGATTGATATAAAGGCATTGCTGAGCTCAGCTTATGAAGGAATTTTCTGGATTTATTTGTCATATAAACAATGCTGACAAAGGGCAATCTTGAGAGAGAGGGAGAGAGAAGCATTGTTCGTGCATATTGCAAGTCCAGCATGAAAGCCACAGAAGATTCTACTTTGTGGATGGAGGAGAGAGAGAGACAGTTCTTATTTAAATAAAAGCTCTGAAAGCTTTCTTTGGATGGTGCCTATAATGGATATAAGTGAGAAAAACACCCTAGAATTAAAACTTACAATATTACAATTAATTTGATCATTCAGGTAAGAGAAGCATCATTCATGCATATTGCAAGTCCAACAAGAAAGCCACAGAAGATTCTACTTTGTGGATGGAGGAGGTACATTGACGATATGATTGTGGTGAGTCCTTTGTATTAAAGCCCTAATTCTTTCTTTTTGGCATTGAATGCCTGCAGGTTTGGAGGGGAAGTCTTCCCAAAGACTTTATTGTTCCAAAATCTGCTGAAAGAATCCTGTTGTGTGGTTGGCGGCGAGATATGGAGGATATGATTATGGTAATGTAATTCAGATCTGAGAACATGCTCCCAGTGCTTCTTGGGTGCAGGTCTTAGTGTTCACAGCATGATCATAGTCATTTTATTACATTTTTCATTTTCAACTGCTGAGAGTAGATTTCATGTTTGTACTTCCTTTTTTTACAAATCCTGCATGCTGCTTGCTTTATTGGATTGAGCACTCTATTGTCCTCATTGGCTTCTACCATTATAGGTATTGGATGCATTTTTAGCACCAGGTTCAGAGCTTTGGATGTTCAATGATGTTCCTGAGAATGAGAGGGAAAGGAAACTTACTGATGGCGGCCTTGATATCAGCCGATTGGAGAATATATCTTTGGTTGATCGTGAGGGAAATGCTGTAATTCGGCGTCATTTGGAAAGCCTTCCCTTGGAATCATTTGATTCAGTGAGTAGCATGATTTCTTTTCTCACCCTGGAAGCCAACTATGGGTAGAAAACTGCTTTGTTACTGTTTTTTGTATTATATCTTGTTGTGACTTAACCACAAACTGTACAGATCTTGATCCTTGCTGATGAATCTGTAGAGGATTCAGCTATTCAAGCTGATTCAAGATCTCTTGCAACCTTGTTGTTAATACGTGATATCCAGGTACTTCTCTTGAAATTTGATGTTCAAATATATTAGTTTCTTGTATGGCATTTCTGGCCATGCCCATGTGAGTAAATTCTTCTGTCTTCATTTTTTTTTTTTTTTTTTTTTGTAAAATTTTTTGTTTCATATCATTTGATTGGTTCCTATTCATTCCACCTCTCGTGGTCATTTTGATTACTATGCTGAAGCCACACCTAATTTCTTTTTTGTGGGATGAGAAAATGCTCCAATTGACATTAATAAGCAAACAACAATAATTGAAAAACTCTTTTGCTAGAGAATTCCATCCAGAAGCATGAAAACAAAAGTGTTAGGGCTCCATCAGTACATACCCTTTCAAAGATTTTATATTTTTCTTCATATAAAGGTGGAAAAAAAACAGCTCTTGTTGCATTGACATAAATCCTAGCGCTGCTCATGAAAGGGATGCTTCATGAAGATTTATTAGAGGGAACCTCGCGTTCAAAAAAACTATTGAGTATAGCCACCACCAATCATAGAAGAAGTGAAGTCTGAGGAATAATGGGTCTTGATTCTTCGCATCATTCCTGCAAAGGCTGCACCATGGAGGCATTGAGAAGCTGAGGATATGCCCTATCCAGATTATTTTGGACATTGAACAAAGAAAAAGCTTCTCACTTTCTTGGTATTACTTGATTTTCCACACCATACAAGAAATGGAAGGGATGGCATCTGGCCCTTGAAGAAGTTGAGTTAGACAGAGTGCCAGCACTTTGCATGTGAAATCCCCACAATTCTGAAAGCTTCATACTCTAGGATCAATATCTGTGGAAACTATCCACTTTATGAAAAAATATATATTTATATTATTCGCTGAAAAATCTTGCTTTTGTAGTCTTATTGCATTTTTTGCCGTGGCTTCATCTTTCCAGTTGGTCAATTGTACAATCAGATTTGTGGTTTTTGCAGGCTAAGCGTCTGCCGGTCAGAGATGCTAAGACTGCTCACAGAGGAAGTTTCTCGCAAGGCTCCTGGATTGGAGAAATGCAGCAGGCTTCTGATAAGTCGGTTATTATAAGTGAAATTCTGGATCCAAGAACTAAAAATCTGCTTTCAATGTCAAAAATCAGTGACTATGTCTTGTCAAATGAACTTGTCAGTATGGCCTTGGCCATGGTTGCTGAGGATCGACAGATAAATGATGTTTTGGAGGAGCTCTTTGCAGAAGAGGTATTTTTCTTTATCAATCAAAACCGAGATACATATCATGAATAAGGAAAAACATAATTACTTGTGGACCTACATTGAGAAAACTCTTCAATACCGCCCCTTTTGAACATCCCATTCCTTCATATGCATTGAACATTGTTTTCCTTTTCCCCATTATATCTGTTCTAACATGTAGTTTTAGTTTGATTTTTAATTCTTTCTTCTTTTTTGGGTAGTGCGTCTACTTCTCTGGCATAACTTGCCGCTTTTCTGTTATTATTAGGGTAATGAATTGCATATAAGGCAAGCTGATCTGTACCTTCGTGAAGGGGAGGAACTGAGTTTCTATGAAGTACTTTTACGAGCTCGACAGCGAAGAGAGGTTGTGATTGGTTACCGTTCAGCTAATGCTGAAAGAGCTGTTATCAACCCTCCAGCCAAGAATGAGCGACGGAAGTGGTCTCTAGGAGACGTTTTTGTAGTGATAGCCGAAAAAGAATGACATTTTTACATAGTAGGTGATTATCCGTCATCATTTCTGCGGTCTGATTTTCATTATAGAATTCAGAAATTAATTCCATCAAGGCTCCTAAAAATCAAATTTATAATAATCTTAATCACATTACCTAACCTTAGAACTCAAGAAGTAGAGTACAATCTATAGAACACATCCTTGGAAACCTTAATCACATCAATGACATTAATTGACAAACGAATAACAATTGTGCACTCTTTATTCAGGTGGAGTGACATATATCCGAAGGGAGACATGCAAAACATCAAAAAGTTTTGGGTTTCAAAGAAACTATTTGGGTGGTGGCTGGTCAACAGCCTTCCCTTTCTCTCTTAGCTTGGCGATAGCTTCTTTCATGGCTTCCTTCCTCTTTTTGCTAGCTAGTACTTTTGCCTGCAGTCCACTCACATTGGGGTCCTTCTTCTCTTGCGGTGGAGGTGGCGGCGGCCTTCTGGCAGCCGCCTCTGCACTACGATCAACCACATTCAGTCCCAGCATTGTCCCTGTCAAGATCAAGGCAGCGTTCCTGCAATTTGAACCACACAACATCTGTTAAATTGTTTTGAGCGGATATACATTTTGTGGATGTGGCTGATAATTTGAGAGGAGTTGATATTAGAGAAATTTGAACTCAGAATTCCTTATTCTAATGTCAGGTTAAACCAATGTGGAATCTAAAAACTTAAATAAATGGATAAATTACAATATATTTAATTTATTGTTAGTATGGTATGGCTAACAATAAATTAAAGGAAACAAACAAATGCTTGTACCTGCGGGAGATGAGATGGTTGTATGCGTTGCTGCGAGCCTGCAGATTTGGAAGCCTTATACAGGAACATCGTGTGTTGCTGAATCTGGTAGAGAATGAGAGGGCAGCTGTGGCATTGGCAGTGGCCGATATTGAAGATAGTGAATGTGCCATTGTTTCTCAATCTCGCATTACTATGCGGGGGCGTTTATGATATTAGAATCGAGAATACATCTTTTTTTTCTTTTGTTCGAATCATTTCTATTTCTAATGTTTAAACGAACAGACTATCGAAGAGGAAAGGATATCGCGTGGGCCTTATGAAGAGCATCGCTACTGAAATCTATTGGTCGGTAGTTGATAAGGCGCTGTACTTGTGGACCCCACCCAATTTAATTCCCCTTCCCGTATCCCTAATACATTTCCATCCGATCAGTAACAAGTATCATCAAATGCAAGCCAAGCCGCATCCCATTTTTCATTTTGAGTAATAATATAATACCTCGCATCATCAATTCACTACATTATTTTACTTTCTAACCTAAACAATAATAATTTTACGTAAAATCCGAAACTAAGTCCTTCAACAAAAACATATGTTCTGAATTTTCCTGATTTCGTGAGATTTGACAGTTAAATTAGCATGAATGCCATCTCAAATACGCTGAAGTCAAAACTTGATTTGCTTTAGAAGAGATTATGGCTCTCAAAAGTGACAAAGTCGAGGCGACCAAAAGTATCATTATCTAAGTAACAGAACACTCCAAAGATGTGAAAAGTTCTAGACCAACAAAAGAAACTTAAAATAATAAATAGCAGAACTGCAATAAAATCCTTGGATGCTGACACCAACTAATGCTGTTTCATAATTTTTCATCTTTCACTCAGTCATCCTCGTCATCGTCATCAGCGTCAGCTGCAGAGTTGAGAGCATTCAAACGCTCGACCAACCGAGCTTTTCTTTCATCGTATGTCAGCTTCTTCAAGTTGTACCTGTAATTCAACCACCAACAATAGGAAATTGTTCATAAACAATGCCATGAGAAATAACACGACATGAAATCAGTCCACTTAGGAACGATTTTTATCAATTGTCAAAGACTCAGAGCTTCGTTTTTACCTCTTGTGTGCCTTGGGTTGTGGCTTGTCAGATTTCTTCACTATTGGGCCTGCACGAATGGCAGCATGAACTTTCTTGTATAATCCCTCAATGTCATCCGCCTCAATGCCCTTCTTGATGTATTCGCAGAAGTGGGATTGATATTTCTCTGGTTCATCTTCCATCAAGGTCTAAAAGCCATATGGGAAAAAAAAAAGGAGTAAACTTTGTTTTCAAGTTTTTTTTTGAAGATGGAAATAGCAACATATAGTAAAATAAACAAACAGCTTAGGCATACCCGCATGTACGCAGCAACATGGCCACCAAAAATGTACTTCCGATGAACTTCAGCATCAAGCTGCTTACCATCCTTGGAAAAACCAGCAAACCTCTTGTCGCTGTGAGGAATGTCCAATCCACCATCCAAAGCTCCCTGCGTTTTACAAATTGAGATTCATTGCAAGCCTTTACAAGCCCCACATTTGCAGACAACAATCATCAAAAGTTATACATCGTGAGAACTCCGTTCTTCTATATTAACAATTTCACCCAGGCATAGAACGACTACAATCAACTGCAGAATTATAGAACAATGAAATGGCTCCAAAACAAGATGTCTTCAGAAATACTTATAATAAAAAAAAATAGATATTATTTCCAAGTTAACGTCTCCAAGTGCAAATATAGAAATTAACGTAATTAAATAACAGTGAAAACCAGTTTTCCTTGAAACAATATCAGATTTAAAATGCCAAAAGATGCAAGTCTATCAAAAAACACAGCTCAAATTCAAGATTTTCAGAAAATATTGATTTAAAATAAGATCAAAGGCTATTTCAATTTCAGAGAGCTGACAAAGATATCAACTTATAAAGAACCAGAAATTGAATTTCCAGTCACTAACTGAGTACCTTAAGAGCACCAAAAATACGATTTCCGGTAGTAGTTCTAAGAAGACCAACGTCAAGGAGAGCACGGAATGGCCTTCTGGTTTCTCCTGGCTCAACTGAGAAATCTTCACCAGTAGCCTGCGAATGCAAGGTCATGGTGTTAAGAAAATTAATAATATGATGGAGATAGGAATAGAGGAAATAGTCAAGATTCAATATACCTCCACATTGCCCTCATATTCGTCATCCATCTCAAGCATTTTCAAGACACGTCGAGCCAAGAGAAGTCCAGTGCAATATGCTGAACATTTTTAAAACAGTTGTTCAAAAAATTGGACGGGTTAGTGGGAATATTATAAATGAAGAACGGACATGAAAGAAAAAAGTGACAAAATTGAAAACACACCTGCAGCATAGTTGGTGAGACCAACTTCAAGCCCATAATGGGGAAGCTCATGAGAATAAGCTGAAGCAAGGACCAAGTCCCCAGCAATGCTGGCGGAAATAATTTGAGCTGTAATATCTTTGTTTGACTATTGAATGATGTCAAGGACATACATCTCAAAATGCATAAAAAATAGAGGTAGGACTTGAATAAGAAATATAAAAAATAAAAACACAACAAATGGTCTTGCATTTGATAGATATAGAGAAACAATTATCCATGCTCTTAAACACACAAAAAATGTAAATTTCTACAAAATATTCAAATTCAGAACTTTCATAGGATACAAATCGGACAACAAAGCGAAACTTGGGAGTATTGTACTTGTTTTTGTCCTGGTTAATAAGACGAATTCTGGCCCGATAGTCAGTCTTTCCCTCTGTGGATATTCAGATACCTCAATCAGAAAGCTAGAAAAAAATAAAAACGTTGTGATATTCTTTATATAGGGGGAAAAATCACCTCTTCTTCTCTTAAACTTGACTTGATAACGTTTGAAGTAAGCCTTTGTCTTCTGAGCTTTGGCAAAAGCCTACAATAAATAGCTCAGCGTAAAAGCACCCCCCAATATTGTAAACATATCACGACATAGAAAATCAAAATATGAGTTCGAATTCGAATTTAATGAAGCAATGACCGCCAAAACAAGAAAATAAAGTGACTTTAGCTTCGATCCGTGACAGCAAAGTTATGCAAGATAATTTTGGGTAACGGGATGCTAAAACTAAAAGTTAGGGAACAAGTGACCAAATATGGGACGTCTATTCAGAGCGGGTCGGGGGATAATGAAGAACCCAGTAAAAAAAACAGCTCCCACCATCAACATAGCTAAAAATAAATGATCCCCAAACATGAATAACATGAAATCTACGAATTACAGACATGTCTCAGAAACAATAAGATATAGATTCCACCACACAGTGGGTTGCGAAGATGAAAAATGCGAGGGAGAAGTCAGAAAATGCAGTAAAAGCATGATTACGTGAACTTCTACAGTATAACCAGTCAATGGAAACAGGTAGAAGATCCAATGGCAGGACGAACCAACAAAAACAAGTGAAAACGCAAGAAGGGGAAGAGAAGGAGCTCTCACCATTGTAGATTTGAACCCGCGAGCGGAGCAGGAACCCGAAAGAGAAGTGGCGGAAGACAAGAGAAAGGGCAGAATCCCTTTATATAATAAACCCTAGGTTTTCTTTTTTCTTGTTGGGCATGAAACCCTAGGTTGCTTGCATACGGGCCGACGACCCATCTTGTTATTTAAAGTGGGCCGGGCTCGTCTATTATATAACCAATATAAAGCAATTAACAGAAATTATATTATCATTCTCAATAAATAAATCAATATTATCTATGGAAATTGTTATAACATTTGGCACGCTGTTTTGAAATTAGAAATCCTATAAATAAAAAATTCTAGGAATCCTGTGTCGAAATCAGAAACCTAGGATTCTTGATTACTGTGTTTGGAATGCAGTGTTGAGTTTGATTTGTTGAAACCTGTGTTTGGGATGTAGGATTGGGTTGGAACGTGTCTATTTATGTTTTTTTAAGACATTTTTTATACTGTTTTTTTCCCAATTTTTGTGTCCTAATAATTTTTTTTTTGAATTGCATATCAATATTTTGACAAAATTTGTGTGAAAATTTGCATATCAATATTTAAAAGATTTTGTCCCAACTATATTCAAATTGGAATTATATCATGTGTAGTTTGTGTAACTCTAATCTATGTCATTCACTTCATTTATGGTGATGTCAATTTAAATAACATTGTCAAAAGCATATAATGGATAAGTTAAAAGTAAGAAAGGTATTGTTAAAGTTTTGTAATTTTGAAAGTATATTTTACAAAGTATTTTGATAAAAAATTCAAACATTGAAAAATGAACCATTTTTTTTCAAGTATTTTTCCAAATTTTCATAAATTTTGGTAGGTGTCATAAGTTAAAGTAGTTAATGAGGAAAAAAATTACATGGTTCATGGAAAAAGTGAAATTAGTCTATGGGATTACATATAGAGCAAAATGTATATAATTTCTCTAGTTTTAATTTGATTAAATGGAAATAAAATAAATATGTTATTTTAAAATGACTAAATTAAAAATAAAATAACACATATTTAATTTATTTTAATATAATTAAGTTCAAAATTAATATCATATGTATACTTTCGTTTTTTTTTTTTTTTTTTTTTGTATCTCATTTGAAAATTAAATATTTTCTTTACTATAACTAATTTAAAATTAAATATTATTTATTTTATTTTAATAAATTCAAAATAAAATATCATTTATTTTTGTTACATTGATTATTGTTAATTTAAAAATAAAATATAGGCTTAAATTTTAATATGTTCACTCAAAATTAAATGTTATTTTTTAAAATATTAATATAAGTAAGTCGTTTAAAATGTACCATTTATTTTAAGCTACTATTTTACATTACCCTTTATTAGAATGAAGAAGGCCCATTGTTCTTGCTTGATTTCTTTTACTCTAAATACGAGCTAAAGCTTTTTAGGGGGTTAAAGGATGTGAATTCAATAAATCTAGCAAAAAGTACAATGAAAATCGAGCCTATAGTTCAATTGCTCGCTTGTGTTGATTAAAATGTCGTTGAGATCCTAGATTGATCAACTAAGGTAGTAACTTAAGTTTAAATCTAATACCGATAGGGTTAGTGATAAACAGATTTCGCACAAGTGATAGAGACAATAACTTAGACATAAGTCAATTCTTTACCCTAGACATAGAGATTAAAAACTCCAAAACCCATAAAATTGTTGAGCCAAATTATCTAAGATAGAGGAATATAGACATATGATAATTCTCATTCATGAGGATTATTTGGCCTTTAAACTTAATTATACTTGTGATTTTTATTCATATTATTTAATGAAAAATAGAAAAATGGTTGAATTTAATCACATAATTGTTGGAAGATCTTTTAAATTAAGTAAGTTGAGAAAAGAAAACAAAAGAAGAAAGAAATTCACACTTACTTAATGTTTTGATGCAGGATTTTTACGAAATGCAACAGCTAGATTATGAGTCGAGCGAGATTTCTGGACATATCTGGAATTTAAGGAAAAAACGCATATTTTGGGATTTTGAGCGAGAATTACCCACGATTTCAGCTAGATTATGAGTTGTGATTGTCCATCAACCAAAAGGGAAACCCTAGCATGAAGTCCCTATATATTTGGAGGAGAAAGCCATGAGAGGAGAGCTTAATTTTGGAAGATTTTCGTTTATATTTTTTTGGGTTTTCTTCACCGATTATAGCAGTCTGTTATTTTCAATTTTTTTTAGTTGATGTACTAGAATTTTCTTATACATCTCCATCTCTAAACTCTCTTCAATCCCACAACAACGATTGTTGGTAGTGGTTAAGAGCAAATCTTTGTTCGATTGAGCTGAGAGGGAAGAGTTTTTATTGTAATTTCGTTTATGTTCTTCAATTACTGCATTTTCCATTATGTTCTTTAATTTTCATTTAGTCACTGTTTATCTCATTCTTTCCTTGTGATTTCTTATGGAAATTAGTTGGACTTTGAAAAATTGAATCCAACATTAGTTTAGCAATAGAAATTAGTTTAGCATTAGTTAGATTTTGAAAATTTGAAATTAGTTTAGCTTGGTTATTGAATCCAGTATTAATTTTTATTTTGAAAAATTGGTTGTTCTCTTCATTTTGTTTTGTTCCAATGGATTCCTATAATTTCAAGCTTACTGTTTTAGTTAATTTAATTATGAAGAGCTAAATTTCTTTAGGGATTCAAGTTTGTGAATGCCCTAGAGGAAAGATGTAAAGCTCGAAAGCAAAAATAATTTAGCTAATTCTTGAACTATTGCTTGCTTTTGGTGAGTTCAATGTTGGGTAAACCCTAGTTGGCCATCTAGTGTTACTTGTCAAGCTAAACTTAATACTAAAATGGTTAAGAGAAGCGGATGTCGCAAAAGCAATGGAGGAAAAGGCTTAGACATAAGACCTGAAACATCGACCCTAGACATAGGGCGAGACTCCAAAACCACTAGAGTTGTGAGCAAAAATATCTAAGTTAAATTAGCCATAGAAATATAGGTTTAATTACTTAGTCTCATAAAGATACTTCATAAAATGTCGAATAGGAGTTTAATTCGGTTTACTTAGTTATTGAGTTAGCTACAATTGCAATTGCCTTCTTGTTGCATTTTCTTTCCAAATGGGCATTGACATCTTAAACCCTATTTTTCATTTTCATTATTTTTCAAATAATTTTTCTTTTAGTCAAAACACTTCACAAATCATTTTCACCCATGGTTACCTTAAGTTGCAATTTGTCAACAATTTTGTGCCATCTAAAATTCATTTTATTAAAACTCTTTCCCTTCCAATTTCTTATTATTTCGATCACGTGCACTTGCGTGTAGCATATAATGGTCAACATATAAGTCACTCACTTAGTCTTCTAAAACCTAATTTCAATGTGAATAAGGGTAGCAATTTTGGTGTATAATTGTGTGTAGAGTAGGTTGGATTTGCAATTTACAACTTAGGGCAATGACATACATGAGCCCCATATTCCCTCATTTATCTAAGGAAATTCCCTTGCAATTTTCATCAGTTGGTTAACATTCTGCTAGGGTCAGTTTTTGTTCAAATTACCATTTATTTTATCAAGTCCGTTTGATTTTGCTATTCAATCTTGTAATTTTTGATTCTACAATTTAGTTATGCAATTTTCGTTTTCCTTACTTAACGTTTTTGTCACTTTAACTTGCAATTAGATTATGCAATTATTTTGTTTTTATCAAACACACTCTCCCAACCTTGTTTGTGCAATTTTTAGTTTCCAAGTTGCAATTCTCCTTACATTTTGCTCTACAATATTTTGGTTATATTGTTTCTTGTGGGATCGATACTCAAGAATACTCATGTTTTATTACTTGCATCGACAATGTGCACTCACACTGGGGTTAAACATATTTATTTACTTTTCTTCACCCAAAGTTTACATGATCACTAGTCTTAGCTATTGGACTTGTGTGGTCATTCCCTTGTGTGTCAGCCCTTTGGCCTGAGTCCTTGGTTGGCCCTATACAAGGGTCGTTCCCTTTAGAGCACAACCATGACCAACCTCCATGCAGGTCGGGTCGACCTCTTTGCGCCTTGGTCGCCCCTCAAGTGGCCAACCCATTATGCTTAATGCCTCACGCCTCATGCCTTAGGTCTCATGCCTTTTATGCCTTAGACCCCATGCCTTAGGCCTCATATCTTATGCTTTAAGTTTCAACTTTAGGTCTTAGGTCTTAGTGGACTTCAAATATGGCTTAGTTGATAATTTCACCCTCAACAAATAATGACATCTGAGAGAGCTCAACAAATAATAACACAATTTGAAAACCTCTTGCTCTCTTGCTCTTTATTTGAAAGTCAAGTCTACACAAATATGGCTTCTTTTATCTCATAGTGTTTTGTTAAGAAGTAGTATTAAAGTTTTTTTTTTTTTTCCAGTTAACTTAAATAGTGTAATTTGAGTTGGTATTGAGAGAAGATATGTGTCCACCAAGAAATTCAAGCAGTGTCAATCTAAGCATAACTCAGATGGATAATACATATACCTTTGACCAATAAATCAAAAGCTTAAGCCCCGTTTGATAACCATTTGGTTTTTGGTTTTTGGTTTTTAAAAATTAAGCCTATAAATACTACTCTCACCTATGATTTTACTTGTTTTGTCATATACTTTTTGCCTATGTTTTCAAAAACCAAGCCATGTTTTGAAAACTAAAAAAAATAGTTTTCAAAAACTTGTTTTTGTTTTTAGAATTTGGCTAAGAATTCAAATACTTCCTTAAGGGAGATGAAAACCATTCTAGAGAAATTAGGAGAAAACAAGCTTAATTTTCAAAAATCAAAAACCAAAAACCAAATGGTTATCAAACGGGGCCTTAAATTGAAGCAAAAAAATTCATGTTTGTATTGTATTTTCTTCAATATACATTTGACATACACAGGGGAGATAAATACACTGAAAATAATACAAGAAAGGAAAGTTTCTAATTTCCTAAAATACTGTATAATATATTTTCCTAAAATACTGTATGATATATTTCCACACCCTCCCTCAAACTCAAGGTGGTAAAGTTGCAACCAACTTGAGTTTGTTCTGTAATTGAGTGAACCGATTTGGAGGCAAGGCTTTTGTGAAGATATCAGCTGGTTGCTCGGTAGTGGAGATGGATTGTAAGAGGAGAGTGTTGCTCAAGAGATGATGGCGAACAAAGTGGCAATCATTTTCAATGTGCTTGGTACGTTCATGGAATACATCATTGTGAGCAATTTGGACTGCACTACGATTGTCACAGTGAAGTATAGTAGCAGATGATTGACGAACACCCATGTCAGCAAGAAGCCATCGAAGCCAGAGTAATTCAGAAGTGGCATCAGCAAGTGCACGATATTCAGATTCAGTGCTGGATCTGGAGACAACAGTTTGTTTCTTACTGCGCCAAGAGATGAGGGAATCCCCTAAGTAAAAACAATAACCTGTGGTAGAACGACGATCGGTGGGATCACCAGCCCAATCAGCATCAGAATAGCCAGATAGTACTAATGATGACTTGGAAGAAAACTGAAGTCCATGACCAAGTGTGCCCTTAATATAGCGAAGAATACGAAGCACAGCAGTAAAGTGTATTGTCCGAGGAGAAGCCATGAACTGGCTAACAATGTGAACATCATAGGCAATATCTGGGCGAGTCACAGTCAGATAAATAAGACTGCCAACTAGTTGTCGATACAAGGTGGCATCTTCAAGTGGAACACCATCAAAAGGGGTTAGGCGAAAATTTGGATCAAGAGGTGTTGGTGTTGTGATCGAATCAGAAATACCAGATCGAGTGAGAAGATCAGAGGCATATTTTGCTTGAGATAAATAGTACCCATCAGTGTGATAGGAGACCTCAAGACCAAGGAAATAACTGAGTGATCCCAAATCTTTCATTTCAAAGTGTTTCCCAAGGTAACATTGTAGGTCAGATATAGCCTGAGGGTCATCACCTGTAATAATCATGTCATCAACATATAAGAGGAGAAGAACAATACCATGAGGAGTTTGTCGCGTAAATAATGCTGTATCATGGGGACTGGAAGTGAACCCAAGTTGGGTTATGGTGGAACTGAATGTCGCAAACCAGGCTCGTGGAGCTTGTTTTAGACCATATAACGCACGACGAAGGAGACATACTTTCTGAGGTGGAGAAGAAGCACCAGGTGGAGGTGTCATGTAAACTTCCTCAGATAAAGTGCCATTTAAGAAAGCATTATTGACATCCATCTGAAGAAGTGGCCACTGTTTGGCAGCTGCAACAGCTAAGAGACAGCGAACTGAGGTCATTCGAGCAACAGGAGCAAAAGTCTCCTCATAATCAATGCCATATTCCTGGGAATAGCCCTTTGCAACAAGACGTGCTTTATAGCGTTCGATAGATCCATCGGAGTTTGTTTTAATTTTATAGATCCACTTACAGCCAATAGGTCTCTTACCAGGAGGTAAATCAACATAGTCCCATGTTTGCGTCTTTTCTAAAGCTTGGAGTTCCTCATTCATTGCTTGCTGCCAGAGAGGGTTAGTGCTGGCCTCTTTATAAGAGGTAGGTTCAACTAAAGAAACAATAGTGGAAAAACAATGATAATCTTGGAGATGGTGAGGAGTTTCTCTTACCCGAGTGGATCGACGGACATAAGGGACCAGATCAGGTTCAGGTTCAGCAATTGTGACAGATGGTAGATCCGAGGTTGCAGAAACTGGTGTAGATTGATCAAGCTCAAGTTCAGGAGGAGACTCAGAGGATGGGAAAAGATCATTAGAGAGATCAGTAAAAAATGATTGATGACTCGAGAAAGAGGTGTGAAATAACGAAAGACTAGAGAACATGGTATGTTCCCAGAAAGTAACATGTCGAGATATGCGTAGCCAGTTAGAAATGGGATCCCAGCAACGAAAACCTTTATGTTCAGTTCCGTAACCAAGAAAACAACAAAGGCGTGCACGAGGTTCAAGTTTAGTATGTTCATGAGGATGAAGAAGGACAAAACATGCACATCCAAAGACTTTAAGATGAGAATAAGAAGGAGGAGTACCATATAATCGTTCAAACGGAGAGATATTCTGAAGAACTGAAGAAGGAAGCCGATTAATGGTATAGACAGAGGTAAGAGCAGCCTCACCCCAGAACTTCTCAGGACAGGAGGCAGAGAGAAGTTGAGCACGGACAGAATCTAGAATGTGACGATGTTTACGTTCCGCTCGCCCATTTTGTTGGGAGGTATGGGGACATGATCGTTGAATAAGAGTACCTTGTTGGGTGAGAAATGACAGAATACTAGAATCTTTATACTCCATTGCATTATCTGTGCGAAGAATTTTAATGGTTCGAGAAAATTGAGTTTGAACCATATTAGCAAAGGCAATGTAAATCTGGGATAAGGCAGATCGATTTTTAAGAAAATATATCCATGTAAAACGGGAGTAGTCATCAACAAATAAAATAAAATAGCGATAGCCATTGACAGTACTAATAGGGGCAGGACCCTAAATATCTGAGTGAATTAAGCCAAATGGAGTATCACATATAGAGGATGATGTAGAGAAAGATAACGCAAGTTGTTTTGCAAGTTTGCAATTCAAACAATCAAAAGGAATAAATTTGGAAACATTATTTAAATTGCTAACATAAATTAAATGACGAAGTTTGTCAGGGGAAGCATGACCAAGACGAAGGTGCCACTGATATATTGCAGAGTCAGTGACAGGAGCAGAAATAGATGAATAATTTGGGAGTTGGAGTGATGTGAGCTCAAATAATCTTCCCACTTTGCGACCCGTACCAATCGTCTGTCTCGTTTGCGGATCCTGAACCTGACAACCAGTAGAAGAGAAACAAACGATTAGGCCAAGATCACATAATTGACCCACAGAAACAAGATTAAAAGTAAGATTTGGAACGTAATAGGTATTGGGAAGACTTAAAGTAGGTGTGTCTACTTTGCCAATATGAGAAATAGTCATACAATTACCATCGGCAGCATGGATGGGAGGAAGAGATTTTGCAGTGGTGGATGAAGACATAAGAGAAAAGTTAGAGGTCATATGATTACAACAGGCTGAGTCAAGAAGCCATGAATTACCTGATGAGACAGCAAGGGCAGTTGAATTGGAGGAAATCACCTGTTTTAATAAGTCCTGAAGATCACTAATCTGAAAACTGGGAGGAGTGAAATCATCAGATGGGGTGGCAGCAGCAACAGATGAAGAACTAGCTTTAGAAAAGTTTCTGGATTTTGTAGAGTGACCCGGAGGGCGAGGTGGTCGAGTGGGACAGTTGTCTAGGATATGACCACGTTTGTGACAGTACCTGCACTCAATTTTGGGACAATCAGCAAACTTGTGACCATGAGATTTACAATTCTTGCAAAAGAGGGACCCAGATGAATTGTGTGGATGAGTGGTTGCGAGCACAACTTCAGCTTGTGGAGATGAGACTATGCCAAGTCGTTTTTCTTCAAACAGAATTTCTCGAATCGCTGCATCTAATGTAGGTAAGGGATTTCGATGTAGCAAGGCAGCACGAACAGACTCATATTCCGGGCGAAGTCCCATAAGAACTTTAATGAGACGAAGATGATCTTGGCTAATTTTAGCTTGATCGAGCTGAGTCCAAATAGGTTGAAGTGCAGCAAGGTATTCATTGACAGATTGACCAATGTCCTGATTTAGACTAACAAGATTGCTATGCAGTTGATAATAATGAGCCAGTCCGATAGATTGAAACCGAGTAGATAAAAAATCCCAAAGTTCTTTAGCATTATCAAAAGCATCAAATTGAACATGAATGGCAGGAATAGAAGTGTTACCAATCCAAGTCATTATTTGATGATTTTTGCTGTCCCAGTCCTCTAATCGCTCAAGAAATTTGGCATCTTCTTCAGTCGTATCCTTGCTTTTCACAGGTTTGGAAATATCACCAGTGACAATTCGCCATAACTTTCGACCTATCAAAAAACTTTTCATTTGGTGTGCCCAAGTGATATAGTTCGTACCATTAAGAATTGTACTAATGGGACGAAAAATATCACTTTTCTCCATTCTAACAGAAAAAATATTAAAGCTGTTTTTTTTTTTTTTTTTTTTTGAGCAGTGGGGCTGAACAGAACCGGGTGGGTGAACTGAGCGGGTGCTGGGTGGGCCGGACCGGTTGAGCACACAAGCGGATCTGGTCAGAGACGGAGCACGGATCTGGACGGAGATCGACAGGCTAGCGGTTGGGCGTGGGCTGTGCGGCGGGGCTAGCAGATCTGGACGGCGATGATTGCAGATCGGAGACGAGGCTGCACGGATCTTGCGGATCTGGTGGATCGGATGAGGTTTGCTGCGGTGGTCGGAGTCGGAGTTCTCACGATTGAGTTAAGGGGTGGGTGCTCGCGGATAAATACAGTGATCTGGGTGGCGTTGCAGCGGATTCGGCGGCAAGGGGAAACGGCTCCGGCGAGGCGTTGCAGCGGATCTGGGTGCTCGCGGATCTGATATGCGCGTAGCCGTGGGCTTTCGTGGAGGAGCAACGGCGCGGAGACAGTGAATCACACCGGCGAGGGAGGCGGCAGACGATGGCGGCGGCGGCTGCTGCTAGAAGGAGGAAGAGTTGAAGAGGAGAGGGAGGGCTGTCGGTGAGGAGAGACAGGGCTCTGATACCATGTTGATGTTTGTATTGTATTTTCTTCAATATACATTTGACATACACAGGGGAGATAAATACACTGAAAATAATACAAGAAAGGAAAGTTTCTAATTTCCTAAAATACTGTATAATATATTTTCCTAAAATACTGTATGATATATTTCCACAAAAACAAAGAAATTCAAGCAGGGGATGTTGCATGCATTACACCAAGAGAAAATGTAAGATGTTCAATATAATATTTTATTGGAAATTGTGAATTAAATTATTTTTTAATTAATTTTGAAGAAACAGAACTCTTTGTGAGAGTGTGCTTCTTTTGAAAATGTCATGACCTGAAATCATGGTCACGAGTCTTGTGGTTGAAGTGCTTGTTACAAGTAATATGTAATACGTCCTATCCTGATGGATAATTGGTCGTTGCATTTTGAGCACTACAGAGAAAACAAAACTATCTTAAGAAGATCAAGTTTTTATTTCCTTAATTTATTTATTTTACTATAGTGAACTCACTAGACAGCTGCTTAATTCTACAATGTTTGGTTTCTAAGAAAATTCATAAGATATTGGATTCATATGGGTATGCAACCCTATGGGTATTAAATATTAGATATTAAAATTCATAAGATATTAAATATTAGATAGGTGGCCACATTGGACTCATATGGGTATGCAATCCTACACTCTTCAAATAATGTCAATAAGTTCCTCTATCTCCAAGATTTGCCATCGTACACTTTTCAAATAAGGTCAATAAGTTCCTTATCTTTAAGGTTTAGACTTTTTGGCCAAAAAAAAATGTACTAGAGCAAATTGGCATGGATGAGGATTGGACGAATGCATGCCAAGCCATTTAAGGGTAGCTAAGTGAGAAAATAAGCAAAGACAACTTATGGTTGTGTGTTAGCAAAAAGAGTATCATCAAAGCTTCAAGTTCAAGTTGTCACAAGTATGTCTTTTAGTCATAAGTGGCATCATTGACTCGATAGAAGTAAGCGAAAGACCATTGGCAAGTTACTCAACAACATTTCTTATATACTGCATATCTCTTTTGTATTCGTAGTATTAGTCTTGGTAGTATTTCGTATGACAACGACATAAGCACTGATTCACATTGTGAGCATTTTACAACTTCTTCACTGCTTGCAAAATTATTAACTCGTCGTTTATGGATAACGTAGGGATAATTGTTTTAGTGCTCACACATGTCGGTGGGGAATTTGCTAGATAGATGAACTCGATTCCTCTAATCATGTTATTATTTACATTTACCATTGTTGGGTTTTATGTCCTAAAACTCGTGGTTTTGTAAACTGAATGTATATTCTATTTTACTATAAAGATGTTATTGAGGTTTATTCAGTAAATGTGTTATTGAATAAAGTGAATTGTGTATTCAATAACCCAAATCCAATGAACTAAGTACCCTTGGCTATAGTATGTATACTTGAACTTTATGTATGACATAAAAGTGGATCAAGTTCGAGTAATAGCCAAAACGGTCTATAGTATAGGGATAAGGCTGGGTACCTTATCCTGGGGACACTATGGACGCGGCCCACTTTGTATAGTACTAACGATGTGATCCTAAATCGTTCATGTGGAGACATGCGAGTGGGGGCGTCCTATGCAATGAGTTTGCATAAGACTGGACCGCGAAATAGTCACTTAGACTTTTTAACTCTGTTTACTGTTTTAACTGACTGTATTCATACGATGACCTAGGTAACTCGATCTTAATCCTGAGCGTGCTATGAACTCCTGTTTATTCGAGATTATCCTTAGATTTGCATGGGTGAGAGTGGCCCGAGATCGCCGACTCAATAAGCCTCCCATTTTGGGGATAAGACCGGATAGATAGTTGGGAACATAGTCATGCGAGATGGAATTCACTCCTACCCGCTTTAGGGTTTAGTAGAGAGGTTGTTCCCTTAAGTACTGACTCCAGGTCTTGAACAATGGGCTCACCCTCTCGTTGGCCCGAGAGGGATACGGTTTGTTGGTTGGACCACAAACCAAATTGTTCATTAGAGGATCAGTGGGACTTAAGGAACAAGAAGTAATTACAGGGGTAAAACGGTTTATTTGACCCAGCTGTAATTACGAACAACCTGTGAATGATCGACTTACTAATCATGGTTATATCGAGTGGACAGAAATATATCTACAGTGAGGAGAGTGCAGCCACTGGGCTTTAGTGGAGTGTCCCGATGGTTAACGAATGTTGATTAGCTAGGCTAAAGAGTTTGGCCGGTTAATCTCGTATCGTTGGAGCTCATGATCTGTAGGTCCATTAGGTCCCCTTACTAGCTCATACTAGGCCTTGGAATAATTTGAGATAAAAGAATTTGAATTGTTCAAATTCGAATTTGGGAGAAAAAGTTAATTATATGCGATATACTTAACGTTTCATAGCTTAATTATGAATTAAACTATGATAAAGAAGAGGTGGAAATATTTAAATATGATTTAAATATTCGTTCGATTTAAAACATGAATAGGGATTCATGTTCGAACGTTCGTTTTGAGAAATTAGGATTGGTCCAATTATTTAATTTGATATTTGATATTAAATTAAATATTTATTTAAAATTAATTAAATTGTTTAATTAATTAAAAATTGATTTTAATTTAAAATTAATTTTATATTAATTTTGAATTAAAATTAAAAAAGAATTCAAATTCATTTGGAAATGAAATATGGACCAAGTTCATAACTTCTTCACCAAGCTTATTGTTTGAAGCATATATTCTTTCAATTGGCTTCTTCACAAAGCTTCTTGTTTGAAGTTTATCTTCATTCAATTGGCTTCTTCACCAAGCTTGTGGCTTTCTATAAATAGAGAAGAAACACAATGGAGAAAGGAGTTTAGAAAAACAAGAGATTTTTGTAGAAAACTCTCTAGCTTTTTTATTTAGATCTTTACTCATTCTTCTCCCAATTTCTCTCAATCAAAGATCCCACAATCCATTCCAAGGGCTGAGAATAGTAGGGAAGACTCTAGTGGTGGTCTAAGTAGTGTTGGTGATCCAAGATTTGCAAAGGATTAAGAGAATATTGAGCTACAAAGGTTTGTGTTCTTATTCTCTGTTTTTCCAGTTTTGAGCATGTTTTTTGTATGATAAAATTGATCAAATTAGAGTGCTCAAGATCCAAAATTGCTTCCGCATTCTTAATATTCACCCCTTCAACCATTACTGACCACTTAAGCAATTTGTGGTGGTTCGATCAACTACTTGTATTATAGTTGAAGAAAAAAAAATGTTTTACTCATGCACAAGTAAATATTTATTGTGGTTATAACAATTTTGAATTGTGTAGATTTGAAAATTGAACTATCCCACCAATGTGTTCATGTCATTTTTATTCATTATGCTTGTCATCTTTTTTTAGTTCAACAATATTTAGGAGTGAGAGGATTTGAACCTCTGGCTTCTTGGTCGATGATACATGTCAATTACTGTTAAGCTAAGCTCATTTTGACCTTTATGCTTGTCTTACAAACTTGACACTGTCTACTTAAAAAAGTTGTAAAAATTGTCACTGCAACTATAGTTGGTTGAACATGTGACTAGGCTAATAGTAACAGATTCTACAAAAACAATTGCAAGTAGGAATAAAATTTTATTAGGCTAGACTATTAATTAACCCATTTTGATTATTTTGAAACGTTACTCAACCCAAATTTATGTATTTGTCTGACCCATGCCTATAAAGTTCGCAAGTCATTGATTACTGTTAAAAAAATCATTAATTACTACTGTAAATAAAAAAGAAAAGCATTAATTACTCAAACAATTTAAATTTCACGTTTAATAGTTAAATAAATTGAACATTCATGTATATTTCAACACCAGGACAACAGCTTAGTTATATATATAGATATCCTAAGCCTAACAAATAATATGTATCAATAGTTATAGAGAAAAAAAAAAGAAGAAGATAAATTTCAGAAATGTAAAAATATAAAAATTTATCTTAAAATGTCTTTGATCCACAAAGTTCTAATATTTATACATTCTAATGATTAAAATTTAAAAATATTTGGTTCATGCTTTTAAAACAGATGTATAATGTATGAATCAGCCAAGTCATCTATCTTAAATTGTGAATTGAAAAATTAGTCACTGTGGTTATTGTTTTATTTTGCTTTTAACGAGAAGACAATGTGACTTGTGTTCACATGTTGACATGAAGGTATATTGGAGTTATATAGGTGGCTTTGAAATGAATATTGAGCAAGTGGATATCAAGTGATAAAATAACAATGAAGAATACAAAAACATATTTTTTAAATTTAGGAACTAAAATAGATTTTAAAATGGTTTATTTTTTAAAAATAAAATTACACAAAATTCCCACGAACTTTAGGGTAGACTTCAATATGCTCTCAAATTTCAAAAGTTTAAATTTTACCCTTTAAAATTTGAAATTGTTTAAAAGCAACTATTTCATGAGCTTATTAGTTGAAATGAAGTTTAAAACATGATGTAGCAATTTAGTTGAAAATTGGACGTTACATATGGAGCGTGTATCGTACTAAAATGTACAAATATTGAAGAACTTCAATTATATTTGAAAATGTATAGATTAGCAAGGGACGAGTGAGTTAATAAAAAACATGCATATGTGGAAGCAAGGAGAACAACAAACAAAATGATTAACTAACAAAGAAAGTTTTTCATCCTCGAATGTAATAAATTTATCGCGAAATAAAGGTCTCTATGTTTGACTGTAGCATGTTTCTTAGTTTGTCTCATTTTCTCTAGTCATGCCCTAACCTTAACGTTTGTCAATTGATTACAAGATGGACATCTCAAATTCGATTTATCAATTGTTGTCTACTTACCATCTAAACAATGTTGTTTTCCCCTGAATCATTTGACTGCGAGAGAAGGAAAACAACATTTTACCATAGTCCTCAAATTCGCTCTCTTTTTCTCCCAACTTATATGGTGTCATTTCGAACGTGACTAAGACTCTTTGATTTTTTTTCCCTACATCTCACTGCTATGTCACGTTTTCTATCATTATTTTAATAGAGAAGCTAGTGAATTATTGTTTTGAGGGTTAAAATGAAACTTTTGAAACGATAAGAACATATTCGAAATATACTCTAAAGTTCACGATCACAATTGAGCCCTGCAACATGTATCACCGTATTACAAGTTATTGCTAAGTCTCTATACTTTGACAATAAAAAGTTGATAGAAAGATGGTTTTAAAACAAATTTAAAGTTTAAGAGTAAAAATAAAAAATTTAAAAGTTTAAAGGCATAATCAAAATTTAGTACAAAGTTTACGAGCATTTTTAATAATTTAACATTTTAAAAAATTGAAAGACTAAAATAAATATTTTAAAGGCCAAAATGAGCATAGCTCAACGGTAATAGACATTGATCAAACTGAAACGTGGGAGCTTTAAGAAAAAAGAAAGTTTAAAAATGAAGCTCCTCCAGTGTAAGTGCACATTGTCGATGCATGTAATATAAAATTAGAAGTACTCCAAAGTATCGATCCCACAGGAAACGGATACAAAAAAATTCAAAAGATAGCAAAACTGTTCTCAAATTGCAATTTCGATAACCAATCTTATAAAAATGTGGAGAGATGTTTTTGATAAAGAAATAAATTGAAAAACCAGTAAGTATGAAAAAAGGGATTCAAGTTGCTCATGCTCATTTGGAAAGAAATGCAATTAAAATGCAATTGCAATCGTAGCTAACATAAGAAAACTAAGGGCTCGTTTGATAATGTTATTGTTTCCTGTTTTTTGTTCATGTTTCTCATTTTTCAAGAAACAGATATGTTTGATAAACCATCATGTTTCTTGTTTCTACATTTTTTAGAAATGTTTCTAAAAAATTGACAGATTTTAAGAAATTTCAAAAAGTAGTTTCTCAAATTCTGTTTTTGTTTTTTTTTTCCAGGTTTCATGCATGTATTCCTATTTATCTTTTTACCCATTTCTCCCCTCTCTCTTCTTTCTCTCTCTTCCATTCTATATTTTTTCTTTTAATACTTTTTAATCTTTTTGTTTTTTCTTCTTTTTTATTTTTATTTTTTAAATTTATTTCTTTATATTCGTCATCTCTCTTTCATCATAATCTTTTTTCTTTTTATAGTTCATTATTTTTTTTTATTTTTTCCTTTTTACTTTTCTCTTTTCGTTTTGTTTTTCTTTTCTCTCTTATTTTTTTATTTTCTTTTACTTTGCATTAACGAGCTTATAGTTATTATTAGGTGTTGGGCCTTAATAAATTACTATAACCTCTTCATAATTGTTTATATTTATTTTAATGCATGTTATATTATTATAGTATATGTACTAAATTTGATTTTTACCAACAAATAAGAAACAAGAAACATAAATAGTTATCAAACATGTTTCTGTTTTTAGTTTTTAAGAAACAAAAACAAGAAACATAAACAGGAAACAAGAAACGAGAAACGAGGACGTTATCAAACGGGGCCTAAGTAAACCGAATTCGACTCCTATTCAATTATGCTTCAAAATTTTTAGGAGGCTAAGTAATTAAACCTTATTTCTATGGCTAATATAACTTAGATAATTTTGCGCACAATTCTAGCGATTTTGGAGTCTCGCCCTATGTCTAGGGTCGATGTTCAGGACTTATTTTTAAGCTTTTTTCTCCATTGCTTTTGTGACATTTGCTTCCCTTAACCCTTTTGGTATTAAGTTTAAGCTTGACAAACAACATTAGATGACCAGCTAGGTTTACCCAACATTAAATTCAACAAAAACAAACAAAGTTCAAGCATTGACTGGATTACATTTGATTTTAAGCTTTACATCTTTCCTTCGGGACATTCACGAACTTAAACCCCTAAAGGAAAACTTAGCTCATCATTGCAAAAGTGAAAAACACATCTTTAAAGTAATAAAAATGCATAACTGAGAATGAGAGAAAAAATAGATAAAATTCCAGAATGCATTAATGAAAATAACTTAACATAACATAAACTATAATAAAACTTTAGTAAAAAGAAAATTAATTCGAATAAGCTGAAAATTTTATTAAGAACTAAGAACTCAATGTCGAAAATATAATGAAACTTAAACAACTAACTTGAATCTCGAAATACAACTGACTGAAAATATAGCAGCAACTAAGTTTCTAAAACATAAGCAAATAACTTAAATAAAGCAGAAAATAAATTAAAAAAATAAAATAACACAATCCATTTTTCACTTCTTACTCAATCTACTAAACTCCATTTTTTTCAAAGGGAATTGAACCTTCACTTCGTTCAACTTTTGTTGAGGAATGATTGAGTTTCGAAGTTCAAAAGGGCTAAAAAACAGAAGAAAAAACATCAGCAAAAATAAATAAAAAATAGCAACATGAAAGCCTTTCGCGTGAGAAAAACCCATACTCCATTGCCTCTATTTCTTATTTCTTTTATAAGCTTTATGGGCTAGGGTTTCCATATTTGTTCATGTGCAGCTTGGGTCAACTTGTCTTGCTGAATCCGTAAAGAAGAATGACATAAAATCCCTAAAATTACGTTGGTCCGGTCTTTGGTGCGTTTTTTAGATTTGTGCATAAATGCATAATTGTTTTGCATTTTTGTTGCATTATTCAAATTCATACAAAAACATCAAGTAAGTGTGGTTTTGATTTTTGTTTGCTTTCTTTTCTTCACTTACTTAATTTAAAAGGTTTCCAACAATAATTTAATTTAAACCAATTTTTTGCTAGTCTTTTTTTATCTAATAACACACATAAAATAATAAGAATAACTAAGTATAAATGCCATATAATATTTATAAATGAGAATTATTAGATATGTACCTTCGATCAAAAGGTCAGAAGTTCGAATCTCCCACCTCAAATGTCGTTGTTAAACTCAAAAGAAAAAAAAAAGTTAGGGATTAAAATGGTTTTATTTTTATTGTTAACAAGGGATTTAAATAGTTGAAAACATAAAAGTGCCTTCTGAAGAACATTCAAGGGATCAAAATTCGGAAATGAATTTTAAGACTAAAATTTATTACAATAGGTCATCGTTTAACTAGCGGCATTAATTAAAACCCGAACCCTTTTGAAAAACATCGCGTTGAAATTCATGGATGAAAATAAGACGTTTAACAAGCTCAAAAAAGGAAAAAAAAAAAAAAAGAAGAAAAAGAAAAAGAAAAAGAAAAAGAAAACATATTATTTCACATTTAAAAAATAGGAGAACATTAGTTTTTCGAAAAGCTCGATTACCAGTCTCCCACCTTCCATTGTTGGGAAGTGTTGCAACCTGGACCTGGAGATAGAGGAGCAACAGCAAGCCATTACAGACCTTCTGCCATGTCCTCTTTCGTACGCTTAATTCCTCTAACACGGCCTTTCATCTTCTTCTTCCTCTTCTTACTTTCTCCCGCGCTTGCCGCTGAGTCGGATCACAAGGTAGGTTACCATTTCCATATCTTTTGAACCCCATCTCCCAAACCCTTCACACCAATGAATTGGCCACTTGATCTCCCAGATCTTCCCGTCTTATCCTCAATTTGTCTTTCAATTCTTTATTTCAGATCCGTCTACATTCTAATGCGTCTGCCGTTGAGTTTATTTTGTTTTGACTTTAGTTTATATTTTGTCAATTTGAATGTGTCTGTTTTTCTTGCTTCAAATTTGAATTTCTTGATACGTGAACCCTCCATTGCTGGACTCCCGTATTGGATCTCATTTCTGCTTTCACGCGTCCGTTGGTGCATCTCACGTTCTAATTTAACCCGCGAAGTGTCGACTTGCTACGGAGATAGGTGTATATAAGAATATTTCTGGAACTATCCAGCTAATATCGGTTTGGTGGTGTCCAGATCAAAGCAGCAGAAACGGAGTCCTAGCAATGACGAAGAATCCTTCACGAGTTTGCCGCGAAATCTGTCCAAATTGACTGTCGCAATTAGGCAATTCATGTATTTTTTTTTCACATCCAAACCTAGCGTCCAGGCAGTCTGCCTCGAAATCTGTCCAAATTGACTGTTGCACAACTGTAGTTGGCGAATATAAATAATACATGCTCTTCTTCCTGCATAAATTCATCTGTCTTCTTCTTATTTGTTCTTAGATTGAATGGAAATGGGCTCTTCTAGCACTTCTCCAATAATTTGAATTTGAGTCTTTATACGTTGTATACCAGCACATCATGTTTTAAAGGTACCTTATATATATATATGTATATATTTCTTTCCGGTGGTTTTTCGAGGTTCTGTTATTTAGATTCGACGTTGTTCGTTTGAGCAGGCATTTTCTTCATGTCAAAGAAAGGATTTCTCTAAAGATCCTGATACTCACTAAAGACAACAATTTTTATATTTTTTTTTATTCATGCACTCCCGGCCTCCCATAAATTTTTGAACGTTACATTTAGCTATCTGGATAACATGGTCATGCTCACGTGATTATTCTTTTAAGTTTTAGTTATATAGGTAGTGACATCTCCTTCAGCAACTTGTTTGCACGGTTGCTTATTGATTAAACTGCTGTTTGATATCAACCTTTTCTGTTTTTCTGTTTAATCTTATTTCTTTAAAATTTTTAAGTGCTTAAGATTCTAATTTGAGTTGCTTACCCACTCTTCATTATCATTATTTGCAGTACCAACCAGGGGAATCAGTTGTTCTCTGGGTAAACAAAGTTGGGCCCTATAATAATCCACAAGAAACATACAATTACTATAGCCTTCCATTTTGTCACCCATCTGGGGATTCTGCTCACAAATGGGGTGGTCTTGGTGAGGTCCTTGGTGGAAATGAACTTATTGACAGTCGGATCGAAATAAAGTTTCAGAGTATGCAGTATTTTGTGTTATGCTAAATCTGACAAGCTAGACATGGCCATACAGTTTTCCCACTGATATTTTCATGTTGCAGGAAATGTGGACAGAACTACCATTTGTCAGCTTGATCTTGATGAAGCAAAGGTTAAACAGTTTAAGGATGCAATTGAGAGCAGTTACTGGCTTGAATTCTTTATGGGTACGATCTGCATAATGTTTTATAGTAGTGGTGTTGTCACAACTATGGGCATTGTTTATAGTTATGCTAGCACATACAGAATTGGTTGAATGGTGATATAGTTCACGTAGGAAAATTAACTAAAATAGCATTTATCTGTTCATGACGACCTTATACGCTTGTTGAGGAATGGACTAGTTAGTTAAACATCTTAATCACTTTCAATTAGAACAGTGGAGACTAACTGTCCTAACTGTTTATTACTAACAATGATGTAAATTGTTAGAAGGGTTTTCATCAATTTTTTTATTTCATAAAAAAAAAAAGAAGGTAGAAGGGTGATAGACTCCAAATCACTAAAGTCTATACATGTAAGAAAGGAAAGAAGGGGGGGACCGAACAATGTAATGTGAGGGTTTGTGGGGCTATTTTTCGTGAGAGTGAGTGTGTGTTGATCATGTGGGTCCCTTTTTGATTTGGGTAGTTATGCGTTATGTGTCAAGTTTGTTAGGATGCCTTTTAAGGTCGTTGTGGAGAGGGAGAGAGGTATCTTTTTGCTTTTACTGGAATTGTAGCTTTTGTGAGCATTTTGGAGAGGGGGAGCTCTCGAAACTCCCTCGGCATTGCCAAAATAGTAAATAGATCATTCAGGTACTATCACTTTAGGGGGGGGGGGGATGGAAAGCAGAGTAGTAGCCTTGGAAGAGAAGTTGGCAACGATGCAAGCTGGGATTGAAGAGGGGATTGGCCAGAGATTGGAAATAGTTCATCAAGGGATGGAATAGAGGATTGAACGAAAGTTTGTCGCGGTCCAGTTGGGTGTGGAAGAAAAAATTGCGAAGGAATTTTCCCAAGTCAAGGAGGAGATCGGTTGGCAAGTTAGGGAAGAGCCTGGCTGGACAGTCGAACAGAAAGTGGTGCAAGCCTTAGAAGCGTGGTCGAGAAGAGGAGGAACAATTAGTGAGGGCAGTGGTTCGGATTCTTCAGAAGAACACCAACTGACAAGGGAAAGCAAACCATTGATATGGAATCGAGTGGGAAAGGAGTACATACCGTTATTGAATTACGACCGGGCGAGGGTCCAGTAAATGTTTGACCATATCGTTATCCCCAATTCCAAAAGGATGAGATTGAGCGTTTGGTGAAGGAGATGCTGGTTGCCGGCATAATACAACCTAGCACTAGTCCTATTTCTAGCCCGGTGTTATTAGTAAAAAAAAAAAAAAAAGATGGAAGTTGGCGCTTTTGTGTCGATTATCGTGTTTTGAATCGAGCGACAGTACCTGATAACCATCCCATTCCAATTGTTGATGAATTGTTGGATGAATTGTATGGAGCAACTATATTTTTGAAGATCAACCTCAAGTCGGGCTATCACCAAATTCGTACTCACGAGGGACACTATGAGTTCTTGGTAATGTCGTTCGGTCTTCGGAATGCCCTGTCGATGTTTTAGTCCATTATGAATGACTTGCTCCGACAAGACTTGCAGAAGTTTGTGTTGGTTTTCTTTGATGATATCCTCGTCTACAGCCCATCAATGAGTACTCATGCTTCACATTTGACTATTGTTTTGAGTGTATGGCAGGAAAATCAGCTGGTTGCTAATGTGAATAAATGTCAATTTGTGGAAACATGTATTGAATATTTGGGACATTTAGTTTCAGCCGAGGGAGTGGCTGCTGATCCTTCCAAATTAGAAGCAATGCAACAGTGGCCCGTGCCCAAAAATATCAAACAATTGAGGGGTTTCCTCGGGTTAACGGGATATTATCGAAAATTCGTTGCTCATTATGGGATTATAGCATTTCCCTTAGCCCAACAATTGAAAAAAGATAATTTTTGCTGGAATGATGAAGCCTAACAGGCGTTTGAATAGTTGAAGGCTGCTATGATGAGTGTCCCAGTATTGGGCCTTCTGGATTTTTCTCGACCTTTTGAGATTGAAATAGATGCATCGAGTGTAGGAGTGGGTGCAGTATTGATGCAAGATCAAAGACCCATTGCTTTTTTCAATCATGCCTTACCACCACTCCACCGAGCCAAGGCGGTTTATGAAAGGGAGTTAATAGCCATTGTATTGGCTATTCAAAAGTGGCGGCCATATCTATTGGGTCGTAAATTTAGAGTGAGAACTGATCAGAAAAGTTTAAAATTTCTTCTTGAGCAAAGGGTAATCGTTGGAGAATATAAAAAATGGATAGCAAAATTGATGGGTTATGACTTTGTCATTGAATATAAGAAAGGGATCGAAAATACAACCATTGATTCTTTATCTCGTTTGCCAGCAGCAATGGAGTTTGGAATGCTGAGTCTTATTGAGGGGGTTAATACTCAAGTGTTTCTTGATCAAGTTGCCCAAGACAGTGAACTTCATGCTATCTACCAAATCCTCAAGAATGATGGTACAACACCACCAGTTTATACATTATGTGGAGACTTATTGCTTTATCATGGCCGAATAGTCCTTCCTTCCACCTCACCTACTACACCTTTCATTCTCCAGGAATTTCATAATAATCTAGTTGGTGGCCACAATGGAACTTTAAAAACTTACCAATGCATATCTAAGGAGGTATATTGGAAGGGTATGAAGTCTCGGGTTCACTCTTTCGTGGCAGAATGTTCGGTGTGCCAACAAGCCAAGCACCTTTCGCTTGCTCCAATGGGTCTACTCCAACCTCTACCCATTTCGGAATGGATTTGGGATGACATATCAATGGATTTTATTGAAAGATTGTCGAAGTCAGAAGGCTACGAGGTGATACGTGTGGTGGTTGACCGATTATCTAAGTATGCACATTTCCTATTATTGAAACATCCCTACACGGCCCCAATAGTGGCGGCACTCTTTGTGAAGGAAGTTGTAAGGCTCCATGGCCTTCCGTGGAGCATCATACTTGATCGTGACAAGGTATTTACCAGTTTATTTTGGGAGGAATTGCTTCGCCAAATGGGTACTCAATTGAAGCGTAGTACCGCTTACCACTCGCAAACCGATGGGCAAACTAAAGTTGTCAATAGAGGGTTGGAAACTTATTGGCGCTGTTTTGCCATGGCAACTCCTAAACAGTGGGCAAAGTGGCTACCATGGGCAGAATTTAATTACAACACTTCATATCACACTGCAATTCAAATGACACCTTTTGAAGTCGTTTGTGGTCGCCAACCACCCAAAATTTTGCCATATGATCTTGAGTCGTTTGTTGTGGCGGCCTTGGATACTCAACTTCGAGAACAAGATGAGATGATTTCAGAACTCAAGCTGTTTTTACAGCGCGCCCAACAAAGAATGAAAGCATTAGCTGATGCAAAGCGACGTGAGTTGAAATTTGAGGTACAAGATTGGGTCTACATTAAACTCCATCCTTACCGACAAACATCATTATCGAAGCATCGTCATCCCAAGCTGGCCCCGAGATTTATTGGCCCTTATCATATTATACAACGCATTGGACCAGTGGCTTATAAGTTGGCACTCTTTGACGGTGTTCAAATTCATCCGGTCTTTCTTGTCTCCCAACTTCGCAAGGCCATTGGTCATACTTTTCCTCTATTCACAATTCCTCATGCTTTGGGTCCTGATTTGAGAATTAAAATGCAGCCACGGGAAATTTTAGGGGTGTGTAAATCCCCTTATGATGCTGCTGTCTTTGAAGTGCTAATTCAATGGGAAGGGGGTACAACGACTGAAGCTACGTGGGAGCTCGGTTCGGTGATTAATGATCAATTTCCTGAATTTCACCTTGAGGACAAGGTGGCTCGTTGGGGGGCGGGTAGTGATAGACCCCAAATCACTAAAGCCTATACACGTAAGAAAGTAAAGAAGGGGGGACTGAATGATGTAATTGTGAGGGTTTGTGGCGCTGTTTTTCGTGAGAGTGAGTGTGTGTTGATCGTGTGGGCCCCTTTTTGATTCAGGTAGTTATGCATTATGTGTCAAGTTTGTTAGGAGGTCTTTTAAGGTTGTTGTGGAGAGGGAGAGGGGCATCTTTTTGTTTTGACTGGAATTGTAGCTCTTGTGAGCATTTTGGAGAGGGGGAGCTCTCGAAACTCCCTTGCCATTGCCAAAATAGTAAATAGATAATTCGGGCCCTATCAAAGGGTAACTGTACATCAACTTCCCCATGGACTAGACTTGCCCTTCAAGCAAGGTGCGATTTAAAATTCATTGGACATTGTGGCTCGAAATAATTTTGATGTTAGAAGTTAGGAGGATGTATAGGGGTGGTAGATAAATAATTAATTGTATAAGCATTTAATTAGCTCATAGAAGGGAACCCTGCTTGTCATACCTGAACTAAAGCAAGATCGCCTTCAAGTAATGTTGAACTCATTTCCTTACATGCAATAGATTTTTACCATATTAGCTTGCTATAAGTTATTTGTAACTTCATAATGAATTACAATAACTTGATCACTGATTTCAGATGCTTCTGACAGCACCTAAGTTACTAAATCAATATTTAATGGTAAGCCTTAGGTAAGTGATTTTGATGGGGGATTTGGCGTTACAATAGTTTTGCATATTGTTAAAAGCAAATCCTGGTCTTCAATGAGGATATTTGATAGCTCAAGTTTAGAATTAACATGTTGCCTCACTGGCTTATATGCATGGGCATTAGGGTGGGTTTAGGGAGGCCCTCCCCCCACACACTCACACACACACACAGAAAAAAAAGAAAGAAAAAATATGAGTCATATTCAACTCGTTCCATGTCATCTGAAAGTTAGTTAATAAGAAATGAGCAGAAAGTTTTGAATTTGATCTTAACTTCAATTTATAATAAACTGCAGTTTACGATCAATTGTTTCCTTTTCCTCTTTTCTTTTCCTCCAGGTTTTATACTTTTATCTAATTGGGGCCTTGTTATATTGATTCCATATTGTAAAACTGACTCTTGTTTTTTGTGTATGTTTTCTTTCTTATTCTTTTCATGCCAAATACAAGTTCAGATGATCTGCCTTTATGGGGTATGTTCTCTGCCTGCTGCAGTTTGTTCAGTGGTGAATTCTTATATTAGTTGATGGCTTGCTGAACTTAACTTGTTTTGCATTATTTAGGCTTTGTTGGAGAGCTGCATTCAGACAAGAATAGTGAAGATGAAAAGCATGTTCTGTACACTCATAAGAATATTATTGTTAAATACAATAAAGACCAGGTTTGTGAAAGTTCAAACTTTGCAAGTTGTGGGTAGTCACTCAATTGATTTATAACAGCTAAATTTTTGTGCTACAGATTATTCATGTGAATCTTACTCAAGAGAGCCCAAAGTCATTGGACGTTGGAAGATCTTTGGACATGACGTATTCTGTCAAATGGATACCTACCAATGTCACTTTTGCCCGTCGCTTTGATATCTATTTGGATTATCCGTTCTTTGAGCACCAGGTATTCTATTGCTTAAAACATTCCTTTTTTTTCCAGTGATTAGGAGATTTTATATATATACTGTATACTGTATACGGTATAGCAATCAGGGTCATCAAATACAAACAAGTTCTGTTTTAACTGCATTTTAATAACTTTAACCTTTTATCTATTATTTCTTCATCCCGTTTGAATGTAAAAAGGTTATTTTACAGGTTTAATAAACTTCTTATTGTTACTAAGTTTGCCCAAAAATAAAAGTTGGTATTCTTAAAAAAAAAAAGAAGAATCTTGTCCAAAAAGTGTTCAACTCCTATGTTTTGACTTCCAACAGGATGCTTTGTTCTAATTGCGAAATAGTTTTGCTATCATCTGGTTATATTTCTTGTTCATTGTACATGTGTTTCAGTTTTTAGTTATGTAGCTACTTTGCTTGGCTCTCTCTGTTCTATTTTAACCAAGTATAGCATATTTTTGAATGTGCAGATCCATTGGTTCTCAATTTTTAATTCTTTCATGATGGTTATCTTCCTTACTGGTTTGGTCTCAATGATATTAATGCGGACTCTTAGAAATGACTATGCAAAATATGCTCGGGAGGATGATGATCTCGAGACTCTGGTGATATTCCCTTGATTTTTAATCTCTCTTTCCTTCTATATCTATTTATATATGTGTATGCATATATGTTTCCATGTATGCATATACGTACATATTGATGTTTTATTTAATTATTTTTAATATTTTTGCTGCATGTTTGAGAAATTAACGATCTCTTATAAATCCTTTTGTGTATGTTATATGTTGTTTTCAGGAACGAGATGTCAGTGAAGAGTCTGGCTGGAAGCTTGTTCATGGAGATGTTTTTAGATCTCCTCGCTGTCTAGTTATTCTGTCAGCTGTTGTAGGCACAGGTGCTCAGCTAGCAGTGCTTGTTCTTCTCGTTATCTTATTAGCAATTGTTGGAATGTTGTATGTCGGGTATGTAAGATTTTGCCTTTTATTATTATAATTTCTACTTTTTCTTTACACTAAAGTCAACATACTTATTGAATCAATCACCATGTAATGTCAAAATCTCTCCGTGCCTTCTCTTTGGTTTCATTTCATCTCTTAATTTGCATGTTTTTCTTGCAATGGTTCCATTTCAATGCAGGAGAGGGGCAATTATCACAACTTTCATTGTATGCTATGCACTTACATCATCTCTATCAGGTTATGTGAGTGGTGGAATGTACTCACGCCATGGTGGTATGCATTTTATCTACCAATTTGCTTGTTATCCTTCTTTATACTTCAATATATGCCCGAGGATGGTTTCTTATGTAGTAGAGAATAAATGAGAGGTGTCAAGATTGTTTCTTATGTTATTACATTCCATTCAACAGGTAAAAGTTGGATAAAGTCAATGATCCTCACAGCCTCTCTATTTCCCTTCACGTGCTTTGGAATCGGCTTCATTTTGAACACAATTGCTATATTCTATGGTTCTTTAGCAGCTATTCCATTTGGCACCATGGTCGTTGTTTTTGTCATCTGGGCTTTCATTTCTTTCCCTCTAGCACTTCTTGGTACAGTTGTTGGAAGGAACTGGAGTGGCACTCCAAACAACCCTTGCCGTGTGAAGACCATCCCTCGTCCAATTCCTGAGAAGAAATGGTACCTTACGCCGTCTGTGGTCTCCTTGATGGGTGGATTGCTACCCTTTGGCAGCATCTTCATTGAGATGTATTTTGTCTTCACATCTTTCTGGAATTACAAGGTGAAGTGCCCTGTTTTTGTGTGCATGTGGTTGATTAAAAGTAAAGATAGTGAGTTTAAGTGCAATAGTATGATGGAATTGTTACTTATAGCAATTGATCAGGAGCCAAGGAATTCACAAAAAATGTCCCAATTAGCTACAATAAAAAAAGGAGCTACAATCATGAAAAAGATAGAAATAGTGCACCTGTGGAACCCAAAAATCTAGCCAAGTCCTGAATTTCCTCCATGACTGTACTTTGTCTTAAAAAATTGGTTAAAATACTATTTTGGTCCATGTACTTTGAGCTTTGTTCTATTTTGGTCCCTATACTTTCAAATGTCCAATTTTAGTCCCTGTACTTTTAATAAAGCTTAAAATTGGTCTCTACTATTAGTTTATGGTTAATTTTTCTTAAAAAAAGTTAGTCTCTATTAGTTTTTCCTCTATAAATTTTAGAAGTATGTTCACACGGCATTTTTTCTTGTATTAAAATTATTATTATTATTTAACCAATTTTGATCAAAATTAACTTCAAACTTGTCATAGGGACCAATTTTAAGCTTTATTGAAAGTACAAGGACTAAAATTGGACATTTGAAAGTAAATGACCAAAATGGAACAAAGCCCAAAGTACAGGGACCAAAATGGTATTTTAACCTTTATACTTTAGTTCATTCCTGCCCAAACCTCTCAAGCAAGCACCTTTGTAGAATTAGACCAAAAAGCCTTGGGACTCGACTTTGTAGTTGTGACCACAAAGAAAACACAGGAAATTGAGTTTTGAATCTACATGAAAACTGAATATGAGCCTGACCCGATTATGAGTTTATCCCTCCAAGATGTTTATTTTCAATTTTCTATTTGTTGAATGGCCTAAACATAATGAATATTTTTTACATTGTTGTTGCATGAACCCATCCGGCAATTTTCTTTTGGGTTCTTGCTGTCAAATTTTTTTTTGTGGCTACTTAGGATTGAGAGTAACAATAGTTTTTCCAGAATAAAGCTAGGCTAGGGAGAAAGTTTTTGGATATATTCCACAATTTTTTTTGTACCTACTCGATCTTTATTGTAGAACTCGATCAGTGTTGTTACTTTTGTTAGGTTGGGGTGTTGCGTCATCCCCTTTGGTTCTTTTTGTATTTCTGAGCATTAATGTAATATGGTTTCTTATCAAAAGGAAAAAAAGAAAGACAGACGTTGCTGGTGTTTATGGGAATAGTTGCATAAAATTTATGGGAAGTGTCACACTGATTCACATATTGTTGAACATGGTTTTTCAAAGTTATAACTTTCCCTTCTTCTTGTCAGCAGGTGTACTATGTCTACGGCTTTATGCTGCTGGTTTTTCTGATTCTCATTATTGTTACTATTTGTGTCACAATTGTTGGGACATATTTCTTGCTCAATGCTGAGAACTATCACTGGCAGTGGACTTCTTTCTTCTCTGCAGCCTCGACTGCTGTTTATGTGTACTTGTACTCAATATACTACTATTATGTTAAGACAAAGATGTCAGGCTTCTTCCAGACCAGCTTCTATTTTGGATATACCTTGATGTTCTGTCTTGGTTTAGGAATTTTATGCGGTGAGTTGTCGCACCTTTACTAATTTTCTTCTCCATCTCTAAATTTTTAGCAGCTTTATAATTGCGCTTCCTAACTTTTCATTTTTATAATCGATTCTATAAATTAAATTCAGTTTTACAACAGACTGCTGTGGACTTTATCCTCGTGATCTTCTATTAAATCTTTGAAATCATCGTCTTCTATTTGATGCCTCTGGTATTCTTTAAGATGGGAACATTGCTTTAGCGTCAGATTGATCTAACTTGGGCGATTAATTTTCTGAATATGCAGGAGCTGTGGGCTATCTTGGCTCCAACTTGTTCGTGAGGAGGATCTACAGAAACATCAAGTGCGATTAGGGGTTGATACAAGAGAAAGAAGACTGCGCTCGGTTTCACTTTTCGCTTCAATCATGTTGATGTTGTTTCAAATTCCCGAGAAGAAGCAATTGTGTCATATAGCAGGCAGGGAGTATCATGCAAACTTCTGTTGAATTGAACTCACAGGGTTAGTGTTTGTGGGTGCATGGCTTTTTATGCATTAGGAGTGCCCAGATTTTTTCTTTTGTGATTCTCCGGCTGTAAGTGAGATTTCGGTCATGAGAAAGGCAGAGATTGTTTTTTTATGATCTAGAAAAGTTAGCAAATTCATATGGCACTCGAGAGTAATTTTTTGTTCATTTTTCTTGTCCTCCCTTTACAAATCGTTACCCATCCTTTTGGAACAAAGTTATATTGGAGGGAGTCTTCTTATGCTTAACTTTACTAATTAGAAATCATATTTTGGAAAGTATATATGAATTTTGTTTGGGACCATGAGGAACCTTGGTGCAGATGGCGTGTTTTGTAACAACTATATGAAACAAGTAAGTGTGGGCAATCACAGCGTAGTTTAGTGGATAAGGTACTAATTACCATCTTCAAGGTCGATGGTTTTATCTCCACTATGCAATTGTTGTACTAAAAAGTGGAACATGGCATGATTCTTTGATTGGCCTGGTAAATGCAGTTTTCAGTTGGGGGTGGGGTGGTATTGTGCTCATAATTGATGGCTTTTGTATCTGCTTTTAGTTTTAATGCTTTGTTAACACATTTCACATGTTTAGAAAAAGTTTTTTTTTTTCTTTTTCTCCTTTGAACGTGATTCCTTGTGACTTCTGTTTGAATCGAGAGATTATACTATATTCGATGCAAATGGAGTTGGGGCTTGTTTAAGACTTGGCACAATTCAGAGTTTGGAGACTTGTTGCAAATGAAGTCTCTTGTTTGTTTGTTTGTTTTTTTTTTAAAAAAATCAATTCAAACAAGCTGAATCAAAACAAGCCCCAATTAATCAGGAAAAAAGAAAACTTATTTGAAGAATTTGATTACACAAATGTTGTAAGAAACCAGCGTGACCCATGCTCAAAACAAACACAAGAAATCGACCTAGACTGAGTCGACTTATCAACATGTTTTTAAAGTATATGACCGAAAATGAATCATCTTAAAAGTACAGGGATTTTTCAGCCATTATTATAGATTCTTCTTCATCATATTTGTTTGTTTTTAAGGTTAAAATCTGTAATTGGGAGATGCAAATGAACCCTAAGGAAATAGTATGTTTTATGGAGACCACAAATTATAATTAATCTCTTGAACTTATAAAAACTCTTTTATTTATAAGGATAAAATATGTTCTATGATTTAGGATTAGTAATGGTTTTTGAAAAAACGCTGTAGCTCTTCATTGCCGTACAAAATTATTTCAATGGTTCTTGAGATTAAATTGTTACAAAAACTCTTTTATTTATAAAAATAGAATATGTTCTTTTCAAAAAAAGAAAGAAAGAAAGAAAGAATATGTTCTATGATTTAGGATTGGACTAAATTGTTCTGAATTTTAAAATATAAAGACTAAATTGTAATAAACTAAAATTTTAGAGACTAATTTATTACAAATTAAAAGTAAAGAGACTAAATTATTACAAAGCAAAATGTAAAGGTTAAATTATTGTTTCTATGCAGTTTAAGGACTAAAAGCGTGATTTTATTTTATTTTTATTTTTATTATTATTTTTTTGCAAAAAAAAAAAGAGCACCGAAAATTAGAAAAGAACAATTCTTAGATGAGACTTAAACTAAACACTTCTCTAAAATAGTGTATCAATGTTTTTCCCTTCCGGTGGCTTTGATTTTCAAACAACGGAAAGTATATGGACATCGGAGCCGATTTCAATTGCAAAGAAAATCGAGAAGCGAGAGCAAGATTGAGATCAAGATCAATCTCAGTCTCGCTCACAACTTTCTACCTTTCTTCCATCGCATTGCCAATCTCATTCTTGCTCTCACTCAATCTCTTTCTCAATCTTATTCTCGCTCTCGGTCTTAATCTCAATCTCAATCTCGCCCCCAACTAACACACCAAATTTAAAAACATTCCGAGGAACTCATGTTAAATTTTGATAGGTATGTTTTTTTTTTTTTGTTGAAACGTCCTTTTAGTTTTAGAAAGATGTTTAATTAAAGAAGAAAACCCAAAAAGGATCCACATTAGATTTCGATTGACTTTGGAATTTTAGAATTGAGAGAAAAAAATGCAAACTAAGAGAGAGAAAGGAGAGAGAGAGTGAAAGGAAAAAAATAGAGGGAGGGAGGGAGGGAGGGAGGGAGAGAAGAGAAGGAAGAAGGATTGGGGATGATTTGATTTCTTTAGTTTTACGCTTAAGGGTAATATGGTAATTTTACTAAGTTGTCTCATTTTCATTTCACCCACCCAAAACCCTTCGGAAAATCTCTTCCGTAAACCCTAACTTAAGAAGGATCAGTCTTGTTTGCTTCTTCTCCATCCCGATTATGGCATTGTATTCACTTCGTCTCCGCCGCACCTTGTCCGCTCTTTCCGTCCTCCACCGCCATGTTTCTTCGACTTCGGCGGTATCTGCTCAAACTAGCCACTCTATTTTTTTTCCTTCTGCTCCTTCACTATCTAAGTCTCCAGTTATGACCTCACTATACTGGCCTCTGAGATCGTCGTCAATGGCCTTCTCTTCCCGGTCATCGTTTGGGAGCAATAACGAAGATGACAAGATTGGCCCCGATACAATACTATTCGAGGGCTGCGATTACAACCACTGGCTCATCACCATGGAATTTCCTAAGGACCCAAAACCCACTCCTGAGGAGATGGTTCGGACCTACGAAGAAACCTGTGCTAAAGGCTTAAATATAAGGTTTTATTTCTTTTACACTTTTGAAAAACATTGAGTTTGAAATGAATGTTGACTATTCTGATTTGTATTTTTTTCTTGTTTCATTATTTTGATTGATAAAGTGAAGACATCGAGGTGTGGCTATACATACTTCGAATCCTTCACCCACTGCATGTTGTTAGGAGATCTAATGGCTTCCCAAGATTATCTGGGATGACTAATTTTGTTACTTTACAGTTTTCAGTCATCACGCAGATGCTGCAGATATGAAATAACTCCAATTTTAACGAATATGTATCATCTATCAATTTCTTCTATTCTGGTCTCCTAAGTCACACTGCGCTTTAATGAGATTATGTTTTTCCCCTTCTCTGGGTTTGGTGTGAGCAAATACTCTCTAAAGGTCACGACACGATTATTTGATATGATATATTATTCCAAATGAGAGAGGTGGAGATTTCATTCTCTTCCTTTGCATTTTTTTTTGTTGGAGTATGTGGGCTTAGTTGATGGAATGGTTTTGGTATTATTATGTTTTGCACTGCGGATTGGACCAGTACTGACAAGTTTAAGCTACTATTACAATTCAGATATTTGTAAGGTTACGAGCTCAAGTTTTAATGTTATTATCTCAGGATATTTATCCTCTGGTTTTCTTAACTTTTACTTTTAGATATCCTATTGTATAATAAGAGTGGTAAATTGGTCTTTAACACCCTTAGATTAGATCTTAAACTGGTGTATTTTCTGTCTAACTAACCATGGCATGCTTCAACAGAACAATGCTTTTGTTGCTATCGTATGATCCTATCACAATCTTTATTCTTTACTTTGTTCACAACATTTTTACCTCTTTTCTAGCATTTAAATTGATTGAAGTTGCCATAGCCTTAGTATTTTGAGATGATTAATATGGAAAAATTTGCACCTTTGTCTAACCTTTTTTTCCCCCAAACCATGAACAGTGTGGAAGAAGCAAAAAATAAAATGTATGCTTGTAGTACAACTACGTATCAGGGGTTTCAAGCTGTGATGACAGAAGAAGAATCAGAAAAATTTCGCGGTAGTTGTTGTTGCTTTTTATTTTTTATTTATTTTTTATTGTTTGATCGAGCAGTAGTTGTTATTGACATCTAATTCCACCATTCAGATACCGTGTTCAATGCTGATTTTTCACATTTCTTTTTCTAGGTCTACCGGGTGTCGTGTTTATATTGCCTGATTCTTACATTGATCCTGTAAACAAGGAGTATGGAGGTATGCAAATTTTCAAATTGACAAGGAATAAAGTCAGCTTTAATAGTTAACCAAGTGATATATATCCTCCTGACGAAATTTTGCTTTGATTCTAAATGTTCCATTTCTTTCTTTGAATTTACAACTTTATTTTGTAATCATCAGGAGACAAATATATCAATGGAACAATTATACCAAGACCACCACCCGTTCAATATGGGAGGCAGGGGGGAAGGTATCGTGATCGGAGCAGAAATCCTGATCAACCAAGATTTGATAGGGGAAATAGACCAGCACCAAATTGGCAAGGTAATCCATCCCACAGTCAACAGGGTTCTATGCAAGGAGATGGACGCAATTTTGAGGCTTCACAGAACTATTCGCCACAAGGTCCACCCCAAAATTATGGTCCCCCAGGGCCTGGAGAAAGGAGAGATCCTTCACCTATGAACGGTTATGCTCCTGATAGAAGAGGTCCAATGCCTTCTTATCAAGGAAACTACAACCAAAGGGGGCAAGGAAGTTATAACCATGATGTGCAAGGAAATTATCATCCCCAAGGAGAGCAGAGAGATCATGTACCTCCACCAGGCCAGGGTAACGCTGGTAGTGGTTTTAATCCTGCACAGAGTGGAGCTTATGGGCAAGGCGGATATCATGGCCATGGAACAGGAGCTCCTTACGGCCAAGGACAGAGTCATGGACCTTACCCAGGCCCTAACGAAGGTCAAAGATTTCCACAAGGTGATCAAAGAAACGTGCAAGGAGAACAACGAAACTACACTTCCGGTGGACAAACATGGAACGACCAAGTAAGGCATTTTAATATATTAAATAGTTTCATCCCTTAATTTTTAGTGTAATATTAGAATTGATAGTTAGTACTAGATAGTTGTCTCTTAGAAATTCCCTGTAAACTGGACTTCAATGAATGCCGTCTATTCTCTTTAGTGCAACGGCTTTGGGTAGATACTTTTACATACATAGATACATACTTGCATACATGAATATGTGCTTTAGAGTTATATTTTAATAACCAAAACTTTTGATTTCTGTAGGGGAGATTCTGAGGCGGTCGAGTATCTGATGTCAAAGGATCTTAACAGAAGCTATGAGCCATTTGTCGCGTGTTTCTTATAGGAAAACGATTAGGGAAAGCTTTTCGAGTTTGTTCGTGTGAGGATTATGCACATCTTGTGTTGGGTCATTTTCTTTGGCATAGGACTATAGGAGCTTGAACTGAATGTGAATTTCAAATATAATATAACCGACGCGAATATCTTGCTTCTTCTCCCTCAAGGATGTCGACTAGCAGATACACTTTCTTTTCTTGCAATGCCATGGCAATGATAAAAATTACTTTATTTAAATTTAGTTATTACCCATGATTTTACTAATTCTGATTTGGAATACAAATGCCATGAGTATGCATGTAGTTTTAATCATTAGTCAAAGTTGTACTGTGTAACTAATTTGCTCACATCCCCGACCTAATCCGGGTTGGAGTAAAATGAATGTGGACGCATTGTGTTTGTACACCCTGAATAAAACGGTTATTTGTGACGAGTTTGGAAGCATTACAACAGCGATGATGAATAATTTCACCTTCGTTAGCTGAAGCTCTCGTTGTTGGTACAGGTGCCCAACTAGTCGTGCTTGTTCTTCTTGTTATCTTATTTGCAATTGTTGGAATGTTGTATGTCGGATATGTAAGATTTTGCTTTTTATTATTTATAATTTTTACTTTTTCTTGTCATGTTTTTCTTGCAATGGTTCCATTTCGATGCAGGAGAGGGACAATTATCACAAGTTTCATTGTATGCTATGTGTCACGGTTGTAAATCTCCAACCGCGCAACGCTAAACTTAAGGGAAACTTAAGCCACAATACATTTTTTGCCCTGGCTTCCTCGACCTTATGCGAGGGTGTTCAACTCAACCAAGCTTCATTTATCTTGTAGCGGAATATAACTTGGCCATACATGTCGCCCGTACATGTATTTTCATTCAAACGCGGCTCTAACCAACTTGCCTCTACTCTAGGCCAAGTCCTAAGGCTCAACCTTGCCTCTACACTAGGCTAAGGTCATTAGAACGCAACGTTGCTTCTCAGTTCACCATCTTTGAACTCTTAGACATGTCCATAAAGCTTCTACATCAATCCGAGACTTCACCGGGACACGTTTGGACCCTTCATTGGGCCAAAACGGCCTTAAAATGCTAAATCGGAGCTTATTGAGTGATTCCAGCACTCATTGGGACTTAACGGGTGTTATAGTACTTACCGGGTGCAAACAATGCAAACTAGAGCTTTTTGGGCATTATAATACAAACCGGGACATAACGAGCAAATACCATCCAAACCGTAAACTATCGGGTCCCACTGATGAATAGTGAAGCCATCCCGAGCCTCGGGAGGTCATCTGACTTAGTCGCTCACTCGGACATGCTATCGAAATCCTACCCATGAGTTGTCTTCATAATCGGGGCCTCTCAAACATCTATCCATCCGAGTCATGTCGAGGCATGAATCCTTTCGTGTCCATGCCGAGTCATTCTCGCATTGCTGGTCGCTACCGAGCCCTATATCCAAACCCCCAACCCATGGGAATGGGCTCAATGTCGGCACATTCGTGCTGCTTCACACTGTCCTAGGAAAATCCATTTCATAGAAATACGCCCAAGACACTCGTTTTGCAAACGCTGGCCCATACCATGACACACTCATGTGCCATGGGGTAGCTCACTGGTGGAGAGCCAACACCATGCCTCCCTCTAAGGTAGACAATTGAGATTTTGTAGCCTTCCACCCATGCACGTCAATTTGGTGAGTGATCATACACCAACGTGACACGAAATCTAGAGAGTTTACATCTTGCCCATATACGGACTTAACTCCAGAGTTGCTCATCAAAACTCATGACGAAACCCCGACTTTCGAGGCTATGGCCTGGGGCCCCATCTGATCTCCACTAAGCTTGTCCTTGACACATCGGACAACATGGTTGCTCCCCATTTTACTTGCATCTCAACTTGACATTCAAGCCCACTGTTCTTGGTGTGTTGGATGATGCACCGTCCTCCTCAGTCGCATCATGGCACTTGTCTTCTCTTAATTCTCGCGTGGCCATACGGGTGACACTCGCGTGCCGCCTTTACATCCGTCTGTTCTGTGGGGGTCATAGCCTACTCTCTTCTTAGTATGGTTGTGACACTATGCACTTACATCATCTCTATCAGGTTATGTGAGTGGTGAAATGCATTCACACCATGTGGTAAGCATTTTATCTACCAATTTGCTTGTTATCCTTCTTTATACTTCAATATATGCCCGAGGATGGTTTCTTATGTAGTAGAGAATAAATGAGAGGTGTCAGTATTGTTTCTTATGTTATTACATTCCATTCAAACAGGTAAAAGTTGGATAAAATCAATAATCCTCACAACCTCTCTATCTCCCTTTTCACGTGCTTTGGAATCGGCTTCATTTTGAACACAATCGCTATATTCTATGGTTCTTTAGCAGCTATTCCATTTGGCACCATGGTCATTGTTTTTGTCATCTGGGCTTTCATTTCTGCCACTTCTTGGTAAAGTTGTTGGAAGGAACGACTTGACTTCGTAGTTGTGACCACGAAGAAAACACAGGAAATTGAGTTTTGAATCTACATGAAAACTGAATATGAGCTCTGACACGATTATGAGTTTATCGCTCCAAGATGTTTATTTTCAATTTTCTATTTGTTAACATGTGGGGGTTGGACATTTGACTTTCAAGAATAAAATATATATAGGAAATTATTTGCATTGGTGTTGAAAAATCAAAATTTATTTTTTGAATAAAGTGGAGTTGGGCCATCTGGGAAAATGGCAAACAAAAAAAGTGGATAAAATGGCGTCATTTTTAAGCGGGCAGCTCATCGACCGTCATGTTTCTTGGACTTGGGCAGTATCTACTCAAAGTAGCTATACTGGGCGTCAATGGCGTATGGTTTGGGAGAAATAACGAAGAGGAAAAGATTGGGCCCGATTAGCTCAGCACATCACCATGGAATTTCCACTCCAACCTGTGCCAAAGTCTTAAATATTTCTTTTAAGCTTTCAAAACTTACAATTACATGCTGCCTCTGTAACACAAACACTGCCCCATTTTTCCTTAATCATATCCTGATGATCGAATTAGAGTGCAGTTTAATGAGATCATGTTTTTCCCCTAATTAATTCTGATCTGAAGTGAAGGTCAGGTCACGAGATTATTTGATATGATTATATATTATTCCAAATAAGAGAGGTGGAGGCTATATTTACTTATTCAAAAGTGTATCATTCTTATTCAACAAGTGACCGCATAGCGCAGTGGATTAGCGCGTCTGACTTCGGATCAGAAGGTCGTGGGTTCGACTCCCACTGTGGTCGAATCTTTTTTTTTTTTTTTTTTTTTTTTTTATTCTCCTCCCTGCCTGCTCTCTTCTCCAGTGCTGTTTCTAAAACCCACCAAATACGGTCTTTGGGTACTAGGGTTTAGCTCTTTTTCTTTCCCCATTTCAACACCGTAAGTTCTCTTTCTCAAATTTCATTTTCCCATTCTCCGAAACACTTTCATTTTAATGCCTACTGCTCTACTTTCTCCCCGCCCCTTCCTCGCTCTTCCACTTTTTTCAGATCTGTTATGCACACTTCCCCTTCCCTGTTTGGTATTTTAGGAAATTTAAGGAATTACAACTGATATCAATGGTTTATGGTTAACCATGTGCTGGTTTTATTGTTATGTTTTTTTTTTAGAATTATAAGATTGAAGCATGAATTGGGAAGCGCATATTCGCCATCTCCAGCCACTCACTGCTAGGTCATGTTCATATTGTTCCCTTGTAATTCTAACTTTCTTTTCGTTCTTGATATATTGCAGTTGGAAAGATCTTGGGTGAGCATTTCCCGTTTGAGGAAAAATGGCTTCAGTTGGACAGCCGCCCTCCCTTAAAAAACGGGAGTCATCCGCCACGAGAGAGGAGGATCAGCTTATTATAACTCCTCTTGGGGCTGGCAATGAAGTGGGTCGGTCCTGCGTTTATATGTCTTACAAAGGAAAAATTGTGTTGGTATGCTTTGAATTCATCATCATTTCCCATTCAGTATCTGGGTATAATTGTTTTAGTGGTAATTCTTCTTTCACCCTCACTTTTGTTGGATCATAGTTCGATTGTGGAATTCACCCCGCTTACTCTGGCATGGCTGCTTTGCCATACTTTGATGAGATTGACCCCTCAACAATTGATGTCCTGCTCATTACCCAGTATGTATTTCTTTCGTTCTATCTTTCTTTTTAAAATGTTTTTAAAATGCAGCTTTTAACTCAAATGTTTGCATTTTAATATTCTTTTTTGCAAAATTAGTGAATGACAGTGGATGGTTATTTGCAGTGGCAATTGAGAATGAGTATAAGGTCACTGCTTTAAAATCTTTGCCCCTAAAGATAAAAGCCTTCACTTCCTGATCACATTCTTTCTGAACACAACGTGTTCTGCATTTTGTTAAAACTCGTGTCTCCTTATTAAAATCAATGGCTTTGTGAGCATGGAAAACGCAAATATACGTGAGGAGAATGGGAGTTCTCCACTGTTTATCTCTTTAGCTGTTCCTGACATGAGATTCTAATTGTCCCAGCTTTCTTTATTTTCTGCCCTTTTTTTGTTCTTTTAACTAAGATAATTTTATGCACACTCGTTTTGCAGCTTTCATTTGGATCACGCTGCATCACTCCCTTATTTTTTGGAGAAGGTACATTGCTTTCTAATTGAATTGCAATGTGATTCTTCCTTGAGTACAGAAACTAATTTACCATTAATATGATAGACTACATTCAAAGGGCGAGTCTTTATGACTTATGCTACAAAAGCGATCTACAAGTTGTTGCTGTCGGACTTTGTGAAAGTGAGCAAAGTTTCTGTTGAAGATATGTTGTACGATGAGCAGGACATAAATCGTTCCATGGACAAAATTGAGGTAAATGATTTCTCATAATGGATGTCTCTTGTCTTGCTGTTTCATCCATAGTGATAAATATGTATCAAATTTCTTTATAGGAAATTTTTATTGATTCTACCAAATTCATACCTTCTAATAGAAATCTACTTGACGTTTATTTGGAACAGTTTATCAAATGTATTTTCCTTCCTCGCTATCTATCATCTGTCTGTCTCTGCCCTTATCCCCTTCTGCTGTAGTTCTTTGTTAATTTTTTCCATTAAAATGCTTGAATTCTGTTCTTATAGTTTTCAGAATAAAAAATAATAGAACTTGAAGTGGGTGCGAGAAAAAAAAATAGAACTTGAAGGGGTATTTTGTTGTATTCATGCATTTTTCTCTGATTTTTTGAAATTAACTGTTATAAAGTATAACATGATTTAAATGTTATATTTCTAAAATTAACATGTATAAGAAACAAATAGAAACAGAACAATAGAATGCCCTTCCATACAGTTTTTGAAGTTAAAACAATGGAAATGCATAATAGTTTTTAAAACAATTGCTGGAAAGAGAAAACCTATGCAGTCCTCAAGCTTGCTAAATGATTCCCCAGAAGCTTCTTATTGAAGGAAAAAATAAAATAAAATGGATATCTGTATGATAATTGTGTGACTGACCCTCGAGATTATAATGATAATGAGCAATCTATACCGGAATGCAGATTGCTTTATATTGATTATATTGTTGTCAACTTGCAAAGATTTCATCTCTATGCGTCCTGATTTGCAATGATGAAAACGGACATCAGTTCTTCTCTTATTTAATAATAGTGCACAGTAATTGCAGGTCATTGATTTCCATCAAACAGTAGAAGTAAATGGTATTCGGTTTTGGTGTTACACTGCTGGTCATGTGCTTGGTGCTGCCATGTTTATGGTGGATATTGCTGGTGTCCGAGTCCTCTACACTGGAGACTATTCACGTGAAGAAGATCGGCATCTTCGAGCTGCCGAAATGCCACAATTTTCTCCTGATGTTTGCATAATTGAATCTACATACGGTGTCCAGCTCCATCAACCTCGGCATATTCGAGAAAAGCGCTTCACTGATGTTGTACATTCAACCATTTCTCAAGGTGGTCGTGTACTGATTCCAGCTTTTGCCCTTGGACGTGCCCAGGAACTCCTCCTTATTCTTGATGAGTATTGGGCGAACCATCCCGAACTTCATAATATTCCTATATATTATGCTTCTCCTCTGGCAAAAAGATGTTTGACTGTATATGAGACATACACGCTCTCCATGAATGACAGGATCCAAAATGCCAAATCAAATCCCTTTAGGTTCAAGTACATATCCCCACTAAAGAGCATTGAAGTTTTTAAGGATGTTGGCCCATCAGTGGTGATGGCCAGCCCTGGAGGACTTCAGAGTGGTTTGTCCCGACAACTCTTTGACCTGTGGTGTTCTGATAAGAAAAATTCATGTGTGCTTCCTGGTTATGTTGTTGAAGGGACACTGGCTAAGACTATAATCAATGAACCAAAGGAAGTCACCCTCATGAGTGGACTCATGGCTCCTCTCAACATGCAGGTTCATTACATTTCGTTCTCTGCCCATGCTGACTTTGCACAGACCAGCGCATTCTTGGAAGAGCTCATGCCGCCCAACATAATTCTTGTGCATGGAGAAGCTAATGAAATGGGGAGGCTCAAACAGAAGCTTATGTCCCAGTTTGCTGATCGGAATACCAAGATTCTAACTCCAAAGAATTGTCAGTCTGTTGAAATGTACTTCAACTCTCAGAAGATGGCAAAAACTATCGGAAAATTGGCTGAGAAGACCCCAGAAGTCGGTGATACTGTCAGCGGGTTACTGGTGAAGAAAGGATTTGCGTATCAGATAATGGCACCAGATGATCTACACATCTTCTCTCAGCTGTCAACTGCAAACATCAACCAGCGTATTACAATTCCGTACTCCAACGCCTTTAATGTGATTGTACGTCGGCTCAAACAGGTATATGAGAGTGTAGAATCTTCAACAGATGAAGAGTCTGGGGTTCCAACAATTCGTGTGCACGATCGGGTGACAGTGAAGCACGAGTCGGAGAGGCATGTCTCACTTCACTGGACGTCAGACCCGTTAAGCGACATGGTATCAGATTCTGTTGTAGCTCTCATTCTGAACATCAATCGTGAGGTTCCAAAAGTCATTGTGGAGTCGGAGGCTGTGAAAACGGAGGAAGAGAACGAGAAGAAAGCAGAGAAGGTAATCCATGCGCTCCTTGTTTCACTTTTTGGCGATGTGAAGTTGGGAGAAAATGGGAAGCTGGTGATTAACGTTGATGGGAGTATAGCAGAGCTTGATAAACAGAGTGGGGACGTAGAAAGTGAAAATGAAGCTCTCAAGGAAAGAGTAAAGACAGCATTCCGGCGAATCCAAAGTGCTGTGAAGCCAATTCCTCTTTCTGCATCTTAGCTTTTTCTATATTTGGAACTTGGCGTTGTACAAGTAGAACTGATTTGGATCCTTGTATTGTATCCAAATAGGGACATAAAATGTACAAGGTTTTTTTACTTCTTGCCTCGTGAATGATTATAGTTATTGTCCTGATGGATTATTATTATTATTGACATAAAAAATGACATTAAATTAAAAAGTGGAATGGAATTTGTTTGTCCACTTGGATTTTGGCGATTGTCTAAAAAAAAGAAAGAGAGAGAAAAGAGGGGGTGTAAAAGTCATATGCCATATCATATATATGAATGGTGTTGAGCAAATGACAGCAAAGGCAGAAACTGGAAATTGGAATAAAAATAATTTAAGTTTGTTTAATGTTAGCCTTTCCTTCATTTTTAATCTACCCCTTACCTATTTCATAACTGCAACTCTCCGAGAGAGAATGCCCTAGCTAGGTCCCGGGGAACACAGCAATTTTAACTTTGCGTCAACTCCATTCCCCCCTTCGCATTGCATTTTACAAGATCTCGGTCTACCAATCAGCATTCTTGGTATGCACTCTCTCCCCCTTTTTCTTCGATTGAGTCCATTCTGATCATCGGGAATGGGCTACATTTTGCTTTGTGATGTCTTTTATCTCTGGTATTCTACTTTCTGCAATTATGTTTGTTTCTCTTTTTCTCTCGGTCTCTGCCTCTCTCTCTCAATATGGCAGATGCAATGCGGCAGCAGAGATTGTAGCGCTGCTATTCTTAATTTCTCGAACCTGTGCATTCACAAAGTTTCCTTCTGTTTTCGGACAAAAAATTTAAGGTTCTAACCGACTGCATGTTTCGGATTTCCTTTTTCGTAATTAGCTTGAACTGTCTGTCGTAAAATGGTGCAGAATCGAATCGGATAATTTGAGCTTGCTAATTGTGGGGTTGTATTTGTATATCATCAAATTCTGTGAGGACGGTATTTGCGTCTATTTCATCTATGGAATATGTTGTTAGATCGGGGTGAGGAGAGGATGTATACCAATTCCTCTTAGAGATCTGCCCAACACTACGAAATTTTCTCATTAGTTTTCGTGTTCGTTTCGGAGAAAGGAGCGACATCTATCTCCTTCCACGCTGCTCTTTCCAGCGAGTCTTTCTTTGTATTTTTTTACTCCCTGCTTTGGTACAAGAGTGATCTCTGATTTGCATGCATGTAGCTTACAAGATAATTTTCAATTGCGAGTTTGATGTTGACTTCTTTGATTTTGATTGACGTTGATGCCTTATTCTCTGAAAATTATAATAGATTCTGTATGTATGGCTAATTTTAGAACAATGCACATGCTGCTAGGATTTCAAATAAATCCCCTTAAGGTTACGTGTCTAGCTAATAACAGCAGTTGACACCTGCGCGCAAATGGCCCATACCCTCATCGACTTATTTTGTTGAAAAAGTAGCTGGTGCTGCAAGAATTTTGCCAATGGTGTTGTTTTGGATTGAGGAAAGATGTGTACTTTCATCATAGGCTTTCGTTGTTTTGGTTCTTTCTTCGGTTGTAAATCCTGAGTCTAGCTGATTTCATTAAGAGACGTGCAACAATTGAAATTTAACGTACAATGTTGACGTTTTGCTTCTTCCTTTTTGGCAGAAACCTGCGCTGTCAAGGTCATGGAGAATTCAAAGGTGCTGTCAAACATGAGAAATATGATGTACTCTGGAAAGCATCCTCAACTTCCTCCCAAGAGTCCATTTCATAGTGGTTCCTCTTCATATTCTGCTGATTATTTCCCCAATCCCATTATTGGGTCAAGAGCAGTGCAGAATCCCAGAGAGGGAAATGTGCACCATCATCGAACAGCATCTGAAAGTCTTCTGATGGAGGAGCAACCATCTTGGCTTGATGATCTCCTTGATGAACCTGAAACACCTGTTCAAAGAGGTGGCCATCGACGTTCATCGAGTGATTCCTTTGCTTACTTGGATGCAGTGAATGTTTTGAATAAAAATTATACACAAGATGACTCCCAATGTAAAAATATGTCTTTACCTTCCTGGGCATTGCAAGACTTTGATTCCCGCAAAGATCCACATCAAGCTTCATTTTATATGAAAGCAAGCTGGATCAAACAGAAGAACAGGACACGGGAATTGCCTCCACCTACATTTACAACTAACCCATGTGCCCGCACTTCTGCTAAAAGTAGCATTCTTCTTGAAAGCTCAAGGCCGATAAGTACATCACAGGAAACAAATGGCTTTTCATCAACAACTATCGAAAAGCAGGATTCAGCAGAAACTTGTCTGCAGGATTCAAAGTCATCTGAGAGAATTGATAGTCCACGTGTTAAGCCAGCTCCGGCTGATACAGATAATAAAAGAGCTAAACAGTAAGTTTTGCATTGCTTTTTATCTACATTCTCCCTGCACATAATCTTGAATTCTGTTTGAAACTGCGCCTCCCAGTTGCTACTAATCTATTTTTTAGTCTTGTACCATCTTTAGCTAGCCCACGTCAGAAACCTGTTGCTCAAGTCTTCCTTAAGGTTTATGGTTTGCTTTTTCACTAGAATAGTTTAACATATGCCTGGATAGAATTGGATTTTTAAAAAAAAATCAGAATTCAACGCTTTTAGAAAAGAATTGGTCCACAATTTTTAAATTGTTCTTGTGAATGCTTGGTAATGCATTGTCATTTCTTTCTAGCGAATCCATCGTTTTATTATGTGGATTGTTTGAGTTCTATGAGGCATTCTTGCCTATCATATCTGCATTTGGATGTAATATGCTTCACTTAGGAGCACTATGATGTTGCAGCAATGCAGTCTTCTGTATTAAGATCACTAAGTATCAAAGTTTCTTAGTTGAGTGAGAAGACCATCATTATCTGCATATCCTCAAATTGTGAGGGAATTTATTTTATTTTCTAGATTGGCATCTCCTGTGTCACTTTCTTGGTAGACTAATACACCTCTCCATCCCCACCCCTAATATTGCGACGTGTGCTCATACAGGAATTTGGAGAGAATCTCCAATATCAAACTTACTAATATTCAACGGATGTGTGTAAACTAAATATAACTTCTTATGAAGAGAGGATCTATGTATGATTTAACCTGAATTGTTATGAATACAGGCAATTTGCTCAACGTTCTCGTGTGCGGAAACTTCAGTACATTGCAGAGCTAGAAAGAAACGTACAAGCTTTACAAGCAGAAGGTTCTGAAGTTTCTGCCGAGCTTGAATTTCTCAGTCAGCAAAACTTAATTCTTGGCATGGAGAATAAAGCACTCAAACATCGATTAGAAAGTTTATCTCAAGAGCAGCTTATAAAATACTGTGAGCCTCCATACTCTCAACTTGAGTTTCGACAATCGTTTCTAATGGTTTCACTTTTTTAAAATGTTGAATTGGTTTTAGATGATTTTTCTTTTCTCGCTCAGCCACCGTTTCCAACTGAATTCTAAAAAGAGAAATGTAATTTCTGCAAATTGCTTTTTCTAAAAAGACTTGAATGTGAAATTATATTTAGTTGAGCATGAAGTACTGGAGAGGGAGATTGGAAGACTACGAATGTTGTATCAACAGCAGCAGCAGCCGCAGCCACCACCTGCCAGCCTTAAACGCACCAAGAGCAGAGACCTCGAGACGCAGTTTGCTAAGCTCTCATTGAGACAGAAGGATGGGCGTTCAGGTCCCGAGTCTGTGGCCGGTCCAGTCCAAATCTAGATTTGTAAATCAGTTGGAGTTGTTTCGAATGGCGCGTTAGTTTTTCAGATGGACGAAGCCATCTAAAGAATGTGGTTTGTCAATTGCTTGTGCAGGATAACCAGGGCTCATCAAATGCCCAATGTCTGTACTGGCATTTGTTTGGTTGCCCTTTGTAGATGTGAATGAAAACCTTCCAATGCACCTGACCTGGCTGTCATTGCTGGAAAATGTCCTCTTTTGGGCCGGTGACTTGCCGGAGCCGGAGGTGATATCTATTATCTACACATGCTCCTCTATGGTTTATTATCACCATGTATTGAAATTCTAGTAGGTGTTTTTTAAGTCTTTTTAAGTCCTCCATTCCTCTTGGGGGCAAGTGTTTTTTTTTTTTTTCCTCCATACAAATGCAAATGCCAATGCATCCAGAGCCTTGGATGTTTTGGGCACGATGATACTAACAATTACTATTGAACAATTTCAACGATCATACATTGCCATTGGTGAAGTATGGAAAGAAAAAGCAATGGTTGCCGGGCTTTATATAACTCCATGCTATCCCCTAAAGGAAATGATATTTGCAATCATAGAAAAAAAAAATGTGGTCCATATAGTACATGGTCATATTTATCACAATCTAAAAATTATGTCACCAGAGAACAAAAAAGTTCACCAAAAGCAGAACAAAAAAGTTCACCAAAAGCAGATCAATTGGAATCATTGGTTAAGGCCCCTTCAGATCCAAATCCTTATCAGCACCCCTGAAGAGGAAAACAAGAAGTGTTTCATGAGAACAGGAGGAAAACTCGTCACTGTGACGCAAGAATGCGAAAGATAAATATATAGAAATCTAATAATTTAAGACCAGGAAGCTCATGGCCCGGCTTTGAATTTGGGTTACAAAAGTGCTGGAGTTCATTTTCTGTATCATTCACTATCTATCATTAAGCTTTGAAATTGGCCTCAAGCTTCTTAAGCTTTACATGATTCAAAAGCGCTTGCATGATCTTAGAATTCTATTGTCATCCATATATGGTTGGTTAAAAGCAACTGCAAATTCAGAATTTCAGAGCTCAGATATCCAAGGTTTTCCCAACGAAAAATGTCATGTCACAAGAGCTTACCTCAACTAGTCAACAAAAGAACAAACTAGATCTGTGACTCAGTCATGCCGCCGTCCTTTTGGGTCATCTTCAGCGTATAGCTCCCAATTATTATGATCAAGAGGGCTCAAGTCATCAAGTTCCGCAATGGCAAGCAAGTAATGAGTGAGCAGTATAAGCTCCTGGTCCCTATTACGATTTGCATGAGCTTTCCTGAATGGCTTAATTACCAGGCCATTTTGTGGATTCATTACAAAATTTCTCCGAAGATCATCAAACATTATAGTATTTCTCGAATTGTAAAACTGCAAATTTTCAATGAAAGTAAAATTTATTAAAACCAAAGCATTTGAAAATTCCTTATTCTTATCAGAAAGAACTCTTTTCTTTCATCAGCATGGTTGTTTTTGTAAAAAATTGCATGTACCAATTCAAAAGAAAAAGAATTCCATTTCCCTGGAAAGTGGAAACAACCCCATTCTAAAAGATTGATTTGCAGCTAAAATGAAATAACCGGCATACCTCTGGAAACTGTGCCCAAATCAAGCCTAGTGGTTTGCAATCAAAGGTCCCACGATGATCTGACTGAACTGTGATCATAGCTAAATGGTCCAGAAGAGCAGTGATTTTGTAGTCTGGATTACTGAGAACGCCAAGCTGGCCCATCTTTAATTCAACCCACTTAAGGCTGCCAAAGGAAAGATACGAAAGATAAAAGAACAAAACAAGAGGATCACACAAGTGACATCTACTACACCGACAGCAAGCCTGACTATAAGAACAACACATGCACTTGTTTGTTATGGAATATCTACTATTTGAGTTAAAGGAACATAGGACTAAGAAAAGAAGAGTGGAACAATTGTATAAGTCTGCGTGGCCGTTACAATATTCTCAAATCTTTCAAGAATTTGCAACTCTCTCTGAGTTTCGCTCCAGTCCAAAACACAAGATTTTGCTTACCAATACATTGACATCTGATTAACTTCCTTGCTCACTCCCATGCAAATGCATCCCTTACTGATCGAATTATAATAAAAAAAGCCCAAGAGGTCCTAACGTGATGTGACATTATTTACATCCCATCCCCCTGCTCCCTTGCCCCACCCCATTCACTTTCTTCCTCCTAACATGAGTGATGTGGACATGCAGCTTTATATTCCTATCAACGTGTGTCTATGTTGGTTTACATTGTCAAGACAATTTTAAATCTAAATCATCTGTTACTATTGCAAATTCATTTATTCATTTACGTTATTTCACCTTTTTCCATGGTTTGAAGAAGATGCTTGCAACTCTGTTAGGGTAGGCTCTCATATAAAGGAGGGGGGGGGGGGGGGGGGGGGGGGGGGAATTGGGAATAAAAAGCAGCAGCATAACTTAGTTTATAATACTTGGAAATGGAAACTGACCTGGTTGCTGACCAAATCATGATATCATATTCAGGATAAACAGATGTCAGAAATTCATGAAGATCTGCACTCGAAAACAGGAAAAAAAAACATATGCACAGACAATAAACGAATCAAAGTGAAAAAAACAATTACGGATAAAACATACAAGGCCGCATGAGTTGAAGAGGATTTTCTGCAGGAGAGCGATGATCAAAAAGTGTGTAGTCAATGTCCAGAACAAGTAATTTCTTTCCTTCACGGCATGGATTGCGAAGTTCTATCTACAATTCAACAAATGCGGGAGAAACATTTGTAGTCAGTGAGTCAAGATGACTACAATAAGACTTTTCAGATGATAATAACTCAAAAGTAAATCATTGAATGAATAATAATCAATCGAAGGGATTAGTACAATGCACAAAACTACATTCTATGGGATTAGTACAATGCACAAAACTACATTCTATGGGATTAGTACAATGCACAAAACTACATTCTATGCAACAAAATCCTATCCTCCACATTAGTATATGATGTATCATCAACGCAAAATCTTTGACATGCATCGTTAACAAAGTGATTCAAGGACAACAACTGCACCACAAAAGAAAACCAGTCAGTCATTAATTGCACCAGAGATGAAGATGTAAAACCATGAAAATGTCAGCATTGTAAACTTCGATACCTGTAATCAAGATTCTTTCTTAACAAGTCATATTTCATAATACGAAGGATCCATAGCTCCTTAATAACTTTCCAGCTACTTGAACTTTCAAATTCATTAAGTACAACTAAAGTCGGTAAACATCATTGAGAGAGAACAGAAACAACTCACCTTGTATTGACCAATACGTCTTCTCAGTTTCTGCTTATTGACATCCTTATCCTTAATGTCAATGACTTCATCTTTCCCAAGTTCAAAATCGTCAATAATTTCAGGGGAGTCCACTTGATCCACGATTATATCATCTTCAACAGTTCTGGTATCTCGATTTGTAACATTGAAATCACTCGGTGACTTTTAAAATAAGATGATGCAAATGCAAATAATAAAACATGGAACTGCAGAAAGAGAAATGGAAGTGTAAAGCATCCAACTCAACGAAATTATACTCCTGTTTTGGGTCCTTCCAGTTCTTTCAACTAAAACTGTAGTTTAGGGTTCAGCAGCAAGAAGTTACACAGAGATTTAAGCGTTTTCAAATAGGTTTTAAAAGCAACACTGTCCAGCCTCGATTTCTTGATTTCTTGAATAAAGGAATCCAATTCATAGCCTCTTTTCGCAAACAAAATGAAAGGAAAACTAAAGGGAAGAAATAGGGTAAAAATGCTAAACAAAAAGGAAAGTCTCAATTTATGCAGTACATATTACAGGGCAACAATAGGCAACGCAGAACAAGTTGAAGGATAGAGAGTCGAACCCGATCATGGTCATCTTGAGAGATGATTTGAGGGGAAGCTGAGAGAGCAAAAGCGAATCATCGGCTAGTTTGGATCCGACTTTGGGATAAAGAAGCTTTTGGCGCTTGGGCAAGACGTTAGTAAGCTCGCAGATTCGACGCTTCAGCTCAGTCACAGAGTCATCGCCGCAAACTCGTACAGTGTACTCCTTTCCGCTCCACTTCACCGTCAATGTCATCTCTTCCTCTGAAGGAGACGAGGTGGACGCTGAGGCAGCCATTGTCGAGTTCCCAACTGAGAAGCTTTCTTGCTCTCTCAACCAAAACCACTCCACTCAACTTCTCGATCAAATGAAACCGAAACCAAATTATAACACGTTTCATTTCATTTTATTTTCCTTTTTAGACCCAATGTTTTGGTTGGGCCGTTGATAACAAGATTGTAAAACCAAATCATCCCTCCTCATATCCTTAAATATAGCCTTTTCAAAAAAAACCTTAAATATAGCTTTAATATCACATTTAAATATCAATCCCAAAAACCCTATCATTTAAATACCAAACACTAGCCAATGACCACCAACATGAACATATTTCAACGGTAATTGACAAAAAAAAGTCTAAGTGTTAAATCTATGCAATGACACATAGCATGATGATTAAAATATTTGCACTCTCTTTTAAGTCATGGGTCGAAATTTTCACGATGTAATATTTAGAAAAAAGTATCCATATTGTGCAAAATTTCAATATGACAATTCAATAGAAAACAATGAGTTCAAAGAAATGGAAAAGAGAACGAAGGCGGACGAGGGAGGAGAAAATTTTGGTTATAGGTGAATTAGAAAAAAATGGAGTTAGAAATCAAGGTTATCAATACCAAGACTTGCTTTTTGAGCAGTGTGTTTTTATGTTATCACAATCACAACACTTGGATAGACTAAACTAATTGAGAAAATGTCTAAAGACTAGGTAACAAAAATCTGCCTACAGATAGAAATCTCCTGCAAGTTCTTAAAGAGTATATATACATCGTTAGTGCTTAAAGGTCGATCAGAGTTCAAAAAATAAGTTATATTGGCGAATGCTCGTGGAACAAACATAGATATGCTTCATTCCACAAACACAAAGGCATTCAAAAGAAACTAGAATTTCCATCTGAAATTTTGATTTAATGCTTTTACCACCCCCTACTATCAGATATGTGATGTGAGCTAAAAAGGGTTAAAATGGAGAAGGAAAAAGACTACTAGTTTCAGGTACAATGAAACTTAGAACTTTTTAAACGGGCAAAAGAAGTTACATACAAGCCGCCCATTTCTAAAGATTTAATCTTCATACTCTGTTTCCTCATCATCATCTTCGTTTTCAGCATATCTCCAACCCTCCTCCACATTCTCACGGTCCTCCTCCGTTTCTTCACTATCTTCTTCCTCGTAGGTTTCTTCTTTAACCGGCCATGATTTTTTAACTGCACTCATTGGGGCAGTAGATGGAGTTGTGCCTTTTCGCTGTGATCTTTTTGAAGGCGGTAACTTCAAGTTTGGTTTAGGCTTGTTCTGTTTCTGGTTTTTCATATTTACCCGTTTTCCGCCATACCCATCTTGATCACTGGCTTCTATCTCATTTTCCCCATTATGTGGAGCATTGCCATTGTCTTCTACCAGATGTCCAGGATGCTCTCTTCTCAAATGGAGTTTAAGCTTGTATTCATGGATGTAAGCCTTCTCACACCCTTCATAGGGGCAAGCATATGGGCGATCTGATGATGCAGAAGCATAAGCTCCTCCAGAAGGTTTAGAAACCTTAGTTTGCTTCTCAAAAGGTGGTGTATATTTGACCACTTCAGCTGTCACATTCTATAAAAACGACAGTCAGTTGAATGTAAAAATAACAATCTACCTAGATTGGCTGCTCAAATTAAAAGATGACCTTGTCATAGACTCATAAACAAGAGTAAACCACTAAACCTCATATTAATAGTTAACAAATCTACAAGGTATTCTTGGAAGAGAGCATCAAGGAAAAAAATATAGGAACGAAAACGGAAGTACATGAGAGCTAAAGCAATGCACTTAACACAAGTTGTTACCTTTTCATGGTGAGATGTAATGTGGTTCTTCAATTTGTACTCGTGGGCAAATCTCTTTCCACAATCAGGGTATGGACAGATATGATAGTTTTCTTGTGAATGCGTTTTCATATGCGATCTCAAGTTGAAATCCAGGGAAAATGCCTACAAAGAAACATCTAAAATGTGAGTGTGAAGAGGTTTGCACTTCACGTGTAAAGAAATAAGCTATATGCACACAAAGTACGGAATTATCTTGCATGCTGAACCGATTTTCTCGTAATGAACACACTAGTGTCCACAAAGCACATACTAGTAACTAAATAAATGCTGCATACAAGGAATGATTGTTCAGAAGGGCTGGGCATTCTATGATAAGTCTTAAGATCGACAGCAAGAAACCTGATGTGATACAATTTCCAGTATGCAACCAAGTCCGCTGCTGTTTCAGCACATGCACAACACATTCCAGAGATTTGTTTAAGAACATGGTTGACTTCACAGAATTCCAAACGTTATGGCATTTACACAATCCAAAGTGGAGAGGCGTTTCTAACCACAACCAACTTAACATGCACATTAATCTCCTCCCCAAATGGAAAAGGTGCGAAGTTATTATCATGATTAATAGCGACACATATTTCTGATGACATATATTTCTGAATTGCAAAAGAAAAATATGTAGGTCAAGTTCTCGGGAGTCAGATTAGAAGTGCATACAATTGCACGCAGTATAGCAGGCTGTAAAAGTAAAAAACAGTTGCATGAAGAGCTAAAGATAAGTAACAAATTCATTGCTCTGGACCAATTGGAGCGCCTTCTCACAATCTCCTTGTTTTTTGTTGGATGTCTTATCATGCCCTCTTTCGTACATTTATTTTCATGGGGGACAGAACTTTTAATAGATTGTACAAATATAAAAAATAAAAAAAAAAAGGGAACAAAGATACCGATCCAAGGAGCTTGCAAGAAACTACTCCAAGAGAGCTAAAAATATGTTGAATGATTACACATGTTTGCTTAAGGTGCACCAGGCAGACACAACATATTTAGTAAGTGCCCATAATTTCCTTCCAATCTTGAGATTCCCCCCCCACCCAAAAAAAAAATCAATCTTGACATTTTATTCCAACCATAGCTCCCATACTAAAGTTTTGATAGCATACAACCAACCAATTCAATCTTGTGTACCTTTTCCCCGCTTATTAATGAAATGTTTAAAAAAGCAACAATTTATTGCTCGACTCAAACAAATAAACAAACAAAACTTGAAGAGATCTTTTCACAATGGATTGATTAATCACCTTACCACAACCTTCATGAGGACACACAAAATCTCTTTCACCAGTATGAATAAGAAAGTGCCTTTTCAACTTCGAACTATCCAAAAATTTCTGCAAAAAATATATATTTTTCAGCGTGAACATACAAGTTGACAAAAAAGGATAATAATTAAATAATAATACGACACCTTGTTGATGGCAGGGGACAACTAGATATAGAGTATACCCACTTCAACTCAATATGAAGGGAGTTAACCGAACATGATCCTAGTGATTATTCTCCAACATACAAAGTTCTATCATGAAAAACAGAAGAAAATATTGTTTCCAAATATGAAAAGAGAATGATGAGTGGAATTTTATATTCTTTTGATAAATGGCTAGTTACTCCACAATAATAACAGACCAAGTTGAATACCATGCTAATGCCATACTTTGACAATGAAGTTTTACAGCAATGTCCTAGTTCAATTCTAACAAATCTGAAAAGAGGACAGTACCTTTCCACAACCCTCATAGTGACAAACATATTGCCTCTCCCCATGAATGTGAGAGTGCTTCCTCAAAGCACCTGCATCAATAAATGTTTTTCCACAGCCCTCATAGCTACAAAGGAAAAGCACTTCAGTGGTGGGTTCTGGTTCAGGTTCTGGTGCCTCTGACTGTTTTGCCTTCTCCTTTAATGCCTGCAATGTATCCTCTAAGCAAAAAACAAGAGGAAAAAAAAGAACTATGAGAAAAAATAAACAAATAAAATAGAAAAGACAGAAGCATGGACCTAATTGAAGTAAGTAATTAGAATTTATTTTATTTACTCCATGTATGAAGCACAGGTAACTTGATGAAAGGAGGAGGGGGAAAACCACTTTCTGCTATCATTAAATAATAATAATAAAAAATCAGCCATCCAATCAAAAGTACCAGATGCAAGCCCAAGATTTATAAAGGTAAGATATCCATTCCAAACAACAATAACACTCAAAAGCTTTCTATTTGTTTAAGAAAGGTCTTAAGGCTTCGGTATGTATAAGCAGACATTAAACATTCTAAAGCATAGGTCATTTTTAGAAAGACACCCACAAAACGCAAAATCAGTGGTTAGAGAGTTTTGAATCTAATAATTCTGAGTATGGAGTTCCAGAAGTTACAAAGCAGCACCAACATAAAACGAATGTTGAAGTCGTTAACCACTATGGGGAACCTTTTTAGCTCACGTTCTAGACAACATGAATTCAACAAAAGAAAATAACAGTGTAGTAATGAAATAAACAGTACCTGTAACCCATTTCAAAAGAAAGCACTTTCCTCCAGTTGCAACAACATCTTGGGGGACCCTAAAAAAGAAAGCAACTAGCATTATTAATAAGGAACTTACAACCTAAACGCAAGACATGGATAAGATACGATATCACAATTCTTTCCTATTTGACAGTATTTTCTTTATTCCTACAAAAAAAAAAAGTATTTATTCAGCAGGCATAGGTACAATACAAAATTTTCCTTCTTTCCTATTGAAGTGTGCTTCATTTGTTTCTTCTAAAAGAATGTCTATTTGGTTGTCTTTCTCATTCTTTCAATGCTACTATAAACGAAGAGAAACCCAATTCAATCCCTTGATTTCAGCCTATGCCGTGAAGGAAACTGCAAGTGTCTCTACACATCTCTCTTCAAAAGGAAAAATTATTTGCGCTTCTCTTATCGAAAATAGTTGTGGAAATCAGACAGTTATAGTTCCTAAATTAAGCCCTAAGCGGAGAAAGAGCTCCATCGATGGTAGCGTAAAAAATCAGAAATATCTGGCGGGAAAAGAGAAACCGAAGAATGAAATTACCATTCTTTGATCCATTTGACAGCAGGAGTCTTGTTCTTCACAATGGGTCGCCTGTCGAATAGATTGTGATTGAAGTGAGTCTCCATGTCTCTGTCTCTGTCTCTCCCCCCTTTCTCCTCCAAACAATTGAACACAAACTCAATCCAATCGACAAGAACCTCGAAATACTAAGTTCAATCGCTGACAACGAGAAGCACTGTGGAGGAACAGATAGAGGGCGCGGGATGAACAAGCAAGGGGAGAGAGACGAGAGCCCGATAGAGAGAGACGGAAGCTTTCAGGTTCCGTGTTCATGTCGGTTTACTGGTTTAGTCTGCTGGGTATTGCTGGACCGGACTTTGCCTGCAAAGAACCGCTCGGTCGAATGCATTTCAGGTCCGGTTTTTTTCTCCCATCCTCTTCGTCTGTTTTCTCCTCTGAGAAACTATTTCTTTTGGAATAAGTCAAACAAATAAGAATTGGCATAGTGATAGTAAGAAATAGAATGCATTTTTAAGTGCCGTTATTTTCCCTGTATTATCTTTATCCAACAACAACTATATCTTTTTGAAAAAACAACCATACCTTTTTTTTGTCAAGCATTATTTCTTTTCAAAAATAAAATCTTTGGTAGAGATTCCTCCCTAATGGCTGATAATAACCAGAAAACTGTAGAAACAGAGCTGTTTGGTTCTGTTGCTAATTAACGGTGGGCTATGGAATTTGAAGGTAAACCTGAAGGCAGTTTGATCGAAATTGGTTGCCAAGCTTGAGATATATTCAACCCAGGTACCAAATTCACTTATGATTTGGGTGTCCCCTTGGATTAATTGAATGGGTTGAAGTGAATAAGAGTAATTCTAGAAGAACTCTGCCAGCTTCAAGAGGGCGAGCTTCGCCAATACCCCGTCTGAGAACATTTTATCTTGACCCAATCCCCGTCCGATTTGCAATTGCTTCAAGATACCCCGCTTGCGCCTTAACATCTGGTATATATATATATATATTTGAATAACGTTGGATTGCATTCCTATCTGATAAAAATTCTTGCAGGATTAATGTGTTCTCCCCATCAGGGACAGGGAGAAGAATCAATCTTGCAAAATACACCATGCATCGAATCAAATCCCACAACGACTGTCTTAGCTCTTTCACACTCAAACAACACATGACCCGTCGACTCCATTCGCTTCAAACAGATGGGACTGGGACATATATAGTTGGTAGACAATCATGGCAAGCTCTCCAAATAAAAATGTTTTTATTTATTTATTTATTTATGGAATTGGGGGCTTCCATAAGTATTTTCCACACACATTTTTACTAGCGGAGGCATTAGAATAATATTTTCCTGTCATGAACAATTTGTACCCGCTTTTTAACATTATACACACTTTTTTTTTTTTTTTTGCCAAAATGCCACATCCAACTATTTGCTGTGTTAGTCTAACTGATTGGGATCTGCATTATTAAGCTTCTGAACATCCCAGCTCTTAGTAGGTATTATAAACTATTCCACTAAGCTTTCTTGATTTAGCCACATATTATTTATCGATCTCGATCTGAATGTTGTTTCCCTTGGGATCCAAGTATCTTGATAGAAGCGAATTTCCATTCCCATTGCCAACTCTCATTCTCAAACCTTTCTTCAATAAATCGAGGATGCATTATGTTTGATAGGTGCCTCTTGGGGAGACTCATTTGGAAAATACTTTCCCTTCAGCACCCCTTGCTACTAAAAGACTTGAAGGGGGCGTTTGGAGCACCATTTCGGAATCAGAACCCTTGGAATTGGAACCCTGGGGGGTTTGTTCTGGGGGGTTTGAAAGCCTGGGGATCAGAAAACAATGTTTGGGGTGCAGTGTTCTGAACACTGGGAATCAGAAAATAGTGTTTGGGGTGCAGTGTTTTGAACCCTGGGAATCAGAAAACAGTGTTTGGAGTGCAGTGTTCTGAACCCTGGGGTTGTGTAATTTTTCTTTTTTCTTTTTTCCTTTGCTACTTTGGTCTCTTTTCTTTCCTTTCCTTATTTTCTAGTGGAAATCTTTGGTTAGTTGTAGAATCCTTTGTGTAAGTTGGGTAATTTTTTTAGTACTTTTGAACGGACCTTTTAATTAGTATAAGAATAAGAAATTTGTTACTGGAAATGCAAATAATTACTTCGTAAAATACGAAATTTGGTTAGGTTTATGGTATGTATAAAAAAACAGTTCTAATAATTTATTGTTTTTTACAGAAAAAAATGTGAGTTTCCAATGAAAAATAATTACTTTGTCAAATATCAAATTTAGTTAGGTTTATGACAAGTATTTAAAAAAAAATTGTAATATTTTATTATTTTTTACCAAAAAAAATGTGAGTTTCTAATGAAAAATTAACATACTTTGTCAAATATTAAATTTGGTTAGGTTTATGACAAGTATAAAAAAAATATTTGTAATAATTTATTGTTTTTTACAAAAAAAAAAAAAATGTGAGTTTCCAATGAAAAATCAATATACTTTGTCAACTATCAAATTTGGTTAGGTTTATGACAAGTATAAAAAAAACATTTATAATAGTTTATTGTTTTTTACCAAAAAAAAAATGTGAGTTTCCAATGAAAAATAATTACTTTGTCAAATATCAAATTTGGTTAGGTTTATGACAAGTATAAAAAAACAAAATATTTGTAATAATTTATTGTTTTTAAAAAAAAATGAGTTTCCAATGAAAAATAATTACTTTGTCAAATACGAAATTTGGTTAAGTTATGGCATGTATAAAACAAACATTTGTAATAATTTATTGTTTGTTACAAAAAAAAAATGTGAGATTCCAATTAAAAAAAACAATGGAAGAGACGGGAGAGAGATAAGAAAACTTGATAATGAAAACATGTGCCAAATGAAGAGCAAACCAGTGTGTTGGAAATCAAACCCCCCATTTCACTATGCAAAACCATAGGGTTGTGTTTCAAAACCATTGGGTTTTGAACACAGTGGCCCAAACAAGGGTTTAGGTTTGGATTACAAAATAACCCAACCCAACCCATTGCTCCAAACACCCCCGAATTTTTCAGGATTCCTCATGCTTGCCTTGCTAATAGAGCTTGGTTAAAAGTTAAAACCCTCTAAATCTCTAAAGTTTGGTGGTTTAGGCCACCAAACTTCTTAGGTAAGCATAATACCTCCCATCTCTTCTGATGAATTCGTCTATGTTCTTCCAATGATCTCCACCAAAACCATGCCACTACTTTAGATGCTTCCTTACAAAAAGCTTTCAGTAACTTAAAACAACTCATCGCATAGGTGGGTATCGATTGTGCTACATTTTTAATAAGAATTTATCTTTCCCTAAAGGAGAAAATTTTCTCCTTCCAACCTTGTATTGCCTTGCGAATTCAATCCATATAATGTGTTTAAAATCATCTCCCTTTTTCCTAGACAACATTTTCGAGATTTTGCACTATTTGAACTCCCAAAATACTTTGAAGATACAACATTTTGTTCTCAACATTAGGAGAGAAACAAATAGCAGACTTCAAAAAATTAATACATTGCCCTAACGCTCTCTCATATTGTTGAAGAAGCAATTTTAGATGGCTACATTTATTCACATTCGCTTTGCAGAAAATAAGGCCACCATCTGCAAAAAAATAAGTAAGATATGCTCGAACATCTTGGACTTATAGCAACTTTGGAGATTTAACTTTTTCTTATGAGATTCCTCCGATGTAGATGTTTAATTAATATCATATTTTGCATAATGCATTGAACAAATAATAATAATTGTTGGTGTATCTTCCCTCCAAAAAAAAAAAGATAATAATAATTGTGGGTGTGTATCATAATTTTGGTTGTTTTAATAATTGATATAATTTATTTATAATAATAATTTTTAGAATATTACCTCACAAATACAAGATAGAAACTCAAACTTCAGACTCATAATTAGGGGAGACAATGACTACTCAACCATTAAATATACTAAAGTAGCTATGATTAGAATTAATTAACTTGTTAACCAAGTTGTTTTCTTTCCCAAAAAAAAAAATATTCACACGAACCCTACTATAGGTATGTACAACACACTACAACTAGACCATGCAAGTGAAATAATAGTATCTAGGTACTTGAAAGCTAAATTATTATGTTAGTCCATGAAGTTTACTAATGAGTCATAACTTAACCGAGAGTGAGAAATCATCCAATTGAGTGAGTGATCATAACTAACTAGATAAAGTCATAGGTCATCGATATACCAACCCAAGTAGGACACCAATAAGATATACCAACCCAAGTAGGTCAATTGCTCTAACAAGTGAGATATGAACTATAAGTCACTCAACTCAAGTAGGAGCGAAGTTAGAAATTTTTTTAAGGAATGGCCAAATTTTACATCCTAACTTTATATATAAAATATTTCAATTCTAACAATTTAGGAAGAGGAAGCAAACTAGAGGAAAACTACAAAATCTTATGTTTGAATTATAACAAACTAAGAGGGCAGGGGGAGGGAAATTTCCTTCATTATTTGCTTTATCAAAAGTCTCATTTAGCATGTAACCAATATGATCAATAGTGTATCATTGTACTCTACACCTACCCATCACATTTGGATATTGCAAGGTTAATCTATCCTACGCAATAGTTTCATCATCACATTCTAATTTCTAATGTGAGTTTATGTTCCTTTATTTTCCCTCTATATTTTCTTTTTTCCAACAATATATATATCTATATGTCTGTCTGTCTATATATATATATATATATATATATATATATATATATATATATATACACACACAATTATTTATTTTCAAAAATAAAATACTTGGTATTTTTATTTCTCAGGAATTGAAAATAATGATTGACGCAGGCAATATTAAAATGTAGTCTTCATGTTTAATTAATATCATATTTTGCTTAAAACATAAAACAAATAATAATTCTGGGTGTCTCACACAGTTTTGGTTGCTTAATCTAATAATTGAAATATCATTTATTTATAATAATCTTTTTTTTAGATTATTACATCACAAATACAAGATTGATAGTCAAACTTGAGACCCATTAAAGGAGATAGAGATGCTTTAAGTACTAAGATATACTCATGTTGGCTATAACTTGTTAATGGCCAAGTTGTTGTTTTTTTTTCATTAAATAAGGTTAAATTACAAGTTTAGTCTCTGAACTTTCAAGTTTGTATCAATAGGTTCTTGAATTTTCAATTTATATTTGTTGTTGCCAAATTTTGGACATGAGAAATCTCACATGACCTCTACGTGATAACAACGGTGAATTTGTATTCTTGGGGGAATAACACGGCCTGCAAGACAAGAAAAACCTGGGCACCTATGTGGTGTAGGCCACACAAGCTCCGATGCTTAAATCAGTGAGGGTTTAAAGAGAATTTGGTAGTTCTCGGAGAGTTTTGGAGGCTGGAATGAACTTACCCTGCTCTCCCCCTAGGGAGAGCGTAAATACATTCATTCCTAGAGTTTTTCGTGGGTTTCCGTCTTCGAATGGGGAAAAGAAAGGTTGAACTGGGTTGGATCGGGGGTACACGGTCCATGAGGGATTGAGGCAAGGCCCAAAAATGGGCCTTGCCAGTCTGGTCGGCCTCGGCCAGGCCGACCATAGGCCATTTCTTCTCCCTTTCATTTTGGTCGGTCCCTTGTCGGTTTCGGTCCGTTTTGACTTCGTATTGAGCTTTTTTCCTCGTTTGGCCCTTCGTTACAGCTTTTTAGCCAACCTGTTCTTGTTGGTCCAATTCCACCCACAGTATTTAATAGGTCCATAAACTTTAAAAAGTGTCTAAATATAGGTTCCTCAATCTTCAATTTTGTATCTAATAGATTTTTTAACTTTAAAAATATATAATAGGTACCTCAACTTTTAATTTTGTATCTAATAGCAGTTCTTGAACTTTAATTTTGTGCCTAGTAAGCCTTTAATCTATTTGAAATTTTTTAAAATTTATGGATCTATTGGATACAAAATTGAAAAGTTAGAGATCTATTAGACATAAAATTAAAAGTTCTAGAACCTATTAGACACAAACTTTAAAAAGTTGAGAGAATAAACTTGTAATTTAACCTTAAAATAATTCACATAAACCCTTCTAGGTATGTACAACACACTACAACTATACCGTGCAAGTGATATGTTAGTGTCTAGGTAGTTAATAGCTAAATTATTATGTGAGACCATGAAGTTTGCTATTAGGTCGTAACTCGACAGTGTGAGCTAGAAACCACCAAGCTGAGTGAGTTATAGTCAAACAAGGTAAGTTCATGATAATTTTCATTTATGAGGATTATTTGACCCTAAACTAGGTTGTTCTTGTCGTTTTTATGTTTTGTTGTATGACGAGCAAGCTAAAAATAGTATTTATTAGATAAATTCATAAAAGCTTGTTGGAATAATGAAAAAGATGCAAGAAGTTGAAAAGATATTGAAAATTATACTAATTTGTTGTTTTTTTTGTAGGTTTAGAGCAAGTACAAAAAATGCAATTGCATTCCATTATGGAAATGCAATTGCATTTCTTCAGCAAACAAGTTTGTGAACAAGCACAAAATGCAATTGCATTCCATTTTGGAAATGCAATTGCATTCTTTCGGAAAACAAGCAAAAAATGCAATTGCATTCCAGAATGGAAATGCAATTGCATTTCTGGAAAATTTTGGCAGATCTTAAATGCAACAGAAAGGCAATTGCATTTTCTAGAATTATCAATCACGGCGGAAATAACAAGAAAATGCCAAAATTCATGGAGTTTATTCAATTTTTAGGAGATTTTTCAGCCCAAACCTTGACCCATGATTGAAGGAGCACAAAGATGGAAACCCTAGCCCTCAATGCCTATAAAAATGGGGAAAACGAAGCAAAATGTGGCTGGGTTTTTTCTGTTCGCCCACAGTTCATAGTTCACGTTTTCTGTCATTTTCCAGCATCTTATTCTTGTATTTTGCTCTACAATTTCTGAGATTGACCCCTCCTCAGCGAAAGTTAGAGGAGGTGAAGAGCTAATGGCCTTTAAAGGTGCAATTTGTTCGATCGAAGCAAGGAACACGCGAGCCCGTAGTTGTTCTTGTTGGGTTTTGTGTCCTAAAACTCGTGGTTTTGTAAACTGAATATATATTCTATTTTACTATAAAGATGTTATTGATGTTTATTCAGTAAATGTGTTATTGAATAAAGTGAATTGGGTATTCTATAACCCAAATCCAATGAACTAAGAACCCTTGGCTATAATATGTATACTTAAACTTTATGTATGATATAAAAGTGGATCAAGTTCGAGTAATAGCCAAAATGGTCTATAGTATAAGGATAAGGCTGGGTACCTTATTCTGGGGACACTATGGACGCGGCCCACTTTGTATAGTACTAACGATGTGATCCTGAATCGTTCATGTGGAGACATGCGAGTGGGGGTGTCCTATGCAATGAGTTTGCATAAGACCGGACCGCGAAATAGTCACTTAGACTTTATAACTCTGTTTACTGTTTTAACTGACTATATTCATACGATGACCTAGGTAACTCGATCTTAATCCTGAGCGTGCTATGAACTCCTGTTTATTCGGGATTATCCTTAGATTTGCATGGGTGAGAGTGGCCCGAGATCGCCAACTCAATAAGCCTCCCATTTTGGGGATAAGACATGGTAGATAGTTGGGAACATAGTCATGCGAGATGGAATTCACTCCTACCTGCTTTAAGGATTAGTAGAGAGGTTGTTCCCTTAAATGCTGACTCCGGGTCTTGAACAATGGGCCCACCCTCTCATTGGCCCGAGAGGGATTCGATTTGTTGGTTGGACCACAAACCAATTGTTCATTAGAAGATCAATGGGACTTTAAGGAACAAGAAGTAATTACAGGGGTAAAACGGTTTATTTGACCCAGCTGTAATTACGAACGACCTGTGAATGATCGACTTACTAATCATGGTTATATCGAGTGGACAGAAATATATCTACAGTGAGGAGAGTGCAGCCACTGGGCTTTAGTGGAGTGTCCCGATGGTTAACGAATGTTGATTAGCTAGGCTAAAGAGTTTGGCCGATTAATCTCGTATCGTTGGAGCTCATGATCTGTAGGTCCATTAGGTCTCCTTACTAGCTCAGACTAAGCCTTGAAATAATTTGATAGAAAAGAATTTGAATTGTTCAAACTCGGTTTTGGGAGTAAACATTAATTATATGCGATATACTTAATGTACTATAATTTAATTATGAATTAAAACCACAAGGAAGAAAGAGGAACATATTTAAATGTGATTTAAATATTTGTTCGGTTTAATACGTGAATAGGGATTCATGTACAAACGATTGGTCATAAAAGAGAGGGATTGGTCTAATTATTTAATTAATATTTGATATTAAATTAATTAATTAAATAGTTTAATTAATTAATCAAGTTTTTTTTTAATTAATTTTGATTTAATTGAAACTTGACTAATCCTATCCAACCAAGTGATGTCTTCCATAGGAAGCCAAATGTTGTCTTCCATAGGAAGCCTAATGAAGTTTAATTAGTGCCTATAAATGGAATGAAACACAAAAGGATTGAGTGAATTTTCTTTGATAGTTTTTTTTTTTAAAAAACTGTCTTGAGCTCTCTTCCTTTCTCTCTAAAAATTCTCTTAACAAAGGATCCCACAATCCATTCCAAGGGCTGAGAATAGTAGGGAAGACTCTAGTGGTGGTCCAAGTATTGTTGGCGATCCAAGATTTGCAAAGAATTTGGAGATTTTGAGCTACAAAGGTATGTGTTCATACTTTCTGGTTTTTTCCAGTTTTGAGCATGTTTTTGTTTGGTTAAATTGATGTACTTTGAGTGCTCGAGATCCGAAATTGCTTCCGCTTTCTTAATATTAACTCTTTTAGTTCTTACATTTTGTTCCTTATTATTTATAGCTACTGTTTTCTTATTTTCTTCCTACATGCTTGTTGGATTTTAGTTAAATGCTATGTTCTTTTTATTTTTTTTGTTTTCTTCTTTTAGTAAAGTGTCAGTTTGTTCTTAGGAATGATATTTCCACAAGGTTTGAATTTCCGTAAGTTTCGCCACTGCCCTTTGTGACTTGTTGGATTGATTTTATTGAAAGTGTTGTTTATTTTTGTTCATTTAGTTCTTGTAAGTTCTTGTAAGTTTCAGTTCTGATTTTTTTTAATAGAAATTTCATTTGTTGAATTTTCATTTAATTTAGTTTATCTCTCAATTTCTCTTTATCTAAGCTTGTTATGGATTTTCTACACTTTAATTCAGTGTTTTTCATCCCCATGATAATGAGCTAATTCCTTCTTTGGGATTCAAGCATGTGAATGCCCTAAAGATAAGAATAAATGCCTAATTGTGAGAGTAACCTTGCTTCCTCTATAGGTTGTTTGCTTTTTTATTGATTTTTATGCTTATTATTAGTCTAGATTGATCACCTAGATTAGTATACAAAAATTGAGTCTAATTCTGAAAATGTTAGATAAAAATTTGGTTTTCATAAAACCAAAAGAATTGTGTTTCAAAATTAACTAAGTTCGTATTAGCCATAGAAATATCGGTTTAATCACTTAGCCTCCTAAAGATACTTCATAGAAGGTCGAATAGGTGTTGAATTCGGTTTACAAAGCTTAAGTGTTGAAGCAAATGATTGCACTTGCAATTAGGCCGCAATTTCCTTCAATGGAGCAAAAACACATTTTTAATCCCTCTTTTATCATTTGTATTTTTTCTTTTCAAAAAAAAAAAAAATCATCCCACTTATTGTTATACATTGGTTACCACAATTGCAATTTGAAAACATCTTTGCTTATCTTTTGAATTTTGTTGTATCCGTTCTCTGTGGGATCAATACTCTGAAATACTTCCAGTTTTATATTACTTTCATCGACAGTATGCACTTGCACTAGACTGGAGCTCGTTTTGAATTAAAAATCTTTTCTTAAAAACCCCACGTTTCAATCCGATCAGTTCATAAGTTGGTTATGTGAGTCATCAACTAGGTGAGCCATGGGTCATCTTAATCTAGGTGTGTCCTAACTTAAGTAGGCGAATAGCTCAAATAGGTGAAGAGAAGGGACCACAAGTTACTCAATCCACGTGGAGCTGTCTCATAAATTTTCTTAGAGAATGGAAAATTTTTACATGCCCAACTCTTTTTTATTTTTTGTTTTTGTTTTTGAAAAGGACATGCTAACTCTTTATATAAAATATTTCAATTCTAACTAATAGTGAGCCAACCCAAGCGGATAGAGAAGCCATTTCGTCCTGACCCCAACATGTAAACATCTCTATAACTAATAGTGTTGTTGTACTCTACACCTACCCATCACATTTGCTCAAGACTCGGATAAGACGTAAGTGCTTGTAAGTGAAAATTGAGTTGCAACCACCTGCAACATACGAGCTAGCATAAAGCCTTTTCCTTCTTAAATAATATAGAACCCACATATATGTTCTCTAATCTCTACTATATCAAAATTATGTCAAATTCAATATTTAAATTGATTTTAAGTATTGGAAAGTTTTCGGCAAACATTACACTGTCGCAAAACACACATCTTTATTTAGGCAAAGTAATTGATCTGGATCATTCTTTGAATTACTACTTCGATGTTATCACATCTCATCTCAACTTTGACCACACTAACATGCACACAATCAATATAGTTAGTTGTTCTACCCAACCCACAAATTAAAATAAATTAATAAGCTTGTATATAACCAAAACTGTTGGCTGAAAACACATCTTTTTTTTTTTTTTTTTTTTTTTTTTTGAGAGAGAGAGAGAGAGATTTAAAGGGGGGAAAATGAATCCACATGAACGTATATAACTAAATTTTAGGCATAGTAAGCACTGGAGTGCATAGTTACGCATGCAGACATTTTATTGAGAGGAGAGAATTATTGGATTTTGTGAGGTGATATATAAATACAAATAACTTAGCGTTTAGATGAGTGGTTGAAGCCTTGTGGAAGAAATGAAGCGTATTTAATTATGTTAGCAGTTAGCAGAGCAGGCCTAGTCTATTATTTACAATCCATTCAAATTCAACTTTATATTTGAATTCTGACGTTTCATAATGGAGAGAGGGGTTCATAGGCCTACCTTCAACATCATCAACATCAATAATGCTTGAGAAACCCCAACTGCCACTAAAAAAGAATCATTAAAATGAACTCTGGTTCTAATTATAATTAATCAGCAAAACACATGAATCCGTGGGATCAGCCATTGGCCAAACCAAGCCATGTCTACCTAATACTGGGAGCTTTGTTTTTGTCCTCTTTGGATTTGGACTGCTCTTCTTCTCTTGATCTCTCCACGACAGCGACAGTTTCTGACATTTGACCAAATCCCACTTTGTTAATGGATTCAATTTCTATGGGCTTTTTCTTGCTAACAACTCCCTGACCCTCACCAATAGCTTCCGACCGCAAGCATCATCAGCAAGCACTTTGCCGGGTCGTCCAGCACTTGAAATTAGGCTTAGGCTGCGGGTGCGTCTGCTTTTTCCCCTGTTTCCGCCGCACTACAAAACTTGACCAAACTGAAACTGGGAGTGGGAACAACTTGACTCGTTCAATGCAGCACCAACTGCAAGTGGCTTCCATGGCCGCCACTATCTCCCCCATTGAAGGCCGCTTCCCCTGCTCTCCACGCACGCATCGACCCGCCAATTCCAACACTTTTCGTGTCCTTCCCTCCAGATATTTCGGCAACCCCATTCTCCCGTCGTAGATTCCTTGGAATTTCTGCTGTTCGATCAACGGCCTTGCCCACTCCACGATCGAAGCTGGCGATTTCGAGATGTCCATGGCCTTTCTACCGCTAATAACCTCCAACAAAACAACCCCAAAACTGAAAACGTCGCTTTTCGTGCTCAGTTTGCTGGGTGTCGTGTAACAAGGGTCCAAATAACCGATTGTTCCGGCGGGTTGGCCGGCGTCCGATTGCGAGACGGCCAGGCCGAAATCCGCCAGCTTGAGATTCCAATTCGAATCGAACAGGATGTTTTCGGCCTTGATGTCTCTGTGGATGACCAGAGGGTTGGCTTGGTGAAGGAATTGCACCGCACGTGCAATCTGCGTGATGATTTGGAGGCGTTTGGGCCAAGTGAGCGGCGGTGGGGATGAATTGGGAGCGAGAAGCAAATCGTGGAGGCTGCCATTGGGCATGAACTCCATTACAAGAAGCTTGTTATTGCCAAAGTCAAGACTGGTGCCAAGAAAGTTGACCACGAGCGGGTTTTGGCGCAGAGACGACAACACTCTGGCTTCGTTCTCCAGCTTGGAATTGTCTGCAGCTGCTCCAAGCTTGCTCTGTAATGGCTTCTTCACAGCAACGACGGTATTGTCGTGGAGTACTGCTTTGTAGACGGATCCATGCGATCCTTTGCCAATAAGTCTGGCAGGAGAGAAGCCATCAGTGGCGTATAAAAGTTGTTGGTAGTCAAAGAACTCAATCATTTCCAATTGTTGTAATTGTAATTGTAATTGTAATATGAAAGAAAGTATGTATGATGACTTGAGGAATATGAAAGGAAATTAGATAATAAAGGCAGCAGCAGCTTTTGGCAGAGGGAAAAAAAAAAAAAAACGAAGAGTGGGAAATTATTGAAGAAAGGAAAAAAAAGCAAAGAATCTGGGAAAAAGCAAAGTAAAGAGTTGTTTCAGTTTGTGGTGATTCTTTTCTGACGGGGCACGGGCAGTCGAGGGAACAGAGGTGCTGCCATGCCCACGCCCATTAGCATTAGCATTGGCTACTTCGCTTTATTGTTATTGGGGCCTCCACTTACAATTCAATTCAATTCAATTCCATCTCAAATTCTCCACTCTCTTTCTACTTTCAAATCAAGCAGGCGCTCTGTTGCATTGCGTTGACATCGTGGACAACGGAGAAGCGGACCAAAATGGGAATTGCCGAATCTTTTATTCTTTTCTTGTTTTCAAATAGATTTGGGGATTTGGGATTGCTCGCACCACATCATTCCCTTTGCAAGCATTGGCAAATCTGATTACCTTCTTATACCTATGCTTCTATTTTACACGTCACGGCTTGGCGTGGAATGGACTTTTCCAATTTACATGCACCATTGAATTAATCTAGAGCTAGCTGGATAATATTAATGGCGTGTTGAATAAATGGGGTTTTCTATTATTGCTTGAATAATTTGGATTTTCTAATGTTTTAGGTGGGTTTGTTTGCAAGCTGAACGGAGAGCATGGAAGCCCAGACACCCCAACTATATTAGTGTACAGAAATGGGCCCAGGCCCAACGCAGCAGATTTAGAAAGCCCAATATGAGTGATTGGGCCTTGGAGGTATGGGATCCATAGTTAGGCGCGCGCAATCAGAGATTCAGAGGCGGCTGGTTCGGAGTATTGGGCTTGAAATCCATGTTAGAGAAAAGCAAGTGATTGATTGGAGTGGAAGAGGGGAAGTGAAATGATGAAAATCATGTGAGATACACGTGCGAAGGAATGCAATCATTTCATTTGTTTTGAGGGTCCCCACCTCTCAGTGTAGCCGCACCGCACAATGACGTATCTCTATGTATTTTATGAATGACTTCCTCTGCGTCGGAAGCGGGGCCCTCAATTCAAAGCTGGTGATTAACTTATCAATAATATATATCACTTCATTTTACACTTTCTTTTTCCTTTTAAACTTAAATTATATATATATATACATCCGTATATATATATTTTTTTTAATCTTATCGGATGATAAAATAAAGTTTATAATTTATAGCATCAATGAAATAGATAAAAGTAGAGGTGAAATTAAGGCAGTATAATTTAAGAGCACTTTTTTATTTTTTCTTTTGAAAGACCAATTCGTTGGCAATTCGTTGGCAATTCGTTGGCAATATTAATGATTTAGGAACGTGAACTTACTCAATGATTACATGACATTCATCTTTCTATAGGCTGTAAATAAGTAAATGAGATTTTGACTTTTACATGACTTCCGTCTCTATCGGCATGGCATCTTTTGGTGCACTATGTTTCTTTTTTCCCTAACTTTCCTTTTTTCGGAAAAAAAAATGTGCCGTTAAGTTTCTAAATTATATCCCTCTTATTTATTATTATTTTTTTACAATTATTTGACAATATGTAGATGGTGGAAGATTCAAACATTTGGTTTACATAATTTATGTCAATTGAGCTATGAGCTCATGTTGACAATTCTATCCCTTTTATTGAAGTATAGTATATTTATCTAAAAGTTACATGTTTGTATTCTCACTTTTTACATTTTGTTGAGTATTTAGGAGAGATAATTATATATATATATATATATATATATAGGTTCATTTTTTACTAAAGCGTTTTTGTATTTTATTTTTTATTTGTTATCAGTTATCACATATTTATCTTAAAAAAAAGTGATCATATTGTAAATATGACAAGTAAATGCCCATTCCACATGCCCATTTATATCCATGCCAAGTGACTTTTTCTCCATAGCCAAAGTGTCCTCCATGTGTCCAACAAAGGCCATAGATTGGTGTCCAAATTGACCACATCATGCTCTCCAAATTGCCTATAAATAGTGGTTCATTTTGGATAAATGAGATATGCATTTTTGGTAAAAAACTCTCCAATCCTCTCTTTTCTCTTCCACTAATTTATTTGTTTATTTAATTTGCCATAAATCTCCATTTTCTTTTATTTATATTATCTATATATAATCCATTTATATTTTAATACTTGTATTATTATTATTATTATTATTATTATTATTATATATTATTATTATTATATATTTTGGTAAAGTTTTGGTGCCCGGTTTCGCCTCTCATTTTACAACACGTTATCAGCACGAGACTCTATCATTTTTCCCGCTAAAGGTAAGTCTTATGGGTAAGTTTTTTTTTTACACATTTGGTTTATGTTAAATTTCTAATATAAATATATATTATTATTTTGATAGTGTTATTATGGCAAACCTTACAAAGCTATAATTTGCGGCCCTGGATATTAATGGAAATAACTACTTGTCATAGGTCCTTGACGCTGAGATCCATTTAGATTCTATGAATCTTGGAGAAACAATTAAAGAAGGAAATGATGCATCAAATCAAGAAAAAGCAAAAGCTCTGATCTTCCTTCGCCATCATCTTCACGAGGGATTGAAAATGGAATATCTTACAATAAAAAATCCCTACGTTCTATGGCAAGGTTTGAAAGAAAGGTACGATCATCAAAAAACAGTTATTCTTCCAAAAGCTCGTTATGATTGGATGCACCTGAGGTTGCAAGACTTTAAATCAGTAAGTGAGTATAATTCCGCACTCTTCAGAATTAGTTCAAAATTAAAATTATGCAGAGAAAAAATTACTGATGTTGATATGCTAGAGAAGACATTTTCCACTTTTCATGTCTCGAATATGCTCCTGCAGCAGCAATATCGAGAGAAGGGTTTTGTAAAATATTCTGAACTTATCTCATGTCTTCTCGTTGCTGAACAAAATAACGAGTTATTGATGAAAAATCACGAATCCCGACCAACTGGAGCAACACCATTCCCTGAAGTGAATGCTGTAAATTTTAATAACCGTGGTCGAGGTCGTGGTCGTGGTCGAGGTCGGGACCGCGGTAGAGGAAGAAATACCTATTTTCGTGGTGGGCATTATAATTTTAAGAAACCCACACGAAGTGATGATCATAAAGGAAAGACTCTACAAGATAGAAGTTCAAAAGGTGATGAACATAAATGTTTCCGGTGCGGAATGACTGAGCACTGGTCACGTACCTGTCGTACGTCAAAACACCTTGTTGATCTCTATCAAGCTTCCCTGAAGGAAAAAGGAAAAGGAAAGAATGTGGAGGTAAATCTTGCCATTCAAGAAGATGATGTGTTTGACCCCTCCAATATGATGCATCTTGATGTAGCTGATTACTTTGAATCTCCTGGAGAGAGAATTGATGCAATCAAACAAGTAGAGGATGATTTGTATGAAAATATATAATTAAGTACTGTTTAGTATGTTTTTGTTGTTGTTTTGTTTGTATATATATTTAAGACTCTTTGTAATCGTTTTTCTTTTCTTTTCAATGAAGAAATATGAACAATTTCAATATGTTGAGTAACTCGAAAATGAGCAATGAAGATTTATGTCTGGCAGACTGCGCAACTACGCACACGATACTCATAAATAGAAAATATTTTACTAGATTGACAATGCTGGAAGCAAAAGTCAATACTATATCAGGTTCTGCAAATCTAATTGAGAGTTTTGGAAAAGCAAGCTTTATTTTGCCTAGAGGAACAAGATTTACAATTAATAATGCTTTGTTATCTAGCAAATCGAAAAGAAACTTATTAAGTTTTAAAGATATACGTGAAAATAATTATCATGTTGAAACTGATTGTAAAAATAATATAGAGTGTCTCTATATAACATCTATTGTTTCACATGAAAAACGTATATTAGAAACACTGCCTGCTTTTTCTTCTTGATTATACTATACTCATATACGAGTAATCGAAAGTTATGCAATAATGAACCCGAAGTTCATGAATCCAGAAATATTCAGTGTTTGGCATAATCGATTGGGTCATCCAGGGTCGATAATGATGAGGAAAATTATTGAGAATTCACATGGACATCCTTTAAAGAGCCAGAAGATTCTTCAATCCAATGAGTTGTCATGTGATGCTTGTTCTCAAGGAAAATTAATTATTAGACCATCACCAGCTAAAGTGGGGATTGAATCACCTGCATTTTTAGAGCGAATTCAAGGTGATATTTGTGGACCTATTAACCCACCAAGTGGTCCATTTAGATATTTTATGGTATTAATTGACGCATCCAGCAGATGGTCACATGTATGCTTATTATCAAGTCGAAATCTTGCATTTGCAAGATTACTTGCTCAAATAATTAAGTTAAAAGCACAATTTCCTGATAATACAATTAAGACCATTCGACTTGATAATGCTGGTGAATTTACATCCCAAACTTTTAATAATTATTGTATGTCAATTGGGATAAGTGTTGAACATCCTGTAGCTCACGTTCATACACAAAATGGTCTAGCAGAATCATTTATAAAACGTCTGCAACTAATTGCAAGACCATTGCTTATGAGAGCTAAACTTCCTACATCAGTATGGGGTCATGCTATTTTGCATGCTGCATCACTGGCACGTATTAGGCCAGTAGCTTATAATAAATACTCCCCAATGCAATTAGCTTATGGCCAGCAGCCAAATATTTCCCATTTAAGAATTTTTGGATGTGCAGTATATGTACCAATTGCTCCACCACAACGTACTAAGATGGGTCCTCAAAGGAGGTTAGGAATATATGTTGGTTTTGATTCCCCATCAATTATTAAATATCTTGAACCCCTGACGGGTGATGTATTTACTGCACGATTTGCTGATTGTCATTTTAATGAGACAAATTTTCCAACAATAGGGGGAGGAATTAAGAAGTTGGAAAAAGAAATTACATGGAATGCATCGTTATTATCTCATTTTGATTCTCGTAGAAATCAATGTGAACTTGAAGTTCAAAAGATAATTCATTTGCAAAATATAGCAAATCAACTACCAGATGCATTCACAGATACTAAAAGTGTGACTACATCATATATACCAGCTGCAAATGCTCCATCAAAAGTTGATATCCCAAAGGAACAAGTTGTCAATAATGAGTCTGGAGCACGCCAGAAGCGTGGTAGACCAATAGGTTCTAAAGATAAAAATCCTCGAAAAAGAAAAGTAGTTGAGAATCAAAATGATTCAATAAAAGGTATGGATGTTCCAGAAGAAATCCAGAATACAACTACTCAAAAGAGTATTGGTGAAAATCAAACGCCTGAGGATAATAATGAAATTTCTATAAACTATGTTATAACAGGAAAGAGATGGAACCGAAATGATATCATTATTGACAACATTTTTTCTTATAATGTTGCTCACGATATTATTCATGAAAGTGACGATTTTGACCCAAAATCTATCAAAGAATGTCAACGTAGAAAGGATTGGCCTAAATAGAAAGAAGCAATCCAAGCAGAGTTGAACTCACTTTCAAAACGTGAGGTTTTTGGACCAGTAGTCCCAACACCGGAAAACGTCAAACCTGTGGGATATAAATGGGTATTTGTAAGGAAAAGAAATGAAAAGAATGAAGTCACAAGATATAAAGCGAGACTTGTTGCACAAGGATTCTCGCAAAGGCCTGGTATTGATTATGAGGAGACATATTCTCCTGTGGTGGATGCAATAACGCTAAGATATTTGATTGGTCTGACTGTATATGAAAAGCTTGATATGCATCTAATGGATGTAGTCGCGGCGTATTTATATGGATCTCTGGATAATGACATTTATATGAAAATCCCGGAAGGATTTAAAATACCAGAAACATATGAATCAAGTTCTCGGGAATTGTATTCAATAAAGTTACAGAGATCATTATATGGATTAAAACAATCAGGACGAATGTGGTATAATCGCCTGAGTGAATATCTGTTGAAAGAAGGATACCAAAATAATCCAATATGTCCGTGCGTTTTTATAAAGAAATCTCAGTCAGGATTTGCTATTATAACTGTATATGTTGATGACTTAAATATAATCAGAACTCCTGAAGAGTTATCCAAGGCAATAGAATATCTTAAGAAAGAATTCGAGATGAAAGATCTTGGAAAAACAAAATTTTGCCTTGGTTTGCAAATTGAACATTTAGCAGATGGGATATTTGTTCATCAATCAACTTATACAGAGAAAATCTTAAAAAGATTCTATATGGATAAAGCACATCCATTGAACATTCCAATGGAAGTTCGTTCACTGGATGTAAAGAAAGATATATTTCGACCTCGAGATGACAGTGAAGAACTACTTGGTCCTGAAGTACCATATCTTAGTGCAATTGGTGCACTTATGTATTTGGCTAATAACACAAGACCAGATATTGCATTTTCAGTAAATTTATTAGCTAGATATAGTTCATATCCTACAAAAAGACATTGGAACGGAGTTAAGCATGTACTCCGATATCTTCGAGGGACAATTGATATGGGTTTATTTTATTCTAACAAATCAAAATATGATCTAGTTGGTTATGCAGATTCTGGTTATCTATCTGATCCACACAAAGCTAGATCTCATACAGGTTATCTATTCACATGTGGAGGAACTGCTATATCGTGGCGATCAGTGAAACAGACTATAACGGCCACTTCTTCAAATCATGCTGAAATCCTCGCTATTCATGAAGCAAGTCGAGAATGTGTATGGCTAAGATCGATGACACAACACATTCATGAGACATGTGGCTTATCTTCAAGTAAACCTCTTCCAACGATGTTATACGAAGATAACACAGCATGTATAGCTCAAATCAAGGGAGGATATATCAAATGAGATAGAACAAAGCATATCTCACCAAAACTCTTCTATACTCATGATCTTGAAGAAAATGGCGATATCACTGTACAACAAATTTGTTCGAAAGATAACTTGGCTGACTTATTTACGAAGGCATTACCAACTGCAACCTTCGATAAATTAGTATATAGCATTGGAATGTGGCGATTCAAAGACTTTAAGTGATGTCTCCATGAGGGGGAGTGAATGTATTATAGTAAACTATATAAAATATGTACTCTTTTTCCTTCACTAGGGTTTTTCTTCCCATTGGGTTTTTCCCTAGTAAGGTTTTAACGAGGCATATTTTATATAAATGGGCATTTAAGGGGGAGTATTGTAAATATGACAAGTAAATGCCCATTCCACATGCCCATTTATATCCATGCCAAGTGACTTTTTCTCCATAGCCAAAGTGTCCTCCATGTGTCCAACAAAGGCCATAGATTGGTGTCCAAATTGACCACATCATGCTCTCCAAATTGCCTATAAATAGTGGTTCATTTTGGATAAATGAGATATGCATTTTGGTAAAAAAACTCTCCAATCCTCTCTTTTCTCTTCCACTAATTTATTTGTTTATTTAATTTGCCATAAATCTCCATTTTCTTTTATTTATATTATCTATATATAATCCATTTATATTTTAATACTTGTATTATTATTATTATTATTATTATTATATATTTTGGTAAAGTTTTGGTGCCCGATTTCGCCTTTCATTTTACAACAGATCACATATTGTTTTTATAGTAATTTATTAACCTGTGAGCAGGTTAGTAAATAAGTTAATAAATGACATCGATACATTAACGAGTTTTTTTAGTATATACATTAATGACGATGGTTTTTTTTTTTTTTGACAGACAATAACGTTGAATTAAAGTTAATGAATCATGATACTAAATTGATTATTTGTTAGCTCTTTTTATTAGTAATGTAATTATTTTTGTGGGCTACTATATTTGCGGTTATTTGAGCTCTTAATTTCTTTCTTCCTTTTTTTTTTTTTTTTTTTTTTTTTTGAGTTCTATGTGAGCTCATTTTTGATAGTTTGGAAAGTAGCACTATTTTATAAATTGTGTAACCATGAAGGTAAATAAAATTACGTACCTATTATTGAAAAGATAATAATAAAATAAAATTACGTACCTTGATGGTAATTTCAGAATCTATATTTAAAAAAGTAAGAGAAATTATTACCCTATAACTACGACAATTTCCAGCTATTAGGGATAGTACCTTTCGCAATTCAAGACATGTGCCATTCCTTAATTTGTCAAGGCCGGTTGAGAGTTTTTGATATTAATTAATTTAATTTATGTACTTTTAGATTTGTAACAATTTAATGCCTACGGTAAAAATTTTCATCAAAATTAAATATTGGTTTTTTAATTTAATGATTTAGAGACCGTGTAGCTTATAAACATATTTGGTTCCCTGATTAGTTTATTAAGCTACTTTATGTAAGAAATTTTATTAAATCTTAACAAAAATTTACATGATAGGTACCAAATCGTTAGAAATTTAAAAGTATAAGATCTAAATTATTACATACTAAAGTTCAGATATGAAATTATTACAAAATTAAAAGTATAAGATTAAATTGTTAATTACTTCCATGATAGTTTATGGATCAAAAGTGATTTTTAACCTCAATTAAAGATGTAAATTAAAGTAGCTATGATACAAAAAATAATTATTGGTCTTGTAAAAAGTTGTCGATGTCTTCAATTAAGCTTAAGGGAAAGATCAAGTCTAAGTGGGACTCACATGTACGTTTTGTCAAGCCTCTTAAACTCAGCTTGCCTTTTAAGAATGGACATCTATCCTATCTATGGAGCATAAGATGCTTATCATACGTAACTATGATATGATGCATTATGCAAACAAGCTAAGGAAGCACGAATTACCAATACGTGACAAACATGTAAGGCACATAATTTTTCAAATGTATTGCCCACAATAGAACGCAATTATGTGAGTAGGGGTAATAAATGAAGGAGATTTGAAAATCCAAGAAAGGAAAAAAGAAATTAAACAAAAAAAAATGGAGAGAGGGGTTATATATGAAAGGAAAATAGTGTGTAATGTAAAATAGTAAAAAAGGGTAAATATAAAGAGTTTTGGTAGGAGTACATTAAAACAAATAGAGAATTGGAAATGGGTAGGAGTGATGGAGAGGCATGAAACTTTTCTAAAATAGGGCCATATACTCACATTGATTTATATGACATGATATGTCATAGCTATAGAAGAGGGCAATATTTTTGTCACTTTTTTTGTTTAAATAAAAATTATAATTAATAATTTTTAGTCAATTCAAACATAATTAAGTAAATAACATACTTAATTTATTATCATCTAAAAAATCAAGGATGGAGTTGTGATGGTTGAACCCCAATTAAAAAAAGTAACATTTGGGAATCTGAAAAACAAAACTAGAAATATTGTAATTAAATTGAAATGAGTAAAAGTAATTAATGGGGTTGGAACGTGGGAAAAGGGGAAGTGAATAATTGGAGGGGAAAATGAAAGAAAGAAAGGGCGGGGTGAAAAGAGGAAAGTGAGTGGGAACAGAAAGAAATGAGGATCAGCACTGGAAATCATCATTGATGGGATCTGCGTCTGCTACTGCTAGCTTATTAAATTTTAAGTATAATAATAATATATATATTATCTGAGCTCTACGGTTGTACAATGGTGTGTGTGTTTTGTTTGACAAGACTCAGTACAGACATTACAATTAATTACTCCCTACTCCAATTCTTTCAGCCCCACAATCTCTGACACCCCTTTCTCCCTCTCTTCTCTTTCCTCTTTTTCTTTTTCAATTCCCCTCCCCGTCCGACGCAGTCAGGCACCACCAATCTTTTTAAATTCTACACTTTCCTTTTTTTCACTCCTTTTACTGTTCTGTTTACTTCAGTCAAATTGCAAACTCAATGAAATCAATACATTCTCATCCACTAATTTAAAAAAGACCTATCTTTTTGCACTCCACCCCAATCGAACAACAGACAAAATTTAAAATATTTAAAAAAAGAAGAAAAAAATTTGCCATTTATTAGAGTTAATTTAATGAAATCGAGAGTTTTAGATAAAAAAAAATGTCCATCAACTTAAAATAATACGATAGAAGATTTTTAAAAAAAATCCCATATAATTAATATGAACACTAAAATATAAAGACAAAATGTGACTAAACAAAGCACAAAGGTATGATAAATCAACAGTTATTTTCAGTGTTCTTTATCCAGTAAAAAAAGACACAGTAATTTTCAGGCTTGAACTGTCCTTCAGCAAATCCTACGCTGCTCTGCTCTCAAATAATACAGTAGTTATTTATTTCCACTTTTATCTACACCACCCTTTTCTCCTCTAATTTTGTGTTTTTTATAAGCCCTTCCACCTACTTTTCATCTAGGATTCGTTTTTTGCTCTACTGTGGCTGTGTTGTTTAAAATAAATTTAATGGCATCTAATATTTCAAATATAAATTCTTCAGCTGCAAGATTAAGATACTGATCCAGATATATATTTGGACTAATCAGAAAACATTTTTCAACTGGGGAAAGTTTATGATCTTCTACTTCCTGATTTCAAAATTGTAAAATTTCCCTTATTTATTGGAAAAAAAGGAAGAATATTTCCAGGCATTTGTATTATAGTAATAGGCAATAAAATATAAATTAAACAAGATGGGAAGACTTTGATCAACTAGTGTGACATAGAATGTGGAGCGCGGCGTGGATAAAACCATGATCTTCATGTGATGTGATATATATTATTTAATATGCTAAAAAATAGATGGGGAAAATGGGGTAGTATTAGGGAAATGACGGTCAAGCCCCGTAAGGGGTAAGAAGAGAGGGAAAGAAAAAAACAAAGGCAGAGAGAGAGAGAAGAAAGGGAAGAGTGTTAGGTTTGTTTTGCAGTGGGCAGAAGAAGTGGGGTTGCTTTGGTAATATCAGAATGGAGAGTGAATATAAGGGGAGTTGCGAAAAGACGGAGAAGCCCATATGGAAGGGGAGGGTAGAATTGGGAATTGAGAATAGGAGAAGAGAGAAGAGAATGTGTGGGGAAAGGGAAGGGGTCAAAAGGTAAAAGGAAAAGGAAAAGGAAAAGGAAGGGCGTAAGTAAAAAAAAAAAAAGAAAAGAGAAGGGCAAAGGGGTGAAAATGTAAGAAAGGAAAGGAAAGGAATTGAGCTGATTCCTGTTGAGAGATCCGAGCCACGAGTGGGCTCCTGTTTACTTTTGTTACTTGTTATGGTGGTTTGAAGGGGAGAGGGTCCCCCACCTGCTGCTGCTGCTGCTGTGCTGTGACTCATCGATTTCTCTCTCTTAGCCTCAGGTTCAGAGAGAGAGAGATCCATAAAGTTAAAGAAAGACAAGAGTCAATCAAAAACTCAAAACTCACAGATAGTCCTTCTTAATTAATTAGATCCAATCCAATCCAATCCACCCCGGCCCCTGCAACCATTTTTAAAACTAACCCTCGATCTCCTTTCTCTCTTTCTCAGGAGATGATCAGATGGAGGAGGGTATATTGAGAAATTAGAATATAGAATCAACACAGCACAGCACAGCACAGGAGGAGATCATCATATGAGAATTAGGTAGGTATGGAAGGGGATATGATCATGAGAGAGAGATAGAAGAAGAAGAAGAAGAAGAAGAAGAAAAAAGAGAGAGAGAGTACTCATATTAAAGGAAGGGGTTTCCGTTTCCCCCACCAAATGGAACTTACAGATATGCAGCAAAGCAACAAGCAGCAGCAACAGCAACAACAGCATAACAACAACAACAACACCACCGCTCCCCCTCATCTCCACCATCAACACCAAAACCAAAAACAAACCTCTTCTCAATTATCCCAATCTCCATCTCCTCAGCAGCAGCAAGTTCATGTGGTCCCTTTCGATGGCAGATCAGCAGCAGCAGGTCCACCCTTCATGGGCTCCATCTCCACTCTTGTCTCCCTCCCTCCTCCTCCTCCTTCTTCTTCTTCTTCCAATTCTTCCTCCGCCCTCCTCGATGCCTCACTCGTCATCGCCGCCGCCACCACCACCACCACCAATAACCCTTCTCCCCGATCCGCCTCCACTTCCAACGCCCTCAAGCGATCCACCAAAGATCGCCACACAAAGGTCGACGGTCGCGGCCGCCGCATCCGTATGCCTGCCACCTGCGCCGCTAGGGTTTTCCAGTTGACTCGAGAATTGGGCCACAAGTCCGACGGCGAGACCATCGAGTGGCTTCTCCAGCAAGCCGAGCCTGCCATCATCGCCGCCACTGGCACCGGTACAATGCCTGCCAATTTCTCCTCCTTGAACATCTCCATTCGTAGCAGCGGATCCACCCTCTCCGCCCCTCCCTCCAAATTTGCCCCCCATTCCTTTCATGGCGCTTTGGCTCTCGCTCACCATCCCCACGTCTACGAGGAAGGCTTCGCACACGCTGCTGCTTTGCTAGGGTTTCACCACCACCACCACCAACACCACCAACTGAATCTAATGACGGCCGATCAAATTCCGGAGTCCCTCCCCAGCGGTAGCGGCGGAGGAGACTCCACCGATAACTATATGAGAAAACGCTTCAGAGAGGATCTGTTTAAAGAGGATACACAATCTCAAGGGGAGAGCAGCGACGGTGCTGGATCTCCCAAAGCTATTAAGAGCGATCAACAATTACAGAAACAACAGTCCCAACAGCAGCAGCAATCAGCATCTTCGGGGCTACTACGGCCTGCGACTGCGATGTGGGCGGTGGCTCCGGCTCCGAGCAGTGGAGCTAGCAACACGTTTTGGATGTTGCCAGTGACAACAGGTTCAGGGGGGGGGAATGTGGGGAGTTCTGGGGCAGGGGGTGGTCCATTGGAAGCTCAGATGTGGCCATTCTCGACGAGTGCAAACACATTGCAAGCGCCATTACATTTCATGCCAAGATTCAACATCCCTGGTGGTGGTGGTGGTGGTGGTGGTGGGATCGAATTTCAAACAGGTGCAGGTGGTGGAGGAAGAGCCAGCCAATTGCAACTGGGTTCCATGTTAATGCAGCAGCAGCAGCAACAACAACAAGCAGCCCTGGGAGTATCAGAGCCGAATTTGGGAGTGTTGGCTGCTCTTAATGCATATTCGAGGGGCGGTTTGAATATGAATTCAGATCATCATCCAATGGAGCATCATCCCAACGCAACTGATAGTGGGGACGACGAGGCTCCAAACAGTTCCCAATGACAACCAAGCAAGTTGAGTTACCCCACTTTAATTCTTTCTGTATAAAAAAAAAAAAACAACAAAAAAAACAGCTTTACTTTAATTGCATAGCTCCCATTTAACATTCTACCTAGCTAGTCTTCCACGGGGACTACTACTACTACTGCCGATTGTTGGGGTTTTTAATGCACATTTTCCAGTTGTGTTTATTCTTATCAATTCAGTGATTCAACAAGAAGACAATTCAAAGGATTTATCACCCGGGGGTCGTAATTTTTTTCTTCTTCCATGTTTTTTTTTAAAATTATGATTAGGTAATCTCTTGCGAGAGTTTTTTTTTTTTTTTTTTTTTTTTATATTGATGGAGATGAGGAGGGAGGGGTTTTGTTTTGTTTGAGATGTATTTGTTGGAAGAAGATTAGGTTCATGATTGAGAGTGAGACTGTATATATAGGAGGAGATTTTTATTCTATATATATATGTTTTAACTAGAATATTTTTCCTGTTTTTTTTTTTTTTTTAATGTACAAGAAATGCATTGAAACAAAGAAAAAGGAATTTCATTTGAGGAAGAAAAAAAAGAAATGAAAAACTCAAAAGAGAAATGTTCTTTGTGGCTAACGTGTGTTGTTTTTCTTTCACTTTTTGACCCTTAACTGCATTAAAAAAAAAAAAAAAAAAAGCATCTCCTTTTTCGCATCCCATTCCTCTAGGACCAAAGTTTTTTTTTTTTTTTTTGGTGCTGTTATTAGATTAGATTAGATTCAAACTTTGAATTAACAAATGTAAGTGTTAAGTTATCTCGAATCTCCATGAATGGAAATGGAATACACAGGACAAGGAAAAGAAACCCACTGATGCATGCTGTCTGTAACGCACACACACAGGATGCAAAATCCCACTTGAATGCGTCCAACAAGAACGAGATATAACATAAATTGAAATTATTTAATTTTCCAAAATTTCTGGAGAGATAATCATCTTTATATATCTTAGAAAGTATAAACAAAAGAGCAACTCAGCTACTTCTAAATATTGTGCAGCATACTTCTACACTATAAATATATTTTTTTAATCATTTTTTTTTATAGTTGTAAAGTGAGCTGTACAAGGGGCCGCACCCAAGTTGTGCCCTAAACAAAATAGGGTTTCTCACTTTCTCCATCTGGCCTATATGCATGGATGAAATTCACCTTCCACCAAGTAAGAATATATAATTAATTATTTCTAAATAAAAAGAATTAATTAAAGTTAATGGATTTAATTAGGTTGTCGATGCCCCATAATACAATCTTTTAAAACCATTTCACTTCCTTTTCATTCATTTATCGCATATTAAACATCCGATAAAGGATCGTTAACTTGTGCCACATGTTTTTTTTATTAATATGATTTAAAGTTCATTAAATATAGAAAATACATGTATATCTTAGCAATCAAAACATTTACTTCATTCTCTATTCAAATTTTTACCCCATTAGTTGTATAAAAAAAAAAGTTCGTTAAATGTAAAAATATGTATATTAGAACATATTAGCCAAGATTTAAATAGTTTTTAATGGATTGAATTGTTTAAGAGAAAATATTGATAATTAAATGCATAATAAGTAAACTAGTTGAATAGCACGTGCAACATGGCACGTGACATTTTGAGTCCTTGATTTAAAATTTATAATAAAGAAAGGTATTCTATCACATCAATATAAAAAAAAAAAAAAGATTTGAAATGTATAGAATTAAATGCAAGAGTAGAAGAGAAAAGGGCGATGGGAAAAAAGTCAGTCGGTTGGGTTTGCATTGCTACAGTATATGATGAATAAATCCAAATGGGCAGTTTGTAATTTAATGGATTCATCATTTCCTGTTCAATTCAGTAGTCCCCACACCCACATTATTGCCTTCTATCAATCTCTAACCTATTCATATATTTAGATTTTGTACACAATCCCTCTCAATTCGTCTTTATCTTATATATTTTTTATTTGGTTAGAAGAATATTTGTCATTTTTCTTTTTGGAAACAAATGAAGAAAGATCTCAAAGAATCTCCAAATCTTTCATTTTACAAAAATGAATTCCCAAAACCACTGCATGTCAACTAAATTTATAAACACATCAAATCATAATACCCAATAAGGAGACAGACGAATTTTGTGGTCTTATGAAAACAAAATTTTCATGGAAAAAAGACAGCCTTTTGCAAATCCTTGAATTTTTTTTTAAATTTTTATCTCAACAAATATGGAGAGGAAAAAGTGTGTTGGAGATGATGGATCTGTGTCCGTAGTAGTAGGCATGGTCAGGAGAGTACATTATAAGTTTATAACATAACATCTGGAGCGGGTGGAAGAATTAAATATGGAGCTTACGCGCTTCACGTGGTCCAATCACATTCTTGTTAGGTCGTATCCTATGGTAATACGGTATTGGTACAGAGTGGTCAATAAAGCGCGTGACCTTCACCCAACAAAACCTTTATTCTTACTTTCTAATTCTACTTCTATATTCATTGTCAGATTCTGATAATATATATATATACATATGCATGAGCTAAAAAAAATGTTCTACTTCTCCTTGACCAGAGAGGAAACACTGAAACTGATACCTTACTATTTGCACTTCGCTTCCCTCAAATGGAAGACACCACCAATTGGATTGGGGTTAGCAAATGCCAATTCCTTGGCTCAGCCCATTTTCCAGTTTCTCACTGAGCTTTATTATTGAGAAAGATAACAAACCAATCCGCAGATATGTAAAAGAAGGATGTAAATCAACTCAAGTCCTTTTTCTTCTTTCCAATTATACTGAGAATCATTTTATCTTCTTCTCACTACCAACTTTCCTTGAGGACAATTGTATACTCAATCCATCAAGCAGACACAAGATTGCAGAACGATTCTTATAAACTGTACCCACGAAGAGAGTCTATTCATAATTATATAATTTACACATTGAAGTGAAACGATGGGTTGGGACAATTTTTCTAGTAAAAATAAATTATTTTACATCATTTACAAGGTTACAGCAAAAGAGTGGGTAAATTTTCGAGCCAAAATTATCACTCAGCATGCCACATTCTTATCTATCCGCCCAATAAGTTGCATGTACCGATCCTCTGTTACCTATTCGATATTCCACACAGCAACTGATCTTCCGAACTGCGGCTATGAATCAGCATATGGTTCATCTTCACCTATGGCATTGTTTCATGTACGGATAAGGGAGAAATTACTTGTAGCATCCGACTTGAGCCACTTGGATTCTGCTCCATTAGACAGATTGAGAATTGAAAGAATATATTATGCAGCGATCCTTCATAAATAAATGAACGTGCAGGAAACATCCTGAATAGAGGGAAATGGCTAGTGAATTTCGGCTTACTGTTCATAAAATATATACGCATTGACCCAGTCTCCTGGGCTCGTTATAGTTCCTTGTTTTGCTGTATCTTTTCTTGTGATTCACGAGGGAAGAGAGTCAAGAGCTTCATCCTGCAATCCCAATCAACATGGGCAAAAAAACATTGGCAGGCAATACATATATTTCCTTACTTCAGAGACAGTTCTAATCTAATAAAGTTCAAAGCATCTCATAGTTAATGTTTCTCAGGTTTTCCATTCGGTGGTACACTCTTTACAATTCGTTGTACTGCTAATGAATTTCTAGTGGAGCCTCCTAGAAATACCTCAACTACAGACCACCAAGTCATAACCTCACCAAATAAACCTCTATCTATGATATTCGTGAAGATAAGTTTTTTTCTTTTGTTGTTTTTTCCCCCATTACAGTTCCAGAGAGATTTTTGCAGCATTTGTTTAACATTAAAAACATCATTCTCGCCACATTTAGTCAACTTCTATTCTACAATAAATTATTATTTGATCAGAAATCCGAAGGTTACCCAACTAGCCTCAGCAAATCTTTTTTTTTTTTTTTGCAAATACAAGTTTAGGGTGAAGAAGATAGCTTACGATAATGTATTTGCAGCATAAAAAATTGGAAGCCTCCCCAGTCCCGCACATTTCCAAGATGTTCTCTGTGAATAAATATCCTGCTCTGCAACTGAACCCGTGGCCGTCAGAACAAACTGACAAGCATATGTTGCAAAAAGCAAGAGCCGTAAGAAGTGAGTATTTCAGGAAAGAGAACATTGGTACAAAATTTAATGGAAACGAGTTTGTGTGTGTGAAGAGCGGGAGAGAAGGAAAATGGTTCAACTTACCAGTGGAAATAAGATAGCCATTACTCCATAGCTAACAAGTGGTGAGAAGAAAAATATAGCAAGAACGCAAGGGCTACCTGGAATGACCATTAAACAGGTATGTTCCAAACTTCTCAGAAGTATAAATGTATTGTCACAATTCACAACTATGGAACACTAACATGCAAAGAAAAGAGAAATGAGCTCAAATTTTAACTAATAATTAAAAACATGAGCCTTAGGTCATGCAGAGAAGTAAAAAACACTCTTAAGATAGGAAATAAAAGCAAAACGTAATGAGAAAGAATCTCAACACCATTTCAATATTTGCTTATAGAACCATTGCTCACATTTGTAACAATTTTGTCTACCAAAGAGTTAGATATTACTGCCAAGAGCAAGGATATGCCACTTGAGATTTATACTCGTGGTTGTGTTAACTTAGGGAGGGAGACAAGCCAGCAATAAAGAAACCCTAAAATGACTCTAACATATGGATAAAATCTCGAAGTAAAAAGAGGAAACTTGGAAACCACACCTTAAGCCAAGCTTGATATTGAAACTTTTAACTCTTCTCTCTTTACCCTCCTCTCCAACGATTTACAATATATTTTTTTTCTTAGTTCAACAATGTGGAGGTGAGGATTCAAACATTTGACCTTATGCTTTAACCACTTGAGCTATGCTCATATTGGCTCCAAGTATTTTAAATATTCCAACCCATAACTACCAATCTTAGTACTTCTCCTAACAAACTAACTCAATAGCTATCTCACTGTCAAAGAACTTATCTTTATAATCTACCTTGATATAATATGGAGCTGTATTGGTATAATTGACAGCAAAATTTCCTAACTAATCTTGATGACTGAAAACTAGGAAAATATAGCAACTAAAACTAAATAAATTGATCAAGTCATGGAATCTTACCAAAACCAGCAAAGAAAGCCCAGTTAGACTCGAAAAAGTCCAGCCTTCTATCAAGACTCACTTCTGAAAGGTTCCACTTGTACCTACAAATTAAAGAATTGAACTGAATAGTTTACCAAGTGAATAGTCGATGCACATCATAAGTTATAAGGGCAAGCACCACATACTCAAAACAATAGTAGGCATACATCCAAGAAAGAAGCAGAAAATTGAGTGCCTTTCCCATGAAAGGCAAGAAACCTGTAGCATAGACCTACATGTATCAGAAAACAAGACTATTTTTTAGAAATTGGATACGAGTAGAATAATGTGAATGTGCATATAACTGCAAATAAGCAAGTCAGCTTATACAAATGCTCACAATAAAAGAAAGATAATCATACATAACCAAATCAAGTAGAAATAGAAAGAAACAATATAACAGCATCAGGAAAAAACAAATTTTCAAAGCTATTACCTCAAGGAAGAAGGAGTTGATCAGAAGCAAGGAATATAGCTGCTCTCCTATTCCTATTACAACCCTGAGAAAAATTTTAGGTCAAACAAGTATCAAGCAAAAATGTGCATCAAACAAGCAGCAAAGAACATTTCAGAAATCACCAACGACCAAGTTAAAAACCTACCTCCCCAATCCAATTGATCTTTCGGTTTGAGCAGCATTGGAAGATCCCTCGTTTTGTCTTGAGGGGTCCACTGCGGTTGGCTCAGATTGTCCCATTGCAGCAAAGCCATGTTTAGCAATATCATTGTACCTGGACCAGAAAGAAACTCTTTAGAAACTTCAGACCAAACAAATAGTTACGTTGAGAAAACTACCAATACAACACTTTCCATCTGGATGTAACGAGTGTATCAGACGACAATCAGAAATTTAAATGCAAAAGTTAACTTAATGGACTGTTATATCAAAAGTTAACATGCAATTAAAAAACTCAATCACGGAACCATGTGGCTTGAAGAGTTCATAAGTAATAGAAACCTTGTAAACCAAAGTTGGGGCAGAATTGATAAAACAAATGTGAGAATGTTAAAGCAAATAGAAGGGAAAGAAATACCAGATGTTGCTCAGAATGAAGCTGAAAATGTACAGTGGATAAAACCAGAACAACTGCAAGCAATATTCAAACAAACAATCAGTCAGTAAAAAAAATGAGACGAACACAAAATAAATAAATATGTTATCCAATGTTCTCTAGTGAATCATGTTTCAGTTATTACAAATAAACCAGTTAAGTACAATAATCATAGTTCACAACCATATTGAAACAGCAAAGCAATTGTCCTGTCAAACAGAAATATTACAATCCATAAGAATATTACTGAGCTCAGCTCACAAAAAGGAAAGTTTATAAGAGTAATTGTAAATGTGGTTCGCTATTTTCAATTAATTTTGACAGAAATGATTGTTGGAAAGATTAAATAATCTGTGATGCATGCTGGAGAAACAACTTCTTAATTAGCTCCACAAGTAAAAACATGGCATCAGATACGTACTTACATAAAAAAGTTGTATCAGTCCAAGACGTAAGAAGGAATATAATTTTAAAGTACCACCAAACGCGCCCAACTTGTGAGAATTAATCATTGATTGCTGATCAGGTAATATCCATTGTAGGGTTGGGATGACAACTGAGTTTAAGATCAATAGACTGCAAAAAGAAGCAAGAAAGATGCTGACTTGATACAGGGAAAATGCTGTTAAAAACTTGATGATGTGTCAAAAGTTAGTTTAAACAGGGCGCGCGGGGATGGAGCAAGCACAATGGCAGCAAATATGATAGACATACAACCACCTATAAAAATAATCCCCGAGAAAGTTAAAGTCTCTCAAATACATATTACAAAAAAACCTAAACCATAGTCCACGAGACCCAAGAATCTGGAGATCCCCCCACGCCCAGAGAGAGAGAGATAGAAACTTTAAGGAAAGAGTCTAGAAGTAGGATCCTGACTCAGTTCGATTAGACCACTGCCCCAAGAGCCAAAACTTAGTTTAGATCCAAGACTTAGTTAAATTATCTTATGAAATATAATATTAAATTTTAAGACAATATATGCATAAATTGACAAAGATGCAAACAAAGCTCCATATCAATCAAAGGAAGAAATATGGTGAGCTTATAATTATCATATCCCCATTGAATTAAAAACATATTCGTGCTACAAGGCCTTTTGATAGAATATGAAAATAAATTCTTATTGAATTAAGTTCAAATTAGATAGCTTCATCCCAATGTAGAAAGGGTGCATATCCGTAACATAAACTAGGCCGTGTGTGTGTGTGTCAATAAGCTCTTCAAGAGCTTAATTCAGATACACAGCAGAAGAACCGACTAATAAAGGAAAATAGGCTGTTTATTTCAAACGAGGTAGCGGGGTCAAGAGTAAATGATATATCCCAAAAATACTGCACACAGAGAGAGAGGGCGGAGTAGAATTACCTTCCTAAGAAGATCAAACCATTCAATAAAAAACACTGACCCGTTCGGATCAAAAGCTTTTTCGACCTGAAACCATTTTCAGATGATATTAAAAAAGTAGCAAATAAAAAAACCAAGCACATTCCATAGTCTAAAGAAGTAGGGAAATTCCTTTTTTCTTTCCACCATGACTGCAACACCTGAATTATCTATCATACATCCTTGAGAAAGCTTATTGACCTCAATCAAACGCGAAAAGGGGGGGAAAAACATAATAACTCTTGTTCATAGATTCCCACTCCAGTAATCTCAGCAATAGAAAATCAAAGTGTGAAGTTGAAGTACAAGTAGAAGACGCGAGATGGCACCTGCGACAGAGGATCACAACACGGTGAAGACAACAGGCGTCAATAAAACCTTCAAGCCATAGTTGAGAAGCCCTTCTTAATCTTTGTCCTAGATCCTTAATCCATGGCTCAGCAGCATCCATCGTTAAATGTAGAGAAAATCAAAAACACCAAAATGTTTTGGAAGACAATTCAATCGCAGCTCCCTCAAGGTCCAAGGTAGTCAAGGACTCGAGATTAACTAGTTCGCTTCACATCGAAGGCAACGATAAGATTACCCGCGCCACGCTTACTGCCACCAAGACGACGACGTTTATTTGGAATTACACATTTGCGACGTTGGGGTATTTTTGTAAATATAGAATAGTTTTCGCAAAAGAGTTTAAAACAGCGATGGTTTCAAATTTCAAACTTGCAAATAGTTTTTATCCATCAGATAATATCCTTATTCTCCAATCTCCAACAAATAGTCATTTATCGAATCAAATCTAAAGATAAGTTATTTTGTATTAAAAAAAGTTACTTGATTTATTTACAGCCACAAAATTTTCAAGTAGTAGATGGTAAGCAAGCCGGAATCTTTGAACTCAAAAAAACCTAATAATAATAAAGGCAAGCCGGAATCTTAAAAAAAATCACCAACTTGTTCGGATGGTTTAAATAAATTTTGTCAATTTTAATCCATTTGGTTTGATATTAATTAGTTGGGTTTTGGTCCATTTTTGTTGGATGGAAGATTTTATTTTTCAAAAAATCAAAATTTTCTGCTATAACCAGAAAAACCCAAACTGGACCAACACTATAATATGAAGCTATGATTTACCTTTGACATGTAATCAGACTACAGTTAAATTTATTATTTAATTGGCATAACGAAATAGTTTTAGCACCAGAACATTTTCCAGTTACAACTTACAACATATCAGAGTCTTTTTTTTCTTTTTTCTTTTTTACTGAGACTCCACATCACAGTTTGGTTCTGAAAATGACATCCCTGCTTCTAATAGAAAGAAGAAACAGAAGCTGGTTAATTCCATTAAAGAAAAAAGAAGAAGAAGAAGCTGGAGGGGGCCTGAGGAACTCAAAAAATTCTCCTTTCATGGCCAATGGACCCAAAATATATAAGCTTGATATCTCTCAAATTAGTCTATTTGTAAATAATGGCTGTAAAATTACAATCCCGTTCATATACGATGAGAGAATTTGTATGCACAATGTAACTGCTGAAACTGCAATTACCAAAAAAGAAAATTACTGGTACAATAGAAGAGGGAAAGAAAATCAAACGAAGACATTTCCCACTTCTACAACAGTTTTTCTTTAAAGAATACGATCAAATTGAGAAGGCTCAAAGAGAGCATCATATTAATTCATGGCAACCTCATGGATTCTTGCCGTCTTAGAGGTATGCCTTCCAAACCATTATATCCATCCTCTTCCACGTACTTGGGAAGTCGTATTGGTGATGATGTCGATAAACCTGTAGAATTTGAAAACCGAACACCGGATTCTAAAGTAAGATGAGGTACGTAAAAGCGGTCAACAGTCACAACTAAAACTCAGTGGATAAAGGTCATGTTTGACCAAGAATGGCACTGCCAGCCAATGTTTCAGTAGAATAATATAAAAGAGCATACCATCAACCATGTCCTTTGTTTTGTGAAGAAGAAAGGTTCCTGAAAGAATAGTCACAAATCCACACAATTCTGTGATAACTTGTGTTGGGCTCTGCCTATCCCAATCCTGAAAGTGAATAAGCAATTTTTGCCGCTATGTCAGTATTGACACCTTACGATGAAAAATAGCAAAGAGGCGGAGAGCAGTTGTATGAGCCTAAAGACAGTCTAAAAGCACATAAATATGTTGTATACTTCTTAGATATGCAGATAATAATACAACCTAAATCATTAAAGATAAAGATTGTGATATTAAATAAATATTTACAGCTTGCTTTTTCCCACATTCTCATTGAGAAACGCATCCTAACAAGTGCATTAATTACCAATGATAGCTAAAAAACTGTCGGATCATATTATGAATATACCTTAAACATGATAACACTTGCCAAAATGGTCAGTGATGTGAACATCACGTAGTATATGGGAGATACAACAGCAGTGTTAAAAGTATCAAGGGCCTGCAATGAGAAGGAGAAGAAAAGGTAAACAAATATTGCAGGAGTCTTGATAAATCATTTCTTTTTCGTGTTAAATTGTTTAATCGAAATAGGTACACTAATTTTCCAGTTGAATGGACTAAAAGCTGCATGAAAAAGTGGCAGTGTATTTATGGATTATCAGTCAAACTACTGTATTTCTTATTATATAGAAGCAAGCTTCTCTCCTGTTGACTTCATATAAACTCTCAGGATCAACGATGGGAATGAAGAGAATGGATCTCTCAAGGATAGCAGCAGAAAACAGGAGAAAGAGATAGAGAAGCTGGAAAAAAAAATACATGGTTACCTTGTTCAGATAATTCATCTGAGTAAGCAAAAATGTGGTTACGATTATAGCAAAAATCCAAGTTTGCGGATAAACGAGCTGATTTACTCCAGATAATGTCAACTTCATGGCAATTCCAAGAGCTTTAACACCCATAACCTGCATGGAACACTATGTTTTTTCCTAACCACGTCCAAAGGATGTAAAGGAAAGGAAACACAATGAGCAGTTTATAAAGAACATAGCATCATACTTACCGATAAAGAACCTAATAGGGAACAAACTCCAATATAAATCATTATGTGTGTCTGGCCATATTGAGGTATAAAGTGGAATATAAGTATAATTGCAGAGGTTATGACCAGAGTCGCATACAAAAGAAAAGCTGCCATGAAAAAAAAGTTCACTGTTGTAAATTTTTTTAACTCCATGAAACATGAGGCTGAGGAAAAGAAGATAATATACTGAAATGAAACAACTGATTCCAGACAGCATGCTTTGTACCTGGCTCCATTGCCATTTGCCAAACTTCTGTCACAGATTCTATTTCACGCTCTTGGGGAGCATGAAGAACAATGGTTGTGGAACCCACCACACATAGAATACAACCAAGAACTCCAAAAATATTTAGCTTCTCCCGTAAAATGATATGTGCAAGAACAGCACTGTAGGACGAGATAAAAATTAGCATTGAATCCAACAAAATTAAACTTTTAGTTTGAGCAATCTTTGAGCCATGCCTGATTATTATGCTGAGAGCTCCGAGGGGAGTGACTAGTAAGGCTGGTGCAAATGCGTATGCCACAAAATTAGCAATTTCTCCAACAATCACTGTTGAAACGAGGGTAATCCATCAGATCTAAATCCAAATTCACTTTTCAACTACAGCCACACAACTATGAAGAACTCATTTGGTTAATGGTTAGTACATAAAAATAGCTTGCATTTGAAATTTTTAACTCTGGTAAAATCCATAATGATCATATTAATTAAAGAGACAACAGACGTCATAGAGATTCATCTAGAATCCACAATTATCATTGAAAATTAGACATATCTTATAAACAAAGAACAATAGATAATCAAAGGAACTTTCAAGAAGCAATGTTCCAACTGGTTTCGGAGTACAGATCAGTTACTTTTGAAATGTTTTAGCCACATGGAAGTATTGATACTATCGTAATTGAACTCTTAAACATCAATAACCAATCGCAAAGTATGTTTACAACTCACTTGTTATCATGCCCAACCACCATAATGGCTCATATAAGTAAGTAAATCCGCCAGCTCCTGTAAGGGATCAATCAGCAAAATTATAACAAAATTAAAAGAAATCAAGCACTTCCCCAAACTACATGATTGATTACGGACTACGAAAATAACAAAATACATCGAACTAAAAGAGTGGGCGGACTTGCTGAAGTTGATATAGTGGGAAGAAGTTAGTAGATTCAATGATACCCCCTTCGATATTACTCGTTGCCGCATAATTTAGAAGGAAACGGTTTCATTTCGGGTACCACCCAATTCGATGCGGATCAATATAGGCAAATCTCTAATAACTCGAGCCAATGACTTAAATTGACGACAGCAAAGCATCGTTGGACGCCAATCCAGATTGTAAAAGACATTAAACCAACCCCATATTTCCATATCGGATCAAAACGTAGTTAGATTTTTTTTTTTAAAAAAAAAAATAGAAATCAATCTCAAACGAATTGGGGGAAAGAAAATTCAAAATAAAAGTCCCCCGGACCCAACCACAAAACGATAAACTCGAAAACCACATTGCACATCTTAGAATTGGCGAAGAATGGTACCTGCTCTGATTCCTGAGGCACCGGCTTTCTTCAGGCCCTTCTTCTTAACAATGAAGCTCCCACCAATGAAGAAGCTGGAAGAAAGAGCAAGTATGAGGCCTTTGATATTATCCGAGGACATGCCCTCGTGCCAACTCGGAGCCTCGGCGGCCATGGGGGAAAGTAGCTAAAGGAAGCGATGAAGCAATCAGTGTCTAGTTCATCGCCTCGCGAGTAGGAAAGAGGCCGTCGGTAGCCAAGCCACTAACAGAAATAGAAATGGGTGTAAATGGAAAGGGAAGATTTGAACATGAATGGAGCGAAAGAAGATTAAAAAGAAGAGCGGTGGAAATTTAAAAAAAAAAAGAAAAAAAGAAAAAAGCTTTATGGCTATGTCGGCGCTTATAAGAGAGGCCGGCCCCGGTGCGGTGGGGAAATGAAACTGGATACAGCTGGGGCGTTGCTTGGATTGGATCGGAAGGGCCGAAATGAGAGAGAGAGAAGGAGAGATTTTCCCCTCACTTAATACTTTTGTAATATTATTTTCAAAAAAGTGTGGACTCGGAGACTGATAGCGGAAGAGAATCAAAAGTAAATTATTTTATTTTTTAGAACCTGCAGTCAAACTCCCCAATTATTTGCCATTCACAATCACAACCTTCCTAGTTCCTATTCTATAACAGATACAAAGTTGAACACTTTTGATTTCTTTTTCTTTTCTTTTCCTTGCATGATAATTAAAATTGACTATCACTTCCAAAAAAAAAAAAATTTAATTGACTAATTGGTGCATCTCGTCTCCATATTTGAACGGACCACTCCAAGCTTTACTTTACATGCTCCAGATTTTATCATGCTTTTTAGTTTTTTTTTTTTTCTAACTTTTCTTTTTATTCTCACTCGTATAATTTTTATGAACGAGGTTTATAAATATCTCTATAATGAATGGCTTTTATTATGGACAAACGACAGTTTGTCACTTCTATTCAATTTGTGGTTGGAGAAATTTTACATTTTATTGGATTGTATCTAATTGTGATTGCTAATTGATGAATCAACCATCGAGTATATATATTATTTTAAATTTATTTGTACTAGTTATTTATTATTTATTAATTTAAAATACCAATTGTACATGAGTCAAGTGATTTAGGTAATGATCCTCAAAAAAAAGTGATTTAGGTAATGTATTTTTTTCATACGAATGGTATATTAAATATTTGTCTCATAGTTTCTAATGTAATATTAGAAACAGAATCAAAATATGGGTATGCAAATAAATGGAAGAACTAGCATAATCATGAGCACTATAGAAATAGAGATAAGTATGGTCAACTTTTAAGGGAGTTAGGAAGTTGTTTGTAAACTATTTTGAATCTTTCGAAAAAAAAAAGTTCATTCTATTATCTGTTTAGAATGTGTTTGTAGGGTCACAAATGATCTCAACTTTTTTTTACAATTATTATTCATTTCAAAATCACAAACATGTTTTACTTGCACTAAAATATTGGTTTTTATTGATAGTTTAATTATACTTAAAATAATAATAAATAATAATGATAGTTTTAAAGTAAACTATTAAAAAATATATTTTCAGTTTTTTTATTAGTGTTGTTGACTTGTTGGTGGCATTTGCTAGACAACAAAACCTATCCAATTTAGGCTTTTGTAGAGTCAAATTAAAGCAAAGCATGGAGAAACTTTAATTTTATGAACGATTCTATAGGTAGATGCAAGATTTTGGCTTGGGTGAATGGTTGAGCCAAATGTGATTCCATGTGAAGAAAAAAAAAAGACTTTGTGCCTGCACATAAGAGAAATTGCATATCGGCATATGGTGCTTATTAGTTTACCTAATGCACTTTGTTCCTAAAGTTAATTAGACGCAGTGTGTGTTAAGTAGGGGTAAGAATTGTGTAATTCCTATATGAAGAGATTTCTCATATTTATAAGAGAAGTTGCAATGATCAATGACACACTTAACTTGTCACATTTACTATTTAGGGTTAAGCTATCCAAATTTTCTAACAAGTGATGATGATCTACAACTTGGTACCTATTAGACCGGCCCCACACTGGGTTAAGCATCTAGGGTTGGCTTCTTAATCCCAATGTTAAGGGTAGAGCTCAACTTTCCCTACTTGGTAGCTCGACCCTTGACCTTGCAATCAAGCTTATTTTAACTTCTATGTTGGGTCTAGTCTGCCTTATTGAAGGGTGTGTTCCCTATCCATGTGTTTAGAGACATAGCTCGATTCTCTTTACTCTGCACCTTAGCATGATCATATCGAGAGGCTTGACTTCGACTCTCCTTGCCTAGCATCTCATTATCGAACCTTTTGGTTAGGTCTTTCTTGGTCAACTCCCCTACATCTCGCCTTACTTAGCGAGCTTATGTAGCTAGATATACAGTATCATGTGCCCATAATTCAAGTCTCAAGAGTTGTTTTATACTTTTAGTTTATAAAATGATAATAATGACTACTTGTCTGTCTCAATAATGGCTATGGATTTTGATGAGTTGAGTCTCACTATTTAGTAATTTGATGTTCGCAATAATAAGATAGCACCACATTTTAGATACGCTTCTCTACCAATCCTGTTAGATTTGATGAACATATTAACTAGTTGGTTCTTTTAGGGTAGAGCCACTATCTCACGTAAAGTGAACGATGTTCTACCTTTTATTTATTAATCATTTAATTGTATTTAAAAACAACAATAATTTGAAAACCAAACAATAAAAATTGTTTTAAAAAATTACCTTAGTGACATGGTATTTACGAAACATCAATTGATACCTAAACAGTTAGTTTTCGCTTTAAGTAGAGTCAAGCCTAAAAAGATCTTAGTACATCCCAATGAGCATTCTACACCTTGATCAATTTGTAAAGAAAACAACAATGATTACTTGCTCGTCACTATAATAATGTTTGTAGATTTTCAGAAGTTTGTTTTTTATGTCTTAATCATGTGATGGGTTGTCTAAACATTTGGGCTATGCTACAATTTTGATGTTTCTAACACCAAGTTTGCATCATGTTGAAAGAATGAGCGTTTCACTCTGCAACGGATGCATTAGATCGTCTTTGATTTTATTTAAAATTAAACTAAAAAAATAAGATGCATTAGATCGTCTTTGATTTTATTTAAAATTAAACTAAAAAAAATAAGATTAAGCAAACTTACTTAGAATAAATATGGAGATATTGTCGAAGCCTTTTGAAAGAAAATCGACAAGGGATGGAGCCTCTTGAAAGAAAATTCCACAAATGATTGGAGAGGAAAAAGTATAGAGATAATTCTCTAACTCTCTATTGAGGAGATGTGTGTTTCGTGTCTAATGGCTCAATGATCGAACTGAAACGTGGGGCTTAAAGAAAATATTTATAAATTAAAACAAAACTCCAGTCCAGTGCAAGTGCACACTGTCGATGCAAGTAATATAAAACTGGAAGTATTACAGAGTATCGATCCCACAGGGAACGGATACAACACAATTCAAAAGAATAAACAAAGATGTTTTCAAATTGAAATTGTGGGTAACCAATGTAAAACAATAAGTTGGATGGTTTTTTGTTGTTTTTGAAAAGAAAAAATAAAAATGAATAAAGAGGGATTCAAACGTGTTTTTGCCATATTAAAAGAAACTGCGGCCTAATTGCAATTACAATCATTTGACTCAACACTTAAGCTTTGTAAACCGAATTCAACACCTATTCGACCTACTATGAAGTATCTTTAGGAGGCTAAACGATTAAACCGATATTTCTATGGCTAATACGAACTTAGTTAATTTTGAAACACAATTATTTTGATTTTAAAGGTTTTGCCCTATGTCTAGGGTCAAAAACAAATTCCTATATCTAGGCTATTTTCCTTTATTGCTTTTATGAAAACCCAATTTTTATCTAACATTTTCAGAATTAGACTCAAATTGTTGTATACTAATCTAGGTGATCAATCTAAACTAGTAATGAAAATTTTAATCAATAAAAGCAAACAATGCTATAAGATTAATCAAGGTTGCTCTTACATATTAGACATTTATTCATTTCTCTAGGGCATTCACATGTTCGAATTTCAAAGAAAGACTCAGCTTATAATTAAAGAAAAGAAAAATAATGATTTAAAAGAATCAAAGTGCGTAACTAAAATAGAATTAATAAATACTTAAATAACAACTCAATAATATTGAAAGAACAACTAAAATTCTATTAATCAAAATAAATTCAGCAACTAATAATTTCAAGAACAAAAGGGAAGAATAAAATAGTAGCTAAAACTCAAAATTACAGCAACAATTAAGTTCCTAAAACAGAAGCAAATAACTTAAATAAAACAAAAAATAAATTCTAAGAAATGGAAGAACACAGCCCCTTTTTCACTTCTTATTTAATCGACTCAATTCCACTTTTTTCAAAGGGAATTGAGCCTTCACTTCCTTCAATTTTCATTGAAGAATGATTGAATTTCGAAGTTTAAAGGGGCTGTAAAACAGTAGCAAACGAAAATAAAAACAGCATAAAATTAACAGCATAAAATTTAACGGTAGAAAAATCGTGGAACAGCTGCAACCGTGGCCGAAACGGCAGAAAACTTGATTCCGTTCTTGAGGCTTCTTCTCCAATATTTATAGAGGAATTGGGCTAGGGTTTCCTTTTTGAATGATGCACAAATATGGCTATAATTCCAGCTAAAATCGTGGAGACAATATCGCACAAAATTCCTAGATTTTAGAAGATTTGCATATTTTCCTTTAATTTCCATATATCTCGAAATTGCAATTGCAATGCAATTGCATTTCTATTGCATTCTTCAAATTCCTGCACAAAAACATCAAGTGTGTTTTTCATTTTCTTTTGCTTTCTTTTCTCTATTTACTTAATTTAAAAGGCTTCAAACAATAATTCAATTTAAACCAACTATTTGCTAGCTTTTTTATCTAATAACACACATAAAATAACATGAATAACTAAGTATAAAGGTCAAATAATTCTCATAAATGAGAATTATCACTCAACCCAAGGGTCCTATTTATAGAGAACAAAGAAATCTCTGTCATAATTAAAATATTATATTTTAATATCTAATATATTAAAATATATCTTTTATATATTTGAATCTCATTCAAATCTCCTACAATATTTATTTATTTGAATCTTATTCAAATTTTATAAATATTTTTTCTTTAATGTATCTAATATACATAATTATTTTAATATTTAATGTATCAAATACAATGAATATATTTTCCTCTCTTGTATTTAATATATTTAATATTATTTTGAACACTTCAAATTAAATATTAATTTGAACATTTCAAAATTTTATTTTAACTAAATTGATCTTTTAGTGTTACTATGAGCTAGCAATGATATCTTATGGACCTACAGATTATAAGCTCTTATGATATAAAATTAATTAATTAAACTCTTTAATAAATCAATTTTCATTCATTAACTTTAGGTCATTCCACTATAGACCTAGAGTTGCACTCTTATACACTGTATGACAAGTTGTGTCTATAGATATAATCATTACATGTAAGTCGATCATTCATGAGTTGTTCGTAATTACAGTTGGGTCAAAAGTCCGTTCTACCCCTGTAATCACATCTTGCACCTTAAGTACCACTGATCTTCTAATGAACAACTTATTTATGATCCAACCATAAACTAAGTCCCTCTTGGGCCAGTGAGAGGGTGGGGCTCAATTGTTCAAGTCTCGAAATCAACACTTAAGAGAACTACTCATCTACTTACCCTATAAGAGAAAAAGTGAATCCATATTGTGAGATTATGTACAAGCTCCCTATTTGGTCAAGCCCATAAAATGGTAGACATATTGAATCGGCTACAAAAGTCACTCTCACCCATGCAAATCAAATGACAAGCCCTCACAGGCCTGTTCTTAACTCACTCAGGATTAAGATCAAGTCGCATATGATCATTCTGATGAAATATTAATCTTCTCAATTAACGGATTTATAAAGAGATATTAAATATTTTATGGTCCAGTCTTACACAAACTCATTGTATAAGATACCTTCATTCACATGTCTCTACATGAATGATCTGGATCAAATCATTTGTAACTATTACAAAGTAAGTCGTATAAATAGTGTTACCAGAATAAGACACTCAACTTTATCCATATACTGTGACCTTTTAGGTTATTTCTTGAACATGATTCTCATGTATGTCAACTACATACTGTTCAAGATTACACTAATAATCTTGGATTTTTTATATAATGGATAATATTATATTGCAAATAAAATAATCAAAATTATTATTAATTATTAAATAAATCATTAATTATGAGGCTTTAGGACATAAATCTCAACACATGTTTGGTACGAGCTTCTCAACTTACATTGTTAATTTCAACAAACTCATATTAGCCTTATTTTTAGGGTACTAGAGCAACTATCTCGCACATCTAGCATGACCTATATATTATACTCTACCTTGATACCATGAGCTCATGTGGTTGGGTTCCGATCAATCCATGGGGCCATAAATCAATTCAACATAAAATATGATACCAAGTTTGAAGTATACACGTAGCATAAAATAAAAGTTCACACAATGCAATACACGATGGTTTTATGTAGAGTGTATACAAAAATGTAACAATGCATCACATATCTATAAGCATAGCCGATTTGAATTCATTTTTCTTTTTGAGCGGTAGCTTTTTTTCTTTTAACTTTCATCTTCTTTGGAAATCTATAAGCATAGTCTTTGTTCTCTTTGATAAACTCTCAAACAATCGAGCTTTACATCTTTTATGTTACTCTCTATTGCTAAGACTTGAAGGACCGTTGCAAGGCAATACATGCATTTACCAACCCTTCTCTAATTTCAATTTTTTATCCTTTGGATGAACTTTTGCATTTTGAAAATTTGGCTTGAAACAGAGCCGTGTTCTTTGCTTAACTAAAATTTTAAAAAGAAATGTTTTGTTTTAAATCCTTAACTCTAATATGATATTTTAGAAATTTTGTTGAATGTTAACAATCAAGAAAATTGAAAATGATACAATTATATGATCCACGTTTCATATTTTTAAATACAAAATTTTAATTCTAAAACTTCATTCCGTCTTTTAGGAATTGTTTTTTTTTTTTAATAATGTTTTTGACTTTTAAAATAATGAGGGTTATAGGACTCCATGTATCATAGTTCATCTCTTGGGTTACTGTATTAATTGCACGTATATACTCATATACATAAGGATGCAGATGATTGATAGAGTAATTTGATGTGTTTGGCTATAGTTATTGTTTGTGTATATGCATATAGACATAAGTTTGCTATATTTTATTACGTGTATCATCTTCTATACACATGTATGTAAGACACGTATGTGTTACTAGTATGTAGTACTATAGTTTGTTATAGATTGTTGCTATAGTTTTTCCATGTATGTATCATTATATACACATAAGTATTTGAGCAATTTGATGTGTGTTTAGTTACATGCATATGAGACACATTGTTGTTACTCTTGGTAGTTAGTTTACATGCGTATATAATACTATATACTATGTTAATAATCGTATAATACTTTTGGTATTGAAAATTTTAATTGTTGTATATAAAACTGCATATGCCTACGAATTACATTGTTATTCCATTTGACAAAATTGGGAGCACCAAACAACCATTTTTGTCTTATGAAATCCTTATAATGACTTATTTATTTACCATATTCAGAAAAAGGGAGATGTGTCAAATTCTATTTTCAACAATGAGTATGAGTTAATTGTCGATGGACTCCATGAGTTGAGAAAGGTTGAATCAAATCTAATAAAGATAGAACCAAACTTAAAATTGTTGTAGATATTTTCTTGTAGCAATTACCATCATCTAGAATCGTAATCCGTTGAATATACATTTTTCTGAGTAATGATCCCATACATCATCGTATGGAATTATAATATGATGGGAAGTCATTTTCTGAAAAAAAAAAAAAAAAAAAATTTTGATGGTATGAATAGATGTTTAAAATTGACATTCAATTACGGGCGTTTGAAAATCCATATATTCAAATATTAAGTATGAATCCAAATGAGTATCAAAATGCATAAATCTAAGGGTGGTGTGAGACATTTATTGAATATAGGTTGTTGGAAGTTTTTTTAAAGAATCAATTGGCGGTCAAGGGATTGACCGTAAATATCTGTATATACCCCGAGTATATATGGAAAGAAAATATATTTACTCTCTTAGCCTAAAAATCTGATAGCCACAATGCTGAATAACGAAACTTTTTAGCCATTTTTCGTTTTGATTATTTTTGTAGCTACCAATCACAATTTCCAATTGATATCAATAGTGATAATATTGAAGCTTGTAACGAATATATTACAATTGTTGAAGATCTTGACCTTTGAGAAGATATTTATAATATAATACTTAAAAATGTTATCATTCCATATTAAAATATACAGTTTATGAATTGTATATGCTGAAAAGTTATACATATTATCTTTTTTTTGAAACAAATTCCATTAATAAAATTATGTCACTTGACCTACAGAACTAGAATTATCAAGAGCTACAATATTCAAAAACTAATGCGAAAAATCTTTTGTCCATAATGTTGAACAACCAGATAAAGCATATCGAGCCAAAACATCGGCCAACTTATTTGATTCATGCCGAACATGAGAAAACTTCACTCTCTGGAACTCATTCTTCAATGAATCAATGTCATAAAGAATGTTTTGAACTTTAGTGGTAGCTTCCAATAAACCATTTATCATTGAGATAATAGTGAGTCAGAGTAGACATGAACTTTCGTGAGTCCCATTCTATGAGACAGTTGAAGAACTTCCAAAATTGCAGAAGCTTCTGAACAAATGTGGGAGACAAAAATGTTGTTACTCTTCACCATCGCAGCAATCAAACTCCCATCGAAATACCTTAATACTGTTCCCATACCAGTTTTCCTTTGAATCTCGTCACAAGCTGCATCAACAAAAATATTCATGACACTGTAATAGATCCACCATTAATTGTTTGGAACTCCTGTAAATAACTCATGGTCCAATCACATTTAATATGTACTTGTGTTAATTGGATGACCCAAACATAAACTATTTCGATCATTCCAAATAGCCCAAGTACCTACACATAGAACAAGAAACTATTCTGATGAAGCATTACTGAATAAGTGCATCCACCTATCCTTTATGCAAACAAAACTATGCTCTCTTATAATAAAGTTAGGCAATAATATTTTCCAGATATCCATAGCCCTAGAGTAATTAAAAAGAGCATGATATGTAGTTTCTTCTTTGTCATTACAAACATGACAACACAAAGGCACAACTAAGCCTCTATTACGCAAGTTAACTCTCGCTGGAATATAATCGTGGAAAGAGAGTCATACAATTTTTTTTTTTTTTTAAATCTTTATAGGTATTTTTGCATTCCAGAATGTTTTCTACTATTTTCACTTGGAGAAGCTTCCAATTCCTGCAAAAACACGTAAGTCTTATATTCACTTTTAACTTGATACTCTCTATTTTTATCAAAATGTCAATTCCAACGATATGGCAAACCTGCAACCAAAATGGGTTGGTTAATGATTTCCTGCACATCATACATACAAAGATATTGATTCAACTTTAAAACATCCCACTAGGGTTATCTTGCATTATTGGTTAGAGTTCTATAAATTTTATAAGTAAGGATGTTCAAAAAATTCAAAATTTCGAAAAACCCGACCAACCCAACTTAAATCATCAGAGTTGAGTTGAGTTAGACTAATTTTCGGTTTGGTTGGGTTCAAAATTTCAACTTAAATCCAGTTCGGTTCGCAGGTTCAAGTTAGACTAATGTTCGGTAATATATATATATATATTGTTAGGGTTTTATCCTTTCCCTTTTGATCAGTGAACCAGCCGCAGGCGCCACTCCTCTCTTTCTTTCCCTCTCTCTCTCGCACTCACTCGCACACGGCCCGCGCTGTTCGTCATTCGTCGAGGTCGAGCAGTCTCCATTCATTTCATCATTGGCCATTCCTCGAGGGCCGCATTCTCACTAATTCCTGCATAGGGAAGGAAATAATGAAGTTGAAGCTTGACAGGAAGAGCTCGCTGCAGGTACACGGGCGGAAGAAAAAGCTTAGCCACGACAATGAAAGCAAAAGCAAAGCGCAAAAGCAGAACAGTACCGAACTACATTTAAAACAAGAAGCTCCAGCCACAGATGAGGCTCCATCACAACAACATTTGGATTCTGGTTCACTCTCTGATTATAGCGAGGTTATTTTTCTTTGGCTGCTCGGTGTAGTTTTATGCCATGGTTTTGATTTTTGAGCAGAAAAATTAATTAGGAATAAACATTCATGCTATTGCCTTTGGTGCCAGCAAACTGACGATATTGTCTGAATTACTGAATACTTGAAGACTTTCAATTTTTAGCTCATTTGGATTTTGACGAATTGTTATTATTATTATTTTTTATAAGAAACAATTTTATTGATGTATGAAACTTACAAAAGGGATATAGAATCTATGGTGGTTACAAAAGGCTCTCCCAATTAGATACAAAAGGGATATAGAATCCATGGTGGTTACAAAAGGGATATAGAATCCATGGTGGTTACAAAAGGCTCTCCCAATTAGATACAAGGGAGGCATAACGGTAAGAAGCAAAGAGATTAGACAATTTACACCAAGAAATGACATAATAGATGATCATATCAAAGAGCTCTTGTAGGGATAATTCTTTGTCCAAAAATACTCTGATGTTATGTTCCTTCCAGAGAAGCCCAAGGAAAGTCCTTATGATGTGCTTCCATAATAAGGCTTTGGCATCCTTGAAATGGTGGCCCACTAGAACAGCAATAAGAAAATCTTTGACATCCCAAGGAAAGGCTATCTGCCCGTTAAAGGATGAGAAAATTCTGACCCATATGGAGCGTGCAAAGTTGCAGTGAAGGAAAAGATGGTCAAATGTCTCATCGTGCTCCTTGCATAAGGAGCACCAACCAGGAGATAAAGCCATATAAGGCATACGCCTTTGCAGATTTTCTTTTGTACTTAATGGCTCTGTGCGTGAATTCCCATAAGAAAAATTTGATCCTCTTGGGGTACTTCTCTTTCCAAATACCTTTGGCCAAGGTGGGATCCATGAAGGAGGAAAGTGTGCCCATGTCTGTGATCAGAGACTTTATGGAGAAAAACCGGTTGGTGCTGGGTATCCATGTCCATGAATCTTGTCCTTGAGAGAGAACAATCGGGTCGAGGATTACACTCAAATCTGCCCACTCCACTGCTTCTTCATCTTTTAAATTTCTGCCAAGCTGCAAGTCCCAAAAACTGTTCTCTGTGTTCCAAATCTCCTTAACCAATGCTGTTATACAACGTGAAAGCCGGTAAAGGAGGGGAAAGCGAGAGGCCAAAGGGGGATTAGCGACCCGTGGGTTGATCCAGAATGTAGTGTGAGCACCATTGCCCACCTGATGGCAAATCCGGCTGATGATTAGATCTTGATGTTTAACTCTGGATTTCCCAGGGCCTTTGGCAGAAGCTATTGATGCCCAATGCAAGCAGGGCTCATGCAAGTAAGTGGAAGATCCATATTTAGCTACTATGGTCTTTCACTTCCTCCATAATGCATCCTTCTCATGGTTAAACCGCCAAATCCATTTAGCAAAGAGGGCTCTATTTTTGTCTTCCAATGAGCGAAGACCTAGTCCACCCTTCTCCAAAGGATGGTTGATTTTGCTCCATCTGATCTTGTAGACCATCTTTCCATATGAAAATTCTATAAATTCTCTCAATTTCTTGCCCTACCCTTTTAGGCATACTGAACAAGGACAAAAGGTAGGTGGGGAGGTTTGATAATGTGGCTTGTATAACAGTGTGTCGACCACCCTTTGACGAATTATTTTAACATACAAATATGCAGATATCATATTGCCTTTAGCTTTTCAGTATAAACCTATGGTTTCAATTATTGTCTAGTTGTTGGATATGTGTGCCTCATGTGTTTTTGGATTGGTTCCGTGAAAATATTTGAGATATGATTCAATGTTTTATGTCATTCGTTCATTACTTTTTCCCCTTTATATCAAATAGGTTAAATTTTGTTTTGTGATTATAGGATGTCTCAGATGATTTTAAAGACCTCAAATTGTCAGCAAGTGGATCCGCAAATGAGGTATATTGCAATTACATGTTTTTCTCCTCATGGGAAAATACAATAATGTATACTTTAGATGCTCGAGAAGATTGAAATAGTTTGATACAAGTGATCGAATGTTATATATTACTAATTGTATCTTTGGAATCTTTGGTCTTTTAACAGACTCTTCTCTCTCTCTATCTCACCCAACCTCCTTTTGCATTTTTCACCTAATACTTCTGTTTGGGAAGTCATGTCCTTGTCTGTTTCTGGATATTCGTTTTTAATACTATTTAGAGTTACTGTAGCAGGATCATGTCAACACAGGCATCCATGATAAATTAGAGAATGATCAGGACCAAGAAAACGAGAATGACAACCCTATACCTGATCAAGTGGCTGAAGAAAGTGATTCATCTGAGGATGAGGTGCGTGTAAATTCAATAGCACAGAGAAATGTTTATAACTTTCTTGTTTTCCTTTACAATACAGCAGCATAAACTTTCGTTCTTAAATTTTAATTGTTTGCAGGTGGCTCCTAGGAACACAATTGGGGATGTTCCCTTGGAATGGTATAGAGATGAGAAGCATATTGGATATAACATATCTGGAAAGAAAATATTGAAGAAAGAAAGAGAAGACAGATTACAATCATTTCTAGCAAGTGCTGATGACTCAAAAAGTTGGTGAGTTTTTGGTTGTTGAGATCAATTTTTATCTCACTCCCCCATCACCTTGATATTCTTCATCCATGTGAAGAAGTTGGTTCATAATAACAATCATTTTATGTTTTTGTAATGTAGAGTCGTCTTGAGCAGCCAAGGTACTCAACACCTAAATATTCCTTTTGTTTTTGTTTCGACCGTGTGATGTCCCAAACTTTTTTTTCTCCTATCATATAATAACTATAGATGTACTAGCCACTTACACGTATATTGACCAATCTTAGCTCAATTGTTTCAATAGCAATATTTGGCTTGGGGAACTTGTAGGATAATGATATTTTAGGTAAGTGGCCACTTCAAACAAGTATACACACTTTCTCACTAAGTCAGTAAAGTGAAGAATTTAATGCCTCTTCATGTCGTCTTCTTCTTCTTCTTATTTTTTTTGGTTTTTTTTTTTGTTTTTGGGATAGGAAGCAGAGAAATCATTTCATTGATGGGTGAAATAGATACAAAAGAAGTCCTATCTATGATAGTTATAAAAAGGATCTCCAATGAAGTAAAAGAGTTGTTTAGCCATAATTACAAAAGGGGGGATATAAAATACTCCACGATAAAGCATGGTAGGAAGTAGATTCTATGAAGGAATGAATGTTCTGGTGCTTTTCTGTGAAGAACCAGACATTTCTCTCAAGCCATAAATTCCATAGAAAAGCATAAATGAAATTGATGCAAAGAGTCTTCTTTTTCTTTTTGAACGGATGACCATAGATCAGCACATCTAGCAATGTATAAATGTCCCCAGGCCATGCTGCAGACCACCCAAACTCTTGCTGGATGAAGGACCAGAATGCATTGGCAAAGGCACAATTGTTGAAAAGGTGGATTTGGGATTCATTGTTTCTGTAACAAAGAAGGCAACAATTTGGGGAGATAGCCAAACTAGGGGATTTTCTCTAATATGTCAAAGGTGTTGATACACGCATGGCTAAGCTCCCAAACAAAGAACTTAACTTTTTTTGGATGGTGACCCTTCCACAATTGCTTATAAAAAGCTGATTTATCCAAGTTCCCAGTAGATGCAAGCTTATGAGTTAGTGAACTTGTAGAGAAATGACCATCCTTTTCCAAAGCCCAAACCCATCTATCCTCTTGGTCTTTGAAAATAAATGAAGGCAAGAGGTGAGATAAGGAAGCCCATTCTTCAATTTCTATCTCATTGAGGTTTCTTCTAAAAAAGAGATTCCAAGATCCAGCCCTTTGATTCCAATGATCAACAACAAGCAAGTCTTTCTTAAGAGATAAAAGGGAGGGGAATTTTGATTGGAAAGATTGAGCTCCCAACCAAACATCTTTCCAAAATTGAGTTTTGTCTCCTTTCCCAACAATGACTTCAATGTTGTTGTAAACCAGATTCTGCAAATTCTGGATAGATTTCCAAGGACCCTTGGTAATTTTCAAAGACAAATGGCCTGGCTTGCAATTGTAGTGACTTGTACCATATTTGGCTGCAATCACCTTGGAGCCTCCTTTTCGATGTAAAACCTCCAATTCCATTTCGCCAAAAGGGAGATGTTACATTTGTGTATATCAAAGAGACCCAACCCACCTTCCTCGATAGGTGCTTGTAAAGTGGACCACTTTAGGAGATGGCTACCCTTTTTATCGATACCACCCCTCCATAGAAAAGCCCTATATAGCTTCTCAATAGCTTTTGTGACTTTAGATGGAGCAAGGAAAATGGAGAAATAATAGGTGGGTATATTAGAGAGTGTAGCTTGGATGAGTGTATGTCTTCCTCCTTTAGAAATATGAGAATTTTCCCTATTATGCAAACGACTCTCAATTTTCTCAATGACTGGAACCCAAACGACTCCTCATGTCTTCTATTCTATAGATGAGGTATTAGGCCTCTTTGGTGCCCCTTGGTTCAATAGTAGAAGCATTATTAGCTCTCGAAGATGATGAAGCTACTTAGATGAGAATTAAGGCGGTTAAGGAAGTGATTGAGAAAGCCAAAAATTCTATTTGTATTTTTTATTTTGAATATTTTATATTGAACATGACAAGCCTTATCACCATAATACTCACTCCGACATTCCTGATGACAGATGCCTCCATCCAACTTTACTTTGGTACTATTGAATGCTTCTTCCATCCAAGCATGATAGTTTCATTTTATGGCAAGAAGCCAAGAACTCAATCTCAGGATAGTGAATTGGACTTGGGCTTTGTTTCCTTTATACTCAATCCGCTGTTGGACAATTCTCCTTAGTAGTAGGGCCATGGCTGTGCTGTTGGTTGGAAAGTTGATGATTTCGACGAAGCGCTTCCCTTTAACTTAAACAGAAAGATTAATACAGGATTAAATTCATTGATCGTAGAACCTTTGAGTTTACAAAATTATCTATTTGACCACTCAGTCAACCCATGTTGTTTACTTATATGATATAAACTCAAATTGCACCCATTTTTTTATATCTTTATTTGTGATTTTTGTTGTTTTAAATTCTTAACCCATGCTCTCTGTGAAAGAACATCGAAAAGGAATTGGCACTTGTAGATGTAATCTTTTGGATTCTTTATGATAGATTGGTGTTGAATATGTGCATTCAGTTGTTTTATTAATCCAATTTGAGACATTCAGAACTTTTTGCGTTGATTAACTTATCATATCCATTAGGCGCAAGTTATATGATGAATATAATGATGAGGAAATAGAGTTGACAAAGGAAGAAGTCAGGCAAATACGAAGAATGCTCAAAGGAAAGGCTCCACATGCAGACTTTGATCCATATGCGGTCTGTAATTGTGCAATTTTTTAGCTTACATGTTATTTGATATCCCATTCCTCGCAATGATATGCTTTTCCTAGTATGTTATATTTTTGTGTCATTTTCCAACTGCAGCCTTATGTTGATTGGTTTAAATGGGACGATGCCAAGCACCCACTATCAAATGCACCTGAACCAAAGAGGCGTTTTATCCAGTCAAAATGGGAAGCTAAAAAGGTAATTGGTTCAAATTTTGTCCATGGAGTGAAATGGCGTGATGTTTTACTGTTTTGGTCTTTAGCAAAATTTCCTATGGAATAAGAAATGTTTTCCCATGGATGGACCATAATCATATATCTGAATATACCAACGTGTTTACCTATGATCATATACTAGTTCCATGTTTTGTGCTCTACAATTTCTGGTTTTGGTAAATTCTGTAGGTTGTTCAATTAGTTCGGGCAATTCGAAATGGACATATTAAATTTGACAAGACCAAAGAAGAGTCGCCTTTCTACCATTTGTGGGGTGATGATTCTAGCTCCACTGAGAGGACCACACGTTTGTCTTACATTCCTGCACCAAAACCAAAATTGCCAGGTATTATTTTAAGTTTTAACTGTCTTTTAGGTTTTTAGGTGTTTACCACTTTGATCTGGCATATCTGCTAAGTGTCTTAGTTTTTGACAGGTCATGATGAATCATATAATCCTTCAATGGAATATATCCCCACTCAAGAAGAAATAAACTCTTATCAGTTAATGTATGAAGAAGATCGGCCAAAGTTTATTCCTAGAAGGTGATAAAGCTTTGTATATAGCCAATAGCTAATAGTATTGTTCCTTGTATATTTACATATAACTATCTTCTTTTTTTCTTTTTTTCGTTGTGCATCCATTGATTTATGTTATATTTGTTCTGGTTAGGTTTACATCCATGAGAAGTGTACCTGCCTACAACAATGCACTTAAGGATGTATTTGAACGTTGTTTAGATCTGTACTTGTGCGCTCGTGTTCGGAAGAAACGTGTAAGCAAAACAAGATCGAGAAGATTTGCTATTTTCTTTGAGAAAAATTAAACCCTACTATTGGTTCTTGGGTGTTGCACCAGATTTTGGCTCTTTCGATGTTATTCTATTACTCAATAATTATACAAATACATTGATCATTTCTTTTTCATAACTTTCATGTTTCAGATTAATATTGATCCCGAATCATTGAAGCCTAAGCTGCCAAGCCGGAAAGATCTTAAACCTTATCCGACTACATGCTATCTTGAATATAGAGGTCATAAGGATGCTGTCACGTCCATTTCAACTGAAGCCAATGGCCAATGGATTGCTTCAGGTTAGAATAACAAATGTAGAAATTCGATTATTTTCATTCATGAGACTAAAATAATAATTTTGATTTGAGTCCTATTTTCTACTATTGTTTGTCAAGGTTCATTGGATGGAACCGTTCGGATATGGGAAGTTGAAACAGGTAGATGTCTCAAAGTATGGGAGGTTGGGGAAGCTGTAAAGTATGTAGCTTGGAATCCTTTGCCCGAGCTTCCGATATTGGCTGCTGCTGTGTAAGACTAATGACACTATCATTTTCAAGATGTTTAAACTATGGTATCACACTCTCTTTTGTTAATTTACTGGTAAACATTCTGCAGGGGTGCTGATGTACTGCTTTTAAACACTGGTTTTGGGGATAGAGAGGTTCAAGCAAAAATTAAGGAACTTCTCCATGTTGAAACACTTTCTGCAACAGATAAATCTGGTAGTACACAATAGTGATTTATCTTAGTGCCATAGCATGTTTGGGAGTAATTTTAAAATGGTTGAAATCACTTTTTTCGTATTCAAAATCATTTCGAAACACGCTTTTAATTATTCAAAATGAATTTTTATGGAATGAAAATCGCATGGAATAGTGTAAAATCAAACGCTAAGTTGATTTTGAATGATTAAAGACACGTTTTTGAGTAATTTTGAACATAGTAAAAATGATTTTAACTATTTCAAAATCACTTCCAAACATGCCATAGTCAGTTTGAGTGTTTTCCTAATTTGTGATGATTCTATGCATAGATAAGACACCAATTGCAACCTGGCTTCAAGACGATAAGATTGAGGGAATTAGATTGAGGCATTTTAAGGTACTTTCTATTACCTTTTCTCTTTAATGTTTTTTTTTTTGAGAATAACCTTTTCTCTTTAATGTTATGATACTTGCATTTTTCCTTATAGCCAGAATCAAGTGGCTCTTTCTAAATGTGGAATGTAACTGAAGTTTCTCATGTTTCAATGTGGTTTGCAGACTGTATCTTCAGTTGAATGGCATCGTAAAGGAGATTACCTTTCAACAGTTATGCGAGCTGATATCCTATTTAATTTTGTTTTGAAGCTTTGTCATCTTTATTTCACTTGGATATAAATGACTGAGTTACATGTGTCTGCATTTATGGTAAAGTGGTTAAGGCTTGGTATTCATAAAAATTTTCGATGTATTTGTAAATCGTATTCTGTTGTTGTCTAACCCTGTAGTTTTGGTGGAAAAACTTCTGTTTGCTGACAAGTCAATCCTTTTCTTTCTCCAAGCTGTTTTTCCAAGTCCATGATTCTAAATTTTTAGAAGATAAATTTCCTCTGGTTAGGTTGAGCGTTACTTATGATGGCTCTTGCTCCTTTGCATGAATAATACGTTGCAAGATTAGGTCTCGTGGTATTTTATTTACCTCCCTAAAGGAAGTAAGTTTGGGTTTTTGGGAGTTATAACTACCTGATTCTTTTGTTGGTTTAGGCCTTTACGCTTTTTCTATCCGGTCTTCTGGTACATGCTTTACATAGTTTTTGTTGAGGATGTTTTTCTCCTTTTTTGTTTCTTTCTTTTTACTGGCTTCATTCTTCTTAATGGAAGTGTTGTTTCTAAGTAAAGAAATGTTGAGCCATTGGCAAGTAGGACCTTTTGTGTCTGATGTTTTCTTGTTTGTTGGGTGAAGTGGTAACAATTCTTTATTTGTTTATTTAAGAGAGCAACAGTTTTACTTGACTTGTATTACGTGAATCAAGAGCAGTTCTTATTCACCAGCTCTCTAGAAAGCAGACACAAAAAATTCCATTCAAGTTGCATGGGCTTCCTGTTTCATCTGTTTTTCATCCCACACGATCTGTCTTCTTTGTATCAACAAAGAAGAATGTTCGTGTTTATGATCTATTGAAGCAAAAGCTCATAAAAAAGCTGGAAACTGGACTCCGTGAAGTTTCCTCTATTGCTGTGCATCCAGCTGGTACATCTACGTTTAAGCCATATAGTGTAGTGCTGCTTCGATCCAAAAAAAATTTAGTTCTTCGAAAGTTTATACAGTGAATTTTTTATGTAGGTGATAATGTTATCGTGGGGAGCAGAGAAGGAAAATTATGTTGGTTTGACATGGACCTTTCATCACAGCCTTACAGAATTCTCAGGTATTTTGGCTACAGCGCCCTGCCTTTTATTGTTTGCTGAATAGAATGGAATAACTTGGGAAACTTTATGACTCGTAATTATTTGAATGCTCCGTTGAGGTCAAAATTCTGTAACGTTTGTTTTGGAATATTTGTGCAGCTGCCATCCAAAAGATATCACAAATGTTGCCTTCCATCGATCATATCCGTTATTTGCTTCTTGCTCTGATGATTGCACTGCGTATGTTTTTCATGGGATGGTATACTCGGATCTTACACAGAATCCCCTTATTGTACCGTTGGAAATACTAAGAGGACACAAAAATGCCAATGGAAGAGGTGAGGAAGTTAATTGCATTAATTAAATTCCCTTGAATTGGTTAAGATTTGCATATAAATAAGCTTAGCATGTGAGGTTACAACTTTTAGGCTTGATCGTCAAATATAAATCAAGTGGAAAGAAAATAGTGTTTTGCACGCCCGAGTGTGCAAAATATTATTCTAGAAACTGATATTATCATATTGGTTGGTCGTCTCAAATGCAGGAGTAATGGACTGCAAATTTCACCCGAGGCAGCCTTGGTTATTTACTGCTGGTGCGGATTCGGTGATCAAACTCTACTGTCACTGAGAAGACTAAAAGAAACCAGCCTCGACACGTGTTATGCAGCAGCTTGGTGTTTGGGAATGTTGTTTTGCTCGAATCAGATGAAGGCCAAAGACTCAAATTTTGTCCGTTCTTCAATTTAATCTTTTCACAATTTAAGGATTATACATAAACAGAAGCTAGTTCATTCATTTGTAATCCATATTTTAAAGAAATGAGATTTACGATTTTTCCAAATTATTTGTGCCTTCTCTTGGAAAGCAAATTGTACGGAATAATCTAAAAGAATTGTTCATGAGGCTACTTTCTCACATAAATACAGCACCAACAGCAATCAATATACCTCAATGCAACCATTATACACAAATTCTAAGAGATAATATTCTTATGACGAACTGAAAATAGTGAAGAACTATACACAATTCCTCATTACAATTGGTGTTCCGTAAATTCATTATGATAAAAGTTGAACTGCCGCTATGGCTGGTATCTTCTCTCGCAATTTCTGTGTAACAGCCACGCGAACTGTCATGACCCCAGCAGCTGGCCCTGTGATCCGAACTTTAACTATTGGCTCCTCGATACCCACAAGTTCAAGAGATCCTCCCGCTGCCCCAACAAGGTAAGGTCTTATCTCTTCGAGTACCTAAGAAAAGGGCACAAAGAAAATTCAGCTTCTAAATTCGTAGTCTAAATCGAACTTATGCCCTCACTGGAAAAAAATAAGCAATAATAACATTTGATCATAATTGTACAAACAAGAATGAGTCTGAATCTGTTTCCAATATTTCATGGAGTTGAAAGAGGCATTGGAATCTCCATCAAGGTTGAATAGATAATAATAACGATGGAATTAAAACCAATCCAAGTGGCAAGGAATACCAACCAACCAACCAACTTGGATGCAATGATGAGATGGGATAGTAAATCTATCACAAGACAAGTTGATAAGACGTGGGGAATAATAAGTATTTCAAACAGAACCTACCAGTATCATGACAAGCAAATTCAAACGTTTTAATGTTGCATTAATATCACGTTCATTGCCTACAAATGGTGCAGGGCTAAGCTGGTCGCAGTTTTGGACCAATACCAAGTAGCACATGGATGAGAAGATCAGACACACGGACATGGGATGCATTTAATTGATATTGCTATCAAGATGGAAAGGAAGATGTAATCATGACATTAGAAATAATAGGTTCCCAAACAGCTAGAAGTATTGTTTTATAAAGAGTATCCAAAAAAGTGAAAGATGCCATATGAAGTATTGTCGAAGTTGAGTAAAAAGAATGCTTGATTAATCATACCCTCAATTTCTCAATAATCATATATATCAAAGAACCCGTGGAAGCTATACCACTGTGCCTCTTCCTCCCAAAAAAGAGTCCAATTACCTTGAAGGGGTGGGAAAACAGAGGGGGAGCAGCCCTCCTTCAGTATAAGTTGAGATTACAGGTGGGTGGGTGGGTGGGTGTATAAGGCAAAAATACGATTTAGAAACGACATCTAAGTTACATCTAAATCATAGAATGAATACGCCTGATAGAAAGTGAACATTTATTTACCTTCTCTATATTGTCCTCATCGAGCTCCAATCCAGTTTCTTCATCTGCTATTGGTTCCACTGCAACTATTTCAGGGATCTTCTCCATCAAACGCCGTTCAATTCCCATCTTCATGGTCATAACAGAACTCGGACATGAGCCGCATGCTCCTTGTAGCTTCAACCGTACAACATTTCCGTCTATTTCATGTAATGCCACATTTCCACCATCTGCAATAAGATATGGTCGAACCTCGTCCAACACACTTTCAACATTCTCTGCAGTCAGTGGCAATTCCAGTGCCGAATTGGAAGTTGCAACAGCTCTTATAACTGTAAGCAGCAAATTTCGAATCAAATGACAAAGATTGGTAATCTCAAAAGAAAGAGGAAGGGGGAAGTGGGGGGATTATGTATTCTCTTCGTTCTAACATCGAGAACTAATCGCATATTGACCCTAACCAGTGAACAATTTAAGAGATGATAGTAAACAAAAACATCCCGATAGAATCAACAACCAGAAATCGTACCTTGCCTGCGTGAGTTAGACGGCAATCGAATTCGAAGGGAACGAGATGATCTCCTCCAAAGAGGATTGCGCTGGCTAAAGAATAAGCTCGAGATCTACAAGAAATTCCAAAATTAAACTTATTAATTTGGTTTTGAGGAATAAAAAAGGAGTAAAAGCGAGAAATGAAAGGGACCTTGAAGGTACGAGAACAAGATGGAGTTTCAAGGGTTTGCAGGGCTCTGGTGTAAGGGTAGGAATTCAACACCACGGCATGCATATTGAATTCAATCGGTGTTCCTTCTTCAGCAATAAGGATGATTTCGATAAGAATCGATGAAGAGATTGAGAAAATCGAAAGCGTAAATGAGGAGTACGAGGGGAGAAAGGGAAGTGAAAAACGCGGGGAAATATGAACAAACAAACAAACAGAGTGTTAGCTTTGAAGTCTGTGGTCTGCTTCTTCCTTTCTTCCTCACCCTTCGCCGCCCTTCAATCTTTGATCTTTCTTCTTCTTCTTCTTCCTCTCCCGGAATTTCTAAGCACACAACGTCCTGCCTCCCTCACCACTAAAACTTTTTTTTTTAAAAAAATTATTATTTTAAAAACACCCGTTCTATGAATATAACCTAGTTCATCGAATACGTAGTGTACAAAAAAAACAAAAAAAAAAAACGTATTGTGAATATGACATATGTAAATGCCCATTTTACATGCCCATTTGTTATCCATGCCAAGTGGCATTTTCTCTATAGCCAAAGTGTCTTCTAAAGGCCATAGATTGGTGTCCAAATGTACCACATCATCCTCTCTTAAATTGCCTATAAATAGGGAGATTTTTGGAAAAGAAAATACACCAATTTTCCTCCCATTTTCTCTAATTTTTGTGTTTTTAATTTGCCATAAATCTCCACTTTCTTTTGTTTATACTATATATATATATATTCTTTTTATATTTCATCTTTTGTATTATTATTATTATTATTATTATTATTATTATTATTATTATATGTTTTGGTAAAGTTTTGGTGCCCGGTTTCGCCTCTCAATTTTACAACACGTTATCAGCACGAATCTCTGTCATTTTTCCCGCTAAAGGTAAGTCTTATAGGTAAGCCATTTTTACGCATTTGGTTTATGTTAAATTTCTAATATAAATATATATTATTATTTTGATAGTGTTATTATGGCAAACCTTACAAAGCTAGAATTTGCGGCCCTGGATATTAATGGAAATAACTACTTGTCATGGATCCTTGACGCTGAGGTCCATTTAGATTCTATGAATCTTGGAGAAACAATTAAAGAATGAAATGATGCATCAAATCAAGAAAAAGCAAAAGCCCTGATCTTCCTTCGCCATCATCTTCACGAGGGATTGAAAATGGAGTATCTTACAATAAAAAATCCCTACGTTCTATGGCAAGGTTTGAAAGAAAGATACAATCATCAAAAAACAGTTATTCTTCCAAAAGCTCGTTATGATTGGATGCATCTAAGGTTGCAGGACTTTAAATCAGTAAGTGAGTATAATTCCGCACTCTTCAGAATTAGTTCAAAATTAAAATTATGCGGAGAAAAGATTACTGATGTTGATGTGTTAGAGAAGACATTTTCCACTTTTCATGTCTCGAATATGCTCCTGCAGCAGCAATATCGAGAGAAGGGTTTTGCAAAATATTCTGAACTTATCTCATGTCTTCTCGTTGCTGAACAAAATAACGAGTTATTGATGAAAAATCACGAATCCCGACCAACTGGAGCAACACCATTCCCTGAAATGAATGTTGTGAATTTTAATAACCGTGGTCGAGGTCGTGGTCGTGGTCGAGGTCGGGACCGCGGTAGAGGAAGAAATACCTATTTTCGTGGTGGGCATTATAATTTTAAGAAACCCACACGAAGTGATGATCATAAAGGAAAGGCTCCACAAGATAGAAGTTCGAAAGGTGATGAACATAAATGTTTCCGGTGCGGAATGACTGGGCACTGGTCACGTACCTGTCGTACGTCAAAACACCTTGTTAATCTCTATCAAGCTTCCCTGAAGGAAAAAGGAAAAGGAAAGAATGTGGAGGTAAATCTTGCCATTCAAGAAGATGATGTGTTTGACCCCTCCAATATGATGCATCTTGATGTAGCTGATTATTTTGAATCTCCTGGAGAGAGAATTGATGCAATCAAACAAGTAGAGGATGATTTGTATGAAAATATATAATTAAATACTGTTTAGTATATTTTTGTTGTTGTTTTGTTTGTATATATATTTAAGACTCTTTGTAATCGTTTTTCTTTTTTTTTTCAATGAAGAAATATGAACAATTTCAATATGTTGAGTAATTCGAAAATGAGCAATGAGGATTTATGTCTGGCAGACTACGCAACTACGCACACGATACTCATAAATAGAAAATATTTTACTAGATTGACAATGCTGGAAGCAAAAGTCAATACTATATCAGGTTCTGCAAATCTGATTGAAGGTTTTGGAAATGCAAACTTTATTTTGCCTAGAGGAACAAGATTTACAATTAATAATGCTCTGTTCTCTAGCAAATCGAAAAGAAACTTATTAAGTTTTAAAGATATACGTGAAAATAATTATCATGTTGAAACTAATTGTAAAAATAATATAGAGTGTCTCTATATAACATCTATTGTTTCACATGAAAAACGTATATTAGAAACACTGCCTGCTTTTTCTTATGGATTATACTATACTCATATACGAGTAATCGAAAGTTATGCAATAATGAACCCGAAGTTCATGAATCCAGAAATATTCAGTGTTTGGCATGAACGATTGGGTCATCCAAGGTCAATAATGATGAGAAAAATTATTGAGAATTCACATGGACATCCTTTAAAGAGCCAGAAGATTCTTCAATCCAATGAGTTGTCATGTGATGCTTGTTCTCAAGGGAAATTAATTATTAGACCATCACCAGCTAAAGTGGGGATTGAATCACCTGCATTTTTAGAGCGAATTCAAGGTGATATTTGTGGACCTATTAACCCACCAAGTGGTCCATTTAGATATTTTATGGTATTAATTGACGCATCCAGCAGATGGTCACATGTATGCTTATTATCAAGTCGAAATCTTGCATTTGCAAGATTACTTGCTCAAATAATTAAGTTAAAAGCACAATTTCCTGATAATACAATTAAGATCATTCGACTTGATAATGCTGGTGAATTTACATCCCAAACTTTTAATAATTATTGTATGTCAATTGGGATAAGTGTTGAACATCCTGTAGCTCACGTTCATACACAAAATGGTCTAGCAGAATCATTTATAAAACGTCTGCAACTAATTGCAAGACCATTGCTTATGAGAGCTAAACTTCCTACATCGGTATGGGGTCATGCTATTTTGCATGCTGCATCACTGGCACGTATTAGGCCAGTAGCTTATAATAAATACTCCCCAATGCAATTAGCTTATGGCCAGCAGCCAAATATTTCCCATCTAAGAATTTTTGGATGTGCAGTATATGTACCGATTGCTCCACCACAACGTACTAAGATGGGTCCTCAAAGGAGGTTAGGAATATATGTTGGTTTTGATTCCCCATCAATTATTAAATATCTTGAACCCCTGACGGGTGATGTATTTACTGCACGATTTGCTGATTGTCATTTTAATGAGACAAATTTTCCAACATTAGGGGGAGGAATTAAGAAGTTGGAAAAAGAAATTACATGGAATGCATCGTTATTATCTCATTTAGATTATCGTAGAAATCAATGTGAACTTGAAGTTCAAAAGATAATTCATTTGCAAAATATAGCAAATCAACTACCAGATGCATTCACAGATACTAAAAGTGTGACTAAATCATATATACCAGCTGCAAATGCTCCATCAAAAGTTGATATCCCAAAGGAACAAGTTGTCAATAATGAGTCTGGAGCACGCCAGAAGTGTGGTAGACCAATAGGTTCTAAAGATAAAAATACTCGAAAAAGAAAAGTAGTTGAGAATCAAAATGATTCGATAAAAGGTATGGATGTTCCAGAAGAAATCCAGAATACAACTACTCAAAAGAGTATTGGTGAAAATCAAACGCTTGAGGATAATAATGAAATTTCTATAAACTATGTTACAACAGGAAAGAGATGGAACCGAAATGATATCATTATTGACAACATTTTTTCTTATAATATTGCTCACGATATTATTCATGACAGTGACGATTTTGACCCAAAATCTATCGTAGAATGTCAACGTAGAAAGGATTGGCCGAAGTGGAAAGAAGCAATCCAAGCAGAGTTGAACTCACTTTCAAAACGTGAGGTTTTTGGACCAGTAGTCCCAACACCGGAAAACGTCAAACCTGTGGGATATAAATGGGTATTTGTAAGGAAAAGAAATGAAAAGAATGAAGTCACAAGATATAAAGCGAGACTTGTTGCACAAGGATTCTCGCAAAGGCCTGGTATTGATTATGAGGAGACATATTCTCCTGTGGTGGATGCAATAACGCTAAGATATTTGATTGGTCTGACTGTATATGAAAAGCTTGATATGCATCTAATGGATGTAGTCATGGCATATTTATATGGATCTCTGGATAATGACATTTATATGAAAATCCCGGAAGGATTTAAAATACCAGAAACATATGAATCAAGTTCTCGGGAATTGTATTCAATAAAGTTACAGAGATCATTATATGGATTAAAACAATCAGGACGAATGTGGTATAATCGCCTGAGTGAATATCTGTTGAAAGAAGGATACCAAAATAATCCAATATGTCCGTGCGTTTTTATAAAGAAATCTCAGTCAAGATTTGCTATTATAACTGTATATGTTGATGACTTAAATATAATAGGAACTCCTGAAGAGTTATCCAAGGCAATATAATATCTTAAGAAAGAATTCGAGATGAAAGATCTTGGAAAAACAAAATTTTGCCTTGGTTTGCAAATTGAACATTTAGCAGATGGGATATTTGTTCATCAATCAACTTATACAGAGAAAATCTTAAAAAGATTCTATATGGATAAAGCACATCCATTGAACATTCCAATGGAAGTTCGTTCACTGGATATAAAGAAATATATATTTCGACCTCGAGATGACAATGAAGAACTACTTGGTCCTGAAGTACCATATCTTAGTGCAATTGGTGCACTTATGTATTTGGCTAATAACACAAGACCAGATATTGCATTTTCAGTAAATTTATTAGCTAGATATAGTTCATGTCCTACAAAAAGACATTGGAACGGAGTTAAGCGTGTACTCCGATATCTTCGAGGGACAATTGATATGGGTTTATTTTATTCTAACAAATCAAAGTATGATCTAGTTGGTTATGCAGATTCTGGTTATCTATCTGACCCACACAAAGCTAGATCTCAGACAGGTTATCTATTCACATGTGGAGGAACTGCTATATCGTGGCGATCAGTGAAACAGACTATAACGGCCACTTCTTCAAATCATGCTGAAATCCTCGCTATTCATGAAGCAAGTCGAGAATGTTTATGGCTAAGATCGATGACACAACACATTCATCAGACATGTGGCTTGTCTTCAAGTAAACCTCTTCCAACGATGTTATACGAAGACAACACAGCATGTATAGCTCAAATCAAGGGAGGATATATCAAAGGAGAGAACAAAGCATATCTCACCAAAGCTCTTCTATACTCATGATCTTGAAGAAAATGGCGATATCACTGTACAACAAATTTGTTCAAAAGATAACCTGGCTGACTTATTTACAAAGGCATTACCAACTGCAACCTTCGATAAATTAGTATATAGCATTGGAATGCGGCGACTCAAAGACTTTAAGTGATGTCTCCATGAGGGGGAGTGAATGTATTATAGTAAACTATATAAAATATGTACTCTTTTTCCTTCACTAGGGTTTTTCTTCCCATTGGATTTTTCCCTAGTAAGGTTTTAACGAGGCATATTTTATATAAATGGGCATTTAAGGGAGAGTATTGTGAATATGGCATATGTAAATGCTCATTCCACATGCACATTTGTTATCCATGCCAAGTGGCATTTTCTCCATAGCCAAAGTGTCTTCTAAAGGCCATAGATTGGTGTCCAAATGTACCACATCATCCTCTCTTAAATTGCCTATAAATAGAGAGATTTTTGGAAAAGAAAATACACCAATTTTCCTCCCATTTTCTCTAATTTTTGTGTTTTTAATTTGCCATAAATCTCTACTTTCTTTTGTTTATACTATATATATATATATATTCTTTTTATATTTCATCTTTTGTATTATTATTATTATTATTATTATTATTATTATATGTTTTGGTAAAGTTTTGGTGCCCGATTTTGCCTCTCAATTTTACAACAAAACGAATATTATTTGCTAATCTAAGCTCAATTTTAACTAAATTGACGCTGTCATCTTTTTTAGTTTTTCTTCAAAACATTGGTAAAACTAAATACTTCTTTGGTTGGACTTCAGAATATAAAGAATTTAGATTCTTATATTATAAATAGTTTTGTCATTTACCAACTAGAACATAGTTCATCATAGTTCAATTGATAAAGACATAAATAATATATGATTAAAAGAAATTTGTGTTAAGATATAAAATATTTGTTAGTATAAAGAGCTAGGTAATGTGTCAAAGTGAACATAGTTCAGCAATAATTGATATATATTCATTCATTGAAGGCAGAAGTTCAAATTCTCATACCCTACATTTGTTGTAGGTAATACTTGATTATTATTAAGAAGTTATGCCAGATTAATTGAAGTATGCTCGTGTTAGTATATACATAAATAGTTTTAATAATCTAGAAATCAATCTTTCTCTTTTTTTTTTTTTTTTTGGGAAAACGAAACCAATATAGTTTTTTTAATATATGTACAATCAACTTTTCAATGGCAGACTAATTGGTTTAAAGCAGTTCAAATTCTATTAGTCGATATTTTAAAATCTAAAATCATTCGATCTTTCTTTTAAAAAGAAAACATATTTCATAGGACAAAAAAGAAGGGGAGAGAAGAAAAAGAAATGGTATTACTATTACAAGTACAATAGAACCCACAACGTAGACACACATTGGAAAGAGAAGCATGCAAGTGGAAAGGGAGAAGGCAAAGTAAAGATTGGTTAATTGAAGGAGTTGAAAGATGAAGGTAGAGAGCCTTTTTTCCTGAACAACAAATCTCCAACCAGTGGAATTATCGGTTTTTTCTTTATCTTTTTCTTTTCCTTTTTCCCTCCAAAATACCCTATCTTGTCTCCAAAGCTCAATATCTGAGCCAGTGAGGAGGGTGACTTTGCCTCCTCCATTCTCTTCATTTCTTGCTCTATCCTTCCGCTCTCGCATCCCATTGTAATTCTTCTCGTTGCCACCGTTTTTGCTGCCGCCGCCGCCTCAGCCTCAGCCTCAGCCAACTTCGACATGTTCTTGTGCACCTCTGCGTTCAGTGACGCCAATGCCACTTCTGTATCTTCTTCCCTCTCCTTCAGCAACCTCAACTCTTCCTTGGTCTCCTCCAGCTCCGCCTCAAGTTTCTTCAGGCTATCCAAAACTTCATCTTCTTTCTCTTCTTTTACTCTTGTTGTAGAGCTTCCCAAACACTGATCCCATGTTCCTATTTCAGGCAGTGGGAAATGAGCACACGACGAGTAAGCTTCTCCAACTAGAAGTCGTTCGCCAAACACTGCAACGGCTTCTTTGACAGAGCGAAAGGGGCGGGAGGTGTCGACGGTGGAGCCAGAATTTTGATTAGGCATTTTAGGGTCTTCCATGCTTGGAGAGTCAAGTGCATTGGGGATGTGTGGGAAGATATTGTATATTTGATGATTGGTTAGGTAGGTGGGAGAATTGAGCTCTTTGCTTTAGCTTTAAAAGTAAAGAGAGAGAGAGGGATGGCTGTTGTTTCAAGGTTAAGACAAAAATCATCCCATCATATATTTATGTGTGGGAAAGATGGTGGTCGAAAATGACCACCCAACCGATACAGAGGTGGAGCTTATACTTGCACATAATATAAATCTCTCAAATTAACAAATTAATGACGCTAACATGCATTTTCCCAACATGCTAGAGTGGCAAAAAGCTTACCTGTGCGTATTTGTATCTCCTTAGCTGCATTATCAATTTTGATTCCTTCACCAAGCAGCTGCTTCTGGTGATGTAGATCGTGGCATAAGTTGTAGTTGTATCTGCAAATATTTGATATTTTGGTAAAGTAGGTCGGATGTCCAATGTAGCTTAAATGCATATTCTTACCTGCCTTCCGCATCACTTAACGATCCATCTTTATATGGAAATTCCAACTACAAATTTCGAGTGAGTTGAAAACGCAACTGGTTAATTTGAAAGAATCTCATAGAGCCAGTTCTCTTGGTACAACATTAAAGCTCGCTAGAACGAAACTGTGTAATGCAAAATGAATAAAGCTTCTGTGAGAAGAAAATGGCAGAAATAACAAAATGGAGTAACCAGAGATCAATTTTATTTCTTTAATAACAGTACCACAGTACATGAAAAGTTGGACAAACAATAAGTTACATTACTAGTTTCAGATATCTTCATTCCTAATAAACTACAGTAAATGTAATTCTATCCTTTTCTCCGTTTTATTTCCATTGAATGGTACGTAATATTATTAATACTTGCTAACAACAAATTCTATCTTTTACGTGATCCTCCAGGTGTGGGATTTTTATATCTCTTCTTAAAGAGTAATGAGAGAGCTGGGCGCACCATTGGCCATGTTGTGACAATGGCAATGTAAGTGAGCAGCCAAATTGATTTCCCACTCCGGCGTGCAAGACAATCTATGCATTTCCTTACGGGAGTTGTGGCCAGTGTTGTATCCTTCTCTTCATAGCGCTCTGGTTGGTCATTCTTCCTAACATGGTCAGCCTCTTCTTTGTCCAAAATGACTTCGTCATTCGTACTAACATTGGTCGTTTGCTGGTTTGGCATGTCTTGCACAGTATCATCTGTTTGCTCGTCACCTACAGCAGTCACCATTCCATCTTCTAAAACACTCACGTAAGGACCCTGATCAATGGAAAAGCTCGGAGTAGGAGCTGTTGTCTTTTGCATCTGCAAGAAAGTATACATTGTATGAGGCCAGATTACATAGAAATAGAAGCCTTCTAACACGTTAATAAGTAAAACATTCCAATGGTTTTTTATGATAACATTGACGGAGGGATAGGAGAGCCAAAAATTTTCAAATATGAACGGGATTGCAAGTTGCAACCAAGAGAGCTCCTATTTCTAAGACAATAGGAAAATGTTGAAAGGTGAACCTTTCTTCTGGAGAGTATCTAAAGTGGATGAATCTAGCATTCCACTCGTTTGACGTGCAAAATAGGTCAACAAGATTGAAAATGGAAGATTCCGTCATGTTTGACCAAATATAACAGCCATTTGACACAGGAATATCGTTAAGAGAGATCTCAGATGAGCTTGTTGAATTCTCTCATATTTGTAGTAATGCAACCAACTAAGGATTTCCAATTGATCGATTTAATAACATTGAAATCACTACCAATACCCCAACAATCTGTGAGAGTACTAATAGGGGTATTTGGAGATAGTAGTAAGGGTATTAAGGGTAATTAGCTAGAGAGTCTTATTATAAATAGGAGTAGGGTTTGTAGAAGGGGGTCATTTTTTGGTAAGTTAGTCCTTAGTGGATTGGTTGTGGGAGAGCTTTAGCCCTCTCGAAAGGCTATAGATATTGTAATGTTTTCTTGATATTGCAATATAGTTCTATCTTTGTGTTTAGAGTGATTTCTTGTTAGGTGGTATCCTAACAAATTGGTATCAGAGCACATTCATTCTGAAAAATGGCGCAAAAACAACCAGAAGAGAGAATAGAGAAGGATGTGGTTGAAATGAAAGAAGCTTTACGGAGGATAGCCAAGAGCATGGATCAATTAGTGGCAAAAATAGAGAATTAAAGATCCATGATATCTGAAATCTCCAATGGCGCAAGGTTCGAACAACTTCCACCATTGTTGTAAGCTCTCCTCATCAACAAAACATGGAAGACAAGAAGGAAGAATCGTTGGAATCGATGGTGGTTGATGAAAATGAATTGTCTCAGTGCGAAAGAGACGGAGAAAAAGAGAAGCCGGTGAAAAAAGTTAAGAAGCCGAAAGGTGAGGCTGTTTGGAAGGCGAAGATGGTGCGATCGAGAAAAAAGATTGGAGGAAAACGATTGCGGGCAAACCAACCTGTCTTCAGTCGGAGTTCGAAGACCACGCGCGAATGGGCTGAAATATTAAGCATGTCGAAGGCTAGATTTCGAGGATGGGATCTCCACCCATTAAGGGGGAGGGATTGCTTCGGTACCTGCAAGGTTCAAAAAAACAAGAGGGAAAAGAACAGCAAAGGCTGTTTGCGAAAATGTTAGCATGTGTGGTCGAAGAAGAAGCTTTCTTGGGATTGACGGGCTACTACCGTTGCTTTGTTCAAAATTATGGTTCAATAGCAACTCCCTTGACGAATTCACTAAAAAAGGATCATATGAATGGAATGAAGGGGCAAGTAAAGCATTTAAACAGCTCAAGAAGACCATGGTAACATTATTGGTGCAGTCATTTACCTGATTTTAATTTACCGTTTGTTATAGAAACAGATGCATTTGATGTGGGGCTAGGGGCTGTCCTGAATCAAGGGGGGCGTCCGATTGCTTTCTATTGCTTTCTATAGCGATACTGTCTCCTAGGGCCCAGGCAAAGTCAATATATGAGTGAGAACTGATGGCCATAGCGTTTGCGGTACAACATTGGTGACCATACTTGCTTGGGCAAAAAGTAATTGTGAAGACTGATCAAAGGGCTCTTAAATTCTTATTGGATCAACAGACGATACAACCTCAATATCAGAAATGGGTGGTTAAATTGCATGGTTATGATTTTGAAGTTCAATATTGACCCAAATTTGGGAACAAAGCAGCATATGCCCTTTCAAGGGTACCTCGGTAGCTCAGTTAGCCCACATGTCAATTCCCTTTATTTTAGATGTCGAAAGGTACGAGAGGAAGTGGCCGTTGATCCCAAATTACAGAACATCATTGCACAATTAAAAAGTGAAGAGGATAGTGCGTCAAAGTTCTCTTGGACACAGGGGACATTGTTATACAAAGGGAAGTTAGTGTTATCTAAGTCCTCTTCTTTAATACCGACTATTCTCCATTCCTATCATGATTTAGTACTCAGAGGGCATTCGGGGTTCTTGTGTACATATAAACGGCTCATGGGAGAACTTTATTGGGATGGCATGAAGGCTGATACTAAGAACTAAGTAGCAAATTGCTTGATTTGTCAAAAGAATAAGACTTTAGCAGTATCACCAGTTGGACTCCTATTGCCATTAGAGGTACCGGATCGAATTTGGGAAGATTTGTCAATGGATTTCATTGAGGGGTTACCCTGATCAGCTGGTGTGGATGTGATAATGGTGGTAGTCGACCGTCTGAGCAAAATGGCGCATTTTTTAGCATTAAGGCATCCCTTTATAGCAATGACAGTAGCCAAAAGTTTCATAAGAGAGATAGTTAGTTTGCACGGGTACCCACGTTCCATAGTTTCGGAAAGAGATAAGGTGTTTATGAGCTACTTTTGGTCAGAACTATTCAGGGTACAAAAGACTAAATTGTGCAGAAGAACAAACTATCATCCTCAATTGGATGGTCAAATGGAAATTGTGAACAAATGCATGGAAACTTACTTGCGTTGCTTTTGCAGTGAAAAACCAAAGGAGTGGAGTAAATGGCTACATTGGGTTGAGTACTGGTACAACACAATATATCACATATCGCTTAGGATCACCCCCTTTCAGGCAGTCTACGGACGTCTTCCTCCTCCCTTATTATCTTACAGAGCCACGAAAACTACTAATGAAACATTGGAGCAACAACTATTGCACAGGGATGCCACCTTAAATGCTTTGAAGAATCACTTATGTTTGGCCAGGGAGAGAATGAAGAAATTTGCAGATAGAAAGAGAAGGAAAGTGCAATATGAAGTTGGCGATATCGACAAGCTTCATTGGCGAAGAAGAGGAATGAGAAATTGTCCCTAAAGTATTTCGGTCCTTACCAGATTGAAGAAAAGATTGGATATGTGGCATACCGACCTAAATTCCCAACTTCGGTGTCCATACACCCTGTTTTCCATGTTTCACAACTGAAACCAGCCCTTGGCAATCACCATGTCGTGCAAATGGAACATCCGAGGTTGACAGATGACTTCGAGTGGCAAGCTGAACCAATAGAAGTCTTTGCTTATCGCGAGAATGTGTTTTTTTTTTTTGATTAAAAACCGAACTTTCATTGAGGAATAAATGAAAGAATACACGGGCGTACAAAAAAGAAGCCCACAAAAACATGGGAGCCAACTAAAAGAAGGGACTCCAGTCAAGCAATATAAGACTTAAAGAATAATTACAAAACAACCTCGACACTGAAGCCCAAAGAGAAACATAGAATCTAATAAGGGACCACACATGACACATCAATAGACGAACTCTCTCTCCCCCGAAAGATTCTATTATTTCTCTCTCGCCACAGGCACCACAAAATAGCACAAACCCCGACCTGCCACAAAAATAACCCTTTCTCACGAAAAGGCGAACTGAGTAGAAGATCCATGAATCTCGCTCTACTCTCCTGTTGTCCAACAAAGCTAAAGTTGAACTGCCGAAAGAAACAGTTCCACACATCCCGAGCAAAGTCACAAGTCCAGAGCATATGATCAAGATTCTCAGCTGCCCGCCTGCACAAAATACAACAAAAGGGCCCCACCAGGGATGAACCCCTGTCCAACAAACGATCCATGGTGTTAACCCTTCCGTGCCAAACCTGCCACGCAAAGAACTTGACCTTCTTTGGAATCTTTACCTTCCATAGAGAGGATAACCCAGAACCACTCAACGCACGAGGCCTGACTAAACAATGAAAGAAAGAACTGCACGAGAAGCCCTTGGAGGGCGAAGGTCTCCAAAGGCGGGCGTCCTTCCTATGAGGAGAGAACCGAAACTGACTAATCAGGGATAACAAAGAGGTAGCGTCGGTAGTTTCCCTATTGGTCAATGCCCAGCAAAAACCAAGGGAGATAGACGAAACGGCTTCAGTAGGAAAGGAGGCCAAGGACAGGATCGAAGCCACCGAATGGTTTTTCATAGATGATAAGTGATATAAACGAGGAAACAAAGAACAAAGGGGACTATCCCCCACCCACTGATCCTCCCAAAAGTAAGTATCCCTCCCATCCCCCACGACACAGAGAACAAACTGAGAAAGAACAGGAAGTTCAGATGCAATATCTTTCCACGGGTTTCTAGACGTGCCTATAACCCCACCAACAGTCCACTCGAAAGGGTGAGGACCATACTTGCTTACAATGACCTTATACCATAGAGTATCGGGTTCATGATGGAATCGCCAGAGCCATTTAGCCAACAGGGCATTGTTTCTCACCCTCACATTACCAATCCCTAAACCTCCCAGGTCTAGTGGCCTAGAAACCACCTCCCAACTCACAAGGTGAGAACCTTTACCTTCATCCACCCCTTCCCAGAGGAAGTCCCTCATAAGCTTCTCAATCCCCTTACAAACAGAACTTGGAATTCTAAAAAGGGACAAGAAGTAAATCGGAATACCGCTCAAAACAGATTGAATAAGAGTAAGTCTCCCACCTTTAGAGAAAAAACACTTCCTCCAAGACACCAGCCTTTTGCGGATTTTGTCATTAGACCGGGTCCCAAAACGAGATACTACGAGGATTATGACCTAAAGGAAGACCAAGATAGGAGGATGGAAAAGCACCAACCTCACACCCCACATAAGACGCCCATCTCTCTATCTTAGAAGGGTCACAATTAAGGCCCAAAAGCTGACACTTGCCTCTGTTTATACGGAGACCCGACATGGCCTCAAAAAAGGTGAGAATTTGAATCAAATTAAGGAAAGAGCCTTCCTTCCTAGAACAAAAGAAGATCGTATCATCCGCGAACTGGAGATGGGACAATGCCACCTTATTCCTCCCTATCTTGAACCCTTCAACAATATTACCCATCTCCCCTTCGGAGATAATTCTGCTTAGGACATCCACCACTAGGAGAAAAAGGAACGGCGATAGAGGGTCACCTTGTCTGAGACCTCTGGTAGCCTTAATCCTTCCCCTAGGCTTACCATTAACCAAGATAGAATACCTAACCGACCTTATGCAACTCCAAATCCAGGACCGCCATTTATAACCAAAACCTTTTTTCGCCAAAACCTTAACTAAGAAATCCCAATCAACATGATCATATGCTTTTTCAAAATCAATCTTAAACAGGATCCCCTTCTTCTTCCTGGATCTGTAATAGCCTCATTAGCAATTAACGCTTGATCCATGATCTGTCTACCCTCCAAAAAAGCCCCTTGAGTCTCCGAAATCGTCGTTGGGAGTACCTTTCTAAGCCTATTGGCCAACACTTTAGCAATAATCTTATAAACACTAGTCACTAGGCTAATGGGACGGAAGTCCGTGACCTTCGAAACCTTCTCCTTTTTAGGAATCAAACAAATAAAGGTTTCGTTTAAAGTACTATCCAAAATGCCTCTCTCATAAAACTCAGAAAAGACTCTCCCGAGATCCTCCTTCAGACCCTCCCAATTATCTTGGAAGAAAGCCATAGAGAACCCGTCCGGCCCGGGGGCCTTGTTCCTATCACACTCAAAGATAACTCCTTTAATCTCTTCCAAAGTAAAAGGAGAGTCCAGAGAATCTTTTTCTGTGGCAGAGATGGGACACCAATCCACACCATCCACAAAAGGTCTGGGGGCAGTGACGGGACCAAACAGAGAAGAGAAAAAAGAAATGACTTCCTCCTCAATCTCCTTATCCCCATGCAAAACATCCCCAGCCTCATTCTCAAGAGAGCTAATAAAGTTCTTGCTCCTTCTGCCACTCGCCACTCTCCACTCTATGGAAATAGGCTGTGTTGCAATCCCCCTCCCTAGCCCACCTAACTTTAGCTTTCTGTCTCCAACTAGTGTTTTCCTTTAGAACAAGCTCTTCAAACTCAGCTAATAACCCTAACCGCTCCTCCCTCATTAGCTCATTAATCCCATGCTCCTCTTCCTCAAGCCTATCCAACTCATTTAGACGCCCCAACACTTCCTGCTTCTTAACCCGCACGTCTCCAAACACTTCACGATTCCAAGACTTAAGCACACCTTTGAGGGCTCTCAACTTTCCCATAAACCGATACCCCTCCCAACGTCCTCCCACCTCAGTCTGCCACCACTGGGGGAAGGAGGCTTTAAAGGAGGGATGAGACAACCACATATTCTCAAACCTAAAGGGACAAGGTCCCCAGTTTAAAGCACCTGAATCCAAATTAAGCGGCCAGTGATCAGATGTAACTCTTGGCCCCAAAGACTGCCTTGCATTAAGGAACACATCCATCCACCCTTTAGACAACAGAAATCTGTCAATCCGACTCCGAAACCCGCTGTTAGACCAAGTAAACCTCCCGTTCGCTAATGGAGGATCAAATAAACCACAGTCCTCAATCAGCCGATTAAAGCACCTCATCGACCTAGTCACCCTTCCTCCCGAAGCCTTCTCCTGAGGATCACGGACCACATTAAAATCCCCAGCCAAACACCAACAAGGACTACACAACCCATAGAGCCCCCCAATCTCTTCCCAAAACTTATTTCGTCCCTTCTACCTAGGAGGCCCATACACCCCAGAAACCCACCCCTCCACCTCCCCCGAAAAATAAAAGACACAGAAATCGAAAAAGACCCCTTAACCACCTCAATGGACTTGACAACCTTGCCATCCCACACAAATAAGATGCCCTCAGAAGCTCCCACAGACTCCAAACACGCCCACTCAACCTGTCTTCTACCCCAGAGACTCTTAACTAACTCCCGACAGCAAGTTCCTAACTTAGTCTCAACTAAAATAACAATATCCGAATTTTCTCGCCCAAGCACTTCCTTAACCAAACTGCGCTTCACTCTCCCCCCCAACCCTCTAACATTCCAGGAGAGCACTTTCATTTTAAAACCTCCTGAACCCTAAGAATGGAGCCTCCTTTCCGCCCCTCATAGTTCACAGAGCTCTCCAACTTCTTTAATTCTCTATTCACCTTCTTTTTGCTTCCTCCTACTATAGGACCTTTTCCTTTCAACGAACTGTGTGAGGAATCAACCACAGGATCATTCTGAATTGCTTCAAGAACCTGCCCTTCAGTTCGAGCCTCTGGAAAACCCAAAGGTTTACCCTCCGCCGAAATTGCTTGCATACCCGCTGAGGCCAATAAAGAGCTCACCGCTGAACACTGCTCAACAGAACCACTGCGAAGCTGCCCATTCCACCCAGCCAAGGGATTAGGGCAGGTAAGAGGGTTGCTCACAACACTCCCATCGGCTAACGGATTGGCTCCCCCCACCCATTCCCCTTTTCCCACAGCACAAGGCCAGAACGCCACCATCGGCCCAAAAGCTCCCCAAGGGTTAACCAATTGATGAGGCACGACACTCCCAGAACCCAGGAAAGAAAAGGGAACAACCGAAGAAGAATGGTTTGGCAAACACTCCTCGTGAACCACTCCAGACTGAAGAAACGGACCAGGCCAAAGCCACGGACCCCCAGGCAACGACGAAGACCCCAAATTCCTTCTATCCTCGTAAGTAGAAAGTGAAGATACTAAAGAAGGAAGACAAACCTGGCCGGCCGGAACTTCGGGATCACCACCACCAACCGCCGGACAAGGAACCTCCTCAGTGGAAACCACTCCGTTACACTCTTGCATCGCATCAGCAAAGTCGTTGGAAGATACCCCTACTGAAGAAGACTGGACTCTGTTATTGACCCCCAGATCAACTGGGGATCCATCGTTAATCGAACAACCTTGAGCTCCTGCCCGCACATGAAACTCCGTCGTCTCTCCCTTATCTTCTTCAAACAACGAACCAATGCTTGGATTATCCTCATCCTTTAAAATCGGAGAGGACAAAAAAGATTCATCCTCGGAGAAACTGACAATAGAAGGGTCTGAAAGATAATCTTCTGGATCAACCACGTTACCCAACAAACAACTGTCCAGATTTCCGTCTTGAAACTTCGCCCTCCCATCCGTAGGCCCAACGGATAAACGAGCTTCTTGAGAATGATTAAGCCCTTTCGGCACAAAGTTTCCTCCAGGCCCAAGACAAGAAGGCCCATCCCCTAGCAAATGATCTCCTACCTTCGCCAGCCCACTGCCACCCAACGATGGAAGACCCTCTCCAATTTTAAGAGAAATTCGCCCGAACCCTTCGCAACCCACCCTCTCCGACCCAGGCCCAATTGGATCACAACCTTTAACCATATATGCCGAAGAATCGCTGCTTAATTTTTGTTTTCCTTTTAAGTGACCCTTGGAATGGGCCACTAACACTGACCCAAGCCCAGTATCCAAACCTGTAGCCCCTCCCTTTGTGACGGCTCTGCAGAACTGATAATCACCCCCCAAACCTCCTGACACACGTTTTCTGGCCTCGTACGAATTTTCCATAACCAACTTTCCTCCCTTCGCCGACCCAGAGGACAAACCGCCTTCTGCATCTCCATCACCGGCACTCTTCCACGGCAAAAATCTCACCGGAAAGTCCACTTCATCGCACGATAAAAAGCAACCCCTCGGAATAAAGCCGTCCTTCCTTCCCTTCACAAATGCTCTCACGTCCTCCTCCCAATCTTCTCCCTGAATCGACGAGTCCACCTCCCTTTCAAGCCCTCCACAAAGCTCAGCCAGTTTCGAAATTATATTCAAAGTCCTTAGATGAGGAGGCACATCCATGAACTTGACCCATCCTTTTGAGAACGATAAACACCTCTCCTCCGCTACCTTCTTGGCGGACCATGGTTCAAATTGCACCGCACAATTCAAAATAACTCCTCTGCCAAAATCCAACAACTTTTGTCTCTGAAAATTGTCTCCACAAATAATAACCGCTAAATTCCCACTGAACGGTTTCACACAGAGCTCCGACCCAAATCGAAATTTAATGCCACGTTCCACCTTTGCCCATGGGTCATCGGCTTTTTCCTTCATCAGTAAAATAGAAGTCGAGGCTTCAAACAACACGTCCTTATCATCCTTAGCTGAAATTTCCACCGCCCCTAAAGATTTCCTATCACCTCTTACCATTTGTGCAAAGGACGACATTAGTCGTTCTGGGGGGTTTAATCTGCGGACCGGGACCTTTTTAGCTCCCTCGATCCTTTTTCCCAGGCCTCTCTGAAGCATACTATTCAAGGCATCCCTCACCACTAACCATCCCCTCCCTTCGACTCCTTCTGGAACGATAATGGACGCCTTCCTTCCCTTTTGCGGTTCCATTGCTACAACACTACAAATGCCTCGCGCATTTTCAACCAACTGAAACCAAACTAAACCGTCCGGGCATCATCTTTGCCGAAAAAAGGGGCTCCCTTCAACTCGAGAGCTGACCGCCTCTAAACAATCTCTCACCCACGCGACTAACCCCAGTGACAACTTAACTTTCGACGATTTACCTTTACAGAATTCCTCCACCTCCACCTTCTTCTCAAAATCACAGAGTTGGAAAACAAACCTTTTACGTTCAGCCTTCACCGAGAGAGAATGCCTTTCCCCGACTCTCATGGCGAGTTTTTAGTTTTTTTACCATATAGACGCTTATCGTGAGAATGTTGACACGGGAGAGGATGAGGCTTTGATATGTTAGAAGGGTTACCATAACATGAAGCAAATGGGGAAGTCATAACACAACTAAAGCAGCAATTTCCTCATTTCAACCTTGAGGACAAGGTTTCTTGGTACCAAGGGAGTAATGTAAGGCCACCGATTACCCAAGTGTACCAGCGTAAGGGCAAGAGAGGAATTTCATTAGAGAATTAGTTGGTTGCGAGAAGAGGAGTGAGAGATTATCTTGTGGGGACCATGGTAGAGCATGGGCGTATGTTATGGCAAGGGCTTTTGTTAGTTTTTTCACATTTTTGAGTTTTTGCTTAGTAGAGCAGAGGGGAGAGAAACCAGCTCTTTGAATAGCTGGGAGTTTTGTATTGCCTTAGGCAGAGCCTTTCTCTGATTAATCAATACTTGTAAAGAAATACCTTACACATTCATGATTCATGAATTATCTTTCAATGTGCCTGAGACTAAATGCTATAATTTTATAATGGTCATTTTACTGCACCTGCTTTATTACGCTAATGTATGGCCTGGAATGCAGGACGCCAAGGAATTCATCAACAGCTCTCGCCCACCTACAGGATATGATTTGACATGATCAATCACAATTAGATGACCTTAATTCCAAATTTGCTAATGAAAGTTAAGCTGCAAGATAAGATCTAGTCAGACTTCTAGGCAATCAGTAATTCACTTTTTTTTTTTTTTTTACAATTCTATACTCAAACAAGTGCCTTGACCCACAATGAAAGCAGAAGATCAAGACTTCAAAATCTGCAAAAACACCTGGCATCACATTTAATCCTTTAGTGGACATTTTCTGAGAAATTCTACCAGCTTCTTTTATCATACATTTAGAATTCTTGCACCCTTCTACGACAACATAAAAATGCTCACAAATTAACCTGGTTCTCTCTTTACTACTACAGTGCTACTATCATTAAAATTTGGAGAATTGCATAAATTTCCTATTTCCAAGAGCTGTTTACAAATGGGAGCACATGTATATTACCACAGGCTGCTGGCAGTTATCCCTTCATAGAAAGCTAGGTGTCCACCATGTGGTGTCGTTGCTAGAACAACGTTCCTATTTGCCCTGTAATAATTAAACAACCGGGGTTAACCAAACTCCAAAAGAGATAGGATTAGGCAAGTCACAGCAATGAATTTTACCTAGCCTGCTATAAAGGCGAGGAAACAAAGAATTTAGAGGATTGGAATCTATTTTCTTTTATTTAGAAGAGAAAATCGGTAAAAATGTCATTGAATAACTATATATTAAAAAAAATATTTTAGTGCATTCTCACAAATGATATATTTTCAGAAAAAAATGAAATTATGATTCCATCCAAAAGACCAAAATCACGGATTTATGAATAATTCCAAAATAATTATCTTTTGGTGAATGACTGGTAAAATAAATCTCAAATTTTAAACAGTTCTGAAAACAAAAATAGGAAACTGTTTTCAAAATACTTTTTCGTACAGTTTTGGTTGTTAAAGATTGACATAAGGTTAAATTTACCATAACATATCAGTTTAAGCTTTTGGGTCCCATGGTAACATATGGTATCAGAGTAAAAGGCCATGTGTTTGAACTCCTATAAAGTCATTTCCTCCCTCATTAATATTGATAACCATTAGTTGAGTTCTGTGCAAATTTTTGAGCCCACAACTGAAATAAGTGTTAAAAGTATTGATATAAGATTAAATTTATCATAACCCATCAACTTAAGCTTTTGGGTCCAGTGGTGATTTAACACTGGTTATGTTGGAAAGTACTGTGACTATTATATCAGAATATACCAGAACAGCTGATATAACTGTTGAGTATTGTATAACATTTTGCACTTATTTTAGCAATATATATATATAAAAGACCCTTTTCCTCATTAAACTATCACATGAAGCAATATATTGATAGTCAGTTAAGTAGGTAACAGAAAATAAAGAAGATACTGTTCATACGGGCTATTTATAAAGAACAAGTGGGGACACTCATTCACATTTGAGCAAGGGGAAGTTTGGAAAATGTTAACGGCAAAAATCTAACCTCAGATACTGGCAAAAAAAAAAAAAAAAAAAACTTAGCAAAAAAATCAATAACAAGGTGAAATAATATAACATTAATGTCAAAAAAGCAAGTGTATACAAGCATGAACTAGGAATAAGTCCTACCTACACTCGTCCCATGGAATGGCTTCTTTTGTGCACAACGGATCATCCAAAGCACTGATACATAGAAGTGGCACTGCTACATTTCCCACAAAGGTAGAACTAGTGGCGTGCCTGTAATATGCATCCACGGTCTGGGAAAGGAGAACATGTTTTAGCATTTGCAAAGATATGAAAACAAAAGGGGCTTTTTGAGTTTACATGTTACAAAAATAATAATAATAATAAAAATCCAGACTAATTTTTTAAAATTATTTTCTTTTGTTTTTAATTTTTTAAACTGTATGAAAAGATACTTTCGTTGATATATTTTTATTTATTTCTTCTATATATTAATTTTAAAATATAACACACTAGGATCAAATTATACCTAAACGGTTGATGATTATATATGAACCGTTAATTTAAAAAACACACTGAATATTATTTCTATTTTCTGTTCTTTATGCCTTGAAAGCTGTTTTCAAAAATTATTGTCAGACCTGTTTCGGTTTTTTTCCCTAGAATTGTTACTTAAAATTATCCTGTCAAAATAAGTATTCATGGTAAGAGTGCGTGTTTTACCTCAAAATTTCCAAGGATGCGTGTGGCATACTTGTCAAAATCACGAACCGAACGTGACTGCCATGAAGCAAGAAGAAAAGATTGATATATATGTGTATATATACACATATATATTACAGTTAGTGATATGCCTACAGCGTCAAAATTATTTTCCGAGGATGAGTGTGGCATATCTTACAGTTGGTGATATGCCTACAGCGTCTCTCTCTCTATATATATGTATATGAGTTATGGTTAAACTTAAACACAAAAAAAACTTCAGTGATAAGATTGTAAAGGTTTATCCTAATTTCTATTTAGAACGGCCAAAGAAGTGAATAGGAAGTCCCGAAGTTGAATCTAAGAAAGCCTCACTTGCAGGCCCTTAAAAGACTACTCCGATCTATTGCATTGAATGGGTAGCCAAGTAAATAATTTAGACCTACAGATATGAGCCGCATTTTTCTTCCAATCTGTTATGAAATTAAATGTAACATATAGTTTTGTATTCCTCACATAAGGACAGCCCAATAAGTAGTTTTGTTAATATTGAATATTTTAAAAAACCAAAGCAGAATAGATGGGAATCTTGGTGGTGCATAAATTCCAGATAAATTTGAACTGATGAGCCTATGTTGAGACATCAACGAGGGTATCCATCAGAAGATCATATCAGAGCTCGCAAAGTTTCAGAGCTTGACTTAAAATATTTCCATGCAAAAATACAATGTAAAGAGTCAAGGACCTTCTTAATGGATTCCCACTCTGTAAGTCGAGACAAGTTGGATTGATGCCTGCGGGAAATATAATTTAGTCATCACATAAGAAACCCTAAAGTTGGAAAGATGTTAACGTTATCGTAAGTTTAATAGTTAAAGCAGTAAAGCTCTCTAAGTTATCGTGTCAATGGGTACAAAAAAAAAAATCATATTGAGGTCAAAAATTTTTAGACGTACAATAATGCAAAACCTTGTAGGCCGTAAGCCAAAGCTTTATTATAAAAACTCTGAACAAGCCTGCGATTAATGAACCTGTCACATATCTACAGAAGGAAACGGTATGTGAATTGTGTTAGACCATTATAAACGGACTAGAAGCTTGGGTCCTACCATGACACTGACATTGTGACGAGTTTCACACACACATTGAGTCCTGAGAGAAAGGAGTGAAACTTCGATTGTATTGAGTAACGACACTCATGACTGTAAAATAAATTGAACAATTCTAATATTTTATCTGTTTCACATGTATAGAAGGAAAAGTAGAAAGTAAATTAATATCAGTCCATCAGGTTTGCAGACTGTAATGGTCTCAATTTTGCTACAAACCTGAGAACAACTTTCACACGAACTCTTCTTAAAAAGAGACATGCCAGTTAAAGAAAGATTTGTAATGGGGATATCCATTAAAAGATCTTGAGATCCATTATTAGCCCCTCTACACATGCTAATACGAACAAGTATCACAACGAGGGGAAAAAAACATGGATCTAATTTGAAGTTCCTATGGCAAGAAAGTAAACAATTCAGAATAATAAGGGCTTTCAGGAAATTAAGATATAAAAGGAAAGCCCAGAAAATGAACTGGAAGAATAAATAAGATGGGTTCTAGTATACCACCAAAATAACTAGATTGCCTTAAGAATATTGGAAAAAGAAAATGACCCTTGACGCATGCTGTAAGTTGAAGAATCTTCACTCCATATAGAACTATAATGCATTAAAGCATCAATCAAATCATACATGGTTATTCAGTACACAATTGACATACTAACCAAAAGATCCCAAGGCGAGCAAACAGCAGCAGCACCGCAAATAGGGACATTAGCACCATCCTCTCCAAGGTATTTTACCTGAAGGAAGCAGTGCATGTTGGTAAAGAAAAAAAACAAAATTATGCATAAGACTAATTTTACCAACTTCTCAAGCTAATCTAGTGTGTGCGTCGTCTATTAAGCAATCAATTCCCAACAATGTACAATAAATATTTCAAGGTTACCAAAACTGTGAGCGCACCTTTCAGGGCTCATTTGCTAATGTTCTCATTTATTGTTTCTCCTTTCCAGTTTCTTACTTAATGTTTCCTCCTTTTTAAGAAATAAAAACATAACTATATTTAGTAATTATTTCTTGTTTCTAGTTTTCTCTTTTTTATTAAAAAAAAAAATAGAAATGTATTTGGTAACCATTTTTTGTTCTCTTAAAATTTTAATTAAAAAATAAAAATTTTACATGAAAATTAATTTCTTAAAAAAACATATTCAAAATTTTTATGTTATATTTACTCTTAAATATTTATCATACATTTTATAAGTCCAAAAGGATAAAATAATGCTTTTTATTTATATTTTTAAAAAAAACTTGATACATGAGCAAAAAAAACAGGAAACTAGATTTTGTTATTTCCAAATTTATACATAATTTGGGAACATTACTTAAACATGAGAAACAAGAAACAAAAACAATTACCAAACATTTATGTTTCTCGAACATTGGAAACAAGAAATAATAAATGAGAAACAAGAACGTCACCAAAAAGATTATGAAATAATTTGAAAGTTATATAAGAAGATGGAATAAGATTTTTACACTCCATAATAAAAAAATTCCAATTGATCCCAAAACAATTTTCCAGCTTCTTAAACTATGATAACCTTCATAAGATTAGCAATCCAGAAATTTATGAGCAAATTTGAGCCTATCCTACTTTTCTACGTCTCCTGGCTTCAGGATAAAATCCCATGCAGTCAAGAAAACATGAACTTATAAAGTGCTTACATAGGTAAATACTTATACCAGAACATTTGCGCCAATACTAGTTCCAACAACAAACAGAGGGGCTTCTGGATGTTGACTATGAATATGGCCAACCACTCTCCTTATATCCTCTGTCCATGCAGCATTGTAGACACGTTCAGACTGACCAAAGACCAAGGGGTACCAAGATTTCAGAGAAGATATATCAGATATACAGAAATCCATAATAAAAAAATATATCATCTGGAAAATCATATCATTGTATGGAAATAACGTATCCACAGTGGACTGAACCTCACGCTCCCAATTCCCTGAGGATGTTCTTCCTTTAGGTCAAAGGTGCTTTTTCAGTAACACATATTCAGTCACACAATAGGCAACTAAATTAAACAAATTGTACATTACAGCAAATGAATGGGTTCCATGTAGATTCTCTTTATTCCCCAGCATACTTCATTGTATACAACTTTCTAAGACACTCTGTTCGCTTGTTTACACTCACCTACTAGAAATAATACCTCCATGTAAGTTTTGTTTGGTAAATTCCTTTGGCGTCCGGTAGAGAGCTTTTCCCAACTAGAGCCTTTTACAGTTTCAACCAAAAGTTTTTTGTTTCTTATTTTTTGAAAATTAAAGACTAAATGTGAATGCAATAAGTTGACATAAAGCATTCTAAAGACACTTATTAGCTAATTAAGCCAAGACTTTGTAACAAGCTTCCGTGCAGTAAACATGATAAATTCAATCAATCTCTTCAAGACAACGCATGCTTTTGACATATAAGAAAGGGTATACACACTTCAAGAATTATTTATCCATAGATGTTAAAATATATATAAACATAGAAAAATACATACAAAGATTAAGAGTTCAAGATGCAATCTAAAATGTTAAGGTTTGGAAATTTTTTGCAAGAGATATCAATTGGATGCACACTACAGAAAAAAACCATTGAATAAAGTGAAAATTACAAATCTTGCCCTTGTGGTTGGCGTTGGTCTATTTAGCAAATCATACTCTGGTTTTTTATAACGATTTCAAAAACTCATATAATTTGTAAGTTTAGGAACTATTCGCAAGTTTGCAAACTACACAAGTGTTTGAAATCATTTTTAAAACACAAATCACAGAGGTATAATTTGCAATTATCTCTTAAATCAATTAAGTTGAGACTGAGTGGAAGGTGTGTTGTAGCATTTGGCATAACGTCCAGCATCTCTATTTGAAGGTTAAAGGCTTAAAGCCATGCCTACAGTGTAAAATTAATAGCAATCTTACAGTTAGTGATATGCCACCAAGACCACGATGATTGCTCACAACAACATTCCATCCACGTTTTGCCATCCTGAATGCCAAATGCTTAATGTACTGTGAAAAGAGTACACCTTCGTGAGCCCAACAAAACAACCAGCAAAGAGTCTATATATAAAAGCTTTGGCCAAATGCTAGCAGTGAAAAAAATTCATGATATACACCCTGTTTGAATTCCATCATTTATTTTCTCACTCCAAATTTGAGTTAGTATTGTAGTTGTAACAAGAAAAAAGAAAAAAGAAAAAAAAATTGTTGTGTATCATTATCATAGTTTCAATAATTCCTTTCATATTCTCCTAAATATAAAATTCTACATCAAGATATCTAATAATTAGAATAGATGAGTCTTGTTTCAAGTTGGCATCACCATGCTCATTTGTATTCTTGTAATTTTATCCATTTAATGAAATATTTTCCATAAAGAAGAATTTGTGACTCTCGATCATAAATGTGTTATACCAAACATTTCATTCTATTGAAACTACTCTTTTATATATAACTGCTAACAGTAGCCTTTTAAGCCAACCTGAGCATAACTCAACTGGTTAGGCATATATCCTCAAATAAGAGGTTAGAGGTTCAAATCCTCATTCCCCTGACATGTTGTTGAACTAACAATAGCCTTTTAAATGATGACGTATTTTCCTGTCTCCTAAACTCTGATATGCACGTGACATTTCAAACGGAAAAGACATGATAATTTGATAATCCTTTTATTCTTCATGTTGGAATATATGCTATCTATTAAGGCTATAATTGCCATGAACGGTAGAAAATAACCATTAATGATGATAATAATAATAATAATAATATGGCATCTCAAATAAAAGTTCTACCCTGTGCAAACACATACATCCAGTGAAAATAGAAGAAGAAATAAGAAAAGAAAATCCATTGGAAAAGTCAGGCAATAAGAATAAATAAAATTGGCAATACCCAAGTTGGGAAAATGAAATATGTAACTTACAGCTGCGGTAGAATCACTGGTTAATCCAGGAATGACTATAACAGTTGGTATTTTCTCATTGTCGGGAGTGCTAACATTCACGCCATAGCCATCACATTTAACTGCATAAGAGGGTACAAAATTAGGGAAGTATCCCATAACATCACTTTGATTCTGAAAAATCTTGATACCTTCTATCATCCGATATGTGAACATCAGCATGGTTGATTTTAACAGAAATATCATATTTGGGCAAATAGATCAGTGACTTTTTGATCCCACAGATAACTGATATTTAGTCTAGACCTTTGACGTTTATGCCTTAGGCTCAAGAAGGTAATGCACAAATTTTAAGCCTTAAACTTCACTGCTTTTGTTTGTAAGAAATTTATACCTCTTCTAAAAAAGACTTGCATTGCCATGAGAGTCCAGTACACTAAGACTTAAAATTTTGCAATTCATGTCTCATCATGAGATGGCAAGAAAAACAACATCAACTGACTGCCTATTATTTGTAAAAGATAAAAGGTTAAATTACACATTTAGTCTCTGAACTTTGAGGTTTGTATCTATTTAATCCCTGAACTTTCAAAATTACAAATTTAGTCCTTGGACTTTCAAATTTTATAAAATTCACGGGTCTAATAGACACAAAATTGAAATTTTAGAGTTCCATTAGACATAAATTTGAAATTTATATCTATTAGATCAATTAATTTTTAAAAATTTTGAATTTGATAGGGACCTATTAGACATAAAATTGAAAGTTCAGGGACCTATTAGACACAAAATTGAAAGTATAGGGACGTACTAGAAACTTTTGAAAGTTTAAGGATCAAATAGGCACAAACCTCAAAGTTCAGGGACTAAACTCGTAATTGAACCAAGATAAAAAACCACAAATGAAAAATAGAACATGAGTTGTAAGTTAGCTCATTACTATTTTTGTCACTAAAGGTTTAAAAGAAAACAAAAGGCAAGTGATAAAGATAATATTGCCGATAATTTCGAAAAGGCCTATATAAACATTGGATAGATTCATAGAAAGGTGGGTGCAAGTTTAAAAATCATTGCAACTACACTTTAAAGTTTTAAATGCTTAATAGTTAATACTAGAAGCACCCAACTGTTCTGGAAATAGAAAAAGTAACACATCAATGAAGTATACAAAAGTATCCGAATGGTATAAATTCTGTCATTACTTTATAAATATTTGACCAGTACATACTCTTCGAAGATATTTCTATAATATTTCAATGGTCAAAATTCAATAAGAAAATTATTAGCATATCGAGATTGTCAAGACAAGCAAATCTTCTTTTTCATCATTCAGAACATTTAACACACTTTTCGGATCTATGTTCATGGATGAATATCTATACACGATGCATTACTGAGATCAGAGACAAAAGACAAAATAGAGAAAGTAAGAACGTTCTTAACTAATGAGGGAATAAATGAAACCTACCATCAGAACTCCTTAGCCAATCCAAAGCAATTGTTCCACCATCAGGTACACGGAATAACTGTCTGGGGAAAAAGCATGGGTCTAATTATATAAAAATGGAAGAAAAGTATTAATAGTGAAAAAAAAAAAAAAAAAACATTCGCGGACGTGAGACATTGATGGTTCCGATTATGCCATAATGAATAGTGTAAGAGGAAGCCAAGATGAAGATGATCCGCTAGGATTGTTAGACGCTTACGATACAAGATTTTATTTACAGTATTGAAAAAACAGAAAACTTAATACTAGTGTTGAAAATTTTAAAAATCCCCTCGTAGGAGAGAGCGTTTTTTTTAGGTATCTTTTCCATTTATATTCACTCTTCCTGGAAATTCAGCACACGTGTTAAAAGCAAACAGCGTTCATCTCATAATCTTGATGTCATTCATAATCACATTAAGCAGTTGAATGTTAGATGTTCCGCAAAGTGATTATCACATATAGCTACAGTGTAATCTTGAAAGCACCCACATGACTTGGTGAAGATTCTAGAATTATGTTCGGTATGTCGGATGACCAATAATTTTCTTTCCTTCCTTCCTTCCTTTATTCATAGGATATTCTTTTACTTATTCCTTTGGTTAGAGCGGAAAACCATCCAGAAATAAAATCATATACGCGAACGGAGATGAAACGAACTGTAACAGCAGACCTTTTATAGGAGACAGGAGGAGACCTGCCAATAATGCTGAGGAAAATAGTCTGGAGATGAGGACTGGAAAGCCATGGAGTGGAGGAGTACCTGGTGGGAAACAAAGGAGGTTAAGAGGGAGGATGGAAATGTGGAAGAGAAAATGCAGAGAACATCAGAAGCAGAAATAAATAAGAAAAACCTGCCATGAAGAATCCGACACTTGGAAACAACGGATTGGTAGAAGTCGGGGTCGGACGCAATGATGGAAACGCGGTCGCCAGTGAAGGCACGGATGAAGTCGTGAAGAAAATGAATCTCGAAGAAATTGTAGAGGAAGATGAGGAAGACGATGAGGAGCGCAGAGAGAATGTGAGGGAGGGGAATGAGAGAGATTGCTGTGGAGAGAAGTTGATAGGGCGAAACTGGATTGGAGGTGTCGGAGCCGGAGGAATCCATGAGAACTGGATTACAGAGAGATGGATTCATTGAACACCCAGAAAACAAATCAATCAATAAAGCAGAGATCTGTCCGTGTGGTGTGTTAGAGAAGAGAGGGAGGCCGGAGGCGGGGGTATTTAAGCAATGCTTAGGTGCTGCTTGGGTCTGCAGGCCACCCAGTGGCCCATTTTTATTGTGACACGTGGTAATCCGGGTTTTGTTTTTTTTACCTCTCTTTTCTAAGTTTTTTTCTTTTTTTTCATTCTTTTTTTTTTCATTTTTTTAGAAATTTTCTTTTCATTTAATAACATTTCTTTTTTTTTTTTTACAAACACTTTCACACTATCAATTTTATTTTTTAAATTATATATATTTTTATTTTTATTATCTTTTTTCAACTATACAATACCATTTTAGAAAATTTCTTTTCATTTAATATTTATTTTTTTCTTTTTTACAAACACTTTCACACTATCAATTTTATTTTTTTAATTATATATTTTTTTATTTTTATTATCTTTTTTCATCTATAGAATATCATTTATTTTCAATTAATCAATTAATGTGAGAAATATGCTTCATAACCTAAAGCTAACCACGGTCTCATAATTAATTTTATTTTAAAATTTTAAAATTTTTATTTATCTTCTTATATTTTGTCCATTCTTCTTAATCAAATGAATTAGTAAAGGTTGATGATGATAACATGTAGCCCAGGATTCGGACCACGCTACCTACTTGTCTTGAGCTGCTTGCGAGAGTGAATATTGTCCCCACAAACCAACACGAGTCCTTTCAGGATGCTTTGTCCTCACTCACATGCTTCCTAGAAAAATTCCTAAGAGGTCACCCAACATAGGATTGCTCCAAGTCAAGCATGCTTAACTTTGAAGTTCATATGTTGTTGATATAGGTAGTAACTATCAATTCTTTTAAGTCTTTTCTTAAACATGCCTTGTATTCTCAAGATCCCTCTCATTCAGATGTGGTCTCAGTTCATTCATGTACCCCTCCTAACCTCGGGCGTTACATAAGAATTAATGAAAATCACAATTGAGATTCAATTTCAGAGAAATCACCTCCACCACAAAGGTTTTTTTAGGTTATGAAACATATTCTCTCATTACTATTTTTAACTCTAAATTTTCAATTGATTAGTAGGAAATAAATGATATTGTGGAGATGAGAAAAGAAAATAAGAAGATAAATAAAAAATTATATAACAAAAAAATTAAATTGATTATGAAACTGCTGTTAACTTTAGGTTATGAAACGTATTTCTCACATTATTATTATAAATTCTCAATTTTTAATTGATTAATTGAAAATAAATAGTATTTGTATAGATGAAAAAAGATAATAAAAAATATATATATATAATTTTTAAAATAAAATTGATATTGTGAAAGAGTTTGTAAAAAAAATAAATGTTATTAAATGAGAAGAAATTTTCTAAAAAAATGAAAACTTAAAGAATGAAAAGAAAGACAAAAAAAAAACTTAAAAAAGAAAGGTGTGCAAATGTAAAAATTTAAAAAAAAAAAAAACGGATTGCCACGTGACATCATAAAAATGGGCCATGTGGGTGGGCTGTAGGAGTTGGGTGTTGTCCATGCAACACCTAAGCATTGCTCTTTAATTAATTCATTGAAAGAGTCCCAATTTAATATAATTACGAGTTGTTTGGTTTTGGGTACATGGAAATGTGAGGGTTGAATATCGAAATAAGTTTGTTATTACTTATTTAGAACAAATTTTACAAGCTCGGGAAATTGGAATAACCTATAAACAAACATATAAGGTTCAAATACTATCTTGGTCTCTATACTTTGCAGTTTGTTTAATTTTAGTCCATATACTTTCAATTAATCTCAAAAATAGTCTCTACCTTAATTTAAGGTTAGCCTACTGTTAAAATATAAAAAATAATAATAAATTTTTCTCTCTCCTCAACTCTCCTTCATCATTCTCTTTGATTTCTTCCTTTCTCCTCATCTCTTCTCTCTCCTCAAGCTTTCTCTCTCCCTCCAGCTTTCACTCTATTCCTCTTATCTGCATTTAAAAAGGAAAAAAAGAAAAGAATGGTGGGTTTGGGAGATTCCGACAGCCAAATGAGCTTTCTTCCACATTTGATTCACACTTCTCTTCTTTGCGAATTGCAATTCATTTATACCAAATTTTGCTCTTCGAATTTTGATGTGAATGAGATGACTATAGATTGCAAAATTGGAGGTGGGTTTTCCTTTAACTTGACACATAAAAGTTTGTATGTGTCTTTCAGATATGGATCGATTATTGAGCTTTTGTACCCATTTGGAATTTCGATTCTCAACTTACGAGATATTCAAGCTTTTATTTTTGGGGTTAAGTTAAAAGATGAGCATATGGGAGTATCAACAACGACATGCTTGGCTTTGAAGTCATAGACTCATGTCCAAAAGTGAATACTTCCTCCTTCTCGCCTGAAATATCGTCTGGCTATCTGAATCTCCTAAATCCACCATTCTTTTCTTTTCTTTTTAAATGCAAAGCAGATGGATAAAGTGAAAGCTGAAGTGGAGAGAGAAAGATTGAGGAGAGAGAATGGATGGGGAGAAGGGAGAAAGGAGAGAGAAAAATTATTATTATTATTATTTTTTTTTTTCATTTTAACGGTTGGCTAACTACAAACAAGCGGTGGGGATTGTTTTTGAGATTAATTAAAAGTACATAGACTAAAATTGGACATTTAAAAATACATGAACTAAAATTGAACAAATCCAAAGTACATGGACCAAAATGATATTTTAACCAGTGTTTTAAATTTCGCTCGACATGTCGGTAGGGGGGGAAATTCTTTTTTCCCCCCATTTCGTCGACATCTCGACATTTCGAGATGTCGACGACACACACACACACTTCAAATTTAATTTTTTCTTTGTTAATAAATAATAGTTTAGAAACTGGGTACAAAATACAGAGAACAATTAGATAAGAGTTTAGAAAGTGTATATATGGTACTCTCTTAAACCCCGTACTTGGTCATTCGAAGCGCTAGATAACAGGTTCAAGGCATTTCTACACTCCAATTTCAATTCTCTTAATTGCCCTCCAATTCTCTCAATTTCCCTCTAATTCTCTTAAATTCATTTCAATTCTCTCAATTTTCCTTCATAATTGTCTCATTGAATATAAAAAATTACATATATTTTAGATATATGATGTTAAGAAGAGTAATCAATTATACTATAATTAAGTCACAATTAAGGTTGCATGAAATAATTCAAATAATTTTAATCAACTTTCAAATTTTATTTTTTTGCAAATTCCTACTCACATCGACATTTCAAAATTTCAATTGACATTTATATCTAAATATTGTCTTAATTTTTAGATATGATGCTTAAAAATAGTCCATTATAATCTAATTAAGTCAATATCAAAGTTTCATTGGCTAATTCAAACAATTTCCATTAATTTCCACGATTTCCGTAAATTTTCCCGAAATTTTCATCTACATTTTCATTTCCATCGATATTTCCATAAATTTTGGACCTCGACATTTCTATCGACATCGACATTTTGAACCTTGATTTTAACATATAAACAAAAGGGTATCCTGTATCTTCTTTTGCTCCTGGGTTTTCTCTCCCACGTTTGGGATCTTTTTTTCTCTCTTCTTTTTATTCACTTATTATCCTTTTATAAATATACTTGCATGTTTTTTCTAATTAATATTCATTAATTTAAATTTGTTAACTCCTAGTAGCATAATTTAATTAAAATATTTCAAATACATATTGTAAAAGTTATTTGCAAATATAGCTTTTTTTTTTTGTTGAGTTTAACATTTATAGAGTAGAAGATTTGAACCTCTGACCTCTTGGTCATAAGTACATGTCAATTACCGTTGGGTTAAATTTGTTTTGGCAAATATAGATAATATCATAACATAATGATATCGATGATTACATTTAATTTAGTTGAGTTATATCTGGCTATAATTAATAATGTATATCTTTTCTTTTTAGAAACAATTAATCAATGTGTATCAAATATTAGAGACTACAATTAATCAATTGATAGGTATACTAGTGATTACTTGTTGAAATAAACAAAAAAAAAAGTTAAAATACCATTTTGATCCATATACTTTAGGTTTCATTTCATTTTAATCTAGGTACTTTCAAATGTTCAATTTTAGTCTTTATACTTTCAATAAACCTTAAAATTGGTCCATACTGTTAACTTTTCTTACAATTTTTTTTTTTGTTTCTATTAGTTTTAATTCTATAAATTTTAGAAATATGTTCACATTATGTATTTTCTTGCATGAAAATTATTATTATTATTTAATCAAATTCGATAAACATAAACTTCAAACTAACGGTAGGGACCAATTTTATTTTAAGCTTTATTGAAAATACAGAGACTAAAATTAGATATTTGAAAGTACGGAGACTAAAATGAAATGAAATCCAAATTACATGGACCAAAATGGTATTTTAACAAAAAACAAAGTATATTAGTAATACAATCAATTAATATGTACATATATCATTGATTGCTATATTGTCATAGTAACCAATACATAAGTATATGTGTTTAGTCAATCCGAGCATAATTTAGTAGATGAGACACCACTTATAATTTTAAAGGTAGATAGTTCGATTTCCCACTCCTTCAATTGTTGAACTAAAAAAAAGTATATGTATATAAGTGATTAACACGTTAAAAAATATAGTATTAAAAAAAAACGTTTGCAACTTCTTATATATATAGAGAGTTACATATTTGTAAATATTATAGAAGATTATGCTACCCATTAAAATTTCCCTTAAACTTGCAATATATAAAATTCCATCTAAATTAATTAATTATTTTATTGTAGTAATTTTGTTAGTACAACAAAGGTAGGTTATGGATATTTGAACCTACGACCTCAAGGAAAGGAGTATATGCAAGGACAAACCAAGAGAATAAGTTTTGGGGGGCCAACAAAAATTATATTCTATAAATATAATAAAAAATTAATCCTATGTGACTCATTTGTGAGAACTGAGAAGAACAATGAGGTGTATCATCAAGAACTAAGTTAGAATAACATAGAAGTCATTATCAAATCTATCTCAATGTAATATTAAATTTTAAAAAAAAAGTATTATAATGTGCTCAAGATAAAGATTTAAAAAACAATTAAGATCAATTAAAAGAGAGAAAAAAAAACTAAAATTAAGGTCATCGAGTAAAAACCATCTAGAATTAAATTTAAATAAAAATATTAGAAAATGTCAACTTGAATATAGTTTAACAGTAATTGACATGTACTTTTTCTTTTGAGATTGGAAGTTTAAATCCTCGTACCTCAATATTTGTTCTACTCGAAAAGAAAAAAAAATCTTAGAAAATAGTTTTTGATGTAAAAATTCAAGTAATATGTAGGAAACTCATCTTCAATTTACATCCATAATCAATTGCTAATTGAAAATTATCAGTTATATATGTTGTTTGTTAGTTACTAAATGCATTGCTTGTAGATACTAATATAAAATAGAGAAAATTTGACATAACTTGAAGTAGGAAAAAATACACACCACCAATATAAATTTAGAGACAATAATGATGTAAAAACTTGAGTTATGATAAGTCAGTTGTACTGAAGTATCAGTTTGCATATTTCCATTATAGCTCAGTTGTTTTTGTCTTGTACTGAATTATGCCCATCACAGCCACTCAGTGATGCATATGGGAATGCAAACCCCCCACCCCACATATTCTCTGCCTTCACTTTCAAACCCCATCATCCATCATTAATTCGTGGCCCCCCCCCCCCCCCCCCCCCCCCCCCCCCCCAAAAAAAAAAAAAAAAAAAACTCAATCCATTCCTGCTCCAAAAGCCCATTCTGTTCTGAAAAGATTCTTTCCAGTTCAACAAACAAAGTGAGGGTGGAAGATCCAAACTTCCAACTACTGCAAAAAAGGTTATGAAGGAAACTCAAAACTTTATTCACATACACAAGAGAGCGTTCCATTGATTTTACAATATCAATCAAAATTACAAGTGCCGCACTCACCTTCCATTGGTTAGCCATACGCTTTCTTTGTTCATATCTACGTTTTTCTGTGCACTAACTAATACACACACCATCCTCTTGCCTTCTCCCCCAAAAAATTCTCTTCAAAATTCCTTCTGCCAATCAAGCAGGCACTAAAAATTTCGCCATCGACCTTATGAATCAGCTCAAGATTCCACAACTTTGATATTGCCAAGAAACATAGCTTCACAAATCATAGCTGTCTCAACAAGTCATGAGATAATACCCTTGCCCGTCCCTATCATCGAGGATAGCGCATCAAGGGATTTTCAAAATAAGTAGGACCTGCCACCTTTGTTGTCTTGTATCTCTACCTTCCTCATCCTGACGATATGGCAACGAAAACGTCGTCAAGAGACCATTTCCGCTGCTCAGATTTCTGCGGTGGATTGATAATGGCATGTTCGGAAGTTGCAAGCCTATAACCTATCACTATTTCTCGTCTCTGTCGCCCCCTAATCATTATGTCATAAAAACAGAGCTCTTCCTGGTCAACTAAATAAAATTCTGCCGGTCTAATACACATTTCATTGCCCTGCAATCACGTGCACATCTTCATTCATAATCACAAAAAAGAAAAAATCTATCTTTAAAATCTAATAAGCCATTAGAATATTTCACCAAAGTTCAAGTTGATGTTCAACATTCACGAATCGTTCAAGTAATCATTTTTGTTAATTTTCTTGGGAAAAAAAAATACTTGCATTAGATAAAATGGAACAAATACCTCTTCTGCAAATAGCTCCTCAAGAACACGATTAATTTGCTGGTCTTCTGCCACCATAGCCAGTGCCATACTTACCAATTCATTAGACAACACATAATCACTGATTCTAGAAACTGATACCAGGTTTCTGGTCCTTGAATCTAGTATTTCACTAATTATTATTGATCTGTCTGATGCTTGCTGCATTTCTCGAATCCATGAGTGGTGAGAAAACCCAGCAAGCCGCATAGACGTTGAAGTTAACTTCATATCTTTGTTCGGAAGCCTCTTCGACTGCAATATGTCCAAGTGACAGCCTCTTACCTTATATATCCCAACAATTCCAATATATAGTTCCAATTCAACTTAATAGATACCAACTCATATACCAAGATAAATTATTTCGTTATTTCGTAGTGTGCTTTAGGAAAAAAGTTAAGGAACGACAATAATAGTTACCTGAATATCTCGAATAAGGAGAAGAGTGGCAAGAGAACGTGAATCCGAATGCACAACAGAGTCCTCTAAGGATTCATCCGCGAGAATTAGTATCTGTTTCATATAGTGTTAGAATCAGTATGTTAAAGTCGAAGAATCTTCTAACTTTGAAATGGTCATAATTGGATAAGAGATTTAAAGATAAACTATGTATGAATTTACAGAATCAAAAGTTTCCAGTGGAAGTGACTCTAAATGTCTTCTAATGACAGCATTTCCCTCGCGATGGACAAGTTTAATATTTACTAGACTAGAAATATCAAGTCCACCATCAATAAGCTTTTTTTCTCTCTCTGTTTCAGGAACTTCATTGAACATCCACAACTCTGAACCAGGAGCGAGGATTGCCTCTAGAACCTAGAGAAAGGGAAAAACATATTTCATAGGGTGAGACTTCAGTAAGTACTTCCTCTATCATAGACTCACAGTTGAATACATCTATTATTTAGGATACCAAATCAGAGATGGAACTCATAAGCAATATACCATAATCATATCATCTATATCACGGCGCCAACCACAAAACAGTATCTTTTCAGGATATTTTGGAGGGTCGATAATCTTTTGGAAGAATCCCCTGCGCACCTGAGGAGTAAGTGCCAAAAATTTAAGTGTGCAACCTAAGATGACAAACGTGTTGCAAATTATTCAACTAGTTAAGATGGAGGCATTAATTTTATATTTCTTTTAGGTTCAAGCTGGAGTAGTATCATATCTTTTCTAATTCCAGTGTGCTCAGTAACAAGTTAATGCATTCAAGTATTTTAAGTTAAAAGATTATTTACCAACCTGAGTATAGCTTAACGGTTAAGACATTTTTACTTCCTCTAAGATGTTGAAGGTTTGAATTTCTACCTTACATGTTGTTAATGCTAAAGGTTTGAGAGAATCAGTCTACTCTATTCCATCCACTAAAGAGATATATATACAAGTATACAAGGTTAACCTAAGTAGGAGAAAGTGAAAAGACAATAAAGAACAACTCAATTAATATATTTACACAAATACAATTATACTAATATAAGGACTCTAACACTCCCCCTCGAGTTGGAGCATATATATTCATCATGCCCAACTTGTTTAAGAGATAATCTATTCGTGCTCCATTCAATGCCTTGGTGAAGATATCTCCTAATTGCTCTCCAGTCTTCACATATCTTGTTGATACCAAACCTTGTTGTATCTTCTCACGTACAAAATGACAATCAACCTCAACGTGTTTAGTTCACTCATGAAATATCGGATTAGATGCTATATGCAGAGCTGCTTGATTATCACACCATAATTTAGTTGGTGTTGTGATATCAAATCCCAATTCAATAAGAAGTTGACGTATCCAGACTAATTCACATGCAGATTGTGCCATTGCTCTATATTCTGACTTATCACTTGATCGTGACACCACATTTTGTTTCTTACTCAAGAGACCAAATTACCACCCACGAATACACAATATCCTGAAGTTGATTTTCTATCTTCCTTAGACCCAGCCCAAATAACATATGAGAAACATTCAATGTTAATATGCCCATAACTCTTATATAATAAACCACGCCTAGGAGCTGCCTTCAAATAATACAAAATTTGTTCCACTGCAGCCAATGCTCAACGGTAGGAAAAGACATATACTGGCTCACAATACTCACTGAATAAGCTATGTCTGGTCGAGTTACCGTAAGGTAATTGAGTTTTCCCACTAAACTCCTATATCGTTCAGGATCTTTCAGTAATTCTCTATCTTTTGTGAGCTGTAAATTAGGCACCATCAGGGTAATACATGGCTTAGCCCATAACTTTCAATTACATATTTTCTCTGTGATATCATGATGATTCCCTTCTTGCTTCTCATTACCTCAATTCTTATAAAGTATTTCAACATTCCCAAATCTTTTGTGTGGAATTGACTGTGGAGAAGGTCTTGAGTGATTGGATGCCCAATGTGTCATCGCCTGTAATAACAATATCATCAACAAACACAACCAACAGGATGACACTTTTCTTAGATCGCTTATAAAAGACATAATGATCTGTTTCCAAACCATGCTCGTGGACTCTGCTTTAATCCATACAAGAATTTACGAAGGCGACATACCTTTCCATTCTCACCCTGAGCAACAAACCCTAGAGGTTGCTCCATACACCTCCTCCCTAAGATCACCATGAAGAAAAACGTTTTTAATATCAAGCTGATGCAATGACCAATGATGAATGGATGCTTACGAAATGAATAACCTGACAGAAGCCATTTTAGCAACAGAAGAGAAAGTGTCAGAATAGTCAACTCCATCAGTTTGTGCGTAGCCTTTAGCAACAAGGCAAGCTTTCAATAGAGCTATGTTAGGCCTCCTATTACTAAAACATATAAAAGAAGGGGTAAAGTGGGAATAGAGTACTAACGGTCTGTGGGGACCTTTTCTGTTTGGCAAGGGTGGTTGTACGGTTTGTATGGGAGTGAGGGTCTTATATGGGCTGGAAAAGAAAGAAGAGAGGTAGGAAATATCTGGAGTGTGGTAGAGAGAGGAGGGGAACCTTTATGGTTTTCCAGTAGCTGAGGCATAGTATCCATCTTGTCATTTCTGCTGTTTGCATTCAATAATATCAATATATATCTCACTGTCTATTGAAGAACTCTCAATAGAACAGTGTTGCTTGTTATCTTGTTGTGGAATTGTGTATTTTCTGCTTGATTAAACAGGAAATCAGAAGATACCTAACAAATTGGTATTAGAGCCCGTCATCCTGGGGAGAACAAGGAATATGGCTCAGAAGGAGGTGGAGGAGAGACTATCACTAGTCGAAAAGGAAATGAGCGAAATGAAGGGCTCAATCCAGAGTGTCGAGAAAGCGGTGGAGAAACTCACTTACTTGATGTCGGAGATGGCCGTTTCCAAGGGGAAATCGTCAATCACGGAGTCGTCCAGTCCGAAACCCACGGAAGGAGGACAAGTAGAGGATCTATCGGAATCAAAAGGACTGGAGGAAGGGGAGTCGTCGATGAAGAAGGACGGCAGTGTTAGAGAACGAACGAAGATGAAGAGGCTGGAGATGCCGGTGTTCAACGGAGAAAAGCCAGACTCGTGGATCATCCGCGCTGAGAACTATTTCGAAATATACCAGCTAACAGACAAAGAGAAGATCACGGTATCCATTATCAGCTTTGAACCAGAGATCGTAGAATGGTACCGATGGGCGAATAATCGAAAGAAGATTGTTACGTGGAATGATTTGAAAACACGACTAACAGAACGATTTAGGCCTTCGCAGGAGGGTAGCTTGTGCGCGCGATTTCTGGCAGTAAAGCAAGAAGGCACGGTGGCTGAGTATCGGAAAACGTTCAAGATGTATTCATCGCCGTTACCGGAGTTACAGGAGGATGTACTCGAGAACACCTTCCTCAATGGGCTGAAACCGACGATTAGGGCCTCGGTGATTAGTCGCCAACCGGTTGGGCTCGAAGACATAATGAAACAGGTCCAGTTGATAGAGGATCGCGAATTGGCCCTTCGTTTGGCGTTAACAGAGGTGGTTGGTGGGCCGGGCTCAAAGGCAAGTAAACCCACGATAGCGCTGGAGAGTAAACCAAGCCCTTTTGTAATATCGAAAGCTAACCCAAGAATTGAAAACACATCTACGACTCGGATGGTGACTCTACCCGATAAAGGGATTCTGGGAAAAAGGGAACCACCGGCAAGACAACTATCAGACGCTGATTTTCTGTCAAAGAGGGCAAAAGGGTTATGCTTCCGTTGCGATGAAAAATACTCGAAGGATCATGTCTGCAAAAATCGAGAGGTACGAGAATTGCGAGTATTGTTAGTCAATGGCATGGACGAAGTCGAATTGATCCAGACTGATTGCTCACAACAGATAACGGAACTACCGGCTGGTATGATGGGGGAATTGGTGGAATTGGATTTGAAATCGGTAATTGGGTTTTCAACACCCGGAACCATGAAAGTGAAGGGGTTGATCGGAGAGAAAGAAGTGGTGGTGCTGATAGACTGCGGTGCCACTCATAATTTTGTTTCGCAGAAATTGGTGGAGGAATTGAAGCTACATACCGTGGAAACGTCTAACTATGGAATAGTGATGGGCAATGGGGTGGCTACAAAAGGGAAAGGGGTTTGCAAGTCGTTAGTTGTGACTCTTCCAGAATTATCGGTATGTGAGGATTTTTTACCCTTAGAGCTGGGAAATGTAGAAGTCATACTGGGCATGCAGTGGCTTCGTAAGATGGGGGAGATGAATGTCAATTGGTCCTCTTTGAAGATGTCGTTTGAATCAGGTGGAAATCAGGTCGTGATACAAGGAGACCCCTCACTAACTAAAGCCGAGGTCTCACTGAAAATGATGGCAAAATCCTGGATGGCGGACGATCAAGGCTATTTGGTGGAATTAACTGGAGTGAATATCGATGAGGGAGTCGAAACATCTCCATCAAAATCAGAAACAGAGCCACTGCAAATAGAACCTGGAATTCAGACACTATTAAACCAATTTAAGAACGTGTTTGAACCACCGGAAGGTTTACCACCAAAGAGGGAGATCGACCATCGAATTGTACTGCCCGAGGGGCAACCGCCGGTGAACGTAAGACCATATAAATACGCACATGCCCAGAAATCCGAGATTGAGCGCCTGATTACCGAGATGCTGGCTTCAGGAATATTTAGACCCAGCACCAGCCCTTTCTCTAGCCCAGTGCTGTTGGTCAAAAAGAAGGATGGAGGTTGGCGCTTTTGCGTTGACTACAGAGCTTTGAACCGAGCAACGATCCCAGACAAGTTCCCGATACCCGTCATCGAGGAGTTGTTAGACGAGCTCCACGGATCCAAAGTCTTTTCGAAATTGGACTTGAAGTCTGGCTATCACCAGATCGAGGAGGATATTCCAAAAACAGCATTTCGCACTCATGAAGGCCATTATGAATTTATGGTGATGCCGTTTGGGCTGACCAATGCGCCGGCTACATTTCAATCGCTGATGAATCAGGTTTTTCGTCCTTTCCTTCGTCGATTCATACTTGTATTTTTTGATGACATTCTAGTTTACAGCCCAGACTTCCCAACCCATTTGACTCACTTGGAAGTGGTGTTAGAAACACTGAGGTATCATGCCTTGTTTGCGAATAAGAAGAAATGTGTTTTTGGGCAGTCCAAAATAGCTTATTTGGGACATGTCATATCTGAGAAGGGAGTCGAAGCTGATGGAGAAAAGGTTCAGGCGATGCTTAAATGGCCATTACCGAGTAACATCAGGGAATTGAGAGGTTTCTTGGGCCTCACTGGGTATTATAGACGTTTTGTGCAAGGATATGGAAAAATGGCTGAGCCTCTCACGCAACTCCTTAAAAAAGACGCGTTTCATTGGACGGAGGAAGCCACCACAGCCTTTGAGACTTTAAGGCAGGCCATGGTAACTTTACCAGTCCTCGCGTTACCCGATTTCACCATACCCTTCGTGATTGAAACGGATGCTTCAGGGATTGGTATTGGAGCAGTATTATCGCAGAAACAAAGACCTATAGCCTTCTTTAGCCAGGCTCTATCTCACAAATCCCGAATGAAGCCGATATATGAGAGGGAGTTGATGGCCATAGTACTGGCGGTTCAAAAGTGGAGACATTACTTGCTGGGGCAGAAGTTCACAGTTTTAACCGACCAAAGGGCATTAGGCAGTCTCCTAGATCAGAGAGAGGTCCAACCGGAATATCAGAGATGGCTCACTAAACTCTTAGACTACAATTTTGAGATAAAATATAACCCCGGACAGTTGAATAAGGCGGCAGATGCCCTATCAAGAATGAATCACGAAGGAGAACTGAGGGTCATTTCGGTGCCAACCATCCTCAATGTGGAAGAGGTATTTCGGGAAGTCGAAGAAGATCTTGAATTGAAGAAGATTTGTGATGAGTTAAGAGTCGACCCTTTATCGCACCCAAAGTATTCCTTGCAACAGGACAAATTGTTGTACAAGGGGCGGCTGGTGTTATCAAGTAAGTCAACCTTGATTCCCACTTTATTACACACTTATCATGATTCAGTGTTAGGGGGTCACTCGGGGTTTCTGCGAACCTATAAAAGATTGACAAGTGAGTTGTTCTGGAAGAATATGAAGTCTGAAGTGAAAAAATACGTCGAGAAGTGTTCGGTATGTCAACGAAACAAAGGGGAAGCGATTTCACCGGCTGGTTTATTGCAACCATTGCCTATTCCCAACCTTATATGGGAAGATATCTCGATGGACTTCATCGAAGGGTTACCTAAATCTGCAGGGTTTGACTCGATCTTGGTAGTGGTTGACAGGTTAAGTAAGTACAGCCATTTCTTGAAACTCAAACATCCTTACTCGGCCAAGGAAATAGCTGCCTTGTTTATCCAAGAAGTGGTAAGACTGCATGGATTCCCGAGATCCATAGTATCCGACCGAGATAAAATATTTGTCAGTCATTTTTGGAACGAGTTGTTTAAATTACAAGGCACACAATTAAAGAGGAGCACAGCCTACCGCCCACAAACGGATGGTCAAACAGAGCGAGTCAATCGGTGTTTGGAGACATACTTGCGATGTTTTTGTGGGGAACATCCAAAAAAGTGGGAACAATGGATTTCATGGGCTGAATATTGGTATAACACCACATACCATGCATCCATCAATACGACCCCGTTCAAGGCAGTTTATGGTAGAGACCCCCCACCTATAGTGTCCTATGGAGATCGGAAAACTTCCAATGACACCCTAGAGCAGCAACTCAAAGACTGGGATTTGGCTTTAATAGCATTAAAGGAACACCTACGAATGGCACAAGAACGAATGAAGAAATATGCGGATCTTAAAAGAAGGGAGGTCGAATTCGAGGAAGGAGAATGGGTGTACTTGAAAATCAGGCCTTATCGTTTGAAATCGTTGGCAAAGAAACGATGCGAGAAACTATCTCCTAAGTATTTTGGTCCTTTCAAAATACTGGCAAGAGTGGGTCAAGTAGCGTATCGCCTGGAACTACCGAATGATGCTATGGTACATGATGTGTTTCATGTTTCCCTACTCAAGAAGATGGTTGGACCGACGGTGACAGTGCAGGAACAAGTCCCCAACTTGTCGGATTGTTATGAATGGAGGGCTACTCCACAGGAAGTGCTCGGGCTAAGGTGGAATTCTGCAGCTGGGGAGGAAGAATGGTTAGTGAAATGGCAAGGAGAACAGGATTGTGAAGCTACTTGGGAGTCAGTTCAATTTATTCACAAATTGTTTCCTGATTTCCACCTTGAGGACAAGGTGTATCTGACCCCGGGGGGTATTGTTAGGCCTCCTATTACTAAAACATATAAAAGAAGGGGTAAAGTGGGAATAGAGTACTAACGGTCTGTGGGGACCTTTTCTGTTTGGCAAGGGTGGTTGTACGGTTTGTATGGGAGTGAGGGCCTTATATGGGCTGGAAAAGAAAGAAGAGAGGTAGGAAATATCTGGAGTGTGGTAGAGAGAGGAAGGGAACCTTTATGGTTTTCCAGTAGCTGAGGCATAGTATCCATCTTGTCATTTCTGCTGTTTGCATTCAATAATATCAATATATATCTCACTGTCTATTGAAGAACTCTCAATAGAACAGTGTTGCTTGTTATCTTGTTGTGGAATTGTGTATTTTCTGCTTGATTAAACAGGAAATCAGAAGATACCTAACAAGCTACAGACCCATTTGGATTGACTTTAACAACAAAGACCCATTTACAACCAATAGGCTTCTTTCTTGCAGGAAGAGAAACTAAATTCCAAGTACAATTGTCATTTAAGGCAGACATCTCCTCTATCATTGCAGCACGCCAACCAGGCTGAGACAAAGCTTCATGAACAGTTTTGGAACAAATATAGACTGTAGGGATGCAATGAAGGAACAGGTAGAAGATGACCAGTGGTTATATGAAACAAAAGAGGAAATATGATATGTGCACTAACGCTTACCTTTACGAAGAGCAATAGGAAGATCATCGCTTGTTCTGGAATCCAAGGACGAAGAAGCCTCTGGTACAGGGCATAGAACTGAAGATGGTGGCCGTCGAGAATAAACCTGAGTGATAGGTGGGTGACTAGAAACATGAATAGATGGAGATGAATCTCTAGAGGGCTCACAAGAGGAGAGAATGGTGTAAACAAGGAAATCATCCTCGTCCTCTTTATGCTCCCCTTACTCTTACTTGAAGATGAAGAAAAAAAAGAAGAATCTTCAAAGAATGTGACATCAAGAGAGACAAAGTAACGATCGAGACTAGGACAATAACACCGATACCCTTTTTGGACACAAGAATAATCAAGGAATATACATTTTAAGGACTTTGGATCTAGTTTGGTGAGTTGAGGGCGAACATCCCAAACAAAGCAAGTACAACCAAAGATTTTGGGTGTAAGAGGAAATGAAGGGAGTTTGGTGCACAACATACGATAAGGTATCTCACCCTTAAGAATCGAAGATGGCATGCGATTTATTAAGAAGCAAGCTATCAATACAACATCAACCCAAAAATATTTTGGGACATTCATCTGAAACATTAAGGCTCTGGTTGTTTCAAGGAGATGGCAATTCTTTCGTTATGCAACCCCATTTTGAGATGGAGTATCAACACACGAGGATTGATGGAGAATTCCATGTTCACTTAAATAAGAACTAAGAGCATGGGAGAAATATTCTTGAGCATTATCACTCCGTAGAACTTTAAGAGAACCGCTAAATTGAGTTCGAATTTCAACATGAAAGTTACGAAAATGAGAAAGTAACTCATAACGATTTTTCATTAAATATAACCAAGTTACACGAGAAAAATTGTCGACAAAGATAAAAAAATATTGAAACCCTCTCTTGGACTCAATAGGACACGGACCCTAAACATCAAAATGAACTAATTCAAATGGAGCACTAGCTCGTTTATTGACTCTGAGATATAGACTCGGACGATGAAATTTAGCAAACTGACATGACTCGCAATCTAAAGAAGATAGATGATTAAACTGAGGATGAAGACTCTTCAAGACTGAAATAGATGGATGACCCAAACGACAATGTTCTTCAAAGGGATAGGACACTTTAGAGCATGTAATGGCTGTGGATATTTGTGGTTAAAAAATGTAGAGACCTCTAGATTCACGCCATTTACCAATAGTCCTCTTCGTCAAAGGATCCTGAAATAAACAATAACCAGGAAAGAATGAGACACAAGAATTAAGATCGCGAGTGAGTTTACTAACCGAAATCAAGTTAAAGGAGAATTGTGGTAAACTTAAAACAGAAGACAATGAAATTGAGTTGGTAAGATTGACAGTGCCTGATACTAAAACAAGAGAGGTGGTTCTATCGGCTATAGTAACATTAGGTGAAGATTTAGATGGACTAATATTAGAGAATAAATTGGGATTACCTGTCATGTGATCAGAAGCGCTAGAGTCTATGACCCATTTCGAACAGGAGAAAAAAAGACATGTAGATCTGTTACCTATGTCGGCAATGACAATAATAGGAGTAGAAGATGACGCCTTTAATGATTCTTGATACTGTCGAAATTTAGCAAACTCCTCAACTGAAATCGAAATAGACTTGTCAGGGTTATCAGGAGTAGAGGTTGCGCAGATGGAAACCTTTGGCCCTTATTCAACAATTTTCTGCAATCAAATTTCATATGTCTAGGCTTATGACAATAGTGGCAAACAATATCTCCTGAATTTGCTCTCTGAGTGTTCGAATTTCCTCTGGACGTGTTGGGTCCGACCCCCCTATTACCTTTATACTCACATGTCTGTCCAACCAAGGCACTATTAGACTTAGATGGCAAGATCGCTTGCGACTTCTCAATATGAAGTATTTGAGTATAAGCATCTTCCAACGAAGATTTCTGAGCTAGAAAAAATTTGATCTTTGGCCATATCATATTTAGAGGCAAGACCAACCAAAAAATTCATAATGAATAACTGTTCACGCTAGGCAGTCTGAACTTTCACATCCGTATTAACTGGCAACAAAGCATTAAATTCTGCGTACGTTGTTTTGCACTCCATAAAATAACTAGTTAAAGATTTCTCGCCTTGATCAGGTTGAAAGAGAGTCTTACACGCATCGAACACTCAACTGATGTTTCCTTTCCCAGAGTAAAGGAATTCCAAGTATTCCAAGAGCTCTTCGACAGCTTCACAATGGTTAACTAGCCCAACTATCTCGCTCTCAATGGAGTTCTTTATCTGTAAAATAAGTCTAGAATTATCTCGTAGCCAATTCTTTTTAGTATCATCTATCGGTGGTGATTTTGTGGTCACGTGATCATCCATATCAAGGCTCCAAAGATAATGACGAATGTTTGTTCGCCATGCATAAAAGTTAGATCCATTGAGCTTGTGTTATGTAATCTTTGACACCATTGGAATCATCTCTGATATCACTATAGCTTTCTTTTTAGCCATAACCTCAAAAAAAAGGAAAAAAAACTCATATTTAAATCCCAAAAGAGAACTGTACCACAGAAACCCTAAGATTCCAAAGAGGTGTTTCTTCAACCGACCCTAAACCGAGCAATATATGGCCGAAACAAGCACACCACTGGAATAAGAGGGCAATTCTGAACAAACCCATAAAAAATGAGCAGATGTCGGCGGCTCACGCTCCCACACGTGTTGGTGCGTGAAGAACTGGACAGAAGGAGACGACGGCGCGTGAGCTTCACTTGCAGCTTTGATTGGGACCAAATTTCAGGGATAGGCTAATTGGAGGATGGGCTTTCTAATGGTGTCAATGGTGAGACAAAATGACGAAAAAAAAGGCCAAATCGGCGGCGGCAGCAGCCATGGTCACTGGTGGCGGGGTGGTCGGGCGGCAGCGGCGGAATTTGATGCTGATCGAAAAACTGGGTTCACAAAACCCCAAAACCCCAAAAAAAAACATATGGGTTCTAACCTCAAAACCAAAAGTTCTAAAAAACCCTAGGTTAACCAAACAAAAACCCTAATTGACCTAAATCTCTAATACCATGTTAATGTTAAAGGTTTGAGAGAATCAGTCTACTCTATTCCATTCATTAAAGAGATATATATACAAGTGTACAAGGTTAACCTAAGTAGGAGAAAGTGAAAAGACAATAAAGGTCAACCCAATTAATATACTTACACAAATACAATTATACTAATATAAGGACTCTAACACATGTGATGTAATATTCTAAAGGAAAAAAAAAGTCAGATTTATTATCACTCAAAGTAAGCAATTGCCAGACATGGACCTAGTTAACTATGAGAATAAAAATATAGACTCCCAAAGACCACCACATGTTTAAATTACTAGAACTAGAGATCATATATTTCCCATTTGCAATGAAAGTAATCCAGCCATTTCTTGTTGAATAACTACGTATAATAATTATCATCATAATTCCTTTGTAAGCACCTCTTCTTTACATAGAATAAGAAGTAATGAACTAGTAATTTTTGTGAGTTGAGCTAAAGAGGGGTGGTGGTACTACTCTCCACAAGAATTAGTAGCCATCCACGTCAATGCTTATATGAATTCCGGATGGATTAATAACAGAATTGGGAAGTCAGACCATTAATATAAGCTCTATAATTATCTAGGTTGCATACTATCTTATTGAGGGGCTGTACAGCATTAATAATTTGAAGTTATAATAGAAGGATAACCTCCGGAATGGGACCGGGAGCATAGGTGTCATCATCCTCAGCTATTACAAGGACTTCATCCCCCTCCTTTAGAATGTAGTTATCATCTGGATTTAAGAATATCTTTCCACCATCTGCCGCAACCTTAATTCCACAAGGAATAGCATCAGGAAATGAAATCAGTACATCTCCAAATCGTTGTCTATCTAACTGAGGCCATCTTTGGATGTAGAACTCCGAATTCTCAAACCCCAAGATATCTTCCCATATCTGGCCAAGTAAAGAAGAAGAAAATATGAACACACCTATTAATTTAATTAAGGCTAATAGAAACTGGAAGGACGTGAATCAACACCAGAATGATTAGATATGTGCAGGGAGCAAGAGACACTAAAATAATAAAATGCAGGGTATGGTAAAATTAAGATAGGATGAGGTTGGCTACTAAGGGTTAATTTGTATTATTGGAAGGTTATTAGGGGAGTGGTGGTTATGAATATAAGTGAGTTTGGGGGTTGGAGAGGGGTAGGAAAATATTAGATGAAGTAAGAGAGAGAGAGAGTCATCTCAGAAGGCTACTATCCTTTGTATTTCTTTTTGTCAACAGTAAACAAACCAGCCTTTACTTCCTCATTTTTCCACACTAATTTGTAAGGATGATCTAATTGGGGGTGGGGTGTTAGAGGATGCAAATCGACAAACAACTCAGATAGAAAAGGAACATCTTGAAACACGAGGCTTTGGTACTTAGACAAGATAAAAGTCATATAAACTGTAAATTTTAACAATGATCCAACATTTTCTAATAGTGGCAGGCATGATAAGACACCAATGAAAAAGCATATTCCAAAATGTGCATCTTGTATAACCTGTGCAAGTCCCGGTTGTAGAGCACATTGTATCATTAAGCGTCCAATTACATCATGAGCAACAACTGTTTCAATAACTTCACCTCCAACAAGCTTTACCAGAGGTTCATTGTCGAGGTCACTCATCTCTACAACTACATGGCCCCTCAAACCTTCCTTCACTCCAGTGAGGCTGAGGACAACCCTCAAAGCACGCGCATCACTCTGGAAAGAGAGATACTTAGTGATTTATCTACTGATTTACAAAAGATGAAACAAGCAATATCATACTACGTTAGAAATACAAAACCTGATCCGCATTCTCATCGGTTGCCAATACAATGATAGCACGTGCCTTAGACACAGAGACCTGTGAAGTTATAATGATTACCATAATACCATATGAATTTCTGTTTAGATTATCAAAAGAACTCTGAGGCCTATGAGCAGAATTGAATTTACCTTCTTCAAGTCGGCAAGTATAAGGGGACTGCCACTCCTACAAATGACAGATGTCCCCATGAAATCAAATTCTAGCTTTGCTATCTCCATCTCCATTTCCTCCTTGTCTCTTTCTGCAAGAACAACAACTACCCCTCCACCAACACTCTTATTTGCGATTGCTAATTGCTTCAGAAGTGAACCCTAAAACAAGATAACCGCTCTATGATTTCTTGATATTCTATGAGTACACACATTTGTTTTTCACACCAGTACATCTTAACTAAACAAAATCTATTTGATGATTTAACTCTCCAAACGAAAATCAAAATCAATTGCTTGCATCTAATTGTTAGAAAAACGTGTATAGAATAGAGAACAAAACAACCAAAATGAGAATTTAATATTAAATCAATGTCTACTAGTGACGCAGCTATTGACTTCTTAATACAAAAGTAACTTACCAATTTATCACTCCATCCAAGAATGAGAATGTGGTCTCTTTCAATGACTTCACTCTTCCCTTTCCGCAGTGAGTCAACTTTCTCTGAAATAGCATCAGAAACAAGCCCAAGCATCATTGCAAAAATCAGCATACCTCCTGCACTTATAGAGACAGAAACAATCCTGGGGCCAATGCCAACCCTGTCAGCATGGTTTCCTGAGTCGGCCACAAATGTCCATGAAAGCCAGAGAGCTTCAGCAAAGTTACCATCACTAACAGCATATAATGCCAATCCACCAAATCCTATAAGAAATACAGTGGCAAAGAGAAGTGCAAGCAGCTTTGCATAAGGATAGATGGAGAAACACACATCGACCACATATGCAATTCTCTTGTTCAAAGGAACCTCGTCCTTGCTATTTTGAGTTCTTTCTGAAAAGTTCTTAATTTGAGGAAGGTAATCAAGATACTTGTACAATAGAAAAGGCATAACGAGTGTGCACACTACAGTATACAGAGCTACAGATCGACTGTCAGCAGTAAAAAAATTAAATATCGAATTGTTGTCTCCTGGTACTGAAATTCCCCAGGTGGCATTGATAATACTTTTATCGCTACAGAGTTGATGAAGGTGAGATTTCTCTTCCTGCAAGAATGTATAATGAATTACAAAAACTGGATACATATATTGAATGGGAAAAGATAGCATTAATTGAGCATGAAACATACCTCAAGTTTCGTAACTTTCTTCCGCAGATAAACTGCATAGAATCCCATGAACATACAAGCGATAATGAGCTGCAAAAATCATTTCGATCATGGCATCATTAATTTTGAAACTAAACCGCTAAAGCTACATCAAGATGAAACAGAAAAATCAATCATTATAGGGAAACAAAAGGTAAATTTTCACAGTTGTTCTAGCTCTAATACCTATTCTGAAAAAGAAAACTGATTTATCTGCTTCCATGTCACATACACATGAAAATGATAATAATCATAACTGCTGAATGATCAAGATCTGATGTAATATAATAATGAGCTTCACTCTGAAAAGATGGGTATAAAGAAAATTATAGCCATTAAGCTCATAAGGTAGCCGTACGCTTAAACTGAGATTGCTGTCTTTCCATTCTGATATCTTTCTTGCATGAGAATGGCTACTTTAATGTGCATAAGTTCTTCCCTTTCTAAAATAATTGTGTTAGCATCTGCAATAGCCGCTTTCCTGCAGCTTTCAAGTTCCACAGCATCTGCTCTATTTTTTTTTAACCTAAGACGACACTGTGCTTGTTCTTTAAAGAGGGTCTCTACAGTTTAGACATCCAAGGAAGTTTTGTTATTGGACTTAAAACGTGTATACTTATTACTACTTCTAAGTGAAAATATATATGCATACATTCATTTGTACACGCTTACATAAATACTAAAATAAATTCGCACATTAAACATAATCGTAAGAAATGCACATATTCCACTCATTTCCAAAGCCAAATGGCATCCTTTGTTTCCAATTTCTGACATTTTTTTCCCTTTTGAACACTAAGTACTGTACTTGGGAATTCAGTCATTATAGTCTCTGCCATCGAATTATTTATAAGCAGAACCGGCGAGGAGATTTTCTTTCCTAGGTCGGTTAACCTTTAAATTAGTCGCGATTACATAATAAACGATGCAAAATGTATTGGAAACGATGACTTAAAGAGAAAACCACCAATATCTTCCCTCTATTTTGTAATTGTGAAATGTGAACAAAATGGTTTCACGTGGTAGTGGCAATGATGTCAACGAGATTTTTTTTTTTAATTTTTTTTTTGGAAAGTGTGAAAATGAAGATTTAGACTTGCAAATCAGTTTTCTCCGATTCCAAGAAAACTGAATTGAGGCCAAAGGCAGCTAAAAAGAGTGAAAATCAAAGTACTTGAAGAAAATTGAAACACTAACCAAATAGTGCACTAAAGAATGCGTAGGTGTCCAAGATCTCCTCATACTGGAGTGAGAAGCTGAATCAGGTCTGCCAATGAGCTTGACCTGCTTCTCTTGCTTCTTCGATTCTTGTACCTTTGATGGAGGAGCTATTGGGGGCGACTGTTCCAGCACCGTACCCTGCACCCGACTCGCAGCAAGCCGACGATTGGAGGAGGAGGAGGAGGTGGAGAGGTCCTGCTTGGGGGCCTTGTGAGTGAGTCTGGACTTGGAAGCATAAGGGCCGAGGCAGGAGGGGAAAATATAATCCCTATTGAAGAATTGGGCACTGTCAGGGGCGGCGGGATCATTGTCGATGGAGAGGCGAAGATCAGTGGGTTGACGGAAAGCAGAAGCAGAGAGCGGAACAGTTGAAACACGGCGGACGGCGGGGAAGAGTGGGCCGGGGAAGTGCGGAGTCTGGGAAGTATCGACGGTGATGGTCTTGGATCTCTTCAGAAGAGGTGGAGCGTCGGGTTTGATAGGGCTCAGATTCGCATTAGCATTGACACTCGCATTCGGTTGGTGGTGCGCTGTAACAGTGGAATCATGATTGTCGCTTGCCATTAACACAGAGTGAGAGAGAGAGATGGAGATTTGAATTGGGGCAAAAACAACGGAATCCGTGTGTCCCAGCTTCCTTCCGCATTTGGAATTTTGGATATAACAAAAAAATACACTTCAACTTCCAGTGGGTCGATCAGAGCCGAACAGGATGACCCAAAGCTGACGTGGAAGGCATTATCAGATCTTAATGGGGAATGTCGTGGTCCATCTGTTATCTTTATTTATTTATTTTGAAGCGACTGGTTCGAACCTCTGACCACTGGTCGAAGTACACGTCAACTGTCTTAAATTCACATTGATCGAGAAGTTACATACCAATTGCCATGCTGACCTTGAATTCACATTACACATTTTCATATCTTCAAAACAAATTTCTTACCCTTTTATCGAAACATATAATCAACATTCAAGAACTCTTTTGAGTAAACCCGCCGGCGGAGCAGATATCGGAAAAAAGCTCCGTTATGAAAGACTTTTGAGGACGTAAAAGCATGACCAAAAAGACGGAGCTTTTTGATCTCTCTCTTTCATTGTTTATTTTGGGCCTGGGCTGGACCACTTTGTCCAGAATGGGGAAGCCCAATAACATTGTAATCCATTAGTTTATCGGCTCCTCGCAGCAGCAAAGGTGCGATGATGATTCGCATGGGTTGGTGGTGTTGATCCTTTTCTGCTGTTTTCGGTTTTTGCTGCTTTCCTATTCCTACCGTGATTCCCTTAACTTTTTCCGCAAAATTCCGTTTCTCCCCCACCGTTAAATCTCCCGGTTCTAATCTTCTATACCTTTTTTTAATTTGTAGTTTTCATTCTAGGGTTTTACTGTATCTGGGTTATCTCGTTTTTAACATATTCTTTTAAAGTGAAGATCGTTTGATGATGCAATTCCTGCTCTAGTGGAACACTCCCGTCGCTCATTTTTGTTACAGTGGTCTGGTGAATTGGTTATTGCCTCTTGAAGATTTTGGTTGAAACTACGCAGCACCAACTATTTTTGGGCCGAAGGATGAAGCGTAAACGAGGGAACAAGAAAAGCAAGCGTAAAGGGGGAACTGAAGTAGCTGGAAAGGAAGCGACTTCTTTAGTTACCGAAGACAATTCGGGTGTGGAGGAGTTCGATAATGACTCTGCAATGGAAGTCGACACGCCTTCGTCAACGGGAACTGACCATCTCAATGTTCCAAATGTTAATCCAGAGGGTTCGATGGAGAAGGCTGCAGGGAAATCATCAGTTGGACGTGTTAAAGTGAAGCTCAGGACCTCAAAAATGATGGACGCTCAGCTTAATTCTTCCGATGCGCTCACTCAAAGTGATACTGATAGGAGCAGTCTTCAAATGGGCTTAGAGAAACGGAGTGTAGTTTCGGAGAAAATGGAAGATAGTGCCAACTCATTGCCCGACAAGGAAACTGGTGTTTCTGGGATCGCATCCAAAAAACCTGGGAGCATAAAGATCAAGTCTTCCAAGAGCTTGGGGGCAGGTAATAACCCGACAAGTACTGCAGTAAAGCCACAGGGTGGTACTCGGATGCCTCAACAGGATTCTCGACCTAATAAGAAAGAGTTGGATTCTGCTCTCACGGTACGTGTTCATTTCGTAAGCTTTCTTCCTCTGTTCTTAGTTTCCAATTAAGAAACTCCATTTCAATGCCTTGCCAAGAGAAGGAGGTAACAATGATGAGGAAGATTAGTTATCCACCTGAAGGGCCAGGGAACTTGTACAAATGGTTCAAAGAACATGTAAATGAAAGAAATATATATATATATATGTGTGTGTGTGTGTGTGTGAAAGTATACACCCGACCATCTGTTGTATTGCTGACTAATTATTTCAAGGTTTATGCTCGTCTTTTTAAGCCTGCTTAATGCATATCTTATAATGATCTTTGCTCATATTCAGGTCATAAAGAAAGTAATGAAAATGGATGCAGCTGAGCCGTTTAATGTCCCTGTGAATCCCGTTGCTTTGGGGATACCTGTAAGTATAAATTATTAGATTAAATGCTAATTGGAACAGTTTTGTAATTGCCTATGGTTGTATCACTGCTGCCACACTGCTTTACAGATCTTTTTACGTTCTTTTCAGTCTTTACATGGGTAGGCTAGTGGACTGGAGTTATGGCTGTGTGATTATATTTATGAGCACTTCACAAAGATTCTAGCTTGCTGATAGTGATAATTTTCTGAATGTTTCTCCTCCCCAAATTGCAACTATTATATCAAATAGCTTGACTGCCTTGGAAGCTTCAAGATCGATGAGTTCTCACTGCACACTTAATTGCAGTGGAAAAGTATAGTAGGGAAGATTAGGATAAGGAATTCCATAGGTCTCTGTTTTCCAAGTTTCGTACCTGGAGCCAACTTATATAAGAGGAAGGGCTAGCCATTCCTCTGCTATTGTAACTTGAAAGGCTGTTAATATTGCAATTTTATGCATTTACGTTTGGCTGGTTGCTCATACTTTTACTGCATCATCTAAATAATTTATATACTCGATATGTTTTGTTGAAAGTTAAAATTTACTCTACAATATGCATATTATTATGTCGTGAGTGTTGTTCCCCTTCTTTATTCTTTTTAAAGATTTTTTTTTCCGGCTCTAGGATTATTTTGATGTGATAGATACACCAATGGATTTTGGGACGATATGCAGCAATCTTGAAAACAGTGTTAAATATATGAATTCAGAGGATGTTTTCAAGGACGTGCAATACATCTGGGAGAACTGCTATAAGTATAACAATAAAGGGGACTACATCTTGGATCTTATGAGGAGGGTGAAGAAAAACTTTTCAAAGTATTGGACTGCTGCTGGATTGTACAATGGGCACTTTTCAGCGACCAATGGTGAGAGTTTGGTCATCATATTGGGGTCATATCATTCATTGGTGTTGAACTAAAATTACTACACCTTAGTTAGCTCTTGCTCACTAGGTGGAAATGAAATTGAATGAATTTGTTATTTTCGATTATGCATGTGTACACGACTTTGCATTCTTTTAGCAGAGATATGACTTCCTGCAGAGATATCCATCCGTATTATGTTGTCAATTCATACCGAAAACATTTCCAATTCCTGATTTTTTTGTTTTTTCAGTTAATGCATTGTTTTGTTTGTACAAGAAGAGACATGTCTAAAATTTTATCCTATTTGAAAACTGTGGTTGAGGGATTCTTGGCTGCATGGAATTTATTTATTTTCTTTCTTCTTCCCTATCTCAGGTGTTGATATAAACCAAGAGAATGGTGGAGCATCCGGTCAGGTTAAACCTCTGAAAGGTCAGTCAAAACAGAAAACGAAGAAGCGCCATGGGTATGATTCTGCAACCTGCAAAAAGTTCCCTTGGATGCAACTTACATTTATGAGTCTCTCTTGATTTGCACAACCCAACAGAATTTTAACCTTTATGTTTATGGTTAGTGATAATGGAAGTGCTGGAGTTACTTTGTTGCAATGATATAGGACATTCTCAAAACATGATGGTAGAAGGAAATTGCTGGTTTAGCTACCAAAAACCAACTGAATGTGTGGTTAAATGAAAATTTTTAACCCAGCAGTAAAATCTCTGCCTAACTAGTTGGAAATTTATTTTTTATTCCTGTATCTGTAGTGAAGTACTTACATTGGTGTTTGTATGTACTGAAGTTTCCCTTTATTTTGAGCATCAAATTTCTGAAATGATATGCTGATTGAAGTGCCTCTTTTTTGCAGAAGGCGCCATAAATCTGATTGTTTATGTGCAATATGTGTTTTAAAGCGCCGTAGGAAGGAGCGTGAAGAGATTGCTAGAATTGCTAAAGACCAAATTGGAGCTGGCAATAACCTAGCGCAAGAGTTTAAGATTGAGGTAACTTGCTTGGGAATTTAATCTACGTTAGGAAAACAGGAACAGTGAAATTTTTTAAATACAAGAAAAACAGAAAAATACGTCAACTATTTACCGTAATACATTAAAATAATAATAATTTTATTTGGTCCTTTTCCCTTCGAAGATTCCCGTCTACACACAACATTACTAGTGGGTCAATTTGAGATAATATATGTTTCCATTTCCATTTTAGGTTGTACTTTGTATATGTGACCATTTTTGCAGAAACGAAGAAAGATTTGGTATCCTTTTTGTGAGATCACAACACAACAGGGGTTGCAAAGACATGCCCAAGTTTATATTGTTATCTCTCTAGAGATAGCAGTATTGAGCAAAAATTTTGATATTGAGATTAATGATGCTTGGAGCTGCCAGAAATGTTGATTGACATTTATTGCTTATTGATTACTTTGTGTTTATTTTTCGCCCCTTTGTTTTTCTTTATTTTAGGATACGTGTTTTTTGGTTAAGGAATCTTTGCGTGTGGAAAGTCCTGGCAGCGTGGATTCATCATCAAATGCAGATGATTCTGTAGACAATGAATTAGATGTTGAGGAAGAAACAGGAGACGAGGTGAAAATGGATGTTTCAAAGCAACAGTTCAGCACCCCAGAGGAAAAGCAAGATGAAGGTGAGGAGGAAAAAGATGAAGATGGAAATGAAATGGAGAGGAAGACGGGGGCTGATTTTAAAGGAACTGAGCAGTCTGAAAGGTCGAGGGAGGATCATGGTAGACCATTGAAATCAACAATGGAGCAATCAGCAGACTTGAAAATGGAGGATGGAGGACGGCAAGATGACTTGGAACATAAGGTATTTTGCTTTCTTTTTGTTGGCTTCATGATGACAATTAAACAATCATTTGATTTGACCAGGAAAGAAAACACAGTAAGTACATTAAAATTAAAAATTAAAAAAGAACCAAAAGACAAATACAAAGGGAGAGAGAAATAAGGTTTCTCTAAATCCCAACCCAAGTGCCTTTAATTTGGAAAATAGTATAGCTAAAAAAGTTTGTATCCAGCGCAGCCTCTTGACTACTGACTATGTTGCAGGAGGTAGAAGAAAAACGGAAGAAGAAACTAAAGGCGTGGGAGGAGTTGAGTATTAAAAATCCGAAGCTTTTAGAGTTGTGTGGAGTAGTTTTCCCTGCGAATCCAAGATCCGTGTGGAGAGGACCCCATTCATTGCTTCCGCAGCACCGAACTTCTCGCATTAGTTCCATTCACATGGCCATACACAAGTTCATGAAGTAGTAGTAGTAGGAGGTGAATTATATGACTGGGTGTAGCTTGTAATTGCCCCAATTAATGCCTTTGGATGGCCTTGGAAATGTATCATCAATTAGTTTTTAGGAAGGATTTTTGTTTTTTTGGTTTTGCCATACATACTGCAGCCGAAGAAAGAAAACCATAGATATAACATTATTGTAATAAATCCGTATAGAATAATGGAATGGGGCCGAGGGGTTCAAGTTCAAATTCAACCATTGATTTTGAATGTGGTTAACAACAAAGTGAAGAGAGGGAAATGGAGTGGTTTCAGTGTGGCAGATCATATTTGACATGTCCGAGGTAGAGTCCGCATGCAGGGGCCATCGGACTTGCTGAACTCACATTCTTCGCTTCTAAGATTCTTTCTACTGCAAGTAAAGTAACATGATACCATATTAATATTATTATTAGCCTACCCTGAAACAGCGATGTTCTTTCTATTCTAATCATTTGAAAAACTACCTACCATCTCCTACTGTTAGATCTCCGGTGCCAACCGCTTTAAGGACTCCAACCATCAGTCTCACCTGAGAAATGACCAATCCAATCTGAGACTTCATATAACAAAAAAAGCAGCAGTCTGCTACTAACTACTTACTACTGTTACGTTATACTTATAATACCTGATGATACAGAAAAGAGCGTGCTCGTGCTGTAACCACAAAACAACAATGCCTTCTCCTGATCCCAAATCCAACCTCACAAGTTTCTTCTTTACCTTGCCTTTGTTTTCGCTCCATTAATGTTGGAAAATAAGGCGTTGAAACCACCTCACAAACGTTTAGTTCATCCAGAGTTCTGATTGGCGAGTTTGCCTGCACTGCACATCTAAACTCATTTATTTACTTTACACCACCATAGATCATTTCATCACCCCCTCCCTGCTCTAGCCCTAGCTTCTGTTACAAACAAAATGTATAATAACCTGCCTATTGAGTATTGAATAAAAACCAGAGAGAACATGAATAATTTTAGTATTAAGCGACCTGACAACCAGCTGCCCTGAAGGAGCTAAAATCATGATTCCCAACAAGCACTTTGCATGCCTCCTGAATTCATACATACCAATAATGTTGCATCAATTCCAGTATGTAATTAAAAATACATGATGTCCAGCAATGTATTGCTATTTGTTCATACCTGCATGGCCCCAATATTCAATGTCTCCAGCACATGCCATGCCCGATCCTTCTCAAAGCTTGACATTGCTTCTGGCCCAAAAACTAACCGATAAAAGTAGCTGAAAATATTTCACGAGATACAAAAGATTATTAGGATACCTATATGATAGAACCCAAATGTATTGAAATGTAAAAGATAACGAAACTACAAGATAAGTCAAGTATTCAAGGTACTTGGAACCTCCCCTTTCTTGAGCACTCTCACTCAAGCCCTAAACCAAACTCACTGAATCAATACTTAACTTCCTCCTTTTTCCACTTGCTGTATTTATAACCAAATACTAGAACTAACTCCCTACTATTTACTAATATACCCCTATAATATCCCCAATGACATTCTATCATTACCGACCCCTAAAACACACCTTGTCCTCAAGGTGTGGTTAAACAAAACAAAGACCAAGACTTTTGAAACTTAGCCTCTCAAATTATAGAGCCAAGTTGGAATGGAGCATGATGGGTGCGTCAAACGACATTGAGTAGTGATGACTGGCGAACAATGACGAGCGATGGAGATCAGTAGTGTACGGTGATGTACAACACTGGGAGGTGGTTGGCAATAGATGGTTGTGAGTGATCGACGAAGTGCATGAACAGCAGAAGGAGAGTTTCTTGCGATGGCTAGGGTTATTTCGTAGGCAGAAGGAGAGTTTCTTGTGATTAGGGTTGTTTCTCTTTCTCTTTCATTTAACAGAAGCTACCGCTATGGCCACTGTTTCATGCAGTTTGTGACGATGCCTCCATCAGACCATCATCTCCATTCACGCATGTGTTTGCTGCCGACGTTGGTCTCGGTCAGGCACTTGTCTTCTTTCATTTTTATTTTCATTTTCTTTACGATTGTTTGCCTTCCCTCTAACCTTGCAGTTGTTGAAGCGTCGTCCTCTCCCTGACGTCACCTCTTGCCACAAAATCATCCATAGCTGATCTTTAGCTAGAAATCTAGCCTTTGCTCCTTCGATCATTTCGTCGAGTATGTTTCCAGCCTTCTTGCGCTCGTTCTTTGAACTCCAATAGAATATAGGTCGACTTCCCCTTGATCGCTTCCATCCGGCCTTATTCTTCCTCTTCAACCGATTCTTACTCCTTTTCTTACTTTTTTTTGGTCGATTCCTCCACGGATTCTCGAATGCTTCATCTCGATTTCCAAGGTATGCTCATCCTCTATTGTGCTTGTATTTGAAGTTTCTCAACCTCATCGAGCACAATCCACATTTGGTAGGTTTTGGCACATTTGGTAGGTTTTGGCCTTCGAGATTCTGTCTTCTTTAGCCTTAATTTGCTTCCACTTGGCCGTTTTCTTTCCTTCGCCTGCTTCAACTCTTCTCTCCCGAAATCAAAATCTAATTTCATTGCTTCTAGTTTTTCCATCTTTGTTTCAATGAAACTGCGCCATTTCATCCCGAACAGATTGGAACATCGATTTCATCTCCTTCTCCCAATGATTCAAGACACTAATTCCTCACATAAAAGCATCACCATCTCTTCACAAAAAAGTTGCATCTAACTCCATGGCCCGAACCGAACAGCTCTAATACCAATTGATAGAACCCAAATGTATTAAAATTTAAAAGATAACGAAACTACAAGATAAGCAAAGTATTTGAGGTACTTGGAACCTCCCATTTCTTGAGCACTCTCACTCAAGCCCTAAACCAAACTCACTTAATCAATGCTTAACCTCCTTTTTCACTCCCTGTATTTATAACCAAATACTATAACTAACTTCCCACTATTTACTAATATACCCCTATAATATCCCTAATGACATTCCTATCATCACATTCAAAACTACTTATCCTAAAAATCGCTTGATAAAGGTATGGTCTTCATAACTGATTCTACTATCTAATATGTGACAACAATATCAACTACTAATGCACGGATCAATGATACTCACGTACGCTCTTGAGCTTTATATCTAGCATGAAAATCATTAGGAACACTTCGAACATCAACTACCATAACATCACCTTCCTGTTTCTGAAATCAAAACCAACACAGATACCTTTCATCATTTTCTTTGTTATACAATAAAAAACAAAGGCTCGAGCTGGAAAAAAAGAAGTTCTAGAGTGCTTGCTTGTCTATAGCCCTTCAACAATAGTAATGGTGAAAGGGAAGAACTCTCCTTTGCACCGTTCTAACGTGCTTGCAAATTCAAAAAGGAAGATAGAATTTATAAAATTTAAAATGAAGCAACAGATCAAAACGAGGGAAATTGAGAGGAGCAGCAGTAGCTCAAAAAAGTGATTGGCCCGAGGAAAACCAAACCTGTAAGAAATGATTCACAGCCCTACGAACGACTCCTGGTTCATGAGGAGGTAACTGCATGATAGTTGGGAAGAAGTTAGCACCTCTGTGGCAAAGTTGAGCAGCATTTCTTAAAACTCATATGTTTTCGTGGATAAGAAAGTTAAATCTCAACATTAAAGTCAATGAGTGAACTAAAGTTTTCAGAGAAAGTTCACTCATAGTTGAGCATACATCATAATTGTACGTATGGGAGGGGAGAGGGATACTGATATTCTATTACAGAGGGACAAACCACTTCTCCAGGCTTTCTTTTGCTTATGCGCTCAACATCAACATGACAAACATTTGATAAGGCATGGACTCCAGCATCCTTGATTGAAAAAAGAAGGAACGTTATAACATGTACTGGATTGCCTAATATACTTATGTTAGCAAGAAAAGTAATGCAGTGCAGGGAAATATGAATGGCAATGATGCAGAGAGCTCAAAGAAAGCAAAAAAAAATCTAAGTGATATAGTTACACAAGAATATCCTTGGTCTTCACAACTAAACTAGTAGACGCATATGACACAGGCCGCAATTCAGCAGAAAATGCCAGAAACCGCAGATTTATTCTAAAGCATAATTTATGAGAATAAGGTTGGTCCAAACTGTGACCCTATTAAGCTGGGCAGATGGGCGTCTTCTGTTGGGTGTGAGGTTGGAGCCTTCCCCTCTTCCTATATAGGTCTCCCCCTTAGTCATAACCCAAGGACCTTTTGTTTTGGGACCCGGTCATTAATAAGATCCGTAAGAGGCTGGCCTCTTGGAGAAAGGTTATTTTCGAAAGGTGGGAGACTCACCCTTATTTAGTCAGTTCTGAGCGGTATCCCTACCTATTTCATGTCCCTTTTTAGAATCCCTAGTTCTATCAATAAGGGTATTGAGAAGCTTATGAGGGATTTCTTGTGGGAGAGAGCGGATGAAGGGAAAGGTTTGCATCTTGTGAGTTGGGAGGTGGTTTCTAAGTCGGTGGACTTGGGAGGTTTGGACATTGGTAATGTAACGGTGAGAAACACGGCCCTTTTGGCTAAATGGCTATTGCGTTTCCATCATGAAGCCGACACCTTATGGCACAAGGTTATTGTAAGAAAGTATGGTCTTCACCCCTTTAAGTGGACCATTGGTGGGGGTCTATGCACTCCCAGAAACCCATGGAAAGATATTTCGACCGAGTTCCTCTACTTTCTCAATTTGTTCTTAGTATGGTGGGAGATGGGAGGGATACTTACTTTTGGGAGGATAAGTGGGTAGGGGATAGACCCCTATGCTCCTTGTTTCCATATCACTTGTCTTCGTCAAGGAATCAATTTGTGGCTTTGGTCCTTTTACTCTCTCATTCTTCTTTTGAAATCCACATTCTCCTTCCTTTGGTTTCTGTCGTGCGTTGACCAATAGGAAACGACAGATGTTATCGCTTTGTTATCCTTGATTAGTGATTTTCGTTTTAGTCTCAGTAGGGGTATGTTTGCCTTTGAGGTCCTTTCCGTCCAAGGGTTTTTCGTGCAGTTCTTTCTTTTAGTGATTACTTAGTCCTGCCCCGTTGAGTGGTTCTATGTTCTCCTCTTTGTGGAAGGTGAAGGTTCCCAAGAAGGTTAAGTTTTTTGTGTGGCAATTATGGTATGGAAGGGTTAACACCTTGGATCGGATTCTGGCTAGAGGGTCCCTCTTGGTTGGGCAATTTTGTTGTATTCTTTGCAGGAGGTCAGCCGAGGACCATCATCATTTTCTTTGGAATTGTGACTTCGCTTATGTTATTTGGAGTTGTTTCTTCGAGGAGTTTGACTTTAGTTTTGTTGGTCCTCATGATAGTAGAGAGTTGTTCGTGGAGCTTCTTCTTTTTTCCCCTTTCCGTGAGAAATGGCTGTTTTTGTGGCAGGTTGGGGTTTGTGTTATTTTTTCGAGTTTGTGGAGTGAGAAATAATAGAATCTTTAGGGGGCGGGAGAGATCTGTTAGTGATGTGTGGTCCCTTGTTAGATTTTATATTTCTCTTTGGACTTAGATGTCTAGGTTTTTTTCTAATTATTTGATAGGTCTTATCTTGCATGATTGGAGTCCCTTTTTGTAGCTTGGCTCCCCCTTTTTTGTGGGCCTCTTTTATGTACGCCCGTGTATTCTTTTATTTTTTTTCAATGAAAGTTCGGTATTTCATCAAAAAAAAAAAAAAAAAAGAAAAAGAATAAGGTTGGTCCATAAATTTCGAGTAGATAAAGATCCTAATTTTCTTTTGCCAAGATATCAATGTAGTCAAAAGAGCAGTTCAATCATGGATCCCCTTCTACCATGCACAAGAGTTGAATATGGTGCAAGATGCACTGCAGTCTGCTCTACTGCAAACAAGCCAGAAAAACAACTTATCCTAAAATACTTCAATAGATTTATTTAAAATCCGATTTAGATCAATATTGTAAGTCCGTGTCCATGTATCTCTAATCAACATAAGTCCAAGAATTTTACCATCGGTTAGCTAATAGTCAAACTATCAGTTCAATTACATATCCTTCTCGCAACAAATCACAGCTAGTGGGAGGAAAATTACCAGACCGCTGAAGAATCAACAAGATAAAAGTCGTGGAACCTTGAGAGAGATAGGCCTACGAAATACCTTGCAACTTAAGTAAGTTTCTATCTTCATCTGGTTTTAATATTATCCTATCGTATGAGTGCACCGAACAAAATAATAACAGCAATAAATTTGATTTATATATGGCAAAAGGAACCAATATCCAGAAGAAGATACACTTACAGTTCTGCTAGAACAAAACACTGGAACTGATTGACCGATAAATTTCTGAAACGCTTCCTGACAAGGTTAAGGTAATCATTTTGAATGAAACGAACTACATCATCGCAGGAGATCCATCGTTAAAAATAAATCTTATTTTTCAAATCATTTTAATGAAGACAAAGGCAGAAATAGAACTTGAACTTAAGTCCATGGCATTATCATCGTCCCTTTGGTCTTTGGGTAACACTATCTCAAAACATCTAAACCAAGTAAATAGGGCGCCGACGGTGCAAAGTGTCGTGAAAGAAAGCAAAATCAACCGGTTTCTTGATGATACAAAGAAATTGTGTCCCATTTCAAAGTGTTTCATTGGTTAAGAAAGATAGCCAAAGTAAAGAAACATGTGCAAATACCTCAAGCACGCCAACCACCGTACGGCAATTGGGCTGCTTCTGAGACCCGGAAAAACGAGTTCCTACATATTCGACTGCGACAAGGTAGCGTTGGATTCCAGGGTTACGGTTCATGGCTTCTGCTTCCTCCTTGTCGCCACCGAGAACTTCGTCCGTGGTCTTTCCAATTTTGAACGGCCTTTGAGGTGATGAATCGGAACTGAATTCTAGCCTATGCTTCTGGTTTTCCGTCATTGATTTTCGCCACTGCCGCCAAGATTATGGGGTATCGGACACTGAATCCAATGCTTGAGCAATGTAGCAGGTGTTTGCGTGCAAATTTAAACTCTCGTAGAGGTGAAAGACGAAGATTTTGAGGTGTTTGAACTCTTGTAATGTAATGCCATAAGTTGAACAGGTTCAGTCGTCAGTCGTCACTGCCAGTGCCGAGGTAGACGATGGAAGTTTGCTAGGCTAGGTTGTCGTACTCGTCGTTTTGATTGTCGGCCTGTCGAATGCGTTTTACTTTAGATTGGGCGACGCGTCGTCGTTTAGACATGTTCACGTGTGGGCTTGGGCTTCAATTTGGTCTATGTTTTAGAAGCCCAACGCTGTTTAAAAGTAGAAAAATGGTAAGTAATGTCTATAAATAAATATCTATAATAAAAAAAAACGATAAAAGTGTTTTATATTTGGAATTATGGCTACCATGATTTTAAAACGAGAGAGTGAATACTTTTTATTTCATTTATACCTTTTGTATATACTCGTATTCACAATCAACCTTCACAAAATAGATTTTTTTTTTTTTTTAAATATCATGAATCTTTTATCACTGTCTCTCAAACTAACTTGCCCCCTAAATTTATGCATTTTAAAATTCTCTCTCATTTTTTAAATTTCTCTATTTTCAAATACTTTATCTAATTTTCCAACGTTTTTTTGTTGTTTCTTTAAATTTTCAAGATACAACATTCACAAATGGAAAACTGTGCAATTTGTGCCAAAGTAAATGGAAGGAAAAAAACGCAAAGAAGTTGTAGGATCATTTGATTTTTTGAAGCAGCAACAATGATGATAGAAATATGTACCTCGAGAAGGTGATTGATTGACGACTACTACTCTACTAGTTTCTATCGCTAGAGGCCAAGGGGAGATGAAACAACGTTGAAGATTGAAGAAAATTGAATGGATAGGAGTATGGGTGATACAAATAACCGAAAACCGACCAAACCGAACCGAACCTAACCGATCCATTGGATTGGTTCGGTTTTTTAGCACAAAATTGGACATATCGGTTTGTATTTAGAGAAAATCGAAAATTTTCGGTTTGGTTCGGTTTTTTATTCAAAAAACCATCCAAAACCGAACCGAACCGAGGTATGTATATATATATACCCTTAAACATAAAATCGAACCATTTGGGCCTAAAATCGAAAACCGAAAACCCTTTTTTTTTTTTTTTTTTTACACAAAGATGGGAAAAAATGAACAGTGGGTTAGAAAAAGAACAAAAGCCCATTTGGGCCCAAAATCGAAAATCGAACCGACTAAAAACCGAACCATTGGTTTTTCCTTTATTGGACATCGGTTCGGTTCCCATTTTCTCTAAACCGATCGGTTCGGTTCGGTCTCGGTTTAGTGTAAAACCGACCAAAACCGAACCGATATCACCCCTAGATAGGAGAGTTTCAAATGAAATGGGTTGTCGAGAAAGATGAAGAGCATTTTTTGTAATTTCTTTAATTTCCTAAGATGCAGCGTCCACAAACGAAAATTATGTTTGGGTAAATAGAAGGAAAAGAAACCCAAAGAAGAAATTGCAGGAATGAAGAAATCGATCGAACATATTCGATTTTTGAAAGAAAAAACACTAGTAGATAGAAATATATACCTCAAGATTGACATTTGCGTCATAGATACTAATATGCATAGGGACGGGGCAAGCCTAAAGGAACCAGTAAGTAAGAGGAAATGCCAACAAGAGAGGTCCATGTGTATACCGTGGGTTGTCACCCAAAGAAGAAGCTACATGAATGAAGAAATCAATTGAACACATTCAATTTTCAAAAGCAAAAACGACAGTAGATAGAAATATATACCTCGAGATTGACATTTGTGTTGTAGATACTATATACACAAGGACGAGGCAAACCTAAAGGAACTAGTAAGCAATAAGAAATACCAGCAAGAGAGGTCCATGTGTATACTGTAGGTCGTCAAGAGGAACCAGTAAACAAGAGGAAATACCTAATGGTCCAACAAGCATTTATACATACCTTAATGTAGGGTCGAGCTTCATGTGCCAGCGACGAGGGATGAAGGGCAAGGGTTTGCTTATTGTTTGGTTTAGGAAAAAATAGTGGTATAAACAACGGGGGAGGCGAAGGGGTTCAAGATGGAGCATTAATTATGATGTGAGCTTGTCGATGGCTCGTCAAATTAAAATTTATAAACCGATCCTAAGCTACTTGTAGCATTGAGTGGACTGGGTCGATCTCAGGGAACCGAATATTAATTTCTTAAGTTAAATTTGCAAATGAGAAAGCAATTAAAAAGGGGGGTTTTGAAAATTTTCTTACTTAATGAAATAAAAATAACAAAACAAAACAAACACTAAAAGGGAAAAATCAACTCTTACCAAGTTCCAGTTTAGAGGTGCGGTTATATTCAATTGCAAACATTGATCATAGGCATTCAAAATATTTAATCTTAACCATGCAAGTACTTGGTCAACTTATTAGGAAACCCCAAAAAGTAGCAAATTTCCTAAGGTCATTAACTCTAACGAACGCCAAGTTAACGCTAATTACCTAAACAAATCTTTACGAAACCGCTTCAATTTATTTAGGTAAAGGCATTACGAACTTTGGAACGACCAAGACAATCGATCAGGTAAAACAACTTTCACCTAATTAACATGCTTCTTTAATTCCTAGAATTAAACATGCAAGCCATGTATCATGGAAACCCATAAACATACACATGTGATAATTCTAATGCTACCAGTTCATTCAACATGACAATTACGGATCATGATCGTGATTAGCAATAAAGCATGTAAAGAGATTAAGGCGTCAATTTAATCAAAATACATACTTATAAAATTAACACGGGAATTAAAGAACACTTGCAATTGAAAGAAAACTAATTTAAGGTTCAAGCCTCACAATGTCGCAACTGATTACAACCGACCTCTAAACCGGAATTGTAGAATCTAGCCGAGCACCTCCATAGAAAACTTCGAGTGTAAACGAGCTCGATTCGACACCATGGTTTGATGAAAAACTCCTAATTTATCCTAAACTACTGAAAAACAGAGAGGAGAAAGCCTAAATTGGTCCCATGACGGCTGAAAATCGGAGACAAATGACCTAGAGGACGAAAAAATCTATATATAGGAATCGACGGAGCGTCTAGACGCTCTGGACAGCGTCTAGACGCTACCAGCGTCACAGGGGCTCTCCGCAGCGTCGAGGGAGGCTTCAGGGAACTGCCGATAGTGTCTAGACGCTCTGGACAGCGTCTAGACGCTACCCAGCGCGCAACACTGCTTATTTTTGCTCTAACTTTTTGTTCAGGTGTCCGAATGACCTCCGACTTGATGCGTTGGAATCGTGATTCAACGTAGAATCTCTCGGAACATTCCTTATGCTCAAATACCTACAAAATGATCAATTAATTACATTAAAACCTCTAAACTAACATGATTTAAGTATGAAAATATATAACTATGCGTTGGTTAATGATGTCATTTTTACCTCGGCTAACGACGTGTATGAGGTATCAATTTTTATATTCAGTTTAATTTTTGCACACTAATGGGTAATTACACATATTTCCATTTCATTAAATCAGTACAAAATGTGTGGTCCAATATATACTATAAGTTAGATGTAAATCCAATAGCTCGTCATTAAATTGTTGTGTTCATCTATGTAACCTATGCATTGTTCTACAATTAAAAATTGTAGTTCTTTTCTTTAAACGATGTTAGCTTAATAGTTTAGATTTGATTCAAGTTTGTTATATTTTATTAACTACAATTCCTCTCTCTCCCCCTTAGATTTTTTTTTTTGTAGGATTTAGTTAGTTAGGAAGTATAAAATGTAGATAAGGGTATTTTAGTCATAATATAATTATAAAATCATAATATAAATAATGTAAAAAAAGATTTAGACATTTTTTCCAAATGTAAACAGTTTTAGTTATTTTTCAGTAGGAATTATCAATATTTAGCTATTCTTCTAGTTGTCCCTTAAAAGTAGGCCTAGCCCAATTATGTCGTGAGAAAACCCTAATCCCTTCCGTAGCATCATTAACTTATAACATGCATAAGTGTGTTATTTCTAAGCTTAGTTTTGTGCTAGTTTTGCTATGATTATGTGTGCTTTCATATATTTTTATGAATATTTTGCAAAAACCGAGCAATTGGAGAAAAACCAGAGCATTGAGGAGTATTTGGACGAATTTAAAGCAAAAAAGAAGCTATATTGGAGAATCCAAGTGTTGAAGATGAATAACAAAGCTTGTGAGCTCGAGAGTATAGCATTAGCGTTGCAACGCCATATCAGTAGTCATTCAACCTTGGAGTGCAGCAGGCATAGCGTTGCAACGCTGTTTGCAGCATTGCAATGCTACCACGATTTGTAAAAAAAGGAAAAAGGGACAATGTTGCAACGCTGCCCACTGTCTATAAATAGGAAGTTTGTGTTTCGTGCAAAAGGAGTTGTTTTAGAGAGACCTAAACCTTAATTTCGATAAAGGCACTATTTTGAGGTCTAGAGATCATATTGGAGAGCTAAAGAGGAAACTCAAGGCTTGGGATCGTGGGACATCACGTCGGGAACGAGTGTTGGCACCCTTCGTCCATTTTTTCTCTATTTTCTTTACTTTGTTGTCTTTAATTTTAGGATTTCTTGGACTGTATTTGAATGTAATCGAGTATTGTAGACTCATGGTTGATTGTATTATTTTTTAAGACTATGTTTGATTTATTGATTTGTGTTTTTGTAACGTCTTTTATGCATCTTGAATTAATCTTCTAAGCTTTTGGCCATAGCTTTGTATGTTAAGTTAAGTTTAGCTTGAGAAAGTAAATTTAACTAAAGACTTAGATGCATGAATAAGATTAGTCTATTGCATGAGAATGAATAGGTTAATGTTAGAAGCCCTTAAGAGAATTTAATAATGTCATGTTTAGTTGTAGAAATAGACCAAGAGGTTGATTTACTTCTTTGCATGAGTTCAATTAGGCTCAAGAGAGTCAATTGAATACCTTAGTAATTCTTGGCTTAGGACTGTTGTTTGTTTCATAATTCTTTAATCAATTTCATAGTTGTGCTTCATGGATTGCAATTTCCAAATATCTCTCTAAAATTGGACTCCAACTTTATAAACAATAGTTTATGTTTTATTTATTTGTTAAAAAAAATCAAACCAAAGTTATATTTCTCTAAATAAAATTGGGCATAATTAACTATGATACTTAATTAAATCTAAGAACTCCAATCTCTGTGGATGACCCTGACCACTATTATTGCAAAATATTTAGAGGTCGGATTTTTATAAATTTAATCTTGATAGAGCATTCGACAAACTCCTTTATCATTAACCCATGGGCAACAAAGAATAGCAGCCATCGATTCGGTATCTATTATATAGATAGGACCTCGCTCGCGAAACCCTAACTCAAGTTACGACAGCACAACCCTCCCCTCCACCATTTCACTTCTCTATTTCCAGTGTCATGTATATTAGTTTCATTAAGTACGGAAGCCTCTAGAATCATGTTATCTTTTATCACTCGATTAACTTCTACCATAGTTTATTCCTTCCATCTCCAACCTCTACATGCAAGATCTTTTATCTTCTTTTGCAATCTACTTTAATTTATTTTTAAATTTTAATTGTCTAGTCTCTTTGGATTTACTATGAGACGAGCTCTGTGGAATCGATCTATGACTTTGCCGGTGTTACTAATAAGCCTTAGAATTAAGGCTTATTTAACTCCCAATTGCTTAAAATATTCTTATTTTGACTTAAGACAATTTGAAAATAGTCGAAAGATTGCTTCAATTTAATAAAGAAATAAATATGATGACATTTGGGATAAAGTTCTAAATAAATTAATCTTGTTTGCAGGAAATATGGAAATTGCAAAATCGTGATTCTACAATCTAGAGCAACAGACCTGGGAATGTGGAAATTGCAAAATCAAATTGCAAAATTGTGATTTTGCAATATGGAGCAGTAGAAAAGTTCAAAAAAATGAAAATTCCTGCGCGAAATGGAAATCAATGGTTCAAATCAAAATTGTGATAATAAACTATTAAAAGAAAAAAGATTATGATGAAAGAGAGAGAACGAATAGAAAGAAATAAATTAAAAAATTAAAATAAAAAAGAAGAAAAAATAAAAAGATTAAAAAGTATTAAAAGAAAAAAAAATAGAATGGAATTGAGAGAAAGAAGAGAGAGAGGAGAGATTGATAAAAAGAGAAATAAGAATACATGCATGAAACCTGGAAAAAAAAACAAAAATAGAATTTGAGAAACTACTTTTTGAAGTTTCTCAAAATCTGCCATTTTTTTAGAAATGTTTCTAAAAAATTTAGATTTAGAAACAAGAAACATGATGGTTTATCAAACATATATGTTTCTTGTAAAATGAGAAACATGAACAAGAAACAGGAAACAAGAACGTTATCAAACGAGCCCTTAATTACTGCATAAATTAAGGGAATTGGAGTACAAAATTTGAGCATTCTTAAACCCTAATGAAGGCCTATAAAGGAGGAAGAAGAGGAGGAGCTAAGGAATTCGGATTGAGAGACATTTTGGAGCTGTTTCTTGTGGATTTCTTCTTCTGTTTTGCTGCAGCAGTTTTTTTTCTTTTCTGTTTTTAGCCGAGAACTTCAATTTCAATCTCATTTTTCCTTCAATTTCTACTCGTTTTATGGAAAGCATTTGCAGTACAATCGTTGTTTTTCATTCCATTTCTTCTTGTGTTAAGTTTAAGTTTTAATTCTGTCTTTACCCCTGGGTTTTATTCAACAATAATACTATATTTTTCTACATTTTCTTGGTTCTCTCTGTTTTTGGCGAGGGTGCAACATTCTGCTTTTATTTTTTTCTTGTATGACGAATAGTTGTTGGAGATACACACTTGTTCTTCATTCGGAATTAGTTTGAATTAAGTTTGTGGCCTAATCCAGCCTCTGTTTGCAAAGTTTTGTAGGATTCCTCTTTAGAGGTACACACTTATTGGAGTCTTTGATTATGTCTTTTATTTTTTTATTCAAGTTTCCATGAGTTGTTGGAGTATTTATAAGCCATCAAAATCAAAGGTAGAAGGAAGAAGATTTAATTTCTTATTGGAAGCCTTTGATTCTCTGTTTTTAAGAAACTTAGGATAGAATTTTGTATTAATTAGCATTTCACTCCACTTGCTATTATGAATTTTTCTTCAAAAATTAGTTTTAAGATTTTTATTTTTAATATGAGCTAAAACTTCTTACGGGGTTCAAGAATGTGAATTCCCTAAGAAATAATTGTAGCTTAAATTTCAATAAAAACCAAGCTTACATCTCAATTGTTTGCTTGTGTTGAACAAATTTCCGTTGAGATCCTAGATTGATCAACTAGGGTATCAACTCAAGCTTAGATCTAATACCGACGGGGTTAGTGATAAGCGGATTCCGCACAAGTGATGGAGAAAAAGAGCTTAGACATAAGTCAATTCCTTATCCTAGACATAAGGATTAAGGACTCCAAAACCCATAAAATTGTTGAGTCGAATTATCTAAGATAGAGAGACTATAGACATATAAGTCACTCGCTTAGCCTCCTAAAACCTAAATTCAAGGTGAATAGGATAAGCAATTTTGGTTTACAATTGAGTATGAGTAGGTTGGAATTGCAATTTTGGCTTGCAATTACAACTTAGGGCAATGACATTCTTGAGCCTCATCTTTATCCAAATTCCTTTTGAATTTTTATTCACTAAGTCTATCTAGTTTGCTATCAAATATTGTCATTTCTAGATTCTGCAATTCAATTCTGCAATTTCTGGTTATTTCCATTAATGTCATTTCTCAATTTTGCAATTAGATTATGCAATTCAATTCTGAAATTTTTCTTTATTCCAATATTGTCATTTCTTGATTCTGTAATTAGATTCTGCAATTTTTCCAACACACCAACCCAACCTTATTTTTGCTATTTTAGTTTTTAAGTTGCAATTTTTTTACATTTTGCTTAGCAATATTTTTATTACACCATTCCCTGTGGGATTCAATACTTGGTACTCATATACCATTTTATATTACTTCGATCGCGTGCGCTTGCGTGTACACTGATCAGTTACCAGCGTAGTTTATGTATTCAATTACTTGTTAATAAGACGCTGAAGAAAATGTTGCATATGGAGGATTTTTTTTAGCACCCCCAATGCATCTTGGTGAATGGAAAATCCACAATCCACATTCAGGCTTTTAATTTCGTCGCTGTATTTTTTGCTTTAATTTTGATTTTCCTATTTTTATTCATTAACGATAGTTATTCTATTCATGTTTTTTGGTAATAGTTATAATGGCTTCCCATAAGAAACTATGAATAATCAGAGCTGGAGTCTAAAACAGGATTTTTCTCCAAATCCCATATATGGATTTTTTGGATTTAAACATGAATGAGCCGGAGTTTTGGCATTATCTAGTGCCATAGGGCTCTGGTTGGGGTGTCATTTTGGTGTCGGCTGGATCTTGGAACCTGAAACCTGTTTCGTTTTGTTTATCATTCCAATTCTTGGGCACATTCATTTTGATTGAAGAGGTTATATTATCTTACTTCAGGCACATACTGTCATTCGATTTAGCCTGTATTGGTGCTTGGCATCCAGCGAGAGTGTCATTCATTGTTGCTCGAGCAAGAAAAAATGGTTATCATCATCACACAGAGTTGAATAAAGAAGTTTTTAAGATTTGGGAAGACCGACCAAGACTCACACTCTGCCATGACCGAATTTGATAGGTTTGTTAATCTCTGTTCTCCTATTTTTTGGGCAACTATTGTGGATTAGGTGATTATTCATTTATTCTTGAATTCTTTAGTGCCCTATTTCCTATGGCTGATGTTTGCAGATAATTCATATAGGATTAGGAAGGATGTAACTCCTGTTGGTGGATTCCCTCACTATGGTGTCGTCAAAGAGCATTACTTGATGATTAAGAGTTGTTGTGTGGGTTCAAAGAAACGTGTAGTCACATTGAGGCAGTCACTGATTAAGCAAATATTTAGGGTTGCTATGGAGGAAATCAAATTGAAATTCATTGACATTTCGTCTAAATTAGACACACAAGAAAAAGCTAGGTTTTATGGACGACTCAAGGCATAATGTTCTAGCTCTATAGATTAGTTTTACATGCTGATTTATTTCCTCGATGATTTGGTTTTTTTTTTTTTTTTTTTTTTTTTTTTTTTTTTTTTTTTTTTTTTTTTTTTTTTTTTTTTTTTTTTTTTTTTTTTTAAAGAAGTTGCTAATTGTTATAAACCAAGAAAGACCAAAACAAGAACAACACTAAGAAGAAGATAAAACAAAGTAGAGAATATGAAGGTTGAGAGAAAATTCTCTTCTCAATGGAATTGTGTTACCAAAGCTTAACATGCCTCATATATATAGTGCTACAAAGAAAGTTTAGGCTATAATTAGCCAAAGAAGTGGGAGACTTGCATGGCTATTATAAAGGTAAGAGAGAGTCATGAGGAAGATTTTTTTTTTTTTTTCATTTGGATATCTATCTTATGAAATTCTTTATAACACTCTCATATGCCTCGTTAAAATCTTACTAGGTGACATAAGTGCTCCCCCCAGCTGAAGCATCCACTACCATTCTTGTGTGAGTATTCAACCCATTATAAAAAGTCTGCATTTGAATATCGTTGGGAATACCATGGTTCGGGCATTTCGTAACAACTCTTTAAATCTCTCCCATGTCTCATATAGAGATTCATCCTCCTGTTGCTGAAACGATGTGATTTCACTCCTGAGCGGCCATCTTAGTGGGCGAAAAATACTTGGTAAGAAACTGCTCCACCAACTCGTTCCAACTTGTGATTGCTCATGATGGTATAACATTCAACCATTCTAGAGCCTTTCCTCTCAACAAAAAAGGAAATAATGTCAATATGAGAGCATTCTCACTCACTCCGCGGATTATGAACGATTTGCAAACGCCCATAAACAACTGAATATGTAGGTGAAGATCCTCCATTGGCATACCACCCAATTGGCTTGTGTGCTGAAGCATCTGAAACATGATCAGTTTTAGTTTAAACTGTTGTGTCTCTATTTCTGGTGGCAAAATTCTTGGAATTAAGATTGGCACTGCATATTCCTGAATCACTCAATTTCTCTCATCTTCCACTACTTCAGCTCCTCCATTATTATTAATTCTCAATGGTGGATCAACCATCTCTTCAACCACTGCTAACCCTCTTTGTTCCCTTCTTTTTTGATGAAACGTGCGTTTGATCTTGAGATTAAGGGGTAACAAATCAGGATCGTGCTCCTAATTTGTATAAGAAAATTAGCACCTAGCACAATACACAAGTAACCAATCAAATTTGTGTTTGTTAACTAAAAAACTAAAAACTAGAAATCAAAGTACTTAGTTTCACAAAATTCACAAACAATTAGTCTCCGGCAACGACGCCAAAAACTTGCTGTGCAAAAACTCACTATGCAAGCATACGCAATAGTAGGTAGTAAATGATAAACAAGGTCGATCCCACGAGGACTAATGTAAGTAAAGTTGTTGAAATTAAGCACAAATTTACCAACGCAAAGCTAAACTAAAAAAGCAACTAAACTTGCAAATTAACTAAAAACAGGCACAGAGGTGACTACTAAACTAAGAGAGACTTAGAAAGGCAAACTATAAATTTAAACAAAGATTAGAGAGGCTAAACACGTACTAAAATGATGAAAACATGGGGCTGGAATTTTAGAAGGCAGTAGCTGTTTTTGCCCAATTGAGGTTAACAATGTTATAGCATTAGACACCACAATATTATACAGAAGGGAATTTTCACCTAAAATCGATTCGAAAATCTCTCGAACTCGATTTTCTTATCTTTAACACTGAGTTAAGCATATGTCTATGAAAACCCAATGCTAAAGAACACTAATGAGACCCAAATTCCTCAAATTCACAAGTTTTAGAATGTATATCTACAGCCCACAATTTCTACCTCTTAAGGAGAAATCACTTGCTCCATTTGTGTCAATTCACCCATTCCTAAACCTTTCAGTATTAAGAACTAGTTTGTGCCTTACCCAAGGTGGTCAAACTCAAATAAGGACTTGCAATAAACACCACAAATGGAAGTATAACTTCATAAAAATGCATTGAGTCAATAGGGTTCAAACAACCACATACATCCTTAATTTCCAGCCCTAAAACATTTAGCCCATAACTTTAAAACTGAAAATAAACCTTAAGCATTCAGAAATCAACAACATAATGGGATTAATCTAAGAGTTAAACCCAAAATGGCTACAAAAGTGTGCTAACCTAGCTAAAAGATTAAGAAAACTTAGGGCAATACACGAATCAACAACAATAAGATAAAACTAGAAAGAGAATGAGGAAGAAAGACTAGAAGATGATGAAGCTTATTCTCCTTCTCGAAATCAACCCAAAATCGTAGCTCCACCCCCTCTTCTATCTTCTATTTTCTGGGTATTTTTTTTGTTTTTCTGCTACCCCTCCCTTTCACGAAGGCATCTCTTTTCTTTTCCTTAAAAGAGCTGACTTGGATCTCCCATTCCACATGGCAGCAGGTTACTGTTCTATTTTTAATGAATGACGACTCCTATGGTGATGTAAGCAGTAAAATTTCTATAAAAATCTGCATCTCGATGTGGCTTACGATGCTGTAGCATTGCGGCCAACATTAGAAATGTGGTTTGCAATGCTGTAGCATTGGTAACCACATTCCAGCTTCCAACCCATAAGATTAGTCCACAAACTTGAGATAAACCTGTCCAAATGATAGAAAAATTCACCAAGCATAAAGGAAGAATGAATGATTTTCAAAACACACAATTCCTTAATAAAACTACCAAATAAAGGCCCAAAACCGACAATGGAATTCAAATAACTCGAGTTTTAGTGAGGTCTAAGGCTAAAATTTGTGATAATTTACTCCCATTTCATGAGATTATCACTAGGAGAAACCCTAAAAAAAATTTCTAATGAAGGAAAAAGAGTACATTATTCATATATGTTAACAACTGTCTCATTAAAAGTCTTGCTAGGAAAGCCAAGTGGAAAAAAACCATAATCAAGGAAAAAAAGTACAATACTTCAACCCAAAACCCAGATACGTTAAAAAATATACACAATATATATATATATATATATATATATATATATATATATATATATATATATATATATATATATGAGATATTCAATCCATATACACTTTATACATAGAACATTCATAACACAAATCACGAAAACAAAATGGAGAAACCTACTTTTAGCAAAGATGATGGTAGAGATTCGTGCTGATAACGTGTTATAAAACAAGAAAGAACAAAACAAGAACAACACTAAAAAGAAGATAAAGCAAAGTAGAGAAGATGAAGGTTGAGAGCAAATTCTCTTCTCAATTGAATTGTGTTTCCAAAGCTTAACATGCCTCATATATATAGTGCTACAAAGTGTAGCTTACAAGCAAGTTTAGGCTATAATTAGCCAAAAAAGTGGGAGACTTGTATGACTATTCTAAAGGTGAGAGAGAGTCATAGGGAAGAATGAGTTTTTTTTTTTTTTTCTTTCATTTGGATATCTATCTTATGAAATGCTTTATAACACTAATAAGTTTATCAGCATCATATCCTAGCCATTGCCTAGTATGTTGTTTGTGTTGTGACTTGTGATGCTTTCTCGGAGGTGTTTGTATTGAATTCTAATCTTGACCCAGTCACCGGCAATCAGTCAGTCTCGAAGATTTTCAGGTGCCACCCCAAATAAACATTGTTTTCTAGCATTTTTATGTATATTCGGTGATAATAGAATAGAAAAAAGCACCGTCTCAACAATTCCAAATATGTCCAAACTCGAGCTATTTTGAAAGGTTGAGTGACTGGACTGCCCACAAATGGGGTCTTTCATGTTGTCAGTAATTATCAATGATTTAAATGTTGATGTTATTATGTAAACGAAGAAATCTCTACTTTTATGGAAATGCGTAGTTGTATGGTTCATTAAAGAAATATTAAATGTGGAATGGAACTAGAGGAAGTTGGTGAGACATGAAGATATATATTTTTTATTTAAATGCAGACAAGGTTTTGAAAATATACTAGGGCACTGTGCAAGTGTTAGAAAAGAAGCATTTGGTTTGGTGCAGTTGAAAAGCTATTAAAAAGTGAAGTGAGTGAAAATGATATGATTATATAAACAGAAAATACACGTGGAGAATTGGGGAAAAGGTCGTTTTGTGGAGGTGTTGAGATTTAAGACGCGGAGTGGGGACGGCGTAGCTATAAATATAATAAGCAACAAGTAGGAACTTGGACGGCAAACGCAAACGTAGCTAAAGGAAGAAGAAGAGGAAGAAGAAGAAGAATCCGCGTATTATAATTATTCCCTTGCATTCCATTCAATTCCATTTTGATCACGTTTCTTTACTGTTTTAATTCAATTAGAATGAGAATATGAATACGAATTTTTGGAATGGAGTGGCGTTGCGTGGCGACGCCCCCGACCCCATTAAACCAAAGACACTGGCTTTCCTCCCTTTCCAATTCCCATTTTTCTTTATTGATTTCCTCACGTCATGATGTTCTGAATATGACCATTGGATTTGACCCTTTCACCTTTTCAATCCAATTAACTCAATTCCTTCCAACGCCAATCCACCCATTATATCAAATTAAATTGTCTTCTCTTCTCCGGCGGTTCATTTCAGACTTCTTAATTCACTACGGTCCGAACCCAATCCCAATCACGCCTATATGTCTATGGAATGTGGAAAAAAAAAAAAAATCTGAACACGAGCGACAAAAATATACCCATTTGGAAAACAATACGTAACATCCACCATCTTCGATTTAAACATACTGGTACTACCTCTGCTTTACTCTGCACAACTAAAATATTAAAAATATTAATTACATTTTACTCGAACAAGTAAAACAAATGCCCCCTGGGCCCTAGCGCCCCAAGCTCTTGCCATGCAAATATGTTTTCCTTTGTTTGTTTTTAGTGCAATGCATTCTTATCTCTTAACCTTCAAGGATTGCAATGGAAGAAGATACCCAATAAAAATTGTAAATGAATCCTTGTTTTTAATCATTATATTAATCTTACAATATGACCATAAACTCTACTTAGTATTAAATGTCATGACCAGTCAAATAGATATATTTTTGTATAGTCAATTTTACTTGCATTAGTGAAAAATGAATTTAGAATTGCATAATTTAAATTGAAAATTAATTTTTGGAAGCCTCCATTACGCCACGGTACACCACGTCACCATAAAATTAATTTCTGAACCGCCTTGTTTGAATACTAAAAAATGTAAGGAAAACGACGTCGTGAAAAGGAAGAGAAGGAGAAAGGGATGAGTGAAATATGATATAATGATAGCATGACCGTTGATGATGCCGCGTCGGCTCCGTCCAGTCCACGTGGTGTTTCCACAAATTTAGAAGCGATCGCTATATTATATTCTGGATCACTCTTCCCATTTTCTGAGGCTTCCAATCAATCTTTTGCTGAAATACAAGCCCCCGCTCGATAATCCTCTGTTGCTGCTTTTCTCTCGTATTTTTTCCTTTTCTTTTTCTCTCGTCACATTCTCCAGCTTCCCCATTCCCCTCACCAATCTGCCCCCAATTTTCTCTCATCAACAACTCAATCCCTCCCCTAATTTCTGTTTTCCGCTTCTTTTTCCATGTTCGATTCCTACGAACTCTTCCTTTCATTCTGTCATTGTCTTCATTTCGGCTTCACTGCCTACACAGGTTGAGGTTAGTACCGCCTCTCTCTCAATCCATGTTGTTTCCTTATGATTTCTCATGTCCCTATTTCATCTGCCCTTCTCTCTTCTTTTCTGCATCTAAATGATTACGCACTATACATCCCCGACCTTTGCTTTCTCCAATTCCTTTTCTCAACATTGCCCATGTGATAACTTCACTGCCTTCTCCCCCTCTCACCGGACTCGCAACTCCCTTTCCTCGCCTTCATCTAGGAAAAGAAGAAAACACTTTTCCGCCGCTTTTGTTCCCCGAAGAAAATGTTTCTTGGCTTGTTCCATTTCTCCGGATGGCAACTTCAATCTAGAATTTGCAACTTCTGCGAGGAGGGGTGCCAAAACTTTTGTAGTGAAGCGTATTACTAATGAATTGGAAAGGGAGGAATTCTCTCAGGATTCATCTGTGCAAGTGGGATCAAATTTCACTGGTTTCCAGGAGGATCCTATTGTTGATAAGTTAAGGACCCAACTAGGAGTCATACACCCCATCCCTTCCCCACCTATTAATCGAAACATCGTTGGACTTTTCGTCTTCTTTTTCTTTGTTGGAGTTGCCTTCGACAAATTATGGACATTTAGGAAGAGAAATAAATCGATAAATGAGGATGGGCGTCGTGGCTCATGGCCCCAGGTGCCTACTAGTTTCTCGTCGTTTTTGGAGAAGGATTTACAAAGGAAGGAGTCGGTGGAGTGGGTGAATATGGTTTTGGGTAAATTATGGAAAGTTTATCGACCTGGTATCGAGAATTGGCTTGTTGGATTGTTGCAACCCGTTATTGATGATTTGAAAAAACCTGATTATGTGGAGAGGGTGGAAATCAAGCAGTTTTCCTTGGGGGAAGAACCATTGTCAGTTAGGAATGTTGAGAGGCGAACATCCCGTCGAGCCAACGATCTGCAGTAAGTTATTCTAAACCCATCTTTCAAACTTTATGTACTCTTTGGTATGCGGGTTGAACGCCTTCCTGCAATCTTTAGTGGCAATAGAGTTCCATGAATTTACATTAGTCATTATTGTCTTTCTTTTTTATATAGAATTACCGTATTAAAATAGTTTTTTCTTGTTTAATGTTGTCCAGGTACCAAATTGGTCTGCGCTATACTGGCGGTGCTCGTATGTTATTAATGCTTTCGCTAAAATTTGGCATCATCCCGATTGTTGTCCCAGTTGGTGTCCGAGATTTTGACATAGATGGTGAGTTATGGGTCAAGTTGCGGCTTATTCCAACTGAACCTTGGGTAGGTGCCGTTTCATGGGCATTTGTTTCACTGCCAAAGATCAAATTTGAGTTGTCACCGTTCCGCTTGTTCAATTTAATGGGTATGTCCTAGTTTCTTGACTTTGATAACGAATTTTCATAGCTAGTAATTGCAAGGGAGTCATAGTGAGGGTTGACAGGGAAGCATGAAAGGTGGGGTTTACTTTATGTTCTTCTTTAGTTTATCTTTATGTTTTTAACAGGCATGCTTGTGGAGGTTCAATTCGTTTCTTGAGGATAGTTTTCTTTGCTTTAAATTTTGACCTTTGGATGCTGATGTACGTTTCTCTCTTTCTGTCCATCTTTTTGCTGCACGCTTGGGACAACATCAGCCATTCCCGTTCTCTCCATGTAAGTAGATTAATCTTAACTGTTGAATAGTTGCTATATAAGTTCGTCAGCTCAAGGAAGGAATAGAGAGAATCTCTTCCACGTAGCATTGCTGATTGTGCAATGATAAACTCTGTCTACATCACCATTTTTTTAAAAAAAAAAATTGATTCTGTGCCAGAAAGTTGTGTATTGGATAATCTATATCACATTTGTGCCATTGAATAGTTTACTAGTTCAATTCATGAACTATACGTGCTAATGAGAGTCTGAATTCATTGTCAATAATACTTAGACTAGAAAAGGAGATTGCTACTATTGAAGCCTTTTGTTTTGAGGATCGCATTATGAAGTAGTGCTTAAGTGTACTTAAAAAAATCAAGTTCTTTTGATCAGAATCAGTTTTCTGAGTGTCATAATTTTGTTGTAGCAGTTCACAGCTTAATTTGCTCTCGTAGCTGATAATTTTAACTAAGTGTTCTAGTTAGGTTTGATTCCCCCCCCGTCTGTCCTCTGGCCTCTGACCTGTGTGCTTATTATGTTTGCATAGGTTTTTGACAAAACTTCTCACTGAGGATTTACCTAAATTATTTGTACGCCCAAAGAAGATAGTTCTAGATTTCCAAAAAGGAAAAGCAGTTGGACCCATCCCAGACGATGTTAAATCAGGAGACATGCAGGAAGGAAATAAAGATTTTGTTGGGGAACTTTCAGTAACCCTTGTAGATTCTCGGAAGCTTTCTTATGTCTTTTATGGTAATAATTGTCATTTTATCTATATTATCCTTTCTTGAAAACCATGCTTTGTGAATTACTGGATTTTTTATGCTTAACTGTCAAGTATTTGTGGTCCTTATCGACATCGTTGTGACACTCCCACCTTGTTTTCAGAAACTTAACATCTGATTAAACTGTTGAAAGTAACTATTTATTCATATAGATTTATGATTCTGTACTTTACTCATCAATTCCTGTTTTTTCTCAGGAAAAACAGACCCATACGTTGTTTTAAGCTTGGGTGATCAAATAATACGCAGCAAAAAGAACAGCCAAACCACTGTAATTGGGCCACCTGGTGAGCCAATCTGGAATCAGGTGAAGCCCATTTCTGATTATCCTTTGTTTTACCTGAGAATGTGTTCCATGAACAATATTGGTTAAAGTGTTCTTTGGTTATTTTCGGGTTCTTTTGAAGTTTTCAATCTCTTTTATGTACTCACGTGAATTGGTATTGGGGATATTGGCAGGATTTTCATATGCTTGTTGCAAACCCTAGGAAACAGAAATTGTATATCCAAGTGAAAGACTCTCTTGGATTTGCAGATTTGACTATTGGTAATGCAGAGGTAACTTATCTTATTTCTTTCTTGTAACTGTGCAAACCTTATTTCTTTCTTGTAACTGTGCAAACCTTATTTCTTTCTTGTAACTGTGCAAACGAGGGAACTATAACTGCCGAACTGATTATGCTTGTGTGTGTGTGTGTTTTTATTTATTTATTTATTTATTATTATTATTATTATTATTATTTTTAAATCTATTTCAATAATAAAAATCAGTTTGGTCATTTTTTAAGTTGGTTTAGTCTTATAACTTGGTTGGCTATTACTCTAATTTGAGTTTGCGTTTTCTATAATTTGGGGTTTGGACAGCTCTGCATCATCTCATTTGTCAGTTCAAAGTTCTGACTAGATTTTGGAGAACTGCTATATACCTTGAAGCATCTTGTATTACCAGCATTTTTGGGGCGTATCTCGTGAAAGTCTTGTAGAACGGTGTATAAGTGAATAAATAACATTGAATAGTATCTTTGTTTTGCGTGGTTTTGGGAATCTAAATTAGATCATCATTTTGTAGGAAGCGTTACTTAGATAGAAATATAATATCATTCTATTATGTCTTGTGCCAAAGGTGAAGTCTGTGTTTTACATTTGGAGGTATATAACCAATTAAACTGATAAATCATTTATTTAACGACAACAATGTGTGGAATTGGTAAATGGATGGATGGAAGTTTAATAAAATTTTGGCTTTGTTTTTGTGTATTCTTACCTTGTTTGCACAAAACGTACAGGTTGATCTTGGATCTCTTCAAGATACTGTACCAACAGATAGAATTGTTGTTTTGAGGGGAGGTTGGGGACTCTTTAGAAACAGGTCTTCTGGAGAAATACTACTGAGATTGACATACAAAGCATATGTCGAGGATGAAGAGGACGATAAGGCTGCATTAGATGCCTTGGATATAGATATTTCAGATGATGAGTCTTCTGATTCTGATGAACCAAATGGTGCTTATGAGGAGGGTGAAAAGGGTGCAGCGAAAGAAACTGATAAGGAATCATTTATGGACGTTCTGGCGGCTTTGATAGTGAGTGAAGAATTTCAGGGAATAGTGGCATCCGATATGTTGAATACGAAACTTCAGAATGATGCCAGCACTTCTACTAGCATGGGGGCAACAAGATCGAGATCTCGTGATGCAGTTACTGACACCAAACCCACGGTTTCTAGCATTGGAACCGGAGGTTTAGCCGGTAATATTGTTGTTTAGTTATCAATTTTGTATGTTTAGATATATATATTGATGTGATGTTAAGTTTGGAGGGTGGTGAAGTGTTCTAATACGTATAAACTGCAGAATCGGCGTTGTTTTGGCTTGCTGTGATCACAAGTATATCGGTGCTTATTGCTATCAACATCGGTGGTCCGAGTTTCTTCAACCCATGATCTTATATTTACAAAGTGGTCGTGGAGACTACCCTACCCATCGGCCATTTTTATCATTCTTCAGCCTCCGTAATTGTGGCTGGCTGCGCTTGACATATGCAAGCGGTGCGGATTGAACAACGTTACCCTTGGCAGGCTAGAGTCAAGTATACCCATACACATTGAATTGAACAATGAGAATCAATCAACTTAACTCCTGTTCGGTTTGTATATAAGTCACTAACGGAGCAATATTCTGTTTGTGGCATACCAATTTTGACTTTGTATTATAATAACAAATTTACACTCTTTCCTCTGCACCATGTGCCTTCCTTCATTTGGCACCTATCATTTATCCGCTTGTTAATTTCCTATCCGTACGCATTTCTGCAGATCAACTCATCCTGTAACCATTCCCTAAGCATCTAATTACAAACTAAACTTGACCAACAAACATGGAAGATTCTTGCTTTTGGCGTAATTCTTCTTGGCCTCAAGGAAGAAGGATATGTTTCCTTCTGGATTTTGTAAGCCCCGAAAAATGCAGCAGAGCAAGCAACTTCTTAAAACACGTGGATTTTTTTTACAACAAATCATAACATGTTGATGCTTCGGACTCACTGGGTAACATTTAATCCTCCAAGTGAAACAGTCCCCAGAATCAGAAATAGGAAGGGAAGCTTGATTAAGGCATGATTTCTTCTTCCTCCTTGCGAGACAGGAACCCCCCTTCTGACAACCCGTTCACATGTAGCTGTCCAGAATTGCTCATCAAATCGTCTCCCAGAATGAACTAACAAAACTATGATATGTTTATGTAATATTGAAGGATTTATATACATTACCTGAATGTGAATCTCCTTTTCGGGCACCTGCAAAGATTAAGAAGTTTAGGCTATAAGCAAACTTGGAAGTAAAGGATGGGAGATACGGGAAATTGAATTAGTTTTTTTTTTTTTTTTTGTGGTGTATGAGATTGTAATCCATCGTCCTGTAGTATGTCTGCGTGCTCAGATCAGTTGTAGATACAGGAGAATTACCAGATAACAGGCAGAATAAGCTTCGGAAATCTGCAGCAGATGCATGTATTAAGATAACATATCAAATGCTTGGATTCATAAAATGAAGGCATTATAATATATGCAAAGTTAAAGACAAAGCGTGATTGCCCTTTAACCAACAATCCTTACCAGTTTGAATTTGGAGTCCGCCTGAGACTTTTCATGAGCAGGGAACAGGCCAGGATGAGAATCCCATACCTTCCTTTTGTAAGCTTCTTTAACCTGCAATGTAAAACAGAAATACACAGCTCTAGCCTCACAGAACAGATTGGCCAATTACTGATTATCAAGATTACATGGGGTTCCTCAACCTGCCCCTCAAGATGGTGCCACTTTGGATTCACCATTCTTGGATTGGATTCCAATTTTAATTTTTTTGGACGAATACCCATTTGGGTTTAATGGGCTCTGATACCATATTGAGATTACATGGGGTTCCATCCAAGTATCTTATAAATTGTGAGGTCTCTCTACATTTTTCTAATGTGGGATCCTCAATATGCCGCTCCAGATGATGTCACTTTGGGTTCACCATTCTTGGATCAGATTCCAATTTTAATTTTTTTGGACCGAATACCCGTTTGGGTTTAATGGGCTCTGATACCATATCAAGATTACATGGAGTTCTATCTCAAAACCAATTGGCAATAAGAGGAATAGTGTCACAACCCGCCCCAGATTAACTCTACCAAACCTAGGATGAGCTGTGATGACAGTAGACCCCAAATGTGCAATGGAATCTATTGCCAAGTCTTTATCTCTTCTTTCATTATCTAACTTTATCTATGGATACCCCAATAACAGCACAGTAAAAAAAAATTTCCCTTTACTTACACTAGATGATATGCAATGACTTGATAAGACTGGTGGCAGATTCTGATTAGCAATCTCTGATTGAAACTCAAGAGCAACCTGGTGGAAAAATTAAAAACAAAAGAATGAGCTAAAAAGCCCAATGAGTGGTGATTCATAAGAAAATACATTTTCAAGGAAATTATTTTCTTACTAAACATAAGTTCATAACTATGTAAAATAATGCAAATCACGAATAGTTTAGAAACCTTCGAGATCATTTTAAGGCATTAAAGTCTGTAAATAAACATCTCTTGAAACAACAACTCTTAAGTCAACAATTCTTGAAAACATAAGCACAAGTTCGTAAAAACATAGATATGGAAATCCGTAATTATAGCTCTGGAAAGCATAAACATAACTAGTAAAATTTATCACAAAATCTGTACCCAAATCTCTATCATACTATGTACCGAGTAATCTCCAGATACATAGCAAAACATATCTCTGTCATACGTGCACGTAAAGCAAACTCTAACATCTGTAATGCTTCAGGTCCAGGATTTGGAATCCGGATTCGGCACCTAATGGCCCCGGCATTCCCCTGCATCCCCTGCGGCCTGAGCATGCGAGCATACTATGGAAACACATTTTCATAGCATATCGGGTAATCACCAAGGGTACAAAGATCTAGTGGTTTGAAAACCACTTCCAGCATAAACCTCTTAACTTCTCAAACTCTTTCTGAAAACCATGCTTTTTGTTTAAACATCTCATAAACTTGAGAGATTTTCAAATAACACTAAACATGTATAAATTCTCAAATAATAATCAAATCTCTCAATAATATAAAACATTTCTAAAATCATATTTTCTTTGAGATCACATCTCAAAAATCTTATACATTTCTCAAGACACATTAAAACTCTTCAAACATCTCAATAATCATAAAAATATCTCAAATATTTCTCAAATGACAATTTCAACTAAAAGCATAAAATATTGGCATTTCCATACCATTTTTGGAAATTCATAACATACTATGAAAATCTCTTAGCAATTTTCTCTAAAATCACACATGATTTATAGAATTCTTGAAAATTTGTAATAATAATCAAATAATAAAAATAATTCGTAAAATAAACCACTCACATAACTATTTTTGTTAATGCTTCAATCGTACAGTATTTCAATTTCCATCCAACCTGAAATTCCAATAACCACATCAATAATCATTCTCCAACTCAAAATATTTGTAACCATAGTACATTGCAAACAATAATTTATCCAATTATTGTTCTTAGACATTATCCAATAGTCCAACATTTCAAATTCCACTTTCTCTTTCATTCATTTATTACTAAAGTACAAATTATATTTTCTCCCATTAAATATTAATTCTTTCTCTCTCCCATCATACACATCTACTTTTTCTCCATAATAAAATATATTTTCCTTCCAAATTTAACTCTCTCACGTCTCATACACATTCTTCAACAACTTCCTCTCTCTTCATTTAAACCCAAATTTACCATTATCCCATCTCTATATTTTTATTTACTTATTTAATTTCTCCTTCTTCTCCTCTTCTTTTTCTTTTTACTTTCTCTCTCCTCCCTTCCTTCTTATTCCCTCCATATCCGGCTGCTTAAGTGTTCTCCCTTTAAATATATATATATATATATATATATATATATATATATTTTTTTTTTCCAACCAAAAGCCCTTGAAGATGAATTTCTTCTTCCTCCTCTCTCTTTAATCTTCAGATTCTGTATTTTTTTTTTCTTCCTTCTTATTTCCATAATCTAAGCCCAACACCACCTTCCCTCAAGACAATCTCTTCAAAAATTCAAGAATTCAACAATCTAGATTCCATTTATTTCATTATTACCTAAAGAATTTTCACCATAATCAAGCATTAGTCTCCCCTCTTGATTGATTTTGAAACATCCATAACCTCTTCACAAGCAAAAGGAAAAGAAACCACTAGAACACTTCCTCTATAAATCCATTTCTTTTTCATGATTTTTCTAGAAAACTTACCAGTATATCGTAGGTTCCTCCCCCACAATTCCTCTTAATTCTTCTTTGTCTTCAAATCTCTCCTTGGTTGTCTCCTTGTGGTTTCTCTATCAAAATCCCCTTCTATTTTCTCTTCCTCTCTCCCTCATTCCAGAACACTCCTTTTCTTTACTTTCATTTCTTTTCTATTTATTTATTATTTTTTCTCCCCTTTTGTGTGTGGATCACGTGAAGCCACCACTTTCTTTTTTTTTTTTTTTTCTTTTTAAATAAAACCAAAAGCTTTCATTAGAAGCTTCTTTCAATTTTTTTTTTTATATTTGTTTATTATTATTATTTTTTTCTTTTTAACAAAAAAATTACCCCATAAATTTAAATTTCCTTTCACTTCTAATTTTTTTCCAAACTTCTCCTCTTTCAAGAAATTTTAAAAATCAAATAACCATTATACCACATAAATACTATAAATCCAAAATTGGGTCTTACAAATAGTCCATGTATCTTGAGGATCCCACATTAGAAAAATGAAGAAAGACTCACAATTTATAAGATACATGAACTACTCCTCTTATTGCCAATTGATTTTGAGATGGAACCCTGGTATCAGAGCCCATAAAACCCAAACGGATATTCGGTCCAAAATTGAGATCTGATCTAAAAATGGTGAACCCAAAGAGACATGGACTACTCCTCTTCAAACCAATTGGTTTTGAGATGGAAAGTGGCAGAAGATTCATCGTGGAAATCTATTCATACTGATACTATACATGGATTGGAGATGAGGAGAAGTAAAGGAAGGATATAGAGGGAATTGAATGGAGAGAGATGAGGTGTGTACTGTAAAATAGTTTATTAGTTAATACGGCACCTGGGAAGGAAACGGGCGGTAACCGGGAGAGAACCCGAGCAAGATCCTGGCTTCATCGCCCTGCATGTGTATTTCTCTCTCAATATCTCCGTGTCCGTGGCCTCCCCTTCTTCCACGTTTAGCTATAATTGCTTAGGAGCTCCCCTCCCGCCTTACATATAAGAAAGCAATAAAGGAGAAAGGAGGGCTGATTGGTCCACAGCCCAATGACAAAAGCTTAGGTTGGTTGGGCTCAAAGTCAAAAAGCTAATGCTAACGGGCTTCCCTTCCATCCAGACAGCAGGGGACCCGATCTCTCCGCTCCGCTCAAGTTTAACCTTCCACCGCTGCGCAGTTCTCTAACTTCTCCAACCTCCTACCTTCTACTTCTTTCTGTCAAATTTTGGTCTGGAGATTAGAGAAACAACAGCGATATGAGAATTAATCGAGGGACTGTGCGGCTTGTTCATCAAATCCCAACACTTGCTCTACATTGGATTTCGCGCACCAATCCTTCCCACATCAGTCGAACCCCATTTCTTCCGCCACCATTCCAACCCCTTTCTACTCCTACTTTTCGTTTTTATTCTAAAGGTTCTTATCTTCTGTCCCTTTTATGTATTTGTCGGTTTCTTCGTTACCATCAAGTTAATCGCGGCCTGGGCTTAGGGACGGGTTTACTGAATTAGATCCCTTCGCCGTTTTTACATTGGGATGTTGTGGATTATTTATTCCGTTGAGTTCTAAAATATGTAACTGAGTTCTATATAATTATTAACGATTACCTTTTGCTTGAAATCTTTGTTTGTTTTTTTTTGGATGCTTACCCTCCTATAATCTGAAGATCTCTTCAAACTTGTTTAAAGTAGGCGAAGCACAACCGCAGCAGCTATCAATGGAGCTTATCAACATAATGGAACAAAGGTTGGCGGCCGTTGAGCTCAGGAGCACTTTTCTTCTTAATATAATCAACCGGGTACCACTTATCCTCACTTTCATATGCTCTCTCCTTTGGCGTATAGACATTACATAGCTTCGAGATTTAGTTTTTAGTTAACGAAATAAAAGCTGTACAACGAATCAAATGAGATAAACCATGATCTTATGAAACTTCATAATTGCCATATTCTGTCTTAGCCTTCCCACCCTTCCTTTTCTGTTGTACCCTTTCTCTTCTAATTACAGACCTTAAATGGTGATTTAGGGCATGTTTGGAATAACTTTTCAAGTCCTTAAAAAAAGGATTTTAAATATTAAAAAAGTGTTTTTAAGCACTTAAAAAGTCATTCCAAACAATCCCTTAATTTGCTTTGCTTTGCTCATGGTGTTAATTGAAGATAGCTAGAAGTCCCACCAGCTGAGTACGCAAAGGCTAACAAGGAGCTTAGAAAACTCAGAGATACGATGGATCTCATAAATGAGTTGAGATCTAGACAGAAGGTATGAAGTACGGTCAACACAATGGGTGTTATCTTTATTTACAATTCGAACTTCTTAAGATGTTATCTATGAAAATGTGAACAGATGACTTGAGTGTTGTTGCCTTTAGGTGCTAAAATGATCTCTTTTCATGCTGTTCTTTCACTATCATCTACCAATTCGCTATTTGTTTGGCTTGGTGGTTGTGCAAATTCTAAAATGTTAAAAATGAAACTCATGTGGGCGTTTGTGTTTCACAATGAGATTGCAGACGCCTATCTGCATTCTTGTAAGTAGACTGACTTGGAGGCATCTGCTTCCCCAATGAATGAAATGTGTGTGGTGGTCGTAATATTTACATCAGGAAATAAAAAATTCTTTATAACGGTGTTCTTGCTGTAGGAAATTAATGGTTTAAGAACGCTGATGGCGGAATGCCCAGAGGATAAAGACATGCTTGATATGGCAACCGAGGAAATGGATCGGGCAGTTGAAGAAGAGAGAAGATTACAGCACTCGTTGCTCAAGTCATTACTTCCCAAGGATGATGCTGATGAGAGGGATTGCATCTTGGAGGTGAGAGCAGGTAGGTAAATGTGCATATTGGTGAACGTGGACATTAATGGGAGTATTTTCTGGATGTGAATAGGCATTGTTTCTGTCTCCTTTTCTGTTTTCAATCTCGATAGCTATAGCTAATAGAAAGCTTTACCAGGAACTGGTGGAGAAGAAGCTTCTTTGTTTGCCATGGATATATTCAAAATGTAAGTGACAATAGCATAGCATGCTCGGTATCGCTGGTTATAATAATTCCACACATTCTAAAGGGTTATTTTCTTTGGGTTAAAACAGGTATGATAGATACGCACAGAAGAAAGGTTGGAAGTTTGAAGTGGTAGACATAACTGAATCGGATCTTAAAGGATATAAGGTGATTTCATTAGTATATGACGAATTTAATTTCCTTTGAAGTAAATGTCTTCTATATTTATTCTCCTACCTCGTAGGAGGCTGTTGCTGCAATATCAGGAGCTGGGGTGTATGGGAAACTTAAATTTGAGAGTGGAATTCACCGAGTACAGGTCTTCTCAATATGCATATCATTAGCCATTTGGCCTTTTAACATTATTTAACAGTGACAAGTGACAACAATGGCAATTGAAACCGTTCTCTTCCTTGGGCAGCGAGTTCCTGTGACAGAGAAGTCTGGGCGTGTTCACACCAGTGCTGTTTCTGTAGCCATTCTCCCTCAAGCGGACGAGGTTCCAACCCTTCTCACTTGACGCTTACAAGCCACTTTATTCCAGCTTCAGGGAAAATGAATTTTTAGAGTCCATTCTTAACTAGAAGGAAAAGGATTATGGTTCTAGGTTTGGTTGGTAATATTGTTGAGGGAATGTGCAGGTAGATGTAGAGTTGAAGAATGAGGACCTGAGAATAGATACGTTCAGATCAGGCGGTTCAGGAGGTCAGCATGCAAATACCACAAATAGTGCTGTTAGAGTTATTCACATTCCAACTGGGTTGAGTGTGTCCATACAAGACGAGCGATCCCAGCATATGGTAGGAACAGTGGGCGTTTCTATTGCTTATATGATTTTGATGGGGTATTTGTTGGTTTAATTAACTTGTTTGTGTTTTGCAGAACAAGGCGAAGGCGCTTAAAGTTATATGTGCAAAGCTATACGAAATGGAAAGGCGCAGAATTCAGAGCAGTCGGTCAAAGCTTCGATCAGAACAGGTAAGAGGAAAGGGATTGATGTATAATGCATATAGTTACTGTGTTGGAAGAAAATACTAAAGCAAGTGAGTTTGGATGATAATAAGCACAGATTGGTAGTGGAGACAGATCGGAACGCATTCGCACATACAACTTCCCACAAGGGCGGGTGACAGACCATCGGGTAGGCATCACAGAATATGCAATGGAGGAGGTGATGCAGGGGCAGAATCTGGATATGTTCGTGGATGCTCTGTTATTGCAGCAGGAAATGGACGCAATTGCATCCTTCACTTCATCTTCTTCGTAGTGGTAGTGAACAGGAGCATTGCATCAAATAGGATCTGCCCACTTTGCATTTGATTCATGTAAAATAGAAATACAAGACTACAAGTTGATTAGTAGTAGTAGTAGTAGTAGTGGTGTTGATGCAGTGTAGTATGTGGGAAGAATTTGGTTTCCGTTTGATACAACAGAATACAGTAGAGTGAGACAAGTCTTGATCCTGAAAAAGGCGGAACACCTTGATGGACGCCAGGGAAGAGGCAGTGCATGAGTAGTGGCACAACAAAAAGGCAAAGGTCTGTTGAGGACTCTATCCATGCTGTGCCTGTTCCCCGCTGCCCTTCTCCCCCCTTACCAATTGTGTGTTGTTCGTTATGTTTGTTTTGAAGGATCCCATGAGAATCTCAGGATTAAATAAGAGCGCCCCTGCCATTTTCCATTTGCCGATTGCCAAGTGCCAAGTGCCAAGTGAAGATTTGTAGTACAGTCCCCCCATTACCACTACACATTGTATGTACATGTACTGTCAATCCAATCTCCTCAACCTAGTTATTTGCCAAACACCTCTCCACTTATCGAACTGCATCTGGATGTACTTGTACTCTCATCTGTGGGTTTGCTAGTGCTATATTCCAACGCCATCCACGTTACCGGCCTGCGGTCAACATTAAACATCGTTACTGCATCTGCATGTTTAAATAATCATTCACCAAATTTAATTAAGACCGTCGAAAACGCAATGAAGAATTGCATTAAAGATTAAACAACCTTATTTTCCAAAAATAAAAACCAAAACATAATAAAAGAAACTAAGATTAATAATGATTTTGAGATGACATTTGAAATAATTTTTTTTTCTACTAGAATGACTTTCAAAAGAAACACTACTTTTTAGTGTTATTGTTCTTTAAAGCACTTCTATTGCATTTTATTGTTTCAAGAATATTTGAAATCATTTTAAATCCTTCCACACTAAAGATTTTTGAGATTTTGAAAAAGTACTTTTGAGGAGCCAAAAACACTTTGTCATCCTTTGTCACCCACTCTCAGCTCTTATGAACTCTCAACTCTCTACCCACTCCACTTCACTTCTAAAATCCAACAAATAACCATACTATCAATTATGTATTGAACAAAAAATATGCTAATTAATGTAATTTGGAAACTTTTGAAAAGGAGGTTAGCACTTAACAGTAACAGGTTTCTTCTCCCAAAACCTCCAAATGTGTATGATTGAAACCCCAACGTGTTATTCCACATCCACATATCACTGAAATCTTCTTATTTTGGTCTCCAAGCCCCATTTTAAATAGCCTATACCAGCTTCCAAATAAAAGTTACTGTATTTTTATAATATTGTTATCACGTAAAATTTCTCTATTTTCATTTTTACCCTTATCTTATTTCTCCCTCTCTCCATTCTTGATTTACATATGACATCCATGGATCGTTGTTCGTATAGCAGCAGTGTGAATTATCAACTCAAACATTTTAGTCGGTTTATATATTTGATTTCAACCCGATACAATTATTTTGTTCTTTCTTGAATTATTTTATGGGCCGCTATATTTGCTATTATTTGCTCCTATTTTGCTACTTTTGCAAGTGGCTGAAAATTTAACTAAGCATCTTTTAAAGAAAATATAATTGTAAACAATTAATTTTAAGTTGGTTAGATTAATAGTTTAAATTATTGAATGGGTCTATATTTTATCCAAAAAAAAAGAAAAAAAGAAAAAAAGAAAAAAGGAAAAAAGAATTAGGTCTCTTTGTATTGTGGTTTTAACTAATCTCTTATAAAGATATATTAGTCTTTTTGTTATATTTTCTTTGTATAAATAAATACTAGATATTTTAATTGAGTTTTGTAGGTTAAACATTCTAGTAATGAAACCCTTTCACTTTGCCCCTCAGTTTTCCTAAATTCAAATCTTTAAAATGAACGTCTCACCTCTATCTTGTAATCATTTGAAATCTAAATTCACTACTTGAGCAACCATTGATATATATCAATATTTTTCATTAATTTTAATTTAGAAAAAGTTTTATTATTGATAAAATTTTGGTTACTCGACCGATTTAATTTCAATTTAATCGATTGTAGAAAAAATCATTTTTAATATGTAAAATAATCTTATTATTGAGAATTTTAGTTACTCAATCAATTGAATTTAAATTTAATCAATCCTAGGAAAATCAATGCATATAGATATCTTGAGTAAATTTCAAGTGACATCTTAGTATAAGCACATCAGTTAGAAGTTGTCTGCTCCTTTAATCCTTCCTTCTCTTTTGACTTCTTTGCTTTAGTCCTTTCGTTTGCTCTGTTTTTTTCCTTTTATTTTATAAGTCTTAAATATTTAACTATTAATAGATGCATAGTATCATAATGAGTTGAGCTATATTAAAGTTGAATGTTTCTTTTCACCTATTAATTAGGTATATTTTAGATAGAAAAGTGTATAAATCTATAAAATCAAAATTTGACGTGTTTATTTATTCTACAATTATGCCTCAACAGAGGGCGACAATAGCCAGAATTATTTGAGTCCAATATAAAAATATTGCTAAAAAAAGAAGTCAGTCATGGCTCATGTGTTAGTGTTCATTTCACTCTGGCTAAACCAACTTGATGAAAGGAATAATGACAACTATTTTAGGCTCTCTTTTTGCAAATTTAGATATCATAAGTCATTGACCTTTTTTTTTAATAATAATTTACACAGTAAATTTAGTCAACTGGTTAATTTTATTAATGTATGTTATAGTTTCTTAGCAGTTTTATTTATTAAAAAAATTATATGAACCCACACCTGACTTGTATTTGAAGAATTTTTTAAGTCAGTTCCCTCGCTCTAACTTTGAATTGATTTCTTTTGTTTCACATAGATTTGGCTCAATCATTGTAAAATGATAATATAAATAAATAAATTTAACTTATTGATTGATTGCACCCATTCAATATAATCAACCTATTTAGATATAAGTCAAAATGTAATTGTTTCCAAGTAAACTCAAGCAAATGCAATTTCTTTTGTTCTTTTTTTTTGTTTTTTTACTTTATTCTGTCCCAAGGCCAAGAATTTAATTAAAAAAAAAAAATAAAAAAAATAAAATCTCATCTTTTTTCTGACAGCTAGTTCAAACAAATATTGGTGTTTATTTTTGAGCTAATTTTTAAGATAATGTTGTTTAAATAAATAATGACACAATTAAGATAGTTTTGAAACTAATAATTTTTAAAATGTATAAAAAAAATGAAATTACAAATGTAGGGTAAAAAAGAAAAGAAATGTTTAAAATAGAGTACCTAAATCGTGTACCATGTACACGATTTACATGTCAGTGGAAATCGTGTACACGGTACACGTTTTACGTGGAAATCGTGTACACGGTACACGTTTTACGTGGAAATCGTGTACACCGTACACATTTTACATATATCTAATACTTGTTTCACTTAAAAACTCAAAACCATGCTTTGGCTTGTTGGCTGTAGGAGGGGCACAATGAACGGCTGCAAATTCAAGGTCACGGGTTCAAATCCTTGTAAACGTGTGTCTTTTTAAAGTTTTACCCTTTTTTTTTTTTTTTGCATATATATATATATATACCAAAAAAACGCCACTTTTTAACTTCATTTTTTTTCTATTACTCTTTTAGTTTAACTTCATTTTTTTATTATATATTTAATTTGCAATATACATATATAATATTATTTTAATTTTTAGTAAGTTAGGTATGGTTAGAGTTTAATTATTTTTTTTTAATTTTACTCATATATATACAAAAAGAAATAAATCTTTAGTAAATATTTTAGAAAAATTAAATGCATAAAAAAACTTAATTCTATTTTTAAAAATCTTAAATATTTCAAGTTTCATTTTTTTATATATATATTTAGGAGGATAATTTTATAATGACCATATTTGTGTTATTATTTTTTTAATTTACATTATTTTAAAAAAATCTAATTTAAGGGATAATTTTTAAGATAATGTTGTTTAAATAAATAATGACACAATTAAGGTAGTTTTGAAACTAATAATTTTTAAAATGTATAAAAAAAATGAAATTACAAATGTAGGGTAAAAAAGAAAAGAAATGTTTAAATTTACATATTTTAGAAAAACTACATATTATTATTATTTATTTTGAAATTCTGGATCCGCCACTGTGACGTGTACCATGTACACGATTTACATATTATTATTATTTATTTTGAGGCCATAAATATATTTTTTTTCTCAAGAATCAAGAAATCCCACCACGATTTTTCGGGAAAATATGCAAACTTTCAATGTTGGATCTAAAAAAGTAATCTCTCCCACTTTCGATGATGGCTCACACTTATATTTATATATTAGATAGATAAATCATAACCAAAAAAAAAAAAAAAAAAAAAAGCTATGGAAATCGTGTACCATGTACACGAGTTACCTGGTGTCACGGTCATGCTTGTCCAAGGCGTGTTGCCTATGGCCGCATGCCCATTCCAACCCCTTTTTATCATGCTTTCATTGTATATATGTCTTATGGCTTTCTAGTTAGCTTTCATTGTATTTTTGTGACCGTATGACTCATCGCCATTTTCATGTGCAAGCTTGTCATAGGGTTAAATCCTAGAATGTACTATAGGGGGGTATGACTAGTCGTCCATCCTTCCTACCCGGAGTTATATGCTATCTAAGCTGTTGTTGACCATTCTCTCGCTTATAGCGTATAACATTTATATGCACAAACGCTTTCCAAAACGTTTTCCAAAAGCTTTCTCTAACCCCATTTTCTAAAACATTTTCTCTACAAACGGGGGTGGAGGTTGGGAGATACGGCCCTTGAGCCCTCGGCGACCCTTTTTTCGAATTGGCTTACTTGTTCAAGAGCAAGGACAAGTGCCGCACGATCGCTTCGAGACCCTTAGAAAGGTGCGACCGTGTCAGTTGGTATCAGAGCCGAGTCGGCTTATCGAAACAAAATCAGTAATCATGTCTGCAAGTAAACACTTGGGCAAGGCAGACAAAGACCGATTGGTCGAGATCGAAGAGAAGTTACTCTTCTTAGTGGAAGTTCCAGATAATGTTCGATTTTTGGAATCGTGGCTGAATGAATTTGCCTCCAAAGCAGTCAAAATTGATGAAATGAATGGCCGTTTGGACGGGATGCCCGTCAAAGAACTGTTGATGAGGGTCGAGACCCTAGAAGACAAAGCTACACGAACTAGTAGCTTCAAGCGTGGGGATAGCTCGTCGGGCTCTCTTGCCCACATAGAGGAACGAGTTGATGGGCTAGACAGCTCACAGAAAGTGTTAGGTCAGATGATTGCAGACCTTTCTGAAGATGTAAAAGCTGCCCTTGATGTTGTCAGGGCCGAAGTGGCTGAGTTAAACACCAAGATCAATCTCACCATGCTAGCGGTGGGAAACCAGGCCCCAACTGGGGGCATAGTACAAGTGAATAAGGTGAAGGTTCCAGAGCCAAAACCCTTATGTGGGGTTCGAGATGCAAAAGCGATCGAAAACTTCATCTTTGACCTTGAACAATACTTTAGAGCCACTAACACAGTGGCCGACGAGGCAAAAGTTACGTTGGCGACCATGCATCTAACTGAGGATGCGAAACTGTGGTGGAGATCTAGATATATGGACATACAAGAGGGCCGATGCACGATAGACACTTGGGAAAGACTGAAACAAGAACTTCGTTCTCAGTTCTTTCCAGAGAATGTCGAGATCCTGGCAAGAAGGAAGTTGCGGGAACTAAGACACACAGGCAACGTCAGGGAATATGTGAAACAATTTTCTGGGTTGATGCTCGACATACGCGATATGTCCGAAAAAGACAAAGTTTTCTGTTTTGTCGAGGGCCTGAAACCATGGGCGAAATCAAAACTATACGAACAAGGAGTGCAAGATCTCGCAACTGCTTATGCCACGGCAGAACGCTTGTTTGACCTTAGTCAAGATCAGCCCCAAGATGTAAGACGAAATCAAGCATCCTCTAGTGGAGGATACAGAAGTTACCAATATGGCCCCTCCAAAAGTAGGGGAGGGGACAAACCAGGAGGGGGAGACCGTAGGCCCTTCCAACAAAGAAGTGATGCTAATAATTGGCGAGGGCCCAACCCGCCATACCAACCTAGGCCTTACACGGGGCCATTTACCTGCCTCATATGCAAAGGGAACCATCGAGTGAGGGAGTGCCCGAATCGGGCTGCACTCCAAGCCTTCACGGCTACTCTCACGACGAATAGAGAAACAGAAACAGAGACACAAGAGACCGAAGCACAGCAAAATGAAGGCGACGACAACCCTCGTATGGGGGCCTTGAAATTTTTGTCAGCCCTCCAAACGAAAACAGATGAGACGAGGGAGCCACTAGAACGTGGTCTGATGTATGTAGATGCGTGGGTTAACCACCGAGCGGCCAAGAACACCCTGGTCGACTCTAGGGCCACCCACAACTTTATGACCGAAACTGAGGCACGGCGGTTAAACCTTCAATGGAGTGGAGACACTGGGAAGATGAAAGCTGTCAATTCGGCAGCTCTGCCAATCATCGGAGTATCGAAAAGAGTCGTGATAAAGTTGGGAGATTGGAGTGGGCAAGTAGACTTCGTGATAGTCAAGATGGATGACTTCGATGTAGTGTTGGGCATGGAATTTCTGCTGGAACACAAAGTCATCCCGATGCCCCTTGCGAAATGCTTGGTGATCACTGGGTCAAGCCCCACCGTAGTGCAGACAAGGCTAAAACAGCCAAATGGGGTGAAAATGATATCAGCCCTCCAGCTGAAGAAAGGTTTCGCACACGACGAACCCACCTTTATGGCCATTCCCATGGTCGATAATGAAGAAGCGGCAGAACCAGTGCCTCCAGAGATCCAACAAGTGCTAAATAAATATGAAGATGTTATGCCAGACAGTCTGCCGAAAGCCTTACCCCCGCGTCGGGGGATAGACCACGAGATTGAGTTGCATTCAGGTGCAAGACCGCCCGCAAAGAATGCGTATCGCATGGCCCCTCCAGAGTTAGCTGAACTTTGGAAACAGCTAGATGAGCTGTTGAGCGCGGGGTTCATCAGGCCAGCAAAGGCTCCCTATGGGGCCTCGGTGTTGTTTCAGAAGAAAAAAGATGGTAGCCTCCGGCTATGTATTGACTATCGTGCCCTGAATAAACTCACAGTACGCAACAGGTACCCTCTGCCTATTATCACAGACTTGTTTGATCGGCTCCATGGAGCCAAATACTTTTCAAAGCTAGACCTCCGGTCGGGTTATTACCAGGTACGCATTGCTGAGGGAGATGAGCCAAAGACAACATGTGTCACCAGATATGGGGCCTTCGAATTTCTGGTAATGCCCTTTGGCCTTACGAATGCCCCGGCCACCTTCTGCACCCTGATGAACCAAGTGTTCCACGAGTACCTCGACAAGTTCGTGGTAGTTTACCTGGACGACATAGTGGTCTATAGCTCAACGATGGAAGAACACCGAACTCACCTGCAGCTAGTCTTTGAAAAATTGAGAAGGAACCAGCTGTATGTGAAGCGGGAAAAATGTTCGTTCGCTCAGGAACGCATCAATTTTCTTGGACACGTGATTGAATGCGGGCGCATCAGCATGGAGGACGGGAAGGTCTCAGCCATTAGAGATTGGAAGGTGCCCACTTCCCTGACAGACTTACGCTCCTTCCTCGGATTGGCCAATTACTACAGGCGATTCGTTGAAGGATTTTCAAAACGAGCTGGGCCGTTGACGGAACTGCTTAAGAAAGAAAATAATTGGAGTTGGACTCCAGAGTGTCAAGCTGCCTTTGACGGTTTGAAGAAGGCCATGATCGAAGGGCCGGTATTGGGAATCGCAGACGTAACCAAACCCTTCGAAGTTGAGACAGACGCATCAGATTATGCGTTGGGTGGTGTTCTCCTACAAAACGGACACCCCATCGCATACGAAAGCAGGAAGTTAAACGACGCTGAAAGAAGATATGCGGCGTCCGAGAAAGAAATGCTGGCAGTGGTTCACTGTTTAAGGGCCTGGAGACATTACCTCCTTGGGGCCAAGTTCGTAGTTAAGACTGACAATAGTTCGATATGCCACTTCTTCAATCAGCCAAAACTGTCGTCTAAGCAAGCCCGGTGGCAGGAGTGTTTAGAAGAATTTGACTTTCAGTTTGAACATCGACCCGGTCGATCAAATCAAGCAGCGGATGCCCTGAGTCGGAAGAGCAAACATGCGGCCCTGTGCATGTTAGCTCACTTGAAAGCTAGCAAGTTGAGCGGAACTATCCGCGATTCTATTCGAGAAAAATTATCAACAGACCCAGCGGCCCAAGCCATCATCCGATTGGCCAAAGAAGGGAAGACACGCCAATTTTGGGTTGAAGAGGACTTACTCTTCACTAAAGGCAATCGTTTGTACGTACCACGTTCGGGAAACCTCAGAAGACTGTTGATGGGAGAGTGCCACGACACACTCTGGGCAGGCCATGCTGGTTGGCAAAGGACCTACGCCCTTCTGAAACAGGGCTACTATTGGCCAAACCTCAGAGACGATGTGATGCAGTTCACGAAGACCTGTCTTATCTGCCAACAAGACAAGGTCGAAAGAGCAAAAATAGCTGGATTGTTAGAACCGCTGCCTATACCAGCAAGACCATGGGAAAGTGTCTCCCTCGACTTCATCACCCATCTCCCCAAAGTTGGAGAGTTTGAGTCGATTCTCGTGATAGTGGATAGATTCTCGAAATATGCCACTTTCACCCCGACGCCGAAGATGTGTTCGGCCGAAATGACGGCCCAATTGTTCTTCAAGAATGTTGTTAAACTCTGGGGTGTCCCCGAGAGCATAATCAGTGACAGAGGCGGAAGATTCACAGGGACATTCTGGACGGAATTGTTCAAGCTACTGGGATCCAGCCTAAACATTTCGTCTAGCTACCACCCCCAGACTGATGGCCAAACCGAGCGATTTAACAGCATGCTCGAAGAATACTTGCGCCATTTTATCGATGCGAGACAGAAGAACTGGGTCGAAATGCTTGACATCGCTCAGTTTAGCTTCAACTGCCAGAAGAGCTCAACGACTGGGAAAACACCCTTCGAAATCGTATGTGGCAGACAACCACTAATGCCACATGTCATTGACCACCCTTATGCAGGAAAGAGCCCCCAAGCTTATAACTTCACTAAGGAGTGGAAGCAAACCTCAGAAGTAGCACGAGCGTACTTAGAGAAGGCATCAAAACGGATGAAAAAGTGGGCAGATTTGAAGCGACGGCCACTCGAGTTCCAAGAAGGAGACCAAGTCCTTATAAAGCTACGCCCGGAGCAATTTTGCTTCCTAGGCAATCGGGACCAACGGCTGGTGAGGAAGTACGAGGGGCCAGTTGAAGTTATCCAAAAGGTCGGAAAGACATCATATAGGGTTCAATTGCCTTCATGGATGAAGATTCACCCTGTCATTCATGTGAGCAACTTGAAACCTTATCATCCTGACCCTGAGGACGACAAACGCAACGACGTAACAAGACCGCCAGTCACAATGAAAAACACTGTCGAGAAAGAAGTCGAAGAAATTTTAGCCGATCGAACCCGTCGAACAGGAAGGCCACGTCGAGACGTACAGGAATTTTTAGTCAAGTGGAAGGGACTCCCAGACGCTGAGATTAGCTGGGAACGAAGAGAAGACCTGAAGACAGCTGCTGAACGGATTGCTGAGTTTGAGCAGAGTCGGTTGACAGGGACGTCAACCCTTTAAGTGGGGGAGAATGTCACGGTCATGCTTGTCCAAGGCGTGTTGCCTATGGCCGCATGCCCATTCCAACCCCTTTTTTATCATGCTTTCATTGTATATATGTCTTATGGCTTTCTAGTTAGCTTTCATTGTATTTTTGTGACCGTATGACTCCTCGCCATTTTCATGTGCAAGCTTGTCATAGGGTTAAATCCTAGAATGTACTATAGGGGGGTATGACTAGTCGTCCATCCTTCCTACCCGGAGTTATATGCTATCTAAGCTGTTGTTGACCATTCTCTCGCTTATAGCGTATAACATTTATATGCACAAACGCTTTCCAAAACGTTTTCCAAAAGCTTTCTCTAACCCCGTTTTCTAAAACATTTTCTCTACAAACGGGGGTGGAGGTTGGGAGATACGGCCCTTGAGCCATCGGCGACCCTTTTTTCGAATTGGCTTACTTGTTCAAGAGCAAGGACAAGTGCCGCACGATCGCTTCGAGACCCTTAGAAAGGTGCGACCGTGTCACCTGGCGGCCACGCCATCGAATGGCGCCATGTGGCACAAAAATCGTGTACGGGGTACGCGATTTTTCCTTTCCTCGTGTACATGGGCCGCGATTCATTTGGCTACTCGTGACCACGGGCTGCGACTTACATAAATCGTGACCCATGTACACGATTTATCTACCCTACATTTGACATTATTTTAAAACTTACCATTTTTGTGTTATTATTTTTTTAATCTACATTATTTTTTAAAAAAATCCGTTTATTTTTATTTTCATTTCATTCTCAATTTAAAATCTCGTCACCTTTTAAAATCTAAAGAAAATAGTATTTAAGAATTTTTTGCATTTAAAATTGGCTAAGATTTCTGTCACACCCCCTCCCGAAACACCTGTTATCTTAGCCCGGAGGAAGGCGTGAAGCCAACAGGCATCGTTTCACTTCTTAACGATACCTATGACCCTTTTAATTCCTGATAAACAATCCATACCTGTATACGAGATACTATACATACCACACAGCAGGAAATTAGGAATCTTATTACACATACATACGGAGCGGTTCTGGTTAAACCTAACTTGAACAAGCCAGACACGACCAGACGTGCTTTATACACCCAAGACCACTAGTTCCATATACAACATAACTACACATCCCTATTAAGTTATGGACAATACGAGCAGACTTGCTATACTACGCCAACCACGTACAAAAATATCAGACTCGTAGAGCGTTCAGCAGGCTGTGGCAGGATCTCAGGCACCGGGAACTCTATCTCTACCTGGAAAGTTGGAAAACATTGAAAGAATGAGCTGGAAAGCTCAGTGAGTGACTGAGTTTAAAACTATTAACTCGTAAATCATAACATATAACATCAATAGCTTTTACAGAAGTCCAGCAAGTGTGTCAAAAATATTAACCATTTTAAACATATGACAAACTAGTTTGTGTAAGCCTCGCCCAGTACAATCAACGCTCATTCTACGATGTAGTGGGGCCCGCCCAGCACTCCCATCGTCTTTGTCGTAGTGGGGCTCGCCCAGCACTCACGACAGCATTGTTGTCACGGAGTACACTCAACGTCGACAACAGAAAATGACCTGTGTGCACACGGTACTATACAGCCTCGGGCTCAGAATCTCAAACATTTACTCATTCGGGTCTCATAGAAACACATGAAAACCTTTGACACTACTTGCTAACACATGTTGGCCCGAAATTATGGTATTTTCACTAGTTCGGGTAAAATAGTAAACATATGCTCACAACGAACAATTAAATCATTTCTAGGAAACCATATATGCTCATAAATACGTGTTCAAGAGACATAAAGTCTTTAAGTAAAATTACTCTTAGAAAGTCTTTTATTTTCGTAAGCATAAGTTCAAGCATAGAATACACTTCCGAAATTCGTTTTGTCACTCACAGCGTTAATAATAGATTCTTGGTCCGTAAATTTGTCCTATTTCTTCTTGGCCTGTCAAACAAAACAAAACCAAGCATTAGAATCTTGACCTCACGAACTTAAGGCCTAGGGTTGCAAAAACCACCCCATCAATTTCCTGCACTTTACAGATTTTATACCTTAAACTCACACACCTATAACTTTTCCATTACTTGCTCAAAAATGATGTACTTTATACCAAACTCTTCCTTTTTGAACCCTCTAAAACTTATCTGAAGGAATGAAATTGAAATTCCTAAAGGATATGTCCGTAAATACCTCGAAAGCCACTTCCTACAAAATCGGTTTCTGCACTTTCCAGACTCGTTTTCCTGCTGCACCCTGAACTTAACATGAATTTTAAGGTAACTTCCATTCAATTTATAACCACGACTTATTCATGAAAGTTATAGGAATTTAAATCAGCTTTCCATCCATACCTAATACAGCTTCTAATTCGAAGTCTACAGATCAGCACATCTCAAAAACCAGAGGTTCCCCGGATTTGACAGTAAAAACACTCCTCTGACTTCCCCTTCAAAAACCCATAACATAACTTCAGATTTTGCTCGAGCTTCCTTCACGAAAATTGTTCTAAAATGAGTTAACTTTCAAGGAAATCAAACCTCACCTCTTAATACTTCTCGTGGAGCTCAGAATGATCCAAACATCAGATATAGTCAGGATTGATCACAAACTTTGTCATGCATCTTGAATTGGGCTTTTCCCTTTCTTCTTCAACCTCAACTTCAGCAAAACCCCTTTTCTTCTTCCTCTCAGCCTCTACCACGAAAAACCCTAATTATTTCACCAAAATGGGTAGCAAAATGGATGGACAATAATTAAAGAGAAAGAGTTTGATGGTGGGGCCCTTTTCCTCTCATTTTCATTTTTCTTTTCTTTTTTTTTTTTTTTTTCTTCTTTTTCCTTCCCAAAACAATATACCAACCTCCTTTTCTTCTTTCCTTTTAATTTTTAAGAAGTTTCAAGGAGGAACTCCGGGTTTACAATTTCAATGATTTTTTCTAAAATAAAAATAATGAACAAACAGGCTAACAAGATAAAGTAATATCCTATTTTCAAAGAATAAAAATCACAAACAAAATTCTTCAAAAAAAAAAAAAATCACAAACAAAACGACTATTTATGAAAAAAAAGATAAGATAGCTCCGTTTGATAACTATTTGATTTTTGAAAAATGTACTTGTTTTCTCACAATTTCTCTACAATAGTTCTCATCTTCTCTACAATGGTTTTTATTTTTCTTAAGGAAACATTTGAGTTCTTAGATAAATTCCAAAAACAAAAACAAGTTTTTGAAAACTACGCTCCCATTTGATAACTATTTGATTTTTAGTTTTTGGTTTTTAAAAATTAAGCTTGTTTTCTTCCAATTTCTCTATAGTGATTTACATCTTCTTGATTTTTGAAAACATATGTAAAAAGTATATAACAAAATAAGGAAATCCATAGGTGGAAGTAGTATTTATAGACTTAATTTTAAAAAATCAAAAACTAAAAATCAAATGGTTATTAAACGGGCCCTACTTTTTCTAGTTTTCAAAACTTGGCTTGATTTTTGAAAACATATGTAAAAAGTATATAACAAAACAAGAAAACTCATAAGTGGAAGTAGTATTTATTGGCTTAATTTTTAAAATCAAATAGTTATCAAACGGAGGAGATTCTTTCTTACTCCAAGACCTCTTCCTAAGGAGGCTAATCTTCATTGCAAGCAAATATTAATTCGTAACAGATTAGTGAGAAAGTTTTACCACATTTTCAAGATTTGAATGGACACGTCATTGCGGATGCAAAAAGAATTTCTTTTCCTCTAAATTATGTTGAGTCCCGATAATATTTAAAAAAAATTGCCACATATCTTTTTAGTTCAACCACAAATATATGCTTTAATCAATCAATTAAAGTAATATTCGAGTTGGAAAATGATGTAATATATAATGTACATAATATAAGTAATTTAATTTTATGAACTTACAAATTTGGTTGGTCTCACTCATTAATCATGTTGCTTCTCCCTTTCTTTTCACCATATTTAAAAAATAATTTAGCACATCCTGTGGATTTATAATATTAAAAATCACAACTCTTATGTTGAAGTTTTAGATTAAAAATCCCATCGTCATCTATCTCTCTCTAGAAGGCAATTGCTTTCATTAATCGAGAAGGAAAACAGAGAGGGAGAGAGAGAGGATGAAAAATACAGACACCTCTTTGCAGGCTTGGCCGATGGATAGACGATAGCAATTTATTTATTTGAAAAAAAAACAAAAACCTTTCATCTGACGTTCCATCTCTGGATTCTGCTTATAATAAAATGAAAGTCAAATGAATACTTAGTGAAGGAAAAGTTGTTGGCGGATAATAACTTTAAATCACGGACTAGAAAAATATGTTTTCCATGTTTTGTAAAATGTGTTTTGGAGATTCATTTGCTTTTAACCATTTCATTTCTCTCTCTCTCTTTCTATATATAGATAGATAGATTGTTATGTTTGCATTGAACGAATATTTTTGGGCATGTTTTCATTTGTTTAGATTACGTAAAATAATATTATTTAAAGAGGAGCAACAGAAACAGCCCATAACTTATAGTTTTTACGTGTTAATTGTTAAGTAAGAAGAGTCCAGACGAAGTTTTGAGGGGCAACTGTGATGGATTTACATGTTTCTTGATTATACAAAATTGAAGTCCAGAGGCAAGCAATGGAAGTGGAAGGCATCTCAAATCTGAAGATCAACAAAACTGCATGCTGGTTTTATGGCCAAATAAGTGAATTGAATAGCAGGTAGTGGCGCAAACGACGAACATTCAAAGATTGTTCTCACCTACACCTACAACGCAACACAAACCAATTTTTAAAATCAAATAATCAGAAAATGAACAGGGACTTGGTCTTCTTGTACGTACTTCACTCAGCTTATCTGTATCTTGTTCGTCGTTTTCGTTGCTTCACTAATTCACACTGAAACAATATAATAAATCAACTAGTCGTAGTCGCTAACAAGATATTCATTTTCCTCTCTGTTTCTCTTTCTCTCTCCCTAGAAAATACATTTCTATTTCTACCTAAGCCCCATGCTTTGGATCCATAACACCATCATCCCCTCAGGTATCCTTTCCTTGCGTGAATTCCTTTCTTTCCATTTCTTTGTCTTTCCTACTACAAAGAGTAGGATTCTTTGATGGGTTTTCTTTATTTTCTTCTATAATATGCTCTCTGTTACGTTACTTCCTGGTTGGATATAATGGCCAGGATAGCCTTAATTACATTTTTTTTTTTTTAATTTTCAGTTTGCATCATTTAATCCTTCGCTGTTTTGTGCTTTTTCTTGTCTTTGCATTCAAAGTTTCCATTTTTTATTTTTATTTTTATTTTTATCTTTCTCTTGAATACTTAGTTGTCAAGAATCTGCAAGATATTGGTCGGAGAGGAAAAAGGAAATGCCTCATGAGTAATTAATGAGATTCAATTAATTGAAGTGAATAAAATTATATACATTTTCTAGGCATTGAAATTCAAGAGTGAATTATGATTAAAGCTCATTTAAAGAACAGCAAACGACGAACCAGAGAGCACCATGTTAGGGGCTGATAAAATATAATCAAGCTAAATTCACTCAATCAGATATATATTTTATCTAAAAATCTCAGATCAGGTTATGGTTCCAAATATCGCAGAATAAAAAATTGGAACTCACAAGCTTAAAAGAGTAGATAAACCAACCTAAACTTCTAAGCAACAAGAACGATAATAAAAAGATAAGGGAAGAGAAATTGACACCGAATTTATATTGGTTCACCCAATGTTGGCTACGTCCAGTTCTCTGCTACCGATGCAGGTTCCACTAAAATGTAAGGAAGGAGTTTACAACGCTCAAGAATGATTTCTCTCACTTTTCTCTAAAGGAAAATGCTCACAAATCACTCTACAATAGCTCTCAAAAAACTCTTCAATGGAGAAAAACGTTATTTGCAAAACAACCCAAGAAAAACCACCTCTCAGCTTCTTCTCTGTTTTGTGCTTCCGTAAACACACTCACGGCACCAAAATATTTTCTTTCGTAAAGGACACACACTGCCGCCACACACACACACACATATATAACTATTTAGGTTAATAGTGTGATGTGGGCCAACATATATGGGCCCAATTTAGGTTAATAGTGTGATACGCCTGCAGCGAGACATTGAGGTTGAAACTTTTTCCTTTTTCTTTGCAGGATAATGCAGAAGCATGGCTAGATTCTTTCCCACCGGACTCTATCATTTCTTGGGATGACTTGTCGGAAAAGTTTCTTTTGAAATACTTCCCTCCAACCAAGAATGCTCAGATTCGAGGAGAAATTATCACTTTTAAACAGGGACCAAATGAAGGCGTGGATACAACATGGGAGCGATTCAAGAAGTTAGTCAGGAGATGTCCACATCATGACTTACCAGCATGCCTTTTGATCGAGCATTTTTACAACGGACTGACCCATGCCTCTAAGACCTTGGTTAATGCGTCAGCAAATGGATCCTTGTTAAGAAAGACAATCAATGAAACTAATGAGATTCTAGATGCAATCGTCTCCAATAACAGTTAGTGGGGAGATGAAGACACACATTCTACTAAAAATATTGCAGGTGTATACGAAGTGGATGCAATAGCAGCACTGAGCGCGTAGATTTTAGCAATGAACAACACTCTGAAGAATTTCACTATGGGGAACCAGGCCCCTGTTGCTACTTTGAATCAAATCTCAACACCTACTTGTGTTTATTGTAGTGAAAACCATCTATATGATAATTGTCCTTACAATCCTACCTCTGTCTGTTTTATAGGGCAGAACAGATTAAATGCTTACTCAAATACGTACAACCCAGGTTGGAGACAACATACTAACTTTTCTTGGGGAGGACAGAATGCGAGCACCTCAAATCAGTACGTGAAGCAGGGATTTGAACAAGGTTTCAATAATCAACCACAACAGCCATACACACTGAAGAATGCTACACAAATGCCACCACAATCATCAGCTCAGAACTCGTCATTAGAAACCCTAATGAAGGAGTTCATGACTAAGAATGATGCGATCATTTAAAGTCAAGCTGCATCATTGCGAAATCTTGAATTGCAGGTTGGACAATTAGCAAGCGAAATGAAAAACAGGCTTCAAGGAGCATTACCAAGCAATACGGAGAATCCGCATAGAGAAGGAAATGAGCATTGCAAAGCGATCACTCTTAGGAGTGGACTCAAATACACTGAGCCCGAGATGCCAGTGGAGTGCAAATCTCCACAAGTTTCTTTTGATTCTTATTTGCAGGAAAATGTTGTTGACAATAAAGTAAAGAAGGACATAAACGAAGAAATTGCAGGTGATGCTACCACTCTTGTGACCGCAAAGCAGCCTGATGAGCGAAAGGACATTCCTAGGAATGAAAATTTTGCAGGAAATGTGGCCAAGGATGAGACAGTAAAGCATTAGGAAGCTGAATTTGAGAAGAAGGTGACACCAATGAAGAAACAAGAAAATTTATATCAAGGTGTCAGGCCTCCACCACCATTCCCACAGAGATTCCAGAAGAAGAACCAGGACGAGCAGTTTAATAAGTTCTTGGACATACTCAAGCAGTTGCACATCAACATTCCGTTGGTGGAAGCTCTTGATGCCCAACTATGTCAAATTCTTAAAGAACATATTGACTAAAAAGAGAAGGCTAGGAGAATATGAAACTGTAGCTCTCACTGAGAACTGCAGTGCTCTCATAAAAAGCAAAGTGCCACCCAAATTGCAGGATCCAGGCAGCTTTACTATTCCATGCATGATAGGAGGGCAGGACGTTGGACGAGCATTATGTGATTTAGGAGCCAACATCAACTTGATGGCTATGTCAGTTTTCAAGTAGTTAGGAATTGGAAAAGCTAGACCCACGATGGTGACTTTACAGTTGGCGGACGTGTCAATAGCTAGACCCATCGGGAAGATTGAAGATGTCCTCGTTAAGGTGGACAAATTTATTTTCCCTACAGATTTCATAATCCTAGATTGCGAGGCGGACAGGGAAGTGCCTATTATCTTGGGAAGACCTTTTCTCGCCACAGGAAGAACAATCATATATGTCCAAAAAAGGGAGCTGACTATGCGAGTAAATGACCAATACATCACATTCAATATGGTGAAGGATATGTGCTTCCCAGGGGAATCAGAGGAATGCTCAAGTTTAGAACTGTATGATTCGCTTGAATTTTATGATTTGCAGGAATACAGCTTCATAGAAGAAAGTTTTTTTATCAAACAAGTTTGAAGAAGCGTCAGAGCAGCAACTTGCGACCGTATATGCGCCCGCATTTGAAGAACCAAGTGCATTGAGACCAGCAGATGATAAAACAGTGCCACTAAAACCTTCAGTGATTGAACCACCAATGCTGGAACTCAAGCCACTTCCGTCTCACCTGAAATACATATTTTTGGGAAAGGATGAAACTCTACCAGTTATCATCTATGCAAACCTCACTGATGAGGATGAATTTTCTTTATTGCAGGTACTCTCCAAGCACAAGAAGGCACTAGGATGGACAATAGCAAATATACGAGGAATTAGCCATTCTTTTTGCATGCACAAGATCAATTTGGTGGAGGGAGCCAAGAAGTCAATAGAAAATCAAAGGAGATTGAATCCGGTGATGAAGGAGGTGGTTCGCAAAGAAATTTTGAAATGGATTGATACATGAGTAATCTACCCCATAGCAGATAGTAGCTGGGTTAGCCTAGTACAGTGCGTGCCAAAGAAAGAGGGGATGACTGTTGTAACAAATGAGAATAATAAGCTCATTCCAACCAGGACTATTACAGGGTGGAGAGTGTGTATGGATTACCGCCGCCTCAACAAGGCCACAAAGAAGGACCACTTTCCATTGCCTTTTATCGATCAAATGTTGGATCGTCTTGCAGGGAAGGAGTATTACTGCTTTCTGGATGGATATTTAAGTTACAACCAGATCACAATAGATCCAGAAGATCAGGAGAAGACAACATTCACATGTCCCTTTGGAACCTTTGCTTTCAGAAGAATACCATTTGGACTGTGCAATGCCCCAACAACCTTCCAGAGATGCATGATGGCCATTTTCTCAGAAATGGTGGAGAGAATCGTGGAAATTTTCATGGATGACTTCTCTGTCTTTAGAGAATCATTCAATAATTGTCTTATGAATCTTGAACAGGTTTTGCAGCACTGTGAAGACACCAACCTAGTGCTCAATTGGGAGAAATGTCACTTTATGGTGTAGGAAGGCATTGTTCTAGGGCACAAGATCTTAAGGAAATGAATCGATGTGGATATGGCAAAAGTGGAATTGATTGCAAACTTACCTCCACCTATATCAGTAAAGGAGATCAAAAGCTTTTTAGGTCATGTAGGATTCTACAGACGATTCATCAAAAGTTTCTCCCACATTTCTAAACCTTTATGCAGGTTGCTAGAGAATGATAGACCATTTGTGTTTGACCAGGATTGTTTAATTGCTTTTAACAGGTTGAAGGATGCATTAAGCTCGGCTCCCATAATGATTGAACCTGACTGGAGTCAGCCGTTCGAGCTTATGTGCGACGCAAGTGATTTTGCTATAGGTGCAGTACTGGCACAGAGAAGAAACAAGATAATACATCCCATTTACTATGCCAGCAAGACCATGAATCAAGTTAACTACATTACAACGAAGAAGGAGTTGCTTGCAGTCGTATTCGCATTCGATAAATTTAGATCATATCTGGTCGGGACAAAAGTAATTGTCCATACAGACCACTCGGCGCTCAAGTATCTTCTTACAAAGAAAGATGCTAAGCCCCGACTCATCAGATGGATTTTATTTTTGTAGGAATTCAATATGGAAATCTTAGACAGGAAAGGAACAGAAAATCAGGTTGCATACCACTTGTCAAGATTAGGGTTAGAGGCTTAGAAGGACGATTCAAAGGAAATACATGATACTTTTGCAAACGAGCAGCTGTTGGCAGTCAAAGCAATTGAGTTACTATGGTATGCTGATATAGCTAATTACTTAGTTAGTGGGCTTACTCCACCAGATGCAACATCACAGCAATTGAAGAAATTCTATCATGACAGTAAGTACTACTGTTGGGATGAACCTTACCTTTACAAGATGGGACCAGACCAGGTACTTAGAAGATGTGTTGCGGAGGAGGATGTCCTGAAGATATTAGAAGCTTGTCACACAGCCCCATATGGAGGTCATTTTGCAAGCACAAAGACAACAACTAAAATACTTCAATGTGGATACTTTTGGCCAACTTTTTTCAGGGATGCACATTTGTTTGTTAAAGGATGCGATCAATGCCAGAGAACAGGGAATTTAATAGCTAGACATGAAATGCCAATGCACTACATGTTATATGTGAAAATCTTTGACGTGTGGGGTATAGATTTCATGGGACCTTTCCCGCCATCCTTTGGGAATGTGTATATCTTACTTGTAGTAGACTATGTGTCTAAATGGATCGAGGCTATGGCAACACCTGCTAATGATGCTAAGACAGTGAAGAAGTTTCTTCATAGGAACATATTTACTCGTTTTGGTACACCAAGGGTGTTGATTAGTGACGAGGGAACTCATTTTGTTAACAGGGTCATAGGAAATTTGCTTGCAAGGTACAACATAAGGCACTGAATTGTGACTGTATATCATCCACAGACGAATGGACAGGCAGAATTATCGAACAGAGAGATCAAGACAATCCTAGAAAAGACAGTTGATCCATCGCGAAGGGATTGGTCTCTCAGGCTCGATGATGCATTATGGGCACACATGACAACTTTTAAGGCTCCATTGGGAATGTCTCCATACAGGATTGTCTTTGGGAAAGCTTGCCACTTACCCTTAGAATTGGATCACATAGCCTATTGGGCTTTGAAAAGGCTAAGTTTTAATTTGAATGATGCATGTGTATTAAGGAAGATGCAGTTGAACGAGCTTGAAGAACTAAGACACTTCTCCTACGAAAATGCTAAACTCTATAAGGATAAGGTAAAAAAGTGGCATGACAAGAGGATCATGTTCAAGAAATAACCTAAAGGGTCATAGTATATGGATAAGGTTGGATGCCTTATCCTGGTAACACTATTGATACGGCCCACTTTGTAATAGTTACAAATGATTTGATCCAAATCATTCATGTGGAGACATGTGAGTGGGGGTATCTTATACAATGAGTTTGTTTAAGACTGGACCATGAAATATTTAATCTCTCTTTATAAATCCATTAATTGAGAAGATTAATATTTCATCAGGATGATCATATGCGACTCGATCTTAATCCTGAGTGAGTTATGAACTCCTGCCTGTGAGGGCTTGTCCTTTGATTTGCATGGGTGAGAGTGGCTTTTGTAGCTGATTCAATATGCCTATCATTTTGGGGACTTGACCAAATAGGGAGTTGGGAACATAATCTCACAAGATGGAATTCACTCCTTCCCATATAGGGTAAGTAGATGAGTAGTTCCCTTAAATGCTGATTTCGGGACTTGAACAATGGGGCCCCACCCTCTCATTGGCCCGAGAGGGACTTAGTTTATAATTAGATTATAAACATATTGTTCATTAGAGAGTCAGTGGTACTTAAGGTGCAAGATGTAATTATAGGGGTAAAACGGACTTTTGACCCAGCTGTAATTACGAACAACTCGTGAAGGATCGACTTGCATGTAATGATTATATCTATGGATACAACTTGTCCTACAGTGCATAAGAGTGCAACTCTAGGTCTATAGTGGAGTGACCTATAGTTAATGAATGAAAATTAATTAATTAAAGAGTTTAATTAATTAATTTTGTATCATTGGAGCTTATAATCTGTAGGTCCATAAGGTCCCCTTGCTAGCTCATAGTAACACTAAAAGATCAATTTAGTTGAAAGAAAAATTTGAAATGTTTAAATTAATATTTAATTTGAAGTGTTCAAATTAATATTTAATATATTAGATATATTAAATATAAAAGAGGAAAATATATTTATTGTATTTGATACATTAAATATTAAAATAATTAATATATATTTGATATATTAAATAAAAGATATTTATAGAATTTGAATAAGATTCAAATAAATAAATATCGTAGGAGATTTGAATGAGATTCAAATAAATAAAAGATATATTTTAATATATTAGATATTAAAATATAATATTTTAATAATGGCAAAGATCTTCCCTTGGTCTCTATAAATAGAACCCTTGGGTTGAAGCATTTTGAACAACACACATCTCCTCAAAGAGAGAATTAGAGAATTCTCTCTAAACCTCTTCCTCTTTAATCCCTTGAGGATTTTCTTTCAAGAGGCTCCCACAAGCCTTGATCTTTTGTTAGAGTCATAGCAAGGAAGACTTTGTGGAGGAGATAAAGACCCGCCAGAAGAATCTCCATATTTTCAAGGTATTTATTGCTTAACCCTTGTATTTTAGTTTAATTCTAAATAAATCAAAGACGATTCCTATGCTTCCGCTGTGGGTTTAATTCGATTATTCCCTTCAAGGTGTTGCTGTTCAATTCGAGATTGAAACTTTTTCCAGGGAAGCTGAGTGATCCGCTAACACGCAAGTGCATGTGATCGAAGTAATAAAGAAACTGGAAGTATTCCAGAGTATCGTACCCAAGGGAACGAGGTTTAACAAAATCTATTTTGAATGACACAAAATATGTTTGCAAATTGCAATGGTGGTAACCGAAATTTCAAAATGCAAGAGTTTGGTTTTTTAACAAGAGTAAGTAAAAAAAATAAAATAGGGATTCAAGTGATGCAAGCACCTTTGGAAGAATGCAACTCACTTTGCAATTGCAATCATAGTTAACATGTGAGACTAAGTAAACCGAGTTCAACTCCTATTCGATTTTGATTCAAAACCTTTAGGAGACTAAGTGATTAAACCTATATGTCTATGGCTAATCTAACTTAGATACTTCGCACACAACCCTAGTGGTATTGGAGTCTCGCCCTATGTCTAGGGTCGATGTTCAGGACTTATTTCTAAGCCTTTTCCTCCATTACTTTTGTGACATCGGCTTTCCCTTAACTCTTTCGATATTAAGTTCGAGCTTGATGAGCAAGCACTAGTTGGCCGGCTAGGTTTACCCAAATTTAAATTCAACAAAAGCAAACAAAGTACACATGCTAACTAGATTGTTTATGCTTTAGAGCTTTACATTTTTCCTTAGGGCATTCACCAACTTGAACCCCTAGAGAAAATTTAGCTCATTGTAGATAAAATAAAAATCCCAAAATAATTTATTGAAAATTTCATAGTTTAAAGAGGGGAAAAATAAGTTTAAAGGAAACCAAATTAAATTACCAACAAGAAAATTATCAAATTAAGAAAATTAATTTCTCCTAAATTTAGCTACTGGAATCAAATCTTGTTTTCAAAAGAATAAGGAAACCCTACGGGTAAATAATAAAAATACCATAATTCAATTTCTATTTTAAAAGAAAAAGGAAAACCCACGGGAAAACAAAGAAAAAATACTGGAAATAAATTTCTATTTCATAAGGAACACCCACTGGAAAATTCAAGGATTGGCAAAAACGTTATTTAAAAGCAAAAGAGATACAAAGAACAAATCGGAGAATGACAGAACAGAGAACAAGGGCTGAAAAATAATGGAAAAACCAGTAACAAATGCAGAAAATTTTCCTTCTTGTTGATTGAAGCAGAAAAATCGGAGGATCTCCATGAGTACAATGTAACGATTAAACACGAAATTGAAATGAACTGATCTAATACAAAATTGAATTGAAATAGCTGCTGTCTATGAAGGGAATAACCCAGAAAAATTGTATAAAGAAGAACAGAAAAAGAAACCCAAAAATTAACTCTTGGGAGAAAAACAAAACAGAAACTAAAACCCCAAAAAACAACTCCTCTTCCTCTTCGGCTTCTTCCCTTTTTAAAGTCAAAGTTGAGCTTCATCTCCTTCCAAAATTGGGTCCATGATTCGTGGGTAAAGTCTGGACAAGATTATCTTGCTGGAATTTCTCCATAATTGGTGCAAATCGCGTGAATCAGGGTGATTCCCCGTAAATTTCGAGCTTGCCTTGTTGTGCCCTAGAATGCAATTCAGATTGCAATCGCATTCTCCCTTCCTCTGTTCTTCACGTTACATTGCAAATGGAATGCAATTGCATTCCTTTTGCAAAGTCTTCAAAACTGCACAAAAGACAACAACTTAAGCTACTTTCTTCATCTTTTCTCAAAATTCTTTTATTCATCAAGTTTCAACAAGCTTGCATGAATTTATACAAAATGTTACTTTTATCTTGCTTGTTGGTCAACAAAATCCTCAAAATTAGCAAGAACAACTTGGTTTTAGAGTTGAATAATTCTCATAACTGAGAATTATCACTGAGATCTAGATGGTCCGGACCATTCACTATTGCTAAAGTATATCCATACAGAACTATTGATTTGCAGGATAGTAAGGGGACCATTTTTAAAGTAAACGGACAGAGAGTAAAACCATATTGGGGAGAAAGCCTAAGTGGGAACAAGGCCTCAGTCTTCCTACGGGAGCCAGATTAAGAATATCAGGTGATGTGTTGTAAATATGTAAATATGGCTTTTGTTTTTTGTTTTTCTTTTGCCTTTGTTTTTGTTTTCTTTATATATATATATTTTTTTTTTGGTTTAAGTGGTGCACAAGTGACTTAATGCATTAGATCTATAAGTTTTTGATTAAGAGTGAACTCTGTCTTAGGAGGGTCCTATCTAGGCTGAGGCACTTAAGCTGACCATAAGAGAACACCTCTACCCTGGGACCTACCTGGGAGTTGAATTAATCAAAATTTTAAGTCTAATTCATTATCACTTTGTATCTGATTCAATTCTTCTTTATATTTAATGTGTGAACTTTGTGATACCTTGAGTTAGTGTGCATGGATTTTTGAAGGACTTGTGAAATTTCAAGAGTTAAGGAGAAAATGTGAAATGAAGATCTAAATGTGACCACATTCCAAATGCATAATGATTATTGTAGGTTTTCAGCTCAAAGAAATGCATTTGGAATTGCGGCCGTATATTGGAGCAGCACCACCACCACCAGCAGAGGCCATCTGAGGCCAATGCTGTAGATGTGACCGCATCCAAGGCGTATCCTGAGGAATAAGGGCAGAGACCAGATTAATTTGACGACTTGTTCGAGTACGAAACAAGGGAGCTCACTCCTGATCAGATCCCCAGAAGAAATGAAGTAGAAAAAGACGGCCGGGAGCAACCTGAAGCTCCATTTTCTGAGGATGATTTGCAGGGAATCTTAGAGAGTGAGATGCCTAAATCCTCTAAGAGGAGGACTGAGAAGAAGAATAGTAGGCTTCAAACTACTCCTAGGCCCAGGACTCGCCACGCCATTGCAGAGAGTCCTGTGGCTGAATGCTCTACCCCATTCGACCTCAACAAACGAAAAATCATCATGGGGGACAAAGCGCTTATGTGCGATAAGGGCTTCACCAACAAAACAAGCCCCATCCCAGAGTTCATTATAGATATTATTCGTAGGTTGGGATAGGAGAGATTCTGTGAACAACCTAACAAAGCCGTGGTGCAACTAGTTCGAGAGTTTTATGCCCACCTGGGGGATGAAACAAAGAACGAACTTGAACTCATAGGGAAAACAATGTGATTCTCCGCACTAGGCATCAACAGGGTATACATGCTCCATTCTTTGAGGAATCCTGTAGGCAATGAAGCAATGGACAATGCAACTGAGGAGTAGTTGTAGGAAGCCGTAGAGTTCGTTGCACACGAGGGCATAGAATGGAGAGTCTCGCAACAGGGAGTGAGGACCTTGGTGCCTGCCAACATCAAGACAGAGCCGTATGTTTGGCTCCACTTCCTGAAGAACAGGATTCTGCCCACAACACATGACACCACTATCTCACAGAAGAGGGTCATGCTGTTGTATAGCATTTACAAGGGCCTAGACATTAATCTAGGCAGAATCCTATGAGAATAGATTGTGGCATGCGCTTGAAGGAACGTGGGATGCCTTTTCTTTCCCGCCTTGATTACTAAACTTTGTAGGAGGGCGAGAGTGTACGCAGAAGGCGGGGAAGAAATTTATAGGTGCAAAGGAACCCTGGATCTGAGGGCCATCAACAAATTGAAGGCCTTGCATGCATAGAAGCTTACTTCTCCAAAGAAGCAGCCCACCACTTCTTCTTCTCCACAGTTTGCTACCGCAACTCCACTGCATCAAGCGACACCAGGACCATCTGAGCCACCACAAGACAATGTCCAGGCTCAGATACATAGACTTCAAAAGCATAGCAGGACCTATTGGGCTTATGCAAGAGAGAGGGACGAGGCCATTCAAAAGGCCCTCACAAAGCTAACCAAGGGAAAGACCCCAGCACTACTTGACTTCCGTGCTATTCTCCTCGAGTTTGTGGACCCACAGAGAGATGATTCATCCTCTACCTCGTAGGGGAGTATTATTTCTCTACTCTATCTTTATTACTTTCGTAGTTAGTTTTACTTGCTTTTGTGCTAAGTTAGTTGACTTGCTTTCATAGGATATATTTGATGCTTTCTAGTATAGGTTGGATTGTTTTTGTTTATTTCTTTTTGGTAAAAACACTTCTTGCTTAAATGATTTTCCTTACACCTTGCACATGCATGTAGGAATAAAAAATCAAATTTCAAAAACACAGTTTTCAATTTGCTTTCTTTGGTTGTGAAGTTAAAAAGTCCTTTATGATGATACATAGAGCTCTTTCAACTTCCACATACTTCATGCAAATTTAAGTTTAAGTTTCATGTACCTTATCAATCACTTTTCTTCATAAACCATTCAAATCTGAATCCTCCTTGTGTTTAGACTACTTAGTATGCTTAGGAGAGTTTAGTTCAATGCTGAGCAAGTCTAGTCACAACAAAATTTGTACCCCAACCCCTCTTATGCCTTAGGTTTTTAGTCAATGGGGACATTGACCCATTTAAGTTTGGGGGGGAGAGTTGCAGTGATAGTGTCACATTGTAAATGTCATTATACTGATGTATCATGTATAACACTACTGCTAGGGACTCATAAAAAAATAAAAAGAAAAATAAAAATAAAAGGAGGTACTCTTCCTTCTAGAGTTAACCAAGTAACCAGGGGCTATCATGACACCCATGATTTTCTTGGCATGAAAGGTTGACTTAGGAAATAAGTATGTTGGAATAGTCTTAGCAGTGACTTGTGCTCGTAGTCAGCTACTTTCACCACAAAGTGGTAGTAAGTTGGAGCGAAGGTACAGTGTGACAAAAAGACCCTCCTTAGAAAAAAAAAAAAAAGAAGAAAGTCAAGCAAACAGTCCCTAGCACCTTTCTGTCCAACTTTTTCCATTCAACTTCTCCCATATCTTCAGGCTTTCCTTCTAATGGAAAATCCAATTCCTTGGAATGCAAATAATCCAATATCTGACACTTCCAAAACTCAAAATCTGATCCATTAAAAGTAACCAATTTCTCATCTCCTCCTGACATCCTTCTACAACCTGAATGCTCCGAAACCACTTATTAGGGGCCGATAAAATATAATCAAGCCAAATTCACTCAACCAGATTTAGACAATATATATTTTATCTAAAAATTTCATATCAAGTTATGCTTCCAAATACCGCGGAATGAAAAATTGGAACTCACAAGCTTAAAAGAGTAAATAAACCAACCTAAACTTCTAAGAAACAAGAACGATAATAAAAAGATAAGGGAAGAGAAATTGACACTGAATTTATACTAGTTCACCAAATGTTGGCTACGTCCAGTTCTCTGCTACCGATGTAGGTTCCATTAAAATGTCAGGAAGAAAAATTACAAGAGTTTACAATGCTCAATAATGATTTCTCTCACTTTTCTCTAAAGGAAAAAACTCACAAATCACTCTACAATAGCTCTAAAAAAACTCTTCAATGGAGAAAAATGCTCTCCGTAAAACAACCGAAGAAAAACCACCTCTCGACTTCTTCTCTGTTTTGTGCTATCGTAAACACACTCACGACACCAGAATTTTTTCTTTCGTAAAGGACACACACTGTCGCCAAACACACACATATATATAACTATTTAGGTTAATAGTGTGATGTGGGCCAACATATGTGGGCCAACATATATGGGCCCAATTTAGGTTAATAGTGTGATACGCTTCCAGAGAGACATTGAGGTTGAAACTTTTTCCTTTTTCTTTGCAGGGTAATGCAAAAGCATGGCTAGATTCTTTCCCACCGAACTCGATCACTTCTTGGGATGACTTGTCGGAAATCGAATGAGTGATTTTAGGGTTTTTTCTTTTTTCGTTTCCTCACATAATTTCAATCAAGTTTCAAAGCTCCAAAGCTCCCCAGATCGTTGAACCCATATCCTTCTTCGACAAAGCTTGAAATCTCGTTCAGTAAGGTGATTCCTAGGCTTGTCTGGCAAAAAAGGTAAGAAATACTCACTATTTCTTCCTTTAAAACTCAAAATATTGCCTCCATTGGGAAATCGTGAAACTCGGGTATAAGAAAAGTAAGAAATTAATTAAAGCTTGGCTCCAATGGTAGAATACTCTCATCGAGCAAAAACACGAGATAAGAGAAGGAAGAAGCGACAACAAAGACCTTTGAGACTGAAGATTAAGGTATTTACAAAAAATAATTTTAAAATATTCTCCAATCTTTAGGGAAGATGCATGGTGGAAATATATTAAAATATTGATAACGCTCATTTATGAGTGTTATTTGGCTCTAAAAACTAAGCTATTTTCTTAGAAAGCGAGTGTTTAATGTTATAATTCATGTCATTTAGGGAAAATTGAAGTAAAAACAGGTTTTGCATGTGTTTGAAGTGTTGATTTGATAAAAACAAGTTTTAGGTATATTTAGAGTCATTTTTGTTAAGAAAGTGTTAATTTTTGTTGATTTTGTGTAGAGGCTTAAAAAGGACTCAAATGCGCCCACATTCTGGCCGCAACTGAGGCAAAAGAAAGATGATTAAAGAGATATGCAACCAAGATGCGCCAGCAATTGAGAGCATAAACCAATTTCCAATTGTTGCAGGAAAAGCTCAAAATGCACCCAACTATGCGGCCGCATTTAGGCCATTTCGACAACAACACAATTGCGCTCAACTATGTGGCCACATTTGAACCTTTCGGCAGATTTTCCCAGATTCGCGAGATTTGCAGATAAAATCAGATAAAATCAAATATTCTCAATCAAATCTCCGAGGATTAAGGGATATGATCTGTCAAGCCTCTCCACACTTATATCGGTAGCAAACCCTAGACCTTGAGGTCTATAAAAGGCGACTCAAGCTTTAATTTCAAGGGGATCTTGGATTTCTATCTTCTACCCCAAATTCTACAGTTTTTCTTTCAGTCGCCATACCGAGTCTCCCCCTTCATTCGGACACGAACTTTGAAAGAATGGAGTGTAAGCACTTGTTCTCCTCAAGAGAGGTTGAACAAAGTTAGAAAGAAGGAACAAACTTTGGGTTCTTTATCGCTTTCATTTAAGTTTTTGTACTTTCTGTTTTCTTTAAAAGTTTAGCTACTATTTATATTTTATCATTCAAGTTGTAAGCTTCTGTTCTTATTTAATTTTAATTCTTCAAGTTGTAATTCAATCCTTGTTTCAATTCCGCACTTTTAATTCAATGAAGTTTATCGTTTCTCACTTAAGTTTTCTTTTCAATGAGTAGCTAAATCCTTGGAAGGATTCAATGAAGTGGATACCCTAAAAAGGAGATAAGCCCCGCCATGTGTTTCAAGTAGCTTTGCTTAACATTTAGCACTGTTTTCTTTTATTTAGTTTAAGTTTCATTGTTAGCTTAAACTGATCACTTGAGTAAGCATAGTTTGTGTCAGATTCAATACCGAAGGGGTTGGATCGAGCACGTGTTTTCATAAAAGCAATCTAGGAGAAGAGTCTAGACATAGAACTTTGCTTTTTGTATCTAAACATAGGACAAAAACCTTTAGAATCATTGAGTTGTGTTTCTTATTTATCTAAGTTAAAATTAGCCATAGACATATGTGTTTAATTGCTTAGCCTCCTAAAAGCACTTAGAAAAGGGCTGAATAGGTGTTGAACTCGATTCACGGTGTTAAGTGTCAATTAGGGTAGGTCGAGGGAGTATTTCAGTAGTATTTTGTCTGAATCGCACAGAACTCGAAAGAAGCAGTATGCGGGCGCAAGAGGCAAAATCTTTGAAATAGCCGGACCTAGTTAAGCAAGTATGCGAGAGCATGGTGGGCGCATTTCCTCAGGGTTGAAACAGATTTGAACTCCCTGCTTTTCATTATTGTTTTCTTATCTTTTCTATTTTTATTGCACAAAAATCCCAAAATATTTCATTTACTTGGTTACTTTCGGTTGCAACTTGAGAGCACTGTGTTGTTAACTGAAAAGTTTTTTTTGTTAACCGTTCCCTTGGGTTCGATACTTGGAATACTTCCATATATTACTTGTTAGACAACTTGTACTTGTGCTTTTGACCCACCAAATATAAATAGATTTTATTTTTTTATTCTATACTTTAAATTAGCTAGTTTGTTATACCTAATGTACTGAGATTAAAAGATGTTGAGCAAACATTTGAAAGTATGGTAAAAGGAGCGATGCAAACTAAATACTATGTTCATTACTTGTGTTATATTATGTAAATGTTATCTTCTATTATTTAAAGTGTAATTCCATTGCTCAATAGTTTACAAAAGTAACCAAATTTTATGTTAATTAATTTTGTTTTAAATGTTTAGATCAACCAGAACATACAAAAGGATGCATCCAGTAGTCTAAAGCCAACCGAGATATACATTGATGCTCTACAGGGAATGTATAAACCAACTGATGACGCACAGAATACATCCTTGACATATGGCCCTACATTCGACCTCCACCTCAGCCATACAAAAAATTAATTAAAAAATCCAAGAAACTCAAGACTCTTTAAGAACTTCACTTTTGATCACAAAATTAGACTATTGTTGAATTTTGTAGACTGAACTGCTTTTAGTATACTTTTGTTAAATTATAAATTGAATCTTATAATATTTTGGGATTATTGACAAGCTAGTTTATAATATGAATTGTTGTTGATAAATTTTGTATCTTTAACTTATTTTGCATGTTAATATTTTGAAGTGATATAAACTTCTGAAAATTTCCAACTTGTGAAACATACAATTTAAATAAGTGGTATATGTCAACCTAAAGTATTCAGAAAATACAAGGAATCTAAATTATAGAGTAGCTATTACTATGAATTATATAAAAAAAAATACAAAGTACTTCCTACAATTTTGAAATTTCAACATATAATAATAGTACACAACAAAATAATATAAATTATACAGTAGCTAGATCATGCATACATAGAAAGATAAAAGCTGAATTGAGTTAAAAAAAAAGAACATGGAAATATAGTGTACTTGAATTATATAAAAATTACAAATTACTTCCTACGACTTTGAAATTTCAACATATATAATATTAGTACACGACAAAAAATATAAATTATATAGTAGCTAGATCATGCATACATAGAAAGACAGAGACTAAATTGAGTTAAGAAAATAACATAGAAATATAGTATATTTGAATTGTATAAAAATTACAAAGTACTCCCTATGAATTTAAAATTTCAACATATAATATTAGTACACAACAATGAATATAAATTACATAGTAACTAAATTATGCATACATATAAAAAAACAAAAGCTGAATTGAGTTAGGAAGCAAAGGGTGGGGAAATACTATGTATTTGTGAGAGAGAAATATAGGATTTTAGAAAGTATATTGTAATTGTTCTTAGAATGATCCAAATTTTTACCTATACTATAATTAGAGACAACCGTATTTGAATAGTCTATTTTGGCAATTTTTGAAAAATCAACAACATGAAAATTATTAGCAACACCTTTGAAATAATAGAAAGGACCCACATAACATCCTTGTCCTCAGTAATTCTAATTATATTGGATTTATTCAAATCATCCCTATAAATAGTCAACAGAGTAATAAATTGATGACTCGAAAGATGAAGTTTGTTACAAATACAATCAATAAAATGCTGAAAACTAGAATCCAAATGAACAAATATATTATCAACCTTAAAAGTCTGGTATCGATTAGCTTCATCCCAGATCCTGTCATATAATATACTTACGGATTGGAAAGACATTTGAATCTAAAAAAAATGTATCAAGCTACAACCTAGAAAATAACGTAAAGAAGAAGAGGGAAACCAAAAATAGTGAAAAACCTGAAAATGGGAAGGAAGAAACCAAAATACGAGTTAACGAATGAAAGCGAAAAAATAGAGAGCAAGGGTACGAAAAATAATAAAAGAAAATAAATTAAACAATTAGTATGTCGATAAGAACTTGAAAAATAAGAAAGCCAGATTAAAAAAATGAATCTTATAAAATAAAATCTTTATAAATCCCAAATTTTAACGATTTTAAATAGGTATAAAGATACTATATGTAATGTAAATATTTGAAATTTCAGTTTAGATACACTTTAAATAAAATAGGAGAGATAATGATTTTTTAAAAAAAATAGAGAATGTGTAGATACACAGAGGTAAATCGGGCATTTTTAAATGAGTATGCCACACGTGCACCTCACGTGTGACCATAATTAAAAAAAAATGGCCATTAACCAAAACCGCCAATTCTTTTTTACCATATCTAGAATTATCCCTAAAGTAAAAAGCATCTAGGCCAATAATGCAGAATAACCAAGCAAACAAGGCCCATGTTTCAACAAGCTCTTTCACATATACTGGTAATTAAAATCAAAATCAAAATATGATCGTAGAAGCCACGAGTACACTTGATGCAGAATCTGAGAGGGTTGTGCAAGAGGCTTTAGATAGGAATATGATCAACATAACTATTGTGATTGTTGCCCATTGTTTGAGCATAGTCAGGAATGTCGATATGATTGCTGTAATTTATAAAGGAAAGATGGTTGAGAAATGTAGAAATAATAGTTATTGCACTTGTTCTTCATTGGTGATTATTGCTTATTTAATTTCTCACATATTCTTCATTGGTGGTAATTTAACAGGATCCCACTCGAAACTCATCATAGATCTAAACAACGCATATTCACAATTGATACGCCTAGAGGAAGCAAATAAAGACTCGGAACGCACTTCCAAAGATATGAATCGAATAGAGTTTTCTCTAGAATCAATGAGACAATCAAGTTAGAGGGTGCCTTACTGAAATTACGTGTGAACAGTATGTCGTCAATCTATCTGTGGTTTTCTTTACATTATTTGATCATCTTCCTTTTCTTCTCTTTTCTTTTCCTTTTTTTTTTCATTCATTTTCAATCCACTTTCTTTTATTTTCTTCCAATTTGTAAAATTTCAATTTTTAGCACAAATGTAAAACATTTTTTTAAATCCTTTCTTATAATTTCCATTTCAATTATTATGAAAATATTAACTTCTTTTTTCGGTTTTTTTTTTATGAATAAGTATTGTACTTCTTTTTAAAATTTCAGTTTTTTTTAATAAATTAATAAGCACATATATTTTTATTATTTTCATTTTCATTTCCTTTTAAATTGATAAGTAATATTCATTTCACATATAAGAAAAATATAATATCAATATATGTACATGATAAAACTTAATGTGTGCCACAAGGTGATGTCACCGAATACGAGCTGGTCGTCGATGACGATCCATCAGTATCCATTTTGGTTCCTCTTATACCTTTGGTGCCTCTACAGGCTCTGTAGAGTACAAACATTGTTCATCCTCTCCACGTCTACGTCCGTGAACATATAACGATGAGGGACCAGCCTCATAAACATAATACAGTGGTGGAACTGGTGTGTGAAGATATCATGAACTAAGGGTCGGTATCATCACCATTTGGGTGGAAGGGACCAACACAATCTTGCATATGAGTTATATGACGCATGTCATCGACGTTGTAGTGAAACTCGTCAAGTACAATTGGGGGCAAGTGCTCATCTACTAGAATGTATCCTTCTCTTGAGCACGTCCTCTACACCTAGGATCTAGACGAGGTGCAATAGGTATGTTATACATATGCAATTGCTCCATGTTCATGTCACCATTGTCACATAAGTTAAGGATCTCTAGATCCTGTGAGATATCATGAATGCAGTTGCTCCATGTTCATATCACCCACTAGGTTATACATATGTAGTTGCTTCATGTTCGTGTCACCCACTAGGTTATTAATATTTTAAAAAATCCCATGTTACAACACTCTTCCAATTATCTTTCTCAATTAATCTGGTAAAAAAATTAGGTTAAAAAAATTGTCACACCCCAGTGTAACAATAATTGTAATAATTCTTTTAACAAATTAAATAAGCTTAAATAATAACATTAACTTATCCTATTATTAAATTAAGTATTTAATTTTTATTAAAAAACATATTTTATTTGAATAATTGATTAAAAAATATTTATATCTTCTCAATCTTTTAAAAACATGACTTTCATTTCTAAAATTAATTTACACATCACACGAATTTGTTTAATTTCTCATTTTTATATTAAAACAATCTATATGGAATATAAAATAAAATGAACACGAATTTTCACACTCTCACTTCTCCTTAAATTTTTTTAGGAAAAAACAAATCCCTTTATTTTAAATAAAAACTCAATTATCGTTATTTTATATATGGAAAAAACAAAACTAATAGGAAAAAAAAACAAACTACTCATGGTAAAAAAAATGTTCACTTGGATAAAAAAATCACTTTTAGTTCCTAAAGTTTGAGTTTGGTAGCATCATTTAAGTCTCTGAGTTTTCAAACTCAATATTTCAGCAGGTTTCAATTTAGTATCATTTTGGTATATGCTGTCAATTTTCATTGATTACTAACGAAAAGTTGACGTGACATTTGTTTTTTATTAATTTTTTTAAATAAAAAATATTTTAAAGTTTTTTTTTCTTTTTCTTTTTCTCTCTCTTCTTTCTCCCTCCTCCCATCTAGGTTGCCATCGCCACCTCTTTTTTTCTTCTTCTATTTTCTTCTTTTGTTAGGTTTGTTCTAGATCTGGAACTCTAATTAATTTTTTTTTGTTTAGGACATGGGAAGAAGGAAAGAAAGGAGGAAGGAGACAGAGAAGAAGAAGGGAAGGAGAAGAAAGAAGAAGAAAAGAGAGAGAAAAAAGAGAGGAGACAGCGTGGCCATGGATGGGAGAAGAGACAAAAAGAAAAAACAATTAAAAATATTTTTTTAAAAAAATTAAAAAAATATATTTTTAAAGAAATTAAAAATATTTTTTTTTATTTTTCAATTAAAAATATTTTTTTAAAAAAATTAAAAAAATATATTTTTAAAGAAATTAAAAATATATTTTTTTTTATTTTAAAAAATAAATTATATATTTTTTATTTTAAAAAATAAGAAATATATTTTTCTAATAAAAAAAATATCACGTCAGCTTTCCATTAGTAATTAATGAAAACTGACAACAAGACCAAAATGTTACCAAATTGAAACCTCAAGAGCTAAAATATCAAGTTTGAAAACTCAAAAACCTAAATGCTATTAAAACAAAATTTTAAGAACCAAAAATGTATTTTTTCAAAAATAAATATATAACCTGCCAAGCAAGTGCTAAAATACTAGTATACTAAGTTTTGGCGGGGAAAAAATAAAAAAAACTCTTACATAAGTACGTGGTCTTTGTGTTTTCCAACTTTTTTAATTTGAGTAATTATTCTTTAATTTATGAAATCATTGCAATTAATCAAGGTATTATTCAAAACAACGCGGTGTAGTTTTTCTCTTCCATTTACAAACATCAAATAGGATTCAATTCAATATCTAAATATCCTGAAGGTGGAGCTCATTTTTGAAAAGTCATATGCCTTTCTTTTCCATTTACAAACATCAAATAGGATTCAATTCAATATCTAAATATCTTCAAGGTGGAGCTCATTTTTGAAAAGTCATATGCCGTTCTTTTCTTTGGGCACATATGTCTGAAGTTGGACCAACAAGAATGTGCTGGCTAAAGGATTGCGACAAGGGCCAAACAAGGAAAGAACTCAATACGAAGTCAAAACAGACTGAAACCGACAGAGAACTGGCCTAAAACGAGAGGGAGAAGAAACGGGCTTGAGCTTCAGCCCAAGCCTGTGGTTGGCCTAGTTGAGGCTGACCAGATTGGGAAGGGCCAATTTTGGGCCTTGCTTCAGTCCCTATGGCCTGTGTACCCTTGGTCCAACCTAATTCGATCTTTTCTTTCCCATTCGAAAATAGAAACCCACGAAAAACCTTAAGAAGGAAGGTATTTGGAAGGAAGGTATTTAAGCTCTCTCGAGGGGAAGGTAAGTTCATTCCAGCATATAACACTCTCCTAGAACTACCAAATTCTCTCTAAAAACTCCGACTTAAGCATCGGAGCCAGTGTGCCCTATACCACACCAGTGTAAATACAAATTAACCGTCGTTGTCATGTGGAGGTCAGGTGATATTTCTCCTGTCCAAAATTTGGCAACAACAGTTAGCGCCATCTGTGGTGAACGACAACGCTTGCTTGAAAAACCTTGTGCATAAGTCAATCCTACTAGAAGATGAGTAGAATGCCAGAAAACAAACACTAGAATGAAGATGGAGACGATTCCGATCAGGATCATCACCCGAGACTCACGAGAGAGGTTTCTCCTCCTTAGTCTCATCCTAACATAGGCCAACTAGAAGAGGAGATAGCCGAGCTGAAGAAAAAGGTCGACAACATAGATAGCAAGATCATCAGAAGAAAGAAAAACACGAGGAGGAACCACCTCTCGTACGAGACCCAAGAAAAGGAAAAACGAAGGCGGTTGAGAGAATGGTAGAGTCAAAATCTCATACCCAAAAATTAATCGAGAAGCTGATCGAAGCCACATCAGCCCTCGATCAAAAGTCAGGCGAGGAAGGCAGGTAAGTTAAAATTTGTGCAAGTTGTCTCGGCGGAGGAACACCCATGGCCATACATTCTCCACAGCCACAAAAGGTTCCATTCTTACTGTTTTCCAAGAGAAAGACCACAGCAAGTCTTTTGGACTTATTATTTTGAGTTCTTATGTCAATATCATTGCATTATCGACCCCTCATCAGCTTCCTCTTTGTCTGTATTATTTAATGGAATTAATTTGTTGCCAAGTTGTAGATGGTAGGTGGACAATTAATTTCGCAAGGGGGTTGAAGGGTGGACTTGTTCAGATTTTGTCTTCTCTTCCCCGTGAATGATTATCCTCTTCTTCAACCTTTCCCTCTTCAGAAGTAATCCACCCACCATTTTCATTGAAATGTTTTGGAGCTCTGATTTCTGTACCCTTTTCTCTCACCTTCTCCTCTGTCTCCTTCTATTATCTGTTCAGGCGTTCGCTCAACCATATAGTCCTCCAGATAAGTATTTTGTCAACTGTGGATCAGGAACCAACGTCCTCGATGACGCCGGCCGAGATTTCATCGGCGACTTGAATGCTAGTCAAACTTTCAGGTTCACTTCACAGAATTCCCGCGAAGTCATCCATCTGAATGACTCCATTAGGATTTTCAATCAGCCAGCGTTTTACGAATTTGAAATCGAACAAGATGCTGTTCATATTGTACGCCTTCATTTCTCCCCTTCCAATTTTCTCACCGATTTATCTACAGCCCGTTTCGATGTTTCGGCTTCTGGGTTTTTCCTTCTAAAAGATGTCACCGCCGGTAACAATTCTGCTTCAATTAAGGAGTTCTTCCTGAGACTAAAAACAGGAAAATTTCGGATTATATTTTTACCGAAATCTTCGTCTATTGCGTATGTAAATGCCATTGAAGTGTTTCCCACCCCACCAAACTTCATCTTGTCCGAACCTTCTCAAAATTTTCATACAATTTACAGAGTTAATGTGGGAGGTCCTGAAATCTCCCCCAACGGCGACAAACTATGGAGGAAATGGGAACAAGACAACGCTTATCTGCTGAATCCGAGCTCTGCAAAGATCAGCAACCCTTATCCAACGAGACCCAATTACGTGAACGAAACAGACGAATATTTTGCGCCGGATTTGGTATATAGAACAGCCAAGGAGATGAATATAAATTCCAGTTCCCCTCTCAACTTCTTCAATATAACGTGGTCTTTTCCTTCAAGAAAAGATACTCTCCATCTTCTCCGAGTTCATTTCTATGATTTCATTGGTATAACATCGAACGATTTTCTTGTCTTCAATTTGTATATTGGCGATAGCATGAGTCAGAAGATTAACTCTCCTGTAGATGGAAGTGGAATGACTTATCCATTTCATTATGATTTCTCGGTGAATTCGGGTGAAAGTGGGTTCGTTAATGTCAGTGTTGGTCCTCTGGGTCATAATGAGTCTGCACAGTTCAACGCTTTTCTGAATGGGGTTGAGATTATGGAAGTCATGAATGAAGGTAGCAAAGATCCTGTCATCAGTGAGGAGCATGAGAAAAAGAAGAACAAATATGTGGGTCTTTTGGTGGGTTTGGTTGTAGGGGGTTTTGGTTTGCTCTGCATTCTAGGCTGTGGAATCTGGTTTGGTCTGAAATGGAGGAAACCAAAAACTGATGAAGCTTCACATACACACACACAATGGTCCCCATTGTCTGCATTTGGAGGTGGGAGCACTCATAGCAGATTTACTGAGAGAACCACAAGCGGCTCCCCCATCCCTAACTTGAATCTTGGGCTTAAATTTTCGCTTGCCGAGATCAAAACTGCCACCAACAATTTCAACAAGAAATTCCTTGTGGGTGAGGGTGGTTTTGGGAAAGTCTACAAGGGAGTTATGAGAAACGACATGAAAGTTGCTGTAAAGCGAAGTCAACCAGGGGCTGGACAAGGTATTTCTGAATTCGAGAGAGAAATTACGATCTTGTCAAAAATTCGCCATCGGCACCTCGTTTCGTTTATCGGTTATTGCGATGAGGGGCTCGAGATGATTTTAGTTTATGAATTTTTAGAGAAAGGAACTCTGAGGGAGCATCTTTACAACTCAAAGATGCCCCCTTTGCCTTGGAAGAAAAGACTTGAAATTTGCATTGGTGCAGCTAGAGGCCTGCATTACCTACACAAAGGCTCAGCCGGGGGAATCATTCACCGTGATGTCAAATCTACGAATATCTTGCTTGATGAGAACCTTGTTGCTAAAGTTTCTGACTTTGGTCTTTCAAGAGCAGGCCCTCTTGATGAAACTCATGTTAGCACTGATATTAAAGGGACTTTCGGCTATCTTGATCCCGAGTATTTTCGAACTCAACAATTGACAGAGAAATCTGATGTCTACTCATTTGGCGTACTCCTTCTAGAGGTTCTATGTGCAAGACCAGCTTTGAATCCAACACTCCCAAGAGAGCAAATAAATCTAGCAGAATGGGGATTGAGGTGCAAAAAAATGGACTTGCTTGAAGAGATCATTGACCCCAAATTGGTGGGTCAAATTGATCCCAACTCCTTGAGAAAGTTTAGTGATACAATAGAAAAATGCTTACAAGACGATGCTGCTAATAGGCCTACAATGGCAGATGTATTGTGGGACTTGGAATATGCATTACAACTTCAACAAAGTGCACATCCGAGAATGCCACATGAGGATAGTGAAACCAATGCCATTGACACCTCTTCGACAACTATTCGACGTTTTCCTTCTATTGGTTCTTCAATTCTAAGGGATGATCCAGATATGAGTCAAGATCTAGACACTCACTTAACCGCTAGTGAAGTTTTCTCTCAAATGAAGGCAGATTATGGCAGATAAATGTCAATAGTATGATGACTATTTTGTTGATGTAAAGAAAGTACGAGATTATATATTTATCCTCTCACGCAAACTGTTGCAATATTGAAAATGGGTTTTGAGATGAAGTTGTCCGAAGGCTTTGAGATGGGATTGTGAGATTGTTGGGAGATGAAAAAATCATTTTGAGATGGGGTGGGGTTGCAACATGGATGGGTGAGGTGATTGTATCTTTTTCACTTTGCAGAAGACTTTTTTTTCCTACTTAAAAAATGAAAATAAGAGTCTTCAAAGATAAGTATCAACTTATTGCTTTGAAACTGTATATTTGTATATTGTTTTTTTTAGCAAAACTGTATAATTGTATTTGTATCCATAATATGTGTTTTATTTTTATGAAAAACAATTCCATCGTCATGGACTCCACAGTCCCCCAGCCCTGGGTAATATATATATATATATTTTTTTAAAAACCTTTATTTTCCATTTAGTATATATAAAAGTAGGAATGTACAATAAATTTTTTTAGATGATATTAATATTGATTTTTGAAAGGGTAAATAGCACAAACCACTCTTAAAGTATAGGATTTGTTACAATTTCATCTCTTGAACTTTTCACTTTAAAAATTAGGCTCTCAAACTTTCAAAAGCTTTGACATGTACCTTTGAATTTCTCTACCCCAAATGTTGTTGAACTCACTCAAAAAAAAAAATTTGATAGTAAAAAATTAAACCCTCAAACTTTTAAAATGTATAAATTAAACCATTTAACTACCAAAGGTAAACATTGGGTCCTTTTCTGACTCTCTCTACTTTCTCTCTCCTCATTATTCTCAATCTCTCTCTTTCTCTCTCCTTCCTCTCTCATGTATAGTCCTTTCCTCTTTCTATTTAAATATTGACTACAGCCTACAGTTGTAATTACAGTTGCAAAGATGTTTATTTGTCGTACTTAAACATTATACCTTCATCATACTAATTCTTATGCGATGCTGCAACTTCTGTGTCTCAATATAGGCAGTGGCGGATCCAGAAATTTATGTTGGGAGGGCTTAATATATTTTGATATTAGTACTGATTCAAAAGTTTATGTTATGGCTTTCTTTAAAAAAAAAAAAAAATTTTATGTCGGGGCCTTTACATATTTTTGTGTCAAATTCGAGTCATTGGGTGAGCTTAATAAATAAAAACCTTTGATGTCTCCTAGATCTGGGCCTTGGAGCGGGTGCGGATGCCCCCCGAATATAGGGGAGCAAAGCTCCGACTCTTGGTTACAAAAAAATATGATTGATATTTTTTATATAAGTATATAAAAAAATGAAACTTGAAATAATAATTATAATTTTTTTTATAATAATTATAGTTTCTTATTGATTTATTTATTAAAAATATTTTAATAATATTAAAAGATACCTTTTTATTATTTTATATTTTGTAAAGTGTAAATACTTTATAGGTTGAACTTTTTTTTAAGGAGATGCAACTTACCATTCAAATATATAATAAATAAAGGTTTAAATTATTAATTTTAGTTTAAAAATTTTCTATATATTTTTAAATCAATGAAAATAATACTCTTTTATAAATATAAGGTTAAAATATCATTTTGGTCCATGTATTTTAGGTTTCATTTCATTTTAGTATTTGTACTTTCAATGTCGAGTTTTAGGCAATCTTGCAATAAAGTTTAAATTTGGCCCTTACCGTCAATTTTAAGTTAATTTTTATCGAAATTGGTTAAACAATAATAATAATTTTCATGCAATAAAAGACACAATGTGAACACATTTCTAAAATTTATAAAATAAAAGTTAATAGAAAATAAATTTTTTCAAAAAGTTAACAATAAACTAACAATAGGGACCAATTTTAAGCTTTATTAAAAATATAGGAACTAAAATTGAACATTTGAAAGTACATGAAGTAAAATAGAATTAAACTCAAAGTTCAGGACCAAAATGGTATTTTAGCCTAAATATAATATATATTAAAAAAAAGAAAAACAAAGAAACGAGCTCCCCCAAAGTCTTTTTTTTTTTTTTTTTTTTTGAAATTCAAGCGTCCACAATATATATAAGTATATAAATGCAAAAATGGAATGGAAATTTGCATATTCCAGAATTTGAACCCATATGGCAGGAAGGGCTAGAGGGCATGCACACCACTAAGACAAAAGAACAACTTGTTAATTTAAATGAATTAGCATATACTAATAGGATATATGATGAAGTTCAGGGAGGGCTCAAGCCCCTCGGGCCTACTATAGATCCGCCCCTGGATATAGGGTTTCTACTGCGTCCAAATTGATGTCTCTGTTTCACATATTCTTCTTCTTCGCCGTCTTCTTCTTTTCTTAACTTTTCTTCAAGGACCTTCAATGATAAGTGAAGCTGGATTGACGAAAATGACTTGAAGAGATAAATATTTTGCCACATAGATGAAACTGTGAATTTTTTTTGCAACCAAAATTGAAGTGGAGAAAATTTTGAAGAATGATAAAAATGAAGAACACGGAGAAATTCAGAAAGTTTGAGAGAAAGGTTTAGGCAGAATAATTATTATTTTATTAAAGAATAATGGGGATTTAAATACCCCTTTAAGTTACAATCACCAATCAGTTTAAAACCACTAAAACACTAACCTTATACAGAACGTGGATTTACAAATAACTTACCCTACCCATGTCTGTTTACAATGAAATACAAAAGAGATACAAAATAAAATTAAAAAAAACTAAACAAAACGCTAATGTTCTAATAAAGGCCTTCATTTATTGTCTGTAGGAGGTATCGAAGACTTGTCGTGCACTCTTCACCTTCAGTCTCTGCCAGCTGCTACTGCCGGTTAGCTCCACCTAGAATAGTGAGCTGTCTTAACTACCCCACTCAAACTCAACGGAGGTGCTGTGACGTTGAGTTTGTTCTTCAGCTTAGTGAATTTGAACTCATACAAGGGTTTTGTCAAGCCATCTGCAAGCTACTTCTCATAAGGTACACACCTCACCTCAATTGCTTTGGAAATTACTTTGTCTCTTATGAAATGTACATCAATTTTAAGGTGCTTGCTTCTTGAATGAAAAAATAGGATTTGCAGCTGGTGATAGGGCACTGATATAGTTATTAGTGTTTGATTTCCTTTGCAGCCAATTTCCTGAAGAAGATTTTGAACCCAGGTGATTTCAGTTGCAATATGAGTTAAGAATCTCTATTCAAACTCCGTGTTCGATCTTGCTACTACCCGTTGCTTCTTTGAGGACCAAGAAATTAGTAAACCTCCAATGAAAACACAATGGCCGACAATAGCCTTCTTGTCATTGAGGCTACAACCCCAATCGGTATCAGAATATGCTACAATTTGAGAATCATGTGATCTAGGTATCCTTTTAAGTATCTCAATACTCTTTTGACAGCTTGCTAGTGTAATCTAGTGGGACTCTACAAATATTGACTTAACTTGTTTATAATATATAAAATTTCTGGACGTGTATGTGTTACATACTGTAGAGCTCCAATTGCACTTCTATGCACAGCAGGATTTGTCATTACCTCACCATCATTTTCTATGATATGTTTACCTGTTACAGCTGGAGTAGGACAAGCTTCCAAATGTGTCATTTTCAATCAATCTAGTAAATCCATGACATATTTTGATTGATTTAAGTAGAGACCAATCTCATCTCTGTGAACTTCAATTCTTAGGAAATATCAACTCTCTTAGGTCTTTCAAGCAAATTCTATGTTCAGCTCTTTGACAAATCTGTTTATTGCATCTATGTTGTTCCCTGTTACAAGAATGTCATCAACATAAACTAAAATGTAATTTTTTACTTTGTTGCTCAGTAGATAGAACATTGAATTGTCTGCAAGTGAGTTTTTGAAACCCCAATTGAGTAGAACACTTCTTAGCTTCTCATACCATGCTCTAGGAATTTGCTTCAAGCCAAACAAAAAGCCAATCATTAGCAACTGCTAAATGTAAGAGAATTCAAATAGTAGAGGACTTTACTAAAGGGAGGGGTGATAGTCGGTTCGATTCTTTCGATTTTGAGCCCAACCGAGAATTGAATCGAAAAGGTCAGGTTTTTAAGAATTAAGAACCAAACCAATGTCCAATCAAATGCAAAATCTATCGATTCAATTATATTCGATTCGGTTATTTTTGGTTTGGTTTTTCCGTTTTGGTTCTATTATTATTATTATTTCTTTTTCGCAATCTTGGCTTCTTCTTTTTTGTCTAAATTCATATTTTATACAAAAGAGATGGACGATATTCTTCTGTATTTTATTTTTTTTCTCATCTTCATCATTACAATAAAATCTTGAATTTTATTTTTGTACATATTTGTTTGTGTTCTTATTGGAGGGATCTAAATCGTTTCAATTTCGAACTAGGTTTGTTTTCATCATCGCCTTCATTTTTGTATTCACACTTCAATCACCTGAAATTTTTTCTCTTCTCCTCCATTTTCGACAACCACGTTGCTGCAATTTGTTCATGTTTGGGTTTCTTCTCCAAAATATTCGACTTCCTTTACCCCAATATTAAAGAGAGAGAGAGAGAGAGATTCGACATACTAGAAACTCTCTTGCATTGGAAGGCTGATCAATAGGCAACAATTTTGGCGGAGAAGCACAAAGAAATATGCCAGATCTGTGCATTTAAGGTTTTAACGTTGTGAGGAATGAATGGGTGATGGAGCACGAAGAAATCAACTAGATCTGTGAGCTATAAGGCTTCGATGCTATCGAATGGGTGACGGAGCACAAAGAAATTGGCCAGATCTGAGAGCAAAAGGCTTCGACGCTATGAGGAATGAATGAGGTGGCTGAGTTTGTGAGTCGTGAGGACTGAATAACGACGCCATAGTGAGTCATGAAGAACATAATGATTGGAAGATGTGGGGTGATGCGAGTTTCTTGAGAGAGAGAGAGAGATTGATAGTGCCACGTGTGTTTCTTTGAAAGAGAGAAAGGCAATGAGGTCTATGAAAAAGAAAGAAGTGACGGTTAGGGTTATATTTCAACTTCTTTATATATCAAATCAGTTCGGTTCGATTTTAGATGCTTTTTTAACAATGGAACCGAACCAAACCAAAAAATTTTGGTCTTTTAAATGATCAAACCGAGGTGTCCAAGACTTTGAAAATAACCGAACCAAACTAGTCGGTTCAGCTTGGTTTGGTTCGGTTTTTCGGTTTTTGTTTGCACCCCTAACTACAGGATTGAAAGTCTCTATAAAGTCAATTCCTGGATTTTGATAAAGCCTTTTAGCAACTAGGCAAGCTTTATGTTTTCGAATACTTCCATTTTAATTTCTTTTCACTTTGAAAACCCATTTGCATCCTACTAAATTATAATTTTCTGAATAAGGAACTAAAATCCATGTCGTGTTCCTTTGAAGAGCTTCCATTTCTATCTTCATGGCTTGTACCCACTTCTTTGACCTAAAAGCTTCACAAACTGACATAGGCTCTTGTTCATCAATCTGACTAGAAAAATTCTTCTGTTCTGTTTTGGCTAAATAATTTTGATATTTAGGTTTAAAGATACCACTCTTAGATCTTGTTTGCATATGATGGTGAGGTTGGTTTGGTATCTCTATGTGTTCTGAAATTTCATTAATACTTTCAACATTCTCTGTGTATACAGAATTTTGATCACCTTTTGATTGACTATTAGTCACAGAAATTGAACCAATCTCATTAGGATTATCATGTGATTCAGGTGAAGGATGTTCTCTTGGTACTGTGCATTCAAAAATACTCTTGATGAGGACTTTGAGAGTTTTGAGTGATTGGATCAAAATGAGGAAAGCTCACACAGGATATTATGGTTTCATATGACTGTTGTTTTTGGGGAGAAGTAGTAAGGAAACCTTCCTTAAAAGAAAATTCTAGTTCATTAAAAATAATGTGCCTTGACTACCATTGGAACTAAGACATTTATAACCTTTGTGAGACCCACTGTAGCCCAAAAACACACATTTGGTGTTATGATGTTGAAACTTATGAGATTGATATGACCTTAGAAAAGGAAAACAAGCACTACTCCTAAATACTTTTAACAAAGAGTAATTTGGTTTTTTCTTATAGGCCTTCTCTAAAGGTGAGAGATTGTTTAGCACAGGGGTTGGTAGACAATTTATAAGATAGACTGCTGAACTAAAGGCATCCCACCAATACCTAAAAGGCATAGAAGCTTGGGCCAATAGAGTTAATAACATCTCAATAATGTGTCCATGTTTCCTTTCAATAATTCAATTTTGCTCACTTGTATGAGGACACAGATTTCTAAATTCAACTCCACATTCTTGTAGATAATTAGTAAATAGTCTAAACTCACCTCCCTAATCACTTTGAAAGGTCTTAATTTTTTTCTCAAACTTGTTTTCAACTAACTTCTTATATTCAATGAACTTGGATAATGCTTCTACTTTGCTTTTCAAGGAAAAAATATGAGTTAACCTTGATCAATCATCAACAAAGTTATATAAAACTTATAACCAGTAGTAGATAAGGTTAGAGAAGGACCCCATAAGTCACAGTAAACAATTTCTAAAACTTGATTTGTAGTTGAGCTAGATCTTTTAAAATGTAGAATATGAGATTTTCCAAATTGACAAGATTCACAAAAACCTACTTTTCTATTCATAGTAGAAGGAAAAGATACATTACTATTTCTAGAAATCAAAGACATAACTCTCTCAGATGGGTGACCTAGCCTTTGATGTCATACATATTTTGAGACTTGTTTGTGACTAACATAAGTAGAAGCAACATAAGCATGGAAAGGAAACACAACATTTGACTTGATTCGACTAACAAAAGTTGACAAATGATTAGCAAATTTGAAACTATTTGAATTGGATGAAGAGACATAACTTCTGTGCTTGAGTTGAGGTCTTAGAAGAGGTAACTTCAACTGGTAGAGACCATCCTTAAATACCCCTTGAGCATTGCTTTCTTTGTTTCTTTGTCCTTGACAAAATAGTCAGATGAGTGAAACTCCATAAAACAATCATTATCTTGAGTTAAACGAGCAACACTAAGAACATTTTGAGTGATTTATGGCACATGAAGTATGTTATTCAAAGAAACATGTTGTTGAGATTAGGACAATAAGATATTGAATTTGATCCAATATGAGAAACTTTGAGTCTATTTCCTTTACCTACAGTCAAAGAGTCATTACCATGGTACTCGGATTTCATGTTTAGGTTTTGAAGATCAGCAGTGATGTGATTAGTAGCCCCACTGTCAACCAAGTAACTAGGGTCTGTCACTGATAAGCCTTAGAATTAAGGCTTATTTAATGCTTATAAGCTTAAAATATGCTTGCTTTGCTTTAGAAATCATAGGAGAAATTTGGTAAAATGCTTGAAAAACATCAATAACTTGTGAGAAGTGCATGTGAAAGAAAGAATGAGAAAAAGAGAAGATAAACTAAGAAGAGTTTCTTTTGTGCAGGAATTGTGTGGAAATTGCAGCACTGAAATTGTAAGATGAAGTTGCAATTCTAGAGCAGCAGGAAAAAAAATGAAAAAAAGGAAAGAATCTTCACATAACCAATAAGGAAAATTTTTATTTGCTGCATGATTTAGAGGTTTTTGAGCACGATTTATGGGCAATATTCAACCCTAATGAAGGCCTACAAAAGGAGAAGAAGAGGATGAGAGAAAATGGGGGGTTTTTTGGAGGCGTTTTCTTGAAGTTTTGCTCGTGGATTTTCTTTTCAATTTTTCCTCTGTTTTTTCTACCAATTTCTCTTTTGTTTTCACTAAAAAGTTGCTGCAAGTTTGGTGCTGTTTTTCTTTGATTTTTTCAATCCAATTCAAGCGAAAACTTGGGTTAAGACTCAATCTCTTCCTAGAAATAGTTGAGGGATTAAATCGACTGGAGATTAAGGGAAGATTTATGAACAATAGCTTGAACGGTTGAAGAAATTGCATTGTTTTTAATTCAGTTTCTGTTTTAGTTCATTTGGTTGTAATTTTTCATGCTTTTTATTCCTCACTTAGTGTACTAAACATTGAAATTGAGAGAAGATTGATGAAACAATTGATGGGTATTTTTTTGGAAGTCTTCTTCATGGGTTTTGTCTAGACTTTGAAATTGAATAAGGGTTGCCCCTGTGGTGTTCCTTCTTCTTTTTATCCCTGTATTGCAGCAAGCTATTTTTATTTCCTTAGTTTTTTTTGTTGCAAATAGGCTTTTTAAGTAATTCTCTTAAGCATAGATTTTAATTCTAATATGAGCTAAATTTCTTAGGGGGTTCAAGGATGTGAATTCCCTAAGAAGTAATTGTAGCTAAAATTCTAACAAACCAAGCCTACATCTCAATTGTTTGCTTGTGTTGAATAAAATTTCGTTGAGATCCTAGCATGATCAACTTGGTTATCAACTCGAGCTTAGATCTAATACCGACAAGGTTAGTAATAAGTGGATTTCGCACAAGTGATGGAGACAAGGGCTTAGACATAAGCCAATTCTTTACCCTAGACATAGGGATCAAAGACTCCAAAACCTAAGAATTTATTGAGCCAAAATTACCTTAAGATAGAGGGACTATAGACATATAGGTTACTCACTTAGTCTCCTAAAACTTAATTTTAAAGTTAATAGGAGTAGTAATTTTGGTTTACAATTGAATGTAGAATAGGTTGGACTTGCAATTTTGGTTTACAATTTACAACTTAGGGCAATGACATTATTGAGCCCCTCCTTTCTCTAAGGAATTTCCCTTGCAATTTTCATCAATTGGTTAACATTCTGCTAGGGTCAGTTTTTATTCAAATTACCATTTCTTTTATCAAGTATGTTTTGTTTTGCTATTTAATCTTGCAATTTTCGATTATGCAATATTTGTGTTCCTTACTTAACATTTTTGTTACTTTAACTTACAATTAGATTCTGTAATTACTTTGTTTTTACCAAACACACCATCCCAACCTTGTTTTTGAAATTTTTGGTTTTCAAGTACAATTTTCCTTACATTTTGCTTTGCAATATTTTTGTTACATCGTTCCTTGTGGGATCGATACTCAGGAATACTCCTGTTTTATTACTCTGATCGACAGTGTGCACTGGGGTTGAATGTATTTATTTACTTTTCTTCATCCAAAGTTCACATAATTAGTCACCATTTTAGAACTTTCTACTGATAGTAGGCAAAATAGTGCTATTTCTTGGCTTGATTTTATGCTAGTTTTGCTATGATTATGTATATTTTCATGTATTTTTATGTATATTTCTCATAAACCGAGCATTTGGAACAAAACCCGAAGAATTGTGAGATATTTAAACAAATTTGAGCAACTTATAGCTATATTTGAATATTCAAGTGTTGAAGAAGAAGAACAAGGCATTTGGACAAGAGGGTATAGCGTTGCAACACTCCTTATAGCATTGCAACGCCATTTGAGAAGACTTTCAACCTTGAAGACCCGAGGGTATAGCATTGCAATGCTACTCACATAGAGTTTTTCCTTTCTGCAAAATCGAAGAGATAGCGTTGCAACACTGTCTCGACTCTAGAAAAAGAAAAGTTTGCCATTCGTGAAGGGGAGCTATTTTTGAGAGACCAAAACCCTAAACTCAACTTCTACACTGTCTAAAGGCTTGGAGGAGAGTTTTGGAGAGCCAAGGAGGAAACTCAAAGCTCAGGATCGTTGACATCACATCGGGAATGAGTGTTGGCACGTGACCTTAGTCTAATCTCTTTCCCTTGCTTTTCTTTTGGTTTTAGGAGTTTTGTTATAAACTTAATTGTTGTTTAATGTTGAATTTCGACAAGAATGGTGGCATGTTTTAGAACTTAGTTGATTTTGTAATTGAATGGTTGCATTTACATCTTTTATGCATATAAATTTTGTTGCTTAAACCTTTGGCCATGGTTTTACATGTTAGACTAGATTTAGCTCGAGAGAGTAAATTTATCCATAAAACAATAGATGCATGACTAGATTTAGTTTATTACACGAGTAATTCGATTAAATTTAAAAGCCTTAAGAGAATCGCGTAATGCCATGTTTAGAAATAAAAATAGATTGATAGGTTGATTAATTTATTGCTGGACATGAGTTCAATTGAGCTCGATAGAGGATATTGGTCACTTAGTAATTCTTGGCTTAAGATTAATTGCATGAAATCAATTCACTATCTACAAAGCTGTGTTTAATTTAATCAACCATTATGTTTCTCATAAATTGGACTCCAAACCTTGTAAATAGTAATTTAGATTTTATTTGTCTTTTTCATCACTCTAAAGTTTTGTTTCTCTAAATAAAATTGGGCATAATTAACTTTGGTACTTAATTAATCTAAGAACTTCAATCCTCATGATTGACCCTGACTACTATTACTGCAAATTTTTAGAGGTTCGGCTTATAAATATCATTTGATAGGGCCTTCGACAAGCCTTCTTTATCAGCTACGAAGGCTGAACTTCTATTATTTCCTCCCTGGCTTCCATAATTTGCTTGTACAGGAGTGTATTATTTGTCAAATATGTGGTAACATATAGCAACTAAGTGCCAAAATTTGCCACAGACTTGGCATGTCAGTTTGGATGTATTTCCTTGATAAGGAGAAAACCTTCCCCGACCTCATCCTCTTTCATTCTGATTAGTTTTCCCATAGTTCTTGTTCTGTACAACATTGTTTTGATTACCACCAGCAGATTGTGGCTTGCTATAAGTATAATTTGCGGCAAATTCTCCAATGGTTCCACTCGGAGGGTTGACAACATTCAACCTCACCAAGTCATTTTCACAAGTGAAAAGTGTATAATAGAGTTCATACCAAGAGATGTTGTCCTTACTTTGAATAATGCTGATAATAGGCAAATATTCTGCATTTAGTCCTGAAAGAACACAAGACATTAGATAGTTAGAAGTAACAGGCTCACCTGCTAATTTTTGGCTATCAGAAGTTTGTTTCATGTAGCCTAGGTACTCATACATTTTTGTTGTTCCTTTCTTTGTGTTTTGCATGATATTCCTCAATTGATTTATTCTAGCTTTGCTAGAAGCACCATAGAGTTCTTCAAAGCGCACCATACTTCCCTAGAGGTCTTAAACTCAATAACATCATAGGCGATAGATGGTGTCATTGATTCTAATAACCATCCCAATAGGGCTTGATCATCAACGCTCCACTTTTCATATGCAAGATTCACACTTAGATTAGATCTGCCTTCTTCATACTATCAACAAGAAATTCAGCAGGTTATGGTTTTGTACCAAGAACAAAACGACGAATTTTTTGACCTTTGAGAACTGCCAAAACCATATTACGCCACAAGGAAAAATTCTTTTCATCAAGTTTCATGGTGAGAACAATGCTCAAAGGATGACCAAATGAAGGATTCAACGTTTGATTTATGGTAGGAACAGTTACGGTGGTGATAGGGGCTTCAGTTTGGGAAGATTGTTCATCTATACCATCAGTAGCCATATTGATCCTCCAAAACTGTGATACCAAAAGAAAAATTAGAAAGTTTGAGAGAAGGGCTTAGGCAGAATAATTGTTATTTTATTAAAGAGTAATGGGGATTTAAATACTCCTTTAAGTTACAACCACCAGTCAGTTTAAAACTACTAAAACACTAACCTTATACAAAACGTGGATTTACAAATAACTTACTGTCTCTACCCACGTTTGTTTACAACGAAATACACAAGCAAAATAAAATAAAAAACTAAACAAAACGATGTCGTTCTAATAAAGGTCTTCATCTATTGTCTGCAAGAGGTATAGAAGACATTTCGTAAACTCTTCACCTTCAGTCTCTGCCAACTGCTACTGTTGATCAGCTCCACCTAGAATAGTGAGTTGTCTTAACTACTTTAATTTATCATCAAGATTTGTAAGAAGATTTGTCAGTTTCAAGTAACAAGATGGGGGATTCCAATTTTCCCTCATATTTCTATCCACCTATAAGATAGATAGTGGTATATGGAACAAAAAATGAGAGAGGAAGAAGAGAGAAAGGATCAGAAATTGAGAACAATGTGGAGAGAGAAAGTATAGATGAGGGAGGAAGAAAATGAATCAATTTTTACATTTGGAGGGCGTTTGACACGCAGGTTTGGAATCTTAAACTTAGGAATGTTAAACCTGAGGGGTTTAGATAAGTATGAGTTTAAGAAAACTGTGTTTGGGGTGAGGTTTAAGAAACAGTGCATATTTAGGAAATCTAGTTTGGGAAGCAAATTTAGAAATCTTAGATTTGTGAAATATTTAATTGTATTTAATCAATTGTTATATTTTAAGATTAGTTTAAATTATTTATTTTTGTTGTTTTAATATAGTTTAGTCAAAAATAAATTAATTTTTGATTAAATTACAAATACCATAAGGGCTATTATGAGGGGTTTTTTTTTTTAAAAAAAAAAACCATTAGGACCAATTCTAACTTTTAAAACTATAGGGACTAAATTCTAACTCTTTCCATACCATAGGGAGCAAATTTGTAATTTAACTTAAATTTTCTTATCGTTCAAATATAACTAAATTCAAAATTAATTTTTTTTATATAAAATTCAAAATTAAAATTTGATTATTATATTTTTTTTATTTTAAATTGACTAATTTAATTAGGTAAAAAAATGACTAACTTAAAAATATAATACATTGGATAGACTTTTTAAAAATGACATAAAAAAATAAAACATATATTCTATTTTTATATGATTAGGTTTAAATTGAATATCATACATTTTTTACCTTGAATATGACTAATTCGTAAATTGAATGCTTTTTTAACATGACTAATTTAAAATTAAATACTATTTATTTTACTAATTTTATTTTAATAAGTTCGTAATTCAAATTCAACTCAATTTCAATTACTTTTACAAAAATTAAATGAATTTTTGTTTCCGTCAATTTTGAAATTGAGTTTTTGACTAAAATTATAATACGTTTTTTTTTGTACTTTGAGATTTTAATTTTATTGAGTAAACAAGCACGAACTATCTAATTTGTTATTTATTTTGGTTTTAGATAACTAAGTTAAAAATAAAGACATTGATTTAGAGTTGCAATCCTAATGTAAATCGTGTTTGATTATTCGTCGCACAAAGTTCGATAGAACAAATGAAAAAATAAAATAAGAAGACTAGTTTTTATCATTATAACAAGGAGAAAGATAAGAAAATAAATATTTTTTTAAAATGGTTAATTAAAAATTATTATTTTTTATTTTACTAAGTTTCAAAATAAAATATCATATCGTACTATATATATATAATATTGCTCGATCTCGCAAGTGTACAAATCTTTACAAGTAATATAGTAGTGTGAGTACCAAAATCGTTCTTCACAGGAAATGAATGCCGACCAATTACCAAATTCATTAGCTTTGGTTTTATTTGAACATCGAATAATCAAAGAGAGATGGAATTTCTAAAATTAGCAATGTAAAACAAAGGGATAAATTCAATTGCTAAAGGTTCTAGAGCAATGACTTCACCGTTATTTCCTCCTACTCTTCATTCATTAATAGTTGAAACAATTTCTATTTTTAGATTGTTGGCGAGTTGTACCCTATAGACTCGATATTCTCTCTCAAGCAATAACGATATTCTTTGAAAAGTAAATTGTCTATATCTCTATGATAATTCCAACGATTCAAATATTAAGAATGTAGAACCCTAAAATTACCACAAAATTTACAAGAATATCTCTATCTCATGTATAAATTAGGGAAAACAATTCAAGTTCATCAATAATTCTTGTCTCTCAACATCAAATTACGACATAAAATCAATATAAAGATTGATCAAATCTAAACATGCATTAAGCTCAAAAAAAAATTCACAACCACAAATGAAATGGAAATATCAACTATTAACTAAGAAAGAGTAGGATTCAATAGACGATTACATCAAAACTCTAGGAAAAGAAAATTAGTTCATAAAGAAAATCTCAACAAAAGTCCTAACTAGAATCATTGAAATCTACAACCAAGAAAAGAGAAGGAAAAAAGGAAAAAAAACACAAATCTTGGAAATTCCACAACTTTCCAAGCGTCGCTCTAGGTTCTTTGGTTGCTCGAGTCCTCCAAAACAGTGTCCAACCGTCTTCCCCTCTTTCTATCTCCAAAACTCCCCTCAAATTTGATAAAGAGATGTATTTTATAGGCTAAAAACCCTAGGTGTGCATCTCATATTCACGCTTTAAAGTTCGTAGTGCCTAGGCACTAGCATTATGTGTTCCCGCACCGTCTGTGGCGCCACAAACAGTGCGAGAACACATAATGAGGTGCCCAATTTTTTTTTTTTTTAGTCTTCAACTTGAAAATCTCTTGATTTTGGTCCTGAAAATGAATTTTTTTTCACCTACAAAATAAATGAAATGCATGAATTAAAACCCAAAAACTATAGAAAAATTAACTAAAAATAACCTAAACAAGTTAAAATAAATAAATATATAATGAACTTATTAAATACCCCCAAACTTAGCATTTTGCTTGTCCTCGAGCAAAGAATTACAACGGAGCAAAAAAAAATTTACACTAGGCAACCAAAAATATCATTCAAGAGTGGTAGACTCAAGCTTCAAAATAAAGTTCTTCAACTTACAAAATAAAAGAAAACTAAGCTCAAGCAATGCCAACAATTTCTAACTAATGAGCTAGATTTTTCTCCATTTCAGGTCTTATGTATAAGTGTGCACAATTCTTCATATTCTACCACTTTTCAACTCAAAGAAAATTTTATGCACACAAAAACTTGCCCAAATTCCAATAAAATCTAAAATTGCACTTTCAAATCACCGTTGACTCAAGCAACGCAATACCAACTAGAATCATTAGGATTTTACCAAAGATAAAGATCAACAAGCTTATCAAATTATTTTCTTTCAAGACAGTAGCTTTCACTCAACCCTTGTAGGAGTCTTTACTCATGGTAGTTCATCCTCTACTTATTGGTTAATACGAAGACTCAGATTACTCAAAAGTGACTCCAACCAATCACAAAGGAGGTAGCTCTTTCTATCCTTTCTTTCTCTTTTTTTTTTTACTTTTTTTTTTTGCTTCTTTTTTTTCTTCTAGCAACCTAAATCATCTCCTAGAATAGCACTATCTCACCTTTGCTTTGGAGGACTTTCTAGCAAGTTCTAAAGTCTTCCTGATAAGGATCACGATTCAACCTCCATTTGATGTGCTAAAAACTATTCTGAGGGACGAAGGACCATTTGGAGTTTTGGAGGTCAATGTGTGCAAGATTGAAGTTACCATGGAGTTTCCATGAATAACATTTAAGTTTGGAAATCATTTTGAAGACTTCATTTTATCATTTTAGTTTCACAAACTCTTGAGTTTAATTTTTGAGCTTTTAAATGTTAGTTTCAAGTTTAGATAGTTAAGAAAGGGAATTACTAAACATACTAATCATGGTCACTACATTTGTAACTATTTTTTGGGCATTTGAAGGGTTTTGTGTTACTTTTCTGAGGAGGCTATAGATACCTACGGGATTTGTCTTATAATGAGAATGATGATGATGATGATGGAATGAGATGAACTCGCAAATTTGAGACCCTTTTCTTGCAATTCTTGTGGTAGAATGCATGTGAGCCATTCAATCAAGCCGTGATCAAGTTTGATTGTGGAGTGACTTAATCTAGAACAAGATTTCCAAATCTTGCTTCTAGATCTTTGATCATAAGAGGTAATCTATTTCTAGCCTTGTCTCTTCGTTGATCTAAAATTTGTATAAGGAGGTGTTAAACTCTTTGATTCAAAGGTTCTTGCTTCAAATTTTTGGATCTTTGGGCTGAGATTTAGGATTGCCTTATCATTTCCCTAAATAATAAATCAGCCACATGCTTTTGCATCATCTGTTTTGTTACATTCTATAAAATGAGCCATTTTACTAAATTTGTCCACAACAACAAAAATACTATCCCTACCTTTTTTACTCCTAGGCAAACTAAGAACAAAATTCATAGAGATGTTAGTCCAAGGTTCGTTAGGCACATTCAAGGGAGTATACAATCCATTCGGTTGTGATCTAGATTTATCCTTTTTGCATTTGAAACATTGGCTACAAACCTTATGCACATCATGCTTCATCCTAGGCCAAAAGAAGTGTTCATGCAACATGTCATAAGTTTTATGAATCCCAAAATGTCCCATCAATCCACTCCCATGGGCTTCTTTCACAAGCAAATCTCTTATAGAGCATTTAGGAACACAAAGCTTACTTTTCTTAAACAGAAATTCATGAAACACATAAAAATCATCCACAGCTTTTCCAACAAGACAAGATGCATAAATGGTTCCAAAATCTTGGTCATCTCTATATAACTCTTTAATATGCTCAAATCCAAGAATTTTTGCACCAAGAGAAGTAAAGAGATTGTACCTTCTTGATAATGCATCAGCCACCACATTGTCCTTACCTTGCTTATATTTGATGACATAGGAAAATGTTTCAATAAACTCTACCCACTTTGCATGCCTATGGTTTAGTTTGCTTTGACCCTTAAGATGCTTCAAGCTTTCATGATCAGAATGGATCACAAACTCTTTCGGCCACATGTAATGTTGCCATACCTGCAATGTACGAACTAAAGCAAACAATTCTTTATCATAGATAGGATAATTCAATGTTGCCCCATTTAGTTTTTCACTAAAATACATTAAGGGTTTCCCATCTTGCATCAAAACAGCACCTATGCCCAAACCACTTGCATCACACTCAATTTCAAAAGTTTTATGACAGTTAGGCAAAACAAGTAATGGTGCATTGGTTAATTTTCCCTTAAGTTTTATTAAAGAGCATGCATTGATGAAGATGAAGAGAATACAATGGCTAGATTCCTTGGAGGGTTGAACCGATAATTGGCTCATCAAGTGGATAGGCTACCTTACTTTGATATGAAAGAATTGATACACCTTGCTGTCAAAATTGAAGGCCAGTTAGCTTGGGAGAAGGAGAATTCCAAGAGGTATACTTCTTCTAGATCTACTTATTTTTCTACTAACATTTGGAAAAAGAATGCAAATAGTGAGAAAGTAGATTTCAAGCCTAGAGGAAAGTCTGAGTTTGACAAGAAGGACAAGACCTAGAGTTCGAAAGCCAAGGAAAAAGTGGAGGTTCGAGAGAGAAATAGAGACATCAAATGCTGGAAATGTCAAGGGATTGGTCATATTAGTCGTGATTGTCCTAACAAGAGAGTCATGATCATTAAGGATGGAGAAGTTGTTACAGATGGAGAGGAAAGTTACCAAGATGAGCTAGTTGAAGAAGTCCAGGAAGATGATGAGGAATTGGAAGATGGGAGTCGTTTGACACTTGTTACAAGGAGACTTCTTAACACTCAAGTTAAGGAGAATGATGTTGATGACCAAAGAGACAACCTATTCCTCACAAGGTGTTTAGTTAATGGGACTCCTTGTAGTCTTGTTATTGATAGTGGAAGTTGCACCAATGTAGTAAGTACATTTTTTATCAAAAGGTTGCAAATTCCAACTCAACACCATCCTAAACCTTACAAGCTTCAATGGCTCAATGATAGTTGATAAGCGTTAGTATTAAGGCTTATTTAACTCACAATTGCTTAAAATATTCTTGTTTTGACTTAAGATCATTGGAAAATAGTGGAAGATTGCTTGAATTTAAGGAAGAAATGAATGTGATGGCATTTGGAATAGAATTCTAAGTAAATTGATCTTGTTTGCAAAAATTATGAAAATTGCCAAATCAAATTGCAGAATCTGATTTTGCAAATTTGGGCAGCATGGAATGGCAAGGAAATTATGGAAATTAAAAAGCCCGCGCAAGCGAAGAAACCCATATATGGAAGAATGAATTTTCGCACGAATTGGGGGATTGGAGTGCGATTTTTGGCAAATTTCAACCCTAGGAAGATCTACAAAAGAGGGAGGGAAAAGCTCGAAGGACGGAGGGGGTTTTTGAAGGCGAATTGAGAAATCAATTTTTGTGGGTTTTTCCGAAGCTCTGTTTTTCGAATTTTATGTTCTTCTTTTTTGGTTAGCCGACAACTTCAGTACAATTTGAGTTTTCTTCAGTTTTGTATTATGAAGAGTTGCTTGAACACCCTCTATTCTCCATTTGATCTATTTTTTATTTAAGCTTAAGTTTTAATTTCAATCTTAGTTGGTGGGTTTATTTCAAGAACATTACTCTGTTTTTCTGCATTTTCTTTGTCTTCTCTGTTCACCGAGGATTCAACCTACTGTTTTAAGAATTTTCCTTCTTATATAACAAATAATTGTGGGAATTACACCCTTGTTCTCAGTTGAAATCTTGAATTAATTTTGTGGTTTAATTTAGCTTTTATTCGCAAGTTCTTCCTTGATTTCATCTATAAAATTTTAATGCAAGTTTGTCAAATTTCTGCACTTTTCCAGTTGTCCAATCCGATCCAAGCAGTACTTGGGTTGTTAAGACTAACCATCTCCTAAAATTGGTGGAGGTTGAGTCGATTGGAATGGAGTGAGTGGTATTGAAAATTTGTTGAATGGATTTTCGTTATTAGTTAGTTCTGCCCTCTGTTTTTATTCAAGTTTCATATATGTGTGTTGGGTTTTGTGTCCTAAAACTCGTGGTTTTGTAAACTCAATGTATATTCTATTTTGCAATAAAGATGTTATTGAGGTTTATTCAGTAAAGGTGTTATTGGATAAAGTGAATTGCGTCCTTTTAACCTAAATCCAATGAACTAAGAACCCTTGACTATAAGATGTAAACTTGAACTTTATGTATGACATAAAAGTGGATCAAGTTCGAGTAATAGTCAGAACGGTCTATAGTATAGGGATAGGGCTGGGTACCTTATCCTGGGGACACTATGGACACGACCCACTTTGTATAGTATTAACGATGCGATCCTGAATCGTTCATGTGGAGACATGAAAGTGGGGGTGTCCTATGCAATGAGTTTGCATACGACTGGACCGCAAAATAGTCACTTAGACTTTTTAACTCCGTTTACTGTTTTAACTGACTATTTTCATACGATGACCTAGGTAACTCGATCTTAATCCTGAGTGTGCTATGAACTCCTGTTTATTCGGGATTATCCTTAGATTTGCATGGGTGAGAGTGGCCTGAGATCGCCAACTCAATAAGCCTCCCATTTTGGGGATAAGACCGAGTAGATAGTTGGAAACATAGTCATGCGAGATGGAATTCACTCCTACCCGCTTTAGGGTTTAATAGAGAGGTTGTTCCCTTAAGTGCTGACTCCGGGTCTTAAATAATGGGCCCACCCTCTCATTGGCTCGAGAGGGATTCAGTTTGTTGGTCGAACTACAAACCAATTATTCATTAAATGATCAGTGAGACTTAAGGAACAAAAAGTAATTACATGGGTAAAACGGTTTATTTGACCCAGCTGTAATTACGAACGGCCTGTGAAGGATCGACTTACTAATCATGGTTATATCGAGTGGACAGAAATATATCTACAGTGAGGAGAGTGCAGCCACTGAGCTTTAGTGGAGTGTCCCGGTGGTTAACGAATATTGATTAGCTAGGCTAAAGAGTTTAGCAGGTTAATCTCGTATCGTTGGAGCTCATGATCTGTAGGTCCATTAGGTTCCCCTTACTAGCTCGGACTAAGCCTTGTAACAATTTGAGAGAAAAGAATTTGAATTGTTCAAATTCGGTTTTGGGAGAAAATGTTAATTATATGCGATATACTTAATGTTTCATAGCTTAATTATGAATTAAACTACGATAAAGAAGAGGTGGACATAATTAAATTTGATTTAAATATTGGTTCGGTTTAAAACATGAATAGAGATTCACGTTCGAACGTTCGATTTGAGAAATCGGGATTGGTCCAATTATTTAATTTGATTTTGATATTAAATTAAATAATTATTTATAATTAATTAAATTGTTTAATTAATTAAAAATTGATTTTAATTTAAAATTAATTTTATATTAATTTTGAATTAAAATTAAAAGAGAAATCAAATTCATTTAGGAATGAATTTTGGACCAAATTCACAATTTGATGAATAAGCTCCTTGTTTTTCCAAATTCATCAAAATTGGCCACCTCCTTCTTGATTTATCCTCATCACTCATGTGTTGGCATCTTCACAAAGCTTAAGGAAGCTTATGATTTGTTTTAAATAAGAAGAAACACCATGGGTGAGGAGGATTTTGCAGAAAATTAGAGGGATTCTCGGTTTTAGACATTTGCTCTCTCTCTCAAAAATTCTCTCAATTAAGGATCCCACAATCCGTTCCAAGGCCTGAGGATAGTAGGGAAGATCCTAAGGGTGATCCACGAAGTGTTCGTGATCAGAAATTGGCCAAGGATTAGGAGAATTTTGAGCATCAAAGATAGTGTTCTTATTCTCTGTTTTTGCCAGTTTTGAGCATGCTTTTTGTATGATAAAATTGATCAAATTATAGTGCTTAAGATCCAAAATTGCTTCCGCTTTCTTAATATTAACTCTTTCTATGTGGAAGTATTGTTTTTTTTTATTTATTCAAATTCAGTTTCTATGGGAATGCTTACTTTCATCAATTTCAATGGCAGAAGGAAAATTCAATTAGATGCCCTTTGATTCTTTGCTTTAAATCCCATTGAGAATTTCTTCTTGAATTTTTTGTAGTTTAGCCTAGAATAGCACTACCATTTTAATGTTTTAATTATTCAATTTACATAACTTCTAATATGTACCTTTTCTCAAAAATTAGTTGTAATATTTATATTTTTAATATGAGCTAAAACTTCTTAGGGGGTTCAAGGATATGAATTCCCTAAGAAGTAAATGTAGTCTAAATTTCAATAAAAACCAAGTCTACATCTCAATTGTTTGCTTGTGTTGAATAAATTTCCGTTGAGATCCTAGTTTGATCAACTAGGGTACCAACTCAAGCTTAGATCTAATACCGACGGGGTTGGTGATAAGTGGATTTCACACAAATGATGGAGAAAAAAAAGCTTAGACATAAGCCAATCCTTACCCTAGACATAGGGATTAAGGACTCCAAAACCCATAAAATTGTTGAGCAAAATTATCTAAGATAGTGGGACTATAGACATATAAGTCACTCACTTAGCCTCCTAAAGCCTAAATTCAAGGTAAATAGGAGAAGCAATTTTGGTTTACAATTGAGTGTGGAGTAGGTTGGAATTGCAATTTTGGCTTGCAATTACAACTTAGGGCAATGACACTCTTGAGCCTCATCTTATTCTAAAATTCCCTTTCCAATTTCATTTACTAAGCTTATCTAATTTTCTATTCAATATTGCCAACTCTAGATTCTGCAATTCAATTCTGCAATTTCTGGTTATTTCCATTATTGTCATTTCTCAATTCTGCAATTCGATTATGCAATTCAATTATGCAATTTTTTCTTTATTCAAATATTGTCAATTCTTTATTCTACAATTAGATTCTGCAATTTTTCTTAACACACCAACCCAACCTTATTTTTGCATTTTTAATTTTCAAGTTGCAATTTTCCTTACACTTTGCTTACAATATTTTTGTTACACCGTTCCCTTGGGATTCGATATTTGGTACTCACATACCATTTTATATTACTTCGATCGCGTGCGCTTGCGTGTAACACCGATCAATAGTGAAACAATGAAGGTAGTTTCTCAAGCTTTGATTTCTTTTACCTTAGGAAAATATAAAGATGAGATTCCTATGCATGCTAGAGATATATTACTTGGCCGACCGTGGCAATTTGATAGGAAGGTCTTGTATGATGGTTATTTGAATAGTTATTCTTTTACAAAAGATGGAAGAAAAACAACTCTTGTACCTTTGAGTTCTTAAGATGTATTTGTTGATCAATTAAAGTTGGAGAAAAAAAGGAAAGAGTTTGAAGAAAAAGAATTGAAAGAAAAGAAATAAGTGAGTGAAAAATTAGAGAAAAATCAGAGAGAAAAAAAGAGTGAAAAAAAGGAAAGAAAGTGAGTTGTTTTGCTCGAGTGGGAGAGGTGAGAATGATACTGTATTCCTAAAAACCAATCTTTGTACTTATGTACAAGGAAGGGTATTTGGCTTCTAACCATAACAACTTGTCTTTGCCTAGTTTGTTTCAATCTCTTTTGCAGGAATTTGAAGACGTGTTCCAAGATGAAGTACCTAAATGATTACCTCCGATTCGAGGTATTGAACATAAAATAGACTTCATCTCAGGGGCTACCATTCCTAATAGGTCAGCATATAGAGCAAATCCAACCGAAACCAAAGAAATTCAGAGGCAAGTGGAGGAGCTCATGGAGAATTGTTATGTACAAGACAGTTTAAGTCCGTGTTCTGTACCTGTCATATTGGTGCCAAAGAAGGATAGAACTTGGCACATGTGTGTGGATTGTAGAGCCATCAACAAAATCACTGTAAAGTATCGTCATCCTATTCCTAGGTTAGATGATATGCTTGATGAATTGCATGGTTCATGTCTATTTACAAAGATTGATTTGAAATCTGGATATCATCAAATTAGAATGCATATAGGAGATGAATGGAATACTGCTTTCAAAACAAAGTTTGGATTGTATGAATTGCTTAGTTTAGGGGTATAATTGAAACCAACCCCATAGTTCATGGGTATTTTTGATAATTTAACCTATTTATTATTATTCTAAAGGTCAATTATTCAATTGAACTCGTGTGTGTATATATAGTTGATGAACTCAAGATATGTGTGTGTGTGTGTGTGTGTGTGTGTGTGTGTGTGTGTGTGTGTGTGTGTGTGTGTGTGTGTGTGTGTGTGTGTGTGTGTGTGTGTGTGTGTGTGTGTGTGTGTGTGTGTGTGTGTGTGTGTGTGTGTGTGTGTGTGTGTGTGTGTGTGTGTGTGTGTGTGTGTGTGTGTGTGTGTGTGTGTGTGTGTGTGTGTGTGTGTGTGTGTGTGTGTGTGTGTGTGTGTGTGTGTGTGTGTGTGTGTGTGTGTGTGTGTGTGTGTGTGTGTGTGTGTGTGTGTGTGAATCTTAACATAGTTTCTTTAATTGGTTAAGACATAATATTCTTGACTAAAATGTTAGAGGTTTAAATTCATACGCTCAAACTCTTTCGATCTTAAGCCATTAGGCCTCATCGAATCTGCTGCCACCCTAACTATCATTATCATTCCAACGATCTACCTCTCTAGCATTCACTTTGATGACTTTCATCTCTCCATGTCGAATCAAAAGAGCCTCATCGACCTTCAGATTCTTCCAAATCATCAACCATAGAGTTCCACAAAAAGTGTTAGTCAACATAATCAAATTGACTAGGGCTTTCTACAAGCAACCGTAGAGACGAAAGTGATGTATTGCTAAAGAGACATCAATCGAAGTATCGTACCTTTCGAACATCAAATTGTTCAACGCAAAGGTGGCAAGTCGGAGGGAAATTGAAAACCTAACATGAAGACCAAAATGAAGTAATTCTTAGACTTCGATGTCAAAAGTGTAAGATTTTGAAACCCTATTTACTTGAAAATCAAGATCTAAAAAGTTAATTTTTTTCAAAATTAAAATTTATTTATTAATTAAATATAATATAAAGAAATCAAAAAGAAAAAGGAAATTTTTGTTCATCTTTATGGGAAGCAAAATACGCTCAAATATAATTACACAAACACGGGTGTGGAGTTTTCACCGTAGAAGATGACATTGCTGTTGCCTGTTTGACGGACGTCGCGGCTCCCGAGAAAATCCAACTGTAACGGCGGTTCGCTCCCTTGCCTGTCTCTGCTAAGTCAGACTCACTCTGTATACAACGAACGCTTCTTAGATTAGATTTGAGAGCGTTCCCGATTTACCATGTTCCCCAACTTTGTTTTCCTTCCTGGTACGTACAGTCATGCCAATTCAATTTCTGCAAACCCTAGATCTCTCTTCTTTTTTTTTTTTGTTTCTTCTTTTATGTCGTTTATTTCTCTCTTCTTCTCATTTCTGATTTCGTCGATGAAGAATAAGCTTCACCGTAACTTCAATTGTGCAGGTTAAACGAATTTGACCAGATTTTCGCTGCATTCGATTAATTGCCTGATTCCTTTCATCTGACCAGTCTTCATTTTTGTGCTCTTCTTCGGGTTCTTTACAATGCCTCTGGATTCCTTGGGCTGGTTTTCTATCGATTTCCACCCTCCCCTGGAGTTTTTCCTTGGCTCGTCTTAGGAGTTTTGCCTTTTTCGACTAGTTTGTTATTTCTGCAAATCATCCTCATTGTCCTCCGATCGTTTTCTCATTCGTCGATTCTCAATTCAATTCCCCGTTTGTTTTCGTAGTTCTCTACTCCCAAATGGCCTATACTCCGCTTTCTTCCCCTGGATTCTCTGCCACTCTCCCGGCCCGGCAACCCGACACCCCAGCACCTAGCTCTGAGACAAATCCGATGCCTCCGCCCTTAATCTCGACAGGACCATCCAGATTTCCTCCAAAATTACAACAAGATCGGATGCCATCTCCTCCCATCAGAACGCCAGCCACATCCTCACCGGCGAATGGAATTAAAACTGGCAGTCCCATTCCTCATTTGAGTACTCCCCCCGGACCTCCTGTTTTTACTTCTCCCATCAGGCCTGCTGCTGTCCCCTTTCATACTTCACCGGCATCTCCTCAGCCAATTGTCTTCTCTTCTGGTTCGTCCTTACCAGCTTCTACACCTCCACATTTTTTGAACGCATCGGCCAGGTTGCAACACCAGTTATCGGATGCTTCAGAGGACTCCATGCCTCTTGGGGAATCGCCATATGTTCTATTCTCTTCGCAGAAGGTATTACTTCCATGCTTTGTTATAATGAATGTTGAAAGTCTGGTTTAACTGTTCACTCTCATTCGGACTGCTAACCTCGGTTGATTCAATGACTCCTCGTATATATATTTTTTAAACAAATGACATGTCATGAACTTTTATCTTTCTAAAATTAAGTTGGCATTAATTTTCTTGCAATCTACTTCTTTCTCAACCTTCATACAGGTGCTGAAGCTGAAGAAACAGGCTAATGTTCCCAGTTTGGGTTTTGGAGCACTGGTTTCCCCTGGGAGGGAGATTTCATCAGGTCCTCAAATAATACAGCGTGAGCCCCATCGTTGTCCAAGCTGTGGAGCTTATTCCAATCTGTACAGCAATATCTTAATTGGTTCAGGTCAGTGGCAGTGTGTAATTTGTCGGAAGCTGAATGGAAGTGAGGGTGAATACGTAGCACCAAGCAAAGAAGATCTTTGTCATTTTCCAGAACTGTCATCATCCATGGTTGATTATGTCAGAACTGGGAACCGGAGACCAGGATTTATTCCAGCTTCTGATTCAAGAGCGTCTGCACCCATTTGTCTGGTAATTGACGAGTCTTTAGATGAGCCACATCTGCAGCATCTCCAGAGCTCCTTGCATGCTTTTATTGATTCAGTTTCCCCCACAACAAGAATTGGAATTATACTATATGGCCGTACTGTATCAGTATATGATTTTTCAGAAGAATCTGTTGCCTCTGCTGATGTGCTTCCTGGTGATAAAACACCAACTCCAGAGTCTTTGAAAGCATTAATTTATGGAACAGGGATATATTTATCACCAATGCACGCCTCACTCCCTGTAGCGCATACAATATTTTCATCACTCAGGCCTTATAAATCAAGCATTCCAGAAGCCTCTAGAGATAGGTGCCTTGGTACTGCAGTTGAAGTTGCTCTTGCCATAATCCAAGGACCTTCAGCAGAAGTATCTCGAGGAATGGTTAGAAGGTCAGGGGGTAATAGTAGAATTATTGTGTGTGCTGGTGGACCTAGTACATATGGCCCTGGGTCAGTTCCCCATTCTGTCAGTCACCCAAATTACCTGCACATGGAAAAGTCTGCTTTAAATTGGATGGAGCATCTTGGTCGTGAGGCTCATCGACAAAATACAGTGGTTGATATTCTATGTGCTGGAACGTGCCCTGTAAGAGTTCCTATCTTGCAGCCTCTTGCAAAAGCTTCTGGTGGTGTTTTGGTTCTTCATGATGACTTTGGGGAGGCCTTTGGTGTAAACTTACAGAGGGCATCTACTAGGGCTGCAGGTTCTCATGGTTTATTAGAAGTACGCTGTTCTGATGACATTCTAATCACCCAAGTTGTTGGTCCAGGTGAAGAGGCGCACATAGATACACATGAAACCTTCAAAAATGACACCTCTCTTTACATTCAAATGCTAAGTGTAGAAGAAGCCCAAAGCTTCTCACTCTCCATGGAGACTAAGAGAGACATAAAGGGTGATTTTGTATTTTTCCAGTTTGTTGTACATTATTCAAATGTTTATCAAGCTGACATATCAAGAGTAATTACTGTTAGATTGCCTACTGTTGATAGCTTATCAGAATATCTTGAAAGTGTTCAAGATGAAATAGCTGCAGTCCTTATTGCCAAGAGGACTGCCTTGCAAGCTAAAAGCCAGTCTGATGCAATAGATATGCGTGCTACAATAGATGAAAGAGTAAAAGATATTGCTTTGAAATTTGGGACCCTGGCGCCAAAGTCAAAGATTTATCGGTTTCCAAAGGAACTGTCTTCAATGCCGGAGCTTCTGTTCCATTTGAGAAGAGGCCCTCTTCTTGGAAGCATTGTTGGTCATGAAGATGAAAGGTCTGTATTGAGAAACTTGTTTTTGAATGCATCCTTCGACCTTTCCCTCCGTATGGTAGCACCTCGCTGTCTAATGCACCGTGAAGGTGGTACTTTTGAAGAGCTTCCAGCATATGACCTAGCTATGCAGTCAGATGCTGCTGTTGTTCTTGACCATGGAACAGATGTCTTCATTTGGTTGGTAAGCCACCACTTACTATACCATATTTTGGCAGTTTATTTTTATTTTCGGCATGCGTGCTTAATTTGTGCCCTCAGACATTACTGTGTCACCTTTAATTTCTTGCTGGGATGCTACCATTGGCATTTTTGTCTTGAAAATCGAGTGCTATGTGAAAGTTTTTTCTTTACTTGGAAAACCTGTTCAGTGGCTTATGATTTGAGCACAGTTTTTAATAAACAGAAAAATAGTTGAAAACAAAAGGCAAATTTTGTATTCAATAAACTCATTCATAACTTAGTCTTTTTCTGAGAATTTTCCTATAACAAAAACTAAAATGTAGCAGAATAGATACGACATTTTGTTTTGACGTTTTCTATTGTATATTTAGAAGCTCTTTTTCATTTACTAGAATAAATATTATTTTTGAAATGTATTGTGACTCAAATTTATATTATTTTTAAATTAATGAAGATGAAAAACAATTGGATACTGATGAAGATAAACACTACAAGATAGTTTCAAACAATAATAATAGTTCTTTCATGAAAACAGTTTCTAGAAAGTACATTAAATGAACTCTTAAATACCAGATGAACTGGCACACAGTGAGGGTAGGAGTTTCATCTCCTCGCTTCCTCTCTAATCTATGCTCGATTATTTTTATTCTTCTATAGCCATGGCCTTAAAATGTTCTGAATTCTTTTTGTCATTCAAAATATGCATCTTCTAATTCGCTTTCCTTTTTGTCCTTTTTTATAGCTGGACTCATTATTCCTTGTCTTTTATTGGTGTACTTAGGGTGCTGAGCTTGCAGCTGAAGAAGGAAAAAGTGCAGCTGCTTTAGCAGCTTGCAGAACACTAGCAGAAGAGCTTACTGAATCAAGGTTTCCGGCTCCTAGGATTCTTGCATTCAAGGTTTGTGTCGTTATAGATGCTGTGTTTCTCCTCGTTGTGGTTTTTAATTTTCAATTTCTCTTCCTTAATGAAAGAGTTCTGTTCTTTCCTTATTTGTGCCAATTGGATTGTGTCTTTTGTAAACCTGTTTGTTGTTTCCCTTTTCTGGCGACCTCTTTTTTACTGCTCCATCTCCCTTAATGAAAAGGCTACTGTTTCTCTCTCTCTCTCTCTCTTCAAAAGGCTTTCTGCAATAACGATAAACCTATTTAATTTGAAGCAGGAGGGGAGCTCTCAGGCTCGGTATTTTGTTTCTCGGCTGATACCAGCACACAAGGACCCTCCTTACGAACAGGTGAGTAAGAAAGAAGAAGATAACCCATTCTTCATGAATCCTGATGATCTGATTGTGAAGGATGGTGCTTCATTGCAATTAAATAACTGAGGAAGTTTGGTTTTCTTTCCACGAGCGAGAGAACTGATGGGGTCGTTAGATATGGCGCTAACAGGTTATTAATTTGATTGCTGCAGGAGGCCAGATTTCCGCAACTTAGAACATTGTCCACAGAGCAGCGGACAAAGCTGAAAAGTAGTTTTCTTCATTTTGATGATCCCAGTTTCTGTGAATGGATGCGAAGTTTGAAGTTGATCCCACCAGAACCAAGTTAAAGTAGGATTTCTCGTCTCTCGCTTTTCTTTCTTTTCTTTTCTCTCACTTCTTTTTTTTCTCTGTTTTTTTTTTCATACGGGAAAATTTTATACCGACTGAAGAAATTCTTTCGCATTTGTATTCTCTTACGGACGTTTGCAATAAGCTTTGCAGGACGATCAATTATTGGACGTTTGCAATAAGCTCTGCAGGACGATCAATTATTCCATGTTTTTCCCATCGTGATTGTTGATCTCGTTCTAGGCGTGTTCTTTAATTTTAGAAATTAAAAGACTTTTTATTTTTAGTTCAACGGTGGGAAATTTGAATACATCTTAGTCGAGAATATGTTTTAATCAGTTGAGTTATGTTCAGATTAACATTTAAAATACCTAAGACCTACCTAGTAATAGGGACATATCGTTAAAGTTTATAACTTCTTTTTTAAACAAAGAATGGAGGTGGGGATTGTACATTCTAACGTTTAGGTGAGGTTACTAATATGGTTAGCTTGATGTTAAAAGTTTATGATATACACCTTAAATCTGAGGGGTGGAATTGTATCGTTGTATGAATACACCTTAAAGGATATGGTTGTGTTTTAAAATTTTTTAAGTTTTATAACACCTCAACTTGATTTTGTATGATAAAATTTCTTATTGGACAGATCATTTTGCTCCAGTCGCAGAACGACAGTTATAACGGAGCAAATTTATAAATGTATTGCAATCTTACCTTTTTTTTTAATTAAAATATAAAACTCTTGAATATAATTTGTCTAATTAAATTGTTCTCTATAAAAATATATATATGATTTCTCGGTCGTTAAATACCTATGAATTTTGGTAGTTGAAATTTTAATTTGATTTAAATTTCATATCGTACCTATGTTTTATAATTCATTGAAGTGTAGGAGAAAACTTCTTTTAAAGTTCATGGACAAAACAAAATATGTAATATAGCCCGTAAGTTTCTTAACTTTAAGTTAATAAAAAACGATGTAATATGGTTTATTATTAGAGTGTTTTTAATGGGTGACAGAATAATTGTTATATTTGCAAATATAACAACACGTTTTTTTGTTTTGTAAATATGACAAAAATGAATTTCAAATCAAATTTTCAATTTTTTTGTTATTTCGATTTTGCCCTGTGTTTTTTATTAGTTTTTATTTTTTATTCTCATTTTTTTAGTGTATTAGTTTACCTGATATTAGGTATACCATTGATATACTCTTTCATTGGTATATCTAATATGGAAGTGTAGCAGTTATATGTTTGACATTATGTTGATATTTTGTTTATGATATACCTATTATGAAATATAACGAATATACCTAATATGAAGCATATATAATTGATATATGATTTTACTTCATGTTAAGTATAACTGATTTACCTAATAAGAAATATATCACTGATATAAATAATATTAGATTTATTATTGAAATAGTGATATACTTCATATTAGATGTATCAATGATATACCTGATATGAAGTATATCACTATTTCAATAATAAATCTAATATTATTGATACATCTAATATGAAGTATATTATTGATATAATTGATATACTTTGTTGTTGTCAAAATTAGGACAGGGTAACGCAGCTAACCTTCACATGATAGCAATCGTAAAATTTGTAATTCGGGGAAAGAACGTGACCGGTCAAACAAATGAAACCTGGGTATCGGTGTGGTACTTGCCACACAAGCTCCGATGCTTAAGTTAGATAGGAGTCTTTTGAGTGCAGCAAGAGTTTTAGAGTTAAGAGAGCTTACCTCCTTCAAAGTTGAAGGGTATTAATACGACCTCTCGTTAGAGTTTTTTTGTCTATTCCTTCACGGATTGGGAAGAAGGCGAACCGAACTGTGTTAAACTCAAGAACCACGAGCCAAGGGCGTGCTAATTGCGTGCCCCTGATGGACTCGGCCTATGAGACCGAGGTTGAGTGAGAGCAATTTGGGCCTTCTTCCTTTTTTGGATCTTTTGTTTGTGTTAGCCCGTTTTCGCGATTTAGCCTCTGACTTCCCTGGTATTTTTATTGTCTTGGTCCAATTTCACTTATAACATTAGCCTCCACTCCCTGATTGGGATTTATGGTGTGACTTATTATTATGAGCCTAACGTATGGAGCCCACTTTAAGAGTATAACCTTTTAATTCTGAGTATTACACTTTTTAAGTCTATGCACTCCATAAAGTTAAGTTTCGGATTATCCTTAGGATTTGCCAATCAAGCCTTGTGGAGATGACTCATTCTTCCATAAGTCTTAAGATTATTACGCTTTTTAAGTCTAAGCGCTCAAAAATCAGGCTTCAGACTATCCTTAGGATTTGCAGGTTAAACCTCGTAGGGACGACTTAGTCTTCTATGGGTCTAAGATTATTACACTTTTAAGTCTAAGCGCTCCAAAGTAGGCTTCAAATTATCCTTAGGATTTGCAGGTCAAAACTCATGGGGATTACTCAGTCTTCCATAGGTCTAAGATTCTCCTCTAGAAAGATGAATATTAATTTCCTTGAGAAAATGTCAAGTTCAGCTCTCTTCTTAGAAATATGAGGATCAATTCCTTGGGAGGCGATTTCTTATGAGTAGGGTATGATTAGAAGGTCAGCTTCGGTCATTCTTAGCTTTTTGGAAACCTTCATTTGTCTGTAAGGAACATCCATCATTTTGGCAATAAATTTACCTTCAAATAACTGAGGTATGACCCTAGCCTCGGCCATGTATGGCTGATAACTCTTAGAATAAAAGTTATTGGTAGATTTTTTACCTTGATTTTTATGAATTAGGAGTAATCTACCTTAATATTATTGTGAAATTCCCTTGACATTGTTGTATTTTCTGAAATGCTAGGTTGAGAAAGCTTAAGTTTTAAGTAAGCATTTTACGATAATTAATTGAGCTTAATGTTGAATTCAGGGTGCTGAAAAGAGATTAAAGAAAAATTGGGTAGATAAGTAAAAAAGTAGTGTTAAGTTGTCAGAAAGAAGTTGAAATTTATGCACTTTGTTGGAGCAATTTGGAAGACAGAGTTTCACACGAGTTTACACGTGGGAATGGAGCTCATTAATTGAGTTGGCATTATGTCAGCCGAATCAGCGTGAAGGAATCAATAGGAGAACGCTATTTTACCCACCTAGTCCACTCAGCCCTGATTTCACAAAATGAAGGGATATAACTTTCAAGACAGTCGTTTTGGGGAAGGGGGCATTACAGAAGGAAGAAGCAGAAGATTCGAGGTAGTAGAAAGTCATTTCCAGAGAGAAAAAACAGCTGGGAGAAGAATGAGGCAACCTTGCAACCTTCTATTTTCGACAACTTTTACTCTTCTTTTCTTCCTTCTTCCTCTAAACTTTTGTTTACTGTATTTTGTTTCTTTTATGGCATTTCTTTATAGTTTTTCTTTATTTGCATCTTGTAACATGAACTAATCACCTTTAGGTGAGGATTAGGAATATTTGTATTAATCTGAATAAAGGATTGAGGCTCCTTGGCTCTTTTCAATCTAGTTTTGAGTGCTTTTATTGTTTAAGTTTAGGTTTGCTTGATCAACACACACCAAACACTGTTTTCTTTTGTTTTGGAAAAAATAAAGGATAACCAATTACTCAAAATCATATTAGTTCCTTGTTTGAGTTAATATCTAGCTTAGTGAGGAGGTTAGGGATAACAACCCACCAATGCCTGCTTACAGCAGCTTAAAATGGGTATGATTTAATGGGAATTAAACCATAAATCTTGGAAATGTTGGAGGATTTCGTGTTTATTGTTGTGTAGATTGATAGAGCAAAGTTCTTGACTCAGCATTTCATGTTTAGAAAACTACAGATAATTCCTAATCCAAGCCTATTTTATACATCTTGTTACAAGTTCTTTTTGTGTATTTTATCTGAGCTTTGTTTGCATTTTATTACCTTGTTGTTGCATTATTTTTGTTAAAACATGTTTAGATTAGTTAATCACCCAAGTTTATTTGGTTACCCTTTTTAAACTCACTAGAAATTAAGTTTAAGCTAAGTAAAAATTCTTGTACCAATCTTTGTGGAGACGACATAAAAATATTTATCACTTGCTGCTTAACTATGTATACTTGCACATCCTTGTGTAAATTTATTGAATATTAGAAGGCAACAATGACAGTATGGTCGGTCTTGGCCTCACCTTGCATATTGTTTAGTTTTGCTTAGGTTAAGGCTTCGCAAAATGCATACCTTGGCTGTAGATTGCTCACTTCAGCCTTGGCCACCTTGGTTCTGGTTGGGATGAACTTTTTGGCTTTTAGCCTTTAATTTATATTCTCTAAGTGGGGGTGTGCTTGAGGTGTGCCTCGTCTTTGGTGATATTGTCTATAATTTTTATGATTCTAGGATAATCGTGAGTTTGATTCTAGTATTCGTGCTTCATAAAGTAGGATATGGCCAGAAGGTTGACCTTGGTCATTTTTAGCTTTTAGGAAGCTCATTATCTTGGTAAGAAATGACCATTATCTAAGCCTTAAAGTTTACCTTGAATAATCAAAATAAAACCATAGGGTCAGTCATGTCAATTTTTAGCTTTCATAAAGCCCCCTGTCTTGATAACGAGCAGTCTTCATTTTGGCCTCATATTTGTCTTCACATTGGTGAGGTAAGACCCTATGGTCGGCCTCAACTTATGAGCCTATGATCCGCCTCAGCTTGAGGCTAAGCTAAGCTTGAGACTTCTCAGGCTGAGGTTGGTAAGCTCCGTTCTCAATTGGATGAAGTTAAGGCGAATTTGGAAAATGCCAAGTTTCTAGTTGAATTTGAGCATTTATGTTCCATGAGCTATATCGCCTTTAGCTTTGGAAAAGCTCATTGTCAGTGTGCAAAGCAACCTTTATGTTTAAGTAATGGAATGAGCTACAAATCAAAGAAAAATGGAATTTGGTCATCCTCAGTTTCATAGGCTATGGTTGAAGCCCCTTGTTGAAGTGCAAAACAATTCCTACATTTTAATAATTGAAAGAGATGCTAATTAATGGACATAAATTTGGTTAGCCTCAGCCTTCATAGCTATGGTCGACCTCGGCCTTGGTTATTTTTTGCTCAAGGATCCATTTTTTAGCTTCTTCTATGATAGGGACACATACCCACTTTCCTTGCTTTTGTTTAATAGGGAAGAATGCCCATTTTTCTTGGTTTTGTTTAATACGGAAGCATCCTCCGTTGTAGTCCCTTATCCTGAACGTTATCTTTTAGTTCTTCTAGAAAAAGCCCCATGTATAAGCATAACACAGTTCTCATGCTTTAACCATGAAAAAAAACTGTACATTAGGGAAAAGGATCTAGTCGGCCTCAACTTTATATGTTGTGGTCAGCCTCAACCTAAGTCCTTTCTAGCTTACAAATAGTGCTCCTTTAGTTATCTCCATAATTTGGAACTTGAGTTGTTTCCTTTTTCTTTGCTTTTTGTTTGATAGGGAGACATATCCATTTTTTCTTACTTTTTGTTTAATAAAGAGGCATATCCCCTTTTTGTTGTTTGCTTTTGTTTAATAGGGAAGCATACCCCTTTTGTTGTTTTGCTTTTGTTTAACAGAGAAGCATACCCCTTTTCTTTGCTTTTGTTTAATAGGGAAACATACCTCTTTTCTTTGCTTTTTGTTTAATAGGGAGACATATCCCCTCTGTAGCCCCCTACTTAAGGAAAAATTTGTTGTGACAAGTTCTTGTTTAAGTATAATTGTGCTATAAAACTAATCTAGCATCTGAATAACTCAATATGCAATTTCTAAAAATAATGTTTTATTCCTTGTGCTCTACTTGGATTGGTTAAACCAAGCTCAAATGGTTTTCCTAACTAGAAGTCATGCTTGAGATATGTCTAAGTGAAGTTTAGGTGACCTCGGCCTCAACCTTGGCCGAGGTAGTCACATGAATTCTTAGCCTGTGGTATGGCTTGTCCAATGTAGGAGCATGCTAGAAATGGGTTGGCCAAGCCCCCAGTTCCCTTCCAAACTTTTCTTGATTTAAGCTGAATTAGAAAAATAACCTAGTTTCATAGGGTCTGATAATTCTCATTTTTTAGTATTATTTATCCCCGTTAGTAAGCATGTTAGGGATGAACTAAATGAAATTATGTGTATGAGCTTAGAAAATCTTTGCAATATTTAGTGAAAGTTAATAAGCATGTTAGGGATAAACTAAATGAAGAAAAGAAGTGGAAAGAATGAAAAAAAAAAGGCTGAAAGTTGAGTTTTGATGCAATATATTAAAGAATTGCAGTTTACAATTGCAGTTGCAATTGCATTTGGCAATCGTGAGGTTGTCAATTATAGAAACTGATGCTACGAAGAATTGCAGTTTGCAATCGGATATGGCAAAGCATGAGGCTGTCAATTATGGAAATAAACCAAAAAATCTGCAGTATTTTTTAATGAAGGAAACCTACGATTTTAGCACAATTCATGGAGATTCTTTAGCCAAAGGAATGAGAAAAAAAATCCTAGCTGCCATGGTCTATAAAATGGAAGGAAAAACACACAAAGAAGGCTGATTTTACCTTAAAAATACCCATTTTTCTACATTTTTCGTTGCTATATTTTTCCTCTATTCTTTTATTCTCTTATTCCAGCACCTTTCGACCCTACTTCTCGATCCTATATGAACAAAAGTTCTGGATTGTGAAGGTTAAATTCCTCTTGAACAATTGGGGTTTATGCCTTACTTATAGATCGAAGAAGCTTTTTATCTTGTAGTCCAGCTGCTATGGCAATCAATGTTGTTCTATCAGCGTATCCTTCGATCTGAAGAGCTTCATTGTTGAAGAGTGCAATATATTCTGGCAAGCTTTCTTTTTCTGGCTTAATTTTCCATCTAATGGGCCACCGAATATAGTTTGGATCTCCTCGGCCTTTGTCTTCCCTAGTCAGCCTCAGCTTTGGCCACTGGTTAGCTCCGATCTTAGCCTAGGTTTGACCATATCCTTGGCCTAGGGTCGGCCTCGGCCGCCTCCTCCATTATTCTAGCATGCAAGTCTTTTGTTTGGAGTTTTCTTGCAACTGTGACAACTCGATCAACCTCGACCTCCTTAAGTGGACTGAAGGGTTGGTCAGCCTTGTCTTCATTATCCTATCATGTGGTTCTTCTAGTTGAAGTTGTCTTGCAGCTAAATTAGTCTGGTTGATTGATAACTCCTTGAATGAGAGTTACTATTTGTATTTTTAAAGCTTAAAGTTTCAGCACTATGACTTTGTGAACATGAATTGTGCCCAAAAGATGTAAAATTGTTGAAAATAAATTTAGGTTGTCTATTTTGCATAAGATTGAATTTGTGGATATTTTAGCGCATTTATGGCAGTATTAATTAGTGCAGGTTGGCAGCTAAATTCATTTGGAAGTAGAAGTATTGCTGGAACATTGACGGTGTCAAGTACGATTAAAGATAGCATAACTATTGATGGAGCATTATTTCTACAAAGATTTCGCAGACTAACACGTGAGAACAAAATTTTAATTGAGCTGGACGTTTTTGACAGCTCAACTGGTCCCAACCAATAGGAAAACTTCCTGGGGTTTGTCTTTGTCTAGTCAGCCCTGAAATTTGGGGGAAAAACACCCTTAAGTAAGGAGCCATTTTTTGGGGATGAAAATTCGAAAAAGGGGAGAAATCAAAGGAGAAGGAGCAGATGAGAGAGAGTTGGAAGAAGAAGCTACTGCAACTTCCTCTTTCGGCAACGAAATCTTCTCTTTTCTTCTCTAGATTTGTTTCTATTTTCTGTAATGACACTTTATAACTGTTTATTCTTGCTTTTAAGTTGTAATATGAGTTAAATCACCTTTGGGTGAGGATTAAGAGTGTTTTTATCAATCTAAGAAAGGGTTAAGACTCCTTGGTGTTGGGATTTATGCCCTAAAGCCTCGTAATTAATGAGTTATTTAATAATTAATAATAATTTTGATTATTTTATTTACAATATAATATTATTCATTATATGAAAAATTCAAGGTTATTAGTGTAATCTTGAACAATATGTGGTTGACATACAGAATGATCATGTCCAAGAAATAACCTAAATAGTCATAGTATATGGATAAGGTTGGGTACCTTATCCTAGTAACACTATTGATACGACTCATTTTGTAATAGTTACAAATGATTTGATCCAAACTGTTCATGTGGAGACAAGTGAGTGGGTGATAACACTCATTTATGAGTGTTATTTAGCTCTAAAAACTAAACTATTTGCTTATAATGCGAGTATTTAATGTTATAATTCATGTCATTTAGAGTAAATTTAAGTAAAAACAAGTTTTGCATGTGTTTGAAGTCTTGATTTTATAAAAATAAGTTTTTAGGTGTATTTAGAGTCATTTTTGTTATGAAAGTGTTAATTTTTGTTGGTTTTGTGTAGAGATTGAAAAAGAACCCAAATGCGCCCACATTCTGGCCGCAATTGAGGCAAAAGAAATATGATTCAAGAGATATGCGATCAGGATGCGCCAGCAATTGAGAACATAAGCCAAATTCTAACTGTTGCAGAAAGAATTCAAAATGCGCCCAACTATGCGACCGCATTTAAGCCATTTCGACAACAGCACAATTGTGCTCACTATGCGGCCGCATCTAGACCTTTTCGGCAAATTCTCCCAAATTCGCAAGATTTGCAGATAAAATCAATTATTCTCCATCAAATCGATGATCAAGGGATATGATTGGCCAAGCCTCTCCATATTGATCTCGGCAGCAAACAGTAGGCCTTAAGGTCTATAAAAGGCGGCTCAAGCTTACGTTTCAAGAGAGCTCGGAGTTGGGAATTCTTTTCATCCCTAAATTCTGTCATTTTAGTTTTAGCCGCCACTCCGAGTCTCCCCTAAGCTTTGTTCATATTCCATTCAGACTCCAACTTCGAAAGAATGAGGAGTAAGTACTTGATTCTCCTTAAAAAAAGGTATAACAAGTTAGAAAGAAAGAACATCTTAGGGTTCTTTTTGTTCTTAATTTTTTTATTCAGTTTTGATCAAACTGAAACGTGGGGCTTAAAGAAAATATTTGTAAATTAAAAAAAAAACTCTAATTTAGTGCAAGTGCATACTGTCGATGCAAGTAATATAAAATTTGAAGTATTCCAGAGTATCAATCCCACAGGAAACAGATACAACAAAATTCAAATGATAGCAAAATTGTTTTCAAATTACAATTTTGGGTAACCAATGTAAAACAATAAGTGAGATGGTTTTTGTTGTTTTTGAAAAGAAAAAATAAAAATGATAAAAAAGGGATTCAAACGTGTTTTTGTCCCATTGAAAGAAATTGCGGCCTAATTGCAATTGCAATCCTTTGACTCAACACTTAAGCTTTGGAAACCGAATTCAACACCTATTCGACCTTTTATGAAGTATATTTAGGAGGCTAAGCGATTAAATTGATATTTCTATGGCTAATACGAACTTAGTTAATTTTGAACACAATTCTTTTGGTTTTAAAGGTTTTGCCCTATGTCTAGGGTCAAAAACAAATTCTTATGTCTATGCTATTTTTCTTTATTGCTTTTATAAAAACCCAATTTTTATCTAACCTTTTTAGAATTAGACTCAGATTGTTGTATACTAATCTAGGTGATTAATCTAGACTAATAATAAGCATTAAAATCAATAAAAGCAAACAAGCTATAGAGGAAGTAAAGTTGCTCTCGCAATTAGGCATTTATTCCTATCTTTAGGGCATTCACATGCTTGAAATCCCAAAGAAGAAATTAGTTCATTATGGAAGAAATGAAAATCAATGAATTAGAATATTGAAAATCCATAACAAAGTTGGTAAAGGGAATGGAATAACAACTAAAACTAGAATAAGGATTTAAATGAAAGACACTTTTATTGAATTAATTTAATACTCAACTACCTTCAACAACTTGGAATACTACAAAATTTAAGCAACAAACTTTAACAATAAAAATGACAGTAACTAAACCTAAGAAAAACATAAACTTCAACCAAAGACTTAAAAACAAAAATACTCAAACTAAAATAAACATTTTTTTTGGCTCATGTCTCAATCGAATTCAATTCCTTCTCTTTCAAGAGGTTTTGGTTCATAACAACCTTCACTTTCGTGAGGAATGATTGAGATTTTGAACGTTGAAGGTTCTGAAAATGAAGAAAAAGAAAATAGTAGCAAAGTAAATAAAAAAAAACAGCAGAAAATAAGATGAAAAACAGTGCAGAAAAACCCATTAAAAAAGAAGAATGAAATTCAAAGATTCAGTGTTTAACTAAAATTTAACAACTTACAACATTTAGATCAAAACAGAAACTAACTATAGACTAAACAATGAACAAAAACAGAGGAACACTGCTGGAAAAATGATAGAAAATTGTGAACTTCGGACTGTGGGCGAGCAGAACAAACTCAGCCACCTTTTGCTTCATTTTTCCCATTTTTTATAGGCATTAAGGGCTAGGGTTTCCATATAAATCATCCTCAATCTATGGGCTAACTTCTAGGAATCAAATGGGGATGAGAATCTCCCAAAATCATGCAAAAATCCCATAAAATCGCTTAATTTCCTTCATTCTCGGATTTTCTAGATTTTTCATAAATGCAATTGCATTTCTGTTTTTCAGATCTACCAAAATTTTTCAGAAATCCAATGGCATTTCAATTGCATTTTTGTTGCATTATTTTCCAGGCTTGTTTTTCGAAGGAATGCAATTACATTTCCAAAATGGAATGCAATTGCATTTTGTGCTTGTTCACAAACTTGCTTGCCCGAAGAAATGCAATTACATTTTCATCAGTATTCTGAGCTTACTCACTATCATGTTCTTGCGAAGGAATGCTATTCGGAATGCAATTGCATTTTTCTTTTTTGCTTCAAATCTACACAAAAACAACAAATTAGTTTAAATTCCATTCTTTTTTCAACTTCTTTTCATTTTTCACTACTCCAACAAGCTTTCAAGAATTTCACTCATCAACACTATCTTTAGCTTGCTCGGTAATCAATAAAGCATACAAAAATGACAAAAATAACTTAGTTTAGGGTTAAATAATCCTCATAAATAATAATTATCAAGTTCTGTAAGTTTTTATGAGTTGTACTTGCTGTTTTATCTTTATTGTCCTGCTTGTAAGTTTCTGTTTTTCCTTTGAATTCAAGTAGTAGTTTCTTTTATTCAACTTCATTTAGTTCTTCATTTGTTTTCATACTTCAAAGTGTTTTTAATTTCATTATTTCAATGAAGTGTGTTATTTCTTATTCTTGTTTCTTCTTTATTTTCTACATGTTATTTCTTATTCTTGTTTTTTTTTTCTGCACTTTAGTTTTCTTTTAAATTAGTAGCTAAACTCCCTGGAAGGGATTCAATGAAGTGAATACCCTAAAAGGGAGATAAGCTCCATCATGTAATTCTAGTAACTTTGCTTAACATTTAGCATCGTTTGCTTTTATTAAGTTTAAGTTTCATTGTTATCTTAAACTGTTCACTTGAGTTAGCATAATTTGTGTGAGATTTAATACTGATAGGGTTGGATCAAACATGCGTTTTCATAAAAGCAATTTAGGAGAATAGTCTAGACATAGAACTTCGCTTTTTGTACCTAGACATAGGACAAAAGCCTTTAGAATCATTGAGTTGTGTTCCTTATTTATTTAACTTAAAATTAGTCATAGACATATGTGCTTAATTGCTTAGACTCCTAAAAGCACTTAGAAAATGGTTGAATAGGTGTTGAACTCTATTCATGGTGTTAAGTGTCGGTTAGGGCAGGTTGCGGGTGCATTTCATTAGTATTTTGTTTGAATTGCACAGAACTCGAAAGAGTCAGTATGCGGACGCAAGAGGCAGAATCTCTGAAATAGCCGGACCTAATTAAGCAAGTTTTACTGGTGCATGGTGGGCGCATTTTCTCAAGGTTGAAACAGATTTGAACACCCTGCTTCTTATTACTATTTTCTTATCCTTTCTTTAGTTTCCTTTATTTTTATTGCACAAAACCCCCCCAAAACATCTTATTAATTTTGTTACCTTCGGTTGCAACTTGAAAGTATTTGTGTTGTTAACTGGAAAGCTCTTTGTTAATCGTTCCCTTGGGTTCGATACTTGGAATACTTCCATATATTACTTGTTTGGACAGTGTGCACTTTTGCTTGCTTTTGGCGTATAGCAGCCACCCCATCAGTGGGGGTATCTTATACAATGAGTTTGTATAAGACTAGACCACGAAATATTTAATCTCTCTTTATAAATCCGTTAATTGAGAAAATTAATATTTCATTAGAATGATCATATGCGACTTGATCTTAATCTTGAGTGAGTTATGAACTCCTGTCTGTGAGGGCTTGTCCTTTTATTTACATGGGTGAGAGTGGCTTTTGTAGCCGATTCAATATGCCTACCATTTTGGAGACTTGACCAAATAGAGAGTTGGGAACATAATCTCACAAGATGAAATTCACTCTTTTCCATATAGGGTAAGTAGATTAGTAGTTTCCTTAAGTGTTGATTTCGAGACTTGAACAATGGGGCCCCACCCTCTCAGTAGCCCGAGAGGGACTTAGTTTATGGTTGGATCATAAACAAATTGTTCATTAGAGGATCAATGGTACTTAAGGTGCAAGATGTAATTACAGGGGTAAAACAAACTTTTTAACCCAGATGTAATTACGAACAACTCGTGAAGGATCGACTTGCATGTAGTTATTATATCCATGAACACAACTTGTCCTACAATGCATAAGAGTGCAACTCTAAGTCTATAGTGGAGTAACCTATAGTTAATGAATGAAAATTAATTAATTAAAGAGTTTAATTAATTGATTTTGTATCATTGGAACTTATAATCTGTAGGTCCATAAGATCCCATTGATAGCTCATATAAACAAAATTTTGAAATGTTCGAATTAAAATTTAATATATTTGATATATTAAATGAAGAAAAACATATTTATTGTATATGATGCATTAAAGATTAAAGAAATTATTAATGTATTAAGATACATTAAAGAAAAGATATTTATTAAATTTGAATTAGATTCAAATAAGGAAATAAATGTCATAGGAGAATTTGAAAAGGTTTGAATATGATTCAAATTAGTTAGATAAATATATTTTAATATATTAAATATTAAAATATATTATTTAATTATTTTCCCTAGGCCACTATAAATAGGGCCCTAGGGGTGAGCCATTTGAGTGCATTCCAAAGAAGAGAAAGAAAATTTAGAAAATTCTCTATTCATTCTCTCATTCTATTTTCTAGAAGGTTCCCACAAACCTCTTTGGTCTTTTGTTCTAGTCATAACAAGGAAGACTTTGTAGAAGTCTTGGAATTCAACCTCATTGGAGTTGAAGCACAAGGAGAAAAAGACCCTCCAGAATATTCTCCATATTATTTTCAAGGTATGTTTTGCTTAATCTTAATTTTTATTGTTTAATTCTAAATAAAACGAAAGTCGATTTCAACGCTTTCGCTGTGGGTTTAGTTCGATTATTTCCTTCACTTGGCTCTTCTCATTCTTGTTACTTGAGTTTTTATTGTTAAATGCTTGGATGTAGGGGTGCAAACGGTTCGGTTCGGCTCGGTTACTTTGCAAAACCGGCGCCGAACCGCTTATGTAAATCCAGAAAAATAAAAACCGGAACCGAACCGGCTTAATAAATAACCGCACCGACCGAACCGATAGAACCGACGGTTCCGTCGGTTCGGTTTGCGGTTAGCGTCTAGATCCACGCGCAGGTTGAGAATTGAGCAAACGGGTCGTGACACGTGTCAGACTCGTGATCTGCAGGTGCGTTGCAACTTGCAAGTTCTGACTGATTGGCATTATCGTAGCCGTAGGCTCGTAGCGCAAGTACGTAACTTTTGTTTTTTTTTTTTTAAAAAATGCGCTAGCTTTTCGGTTTCAAATGTTCAATTGCATTAATTATGTTTTTATTTCTATTTCATATTTTTAAAAAGTGCATGGGGTTGGGAACTTGGAACTGGAAGTGAGAGGGGTTGGGTAACGTAATGAGTTGAGTTGCATTTGATTATATTTTTTTAAAGTGCATTGGTTTGTGTTCAAGTCTTCAAATATATTTTTATTTCATATTTTTCAATTTTCTTAATGTGCATTGTGCAGTGCAACGTAATTATGATTTTATTTATATTTCATATTTTAAAATTTAAATAGTTAAATGTGTAACTTCATTCTATTTATTTTAATAGTATTTAGAATTTAATTACTAACTTGCTCTTAAATCTTGAGTCTTTGACTCTTTGTTTGATTTTATTTATATTTTTTATTAACTTTTAGTCTAATAAAAATTTCAATTCAAACTCCAAGGTAAAGTTTATGTCTTTATAAAATAACCAAAAAAAAAAAAAATTCATAATAAGTTAATAACTAAAAACATTAACTTTAACTTTAATCTAATAAAATTTCACTTCAATCTTCACTTCAAGTTCAACCATCAATCTTCATGAAACATTGCATTCTCCTTCTCTCCTTCAATGATCTTCATGAAACATTCTCCTTCTCTACTTATCCTTTATTAGCTGTTTTCTCCATGCATAGTTTCAATTCTACAAAAAAAAAAAAATAACAATAATAATTATTATTAATTAAAGAAATTAATGTAATTTTGAAATTAAGTTTCAAGAATAAAAAAGTTCCAAACCTTTTTCATCATTAGAAACTTCCTCCATATGTGATTGGAGATCAACACTGATAGCATTAGAACATATCCAATTTTGTCCACAAATAAGTGCTTCAACTGTGGATGGAGCCAAAGCGGAGCGATACGGATCAATCACTCTCCCCCCAGTACTGAATGCAGACTCAGAAGCAACTGTAGACACTGGAATTGCTAAAACATCCCGTGCAACCTTACTGAGAACCCTGTATCTAGAAGAGTTGACTTTCCACCATTCCAAGATGTCAAAATTCTCATCATCTTTTACACGACGTTCCAATAAGTAAACATCAACCTCTGTGTCCACATCAAAATCATCCTCATCATCTTCCATATTAGCATGTTGAAAGCGAAAATGATTCCTTGTTTTACCCATAGAATCAATAGAAGTAGATTGACTCATTCGGCTCTTTGATGTAGAAGATGATGAACTTGAACTAGAAGCACTTTTAGACTCTAATGAATTATACTCGTTGAACAATCTTCTCAACACATCTTCTACTTTTTTTCCAATTTCCTTTGCCACATTATCCTCAAATAACTGATTGAAACAGTACATAAGGAACTTCATCTTGTGACGAGGATCGAGAACAAATGCAACATACAATAAGTAATTCGCCTTTTCACTATTTCCCCAGTACTTATCATATTTCAATTGCATTTTGGTTGCAACGTCAGTAGTAATTGAATTATCACTACCACTATCTTGAGAATATTTCCGTATACAATTCTGGATAGTTGCAATTTCATCAAATACCATATTCGAAGTAATATAAAGAGAACCTGAAATTCTCTTAGTGACCTCATAAAATACAGATAAGAACTTTGTAAATATACGAGCCACCTCCCAATCTGTACTATTTGGATTCTGATTATGCTCTTTCATTTTCAAGTATGCAAGGTCATAATAGTCTAATCTATCAAAAGCCTTCTCAAATTTCTCAGCTGCCTCAAGCATCAAATATGTAGAGTTCCACCTAGTTGGAACGTCAAGACATAGAAGACTGTTGCTTGATATATTCTCCTCTTCAATACACTTTTTAAATTTTGCAAATCGAGCAGGAGAAGATCTAACAAATCTAACAGCATTTCGAATTCGAGTCACCGAATCATGCACATCTTTCAAGCCTTCATTCACAATCAAATTAAGAATATGTGCACAACACCGAACATGCAAAAACTCACCATCCAAAACCAACCCATGTTTAAAATGCTTAACTAGATAAGCAATAGCAGTATCATTGGATGAAGCGTTATCAACAGTCAATGCCAACACCTTTTCAATTCCCCACTGTTTCAAACATTGTTCAACTTCTCTTCCAATGGTATCCCCTTTATGATCATCTATTTGAGAGAAATTAATGATTCTCTTTTGCAGTTTCCAACTATTATCAATAAAGTGTGCAGTCAATACCATATAGTTAATATTTTGACAGGATGTCCAGGTATCAGTTGTGAGTGAAATTTTATACCCTTGATCTACAAAATGTTCTTTCAGAGGTTGTTTTTTAGTGGCATACATAGCTAAAATATCATTAGCAATTGTAGTTCGAGAAGGGAGAACAAATTTAGGTTCCAATAAAGTGATGGTCCCCTCCACAAACCTCCTAAATCCTTCACTCTCCACAAACCTAAAGGGTAACTCTTCAATTATGATCATTTCAGCCAGAAGTCTCCTAGCATTCTCTACACTAAAAGCTGCACACCTAATTGAGGTATTTGTTGTATTAGGGCCTACACCATCATTATTTTTAAATATCAATTTCTGTTGAGATGCATCTTTTGTCTTTGCAAAAGGACTTTTTTTACAGTAACTCTCAATATGCAATCTCATTGTCCCTGTCCCATTCCTCTTTGTATGACATGCGTATATAGTACCACAATAATTACATTTGGCTTGAGGTTTATCTTCACTACAATCAGGTAATTTAGTAAAGTGATCCCATACCATAGAAGTTCTTCTCCTCTTTCTTTCATCCTTAGGTGCTGATGGTGGTGGCATCTCAGCAAGTTCATCCATATCATCGTTCTTCTCACAATCAATTTCACTTTCATGCTTTGTTGAATTTGTCATACTTTGATAATTGATATTTTGATATCACGTCAACTCAACTAAGAAAAAAAATTAAAGCACTAATAAGTAATTATATATAAATTTAATATATTATAAGTTAAAATTTATTTATTAAATACTAAATAGTACTTATTGTCATTAGCCATTAAATACTAATTTACAGTATCATGAGTATACATTTAATTATGATACAATATAGAAATTAGAATTTAAATTTTATAATACATAATTGATTCTTACACTTGACTTCATTTACACTTACAGTATGAGTACTATCTATGTATATATATTTAATTATTTAAATTTTAAATATTAAAATAAAATAGATTTTAGATTTTATAATACATAAATGATTTTGAAATTATGAGATCTATTCATTGAGAATTTGAGATTGAGAAACTAGTTAGAGTTACTAACCTTCCCTTCTCAACCAGCGTTGCAATATTTGCTTCCCTCCGGCTTCTTGTCGTGCCGCTGCCTCTGCTTTGAGTCTATGACTCTGTGGTGTGATGTATATTTGTGTAATCTGTAATGCGTAATTGCTGGCTGCTGCTTTATGGTTTTTGGGTTTTTTGATGTTCAACTTCAACTTCATGTGTTGTGTTGTGTAGTGTAATGTGTGGTAGGTTTTTATACTTCAAAAACAAATTAAAATCACATATAAATTACCTATAGAATTTAATTTTAGGGAAGGAAAAGAGAATTTTTTTTCCAATTTTCCATAAACATTAAGTTGCCTTTTATTTTATAGTCCTATTTATTTTTTAAATTTTCAATTTTCCATAAACATTCAACTTTCCTTTCTATTTTGTTCTAAGCGTCTTAAATTCTTATTAGTTGTTTTTCAAGAAAGAAAAATTAAAATCCCAGAAGTTAAAGAGTTGCAGAAGGAGAGGAAAAGACTCAATTGGGGATCTTGGGCTTGGGGTAGACTGTAGACTTGTAAAGGTTGAAGAAGGAGAGGAAAAGACCCACCATACGAAGGACGGAAGGCGAATTTGAGATAGATGAACGAAAATCGAGGCAGTCTAATCGGTTTTCCAAAAAGCTTCTGACCCCACCATCATTTATTATATAATAATATAATATTATATTTAATGTTTCAGTTTCTTTTAAAGCTTTCACGGTCGGCTCGGTTTGAATGGCATCCATCCACACCAAACCGAAGCCGAACCGCTACTGTTCGGTTTTGAGTGAGATGAACCCGTCTCCGACCGTTTGAGCCGAACCGAAACCGAACCGTCGTCGATTTCGGCTCGGTTTGAGCGGTCTGATCGGGTTTTCGGTTTCAACTTGCACCCCTACTTGGATGTATGCCTGATCAGCACACACTAGGGGAGAAATGTAGGGAATCGATTGCTTGCAACCACATTAACTCCTCGATTGGGTTCATGTCTAACTAAGTGAGTATGCTAGGGATAGTGACCTGCCTAATGCGTGAAATCAGCATGTTTAATTAAGGTGGGTTAATGGGAGTTAAACCACTAAAATCTGGAAATCTTGGAGAATTTCATGTTTAATGCTGGACAGTTTGAGGGAGCTAAGTTCTTGCTGGAGCATCCTTTTTAAAAAGATAAAAATCATTCTTAATCGTATTTAGTCTTGCTTGTGCATTAGTTTAGCCATTTAAGTTTGTTTAGCAAAGTTATATTCTTGCATTTAAGTTTATAAGTTTAACTTAGTTAAAAACTCCAACTATATTTTTGGCTACCCAATTGAAATTGCCAGTAATTAACTAGAGGAAGAGAAATTTTTATTACTAATCCTTGTGGAGACGATAAATACTTATCACTTGCTGCTGACTATGTGCACTTGCATAGCCAATGTTGAGAATTATTGATTGTTATTCAATAGCATGTTGGAGGCAACATCGACCTCAGTCAACAAGTGTTGAGTGGCTTCAATTTGGTTTTCGACGCATGAGCTTCTGTTTGAATCGTTTTCTTCTAGATTTCGATTCTTCCTATTTAGCGTTTTGTTCATCTTTGCCAATTGGTGTTGTTGTGCAAAAACTCATTACACAAGTATACGCAATCGTAGGTAGTAAATGGTAAACAAGGTCAATCCCACGAGGACTAATGTAAGTAAAGTTGTTGAAATTAAGCACAAACTTGCCAACGCAAAACTAAACTAAAGAACACAATTAAACCCGCAAGTTAACTAAAAACAAGCACAAAAGCAACTACTAAACTAAGAGAGACTTAAAAAGGAAAAATCTAACTTTAAACAAAGACTTGAGAGGCTAAACATGTACTAAAATGATAAAAATAGGGGGTTGGAATTTAAGAAGGCAGTGGCTGTTTTTGCCCAGTAGAGGTCAGCAATGGTATAGCATTAGACATCACAATGTTATAAGGGAATTTTCACATGAAACCGACCCGAAAACCTCTCGAACTCAATTTTCTTACTTTTAACACTGAGTTAAGCATATGTCTATGAAAATCAATGCTAATGAACACTAATAATACCCAAATTCCCTAAAATCACAAGCTTAGAATGTATGTCTACATCCTACAACTTATACCCTTAAGGAGAATTCACTTGCTCCATTTGTGTTAATCCACCTATTCCTAACCTTTTCAGTATTAAGAACTAGTTTGTGCCTTACCTATGGTGATCAAACTCAAACAAGAACTTACAATAAACACCACAAATGAATGTACAACTTCATAAAAATGCATTGAGTCAATAGAGTTCAAACAACCACATCCATCCTTAAATTCCAGCCCTAAAAAAACTTAGCTCATGACTTCAAAATAGAAAATAAACCAGTAGAATTCAGAAATCATCAACATCTTGAGATTAATTTAAGAGTTACACCAAAATGGCTACAAAAATGTTCTAACCTAGCTCAAAGCTTAAAAAAACTAAGGGCGATACAAAATCAATAAACTAGAAGGTAAAACTAGAGAGAAAATAAGAAAGAGATAGTAGAAGATGATGAATCTTCTTCTTCTTCTTCAAAATATTGAAAGATCGTTGTCTTCTTCTTCCCCTCTCTCTGGTTTATGCGTTTTTTCTCCCTTTTTCGACCTCCCCTCTTTCGCCCGAGGGCACTTTTTCTTCTATTCTTTCCCTTTAAGGCCTTATATGACTTATTGTCTACGTGGCTACTGCTTATTGGTTTATTTTTAACAAATGTTGACTCCCACACTGATGTAAGCTTTAAATTCTAGGTAAAATTCTGCATGCAGATGTGGTTTGCGATGCTGTAGCATTGCTGACCACATAGAAATGTGGTTTGCAACGCTATAGCATTGATAACCACATTTAGCTACCATCCCATAAAATTGGTCCACAAGCCCAGAGGTTCTTCAGTCCAACTTTATATTCGGGACAAATATGTCCAAATGAGAGAAAATTCAACAAAAGTAAAGGAAGAATAAAAGATTTTTCAATATTCACGCTTGCTTAAACCAAATAAACACTACAAAACTGACAATGGAATGTAAATAACTCGATTTTTAGCAATATCCAAGAGTGAAATTGTGATAATTTACTCTCATTTCATGGGATTATCAGGTGTGAAGGTTTCACAAGCAAGATTTTTCTTCCTCATAGACGGTGTCAACTATTGTTGCCAAAATCTGGACAGAGTAATTGATAGCACTCAAATATGTGCTATTTATAGGCTTAGATTTGTGTTAGTTTTGTATGTTTAGATTGAGTTTTCATGCATTTATTCATTTATTTTATAGGATTTGAGCTAATATGGCGAAATAGAGCTGATGAGGACGATACGGGCGTTTTTGGAGCTTAAAGGCATGATTTAGAAGCCTGGAATTGAATAGAGAACAAGATAAAGCTTCATGACCCGAGAGGATAGCATTGAGACGCTGTCCATAACGTCTCAACGCTATAATTGCAGCCATTCAAATTCAGTTTCCCGCAAAAGCAGCGTCGAGACGCTACTTTATAGCGTCTCGACTCCAGAAACGCGCGCGCTCGAAGATTTTTGTCCGTAACGTTGAGACGTTGTCCCTAACGTCTCGACGCTACCCCATTTTTCCGTCTTTATTCTGTGAATTAGGGTATAGTGTCGAGACGCTGTCCCTAGCGTCTCGACGCTGCCCCGAGAATTATAAAAAGAACATTATGGTTTCGATTTTAGGGGAGACCATTTGGAGAGGAACCAATCTAGAATCGATTTCTACCTCATTTTTGGGACCAAGGGAGCACTTTTGAGAGTCGGGGAAGACATTCAAGGCTCAAGATCGCGGCGATTCATGATGGGAACGAGTGTGGCACGCGTCAGAGAGTTCTTCCCTTCTTCCTATTTATTTTGTAGTTTTTGTTTTTAGATGTTGCTAAAGTTCTATTCTGTAACGAATCTTTAGAGATTAAATGTCTTGAACTTGTTTGATTTCACCTGTTTGGTTTAATTTTAGAGACATTTATATTGTAACAAGTTATTTATGCATTTTAGAAAGTATTGTTTAATCGTTTGGCCAACATTTATTTCTTATAAAATTGAGTTTTTGCTTGAAAAAGACGAACTCAAATTTAGATCTGAATGTATAACTATTAGTGAATGTTTGCATGAGAATGAAATTTTTGCTAATAGAAGTCACACTAGAATTTTATTCAATACCATGTTTAGTTATAAAGATAGACAGGAATGTTGATTTATCACTAAGTATGAGATTTAGTTGGGCTTGGAAAAGTCAACTAATAAATTAGATAATTTCCTGGCTTATAACTGTTATTTATGTAAGTTACCTCTTATATAAGATCAAATAGTTTTGATAAGCCTTAGAATTAAGGCTTATTTAATTCCCAAATTCTTAAAATATTCTTGTTTTGTCCTAAGACCAATTGAAAATAGTGGAAGATTGCTTAAATTTAAGGAAGAAATGAATGTGATGGCATTTGGAATAGAATTCTAAGTAAATTGTTGTTTGCAGAAATCATGGAAATTGCAAAATCAAATTGCAGAATCTGATTTTGCAATTCTGAGCAGCATGGAATGGCAAGGAATCTTCGAAAATTCTGGCGCAAGATAAAAAAAAAAGAAGAAAAACCCATTTATGGAAAACCCGTAGCCAAAAACTTGATCGGTGTTATACGCAAGCGCACGCGATCAAAGTAATATAAATTGGTATGTAAGTACCAAGTATCGAATCCCAAGGGAACGGTGTAACAAAAATTATTGCAGAGCAAAATGGAAGGAAAATTGCAACTTTGAAAACTAAATTGCAAAAATAAGGTTGGGTTGGTGTGTTAAACAAAATTGCATAATCTAGAATTGGCAATAGTTGAAATAACATAAATTGCATAATCTAGAATTGGCAATGTTGGTTAGCAAACTAAATAAGCTTAATGAATGAAATTTCAAAGGGAGTTTAGAATAAAAATGGGGCTCAAGAGTGTCATTGCCCTAAGTTGTAATTGCAAGCCAAAATTACAATTCCAACCTACTCTACACTCAATTGTAAACCAAAGTTGCATCTCCTATTCACCTTGAATTTAGGGTTTTAGGAGGCTAAGTGAGTGACTTATATGTCTATAGTCCCTCTATCTTGGATTATTTGGTTCAACAATTTTATAAGTTTCAGAGTCCTTAATCCCTATGTCTAGGGTAAGGAATGACTTATGTCTAAGCTCATTTTCTCCATCACTTGTGTTAAATCCGCTTATCACTAACCCTATCGGTATTATATCTAAGCTTGAGTTGCTACTCTAGTTGATCAATCTAGGATCTCAACGGAAATTTATTTAACACAAGCAAACAATTGAGATGTAGGCTTGGTTTTTATTGAAATTTAGGCTACAATTACTTCTTAGGGAATTCACATTCTTGAACCCCCTAAGAAGATTTAGCTCATAATAAATCTAAAACAAAAACTAAGCTAAAAATTAAAACAAACTTCATGTAAAAATAAATTAATGTATTATTTTGGAAATTAAACTCAAATGAAACAAAATTTAGTTTGCAAACTTGAAAGGAATTGGTAAGTGTTTTGCTACACTAAAAAGAAAAACAGAACCTTAAAAGACAAAAAAAATCCCATAATCCAAGTGTTTTTATTCAACATAAAGCATAATACAACTCATGAATAAAGCTTGAAAAGGACATCATTCCACTCTATTAAAACAGAAACTAAACTTGCAAATTTAGATAATACAGAAAGTATAACTAAACTTGACAGAAAACATAAAACTGAGGAAGAAAAATGGGCAGAAACAGAGGAAAAATGTGCAGAAAAATAGAGTGCTTCGAATTGGAAACCCACGAGCAAAGATAGGATTAAAACTTAAACTCAATACAAGAAGAAATCGAATGAAGAACAACGATTATACTCTCCATAATACAAGTAGAATTTGAAGAAAAATAAGACAGAATCGGCTAAAAACAGAGTAAAAAAAAAGCGCAGAAAACAAAGTATTAGTTGACGGAAACCCACGAAATTGACTTCTCAAATCGCCTCCAAGTCCCGTCTCTTAGCTCATCCTCTTCTTCTCCATTTATAGGCCTTCATTAGGGTTGAGGATTGCCCAAATTTCGTGCTCAAATCTCTTAATTTGTGCGTTCATACGGGTTTTCCATAAATGGGTTTTTCTTCTTTTTTTATCTTGCGCCAGAATTTTCGAAGATTCCTTGCCATTCCATGCTGCCCAGAATTGCAAAATCAGATTCTGCAATTTGATTTTGCAATTTCCATGATTTCTGCAAACAAGATCAATTTACTTAGAATTCTATTCCAAATGTCATCACATTCATTTCTTCCTTAAATTTAAGCAATCTTCCACTATTTTCAATTGGTCTTAGGACAAAACAAGAATATTTTAAGAATTTGGGAATTAAATAAGCCTTAATTCTAAGGCTTATCAAGTTTTATGAAATTAAATCATTGTTTCAAGAGGTTCCCTCTAAGTGTCTCCAACCATGTAAATAATTATTTTAGGTTTTAATCTGATTTTTCTTCGATTGTCGGTTCTCTAGATAAAATTTGAGCATTAGTAATTATAGTACTTAATTAAGCTAAGAAATCCAATCCCTGAGATTGACCCTGGTCATTACTACTGCAAATTGTAAAGGTTTGGTTAATAATTACATTTGATAGAGCCTTCGACAAGCTTTTTATCAGTAATGCACCAGACCTTCACGTGACAATAACCGAAAAATTTGTAATTCAGGGGAAGAACGTGATCTGCAAAACAAGTGAAACCTAGATACCGGTGTCCTACTTGCCACACAGGCTCCGATGCTTAAGTTAGTTAGGAGTCTTTTAAGTGTAGCAAAAATTTTAGCGTTAGGAAGAGCTTACCTCCTTTAAGGTTGAAGAAAGGTATTTATATGACCTCTCATTAGGGTTTTTTTTGTCTATTGCTTCACGAATTAAAAAGAAGGCGAATCGAACCGGACGAAACTCGATAACCACGGAGGCCGATGATGAGCGTGTTGGTTGCGTGCCCTCAATGGACGCCAATCAGGTGCTTGGGCACGGCCTATAAGGCCAATGATGAGCGTGAGACCCAAATTTCTCTCTTCTTCTTCATTTTCTATCCATGTTTATTTGTGTTAGCCCGTTTTCACTCGTCATTGAGCTTCTCCCAATTGATTTAGCATCTGAATTCTCTAGTATTTTGGGTTTATTCCCTTGATCCAATTTCACCCATAATATACTTAATATTAAGTATATTAGTCACAATAGGTATATGAATGATATACTTCATATTAGGTATATCACTAATAAAATTGACATACTTAAGGCCCCATTTGATAACCATTTAGTTTTTTGTTTTTTATTTTTGAAAATTATGCTTGTTTTCTCCAAATTTCCTTACAATCGTTTTCATTTTTTGTTAAGGAAACATTTGAATTCTTGGCCAAATTCTAAAAACAAAAATAAAATTTTTGAAACCTACTTTTTTTTTTAGTTTTCAAAACTTGACTTAGTTTTTGAAAACATGAGAATAAGGTAGGATAAAAGAAACAAAATAAACTTATAGGTGGAATTAGTGTTTATAAGCTTAATTTTCAAAAACCAAATGGTTATCAAACGAGAACTTAATATTTTGATAAAACTAAAACCGCCATTTTTGAGAGTATGATTGACTTTTTTATGTTTATGTTTGAATTGGGCTTATTTTTTTTTGCAATATTTGCAAAATTCAAAATTTTGCTATTTTTGCAATTAATTAGATTTTTTTGGTCATATCTACAATTGCCCCTTGTTGACTATTATTGTTTTTTTTTAAAAAATGCGTTATTAATTATTGATTGTATTAGGAAAAAGACATCCGCTTTTCAATTGATATTTTTCTATTAGAGATTACATATGAAGTATAATATCTCGAAGAATCCTCCTATCTCCCTTCTACTTTCTCCCTTTTCTTTTTCATCTTTGATAAGCCTTAGAATTAAGGCTTATTTAACTCTCAATTGCTTAAAATATTTTTGTTTTGACTTAAGATCATTTGAAAATAGTTGAAAGATTGTTTCAATTTAAGAAAAAAATAAATATGATGGCATTTGAGATAGAGTTCTAAGTAAATTAATCTTGTTTGCAGGAAATATGGAAATTGCAAAATCAAATTGCAAAATCGTGATTTTGCAATCTGGAGCAGCAGACTTGGGAATGTGGAAATTGCAAAATCATGATTCAGCAATCTGGAGCAGTAGAAAAGTTCAAAAAAGGAAAAAAAATATGCATTTAACTCATTCCGAAAATCTTCAATTACAACATGATTTGGGGGAATTTGAGCACGAAATTTGGGCATTCTTCAACCCTAATGAAGGTCTATAGCGGGGAAGAAGAAGAGGAACTAAGACATTCATTTTTGGAGGCATTTTTGAGTCAATTTCGTGGGCCTTCCAAATCGAAGCTCTGTTTTTTTTTCTGCAGAATTTTGCTCTCTGTTTTGCCAAGAAGCTTCAGTTTCTGTTTTTATTTTTCTTCTTCATTTCATCTTGTATTACGGATAGCTGCTGGCATTGCAACCTTGATCTCCAACTGATTCCTTCTTTTATATTAAGTTTTTGTTCTGTTTTCATGGTTCAACCTTTACAGTTCTGTTCCAAGTTGTTTAATTTTTGTTTTAATCTAGTTTATCCAATCCAATTCAAGTGGTACTTGGATTGTTAAGACTAATCTTCTCCTAAAAATAGTAAGAGATTGAGTCGATTGGGATGTGGTAAAAATTAATTGGACAATTATTGAAAGATTTGTGTTCTTAATTCAATTCTGTTTTGTGCTTTTATTTAAGTTTTAAAAATTATTGGTATGCTTACAAATCTATCAATTTCAAAGATAGAAGGAAGAAGATTGAATTGTCCATTGATGCCTCTGATTTTTGTTTTTAACTTTAATTTAATTTGAGAATTTTAGTCATCTTGAGGTTGAATGCCCAGATTTTCCTAGGTTTATTGTCACAATTATTCCTTTAAACAAACTATTCAGAATATATTTTTGTGTTAATTAGCAATTTCCTTAATTTTTTAATATGATATTTTCTTCAAAAATTAGTTGTAGGAATTTTACTTTTAGTATGAGCTAAAACTTCTTTGGGGGTTCAAGGATGTGAATTCCCTAAGAAGTAATTGTAGCCTAAATTTCAATCAAAATCAAGCCTACATCTCAATTGGTTGCTTGTGTTGAATAAATTTTCGTTGACATCCTAGATTGATCAATTAGGGTAGCAACTCGAGCTTAGATCTAATACCGATGGGGTTAGAGATAAGCGGATTTCACACAAGTAATGAAGAAAGAGCTTAGACATAAGTCAATCCTTACCCTAGACATAGGGATTAAGGACTCCAAAACCCATGAAATTGTTGAGCCAAATGATCTAAGATAGAGGTGAAGGAATGAACTCTTTATCCCACAGCGGAAGCATTGGATCGTCTTTGATCTATTTAGAATTAAACAATAAAAATTAAGGTTAAGCAAAACATACCTTGAAAATATGAAGAATCTTCTGGCGAATCTTTATCTCTTCCACAAAGTCTTCCTAGCTATGACTCGAACACAGGACCAAGGCTTGTGGGAGCCTCTTGAAAGAAAATCCACAATGGATTAAAGAGGAAGAGGTTTAAAGAGAATTATCTAATTCTCTCTATTGAGGAGATGTGTGTTGTGAAGAATGCCCAATGACTCACCCCTGGGGTCCTATTTATAGTGGTCTAGGGAAGATAATTAAATAATATATTTTAATATATAATATATTAAAATATATTTATCTAACCAATTTGAATGTTATTCAAACTTTTAAAATTCTCCTACGACATCTATTTTCTAATTTGAATGCAATTCAAATTTAATAAATATCTTTTCTTTAATGTATCTAATATACATTAATTGTTGTAATATTTAATGTATCAAATACAATAAATATATTTTCCTCTTTTATATTTAATATATTAAATGTTAATTTGAACACTTCAAATTAAATATTAATTTGAACACTTCAAATTAAGTATTAATTTGAACATTTCAAATTTTTTCTTTCAACTAAATTGATCTTTTAGTGTTACTAAGCTAGCAAGAGGATCTTATGGACCTACAGATTATAAGCTCCAATGATACAAAATTAATTAATTAAACTATTTAATTAATCAATTTTCATTCATTAACTCTAGGGTCACTCCACTATAGACGTAAAGTTGTACTCTTATGCACTGTAGGACAAGTTGTGTCCATTGATATAATCACTACATGCAAGTCGATGCTTCACGAGTTGTTCATAATTACAGCTAGGTCAAAAGTCCGTTTTACCCCTATAATTACATCTTGCACCTTAAGTACCACTAATCCTCTAATGAACAATCTGTTTATAATATAATTATAAATTAAGTCCCTCTCGGGCCAGTGAGAGGGTGGGGCCCCATTGTTCAAGTCTCAAAATCAGCACTTAAGGGAACTACTCATCTACTTACCCTATATGGAAAGGAGTGAATTTCATCTTGTGAGATTATGTTCCCAGCTCCCTATTTGGTCAAGTCCCCAAAATGGTAGGCATATTGAATCGGCTACAAAAGCCACTCTCACCCATGCAAATCAAAGGACAAGCCCTCACAGGCAGGAGTTCATAACTCACTCAGGATTAAGATCGAGTCGCATATGATCATCCTGATGAAATATTAATCTTCTTAATTAACAGATTTATAAAAAGAGATTAAATATTTCATGGTCCAGTCTTATACAAACTCATTGTATAAGATACCCCCACTCACATGTCTCCACATGAATGATTTGGATCAAATCATTTGTAACTATTACAAAGTGGGTCGTATCAATAGTGTTACTAGGATAAGGCATCCAATCTTATCAATATACTATGACCCTTTAGATTATTTCTTGAACATGATCCTCTCGTATGTCAACCATATACTGTTCAAGATTACACTAATAACCTTGGATTTTTCATATAATGGATAATATTATATTGTAAATAAAATAATCAAAATTATTATTAATTACGAGGCTATAGGGCATAAATCCCAACAAGATGGACTATAGACATATAAGTCACTCACTTAGCCTCCTAAAACCTAAATTCAAGGTAAATATGAGAAGCAATTTTGGTTTACAATTGAGTGTGGAGTAGGTTGGAATTGCAATTTTGGTTTGCAATTACAACTTAGGGCAATGAAATTCTTGAGCCCCATCTTAATCTCAAATTTCTTTTGCAATTTCAATTTCGAGTCTATCTAGTTTGTTATTCCAATATTGTCATTTCTCGATTATGCAATTAGATTCTACAATTCAATTCTACAATTTTTCTTTATTCCAATATTTTCATTTCGTGATTCTGAAATTAGATTCTGCAATTTTTATTTTGTTTTACCAATAAACCATCCCAACATTATTTTTGCAATTTTAGTTTTCTAGTTGCAATTTTCCTTACACTTTGCTTACAATATTTTTGTTACACCGTTCCCTTGAGATTCGATACTTGGTACTCACATACCATTTTATATTACTTCGATCACGTGCGCTTGCATGTAATCAGATCAATCTCCTTCTTCCCTAGCAAACCTTATCGTCGTTGTCTGCCATTGTGTTTGGCACTCGTCACTGTCTTCATTTTCCTTTCATTGCTTGCTCCCTAAATCTAGAATGAACGAGATGAACACTTGTTCATTCTAGATTTGTGGGAACTTGTTCCACAAACCTGGAACAAATGTCGTTCGTCTTAGATACAAACAAACTTAGTTGTTCTAGATATATGGGAACAATCGATTCATTCCTTTCACAAATCTGGTCATTCATCCATAGAAAACAGTGATAGCATTGTGGCAACGTACACTGAACAAAGACAAAGACAAGGTTCGTCAAGAAAAAAAAGCAGAATGAGAAAGGAGAAAAGAGTGATAGAGCAATGAGATGGTGCCACATCAATAATCCAATAAGTAAATTTGACAAATCATCAAAGATTAATATGTGTGTTAGCTGCCATGTCAATATTTCATTAGGTCAACTAAAAGTGTGAGGTTAGGGACTATTTAGAACAGTTTTTCAAATCTTAGGAACTAAAGTATCTCATTTGAAACTTTATTGACCAAATAGTCATCAATCTCAAACCTCATGGACCAAAAGTGTATTTTGGGAAAGAAATTTATTTTGACTTCTGTTCACACGAGATTTCAACAAAGAAATTTGATTCATATAAATGAACTTAATTTGTATTGATTTATGTGGGTGTAGTACAATCTCTAAAGTTTATCATCTTATTCTTTCTCTCGAGTTTGTAAGCTTTGGGCTTTAGCTTATTGATTTTCTTTGATCGATTTGTTGGCTAGTTGATCTTGGATCGATTTGTTGGCTTGTTGATTTGGATCGGTTTACTGACTTGTTGATCGTCTTGGATGATCGGCCCCCGGCTTGTTGATCTTCTCGGATGATCGGCCTCTATCTTGTTGATCTGCTTTAATGATCGACCTTTGACTTGTTGATCTTCTTGGATGATCAACTTCTAGCTTGTTGATCTTTAAGCATCAATCAAAGTCTTGAATTCTTCTGATCTTCATAACATCTTTGATATTTAGAGTCTTCAGTATTTTGGGAGTCACTCTAAATTCTCTGAATTCTCCATGTCTTTGAATGAGGGGTGACCTACTCTATTTATAGGAGGTTAAATGAGCTTGGGTCTCTTTGATTGTGAGCTAGTTGCCATATGGTGTGATCTGATTGGGCCAATTTATGTCATCAGGTACACATGTCGTAGTTTGATTGGATTAACTTGTGTTATCATGCAAACATGACAAATTTCGATTGGCCGAAATTTCTCATTCAACCAATGCCCCATTTTTGAGATTTATGCACAATATGGTGAATGAATCTCGAAAAACATAAGTTGGTATTGAAATGAAAGATATTTGTTCTTGATTTTGACTCCCTTTGATATGTCAATTAAATCAAAATATGTAGTTCAAAATTTTGATTTCTTTTTATTTGACACACTTTTTTATGCAATTAATCAAAATATGAATTTTGGTCCAAATTTTTATTTATTTTTATTTTTTTTCAACCAGCTCTTATTTGAATTTCAGTAGAATTTTAAATTGAATTTAGAGTAGGATTCAAATTCTACCCAACAATCTTTTTTTATTTGAATTTGGAGCAGATTTGGAGTTCATCCAATTTTTCTGTTATAATTTTTTTTAGAGACTAAACTTAAAGTTTTTTTTTTAAGTTGTTTACGTATCTTTTGGATGAGAGGGATCAAGTCATAAAGTAGTTCATAATTTTTTTTTGTTGCTCACCTTTTAAGCTCATGTGAGTTAGGAGGATCATGTAGTTTAAGCTATTGTGACAATGAGCCTTATGTTTTAAATGTCCTTATCTCATCATTATTGTGATCATATCATTTATTTGTAGATTATAATGATGAGATTTTGCTTCATTTTCAAGAAATGTTTTATATTTATGAGAATAGAAAGTTTCCTTTTCATATTGCGGATCTTTTTGTCTTCATTTATTACGTTGAACAATTTTGTCCCCAAGGTCTTCATCTTTCTTTTATGTCGATCGATTGTTGCATTGAGACAATCAAAAGTAGATGTTGAAGGTTGATTTTTTTTTCGATGTATGGACACTTAGCCTTTGGAAAGCTGAAAGTTGAATGAAGATAAAAGTTAAGGATCGATCTTCTTCTTTTATTGCAACCATACTCATCCTTTGAAAGACTAGAGGTTGAGTAGTTGAAGGTTTGATGCAATTAAAGATAGGATTTTTTTTAATGCCTTCGAAAAGTTTGAGTCTTAAGAAAGAGATGAGAGGTAGGGATTGTGCTACCGGGCATGCCAATTTGTTCACACGAGATTTCAACAAAGAAATTTGATTGGTATAAGTTCGGTGAAGTACAATCACTAAAGTTTATCCTCTAATTCTTTCTCTCGAGTATGTAAGCTTTGCACTTTAGCTTCTTGATTTTTTTATTGGCTTGTTGGCTTGTTGATCTCGGATTGGCTTGTTGGCTTATTGATTTGGATCAGCTTGCTGGCTTGTTGATCTTCTCGGATGGTTGGGCTATGACTTGTTGATCTTCTCAGATGATAGACCTCTGGCTTGTTGATCTTCTTGAATGATCGGCCTTCGACTTGTTGACGTTGAAGAATCAATCAAAGTCTTGAAGTCTTTTGGTCTTCAGAGTCTTCAATCTTTTGGGAGTCCCTCTGAATTCACCATGTCTTTGAATGAGGGGTGACCTACTCTATTTATAGGAGGTCAAATGGGCTTGGGTCCCTCTGATTTTGAGCTAGTTGCCACATGACGCAATCTGATTGAGCCAATTTATGTCATCGAGTGCACATGTCGTAGTTTGATTGGATTAACTTGTGTCATCATGTAGGCATGACAAAATTTGATTGGCCGAAATTTTTCATTCAACAACTTCAATCTCACATGTCAATCATTGATTTACATTTATTAGTTTATTGGTGAAAATGTTTATTAGTCTATCAGTGATAGACATCTATTAGTTTATTAGGGGTTGTTTGGGGTAGGGAGTAAGAGTAATTAAACCTGAAGTTGTTTAGTCTGGAGAGTTATGAAATCTGTATTTGAGGTGTAGAGTTGTTTAGTCTGTGTTTGGGGCGTAGAATTGTTAAACTTGGAGTTATGAAGTCTGAGTTTATTGATAAAGGGCTACACCAACCTATGAGTTGGAACATTTACCTTAGCCGTTCATTGTCATGATGTAGCCAAACACCAAAGTTTGATGAAAAACTCCTAATCTATCCTAAAGTACTAAAAAACAGAGAGGAGAAAGCTTAAAATGGTCTCATGACAGCTGAAAATTGGAGACAAAATGACCTAAAGGACAAAAAAATCTATTTATAGGAATCAACGAAGCGTCTAGACGCTCCCAGCGTCACAGGGGCTCGCTGTAGCGTCGAGGGAGGCTTTAGGGAACCGTCGATAGCTTCTAGATGCTACCCAGCGTGCAGCACTGGTTATTTTTGCTCTAACTTTTCGCTCAGGTGTCCGAATGACCTCTGGTTTGATGCGTTGGAATCGTGATTTGACGTAGAATCTCTCGAAACATGCCTTATACTCAAATCCCTACAAAATAATCAATTAATTACATTAAAACCTCCAAAATAACATGATTTAAACATAAAAATATAGAACTATATTGATCCTATCAAATAACCCCCAATCTAAATCTTGCTAGTCCTCGGGCAAGGTAGAAGTCAACAATCCTATGACTAATCAGTTGCATATCAATGACTCTAATCTCAATGCTTTAGGCAACAAAACATTTGCAATGGAAGAAAACAATCAAACACATTCAATCAATGAGAATTTTAAAACTAATACCTTTATCCCTTATGTGTGTGTGTGTATAGCCCCTCTTATCTAAGTCTTTATAAGCTCGAGAAGGTTTTATTCGATCCTTAAGTCGTTTTCCCCCTACTTCTGACTTTAAGATCAATTCTCAAGCTTCCCTACACTCAAAAGGATAACAAGATACTAAGGTACCCTGGGGTAGGCCCACCCTAACTTAGATTTTTGCTTACTTTGATGAGCACTAGCTTTCACACATCCACTGTAGGAACCGTTATCCAGCGCACTTGCTCAATGGATGGCCTAACTGATCACAGTAGAGGTAGCTCTTTTTGCCCTTAAACTTTTAAAAACATGCAATCTTTTTTTTTTACTCGAGTTTTCATTTTATCACAGTAATAAAGGCAAATAAAACATGCAATTACTTCTAAGTTTCACGTTACTCAACATCATGCAAGTAGACTCTTAAACTAGTACCTAAAATCTTTCAAGGTGACAACAAAAATCTAGACTAAATAACTCAATCTTAAGCCTTCAAAACCATAGACAAGAGGGCTAAGTACTCAAAAAGTATAAGGAAATCAAAAGAAAAATTTTAAAATAGGCTTAGATCAAGCAAACATCTTCAAGTTTCAACCATTTCAAATGGAATTACCTAAAGCACTTCATAGATTGTCATAATCACCTAATATGCAACTAACTCATCATACAATTTAAGCTCAGTTTTTTTAATTAACGCTCACTGCTCAACATCTCATGAATAACCCTAAACATGCAAATCTAATGTTCTCCACCCCCAACCTTAATTGATACATTGTCCCCAATGTATCGCTAAACAAAGTTGTATATACAAAAAGCAAGAGGAACTGAAAAACTCCCCTAGTTTTTGGATGGCTTGTAGGTGGTGGTACATCTTTATCCTCAATTTCTTCTCCCAAGTGTAACACCTACAAAAGAAAATAAAAAAAAAAACAAACTAAGAAAAGGAAATAAATAACTGAAAGGAAAACAAATAAAACAATTAAAGCACTTGGGTTGCCTCCCAAGAAGTGCAAATTTTTAATGTCGTTATGCTCAACAGGGTTCATAAGTGTCAGGGCACGTAACATTCTTCTACTTTCTTCGGTCCCTTCTTGCTTGAATCAATGTAACCTTCCAAGTTTAGAAGGCTTTCCTGTTTCTCCAAGGTACCAACAGATCATTATTTTTGATATTTTTTATAGAAGGAATGAAAGGCAAAAAGTAAGACTTAACTGACTCCAAAGAAATAAAAGACTCTACAAACTTGTGAGAATAAAGAAAAGACAATTCAAAATCAAGAGAGATGCAAGAGAATAGAACAGGCGAAGATTTTTCAGCCTCCAACTCTATCACCTGAATCTCCTCTTCGGGTGTAAACTCCGACTCCTCCTTAACCTCACAATTTACCTTTTTTGGCATGGCTCGAAATTCAGAACTTCCTCGTCACTGTCTGTGTTGATTTCCGCAAAAAATCTTTCTTCAATGGTGTAAAAAGAGTGCTGCTCCTGTACACTCTCCAGTCTCCTCACTGAATCGACCAATTGAATAATTCTTGAAACTGGATATTTTCCAACTGAAACTGGAGATTTCCTTGCTGAAACTGGAGAGTGGTATTAGCAAGTTCATGCACTAAAGTCTCTAAAGACATACATGAGTCTGAAGTTTGAAAGTACTAGCTCGACTGTTCCTCTTGGTATCCATAGCCAAAGTTAGATTGATCCCATTCAAGATAGGAATTGTAAGGCTCGTGGTTCATTTGATGACCAGGAAATCCTCCTATAGTGTAGGAGTTATGCATGAAATCTCGCTGCAACTGAGGACATACTTCAGTGGGGTGTCTTTGAAACGAACAAATTCTACATGTCTCCATTGCTTGTAGTCTCCCTACAACCACTTGAAGAACTATGGAGGTTAAATCAGAAATTTGAGATTTAAGTTTACTAACCTCATCAACGTGCGGGGCAGCTCCACTAAACCAATACTGATAAGATTCCTTTGCCATTAAAGAATAAGTAAAAACACAAAGTACTAAAATAGAAAATTATTTTTTTTTTAATTTTTAATTTTTTTTATTTAAATCAAATTTAACATAGAGAAATTAATCATGGTTTCCCGGCAACGGCGCCAAATTTGAAGCGAGCTTGTCGAGGGCTTGTCAAATTAAAATTTATAAACCGATTCTAAGCTACTTGTAACATTGAGTGGACCGGGTTGATCTCAGTGAATCGAATATTAATTTCCCAAGTTAAATTTGCAAAGGAGAAAACAATTGAAAATGGGGGTTTTATGTTTTTATAAATAAAATAAAGCATAAACAATAAAGATAGAGATAGATCAAATCTTACCAAAATTCAATTCACAGGTACAGTTTTATCCAATTGTAAAATTGATCATAGGCACACAAAACGTGTAACTTAATTATGCAAACACTTAGTCAACTTTTTAGGAAACCCCAAAAGTAACAAATTCCCTAAAGTCATTAACTCTAACAAACGTCAAGGTTAACGCTAATTACCTAAAAAATTCTGACGAAACCGTTCTAAATTATTTGGGTAAAGGCATTAAGTGTTTGGAAGGACTAAGACAACTAATTAGATAAAATAACTTTAATCGAATCAAAATGCTTCTTTAATTCCTAGAATTAAACATGCAAGCCATGCGATATGGAAACCCATAAAACATACACATGTAATAATTCTAACGCTACTGGTTCAATCAACATGACAATTACGGATCATGTATCATGACTAGCAATCAAACATATAAAGGTGATCGAGGCGTCAATTCAATCAAAAATACATGCTTATGGAATAAACATAGGAATCAAAGAATACTTGCAATTGTAAGAAAACTACATTAAAATACAAGCCTCACAACATTGCAATTGGCTACACCAACCAATGAGTTGGAACACTTACCTTAGCCGCTCATCGTGATGATGTAGCCAAACACCAAAGTTTGATGAAAAATGCCTAATCTATCATAAAGTACTAAAAAATAGAGAGGAGAAAACTTAAAATGGTCTCATGACGGCTGAAAATTGGAGATAAAATGACCTAAATGATGAAAAAATCTATTTATAGGAATCGACGGAGCGTCTAAACGCTCCAGCATCGAGGGAGGCTTCAGGGAACTGCCGATAGCGTCGCTACCCAGCGCGCAACACTGGTTATTTTTGCTCTAACTTTTCGTTCAGGTGTCTGAATGACCTCTGGTTTGATGCGTTGGAATCGTGATTCGACATAGAATCTCTCTGAACATGCCTTATACTTAAATCCCTACAAAATGATCAATTAATTACATTAAAACCTCCAAACTAACATGATTTAAGCATAAAAATATAGAACTATGTTGGTCCTATCAATTATGTTCTTAGCTCCCTATTTGGTCAAGTCCCCAAAATGGTAGGCTTATTGAATCAGCTACAAAAGTCACTTTCACCCATGCAAATCAAAGGACAAGCCTTCATAGGTAGGAGTTCATAATTCACTCAGGATTAAGATCGAGTCGCATATGATCATCCTGATGAAATATTAATCTTCTCAATTAACGGATTTATAAAGAGAGATTAAATATTTCGTGGTCCAGTCTTATACAAACTCATTGTATAAGATACTCCCACTCACATGTCTCCAGATGAACAATTTGGATAAAATCATTTGTAACTATTACAAAGTGGGTCGTATCAATAGTGTTACCAAGATCAAACACCTAATCTTATCCATATACTATGACCCTTTAGGTTATTTCTTGAACATGATTCTCTCGTATTTCAACCACATACTGTTCAAGATTTCACTAATAACCTTGGATTTTTCATATAATGGATAATATTATATTGCAAATAAAATAATCAAATTTATTCTTAATTATTAAATAAATTATTAATTACGAGGCTTTAGGGCATAAATCCCAACAACTTGTTCACTTCTTCTTCTTGTCTCTTTGGCCCAAAAGCTTTCCTTTAAGCTTATTTTTGTCCCCAAATCACTCCAAATCCTCGATTTGATTCTCAATGCTCGATTCCTGCAATTCATGACGTAAAAGCATCAAAGTCCACTAAAAATACACAAAACTAACCTAAATCTAAGCCTAGAAATAACACCATTTTGTGTGCTATCATTTATATTAGCTATTTTTTGTACAATTTTTTCTACAAAATTTTATTATCAAGGATTTGTTCCCAATTCTAAGATTAAGATTTTTTTTTTTAGTAATTTATGTATATTTTACAAATTTCTTTAAAGAAAAAAATAATTTTGACCAAAATACCCTATATATTTTTAACATCTCTCACATTAATTATTTATTGGCCTTGGATAGTTTTTAAATAAAAGAAATTCTTACAATAATTTTTTAAATATTACATGTCATTTGAAAAGATTTCAATCCATTAATTTAAAGGGATCCAAAAAATCTTCAATTTTTTAATGTTTTTATTCTCTCAATTCTATAAATAATATAGATTTGTTCCCGTCAATTCTAAAATTGAGATTTTAAATTATATTATTTTATGAATATTTTACAATTTTGTTAAAGACTGGTTTTCGTTAATTTTAATATTTTAATTTAAGATTTGTTTTCCAAGCTTAATAAAAGTTATAATGTTTTTTTTGGTATAATTAAGATTTTATTTTTCTAATTAATCAATGTAATGAATTATCTAAAGTTTGATTAATTTGAAAATAATATATATTCTTTGAAGTTTTAAAATAACTAAGTTAAAAATAAAATATCAAATATTTATGCTATTTTAAAATAATTAAGTTCAAAATGAATATATATTTCTTAACACCATTCAAATGAATATCATACATATACTTTTGTTCAAAATGCTATATATTTATGTTATTTATTGTAATAATTTTATTTTATTAAGTTTGAAAGAGGGAATCGTTTATCTTTTTACTTTGAATATGATTAATTTGAAAATCGAATATTTTTTTATTTTAATACGTTAACTTTTTTAATACTAATTTCTTAAATTATAATACGGGGTTAGTTTAAATCATGTTTTTTCTTATCTTCAAGTCACAAAATTATATATATTTTTGAGCTATTAATAAAAAAAATAAGCTTAAAAAAATAAGATTGTTATTTGTTATAAGTAATTTTAGTTTAAACTTTAAAAAAAATTGTAGATGACAGGTGGAGGAAGTGAGATAGGAGGATTTCATCAATTAAAATTTTGTTTGTAATACTCTAATTTACATTAGAATTTCAATTTAAATAATAGTATCATATCTAAAACATTTTTTTTATATAATTTATATTTTAAAAAATAAAATTATAGGATAAAAAGAAAAATATTTTTACTAACAATTATGTATTTTTAATTATTAATTAATAGTAATGACAAGAAAATTTATATAAAAAATGAAGAAAACTTTGTAAATTAAAAAATTAAAAAAATTATGCACAAAATGGAGAGAGAATATAGAAGAGAGAAAGAGGTAGGAGTGAGGTGAGGTGAATAAAAGATGAGAGAGAGAAGTTGTGGGGCCCACAATGGAGGGTTGAAGTTGAAGTTAATAAATTGTGGAACTCACAATGAAGGGTTGAGTAGAAATTAATAAATTTGTGGAGCTCGTAATAGAGAGTTGAAATAAGAGTTACTAAGTTTGTAAAACTTACAATTAGGTTTAAAATATCATTGGGCAAACAAGAAGTTGAGTGGAGTTATTAACTCCACTCCACTCAAGTCCTTAATCCAAACACTACCTTAGTGATAAATGTTACTACGTCTGTGATGAAAATATCTATCAACTATAGACAAATAAGGGAATAATTTTAATACTACGGTGTATGAAATTTTTTTCATACTACTCCTATTTATTGCTTATCACATCAGCATCTTTTTGAAGATTATGTGAAGTCCACCAAAAATTATATAGAAACCACTAATATTAGAACATAGTGTGAACAAAGACAATATGATAATCTAGTAGTAATATAATTTTTCATTACGAATATAGATGGTGTATTGAGTGTATGACGAGGTAAAAAATAGGCGTGCGGACAATTTAAACAAAATTACTTTGTTTACAAATTATTTATTAAAAACAAAATCAAAATTCAGCGGCGGCGGTCTCTCTTGAAGCCACGTGTCCTTAATCTTTGCCTGCCTTATCCATCGTCAATGCCAATGGACCATGGGCTTAGCGTCTCTGACGAAATGCTTAGTTCCACATCCGCTTCCAGTCTCGTTTTTGTTGTTTCACCTTCATAACTTCTTCCCTGCTTGCTATCCTGCATTTTTGTTCATCCAATCTTCCATCCGTTTCTCTATCTTATCATCGTGCGATTCGGAAAATTAAAAGAAAACAACCAGTATGACAATGCCTCTTTGTGATTCACCAATGGTGAAGCACTGCCACCCCTCCCTTTCATCTCAATCTTACAAGTTTCTCATTTCTTTTGAGGCCTTCTCTCTGAAATCTCATCTTCGTTCCGTTTTCATCGATAAGTCTGCCTTCCAATTCGGATCCAAAACCTCTAAACTGGTATATTCTAGAAAACGGAACACACGCCCTGTAGCTTCGCTGGGAGGTTTTTTAGGCGGAATTTTTAGAGGAACTGACACTGGGGAGTCCACTAGACAGCAGTATGCTTCAACCGTTGCTCTTATCAATGGACTAGAAGCGGAAATGTCTGCATTATCGGACTCGCAACTCAGGGACAAGACTTCTGCGCTGAAAGAGCGAGCACAAACGGGCGAATCTTTGGATTCCCTTTTGCCTGTAAGTCTCTCAAACGAATACTCCTCTAATTAACTACTTTTATGTTCTATCCCTTGCTAAATTTTTGGTTTCTTAAGCTTCTGCTTCTTAATGTGGTGAAATTCTTCTCTTTGATATCCTAACTTGTTTATGTTTGTAATACTACTTCAGAGTCTTTCAGTAGCATATTCATGTGGGAATTTTGATGATAACGGTTGCTTTTCTAGATTGTAATTTGATACTCGAAATTAAAATGTCTGTTAAACTCATGCTCGAAATTTGGTTGATCTTTCGTGTCAACCGCTCTAAGTGTTGGGAAAAAACCTCCTATTACTACCATAGGAATGAGTAGAAAAATAAAAATAAGTAGAAAAATAAAAGAAAGCAACAAGAAAACTCCAAAATCGGAGAAAAAACCATAGACAAAAAAAATACTCCACTATGTGAAAAATTATTACAATCACACAGAATTCTCTCTCCGATCCCAATTATAAAGAAACACTCTCTCAAAGTTTTATACCACTCATTTAACTAGAGTTAGTATACCAAGCTGAAAATATTTCGAATTGGGATGATTTGAAACCAAAGTCATAGACTCCTTTTATAGTATTTGTAGCCCATCACTTCCTTGCACCTTTTCGATGTGGGACAACTACTCTTCTAATATATTGCCAAAAATCCTACAAATTTCACATCGTCAAGATATTTGAAGAATCCACAACTCTTGCTGCATCCTTGTCTTTACTGACAATCATAATCTTCAGCTCAGAGAACTATAACCTACTCCACCATAAAAGTAGATCGCCTGGAATGTCACATTTCAAGACTTTTCTTCTTTGTCACATGTCGATAAACCATGCTGAAATTTATGATGCAACTTCCACCTACTTGGCTCACCCGAAAGTTCTTCAACCATCGACATAACTTCCACCACACACACCTTGCATAACTGCCAAGCCAATGCCCGTGTGAAGCATGTAGAACCGCTAACATCACATCCTCTATCATGGCAAAGCTGGCATACCATGAGGATGAATTCTATCTTTCTTCAAAGGAAGTCAACATCTCCCCTAAAGAGACCACGACAGCATTCGACCTAGAGCCCTTTGACGAACTTGCTCTGTTAGGACAATTATTTTTCATGTGTCTAGACTTTCCGCATTCCTAGCAACCTTTCTTTTGCACGAAGTCTTTCTTTTTCTTCCAATTGCTAGCTACCAGTGATGAATTTTCCTGTGCAGTGCTCCCGCCACTCTTTAGCATTTTTTCCTCTGATAGAAGTTTACTAGTAGCCTCAACAAAATTTAAAGTCTCATTCCTGTACATCAAGAGTGGCTTCATGCATTCATAAGAAGGCGGAAGTGACAAGATAAGCTTGAGTGTCTTATCCTCATCTTCTATCTTCACTTCGATCACTTCAGTTCAGAGACGATGCCATTGAGAACACTTAGATGATCTGAGATTTTCGTACCTTCCTCCATTCGCAGCGTGTGAAACTGCTCTTTCAGATACATTCGATTTGAGATGCTCTTTGTTTGATACATCGCTTCAAGCTTCTCCCAAAGCTCTTTGGTTGTCAAAATTTCATGCACATTTGCAAGAATATTCTTAGCCAAATTTAGTCTGATTGCACTTGCAGCTCTCAAATCCAATTCATTCATTTCTTCATCACTCATGCTAGACTTCTTAGAACCTCTGCTGGAACCACCACTGGATTCTATTGGACCACCATCACCGCTTAACTTTTCAGGAGCACCACCACTCAGTCTTCCCTTCAAAGCCTCCTGTAACTCAGATTGTATCAGTACATCTTTGACTTGCACTTGCCACAAACCGAAATTCATCATTCCATCAAATTTCTCAACGTCAATCTTTACTAGACTCATAAAGCTTGACATATCTGCTTTACTCCTAGCGAATCTGCAAATAGTGAATAACTCACACTATACACAATACCAGCCGTAGCTCGTTGCAATAAATTCTTTTTGATGTGGAAGTTCAGACAATGTTACAATCATAGAGCATACTCAGAAACTCAAGAAACTACGAACCTAAAGCTCTGATACCACTTGTTGGAAAAAAACCTCCCACTACTACCGCAGGAGTAAACAGAAAAATATCTGATAAATTAAAAAAAAGCAACAAAATAAGAAATACAAGAATTAACGTGGAAAACTCTAAAATCGGAGAAAAAACCACGAACAGAAAAAAATACTCCACTATATAAAAAATTATTACAATCACACAAAATTCTCTCAGTAACCCCAATTACAAAGAAATACTCTCTCAAAGCTTTATACCACTCACTTAACTAGAGTTAGTATACCAGGCTTAACGTGTTTCGAATTGGGAGGATTTGAAACCAAAGCCGTAGACTCCCTTTATAGTACTTGGAGCCCATCACTTCTTTGTACCTTTCCGATGTGGGACAACTACTCTTCTAATATATTGCCAAAAACCCTACACCAAGTTCATTTTCGGTTTATACTTTGTTCTGAATGCTCTATTGCGAAGTTCTAACCATTAAGTTTTTGCTGCAGGAAGCATTTGCTGTTGTGAGAGAGGCTTCAAAAAGGGTATTGGGGCTCCGACCCTTTGATGTTCAACTGATAGGCAAATTATCTACCCTACATTTTCTCTGTTGCCTTTTCTTCTTATGAATTGTTCTGCCTGTTATCTGTTATGAATTAGCTTTATTTAGCAGTCCTGCTACTGTGTCCTCAAGTTCAAGATGGGAGTTATTGGCTGCGAACTATTAGTGATTTCTCTTAATAACGTACAACGTTCCTTATCAAAAAAAGAAAAAAGAAAGACAAATAGAAAAACAATGCCTAATGTTTTGATAGAATACAAGATCACGTTATTATTGGATAATGGAACAAAAAAACAAATGGGAGATGAGGGCATCGATCCAACAAGTACTCCATAAGGATTACAAAAACCACAAGTTGACATCGATAAACTAAATAATCATATATCCAAAAAGTAAGAAGGAAAAAGAACTCCTCCATGAAGCCTTGAATTTGATGCACTAGTCATGGTTTTTGGTATATGTTATGTAATGAACGGGGAAGCTTAAGAATTTTACTAATTGTTTGATACTATCTTTTTCTATTTTTGAGAAGGACACTTTGGAAGGTTAAATTCTCCAAGTAAAATTCTTACATTGTTGGTTGCTCGTGTTAGGATTAACACCATTTATTTCGTCTAGAGGTCCTCATCTATGGTCTTGGAGCCTCAGTAGTGTGTTCTTTTTTTGAACAAGAAACAAAACTTGTCATTGAAGAAATAAAAAGAGACTAATGCTCAAAATTACAAATTCCACAAGGGAGTGAAATGAGGAAAAAAGAAAAAGATTACAAAGGTGAAATAAAAACATTCCAATTCAAAGAAATATCATATAGTGAAAAATTAACAAAAGACTTGGAAAGAAACACCAAGAAGAAGCCTTTAAATGAGCGGAATCAAAACGATCAACCCAAGAAGAATGCTTATCTTCGAAGATTCTTTGATTAAGGTTCCATCCAAATTTCCCAAAAAACGGCCTTCACCGCGTTAATCCAAAGAAGATTAGCCTTCGAACTCAATAGAGGACCAACAGCAAGTGTGTTCTTCTTAAACATGCAGAAGAGGATTTAGATGACATGCTATGGAGATGTTAGTTTATCGTAGTAGTTTAGAGAAGATTCTTGGACATGTTCAGAGTGAGGTTGGCTTTGAGTAGGGCTTGTACGTGATGTTGGAGGAGGTGCTCTTATATTCACCTTTCTAGGATAAATGAAGGGCTCTTTGTAAGTTGCTTTTTTGGCTTTTATGTGGAAAACAAGACTATAGAGATTGAGAATCTTTAAGGGTGTAGAGGGTCCTAAGAGGAGGTGTAGAGGGGCATTTGTTCACTTCAATCCTCCCTTTTGGGTGTCTACAGCCGATTATTGTCGTAATATCTTTTGTTTTTATTCTTAAAAACTGGACCTCTTTATAGAATTTTTTGTCTTTGTTTTTGTGGGCTTCCTTTATGTTGGGCTTTTGTTTTTATCTAGCCTGGGCAATCGTACTGTCATTTTTATGAAAGTTTGGTTTTTCATTAAGAAATATATAGTATTGGAATGTCAGTTTTATTTTTTGAATCAATATTCGGATAAATTAGTTACTAGTTTTTAACTTTTCTTTTCATGCAGGTGGCGTGGTTCTTCACAAGGGAGACATAGCAGAGATGAGAACTGGAGAAGGAAAGACCTTAGTTGCTATTTTACCAGCTTATTTGAATGCTTTAACTGGAAAAGGGATTCATGTTGTTACTGTTAATGATTATCTGGCCAGGCGGGATTGTGAGTGGGTTGGTCAAGTCCCTCGTTTTCTTGGACTGAAGGTTGGCCTCATTCAACGTATGCCTCATTCCTTTTTGAATCTCCAAAAACCAAATTACATTTTTCATGAGTAGTGGGGCGAACATTCTCACTTCTGATTGCTTAAGGTTGATTCTTGTACAGGTTCTATGTTTTTAAATTTGTGAGTGCCAGGCCCTTGGCTATTGTTTAATCATACCTGGAAGTTCAGAATCCGTTTTTTTTTTTAAATTACCATTTTTTACTCTACGTTAGACAGCCCACCGGCTATGGCAATAACAAATATTTTAAGTACATGAAGACTTTGATAACAATCATTTTATGTATGTGAAGACAAAAAGATCATTAAATTAAATGTTTTGATGAAGGTACAATACAAGTTAAGTATTTGCTAAACTATATTATCCTTAAATCTTTATTATACGCAAGTTGTGCATTGTCCACTCGATAGTTCATCCGAAAGATTGTGCACTTGATACATGTATATTAGTTAAGGATTTATTGTATATTATCTTAAAACTTTATTGTACGATGCAAGTTCTGTATTTGCTCAACTGAAATCATTATACTATATTATTCTTAAATCTTCATTGTACATTGTTGTGAATTATATGACACGAGTGGTCTATCCAAGTTTCTGAAGAACCGATGTATTAATGTCTTTTTTCCATATTGAGGCTTGGAGCTATTTTCTCTTGTTTTCTTGGCACTTGCAACTTTGATCTTTTAAATTTTGAAGATTTATCTATTCTTAACTAATTCGTTTTCTTTAATTGGATTATGAATTTGTATTATCACTGTCTTATTCCATCTGCCATTCCATAAATTTTAAAATTATATCTATATTTGTTTGCTGACTCTCTTAGTGTTTCATTGCCCTCTCATTTAAACTCACCCCCCCAACCCCCCTTCCCCCAAAATTTTGTACAGAGAATATGACAAGTGAAGAAAGAAGAGAGAATTACTTAAGTGATATTACCTATGTCACTAATAGCGAGCTTGGTTTTGATTACTTGAGAGACAATCTTGCCACGGAAAGTAATCCTTGACTTATTTGCTTGCTTTCAGTTACATTTATTTGGTCTTTTCAGATCAAATCATCTAAATGCATCTGTAACATGTGCAGAGTGTCGAAGAGCTTGTCTTAAGAGATTTCAATTACTGTGTGATTGACGAGGTTGATTCTATCCTTATTGATGAAGCAAGAACTCCTCTCATTATATCTGGACCGGCAGAAAAACCTAGTGATAGATATTATAAAGCTGCAAAGCTGGCTTCTGCTTTTGAACGTGATATACATTACACTGTAAGATATTCCTCACCCCCCCCCCCCCCCCCCCCCCCCCCCCCCCCCACACACACACACACACACACACACACACTACACAATTCATTTGAAGAGTCAAAAATTAAAAAGGAAGAACAAAACGCCACCATTAAGGGAGCAATGAGAAACTGCCCTGGTCGTTATTGATCATAAAAGAATTATAATTGCATAAGATGCTAGAGAGAGTATGGAAGAGCATATCTGTAGTAGCTCAAAAACTGAATTTTTTCCACGACTGTGCCCAATCCCCGGACTTCTTGAAAATTCTTGAATTTTTCCAACCAGCAGTGCCAAAGATCTGATTTTATTGTAGAGGACCAAAGAACTTTAGCTGTCTGATTGAGAACAAGCCTACAAGAAAGCTGCTCAATGCATTGATGACTGCGACTGTGAAAATAAGAAAAATCACAGTACTTTAGCACCTTGAACCAAATTTTAAAGAAAAGATGGTGTTAGGCCTCCGATTAGGGAGGTTTATCAGAGGAGGGGCAGAAGGGACATTTCAGAATCAACCAATTAGTTGTGGGACAGGTTTGTGGGAGTGAGCTTAGGGGATGGGGACCACTGTCGTGTAAGGAAGGTGGGAAACCATTTGGGTATATATATACTACAGTACAATCATTTTATTTTCATGTTTTTTGGTGAATTAGCTTGAGAGCTGTGGGGAGGGAGAGAGATTACCAACCCTCTCTAAGTGGTTGGGTTCTTTTGTATTGCCTTAGGGCTTGAATTTCCTATGCATTTCAATATACTTGTGAGGGGTTTCCTTACAAATTGGTATCAGAGCATCAATCCTGGGGCAAACGAGGAGTATGGTGCAGAAAATAATGGAAGAAAGGATGAATGAAGCAGACCGAGAGAGACAAGAACTGAAGTCGGAAATGGGTAGTATCCAAGAAAGTGTTGCTTCGTTGTATAAATCTTTAGTAGCGATGGTGATGGAAATGGCGTGGTTGAGATCACGATCGGTAGCAATAAGGGAGGTAGGAAGCTCGTCCCATAAACAGAAGGACAAGGATGGGGAAGGATCGGACGTACCTGGCAGTACGGAAGGAACAATGGATAGTAAGATACATCGCGAGAGATTGGAGGAAACGACCGGTGACCGGAGTAAGTTCAAAAAAGTGGAGATGCCGATTTTCAATGGAGAAGACCCGAATTCGTGGTTGTTCCGAGCTGACAGGTATTTTCATATACATAAACTCACTGATTCTGAGAAACTCATAGTTGCAGTGATTAGCTTCGAGGGAGTTGCTCTTAATTGGTATCGTGGAAAGGAAGAACGAGAGCCCTTCAAGGACTGGCCGGATTTGAAATGGCGATTGTTGGAACAATTTCAGAGATCGAAAGAGGGTAGCATCCTCGGGTGGTTTCTCGTCGTGAAGCAAGAGGCAATGGTGACAGAATATTGTAATACCTTTGAACAGTTGATGGCATCGTTACCACATCTGACCAACGAGGTTTTAGAGAATACTTTCTTGAATGGACTAGACCCGGTGATTAGAGCTGAGGTCAAGTGTTGGAGACCTGTTGGGTTTGCAGATATCATGGAGACGGCCCAACTCGTGGAAGATAGGGAACAAACCCGATTAGAAGGAAAGAAGCCCATGGCTGGGGGATTTCAGAATTACTATTCGAACCCTAAGTCATCGAATGGTGGCAAGGAAAACACCAAAGCACCTGAAATAGTTGCCACGCAGACGATCACACTGGCAAGTCAACTCGCAAGCGCGCCACGTAGAGAAGGACCCATGAAGCGGCTAACAGACGTCGAATTTCAATCTTGCAAGGAAAAGGGATTGTGCTTTAGATGCGAAGAACGATACGCCGTGGGACATAGATGCAAAGCCAAAGAATTAAGGGCGCTGGTAGTTCAAGCAAATGGAGAGGAACTAGAAATTATCGAGGAGGAGGAAAATTATCCGGACAAGGACTTCGGAAGCTCGAAAGAAGGAGACGCGGCGGAGTTATCGCTAAATTCAGTCGTGGGTTTCACTTCTCCGGGAACTATCAAACTGAAAGGTCTAATTCAAGAGCAAGAAGTGGTGGTTTTGATTGATTGTGGTGCCACCCACAATTTCATCGCTCAGAAGGTAGTTGACGATCTAAAATTACCTCTGACTGAGACGGCAAACTACGGGGTTATCATGGGATCAGGAATGGCGGTGAAGGGAAAAAGGGTTTGTAAAGGGGTGGTGTTGAATTTGGGAAAATTAACTGTTATTGAAAGTTTCTTACCCCTTGAGCTGAGTGGAGTGGATGTAGTACTCGGAATGCAGTGGCTCCATACGTTGGGAGAGACAAGTGTACATTGGAAATCGTTGACAATAAAGATCGGCACAGGCAAAGAACAGATCATGTTGAAGGGTGATCCCAGCTTGACACGCTCGAAGGTAACTCTGAAGAGAATGGTGAAAATTTGGGAAGAGTCTGATCAAGGATTCCTGGTTGAGTTTAAAGCATTGGAAGCAATGTCACCAGAACAAGGGATAGCTGAGGCAGTCTCCACGAAAGAATTACCTAATTCGGTGATACAGATGATGAATGAGTATCGATGGACCAGCCACCCCAACGGGACATAGATCATCGAATTCACTTGAAGGAGGGAACTAATCCCGTTAATGTAAGACCCTATCGTTATGCGCAAGTCCAAAAGGGCGAAATTGAGAAGTTGGTGGATGAGATGTTACGGGCAGGAATTATACGCCCAAGTCGAAGTCCGTTTTCCAGCCCAATTCTATTGGTGAAAAAAAGGATGGAGGATGGCGTTTTTGTGTTGATTATCGCTCACTTAATAATGTGACGATACCAGATAAGTTTTCGATACCAGTGGTTGAGGAACTCCTCGATGAATTACATGGTTCTAGTATATTTTCCAAGATCGATCTGAGATCTGGATATCATCAAATTCGAATGCATCGAGACGATGTGGAGAAGACGGCCTTTCGCACTCACGAAGGCCATTACGAATTCTTAGTGATGCTGTTTGGCCACACCAATGCACCCTCGACCTTCCAAGCCTTGATGAACCGAGTATTCAGACCCTTCTTGTGTAAGTTCATACTCGTATTTTTTGATGATATATTGATCTATAGTAGAACTTACGATGACCACTTACATCATTTGGGGGTTGTTTTTAATGTGTTGCGAGATAATCGACTATATGCAAACAAAGGCAAATGTCAGTTTGTCAGGGATTGCATTGAGTATTTGGGGCACTGGATATCAACAGAGGGAGTTGAGGCTGATTATGAGAAAATCAGAGCTATGATTGAGTGGCCAAAGCCGAGTTCGATTAGTGAGTTACGAGGATTTCTAGGATTAATCGGATATTGCCGCCGTTTTGTGCAGAATTATGGCAGCCTTGTGGCACCTCTCACGCAATTACTAAAAAAGTGGCCTTTCGAATGGAATGAGGCGGCCACTACAACATTTGAACAGTTGAAGAAGGCTATGGTTACTTTACCAGTATTAGCATTGCCGGATTTCTCCCAGCCGTTTATGGTGGAGACCGGTTCTTCAGGTATCGGACTTGGGGGCCGATTGCGTATGTCAGTCAAACTCTATCACCACGAGCGCAAGCCAAATCTATGTACGAGAGGGAACTAATGGCGATAGTACTAGCAATCCAACGATGGCGACCATATCTGCTGGGTCAAAGATTTATTGTCCAAACTGATCAGCGGGCACTCAAATTTCTGCTGGAGCAGAGGGTTATACAAGCCCAATACCAGAAATGGATTTCCAAGTTGCTAGGCTATAATTTTGAAGTTCGATATCGACTGGGCATGGAAAATAAAGCCGCAGACGCAATCTCCCGACTTCCCCCTGTAGCACATTATGCTCAATTGACTGTTCCCACCGTGTTAGATAATCCAAGTGATTCACAAAGAAGTAGCCAATGACCCCAAATTACAAGCCATTGTACAAAAGTTGATCAAGGATGTGGATAGCGTGCCTAAGTTTACTCTCTGCCAGGGTAACTTGCTCTACAAAGGACGGTTAGTACTCTCACAGACATCCTCGTTGATCCCTACCATTCTACATTGTTTTCATGATTCAGTGATTGGAGGACATTCGGGTTTCCTACGAACCTACAAGCGATTGACAGACGAACTCTATTGGGAAGGCATGAAATCCGACGTTAAGTCTTATGTTGAGCAATGTATTATTTGCCAAAGGAACAAAATAGCTATTACATCGCCGGCCGGTCTACTACAGCCATTGGATATTCCCCAGACCATATGGGAGGATATCTCTATAGATTTTATCGAGGGATTACCCAAGTCAGTTGGTTACGAAGTTATTCTGGTGGTGGTAGATAGATTGAGCAAAATGGCACATTTCCTAGCCCTTAAACACCCTTTTCCGCCAAATCTGTAGCTGAGGTGTTTGTTAGAGAGATAGTTCGACTACATGGGTATCCACGTTCCATAGTTTCCGATCGGGATGAGATCTTCATCAGCCATTTTTGGACCGAGTTATTCCGGCTCCAAGGAACAAAATTATGCCGAAGTACGGTGTATCATCCTCAAACGGATGGCCAGACGAAGATAGTAAACAAATGCTTGGAAACTTACCTCAGGTGTTTTTGCAGCGAAAGACCAAAACAATGGCACACATGGTTATGTTGGGCAGAATATTGGTATAACACCACTTATCACAGCTCTATCAGCCTTACACCATTCCAAGCAGTGTATGGACGCCCGCCCCCACCAGTACTATCTTATGGGGAAAGGAAAACCACTAATGTCACGTTGGATTAGCAACTACATGATAGAGATCGCGCAGTAGAGGTATTGAAGGAGCACTTGTGTAATGCTCAGACGCGGATGAAAAAATTTGTCGATAAGAAAAGAACCGAAGTGAGTTTCGAAGTAGGTGATTGGGTCCTTTTGAAGATCCGTCCGTATAGGCAAACATCCTTGGCTAAACGAAGAAATGAAAAACTGACACCCAAGTTTTTTGGGCCTTACTGTATAGAAGCAAAAATTGGGACTGTAGCTTATCGGCCGAAATTGCCCAGTGAAGCTGTGATCCATCCAATATTTCACATTTCTCAACTCAAGAAGGTGGTTGGTAATCATCCAGAGGCCCAAATTGGACCACCTATCCTTTCTGAAAATTTTGAATGGATTGCGGAACCTCAAGAAGTCTTGCCCTATAGACAGAATGAAAGCACAGGACAGACCGAGGCATTGATTAACTGGAAAGGGCTACCTGAACACGAGGCCACCTAGGAGTCGATTCTTGATATGAAGCGCCAATTTCTAGATTTCAACCTTGAGGACAAGGTTTTCGAGCAACCCGGGAGTGATGTTAGGCCTCCGATTAGGGAGGTTTATCAGAGGAGGGGCAGAAGGGACATTTCAGAATCAACCAATTAGTTATGGGACAGGTTTGTGGGAGTGAGCTTAGGGGATGGGGACCACTGTCGTGTAAGGAAGGTGGGAAACCATTTGGGTATATATATACTACAGTACAATCGTTTTATTTTCATGTTTTTGGTGAATTAGCTTGAGAGCTGTGGGAAGGGAGAGAGATTACCAACCCTCTCTAAGTGGTTGGGTTCTTTTGTATTGCCTTAGGGCTTGAATTTCCTCTGCATTTCAATATACTTGTGAGGGGTTTCCTTACAGATGGCTACATTCCATGTTACGTTTGCATAGAAGACACCAAGAAGGGGATAGAGCTATATTAGGATGTTTTCTCTGTACTAGGTCTGCTGTATTTATACCACGAAGCATTAAGGGGTGAAGAGAACTTAGAGAAGGATTTAGATGAATATCATAAGAGTCCAACTTGTTGGAAAAAAGTGGTTTGTATGGGAAATTGTTTTCCAATCAGTTTTTTTTTTTTAATGTTTTGACATCACTAGTCACACATATATGATCTTAGAAGAAAGAATTTAATTTGTTCTGAAAAGTAGAAAAAAGAAAAAGCTTTTAGGAAATGGTTAACCAAACAGATCATCGTTGAATTTTTGTTCTAGAATATAGAAAATTGTTTGAAAATAGTTCTTAATGTAGTCCAGAATTTCTCTGAAACAAACTGTACAATCAAAGTAGCCAATTGAGTACATTTGATGACATGGAATTCTTCATTGGTTCCCATCCCTGCCCCCGAAAATTCTTGAAGCTCTCTTGTTTTGGGCTGCAACTTTTGATGGAATCCTAACAAGCTATAAGAAACATGTTACTCGAGAGAATTGACTGTAGGATAGGAGGGTTAAGCGACCACCTTCCGACAAACAGACATTTTTCCATTCCTCCAGCCTTCTTTCAATTCTTTCTATAACAGGGTTCCAAAATTTACCTTCTTTGTGTTGTCTGCTAATGGCAGTCCAAAGTAGTTTAAAGTATAATCCTTTGTACACCCGAGTGTATTGGATTGGTAGAAAAACCACCAGTTTATCCATGTTGATTCCAGGAATAGCAGATTGGGTTAGATAAGATTTATCCTCAATCCATAGGCTTTTTCAAAGATCTTGATGAATATGAAAATACTATACAACTCATTTATTTATCAATAATCATACTATGAATAAAATACCAACTTTTTAATTTTATCGTTCAATTTCTTCACGACGAAATTTGGTTTTCTCATAAACCAAAATTGAACCAGATCATAATTAGATGATAGAGTGTACTATTAATAGTCAATTATTTTCAGTGTTGCAAAACGACTAGCTATTTCTTCTTTCTCATTCATTAGCTAGTAGGGAAACAATCAGGTGATGCCTTTTAGTTTTTCTTGGATTTTATTCTTGCTGGTACTGTTTCCATACGAGGCCCTTCCCTTCCCTATAGGGAGCTCAGAACTGAAATAAAATTTGAGAATATGCTGTTGGATTTTGCAACATCTGGTTTGTCATTTCGTTTAGGTGACCTGTTTTTTATTTGCTGACATAGATTTGAAGTCGTGGCAAGTGTTAAAGATACCCTTTCTATGCTCGTTATTTATCTGTTTTTCTATGTTCTTACTAGTGTGTGGTTTAGATATGGCAAATGATCAGGTTAGCGTATATAGGATTTTAATAAGATAGCTTATTTCCCTTGTAGATTGAAGATTTTCTGGCTTTGTCTAGTGATAAAAAGTAGGGAAAAACAAAAGTATAAAATTTAAATAGTTGTGCTGTAATTGCTGCAGGTGGATGAGAAACAGAAGACTGTGCTGCTGACAGAACAAGGTTATGAGGATGCTGAAGAAATTCTGGATGTTAAAGACTTGTATGATCCACGAGAACAATGGGCATCTTACGTTCTTAATGCAATAAAAGCTAAAGAACTATTTCTAAGTGACGTCAATTATATAATTCGTGGTAAAGAGGTCCTAATCGTGGATGAGTTCACTGGTCGAGTGATGCAGGTCATTTATTTTTAATTCATCTGTATCCTCAGCATGACATTGTATTTGATTGTAGTCATGCATGGTTGAACTTGAATTTAGGGAAGAAATAAAGATATTGTATTTCTTCTATTTTCAAATCAAATACAAGATCTTCTTGTATAGAAGAAAGATCATCTACTAATAAGAAAAGAATATTACAAATATGACAATAAATAGGAACAATAAATATGAAGATTTTTTAGTATTTCTCACTAATGCTTTTATACAAGAATACCAATATAAATACAAGATACAATCCCTTTCAAAAAAAGAAAGGATATTCTATCCTAATCAAAACTTAAAATATCTAAAAAGAAAAGAAATAAATCTTAAAACAAAATTACAAGAATGCCCTAACTTTAACCATAATTTACAACACTCCCCCTCAAGATGGGTTGTATATATTATACAAACCCAACTTGCTATTCAAATCTTTAAAGTTAGATCTTGGTACATGTTTGGTAAGAATATCTGCTAACTGTTGTTTGGTAGGCACATACTTGAGTTAAACCACTTCATTGTTGACTTTCTCTGAGATGAAGTATTGATCAATTTCAACATGTTTTGTCCTATCATGATGAACTGGATTCTTGACAATACTTATTAGGGGTGATATCGGTTCGGTTTTGCTCGGTTTTAGGCCAAACCGAGAACCAAACCGAACCAATCGGTTTGTCTGAAAGGGAAACCGAACCGATGTCCAATAAAGGACAAAACTGTCGGTTCGGTTTTCTCTTGGTTCGGTTTCCTGTTGGTTCGGTTCGGTTCTTTTTTTTTACAAATTTCCTTCTTTGTTTCCTGTCAAACTAATGTCCAATGGCAATCCTCAGGTACGACCGGTGGAGTGCGTGGGTATCGGCGGGAGGCGGAAGTGGTAGTAGAGTAGCCGCCGTAGAGGGGGGGCGGGACCCGCTAAAGGACTCGACGGTGGAGCTGAGGTGCTGGAGGTGGGTCTCTGAGGGTTAATCTAGAATCGGTGATCGGGGAAGGGATCTGGAGCGTTGACGGTGTGAGGGTAAGGAGGGTAATGGCGGATTGGGGAGGAGGAAATTGGTTTTAGCTTTGGAACCGCGAAGGGTTATGGTGGCGTTGTCGTAAGCACGGGCGGCGTCCTCGCCGGAATCGAAGGTGCCCAGCCAAACTTTGGTCTTCTTCCAAGGGTCTTTGATCTCCGTCGCGAATCTCCCCCATGGCCTTTTTGCGAACTCCTCTGTATCTTCGCTCCGATCCGGTTGTTGCTGCCTCACACGTCGCCGCCGCCCCTCTCCTCATCACTACTACGATTCTTGTAAAATCTGGCAAAATCTGATGATGAAGATGAAGATGAAGGGCTTAACGATCTGATGAAAAGGAAAATTGCAGGGATTATTTGTTGGTGTTATGGGATTTCAGAATTGGCAGAGCGGAATGGAATGTTTGTTTGAAGAGCTAGAGAGAGAGAGAGAAAGAGAGATGGAGAGTAAAATCGATGGGCTTTGTCACTTAGGGTTTCTTTATAAAAGGTATATATATATATATATATACTTCGGTTCGGTTCGATTTTTATTGGTTTTTTTGAAAGAAAACCGAACCAAAACGAAAATTTTCGGTTTTTGAAAAATACAAACCGACGTGTCCAAATGTTTGCTAAAAAACCAAACCAATCCACTGGTTCAGTTCGGTTTGGTTCGGTTTCCTCGGTTTTCGGTTATTTGTATCACCCCTAATACTTATTGCAGCCTGATTATCACACATCATCTATATTGGTAATAAATAGTCTTTTCCTAATTTCCTTAGGACTCTTTTGATCCATATGCCTTTGTTATTTTGAGACAAAATATGAGAGAAATCTTATTCCATTCTATATAATAGAGCCAAATATATGTAAGCATACATAGAAGCGCTAAACTAATAATAGTAAAATTACAATAAGGGACAATAGACTAATAAGCTCCTAAATCCACACATATATATACTCTAACAGCCCCCCTCAAGTTGGAGCATATATGTTAATTATGCCCAGCTTGTTACAAAGATAATGTATTCGAACTCCATTTAAAGCTTTTGTGAAAATATCTCCTAATTGTTCTCCGATCTTAACGTATCCAGTAGACATCAAACATTGTTGTATTTTCTCACGAACAAAATGACAATCAATTTCAATATGTTTAGTTCGCTCATGAAATACCGGGTTGGATGCAATATGAAGTGTAGCTTGGTTGTCACCGTCAACCAACAGGATGACACCACTCTCAGACCGCTTATAAAAGACAGAATGATCTGACTTGCTCTTTCTCATTCTAAAGCTTTCAATCACTTGAGTGAATTTTCCAAACCATGCCCGTGGACTTTGACTTAATCCATACAAGGATTTACGAAAGCGACATACCTTTCCATTCTCCCCCTGAGCAACAAACCCTGGAGGTTGCTCCATATACATTTCTTCCCCAAGATCACCGTGAAGAAAGACGTGTGGTCATCGTAAAAGTAACAAACCATTTTCTACCACCATGAGTCATAATCTTAGAAGGATCCCAAACATCACTAAGAATTAAGTAAAATTGGTTTGGAGGCTTTGTAAGATTTTGGTAAATATGTGGATTGTTAGTTTTTTGCAAAAATGCAACTTTCACGCACTTTATCAAAACCTAAGCCCTTATAAGTTGCATACAAAGGGAGGGTTTCGAGGCTTCTTCCACCACAAAAGAGACAAGGAAGGCGTTGTTCGATTTATGGATTGCAAGTGCATTTTCTTGATGGATTCCTGTTAGCTAATTTTTTTCCAGAATATTTGGGATGCTAAGTTAGATCTGCTTGTGGTGTTTAATGAGTTTTTTCAATGAATGGGGCCTTTGCTTGCCTTTTTCTCAAAAGTTAACAGGCAGGGTCAAGGATTTTAGATGCAAACTTTTCAACAATTTGTCTTCCGCAAAAAGAGGGCCAACTCTTCTTCTTCATCTTCCGAATGCATTCTCAAACTTTCAATGGCTTCTCTGCTCAATCGAGCTATCTCCCGCACATCCTCCTCCCACTCTCTCGAGCGTTTTGGCAGTGTTGAAACAGTGGGGAGAGTCGATTTTCCCTATACTTCCTTGTGGTTCGCTGTTCTTTTAGGGCTGGTGCGCGTGGATGGCATTACAGAAAATTTTGGCAGTGAGGACTGGTTTTTCACGAGCCTTCGTCTCTTGTAGGCTACTTTGTTGTGCTCCATTGCTCTCGAAATTACCTACAAAAGAAAGAATAGGGGTGGTCGGTCGGTCTTTTCTGTGAAGAAAGGAAGGCTTTTTATCAGGGGGTTTGGTTGGAGAAGATGATCGGAATCTCGCCGGAGTGTGGTCGGACGTGGTGCTTGAGTTGTAAGAAAACGGCAAGAAGGTATGGGAGTTTGAAAGTTTGAAATGTGTTGACCTAGGTCAACTAACGGACATTTTTATACGTTTCAAACTTTCCAAAAACGACCCCCTCTTTCCTTTTTCTTGTTTTAATTGACGTCATCGACATCCTTTTCCGACTTGAGGTCCTTATGCGGCTGCAATTCTCCTTCACAAAAGCACTTTGAATATCAAAAATAGCGAGGGGGAAATACCTTTTGGCTTCTACATTCTATCTACCAAAGTTTTATATTGTTACTTATACAGCAATTGAGGATTACAACTCTCTAACCTTGAAGGAACCGTTTTTACTTTTTAGGATTGATGTAACATATATGTTAGCAGTTACATGCCATCATATTACACTGTATGTGTACACGTACATTATACTTATATATGTTAGCAGTTACAATTTGATGGAGGAATTATAATGGTTTATTAAATTGTCCAGGGGAGAAGATGGAGTGATGGACTTCATCAAGCAGTCGAAGCAAAAGAAGGTTTACCAATTCAAAATGAAACTGTAACACTAGCTTCAATAAGTTATCAAAATTTCTTCCTCCAGGTAGATTCCATGTCAATTTATTCTTCCGTAAACTCAATAAGATTTTTCTCACTCTCCTTGATGCTTCTTCTTTCCACTGTTTGCAGTTTCCAAAACTTTGTGGAATGACCGGCACTGCAGCAACGGAAAGCACTGAATTTGAGAGTATATATAAGCTCAAAGTCACAATTGTACCTACAAACAAGCCTATGATAAGAAAGGTATTGATAAGTGTATAAAATACCAAGAGAAGAATATATTTATGCATATTTTACTATGAGAATAAAGGGTTTCTTAAATAGAAGAAACACATATTTACAGAAAAAGAAATAATCTTCCAGCACATATAATACAATAAATACAAAATACAGAAAATACTTATTAACTAAAAAGGAAATAACCAACAATAAGCTTGCTCTTCATAATTGATTTCTCAAGTCTGGCTAATTACTTTTTCATCAATGAAAAATTTCATTTCTCGATTAAAAAATATGGCCAATTACGTTTTCATATTTGTGGAACTTGAGCATATTACAATGTTGGAAATAGATCATTGTGAGACCTTTTATTGTCATGTGTTACATCCTTTACATGTTGCTTATGCTCATATGCTTAAGGGTTGCAGTTTAACCTTAGTTTCTTTAGAAGTGTAAAAGGTTTGCCTAACTTTATGGTCAATTGTGATCTCAGATAAGAAGCATGATGATTTTTCTCTTCGTTTTGGGGATATTGCTTCTTTAGATCCTCCAAGCTTAGTCCATGAGGATTTTTCGTTAAAAGATTTTGTTAATGAAATTGATTTAAAAAGAGTTCACCATGTTATGGAAGATGAAGGGTTTTCTGTCTCACATGAAGAAGATGAAGTTGATACAGGTCAAGTATTGATGCAGGCAATGTTGAATGACCAGAACCCACATTCTATTTCTTCGTCTTTTGAAATTATAGAGAAAATTGATGGTGCAGTTGTTGAGAGTTTAAAGGATGTTATTTGTGCTTCAAAATCATTTGGGTTGATTGAGATTTCAAGAGGGGATGGTGGTTCAAAGGGGGTTAACGTTTTGATGAATGAGCCGAATTTTAATAACCCTGCTTTAGTTCCCAATGGGAATTTAATTGCTATTGTTCTGCATTTTAATATTGATAGGAATAGAGTTCTACACCATGATTCTATTCCTATAGTTTCTTTGAAATGTGAATGGATTGTGGATCATCTATCTGCGTTTCAGGAGATGAATGTGAGAAACTATTCTATAGTAGAGGAATCTATACTGACCTTTGAATCAAGTGAAATGAAGTGTTCAATAAGCTTGTATGTAGATGCTGCATAGGATGTTGAATTTGGTACAATGGGATATGGGGCGGCAATTAGACGATCTAATGATCAACTTCTTGTTGCGATGTATGGTTCTCATCGTTCAATCACGGCCCCCCTAAGAGTTGAAGCGAAAGCTATCCTTGAAGGGATAAGGCTTGCACTAAGGTTGGGGTATTATCAGTTATTCGTTTTTTGCAGATTTGCTTACATGTGTCAAGATGATGAATGGGATGGATGTGCTCCAAGATGATGTTTATACAATTCTTCGAGATTGCATAAATTTGAAGGCTAATTTTCAAATGATAGGTTTTTTCCATGTGAACAGAAATTTGAATGTCTTAGCTCATGATTAGCTAGGAAAGGTATGGTTGATCAGTTGTCTATGTTATGGTTATCTTCATTTCCAGGGTGGATTGTTAACATTCTGGAGAGTGAGTTTGTTGTTTAGGATAATGTTGTTGTAGCCAATTTGGCTTTGATTTAATTCATATATATCTCTTTTTCTCAAAAAAAAAGAAGCTATTGTTCCGCATAAAAATCAGCTTTTATTGCAGGCACCTATTCACAAAGAGTTTTCTTATTATGAGGAATTTATTGGAGATGATTTGGCTAAATTACCCTTGATCATTAATGAGTCAGTTGCCAATATTGATGAATCATATTGTAAGGCCCCCAATTGTGCATACTTATATGAGGAAGGGCAAAATGGAGAATAGTACAAAAAGAGGTAGTTAGTGGGCGCGTGAGTTGGTGTTGGGTTGTTACGTTTAGAGGAGAAAACAGTATGTAAGGGAGAGGGAGCTTGGGGGAGGGGGTATGTTTTTGGTAGTCAAGTTTGGCTAAGGGGAGAGCACCAGCCTCTGGAATTGCTGGAATATCTTGTTATCTTTTATTTTAGACATTGTAGAAGCTTGTTGATAGATTCATCTGAGATACATCAATATATATATCACTGTATATTGGAGAACTCCCAATATAACAGTGTCTTTCTATCCTATTGTTCTTGTTGTGTTGGGTTTTCCTGAGTGTTGCAGGTTGGATACCTAACACATATCCTACAAAGGATTTTATCTCCAAATCTGTTTCGATTCAAGCTCCCTCAAGTCCTTCTCATCTTAAAACGGTATTGAAGCGTTTAAATGAGGCTTTTCCCCTACATTATTCTCGAAAACAAGAAAAAACCGTTACCCTCCATTCAATGCCTAAAAATTTCAATTATAACCCTGACACAATTGAAGAATCTTGTAATCTACTTTTGACTCCTGCCTTGTCTCAGCCGATTATTCAACATTCAGGGTTAAAAGAGGTGCCAAAGTCTTCATCTTCCAGTCTCTTCACCCAATCAATTCTTCAAACAAATCCGTTTTTGACAAAAGGGGTTTTAATTCCAAATAACAGAGAAGAAGACAGGTTGTTACCTTCCTCCTCTTTTTTCCATTGACTCAGATGATGATTCGGAAGTTAGTGTAAGTAGTATTGAACCAGAATCTCAACTTTTGGTCAAAGATAATAATGAATTTTTATAGGAAGATTCACTTGCTACTGCTTTTGAATTAATTTTTCAGGATTGTGGAATAAATTCTGCAGCACAGACAATTCATGGTGAAGACTCGGTCATTCAATTAGTTTTAGTTCCAAGCAAATTCTCCTCCCTTATTGAAGGCTGTGATATTCAATTGAAGGAGATCGTTCCGTTATTACCTCCAGCAATTAACATTAAACGGAAAGCTGTTTATGTGCTTAGTTTAAAGTTCTTCATGAAGATTATTTCCTGGAATACTCAAGGCTTAGGGGATATTTCAAAGAGAGTAGCATTGAAGAAATTTTTGCTGCATCATTGTCCAGATTTGGTGTTAATTCAGGAGACTAAGCTTGTTATTTTTTTTTATCAACGTTTAATAAAATCTCTCTGGAGTTCGCGAGAAGTAGGTTGGGTTAATCTGAGATCATGGGGAAGATCAGGGGGTTTATTGGTTATGTGGGATGAGAGCAAACTGAAAATTCTGGAGTTTCTACAAGGTGGCTACACCTTATCAGTAAAAGTTTCCTTTCAACAGCAAAAGAAGTGTTGGATAACGAATGTTTAGGGTCCCAATGATTACGGGGAAAGAACTATCCTTTGGGAAGACCCTTGGTTGAATAACTCTCCTTTAAAGGATTGTTTTCCTCGTTTGTTTGCTATTTCTTCTCCAAAAAATTCAGTTTTAGATCATTGGGATACTCAAACTAGTTCTTATAATATTGCTTTTTGAAAACTTTTGAAGGATGAGGAGATTGTAGATTTTCAAGCTCCTTTGTCTACTATTTCAGTAGTTTGTATTCGTTCCAATGAAGATTCCAGGTGTTGGTCACTTGATCCTTCAGAAGTTTTACAAAAAGAAGACTCCTTCCACCTGTCCACGGCCTTCGGTTTCTTTGGAATAATGTGGTAAAGGCTATACTTTCAGAACTTTGGTTGGAATGCAATCAAAGGATTTTTCAAAACAAGCATCTTCCTTGGATTGTTTGATTTGAATCAGCTCGTCTCAAGACTTCATCTTGGTGCTCTTTGTCAAAGTTATTCGTGGGATTTTCGCTTCAGGACATATGTCTAAATTAGAGTACTTTTATATATCCTTTATAGTGTTTAGTGTTGTTCTGTTTTGATAAGTTGTTCTCTACTGTTTTCTTTAGTTTGTTGTTATGTCTTTTGTTTTTTCACTCTCTTGTGGAGTTTATATCTTTTGAGCATTAGCCTCTTTTCATTTCATCAATGAAAAGTCTTGTTTCTTGTTTAAAAAAAGAACTTTATGGTCCTCACCATACAAATATGCTATGTGAAAAATCTCAGTGAAGTTGTCGTTCTACTCTTTTTATCAGGATGAGTCAGATGTAGTTTTCAGGGCAACAACAGGAAAGTGGCGAGCTGTTGTGGTAGAGATTTCTAGAATGCACAAAACTGGTCGCCCTGTGCTTGTTGGCACAACTAGTGTTGAGCAGAGTGATGCTCTATCGGAACAGTTGCGAGAAGTTGGAATTCCACATGAGGTCAAGTCTTTTATTTTCTTGGAGATTAATACAACACTCAACAAATGGACCATTATATAAAATGGGGAGAATGTGACATTAAAGGTTCTTAACACAGAACCTCCTACTTTAGTACCATGTTAAACTTCCACTAAATTAAAAAACTTAAGGCCGATAGATTACTGCATATTTAATCTTTTTATTAAAATTCTCAACAGTGTGTTAAGAACTTATAAATTTTGGTAGAATATGAAAGTCGATCAAAATTCTACACAATCAATAAACTGGGTGCTAGACCTCAATTGCAATGATGAGAGTTCATAGCTTTTCCTTCTGAAGCTACCATTTTGCTTTGGAAACACCTCAATCACTGTGACTGATGATACTTCGTGCACTTCGATTTCCGTAGGTTCTCAATGCAAAACCAGAGAATGTTGAGAGAGAAGCAGAAATTGTTGCTCAGAGTGGTCGCCGAGGTGCAGTGACAATTGCTACCAACATGGCTGGACGGGGCACTGATATAATTCTTGGTGGTAATGCTGAATTTATGGCAAGGCTGAAGTTACGTGAGCTGCTTATGCCAAGGTATCATCTTGTTATGGGTTGGCATCCCCTTGTAGAACTTTTTTTCTGTCCTCGAAGTAATTGTATCGAAAGAAATTGGGAAGATATGCACAAACAAGAGAGGATAAGAAATTCTACCAAGAACCAAAAGGAACTGCAACTCTACGAGAAAAAGCTATTCAATTAGTTTTAAGAGTAGGAAAAAGTACAAGAGAGAGAGAGAGAGCATGAACGAAAAAGATCCCAGCATGGGAAACTGGAAAGTAACGCCTGGAAAATAACTCAGCCATTTCCCTGCTTCTCAAACTGCTGCTTGAGCTAAGAGTTAAGGGGTATTAAATCAATTTTAGTTTGTATATCAAGCATGTATGGTGCACTAAAAGGTTGACTCACTGTTTTTGAATGTCAAATAATCAGCACATGTTCAGATTACACGTCCTTGGTTGTTGGCTTATATTTCATAAGTGTGATGGGGCCATGGACGGATGTCTACCTGTAGAAACAACAAGAATGGGTGGAAGTTAATGCATAATAAATCAAGCTTTACAATTTGTGGGAATATTTTATTGCAGACTTGTGAAACGAACTAATGGAGTTTTTGTATCTGTGAGGAAGCCTCCTCCAAAGAAAACATGGAAGGTGCGGTAATGATTTTGATTCTTGAATTTGTATTTTTTGTCAATAAGGTTGCTTGGTTAATATCTTTCTGTTGTATGGTATCCCAGTTGATCTATTTTATGATATATTAGGTGAACGAAAGTTTATTTCCATGTGATCTTTCAAGTGAGAATACCAAATTGGCTGAAGAGGCTGTACAGTTGGCTGTCAAGACTTGGGGTCAGAAATCACTAACTGAGCTTGAAGCAGAAGAGCGTCTATCTTATTCTTGTGAGAAGGTAAATTCTTTGAAACCAGTATTCCTTTTAGTTTACAGCTGAAGAATTTTGAGAATTTTATATATTCTTTTTGGCGATTTAGCTAAGGACTTATTATCATTTCGTCACAACACAACTTTGGAGCTCTTTTTCCTTGGTGTTATTTTCTTTTCTTTTGAATTTGTAGGGCCCTGCTCAAGATGATGTCATAGCTAAGTTGCGGAATGCATTTTTAGAAATTGTCAAAGAATACAAGGTCTATACTGAGGAAGAAAGGAAGAAGGTCAGTTTTTTCTCAAAGATGGGGAAAATCTATTGCCTATTTCTTGATCTTGGTTATGTCTCTTATGTTCTCATCCTTGCAGGTTGTGTTAGCAGGTGGACTCCATGTTGTCGGGACAGAACGGCATGAATCCCGGCGAATTGATAATCAGGTTGAATTTATGTTACAGGGCTGTAATCCTGTAATAAATCAAATATAAAAGATTTATTTATTATCTTACTGTGATTTTTTCCATTGTCCCGATTACTTTATGCATGTAAATGCTTTTGACATATTATTCCTATGTAACCTGAGATGAAATTGACTTCTCAATATGTATCGTTGCAGCTGCGTGGTCGAAGTGGTCGGCAAGGGGATGCTGGAAGTTCACGCTTCTTCTTAAGTCTTGAAGATAACATCTTTAGGATATTTGGTGGAGATCGAATTCAGGTTATAATTTATATTTAGCTCAGGTCTTAAACTTCAGATTCTGGTACATGATTGTTGAGATATTTTTTTTATTTGCATCTGTAGGGTTTAATGAGAGCTTTTAGAGTAGAAGACCTTCCTATTGAATCCCAGATGTTAACAAAAGCACTTGATGAAGCCCAAAGGAAAGTAGAGAACTACTTTTTTGATATCCGGAAGCAGTTGTTTGAGTATGATGAAGTCTTAAATAGCCAAAGAGATCGTGTATACACTGAGAGAAGGCGTGCACTCGAATCAGACAATCTACAATCACTTATTATTGAATACGCTGAGCTGACAATGGATGACATATTAGAAGTAAGTCATATGAACTTTCTTTCATATTGCCGATGCATCATTGAATTCAAATATATCAGATGCCTCATTAATTTTAAAACTACAGGCAAATATTGGTTCTGATGCTCCAACTGATGGCTGGGATCTTGAGAAGCTCATAGCGAAAGTTCAACAGTAAGGGGCTGACTTCATTTTCAGTGTTTATCATGAGCTTTGTGGTTAGGTGGCTAGAAAGGCACGAAGCATTACAGTGATGTTAAATCTTAAGAAGTTTAACCTGCCTGTGCATCAATTTGTTAAATCTACTGTATGAACTACTTTCTGGTAGATACACATAACCTGAACTTGGTTTCCAAGACTCACATTTTGCTTTGTTTATAGGTATTGCTATCTGTTGGATGATTTGACCCCAGATTTATTGAAGAGTAAATATTCAACATATGAGGATTTGCAGAATTATCTTCGTCTACGTGGGCGCGAAGCATACTTACAGAAAAGGGTCTGTACATGGATACTTATAATATATATCCCTCTCTTCCCACCTGACTCTTTGAGGCATATCTAAGTGATCTGATTCTTGCATGGGGTCCACCCCTTGACCCCCCTTCATTTACTTTGTTTTAAAGTGCCTTATTTTCATTTTAAGTCGATGCCCTCCTAGATTGCACTCATCTCTTCATTGTTCAAATCCTTTCTTTATCTTACTTTACCTTTACCATGATTTTATGAAATTAAAATTATTGTCTCGTTTGTTGAACAAATTGAAAAGATGAACTTATTCTAATGTAATAGCTTAAATTTCCTGGACTAGTGGTGATTTATTAGGTTATTAGAGTATTTAGAGTATTTTGATGTCCCTGCTTTTGTGTTGAGCTTGATCTTACCTTGTTCTGTCTTTCTGTTTTTTTTTTTTTTCGTTTTCCCAAGGTAGTTTGTATCGTGAACAATTATTCCTTTTCATATTTTCAATGAAAAATGTTTGTTGTTAAAAAAATATATATAGGATATTAGAGTAAGAGATCGTAAGTAATTATTTTCTCATTTTATATTAAAAATGGTGAATGAAAAGTAATCCGAATTCACACACAGGATGCTAAAGCACTATTTAAAAATATTAAATTTCTAGTCTAACAAACTATAATTTCAAGTTTATTGATATTGTATTACTGTTTCGATTTTCAGGATATTGTAGAGAAGGAAGCACCAGGACTAATGAAGGAAGCTGAGAGATTCTTGATCTTGAGCAATATTGACCGATTATGGAAGGAGCACCTGCAAGCACTTAAGTTTGTGCAGCAAGCTGTAGGTTTACGTGGGTATGCACAACGCGATCCACTTATAGAGTACAAACTCGAGGGCTATAACCTCTTCTTGGATATGATGGCACAGATAAGGAGAAATGTTATTTATTCTATTTATCAGGTATATATCCTATTTTGGAAGGATTCTATGCTCTTGGTTCCTCGCTCTTTTACGCTCTTTATTTTTATTACAAATTCTCTTTACTCGTCTTCTCACAGTTCAAACCAGTGCTTGTACAGAAGGATCAGGATGCTGGAAGGAAGGAGAAATCAGGAGAAGTTGTAACAAATGGTAGAGGTACTAATAATAATTCAGGTTCAGTTGCTGCTGAATCGTCTTCTGCAGCTACCAGTCCCAAATCATCTGCATAAAATCCTGCAGTTCCCCCCCCCCCCCCCCCCCCCCCCCCCCCCCCCCCCCCCCCCCCCCCCCCTCCTCATGTGTTTAAGAACTTGTATCGAGAATGTAGTCCCTGTATAAATTCTCAGTATAGGATGATTCTTTTGAAGCCTTGTGCCAATATCTTGGAAGCCATTCTTGCAGATAGCCCCAAAAGAGTTTGGGTGGTAAGGGTTTGAGATGAGCATTTAATTCAAGGTTTAGATTGAATGCTTTGATAAGAGAAAATCTTTAGTCTCAGAATTCAGAACTAGTGTTGCGTGCACGTGGGGAGTTTGTAGATATGAATTTTTATTCAAGTTCAATAATTTATTCTTAGTATGTAAAATAAGAACAATTGATCATAACTATATCGTTTTAAAAAAAATCAAGCTCAAATCGTTATTGATTCTTCTGGTCTAACCATGGAGCCCTTGATTATTTTTCATATTTCCTGCCTTTCAAAAGTGCCTAGAAGACGGGCCAAATGCAAGACTTGGTAGTGGATTTTCCACTTGCAGAGTAATGTAAAAACAAGTATCTCAAGGCATAACACACAGGGGTGATACAAATAACCGAAAATCGAGGAAAACGAACCAAACCTAACCGAACCAGTGGATTGGTTCGGTTTTTTAGCAAACATTTGGACACGTCGGTTTGTATTTTTCAAAAATCGAAAATTTTTGGTTTGGTTCGATTTTCTTTCAAAAAAACCAATAAAAATCGAACCGAACCGAAGTGTATATATACCTTTTATAAAGAAACCCTAAGTGACAAAGCCCATCGATTTTACTCTCCATCTCTCTCTCTCTCTCTCTCTAGCTCTTCAAACAAACATTCCATTTCGCTCTGCGAATTCTGAAATCCCATAACACCAACAAATAATCTCTGCAATTTTTCTTTTCATCAGATCGTTAAGCCCTTCATCTTCATCATCAGATTTTGCCAGATTTTACAAGAATCGTAGTAGTGATGAGGAGAGGGGCGGTAGCGACGTGTGAGGCAGCAACAACCGGATTGGAGCAACGATACAGAGGAGTTCGCAAAAAGGCCATGGGGGAGATTTGCGACGGAGATCAAAGACCTTGGAAGAAGACCAAAGTTTGGCTGGGCACCTTCGATTCCGGCGAGGACGTTGCATGTGCTTACGACAACGCCACCATAACCCTTCGCGGTTCCAAAGCTAAAACCAATAAATAATCTCTACAATTTTCCTTTTCATCAGATCGTTAAGCCCTTCATCTTCATGTTCATCATCAGATTTTGCCAGATTTTACAAGAATCGTAGTAGTGATGAGGAGAGGGGCGGCGGCGACGTGTGAGGCAGCAACAACCAGATCGGAGCGAAGATACAGAGGAGTTCGCAAAAAGGCCATGGGGGAGATTCGCGACGGAGATCAAAGACCCTTGGAAGAAGACCAAAGTTTGGCTGGGCACCTTCGATTCCGGCGAGGACGTCGCCCGTGCTTACGACAACGCCACCATAACCCTTCGCGGTTCCAAAGCTAAAACCAATTTCCTCCTCCCCAATCCGCCATTACCCTCCTTACCCTCACACCGTCAACGCTCCAGATCCCTTCCCCAATCACCAATTCCAGATTAACCCTCAGAGACCCACCTCCAGCACCTCAGCTCCACCGTCGAGTCCTTTAGCGGGTCCCGCCCCCCCTCTACGGCGGCTACTCTACTACCACTTCCGCCTCCCGCCGATACCCACGCACTCCACCGGTCGTCCCTGAGGATTGCCATTGGACATCAGTTTGACGGGAAACAAAGAAGGAAATTTGTAAAAAAAAAAGAACCGAACCGAACCAACAGGAAACCGAACCGAGAGAAAATCGAACCGACGGTTTTGTCCTTTATTGGACATCGGTTCGGTTTCCCTTTCAATAAAACCGATTGGTTCGGTTTGGTTCTCGGTTTGGCCTAAAATCGAGCAAAATCGAACCGATATTACCCCTAACACACACAATGTACATACAACACACCAACATGAGTATAATTTAGTGATTGAGGCACTATTTCCTTTCTTTGTGGTCGGAGGTTGGAAAACCCATTCTACATATGTTAAACTAAAAAAAAAAAAAAAAAGATTTTACAAACAACACTAGTCAGACTTGGAAAGACATTCTAATTGAAAGTAAAATTTGATAGCTTTCATGTTCATCATGTTAGAAACCATTGAGGGAGGATCTCTTCTTTGCAATGAAAAAGAAAGAGAAAGCTTATTTGACTCAATTTTGGGTGGGATTATATTGAGATGTTTTATTTAAGGCTCCAAAGTCTATAACTGTTAACTGAGTCCGAGTCTGAGAGGAGATTTCACATTGGATACCCAACTTCGAAAGCTTACTCCTTTTCTTTGTCTTTTGGGTTTCTGTTTCTATTTTCACTTGGTTTGTCCGGGCCTATACAATACTTTACTTTGTTGCTTGACAATTTTTCTTAATTTGCTTAAAACGAATAATGCATTGCAGTTGCAGTTGCAGCGAAGCAATTCTCGTCTTCCCTCTTCATCTTTTATCATTGCCCTTTTTTTTCTGCTGCTTCCCATTTTTTCACTCGCTGTTTTATCATTTTCATAGTTTTGGCAGTTTGTGTTCATAAATAGATAGGTTAGGCCGTAACATTTATTTATTTATTTTAACTTTTTAAGAACAGATGGTCAAGGTCTATTTTTGTTCCAAAATGATATTTTTCTCTCACTTCCCCTTGAAAAGAATGCTCAAGCTCACGTTCCCCTTGAAAAGAATGCTCAAGCTCACGTGCCTGGTTGAATAAGCCAATCAGCCATCACTCCATCAGGGATTGAGGAGAAAACGACAGTTGAGTTCAGGAAAATTTCTAGTATTATTGTAATACCATAGTCCATTTGTTCACACTATAGTTTATAAATAGTTTTTTAATGTTGGTGGACCTCAAATAAGTTTTAAAAGGATTCCGTTAATAGCCGGTCGCTTAGTCATCAATTATTTAATGTGTTTTGTGGTCAGTAGTCTTTAATTTGGGTTTTTTGTACGAAAGACTCATTTTCTTATGCTTTAATGCGATCTGACTTGTCATCCCAAAATAATGAAATATGACCCATTCTGATGTGGCAATGCATGCAAAATTACCCAGGAGGGTAGTATGAGGCTGGTTCGCTTGTTCACGCTCTCGGATAGAGTAACACTCTCGCTGACCATTCATGTTCTCACTCTTGTTTTCCATGTTAGCAAAATATTTTAAAGCTTATAAGATTCTCGCCCCCGGAGACTCGCTTTCGCACATGTCGACTCGTTCTCGCTTTCGCAGTACACGTCACTCGAACAGCACTTCACCAATGTAGTACTCGCTTTCGCGCGCTCATGCTCTTGCTCTCGTTCTCGAGAGGGCCTTTTACGAATTTTGTATTCGTACTTGCGCTTGTTCTCTCATGCTCTTGTTGTCGTTCTTTTCCATCTCTCGTTCTTGCTCTCGCCTCTATATGTATTTTCGTTTTCTGATCCCCCGAGTATTGTAAGTTTTCAGTGGTATGTACAGACACCGTGTGAGGCATTGTGGTTTTTTACCCGATACAGGTAGAACGTTGGTTACTATGACATTGGAGCGATACAGGTAGAACTAGAATGAGAGCATTATAGCGAGTGTGAAGGAGCGAGAGCGAGCATAAATGAGCGAGTGCGAGGGCGAGAATTTTTTTTTTATTATATTTGTTTACTGCTACATATTAGTTATTACTTTTTTTAAGGATGGAAAAGAAATCTCTATTCATTCGATACGGTGATAGTTGGGATGAGACTGGGAATTATTATATTGGAGGTTTGCTAACAGGGGTAGTCGTGTCGAGCACTGTCATATACGATGAGTTGAAAGGTTTGATATATGAAGTTATGAACATTAGTCCAGTGATATTTGACATTATAATGAGGGTGAAGATGCGGTTAGAAAAGCAATCCCATCCGATGTACATAAGGAATGATTGTGATATTGAATTTCTCATCTTTCAAGAAAATGTTTTAAAGTTGCAAGTATTTATAACAACCGTACAAAAGAATGGTGGGAACGTGCAACTGGATGAGGATGTGTAGCAAGCTTATGACTACAATTCTCATGTGATGGTTGAGAACGAGAGTATGGACATGGAAAATTTAGAATCATTGGGCATGTACACAGAGGAGGGGGAGATACCATTATATAAGACGGAGGTCTCCCTAGGAACCGAAAACAATAACCCATGGGAGTCATATTATACTAACCATGGTTCTCAACATCATCACATATGTTGGATTTTGTGTCCTAAAACTCGAGGTTTTGTAAACTCAATGTATATTCTATTTTGCAATAAAGATGTTATTGAGGTTTATTCAGTAAACGTGTTATTGGATAAAGTGAATTGCGTCCTTTTAACTCAAATCTAATGAACTAAGAACCCTTGACTATAAGATGTAAACTTGAACTTTATGTATGACATAAAAGTGGATCAAGTTCGAGTAATAGTCAGAACGGTCTATAGTATAGGGATAGGGCTGGGTACCTTATCCTGGGGACACTATGGTCGCGGCCCACTTTGTATAGTATCAAGATTACGTGGGGTTCCATCTCAAAGCTAATTGGCAATGAGAGGAGTAGACCATGTATCTTATAAATTGTGAGGTCTCTCTACATTTTTCTAATGTGGGATCCTCAACATATAGTACTAACGATGTGATCCTGAATCGTTCATGTGGAGATATGAAAGTGGGGGCGTCCTATGCAATGAGTTTGCATAAGACTGAACTGCAAAATAGTCACTTAGATTTTTTAACTCCGTTTACTGTTTTAACTGACTATTTTCATACGATAACCTAGGTAACTTGATCTTAATCCTGAGTGTGCTATGAACTCCTGTTTATTCGGGATTATCCTTAGATTTGCATGGGTGAGAGTGGCCCGAGATTGCCGACTCAATAAGCCTTCCATTTTGGGGATAAGACCGAGTAGATAGTTGGGAATATAGTCATGCGAGATGGAATTCACTCATACCCGCTTTAGGGTTTAGTAGAGAGCTTGCTCCCTTAAGTGCTGACTCCGAGTCTTGAACAATGGGTCCACCCTCTCATTGGCCCGAGAGGGATTCGGTTTGTTGGTCGGACCACAAACCAATTGTTCATTAGATGATCAGTAGGACTTAAGGAACAAGAAGTAATTACAGGGGTAAAACGGTAACCCAACTGTAATTACGAACGACCTGTGAAGGATCGACTTACTAATCATGGTTATATCGAGTGGACAGAAATATATCTACAGTGAGGAGAGTGCAGCCACTGGGCTTTAGTGGAGTGTCCTGGTGGTTAACGAATGTTGATTAGCTAGGCTAAAGAGTTTAGCCGGTTAATCTCGTATCGTTGGAGCTCATGATCTGTAGGTCCATTAGGTTCTCCTTACTAGCTCGGATTAAGCCTTGTAACAATTTGAGAGAAAAGAATTTGAATTGTTCAAATTCGGTTTTGGGAGAAAACGTTAATTATATGTGATATACTTAACGTCATAGCTTAATTATGAATTAAACTATGATAAAGAAGAGGTGGACATATTTAAATTTGATTTAAATATTGGTTCGGTTTAAAACATGAATAGGGATTCATGTTCGAACGTTCGATTTGAGAAATCGGGATTGGTCCAATTATTTAATTTGATATTTGATATTAAATTAAATAATTATTTAAAATTAATTAAAATTTTTAATTAATTAAAAAATTGATTTTAATGTAAAATTAATTTTATATTAATTTTTGAATTAAAATTAAAAAGAAAATCAAATTCATTTAGGAATGAATTTTGGACCAAATTCATCAATTGATGAATAACCTACTTGCTTTTTCAAATTCACCAAAATTGTCCACCTCCTTCTTGATTTATCCTCATCACTCATGTGTTTGCTTCTTCACAAAGCTTAAAGAAGCTTGTGGTTTGTTTTAAATAAGAAGAAACACCATGGGTGAGGTGAATTTTGCAGAAAATTGGAGAAATTTTCGGTTTTAGACCTTTGCTCTCTCTCTCAAAAATTCTCTCAATTTAGGATCCCACAATCCATTACAAGGCCTGAGGATAGTAGGGAAGATCCTAAGGGTGATCCACGAAGTGTTCGTGATCAGAAATTGGCCAAGGATTAGGAGAATTTTGAGCATCAAAGGTAGTGTTCTTATTCTCTGTTTTTCCAGTTTTGGGCATGCTTTTTGTATGATAAAATTGATCAAATTAGAGTGCTTAAGATCCAAAATTGCTTCCACTTTCTTAATATTAACTCTTTCAACATAGACCGAAATGAAGCATGAGACTTACATAGAGTAATGCATATCAGTCGAAACGAATGAGTCCAAAGTCACTGTCCAATTGTTGAGAATGAGATAAGGCCCACTTCAACTCCAAGGGCACCTGATTGTGCCCATTCTCAAGTCAAACCGGCGATTACTTCTTTGTTCGGTGCATCTGCGTCTGGCTCTGCTCCTGGTGTTGATATTGAGGTTGGTGAGTTGTTTGTTTGTAAGAAGGACTTGAAGAACAGACTCTCGATGCTGGCCATGAGCAAGAATTTTGAGTTTAGAGTATAGAAATTCACAAAGGATTTGTACACTGTGGGATGCATCGACAAGGTGTGTATATGGAGGCTTCGGGCGGTGAAGATGGAGGGAACCGAAATGTTTAAGATAAACAAATATGTGAGTGCATACACATGCTCCATTGAACTATTAAATCACGACTATCGGCAAACGAGTGCTGAAGTGATCGGGCACATAATTAAAAGTAAGTTTGAGGGAGTTGGTCATGTGTATAAGTCAAAGCACATCATTGAGGATGTCAGGCAAGAGTATGGAGTGAATATAAGTTACGAAAAAGCATGACGTACTAGGGAAATGACACATGCATTTGCTAAGGGGACTCTAGAAGACTCGTACACCATGATTCATGAGTATGGAGAAGCCCTGAAATTTGCTAACCTAGGCACCATGTTTGAGGTAGAACTTGAAGACTCCCTCTATTTCAAATATGCACTCGTGGTATTGGTGAAGGGAATAATTGAATTAAACCCACAGCGGAAGCATATGAATCGTCTTTGATTTATTTAGAATTAAACTAAAATACAAGGGTTAAGCAATAAATACCTTCCAAATATGGAGATTCTTCTGGCGAATCTTTATCTCTTTCACAAAGTCTTTCTGGCTATGACTCAAACACAGGACCAAGGCTTGTAGGAGCCTTTTGAAAGAAAATCCACAAGAGATTGGAGAGGAAGAGGTCTAGAGAGAATTCTCTAATTCTCTCTATTGAGGAGATGTGTGTTGTGAAGAATGGCTCAACCCAAGGGTTCTATTTATAGAGACCAAGGGAAAATTTTTACCATAATTAAAATATTATATTTTAATATCTAATATATTAAAATATATCTTATATTTATTTGAATCTCATTCAAATCTCTTATGATATTTATTTATTTGAATCTTATTCAAATTCTATAAATATATTTTATTTAATATATCAAATATACATTAATTATTTTAATCTTTAATGTATCAAATACAATAAATATATTTTCCTCATTTATATTTAATATATCTAATATATTAAATATTAATTTGAACACTTCAAATTAAATATTAAATTTGAACATTTCAAATTTTAATATTTAATATATCAAATACAATAAATATATTTTCCTCTTTTATATTTAATATATATAATATATTAAATATTAATTTGAACACTTCAAATTAATATTAATTTGAACATTTCAAAAAAAAAATCAACTAAATTGATCTTTTAGTGTTACTATGAGCTAGCAAGGAGACCTTATAGACCTACAGATTATAAGCTCTAATGATATAAAATTAATTAATTAAACTCTTTAATTAATTATTTTTCATTCATTAACTATAGGTCATTCCACTATAGACCTAGAGTTGCACTCTTATACACTGTAGGACAAGTTGTGTCCATAGATATAATCATTACATGCAAGTCGATCATTCACGAGTTGTTTGTAATTACAGTTTGGTCAAAAATCCGTTTTACCCCTATAATTACATCTTGCACCTTAAATACCACTAATCCTGTAATGAACAATATGTTTATAATCTAATTATAAACTAAGTTCCTCTCAGGCCAATGAGAGGGTGGGGCCCCATTGTTCAAGTCCCGAAATCAGCACTTAAGGGAACTACTCATCTACTTACCCTATATGGGAAGGAGTGAATTCCATCTTATGAGATTATGTTCTCAGCTCCCTATTTGGTCAAGTCCCCAAAATGGTAGGCATATTGAATCGGCTATAAAAGCCACTCTCACCCATGCAGATCAAAGGACAAGTCCTCACAGACAGGAGTTCATAACTCACTCAGGATTAAGATCGAGTCACATATGATCATCCTGATGAAATATTAATCTTCTCAATTAACAGATTTATAAAGAGAGATTAAATATTTCGTGGTCCAATCTTATACAAACTCATTGTATAAGATACCCCCACTCACATGTCTCCACATGAATGATTTGGATCAAATCATTTGTAACTATTACAAAGTGGGCTGTATCAATAGTATTATTAGGATAAGACACCCAACCTTATCCATATACTATGACTCTTTAGGTTATTTCTTGAACACGATCCTCCTGTATGTCAACCACATACTATTCAAGATTATACTAATAACCTTAGATTTTTCATATAATGGATAATATTATATTGCAAATAAAATAATCAAAATTATTATTAATTATTAAATAATTAATTAATTACGAGGCTTTAGGGCATAAATCCCAACAATTGGGGCCTTGCATCAGAGGTTATGCACGCATGCAAGATGTCATCATTGTTGATGGGTCTCATTTAAAGGGGAAGTACAAATGATGCATGTTGATTGGTGTAGGGAGGGATGGAAATAACAAACTTTATCCATGGGCATATGCGATCATGGATAATGAGAACAATCGGTCATGGACATAGTTCATGACCAAACTAAAGATAGCAATTGGAGTCCCCCCAAACTTGGTTATTGTTTCAGACCGTCACGCGAGTATTGCGCATAGTGTTCAAGTTGTATTCCCTACAGCTTTTCATGGAGTGTGCACCTACCATCTGGAGTCAAATGTGTTGTCCAATTACAAAGACAAGATGACAGCAGAATTGTTAAAAAATGTCGCCAGAGCATTTCGCGAGTCAGAATTCAAGATATATTGGGATCAACTTCTGCAATTGCGTGGAGGTGCTATAGCCTGATATTTGGAGAGCGTTGGTATTGAACAGTGGGCACGATGTTTTCAGATAAATAAACGTTAGGACAATAAGACTTTAAACAGTGAAGAGTGCTTCAATTCGTTGACCGCAGAAGCACGATTGCTGCCCATCGTTCCGTTGCTAGATTATATAAGAGGGCATCTACAGGGATGGTTTTATGAAAGGAGAAACTATTGGTTTTCGCGCACAACATTGTTGTCAGACTATGCCGAGCAACGAATGTCCAAGGATTATGAGAAAGGTAGACGATATCGAGTCGACCCAATTGATTGTTACATATGTCATGTAAAAGACGGTCGATTGGATGGTATTGTTAATCATCAAATTTGACTCGTACGAAATACTATGTTCCCATGCTATTGTTGCTGCTAGAGAATGCAACATCACCTCATCTAGTCTGTGTAATAAGTGTTATACCGTTGAAGCGCTTCACGTAGTATATACGGAGCCTATATACCCAGTTGGGCATGCATCAGAATGGCCGCAACCGCTTGGATATGTGGAGATTAAAATACTTACACCGAAGAGAGTTGCTCGAGTTGGACGAAAAAGGGTATAAAGAGTCCCTTATGCAATCGAACACAATCAAGCACGAAAATGTGGTAGGTGTGGGAATGTCGGACACAACCAGTAGTCATGCAATCAACCTTTGTCAACCACCATATTCAACCAACCAGAACAGTAGATATGTTTCTATCTGTATACTATGTTTGTGTTTGTGTATCGTGTTTCTGTATGTAATTGAACTAGTTGATTTGATGTGTAATAGCAGATATGTTTTTATCTCTTTGTGAAACTGACTCTCACTCGAGCTCTCTCTCGAGCTCACGCTCACGATCTCGTGTTTGTTTTCTTTTTCGTTATCGGTTATTGTTATCGTTCTCATTCTCATTCTCATTGACGTTATCTTGCTTGTTCTCGTTTGCATTTATGTAACTAAGGAATGTGCATACCAATTTCACTCCAGCTATGGCGCGCTCTCGTGGACGATTTACCCATTTGTTATAATTATGCTAAACATAGATATCGTTCTCGTTCTCGCCAACGTGTACACGCTCTCACGCTCACTCACTCTCGCACTTGTTCGTATCGTTCTCGCTTGCAATTCTCATACTCGCTCTCATGTAAAGGCAGAACCAACGTTCATAGAACTATGAAGACAATTTTTAGCTATATGCAAAGAAAATTACAGTTTTGTACAAAAAAACCCCCCAAACCCCATCAAATATCAAAATGATTCAGTGTTCGACCACAGTTGACATGCATACTGTGTCCTAAAGTCTGTCATCCTCTCTTGTACAAGTGCGAAAGTCTATACGTCTGTCACCAGGTACTCGAACCATTTCGTACAGAAGATCCCGCAGTCCAGTGAATCATGTTGTATGTCAGAGTTCTTTTCACGATAGATGGGCCACACGGATGTTCGCATACCTATCTTGGCACGAGTGACATCGCAAAAGTATATTAGCGAGGATAGTGTAGCGTGAGGGGCTCCAGAAACTTCTCAACGCGCCCCAATTCGATGTATGAGGGATATGAGTCATACACCAACAACTGTCCCCTATTCCAGTCCATAGCCAACAAGAATCAGTTCTCATTCATGTTGACTGGGCAGTACACGTAGTCAACTTCCTGCCAAGCAGGCTTGTAGTCGTCTCACTTATTTCACATACGATATAAGTATCCTCTGTCTCCCATGCCAACGTGGCTTTAAGCAACTGATTTTTCTTGATCTTGTGTATATACTTTTTTTAGTTCGCAAGTTTAAATGGGCCTACAAAAGACAACACGTGCACTGTGAGTCGTCGTGGTTCCCACACTGTGAGTTAGTTTGCAAGTTTAAATGGGCCTACAAAAGACAATACATATCAAGATCCCTGTAGGCAATATGGTGAATCGGTGTATGCACATTCTCGGTCGAGCAGAGAGCTTCCTCTTGATAAACATGAACAACGTATTTATAGTCTGAATGAACGAAGACATTAGTTACTACATGTAAAACTAGACATTAATAAATACTAAACCAACGAAGGAAAAAAGAAAGGTACTTACATCGCACTCAACCCAATAGCTTGGTGTTAACAAGTCTCTAAAGAATTTCTTCCCCATGCTTGTCGTCGTGGTACCGATGCTAGGTCGAATCTCTGCGTCCGTGCTCAAATCCTAGATCCACCCCATCATCGCGTCGAACATGTGAGAGTCAACCCCGTGAGCCAAATTGTAAATAATCGATGACTTAGCAGGGTCGTAATCATACCAGGAAAGGGATATCGACTCTCCTTTCACGGTCTTGGCGGCTCCTCCTTTGGTTTCTTTGCCGGGCCTGAAGGCGTATACTGTTCTGATGCCTTCCTCTTTCGGATACCCTTCTTAAGAAGAAGATCAGGATCAGATGCGATCAAGCTAGTGGGGATCTCGTTGGCAATGGGAATGGTGACATCGAATGGCGATGCGGGTGGAGTCGGCGAAGCCAGTGGAGTCAGTGGCGAGGCTAGTGATTCGATGTCAACAAGGACTATGGCACTGTTGTCATAGTCGATGAAGATGATGGAATTGAGGCTCTGTAGGGTGGTGGCGATCACCGAGTCAAGGGTTGTCGAAAATATGTGAGGTTGAAATGATGAGGTCAGTGAAGGTCGGAGTGGAAGTGGGAATGGGGAGGGAGATGAAGATGGGAATAGTGGACACGGTGGTGGCAAGAATGGGGAAGGTGGTGGTGGAAGGAATGGGGAGGGTGGACCCGGTGGTGGTGGCAGGAATGGGGATGGTGGGCTCAGTGGTGGTGGAAGGAATGAGGAGGGTGGATCCGGTGGTAGTGGAGGGGATGGTGGACTCCATCGATTGATCGACACATACGTTTGGTGACTCAACCCATTCGTGGCCGTCATCCTACATAAAACAAAAGACAAGTTAGTCGAGAGCATGAGAATAATCAAAATATTCTCTACATATTGTATCACATACCTTGCATATTTGCGGAGTAACTCAGATATTGTGATCAAATGAGACTTCACCTCTCCCATCTCCGACTTCAAATCACCCATTTGCAACTTCAACTCCCCCATAGACTCCTCGACTCTATAAACATGTGTTGGGTTTTATGTCCTAAAACTCGTGGTTTTGTAAACTGAATGTATATTCTATTTTACTATAAAGATGTTATTGAGGTTTATTCAGTAAATGTGTTATTGAATAAAGTGAATTGTGTATTCTATAACCCAAATCCAATGAACTAAGTACCCTTGGCTATAGTATGTATACTTGAACTTTATGTATGACATTAAAGTGGATCAAGTTCGAGTTATAGCCAGAACGGTCTATAGTATAGGGCTAGGGCTGGGTACCCTATCCTGGAGACACTATGGACGCGACCCACTTTGTATAGTACTAACGATGTGATCCTGAATCGTTCATGTGGAGACATGAAAGTGGGGGCGTCCTATGCAATGAGTTTGCATAAGACTGGACCGCGAAATAGTCACTTAGACTTTATAACTCCGTTTACTGTCTTAACTGACTATATTCATACGATGACCTAGGTAACTCGATCTTAATCCTGAGCGTGCTATGAACTCCTGTTTATTCGAGATTATCCTTAGATTTGCATGGGTGGGAGTGGCCCGAGATCGCCGACTCAATAAGCCTCCCATTTTAGGTATAAGACCAGGTAGATAGTTGGGAACATAATCATACGAGATGGAATTCACTCCTACCCGCTTTAGGGTTTAGTAGAGAGGTTGTTCCCTTAAGTACTGACTCCGGGTCTTGAACAATGGGCCCACCCTCTCGTTGGCCCGAGAGGGATACGGTTCGTTGGTTGGATCACAAACCAAATTGTTCATTAGAGGATCAATGGGACTTAAGGAACAAGAAGTAATTACAGGGGTAAAACGGTTTATTTGACCCAGCTGTAATTACGAACGACCTGTGAATGATCGACTTACTAATCATGGTTATATCGAGTGGACAGAAATATATCTACAGTGAGGAGAGTGCAGCCATTGGGCTTTAGTGGAGTGTCCCGGTGGTTAACGAATGTTGATTAGCTAGGCTAAAGAGTTTGGCCGGTTAATCTCGTATCGTTGGAGCTCATGATCTGTAGGTCCATTAGGTTCTCCTTACTAGCTCGGACTAAGCCTTGTAACAATTTGAGAGAAAAGAATTTGAATTGTTCAAATTCGAATTTGAGAGAAAAAGTTAGTTATATGCGATATACTTAACGTTTCATAGCTTAATTATGAATTAAACTATGATAAAGAAGAGTTGGAAATATTTAAATATGATTTAAATATTGGTTCAGTTTAAAACATGAATAGGGATTCATGTTCGAACGTTCGTTTTGAGAAATTGGGATTGGTCAAATTATTTAATTCGATATTTGATATTAAATTAAATATTATTTAAAATTAATTAAATTGTTTAATTAATTATAAATTGATTTTAATTTAAAATTAATTTTATATTAATTTTGAATTAAAATTAAAAGAGAATTCAAATTCATTTGGAAATGAAATATGGACCAAATTCATTACTTAATGAACAAGCTTCTTGTTTAAGCTTATCTTCTATGTGTTGGCTTCTTCACTAAGTAAAAATAGAAGCTTGTGGTTTTCTATATATAGAGAAGTAACACAATGGGTAAGAAGAGGGTTTTTTTGAAGAAAATTCTCTAGCTCTTGGTTTTAAATCTTTACTCATTCTTCTCCCAAATTCTCTCAATCAAAGATCCCACAATCTGTTCCAAGGCCTGAGGATAGTAGGGAATACTCTAGAGGAGGTCCACAACTGGTTTGTGTTCAAAGAAAGCCCACGGATTAAGAGAATTTTGAGCTACAAAGGTTTGTGTTCTTATTCTCTGTTTTTCCAGTTTTGAGCATGTTTTTTTGTATGATAAAATTGATCAAATTAGAGTGCTTAAGATCCAAAATTGCTTCCGCATTATTAATATTAACTCTTTCAACACGAGCATCGATACAATGAAGATAACCTAAGCTAGATGAACCCTCGTGTCTTGGTCCCAAGTGGGGAGAGGATGGCTCACTATCGGTCTCGTCCATGATATGAGGATCAGTATGACCCTCTCAGGTCTCCTCCCTAATATGAGGATCGTGCTGACCCTCCCTGGTTTGACCCTCACCTGGTCTCCTCCTTGATCTGAGGATTGGTCTGACCTTCTCCTGTTTAACTCTCAAAATGCATTTCAAACTCTTGGTCGACATCATCATCGTCGTCGTGGAGCCTCTGACCAATCTGAGTATTGCAGTACTGTTGCTCAGCCTTTGACATGACCAATATCGACGTGACCACTGTATATCACAAACAAGTAGATGTTAGGATAATAAAACTATATGAAACTACATTATGTAATACGCAAGTGAGTGCATTCTAACCTTAGGGGAGTTGAATACATCTCGCTCCAACACCCTATATGGAACAGAATTGGAGCATGACCATCTTCTAATGCGAGGCACTGCATCATTATTTAGTCGAGTCGCAAGACGACCTACTACTGACAACAACATCTCATATGCCCATACCTAGAAACAGCATAACCATAGTTAGTTTACAATATGCTACATACAAATAACAAGATAATTTTAATTTATTATAAAACGTGGGATACCTGGAAAGCATGAGGGAATCCAGGAAGGTTATACTTAACAAATTCTTATTCGTTCTGACCTTCAACTTGTATGTTGCAACCTTGTCCCTCAAGGCTGCCTTAAGGCCACGAACTATCTTATCCCAAATTCTGCTCCCCCAATCCAAATTGTTGAAGTACTCCAAGTCTCCAACTTCCTAATATAAGGACCTATCAATGACGATCTTTGATTTATTCTTCCCCATCATGGTCATCTCAGTGTAGTAAATCAAGGACACCTTCACTACATCCTCGTCTGTCTCAAACTACAATCCCTTATATGCAACTTCATAAGTATCCAAACGGATTTCAGTGCCCATGCCGTCAAAGTACTTGAGTTGCAGAGCTTCATTTGAGATCTCTTCCTCATGTCCTCTCTTAGGTGATGGCCACAACCCAGTCATCATGAGGAATTCGGCCTTTTAAAACTACACCACTATACCATTTAGGTCAAACCTCATCACATCATCCCAACAGTCAACAACCTCCCTTAAGAGGATGTGATGTACCGACTGTTGAAACCAAGTCCACATCAACTAATCGCCCAAAAACGGTCATTTTGAACATTTCCATCTGCCCAAGGGTCAACTTCTCCTTTACCACTTTATTTGCACTACTTATATGGGCAATGCTAAAAGCTTGGCCAGGGAACCAATCCTCCTTGAGGATTCTCAGAACTGCTGCCATCTCAATACTGCATCAAACAGTAAGAATAAAATAAAACAAAAGAGAAAAAAAACATAAACACAACATAATGGCAGATTAGAAACTAAATTCTCTCTCTCATTTTGCTTATCGCTCTCGTTCTCGCTCTCGTTACGTCTCACTCTCACTTTTGTCCTTGCTTTCATTCACAGAACCTAAGCTTTCGTTCGTAGAAACCCTAACGCATTCATGCGCTCTCGTTCCAGTAACCTCGCTCTAGTTCTATAGCTCTCGTTCACCCAATCTATCCATTTCGACTCAAAACCCTAAATACTCGCTCTAGTTCTGTCACGCTCTCGTCCCTGTAAGCTCGCTTTAGCTCTATCTCTTTTGTCCCTGTAAGCTCGCTCTAGCTCTGCAACTTCCTCAATCAAACCCACCAACTATCGCAAACATGCACAAAACTAGACCAACCATAAACCTCGCCCTATATTGCAAACGCATACAAAACCGGAACAAGCACAAACGAAATAATAAACGAAGGAATCAATCAGTTTAGGCTTATCGTTTCAAAGAAAGAATGGGTCAGTGGTGAAGATGAACGACGATGACGAAGCAATCTGGTGGTGATGAAGCTTGATGACGGAGAAAGAGTGAATTTCGAATGTCAAGTGAAAGAAGTGAGAGACAGACTGTTCGTTTATTTTTTTTAAATGATGACTCGAAATGGAGGACTAAACGACTACTAAACCGAGAGCGTGATAGAACAAGTGAACGAACGAGTCACTACATACTACGAGCGCGAGAGCATGAGCCAAACTACTAGAGTGAGAACGAGAGTTAGTTTATAATGATACTACAATAACTATACTTGTATGACTGATCTATATCTAATATCGCTCTCGCTCTCTTTGGCTCTCGCGCTCGTAGTTTCTCTCTCGTGCTCGCTAGCGACTTTTCACGGTTAGCATGCATGCTCGTGATTCGAGAGACGGAAGGGTAACTTGCAGTCATGTCAATCCATTCGTGGATTCATTAATGGTGACCTTTGGCATGTTAATCCATTTTGCCTATTAATAAACCAACCCTAAAATGATTTACTCACTAAACACACTCCCTCGCCTAAAATGGAATACTCATTCGACGATAATTTTCTCAAATACTCGTCATTCTTGTTATCGAGAAAGTTAGACCCCAAAACTCTGCCCATGCCGGACACCACAACCATGTTCTCTAGCGAAGTGGAGGAGGATCGTGATCTGGAGGACTTCCTGGAAAATTGGCTGAAGGAAAAACAGTCTTGCCAAACACCACCACCAACTACTTCCCCTCTGCTTGCACCCCAATCGGCTCCTTCAGCATGTTATGTGAACATGCCTAAGGAGAGCGGCGACCGGAGAAACAAGAAAAACAAATCTCGTTCTACCAGTGAAGGGTCCATCCGCACGTCCGCTGGGAATAAGAGGGGGAAGGGAGAGGACAAAAGGCTGCCACTGGTGATAATATCATCTGACTCCGAGTAGGTTTGGATGGGGTGTCGGCCATTCTCTTTTTGTTGTTGTTGTTTTTTTTTTTAAATTTCTTTGTATGAACTCCTCAAACTAGAATGAATGAAAATCTACATTTTTCTTATTGTTCTTGACGTCATGCATGGATTCACAGTAAATTAACAACAGAAGCAAAACTTGGGAGCAATAATAAACGGAAAATATTGTTAAAAGCGAGTACGAGAACGACAACGAGAGCATGAGAGAACGAGCGCTCGAGAGTGAGTACGAATACAACATTCGTAAAAGGCTCTCTCGATAACGAAAGTAAGAGTATGAGTGAATGAGCGTGCGAGAGGGAGTAATAAATTGGTGAAGTGCGGTTCGAGTGACGTGTACTGCGAGAGCGAGAATAAGTCAACGTGTGCCAGAGCGAGTCTCTGGGGGCGAGAATCTTGTAAGCTCCAAAATATTTTGTTGACGTGGCAAACGAGAACGAGAACAAGAATGGCCAGCGAGAGCGTTACCCTATCCGAGAGCGTGAACAAGCGAGCCAATCTCATACTACTCTTCTGAGTACTTTTGCGCGCATTGCCACGTTAGAATGGATCATATTTCATTATTTTGAGATGACAGGTCAGATCGCATTAAAGCGCGAGAAAAAGGGTCTTCCATTCAAAAACCACATTTAATTTGATGGATGTGTCGTAAAATCATACCCTTTTTTTTGTTTTTGCAATGTATAATCATGGTATTAAATTTCTGTCGACATGTCGACATTTCCATCAATATTTCCACATGTCCATAGGTTCAACATCGACATAAGGGGGAAATTGACATTTCCATTATACCTTACAAAGTTGATGAAATATTAAAAAAAATAGCAAAAAAATGTAACTTAATGTGAATACAATATAGTAACAAGTATTTTAATTCATTTAAAAAGCGTAAAATGTTTATTTATTAATTTAAATATTTTTTTTGAATTTTTTGTTTTTAAAATTTTTCTAGAAATATCAATTGATGAGGCTTCGACGTTACTGTAGACATCAACATTCTATTTCTACTGCCCAAGCCCAGATGAACAAAAAACTCGGTATCTTTACTTTTTACTTTCTAAAAATATTCCTGCTTGTCTTTAATGTTTGAGGCTGAGGTGGGATGGAGGTTGAGCAATGGGTCAATGGTGCAGCGAAGTGAAGTGGCCAGTTTCACATTCACATGAGATCAGCATGCTTGCCTTCATTTTCTGTCCCATACTCTCTTTGAGCCACTCTCATTACAGTGATCAAATTTAACCATACATCACTTTTTGGTTTGAGTTAAGCTGGACCTGATGAAAATGATAATTTCTTGGCGGTTTCCCTCATGAAGAGCCTCACAAAGTAGGAAGAAGAAGCAGAAGAAGATACAAAGATTTTCAAGCAGCAACGGTCAGCGTCAATATGACCCATCCGACCGCATTTATAAATTATAACTGCAAAATCTTGATCTTCCCCAACAAACCCTCTCATTGCTTTTTTTTTTTTTTTCGTGTGGAAAGGGGACGTTTGGAAATTGGAGACCTGGAGCCAGGCCTGTGCTGTAAATGTAATTTGTAATCCACCCAACCAACCGGAGCAACACATCTCAATCGTATCGTATGAAGAGACCTCTAACTGTGAGTTGTTTAAATTAACTTCTGTTTCCTCTTTCTCAACTCCAACATTTCTTTTAATCGATTCCAGATTCTCTCTAATTGACACCAATGTTTCTGTTCCTGGAACTCCTAATTTAGCGTTTGCGTATTCCTTGTCGGCCATTGTTTCTACAACGTGATCAGGTCATAGCTTTTCCTTTCGAGCACCATTTTGACTAAACCCCAAAATTCCCAATTAATGTTGAATGCCTAGCGTTAATCTCTCTCCGTTTGGTTTCTAATAGATGACATAAGCCATATTCTCGTTTGTGGCTGATGTCCTGTTGCCACCTTAATCTTAGGTTTTCTTATATTTCGTAAATTTACTTGATCCCCTCGCCTCGCCTCGATCTATCTTCTTTCTTTCTTTCTTTTTTCCTAATTGATCTTGATATTCAGCTGTCTCTCTTTGCCCCCAAATTCCTTCGTGTCCTTTGCACCTTTGTAGAAGAAGACTCACCCCCTCTGGTAAGGGTAACTTAGTTCCTTGTTCTTTTTTGACAGCAGGTAGAACAATGTTAATTGCCGAACTAAGCCAGATAACGCACTTGACCACTCCCTTCTGATACTTTTAACAATGACTCTATTCTTTCAGCTGGTGGACGTGCTTCTGTTGCTTGCATTGTTTTGTATTGCTCCATGGGTTGCCAGGAGCAGCTCTTATTGCAAGCTGACTAATACAGGAGAAATACGACCCCACAGTGTCTCTATCACAGATTTTGGGGCAGTTGGAGATGGTGTCACTCTCAACACAAAAGCATTCCAAAATGCTATTTTCTATCTCAACTCTTTTGCTGACAGGGGTGGTGCCAAGCTTTTTGTCCCAGCTGGGCGTTGGTTGACTGGAAGTTTCGACCTTATCAGTCATTTAACTTTGTGGTTAGATAAGGATGCTGTAATTCTTGGCTCAACGGTAAGCTCTTGCATCTTGGTTGAATAAAAGTGTCTAACAAGTGAATTTTTGAGTTTGATTAAACTGGTTGTGTACACCGAAATCCTCTCCTGGCAAGTGCATTTTCCTTCATGCTTTACTCAGACGCTATCCCTACTCCTAGTGACTACTGCTTATCAAAGCCAATGCTACAGAAGGTCGCTTTAATTCAATTATTTCCCTGTGACAATATTTGTCGAATGATGATTTGCTCCAAAAACTCTTGCTCCTCAACTCTGTCAAAGACTTAGTTTGCAATCTTAATGAATTTGAGTTGATGTTCAATCAGACCAAGGTACTAGATGAAAGTTTCATAATCTTTTTCCAGATCTCTGATAACTGGCCGATTGTCAAACCATTGCCGTCATATGGTAGAGGACGTGAGTTGCCAGGCAAAAGGCATCGAAGCCTCATCTATGGATGCAATTTGACAAACGTTGTCATAACAGGTGGCCCATATTAAACAACAGTTGTATTCTGCAGTAACCTTTTTACTTCTTAATTTTTGTTACTTCTACTATGTGCAGGTGAAAATGGAACCATTGATGGACAGGGCAGCATCTGGTGGGACTGGTTCCATAGAAAAATGTTAAATTATACGAGGCCGCATTTAGTTGAACTTGTGAATTCAACTAGAGTTGTCATCTCGAATCTGACATTCAAGAATTCACCCTTTTGGACCCTCCATCCTGTATATTGCAGGTCTTTCCCCACTGGAGAAGCATATTGTTCTTTCTTTCCTTGTTTGTTGAACTTGATGCTTTATTTATTATGAAGGCATGAAGCTGAACCCTTAACAAGTATGCAGAGATTTAGAAATAATTTTTCCACTTTGAATGAACAGCAAAGTCCTGGTCCAGAATGTTACAATTCTTGCACCACTTGATTCTCCAAACACAGATGGTATTGATCCAGGTGAGGCTTGATACAAGCCCTTTAAAATCTGTTCATTAATTAAGAGCATTATTTAGTTGAAAATTATGAGGCGCTACCCTACCCTAGAAACTTGTCGGAAATGTAGACTTTGACTCTGCAAATGTGAGCATGTATGGCAAGAATAGAAAGAAGGTTTCATATATATTATAAGAATAAGATAATTCTTTGTAATTTAAGTATGATAACTTTTAAAAAATGGCATTGACGCTCTCAGAAAGCTGAAAATTTTAATGTGATGTGCTTCATGTTAATTCTAGTCAGTGCCTCCTGCCTGGCAACCGTCTGTTTGGAGCTATACCTTGTTATCTCACTCAAGCTTCCTCATCTCCAGATTCTTCTGCTGAAGTTTGCATTGAAGATTGCTACATTAGCACAGGGGACGATCTAATTTCAATAAAGAGTGGGTGGGACGAATATGGCATCGAGTATGCTCATCCTAGTACGAATATTACCATTCGAAGGCTCACTGGGCAAACTAGAACTAGTGCAGGAATTGCAATTGGAAGTGAGATGTCCGGAGGTGTGTCGGAAATCCATGTAGAAAACCTCCTATTTTTCAACTCGAACATGGGAATCAGAATTAAGACATCTCCTGGAAGGGGTGGTTACGTGCGGAATATTTACATATCAAATATAAGCTTGTTTGATGTAGACGTAGCCATAAGGTTCACTGGTAATTATGGCGAGCACCCAGATTCTTGTTATAATCCAAATGCTCTTCCGACAATAGAAAGGATCACAATTAAACATGTGAGTGGGGAGAATATTAAAATTGCAGGGCTTTTAGAGGGCATAGAAGGAGATGATTTTCATCATATTTGCCTATCCAACATCACGCTTAATGTGACCTCAATGCACCAGTGGAACTGCTCGCATGTGCAAGGATTTTCTGACTTAGTTTCTCCAGATATATGCCATCCTCTGAAGGAAAGAATTTTCCCCCAACATATTTCGGATTGTTATCAGCCACCAAATTTCATGTGGAGCTCGGATGGGAAAAAGAGAGGAGCTGGGGGGTTGCTCAGGTATATTTTCAGAGCATTGTTGTTATCATTCTTTTAATCATTTTGTAATATTCGAGTGATTGTATGATTGTCTAGGCCCTTGCGTGATAGATGAGTTCAATATGGACTGGTTTCATCTAGATGCCGATTTGCTTTGCCTGATGAAATAAGTAAAAGCTAAGAGGTGCGCAGTTGACACTTTCAAGTAGCAGGTACAAATATCAAATGTTAGTTGTTTTCTGTAACTTGGTGTGCAGCAAACTAATAATGGAGTGATTAATTAGAAAGTATATAGGCATTGAGAGAGTTTCTTTCTCACATTTGTAACCCCGCTCAGAAAACAACAAAAGTTGGTGTGAGTGAGGATTGCCTTCTTTCCATGGATGTAATTTATGAATTGAAGATTTCTTATATGATTTTAACATACAGCAAAGCGTGCATGAAATATTGTAGTAAGATGATGCCGAGCAAGATTTCTTTGGGAAGAAGAATTCGAGAATAGCTACCGGGCTCACACTCACACACTATGTTGAGAATCAAAACGGTTGAGGCCCCCTCTCTCCTCTCTCCCCTCCTCCCAGAAAGAACACCATCTCAGGGAGGCGACGCTCTCCTCCTTAATGATGGAGCATAAAACCTATCTTGAAATGTAGGTCTCGAGCTCTTTGGACACTTTTGTCAACTTGAGGTCAAAATGGCTTCTGTACTTGTGCTTCAGGGATGCAGATGCTAAAGCAGCTGAGGCTGGGATCCTGTTTAGAGAGCCAGAGCAATGTTTCCTTGGGCTCGAAAAACTTCCTAGGGAACCAACAGAGACCCTTCCCTTAGCCTTGGGCAGCACCCTGCATACACCTTTTGCATTTCCCCAACTTCCCCTTGTCCATGATAAAAAACAATTACCTATGTCTAGGTTTTTTCCTTTATTGCATTTACGAACTCCCAACTTTACCTAACCTTTTCAGAATTAAATTTAATTGATGTATACTAATCTAGGTGATCAATTTAGATTAATAATGAGCATTAAAAATCAATAAAAGCAAACAAACTATAGAGTAAGCAAAGTTGCTCTTACACTTGGACATTCATTCTATTTTTTAGGGTATTCACATGCTTGAATCTCAAAGAAAGGCTCATAAATAAAAAAGAGAAACAATAATTTATTCAAGAGAGAACTCATAGCTAAAGGAAGTACAAAATATTGTAAAGAAATCAAGACTTGAAGAATAAAAAAATTGAGATAAATTGAATCAATGTTATTAACTATCTTGCAAAATAACTAGCAGAGGGAATGGAAAATACAATTTGAAAGTACTTGCTGGAATGAAAAGAGAAAAAGAACAACTAAATATTGACTATAACAGCTTAACGGAAACAAAACTTGAAGAATAACTTGAACAAACTAAAACAAATACATGAACTACTAGTGAATAAAACACCTTTCTCGCCTCTTTCATCAATCAAACTCGATCATACTTCTTTCAAAGGGAATTGGGTCTTTACAATCTAAGACTCTCGTCTTGATTGGACTGATTATTGAGACTTGAAGGTGCTGGAAATAAGAAGAAAATAGCAGAAAAATGAAAAGGAGACAGCAGCTTCTTGAAGGAGAGAATTTTTTTGCTTCGGCTTCTTTGTCCCTTTTATAGGCCTCCATAAGCTAGGGTTGCCTTCTCCCACCTTGTGCTAATGATCCCAAATCAATCAAGCTGAAAATTTGGAGAATAATCACGGAGTTTCCTAAAATCGTGCAAAATCTGGGTTTCCATGTTTTTCCATATCTTCCCAGAATTGCAATTGTAATATGTTTTTTTGGATTGCAATTATAATTTTTCACAGTTGCTCATACATGCACAAAAAAACAGAAAAATCAACAAGTTTATGCCTTTTTCAATCTTCTCTTGCTATTTACACATATTCCTAAGAAACCTAGGTGATTTTGTTCAAACTTGCTTCATTTTGCTAAACTTTGTGGATCTAAATAGATGAATTCTCAAGAATAACTTGCAATTAAAAGCTAAATAATTCTAAAAAATGAGAATGATCAAAAGTCATCTTCTAGATGTGGAGGAGGAGTTTGCTCTTTGAAATTGGGAGGAAGGGTGGTGGGCTATCCTCACGGAGTTGAGGAGATGGAGGGCAGAACAATTCAAGAAAAAAGACACCTTAAGTTGCATAAAATGTAATACCGCAATTATACGGGTCAAGTTTTAATATAGTGATTGAGTGTTTAGAGTATCGTTCACAGGATTGGTTTTCTAGTTCACTTAAGTACCATGAATATTATCACCCAATTTTATTTAGAGAAAGAAATCGAAAAATGAGTTTGAAACTAAAATAAAACAATAAAGATGGAGACAAATCAGGAGAAATATATTTTAGAAAATTGATTTTACCAATTAGTCCAATGATTCAATTAATTAAATAACCAAGATTGATCATGCAAATATTATACATGTCTAAAAGTCTTATATCATGAATGACCCTTTTGAAGACAACAATTCTCATGCAAAATTATAAAACCTACATCCCTGATGTTTTTTAATAGTATGCATGACATTAAGACCCTCATTAAACATCCTCTAAAGGAGCCTAATCATAGTCATGTCAGAACTACCTTTAGTCATGCAGTTAAAGTCTAATCTAAACTACAATTTCTCAAGTGTAAATTCATATCAACAAAGCAAATAATTAATGGTCAAAAGATTATAAGTATTAAGCACATAAAAACATGAATGGAAGAAAAGCAATCAATCAAAGTATTTAATTAATTAAAACATCAAATTTAATGGCTACATCAAACCCTAAGACAAAGGAGTTTAGTCACTCATGTTCACTATTACAAATCCTAAACTCAAAAACAACTCAATAAAAACTACAAAATAAAGGAAAAGAAAGATAGAATTATGTCGCGTGTCGATCTCTCGTCCCTGTTGCGATCTCTACGAACTTGAGTTTCAAAATATCTCTCTCATACTCGACCAAACTCCTCTCACTCTCCAAATAGCGTAGAATTCGAAAATAGGGTTGTCTCTCCAAATGGACTCCCTTGTTTTGGAAGCAGAAATGTTGTATATATAGAAAAACAAGGTATTGTCGAGACGCTACGGACGAAAGATGAACACGCCTTTTAAGCATTGAGCGATATCGTTTTGACTCCATGGCCTAGCATTGAGATGCTACACTACCTATGAGAACTTTCTTGCTTGTTTTGCTGCAGTTTGATTGTCTTGACACTCTTAGAGAGTTGAGTCGACGTTGTGCCACCGGATTTCTTGGCTCAATTCACATCCTTTCTTCATTTGATTGCTCCAATTAGCTCTATTTCCACCACAATATCTTCTAAACACTTGATTTTACTCCAAATACTCGAAATCAACAAAATAACCAAAATGAACGTGAAAGTACACAATAAAGCCCCAGCAATAACTAAAGCCTAAGACTAGCATATTTTGTGTGCTATTACCTTATCCTTGTTAACTACTGAAACTGCTGGACTCTGGCACAAGGGAGGGTAGCTAGATCCTGGCACAAAGGAGGACTCTGTTCATCTGCATTGGCCTTCTCTAGAGCAGGGGTCTGGCTGGATGCCCCTTTTTGAAGTCTTCAAATGAGAGTGTGATCAAAGAACCCTATGATTGTTTCACTTTGCTCATTCTCTGCCCTGATAAGCCCTGGAAAGAAAATTTTTCCTTCGGACTTAGCAATTGCTTCTCTGATTTCCTCTAAAACAATTTGGCCGAAGTCCAATGCCAGCCCCCTTTAAAATGCAATATAAGGCCATAACATGTTCCCTTGATAGCGTGTGATCATGCGTTGTGAGCATAATCCTATTCTTGGTCCTGTACATCCACACTACTACTTTAGGGGTACGCATTGATGGTCGCAACAAATATATCCCTGTTGGAGAGATTTCCCACTGATGATCAAAAAGTGTGTGAGCTGTTCGAAAAATGCTTTTGAAGTAGAGTTCAGCTAAGCGCAAGTGCACACTATCAGCAAGTAGTACAACTGTGAAGTACTCCAAGTATTGCATCCCAAGAGACTATTTGAAAAATTTATAGTTAGATAAAAAGTGTTTCTCAAATGCAACCAAAGGTAACCAAAAATTATTGAAAAATTGTTTGGTGATAGAAAATTAACAAAAAAACAATGAAAACATAGGATTCAATTCAGTTTCTACCCTAAATAAAGATGCTAACATAATGTGTCTGCATAGCTCATTGCATTGTAACTAGAAGATGTACACAAAGATTCGTTCTTTCAGATAAGGATAGAGACGTTAAAGTTGAAAAGTGATTACAAATTCGAAAATGAAAACCTACGCACTCGCGAAGGATGAGGAATTCAAATAGGTTGTATTACAAGTATGAGATGCATTAATTAGAATCCTTCTCATGGGTTCATGTCCTTTTTTTTTGCGTTTTTTTATGAGTTTTATGGTGACTTAATGTTGTGTATGTGCTATACCACTCAATTGGAAATTAATGTTATTTAGTTTTTATTTTTTTTTAGAAATAATACTTCATTGAAACGAAAGTAAGGAGCACTTGCTCCAAGTGTTGGCTCGCCCGTGGGACAGGGACCCCCCACTAAGATTAGGTGAAATGTTAACACCCTATTCAAATTAATAGCCATAAAGGAAAAGAAGCTTGCCAACTGTGTGAAGAATTACTGTTACATACCCATACGTGGTATGTACAAATGGAGTAGGTACTCCTATAGTATTAGAAAATTTCCCACCATATGAGCTAGTTAGTGGGCCATTATGTTGTGACTTCGAGAAACGTGAACAAAGGAATGTATTCCAGCCTCAATGAAATTAGAAAGTTCTGTAAGGTCCAAATCTTTGTTATTCAATAGATTGACAACATTGAGTGAATCACTTTCAATCACAATCCACGGCATGCCGTTGAGAGGGAGATTTCTTGAGCCTTCGCAGACTGCTTCAGCTTCCAATATGATTAATCTACTATTTAGCTATTCAGGTTATAAATACTAGATTAATCAGATTAAAAAAAAACTCATATTGTAAAAACCTCAATCCCACCCTTACTTGTAGATTTCAAACAGTGTATGGCATTTGTCTAGGTTAATATCTAATAATTACAGAGTGCATCTTTAATTTGCCAATCTAAGTATAGCTTAGCGAATAAGGCACCAATTTATTTACCATTTCAATCCCCCACCCTTAGTTATTGAACTAAAAAAAAGTATCTTTAATTTAAGTTTGTTAATTTTGATTTGGTAATCCCTATTTTCTCTCATATGAATTATGTTGCATGATTTTTGCTCTTATATCTTGCTGGAAAAAAAATTAGAATCAACTGAGGTAAATTAAAATCTATATTGGGGATAAATTATCTACATTAGAGGTAGATTCGTCCGATTTTAATTTGGAGGTTCTAACTAAACATATGTTTAGACATATTTACATAATTTATATTTTTAGTCATTTTTCAAGTTGAACTTGTAAAAATGAGTCATTTATCTAGTTAACCCTTTATGGCCCATTTGGTTCATGGAAATAAGTGGTGAGAATGGGGATGAGTTTGCTATCCACTTGTTTGGTACAAGTTATTCAATCTTGGAAATGAGAATAACTTATTCTCATGCATTTCATATACCTATCAATGAGGATATTCTGGACCCTCACAAATTGGTGGATTCTCACCATTCCTAAGGATTTCTCTCTCTCTCAACCTTTTCTTCTCATTTTATTTCATTTTCTTATTTCTATGTATTATTTAATTAATTTAATTTTTACAAACATGCTTAAATTTAATTTAATTAGTAAAAGTATATTAAAATTAATTTTAAAATAATTAATCATATTGATAATAATGCTAATATAATCAACCATTCTACTGTTATAAATTAATATGAATACACATTGTTATATTAATTTATTTTTATTGATAACATATATTAAATTCATAAATTATTTATTAAAATTATTAATTATTTTTTTAAAATATTAATTAATAAGCTAGTAAAATAAGTTAAACTTAATCAATAATCTAGTAGAGAAGTATTTAATTTTCAATCATTATAGTTAGTTTTTTTAATTAAAATCATTATTTGATTATTTAGAATCAATTAGTTTATATCGACGGCTTATAATTTTTTTTAAGAACGGTTATAATTGATATTAATTAGTTCATTAATTAGCTCCTTAGTTAATAGTTCAAAAATATATAGAGATAAATAATTAATTATATAAAATAAAAACAAATGTTATTTATTTTTATAAAAAATATAACATTTCTATGTACTACCAAGCACACATTTTTAATTTCAGACATCTTATTTTCATACATCTTATTTCCAGACATTAGTTATATCCATGGGCATCCTACCAAACCGTAAACCAAACACAACCTCATGTCAGGTAAAGAAATTAAAAGTAACATTTTTGTTTTCTTTTTAATTCTTCCGTGGACTAATCCAAAGGCTAAAATTTATCATTGCTATCAATTTCTTTGATGTCCATTAAAGATATGAATAACTATGTCCAGCCATTAATTGAGGAACTCCTGCCATTTATAAATAGTACTCTGACTAACTTTGGACTAGCTCTCCCCCGTAAAATATACTGTCGAGAAAATCATTTACTCCATAATTGCAAACACCAACTATGCATTTTTGTTGAACATAAATGCTTCAAAAAAGTTTACACTAGTATGAAAAAGTTTTTATACTACTTCCATTCTTTGTTTGCTACATCATTAAGAATGATGTACAGTTTATAAAATAAAATAATATATCTAATAATGTATCAAATTGTAAATGAAAGTATGTACTACCGTGGTACTACATATTTTCCTATCATTTGCATTATGGAACCCTAAAAATATTTGCTCCTGCAACTTCATCAGGTAATAAAGAAATATTTGTTCATCTAATTGAATTTAGAAAAGCTCAAGAAACCATAAGCATCTGAAATAAGATATAAATACATTGGCAGCAATACATTATTCAAGGGGCTTCAGTACCCGGCAGCGATATTCCCCAAGGGCCCATATAGGGAAGATGTTACGGTAAGCGGCATAACTAATCATGCAGTTCTTGTTAAAAACTCCCATGATCTCCTGTACAAAGAAATCTATAAATTAACAAGAGAAATGCAGCACTAATTGTAGATAATGTCTCGCTTAGATTCTTTCATAAAATTATATCAAGACAACAAATTCCATAATCAACTTCCAATCATTATGGATACATTCGTTTGATATTGGTACGTTCAAAGTAATGCACTTATCAAACCAGGCTGCATTTTTCAGTAATTTAACTGAAAGAGTCCAGTTACCTCTTGAGGAAAATCTCCATCGTCCATCTGAGAATTAATTAATATCCTTGCTGCACGGTGTAATGGTGTTGGATCTCTCTCAGACTAACCACGAGAAAGATTGTAATCATTACAATAAGTTGATATCAACATATCAAAAACCTAAAAACATCTTCGGAAGTATACCAAATTATACCTAACGTGCAATAAATGCAAAACGAATCACGCTAGCTTGTCATAGATTATCCAAAACTCAATTTATTTGATAAATGCTTAATAAACTAATATTTGAACGAAACCAATGAATCTCAAATACCTGCCCAGCATCGATGAGCGATAACATAGCCCAACCAGTATTGACAAGATGTGGCCTATCGTCTTTAACATTTGTGTACACCTGTTGTGTTCAAAGGATAATACGATTCATGAAACATGGGAGGGGGGACAAATTTGGTATTCGAGAGCAAGAAAAGATAATAAAGAAAATACTCGTGTTCCACCATAAAAGCAATATATCAATAAATCATAATAGAAGTCATGTGATGCCTTATTCCCGTCTTCCATAAAACCATCAGGCAGTCACAGCACAGTCTGATCCTACAAACCTTTTTGCTTGCATAAAAGAGGAAAAGATATGGTAAAAATCATCCAGGCACATCTCAATTTGACCTCTGTTCACATGATCTCGTGATCCAGCAAAATTAGTGGGTTATAATTTATGACATAAAAGTAGCCCAAATTTCCACTCCATTGGGAAACTTTGGCTATGACTCGGCATAAAAGCAGCCCAAAGTTTAACTCCGTTGGAAAAATAAGTAATTTTGTTCAAGTAAATACCCAACCCCTCTTGTAAAAATGATGAGAAAAAAATGCCTATCCACTGAATGTAATAAATTTAAATGAGTAGAAATGCTAATGAAGGTGCAAAAAAAGCAGTATAATAACATTCCTGAGCTAGAGAATTTGAAGAAAGTTTCATATTTGATACAACCTTATTCTGGCAGGAAAGATAACTTTCTCCCCAGCCACCGGCAGCAAGCTCTTTAGACAACAGGAAATCACAAGCTTTACGAAGGCTAGAACAGTTATTGTATCTCCTTCCAGCAGCGACCAGACCCCTTATCCCAAACCAACCACCATAGGTGAAGCAGACTCCCCAAGATCCATACCTATTATTACGTAAGTAATCCCATAATATTCATGCACAATATATTAGCATAGACCGTTCACAAACCACGGTATAGTATAGCACTGATACGATACCATTCTAGTAGAAAAGTCATTCAAAGAGACTAAATACTTTTTCTTAAGATGAAAAACCTACTTTCATAGAGCAAATGAAAGGATGTATAAAGGGACTAAATGTATCCAGTTAAATTTAAAAACATAACCATGAAATTGAAACGAACCAAGATCCATCAGTTGCTTGTATACTTTCAATGAAGTCCGCAGCTTTAGCAATACAATTATCAATTTCATCCCTTCTATGACCTGGATATAATTGCTTGAATGCTGCAAGTGCTTGAATTGCTGCTGAGGTACACTCGACATATCTATATATTCAATTGGTCCAACATCAAATTCAAGACTAATGTACAACAACAAAAGGCTAAAACAATTAACATGAGCGTTTCAAAAGCTTACGAGTAGTCAATGACAATATCACCGAAAGTTTCAGCAGGGTTCATTAGCTGAAAATTAAACGCAAATAATAAGTAACCCGACAATAAGAGGGCAAGAAAATAATGTGATTAAGGATTAATTGTATTTACCTCCAACCACCGATATGATCTGGTCAGTTCATAAGTGGCAAAGCCACCATCAGTATTCTGCAGGCTAATAAACTTGGATTAAAGGAAGGCTAAGGCTAATGAACTTGGATTTGAAGAATAAAAATAGAGTTTGTTTAGATTGAAAGAAACCTAAATTAATTTGAACTCAAAGGTAAAATAAATAGTACACCTTTAGATTAAAAAGACAAAGAAAATGATATATGTTATGCCTAGTGACGCCAGAGAGATCTATAACGAAACCTAACTCCATATATTTGTAATACAAATCTAAGCCATCAGCATCCAATTCCAATAGACACTTATGTGTATTACTAAAAAAGCATACAGCCATAAAGCTTGTTTACTTGATGAAGTAGGCACAGGGGAGACAATGAAGGACTAGACTCGGTTGTCCATCTGTCACACAAGTTGAAGTAGGCACAGGGGACAATTCATTCAATTTGTTTGTTTAGTTAGTTGTTTTCTGTAATTAAACATAAGCTGTACCTACCTCAAAGTAGGTTTTACACGAAGCACTATAAGCCACAAGGGTGACAGATCTTGTGAGATAAAAATGTCTAAAAAAGAAATTCATCCATTGGCATCTGAACATAAGTTTTTCGACATTGGTTGGTGGTGATTCAACTTGCATTACCATGAGTTCTCAATCAACGACAGAAACATCTTTCAATGAAAATCCTATCTATTCACCCATTAGACAACAGGACTTCACTAGTCATAACTAAACATACGGTCAATACCAAGAAATAGACATTTAGGTTCAAGTTTTCAACAGCTGGGAGGAGTGGATCTAGAGGGAGGAAAACCTCCAGCTGAAAGTCAAAAACCATACCAAATTCAGAACCATCTTACATCAAGGCACATTAACCACGGTTACCTGTAAAGACAGGATGACATTTACAGCATTGTATATCCGTTCCTCATCAATTGACTTCCCTACTATTTCTGAAGGAAGTTTTGATAATAAAAGAACAGCCTGCAAAAATAGAAAAATATTATTATTTAAAGAAAAATAATGGCCAATGAAGTCTGATAATTGTTCAGGATGGTAAGGTGAGGCAATGCCGGAAATTCTCGTCCCATTCTAGTGGGGACTTTCATTCTTCATTACAGATGGTCAAGGAGAGTATGAGAAACCTCATGAAAAATGAGTATTCTTCCCCATTTAGCTTTATACTCAAAAATAATTTTATATATAACAAAAAAAATTAAACATTCTTAGTTTTTTGTAAAAAAAAATTATAAGACCATTTTGATTGAATTAATTCATACATTTTACTTTTTTTTTTTTGGGTAAGAAACAATTTCATTGATATATGAAATTTACAAAAAAAGGAGAGAGAGAAAGCCTCAAACCCTAAAAAGTACAGATACAGACACGTGACACGAATAGGACATGACACGGACACGGCGACACGCCAATTTTCAAAAAAGTAGAACACAGACACGTTAGTTTTTTTAAAAAATATACATGCATGTCTATGTATAGTTTGACATACCATGCAATATCTAAACTCCTTAATTCTAATATGACTTACATATTGTCATACTCTTTTGGTGGGAAGATAATTCTGTCTTAAATTAATTGATTTATTATTGAAGTAAAGAGATTAGCAAGATATGAAAAAAAAAAAAAACAACAAAAGAAATTAAATATACATTTATATATAACTTTGCTGTTGGTGGCTGTGGTGCTTCCACCTCAACAAAAAATTACTTCCGTATGTGGCAATATGTGGCAGTGGAGCTGTCAACTCAAAATAAATTTAGTCCCCTTCCACACTCAACTAACAAATAAATCTAGTCCTCTCTCTCACACACAAGTAACAATAGTTCCTCTTGAACTTCTTCTTCAAGAGCAAGGGCAACCTTGCTTTCACTCTCAACTACAAAGCTGCAACCAATTTCTCACTCTCAACGACAACGACAAAGATGCAACCAATCTCTCTCTCTCTCAACGACAAAGCTAGCAAGGTAAAAGGAGATCCCATCAAATAGGTGTTATGGTTTATTTCACAAATATGTGGGTGTGATGGTAAGGACTTACTTCCATCTTTCTAAACTGGTGCTTCATCTCCTTCTTCAATAATCATATAGGGTTTTTTCTTCTATCATTTTGCTTCATCTCCTTCAATAATCATTTAGGGTTTTTTCTTCTATCATTTAGGGTTTTGATAAGAAGGGTTAGGCTCTTTTTCTATGGCAAGTAATTTTTTTTTCTCCTCATGCATGTCTGAAACGTATCTCAAACGTATCCCAACGTGTCCGAAAATGAAAAAAAGTAACTAAAAAAGCAAACGAGTAATTTGACGTGTCAGACACGACTCCAGTGCGTGTCCAAGTGTGTCCGTGTCCGACACCGATACTCCCCTAAAATTTATGTGTATGTGCTTCATAGCTCAAACCAAAGGAGATACAATAAACATCTCCAATTGGTCAAAAGTGAAGAAATACTATAAATTTCAGTTTTGCAAATGTTAATATTGAGACTTGAGATATTCTCAAAAGCATGAACCACATCAAACATGTTATGGACAGCCCAATGTTCATGAGAGGAAAAAAGAAGAGTGTCATCTGCAAATTAGAGGTGAGTGATATTGTAGCCACTAGATCCAACTTCAAATCCTTTTATGGATCCCAAGGAAGTCGATTGATATAGAAGACGGCTAAAACAATCCATAACAATAATAAAAAGAAAGGGAGAGAGGGGGTCAACTTGTCAAAGACCTCTAGTGGCTAATATCTTGCCCCTAGGACGCCCATTGATAATAATGGAGAAATTAACCGAGGATATACAACCCTTAATCCATTTGCGCCATAAAGGGCCAAAGCCTTTGACTTCAAGAATATTGTCAAGAAAGGTCCAGTCCACCTTGTCAAAGGCTTTTTCTCTTTTTGGATAAAGAAACGATTTCATTGATGAATGAAATAAAGGTGAAAAACTTCGAGCACCTTTAGGTGAATTACAATAAAAATCTCCAATTGGAGATCAAAAAGGATAAACTATAAAGACTAAAAGGTTGTAAAGGTTTACACCACAAAAAAGCCTTTGTAAGAACAATTTCCAAAAATCTATCAAAAGTAGAAAATACGTCCCTGAAATTTCGGCCATTCCTCTCCAACCAAAGGTGCCAACGAAAAGAACGAACAATAGTCAACCAAAGGATCTTCTTGGTGCCTTTGAATGGATGACCCACCAAAACAGTGGATAGAAAGTCAAAAATATTGTTGGAAAGAGGCAATGACCGACCAAAAGCTTCTAAAATGCACATCCAAAAACGTAAAGCAAAACAACAGTGCACAAAAAGATGGCCCGCAGACTTAGAATTCAATCCACACATAATACACCAAGGAGAAAGGACCATAAATGGCATTCTTCTTTGTAAACGATCATTAGTGTTCACTGCTCCCACGCTAAGCTCCGAAAGGAAGATTTTGATCTTTTTTGGATAAGCATCTGACTAGATCACTGAATATAAATCTTTTAATAAAGGATTATCAACACCCAACAAGCTAGCAACAAGCGACTTGACAGAGAATCCCCCAGATGGCTCTAAAGGCCATGACCATGTATCATGAGAATTCACCAAAGTGATCCGATTGTCAAAGGCTTTTTCAATGTCTAGTTTGATGAGAAAAGCTTTTTTCTTTTTCCTTCTCCATCCATCCACAAGCTCATTGGCCACAAAAGAAGCATCAAGATTTTGTCTACCATCGATAAATGCCGATTGAAAATCAGTGATAATGAGTGGGAGAACCTTCTTTCGTATCTCTGAAAGGAGCCTAGCAATGATCTTGTAAAGACAAGAACTGAGGCTGATCGGTTTATAGTAATTAACTGTGCGCGAATCCACCTTTTTAGGAATAAGACAGATATAAGTTTCATTAAGAGAGGTATTAATAATCTCGTTCTGAAAAAAATCCTAGAACACCCTCAGGATGTCACTTTTAAGGATGTTCCAAAACTTTTTAAAGAGTAGATTTTTCATAATTGATACTGGAGACAATACCTAAGCTTTCCCTAACAAGTTTGTTCTGCTTTTTGACTGTCTTTGGCTTCTTTGTTGCTAATGGTATAGGCATAATATAGAGACGTTTCTTTTCAAGCCATGGAACTAAGATATGGAGATATATCGAGGGGTCGATGGGCTGAAGATCACCTTCTGAAAGAGAGTGTTCATCCACCAATGAAGGATCCTTAGGCAAAGTAGCTAGGTCAATAGGGATGAGGGCGAAGATGGGAGGGAGGAGGTTGAAGGGTATGGAAGAGAAGAGGAAGGATAGGGACTAGAGACCAAGTCCTCTATCTCTGAGATTTCAAGGAGGGGGGAGGTAAAGAATTTGGTGCCAGATATGAGAAAGGATGGGCAGCTATTTGGGTTAATGGCTAATTTTCTAGGGCTATTTACGATGTTGGCTGGGTCAGGTAAAGAGAAGTCGATTGAGGTCAAGAAGTGAAGGGAGGGTTCAAGCGGTCCAATAAGTGAAGGGAGGGTTCAAGCGGTCCAATAAGGGAGAGATCCCAAGTGTTTGTGATAACCGGGTGGTCAAAAGCTGCAATGGGGTCAATATCAAGGGTGAAGGGGTCGATAACTAGGCCGATTAAAGACAAAGGAAGATTGTCGAATGGTTGATCTAAAGGATCAGGGCCAAGCGAAGGGGTAATGGGCTTTTTCGGTGGACTAGGGGAGAGAAGGTTCTAGGGTTAAGGGATGACAGGGAAGGGGGAAAGAGGCTAGGGATGTGGGGACAATGGTTAAGGAATAGAGAAGAAGAAGAAAGGTAAAGAGAAAAGTCAAAAGAGGACGAATCCATTTAAATCAAGGTACAGGCTCCAAACGAAGGGATTTTAATGCTGGTGTCAAGCTACTCAGCTCAAGGGTACGGACCCAATATCCCATCAAATTTGTCACCATCAGGCTTTTGAAAAAAGTTCTTTATCGGAGACAATCGCCGATAGGATGAGGCCATGAATTTCGGCGAAACAACTCAAAGTAATTATCGGTGATGAAGAACGGATCAATGTTGATGAAAATAGGTGAATTGAACGATGAGGGCAGACTGAAACTCGCTGGGATAAAACCCAAATCATTTTCCTTGATTTTTATAGAAGCGTCCATTAGATCCATTCTAGACCTTGTTTTGTCTCCTATGTATCTGAAGGTTTCAATATCCCATCGATGAAGCAAGAGGCTCCTAATTCTTATCGAGCCACCATATGAAGGGGTTAAAAGGACTGTGTTATGTGAAGTTGATGTCCATTTCAAGAACTTTCAAAAAGAAAGGTCCCACTTTGTACCACTCCGAACAGTTGCAAAGAAACTTGATCTGTTCTTTGCCTTCACATCGAAGGACGGCTCTGTCTGATTCAAGGGGGTTCACAGAACAGTAACAACTGGTGTGTTGTTGAAGGGCTCTTGAAATCTTATACTAGTCATCATGAAAGTGTTTCCTGGGAACAACAATGGAGGAATCTAGTTGATCGGATGCAGGCAATCTTCAACTTCTTGATGAATGCTGATTCTTTTGTTCCTTGACTAATGCATCTTTATAGGATGGTACAATAGCATTGAAAGAAGTTGTTCTGGTATTCAATTCAGGGTGGGCTTCGGTTGACTGGTGGGTAGGTGGTTAATAACTTATAAAAGGCCCGCCAGCACCTTCTACCCATCCCAATAGGAACCAATATCTTGTTTATCCCTCCATTTTCCTCAAGTTTTGCAATTTCGGCCAGTCTTCCTTTTCTATTGAAAGCCTTCTCAACCCAAATGGCTTGCTCATTTATACGAAATTCCTTAAAGAATTTTTGGTTCAGTGGGGCCGTGAGAAGGGCTGTAAAAGTGTCTATGAGCCATTTGAGGAAGGGCAAATGGAGAGAGAAGAAGAAAACTTGGTCTCTTGTAATTTCAGAAATCTTAATATGTGAACCTCTATATTTTTTTTTTTTTTTTTTTTTTTTTGATGAAAAACCAAACTTTCATTGAGAAAAAATGAAAGAATACAAGGGCCTACAAAAAAGAAGGGCCCACAAAAAAGGGGAGCCGCTCACAAAAACGGGCTCCAATCAAGTAAAATAAGACCTGGTGAATAATTACAAAAAAGCTTCGATACCGAAGTCCAGAGAGAAACATAGAATCTAACAAGGGACCCAACATCACAAAACAATCTCTCCCTCCCCCTAAAGATTCTATTGTTTCTCTCGGTCCACAGGCACCAGACAATAGCACAAACCCCTACCTGCCACAAAAACAACCCTTCCTCTCGAAAAGGCGAAAAAAGGAGCTCCACTAGCAAATCAGTACAACTCTGAGGCCTGGCAAAACTATAGCCAAACTCGTTTAGAAAACAACTCCAAACTCCACGTGCAAAAGCACACTCCCAGAGGATATGGATCAGGTCCTCATTTGTCCTCCTGCAAAGAATACAACAAAAAGGACCAACTAAAGGAGAACCACGAGCCACGATCCGATCAAGGGTGTTAACCCTGCCATGCCAAACCTGCCACAACAAGAACTTGACCTTCTTGGGAACCTTTACCTTCCACAGCTAGGAGAAAGCAGAATCTCTTGAAGGGTTCGGGCTAACAAGCGACTGAAAGAAAGACCCACAAGAGAAACCCTTCGAAGGGCAAGGACTCCAAAGACGAACATCCCCCCGTGTAAGACTCAACTGGACCTAATTAAGGATGGACAACAACTCGACGACCTCAGTTGTTTCCCTAATGGTCAAAGCCCAACAGAAGCCAAAGGAAGGAGAATGAGGGACTACAGAAAGGGACACAGGGCCATCAACCTGAAGGATTGAAGCCACTGTCTGGTTCTTAAAACGGGACAAGTGATACAACCGAGGAAACAAGGAACAAAGGGAAGTATCCCCCACCACACACTTCACGAACTGCAAAAAAACAGAAAACTTAGAAGAGATTTCTTTCCAAGGGTTTCTGCAAGTGCCAATCACGCCCCCAACAATCCACTCAAAAGGATAAGGACCATACTTACTTACAATGACTTTATGCCATAAGGTATCAGCTTCATGATAGAATTGCCAAAGCCATTTAGCCAACGGGGCCTTATTCCGAGCCCTGACATTACCAATACCTAATCCTCCGAGGTCTACCGTCCTGGAGACAACCTCCCAACTCACTAGGTGAGTCCCTTTCCATTCATCCACCCCCTCCCACAAAAAGTCCCTCATTAACTTCTCCAAACCCTTGCTAACCTGACCAGGCAACCTAAAGAGGGACAAAATACAAGGGAATCCCACTGAGGACCGACTGGATGAGAGTGTCTTCCCCCTTTCAAAAAGTAATTCTTTCTCCAAGAGGCCAATCTCTTACAAACCTTATCAAGGATCGGGTCCCAAAAAGAGAGACTCCTTGAATTATGGCCAAAGGGAAGACCCAGATAGGAAGAAGGTACGTTCCCAACCTCACACCCAGCTAAAGAAGCCCATCTAGCCAACTTCCCTAGATCGCAGTTAATGCCCAAAAGCTGACACTTTCCTCAATTAACCCGAAGCCCCAAAATCGCCAAAAAGAACCTGAGGAACTGATTCACATTAAAAAAGGAATCCTCCCTGTCAGAACAAAAGAAAAGAGTGTCATCGGCGAACTGGAGATGAGGAAGGGAGACTCGATCCCTCCCAACCTGGAAGCCCTGTATAATGTTAGCCTCCACCCCTTTTGACACTATTCTGCTCAAAGTATCCACCACTACCAAGAAAGGGGGATAGAGGGTCGCCTTGCCTTAGACCCCTAGAAGCTTGGATCCTTCCCCTAGGCTTACCATTGACTAGGATGGAAAACTGAACAGTTCTAACACAACTCCACATCCAAGACCTCCATTTGTAACCAAAGCCCTTTTTAGCTAAAACCTTATCCAGGAAATCCCAGTCCACGTGGTCATAGGCCTTTTCAAAGTCTATCTTAAAAAGAATCCACTCCTTTCTTGAATGATAATCCTCTATGGCTTCGTTTGCAACAAAGCCTGATCCAGAATCTATCTACCCCTTACAAAGGCCCCTTGTGCTTCAGAAATCGTCGAGGGGAGCACCTTTCTTATCCTATTAGCTAGCACCTTAGCAATTATCTTATACACACTAGTCACTAAACTAATAGGCCTGAAGTCCTTCACTCTCGTAACCTTATCCTTCTTAGGATCCAAACAAACAAAGGTTTCACCCAACGTTTTGTCGATGATGCCTCTCTCATAAAATTCTCTAAAAACTTTCCACAAGTCATCTTTTAATCCCTCCCAATTATCTTGGAAGAAGGCTAAAGAGAACCCATCAGGATCGGGCGCCTTATTCCTGTCACACTCAAACACCACACCTCTAATCTCTTCCAGGGTGAAAGGAGAATCAAGAGAATCCTTATCTAAAGAGGAGATAGGGGACCAGTCCACCCCATCCACAAAAGGTCTAGGGCCACCAGCAAAGCCATACAACGAGGAGAAGAAAGAGAGAACTTCCTCCTCTATCTCTTTGTCATCTTTCAGCATAACCCCCTCCCTGTTCTCAAGAACATTAATAAAATTCTTACTTCTCCTTCCACTAGCCACTCTATGGAAAAAGGCCAAATTACAATCTCCTTCCTTGGCCCACTTCACCCTTGCTTTCTGTCTCCAACTAATATGCTCCTTCCTGACAATCTCCTCAAACTCCGCTTTAAGCTTCATCCACTCCTCCTTCTCAGAATCACAAAGACCCTGCTCCCCTTCTTCAAAGCTATCCAAAAAACTTAGCCGGCCCAACACCTCTTTCTTCTTAATACGAAGGTCTCCAAAGACCTCCCGATTCCACGACTTTAGCACCCCTTTGAGGGTGTGCAGCTTCCTAATGAACCTAAAGCCCTCCCAATTCCCAGGAACCTCCATTTGCCACCAAAGAGGAAAAGAGGATTTAAAATAGGGGTGAGATAGCCACATATTCTCAAATCGGAAGGGGCAGGGACCCCACTCCAAACAAATAGGCCAATGGTCGGACGTGACCCTTGGACCCAAGGAAAGTCTCGCATTATGAAACTCCTCCATCCAACCTCTGGACAGCAAAAAACGATCGATCTTGCTCTTGTACCGGCTGTTAGACCAGGTGAACTTTCCATTGACTAAAGGGGGTCAAACAACCTGCACTCCTCTATCAGCCTATTGAAGCACTTCATCGACCTAGTTACCCTCCTGCCCTGGGCCTTCTCCTAAGAGCTTCGGACCACATTAAAACCCCCTGCCAGACACTAGCAAGGACCACACAACCCGAAAAGATCCCCCAACTCCTCCCAAAACCGCTTCCTCCCTTGTTGCCTAGGAGGCCCATAAACCCCAGTAACCCATCCCTCCACCTCCCCAGCGAACCGAAAAGAAACCGACATCGAGTAAAGGGCTTTAACGACCTCGAGAGGGGAACCCACACTACCAACCCACATCAAAAGGATACCCCCAGACGCCCCTGACGACTCCTAACACACCCAATCTACTCTCCTCCTGCCCCAAAGACTTTTAATGAGCTCCCTACAACAACTCCGAAGTTTAGTCTCCACTAAAATCACAATATTCGGGTTCTCCTAATTAAGAACCTCCTTAACCAACCTTCTCTTCTCCTTCCCTCCCAGACCTCTAACAGTCCAGGAAATCACCTTCATTTTAAACCTTCTTGACCCCCAGTCTCGAACCGCCTTTTCGACCCTCATAATTCACCGAGCACTCCAACTTCTTTAACTCCCAATCCCTTTTTTTCCCTTTCAGTTTGCCTTCAACTGCTTTACTAGGACCGTCCGGGGCAACTCTCGACACCTCCGCAAAGCCCTGAGCGAGTTGTAAGCCCTAAAATTCCACCGGTTTGTCGTCGATCGAGATTGCTTGCATACCTGCCGAAGCTAACAGAGCACACATTGCAGGCCATTGCCCTTGCATATCTCCAACGATCTGCCCCTCCAAGAAAAAAGGCTCAGTTCCAGGACTACTCACGAAGCCCCCATCGGCTAAAGGATAACTCCCCCACTAATTCACCTCTACCCCCAACACTTGGCCAGTAAGTAACTCATGGAAAACTCATCACAGAAGAACCAACCACTTGGTTTGGCATGGCACCTCCAGAAACCGAGTAAGGATTTAAAAGAACAGGATGAAACGAGTAAGACACCCCCCCTAAAAGACCCGAACCAGAAGGAACTGACACTGGATAATTAGGATAGCCAAGACCCCCGGATGCCACAGCAACCCCCGCTCTCCCCCCCTCCTCAGAAGTAGAAGGAAAAAGTACCTGAGTGGTGTGGCCATTAGGATCAGCACCCAAAACCGAACTTAGATGGCTCTCCCCTAAAGATCTCTTCCTACTGCATCCTTTCTCTACCTTGCAATCCTTGTGCAACACCCTCGGGATGTCGAAAGGGTCTGCCTTGATTTCTTCTAGTTGCACAATCACCTCCTCCTGAGTTGTATTCTGCACTTCATCGGTTTTCTCGAATAACAGCCCCATGCTTGTGGGCTCACCATCCTTCAAAATCGAAGAAGACAAGAAAGACTCATCATCCGAATAACTAAGGAAAGATCTGACAAATAGCCATCATTCCCTAGCCCAACTTCTTCGCAGCCGTTTACTCCCTCCAAACAGACCTCACCTCTATCGCTCGGCCCAAACTCAGCTTCTGCCGAAAAGCCAAGAGAATCCAGCCAAATCATTTCTTCCTCCCTAAAAGTTGAGTCCCTTCCTCCCATACTTAACCCAGTATTTGAAGGTCCTGTTGCACTAATAGACTTAGGGCCCAAAAGAGATCTTTTAAAAGACAGGCCCACCTTCCTTTCCTCAACCTTCTCACGAGAGTGTCCAACTAGCCCAACTTCCGCTTTCTGAACCTCTGCCTGAGAGTCAACCACCAAAGGCCCCTTTCCTTTCCGATTTGGGCTACAACCCAAGTCCTTTTCCTTTTTCCTGTTCAACTTGGACTGGTTTGAAGGCCCAAGCCCATCACCCGAAAAGTTTCGGTCGCATTTAACCTTAGACTGAACATAGCCACCCTGTTGCCACAACGCTTCCTGCCTTGTCCCGTCTGTCAGTGTACGATTGATTCAACGCCAGTCTACCTTCCTTCCCCGACCCCGACGGAGCTTCCCCTTCTTCGATAACTGTTTCGACAGCTAACCACAGCAAGAATCTCACCGAAAAATCACACTCTTCCCACGACAAGAAGCACCCTCTCGGAATATACCCATCTTCCCTTCCTTTTACCAAAATTAATGGATCCTCCTCCCAATCTTCCCCCTGAACTTTTATCCCAAAATCCCCTTCCAACCCACCACATAAATCCGCAAGTCTCGACATCACATTTACCGACCTTAGATGAGGGGGAATATCCAAGACCTTGACCCACCCTTTCGAAAACGCCATACATCTCTCCTCCGCCACCTTCCCGTTCATCCCACGGTAAAAAGTTCAGAGGGAAACCAAGGATTGATCCTCTACCAAACTCAAGGATTTTCACACGTTGAACATTATCCTCACAGAGAATCGCCCCGAGGTTTCCACCGAAGAGATTCACGCAAAGATTTGACCCAAAACGGGCTTTAACCCCTTGTACCACCTTAACCGAAGGATCGCAGGCTTTCTCCTTCACTAAAATAATCGAATCAGAGACCTCAAAAAGCTCATCTCTATTATCCACTGCTAGAATCTTTGCCCCTCGCACTAAAGAGCCTCCTTTAGTTACCGACTGAGCATAAGAGGAAGTCAACCTACCAGGGGGATCCATCCTCTTCGACAGAACCTTCAAAACCCCCCCAACCTCATTCCCCAAACCACGCTAAAGCAATGTATGCAACGCCTCCCCCACCTCTGCCCATCCCTTCCCTTCGATTCCTTCCGGGATGATTAAGGACGACTTTCTCCCCTTCCTCGGCTCCAATGCCACTACACAACACCTAACCCCCTCGCATTTTCAACCACCTGAGCCCAAAATAAACCTTTCGGACACCGGCGATGCCTAAAAAAGTTTCTCACTGACACTCGAGAACTAACAAACTTCAAGCAGTCTCTCACCCATGCCACTATCCCCAGCAGCATTTTCACCTTAGACGACTTACCTCCGCTATACTCTTCAACCTCCACCTTTCTCTCCGAGGTACTAAACTTGGAAACAAACCGCGTGCGTTCGACTCTTACCGAGATAGAACTCCCCTCACCGACTCTCATCTCCCCAGCACCACTAAGCAACCATAAAAAATCTGGAACCGTGAACCTCTATATCTTTGATCAGTTTTTATCATGAACTTCTCTCTTAATGTATACTGATTTTGTGGGCCTAGGTGATTCCATTTTTTTTTACAACTAATTTAAAGGTCTAAATAATTGATAATTAAAATATGTGAAGGTCTAAAAGTTTCATTAATATATGGATTAAACTTTAGGGTAAAATACCATTTGGTCCTGTACTTTTTGTTTCATTCCATTTTAGTCCCTGTACTTTCAAATGTCCAATGTTAGTCCCTATACTTTCAATAAAGCTTAAAATTGGTCCCTATTGTTAACTTTCCTAATCAAAATTTAGTCTCTATTGACCTTCATTCTATAAATTTTGGAAATATGTTCACGTTATGTATTTTCTTGCATGAAAATTATTATTATTATTTAACCAATTTCGAAAAAAAAATTAACTTCAAACTAATGGTAAGGACCAATTTTAAGCTTTATTGAAAGTACAGGAACTAAAATTGGACATTTGAAAGTACAAGGACTAAAATGGAATGAAACCCAAAGTACAAGGACCAAAATGGTATTTTAACCAAACTTTAGCTATCAAATAATATGAAAAATAAATTTAAAAAATGGGTTTAGAGTCAGAGGCAAGATAGAGAACATATTTTCCATTTGTCTCCAAAACTCTGATGGAAAAGTAAAACTACCTTCAAGGAAGAAGTATTATCCCTAGCAGCGCTAAACTCTATTAAAAATTAATATATAAAAACAAATCAATACCTTCAAACCTTCAGCAGTGCAGTCAGAGATGGGCCATCCATGATCTGCAGTTGAAAATGGCCATGCACCTTTTGAAATATGACGATACCAACTTTGTAAATCCCCAGGACAATCTTCTAAGACCTGTAAAGTAGAAAACTGAACACATATACACAAGCAAAGAAAAGAACATGAAGTAATAAGAAATCCTTCTAATAAGAACCTGGGAGTCTTTAATATACTTGTGCGCCTTTCTTAAAGTTGTCCCATATTCTTCAGCAAGCTTAGTTGAAATGATGGCTTGAACAGCAAATGCAGTATCCCATAATTGACTTCCATTATAACCCTACAATAAACAAACATAGACATGTAAGATATATCTTCTGAATTTCCAAATGTAGCTTGGTGATGATAAAATCTAATTGGGCAAGCTCGGAAATCTCAACCAGCTCATGCTTGTTGTATTGCCAAGGAACTAATCCGCGGAGAGATTATTTCCAATTGGATGAATTATGTTTAGTTTCCTTCCTTTGCAATGTTTCTCTTCTAACTTTCTAGTATTTTTGTGACTATGTGTACACACATTCTCTGAACAATAAGAAGAAAACTCGACAAATTATAGTCATATCCTCTCAGTCTCTACAGTCAAAGCACTAGAACCTATTGTTGCCTTAGATGCTTCCGCTAGTATAGTGTTCAATTTAATTTTGGGGATATTGCCTTGTTAGGCTCTTTTTAGAAGTCTGGTATCTTGTAACTTTTGAAATATCAATGAAAAGTTTGTGTTTCTTGTTAAAAAAGAAAAAGTATTGCAGGCTTGTGTTGAATTTTTTCTATACTGATCAAAATGTCCCAACACTCTTTTTTTGAACAAGAGACAAAACTTTTCATTGAAAAAATGAAAAGAGACTAATGCTCAAGAGATACAAACTCCGCAAGGGAGTGAAGGAAGAACAAAAAAGATAACATAAAGAACAAACAAAAGCCCCAGGAATGAACTAAGAAAATTAAAAGAACATATTGCCCACATAAGAGCCACCCAAATGACCTATCAATCCGCCATTATAAAGGTCTAATACTAAATAGACCCATAAACTAAGAAGCACGGACACAGACATGGGACACATACATGGGACACGGACACGACAGGACACGACGATACGTCAATTTCAAAAAAACTAGGACACGGACACGTTGGGGATACGTTCTTTTTCTATTATTATTATTTTAACATATATGTAAATATAACATAAATACTAAATATACTCCACTAAAACGCATTAAATGTCAAGTTAATTAAGTTTAACTTACTCTAATTTAATTTAACTTATAGAAAGTTAAGGAAAAAAAACATCCTTCTAAATGGTTAACAGCCGGTGGTGAAGAGGACTAAAAATAGCGAAGAGAATTGACGGCTAGCGGCGAGTGGTCGGCGGTGTTACTTGTTAGGGGTTTTAGATTTCATGATTTTATGTACTTTTTGTTTTTATTTTTTTAAATTTAAATGATTTGAGCCTTTTTTTTAAAAAAAATTTCCCAAGCCGTGTCCAAGCCGTGTCTAGCCGTGTCCAAGCCGTGTTCGAGTCGTGTCTAGCCGTGTCCGAGCCTTGTCCAAGCAATGTCAGAGTCGTGTCCGAAATTAAAAAAAATAAAAATAAAGGACACGTAAAATAGCATGTCAGACACGTGTCCGGAGCGTGTCCGGACGTATCCGTGTCCGACACGTGTCTGACACAGACACTTGGCCTAAAATGAAGTGTCCATGCTTCCTAGCCCATAAATCTATGTGAGGAATACAAAGTTGATTGCCATTAAAAGGGAAGGCATCAGAAATGTAGAGATGTCCACGGGGCGGGGCGGGGCCGGGGAATGGATTCCCCGTCCCCGTCCCCGCCCCCCATTTCATTCCCCGTCCCCGCGAAATTCCCCGTTTAATTTCGCGGGGATCGGGTTCCCCACGGGGAATTTTTCCCTTTTTTTTTTTTTATTATTATTTTTATTATAATTATTATTATTATATCTTTTTTTTTTTTTTAAATTTATTCTCAACCATAATAAAAATTATTTCTAAATGAATAATTTTCAATATAATTCTATTTAAAGTAAATGTTATAAAATTTCCTAATAAAAACAATAATATACCATAAGTAAAAATACTATAATGTTGAAACAACTTAATTTCTAAAAATTCAAATTTCAATATTACAACATAGACTTTAATTTTTTTTTTATAACAAAATAGTTTTAAACTAATTCATACTATAGTTTTTTTTTTTTAAAAAAATTCTATTTATAGGTAATAATATATATATATATATATATATATATTATTATTAATCGGGGAATCGGGGCGGGGCGGGGCGGGGCGGGGAATATATTCCCCGTCCCCGTCCCCGTCCCCGTTTAGCCAACGGGGAAAAAAACTTCCCCGCTCCCTCCCTTATTCCCAGTGTAAACGGGGATTCCCCGCCCCGTTCGGGGTGGGTCCCCGCGGGGCCCCGGCCCCGCGGGTTAAATGGACATCCCTAGAAATGTGGCAGTCTTCGAGTAGTATTGTGTAGGAATATTGTTATTTTAAAAAAACATATTTTAAAATTACAGTGGTTTTGAAAATATTAGTAAAACTTTTTTTTATGGAAAACAAAAACCATTTTATTGATATGATGAAACGAATACAAAAGAAAATCATGTTTGTAAATAATTACAAAAAGCACCTCCAATGAGAAACAAGGATAGATAAACTATAATTACAAAAGGGAGGAGACAAACATTCTAGTTTGTTATATATATATATATATATATATATATATATATATATATATTTTGTTAAAATACCATTTTAGTCTCTATACTTTGAAACTTGTTCTATTTCAATCCATGTACTTTCAAATGTCAAAATTTAGTCTCTGTAATTTCCATAAATCTTAAAATTAATCCATGTTAATTTATTGTTAACTTTTCCAAAAAAAAAAAAGTAATCTCTATTAGTCTTCCTTCCATAAATTTTAGAAACACATTCACATTGTCTTTTCTTGAATGGTATTTTTTTTTAACAAGAAATAAAACTTTTCATTGAAATTCTTGAATAGTAATTATTATTATTATTTTATCGAGTTCGATAAAAATTAACTTGAAACTAACAATAAGGACTAATTTTAAGATTTATTGAATAGTAATTATTATTATTATTTTATCGAGTTTGATAAAAATTAACTTGAAACTAACAATAAGGACTAATTTTAAGATTTATTGAAAGTATTGGGACTAAATTTGGACATTTGAAAGTACAAGACTAAAATGAAATGAGATCCAAAGTACAAGGACTAAAATGGTATTTAACCTATGTTATTAATGTTTTTGTATTTTAGTCTTGTCTCCCTCTTTCCCTTTCCATTCTTCTTCTCTCTCTTCCCCCTCTCCGTCCCAACTCCTCTACTGCTATCTTCTCACCCTACTCTTTTCTCTCTTCTTCATTCTCCCCCTTTCTCTTCTTCACATACTGCACCCTTCCCTACACACCACACCTCTCATTTCTCTGAAGCAATGGGGTGTTGCTTCCCCATTCTCCAACAAGTTTGTATATGAAATCTCAAATCTGGTTCGCCAGTGATGCTTCATCGTTTTCTAGCGACTTCATACTTAAAAATAACTTCATTTTTGTTCATTTTTTATATATGTTAGTCACGTTCATGGCCAACTCCAATGGATCCAAACTCTACTCATAACTCACCATTGGACAGTTCCCCGCATTCCCCCCCCCCCCCCCCCCCCATGTTTTTTTCAAGGGAAAAAAACATAGCATTACTTTAACATTTTAGAGGATATTGTGTCTTCAACACACAATTTGATCTCAAAATCAGCAAAAAATCAACCAAAACCAATCAAAACTAGTGTTTGACCTACCACATCACCAAAAAAAACTACCTCTTTTTTTCTAAACTACTTCACTTTTTTCCAAATACTTTTAGGACAATATTTTTAAAAATATTATTAAAATATATAATATTAATTTAAAAAATCCGACAGTCTTCCTTACTAAAGTCGATGCAATCAGCCAAAATTTAACTTGAGTTTTCATCACGCTCAAACTTCACTCTTTAATGGTTGTGACCTAGGTTTGGATTGGAACCAACCGGGACTACCTTCCACTTGGAGCATGTACAACTTCATTCTGAAGTAAAACTATTTTATATATTGAAATCCACAGAGGAAGCATCTTATTCATTTTTTTAAGAGTGTTAAAGTGTTGATATATAATTAAATTTACCATAACCCATCAGCTTAAAATTTTGAGTTGATTGATGATTTAACATGGTATCAAAGTAGGAGATCTGTGTTCTAACCCTTGTAAAGTCATTTCCTCTCCAATTAATATTGATTTCCACTTGTTAGGCATTTCACAAATTTTCAAGTCCACAAGTGAAGGAGAGTGTTAAAGTGTTAATATATAATTAAATTTACCATAACCCATCCGCTTAAGCTTATGGGTTGATTGGTGATTTAACAAAGAGTTCAAATATTTGAGAGATTGGTAGTAAAAAATAGGACAAGTTCTTTCCTAACCAAGTAACTTGGCCCAGGTGTAGTACTCTAACAAGAGCATAGTTACTCGTAGGTGTTTAGGGTTTAGTAAGAACATGAATTGGCCATTTAACTTCTTGCTAAAATATTCAATTAGTTATCCTTATTGAGGAAGAACTCCTCCAATCCAATCTGGAGACAACAACTTGCGCTGCAAAAAACCTCTCAATGTTTAATAGCTCATTGAATCCTCAATCTGTTGAGAATTCATAAAATTTATTTTGGTTCAGCTAGGTTAGGCAATCTTACACTTGAAAAACAAATCCAAGCTGAAAATCTCCATTCGGCACCCTTAATTTCTGTTTTGCCTTAAATTCTCCCCAAAATTTGGCCGGATATACTAAAATAAAGCTCATTGGAACATCACGACTCACTTTTAACATCCACAAAGTAATTTTTGTTAGAGTTGCATTAGATGGACAAATTTCCTCGACATAAAAAAAATACTCATCAAGCATAATGAAATTTCATCCTCCATGCTTTTCAATCCCGTCTCATCACTACAATATCAAAATAATCTACAATGTCACGAAGAACTCTTCTTCATCCTTAGTAAACAAGGTTTGAAGCAATTCGTTGCTAAGAAAACTCGTTTTCATTTGGAAAGCCTCTCTTTTGAAATAATAATTAAAGAATTCATAAATAGAAACCCCATCTCCACACTTTTCGGACTTGTCCAAGTGGCTTCTTTAATCTACTAAGAAACTTCTTCCTAGCTTAGTTGACCATGTCAAGGTATTAGGTATGCTAGAAGTAAGACATGCTACAATGCGGGCATGGGTTCAATCCCAAGTTGTTTCTGAATTGAATTTGCGCCAAAATTATCTTCAGACTTGCTTAAGAACGAAGCCTTCATCAAAGCTTTGGAGGCAATTGTAAGAATTCAGCTCCTTGCTCCAATTTCACGATCAGAAATTTTTCTTTGACAATAACAAATAAGTTTCTCAGTCTTCTTTACACCATTTCTTCAAGAAACATTTTGAGGTTGATCTTTTTTCTTTTCTTTTTTTTTTTTGATAAGAAACAATTTCATTGATGTATGAAATTTACAAAAAAAGGGAGAGAAAATGCTCCAAACCAAAGGAGTTACAATAAACATCTCCAATTGGTCAAAAGTAAAGAAAAAATATGAGATGAAATTTTGAGGTCAATCTTGAACGCAAATTTTCTAATATAAAACTAGTTTTGTCAACATACCTTTCTGATCAGAACTTTAATTGTGAGGAAGACCACCACCAACCTCAAAATTCCATGAAGTTTGAATCTTTTTTCTAAATTTTGAAAGTTTTTTTTATGATAGTCATGTCTTAACTCAAGAGTCGAGAGTGGGCATAAAGTGTTCCTCATTGAAAGCAATATTGGATGAGAACACCTCTTGTTTTCTAACATTCCTTCTCCTATCTTGCATCCAACTTGGTACAATAAAATCTTGAAGGTCTCTTCGTAATCTTTCACAGGCTAATTCCAACCTAGTCAATTGGTGCGGTAATTGGGCGATTCATTGAAAGTAAGAAGAAGGTGAAGGATATCGAGTGCAACTGAGACAACCATTGAAAGCTGGCCAAAATAGGAATCTTCATAAAAAAATAAAAAACTTCGCCCCAAGGCCCAAACTTTGGAGACATCAAGGATTTTCCTTATTAAGCTCACTTGAAGATTCAAATACGCGACCTTTGGGTAGGTGTTACTTAGAAACCATTGGTCTTGGCCAACAGGTCAAGGGGCAGATTCTCATTTGCTATTATCATTCTTAGATACCAAAATGTTGTGGCCTAGTATAGACAAGATTTATCTCCAAGAACACTAAGCCAGAGGTTTGCTTATTACTCCAAGGAGCTTGCAAATACAAGAAACTGTCTATTTAAGAGAGTATGCAAGCCCACTAACCAATCAGGAACAAACAAATTAACTAACAACTAGCCACTCAAACAAAGGAAGCTTTCTTTGATCTCCGTTATTGATGTAGGGTTTTTTTTTTCTTTTGGAAACAGAAACCATTTCATTGATGTATGAAATAGATACAAAAAGCTTATCGAAAAGATAGTTACAAAAAACACCTCCACTGAGAAATGAGGGTAGTCAAACTATAATTACAAAAGGGAGGATAACGTTTACACCAAGAAATGGCAAGGAAAATAGTATAATCAATGAAGGAACCAATGCTTTGTTGCTTATCTGTAAAAATCCGGGCATTTCTTTCCAACCATAAATTCCATAAGAAAGCAAATACAAAGTTGCACCAAAATAGGAATCTTCATGATGTAGGTTAGTTAGATTACTTAAGGTTCTCTGTGTAATTTAGCTTTACTAGGGCTCTCTTTATAATTTAGCTTAAGTATTTTATTTTATTTGTTTTCTTAGTTAGGTTGTTAGTTAGTTACTGTGGTTAATATGATTAACCACCCTTGTAATTAAAGCCCACTAGCCCATTAGCTAAGCCTATATATAAAGGCTAAGGCTCCACCTTTTGTAACACTTATTTAGAGAGATTAATAAAATACCGCGATAAGGATTTTTGACTCCACCAAGATTGGTATCAGAGCTTGAATCAAGATCTGGCCAAGAAGGATGACCAACACCAAGAAATCGGAATTGGGTAAGGAAGAGACCTATTCCAGCGAGCTTTATACGATTGTGCTCGATATCCAACATCGCATTCTTCCTTTGGAAGGTTTAATCGAACGGATGACAAGAGTAGAAGAAGCTATTAAAGATCTAGAAAAAAAGCTTTAGAGGATTGACGAGGGAAAACACTAAACTTAGTGCACAAATTGACAAAAGAAAAGAGACCGTTGTAGAAAATTCAGCACGCCAAACTGGAGAAAACAAGGATGAAGAACCGGTTGATCTATTTGCAAAGAAGTATGAGAGGAAGAAAAAGAAGGATTCAAAAGGAAAAAGATGATCAAATTTCCAGCCAAGAAGTTGAAAGATCCAGCAAAGAAAAATCCAAGAAAGGTTCCAAGAATCACAAAAAAAAAAACCAAGAAAAGGAAGAATAAAAATCCAAGAATCAAATTCATCATCCAGTAGTGATACTTCTTACCTTTCAAGTGATGAAGACAACAATGATAATGGTTCAAGAATAAGGAAAAGATGAAAATATAAAGAGAAGCACAAGGGATACAAGCTGAAAATCGACTTGCCGTATCTTGATGGGCAATTAGACATGGAAAATTTTTTAGATTGGATCAAGCAAGTAGAAGACTTCTTCGAATGCATTGATATCCCCGAAAAAAGAAAAGTTAAGTTGGTAAAATACAAATCAAAAGGAGGGGCAGCAACATGGTGGGACCAATTAACCTCAAATAGAAGAAAAATGGGCGAGAAAGCAGTAAAGATTGGGAAAAAATGAGGAAGATGTTAAAGGCAAGATTCGTACCTGACAATTATGAGCAAACATTGTATCAATCATATCAAGAATGCAAGCAATATAACCGGACAGTAGATGAATACACGAGTGAGTGGTATCGATTGAATGCAAGAAATGATTTGTCAGAATCCGATTATCAACAAGTACCCCGGTACATTCATGGCCTTCGAGAAGAAATTCAAGATTGAATTGACTTGTTTCCTTTAGGAGGAATTCGAGAAGCAGTAGCAATGGCCTTGAAGTTGAGGAAAAAATCAAGAAAGAAAGAAGTTGAGGCCATGGACAACCAAGTTGGAATGACAATCCAAGAACTCCATATTGGGGTAGGGGAGGAAGAACATCATTTGGCTGCACAACATCTAATTCAATATTCAAGACAAGATGCACTGTGAATAATAAAGTATGTGATGTAATAATAGATAGTGGGAGTTATGAAAACATTGTGTCCAAAGCATTAGTAAAGACTCTTGGACTGAACATAGAACCTCATCCTAATCCTTAGAAAATAGGATGGATCGAGAAAGGGAATGAGGTAACTATTACCGACATTTGCACTATCCCATTATCCATTAGGAAGCATTGCAAAGACCAAATCATTTGTGAAGTCATCGACATGTATACTTGTCACATCTTGCTCAGTAGGCCTTGGCAATTTAACCTTTCGGCCATCCACAAAGGGAAAGTAAACACATATGAATTTACTTGGCTTGGCAAGAAGATAGTCTTACTACCTAGCAAACCAAGGGAGGTAAATTCAACGGGTACATCTTCTAAACTCTTCTCTATTATTCCTGCAAATTAGTTTTTAGGTGAACACAACAAAAACTCAGTTGCACTTGTCATTAAAGGTCATAACGAGGATGTCCTAAATACCAAAACTCCACAAGCCATTACTAAGTTACTACATGCTTTTGAAGACTTATATCCTAAAGAATTGCCTAGTGAACTTCCACCTTTGAGAGATATACAACATCATATAGACATAAGTCCTAGTGCATCTTTGTCAAACTTACCACATTACACCTAGTGAACTTCCACCTTTGAGGGATATACAACATCATATAGACATAATTCCTTGTGCATATTTGTCAAACTTACCACATTACAGAATGAGTCCAACCGAATATAAAATTCTGCATGATCAAGTTGATGACCTCTTGAAAAAAGGATTAATACATCATAGTATGAGTCCTTGTGCGGTTCCCGCCCTACTTACACCTAAAAAAATGGAACTTGGAGGATGTGTATTTGATAGTTGTGCAATAAATAAAATTACAATTAGATATAGGTTCCCAATCCCTAGATTACCCGACCTTCTAGATCAATTATATGGTTCAAAAATCTTTTCTAAAATTGATCTTCAAAGTGGATATCACCAAATATGTATAAGACTGGGAGATGAGTGGAAAATCGCCTTTAAAACTAATGAGGGATTGTTTGAGTGGCTTGTAATGCTATTTGGACTAACTAATGCACCAAGTACATTCATGCGCCTTATGAACAAAGTTTTACAACCATTTTTTGGCAAATTTGTGGTAGTTTATTTTGATGATATCTTGGTATATAGCACAAGTTTAGATGAACATGTTATTCATTTGAAGCATGTTTTTTCCACTCTTAAAGCTAATTCTTTATATATTAACTTGAAGAAATTTATTTTTGGAGTACCCAAACTTGTCTTTTTAGGCTTTATAATAGGTGAGCATAGCATAGAAGTTGACCCTCACAAGACTAAAGCTCTAAATGAATGGCCAACACCTTTGAATGTCAAGGAAGTTTAAAGCGTCATGGTTTTGCATCTTTCTACATGAGGTTTATTCAAAATTTCAGCACCATAGCATCACCTTTAATCGAATGTCTTAAGAAAAAAGGGTTCTATTGGGGCAAAGATCAACAAAACAGTTTTGAGACCCCAAAACAAAGGTTAATGTAAGGTATCTCCTTACTTCCTATTATAATCAATGGTTCTTTTGGGCATTGTTCTTCGGTGAGCTCTTTATTGGCCTCAGCAGGTATGCAAGCAATTTCGGCAGAGGGTAAACCGATGGGTATTCCAATTGCTCGGACTGAAGGGATTGTTCTTGAGGGGATTCGGAGCGTTCCTTTGGTTGATTCTTCACATAGATCTTTGAAAGGGAAAGGTCCTATTGCAGTAGGAGGAAGCAAAAAGAAGGTGGACAGAGAATTAAAGAAGCTGGAGAGCTCAGTGAACTATGAGGGGCAGAAAGGTGGCTCCAATCTCAGGGTTCAGGAGGTTTTAAAATGAAAGTGCTCTCCTGAAATGTTAGAGGGCTGGGGGGGAGAGTGAAGTGTAGTTTGGTTAAGGAAGTGCTTGGTCAAGAAAATCCGGATATCGTTATTGTAGTTGAGACTAAGTTAGGAAGTTGTTGTCGGGAGTTAGTGAAGAGTCTCTGGGGTAGAAGAAAGGTTGAGTGGGCGTGTTTGGAGTCAGTGGGAGCTTCTGGGGGAATCTTCTTATTGTGGGATGGCAACGTAGTCAAGTCCATTGAGGTGGTTAAAAGGTCTTTTTCGATTTCTATGTCTTTTAAGTTTCCAGGGGAGGTGGAGGGGTGGGTTTCCGGGGTGTACGAGCCTCCTAGGCAGAAGGGGAGAAAGAAGTTTTGGGAAGAGCTTGGGGGGCTTTTTGGGTTGTGTGGTCCTTGTTGGTGTTTGACTGGGGATTTTAATGTGGTCTGTGGTCTTCCTGAGAAGGCTTTAAGCGAAGAGTGACTAGGTTGATGAGGTGTTTTAATCGGCTAATTGAGAACTGTTGTTTATATGGTCCTTCATTAGCTAACGGGAGGTTTACTTGGTCTAACAGCAGGTTTTGAAGTCGGATCGACAGATTTTTGTTGTCTAAAGGGTGGTTGGATGTGTTCCTTAATGCGAGGCAGTCTTTGGGGCCGAGAGTTACGTTTGATCACTGGCCGCTAAGTGATTCAGGTGCTTTAAACTAGGTCCCTTGCCCCTTTAGGTTTGAGAAAATGTGGCTGTCTCACCCCTCTTTTAAGGCCTCTTTCCCTCAATGGTGGCAGACTAAGGTGGGAGGGAGGTGGGAGGGGTATCGGTTTATGGGGAAGTTTTTTTTTTTATGAAAAACCAAACTTTCATTGAGAACGAATGAAAGAATACACTGGCATACAAAAAGAAAGCCCACAAAAAGAGGGAACCACACTAGAAAAATGGGCTCCAATCAAGCAAGATAATTCCTAGCGAATAATTACAAAAAAGCTTCGACACCGAAGCCCAAAGAGAAACATAAAATCTAACAAGGGGCCACACGTCCCGAACAGATCTTTCCCGCCCCCTAAAGATTCGATTATTTCTCTTCCCCCACAAAATCCACAGAACAGCACAAACCCCAGCCTGCCACAAAAACAACCCTTTCTCACAAAAAGGCGAGAACAGAAGAAGCTCCAGAAACAACTCTCTACCATCCTGAGGCCTGACAAAAGAAAGGTGAAACTCCCCAAAGAAGCAGCTCCAAACAGCACGAGCAAAATCACAGTCCCAAAGAATATGGTCCAGGTCCTCCACCGCCTTCCTGCACAGAATACAACAAAAAGGCCTGACCAAAGAGAACCTATGGCCAAAATCCGATCCAAGGTGTTAACCCTTCCGTGCCAGACCTGCCACACAAAGAACTTAACCTTCTTCGGAACCTTAACCTTCCATAAAGAGGAGAAGATAGACTCACACGAAGGCTCCCCCGAAGAGGTGGGGCTAACCAAACAAGGAAAAGAGGAACGACAAGAAAAGCCTCTGGACGGATAAGGACTCCAAAGCCAAACATCCCCCCCTCATGGGATAAAACTTGAACGCACTAATGAGAGATAACAAAGCAATCACATCCAAAGAATCCCTGTTGGTTAACGCACGATAAAAGCCAAAGGAAGGAGTTGGGGGAGTTCCAGGAGAAAGGATCGAAGCCACCGACTGATTTTTCAAACTTGACGAGATATAACCAGGGAAACAAAAAGCAGAGGGGTCGATCCCCCAGCCACTTATCCTCCCAGAAAAAAAATATCCCTCCCATCACCCACCTCGCAATGAACAAACTGAGAAAAAACAGGCAATTCCGACGAAATTTCTTTCCACGGGTTTCTGGAAGTGCCTAAAGCCCCACCAACAGTCCATTCAAAGGGGTGAAGACCATACTTGCTTGTAATGACCCTCTGCCAAAGGGTATCAGTTTCATGATAGAAATGCCAAAGCCATTTAGCCAAGAAGGCCTTGTTCCTAACCCTCACGTTACCAATGCCTAAACCCCCCAGATCAATTGGCTTAGAAACAATCTCTCACCTCACCAGGTGTGAACCTTTACCTTCATCCACCCCCTCCCACAAGAAGTCCCTCATCAGCTTTTCAATATCCTTACTAACTTTAATGGGAATTCTAAAAAGGGACATAAAATATATCGGGATTCCACTCAAAACGGACTGGATGAGAGTTAATCGACCACCTTTGGAGAAGAAACTCTTCCTCCAAGAAGCCCACCTCTTTCGAATCTTATCAACGACCGGGTTCTAGAAAGGAAGACTCCTAGGGTTGTGACCAAGGGGAAGACCTAGGTAGGTGGAGGGGAAAGAACCAACCTCGCACCCCACAAAAGACGCCCACCTATCCAACTTACCAGACTCACAAAAAAGGCCCAATAGCTGACACTTGCCTCTGTTAATCCTGAGACCTGAAATGACCTCAAAGAACCTGAGGATATGAATCAAATTAAAGAAAGAATCCTCCTTGCCCGAGTAGAAGAAAATCGTATCATCAGCAAACTGGAGATGTGTGAGAGATTCCCTATCTTATAAACAAAATACCCTCCTCCTTACGGGATCTATAATCCTCAATGGCCTCATTCGCAATTAAAGCTTGATCCAAGATCTGTCTCCCGACTAAAAAAGCTCCTTGAGAATCAGAAATCGTCGAAGGGAGGACCTTCCTGAGCCTATTAGCTACAACCTTAGCAATAACCTTGTACACACTGGTCACCAAACTGATGGGTCTGAAATCCTTAACTTTCGTGGCCTTGTCCTTCTTGGGAATAAGGCAAACAAAGGTCTCCCCCAAGGCATTGTCAATAATGGCTCTTTCGTAGAACTCGCTAAAGACTCTCCAAAGGTCCTCTTTCACGTCCTACCAATTATCCTGGAAAAAAACCAAGGAAAAACCATCTGGCCCAGGCACCTTATTCCTGTCACACTCAAAATCCACTCTTTTAATCTCGTCTAGAGTAAAGGAGCATCCAACGAGGCATTATCCTCCGAAGAGATAGAAGCCCAGTTCAAACCACCTACAAAAGGTCTAGGACCAACTACGGGACCATACAAAGAAGAGAAAAAGGAAAGAACTTCTTCCTAAATCTCCTTATCCTCATGGAGAATCATACCATCTTCAGTCTCCAGAGAGCTAATAAAATTCTTACTTCTTCTACCGCTAGCCATTCTATGGAAAAAGGAAGTGTTACAATCTCCTTCCGCGGCCCACTTAACCTTGGCTTTCTGACTCCAATTCACTCTCTCCTTCCTAACGATCTTCTCGAAATCAGCTTTAAGAGCCAACCTTTCCCCCTTATCAGTCTCACTGAGCCCCTGATCCTCCTCGTCCAATCTATCCAGAAAAGATAAACGACTCAGCACTTCTTGCTTCTTGACCCGTAAATCCCCAAAAACCTCCCAATTCCACTGCTTAAGCACCCCTTTGAGGGCCCGCAGCTTCCCCATAAACGGATAGCCTTCCCAATTTCCAGGAGCCTTCACCTGCCACCACTGAGGAAAGGAAGCTTTAAAGGAAGGATGGGCTAACCACATATTCTCAAATCTGAAGGGACAAGGACCCCAACTCAGTGCACCCGTATCCAAACACAGAGGCCAATGGTCCGACATAACCCTAGGCCCAAAAAACTGTCTCGTAATCTGAAAGACATCCAACCAACCTTTTGACAACAAAAATCTATCAATCCGACTTTTAAACCTACTATTAGACCAAGTGAACTTCCCGTTAGACAAAGGAGGATCAAATAACGAGCACTCCTCAATCAGCCGATTAAAGCCTCTCATAGAATTGGTCACCCTACCTCCCAAAGCCTTCTCCTGAGGACTGCGAACCACCGGTTTATGGGGAAGTTGAGAGCCCTCAAAGGAGTGCTTAAGTCTTGGAATCGAGAGGTGTTTGGAGACTTGCGTGTTAAGAAGCAAGAGGTGTTAGGGCGTCTCAACGCGCTAGATAGGCTTGAGGAAGAGAAGTAGGGGCTTAACGAGTCAGGTAGGGAGGAGCGATTGGGGTTAAAAGCTGAGTTTGAGGAGCTTGTTCTAAAGGAAAATGTGAGTTGGAGACAGAAAGCTAAAGTTAGGTGGGCTAAGGAAGGGGAATGCAACACAACCTATTTCCACAGTGTGGCTAGTGGTGGAAGGAGCAAGAACTTTATTAGCTCTCTCGAGAATGAGGCTGGGATTGTCCTAAAAAGGGATAAGGAGATCGAGGAGGAAGTCCTTTCCTTTTTTTTCTTCTCTGTTTGGTCCAGTCATCCCAGGCCTTTTGTGGACGGTGTGGATTGGTGCCCCATCTCTGCCATAGATAAAGATTCTCTGGATTCTCTTTTTACCTTGGAGGAGATTAAAGGAGTTGTCTTTGAGTGTGATAGGAACAAGGCCCCCAGGCTGGACGGGTTCTCAATGGCTTTTTGCCAAGATAATTGGGAGGGTCTAAAGGAGGATCTCTGGAGAGTCCTTAGTGAGTTTTATGAGAGGGGCATTCTGGACAGTACTTTAAACGAAACCTTTGTTTGTTTGATTTCCAAAAAGGAGACGGTTAAGAAGGTCACGAACTGCAGACCTATTAACCTAGTGACTAGTGTTTATAAGATTATTGCTAAAGTGTTGGCTAATAGGCTTAGAAAGGTTCTCCCAACGACGATTTCTGAGTCTCAAGGAGCGTTTTTGGCTGGTAGACAAATTTTGGATCAAGCGTTAATTGCTAATGAGGCTCTTGCAGATTATAGATCCAGGAAGCAGGAGGGGATCCTGTTTAAGATTAACTTTGAAAAAGCCTATGATCATTTTGATTGGGTCTTCTTGGATAAGGTCTGGGTGAAAAAAGGTTTTGGTTTTAAATGGCAGTCCTAGATTTGGAGTTGCATCAAGTCTGTTAGGTATTCTATCCTGGTTAATGGTAAGCCTAGGGGTAGGATTATTGCTTCTAGAGGCCTCAGACAAGGTGACCCTCTCTCGCCGTTCCTTTTTCTCTTAGTGGTGGATGCCCTAAGCAAAATTATTTCAAAAGGGGTGGCAGGTAATATTGTTGAAGGGTTCAAGGTTGGGAGGAATAAGGTGGCCTTGTCTCATCTCCAGTTCGCGGATGATACGATCTTCTTCTGCTCCGGGAAGGAAGGTTCCTTCCTGAGGAAGATAACAATTCTAACCAAAAATAACCAACACTCCCCCTCAAGCTGGTTTGAAGATGTCTTCCATCGCCAGCTTGTTAGTCATCTTGTCAAACTTTAACTTTGGAAGCCCTTTAGTTAACACATCAGCAATTTGCTCTGTCGTAAGATAGGGAATGCATATTACTCCTGCATCAATCTTCTCTTTTATGAAATGTTTATCAACTTCGATATGTTTTGTCCTATCATGAAGGACTGGATTATGGGCAATGGAAATTGCTGCCTTATTGTCACAATAAATTCGCATAGGTGTCTTCTGAGAGAATTTCAATTCTGCCAATAGTCTCTTTATCCATATATCTTCACAAATACCATGGGCTAAGGCCCTAAACTCAGCTTCAGCACTACTTCTAGCCACTACACTTTGTTTTTTGCTCCGCCAGGTAACTAGATTTCCTCCAACAAAGGAACAGTAACCAGAAGTACATCTTCTATATGTGGTGCTGCCTGCCCAATCAGCATCAATATAGACTTCAACATTCAGATGACCATGCTTCTTAAACAATATACCTTTTCCAGGAGTGCCTTTCAAGTATCTTAGAATTCTATAAACATATTCAAAGTGAGTTGATCCTGGTGCATGCATAAACTGACTTACCATACTAACTGCAAAGACAATGTCATGACGTGTATGAGACAAATAAATGAATCTTCCCACAAGTCTCTGATATTTTTCTGTCTTTTACCTCACTTTCTGTTGCAGCTTGTAATTTTAAATTTGGCTCAACGGGAGTTTTTGATGTTCTACAACCAAGTAATCATGTCTCTTCAAGTAAGTCAATGATATATTTCCTTTGATTAACAAGGATACCACCTTTTGACCTAGCAAATTCCATTCCTAGAAAATACTTCAAGACTCCCAGGTCTTTGATTTTGAATTCATTTGCTAGCCTTTCTTTCAAGATAGTCAAACCTGCCTCGTCATTTCCTGTAAGAATAATGTCATCAACATACACTATTAAGATAACAATTTTGTCATCTCCAGTATGTTTATAGAACATAGTATGATCTACTTGACTTTGAGAAAATCCATAGTTCGTGACTGCTTTTCCAAAACGTTCAAACCACGCTCTAGGAGACTGTTTAAGGCCATATAATGATTTCTTTAACCTGCATACTTTGTTAATCCAAAGATTTTTCTCAAAACCAGGTGGTAAGTCCATAAATACCTCTTCTTCAAGTTCCCCATTGAGAAAGGCATTCTTGATATCAAGTTGATAAAGGGGCCAATCTGCATTGACAGAATAGATAATAGAACTCTAATGGAGTTAATTTTAGCAACGGGAGCAAACGTTTCTTGATAATCAATTCCATAGGTCTGAGTGAAGCCTTTAGCCACAAGTCTGGCTTTGTATCTTTCAACACTACCATTGGCTTTGCACTTTATAGTAAACACCCACTTGCAACCTACTGTCTTCTTATCATTTGGTAATTCTACTATGTCCCATGTGCGATTTTGTTTAAGCGCATTAATCTCTTCCATAACTGCTAACTTCCAATTTGAATCATTTAGGGCCTCCTGTATATTCCTTGGAACAAACAAATTAGTTATCCTAGAGGTAAACACTCTATGACTATCGGACAATTTATGGTAAGAAAGATAGGTCGCAATAGGATATTTGGTGCAATTTCGGATACCTTTCCTATGGGCTATTGGAATTTCAAGATCAAGTACCTTAAATGAACTATTATGAATAGATGAAGAGGTAGAAATAGAGGATCTGTTACCTGAATCTTCAGAATCATTCGTCAGAGTATTAGATTGATTTTGTGATAAGTCTACTGTCTGGTCTTGATTCTTTTGATTCACCGCCCTTCTAGTATAAACCTGAAGTTCAGGGTTTCGATCGGTTAGATCTCTTTGTAGTGTTTCTCCCCCCGACGAAGAATTTTCCATACTTGGCATTGAAGAACTAGAACAAGTAACCTCAAGACTAATGATGGTAGAAAGAGGAGAAATATTCAGTGCCATTGTCAGAGTGCAGTATGTTAATTTTAGTTTGAAACTGAGTTTTAATCATGTTATAAAATCGAATAAAAACATCTTTCACCTCTGACTTTTTTGTTAACAGATAAATCCAAGTTAAACGGGTGTGATCATCAATGAACGTGACAAACCACCGTTTTCCAGAATGAGTCAAAACTTTAGACGGACCCCAAACATCACTATGAATTAAGTAAAAATGTGCGGAAGACTTATAGGGTTTGGGCAAATAAGTGGATTGATGATTTTTTGCAAAGATACAACTTTCGCAATGAAAAATAGAATAATCAATTCCTTTAAACAAATCAGGGAACAAATACTTTAAGTAGAAAAACTTGGGATGTCCTAGTCTACGATGCCAAAGCATTATAGTTTCTTTAACAGAGGAAGAACTAACACTACTCAAGCCTTGAACTTTTTTATGACTAGATGAAGATTCATCAAAGTAGTAGAGACCATCGAGCATCCTAGCACGTCCAATCATCTCCCCCGAGTCTTGATCCTGAAAGATGCAATGGGAGTCAAAAAAGGTAACACGGCAATTAGCATCCTTAGAGATTTTACTAACATATAACAAATTACAAGTTAATTTAGGAACATGGAGGACAGAGTGTAAATGAATGAGTGAGGTCAATTTAATAGTTCCTTTTCCTGCAATAGAAGAGAAACTACCATCGGCAATTCGAATTTTTTCATGACTGTACACAGGGGAGTATGATGCAAATAGTTTGGAGGAACTAGTCATATGGTCAGAGGCTCCAGAATCTATAATCCACAGAGATGAATTGAGACACGAGAGGGCTTGAGGATAATTACCTGTTTGTGCCAAGGAAACACTAGGATTACCAGATGATGAAGTGGCCTTTAGCAGTTTCAGGATTTGATCAACTTGCTCTTTGTTGAATGGATTAGAATCAACAACATTAGCACTGGATGGATGTTGGGTGGTGCTTTTCTCACCTTGCTTACCCTTCCAATTTGCAGGTTTTCCATGGATTTTCCAACATGTATCACAAGTATGCCGAGGTTTGTTACAATAATCACACCATACACAAGGCTTTTCATGGGTCCTGTTTGATTGATCGGAAGCCTTGTGTGCAGTAGCTTCAACCACCAAAGCGGAACTTTCAACTGAATCATTGGGCTTCTTCCCAATCATAACATTTCAGTAGCTCTCTTCCCTACACGCTTCAGAGAAAACTTCATTAATAGTTGGGAGGTTTGTTTTACCAAGTATCATGCCTCTAACCTCATCAAACTCAACATTGAGGCCAGCCAAGAATTTGTAGATACGACCATCCTCAACTATTTTCCTGTAGTGTGTTTGATCCTCTCTAGACTTCCATTCATATGCATCAAAGAGATCAAGGTCTTGCCAAATCCTTTTTAGGGAATGAAAATATTGTGTAATTGAGTTACCTCCTTGTCGTATGTCACCTAGTTTGAGATTCAACTCAAATATTTGTGATTGATTTCCCAAATCTGAATACATCTGAGTTACGCTCTCCCATAGTTACAACTAATGTCTTCCATCATGGAATTAACTAGTCAAGTCATAACCATGGAGTTTTCAGCATCCCACACAGCAAATAAAGGATCATCTTTGGCGGGTGGTATTGTATCTCCAGTAAGATACCCAATCTTTCCTTGTCCACGGCTATACATTCGAATACTTTGGGACCAACGAAGAAAGTTGTCTCCATTAAGTCGAATGGTTGTAATTTGGACAGTAAGAATGTAGGGATGAATGCAGTTATCTAAGACTTTGGGAATTGAAGACTTATTTTCTGCCATTATTCTGAAAACAAAGAGAAATCAAACCCACAAAAAAAAAAACAGACCACAACTAGTAGCCTAACAAAGTGACAGACAGCCAAAAAGCAGGGCAAAAAAAAATATCGAATGCAACAAGAGGGTGCGGTGGTTGGAGGCGCGATGGTCGGCGTCGAGGACAGCAACGGTTGGCATCGATGGCAGCGTTGGCGCAGAAGCAGCAGCGGCGGGTAGCACGAACGCGAGGCTTGTCTGACACGAAACCGAGGGTCTGCTTGCAATGGGTAGCACGAACTCGTGATGCCCAAAGGGAGGCAGCTTCGTCTGTAGTCGGTGCTGGGTGAGGAAGGACCGTCAATGGCAGCGGCGGTAGTAGGCGGCGGCAGAAGCTGCTAGGTCAAAATATTAAGGTTTCTACATATTTAGGGTTCCTTGCTCTGATACCATGAGGAAGATAACAATTCTCTGTAATAATCTTATTATGAGAAGAAATGGTTTCTTAAATAGAAGAAACACCCATTTACAAGTAAGGAAATAATTTTCCAGCAATATAATACAGTAAATACAAATATATTGATTATCCATAAAAGGAAAATAACCAAAAATAACCAACACTTCCTTAATCGGATTCAGATTCTCACCTTTTTTGAGCCCATGTCGGGTCTTCGTATAAACAGAGGCAAGTGTTAGCTCTTGGACCTTAATTGTGACCCTTCTAAGCTAGAGAGATGGGCGTCTTATGTGGGGTGTGAGGTTGGTGCTTGTCCTTCCTCCTACCTTGGTCTTCCCTTAGGTCATAATCCTAGAAGTATCTCGTTTTGGGACCTAGTCTATGACAAAATCCGTAAAAGGCTGGCGTCTTGGAGGAATTGTTTCTTCTCTAAAGGTGGGAGACTTACCCTTATTCAGTCTGTTTTGAGCGGTATACCGATTTACTTCTTGTCCCTTTTTAGAATCCCCAGTTATGTCAGTAAGGGGGTCGAGAAGCTTATGAGGGACTTCCTTTAGGAAGGGGTGGATGAAGGTAAAGGCTCGCACCTTGTGAGTTGGGAGGTGGTCTCTAGGCCACTAGACCTGGGAGGTTTAGGGATTGGTAATGTGAGGGTGAGAAACAAGACCCTGTTGGCTAAGTAGATCTGGCGATTCCATCATGAACCCGACACTCTATGGCATAAGGTTATTGTAAGCAAATATGGTCCTCACCCTTTTGAGTGGACCGTGGTGGGGTATTAGGCACGTCCAGAAACCCGAGGAAAGATATTTCGCCTGAGCTTCCTATTCTTTCTCAGTTTATTCTCTATGTGGTGGGGGATGGGAGGGACACTCACTTTTGGGAGGATCGGTGGTTGGGGGATAGACCCCTTTACTCCTTGTTTCCTCGGTTATATCACTTGTCATCTTTGAAAAACCATTTGGTGGCTTCGATCCTTTCCTTTTCCTCCTCTCCTCATGAAGCCATTCCTTCTATCTCCCTTGGGTTCTGTCAGGTGTTGACCAATAGGGAAACGACCAAAGCTATCTCTTTGTTATCCCTGATCAGTTAGTTTCGGTTCTCTCCTCATAGGAGGGACGTCCGCCTTTGGACTCCTTCTCCCTCCAAAGGATTCTCATGCAATTCTTTCTTTCATTGTTTAGTCAGCCATGTTATGTCGAATGGTTCTAATCCTCTCTGTGGAAGGTCAAGATTCCAAAAAGGTCAAGTTCTTTGCGTGGCAGGTTTGGCATGGAAGGGTTAACACCCTGGATCGTTTGTTAGCCAGGGGGTCCTCCTTGGTTGGGCCATTTTGTTGTATTCTGTGCAAGAGGGCAGCTGAGGACCTTGATCATATGCTATGGACTTGTGACTTTGCTCGAGATGTTTGGAATTGTTTCTTTCGGCAGTTCAACTTCAGCTTTATTGGTCAACAAGATAGTAGAGAGAGGTTCACGAAGCTTCTCCTTAGTTCGCCTTTTCATGAGAAAGGGTTATTTTTGTGGCAGGCTGGGGTTTGTGCTATCTTGTGGAGTCTGTGGCGAGAGAGAAATAATAGAATCTTTTGGGGGAGAGAGTTCTTTTATTGATGTGTGGTCCCTTGTTAGATTCTATGTTTCTCTTTTGGCTTCGATGTCAAGGCTTTTTTTTTTTTTTGATAATTAACCGAACTTTTATTGAGAACGAATGAAAGAATACACGGGCATACAAAAAGAAAGCCCACAAAAAGAGGGAACCACCCTAGAAAAAGGGGCTCCAATCAAGCAAGATAATACCTAGAGAATAATTACAAAAAAGCTTCGACACCGAAGCCCAAAGAGAAACATAAAATCTAATAAGGGACCACACTTCCTGAACTGATCTATCCCGCCCCCTAAAGATTCGATTATTTCTCTCCCCCCACAAGATCCACAAAACAGCACAAACCCCGGCCTGCCACAAAAACAACCCTTTCTCACGAAAAGGCGGGAACATAAGAAGCTCCACAACCAACTCTCTACCATCCTGAGGCCTGACAAAAGACAGGTTAAACTCCCCAAAGAGACAGCACCAAACAGCACGAGCAAATTCACAGTTCCAAAGAATATGATCCAGGTCCTCAGCCGCCTTTCTGCACAGAATACAACAAAAAGGCCCAACCAAAGGAGAACCTCTGGCCAAAATCCGATCCAAGGTGTTAACCCGACCATGCCAGACCTGCCACACAAAGAACTTAACCTTCTTCGGAACCTTAACCTTCCATAAAGAGGAGAAGAAAGACTCACGCAAGGACTCCCCCGAAGAAGTGGGGTTAACCAAACAGTGAAAAAAAGAACGACAGGAAAAGCCTCTGGACTGACAAGGACTCCAAATACGAACATCCCCCCTCGTGGGAAAAAACCTGAACTCACTGTCGAGGCTTTTTGTAACTATTCTTTAAGTCTTATTTTGCTTGATTGGAGTCCCTTCTTATAGTTGGCTCCTTTTTTTGTGGGCTTCTTTTTTGTATGCCCGTGTATTCTTTCATTTTTTCTCAATGAAAGCTCGGTTTTTCATCAAAAAAAATCTATTATAATCAGAGGGACTTGTGCCCTAAGGCAATACAAAATACCCAGCCTATTGAAGAGGGCTGGTAATCTCTCCTTCCTCTCTCACTTGCACTAGCAAATTCACAAAAGACATGAAAACTGAAAGCATAAGAAAATAGAATAAAAAGGGCTTCCAACAAACTCACCCTACCCTAACTGACCGTGGTCCCCCAAAGCCCTCCACACTCACTCCCACAACCTGACAACTAACTAATTGTTACCCGGTAACTTCCCTTTCTTGCCCCTCCTTTGATAAAAAGTTGTGATCGGTGGCCTAACAGTTAACTTCAACACCTATTTTAGCATTACCTAGCTTTGATAAACTTTTTGTTGTTGAAGTTAATCGGTGTGCCAAGTCAAGAAAATAAACCTATTGAATATTTTAGTGAGAAACATAGTGAAGCAAGACAAAAATGGTCTACATATGAACAAAAACTTCATGCCTTGGTTAGAGCTTTAAAACAGTGTGAACATTACTTAATAGGAAAGGAATTTATTTTATATGCAGACCATCAATCCTTTCATTATATTAATTCCCAAAAACATTTGTCTAAGATGCATGCTAGGTGGATTACTTTTATCTAACGTTTTGATTTTTTCATCAAACATAAATCCGGACTGTTAAATCACCAATCAACCCAAAAGCTTAAGCTGATAGGTTATGGTAAATTTAATTATATCAACACTCTAACACGAACAAACTAATAAAGTAGCCGATGCATTAAGTAGAAGATCTCACTTATTAAATATATTGAGGAGTGAAATAATTTCCTTTGATAGCCTTGTTGATTTATAAGAGTTTGATGAAGATTTTTCTGATATTTGGCTTAAATGCAAGGACGGACATGCTGATAAAAATTTTAGTATGACTAACGGTTTTCTCTTTAAAGATAATGTACTTTGTATTCCACATACATTATTAAGGATACAAATCCTTGGGGATATTCATTCGGGTGGCCTAGGAGGACATTTTGGCCAAGACAAAACATATGAACAAATCTCCAAACGATCCTTTTGGCCACACATTCGAATGGATGTTGAGAATTTTGTTCAAAGATGTCCAATTTGCCAAGTTAACAAAGGCCAAGGACAAAATACAGGTTTGTACACTCCCCTACCAATTCCAAAAACAATTTGGGAAGACCTCACTTGTGTTGGGTTTACTGCAGACCCAACGAGGTAATGATTCTTCCTTTGTGGTGGTTGATCGTTTTAGCAAAATGGCTCATTTTATACCATGTAGAAAAACTAATGATGCTATTCATATTGCTAACCTTTTTTTTAAAGAAGTGGTTAGGCTACATGGAATACCAAAAACCATCACTAGTGATAGGGACACAAAATTCTTAAGCCGTTTTTGAAAATGTCTTTGGCACAAGTTTGATACCCATTTGAAGTATAGCACCACTTGCCACCCACAAACGGATGGTCAAACCGAAGTCACAAATAGGACTTTGGGTAATTTAATTTGGTGTTTAAGTGGTGATAAGCCAAAACAATGGGATCTTTGTTTACCACAAGCTAAGTTTGCTTTGAACAACATGAAAAACCGATCCATAGGCAAAACACCCTTTGAGGTAGTATATACTAACCCTCCTCGATTAACTCTTGATCTTATCAGTTTACCTAGTGCTGCAGATTTGAGTTCAAAAGCTGAATTGATGGTTGATCGGGTTCAAAGAATACACAAGGAAGTTACAGACCATCTCCAAGAAGCTAATATTAAATACGCCCAATTTGCTAACATTAAAAGGAGGCATATGGAGTTTGTTGAAGGTTAATTTAGTCCTTGTACACCTTAAGAAAGAGAGATTTCCTAGAGGAACTTATAGCAAGTTGCAAAAGAAGAAAATTGGACTGTGTAGGATCCTTAAGAAAATTGGCAGCAATGCTTATGTCATGGAGCTTCCAGAAGGCTACATCATATCTAACACCTTCAATATTTCAAATTTGCCTACCTATTTTCCTCCCGATGAACTTCATGTTTAACTCGAGGACGAGTTCTTTTTTCAGGAACGAGGGAATTGATGTAGGTTAGTTAGATTATTTAGGGTTCTCTTTGTAATTTAGCTTTACTAGGGCTCTCTTTGTAATCTAGCTTAAGTATTTTATTTATTTGTTTTCTTAGTTAGGTTGTTAGTTAGTTACTGTGGTTAATATGATTAACCACCCTTGTAATTAAAGCCCATTAACCCATTAGCTAAGCCTATATATAAAGGATAAGGCTCCCCCTTTTGTAACACTTTTTTAGAGAGATTAATAAAATATTGCCATAAGGCTTTTCGGCCTCCACCACTTATGCTCTCAGTTTGTTCTTTATGTCAGTCGGATGGGGAAAGTCTTAATCATATTTTCTTTGGTTCTTCATATTCTCAAGGTTGTTGGATCAAAATTTTCACCATATTTCACATTCAGTGGGTTTTCTCCAATATCTTCAAGGATAATGTTGTTAATTTACTTATTGGTCCCCCTTTGGTTTCAAGGGCAAACTTATTATGGGTCAATGCAGTTAAAGCTCTTTTATCATAATTGTGGTTCGAGCGAAATCAAAGGATTTTCCAAGACAATTATCTCTCCTCATTCGATCATTTTGAATTAACTCACTTAAAAGCTTCTTCATGGCGTTCTCTTTTGTAGCTTTTTGATGGATTTTTATTGTAGGATATTTACCTTAATTGAAACGCTTTTATTTTTCCTATGTAGTTTTGTATCTTTTGAGCATTAGTCTCTTTGCATTTCTTCTGTGAAAAGTTCTGTATCTTGTTAATTATTAAAAAAAACAAAAAATAACTCAAAATAACTATTAGTGGCACAACATCAACATAGCAAGAGACGGTGATAAGAACTCTTGTTTCAAATTGATGAGTAATGAAACAAATATGGATATATAACAAGACTAGCATTTTGAATTTTTTAAAAGGCCCTTATTGAGCCCATGCCTTTTCTTTTTTTTTTTGAGTTCGACAATATTTGGGGGTGGGGGGATTCGAACCTCTAACATCTTGGTTTATGGTACGTGCTAATTACCGCTGAGCTAACCTCACTTTGGCACTCAACCCATGCCTTTGAGCCTTGCCAATTCTTTTAAGATAAAAGAAATTAAGATATAGCCTCTCCACAAACAGTCATTTCTCTAGATAATTTCTTACAGAAGCTCAAACATTAAACACTTGGAGTGCAAAGATATGCATGCCCTACATTTATTTAGAAGATCAATCAGTAGACCTACTTGCTAAAGGACTCACTAGGGCAACCTTTGTGCATAGCAGGGTTTGAGTATCAGGTACCAACTTGAGAGGGACTCGGACTAGCGTGAGATCTCAAGCAGCACTGTTAGCGTTGTTAATTATAGTCAAAGTTAGGGCAATGGTATATATTTGTATCTTAGGTTATTATTTCCTCTTTTAATTTATATTACTTTAAGTCTATTGAAGATTTGATTAGGGTAGAATATTCTTTCCTTTTATGTTTTATCTTGTACATTGTATCTATACTCATGTTTGTATAGTTGAGAAATTAATGAGAATATTAAAAATACTTCATGGTATCAGAGCAGATCTAAAACTCTAGTTTTTTTTTCTTTTCCCGCCGCTGCCGTCATCATCACCACCGCCGGAGCTCTAACCGCCGCCATCACCTCCGACGGTAACCTCACGACGGCCGCCTCCTTCCACACCTCAGATCTTGCAACAGCACGGCACCCTCTTCAAATCGCAAACTCGCGAACCTCTGTCTCCTCCCGCTTCGCCGTCCACCACTGTCTGTCTCCTTCAACGACAACTCGCGCCTTCAACGGCAACTCGAGATTTCACGAGTTTGCCATCCTTCACAGTTTGTCTCTACCTCCGACTTCAACGGCGACTCGCTCGACTTCAACATCGTCTATCTCCTCATGTATGTGCAGTACCCACCCTCGACGACACCGACTCCTCACTCGCTGCCGACTACTCCCCACTCCTCGTGTCTGTGCAGTAAGGTCTGAATATTTTATTTTACTTCTTTTGACCTCTTTTTGATCTGCAGTTTTTTGAGATGTCTTCTTCAAAATCAATCGACCTAATCACGAATGGTCAAGGAGGATATGATTCATCATCACCTGCCTATATCAAGGGTCACAAACTGAATGGACACAATTATATCCAATGGTCACAATCAGTCATGATGTTCATATGTGGCAAGGGTAAAGACGAGTACCTCTCAAAAGAAACTGTGCAGCCTAAAGCAACTGATCCGGACTTCAGAAAGTGGAAAGTCGAAAATAACATGGTCATGTCATGGTTGATTAATTCCATGACCAATGAGATAGGTGAAAATTTTCTGTTGTATGGAACAACACATCAGATTTGGGATGCCGTCAAGGAAACTTACTCCAGTAAGGAAAACACTTCAGAATTGTTTCGAATAGAATCAATTCTTCATGATATTCGGCAAGGTGATAAATCTGTCACTGAGTACTTTAATACACTCTCTCGTTATTGGCAACAACTGGATTTGTTTGAAGTTTATACTTGGAAGTGTGCCGACGATACCGCCTAATACATGAAAATCCTTGAGCAAAAGAGGACATTCAAATTCCTTCTTGGCCTTAATCATAATCTTGATGAAGTTCGAGGTCGAATCATGGGAACCAATCCACTACCAACTCTTCGTGAAGTCGTCTCTCAGGTAAGGCGAGAAGAAAGTAGGAAAAGTGTAATGATAGATAAATTGGACTCAGTCTCTACAGTTTTGGAAACATCTACACTTGTTACCCGTAGTTTTAACCCAACAGTGCTTGGTGACACTAAGCAGAAACGAGAAAGACCTTGGTGTGAACATTGTAAAAGGGTGGGTCATATAAAAGACACGTGCTAGAAGATCCATGGGAAGCCTGCTGATTGGAAACCTAAGAATCGCAATGATCGTGATGGCAAGGCATATGTTGCTAATGTAGCTCCTGATAATTCTGTTCGTTCAGAGGCAGCACCATTTAGCAAAGAACAAATAGATGCATTGCAAAAGATCATCGGTCACACAATTCAGGGCACAGGACTGGTGGCACAGAAAGTTATACCTAATGCCTTGACAACTAGTAAAGGTGGGATACAACCCTGGATTGTAGACACTGGAGCTTCAGATCATATGACAGGGAATGCATCTCTGTTTCAAAACTATCATGCTGACACCTCTAGCTCCTCTGTGAAAATTGCAGATGGTTCATACTCTAAAGTGGCTGGGACAGGTTCCATTCGAGTTACTCAAAATTTATATCTAGACTTTGTATTACATGTGCCAGATTTGGATTGTAATTTACTTTCTATAAGTAAATTGACTCGTGACCTTAAATGTGTGACTAAATTCTATCCAAACTTATGTGTTTTTCAGGATTTGGAATCGGGAAGACGATTGGCAGTGCTAAACTTTGTTCTGGACTCTATCTTCTCAACTATGATCATGGCTCACTAGCAATTGGAGACAAGTCTTCGTTCTTTCTTTTGCTTCTAGTAGTAGTAGTCAGTCTTCTTCTTCTTGTGTCAACAAAGATAGTGAAATTATGTTATTACACTATCAGTTAGGTCATCCAAATTTTTTTGTATCTCTCCAAATTGTTTCCACATCTTTTTCATAATAAAAATCCTGCATTGTTCAATTGTGAGATTTGTCAGCTTGCCAAGCATTCTCGCAAACCCTATCCTCGCATTGCTTATAAACCGTCAAGTCCGTTTTCATTGATTCACACTGATGTGTAGGGCCCTTCAAAAATAAAAAATATCTCTGGGGCTCGATGGTTTGTCTCTTTTGTTGATGATCATACACGAGTTACATGGATCTTTCTTATGAAAGAAAAATCTGAAGTTCACCAACATTTCAAATATTTTCACAATATGATTCAAACTCAATACCAAACCAAAATTCGTGTCCTCAAAACAGACAATGCAAAAGACTTCTTTAGTTCCTCTCTTGGGGATTACTTATCAACTCAAGGGATTCTCCATCTTAGCACTTGTGTTGACACTCCCCAACAAAATGGAGTGGTTGAACGCAAGAATCGTCATCTCCTTGAAGTCACTCAGTGTTTGATGTTTTCTACTCATGTTCCAAAATTCTATTGGGGTGAAGCCATTCTCACTGCTACATACTTGATCAATCGTATGCCTTCTCGAGTTCTTGGATTCTCTACTCCTCGTCAAGTCTTCCTCCAAACATTTCCCCACCTTCGTGTTCAGTCTCTTGATTTGATCCCTAAAGTTTTCGGGTGTAGTGCCTTTGTCCACATCTATTCCCAACATCGTAGCAAATTGGATCCTCGAGCCCATAAATGCATTTTCTTGGGATACTCACCAAATCAAAGGGGTTACAAATGTTACTCTCCTCTCACAAAATGAGTATATGTCACTATGGATGTCACATTCTTTGAACATCTACCATACTATACCAAAACTTCTTGTCAGGGGGAGAAAATGAGTGACAATCAGTTGTGGACCTCATTACTTGAAACTGAACCCGAATCCATACTTCACCACACACTTCACCCTCATTCTCAAGTTGTTCCTGTGTCTCTTCCAATATCTCCTGAAAAAAAATCCAAGTGTCGTCCCTCCAAATGCTAGTGAACGTCTCATTACATATACAAGGAGAAACAAACAAGTTGAGAAAATAGATTCTAAAAAAAATCAACCCTCCCAAACGTCTGAACCGGTTCTTACTTCCAATGAACCCATAAGTGAGGATAAAGGTGAGCTAGAAGAAGTTGTAACTCCAGAAGTTGATGATTTAGACTTACCAATTGCAGTAAGGAAAGAAGTTAGGAGTTGCACCATTCACCCGATAGGGAACTACGTGTCATATGATGGGTTATCTGAATCATATCGAGCATTTGTTTCTATTCTTGATAATGTTCAGGTACCAAACAATATTCATGAAGCGCTGAAGCATCCTGGTTGGAGAAAAGCTGTACAAGATGAGATTGATGCTCTTGAGAAAAATGACACGTGGACAGTGACAAATCTACCTAGTGAAAAACGAACTGTTGGATGTAAGTGGATATTTACAGTGAAACATAAGGCAAATGGGAGCATTGAGAGATTGAAGGCCAGACTTGTTGCTAGAGGATTCACTCAATCTTATGGGATTGACTACCAGGAAACCTTCGCACCAGTTGCTAAACTCAACACTATAAGAATTATCTTATCACTAGCAGCTAATCTTGATTGGGGTCTCCAACAGTTAGATATTAAAAATGCTTTTCTGAATGGTGACCTAGAAAAAGAAGTATACATGGATATTCCTCCCGGATGTAAAGAGAATGTTGATCCAACAAAGGTTTGTAAATTGAAAAAATCTCTCTATGGGCTTAAGCAATCCCCTCGTGCTTGGTTTGGTAGATTTACAAACTTTATTCTCAGTCTTGGATACTCACAATGCCAGTCAGACCATACCTTATTTGTCAAAAGGAAGTCTGGAAATTTACTTGCTCTCTTAATAGTATATGTTGATGATATCATCCTTTCAGGAAATGATGAACTGGAATTACAAATACTGAAAAAACAATTGGCTCAAGAATTTGAAGTCAAAGATCTAGGAAATCTCAAATATTTTCTAGGTATGGAGGTTGCTCGGTCGAAAAAGGGTATAATCGTATCCCAAAGGAAGTACGTGTTGGATCTTCACAATGAGACTGGCATGTTAGGATGTAAACCAACAGACTCTCCTATGGACCCTCAAAGAAATTTGGACTTAATCATGAGGGCACACCAGTAGATAGGGGGAGATACCAACGTCTTGTAGGGCGTCTTATATATCTTTCTCATACACGCCCTGATATTGGATTTGCCATCAGCATGGTTAGTCAGTTTATGCATAGTCCCAATGAAGAACATATGAATGCTGTGTACCGAATCCTCAGATATCTAAAAATGACTCCTGGAAAAGGATTGTTATTTCAGAAAACAGACAAGAGAAACATTGAGGTATATTCTGATGCAGATTGGGCAGGTGACATTACAGATAGAAGATCTACCTCAGGTTATTGTTCATTTGTATGGGGTAATCTTGTTACATGGAGAAGCAAAAAGCAGTATGTGGTTGCAAGAAGCAGTGCAGAAGCTGAATTTAGAGCACTTGCTCATGGCATATGTGAAGGCATATGGATTACGAGAGTCTTAAGTGAATTTGGAAAGGATTGTTCATCACCAATACAGATGATGTGTGATAATCAAGCCGCAATAAGTATTGCTAAGAATCCAGTTCATCACGATAGGACAAAACATGTTGAAATTGATCGACATTTTATCTCAGAAAAGGTCAATAATGAAGTGGTTCAACTCAACTATGTGCCTACCAAATAACAGTTAGCAGATATCCTTACCAAGCCTTTACCAAGACCTAACTTTGAAGATTTGAATTGCAAGTTGGGATTGTATAATATATACAACCCACCTTGAGGGGGAGTGTTGTTAATTATAGTCAAAGTTAGGGCAATAGTATATATTTGTATCTTAGGTTATTATTTCCTCTTTTAATTTATATTACTTTAAGTCTATTGAAGATTTGATTATGGTAGAATATTCTTTCCTTTTATGTTTTATCTTGTACATTGTATTTATACTCATGTTTGTATAGTTGAGAAATTAATGAGAATATTAGAAATACTTAAGTTAGGAACTAATCTAAAAAGAGCTTCCTCTTGGGTGATACAATATTTTTTAAAATAGTGGATCCTAGTCCATTTTTCTCTTTTTCTGTGCATTTTTGGTTCCATGTTTCTTTCTTTCTTCAATGAGAAACCATACTTCCATAGAGCAAATGAAAGACCGTGTTTTTTTCTTATACCCCTTGCATCATTATGTATATACCATATATTCTGAGAACGATAGGAAGATAAACTGTTTTTAGTATAGTCATCTTGCTTTCAAGATCATAATAGGAAAAAATAGGTAGGAAAAAAATAGGATTCATAATGTCAGAGAGGCAATTTGACGTTATTTGTGAACCTGCATTTTCATGCCATCTTCAGCAATCCACAGATAGTCATAGATTCTTGGAATATGCAATTTGAATGCCTCTGAATGTGGATCCTCCACCCAACAGCAAAGCATGTTTAATACCTGCACAAATGAAGTAGACGATCAAGACCTCCATGAAAAAAATGATAGAACATGGAGTTCCATCTAGGCGAAGTTGAAGACCTGAAGAAAAGAACTGACCTAATTGTTTCATTAATGAGCCGTTTGTAGATGGCCACAAAATTTGTTTATATACATATTTTCTTTTCGATATCCAAAAAAGTAGTCTGTTATTCATGTAAAACATAATTTATAGTCCCTAAAGCATACCTTGTTGACAGGCCCTATGCATATATACCGAGTATTTTCATCTTCATAGTGGATATGCTGCATTACACTCTGCAAAGCCTTTTCCCTCAATCTTTTTGCAGGCCAGCGCATAAAAAGAGGCTCATAGACATGGTGCAGTGAAGCCCACAGAATATCCTGAACCAGCGGATGTGGGTAATATAGATCTTCCTGACAATAATGGCAAAGCAAATTGTGACCATCAAAAAACGGCATCTTTCATAGAAAACTGGCAACAAATTATTACTCAGAATACATGTGTAGTACTAGGTCAATATTCATTACAGTAGATGCATCTAAATATTTGCAAATGAATATGAATATGAATATTGTTATCTCTCCGAAACTTTGCACCAGGTAGTCATCTTATCAATCAACTATAGAAAATAGGAGAATAACTTATTAACTAGTCCTAGCAACTGTCAGTTCACTGAGGAAAGTTTTGCACTCATAGATTCTTTATCAAGATACAACCTTTTCATGGTAAATGAAAAGGAATTGAAAGTTCAAAGACAAAGCCAAAGTTCTTTAGAGTATTGATATAATTAAATTTACCATAACTTATCAGCTTAAGCTTTTGGGTTGATTGGTGATTTAACATGGTATCAGAGCAGGAGGTCCAGAGTTCGAACCCCTGTAATGTCATTTCCTCTCCAATTAATATTGATTTCCACTTGTTGGGCCTCTTACAAATTTCCAAAGCCCACAAGTGAGGGGGAGTGTTAGAGTGTTGATATAATTAAATTTACCATAACCCATCAACTTAAGCTTTTGGGTTGATTGGTGATTTAACACTCTAGAATGAGAGAAATTCCAACTTATTCTCAAATACGTCATCTTTTGAAAACAGAACTTTTGTGACAATGCATAGATACAGCCTCAAATTGGAGTGCCCTACACATATAACTCTTCCTCATCAACTTAGATTGGAAGCCTTTTGTTTTTGCTCCTCCCCATTAGGCCTTAGGGATCCCTATCCAATTCATAAAAATAACGATAATTGAGGGCTTCACTATTTCTTCCAACAATTTAAAGTCAAGAAATAGGCTCCTCTATGATAATTCTAAAAGATGATCCATTGATATGCCAATATACCAAGAACCAAAATATATATATTCTCGAAACCTAGAAGATTGACTGTGAGAGAGTTGAGAATAAAAAAAGGGATGAAGCAGAGACCAAAATTAAGTCCAAAGTAAACATTTCAGAGAGAACATCAACAGTTTCCTCACCCACCTTTGCACATTGATTGCGAGCCTTATGCCAATCAACTTCATGATAAGGGACAAGATAAAGTTCCTTCCTTAAAGATCTAATTATAGGCGTAATAGGACCAACAAATCTCTTGCCATACAGATAACACATAGGCAAGTATACCATTCGGCAGTGACACCACATCCTTCCTATTAAATAAAAAATTAAGAGTCACCAACAAGAATTAGCAGCCATGAACAGGTGATAAAATTACAATAAAAGCATTGAAAAGAAGATATAAAAAAGGGACAATAAGAATTGAACTTCAAATAGTTCATGTTGCAATGGAAAAACACTGAATACTTAGTGGCATAATCTGATAATCCACAGGTGTATGTATCAAATGTTATGAATTGACAAGGAAAATGCATTTAGGAATAAAACTCTAATTGAGCACGCATTTAAAAAAATCAAGAGGAAAATTGAGGTATTTAGTGAAGAGAAGATGTGCTCATATGGCTAGTGAAAAGGGGTACTTCTGCTATCTTTTCTATCCACTAGATTCTACAACGCTTTTGGATTTTGCAATAGAGTTCGATTTATTTCTCGCTCTGTTGCAAAAATAGAGCCTGACAAGGGGTTTCCTCCAGACTTTAGTAGCTGCAGTGTGCAAAATAAGTTCCCTTTCATTAGGTAGGTTAGGCTCCTGCTTGAAGTTAAAAGAAAACACACATACACACACAAGATTACATAGGAAGCAGCTCCTGTGGGTGGAACAATGTCCTTTGAATCACCATTTCAATAAGAACATGTATTGCTGCTTGAATAAGCTGATCGTGTTTCATTAACAAAAGGGAATGATGATTGACCTGGATGACAAGGGAGAAGATAAGGCCAGAGCCATAGTTCTGGAGGAAGTGGATTATTTCCAGCCCATTCATATACTCCAAGTACCTGTGGAGTGAACATTAATTACATCAACTATTGATTTTAGATCATAAACCAAAGAATCAGAGACTTGAGACCATACTGAAAGCCACATTTTCCCCCAAGAAGTAATCGCAGTTGCACCACCATGGTCCAAGATCCATTTCCGTGCCATGTCCACGGCACCCTGCCCATCTTCAGCTTCTTCACCAAGCAATCTCAAAGTAACGTAATTCAACACAGAACCGAACATTGTGCTTGGGCCTTCAATATGTAAACCCCAACCCCCATCTTTATTCTGCATTGACATAAATCATCCTTTTAAGTTATTGAGCTCATTTCTAAATGCTAAGGAACTTCATATTAGTTTTGTTTTGTCGTTTCTACACCATAAACCTAGAAAAAAAGCAATCCACAAACGCATAATAATTGTCCTTTTTACAGTAAAATATCCTCATCATAAAAGAGAAGTTGGAAAACACGAATGTTAGATGATTTTGCTTTTATTTTTTGATATCTACGAGTGTCCAAGCCAGCATGTGCGCACCCATACTATTTGCACGGACAACTGTCGTAGAATATAAAATCCTAGGTAGGTAGGTGGCCACGACTTGAACTCATCCCCTCTAATTCCTTTACTATTTACCTTAGTCTTTATTGAAGAAGAAAAATAACAAAAGAACAAATTTTAAATCCTTGCCTGATGATTGTATAGATATCTGCAAATCTCACGCTGGTGTTCTGTAGATAAGACGGCATTCAAGGCGCCAGTAATGGAAAGAGTAATGACCTGTAATGGTAGACCAACATAACAATTTACGTGGTTAACAATGCAGTGACAATGCATTGTTTCTTATCATTTTACGTCTTTAAAATTTCTTATCCCAAAATATATATATAGCGGTACGAGTGGGAGGGAAAGGGGTGAGGAAAATTGGCATTATCGCTCTACCATACATGTTCCTTGAAGCTCTAAATAAACTACACCATAGTCTATAAAGTCAGATATATTGCAAATGCTGCTTCACAAATGCTCTTACCAAACCAGGAATTAGAAACATTGGACCGCCATAATCACCAGGCCAGTGACCATCATCCGCCTGGATTGTTGAATAAAAATTGATAGCCCTTCTTAGAGTGAGCGTTACTGCCTCCTCTATCCCGTCTTCTTTGTCTTTAACTTTGATTTGCGGTAGATTCACAAAGGATGAGTTCTCCTTCGCAAACTGCAATTGGAAAATCAGAAACTTTTAACTAGAATCCCTGATCCAAAATGTAGTAAAAAGAGAAAAAAAAACTGCAGGTTCCCAAAACCCTCTCGATCAAATTTCAAAGCTTGATGTTTAGTTGGTGAAGGGACCTGCATCCGCATGAGGAGATCAGCACTGTGCTTCTTCTCGAATCTGTGGTCGGAGAAGCGCTGGCGAGCCTGTTGTATTTGCTGAAGATCTTCCGGGGTGCCGAGTTCGGGATGAAAATGCCAAACTTGGCGACCCACGTGGTTGTTGAGAGTTGAGAGCCATCCGCCGGCGTTAGAAGGATCGGCAGGCACGGTATCTGCCCCAATCTTGAGCTGCCACATTTTGGTTGGGTTGGAAATGGATGTATTCAATTTATGAAGAAGATTCCAGCGTCACCGAGCTGCTAAACTTCAAGTGAATAACCAACACAAATAAAAATTGCTATTTGTAACCCAAAAATATTTTTAGATTATACAAATTGATCCACTTTTTTCACATTCTCTTTTTTGACCCTGCTGATGTCACCCATAGATGTGAAATGTCACAAATATCCCTTCTTTCTCCTCTCCCTTGTTCAAGCCTCCATCTTCCTCTTCTTCCATCATCTTTGTCCAATTTCGAGATGTCCATTTAATCCACAAGACAGAGAATCCCCGATTACACAGGAAATGGGGGAGAGAGTGGGAAGAGTTTTCTCCCCATTAACTAAACGGAGACTGGGACGGGGAATATATTTCTCATCTCCATCCCCAACCCCGACCTCACCTGATTAGTTAATGTGTGTATATATATATTAATTATTAGCTATAAATAAAATAAAATAAATAAATAAAAAACTATAGTAGGAATTAGTTGAAGACTATTTTTTATTTAAAAAAAAGTTAAAGACTATGATAATATTGAATTTTGAATTTTGTAGAAATTAAGTTGTTTCAACATTATAATATTTTTACTTAAGGTAACTCACTTCGCTCCCTCCAGACATAGCGCCTCTACAAGCAGGGCAGCACCTTCCTCGTCTGCAGGGTTACCAAGATCAAACTCGCTAAGAATAGAGAAGGTCAATCTAGACCAAAATATTCCTGAGGTTCAATACCAAAGGAATACTTCACCAACTCAGACAGATATGGAAGCAAATCAGCTCAATATGATTCAGAGTGAGTTCCAGATAGATATGGAGGCTCTGAGGAAAGACTTCCTAGATCCTGCATGGGCGGAACCCAAAAGGATATTCTTCGAGTGATTTGAAGCAGAAGAAAGGGAACAACTTAAAGCTGAATGGAAGGAGGTTATGACAACCTTAGAAGAAAATATACCTTTCTTTGAATGGTATATGAACAAAAATGATTGGCTAGCAAAGTCGATCAATGTTTTAAAGGAGGTATCCTGGAGAACCACAAGAGGAGAAGTGGTAAACTCTACACATCCTCCATTAGAAGCTATACAGTTTGAAAGCTCCAATCAAGCCGTTATGGCTGTACCTTTCAAGCTAATCGACCAGAAGGTTGAGGAGCAGAATCCTTCAAAGGGAATTCGAGGACTTCAACTTCAAGGAAATTATACTAACAAAATCCTCTCTACCATGTCTGAACAATTAAACAGGGTAGAAGAGAAAATTATAGAAGAAGCGACGACCACAAAGAAAAGAATCCCAAAAGGAGAGTTTGGAAGTACTGAACCAACAACTCCATACTTCAGAACAGATGTAGGGAGTTCAATACCAAGGATGAAGCCTAACCTAGACAGAAGTCTAGACAAATTCATCCTAGAAGTGGATAACCGTCTGAAGAAATTGGCGGAAAAAGAGACAACCGACCAGATCAATGTATTAGCTGAATCAGAAATTGATCAGGTAATAGAAAATCTGGGTCAGATGGCTCTTAAAGAAGAGAAACCAAAAGAAGTACTGAAAATCCAGAATCAAAGAAGCTATACTCGGAACAATTATAAAGAGGCTCGACAAAGTGAGCAGAGAAATTGGTATCCGAGACCTTCTAAGCCGGATTTAATGTACGAAGAAAGAAGTTACATGACGTACAGGTCATATGATGGAGATTCAATCTATGAATGGAATCTTGATGGCCTATCTGAGTACCTGATCATGGGAGTAATCCAAGAGATGTTAATGGCCAACACCGCCTACATCACAAAGGGACACTCTGACCATGCATCAGCCAAATTCCTTTCGGCAGGCTTCTCTGGCATCCTAAAAGGATGGTGGGATCATAGATATACCGAAATGGAACGAAAACAAATACTCAGACATAAGACGAGGAGACCTACTGGAACGGTAGAAAGTTCCACGGGATCCAATGAAGCTTCAACTTCAATCGTCCCAAGAGATACGATAATCGAAGAAGAAGTAGAAGATGCAGTAATTACTCTTACCCATGCAATAGCAGAAGCATTCATGGGAAGCACCACAAATTACCGATACATGGCCAGCATATCACTGAATAATCTTAGGTGCCCAAAGCTCCAAGACTTCAGGTGGTATAAAGATACCTTTCTAGCAGAGGTCTACAAAAGGGATGATTGCGAAAGTGAAATTTGGAAGCAAAGGTTCATCACTGGCCTTCCTCCAATATTTCAAACGCAATTACTGCAGTACATTCAAGAACTAAAGACTACAGAAAACATAAATTGGCAGTTCGTCTCATATGGAGAAATTATCCAATATGTTGTCAACTTTGGCATGAAGCAGTGCTTAGAAGCAAAAGCCCAAGCAAAGGCCAATACTGCTGCCAACAGAAAAAAGGAGTTAGGACAATTTTGTGATATGTACAATGTCATACCACAAAGGAATGCTCCTTCTCAAATCGAAAAGAGAAAGGTGAGGAGATTTAAGAAGCCTCCACAAACCAGAAGAGGATATACGAAACCAAACGTATATCGAGAAGAAAGAAGCTATAAGAGAAGACCATCCTACAAAAGAACTCCATACCATGAAGATAGAAAGCACAAGAAATCTGGAAAACAGATCCAGTGCTATAAGTGCAAGAAGTATGGACACTATTCGAATAGATGTCCCTTGAGAGGAAAGATCAACGAACTCCAGATAGATGAGGATCTTAAAAAGGAGTTGTTACTCGCTTTTGGATCAAGCTCCAGTGATTACTCACAATCAGAGTCCGACAGAGAAGTACAGGAAATAAGGGAAGAATCTGAAGATTCATCTTACTATTCTGATGAAGGAGAATTCGAAGAAATTCATAAAAAGGATTGCAAAGGAGGACGAGCATGCGGTTGTTATAACAGTATAAATGTTATAACAAGTGATCAAGAATTTCTCCTAGATCTTGTGGAGAAAATCCCAGAAGAATCCACGAAGGTTGCTGTCCTTAAGCAACTAAAGGAATCTTTAAAGAATAATTCATCAAAGAAAGAAGAGGAAAAGAAAGACATCAACTTAGATGTTATTCCCATCACTCTAGATGATGTCTTGGGAAGAATGAAGAAAGAAAAGAAGGTCACTGTTCAAGACCTACAATTTGAAATCAACACTCTCAAAAGAGAAGTCTCAGAATTAAAGCAAAGCTGCAAGGATGATTACCTTACGCTTTCAACAGAAATAGCTTCCTTAAAGAAAGGAAAGCAGAAGATCGAAGAACCTTCAAAGGAGCTGAAGATAAATGAAAGGGTGTTCTTAAACACCATAACCAAAGTCTCATACCAAAAGTGGTATACAGAGGTAACTTTAAAAGTTGCAAATTTTAAGATAACTCTCATTGCCTTGATAGATTCAGGAGCAGATCAGAACTGCATCCGAGAAGGACTTATCCCGTCAAAACACTTCAAAAAGACGAAAGAAGTCCTAAAAGGAGCTGATGGAGGACCATTGAAGATAAAACACAAGTTACCAGAAATACATATCTGTAAAGAAAGGATATGTTTCGTAACTTCATGTCTTCTGGTGAAAAACCTAAGTCAAGATATGATTTTAGGAACTCCATTTCTCACCCAACTATACCCTTTAAGCGTATCAGAAAAGGGTATACATACTCAATCCATGGGGCAGGAAATTCTGTTCGAATGGATCAAGCCAATACTTACTCATAAAGTTTATTCTATGAGTAAAGAGAACCAGCTAAATAGCATCAGTCTCAAAGAGAAGCAAATAGCCTTTCTAAAGGAAGAGATCAGTTACAAAAGAATTGAAGAAAATATTCAGCAGAAGGAAATACAAGAGAAAATTCAAATCTTAAAGCAAAAATTTGAAAAAGAAGTCTGCTCAGATTATCCCAATGCATTTTGGGACAGGAAGTAGCATATGGTAAATTTACCATATGTCAAAGAATTTACAGAGTCTCAAATCCCGACAAAGGCAAGACCAATCCAGATGAACTCTGAATTGTTACAACATTGCCGGACAGAAATTAACGAACTCATAAAAAAGAAGCTGATCAGACCTTCCAAGAGCCCTTGGTCGTGCGCAGCATTCTATGTCAATAATCAGGCAGAAAATGAGCGTGGTGTGCCCAAGTTGGTAATCAACTACAAACCTTTAAACAAAGTTTTGGAATGGATTAGATATCCAATTCCCAACAAAAATGATTTATTAAAAAGGATATCAGGATCAAACGTATTTTCGAAATTTGATATGAAGTCAGGTTTCTGGGAAATTCAAATTTCAGAAAAGGATCGTTATAAGACTGCATTCAATGTTCCTTTTGGACAATATGAATGGAACGTCATGCCATTCGGCCTGAAGAACGCTCCATCAGAATTCCAAAAAATCATGAATGATATTCTTGATCCTATCTCTCAGTTTTCAATTATCTATATCGATGATGTTTTAATTTTCTCATCAGGTATAGATCAACATTTTTCTCATTTGAGAAAGTTTTTAGATATTATTAAACAAAATGGTTTAGTAATATCAGTCTCAAAAATAAAACTATTTCAATCCAAAATTCGTTTTCTTGGATTTGAAATATATTTGGGCCAAATAACCCCAATTCAAAGGTCCATAGACTTTGTGGATAACTTTCCGGACGAGATTTTAAACAAAACCCAATTACAAAGGTTTTTGGGCTGTCTCAATTATGTCTCAGATTTTATTGAAAACTTGAGGCCCATTTGCAAACCACTGTTTCAAAGACTTAGAAAAAATCCAAAACCCTGGACAGCTAAGCATACGCAAGCTGTAAGGAGAATAAAAGATTTAGTCAAAACAATTCCCTGTTTAAGTCTTGTTAATCCAGAAGCATCGTTGATAGTGGAATCTGACCATCCGACATCGGATATGGAGGAATCCTCAAACAGTGTTTGGATAAACAAGAACAAATAGTGAGATTTTATTCTGGAGTATGGAACGATACCCAGAAAAATTATTCAACAATCAAAAAGGAAATTTTGGCCATAGTTTTATGTGTTCAAAAATTTCAAGGAGATTTGATAAACAAAAGATTTATCATTAAAACGAATTCTCAAGCATCTAAATTTGTTTTAGAAAAAGATGTTGAGAATTTAGTCTCAAAACAGATTTTTGCCAGATGGCAAGCAATCTTATCATGTTTCGACTTCGAGGTTTTGCCTATAAAAGGAGTACAAAACCCCTTAGCAGATTACCTATCAAGAGAGTTTCTAAACAAGACCCTCTCTAAAATCTCTCCCTCTCTGCCATCTTCTTCCTCTCTCAAAGCTGATAGGAAAGAAAATGTCCAGTAGAAAGGGCAAGAGCCCTGCTACCCCTGTCTCAAAAGGCAAAGAAAAAGCCTCTACCTCGTCTCAAACTGCAAGTCCGATGACTGCAGAGCGATATGCCTTAGACACTGATTTCACACTGGTGGTCAGACCTAGGCAACGTTCTTCAGGAATCGTGATTCGCGATTCCATGGAGTCTTCAACTCCACCACCAAGGCCATCGGCCAACCTAACCCGTCAGAGTAGACGACCAGTCTCTCCGACTCTCTCTCAAAGTTCTAGAAGAACATCTGTTCCGGCTCCCTCTGTTCAGGGATCCAGTTCGTCTCTAAGACCTATGTCGTCACCTCGACCTACTACCTTTTCCCAGGCAGTAGATCCAAACAGTAGGTTTTCACCTAAACCACAGGTAAAAGCTTACTTCCAAAAACCTATTGCTGTTGAAGAAACAGTAATAGAGCCTGAAGCCGATGGTGCATCCATTACGGACATCATCAAAAACTACTACCCTACCGATTTTTACTTCATGCCGGAGGAGATTTTCAAAACCAGAAAATTCTATGAGTTTATTTTGGTAGACACAAAGTCTGTTGAGATAACTCATATCCCAGATCGCGACAACCCAGAAAAGGTCGCTTTCTCAAAATTCAAAATCTTCAAGGTCCTGACTCCAACTCATTGGAATCAGAGTATTTTCACACCCAGAACTCTGTCTCAACACTTTAAACCTCAAACTTATACTTACAGAGACTATGTACAAGCTTGGTACTACGTCCTGTGGTATATCAAGTTCGATCACTCCTGGTTTATTCAATTTTGCCAGAGAGCTCACCGTATGGAATATCCATACTGGTTCATCAACTGGTGGAAGATTTTTGGACTCACAGTAGATATATTCCCTGTAGACGTTCAAGAAGCTTACCATTCATTCCAACAAAATATAGGCAAGAACGAATTTCCAAATCTATTTCGATTCTGCTTATATTTTAAAGTCTCATGGATACTCAGCTGGAATTTCCAGTCTAGAGTAAAAGATAACGTCAAAGAACTCGCCAAGACGGTGAAGATTAAATGGTGGGATAAATATGATATTTCTCATCTGTCTCAAGAAGGATTGAAGGAGTGGTTCTCAAACAATCAAGAACTACTCGATCAATCAAAGAGTAATTCAGAATTTCTGAATACTCGGTCTCATTTAATCTCGAGGCTTGCCCAAGCAACCTCAGAGGAAGAATACCAGAGAATTCTGGAAGAAGCCAAAAGCAGAACTCCATCTCATCACAGTGAAGCTGATGATGACGAAGAGATGTCTCCATATGATCTCAACGATCCCTTCCTGGATTCACAACCCCCGTGATTCCAGTTTTAAAAAAAAAAAAAAAAAGGTAAAAACCCTCCGAAACGAGGATAAACTATTGGTGTATATTATTATATATTACGTATTTTAAAAACCTCCGAAATGAGGGTAAACTATTGTATACTTGTATATATTTTTCTATATGTTTTTCATCTTTCCTGTACATTCCTTTTAGTCTTTTCTAGTCAAGATTCTAGATCTTGATTTTAGATTCATTTTTGTACAATTTCTTGTATCTTTTTGTATATTCTTTTTAGTTTTTATAATCGGGAAATTAATTCCTGATTATCTTTGTTGTAAATTAATAGTATGTATAGTTTCAGATGTATAAAATCCCTTGTAAAGGTCTGGATTCTGTATTGAACATAGTAAAATCATCATCCACTTCCAGTCTTGTGCCAGCGTATCAACAGAGCAGATGGCGTAATAAGTCTCTCCAGAGTTGCTACTTGGAAACAAGCTAGCGTGATCAGCCTCTTTAGAGTTGCTATTTGTTTCAGTGAAAGACTATTGCTTGAAGATATCAAAGGTTGAAGATGAGGACCTGCTGCGGATCTTTAGGAGTTGTGTTCCCGGTAGTAAGTCGCCAGGTGGGCGCTGTGAAACCGTTGGTAAGCTCTCCGGTGTATCCTTGCCTCTTCAACAATCTTGAAGTATCACTTTAATAAAGCCACTTTATTAAAGATGAAAGGACAAGCACGACTGGATCGAAATGATGAAGATTCGTCTTTATTTTACTTTTTCAAAGTTGATCATTTTATTTTGTCTTTTTGTAATTATTTATTTTACTTTCCGTCATTTACTATTTGCTTTTTACTTTCCGTCGTTTACTGTTTTTGTTTTATTACTTTTGATAAAGTAGATTCCTCTACTTTATTAAAGTCGTTTGTTTTATTGCTTTTTAGAAAGTAGTTTGTCTCCATTGAGAAAGTTTGGTTCACGCAGGGCATGTCCTGTCGGTTCAAACTTATCTCTTAGTTAGCCTAGTTTAATTGCCGTTTCAAATCCGGAGTCTATAAAAGACTTCCGAGTTGTAAAGGAAAGGTCATCGAGAAATATTTGCGAGCTTCACTTGCTAAATATTTACTCAGCCTTTCTACTCCCATTCCCCAATCCTTTTGTAAACAAATCGATCCTAATTCTCTTTCGCCGATTAACGCGATCGAGCAACTGGTATCAGAGCCTATTTAGGCAAATAAAATTCGACATTCAGCAATATTCTTTTGTTGATTTCAAATTTTTTTCCCCGGGGGTATATGATCGTGATATCACTCTCTCTTTGTAATCGGAAAGAATTTTGTTAATTCTTTTTACTATACTTTTTCTTCCAATCCCTTTTATTGTCAGTTTGGTCTCGCGGTTATTAGGTGTCTGGCAAGGGCTGAAGGTGTTCCCGGCAGAAGGCGTAAGACCGTTGGTAAGCCTCCCGTTCCCCCTAATAGCGAGAAGACGGATTCCAGGTGAGGAAGCAAGAAAAAGTTATTAAGGAGAATTCACTCTATTCTCTCAGATTTTAAAGAAAAGAAAATATCGCAATCGGATGACCGATCGTGTAAAGACTTTATTCAACAAATGGAAGACAAATGCTGAAGCAAGAAGGCGACAAGCCGAAGAAATGAAGAAGAAGGCAATAGCCACCAGAATAGGAAAAGCTGAACAGTAAATGATGCAAGAAGCAAATAAACACAGATTCAAAGAAGGAGATAGTGCAGATCTTAATATTAAGAATACACTGTCATCCATTCAATCCATTGAAAGATCAATTGTTCAATGGAATGTCCCAAAAGTTGATCCTTCGTTAATCTATGACACAAGGATCTTCAATCAGATGAAAGGAATTAAGATTGTTGAACGAACAATTCCGATCGTCAACAATCCAGAAAAGATACGCCTATTCTCTTCCGAGATGTTATGGCAGCACAAATTGAAGGGTTATCAATTCCTTCACATCGGCCTTGTCCAGTTAAATTTTTTATATCTATCTTTTAATTTGAAGGTTTTTCTAGACTGTAATAGATTAAGCTTCCTAGAAATATTCTGAATAAGTTGTTATATGGAAGAGTGGGTTTCTTGTGGTCATGCCTATTTTTAAACAAACACATTGGTGAAGGAACAATTACATTGGTTTACACCGTAAGATTGGCTGCTCTGATTCCCTAAAGCTCATCTTAGTCCATGATGTATGAGCTTTGACATTTAACATTTTGCTAAACAATTGTATAAAGGCCAATTGTAGAGGAAATTATCTGG